>CM056586.1:18910156-24870156 GCA_029721435.1 Gymnothorax reevesii
CACACACCAAAATGGGACTAATAGGCTAATGAAGTTGAATAATTCTGCACTTAAAGCAGACCGCAACCATTTTATTTTGTTGCTGGAGTGCAGTGAAGTTGTGTTATTGTGTTCATCTTGTGACATTAGAGTGAAACCGCATATTTCCACAGGGAATGCAAATGAATTGACACCTGCAGCCACTGCTGCATTGGTACAGCAAGGTGAGAATCACCCCTTTCTCCATCAGTTCTGCCAAAAACGCACAATGTTAGCACTAATAGGATGACACAGGAAATTATATTGCATAGGCAGTGCTTAAGACCCATTCCAGGTGGGTTTTTTTTGGATGCTAGACGGTGATCTGACTTGTAAACAATGGCATTCCTCTCTCCGCAGGCATACCGAACCCCAGCCTGTTCCTAGACTCTCCGTCTGATGTCACGGTGAACCCAGCATTCCCTGGATGTGTGTGCTGCTCTGCTTTTCCCAGCTTTCCTTCTCATCGCCGTCTGACTATATATTATCCCAAGGGAGTAACACAAAGACAAATGGCAAAGGAATACATTCTAGGGGTCAGAAAGTATAAGACCTGCCAGGTCTTTATGCTCACCTCAGTGATCTACTTCCTCTCGTTACTGCTACATTCAGGCAGAACAACTTTACAAATCAGCAAACCCAGCTGAATGGAACAAAATAATAGGAAGGTTTACTTTCTTAACCTGGGTTACCCACCTCTGCAAATTAGGTTGATCGGTTGATTTCACTTTTTATGGTGATTTTTATTTGCCCGTAGTTAACCCAAGACAACAGACAGGGATCACCCTACTATCCAAATCTGTTGATTTAGAATGAGCTGTTCCAATTTTAATGCAGTTCTATTGTTCAGAGGTGTAAATTAATGGACATCACAATGCACTTTTGTAAGAAAAATAGTTCTGCTCCTGCAATGTAAATTGCTGAGTCACACACCAGTGACTGCATTACAATTTAATTGTATATGAATGCGTCATGAGCTGATATGAACAATGCAATTTTAGATTACAGTCGCTATTTTTAACAGGCAAACATCTAAACTGTTTTATAAATGCTATAAGCCACTTGAGGCTGAAGGTTACAGGGATTTTATCTCTTTTACGGGACTGGCTATCTCCGCTTCCTGTTGGCTCAAACAACACCGCTTAATCACAAAGAGATTGCAGTGATCCATGGCCTTTCGTGGCTCATTACTTCAACTGATAGCCAGGTGCCAGGCAGAAATAAACTAGCAATGTAAGCAAATAGATTAGCTTAGTTCTGGTTTTGCCGTAATGTACGGGCACATCACTGTCTCTTTCGTACGATTGTTACAACTGATACATGTAAACAAATGGCATCATGTTGTTGGAGCTGTTTGTTTGTCTTGTGCCTCGTGTGCTGAGCTGCTCTCTCTTCTTCTCTCCTCCCGCAGTGACTGAGGTATCCATCCAGAGCCTTCAGGCTCCAGCCCCCAGGACCAGAACTGAGTTTCTGCAATGTGAGTGCAGTTCTTCTCCACAGTACAGTGCACTGAGCCAGGATTACTCAGCTCGCCGGATAACAGTGCAACATAAAAACACTGTAAAGCTCCTCTTACTGTAGTTCATGTACCACATTTGAGAGTTTCTAGGTTTATCTGGGGTATTTTTTTTGGGGGGGGAAACAAAGCCCTGGAGTTTTTTGTTTCTGCAGTGATTGTATATTTCAAGGAAAAAACAAAAACAAGCTGCAAGTTTGTGAGTTCTGACAGCACTTAATGACGACTCATTCTGACCCCTTTCTCTTTTGCGTCTGCCCTGCCCCTCACACACAGATGCCAGCAGGCTGACCCTTGACCCCGCCACTGCCCACCGCCGCATCAGCCTCTCAGAGGGCAATACCAAGGCTACGCTGCAGGTAGCCAGCCAACCGTACCCGGAGCTGCCCTCGCGTTTTGACGGCTGGACCCAGGTGATGTGCCGCGATCCTCTGACAGCCGACCGCTGCTACTGGGAGGTAGAGTGGCGAGGGCGGGGCTCCGCAGTGGGAGTGGCTTACGCAGCCATGGCGAGGAAGGGGACGGAAGCACGCGCCGGATTGGGCTACAACGCGCTGTCCTGGAGCCTGGAGCTGTCGGACACCTGCTGCGCCGCCGTACACCACAACGAGAAGCACGACATCATCGTGGGGTACTCGCCGCGGGTGGGCATCTTCCTGGACCGCACGGCTGGGACGCTGGCCTTCTACAGCGTATCCGACAACATGGCACCCCTCTTCACCTTTGAGAGCGGCTTTGTGGAGCCCCTCTACCCCGCCTTCGGAGTGGGCAGCGGAGTTGGCGTGGGCCTGGACTTTGCCCTGGGCCAGTTCAGCTCGCTTACAGACAGCATTAAGATCTGCGCACTCTGAGTCACGCTCGCTCCGATTAGCGAGCGCATCGGCGGTGTGAAACCATGGCTTTCATAACCCACAGATGCAGAGGTTTCTCTGTCGTGCATTAATTGTTAACAGTATGTGTTCAAACTATTACATTTCCCATTTAGTTTTGTGCATGTACTACCCTTAGAATCAAAAGTTTGACATTTCTGTTATTTATATCGATACATATATACATACATATACTCCTGGGCAAAAGTTACGCTTGACCCAATTCTTAAAACAAGTTCCACTTCACCTTTTCGTGAGTAAAAACAACATCAACAAGCATTGTCCAATTCTCTGAGGTAGGGCTTGGACATACCTTTCCTGGGATACAAAATCAGTTTAAAAAGAATTTGATCTTTATTTCACACTTTATTGGCTTTTCAAGAAGGGGTATGTTTTTAGCAGATTTAATGTAATTAAAAGTATGGGTCTGCTATCCTTTAAAGATGGCAAACAGGCCTATGTTTGCAAAAAAAACAAACGAACAAAAAAAAAACAACTAAAAAACAGTCCCCTGAAATCTGAGGTCCCCTGAAACAATAAATATCAAAGATGAGGCCTAAGTGCTACCCAACTGCAAACATTCAGCACGTGCAATTAACCCTCTAACTGCCCTACATGAGGACAAAATGCTGAGGAAAAACACTGGCATAGAAAGAAAAACAATATTTCAAATATTTTATGGCCTTTTAATGTCCAGCATGTCCTCACGATACCTCATAAGAAATCTCAGAACTTGAGCTTTCCTGTTGAGTATGATTATGAAAAAAATGGCCTAATATCATAAACTATTCACATTAGCTCTCCTATATATTGATGAGAAAATGGATGAACAGGCAAAAACCCATTTCATTTAAACATTTGGATATAATCAAAAAGAATCTCTGCTGTCTTTTGATGTATAACACAAAGTAAACTGATGTAGCACGGAAGAAATACGATCACGGAAAGTGAGAACCTTTCTCGCCGGTCATATCTGACTGGGATTTGGTCGTGTTGTACGGAGAGTTGCGCATGGCTCATGACAAAGCCTCTTGAACGCGGAGTGCGTGCCATTATCTTCAGGCAAATGTAGGGAGTTCAGAAAATTTCATTTAGAATGTAGTGGTGCTTAACCCTTCTACCCATCAAGACATTTCTGTCACTGTTGGCTCATCGACAGAGCGACATTATACGTACACTTACACTTGCTGAATTCTTTACTGCAACTACTGAAATGGTTAAGAGTAAAAAAAAGTTTTATTTGATTTTAGGAGGAATTGATACATTACTGTACTTCAGTTCATTCGTAAAAAAAAATTCAGCGAGGTTCTGCTTAGCTGACAAAATCAACCAGTAAGAGGGCAAACTTTTGGCCAGGTGTATGTTTTTTTTAATCTCCGTATTGCTTCTTGGTCTCAAAGTGAAAAAACAATGCACAAAGTGATGGATACTTTTAACCTGCACAAATTTTTTTTTTTTTTAAAGAATTGTGTCATTTGTTGTGATTTTCATTAAAAAAATGAATGAAATAGTATTACTCATTAAATCCACACCATGACTAAGAATCAAGTGATGAGAAATGCAATCGTCTCTATAAGGTGAATCTGCAGGCTGTTTGTTTCTTTAACGACAAAGGGCACGCATCATGCAGAGGGAGGCTTTATTGCTTCAAATCAAGGACTTTCACATTTCACCAACATCTTCATTAACACGGAATAAAATGGCCTAACAGTTGTGTGCCTCGAGGCTTTTTCCTCTCGCTCAGATCTGAAGTTTGTGTTACATGCAACTGGATGGGGGGGCACTGGTTTATGGTACATTTACTCCACAAGAGCATATTCTCATTTCTTCTTTACCTGCAACCACTGATTCTTTACCTGAAACCCGTTATAAGATGAGCAGGCTGAAACCAAATGCAAGCACTCTGGGGCAGCAAGGGATCATGCACGTAAATTTCAATGTACAGCGATGTTTGGCATTAAAGTGAAAGGCTGAGGGTCAAGGCTGAGCATCAAATTATTCAGTCTCATTTTGGAGGTAAAAACCTACCTTGCATCTTTTGTAAGATTCTTGCCGTTAAAAACATACTTCAAAGCCCACCTGTTAAAAAATTGTTTTGCTCGTCCTAAAATGATGAACGCCAAAACTCATAGTGGTTATGTCAACAACATCAGACATTAACATCACTTCAGTGAGGAGTCCATATCGCTTTTGCATTTACACAAAAGTAGAAACGTTTTTTTTTTTTCTTACTCCTTTATTTAAAAAGAGACGGCAGAATGACCAATACTGATATAATAGTCAAGAGCAGGCACAGAGGAGTCATACAACAGTCTTCCTGACAGCTTTGGCCCAGGCGAAGAGCTGCAACACATACAAACTCTGCTCACCAAACTCCCATCCACTCCTGAGGAGCAGTTCCCTTCTCACGCCATAGAGCTCAGTATGTATGATCACATTGAACTTTGCCAAGGGTGTCCAGCTCAATGTCTGAAGACCTGCACATGTGTTGCTTCATGTGTATATCTATGCACTTTATAAAACGTACAGAAAACATGTAGGTAGGATACGTTTGGAGGACTGTAAAAAAAATAAAGATAAAATAATAATAGTAATAATTCACGCTAAATACACAATTTGGTTCATGAAGTAACTGTGTCTGGGTTTCGGCCAAACCCAGTGCACTAGCACCTGACCCCACAGGAAACCGAGAGCTTCAAAGCAGTGAGCGGTCAATGACTCGCTAGCACACAGCTCCGCAGAGCAAGTTGACTGCTCTCGAGTCGTCTCCATCATGGACGGCAACCATTAAAACATCCTGATTTCTGTTTTCAACTCAGAAACTGTTTTGGTTTGTATGGATATAGCTTTAAAACACATCCATTTGTCAACTGTCTCACAACAGAAATAGACCCATAAATAGTAAAATTATTAGCACTAACTGAAACACTACATTATTCTACAGGAAGTCTCAATAGAATACCAATTAATACTAACATATGTGCAAACTTCATTATCAGGTCTAACCACAGATTATTACATAAGCTTATCAGTAATAACAAACATTAACTGTAAAAAAATGTAAGTGCTGTTAAAGATAAAACAGTCACAGGCTGTACTGGATTACAGGACCAAATGCCACACACAGGTAAAAACCATCTCTTAAAATAAATCAACAGCTCATTCCTTACTCCCAGAAAAACTTAGCTGCCCAGAATAGCTGCCCAACATTCAACAGCTGTAGTAGAGAACCATGTTTGAAAAACACACAACAAGACCACACTCCCATATCAGAAAACTGTATCTACTTATCGGTTACATCCCAATTCAAACCCCAGAAAAGTCCAGAACATTCCATATAATCAAGAATACACCAGAAATTGACTAAAACACAATGGTTCTTCACTAAGGCTGTTGTAGGACTTGGGTGAGGCTGGCTTTCTTAGGGTTATTGCCACTACCCACCACATGGCAATGCCACATGGGAGTTGTAGTCCATTCAAAGGAGTCAAATCTTCCATTGGTCCACCACTCCATAGAACAGGCCCAAGCAAACATACTGGCCCTAAGCTCATTTTAATATGCAGGTGTAACAACATATTCATAAATGTGAAAAGCACAGAGCTTTCTGGCCTGGTAAAACCACTTTTTGTTTCGGTATGAGTAGTGAGTACAGCTTTAAGAGTCAGTTGGCTGCTTCAGTTGCACAGATGGCATCACCACCTCCAGACCTGTCTCATCCCAGCATGAAGGCATGCCACAGATTCAGCTAGCAGGAAGTTATACCTTCCTATGTTCCATCACCAAGGTACTTTAAGCATCATAGCGTGCAAATGTAACAGACTGTGCTGAGAGCATTACACCAGGATAACAGGCTAAACCAGTAAATGAAAACAGCAGAAAAACATTACGGCAAGCTGAGGTCCGCTCAGATGAGAACACAGAAATGCTTTAGCTGGCTGTTTGACCTCTAATAATGCAGATAAAATACAGGACGTGGTCCTGTCGCATGACAAAATGACAAGACGTCAAGTATTTACAAAACAATTCATCATTGTGCTTCGCCAACAGTCTCCAGGACACAAATGACACAGGAAGCTCTGGTAACTACACATTCTATTTCCTTCTTTTGTGACTTCCTTTCTTCTTCTCTCTCCACCACTCCGCTCTCTTCACATCCCTCCATTCTTCCACAAGAATATACCAATATAGAACTCTGTATCCCTCTTCGCCGACTCCTCCGCTCACCCTCAGCACACTTTCCCTTACCTTCATCCACTTCCCTTATCCCTCTATCGAGCCCACAGCTCCTCAGCAAACACACCTGAGGACAGGACGCACACACCTGCTCAGGGAGAAAGGATGGCAGCACAGATAAAACTAGCGCATCCAGGCAGTAAAGAAGCTCTTCATCTGTGAACAAAACCTTAGTGCTTTTATCAGGTGAAAAACCCCGCAGAAACATATACATACGCATTTTCATAAATTGTGCTTAAAGTAAACAATAAGAGATTCAACTGCCTCATGTCCCTTTGGATCGGCATCTCAGTCGGGCCTCGAGTCACTCAGCTTCTGGGGCTGTGTCAGGGTAAAGTGTCATTGGTGGTTTTACCCATCAATCACCCTCCAGTCCAATCATTGCCCAGCAAAGTTCCTCAGACTTTATGAGAGTTGGGCGGGGCTTGTGAAGAGGATGAGGATGAGGGTGTGGTTGTGGGGGCGGGCTTTTGCTCCTTCAGGCAGCCCCAGGAGTGAATTGGCAGGGAGAGGTTTTTGGGGTGACGGGGCGGGGTCAGCTGAGAGGGGCTGCAGATGGCCTGGCCCCGCCCCGCTGCGACCATGGCGGGAAGGCTCTGGTTGCGGCGCAGGCCATCGAGCAGGCTACCGCCGCCCGTCGCCAGGAAAGAAGCAGAGTCCTGCCGACGCATCCCCCCGGGCTCCGCCCCCTGGAGCACCTTGGCGAATCCCAGTCTCCGCACCCTCTCCACCAGGTTAACGCTGACCCTGCTGGGCTTGTTCTGGGGCGGTTTTTGGGAGGGAGTGGGCAGCTCGGGGCGGGACCGCCCCAGGTTGAGCCCGTATACTTCTTGGAGGAAGAGTTCGGCCGGCCGTGAGGCTAGGAAGTTGTGCGTGGGGGGTGGGCGGGTCTCGAAGGGGACAGGCGAGGGGGGGGGGGACTGGGATGGGGAGTTGGGTGGGGTGCTGGGGGCAGGTTTGGCCTGCGCAGAAATGCCTTTTTCCAGCAGAAGCCGGGCCAGGCCCCGCGGCCTGGCTGTGTGACGAGGGGGGAAGGACTCGCCCAAGGTCAGCCGACACGGCGTCACCGGGGTACTGGGGCCTGTGCGCAGCGAGCTGGGAGTGTGTTCTCTCACCGAAAACGAGGGAGAGGAGGAGAGGGGACTGCAGGGAGAGATGGGGGGGGGTAGGAGGGAGAGCAAGAGGGAAGAGGGGAGAGGATGGGGAGAAAAAGGGCAAAAGGGAAAGAAAAGAAAGGAAAAGAAAAATGCAGAGATGAGATGACAGGGGGAGGAAAGAGAAGGAAGAAGCGTAGTGAAAAAAGCGAGGGAAGGAGAGGACAAGAGAAAGAGGGTGAGCTGCAATTGTATGTAGACTTGAATGCAGATGTTCATCCAAACAGAATACAGAAAATGACCAAAATAGCTAAAGAATGTAAACCCGTCTGAATTAAAAGCTTGAGAGGTTTTCCGTTAGTGTCAGAGAGCATGATCAGAGCTTTCACCTGGAGGTGACCTGAGAGACATCGCTGGGGTGCAGGATCCTGCAGGTGGTGAAGGTATAAGTGGAGCAGGTAGAACTCAGACATTTCCCAGGGTTCTGAGCTGCAAAGAGAGAGAGAGAGAGGAAATCTTCACATTAACATACACTCACAGGTATGCGCACTGACACTGAATACAGGACGATTGCCTATGAGGACCTATTTATCCACCACAGCACCTACAACAGCAAACTATAAAATTTAATGACATCATGCCTACTGTGACTGTGAACAGTCAAACATACAGCCTATGACTAGCCCTGCTAATACCCATTCACAAATCAAACTAGCCAATGCTATGATTACAACCTGTGACAACCTAATTACAATTCATACCACCTTTGACTACAGCCTACGAACATCTAGTCAAGACAACTCACCATGAATGCCCCTATAAACACCTATTCATATCGACACACACGCAATGCATCACCTGCCTCATCATACATCCATCTCATACTTCAGTCCCCAAGAAATGCAGGATTTCCTCTTGAGTCCACTCTTAATTGGCATATACAGGAACACGTGAGCAGGGACATCCACCATTTCATTTCATTAATACGCAGGCATTCGCAATTTAAAGCTATGCAGCAAATGCAGTTCCACTGGAATGCACACAGACGCAGATCCACATCACGTGTCTTAATTGCAACATTACTTCGGCTTCTGACATCTAAAATGTTACGGGAACACTTCACAACATGTAATGGCCTTTATAAGTAACAATATTGCTGAGGTAGGCGAGAGTAGCTTCACTCCAGTTTGCATGGTAGCATCTCAAACCATGTGCTGTGAGGAACAATTTTACAGTAAGTGTATATGATTACATTGTACCTGAACTAATAAACTCGCATTTTCCTCAGCAATAAAAAAAACTTGGGCAAATATCCGTAAACTAAAAAATGATAAACAATCATACACTACTCCACTAGGATCAATGCTCATAATAATGTTGCACTGGTGTGCCTGCGTCCTTGTGTCAATCTATTTAGTGCAGTATCGGCACATGAAACTGCTCAAACTGATCCCAATCAGCAGTTATCAAGCCTACGACTCAACAGCTTGAGATCTTACAGGGCAACTATTAGCAAAAATTAGCACATCAAAAAGAAGAGTTGAACAGAACAGGATTCCCAGCATTTTATGAAAACAAAATTCCCTGAGTTTTCCCTGATTTTTCCCTGAATAAGGATTTACTGTAGCAGTGAGTGATTGAAGACTTGAACGTTTTGAATGCGCTTAAAAATTGGGTGTCATCATATTTAAAACTATGGGCCTCCCTTCTCCCTTTATAGCCATCCTCTCCATACCATTATAATGAAATGATATAGCATACACACATTGGATCCTGTCCTTCCAGTTATTTCAGTTGGAAAGCACTTGAGTGGTGGTACTCTTTCAAAACATGATCCAGTGTACTGTAGTGTATGTTGAGCTAGACTACCTGTAACTAGAAGGACTGGATCCAATGCATATTAATACAACACTGCTGAACAAAACAGCAGTTAAACAGTTTACCAGAATATTTCATGAGTTAGCCATAGAGTTTAAGTTACATTAACTATGGTTCAGGTTTACAGTCAGTTTTAACATGGACTATGTTTGAGGTTCACAGTCAGCTACACTGGTATGGTATAACTGTTTATTAACGCTGCATGTACATGGACTATGGTTACTGCATAACATCAGATACTAAAAAGCCACAATTGCCAATCAGTAAGGATACATTATACACTGTAATAGCAGAACATGGACTCAATGACACAAGATTAGAATTACTAGCATTAGTACATGAAAATGTCTCAGAAAGATCATTTTTAGCGAGTGTTCAAATTCCCAGAGTTTTTCCTGATTTTTGCAGTTTTTCTCCAATTCCCTGAGTGTTCCCTGACTGGAAAATGTGAAGGTTTCCAGGTTTTTGCTGGGAACCCTGCAGAAACTCGTTAGCCTTGGTGTAGCTGTTGAATGAGGTGGTTTTTGGTTGGGTTGAACCCCATGGTAGCTCTCCTAGAGCAGGGCTGGTAAACACTGTCGTGAGCCTTAGTCTGCTTTACCTGAAGATGGCGCTGTTGTGCAGAGGACTGGAGGTCCAAGCGGGACGGTTGTAGACGTGGGGGCCACCGCGGGGCCAAGGGGAGGGGGAGCAGGCGAGACTCGACGGGCGGGTGACGGCGGCTGAGAGCTCTGGGGCGAGACCACGGACCTCCGCTCGCTGTTTCGCTCCCTCTTCTCCTCCGGCGTGGAGGCGTACCGCACCTGGAAGGTGATCCCACCTTCCTCCTCCTCCTCCTCCTCTTCTTCCTCACCCCGCTTTTCTCTCCCCCTCCGGAGCGCCACCTCCTCCTCATCCTCCTCCAGGTCAGTCAGGCGGTACACAGCGTCCTGGGGCAGAGGGCGGAACCCTTTGGTGACCACGCCAGGGTGAGGGTCCAGGATGGTGGCCAGGTGCGGCTGGGCCAGCTGCTGCCAGTGATGCAGCGTCAGTGAACCTGGAGATGGGGCCACAGGGTTACAAATGACCCAGTCACCAGTCAGGCAAGCATCAGGCACTCAAGTCTCAGTAGGTTTCCAGTTCTCAAAAATTCTGCTCAATTCTCGTAAGGGACTAGATAAAGTCAAGCCAAAGCTTGCTGCTGACAACGAGTCATCAGCTTTCTGACTCACATTTCCCAGCTACAATTTTGATATTCATACATGCTTTTTTTAAATGCATCCAGGGAGGTCATTAAGACAAACTTGAAATGTACTGTGTGCAATGCACAGGGAAGCAAAGAAGAATATTCAATATGTATAATTTTCAGCTGAACTATGCTTAAGAGCAGAATTGCCCAACCATGCTCCTGGAAGCCTGTTGTCGTGAAAACTTTCATTTTTTAGTGGAGCATCAGATTCCAATAGATTCCAGGCTCTAAGAGATCTCCAGCTTTCAAATTGGGTTTGTATTATTAGGGCTGGGGAGAAAACTAACAGGATGATGAATCTCCAGGAATGAGCTGGACAGCAAAACAATGTTGAAATTAATTAAATCCATGGAATCTATAATAATGCGATGAACAACACTGATGCCCTCCAGCTCAAGCATCTGTATGGATACAGCAGTGCATAAGGATTACAGGCTGACACTCCAACACGGCTGACACAATATGGGTGAAAATGCCAACAAATATTTACCCGAAGCCGATACTCATGGATTTCAAATAAAATGTACTGGAGCACAAATCTCAGGGTTTCATTAATGCACAGTACTGTCTTAGCCATTTTGTAGTCTTCCATTAGGAAAGGTTTATGGAAACAGCAATATTTGAAAAACCATCCTCAATATTGCAAAAAATGTTTGTACATTTGCGAAAGGTGGTTTCTGCCATTTTCTAAATAGGAAGCGAAATGGGAAGGAAGGACATCTTTGCCAGAATAAGTTCTGATGTCGCAAACATGAACTCACACGACTGATTAGCAGTTTCCAGTTCGCAACCTCTTCCTCTTCTGCTTTTTATTACAGTCGACTGTAACATAACCTATATTGCCAACCTCTGACAAAACTATGCTTTGCAGAGCCTAGTTAATTCGCTCCAAACCAGTAAATGGAAACGCCCTGAATTGGCATTTTCTTTTGCATTTTGGAAATTTACTCAAAATTGCTTCACGAGAAGTTGCATTCATGGATGTCACCGATCTTACCATGCTTTCCTACATTCATCATGTTTCTCCCCTACGCCCCCATTCCACAGCAATACCAAACAAAGTATTGCAACTGCAACAGTAAATGAACACAAGTCATCTGCAATAGTGTCTGTCCTTTGGCTTCTGACAGCATTTTAACACCAAGCAGTTTTGAATACAGACTGGCTTACTTTAATTTCTGCGACACCATGCGGAAAAACTGGTCCCACAACATGCAACAGAAGTAGCTCACTAGCTAGTTCTCACATAAAGCTAGCCGCACAGATTCTTACTTCATCTCTCTCTATAACCAGGGTCCAGACTCCTGGCATAAAAAGGTAGCTAAAGCTGTTTGTTGTTGGTTATAGTTGGGCTTTCTCGTTGTGAACAATCAGTTTCGGTTATTTTTTCACCAGAAAGGCTATGTGATGATATTTGCCAACAAGCAAACAGGCGTAATATGATAGAAAAAGAAGGTATCACGGCAATGTCACTACGCAATTTGAAATGGTTCATTTATGGTAGAACCAATACTTGAATTTCAAGTGGAAAACGGCTCTTAAATTGCACTTGATTTAATCAGGACGACTGGTCACCCAAAACATCCTTCGCGTCAGCGTATTTCAGTGTAGGACGCCGCTACGCTGTTACCGGAAAACATACGCTGTCTTTCAAGCTGCGTGAGAGCAAAAATTGACACATTTTGTAGTAAAATCCATGCATATTTTCCTAAAAATTTTGTTTCTCTACCGTCATCTTCACTGCTAATAGCATTTGGTTTGTTTTGACAGAAACAACCATGTGCACATCAAGATGTGAGACTGTTTAGGAAAGAACGGGGGTCGTATGTAGGCGTATTTATTTCTCCAGACTTGTGCTACCATGTCAGTCGGTATCAGTGATTCCATCATTAGCAGGGCTCTCAAGTTTTGAATGCAGGCAAGAGTGAGATTTTCCCTTTTTGCCTTTTGAGATTTTCGGGGTGGGGGGGGGGGGTGGGGGGGGGTGTGCCTGCATGATACTCTCATTTTCCACCGTAGAATGAATAATGCTTTCAGAACGTAGTTATAGCAGGATCACATAAAAAATTCCAAGGTAACAGTGTTTTTTTTTATTTTTTTCCATCGGTTGTTGCCCTAAATCTTACCCAGATACGATAGTGCTATTATCTGATTGGCTATTGTGTAGCCCCTTTTCCTTTTTTGATTGGCTGACGGGAGGCAAGCTGCCACCGAGAACTCCAGGGGAGACGCATTTCATTCCCGCCGGTTTCCACAGTTACAGCGGTGCTGCTGCACATATAGACCTACTGTGGGAAATTGTTTATCTTTTTTTGCGTGAGAAATACTATGTGTGGTGTAAGTGCGTGACATCTGACTGAAATGAGTGACAATTATGCTCATTGCATGAGACTTGAAAGCCCTGCATTAGCATAACCTCAAAATCAATTGTGCGTTTCAGACTACCGTATTTAGCGGGTAATGACACCGTTATGACATATCCTGAGATCACGTGAATATCACCTATAACATGGATTGGCTAGTATTCAGGTATATGGGTTGCAAGTTTACCTTTAGCTACAGTGGTCTCAGGTGTTATTTCAAGAGATTTTACATGCATGATTTGTATTCTAGGTGAGTATATATATTCTTAAATCGGGCCATCTAGACTGTCAAATAGGCCTCAAAAAACCATAAATTTCCAGAACTTCTGGAGGGCTTCCCCCCAGGCTCTGCCCCTGGATCCCATTGTGGCTCTTGGCAGCCCCCAAACCCCCGCCCAGTTCGGGTGATGTCCCACCCCACTGCGCTGTCAAAAAATTTCTGGTGAGAACCCTGCCATATGGTGCTGTACTGCCCTGATGACACTTCAAATCAATTATGACATAATAATTATGTGACTATTTAAGCAAGCCAACAATGACCAATTGCAAGTTTGAAAAGGAAAAATAATTAGCGACCCAGCCACAGACAAAATGGTTTTTATTATATTACGTTTCACCAAACATCTTCCTTTGTTTAGCTCTTCAATTTTGTCACCCTAGTTAGGAATAATCCTCAGGGATTTATAATAACTGCTGCACTTAATGACCCCTGGAACAAGGAAAACACTACATTTTCACAGGGAAGGAAACACAAGCTAGGAATGGCTTCCTGTCTCCTTTCTGTGGTTTTAGCTGCCCTGAGAGTACAGCCCCTAGATGGATATATGGCCACAGACTGTGTACTTATGGATGCACTGCGTGCTGCTTGCTGCCCCTGCAGCAGCTGTGTCCCCATACCTTCCATGGGCTTGACGATCTGTAGCTTCTCGGGGAGGAAGGTCTTGAAGCAGACGGAGGCGCCCGATAGGTCGGAGATGTTGGAGAAAGAGGAGAAGACACTCCCACGGGGGGAGCTGCAGTCGCTGCCTTCCCCGTCCGTCTCAGGCCCCGCCTCCCCCGGCCCCTGGGCCCGCAGCTTCCTGTCCCGCTCCGCCTGCAGGAACTGTCGCTCGCTCAGGAAGTTCTGTCGCCGCAGGGAGAGCCGGTGCAGCGCCGACACCAGCTCACTTCCTCCCGGCGAGGAGCCTGACTGCAACTCCTCCCAGTCACTCCTGACACACACAGACACACCTTTTTAAATCCAACTTCATGGGGTCTCAAACTCAAATTGTGAGGCGACATGTATAGGCTGCAGCCCTGTAGGATGGGAGTTTCAGATTCCTGCCTTTTCCAGTTAGATTCCTCGCACCCAAAAGGCAAGCAAATTAAATTACACTTTCAAACAGGCAAAGTATGAGGTTGGCTTAAAGGGCACAAAAACAAAGGCAGACATTCAGAAAATGAGCAAAAGCTGAGTTCAAAAGCCAATAAATGTAAGTATATTGAAGATATTATTCTAAAAGGCTAGAAAAAGTTTCCCTGGGACCAGCAATTCAGTCCTCAACATATTGTTAGACCAAAACATTTCATTATGAGCAACTATAATTGCCAAGGGCAGCCATGTTCTTGGTGCTGAATTACTGTACGCAGACTGGTGTTAAGTAATCGTTGGAACTTGACCACATGACTAAATGGCTTACAACTGGGTGGAATCCACGGGAGTGCCCTGGTAACCTTTTTTTCCAGAACATTGTATTTCAATTGCAGTGTTAGTTAAATGTAATTGGTGGTAAATGTGGGTGCGCAGAGAGCTCACTTGGGGTCGCTTAGAGAGGACTCTGTTGTGCTGCTTGTTTTTGATTGGAAGGGCTGTGCTGTCATCACAACAGTGCTCCGGGCGGAGCCGGGGATGGGCCGCGGCAGGGGCTGGGCTCGCACAGACTCGTTAACGGCGCGCACGGTCTGGAACACACGTTTCTGAAGGCTCCTGTGGAGGACACAGGGGGAGTGTTACCGAGCCGGTGTTACAGCAGGCGCGAGGGGTGCAGAAGTATCCCCGAGCCTGTGTACAGAGTCACAGTGCCATCGCCATATTGCATGTGGCTTCTTAAGCGTTTTTCCACTTCCGGTTCCAAGGCTACAGTGTCTATGCAAAAAATGAACAGGGTCGCGAAAATAAGGTCCATGAGGAAATTTGTCACCCAAGATGGAATGTCTCATTTAGTGAGACAATATACACAATTCCTCAGAATCACGTGAAAGTGAAAAGTGTCCATGAAATGTGAATATTTCTAACAAAGTGCAACAAGTATGCTCAAAGTTGAAACTAACTGATGATCTCAGACCAGTGGGTAATGTAGTTCCACACTACTTCAACCTGAGCACATTGTTTGCAGCAATCACCTTCTAGGGTCTCAAAATTTTCCATTATTCAAAAGGTTTACTGTATTCAACCACAGTATGACTAACAAAACTGTAACGAATTCCACGCATAATAATTTAATCATAGGCCTTATTTTAACCCTCTCCAGCCCAATTTATTATTTTGAGATTTGAAAAATCTTTCATTCATGGAGAATAGTTCTCATACGCTAGTGGCTGCTGGTAGAACTAACATTGTATTTTTGCAATACTGAGCTGGAAGGCTAACTTTATCAAACCATTTCCCATGTGGTCTTCATATTTTATAATCAGTCATCAACTGTTTTATTGTTGCAAATTTGCAACATGAGCCTGGAGAGGGTTAACCGATTATTAAAAACCCCATTCACTTTTCACACAGACACTGTACCGCTGGAACAGGAACTAAAATAATGCTGATGAAGCCTAAATATATATTTAGATCACAATAAATGGGCGTGTCGGGGAACTAAGCAGTATTGTAGGGTGTGTGCTTACTTCTGCTCCTGCAGGGCACTCTCCTCCTCCAAACTCCGCTCCCTCCGCATGCTGCCCTCAATTTCAGCAGCAAGAGAGTCCTGAAAACACACACACACTCAGCAATATCCAGAAATACAGAGAGAACTGTGGATACACACAAAAATATAAAGTACACCACACGCAACCCTATTGTTCAAGTAACACCATGTCCGTTCCTGAAGCGCCACCTTTAGGGCAAACCAACTCTCTCAAAAATGCAATAGGCAAACAATTCTTTTCGAAATTAAGTAACATGGGAGCAGTTTACCTGTTTATTTTCGATGCCCAACAAACTTTCCTGTGGCACCACGACTGAGCCAAACTATGAATTTAGGCTGCATGGAGAATGCTACAGTTTTGAAGACAAAACTTGCTTTTATTCACTCACATTATGTGTCGAGCTTGAGAATGTGTTCATCCAAATTGGATTAACCTTTTAGAAATGATAACAGCTCTAATAGGTCGTCCCTCTTTCCCATTTTTGGGTGCATCAAAAATAATAGGCAGTTTGACATACAGAAGAATAAAGTCATGATTTTCAAAATCTGGTCATTTACCCTCTGCAGTCAAAGACTGCAGGAAGTCTGTGACACAGACATCACAGGCACAGGGCATCCTGGGTATCTCCAATTACTGCTTATTTTGGGGACTTTTTGCCTGCAGTTCCCCACATGTAAATAAATACAGTAGGATTCAGATCTGGCAACTGACTCAGCCTAACATGACCAAACTCATTGTCCAAGGAATTATAGTGCTGATTGCATTAACTAATTGGCAATGAAGAAATGAGAAATTGTGCAGAAAGAAACACCTGAAACACAAAAACATGCATAAGAACTATAAAGGTAAAAGTAGGCGCACGCACACACAAATGAACGCTCAATAGATAATGAAAGCACTACAGTAGACAGAAACACTGCGCCTTAGTACTCTCAGACATCAGCATGCACTCGGTTAGCACGCACACACGCACACAGACGTGTGTGAGGGTAAAACACACACTCAGGGAGGAGCAGCTCACCATGGGGAAGAGGCCGTAGGGGTTGTTTCTGCGCAGACCTGCGCAGGGCATGCACTTGTTGCGCAGTTCCCTGATCTCCTCCTGAGACTCGTGCAGCATCCCCACGCACTCTGCATTCCTGTCCTGCAGCTCGTTCAGCTGGGGATGGACGGCAAGGTCAGAGCTATGTGTGTGTGTGTAGGTGCATTTGTGTGTGGGAGCATTTCTGTGTGGGAGCGTGTGCATGCATGCATGTCTGAGCCTCAGTCAGCATAAGCACATGTGTAACGGTTGATGCACCTGAGTGTCTGTGTGTTAAACCACTTGCCTGCCTGACCTTTTTACCTGTGCGCGTGTTCATCAGTGCATGCGAGAACCTGTTTGCGCGTGATTCTGCCTGTCCGTAAGTCTGTTCATACGTCTGTCCCTCAGAGTGCGGGCAGTAAAGGAGACTGACCTCTGCAGTGAGCTGCCGCTGAGCATCTTTGGAAGCCTGCAGGTGAATCCTCAACTCTTCCTTCTCTAGAGCCAGCTGTATGGAGATGTGCACACATACACACGCGCATAAACACACACACACACACACACAAACAAATGCATACACAAGCACACACAAACACATACACGCACACACATACAAAAAATAATTGTAAAGAAATGATTCTGTTTTTGACTAAACTAAATACGCACATAAAAATTCTATGCACTGCGTTATTTATGCTAGAAGTACAACTTCTCCCCCCCCAAAAGATGCACAAATGAAGATTCAAATCAAATTTTTGTTTTCATTCATCTCTTATTGCACAGGTACCTAGAGCTAATGCGCCAGCTAAAAATCTCCATAGTCGACCATCGCAAATTCGTTTCACTCCTATGGAACTCTATGGACCCCATTCGTCATACACCTCGATAGGTGTGACTGAGCGAGGCCGCTAGCATACAGCCCTCCCTCCTCAGAGGGTCTCTGACCTCCTTCACGCGCTGCTGCAGATCCACAATCTGCGCCAGCAGATGGGCCATCTCCTCCTGGTGCCTCAGCAGCTCCTCGTTCTTCCGCGAGAGCTCGTCCGTCAGCGTCCCCATCTGGCTATTCGTCTCGCCTATGTGTCAAAATTTAAGTACATTTCACTGCTTGAGCAGAGATTTATTGAGCAAACACTTCCATCCAAAGTCATTTCCAGAATATCATTTCATGCTGGGGCCAATCCCCCACCCCCTGGAGTTATGTAGGCTAAAGGCATCGCCCAGAGGTCCAACTGCTGCACTGATCTTACGGTGGCAGCACTGGGGCTCAAGCTAGCAACTGTCCAAGCCCCGGCCAGACAATCTAGCCTCTAGCTATAAGCCCAGATTTCACACTGTGCTGCAAATTCACAAAAGAGGCGTATGGTCAAAAATACCCACATTTATACAACCATGGGTTTACTGAACTGCATACACTTTTGACTCACAAACAGGGACAGGAAGTCAGTTTATGACACCCACTTCTTAATCATGTATGTTTTAGCCTCCAGTCTTTCAAATGAATCATGAGTCTGCAGGTGAAAGGGCAACACTGATGTTTCTGTGCTTATAGAAGTTCATGAATGAGCCCCCTGGCCTCAGTTCTGCACGCACACAAACGCACACCCTCGCACTCACGGAGTTCCTTAACACAGTCGCTGACCAGCTGTTGCTCCTTCTCCTCATACGAGATGGTCTCCGTCTTCAGATGGGTCGCCTGTTGCCATAGAAACCAGAAAAAAAGCATCAGAGATGGGGTGTGATGTAACAGATTGTCGAGAATAATTGGAGTTCAGTTCTGTAGTCCGACCCTTTTTCCAGACTACAAGAGGTCTGTGAAGGTATTGGTTCCTTGTCACGCTCTCTCATGCGCTATTCTGAATTTTTATGACAAAATATGCGAAGAAAATGGCGAAAGTACATTCAATATTAAGAACTGAGACCAAAGTATCAAGGAATTGTATAATTTGAAGAGTAATGTGCGGTCTATCGTTATCAGAGTAATGTATAGTTTGCAGAGTATTCTGTGTAATTTGTCATGTGCTGCAGTCTGCAAAATATATTATCAGTGATATAATATATGAACTGAGGAGTAATTCGGGTAATACATGGTCTGAGGTCTAATCTGTGTAATATACATGTATCCTGTCATTTGATCAGCATAATATTGAGTATAATCTGTAGATAAGCATGTGTAATATAACCTGTGGCATAATTCGTCAAACAAAGAATATATTTTGCAGTGTAATCCGTGTAATGCCCAAGGAAATCCATAAGGAAATTGGTGTAATATGTAGAACAGTCTTTCAAGTAATATGTGTAGCATACAAAATAATTCAGAGAATAATGAGTGTAAAAAAAAGTACAATCTGAAGAGTAATGTTAAATACACAACAATTTCTAGTGTAATGTGTATAATATACTGAATAACCTGTGGCGTCATCAGTACAATCTGCCTAATATACATCTGTATCATAGTCTACGTAATCATCTGCGTTAAACAAAGTATAATAGGATCTGCATTAAAATCTAAGCATTATATGGCCTGTGGTGCAACCTGTACAATAATCTTTGTAATATACAGTATTGCAATCTGTGTTATAAGGGCAATTACTCTGATCTGATAAGGAATGAGTGTAAATTAGTCTAACACATCATCTGAATCAGTGTAATGCATGATTTGAAGAGTAATTGGTGTAATAATCTGCACAGAACAAGATCCGTAATCAGTGCTATTATCCATGTAAAACATAAGCTATTAAGCTGTAATAATTAGAGCGATACTTGATCTGTATTCAGTGCCATTATCAGTGTACTGCATGATCTCTAGAGTAATCAGCGTAATAATCTGTTATATATACGATTTGAAGAGTAATCAGAGCAATAATCAATGTAATATATGATCTGTATTCAGTGTAATAATCAAAGTAGTCCATGATATTCAGAGTAATCAGAACACTACACCACCTTACATTGTTGGAAAAAATCTCTGCTGATTTCCCAAAAAGGCCTCATATTACCCATTTTGAGGTTGCGTAGTTAAAAATATGAATTTAAAAAGTTTCCATCACATACAGTTTTTTCACAAAATAAGAATGAAGATTTTCCTTATTATCCCATATATAGATTTTTTTCAAAATGTCAAATTTTCCGTCACTGTTTGGGTGCAGTGAAACATCCACAGATGAAGCAGAAAACATCTTGATCATGTTTCCATTTTCTTCTGTCAGTGACCATATTACTAAGCCTGAAATCAGGATTAGGCATAAAATAATGTCTATAAGAATCATTCATACACGTGAAAATCAGCCAGGAATTGAAAAAATAGCTCTCACCTGGCTCAGAAGTAGATGGAAATCATGTCTTTGTGGCAGTTTTTCTGGTGATTAACGCATGATACAAGACTTCTTAACCTTACGAGTGGCTGTCCAAAGTGACAATGCTTTGAAATGCACATCATACATTATGAGAAAATGGGGTGCGCTGGAGCAAATGGCCACTATTGCTGGAAACAGCACCCCAAAATCAGTGAGAAACAAGTATTGGATTTTATTCAGCAAAAATGATGCAGGGTAGAGTAATCAGTGCAATATGTGATCAGTAAGTAATCAGCGTGATAATCATTGCAATACATGAAATGAAGAGCAATCAATGTAATAATCAGAGTAATATATGATCTGTAGAGTAATCAATGTAATAACCAGTGAAGTACATGACCTGTAATCTGTGTAGGACATGATCTGTAGAGTAATCAGTGTAATAATGAGTATAGTACATTATTTGTAAAGCACGCAGTGTAATGATCAGTGTCGCACATGATCTGTAATCTGTCTAGCACGATCTGTAGTCAGTGTAATAATCAGTAAAGTACGTGATCTGTAGAGTAATCAGTGTAATGATCGGTATAATACATGATCTGCAGAGTGTAATGATCGGTATAGTACATGATCTGCAGAGTAATCAGTGTAATAATCAGAGTAGCACATGATCTGTAATTAGTGTACGAATCTGAAAAGTTCATGATCTGTTGAGTAATCAGTGTAATAATCAATATAGTACCTGATCTGCAGAGTAATCCAAGTATCAGAATCAACAATCAGCATGAAAATCGGCAATACATGATTTGACGAGTAATCATATAATAATCAGTGTAATAATCATTTGAGCGCGTTCCGAAATCAGTTTAATAATTAGTACCGTACGTTATTTATAATCAGTGTAAGACTCAGTACAGAGCATGATCTGTAATCAGTCCAGCATAAAAAGGCCTAATAATCAGTGTAGCACAAGATATGTAGAATAATCGCACGCGCAGTAGAATTCGCCTAAACCGTCCTTGTATAAAACGGAATCTTGCTCATACCGACAACAGCTCAAGGCCCGATTTTTCTGTAATGTTTTTCCATTAAATGAACATCGAATATACCTGATTTTCTCTTACATCAAGCAAAATCCCGTCACAATGCATTTCCATTAAAAAGCACTTGTGTATACCAAACAAGCTGGTTTGCACCATTCACATACGCAGTTGCAACATAGCAATGAAATGAAGTTCGGCTTTCCTGTGCAGTAATAAACTGACTGAATTTAACAGTTAAATTAACGCATTGTCTCCTTGTTATTTTACTGCAAGTGGAGTCCTGCGCACATTTAACCGTGGTTTACACTAAACTTGTACGGAACTCTGTTGTGAACTTATTGTAAAATTAGAGTAAAAATAACTGGCAAAAAAATGGTGCCAGTTAAATTAACTGGCAAAAAAGAAACAAGTGTAAAACGGTGTATTCGCGGAAACTGAAACTGGCACGGTTTCAATTAATTACTTTATTTTTTAGTCTTTATTGATCCCAGTTGGAGCAACACGCAATATCATCCTGTTATCCATTGTGTCAGGGTAAAGATGGACTAAATAAAGACAAGCAGGTACGTGCACTTCAGAACGAAGTTGTTCTTAATACACAAAGCATACATACGAATTCATATACGTATATAACGGATATAATCTGTTATACGCATATAGTGGATAAAATCCGTTTTATTTATATATCAGATTTTGTTTGTTTTATGCATATAGCAGATTTTGCTTATAACGGACAAATTGAGGTGGTCCGATTGAATCCGTTACATGCGAGTTTTAATGTATAAACGATGGTATAAGCCAGGACTAAGTGGAAAGCAGTGGAGGCCGTACCTCCAAGCGCAGTGCCTGGTTCTCCTCCTCCAGTTCCTGCAGTTTGCCCTGCAGTGACTCCAGCTGGCTGAGGGCAAGCGCAGCGCTCAGGGAATGGTTTTGGCGCAGCGGTGTGGAGCAACTGGAGTCCGTCTCGCTCTCCTCTGAGGCGCTGGCCACCATGTGCAGCAGCTCATCCTTCTTACTCAGCTCATGCTGCAGCTGGTGCACCTGCAACGGAGAGAGAGGGAAGCGCAGGTGTGAATGCATGTGTGCAAGATGTGCGAGAGGGCATGTGAGTTGCACGAGTGTCCCATGCAGTTTATCTGAATGCGTGTGCGTGTGATATGTGTTGTTGCCTCGTGTATGTGTGTAGGTCATGTGCGTGTGTATGTGTTTGGGTACAGGTGCGGTGTGCGTGTTCTGAGATAGGTGCACCGATATGGGTTCAGCAGGGCTGTTCTCCAGACCTGGTCCAGCGCCTCCGCTAGCTGTTCCTCCACAGACTCATTACGCTCCTGCAGCAGGTGGTTCCTCTGCAGCAGAGACTGGCCAATGCGCGCAGCCAGCTCCAGATCCCGATCCCGCTGCAGAGAGTCAACCAGTCAGTCATGCAACTGCCTCCTCGAACCCACAGCTCTGAGCTGCAGGGCTATTATCAGGACAGTACAGCTTAAAGACATACAGAAAGGTCATTCATTTCTGAGTCATCTATTGATGCCAGCCACTTTGCTAGATTGTCACATAATTTAGGCACTTTTCCTTTGCTAAATATGCATGACTGTAGGTTTAGCAGTGAATGTGGCTCACTATTGTTGCCTTGCACTAGCCACTGTGGTCAGGGGACAAGTCAGTTTTTCAAACAAGAGTCCAGTCAGACAAAGCTACATGGTTTTTTTTAATCAGTAATGTTTATTTTAGCGTCTTTCAATAGGGTACTGAAGTATTCAGGATGGTGTATGGGTAAATAAACCCCCTAACTCTCAGAATGCAAGGGCCAAAGCCTCTGTTTACTGAAACCTAAAAACTGCACGACAAGCAGTAACTGAAGGCTCACCTCAGCTAGCAGGTGCGTCACCACATCGATGTCGTTGTAGGCTTTGGTCATTTGGTCCACCCTATCAGCACTGAGGACTGAAGAGAGATGCAAAGAATGGTATTAATACACAGATCCCAAACAAAATCTCAGCGCGCACTCGCACACACTCTCTCTGCACTGCGCACTGCACTCCGAGACACTACGAAGCAGTCCCTCGAATCAAAAAGGTTCCACTACAAGCACCCTAAAACAGAAGCAGGCCCGAGCAGCTCTCTATTGATTAGATGAAAGCTAGGTGTGGCCACTCCAGCACTTCTGGGGCAAACAGCCAGCCCCACACAGGTCACTCCATCACAGAGTAACAGCTGTCAAAGCAGCAGGAGGGCTGGAGTTTCCCAGTATTCTCTACAGGAGCAGGGATGCAAAAACAAACATGCCAATAGAGCAGGATGCTAAACTAATTCCTAAAGAGCTGGATACTAAATGAGTGGGATGCAAAGAGATAATGCAGCTAATCAAATGGGATGCTAAAAATAGCAGCATGCTAGAACAGCAGGATGTCAAGCACGCTAGATGCTAAGATAGAGACATGGTAACTGTGTGGGATGCCACTGTAGCCGCATGCCGGCAGACCAGGAAGCCGATTCAGTAGGATGTGAAGACAGCTGAATGCTAACAGAGTCAACAGCCAAAATACGACAAGCTAACTGTGCAGGATAGCGGATATTAAATAGATGAAGAGTAAAACTTTAAGGCATAACCAAATCAGGAACTAGAGTGAGAAAGGATAAAGAGAAAGAATGACACAGAGGAGGAGATAGAGAGAAAGCTGAAATGTAAGAACAGGTAAACTTTACCTTGAGAGAGGGAGTGTGAGCCAGTATGAGTATAAGAGGAAGGCTCCAAAGCAAGGTAGGCTGACAGAGAGAGAGTGGGAAGAGAAGAAGAGGATTAAGGGGCAGTATCACAAAGAGAATGAGAGAGTGGGAGAACTGAAGGTAGTGGGACCACACAACCTAATAAAACTAAATTTAAATGAGTAGCAGTGACTTTGGGAACATTTACCCCCTGGTAGCTGTGGGCCCCTCTCTCAGTAAGGGCACCTGGGTGGAGGAGAGGAACACAGCCCCTCCATTAGACTCCGAAGCCAAGGCAAAGCAGGAGAAATCGGCCAACAAACTGATCAGCAACTACCTCAATCAGTGGTTCCCACACCTCTGCCTCACCTCAAGCCTGATTCAGTCACTTGTGGTGCTCTGCTTCAAGCAATTGAGAAGCAGCTAAGTGCAGCTGTTGAGGTATTTATTAGTTCATCCCTTCAGGAGTGCATGAGGTGAAACAGAGCAAATACCCAAAAATATGGCTGGTGGTTCCCAAGAAGACGGTTGGAAACCACTGATCTGCATTACATTACATAATCAAAAGTATGCAAACACACCAGGACCTAGCACTGGTTTCCAGGGTTTGTGCCAGGCCCCTTTCTTCCCAAAAAGGAAAATCTTGACCTATCACAATAGATCATATTCTAGGTGGTTCTGTCACTTCTTCCAAAAGTTTAGGGAAGGCCCTTTACCTTTTCAGTCTGACAATTCCCTAATGAAGAATGAAATCTAAACTAAAGGATTAGTGTGCAAGATTTAGAGCCATCCACTGGTTAGATTATAGATTGCAGCCAACTGACCATTCATTTTCTCCGAAAACCTACGGTGGCCGCAAAACTTGCAAAAAACGTGAAAGGCGCTCTCGTGTCAGTGCTTTGTTCGTTTACTTTTTTCCCCCGTTCTGGGCTACTGTAGAAAAAATGGCGGCGCAACATTGCGTTCTCCACGGAGGTGGACCCACTCCCATGTAGGTTTAAAGGACTATGACACTCAAAGATCATTGTTTTCACGTGATTATACACGACTAAAAAAGTAGTTATGAATGTTATATTTAATTTCTGCCAAAATATCAATCTAAATTCTACACACTGCTCCTTTAAGATGTACTGTGGTTCTTGCCCAATACTGTATATGACAACGTTGCGATACCAGTTTTGCAAAGATAAGAAAACACTCTGCCAACAGCAATATTAGCCATCATCATTTAGCCTCGAAAGAGAACATTACTGATGCTCATTTCAGATACTTAGCCCTGAGCCTCTGACAGTCTACTTACGAGCAACACGATCTGCTATCACTGCCAATGTCATGTGTCAGAGAGAAAATGATTTAAAGATCAGACTTCACACTACATACCTCAAGCATTATATTCTCAACAGGGAAAATTATTTGCACTGAATGATCATGGCTTGGTGTTTACGTACACTGCTTGTATGTAATGTTTCACAGCCAGCTAGCTATTATTTTTGGAATGTTACATTTGTTGTAATAGAAAAGCAGATACTTGAGCCAACTAAATAAGCCAACAGCCAGCACCCAGCTGTCCAACAATCCAACTCCACTTCATTCTCATCCTCTCCCTTAGTGCTTGCCAGCAGACAAAAGCCAACTGCAGATTTGCTGTCATTTTGGAACAAGCTTTGTCTGCTTAGTTTTTCACCTCTCAAAATTTCTTTTTTTTTTTAAATACTCTGTGACCATGGATGGCTCCGTCAGTCATTTTCGAAACCTCTTGGGTCGACAAGCTTTTACAGAGTCCCTCTATTACACAATACTCACCCTTATTGGCTGGGGGCTATACACCTGCTGCCCAAAGGCTGATGCCTAAAGTCATCTAGTCCAAAGTTAAACGAGACAGTCGGTTGCCCGCTGGTTGAACTGTATTCCTGGACCCCCCAAAACAATCTCTCCCAAAAAACAGACTTTGTGAGCTTGCCACATACGAGGCCCACGCCAAACATGAAAGGAATCGGTTGAAATTTGTGGCCTGTAGAGTGCTCACAAGCAAACCTCTACAGATGTGGCGCAATGATTGCTGATCAATAGACTCCTCGGCTCCTTGGCCTTGGATACAAGAAGAAAATATAGGTAGACGGCAGGATCTCTGGAGATACAGACACTGCCAGACACGTCTCGTGGATCAGAAGTGAGAATGGAGAGGGATTATTTTTGCATGAGTCAACACTTTTTTTTGGAGTCCTACTTTGCATTCCTTAGAATATACATAAAATATAGTAATCAGGTTTAAAATTGGGTCGCACATGCCCTTTGCATGCAGTAACTGCTTCAAAGCTGGGTATCGCTGGGGATCTTCCCTCAGGATGCTCTCCAAGGTTCACATCACAGCAGTCTTTAAGTTCTTACAAATTTTGGGGATGTTTTTCCTTTAGTCTCCTTGACATCAAAGTGTCTGAAGAAATTTTTTGAATGCATCTACAACCACTGCAAAATAGACCAAAAAAAATCTGCAGGCGAACTAACCTCAACTAGACTTCTATGCAGTCGCATAGGCTATCCACCGAGATAATAGGTTTAAAAGGCCCATTCAAAACACCTCTCTGTTACTCCAGGAGCCCTTGAGCTCCACTTGCCATGAATATTTAAAAAGATTCCACAGAATGCCCAGGAAGAGATACACTTCTTATCAAGAGTAGTTGAGCCTCACACAGTTAAACTAAGACTCATACTGTGTTGAGAAGAAGGGAGAATGGGGCAAGCGGAAGGCTGGATGACTGCAGTGCTGGACTCCGCACTAGAAGCGTGTTGGTTCAAGCCTCGAGGTGACTACAGTAAGATCAGTGGTGCTGTTGGGTCTCTGAACAAGGCCCACTTTGCCCCAGGGAGGACTGGGCCCAATCAGTCAGATCAACTGTAAGTAGCTTTGTGTGGAAGTGCAGGCTTAACAGCCATGTGATAAAGGTGGCTGCTGGCCCCACCCCCACAATAACGCTTCCAATGACATCAGTCTCATCAGCTGCATGAGTCGTGCACACAAACGTTGTGTTACTGTGAGTCACAACCTAAAAATCAGATCCAAACCCTTTCCAGCCTCGCTCACAGAGCCCAGGGCCAAACCTGGCCATCAGAGTAACAGCCGGCACTAAAAATACCCTCCGGCTCCCAGCAGAAACGCATCTGGCGCCAGCCTCGTCCACCGGGCGGACAGAGCAGTGCCCAGTGCCTCCAGCTCAGCTTTGACCTTGTGAAGCACGGACTGCGTCTTAGCCGCAGCAAACGCCGACACTAGAGCTCTGTTCACAGCATGGGCCTCACACAAAGGCATCATCAGAAGATGCACCGAACAGAACCTTCACTAAAATGACTGAAGGATACCTTTCTGACACATTTTGCAGCCAGATTTAACCAAAGACAAAACAGAGCAAATTCAACCTCAAATTCAAATAGCTTCAAATATCACCTTTAACCTCAAGTATTTCAACCTCAAATGACTGGCTTAAAATATCACATTCTACCCTCAAATATTTTACCCGCAAAATGCTCAAATATCCCCAAATGCCCTCTGTCTACACCTCAAATGTGAGCCTTTGAAATGTCACCTTCTACTCAACAGGCGGCCAAAACACAGCAGTCTTATATCCTCCAAATATCTACCTTCTAATGGGAATCTTGAGCCAAATAACGATCTGAACAGCTAATGCATTAGAGTCCTTCAAGTCCCATCAATAAAAAAAGCACTTCCAAGGGAGTCGTTTTACTGACATCAAACACTCCAGCCCAGGTCAACATCACACTCATCTTCAGCTGAAACAACATCTTACAGAGTACACGCCGATATTTGATATGGATTAGAAGCGAGACTGTGAGCACAGACAGTATCCACAGGTTATAAACACAGTCGCTTCATAACCCCCCCCCCCCCAACAATGCTCTTGTGTAACATGGATGACCAAGGCACAGAAATGCCGCGCTAGTCGCACTTAAGACCCCTCAGCTGCGAGCATATAGTAACCCAGGAAATTTTTGCGGGCTGTTTAATTTTGCGGATTTTGCGGGTAGTTGTGTGGCCAAACGGAGAATTGAAACGTGCCGATTTTCAATAGCGAAATTCTCACGGCGATGCCCAACCTGTACACCAAATTTGAAAAGTTTCCGTCCAATAATAAACGAGCTAGGGCGTTAACGTTGGATGGAAAGATGGACAGACGGACGGACAGACGCCACCAAGGACGACAATACCCCGATGGCCGTTGTCGGCCTCGGGGTAAAAACCACTGTCTACCACAGTACACTGCATCGAAATCAAGTGCGCTCAACATGCTTTAATTGCAGAAACTCCTCTCTATTTGCACAGTATTCTCAATAAGATAATACACTTATGCACCGCCACACCCGCAACAGGGAAAAGACTAATGGAAGTGATGGAAGAGGCGCCAACCACTCCCTAAAACTGTAGCCCAAGAGTCTGGAGTCATTACGATGATTACAAAAAGCTCTCGACCCTCCGAGAGCTTGTCTGCACCAGAAGGACATTTCAAGCATCACTAGTTTTGTTTATCATGCAGAATCGAAACATGGGTGGCAGCAGGTCCAATTCAGTCTCATGTTACACTGCCCCCCACATCAGAATGAAGCCGTGTGCCGAGCGCCTCTCTGTGCAACCTCAGGGTCACAGAGGACAAAGACCCAGGACAGACAGTAAAGGGGCTAAATCCTGAGGCGGGCTCGGCGTGGCGGCGAAACCTGGAGCAGAGCAGGATGTGCAGCTGCACGCAGCACACAGGGATAACAAAACCACTCCCCCTCTACAAAAAACTACATCTCCCATGATGCCTCCACACACACTACGTTTTGTACCCTGAGCGACCTTGCAGAGATATTACTGTAACAGATCTTTCTAGAGGTTACAGTGTTTCCAGTGTTTTTCTTCCAGCAATCCACCAGCATGCAAACACAAACAGACAAAACAAAACCACAGACGCGCAGATACCTACACACTCACACTCGCTGTGACAATCACTCACCAAGGCCCAAGATGTTAATCCCTGAATTTTGCTCACCTTCCACAGCGTAACGGTCATACAGTTCGTCATTACCGTGGACGGTAGAGCTGAGCGCTGGCATGGCTGCTGTCAGCATGCTGTCCCTTTATTCTGCTCCTTCACTCTGTTCACCTCTCACTGTCTCCCCCACCCCGCTCCTCTCTCTCCAACCACTCTCTGCGCTATGACGTTAGCCGCGATTCTACTTCCTGCTGCAGCACAGCACTGAGAGATCAGCCTCTCACCTCCTTTGTCCTTGCCAAACTGCACACAGGGCACTGTAAACTCCTGCACAGACAAATATGTACGCACGCACACTTGGAAACAAACACACACACGCACAAAATGCGCAGCAGACAAAAATTGTCCAGATGCACATAAATACACAGCACAGGACAGGAGTTCCTGGGCAATGCAGAAACACAAGCTGCTGCATGTACACAGCTCTAATGATGCGTATATCATGTCCGAGTACAGCAGCCCTAAAGCACCTACACAGACATACACACGCACTGTCCATCTGCTATCCAACATATTTTCAGGTCACGAGCCAGCCCATCTCTCCGGCCAATCAGATGCGTGGTCTTTGAGGCTGTTAGAAAGGCATGAATGGGATCTTTACTTCACGGCCCTTCATATAAGGGTTACGACTCGTAGCCGTGTGGTCGCGGTATGAATAGACACGAGTGGCCGCGCTGTCAAAAAAATCCCTGTTAATGTAAACCCGTGAGGACAGCAAATCTTGCTTCTCACTTTGGGTCTGTTGACAGCTTCCAAATAGGCTGCGGTATAAATAGGTTCCAGTACTTGTCTTGGATGCCCTCCAGACTGGGGACTCTTCCACTCCCCCTCTCCGTGCCTCGAACAGGCAGACATTGACGGGGACGGCAGCAGTGTCAGTGAGGCACAATGGACGCCTCTGTGTAGAACGACGCTGCCGTTCGGTTTCCCCGGTGCTCCGGGCTACATGAGCGGAAGTGCCGCCGGGTCGGAGTCACCTGGGACAAGTGGCGCGTTGATAGGAACCCCTGTCTTTACTTAACCCAGCGCTTCAACTTCCCTCTGAAGGCAAACCCGCATCAAACAGCGTGTCACAGGCGCTCTGATTCATTCTGCCAGCGCTACACAAACACCAGCGCTAATGAAACCACATGGGATTAATACTGCATTTTAATGGCAACCTCAATGCCCGAGCGCACTATAAGTGAACATGCCAGGCACAAACGCACACGTGTATTTGAACAGGCATATATGACTGCATTTACATGAACACACAGACACACACAGACACAGACACACACAGACACACACACAGATAGACACACACAGACACACACACACGCGCACACACACATACATGGAATATAGGAATATACATTTATCTTGTGCTTGGACGTACTTGTGCCAAAGTACCAAGCTAAACTTAACCAAGTGACCTGCTAATAAAGAAAAACATTAATGAAGCCAGCTAACATCCTACTGTGTTTTAATGAGCACATTTGAGAACTCTGGTACGATGAATGCATGCACTGCACAACTAGTCAGTAAGATAGCTGGTAGCGCACCAGCGCACTATCATTCATTTAGTGTACATGCTCATTTCAGCATCATAAAGTGAAAATGAATGCAGACTTCCCTGGGTCGTAAGCGAACAAACTGGCAGAGCAACTTTTCATAGTGAAAAACTGACACAGATAAATTCACAGAATATGAACTTAGGCTTGAATTTACATATAGACAACACCAATGAGTGGAAAGTTCCAGAACACTGCCGGGTATGGTGGTGCTTGCAGACACCCAGGGACAAATGCATAAATAGACACATGAACAAACATTGACACTGAAACGCAAGCACACACACACACACAAAAAAGCATGCAAATACACTTATACACATAAAAACATATTCACATGGGGACTCACAACCACACACAGACTAAAAGGCGCAGACACACGTTAAGTCATCGACAGACCTCACAAACACAAACACGCACACCGTCGCTCTTTCCGTTACTCACTCATGTAGCGGAAGGTCTCCTCAGCCAGCATGGGGGAGATTGCACTGTTGTCCTCTGGGGAGCAGCTGGCAGAGCCCACCCAATCCTGGCTGTCATACAGGTACAGAGCCTCGCCCTCTGACCCCTGCAGCTCCGCAGGCGCAGGCCCTGACCCACAGGCCTTATGGCCCTCATCTGAGGACAGGGAGACCGGTCACTATGTACTGCCACTGGTCACGCTCTACAGTCACACTGCAGCCATAACTCATACCTCACATTCAACAAATGCAGCTACAGAATACCCATAACTCATCCATCACATTCAACAAATGCAGCAACACAACACCCATAACTCATCCATCACATCTGATGTTTATATCTATACTGCTGAACTAACTTAATACTCACTTTCAACAACTACAGCTACACTGTAGCCATAACACACATTCAAGAACTACAGCTACTGTATACTATACAAATAACTGAATACTTACATTTGACAACTATAGCTACAACTCATCGCTCACATTCAATAGCGATAGCTATACTGGTCAAATAACAGAGTACTCGCATCTAACAGCTATGGTTACACAGCTCCAAAAACTCAAAACTGACATTCAACAGCTACAACTGCATCATGACACCCATATCTTATCACTCACATTTAGCAGTTAGAGCAACACGGCAGTCATAATTCAACACTCCACACTCAACACCTAAAACTACACTGAAACACTCAGCATTCAACAGCTACAGCTACCCTGCACCACCCCAAGCATTCTGCTCCACTATAGGAATTACACTGTAGCTTATGGAAGAGGGCCCTGCAATTCTGCCTCAGCAATACAGTGAACTCACGAGGCATTAGAAGAGTGTAAGCGCATGTGTTTGTACGTGCATCTGCCTCTTGGTGCAGATGTGTGGGGGAAGACCAGAATCCAGTCAGCAATTACTTCGACTGACACAGAATGTAAAACACAGCTATTCCTACATGCTTAGATTGGTTGACGATCTCTATGCAAACCACAATACTTTCAACTGTACCATGTTGGCTACAAATAAAAACTGCAGCCACGAAAAAAATTAAGACTGCATTATACAGCGTGTGTTGGTGTGTGGATACTACGAGCACAATACATGCAGTTCCCCCTCCTGCAAATACTTTTGTAACATCCTTGCAGCATTACAACAAGAGCCATCTGGCAATGGCGGATCCCCCCGGCTGTAGGTTGTGTAACCTACAGGTTGTGTGGACAGACGGACGGACCGAAACCCCCAAAAGGCGCAACTAGACCATAAGGAGAAGCTCCATACCAAATTTGGTGTTTGTAAGTGGTATAGCTTTCGAGTTCTGGTCCGGAAACGATTTTATTACAGACGGGCGGACAGATGGAAGGACGGACGGACAGACACACCGATCGCTATATCCCCCCCCATTATATGCCGGGGGGATAACAAAAACATCCTCACTCATCGACATTGTCTAAAGAAAGAAGTCTGCAATCTGAAGAGGGCCTGAAGCACTGCGGAAACAGAGCGAGTGAGTGGGTAGGCTGTTCCACATAAGTGTGTGTGTGTGGAGGAAGGGGATGGATACACTAGCTCTCTCACTCTCTCTCCCGCACTCTATTTCAGCTCCAGTGCTGGAGACTGCGCATTATTCCAGATGGCTGCCTATGTGGTTCAGTGGGTCAGATCAGCAATGATCGGAGCGCTCCAGCTATCAAGAGGCTCACATCCTTCAAGAGCCCGATTGGAGAGGGTAAGACCAAACCCTGCCATGATTGGCTGAGGACGGAGAGGGGGAGGGGAGTCAGCGAGTGAGTGACACTCACCAGAGCAGGGAGGAGGCTCCTTCTCCACACTCATGGGCTTCACTTCGAACATCTCCCCCACCAGCACTCAACACACGGGGGGAGGGGGGCTGGGAAAGGGGCCTCACATCCTGCCCTGCCAGGAGGGGGCAGGGCCGTGGGCGGGGGGCAAGATGTTCAAGGTAAAAGATGTCCTGAAACCAAGCACTACACACCGTCCTCCAAAAGCACCCTCAGATCACCTGAAACATTCAAAAGAAGAAAATACAAATAAACACATCAAGTACAGATACATATAAAATTGACACAGATTTTAACAATCACATCACTAATATTACATAAAATGGTAATGATATCAAAGTATTGACCATCTCACCTAACCTAAGTAACTACTGCCTTCTGTGCAGTGTTTTCAAGAGTTACATCATGAGAAGGTTCATCTTCAGCATTTTATCTTGACATCGAGTGTCCAAATGAAGACCAGAACACACACAGAGGCGGGGATAGGAGAAAGAGGAAACGCAGGAATAGAAAGGCGGAATGGGGAAGAGGGAGAGGTGTGCATCACACAGGGCTGCAGCCTCACAGAGAGGAATGAACCGTCGGTCCGGACTGCATGGAGGGGACCGGAGCGCGGGAGCGTAGATGGTGACCGTGCTGCGTGACGCAGGATAGGACCACTCACCCCGACAACCCCCCGCCTCTCACAAGATGCCCCGAGAGATTAGACTCCCTGTGGCCCGGAAACGTCAGGTCCGATCAAATCCACTTCCTCTCTGAGATGCAGCTCACTCTTTCAAGCATTCAAACATACCACCACTCCCTCTCCCCTGTCCGGCCGAAAGCACTTTGCCAGCTTAAAGAGGGATTTATGTCAGAGGAGCTTATGCACCCCACACCTGCCCAATAGTTCGGGGAGCAGATGAGCTGGATGCACTGAGAATTACGCACGTGATGGCATTCAGCGCTCGCCCATGTGAGGCTTCAACCCTCACTGTGCGCAGCAGTTCAGTGAGGTTAATCTCCCTGCAGCACATGTGAGTCTGTGCTTATGAGAGCTGGGTCCTGGTATTGGTCCATCACATAGTCTTGCATCACCTCTGCTCAATCCTTAGTCTCTGCAATACCTGCTAATTGATTATTTACATTGGCTGCAGATTCTTGGCGGGAATTTGACACACCAGCCAAAACGAATCCCATGAAGCCAACAGTCACACACATTCAAGCATAAAAACCAAAATGTGCAGAAACGCTTGTTCTTTTCTTACACAGGCATCTCATTAAAAACATCTCACAAGGAGGAAAAACAACATTTCCTGTTCCGCACTTTAAGATATACAAGCTGAACTGCTTTGATTTCTGGCTTATCGTGGAAGCCATAAACATACTGACACCACAGTAGCTTCCATTCATGTCCATGGATTAAGAATCAAACCAACTGTGCGACATACCCCTACCTGCCGAAATGACTCACGGCCACAAAACTACATTTGCACACATTCTTTGGCGCATCTGATAAACCATGTTCATTCTGTACACCTTCAAAGAATAATCAATGGCCATCCAGGTTTACTACCAGTATTAACACCGAAAATTGGCTTTCACCAATTTACCGCTTAATAAATTGAAAACCGAATCACCTTCATTTAGTTGACTGGACAGCATTCCAATCCCACCCACAGGCTGTTCAACAACCCATAATGTTATGAACTGTGATACCCAGATGATATAGCTCTGCTGTAGTATGGATTGGGGATTTTTGGCAGAAAAAAATAATAAAGACGGTAGTGTTGTGCAAATTTTCACTCTTGTTTTTGCAACGTCAAATAAAAGGGAGTTTTTAGGAGGCAATATCTCCTGTTATACTTATGCTATTGCCGCAAAATCGTCCAACGTGTAGCATCTAGGCCCAGGAAATTAGGCAAGCACATTTTCAATGGCTTTTCTCTTTTTCTTACGGAGCTTTGGCATTTTGCTCATTTATTTGACAAAGTTGTCTGTGACACCAAATTTGAAGGCCATTTATGACCAAAGTTATGCAGGTAGAGAGCTGATTTTTTTCTAGGCAAGCTCTCCTCGCATAGTGCGATTGGTACAATAAACAGCAAGCATGTCAATTTCATGGTTGTCCAGAAAATACACAGCAAAATCCTAAAAAAGCCAAAATTGAAGGAAATTTGACTTCAAATTGCCGAGGTGTGACAACCTGTAAATTCTTGAAACCTTCACCATCTTAAAGCTTACATTCTTGCCTATCTTTGGTTCAAAGGTGGTTTGGTGCAACTCTTCATTAAATAGTTATGAATTTTTTAGTAACACCTTATAAACGCTTGTTTTACAACTGAAATTTAATATTAATACAAATTTGAGATCTGATCCTAACAACCATTGGTGTCTGAAAGTCCACACCAAGGTGTTCCCTGTTCCTTTGGGGTTTCTCTGTCTTTTTCCAGTGTATAACACTGGATACAATGTGCCTCAATTTCATGTCCATTGGGATAACAAAAACTGCAAAGGGGATTCAAACCTGCATATGCATTTCTCTGTCAAAAGATATATTGAGCACAAACATGAATTTTCCTATACAATAATTATGTGAATCTGGCAGAGAAATGGGTACTTACAAGTATCAACCTTTTTACATCCTATTTCTATTTTGTATATAGCAGGTCCTTTACCAAAACAAGGAACACTTTAATTAAACTCCTATTGTATGCACAATTATAAATGTCAATTTGGGGAAATAAACAAATTTTAAGTCCTCCAATGCCATCCAATGGTAGAGATTATGTCATCCTTCATCAGTTTTGTTAATATGTTTCAACATGTGTCAGTGAGAGCCAAGTCCTAATCTGAGCACTCTTGCAACTGATGACATCAGATTAATTTTCATGCACCCATGTGGACCAGCAAGACGTTTTTACTGGCCACACAGAGAGGATGTTTGCTGGGTACCTATACAACATGTCACCACTAAAATGGCCAGCACCCAGAACTGCCACGGGACGCAGATATAACCTAAATGAGGAATCTGTTAATTCAGCAAAACCATTTATGATGAACTTTAAATGATTAATCTAATGTACACTGTATTGACTATGATACATTTGAATCTTTGGACAAAGTAATGATGTGGCTATAATGTATTTTGCTAAATACATTTCATATATACAAGTTTGATATGGCATTTCCTGACCTATATACAGTACTACAACCAATATATCTAAATATTCCAGATCTTTAAGTGACTTTCTGTTATCTGATGTTATGATTACAGCCTCAGAAACTCCTGCAATATGCAAGGAATCACACAGAAACAATGAAAAACTAGGCTTATGCCGTCGAAGGCGATGGCTTGTGGTATATCCCCGAACACCCCCAATCCTCCAATTCCCCAATCCTTGAATAGACCTTGAATAGAGTTTCATTTGAACCAAATTTCAGGTCAATCGGACAAATGGTTCTGAAGCTATGGCCAAAATGGTAATTTTCCATCACAAAGCGCCACTTGGTGGCAAAATATTGAACCATACAGGTATGATGTCATCAAGTGACACATTGTAAGGTCATGACCTTGCAGTTGCACAATATTTCATGTCAATTGGACAAATGGTTCCAAAGATATGGCAGAAATTGTATATTTAATGTGACAAAGCTCTACCTTGTGTCAAAATTTTGAACCAAACAGGTATACTATCATCGTGGGACAGATCCTCAGGCCATGACCTTTCATTTGCACTTGATTTGAGGTTAATCGGACATATATTTCCAGAGATATGATAAAAACAGTGGTTTTTCAGTTTTTGGCCCCTGGTGGCCAATCTAGAAACTGTAAATTGTCCAAAATCGAATCAGTTCTTCCTCTTGATGATAGCTACTTATATGCAAAGCATGAAATTTCTGATTGAAATATTACTGAAGTTATCGCGTTAACACGTAGGGCGGCGGCGGCGGTCAGACCAAAAACATAATATCCCAGAAACGCCATTCGGCATTCGGGGATAAAATGAGCGTTTACAAGGCATTACTAAAAAATTCATAAGTATTTAAGGAAGAGTTGCACCATAACCACATTTGAAACAAAGATTTGAGAATTTCAAGAATTTACAGGTTGTCACATCTCGGCAATTTGATGTCAAATTTTAGGAAATTTTGGCTTTTTTAAGGATTTTGCTGTGTATTTTCTGGACAACCCTAAAATTGACATGCTTGCTGTTTATTGTACCAATAGCACTGTGAGGAGAGCTTGCCAAGAAGAAGAAGAAAAAAAAATCAGCTCTCTACCAGCATAACTTTTGTCATAATTGGCCTTCAAAGTTGGTGTCACAGACAACTTCGTCAAATAAATTAGCAATTTCAAACAGCCACAGCTCTCTAACAAAAACATATTTGCCATTGAAAATGTGCTTCACAAGTGTACTGGGCATAGATGCTACACTGTGGGAATTTTGGAGCCTATGGCATTGATATAACTAGAGATACTGCCTCCTAAAAATCCACTTTTATTTGACGTTGCAAAAAGGAGTTCAAAAATCAGCAAAACGTTGCAATCTTTATTATTTTTTTTTGTCAAAACTAAAGGTGATGATATTTGACTGAAATGTTGCACATACCCTATTAAATACATGGCCTTGGTGCGAGAATTTTTAAAAATAAGTCTGAGATGGTCAGGAGGGGAAATTTGTTGACTTGACATGGAACAACCCATTTGCACAAGGAAGTTGATTTTTCGCGTTAACTTATGCCACATCTTACAAACCAAGCCATCAAACCCTCGCTTGATGATTGTCGTTTAATTGAAAACAAAGATTTAAATGCGCACTTTTTCGCCTTCAGTTGACTTGTTCTCTCTCGTCTAAACGAATTACAATTCACTACACCTGAGAAAGGAGAGTTTAAGAATCTTTTATCAAGGAAAATGACTAAAACAGATCAAGACTAACAAGCAGTTTTAAGACGTTTATCGCCCTCCTTGTTCTCTGTCCAACAGGTGCTACTGAAGCAATGTTTGAAACACAAATGACAGCTGTTAAGTCGCATTCAGAAATTTAATCAAAAGTAGCCTATTTGGATACAAAATAGAAAAACAAGTTCATGAATATGGCATCTATCTATGAAAATTAGAGGCATCTCGCTATGCACCGAGGAGCACATTCCACAAACAGTAATCTCTGGTGACTGAGAGGCAATACTTGCTTTCAAATTGTCGCAAAATAATTTTCCAGTGCGCGAGCTCACATACCAACAATTCCCTGACCAGCACTCTGAGCGTCCTCGGCACAACCCTGATAGACCAAATTTTCCACTCAGTTGGTATGGATGGTATAGTTAAATTCATATTGTGCCATACAGTTCCTGCAGTACATTGCTTCCACTCATACATTACAATCTTGAGTGAGATGCTTCATCCTTATTGCTTCAGTAAGTATGTGGCTAGAATAGTAGTGATGGGGTAGGCAGTACTGGATAAGACAGTGAGTTCAATAGCCAGATAAGCACATGTAAATTTCCATCCACTTGCATTTAGCGTGAAACTTAAATCGGTCAGCAGTAGCGGAAAGCCGAGACCCATTAAATGTTGAACCATTACATTACAGTAATTTAGCTGACGCATTTGTCTTAAGTGATTTACAATTGTTTATGCCAAGCAATAAGGGCCAAAAGTAGCTGCAGAACGAATCAAACCATCACTGTAAAAGAGAAACCATGCAGCAGACAGCACTGCTGACATCAACTAACAGCAAGAGAGAAGCACAGTAACTGCTTCCTTTAGACAGCCAACATCAAATCATTTGATTTTGAGCTTCCGGAGTACAAAATCTGACCACAACTCCTTGGTTACCAATGAATCTTATGTCCAGACCAGGAAATCCACTTCAAAGCCCAAATAAACACAGTAGACGGCAAGGAACCACAGGAAAAAAAAACTGGTTGGATCAGTACCCTTTCTTTCTTCTCCAAGGCCAAAAAAAAAAAGGTTTATATTGCCGGATTTCCACTAGATGTGTCGATGCCTCAAAAAGAATGCGATTGCTAAGGCAGTGAAACCCACATTTCCGGCGCAGCCTGCCCTTGGCTTGACAAGGACAAAAAAGGAGGACCCATGAGACAGAGAGCAGAGCTTACAGTGGACAGTCAGAGAGCAGCTGGGCATTAGTCACAGGGCTGCTTTTCATGGCATGAGTAAGTTCTTCTGTCAGTTTACACCAGCTGGCAGGAATGAGATGTGATACATTTTAAATAATGCATTTATAAAGTAGAAAAAAAAAAGAAATCAAAACATACAACTGTAAAAGCAGACAAACAGACCCCACCATTGTTTCTGACAAATCACGCTTTCTCAGAAGCACTCTACAGCGAAATATTGAGTACTCTCACCGTTCCTCACACCACAATGGGCAACAATATTTCAAAGATTTCAGTGTTGTCTCTGTGTGAAATGTCACTGCAAATAGATGAGGTAACTAATATCACTTAAGAGCAAGAACACAAGCAGGAAGTTAAAAAACACTGACACATAATTTCAGCAGCACAGCTAATTAAAATGAAAGTATAGAAACAATTACAATGACTGTCTACTGCAAACTTCAATCTCAATTGTGCCAGTTCATCAGCGGTAATGACTTGGATATTGAGTTTCCTCCTATAGAAATCAGCAGACTTAGAACCACTGAATAGCCCTTGTGATACATGCATAATTTGGACACTGCTGTATGTCTTAATGCAAGAATCTGGGATTTTACCAACCCAATCTATGCTATGAGGGAGCCAAACTATCAAAACAGGCATCAAAAGAGGACATGGGCACACCAAAACAATCATTCACAGATGTCAAAATTGTGACCCCAGCAGTCCTATCTAAGCACAAGCCGTTCTGTCGGTTCTCTGTAATGCCTGACTAATTCCTGGCCTCAATTATCTGTTGAAATTGCATAACCCCAGTTATGCATGACAGCTGGATGGTGTCTGATCAGTATGTGGGGCAGCGCACTTATCTTTTTTTTTAACCATCTCCAACATATTTCTGCTGATTTTGCGTGGGGAACACAGGACCCAAAAGTGCCATTATCCTTTCTGGTTTCTTTTCCATGAAAAACCCACAGCAGAACTGGATTAATTTGAATTCATTTGGTTCTCGTGAGCAGAGTTGATCATGTGCCAATCACCCATTCACTCTGAAGCCGCTTTCACTCTGGATGCTAAACGAATTTTTCGCACGACAGATTACATTCAAAGTCAATGCATAACGCGTGTATTCCCGTTTTTGCATTGACTTTGAATGTAATCTGCCGTGCGAAAGAATCGTTTCGTGACCGGTGTGAAAGCAGCTTGAGACTTTTGATCATCGATCAGATGCAGGAGGTCACTCTCGGACTGCACTTAAACCATAAACAAGAGCCATCTGGCAATGGCGGATCCCCCCGGCTGTAGGTTGTGTAACCTACAGGTTGTGTGGACAGACGGACGGACCGAAACCCCTGAAAGGCACAACTAGACCATAAGGAGAAGCTCCATACCAAATTTGGTGTTTGTAAGTGGTATAGTTTTCGAGTTCTGGTCCAGAAACGATTTTATTACAGACGGACGGACAGACGGACACACTGATCGCTATATCCCCCCGCATTTTACGTCGGGGGGATAAAAAGGTAACTTGGCCTGCGCTCAGTTCGCCCACCCGTGGTCTGGCAAGTTATAGCCGAATGAACTAGTTCCATCAGTACATCGGAGCCAGCGTGTAAGACAACGCTGATATCATGTGACAATTTAATCTATGAATTTGATTATGTGCAAATACGAAGTAGCTACTGTATTCAAGCATTTTCTACTTCTTCAGCGGGCCCATTCCACTACCACGTTGTGCAGCTGGGCCAGGTCACGCAGTGACGAAGTTACAAAATTGGTGTATTTTGTATCGCAGCTCCAAAACTAAGTAAAATAGAGTTACAGTTTAAATGACTTGTGTAGGTCTTCCCTAGCACTTCAAAAAACAAAATAGCCAATTTCGTTCATTTTCTTTATTTTGGGTGAAAACGGCAAAAAACTGGCCAGTAACGGATGAACAAATTTGTAACTCCGTTACCGACCAGTTTTTTTTTTTTTTTTTGCCGTTTTCACCCAAAACAAATCAAGTGAACAAAATTGGCCATTTTGTTTTTGAAAGTACTAGTGAGGACCTACACAAAGCCATTGAAATTCTAACTATCTTAGTTTTGCAGCTCTGATACAAAATACACTAATTTTGCAACTCCATTACCGCATGACCTGGCCCAGCTGAAAGTTGAAATGTCTGTGAGATGAATAAAACCAAACCCAGTCATGACGACTCAAAAATATGCATGTCAAAGTAATGCCAAAAAAGACTTTTTTCTCAAAATTTACGTTAGCTACTAGCTAACTAACTGTTATAGCGAAAAGGAGTCAACTACAGGTTAATTTAGCGAACACATGCATCCTGAGTGCGCCTGTTAATATCGACTAAATGTCGTAATTTAGATAGGAAAAGTATATTTAAAAAAGACATGCACTTTGTTTATTCAAATAAGTCCAAAATGCCAGTTAGATATAGAATTCAGGTTTGATGACCTGAATGAAAGTCGGCACACAACATTTGGAAACGCGGTGTCCATCGACAGTACAAATCCGCCAACTGCCCAAACTGAGCACGTTAAACATCTGCCCAGCTCCCAAAACAAGTAGACAATTGGGGGAAAAAACATGCGCATTTTGAAAAATGTGCACAGAACCTATTTATAATACAGTAGTTATCTCATTTGTGTTAATTTTCCATTTCGTTCACGATATATTCATGTGACAGCTAGCTAGTATGAGTAGCTAGTTAGCTAGCTAACGTTAGCCAATTTAACTGCCTACGTTGAAGATGTTAACGTTAGCCAATGTCACCCAATGTAGTTAGCAACACAGTTTAAATAGCAAAGAAGACAAATGTGGTCAGTTCGTGGTTTTAGAGAGTCACCAGGACATTGATCAACCGTTCTGTTAGCTGCACCACATCCGCCAAAATTTGTTAAACAAAAAAAGACAACCTCTCCAATGTGAACGACGCGATAGAGACAGAACTAGCTAACGCTAACTGCATCGGTCTGATTTTCGTCAGCAGCATGGATTCTGTAGAGCTCGCGGGCGGACGCTAACTGTCCAGGGACATCCCTGCTATAACCCGGTCGATCTTACTTTATTTCGAAAATAATGACCACTTAACGGTGGCTAAAACCAAAATATTTCATTCGCTACACATTTAACTTAATTCCAGCATACCTTCTCGCGTGGCCGCGCTTCAGTCCAATAACGCGTACGCTTGTCATCTTTAGAACAGACACAAAAGGCAACTGTCTGAGAGCCCAGAGATGGGGATGGGTTTGAAAAATACAACTGCAAAACGTCATCAAAATAGACGACAGGCAGGGAGATTTTCCTAGTGGCACTGGCAGGTATTGGCACTGCAGTGGCAAGCAGTGTGGCACCAACTGTCACTCCTGTGGGAGGCACTTGAGCTCCTGTGTCGAGAAGCAAGATGTGTTCACAATTATGGCACTTATTGCATAATATTTCAGTATTTTACAGGCTACTATTAAATATATCAGTATCTGTTGTCACTCTGTTGTTGTTTAGAAGTTACACAGAAAGAGAAAGCAAAGCATTTATGGTGGAAAAAGTTAAATGTGTAAACGTTCAGCCAAATATTTCTCATATATTTATTTTTACGTTTATTAAGTAGTCTACGGGAAACAGAGCGTGTTTTCACCGCTTGTAACTGATAGTTGTAAATGACTGTAAAAATTATTATTAGTAAAAAGTGTATTCGTTCTTTTTCACTTGTTGCCCCGTGTTTAGGTCCACATATAGAATATATGATTACATAATACATCACAAGAAAGTGGTCCTCTTAGGATAACCTTGTATTTAATAATGTCTGGAACGTAGCATTACCAACATGTAGCCCAGATGGCTTCTTCTTCGGCGTTGAGGCTATCCCTAACAGTTATTAGCCCATATGGGATTCAGATAGAAAAGTTTCTCATACAAAACCAGTGAAGTTGGCACGTTATGTAAATCGTAGATAAAAACAGAATACACTGATTTGCAAATCCTTTTCAACTTATACTCAGTTGAATACACTGCAAAGACAAGATGTTTAATGTTCAAACTGAGAAACTTTTTTTTTTTTTTTGCAAATAATCATTAACTTAGAATTTAAAGGCAGCAACATATTGCAAAAAAGTTGGCACAGGGGCCTTTTTACTGCTGTGTTACATTGCTCATTGAGGAATGTTGTTTTTAAACTGTTTGACAATCAGCTCACGCATTTGTTCACTAAGTGGTGACCCTTGCCCCATCTTTGTTTGTGAATGACTGAGCATTTCAGGGAAGCTGCTTTTATACCCAATCATGGCACCCACCTGTTCCCAATTATCCCGTTCACCAGTGGGATGTTCCAAATAGGTGTTTGATGAGCATTCCTCAACTCTCTGAGTCTTTTTTGCCACTTGTGCCAGACAAACATCAAATTCCAAATGAGCTAATACTTGCAAAAAATTACAAAGTTTACCTGTTCGAACATTAAGTAACTTGCCTTTGCAGTGTATTCAATTGAATATAGGTTGAAAAGGATTTGCCAATCATTGTATTCTGTTTTTATTTACGATTTACACAACGTGCCAACTTCACTGGTTTTGGGTTTGTAATATAGCAATGGTCGGGATAAAGTTTAGGTTCATTCCTGTTGTTATAATGCTGTTTATTGGTCCTAGTTTCTTGCAGGTGTAAAATCAGCCTAGGGGACAAGATGCTCAAAATTCCAAAATTAATCTATTCAAAGTGTTTGCTGGCCAATGTTAGTGGATAAACATGCATATACGTCTAGCTAACCAGCCAGCTGCAGTATGTACATATCATTGCAAATGAAATGCCTGTGTCAGTGATATATCGAATCTGCCTACTTATTAATTATGGCACTATTAAATAGAAAGCGTGTATCAATGACAGCCAGCTAAACTTAGCCAGTTAGCCAACGCATCTTTCCCACACTGTCAGAATGAGATAAACAGAAAATAACGTCATATTTGACCAATATCCCAACTTGGCAATTGGGCTATCTATCTTTCCTTCACAGCCCAATGAGCTAATAAGAAAATAATGTCATGTTTGAGAGAAATGACCGACAACCAACATAGCTGCTCAACAACCATCATAAAACTGATTTGCGGTTGCTGACCTGTGATAACAACAAACCATTCAATTGCTAACTGAGTACCACTCACCTGCCACAAGGTGCCTCCGCCTGCCAGTGCCACTAAGAGGATTTCAACCTTGCTGAAATAAGACGTGAATGATACAGTTCATACTTGCCAGAACTCGCAAGGTAACATGCACCAATCAGCCATAACATTATGACCACTGATAGGTCAAGTGAATAACATATGGCACCTGTCAGTGAGAAAAATAAATATTTTGTCCTCAAAGTTGATGTGTTGGAAGCAAGAATAATGTGTAGTGTAAGTGTAGGGATGCAAGCAACTTCATCAAGGGCCAAACTGTGATGGATAGATGACTAGGTCACAACATCTCTGAGATTGCACCTGTTGTGGGGTGTTCCCAGTTTGTAATGGTCAGTGCCGACCAAAAGTGGTCCAAGGAAGGAAAACCAGTGAACCAGTGAAAGGTTCATGGGCAGCCAAGACTCATTTATGCATGTTGGGAGCAAAGGCCAGCTCCTGCAATGGGCACATGAGCATCAGAACTGGGCCACAGAGCTATGGAAAATGATGGCCTTGTCTGATGACTCACGTTTCCTTTTACATTTGTCAATTTCTTATTTTCATGGATACTTTGGAAGAGCTACTACATTAGATTACCTCCATCAGAAGTCCAATCCTTTGTGGAAGCTTGAACCAGCAACTTGTTGAAGGTTCCTATCACTAGGCTACCCTTCCGCTCGGATGTTGGGTTAGCGATGGTTTCAATTAATAGCTGAAACTCAAGCTCTCATAATACGTGAGGGGACAACATTTACACAAATCATTAAGGAGTAAATTATTGTATGTTAAAGCTGGGGGAAAGCTTATTTGTCAACTTAAACCAGAATGTCTGTAAGTTATGGGATTTTTTTACACAGCTTTTGGACATTGAAATAAAGTTATACAGATTTTCTATTTGAACAAAAACTTCATTCAAAATATTAATAATTATTGGAAGCTTTAATTTTGACAATGATGAAAGAGCACTTGAACACACCACAACAAACAAGTGAATGCTTCTATTCTTAGAGCAATACAATTTTCCTTCAGCTATAGTGGGCGACCACTTTTTGGAGCTTATGAGCATGCGTATTGACCATACACCGTATAAAACAAGGTATGGTCTGCACAATCGCCAGAAGCATCAGTTGTAATCTTCTAAACACAACACAAAGTATCAAGAAAATCTTAGTTTCTGAGGCTGCACTACACTGGCTGTTGCTGGACATCACCCCTCTCCCTCATGATTGACAAGTGTAATGATAAGAACACAAGAAATTGGTGATAACCTCGCCCGCAACAGAGCCAGCCGGGCGAGGTATTGTCATCAGTTTGATTTGTCTGTTTGTTTGCCTGTCTGTGTGTTAACAGTCTAGCTTTTATACGGTTGCACCGGTTGATTTCAAACTTTCAGAGAAAGTTAGTGGTCTGCAGAGTACTTGATTAAATTTTGGGTGTGATCAGGTCAAGGTCAAGGTCACCGGAAAGATCGAAGTTGATTTTTGCAATAACTTTCTTCAAATTCACCACATTGACTTCAAACTAAAAAAAAAAAAAAAGTACATCTTTCAAATCTGCTTCCACATTCCACATTCTGCATGATAGGGTAGCTTTGATAGTCTCTATTACAGTTGGGGGTTAAGTGTCAGGGAGATCAAGATCATCGGTGAAAACTCAAATATTATATATATTATATATATATATATATATATATATATATATATATATATATATGAAATAAATCCATGATGTTAAGTCCAACACTGAATGTACTATGTGATAACATCTCCAATTTTCCTTGCTTAAAACAACTATTATCATCTATTAACAATACAATGTTCCAACCACATTCTGCATGATAGGGTAGCTTTGATAGTCTCTATTACAGTTGGGGGTTAAGTGTCAGGGAGATCAAGATCATCGGTGAAAACTCAAATATTATATATATAACTCAAAAACAGTGGCAGGAGATGTTTACTATAATGAGCATATAGAAATAAATCCATGATGTTAAGTCCAACACTGAATGTACTATGTGATAACATCTCCAATTTTCCTTGCTTAAAACAACTATTATCATCTATTAACAATGCAATGTTCCCAACCACATTCATGAGCATATGAAATAAATCCATGATGTTAAGTCCAACACTGAATGTACTATGTGATAACATCTCCAATTTTCCTTGCTTAAAACAACTATTATCATCTATTAATAATACAATGTTCCCAACCACATTCTGCATGATAGGGTAGCTTTGATAGTCTCTATTACAGTTGGGGGTTAAGTGTCAGGGAGATCAAGATCATCGGTGAAAACTCAAATATTATATATATTATATATATATATATATATATATATGAAATAAATCCATGATGTTAAGTCCAACACTGAATGTACTATGTGATAACATCTCCAATTTTCCTTGCTTAAAACAACTATTATCATCTATTAACAATACAATGTTCCAACCACATTCTGCATGATAGGGTAGCTTTGATAGTCTCTATTACAGTTGGGGGTTAAGTGTCAGGGAGATCAAGATCATCGGTGAAAACTCAAATATTATATATATAACTCAAAAACAGTGGCAGGAGATGTTTACTATAATGAGCATATAGAAATTCATATATGGGCTTTTATTTGACACCATGATCTTTGACCTTGAGTGACCTTGAAAGGTAAGAGTCAAGGTAACCGACTCAGAGGACTATGTGTTCAAAACGGTTGAGGTAACACTTGTAAAACTGCGTCAGTAAGCGAAAGCAAAAGCAAAAGCACTAAAATAAGTGCTGGCGGCGAGGTGCAGGATATTTGAAAATTCGAAATATATCCAGAGTCACAGCTGGAGGCAGTGTCTTCTCTAATGAAGCCCCCAACTTCATGGAACAATCTCCCCAGACAAGTTTAGACTTCAGACACTCCCTGTCTTCAAAAGTAGGTAGAAACCATATCTCTTCAGTCAAGTCTGTAGTTGTAGTCAAGTCTGTAGGGTCAACAATGTCATATACAGCATCAAGGCACACTGTATACTAAAAATCTCTGGAACACTGCAAGCAAAAGACTCTTTGTCCAGAAGCTGAGCTTCGGCCCATTTTAACAAGAACTCAGGAATGACTGTATCCCTTTCAGAAGCTTTGTAATCCAGCCTGAAACGCCAGTGTCATTTTGGAGAATTATGAAATAAATCCATGATGTTAAGTCCAACACTGAATGTACTATGTGATAACATCTCCAATTTTCCTTGCTTAAAACAACTATTATCATCTATTAACAATACAATGTTCCCTTGGATTGAGTCCATAGCCAGTGTATATCAAAGCTGTGCTCTTGACTTTTGAGCAATCAGAAACTGTTTTTGAGTGGCAGCCAAGCTTGTTTGTTTAACTGATCTGAAACAAATTGTGCGACAGAATAACATGAGACTATCTTATCCCTTCTATTTACAGATGCATAGCATACAAGGTAAGCACTCAAAATAATAAATAGAATAGCGTAAATGTAGATTCTTCTTTGAAGTAGAGAGAATTGTAAGGCCTGTGCCTTTTGCGCATTGAGTGACATATAGCTAGTTGTTATTCCATGTTTACAGAACTTCATTTGATTCTTGATGAGATAATGGACCTTTGGTGATATCAGATGTCAGATTTGCTTAAAGTGTAAGCAAAGTGTAAATTGTGAATAAAATCAAAATGCAATGACTTTTTTTTTTTTTTTTTTTTTTTTTATTGTTTATTTGCACATGTGAGAGACACATTACAAAAGAGATCACTCAAGAGGAGCGAGTTAAAAAAAAGAAAAAGAAAAAATGTGCAGGTGAGGTCTGAAGCCCGAAAGGGCTTATAGAGCGGCCTCACCCTGACCTTGTGAAATGCTTATTCAAGAAAAAAATTAATGTACATCCTATGGGAAAAATAAAGGATAAGTAATTGAAAATAAGATGAGAATGATAAAATACAGGACAGCAGAAAAAGACTACAAAAAGAAGAGAAAAGAAAAAAATCATAATAAATAAAGGTAAACAAGAACAAACTAATTAAAAGAAGTAACAGCAAACATAGATTGCACCACAAGATGAACATGGTTCTAAGAGACCGCTATACATATTGTTCTAATAATTTCAAGAATAGTCTCTTTTTAAATATTGACAAGGAGGGGGCATTGTCAGCAAGATTGTGATGTTCATTCCACAATGTACTCCCTTTGTATTTGACAGAGTACTGCCCTCTGCTAGTGTGGCGGAGGGGAAGATGCAAGTGTTCTGCTTGTCTTGTCCTATATGAGTGAAAACTGAGATTTCTGCAAAAATATTGTTGAAAGTGATTGGGCAGTTCTTGATTTTGATGAATTACTTTGTAAACAAAAGTGCATATTTGTATGATATTGATATCAAATATGGTTAGGATCCTTAGTTTATAAAATAGAGGAGAGGATGGAGCTCTAGAGTTTGAGTTTGTGGCAGCTCTAACAAATTGTTTTTGCAGTAAGTGAAGCTTATTGAGTTTGGTTGGGCTGGTATTGGCCCACACTATGTTACAATGAATTAGGTATGGATATATTAAGCTATAATACAAAACCAGTAAACTAGATCTATTAAGAATTGAACTGATCTTTCTGATGATACCCAGAGACTTAGACACTTTTTTTGTCACAAAAGCAATATGTTCTTTCCAAGTACAATTTTCGTCAACCATGACACCAAGAAAGCGAGCAGAGGATACCTTTTTAATTTCGGAGCCTTCAATAAAGAGCTTAACTTCATCAGGGTTATACTTTTTCCTTCCTGAAAATAGTATGAAATTGGTTTTATTTTTGTTAAGAGACAGTTTATTCAATTTGAACCATTTTGAATAAGCTTGTACTTTCAGATCACATGAACCAATGCTATTTACAACAGAACATAGATAACAATTCAAATGTTGAAACGAAGACATTTTACATTTTTTTCCACAAAATGAGCTCATTTAAAATTTTCTGGCTCCAACAGGTCTAAAAAAGTGGGACACAGGCAAAAAAGGGCTGAAAAAGCCATTAATATACAAGAGAATCAGCTGAAAGAACATTAAGCAAGTAAATAAGTTAACTGGGATCAGGTGTGTAACATGATTGGCTATAAAAAGTCTCTCAGAAGTAAAGATGGCCAGAGGCTCTCCAATCCGTGAAGGCTTGTGTAAAAAAAATTGTAGAATACTTTAAAGCAATGTTCCTCAATATTAAATTGCAAAGGCTTTGAAGGTCTCATCATCATCAATGCATAACATCATCAAAAGATTCATAGAAACTGGAAAAATCTCTGTGCGTAAGGGACAAGGCAGAAGACCTTTACTGGATGCCCGTGATCTTCTGGCCCTCAGACGCCACTGCATCACTCACCAGCATGATTCTGTCATTGACATTACTAAATAGGCCCAGGAATACTTCAAGAAACCACTGTCTGTAAACACAGTCCGTTGTGCCATCCACAGATGCCACCTAAACTTCTATCATGCAGAAAGGAAGCCATTGTTAAGCATGATCCAGTAGCACCACCGAGTTCTGTGGGCCAAGGCTCATTTAAAATGGACTGTCGCAAAGTGGCAAAGTGTCCTGTGGTCAGACGAGTCCAAATTTGACATTCTTGTTTGAAATCATGGGCAACGTGTCCTCCAGGCTGAAGAGGAGAAAGATCCCCCCTCCTGTTATCAGCGTTCAGTTCAAAAGCCAGCATCTCTGATGGTATGCGGATGCGTTAGTGGTTATAATGTGGGACACTTGTGGGACACTTGCATGTTTTAAAAAGCACCATGAATGCTGAAAGGTATATAAAGGTTTTAGAGCAACATACGCTCCCCTGCAGACAACACTATTCCAGGGCAGGCCTTGTGTATTTCAGCAGGACAATGCAAAACCACATGCAGCAGCTATTACAACGGCATGGCTTCGTAGTAGAGTCACTTTGCTGAACTGGCCTGCCGGCAGTCCTGTTCTTTTACCATTCGAGAACATTAGGCGCATAATTAAATGAAAAGTTTGTAAAAGGAGACCCAAAACTCTCCAGCAGCTGGAAGCCTGTATTAAACAAGAGTGGGATCAAATTCCAGCGGCTAAACTCAAAAAACTTGTCTCCTCAATGCCCAGACACCTCCACTCTGTGTTAAAAGAAGGGATGCTACACCATGGTAAACAGACTTCTGTCCCAACCTTTTTGAGACCTGTAACAGCCATCAAATTTGAAATGATCTCATTTTGTGGATAAAATTGTAAAATTTCTCACTTTCAGTATTTGCTATCTTATCACTGTTTTATTGTGAATAAAATACTGGCTGGTGTAATTTGAAAATCATTGCATTTTGATTTTATTCAAAATTTACACTTTGTCCCAATTATTTTGGAATTGGGGTTGTATGATTTGGATAAAATTCTGTAAGATTCAATTTCCATTTTGTTTTTCTATTTATTGTCATATAAATATTAATACATTCACGCGGCACCACTGCAGCATACATACTCTGATAGCCCAGGTTCTCTTGGAAAAAAAAAAAGATGTATATCACTTGATTGTGGATCACAAGGTTGAGGCTATACAAGCATTATTACTCAAGGAGACTAGGCAAACCAAAAATAGACAAAATAGCCCAGACCCAAGTGGGTTATGAATAATGTATATTTATTCGGGGTTGATGAGACTGACAGCAGCCTAGTCTCTGGGTAGACTCACATGGTATTGTTAGCTGGTGTTAAGTAAATCCATGAGCAACCAGCACTTGGCATGCATTAACAGTGTCAGTGGGGCCATCTAAAGCTTTAATCACCGGGGAGGTCTACATATTATTGGTGGCTCATGTTTAGTTAGTGTTTAGTCGTGCAAAAGTAAACTAGTGGCACATTAAACTAACTAATATTACATTATGACCTTATTGACTATTGTTATTTTGTTTTGATAATAGTCTTTTTTATTTCAACTTTTCGTCAGTGTTATGTAGTCAGTGGTAGCAACGAGTATCTGACACATTATTGCCTTGTCAACGTTCTCAGCTGCTACCAACATAGGTCTCCTGCCCGTGTACAGCTGACGACTTGCCATTTCGCTGTTAATAGTGTGATGCGGCCATCAAGGTCCAACATGACAATGAATTCTGATGATACAAGCAAGCAAGACAGTAGCCCTGCTTGTTGTGCAGCGTTACTTGTAGGCCTATTGGACAGAATTTTGTAGTAATACCTTGATGTTCAAGTTGCGAAAAGTTCAAAATTCTGCATTTGTCTGTGATTTGGCTCGAGTCACTGAAATTCTTGGTGTGCTCTCCGCCAATCCCAGTTCTCTCCTGCTCTAGTATGCAGCGGGTCATCTGTATTGTCTTTACATGGCAACACATCATAAAATAATCCAGTTTGTGGTAACGTTGCCTTACTTCATCAGTAAGGGAAGCAGGTCCTCTAGTGGACATGTTTAGAACATGTGTGAATTACAGTTATTCCGCATCTAAACTGATCCTCTTTTTTAATCAGATCGGAAATTTCCGTCAGGAAGGATATATTGCAAAAGTATAAATTGACTATCATTCATGAATGGAACCATTGCAGCTGCTTCTTAAGTCGCAATGTTTTCCCTTTCACAGCTGCTTTCGAATTTTTAGCAAGACAGATTATCTTCAAAGTCAATGCATAGTCGCGAATGCACGTATTCGCGTCTTTGCATTGACTTTGAATGTAATCTGTCGTGCGAAAAATTCGTTTCGCGTCCAGTGTATAAGCGGCTTCAATGTTGTCTGAAGTATTAAATCTTAATTTATTGAGTATCACTCTGCCAGTTCTATCCGCCAAACCTGCGTCTCTCGACTCTTCACAAAACCAAAAATAGTTTAACTTTTCATTTGAATTAACTTTAGAGAGGCAAGATACAATGCAACCCCAATTCTGAAATAGTTGGGACAGAGTGTAAATTGTGAATAAAATCAAAACTCAATGACTTCCAAATCACACCAGCCAGCATTTTATTCCCAATAGAACAGAGATAACATAGCAAATGTTGAAACTGAGAAATTTTATGTCATCCACAAAATGAGCTCATTTCAAATTTGATGGCTGCTACAGGTCTCAAAAAAGTTGGGACAGGGGCCTGTTTACTATGGTGTAGCATCCCTTTTTTTTAACACAGAGTGCAGGCGTCTGGGCATTGAGGAGACAAGTTCCTTGAGTTTAGCCACTGGAATTTGATCCCACTTTTGTTTAATGCAGGCTTCCAGCTGCTGGAGAGATTTGGGGCTCCTTTGACGGACTTTTCATTTAATTATGCGCCTAATGTTCTCAATCGGTGAAAGATCAGGACTGCAGGCAGGCCAGTTCAGCACACAGACTCTTCTACTATGAAGCTATGCTGTGGTAATAGCTGCAGTATGTGGTTTTGCGTTGTCCTGCTGAAATACACAAGGCTTTCCCTGGAATAGATATCATCTGGAGGGGAGCATATGTTGCTCTAAAACCTTTATATACCTTTCAGCATTCATGGTGCTTTTTAAAAAATTCAAGTGTCCCACACAAAATGCATTAATACATCCCCATACCATCAGAGATACTGGCTTTTGAACTCAACGCTGATAACAGGAGGGGTGGTCTTTCTCTTGTTTAGCCTGGAGAACACGATGTCCATGATTTCCAACATTTCCAGTTTTTCTGCATCTTTTGATGATGTTATGCACTGTCAATGATAAGACCTTTAAAGCCTTTGCATTTTGATACTTCTGAGAGACTCAGCCTCTCTGTGATATCTTTTTTATAGCCAATCATGTTACACACCTGATGCCAGTTAACTTTATTTCTTGCCAAATGTTCTTTCAGCTGATAATCTTGTACAAAACCCAAAACCTGTGAAGTTGGCACGTTATGTAAATCGTAGATAAAAACAGAATACAATGATTTGCAAATCCTTTTCAACTTATATTCAATCGAATACACAGCAAAGACAAGATGTTTAATGTTCAAACTGAGAAACTTTTTTTTTTTTTTTGCAAATAATCATTAACTTAGAATTTAAAGGCAGCAACACGATGCAAAGAAGTTGGCACAGGGGCTTTTTTACCACTGTGTTACATCACCTTTCCTTTTAACGACATTCAGTAAACGTTTGGGAACTGAGGAGACCAATTTTTGGCGCTTTTCAGGTGGAACTCTTTCCCATTCTTGCTTGCTGTACAGCTTAAGTTGTTCAACAGTCCGGGGTCTCTGTTGTCGTATTTTACGCTTCATAATGCGCCACACATTTTCAGTGGGAGACAGGTCTGGACTACAGGCAGGCCAGTCTAGTACCCGCACTCTTTCACTACGGAGCCAAGCTGTTGTAACACTTGGAGAATGTGGCTTGGCATTGTCTTGCTGAAATATGCAGGGGCGTCCATGAAAAAGACGTTGCTTGGATGGCAACATATGTTGCTCCAAAACCTGTATGTACATTTCAGCATTAACGGTGCCTTCACATATGTGTAAGTTGCCCATGCCTTGGGCACTAATGCACCCCCATACCATCACAGATGCTGGCTTTTGAACTTTGCGCCTATAACAGTCCGGATGGTTCTTTTCCTCTTTGGTCCGGAGGACACGACGTCCACAGTTTCCAAAAACAATTTGAAATGTGGACTCGTCAGACCACAGAACACTTTTCCACTTTGCATCAGTCCATCTTAGATGAGCTTGGGCCCAGCGAAGCTGGCGGCGTTTCTGGGTGCTGTTGATAAATGGCTTTCGCTTTGCATTGTAGAGTTTTAACTTGCACTTGCAGATGTAGCGAAGAACTGTAGTTACTGACAGTGGTTTTCTGAAGTGGTCCTGAGCCCATGTGGTGACGTCCTTTACACATTGATGTCAGTTTTTGATGCAGTACCGCCTGAGGGATCGAAGGTCAGCGGCATTCAATGTTGGTTTTCGGCCTTGTCGCTTACGTGCAGTGAATTCTCCAGATTCTCTGAACCTTTTGACGATATAACGGACCATAGATGATGAAATCCCTAAATTTCTTGCAAGAGCTCGTTGAGGAATGTTTTTTTTAAACTGTTCGACAATCAGCTCACGCATCTGTTCACCAAGTGGTGACCTTCGCCCCATCCTTGTTTGTGAATGACTGAGCATTTCAGGGAAGCAGCTTTTAGACCCAATCATGGCACCCACCTGTTCTCAATTAGCCCATTCACCTGTGGGATGTTCCAAATAAGTGTTTGATGAGCATTCCTCAACTCTCTGAGTCTTTTTTGCCACTTGTGCCAGCTTTTTTGAAACATGTTGCAGGCATCAAATTCCAAATGAGCTAATGTTTGCAAAAAATTACAAAGTTTACCTGTTTGAACATTAAGTAACTTGTCTTTGCAGTGTATTCAATTGAATATAGGTTGAAAAGGATTTGCAAATCATTGTATTCTGTTTTTATTTACGATTTACACAACGTGCCAACTTCACTGGTTTTGGGTTTTGTATATTAATTGCTTTTTCAGCCCTTTCTTGCCTGTCTCCCAACTTTTTTGAGACCTGTTGCTGCCAGAAAATTTGAAATAAGCTCATTTTGTGGATAAAAATGTTAAATGTCTGTTTCAACATTTAAAATGTTATCAATGTTCTATTGTAAATAACATATTGGCTCATGTGACCTGAAAGTCTTTGCATTTTGATTTAATTCGCAATTTACACTTCGTCCCAACTATTTCAGAATTTAGGGTTGTACTTAAAAGTTTGTGTGTTCAAATGTAAATACATTTGTGATGACCAAGGGCAGGAATCAAGTGCAGAGACTGAGTAGGTCTACTGTTCAGTGGTAGGGTTTATTGATAGTAATAGGGTAAGAGTAGGATGGAGCCCAGAGGAGGCACAGCTCGAGTCAGATGTTATGGTGAAGCAGTATAAGCATTGCCGATCAGCGGCCAGCGGGTTTCGGGGATGACCACCCGGTGGAGTGCACACTTTTCCAGGGCCGAACTGTCCAAAGGCAGAATGGCATAGCTCAAGAGGAACGCAGTTCGAATCCTGATGGCCATAGGAGGACTGAGCTCTTGTTCCTAAGAAAATGGACAGAGGAACATACTGGGAAAGGATTAACAGGAATGCGCTCCCAATCCTGAAGATCATGGGGAAGGATTGGGAGTTTGTTTACATTATCTGAACAAGCGAGAAGACTTCTATATATAACTATCATTAAAGGTTACATTTTACTCTCAGAACACAGAGGCCCGTATGCATGAAAGTGGAAGAGGGACAGAATAGCCCATACCAAGTATAAATCAATGGTTTCACCACTGTTGCTATGCATGAACGTGGTATAAGTTAAACTGCGGTATAACTTAAAACCTCGAATAGGGAGCCGTATGCTCAAATATGGAATAGCTTAATCTGTGGTGTAAATACCGCAGATTTCCTGATGTAACTTATACCAACCAAGGGGCAGGTTTACGGAGTGGAATAAGACAATTTTGCAGTCCGCTTTCAGTGGATGTCTCAAAACTGTGCCTTCTAAAACTGTTTTTAGGACACTGGCGAGAGGTGATGTTCAAATGACCCTGTATAGATTGACACTCATTTGGAGATGCAAATTTTCAACTTATTTTATACTGGTCTTTAACAAAAAAAAAAGTATAACTGAATGCCTGAACAAACATTCAAGGTTGCAGTGCATATTCATTTAACAGGCAAAATGATTGGCAATCAGCCTGGCCCTGACTCGAACCCCTTTATTGTCCTCGACGTATTCATTTGGCTTCACCTCAACGTCCTCATTGTCAGCGTCACCCTATTGTGATTAGGGAGTTTCCGCAAAACTCCCTCGAAACGTGAACGCGAACGTCCATCTTTTGTGTGTTGACCACAAAAGCAGCGGTTGAACAATAGATTGGCGTTTGCGTGCTAGCTCGCGAAAACTGCCTATTCTGAGTAATGAAGCGTGAGGGCGGGCCTAATAATAGATTTGTGGTAAACAACAGCAATAAATCATTGAGTACCCATACGACTAAGGAATAGCTTATCCACACAATTGTTATTCTGCGAATAGTTAAACTACATTTCGTGCATACCAATTTTCTTACACCACAGGGGCTGCATATTCTCGGTATAAGCTTACACCCTGTCAGACCTCGTTCATTGAGTGAATCTCCGTGAAAAAATATTTCCGTCTTTCTGATTTCTCCTATTTTTGCATATTTGTTGCTCTTAAATGCTTCTGATCATCAAACTAATTTTAATATTTGACTACGAAGATAACACACTCCTTGGTCTTTATTGAACTTTTCTCAAAATCAAGACCAAAATCAATGCCAAACATCCATAAATTTCATTCATTTAGGCATTTTGATAAAGAAAAGTATATCGAAGATGGCAAAACAATAAACTGGGACAATTTTTATGAAATTGATGATGTTGTAGACGCGAGAACCAAGCAATCAAAAAAACTTGTGCTTTATTAGGAATGGGGTGAACCCCCGCAGAGCAGGAGGCAACAGTGCAAAGTCCACAATCCAAAAATGAGAATCCCAGGGACACAATCCAAGTTGTAATCAGAGCAGCAAACACAAAACTCGTGGTCTGGCAAAAAAGGTTTGATACACAGATGAAAACAAATCCAAATCAAAGCCAAAATCAGGGACGGTCCAGTCAGAAGAGAATCACAAGTACAAGGCATAAATGATTGTAGCCAAGAGAAACATTCTGACAAAGGCTGGCTGTGAAATGACTGCTTAAATACACAAACGGGATTTCACTTGCTATAACTGGAAACAGGTGAGCTGGATCAGGCTAATTACAAAGGAATGAACAAGAGGAAGTTCCTGACTACATGAAATTGGCAAAAGCCAAAACGCGGACAGGGATCATAAAGACAGCCTATTGACAGACATACAGCTCTGGTTAGGGAGTTCTAACGTGCAGAGATAAGGAGAGAGAACAGAGTTTAACAAGTGCGGAGGTTCCGCTGAAACACAGCAAAGTAGATTGAGTAAAGACAAGGGAGGAGACAAGAATAGGGCGAATGTTGAGAGCTCGTTAGTCAATTAGTGAAAGTGCAGCTATACAATCCCTAGTGCTCGTTAGTTAGTTAGTACTATGAACAATGTTAGTCTTGGTTAGTTACTTTAACAAACAGTTGGTACTTGTTAGTAATTAAAGAAAAGCAGGGCGAAGGAAGTAAATGAGATTAGGAGAAATGATTGAAATCCCAGAAACCATGAAATCACCTAAAAGTGTGGTAGGCAATACTGGGGCAGTGAGCGAACACATAACATGAGACCAGACAGCAGGAGACAAAGTGCAATGCATGGTATGACACAAAACGTGGACCGGAATATAACTGCAGGAGTGGAATATAGCAGAACATACAGAATCAAGGTAAAACAAAACATGGCATAGAATCCTAATCACAAATACAGTGCATGGTCAGACAAGGCAGAATACATAATCAAACATGGCAGAATCAAAGATAAACATGGCAAACAGGCAGAATCATAACACATTGAGAGCCATTATCTACAAACGAAGAAAAAATTTCCCAGGAAACTTTCCCAGGAGTGGCCAGCCCTCCAAAATTCCTCCAAGTGCGCATTGACAATATCTTGATGACCTCTAGGACAGTTGGGATAATATTCCGTGTACTACTACTACTTCTACTACTACTTCCCATGCCTTCTGCTTTCCACCAGAAAATCTAGAAGAATGTTTGGCCAACAGTTTGTGACCTCAAGCTCAATCGCAGTTGAATTATTCATCACGACAATGATTGGTAGCTCACATCTTTGAATGGCACGAATGAAACAAAATGAAGGTTTTGGAGTGCCCTAAACTAATGCTACATTTGACAATGTGTCCCACGAGCCGTGTTTTCGAGACATGACTGGTGAATTCCGTTCTTTTGACCTCACTGTCCGAATGATCCTTCCTCATACCTTCAACTTAATTCACGACTCGTGTTTACAAGTGTTACCGAATGCAGCATAAGTTCTGCCTTGAATTCAGTTTAGCTGCTGTGGCATAGCCTTAAACAGGGAGTTCAAGCTCGACCACCCTCCAATGTGATTGAATTCAAACAGTTCTGCAAAGAAGAATGGGCCGAAATTCCTCAACAGTGATGTAAAAGACCCACTGCCACTTATCACAAACATTTGATCGCAGTTTTTGCTAGTAATTTAGATTTAGGGGCCAATCATTTTTTTTACATGGGTGATATAGGTTTTGAAAAATGCTGCCCTCCATGCATGAAATGATCATTTGAACACCTTGTTTCCAAAACGCAATAAGTGGCAAAATTACAAAAATTGAGATAATACCATAGAACCATGGTCCTCAAATCATACCCTACGGGATCCGAGGACTGCTGGTTTTCCACCCTCCCTTTACCTGGGAGTCAGGCGTTCACACTTTCTGGCCAATCAGGGGCACTAACTGTTCATTTACTTGCCTGGGATAACAGAAAACTTGGGCTGGATTTGGATTCGAGGTCCAGATTTGAGGACCCTTGCCATAGAACAATAATCCTGTGCTTCTTACACATGGTGCAAAAATCCCTTTTTAGAAATCTATAGTATAGGGTGCATTTTTTCATGGTCAAAGTTTGTGTTTTTTCATAAAATGCAATCGGCGCCAACATAGAAAAAGCTGATTAACTGACAAGGATTAAAATGGATATATAGCATTTTGGAAATAAACTCTTCATTTAAAAGCTGGATTTTGTGTTTATCTATATTGTCTTTGTTGTATATTAAAATTAATTAAATCATTTTTTTATTTAAATATGACAAATAGGAAGCAATATGAGAAATTGGGAAGGGGACAACAGCACTGTACAGCGCTGTAATTTTTACTGTCGTACAACATTTTGCCTTTCTGGATGGCGTAAGGGTTAAACTTTATTGGTTTGTTTTGTTGGCCTGTCTTTTTGTCACGGATAAGAACTTTCATTTAATGCTAGACGCAATAACTTATGCAGCAACTTGTACATTGACCTCACCGAGGTTGTCAAAAGCTGAACGCATATCTCATAAGACAACTGCATGTTGAACGGTACGTTTAAAAGTACTCCACATAGCACCGGGAAGTTAGGTCTGGCTGTCAGGCACTCCACTCTCACCTTTACAGTCTGCTGTACCCAGCAGATGTCACTGAAAAGGGCAGCATTATAAAGAAAGTCTCCGCTATGAGACGATGTGTCCTAAGCACACATGCACGCAGACTCCACTAAGAAAACAAGCAGGCAGGACAGCATAACAAGCGCGCACTGTGGGATTTTCCTTTGTCTTCAGGGCTTCCGTCAATATAAGCAGTTAAAGAGCAGGGTGGAGCAGGACTTCGGAAGTCTTTTTTTGTGGAAATGGTGGAGGAGAGAGAGTCAGAGACAGGGAGTGAAAGAGAGAGAGAGAGAGGGATGCGGTCTGGTTCGGAAATGAGGAGCCCACAGTTTCGCCAGCACCACGGTAACAGCATAATTCCCATTCTTGCGCTCGACCTCAGGCTAACCACGCCCACTGCTCACTGCAGGGCTAGAATCAGAATGTCATATATTGGCACTAGACTCATGTGCAATACAGAGGATAGCCCAACCATTGTTGTCGGTGTGACTGCAGCGTGACATTCAAGTACAGCGCTTTGTGTTAGTGTAATGGCCGAGTGGGCACAGGGACAGTGTGGGACTGTCATCTGTCGGTGATTGGTTGACTGTGGAATGCACAGGTGCTTGCTAACTTGGTGTGGCCTCTGGTGGCAGTGAAGGGCATTACAGAGTATGAAAGTGGTCTTTTTTCTTTTCTTTCATAGGATTCGGAAACAGAATTATGCCGCACAGAAGTAGAAATCATTCCTTTGCTGTTGTTCACAGACTGTGGAGGAAGATCTGTTTGAACAATACCAGAACATGTTATTGTTATCAGTACTGAGTATGACATTTTTTTTTTTTTTTGCCAGCGTTTGAAGCACACCATGACAGCCTCATCAAATCCAGCCTCAATCCCTTGTAGTGGATGGAATCACTCTATGTACCCAGTATTCAAGATGCTCTATGTTTTTCAACCTTCTCTCTGTCATCATCCCTGTGTCCTTTGTCCTAGTGGCAGTTCCTCTGATAACCAGGAATTTTCCACTTTGTTGTTACTCAAGTTTTACAAGTTACCTCACGTGTTCAAACTCCATATCTCAGCAGTGTGCCAGTAAAAGCTAAGGCTATGAGTAAAATAAAGCCCAATAAAAGCTATTTTTCTCTTCCCATGGTATACACAGATGAATTAAACTCAGTGTTCGCAACAGTTGCCCCCATAATAAAAAGGAGCTTGGGTGTGAGAATCGTCTGTATGTGAAAGAGGGTAATATCTGTGTAACAGGAGTGGTTTCAAAAACTACTGAGCTCACAAGCCACATATGGTATTAAATGATTGAGAAATCGTGCCCCCCTTTCTTTCAAAACCCACCCAAAATTTACACCTGATTTACTCACCGGTTATTTTACAGCTGCTTGCGAAGTCTCTGAGGGATGGCACAGTGGTGCAGTGGATCTCTCATCTATCAGCAAAAAGGTTGTGGGTTCAAATATTACTTGGGGTCTTTCAGTGTGGAGATAACATGTCCTTCCCATGTTTGTGTAGGTTAACACTGGGCATTCTGTTTCCTCCCATAGTTCAGGGACATGCATTTTGGGTGGATTGGATTATCCAAATTGTCAATAGAAATGAGTATCTGAGTGAAGAGTATGTGATTTGATTCCTACGCATCTTTAGAATAGTATGACAATTGACAAGGTACAGTAATAAAAATTATGTGGTGAAATTAAATCAAGTAAGAAAATAAACTTGGGGTTTCTGGGCTGAAAAGAAATAACAGGTTGGCACCAGTGTGGTTCCCAAAATTGCCTAGCAAAGGCAATGAACCTAAAGATACAACAATTCACCTCTCCAAGCTGAAGGAAATGAAAATTTGTCCTGATAAAATTTGCAGGTTGGTAGTGGCAAAGTAGATCATAATATTTGCGGTCATAATATTTGTATCATCATAATATACTTTATGACACTCATTTGCAGTGAGCTTATCTATTTCTGGAAGCAGCAATCTGACTACTACTGCCCTCTGAACTCATCCTCGTGCTGGAATTGTTTTGTAACTGGGCTATCAATTCAACTCAGTGTTTCCAGTGAAGTGACTTGTAATAGGACGATTCCCACCATTAATCTTTCCCCTAATATCACGCATCAGTTTGTTCACGTTTTTTACGCTAGTGAATTGGTGGTATATTTTTTAATGACTGTTTATATTTTATTCCTTTCAATTCCTGGGATTTGTTTTAAAAATATTGTGGACTAATACCAGTGTATAAGTAGTAAACCGGTAAAGTTAATACAATTGCAATATGCTGCCCGAAGAGATCTGAGTCATTTCCTCTAGGTACCGTTTTATCTATTTTTGCGGGTGTGTTCATTTTGACCTGAAGAGGCATGACAGGGAAGTGGAATCATTTAGTTGTGTGAGCGTGTGGGTGTGTGTGTACGCGCCTGTGTCCACTAGTGTTTCACTGTCCGCGTGCTGTGGAGTCCCTTAGCTCTATGTGTGTCCAATCAAAACTATCCTAATTCATAAAAAAATATATATGTTACACGGCCCAGCCCTACATCTGTGGATTTTGGCGGCTGAGTGAGTGAGTGAGTGAGTGAGTGATGAAGTTACCCCAATCGGTCAGTCGGCTGAATGTACTTACCCACTGGCTGTTGCTCATTGCTCTCAATTTCGCACAGAGTTCAAAAATGGTCCAGCCATATTGGTGATTTTGACTTTGTCTTGTTACTTTATAAATTGCAATCATCCGTAAATATTGAAATACTAAGAACTGTTTCTATTTCTAGGTCAAGTTTGCTTTCATACATCCAAAATTTACAGAGGAGTCGGCATACGTTTTCTTATTTGTATACATACGCAGCACTTATGAAGGAGGACCAAGGCCTGGCAGGGACTGGTCAGAGCAACATCAGAGAATAGTAGACAGAAAGATGTTCTTCTCCCATGCAACTACTCATTAGAGTTGAGAGGATAAGGTTTACACCCACAAAATTAAAGGTAACCAAAAGTATATCTTCAAACAGAAAATGTACAAATTAAATGCGCGCAGAATTGCAGCCTACAGGTACAAACGTATGCTCCAGTTGACGAGCATTTGCACATTTTGAAGCACTTTTCATGCCCTATTTGCTGAGAATGAGCACTACATGTTGCACCAGAGTGCGAGGGCCAGAAGAAGAGGAAAATTTATTTATGTAGCACAATTTCATGCAGAAAGCAACACATGGTACCTCTGCTCTTTCAACAGGTTTCAGCAGTGATATTTTGGGTTCTGTAAATCAATTGCTAGAAGATCTCCATCACTTAATCTAATAGATCTGCTGCAGTAGTACAGTGGCTATAAAAGAAGGTGAAGCCAGATATGGAAACTCTACGGGTCAGAAAGCACAAGTCCTGCTGAGTGTTTTCTCCATCCATGAGCTCATCCAGCAGATTTGACTCATCAGACTCTCTTTCTGACAGAAGGTTTATGATAATTAGTAAATGCAGCTGATTGGAGTAAAATACAATGCCAAACTTTCTAGGGTCAGAAAGTTTGAAAGTTTTACAAAGTTTGACTGAGATTAGGTCTAGTGCTGATGGTTCTCCAAGTCTTAGTCTGTCAGGGTTTGAGAGCTGTTTTTGTCAGTTGTCATAATTTCATTAGTTTGTGTCTTTTATACTGGTTATTTTCCAGAGTTATTGTGTTTCAACGTTTGATGTCAGGGGTGTCCAATCTTATCCAGAAAGGGCCAGTGTGGGAGCTGGTTTTTGTTAGAGCCCAATAGTAACACACCTGATTCTACCCACCAAGGTCCTTGAAACCCCTGATTAGTTAATTGGTGGAATTAGGTGCAGTAGCACTGCTGGCTAGGACAAAAACCTGCATCCGCACCGGCCCTTTACATATAAGATTGGACACCCCAGCCTTATGTATTCCCAGTCATGTTCTGTCCTCACATACTTTCTTTTCCTTTCTTCACTCAGCATTCACCCTCTCCATTCAGTCAGTTTAATGCTTCCTGCTTGTTTGCTCATTTGTAACCACACCTCCCTGCACGTTCTCTCTGCTCACACTCACCTGTTCCCCATCTCATCAGCCTCTTTTCTCCCCTTTATATTCCACTTCCTGTTGGTGCTAAATCACTATTTTGTTTACCAAGACTTCCTGAGTATATTTACAAGCATTCCTTGTTGCTCCTGAGATCTTTTGGTAACAGTTTTTATGTCCCTGCCCTCCAAAGAGGAAAGGGGGTGTTATGTTGACACCATGTCCGTCCGTTGTCCGTCATCCGTTAACTTTTCTTTTCCGTGGGATAACTATAGAACCTCTCGTCGGATTGATGCTATTTCTTAATGGCATAATGGCAGTGGCTAGAGGAAGGTTCCTTTCGAAAACCAGCATTGTGCGATATCTAATATGGCCACCACAACAGCCATCTCATTATGCCCTTGATCAACATACAGGCGAGGGCATATGCCACGCTCCGCGTTGCTCTTGTTTTTTTTGTCTACAATTACGATTCAGCCTAGTTCTTTGTGTATGATAGATTTCATGTGTATGATCCTTATCAGCATCCACAGTTTTGCTTATCCCTTGTACTTGTCCGATCGACTGAACGGTTTTGGATCTGTGGACTGTAATTTGGATTTAGATTTGGATTACCCCTTTTGTGCTGCATTCTTCCTGTGTGTTACTGAACTGGGGCCGGTTGCACCAACCATCTTAAGTGCTGTCCTAAAGTTAGGCACGAAACTGGGCTGCATCGATGATAACTTACGACAAGCCTTGTCTTAAGTGCTGTGTCGTTAGACAAATTGGTGCAAAGGCTATCAATGGCGAAAAGAGCCATTGCACCAACACAAGTTAGGACATGGAATTACGACAGAAACCTACGTGTGGTGGGAGGTGACTTACGTGTGGTGCGATCTTAAAATAAATCTCTTTCTTTTAAATATATATGTAATCTCCTAAAATTGCTACAGCGAGACCACTTCAAGTATGTGCATTTCAAGAAATTGCACGCAACTGTCTACATACCCCACGGCGGCAAGTGGTCATACTTTTAAAAAATCATGGTTTAACATTGCCTCTTCCCAACTCTGAATTTCATCTCTCATTGTAGCATTTTTAGGAGATTATTACACATTAATTAAACAAAGAGATTCATTTTTAAGATCGCTGTGGATTTTAGGCATATAAAAAATACACAAGGTGGAAAACAGTCTGTATAACAAAAGAAACCTGACATAGAGATATAAATTATCGCAATCGCACGAAATGGCCAAATGTAAGCCCACAAAAAATCGTGCAATCGCATTCCTGCAAAACTGTGCCGTTCTATGGCCATTTAATTTTCAAAATGCGATAATCAAACATGCTGTCTTGATAAATCGGAGTATCTACTCATTCAACTTATAAAATAAGCAAATCTACAGTTTGTTTCCTGATTGAGTAAAGTAAATGGGGATGGGCTTAGAGTAGCCTAATTGGTTAAACTGAGACGATTTTTAGCCCTTTGCAAAGCTCCATTCCGTACGTTGCCGAAAAATACTGATGTCAGTCAAGTTTTTTCCAGAAGAATTTCACATGCCCTCTGATGTTTGGCACTTTCTGGGTCATTCATTCAAGACCAGGATGCTGTTTTTTTTATTTTATTTATTTATTTTGTTATACTTCAGAGAAAAAACACCTCTTTGCTTTTGCGTGTGCTTTATGTAGCTGTCTTAGTTCCGTTCATTCTATGATATAAATGTTTATTCATATATTATTGTATATATCATATAAACTGCTCATGCATGCATGCATACATAAATACATTACACCATCCAAAATTGACTATTTGCCACTCAGATTTGACCTTCCTCAAGTTGGAGAGACCAGTCAGGACTTCACAGCCAGGGATGTTTGCGTATGTCATTTAGGACATGTCTGAAGACATATCTTAAGATACGGATTTTACAACACGCATAAGAGTTTTTGGTGAAACAGCAGTTACGACATGTCTCAGCGCTGTCCTAAGTTTGGTGTCTTATGAAAAGCACTTACGATACGTTTGGTGCAACCGGCCCCTAAATTGTCTGACCAAGATCTCAAGTGAAATTGACACTGCCCCCTTGCTCCATGGCAAGGACTGGTCTTCAGACTTCACATGGCGAGCTAACAACAACAGATTCCAAATGAAAATACCACACAACTCTAGACTTTTTATCTGCTTATTTTCTGATTAAATAATAAGGGGAAAAGCACTGGCCATGCATTTATATACATATAATGTAAAAGGCGAAAATAATGTTATAGGCTACACACATAAGTCAGCTCCTGGGAAAATTGAGGAACTGGGAAGTAAGAGGCGACAAAAATGGCTGACGGGTGTTTATGTTTCAGGCAAAGAGCGGTCAAGCCTGACACAGTGCCCAACCCAATTACAATTCTTTCTGAAGATGAGAGAAAGAGGGAAAAACAAAACTAGAAAACCAGCGGAGACACATTTAGAGACATTTTGGGAAGCTGTAATTACATGTATGACTACCAGAGTAATCTAACTACTTTTCCCTCACCGATTGACAGGGTTTAAAAGAACGGGCTGTCACTTGCCCTCTCCTACTTGGAACACTGCCATCCCAAGTGGGCAGAATGAAAATTCACTGGCCAGGGTAAGGAAGCCGCATGTCGAGAATTAATTGACCTTCCTTCATTTTACAATTTTACATGCTGTAACTGGTAGCTTTGTTATTGGTTAATTTTGTATGTGTGCCTGTGTGTTTAGTTTTAATATTTCAAATGACCTACCCTCAAAATCAATACTCAACAACTGGAATCCTAAGACACATTTAGATTATTATTATTATTATTATTATTACATTACACGTAATTATTATCAATATTTTCTTGTGGAAATGTAATATAAATAGTCAGTCTAAAATGCCAACATCCAGCATTCACTCGGCCCATTTTTGGATATAATTTCCTGTGGTGAGTATGCCTCATACCGGCAAACTACCTCAAACAAATTGACAAACCAATGAGAGAGAACTAAGGGAAAAAAAGAGAAGACGATGGAAAATTATACAAAACTGAATGAGCGCCGCAAAAGGTCATCAAAATGTGAGTGTGCCTGATGACACTGCAAGTTATAATTACTGCAGGGGTCAATATTGACCTGTGGCAGGCAAGCTGTTCGCCACTGCCCAGGCGCGTGGTCAGCAGTCAGGGCCAAAGTCTCTCCATCTCTCTCTCTTTCTCTCCATTGCACCCCTCCATGCCACTCTCTCTCTCTCCTCTTTAGCAGATCCTGTCTCTCCATCTACATCCTTCGCTCCCCGTGCAGCCCCTGGTTGTTCTTGGATGAGGAGCGTTTGGGGTGCAATATAGAGAGGGCACTGAGGGGGCGAGGGAGTCTGGAATGGGGGGGCAGGGGGCGGGGGACGTCTGCTCCAGCTTTGCTCACCAGAGGACGGAACCAACCATGGCAAACACAGGGGAACAAGACTGCTCTTTCTCTATCTTTCATTTCAGGAAAATTATTCCCTAAAAATACACCGTACTTGGCTTTGATGGCAAATGAGGTTTTTTTTGGTACACAGATAAAAACATCTTTCAACTGCAAAAAAATAAAAAATAAAAAAAAATCCGGTGCCATTGAGTAATTATTCGCACTAAAGGTAGCTGGCTGTTTACTGAGGTTTGTGTAGGTGAAAGTGTCATTATCATCACCCGCTCAGGGAGTGATTCAGGCTTTCCAGTAGCGCTGGGAGTGTGGGAACGTAAATAATACCGACATACATGCGCAGGACGCCACAAAATACAAGTGTAAATATGCTCATGTGTATTCTGGTAAATCTGAAGTCCGTAAGAATCCTCCCTTCAGTCTGTAATGAAGTGAAAGCTCAGTCATTCTATATAAGTGTACATTTTATGGGTTAGAACTGTCAAGCTGTGAAAAGATGCATGAGTATGAGGTTTAGCCAGTGATGGGTAGGCCTATTTTCTAGTCCAGCACCTCCCTAATGGCACGGCTAGGTGTGGGACCAGGTGAGAGAGCGGCTGTGTTTATGGACAGTGTGTATCGCAGAAGTGCAGTTTGCAAGCATTTTGGAACTTGGCAGTGTGAGACATTATGAGGTTCACAAGAAAGTTATGTAAATACTCTCATATAAAAGCTTAAAGTTTCCGCTAGAATCTCATATACACTGTTTGAGTAAGTATGCAAGCACACAAAGCCTAATGGTAAAAAAGATGTCATGGTTAGAGTACTCCTAGACTGCTCTGTTGAGGAGATCCAGCATGCACAATGCAAGCAGGCAACAGACACACCGGATATGCAACACAAATTGCGTGCCCATTAACATTCAGTCAACAGGCAAGAACAGGAAGTCCTCCCAAAGTTGCCCCGGAAGCGGCTGCACGCCTGGTGCCCTGACCGCATCAAAGCAGCTCCGCCTTACAGTCTTGAAAAAAGAAAACGCAACAAAACAACCAAATCACAGAGAATTACCATCGTCCCCAACTTCCCCGTCAGTAATCACATCCCAATATCAACCACTAGGCTGTATCAGCGTCGTAATTACAACACATAACAGTGCTGAGGGGTGCCGGGGGGGTCACCACACTTAGAACTGCCTCTTCAATCACCTCTCCCTCTTCATCTCCCCCCCCTCAAAAACCACAGAACTGACCCCAATCTGCCACGAGTCTGTGATGTTCAGGTGGTGCACCCATGTGAAATATCTACACGTTATTCATTTAGATTTTCATTTCATGTCACCAATCTGTTGAATTTATCAAGTGGGCTTCAAGCAGTCAAATTCAGTTTCATTTTTCAGTGCCAGATTTTGTCCTCTGTTCCATTTCAAAGCTAATGGCGTTAAATTTGAACTGGAAATAAACAACTTTTTTTTCTCTTTCTCTTTTACTCCATAACATTTCTCCTTCTCTCCTCTTCTCCCAACAGATGTAAAGTCCAGGAGTGGTATCCCAAGTCTCCCACAAGAGAACGGATTTTCCGACCACAGGGCTGAGAAGCCAGCCGCAATGCAGCCGGCTGCAACCCGACTTAAAACAAAAACTGACAGAAAAAAATGCGCAAAAAAATGAAAAAGGGGGAAACAGCACGATGGATTTTCTAATCCCGCCTTTATTGAGGTTCCTGGTTTCAGCAGCGCAACCTTTTTTATGTGCGAGAACAGCTCTCTGTAATTACCGCGCCACCACCACCGGACCGGCTTGTAATAAAAAAGCTCTATTCTGGGATTCTCTGTAATAATGGCCTCCTTTCCTCTCTTGTCAAATTAATGCACTTCAGTCTCATCTGTTGAGAAGGACAGAGCGCAGGTTGCGTCTAGTGGAAAGCAGCTGTCATAGATGGGAGATGAACTGTTCATTTACCATTATTCATTGGGTCAATGGCAGTGAAGCAGAGTACTAGCAAATTGCACCTACTTGTGGACTAAGCTAACTGGGCAGGTGAGATTAATGGAAAACCAAGCCACAATATGAAAAAGAACCCCTCAAATCAAAGATCTCGGAGTCAAGATCTCAGATCTCAGGCCAAGATTCAACTTTTATTGAAGCCTAGGTAGGTTCCAGGCTATTTGGACAGAGACCCATCGTTACATTTCACAGGGTACGTTGAAATGCCAGCGCACCCTCAGGCCCCTTGAACATAATGCCATATAGCAGCAGCTGAGAAATTCCCCAAGTCTCTGATCTAACATGCACAGAGCATTTATTTACCAACACATCCAAAGTACAAACCCACATAAGCATATGAGTGCAGTTATATCAGTTTATTCTCATTGTGAATATCAACTAGTATACATGAGGGCCAGCCAGAATGATTTATCATAGCCGGGCTGCTCAACCATATTTCTGGAGATTTCTAGAACCAGATTTTCACTCCAACTCAAAGACAGTGTCCTAATGAAAGATTAACTGGCCTTGTACAACGGCGAATAATCAGGCAAAAACATATCCGACTGAATGAAAGCCTAGATGGAAATACAGTAGATTTCCAGAACTGGTTTTAACCAGCCATGAAATATAGTTATTTTTCAGTCCACTTACAAAATGTTATAAAATGCCATGGAAAACATCAACATGCCATCTGATTAATTGGCTAACAGTGTTATTCATTCTGGAGGCATCATAAATTAGAATTCCTCATTAGTTTTACAAGATCATTTGAATTTTCATCTCAGAAATGTACAACTCTGGGCCCAAAGATAGAGAAAACAAGCACGTAATGCTCAGGGGCCGGTTACACCAACTGTCTTCAGTGCTTTCCTAAAGTTAAGCATGAAAATCGTTTGCACCAACAATAACTTACGACAAGCCTTGTCTTAAGTGCTGTATCGTAAGACAAATTGGTGCAACGGCTATCATTGGGCGAAAAGAGCTGTTGCACCAACACAAGTTAGGACAAGCAATTACGACAGAAACCAGCGTGTGGTGCGATCTTAAAATAAATCTCTTTCTTTTTAATTTATATGTAATAATCTCCTAAAATTGAAGCACCTATTACTAAAACCCCATAAGTCACACTTGACTTGACTTGACTTGACTTGTGGGGTTTTAGTAATCAGTGCTTCAATTGCAACAGTGAGACCACTTCAAGTATGTACATTTCAAGAAATTGCACGCAACTGTCTACATACCCCACGGCGGCAAGTGGTCAAGCTTTTACAGGGTTCCCACAGCTTAGGGCGAGTTAAATTCAAGACTTTTTCAGACTTTTTTAATGCCATTTGATATTAAATTTAAGACCAACTTCATAATAAACACAAATGGAAAAATAACACCTCATCATAGGATTCGGGACAATTTTGCCCAAATGTTGATTTGATAATGAAATATGACCTTTTGATCAAATGAAAACTTTTTTTTGAAGAACATTAATACCAGGGATGGACGATATTAGATTTTTGGCCGATATCCGATATGCCAATATTTTACAACTCATTTGGCCGATATCCGATACTGATACCGATATTTTTTCCCCTACATCTAATTGCAGTGATCATCTAGTTCCTGCAGGGGAATTAACAGACAGAATTATTCTGCAGACTCTTCATCATGTCGGCCTGCTGGCAAATGCAGACATAAGACAAAGCTGAAAATGATGTAACATCAGTAATCACTCCTTGTGCAAAATAAGAAAAACACCTCAATTTACGTTATTTAAAACATGTCATATTTATTCATTACAATTGTTTTTAAACAAAACAAATAAGATACATGCAGCCTGTCCTACTTAAAACAGACTTATGACAACACCCACAACCAATTTTACCTCTTTTCACAAGGAATATGTATGAAGTGCATTGTACAACTGTACAGCAATGCCCGTGACCTTTGACCCCTCAGGCGGTACTGCATCAAAAACCAATATCAGTGTGTAAAGTACATCGCCACACGGGCTCAGGAACACTTCAGAAAACCACTGTCAGTAACTACAGTTCGTTGCTACATCTGCAAGTGCAAGTTAAAACTCTACAATGCAAAGTGAAAGCCATTTATCAACAGCACCCAGAAACGCCACCGGCTTTGCTGGGCCCGAGCTCATCTAAGATGGACTGATGGAAAGTGGAAAAGTGTTCTATGGTCTGACGAGTCCACATTTCAAATTGTTTTTGGAAACTGTGGACGTCGTGTCCTCCGGAGCGAAGAGGGAAAGAACCATCCGAACTGTTGTAGGTGCAAAGTTCAAAAGCCAGCATCTGTGATGGTATGGGGGTATATTAGTGCCCAAGGCATGGGCAACTTACACATATGTGAAGGCTCCATTAATGCTGAAAGGTGCATACAGGTTTTGGAGCAACATATGTTGCCATCCAAGCAATGTCTTTTTCATGGACGCCCCTGCTTATTCCAGCAAGACAATGCCAAGCCACATTCTGCACGTGTTATAACAGCATGGCTCCGAAGTGAAAGAGTGTGGGTACTAGACTGGCCTGCCTGTTGTCCAGACCTGTCTCCTATTGAAAATGTGTGGTGCATTATGAAGCATAACATACAACAACAGAGACCCCGGACTGTTGAACAACTTAAGCTGTACATCAAGCAAGAATGGGAAAGAGTTTCACCTGAAAAACTTCAAAATTGGTCTCCTCAGTTCCCAAACATTTACTGAGTGTCGTTAAAAGGAAAGGCGATGTAACACAGTGATAAAAAGGCCCCTGTGCCAACTTTTTTGCAATGTGTTGCTGCCTTTAAATTCTAAGTTAATGATTATTTTCAACAGCAAAAAAAGTTTCTCAGTTTGAACATTAAACATCTTGTCTTTGCAGTGTATTCAATTGAATATAAGTTGAAAAGGATTTGCGAATCATTGTATTCTGTTTTCATCTACAATTTACACAACTTGCCAACTTCACTGGTTTTGGGTATGTATATCGGCAGATATCAGCAGAATGGCCGATGTCCGATATTTAATTTTAAAGCCGATATCATTCACTGATATGGCACTGCTTTTTTCAGTTCCTCCTCCACCTCTGCCAATTCTGCCATTTTTTCTTTGTGGCGCTTTCTCAGTGTGTTCACTAATTCATCACGAGTTCACATTTTTAAGACTTTTGAAAGATTTATTTAAGACATTTTAATGCCAATTAAGGCCTTGTTTTTAGATTCGTTTCTTTAATGCCTTTTAAGACTTTTTAAGGATCCGTGAGAACCCTGTTTTAAAAAATCATGGTTTAACACCGCCACATCCCAACTCTGAATTTCATCTCTCATTGTAGCATTTTTAGGGGATTATTATAGATTAATTAAACAAAGAGATTAATTTTAAGGTCACCATGGATTTTAGGCATATAAAAAATAGGCTACACAAGGTGGAAAACATTCTGTATAACGAAAGAAACCTGACATTGAGATATAAATAATCGCAATTGCGTGAAATGGCCCCCCAAAAATCGTGCAATCATAGTCTTGCAAAACTGTGCCGTTCTATGGCCATTTAATTTTCAAAATGCGATAATCAAACATGCTATCTTGATAAATTGGAATATGTACTCATTCAACTTATTAAATAAGCAAATCTTTTGTTTGATTACTGATTGAGCAAAGTAAATGTATCCAGAACTGAAAATCGGGTGTGCCAGTAACATCCCTTTACAACTCGTATTAGTGCAGACTTTTTCGCAATCATCTGTCCTACAGAACTATGCTTTCACTCCGAAAACACTCCTCTCTATCAGGTGATGCAAGTTCTCCTCGTGAAAGATGGAAATCATTCGTTTGGAGGCGTTTTTTATTTGCTATACTTCAGAGAAAAAACACCTCTTTGCTTTTGTGCGTGCTATATGTAGCTGTCTTAGTTCTGTTCATTGTATGATATGGATGTTTATTTATATATTATTGTATATATCATATAAATTGCTCATTCATGCATACATACATACGTTACACCATCCAAAATTGACTAATTGCCACTCAGATTTGACCTTCCTCAAATTGGAGACACCAGTCAGGACTTCACAGCCAGGGATGTTTGTGTTTGTCATTTAGGGCATGTCCTAAGACATATGTTAAGATACTGATTTTACGACACTTATGAGAGTTTTGCGTGAATCAGCAGTTACGACATGCCTCAGCGCTGTCCAAAGTTTGGTGTCTTACGACAAGCACTTACGATACGTTTCGTGCAACTGGCCCCTGATCCCCCACCATGGCATGGCTGATGTCTGGCCTGGACACCAAAATATGGTGGAGCAATGGGCAGACAAACAGAAGTATGAAATGCACATCTACACAATAAGATGTTGCTATGGATGGGAATTCTTCTGATTCTAAGCACACAAACCTGTGACTGCCAACAAACAAACAAGAATGCTGATTAAAAATGGTATTTAATAAGAATTCTTCACTTGCAGTTTCCTTGCTATATTAAAACTCAGATGGCAAATAAATGAATACTATTAAAGTAAACAGTTAATATTTACCAAGTTGCGTGGTACAATGTCCAAGGTTATCCTACCAAATGTCCCATTACTATGATGAAATGGTCCCAAAGGAGATATCCAAGAGAAGTCCAAGAATTTCCGAGAGGTCCAAGAATTTCTGTGTCCATTGATGTAATTGAGAGGGAAAAATCTAAGGCCGATGATGTAAAATAAGAAATACAGACCTGACTGAATCCAAGATTTGCTGAATAAATGTTGTAATGTGTCCAAGAACTGCTAAAATTAAGATTAACAGCCTCACAAGTCCACAAGTATTTATATATGCAAAACAACTTTCCAGAAGCTTCCACAGTCTACTTTATATTGTTGTCTTGCTTGAGAGCGGTCCATACATACGTAAAAACTTCTAGTCTTGTGTCGGTATGGTGAAGTTGTAGCTAGTGCGTTCCGTAATAGTTGAGAATTATAGAGAATTTTCTCGACAGTTTCACAAAATATACACTAGACTAACCTACAACCCCAATTCCAAAATAGTTGGGACAAAGTGTAAATTGTGAATTAAATCAAAACGCAATGACTTTCAAATCACACCAGCCAGAATTTTATTCACAAGAGAACAGAGATAAGATAGCAAAAGTTGAAACAGAGAAATTTTACAATTTTATCCACAAAATGAGCTCATTTCAAATTTGATGGCTGCTACAGGTCTCAAAAAAGTTGGGACAGGGGCCTGCTTACCATGTTGTGGCATCCCCTCTTCTTTTTAACACAGAGTGGAGGCGTCTGGACATTGAGGAGACAAGTTTCTTGAGTTTAGCCATTGGAATTTGATCCCACTCTTGTTAAACACAGGCTTCAAGCGGCTGGAGACTTTTGGCTCTTCTTTGACGGACTTTTCGTTTAATTATGCGCCAAATGTTCTCAATCTGTGAAAGATCTGGACTGCAGGCGGCCCAGTTCAGCACACGGACTCTTTCACTACGAAGCCATGCTGTTGTATTAGCTGCAGTATGTGGTTTTGCATTGTCCTGCTGAAATACACAAGGCCTTCCCTGGAATAGATGTCATCTGGAGGTGAGCATATGTTGCTCTGAGACCTTTATATACCTTTCAGCATTCATGGTGCTTTTGAAAACATGCGAGTATCCCACATCATATGCACTGATGCATCCCCATACCAGCAGAGATGCTGGCTTTTGAACTGAATGCTGATAACAGGAGGGGTGATCTTTCTCCTCTTTAGCCCGGAGGACACAATGCCCACGACTTCCAACAAGAATGTCAAATTTGGACTCATCTGACCACAGGACACTTTGCCACTTTGCTACAGTCCATTTTAAGACAGCCTTGGCCCACAGAACACGGCGAGGCTTCTGGATGATGCTCAACAATGGCTTCCTTTTTGCAAAATAGAATTTAAGGTGGGATCCGTGGATGGCACGGCGGACTGTGTTTACAGACAGTGGTTTCTTGAAGTTCTGGGCCCATTTAGTAATGTCAATGACTGAATCATGTCGGCGAGTGATGCAGTGGCATCTGTGGGCCCGAAGATCATGAGCATCCAGTAAAGGTGTTTGGCCTTGTCCCTTACGTACAGACATTTTTACAGTTTCTCTGAATCTTTTGATGATGTTATGCACTGTTGATAATGAGACCTTCAAAGCTTTTGCAATTTGACATTGAGGAACATTGTCTTTAAAGTATTCCACTATTTTTTTTACACAAGCCTTTACGGGTTGGAGAGCCTCTGGCCATCTGTACTTCTGTGAGACTCAGCCTCTCTAAGACATCCCTTTTATAGCCAATTATGTTACACACCTGATGCCAGTTAATGTAATTACTTGCTGAATGTTCTTTCAGTTGATTCTCTTATATTCTTATTGCTTTTTCAGCCGTTTTTTGCCTGTGTCCCAGGGGCGTCACTAGACCCAATACTGTACTGGGGCACAGCTGGGGCACAAACAGCGCGAGCGTGCGAAGGCCGCGAGCAAAAATAGCACTAATTTTTTTAGTTTTTTAGTAATTTTTTTTAGCACTAATTTATCATAAAAAAGCATAAATAGTGCTTCAAATTATACATTCATGTCAGATTATCTTGTTGTCTCATAACCAAAGTACTCGATGAGCCCGATTCTCTGTTCATACAGAACCCATGTTTTAACGTGAAATAGCTCACATATGCTCATCAAACCTCGATAGCAATCTCCAGAAACCGAGTTGACAGTGCTAGGCTAACCATTATAAATCAACGTTATGCCTATGATGAGCCAGTTAGCTATAAGGCAGCAGCTAACGTCTGCACAAGGCTACTTAAATTTACAACCAGAGCTAGCTGGCAAGACGGCAGCTGAAAGTTTAAGCAAAGTTGTGACATTTAAATTACATGGAAATGGCGAAACAGAGGAGAAAACAAACAATAAGGACAGACAGTTGCCCAGCACTAACCTGAAGACAGGTGGAAAGAATCACTGCGAGAGCAGTCAGTACTGACAGACATCGTTGTGTGACCTTGTGTTTCGAAGTTCTGAAGTGAGCACTAGCCTGGGGAAAATTATACTGGGGCACTGTTGACCAATACCGGGGCACGTGCCCCAGTAAAATATGTCTGGTTCCGCCGATTCTGTGTCCCAATTTTTTTGAGACCTGTTGCAGAAATAAAATTTGAAATGAGCTCATTTTGTGGATAAAAATGTTGAAAGTCTCAGTTTCAACATTTGAAATGTTATCTAAGTTCTATTGTAAATAACATATTGGCTCATGTGATCTGAAAGTCATTGCATTTTATTCACAATTTACACTTCGTCCCAACTTTTTTTTGGAATTGGGGTTGTACAAACATGTTCATACATATAACAATGCATCTATATGGCATTTCGTGGGGAAATATTGAACGGTTTAGAAGTTGGTGGCTAATATGTAGCCTGGATAGATAACATGGAGGTGGGACGAACAGACAGACAGGAGGATGGACGGAGTGTGAAGACGCAGATCTACACAGTAAAATATTTCCATATGTAAAATTTCATTGAGCGATATTGAAGGATTTTGGAGTTCCGGCCTGGAAAACAACGAGATAGCTGATATCTGGCCTTGAAGAAAAAATATGATGTGGTACAGACAGATGTACAGGGGGATGGATGGAAGTAGAAAAAGGTGTCTCTAAACAATAACATGTATCCACGTAAAAATTTAATTGAGAAATATTGAACGGTTTAGGACGGACGCACACACAGAAGGACGACGGGACAATGCTTATTCCAATATCCCCGTCCACTTTGTGGCGGCAGAAGAAAAGGAGAAGGGAAAGGTGGAATCTGACATCTGATGGCTGTTTTAATGGCTCAGCATGCGAGTAAGGAAAGGAAGATTATTAAAACAAGTGGGGTTGGAAGCATGTCTGTGAGTGTGCGTGCGTGGGGCTGCGGCTGCAAAGATAACACCAAATGGTTGCATGGTTTGAACTGTTGATGTGAGCTGTTGAAAATAAATTGGCATGGATTTGATCAAATAACAACTTGTGTTGATACATCATCATTGTATCCTATAGGTTGTATTTTGTGAGCTTATGCTGGGGCCTCCACAATGTATGCAATAGAAATTTGATCAACTCTTTAATGGTGATCAATAAAGCTGCTTTGAAACCCTTCTGTATCCTGCTTTAATTCACTCTTTATTGCAATCTTGTTTATGCCCCCCCCCCCCCCCCTTTTTTTTTTTGGCGAACATTCCAGTGGTCAGAGCGATCAAAATTAGCGCACAGCGTGGTCATGCTCTCTAATACAGCAGCGGCTGATTTTCTCCAAAAAAAAACCAGAGAAATAAGTGAAAAACACGCTCCTGTTGCATGACAGAATCCCTCCGGACCAAACTTGTCCTTTAATACCGAGAACCATTTCAAGTGGCTTCACTGCGACTGCACATCGGGTAGCGAAAACCACACGGCAGGGACAGCGCTAATTATACCCCGAGAGTGTGTGTGCGCGTGTTTCTGCGCGTGCAAAGAATGCAGTAGTTGTCGCAAACATGGAATGGAAATGACATTTCTTCATGTTGCGACATTCTCTTTTTTTACAAGAGGAATAAAGGGAGTGAAAGTGAGGGTAAAAGATGTTTCATGTTTCATGTTTCATGTTTTCATCAAGATGTTTTTTGAGTCAGGAGTGACTCAAAAAATTCACAAGCCGTCAAAAACATTTGCAATCACGTTTCAGTTTAGTTGTGGGAGAACAGTGTGATGAGACTGTTATCGAGATTTACAAATGTTTGCTGCTCCGGACAAGTTCCACCTAAAATACCGGCAAAATATTGTAGACGTTTGGCAAACAAGCTTAAATTCATCATCCCTTCTCAAAGGCAACATACAGTATCTTCCAGTTATGAAAAGCATCAAGGAGAATATGCCTGAAATTTATTTTATGCAACTTATGAATACAAGTACTTGAGTTGCAAATCATTTGACATTCAACATGAATGCAACAAGTAATATATTGCACAGTATAATTTGTACAGAGCGAGAATAAAAACCCAAACAGGCCTAAAGCGCTGAGGTCATTGCGGCTGTATTCCTTGCACGAATACGTGCTGGAAATGTTCATCCTGTAGGCTGGGTACAGCCTAGTGCATGCCCTGTCAAAACCCTGTTTCCCAAACATGGCCCGCAAGGCACGGGGTCATGATTAATCTGAATGGAGCAGTGGAGAGTAAACAACGCTCTCACCACACTTGGTGCCGACAGGCCCTGGATCCCACTCCACCTCCTAACCATCACCACGGGGCCTCTGTTCACACCGCGGCTTGATGGTGACTGCTCACAGAGATAGTATTTATACCCCAGATGCAGGCAGTCCACAGAGACAATATTGAAACATACAGCCCCACTGTTACAATGCAGTTGAAGAGAAGGATAAATTGAGTAGTGGAGAAGATACCAAGACTCATGAGTTGGGCTCTTTATGTCTGTTTAAAAAGTTGGTTTCATGAAAGCAAATAAGGTTAAAACAAACTGTTTGACTCGCAGTGTTCTGAAAACTTTGGAACGTGGGTTGAAGTGAGAGTAATGCCGTATTTTTCCATCCTTTTTAAAAGTTTCCAAGTGGCCATTTCTTGTAATTAAGCAGAATCAAATTCATTAGAACTGATCTGAAATTTTTATTTGGTAATAATAGTAAATTTTTATTTGGTAACAAAAATTTGAACGTCCAGCCCAGAGTACTTTCTCGATCAACAAATTGAGTCTAAATTCAAAGCTTCAGTGGCTTCATCGCAGGATTTCTGAATCAGGAAATACAGTTTTTAAAAGCATTTAGATATTATATAAAGTTGATAAAGGAAGATGTTGCAAACACTAATCAAGGTGACCAAAATGGTGCAGGTATGTCAGCTAGTATTTTAATTTATTGTTGGGTGTTTTTGCTGATTCTATAAACTGTACATAGCCTGGTAGCTTGCTAAATGGCACCTTGTCCAAAAATTAAGTTGGGAGTGCAGGTTTTTATTTTAGCCTGTCTGTTTTTTGGAACTAACTAGCTAGGTGCGGGGGCGGCATCAGAAATGGAAATTTGGGGGCTACAGAGCATCCCTTCATAAAATTAGTCCAGGCTAGTTCTCAATCATTTTCCTTTATTGACACGTTTTCCAATATGGCAATAATGCATTGGCAATTTAAGACATGGCTTCTCTCCCCATGCGATCTAACAGCTACAAAATAATGGGCTAAATTCAGTACAGAAAAATAATTCACTTATAAATAGGCCTATGTTTTACAAAAGACAAACTGCTCTGAAACTTCTGTGCTACCTTTTCCGCACATCAGGTGATTTAACTTGCGCTTCGTGATCATTTAAATTGTTTTAATTCAATAAAAGACCATTTGAAATGTCTTCATGCAATTTCTTAGCTTCCAACCGCTGAGAAAAGAAAAGTGAGAGAAGACTTCCGCAAAGAAATTTCTTAAAAGTGCGTTGATTGAATAATGATTGATCCACGTACCACGTAAATATTGCCTTTCATTCTCAGTACAGTGCGGGTTGATTAAAAAGTAGGACTCTGTGATTAAATATAATATTTTTATCATATAATATTAATATTTTTCAATCTTAACTTTTGTTATTAAGTGTAAGATTGCAGACTACGGCGTGAGAACATGATATGCCACTAAAAAGCATTAGACTCATGCTATCTGCATGAGAGTTGGCGGGTAGTTTGAATAACGCTGATTTAAATGCACCAAATTATACATCCAAATGAATGATTGTTGACGTCATACCTAAAGGGGAGGATCAGCAGCACCTGATAGTGTAGAGTGCTCTCAGAGTGAATCTATTCTTATTTATGAAAATGATTGAGAACTAGCCAGGACTAATTGTTGTTATAAACAGACGTTCCGTAGCCCCGAACTTTCCAGTCCTGGCACCGCTACTGGCTAGGTGTCTTCTGGAGTACTAGGGAGACAACGTCACCCTGATGTCGGAGGTAAAAATTCCAATTCATTTTGCTAGTATATGACGGAGGGACGAACGCTCCAAGCTAAACGGCCTGTTCGGAAATTGCCCGTGGTAATGGTTTACTTATTGCTTTGGAAGGACCAGCTTTTCCTCGCGGAAAATGGGCGCATTAAGGATAGCGTGCGAGAGTGTGCGGTTGTGTCATGAACATACAGGTTTTACAGACCGTAGGTTCCGTCTGCGTGAACCATTGCTTATGTGGAGCTAGCGAATTGATCACTTTTACAGGAAAGAGTTTAATATTCAGCAATAGCAATGCAAAGAAATTGTTTGTTATCCCGGACATGTTATAGCCTGTGCTCTTCCCTATTGCTTTCACCGGTAGTGTCAGAGAGCTTGCCCAGGCATTGGAGATGTATCAGGCTGACCCTGGTCATGGATAAGTAAAGCGATTGTTTCATAAGCACCCAAAAACGCACCCCAAGCTCTGCGAAATCTACGTCTGGTCTAACTTCAGCCCAACTCGGCTGGCACATACAGCACCTCTCCGTTTAGCTTCAATTGTGGTGGCAACAATCAGGCAACGTTATGGTGAAACTGGCACATTGATGCTTACCGAAGTAACACCAGCATACCGATCATATTTGCTGCATATAAGTCAACCAGAGGCATTTTTAATTAGCAGAGCATGCGAACTAACATGCAGTAGCTGATAAGCGGTCATGACTTTGAGTGTAATCTGTCGCGCGTAAAATTTTTTTCATGTCCGGTGTGAAAGCTGCTTACCGCGCCCATAACGCCTGTATTCGCGTCTTTGCATTGACTTTGAATGTAGCTAATCTGTCGCGAGAAAAATTTGTTTCGCATCCGGTGTAAAGGCTGCTTAACGTGTCCATAACGCCCGTATTCGCGTCTTTGCATTGACTTTGAATGTAGCTAAACTGTCGCACGAAAAATTTGTTTCGGGTCCGGTGTGAAAGCGGCTTGACATGCCCATAACATGCATTCGCATCTTTGCATTGACTTTGAATGTAGGCTAATCTGTCCTGCGAAAAATTCATTTTGTGTCTGAAGTCAAAGCAGCTTTATGGATAGTACGCGACAGCTAGAGAGAGCTTGAATATGTTGTGAACATAATACAGGTTTTGCAGACAGTAAGTTCCGTTAGCATGGACAAGTTGCTTATGTGGTGCTAGTGAATTGATCACTTTTACAGCAAAGAATTACCTATTTAATCTCCGCCTTTTTCAGCTTTTTATTAGCAACAACAATTTCTTAAGGGGGATGAAATTATGTCAAGGTAGCAGAGAGAAATCATTTGTAAACCGGTAGAGCTTCTGTGTTTCGCATTGCTTTCATGGTAGCACCAGAGAGCTTGCTCAGACATTTGTGAAGTATCTGGCTGAGTAGCAGTAGCAGTGGCGTAGTAAACTCAGTTCTCTATTGGTGAGATTTAACACATCCCTGCACCCACATCACCCTTTTCAGATGGGGCATCCTGGTATTTACATATCATCTGTCATCAAAAAGCAGTATTTTTGAATAAAGTTGACATTAAACATGACATATTTAACTTAATATGGGTGCGCACTCCACACAAACTTCAGATTATATGATGGCCAACCTGGGTTGTGAGGTCTTAGGTTAACTGTTCTTGACTGATGAGGGTAGAGCAACACCGCAGTACCAACCACAAAATGAAGTCACACCCCAAAGTAATATTCTCCTTATTGGTCACCTTCCCCCTTTCTCTCTCTTTCTCTCTCTGAACAAACTCCTTACGACTCACTTTGTCCCCCTGTCTGTCACATTTTCTCACACATTCTCTCACTCACTGTCTCTCCCCATGTCTGGTGGACTCAGAGCAGAGACATGAGCACCTTGCGTAGTTACCCCACAGCCAGGCCAAGCCCATCGACGACACTTCATCACAACCCACCCCAACCCCCCTCTTCGATTCTTGGTCTGCCACGCATGGTTTGCCGGCCACAGGAAAGCGAAAAAAGTGCAGTCTAAATTAAGTGCCCTCTCATTCCCAGCATTTCATGGTTTGGTTAAAAGCAGGGTGCCAGATGATTCACATTTTATAAGCCTTCTTTTGCGGCCGGCTACGTCACCCTAACTCCCGGGACTGCCCCATTCACTCTCTCACACCTACCCCCATTCTCCCAGCAGGGTAGATTTAGTACCAAGCAGGAAAACACGAGCGCGTGTGTAGACGTGGAGTCAACAATCCCTATGCCCACTATAAAGGTGAAATAGGGGTTTTTAACCTCTGACCAGAAAAGCCCCAGAATTTCAAGGGACCATATTACTCCAAAAGAAAAAAAAAACTTCTCTCAGAACCAACTTACCACAGCATGCCAACAATCTCCCATAATTTTCTTTGAAGTAGTTGAAAACAAAATTAAAAACAAAATAAGTAGTGAGCGAAGTGTATTTTTTTTGTTCATGGATTGGATACATAGAGCTTCGAGGGCTTTATGTTAGTGCTACTTCGATCATGTGTTTTCGTCTCCTCATACTTTGGATCCTAAACGAAGTCAGATATTTGTGATGTTTTCTGTTCAGACCACTTTTATAGAAATGTGGACAGAATGCACTGTGAAAATTGTGAAGAGTTTCTAGACAGCTTTTGCATAAGACTCGGCCTATTAACTTAACATCCCAGACCATGAAGCCTTCTACAAAAAGACAGAGCCATTCACCTTTTTTGTAAATGGGTCGTTTACTATAATCCCACCAGTGCTTCTATTCTTGCAGAACTGAGAGACGACCGTTGAATGGAGGCAGATCTGCTATTTTCAGAGGAGCAAGGGATGGAAATCATCAATATGGTCATTCACTTGCGTAAGACACAAAAGTGAGTTATTTAGGATTGGGGATGATTCCAAGGCATTGATTTCAGTCAGCTTTACAACAATTGACCACTTTCTTTATCGGAACAGGTTGAGGATGAAACAAGGCTATCATATGACTTAGCCATAGGAGTTTTATACATACTTGCATAACCTCCCCCATAACGCCCAATTACACCAAAACACTTCTCATTTACTTGTCTTAATTATCAACCAAACATGAATTTGCTCACTTGCAAAGAATAAGTGGTAGAATTAATGGCCGTCAATTTCTTTTCATGGGCATTATTATACATTGCATAACATCGGCTAGTTACCAGGCATTTTCCCACTCTGATTATATAAAGCAGAAATACGCCGTTCGAAGGTTCTGAATTCCTTCTGTACTGATTTTGCATAGACCTGGGGTTTAACAAGCTGAAGAGGATGTTTCCCATTTTAAATGCATTCTTTTTTACAAGATAGAAAAGAGAATGAATGCACACCAGAGTTTGAGAGTTACTGAACATAGAATTACAAATGTGAAAAAGGGCAGTTACACACTCATAGCCACTATGTGATAATAACTGATTTTACTAAATCATTCAATTATCGCCTTGATGTGAAAATTGTCGGTGATTTAATAAATCAATCACTATTGCATCGCAGCAACGAGTGTGCTACTGCGCCTGCCCTGCAAATGTAGCCTATTCTCTTGAACACTGAGTACATTTTGATGTAGTGCAATCTTACATTTAATTAGGCTACAATGCGGGGGGGGATTTGACAGGAGATAGTATTCCGAGGAAGTTTTGGATCAGTTAATCATTTGTATTATTGCTATCCTTACGATATCACTATTAAGTATACGTTGTAAATGAAGCCCATCGGTGAGTTCTTAGTCATTTCTGAATAATTCCTTAATCATTATTAACTTATGTAGTGGTCCTGATAATTCAGTAAATAAATGATTTGATTATCTGGCAATCTTAAACAGGAACAGATTGAAAGCAATTATGCATGTAAGGGTAAGTGACTGATGGCATGCCACTGAAAATCCCATAGAGCCGGCACTACTGCTAGGGGGATGTGTTGTGATTCTGCATTTTGCCATTCCATGGATCATGTTCCTGCTGCCATGGATCAAGTTTTCTGCCTGGCCATGTACCATGTTCTGACTGACCTCTGTGTTTTTGATTCATTGCTCATGTCTGACCATTCTTAGGATCATGTATTGTATTTTGGTAATTAGATTCTGTGTTTTATTAGTTTCCATGTTTTTGTTCAGTTTAGACCGTGCCATGTTTTGAGTTGCCATGCATTGCACTTCGTCTCCCCCGTCTTGTCATGACTGTTGCCTTTGCTCACAGTCCCCTGTATAGCGTGCCACTCCTTCGGGTGATTTATTGATTTCTGGGTTTCAAATCTTCCTTCATTATCTTGTGTTCTTCCTTCCTCTTGCTTTTGCTATTTGACGAACACATACTAACCTTTTGTTATTTTTTATAATTTCTAACCAACACTAACATTGTATATTTGACTAACTTACTAACGAGCACTCGGGATTGTGTAGCTGCGCTTACTAATTGACTAACGATCTCAGCGTTCACCCTATTCTAGTCTCCGCCTCTTGTCTTTCCCTAATTATCTCTGCAGCATTTCTGTGGGTCTCCACAGCTGCTCCGTGCTGCCTTTTCTCTCTCATTACCTAACTCCTTGACTGGAGCTGTTTATCTGTCTATAGGTTTGTCCTGTGATCCTTGTCTGCGTTTTGGCTACGGCGAATTTCATGTTATTAGTTTCCTCCCAATGTGTTTCTCCCTTGTTGTCCTTCCCATTGATTGCACCTGTGTTCCATTGCAATGTGACCTCCCGGAAATGTATATTAGATGTCTGTTTGGAGCACTTTCTTGTCAGATCGTTGTCCATTGCTTACCTGAGCCACGCTTCTCTCGCCTTGCATCATTGTGATTATCTTTATGACTGGACCGTCCTAGACCACGAGCTTTGCCTTCTCCCTATACTTCGCCGCTTTCTTGCGTATTGACCCATTTTTGTCTGACTTCGATTTTTGTGATTGGTGCCCTGTTCACATCTCTGGATTACGCCCTTTGGATTCTGACTTTGGATTGTGGACTTTGTACTGTCGCCCGCTCTGTTGGGGGGTTTCACCCTTCAGAAATAAAGCCTCCTTTTTGTATTTTACTGGTTGTCGCCATTGGCTCATTTTGTAAAACCTCACAGGATGTTGGGTTTTAAACGGTTTTAATTTCTTTCGTAGAGATACCAGAGATGTTTCTCAGGCTCTCATTTTTGTTAATTTAGGCTGTGTCTGAAATCACTCACAACTCGCTATATAGTGCAGTATATAGTGGGTTTGCCTTTTTGTAATGCTTTTCGAATTGTATTTGAACATCCGATGGTCACTATCCTAGCTACACGTCCCCTCATGCACTGCACACAAACCGAAAAGCTCCGAAAGAGCTGCGTTTAGTCAACGGAGTTTATTTTATTTTAACAGGCACAAGGCATTTATTCAACTTCAGTCTCAGAAATGTTTTTTTTTTTTCTTTTTTTTTATTGGAAACTGAGCAGCGCAGGAGACCTGTTTGTGCACATCACTGCACTTGACACATCATGCTCCTTAAATGACAATTCTTTGTGTCAGTTTCATTATTTACCATTTCACCTCGATAAAAGCTAACCAAGATTTTTTTTTTAATGTCGTCATCCGTAACATGCTCTGTCTCGCTGCTCACTCGCCTTTCCTAATGCCTGTGATCCACTTATGCTTTTAAGATCTCTGATTGTCCCGATTCTCCCCTTCCGACCAGTTACAAGCAATTACGAGTGGAAATTTCTGTTACGCGCAAGACGTAGGGGGATCATGACTCCCGACCTGTACCGTCCCTTCCGCTTGAATAAGAGAGGTTCCGACTGGATCAGAACACTCGGATCCCTCTTCCGACAAAATCAAACCAGTTTGATTTTGCTGGAAGGTATGAGTTGTTGGAAGGACACGGAAGCATCGGTTGGTCAAGTGCAAAGTAGGTGGCGAATATTTCCTCTGCAATTAGCCAATTAGAAACCGTTTACAAAAACAACCGCCATATTTATTGTTGACGTTTGCAAAAATCAATTGGAAATGTTCGCGTTAGTGGATCATGGGATAAAATTTTTCCCCCAATCACTCTGACTTCCTACGATTGTTTGCTCGAGTTTCGGATGATTCCCAGCACTTCCAAAAGCTTCCGACTGGCCACGATTGCTTGCATGCGGAAGCCTTAAAAGCGTAAGTGGATTACAGGCATAACTGTGAGATTGCGCTCAGGGTCTTATTGACGATATCAACAATTGGCATTGGGGTAGCGAAGCTTTTTGAAGTTATTTAAAACTATTTTCGGACCTCCGCGTCGGAGAAGAGACTATGCGGTCTCGCCCTTCTGTCTATTGAAAAAACGTTGCATCCAGGCTGGATTATAAGGATTTAATTGCTGAGTTTGCGGCCTAAAAGGCAAGGAAAGTGACCATCACCTAATCAATTAATGGTGAGCAGGAATCTGATGTTTTGAAGTTGTAGGCTACTGCAGCAGAGTGTTTGTGACTGACTAGTATGAGAAAATATACTGCATCGTAATCAAATTTTAAACCGTCGCGTTTGTCAGCGGATACTACGCCTTTGTTTACTGAGATTTTCCTATAGAAATGAGTCAAAATAAAAGATTGTCACCAGTGAGTGTGAACCATTAGGTATTAGTGTTTGTAGAATAGTAATTCGTGACGCACTGTCATACTTCAACATGCCAATATAAAGTGAAAGGTGAGCTGATTTGATGATAAAAGCTATTCGTTGTGCAGTTGATTTTTTTTTTACCTTTGAAAGTTTATGATATCCAAAAAAATCATAGTTGAAATTATTGCCACAATAATGCTGTTTTAGTCTAAAAATGCAGGTCATTTCACCGGGTATAACTAGAACGGCTATGTGCTTGCAGCCTGACATGATTAATGCGCGTGCACGAGAGCAGGGCCTCACGCATCAAGTCGGCACAGGGCCTCGCAACCCCCCTGCTATGGCCCTGCAGAAAACGGTAGTCTACCGCCAAAAGCGGTAGTTGGCATGTATGATGTAACGAAAAGATGAGAGAGATTTTAAATGGACATTTAAGGTACTATTAAAACGAATTTTGATGAGTTAGAGGACAAAAAAATAGATAATATTAACCCTATAATGCCCCCTGTATCATATTTGATACACCAAATTTGAAGGACCATGTACACCTGGTAAGATGCAGCATTACCACGACTGCTCACTGTATCATATCTGATACACAGTGCTGCCACCTGGAAGGAAGAAGTGATATTACAGGAGTCTCTCCCCTAGTCACTCACTTCAAGGTAGTAGGTCCCATGTAAATGGGAATTCATTAATTTCCCTGGACTTTGGCAGTGAAGTTTGGCATTCCAAGGCAAATATCACACAAAAACTTATTCTTATACATGTTAAGGGATAGCTATAGATAGTAGAGAGCACATAAATAATTTGAAATTTCGAGTGTTGAGTTCTGGAGGGGTGCTGATTTTTGGCTGTATCAGATATGATACTCCTGGAATTAGAAGAAGTTCTGTCCAGCAATGTATATTTTGCTGTCACAAAAACCTAATGATGAACAGTGGATCTGAATACTACCCTTCAAGACTTCAAAAATATTACTGGGTCATATTTTTCCTATAATGATGTCTGTGTCTGGGCATTATAGGGTTAAAAATTAAGGCCCAAAAAAAAGCACCATCATTAATTGCATTGACAGGTTTTTACAGCACTGTCTTAACTGAGCTGACCATTGCGCAATGGCTATTTTGTTGTGAATTTCATGGCTTTGCTTCGATGGCCATTTGGTTGTGAAGTAAGATTACATGGTTTTGAGTGATTTTTGAGAATGGTTTTGACTTGGGAGTTTTTGAAGGTGAGAATGGAGTTATGCATTTGTCGAGAAATTTGTCTTGGCACTCAAACTGAGAAATGGCAGTATATTTTGAGCTAATGTTTTAACATTTATCTTTATGAATTTTAACGTTGTTTGTATTGTGACATGCAAATAAAAAAAACATCTACCCAGGTCTAATGTGTCCATACCAGAAATGCAGGTGCAATTTGCAAATGAGCAAAGAAGTTCTGGTCTTGCCATTTCATATTCATGCTATCACCTGTTGTAAAATTAATTGATGTTAGTAACTGTTATGAATTACAAAAGGGTCAAAAAGCTTTCTTTTCTGCCACTTTTTATTTAGAAGTTTTATATTTTCTCATGTTACTTGCAGATGCAAGCATGTGTCACAGTTATATTCAGCAATTTGCATTTTGGCTTTTCTCATTGAAGTCAAAAATGACCTGCGCCAGAATTTTTGGAGTATAGGTCACCAGAGTAAATTAGAGTGTGGATTTCATTGTTGTCATTTTGGCTGCATTCTTGTTGTGAAGTTGACTTTTGTTTATATGCAAACCTCCCTACAGGCCTGACCACAGGAAACCGCAGAAGAGTGACTGCACACTGACTACAGAATGAAACGGCGAGCCGTACGAAAGCCGTGAATCGTCACGGAATCCTTCTCCCACCTGGAACTAAGGGCACTGGGGACACAAAATAAGAGCGTGCCAGGCCACTGACCTCAAAACACCCTCGCAGTTCCCTGTCTGTGGCTTCCAGAATAAAGGGAGTGTAGTCACAGACAGCGGAATGGAGGAAACGCACGACATTCCTCTAAACGAGTGTGACAGCTAGTGCCGTTCTGACCGCTGTCCTTTATCATTTCCTCGTCCTGACAGCCATGAGCCTGCCTTGCAATGCCAGAGAAAACAGTTAGCTGCAGAGCAGGGGGCGACACTCGGGTAAAAACCAAGCTGAGGTGGGGAAGAGAGTCAAAACAGGAGAGCATGCTTGGGACAGCCAAAATAGCTTTTAATATGAATCTAAAGCATAAAGAGGAACTTGAATGAAAGACGCTTATTGCAAGACAGCCATTACAAGACAGCCACATTTTCAACAACAAAACCAAGCTAACCAAGGGAAGCTATACATTGAATACCCCATCATGATATAGTAATTACCTTTAATTATGCTGTGAGAAAAGGCAAAGGAAGGAAATTCTACATTGCTTCGAAATGGGATCATTCCTATTGGGCAGCCATTGTTACAAGCACTGGATGCTCATCGTTTTCTGCACATCACTAGCAGGCAGCAAGCAGGCACACTGTGTCCGCTGATTGGGTTGGTTTCTATCCCCTGCCGCAAAGTGGATGGTTATCCGCCCAGATGTACAGCCCTCTGTCCATCACGCATGTTTTCTGGGCCAGATCTCCAAAACCATCCAATTTTTCTCCATAAAATTTCATACGTAGATCATCTCATTATGTAAATGTGTCTTTTCAGACCTCTATCCTTCCAACTGTTTGTCTGTCTGTCCCTCCACGGCATTTTTTTCTTCCCAGGCCACATTTCAGTCATTCCATTTCTTTCTGGGCCAGAACTCCCAAACCATTCTATATTTCTCAGTAAAATTAAACGTAAAGATATATCTTAATCTTGAACATGTGCCCTTCATTCTTCCGTCTGTCCTACTTTCCATCTGTCCGTCCCTCAACTGCATTTTGTTCCCAGGCCACATATCAGCGATCTTGAGAGAACTCTTATAAGGTTCAATTTTAAACAGGTATATCGTATCTTGTAGATATCATGTGTAGATGTGATTTTTCATATGTCTGTCTGTCCTCCTATCTATCTGTCTGTCCCTCCACCGCATGATTTTATCCAGGCCAAGTGTCAGCCATCCCCTTTTTTCTTGGCTATAACTCCTACACCATTCTATTTTTCTCAATGAAATTAAATATATAGCCACATCTTATTGTGTGGATGTACCTCTCCATACTTCCTTCTGTCCTCATGTCGATCTGTTCATCCCTCCACCACACTTTGTTTCCAGGCCAGATATTAGCCAGGCCGTGGCTGGGGGATCTGAGTATTTCATGCTAGTTGATATTTCGTTACAATTATTTAACCAACACTTTTATCCAAAATGATAAAAAAAAAGTTCATGAGATTAAGCAGGGGCCAAACCTATAGAAGCAATGTGGGGTTAAGGGCCTTGCTCAAGGGCCAAACAGTAACACAGACCTTTTCGTGGCTAAGGTGGGTTGCACTGCCAACCATCTGAGTCCTGGGCAAAGCCCATTAGCCTTTAGGATATAGGCTGCTGCAGATTTTTGTTCATATATTTCCTACTTTAATACTCTTGATATTTGTGTGTTATCTTTGTAACATGGGTGTTACACAGTTCAGCAGCCTTTGGAATGCACGGAAGTCCATGGCTGTGGCCAGAGTATGCTGACCAAGGTAATACTGACAATGTTCTGTTCCATTCTCCCTCTCACCCTTGAACAGCAGGCGTTGTAAAATGTTCACACAACCCCGCGAGCTAGAAAGCACAGTCCTAAACTGTACATGAGGAATTTATGGCCTGCACCATTAAAGTAATAAAGATGGGAGGGTGCAGCATTGCTACGATTAGAGGAAATTAGCGAAGTCCCTCTTATGAGCTCAAGTGTTTAAAGGATCTATGTAAAGATTACTGAGCATGCTAGTAACTTTGAACAAAGTAAATCCACTCAACTGCAAATGAAAATATAGAAGGTATTTTTCTTCTGTGATTATTGGCGATGGCAACTAGCTTACATTCTTCATGGCTGCTGGCTAAAGCTTAAAATAGCACTTTGAATCCTCAAATTTCCAAAGAAAGCTCCTTAACATAAAAAGTACAATGTCGGAGTAACTAAATACACTGCAAAATGAAGACATACTGGCAAGGATGGAATTAGATTATGACTTGCAGCAAATTCACTTTCTTAGGATGTAAGTTCTGAGCATGCGCAGTAATCATGACGCAGCTCCTTTAAGACGTGTTTTTGTTTTCACCTCAAACAAAACAAGAACTAAGACAAAATAAATCAGGGGAGATGAGATCACTGTGCAATTGACCGCTTAATGGAACAATAAAATACCATCTAACTGCACAAACCGACAGATCCTATGGCTCACCAGGACTCAGCTTGGCCAGCCCTATCTAAAACTCTTACTAGCACATTAGCCTGATGATAGGTTTACTGACCGCTTGCACCCTGCTCTGTCTGTCAATCATTCAGAGTAAAATCAGCTTTGTCACCTTGTGCTGTACTGCCATATGACTGGGTCAAGGAGCTGTTGACCTCTCCTTGGGTTTAATATTCTAATCTGCATGTGTTAGTGAGGTTAGACACACTGATATAGTTCAATGTGCAAGGCTGGTGCGCCAACTGGTTTAAGCTATGACTTATAATGTTTAATGAGCTGCTTGAACCTCAGTAAATCCTAGAAATTGAAATCATGCAACAGTGCTTTATAGTGGCTGTTAAGTGCAGTAGGCAACACTGTACCCTCCAGTGATGGGGAAGTCCAACAACATTCATACTTTCAGGAGGCTAAATATACAGGACAGTGAACCCCTAAGTGTCAATTGAACTGCTATCAGTTGTAACTGTAGTTATCAATCTGACATAATTTCAGATATGATTAAATTTCAGTAGATATGATTAAATTTCAGTAGAGTGGTGCTCAAGGTAATGCTAGTTATCTTGAATGACAAACCCCCCCCCATGACCCTAGCTAAGACTAAACTAGTTAGATAATGGACGGATGGATGGATGGACAGGCATTTCCCATCATCAAGCATCAGGCTTAATCATCCAATTAAAGGTTCTGGCCTTGTTTATTGTCCACAGAGGACACCCATTGCGTGGGATTCAGAAGAAATTATGATCAGTCGCACCATAAGATGATCCCTGGAGATGAGAGTTCTATTGGCAGGTATCTGTGTCATCGTTCTACACCAAGTCCAACTATTAGAGACACCAAAACGCAGAAATTTAGAATGGAGCAAGCTTCAGCAATACGACATTAACCCAAGTGAAAAAATCTTCTGGCTGAATTTCCTGAGGGTGTAGACTCTATTTAATTGACATTAATAACAGACACATATTCCGAACTGTGGTAGATTTGAATGCTCATTAAAGGATGCTGATTTGAGGGGAGCAGGCAACTGACAGATGTTCCCATTTTCTGGTACTCACTGATGTCGGATGTGGGTGTTAACAAACCCCAACACGTTGTAAAAAGTTTTATGATTTCATTATTTTTGCGGAATTTATACTTAAAAATATTTTTAATTTGAAATGACCAAATTGAGGGAAAGTTGAACTTTTATTTCATCTTTTCTTTAATATGCACGTAAAGAGTCCCCTTCGAAATCCTGTCAGTGTAAAGCTTGAATAGTTTTGAGTGGTAAAACATAACACTTTAGCTCACAGACTTTAGTGGAAACCACATGCTCCCCTACACTCTCCTGATTGGGTATTCCATCAAGAGTAAAATTACAGTTTCAGAGGTGGATCCAGGGATTGCTAAAGGGGGGGGGGGGGGGGGGGGTCAGCAAGGAGGGGGTCTTGGGACCCTCCCCCAGAAAAATTTGAAAAATTAATGTGCTGAAAACACATTTTCCTGGTATATTGGGAAAAAAATCTGTCCTATCTGTTCAATGATTTTCCTCCCCAGGTTCCAAAAATTAAGCTAAAAAAACGTTCAAAGCACTGTTATAACGCAGTTTTAAATTAACTTACAGCTTTTACCTTTACATAAGACTTTCACTTTACTGTCAAAGTTTGTCACCTTAACTCTTTCACTGCTGTTGGTGACTTGCTCAAAAATTCAATGAGGAGAGAATCTTTTGAAATTGTCAAAACCCTACAGTGTTGGTATTCATTGGAATGTACTCGATGAGAGCTTTCCAGTGAATACCAATGTGCTATGGCTCAAGTGATTTTCAAAGGTTTTGATGTTTCAGAAATGTTGACAAAATCACCACTAGCAGTGAAAGGGTTTGACCATATTTTCCACAAAACATTGATATTACAAGTTATTGAGTTTATATAACACCAAATAGCCTCCAACAAAATAATTGTAATGTATATCTAACATGCAAACCCAGTGGCTATATGCATCTGTGATTTTAGCAGATGTTAACAGATCACCAAATCCCCCTCCCACCCAAGTCCCTAAACCAGGTTTAGTAAAAGATACCATCCTCAACAGCTTGTAAAAAGTTATTACAATGCTGTGATTGCCTTTTTTTCAAAATAGTTCTAAAAGATGAGGCTTTAATGCTTCAAAAACACTCCCAAGTGTTGGGAGAGTAGGTAGTGTTGTCACACACATAATCTGAGTCACCATTAAGTAGAATTTCTGCACGTGAGTGAATTTACTGATCTGGAGGTAGTGGTTGGGTGGGTAAATCTTATTTATATTAAAAATCCTATTTATCCTAAAGATGTCCTGAAATAAATTTAATACAGTGATACTGTCCTATTTTCAAACATATCATTGTCAACATATAAACTATTTTTCACGGAAATATTATTATTATTATTATTATTTTTATTATGTTTATATGAATGAATGTGAAAAATAAATTTGACTATAGGGCCATTTAGAATTTTTTCAATAAGACCATTGAACTATTTGGATAGACTCATACATAACCTTTTTAAAATAATGTTACGTACATATCTTACCAACAGACTCTAAAGGGCACAGAATAGCTCACTAGCTTCAGAACTGCAGTACTCGCTGGTTACAAGTTTAATGACGGGTGATTCTGAAAGTCAAGACAGGGTTTTGGAATGGAATATTTGGAAAGCCTACCTTCTAAAACTTTCGGACATAAACAACAAAATTAAATAAATTGTACATAGCTTAAGTCCGTGTATCGATTTTTTTTATTTGCAAAAAAAGAGTTTCTCAGTCATTCTTATTGTATAAAGTAAATATACAATTGAATCCAAATATATTTGCCATGTTGCAAGACAACCAGAATAGTGAAGTTGAACCATTAAAAGTGATATATAAACTGTGAGTACTACACTTGTGTGCACTAAAAGATTGTCAGAAACGATGACTGCCGCAAACTCATTTGTGAATGTTTTAAATCTGGACTTAGCTAAAGAATAATACGCGCTTGGCTTTATCGCTTTTCTGCGATAGAACTCATATTACCCAGAACCACACTTTCTAAACCGGACCTATTATTTCCCGGCCCATTCTCAGTCGAAACAGGGCTGGGTATTACCCAAAGCACACTCTCTCTCTTTCAGCTGGGCCTGAAGGCTTTTGCACAGCTGGCTCTACCACTGGCCAGAACTTCAGTGTAACCCAGAACTAAAAATACATGCAGAAGCATACACAAATTATATAAATATGTATAAAAATGTGTAATGAATTTATAGATCTATATTTTTTCCCAAAGTCTCAGTTGTTGCTGGGAGTGGTTTACCCGACTGGCTCTCCCATTTCTTTTTAAGTGGTTCGTGGGATGTGGAAATGTGTGCGTGGGTTTGAGAGTGGAGCTATGCCCACGAACTCTAAAGGTTTTTCTCATTGCATCTGATCAATCCCATACATTCTTCCTACCTTCTTCCGACATGGAGCCGTCCCTGTCTACTCATTCTTTTTAGTTTTTATGTCATAACGTTTTTTTGGTTTTATTAGGGAACATTTGGATATTCATTACTTAATTAAATGTGGTCTGTAACTTCAGACAAATTCCCTGAATGTATAAAACAGCCATTTTAGTCAGAATGATGCAGAATTGATACTGAATCAGTAATGAATAAAAGATGTACTGATGATTGTACGAACCCCAAATTCCAATGAATTTGGGAAATTGTGTAAAACGTGTATAAAAACAAAATACAACTAGGCTTATGCCGTCGGAGGCAACGGCTTGGGGTATATCCCCGAACACCCCCAATGGTCCAATTCCCCAATCCTTGAATAGACCCAATACAATATGAAGCTCCTCAGGTCATGACCTTTCATTTGAACTTAATTTCAGGTCAATCGGACAAATGGTTCTGAAGATATGGCCAAAATGGCAATTTTCCATCACAAAGCTCCACCTGGTGGCAAAATATTGAGCCAGACAGGTATGATGTCATCATGTGACACGTTGTAAGGTCATGACCATGCAGTTGCACATAGTTTCATGTCAATTGGACAAATGGTTCCAAAGATATAGCAAAAATGGTGAATTTTATGTGATAAAGCTCCACCTTGTGTCAAATTTTTGAACCAAACAGGTATAATGTCATCGTTGAACACATCTTCAGGTCATGACCTTTCATTTGCACTTAATTTGAGGTCAATCGGACAAATATTTCCAGAGATATGATAAAAAGAGTGATTTTTCAGTTTTTGGCCCCTGGTGGCCAATCTAGAAATTGTAAATTGTCCAAAATTGAATCATTTCTTCCTCTTTATGATACTTACTTATATGCAAAACATGAATTTTGTAATTGAAATATTATTGAAGTTATCGCATTAACACGTAGGGCGGCGCGGCGGCGCCGGTCAGACCAAAAACATAATATCCCCGAAACGGCGTTTGGCGTTCGGGGATATAATAATGGTCATTATCCCCGAACAGCGTTTCGGGGATATAAGTATGGTCATTTTTGCAAAATACGACTTTGAAGTCAGAAAAATGTGAATTACGTCACACCTGTTTGACCGATTTGGTTCAAATTTGGTTTGTGAGGTACTTGAACAATGGGCTATACAGTGAAAAAAAATATTAGCAAAATCAAAAATTTTCGTCATTTTGTGACGTGTTTTTGACGTACTTTGGCCAGAGGATCGTCATCGGGACCCGTAGTCGCTAAAATGGGCTATGTATGGTGAACAAAATGGCGTTGGATTCAAGTCGTTATCTCAAATATAAACAAAGTTATCCACCAAAATGTGTTTTTGCCTGATATTGACTTTGACCTTGAAGTAATTAGGAGCAAAATCAATAGGCTTCTGTTCGGGACATGCCTGATAAGAATGATATAGAAGTGAAGGTAATCAACGCAAGTTAAAGGGCAAAAAAAAGTGTGTGAAAGACAAACAGACAAACAGACGCAATGCAACAGAGTAACATAACATACTTGCTGATTTTAGCAAGTAACGAACGGCACAGATCACATAACCTCCTGCCAACTACGTTTGGCGGAGGTAATAAGGGGCACAAGGGTATCTGCTGTGTAATGAAGAGTTCTGACAAAAAAAAGAAGAAAAAAAAAAGCTATACTGGACTTGGGGTAAGAACAAAGTTTTGTGCTGTTGTATTCAGAATTCATGGAATTCCCAGATGTTTAATTTAAATGTTAAACTTTTTCAGGGTCTGTAAGGCTTCGTCTCTGTGGGTGGAATAGAAACCCCCAACATTGACGAAATGTCACGGGTAAACTATATAACCAGTTGATCCGTAAAACTGGCAGATTTAACTTCCCAGCAGCCCTCATGTGGTCCTTGGTTGCAGCATACTGGTTAACTTGGGACATATTGTGAAACACAGCACTTACCCGTTTAGCCAGCCAACTCTGCAATCCTCCCAAGCATTTTATGATCTATGAAACAGTAGACATAACCAGCAGAGCAACACAACTCTGTACTCCAGATTGTCCAAGCTATACTACAAAAGTATATTGAAAGCCCAGTTAACAGCGAATCTTCCTTGATTCAACCAAACATCAGGTTTTGGCCACCCAGCAGTTTAAATTGAAGCTAAATTTATGTAATTAAAACAAGTAAAGGCAGAATTTTGTCTACCACAACTTACTTACTGTTAGTTATTTTCTCCTCAGCACTGATGGATAACGTTCATCAATGACAATCGTGACGAGCGCCAGCAGAAACCCCGCGTCAAGCCGACAGGAAGGTGCTGTCGTTGCTTAAAGTAGACATTTATTGATAAATCAAAGAATGAGCAAATTACACCTCTACGGAAAGCTAATGTCATGGAGATGATAAATAGAACACTTTCTGGACATTCATTCAAACAGAAGAGAGTTAAAGAGTCATTTAAAGCATCTTTTCAACTTGCGCACTTCCCCAAAAAAACTGAGCGAAAATAGCCCCTTTCCGATTGTGTAATTTGTGGGAAACAGGGACACACAGTAAGGAAGTTCAGTGTATCAGCCACTGTCTGCCTGCCCTAATTTGGTCATTTCTCGGTCTTGTTTTGTTTTGTATTTCTCGCAGATTAGATTTATGATCCTCAAAGAGTGTCCCATTGTTTGGCTACAGGGTTTGCTCACTGAGTTAAGGCACCACTTTGCAGTATAGAAGTGAACACCACGGGCCGGGTTGGAGTCCGAGTGGCATCAGTACCTGGTAGCCTTTTCAGAGCAGAGCGCAACTGGCTTTTCGCTGCAGAGAAATTAAGTGGAAGGACTAACGGTTTGGGATTAAAGGATTACAGCATTGCTCGTTGCTCAAGGGCCTCCTGTTACCGGCCGGTTGTCAGTCAGTAAAATTCTAAACATGTTCATGTTCAGGTTTCCTCCACCCTCGCTCAGGGGTAGATTTCCCCCTAAAGCATAGATCCTAACTATGTCAGCAACTTACATAACTAGGTCACCCATATACAGCCAATGGTACTAAATGAGTAAGTTAGCAACTTTGCTTTTGGAAACACACCATGGAACTTCATTCCCACTGACTCACCCGTGCCCAAGGTTCCAATTCCTGCTGGTAGGCTTGCGGTTGCTGTTGGCAATCAGCTGCATCCATATTGTCACTGATTTCTTCCTCATTTTCCATTTCTCCTACCTCTCCATCATCAACACTTTGACAAGTTGTTGAACTTGCATTGAAATCACCCTCTTCAACTTTACTGTCCAAGTCACGCGAAAATTCTGACATTTTTTGTTGATTTCAACACCTTGCGTGCAATGTAAAATCACTGCGCTTGGCTTGATTCTCAGTGCTGTTCAAGGGCGATATTAAGGCTTGCTTAAAGCCCATTTTACATCCATGAGTACTCTATTCCACAATCATCTCCTAGTGAAAAGTGTTGATAGTTAAGGCCCGTTCACACATAGACACCGCTTCTACTACGATGGAAAAGTGGCCGAGAGTGTGGCGAATTGTAGGCCAAATGTGGTAGGATCTCCATGAGCGTGGTTCGGTCGGGGTGGGATCTCCTAGGTTGGGAAGCTGCACGCTCTCCCCACGCTTATTTTGAATGTGCACAAAATAAGCATAGCCGGTTCGTGGCCAACAAAAAGCAGGGCAAAGTCTGATTAAGAATGTAGTGGGAACGTTATTTTCGTACAAGCAGCATGATAGCATCGTGGTGAGGTCTCTGTGGTCGTAATAAAAATACAGCATCGTTCTTGTTGGAGCAGAGCCAGTTGCATCAAATCAGCATCAACATCACGTCCGTTCATCTTTGAAGTTGGGAAGGAACTGAAGAAATGCTTGAACACCACCGATTTATATAGATGTAACCCTCCTCTCTCGATTTAGGTTGCGTGCTCCAGGTTGGGCTGTGGGAATGAGCGCTACAATTGGTGGTAGACAAATGAATCTTTAATCTTCGTTAATCACACCAATGCAGAACTGTACAGCTAATGTTCCATCCAACAAAATGGACTGCTGAACTCAATCGTTTTTTCTTCTACTTTCTTTTTCCCATCATGCTTCTTCTTCCCCAGTAAAACAATTATAAGTTGGAACTAAAATTCAATCGAAGCAAGAGGACATAAATTATAACTTAAATCAGTATGTAAAATAATTGCATAAATTAAATAAGTACAATGACTTTTGCTTACTGTATTGTATTTTTTTTTTTTACTGACTGTATTTAACTTACGCATCACAAAATCAGTTGAGCAAGTACAAACCCAAAACCAGTGAAGTTGGCACATTGTGTAAATCGTAAATAAAAACAATACAATGACTTGCGAATTCTTTTCAACCTATATTCAATTGAATACACTGCAAAGACAAGTAACTTAATGTTCGAACAGTTAAACTTTGTAATTTTTTGCAAATATTAGCTCATTTGGAATTTGATGCCTGCAACATGTTTCAAAAAAGCTGGCACAAGTGGCAAAAAAGACTGAGAGAGTTGAGGAATGCTCATCAAACACTTATTTGGAACATCCCACAGGTAAACGGGCTAATTGGGAACAGGTGGGTGCCATGATTGGGTATAAAAGCAGCTTCCCTGAAATGCTCAGTCATTCACAAACAAGTATGGGGCGAGGGTCACCACTTAGTGAAAAAATGCGTGAGCTGATTGTCGAACAGTTTAAAAACAACATTCCTCAACGAGCTATTGCAAGAAATTTAGGGATTTCATCATCTACGGTCTGTAATATCGTCAAAAGGTTCAGAGAATCTGGAGAAATCACTGCACGTAAGCGACAAGGCCGAAAACCAACATTGAATGCCCGTGACCTTCGATCCCTCAGGCAGTACTGCATCAAAAACCGACATCAGTGTGTAAAGGACATCACCACATGGGCTCAGGAACACTTCAGAAAACCATTGTCAGTAACTACAGTTCGTCACTACATCTGCAAGTGCAAGTTAAAACTCTACAATGCAAAACGAAAGCCATTTATCAACAGCACCCAGAAACGCCGCCGGCTTCGCTGGGCCCAAGCTCATCTAAGATGGACTGATGCAAAGTGGAAAAGTGTTCTGTGGTCTGACGAGTCCACATTTCAAATTGTTTTTGGAAACTGTGGACGTCGTGTCCTCCGGACCAAAGAAGAAAAGAACCATGCGGATTGTTATAGGCTCAAAGTTCAAAAGCCAGCAGCTATGATGGTATGGGGGTGTATTAGTGCCCAAGGCATGGGCAACTTACACATATGTGAAGGCACCATTAATGCTGAAAGGTACATACAGGTTTTGGAGCAACATATGTTGCCATCCAAGCAACATCTTTTTCATGAACGCCCCTGCTTATTTCAGCAAGACAATGCCAAGCCACATTCTGCACGTGTTACAACAGCATGGCTCCGTAGTAAAAGAGTGCAGGTACTAGACTGGCCTGCCTGTAGTCCAGACCTGTCTCCCATTTAAAATGTGTGGCGCGTTATGAAGCATAAAATACGACAACGGAGACCCTGGACTGTTGAACAACTTAAGCTGTACATCAAGCAAGAATGGGAAAGAGTTCCACCTGAAAAGCTTCAAAAATTGGTCTCCTCAGTTTCCAAACGTTCACTGAGTGTCGTTAAAAGAAAAGGCGATGTAACACAGTGGTAAAAAGGCCCCTGTGCCAACTTTTTTGCAATGTGTTGCTGCCTTTAAATTCTAAGTTAATGATTATTTGCAAAAAAAAAAAAAGTTTCTCAGTTTGAACATTAAACATCTTGTCTTTGCAGTGTATTCAATTGAATATAAGTAGAAAAGGATTTGCAAATCATTGTATTCTGTTTTTATCTGCGATTTACATAACGTGCCAACTTCACTGGTTTTGGGTGTAGAAAATACTCCAAAGAAATATAAGCCATACAGTTATTATAATTAGGGGAGACCGGGGCTTGTTGTCACACTTTTTAAATTCTTACATATTTCTTGGAATCAATACATCATGTATAAAACAACGTGTACCATATGAAAGACCAAAGTCTCAGGTATATGTTTTGTATTCATGTCATTTTCATATCTTGTGTCAGTGCAGAGTTATAAGCAATCAAATAGAGAGCAATCAAGTTGCCCCACCAACGGGTGAGTGGTCACACTGGATTTTACAACTGATAAAACAAGGACAAAATTATTGTTGTTGTTATTTTTCACTTGAGATTCAATAAATCTTAACATTAAATATTATGCAACATGCATTACGAAACTGATGAAACTTAAACTAGTCCTGGAAGATCTATTAAAAAAATTCAAACAAAACCTGTCCTCACTAGTCAGTCCTGGAACATTCAGTCAGAAAATCTCAAACAAAACTTGACCTCACTAATCAGACTCCTCATCTGAGTCGCAGTTCTGGCATATGTAGATTGATTTGCCAGGGGTGCATTCTTCATGGCCCTATCCTTTGCATATTATGCACTGCACCCACGTTTATCCTGGGTGGTTGTTTCCAAATGGCTCTACACAGACCAGGCACAGGGACTCATCTTCTTCTAGTGAGGAGTCATCTGGAGTTTTTCTTTTTGTACCTATCCTCTATTTCTTTGTGCTTTGGTATTTTGAATTAGGTTGCCTTGCCTTTCTCTTTGAATAGCTTTATTTCTCTTGTGCCTGCCTTTCAGCTTCAAGTGCCTCCTTCACAGGCAGTATCTCACAGTATCGGTGAGAATTGCAGTTTTTCTCCTCTTTCTCTGCTGGTTAAGTTGTTTTCTTCACATGTGACAACTAACCCCCAAATGACTGAGACAAATTTCCCCAAACTATCATGTTTGCTAATGCTAGCTCCAGCTTAAAGTAAGCTTAAAACAGAACAATGACTTAGGTGTGTCAGGATGCCTTAATATCTTCTCTAACAAGTCCACATGTATCACTACTAGGATTTTTATCTGAAAGAAGCTTATTTTAAAATATATAAAGTTAATATTTTTTACTTTGGGTTGGGGAAAATGGTTAATTAGTGCTCATCTCAATGTGTTGTTCTCTTCTCACACAGGACATGAGGAAGAAAACTAGTATTCCACTTTTTAGTTGCGCTCTCTCGTGGAGAAGATAATTGCAGTGTGACAACTTACCTGTGTGACAACAAGCCCCGCTCTCCCCTACATAGACATCGCCACAAATCATTCAAGCAGCATAATATGGTCAGCACCAGCGTATCGACATCATCCTACAGGCTTCTAGGTCTGTGTAACAACGTAGTATGGTCCTGTACATCATAGCGGCAACATAGTAGAAACAACCGCTTGGTCGGCATTGGTCTAGGTGTAATCGTAGTGGCAGCAAGTCAGCAGCGCTTTTGACGTAGAAGCATCGCAGTACAATCATGACATAGTCTTACATTTCTCAAATTGCTGGATTTTGATGGCAATTATGCCCCGATTTGATCACTTATTCAGATCGGGCTGATCGGCATGGTCTTCGTAAGGTTGCAGAGCTGTGTGAACGTGGTTTTAGCGAGAGTATTGCAAGCCCTGTCAGATGACATCAAATATGACAATTTTTTTCATAAAGTTTCAAATCAATACACTTCTACTTTGAGGCGCTGTCATTGCTAAATGGTTTATTAGATATGAATCATAACACCCTCAGATTAAAGCTGATCATCTGCAATTCAACCTCATTTTCCATGCATGCTTTCAAACTCAAACTGTTATTCAGAATCAAAATTTAAGAAAAAAAATTCCACTGTCCAATAAATCATAGCATTCACTGTAATTTAACCAGGGTGGTGGAAACTAAAAAACCTGCATACAGAGCCAACAAAAAAAATTGCCTGCCCCTGTTCTAGACCTTGCCAAGCTCTTTGGGAATGCTGTGTTGAAAAAAAGCTGTCACTGTAAACCATAATGCTTAGCAGGGGATTGGTCACCTGTCCCCATAAACAATCATGCTGAGCAGCTGGTTAGTCACCACTGCTAGTCACCATGATGCTGTCTCTTAAGCTTTTTAATTATGGTACTGAGAGATTAAGTCACTTGTCCCTGTAAACCACAGTGAGTGTCAATCACCTTCCTGTCTCAACCATGCTGTAAAGGAGGGGGTCAATCACGTTTGTCTTGACCACTGTGCTTTAGGAGGGGTCAGTTACCTTTCTGTCTAAACCATGGTATTGAGGAGGGGGTCAATCACCTTTCTGTCTCAACCATGGTGCAAAGGAGGGTCAGTTATTTGTCCCCATAAGCCATGGGGACACAATCCATGGCCCTGAGTCAGTCACCTGTATCAGTATGCCATGCAACCTCAGAGATGTGAGTCAGGGAGGTAGAGGGAGGAGTGCAGTTAAAAAGGCCACGTGCTACAATCAGGCTTGTGGCTCTCGTCAGCTGTAATTACCTCCCACTGATAGCCATAGAATGCAACAGGACTTGCTCTAGGGACTTTACCCCTCAAGCAGCGTGAACCTAGGAGAAAAAAACAGGCAGTAGCGAGAGAGGAGAGCGAATGAGAGAAAGATTGAGAAAGATCCATACAAGTACTCTCAATGCTCATCAACCTTCATCCCTCCCCTCCGCTGTTTCTGTGGCACGGAGCGCACTTGCACACAGTTTCCACTTGCTTGTCCCCAGCTCCTGGTCCGGCCCCTCTAATTACCGCTGTGGCCATGGGGCCTGGATCCTTTGAAGCCTGTAGCAGCACCACAGCGGTACCACAGCAGCACGCCACAGCCGGGGCGAATGTGGCGACCCGCAGGGGATCACGAGACAACAACGCAAACAGATGGTGTGAGCAGAGCAGAAACACACGGGCCCCCTCTCCATCCTTCCTCTGTTCTTTAACTCTTCATACTTGTCAACAGTAGCTGTATCATTCCCCCACACACTAGACTGGACATTGCAGGCAGGAGCGGGAGAGAGGAAGAGGCGGGAGCAAAAGTGCATCACTTCCTAAATTGTAGTGGATGAAACCTGAATTGGTGCATCCAAATATTAGAAAAAACGAATCCTCGATCTGTCTAATTGTTTTCTTCTCCTCTTACTGAAGGTATGGAGGGGAGGGGGTTTAAAGGAGTGAAGCACTGGCCGTTTTTCAAGTATTTGGATTCAATGAAAGTGTCTTTATTGTATACCTCTGTGGCACGCACTCAGTTTCAGAACATTTTATGCAGAAAACATGCATGACAGGGCTCAAATTTAGAGTTGAACTAACAGTGAACACTTTTTTTATACGCTGGATTTGGCTATGGGAGCTCATTCCAATGTGTCATTTGTGCTGTTTTACCGTTCGGATTCTAGAATATTCAACAGGAACGGATCTGCCGCTACACTACAGAAAACAATGGGCGAAGGTGGTGGACTCAACCATTGCTGCTGTGGATAGTGTTTTGTCCTCCCCAGCAGTGACATCACGGTTCACTTTACTGCCAAAGTCTGTATACTCAGCTGCACAGGGCGTAATCCCATGGACGGAGTACCATTCTCCACCAATCGCGTCACGCCCTTCCTGATCACGCCCACTGAACGCAGACAGTCATCCTCTCCTGTCACCGCCTCAAACTCATTTAGCTTCTCTTTTGGGCGACTTTTTTTTTTTCATCTCCTGCCATCTTGTACCCCCGGATTGTCTGGGTAGAAAGGCAGGAGAAATCCTTGATAAGGGTTCCTATAACAACAGTGGGGCACCCCATGACGCTACATCAGTATGCTAGCAGCTTGTTATCATATCGCCGCAGTCTATTTACAGGGCACGGGCCCTTATCCAATGTGCATTTGGCTGGGCCAGCAGCCGTGTAGTAAAATAAAAATATAATGAGAAAGTATTTTAGTTGGTGAATCCATTCTAAGCAGAGAAACATCACCACACCAACCACAGCCATGGCACGGGTGAGGAAAACAGACTGCTTTCTTTCCAAAAGAGGGATGGAGTGAGACATAGAGAGAGAACGAGAGAGAGCGAAATGGCTAAAACTGGACTGCAGTAGCGACAACATTTTTATCTCCCACCTTACTGTGCTTCCATGTCTGATGCATGAGATTAGGAAATTGTGCTCGAAATGCGGGAAGATGCTTGATGGAGAGTTTTGTAGGTTGTGTAGAACTGTTATGCATACCAAACCTTTTAAAAATGGGCACCCAAAACTGACGCACCTGGCTAACTGCTCCAAAGCTAGTCTGCTTTGAAGCAGTCCTCAAGGCCAGCATCTTTGAGACCACCAGAAAAAGGAGACCGAGAACTCTGCTAAGAGAGGTAGACAAATTTATGAGTGAATCCAAAATGAGCCACTTTTCTCATGAGGGGTCCATTTGAGACTTCACCTGGCTGGCTTTTCCTCTCCATCTAAGCAATCAAATTCTCAGGATGACACGCAGCGAGGATGCTTAAAATACAGCGGCTTTATTTAATTTGCATGAAATGCATGAGTGGAAAAGTTGATCAGCGAACTTCATGAACACAATATCGACATACTTTTCAAGGAACTGCCAGATGCTCCTTACAGGGTGCAATGACCCACAACTGCTGCCTGAGTGCGGGAGGACATTACTCACTGAATTCTGCTGGACATGGCTCATGAGCTAACTCAAGACTGTTACCCAGGCAACTACTCAACAGGTAAGAACTGTAGAAAGTTATATTTGACCCATGGGTGACAGTTAATTTCAGGACCTCGATCAGATCACCCCAAAAGAGAGACCTCTGTGCGATCTGATTAAAGGGCTTGAGACAGTGTACTATTCAAGATTATTTCACGTAAGTTATGTTTGCAGAACTTGACGATCATAAATGGAAGGTGGCAAAAGGTGAATATTGTACAGATATTGGGAAGAATGGTGCAATAGTTTGCTGGGTTTTGTAGTAAAGACAGATATTCTGAGGTTTTCTAGGCCAGTCTTGATACAGTGCAAGATACTGTCTGGTTCTTAAGTATCCTAAGTGTTAGGTACACTTTAGTGGTAGGAAAATTATGAGCTTTGTTGGGATAAATGGCCTGTTCTCGTCACTCTATCATATTATGTTATGTTATAGCATGATATGCTGTGACAGGAAGATAGATTTGAGGCGAGACCTGATGAGAGATGATGCAGAAGCACGATGAGGGTCAAGAGGGAGGCTGAGGGGAGTATTAAGCAGGGAGAGGAGTTGGGGTATGGGGGCTGAGGTGGGGGTGGCTGCGCAGGCTGTCGTTGCTGCGGTGTTTGTGGAGTTATTCAGAGCCTCGGCCGACAGGCCTCAATTACAGCTGCTTGGCAGGGTGATGGACGTGGGGAGACGGGGCCGTGGCGACCGGCCTGCGCGGCCCCGGCTTGCGCTCTCGGCCCTCGGCCCTGGGCGTTTTGTTTTCTTAGCAGGCGGCTAGCTCAAGCCACTTTTAGCTCCTGTATTTTTTTTTTTCTTGTTCTTCGATATTATTTTTTCCTCTCTCCTGCTCCCACTGGGCCCAGTCTTGCAAGCGCACGCTGCCTTAAGCCTCCGTGGCGAGACAGACGTACTGATCATTGAGTCATTTAACCTTGATGGCGGCTGCGCCAAACCGCCGATGGGCTGCCTGCTCTCCCTTGCTTTTGGGCTGTGGATGTAAAGGACATCCCTCTAAGGAGTCTGTGCGGGAAATGATCATGTGACCTGAGGAACTGAACCTAACTTGGGCTTAAAGGAAGTCTATGAGCAAATAGACATGCTACCGGGGCCCTGGAGTGTAAATGAGGCCGTGGTCGAGACGGAAGCAGTGCAGGAAATGGCTTTTAGCACCTGGAGGACTGCAAACAGCCGCTCAAACACCAATCCCACCTCAGCCCACATGGACCCCACTCACAAAAACAAATACGACTAAAAACAGAGCTGTTTACCAGCTAATAATAGGAGAACGTCTACATGCCATGCCCTCTATCCCTCCCCCTTCCCTCTCACCTCCTGAGCACCCTTTGTTGGTCGAGTTGTGGGTAGCCCTGGTGCCCATGTGAGGACCCAGTCAGCTTGCCCCTTGGTCCCTAGATGAAAGATGACTCTGTTTGGCATCTTTTGAAAGCCAGCCATCTCTCTCTATCTTGGCCTAGCGTCCTCTTATTTTGCAGGGCAAATTAATAACTCGGCTACTTCAATGGCTTTCATGCTGAAAGGGCCAGGCCTGGTGTCTGAACCGCTGCCATCGACAGACTGACAGAGAGGAGCCTCTGGTCTGAGTTAGCTGCCATTAAAAGACTCAGTCCCCTTTCTTGAGGGCAGGAGGGATTTCTGACTGGATGTGACCACTTCTGAGGCATTGTCAACAGCCAAGTCCAACACGCTGCAGGCCTGCTGCGAGCTCTGTCTTTATTTATGGCCCCAAGGGGAAAAGGATAAACTGACTCGGGGTGCTGGCTCTGTAATTGTATTTCCACGATCTCTAGTCTCAAAGAAAAATAAGAGAATCTATCAGTCGCTCGAAGGGTTCCGCCAGGCATCACCAGGACTGATCCTGTCCACACTTGTCGGGGTGAGTATTCGTTTATGTATGACTTTGCGATGTGGTAAGCAGGGGAATGGCAGGGGTATAAGATGCAAAGAACACACCAGCGGAGAACGGAGGCCCATAATGCTGACCGTGGGACAGATCTTTGCCAAGTTCTGGTGGAGCGGAGGCCATTCTCACGGCAAAACCACGTGAGTCATTGAGACTGACAGGAGCACTTCATAAGAAGCAGTGAATTGGAATCTGCGAGAACTTGCTGTACCAGGTTACTCCAAACCGTGTCTATCTTTAGCCTTTGTACTGGTTTATTTTCATTATGCTTCCAACCGGTTTTTGGTTTTTCTTCTTTTTCCTGTTACTTTTGCAGTATAACCATTTGAGTATGTGATTTTTAATAATATAATTGACATGAAGAATAAAGTTTTATTTTTCCCCCTGGTGAACTTTCAAAAGAGAAAACGGAGGGGGGTGATAGAGAGAGAATACAAAGAGAAAGGGTGAGAGATACAGAAAAGTTACAGTGAGGAATATGATGTAGTGACAAACAAAGGAATAATTCCAACTGCTTATATTTCACAGCCTTCCTATCTTTTCGTCCTACCAATTTTAGGACATCCATAACTCCTCCCTTTTTGGAGCGAAGAAAGATAAGGACGGAAAGACTGGGTTGTGAACTAGCAAAATGGAATGTCCTTGTGCCTTCAGAAGTGACATCAGTTAGAGACAGTCTGAGATATGGCACATATGTGTCAGTTAGGAATGGGAACTTTTAGGTCCATAAATATTTGGACATTGAAAGTAACTGTTAAAGTATTTCAGCTGTGTACTGCATCCTGTAAAGAAGTAAAGAACATCTTTCATTTGAAGGCATTTACATGCAAATAGAAGAATAATGTGAGAACTGCAGCTCATTTCACATGTGGTCCCTCTTTTTAAGGCGTAAAAAATGATTTGGACAATTGGCTTCACAGCTGTCTCATGTGGCCATATGTGCGTTGTTCCATCATTATTTTAATAAAAAGCAAGCAGAGTTGATGTCAGGCTAATTCTGAGTTGATGTTAAGTGCGGCAATTGCATACGGAATGTGCTGCTGTTACCCCTCAATTATGGCCATCAAATCAAGGGGAGCCAAGACTCCTGTGTCCCCCGACTTTTACATCGTAGTGGGCTGCTCCCATCCACTCAAGGCCATTAGATTAAGCTTGCAAACAAAAAAGAAGAGTATCCACATTCTAATCCAGTCCACGCTTAGTTTTCTCACAAATCAAATGCATGGTGACAATGAGTAATATTGTTCCAGTAATGTACTTCCATTGTTAGTTTGAGCTGAACTTGGCTAACCTCAGTCTACCATTTACGGACATATGTACCAATTTGCTGAGTGGTGCTTATAAACGCATCACATTACCCGAACATGCCAAAGCTTAAATACTAAAAATAAATATTCCTGTCAGAGACTTCCAGCGAAACACTTGTTGAAGTCAGAAATTAAGGAGAAACAAGGATCAAGTGAGCCGCTAATTTTAAAGCACGGCTGCTGTCTCCTGTTACCATGGATTTTAAGTTTTTTTTTTATCAATTCATGTTGATGGTGGTCTTGACGTTTTCAAATCTGAAAAAAAGTCGTGAACAAGCTATGAAATGTATTAAGACTGGGGGAGATGACTTTATTTAGGCTCAATCGTGGAAAAATCCAAAAATACATTTTAAGCATTTTTCAATTCGAGGCCTTTTACTGACAACTGCGTACCTAGACGGGTAAAAAAAAAACAAAGAAAAACCACACCCAGAAATTGGAAATACAGCTCTCCTCCTGTAGCTGTCTCCTCTCTGCTCTGTCCTAAGCCCTTTCTACCAAACGAGCATGGGCATGTGCGCGCGCTTCATTTGTGCAGGCACGCAACACTGGAACAGAATGATGCTGCTGGTGGTCTGGTGGTCTGGCTATAAGCACCCTTTTGTGGTGTAGATGTGACCCTCATGCTCTCATAACGGCAAGACACATACATGCAATACTGTCAGAGCTTTCTTACATTGTAAGAATATTCTAGGCGCATTCTTAGAAACGTACATACGCTCAGAGCATTTTAACCAAACAACTTACAGTATTAGAGTTTTGCTCATGTTATGTTTAGTCACCATCGTTCGCTTTATGTCATTTCATTCTAATGAAATAGCCTTTCAGATGAGAGGACTTTTCATACAGCTAAAGGATTGTAGCTATCATTATGCGGCAAATTCATTCGTGAGTGGCACAACGCTATTATCAGTGGTCAAAACAACCACAGTAAAATGAACTACATGACGTTAACAGCTGAGTTAACAACACAAACATGAACTTGAATTAGCTGCAGAAGGCTAATCTTGCAACATTCACCATATCCGCTTATCGCCTGATTTCAATGGAAATGTACCTACACAGCCAAACAAACCCTGACAACACAACTATATTACAGGAAAATTAAGCCAGTTGCTTCGCCTTCCCTGTCGAGGAGAGGAACGGCAAGCTCTTGAGACAGTTGATGGGTACTGTCACTAGAAATGCCTCCTGATAAGTACCCACCCTGGCTACTTTGCCAACAAGCCTGGCTCTTTGGCGATGTGGTTAGCGTGTGTGACTCTTACCCGGGAGTCTAGGTTTCAAACCCCTTCTCGGGCTGTCCTTCGGCCCGCTACATTCTGACTCCAACTTCAGGCCAACACAATCATAAAGTTCTCTCCATCTCTGAAAGGCTTGGCCAATTGCATTCTGCGTTTTGATTTCATTTTATTTGTCCGATTTTAGCTTCTCTTTTAGCTAAATTCGTCTTTCTTTTCAGGGTTGTTTTGCATCATAGGCAGTTGTTTCCAGTGATGGAATAGCTACTTTTACGGTTGGAGTCTCAGCCATTGCATCCGCCTTTCACCGTCTACTCAGACGAACGTGCACGTGCATTTTCTATGAAAGAACAGCCAATAGGAACGTTTTCTCTTTCAAATGATTTTTGATTGACTAAAGTCTCCCGTCCCAGGCTGGATTTTCTTTCAGCTGAAAGCTGAGCCAGGCCAGGTGCAGAGGCCTAGTTTTCTCATAGATTACTTCAGTTCCAATATGCTGAAAGATTATAACATTTTTTCCCAGTGACACCAACAAAAAAAAAAGATCTCTCCCGCCTTTAAAACAGACTGTCAACTTTAAAGTAAAAGACAACTTTCGAGAAAGAAAAACATTCAATTGAAGAATTACCCATATGGAGTCCAGATATTATGTCTTGGATTTTTTGTGATTTTCCTGTAAAGTTGTACAACACTTCAAACAATGAAAATGCGACGAAACAATAAAAAGACTGAATACCTCGAAAAGGTTTAGCTAATGAGCGGCCGTACAATGTTCTGCTGTCATGTGATGGTGGCATCGACTAACCATAGCTTAATCAAAATGTGTAGAGGGTTAATGCACGAGGCAGTGCTACATCTCCCTTTCTGTGTGGGTTGGTTAGCGACGTGAGATTATAATTTTTGAGCCTTTTTTTCTCTCGTTCTTTCTTTCTTTTCAACAAAGTAGGTGTGAGTGAACAGTGAGTTGTCTTCTTTATTCATGTTATTGAACGGATATTTATATTAGCACAGGCATTACTGTAACTAGCTTTATGTCTCTCCTTTCACAGTTTTTGGATCTGTCTGATCTTGGTCAGCTCAAATATTTTTTGTTATAAAACAAACTGAAACTAATTTTATGTGACCAATTTAGAAACTTTAAATTATGCTCCTATGCCACTAATCAGTGGCGTAGCTAGAATTTAAACTAGGATGGGCATAGAACATCCCTTTATTACTTTTATTAGTCCTGACTTGTTCACGATCATCTTTCCTAATGAAAAATACATTCACTCGCTCTGAAAACACTCCACACTATCGGGTGTTGTTAGTTCTCCTCGTGAAGGTAAGATGTTTCTGATCTTCATCTTTGATTTAATTTCAACAATGGAAATCAGAAACACCTTTACACAATTTTGAGTAAGGCTGATTGAAATGCAAAAAAAGTGCGTCCAAACAAATGATTGTCATCTTACCTTCACAAGGAGAACTAGCAACACCTGATAGTGTGGAGTGTTTTTGGAATGAATGTATTGTTCATTAGGAAAAATGATTATGAACAAGTTAGGGCTAATAAAAGTTGTAAAGGTATGTTTTGTGCCCACCCAGTTTTCAGTTCTGGTTACGCCACTGCCACTGATAGCTTTGAAGTCACTACGTTCGTTTGGCCAATTAAATTAGTTGCATTGCGTGTAGGAAGGATGCTCGAGCCATCTGGCTACTGATCAGAAACAAATGTCGAAACAAATGATAAAACATAAATTTTTAGCTTCATGCTATGCCAGATTTGTAAACTCCACCCAGTGAGCTCATTGTCCTCTCTCATTCTCGGTCTGATGAGGATTCAGGATTTGCTATTTACAAAAAGTTAAAGGCAGTATCAGTCAAGGTGTTTGTTTCAAAAAAGCTGGGATGTGGGCAACAAAAGACTGGGAAAGTTGAGGAATGCTCAAAAAACACCTGTTTGGAACATTCCAAAGGTGAACAGGTTAACTGGAAACTTCTGAGTGTCATAATTAGGTATAAAAGGGGCATCCCCAAAAGGCTCAGTCATTCACAGTCAAGGATGGGGTGAGTTTCTCCACCTTGTGATCAACTGCGTGAGCAAAGAGTTCAACAGTTTAAAGGAACAGTCCACCGTACTTTCATAATGAAATATGTTTTTCTATGAAATGAGACGAGATGATACGTACCTCTCCGAGCTTTGAGCGACCACCCAGTGAGCCAGACGCGCTACCACTCCTGTTAGCATTTGTAGCTAGACTCATTGTGGTCAACGGTATTTTTCGGGGCTGTAGTTTTATGCAACCAAAGTCTTCCACGTTTTTCCTGTTTACATAGGTTTATATGACCAGTGACATCAGTTCGGGTTCGGGTACGCAAATCCAAACGTGGCTTTTTCTATGCCGTGGGAAGTACGTACTATAATGACAGGCGTAGTAACACCTTCTGCGCGCTTCGACAGCGCATTGATACCTTTACTTCTGATTTCTTTTCTCTCCGACGACCCCCCCCTACTTCCGTAATTACAACCAACGTGACTGCACTGCACTACTCGGTACACAGTCAGGAAGCCAGAGCTTGCAGAAAATTATAAGTAAGGGATAATTAACGAGAAGGTGTGCATTCCACGGTTTTAATGCACGACGCGGAGTTCGCGTCGGGTGGTTGCCTCTGCAAAGAGCATTAAAACCGTGCATTGCTCACCTTCGAGTTGATTATCCCGCTTATACCATGGTCATTTGCCAGCAATATCAAATCGCAGCATTAATCTGAAACGGAAATTATGCATAACCCAACATTATGCGCGATTATGCGGACTGTATCTTACTTGCTACCCACAATTACAATGAACTTATGACGGTTTCCGCAGTCAGCAAGCTGAAATCAGTCTGCTGGCATAGCACCTAGCTAGCGAACTGTCAGCAGTCGCTGATACATGAAGTGGACACGTAAGCTTCATTTGTAAACGTACTCAATTACAATCGTTTAATGAATAAAGCCTGATTACTTCGCTGCTATAATATTTCCGGTCATTATCGCTCGAGTACCTATAGGCCTAGTTAACTGCCCCGCTGGACGCAACTTGTATGACGCCGCTAAATTTACTGGAGATAAATTAGCAGCTAGGTTTCTGTTGTAAATCGGGCGACGTCAAGTCCTTCCTGGTGTCCAAGTGGATATTTACACCAAATTTGGTGATAATGGGTGGAGAAATGTAGAAGAAAAACTTGTATATACGCACAGACAGATATCGACCTCAAATAAATATATATATATATATATATATATATACACTCAGAGGCAATGAAAACGCGACATCAGTTTGGATTAAAATAATTTTGTGACTTAAGTTTATTTTCTTATTTTAACAATGAAAATATGTTGGGGGGGTTGACTTTGATGAATTAAATGTGTTAATTTATGTGTCAAATTTAAAAATGAACTCAAAAGAAGAGTCAGTATCGGGTGCGACCCCCACGAACATCCACACAGGCAGTGCAACGTCTCCTCAAGGACCTGACTAAGCGTCTTAGGTTGTCTTGGGGAAGTTGTCACCACTCTGCCTGTAGTGCATTCTGGAGTTGCTGCTTGGTTTGAGGTCTGGGTACTCTTGATGAAAGAGCTCGTCCCAGTTGGATGTACTATACCCACAACATACTGATGCTGGACGTACTACACCAAAACAGTGAGCCACTCGCCGGGCACTTACTCCGGCCTCTAGCATACCCAGGGCCCTGTCCCGTTGTTCAGTCAACAGACGCGGCATTATGACACTTAAAGAAGTTTTTTGTGTGGCTTTTATCATGCCTTTATATAGGGAAGACAACCCCTCCTTCATTTCAACCACTGTACTTGCACAACTCCTAATCCCATATGTTGTACTCAATATGGATTGATGAGAGTCCAACTCACTCTATTGAGAGTGTTGCGTTTTCATTGCCTTTGAGTATATATATATATATATATATATATATATACAGGGCCCTCCATAATTATTGGCACCCCTGGTTAAGATGTGTTCTTTAGCTTCTAATAAATTCAGTTTTTTTCCAAATAATATACGACCACAATGAAAAGAAGAGGAAAATCCATCCTTTAATTCAAGTGCATTTATTCAGTGGGGAAAAAAATCCCACCTTAAGAAATAATTCTTTTGCATCAAATTATGTGTGCCACAATTATTAGCACCCCTGATGTTAATACTTTGTACAACCCCCTTTTGCCAACAAAACAGCAATAATCTTCTCCTATAATGTTTCACAAGATCGGAGAATACAGAAAGATGGATCTTCGATCATTCCTCTTTGCACAATCTCTCTAAATCATCCAGTGATCTGGGTCCTCTCTGCACTCTCCTTTTCAGCTCACTCCACAGGTTTGCAATGGGGTTGAGGTCTTGGGACTGAGATGGCCGTGGGAGGCGCTTGATTCTGTGTCTGGTGAACCATTTCTGTGTAGATTTGGTCACATGTTTAGGGTCATTATCTTGCTGAAAGACTCAGTGATGACCCATCTTCAGCTTTCGGGCAGAGGCCACCAGATTTTGATTTAAAATGTCCCAGTATTTCAAAGCGTTCACGATGCCATGCACCCTAACAAGGTTCCCAAGGCCTCTAGAAGAGAAACAAGCTCACAGCATCACCTATCCTCCCCCATACTTCACAGTGGGCATGAGTTGCTTTTCTGCATACTCATCTTTTGTGTTCTGCCAGACCCACTTAGAGTGTTTGTTGCAATCTGACCAAAGCACACGGTCCCAGTTGAAGTCCCAGTACTGCTTAGCGAACTCCAGACGTTTGCGTTCATGATTGTGAGTGAGAAAAGGTTTTTTTCCGTGCATGCCTCCCAAACAGCTTGTTGGCATATAGATGCACCTGATGGTTGTTTTGGAGACTTTGTGACCCCAAGATGCGATCATTTGTTGCAATTCTTTAACAGTGAGCTTTGGAGAACTTTTTATTTCTCTTACCATCCTCCTCACTGTGCGCGGTGGCAAAATAACCTTGCGTCCGTGTCCAGGCTTGTTTACCGCTGTTCCAGTTGTTTTAAACTTCTTAATGATTCCTCTGACAGTAGATATGGGCAGGTGAAAGCAAGTGGCTATTTTCTTGTAGCCATTGCCTGACTTGTGAAGGTCGACATACATCTGCGTTACTTGAATGGTGTGTTCCTTTGTCTTATCCATGTTAAGGAGTGGGTAAGAGAAATGGACTCTGTGTCACGTCATATTTATACCCCAGGGAAACAGGAAGTGATGAATTGCTAATTAAATGTTCCTAGATACTCTGATCAACTGTGTAAACTACTGTAGGAATGACAGAAATACTTTTACAATTACATTTAATTTCTAGTAATTGTTAGGGGCACAATAATTATGGAACAGGTGATTTTATGAAAAATAATTATTTCTTAGTCAGTGATTTTTTTCCCCTTAAAATTCACTTGAGTTGAAGGTTACATTTTTCTACAATTTTCAGCGTGAGAGTATGCTTCTGCAATAAAATTTGAATTTATTATAAGGCCTTTAACACATCTTAACCAGGGGTGCCAATAATTATTGAGGGATATATATATATATATATATATATTAGTTCCTTCCTTTCTTCATGCTCATCCCATCACACACACACACACACACACACACATATATATATATATATAAAATTATATATAAATATATGTATATATATGCTGACTTCAATCGATTTCCGTATTAAGCCCGATGAGGAAATAAGGAAGAAAAAAAGGCCACTGGAATGAGCCTGAGGCATGAAGGGGAGATGGAAAGAAACAGAGGGAGGGAGGGAGGGAGGGAGGGAGGGGGTGAAGGTGAGAGACAGCAGTGTGCTAATTAATCTGAGTACCCCTTGCCTCACACAGCCCGTTTGTGTCCGGAGGAGGTAAAAAAAAAAAGTGAGAGCATAGGGTTATTTTTATGGCATTAAACAAACAAGTAATAAAAATAAATAAATAAATACAAGTTGGCCTGTAAAGTCCACAGCAGTATATTTAGGCCTCTCTCTCTCTCTCTCTCTCTGAAAGCAGTGAGGAACCATCAATTTCTGCAGGTAAATATTTGATGAGCTAATTTGGAGAGTTTGTTCTCTTAATATATAAAAAGAGTGAACAGTATGTGTGTGTCACCACTGTGTCGACTCTCACGACCCTCTCTGTGGCTCAGCATTCCTCTCGCCGCGCACCCGCAGCCCCTCGGAGAGGGAGAGATGGACCCAGAGAGACAGAAAGAGTGATAGAATGAGATGCGATTTTAAAATACCATTCATACGGACATTGTCCAAAAAGCATAACAACAGAAACTCAAAGCAAACCAAAGCAAGTTTTCTCTCTCAGAGAGAGAAAGAAAGGCTGAATAAGAGTAAAAGAGAGGGAGAGATCAAACAAGTAGGCAAGGCTGTCTTGGAAGGGACGTTGTCTTCGCCATTCCTCGGTCTAGCGTGGTGTATCTTTCACACTTCAGGTCGAAATAACAATGGAAGAACACAGTCATCAGGATTTCGCTATTCCAAACCTACAGTATGTGCCTACTGCCTGTCTCCCTGCACCCCCAGTCTCCTCCATTCCCCTGGTAGCTCGGTTTCAGATATGGGGAATAGGTTATCTTTATATCCCCATTGTGCATGTGCCCATTAGTCCTCTACTTGAGGCCCTCTGTACAGGTGTAGTGCACCTTGATGTCTTAAGCCTGCGGGTGAGCGGCCTGTTCAGGTGAGAGGCCTGTTTTTTGTTCATTGACACAGAGTTTTAATCACACCTGGATCACAGGCACTCCGTATAACTGTGAAAAAAAGGGCAAAGCCCAAATGGGGAGCAAAGTCTCTTTGTGGCTGCAAAACCTTATGGCCTTCTATCGAGATAACCCTGAGATACTCGCAGCAGTAACTTTAGTTTCAAAAGCGCCACTGTGGCTCATGTAAAGTATTTGAAAGCATTAATGTGACCGTCAGAAGAAGAGATGTGAATGACCATCGAGAAGCCACCATCACCAAAACCACGGCAAACGATGGAGACCAAACTAAACAAACCCTAGGGCAGTTGTGGCACAGCAGAACTCCCATCATTGCTGCTGAAGAATTCCTGTTCAGCCCAGGTTTTAGATTTTACCACAGGGAGCATTTTGTCATCTTTTTGCTACGCAGAAATAGAATCAGCACGACACTTAAAATGAAAAACTCCCATTAATTTTTGGTTTTGAAATTGGTTATCCTGGAATAAACATGGTTGGCACAGAATGCGAAAGACTGGAAAGCTTGGCTTGTAATTCTGATGTTGTCACTTGCAGTACAAACATATGATCCTTGAAGTATTTAATCATAAGTTCTTCAGCAAACATATTAGTTCATGAACAGACAATATAAAAATAGTTAAATTCAAGAGTGCTACATGCATGAATGATTAATTTTTTAGATGTTTTTTAGTGTGGGAAGGTATAGTTTTCCTCTCGTGTTTAACTATGCTTTTCAGTGATTTCAAAATAAAACATCTGTAACATTGCAAAAATACAACAATTTGCTTAAAAATGAAAAGCAGAAGGTGCAGACAATTTCATTTTGGGGCATTTATGTGCAGTATATACCCATATCTCTTTAATGTGTTTCAGAGGATGTCTTAGTTTTTGCACTGACATGGCTCTGCATGACCATGACGGCATAAACGATTGAGCAGTATTACCACACCACACCCTTCACAAGAAAGTAATAAATCTAGCATCTACTCAGCTATCTTGATTATTGCAAATATTTGTACTTTTTTGGCCCGCCACCAGCCCCCCTCTTTGGACGACAACTTTATTTTTACTTTCGATTACAAACGTCATATCAAAAACATAATGGCGGAGCCTCTCTGGAGGAGGGGCAAAGCAATGAACAAAAACAAATGATTGTAAGGGAAAAGATAAAAGCTACAGCCAAACAACAGACCGGTAATTCAACCAAATGGGGGGCCAATACAAATATAAACGAGTGGACAAAACTAACTGACATCAACAGGCATAGACAGAACATCAACTTAAGAAGCAAAATACACATGCACCAACATTTACAGACATGGTCAGGAAATGAGCTAAGAAACTACACTGAAAAGACCAATGGATTTTTTTTTTTAAAGGGTGGTAACCAGCTTTTTGCTGACACAAGAACACAGACATAACAGTAATAACAACAACAAAGAATGGTGGTAAGAGTGGTGTGTAGCGCATGGGGTAATGTGTATGGTAATGTATACATAATCATGGATGTGTTTGGGTTGCAAGTGATGATCAATAAATAAGATAAATGGATAAACAAAATAAACATATGCAAATAACCAATATTTATGTTTTACATATGTAAGAAAAGGGTGAGAGTGTCATGGTTTTGCCCCGCCGGCTGAAGATGACAAGCCAGTAGGCACTGGGACCATGGACCCAAAAGCTTGGAAAGGGACCCAAACGCACAGACTGAGTAAAAAATATAAAAATCTTTAATTAAGGATATAAAATAACACATGAGGGGAGCAGCAGCACACACACACATGACAGGGCTTTCACCTCAGAATACAGCTGCACTGTGCAGCTCTTAAATACAATTCCCTTCACCTCTACTTGTGTGGCTCGTTGAAGTAGAGGCTAAGTCAGCAGGAGGGGGGAGGGACTGCTGGGCAGAACCATCACAGAGAGAAGAAAAGAAGAAGAATAATAAGTGTTGATTTAAAACAGCAATCCAATAAGTAAATAAATACAAAGATTTGTAAATATGTCTTTGTGTATGAATGGGTTTATTGTTAATTAAGAAGATAGCTGTCATAGGAAGCTGTGGTCCTGTACGGGGCATTGATTGGATGTTGTGTCCTGTTGTAAGTTGAGATGAGTTAAAAATGAGTAACAAATTTCAGTACAGACTAATATAACATTATTTTCATGAGTAGTTATTCTTTCAATTGAAATGTATTCTGTAAGAGAGCTGAGCCAGTGAATAGAACTTTTAGATTTCCTGTATTGAAATATTATTTTTAATAATGCAGGGGAAGTATTTTTACAATGGCAGGTATGATTTGGTGGGGAAAACTGAAAAATTTCTGCACTATGCAGTATTTCCAACATAAATATCTGCGGTGACCTCAGATTCACACTCATGTTTACCGATAAACCGATGGACAGAGTGTGAAAATGACATTCCTCTTTTTCTTCTAAACTTACTTTAAAGGAATAGACAACGGAATGTAAATACATGCATAGGTTGGTAGCTTGTAATATTAAGAGCCCATCAAAGAAATTTCAGGCATACTTGACCATTTATTAAAAAGTTGTGAGCGTTTTTGTGTAGCAGTCCTAAGGCCACTCCTGAGCTGCCTTGCAGTCTCCCGGAAGGGCGATGCGTGACGTCACATGGGCGCAAGGGAGAATCTCCACTCTTCATTACTCTTCTGTTGGCGCATTTGGTCTTCTACCGTGAACTTGCATAAATTCAATATTTGTTTGCTGTTTTCTGTACACAACACCATTATAAGAGCACTTAACTAAAGCCTAACCATCATGACATTTGTAATGACATTACATCATATCTTCATGACAGAAACCAGCTCCAGTTTGGTGTGCGGCACCAGAGACAGAATGCCAGCAGATACATTACTTTGCCTTTTACAGTATGAATAAATACAGGGAATTGTTTTTAATTCAGTGTCAATGCTAAGATGTGAATACACCCGTTTCGCCTGTATTCGCGTCATTGCATTGACTTTGAATGTAATCTGTCGTGCAAAAAATTTGTTTCACGTCTGATGTGAAAGCAGCTGAACTCAGACACAATCAACAAAAGAAAGGGTTTTACAAGCAAAATGTGTGTTCGATCTGCTTTGCAACAAACTATGGACGTTTGGTAGGACTAGCTTGCTGACTTGTTGATCATAAAGGAGTATCATTATACATAGCAGATATGTATAATGATGGAATTGGATTTTCCTGCTTGGCCAAAGTCATCTCCAACATTAGACAATTGACCAAAAAAGTTTCATAGCTAGAATGTTTTTTTTAACGGTTTGCTTTGCAACCAACAGTAGACGTTGGGTAGCCTAGCTTGCGGACTCATTCATCATAAAGAATTGGTCAGCTCGCCTGCAGCATCTAAGGGATATTTACTCCAACACTTGTGGATTATCGTGGAAACATAGCAGATGACGTGGCTGGCATGGATTTTATCGGTTTACAAGAAAGGGTAGGATGTACATTTAATTGTTTATGGGCCTGATGACAAGCAGGCTGGCGGACCAGGAGGGGCGTGAGTGAGACGTAAACGAGCCTGCACTATCACTGACCGTAACTTCAGGGCTGTACAGTAACAAAGCTTTGATGCGTGGTGAAACAAAGCCAGAGTACCTTAACTCAACGTCAGTGTCCCGAAACAAAGGCTAAGCACCGTAACTGCAGTTACGGCGTTCTGTCATGGTTTCAGATGGGATTTTTGGAGTTACTGTTGACATGGCCCTTGATTTTTTCATAAAAACAATCAAATTGACTCTATATATTCATCAACATGATAAAAGAGGTCTTCAACACCCCGAAAGTGACAATTTCGACCAAATGTGATGTTACGGTGTTTTGCCTTTGCATGGCAGCATAGAACGTGCGGTCATGCTGCTGATCTGAACCAGTCCTGCATGTAGGCTACACCCAACTGCTGCACACGCCGGCATACTGTTCTCTTTCTCGGGCTTCAAACAGCCTACCTGAATATTTTCACGAATCGTAGGGTCTGTTTGTGGCTAACAATGTCCTTTGGGACAGAAAAATGGTGACAACAGTGAATAATTTAACAACTATCCCAATGCTTGTGCAGTCTGACTCGCCATGTATAGCTTCAATGTGCTGCGCCTATGTAACGTCAGAGCATCTCCATGAGGATTCTTCTGATTGGTTGAAATATTTTCAATGGCAGCATTCATAAAGTCATCGATGATGGGGGAATTCTGCTTCAGGACTGACTTTCGGAGATGGATAGCTTAGTTGTATGAGCTCTATATGTTCAAACATTCGCATGAATCGTTAGTTTATGACATGATCGATCTTCCAAACTGTATTTTGGCATTTCATTGTCTATTCCTTTAAAGTTTGTGCATTGTCAGAAAGGCTTCAGTCCTGAAATTTCAACAGCTACAACAGCTTTCAACAGCTAACAGTTACAGCTGCTCAGACATACACACCTGGGCAAAAAAGCATAACAAATCCTTATGAGGAAACTAGCAGGAATTAAACAGTGATCATGTCACTTCGTATGTGTTCACTTTTCCTTTTTTTTTTTTTGTTTAAATCCACAAGTCAATTGTGGGTGAACTAACAGTTTTTTAACAGGAAGAAGAGTCAGAAAAATTGCATCTGATTGGTTCAGAACACAACTTTTCAACTGTTGGACGTAAGCCTTTCTGTAAAATTATATGGTGATCCAAAGGATTCATTGATTTTTATCAGTGAAGTTGCTCAGCTTCACATTGAGGCAGGTTCCAGCTTTTGTCCCAACAGTTCACTGCAGCAAAAGTAAACCAGAAGAAGGTGGCACAGAGTCTCGGAAGTGATATTATTCAATCCTTGCTAATTTTCTGACCAATTGTTTGTTCATTGGTCCATTAAAATTGTAAAAATTTGCCATTTTAGGTTTGCCCCCCCCCCCCCTTTTTTTTTGCTCAGGATTATGCCCCCCTTCAGTCAATACCAACTACTAATCTGTCCTCTGAAAGCAGTGAAAGGGCACACACAAGTTTTCACGTGTTCATGAATATGCTTTCTATACAAATAGGAAAATGTCATCAGTATTAGCTAACCTGTTGCTTTTAAATAAATGCGGAAAGTAAGAAGGATAGCTGCTTGTTCCTATTTGTAGCAGAATGCAAAATATTACACTTACAATGAAATTGTTGGATATGACATGACAACCAACTTTACACGTAATTGTTAGGATATACAGGGACTGAGGAAAAAAAAGTCTGGTAAAGTAAACAAGCGCCGTAAAAAGCAAATATGCTTCAAAAAATTATTAATAAATAATTTGTTGAAGCAGAGAAAAAATGAATAGTAGAAAAGTGAAAAATGATATTACATCAATCTTGGATTTGACCATCCTTCTGACAATCAAATCACTTGGGTACACAGTGTTCAAGTGTAGCAAGAAAAATGGATCATATTGTATGTATTTCTAAGCTTATTGGAGAAAGTCATTGTTTATGGCTGTCTCGCTGACTTATTTCTCTCCCGAGCATTCCAAACAGCTCAAACAGCTTTTTTGGAGCGAAGACCAGAGCTTCGAAAAGGCCACAACATTTATTACTTTCCTGAACAGATACACAAAATCTGGAAACAAAACTGTTCTAGCAAAGTAAGTCTGTGTGTGTGTGTCTGTGTGTGCACGTGCGCGTGTGCGTGTATATGTGCGCACGCTTGTGTGTGTTTTATTATTTTTTTTTGAAAAATTAATGTTTGAAAATCTCAGAATTGTTTTTCTCTATTGATACAGTAATGCGAAGAACTAAAAACAAATACCTATCATCATATTTATCTATTTTTAAATCCATGATGCCTAAATTTTGTGCAGAACTGTATAAAACAAACACATTTCTAAACCTATTGCCAGGTTTGAGGTTAACAAGGGAGGGATTAAAGAAAATTAATTTGTTCATCGGTGAGCCATGGAAATTTCAGAACCACATGTAGTAGCTGGAACTGACAGTGGGATCCCAATAGAAGCTCTTTACACTAAAAGCATAACAGTAGCTCTTAAAGAAGCTTCATGTGTCGTTTCCCATTAATGAAATAATGTGGGCTGTATTCTCCTGAACAGGTAACATTATGCTTTGAGCTTCAACTAATGGTAGCTAACCTTAACTAACTAATTCATCCCAGCTAGTGCTAGTTATTTGTCTATCTTATCTATTAGAAACAATATACCTGTTTTAAAAAGTTCATTCAATTTTGTGACTGAATCACTGAATGTGTTCATTTTTGCTAGCATTAAATTTCTCTCTTGGTTAAATGCAGAAATGTACAATTCTGTGCAAAGGTCTTCGGCACAGTTAAAGCAATTTTGTACAGCAAATATGCTTGTGAAAATAAGGAAATTAAAATTTTATAAAAACTGAAAAATATGCTAAACAGAGGTGTAAAATGTTAAAAACTAAATCTGATGAAAACCTGAAGAAGGCCATATCGGCAAAAACTGTTGTGCAATAAAAAATATTTTTTGGGAGCTCATTTAACAGCGTGCGGACATCTCTTTTCTAGTTAAAAACTAAATCAACCCCATTTGGTGGGACTACGCTTAGCCTAATAATTTTGGACACTGTTCTATTGTGCTAAAGTATTATAAGATGATTGGATTTTTCTGCCACCATTCCTCTGCAGACGGACTCATTTGCATCTATCCCTCCAAGCAACTGCAGATAGCCATGATGTTGACATCAGGGTGCTGTCAAGACTAGATCACCTGCATCAACTGTTAGAAATGAAATACAAACATCTATCTATCAAAATTTTTTAAATTAACATTTGGAATTTCACATATACCCTTTATTTTCGGCAGGACTAATGTAGGAAAAGAAAAGAAAACAACTAAAGCCAGATTTCAATTTTGAGAATGTAGGGTGCCTTAAACATTTGCACAGTACAGTATGTACACATTTTAGTGCAAAATATACTGTAATCTAGACCTCCTGTTTTCCACGTACATCTGTATATTTTTCAGCAAGACCACCAGTATCCACAGTCTGCACAAATTTGTAAGCAGAGAGTGCGACTGCTAGACTGGTCTGCCTGCAGTCCAAATCTGTACCCAACACAGAATGTATCATGAAGCACATTAAGATGCAAAATATACAGCACCAAATAGATAGCAACAAAGACTCCCATATAACTGTGCAGCAGAGGACCGGCATAATTAAGGAATGAGGGACACTTTGCTTGCTAGACTTGATCAAGGGGGTTCTTCAGTGCACAACTGCTTAAGGAGTTATTTAGAAAACATAGTGATGCTACCTAGTGGTAACAGACAACTGTGCCTACTTTTTTGATTCTGTTGCAGTTATCTCATTGAACATTTCAGTGGTGCAGTGGAAGTTATGAACAGCTATACAGATTAACAGTATAGTCACCAATCAGCTCAGAAACCATAGAAATACTGAGGAGAGTATGCCCACTTTCTCCTTAAGGACCCATAAATCTACCTAATGGAATATGCTCACTTCTCTAAGGACCACTACACCACAAGGATATTTTCAAAAAGAAATTATATTCACGTTAGAAAATCAAATAACATAAGGACTTTTTGATTTAGTTAGCATTTTCCATGATGCAAGCTTTTTTGAAAATGGGGATGTAAAAACGTTTGTCATTGCAAATGAACCACACCAGAGTAAACTAGATCTGGTGGAGTACTGTACAATGTACCCTCCAAATAAAACAGATTGTACTGTGCCAATCAGGAATGATACATCAATGGCACATCTCACTGGATAGTTTCAAATCACAAGGTGGACTTCTGAACTTCTTCACCGCTATTTATGCCCAGCTACATTGTTCAATTGTAAATTATTCAACTAGAAAAAATATTTTTCGGGTATTGTCATCATCTATCCACAGACATCCAAAATATAACTCCTTGTAATATGAATATTTTACTCCATTGACTGACGATTTTGGTAAATAACTGTGGCAAACAATGCACGGGAGGACTGTATAATTCTAGCCAATAGATCACACAAAGAGATCCACAATAGATCCACAAATACAATTATTTTAGCTTGTTTGCCCCTGGAAATTCTTTTCAACAGTGATGCACGCGCACAATGAGGAACTGATGCTCAGTGCTCCGCTGATGTGCAACCAGCCCATGTTGTGAAGTTAGTATGCTGTCTTCCTTTCTTTTAAAGTTATTTTTAATTTAAAAAAAACATACATTGTGGGAAAAAAATACTTTAAAAAATGCAACAACATGCTCAATCAATTTTGCTCTCCAGCAGACCGTGTCCTACAAAACTGAGCCTGTTGAAAATTTGTCCTATGTCTGTGTTTGTCCTATGTTCAGCGAGATGGTTAATTCACATCGGTTACTGCGTCTGGGCCAATTATTTATCAAGACTGCTGTTTAGGCTACGTGGAATTTAATTAGTTTGATCCTACGCCATAGTCTGGTTCTCCATTGATTTTTTTTTTTTTTTTTGAGTAATTAAAATATGTATAATGGAGTTGAAAAATGTGAGTTTCAGCCTGAATGAAAAAAAAAACGGATCTCGGCAGTAAATTCTCAGCAGGCTGTCTGAGAGACACTGAAGTCATAGGTCCAAAACTACAGTCTTCTAAAAACTGTATAGTAGTGGTAGTAGTAGTAGCAATAATAATAATAATAATAATAATATTATTAATAATAATATTATATAATATAATAATTATTATATATATAATAATTGTATTAATATTATTATTATTATTATTATTATTATTATTGCTATTATTATTATATTAATGACAACAATAAGTCATATTTCACTCTTTTCAAAGAAAAGACTCTAGCGATTAGAAAGCATTAGGCTTCGTGAATTATGAATCAGACTACTCTCTTGCAATCCAGGTTCACGTCAAGAGAGGCAAATTATCTGAACTGGAGTGTGCGCGCACCAGTTGTTGATTGAGAAACTTAACATAGCACCGAGTGCAAAGGACTGTCTGTGAGGGAGTAGGATGGTGTTTGTCCTCTCAGTGGCAGGCACACAGTGGCGCGCAGAGGGATAGTGGATCGGTGGGTAATAAAACTATGGCACAGCCAGTGTGACCCGATGGGAGGAGAGGTAGGCTGGATCAGAAGGGTAGGGCTGGCAGGGTGCGGTCTTGAGCGGCAACTGATCTCTTGGATCCGGTCAATTTCCATTTCAGCTGGGAGCCGTGCGCCACAGAGACGCATTCAAAGCCAACCAGAACAGCGAAAACCGCTGCGGGGACATCCTATGACCGCTACCAAAAAGTAAAGCGTAGTTTCAGGTCTGTCTGTGGCCATTTCTCACAGAAGAACGACTTTGAACCTGCCTGCCAAAATAAACGGACTTTCCTATTTATTCTCATGTCAGCACATGGACTCAGAGAAATGAGCTTCAGAGAGTGAGGTGAACTAACGCACCAGCATCATCTAATTTCAACCGGTTTCTTTTCAGCGGTACAAGCTGCGTCTCCTTTGGCGGAGTCTCGTTTTGCGCGCCGAGATGGCGAGGATCACGGACTCGGTGATACAATCTTAAGGGGTCAATCCTCCTCCCCCTCCCGTACCCCGTGGGGGAAATAAGGAGTAAAAAGGGGGAGGGGGTAGCTTGAAATACAACAGGGATCTGTACCGTCTTACCACTCCGGGTCGGAGTGCCAGCCGGTGAGGGTGGAATGCGGCTGTCCATGTTTGCGGCGTTCTTCATCGGCTGCGCCTTGATTCTCTCTCCGGTCAACGAGGGCTGCGGGCCGGGAAGGGGATACGGCAAGAGACGGCCACCGAGGAAGCTTACGCCGCTCTCCTACAAGCAGTTCAGCCCGAACGTGGCGGAGAAAACATTAGGGGCGAGCGGTAGATACGAAGGGAAAATTACTCGGAATTCGGAGCGATTTAAGGAGCTGACTCCGAATTATAACCCTGATATCATATTTAAAGACGAAGAGAATACAGGTGCGGATAGACTGATGACACAGGTAAGTGGCGCAGAACTTCACTAAAATCAAACTGTTTCTGCAAACGTGTATTTTACGCTTTTCTCTGCATTTAGAAGGCTGTCATGACTCGGATATCGACAGACAGGATATTTACCTGTGCGTGAGTGCCGCTTGCACTTTGTCCCCGGTTTTAACCTGGTCAAACTCGCCCTATTGATTGGCTGCTATTGACTTTTTTCTTCCCAGACTAAGTGGGAAGAACTGATTGCTGACTGTGCGTATTTACAGAGCGCAGCTATGCGTGAGTCACGTAATATTTCTTTTCTCATTGCACATTGTCAACATTTCTACGATCAGAGCCTTACGTATCACTTCTTATAAGCAAAGAGCAAGTTGTCTGCAAATGAGCAGGATGAGAGACTTTTAAAGAAAGCCAGTAGAGCCGTTTTCAGGGATGACGCACAAGAACTGCACACATGGAGAACCATACGGTTTTGCATATTACAGAGACTCCAAGGGGGAAAAGGTTTTCGAGGTGTGAACTCAATTTGTCACAATTATTGTCGCCCACTGGTTCGAGGTTTGCAGCGACTAAAACCAGAATGATTTTTTTCTACAACGAAGTTATGAGGCTCAATGAAATGCAGCATCCCTCGTTTATGAGGCTCTGATTAATGTTTTCTGTCCAACAAATTGCAAAGACACAAATATTAATGTTTTCCGCTTGGATTTATTTTTTTCCTCTCTGATTGCTGGGCGTAAATCATTTATAGCGAACACATGACTGGGCTCCCCCTGAATGCGCGAGTGGTAATGTCAACGAGTCCACGAGGGAATGAGGGCAGGATCTCACCGCGGAGTCTCTCTCACTCTGTCTCTCCCATCACAGTATACACTCCTCTATACAGGGCCAGCACTGACTGAACACAATTTATAAGCTCATCTATAGCTGCTCCCACCCTGTTACATAGATAACCTCTTGTTTGTTATTTTTTATTTTATTGTGGCCCATTCGTTTCTGTAGCGACGCGAATGAAATTAGTCAATTTCACCATCATTCAAAACTTTATTCAAACACTTTCTCGTGGTGATTTCTCCCTCCTTTCGATTGCAGCGTCGCATGTACATATACATATATAGACGGCCTGTTGGAGTTGGGGCTGAAGGTGCGCACAGGCGCGTGTTGTCAGTGCAGCGGTGAATGTTTGTGTAGCTCGTGGTTACTCCTAAACCGCTCCTACAGAAACCCCGTCGATCTTTACCTTGAAAGCAAAACCAACATAGTTCACAAGCTGATTTATGAACCCAGTTCGTTTTTTAAACCGCAAAGAGAAAAAATAGAAGTCGAAATCCACACCATCCTCTGAATAGGCATCTATTACAGCTCTGTAATACTCTATTCTTATCCCTGAAGTCCAACACCCACACGGAAAAAAGTGAATTATTCACCATGCTTTAAGTACATTTCGCGACCTGCTAGTTGAAAATAACATAAATAGACTTTTTAAAATATCGGGTTCAGTTATTGCGAAACACCACTCTGGATAATTTGGCAAATTTGCATGCCTTGGTTTGGTCGCAACGTTTCTCCATGTAGTCTCGGCGCATTTGTGTCCTCGTTCACAGATTTACCTAAATACGCAGTCAAGTGCGTCGAAATCATGTGAATTTTGCTGTGCGCATTTTTATGGGCATTGCCCCACAATGACCATAGATTGGCCTTCTCTGTAGAAAGTAAATGGTGACCTACAGAGGTAACAGTCTTTTTTATATAGGCCTACAGGAATGGTACACGACTCACCTCGTTGATAAACAATAAGCTATTAATATAAGCGTTATAAAGTTAGAATCTAATTATGAGCCTTCTCATACTTTGCTGACAGGGGGTTCGTGGATTCATTAGGCCAATGGAATAATGCAAACCAGAGCATCATTTGCTAGTAGGCAAGGTGATCTGCCAGTTCAAGTAAAAGCGAGTCGAAAATCAAGATTAAGTATTGAACTTCTTTCTGATAGGCCACAATAATGACATGACTAATTCCAGTTTTATGCATATGTATTGAAAAGTGAAATTTACTATTTGTTTTAAATATTATGTCAACTGGTGGCTCGCACCTGTTTTAAGTAACTTCAGGATATTCTAAGACTTTGGGCGATTTAAGCAATCAAATTGATTGAAAGTTCTCTCAAATGACTCAGATGCCATTGCATTTTAAAGTAAATTTTATAGCCCACTTTTCCAAATATGTTCCTGCTCCAGATTTTGGGGATATGCAAATATTACAGTCCTAATGCATGTTAAAAATCAAATGTTACATTTCAGATTATATTTCAGGGTTGCAGATGTACTGGTTTCTGTTTTTTAATGGACACACTGAATGTTTTGCTTATATGATATGCTGGTTTGACTATCGTTTTCATTTTCTCGGAAAAAAAATTCATTGATTTGAGAATTTAAAAAAGGATTTTGAAATTTTGAAAAAATGCTTTAAATGTTACGCAAACAGCAGTAATTGCAAGGACACCACGAAAGACAAACTAGAGCTAAAACCATACCTGATGTTTAAGAACAAATTCCTTTTCCATACCAGCTCCTTTAGCAATAGCCAGTTGCTGAATAATGGAGGATAAGCCAGAAATGTGGCAACACCTTAAACACCCTCAATCTAGGTAAAATCTCGCTGCGGAAAGTCACATTTGTCTTGAAAAAATTGTGGTCAGTTCTTTTCTGCAGCGGATTGCCGTGTTTGCCAGAAAAGAGCAATCTAACTTTCCTGATGCCACACAGAAGTGGCAGAGCTATTGATGGCGATGCTGGAATATGTCAGTTATTGAGTGCTTTTAATCTCAGGATGTTTGAGTATTTGAGAGTCTTTGCTTATGAACAAGAGGGCCATTCAGTGAAAAAATTGAAACTTTGGATCAAAGTAAAAAAAAAAAAAAGCTTCAACTTGTTACAGCTAATTTTTCAGTTTTTCTTAATTGACAAAAATTTTAAAAAGGTAATTTTTTTTTCAATTGAGAAAAATAAAAAAAATTAGGAATAACAAGATGACGCAATTTTTTTAATTTGATCCAAAGTCTCAATTTTGTCAGTGTTGTATGATTCAGAGCTCGCACTGAACACAACTGAGGGCCAGTCTGTCGTGGTCTTTCTCCTCTGGGAGCAGAGGGGGACCCCCTAACTCCTTGTTTACTTGCCTTGACCACAGCCAAGATTGGAGAGCTGGACAAAGGTTTCTGTCCCAGAACATTAATTGGTTAGCACCTTCACTCCCACAAGCTTGTCTCCTCTGTAGCCGGTATTGCCAGAAGCTTCTCTGTGGGGTTTGTTCAGGTTTTGTTGTACCTTGTGGGGAGGCAGTGAAGTCTCCTTTTGGGGCCACATAGTGTCGGGGTGGGGCGGCTTGGAGGTGCCCAGTGTGTCCCACCACATGGGGAGGGAAAGTAAATCTCAACTCAGTGTGCAGGTCATACCCTGTCTGGAAAGATTTAGGCGCTGCAGATTTGTCATGGATTTTGACATTTTTTGGACTATGTGACATCAGCACTCTCGCTAAGATGCATTCTCCCATGTGCCCTTTAAAGTCACTTCTGGTCACACTCCCTGAAGTAGCAGGGATCTGAAATGTCAGGAGCCTCATTTCAGAGCTCTGGTTTTGAGCAGTCGTGGGCCACTGCCCTCTGCGGCGAGCGTTTCCTGGAAAAGTGTCATTCGCTCTATATAATGAGCTGATCCTTCAAAGCCTCTAATTCAGTTTTTAACTTTTATGTCTCGCAGTTTGAGTTGTTTGGCTGCAATGAGTGCTGCTCAAATCCACTCTCATATTCCCCTGGCTTTTGAAATGGGCCTGAGGATGACAAGAGTGCCCTTATCCCCCCACCACCACCACTCCTTCTCTTTCTCAACATTAGGTGCTTATCCCCCCATTCCATCTTTCTCCATGTACACTCTGAGGTGCTGAGGTTAGTCTGGAGGGGCGCTGCAGTGCTGAATTATTCAGACTGAGCGTGTATTTATCACTGCTCTGGTAAGAGGGAATGGGGCAGAAATGGAGGCGCTGGCACCTGCTCGTTGCTGTAAAGTGCGACAGGCTCATTAAAAGATAAGACATTACTGTGGACATTACAGACGCCAGTTGAAGTATCCATCTATCACTGAGAAAGAGAGAATGGGCTCGCAGGGGAATTGGAGGGGGCTGTAAATGTTTTTTGTGTAGAAATACACATCGTATGTGTGCTTGTGTCTTTTGTCATCCCTGCCGCTGCCCCCCCCCCAACACAAGCGCACACACACACACACACACACACACACACACACACACACACACACACATTTGAGCATTTGAGACTTAAATTATGCCATTATGCCTGAACAATTGTCCTCACTCTCCCTAATGACATTTGCAAAAAATTACTGGCACAGATGGCTTGACTGAAATAAACAGCACTATCACTAAGGTGAGGATGGCGTATGAGACTCATTGCAGGAACTCATTGCAGTGTGGCGTTCCTGTAGCTCTGTAGCTTAGGTCAGTGACGTCTACAGTGTAAAACGCTCACTTCGATCTCCACAGAAATTACTGAATATGGGCTGAGCAATGCCCTACTATTTTAAATTGAATTCTTTGATATTGGCAGTATGAAGAGGGTCTACTGTACAGCTCCAAACTTCTGAAACAAATAGCTTCAATGGAAAGAGTACAGCCCTGGTTTTTATACGGCTGACACTAGGCAAGATCAAGCTGGTCAATGTTCAAGTAAAAATTAAATCAGAAAAATCTGCAGTATTGCTGTTAGACCCACATTGATTGCTGTATCATAAGTGTGAATAACGTGTTATTTTTTGTTTGTGAGAATTCTGGAACTTGCACTATAGCCAACATTTCTACCTTTTCTTCTTCTTTGTTTCATTATTCTCCCCTTTTATGGTCTCTGTCCTTATTTGCACTCCTGTCTAGCTGCTCATTTGATTCATGTTTGTCTACTTGTCTGCCTGTCAGTTGATTCATCTCGCCTTGGGGTTTTCGTATGTCATCTTTAATTTTTACCTTGTTGTGAATGGTTTTTCACCTTGTTTTACATGCTTTTTATAGCAGCTTGTGTTATTTGTGTGTTTGGTGAAGATGTGTTTTAATGTGCGAGAGAGGGAGGGTAAGAGTGTGAAAGAGGCTGTACATATCTCTGTATATGAGTGTTTGTGTGCGTATGTACGTGTGTACTACCATGCATATTTGTGAGGGTGACGAAGTGTATTCAGTACGAAAGAGAAGCAAAGATAGTGCGATGGAATAGTGTGTATATCTGTGTCAGTGCACGCTTGTGAGTGAGACACAAGGACAGTTAGAGGAAGCGAATGTATGTGTGTGCCTGTGTCTGGGTGTGTGTGTGTGTGTGTGTATGTGTATACAACCCCAATTCCAAAATAATTGGGACGAAGCGTAAATTGTGAATAAAATCAAAATGCAATGACTTTCAGATCGCATGAGCCAACATGTTATTTACAATTGAACATAGATAACTTTTCAAATGTTGAAACTGAGACATTTTACATTTTCATCCACAAAATGAGCTTATTTCAAATTTTCTGGCCGCAACAGGTCTCAAAAAAGTTGGGACACAGGCAAAAAAGAGCTGAAAAAGCTATTAATATATAAGAGAATCAGCTGAAAGAACATTAAGCAAGTAATTAAGTTAACTGGCATCAGGTGTGTAACATGATTGGCTATAAATGGGATGTCTTAGAAAGGCTCTCAGAGTTAAAGATGGCCAGAGGCTCTCTAACCTGTGAAGGCTTGCGTAAAAAAATTGTTGGAATACTTTAAAAACAATATTCCTCAAGGTCAAATTGCAAAGACCTTATAGGTTTCATCATCGACAGTGCATAACATCATCAAAAGATTCAGAGAAACTGGAAAAATCTCTGTGCGTAAGGGACAAGGCTGAAGACCTTTACTGGATGCCCGTGATCTTCGGGCCCTCAGACGCCACTGCATCACTCATTGGCATAATTCTGTCATTGACATTATTAAATGGGCCCAGAAATACTTCAAGAAACCACTGTCTGTATACACATTCCGCCGTGCCATCCACAGATACCACCTAAAACTCTATCATCCAAAAAGGAAGCCATTGTTGAGCATGATCCAGAAGCGCCGCCATAATTTTGTGGGCCAAGGCTCATTTAAAATGGACTGTTGCAAGTTGCAAAGTATCCTTGGGTCAGATGAGTCCAAAATTGACTTTCTCGTTGGAAATCATGGGTGCCTGTCCTTCGGGCTAAAGAGGAGAAACACCACCCTTCCTGTTATCAGCATTCAATTCAAAAGCCAGCATCTCTGATGGTATGGGGATGCATTAGTGCATATGGTGTGGGACACTTGCATGTTTTAAAAAGCACCATGAATGCTGAAAGGTATAAAAAGGTTTTAGAGCAACATATGCTCCCCTCCAGATGACATCTTTTCGAGGGAAGGCCTTGTGTATTTCAGCAGGACAATGCAAAACCACATACTGCAGTCATTACAACTGCATGGCTTCGTAGTAGAGAGTCCTTTTGCTGAACTAGCCTGTCTGCAGTCCTGATCTTTCACCGATTGAGAACATTTGGCGCATAATTAAATGAAAAGTCCGTCAAAGGAGACCTAAAACTCCCCAGCAGCTGGAAGCCTGTATTAAACAAGAGTGGGATCACATTCCAATGGCTAATCTCAAGAAACTCGTCTCTCAAGAAACTTGTCTCCTCAATGCCCAGGCCCCTGTCCCAACTTTTTTGAGATGTGTAGCAGCCATTAAATTTGAAATGATTTTGTCGATAAAATTGTAAAATTTCTCAGTTTTGACATTTGTTATATTATCTCTGTTCTATTGTGAATAAAATACTGGCTGGTATGATTTGAAAGTCATTGCATTTTGATTTTATTCACAATTTACACTTTGTCCCAACTATTTCGGAATTGGGGTTGTATATATATGCGCACACACACAGTAGTGTGCAGTGATGATTATACACTTAAGAAAGTGTAGATAAATCAGAAACCAAGTACTATTCAAATATTTATTTAATGTAATATTGGATCATATAAATTAAAATAAGTGAACAGTTAACAATATATTATAAAAACAACAAAAAATGTCTTTTTGAGAGAAAAATTCAATATCTACTGTGACCACCCTTTGCTTTGATTACAGCATTTAATCTTTCAGGCATATTTTTCATATATATTTTTTATACCCTCACACACTAAACTTTTCCATATAGCTTGAAGTTCCAAAAGAAATTCTTTTGATTTTACGACAGATTTGCTCAATTGGAATAAGATCTGGACTTTGAGCTGGCCAAATCATAACTTTTACGTCACCAGATGTTTCTTTCTGGCTGAGATAATTCCTGCACAACTTAGAAGTGTGTTTAGGGTCATCTTGTTGAAAATAAACCAATCAACCAATCAGTCTCGTTCCAGATGGCAATGTGTGCCTCACAAGGATGTTGTGATACTTCTTTTGGTCCATGATTTAATTGATTTTTATGAAATCAATGGCTCCTTTCCAGCATACTGAATCCCAAACCATAATATCACCACCTCCATGTTTTATTGAAGGGGTTAAAGAGTCATTTTTGAAACGTTCTCTAACTCTACGGCACGCACAAGCTCTGCGTTTGGGTGAGAAAATTTTGAATTTTGATTCACCTGTCCAAAGGACTTGTTCCCAGTCCATTTGTGTCCAATCCTTGAATTTCTTGGCAAACTCAAGTCTTTTTTTGATGTTGGCTGCTCTTGGCAGCAACAAAACCAATCAGACCATTTTCTTACAGGCATTTGGAAATAGAAGGTCTTGATACTTTCATCTCCTCACTTCTGGCACTATTAATATCATTACAAAGTTGTTGTGCTGTCAACCTCTGTTTTCTTTTTACTCGTCATACACAGATATCGAACATCAGAAGCCCTTTACTTCCATTTTGCATCCGTATTACCACGAGCTTTCAGTGAACCAGTCTCTTTGAAACGCTTGATGGTGTTTCTTACAGTGCCATGGCAGCATTTAATGTTTTCAGCATCATGTAAGGCCACATTGCGGCTACAAACTATCTCAGAGAGCTCCTGTTGTCCTGCCATCATGTTTAACATTGTAACACTGCTCAAAGTTCATGTCACCCTCAATACTGGAACAACTGACTATCAAAGGTAATTTTGCAGAATAATGTTGCCTCAAACCAGTTTTAACAATTTTTTTAGCAACAATAATTATGGAATGAGCCTTCAAATGTGCAGTAAAATATGCAAGAGTCAAAAAATAAAATTTACGCCACCTTTCAATTAAAAATAAATAAATAAAAAATTGATGTTTTCAGTGTTTGTGTTTATTACTCATATCTTTACCTCAATATACTTGTGGTAATGATTTTTTTTTGTTCTCATTGCCTACAACAGTATTTTTCAATACATTTTCTCCAAAAAATTATTGAGAAGTAATGTATTTGGATCCCTTTTAGACAAAAGTGGTGGTGTATAATCATCACTGCACACTACTGCATATATATCTGCAAGGGCTGCGATGTTTGGTTTGTTTCTGTCGTGTTTTCTGACTCGATGCAAGAGCTGTCCCTGACTCTTCGTTGTCCCATTGTCATGAGTGTGCCTCTTTCTGTCTCTTCCTCCTCTGCGTCTCTCCCCCATGACCCTCCCCCACCCCCTCCATGCCCTCCCACTCACAGCGCTGTAAGGACAAGCTGAACTCCCTGGCTATCTCGGTGATGAACATGTGGCCGAGGGTCAAGCTACGCGTGACGGAGGGTTGGGACGAGGACGGGCACCACTCTGAGGAGTCGCTTCACTACGAGGGCCGCGCCGTGGACATCACCACCTCTGACCGCGACCGCAACAAGTACCCAATGCTCGCCCGCCTGGCGGTGGAGGCCGGCTTCGATTGGGTCTATTATGAGTCCCGGGCCCACGTGCACTGCAGCGTCAAGTCAGGTAGTAGAACAAGAAGAGAAGAAAAATGTACTGCAGCGCCTCGCAATGCTAGTCGCTACGTTAGCTTGTGTGTGTATGCGTATGTTTGACAACGTCTAACCACAACTAATGGACAAAGGTGTTTTATTAATCCTTGCTTCACACGTGCTCACATGCAGAGACATGTCCTGTGTCGTTTAACTCTAACAGAGACTGTGAGAGTCCGAAAAGGATTACATGCGCTGTCGGAGTGAGTTGCTCTCCTGGAGTTGATTTAACCCCCAAGGCTTTTGTGCGGGTTTACAAAGTGTGGTTGAATGGGGCAGGATGTAAGTGGGCCGCTGGCCTCTCTCTTGATAAATGGTGGCACTCTGGAGTAGACGTGAGCTCCTCAGGTGCAACGGGCTTCACCTGTCCCGGGGGAACAAGAGTGCAGCCAGGTCATTAGGCCAGGTGAGGTAAGCGCCAGACCAAGGAGACGGGTAATGAAGCAGTGGTAGCCCACATCATTACTGGACCAACACCTGAAATACTGGGGTCCACAGGGAGCAAATTAAGGCAGCAGACGAGACTAAAATGTTGACCTTGATTTGCACTGGTCCCTCCCTCTATTCCACCCCACCATGTTTGGGGGAGAACACACTAAATGAAACTGATGGTGTCTCTGTGTAGAAGCTTTTCAGTCAGGGAGAAGGCAGGCTGGAATTTAAAAGGTTTTGGAAGTGACTTACCCTAACAGCCCTGTGGGGGGTAAAAAAATCTCAGATTATACCTTGCATTTACCCCTATGCATCTCACATGTTATTTATAGCTTCTTTTTACATCTTATTTCTTGTGTGTTCAGTCTTCAGCTGGACACTATTGGTTGAATAGTCCCGATCTGTGAGCCTCAGGGTGGTTGCTGAAGCTTTGTTTGCAGCAGTATATTTTACAGTTCAGTCATGCCGTGGGTTTCACAGAGGTTTACTATTTGCAGCAAATATGCTGCGTGTGCCTGACAGGCTAACAATGCGTGGCTAGTTAAGCAAACAACTGTATCTTTCTGGGTTCTTTACGTCTGGGCTGGGAGCGGCACCATTTTTCTCCTGCTTGGAGAATTCTGCACCTCTTCCTGCACCCTGGGCTCCTTTACAAAGCCGGACGCGCTGCCCATGTGTGATTGGCACTCTGATGTTGGCGTAAACCTTGTCCTCTTTCCTGATACATTTGGTTATCTTGGTGATACGCTGTGCAAACATGGGCGGGAGCGGTTGTATGTGGCTGTTTTGTCAAAGTCCTCTATAGGTGTGACCCTCGGAAGTGAGAGGACACATGCAGTTTAACAGGAACAGGCTAGCTTCACTTAGCTTAGCATCCCAAAACCAGCTAATCAGCTCACCTTAGCCACCTATCAGTCTTTGTCTGGAGAGCGGCAACGTTTGCTTTATATCAATGAACTAAAGCAGGTGTTTGTCTTGGTTAAGATATCTTGAATATGGCTGCTTGTGAGTAACTCAAGTAAGCAAATAATGCATGAATAGCAGCTGTATCTCTTTTTTGTGTGGTTTATAGATGGTATAAAAAATGAGTTGCACAGGGAGGATGCTGATTGATCAACCGGGTCCTGCTTATTTCGATGGGTCCATAACCAATAAGATTATGGGTAGCCACTGCAATAGTTGCTGTACTAAACTCCAGCTTGTGCTAACCGTTACATTGTACTTATTTGTAACTTTCTCACAGCTCTGGTCAGTTCAGTGCTACACTGCTTCTACTGAGGACGTGAAGGGAAAAACTAACTACCAACCGCTGACTTTAGCTGCTTTTAGTGGTTTTTCTCTTGCCTGGAACTTGTATATTTGTGTATTAATATCACAAATAACAGATTTCTGGACTACTCACCATTCACCTCAGAAGATTCCATGTACGCTGAGGGATATATACGTGTGTTCTTCCAGTGTTGCTTTTACATGCTTTAGAGTGCTGGGCATTGTGAATTGTGAGTAAGTGGGACAGCACAATATTAAACTGATGAGAAATAGTGAGTGTAACCAATGTATCAAGTAGATATTTGGTCAGTATTACAAATGCGACCATTTGGCTTTCAAAACATGTGAACATATGTATGCCTGTCAATGATAATATCTTTACCTGGTCTTAATTTCAGATAAGTGGGCATGTTATACATAAGATTGCTCTTGGTCGCATTGACTCTTTGCCAGTATTGAGCTCCACAGCTGTGGCTGGACAGTACAGAGCATCAGAGCAGTGCAGGGATTTGGAGGAACTGGACACTTTCGTTTGGCCTCAGAGGTTGTCGGACATTTTTCCTGGCTTTCCCCTCCTTCTTTGTGCATTGCCTGAAATTCTGTTTTCTTTTTCTCTCTTTCTGTTTTCTCTTTTCTCCCATGTTTATTGTTTTATTTCCTTCTGTCCATTTCTCTTTCATTTGTTGTTTTTCCTCTCTGCCCAGATCGGTTTGCAAGTTTCCAGTCGCTGACTTGATCGCCGTGGCAACAATGCCGTTGGGCGGGGATTTATTTAACTCTGATAAGAAGATATGGAACCACCAAAATACTCAACTTTTAGAAAATATACCATTGGACCGCGCGATTAACTTCACAAAGTGAACTGCTGGAGCATTTTTAAACAGAAGTGCACAGAAGCAAATTAATATTTACTTTTAAAAACTGTTGTATTCTAGCACGTACATTGTGCTACATGATGGAAGCACCTTGGAATAATAATTTCATCAGTCACATTGTGCTAACATTTCAATTGTTGTATAATAATTTAATGCTTTGTGCATCGCAGCATATGGAAGACTCAGAAAAATGCTGGCTTTTATAACGACCGCGTCCAGTGTGCGTTGCTTTCAGAGGACAAACCAGGAAGAAAAAGAAAGAGAATGAGACAGGCAGTAAGCATCTATTTGTTGGAGAAGCTTGGCTATCGTACCTAGATGTTCAGCATGGTGGAGCGGACGAAAGAAGTGACTGAGGATTGGGAGCCCTGGGGTGCCAAGCAGAAAGGTATACAGCTTTGCGCAGTCAGACAAATGGGAGTGGTTTCCATTAGGATTTACTCAATCCTATGTGGCATGGACACACTGCACGGAAATCTCCCGTGGTCAAAACTACAGGCCCTGAATGAGGATTTCGTTGAATATTTAAAAACTTGGGCATTGACGATATACTCCACAGTATTGTCTTAGCCTTTTATTTGGCTTGTGAACCTATATTTTACATCAGATAAGTCTCCTCCTCCATCCTCATCCTAGTCTGCTCGCCTCCACTTTTATTTCATATAGAAAAAACACTTATTTTAAGCTTTTTAAATCTATGTGATTCCGTTCTTAATAGTTGTCACCAGCAAAGAAAATCAATTCCATGGTTGACTCTGGCTTTGGAGCAAGCTGCATAGACTTGTCTTTTGACTTTGCTATACTCATGCTTCTTCACCCCATCATTGCAGTATCTTTGTTTAGCTACAAACCCTCTGCTGAAATATGACCCCATCCTGTATGTTGTATGGGAACATACACTTTTCCTTCTTTGGGCCGAAGCCTCTTGAACATATTTTCAACTAGAAGGGCACTTGGAAGAGCGCAAACCTCTGATAAGTGGCCAAATGTCAGTATTATGTATTATTCCAGATCTAGAGTCCAGAATATGCTCCAGATCACTTCAAAAATTGAATCAAATTATCCAAGGACTACCACCTACCATCCTACCAAAGTCCGGGCTTCATACATTTTTTTTTTTTTTTAATTTGGCATCTCCAATCCCACCCGAATCTGGAATGCCCAATTGGTGAACTATGTACAAGTCTTGCTCGTATGCGACCCCCTGCTGTCAACTCAGGAGAGTGTTGACAGTTCGTGGCTCTCCTCCAAAGCACGCGCCTGTCAGCCTCTGCTTCTTATACACTCATGAATCTTTGCAAGTTCAGAACGTGGGCGGAGGATACCTGGACATGAACAGGCTTAGAATCTTCCTGACGAGCGCCCGTCTGGCCAACAGGAAGCAACCGGCTTGAGCAAAGAACAAGGCAACTATTATATTCCCTTCCCGGCAGTCCCTTCCCAATTTGCAACCCTGTAACGCTATAGCCTATTGTGCGCTACTCTGAAGAAGCTGCCGACCACTGCCAGCTGGTACGAAGCGGGGCTCGAACCCGTAAAGTGATAGTCACTTCTGCTTCGCAGTGCGATGCTTTACTGAGTGAGCTATCCGGCAGCCCTCAGCTGTTCATACATTTTTGTGTTATCCTGTTACCAGACAGACAGACAGACAGACACACAAACGGGTGAAAACATAACATTCCTGTCTTAGGTAATTAACTGGCAAAAGAAGCCTGAATTTGGCAAAGGTGAATAAAGAGGTGTTAGAAGCGATTTGCAGGTGTATAATAATATTCAGTTGCCTTATAATATTTTAAGCTAATAATCCAACTTAGTATGCAATGCTCGTCTTTGCTCAAATAGAACCATGGTGTTCCATCTTCACTGCTGATGCAGAATAGAATGTTGGCTTTATTGCGTTCTCTTTTAAAGCAGTGCAAGGCTCTGCGGCCAGCTGCTTAGTGACTGGATTGACTTCCTTGATGGAAATCTTTTACTTGGAGAGCAGACGGTGATATGTTTTTGCATAACCAAGCTGAAAGAATTTGTTTGCATCTCTACATGGTTTTAGTACCTCAGAGGCAGTTGATCTGTTTCTCAGGTAGTCTATAGATTTATGCTTCACCCAGTTTTGCACTTGTGGCGCTTTTACATCACTTTAGCTCAGTGCTGATTATTCTGTATTTTTTAAAGGCTGTGAAGGTCATAACTCTTTATGCAAGGACTCTTGGGTGATCATGAAACCACTTTAATAATATACTTTTTTCCTTTCTTTTGTTTTGTGTTTGTGTGTGCGCATGTCTGCAAGAGGGAATAATTATGGAAGAAGTTGCCATGACCAGTTTTTGAAAAAAAAAAAAGTTCAACAAGGCCTCCAATTAGACTTGTGTGATGTCACTGAGGAACCATAATAGTCGTGGGGAATGCAGAAGAAAGTTATTCTTATTTGAATTGTCCAGGCCATGCAATGAAACATCTTACTGGCCTACTGTTGCTTATGTTAATGAAATACACTGGAAGAGCTGGTAATCAGGCATACTTCTCTGTATGATACGCATATTTGTCGGGATTTGGGGAGTGTGGCTATGCTAATAATCCTGCTTCTTCTAAATCTATATTTGCTGTACAGCTTGATTTCCCTTCTAGACTTTTTCTGACAGACGAAGACATACGTTGGAAGATCTCCACCCTTGTAGTTAAAAGATCTGAGTGAGATCTCCTAAAAATATTCAGAATACATTTAGCGAATGGCATGCACTTACTGTATGTATTTAATCTGGGATTTTAAGCGCAGTTCATCTAGATTTAAAACATTGCTTGCTTAAAACTGCAGTAGGTAACTTTGGAGAAAAGAATGAGAGAGAGATTTTGATCATTAACACCATCGTCCCACCCCCTCTGCTCCTCTCCCCCACCTGTAGCCCCGATCTCCAAGCCCTTAATTCTCATTCATGAGTTCAGTTCACCAGTGGTAATGTTATACAGAAACACATAAGAAGGTTCAGTATGTTTGATCGCTATGTAAGAAACACTAGTAAAATCAAAAAGTTAACAATAAGCATTCAAGTGTTACCAACAAACCACATACTACCCTATATCAAAGACATTGTAATTGTACTTGGCAATCAAAATATGATTGCCAAGTACAGCCAAGCAAGTTAGCAAACTATCATTACTTACACTACTTTAGCATTAGCCGTCAATCCTAGTAACTAACTGGAAATATTACAAAAGCTATGTAGTGACAAATAACATTAAACCTTTCTAGCATTATTAGTGTATGACATGAGAACCTTTATACCTGTACCTGTACTACAGGTTCAACCACAGGACAAGGGAAGCAGTTAGACCACAAAAAGACAAGCTAGTTTGCATCCCTGTGCACAAGAGAAATGGCCGCTTCTCATACTGATCTGGCTTTATTTGTACTATTATTTTCACAACCTCACTGGCCTAGGCTACGCAAATCTATGATGCCACGCTGGGCCATCAAACACCTATTGGCACCAGTTATTACAGCTACGGTTTGTACAGTATTACAAGCCGTTGACTTCTCTGATATAGATGGATTGCTTTAGCATTCATACAACTGAAGCCCAGTCACTGTAAATAAATGTGCAGACCAGTGAAGCAGTGCTAATGCGCAAGTATGCTCACAAGCTGGTTATAAACACAATGCAGGCAGACCTTCCAAACAGTTTTGCCCGGTTTATGCGGGTTGAAATTATTCCAACCACTCATCACTTGCTGGACTACTTATCCGCTACCCAGCTAACAAATTTTGGTTCCCAGACTGTTCTAGCAATGTTATTTAATGTTTTTGGTCGAGGAAACGTTCCATGAAGGTTTGTTTGGTTGTCCTGTTGTTCCCCAGGAAAGTTTTTCTGATGGAAATATAAGTTATATTTTGGTTGCATATTTTGGTTCTCCTAACATTCTCCAAACTTTGATAATGTGGGAACCTTTGGGAAACCTTTGCAGGACATTCTATTTTGGTTGTAGTAATGTTCCCAAAGTGCCTTTTTTATTGTGCGAGTTTCAACAGTTATGCAGTTCAATCAGGAGATACTCAAGTGAAATCAGGAAAAATGTATTATGCATTGACCATAAATAGAATTCAGTTCAATTTTATTAATATATCGCTTTTTATAGACAAGCTGTCTCAAAGATGCTTTACCGAGAGAAAAGGGCAGAGCCCAGACTAATCCCTAATCCCCAAATAGCAGGCAAAAAACTCCCTTTAGGGAGAAAAGGCCTCAAACAGTGGGGAGAAAAAACTCCTCAGTGAGAAGAAATCTCAGGAGGAACCTGGCTATTGTGGGGAAGCCCATCCTCCGCTGGCTGGCTAATTAAATGATGGTAAATTAGGGATGAGAGGATCAGGACAGCAGGAAGACAGCAGTCAGAATTACCATGCTTAAAATCAGACAAGTCTTTAGCACTTGGACTCTTTGGGAGACTGGTAGAGCAGGAGCACGGCTCAGAGCAGCAGCTGGAAAATCCCCCGAAGAGTCCAGACACTGGTGGCGGTGGTGGCTGAAGGCTGGTGGCCCAATTGACAGCCGCAGAGATTGACTGCGGAGATTTGAGTGAGCATGAGAGTGAATGAAAAGAAATTAAATGGAGATGAAGTGCACAAGAGAGTCTTCCTGACTGAACTTTTGCAAAGCTTTATTTGTTGACAACAAAGGATCTTTAAGGGTAAACTGAGAAATTTACACTTTTCTGGATTTTTTTACTGTCCTGGCCCACCCTACAGAGATACAAATTTACTCTCAGGCAACTTCAATCACTGATAACTTAAGGGGTATTAGCTATGACATTTTTATCAAATAAAACACAAATGTGGTACTAACTGTGTGCTTTAAGCTCCTTCAGGAATTCGGCATGGATGATTTTGTTTTTGACCAACAGTGAGAGCATGCGTGGCGGAGGGAGGCCGAACTGCATGAGCATAAGGGATGATTGACACTGCATGAGAAACTCCTCCTGGCTGTGATTGGTCAATTTTGCTCGAGGGTGATGGATTCTTGTCAGTGCCATTAGATGCACAGGGTGGAGCCAAATGCACCTGATCCCCCCCCCCCCAGAATATTTGTCTCATGTGCTACCTCAAAGCAGGGGTGTCAAACTGGTGCCATGGAGGGCCAAGAGGCTGCAGGTTTCCATTCTGACCAGAAACTCCACCAGGTGATTTCACTAATTAAGTCCATTCTCTCTGCTTGAAGGTGAGGTAATCAGTGATATCACCTGGTGGAGGTTTTGGTTGGGATGAAAACCCGCAGCCTCTTGGCCCTCCATGGCACCAGTTTGACACGTGGTATAGAGTGACAGTTTCAGCAAACATTGAAAAAGTTATTTTTAAAAAAGTTATCTGCTACTGCTTTAATTACCTATTCACATTAAGTATTTGAGTACTTTCTTGTACTGCTGTTACAAGAAACAGTCTGAATTTTGATCGGTAGTAGGTAGTTGAAGTATGCACATAGGTGGTTGCCTCATGAACAGATCTAATTCCCCTAATTTGGAATGCCCAACTGTCTCCCAGCACAGCCATGTTCATGTATGAATCCCATTGCCATAGACATGTGGAGTTCCCCTCCAAAACACTAGATGCCACCAGCTACTTCATTTTACAATCTACAGCCAAGTTTTAATATGAGTTAAGTCAGAGGAAAGCTTCAGCAGAGGCTATGTGAAAAATAGTCCCGAAAGCAAACTTGATGTTGATGATACCACAATAACAGATTTATCCCTTATCATACCTGATATTTTAACTCTGAAAGGAATTCAGTGTTTATCATTTAATTTTATCTAGTCGCATGTGCACATGTACAGCGTTTGATTGCACAGTTCCCCTGCCGATTCCTTACACAAGATGGCGGACACATCTCACATTTTCTGGTTGGTCCAGCTTATGACGTTGTTCACTCTAGTGTTTTTTTTTTTTTTTTTAGGTCTGTGATAATGACCAATGACTGATTGAACCCTCCCATACCCTGCAGTTCACTGATTGAATGTACAGTTGTAGTTGATCCCTTTTGGATTCATGAAATTAGACATTTATTGATTTAGTTGGTGCTAAATATTTTATTGTGGGTTTCTTGATTTCATGAGAACCAAAATTTATTATAAGGCCCAGAACTCTGATTAAATGCAATCGGGAGCAATTCAGTGTTATTAATGATCAGGATTTGAGGATGTTTGGGTTTAGAGAATGTTGGAAAGGGAAATGGAATTGCAATATTGAGATATCATTTTAGTAATCCATCTCTATAGTTCTCACGAAAGAACCAAGTATGGCAGTGTTTCCAGACTAGGTTTTGAGTTCACTTGTCCCCCGATGAAGCAAATGTCTCTTTTTGAACCAAATATGTAATATTTGTTGCGTATTCTGTATTTGGGAGAAATATACACAGGGTACCACTAAGAGAATGTAAGAGAGGACACCAGAGAGAGAGTGAAAAGGTGAATCTGAGTGAAAACGACAGGGCACTTAAGAGAGAGCTGGTTACAGTGAACCAGAATGAATGGCATCGCCTCCTTGAGATGATTAACTGGGCCCTCTTTGTTTTCCAGACGGTAATATTCCCTTGTTCCTTTCCTCAGATCTCTTATCTGAGGCAGCCTTATCACCTGGCCTTGGTTCCTACCTTTCCCAAATATTTGCTCTGGATCTGCTGAAGACTTGAGACACCAATACCAGCCTTCTCTTGCAGTCTCTCACTGTGACCTCATAGACATCCTGTGGGGTGGAGACAAGGCTTTAATCATCTGTCACTTATTAACTTTTACTGCATTTTTAAATGTTGAGAAATGGAAGACAAATTAGATTGAAGAATGACTTTGAAATGTGTACCTTACACGCCACTCCAGTATGTTTGTTTTCCTCTACAGTGGAGCAGGGTAGGGCTGGGTTTGGTGCATTTGTTTTCAGGCTCATGTACATATTTGTTTCTTCATTGATACTTTTTATGTGTGTATGTGAACTCCAATATGCCGGAGTTTTATGAATATACGTGCAATGGTCACTTTATTAGGTACACATTTCTAATACTGAGTGGCCCTCCCACGCCACTTTTCCCCTAGAATACCCTGAATTCTTAGTGATATGGACTCAGTTTTTTTGTAACGCACAGTTACAAAAATATTGTGGTCAATTTTACATGATTGTATCACACATTCATTGCAGGTTGGTGGACCGCACATTCATTCTGCCAATCTCTGATTCCATCATGTCCCAGATATGTTCTATTGCCCTGGTCCTCAAGGTCTGACAACTTCTGCGACAGTCTGGCCTCTCAGGGGCACTAAATGTTCATTGACTTTCCTAGACTGAAAAACCTGGACTGAATTTGAATTTTAGGTCCAGATTTGAAGATCCCTGCTCTTTTGGATTGAGGCCTGGTGACTGGGGAGAACAATTTATATAGAAACCCCAATTCCAATGAAGTTGGGACATTGTGTAAAACGTGAATAAAAACAGAAAGCAATGATTTGCAAATCTCATAAACCCACATTTTATTCACAATAGAACACAGACAACATATTAGATGTTAAAAGTGAGACATTTTACCATTTCTTGAAAAAATATGAGCTCATTTTGAATTTGGTAGCAGCAACACATCTGAAAAAAGTTTGGACAGCGCCATGTTTACCATTGCATAGCATCCCCTCTTCTTTTAACCACAGTCTGTGTACATCTGGGAGGTGAGGAGACCAGTTGCTGGGAGTTTTAGAAGAGGGATTTTGTTCCACTCTTGTCTGATGTAGGATTCTAGCTGTTCAACAGTCCTGGGTCTTCTAAGCCAGATTTTTTGTTTATGATGTGCCAAATGTTCTCTATTGGTGAAAGTTCTGGACTACAGGCAGACCATTTCAGCACCCGGACTTGTCTATAGTGAAGCCATGCTGTTGGGATGGATGCAGAGTGTGGGTTAGCATTGTCTCGCTGAAATATGCAAGGCCTTCCCTGAAAGAGATGTTGTGGTAAAACCTCTTTATACTTTTCAGCATTGATAATGCCTATCCAAATGTGTAAGCTGCCCATGCCATAGGCACTAATGCAACCCCATACCATCAGAGATGCTGGCTTTTGAACTGAGAGCTGATAACAAGCTGGATGGTCCCTCTCCTCTTTTGTCCATACGACACGGCGTTGGTGATTTCCAAAAAGAATTTGAAATTTTGATTCATCGGACCACAGAAGTGTTTTCCATTTTGCCTAAAATGCCTGTGCATTTTAAATTAGCTTTGGCCTAGAGAAGATGGCGGCATTTCTGGATCGTGTTCACATATGGCTTCTTCTTTGCATGATCCATCTTTAAATTGCACTTGTGAATTGCACGGCAAACTGTGTTCACTGACACTGATTTCTGGAAGTGTTCCTGAGCCCTTGCACTAAATTCCAATCCAAAATTATGTCTGTTTTTAATGCAGTGCTGCCTGAGGGCCCGAAGATCATGACCATCCAAAATTGACCTTCGGCCTTGTCCCTTGCACACAGAGACTTCTCCAGATTCTCTGAATCTTTTGATGATATTATGTACTGTAGATGGTGGGACATTCAAAATCTTCGCAATTTCACATTGAGGAACATTTTTCTGAAATTGTTCCCCAATTGTTAGACTCAGTTTTTCGCAGACAGGTGAGCCCTTGGCCATCTTTAGTTCTGACAGACTTTGCCTCTCTAAAATGCTCTTTTCATACCCAGTCATGTTACTGACCTGTTGCGAATTAACCTAATTAGTTGCAAAATGCTCATCCAACTGTTTTTTTTTATTAGTAACTTTTACTTGTCCAGCCTTTTTTTGCCCCTGTCCCAACTTTTTTGAGATGTGTTGCTGCCATCAAATTCAAAATGAGCCAATATTTTTCTTGAAAGGGTAAAATGTCTCACTTTCAACATCAGGTATGTTGTCTATGTTCTGTTGTGAATAAAATGTGGGTTTGTGAGATTTGCAGAAAATTGCATTGTTTTTATTCACGTTTTACATAACGTCCCAACTTCATTGGAATTGGGGTTTGTCATTAAGATGATTTGAGCTTTGTGACATGAGACGTTATCCTGCTGGACTGTGGCCATACAGGGATGGGCACGGTTAGCAACAATACTCAGGTCAGAAGTGACATTTAAATGATGCTAAGCTGGTTTTGAGGGGCTAACTCTGTACCCAGAAAATATTCCATTCACCATCACCACTGTAAGCCTGCAATGTTGGCGAAATGCGGGATAGATCCACGGATTCATGTAGATTGCATCAAATTCTGACGCTACGACCTGCATCAGACAGTAGAAATCGAGATCCATTTGATCAGGCGAAATCTCAGTCATCTGCAGTCCAGTCTCACCAAGCTTTTGCCCCACTGCTGCCTCAGTTTCCTGTTCTTTACTGACAGGAGCAGATCATGTATGATCTTCTACTTCTGTAAAGCCCATCCACTTCAAAGTTTGACTTCTTGTGATATCAGAGATAGTCATCTCAATAGTACTATTGTAACTTGTTTATCTGAGTGACTGTCCCCTTCCTGTTAGCTTGAAGCTATCAGGCCATTCTTCTCTGACTTCTTTCAATAACAAGACATTTCGCTAACAAAACTGGTGCTTACTGGATGTGTTTGATTTTTACATCATGCTCTGTAATCTCTGGCATGACAATACTAGGAGAACAGCAGCTTCTGAGATAGTAAAATCACCCTGTCTGGCTCCAAAAATCATTCCATGGTCAGTCATTTTGATCACATTACTTCCCTATTCTGATTCCGGTCTGAACAACCACCGAATCTCTTGACTATGAGTGGATGCTTCCATACACTGAGTTTCTGCCACATGATTAACTGATTCGATAATTCCATTAGTGAGCAGGTGAACAGCTGTACCTGATGAAGCGGTCCCAGAGTGTACGGTGCATGAACAGTTTGAGATTTTTACTTTTCAGCTTTGAGTTGCATATTCTCTAAAGAATATATAATTCCGATACGATTGCAGTTACATGTTATAATGCTAACTCTCCCATGTATGATATTGTATTAGTCCTCAGTGTTGCTTTCGGTCTGATGTTGAATCTCTCTCTCTCTCTCTATCTTTCTTTCTTTCAGAACACTCAGTGGCAGCAAAAACAGGGGGCTGTTTTCCAGGCAGTGCATGGGTTAGCCTGGAAGGAGGCGTTAGGAAGGCCATCCGGGACCTTCATCCGGGCGAGCGAGTCCTGACCACATCAGAGAGTAACGGAGGTGGAGAGCTGGTCTATAGCCAGGTCCTCACCTTCATTGACCGTGACCCCGCGACCCGGAAGCACTTTTACATAATCGGGGTGGAGGGCGGAGCTGAGCTGTCCCTCACGGCCGCCCACCTGCTTTTTGTGAGCGAGGGAAATTGCTCAGGGACTGAGGCAAAGAGCACCATGCGGACGATATTCGCTAGCGACGTGCGGCCGGGACAGTGCGTGCTGACGGTGAGGGGCGAGGACGACCAGAGCCGCCTTTCGCAAGTGGCCTGGGTACGGCTGCGAGCGGACATGGGCGCATATGCCCCTCTCACCCGCCACGGCACACTGGTGGTGAACGGCGTCTTGGCCTCCTGCTATGCTGCTGTGGATCAGCACAGCTTGGCCCACTGGGCCTTCGCCCCTCTGCGCCTCCTGTACCGCTGGACTGGGCCCAGCAGCCAGCTGGGAGACGGGATACACTGGTACTCACGGGTCCTCTATTGGGCCGGGACCTGGCTACTGGACTCTGAACATTTCCACCCTTGGGGTGTGGCAGACTCCCAGAGATGAGAGAGGGAGGGATGGAAAAGAGAAGAAAAAGAGAGAGTGTGAGAAACAGTGAAGCAGGAGCGACGTTAATGCGAAAGAACCAGAAAAACAGAGAGGGAGTCAGCTGAAAGGCTGGTACTGTTAAGAGAATTCGTAGAATAGCTGGGAGATATGATAGAGCTAGCAGGAGCAGGTGAGAGGAGCAAACACAGGGGACAGCACAGCAAAGGAACAAGACGTAAGACAGCCTAAACTGGCCAGAGGACATGGTATAGGACACAGAACGAACTCTCAGAAGCCGTTCTGCCTCACCGGGAGAGCAGATGATGGGGACTCATTGGCGAGTCATAGGTCAGGGCCGCCAATGACTCACAGTGCTGACTGGGACCCAGGGAAAACAGGGATAGAGATGGCTGAAGACCCATAATGACAATGAAGGGTAATTGTAGTGCTTTAAGGCTTAAAGGCTCCAAGTCAGTCAGCTGAAATAGTATTTTTATTTTTCCTTTTCGTTATTGTTCCACTTAAGGGCAAACTACAAGAGCGTGGAATTTTAACCCCTAGAGAACCAAGCTAGACTATCGTACTCTTGACACCGGAGGAAATCCGCGTCCAAAATGTCTCTCACAAGCACACACAGATGACCACCCAAAATAATTCATATTATCGCAACATGAAGATGTTCACTCACGGGTATCATTTTTATTTACGTAGTGCAGGTAGACACATCCTCACACTGGTATAGGTTTTGCTTAGCTGGTACAGATAGCTTTTAATATGCAGGTGACATTTTACTTACCTTGTACAGGTAAAGACTTTTACACCAGATATCATTTTTACACGTCTGAAGCAGGGAAATAATTTTATATGTCATTATTTACTTACCTGGTGCAGGTGAAGACACACACAGATATGATTTTTACTTACCTATTGCGCAGGGAAAGGCACTCAGGAAAGCTCAGATCCACTCTAGCTTGTGTTTAGAGGCATTCAAACGCAGGCGATGTTATCTGACTGTTGACTTCACACCCACTGATGTTTTGCTTTATGGCGCAGCCCTTGACCGGGAAACACATTCTGGATAATTCACAGTGTGTCTGCAATTTGCAGCACACTCTAATCAAACCTAAATGAAATTCTATCAATGATGTGGAAGCAGGTGATTTCCCTTTCACCATAAACTAGAGAGTCCTTTGACTGGAAGCTCATCGCTCCAATTTCACCCATTCATTTCAATGTTTCGGTTGTAAAGCACTCTGGGGGAAAGTGTAAATGTTTTGTATCGCTCGAGAAAAAGTATTTAACTATTTTAAGCCAATATTTACTTTGTATTAAAAGAGATGTCTAAATCTGAGAAATATTAATGTTTTGAAAAACTATTTAAAGATTTATTTTTTTGAGATTAAAAGTAATGGAAATGTTCCCTTTGCTTGGTGTGATAACTTGTTTTGAGAAACTGTCCGTTCTGATGGCTGTGTTTGAGTCTGAATTTCAACTATGTGTACTTCAGCTCTGCTACACAAGTATCACAAATGGTTTGGAACCTTTCCAGCAGATTTTGTTTTGTATTGTTGTATTTTCAGAGTGTGAAATGGCTCTATGGGTGTGTTTGACTAAGGTGGTTTGGATCTTGCGAAATCTCTTTCACAATGCAGCAACACCTATGGGTTAATTGTTGTTGTGCAAAATGGTGGTATTCAACTTCACACACCTGCTTTTCAACTAAGTAAAAGAGGCACAACTTCATAAGCTGTGGAAACAATGTTCTTTTCCCTGCCCTCCACCCCTCGCCTGCAATGGACATAGTCCTGTACACTCTGTTGCAATGCTTGTTAAACTCTGTGATTCTTATTTAGACAACCATGAATACTGAGTGCATACCCTTGTTGTATCACTGTAGTCATAGTAGAGTTGTTTTCATTCTGAACTTACAGTACACGTACACTCTGTTGTTTATTTAACATTTCATGTAATATTTCATGTTGAAATGAAATGAAATGAACTGTAAATAAATGGTCAAATTTCAGCATTTTTTTTTGTAGTTATGCAATACTGACCAGATCATATTTTACATTAACTGTGAGACTATATGACTCGCAGAGTTGTCATAATACCTGGACGAGAGCAGTGAACACTGTAATGCCAGATAGTGTGGTGCACTCATATCTTTTATAGAAATCAATTACCTCACAAAAATTGTGTAAGCCAGATTAATTGTGTGTGGGCAGAATTCAAAACAAATTAAAAAAAAAATAAACAGTATGTATAGTACAACCCCAATTCCGAAATAGTTGGGACAAGTGTAAATTGTGAAAAAAAATCAAAACTCAATGACTTAAAAATCACACCAGCCAGTATTTTATTCACAATAGAACAGAGATAACATAGCAAATGTTGAAACTGAGAAATTTTACAATTTTACCCACAAAATGAGCTCATTTCAAATTTGATGGCTGCTACAGGTCTCAAAAAAGTTGGGACAGGGACCTGTTTACCATGGTAAAGCATCCGCTCTTCTTTTTAACACAGAGTGGAGGCGTCTGGGCATTGAGGAGACAGGTTTCTTGAGTTTAGCCATTGGAATTTGATCCCACTCTTGTTCAATACAGGCTTCCAGCTGCTGGAGAGTTTTGTGTCTCCTTCGACGGACTCTTCGTTTAATTATGTGCCAAATGTTCTCAATCGGTGAAAGATCAGGACTGCAGGCAGGGCAGTTCAGCACACAGACTCTTGTACTACAAAGCCATGCTGTTGTAACAGCTGCAGTATGTGGTTTTGCACTGTCCTGCTGAAATACACAAGGCCTTCCCTGGAATAGATGTCATCTGGAGGGGTGCATATATTGCTCTAAAACCTTCATATACCTTTCAGCATTCATGGTGCTTTTTTCAAACATGCAAGAATCTCACACCATATGCACTAATGCATCCCCATACCATTAGAGATGATGGCTTTTAAACTGAATGCTGATAACAGAAAGGGTGGTGTTTCTCCTCTTTAGCCTGTTGGACAGAACATCCATAATTTCCAACAAGAATGTCAAATTTGGACTCTTCTGACCACAGGACACTTTGCCACTTTGCTACAGTCCATTTTAAATGAGCCTTGGCCCACAGAACACGGCGGCGCTTCTGGATCATGCTCAACAATGGTTTCCTTTTTGCATGATGGAGGTTTAGGTGGCATCTGTGTATAGCATGGCGGACTGTGTTTACAGACAGTGGTTTCTTGAAGTATTTCTGGGCCCATTTAGTCATGTCAATGACAGAATCATGCAGGTGAGTGATACAGTGGCGTCTGAGGGCCCGAAGATCACAGGCATCCAGTAAAGGTCTTCAGCCTTGTCCCTTACGCACAGAGATTTTTCCAGTTTCTCTGAATCTTTTGATGATGTTGTGCACTGTCGATGATGAGACCTTCAAGCCCTTTGCAATTTGACGTTGAGGAATATTGTTTTTAAAGTATTCCATTATTTTTCATGCAAGCCTTCACAGGTTGGAGAGCCTCTGGCCATCTTTACTTCTGAGAGACTCAGCCTCTCTGAGACATCCCTTTTATAGCCAATCATGGTACACATCTGATGCTAGTTAACTTAATTACTAGCTAAATGTTCTTTAAGCTGATTCTCTTATATATTAATTGATTTTTCAGCCCTTTTTTGCCTGTGTCCCAACTTTTTTGAGACCTGTTGCAGCCAGAATATTGGAAATAAGCTCATTTTGTGGATAAAAATGTAAAATGTCTCAATTTCAACATTTTAAATGTCATCTATGTTCTATTGTAAATAACATTGGCTCATGTGATCTGAAAGTCATTGCATTTTGAGTTTATTTACAATTTACACTTCGTCCCAACCATTTCAGAATTGTGGTTGTATTTAGAAAAGTTATTTTACCATGATTATGATTATAAGTGTTGTAAATTCAAGATAATGAAGTTGGCTTATTCATTTTTTTAAAGGTAATCAATTTACACATAACATTTCAGTGCACTACATTATCCTGGTTTACAGGATGGAAACAAACTGCAAATTTACAAAACTTTAAGATGTTGCCTTACACTCCATCATAGTGATTACTGGGATGCATATGGTGTCGAATTCATTTTAGTAGAACATATTATTGCATTATGACATCAATACTTTTTTTCTTTTTAAGAAGCCCCTTCATTTGCAGATTTTATTTGAGCCAGTGGTGTCTAAATTGAATCCTCACATAAAATTATGATTTAATTCTGATACCAAATTAGGAAATCTGAAATAGCAGGTATTATATGCATAATATGAGTTGAAGACATGAAACAACAAATATGTGAGCTTTAAAGCACTGGTTGACAACTCAGTTCTCCAGGCCCCCAGCCATATCCTAGTATTTGACGTGTTCCTTTCTCAAGTGCACTTGCTGTATAGCTTATCAAACCCTGGATTATTTTCATCATTGTGCTCCATGTACAACAAATTAAATACCCTGATTTAGCAGGGAGGCACCAAAGAGTGGGTTGATAACCACTGCTGTAGAGTATTGTTATCACAGCTGCATTCCCTAGTAATATTGAGCCTGGCGTCACAAACCTCATGTGAATTCCTACTGTTTCACCTCCCATCCCATGCATGTCTCTCAGCTGTATTGCCTTCTTTGATTGGTTTGGCGTCTTGGTTGCCTCCCTCGCCAGGTGTTTGCATTTGTGTTTCTCCAATCTTGCACATCTCTGGCACATATATTTCCTGACTTTGAAGCTGTTAAGTTGCTTGATTGTCCCTTGCCATAAAAGCAACCAGTCAGTTTCTTCCTTGTCAATAATTCATTGTCTTCGGAAATTATTGTAATCTTTGAGTCAAAAGGTCAAGACTTTGACCTCCTATACCTTCAATGATTTGCCGTCAGAGGTCTCTTTGGTAACTTCCCCCAGAACGCTCGATTATTCCAAACTGGTTCTCATTTACTTTCCCAATTATCAAAAAATGTTAATTTGCTTATTAGTGAGGACAAATTGGCAGAATTAATGACCAGTTTGTTTTTTTGGGGGTTTATTGTACTTTGCCTCACATAGGCTAGCTATCAAGCATTTTCTAATCCCCATCAACGATGACATAAAATGGAAATATGCCTTTTGAAAGATTCTGAGTTCCTTTTACGCTAATTTTCGGTAAGCCTAGGGTTAAATGAGCCAAAGAGGATGTTTGCAATTTTAAATTAATTTTATTTTTGTTTATTTACAGCGTGTATTTTTTTACAAGAGAGAAGGAATGCACACCAGAGTTGGAGAATTGCTGACCACGGTAAAACTGCAAATGTGAAAAAGGGCAGTCACAATGTCATGCCCACAATACAATAATAGTCGGTTTGCTAAATTATTCAATTACCAAGGCTTTGACGTAAAAAGCAAAAAGAGTTGGTGATGTAATAAATCAATTACTATTGCATCATGGCAGCGAGAGTCCAACTGCGCTTCCCCACAAATGTAGCCTATTGTTTTGAACACTGAACACTGAAAACATTCTGATGAAGTGCAATCTTAGAATAAATCAAATTGAATTGCAGTAAAAAAAAATTCTAAAACGAGAGATGGAAATAGAGATAGAGTCAAAATAAATAATTATTTGTTCTTTTTTTTTTGTTCCATCCTTACAATATCACAATGAAGTATTTTGTCAGTGTAGCCCATTGGTGATCTCTGACATTTCTTAAAGGAGCAATATGTTAGTTTGTGGCCTAAACTGGTAGTGCAATCACATTCAAAATAGTGCAGAGCGCAGCATCCCCTCCTCCTCTCCCCCAAACGAGAGGTTGCCAGCTTGGTTGCCGGATCCAGCAAGAACGTCTACTACACGGAGCTACCATGGCTACGTTTCAATATCACCAATGATTTGCTCTGACAGGGTTGCGTTCAGTTCAGTTCAGAAAAGATCAAGACTAATGACTAACTTTAGCAATGGTCATATTAGTCAACTCTTCTGTGTTGATAGTCCACAAAAGTCCATACTGTAATATGCGTAAAGAATAAATGAGGACTCATTTGACCGACATACTGTCTCAATTACATTTCATATTGCCATAATGGCTGTGCTAATGTTGGAACGGTTTCCACAGCCTCTCAGCATAAAGTCAGAGAAACAGACTAATTATGCAGGGCTAATGTTAGCAATGAAGAGCCATGGTTACCTTTATTTCTCAAACAATTTGTTACCTAGTCAACTCCATGACCCACCTGCATACGCACTAACGTACCATGAACGAACACACACAACATTATTCGACTGTAGAGAATATTTGAAATGTTCCTGCATACATTGAATAGAATTAAGTGAGCCAGACTTTGCCGAATCTTACCTGCCCAGGAGATAATGAGCAACTTAAGCGTTGATCTTCAAATTCTTCTCTGCATTCAGCCGTCTCCATCATTCTAAGGCATGTCCTAACAGATCCTTGTTTTTGTTCCTGACTTTGTCACAACGTATTTCGGAATCATAATGAGTCCTTTTAGGTTTAGTAACGTTAGACATTTGTGCTCCAAAACGCTGGCTGCTGCAGCTCAGTGGTAACTGGCAACCTGGATGCTGAAATGCTACTGACTTTGTGATTGGGAGATAGGTGGAGGGTGGCTCAACAGGCCAAAACACAAAATGACAACATCATCATTCGTTGTGGACTGCAACTTCGCTTTTGTAATGAGAATATTCTGGCTGGACTACTGTTGTCAGTAATATAAGTATTTGAAATTAACTTCATTCCTTAATGTCTGGTGACATAGCAGGGCCATTTCATGATTAATCAACATACATTTCTCACATATTGCTCCTGTCAAGCTATAGTGCGTAACTTCTGCTGCCCCCTAGAGGAATTTTGTGGTTTTAGAACAATACAGCTGGTACTTCCAAATGACGGGTGCCACAGTTTCTTTAGTTTGTCACAGCACTGTTCTACTGTTCTCTGGTAACTACGCAAATGCAAGTACTAACAAATTATTCCATAAATCTCCGAGTCCGTAATATTTAACCGATTTAGTTTTTCAACATAAAGTCCAACGTCTTTTGAAGTAAAGTGAGTTGTGAACTCAGAAGGCTTGAAATCTGTGGCGCTGGTCTAAACAAAACAAGTCACGTGGGGTCTGGAGCTCACTTGATAGGGAACTCTTTGCTCTTCCTCCCCCTTCCTTCTTGTTTTGAAATAATACGCGTCACTTCCTGCCTGCCAGCATGGGAATGTCGCCGGTCGACATGCAATACAAAACAACAAATACTGAAAAATACAGTGAGATGTAAGAGGGGTGATCGGCTTAATCAGCATTCTGTCATCTCCTCTAGTAGTGGCTTGGATGAACCGGACATTTACGGACATGTAAAAGTTACATACTATAGCTATCAGCATGACAGGCTGACATATTGGTCATGATTATTTAGTAAGTAAATGGTTTAATTATCAGTTAGACAATCTTAAACAGGAACAGCATGAAAGCAAATAAGTATTTAAGGGTTAGAGGCTGACAACATTCCACTGAAAGTCCTGAAGCGCTGGCACTACCGCCAGGGAGACGTTGGTATTTAAGATGTTAATAAATTAGGGAAGTACTCTTCTTTGTCTTATTAATAGAAATAAGCTCCCAAGCCTATTTCCCCACCTCCAGCATTGGGAACGCATTCCTTTTGACCTGCCTATTCAGTCTGTTTCTCTGCCCAGTTTCTTAGGAACACCTGCCGTCATCAGGATTGGGACAGCGTTCCTGCTAATCTCACTGAACCTACCATCTGATCGTTCTGCTCTGGCGAGGGAAATCTCCATCTGGCTTCCACAATTCGGGCTCTGTCGTTACTATCAATAAACCTTATTATTGGATTGTTCTCTGCCTCTGGTTCCATGTCTGAATCATAATACCTGGATAAAATATAATCTCCAGAGACTGAACAGAAGAAAACATTTTAGAATTTTTTGACAAAACACAATTACAAAAAGTATCATTTTTTTCTATTTTTACTGAACATTTCCTGTTCTACTAGACTCTGGTTGGACGAATATAGGATTATTAATATTAATAATAAAGAGTATTATTACTTATATGCAGCTATGGGAATTTCTGACTCTCAGGAGGTGAATTTTGAAGTCTCAAAATCAGAATCACGAAATCATTTACACGGACCTGTACTAGTCATTTGAATGCTTCTTGGCAACATGCATCTTTTTGAAAGAAATCTAACGAAAAGCACTTTGTTTCGTAAGCCTCCAAAGTAAGAAGAGGATAATTAGAATAAAGGGGCCAAATCAAGCTTTTCATGTAAAAAGCTAGATGGTCACATTTTTACAAAAATGATGTTGATGTTACTTTGGACTTACTGGCATCTTCCACATAATTTCACACTGGAACTGTATAGAAATAATGCACAAGTTTCCAAAAAAAACACCAAACAAAAGCAAAAATGGCAAAAGGCATGGCCTTATTGACGGGGTTGGATGTGCTTTCCCCAGCGCGTATTCGCGTCTTTGCATTGACTTTGAATGTAATCTGTCGTACGAAAAATTTGTTTCGCATCCGGTGTGAAAGCATCTAGAAACGGGGCAATGGAGTCAGATTCAGAGGCACCGGTCAGTGAAAACTAACCAACAGTAATTACATAATACTCCATTCTATATGTGGTATAAAATAAAATGCCCTTGTAACGTCTGACGAACTATCATTAACGTTAGTAATTATAGCATTACAGCGCCTGTTTGTTTCCAGTCAGATGCTACGTGTTTCGGCAGAATTCATTCATATTTTCTTGCAAAACTGCTGTCTCAACGTTTTACCTCACCAGCATTGTCCCGGTAACGTTAGTCATTAAATCAAGAGCAGTTGCAGCTGCTTTGTTTGCAGGCTAACTTCGTTGAGTAGATACCAGCTTTGTCTCTACCGCTCAGCCTGAGAGGCGCCCGACTCGCAAGCAGTGATAGCGGTCGGAAACTGGAAGGGGCACAGCAACGGATGACAGACAGGAAGCTCAGCAAATCATTTTATTCGGACCGAAGCAAATGATTGGTCAGACTTTTATCAGAAATATATGAGGAGAATATTGATGAGTTTCAACACCAGGTGGATTTCTTTTACATTTTAGTGTGCCATACGCTTATTAGGAGCATTTTAAGGTTACAAAAAAGGGAAAAATTCCAGAAAGGTAAGAGTAGCTTTAAACGTCTTACCTTCTGGAAGATCATCACATACTGTCCATTCCACTTCAGCTCAGCTGCTGGACTAGTCTTGTAGCACTTCCGGCGAGATTTCAGTCAACTCTCGCACAGCGTACTACTCCGGATCTAGCTTCACCCGTGGGATGAACGGTGGCCTTATCATTTCTCTTCGCTTCACACAGGCTCCATTCAGCCTCGCTTCGTTTCACACAGCCGGACCCCGAGTTTGCAGTGCTGGCTTCAGTCAGTCTGGAGCGAACCCAAAAGCCAAGGTGATCTATCGCTACAAATCCGAGCACATTATGAAATTAACTATGAACATCCCGGCTGAGTTCACTGCATTCGTTAGCGAAATACTTGCCTCGGCTTCACTCACATTATATAACGCCGCCATTCATACGAATACGTGCTCATGCCCAAATATCATAGAGGTGAAGCCAAGGTGATCTTAAGCTACAAATCCCGCTACATTATGAGATTAACTATGAACATCCCGGCTAACTTCACCGCATTCGGTATCATGGAAGTAAAGCCAGGCTGATCTTTCGTTACAAATCCGAGCACGCATTCGATAGTGGTATACTAAGCAAACAAATAACAGTTACTGCTGTACACTGATTCATATAGCAGTATTAAGGCGAAAACTAAAGTTTTGCAGTCGCTTTGCATCACGGAAGCATTTTTTGATGTGGCGGCACCATTGCCAGAACACCGGGGCTCGTAGTTAAAGTGAATATCTCAGGTTAAACACTACTCTCGTCTAATGTGTGCGTAAAGCCTTTAAAATATTCATACAGTATTTATAAAATTATCCACAAATGTCGTTAAATGACACCTTTGGTCTGTTTCTGTAGTCGCTGGCTTTTTTTTTTTTTACGTAACCTGGTAACAGCGACACGTAGGGGATTCGTGGCGGAAAGTAGCCTCTGCTCACTATGGCGAGTGATTGGGAGCATGAGGAGGCCACAAGAAACACTGCAGAAATTTATGATGGGTCGCTACCATATAATTTCTAGCCAGTCAGGCTTGCGAAAGGGGAAGAAAATCGAACAAATACTGGCCCTCAGAGACGGATTTATCCTTCAACGGAAGCGAACGAGCGGAGGGTTGGCGAAGTGTCCTGGAGAGTAGCTGTATAGCAACTAGCGCTAGAACTGGTCTACGATTAGCAGTGAAAACCGTAACAACACCACCACATATTTTACGGTTTATGAATAACACTGAATAAGCTAACGTTTTCTGTACATGTAGCAGCTGCGACAATGTGATATGTGCAGATGAAGACGATGACTTAACATGTACTAAGCCAAATGATAACGAAGGTATCATGCTCGATAGCTTGGGTGTATCTTGCCAGTTCCCACCCCGCCTGTCAAAATAATGTTAATTTTACCGGGATTCTCCCTTCGCCCTCTCGTTGTAAACGTATCCGCTTGACTGTCCCACGCTTCGTACGAGCTCTACAACTTTTAAGTCTAGCGATGGCGGCATTTTTTCCCTGCGAGTGCGATCGTTCATGTGCGCATACATAATCATTGTTGACAGGCCGAATCAACGAAATTTCACGTCAGGCTTAATCTGGTGTTGGTCAAACTTCATAGCTGATTCATGGGAATGCTGTGGTCTGTCTGGGGAGAGATATACAGAGACAGAGAGAGAGAGAGAGGGGGAGAGGTGTCCTTTGTCGCCATCTCGAACAGGTGCTTGTGTGGGCGGTGTCATCCCCATGGTCATCCCTTTCAAACTGCGGTGTGACATAAACGTGCGAAAAATATGCCTGTCTGACGCGGACGAATTGAACCCACTGGCATAAAATTTGTTTATTTTTGACAGGGAACGAATGGACACTGTGCCCTGTTTGGAATGAATTCTTACACCCCGCGCAAACATTATAATTCTTCATTGCAAGCTGCTGTATAGTGCAGGCTTATTGACAGTCGGATTCTGACAGGTTCTTCTCTACCCTACATGACGTAGGCATTGCATTATTGGAGCGTTGTAAACCGCTGTGAAATGTACCTACTTTTTTGTATTATATTCCGTATTCTGATAATCGACAACATAAAAATATGGTGTAATCGTTCTGATATTTATTTCCCACAAGAAAATAGTACAAAATCTTTGGAAAATTAACCTGACATAAACACTTTAACGTTATTGCGGAAAGCTAACGTTGGAGCCCAAAAATAGCTTGCGAGCGACGTCGAAACTTATGCACAAAATCGGCATGACCTCTAAGAAAATATCATGAAAAGTGACCTTGGCCCCTCTATCCGGAGAAACCATCCCATTGGGGAACCGTTAAGCTTGTACTATATATTGAAGAATCGTGATCCTTTAACTTCGGACGTACCCTTGCTCGCGACTTCTCTCAAAACAATCTTCTTTGGTTGCACATGCAGTACTACCAGCTTCCACACGATGGCAGTAAAATGGAAAGAAATATCTGTCGCGGCATTACACCAACACGTGCAGTCACTCACATACAGATGTGTGCATGTAACTACGTTATGATGAATTAAAGAGCCTGAACAGATATTCAAATAGATTATTAAGTATAGTTAAGGCTTCCGTATGATGGAAAACAGAAATTCCAGTGAAAGTAAGTCAAAATCGGAATACCTTCAGCAATGACATCAGACCACACTATTGTTGTGTATTCAAAACGTTTTGTCTTCACAATCGTACAGTCCTGTCTTAGAATGCCCATGAGTGTGAATTCCTTGGTGATTCTTAAAATACCATTCACCAATCCTTTCAACAAGGAATCAAATCAAGCTATAAAGCCAAAAACTTGCCCCAGATATGAAGCTTTTGTATGAATATTGTATCAACTATTGTTGCAAACGACTGTCCGGAAATGCATTGCTGCACTTTACGTTCATAGCTTTGTTGAAAAACTTTGCAAAACTCGAAACAAAGTATATTAGTTAAAGGGGATGTGTGTGCGCGCGTGTAATTTATAAGTACAAACATTACCACCTGACTGTTATGCAAATACATTCAATTTAATACTTTTAAAAATGTAACCGTTTCTATGCATGTGTTTGGTATTATGAGTGAGGTTATATGAGGCAACTCCGAAAATTTCTTGAGTGACTTTTGGGTGACCCAAATTGGGTTTGCCAGGGTCTTCAGGACCAAGGACAGCACTTCTGCGAGAGTTAGTTGATCAGTTTCGGTCGGGAAATGTTCTCCACAGTGCCCCCTGCAGGCCTTCTTATTCCATGCAAGACAACTGAACGGGGGAAAATCCCACCTGCTCAGTATTTTATGACTAGGTAATTCTAGAATGAGAATTCCTGGATTCCAATTAATGTCTTCCTAAGTGCACAGGTGTGTTTGCTTCACTGTGAAGTGACAGTTATGCATTTAGAATTTAGGCCTAAGTTTTATCTGTTTCAAGACCATTCTTTCCAGAAATCTGGAGGATCATTTGGGTACTTCTAGGTGACCTTTGACCAGGACTCCAAAGCAGTAGCTGTATTTTTCCAGAGTATCCTCTGCATCTCAGTTTGCACTGTCTGCCGCAGACACTGGAACATCCATGCCTGAGTGTTTCTGTTCAGTCAGACAGGTGTTCAGAGGTTTTCTTCATAATAATGAGAAGTCTTCAGTCTCCCTTAGCTTACCTGGCCCTTTTTTGATTTTTGAGCGCACCAGTATCATTAATCATGCTCCAAGGCAGCTCATTTTAGTAAGTTTAAGGTTTTGCAAACATGTCAGGTATGTACAATATTACAGCCTGATAATGGCTGCCTGGGCTTTCATTTAGCCAACTCCTGTCATCATGCTGACAGAGGCAAAGAACACTTTTCAAAGGTCTATCAGAACTCTGGAATCAAGACTAGATATTGACCGCTGCCTTAAATCTGTATTAGGAAAGCATCTGAATTCACCAAATTATTTAGAAACTCCTGAAAAGCCCTTTGTCCCTAACATTAAGGGTGAAATAGTGAGTCTGCACATAAAATGTGCAAAAATGTTTTAAATCTTCTTAAATGGTATTCGCAAATTAAAAGTAATACTTAAGCTTTATGAGGGCTGCAGTGCTACAGCCAACTTTGCTTCAACAGAGTCCATGGAAGAAATTAGGTTTTTCAGTTCCATTCGTCTCTTCGTTTTCTCACATTCACCAAAGAGACGATGACAGCATTCACATCACATGCAGACTCTTCCATGACCTCCGTGAAAGAACAACATACCCGAATTCAGTCACAAACACTCTATTGTACTTTCGTGTCATGAGGATGATGTTTTATCCGCTTCCGATGCTGGGCATTGATTGCCACCTGTAGAAGCAAGTGTTATACTTTCGAGGCCAAAGGCGGTTCAGTGCACCTCAGTGAAGTGACAGAGCGTCTTGTCGAGTCATTTACACTCTTCCTTTAATAATCTTAAAGTCCCATCATTTCCCAGGAAAAGCACATCTCACTCTGAGGACACACACTGCCCAGCACGTCCAAATGGATTTGTTCAACCGTTCCTTCACAGTTACTATTATTCTGGAGCAAACTATATGGCAATCGAGTTACATGCATCTTCATTACAACTTTTTTGAATCTAAGATGCTATATTGATGCATTCACGTCTGTCAGTGCCTATTTGTTAAACAGGTGCAAGTACATCCAGTCTACGTACTGAGCAGAGCTTTTGTCTGAAGGTCTTGAGTTTTTTAACAGTACTTGTGACCCCAGAAAAGATCCACAGGAATATGTTTATCATAAATAAAAGCAATGGATAAATACAAAGAAGAAAGAACATTCTAGAGCATTTTAAGCCCAAGATTGCCAAGGCCGGATGCCTGGTGAGGCACAAACACTAGAGTTCCCAAATAAATATGTGGAGTTCATTGTTTTTTTTTTTAACCATGTCTGGCCTCCCAGGTCATGGAGGATCAATGATTCATGAGCCCAGTGGAGTCTAACTCAATGTCTAGTGCACAGAGCAGCATTGAGTAATACGGTAATGAAGCACAAGAATAAATCACATCTAAAAAGCAGGCAGAATGGAAAACTTTGATAGTAGTACAAAACACATACTCGAATGCTCTCAGGAAGAACTTTGGGAAACTGCAGTAAGCTCGGACAGTAAATCTACAGTGAACTCCTCACGACCCCTCAACACATTTCATAACACTTCAGAGGTGCACATGATGCATGATGGGATTAATTTGGTGAAAGTGGATGATGCGGTTTGCTTTTTTCCTCATCCCGAGGCCTGGCTTGCTTCCATTTTTCCTGAGCAGAGGTAATGGTGAGGGGCAAAAGGTGGGACCTCCTGCTCACAACTTCTGGGTGAAGTTCTCCGGGAACACGCCCTTGTGAGCGAGGCCCTTGCTCTCAATCCAACTGGACTCTAGCATTCCCATCAACCACCCGTCATCCTGTGGACACAGTACAAATGACACCGCGCAGGGCAGGGTTTGACATGGAAGAACCAACTGCACACTACACGAAGAAGCCAAAACTGAGAATTCTTTTGGAATTTAATTTCCTGGTTCGGGTCGAGAGGGATTTTGCTTACTAGTGCCACTGTAGTTGGCTCCAATAAAGGCATTTAAGCCTCTAATTTGAGTCCAAGTAAATGTAACACAAAATATTCAAAAAAAAATGTGTTCCGTTTTTTGTAATTTATTAAAGCGAAAGCCAACATTTGCCTGAAGTGATCTGAAAACTAAAGATAAGTTTTTAGATAATTTTAAGACAAAGCTGAACATAAAGAAAACTTAAACATTCGCATCAAAGCACTCAGAGAGTAAATCATTTTCCAGTTTATAGCAATGTCAAATGTCCCATAGCTCTTTAAAAGCAAGGGAGACCAAAAGGGTCTGCTTTCCCTTGAGTGTTCTGACACTCAACTGCCAAACACGCTAACAATTTCACAATCTGTGAATAATCAAATCTATTAATACAACAAATGCTCTTGTATATAACCAAACAAATTCAAGTTCAGCATGTTAAAAACACCAAAAATACAACTCTTTGTTGATACTGCAGCGATCAGTGAATGTGGAACAGCTGAGAGTAAAATGTGTTGAGAATACAGCCTATTCTGGAAGTTTAGGGGTAGCAAAAATGCCCATTCACTGTACGGCACACTGGTAAGAAGCAGAGAGGAGGCAGGACACAGAGCATCCATTTAAACAGCACTTCAGTAGGGATATATAGTCTCATGTATGAATGGATGACAGATAAGTATGCATGGTTTTCCTGAAGGAATAAGTGAAAAAGAATATATATACTGTATGAGAAAACACGATCGAAAATGCAAAATAATATAACAATTACATCAGCTAGGCTAACCACTAAAACATAAATTAGTTCGTTAAACATGCTAGCATTTTGTAATCATCAAATTTGCTGCAAACTTCCCAGGTCCTGGAAATATTAAGGGATCAACATTATTATTACAGCTAGTAACAGTATTACCTGCGCTAATGCTAATATACACTTAATATTATGAATACAAAACACAAGTCGCACTTCACTCAAGCATACTTTGTTGAAAAAAAGGAAGGATGAGAGAAAAAACCAAGCATAATCGAATTGTCTGTCGCTAGACAACCAACTCAGAAAGAGAGGGGGTGCACTAGCTCCTGCACTAACCAATTTAAGCTAACAAAACAGCACAAAACGAGCGGGAATTGAGTACAAAATAAGATAAGCGTACACAGACTTTGGTTAAGCTATGGTCATTTTATGGCATTGTCACGTGGCAGCCAAAGCATTCCTCATCTGTTCATTGGCTAAGCCTTTTTGAGGGATGGAAAGATGGCGCCCATCAGTTGAGATTTTTTAGTTGCATTCTCTTTATTTGAACTATTGTACACCTTAACCAAAAAAAAGGTAAATATCCAAGTCATTCTGTATTACCTAAACTCAATTTAGGTAATTTCTTGAATTAAAGTAATTACCAAATTAAATTTGGTTTTGTCTTTCACTTTAAACTGTTTTAAGGACAAATCGATGACAGATAGCATCACTGCTGAGTCACTGCATCTCTCACACTCATTGGATAAGCTGCATTTCATGCACATATAATGGCTTCTCATTTCCTGACAATGTAATCTCAGGCTTGACTTGGTGCATCGAAGTGGCCCTTAACTGGACTCACCTGCTCGTCTGGGTTCTCATAGGACACAACCAGGACAATGTCCCCAGATTTCATCTCGAGCTCATCTGCATCATTGGCTATGTAGTCATGCATTGCCTTTACCTGTTAAGAAATACAGTACAAAAATGCAAGCACGCATGCACACAGACACACACGCACACATCAATTTAAGATTACCGGATACTGGACTCTCGTTATGACGGAAATGGTGGTTGACACAGATTGCCAGACTGGACTCACTTTAAAGAGGAATCTAGGAGGCATTTCCACTTCCTCTGATGAGCCATTGGTGGTTGCCACTGGCGACCCTTCAGCATTGGCAGCAGGCAAAGAATTCTGGGTGGAGGACAAACGATAAAATCATCTCTGATTACCATGCATTTTCTAACCTGGTCAGACTTACAGTACATGTCCTCAGCCATCTGGCCGAGATGTGACAAGGCTACCCTTATTACCACCGTGCAGCCCAATGAGACAAACAACTAATAAAAACCCGCATGTGCACAGTATACACATTCTCAGCCATTCTTCACTTACAAATTCAGCTTCAGCAGCCCCAGCTGAACCGGACTGGTCCTCCTGCGAGGGAGAGAAAGACACTGAGGATGATTGAGCTCCCACTGTGTCATGTTCCCACGATGATGGATAACAGCACTTCAGCATCATCCAACCACACCTTACTTCATCCAGATTCAGTCTCATTGCCACAACTACCACACAGTATACATGATAAGTGCCAGTCTCCTTGGCCAAGTACTGAACAAGTGTACACAGAGTCATATTCCTAAAACATCGAAGTTATTTTTGACTACAGTGAGTAGACTCAGTTGATTGATTCATAACAATTAAATGAAAATGAAGATTCCTGTGGGATGACTGCTAAAGCCTCAGATATTCCTGACCCAACTGCTTCACAATAAGCATAAAACTTAAGACTATGTTCTCGAGTGTGAGGATAAGAACAATTCAGTCTAATATCAGAAACGACTTCAATATCATGGCTGACAAAATCTCTCTGATAGTATCAGGACCAATGGTACTTCTAGCATTCAGTATTGGTGGTTACGACTTGCATCAGCTATCTAGTTCTAGGATAGTACAATGACCTCACTTGCAAGCAAATTAATTTTGTCTGTACACAAAAAATATTTCTAGACCTCATTTTTATGGCACAGATCAAAGGTCTTCCTCCAACTCCATACAATATGAGCTTGACAGTAGGCTGCAGAGTGATATGAATATAGACTGCATATTGAGTCAATGGATATACAGTCTATGGATACGAAGTAACACCACAACTTTCAAAGCAATGATTACAATTTCCCAAATCAGCGGATAGAATCACTCATAGATCCACCAGTGGTTGCAGATACTTGGCCTTGCCAAGTAATGGGCAGAATCGCGCAAGTTCACTCCGATGTTCGGCTTCTCATTTCCAAAAAAACATGAGAATGGCGTGAGCTCATTACAATGTATGAAACATAGCACTTACGCTACTGGGAGTTATACTAATACTTCACTACCTATAGTCACAACTTACCATCCACACGTCTATGACCCAATGTCTACGCCTCTATCATCTAATCACCACTATCTATACCCACATGCCAATCTACCCCTGTAAGTGATCTATCTAGGTAAACTTACATTCTGATACTCCCCAGCCCCTTCAGTACAGCCACCTTCTGTACCCTCCTGCCCCTCAGCATCTGCGTAAATTTGGGTGGCATCATCGTCCCAGCCCGACTGCGCAGGGCGGGCTCCTTCATCGTCCCAGCCCGACTGCACAGGGAGGGCTCCTTCATCGTCCCAGCCCGACTGCGCAGGGCGGGCTCCTTCATCGTCCCAGCCCGACTGCGCAGGGCGGGCTCCTTCATCGTCCCAGCCCGACTGCGCAGGGAGGGCTCCTTCATCGTCCCAGCCCGGCTGCGCAGGGCGGGCTCCTTCATCGTCCCAGCCCGGCTGCGCAGGGCGCGCTCCTTCATCGCCCCAGCCCGGCTGCGCAGGGCGGGCTCCTTCATCGTCCCAGCCCGACTGCGCAGGGAGGGCTCTTTCATCGTCCCAGCCCGACTGCGCAGGGAGGGCTCCTTCATCGTCCCAGCCCGACTGCGCAGGGCGGCCTCTTTCATCGTCCCAGCCCAACTGCGCAGGGCGGCCTCCTTCATCGTCCCAGCCCGACTGCGCAGGGCGGCCTCCTTCATCGTCCCAGCCTGACTGCGCAGGGCAGCCTCCTTCATTGTCCCAGCCCGACTGCGCATTCTCACATGCATTATCATCCCACAGCTGCGTCTCTACAGGGGTTTGTTCAGGCTTGGGGGTCCAGGAAAGAGGGGGTAGACAATGAGAATATAAAGGTGGTGACAAGGTGGTGGGAGAGGCCAAACGAATCAAGGGACCAAGGGAAGGAAACACAGCTGTGAAATGAATACGGATAAGGAAGTACACAGTGCAGGGGAAGATGTCCACAATGCTGAGGACGAAGTACACAGTGAAGAGGGACCCAGTGCAGATGTTCATAAGGCAGTACGGTAAGGAATGATCATGTGTTTGAGGAAACAATCATTCTCCTTCTATCCCATTATTCCATGACATTCAAACCCAGGACCCATCCACGAATACTATGCGCTTCCAGGTTTTTATGAATTTTCCCTTTTGAAAAATGTCACTTCCTTCGAAACCCAAATAAAACAGATCTCCACTTTGAGAAAGTGAACTCGCATTGTATAAACAAAAATGGTGGATAGAGTGAGTGCAATAGTGGCAAAGGCATTGAAAGCCTGCGATTTAAGTAAGATACTGAAACAGAGAGGAGGGCCGTGGATTGTGCTGATACCAATAATCACTTTATCACCCCAAACTGATGAATATCAACATATGGCTATCAAGGTGCTGCTATCAGTTCCAGCATGCGTGGACCCGCAATCTTGGGACTGCTTCCATGCTCATAGCTTACATATCTTTAAGGATCTTAAAAATACTTTTTTTTCATTGCGCTTTTCAACATGTGACCATATAAATACTTGTACTAATAAGACACAACAATACACTTCTTTTCCACAACATATTGGAAAAAAGACAAGCAATCCAAAACTCTTTCTCCACAAGTTCATTCATTGGGGATGGTAGACAGAAGTTAATCTGTCCCACATTCCAGATTTCATGCACTGCTTGGAAGATTGAGGAAACAAATTGTGTTCCATGATCATAAAGGAAGTAATCAATGATATCCTATCTGGTCAAGAAGTCTGTCTCTCACCAGGAGATATTGTTTCCACATTTGCTTTTCTTACTGGGAACAGTTCTACTCATCTGGAATAATAGTCAATAAAAACTAGCAGTTTGACATTTTTTTTGGAGCTCTTGAGTAAAGTACCAATCAAATCCCTCTTCTGCATTACCCAAGGGCATTGGACTATGGTTTGCAGCAGTTTTCTGGCCAGTTTTCCACTTTTTGGTTTGTAGATTTGACACATCTAGCAATTGTGCACCTGTTCTTGGACATCCAGGCTCACCTTTAGGCAGTGTACCCGCTGTTGCAGTCATCGGTATGTTTTGTCCCTTCTGAGATGACCACAGAGTGGATCTTGATGGAAGTACTCCAGAAGTTGCTTCCTGAAGCTGGCTGGTATGTAGACATGGTAAGTGGTTGTGTATGGGAGTGTGACAACATGATAGATGAGATCCTCCTTAATGGAGAATGAGGTACTTGAGTTAGTGACTTTTTCATCCTCAACAATCTTTTCATAAAGTTCCTAACCCTCAGAGTCTGCATGTTGGGCCTTCCACACAGCCTCAAGGGAAATGAGAAGTTCTTTTGATGGTCCTGAGGAAGCTGACATGATGGTAGCACACACAGTTAGAGAGGACTGATTACCTGTTGATGCTCTAAATGAGGCATCTGGTAGTGTTGTATTTTTCCTTCCAGCATTCAACAGTAAAGGTGAATTCTTGCAGCCTTAGTGCCTAACTGATGAACAGAGTGCTGGGTTTGGTTGTTTTGAACCCCCACAGCAGAGAGGTGTGATCAGTGACTACAGTGAACAGGCGACCTTCAAGATAGATCCTCCACATCTCCAATGTCCGTACCATACCAAAGCATTCCAGCTCGGTAGCTGTATAGTTTTTCTCTGCTGGATTCAGGCTATGGCTGGCAAAGGCAAGGACCGGCTCTGTTTCCAGGTCTGTTTTCTGGATCAATACTGCTCAAAGTCCTACCTCACTGGCATCAGTACAGACTACAAAAGGTGCATTGAAGTTTGGTTGAACAAGGACAGGTGAATTTACCAAATGGTTTTTAAGTCTGTCAAAAGCAGCTTGGCATTCAGTTGGCCAGATGAACCTTGCTTCTTTTTTCTTTAAGGCATTCAGGGGCTCTGTGATCTGTGAGAAGTTGGAGACAAACCTGTGATACTAATCATGCCCAGGAATCTCTGTAAGGCCTTCAAGTTGGTGGGGAAAGAAATGTTAAATGCCTCTCTTTTCTGAATCAATTTGGACTATGGCAGCAGAAACAATATGCCTCAAAAGTTTTAGAGATGCTCTGAACAGCTTGCTTTTTCATTTTCACATGAAGCCTAGCATGGTGGAGCTTGTCAAAGGCAGCTTGGACATCATAGAAGTGTTGTTCCCAGGAGGAGAAGAAAATGATGATGTCATCCAGGTACACAAGACAAATAATGCCTTTTAATTCTCCCAGTGCTCTTTCCATGAGCCTCTGGAATGTTGCGAGGGCATTTCTCAGTCCAAACGATATGACTTTAATTTGGAACATGCCTAAATGGCAGATGAAGGCAGTGAATTCTCGCACCTCAGGGTCCATTTCCACCTGCCAGTGCCTGCTGCTCAAGTCCAGGGAAGAGAAGACAGCCACACCTCTGAGACTGTCAATAATTTACTGCATTGTGGGGATGGTATAGGCATCTGTGATGGTTTTCCCCTCACATAAAGGTTTTGGAATCCACTACAAGCATTAGCCCCAGCCAAGTTTTCTCCTGTAGAGTCTTTTCTAGCTCCGCCCAACCAAGGGGATTTCCAAGTTCCCAGTCAGCAAGATCGGATATCCAGTCCATGGGGATAATTTATCTTCTGGAGCTTTCACACAATCCCAAACATGTTGACTGATCAGACCGTATGTTGGACCCATATCTACAACAACTTTGCCATTCCAGTTCCACACAGTTAAAGGAACACTCAACTGCCAAAGCTCACTCCAAGGTTGCTACATTTTTTCAGGCCTTAGACGAAGGAGTGGGAGGTAATACATTTTGCTGACTGCATCCCCAGCAATGAACCATGGAGGATGTATGGGTTTGTTGCGGTTGGGAAAAGGAAGACAATACATGAACTTTTTCTTTAAATGTTAGTTTTTTCCACTGTTCATATTGAAGCTGGCTTGCCTGATCTTTCTCCACTTGCTGTCCCAGTCTGACCAGTTCATCAACAGTGGAGACTGCCACAGAGCAGGCTTGCCATACATGGGTTGATGTTTATGAAGATGAGTTTGAGCACTGCAGTCTCTTGAGTATCTGGCTTCCACCTCCAGGGCTGTGTATAGACGTATGAAACACCAGGGGCTGAGCCCCAAAGAAAGGACATGATTCAGTGCAGATTGGAATTAATTTGTCAATAGTATAAAGAAGTCTCACACCAGGATTAAATCAAATCCAGTGTATTAGCCTACATTTTTCACATTTCAAAGAAGTGACTAATGCAAAAAACCGTGTGTGATATTGCATACAGTGATGCATGTAAACATTAAATGAAAAATGCAATGATGATTCCAAGTGTTTTTAATGTATGCTCTAATAACCATGCTGTGGTGCCTGTATTAAAGCCCTCCCAAATTATTTAAAGCCAAGAAATGTTCACCATCTATTTGAGAGACGCACAAACTGACAGGTGTTCTAAATTACTGTCTCTGGCCTCATCAGCCACCATAGCATATATGCTGGATTCTTTCAGTTCAGCCACAATACTCTCAGTGACTTCAGGACAACACTGAATCATCTGCAGCATTGCCAACTTTCATGCATTCAGTGTGCGTTTAAGTGGCATATTCGTGTCCCCGTGCTGTAGTCATAAAATATTCAACCAGCATGTATGTAAGAGATTCTCAGATGGAATTGCCATTAACCCCTCATCCATCAGTGGATTTAATGCCAGAAAATCTTGGCATTTTTCCGGGTATACTCGGGGATCCAATATTTCCTCAAATTTCCAAAATGTAGGAAACTGCAGCTTAATAGGCCATTTTCCCATAAACTGTCCTCAGTCCTCCAGCAGAACAGGCAAATCCTGTGGAGACTCCAGCACACAAGCTTTTATCTGGGACCTAACAGTGCATTGAAGACGTTGCCTTTTCGCCTCCCCTGGCTCATCTCTGTTTAGGGCAGCTTGGAGATGGACTGTTGTGTGTATAGACATGTTGAGAGCGTGTTTCATTGTTGCAATTTCCTGAGATATTAACTCAATATCTTGTGATAATTTCCACATGTCATTGTGCAGATGGTTGACTGACTGCTTACCCGGGGTCATAAATTCTTTGATATCTTTCATTATCTCTGTGTGATGATGTACCATTCTCCAGTTGAGATTTGCAGCAAACTGATTCCTAATAAACTGGTTTGTTGGTTCAGGGCTTCACGTAATTCAAATTGTCGTTCAAAAACTGTTGTGACATCCAATAAATAAATGTGTCACTGTATTTTCGTGATCCCCATTTTGGTTATTTTGCGCCGCGACGTGTTTCTGAATTTTTTCCTCAAAATTGTCTTTAGTGTCACCTCAGTGTTACTTTTTCCCTCATTGCTTTCCGCAGCTGCAATGGATTGGTGAGCCGTCCAGAGTGGGTCCCTGCCTTTCGCCCGTAGTCAGCTGGGATAGGCTCCAGCTCCCCCATGACCCAAGTGATGAATAAGCGGGTATAGAGAATGGATGGATGGATGAATGCTCTCCGTGATTTGGCTAGGCGGCTCCGCCTTGAGATGCAAAGTTCATTATAATAAGTGATTGAGATAAATCAGAATTTATCCAAAGCTCCATATCCAGTAGTGAATAAATAGTGCTTTTTTCTCCACTTAGTTTATTTTGATCATGGTTTTCCTCCCCTCCCTTTCTGAAACTGAGTCGTTATAAATTTTTATTTTTATTTAACCTTTATTTAACCAGGGAAGTCCCATTGAGATCGATATCTCTTTTTCAAGGGAGCCCTGGGGGGTTGAGGGGGAGTTGGGCAGAGGACAAGTCGCATAGTCAATTAGATCAGGGGAGGATTAGGTGGCAGCTTGAAAGAGCCAGGTTGGGAATTTAGCCTTGGCACCGGGGAACCCCCTACTCTTGTTGACGAGTGTCATAGGATCTTTAATTACCACAGAGAGTCAGGACCTCGATTTAATGTCTCATCAGAAAGATCTCTCCTTCATTACAGTGTCCCCATCACTGCACTGGGGCATTGGGGATTATTTCACCAGAGGGTAGATCACAACCTACTGGCCGACCAGCACCTCTTCCAGCAGCAACTTGGTTTTCCCAGGTGGTCTTCCATCCTTCCACACCTGCTTAGCTTCAGCTTCGGGAGGCCAGATGGAACAGTGGTATGGCTGCCTGCAAGGACATCCAATCCTTGCACATCCTTAAAATCCTCCAGTAGACATTTTTTGCAGCTGAGGAAGCCATTTTAGGTTGGAATATAGGAGGTTAAATTTGAAAAGATAAGTATTGCTGGTATTTTTTGCTCTCCTGTATAGGCTGAACAAGGCCAGGGTTTTGCAAATCCTGGAATTTGTGATGCCATTTTTTTTGCAGCGGGTTGGACTATTTTTGTATTTAAATAAAAATGGGTGCCAGTCAGAGTCAAGTCTAACAAACAATGCATTAAACAGAAAAAGAAAATACCTTCATCTTACCTTGCAAAAACCTGAGTGCATATAAAATTAAAACAATCATGTACATGTAAAACAAATAAGAAGTTGTTCACAAAAAAAATAACAATAAATGCAGTACATCAAACTCAGCCAGCATGGATGAGCCACAACAACACACTTCTTTTCAGCAATAGAGCTGTTTAATCCGATATTTCTCCACAGTCCCAAATTTCATCCCACTCCAAAAAGGATCTGGTTAGGGTTTCCCTCAAACCCACGCAGCGCACACCGTTCCATACAGTCAATTTCCCAACAATAAAAGCAATGAGACTTGAAAATCCAGTTTGAACAGCGGTTCCCAAAGGGAAAAAAACCCCTGGAAATCAAAATGAACAGCAGCATCTTGGCTCACCGTCAATGAAACCGATAGTTCATATCAAAATTAAAGAGCTATTTTGAAACACTCACAATTCCCTCAGTAAGTCAGTCAGTGGAGTTTTAGTTGGTCAGTATAACAATTACAGAATCCCCCACTTTGGCAACAGGAATGGATCCTTAACTTTGACCAGTAGATTATTTTTACTCACAACAAGGACAGAGACGAGCTAAAACATTCCTTGATTGTGGTGATAAATGCAGACTTCAAAGTGCGATTGACTGAAGGGAAGGCAATGTTTGCTCGGTAAGTGAACTCTCAGCACTTATCTCAGAGTTCAAACTATAGATTTTCTTGGAGGCTGGATTTGTATTTTACGGGTTGTTTGAAGTTGGCGATTGGGTTTTAGGGAGCTTGTGGTAGTCAATGATGGGAGCCACAGAGGGACTGTCTGACAGGTGGGCTGCGATGTAATGCTGACAGCAGTCGCTACACTATGCTGTAACACGCCAATAAATATCAAAGTTGCCAGTGTAGGCAGGTTTATATTTTAATAAAGGCGAAAACAAAGACTGCAGTCGTTTTGCATGGCTGATGCACTTTCTGAAGGCAGCATAACCTGTCGTAATACCAGCCAGCATGGGGTGTCGAAAATCTGACTCAGCATTCATTGGGAATACTGCCATGATTGACTGTTGGCATGAACAATCGCAGTATTTGTGGATGGGTCAATTCTTGATCATAGATGAGCATGGAAGTTTGCCAAAGTTGGAGAGGTCACGGGATTATTACAGAAGACATATAAAAGAATACAGAATAGAATTAGACTGTCATTAGATAAGTCAGAGTATTTAGCTAACTGAAGCAGTCACATAGGAGTTGGGGACTGAGGGGGTTTACACGCTGCTAAACACTCATAACCATAAGAATACAACAATAAATGGGATCAACTAAGAATGACAGCAGAGATTTAGCTCAGCAAGGGGCTGACGGCACGTGAGGAGATTCACATGGCCAATAAGAAGCCAGAATTACCCCTTACCTCCCACATATCCCATGATATCATCTTTCATGAAGCAGAAACAATGAGAGAAAAACACATCAGTACCTGGGATGCATGCACTGCAATGACAGCCATTGGTAAAGTATTACAATGGTTACCACAACTCTCTCCCACAGCAAAGATGATAACAATAACCGCATATTATTCTATATTGTTCATGTACATTTTTCATGTACATTTTTTTTAATTATTCAGATTATTAGCTCTCCTGCTGCTCTATAAATGAACAAGCCCCATATTCCTTTTATTTCCTTCACTTATTTACCCTGCTTTCTGAATGCAAACCTCAATATATAGACCCTATAGATTTAAGCCTAAAATCAGCCACAGATAATATAATAACAATGAAGACAGTAGCCTGCCATAATGGAGTTCAGTATTATAGCTGGGTCGCAAAGAAAATTGTAGGCTACTAGAGACAGCAGGTATAACATGTTCTTTGTGTAATCACATAAGGAGGTACAAAAGGAATGAGACGTGACGGTAAAGCAAGAGGTGGAAGAAATGTTGGTGAAAAGGTAAAGGAGGGGATGGGGGTAGGTCTGGTTGAGAAGCTAGGTGAGAAATCCAGGTTCAGAGAAGAAGTAGAGACCAACTGGATTGCACCAATCATGACAGCGACGGTGGTTTTGTTTTCAGTTTAGCAGTCTACTCATTATAATCTGTTCAGTGAGCACATACACAGCCTTCATTTTTATCCTGACTACTCATGAGACTGTGTCTTAAAAGGTTGCAATGCGATCATGTTCACAAAAACTGTCTGCAAAATGACACAGCCAAATTCAGATAAACACGCACACGCCAAATTCAGATAAACACGCACAAAGATACTCAAAACAGTTTTCGTAGTTGTTCTATCGTAGCTGTAGAGTGGCATCACTGCAGTTTCCCCGGATGACACACAGATACACACACACACACATATCAACTGAAAATGATACCAGAATCGCAATCACGGCTGGTAAAAATACTGCCCCAGCATTTAGTTACAGGCACTTCATCTGCAGTTCAGCACAATTCACCAGGATGATTCCGTATGAGGACATGGAAAAATGGTAAAATTAAAAACTGCTTTATATTGGCAACCATTATCGCCACTTCATAGTTTAATTTCCAAAGCATCATAACAAGTTTTTGCCACAAACATGGCAATATCTCCCGCCGCCTCAATTTTATGTGTCCTTACGGACGTACGTACATACGGACGGATCCCAATGCTATATCCCCCGCTTCGCGCTAATCACGCAGTGAGGGATAACAAGTGAGTTTTATCACCTTCGTAACCTCAAAATTGTATTTTTAGGACAAAAGTCTCAAAATTTGAATTTTGCCAATTCAGCCATTCTTCTCAAAATAACATTGATGTGCATGGAATAATTTTAAAATAGTAACCCTCGTGTCTTTTAATACCTTACATCAAAGGAATGGATCGTCAGTAATGCCTCAATACATCTTTAACAGGGATTTGAGCGCTGATATTTGGAAGGCTCTTTCTTCCAGTGTCCCGTGCGACACATGGAGATGGAAAAGTTAGTGCCACAGTTTAGTTTGGGGATATAAAATTTTTTTAATAAAGGATTCATTAAATTCTTTATGCAAGCAATTATATTCTGCAAAATAGAAATGAAAGAATTGACTTCTCCATTATTAACAACAAATATGGTCCTGGTCCTGTACGACGTACTTTGACTTTTGATTAATTTATATTTTCTGTCAACCTAAATCTTTTCCTACAGCCCAATGATCATAACAGATCTAAGTGAATCTAACACACCGATCAGCCACAAGATTAAAACCTCCTGTTGAATATGGTGACATTCCCCCTAGTGCTACCAAAACAGCTCCATCAAACTGATGACACTTGAATTATATAAATTCCCCACAACTTGTGCCACAATAGGCCTTTTACGGATTTGAACCAGAATGATAGCCTTCATATACACCGTACAACCCCAATTCCGAAATAGCTGGGACAAAGTGTAAATTGTGAATAAAATCAAAATGCAATGACTTTCAAATCACTCCAGCCAGTATTTTATTCACAATAGAACAGAGATAACATAGCAAATGTTGAAACTGAGAAATTTTTACAGAAAATTTATCCAAAAAATGAGCTCATTTCAAATAAGATGGTTGCTACAGGTCTCAAAAAAGTTGGTACAGGGGCTTGTTTACCATGATGTTGCATCCCCTCTTTTTAACACAGATTGGAGGCGTCTGGGCATTGAGGAGACAAGTTTCTTGATTTTAGCCATTGGAATTTGATCCCACTCTTGTTTAATACAGGCTTCCAGCTGCTGGAGAGTTTTGGGTCTCCTTTGATGGACTGTTTCATTTAATTATGCATCACATGTTCTCAATCGGTGAAAGATCAGGACTGCAGGCAGGCCAGTTCAGCACAAGGACTCTTCTACTACAAAGCCATGCTGTTGTAATAGCTGCAGTATGTGGTTTTGCATTGTCCTGCTGAAATACACAAGGCCTTCCCTGGAATAGATGTCGTCTGGAGGGGAGCATATGTTGCTCTAAAACCTTTATATACCTTTCAGCATTCATAGTGGTTTTTAAAACATGCAAGTGTCCCATACTATATGCACTAATGCATCCCCATACCATCAGAGATGCTGGCTTTTGAACTGAACGCTGATAACAGAAGGGGTGGTCTTTCTCCTCTTCAGCCTGGAGGAAACGATGCCCACAATTTCCAACAAGAATGTCAAATTTGGACTCGTCTGACCACAGGACACTTTTCCACTCTGCTACAATCCATTTTAAATGAGCCTTGGCCAGCAGAACAAGGCGGCGCTTCTGGATCATGCTCAACAATGGCTTCCTTTTTGCATGGTAGAGGTTTAGGTGGCATCTGCGGATGGCACGGCAGACTGTGTTTAGAGACAGTGGTTTCTTGAAGTATTCCTGGGCCCATTCAGTAATTTCAATGACCGAATCATGCCGATGAGTGATGCAGTGGCGTCTGAGGGCCCGAAGATCACGGCCATCCAGTAAAGGTCTTCAGCCTTGTCCCTTACGCACAGAGATTTTTCCGTTTTCTCTGAATTTTTTGATGATGTTATGCACGGTCGATGATGAAATCTTCAAAGCCTTTGCAATTTGACATTGAGGAACATTTTTTTTTAAGTATTTCACATTTTTTTTACGCAAGCCTTCACAGGTTGGAGAGCCTATGGCCATCTTTACTTCTGAGAGACTCAGCCTCTCTAAGACATTCATTTTATAGCCAATCATGTTACACACCTGATGCCAGTTAACTTAATTACTTGATGAATGTTCTTTCAGCTGATTCCCTTATAAATTAATTGCTTTGTCAGCCCGTTTTTTGCCTGTGTCCCAACTTTTTTGAGACCTGTTGCAGCCAGAAATTTTAAAATAAGCTCATTTTGTGGATACAAAATGTAAAATGTCTCAGATTCAACATTTGAAATGTAATGTTATTTACAATAGAACATAGATATTGGCTCATGTGATCTGAAAGTCATTGCATTTCGATTTTAATCACAATTTACACTTCGTCCCAACTATTTCAGAATTGGGGTTGTACATCCATGAGCCTCCGGTGGGAATGGAAGGGCCAGTGAAGGAATGAGAGGAACTGTAGGATTTTTGGGGGAAGGGCTGTATGGAAGTTTATTGTATCTAAATTTATTATGTCCTATATGAAACTTTACTTACTCATACATGCATACGTATTATCCTGTATGACGCACTGTGTCCCGTACAACGCATTTTCAATTTTGCTGTTTCCTTCAAATTTTGCTCTTTTCATAATCTTCCTGTTTCAAAATGGTTATATTTCATTGTTTCTCATGAATAATGTCCAAATAAAAGGAGACGCACATTTTATTGATTTTATTGATGCATCTTTAGGTATTATCACCTAGCTTAAGAGATGTGACACTTTTGCATGTCCCGTACGAAACACAGTTCCCAATAAAAGTTCATGTGGCGGATATTTTCAATAAAGATCATTTCAAAGGTACAAGTGCATTAAAGCTTTCTTGTTTGTCTGCAATTTTCATTAAGTAGTATTTCAATAATATTCATCCGCACAACTTTCAGAGATTTTGGTCCGAACTCAGTTCTCCAAAAAGACAATTTTCTCTCTTTGTTACCACAATGCGATTAATCTTTATTGGTTGCTACATTTTCATTGTCCATTCCACTAATACTCTATCATTACCATAAAACATATCTTCATTGCGATTGTATTTAATCACAAAGCTGGGAAACGATATCTGAATGTCCCCAGCGACACATACGGAATCACCCATCAGCTGAGAAGTCGAACAGCACACAGAAATCATCAGTTCGTCAGTAGAACAGAATCTTGGCAGGACTTTGAGTGATTTTACGCCTTTGGCTAAGCGGAATGATGAGGTCAACTGAAAGAACACAAGCTAGGAGTCTGTGATTTAACGGAGAAGGATAGGAGTCAGGGAAGCCAAGTGGTGACAAAGCTTGGGGAAGAATGAATGCTACAGGAAGGCGGGGGAAACGTTCAGAGCCACATCCTAACCTGAGAGGGCGAGGTGGCCACTCTACTGGCGGTGGGTTGAGGTGGGCGTGGTGGCCCAGGCCTGAGTTCCTGGGTTGAATATTTATGCAGAGCACGAGTTTATCAGCAGAAATATAAACAGGCAGCCTATGGTCAGTCTAACATATTACAATGCAGGAAAGTGTTAGTAAAAGCACCGGAGACACATATACAGACGAAAAATATGGGCCTTAATTTGAGGCTGAATCTTCCGTTTCAACCCCAATTCAGAAAAAATTGGGACAGTATGTTAAATGAAAATTGAAAAAATTGAAATCAATGATTTATAAATTAGCTTTGACTTGTATTACATTCAGAACAACACAACAGTGCACCATTTCATATTTCACCAAATGAATTTTATTGATTTTTGAAAATAAATGCTTACTTGATTCTTGCAACATAAAAAGTTGAGACTGAAGTATTTACCATGTTGTAATATTCCCATTCCTTTTTACAATGCTAAATAAAACCAAGTGATTAAGTATTTAGGGTGTAAGTTCAACCCATTCTTTCTGAAAACAAGTCTTAAGGTGTGCAAAAGGCAGGGGTCTTTGTTGTTGCGTTTTGAGTTACAAAATGCAATCATCTGCTGACATCAACTGTTTCAAATCACACGATCATTCTCATTTTTAATTTTATTAAACTGCCCGTGTCTAAACTTTTTTTGAATATGCAGCAGTCCTGAATGGCAAGAATGGATCTATATTTACAAATAAAATGAAGTTAACAAGACAACACATTGAATATCTAGTCTTTCTATGGTGTACAATGAAATACAAGTCAAAGCAAATTTACAATTCACTGCTTTCTGCATTTGCGCACATTTTGCATACCACCCAACTTTTGGGGGTCATATTTTCCAGTGCGTCTTAAACGGTGCAAGTAAGAAAAAAGCATTGTGAACATTGTGAGGTGATCACAGATCTTCTGTGACCACCCTGAGTACCAGGAACACCTCTGGTCTGACACACTTGTCTATCTCGCGGGTGACTGAGGACATGTGAACTCATACACAGCAGTCTAATTTTAAACTTAACATGGTTTCCCCCATGGTATACAATTTCACTCGCAAGGCCACAGGAATTCTGTAGATATGGAAGTGCTGCGATGCTACAATTAGGGCCATGCCCAGGACTATCACATCCGCCCTTGTTGGGATCTGCCTTAACACACAGAGGGGATGCAGCTGGTCGCAACTTCGCCCTACTATTTTTTACCACAACTCCTCAAAATGATTCATTCAAACAAATGTGTGATTTTAGCATCATCTCTCATCTTGACCAGGCTCCCCTCTTCTCTCAAATAAATTGGACAACCATGGTCTCCACCAGTGACCAAAATTTTTTCCCCACGTTTTGATATTTTGATATCTGCTGTCACATTTTTTGGCCTCACATTTCTATTTTCAGAGATGAAGAATTAGCCTAAGTTCATGTAGTCAAACTGCTGCTAAGCAGAGTTTTCACTAATACAACACTGACCCTCTCCTTATATATTTTTTATTTATTTATTTATTTATCCCTTATTTAACCAGGGAAGTCCTGTTGAGATTGAAATCTCTTTTTCAAGGGAGCCCTGGGGGAAGAGGTGGGGAGGGACAGAGGAACTACACAGCCAATTAGATCAGGGGATGATTAGGTGGCAGATTGAAAGAGCCAGGTTGGGACTTTAGCCATGACACCGGGGAACCGGAATATATGGTGTTTTATAGTAGTCCTGATTAACCACTGGCCATGCCCATAAGGAAGTTTCACAGAGGCCAAGAAAGCAAATATTGGAGAAAATCAAGCACTATTGAGAGTTTGCATAAGGGAACCAAATGCTCTGACGTAAAATACAAAAGTACACTGCCAGGCAAAAAAAAAAAAAAAAAAATCTAATATTTTGTTGGACTGCCTTTAGTTTTAGCACATTCGTCATGGCATTGTTTCAACAGTCTTATGGAATGTTGCAACATTTATTCCCAAATTAATGAATAAATTTTTAACCAAGATCTTGTATTGACGACAGAATCCATTAAGCCTTCTCCAGCACATCCCAAAGACTTTCAATTGGTATTAGTGTCCAATTCATGAGTGAAAATTATTCATTCCTCAGGCTCACTGAACCACTCTTTCACAATTTGAGCCCAATGAATCATGGCATTGTCATCCTGGAATATGCCCATGCTGTCAGGGATTAAAAATCCATTGATGGTTACTGGGACATTCAGCACATTCAGCTAGTCTGCTGAATTCATTTTATCGCTGCACAACATTGCTGAGCCTAGACCTGATCAATTGAATCAACCCCAGATCATAACACAGCCTCGTGAGGCCTGTACAGTGGGCACCTTGCATGACGGGTGCATTGCTCCAAGGGGTTGCAGTCTTACTCTGACATGCCCATCGTTCCAGAATAGGGCAACTCTAGACTCGTCAGACCACTCAACCTTTTTGCAGAGTTGACAGTTAACCACTATCATTCCAGGTTTTAATCATACCTTAGTCAGTTATTTCCCAATTCCAGTGATTTTAGCCATCTCCTCAGTTGTTAAGTGGTTTTTCTCTTTATTTCATGCAGGACAACAATTTGCCCCCCTTAAAGCATTGTAACATCTTCCTCACAACCACGGGATACATCTTCCCACATGTTTGTTTGCCCCGTTGGCAATTCTCATTACCCCCTCAACAACTCTCTTGCTGATTGGGTACTTTCATCCCCTCTACCAGCAGTCCGTCCATCCGTCTGTCTGTCTTCCCATTGATTGTTATCACTCTAGCTGGTAAACTGTTGTAGAGACAGCCAGAAACTTTACACAGGCTATGCCTATTCGATCCTACCTTGCTCTTATTTTTACCAACTTTTTGCTAGGTCAAAGGTCACAGTGGATGACATTACCACTCTAGGGCACGCAAAGGGGGTATATAGCGCCAGTGTCAATCTAGTTTAAGAGATGAAAAGCTGCACATTGCGTTAGTCAGGTTTAAAACAGCTGTCACCAACTGAAACATATAATTAATTAATTATTGCAGTGACTAATAAGATCTTAAGTATTTGCATATTTGAATCTAAAAGGGGACTTCTCATGGCCAGACAGTGTATTTTACAAGTTTGAACCAAGAAGGTCATTGTAGCAGCACACATTGTGGAGGTCACTAGCAGCACTAACATGTTCATTGTTTACTTTCTAAGGAGTATTTTAATTAGCTGTAACAATAAAACAACCAAGGTTGAATAAGGAGGTACCATTACTGATATAGACCACAGCTCTGAGCTCTGCGACTCAAATTCACCGCACACACATGAACAATAAATTGTTTTTCTGGCTGTGTGCATGGGGAACACCAAGTGTTCCTATTAGAAAATAGAAGTCACCACAACACAGGATGTTTATGAGTACTACCTAAAATTATTTGAAGTTCAGTGGAAAATATTTAGGCTCATCTAAAATGATGAAGTAATTACGTATAATTACTTGCACAATATTTTCATGTTAATAAAACATATGCCACAGTGCTTTGGCACTCTCTGCGATGTCCAGCCACAAGTTTCCAGTCTCGCAAGAAAACTCAGAATCCTCAAATTCATGCTGTCTCAGTGGAGCAATAACCCCCAATGAATTATGTTTGGAGCCAGACACCAGTAAAGAGCATTACCTGGGACTCAGACTCGTGAATGGGCAATTCCTGTTGAGTGATGTTATGGTTGGCGCCGGACTGATCGCTGTAACCAGAGTGGACGGAAAAGGCACAGTTATTCAAATGCATTTCAGACAGATCCTGACCCAGTGTAATGACTAAATGTACAAACCCAGTAGACTGACTCAATGTACTGACCCAGTATACTGACCCAATTTACTGATCCAGCATACTGACCCAAATATTGACCCAGTCTACTGACGCAATATACTGACCCAGTCCATTGACTCAAAGAGGCAGGGACCACCAATATGTAATCTGAATTCACACACCAGAGCGCTACAAAAAGCTGCAAGGCGCATATTTTAGGCAGCAAACAGCTTGTGGCATGTTCTGCAAGCCCAAGCAAATACGGTCAATCAAAACTGTCACTATGGCCATGCAAAACCACTGCCAGCACAGGAGATCATGCCAGCTAACTCTGCAGAACTGTTACCAGGCCAAACCACTGTCAATGCATTCTCATGCCATAGCTACGGCCATTTTTTGTCAATGTTTGAGCATCAAGAGGGGGCTCGTCCAGAATTCAAAATAATTATCGACAACATACCAGTCATCCAACCGCACTTTTACCACATAATTCCACATCCAGACAAATCGGGTTCAAATAACTGAATACCACTCAACCCCTCCTAGACACAGTTCAGCAATAAAACGGACATCTAGAGAAAAATGTCAGCATCTGGCCAGGGTTGAAACTGTACCTCTTGATTGATCCGGCTGCCTTCAAGCCCTTTCTGTGGGGATGGGGGCCCATTTACTCTAAAGCATTTTACCAGCTCACAAAACAAATCTGTACAGGTTGACCATCATGCTCACCCAACCTAAAATTGCCATAATTATGTTCTTGGTGGAAACACCCAGGATAATGAGTAATTAAAAAACAAAAGTGGTTTGCACTCAGAGAATAACTTTATTAAACACATGGGGACAAATAAGCAAACAATCGTAATAAATTATAGACAATAAGTTATTAAATTCACCATTGAATGTGCAAGTTATTTACTGCTGAGAGCATAACAACAGCAAAAAGTTTTTTCAGACACCAAAAAAAAAACTAAGCAGGAGAGCACACATTAATACTAAATATATTTTAGAGCAATAAATGCCTGCCACCAGACGGGGGCAGCGCTGAACAAACTAATCATAATAATAATAATATGTATAGAGAAAATGGCACTTAATATAACTGAAACATTTCAAAATGGCTAAGTCTACTTTTAATGTTTAATCTGCACTGCACGTGGTAAGGCATTATTCATATTTAAAGGTCCTTAGCCATGAAAAAACACAATGGATGTACAACATAAATATGAGCCCTAATGAAACCACTTTGCACAACGTAGTTCCTGAATGGATATATGTTTTTTAAAAGTAATGTACAAATCTCAGGGGTCTTTTGGATTTGTTTTTAAAAATTTGACAGAGAAAGTTTTCCATTATGTTCTCTAAGTGTGGGAAGGCGTAATCTAGAAAAGGCATGGCCTGTGCTGAGGCTCGATGGGCAGGACTTTCAGCATTTAGACCTCTCCCAGTCTCAGGCACTCACTTGTTCTGTTCTTCCAATTTGGTCATCACTTCATTCAGGCTCTGATTCAGCTAAGGGCACAGAAAATTTTTGGTCATCCCTAACAATGTCAACACTGTGTAGGTTAGTGGTACCATTTAACCCATGCGTAGGGAACTCTGGTCCTGGAGAGCTATATTGCCTTGTTATCAAGCCCTTGACAAGACGCAATCATTTAAATCAGGTGTGTTAGCGCAAAAAGAAACATCTGAAATGCAAAGGGCTATTCTCGCAATCACGTCATATGGGAACGATTTTAAAAAATCTATTTTTACATCCATGATTGATACGACTTGTAATCGTTCGCATCTGTTTGAGCAGCACAGTGCCCAGGGATGTAGTGCAAATGTAGTCTATATTTGAATGGAACTGGGAGACTCATCAACTTCTTAACTATGCTTCTGACTTATTAACGTTTACTCTGTGATGTAAAACTGTGACCTTACGTGAAGCAAACCAAATTTCCCTCGGGATAATAAAGTATTATCTATCTATCTATGACAAAAAAATAGTGTTTATTTAGGCAACATTCAATGTCCAACCTTCCAGTACTTCTGCATTATTTACATCCTACTGGAATATATCAGAGCTTTCAGAAAGATACAACATTCCTAGTTGTAATTACAAGTTGACATGAATGCTATTTACATGTAAGAAATAGGTATTTACAGTAAATGCCATATAAAGTATACGTAGCATATGGCTCTCCGAGAGCAAAGATCCCAAATCCTAATTTATCACTTAAATACACTGGTGTTTTGCTAAGCATTCCAACATACAGTATCAGTCAAACACCTGGGGGTTGAGGGTCTGATAAAAAGTAGAATAATGATTAGATGGGTGTGTGCACTCCTTGGGTTACTAAAACTCAATGTATGTATTCAAGGGTAAAAACAGCTTTGAACTTAAGTGTGTCAGTACTGAAAATGCAGTTTTTATGCAAAAATGCAGTATCCAAAGCATAAATGTCAGGGCCCTGCATTTCATAATCTTAGGGTCCTTAACATTAATCAAAAAGGGCAGAACAGGCTCCAGGTTTTTGTCTTAGCTCAGCATTAAGACACCAGATTCTCCTTATCAAGATATTGCTGGGAGACAGTAACATGTTAGGAAGTTGAACCATGTGGTTTAGCACTCAGCTAAAACAAAAGCCAGGAACCATTCTTTCTGAGAATTACTCCATAAATAAGCCATAGAATCTGCTTACTGGTAGGGAAGCAGATGGTTTCTCACCTTTCCCATTTCTCTATGAAACTTCTCTGACAGAGATGCCACACTCTGGAATGTGTTAACATAAAAGCCAACACGACTGTAAGGAACGAAAGAGAGTGAGAGAAGAGTCACTTAACACCCTGAAGAACTGTAGAACCTGACATTCACCTCATCTCCTTTCAGAAGGACTCACCTGTTCCACAGTGCCGGGAGCTCATCCTGTAGATCTACATTCATCTCTTCAAACACCTTCTGGGCTCTTCCTAATTCATCCTCGGCCTGGACACATAAACACACATAAACGGGTCAGTGACAAATAAGCCTTTTAAAAATGGTTTTAATAAATATTTAAAAATGTACAGAATACATTTATTTGAAGTTGGAAGAGTCTGTTTAAACAAGTCTTAATGGTTGCACAACATTTACAGGGTTTTAGTAGTTTTAGACTGTATTTGCAATTTCATCAGCCACAAAACGTCAGGTGGCGCAACCAAAAGTTTCTTGAAAAAAATAATAAACACACACACACTTCTCTCTTCTTTTTCCTAAGTGATTCTTTTAGTAAGTATACCTGAGAGTGTCTACTCTGCCTAAAACATTACTATCTTGTAATTGAGCTGGGTATTAAAAGTAACTTATGGATTGTAGGGGTGGGTATTTTGGATTTCCAAACAATTCAAGAACAATTGAACTATTAAACTTTGTTTATTTGAAAGGTTTTCAATATAAAAATATTATTATTTTAAATTACATATTCAATACATTTCACATTTTGTTAACTTGCTCAGACGGTTGCACTACTTGACATTTGAGGGTTTGAGATGGCAAAACATAAAAATATATATCATTTTTATGATAAACTGGAGATATGTTAAAATTAAACAGGTTTTATACAATAAAATTATGCTTATTATGAATTATATAAAATTATTTTAAACCAAAGTAGTGCACTCAGACAATGTCACGTCATTGACCCAAACACAATCACACACACAAACTTTACCCATGAGAAAATGACTATAAAACACCTAAGTGCATTTCTATGATGAATATACTGTATAAGTTTGGCATGCACAACCCCAACTTGAAAAAGTCATTTACAAATAATTGCTCAAGATTCAAACATTAATGCAGCGTACTGCCCTGAATTATTTGGAGCATAAACGGAAATTCTGGAGGTTTTATGTAATGTGGTGAAATTTTGAAGGGAAAAATGCAAAATTATTTCAATTGACAAGACAATTGTGTCACAGTGATCTATATTTTGTACGCTTAAAACTCCAAGATCTCACAAGCACTGGCAACATGACTGGGAGGCAGGCAACGGCTCACAAGTCACCTGGTTTCTGGAGAGGTTAGTCTGGGCAACATGATGCGCCGAGATCATCCCCTGAGCCCATACAGGGGCTGCTTTCTCCAGGAGAGCGACAGACTGCTCATGCAAACAGACACAGGCAGGAGAGGGCAGGAGGGACAGAAAAAGAGCAAGAGACCGCAAACGAGAGGAGAAAAAAAGCTATTTACATGCTCAGAGTTATTATAGCCAATCAGAGGCGCAAAGAGCTTAAAAATAATGGGTGAGTTGCTTAACGTATTCCAATGGTGCAAAAAGAAAGAATACCAAGTAGGACAAATAGAAAAACCACACGCACATGCACACCAGTGCTGAAGCAATTTAGCAGCATCGTCTATGCTGCACTGGGTTAGTATCCCATTATAATTGAACACCATGACTGTGTTTCAGGGTCATAGCTGGGTCCTCCTATTACAGAATATCAAAGGAATAGCATTTTGCTAATTCTCTGCTACTGATTATTGGGGCAGCAGTTACCTTAGCCAGCTTGACCTCATCCTTTTTCTTGCTCTTCTGTATGGAGGCCACTTGGTGCCGTGCGCTGTCAAAGTCTACCAGCTTCCTGTCGCGTTTTGCAATGCGCGCCTGTAGAGGGCGCAAGGGAGACACGCTGACCATCACATGATCTGAAAGGTGTCTCGGATATTTGGATATCAATTCCTCTACAATCTTAAAACTGAAATGGTGAATATATTTTGAAATGTAATTTCATCTTGTTCTAAGCAATGTTGTCAAGAGTCCTCCAAGTTACTTGAGAGATTAATTAATTTAACCGAGAATTTTGGAAGTTGCTAACAAAAATACTCAACACAGCTGCATGGAAACCCTTCACAAACATTTTTAAGAAATTTATTTTCAAAATTTTTTTTTCAGTTTAATGAACACTTCTTCCAGTCAAAAGACATTTCTGGCGGTATTTCCAAACTGGTTATTCATACACTTGTGGAAACCGATTGTAACTATAGATCATGGTTAATTGATTGTCAGAGGAATTGTTACAGGATTGTAATTTTTTTGTTAATTCCTACAGAAATTATCTGAGTGGTAGTGTACAGCTGGAAGAAGATCGACCAGTAAAAGGGTGAAGAATGCACCGTATAACTTCACAAGAGGACAGCTCGTCAGACAGGGTCATCAGTAAACCAACAGAACTAAGAGTCAAGCCACCTTGAATTTAAACAGTGTATGCAATGAGTTGTGCAGAAAATATCATAGTAATATAGCTCTATCACGGTCAAAAACAAAACTAATTAATGCCTGTCCGTTCATTTCGCAATAGACAGCATAATACTAAAGTTTGCGAGCTAAAGCATATAAATATTGAAATGGCAAAGAGCTCAGAGGGTCTTAACTCAGTTCTTCAGAGTGAGAGATAGATACACTAATTACAGCACTAAAAGCAGGTGATGTATGGATCAGGAAAAATGACAATATAGACAAGTCATAATGGTCTGCACTGGTCGCAGAATGAGCCAAAATGGTGTAATCTGATTGAAGTTCTTTTTATTGACAAGTATGAGAGCAAACAGCCTTAGAGGCAGTGCAGCTTCCAACAGCTTCCAGGCTTCCATTACCAAATGTGCCTGTGGATCAAAGCAGAGCTTGAGATTAGAATTAAAATTTGCGATGCATAACAGAGCGCCTCCTACCTTGATATCAGGGAACTGCCCCATGTACGTGTCCATTGACTGTGAGGCTTGGTCCACCAGTTTCTGATGAAAGTCTATCCACAGAAGGTCAGTATCCTACAATGTATGTCAACAAATCAGCGCAAATGTGTGCACATGCACGAAAAGAAACACATTCACTACTGGTCAAAAGTTTTACATCAATAATTTTCAAGCAGCTAGAGCTAGTAAAAAGATTTTTTTTTTCTGTAATAAACTATGTAAACTTTAGATTGATCTAAGTGGCAGTCTTGTCATGATGACTCCAATACAGATTCATGGATTTTTCCTCTGCAAGGACAGACAGGGATTCTGTAGGTTTACGGCAACCACAGCTCTAGTTCAAGGAAGTGCTGCAATTGTGGTTTGCATCTTCTAGATTTTTCTGTCCAATTTGTGCCGATCTAGTTTGTTTACATACGTTGTCGGAAAATGGAAAGAGTTCTTGGTCTACCTGCTTATTTTGCTAAATACAATTTTTTTATTAACTGCAAAAATTTACGTCACTGTGCAGTGAAATAACAGATTCTTGTTGACTTCCAACAATTCCCATCTTATAGCCATTTCAGGTTATGTTCCCTGAGTTCAAATTGGTTTTATTTCCATGAAATATGGAACAAACAGATGAGTAAAATATTCTAAAACTTTTTGACCCATGTCACAGTTTCATCTAAATCCAGTACAGTTCCTTCAAGATCCTCCAGTGCACAGTCATACAACTAAAACTACACTGCCAACTGAATACTATAGTATGGAGAACTAATGGGCGATTAGATCTCCAGAGAGACTCAGAATATCTACCAATACTGAAGTTAATTTACCTCCAAAATGCAATCCAGCTCTTTCTCAATCATCTCCTTCAGCATGTCAGTGAGGAGAGAGTGAAAAACACAAGCTGCTAACAGTGACAAAAACAGTGTGCATCTGTGTGTGGGGGTGAGTGAGCATGTGCACGGTACACAGGAGAATGCCAGTGTTCAAATATGTCACTGTGCAGATGTAATCATGCATCTGTGAGTGCAGTAGCATGAGTATGGAACCCAATGATCCACATGTGAGAGAGACAGTAAAGGGGATATAGGTGGAAGAAAAGGTGTAAAGAAAAGAGATGTAGAAGGACGGATGTAGACAGAAGGTAAAGAGATGGAGCAGAGTGAGCAGGGTTGTGTGGATGTAGGCGCATGAAAGCCAACATTTCCCACAGTTCTAATCTCCATTCCTCTCCCAATGCCACTCCTCCTAACAGACAACACCCACTACAAAGAGTGCCACTTAATCACTTTACTGCCATGGACATGTATATTTGGCACTGTAATCAAATACCAAAATATGAGACCAAAGCTCGCTACTGTTAATGACAGGGGTGACCTCTGACCTCTGCAATGGAAGTCACTTCCTCTTTCCCGTACCACTCAGGCTCATACATGTCTGCAAGACACTCCTGGAGACGCCTGGACGAGTCGTGCATCGCTGCGGGTTAATAGGTGGACAGACGCATCACTCAGAGAGAGGGGGACAGCTGGACACGTCAGATCCAGGACCCGATTTTTACAGTTTTTACTGCCGCATCATGCCAAATCACTGCACAAAGTGTTTTACACATTTGGCATTAGCCTCATTCATTAAGAAACTCTTCATATGCATGCCAAGCCAAAAAAAAGTTATCACACTTCAATGAATGTGACAACCTGTTCATTAGTTTTCAAACCTGGCCTATTACGGATAGTAAACTCCCATTCTGGAAAGGTGATTAGTGAGCCGGCATCTGAGCCGGCATCTCCTTATATTTCAGGCGTAAGAACAAGCTACTGATTGGCTAAAACATCTGTAAGAGCAATTTCCAAGATCTACATAGGTTGCTAGTTGAAAGAAAATTACTAACACCAGCAAAAACTGTAGCCTTCCAGGAATGGTTATTGAAACCCATGTGTTTAAATAAAAACTGTTGGTAAGACCAGTATATATTGAATGAAATGTGAAAAACTCATGTAAAGCAGAGGCCTGAAAATTATGGCTAAACAGCTTAAAATGTTTCAGAAGATGATACTGTAGGACTACCGCAGATGTTCATTTTGAACCATTAAAAAGCTGCAACAGAACAGGGACAACAAAACAGGAACATAATGTGCAGTGACCATGTTTCCAAAATGTCATTTTGCACCATTAGGTTATATATAATGTAGCATTTTGGCAATACCATTACACATATAAATATGTGGAAACATAATTTATAACCACAAACCTTTGACGGCTGCCAGGTAAGCCCTCAGGTCCTTCTGTAAGTTGGTGCCTTGTGTCTGAAAAATTAAATAAGAACATCAAGAAAAGTAATTGAAAAAATAAGAAAAGAAGAATGTGCCATTAGGAGATGGATAAATCTATTTGAGTGGGAGAGGGAGTTGGGCCCAATTACAGGATCAGAAAGTGTATTGTCCCAACTGCGTAGATTTGGAAATTTGCACAGCTCTTCAGCCAGTAGGCAGAAATATAGTCACCTGACAAAACTTACTTGGAGGAAAAATGTGGCAAAACTTTTACTTTCTTAACCCAGGATTTTCTGTCTGATTTTTAGGGGGGGGGGTCTGCATGACAGAGTGTGTGTTTAACAGCACAATTTCTGTAACGGAGTTCTTCATATCCTCATTTTGTGTCACTTTTTTTTTTTTTCACATCAAGGCATTCAAGCAGTCGTGATCTAAAGCAGGGATCACCAAATCTGGACCCTGCATTCAACTCCTGTCCTGATTTTATTTTCTCCCAGGTATTTAATTACTTAACTGAACTATGAGGGCTTCTTTACCCAACTCCCAGGTAAAGGGAAGGAGGAAAACTTAAGTTCACGAACCTCAAGGACAGCGTTTTGATCATCCTGAACCTAAAGCAAGGAGAGGCTTTCCACAAAACCCCAGCACAGCAAATATTCAGCCCTCAGAGGTTGTGCGCATTTTAGTAAATAATTCCTCAAAAGCAACAGAAAATCTGAATTTTCCTTTGGCCCAAAGATATTCAGGCACAATTTTTCCCCTATAAATGATTATTAATTGCACGCAAATGTTGGGCAGGCCAAAGAAAAACAAACAAAAACCTGGAAAGGGAGGTCTAGGGAAGAGAAAGGGTGAATATGAGAGGCGTGTGGAGGAAATTACAAGGTCTGCTATGAGAGACAGCACTTATATTAGAGACAAGAGGGCCCCCAGTCTGACTGCTGAGCTAACTGGATCAGACAGGGCTCTCACCATTTGCTTGTTAAACTGAGTCACAACCTCCTCAAATGCAGCATCCTTTGTCTCGTCTGCTTTTCCCAGCTTCTGCAGAACCTGGAATACAACACAAATCACCACATTCATTCAAGACTGATAATGACAGACAACGTTTATATTGCAGAAAATTAGCTCTAGGGGCATCGACCCTATCCTACAACCCAAATCAGAAGTTGGGATGGTCTGTTACATTTAAATTGAAAGCAGTAATTGGTAAATTTGAACTGTATTACATTGAAAACAATGCGACAGCATGTTGTTTGACCACTGCACGTTTAGACCACAGTGCCAACGGGGGCCCCCAATTACCTACACATTTTAGCTTTCGATTAATAGCAATACTAGCGCTGGCATTGTTCATTTGGTGGATAAATACAAAAATGCAAGTAACCTTTGTTAAAAATAAAGTATATTTATGGCCAGTTTTAAAAAAAGATTCCAAGCCAGCAATCTCCTCACCACTGCTTACATGGTAAATTGATTTATAATATGGCACAACAAATTCAGCAAATGGAAGAAAAACAATAAGGCAGATGATGTACTGTAGCCCACAGAGTATTATTATTTGGTCATGATAACACATTATTATTCATTGTGCTGATTCTGAAAGTTACAGACCGATTGAATCAACAGGAATGTGGAAAGACAAAGTATGTAATGATGAGTCCCATGTTCAGTAAAAATGGTCTTTTTCCATCCATCCACTACCTAATTTGTTTATTCCTGGTCGGGGATGTGGAGGGGCTGTAGTCCAGCTGTCTCCGGGCAAGAGGTGGGAAAACACACCGAAAATTTGCCAATCCATCATAGGGCACATGCACCATTCACTCACATATTAGAACCTACGGGCAATCAGGGTCTTCAAATAGTCTGTCATGTATGTTTTAAGACTGTCGGAGGAAACTGAAGCACCCAGAGGAAACCCACGTAAACATGTGGAGAACATGCAAACTCCGAATGGGAAGTCCCAGGCTAGATTCAATCCCACAAACGTCTTTCTGTAAGACAACTGGGCAACAAATGCAACTCTCAGCCACCCTCGTAATCCTTTCCTTCAAATTAACTTGTTGATTAGCAAATAAATAATACAGATAGAAAAAGAAAAACAATAAATAGATAAATTAAGGTGTTTAGTACTTTGAAGTTTCTAGTCTATAGCGACATGCAAAGACCTTACAGCAAGATGCTTGTTGTGCATCACATCAGTAAGAACAAGGACAGAAAAAATACCAAGCAAAGCACTGGTGACAGTTCTATCAGATAATGATATTTATCCAGATGACAAGGACTCCATTTTTTTGGCATTGGTTCAGGTTCTGAACAAAGACGACATCAGATATGCAGTCAGGCAATTCAAATGTGAAACAGGGGCATCTGCATGCCCATTAAAGAAAAAGTAAAGCCCACCTAAAATGTTCTGGACTACACCTCTCCCCCGGAAATAATATGGATTATTGTGTTAAGTCATCAGTAGTTGAGGAATAACAGCCAGACCAGACCTCCATGTAAAGGGTTTGCCAACCCCGCCATTCACAAATACCGAGCTAGTTGTCCCCCATTTCAAATGCAGATTCTCACTTCTCAGATTTCATTTATCAATCATTTACAAATATTTTGATTTGACCAGAATTTTTTTGCACACAGCTCCCCTTTACAGGTAACTTAAAAAGCAAGTAATCCTAATGTAGGTTTCAGCTCTGCAACCAGAGCAATTCAAAGAAAAGCATACAATTGCGGGTAGCTCACATGCTCATGAAAAATATATAATCCTTCCCGGTGATCCGTAACCGTAACACACAACATTTCACAGTAAGATACAGTATTCCAAAGACATCAATAACACGGAGTCACAGCAATGTAAGTCCTAAAGTAATAGATGATGGGATTTTATTGAAACTGCATAAGAACTGACAAGAAGTTGTTAGGGCATTTCCACTGCACACAGTTTGTTCTGAGTACTGTGAATAGTAGTCTTATTTGTGTTGTACGCCAGAAACCAGGTATCTCAGAGGCTTGTCATTATTTTCCACTGACACCTCTGTAGATTCCAAATAAAAGACAAAATGCAACTAGGCGCTAATATAACAGTCAATTCCCTTAGTTTTATGAGGACTCAAAAAAGCTTCAAATAAAAAAAAAAATCTAAATTTACCCACTAGTGTCAGCTGGCCAATAAAGGGTGCTAGGGCACCACCCCCACAGATGAGAGTGTGTTTTCATTTTTTCTTTTATTTCATTTCATATTTTTTAAATAAAAAAAACCTACCATAATGGAATCGATGATTACTTAAGTATGTATGTGTTTTAAATTAACAATAACGTATATTGTATAAAGTATAAATAAATATGTTCAGTGGGAAACTGACATTCTGGCTGTAAAGCAGAGATGAGTAGCCAGTAAAGGACTTGCTGTGGTAAGGCAGGAGTGTCGTAATATAAATCTGGCCAATCAGCGTCATCGAAAAAAATGCTCAAAGCGCGATTCTGATAGAGCTACAGCCCAGTCGCGAGCACTGGTCGGAAGCCACATGAGATATGAGATAGCTAGTCACTGTAACCCACATATCTGACTAGCCATCTTGCTAGCTAGCGAGCTAGTTTTCTACAAGGATGATGTCCTGTCTCTCGCTGCAAGTTTTTCATCAACTACAGCAGCTACAGGAGTGGAGTGTACCAACAGGGCGTAGAAAATTGGGTACTAACCCTTAGGATGGTCGTATCTACGTCTGACATTGTGATTTGCATTTACATCGGTTGCACCTGGCCTGACGGAACGTGGTCATTGATGTAAATACACGTTAAGTGCTGGCCATTACCTAGCAATTGACTGAACCCAAGCCCCGCCCACTTACGGCTACATCACAATGGGGCAAGCAGGGGTGTGACCTCTGACAACTTTCACCTCAGGCAGATGTCAAACCAGGCATTCAGGGTTTCTGACGATGGTAAAACGATGCAACATGTAACCCACACTCGATATGCCGACCGTGTAAACGGAGTGTTTTTTTTATTCCATTTTCAACATCATGAAAAGCTTTTTAATGTATTCCTAAACTAATTTAAAAAAGATCTGAAACAGTCGTGAAATTAGTGTCTTTCATTGTTGATAAATCTCACAAATTTATGACACAAGAATATTACAGAAGGCATTTTGTCAAACAAACCTACGCAGTTGTATTCTCATGCCTTTTGCAGCAATATTCATTTGAAGGGCTGTAATAAAACATCTCATGCTAGCCAGCTAATTTGCTATCCCATTGATTTGAAGAGGCCGCTGACTAACAACAAACGTCAGCAATTGATAACAGTCACCAGCGAGCTACCTTGGTACCTTTTCCATTGCGGGGACTGCATTAACTGGACAGTTAATAAAATTAACAAGGTGGCTAACAAGATAGCTGCTTGTAACTGACGTTCAACTACAGTACTTCTTACCTGCATAATATTTAAAACAGTGGACAAGTCGCTTTGTCTGTTTATACAGAGTTCCAAAAGACAAGGAGGGGAGAAAGGCTTGGCTGTTAGCTAGAAATCAGGAGAAATAAGTTTTCTCTGTCCCCTCGATCCGTGCTGTGCAATGATCATTTCTGAGAGCAGTGTTTTAACGGGACAGAGGCAAAGATGAAGCTTAGGAAAGGAGCAGCCAGAGTTAACTAGCGCTTCCTTTTAAAACAATGCTGGCATTAGCCATATGAATCAATATGAACGATTCGGTATATGGCAAATATGTTCAACCAGGGTACAATGAAGTGAGGAAACCAGAGAGTAATTTGATAACGTACACGGACATTCATTGACGTTCCTTATAATGGGGAAAACTTCCAACCACATATCTTATAAGAGGGTCATGAAAAGCCTCGGTCACGTTAACTTAACTTTTCTGCTCGCACTTAAACGTTGACACATTTCAATCTTCCCATTAGGAGGTGTGCCACCTTTCATCCTCCAAAAAGCACATATTTAGGAAGACAAAATGTTGATGCCAAAATAACACCAACTTGCATGCAACACATCAGTGAACGAAACCGGCGCCGCTATGCTTGTTGTTTTGAACTCAGACAAGGCTGAAGTTTCCTGGTTAGTTGTCCGACCTAGCAACAGTACCAATGGGAGGCGGGGCTTGGGATCAGTCAATTAACCTTTATGTGAAGTGCACTCTAACTTGTGTTCGAACAAGCGAGCTTACAAGTTAGGGAGCTAGCTCGCCCATGGATAAGAAGAGCAAAATAGTGAGATAAAGAAACTCATAGAAATGTGCTCAGATCAGAGAAACTTTCTCATAGCTGAATTAAATTAATTATATTACTTTGATTTAGTTTTGATACATTTTTTCAACAGATGTTATCAATAAAAATACACCAGACAATTAATTGTTTTCAAGGCCAGTTTCAAATGGAAAGGCTTATGGTGCAATATGCAGTATATTGTTCGCGGTCTGTTTTTGTTTATAAATGACTCAGATGTTTATTACTGGAATTAATAATTACGAACTATTCCACAAGCACTGGTATCCTGTAGTTTTTTGTTGAATCCTAGTGGGATGGTTACTGAAAACAGAGTATGGCACAGCACAGCCCCACCAAGAATATTTTTCACCAGTCACCACTGGTACCCACAACAAGAGCTAACACCAGTAAGCCCTTACACAGAGAAGTTCACTGGAATTAGTGTGTTATTCTCAGTTCCTTCACACTAGACGTCACTTAGTGAACACTCAGTTTCATGTTAAACACAAAAACTAAAATTTCAGGCAAAAAAACTATTTATCAGGTGAATAAAAATTTTGGGATGAGCTCAAGAAGAAAGGAGCAGAAAAGAGACAGGAGAAAGAGAAAGACAAATACTTCACTGAGCTTAGAGTGCCATATCAGTGCATGCAAGAACTGAGATTTTAGGGGACTGGATCACGGCAAATGCATGAAAATGTGAAATTTACTCCCAATCCACACCACCTTGCTACCACAGCAAATTAGTAGTAAGAAACTGAGGCATTGGCACATATTTTTTATAACAACTTGTTTGTAGGAGACCACTAATATTGCCAGCAGCCCTGAATAGAATTTTATCTTATTGTGGAAAACAGCGAGGCAGGTGTGCCAGGCCCAGTCCCAGGAAACCAACTGGTCGAAAGGTTTTTAATTCCACCATAATTTGAGACACCTGACTCTGCTAAATACATCTCTGGCAGCAGAATGCTGTGTGATTTGCTTCAGCAAGAGCAAGAACCTCCTAGACAATGCATCTCCGGGAATTGGGGTGGGCTTCCTTGCTCTAAAGGGAGGTGAGAGGGCTCAGATAGTGTAGGGCAGGGGTCCCCAATCTTTCCCAGAAAGGGCCGGTGTGGGTGCAGGCTTTCATTGCAACCAACCAGCTATCGAGGGGTTGATTAGTAGCATCAGGTGTGTAAATGCTTGGTTGCAATGAAAGCCTGCACCCACACTGGCTCTTTCTGGGAAAGATTGAGGACCCCAGGTATAGGGGCTAAATGAAAACATTGGGCTCATTCCAGCCACAGTCTTTTTACAGATTTAACCAACATACTCTTGTACTTGACTACAAAAGACAACAAAGAATACTTATAAAAGAATAAAAAGACAGGGTGTTCAAAAAACATGGATTGGGTGATTTGAAAGTCCTTGAAGCACTTGAGCTATAACACGTCATTTAGAAATTATAACACATCCAGACTTTTATTAGCACGGCACATGCATATCAGATGGGAGCAGGTAGATTCTCAGCTCACTCATTTATACATCTAGAAAAAATGTATACGGTCTCAACAAAATACTTCTACAAGGGATGGTCTCGATGTTCCACAACCCTTTCGCAGCATTAGTCAGAGAGCTAGCCACTAGGTATTACTGCATTTTTACACCAACAAATATTGCGCCAAGTTGTAGAACAACATATCGTCTGAAGTTTTTAGGACGTGGCATTCTAACTGCGTTAGACATCTTATGATGCAGATATAATAGTGGAAATAGTATCTAAAATTGTGTCATAACAACCCTCAGCCTGACTACGTAGTCCCACTGGTAGGATTGTTCAGATTTGTCAAAATATGTTGATATCGATGTTCTGCCCTTGGTAGCCTGAGATAAAACCCCGACATGGTTTTTTTTTTATCCGCTAAACAAGCAAGCTTGGACAAATTTGACATAGAGGTCATATCTGAGTGTCTTTGTGAATTTCCCTACAATTAGCTTTATTATTTTCTTATGATGCAGAGTTGCAGATTGTACAGTAGCCATTGAGGAACAAATTAAGTGCAACAACGGTCTAATATGTGCTGATCTAACAGAGCCAGTAGGCATTTTAGTCATCAGCCCTCCCTCCAATACAACAGGAAAATCAAATTGTTTTAATTTACACAGACAGCCAATGGTCGGAATCTTTGAAAAGACAGATGCCATGGTAGCCAAGGGATTCATTTTCACGAGGAGGAATTGTTTCAGTGGTTTCTGACAAGGAGGGATTCTGTTAATGAAGCACATATCAGAAGCAACTTTATTACACATTTTCTATCGCACACCATTGCAGGGAACTGGAAGGGTATACTGCAGTGAAAATTTAGCTACATATGGGGAAAAATACCTGAGAGGAAAGTTGTAATATAATTGAAAAGCAAACATGACCGTGGCCAAGAATGCTGGGAAATTTGGACTCTCCAAAACTGTTGAATCACGCATTAACATAACCAAGAAAAAAAAATCTGTAAAATATTCATTTTTGGTCACAGAATCATAATAATTAAATCTGCAGTTGTTCAGGCATCTGGCTGTGGCTGTATTATTATTATTAGCTCCCGTGCCGCTCGGTATCGGGCTACATCCGTGTGTGCGTGCATCAACACAAACTTCCGACATTTTGCATAATCTCATCAACTATTTCAGTTACAGGCTCGTAATTTCCACTGGACACGCATTTCATTAAAGCCTACAAATGAAATGCCTAAAGGTGACCTTAGCCTATTTTCTTCAAGGTCACTGGCCCAAAAATATCACCAAAAACTTCAATATTTTGCTTTCTCATCAAGTATTTCAGGAACAGGCTACTAATTTTTACTGGACTAGCATGTCATAAGGCCTACAAATGAAATGCCTAAAGGTGACCTTGGCCTATTTTTTTCAAGGTCACTGGCCTAAAAATATTACCAAAAATGTCAATATTTTGCTTTCTCATCAAGTATTTCAGTAACAGGCTCCTAATTTTTACTGGACATGCATCTCATAAAAGCCTACAAATGACGTTCCTAAAGGTGACCTTGGCGTATTTTTTCAAGTTCGTTGGCCTAAAAATATCACCAAATACTTCAACATTTTGCTTCATCTTATTAGCTATTTCAGTTACAGGCTCCTAATTTTCACTGGACATGCATCTCATAAAGGCCTACAAATTACATGCCTAAAGGTGACCTTGGCCTATTTTTTCCAAGGTCGCTGGCCTAAAAATATCACCAAAAACTTCAACATGTTGCTTCATCTTAACAACAATTTCAGTTACAGGCTCCTAATTAGCTCCCGCTGCCCGAGTGGCCCAGGAACTATGGTATCAGGCTGCATCCGTGTGTGCGTCCATCGACAAAAACTTTTTGTTTATCTTAACAGCGGGAGCTTCTGGGGCCACCAGTGCCCTACATTTTTTTAGGCCGATGAGGCTTGGTCACAGCACCACAGGGAAAGAAGAAAACAGAATATTTTTAGTCTGAAAAAAACTTATTTACAGTGTTGTTATTTAATTTGGGTAACATTCTCAGCAATTCTGACTATTTGAGAGCAATCTACTGAGAGTCAGCTTTCAAACGAGACCAAGATTATGCCTGTAGTCAAAGTGGTTCAAGAACAGCGAGCACTTTAGTTTGGGAAGAAATTGTTCAATAAAAGAACTGCATTTGAAGGGGTTATCAGAAGTTACCAGGGGAAATCTCTATTCTTCATCCTTAACTCATTTAATGGACTGGACTACCCTTGATAATGGTGGGACTTGATTGATTACTGGTTAAGGTGCAAAAAAGGACATGGATGGGTGAAAAAAGGCGATTGGATTGAGTCTCACCAAACAGCTGACCAATGAAAGAGCAATGATGGTATGGTGACAACAGAGCTGACAGGGAAGTTCCACTGGGCAAGGAATGAGAGTGCAAGGAGTCCAGCTGTCTGTTGTGTAACATGAGCCATCCAGCCACTTAATCCAGACCTCTGGCCACATATTTGGTCACCTGAACACCTAATACTAGACAAACTCACACTGTTTGGAGACACAACAGTGCTTCGTCCACTGGGGAACAAGCACATTAAAAGACCCAGGTGCATTGCAGTACAGTTATTTAGCTGTCACTTTCATCCAAAGCAACATACATTTAATTAGACTAAGCAGGGGCCAATCCCCTCTAGAGCAATGAAGGCTTAAGGGCTTGCTCAAAGACCCAACAGCTGCATGGACCTTAATGGGGTTTGAACCACCAACCATCTGAGTCCCAGTTGAACACCTTAGCCCAAGTACAGGTCCAGTCCCGTCTCCACCTCTAGTTACAGGGGGTCACACTGTCAGGAAGATGGCCAGTTTGCTACAGTGCTTTGCACGCCCACCTAGACGCAGGCCATACCACAGGAGTCAGAGGTCAGAGCCCGTAAGCTTGAGGGTGGGAGTGCAGAGCAGACACTCTTCTGGGTGAAACCCAAGCCCTGGTTCCAGCCAGTGGGAGGCACGCACCCCTCCTCCACCACATTCCTGGGGGTTGATGAAGACAGGATCATCTGTTTGGGAGGGGTCTGTCGAATTTCCACTGTTCCACCCGGAGGGGAACTCCCAGACACACTGCGCTTATACAGAAAGCGATTATGAATGAAGTCATGATTCAGCACCACAGCTGTACTCTACAGTGCAGACTGTGTGGCCACAAACTGGCAGCAGACAATAAAATGCAGTAACTGAATCAAGTTTTGCAGCCGTGCACGGCCAGAGCTTGCTGCATGTGTCATGACGCAAGAGTCTATAAGTGTCAGTAATTTTTCTGGTGGAAGATGACACCATTCTTCCCCATGAAAGCCGCTCAACTCACACTTGCTAGTTGATGTGTAAGTGGGAAATGCTGTCTCAGGTTTTGTCAAAGGATATTCTATAGTTAGACTTGGTTCATATCTGGTGAATGAGAAGGCCACTGCATATAGAGACCCTCAGTGTCATGTTCCTCAAACCACTGCAGGACTGTGGACAGGGCACGGTCACCTTGAGATGCACAACCCAAAGAGAGATGATAGATTTACATTACAGTTGACAAAAATGGTTTTGTCAACTGCCAGGTTTTAGCTAACTTCAAATTTAAACAGATCACACCAAGAAGATATTTTTCTTGAGAAGCGGATCATTTTTTTTTCAGCTGCCCAGTTTCTACATTTCAGCCAAAAAGACTTCATCACCGGAGTCCAGGAATCAGAATGAATATTTCCTCCAGTGGGGAGTGGGGAGTTACAAATCATGGCTTAATTCATTCTACGACTGACTACAAGTTCTTTGCAAGAAAGGAACTTGGTTCTGCATCCATTAAATAGGCCTGTACCAGGACGCTAACTGAATAAATTCAAATAATGGAGGCAAATCGGTGGGAAAACCAAGCCAGCAGGAGAATAAAAAGGCATTTCCATAGCACCGCGCAGCACGGTTCCACACGGCTTTGCTGCAAAGCGGTACGGTAATGGCAGCAGCGACCAGTCACAGGTTGGTTTGCCACAGCGAGATAGTTACCCTTTACCCTTGGTGGGAATTGATGCCTGATGGTAGTGACGTTGAATATACTGTTGTGACATAATAAGGTTTTATTTTAGAAAGATTTCCAGGATACCATCCTGATTCACCCCAAAAAAAGCCTCCAGCCTCTGTTTTTTTTTTTTTTTTGTTTGTTAAATCCGTTAAAATCGGCCCAAACAGAAAGTGAAAAATCCTGCAAATCCCTGTCAATGCAGCACACAACATGTTAAGCTTTCAATCACTGCACCACCTAATGTTCCACAGTTCAAACACGCTCCATTGTAAAGTGTACTGATTGCCACATAGCTACTGCTGTCAAATGTTAAATTCCTGTGGAAATTTACAATCAAGTTCAAACACTTTCTGGTATTACTCTAATTAGAATTAATTTTACACAACAATACACTCCCAGATTAACCCATATTTGGATCTCAAACTCATTATAATGAAATTAAAAATAAGAAACCTCCTGCCTTACCCTGAAAATTGAAATCTGAAGGATACGGGTTAACTGATGTATATTGTTACAGAAGCGTGCAATGTTGATCATACGCCACCAGTTTCATCTACAAGGGGTCCTAATGTATTACTTCTCTATGATTTTCTTGGTGAAAATTTATTGAAAAATACTATTGTGGGCAATGAGAACAAAAAAAAAAATTCTCACAAGAATATTGAGATAAAAATTGGGATGATAAACAAAAACACTGAAAACTTCTATTTTAAAAAGCAATTGAAAGGCGTTGCAAATTTTATTTATTAACTCTTATCTTTTGACTCTTGCATAGCCTGAAGGAGCTCCCTGAGATTATTCACAGCCGCATTGTGGCCTTACATGATGCAGAAGACGTCAAATGCTGCCATGGCACTGTAGGGTCATAATCAGAAATGGTCACCTCAAATTCTTAAATGTGAAAGTTTCTAAAAATCAACAAAGCTGAGTGGGTCGCATTTAGAAATATCCAAACCTTCCTTCTGGGGCAAAAGTTGGAATAATTTTCATCCTCCAGTGTTTTGACAGCCTAATTAATATTCATGTTCAACAAATACAGCGTCACAAGCAGACAACTTCTTTTCTCCTACTGTACACTGTGTTCAAGTTAAAGATATGAAAGGCCATTTTCTTAAAGTACTCTGTAGACTCCCTCATTAAACCATTTTAAGTATCATCAAATATTTTCTTGAATTTATATTATGAGAAAAATTCACCCATAATTTCACAGATGGACATACTTGACACTTATTTTTCCATATTATTCATGTTTTGCTAGACATGCTGGATTAGAAGAAGAAATTTCCGGCCTATCTATCCTTTTCAAGGTACATGGTGTCTTTTCCAAAATTGCCAGTGAGAATCCTCCGCAGGTTGTTTTTCCAATGACCATATAATTTTCTTTTCACAGACGGACAAGTGAGGATGTCACGGACAGACAAATATCCATGTAGGTTTTCGTGGTAATATTTCTGCTGTAAGTAACAGTATTTTCAAAATTCACACGGCCGCTTTTGGGCCATGATCTATTTTTTAGATAAAGAGCTCTTGGGGTATACCAGGCCAATAATAAAGCAATATAAAATAATAAAAAATTGAATTATATATGTTAAATGAAGTTCTGCAATAGATTGGATGATTGAGATGAGATAAAGTTGAGCTGTTCAATTATTATTTAGCCAGAGTTTTAAAAAGCCAGTTGGAGGATAAGGACACTCTGGTTGGGGTGAGCATGTCCTGGAGGAGATTTCCAGAGAATTAGTACTTTAACTGGTTAGTAACTTTCTGACGTTATTGTTATTTTTTTTAAAATAAAATATCAATATAAAAAAGCAGGCCAGTGAGGAATAATACAAAAGTTTTGTCAACATGATCTCCTCTCAAGATCTGAGGCACTTCATAAAAATATTTTTTAAATGATTTTTGGTACATTTTTAATTGGAAATGACCAATAAAAAAAGAACACTGTCAGCTCGTGACAGCCATCCATGACATTTACTTCTATCGTTTTCAAATACTTATAAACAACTTTCTTTCAGTTTCTTTTTTGTGATACGTTATTGATGTCAGAGTGGATTATAGACATATGATTGAAACAAAAGTACGAAAATAATTCTGTGTAATCAACTATCTCCATCTGTGACGTATGTCTGTGACACTGACCTTGGCATTTTACTTAATCTATGTTAATTAGACAGTGTTTGAAAAATATTGACGTTCCTTCCATAACACGATCTTACATACTAATGCACAGTTCTGGCCATGAATCTCAAATTCTCACTGAAACATTTTAGGCCCGTTTCCACCACAGGAACTTCAGGGTAATTTTATGGGGCCAGGGCCATTGTTGAGTGTCTCCACCGCTGGAACCACCCACAAAGGACAGAGTACCAGAACTTTTACAGGAACTAAAAAAGTCCCTGCCTCAGAGTAGGTACTCTGAATGGCCACAAAAAACTCCTGGGTGGGGCGAGGGGTTTACTTGGTGCTGATTGGATTTACTCAGGGCGGGATGTAACATCTACAGGAAGCTACAAAATAGCCGGCATTTTTAATACTCAGCAGATGACGAGGGACTGCATTTTTAAAAGGAGTTCTCCTACTTCGCCCTGTCGATGGAGATACGGCAGTTGAGAGGGCCGAGTGAGAGGACATTCCTGTAGTAGTTCCTGCCCCCCAAATGCTACCAGGAACTTCGAAGGAAACGGGCCTTTTGATAGAATGCGACCTGCAACTTAAAACGGAAGAATCTATCAATTCCCATCAATGACAGTACAAATTGAATAACTACAGCTGGACCACTGGACTATAATTTATTTTCTCTATGGAAAAAGGACGGGCACCATTTATATATCCAAATGGATTCTGTACGTTGTACCTGGATTTTTTTCTGAAATGAATCTATCAAATGTCTATCTGTGATGCTATGGAGGTTTTGAATATGACCCTGTAAGAAACACCATCAAGCATGTAATGTGAATATAGGCCACTAGATGGCAGTATTTACCTTTTTTTTGTTAAGCTCAGACTGGAGTCATGTTTAGACATGTCCTGAACATGTCTGGGGCAAGTCCCCGAAAAGTAAAAAAAAAGAGGTCTAAATGTGGGTGGGGTCTGCAAAAGAGTATATAAGGAAAAGAATTGAGACAGTAAAGTAGTAGGAGAAATTGCAAGAAGATGACCAGACCTGCCATTCTGTTCAAGACCTGTGACGTTTCTTTTGTGGATTTCTTTGCCTGTGTTTGAGCATTTTCTTCATCCAGGACATCACCAAGCCACCCCACTAAAAAGGGACTGTAATTATTTCTGTTTTTTCTAATTTATCAATCTTGGTCTTTAGTTGTAGGTTGTTATTAGTCTTTGTCTTTGTTAAAAATTAAATGTGTTTTAGTTGTTAAAGCTGTCTTTGTCATCCCTTGCTGTTGCTGTTGTGTTATAAATGTAATAACAAATTGGGGCCATAACAAGCATTTGAAAAAGTCTGGTTCCCAGAAAACTAGGGGCAACAGAGGTGCAAAATGGAAATTAAGTGCCTCTAATGTTTGTTATCTGTGTATGACAAGCTAAAAAAAAATAAAAACATCAGCAGTAGACGGCAGAACAGCTCTCTGATATTAATAGTGCCAGAAGTGAAGAGATGAAAATATCAAGATCTACTATTTCCAGACATCTGTGTGAAAATGATATGGTTGTTTGTGTTGCTGCCAAGAGCTGGAAACATCAGATAAAGACTCGTTTGCCAAGAAATTCAAGGACTGAACACCAATGGACAGGGAACAAGTAAATTAATTAATCAAATTTTAAATTTTCTCACCCAAACGCAGAACTTATGTGCGCCGTAGAGTTGGACGTTTCAAAATTGACTGTTTAACCCCTTCAGTAAAATATGGAGGTGGTTTTATTATGGTGTGAGGTTCAGTTTCCCTAGAGCCAATGATCTCGTGAAAATCGATGGAATCATGGATCAAAATAAGTATCACCGCACCCTTGTGAGGCAGGCATAGTCATGATTGGTTGGGAATTTTATTTTCAACAAGATAATGATCCAAAATACACTTATAAGTGGCACAAGAATTATCTCATAAAGAAACATCCGGTGACAAAGTCATGACTTGGCCTGCTCAAAGTCCACACTTTAATCTAATTGAGCAAATCTGTTGTAACATCAATAGAATTTATTTAGAATGAACTTCAAACCATATGGAATGGTTTAGCAAGTGAAGAGATAAAAAAAGTGAAAACTATGCCTGAAAGATTAAATGTTGTAATCAAAGCAAAGGATAGCCATGCTCGATATTGACTTTTTCCTCTCAAAAAGGCATTATTGTTTGGTTTTTACGATATATTGTTACCTTGTCACATATTTGCATCTAAATGATCCAATATTACATGAAATAAATACTTGAATAGTACTTGGTTTCTGATTTATCTCCATTTTGTTAAGTGTATAGTCATCACTGCATACTACAGTATATGACCCAAGTGATGTCACAACATGACACAGCGACCAAAAGCTGAGGCCATTTTGTCAACAACAAGCTATCCGTTCACCAATTATTGGCCGTTTTTAAAAAATGGCGGTTTCCCTGTGTGAGGCATGGATCAGTCACGCTAGTGTGACAAATGTATGACGACTCTGACTAATCAAAGGTTTTTGGTATTTCTGAATCTGCCTTCTGGGCTTGGGTACGCATGCTTAGAACCCCAATGGAAGAGGTCCCAAAAATCTGTATCCGTACTTTCCGGTCCATTCACAACTTTTGACAATCATAATGCAAAAAGTGCAGTTCTCACTGTGTAAAGCCACATTGTACTAGCCAGTGGTAAAGAGGCTTAAGAGATCGTCCAGAATTCTAGTAGATAACAGATGTACAAAACCCAAAACCAGTGAAGTTGGCACGTTGTGTAAATCGTAAATAAAAACAGAATACAATGATTTGCAAATCCTTTTCAACCTATATTCAATTGAATACACTGCAAAGACAAGTTACTTAATATTCGAACAGGCAAACTTTGGAAGCGCATTTGGAATTTGATGCCTGCAATATGTTTCAAAAAAGCTGGCACAAGTGGCAAAAAAGACAGAGAGTTGAGGAATGCTCATCAAACACTTATTTGGAACATCCCACAGGTGAACGGGCTAATTGGGAACAGGTGGGTGCCATGATTGGGTATAAAAGCAGCTTCCCTGAAATGCTCAGTCATTCACAAACAAGTATGTGGCGAGGGTCACCACTTAGTGAACAAATGCGTGAGCTGATTGTCGAACAGTTTAAAAACAACATTCCTCAACGAGCTATTGCAAGAAATTTCGGGATTTCATCATCTACGGTCCGTAATATCGTCAAAAGGTTCAGAGAATCTGGAGAAATCACTGCACGTAAGCGACAAGGCCGAAAACCAACACTTAATGCCCGTGACCTCCGATCCTTCAGGCGGTACTGCATCAAAAACCGACATCAGTGTGTAAAGAACATCACCACATGGGCTCAGGAACACTTCAGAAAACCACTGTCAGTAACTACAGTTCGTCGCTACATCTGCAAGTGCAAGTTAAAACTCTACAATGCAAAGCGAAAGCCATTTATCAACAGCACCCAGAAATGCCGCCGGCTTCGCTGGGCCCAAGCTCATCTAAGATGGACTGATGCAAAGTGGAAAAGTGTTCTGTGATCTGACGAGTCCACATTTCAAATTGTTTTTGGAAACTGTGGATGTCGAGTCCTCCGGACCAAAGAGGAAAAGAACCATCCGGACTGTTATAGGTGCAAAGTTCAAAAGCCAGCATCTGTGATGGTATGGGGGTGTATTAGCGCCCAAGGCATGGGCAACTTACACATATGTGAAGGCACCATTAATGCTGAAAGATACATACAGGTTTTGGAGCAACATATGTTGCCATCCAAGCAACGTCTTTTTGATGGACGCCCCTGCTTATTTCAGCAAGACAATGCCAAGCCACATTCTGCATTGAAAATGTGTGGCGCATTATGAAGCGTAAAATACGACAATGGAGATCCCAGACTGTTGAACAACTTAAGCTGTACATCAAGCAAGAATGGGAAAGAGTTCCACCTGAAAAGCTTCAAAAATTGGTCTCCTCAGTTCCCAAACGTTTACGGAGTGTCGTTAAAAGGAAAGGCGATGTAACACAGTGGTAAAAAGGCCGCTGTGCCAACTTTTTTGCAATGTGTTGCTGCCTTTAAATTCTAAGTTAATGATTATTTGCAAAAAAAAAATTAAGTTTCTCAGTTTGAACATTAAACATCTTGTCTTTGCAGTGTATTCAACTGAATATAAGTTAAAAAGGATTTGCAAATCATTGTATTCTGTTTTTATCAACGATTTACATAACGTGCCAACTTCACTGGTTTTGGGTTTGTATGATAGTCCAGGCGTTCCAAAACTCGGTACTGGGGCCTCCCTGTGTATGTTGGTTTTTTGTCCCAACCATAATTGCCATCATAGGTCTTTAACAAGTTAGTAATTTGTCCAAACGGGGTGCATTTTGTGTTTAAATATGTTATTTGCTGTTTTAAGCCAAATTTTAACAGAAATATCCATTTGTGCAATGAAGAATAAAAGACCCTTGCATATAATGTTTTTTATCTGCGTGGTAATAACATTTCAGGTTTCATAATTTCAGGTAATAATATTTTTAAACAGATCAAATCAGGTACTGAGAAAATCAGTAGCTAACCTTCAAATTAGGCTGCAGATGACAGGTGATTAGATTTCTTTCAAAATAATTTGCTTGCACTCAATCACGAAAACATAAAATAAAACAGGTTTGACTATGTCATTTGCTTGTTTAATAAATTGCCAGTTTTTGCAAACGTGCCCACAGTTTCACCGATTAGGAACCCATTGATTTTTTTCCTTTGATTAGGTACATTCTTTCCCCTCTTTTTATGCAGTTGTTACTCATATATTGCAATGTGGATGCAGAATTTATTCCTCACTGTTTGTATGCATATCTCTGACAATACTGTTTGTCAAGAGAGGATAAATTGCTGCTCTGAACAAAAATGCACCTAATTAAGACAAATTAACAGCTTGCTAAAATCCTACGATAGCGAACCAGGGTGAAGCAAAAACCAGCATACACAGAAAGGCCCCAGGACTGAGTTTGGGAACCCCTACAATAGTCGATTAGCTTTTAGAAGAAAACTATCAGGCTTTAGGTGAACTTCTGTGGTTAATTTCAATAAGAAGGTAAGCTCTCCCCACACCAACATAGCAATTTATAGGTACTAATGAGAAAGAATCATGTCCCAAGCACAATTACATACAACCCCAATTCCGAAATAGGTGGGAAAAATTGTAAATTGTGTATAAAATCAAAACGCAATGACTTTCAAATCACACCAGCCAGTATTTTATTCACAGTAGAACAGAGGTAACATAGCAAACGTTGAAACAGAAATTTTACAATTTTATCCATAAAATGAGCTCATTTCAAATTTGATGGCTGCTACAGGTTGCGAGAGGGGCCTGTTTACCATGGTGTAGCATCCCCTCTTTTTTTTTGCACAGACTGGAGGCGTCTGGGCATTGAGGAGACATGTTTCTTGAGTTTAGCCATTGGAATTTGATCCCACTCTTGTTTAATACAAGCTTCCAGCTGCTGAAGAGTTTTGGGTCTCCTTAGACTGACTTTTCGATTAATTATGCACCAAATCTTCTCAATCAGTGAAAGATCAGGACTGCAGGCAGGCCAGTTCAGCACATGGACTCTTCTACTACGAAGACATGCTGTTGTAATAGCTGCAGTATGTGGTCTTGCATTGTCCTGCTGAAATACACAAGGCCTTCCTTGGAATAGATGTCGTCTGGGGGGAGGATATGTTGCTCTAAAACCTTTATATACCTTTCAGCATTCATGGTGCTTTTTAAAACATACCAGAGTTCCACACCATATGCACTAATGCATTCCCATACCGTCAGAGATGTTGGCTTTTGAACTGAACGCTGATAGCAGGTGGTCTTTCTCCTCTTTAGCCCAGAGGACACAACGCCCATGATTTCCAACAAGAATGTCAAATTTGGACTCGTCCGACCACAGGACACTTTGCCACTTTGCTACAGTCCATTTTAAATGAGCCTTGGCCCACAGAACACCGCGGTGCTTCTGGACCATGCTCAACAATGGCTTCCTTTTTGCATGATAAGAGTTTTAGCTGCCATCTGTGGATGGCATGGCAGACGGTGTTTACAGACGGTAGTTTCTTGAAGTATTCCTGGGCCCATTCAGTAATGTCAATGACAGAATCATGCCGGTGAGTGATGCAGTGGCGTCTGCGGGCCCGAACATCACGGGCATCCAGTAATGGTCTTCGGCCTTGTCCCTTACGCACAGAGATTTTTCCAGTTTCTATGAATCTTTTGATGATGTTATGCACTGTCGATGATGAGACCTTCAAAGCCTTTGCAATTTGACGTCGAGGACCATTGTTTTTAAAGTATTCCGCAATTTTTTTACGTAGGTCTTCACGGGTTGTAGAGCCTCTGGCCACATTTGCTTCTGAGACTCAGCAGAACTTCTAAGACATCCCTTTTCTAACCAGTCAAGTTTACACCCCAGATGCCAGTTAATGTAATTACTTATTAAATGTTCTTTCAGCTGATTCTCTAATATATTTATTGCTTTTTCAGGCCTTTTTTTGCCTGTGACACAACTTTTTTGATACCTGTTGCAGCCAGAAAATTTGCATTGAGCTCATTTTGTGGATAAACATTTAAAAATGTCTCAGTTTCAACATTTGCAATTTCATCTATGTTTACTGTAAACAACATATTGGCTCACGTGATCTGAAAGTCATTGCATTTAGATTTTATTCACAACATACACTTTGTCCCAACCATTTCTGAATTGGGGTAGTACATCTGTGAGATAAAATTGCAAACCACCCCCTCCTCCTTATTCATGATGTCCCTGTGCCCTCCATCAGCTTTATTACTGAAATTATACCTCTGCTAGTGTTTTTTGGCAGTGTAAGTACAGCACTAGAACCCCCCCCCCCCTCACATCTTCAATACAGAATAAAAATCCTCAGTATTTGAGCTTTATAAGACATGTCTGAAGCTGGGTGCATACCATAACCTATATAGAGCATGTACACTTCAGAAACAGGGTTACTGGCTTTTTCCATGGAAGCTGGCAGGGCTAAACTGCATAAAATTTGAGCTATGCTCTTTCCATCCATTCAGAGGTCTCGACCATGTTATTGCGTGAGCCGCCATCTTGGTAGATCGTGTGACTACTGTACACGAGAAGTGTAATCCTCTTCTGCAACCTGTTGTCAGATTATTCAAGTCAGTTCTCCTCATGGACTTGGCTACCCTTTAAAGCTTTACGCATTAAAACCCCGACTCCTCCCCCATCCCAACCACCTCAGGACTTCTCTACAGGGCAAACTACCGATAGATGCGGAGGCACAAAGGACATTTTCCAGGATGTTGAGGGTCTCTGTCCATCTCCATATTTGTTTTACTGGGGCCCCAAGGTAGGGTGGACTTCTGCTGACTGGTGTTCAGTTTCAGCCCAGCACCAAAAATACCCAGCAGGCTGGTGCTGGCCATCACCCACCTAGAAGTTCAGGGGGATTATCCAGCAAGCTTCGATTGACAAGCTATTCATAGGCATCCTCCATGTCCCGCTGGGACACATTCAGCGAGAGGACAGGTGCAGGGGCAGGGTCTCTTGTGATGGCAGCCAATGAAACAGCAGAAGAGGTGCCTGTGATTGTGGGGGCTGGGCTTATTCCATGAATGGTAGGATCTGAACTCTCAGGGTTGGGCCTGTCTGTGATGGGCGGGGTGGGAGGCATCTCTGGAGACAGGGTCGGAGTAAAGGAGGATTCTCTGGCAGTGTAGGTGCAAGTTCAAACACTGCCCTCCCTCCCCGCGTCCCCATCCACTACAGGGAAGAAAAGCATTTCATTCTCAGGTCCTGTCATCTTTTGCTCGGTCATCTGAGGCTGAATGATCATCACTGAGGACACTGAGCTATACCAGAGTGAGCATATCAGTGCAAGGGTATGGTCATGTGCAATTATGAATTTACTTTGTGGCAAAGTTTAATTTTAAATGTGACTCCAACTATAGTCGGTTCTGCTGGGAGGGGCTCCACTGTCACAGCTGCTACAGTTTATTCTTCAGTCTGGCACAGTTCCCCATGAAGAGGAGACTGTGACCTACACACACACACACACACACATACTAACATAGCCTACAAACATACATGCACACGCACGCACATACAGTAATCATCCTGCTGTTGCCCAGAAATCGCGACTACAGTTATGAACTGATGGTCCTTTATGCCTGTCCTTCAAACTGAACTCAAGCCACCGCACCCACTCCCCACTTTATGCACCCCCAGCCAGCTTCCCTCTGTTGCTCTGGCAAGCTCTACAGCCAGCCCTCTGTACCAAAGCAGATGTCAAACCAAAACTGTGCCAAGGAATTCTCATATATTTCTTTCCACCAAATCCGGGTTGAAACAGCTCCCTCTTTCCATTTCATGGTTCTCCGTTTCTTCCCTATATTCACCTTTCAAATCATGTGTGTCCCTGCGTGCGCACTGCCACGAATGACCGAACCATATTCACCAACGACCGCAAAACATTCAGATAAGATCATTAGCTGATAGATGCATTGCCCACAAGAGGGATAATATCGCAAAGAGAAAGGCGCTTCCCACTGGATTTTCCCCACATATAAATATAGCTACTGGCGGAATGCGGACGCTTAACTGCTTGCACTCTACATGGACGCACGATTCGCCATAAAAGAAGTGGAGACAGCGAAAAGTATCAACGAAATTCGTCACTATCTTGGCTAATACCGTAATTACAAAGTTCGACGAAAGCATGTGAAGTCTCACAAACTTCGTCCTTTACATTTATTCAAACATAATTCATCTAGAGACTGTAGGCAACTACGAATCCCAAACAACTCGCGGAGGTCAAAGAGCTGAGACAGGGAAAATGTAACCAATTTTAAGTCATGCAGTGACAACCTGACACCGTTACCTTCTTCTGCAAGTCCATACACCGCCCGAACTGTCTAAACTCTGTTAAATCAGGATAATGAGTCACGTGTTCTTTGGGAATTATCCAGATTAGCCTGTTCGTTACCCGAGAAACGATGCCCACGAAAGACTATCCACCAAACAAGTAAAAGAGCGAATAACACGAGTGCATTTAAATCACTTAGTTTATCGCGGAATGAATGAAATATCGTTTCAGTTTAAGGCGCAACTTAACAATGCATGAGCCCTATGTAAATAGCGTATGAAAATTAAACAGGCCGGTGAAAAATGCAGCCAAACGTCGGCAACAAAACTTCCGCTCTTTAATTATAAATTTTGTCACTTGCAGTCATCCTGCAACAATCCTGTCAAGTTCAACAATGAATATTCTCGCATCACAGGGCACAAGGCATGGCACACAGGTCTACGATAACTATAGGTTCATCACTAGAAAACAACTGTCATGTTGCCCGGCTATTGCGACCAGAATAGATCCAAAATGCGCTAATCTTCATATAACTTGAATCAGTTGGATCCCTCTCACCTTCTCTTGAGCTCGCGTAAACTTTTTCTGCATGCTGCTAGCCAGTTTTCCAGCAGTGACCCCTTTCGCCATCTCGGCCATCTTTCCTTCTTTTGGGCTTTAGTCTTCAACAATGAGACAATAAAGAGTTATAAAAAGTTTGTTGGACAGGAGACACCGCACTGTCGACATAAAAAAGAGCGTGCACAAGAAGTGTACAGTGTATTCAATTGAATCAGAGGGTGGAGGTAGCCTTAAAGGGAAAGCCCAGTCTGAAGCCAGCTGCGCGCAAATTTAAGCCCTGTTGGACAGCCTCTTAAAGGTACAAGATAGCATCCTCATTGTAAGTTAATGGCAGGGAGAGGACCTTGGATGAAATGATGGGATGCTCGTTCTTCGCGGAAATTTGGCCACTTTTTGAAAGCATTTCGGCAAACAACATTCGCGGACTTTTTCACGTAGCTTACTAAACGTTCGTCGTAAAGTAACCCACTTTCTCAGCAGAAAATAGTTTTCTACGCAGCACTTTGATGTGAAATTTCAACCAGACTGCGAGGTTTTTACGCATTCTTACGCATTTGGATCGGTTCATTCGTTTACCATTCAAATTGTCATATCGCACCTCCCAGACCGAGGTACGACCGCTCTCAAAACCTCAGACTGGCGGTATGGGTTTAAAGGGGCATTTAAAAACTCTGTTGCATGTTTTCATCATTTATAAAATGAATGTTTTTTTTTTATCTCTATTATATCTTTCATAACGTTTCAATAGTCCGGGTAATATTAATATTTTGTTTCTAAAGGTGCGACATAAACAAGGTTTTACTTACCATGACGGGCCTGAAGACTTGAATTAAATAGTTTAGCGGAAAATATTTGAGCCCAACAATCATTAACGGCTGTAAATAATATGGAAATAGAACCATATAATCAGAGATGGATTATTATTAACAATGGCTTTGTTTTAAAGACAATTACTGTATGAAGTCAGATGGGAAATACAGATAGGCCTACATATCAATAGCTGTGGATGAACAAAAGTAATGACATTGGTAGTTGGCTGAATCCTTTTCTCCTCTTAAAAGGTATCTAAAGTCGATCCTCAGACGGGACGTTGAACGTCCAATGTTTACAAAAAAATCACTTGCTTTTGTTGACATCTTGCATTGTCACATGACCCAATTTCATTCATCGAACAACGTTTTGTGTACACGCGTAGATAATCCTTCTACTTCGGTTCGTTTGCGCAGGTGCGGCTCGCTGAGTGGCCGATAAACAAAAACAAAGGGAATCGACTTTAGATGCCCTTTAAGTTACAGTCACGTTGTCAGAGACTTAATTAAAAAAGACACTTTATTCTACAAGCTTAACAGGTACCCTTATACACTCCGGCCCTCTCAGATCCGAGGTAGGAATTTAGAACCAATGCCAGTGGTGACTCCCTGGAAAAATCTAATGGGTGCATTACAGGCTACTCAGCCTGGGCCAACAATCAAGACCACAAATCTCGCTGGTGATACAATATTGAAGGCTTCAGCAGCATTTATGCTCTCCAGTTCTTCTTCACCACCCTCTGTTGTTCAATTTGGATACCAAATGATGACTATTTTTACCAAATTAATGTCTTTGTAACCTTTTCTAGACTAATATATTTCATTACTTTCTTTCCCTTCAAGAATTAATTTTTATCACGAATAGTGTATTTCAAGTCGAGACATTTCAGTAAACTGGAAAGCTTCTACTAATGAGATGCTTAGATTCAACAAAGCTGATATCACTAAAGACCAAGTGTGCCATGGCTAATTGAATCCTATTATTAAATTTGGTTAATCAGCTGATTAACTAACAAAAGGGGCAATTACTCTATGACACAGAGCCAGCTGTGGCTGTTACCTTTCTTTATACAATAAATTAAATTATCAATTAATAAAGTGCATTTTTTTGTTTACTCAAGTTTTTGGCAGTAAAGTGACAGACAAAGGGTGTTACCAGGCAGCAAGGCATGCATGCAAGTTGGGTTTTCAAGACAACTCACGCTCATTACCAGCCCTGACAAAGAGGGGCTGCTTTCAGAACTTGCGCAAGTTTGTCGGCCGCCACACTTTGTTTCGCCTCGAACTTTCTTGCAATCTTCAAATTATTTCTAATACTTTAGTCACAGTTATTTTTGCCCTAGGAACTTGTTTTGGCAGTGTCACTGATCACCTCAAAGGTCAAGGTCATGAAAACTAACCACACCCCTCAAAATGCTTGTTAACACAATAGCTTCAAAAGTATTTATGATAGAAAGCTGTAACTTGGTATCTAGCAACAATAGAACAGGGCTCAGCTTCTATTAACTTTTGGGCAAACTAGTAAATTACCTGTGGCGAAAATAATTTCGACTGTGCGAGCACCGAGATGGAAATACAGCAGTTACATTTGTAAAGGGCTATGCCACACCCTTATCCCCGAGAGGAAGGGGAGTTTTGTCTGGCATGGGGGTGGTGGAGTGTCCAAAGTAGAATGGGTTGGTTGGAGCTTACTGGTTAGTTGAGGATTTTTCTGTAGACAACATTGTCTGTGTATGTGCCTTGTTTGTCAGGAAACTGTCCATTGATTTTTGACCCCAGTGACCTTGACCTTTCAAAAAACTAACCCCTCAAGGACAATTCCAGGGACAACCTACATAGACCCTCCAAGTTTGGTGAAGATCCGTCAGAGGACCTCGAAGGAGTAGGGGAACAAACAGACAGACAGACGGACAAACGTTCCTCAAATTATAGTATGATGATGATTCCATGCAAGGTCAAGGTCATGACGTCTGACCTCTACCCAAAAAGGATGGTTAACACTATAATTTCAAAAGTATTTATGATAGAAACATGTAACTTGGTATATAGCAAATGTATAGCAGGGTAAATCTTCTATCAACTTTGGATGTCATTCCACTCAAGGTCAAGGTCACAGCAAAAATTCATTACTATTGAGGCATCTTTAACTTTCTTGCTATCTTGAATCCATTTAGTACTTTAGTCACAGTTATTATTCCATTGGGAAATTGTTTGGGCTTTATCACTGATCACTTCAAGGGTCAAGGTCATGAAATCTGGGCACGCCCCTCAAAATACTTCTGAACACAATAACTTCAAAAGATTTTATTACATCAAGCTGTAACATGCATATATACTCAGCTCCATTAAAAGCACACCAGTGAGGTATGAACTGTATTTGCGGCAAATTGAAGAATCGACTGATTTTTATTGCTTTTCCAGTGAGGCACAAGAGGAAATAAAGAAAAGCTCATGGTATTTTAATCCTGACGTGCACCATGTGCACGCGCCAACTGAGTTTCCTGTAGGGCCCGTGTGCATGCATGTGTTGCTCACATAGATGGCGTCAAACAGTACTTGCGCTCACCCTCAATCGTCTCGGACCCCTCATCTCATGATCAGTTTTGCCAAAACTGATCATGAGAAGAAAACTGTTTTGGTTGCTGCCCTAAGCGGGGTCGGTCAGTGACAGTGCCTGTGTTCCATTCTCAGATAGACAGCCGACTGATTGTTGAACGGTGACAGTGCAAATGACGCACAACGTCTCAGCGGCTGAGACCTGCCCGTAACGTGCCAAAGGCTCTTTTTCTCTCTCCTGGGTTACAAGCCGTTCCATTTTCTTGATGCAGTAACATTTCTCATTTTTTTTTGTTGGCTTTATGAAGGCCATTGACTGCACCAAAAAGAACAAGTCAAATGTCACTGTACACATCACAAACAGCTCAATGTCTGTTATTCCAGTGGTGCATGTCAGGATTACAATACCATGCGCCTTTCTTTATTTCCTCTCGTGCCTCAGTGGAAAAGCAACAAAAATCAATCGATTCTTCAACTTGCCACAAATGCAATACATACCTCACCGGTGCGTTTTTAGTGGCGAGTATACAATATAGTAACGAATGAATAGGACTCAGCTTTTGGGCAAATTCTGTTCATGGTCAAGGTCGTAGTGAGTTCATGGTCATGGATGTACTCACATAAAATTTCTTGTTGACACAATATTTTTATATGTTTGATTATTCTTCGTGAAATTTACTAATAAGCGTGCCCCATGGGCAGGTGGAATGGAGGGGCGTCCCGCAAACACTTGTCTAGTGGTCTTGGCTTTGTTCAGACTGCAAGGAAATCAGACATCTTTCTCAAATCAGATCTTTAAGGTATTCTATCTACACTGTTTGTAAGGGGTCAGATCAAATTTGTGTGCCTAAAAATCATTGGCCTATCAGCACAGATTGCTGTGGTAATAACATAGGCATAAATTCTGTATGCTGGTGACACACTTTTCCAATTTGGAAGCGTAGGCCCATAACAAGCTGCAACCGCTCGTTGAACATTCATTTCTCCAGATTTGTGTGCATTACTTTCTCCTGCATCACTTGTCCACCGCCATATCAATTTCACACTCTGGACTTGACTATATAGTTTTTTGGGTTCAAAGTGAAACAAAAGACAGTTTGAAATCCAATTAGAGCAGCCACAGTACCCAGACAGAGATCAATGGAGATCTGATCGGAATCGCATTATAAACCGCCTCAAAATGTAGCATGGATCCGGTTATCAAACATCGCATTTCATGCAGGTTTTTGCTGCCCACCCTTTCACAACAATCTGGACACAATCTAAACCAGGGGTGTCAAACCGACCTGTAAACGGGCCAAGAGGCTGCAGGTCTTCAATCCTACCAAGCAGAAGCTCACCTGAAAGCACTAATTTAATCAACTGATCTAGGCCTGCACAACTGATTAGTTGTATCAGGTGCGCTTCCGCATTGTTGGAGCGAAAACCTGCAGCCTCTTGGCCCATTTACGAGTCAGTTTGACACCCCTGATCTAAACAAAGAAAAATAAAAACTGTGGGCTGGCACTGTGTACCAGGGCGCATGTTCATTTCAGAAACAAGTTTTGGGACTACTGTGTAGAGGGTATATTACTACTATAAATGAAGGTCCCCCCCCCCAATCCCCAAACAAATGTATAAATGAAACACAAGTGTGGAAAGGTCACTACATTGATATATTCTTTCAAGTTGTAACATTGTGTTGCGTCAAAAATATCCGTATTTTGAAAAAGCATCCAAAGACATTCTGCTACAATGTGCTTATTATCTCAATTGTTTTCGGCAATCTTATTAATGTTTGGAAACCAACTTGTACCAGGCGTCTCTGCCTCAAGGACAGGATGGCAAGCTGACCGCTGAAAGCAAATATTTAGACATGGAGGAGGTGGTAACGGATGATGATCGTCAAAATCAAAGGGGATAATCGGGGATAGTGCCCTGCAAGTATTATTGATCCAACTTCAGACAAGAATACTTGGATGGAATTAGTCAAAAGCAGTTAGGAGGAAACCCCGTTTATTCCCATATTACGTCTCCGAGCCCATACATGGTGTGCAAGCAGAATATCTCCCTTAGCGTCTCTGGAGCAGCCGAAATGGCATGCATGTCCAAAAAATAAATAAATAAAAAAAATAAAAGGGTCTTCGGCGGATAAATTTGTTTTCCAGTTTGTTAGTGGGCCAACACGGAAATATACGGGGTCAGTAAATAGCATATTACGGACCCAATATATTTCTGTATTGGCCCTCTAACAAACTGTAACTAATAATATTGCATTTCAGCCAATTGTAGGCAATGCAAGTGCCCAAAGGATGAAAAGTTCTCTTGGACTGCGAGGGAGATACAGTCAGACAGTACACTGGTACATAGACTGCCATATGGACCTTCCATCTCATCTTTGGGGTTCCAGAGGTTTGTCCTTGGGGTGCTGGCCACTACACTGTAGTCCATATAGAACAGGGACAACAAGGTGATCCGTAATTGCTGGCAGGTCCAACAGGTTGAGCTCTATTCACAACCCAGGGCTGTAGGTGATTGGTGTTGTGTTATGTACGCGATGGTGCCAATGCACCGATCCGATCAAAAATCCCGCCAGCTGCAAGCACCATAATTCATTGGACAGCCATATATCTTTTTGTTATTTTGGTACTGTAATGAGGGTGAGGGTGCCTTTATCCAAATGGGTCTAAAGCAGGGGTGGGCAATCACGGTCCTGGAGGGCCGGTGTGTATGCAGGTTTTTATTCCTATCAATTACCCTGACTAATTGAGTTAATTGATTGCATGCACAAATATAGATTTTCGCAATGATTCGATCAAAGGAAAATGTTTTATGAAGGGAGACAAGACTAGTCTTTGTAGTTTCATGATAATTTACAGAAATGCGCATGAAACGTCAGATTTCATAAATGGTTTGGCTAATTGAGACAATCAACTAATTAAAGACCAGACGTTGGTGTGAAAACCAGGGACAGATACGGCCCTCGCTGCCCACCTCTGGTCTAAAGAATAATCATGCTCACTGAAAATCAACTTAGCACAATTCTGCCCTCCAGGGGTGAGAAGGGAACTAGCACTCCATTTAACTCAACGCAGACATACAAGCAGCTAGAATTGCCCTCAGAAGCAACTCAGGTTACTACCCTGAATTGGCCCAGTAAACATACAATCTCTAAAATTACCAATTAGAAAATAGAAGCCAATTAGAAATTGAAGATTCACACATCAGTGGAGAAAAACCAGTTTCAGTAGGGATTATTGGATTGTCAATGGTTATCTGGTAGTAGTTCCACCCCAAAGACCAGACAGCACTCAAACTATACTTCAACATGACACTTTATATTAAATTCACAACACAGTATGTTAGACACTTAAAGTAACAAACTGAAAAAAAATAGGAAGCAGCGTAACTTTCAGGTGGGAATGACAAATAGGACCTTTAAAAGAAAAAGAAAAGAAAAGAAAAAAAGACTTAAAACGGATAAATGGGTAATACATCAAAGAGCAACAAATTAAGGTTCTAGTTCCCCTGAGACAGACAGAGACACAAGGGCTTGATCCACCGGAGTCCCTCAGTCTTCTTTCACTTCTCTCCATGCCTCCTGACACACTTCGTGCCTCCACTCCACCATGCAGTAAACCTGAGTTTCCACAAGAGTCTTGTCTAACATGTGCCGTCTCCGTTTCACTCGACTCTTGGAGGGGTTTTGGGTTTGGATTGGCACGCAGGCCAACGGTATTCCAGGGAGGCCTATTTGCGGAATCGCTTGAAGAGCGGGTGGACGTTCTTGGCGGTGCTGGAGGCCTTGCTGCCCCGCGCGCTCTGGTACTCCATGTAGACCGTATCGTCGGCTCCAGACATGGAACTCATAGTGCCCATGCGGCGCGAGAACTGTGCGGGGGGAAGACGAGAAGCAAGGTAGAGCAAACATGCTATAACCAGAATTAAAAGCAGTAATAAATAAATCACTTAGCATTTTATGAAATGAAAAATAATTGAAAATTTAATGTTGGAGAGCTACATCAATCAATTTTTGACCACTACTTGGTCTCAAAAGCACTAACTCAATTTTGTGAATAAACAAAGCCACACCCTCTTCCTCCCCTATGGACTCCTGGGGGCGGTGCCTCATGTCCTGCATCACAAAGCGATGAGTGCCTGATGCGCACTCTCGTCGGCTCGCGTGAGTATTAGGGTCAACGCACTACGTTTTTTACAAGCTAACGCAACCGTAAGCCAACATCCTGCTAAATAAGCAAATCTTTGCCTTAAACGCAATATTAAACGAAAAGAGGACCTCATGCCTAATTATTATGTCAAACAGAGATGATTATTTTATTTCTTGCAAGAATACTTCTACCTTACCGTGGAAAAATTCAGTTTTTTTTTTTCCCAGCCAGTTCAGCACACAGACTATTCTACTATGAAGCCATGCTGTTGTAATAGCTGCAGTATGTGGTTTTGCATTGTCCTGCTGAAATACACAAGGCCTTCCCCGGAATAGATGCCATCTCAAGGGGAGCATATGTTGCTCTAAAACCTTTATATACCTTTCATCATTCATGGTGTTTTTTAGAACATGCAAGTGTCCCGCACCATATGCACTACTAAGGCATCCCCAAACCATCAGAGATGTGGGCTTTTGAACTGAACGCTGATTACAGGAGGGGTGGTCTTCCTCCTCTTTGGCCCGGCGGACACGACACTCATGATTTCCAACAAGAATGTCAAATTTGCCACAGAACACGGCGGCGCTTCTGGATCATGCTTAACAATGGCTTCCTTTTTGCATGATAGAGTTTTAGGTGGTATCTGTGGATGGCACAGCGGACTGTATTTACAGACAGTGGTTTCTTGAAGTATTCCTGAGCCCATTTAGTAATGTCAATGACAGAATCATGCCGGTGAGTGATGCAGTGGCGACTGAGGGCCCGAACATCACAAACATCCAGTAAAGGTCTTCGGCCTTGTCCCTTACAAAGAGAGATTTTTCCAGTTTCTCTGAATCTTTGGATGATGTTATGCACTGTCAATGATGAGACCTTCAAAGCCTTTGTAATTTGACATTGAGGAACATTGTTTTTAAAGTATTCCACAATTTTTTTTACGCAACCCTTCTCGGGTTGGAGAGCCTCTGGGCATCTTTACTTCTGAGAGACTCAGCCTCTCTAAGACATTCATTTTATAGCTAATCATGTTACACACCTGATGATAGTCATCTTAATTACTTGCTAAATGTTCTTTCAACTGATTCTCTTGAATATTAATAGCTTTTTTAGCCTTTTTGTCTGTGTCCCAATTTTTTTGAGACCTGTTGCAGCCAAAAAATTAGAAATAAGCTCATTTTGTGGATAAAAATGTAAAATGTCTCAGTTTCAACATTTGCAATGTTATCTGTGCTCTACTGTAAATAACATATTGGCCCATGCGATCTGAAAGTCATTGCATTTTGATTTCATTCACAATTTACACCTCGTCCAAACCAGTGAAAAATTTGGGTTATATAAAATCTGGCTATTCTGTGCGTTAGCCAGAGAGTAATATTAATGCTTAAAAATAGGAGCAACCCAAGATGGTAGCTGGCTGGTTACCTCTGCTAGCAGTATTCAGTTAGCCAAGTTACAGTTCAAGCAATCAGTAGGACTAACAATAATGTTCCGTTCAGCAAAGTTTTACTTGTGTACTGATCATATCTGTCTGATTCATGGACAGCTTGACAAATTAAGTGCCTTTGCTACAAAATGCCTCCAAACATGAGCCAAACCATGCTCTGTGCTCTGAATGCACATTCATAAGGAAACTTGCTGAGGCGTGCACTGCTATGTCCTGCAAAAACCGGCCCATCTAAGTGAAATACCAAGTTTTTAAAGAGTCCTCTGCAACAGAGTAACAAGTGGGGCAGAAACAGAGCTTATGGTCAGACTGGCACAGAAATTAATCGAACACAAACGGGCAACAACAGCAGGCTGTCTGTAAACTGTACAGTGGAAAGAGACCTACAAATCATGACTCTCACATGGCGAACGGTCATTTCACTGAAAAAAATGCAAGTAAATCGGCTTAGTGTAGCTTGAAATAAGACCACAGATCATAATAATAATAATAATAGTAAAAAAACTTTTGTAAGTCTGAGGTGTAGCGTTTTATATTTCAGATTATTTGAAGAATTTTATGAGTTTATAGTAAATGCGCTGTGTACTCTTTGTTCACCCAGCTTATAAGTACCAGATCTTTTCTAGCAGGTATCTTACTTCTCAGGCAGACAACCTGGTGCAAAGGCAGTTAAACTGAGTCACTGAAGTGCTGTAGTGAGGCTGCCTTGGATTGTTTTAAGCTGGGGGAAACAAAATTTAAAATCCGGACACTCTGCGATGGGGTTCCCACAAGGGTTCCAATCCCTCTGCAATTTTTACACGCGGGTCAGATAATTCTCTACACCAGTATTCTTCTCACAACACAGTCAGATATTGCTGTATTGGTGTCCAGGATCAACAAAATAATGCTTGTCCAGCAGTAAGATAATAGTCCACCGATGAATAGCAGCTCTGATACCTCCTAATCTGCGCTTATGACTGTCATGCATTTTAACTTAGTTGCCAAAAGCTAGCAAGCAAATATATGCAAGCTCTGCATAGTGATGAGCGGACACTTCAGAGATGCATGTCATCAAGAAAACCCAAGATGGTTTTGGTTACATAAAATACCAGTGGGGATTTGGTGGTTCAAATTATTAGCGAAAGGTTCTTGCTAGCACTGTGCGATCCGCAGCTGTAAAGCCTTTGCGGTTTCATGATGTAATCATGACCAAGCTGCTATTCATTGATGGACTATAATGTTACACTTGGACCAGCATTATTTTGTTGACCCCATAACAACACTAATGTGGTGAGTTCAGATGGCACGTGACAGAACAGTAACGGACGGAGGCTCAGTGTTCTCACGCACCTGCTGCCTGCTGCTGGAGCCCATCTCCCCCATCACCACCTCCTCCTCAGCGTCCAGATCGGAGGCGGCCAGGACCTTCTGTAGGAGCTGATGCTGCTCGTCTCTGGAGGAGAACATCAGGTCCTCCTCCTCCATGCCAGCCATCTTGGTGATCACCTGGAGTTAGCGGGAAAGAGAGCAGACCAGGGGTCTCAAATCACCCATCCTGGAAGTGGGGCAGTGGTTTGGAATCAACACTCAGCTTAGGACAGCCACCATACTTTTTATAAATTACTTTCAATTGGTCGCCAATTCAGGGATTGTAAAGAAGTCGTATAAAGTCTTTAGCCAATCTTCGATGAAATGAAGCATGTAAAAATGTAAAAATAAAATAGGCGTGCAATGCACGGAACACCCCTCAGCCCGATGTCGAAGTTTTTGGAGACACGCGCCCGCCCGCACGAAGGACAGCAATACCCCATCAGCCTTGAGGGCTGAGGGGTAAAAACAAGAATACAAAACTGCCCAATAGGATTTGAATATAAAACTCCGAAATTAAATGGTGCAAGAAAACTGAAGCATCAAGGCTGCCACAGATGAAACGGTGCAGAGAAGACATTCTTCAGGCCTGAGGACACAGAAATAAAAATACCTTGAAGCTATAGCCCTGGTCCACCAGAAACCTTTGTCTCTTGGTTGAGTAGGCCATCTCTTGAGTGTCCTGGGACACCAGGGAGTAGAAGTAGGCATTATACTCCTCTGCAACCATTCCTAGGGAAAGAGCAAGAGGTCAGCAATGGTAATGCAGGACAGCCTTACCAGTCAGAACAAAGCGGACTAATGGTATTACCTTTCTTGGCACGAAGCACTCTGCCCAACCTTTGGGCTTCCTGCCTACGCGAGCCGCCATGGGAAGAGATCTGAATCAATACGTTTGCCTCCGGCAGGTCAAAGGAAGTGTCTCCCACCTGGTGAGGGAGGATGAGGAGGAGAAGATGAAGAGTATCAGGGAAGACCCATGAATAACTACGTCAGAAGAACATGACTCAACCATCAAATTACCTTGGAGATAAAGATGGTGTTGATCTTGGGGTTGTGCTTGAAATTCTGCAGGATTTGCATGCGCTCACCCTGGGAGGTGGGACCATAGATGTAAGGTCTGTGAAAAGGACAGGGAAGGAAATTAAATGCCTTCAATGTGACAAAATCAACAGAGAGACACTCAAAATAACCAGGCTGGACCATGTCTGGTGGGACCCCTTACTGGCTCATCTAAAAAGAACAAATATTTTTCAGCTCTGGATATCCAATCCCTTCAAATGATTTCTGGATTCTTTCCGCAGTGTTTCAATAATATTTTTCATATGGCTCCATTTGATTGTTTCTGCTGAAAATGGGGAGGTTTTAGTGAAACCCATCCATAGTTGGTTTCAGCTGATGGCCCGCTAATGGCTTTCCCTAAGAAAAACATGTAAATCGAGAGAGAGCCTGAGAGCAGTTACCATTGTTTGGCTTAGATCGGGTCACACATTCTGAAAGGAAAATGATTGCTTCATTGTTCTGTTGCTCAGGTGGGTCTGCACATCCTGAAAGGGGAGCGTTAAGATGAGGGTTTCTCCTCAACTTAATGAATGCAGAGCCATCTTTCTGAGACGGCCGATTATCACTACCTGAGGGCTAGTCCACATGAAGATGGCCATTTGTGAAAACATTGTTTTTCCTTCTTTGTTCTCAAAAATAAAAAAATCTCCATCCACATGCAAACACAAGACCACAATTAAACCGCTGTCTAGAGCATGCAAAACAAAAAGGAAGCAAAGACATAATTAAATGTAAAACCATGCAGGCTAATCATATACTTTTAATAAGAAAACAATTTTTAAAAATTGCCACAACCAACAGCCAATGCTACCTTACTGAACCTCAATGTGAAGCAAGATGGTGCCTTACAGCACAAAGGAAGGAGGGAATCACAGGTGGAGCCGTTATTCAGCCATGTCAGACTATGTAGCAGTGATTGCTGTAGTGCATTCCAACACCGTTATTCCTCAATATAGTGACAAAGGTACAGTATACTTACATTTAAAAATGCAAAATATCTCATTTGTATGGTTAAAAACAGCAATATAATGACCACATAGAAAATGCTATCGGTCGGTCACAATCAGGGCGCTCAATGGCATTTCACCGTCACGAAAATTATTTCTCTGCCCCAAAAAACCTGAAAACACATTCATTGCCAAGCACACACATTTGTGTTACTGACCTCCGAATTTCAGGCGCAAATCTTTTGTAGTTTTGCAGAAATTGATATTTAAACATATGCCTGTCAGGGCGTATATTGTATGTCGCGGACACTACCATAAATGAATTGTCTTGTTTCACTAGATTTCTTGCCCCAAAAACCTGAAAACACTGTTATTGCCAAGCACACACATTTATGTTACTGACCTCCGAATTTCAAGAGCAAATCTTTTGTAGTTTCGCAGACATTGATATTTAAACATATGCCTGTCAGGGCGTATATTGTATGTCGCGGACACTACCATAAATTAATTGTCTTGTTTCACTAGATTTCTAACATGTTGTGCTCTTTTTGATAAAAATGAACATTGTTCAAGAACATTCTAATACACACTGTATATTAACAGATGTATATAGGCATGGGAATTAACGAACAGTAGGTATCCTTCGTGTCATGGACACTACACGCGTAGTGTCCGTGACAGACTGTCATTCCATACTATAAGGAATGGTATAAGATTGAACTACACTTAAGACCAAAAGGTGTCTTATCTAGCTTGACACAATGTGAAAAGATAACCCCTTGGCATAAATGCTGTTGGCTCTATTATGGAGATAAGGACACGTCACGGACACTACAAGTTTTTTGGCAGATCGATTGTCTTCCAGCTTGAATGGCTGTGATGAAAACACATGCATTACGCGCATACAAAGCTAACTATACCATAAATGCCAATCCTTTGGTAATCAAAATGAGCCATAATCTTGTTGTATAAGGCATTTTAAACAACACTGGGTAATAATACAGTGATACATGTTGAAATTGGTGAAATTCTATAACAAAATGCACAATTTCCATAATTGCACACCATTTCAGATATTTCACTCCTATTTTGATTACTTTTTTGCACATATAAAAAATAATATAGTTACAAATTAATGTTCAAACTATAGCAGCTTTACCACAAAAAAACGAAAAATAAACACACAAAAATAAGCATTAACACCTGGTGACTCGTCATAAAGCTAAAATGCCCGATTGCAAGGCACCTTCACCAGATCCACTCCATCACCCAAAAATGTCTAGCATCAAGAATCAACACACCCTTGTGGCGGTCACAAAAAGTATAACCCAAAACTACTTGTAATATGCTATTTACATATTAAATAGTCATGTTATAAGACTATAACATCCAGTAAAACTAATGCACCCTGACTGTGACTGACCCGTATGTTTTCCAAAATTTTCAACAAAAAAAAAAATACCCTTGTACATGAAGACTAGGCTAAAGACTACATTAACTACATTTTTTTTTTTTTTTTGTTAAGTGTGATGCTAACCTCTTTGTGAGCACAACCATTTTAAACTTTAAATAAAGTGCGTCAAGTGTATCATCATTACCAATGAATCTATCCTTAGGCCATTTCCCTGCTGCAGTTAACTGTAAATTAAAGCTTAAGTACTCAAAATGTTGAGTCAGAGGTAAAAGGAAGAAAGACCAAGACAGATTTTCTGCACTACTTGAGCCCAACCCCCCTGAGCAGCCCAGGGAAACTTACTTGTTGAGACGTATGGCATACTCTTTTAAAGCGAAGACGTTGTCGGCAAAGACAATGATCTTGTCATTGCGCCGTTCATGGAAGCGAATGAGGAACTGGCAGGCGCGGAACTTATTTGGGTTCATCGTATACAGCAGGATGCGCTTTTTCGTCTTGATTGCCACATATTCCCGGTAGAACTCCGGAGACATCGGGCACCACACCTGAGATAGCAGATCGAAGAAAATAAAGAAATGGGGGATCGCAAAACTGACTTCAAACACTTACTATATTTTTTATGTTTTTACATTTTAAGCACCAGCATATTTCTTAATTGTTAACAATTTTAACCCTTGATGGCCAATGATACAAGACAACAAAATCAGGTGCAGGTGAAAAAACAAGTTGCCACAAGGTAGGTAAAAAAAAAAAAAAAAAAAAAAACCGAGTTGCCACATTATAGATTTTTAACAGCTCAGGATAACATCATATTTAATTCCATGAAAATTTATTCCGAGCTCTAAGGTTTAATACAAGAGGCCCATGGGCCTTAACGGTCACCTGAGTTGTATAAAAACTGATGTTATTGATGTGAATGAACCAATTATACCCATCATTTTCCTATATAAAGTATAGTAAACTTCATCCCCTCCCCAGGGGCAAACATGCAGCCTGGGGGCCATGAAATGAGCAATTTTGATAAAGCACCTGAAGACCCTTCCATCTTTGAAGAGTATCGTTTTCCAGCATACCTGGGTCTGGAGAAGAGGAGCTTGAAAATTTCAGCCAATTTTACGACTTTTAGCCCCACCCCTCAGAGGCCCAGGGGCACCATATAATTCACAATTTTGGTGCATAATTGACCAAGGAAAATTCCTGCAAAATTGTATTGAAATTACATCAGCGGTTTCTGACAAGAAGTCAAAAATGTATTGACCGGTTTTAGCCCCGCCCCTCAAAGTCCCTGGGGGTGGGCACCATATAACTCACAATTTAGGTGCATATTTGACCAAGGAAGGTTCCTGCAAAAAATTTATTGAAATCGGATCAGCGGATTCTGAGAAGAAGTAGAAAATGTAAATTGTTTATGGATGCACAACAGATGATGGACGACGCACGACAATGGACCAAAGGCAATTAGAATAGGTCACTTTGAGACTTTGTCTTAGTTGACCTAAAAAGTTCTCCACTCAAAATTAAATGAAGAAGACCTTATGTTAAAAAAAAAAATCTTTTCCCAGTGATCAACAGGACTCTTACATTTTTTTGGCATCCAACTGCCACACACCTGACCCAGGACTGCATTTATGGAAACCCACCACGCGAAACTCACCTCAGCACACTGGACTTTGGCAATGTAGCCGTTGTTCTGCAGCTCCATCCAGTTGGCCTCGTACAGCTTGGGCCCGATCAGAAAGTTCAGGTCCACGATTTTGTCGTCTTCTCGCACCAGTGTGGCCGTCAGGCCCAGTTTGCAGTGAGCCTGGACGATGGTCAGAACCCGACGAAACATGCGCGCTGTAGGGAAGGGATGGACGAAGAGGTGGTGAGGGAAGGAGGAGGGGTTGAAGAAAATAACGGAGGGGGAAAGAACAAGTGGCAGAGAGAGAGAGAGAGAGAGAGGGGGGAGAGAGAGAGAGAGGGAGGGAGGGACAAAGAGATAGACAGAGGCAGGGGGAGACAGAGAGCGAGAGACTTGCCTGTCGTACATGCACATATGAGTGAGGCACAGATGGAGAGAACGGCAAATGGTAAAACTGCACTGATATAATAGTTTTCCATCTATTTGGACAAAGTGCTATAAAATTGGCCGGACCATCAGGAGCAACTGGAGTTCTGGCTCAAGGGTACTTCAGTTCCCTGGCTCTTCCTCTCCATGTTTAAAACTGCTGAACTAGGAGGGAGTGGACGTCCCGCTCGACCTCCAGAGCCACAGAGAAGGGAGAGGAGGCAAGTCATGTACTCACCAGGGATAGTGTGCACCTCGTCGAGAATGATAAGACCCCACTCTTGGCTGCGCATCCACTCCATGACACGCTCGGCTTCCCACGAGCGCTTGGTGGTGTGGCCCAGCATGGAGTATGTGCTAATGGCCACCGAGCAGCCAATGGGCTTGTCTTTGGCATCTGATGTGAAGCGGCATATCTGGCTGTCGTCGATGGTGGACCACATCTTAAACTGGGCCTTCCACTGCTCCACCGATACGGAGGAGTTCCCCAGGACCAGGCAGCGTTTCCGCACCGTACAGGCGGCCGTAACCCCAACCAGAGACTTCCCAGCACCTGCGGAACACACACACACACACGCGCGCACACACACACACACGCGCGCGCACACACACACACACACACACACACACACACACACACACACACACACACACACACACAGAGATATGATTATCTGCCTGTTCTAAATATTCAGTCAAATCCATCTAAAATTTCATTTTCACACAAGAGGCCATACTTCCAGAGTTGACTGAAATATGTGAAATGCAAAAGGCCGACACTCGACATACCCTGAGCCATTCCACAATTCCCATCTCACTGCATTGGAATGGCTTGGTCTTGGGGTGCCATTTCTAGATTCCCAGGGCCACTTAAATTTTGTGCGTTTTTAAAAATATTTGACTGGACATGAAATTTCCTGGATGAATTCTCCATATACTTATCACCACCCTCTCACTTCTGAAATTTGATATCTTCCAAGGAGGGATTCTTTCAATAAGTCCTTTGGATTCACGTAACGCTGTCAAAAATCAAGGCTTTGCCCTTGTGATGAGATTGGCAATGAGAGACAGCGCCAACAAGGCAGTAACCCAAATTTAAATCAGGCCGATTATGCTCCACTACACTGCAATGCACACAATAAGTGACAAAAACCAGGAAGATCACGGTAACAGACTCAGCAACACAACTAGCCGGCTATTTTAACAAAGAGCCTGTAAAGAAGACCTAGTTTTCATCCTTCACCAGAGTCCCAGAAAAAAGCATGAATCTGAAGGACATCACTGCGCTGAAAGGCCTGTGATTGTACAAAACATGAAGTCCCATACCCCTACAACCATCCGACTGGTTCAGCATTACAGCAAGATCAGAGAGACTAAATACTCCCACCTCAAATCCACCAGTAATGAATCATCTGAGAGCTCACGATAATCACACCTCCTCCTTAAACAAGCATGAAGTACTAATCAGGGCGGCTGATATGTGGCCTGGAAACAAAACATAGTGCAAGGACAGACAGATTGAAGGAAGGACAGATGTATGAAAAGCCTGGCACGTCTACACAGTAAGATATAGCTACAGTTTATATTTTGAGGAGAAATATTGAACGACTTAGGAGTTCTAGCCCAGAAAAAAAAAAAATGGGATAGCTGACATCGGAGCTGATATCAAAAAGGCGGATGAGGGACAGACAGATTGACAGAGGGAGGGACAGAAGTATGAAAAGGCCCATTTATGCAGGTAGATGTCTCCATAAAACAGAGAAACAAAAGTCATCAGGAGATGGCGTATCCCCCGGCCACACATACTGAAAGAAATAAAATGCCACCTGTTCCGGAAACAAACCATATCCCTTAAAATTCTAAGTTCAAAATGTTTCCATGGAAACCAGAAAAAGTTCAGAATTAATCTACTTCAGATTAGCAAAAGGCAGCACTTCAAGTTGTGATTAATGTGCACACCAAGTTATGTTAAAAGGTAGTGAACGTTTTTCAAGTTATAATCCGGAAACAAAATGTTCACAGATTAACAGACAGACAGACAACCACACCCATGAATATAACCCCTCGCGTCATATGCCAGGGTGGATAATAATAGATTAGTCAGGAATCACTCCACGTAGCTTTGACAGAGCTCTCAAATATCATTGATGAGGAAGGGGGGCAAGGGATTCCTACAACAGAACAGGGTAGTCATGGAGACGTTTGCGTAGGATTCTCACCGCACGGGAGCACAATCACCCCTGAGCGCGCCCTGCCGTTGCCAAACATCTTCCGCAGGCTCTTCTCCTGATAGGGCCTCAGCACGGCGGTGGGCTTCAGGTCCATGTTGATGTCGGGGTTGACGGTGTCGTTGCGGAAGTCGTACTCGGCCAGCAGGGGGTACTCCAGCTGGATGCAGCGCTTCTGAAGCTCCTCGATCATCTCCTGCAGGGGGTAAACACAAGGCTCTTTTCAGGGCGCGTTCACCAACACTGAACGTTAGCCAACATTACTGTTGGCCTAATTCAGTCTGTATTGTCTGTTACGTAACACAACCAAATGTTAAGCCTATTGAATGCGCCCCAGGACACCAATATTTGTGCATGCATGTAACAGAGCTGCGCCGATGACAATTCTAACAAAAATGTGGTCTAGGCAACACAGAATAAAATCATTCAAAAGGAAACCATTTTCAGTAGCCTTTATGCCCCCCCATTAGCAGAACTGAAGACAGGACCACCGGGAGAGGGGAGGATCAGAGTGGCCCCAGCCTAAAGCCCACAAGAATTCCCCCAAGATTGCCCTGTAGTCAGCCTACCTTCCTACAGGAGGAACATCATTTCCAGCAACATTCTAGACTTTATTCCTCCACAATGGCAATAACCTCAGCTCCTTTTCACTCTGTAATCCACCTGCAGACTCACCTGCTAACTGCTGTAGGTTAGCGAAATGCTACATTGGACTCCATACGTCTTTATACCCATCACTGACGTAACTTCGCATGATTTACCCCTGCCATTAAAATTTGAAATTAGGCTGCTGCCATTACTCCATTTATTTTTATAATCATAAATCAACAAAGTGCCTTTTTACTTGTACACATCCATACAAAGCCTTTTGTTCTCCATCAGTGGAGAACACTCCTCCCTTATTTCTGGCTGACATTCTCGCCTGACCTCACCTGTCTGATCTCGAAGGAAACGGTCTGAGTCTCCTCCTCCTCTTCCTCCTCTTTGTCCATCTGCTCATAGAAGCTGAAGATGTCCTCAGGAACGTCGGCCCCGGACCGCTGCCCGTCAGCCTCCTGTGATGTGGAGGGACCGCCGTTGTCCAGCACTGTCTTGGAGATCTAAGGAACAGGAAGCAGGTAGAGAGGACAATTAAAAGACCCATCCACACTGAAAGCCGTAAACTAGACACGTGAACAGGCACTTAAAAGCAATCGCTCGAAGCGGATGACGAAATGCACTAAACTTGAAAACTAAAATGGTGATGCGCGCGGTGATCACTTCAAGCGATCTCTTTCCAGTGGCATAAATAATTGTACTACTGACAGCTGACCAAAATCAGCCTGAATTTTCAGGGCATCGAATTCAAAATGTAGGACGATCATTTGATGAACACCATCGTTCAGAGCAGTTCCTCACGTTGTTGTTTTTATAGTCATCATCTTTAAAATTAGTTCTTGGTGTCTGTCAGCAGTCAGCCTCCTGTCCACCACACAACAGCAGCACAATCTTGTGAAATGCATTGGACTATTACGTGACTGTAGCCAATGAGTGGTGGGGGGAGGGGGGGGGGGGGGGCGTGTTTGTAGCTGGCAAACAAGCACAAATTCGAAGGCCCTTGGCAGTTGGCCCATGGCTTTTGCGGTTTGTAGCTGTATTTTCACGGCGCAGACAAAAAGACATACTGCTGGCTTGCTGGAGATGACCTCCGTGATGAGTTCGGTGTCATCCCCGTCGGCAGATCGAAGACGACACTCTCGAATAACATTGTCCTGCAGAAGCCTCTGGATCACCTCAGGAAAGGTGCTCTCCACAAAGTACCTGTCACAGACAGACAACACTTGCAGTTATACATAAACAAACTGCACTGGCAGACTGAGGAAATAATGAAAGACTGATACACCGTATAAAAAAAGACACGGGACACAAGAGGCCCTCTGCAACTGTTCGGCCCTTCTCAATCTACAGCATATTTTTAACATATGATCTGCAGAAAAACGAGGTACCTGTTGTGCTTGAGCACGAGTTTCACCTTCCCGTAGCTCACAGTGCAAAGCTGAGATAGAAAAAATATATTAGCCCAATCAGCTCAAAAGGCATCACACATTCATAACATCAAGACCGCAGTACCAGATTAAGCTCACATTTAACACATTTAATTACAAAACACAGCAAAATCCACATTGACATACTTTGTACTATTAAAAAGTCATTCAAAAGCCCTGTCAAAGAAAACATACACTCTTCAAGTAACACACCCAGAGTATGAAGTCTTCTATGTAAATTGCACAACTTCTTCCTGCTCTGAAGTAAGGAAGCATTCCTCGAGTGATCACAGTAGTCACTGTGTGGAATGGCTGGCCAGGTTATGTGGTAGACCCTGGGGGTTTTCCAGAGACCAAGAGGCTTGATATACCCCTAGACACCATCAGGCCCGTTTGTTTAATTTCGTGCATAGGACACCCTTTATTGTAAAGAAAAAAACAGCCACTGTTGGGCTTTACTGCCTGTTCCCATTTTTCTGATGTTGTTTGAAGACCTAGAGTAATTGCTATCTTGTTGCATTTAAAAAGTTTATATTATGCCCCTTCAATTTTTTGCTTTCCTTTAGGTGTGCTCAAAGTTTCTTGTGCAAGTAAAGCATCACCCAAGTTACTAAGCCCAAAGTCCAGGCCAAGGAGAGTTGTTCTCTCCGAAAGAAAACAAAGCTCGAGAAATAGCCTACAAGGCCATGTTTGTAGTTGAGCCTTTTCTTTTCCAACATGCATATCTCACAATGCAACACATATGCATAATGCCTGGCTAGTCTGGCAAGCATTAAAACAAAGCTAGGCGGAGCTAAAATGAAGAGTTTGGTTTGTGTGAATCGCCGTGTCGAGAAGACACTACTTTCTTTAGCGCAAAGGCAAATTCCCTTTTTATGGGCCTCAAAAAGGAAGAAAAAGCGAAGAATCAGTGGTTAAAATTACATTTCGCCACTATTCTTCAGCATAAAAAACCCCACCCTTTAACAGTTTTCCCTTCATTTTCAAAAGCTTTGCTTCCTGCCACAGTTGGCCAATCACAACAGAGAGGTCTTTAAGGAAAGGGCACAGAAGTCAAACAGCCCATTTCAGACTGGGTGAGCCAGAGGTGCAGACCAAACTGCCTGTGCATTATAATTATCCATTTTTAGACCATATAAAAGCCAATATTTGGAAATAGACCATGAATATATAAAAATAATACATTGAGAAATGTGAATATTCTGACACCTTTAATACATTTGAAATACCATTCACAAAATACAAATACTATCATTTTCCTCCCGCATTTCTCCAAAAAGTCTTAAAATGCTGATGCAAACTACATACAGGAGGCGGATACCTCAGCAGACCTGACACAGAAACAATCTGTCCCAATTTTTGTAAAACCCTATTTTGAATATGACTTTGACAGTGCGGCCATCAATGTTGTCTCACCTTGATAAACTGCACAATGCCATCGGGTACAGAGGTTTTGCTGAGTTTCTGAAGATACTCTATGATGTCGGAGGTCTGCAGGCCGACGCTGACCGCTGCGTACAGCGAGTAGGCTGTGAGCTTGTACTCGTGGACATGTGTCGGGCGGCACACGGGCTCAGCAATAGCCACCAGGAAGTCCTGTGCATATTTATAGACTGGGGAAAAGGCCTCAAGGAAGATGTGGCCATCTGGAGCCTGGACATGGGGGTTGAATAAGTATTTGCTCACATACACTTGCCATTGAATTCAGGACTGCATCATTTTCCATTCATGCATATAAAGTTGGTTGCAAATTTAAGACTACGAGATCTTAAGGTCATAATCATTTCCCAGGAGTATCCACCAGTGTTACAACAAAAAACTGCCAATTCCACCAGACCTATGACTGCTGATGAGGGGATGTGGCTAAAAAAAAATAATTAAAAAAGTTCCTTTTAGGAAACAAAATAATTTGTTACAATAACAACCTCAAAATTTTTTGAACAATGAAAATCCAAATAAATGCTAAACCCCTAGTCACTGGCAGGGCAATGTCAAAAAATCAAGTATGGTCAATTTGAGTGTGAAAATTGAGGTTATAGGCCATGAGCTTTGGTTGTCTGAAGAACGAGACACGCATAAACACAACTCGGCGGATTATCTTGATGTAGCTGCATTACAGCCGCTGGTATTGGTGAACAGAGACACATGGCATGTTTAGTTGCAAGCTAACCACTTCAGAAGACTGCAGAAAGAGATACACATCACTATAACAAGACTTACCACCCAAAGAGGCCGTGAGGTGTGATCATTTTTTAGGAGCATTTGTAAGCGATAGTCCTTTGCCCCATACTCATCCGTTTTTGTGGCGGATTCATCGACTTGCTTCCCTGCTGCTGCTGGTATGGCCTCCTGAGACTCGCTTCCCACTGGCTCTTCCTCATCTTCCTCATCCTCATAGGGCCGCTTCTTTGACTTCTTTTTTTCTGACAACAAACGTTGAACTTTACAAAGAGACTGCTTACATGTGCTGAGAGTTTATTGTACTGCTGCAATTTTATTATATATATTCAACATAAACGGGGCTCTCTTATCTGATATTCACCTGATTATCAGGCAAAGCAAACCGAATCACCGGGCTATTCTTACGTGACCATAATCGATTGCAGGCAGGCTATTCTTACGCGACTTCCGATCGGCGTGTGCAAATTGAAATTGTAGGACTTATTTTGTCAATCTTTGTCAATATGGCTGCCAAGCTTGTACAAGGGTCCGAGTTTTCCCATGGCACCAGCAAATTGAAATCTTGTCTCCGGGGCTTGAACTTGTTTCACCAAGGTTGGGCAATCTGGCCGGAGCATCAGGAACAAGGCCGTTAATCAGATGTGTGAATAATAATAATTATTATTATTATAATATAATAATAATCCTAGTCTATATATCCACATCACATGAGCATCAGTCACGTAAACCAGTGGTTCCCAACCCAGTCCTCAAGGACCCCCTGCCCTGCGGGTTTCTGTTCCATCTCTACTCTTTCACACCTGATCCATTTAAGGGCTTCATACCCATTGGTTGAAAAAGATCTACTTGAATAGGGTGAGCATGAAGGTGCAGTGGGTCTTAAATGGCTAAGGTGTGCAAAAGTAAAACTGCAACAAAAACCTGCAGAACAGGGGATCCTTGAGGACTGGGTTGGGAAACACTGATGTAAACCATCAACATTTGTCAAGCTATTTTAACGGGAGAACAGTAAAGGTAATAAAATTAGCGAAGTCCTGCTATTTCAATCTGCGAATGCCCAACCGGGAGGTCACGTCAAAATAGCCTGGCAGCAGAGCATTACAGTCACGTAAGAACAGCCACCGTGTTACGAAAATTAACGGTGGGCATCAAGCTAGCTAGCTACCTCAGGTCTGAGCTCACACGTAGCCGAAAGACTTACATTAGCTAACTGTTAAAGTCTGTCTGATAATCAAGGCCATTACAACAATAAACACAGAATAACACACGCTGGTTAGTTGGCTTGTTCGCCAACAGCCTGGCGCTGGTCAACATAACTTAGCTAACGTTAGCTGATTAACTTAGCCAAAGCCAAGTAAGCTCTGACTAGCTAAAATGTAATACCTTGGTGGAGCCTGCTATTATCCGTCATTATCAATTAATAATGGTCAATCCAACGTAAACCTTATTAACCTAATATGATTTCAACTTACCCCGGTCTCCCCTATCCTTCTTTACCATGACGGCACGCTCTCTTACGTTTAACTAGCCAAAACTAGCTAGCTAAACAAAAACATGTCTCAGAACCCCCCTGGTGCCGTCCATGCTTCTGAAAATGAGTCTCTTCTTCTAGTCATTTATGTGTATAATGGTATTTTTTCCCTCTCTTCGTTTTACCGCCACCTAGCAAAAAATTTTCAGTATTATCAGGTGACAGGTCTAATGGGGCCGAAAACAAATTATTAACTATATTAATATTACTAGTAAGTCAACATTTGCGAGCAAATGCAGGATATTTCACTACCCACCGCTCCCCCAAGCGGAAATGGACTCGTATAACATTGCCCCCATGCAAAAAAGGACTAAGACGAAATCACCACGCATCCCTCGTGAAATAGACTTTTTTTTGTGAAATAACGGACATGAAAATACATTAAAAATAACGTTTTTAATTTAAGCAAAATGTTCGCCTTCAAATGGTAAGGTTATAGCGTAACTGTGTTACTATCTAATAATTTATCACCGTACAGGTGCCTGAATTAGATTTTTTGGGAAAGGAAACAAAAACTGAAAAAAAAGAAACAAAACAAAATTTAAATTGCCTAATTAAAATGATTTCTCATTTATTAAAAATCTTTCTCATTCGGACTCACACTATACAGGGTTCATTTTAAAGACATTACATTTACATTTCGGCAATTACCCCCCCCCCCCCCCCCCCCCCCCACCCCAAATAAACAAATAAATAAATACATCAAATAAACCTTATTTAAATCATTTCTAAGGCCAAAAAAAAAAAAACATTTGGGCGTATGTTGCTAAGCTACCCCTGTTCCAGATGTCTGGTCATTTGGCCTTAAAATGAAAGTGTGGTTCCCATTTGATCAAAAAGCCAGGAGGAGCAGAAAAACAAGAACAAGAAATGGAGTTAAAACAGTAAATTTCTCTTTCCCTGTGGGGGAATGAAATATAACAACAAAACTAACTCTTAAACCCACATTCTTTCATTTGCATATTTCCCCAACTCCTGCTTGTCATCTGCCTTCACAACGGTCATGTCTTTAATCTACCCTAATGCATGCACCGCCATGCTGAGCCTTTTTGACCGGGTTTTTCTTTCACTTGCACAATTAGTCACTGTAGCTGTAAACAGTACAATTCTATATCTGTTTATGAGCTGAATTTCTTTGTTACTTCAATTTTTTTTTTTTTTGTTAGCACACCTTCTACATCTAGACTGCACTCTGTAAGTCACTGGGCAAATCTGATCTCCAAACTGTTTTCTCTCTTTCTCAAAATATAAAAATAAATGAAACAAAAATGGCCCAATCACCAAAATTCCAATGGAAAAAGAATATAGGACAACACTGCTAACTTGACAAAAAACACATCAACTTTATTGAGAACTGACTTTTTGGTTTTTTGACCTTCTTTTTTTCATTTTAACTTTCTTCGGCTAGCAGCACCTGCAAAGAACTATACAAGATGTTCAAATGCTCCTTTCTATTTGAGTATCAACAACATTAATCAAATTCTCCAAATTGATATCAGGCTGCACCGCTTAGCCTAGAATTGCATACTTCCATGACAAAAACCCTATTTTGTTACATTCAGGGACAGAATAGAATACTGTCTAAATGGTGGCAGCACAGAAACAAGACCATCAGTCAATCACCTCCAATCAGCAAACAGGATGCACTACAAAGAATAAATGCATTGCATTCAATATACAGTATATTAAGACAGTGACATTATAAAAGGGGTTAGAATTTTTTGTGCATCGCATAATATGGATGAACAGCAAAATTCCACAAATTAAGGCTGAAGGAGTCTAACAGTGCTCCCTCCATTGATCCTGCGTGCAAAATCCTGTGTACTGGACCACAGAGGCCAAAACAAAACTTTGTCTCTGTCCTAAAACTTAAGGACAGTAAAAACACTGTTGTCCATCGCCAAACTGAGTTTTTTTTTTTCTTTTTATCAGGGTTGTAACCTCTGGGGTTCAAGGTTTAATGTTCCTCACTTCTATTGCATTATGACAGAGATGATTATGTAGGATGTGAAAAATAGGATGTGAAAAGTAAAATCCATTGCTCAGATAGGGCTTCTTTGTGCTACAGTGCTGTGAAAGTAGTCGCCCCTGACCTAATTTGTTCTATTTTTTTCTTATTTATCATATTGCATTTTTTCAGATAATCCAACTTTTTCATATTAGCCCAAGACAAGGCGAGTTTAACACAAAATGCAGCTTTTGAATGGTTATTTCATTTATTGGAGGTAAGGAGTGATTTAAAACCTATATCACTCCTGTGAAAGAAAAATTCTCTCCAAAAGTAGCAACTGGTTGTGTCATGCTTGGCGGCAACAACAGTGATCGAACCTTGGCGATAAATTCGTCCTGTACATCACTGTGGAGGAATTTCGGCCCACTCCTCTTCACAGAACTGACATTGACTAGGTCCTCCAAAATCTTCATTTTGCTCCTTTTTAGCCATTGGACGTGGACATGCTTATGTGCTTTGAATAGTTTTCCTGCTGCATAACCCACCAGCACTTGAGCCTTAGGTCATGAACTGATGGCTGGATATTCTCCCTCAGAATTTTCTGATAGAGAGCAGATTTCATGGCTCTATCAAATATGATAAGTCGCCCCGGACTAGAGGCACTAAATCAGGCCCAGACTATCACACTACCACCACCGTGTTTGACTGTAACGGGACCCATGCTTTCCAACAAGTTCTGTTTTTGACTCGTCAGTCACAGGATGTCATGAGTATTGGGGGTCATCAAGATGTTTGAAAAATGTGAGACGAGGCATTGAGTTCTTTTTGATCGGAAGTGGCTTTTTGCCTTGCAGCTCTCCCATGGATGCCATTTTTACCTGAACTGAGGCGAGGCCAGCAGTTCTTTCAAGGTTAGTCTGGGTTCTTTTGTGACATCCTGATGAGTCACTGATGTGCCCTTAAAGGGATTTTGGTAGGACAGCCATTCCTGGGAAGCTTCACCTCTATTCTGTTTTCTTCATTTGTAAATAATGGCTCTCACCAAGGTTTGCTGGAGTCCCAGAGACTTCCAAATGGCTTTGTAACTCTTTCTGGACTGACAGATGCCAATGAATTTCTTTAGATTGCAGTATCACATACTGTTTTTTTTTTTTTGCCCACTTCACACTGCCAGACTAGTTCTATTTGAGTGATTTTCTAATTCAACAGGACTGGCAGTAATCATGCCTGGGTGTGTCTACTGAAATTGCAACCCAACTATCAATTAAATGTGCCTATTGGTTGATTTAGTAACTAACAGGACAAATATTCGCATAATGCTTGGTAGGGTTGGACAGATTTTTTTTCCTTCATTAAATGAAAAATCATTTAAAATCTGCATTTTGTGTTCACTTGAGCTATTTTTGACCAATAATAAAATGAGTTTGATGACCAGATTCATTGAAGTGTGACAAATATGGAAAAACAGATAAAATTATGAAAGGGGAACATAATTTTTCACAGCATTGTATGCAAGTAATTACCTATAAATGAGTACCAGAGGAATCAATACATGTGATTTCATTTCCCCCTTACAAACAATATAAGTTCTACTTTTAACAATATGCTTGTCTAAATCTTAATCTACAAACTGGTTTCAGCAGCCTGTACAAACATTTTTTTCAACCAATCGGGAGCCTAGTTATTAATCTATGTACATTTGCAACTCCTTTCCATAAAGTGTAGTGCAATGCAGCATGTTGTGGATTCCAGATTTTAAACCATCACTCCAAGCATATTGATTACCATCATACTGTGGTTTAAGAACGTAAATCCCAAATGAAAGGCATACAATAAATAAACAGTTTGTACACTGGGCTCTGAGGATGAGACAAACCAGCGACACAGCTCTACTCAGGACTGAGGTGAAAACCGAGAAATGTTGCATTACAGTCGACACTTTCATCAAATTGAATTGATCCAACTTAAAATGTAAAAATGCAACATAACCAGGTAGATGGCGCATCTAGGGCTCGATAATTTGGCAGATTGAAGTTTTGCCTGAGACATCCAATACAACAGGCAAGGGCTCACAGCACTCTCAGCAACATTTAAGAAATCCGCGTTTCCAACACTGACATACAGTTTCGAAATCAAAGAGAGAAATGCAAAGCGTCACGCAGACTACGTTCAAATTTACTCGGTGCGACATACTATTTTTTATTTTTTTAAGCATTGCTTGTACAATGTATTCACATTTTCTTCTCCCTCCAAATTAAACACCGGCGAGATGCTGAGGGGTGGTGCTGCTGAGTTTCATCAGAGAGGAAGAGGCGTGCTGAACCAATCTGTGTGGAAGACGCATTCATGACGTCATCGCAAACCGCCCTCAATCCTCTCTAAAAGGAAGAAAAGAGAAAGCAGGGAAGGCATTTCAAATCGGAGGGAAAGAGTTCGAGTCGCTAGCTGACATCATGACTAATCAACTCTGTAAGCTCTTTGTTGGCGGCCTGAACGTACAGACCACGAACGATGGACTCCGGCAGCATTTTGAGCAGTACGGCCAGCTTACCGATTGCGTGGTGGTCCAGAATCAGCAATTGCAGCGGTCCCGTTGTTTCGGCTTTGTGACCTATTCGACTGCAGAGGAGGCCGATGCGGCAATGGCCGCCAGGCCACATGTTGTGGACGGCAACAACGTGGAGCTGAAAAGGGCCGTGGCGCGGGAAGATGCTGGGAAACCAGAAGCTCTTGCCAAAGTAAAGAAGATATTCATCGGAGGTCTTAAAGACGATGTGAACGACGAACACCTCCACGAATATTTCTCCCAGTACGGCGCTATTGAGAAGGCCGAAGTAATAAGTGACAAACAGACCGGCAAGAAACGCGGATTCGGCTTTGTCTACTTTGAAGATAACGATTCTGCCGACAAAGCTGTGGTGCTGAAGTATCACAATATCAATGGACACAAAGTGGAGGTAAAGAAAGCCCTGACCAAGCAGGAGATGCAGGCTGCTGGTGGACGAGGCGGCGGCAGGGGCAGAGGCGGGCGAGGAATGGGAAGGCCTCAAAATGGCTACGGCGGCGGAAGAGGTGGATACAACAGCTATGGTGGGGGCTACGGAGGCAATGATGGCGGGTACGGTGGTAGCTATGGCGGCGGCTATGGAAGCCAGGGCGGCTATGGTGGTGGTTATGGAGACCAAATGGGTGGCGGGTACGGTAACGGTTACAGTGATTTCGGTGAAGATTACGGGCAGCAGTCTTCTGGCTATGGAGCGATGAAGGGGGGCAATTACTCGGGCCGCAGCGGCGCTCCTTACTCACGTGGCGGCGGCGGCGGCGGAGGCTATGGCCGCGGTGGCTATGGCGGCTATTAAGATGGCGCGGTCCTTTTAGATCGGCTGAAATGTCCACATACACAATTGAGACTTTTATGGACCTTGTAGAGTATAGAACTGATCAAATTCATCGAATAATGGCGCTGATGAGTGGTGCTCATATTGTGGACTGCTGCGGCAGTTGAAGCCATTGTTTCCGGCTTAATGCAGCTTACAATGTATGGCCCTGCACATTCGCCGATCCCCTCTTCGCCGCTTCCACCACTAGTGGACACGAAAACATGGGACATAAATATTCTGTCTGTTATGCCATCAATGTAGTTCCAATTCAGTCGGTAGTATTTTAGTTTTGTATTTTTAAACGACAGCTATGAAGAATTTTGCAGGACTGTTATTTGGTCGTTGGCCACATGCCAACGTGTGTTTTTGCGTTGCTAACATGAAACATGGCGGTATTGGTGGAATGTTTAAACGCAGTTCAGCATATTCTTTAGCATTTGCAACGATCTGTTTTCGGAAGCTGTTAATTTATTGTGAAAGAAGATCCCTGCTTATGATTGAATTCCTTTTTATAATTTAAATGTAAAGTTCCATTGCTCTTTTTTTTTAGACTCAATGTTTTATCGTTCATCAGTGCAGTTTCGTGGAATGTTTTAGTCATTTTAATTGGAAATTGTGAACCAAGTTTTACTTATAATAAACTTTTTAATGTTTAACAACATCGACTTTGGTAATGTACTTAATTATGCATGTTCTCTGGTATCGCTGTTTTATGCCCCCCCCCCCCTCCCGAAAAATGCCAGATTGCTATAGCAAAAGGCTTTTACCACGATTTGTGATCGTGACTCGGGCCATCTTCTGCAGATGTCCTGGAAAACCCGAGCATCCCAATAAGATGCTTATTCTGAGGGCTAGAGTTATATTTTAAAGGTTAAATATCGCAGTCACCATCCCTCGATTTAGTTGATTAGCACCTTGGTGATTGAGCAAGTAAGTTAGTAACTTGGTATGATTTGTAGTTGTGCCTGAAATTGTATCCTTCTGATAGTGGTACATATGCCGAGACACTCTGAACAATGTTTCGGCTAAACTGGCGAATTAATATGGTTCCATCGGTGGATGCGGGAAAATTTTATCTACCGGAAAACCGAGTGTATTGGGTATATGACCGTTTGCTTATTACTGTAGCTAGTTTTCACATTTCGGGGAAAGAGGAACACTTCCACCGAAAGTGTTAAACGCAAGATTGTTACGTTAATATTCGGTTTTAAGAATAAATAAATTCCGGGATTGCTGAACTCCGGGTGGGAGAGGGCGACTGATTCACCACTCTGGTATCCCACTCCTTCGATCTGTGGCCTGTGATTGACAGCAAGTTTAAGCGAATAGCTTGTCTCAATGAAAATAATTGGGGCGGGGAAAATAAAGGCACGCCCTCGGCCGCCATTTCTTGTCTATTGCACGGAACGGTGTGCAGCCATTTTGAGCTGTGCTGAATCTGGTTCTTCAAGTGACGGCGACATACTGCTATAGACTTAGCTAGCTAGTTTACGCACCGATATAAATCTAAAAATGGCGAAAGTGGACAGTAATCAACTTTGCAAGCTTTTTGTTGGTGGGTTAAACGTGCAGACCACAGATGAAGGTCTTCGTAAACATTTCGAGCAGTATGGTGTCTTAACTGATTGCGTTGTTGTTCAAAACCAGCAGCTCAAGCGGTCCCGCTGTTTCGGGTTTGTAACCTACTCTGCTGCTGAGGAGGCAGACGCGGCGATGGCCGGAAGGCCGCATGTTATCGATGGTAACAAAGTGGAGCTGAAACGGGCTGTTGCTAGGGAGGACGCGGGGAAACCAGAGGCGCTCGCTAAGGTGAAGAAGATTTTTATCGGGGGGTTGAAGGAGGACGTAGAGAACGAGCACCTCAATGAGTATTTCTCTCAGTTTGGTGTAATCGAAAAGGCCGAAGTTATAAGCGACAAGCAAACCGGTAAGAAACGCGGATTCGGCTTTGTCTACTTTGAGGATAACGATTCGGCAGACAAAGCTGTGGTGCTCAAATATCACACGATCAACGGGAATAGAGTGGAGGTGAAGAAAGCCCTGACCAAGCAGGAGATGCAGGCTGCTGGGGGACGAGGCGGCGGCGGCAGGGGCAGAGGCGGGAGAGGAATGGGAAGGTCTCAAAATGGCTACGGCGGGGGAAGAGGTGGTGGTTACAACAGCTATGGTGGCGGCTATGGTGGAAATGATGGTGGCTACGGAGGGGGCTACGGCGGTGGCTATGGCGGTGGTTACGGGGGCGGCTATGGTGACCAAATGGGCGGCTACGGCGGCGGAAACGGCTACAGTGACTTTGGGAGCGAGTATGGCCAGCAATCATCTGGCTATGGCCCAATGAAAGGTAATTACTCAGGCAGAAGCAGCGCGCCTTACTCCAGAGGCGGTGGTGGCTACGGCCGGGGAGGTTATGGAGGCTCATATTAAAGACCCCAAGCAGTCCCACACAAAGCAGCTCCATCCCGTAGCCAAATGCAACATGTCCACATTGTTTCCCCATTTAAGTTAGAATTTAGAATTAAGGAGCCGGTGCCAATTCGGCAAGGCACTGACTGGAACACTGTGAACCCCATCACGTGGTTCAGACGGGGGCCCGCATAATTTCGGGTTCGTCCGTAAAGGTAAGGGAAATCCTTACCAACAAGCCTGACAGTGGCCACCTCCACATAGCACTCCTCAACTGCAGAGCTCTAGAAGGTCTGTCGTCGTTCTTCATTTCCAAATAACCTAGGCCGCATTCCTGACAAGGTTTAGGACTATTCATCTGGATTCTTATTTTGTCATGAAGGGTGGGGATCTTCATAATTTTTGCAGTTTACTGTATTCCTCCCAGATGTCTTTTCCTCAACTCCGTTAAGATTAGATGTTTCTTGTTAGTTTAGACCTGTTATTTTTCCCCTCAGTTAATGTATTTTGTAACTTAATTGCTTTCATTTTAAATACCTGTACTTGAGTTTGAGTTTTTTTTTTCCCTGAAACCTTATGTTTTTCAATGGTAGTCAATTGCAGTGAACTTGATTTAGTCCTTACTTCTGCATTTAATTAGGCAGCGCCGGGTTCTGTAAAACTGCAGCCATCCAAGTAATGGTATTATGTCACTTCCTAGTGAATGCCAAAGTATTCTTGAACAAATTTACTCCTGTAGTTGGTCTTGGAATAGAAAATTTACGCAGCACGTATAAGGACTAGGTCACGCTTTTCAAAGTATTTTCGGTTCACTGCCTTTGTCACTAAACCAGAGAACTTTGAAGAAAAAAGAAAAAAAAAAAAGCATCCGTTACAGTGCTTGACCTGTGGTTGACTTCCAGTTAGTGTGATTGTTAAAATAGTTCAGCAGTTACGTTGTCATTGTCATAGTTTTTGACGTGAAATGTTGCTCATGAATCTAGGGTCAGAAGACAGGTTTTACCCTTTCTCAGTTTTCATACTAAGTAAAGGGGTGGGGGAGAGGCTTGAGGACTTCAGCACCATGAATGAAACTGACCTTCATACATTTGTAATGTATTCCTGGTACACAATTTAATCTCTTTAATATTGTTTCTTTCAAATATTGGTAAACTGTATGTATTTCCGATTAAATAAACTTCTTACTCCATAGAAAAAAATTCTGTTCGAGGAAATGAGCCTTTTGGGGTTCTTTGAGTTATGGAACATTGTTCTTCCATGTAAATTTAAAGTGTTTATGCATTCTGTTCCCTAGAATAAAGAAACCAGTACACAGAGCACGCCTGGTATCAGGGTTTGTGCTGTAGTTGTCCGTTTACTGGTCCCCTGGTTGTTGTGTGTTTCATATTGTTATTCATTTATTCATATGGGATTTCAGTAATCCCCCTCTCTCCTAGGAAATCAACATTTGTAAGTAGGTAAATATTTCCGGCTCTGACTTGACTCATCAGTTTTATATCAAACATGTTAAAGACTACTACTCCATATATGCATATAAAAATACAAGATTATGTATTGTAATTTTTCTTAACACATTTTAGAGCTGTGTTCCAGTACTTTTATAGTGTACAAAAAATCTGGATCAATACCTTAGCTACGTCCTCTGCATCATGGGAATCTCCAGGGCTTCTCCAGAGCTGTAGAAACCCTGCTGAAAATCCATAGGATATGCATCTCAGGTTTGTAGTAAAACTTTATACACAAAGGACATCATACTTAGTGCATCAAGCTCGATACATGTCCTGTTTGGCAGGTATTGCTGCATCGTCAGTGTTTTGTAGTATCATGTAATAAGTGCATGCAACTCAGTGTGATTGCCGTAATTAATGCCATTAAATTAGTAAGTAAATTGTACCACTGTAAATTGGAGATAATTAGCATTACCTTTGAGCACCCTTGAGTAGTGTTTTAACTCTTTAAGCCTAGATGTCTTTTTCAGAAATGTTTTAAAAGCCATATTCCGGACAGTTTTATGGAGGTCATACTGGAGTGTGGGGCTTAGAGTTCCTGCTTACTTGATGCGTTAGCTCCAGATTTTTATGCCAGAAAATAACCAAGGGGAACAGCATTTATAAGTAAGGTTTGTGTCTTAAGTTATTCATACTTCACTTATCACTCCCCTCCCCTCCCCCTCATATCAGAGTGGTGTTCTGCTTTTGGCTGTTTGTTGGGCTTGATATTATTTCTGGAGTACTGGCTTTAATTGGAATACTGCTGCCTATTTAAGTTTTAACACGCAGCTTTAGCAGCTGAATTTTGTTGTACATTAACTAAGAAAGTATTTTTATGGACTGTTAAGAATCTGGTCTGTAAATGGATCGGAGTCAGTGTGCCCAGTTTTGCTGTAGAGAAAAGCAAGTGTGCACCTCCCTAACAGGTCAAAGGGTCCATCTTGCATTTTACTTCCTTCCCATGACAAGTCAACTGATTCTATATATTGCCTTGTCTTCATTTAAGACTTCAAAGATTCATTGCTTGATTGTCTGTTATCCAACACAGTTGAAGGAGATGTATAATTACGTATAAGCATGTCAATTGACTTTAATTGTTGCAAAAATATGTTGGTTTCAGGTTAGAGAAGACCAGGCATTACAATAGATCTACACTTGCAGCATAATTAATGGTATGAGTTACTTGTCAGCTTTCAGTTTTTAAAGCGGTGTTTCTCCCTTTTGCCTCCCCAGGATTCGGAAAGCAGGTGGATTTTAACAAATTCTTGCTTTTAAGACCGACTGGATGAGAAGATCATCTGCTGAGAAGATCTGCTGTGAAAAATAATTCTTATGGGTGATGTGCAGAAGGCGGAGTGCCATACCATGGGCTTAGATGAGGTGAGCAGGTTAGAATCTGGTCATTTAAAGGATCAGGTACACACAGCCTGGAGTGCAGCCTACTTTCTTGAACTAGGGACCATACTTTGCTTCGTTTGTACTATAGAGCAGTGGTTCTCAGACGTTGTTTTGGGGGAGTACTCTGGGCTGTTTTTGTTCCAAACAGTTGCAATCCCTGAATTTTGACATACCATTTTTTAAAGTAACAGGGTCATTCCATTACAAATGTCCGAATGGCTCCCCCTCGACCATCTCAAGATTTGTCTGAAAAATTTACACTGATGCCTTCACCTCCAAATAAGAGAAATCCAAAATTTTAGCTCTCAACTCCTCAGTTTCATCATAAAAATATTTTTAAAATTAAGTTCTGGCCCTCTTTGAACAGCGGTTTCTGAGGAGCCACTTTCACATGGCTACATCTAGAGAGGAATTTCAGCAAAGTCCATCAAATATTCAGGGGTGAAGACATGCTACTATAACTTTAGGAATATGGACTTAAAGGTGTCCCTTTAGTTCATCATATATTTCTGGGTGCTTAGAGTTGCTCAAATTTTACTGTGCACTCTGCGGTAGCATATTTCAAGGACTGTAAAAAGCCTAATTTCAAAGACAGGGATTTGTTCTTGCACATACTGCCTCCCATATACGTTGTGTATTTTGTATTCTAATATTGGCCCTCGTGTGTATAATCTAGAAATATTGAGGCTTGAAAATGGGGGGGGGGGGATAATTTGTGCTATTTTTACCCAAGGCCAAAATATGGCCATTATGTATTGCGAAGGACAGACAGACGGACGCAAGGTCATCTGTGGACTCAGTAATTGCTTTCCTATTCATGTTAGGGTAATGAAATTCACAGGGACTGTTCTTGGGACATGTAGCTTGGACAAGTTCGAAGATGGGGTAATCGTGACCTACTTTAAGGGGTCAAAAGGTCACACTTTTAAACACTACATACACTATTTTTGTTGTAGCCATGTAAAATTTACAGCGTGTATGTTATGGATAATCAGCTTACAGAACATTAAAGGTGAATGACCTTCACCCGTTTAATGGGATCAGAATGTCACATTATTTCTGAACAGTGTTACTTTCATTACGGCTTTGCACTACCATGACTTTTTTTTTTTTGGTGTAGCTACGTCAAATTGATAAGGTGTACTCGCTGGATAATCAAGTTGGAGGACATGGAAGTTATATGGCCTTCACCTACTTTAAATACCTTCTAATAATAATTTGATGTAGCAACATCATCAACCAAACTTTTCAGTCTCGTTCAACATAACATTGAATTTTGATGACTGCGCATCATGTCAGACTTCATATTCTGAACTCTAAACAATGTAAAGTCCCAGCTGCCCTGTTCCACACTTTCCATATAACCTGCCAGGTCCTAGATGAAATTGGACAGTTACCCCTGTCTTCGTTTTGACTCTTGAAACTTCTCTCAAGCCCGAAAGTATTAAACACATTGTGTTACACAGGCATACATTAAAAAACCCTTTATATGTAGTAATTTCTTGTCTTATGCCCATACGGTTTAGGGTACTTAAGCATTGCGTTTTATGTTCACATTTAATACCAAAAAAAATGACACCATCCACTAACATCAAATTGACTGTTTTTGAAAGATTAGATGCCTCTTATTAACATATCCAAAATTTGTGATGGGATCTTGCTTTATTTTCTCAAAATAAATTTTTGAAAATATGGTATTTTTGTGGACACACAGCATTTAATGCTATCAAAAGCATAATTAAACATTATTTATAAAATGCACATATTTAATGATAAAAAGCTTAAAGCATTTTGTTGAGTTTATTTCATAAACATTACACTTGAAATATAACCCATAAACCGTTTTCAGATTTATGTTGAAATACTGTAGTCCCAACATCAATGGATGATCAAGCTTGTTACAAATCATTACTGAAAATTATTGTATCAATGAGCATTTACATCCAAGTAGAAAAAATAAACTTGTGTGCTTCAATTAGTAATAACCAGTGTTGGTGTTTGACAGTCCTGTGGAATTTCAAGTAATGGAACATTTTAAATGACGAGTTGATGGCAGTTAGCACAGATACTACGCAAATTATTTCAGCTTTTTCATGAAGTTTTTTTTTTTTTCTTTCCCAGCTGCTTTGGTGTCCTGCTCCTTGCATATCTACCTCCAGTTTTGCTTGGGACTTCAGTTTTGGCAATGTGTTGCACAGGTGCCCAGCATAGGTCTTCCCTCCTGGGCCGGAAAAAAGCTTTTTGTTGGGCCATGCGGATGAATGAACTGTTCAGACATGTTATAGCTTCTGCATGAACAAGCACGTTTCTAAACTTACAGCTTAAAAAATTTTACGATTAATTTTATTATTTTATTGGTTGATTTATTCATAAATAAATTGATACAAAGTGCATGTTAATATCATTTAATCTCTGATCAAATAAAATGGCATTCTTAACGCATCCTCAATAAGAGAGTTATATTGTATTTGATATTTAATTATTGTAACACTTCCAAATTCATAACACACTTGATTTTTTGGCCCTCTTAAGGTTGTAATATTTCAATATCTAAACACTGCAAGTGGGTTATTCTTCAGATGTAGTTTATGAAATGAAGCACTTGGTTGAGTTTAAGCTTTCTATCATTACGTGCATTTTATAAAATAATGTGTGAATAAGCCTTTGATGCCATTAAATGTTCTATCCACAAAAAACCCGTATTTTTAAAAAATTTATTTTGAGAAAATCAGAACCCCATCACAAATTTTAGATACGCTAATAGCAGGCATCTAATCTTTCGAAAACAGTCAATTTGATGTTGGTGGATCGTGTCTTTTTATACATATATGTGTGTGTAAAATATGACTCATTATATTTATTCATATTTTTTCATTTTCAAGGCTTAATATCGTCTAGATTATTCATAAGAGAGGGCCAGAATTGGAATACAAAATGCACAACATATGCTGTCGGATGGCTCACTCGGGTAAAGCATCGCACTGCGAAGCAGAAGTGACCATCGCAGCGCAGGTTCAAGCCCTGGTCTACCAACCAGCAGTGGTTGACAGCTTTTTCAGTGTAGCGCACAATTGGCCATTGCGCTGCAGGGATGCAAATTGGGAAGGCTGATATACAAATGGTAGCTTTGTTCATTGCTTATGCGCTTCCTGTTGGCCGGACAGGTGCTCGTCAGGATGATTTTAAGCCTGTTCATGTTCGGGTATCTTCTGCCCTCATCCTGAACTTGCGAGGCTTCAACCAATCAGTGTATAAGAAGCAGTGGGTGACAGGCGTGTGCTTCGGAGGAGAGCCGCAAACTGTCTTCTCTCTCCTGAGTTGGCAGCACGAGGTCGCATATGCGCAAGGCTTGTACATATTTCCCCAGTTGGGCATTCCAGATTCGGGTGGGATTGCAGATACCAAATTAAAATAAATAAATAAATACTCAACTTACATGGGAAGCTGTAGTGCAATACCAAATCCCAGTCTTTGATATAAGGCTTTTTAAAGTCCTTCAAATACACTACAGCAGATAGCACAGTAAAATTTTTGAGAAACTTTAAGCACCCAAAATATATAATGCAGTGCTCCAGATTGCGACCAAAATGGTTTCATTTGCGACCAAGATTTACGTTTTGCGACTTGCATTCTCGCATCAGTTGCACACTGCGCGACCAACACTTCATGCACACTGCGCCTATTCTTGGCAGCGATTCACTCCCTAATTATCAGCCGCCGGCCGCAAATTTTTTTTCTGCAGGTCGGTTGGTACCATTACGTACATCAGCCAATCGCAGCTCTGCTGTACTCATGAATCAATAAGAATGGCAAAGCATTCAACCTTGTCACTCAGCGGAGTTGTGCGCACGGCAAAATTGTAAAACCTTGTCTGACGATAACGATGCAACTGCTCCACAATACGCGAAATTACAAGTACACTAGCTGGTCTGCTGCAGAAGTTCAATATGTAGTAGGCCTTACTTCGGTGACGAATACTGCAGATCAGAGAGCAAATTTCATGATCTCAATGTGTTTTCAATACCGGTTTTTGTTTCGCTATTTAGATTTTGTGCATTTCTAAGGGTAATGGAAACGCACGTGGAGAGTGAGAACGATGTCCGACATTATTAGCCCGAAAATGGTCTGCTTCGCGACCATTGACTGTTCTTGACACTGAGTCTTGTTGATACCAGCTATGAGTGCTTGCATCCAGTAGCGAATAGTTTTATTTTGTGTTTCAATATCAATCGCTAACCTTCTATCCTGATGGATTCCGTTGGATGTGCACTTTTTTTCCCTAAGCTTTGGCTCCTCCTAGGTACTTCAGGTCACATTCTAGCAGGCCTTATGCTATGCTTTCCTGCTGTCTGGGTACGGGAGAGTCACCCCAGAAAAAATTATAGAGCAGGCTTGAATACATCAGCTTCAGCAGAGCTCTGAAAACGGCTCAGAAATGAAGATGCTTTTCCTAAGGGGTACCGCCCACCCCTTGCAGGGGCCATAAATCATGAACTAATGATGATGGGAACCTAATACTCCACAAAGCCTCCTTATAATAGTTGATTTACATATGTGATGAGTTTGAAGAAAATTTGAGATGGTCGAACTGGGACTCTTTCCTGACTTTGCATGGAATGACCCACCAACAAGAGGCCAATTTGGTGAAATTGCTGCCAAAATGTGTCAATTTGAAATGTCATGTGTCTTAGACTCTTGCTCACAGCTTTAATCCAACAAACAATGGATACTAAGTGACAATATTGAAGCAGGCCTTCATTCTGATATTACTGATTACGTTAATGCGCGTGTTGCTTGCCATCGGAGTGACTCAATTTTAATGACGTAGCGGTGAAATACCTGCTAGCTAACATGGCTACCTACTGTTGGAATGCCCTCAGTGGAGCTACTTTGGGCCGCGCAAATAAGATGGCATAGGAAGAAGTACAGTTGGTACTTGTACCCACATGAATATTTGACATATCTAGCTTGGTAGTTGCAATTTGATTTGATTGTTTTTTTACTCAAACCATGAAGGATTTGAAATGGCTCTCACTTGTGTGGCTATTGTGGGCAGGGTGTATTTTCTTTTAATCAGGTTTGGTATGGAAAAGAGATGAGCTCTCTTTTAGCTGAAAGTAGGCTTTGGGCAATGTATAATAAGAGCAGAGTATCCATGAAACCCAAAAGCCTAACCGAGTAGAGTAAACAGGGAAAATTGATGGCAGATGACTATCAGTTGGTTCACGATCCATTGAAGGGGTGATTTGGGGTTAAATGAAAAATGACACCAGGAAACGACTCAAGATGTAATTACCACCAAAAAAAGATACAAGTTGGCATTTTTCTGTTCGTGGTTGCCATGGTAACTGAGCAAGCTCATTGACTATGCAGAAAACTTCTAGCACCAATTTCTCTTAAACTGAATTCTATCACAGTTATTCTTTCATCATTTAAAAACCATTGCTTATCCAATTGCAATGTCTTAGCCATTCTCTGCCCAATTTATCAGTTTTGTGATTTGGGGCATTTTACTCAAATTTTGAAACTATTTCGCGCAGAATCTGACGCATACTCAAAGTACGTAACAGATAGGGAAATTTTGCTTATGTCACTGCATTTCTAATGAAGTGAAGTACCTGCAGCCCGAATTTCATTGATTGGCAATGATAAATAAAAAAGTTATGGCTGCCATAAACATTAGCAGCGTGGAAAAAGTAATACCTTAGGAAATGAATGGAAAATGCGTTAGACCGCATTGAAAAGTTGGGTTCAGTCGTAGTCTGTGGCTTACACCCATTTTTCAGACTGTATTGTCTGATTATTCAAATGTTTATCACTTTCCTGGAGTGAAAAGCATAAATTTCATCATCACAGTTGCTTTTAAATCATGATTTTATGGCAAAATTCAGTTTTTAAGACCTTGTAGCAATTAGTGATTATTGAAAGTGGGTTATTATAGAATATTTTTATTCAAAAAAACATTTTATGGACAAATCAGATTTTGCCCATTTAACCCCAGATCACCCCTTAATCGTCTACCTGTCTATTTCATGAAAAAATGTATTATACAGCATGTAGTAGGATTTTACTTTGATGCTAAAGCTATCTTCTACCATTTCTAACCATGTTTTTCACCGTTGGGCTTTTCTATATGCACAGAAGTGGCCATTGTGGAGGAGCTGCTGAAAATTGGGGCGACAGAGACTACACACAAGATACTAGGTGAGTCCAAGTATGAGTCAAATGTGAGGATAAACTTTCTGTTGTATCCCCGGATGACAAGTACGGGATAGTACGGATCAGCAATCATCATACTACGTCCACTGCGCTGGTAGATATGTACGTGAGCGCTCGACGGGCCACAAATTTCAACCAGTTTTATATTTCGGCTGGGCCTTGTGTGTGGTAAGGTCACAAAGCCTACCGATTTTTGGAAGCGATTGCTTTGGGTGGTCCAAGGATACAAGTCGACCAGCGGGCGACCAACTGTCTAGTTTTTTTCTAATTCATTTATATCGTAATACTCGTAATTAAGTAATATTTCAAATATATAAATAATAATACCTCCTATTTGGGAGGCTTAGTCCGACATGGCAGCATGTCCTTTATGAAAAGTACATTTTTCATGCCTTTATTTTGGTAAAAGTTGGCTAGTGGTATCATTACTTGATGAAAATATAAGCAAATTCATCATGTGTGTTAACAAGTCTTATTTAATTAAGTATGCATCATGTGTATTCAATTGCTACAAGGCCACACTTTCAAATGTGAAATGTTCAGGGCTATGAGGATTTTGAAAACTTGCAGAACAAAAGAACTTGACTGTGCCAACAAGGACTAAATGTATTCTAAAAATGTGACATAGACGGTTATGTTCATGAAGCGATCATTTAAACCTGTTTACAGAATGGCTCTGAATAGATGAGTGATGTAGATGTTTCTTGATATGTTTTCTTGTATACCTTACTACTTACCAAATTGCGTGCATGTCAAGAAATTAAGGTGCATTTATTTGCAGAAACATCTTGAAATTTCAATATGAACTAGCGTTGTTCTTGCATACAAGCACAATTGTGTTTTAGCTCTAAAACAAAGAATATTTGCATCTCCCTGACGACAATAGTTTGGAGATACTATGGTTTAGTTTCGGGCCCCTGTTGCGCCTGCAGAGATTTTCTGTTTCAGGCTCTGGAAGTGGTAATTATCACAGGAATTTTTTCTAAATTTGCGCAGGCGAAGATATTTATTTCACAATGCTCAAGACCGATTTGCGGCAATTTTGGACATTCAATATGGCTGCCGACGGCCATTTTGTCCAAAATTTGGGGATTGGAGAGATGCACGACTGTCCCTGTGGCGACCAAGTTATCCAGTTCAAAACTCATGTTAGACATTTTGGGGGCCTCGGAGACTCCAGGGGCTACAGATGGTACTCTCATACAGATACTTTATTTGTACTTTTTTTTTTTTTTAGCCATCATTATTTAAATGTATATCAACATATATTTAACCGTAATAGAAGCACAATAGGGCATATTTCTGTGCAACTGCTAGGGCTATGGAGACTACACAATTTTTTGGTCAATTTAACTTGGAAGAATCTTCATATCATGGAGAAAATGCAAAGGATCTGCAAATTAAATGTCTTTAGAATTATTGGTTGGTATGAGTGAAATGGTAAGTAGTTGCAATTTATATGAGAAATACTGGAAGAAAATGCGTCAAACCAATATGATATAGTGCTGAAAGGAATTTCCACGACAGAGGAGGTATTTCATAACATTTTCTGTGGCTTTGTCAGTGGGCTGGTATGCTGACAAGAACTTGAAATGGAAACCTGCATGATACATTTAACGCATGTTGTATTGATCGACAATAAGTTATCAAGAAGTCATTCTTTAAGGACTGAAGTATGTCCCAAATTTCACTGAAATGAGCATAACATGGAAATTAAGACCAGGTTATACAGTACAATCTTGTGCAGATTTTTGTGTCGCCTGCGAAGCATAGCGGCACATAGGGATCACTTTGTCCGGCGTCTGTCTGTCCGGTAGTCACTCTTTCAGTTGGTAGTCACACGCAGGCGACATGTGTTCACCTGAACACTGTAGTTAAAAATATTTATACTGTATACCTTTAACAAAGATGAAATATTTTCAAGTTATGCCATCATTTAGTACCACTGTGTATAAACTCAATTGTAATATCACCTTACATTACAGTTGTATGGCTATCTGCTATATCCTGATTGTGAACCAGGGATTTGTACTAGCTACTGCTTAAATTGTCACATGAATTCAGTATAACGGTAGTTAGTCACTTTGTTAAAAGCAATGAAATGACCAGTCATGGGTTTATAGTTCCTTTAATTGCTCGTGTTTAGAGTGGTTATTAACCTTGTCAAACCACACTAAGAAATTTCTCAATATTCCACGAATGATGAAAGCCTAGCCTTCATATTGTTTAACGTGCTATATGATAACAAAAATTACTTAAAACTAGAAAATACGCTCACTGGCCTCTTCATTAGGTTCGCCTTGCTAGTGGTAGGTTGGACCTCATTTTGCAAAACGACTTGGTAACTGCAAAACTTATCAATCCTTGAATCCAATTAACCTAACTATCATATACTCGAAATATTGGTAGATTATTTTGATTCATGTGTACTGTCTGTTCGTCAAGATAAACTTCGCCGGTGGTACGGTGTTCACTACGTGCAGCATTTGGTCGACGGAAGATTGTTTGCATCACCAACAACGTCTTTGTGCTGTAAAATGGTTGGTTCGTTCTGAAAACTAAACGTCGCGATGTGCTGGTCTGCTGCTGCGTCTGCGATTGCAGCAGTCTGCATCGGAGAAATGGCGTCAACTCCGTTCAGCCTGTCGTCTGATGCAGTCTAATGCAGCCGTGTACCAACCGCAGTTCTAAACATATAAATGCTGAATTGACTGTGTCGAGCTAATGTGAACAGTATATTTAAAATCGGTAAAGTTGCTTTGAAAATTGAAATATGAATAGATAGACCGCTGTTAAAATTTAAAACCCTAACTGGGTTACTGCGTTGGGAAGCTTATGATGAGGATTATTGCTTCCAGAGACGAAAGCTCGTATGATTCTGGCGTCACAAGAGGGCAGTAAATGTAGTGGATATGGAGGGGAAAATGGAATGCACGTTGATATAGGCGCGTCGACCCCCCATTCGAGCTTACGTTCATTTTGGCTTCAACATAATGGTTATTTCCAAGTCCCGGTTAACGGAAACTGTTTCCATCCACAGGGTGTCCGCCGGGAATTCCAATCCTGACGATTTACTGACGTCTGGAGCGGCGGATTTCATTTTGATAAGGAATGCCATCGGGAGAAGTTTAAGATACCTTCTCAAATCCACCGCGCTGCTGGAGAATTGACCTGGTGATGTCTTCGGTGTGCAAGCTATTTTTCATGGCTTTTTTGTGCTGTTGTAATAAATTAATCTTGAAGACAAACGTATTTCTTTTCATTTTTACAATAATATTTATTTGGAACACTGCATATGGTTGCCTCACTTCCATCTCGCATTAATGTAATGCAGTAAAAACTGATGCGGTTTCACCACTTGTTCAAATGGACGGCAGAGGTTGAATTAAGAAAATCCAATCAGAACTCAAGGTTGAAAGTGACAAAATTATGGGCAGAAATCAACACATGCATAGCCACTGGCTTTCACCGCAGAAGATCGCACTCAGGGGAAAGGCAATTGACAGTCTGTTAATAAATGCTAAAATCGAACATTCCGTGCTGTGTTCCAGGTTGTGTTTCTGTTCCCAGAAATCATGTTTTCATAATTTCCCACTGAAGTTACTTCCGATTACCCAGTTCTGCGGTTGAATCGAGTGTTTGCGGCTTGGGATAGTGTCAACCCCAGCCTGGAAAGAGCCTGTTAGTTAGCCCCGCAGTTAGTATAGCAGCAGTTACATTGTTATGTAACCCTACTAGCTGCTACCCGCTATCCGGAGTGAAAGTGCCATTTTTTAAAAATTTTTTTTTTGCGTGCATGACCGTTTTTCAAAAATCGGGCGACGTCGAGTCCTTCCTGGTGTCCAAGTGGATATTCACACCAAATTTGGCGATAATCGGTTGAGAAATGTAGGAGAAAAACGTGTAGATACACACAGACCGAATAGACATCGACCTCAAATATATTATAGAATTAAAATTTATTTTACGAGAGCAACCAGGCGTCCTTGAACAATGGAAACAAAATGCATCATACAGGTATGAAATTTCGTACGAGTAAAAAAAAAAAACTATTACAGGCTTCAGATTTTAAGGCAACTCCATAAGTCGCGCATTGAGCGGACATGGCAGCTAAATATCTGCCGTTTATTGAAGGTGCACTCCTGGATGGACATCTCAGATCCCCTGTAGCTAAGCAACGATGCAACAATGGTGTCAAAGGAAAAAGGAGGGCCTAGTGCTGGGAAAATGGCTTCCCAAATCCGACCCCCTTCTCACCATCTTCGGTTCTGCCATAGTGTCACAAAGTAATGATAAAGGACCGTATTTATGGAAATTTCTAGTCCCTGATTTAGTGTGCACTTCTCATCTAAGTTGATTCATGCTGCGAAGTTGTCACCTTGTCATTAATGGGCGCGTAAGCGGAGACGCAAATTGCGGATTGAAGCGCTGCCCCACGGCTGGAGGTGGGACTCATGCAGTAGAAACGAAGCCATGGAAAATGCGGGGTAAGTGGTCAGATTGTTGGCTTTATTACGTTCATTTTGCTTCTGTGGACAGCAGTATTCAAAACCAAGGCAAGACTCGAGAGATGGGTCGATCGGCATCGATGTAACATCACACTGGGTACTATGGCCGCATCATGGTCTTTGCAATGCTTATTATGCCAAGTAACGGATAGGTTTTGTGCTAACTTACCAGCTATGCCAGTTTCATAACTTTGCAGTACCCTGGGGGGGAAAAAAAACCGAAATGGGTTTGTTTATTTCTAGCAGGCAATGAACCTAGTGTGCGTGTTCGTTGGCCACCTTTGCGTTACATCCATGAGAAAAAAAACTTCGACGAACATCAAAGAATGTGAATGTTCTACGTTAGATGCAGTCTAGCCAGCTTGCTAATAATTTGTATCAACATTGTGCATGCTAATATGAATCTGAAATATCTGCTCATGTTTGTAACCTGCGAAGAAGTGGATCCTGATGCTAACTTACATACTAACATGAATATGTGATAGCGGGTTGATTTTGAGTCGTTATCTATTTGACATTTCAGCGAGCTAACCAGCAAGATATTGGGCAACGTTAAATCATCTATCGTGAAGTTTGGACCTTTGCACCTAAAATATATCACGGATTGGCGGTAAAATTGCTGTTTTCATATTGGGTCATCTCATGCTGTTCGGTTGCTTATATCACTGGCTGTATGCGTTGGCCATGAAAAGCTACCTGGCCAACTAAGTCAACTAATTAGCTGGCTAGCTAGGTACATCAGCAACCCTCGATGGATGAATGATTTGTGGACAATAACTTGTTCGCGACTTTCTTTGACAATATTGAAGTCGCGATTTTTGATGCGATCAAAAATCACTTCTGATGATGTGAGCAATCTGTAACGTTCCCACCGCAATACTGAGCACTTGGCTTAGATGTCAAGTAGGAACGTTACGACGTGATATGTCCCGTCGGACTATGGTATTTGTATTAAAACATGTCTTAAGTTACTTTTTCAGTACAAAAGTTGAATAATCTGTGACACAAAAGCTGATAAATTCAAGCTCTCTGAACTTGACATACAGACTGGTGATCAATATGGGGGGAAAAAAATCAACATTAACGTTAGTTGTAAGTTGGGTCTCCACAAGATCAGTCTCAACGTGTCTTGGCAGAGTTCTTAAGGGTAAAACTTAGGTACTGAATCCCAGTAGATTTCTTCCAAGAGATATTGTTTTGCTTGGAGATTGGTTATTGCCTTGTTTTGCTTGAAGATTTCAATAGACTTGATCTGTCTCCCCTGATAAGACAGTCTGATGACACAAGAGGCAATGTCATCTTAGATATTTTGACTAGCAGAAGCAATTGCTATATATGCCCTTCCATTCTCCCTCCAGTAGGATGTTGTGATCATAATTCTGTTGTGTGGACCCCAAAACTACACCCTCTGAAGACAAAGTGAGGAAGAAACTGATCAGACCACATCGAAAAAGTGACATGTTTGCCTTTGGTAAATGGGCCACTTCACATTCTTGGAGTGAAGTATATGAAGCTATGGATGCACTCACCAAGGCTGATACCTTCTACCAAACACTTACCAGCACACTGGATGTGTTTTTGTCTCCTCTGGCGAAAGGGAGACATAGGAATGCACCCTGTCCGTGCGTGCATATGTGTCTGTCAGTCCGTCAGAAAAAGTGGCATTAACACGATAACTCGAAGAAAATAGATTTCAAACCCCATGTTCTACTTATAAGAAGATTAAATTATGAACCCATTTCCAATTTAATATCAGTGACCTTGACCTATTATTTGACCTTGCAATTAGCCGGTCAAATATTGGTAGTTCACCTATTTATTTATTTTTTTTCTTCAAACTTGATTTACAAGCTCAAAATTGTACACTGTGGTGTTTTACGGCATTCTCTTTAACATGACGGTCAAATTTTACGAACCCAGTTCCTTGCCTTATGTGTCTGTCCGAAAAGTGGCGCTAACATGGTAACTCAAGAAGAAAATGGATTACAGACCCCATGTTCTGCATACAAGAAGATGAGATTATGCACCAGTATCCTATTTAATATTGACCTTGACCTATTATTGTATCCCCCGAATGAGTTCGGAGGATGCTATGGATTTGGCCTCGTCACGCGTCCGCCGTGTCCGTAGAGATTTTCTTGTGAATGCTCTAATGCCCACATAAGTGCACCGATTCTTTTCAAATTTTGCAGGGACATGTATTATGGTAAGTTCACGACACCTATCGATTTTGGGTACTCTGGGCCCAACTGGGGGGCCTTCGGGGAATACATGTACTCGGTTGCCAAGTGCTCTAGTTTGACCTTAGAATTAGCAGGTCAAATATTGGTACTTCACCTTTTTTTTCAAACATGATTTACTAGCTCAAGAGGCGTTTTGCAGCATTGTCTTTAACCTGATGGTTGAATTTTATGGATCCAGTTCCTTGCCATCTTTTACAAAATATCTACTTTCACTTAAAACAGAATTGACCTCCTTGAAGGTCACAGGGTAAATATTTACTTTGGCAATGGGAAGGTCTTGGTAACGGAGTTACAAATTCATAACTCCGCTACCGACCAGTTTTTTGCCGTTTTCACCCAAAATGAATCGAATGAACAAAATTGGCTATTTTGTTTTTTGATGTACTAGGGAAGACCTGCATAAAGCCATTTTAATTGTAACTCTATCTTAGTTTTGGAGCTATGATACAAAATACACCAATTTCGCAACTCCGTTACCATGTGGCCTGGCCCTTAAAGCTATAGTTGGTAATGTTGAAGAGCTGGCAAGATTTGAAAATGGCACCTCCTCTAAGGTCCTCCCCCTCCCGTCAGTGCTCCGTCCAAAGTCACGCCTCCACAAACTTGAACACACATCTGACAGTAGGACTTGGTAGGGCATAGGAGAGCTGACTCAGCCATTTCCACACATTTTGGACATCAACCAAACTACCTCATGTCTCATTCACCTGTTAGTAAACTATATTATTATGGTAGCTTTCAAGCTAGCATGTCATGTTTAGCAATACTAACCTCAGACATTTTTTATTGTATGCAGTGACGTGCCGCCGGAGGTCAGTTAGGGTTGGCGGAATCCTCCCCATTAAGCAAACAATAACTCTATTGCTTTACTTGATTAGCAATCTGAGGATTGATTAACTAATTTACAAGACTAAATGTTCCATCCACGTCACCAGTACCGACGACCGGCTTTAGCCGCTTTCACACTGGACGCGGAACGAATTTTTCGCACGACAAATTACATTCAAGGTCAATGCAAAGAGGCGAATACACGCATTTCGAGTCATCGGCCACCGCTGCATCAGCTGACAGAGAAACGTAAACAGCAATGACAATGGTGAATGTTAACTCCTTTGGTAAATAATACAGGCGCATTTCCACAGCAAGCAGTTCAATGTCCGGGGTATAGAGGCGCTTCTTCACGTTCACATGTCTGGGATTACCCCACCTCTCACAAAGTGCAGACCCACCTCCCTTCTTGAGCGAGTTTAGCCATGTTTCACTGAAGTAAAAAAAATGCTACACTCACGGTATTCCCTCTGGGTCTTCACCAGCGCCGCATACTCATCCGTCTTGTTCCCCAAAGACCTCACGTTTCCCATTATAATCGCCAGGACCGCTGGCTTCTGTCTTCTCCTTTTCCCCTTCCGCTTGACTCCAGATCTGCAACCCCGGCGTCTCCTCCATAACTCCTGTGGGATCAGAGCTCTGTCTCCGGGCAACAGCACAGGCTAACACAGGGCAATCAACTGATCACGCGTGTAAACAATGCCCCCGCTCCAATCGGCAAAGTTCTCAGTTACGAAAAAGTTTCCTCCTCCGTCGTCTTTGTTGGAGTGTTATGGCAATTTCAATACCAAAGGTGTATTACCGACAACTACTGGCTGAATATTTCCGGCAACAGTGAAACATGATGAGCTGCACGCGGGGAGGAGGGAGGGACAGAGGGTGCATGGGCAGCAGAAGGCATCTGATTGATTCTTTCCTTTCGGACCGAATGGCAGGGATTTGTCTGAGTTTTTACAGTCCTGCAGCCGACACAGAGGTCTGATTTTTTTTTTTTTTTTTTTTTTTTGGTGTTCCTTTTTCTGAATACACAATGTATTGACTACACTCAGGATGGACCATGTCACCCAGTATAACAAAAAGTGTTTCTGAACAGGATTACCAACTACAGTAAGAATAAAAAGCTGGATTGTGACTCACCTATTACTTAAAAAATCTCATATTTTACAACCCCAATTCTGAAATAGTTGGGACAGGTGTAAATTGTGAATAAAATCAAAATGCAATGACTTTCAAATCACACCAACCAGTGTTTTATTTACAATAGAACAGAGATAACATGGCAAATGTTGAAACTGAGAAATTTTACAATTATCTGCAAAATGAGCTAATTTCAAAGGTGGCGTCCCATTATCAGGAAGAAATCCTCACGATTTTTTTTTTTTTCTTTTTATGGTATTCAGCTCCGTCCGTCCGTTCCGGAACATTGTCAGCGCGATATCTCAAGACGGAGTCAACCTATTTCAATTCTTTTTGGTACCAACCTTCCTACTGGGAATGCGAAGACACCAGTCGGTTTTGGTGACCTAATGACAGGGGATATAGTCACTTTAGTGACTATCTTTTTCAAATTTCAATCAAACCATGGCTTGGAATCTATTACTTAGGTGTTAATGTGTCTAGAAATCACAATTTTCATTTATGTTTAATCTATTGGATGCTTTCTACACATTCAGAGTTAGGCATACCAGCCATTTTCACCAATTTTAGTGTTTAACATGATAGCACACAATAAGGCAATTTCTTTTTATTTGCATATTTAAATATACATGCACTTAGCTTCATTTTAGAGCAATAACATCCATCCATCCATTTTCTATACCCGCTTATTCCTCACTAGGGTCACGGGGCGAGCTGGAGCCAATCCTAGCTGACTATGGGCAAAGGCAGGGACCCACCCTGAACAGTTTGCCAATCCATCGCAGGGCGCACACACCATTCACAGACCATTCACTCTCACCTATGGGCAATTTAGTGTCTCCAATTAGCCTGATATGCATGTCTTTGGACTGTGGGAGGAAACCGGAGTACCCGGAGAAAACCCACACGGGGAGAACATGCAAACTCCACACAGAAAGGCCCCAGGCCGGATTCGAGCCCACGACCTTCTTGCTGTCAGGCAGCAATGCTAACCACTGTGCCACCGTGCCGCCCCGAGCAATAATATTTCTGGCCCAATGTTGTGCTCTATGTTGAAAAAAGATTTTAATGAAAAATGGCCACGGCAGACCTGAAATGTTTCAGATAATTTTGGCCAGAAAGAAAATAAGAACCCCAGTCATTCATAAAATACACTGATGTGATCATGCATTACAATCATATGGGCAAATTATTGCTGATTTTGAGCTGAGAATGTGAAATTATAAGTCATTATTTCAAATTTTTTGTTGCATCTTTGAATACGTGTCCTTGTCGTTGGCAGAGAATGTCAGTTTTATGGACTCCTATATATTACTATTGCTGTAGAATCTCTTGATATGTGATTATCTTTTCCTATGGTGATTATTTTGTGAAAATTATCAAGAAACTCATGCATGACAGCTGTGTATGAGACCTATATTCCAGAAGCAATTCTCAACATTTTGCTTTCTTAATCCTCTGAGTTGTTTATCCATGAGATGAGTATATCCAATAAGAATTGGCATGATAATTATCAGACCAATCATATTGTGGGACACATTCCACCAATATTAAAAATATTAGCCAACATATCCCAAACCAATCAGAATCAAGTTTCAGAATTCATAAACCAATCATCTCTGGGATATTTTTGACCAATGAACACACGAGAGGTGGTATTTATTGCCGAGATTTGGAATGAGCTTTGTCAATACAATGTTCCAACATGGTAAAGTACCACTGCTGTATTTTATGCAAGAAGAGGACCACCGCTGCAGAACAAAACAACCTGCAATATGCTTAGATATCAAGTACAAACTGTTACAGTGTCCAGTTTGCTGTGTAGATACCCCAAACTTAGGTATTCCTGTGTAATGGAAAGAGTCGCCATTCTGGTCGGGCCAATTTCAAATGTCAAAATCTCTAAGAAATCTACTTGCGAACGTTTCTGATATATCAGAGGGTATATACTAGTATCCTAAAAGTAAATAATTTGGAAAATCAGGAGGGCTGATTTTGATACTTAATGGGACGCCTCCTTTGATGGCTGCTGCAGGTCTCAAAAAAGTTTGGACAGGGGCCTGTTTACCATGGTGTAGCATCCCCTCTTCTTTTTAACACAGAGTGGAGGCGTCTGGGCATTGAGGCATTTCTTGAGTTTAGCCGTTGGAATTTGATCCCACTCTTGTTTATTACAGGCTTCCAGCTGCTGGAGAGTTTTGGGTTTCCTTTGACAGGCTTTTCATTTAATTATGTGCCAAATGTTCTCAATCAGTGAAAGATCAGGACTGCAGCCAGGCCAGTTCAGCACATGGACTCTTCTACTACGAAGCCATGTTGTTGTAATGGCTGCAGTATGTGGTTTTGTGTTGTCCTGCTGAAATGCACAAGGCCTTCCCTGGAATAGTTGTCGTCTGGAGGGGAGCATATGTTGCTCTAAAACCTTTATATACCTTTCAGCATTCATGGTGCCTTTTAAAACGTGCAAGTGTCCTACACCATATGCACTGATGCATCCCCATACCATCAGAGATGCTGGCTTTTGAACTGAACGCTGATAACAGGAGGGGTTGTCTTTCTCCTCTTTAGCCTGGAGGACACAACGCTCATGATTTCCAACAAGAATGTCAAATTTGGACTCGTCTGACCACAGGCCACATTGCCTCTTTGCTACAGTCAATTTTAAATGAGCCTTGGCCCACAGAACACGGCAGCGCTTCTGGATCATGCTCAACAATGGCTTCCTTTTTGCATGATAGAGTTTTAGGTGGCATCTGTGGATGGCACAGCAGACGGTGTTTACAGGCAGTGGTTTCTTAAAGTATTCCTGGGCCCATTTAGTAACGTCACTGACAGAATTATGCCGGTGAGTGATGCTGTGGCATCTGAGGGCCCGAAGATCGCGGGCATCCAGTTATGGTCTTCGGCCTCGTCTCTTGCGCACAGAGATTTTTCCAGTTTCTCTGAATCTTTTGATGATGTTATGCACTTTAGATGATGAGACAAAGCCTTTGCAATTTGACTTTGAGGAACATTGTTTTTTCCCACAATTTTTTACGTTTATGTTCTTTCAGCTGATTCTCTTGTATATTAATTGCTTTTTCAGCCCTTTTTTTGCCTGAGTCCCAACTTTTTGAGACCTGTTGCAGCTAATAAAATTGAAATTGGCTCATTTTGTGGATAAAAATGTAAAATGTCTCAGTTTCAACATGTGAAATGTTACCTATGTTCTATTGTAAGTAACATTGGATCGTGTGATCTGAAAGTCATTGCATTTTGATTTTATTCACAATTTACACTTTGTCCCAACTATTTCAGAATTGGGGATGTAAAAAATCTACTTAATTTTTAAATATGCAAATAATGGTGCATCACTGGTGATACTTTGCCCTTGTACAAATTTAGAGCTGCTGGGAAACTGGTGATTGCTTGAATACATACTGGTTTTATTTGACCACAAGTTGCTGTGGTCAACTGAGAGCAAAAATTGAATCTTTAGATCAGATACATCGTCGGTGTGTATGACATCGGAATGAAGACATGCACAAAATGGCCGTTCATGTCCACGGTGAAATATGATGGTTGACCTGTGATGCTTTGGGGCTGTTTTAATTTCCAGAAATCCAGGGATACTGGTTAACTTTACTGCTTAATGGATTCCTAAGTGTAAGGCAGTCTGGCGGACAAGCTGATTGCTTCTCCCAGAACACAGAGACCTGGCCATAGGTGTACTCTGTAGCGAGACAGTTGCCCAAGGCACATGTCAAAATTCAAGCAGAATTGACTCTTGGGCAACAAAATCAATGTTCTAGAATGGTCATTATCGGTCACCACACCTAAATCCAGTCGAAAACCTGTAGACTGAACTGAAGAGGGCTGACTGATTTTGAAAGAACCTGCATGGAGGAATGGTCGTCAAAAATCATTCCAATTATGTCTCTCAACCTTGTCAAACAGGAAAGGAAAAGGTTTGATGCTGTTATCCTTGCCGAAGGTTGTTACTCCTAGCACTAAACCTGGGATGACAATTAATTGTGTAACCTTCATTTGGTCTATTCAAGTGGAACATTTATAGCATAGTTTTTTTTTTTTTTTGAATTGGTATGTAAAGTTTGTATCTATAATGTCTGGGTGTATTGTGTTATTTTTTGTGCATTTCTGGTCAAGGATTTCATTAGTTCTGGAGCCCTCTGTATGTTCCAACTAACATTAATCTTTCTTTGCTGTCAAAAATAGCAGACACTTTTCTGGCTACAATTCAGGATTGCATTTTGAAATGCTAATGCTTGTTGATGTAAAGTACTCTGAGAATGAAATTCTAGGGATCTGCTTTCACAGGGGTCTTCAGCCTTACCCAGGAAGGAGACAGTGTGGGTGCAGGCTTTCATTCCAACCAACTGTTACTCACCTGATTCTACAGTTGTACCAGTCAACCTTTAGAGTCTTTCCTGAAGACCTTGATTAGTAGAACCAGGTATGTAGCCACTTGGTCGCAATGAAAGCCTGCACTCTCACTGGCCCTTTCTTGGTAAGATTGAGGACCTATGTGCTTTACTGTAGACACACTGAAGAATTAACAGCATTTTGGGTTTGGAATGGATAATAGTTTGATAGTTTCTTAAGAATTTTCAACCTATCCATCTGATTAGGAGCAGAAAGTCAAGTCCTCAGCCACCTTCAGATGCAGCAGAAGACAAGTGGGATGTTGGGGTTCCTGCCTTCAACCAAATGCACATGAAGAATGCATTCCAGCTCATGAATGACCTGAGGAGGTAGGGAATGAACCTGTGTGGCATCAGTGGTATTTCCATTGTCTACACCCTGTTAACTGTTGAGCTGCTCTACTTGAAGTGGGATAGAATTTTTCTCTAGTTGCCCTAGGATGATGTTTGGATGTCCATGACTGCAGTTTTATTATTTACTGCTGTAGTTTGGGTCGGAGCAGTTCAGTGGTGCATTGTAGTAATGCTCAGACTAGGGCCTCTCACTGTGCAGTTTGAAAAAAAACATAACATAACCTGAATGGTGAGAACAGGCCGTTCAGCCCAACTACATTCGCCTGTTTCTTTATGCTATTGTGAATATATCCCTTCAGATACTCAGTGACTCAATGGTATCTAGCTTTAAGTCAAGCCTGCTCTTGAAAACCCCCAAGGTCTTTGCCTCACCAATATGGTCAGGCAAGCTATTCCACATTGAAATTACTCTTAGGGTGAAGAAATATTTCCGAATATCAGTGCTAAATTTACCTTTGGTCAACTTCCATTTGTGACTGCGAGTTCTACTCACAACACTTGGTCGAAGGAATCTTCCATAATTCACTTTGTTAATCCCTTTAACATATTTAAAGACTTCAATCAAATCACCCCTTCGTCTCCTTTTTCCAAGACTAAAGAGATTAAGGATCTTCAGCCTCTTCTCATAGCTTTCATCTTTTATACCTGGAATTAGCTTAGTGGCTCTTCTCTGAACTTCCGCTATAGCCTCTGTATCTTTCTTAAAGTATGGTCCCTAGAACTGTACGCAGTACTCCAGATGTGGTCTAATGAACGTGTTGTGCAAAAGAAGCATCACCTCCTTAGATGTGTACTCAGTACGTTTGGCAATGTATCCCAGCAAAATGCATATTCTTCTATTGTGTGTTCCCATTGGCTTCCTCTGGGAACCCGGGTTTTCCTCCCACAGTTAAAAGACATCACGTCTTGCAAATAGTGGACTCAGACATACCATTAATAAGTGTGTATGAACCCTGGGTGGATTGACAGACTATTCAGGGTGTGCTCCTGCTTCTCACGCATTGTATGCTGGGATAAAGTAAAGGTGAAGTGTAATTTAGGCACTCAAGAACATGCACTTGGTGTCATTTTGTAATGTGGATATTTGTTTCACGCTCACCCTTTTCCTTGCAGTAAGAAAATGCTGTGTGATGTGCTGCTGGTGGCAGAGGATATTGAGGTTCCTGCTCACAGAGTGGTTTTGGCATCCTGCAGTCCCTATTTTTGTGCCATGTTTACAGGTATTGTGGCTTTTGTTGGAATTGCTAATGGAACCACGGAATTCGCTCGCCTGCATTGTGGCTCACTGGCCATTCTGCCCTTACATGAACTGTAAGAAAACATGAGTTCTGACTTGAAGCAGAACATTGAATGCATTTATTTCAACGTGTAAGTCCTCATTTTCCCAGTAGTGGCAACATGCTCAGTATTGTTTTAGAGTGCACCCATATGATTTGACTTAAGCTGTTGATGGGTTGGTCTGTCATTTGATCAATGCATTGATTAAACTTGAGCTTATTAAAGATGATCCTTCTTGGTGATATGCATCCTCTGTTTTTTAAGAACTGATTTGTACTGTAAATGTATGGAATGGTTAAAAAATGTAAAAATATTTTTCTTGAGTTTACTAACCCCCCCCACAGGCTCATTTCAGATGCCAAAAAAAGAGTATTGTGGGAAACTCTAGTGTCAGAAAGCTTCATAGGAAACCACTGAATATAATTTACTAGGTTGAATAAGTTTTTGAATGTTTACAAGAACATTATGCTTGATTGCTGCTTTGAGCGGGTTGAGTGTACTTCCCTCATTGTGACTTGCTAGCGCTCTCTGTGCTAGTGGTAATGTTGATCTAACAATTGTGTTAGCGGACATGAGCGAGAGCAAAGCCCAGCGGGTGGAGATCAGGGAAGTGGACGGACAGACGCTCAGCAGGCTGGTGGACTTCATCTACACTGCAGAGATCGAGGTGACCGAAGACAATGTTCAGGTGAGCTGTCCCCGTTTGCCATACACTAAAGTATGAGCTCTTGTCTTTACGCAGCATTTGAACTTTACTCTTGAAGTAATTGTGTTTATCATCCATCTGGGGTTCATTTGCTCTGGGAGAATTGTGTGCAGATATGACTCAGCCCCTTGTTGTGTTTCATCTTGCTCAGACAGTTTTCTTGGCTGTTTTAAGATGGGAGTCCTCAGTGCAGTGAGGTCCCTCCTCCCTCGTTCACGTTGTAGCCGGCACCATATTTCCTGTCATTATTAGCAAAGGAAATATGCGCCCAGAAAAGGGAAATCCTCTTTGTGTTTTTACTTCAACGTGTGTGTGTGTGTGTGTGTGTGTGTACATTTTTATCTATTTGTATGGGGACTAAAAATGCCTTGTGGGGACCTAAAGACCCTTCCAGTTTAGTAAAGTTTGAAAAGTGGCACAGCGGGGATATTTTTTGGGTCCTCATGAGAAGAAGGCTTAATTCTGGGCTAAGTTCTGGGTTTAGAGTTGCATTTGGGCTAACGGATAAGACAAAGTCTTTTTAGGATCAGGTATTAATGTAGAATTGTGCTCTGGGTTAAGGCGACATGTTCAAAATTTTATAATTCTGGGGGTAGTGGTTGTAGTTTTGTGTTAAGATTAGAGGTAGGGATAGGGATTGGAATTATGTTGGATTTTATTGTTTGGGTGGTGTAGGAAAATAGGACTTTGGTTCAAAAATAATTTTTTGGTCTCCCAAGGGTAAAGAAAATCTAACGCGTACATGTGTTTGCTAGTCTAGTATGTGTGAGTGCTTCTGTTTGCGCGAGAGGCTGTGAGTTGGTAAATATAACACAGTGAGAACAATAGGCTGTTCCGTCCTGGTAACCATTTTCTTACCTCTATCGTTCTACTTCAGTTAGGTTACTTAAATACTGAATGGTGTCTCTGCTTGCAGGGTTAATGCGTGTGTGAGCACGCATTGTGTACTCCTGTTTTTAGTTGCTTGAATATGCATCTGAGATAGTGATGGCATTATTTGCTCATGTGCATTTTGCTAAGTTCTGGCTCTGTTGCAGCTCAGTAGCGGCTAACGCAGCATTTCACCTGAGCAGCTCTGAGCACTTTGCGCGAAGTCTTTCAATGGTATAAACCTCTGACTGCCCCAGTTTGAGTCAATCAGGCTGTGCTATGGGAAATGGAGCCTCGAGTGTTAATATACACAAAGCCACGTAGAGCACAGCCCATGGGCTCGATCAGGGCTGCCCACCCACCTCATCCTCTGAGAAGGAGAGAAGCAGGGAGTCAGAGCGAAGCTGAAGCAGCGGCTCTGCAGCAGAGAAAGATGAACAGAGACAGCCCTCCCTGAGCCCCCTCATCTCCTGTCCTGTTTTATGTTTCTGTCAGCTGCGCGTCCTCATCCTCGCTGCATGTTTTGGGGTTTCCGACCTTTTGTCCGGGCTTGTGCATTCAGCGTGCCTGCCCATCGTAGATAAGAACAGTTTGTTTGTGTTGGCACATTACTGAATATTAAATGGCGGCGAGCGTGGCTTGCTGAAAACAAATACACGTTGGCTGCGTCTCCGGTATATGTCAAGCTAACCTTTTAGGGATTTTTATCCACTCAGAAATAGATTGTGCTACACTGATGTTGTGCCCAAGTAGCCAGGATCACTATGAGAAATGTTTTGTGGGAGTAGCCTGGCTGCTTTTCTCACCTGAAAATAGCCCAGGTACCAAATTCTTGTAAATAGTCTGCTTGCCTAGCTCCCTTATAACCTTGTGAGTCAAGCTGCAAACATCAAATGGGACAGTAGTAAAAGGGTAGCTTGGAAAGTTGAACTGATATTAAACAGTATGTTTCAGACAGAAGGTATACTTCATGAATTGTATTTTTTTTAGGGTTGAAGCAGAAAGTGGAATGGTAAAACAGATGTTAGTGTCTTTATATGCCATTAATTACAATGACAGAAGAATGAGGCACTACTGTTTGTTGCCCGGGCTCTATGTAACTGTTACATTTGTGTAACTTTACAGCCCTTTCAATCTGTGGCTTAAAGTAGAACTGACTGGGCCTGGGGTTAATGTGAGGTTAAGGGCTCTGTACAAGGGCCAACAGCTGCCAACTCTCTGTCCTTGTCAAACATCTTTGCCTCCAGGCCAAAGGCTAGCTCAAAACATATATTACTTTGAGACCCCTCTTTTAGGAAAATGTCTCAATTCACCCGCCCACAGCAACAGGTCCCGAGAATTGTCATGACCTAACTTAAGTGACGTCTCTCGCTCAGGGTGATGTGAGGGTGGATGACGCCCTTTTTCTCCTGAAGCTAATTGGGCTCCTCTGCTTTGTCTGTCCCTGTTACTCAGGTTCTTTTTTGCAGTCGATATTTTAATTATTTTCTAGATGGATCAACGCAATAATATTCCACCTTATGGAGTATAAGGAGGAACTTCTAGTCGCTTCATGCTATGGAAACTGGAGTTAATTATGGCCTTTATTAGCCACAGCTGGGTTAGGACAGACTTTACCGGGTTCCCCGGTGTCATGGTTAAAGTCCCAACCTGGCTCTTTCAATCTGCCACCTAATCATCCCCTGATCTAATTGGCTGTGTAATTCCTCTGTCCCTCCCCACCTCTTCCCCCAGGGCTCCCTTGAAAAAGAGATTTCAATCTCAACGGGACTTCCCTGGTTAAATAAGGGTTAAATAAAATATAACACACCCCCCAGCCTGGCAATCCAGATAGTCCACTCATGGAATTGAATGTATCCAGTACATTAGTTTTATATATGCTATTTTTACCTCCGCCAACGAAGTTGGGGCGGAAGTTATGTTTTCGCCCCTGTTTGTTTGTTTGTTTGTTTTTGTTTGTTTGTCTGTCTGTTTGTGAACAACATAACTTAAAAAGCAATGCACAGATTTGTCTGAAATTTTGTGGGTGCATTGCTATTACATCAAGGATGGACCTTATTAATTTTCACCACTATCAGAGAAACAATATTGCCGCCATGGCAGCCATCTTGAAATCCTATGACATGCGTTAACTCAACTTTGCTCCCACTCATGAAGATTTGGATTGTGCTGCCTTCGTGGAGGTTTGCATTCTATGAGTGCCTGAAGTATACAATCAAAAATACACATATAGCTGCTGATGTGTGCATGCATTCATATGTATGAGTTCAGATGGAGTGAAAACATGATCTGTAATACAGTGAAATTGAATATGATTGGCATAAAAAATAATGGCAACAGTAAATGATTGTGAGAGCAGTACAGACAAGATTTACGTAAGTCTGTTTCCCAGCTGAAGAGATTCATCAACAGCGGCGAGAGGCCACATTGTGATATTCGAGTGTCTTGTCATGTTTAACCTGGCTGTGGAAGGCTCTAAAAATGATGTCTCTGCGGCAGAGCCTGTGTGTAACTGGTAGCAGATGAGGTTGCTCTTTACTCCTGTGACTAAGGTCCTGCTGCCGGCCGCCAGCCTGCTTCAGCTGTTGGACGTGCGGCAAGCATGCTGCCATTTCCTGCAGGCCCAGCTGCACTCCACTAATTGCCTGGGCATCCGCGGCTTTGCCGACCTGCATGCCTGCACGCAGCTGCTCAACCAGGCCAACGCGTACGCAGGTCAGCCTACGGGGGGCGGTAGCGTTCCCGTGTTCAGCTTGCTACACAAAGCCAGTGCTGGGTTCAGTCGTGAGACTCTAGAAAGCTGCATAAATTTAGGACTTGTAACTGCATGTGCCGAACAGTGGCTGAAAGGGAGTTTGAGGTATGTCAAAGAGGGAGACAACCTCAGAGTTATGACACAGCCTTTTTACTTGGCATTGTCTATTCTTTCATTATTTTTTAATTGGTTTCTGAAAGTAAATTTTTACAAAAAAAAAAAAAAACTTGGCCAGTCTCATTACTTGTGTTTTTCAGATCATATCCTCTCATTTATGTTTGAGTTCAAATGCTTTATATGTTGATTTGTTTTTTTTCTGGGATGGTTGTAGAGTAGCAGGCCACAAAATTGGATCGTCTCTTTATTCTCTACAGGCCTTTATCTCATCTTACTGCTTTTGTCTTGAACTCATGTGCTTTGTTGCAAGTGTAGATTTTGAAAGGCTCATTGAATCAGCCGTCAAGCATGTGGTACAGAGCTATTATTCGTTGGAAGCTTATTATTGTTCTCACACAATGTTTTGTGACTGTGACTGTTTCTGTGTGTGTGCGTGCGTGTGTGTGTGCGTGTGTGTGTGTGTGTGTGTGTGTGTGTGTGTTGAACAGAGCAGCACTTCTCAGAGGTGATGTTGGGAGAGGAGTTTCTGAGTCTGTCCCTTCAGCAGGTCTGTGGTCTCATCTCCAGTGACCAGCTGACCGTTCCCTCTGAGGAGAAGGTAGGACACCATCTCCACACAGACTCTCACCAGCACCATGTCACATTCTCACCCAGACGTACACGGGGACTCATTGTTTAAGCCCAGTTTTCAGTTTTGTCTGGTTTTACTGTTAAGACAAGAGTGAGTAAATCAAACTCTTGACCTGGCTTTGTTTACAACTTTTAACAGCTTTATTTGTGAGGCACATCTGTGGTCAGGTGCAACTCTATCAACTGTGTTTGCCCTCATTCCTTCTTTCTGGTGTGCTGCTTGGGTGTGAGTCATTGATTTGATCGTCTAGCCAGCTTGTTCAGTAGCATTCACTATTGTTTCTTTTTGCCCCACACGTTTTTGTGCATGTTCTATCTTTTTTCTTTCTCAGCCTTTATATAGGAGTTTGGAGTAATGGAGAAATGACAGTAAGGCCCCTGGAGTGTTTTTGGGTTGAGGGCCTTGCTCAAAGCAGAGTTCTTCTCTAGGTGCCAGTCAGAATCCCCACCCCACTTTGCAGTTGCCAGTCAAGCAGCATACCACTCAGCTACCCTTCCTGTCTTTCTTTCATGTGCTATGCCTCTTTGTGTGTGTTTTGTCCTGTCATACACTGTCTGGTGGTGCATCAGAATAGACCAAAATGCCCTTCACTGGTTCTTCCATCTATTGATGACCCCACAATTTCTTTACCCAAGCTTGCATCTCTGGGCACCCCATTTGTCAGTACTTCTCTAGACATTGGTGTCTGGGCTCTCACTTATTTTTCAAAGGTTTCCCACATCTAGAAAATCACAACATTTTGTTGCACTGCAGTTCATGTGACTTTGTCCAGTGCCCTGGTTTGATTTGCTTGATTGACCTGCCTTGTTAGCAACTCAGAGATTTATGTCGTGTGCCATTCTATACCCCTGGGTGGAAGACCCTGTTTGAATGCTGTTCTGAACTCTGGCCAGTGAGTTTTTCCGAGGGCTTGTTTGTGTTTCCGATGTCTGCTGCCAAAAAGTGGGCTTCCTGTTGAACGGTAAATCTGCCAAACCCAGTTGAATGCCTTGCTGTACTGTGTGTGAGGAGCGTAGAACTCCTTTACTGCGCGAGAGCGTTACTGTCCCTCAGCAACACGCAGCGCACTCGCCTCAGGTGACCTCCTGTCTGTACTTCACTGAGTCCTCCTTTCCTCACTCAGGTCTTTGAGGCCGTGATTTCGTGGATAAAGCATGATAAAGAAGCGCGCCTGGAGCACATGCCCAAGCTGATGGAGCACGTCCGTTTGCCTCTGCTGTCGAGGGATTACCTGGTTCAGGTCTGCCTCTCATCCTTTCAGTCCTTTAAGTCTTAATTTCTTTTGCTTTTGAGTGCAATATGCCATGCAACCAATGCATCTTCAGTAACTTCTTGACTTGTGGCTAGAATTGAAGTTAGACATGCAGGATACTTAAAGTGCATTTTAGAAGAGTGTGTGTGTGCGTGCGTGCACAGATGAAACCTGGCAGTTTTATTCACCGGTCTCTTCTCTCTTTGAATTCTGAATGGAATACATAGCTTAGTGTGTTTGTCAGAACTTACTCTGAATGGTTATTTTAATGCCAACTTTTAAGCATATCTTGAATGTTTCTACTTTTCCTTTAATTGTTTTTAGTTACTGTTTATAATGATGCCATTTGTTGAAGCAAAATTTTCATAGATGCTAAATTAATGTAGACATTGATTTTGATCTTTTACAGTGAATTCTAGGTGATTTCTGGCTTTGGGGGGATTGTTTTCGGCTGGTTACCATAGCATTCCCGAAGGGTTTCCGGACCGTAACTCAGAACCTGCTCAATATTTTGTTACCAAGATTTGGAGGTGCATTGATTGGTTACTAAACTGTGGCCACTTGGTGTATTGGGTTATCTCGGGGGGTCATTTGTCTTTATGAGTAGAAACACACTCTAGTTCTTTTGTCTTTTTGTGCAGCCTGTATGTTATGTAGTAAGGCTGAGAACTAGTGTTCATTGACTGGTTGCAAGTTCGCTGCAGTGAAGCTGATGCCTTGGTTTTGTTCAAACTGGGTTCAGGGTGTGACCCTGATTTGGTGATTCTTTTTGCTTTACTGTGATTGGTCAGATAGTGGAAGAGGAGGCATTGATCAAAAACAACAACACCTGCAAAGACTTCCTGATAGAGGCCATGAAGTTCCACCTCCTGCCTGCTGACCAGCGGCACCTCATGAAGACGGACCGGACCCGACCGCGCACGCCCATCAGCCTACCTAAGGTGAGCCGGTGCGGACTCGCTCATTCACTTTCTCTCTGCTCTTATTCAGTGTCCCTCATCCACTTTGACTCGATCTCTCAGTTTTGATTGATTTACTCAGTCGCCCATGCTTACAGAAGTACGTTATTCAGTCAGCCTATTTTCAACCTCTCTGAGTGACTCACTCTAACCTTCTTTGTTATGTTCAAAAATTGACTCCATGGATTTAATTTACTCACCCACCTGCTTATCCATTCTTACACAATCTGTATTGAATCACTGATTGTCCATTCGCTCTCCAGAATACATCACCTATTCACTCACTCAGATGTATATCAAGGCCTGAGTGGAAAGTAGTCGGTGACATATAACTTTGGGGATGCTGCTAAATTCGTGAATATGTACGTGACTATCCGCTCATAGACAGTTCTTTCACTGTGTAATTATTTAGTTGAGTGGAGTGTGAATACCGCCCACTGAGGGGGAGGAGAGCAGCATCTGTGCTGGTGTGGAGCCTCTCTCTCTCGCTCGGGGCCATAAACCCCCTGGGGCTGTGAGGCTTCGGGCCGCTTCAGAGATAATGGAGGCCAAAAGGGCAAACGGGGGACAGGAACTGGGGAACCATCAATCTAAACGCCCATCTGCTCATCTCCCGCACCTCACCCTCCGCACCATTTCCACTCATTTGTGTTGCTAATTGTAGTGAAAATTCAGTGCTTCATGTGCTTGGAAGGTGGCTAATGGATTCTGTGGCATACACCGCAGGGCAAACACCGCAGGGCATACACCGCAGGGCATACACCACAGGGCATATACCGCAGGGCAAACACCGCAGGGCATACACCACAGGGCATACGCCGCAGGAAAAACTTCACCTTCATTTTTGTTTGTGTCGGGCACCTAGCGGTAGATGAATGCTAGTCTTACTGCTGGGTGTTTCAAAGCGACCGGTGTTTCTTCATTTTGAAGAAATACGCTGCTTGCATGAATTTAATTGCCTATAAGTGGAATCCAACTCTGTTCCTGATTATTTAAAATGAAAAAAATAATTTTGTCTAATTTTCTGCATGACTCAGAATGCTCAGAAGTCCTGCAAGTTTTATAATAAGCTGTGTCTTGTTGGGAACAGAGGGAACAGCTGCAGGATAGTAGGTCTCCTGGAGCCGGTTTAGATACCTGTTATATTGCTATTCTCCCACTGTGCCCATGTAGATGATTATACTGTGCAAAATTCAAAGACATTACTCATATTTCAACTCTGGTCTTTGTAGGTTATATGGATACTTTATTACGATATGAAATAATATGTGAGCTTTAAGAGTCTCTAAGTGAAGGTGGGTGCTAAATGCAGTATATTTGGCACTGTTCTTTGACGCCTGTAGTTTCTTATCTCTGCTGTTATTGTAACTCCTTTACATTTGTTCTTCCTGTAGCTTTGCTCTGTACTGTCTGTATTTCGAGTAGTAAATTGATGATATAATGGGTTTACAGTAAAAGTGGAGGTGGTTAGTATTGCATTGTTGCTTTGCTCTGCATAATCTGGTAATGCTAACTGATATTGCTCCCCCTCCTCCTTATGGTGTATTTCTCTATATCACATAACTGCAGTACTTTTCTCATAGCCCAGCTCATGACATATTTTTGATATTTCCCCAGGGTAGTATCACTTCCGCGAAAAATTAATTTGCTGAGAGCGTGGGGGAAAAAAATCACTCTTACGTCCGGCTCTTGAAATTTAGCCAAACTGAATACTCAGTGTAATGTTGGTTGAATCAGTATGGCTTAGTGCCGTTGCCAACCAGCTTAGTGCCACTCTCATGACTAAGTTATCGTTTCCAAGCTAGCTGGTCAGCGTGCATGGAGTATCTTTCCATAACCATTATGTAACATTAGTTTGTAAGCTAGCTAGCTACACCGTTGACTGCGAATTTAAAAACCATGACTCACAAAAACCACGAGTTCAACCGTGAATGTCTGTGACTCAGTGGCTAAGCTGCTGAGTATTTGATTGATGGCATCAGTCAGTGCTGACATGATGGGACTTATCATTGCGGCGCGAACGGAAATTAAATTTGTTTTCTATTAAATTACTCAATTCAGATATGTGATGAATAGAATCTTATACTATTGGTCGTGTCGTATGAAAGTTATGAAACTGGAGTAAATCATGGATTTGTTGCTCGCTGAAGGTCACAACTAATGCAAAATGTATCTTGTTTCATAACTGTCACATGACACGCCCAGTCGTGTAAGATCCTCTATACATTTCCCCTCCTCTTCCTTCCTCCTTCCTCCCTGGCAGGTGATGATTGTGGTGGGCGGTCAAGCTCCCAAAGCCATCCGCAGCGTTGAGTGCTACGACTTCCAAGAGGATCGCTGGTATCAGGTAGCCGACCTGCCATCCCGTCGTTGCCGAGCAGGTGAGCTCCCGTCGATCAACCCGCAAATCCTCCTCTCATTCCCTTCTCTTTTCTGTCCCTAACAGGTTCTGTTCTCTACATACCAATCTCATCTTTCTTAATACAAAACTCCTCTTGCCAAAGCTTTCATTTTAGATACTGAACCATTAATTTCTTCCTTCAGATGTACTTTGCTTTAACAAGCACAGCAACGTGTATCTGGGGAAATGATGGCTGTACACATCCTGCCTACTGTAATCATAATGTTTCAATCTGTGGAATTATGTTATTCTGTTGTTTGTTGGTGGTTTGTGGTGTTGCTCATGTACACTTTAGCATTTTACCTGATGCTGCCTCCTTGCGCTGTATAATTTCCCATTCCTGGGATTCTAAGTGCTGACGCTGCACCCTCGTTCCCCATCATCTCTGTGACTTTTTCTCTTTCTTTCTCCATCTGTCTCCTGCTCCTCTCTCTGCCTCGCATATTCACACACATCACGCATACATCTGTTTCTCACTTTTTCCCTCTCTGTCTCGTCTTTCCCACTCTCACTATCTTCTCTCCATTTCTGCCTCATGCCACATTTACATTAATATTTCTATCGTGCTCTCGCCGACTTTCTTTCCCCTACCTCTCCCTCTCTCTCCCTACCTTCCTCTCTTGTCCCCTCTTATTTCTCTCTCTCTCTCTCTCTCTCTCTCTGTCTCTCTGTCAGGTGTGGTGTTTTTGGCGGGGCGTGTTTACGCCGTGGGGGGGTTTAACGGCTCGCTGCGCGTGCGGACGGTGGATGCGTATGACGGGGCGCGGGACCAGTGGACTTCTGTTCCCAGCATGCAGGAGCGGCGCAGCACACTAGGGGCCGCCGTGCTGGGGGACATGCTGTACGCCGTGGGTGGCTTTGACGGCAGCACAGGTCAGGGCCGGCCCCGCCGGCGCCAAACCTCACTCTCGACGCTTCGCTCCGGAGCTTTATGAGTGTTCCTGCACTCACCCCATTTCTTATCAAAGTCACGCTGGTAACTTCAGTTACAAACTTTTTTTATTTTATTCCTGAAAGAAAATGTTACCTCAGTTCTTGTCTTGTCTGTTTCCTCAGGTGCTGATTTCATGGGTTTGTGTGTTCTCTGGGCAATATAAATATTTTGTTGATAAATCGGAGCAGGTTACCTAAGTGTATTTGATGTGGTTAGTGGTCAGGCTCAGTGGCTGTGCTGTACTGTGCGGTCCGCATGACATTGCTGATATTGGTGCCGAAGTCTTATAATGGGCTGCGGTGAAATGGAACAGAAAATGATTGTCCAGTTAATGTTTCTCCCAGTGTCTGCCCCATCAGTAGCCATTTTAACTCACTGTGCGCTGCCTTCTCAGGATGTTAGCTAAAGTTGGCTAACATTTGCAGTTTTGAACGCACCTCAGGTTCCCGTGCGGAGGAGGTTCTCCCCTCTCTCAGAGGTACAGCTAAGGCATGTCTTTCTGAACGAAGAAGCCTGAAATTTTCTGGAAATTTTCCTTACTGTACCACACAGGGGGAGTGACTGTGGAGATAGTGTGGTCAGTGAGATTTGGCCCCCTGCTGGGGAGCAGTGCTCCCATCTTGACCCTGCAGGCTGAGGATGGGCTCCCCCAACAATCCCCCGCCCTCTCATAGGTCCATTGGTCTCATTTTGATTCCTACGAAGGTTTCTTCCGATCTTCAGTATGGGAGTGTTCTCTTTCCAGTTGCCTTAGGCTTGTTCCTGTGTAGGGTTAACTGTGAAACACATTGTGGCAGTTGTTTGTGAAATGCTCTTTATCATTGTATGAATAAAACATTTTTATTTGATTTGGTGATGGTGTTCAGCTGGGGAAACTCACTTACTAGCTTTTAGGTTTTTAAGGAATATAAAAAGTGAGTCTCTTTCTCTCCCTCCCTCCCCCTCCCCCTCACACAGGCTTGTCCTCAGTAGAGGCCTACAGCTATAAGACCAATGAATGGCTCTTTGTGGCCCCGATGAACACTCGGCGCAGCAGTGTGGGGGTGGGTGTCGTGGATGGTAAGGACAGCCACCCTGCGGCCCCCCTCTCCTGTTCCATTCAAACAGACTCGGCTCATAGAGTTCAGTTCAATACAGTGTCAAGTGTGCATTTGTCTGTGCCATTTATTTGACTGTGTGTTATGTGTTATTCTGACTGGTGTGTTTGAATGTGCGCCGTGTGTTTGTTAGTTTATGGGGCATTTTGCAGTGTGTGTTAAAGTTCACTATTTGTGTTGTGAATTTCACAGTGTATGCTGTGTGTGTTCTGTGTGTTAAGCAGTGTGTTCCAGGTGTGTTGTGTATTGATCAATGTGTCACGTGTGTTGCGCAGGGAAACTGTATGCGGTGGGCGGGTATGACGGATCATCCCGCCAGTGTCTGAGCACAGTGGAGGAGTTTGACCCCGTCAGTAACCAGTGGGAGTATGTGGCAGAGATGAGCACCAGGCGCAGTGGAGCTGGTAACACCAACGCTGCCTCATTCAGCTGCAGATATACAAGGGGGACCAAATATCAGAATCATCCCCGAAAAGTGGCTTTTATTTTGAATTTTTTGAACCAAATTGACTCATACACAAATACCACGTGTTTCCTGGTTTTTCTGGATTTTTCCTTTGAAGAAAGTCACTTCTTGTCTAACGTAACTCCAGTTAGAGAGCAAAGTACAAATAAGAGTGGTGAATGCAATGTGGTAGATGTGTTGAAAGCCTGCAATTTAAGAAAGATACTGGAGTGAAGAAGAGTATCATGGCTAGTGCTGATAGTAATAATGACTTTATCACTCCAAACTGTTAAAAATTCACAGACATCAGACATATGGTGTATCGATTTTTGCTGGCTATCGAGGTATGCAACTTAGCTAGCATTTCCAGAACCAGGAAACGCACAATCTTGGGACTGCTTCCGTGTTCATATTTTAAATTTGTTCAAAGATTTATAAACTGCACTTCTGTTAAATTTTGCCTTTCAACATGTAAGCGTACAAATATTCAGAAGTTCATGCTGGCTTTGCTGGAAAATGTAACTGTTAATTTGGACATGGGATGACAGTGGTGCAGCATGTTGCCTTCAAACAAACGTAACCAGCTCTTTATATGTGCATATGTTATAACAAGCTAACAACTAGCGTAGGTGCCAGTGGGGTCTTCAAAACAAAGACTGCGGTCGTCTTGTGTAGCGTAGCAAGGTTGCGTAATTTTTGTGTCGCCTTTGAGGCATAGCGGCACATCGGGATCACTTTGTTTGGCGTCTGTCTGTCCCTCTGTCTGTCTGTCTGTCCGGTAGTCACACTTTCAGTTGGTAGTCACACTTTCACATAAGCTTCGCAGGCGACACCTGTTCACCTGAACACTCTAGTTCAGAATATCGGCCAGTCTGGGGTGTTGAAAATCTGTCCTGTTATGCATTGTGAAAACTGCCATTACGCCATTTGACGTGAACAAGCATGGTATTTGTGAATGGGTCAATTATGAGAACATCCACACAGGTCATCCTTATTCATCTGAGTGCTAATTAACAGCATGTGTGTGTGTCAAAGGTGTAACTCTTAGCACTGCACCAGGTAGCTAGCTGAGCGATCAAAGCAAGATGACTATGCTCAACGTTTCCTCAGGCTAAATAGATGGTATACCAATTGTAGGTGCCCGAGTCAAAAACAGCAAAGTAATTTATGGTGACCAGGGGACTGTCAGAAAATATAATGGCAAATGTTAAGCTCCAAAAAAAGGCTTCAGCCAAAAAAAAGTATTGTTCCCGCAAGACAGAGCTGTCCAGCAAGGACAAATGGACACTTCGTAAAATTATTCCTAATAACATCGGGATTTCAGCTTGAAAAATTACAGAATTTAAGCTATTCAGTGTCTGAACCAGAGTCGGCAAAGACTGCGCTGCTTAGACTGAACTGAGAGCATCACCTGAATCACGTGAAGAGTTTAGAGAGACTCTCTCACCAAAAGAACCGTCCCAGTTTGCTTTAATACCCTCCTGCAGAGGTGGGGTTGTAGTTCATTTCTTACTCGTTGTCTATTTTCTCATTATCCATCTAACTGGTGATGTCAGGTCCCTTCATCTTGGCCACAAGATGTTCTGGGCGTTCACTCTGCAGTGTATGTCGCAGATTTTTGTTTTCCTTCCTTTTTGTGAATACATTGTAACACTTGATTTCCACCACTCAGTATTCTCCACTGATCAGAAGATGCATTCCATGCGCTAGTGCTTCTCCATTAAACAGAATATGGTGTCTGAAGCAGAACACAAAATTACCCACTGTGAGCTAAAACAGTTCACACAGAATACCTGTGCAAAATAATATTCCCCCATACATGGTACTGTGCTGTATTTGTCTATATTAAATTATTCTTATGGAGATCCACAGCAAAATATTATGGATTGGTGTTTGTCTTTTTTATTTAGCCATTTAGAGATAAATATTTGGATAAAAGCTGTCTGGAATGATGGAGCCAAGATTAAGGACCAAAAAGTGCCAGTGTTAAATGGTGAAATGCACAAAAATATCCAGTGAATCTTCGGCGCTTTACCAAAAGTGATATCGCAAGAAGGGTACATTGCCCCACCTGGTGGTGTATTGTGGTACTGCAAGCATATGCAGTATTCAGGATTGCGTCATTGTTGCGGGTGCTGGTGTATTCTCAGATGTGCGTATGGTAGCCTGTAATTTAATGTGCGGCTCTGTAGGTGTTGGGGTGCTCAGTGGGCAGCTGTATGCGGCTGGGGGTCATGACGGGCCTCTGGTCAGGAAGAGTGTGGAAGTGTACGATCCCCTGAGCAACTCCTGGAGACAGGTGTCGGACATGAACATGTGCCGCAGGAATGCAGGTGAGAGAGAGGGACGAACACACACACACTGACAGCACATGTACGAGCTCAAGCACTCATCCATAATTGACATTTAATATATTGTTGCTGGGATTGGAATTTCGGTTTGGGGCAGTCTCTGATTAACACTTTAAAGTGCAGTCCTTTTTTCAGCAAATTTCCTCCCAAACTAAAATGCTTACTGCTCTTGAACCACCTTGACTACAGACATAAACTTAGTCTCGACTAAATGGTGACTTTTGGTATATTGCTATCAGATAAAATGGCAGAGAATATGACCCAGATTAGGTAACAACCCTGGAAATATACGTTTTTGTTCAACAGAAGAAGACTGTTTTATTTACTTTGTGGCGCAGTGACCAAGCCTAATCAGCCTCGAAAAATAATACACCCACAGCCAGACCGCTGAAAACTACAGATTCAAATGTTATGATTATGTTATGATGATATGAATATGGATTTTTTTTGTTTGGATATGTTTGTGCATATTCCAATAAACAATTTTGGGTAGTCCCAATTTGCCTGTGTTTCTAGCCATGGTTGCATTCATTTTTTTCTAAATAGATTTAGAACCACCTTATTTTAGGTCACTTTTGCCATTTGTTGCCAAATATTCACTGCAACATACCCTTACAATTCCCTGCACTGGTGTGTAATCGGATATGTTTTATAAAATCACCTCAAATTCCTTTGCTTCAATTGACAAAATCTCCCTCTTGTCTAAAACCATTGGAATGATCCCTTCTCTTAAAAATCAATCCCTTGGCTACCATTTGCATCCTTCTTTTGGAGGTGTCAGACCACTGCCTGCCTGTGAAAACTGAAAGAATTTGATTTTCCTGTTATATTGGAGTGAGAGCTAATGGGCTAAAACATTTACTGTTCTGTTCGATCAGCGCATAATAGCCAGTCGATGCACTTTTTTTGTTCCGAAAGCGCTACTGTACAATCTGCAGCTGCATCTGGAGAAGAAATGCAAATTATAGTGAAATTCAAAAAGATGTACAGCTGCTACCTCAATGGGAAAATCTATTTAGTGATGATTGTGCAAGCTTGCTTGTTGAGCGGAATGAAAACTGTAACAAGTTTTTACGTGTGGGCCGCTACCAAGGTAAGAACATTGAGTTAACATATTTTGACAAGTTTGAACAATGCTATTCAATTAAACCTATAGGACTGCATAATCAGGCTGAGGGTTGTTATGACACAATTTTAAATACTATTTTCGCTATCCTGTTTGCATAATGAAATTGCTCACGTAGTTGGAATGCTGAGTCCTCAAAATTCCAAACAATACATAGTTTTACAACGCATCACAATATTTCTCTGTATAAAAACACAATTATGCCCTGTGGCCCGCCCTTGGGCCGGTGCTCGCGAAAGGGTGAAGTTGCCTGATGGGCGCTTGATCTTTCTCTGTTTTACACAGTACAGGTTTGGCTCGGTATCATTTCCCTTATTTGTTCATTTGTCGTTATTGTCTAATGGTAAGGGGTAAATAATCCTTTTAAAGGTGAAATACACAATTAATAAAAATTGGTGCCTGTCGAAACCACTAATAAAGTCAGCTGTTGGTTTCTTAAGAATATGCTGAATAACAATACAGTGGCATGCTTCATAAGCCTCAGACAAGGCCCAGAGTTGCAGGGACCTCAGTGCACAGGGGCTTTTGTCTCTTATTGAGAGATTTTTAACAGGATGCTGCCACTAGATGTGGTAGACCGTGGGAGTAATCATTTTAAGTAATGACCTCATACCCTACTGGTGTCCATGGAAAGATTTTACAATTCATCAACGGAGAAGTTGCATAGAGTACAGAAATACGTAGTTTCACTTTATAGTGAATAAACTGGCCCTATATCAGTTGGTGTACTCCACCCAGAAGCCTCTCACATTTAAAGTTAGTGCCTTGTGCTTCCAGTAGTGAAGTCAGTGCTTTAAAATATGGGTGAAAATGTTTTTTTTTTTTTTTCTTGTTATCCATGACAGCTGCGGGGCCTGTGTCTGTAGGTGTGTGTGCCATTAACGGGCTGCTTTACGTGATTGGCGGGGACGACGGCTCCTGTAACCTCTCTTCGGTTGAGTACTACAACCCTTCCACAGACAAGTGGAGCCTTATCCCCACCAACATGGGCAATGGGCGCAGCTATGCAGGTGAGGGTTATGTGCAGGAATTGAGCAGGCCGCTCCCCCTACAGCCTGAGGACCTGGTGCGTGCTTGGCATACAGTGAGCACCATAATTCATTGGACATCGACACATTTTTTTATGTTAGTCTGGTTCTCTTAGCCGATTCACTTACCCAACTGAAGGTGCATTTTAAATGCTGAAGAGGAGACTGATGGTAAAAAGTCCCAGAAACAAGCAGGAACTGAAGATGCTGCATTTCAGGCCCGACAGAGCATCACTAGGGAAGATACCCTGTGTCTGGAGATGTCTCTGCCCTGGAAATTTCAAGAAGTTATCATATATTAAAAAGTGATCATTTTATTATGCTTCATGTTGAGCTGTCTAACCTGATTAGATGCAGGGGAACACTGTAGAAATGGTGCAAAGCTGACTGTCTTCATTACAGCCTCACTCTCAATACATCCATTCAAACTCAGTGGTGGAGTCACTATCTCACTGTCCTATCAATTATGGTGCTCACTGTAAGTGTGATTGACTGTCTTCCTTTAGTGGAATAAGGTGCTCATGGTAATCGGGTGAGAGAGATGCTGATCTCTTCGAACACTGTTCTCTTTTACTTTTGCCTGCATTGATACATTTCATTTTTTGTCTTAATATACTCAAATGCTTTGCTTTTCTAATTCTGGACATGCTAATGTCCTCTAAATGATTGCCGAATTTGTTTTCTGGCAGCGTGCTTGACTGGGGTTTAATCTGCCGATACAGGGACTCTCCTCTATACAGAAATGTGAAATGAAGACTAGCTGTTTCATCTTTAATGCCGTTCTGTGGTAAAGAGGTCTAACAACAGCTAAGCACACTGTGATATTTACCCATGGCACCTGCCTGGCACTTAGCCTGCTCATAGTGTTTGTTGACTGTGCTGTGTGTAATTACTGACCTCACTTCCTCTACAGGAGTGTCAGTCATCGACAAGCCTTTATGACTAAGAGCCTCGGTCAGCAGAGACCTTCAGCCTCCCCAAAATCCAGCCCACAGTAGAGATACTGATGTCTAAGTGGGTGTCTGTTCCTGCGACCTATGCAGGCACTGCTAGGGGCACCTATATAGGGGACCTCTTTGGGCGTAGCCTCTGCTGAGACATGTACATTATAAATCAGAATGGGGCAGGCGTTGAGAAGACTGTGCTGGCCTCATGCCCTGGATAAAATCTGCCTGGTGCAGATCTACAGAGCTGCTGCCAAAAAGTGGAGTTGGAGCCGAAGGAAGGAATTGGAGCCATTTAGCGATGCTGCTGCTACCACTTTGCCAGGAACGGTTCGACAGAGAATATCTTCTAAACTGGAGCAGAACTTTGGTTTGATGATGCAGTATGGAAATGAGGGGTAACTGCATGAAGAGAGGCAGATGCTGGCTGGGCCTCTGCGACAGAGCTGTACTCTTAACGATGTGGGGAATCTATGTGCCAAAAGAGACCTCTGAACCTTCTGCCCAGGGAACTACCGATCTGAAGAGCACTGAACTGCGGTCTGTCTGTTACACTGAGTGTAGCGCAAAAGGCTGGGGTGTCGGGGTCGCCTTCCTTTGGCCTGATGAAGGAGAAGTGTGTGTGTGTGTGTGTGTGTGTGTGTCCATGTCTGAGTGAGCTCAAGCAGCGCATGGAGCAAGCATTGGGAGACTTGTCTTTCGGAGCACAGTAGGTCACCACCCTCCTGGAGAACCAACTGGGACCAGCATGCACTGGTGTCCATGTGAGGTTGAAAGCCAACTGTGCCCTTACTTCACTGAGGGATCCACTTCTCTGCTGTGAGGTGCACTGGGCCTGGGGCTGCAGTGAGCTGTGGAGTCCGGTCTCTTTATGCCTTGCTTACAGCGCTCTGCTAAAATCGTATCTTTTCTGAACACCTGCCGTTTGGTGCTTCTCCGAGGCAAATTTGAATTCATCCTTCATAAGGACAATTAAAGTAACACTACAAATGTGCAATGTATTGCACTCTCTGTTTTCACGTTAAAAGTTTTCTCATCCTGATTTGATAGCAATTTTTCCTTCCGAAACACAGTGTTGGATGCTTATCTAGGCACTATTTAGAAAGGGCATTGGGAGATAGTGTAATGCATCTTAATAGAAGGCCAGAGCTGGTACAGATTTCACCAACAGTGGCGGTGCCAGCTCTTGTGCGCCAAGATTCCTCTGTCTCTTGGCTATAACTGTATTCAGGTGAGTGTCAATCCTGGATCATGGATAGCCAAACAGCTCGTGGGTTTTTGCCATCACTGAGAACTTTATTCAGCCATTACAGAGATGGACTCCCCGTTACATTACCTCCCCAAGATTCCTCAGTCTAAGTCAGCCATTAATTTTTAGGCAAACGTGAGACCCTGGGCGTATCCTTGATTCCCATGAATCCAGTTTGTGCAAGAAAATCTGGAGGAATGTGCCATGAGCGACAACGGTGACTTCGGTGCATTGAATTTGTCAATTATGCGTAAACAATGAGTGACTGTTTGGATTATGCAAGTGCATTTTAAAATGCTGTTTCATTGTCGTCATGCAAATTCCATTCTGCTTGGAGTCATTACAGGTTCCAGTTATCAGGATTTTTTTTTATCCCAGTTTCATCAACAAAATTAGTGCCTTCATGATATGAATATTCTTTCTTTTACATTGATGTACATAAGATCTGCATCATCTCCGTAGTAAATTTCACGCAGGAATTCTGGGCATTAAGGCGGCAACACCATATATTTTGGTCATTGTGTTGTGGTGGGAGAATATAGCAGGGGATGTTTGATTAAACTGCCTGTCAGTCTAGGATTATGGCAGTGGCTCTCAAACTCAGTCCTGGAAGAGCGCTGTGTGCACAGGTTTCTGTTTCTACCACTTCAAATTTCATGTTTAAAATTATTTTTGATGGTTAAAGGAATTGCCACCCTTTTGAGCCGCATTGTCAGAAATAGCCGTGCATTTTACATGGAATGAAAGCTTCATATTCATATTGTGCTGTAGAATATTGGAAATTATTTCTATTCCTTAAGGAGATATGGTCTAATTTCATCAATTGTACACTATCTATTGGCTATTAAATGGTTAAATGATGGATGCTTGGTCCACATAACTAGCCATTTATTTGATAATTTACTTTGCTGATTAATTCATCAAGTCAAATATTTGTTATTTTTGTGTTAACGTCTTGGCAAAACATTCTCTAAGAACACAAACATCCATTTTCAGAGATGCGATAGGCAGCTTATCGATTCACCAGTCTTAAATTTTTTTAGCGAAAATGACACTTCCAAAGCAGCATCTTGGAATAAAGCGAAATATACACAATACGACCATTGTGCTTTCATTCCTCTTGTAATGCATTGCAATTTCTGTCATGGTATGATCTATGTGGGTAAATGATCCCTCAAACCATGAAAAGAAATTAAGATGAGTCATCAGCTTATTAAAGCTCAATAGAGGATGGAACTACAGTGGAGACCTGGGGTACTGCAAGCTCTCAGCTGTCATACTGCTGGCAAGAACCAAGTCCTCAACATTTTTTCTCTCTGTATAGCCTTGGATTTATAAGCATTGATGCAACACAGGTGACCTTGACTGAAAAATGTACACCATATCAACTCTGACACAAACTGTTTGGGTTCATGTCGTATATCACATCGAGGTATGACATGTAAAGATAACTGCTGACGTCTCACTGGTTACCTTTGTCATGTAATTCAATAAATACAGATGAACTTCAAATACTTGGTGCTCTTGGTGTAGCTCTTGAAAACACATTCCTGAGGATTTGAAAAGGTCAGTTCCGTGCGGAGATTAGCGTACCCTGATTTCCTTCTGGCAAACTCCCTGTGGATGGCAGTGGACAGGGGCCAAAAGCCGTGGTTGTACGTGCGTGTATGCGAGCAAGTATTCCCAGCATGGTTCTGGCCCTATGCCAGGCACTGCACTGTAGAGATTATTCCTGGAGTGTCCAATCATATCTGAAAAGGGCTAGTGTGGGTGCAGGTCTTTCTGTTTCTGCTTAGGAGTGTAATGCCTGATTTAACTGCTTAATTAGTCGTCAACCAAGACCATGATGAGCAAAATCTGGTGTCTTAATGGTGGAGAGAAATCCTTGAAAAAAGGGTTGTGGAATTCTTTCCTCATTTCAAGTATGAGTGCCGATTGTCCCAGGGGTTGAGTGAGTAATATTACATTACCCTTCCAAGGATGAGATTGTAACATTTTGCCCTATAAAAATTAACATCAGTTACTGTAGGTGTACTGAGCTCATGTTCAGACAAACATGTCTAGTTTTGTTGTTTGCATATGGCTTGAGAGTACCCAAAAAGCAAGTTCAATGTCTGCATGATTATGGTGGCAATTTTTTTTTTTTTTTTTGCCTGTGGGGTAAGTTGCTTCTGGCGTGTTGGACTGTCTTTCATTGTCACTGAGTGCAGAGGCAAATGTCAAGGGTGAAGAGTGCTGTACCGGGGCCAGTGAGCCCTTTGTTTATGGTGCATATTGAGAAATATGACTGCTCTAGCGCCAGAGTGTCCAAAAAGGCCTGCGGGTGCAGGAAAATAACTGGCAGATCCTGCTTTATAATGTACATAATAGAGCAGTGGTTCCCAAACTTGGCAGCAAGGTGGCCTCACAGTTAGGCCATGGGTTTGAATCTGGCCTCTGTGTAGCATTTGATTGTCGTGCTCATGTTTTCATGGGTTTAACTCGTATACCGCGTGTGTGCCACAAGGATTAAAGGGACCTGAACATATGGGGGTTTATTTTTCTACACTGCTAGCAGTTTCTGGGAATAATATTTTAAAAGGTCAAATAAGACACTGAGGAAAAACTGTAATCTCCAAATTAGGTTGCTGAACACAGGTGTTGGATTTCTTTCAAATAATTCTCTTGCGTTTAACACAAAACAGATTTTACTTATTTGCTTGGCAAATAATTTTTGTTTTCGTGAGCCTGTGTACCCAGTACAACAATTTAAGAACCTACCGATTGTTACTTTGTTGAAAAATATATTATCTTGTGAATATTGTGTTTGTTTGTTTGTTTTTTTTTTTAATTCTTTGTGGCATGTATAGGTATCTGTAAAAACAGTGTCACAGGACAAATGCGCTCTCAAGACACAAATGCACCAATTTAGACACACAACTATTGTAGTTTTTGGATTTTAATTGGCTGTTAGCTGGAAAAGAAACCAGCGCATACGGGGATCCCAGCACCGAGTTCAACCCCCTCAGTAAGGTAATATTATGACTTATTGCGTTCTGTCAGGCCAGGCTTATTTTCCCAGGCAGTATGATCTAGGACGGGGCCCTTGTTAAAGGGGACCTAACATGTTTCTTTTAATACATTAGTAATGTTATAATGTTGTTGTCCATGCTCAACCTCTGAAAAGTTTCTCGACATAAAATACAGGGATTTTGCCGTAATCCCAAGAATGTGATTTTGTGAGCGTGATTTTCTCTCTGAACAGCTCCTCCCGAGATCTTCACGAGATCTGGGTAAAACCTGACGTCAGGTTGTGCCGACCAATTAGTACAGACCTAGTCAGAGCCAACCACTGCGCTGGACCTGCTCACACCGGAAACTATTCTAGCAGGCACTAACAACGGCAGATCATACTATGCCTTAGAAGCGTCTACACTTTTAGAAATATAAAAGAACCGCAGATCATTTGAGGTGCAATTTTGTCAGTATCTCTCCCAAAGTTTGGACACCAAAAAAACAAATATTTCTCTTCCAAAAGATGATGCCCCCAGAAAGTGGGCAGCTTATTTTTGTTTGCTGGCAGCAAACAGCCACGGCCAAAGGGAACGTTAGCTATTTTTGCTCAGCATTTCACCAAAGACAGCTTTGTCAATAAAGGATAATTCGACACAGGATAAGCGTTTCAGCTGCTTCTCAAACCTGAAGCAGTTGCATCGATCAAGCGCTTGGAGCCACAAGCTGTAAGTAACCATATAACAGCAAATAATGTCAGAGAAGCTAACGTGTTACGGGTGGCTAGCAGGGCCACTAGCGATAGTTAGCACTAACAACTTGCCTCAAACGCAGGCTTTGTAAAATATCTGAAGATAAATCCTGTGATACTGAGATACTGACTGGTTCTGAGTCCCCAGACCCCCCAATAAAGCAAAAACTGCACATTTCAGAGTGGCCTTTTATTGTGGGCAGTATAAGGTACACCTGTGCACTAATCATGGTGTCTGATGAGCATCTTGATGTGGCACACCTGTGAGGTGGGATGGATTGTCTCAGCAAAGCAAAAGTGCTCACTATCACACATTTCGACAGATTTGTGAACAATGTTTGAGAGAAATGGTAATATTGTGTATCTGGAATGAATTTTAGATCTTTGAGTCCATCTCATGACAAATGGGAGCAAAAACAAAAGTGTTGCGTTTATATTTTTGTTGAGTGGACATTTCATAACTTTTTCCTTTTATCATCAGACATTCATTGATACTCATCGAGGCGCCCAAAAGACTTTCAGTTACCTTATTGTCACACTGCCAGTCATCAAGTGTTTATTAAATTTAGAGGTTCTTGTCTTTGAAATCGACTAAGTAGTACCTTGAAGTTGTCATCCTCCATATCATCTTTCAAAAGTCATTTAAAAAAGTATCTTATGTGCAAATAGATTTTTATGTTATTGCAGTCCATGTATTCAATTGTGGTTCATTCAAAGCTATCCTTACCTTTCTGGAATTTTTACGCTTTTCTTTTGTAATCTTAAAATGCTCCTGATAAGCGTATGGCACACTAAAATGTTAAAGAAATCCACCAGGTGTTGAAACTCGTCATATTCAATTCTCATATATTTCTGATAAAACTCTGGCCAATCATTTTCTTCGGTCCAAATAAAATGATTTGCCGAGCTTCCTGTCTGTCACCCGTTGCTGCGCCCCTTTCAGTTTCCGACCACTGTCACTGCTTGCGAGTCGCGCGCCTCTCTGGCTGAGCGGTAGAGACAAAGCAGGTAGCTACTCAATGAAGTTAGCCTGCAAATGAAGCAGCTGCAACTGCTCTTGATTTAATGATTAACGTTACTGGGACAATTCTGGTGAGGTAATATGTTATGACAGCAGTTTTGCTAGAAAATCTGTATGAATTCTGCTGAAACAAGACGCATCTGACTGTAAACAACAGCTGAAATGCTATAATTACTATAATAATGTTACTGGTAGCTCGCCAGATGTTACGAGGGCATTTTATTTTATACCACATATAGAATTGAATATTATGTAATTACTGTTGGTTAGTTTTCGCTGACCGGTGCCTCTGAATCTGAATCCATTGCCCCGTTTCAAGATGCTTTCACACCGGACGCGAAACGAATTGTTGGTACAACAGACTACATTGAAAGTCAATGCAAAGACGCGAATACGCGCAACATTCACGTCTTTGTATTGATGTTGAATATAATCTGTCATGCGAAAAGTTTGTTTCGCGTCCGGTGTGAAAGCAGCTTCATTCGCACTGCACACTTTCTTACCGCAGGCGTCAGGGGAGGAGGGGAGCCTCAGAGGTCAGGCAGGGGGAAGAGGGTGGGACTTTGGAGGGAGGCGGAGTTGTTTATGTTCAAATTTCTACTACGTGCTGTGCCGCATGCCAGAAAGGTAAGAATAGCTTCAATGTTTTTAGGTTTTTGTCTATTCTTTTATTTTTCTTTGTTCTCCATTTCTTTTCTCTTTTTTGTTCTATTTCTGCTTTCTTTATATGATTTTTTTGTTTTGACTTCTTGCTTGTGTGTTTTTGTTTGTTTTGGATCTATTAATTCCTGATGTTTTAATAATTTGTTGACTTGAAGGGGAGGACTGCACAGATGATCTTTTTCTAAAAATTTGCTGTGTATTATTAATTGGTTAACATGTTATGTCATTGCCTTGGTATTGGCCTTTCAGTCGCGGTATTAGCCAGGGCAATACCAAGGAAATACAGAAACAAGCGATTAATAACATATAATATTTTATCCCAAACATTGTGCAAATAAATTAAACTTAAAAATTAGCACGATCTCTTATAGAAATCCAATTTTTGACTCAGAACTCTTGATCATAGCTCCTACGTCATTATACGCCTTTATGGACAGCAGGCTGATGTAAGTTTTTGGACATATCAATTTTACTCTCAAAGCTTTTGCCCAATTCAAACATTTCATTCAAAACATTTATTGCCATCCTAAAGACACTTGCATCAATCGCGTTCTTGGGAATTTTTTCTCAGACCCCAACAGTACATTACGTTTCAAACGCAGGTAGTTAACAGTCACTAATCCTGGGTGATGAACAACACGTGATGCATTAGCATGTACAAAAGTGCTGGAAAGCACAGGGATAATTCAACCATATCCAGAAAGGGTAGGTGTGGGTGCAGGCTTTCACTCCAGCCAAGAAGATAAAAGCACTTCATATTAATCAAAATCTTTAACAAAGACAGGAGTTCATCAGTAGTCTCAGGGGTGTAATTGCATTGTTTTTAATAAAGCTTACACCCACATCATCCCTTTGCACTTGAGGTTGAATTCCTCTACCTTTGATGGAAGGAAACTTGGGAAGGGCCAGAAGTGACCTCGTAGACCCATTTAAAGTAACACTAAAACTAGTGGTTCAAGTGAACCCAAAACTCAGCTGGTCTGCCACTCCGTCGTTCCCATGCTGGAGTGGGGTATAAGAGTGAAATGAAATACCAAAGTTTACATCCAGAGATGATGTTTAAAAAGTTTCATGATATTTAACCAATAATTGTGACCGCTAGAGGTCACAGGTTCTTTAAACAGATGTCTATGGGTGAAAGAATGTCAAAGGTCACAAAACAACAATTTTTCAGAAATCATCAAAGACCATTCATTTAAATGTTGAGACATTTACATCACTCAGTGTTTCAGCTCTATATTAGAAAGTTCTAAAATGGATAACTGCAGTTCTTCAATATCTCCTCCCTTGCCATGCACACTTTTGGGGATGAAAGGCTGAAATGTAATCCTCAAGTAGTTCATGTTTATGTCCTAAAGATCATGCATTCCGAGTTTTGTCAAATTTGATCGATATTTGTGACCATTAGAGATTACAGGTAGAATTGTTTACAGACAACGGCGTTTGAACAATCTTAACTCCTTTGCGCAGATGCCTAATCAAGCTCTTCCTCGCCATTTGTCATGACCCCTGTTTTAGGCTTTTTAACTCAGGATTTGAGCATCAGAGAGTGGAAAAATGATTTCAATCAGTGGAGGCTGGTGAACTGGTGATAGGGGAAGCTCAAACCATCCCCTAAAAATAATGATGGTCATGACCTGTTTTCAATAATTCATGTTACCATTACAGAAACTCTCTGCATTACCAGGTGTGGTCAGTATTCATTAATAATGCACACCTGTCAACTCTCACACATTTGGTGTGAGATATAGTGGCATGTTTTCATTCCCCTACTGTAGTCAGAAATTATTCAATCAATGCGCATGTCAGAGATTCTCAGATGGAACTGAAGTCCTTGTGCGTGGAGGTCTATCACTTTTGTTTACTCAGGGGTTGGAAGCAATGCATGTGTTTCATGATCGTTTAAATTGTTTAAATGAAATAAGTTCATATGAAAAGTCTTTATACAAGTCTATTTCTTCCAATGATCTTATTCCTTTTAAAAAATTTGAATGATCATGAAACGCATACATTGCTTCCGACCCCTGAGTAAACAACAGTGAAACTGATAAACCTTCATGCACTTATTTCCATTTTTTTTTTTTTTTTTTTACATTTTGAGAAAAAAAGTGTCACCAACACAAGGAAACCTTATGAAAATTTAACGCTGAAGTGGTTTTGCACAGACTTACTGGAAAACAGCATAGTGGTAAAACAATACATTTCCTGGATCATAAACTAATTTACCAGAAGTCAGTTAAATCTGACTGTTACCCAGCATCAATAATAATCTGTGAAGCAAAATATAAACTGCCTACAATTTATGAAAATGACTAAAAATCGAGATTTAGGCTTCGGTGTGAATTATAAATAATGTAATCTCATGCTACCAACTGTCTTCACACATGGTGCAAGCTTTTGCATCAAATGCAAGGGAATATTGTTATTTTTGAATGTTTTTGGCAGTTAAAATGAGGGGGTCTCATAAAACAGAGCCATTCATTCTCCGAACTAAACAGAAAACAAACAGGAAGTTACAAGACTATTAAAAACTTGATACAATCATCCAATATGATGTAATCCAGTCCTCAGAGTGAAAAATAATGCAAACTCATGCTCACAGTGTCAGTGTTAACTATACATACTGACAACGTCATTCTCCATTGTACATCATGCAATACTCAGAAGTACATTATCATAATTCCATTGCTGTGGCATGAATTTTCACAAATTTCTCCATTTCCAATCAATCCACAAGCAGATAATGCCAATTTTGGACATAATGCATGTTAAGTATTAATACCCAATGACAATGGAATTTTGACTTCCATTTAATTTGCAAAGTGGGGAATCGACGATGGGATGATGTCATTTCGCCCCAACTATGACCTTTGAAAACTATTATCCTGCATGCACAAATGAGTTTAAAAAAAAAGTTAGGTCTCTTCATTTGGTAGTTTACAACTCCCACAGAAATGAGATTAAAATTAAAACGATGCTTCTTTTAAAAATGGACGTTTTCGATCAGATTAGACAGCTGTAACTCTTTGCAGAGCTGTGATTAAGATTTTACTGAACAAAATGTGCAGACACCATTTTCAGACATGGCTTTCTTCTAATTCGGGATTTTTTTCCCCCTGGGAGTGCATGAATGAGAAAAAAATAATGTAGAATTTTTAAAGGGACATCTCAATGTGTTGGCACCTGTAACATTTTGTATTTATATTTAAATTAAAAGGGAGATTTTGATAGTTAACGGACAACTCTAGAATTTTATTTTATTATTCCCTAAGCAGCATTTCGCTGCTGTATTCATGCTCATTAGAGTATGTATGACTATGTTGTGGCTAGGAAGTTAGACAAATTATGTAATGAAATAAATACCTGGCAGCGTCTGTAGCCACATATCGCAGGCTGGTAGCAGATCAGCCTTTATTAGGTGATATGATTAATGCGACATTTATCTGACCATTTTAGACAGAAGAACTCCCGTCTATTGTATAGTTCTAGCACGTCCTCCTGAATTTTCAATCTACATTTACGTGCTTACAATGACGTCATCCACTCGCCGGCATCTACGGTTCTGTGCACATGGGTTAATTTAGCTGGTCAACAATTAGGGAACTATTCTAGCTGATGAAGCGAACAATATTTAATAAGGATATATATTGAGTCATTTAAATGTACGGCACCAGGATTGCGTAAATTGAGGCAGCTCTGCATGGTCGATATCTAGATTCCTGCCGTGAGCACATCAACATTCAAGTAGCAGAAGTTGTGCATGATGGGAACAACGCAGAGCTACATCACCTTGGGTCTGGGCCTGCGTTATTGATGGTACCTTTCATTTATCCCAGATTGGAGCTCCACGCGAGAAACGGCGTCACAACTCATTCCATGGTCACAGTGTCCTTGGACGGATATGAAGGATCATTATCCGCCTGCACAGTAAATTACAGGACCATTCATGTTTTTATAGCCTCTCATGTTCAACTTTCTGTGGCTAGAAGCTTCCGTCTTGCCTCCAAGGCTACCCTAGTTGGCAGTTATTTCCTCGCACAACACAACAGCAGTGGTATCCAAGCTCGTTCCAGGAGATGCACAATCCTGTAGGTTTTCACTCCTACCCCAAAAAAGCAAAGATCACTCGGACAGATGTTGATCACAGGGAGTTGGGTGCGCCAAGTTAGGTTGGAAATGAAATCCAACAATACGGATGGTTCTCAGGGACAGGACTGGTTAACACAGGCCCACAGGCATTTGCATTATACACGCCGATTGGGTTTCAGAGAGAAAGAGCCTCGAGTCAATGATAAATTACAATCTTTTATTGTCAGCAGTTAATGTAACTTCATTATAATTGATTGTACTTTGTCAACATTGGTAAATGGAAAAAGAGCAAGCATTCACACACAATTATAGATACATAATATTTATATATAGATGTGAAGTACCTCCACACATAGCAAGCTTAAGGGATGTGTACAGGCATGCTCATGCATTCTGTCACACCCCCAGGGCTCAACGAACATGCATGAGATGCTAAGGAAACAGGAACATGGTAAATATACAACCTGTACGCCTGTGTGCCCAATGTGGCTTTACCACAGTGAACAGACCAGACGGAGGGAGGGGGGTAACCTGGGGGAATCTGACCTGAACTCAACAGTGTGGTACTTCTGATACAGGATTCAACAATACTGATGTGTCCGGCCTGGCATTCTGCAATAGCAGAATCACCAGTTTAATTTAGTCATGCAACGTCCCCTTCCCTCAAGATAATGTAACATGGTGCAGGCAAAAGTGGTAAAAAGAATACTTAAGCAAGCAGAATGAGACAGACATTGGGTACACATGGAGTAGAATTATACAGGCTCGGCAGTATAAAAAGCAGTATACTCCTTCAAAAAGATTCAATGTCCACAAGCCATTCATTGAGAAATGCACATACTGTGTAGAGATTGAAGGCCTCGTTCTACTGACACAGGCCTCCAAGCCAGTTTATTGCTTCATCTCCATGGCACAAAAAGAGAAACAATACAAGTTTTTTTTGCCATGCAAGCCCACTACACGACTCTACCGTACAAAACAGCGGATGCTCACAGCTCAGAGGTACTACACTGTATAGGAGGGGTTTGCAGAAGCGAGAGCTTACAAAAACATGAAAACGCAAAATAAGGAACCAAGTTCTCAACTCAGAACATTTCAAATAAAAAGAGCAAAACTTGGGGGGCCGAACCAGGAATTAGCTTAATTCTGACTCCCATCCTTCAAATATTAGTAGTGCTAATAACAACAAAATATAAAATAAGGACTGCATTCTCAGAATGCTGTGCAAATAACTGTATTTTCCCCTAAACTCAAACCCAAATATAAAGGGGGTTTCCCTCCATGTGACTTCCCATTCAGAATTACTGAAAGACGATACTGTCACATCCGTGTAACACCCACCCTTCGCCAAACGATCCCTCCCGAGTGCCTTTGGGTCAAACCCACCCGCCCCGCCCCACCCCACCAGCTGCAACCACATATCGATCAAACCTTACGCAATTCCTAATGCTACTATGTAAACCCCTGATTCTACATTCCTGTGCCTCCGCAACACATATCAAAAGGTCGACCGCAAAATATTGTCATCCGATATAAAAACAGGTCGTTTACAGCCCAGCGTCTGACGTCGTAAAAAAAGGGGTGGTGGGCACAGCCCTAGGGTCGCGTCTCGGTGAATAAAGTACAGAGTGCGCGGTGAAAGACAAGGAGCTGACGCAGCGGCAGACGGCACCGAGGCCATTCGCTGGCTGTGGCCATCAGTGGTCAGGCTTCCAATGTAGTGAGATGATTTAAAGCCGACACTGACCAAGAGCTTCAGGAGTCAGGAGCCCCCCTCGACCGACCATCCCCCCCACTCACAGTATATGCACTGCAAAAACAAAATTTACCGAGCATTTTAATCTCATATTAAGACTTAAAAAAAAACAGTAATAGAAATAAGTGTTTATTAAAACAAATTCTGCTATTGGTTTGAGGTAATTTGGACTCACCTCTAGGTTTGTCTGTGGGAGTAAATAAAATGATCTTACCCCACGGAGAAATCTAGAAATGAGTCTAAATACAAGATTAGAATGCTTGGCAAGATTTTGTTTTTGCTGTGCAGCGGATGGACCAATGATTGTACGATCTTTTTGGTGCTTCATGTGCAGCCAGAAACCCCCTCCATTACCCCACTCGCAGCTGCCGCTCCACGACAGACGCCAGCAGCTGACAGACTGACAGATGGAGGAACGGAGGGAAAGAGCAGGCCCTGATCCAGAAACAGTCCGGAACAGAAGCACCCCGCGCCCACCTCCCTCCGCAAAAACACAGCTCACGAGGGACAGGGTTTGGGCAGCAGTCACCACAGCAGGGAGAGCGTGGGAGAGATGAGAAGAAATTAAACCCTGGGGTGGGCGGGGCCAAAAACAGGCACCAGATCCCGGCCTGCCGCTGACGCCAGTTGATGGCTGGACTGTAAAATGCAGGCGCTGCAGCTGTGATATGCGGATGTAGCACCGTGGCGCGCAAGACGCACAAGAGGAAACTAACGGTCAGGGGCCCACTCCTGCACTCACTGCTCCTGACCCCCCACTCACAGAGAGCAAAGGGTATAGACTGGAGATATGGCGGATACACAGGAGTACTGTACAATCCTCACGGGCAGTCGCTGCCCTACCACTACCTCTGCAGGATGGCTGGTGCTGATCTTTGGGAGCAGAATATTGCCCCACACAGTGAGTTTTCAGAGAGTAAGACTGACGCATCTGGGGGTCTTTGGGGCGTCTCTCTTGGACACACAACACTGAAAGTGTAACACTTCCTGCGCTGCTGACCGCAGCACCTTGGCATTGGCAATGAGTGACCCGCCAGTCAATACTGCTGTACACCTCAGGGCCCTCCACATTAGCACTACCGGCCTGCTGATACTCTAATCACGCCGCACAGCTCATGTCCCAAATCGTACCTCCGCTTTAGTTCCACACATACGTTACAGGTTATATTCAACAGAAATTGTACCCCAACTTCCATTCACAATTTTTTTGTCTATGAATAAGATCTCATCCCATCTGCAAGCAAACCTTTAAGACAATTTAAATATATTTATATATGTACATAGGTACACTTAGCGCAGCATATGCTGATGAAATGATGGATAAAGTCATGTTCATGTAAAGAAGGCGGTGTTGATTGGCAGTTCAGCGAAATCGGCGATGACCAGTTCTCTGTGCATCATTACTGGCCCAGAGATGAAGCTATGGTGAGATACATGCTATACTCGCGGGGAACTGACAGCTAACTGCAGCTACACAGACTGAGAGAGAAGCATCGTCTCTCCTACCCCTCAAAATGAGCTCTCGTGCATGGCCAACGCACAGTGCTGCTAACCCATAGTGTTGCAAACACGATGACCAACAGCACCGACTGCGCACAGCACAACTAATGAAAAGCCGGCTCATTCTGCATTTTCCTGCAAAACAATAGATCCAAGTATGGTTGCAAAAAGCTGTAAGCATTACCCACTTAAGTCATTTGGTTCATCTTTTCTCAAGTCACTTATCATGGTAACAAATGTGTCAAAGTAACTTGAAAACTACAAATACGCATCTTAAGCTAGATCTCCCATCGAAAAATCCCACCAACAGTCCATAAGAAGTCAAATTCACCAACATACCAGTCTGCAAATACAAATCTTTTTGTAGATATACACACGTACGCTCAAATGTCCACACTTTTTTCCCCAAAAAGAAAAAAATTCACTCAAGAGTTAAAAAAACATGAAAATCTGAGGGCGAGACACAGTTGGCAAAATGGATACATGCAAGTGTGTATGCCGACAGTTAGCAGAGCAGAGTTCCTGTGTTGTCAGGAAGTTTTCCGTTCAAACATGCGAGCGTATGTCGGACAGGACGACCACAGCCTGCCCCATGCAATGCTTTCTCCCCGTAACAATTCTCAGTATGAGAAGCTAAATCAAATGGGAGGGAAAAAAATAAACAAGAACATGAAACAAGCGAAATGAAACGTCAAACTTAAAAAAGTAACTTAAAGTAGAACAAAAGATGTCTTCTGAAGATAAAAATCTTGTCTTGAGAAGACGAGCGAAGGAGACACATGCTGCTGCTCTTCTTCATCTTCCTCCTCCTCGCCCGAGCGAGCCTCGCAGTGAGGGGCGGGGGCGAGGGGCAGCGAGCCTCGCAGTGAGGGGCGGGGGCGAGGGGCAGCGAGCCTCGCAGTGAGGGGCGGGGGTGAGGGGCAGGGAGCCTCGCAGTGAGGGGCGGGGGCGAGGGGCAGGGAGCCTCGCAGTGAGGGGCGGGGGTGAGGGGCAGCGAGCCTCGCAGTGAGGGGCGGGGGTGAGGGGCAGGGAGCCTCGCAGTGAGGGGCGGGGGCGAGGGGCAGCGAGCCTCGCAGTGAGGGGCAGGGGTGAGGGGCAGCGAGCCTCGCAGTGAGGGGCGGGGGTGAGGGGCAGGGAGCCTCGCAGTGAGGGGCAGGGGTGAGGGGCAGCGAGCCTCCCAGTGAGGGGCAGGGGTGAGGGGCAGCGAGCCTCCCAGTGAGGGGCAGGGGCGAGGGGCAGCGAGCCTCGCAGTGAGGGGCGGGGGCGAGGGGCAGCGAGCCTCGCAGTGAGGGGCGGGGGCGAGGGGCAGCGAGCCTCGCAGTGAGGGGCGGGGGCGAGGGGCAGCGAGCCTCGCAGTGAGGGGCGGGGGCGAGGGGCAGCGAGCCTCCCAGTGAGGGGCAGGGGTGAGGGGCAGTGAGCCTCGCAGTGAGGGGCGGGGGTGAGGGGCAGCGAGCCTCGCAGTGAGGGGCAGGGGAGAGGGGCAGCGAGCCTCGCAGTGAGGGGCGGGGGCGAGGGGCAGCGAGCCTCGCAGTGAGGGGCGGGGGTGAGGGGCAGCGAGCCTCGCAGTGAGGGGCAGGGGTGGCCGTTAGAGGTGTGAATGCATGTGTGTTAGGTGAGGGTCTGGGCTGGGCTGTGTGTGCGCACACACACATTCTGGGACCACCACCTCCTGACCTCACTGCGCTCAGCCTCCCAGCAGCCAATCACAGAGGCCCTCAGATGGATTTGGAGGAGTCCTGTTTGCTGATGAGCACCTCCAGCAAGCGCAGTTTAGCTTTGATTCGCTTGTACTCTTTGTATTCATCCATCATTGGAGCGCGGTCTTCCTTCTGCACGTTCCTGAGGAGGGGGGAGGGGTACAAGTCAGGCGCTTGCACAGTGTTTGTGTGTGTGTGTGTGTGTGTGTGTGCATATACATATATATAAATATATTAGTGTGTGTGTGTATATACATATATATATAAATATATAAGTGTGTGTGTGTATGTATATATATATATATATATCTATCTCGCAAAATGCCCCAAAATCCACTTTTTTGACCACAAAAATGATGGCTAAAATGAAAATGCACCCATGACACTTTATTTCCAATTAGTAAGGACACACACCTGTAGTTTCATAGGTAAAAAACTAACCCAGTGGGATTATTTCAAAAATAATGGACCCGGACTCTGTGAGAAAAATACCCATATATCAGACAACCAGCAGGGATACTGGAATATAAGGATGCTATACAGGACAGACAGGTAAAGTATCCCAGTATTATCTAATCTGGCCCAGGTATTTAGTCCTCTCAGGCAATGAACTAAACAACTACCAGCAACACCATCTTATCAAGGGAGTCCACGGTAAAGTGCATGGAGAACCAGTAGCTCCTGATCTTTGTGGTAATGTTATGAAGTGACATAGCATCTTCAATGCATCACTACACCATTGTGAGTGGGCAGGTGCTGACAAGCAAAGCAGTTTTAACCGCATAGTGGATCAGCCATAATCTCCAGAGCTCCAATATACACCAGGACACTCGGGACGATGGTGCCCACGGCTTGAGGTGACCGGAGATACAAACCTGCCATTCTGCTGGTAGAACTCGTCCTCAAAATCCCGAATGGTCTTCCTAAGCTTCTTCTTCTCTGCTCGCGCCTTCCACAGCTGCTCGAGGAGCTCGGGCCTGGGGAGGCGAGAGAGCGGGAAAATCTCAGCTTCACCATCCAACCCAACTTTCAGCTCACAGCCTTTCCTCCTGTAACACCAGTTCTGCTCTAGAGGTGCGAGCAGAGGCTGATGCTGTTGTGAAGAGGCAGCATGGAGACCTTACAGTTATAATCAGAACAAGCATCAAGATTTATGCCACTTTCTGGAATACCTGCTCAACAATGGCAGGATAACTGGCAATTACCCACCAGCTAATGATAGGGTAACTGTATAATGACAATCATCCAATGTAGGCCAAACAGGAAAATACATCCGAGCTAATGACAGGCTGAATTGAAAGCACCCAACAGAAAATGGTAGGCTAACAAGAAAGCGCCTCCCAGGAACCTGGAAAGCACCTGCCAGTTAACAGCATGCTGACTGAAAAATAACTCCCAGTTAATCATCAGCTAACAGGAAAATACCTCTCTGGTAACGGCTCAATAAAAAAATGACCTTCCCGCTAATGGCAGACAAAATGGAAAATACCATAAAAGAACAACCAGTTTTTGTTTCAATTCCCTTAAATCTTACATTGATACAATTTCAATAACAGCTAGCAGTGCTCGACTACGGACTTTATATGACCCACATGACCATGACTGCACTCCACATACTGAAGCAAACTGTGGGCCAATTGTCTCATATTATGTTTAAGTTCACGTCAAGTCAGAAGCCCTCAGAACGGCCAACTCCCAGCTCTATTGGATCATCCACTATGCAATGATTTTATTCAGCCCCAGATAGAAAAGCCATTGGCACTGACACACATTCACAGCTTCTTACAGGTGAGTCCAAATGAAGAGTGCGAGAGTGGATTCGGTGTTCTCCCTTAAGTGCTTTGAGAAAGTCACTGGAAAGCCATCTTTTACCACAATAAAGACTGTTTTAGCTATATAATACAAAACAATATGTACAATATATTTACAGATTTGCTTGTCCCAATGTCCTGGCGAAACCTGACCCACTCCATCATGCTGCTTTAAGATAAATTTCAAATTCAATCTTCTGGACTCCCCATTGTACACTATACAACCTGGAAGGACGGCCTTCTCTTGCCATACACAGATTGCAGCACTGGCACAATATTATGTACAAGGCCATTTGGGAAGGTTACCCAGTTATATATATGATCGAAGTTTGAATTTGTTTAAAATACCTACAATCTAAGATCCAATAATCGGCAGTGTTTAAAGGTGCCACCGGCGCGGACTGAGGCTGGAAAAAGGAGTCTATTCCATATTGGCCCTTGGTCTCGGAATGACCTACAGACAACTAATTTAGGCTCCCTCACTTCTCTTAGTATTTTTAAACAAAAGTTAGCCAGAGTCTGTACCACAAACTGTTGATTATTGCAAAATAATCTTGAGCATCTTGATGCGTTTTGTTTGTGCTACATATGTTTTGGGTATTTGCAACCCTTTTCTTGACGTGTCGACTGAAGTGTTTTTTCCCCCCTAATGTGTAGTTTGGTGTTCTATTGTATGTACTCAGCATTTTTCTCCATGTTCAACTTTTGCTGCCTTATTGGCCAGGTCACCACTGAAGAGAGTTTTTTTTTTTTAATCTCAACTGGGTTTTTACCTGGTTAAATAAATAAAACACAGGCTTTGTCTCCCGTTCTTTACACGACTGGATTTCTGCCGACAGAAAACAACTCTCCTAATTAATGGAATCTGGAATTCCAAGTAAGTTTATCAGCAAATGATTGACCAATTGCTTGTTGAGGTCACCCAGAGGGCGCAGCTATGGTTTACCCTGGCTTCCCCACTGCATCGGGGTTAGCCTCACGCTTTCTTGCGCGGATGAGATCTCAGCAACCATTTGGCACGATGGCTTCATACTCTAGGCATGTGCATACACTGGTTCACCTGGGTCAAAGGTCGCAGGATAACTGCCCACCCACTGTAGATTTATTATTACCACCTAAGGCAGTTTCTTTAAAGGTTGGGTGGTTCTCACCAACAATTATCGCACATTATGAGTAAAAGAGCAGTTGGTCCTATCCTCAAGAACAAATACAGTGGCTCAGAATGGATAACTTTAGGCAGCTGTTCTATGGCAATTTACTATGGTAGTTTTATGTGGTTTTATAACTTTATAACAGGCCATTATAGTTTTATTTGAGTGATATAGTTTCACAACAGCATGGGAAGTTTATACAACATTATTGTTTATGCTGGCTGTGCTGTCAAATAATCTCACCATGTGTATTGAAAAAAACCCAGCATTTATGAATGGTTAATTGAGTATGCACACTTTGCAATCGGCACAACCCAATGCAACCAAAAGCAGGAGTAGGTGACTGGTATATGGGGTTGGTGTAGAAGCTGGTGACTGGTGCAGCAGAGAGTGACTGGTATATGGGGTTGGTGTAGAAGCTGGTGACTGGTGCAGCAGAGAGTGACTGGTATATGGGGTTGGTGTAGAAGCTGGTGACTGGTGCAGCAGAGAGTGACTGGTATATGGGGTTGGTGTAGAAGCTGGTGACTGGTGCAGCAGAAAGTGACTGGTATATGGGGTTGGTGTAGAAGCTGGTGACTGGTGCAGCAGAAAGTGACTGGTATATGGGGTTGGTGTAGAAGCTGGTGAGTGGTGCAGCAGAAAGTGACTGGTATATGGGGTTGGTGTAGAAGCTGGTGACTGGTGCAGCAGAGAGTGACTGGTATATGGGGTTGGTGTAGAAGCTGGTGACTGGTGCAGCAGAGAGTGACTGGTATATGGGGTTGGTGTAGAAGCTGGTGACTGGTGCAGCAGAGAGTGACTGGTATATGGGGTTGGTGTAGAAGCTGGTGACTGGTGCAGCAGAAAGTGACTGGTACATGGGGTTGGTGTAGAAGCTGGTGACTGATGCAGCAGAAAGTGACTGGTATATGGGGTGGGTGTAGAAGCTCGTGACTGGTGCAGGAGTGAGTGAATGGTATATGGGGTTGGTGTAGAAGCTGGTGACTGGCGCAGGAGTGAGTGAATGGTATATGGGGTTGGTGTAGAAGCTCGTGACTGGTGCAGGAGTGAGTGAATGGTATATGGGGTTGGTGTAGAAGCTGGTGACTGGCGCAGGAGTGAGTGAATGGTTAAAGTGATTGAAGCTGACGTATATTGCCAGAATAAAGGCTGATGTGTAAAGTTGAGTGATTGCAGGTGTATATGACTGCGGCAGGTGTGGGAAAATCGTGTCCGAATAGGTAGCTGCTGCAGAGGTAGATGGCCTCGGTAGGTGATTAAAGAAATGTGATTCACTGGTATAGGAGCAGGTGACTGTGTGATGGTGCATGGCTTACGTGGGTGTGAGTGACTGGTGTGGATGTACAGTAGGTGCCAGGATTAGGCGATGACATTAGGGCGAGTGACAGGTGTAGGTGTAAGTAACTGGTGCAAAGATTCAGTGATGGAGGCAGGATGAGTGACAGGTGTAAGTATCGGTGTCTGGAGTAAGTGAGAATGACTGGGGAATGTTTAAGGAGCCTGTGGTAACTCAACTCACATCGAAGAGGCATTGGAGCTGGACAGACGCAGGTCCAGGGCCAGCTTCCCGGAGCTGTCCTCAATTTTGGGCCGGAGCGGGACCTCGGGGTGGGCGGCGGGGTCAGGAGCGACGATAGTCTCGGGCGAGCTTTCGCTCGTCACCTCGCCTAGATCCTCCTCCTCTTCCTCCTCCTTAATTTCGTCGCAGAAGTGTGCCGTCTCCCCCTCAATGATTGGTTGCAGGGTCTGGCTCCGCCTCTTGCTGGAAGGGGAAGCCTGTTTGGAGACAGTGTGATCCCTTTAACCAAAATTCACACCACTACTTACAGATTCACAAAGCTACACAACATTTTAAGGACAAATTATGCTGCGCTCTGTCTTCTGTCCCTATTCAGCATTCAGACAAAAACAGACCAATTCTCTTATTATGCAATTCAGAAAGGTATTTGTCACAAATAATCCATGTCCAACACTTTGTCATTCTCTCGCCTCCCCAACATTCTAAAAATTAAAGTAGATTGTGTTCCTGGCTACTGAACTGACCACAACAGAAGTTAAGTTCAGGGGGTCGGAATCTTTTCAACCACCTGGCTGAATGGTCGCTTAAGTTGGTAAATCCAGGCTATTGGTAACAAACAAGACAATGACTTTGACTTTCTAAACTTTGATTTTGCACCCCAGGTGTAGAGACTACACAACTGCGCGGATGCTGGGGCGCAGGACGTACGATGATGGGGGTGATGCTGACGCGAGTGAGCATCTGCTTGACCTGCCGATACCGGTCATAGAGAGGCTTCACCATCAGACGCTCCTCACGGGTCACCTGGCAGGACAGAAAACACTTTGCTTACTAAAGGAGCCTCCATAGGGATACCACTTCCCCAAGTCCAGAGACCACCAGATTAGAAGCTCCATAACATTGAAGAAAAATGAGGTTACAGTGCCTGCTTCTGACCTAATATCTCCTCTATGCTAGTCATGAATGGAGAGTGAGAACCATTACATGCCATCTCTGCTCACTGAATGAGATAGCGGGTTAGCTCGTTAGCTTGGGCCCGTACCGCACATGACATGCTATCAGCGATCGCTGAATGAGACTGTGGGCTAGCTCGTTAGCTTGGGCCAGTACTGCACATGATATGCCATTGGTGATCACTGAATTAGATGGTGCGTTAGCTAGGGCCAGTACCGCACAAGGACTCACAGGGCGGCCGTGCAGACCCTCGTACTGCAGGAGGTTCTTCTGCAAGGCAGTCTTCTCACAGGACAGCTGGTCCTTACTCATCTTCTGCAAGAGAAAAAAAGAGAGGGATGGTCAGCACCGGTGTGCTAGCAGTAGCCCCTGAACCCAGTACGCTCTCCCAGAGACACTGCAGTATGGAGCTAAAGCATGGTACCCGGATGTCCTCCGGCCGGCCGTCCTCCTCTCTCTTCCCCTTCATGCGGCGCTGGATAAGCTCCAGGGTCTCCTCGCGGGTGGGGCGGCGAGCGCGGGCCTCGCCCTCCGAGCCCCCCTCCTGGGTGGCGTGCTCCAGGGTGGAGCCAAAGCTCTTGGGCAGGGTGTTACTCCGTGGCCGCGTATGGGGCACCAGCTCAGCCTCCATCTTCTGTTTGGCATCTGTAAAAAAGGAAAAATGGAGGAGACGTGCAGTCAATTGCTGGCTCTGCAAATGAACGCCCTCAGAGGGAGGTACCGAGCTCATACCATGAGCCCTTCAACCGCTCAGCCTCGCCGCCCTGGCTGGGTGACAACGGTCCAGTGCCTTTCAACAGTCAAGAGGACGCCAGCAATTATGAACAGCTCCCCCACAGACCAAGTCCAACTACCCAACCACACATCATGACTACGTGACACATACGGACATGATTCCCTCTCCCCTTTCTCGGTGATGCGATTCAAACGCATCTGCCGAGGAGGGACTCGAGTGATGGAATTCTGTCAGATCTACCAACAGCTTCAGAAAACCTAAATGAATAAACTGAGAGTAAGCGTTTTAGGGTCTACTTACAGGGGTTTAGTGTACTTACTGAGGTGGGATTCCTGTCTAGAGGCTGAGAGGGGGCGTGCGAGTGTTAAGTGGGGTGTGATCGGGGCGGAGGAGGAAGAGGAGGAGGAAGGGTGGCGTCTGTGTGACTGAAGCACGGCCGAGTGCTTCATGGACCCTTTGGGATAGTGGTGTGGTCTTCCTGCTCGCCGTGGGGGGGGGAATCATCCAGGATTTGTTTTTTTGTTTTAATAAAGAGAGAGAGAAACGTGTTGGGTACCGCTCCATCAGAATTTGGGGTTCAGATGGAATGGACAAGGCAGATGGTAGGCTTTTTTAAAAGAAAAAAAAATTATGGACCCCCGATTGGCCCTTGACAGGCCAGTAAGCAAGCAGTGACCACACCCGACAACCAGAACCAACCAGACCCCATCGAAACCTTACGGTGCCTAGGCAGAGGTGAGGGACCCCTCCGAAACTCAAGCCACAACCCTCCATCCCCACCCACCCCCCCACACCACTACCCACCAAGGGCAACAGCCAGGACCACCAAGAGAGGAGAACTTGAATTTAACAGGCTTACCTTTGATCTGTTTCCGAATTTTAGTGAGGTCGGTCATCCACTTCAACACCTTAGGGTTGGCTGCCTTGTCTCCGTGTGAGGGCTGTGAACAGGGAAGAAATAAACTGCGGTGAGGCCAACATCAAATCTCAAATTCTAGTGCAAGAAAGAGAGACAAAAATCTCCACACTTTTACCTTGTAATTCCTCTCTTTCTCAAACTGATCTTCAAACTGCTTGATCTTCTTCTTGAGGTTCTGGAGTTTCTTGGTGAGCTGGTGAGAGACTGTGTCCCCCTTCACACTCTCTTTGGAACTTAAGGAGGCGCGTCGAGGCCTGCGGGTGGAAGGAGACGTCAGAGGAACATTCCGGAAAGGCATGCCCAACCCTCCTGGCCAAACAGTACTCACCCTCAATTAAAGCTTTTATTGCCCCGCGCCTGCTAATGCACTGATAAGACAGCCGCCCACGTTTATTCTGCTGACCCGTCGAGTGCGAACGTGTTTGTGTTGCGTTTGTACAAGACTGGATAGCGGTAGATTAGCTCTCTACACAAAAAATTCAGACTGTTCTGATAGTGGTTTGTCATTGACCAAATGCATCTCAACCACGTCAAGTTGTTGAAGGATGCTCAGATTTGTGTGTGCGCATGTGAGAGTTTGAATGTGTGTGTGCCTGTGCGCGATTGTATGTGTGATGTGTACATATCGGGAGCCTCCCACCTCCCGCTGGATGAGGCTTTGGTGGGGGAGGAAGCATCGGGGTCCTGGTGCAAGAAGCGCTGGCTGTGGCCGAAGTCCAGGAAGCGGCGGGCCATGAGCGGGTGAGCGTCCTCCTCCAGGGGCAGGGGCACCAAACGCCCGGCCAGCGGCGACAGCTGCGCCTCGCCTGACTCGCTATCCTCCTGCCACGACTTAAAGGCAGGAACAGGGTCTGCAGACACAAGAACAGAGGCAGGTTACACCAAGAGGGAGGAGCTTCACTTGCCAGGCTGCCACCCCTTTGGCCCTAATGGGAAGGGAGAGGGAGTTGTGGGGTCACAGGAGGGTCCAGGTTTCTTGAAGAGACAGAGACTGATGTAGAATGAAACCCCACCTCTTCAGAGTACAAAGGAAGGCAAGGGCTCAATTATAATTAAATAACTGCTTTTATATTAGAACCGTACACTCCTCCACTCCACAAACCACATTCAGAACCATAACAAAGAGGGGAAAGGCCTAGAGTTAGAGAAATGAAAGATGACTGCACTGGACAGATGAAGGACCACACAAGAGGAAAACGCAGGGAAATCAGGCTTCACAAAGTCTATGCATTTTCATTATACTTCCACCAACCGCTGGGACTGTTTTATTGATGCTATTGTGTTCACTTCTAGCACTTGAACCATTAATCTTTTTCCAAAAAAAGTCAGCTCTTTTGTATCTGCTTTGCTTTTATGTCACTCTGGATAAGAAAATCTTCTAAAAGACTAAAAGGTGCAACTGAAAACAGAGCGTTGATTGCTGCCTCTGCCTACCATGGCGTCAAACGCCGTTAAAGTCGATATTTGGTCCCCACATACAACCGTATGTGAACTTGAACTCGGACCCGCTGACCTCCAAAACCTAATCAGTTCAGCCACCCACTGTGGGTAAACACCATGTCTGATTTGGTGAACAGCCCTGCAAGGACAGACAACCAAAAAACAATATACCTCCTACCCACAGTGTGGGAGTAAGAATAGTTTAATGTAATGTTGATCCTCACTGGAGCAACACACTTTGCTTCAACTTCAGTGATCGTAATGATGACACGCAGACAGCAGAAGCCCTTTGATCGTAGCATGTCAATATGGGATTTGATTGGTAAAACGGCAACAATCGATTTTAGCAACGGGCGGTTAATTAGTTTTGCTCAAACAGTTACAACAAAATCGATCAATACATGAAGGCTTACTTGCCTGACCCAATTCCAACCTCATTTTATTTATTTTTTATTTATTATTATTATTTATTTTTTAACTTCACTATATGAGGAGGTCCTTAAAATTTTAGTCACCTAATTCGACAAATATAAACAATAAATAAACCTGCGGAGTTGTTACCAATTGATCGGAGTGCTGCCTTTGACACAGTCGATCATAGTATTCTTTTAAATCAACAGAGGGAACAAATTGGCCTCATGGGCACTATTTTTAACTGGTTTTGCGCTTATATTTTGCAGGGAATTTCTGTTGCTCCTGAATAACATCGCCAAAAACTTTTAAATAATCTGTGGGGTTCTTCATGGATCAATTTTAGGGCCAATTCTTTTTAATCTATACATATTACCCAATGGTGAGGTTGTCAGGAGACGCAGCATCTCTTTCCATTGTTAAGCTGATGTCATGATTATATTTAGCCATGACTTCTGATGACACAGGACCAATTGACTCCCTTTTTAAATATATTCTAGCAACAAAGGTTGGGATGTCATAAAACCTTTTACAACCTTTTGTAGATAAAACCAAAATTCTAGTCAAAGGTTTAAAATCAGAGAGAGAAACAGGTAAAAAAAAAAAACAATTTCCCGGGACTCATTCAAGAAGCAAGTAATCATTTTAAGCCTTTAATGTCCTGGGCATAAAAGATCAGATTGAAGTGTCAGCAAATGCAGACTTAAAGCCTACCTTTTCAACCTAGCTTTTCATTTGGAATAGTTCATAGACATTACCTACTACATTTTACAAACTTATTTCAAGTTATGTTGTATAATTTTAACCATGTTGTGCCATTATTTTCTATTTCAATTGATTTTGGCAAATTTTATAAATGAACATTTATTTGTACTCAAATAGTTCTAAAAACAAGCAGTGGTACATTATACGATATACAGACATTAAATTCATTCCATTTTACCTTGATACATTTCATCTTTTTAATTCATTATATCTAGCTTTATCCAGTTTTTTTATTTTCTTTTTTCCTCATTTTTGTATTTTGCCCAATAATATATTTTCGTTTTATTTTTTTTTCTTTGTTATTTCACTTTATGACAGTCTGAGCTTAGTTTGTATTACTGTGGGCTTGTCAGTCATTCTGTAAAGCACTTTGAACTTCATTAACTTGCAAGAAAGGTGCAATGCAAAAAAGATTCATTGATTTATGTAAAATTTAATTGATTTATATTAAATTAATATCCTGGACTCTTGATACAGCCAAGCATCGCCAATGAAAATGAATTAACCCCGCCCCTACTCGAAGGGGTGGGGCGAGAGGGTGATTCGAATTATATCAAACCATGCCAAAAGTTTCATGTTTCAATGTTTAAAATATAATCCTACCCATTGATTTAGTGAAAAGTGCATAGTTTCAAAGATCAGTAGAGGTCAAATTTAAGGGAGGTCAAGGTCTTTGATCTGAACCGCCTAATTTGCATTAGCTCGAAAACTACTGTAGACAGTCACTTGATTACTGCTAAACACAGAGGAAATAATACATGGTAATTAAAAAGACACCATGACCTTTCGCCTTGAGTGACCTTGAAAGGTCAAACCCAAGCACATGTGCCCAAAAGCTGCATTAACACATCCAACAGCTAAAACACAAGTGAGAGGCAGGGTTTGCTTTGCCTGGCACTTCATCCAATTTCAGATTATAAATCAATTACACATTAATTATCATTTTCAGTACCATACATGCACTTTCTTCACTTGGATTAACATTAATTTCAAGCAGTATGACACAGGATAAGCTAGCATCTTAAGAATTTGAATTTATAGAGACTGGATCCACACTGGATGACACAAATCACTGTAGTCAATCCATCTGCTTTTGCACCCTCAACAAGAGCTCACGTGTACAGTATACAGTAATAATGACTGTGCTGGTGTTCTGGTGGCCAGATCTAAAGGTTAAGGTGTTCAAATCTGAAGCTTGGGCCCTTGAGCAAAACACTTAATCCCTTCTGCTCCAGGGGGGAATGATCCCTGCTGAGTCTGATCAACTGTCATGTAGTGTGATGCCAATTTTGAGGTTAGACTGTGATCCTTGCATCAGTTTGTAGGCATAGTATTATCAGGAAGAGGCTCGAACGCAAGTGTTCGAAGAGCTGAGCTGCTCTGGTCCTGCAGAAAGTCTCTGGTCTGCATTACTCCTGGCTCAAAGCTACATAATGGGATCAATTACAGCTGCAAATGACCATAATTGACAAGGTTCACAAAGCGCTTGGCCGCAGATAACATCACCTGAGCATTCAGTGTCAACACTGATCCAATTTTGTGCGAACAGAGGGGGGGGTCCTCTGGTCCAAGCTAAGGGACCTGAACTGGATTACAGTGAGAGGAAGGGGGTGTTGGGAGGTTTTGTGGCCGTGTTTGGAATGACATAAGTCCTATTTTCTCTCTCCCTTACTCACCTCTTGCCTCCATCTCTACATCCCTCTCTCACTCTCCCTTCCCCCCAGTTTGAGGCAGTTTCTGTTTTTGCCCACTCTCTGTCTCTCTCACCTTCCCTCCTCCCAGAGCAGCCTCAGCTCTTTTCCCCATAATGACTACATATGAGCCCTACATGCATGTCAGCTTTTAACTTCAATGTTACTATTGTGTTATTTCAGCTTTGCTACAACAGCAGCTTTAACTCCTTTCCCCATTATGACTACATAAGACGCTTGTATGTACAGTATATCAATGGGCCCTTTACCTACCCTCCCCCAGGGTCGTCATTTGTAGTCATTAAAGGAAAAGGAAGGGGGAGTCTATTGAGGAAAGACTTAATAGTGCATTATAGCACTCACAAAACTCGGTCGTCCGTGAGGCAGCTACTTAAGTGTGACCCAAATGCCTCAAGCAGCATGTCACTCAGGCTTTAATCAGCCAAAGGAGGGTGATGGACAGTGCTAATGCTAACACATGGCCTGGCACTGAAATGTGTTCTGCTACAGAAGCAAGCAGGAAGAGAGAGGGAAGGGGGCAGGACAGGCTGATGGAGCCATCATGCTCCTGACTTAGGAGAGAAAAGAGCAGAGTAACAAACTAAATGAAAGGTCACTCATAGAATGACAACTTGCCGAAATCGTGCATAGATCTCTGGAAGAGAAAGGAGAGAATGGAGTTGGGTTCAAGTCCATAGCTGTAATAGTAGCAAAGTTATCAACCAAAATGTGTTCTTTCAGTTTTTGGTGAGCCTCACTTTGACCTTGACCTTTGACCTATGGACTAAAAAGAGTATAGGTTTCTGGCGACAAACCTCTTTTTTTTTTTTTTTTGGTAATGCAATTTTTTTTATTATTTCTTTCAACAAAAGAATACACACAGTGCAAGCATACCACGTTACACAAATGTAGAATGTAGTCTAAATAGGTGCTTAGAAAGAATGGCAAAGTTGATTAGATTTAGACTTTCATATACTGATGATATGAAGGATACCTCTTCTATCATACGGTGAAGTTTCATGAGCATAAACGACATGGAAAGGGTAAGAGAGTATGTTACTAACAAACAGACAAATAAAAAAAATTAGTAAAAGCAAAAATTGAAAAATTATGTCATATTGTGACGTCATTTTGACATACTTGCGATTCTATTTCAAGTTTGATGGCATACTTCTTAAAGCTTTTTCCACAAGGAACAAAACGGCATTAAATTGACAATGATAACACATATCAAAATGAAGTTATTAGTCAAAATGTGATTTTGACCTTGATCATGATCTGGTCTTCGAAGATATCAAATTTCTTACAGCGACATACATAATATTCCCGATTTCAATAATAGATCAACATTTAGTCTATGCACAAAGGAAATGGTTTAACAGCAAAAGTAAAAAAAATAATGGTCATTTTTGTAAAATACGACTGACGTCAAAAAACGTGAATTACGTCACAACCGTTTGACCGATTGGGCTAAAATTTAGTGTGTGAGGTACTTGAACAATGGGCTACATGATGAAATTTTTAAAAATGCAGTAAAATCAAAAATAGAAAATTTTTGTCATTTTGACATACTTTGACCGGAGGATCATCTTCGGGACCAGTAACTGCCAAGATGGACTACATATGGTAAACAAAATGGCGTTGGATTCAAGTCACTATCTAAAATACAAAGTTATCAACTAAAATGTGTTTTTGACCTTTTGCCTAATATTGACCTTGAAGTAATCAGAAACAAAACCAATAGGCTTCTGTCCGGGACATGCCCAATAAGGTATTTGAATGATACAGAATTGAAAGTAATCAAAGTGAGTTAAAGGGCAAAAAAGTGTGTGAGTAACAAACAGACAATCACACCGACAGACGCACTGCAACTGAGTAACATACTTGCCGACTTTGGCAAGTAAATATGTCATCATAGAATTCAGTATGCAATAAAAGGGGTTGTAAACTCCCCTAGAGGTGAAAAAAACACAACTGACTTGAAGTGCAGAACATGAGGGTAATGGCAGAGGCTAAGTGAGCAACACCAGATGGTAGACTGACTGAACATAGACTGCAGAAGGCGAATATAGACCTTGAACAGAGGGATATCGGGGAGACAGGAAAGCGAGGGAAGGAGGAGGGTTCCGAGAGGAGGAGATGAGGGGTGAGGAGGCAGGAGCAGGGCGGGGCGGCTGAGGGAGCGGTCTCTGGGCTGAGGGAGGCTGTTAGTGCGGCGGTAGCAGCACATGGGGTGAGTCGGCCGTAATGGAGCGCAGTGGGACTGCAGCTACTGTGGATTAGCGTGGGGGGGTGGCAGTGAGTGCACTTACCCTGCCCTCCTCTCTGCAGGTGCAAACATGAGAAGTCTATGAGGGGGGAGGTGTTGGGGCATGGAGCTGTGCAAGTGAGGGGGTCAGGGGAGGGGGAGAGATGGCAGAGAAGACCGTGGTGAGCCCCCTGATATCCACTACACACACACACACACACACACACACACACACACACACACACACACACCTAACAGATACCAATATGCACGTGCATGCATCCCATACCTACAAAAAAACAAACAAACAAACAAACCGCCTATCAATGCACAAATGCATACACAAGCACATATATACCAAAAGGCAATCCATGCACACACGCACGCACGCACACAAACAAACAAGCAAGCCAGTGGCTTGGCAGCTAGATGTGCAGACTCTGCTTCTATTGAGGAAAAGAAATGCAGCTTCATGAAGAACAGAGCAGCAGGTGAACACCCACACAAACACAAGTACACACATGCAAACAACAACACACACACACACACACACACACACACACACACACACACACGCACACACACACACACACACACACACACACACACACACACACACACACACACACACACACACACACACACACACACACACACACACACACACACACACACACACACACACACAGCCCTGAGCCAACAGCCCAAATGAGTCTTATGCGTCAATCCTTGCCAGTAAAAACAAACACATCCATTTGCGTTTAAAGTTGCAATCAAATTAATGCAAATGTATTTGCGTGGTGACTAGTCTCTTCCCTGCAGCTGAGGGGTGACAGGGTACGAGGGAGCAGCCTGCATAACAGAGAGAATTCTGAGAGATTTACCTTCCCACTCCCCGTCGGGGAAGATGCGGCGCAGGTCCAAGCGCGGCGTGCTGCCTGGCAGTTGGCCCGACTCAGAGTTGGCGTTGAGGTCGCACCCACCCTCTGTGACCTAGAGTGCACATGGAGACCAGTCAGACACTCCTGTCACTCAACAGTTACCATGACAACAGTGTACAAAATAGGGGTGGGGGAGTCCAACTCACGCAGGTGATGAGGTCACCAGCGTCCATCTTCTCACACACCTGACAGCTCTCCTGCCTGTGAACACAAACATGACCATCAGAGAATTAGCCGTGGAGCCTAGTGCCATACAAACGGCCATACTGGCTGAGGTATGATTTTAAACGACACCTGGAACAGCCACTAACGGTTCCAACAACAACAGTTTCCTAGCACGTGCACCAAGAGTGTGAAGAAATCGTGCAACCCGGCAAACCCAACTTTAAGCTTTAGCTGGCCTACCTCCTTAACTTTGACCCCGCCCGCTTATCAGAAATGCCCAAACCCGTCTAATCAGTGGTGTTTGTACTGCTTAGCTCCCCAGGCTCTTAACATGAGAAACTGCAGCCAACAGCCATTGGGTTTGAGACCTCAGGCGATTAGCGGGTTATTAGCATGCGGGAGTTAAGCAGGAAAGACCAGCGCTAGATATCTGGATTTTGCAGTTCAAAAGTACGCTGCTCTGGCATTTACAAGCAAGTATGTGTGTGTGTACGACAGTAAGTAAATGTCAAGCCGTTAAACCCCTTCAAACCAAATGACCCATATATGAGTTTGTCAAATGCGGCTGCTTTAATCAAACCTGTAGAATGTCAGGCCCATTATAAATTCTATTGAAGACCCCAAGGCTTCCACAGATCCCAAATATGTCCAGTTCAGTTACAGTGAAATACAATGGCGCACAAGATATTGATTTTATCCATTTGATCTAATGCTGCAGGAAACAATATAAAAACGTGTGTGAAATAAAATGGGAAAAAAAGGCTGTTTCTTCCTTAAAACCCATGTTAGGGAATATTCAAGTGAAAATCAGAGTTTTAGGGGTTAACTGGGATCATTTCTCCCCCTCTGAGAAACCTGCCTTGCTGTGTTGATGTTGTTTTCAGCATCTACCAGGGCTCTGGTGTCCATCTCCATTCCAGAACCTTCCTCGGGGGCAGGGCAGTGGATATTGGATCCCAGGACCTCCTGGAGAAGAGCAGACAGGGGTGTGGGTGAGGCCACAGTCTCCCACAAGCACACACACAATCAGCACCTTCATTCTGAAACTGAGACTGCAATTCACCAGCACCAGTCACACAGGCAGGATTCCAGCACCACTGCACTCATATCTCATCTTCGGGGAAATTTAGAAGAAGTACAACAGAAAGTCCAAGGAACTCGAACCATGTTAAGAAATGTGTATTTAGTGACTAACACAAAAAAAGAGGTCAGTTTGTTCTCATCGAGAATGTCCGCTAACCTCACCAGCCCCCGGCATCATTGTTTTCTATAGAGTAGTATAAATACAAGTGGTGATTTTAATTGACCTTATATAAGGTAGGTCAAGATTTTCTGCATTATGAACAGATTATTTAAAAAAAATGCTTAAGCAAAGATTTTTCACCATAAAACAAGAAAAATTGACAGAACAGTAGCTGGGAAAAAATATGAAGTTTGAGCCGAACTATGGATTTGGAGGACTGCATACCTGAAACGGCACAGTTTACAGTTGGCATTTCCAAGTCAGTAATAAAGCAAAAGGTAAATCACATCTATAATTTTAGGTGACACAATAACCATCACAAAGTTACTGAGTGGTGCGGTGTGTATGCCAAAACTATGGTAAAATGCTCTTTTATGGTCGGATAACACCAGCGCCAGCAATGATGGGCCATTAAAAACATAAAAACAAGGCAGAGGAGTGTTTACTGTGGGCAGGAGCTGCTGTCATTCAGGAGGCCAGATATTCTGAGACTGTGACCCAATAAAACCACTGGAGAGGGGGTGGGGTCCCAAGTCTCCACCAATCCCCATGAGAGGAGGAGAATGAGGAGCTGGACGACAGCTGAGGGTCATCTCCCCTCTGATATACAGGAGCTCACGCCAGATTGTCAGGGGCGGCTAGGACAAGAGGTCAACACCTGTCATTTCACAAGCCACCCCTCCTGCCAGAGAGTGGTCTCCATGTGATGACATCACTTGGCCAGAGTGATAACCCCTCACACTGGCCTGCTAACTGACAGCCATCTCACAGTACGAATAAACACGTGCTATGAAAACCATCACAGAGACAGCTATTCAGCTAATAACTGAGTCCATCCGTCAACATATGCCCATTTATAGACTTGCGGTCATGTAACCTGGCCGAGCCAAAGGTGAGCAGCGCTAGCTGGATTTGGGACGCACCTGCTGGTCCCGCTGTGGGCCCCCTTGGCTCTGGTCCATCTCTGTGCCTGGCTGCAGGCCACTGCTGTGGGGCCCCTCCTCCCTGTGGGACTGGGATGCCTTGCCATGTTCCTCTGCCTCTGGGTCAGTCAGCGGGTCTTCAACAGGAGCCTCTCTGAGGGCGCACAAAGTGCGTGAACACGCCGCACCTCGCAATTTCATACTGAGTCAAAACAATTTGACAAAGATCACAAGAACATGCGTTTCTGTCCGCATGCCTGTTCTGCTCTGCTCTGCTCTTACCCCTGGCTCTCGTAGCTGCCGATCTCCTGGTCGATGGAGCTCCGTAGATCCAGGAAGTGCTGCTCCACAGCAGAGCGGATGGCCCTCTGGATGATACTGTGGACAAAAACACAGAAGCACTCACACACAGTATCAGCAAAACCGGCTCACACACTCTCCACACCTGCAACACCAAACATACACCACAGTTCATGCGTATGCAGACGTATGCTGCAGAGGAAGGCCCAACGACCCAACCTGGATCACAGAATATAGACATCAGACATCATATAAACATCAGACATTTAAAGCCCACAGTCTCATTTAAAGCCCTCAAACACATCCTTTTCAAATCCCCTGTGCAACAAACACATTTGGGCAGTGCTGTATATTTACAGTTAGAAGAGAGATTCCTCACAGCAGGCTGAATGTAAGAGAATCTGGAGGTTTGGGGTGGGCACACGTTGCTATTGTGGGCCATGGTGGTCCTCCAGGGGTCATGCGAAAGACTCCAACCCCCGGCACTTTACCGCCAATCCCACCAGCACAAGCGGGCCACCAGCAGCCGCCGGGAGAGTGACCGCTGCTTAACCGGCTCCGCAGGGTCCTCATGCTACAGCAAACCCATCATTACCCACTTGACCGAGGGTGAGCTAGCACTCCTTCAGCAAAAACAATAACAGCCCCGGGTTGTAAAGGCACTGAACCGCAAACGAAACAGCCTGTGCGAGCACGCAAGTGTCAGCCCTGCCTTAGGGTCAAAATGGGAGAGGGCCAACACCACACACCGTTACAGCAGCTGTGCTGGTTCCTAACCCTCTGATTCTGAAAATCCCATTTGGCATCAAGAGCCACTGCCATGATGCAAGATAATGCTGCATTTCTGAGCATAAAATAGTTCCCTTCTTTGGCGTGCTGCCCTGATGCAGGACTCTCGCTGCTCACACAAACATTAGCACTGAGGTTGCCTTTATGGAGGCTTTTAAAGCTTGGAACTTTAAAACTCGGCCTCAGCCCTTGGGAGAGACGTGAATCACAATAAGGGCTGCTTGAGAAACCACAGTGTTGGCTTTAAATAAGATCAGTTTCGCCTCTGGCAGGAGGTTACGTGACTCCAAGGCTTGCAGCCAGGATTGCCATAATGCGGTGAGGTATTCACTGCTCGTTCTCATGAGCACCGCAACTCCGGTAAAATTACACGAGTCATCCTTTCTATAATCCCATTGAGCACGCTCAGAATATCCAACACCTCCAGTAGCAGGCTAATATAGCAGAACCGTGGCCCAGTTAAATCTTGTTAGCTATGCATTAAGCTCCAGATCCAACAGTCTGTACATGCATATGCATGGCGTGTAAGACAAATGTGTTTGGGAGTATTCCTTACAAATGTGTCACTTCACTCGATATACAGAGACAGCTCGAGGTGAAATGTACTGCATGACATTCTTCCCTTCCTCTGAACTTCAAGAGCGCAAGAGCTCAGTTTCACACAGCCCAGTAGATAAAAACATGACCAGAATGTTACTGCAATGCAGTAACAATGCCATAACACTGATAAAATATTAAGAGAACATTTGTTACTGGCTGGAGAGACAGCTGGATCTCGTGTATTCATGGGCTGAAGTGTAGAAACAGTCCTGGGTCTAAACTCCTGTGACACGCACTCGCTGCAACGAAGGGATTAGCCGGTCAAACTTACTCTGCGGATCCGGGCAGGATGTTGATGGATGAGATGTGTGAGCTGCAAGAGGACAGAAACAGGGAATAGAGTTTTAAAAACAGGGCTTGAGCTGGCAGAAGGTTAGAGAAGGACTCCTCGGAGAACATAGCCCGGAGCCAAGGGTCATAACAGGCTGCCATTCCTGGCCCCCTCTGCCCTTGCCTCGCTATTATTTGGGTAGGGCAGGAGTCACATGACCTGCGGACACTTTGAAATAGGCTTCCCGTTAGGCGCCCTTTCTCGCCGCTTCCCCTTCCCCTCGGCCACAGAGCTGCCCGAGAGCCGAGCCCCGCTCCTCTCTGCTCTTCAACAATAGGAAAAAACAGGTTTCCCACAATCCTCTGCGCAAATGCTGAAGAGGGTGACAGGAGGGCAGAGGAGGAACTTGATTCAGTAGACTTGGGCACGCCAGGAATCCGCTCTTGCATAACAGCCCCGCCTTCACCGCCACTGGTGTCAGGTTTGAGAACCCAACCAGATGAAACCAGCGCTCGCGACAAGACAGGAATTCCAGTCATAAGACTCTCGGGGGGGTGGGGGGGGGTGCATTTCGCAGGCGAGACACATTCTCTGCCACCAAGAAATCTAGTGGATCTACGTATGCAGGAGAAACAATAGTAGCCCAGCCTCGCAGCTGGTAGAAATAGGCAGTACTTCTCAACAATTAAAACGCACCACCATGGACAGTGAGCGTCCCAAACATTTAGTCTTCCTGAAGGGCTCGGTATAGAGTGAAAAAGATGTCACGAGACACTTGGGACGAAACGGGCACATCGATCATGTAACACTGCAGGGCCAAGGCTACGCTTCACGAGCCAGATGCACTCCTGCATCTCAAGGCACAGGAGCTGGAGAGATACAGGGACACTTCGGTTACAAGCGTCCAATACAGAATCACACCTCAAAGGGCTTGGTGATCCGTTACCATCTACAGGTAGGCAATTACAGAGGCTTTACAGGCTGCTGTTAGTGGATAAGAGGGGGGGAGGGGATCTACCATATCATATTACACATGGAAGGCACTTTTAAGGAACCATTAACCCAATCCCCCGATAAAGCTTCGAAAAAACCTGGGCACAGCTCCCCTTCCATGTCTCGAAGTGGACCGTGCTGGCCGAACTCTTCCTCCATGGGACAAACAATGGTGCCACTGTGGAAACAAAGTGGTAAACAGCTAGTCTGGCATGGGAGTCTTGCGCCGTAACAGTTATTCCGAGTTTTCAGAGGAGCGAAGGCGAGCTGGACCGGTTCAGGCAGCTCTGACAGCCACGGTGGGGAGAGGAAACGAGTTTTTTGGCTCCGTTACGCAGACCTGCTGCGCCTTAACCGAAGAGAGTCAGGTGGTTATGTGTGGTGCGCAGGTGATCACAGATTGATGAAACGGCCTGATTAAGACAGAAATTCAAACTCTGTTACACTCTAGAGTATGAGGTGTGTCTGGAGCATAAACCAAAGTAACAGCACACAAACCACAGGTGTCTGACTTCACCACAGTGTGACATGAGGCATGTACTTCTTAAAAATTACACTGGGGATGTAGCGCTGATCCACCATCGCAGCTGGTCTTAAGCAACTTGCAATGAAACTCAAAATGTATCATTTTTCTTAGAAGCAGTAAAAAAATCACATTTTGTAGTTACTTTTTAGCTTTAAAACTTGAAATTGTTTTACACCACTGGCACTATCTTGAAAGTGGTAAAACTGCTGCACTTTGTTCATCGGCAAATCCTTTGCCCTGTTCCGCAAATAAGTAACATAGATGTTGTAGGTGAAAATATCACACTAAAATACTTGGAAGACTCATTTTGGTCGTTCTCATGCTCTCTGAAATGGCTTCAAAATCACTTTAACTCACACACCAGACAGCAGCACACACAGGCTTAACCACAGTCACAATGAGAAAGTTGTCATCAGAGTCTGATCAGCTTATATTTTCTCAATAGTGCCACAGTTTTCAATGGGGCCATCAGTTGCCATATCCCAGAATATATAGAGCCCTATGAGGAAGACGTTCGACTATGTAAGGTGCACACGCGCACACACACACACACACACACACTTCTACAAACACGCACACTTCTACAAACACGCACACACAGACAAAATGTCCAAAAATCCTCATGCGCAAACAAACGCACCACACGTGCGCAACTACACTGGCACAAACAAACACACCGCCACAAAATTGACAAAGATGCATGCGGATACCCACTGGGGTTGTATGTTTCAATCAATAGTCTTGAAAATTGCCATTTGACCATTCCTCCATCTGCTGGAAGTTAATAAATGCCACATTTATATTAAACATTTCAATCATCCACAATGCTACTATTTTTTGTATTTGTTACAATGCTGTTCATTAGACATGGAGCTTTTAAATTTGACAGCATTCAGGCCAACAGCCACAGAATGTTGGTTATGGTCCTACACTTGTGGGATCTTGATTAACTGCATGCTATTTTGTGAAGCAAGCATGAAGCATCAAGAAGCACGGAGGACTTGGTCCTGAAGAAAAATAATGTTGCCAAACGGGCAAAACTGTTTCAGATTAAGCCAAACAGACAAGGGATGCCAACAGATAGAACTTAACTCAATCCATTAGCAGAATGAGCAATAGAGCTGAACCAGTATTGCACTCCCACACGACCCATCTTCATCGCACGAGCGAGTTTACAATCCTGCTGAGGCTACCAAGCTAGATCCTCACGATTATATAAACATTTACAATATTTTGAGTGCACCCTTTACTGCCTTTTCCCATCCTGGTCAATTTATTTACCGTTACTTTAATCTGTCAACTTTCTCTTTGTCCAGATGTATACAACATGCAGCAGCACTGCAGCTTTCAATTTAGAAAAGTAGGCTCCACAATGTTAAAGCCATCGTCTATGCTAAAATCCATTATTGACATTAGATTACAGTGACATTTTTGGGAAACGGAATCCTATTATTATTATTATTGTTATTATTATCATTATTAATTATCAATAGGCCTAACTGTCATTATATATCATACGAAGCAATAATTCATTGTAATTCTATAACTGAAAATTTTTCCTAAATGTTGGACACTAAATGTGCGCTTCAGCGCACACCATGCTGACTGATCCGGGTCTCTCGCTTCAGCCTCTAAGAACAAATAAGGGTAATTGGGTGACAACTGGAGACAACTGGACACTTGGCATTCATTCCCATCCTTGGAAAGATCAGGCTTTTCTAAGTTTTTAACTGTATTAATAGTTCAGATTATCATCAATATTATTATTATTATTATTATTTTAGATTTTTTTTTTCACTTGCAGTAGAGCAGCTGAAAAAATCTCACTCAAAAGAACATGGTCCAAGAGAGTATTGCTTCATTTTTTTGGCATATAATCCATTTTTAACCAAGCCTTCAGGCAGCCCAGTGGCAGTTCCTTGTCTTGGATCAGAAATAATGGATCAAATTCAGCTGTCGATGAGCACTAGTGAATGAAACCAAGCACTTATTACTAGCAAGATGAAATAATCAGACATAAATTTTTTTTTTAAAAATCGCCCCAAAAAAATAAATAAATAAATAAATAAAATAAAAAAATCTCAAGGAGTGCAGGTCCCCAAGCCCTAATCGCGTCGTGACCTGCGATGGCATCATCGATCCTCACATCCCCAGTACCAATGACGCAGTAGCAGTGACGCACTTCTTACTGTCTGGTCTGCAGCCATTGGCAGCCCAACAAGGCACCGGGCCCCGAGCACCCTACCAGCGTCAAATCAGACACGGCGCCGTTCTGTGCTGCCAAATGCCCGGCTGAGGTTTCAGGAGATGAACGGGCACGAGACACATCGCCCCGTCTCCACATGCCCGCTGCCCAATTAATGGGCACTGCCTGCTCCGAGAAGACCAGTACAATACAGGCATTCACCCCCCCGGCAACACTTCTCCCTTAAACCCAGTGCTGGCGCATCCCCACGCCCAGCCCCACCTCCTCAGAGCCTTACCTGTGCAGCAGAATCTCACACGCCATGGTGCAGCGCGTAGCTGAGAGCGATGAAGTTGTGGGCGAGTTATTCGGACTGAGCGCTGTGTGGGGAGAGGGTGTGTGCGAGCGAGCGGCAGAGTGAGCAGGGGCTGCCGGGGTGCATGCCGCGGAGGTGCGCGAGGAGGGGAGAGGAGGGGGGGTAATGCGCTGTAGTGCCGAGGCTCTGCTGTGCTGCTGTCACTACGGCGTCTCGGCTGCTGCTGCTGCATTCGCTGCACTCCCATGGAAAGTGCTGCAGTAAACAATCCAGAGCCCTTCTAAAATACACGGCCCTCTGACGCAGCGGTGCAGTCCTCCGGATGGGCCAATCGCAGGACGCTCTGCTGCCAACTGACCGGCCCCCTAACCCCCCCACATACATCTCTGCACTTGTCATTCAGGAGAGTTAGGAGGTTTTATATAGCCTGCGCTGCATCCTACATGCTGCCCAGTCTCAACTCCTCTCAATCAGGGGCGACGACTCATTTATATATTTGTAGAAACACAACACACAGACATACACACATTCCTGCGCGTGTCATGGTCCCATCACCCGAGGGCTGGAGTCACACTCAGTGCAGGGCCTTCAGAAAAATGCTCAACATCTTACCCAATTACTCAGCAAATGAAAGGAAAACAGAAGAGAGACCCGAGGAAATACTGAAAGAAAAAGTAAAAGACTAAAGAGCAGAAGAAAGCAGAGAGAGACAGAGAGAGATAAAGAGAGGGCAGGGGAAGGAGATACTGCAAACTGCTTATCTCAATTCCCAGGGCTGAAAACGTCTAAAGGACAACAGAGAGGCGTTACAAGGCCGACACAATCTTATCTCTATGAGAGCCCAGCCTTAACATAACAGGGCAGCACCCAACGGTGCAGCCAAACAAAGCCTGGTAAACAGCTACTGACTCTATACAAAGGGCAAAGCAATGAAGGCGAGGAGGGATAGCCTAGCTAAAGCGTTAGCTTCCCCAACCCCTATGATAAACTCCTGAACAGTAGCGCCAGTGTAATGCAGCCACGCATAAACCAATGATGACGAGACGACTCGCAAGCTAATAGAGTCCACTTCATCCACAACGGCGAGGTTTGCTCACCCGAAATCTCCTCTAAACACATGCGATAAGTCTGCCCTGCTCCGCCCCTCTTTCCGAGCCTCCTGACCCCTCTGGTCAATCCCCAAGACATCAGGGTAAAGGGTAGTGTTCTTCTCGTGGTGAAGACAGCTGCCCAACCCTCCTACAAGGCCCTTTGGACAGTCCCAGCGCGCCAACAGCTGTTCACACGTTCCAGTTACCCTGACCTCCGCCAGCCACTCGTCTGAAGTGCGACATTTCTCCTCATCACCATTTATTTCTGTGACCCACGAAAGATACTTTCCGTGCCGGGCGAAACAGATATGCAGCCGGAATTAAATTTAGCCGAGTGCCAGGCGCATGGCGGATTCCTGCAGGGTGAAGCGGAGAGGTCTATGTATCTGCTGCCCAACTGAAACTAACGGGTCTAATGCTTTGACGATCTCAGGGACAGACATCAATGACAACGTATGTAAACATGTTGTCCAATTCAAATTTTTCAGCTTCAGAATGAACCACAAACCATTTCTGCTGCACACACAAGTCCTTTACAGCATCACCCAGCTTTCATTCGCAAACGCTACATAATCCAATCAACCAACTCTTTATTTCATCACCTTAACATGATTGATAATTTTGCTTCAAGCCAAACTGACAGCAGAATGTACAATTAGATTCTAATACAAAGTAAAGGTATGCCAGGTTAATAAAAAAAGAGCAATCAGAACATGGCATACATTGTCGGCCCCTAAAAAATAACCATAGCAATTCAGGTTTCAGAAAAAGAAGAGATTATAAGTGGACATATCATAACCATATGTATGCATGATATAATTTAACAGGGTCCAAGTGATGCCGCAAATCAATTTTGAAGCAGAAAAAACAAGACTTGCATGGATTTTCAAGGTAATTTCCACTTCATGCGACATAAATATTCGAGCTTCCCTTGCCCAGCAAGTTTCATGCTGATTGGTCATTGCTGAGCCTGTCAAATAGCAGCTGTTACCCCATTGACTAATAATGGCCATGTTCAAGAGTTGGAGCTCAAAATATCAATGGACGCCATATCTCGATAATGGCAACTTCTTTTATTAGCATTGAAAGAGCTTGATCTTGGGCCCATTCACATTCAATCTACCAATAAATGCGGAAAACATTTAAAAAGTTTATGAGCACGCCAAAAGGGGCGCCAATCCTACAATGTGACTGCTGTAGAGCAGTTACTGGTGGCCAGTTCCCAGCCCCTCACACTGCGATTGTTTTTCTCCAGTCTCTGCCCATCAGGAACATGTAGCTCAGTTTAAGCAGCCTCCCAAGGCCAACTGAACTCCAATGCCTCCAGCGCAGCTGCTGCCCAAGGCCTTTACAAGTTAAAAAAAAAAAAAAACACCTCCTCTAATGTCCGGCCACTGCTGATTCGGCCATCTGGGGAGAGGCTAAAAAGGACAAGGTGTTTAAAAAAAAAAAAAAAAAAAACAAACATCTTATGAGGGAGGGGTGACAAGACTGTTGAAAGAAGACTGAGCTCCAGTGTCCTGCATGTGGATAAACAAGCGTGAAAAAACGCTGTGGAGGCATCTTCCCAGAATGCCTCTAGGGATGGCGGGGATGAATTAAGCAGGGTCTGCATATAGTCGATAGCCTAATTGAAATCTATGTGGGATGAACCTGCGTAATACCACGATCCGCAGGTCAGTTGGGAAATAAAAGATATTGCATGGGAACCATAGACACAGGCACTGAAAAATGGCCCTTAAACTACAGGGGTAGCAGTTTCTGCCCTGCCGTAGCGCTAGCGTGGATTAGGGATTAGCGCCTTTAATCGCTTTAAAGCACGAAGCCACTGGTCTGGTGGCAGCCTGAGGCACTAGCTCTCCGTGATTAAAAGCCCCGAAGAGGACATAAGCCAGTGAGTGTCCCAATCTCTTTCGCTTTTTTTTTTTAAAGAAAACAATTATCATTCAGCAAGAGGCGCCAATTTCACAGACACAGGATGAAAATTCAATCAAGGGAAGAATGCGGGGAGAAGACTGACTGCTCAGTAACATTTGGCCTGAGCATTGTGCTCTCTAGGGGTCTGGGAAAGGACTCGTTCCGGGCTGCCCTTCAAGAGCCTCAAATGGACGCAAACCACACTGGTGCCTCTGCCTGCTCCTGGCGAAGATCCCAATAAGCACATTAGAAATGTACATCTGAACACAAGTAAATAAAGATGCTGTCACTGATATGGTAGCTCACCAGGACATGCAACTGCTTTGACTACAATGACCATATTTGAAGTCAAACTGAAATGAAAAGGATGGCGTGCCTGAAAAGCTTTTTACTGATGCCGACAACAAAGACCAACAATGACGAGCGACCGCCAATGACGAGAGACAGGCCGTGAGATCAGCCAGCTTGACCATAGGTCCAGGTAAGCTACAAACATAGTCCTCCAAAGCGCTGTGGGTATCATACACCTGGGTGTGAGGTAACACAGTACAGTCTTGACATTTAGGAGCGAGACCTCGACTGTGGGCAGGAGTGCCCTGAGGGCGGGAGGTGTGATGGCTTAAGTTCTCACACATCATTCCCAAACGCCACCGCATCAGTGGGCTCATCTTTCCCAAGCAGTTTCCATCCTTAACATCCAACAAACCACCTTGCCTTAACTTGGAGGTGCTAATCGCCAGGGGGTGAAGAGGTTAACTTCTAAGGATGCAATCAGGTTAGTTGACACACGTTGCCCTGGACACCGGGCGTTACTGTGTAAGCATTTATGGGACTGTTGGCTCGGGAATGTGACGTGTGACGCACAGGAATGAGAATGTTGCAGAGGTTTTTGTGTTTACTTCTGCGGTACAAAACAAGACACTGCGCGATATGGCGCTCGGTGGGTTCCTAAAGTCAAGGGGTGGGGGCCCGGTACCTTGAGGAGGGGGTGATCCGGGTGATTTGGGGGGCATCAGAAGGGGGGGCTTCCTGCGGGCTGTCGTCTCGGTCCTGGGGGAGCTCCTCGCAAGGTTCCAGCTTCTCGTCGTCCAGCAGCTCGGTGATCTGTGGGGAGGGATGGCGAAATTTTTGACAATTCAATAACCCTCATTTGAAAACCTCACCATTCAAATCACTACATTGAGCTTCAAGATCTTTTATTCTCATCACACAGCAAATAAGTGCATTTAACAAATCTATGAATGCCGATAGGTGGCGCTATCATAAGCCTGAGCAGCATGGACATGCAAAGATGTGGGTCTCCAGCTCCCATCTAAAAGCTGCTACACTCTACAATCACTGAGCTCGCCGTGGCCGAGGCTCGCTTTGAAACACTCCCCCTCGCAGAAAAATGCAAAAGCCTTAGCAACAATCCTGAGCCAAAACCAAATTCACTCTCAGCAGCCTGCCAACAGCCAATCAGAAGCTTGCTTTGCACAAACGGCCAGACAGCACTGGTAAACACAGAAAAATGCAGTTTGCCTGCCCTCATACAGGAATAATTCTACGCACTTAGCATGAAAGAAGATCACCAAAGACAGAAAAACAAAAAAAAACAGCATTTGTTCCATAAAACAAGACATTTTTTTACATGACATTTTATTTTTTTTCCCTAGCTGGAAAAGAAACAGCAGTGCCCCAGCTCTATGTGCTGGCAGCAAGGAGCTTTGCTTACTGCAGCAGGACTGGCCAATATGAGTCTGAACCAGCACTGAACAGACTGAAGAGATACGCGCAGCAGGGCAGGTCAAACAAATGTAAAACGCAAACACAAGCCTGACAACCGCTCATCTAGCGAAAAAAGCCGCGCCTAACTAGGGTACCACAGAAGACCACAATAAGGGTGCTGCAATGGAAGTAGGAGGAGGCAATCTTTCAATCGGTCACATTTTTAAATGCTCCGTCTGGAAGATTTCTGATCCCCTCTCACACCAAACCCCCCCCCACCCTCCCCCTCCTCCACAGAACAGCCACCGTGCTAGCTGCAGAGTCATGGACGTCCGTCTCCATGGCGACCACCTTCATCACGCCTGATTGGATTAACGGGCTGTGGGCTCATCGTGTATGCGGAGCGACGCAGCTCGGGCGCAGTGTGAAGACGCCGGCGTTCGTCGTCGACTGCAGCGAGGGGAAAGATATGGACTACACCAATCGCACAGGGGAATCATGCGCGTTCACTCAAGGTTATGCAAACTGGTCGAGCCCCAGGGAAAAAAACAACAAAGCCTGACAAACCAAGTGATGTATAACTCAAAGTGCAAAGTACAGGCTTCTTCCCTGCAAAGCCTCCAGCACGTTCAGCACGAGTCCACAGGCACTCGACAAAACAATTAACACTTGTTAGGAGTGGGTGTTCCCCCGCCTTGCAGCAGTATGCAGTAAGAAGCAGCGCTCCTTCCGAAAAGTCAACAGCAGATGAAAAAAATCCCCTTTTTTCCTTTCTTTTCTTTAATGAGCGGGCTGTGCTATTCCACCACATTGGCTCTCATCCCAACGCTTCTCAGAGCGGTGCCTGCTGAATCCGATGGCGGTTAATGTGCTGTGGTCTCGGGGTAATCCGGGCCAGGTGTTGAGCGCGAATGCGCCATAATACCCCTCCCCCCCACAACAGGCGGCCCGACAGATTATGCAACAGCTCTTGCAAGTTCAGAAACACAAGGCCGGGGTGAGCGAGAGGTGGCCGCGACAGGGACATGCGGGGGCTTATTCAGAGTCTGCTGTACCGCTTCTCTACTCGACTGTTAAACTGCCACACAAGCACCCAGAGTCAGGACAGGACCCTTCTGGGCACATGGGGGAGGGGGGGGTGGGGGTGGGGGCAAAAAACAACGCCGTCGCCTGGGAGACGCGCTTTCTGCATTACGTAATGCAGTTCAACATGCTACACTGCGTACAAAGCAGTTAGCACTGATGAGGGCAAGTGAAGCTTGAGTTCAGCCTTAAGACACTGGCTCAGTGTTCACGGCCTCCATCCTCCCATCGCTTGTTTTTCCCCTACGGGCTGCAGTCGTTTAGCCTCCGACCCCTCCCTCTGCCCAGCCGGCGGGCAGATGCTCATTCCTCGGATTCCCACCCCCACCGCTCGCCGTCAGCATGACGTCACCCTTCTGCACAATGCCGGAACCTTCCACAGACCCACCGCCAAGATTCTGCCCGCCTGCCTGCCTCCATGCTCGTGCTGTGAAGCCTCACTGGCATTTGTGTGGGCTGAGGTTTTTAACCGCTGTTTGTGCATTCAGCGAATCCTTTTGTCTTGTGCATCTTCAGTTTCACATTTCGCTTTTTGCAGTTCGCAAGCATCTCTGGAGAGAATAACATTTCTGTGCCCTGAGTTCTGAGTACTGTGCACATTTTGAACAGAGGGAAGTAGAAATAGAAAAGGACAAAACTAAGCTAAATCAGGTTGGTACCAAAAACAAAAAAATGAATTAGATATTACTATATTATATAATGAATGAAGATATTCTTCCACACCCTACAGTCAAGAGGTCCAATCTTGCCCCAACAAGGTCAGTGCAGGTGCAGGCTTTTGTCCTCCGGATGAGGGACCAAAAACTCACTCCGTTTCTTCTTCTTCTAGTGTGGATAATAACTTTGAAGTGCTGCTCCTCCAGTATTACTTCACCTATCGTCATGAAACTTGACAAGCATATTGTGGATGTCTGCGCAGGGATTAACTAAGCATGATTTTGCAAAAAGGACACATGCCCAACAAGAGCCGATCCATTACATGCCATCATGCCAAAGACACAGTTCATTTGAACTTCTTGTTTAAACTCGGCACCAAGACATGAGATTATACCCATTGAGGGCTTGACTGAAGACCTTGACTGGTTAATGAGTTTAATAAAACGCCAGAGTGCTGGACTGAAGCGAAAACCTTCGTCCAAGCCAACCCTGTTCAGGCAAGACAGGGCACCCCTGATTAAAGCGAAGGAGACAGATACAAGTGCGGTCAAGATGCCACAGCGTGAATGAAATAATACGCGCTACTGGACATCCAGTCGAAATGTTATCTACTTATCGGGCGAGGACCCCCCCCCCCTTGCACTTTCAGGCGATGTGATGGGCGTTTGCCGCAAATCTCCGTGAGCGGCGACGTTGGGCACGTTCCCGATTAAATAAACTTGCCTCCAACTGTAATAAAAAATGCTGAGCAGGGGAACGGATCGATTACTCCGATATTAATTACAGCGGAGCCTCCCTACTCCTACTGGGCTCAGCAGCAGGGGCCGGAGGGTTTCCCTTAATCAGCAATAGATCCTGCAGCCACATAACGGTACACCGTACCCTTCACCTGATACTGCTGCAACAGTGGCTGGACAGTACAGTGGGGGCTCTTTGAGCAATGAGAGCCAAAATGGCTGCTTTGTCAGCCTGCAGTTACACAGAGTGCTTCTCCTTTCATCCCAAGTTCACAGTTCAATCATTCTCCTCCCCCTGCCCCCCCATTTTTCTCCACCCTAATCCCATGTAGCCATTTTGGTGGTCTGTGGAACCAAGGGCCTCATTGGCGGCTCATCACTGTAGCAATAGCCATTACGTACATGATAGCGTCAGTGGCTCAGTCCATAATAACACATGCAGGACCCGGGTAAGTCAACAGCTCGGATATGTACCCCCCCCCCCACTCACAAGAGACAGGCCATAACACTGGGGAGAAGTACAGCCTAGATTTGCTTATCAATTAGAGGGGCCTGTTCTTATTAGTCAAGCGCTGAAATAACTATTGAGAATTTCAGAAGAGAGACTTGAAATAAAACAGGACTGAGCATATCTTAGGCCAGCATCTCAAAGCTAAACATGCCAGTTCTCTGAAAAATGGCCCAAGGCGGTACACATCATCGCCATTGAGAGGGAGAGAAGGAAGTAAATGGCTAAATGTTTTGGGTGACTGTCCCAAAAATCACACACCTCTGATCAGAGGAATCTAGGAGGGACAAAGAGCGGACTCCAACCAAAAAAAAAAAGTTCTCACAATGCTTCTAGAATGTTCTGTCTGGCTTATAATATCCAGGAAACGCAGCAGCGTTGTGTTTATGGGTCTGTGCAAATGCAAAAAGCCAAATGCACCATTTGCTGCCTTTGGCTGCTGGTTTTGGTTCTCCTAATCCAGGGCATGAAATCACGCCTAAAGAATGCGATGAATAGGAGAAGCCCGCGGTGACAGACGCTGCGTCAAGCTTCATCGTTACCGTTACATAAGTTGGGTGGAGAGCCCTTCCTGAACCCTTCCCCAGTCTTTTTAGCAGGGAAAATAACAAAAAAAAAAAAAACCCCGATCCGAATGGAACATGCAGCTCGCGGCGGTCTGCTTTCTGACCTTGAGTAGCTCAGGCAGGGATTTTGTGAGGCTCAATCAGCCCCTCTCCAGAGGCAGCTCACTGCACAGAGCGCTGAAACGGGGCCAGTCCCTCCATCTTCAAACTAGCCTCCGTTACAGCACTCATTAAAACAGCCAACTGCGCAGCCAAATATCCAGCGTTTAACCGACTCTCTCAGTCTCTACGCTGGACGTTTCACTGCAGAAGCACCCATGTGAGGAGCAGTATTACTCCTAATGGAATTGGATGCAGGGTGTTCGTGGTAAAATTCAATGCAGGAATGCAATTCCTGTCTTCCCAATGTGCCGTTTCTAATTTGAAGCACGTCTTCTGTCGTTCAGCTTAAATGTCAGACCAAAACCTGAATAACTTTCATAGGGAACTGAACCCACAATGAGACAACTCCTTAAGCACTCCATTTTGTGTGGCTTAACATCACTCCAGAAAGTTCAAGAACTTACAATTGTTCAACGCCTGACCGGCAACCAAAAAAATTTCTGAATTTCCATAGTTAAATCCACAGCAGGACATATACGACACACACTCCACATTCAAAATTTCACACTAATGATGAGATCGTCTGGTCCCCAGACTGCATGGGTGAGCCCTCCATTAAGTGCCCGCTTGTTCCCCTTCTGACATTTTGTTGAAAATGTCACAATTTTCTGCATGACATTATGCATTATTCAGCCAATTCTGTTGCCATGCCAACCAAAATTGATACACCATCAGTCAAAAGTTTTTGTACACCCCAATATTTTCTGTAATTGTTACAATTTTTTTATATTTTGTACTTATGTAATGGTCTCATATTGGTTGTACAACAGAAAGGTAGGAAAACTGAAGCTCAATACATAAACCATGTATATAACAAAACAATTTAAGAAAAAACAGAAGATAAGTAAAGATGGTCTAATCCAGTGCTTCTCAGACCTCTCCTGGAGTACCACCTGTCCTGCGTGTTTTAGATCTCTCCCTGCTCCAGCACAGGTGATTCACATAATCTACTCATTTTAAAGCAGCTTCAGGAGGTTGATGGCGAGCTGATCATTTCAATCACCTGAGTTGGAGTCCGTACGGATTTCTCTTGTAAATTTACTACTTGTAATAAACAAGTTTTGGGTTTCAGTGATTTCTTTGTTGTAAACATTAATGTAAGATAAAGACTTGACAAAGCTGTGCAAAAACTTGACTGGTAGTGCAGGTGTCGTGGCCTAACCATAACCTATGTCACATCAAATATCAAAGGAATTGGTTGAAATTTGTGGGCTGTAGACCGTCCACAAGAACATTTCTGCAGAAACGACAGTGGAGACGACGACCGTGAATCCATAGAAGCCACCCGACTTCATCCGGAGGGAACAGTAATGCAGCGTTTCAGAGTTAACAGTATGGGACATGCAGTCCATATAGAGACCATATACCGGCTCTCGTAACAGTCATGGCTTTTGTCTGAAACATTGAAGAATCACATGACACATATTCCCTGCCTGGCATTAGATGATCACTGATACCCATAATACTGGAAACAAATAAGTTATGCATGGGTAAGAGGGCCAATCACAGTCAGAGGAGGGGGAGGAGCCTTACCTGCTCATTGATGGAGCTGTAGTCATTGGTGGTAGAGACGTCGTCCTCGTCCGAGTCGAAGAACTCCTCCTGGTTCTCCAGCAGCTCGGCCAGGACGCGGCTCACAGACTCCTGCTCCTTCAGATCCTCTACGTCGGTGTCCAGACTGCAACACACCGGGGATAGAGGTCAACAGCCATCACAGTCACCGTAAACCCGCAGATATTTGCGCAGATATAGATGCCATCGTCCGTAAATTTCGAAATTTAATTCCTAAATACTGTAATTAAATTTCCAAATGTTTTGCCTCACTGGGATAATTTTCCACAGCCTCTGAGAGACAAATAGTGAGTTATAAAGCTTAAATAGGCTCATGCACAACAGGAAAAATTGGCATTATTTGTATTCTGCAGCAAAGGGCTTAACGAAATGGGCTTCCCCTCAGTTATTCCATCACTTAACCACCAATGTGCATCAAGCCTGCTCTCAAGTCAAGAATGCTTTTCAAAGGAGAATCACTACAAAGTTGCTGTAGACGGAAATGTGTAATTCTTCAAATGAGCAATTCCCACGGGTGCTCGACAGTAGGGAGTGGACTTCATCTTTCATCTTGTGTGTTTGTTATTTATTGGCTTCTGTACCAACTTTGCAAATATCAAAGAGTAGTAAATTATTTTTGTGTTAGATAAGGTATTCCAACAACTGCAAAGCATTCATGAATCTTCTGCACAATAATGAATGGAACCTGTTCCGTCATACTGAACTAAACCTTCTCAACACCACGGAACTAAATCTTCACTGCAACATTCAACTTACAATTCCCAACAAACTGAACAAACCCTACTCAAAAACACAGCACTAACCAAACTCGAGCACACTATGCTAACCCTACTCGACAACAATGAACTCAGCCAGCTTGGCAACTCTGAACCAACCCTCCTCAACAACTATGACCGAACGTTTGTCTAAAACACTGAACAAACCCTCTTCTCCAATGTTAACCTAACCCTCCTTTGCAACACTGGACTCAACCTCCTCAGCAACACAGACCAAATCGTTGTGTACGACATCGACCTAACATTTCTCTACAACACTGATTCAACCCGTTACACTTACCTGATCCATCTCAGCAACATCAAACTGCACCTTCTCTACAACACAAAACTGAACCTTCTCCCCAACACTGAACTCAACTTTCTCTGCACAATTAAATTAAACTAAACTGCAGCAGTTGCAGCACGCAGTCGGAGGGCGCAGGGGCCTTACTGGAAGACATCGGGGCCGAAGACTGCGGCGAGGGCCCCGCTGCTCCAGCTCTCCTCCTGCAGCGAGGCCACGCTCGCCAGGAATCGGCACAGGAAGCGCAGCAGGCTGTAGTTGACCTGAGGCAACTGCTGCAGGAAGTACTTCATATTCCTGGCCAGCCCCTCTTCGCTGCTGTAATCTGGGGGGGAGAGGAAGAGCGGCGAGGATGAGGCCAGGATACACAAAAAGCTGGGCCTGGGGAGAAGAGGCTGATCGGGCACTTCGCAGGAAGAGAGAAGTTGAACAGAGGGATGTTGATGCCAGGGCAGAGACGGGGATCAGATGAGAGTGTGTGAAATTAGGACAAAGGTGGAGGAATCATGGGCGGAGGCATGTGAGGAATCTGTACCGCAAAAAGGAAGAACAAACAAAACCGATAGACCTGTAATGTGCAGAGAGGCACGGCAGGTAGAGCCCGGGTAGTGGGGGGTGAAACCGAACAACGCTGGGCAGGTGGGGCCAGGTCCGGCAGGGGAAACCAGGCTATGCAGGTGGAAATGGGGAGCAGGAGCCAGTAACTGTAGCTGGGAATGGGTAGGTGGAGCCAGTTGGGGCGAATAGAGCCAGGCTATGTGGGCAGGAATTGGGAGGTGAAGCCAGTATGAGTGGGAGGAGCTAGACAGTGTGGGTGGGGATTGGGAGGTGGGGCCAGTTGGAGTGGGTGGAACCAGGCTATAGGGGTAGGAATTGGGAGGTGGAGCCATAATGAGTGAGTGGGGCCAGACAGCGTGGGTGGGGATTGGGAGGTGGAGCCAGGCTATGTAGGCAGGGCCATGGACAATGGGTAGGGCCATGCAGTGGGAGGGGCTGCAGGGCGGAGCTCACCGCGGTAGAGCTGCAGGATGTGTGCCTGCAGGCCGGAGGGGATGACTGGCTCGGGGAGCTCCTGCAGGAAGAGCCGCAGCAGACTGACAGCCGAGGCCAGGTCAGCCTCCTTCTCCAGGTCCACCTCTTCCCCGCTGTCGTACCGCTGCCGTAGCCACTCCACGCGTTCCGCGTTCCCGTTCACCAGGAACAGCCCCTCCAGGTCCAGGCCCCCTGCCAAAAGAGCACATCCGCACCGGCTCAGCATCAGCACAAAGGTTTGCCCTGAGGAAGCGCAGCAAGTCCAGAGCTCCTGTCCCATCCATGTGGTCAATTACTGTTACTATTTGAGTGTCACTTCACTAAAGGGCCTAATGCCTGTAATGTAGTATGATGTTGATGGCCTAACAACTGGCTCAGAATATTTGTATTCAACACAGAAGATTTAATGAATCTTGGTATTTTAATCAGAAAGCAAGAATTTCCTGTTCTTGGTTTAAAAAGCCGAGGGGAACCCTTTCTATGGCAGGATGAGGAAGAACTATTCTCAGTTGATAAAACAGACTAATTTTGTAGCAGTTAATAGTTCAAGCCATTAACTAGGAGAAAACTGCATCTTAAAATAGAATTGAACTCTAGACAGGAACACTGATCTATATACAAGAACTGGATAGCTGATGACGTCATAATTTTGGAGTAACCCTGCCGCCATATTGGTATGCCCAACTATAATCCCTCAGAACATTACTAACATTGAACACGTTGCAGTTAACGATATAATTAATTGAGACGATATCTTTTCACACACACGGAAGAGGCGGTATTTTATATTTCCTCCTCAGATCGACCTGACTGTATGAAAAATGCCTCAAGGACCGCAGATTTAACTACAGAAGGCAGCAGTTGTACGCGCCTTTAACATTTTCAATGGACAATATCAGCATTTGGCAGTACGACCAATGAGTGCATTCCTTAAGAAATCTATACGGCTTTTTCTACATCTTGCCTGAGTGGGGCAGTGGTACAACAAAAAGTCCAAAGGCATTGAGACTGACGAAGACAAGATGTCAATACTGCACGTATTACTATTATTCTGTGTGTGGGGGGGGATTTAAAAACTTCATGAAAAAATAAAGTAGCCATAAGCTCGCATCTAATCAACCGTTGTCCTTATTTTAGAAACATTGGGTGTGAGATTCAATCGCACATAACGCATATGTAACTCCCGACAGATGTCTTGTATTGAGTTTTCTCTTCCGTTGTCTTCACTCAGTAGCTGCCTTGAAGCTAGGCTAATTTTCCTACTAAGCGAAAGTGGGTTCGCTAAAGAGAATGCAATGTAAACTTATCAAGGTCGCTAGATCAGTGTTCACGTGATAAGTGAAGCGAGTTATGCCTTGTGGAGATGTATGTAAAACGGCCTGCCATTCATAGTCGAGGGTGAATCACATTCTCTATTTAAAGCAGCTCTAACGTTACATCCTCAATAGATAACCTGGCAGAATTAAATTTGTCCGTCAAGGGTAATTGAGTATCAGCAGAACATTAGCCTTTTTTAGTGCTGGCATAAATTTGCCTTAATGATTAGGCCAGTCAACACCTGGTTTTGTTGTCTAGTTAGTCTGGTCTAACATTATAGGCAGTGTTACACAACAGTTTTACTGGATTATCTAATTTATGCCGTGTTACATTGATTGATCTGGTTAACTTCAGTTCGGTAATCTAGGTAGCTTTAGGCTAACCTGATGGTTCATGTTAGCGAACATAAATTTGAATTGTTCCGATAATAACCGTTAACTGGGCTAACATTGACACATTTTCTGCCATTAAGGTAGATTGCCAGTGGCTAATAATAAGCAATATATTCGTTGAAATTCATTTATGAGTACCCGCCCTCACTACAGCCAGTGCACTGTCTCGCCACATCCCCCAAAAATGTTGCTCCGCATTGCAAGGCTACACATCAGCGCTTCTCTGCCATAGAATACTATGTAACGGTCGCTTACTACCGGGCATAGTAAAATGGCCGCTCGACCACTTCCGCTTGCTTCAACCTCCCAACACAGTTCTCCATCACATCAGCAATCCAGTTATTCTACATAGATCAGTGGATAGGAATGGGAGTATGATGTGCGTCTCAGAAAACTAAATGCTATTCAAAACTCGGCTCTTTGCATGCGGTTCCTTGCATTCTGGATGTGGCGAGCCAAACTAATATTTCATTAATTTTTATTCCATTCCCTTCCGCAGCACACTTGCTCACGGGCAGCTAGGTCAGACACACTCGTACGTGCAACTAGGCTGCGCAACCTCCATTCTGGCTCAAGCACACGGGCCTCCTCCTGTGCATGCTCTCCAAGTCATGATCAAGGCATCTCCACTCAAGCCAAACAGACTGATTAAAGTACTTTGGCTGAAGAACTTTATGCAGACATTTCAAGCTCCAGGCTTCAGGATTGTTAATACAGCATAAAAATGAGGGCGGGGGATGCAGGGGGGCGATGGGGGTAAAGAATCCTGTTGCATAACTTCTCTAATTCAGTCTCCGCTAATTATTATGATTGGAAAGTCATGCAGAGTTAAGTACGGCTAAAACAACAAGCCAGAGGCTCATCAGCGAGGAGTTTGGGACTGTGCTTGTACTGCAGACAGAGATGAACAAAGGGCAGATTGGTGCTCAGTTTTAATGACGAGGCAAGCAACAGGTTAGTGCGCATGAACTCACACTTCACACATGAACTTGAAGCCCTGACATATAGAAGTACAATTACAAGGGTGTGTGAATACAACATCCATTTTCCCTAATCCACTGTATTGAGACTTGCGACAATACCTGGGTGAGTAGCAGCTAATGTAATCTCTGTCATAATGAGCTCACTGTATGCTTGTTCTGTCAGGGGCCTGAATGAACTAGAAACCACAGAATTAATGACTTGGCAGAGAGAAACAAGAAGACTCTCCATTCTGCCTTTCCCATGCTGGTGTTCTTGCATCATATATGCAAAAAAAAAAAAAAAAAAAAATGAACGCCAGCAGTTGCATAAGGGCAGATTTGTAGAGATTTGATCGCAGGGCATCTTAAGTTCAGCTTATCAGTCAGCCAGTCTTTGCAGGATACATTTTTTCTTCTGTGTGGGCGATTGTCCCGGACGTCCAATCCGTGGCATCAATTACTCCGCATGTTTTTTTTTTTTACCTCCCAAGACCACAAAAAACTAAAATGTATTCAAAGACGGGAGGAGAAGAACACGGCCTTGAAGATGACATTTAAAAAGCCTTTTTACAGATTAAACAAAACACCCTTGAAAATTACATTTAAAAAAACGCTTTGTTAGCGTTTGGCTCCTCTGTGCTTAAAATGTGGAGCGTGTGAGAGGGATAAAACAAGCCTTCTGTCATCTGCTAAAGCCCGACTCGCAAAGTGACAACCAACATGCATTCTGCTTCAATGCTGGGCTGCCCAAGGGCTCCTCAAGTCAACACCAGAGTATTTTCTCAAATATGCAGGGTTGGCGGTAATTCGCCTCTCAAGCAGTGTGAAGTAAGCAGCTCAACAGCAATTATGGGCACTGCAGCTGGTAATCACTGATATTGACACTGTATAAAAATTGCCACGTGGTTCTTGCAACATGGACGATAATCTTTGCAAATGAAAGCTGACTGCAATGCACCAACATTAACCTCACATTCAGCGTTCTAGATCACGGAGCCAAATAATAACCATTACTGTTCAGAGGCTAACGGACTACAAGCTGCAAATGATGTGTAAAACAAGGAGTGCACAGAATGGGCAAACCATAGATAACTTCTCAGCCCGACCAGACTAAGGCCCTCAGTGAGCAAGTGATGTGGCACCCTCTCTCCATTTCGGGATTTCTCCTCACCGTGCTCCTCGATGTACTCCACGATGCGCTTGACCAGCAGGGGGACCCCCTGCCCGGGCTGTCCGCTCTGCTGCACCTCCTCGAGGGGGACCCCAAAAACCCTGCCGGTGTTGAGGGGGTCGCCGAGCGAAGGGCAGAGGCTCTTCCTCATCGCTTGTACGGCCGGGGCAGCTTCCGTCGGTCTGAGGACGAGACGTGTAGCACATCGGACCAAAATCACACCTCTGCCCCCCACGCATGCCCCCACCACCAGCATCATCCCGACTCCGGCCATCCCCTGGCCCTGAGCTCACTGCATTGAGCTTGAGACAGCTACGTTCACATAGATGGCAAAAGAGACAAAAAAAAAAAAAAAAAAAAAAAAAGCGCGGCACAGCCGGCTCCTCCCTGTCCTTCATCTTCATTAGATTATCAGGCCGACTTCGGGGGCGTTATGTAACAGAGCGGGTTATGCATGAGCACGTGTGGGTGTGTGTCACGCGGGTGTCTGACAGAGATCAGGGCAGGCATGTACACAATGCTCTCAGCAGCAGGTGCAGGGCCAAAAGAGGGCACTCTGCTGAGGTGATGCCCTCTCTCCAAACCCCTACCCCAATTTCTGAAGAGGCAATTATATCAAATCCCCCCAGATCTCCATCCCAGCCTCTTCCCTCCCTCATAATCCCTCCCGGGCCTTTTAAGACCAGCAAACAGCACATTAAATGGACACTTCACTCACAAGTCTCATCTACATTTTATCGCCCTATCTCATATATTCATCCACCCACACTCCACCTCTAGTTATAGTTTCCACTGAACCTGCAAAATTGGACTGACTAAAGAAAGAGGGGAGCCCAAACAGCAGCTGAAATACACACACTCAGCTACCAAACCTCGTCTGAATGTGTATCTACTAGGAAGCCTACTTGTTCAAGTCAACAGTTTGTTTCACCTCAGTGTTGAAGCCAATGACACAATAACCAGCACATGTCCTCACTGAATATTGATCTGCTGGCACACCCCCTCTCTGCTGCGAAGTGTCACTCTGCAGGCGAGTACATTACCAGCGCTTCACTAACTTCCTGCAGCTCCGCAGTCAGCGTTTGTCAAAATAAAGGAAGTGTTGCAACAGTAGCTTTCAAATGATTTACGTACAAGCCAAATGAGGCATTAATGTGATTGTTCCATAAATTATTGTCACAGGACTACTAGGTGAAGTGCGTCAGATCATTTCAATGCACCAGAAGTGTATGCTGGCTCCTATATTAGGACTAAAACAGAATGTAAGAACTTTCTTTTCTGCTGTGAAAGAAGAAAGATCTGGACACTGGAGTGAAAGTGATTTCAGGGTGAAATATTCCCTGAAGCATGTATCGAACTTGTTCCACCATGCATTCCAACAGTTTCTGCAAGTATATATGAGAGAACTGTTATGTCTGTGCTTCCATTGTGATGTCTGAGAAGCCCTGTGTATACTGTCAGTCTTCTTCTGCAGGCTATTAGGACAACAAGTCATTATTCCATTCTGTTCCAAAATATATTGCTTGTGTTACATTCAATATTTAGGGCCAACCCAGAAATGGCAGACAAAACTCACCGTTGAGCACGTAAACACCCAGAAGTTCACCTTATCTCCTGCTCCACTCACTCTCAGGAAATCGAATGGTCATCTATGGCTGCTTCAGGTTGTGGCAAAAGATGAGCCTGTAGTTCCTCATTGACAGACCGCAAATCCTCTTCAGGACTTCAGTAGTTAAGCTGCGCAGGACAGAGAGCAAGAGAAGAAGAGTGCTTCAGACAAGGTCGCCGTCAGCAAGGCCACACACTGACCCCACCTTCGCCCAGCTCATAGCACACACAGGCCCATCCTACCGGTAAACCATTACAGCCTAAACACTCCACTCTTTAAAAACATTAACAGGATAGGGGGGAAAAACATACCTGTGCAGTTTTTTTTTCCCCAAACACATAACCTTCATCCTCCTCACACTTCAAAAACAAAAAGGGGCTAACGGGCATTCCGCACATACCACGCTACAACAACGAGCGCCGTGGAATTTTAATCCAAAGATATCTGTGTGTGACAGCTGCCACATTTACCATGAGAAAAGTCCCTTTAAGTGCTCCAACGGAACTGTAAACTGGTCGGCTTTCATCCATCGTACAATTCAATAAAGAGTGTCATTAACAAGGGCGTAACCCTGAGGGCAAATGCAAATTTACTTTCTTGGAGGGTCATTAGATCGTGGCATAATTTTCCACTGAAAACGGGTCTGATGTCAGCCTGTTAGAAGCTGATAGGATCCTGGGGCTTGAACGCCTGACTGGCTACCACCTTGTAGCTTGTGTGGCCAAGCAAATGAACCAATCACAATTTCTGCAGTTCCCCACAACCACACACAAAAAACACCTGAGACTTTCGTCTACTAAATGGATGATAGAACCGTAGAGCATAAAATTGCTCTCTCGTATAACATCAACTTCAGTTTTCAACCAGGATTGACCAAAGCTGGGAGCAGCTTTAGTTGCAAGCAATTTTTTTAGGAAAATAAATTGCCATCTTTGAATACTCTGATGTTTGCATGCATTCAAAAAGCAGTTAAAAAAAAAAACAAGGTACAACTCAATGCAAAGAACTGATCGCTATACCTCCAATTGCCACGGCTTCAAATGCCCTACAGGTTGATCTTCAGTCTCTGCATAACTAACCTTTGACCCGATGACCTCCAGAACATAATCAGTTCAGCCACCCTCTATGGATAGTTACCATGCCTGATTGAGAAAATCCCTCCACTCCGTCAGCAAATACAGCGCAGGTTTTTGTGATGGACGGTGTGACGGACAAATGCAGACTGACAGCTAGAAAACGGAATGCCTCCCGACTACTGTGTGGGTGGAGGGATGAGCGGGGCAGGCATAAGCAGAGGGGATAAGAATTGGTTAGTTGGATCTGTCTCAAGAAGAGCGCCAGATAAACAAAAAATAAAATAAAAACACAAACAAAAGACTACTCTCACAACTGCCCGGGGATGAAATCATTATTTTTCTTTAGAGTTGAATAGAGGAGCGCCCAATGCAGGCTGCTGGGACAAAATGTTCTCAGCGCTCCTCCGGGCATACTACAGCCAGGATTCTGCTCTGTAAATATTTCATCAAGGAGGAGAGTAAATTCTGGGCCCGTAACCGCATTAATCCAACACATCATGTGAATCCCTGTTTCACAACCACAATCTCTTCCTTTGTTTGCAAGGGGCCATAAAGGCGAAGAGGGTTTTGTTGGATGCCTCGCTGGGCGGTCGGCATGCGACTCCGTGGGAAGGAAGCGCCTCGCCGTTCCACAACAATCCTAAACCAGCATCCCACCCTTTACCAGAAGTAGTTTTATTCAATTTCCCTGTCCTGGAGCTTCACCAGTACACAGCTGCCACTAGAGAGGGCAGTGCCTGAATAATGCTTGTGATATAAGGGCAATGAAAGCAACGTCCAAAGACAAGAAGAAGGGCAAAAGTACTTCACCTGTCACCGTCATCTGCCATACCAGGGGTACCTTTTAATTGTTTCCAACAGTTCAGAGACTGACATGGCAACCTGGTAGAATGTATGCAGCTGAGGAAATATCATTCATATCCACTTATACCCTGACTGAGGAATGCTAGTAACACGGCATGAAACACAGTTCTGCTTTGTCATGCTAAATTGCATTTCCCTGGGCGCAGAAAATGACTAATTTCTCACAGTAACGCACTTTTGGCGAGAGCCCCAGCCCACTGTTTGGCTAGACGCGGCTGTACAAACGGCCAGAAAAAAAAGAGTCACATTTTTGAGGGACTCCAAACGTCCCCCCCTTCATGGTCCTAATTAGTATTCCCCATTAAAGCAGAACGAGGCAGGGACAGCCTGATCATAGTTACCAAAGCAGCGCGATCTTGGTAACCACAACACAGTCACCAGGTCTGAATAAAACCGGAATGTGGTCTTCTTAGTTTGAAGTGGTGCAAGGTCAAGACTGGATAGTTGTCGGTCATGCAAAATGAAGGAGCCTTTTATGGTTGAAAAACAACCTCAAGTCATCCAACAATTTCGGCAGAAAGCCATGTTGTGCCAGAGACAAGCTCAGCCAAGCCCTCCAAAGATGCGGAACGAGAGGAGGCACAGTCATTGCATCATAATGCTAGTGTTCACCAGTGTAGGCCAGTGAGCTGAGGGCTGCACACAAAAAACACTTATGTGGTTTTCGCAAAACCCTACTGTTCAAAGCATGCTGATCAGGCAGGATGGATGGATGGAGAGAGAGAAAGAAAGAAAGAGATAAAGCAGTAAAACTGCCATTCTTGACATCACAATTGCACCATCTCCCATGGCATTAAATGGACAGATTCTGAATCCCATAATTCTACTAATAAGGGCACAGGACAATGGAACAGGCAGTGTAGCGAACTACCTATTACAGTAATACTCTGCTATTAAAGATGATAAGAGCCTGCAGCATTATGGCTTGGAACAAATTTAGAAGATGACTAAACCAAATTTAGCCCTGCACACCAAAGCAGTTTTAGTCTTCACAATCACCGTGTCTGACTTCTTGGTTAGATAAAAACCCCAGAACGTGTCCTAGCCATGTTCAATATTAGACAATCCACAGAGAACCCGATGTGCTCATCTATACAATGCACTTTGATAACGTCAGAAAACACAAATCAAATCAGGGATACAGTGGACCAGATGTGTTATTAGAGCACACATGTAACAGGCTGGATAATTCTCCATCTAATATCGAGCATGAACCTCTCTCCCAAGCCACCAGGTCACTGTCACATCACGAATTACGCTGCCCTACATCTGCAACGCAGGCAGCGCATCATTCCTGAAACTGAACACCAACCAAACAGGACCTGTTGGATTCTCAACATAATTTGGCAAATCCACATGGTCATTTTTCACTTCACGCCCTTCTGTCAGGTCAATGCTCGAAACGAACTACACTTAAAATAAATCTAAAACCTGACAAAAGCCCCAAAGGAAATACCCTTTAATCCCCTCCAGTGAGGGAAAAGGTGGTCTGGAAACTGTTCTGGCTTGGTTAGCTTACCATGGAAGGATCCAGCTGTTTGCTCCGCCTTCTCCCATGTTTGGACTGGAGTTGAGAAATAACTGCTTTTAGGCTGTTCAGCATAAAATCAGCAAGAAGGACTGTTTTCATGTTACTCTAACTACAAAGCAAATGGGTCAGGAAGGCGACTGGACTCATCGCTACTAATGATTTAAATTCAACCACATCAAATCTAAAACTTGAAAGTTTCATCATGGCATTCTCAGGAAAACATGCACGGAAAATTGGCCCATGGTAAGATCATGTTATGGTCGACTCAAGATTGAACTGGTTCCATCATGCTTACATCATGAGCTCACTGACCAAACAAAATTAATGCGCATCTGTACAAATGCAAGTTGATACCGATAAATTCCGGTTTGTCATGAATACCTCTTGAGGCAGATCACCATTTTATGCTGCAAGGACAAACTGCAGACTCTGGCACAAACCGCATCCCCATATGTATGGCTTCATTTAAAACACTGACGTGTTCAAACTCATTCACAAGTGCATTGTGCCAACCAGGTGTCATGTGATGAGGTGGGCAATGCCTTTTATAAAAAGAGCAGCACAGCAATTATTGTTCCTCACTGACAGCGTTTCACAAGCTCGCATGATCTCCTGACGTCCACTAATGGTTTTGTGAACTGAGGATTGATGCATGAAAACAAGGTGCAAGTAGGTTAATTGCCCAAGTAAAGGGAATATTTTGTGAATAACCATCAGACAGACTTGTTATCAATACCTCCCACCACCATGGAATCCCACTTTCGAACCCAATCAAGATCATGACTAGTAGTGTGCACAAACAAAATTTCTTTCATCGACAAAGGTCGGGACAAGTACTCTCTGAAACTATCTGGCTGGACGGACGGACGAGCTCCACATCACGGTGGGGAATTAAAAAAAACAAAAAAAAAAACAAAATGAGAGTCATCAGTGATTTAGACTGTAAGGCCAGGCATAGAGAGAATTTACAGTTAATGTTCACCTTCAGAAAAAGAACTGAAGTTGCCACATTGCTTCCGATAATCCCCAGCTATTATTGTCTGGGACCTTAAGTACAGTAACATTATCTTTGAGTCATGAGAAATGTTGAGAATTCATCAGTGCTTTGAATCCTGAAAAACTATGCCCATTAAATATTGTGCGAACATAAAAATGGGGGACAGAAAATGGGCAGTACATTGCATCAGGCGACGACACCCTTGTGAAATGCAATGCTTTAATAAGGTCTTCGCTGCATAAATCACTTTAACAGCTATGCCTTTCGGGTGAGTCAGCCACCCAGACGAAAATAGAAAAATAAACCCATCTGGTTAGTCCTTTTCGCTGCCCTTAAGATGACTGTAGTTCCTCTGGTCATGAAGGAAGACAGAATGGCCCCGCGGAGACAGCAGACTAACTCCTAACTAATGCAGCTGGTTGCCGCGCTCGACCCATGAGGTGGAGCTGAACTGTGCATTTCCTGTGACCTCTGGCCTGAAATCACTGTTTACAGTGGAGAACTGAACTCCCACTCATTCACTGTAGCGCAGACAAAGTGCTCTGAACATCAAGCGAAACCACGTGCCATTCCCACTGCATTCCACATTTGCACCACAATGAGCAATATAGCGCGTAGCAAGTAGAAGTACTCAACTCGCCCTCCCACGAATCAAATGACGGGCCAAACAGTGCCTGAAAATACATCTTTTGGTTCAGTTCAATTTCAGGCAACGCATGCACACCATTTCCCAACATCAACCAAACCTGGTTTACAGCCGAATATATACCTGTAGATGAAACTGAAAGGAAAAATAGTATCTCTGATTGTAATTCAGTTATTGAACAGATTGCTAATGCAGATGACGCTGGAGAGAAAGTCAGCGAAATCATATAAATTGCCGTTTAAATGGATCTGACTGATTTGGAGCTCGATTAGGAATTACCAGCTTTGCGCAGGAATAGGTGTGCATGCATGGCTTTCAAGAGCACTGTATGACCCAAAGCACTGTATGGATTACTGTGGGAGACTGCCGGTTTCAGTGGTAATCTGAAACCGCAAAAATTCAGCTCATATAAAACAGGCATGATGCGCTTTCAAAACCATATGCTATGTGCATTGACCAGACACTATGAGGACAGCCTCCTGGAAGGGGAGTTATTCTAGCTGCCACAACTCAGGCGTCTACTGTGGAAAGTAGCAACCTAGGGTCCCACTCCTGAAATGGTGCTGGCGCGTCTGGTATTTTGGATGCTTGGCCTCAGCTGGTCAGGGGTCCCCAGTGTTTAGGCAGCTGGGAGTGAAATGTACAGTGTTGCAGAACACAAGCGCGGCAGGAAGCCAGAGAATTTGGACTTCCTCTTCTCCTTCAACTGGTATTCTCACCATGATACTGAGAAAACTTCCAAGCACGGAAGAGCAAATTTACTAACGTGTTATCTGTCATAAAACTACCCGAGCTCAGTTAATTTCTACTTGTGTATTTTTGAATTCTTGCGTAGTCATCAATGTGGACGAAAATGGATTAGAAACCAAAACATAACAGAAAGCACTGGATGTAAAAGCTTCTGTGCTTAAAAAAAATAATGAAACCACAACAAATGAAAAAAAAATGTTTTTAAATAAATGTTAGTAAACCGTCAGCTAAAAAAAAAAAAACCATGATGTGTCAAAATGAGTATTCCTCAGGAAGCAAATCAAAGCCAACTTCTGCATTTAGACAGCCAGAGGGAAAAAGTCAATGCAAAGCTTTGATAGTTTTAGCCTCTACTTTCCATAGCTTCATTAGTCCTAAAAGCTTATTTCTGATCCCAGCATACAGCTGACCTTATGCGACCTTAACTATTGGCCCCATGTCCTCCGAAGCCTAATCAGTCAGTCAAGCTACCCTCTATGGGAAGTGACCACTCTTGATTTGGTCAAAATGCCTCCACTCCTTCAGCTGCGCACACAAGATACGTGACTGAAACGAAGTGCCTCTTGCCTGCTGTGTAGGACAGATGCACAACAAAAGCCCCAAACCCCTGGGTACATCAGTATCCTGATTCATATTGAAATAATTGAGCAAATGATTTTATCTAATTGTGATCAGAAAACAAAAAGACAATCAGTCTGTTCAAACTCAAAAACCTAATTAAGGTTCCAGGATTTTAGCCCAACCTTTAGATTTTTTTTTAGCATATAGGGGTGCAACGATTCTGAATCAATATTTTTTTAAAGCGTAGTAACACCACCTGTTACCATGGGGTGAACATCCGAGCTTTCCCTTTTCCTTTATTAACCCCCGTGCAGTCCTGAACCAATCTGCCTAACATCAAAGGGCAGGGGAAATTCTTTTGGAAAAAACTTGACTGACATAAGTATTTTTCTGCTACGTCCTGAGAGGAGCCAAGCGAATGAAAACAGAATTGTCTTCTATTAACCAATTGGGCAACTCTAGGAAAAGTATACCTGTTCCCGTTTACTTTGCTTGATTAGCAATCAAATGGTGCATTTGTTAAATCTTTAAGTTGAATGACTAGAGCTGTTCGATTGCTGCATTTTGAAATTTAAATGGCCATAGAATAGCATGAACACGATTGCCATTGCCACGGCATTTCGCGTGACTGTGACAATATTTCACATTTACGTTTCATGCGCTTTTCAGAATGTTCTCCACCTTGTGTATGTTTTACAGCTTAAACTCCAGAGCAATCTTGTAACAAATCTGTTTTAAATTAATCTTGAATAATGTCCTAAAATGCTACAATGAGAGATGTAATTCAGAGGAAGATTTTTTTTCTAATTATTCAAATTGCCATTCTTTCAATCTAACACCATAGCCCAGTTAGGTTTGTCTGCTTTTCACCATCACATCTTAATCATTATAAGCTATGGGCCAAATTTATTGATTGTTATTTCGGCCAAGTAGGCTGCACAGGAGCAGATTTAAGGAAGGGCAGAGCACCTGCAATAAGCGAAATCTAAACTCAGGCTTCTTCCCGACATCATTTTAAATGGTTTAAAGCCGCTTCAGGCACGTACGTTTCAAGAAATTACATGCGACTGCCAACACACCACATGATAGCAAGTTGTCTCATCACACTTAAAAAAAAAAAAAAAACCCATCTTCATTCAACATCGCCATATCCCAACTCAGCATTCCACCTCTCATTGTAGTATTTTGAGGAGATCTATAATGATAAAATAAAAATAAAGAGATTTATTTTCAGATTGCCCTGGATTTCAAGTGTTTAAAAAATACACAAGGTGGAAAACATTAAAGCGGATGAACCGTGAATGTGAGCTATAAATTATCACAATCACACGAAATTGCCAAATACACGTTCTTGCAAATCTATGCCCATTTAACTTTCAGAATGCTGCAATCAAACATGCCATCTGAAAAAACAGCTCTACTCATTCAGTGAAGTAAATAAGCAAATCCCCCGCTTGATTGCTAATTGAGCAAAGTAAACGGGGACAAGATTAAAGTAACCTAATTGCTTAAAAGGAGACAATTCTGTAGTCATTTACTTGGCTCCGTTCCGCTCCGAAAAATACTAATGTCAAGTTTTTTTTTCACGGAAGCATTTCTCATGCCCTTTGATGTTTGGCACTTTCGTTCAAGACTGCATCGGGTTTAATAAAGGAAAAGGGACAGCTCAGATGTTTGCCCCATGGCGGTCATATACCTTAAAAAACATCGATTCAGAATTGTTACATCCCTACTAGCATATGTAGAGGTTTTTCCCAAATTTCTTTTAACCTTTCAAAAACTTCATGTTTAAGAGCAAGATTGATGAATACTAACATGGCTGCAATTAGCACACTATTTATGGAAAGAATCATGTAGAAAAAGGTTGTTGGAGTACTCTGACTACTCGGGTTTTCATGTGTCCACAATACGCCAAATACTGACATGAATTACTACTCTCAATAATGAGGTTATAATAATCGATGTAATAGCAGGCGTGCCCTGACTGTCAGGCTCCAGCAGAATGACATACATGAAGTGACTCAATACAACTCTGGCCTGACATTGACCTGACAGCAAATACCAGCAACAGTCAATTCATGCATCTGCATCCGCTCCAGGGTACGAGCAAATAGGCCAAGCTTTGAGAAACCTGAGATTGTCAGCCTTTTCACTCCATCGCTAACAGGCTGTACACATGCCCCATACTACTGCTATAGCCTGTATGCTGGGGTCCATCCCAGGGGTCACTGGAGACTGTGCATTAAATGCTGAACATTCAGGTATGAGCGATGCAATCATTACATCTGTCCTTAATACTTTTCCGCACCTTTCCTTACACAAGCAAACGGGTGTTTAGCTTATAAAGCAATGAGTAACTGTCTTTTTTCCCCCAATTTTGTATAAAAATGATAGTTTAAATTCAACATCATGGTGTCATGCACGCAGCTACAAGGTACCCCAGTAAGAGAAGTGACCAGTTGGCAAAAAATTGCTGAATCCCAGTACAACTACAAAAGCACCTTGCTTGTGGTTAGTCCCATACATTTGACTAATTCCCACTACCAGCATTTCACTGTACCCACTGTAACATTCAAATAACGAGACCATGCCATTACATTGCAACTCATTCAAAAACCTCAGAGATTAAGCCACAAAACAAAGAATGCCAGAAGTTCATACCTTTTGCTTAAGTGAACTTAACGCAATCTTGCTTCCTCATCTTGGCGAATTTAGCAGTGGCCAGAAATCATCCTTTTAACCTCTGCCAGGGTCCGTCTTACAGCTCAACCATCCAATGCAGTCAATTACGTTTAATGTACAACCTTGCCATTATCATTCAGAAAAGTTAATATTTTTCTAAAGTGGAAACTGGTAAATGTGACCGCAGTGGTAAAGCAAGCCTCAAGCTATATATGAGATCATGTGCCTTTGCAACACATAATTCTGTTAATATGATTGACTCCTGGTTTAGAATTCCCAATTGGTTATCCTCAGGTCATTTTTGCAACCGAGAAATGCGTTACATTTTAAGTAGGCTGACCTTTTTGCATAGACGTCTTATTGTCCAATCACATTTTTTGGCAACAAGAAATGCACAATCTGCAGAAATAGCTTACAAGATGGCCTTATTGATAGAACTGTCAGGCAATGTGCGAGCCACAGAAATTCATCTGAAGGCTACTGAAAAAAATTAGTATTCAGCAGTGAGACAGCTAGGCACAATTTTCTGGTTTCATATCAATTAATTCCTAACAGGCCAGTGAACAACTTTTCAAAATCTTATCAATTTACAGGACTCCAGTACTCATTAGTCCCAGAACAGATAAAATCAGGTGGGGATTAGCAAGCCTGGTAGCATTCGTATTACTTCCCTATCATTTCTTTGTGGTTCCAAAAGACCAACCATATGTGCATTGGCACTTATCACCATAAAGTGGTATTACGCCAGCAATTCTGCAAAAGTGCAAGTGCAAAATTTTAGCTGACTAACACCCTCCAATCACTGCATGGAATTAGAGTTGAATGAGCATTGCTGAAGTGCCACAGCCACCGTCAGTGTAGCACTGATTTGCTGCCATTCCACCGGGCCCATCCATGCAATGAACCAGTGCCTTACAATGATAATCCACCCTGCAGAGTCATTCGCCATCTTTCTGTGTCAAACTCATCACTTAACTTCACCTGGAAGAATCACCCAAGTTAACACTAGCCTATTCACAAGTAAACTAGTCCTCTCAAAAGTAAGCAGTCATTCAGCTATACCTCGGCCACTTCCGTAAGACAAAGACTGCCCTTGGATCGGCGTGCCATTTAGGTCATGTGATGCAGCTGGTGTCAGCTGTCATGTCACTGAGCAAATCACAAGTAAGTTCCAGATTGTATTCAATAACTCCATTCATACAGAGAACCCAAATGGAAGGAAAATGTAAGTAATGTTTATGAGCAGCTCCAGGACAATATTTTGTGCTACTGTTGATCGTAACACAAAAGAATATAATGCACCTTGTCTGATGCTCCCTCACTTCCAAGTAAGTTGCATGATCATGAAGGTCGCGCTCTAAACGGGATTCATTACATCCAAGGTTATTTGTGAATGAAAATGGCCAAGATCTTCAGAATGGTAAACTGTGCAACAACGCTGGCTCTTCCTGAAGTCAGTATGGACAAAATACAACTGGAAAAAACAGGATGACTTCAACGCACTGCAGAGGCACCAGTATTCACAGAGTCTGAAGACATGAGGGACAGCTCTGCTCAGTGGGAAAATGCCAAGGTCATCACCCTCTGCCTACAGCCTGTGCAAGTCCAGGCATGCCAAGAGTAGCCTTCACATCAGTCATTATTTTCACATCTGGCTACTAACATAACAATGAAACAATAGTGAGGAGAACATCCGAGACATTGAAGCAAGAAGAACTTGCCAAACCGTAAACAACCAAAAATTTCCAGAACATTCTGCGCCTGTTCCAAAGAGATTTATTCCATTCCCTTCAGGTGTGAACCTGGTATGACTAAGTACAAAAAAAGTGCTCACAAAAACACACGAAGCCATACAAACATACATAAACACAATGAATGGCAGGAATGCAAGTACATGCAGGCAGACATGAGCGCGCGCACACACACACACACACACAGACAACGGAAGCTACAGGAGCCCTAGAAAGTTAAACCTTATAGATGTATAACTACAGGCAAAAGTTCTTTAAACTATAACTGAAAGAATGGGCAATTTAATACTTCAAGCTTTGGGTAATACAATGGTACAAAATCTGATCGGATTCTTTTCACGCATCCAAAGCAAAGAGTAACTAACTTCAGACCTGGTTCAGGGAATATTGTTTGCTTAGCAAACTTGTTTCCTGGCACCGTGACAAACATAAGCACAATGGCTAACCATGAAATAAATTCAATACTGGCATGTTAAAATGTTCTCTGAGACCATAAAAGTTAGAAAATTAAAAACCTACATTTGGTGACTTCCAATCACAAGAAAAATACGCAAGCCACAAGGACAACATTCCCGTACTACCCAAACTGTAAAAGAGAATACCGCTGTGATACAGAAAAGAGAAAGACGAGTGTAAACAAATCTACAGAACAGTATTTTTGTTCATATTTCCAGGCATCAGCCATTTGATTATTCAAGATAGATTAAACATTAAGGCATGTTACTGCATAATTAATTTATAACGTGTGTGCGCACACACGTCGAGTAGTCATGAATGCGCCTCCATACAAACGAATGCCGAAGGGGGAAAAACGCTCCGCTGGCTGCGGTCAGATAAAACAGTTCAATAGTACAGCTCTCTTATTCGATCTAAGTAATCTCGCCAGGTACTGAGTCAAACATTGGCAATTTAATGGTGATTACAGTGAGTAAAACCTACCCAGCCACTTATGATTCCAAAGCCCATAAAATATAATTAAACTTAACGTTACGCTTCGTGTTAAGTGTTGTGCTAGCTAACGTTAGTCTATCAGTTTAGTGGTGGTATGCCATTACCAAGAGGCAGAAGCCTAAAGCAACACGATCACGCAAAATATCCATTTACAGTCATAGCTGGAAAGCTTGCAAGCTACGTCAGAGGACCTGTTATCCATCTCGCCAGCAACTGTACCAGACTAACTAACGCTTCACGAATCGCAAGTTAGCGTGTTACACAACGTTAGTTAACTTCAGTAAGCGAGAACTACAGAGGGAGCTTGGAGTTCGCAGGCACTAGCCGTTTACTCAACCCTCCTGTTATGTTCGGGGTGAATGTGACCCGACTCAATGTTCAATGTCTCCAAAAACATGGTTAACATGCCTTTTTCAGTTTAATATTTTCTCCCCAACTTTACAAGTAAAACATGAATTTAAATCCAAAAAAAGAAAAAGATTTTACGTTCTGTACACATGTTGTAAGCATCGGTGTGGTTGGGGTGATTTTGACCCCAGGATCAATTATTACATATAACCATCATGGTGATCTGGTTTTTGTAGTACTGCCTAAGACCGAGGGAATGTTCAAATTAATTTCTTACTCGTTTCACTTTTGGTCTATAATCATGTAAAATCGATTCTTGACGTATAGGGGGAGGGTGGGGGGAGTCTTGTTTTATTTACTTGCCCATTAAAGTGGTCAGTAGAAAAGCATAAATAATCCGAGAGGAGACTGGGTAACAGTTTCAGTTACAAACATCTTAAGCAGTTTTTCATTGCGGGGATCAAAGTGACCTCAAACCAAATAATAGTTCATCAACTCGAAAATAATAGGATGGGCTAACATTAGCTAGCTCAGGAAGAACCAATTAGTCGGAATGCAACCCAACGTCGACCCGCTTGCTACATAAACCCAGCTAACGTCAGTCAATATCCACAGGCAAAAACGAAAATCCAGGTTTACTCATAAAGGGAATGTTCATACTGAATTTACGTTAGATGACCAGCTGACGACAGCTACACTGTATTCAGATTAAATTTTCCAAACGTAACAGCAACTAGCCTAAACCGAGAATGCGAACCTTTTAGCTAAATAGTATGTGAGTGAGGTTAGCGAGCATCCCGCAGAATGAAAACAGTGAGTGCTGCTGTCATTAGCCAGGTGCCATTAGCCTACTTAGCGTTGGCTAGTTAGCAGAGGCGCCTCACAAACTACACGGCGAACGGTATGGCTAACAAATGAAAAATAAGAGGACACACGACGAACTTATTTGGCAGCACAGCAAGTATGATTATGATTAGTACCGCTACTTATTTTCTCAGACTGAACCAGCATGAGGTAAAATAAAATTAAAAAATGCAATAATTCCACCCAAGTTCCCGCATCTATAGCCACCGTTAGCATATCAGACGAACCATTGCAGCGAGCTAACGACACCTACCAGGTCAAATCCAAGACGAACGTCGACCAAGCAGCATACAACAGTATGGCTATATATTCAGAATTTGGACAAACAAAACGGCGTATTTCTTCGGAATAATGAATAAAAATGACATAAACAATCTACTGGGAACATAATCGAGCGGAGTGCATCGTTTCCTTGCAAAAGTCCAATATGAAATGCCCGTTTCGAGCTCTTCGCTAAAAGGTCTCACACCCACTAAGGAGGAAAAAGAACTGCCAAATTTTGTCCCCGCCTATGACTGCGCATGCGCACTGCCTCCTGGCCCGTTGACGAATGAAGCTGCCTTCACACCGGACGCGAAACGAATTTTTCGCACGACAGATAACATTTAAAGTCAATGCGAAGATGCGATTCGCGTGTATTTGCGTCTTTGCAGTGACTTTGAATGTAATCTGTCGTGCGGAATATTCGCCTCGCGTCCAGTGTGAAAGCGGCTTGAGGATCACACTGACATTATCTGACCGCTTGCCAAAGCAAAGAAACCAAAATACCTCTGCACCTTGGCCATGCATTCAGTATTCGAGAAAATTCGATGGCGTTTAGCTGTTGGCTTGTGTAAATAAATACGGACTTTCAAGCCAAAATGTGAACATCAACTCACCTGAAGTTCTTTGCAATCAGATGAAATTCTTATTATTTGTTTAGTGGGCAGAGGTGGACCTCGGCCATATCCGATCGATTGCAAGAGTAAAGTCACGCTTTACAAATATACAACGCCCTGTCAAGTAGATAATATTGGCTGTTGGATTTGGGCTTCACAAGCAAATATTTGACTAAGCAAATACATCATTTCAATCAACAATGGTCCATGCTGTTTTGGAGACGTTTCATAAATGGTTCTCAGCTTCTTAGCTAGACGAAGGTTAAATGAGACCACGACAATGAACATTTTTATGCTGCACCGTGGTCAGGAAAACAAGTGTGATAGTCTTGTCGACAGGCGTATTTCCAACTCTCAGGAAGGGATCGGTAAGTCTGCCGAAGGCATAACGAGCTCTGGCTGAGCAAATGCGGTCTCTCAATTCCTGCATGTTGGCTATTTAGTCTTGTGTTTCTGACAATCATGTGGTCACACGATTCCTAAAATAACATTTAGGCCTATTATTGTTGTTATGATTATGATTGTTATTAATCGGCGCAAATGACCGCCTAAAATTACACTTTATAACTCACAGTTCCCAAACTTGGCAAGCAGATTCAGAATCACACCACCTACTCAGACTACACAAATAAAAAAATGATGATGATGATGATTGTCATTATTATTGTTATTAATAATAATAATAATAATAATAATAATCATAAAAATTGACTGACAAGTTGGTCAATGTATATTTTGCTTTGGTCGCGTTCACCCTTTTTTTCCTGGATTCAGTGGGTACAGACAAATATATTTATATTAGTCATGCTCATTCACTTTTGAGCAATCTTTCTGCCATTCTTAATCTTGCCTAAAACTGCTCCCCCTGCCCCACTGCGCCTACAATTTTTGAATGACTATCGCCACATGTGATGTTGTGTGAAAACTCTCATGTGAATGAATCTCATGTCACCTCCCATCTTGCAGCTTAGGTGTCCATCTGAAGTATTGTCCTTTTGAGTGGTTTAAATCTTGTATGCCTCCCCTCTCTGGCTGTAACTTATTCGTGGTTACCCCTCCTCACTTGTGTCTTGTCATATTCATACCCCCTACTTTGAGTTTGCAAGTAACTAGATTGCCTCTTGTTACCAGTACCATTACCTTTAGTAACCAGTCAGTGTCAGCAAGTGAAGCTCTTTGTCTTTTGAAACTAAAATGTCATTTTTTTATGATGATAATTTATTGAAGTCTTAATCCCAGTTCAGTTAATAGGAACAAGCTCCCAAACCTTACACTCGGTCTCCGGGATCAGGACCATGTTCTTGTTAATCTACTGGCAGTTTGTTCTTCGGACCAGTTCATTAGGAACCAGCTCCCAAGCCTTCTACAGTCATCAGGTTTGCGCCTGTGTTCCAACTAAATGTCTCCATCCTGCCATCTGATAGTTCAACTCAGGCGAAGTTTCCACGCTATCTAGCAGCTGTCCCAGAAAGCCACTGGCCAGGCACAAGAAACACCCACTGTATTGCACCTACTTACAGCTGGACTGAGCTATACAATTCTTCTCTGGGCTTCTTCCTGCTGCCTCACCATATTACCACCAATAAACCCCATATTGGGTTGTACTCTGCCTCTTCGTTTGATTTCTGGCCTGTTGTGCATTTCTGGACCAAATGAAAAAAAAAACACTTTGACAAAATTTTGATTTACCACTTTGTTTAGTGATAATTGGCTGTCAAAATTTGCTCAAATGTTAGGGACAGGGTTTATTTCACAGAATACCGTCATATCTCCTGAAAGCTTTGTAATATTGTAGGTAGATTTGGTGGACATGTATGGACATGATGTCTAGGTGGCCTGTACAAGTTTGGTGATTGGCCAGTAGGCGGCACTTTAAGAAGCAAAAACAAAAAATTGCCTTTAAAAGTGCAACCATTTTCCAAAATGGTGAACAGATATCTTCTGCTATTTTACAGGTTTAGAAATAACCAATCAACATGAAACTTGTGGAAATATTTAGACCTTTATTAGCATCGTGCAAAATTGGAGTGAATTAGCAATTCGGAAACACTACAGCAAATTTGCCCATTTTCCAATCTGAGTGTGTCAAGCCCTGGGTCATTCAAAATCATTTCAGTCTCCTTCTCATTTTCCACCATTTTAAATTCACTTCAGAAACATTTTCAGCAATCATCACCTTATTATATCCCCGAACGCCGAACGGCGTTTTGGGGATATTATGTTTTTGGTCCGACCGCCGCTGCCGCTGCCACCGCCGCACCACCCTACGTGTTAACGTGACAACCTCAGTAATATTTCATGTTTAGCACATAAGTAAGTATCGTAAAGAGGGAGAACTGATTCGATTTTGGACAATTTACAATTTCTAGAATGGCCACCAGGGGCCAAAAACTGAAAAATCACTGTTTTTATCATATCTCTGGAAATATTTGTCCTATTGAATCAGCCCCCTTTTCTTAGCGGAGGGGCACTCATAACATTTAGAAGGACACCCAGTGCAAGTAGAAGGACACCCCTTTCAGCATCTTCACCGCACCTGCACCCTTTTCTAAACAGGACACTCAGAGCAAGTGGAAGGACACCCCTTGCAAGTAATAGGTCAGCCCTGACTTCATCTAAACTGCCCCCAGCCCACTTGCTCTGAGTGTCCTTCTGTTTATAAAAGTGGGCTGGGTGCAGTTTAGATGAAGTCAGGGCTGACCTATTACTTGCTAGGGGTGTCCTTCCACTTGCTCTGAGTGTCCTGATTAGAAAAGGGTGCAGGTGCGGTGAAGATGCAGAAAGGGGTGTCCTTCTACTTGCATTAGGTGTCCTTCTAAAGATTATGAGTGCCCTTCCGCTAAGAAAAGGGGGTTGATTGCCCCTCCAAGTTGTTTGACCCCTTGTCACTTTTCAGTAGCTTTTGGTGGTTTCGCTAAAACAGAGGGCTGTCCTTCGTCCTTCGTTTTGGGGAGACCCTTACTTTCTCGTTCACACGAGCAGTACCATTCGGGTAATGAGGATAACATGCTGCTCATGGATGGCCTTAAATGTTCAGGGTCAGGCGTTCTCTGTACTGAAACGAGCATCCGTCCTGGATTGTTATTCACTGAATGTTTTGACAGCCGAGCACAAGACCAGCCCTCGGAATTTATGTGGAATGTGACAGTTATTAAAGGAGCTGTGTCACAATGACTGCTCATTCTCCCAACTTCGAACAAAGTAAATCTGCTAAACTGCAAGTCAAAATATAGAGGGAATTTTTCTTCTTTCATGATTTTTGGCTATGGCAACCAACTTACATTCTTTGTTTCCCTTGGACAAAGCTTAAAATAGTGCTTTGAATCCAAAAATTTTCATAGAAAGCTCCGTAATGTAGCCCAGGATAGCCAATGGTATCTTCTGTCAGCTCTTCAAGGGGTCACAGATTTTGGTGTAACACAGACAATTTTGCTTCAACTGCCCTGCTGCAGCTTAGGACTTCCCTCCCACTTCCAACTGATCAATGAATTTGGTCATTTTGGCTCACAATGAAATCAGTGATCAAGAACATAGAAATGATGAGTTGCATAGCGTTTGCTTAAGAACAAGATTGCTCATGCCCTGAGGGGTTGCTTTGTGCATTCGAAAACGATAGCATTTCTTTGATATTTTACTATTTTTAAAACAGACACAAATAGCAGCATTTTCATGTGAAAACATAAGCCTAATTAATAATAGTTGATATTTAAATTATGTATGACATCTATATTACACCTCTAGTAATCAGACATTTTAACTATAAAAAAAAGGGGTCTGTAGATTATAGTATGGCACCTTGTGTTACTGGTAAAAAGTTGCCCACCCCAATTCTCTGATCGCGCCCCAATCAGAGCAGTCTAGAACTGGCCCTAAAAGACAAAAGACAAAAGCAAATTTGACTGTGAAAGTATGATCGGAAGAAGGAACAAGATACAATCCCAATTCCGAAATAGTTGGGACAAGTGTAAATTGTGAATAAAATCAAAATGCATTGACTTTCAAATCACTCCAGCCAGTATTTTCTTCACAATAGAACAGAGATAACATAGCAAATGTTGAAACTGAGAAATTTTTACTATTTTATCCACAAAATGAGCACATTTCAAATTTGATGGCTGCTACAGGTCTCAAAAAAGTTGGGACAGGGACCTGTTTACCATGGTGTAGCATCCCCTCTTCTTTTTAACACAGAGTGGAGGCGTCTGGGCATTGAGGAGACAAGTTTCTTGAGTTTAGCCATTCAAATTTGATCCCACTCTTGTTTAATACAGGATTCCAGCTGCTGGAGAGTTTTGGGTCTCCTTTGACAGACTTTTTGTTTAATAATGCGCCAAATGTTCTCAATCGGTCAAAGATCAGGACTGCAGGCAGGCCAGTTCAGCACACGGACTCTTATACTACGAAGCCATGCTGTTGTAATAGCTGCAGTATATGGTTTTGCATTGTCCTGCTGAAATACACAAGGCCTTCTCTGGAATAGATGTCATCTGGGGGAGCATATGTTGCTCTCAAACAGTGGTCGTCAACCCTGGTCCTGGAGAGCTGCAGTGTCTACTGGTTTTTGACGTTACTCTGCGCTTAATTGATGAATGAAAGCAGTTCATTACACGCTTAACTCATCTCACCTGGTGTCTTCGGTTAGGTTTAAATTAGGTGGAGAAAACCAAACACAGCTCACCCTGTGGCTCACCAGGACCAGGACTTGCTCCCCCTGCCCTATAAACCTTTATCTTTACTTTGAACCTGTACTTTGTCCGGATTACAGCTATGCTAAATGTCCAACTACATAAATCTTGGTTTCTACATAGACTTCTGTCACAACCTGCATGTCTGTTTAATTGGCTCTAGGGGTCTTGTGGGTAGTTCCTGGTAATTGATTGATTGGCTTATTATTCCCTTCGTGCCGGAGTATAGCTAACAGCACTGGGTGAGCTGAGTTTGGTTTTCTCCACCCTATTTAAACCGAAGACACCAGGTGAGATGAGTTAAGGGTGTAATCAACTGCTTTCATTCATCAATTAAGTGCTGAGCAACGTCAAAATCCAGCAGACACTGCGGCTCTCCAGGACCAGGGTTGACGACCACTGCTCTGAAACCTTTGAGTGCATAGAGAGATATAAATAATCATTTAGAACAAAATAAGCCAACAATTTCAGGTGGTATGCCTCATGTCAGGGAACCTTTAACTGAGGCCAAGTTGGTCTCCATACTTCTGATCGCTTTCCATGTCACTTGTGATGAGGTGCACCTTTACGCAAGAGAAACGGAAACTTCAATGCACAAGGATTTTAATTCCGTATGAGAATCTGATTAAGCACCCAATGAATAATTACGGACTACAGTGAATAAGCCTAACAATGCGTAAGACCTACGCCGAATGCATGAGACTTGGCATCTCTGTTGATTAGACAGAGGGAATGTTTTTGTGGTATGATGCCAGAGGATGTTGCCGTTTCCTGCTGGTGGACCTTGCATCATGATTGAAGGCGTTTAGTGCCATCTGCTGGTTTTTTTAAATAGTGCTGAAGTAGCGCTTTCGGCCCCTGCCAGAATGAAAAAACTTCACGAAGTATGAAATTATTTTTAATTTGATGAAAAATGACATTGGCTTTTTTTCAGGATAAGAAGGCTTGGCCACTGAAGTATTGTGCGGGCAATGGGTAGGAAAGGAGGTATTATTGTATTGCATTAAAATAGGCTATATTTTTTCATTCCCAAAAAGTATAATGCAAATTTAAAGGGGAACTCAGGGCTAAATCATAATGCTGTGTTATACAATCATAATTAGTAAATACATATTGTGAAATACAAAAATGTGGAATTTTTGTTTTCAAAGACGAGATAAATGAGGTTTTATTCCCCCTAATTTGTTGTTGTCTGCTTCAACGGTCGCGTGATAATGACGTAACGTCGCCCGAGAATGGCGAAGGTCGCCCTTGGCCCACAGGTATGTGCTGTTATTGTGTTGAATAACATGATTGTCCCAGTCCATTATTTTGTGACAAAAGATCCTTCAATGTGACCCATTGGCTGGTTGCACGAGATGGTGTTAAGTGCTTTCTGAAATACGGACGGTTGCTTCAACATTAGCAGTTTGCTTCTGTCACTTATCAGTCTATCTCAGATGCTGAGCAGATGACAGGTAGGCCTATCACTCTCTCTCTCTCTCTAGGTGCCATATCCAGAGACATAGGCAATCATGTCCTGCCACAACTCTCTCTTTTTCGCTCTCTCAAGCAGCTCCACCTCCTAATGTTTTGCTCCTCTTTCTTCCAGCCAGACCTGTAAGCTTGACATCCATAACACCCTTCTTCTACCTCTGCTCCTTTTCCCCTCTATCTTTCCAGTCAGTGCCAGGTTCTCCAAGCCATCCTTCCTTATAATGTGACCAAGGGACTTCAGTTGTTTATTCCCTATCTTACAAAACAACTTCCTATCCACTGCCGCTCTTCTCAACACACTGATCCTTTCTGTCCATGATATTCGCAACATTTTTCTTAAGAACCACATCTCACAACTCTCCAAACTCCGCCTCATCTCAGATGTTACTGACTATGCCTCACTACCATACATCAATACGGGGAGGAAATAACATTTCAGTACACAAATTCTAGTCTCTATATTCAGTGTATGATTTCTCCAACTTGGAAATTGTGGACTTTACAAATGCAATTAATCTCTAGACTTCCTAAACACACTTTGCATCATCTGTGATCAAACTGCCGAGATAGTTGAAGGAAGAAACCTGCTTTATAACTTGATCTTTCACCTTCAATGTACATCTCGGACCCTCTTCATTCAACACCACTTTGGTCTTCTTGCAATTTATGGACAGTCCTTTCCTTTCACTTTCAGTGACCACTACATCCAACAGCTTTTAAACATCCTCTTCTGGCTCTGCTACAGTGTCATCTGCATGTTTTATATTCATCATGTTCTGCACTCCTACTCGTAAACCTTTCTCCTTCTGCAGCTCCCTGAGGATTAATTCGCTGTAGTAATTGAAGAGGTCTGGGGACATCACACATCCTTGTCTCACTCCTCTTTGGATATTGTCATAATCACCACATTCTCCAACAATCCTCGTGCATGCTGATTGGTTCCAATACAGGCTCTGCACGAGACGGAGACCCTGGCCATGCAGACCAAGCTTATTGAGATCATCAAATAACTGTGTGTGCGTCTTACTTTGTCAAATGCCTTCGTGTAAGCAATGAAACACATGAAGACATCTTTCTGCATCTCTACTGCCCTATTCCTTTATCATTCTCTGAACAAAAATGGCATTCCTGGTCCCAGCATTTACAAAACCAAACCGTTCAATTCCAATCTCTGGTGTTATTCTGCTTTTTGCCCGAAGGAGTAAAATTCTCAAAACAATCTATGTAATATGACTCATGAGACTGATTGTACGATGTTGTTCACAGTCCACAGCACCTGGCTTTTTAGGAAATGCAATGAAAATGGACCTTCTCAAATCTTCTGGAAAATTCCTGTCATCATATATCTTTTTAATGACTTCTGCCAGTTTTCCAATCCCATAATCCTCTAGGGCATCAAGCATCTCCACGACGACTCCATCTGGCCCGGCAGCTTTGTTCTTCCTCATCATTTTGATGGCTACATGCACTTCTGACTGAAGAATTTTTGGCTCCTCAATAGAATCCAGAAAGCTTGGCATAGCTCCCCGTACATCATGGAATAATTCTCTGATATACTCTGTCCATCTATTCATAACATCCTTCTTCTCCACAAGCATGGTACCATCCTTTGCTTTGATGCACTCAGAACTTGAGCAGCCTGACTTCCTGCCAGAAATGTCATTGATCCTCCGGCACACTTTTATGATCAACACCAAATTGACTTTCAACTTCAGCATACTGTCTGTTCAGCCAGATCTCTTTGGCTTCTCTAAACCTTCTCTTAATCTCTATATCCAACTCACGGTACTCTCCGTAGCTCCTGTCCCCGATCTTCTGCCTCTCCCTCATCATTGACAAAATTTCCTCTGTCATCCACTTATTCTTGCTTCTTCTCTCTTTTGATTACATGTGACTGATGTTTGTTCGTTGGCACTCTAAACGAGACATCAGCTGCTACACCGAGAAACGAGAGGGTTTTTAACTAGCATAACATTGCCAGCCGTTCTCACTGATGAATGATGAACTGGCTTTAGGCGAAAGACAACTAATGTGAAAATATCTGTTAATTAATGCATAAATATTCCAAGACGTCGAATTGCCGTTTCATAAATCTAACATTCGATCGACGCATATTTTAACATTGTCGATAGCTACTTCGTTCACCTTCCCACTCGGCGTCAGTGGCACTCTCAGGACCATCACTACGATAGCTATGGTTAGCTGAGCACATCTAGGAAAACCACAACAATGTAGCAGAACTAGCTAGGTAGCTGCATCAGAAAATATTGAAGAAAATTCACTACAAAACCGAAACAATTAAGCCAAATTAAGACTACCTTTTTCAAATAACCAGCAACACAACATAGAAAATATGCCACATTCCCGAAAAACTTCGCACCACATCACTTTAAAGTCAATACATTTTCACCAGAACCAAACTAAAAAAATTGCCCAGCCTGCAACAAACCCAGAGACAAACCAAATGAGTTTACAACTGTGTGTTGCTGGTTCTTCGATAAAGGTAGACCTCTGACAATCTTTTCTAACTCCTAGGCCGTTTTTTTGATAGGGCTGATGGAGGGACTGCTCGCCGACCATTCCACGCTTGGTCAGTTTTTTCACTAGTTCTTCGCGTAAATAGGCACTGGGGCAGTGGAGGATGCATCCGCCTTGAGGAAATCAATGTAGACAAGTGTTTGCCACTAACATGGCAATATCCCTAGCCGCCTCAATTTTATGTGTCCGTACGGACGGAGCCCAATGCTATATTCCCCGCTTTGTGCTAATTGCGCAGTGGGGGATAAATATGAAATTAAAATAATAGAAGTAGACCCATTTTCAGACAAGCGTAGTAGGCCTGGCTCCAACGATGACACATTCTCTCTTCATCAATGAAAGGTGATGTACGCCCCCAACTGGTATAGTGCCTAATTTTTACTGATTTCAATGCTTATTATTTAAAGCTGCTGTAGGGGAAGAGTGGGTTAGTTGAGGCACTTTTCAAACAAACCAACATTTGCTCTATTGATTTCACGATCTGAAAGCAATTAAAATTGGACTGGATAGACCCATCATTAGTACATTTTCAGAGCAAAATAACTGTCTAGAAAATTGCTCTACTTGGATAAATGCAGCTATAAAAATATGTTTCTGATGGCTCAACTAACCCTTCATTATGTTCTTATACATGCATACATAGTTGAGCTAGTTTAGTCAGTCTTGCTATACATAGGGCCTACCACTAAACAATGCTGCACATTTGGATAAAGAGCGGTACTGGAGTAATTTGTCTCTAACTAGTGATTTGCGAGTTTAACTCCAGTCCGATCTGTACCAACTTGCTGTCTTCCAGGTGTTTCATGAACATAGTTATACAGGCAAGTCATATAAGCGATGTACATCTTGAGCATTATTGTATGAAACCAAAATTAAAGTAATGGAGTAAATAAACATATTGTACAGGTGATACATTTGAAATTTACTGGACACCATCCCCTTATTTCGAAAATTTTATCCCTTCCATCAGAGTGAGAAAGAGGAAAAATAAACCACTGAAGTTAAACTGTATGTGTGGAAAATGTTCAGTCTTAAATCTACTCAATATTCCACTTTAGGAGATTAGGAGTCATGGCTCAACTAACCCACATGGAGGTGGATCAACTAATCTACCATTGGCCATTATTTGAAACATGTCACATGCCTAAAACTTGAAATCAACATACAATTAAAAATATTGGGAAATAGCAGGAGAGATGTCCTTTCTATGTGAAAGACATTGGCACTTTAGAATATAAATTGGTTGGGACATGTGAAGTAACTTACCTTGTGATTGGAAATTCACTTTTGGTGAGAGATAATGAAGTTTTAATGCTAGGACAAGCATGTGTCCTCCATGCTCCTGGATCAACAAACAGGAAGTTCTGTACTAAATCCTGACACCAGATGGCACCACCAATCAGGAATCTCTTTGCATGTGCTGTAGAAGTAGGGTGGCTCAACTAACCCAGTGGCTAAACTAACCCACTCTTCCCCTAAGTGATTTTTTTGTTTGTTTGTGTTTGATAGCTCCAAATTCCAACAGAGGTCATTTGTTTAGAGAATCTGGTCGATAACACAGGTCTCCCAGTCACTGTCTTCTGCAATAAAGTAGCATATAAAATTTTGGAGTCACCAACTGCCTCTATCCAATCAGGTGAGAGAACGCCATGAAGATGCGTTTCTCTCTGCTTGTGTGCAGATCTGAGTCTGTGTTATAAGTGCCATCTGCCAGAAAAATCATTAGAACAAGACTAAGAAAAATCTGTGCTGTTGGCAATAGCAGATCAGATGAAGCTTCCGATCCAAGCGCTATGGGCAAGTTCCTTTTAACAGATAAAGCACCAAAGACGGTAGAGGAACAAATAAAATTAAGGAGGAAAAATGCGAGATGCCAAAGGGCTGCATTTATATGATGCCGCTTTCAATGGGGAAAGCTGAAGGAATCAAAGGGTTTAGAAAGCGATGCACAGCTAGCCTTGCTGCTATTGTTTTACTCTGTTGTAGTTATGCAGTTTTATTAGTCTCGGACAGTCCTGTTGGTAATTGGTATTGGATGGTTTATAAATGAACTGTCATCGTTTGTGGCTGACTACTGAATTCATACCGAAGTTCCTGCATGGATGTAATGTGTCGTTGGTCCATGTTTTCAGTGTGGCTTTCACATGACAGTCATTGACAGTGTTTGTTTTTATTATATTGTTACTGAGTCACTACTTTCCCCTGCCTCCAGAAATGATGCGCGTTCCTCTGCTTGGCTTGGGGATGGGGGGCGGGGACTGCTTACATAGGCTGCGGACAAGAAGCTACAAAAACAAGCAAATCAATTGAAGTATCGCCAATGCGAAAAAAATGCCCAGATGTTGCATTCGTGCCCCGTTTCAGATGCATTTTGGGATAGTTCGGTGACCCAGTCGCTTCCCAGAAGGACCTTCCATGGCAATATCCAAACGGTAGATACAATTCTAAGCGCGCAATTCTCCTTTTTTTTTTTGTCGAAAGTAGCAGATATGTTCACGGTTGCCGGTGATTGTGTATCGATATAAGTGTATAACACGTATATGCACAATGACCGCAAAATATTATACCTACGCGCGCAAGCACGGCCGAGCGGCTGATAGCCGTGATCTTAGCAACGCACCGGAAGTAAGTGAGTTCTGGAAGTAGCAAGATTATTTGGTATGACTGATTATTTGGTATAACTGGACCCGTTTACATCACAAGCCGTTTTTCGCATTAAATATGTCTGATTTTCATCCAATAAGAAGTAAGTTAATGTGTGTTTTTACTACATATTTTTCCAGAGCTAATTGATGATGCAGCCAGTAGGTGTTATCGGTTGTGCAGTTCATGAAAGCAGTCCTTCATAACCGTCCATAAATTGTTTAATAACAGGCGCCATCACCTGTCCATAATGTTGAAGAGAATATACAACATAAGACACACACATTTTGGAGATAACAAGTGTAGAAGCGAGCAGAGCTCACACACCCCCGCTTTATGTTTGAACGAATCCGGACGCTCACACACGGACGAACACGCGGACCGCTATATACCCCCGACTGCGTTGTAGCAGGGGTATAATAAAAAAATAATTTAATTACACTCTTTACTCTTCCAAAATAGTCCCTCTGGGACTATTGGGACTTTTCTGAAAATAAATGAGAAAAAAGACTTTTACAAGCTTGTTGTTCTGATTAATTTTATTGTCGGGTCACAACATACACTCTTAGTAATTTCTGGGAAGGCCATGAGTGTGGTGGGGAAGCCCCAGTACTAAAACTTGAATAATTCTGTTACTGAACATTTGCATCGCAAAATGATAATTCTAGCCATACAATGCATGATGAATTTGATTTTTTTTTTTTTTTGTGCCATGGGCTATTGGTCTATTTACAAGCTGTTTATTTATACGTTTATACATAGGATACAAACATGTAGAATACAGGTTTAGCAAAATAATGAAGTATTAGACATACGATTCAGTTTGGTGTAAAATGCAAATGAAATCCTATCAACTACTAATCAAAATAACAGCTTACAAAAATATTTAACGCCTTAGGCAAAGAAACTCAATTGATGGGTAGACTCATCGTTCATCATACAAGAAAAACAAAAATCAATAGCTGTGTGGTCTGTTACAACGATTTCACTTCATCAAAGAGCATCAGACCCTCTGGTTTGTCCTTGAATGTGTGCTTTATCAGGCAACACCGCAAGTGATGAAATATTATAATTATCTATTTGTCTAAATGTACAAATAACCGACTTTACCACCAGTGAGACTCAAACACTTCAGACTGCAGTCTGGGGAAAATTACAATATTCATAAAAAAACTGTACATTTCGACCAATGGTGCTTAATGATGTAGGGAATGCGGGACATCACCGCTGTCACTGCCCAACATGAGCTTATGAAGAGTTAACCAATGAACCCTGGTGGATACATTTTTTAAATATGAACTTATGGCGATATTAGGGGCACAGTTCAAATAACCATTATTTAAAGAAGTGCTGCTACTATCGTTTCAGGTTACATATTACACTCTCACTGCCTGGACTGAATCATGCAAAGGCTGAGATATTCACCTCCTAAATGTATGCTTTCCTTTTCCCAAACGTCTACGAGGTTAGCATAATAATCACATGAGAATGTACTTAAGTATGCAGCTGATAGGATGAAGACTATTACGCTGGGTCTTTCAGTAAAACTAAATTCATAATTTCCAGAACTCGAGGCAAAAGAAAATATTTTATCACAAATCAATTCCCTTTATCTATTTTTCAACATGAATATGCTATGTTTGACGTTCACCTCTGGAAATCAATAAAAACACGCAACAGACTACATTTGAGAGGATACACACAGGAACTAATGGATCCAGTTATTTGCTCTGTGACATTTGACCTTGTTCCTGGACAGACACAGGTTATTCTGCGGTGTAATTTTCTTATCTGCCGACCAGTCTATTCAAGGGCCTTACAACGCGGCAGGTAAATTCCGAAACTGGTAAATAGTTTCCTATACACACAATGGACATACTACATTGGTGTGCGATATTGAAAAATATTTATGTCCGTGATGCTAACATGCCTTATTAACTGAATTACTTATCAACGGCACCACTGCGTAATGATTTGAATGCCCTTGGTAAATATCACTCTACTGTGTCATTGAGGAAGCTGTAAGGGTTCATTTTGGAATATGTCTTGAGCTTTATGACAGCAGTCAACAAAGAGGATGTCTGACTCCTCCTTTCGTTTCTGTCAAGCTGGGCTTCAGGCTTCATAGACTCTGCAGGAGAGATTAAATGTATGAGTTAATGAAATGAGAAGATCTGCAGTAATATATAGGCAGCTCCCAGAAGCTGAAAAATGAGCACCACTCCAAATTGCATTATTAATCACCAATACACTCAACTCCTCCATATACTTCCAGAACCGCAAATAGCACAGTTTTAAATGCTGCCGCCCAAACTGAGGGGCTTAACAGGAGAAGCTAAAACACCCCACCATGATGAACTCTTAGTCTCAGAAGAATTAACAAAAAGATTCAATAGGCTGGATGCAGGCCACAGTGACTCACCTGTTCTTGTCTTTCCAAATCCTGAAGCGCTTCACCAGGTTCTTGGTGCTCTGTAGTTTAGGGTGTAGGCAGTACTCCTGGCCTTTGAAGCGAGCCACATTCTCCATGGTAACGCTGAATAGCAAAAAAGAGGAAAGATATTAGTTGTGTTATGTGACTTCCATCTCCAATACAAACATTGTGGCCTTAGATTCAACCATTTTGAGTAAATTAAGAACAATGCAGGCCTGTTGATATGATAACATTTCATTAACTTTTATTACTGTTAGATCTATACATGTACAATAAAAATTAACACCTTTGAGTTCAATTGCAGACTATCAGCTTAAATTGGAAGGATATTTATATTCATATCGGGTGAAACTTGCAGCAATTTCAGGTTGGCAAATAAACTACAGCACCCTCCATAATTATTGGCACCCCTGGTTAAGATGTGTTCTTTAGCTTCTGATAAATTCAGTTTTTTTTCCAAAGTAATATAGGACCACCTACTTTGTACAACCCCCTTTTGCCAACAAAACAGCACATAATCTTCAGCTATAATGTTTCACAAGATGGGAGAACACAGAAAGAGTGATCTTTGACCATTCCTCTTTGCACAATCTCTCTAAATCATCCAGTGGCCTGGGTCCTCTCCTCTGCACTCTCCTCTTCAGCTCACTCCACAGGTTTTCAATGGGGTTGAGGTCTGGGGACTGAGATGGCCATGGGAGAAGCTTGATTCTGTGTCTGGTGAACCATTTCTATGTAGATTTGGCCACATGTTTAGGGTCATTGTCTTGCCGAAAGACCCTGTGACGACCCATCTTCAGCTTTCGGGCAGAGGCCACCAGATTTTGATTTAAAATGTCCAGGCATTTCAAAGCATTCATGATGCCATGCACCCTAACAAGGTTCCCAGGGCCTCTGGAAGAGAAACAGGCCCACAGCATCACCGATCCTACCCCATACTTCACAGTGGGCATGAGGTGCTTTTCTGCATACTTATCTTTTGTGTTCCGCCAGACCCACTGAGAGTGTTTGTTGCCAAAAAGCTCTATCTTGGTCTCATCTGACCAAAACACACGGTCCCAGCTGAAGTCCCAGTACCGCTTAGTGAACTCCAGACGTTTGCGTTTATGATAGAAAGTGAGAAAAGGTTTTTTCTGTGCATGCCTCCGAAACAGCTTGTTGGCATGTAGATAGCGCCTGATAGTTGTTTTGGAGACTTTGTGACCCCAAGATGCTACCATTTGTTGCAATTCTTTAACAGTGAGCTTTGGAGAACTTTTTATTTCTCTTACTATCCTCCTCACTGTGCATGGTGGCAAAATAACCTTGTGTCCTCGTCCAGGCTTGTTTACCACTGTTCCAGTTGTTTTAAACTTCTTAATGATTCCTCTGACAGTAGATATGGGCAGGTGCAGGCGAATGGCTATTTTCTTGTAGCCATTCTCTGACTTGTGAAGGTGGACACACAACTGCCTTACTTGAATGGTGTGTTCCTTTGTCTTTCCCATGTTTAAGAGTGGATAAGAGAAATGGCCTCGGTGTCACGTCATATTTATACCCCAGGGAAACAGGAAGTGATGAATTACTAATTAAATGTTCCTAGATACTCTGATCAACTTTGCAAACTACTGTAGAAATGACAGAAATACTTCAATTACATTTATTTCCTAGGAATTGTTAGGGGTGCTAATAATTGTGGAACGGGTGATTGTATGAAAATAATTATTTCTTAGTCAGGGATTGTTTTTTTCCCCCCTTAAAATTCACTTGAGTTGAAGGTTACATTTTTCTACAATTTTCAGTGTGAGAGTATGCTTCTGCAATAAAAAAAAAATAATAATAATAATTTTAAGGCTTTTAACACATCTTAACCAGGGATGCCGATAATTATGGAGGGCGCTGTATGTCAAGGCTTCATTGAACATCCAGGTTGAAGGTAGGGGTAGAAGTGTAAGTTCAGCGCTTGTATGATGTAAAAAACAATACAGGCCAGATAAAAGCCTAAAAACAGCAGTATCACCTGCTCTATGCCTGTCAGCACCGTTTGCTAAAATTGTGCCGTCTCACCTAATTACACACCTGTACATCAGCCAAGGGAAGCACAAGTCCAATCCCCCAGTCCCAAACCCCACATCAAACAGGACAGGAGGGAGATGAAGTGCTAGATCAAGGCAACCCCTGAATCCAGGAGACCTTTACCCAATGTGCCAGCTGAGTGAGTGAGTGAGATGCACATATAGGAATGCTTGTAAAAATATTAGATATGAATATTGTCATAAATGAAATCCATTTTATTTATTTACTTATTTTCTTATAAACTACTTATTATTATTTGTATTATATATGTATATCATCACTCACTGTTTTGTTACCTGTCTGTCCAAAAATGCTTTGGCAATATTGCATTTTATACAGTCATGCCAATAAAGCTTAATGGAGAGAGAGAGAGAGAGAGAGAGAGATAGCGAGAGAGATTTTCAGGGCCTGGTGGGATTTAGTTTCTGAGAATACTATGGCCCTCCTTCTCAGGCAAACAGCCCCGCTAATTGTTCAGCAAGTTATTAACATTAATACCACAGTGTAGTTCAGAAATCCCTATGATCCAGAGGTTCCATTAAAAAATGTCAGGAAAAGGTAGAAAAATAATGCCGGGTCCTCCCAAGAGGATGATGGAAAAAAGCTGTCCACTACAAAATGTAGAGTTTGGAAAAATACCATTTTGAACCCTGTCTGTGAGTAGCGTTTTTTTTTTTTTGCCAGAAATAAATTTCCCATTTTCTAAGAAAATAAATTTTCTTAATTTTATGTAAGAACTTCCCATTAATTATCTAACCTACTTGTTCCTGGTCAGGGTATGAACTCTAGCCATTAATGACGATTGTATTTAGCACTTTTCATCAAACCATAGAAAGATGAAAAGTGCTTTAGGGAAAATGTGGGAATATTCCTGATTATCTCAAAATGGAGAGCTCTAACTTGAATTGCCAAGTAATTATACATTCTCCATTAAAAGGATATTCTACTGCAATACCACAACTGAACAGCAGATGGGCACAAATCACATGTTAAATATAAGGTGGGGGGTGGGGGGTTCACGCATAACCCATCTCGTAAATCATCTGTTGTATCACTACCCCCTCAAACGGCGATAGAAGCTATAGTACAATTCTGTAACTCATACATTTCAGGTAATGGATCTCTTGATGCTTGTTTTAGACGGGTTCTCGCTATTCAGCTGAGTTAGGTGTGCACAAAGAAGTGCTTGACGGCAGACCACAATGGGGAAGGACCATTCACAGCCGCTTAGAAACCAGCAGACATGCCCTCATCAGGAACAGGACTCTCATCAGCCAGTACGGTCATTCAGCTCAGGCAACAAAAGTCATTTGTGCAACAACGCAAGTGAATTCAAAGAGTGGCTTTGAGTAGCGGAGATCAAAGTAAAAAGGAAAAAAGAACACTACACCGTCTGAGGGACTGGAACCTACCGCAGGACTACTGGGTGTGAGAGAGACATCACAGTGACTTTCTTATTCACCTCTTCGACTATTTCTACTGGGGCCTGCATCAGTGTATGATGGGTAGTAACACTGCTAAGACCATTTAGCACCCTGAGAACAAAACAGTGACTGGGGAAATGTACCAGCTTCACCTTCTAGATCTTGCCAAACAATAGCTGGACAGACATGGCTTTTGCCACAAACATAAGGCAGACTAGTGAGCGGTGTCACTCAGGAGGTAGCTCAGGTCATCGAGCAATCAGAAGGTTCCTAGTTCAATCCCTGGCACTTCCAGACCGCGTCAAAGTGTCCTTGAGCGAGATGTTGAACCCCAAGCTTCACCCAACAAGCAGGTTAGCACTTCACATGGCAGTCGCTGCCGTCAGCATGTGAATGTAAGGCCTATATTGTTAAGTGCTCCTGAGTGCTCGGAGGACCAGAAAAGTGCAATGTAAATGCTCTGTATTCATCAAACCTGCTTGAAGGAGTTAGACAAGTTTTTTTTTTTTTTTAAACAAGGCTGATACTAAATTACAGAGCAAATTATGAAATTGCGAATACTCTTACATGTCCGACAAGCAGGCTTCTCAGTCCCTCCAAACTAGCCTTATGAGATCTCGGGTTCCCAAAAACTTCAACACTTGCCAGCAGTTTGAGACAGCTGTGTTCAGGAATAACTGACCGTAATTGTGGTAAAGCCACAGCTCAAGGCAATCTGAATTCACCTAGGCATATAAAGCCAGTTTGTGCATTTGGCCCTAGGCAGCAAGAAAAGATACTTCAAGTCAGGAAAAGGCCACTTTTTAAAAAAATTACACTGTGTGATTCAGAGCACTGGATACCAAAATAAACAATGGATTTCAAATATGTGCCATGCGGAGACCACAATGTGTTGTGTCATATCACTACCTCACCTCCACTATTGCAGTAAGAACAATGACTAGAAGGGAAAGAAGGAAATTAGAAGGCTCACAAGATCATCTTCTCTTGGCAGAATGGATGTTTAGGTTTGAACTCCAATTTCTGCACATCCTTGTAGCGGATCTTTGGCCCTTTCCGCGTGCACCTGCACTTGTATGCTGTAGAAGGAAGGTGCATAATCAGCTACCACAGCGCAAAAGAAGTCATCAGTGGTCGTGTCCATACTGAAGCCATCTCGCTACATATTCTCATTGGAGTTGTGCTCAGTGGTGTAGCCAGTACTGAAAATAGTGCCAGCACCAAACAACCCTTTAAACCAATTATAAGTCCTGACCTGTTATTAATCAGTGTAATTTATTGACTCATTTTCCAATTGTAAGAATAATCCATTTGGCAATTAAAGACATAGTTCTTTGAAAGTGCATTGTAAGGGCGATGAAACGATTGGCTAAATTCAATGCGGAAAAATCTGTCCCTCTCAAAGCACAAATGAAAGGCTTAACTACCCTGAGACTTTCTTATTAACGTTTTGGAGCATTCTGCAATACAGGCCATCTACCGTGTACTTCACAATTGTTTTAGTCAGTTCAAAGACAACAGAGACTTGCAACACCCATACACAATTCTGAATAACGCTGATTGAAATGTACTTGCACTTCCAAATGAACATCCAAATTTCAAATTCAAATTTCTTGTCATACTTTAACAAAGAAAACTGCCACTTCCTGATAGTGTCAGGTGGTGTTAAAAGAGAAAAATGATTGGGAAGAAGCGAGGACTGATAACTGGTTTAAAGGTATGTTCTGTGCGCACTATTTTTCGGCACTGGCTACATCGCTGGTAGTACCCTTACTTATCAATTTAATTTCCAAATTATAATAATGCATATCTGATGAGAAATTGAGACTTTTAAGCACTGACAAAAAATAAATAAATAAAGAAAAAACAACCCGAGGCTATATATAAGGTTTAGGTCAGTTCGGCCTTAATTTCTTCAATTTACTCCTAATGAGGCAGCTCGAGGTAAAAGACAAACTGTGACACCAGATAAACCGTTTATCTCTGAAAGCTCAACATATATGGGAACCAGCAGAAAATAACTATAAAGGAATTGTTTATAGGTGTGTGCGTGTGCTCGAAATTCGTCTCTATTCCCTGGCACAGGTAACCAGCAGCTAATTTCTCATAAATGAAAGGCTGTGTGCCCCACATCTTCATCACACGCCATTAATCCCCCGCAATCTTCCACTTACAGCAGGATTTCAATAAATCCTGCAAGAAATGAGTCGAATCCAAACCTACAGGTTGAGATATGTAAGCGCAGGAGCTCACAAGCTTCGGCCAGTTCGATTCTACTAATATATTATTTCTTGATTACAAGTTCAAAACTTACAAGTTAAACTCGGCACCCAGTTGATGCAAGTAACGAGCGCGTGCCGCTAAATTCGACATGACAAGCCAGGAAAATCACGGGTGTTATTTCATACACCAAATCACAGCTGAAAGCCTTTGAGAGTTACGTCGTTTTAATAGCACAAGCCATTTCATTAATTGGTATAAATAACGATCCAATCGCGGTGGGCAGAATGTGTTCACAATTTTAAGATGAAATCGCGCGCATAACATCGAGCGATATGCAAAAATATCAAACTCTGGTCCATTCGAACAGGTGTTTTGACAAAAGCGCCTAAATCCGATGCACTTTAACCACGGATCAATCCTATTTAAAATTAATCAAAACATCTGTGCCCAAAATTTTAACAGAAGGCAATCTTAACAGCAATTTGCAGAGCAATTTCTCATAAAATGACATACATAGGCCAATTTCAGGAGATTGTGAACGTATAAATCAGCGAACCGTAAAATTCGCGCAGATCCAAATTGTTAAATTCATGTTTGGAAAAATGCATAGGCAACAACTTTCCCATTTTCGCCATCGATAAAGCCTATTAATAGCCCGTTGATCAAGCAGCATAATCAAGAATGCAAAAAAAAAACTGTACAACTTCCTTAATCTTTATCATGTAAGGTTATAGCCTAAAGGCTACTCCAGCTTTTCCCTCAAACACTGTACCCTGACCTCACAAACCATTGGTATTCAAAATGTAGCTTCAATGAGTTGCAGGGCAAGGCTACAGTGACAAGGTTTAGTACACTATAAACAAGTCAATGTTAATAAGAGAAACGAATAATATTTACCTTCGGCGTTCAGAAAATACACTGCAATAACCAAGAAAAGTAACGCAGCTGCGCATCGATTCATCTTGACGGGCGGAGAAGCTCCTTAAATCTGTTTGTGATGCAATTCAGTGGCGATTGTTGGATGCTTATTCGCCCCCTTTCGCAGTTTTCGTTCAAAAACTGGTGTGTATTGTCATTAAAATATTCCTTATTTATTAGCTTGGTGAGGTTTTTGTCTTCAAAGTGCTGACGAACTCCGCGGTTTCACTCCCCTCCAATGGAAATGTCACTTGGACTGCTGAGTGTTCTTTTCTTCAATCTGCTTTGAGCTCCCGCCTTTAAAAACAGCCCACTCCTGGCCTCATTAATATGCACGACAAGCCAACGAATCAGTCACTTCTATAAGACAACTGAATAAAGAAAGGAGGAAAGAAAAAGCTGCAAAACAAAAAAGACGTCTGGCTGGTGAAAACGGGGATAATAGGGTTTGATTGGACTATAAGGTTATCCACGAGGGTACAATTAATACCTGTTTCTCTTGGAAAATAAGTCAATTTGGTGCATTTAACACGTGTATTTAGCAGATTGCTTCAGTCCATTGACACCATTGACACCAGAATAACCTAATAGGCATATACTGTATAGGTGAATGGTGCTCCTTTCACTGAGGACAGAGATAGCCTTCTGGGACAAACGCTGACAATTACACTAACATGAAAGTTATGATTTAGTCGTCAGGTCACTGTGTCGCCTCAATTTGGTGTTTAAGAGCATGCATAGTATCCCAGTTTGTATGTTTGTCAAATGTTCAAAAATGAATTAATCTGGTTCCTATAGCTCCAGGTAGCATGAAGACTTCATTTGGTGTTCCCAGATACTGTCAATGAAAATGCAGTAAGGTCAAATCCCCCCCCCCCCCCCCCCCCCCCAGAACAGCAAAAACAAGAAATTAAAACCTTTGTACAATAATTCGGAAAATTAAGGCAAATGAAGAAATGAAATGCAAAGATATTTGAAGCAACGACCCCTTAGTGTTTTCATGGAGGACATGAATTGTTTGACCAGGTGGTTTCCAGTGTTCGGGACAGGTCCTGTAGGACCAGCCATTAAACCCAATAAAATCTTAGTATCTGACCCAGAGTGCCCTGGCTACTCTCAGACTTGTCACGCTTTGAACATCTTTCCTGCAATCAACGAACATCCTTCTCACATATTCCTGGCAATCCCTCAGTTTGATCGTTAGACATCTTGATGTAATTAGGCTACTACAGCAGACTTTGTTGGAATGTTGAGTTCCCTATTTTTTATAGGGAGTGTAAAGCTGCTGTCTCTTGATTCTTGTCTGTTTTTATCAGCTGCTTGATCCACGCAAGTCTTTATCAGGTTCTATTATTCATTGCTTTCTATTTGTGTCGCTGTATCCTCAGTTCCCAACAACAACAAACTTCAATCAGTCACGTGAAGTTTGAGAATAAAAGACATTGGCAATAAGATGTTATTTATCTCCACACCTTTAAGGTCTTTCCTGTCTGTCTGGTTGCCTTTATTATCCATACGGAGTTGAAATTGTCCTATACACAGAAAGTGAACAGCCTCTGCTGTCGGTTGGTGATGACCTTTGTGCTGAAGTCACACTGGCCTCCTCCCTAACATTCAGCCATTGTTTGCTTTTGTTATCCATTTTAAGCTCTGCAGAGCTCTAACTGTTATGACAATATAGTGCCACCAAATGCCCAGATTTTCAAATTGCATCCTCACATTTCTGAATATATTGCATTGGAATTAAGACGTATCGTATTGATAACTGTCCAAACTTGAACAATTTACAAAGGCAGCGTGAAACGGGAAGAAATCATTGCCTTTCCTTGTTCTCAACAAATGCATCAAAGGGTTCATGATGGGTATTATTGTAGAGAAAACAAAGCTAAATTGCAACTGAAAATGAAATAAGATGTTTCAAAACGTGCCCTTGGACAAGTTGACCTCGAAGAATGTTGCATTTTATATTTTTAAAGATAGCAGTGCGAGGCTGTTTATTTTTGACAGGTGGTTATGACTGCATCTAAACCAGCAAAGAAAAACAAAAAATGAGTGTGCCAGTGTGGCATTTTGGATCAAGACATTTAAATTACATCAAGTTAATTAAAACGCTATAAATATGTTTGGAATAACCAGTGTTTTTCTTTGGTTTAAGAAACACAATGCCAGGAGTCTGGGGCTTTGCAATGGATAGGCGCGAGAGAAACATTTTCCTGCCGTCACTCGCAGTTATCTCATTCACAGAACACAAAACTCAGATCAGACGCAATCCTCCACCCAAGGCTGCAATCCCAGCTGTTACCAGTCAAATCACGGCTGCCAGGAGTCCATCTGCAGCCAAGCCAAGTCTTCAGGTAAAATGATAGCGAAAAGCATGCAAATTATCAATTAATCGCTTTTTTTATATAATCCCTGCCACCATCAAGCAGAGACCAGAGGCATTTCTCCAATGAACTCCACAGAAATATCTGAGAGAGAATACATAGGCAATTCAATGGCAGAAACTTCCTGAGGGGAGTCTATACCTGTAGGAGGGACCAGGGGAAAATTTTCCAACTTTCACAGCTAAATACATCACTTTGGATCCTCTTTAAAGAGCTAACAAGAAATGCACTGTTTTGTGATTCAAAAACATAGCAGTCTGTTTCACTCATGCTACTTCAAAAGTTGACACTCTCTACAATGTCCTGTCTGCATACTTTCACCTCAGGAATTTTTACCCTCCAGGGTTCCCTGCACTTTTGTTCCTACAGACGCTCTTCATTGTGCCTGACTCTGGGAAAGAACGTCTGCTGAATGACAGCAAAGTGATATATTGTATTATGAACTGCTGTCATTTTTAATTGATAGTGATGTGACCGTAACATGATACCGCGCTCAAAATCAGTTACATGTAATTATATAAAACATTTGCAAGACTACCAGACAATTGAGACGGAAACTGACAGGTCTTAACTTCTCCGAATTTTCTCAAGCTTTCAATGACCTACATTTGCTAAAGGACTACACACGCTCAGAACTGATTTTTTTCTTCCTCTCTTTGAATTTTTGATCGCATAAGTACAACAAATAGGAAGTGAAATCCTACTTCCCTTATCAAATATCACTGGTTCACAGCCGCCTTAATTCCAGGCTCCATACTTTTGAACTATTGTTTCCAGTCCCCTTGCCAACATTTTATTGCACATCACAAATCAAATTGATGGCTGTGGCTATTTTCTTGCTACCCTGTCACACAGAATCACAGAATAACAATTCAGTATTCAACAGTCACAAACAATAAAACATATTTTGATACTTGAGCATACAACAGCAACAAAGCACAGCTGTGGCCAGTTTAGCTTACCTGTGGTGTATCTCCTTGACTATGACAGTGATGACAGACTACTGTTCCTCAATGCGAAAGGCCACTACTGCAGGCCCAGAGACGGTTTACTTAGAATACAGCCTGATCTGTTCCTGCTTTCAGAGGCAACATCGGCACCCACTGAAAAAGTAGCACTTGCACTCGAACTTGAGTTATTTATACAAAGAAAATCCAAATAGATTGGCTGAGATAGGCTCACAGGGACACAATTTACCAGATAGCTAAATACGGAAGGCAACTTGCGCCTAGTCAACATAGTTTTCCAGGCCAGACAAGAGGGGAGGCTACAGGGTTTGGTGGTGGGAAGGCGGGGGGGTGGGGGGGGGGGTGAGAGAGATCATATGAAACTCACTCCCTGCCACTGAAGGTGCTAATTAACCAAAGCGGCAGTCCATGCGAGCGACAGCTCGGCTAACAGCGGAGTCCTGCTCGCTACATTTTGTCAACGGCACCGTGACACCTTCAACCACAGCTGGGAGAACAGACCCTGCGCTCGCCACGCTCCCGATGACCATCTGAGAAATCACCACGGGAACAGGATGTAAGGGCTGACTGCACGCTAGGAGCACCAGTCTTCCACTTTACCGTCGGTGATGATGGTCAGGGTGAGGCGAGCTATGTGCAGACCACCTCAGAGCAGCAATGTGAGGTACTGAGAAGAATCTGGTGGTTGCAAATTCGTTCTGGTGTTTTATCAATTCTTCCTGCCTATTGAATTGTCCTGCAGAGACATAATGCACTTGGCATGCCTATATTACATCATTTTTCTTGCGTCTGTAGCGTGCCCATAATTTCATGTTACCTTCTGCGTGAAATGAAAACCAGCGTATGCGGGGGTGTGCAGCTCCAGAATTTTTAATTTCATGTATTTCATTTTGTAACATTCAAGATTAAATAGCTGTCATTGTTTTCCAGGGGACATGTGTGGGACTTTCCATTTGGTAAAGAAAAATACATCTGGAGCGTCTTCGGGAATCCTGGGCCAGAAGGTCCGCGTGATTATAGCTGGTTGAGTGAAGTGTACTGTGTAAATTAGTTTGGAAGCATTTTTAGCTACTTTAGACCCACAATTTACATTTGGCAATATTTTCTGATGGGGTGGCATAGAAGGATTAATATGTGTAAAAATCTCAAATGCCAGTAGGACATTTTAAGAAGGAAGAACAAATAAACAGAAGACATTATATTACACCACAGTCAGACCAGCTGCGGGCCTTATTTCACACAACAGAATTATGGAGTCAGGTGGACACAGGCGCGGAGTTAAACCCACAACACTCTTTTCATTTCAGTCCATGACTGAGATTAGGGGGGCACTCAGGTTTTACCCTGTGCAAAGCTGTCAAGCCAACTCTGTCATCCCCAAGCACTGGGAAGTCTTGTAAAACTACTTACCCTGGGGAAGGGAAAAACTCAGACTATGATATTTGTGTCTTGTAGAAAAGATAGATAAGATGTTTCTATTTTATTGAACCCCATGAGGTAATTTGTCCTCTGAACTTGACCTATCCTATAGTGACTTCAAAGCAGTTAGCAGTCACAAATATGCGCCCTGGGACCAACTCCAGTTCTAAAGCCAGCTCCTTGCAGGGGCACTGGAAGAAGTGTTTCAGTTGTACGTGATTTTCTGGGTGGGGGAAACGTGAGTCCCCAGAAACTCACGCAGAAAAGGGATGTACAAATTCCACGCAGAGGGGTCCTGGCCGGCTGAGTCTCAAATCTGTAACCTCCTCATTGCGTGGCAATGAAACATTCAGTATGAGGCCTCAATCAACAAACTCGTTTCGTTCTGGCTCACCCAATGAAGTAATATCCTGTCTTAATAATACCTTCTCATTAAAAGATGTAGTAATTAACACTGCTGTACTGTCGCCTCCCTCCACTGATCTGGCTCCTATCTTTGAGAAGCACACCTGTTTTTTAAATGAGCCGGAAAAACTATCAGGAAAATGGTACACTTGAAAGCTGTTGTCTAGTGGTGATTGTGAGGAAGAGAGGTGTTGAGTGGTGAGGGTTCATTTCTGTGTGATATACCACTGTAATTGATAAATGTTAATGCATCAAGAAAATATGGCATTTCATGACACTTAGACTTTTTTTTTGCATTTTGCAATAGTTTGGTGTATGAACGTATAAAGTATTCGATGTAAAAAAAATAGTGTGATTCATCTATTAGTTTCAATGGAGTCATGCAGGAAGTTCACTGCTATTGCAGATCAATTAAAAATTGGCCAAGACTAAAAAGCTTTTATCTCAAAATCACAAAGTGTCATTAGAAGTCAATTTTTACTTGACACATTCGCATAAATGAGCACATTGACACCCATAAGTGCATGTCACCGTAATGCTGAAGAGCTGTGGAATCTTCATCTAGGTTGATCCTGGTAGCCTCAGGTCTTTGTTTAATTACTCTGTCCCTACAATTGGCTATGATGACCACTTAGTGCATAGACAAGTGATATTTCACAGAACAGTCGTTCTCTGAGATTGATTCCCACTGAGCACAAATTTTCCCAGGTCATTTTACAGCCTGGAAAAATAGGAGCATATCTTCACTGACATTATCATTTGGCTGATTTCTGTTTTCTGTTTTGTCTCCGCAGAACTGAGCCCTTGAGATACAGGGGAAGTAAGTAAATTCCACACTTCAGACGGAATAATGGTGTTGTCCAGTGCAGGTAACTGACGAGTCTGAACAGGATGTTCAATACAGGCTGGTGCTGGTAGCAGTTTTAATGGTTTCTGCTTAGGAGCGCCAGTAGCCCCTGGGCTCATGTTAAGTGTCAGGTAATGCAGTGTCGCCTCATTTTCCAACACCTGTTCAGAATGAAGAGCAGAGTAAATGATCCAGAGTAAAGAGCAGATTTTTGGTGAACCCGACAGTAATGGTCAGTATTTCCTAAAAAAAAAAAGTAAGAAAACAATTAGTTTAAAAAAAGTAAAAAAACAATTAGTTAAAGAAAATATTGATTTACATGAATTGCCCTAAAAGTATGATTACTTCCAAAAATAAATAAATAAATTAATAAATCAACAATTAATGAATTAATGATTACAAGACTTGAGTGAGGAACGCTAATGTCATACTGTGGATTGAGATTGTTCGGTGACAAACAACACATACAACACATACAACATGACCAAATTTATGTTACAACCCGCCCCCCCTCCTCTTTCATGGATAAAGCCTTCCTCACAAACGGCCATGAAATGAAAGTAGTTTGGCTGGTAGCCACATGATGGTCCAAATTGTTTATTTCATAAAGCAAAGGAGGTTTGATTATTCTGAAGCATATCCTAAAGAACCTTTAAAATCTCCCAACAACTTTCCCCTGACCCATGAGACATTTTCAAGCGAGGTCAAGTAAAAATTAGAGAGGAATGGAAAAAGGTCGCCGATTTAAGACAATTTGGATGCAACCTATGACTATTGTAAGATGGGAAATCCAGCTGAGACTGTGTCTGTGGAAGATTGTGGGGGGTTTATGACAGCCCAGGACAATCAGCAGAACTCTGGTGACGTGAGGGGGGTAACTACCACCGTGCCCCCCCCTTAACCTCATCCCCGACCCTGACCATGTGTTTCATGAGACTGAGGTTTAAAATCATCTGCTTACATTGTCTGACACTGTAGTAATGACAAACCCTTCTCATATATTCCATATACTATTATGCAATACTTATGGGCTCATAACCAAAATTGGCTTATACCATAATCCAGTTTAAGAGCATTTCATCACAACTGCATCATATTAGAACATATTCATATGCTTGGTCTTATTATTCTCAGGGGAATCCAAGCAGTTGAATGGAGTGTGTTTTATTCCCATTGAAATTATGGTTCATTCCCTTTTGGAAACTCCTGAAAATTGGTCAGAATCTTCTCGGGTAATCACCCTATTCTCCTCTCTCTACTAGATTGTTTTATTACATCCTCCCAATGGTGGAAACCCAAAAATCAGATTCAACCCCCTGGCAGGGTGTTTATGGCCATGCCGCCTGGATCAAAGATGTGATTTGGCTTAAAGCAAAGAGAAACAATCCATTCTAGGAAGATTGTATCCGACTTCCTACATGTACATATCTATGCCATGTGTAGCCAATCTATATAGTCAGGAAGATCGTATCCAATCTCTCCCTGTGCATGTAACTGCGTGAGTAGTCCTTTTAATTATTGAATATCGTAATTCGAACTTCCTGCACTCTTACTCCGTGTGTAGCCTTTTTCGCCAGGTATGACTTCACTCTCATTTCCATAATTGTTTGTAACTGGGAATTGTCTTAACTTTGATTTGTTTGATATAAGCTCTTGCCTACCTGGTGAATAAATTAGTGTTATTCCTTTAAACCTGCATGGTCTCGGTGACTCCTAATCCTTTTATGCTTTTTAGCCACGTTGGAACGGATACCTAGGGGTTTAATCCCAACCGAGGAATAACTGGCCAGCAGCCTGTTATGGGAATTGCTTTTATGAAGTTGTAGAGACCATCATGATCTACTTGCATAAAGGGTTTATGCATTGCCAGTTCTGGGATTTTAGCCTTAAGGAAATCCATGGACGAAAAGTCGGTTGCCTGTTAAAATTCCCTGAAGGAACCCATGGGCGTGCATAGATCTGGGTTTGCTGTAGTCATGCCAAAAGATGCTGTTGCAGTGATGGTTGACTTCCATCCTCTAATATAATCGACGAACCTAGGATCCGGTAATAACGCTAATACCCAGGAGTATATGTTTAGTGACGGCGGTTGTCTCAGAAGAGTTTGAGGTGTAGTCACTTCGAGATCCACGCATGTTTTCCCTAGATTATGAATTTGGAGTCAGATATTTAACGAGAGTATAATCAAATTTGGTATTCTAAATTTACTATGGAGTCAGATTAATTGTAACCGTTGTGCTTTTGTGCCCTGTTCTTCAAACGGAGAAAATTTATCTATTTTATTGTGATTCGCACTGGCCAGGAGGTCGCGAGTGTTAACACCAGCCCAAAGACCACGTTGAGCCTTCGCCCCTACAATTTTCCGTTGTTGGTATGGTTTTGTGGGTTCCGCACTTTCCAAAGAGGTCTTTGCTTCCAACAGTTAGTAGGAGGCCCTATTGTGTGGTGCACACATGGTTTGTCGAAATGTAATAGAACACCAGTGACCTGACGCCCTGACCTTCACTCCAACAAACATGCCTGTGATCAACTGGAAAGCTTCCTCTGAGCAGGCCTAAATGCTCAACATTACTGTTAGACCACACTAATACTTTTCTGTTGGAAGTTAAACCCCAGAGGAAATGTTCTTACATGTAGTGAAAAGTGTTTCCTGGAGTGTTGTAATAGCAAAGTGGGACCAACTCTGTATTAATATAGCCTACTTGGCACCATTAAAAACGCACATGCAAGGTATTTTAGCGCCATAATAAAAGCACGCGTGAGCTATCTTACTCTTGGCTGCCCTTGCTAGGCTCAGTCAGCAGCAGTGCCTGTTTCCAGTTCTTGGACACTCAGCCGACTAATTGATGACTGGTGACAGAGTGGACAATGTGCCACTTCTCCATGGCTGAGACCTGCCCGTAACATGCAAATGGCTCTTTCTCTCTTGTGTTTCGTAGCCATGCCATTTTCTTGAAGCTGTACCATTTTTCTGTCTTTTTTTCTGGCTTTATACATGCTATTAACCACACCCAAGAGCAAAAGTGAAGCATCATTATACACATCACAAACAACTCCATGTTCATTCTTACAGGAGTGTTCAGCGCATCCATATGGCTCCAGATAAGATGGCTAAAACCATGCGCTTCTCTTTATTTCACTCCTACCCCACTGGAAAAACAATTAAATTCGATTTGATTCTTCAATTTGCAAGAAATACAGTACATACCTCACAAGTGGTGCTAAGCACACCATTGATTTTGGAATATGACGTAGATGAGCGGGAGTTCACATGCTTACATGGCGTGAATGTCTAGATAGGCATGTCGTCAGAAGCTCAGATACAAGAGAGGAACACCCAATGTTTCAGCTCAACAAAATACTTGATTACCTCTAATACTGTCTGAACAGCTGACACTTTACATTTCTTCCTCTCTGAGACTGATTATTATTTTTTATTTCCCTCTCATGGGTGAAGCACTAAAGTCCACAGTAACATCGAAGTGCAGAGAAAAAATGTTCTTAAAAAGAAAAACATTATTTCTCATTATTTGCTCAAAATTTCTTTGTATTTTGTCATGTGTCAGGTTTACATAATACTGCTAATAGTTAAAAAAAATGACGGCTGTTAACATATAATTGTGAAAACATGTTTAATTGTGGAGTCCTTCAGCCAAACACTCATAATTATTTTGAGGAGGACATGAACAAACATGACATATCTTGGGTGGAAGTCAACAGCCCCACTAACAGACAAGATTTGGCATTTACAACATTACAGAATTCGTTTTCTGCCTCACTGCTCAAGTGTGTGTGTGTGTGTGTGTGTGCGTGCGTGCGTGTGTGTGTGTGTGTGTGTGTGTGTGTGTATGTGTGAGTGTGTCTCTGTATGCAAGTGTGTGGCTTTGTGTGTGCATGTGTCTGCATGTGAGTGTGTGTGTATGTTGGTGTGTCCCTATGTACAAAACCCAAAACCAGTGAAGTTGGCATGTTGTGTAAATCGTAAATAAAAACAGAATACAATGATTTGCAAATCCTTTTCAACCTATATTTAATTGAATACACTGCAAAGACAAGTTACTTAATGTTCGAACAGGTAAACTATGTAATTTTTTGCAAATATTAGCTCATTTGGAATTTGATGCCTGCAACATGTTTCAAAAAAGCTGGCACAAGTGGCAAAAAAAAAAGAGAGAGTGGAGGAATGCTCATCAAACACTTATTTGGAACATCCCACAGGTGAACGGGCTAATTGGGAACAGATGGGTGCCATGATTGGGTATAAAAGCAGCTTCCCTGAAATGCTCAGTCATTCACAAACAAGGATGGGGCGAGGGTCACCACTTAGTGAACAAATGCAAGAGCTGATTGTGGAACAGTTTAAAAACAACATTCCTCAACGAGCTATTGCAAGAAATTTAGGGATTTCATCATCTACGGTCCGTAATATCGTCTAAAGGTTCAGAGAATCTGGAGAAATCACTGCACGTAAGCGACAAGGCCGAAAACCAACATTGAAACCAACTTCTTTGCAATGTGTTGCTGCCTTTCAATTCTAAGTTAATGATTATTTGCAAAAAAAAAAAAAAGTTTCTCAGTTTGAACATTAAACATCTTGTCTTTGCAGTGTATTCAATTGAATATAAGTTGAAAAGGATTTACAAATAATTGTATTCTGTTTTTATTTACGATTTACATAACATGCCAACTTCACTGGTTTTGGGTTTGTATATGTGAGTGTGCGCCTGCATGTGTGTGTGTGTGTGTGTGTGTGTGTGTGTGTGTGTGTGTGACTCGATGCATGCTTGCACATGAGTGCCTAAATATGGAAACTGAAAAAAAAAAATCTGGGCATATTTGGAGTTTTGAGGAAAGCTGGTTAGATAGTTTTCTGTTTTGGTAGTAGGAAGATATAGTAGTTTGCAGTGATGATTACACACTTAACAAAATGAAGATAAATCAGAAAACCAAGAACTATTCAAGTTTTTATTTCATGTAATATAGGATCATATTGATGAAAATAAGATTAATAGATAACAATACATAATAAAAATAATAGTGTCTTTTTGAGAGAAAATAAATCAGTTTATTTTACCAAACGTTAAAATCCTTTATTTTGATTGGCTGACAGACGTTTGATTCTTTTCCATGTACCCCGTGAGTCTCAGGGGGTATATGATCATATACCCCGTAAGAGTATGATTTTGAATTCCTTGTATTCGATTCAACCGCTTGTTTGCCGATGTAACGGAACGTAAATCTGAATTGTTTACCGCGTTTCGTCTGCTTTTGACAGCTGTCAAAATGGCATCGAAACGTTTCGCTAGTCACACAGACAACTACATTCTTGAGAAACGCGCAAAAGTGAATACCTTATCTTCGTCTATGTTGCGTGAATACCTAACAGAAACACGAGGAGATGTGGACTTTGAATGCTTCGACAGCGTTCGCTTGGCTGAGACGCTGAGTCACTTTTACATGGATTTAAGAACAATATATAGGTTGCCACCGTAAGATAAAAACGGTAAGATAAAAACTTTGTCCAGCTCTTTCAAGGGGGTATATGGCGTGATGTACCCTGCCTCTGAATCTTTGTTCCACGCGGCTTCGCCTTGGGGAACATAGATTCAGAGGCAGGGTACATCACGCCATATACCCCTTGAAAGAGCTGTACAATTCATAATATATATAGTGCCCACCATTTTCTTTGATTGCTGTGTTTAATTGTTCAGGCACAATTTTCACATTTTTAAAAATTTCTTCTCTCACTAAACCTTTCCACAGGGTTGGAAGCTCATTCCAAAGAGATTCTTTGGATGTTACAACAGATTTGCTCAATCTTATTAAGGTCTAGACTTTGAGCAGGCCAAGTCATAACCTTTATGTCACCACGTGATTCATTCTTACTGAAATAATTCTTGCACAACTTAGAACCAGGTTTAGGGTGATTATCTTGTTGTAAATAAAATCCCCAACCAGTTTCTTTCCAGATGGCAATATGTGCCTCACAAGGATGCTGTAATACTACTTTCGATCCATAATTCTGTCGATTTTATGAGCTCACCAGCTCCTTTCGAGCATACTAAACCCCAAACTAAAGTATTATCGCCTCCATGTTTTCCTGAAGAGGCTAAACAGTCATTTTTGAAACATTCTCCAACTCTACGGTGCACATAACTTCAGCTTTTGGATGAGAACATTTCAAATTTTTATTCATTGGTCCATAGGACTGGTTCCCAGTCCATTGGTGTCCAATACTTGAATTTCTTGGCAAACTCAAGTCTTTTTTTGATGTTGCTAGCTCTAAGAATGGTTACGAAAAATCAGACCATTTTCACACACGCGTCTGGAAATAAAAAATCTTGATCAATATCATCAAGGAGCTGTTATGATGTTGTAATTTTTTTTACTTGTCAAACACAGATAATGAACATCAGAGGCACTGAACTTCCATTTTGCACCTCTATTGACACAAAGTGGCAAAGTCAGCAAAGTGGTCTCTTTGAAATGCTTGATGTTGTTTCTTACAATGCTATGGCAGCATTTATCATCTTCAGAAATTTTTCTACGTAACCAACCATCATTATGTAAGGCCACAATGCAGCTACGAACAATCTCAGAACTCTTTCTGCCATGCCATCGTGTTTAACACGGTGACAATGCTCAAAGTTCATGTCACCTTGTATACTAGAACAACTGACCATCAGAGATAATTTGCGGCATAATGTTGCCTCAATCCAGTTTAAACAAATTTTTTTTGAATTAATAATCATGAAATGAGCGTTCAAGCATGCATTCATGCTATGCAAGAGTAAAAAATAAATAAAATTTGCGACAGCTTTCGATTGTTATAAAAAAATTGATGTTTTCAGTAGTTTTGTTTATTACCAAAGTTTTTACCTCAGTATACTAGTGGGAAAAATTTTTGTTCCCATTGCCTAAAATAGTATTTTTCAATTCATTTTCACCAAAAAAAAATAAATAAATAAAAAATATTCCAACCCCTTTTAACACTTTCATGTATGGAGGTCACTACTCTGTACAGCTGTTTAAAAGTGTTTTTTCTCTATATATGCCTACAATTTTGGGCACTGCCTACATATAGTCCACTGTAGTGGAAGCTAATGCATCATCCCATACAAAAAATCCCATTGACAGGTCATTGCAATGGGAAAAAGTTGTCATTTACAGAATAAAGATAGAAAAAATGTTTTTTCCAAACCTTTTTTTTCATCCCTAAGGATGTATAAAACCACTTAGAAAAAGAATCCTGACTGAGTTTAACATTATTAAGGCATGAGAGAGTTAAACGATAGTGGTGGTGCATAATCATCAGTGCGCACTACGGTATTTCATTTGGGTTTCAACTATTTACGGCAGTGTCTGTATTCACTTTGCAAATGGCGGCAGCTCTAGATTTAGAAAGTAATGTTTAGATTTCTCTTGACCGAATGTTCCAAGGATGACTTTAACACAAACAGAAGGAGCATTTGCACATACCAAGAACCCAGTGTTTATATGAGGGAGGTAAAGGATGTCACTCAAGACCAGGGACTCAGTAATGCTGCCAAATTTTGCAGTGTTTTTGGAGTTTTATATAATTGATTTGGATTGCATTAATATTTGAGGGTTTTTGCTGAGTGGGGTATCGTGTGATGAGGACACGCTTCGCACAGATGATGTTGCATAAGCTTAGCTGCCGAAATCTCTGGCTCATTTTAGACATGGATTTGTTCTATTTTAAGGTATTTTATGCAATTTGAATGCTATTCAAAACCAATCAGTTGGCCCTGTTATGTAAAACAATTCAGTGAAAGACTGTTTCTGATGAACTTGCTTTTAATACCTGATGGTCATAAGAGGATATATGGCGAGGCCAGCATATTTCACAAATGATTTTCTTCTCACAGCTGTTGAATTTCAATGCACAGTAACAATATTATTTTAACTTTGAAAAGTTAGTGAACACGCTGTATTCAAAATTTTAACTTGAGCAGGCACAATTTTTTTCTGCATTTTATGCACAACATTTGCGTAGAATTTTAAGGAGGCACAAGCACGAAGAATTTCAATTGAAATAAGACAGCTAGTTTCGGTCATGTTTTCTGAAACCCCCACCAATGGAGTTGCACTGTGACAGCAGAATCTAATGAATTACTTCGCACAGTTGGTATAAGCACATTTGGGCGTTATATTTATTCCTATTATGGGCCTTTTATCCTCCTCATACAAATTCTAGATTACATTTCGTCCAATTTTTTCAAGGATGAAAATACATGCTACTCTGCCTATTTTAAAGCAGTTTCTAACTTTGGAGAAAAGAGCGAGAGAGCGAGAGAGAGAGAGAGAGAGAGAGAGAGAGAGATCTTGTTCATAAACACCATCGCCCCTCCCCCTCTGCTCCTTCTCTTCCTCCAAGCCCTTCAAACTCATTCACAAGTTCAGTTCCCCTGCTGTGGCTGTACAGAAACACAAGGACTGAAAGTATGTCTTATTACGAAGTAAGAAACACTAGTAACAACAAACATTTGATATTAAGCATTTACATGTTACTCACAAATGCATGCCACACCATATCAAAGTTATTTTAATTGTGCTTGGTAATCGCGAGATAATAAACGAGGCTGTGCATCAGCCAAGCAAGAACACAAACTAATGTTACAAGCACAATGTTAACATTAGCTACTGCAACTAGTAACTAGGCGCGCATATTTCTAAAGCTACCTGATGGTGATGGCTACACTCCAGTTCCAACCACAGGTTGAGGGAAGCGAATAGACTTCAAAGAGACAAACAAGCTTGCATCCCTGTACACTAAAGTATGTATCCTAGCTGCTAACTAGCTACCGACCGACTGATCAGGCTTTATATGCATTATTATTTTCACCGTTATGCAAAGCTACGACACAACACTAGGCCGTGAAACACCTTTAGGCATGGTTTATTACTGCAACAGTTTCTTATTGCACTTCGTCGACCATTCTGTTACAAACAGTTTGCTATTACATTATTTCACCTGCAGGCCAGTCGCTATAAAAACAAATGTGCAGAGCAGTGCTAATGTAAAAGCATGCAAGCAAACTACTTATGAACACAATGCCAGCAGCCCTTCCAAGCACTTGTGCCAGGTTCATGCAAGTTGCAACTGTTACAACTCCTCCTTCTTGACTGACAGTTGTTCTACAAGTGTCTTTGGTCTTTTTTTCTGCTGGTTCAGCAGTTATGCAGTTATTGACATAGGAAAATAATTTTCCATCAGTTCTTGCCTTCTTGTTTGAAGAAATATGCTGTTTCTATACCAAACACTTATCATTTTATTATAGCGTACACTACATCATGAAGCATCTGTATGTTTGGCAAAATTAATTTTAAGCAACTAAAAGCATACTCATTGCTTTACTCATTGATGAGGAATCATGAAAAATGTTCAAAAACTATAAGCTCACCCTAAAACAATAGAAAAGATTGTTCATTAAATACATTTAATCTCCTATCACTGAGGATGAGTAACTCGTAATTATTGGTGGCCATTGCGGTTTATTTATACTGCGAGTGATGTAATCCATTGGCGCTGTAATCTCATCAGCATTGGGAACTCGCTGTTCTAACAAGCTATCCATTGCTCATAGAAATATAGAGGGAGACTAGAAAACGACTGCAGACACTACAGGAGGCAGATCAGAATTAGCTGGAGGCAGGGCGATTGCACAGTTCAACAGATATCTGTGAGGCGGTCTGAAATAATCCGCACTGCATTTACCACGAGATTAAAGAGGCTCGTGGGAAAATAAACCCCTGCAGGTTTCAGATGTCAGAATTACGGCCCTGAACTTCATCCCTTTACAGCGTAAATAAACACACTTTAAACATCCTGATTAATCCCACGGAGACGGCCATTATCCTCGATTATCTCAATTTGAGGCCTTCCAGTCTTCACGGGAGATGTTGAAACTTTGGCACCCTTTTCATTTTCCCTGTCATGGACCTGTGCTTTAGTTTGAATGCTCCCATATTTCTGTAAAGGGTCTTCGCCTTTCACAGCGTCTTTGTAGTTTATATATTCCTGAGTGTAAAAAGGCAAAGTCCTGTGTACATTTGATATTTTATTTTTCACAGGAGTCAGTTATGAAAACAAATCTAACGAGCATCAGGTACCTCTGCCCCTTCATATCCAGATCAGTTATGTTTTATCGGTTTGTTTTGATCTGACAGGCCTATCACATTTCGATGTTAGTTTGGTATGTTTGCCATCCAAGTTGTATTTACTTTTCCCCTGAGAGGTCAAAGAATAAAGCTGTTGTTTTCAGTAAGCCACTAAACTGCATTTCTGTTTTGAGTTCAGCAAAACCGTCCTCTGCGGGTACACGGCTCACAGAGGTTTCTTCACAAACAATGGCAGCTCCACAATCCCTGCCTCTTCTTGTGTTTAGACAGATAAAACCTGAGAAAGAGTTGTGGTGATCTAATCAGACACCTCATAACCCAAAGCTTTCTTCTCTGCCCACTGGTTTGAGCTGGGAGTGGGAAGTGCACAGAGATTACTTCACCATAGCTTGCGGCGTTTGAAACCATTTCCAACATGATTAAGTGAAAGCACATTGTTAAAGTAATGCAAATGAAGCTGGCAGTTGGAACCTGTTGCATGTGAAAAGTCTGGAGACACAGGCGCGGAGCGGTGGTCTGGTCCATGTGTGGGTAGAAGTTTCCCATGGAGAGACATTGAATGAGAAGTCAAGCATGCACAGGGAAAACTGCTTGAACACACGCTAATCCTGTCATTGTCAATGATTCCTTGAGATAGATGGGTTGCTCAACATATTTTGAAGAACCTGTTTCTGTTACTCGGCACTAGAATAATATGCAGATCATTCTAATTATCTTCCTTATTTAAAAAAGGAATGAGGTCATCTCATAATTGTGCTTACCTATTTATCTAGTTTCCTTGTGATTGCTGCTGGAGGCCTGATGCCTTTATTTTTGTTTGTGTTACACGATACTAACCTGAATATTTGAGCACGAAGCCTTTCCATTAACCCAATATGTTATTTCATTCCAACCTTGCACATGCACAGCAGTAATGTGACTGAACACTTCAATAATTAAAGTGACTCGTAACGGATATCCCACAGGTGTCTCTCATTGCACATATGCCGCGCTCATGACGTGTGCAAGTGGAAGAAAATACGCATTACAGCAGTAATGTGCTCAATTATCGCATTTGAATATGCATTGCATTTTAAAAATGGGTGCCCCATACAGTCTGACCTTACGAGAGGCGTAATGAAGCTCCTTACTGGCTCACTATAGTGCTAATAGTTGGCTTTCGGGAAAAAGACACCTGATATCTCTTGTTTGTTTACTACCTGTCGGTTGGCCTACTGACCGAATTGGATGGAACTTCCTGGCCCTCTCAAGCTTATACAAACCAAATATAAATGGATCATTGCTTGACATTTATCCGTATTTGTGCGACAGGACATGTTTGATTCTACAGCAACACCAAGGCCATTTTCAAAGAATAAGAAACTTATACCCACAAAAAAATCAGGAGGCCCATCTGACTGAATACGTCATGCCAATTAGAATACGAATCGGAACCTGTAGATACATAATGCTATGTTCCCACTCTCGCGATTCGCGGTGCGATTAAAATCGTGGGCCTAATCGTGGTGACCCTATCAGATCTTATCAGATCTTGAGGTCAGTTGTGCAAAGTAAAACGTTCAGTGTTAAATCAACACTTAAAGAGTCTATTTGTATCCACGCAGATCCGCGTGTTTGCTGTGTGGCAATCGTGTTGATCGTTGAAAAGTTTTGGATGGTTCAAAAATTTCCTATGATCAACACGATTAATTGTCCTTCGCGATCATCGCATCACCTCGTATCCAAACCTGAAATTTTAAACCGCTTTCACACTGGACGCAAAATAAATTTTTTGCATGACGGATTACATTCAAAGTCAATGCAAAGATGCGAACACACGCGCTCCGTTACGAACGCCACAATTGGCCATTTGTAGCTGGTCGTGGAACTTCCCTGAAGCTGGTTTCACACCGGACGTGAAACTAATTTTTTCAGGACTAGCTACGAATGGGCAGTTGTGGCGTTCGTAACGGAGCACACGACAGTGGGAACTAAGCATGAAGAAAAATAATGGCATTTTAAAATCAGAGAATTGCAGTGTTTCCCTTAGTCGCCTCTTTATAGTCAAATATCCAAATGGCAGAGGCCCATCAGCTTGTGGTGAGATGGTTAATATCTGGGAATGGAAGAACTTTAGTAACATATTTTAAATAAATTTTGCAGGATATAATGAAAATTTGAGCTGAATCAAACCGCCATTATACAATATACCTGTTAAAAAAATCTCAAAAATCCGCAATCAAAGGATTAATCAAAATGCAAGTTTTTTTTTTGGCACAAAGACCAGGTTTGAAGACAATTTTGGCCACAGGACCTGCTGGCGATCAGTGACAAACTCAGCATCCAAGCAACTGCTATTGACCCACTGCGGAAACTATTTGTGAATGCGACAGGGCCTAATGCAGGCTTGCACCCGGTGGGCAGTTTTTCATTCACCATAATGGCTGCTTTGTGCACATATTATCAGCAGGCAAGGGGACCCTGCTTGGAATTGGAAGCACGGAATGAAGCAGATGCCCATTGGTGCAACTGGTTGCACCAATGGCGGCCAAGCTCAGCCTTGGGTTGTTGCATAAGTTGGTTGGGGGGGGTATGAGTTCTCATTTTGCATTTCACCATCCAGCGCTTTGGTTCTTTGTGCCCTAATACAGTCCTCCAATGAACACTTTATTATCTGGAATGACAAGCTCTTTCGTTTGAAGACATAAATTGCGGCGTGAACTGTAACTAATCTCTATAGTTTTGTGAAACACCCCATTGTGATTTTGGATGTATCACTGTGACTCACTGAGCAAATATACGGTCTGAAGTCATCGAGAACAGAAGAAGTTATGACATTTCCGTCTTTACCGCACTCGTTGTTCCCCTCCTAGTAAGTAATCATTATTCATCAGAGGAAAAACAAGACAAAGAAAAATGGGGCACGAGGCCTATTTTCTTGCATTCCTGAAGAGAATGAGTGACGTACTTAGAATGACGAGGTAGCCCGCTCAGTTCTGTGCATAGGAGGACCTACTCATGTTTTGTATGTTTATAATGTAAACATTAAGATTATATAATGTGACATTTAGATTTCCGCATCATCAACCTGACCATAGCAAATACCGGAATGTCAATGATTATGTGACGAGACCGTAGGCAAAGTGAAAAACAAACATTTCCGCAGGAACATAATGTTTTGCCTTTAAATTGAATTTGCTGATTCATTAAGATGAATGATCCCAGGGACTTTGATATCAGTTAAACTGAAAGGTTCCCAGGCGTACACATGTAAGTATTTGTCCTGCTTAACTCAATTACCCAAACTTCTCATAATCCTCCTTGTAGATGGATCAGGGTTACTTGAATTAAGCTCAAAAGGAATGCGCAAAGATTTGGCATTTTAAATAAGGGCAGTATGAGGGTTATAAGTGTAGAAAACTGAATGGCAATGTTCTTTTTTTCTTCCTTGAAAAATGATATTATGTTTCAGTCTGGGCCACTGTGGGAGGGTGAACGAAAATAGTGCTTAATAACTCCTGTATTTACAGCGTCTTTGAAGATGTTCTGTTCGCCTAAGAAACAATTTTACACCACAAATGATGAGCAAACATTTAAAGAATCTTATCTCGCAGTGAATGTGCTTCAGAGTTGAAATGGTAGACGCCATAGCATGTGGCTTCAAAAATCGACAGACATCAATCAACATGCCCTTAATGAGAAGTAAATAAACCTCCATTCAAGCGAGCCAGGAACCCACCTATTATGAAGGGCTTTTTGGTCCTTGAATTAATACACTTGAAATATAAAAATTTTGGATTTGATTGCAAATGATAAATCAACCGATTACATGCGGTTGTGTGAATTATGTTTTAAAAACTTGAGTTTATAATTGGGCTCAAGGCCTAAAATGTTTAGAAGGTCCTTGACACACTTGCATGGAACCCAGTGACAGGATGCTTTGAAACAAATCAATTTTTCTCATTGAAATGTCTCTCTCCCATTTACTATTTCTGTGTTGCTCATGACTAAAACTAAAATTATAATATTAATTTTAGAGTGTAAAGACAATCTGAAATGTGTTTTGTCTTTTCTATTTTTAAGACTGTCAGTTGTCATACTTGTTGACGACCGTATATGCCAGAATGACGTTTCATGACTCACCCGTGAAATGTAACCAATTAAAAGGCAACCAGATAACGGGGAAAATGAAACAATCCTTAATTATTGAACAGTTCTTTATGCGATGTATAAAGGTCACTGAGCTGTATGGTGTTTCCCAGTGCTTAATGTCTGTTGCCTTATGCCATCAGCGCAGTCAGACATTGCAGGATGTGCTAACCTCATCCCCAAATCAACAAGATCATTTTTTTTATGTTTTATATGTCAATAATTACACAGGCTCCTTCTTTATTGTCACATTGTAACCCATGTAGTTGTGTCCAGGGTGACTGTCTCCATGAACGGCCCCCGAGCTGCCGAACTTTTTGAGAATCATATTACGGCATCGGAAAGTGGCTTTGTCTTGAGGAGCTCAGGCGTGTGGTGGAAAATTTTCCCGTCTCACCTGACAAAGGAACAGGTGGAGAAGCCTCCATTGATTGGCTGCACAATTTCTCATGCAATGAAGGGGAAAACGGGATTTGTCCTGTCTTTCAGCAGCAACTGTGTAATAGAAAAATTAAGCTTGATGCTTCTGTCATTTTTTTCTTGAATCATAATTTCCCCTCTCATTCTGAGTGCAAAGGAAAAGTTACCGCTTGCACAAATACATCAAACACTGTATCTTCTGCACTGTGACGCCAAGTAATTAATTCCAGTTTATGCGGTTTATTAGATTTAAATTGAAACTGGTAAAGAGTTTTTTTCTGAATTGGGAGTTTAACCGCAAAGACATCACAGAGTAAAATGTTCAGTGTGAAATCAACTCTTACTGGGTGCATATTGTAGCAGATTGGACCATACGTTCACTGTCCAATTTCAAATAACTGTGGGCATTTTACTGTGCATCGGTGCATGGCTAAATTAACATTGTCAGTCCAACATAAACAGAAAAAGGTTTTTTGAATAATTTATATGCTTCACAATCATTCTCCTAAAAAGCTAGTTATCATGCCATCTTTTTCTGTGAAAATGAAACACTGCTTTTGTGTTATAGGGAAATTAGTTTGCAGCAATGGAGCTGTGGAGCGCTGAAATTTTATGGATTTTTCTGGTATTGGTCTTCAGCGCATTTGCACCTTGAAATAAGCACTCAATTAAGAACCAAGAGTCCACATAAGCAAGATAAATTTGCAGGCAACTGCTCTAATTGATTGAGTTCAAAGTAAAAAAAAAAAGCCTGCTGCATGTGCTAATACCTCCTGTTCTCAGCTGTAAGTTGCTAGATAGTAATCTGCTATATGTGTGTAGAACCAGTCAGTATTCCTAGTAGAAACTCTTCGCCCTTAGAAAGTTAAATGTTACTTTTAATGATTGTGATTCACGGAAACCGTCTTCCTAGCCTAGTTAATTGGTACATGCTCCAAAGCCTTTTCAGGATCCAGGACTGGAACTGTGTTTACGTTCACCCATTTCAAGTCTGCTCCTTTGTCGAGGATATTAGAAATAAGCTCTCAAGCCCAATTGCGGGTCCATGATTGGTACTGCATTCTTGTTAACCCTTTCCAAGTCTGTTCCTCAGTATAGTTTCTTGGGAACAAGCTCCCAATCCTTCTACAGTCATTAGGATTGAGACTAAGTTCCATTAAAGCTACTCCATCCTCCTTGTGAACAGTTCAGCTCTGGCAAAGTGTGCACCCACCTGACTTTCATCCCGGAAAGCCACTGACTGGAGATTAGCTTTGCTCTGCATCACCCATAGCAACTGAACTGAACTGTGCCTTCTTCCAGAAGAATCCGTCCCACTGTTATCGTATTACTGTCAATAAACCTTCCTATTTGATTGTACTATGCCTCCGCACTTGACTCCTGGTCTGAATCATAATTGCACAGCATGCCATGGTAAACAGCAACAACTTTGATGATCACCAAAATGGTGTTGCTGAACACATAGGACCTAAGGCTATATTCAGTTCTGTCAAATACCAGCTTGTCCTTGATATGGATTAAATCAGAGGCTGATTTCTCATTGTTTCCTGCCTCAGAAATAATATTGGGAAAGGAATGAAACCATATTTCTCTGTGTTTGCACGCAAATTCTGAAAAATATCTGGCGCAGTGGCCAGGAAAAATTTCCTTCCTTTTTAGAATAAATTCCAAAAATATTGCAAAAGATCTTACAACCACATTTTCACCCAATGTGTTGTCAGATTCAATTGTTTCTTGGATTACTACTGCCTATGTGGTTGGGCAGCAGCTACAAAAATTACTGGAGGAGCAGAAACATTGAATTCACTCCTTGTCCTCACATCTAAAATTTAGTTCAAAAGGTTGTTCTGTTCTGGAAGGGAAAGATGCTTCATTTTCAATTTCAGGGCTGGTGAAAGAAGTTCTTGCTCATGAAATTATGTTGGGGGGAGAGAGAGAGAGAGAGAGAGAGAGAGAGAAAACACATTCAAAATGGAACAATGAGACCTATTCTACCAAGCTGGCACTTGCAACCTGAAGTGTGTCGTCTAGAGGTCAGACAGTAAAAGCCCTGCCATGTGCATCCTCCCTCAACTCAGCCGGCTACGTGAATTCAGACTTTTCCCTGAGGAACTGCATTAATGTGCTAATCCAATCAATTTATTTTAGCACAATACTGTAGGTATCAGAGAGGACCTCTCGGTCACCCCATTGTCCATGACACCTCTGCCCCTCTGCCTGAAATTGGCCGAAGTCTTTAGCTCCTTAAGGGCACAATAATACATGGACCCCACCTGCATGGAGCTAAGAAGAAGAACATTGGAGCATGGCTACCCCTCTGTCTGAGAACGGACAAAAAATAAACCTCTAAACATGAAGTGATTAGCCCTGTCCTGCTAATGTGTTTATGAATATGATATGTGATATAGACATAGGCGGCAGATAGGGGGGCTGATCACTTTGTTAACGGGCCTGATGTTTGTTTAGAAACGACAAAAAGTACATTTCTATCAAGCAAAAGCGCAAAATGTGTTCTTTAATGTTCCGAACCTATAAAGCACATTTTCAGCTCTTCAGTGATGTGGATCTAGTGTCCTACTTTTCCCAGTGCAGTAGGAAGATGCTGTAAAAACAGTGAAAAAAAAACAGACACAGCACGTAACTAGTAATTTACTCAGTGTAGCAAAACAGTGTCGTCCTACAAACACATCCCATCTGACTTGTCTGCTGACCATCCGTACTATATTTAGAGGAAAGCAGCGCCTTTGAAAGCAACGCCTTATTTGAATAGGAATGCTTTCCTGGAAGGCAGTTGCTACGGGTACGGCAGTTTTCCAATGCATTTCAATGTAGAGAGGTACGGCAGTCCCAATTTCAAACCCTGCCCTAACCTAACCCTGACCCTAAGTCTAAACCTAACCCTGACCCTAACTATAATCCCTAATCCTTATTGTAATCCCTTCAAATCGACTGCCTTAGCAATAAAAACTGCCGTATCTCAAGACAGTTCGTTCCTTGGAAATAGTGTGCTCCCCCTTTTCTCATCCATAGGTAAACCAGTGGGTCTAATATTGCGACTTTGTATCTCGGATAGAAAACAATGGATTCTCTGTGTCTGCCCGCAGACGTGGAGCTGCAAATTTATGCACTCAAAAACAATATTCTATCACTAGATGGCACACCCTGATCAGTTATTGAATATGCACAAGCAAGCCGAGCTCGAGCACGGTTTAGAATATGGACGAGTTCGCTCCAAAATTTTCAAAAATTTATTTTTTCAGGAGTTACCTGAATTTAACTTCTCAGCTAAGCCTGATGTGCAAACTGGTCAACAAACGGGCCTGTAGTATCCGTCCAGTAGTTAAAAAAAATGATCATTTGCTACAGAAAAAAAAAAATTGTTGTCATCTGTAGCAACCTCTTCAGCTGCAGAGAGCTAATGGTATCCCAAATAGTAGTAAAGAAAAATCTTATTTCTGAAGCAAAAATTCAATACGGTATTGATACTTTGTAATTCTGCTATCAATTATAGCCATCACATATGAAAAACGTAGTTCCCTACCATGGATTTACGCATAGACTCTTCCATCGACAATTTCAGCACTTCTTATATCCTTGTAAGTACTCATGTTGATAGCCATAGCTCAATTACTTACCAAGGTTCATCTGCAGAATGCACACTTACAGTTCACACCCACGTGACAATTCCGGGGTAATAATGTATTGATTGACTAGTTTCTTCACCAATTCCAGAGAGTTTAAACTTTCCTCAGCCGATGAAAATGTTTCGCCGTAAACACGACATGTATCCACACACTTTGAAGGAGTTTTCATCGGTGAGCGCAACTGAGACGTCCCATTACCTTGCCCATGACACCTGTTGCTGGTTGGACAGTGTTTACAAGCACACAACTTCAGGAAGTAACCACGCCCAATATGAAGGACCACCCAAAAGACTTAGGACTGGTTCTGCAATGCAGGTTTTTTTAACTCTGTAATTGTCTCAACCCAGTTTTAGTAACGAAAGCTTGGGGAATGTCTTCAGTCTCTAGATAAGGGAAGCGTCTTAAGACTGACTTGTGAGTCTACCCTTGAAGGTATTGGTGATTTTGTGACAGGTGCTGTCCTGCTTGCACACTATTGTTCTGAACTTTCAAGACAGAGGCAAAGCACTTGCACACACATATGCCTTGTTGAAGAAACTGCTGCTGTCTTACAGGTCTAGTCAATGTTAAATTCACTATGAAAAAACACCAGCGAAATAATGATTTGGTGGACTGCAATGCAATATACACTTGTAGTATGCTTCTGTATACTGTATACAGTTGTAATCAAAATGATTCAACCCACCCCCCCCCCCCGGCAAATTAGGTTTACTGGCAAAATTTATAAACTTTCAGCTGTTTGCAATTAACAAATCAAACAAAGGATGTGAACCGTAGGTTGAACGGTATCTTGCCAAAAGGGTTGCTTTTTTTTTCAGCGAGAACCATGAAGGTCAAGGCCGATCGCCACCAAAAACTAATCAGCCAAGCGCCTGACCATATACTACATTCACACCAAGTTTGAAGTCAATCCAATTGAAGCTACTCAAAAAATAACGGTTTTGTCAAACCCTAAAATTGACCTTGACCTTTGACCTTGACCTTGATGGAGTCCCTTGAATAATAGGAATCGTGATGAGTCATTGTTAGGCAACCGTACAAAAGATCTCAAGGAGCAGGCATCACGCAGAGCAGGGAAAATTGTTCAAGAAAAATTTCCGGTAAAAAACAGTTTTTTCGTCATAACGTCACCAAATGACGTCAGAGTGTAAAAATTTTGACTGATCTGGAAAGCGGTCATCAAGCGCTTTCATATGAGGTACTACTCGACATAGTTTCTGCAAGTTCAAAATTTGACCTCGTGGTCAAACATTTTCGACCTTCAGCGAGAACCATGAAGGTCAAGGTTGATTGCCACCAAAAACTAATCAGCTGAGCGCCTGACCATATACTACATTCACACAAAGTTTGAAGTCGATCTGATCAAAGCTACTCAAAAAATAAGGGTTTCATCAACTCCTCAAATTTACCAAAAATTGACCTTGACCTTTGACCTTCACCTTGATGGAGTCCCCTGAATGATGGGAATCATGATGAGTCATTGGTAGGCAACTGCACAAGAGATGACAAGGAGCAGGTAACGCGCACAGCAGAGAAAAGTGTTCAAGAAAAATGATTTCAGACAAAAAAAAACAAACAAACAATAAACAAACATTCCGACCAACATATCTTGCAAAAAGCTCCGCTTTTTGGCAAGATAACAAGAACAATTTAAATGGCTCAACACAACAAACATACAAGTGTCTCCTGCTAATTCAACACGAAATGCCACTTTTAATTACTGCTGCAGGCTCAAAATTGTTCAACCCCTTCATGACAAGCATCTTGCTGCTATGACCTGCTGGAGATGTGAGGCATAGGCGGACAACAGCTTCTGGCAGCATTCCCATGGAGTCTTAGCTCTGTCCTCATGGACAATGGCTTCCAGTTCACTAATATTCTAGGGTTTGCATGCTGCAACTGTCTTTTTCAAATCTTACCAGAGATTTTTTATAGGGTTCATGTGAGGCGACTGTGATGGGCATAGAATCTTCCCAGACTTCCTCTGAAAGCAAGCCTTGGTGGTTGTTGAGGTATGCTTAGGATCATTTTCCTTTTGGAAGGTCCAATGATGCCCAAGCGTCAGCTTCCCTACAGACGACATGACATTTTCTCCTTGAATATCCTGGTACTTGACTGAATCCATCTTGCCCTCCACACTTTGCAGGTTTCTAGTGCCAGAGGAAGCTAGACAACCGCAGAGCACCAAAAAGCCCCCACAATTCTTCACTGTAGACAGGGTGTACTTTTCAGGATGTGCTTCTTTATTCCTTCTGCAGACATACCACTGATTCATAACCCTGAAATATTCCAGTTTTGTTTCATCACTCCACAGAACAATATCCCTAACCTTCTGTGACTTATTTATATGGTTTTGAGCATATTGGAGCTTGTGCTTTTGGATCAGTTGTGGTGTATGTCTTGGAGACCTTCAACGTTTAGTTTGCCCTCGACTCTGCAAACTGAAACCTCAGTGCATCCTGCCACCAAGTCTTGCTGCAGGTCTCCTGCAGTCACTCGAGGGTTTTTAACCACTTGCCACCTCCAGGAATCTGGTGACAGCCATTGATAGCTTCCGCTTTCTGCCACATCCTGGCACTGTAGCCACCCGTCCTTTAACTCTGAACTTGTGAACTATGCCTCCAGCTGTATCTCTATGAAAATTCATTGCTTGTGCTAACTTTTTGTATCCTTTTCCTTGTTTGTGCCAGCCAATGATCTCCTCTATTAGCTTTTTTGGACAATTCTTTTGACAGCCATATTTCTAATATCCAATCAAATGTCACTGTCAACAAGCCCCTAGCTAGTGCAAGTATTTGATGGGTTCTATCTCAAGCAAACCTGATGCAACTAATTAAGCTCTTGATTAGCTGCATTAGGTGTGCATGAGACAACACCTGATTTGCATATATGCTCTTATGGCGGATTCTATTCGGGGGTAGAATAATTTTGAGACTGAGGTAGTCATTAAAAATGGCATTTTGTGTTAAATTTGGAGAAACCACTTAATAGTTGCATTGAGCTATTTAAAATATTCTTGATTAATCTGTTTATCACAAACAGCTCAAAGTTTGTAAATTTTGCTATTAAACCAAATTTGCAATGGGGGTTGAATAATTTTGATTGCAACTGTATATGACATTACGTGCATGATGGATGTAGTGAATTGTTTCAGCAGTAGCATTTTCTAGAGAAATACTTTTGTTCTCGAGCTTCAGCTCTCCTGGGATGGCATTGAATGAATAACACATCACAGAAATAGGGCATCATGGGCCGAATTAGGAACCCAGATCCTGCTGAGCTGTTATCTCCATTACGTCTCTCAGTTCCACACTTACTGTCCTCTCTGAACAACACAGCTCAGGAGCATATATGTGTTTACTTATACAAAACCTACAAATGCATACAGTCTTGACTACATATACCACACACTTGAGAAAGCTCTCCTTTGTCAACCTATTTGGGACTGAATGACTATAACTTTTTTGTAGAACTGTTCGATTATTCTCTTTAAACTTCCCAATAATGTTTCTTTTTGTGGTAAATTCTTTGTATCTCAGTGTAACTGTCTACAATCATTTCTGGGCTGGAGAGACATAATCTGTGACAGGATCATATGATTTGAGCTTCCACTCAAAATAAATAACCCCACCAGAAGTACACTTTTCACTGGCCCAAAGAAAAATGAAATATATAAAATGCCTCTTTTTTTCAGCCATTACTCATCAGAACCATTTAGTTTGGGTTAATTTCAAGGTTTACATTTTTACCTCACATGTGGTCTTACAACCTATATTAAGTGAAAGTAGTTTGGCATAAGTGCATTGGTTTATGATGTCGCACTGCAAACACGCTGGAGTTAAGGATCCTGCCGGGAAATCGGTCCACAAATGATATTCGATCCTGATGAAAGTCCGCTGTGAGCAGTGCAGAACTTTACAGATGGAAGTGATTGTAAAGACCACCCAAGAACACATGCCAAGTGCAAACCAACCTGAATCAAATGAAAAAAGAAACCACCAAGCATCAAGGACTCACTCTAAATACATATATGAGTAACGTTTTTAATTAGCCTTACTGTATGCCCCACCGAGAGACTGGTTCAATTCTAGTAATAATAGAATAGGACGACAGCCAGAAATCATATGGGAGAAAGTCCTCTGAAGAGACAAGAAAAGTGAAATTTATCCATGTAAATCCCTTGTCCAGACTCAAAAGTACATTGTAGAAGTGTATTCTGAAACTTTCTCTCGCTTTTGTGGTTAACATTCTTGTCTCGATTTTGGACGGCATCCCGACTACCAGGCAGTTCCTGTTGTGTAAGCAGAACAAATTGGGTCTTTTTTGACATTAATCTGGTCTGGTTTAGAGTTCTCGCCTTGCTAATTATCCCATGGTATGGAGTTTATTAGGGGCTTTGTGCTGGGTTTGCTCCGCTGATAAATGCCCAGGGCTGGGTTACACCAGCCCAGCCAGATGGCAGTGCCCGGAGGCAGAGGGAGACTGCTGTGCCTTGCCCTTTACTGAGGCTTTGAGTCCCAGGCTCCGGCCACCCGCTGGATGGCCTAACCAAGCCAGGGGAACCGGAGTGCTCACACAACCCGGCCCTCTAACACCCAAATGTCAGGGTCTGTCCGCTAAAAAAAGAACTTCCGAGAAACAAGAGGCATTGACTCAGCTTTTCCTGAGTCAGCATTGATATTGACTTTACCTCTCGAAAAGACATTATTTTTGTTTTTACCATATATTCTTATCTGTTTACTTGTATTCATCTACTGTATATAATCCATTATTACATGAAATAAATGCTTGAATAATGCTTGGTTTCTGATTTATCTTCATTTTGGCATGTGTATAATCATCATTGCACACTACTGTAAAGGGGACATATTAAGAAAAACTCACTTTTTCAATTCTTCTGCACATACATTTTGGTATTGGGAGTACTTAACACAATAACTGTGAAGAAGAAAATGTGAGACACACTGACAGAACCAATAAAACAGATTACCATTTTTTAATTGAATTCAGTCTGTTTTTAATGGAGTAGCAAGTTCAGTAATTGAATGTTTGCTAATGGTTGCCACTACACAGCAACAGATGCTAGCTATGGATCATTCATAACGTTAGAGGCTGAATTAGCTACAACATACATGACAGCCCCTTTTGGTTCCCACCTGTGTTGCTTTCAGTAAATATCCGCAAAATCCAGATACTGGTATAAATGGGTTGTGAAAATGTCATAAAAAATCACTTCTGAAAAGCTTTAAAATGTTTTCCATTCCAGTATGTCATTCAGAACAGTGAAAATGGCCGTGCTTATGCCAATGTTACACACAGACATGGAAGGATCCTCAATTTCTCTCCACTTTCTCTGAAAATCTTGACCAAGATTTTTTTTTCCTTTATGTACCAGCTCTCTATTAGAAAAAGAGTTCGCTGAAACCCAGTATGAGCTGGTCTATCTCTGTGTTCGAGGCAAACATTTAATGCGCAGTTAAAATGCGCATGGTTTTTTAAACATATTAAACTTTATTCCTTGTTGGTGCTCCCAACTTTTATCCCCATCTGAGGTGAGCTGGAGAAGGATTGCACTTTAATTTCACTTGGGCTCACCGCGAAGACCTTTCACTTTCCATGCAAATGAGTCGAATAAGTGAACTGAGTGAACCAGAGCTTAGTCATCCTGAGTCAAAACACACTGAGTCACAGATGCGAGCTACTCATTCAGGATTGCTCAGAGGTGCATGACAGCAATGAGACACTGAGCTTTCATGAGACTGAAAACTAAGCATAACTAAGTGGACAGATTTATACAGGCTCTATCCTTGCAGCTCCCAGAGTATGTTTGCAGTGAAATGATGACAGGAAAAACAGAGATTAGGGTCATTCCACGTCAAAACAGCCAATATTGAGGTGCCTTGTACATGATCTCACAGAATTTGCTCAAACGTAGTCCAAAAAAACTTCATGGTACCAAACAAAAGAATCCCAAGTTTCATGTCAGTATCTCTCTCCGATGGTTTTCGTGTGAAAAGTTCTTGAAATTTGGGTGAAATGCCCCTTTTTGACTTATGTGAATTGGTCATTTTGTTTTGTAGCATTTTGGGAGGACCATAACTTCTCACGTAGTAGAGACAGAAAGCTGAAATTGTATGTGCTGGTGCATTCTGGCCCATATATCAGGATTCTGCCGCTAGAATCACCTTGAGAGATCAGAGGGGTGAGAGGAGGGCCCTCAAATCCAAAATTTTTTTAAGGCAGCTAGTGATTTTTATCTTTTTGGGGGTTAGTAGGATTCAGTCAAGCGAATGCTACTGTTCGGAATGTATTTCTCCCTCCAATTTGGGAACTTTCGCACCACCAAACTAAGTTCTAGGATAAAAGTACCATTGGTGGGGGACTTCTGGGGTCAGAAAACCACTTCGGACCAAAATGATCCTCTCAGACCCTGGACTTCAGACAACCAGATGACCCTGTGGGCAGTGGATGATGATGATGGCATTTTAACCAGACAAATATATTTAAACATTAATTTGCTGAAATAAAATCTTTGATTATCAACCTTCTTCTATATGAACGCATTTTACGAAAAAAGACATTCTGAGACCCTTATTCGGCAGGAATTTTTATGTCCAGAAACAGGATTACGTAGAAAGAGTTGGCCAAACTGTCTAAAATCAGTAATAACATTAATACAGGTATTCATCAATGAACACCTGAGGTAAGTGTCCAACATTTTGCAAAAAGGGACTTTTTTGACTTCGAAATGCTGAATAAGGGTCTCAGACTGCCTTTTTTCATAAAATATGTTCATTTAGAAGAAGCTTGATAATCAAAGTTTGAATTACAATGAATTAAATGAATGTTTATATATGTATAATTTGTCTAGTATAAATGGCATTACCATCATCCAGTGCCCACAGGGTCATCTGGATGTCTGAAATCTAGGGCCTGAGAGGATCATTGTGGTCAGAAGTGGTTTTCTGACCCCCAAAAGTCCCCCACCAATAGTACTATTATCCTAAAACTTAGTTTGGTGGCAGGAAAGTTCATTATTCATTTGTGTACCACAATAATATTAATAACAACAACAGGAACAATAATACTAGTTTCATAAAAAATAATACCGACAATTTGGTCAAAAACTGAGGAGTATGTGCTATCTGGTGTAACACAGTTAAACTCAAGACAAACAAGATATTCTGCTATTCAACCTCAGGTTCAAGGTCTCCTTTAAATATAGAGAGCTGGTCTGCCGACCCAAACTAAAACATTGTGTTAACAGACCAAATATTTGCAGACTGTAGTTCACACAATTCAACTTAGTCTGGTATGAAGTCATTTGAAAGACTCTGAAAGTAAAAATAGGAGCCATTGGGCCTGTTGTCCCTGCATGTGGTAATGAGGGGATGCGCTTGACTTGGAGGTGCCGCTCTCCTTCATGAATGAAGGGATGTCCACCTGCTCTCCCTGAACTGAGACAGGAAGCCCCAGGTGCTGATCGGCCGTTTTCTATAGTTTTTTTTGTTGTTGTTGTTTGTTCATTTTTTTTTTTTTTTTCCCCTGAAGCTACATGACAGATTGATTTGTAACCTGAGTAAGGGCAAACTGGCAATAATGATGCAAATAAAACTTCACAGGTCAAATTACAACGAGGCATCTCTGACGCACTTGTCAGCTTTCTCAACCCAATACCCATCTGAGATGCTTGTGTTCACATTTGCTGTTCTGTGAACTCCTTGTAAACTTAGCAAAAATGCTTCTACTTAAATGTGTATTTTTGAGAGTAGAGATGGGAGATACACTGTAAAACCAAATGTTTATGTTCTGAACATATGCTAAACACTTTTTGTAACACCTTTTAAACATGTCACAGCGTTTAGATTTGGTTTTACAGTGTATGCAACATATCTGGAAAAACCTCAATTGCAACATCCCATAAAATCAATGTCTTGAATGGGAACAGCTTTTTACAAAAATTATCACCAGGCATTTATCTTTTACACACTGATGTTTAGACAATAAACATGTCACATGTTCCACTGTTTTTTAGCACATCGAAGGGTCTGTTCAGGTGCAGATAAATTTACAGACCACTAACTGCATATATAATGACAAAGACAGAATCCTAAATAGCATTTAGCAATTATAAATGAATGGATACGACTGGAGGCTTTATTACTGTTTTTGTGCTCTCAGATTTGAAAGAAAATTTTACACTCAGATGCTTATTACACCACTGAAATGAAAATGACGAGTTGTTGCCAAAGAACTATTCCCCTGTAGTGGCCATGTGTGAAGACTTGGCATGTTAAGCGCATATGGCACATCACCGACGGCGACCAGATGGGCGCAAAATTCTCACGTCTGGCACGTCTGAAAAATGTCATTAGCATTTCAGCAGCTCCGTATCACATATCTGCCTGTGCGCCTCTTTGTAAACACATCCAGGGCGTGCGTGACAAGAACAAAGAGCAGAACAGAAATGAAAAGACATGCAGGCAGGCGACAGGAAGGTAAATTTAGGTTTTCATCAAGGCAACTGAAGCGGTGCACAGGTAGCAACAGGTTGAGGCAACAACAGACTTTGAAGCCGGAAAGATATTGAGTGCGTCTTGACTGATAAATGTATTTGGCCTACCGTTAATTGACTCACCAGGCATATTGCTCATCAGCTAATTACTATGTTCAATATACTGGCGCAGCACTTAGTTATTTGGCTGCACAGTGTATCATTTACCTGGCATGACCTGATTCAATGCCCTTCATCCGTTTATTTATTTATTTTGGCTTATTAGCATCACGTTAATTACAAAAAAAAAAAAAAAAACCCCGGTCAGAGACTTCTGCCAAAGGCTAATTACTGTAGCCTACTATTCATTATATTGAAACATACAATGATCAACCACAACATGAAGACAACCTTCACACCTCTATTATGTAGGTCCCTCTTATGCTGCCAAAACAGCCCTTCCAAACTGATGTCCACTTGAGTTTTTGGTTTCTGGGTTTCCAAGCTCAATATTTCCCAGTACATCACACTCCCTCTACCTGTCATGGTTTGGAGGCTTTGAGAGCTTTCTTTGTTGCTCTCGTCCGGGACGATATCGTTTTGCTCCCTATCGGATTCCTGGACCAGCTGGCAGTAATTGGGGGCGTTGCCCGGACTCTACTTAAGCTCCAGTTCCGCCTCGCTTCCGTTGCTAGAGTGTCAGTGTTTCATTTGCGCTTTAGCCGGTAAGGTCTCCAGAAAGAGAATTGTCAGGGACTTCAGCTGTATATTTGAGGTTAAGTTGTGGTGAGCGAGGGAATCTTTGTTTTATTTTCCCTTTACTTTACTTTATACCCCGGATTACTTCTAGGTCCGTTGGTAGCATGAGTCTCACATTATTAATCTATTTGAGTCTCTCCTTTCTCTGCTGTTTTGCCTTTTAATTCTGTGCACTGCGTTTGGCGTCTGATACTCCACACCCATCACACTACCAGCTTGTCATCTTCCCTCAGTGCATCCTGGTGCCATCTCTGTCCCAGATAAATGGTAGCACATGTACCAGGCTGGTGCACATGATGTTGATGAAAAATGGGACTCATTGGGCCAAGCAACCTTCTTCAGTTCCTCCAAGGTCCAGTTCCAACATTAACATGCCCATTGTAGTGTAGATGCTTTTGATGGAGGACTGGGGTTAGAGTGGGCAATCTTTGTATATATTCAAGGTCCCCAATGTCAGTGATTTACAGGTATGACTATCAATTAAAATCTATAGCAAATACAGTTTATGGAAATGTATATTGGTCAGAAACTCACAGAGCCCGGGAAGTGCAATGACACGAAAAAAAATATAAGACGTGGCCACGAGATATAAGTCGTTCCCACGATTTAGCGAATTCGTGGCAGTGAAATACATCTCCTTCCCACGGTTTAGTTAACTCATGGCCACAACATATAACTCGTTCCCTCAATTTAATTAATCTAAATTGAGGGAACAACTTGTTTATTGTGGCCATGAAATAGCTAAATCGAGGGAAGGACTTATATCTCTGGGCCATGTCCTATATTTTTTTTTTATGTCATTGCAATTCCCGGGCTCTGTAGAAACTATATTGTCATTATGTACAACCCCGATTCCGAAATAGTTGGGATGAAGGGTAAATTGTGAATGAAATCAAAATGCAATGACTTTCAGATCACATGAGCCAATATGTTATTTACAATAGAACATAGATAACATTTCAAATGTTGAAAATGGGACATTTTACATTTTTATCTACAAAATGAGCTTATGTCAAATTTTCTGGCTGCAACAGGTCTCAAAAAAGTTGGGACACAGACAAAAAAGGCCTGAAAAAGCTATTAATGTATAAGAGAATCAGTTGAAAGAACATTTAGCAAGTCATTAAGTTAAATGGTATCAGGTGTGTAACAAGATTGGTTATAAAAGAGATGTCATAGACAGGCTGAGTCTCTCAGAAGTAAAGATGGCCAGAGGCTCTCCAACCTGTGAAGGCTTGCAGAAATTAAATTATGGAATACTTTAAAAACAATGTTCCTCAATGTCAAATTGCAAAGGCATTGGAGGTCTCATCATCAACAATGTATAACATCATCAAAAGATTCAGAGTAACTGGAAAAATCTCTGTGCGTAAGGGACAAGGCTGAAGACCTTTACTGGATGCCCGTGATTTTCGGGTCCTAAGATGCCACTGCATCACTCACTAGCATAATTCTGTCATTAACATTACTAAATGAGCCCAAGAATACTTCAAGAAACCAATGTCTATAAACACAGTCTGCCGTGCCATCAACAGATGCCACCTAAAACTCTATCATACAAAAAGGAAGCCATTGATCCAGAAGCACTGCCATGTTCTGTGGGTCATGACTCATTTAAAACGGATTGTAGCAAAGTGGCAAAGTGTCCTGTGGTCAGATGAGTCCAAATCTTACATTCCTTTTGGAAATCATGGGCGTCGTGTCCTCCGGGCTAAGGAGGAGAAAGACCACCCCCCCTGTAATCAGTGTTCAGTCCATAAGCCAGCATCTCTGATGGTATGGGGATGCATTAGTGCTTATGGTGTGGGACACTCGCATGTTTTAAAAAGCACCATGAATGCTGAGAGGTGTGTAAAGGTTTTAGAGCAACATATGCTCCCCTCCAGATGACATCTATTTCAGCAGGATAATGCAAAACCACATACTGCTGCTATTACAACAGCATGGCTTCATAGTAGAAATAGTAAGTCTGTGTGCTGAACTGGCCTGCATGCAGTCCTGATCTTTCACCGATTGAGAACAATTGCCACATAATTAAACAAAACGCCTGTAAAAGGAGACCCAAAACTCTCCAGCAGCTGGAAGCCTGTATTAAACAAGAGTGGGATCAAATTCCAATGGCTAAACTCAAGAAACTTGTCTCCTTAATGCCCAGACACCTCCAGTCTGTGTTAAAAAGAAGAGGGGATGCTACACGATGGCAAACAGGCCCCTGTCCCAACTTTTTTGAGACCTGTAGCTGCCATCAAATTTAAAATGAGGTCAATTTGTGGATAAAATTGAAAAATTTCTCAGTTTCAACATTTGCTATGTTCTCTCTGTTTTACTGTGAATATAATACTGACTGGTTTGATTTGAAAACCATTGCGTTTTGATTTTATTTACAATTTACACTTTGTCCCAACTATTTTGGAATTGGGGTTGTAAGATATTTACATTTTTGGGGTGAATTATTCATATTATTACGAAATTGGAAAATTCACATTTGCATTGCTGTTTTCTGTGCATATTGTATGGGTAAATATGTTCATCAGAGCGATATAAGACATACTCTGAGAAATTGAATCATTAAGTGGGGCAAGGAACTGGACTGTATTGTATGGGAACTGTGGGAGTTGTTTTTAGAGTGTGTATCTGCTAGTGGCAACTTGCAGGGGGACCTTCATTGACACCTGACTGATATTGGCTACGTGCCACTGAACACTTGGCTCTGAGTTCCTTCTAGGATGTTGGAATTCCTTGGAATTAATGTCCCATTTACACATGAATTATAATGCAAACTATATCCTATTTCACAACATATTGCTTCATTCATTGTTGGTTTTAGTATTTGACGATCTCAAGTATGCACTGTTAGCTGTATGATAAAATGTTCATATATTTGATTCTTGTCAAATGTTTGATAGTAGTAAGATATTGTGCATGTGAGGCTATTTGTGATTTAGCATTTTGCATAAAATGAGAAAAACAGGAACAAAAATCAGATATGAGTTCCTTTTCTGTGTAATAACAACATCTGTTGAACCAAGGGCAACTCCACCATGAGTTCATTGAGGGAATGAATTCACTGTACCCACTTGAAGTAACAAGGCACATTTATTATTCATTGGTGGTGCTTGCCACAATCTGCATGCTCTGTGTACACACAGAGCTTTGTCTATAAAAACTCATGCAGTGATTGACAGAGAGTGGCTTTGATCTGATGTGCTGACAGATTGATGGTGCAGAGTGTGCTGTATGCGGTATATCTGAAGTTTAAGGCTATATATTTGGCATGGTTTCACACAGTAGTTGATGTGGAATGCCACTCAACAGCTTTTCTTAACCACAGATAATTATTTTCTTCTTGGAAACATAATAGCTACACAGCAAACCCTCATGTGAAGCAGCCTCTTTCAGTTCTGCCTGTATCTCTGACAGTTCATTCAAACAGGACATGAATGTACATGATTTCTGGCCCATGCCTGACTCTAACAATTTTCACGCCAAAATTAGCACGTAGCTATACACAGGTTTTTTAAAATATGGGTAAGCCTGCCAAAATTGACTCCTTTCCAATTGCCAGAGCTTGCCTTTCTATTTTTTTCCTACAGTTTGTGTCATTCGACACAACAAATGCGCTGGAAAACAGGGTTTGTAAACAACAAAATAGAGGCCAGGGACAATGTTATGGCGGTTACATTGTAATATCTTTTACTCCGGCCTCTCTTTCAAACTCAAACTCATAATCATTGTTGGATCTTGCACAATAGAAAGAGCAAAATAGCCCCTGCAAGTTGTTCCCATCGAGTGGCTATTAATGCTCCAATATCTGGAACTTCAGCATGTATCATATCATCGCACTAAAGGAAGGGGAAAAAATTAGCATGTCTGTCTGACTGCCATGTGACCATCATTGCTGCTGGAACTGGACTTGATAAGTAACAATGAGAGCTACAGAGTTATTTGACCAGGGGATGAAAGCCCATTTAACCCTTTCCCACTGAAGACAAAAGCTGGATGTTAATAGGCGTTAGTAGCTTTTTTTGTCTAGTGTGAAAGAGGTATTAAGTCATCTGTAAGTTCATGATTCACAATAATAAAAAGACTCCTCAGTTGTTTGTTGAAAAAGACCTTTATCTTCAGCATGCTTTGACTATGGTTGTGACTGAATTTTGTGCTGTGAAATTAGAAAGGCGCAAAAGCGGAAGGTCTGTATAAATCACTCATTAGTACTTACAGGGAGGGGTACAAAGTGCCAAAATGGATAAAGAAATAGGCTCGCAATCAAAGGGTTGCCGGAGGGCATAGTGGGCTTTTCCACCCCTGAGCAGCACACTAATCCAGCGTTACTCCAACAAATATCCAGCTTTATGTAAAAAATGCTAAAGCTGTTTAAATTGCTCTCAGGAAGCATATGTGCTGAAGTGTAATGCCTGTCGTGGAATTCAGTGTAATGCCTTATAAGCCCAAATATCTTCGTTAAATTTGAGCTGTGACAATGAAAAATTCTTAAATCCCAAAGTAGAGAGGTCAAAACATCTCGTTGTATAAACTAATCTGGTAGAATGGTGTCTGGTACCGAAACTTTTCTTGTACAATCCCTCTGTAACAGCTCCCCTGGAGGTTTTGAAACTTTCCGCGGCAGCCTTGGCTGTTTCAGTCACTGGCTCCCCCCATGTGCGCATATTCATACTTTTATGATTTAGTTGGTGGCTTGAAAGGTTTCCAAATGCTGCAGTCCTTCAGGAGAGCACCAGCATATCATGAGTTTGTTTCTGTCTCTGTGAAACCAAATAGAAAAAAAGAAAGGTGGGTATAATTAGTTTTACAAAATTAGTTTTGCTATTCAAACACACAAATGCTCCTAAAATGGCCTGTTGCATAAAACCTTATTTTTTTTTAAAACATCTGATCAACATCCCATAATATCTGCATCACAACAGTAAACAACAAGTCATAATTTACAATAACCTAAAGCAAACCTTAACCCAGGACTTAGCAAGAAAAGACCATCCTCACATATGAGGCAACCAAAATAACTTAAAGAACTTATATCCACAAAATAAATAATCAAATAAAAGAAAGAAAGGGGACATATAGAAAAGACATAGTTTTTTTTCCACATTATTCAAAAAGTTCAGATAGGGTTAGCTACTCTTGTCGACCTTGTCTTCTGGGTAGCACAGATCATTTAGGCTCCTTGCTCCATAGCTCGCCCGGTGAGTTATCCTCTGTTTTAAATCAGGGTTTAATAGCTACCGCCTTCATCTCTGTTAGCAGCTGGCATGTGCAAGCGTAGGCCCCAGGAGGGTTGTAGGGGATAAATCAGACTGACAGCATTGGGGAACCAATAGGGTTACTGTTGGGCGTGGTCAGAGAGGAGCAGTGGCAGAAAGGGCAGTCTGTCCTTGAGCGGGCATCATACCCAGTGAGCGGCACACGTGCTGGGAACTGGGACCACTGCCTCAGGGAGCACGAAGAGTCACTGATAATGTACGCCACAAAACAGAGAACAAAACATTAGTGAGATGGTGAGCCCTTTCCACCCACTTATGAACGTGAGTGATGAAATATTTGCACCATTTTGAGTTAGATGGACTGACTGTGGACTGATTTAGCAACAAAAGGAACAAGAATGGGGAAATATGTATCATTAGCTGATTAACTGTAAATATACAGGTCCTGCCTCATATGCTCTTGCTACTTGGTTATCCACGCTCTCTCCTTGGACCCATGGGCTACATTGGCTGGCATGTGCTGGCACAAACTGGGTCGAGCTCTTACCGAAGCCCCCTCCACGACCCGTCCACGTGCGCCGGGTGTGCCCATATCGCTGAGGTGGGGGGAGAGCGCTCCTTGCACTCAGCTGAGCTGAGCTGACAAGACACTGATCACAGGGAGCCAGTGACTGCCTCTTGGCGTCTGAGACCATATGAGACAGCGCAGGCATTATAAAACACACGGAGACCTCTCTCTCTGTCGACATGGAGGGATAGTCGCTCACGTGCCGGAGCAGCTGACGGGAGAGGAGAGGGACCAGGATGGGTACAGGGGTGGGGCAAGAGGCAAAGGCCGTTAAGCCATTGGCCATATTAAATCTCAGGACAAGCGTGCGATGATGTAATTGGTGGACGTTCTCTGTGTCGCCTCACAGCTTCAAATGTCACAGACAGTGTTTCTGCATATGTTGCTAAGGACACACTTGATTGGGCGACTATTTCACCTTCTTATGTTTAATTCTTTGTTGTTACATAATTCTTTGGTGCCGTCATATTTTTCAGTGGGTTATACGAGGAGAATCGCGGCACAATTCATGAGCATGACGGCAGACTAAAGAAAGGGGTATCCCTGCACAAGAGACAAGTAATGATGATGGACTGCAAGCTAGCTTTCATCGCCTTGTATTTGCTGCTGGCTAAATATGGAAGCAGAGCCGTAATAAACGCTTAAGGCAACCTCACCTCACATCTGTAACTGAGAGGGGAGGAATTGCGCTCCAGTTGTTTCAAGGAGCTTTTGCCAACAACAACAGAATAACAAGCAGCGTTGACAGCTCACTGTCAGAGGTGTGTAAAACATCCTGTGCACCACCTGCTCCAAGTCTGACTTACTGGTTGGTCTCTGCCAGAGTGTCCTGCCAGCGTCTGCCACACTGTGTCTGGAGGGCAGTGGGTACAACCCCCAAAACTATGTCATCATTTCATACCTCCTAGATTCGAAGGACGGAAATGCTGGTTCATAACAACAGCATTTGTTTCCACTGAGCGGGCGGGTGTTTCTGCCTTGCCATGCTCTTGTTCTGATTGCCATGTGTGAATTTTGGATTCTGGCCATGTCTGACTATTCCTTGAAATGTGTTTTGTGATTTGGTTGCTTTTTCATTCATGCATTGTCCTAGTTTTGTTTTTTCCATGTTTTCTCTATTGCCATAGTTTTACTCCAGTCCCTGTTTTGATTTATCCATGCATTGCACTTTGTCTCCCCCTGTCTGGTCTTTGGTCTTGTCTTTTCTCACAGCCCCAGTAATGCGTGCTACTCCTTCAGGTGATTTAATGGTTTCTGGATTTCAATCTTCCTTCCTGATCTCGTTTTCTTCCTTGACCTTGCTTTTACCCTATTACTAACACATACTAACATTTTGTTGTTTTTGTTAATTTACTAACCAAAACTAACATTGTATATAAGACTAGCTTACTAACAAGCACTCGGGATTGTATAGCTGCACTACCTAATTGATTAACAAGCTCTCAGCACTCGCCCTATTCTAGTCTCCGCCTCTTGTCTTTCCCTAATCTTCGCTTCTGCATTTCAGTGGAGTCTCCACACCTGCTCATGCTTTCCTTTCTCTTAGTATCTGTGCACCGTAGAACTCCTTGACTGGAGCCGTGTCATTGTCTATAGGATTGTCCCGTGATCCCTGTCCGCGTTTTGGCTTCTGCCAATTTCATGTGATCAGGTTCTCCCTAATGCGTTGCTCCCTTGTAATCAGTCTGACTTCTTGCGCCTGTGTTCTGTTATCATGTGATCTCCCAGAAGTGTATATAAGGTGTCTCTTCACCGCACTTCCTTGTCAGGTCGTTCTCCCATGTTTACTTGTGCCACGTTCATTTCGCCTCGTTCTCATTGTGATTATCTTTCTGACTGGACTGTCCTTGATTTACGATTTTTGCCTACTCCCTGTACCTCACCGCCTTCTTGTTTGCTGAACCCTTTTTGTTCGACTCTGATTTTCGTTATTGGTGCCCTGGTTATGATTCTGGATTTCGCCCTTTGGTTTCTGATTTTGGATTCTGGACTCTTTACCGTTGCCTGCTCTGTAGGGGGTTTTCCCCTTAAGAAATAAAGCCTCCGTTTTGTATTTTACTGGTTCTCGCTTGTGGTCCCAATCGTAAATCCTCACAGTTGATTCATAATTAATTATTACGCATGGGTAGAGTAATAACACGTAAATCCCGCAATTGCGGGTTTTTCATTTACTTGCGGGTTCGCGGGTTTTGCTATTCAAATTCAGGTCACTTGGGAGCTATGCATTTCCTTCACCAGGAAAATCCAATTGAAGCAGAATCCCCTCTAAAAGGAAGACCTAATGTATGAGAATGAATAACACTGTATATAGCTCACCCGGAAAAGCGCATAGCACATAAAGCAGATTGGCCTTACACGCTGTGCTTGAGATTTGTGCATGACGCAGTCCCTTAATAGACGGTACAGCTTCACACAGGGACGCAAATGGACAATTATTTTCAATGGCGAGGAAAGACAGGGCTTATTCACTGGGAGGTGGAAAACAGGGCCTCAAACCAAGGCTGGGGTCCTCATATCTGCCTGTAATGAAGATTAATGACTCAACACTCCCACTAAATCAGTCTCTCCTACAGATGCCTTTCAAGGTTACATTGCCACAATATGTGCTGGGATACATAGAGGTTCCTGCAGTACTCTAACTGTGCTTTCATATTTATGAATTTTTAATTAACCACATTGACATCATTCATTCTTAACCCGTTGTTGCATGGTGTCCAATATTTCAGAAATATTTTAAGTGGGGTTCATGTTCTCAAGACTCATAGAAACCCAGAAAACACATCATGTACATTTCATTGGACATTTCCAGTTCAGAATTTCCTCAATAGGTACCTCTCTGATCAGTCACATGATTTACCACAAACAATCACAATGGCAGCGTCTATGAGTGAGAAGTTTAATTGACGAAAGTCCATAAAATATTCTTATATTGGTCAAGTTTTGATCAAACTTTTCCCTGTTGGAGGAGTGAAATAAATTATATAGTGCACACTGAAACATATAAACTTAGTAATGTATGTTGGAATACACCTGATTTTAGGCTTTGTCAAAAATATTGGGCATTATCCATGCCAGGCAATCAGCTCAAATAAGCCACGTCCAGAATACTACTGTAGATATCATGCATATCAATGACCAGGTTTCTTCAACTTCACATTATTGCTGTCACTCCACATGCATGTCCAAAATACTAGACACCAAATGACTGACCACCGACTGCAACCCCTCCCAAAAACAGAATTGCACCAAATACCATCAAATGGTCCCAAAAGAACATTGAATATCTAATTTTAACATATTGGAGGCATTTGTTCTTACTCTGTGCAACAAAGGGTTAACAGAAAAATATGCATTGAATTAATAATCAAACAAACATGACGTTCAGTCTGATTGAGTGCAGTCATGTTAGTGTATTCCTGTGATGTATGACAGGTCTCAAAAAACACCTATATAAACGCTTTAAATATGGGTACTGGTCAGTTATTTAGCTTTCTTTCTTTCTCCATCTGCTTTATCTGAATGGCTATAAATATACTGGATCTTAGGTTGTCAGATATAAAGATGATTACCCTAGTTAGGTACAATATTGCCAAAACATGGTTTTTCTCCTTTTCCACCCAAACTATGTCTTCAGATCATTAATTTCATGTCAGTGCGTATGCTGTTGGCAGCAGTAAGCAGGGTTAACAAGAATGTGGTCCCAATCCTGGACCTGAAATCAGGCTGGGGTGCTTGTTCCTATTAAACTGAACAAAGGACCTGACTTGAGCTGGATTCACTTGAACACAGTCCCAATCGTGGACCCTTTATAGGCTTGGAGGCTTGTCTGAATGGAGAGGAAAGCTTCAACAAATTTCTGTCATTAAGGGTTAAATTACACTTAATGAAGGCAAACAAGTTTTTATGAGGAACACTGACTAGTTCTAAGCACAGATAGCCAATTACAATCTAGGAACTTGCAACTCAAAGCAGGGGGTTTAAATGCATCACAGACACATCAGGAGCTAACAGTGAGATGAGACACAACCAGGAGGAGAATGTATGTGAGACATAAACCAGTCAACACAGACATACTTCTGATGGACACACAAGTTGCTGAATCGGAGGAGAAATGGAAGGCATTTACACAAAGGTTCTGAAATGAATAGTAAAGAATAGATCATGGTGAAATTAAATAACCGTTCCAGTGAGAGAGACTGAAATAATCTAAGGAACCAAAAACATATTTTTACTGTACCTCACCATAAATGCTTAAATAAATAATTCCCCGCTAAAAATCAACTAAATTATGTTTACGTGCAAGGTTTTTCTACTTTGGACCCCAATTATTTTATATTTCTTCATATTTCTCTGAAAACTTGGGAGATGGAATGTTGAACAACGTAGGACTACAATACAATAACCGCTGTTTCTTATTTTAATTGCTTTATTCATCTAGTGTCACAACCTGTCTCTCATAAATGAAATTCAGTTACTACTTCATTAACAATGGCTAAGTACCATTTTCACTCTTCAGGTATAATCACTGCTAAATCAAGACAAATTTAGATAAGTTTAACATTCTCACAAAAATAGTTCTCAATTTAGGCCTCAATACCACGTTTTTTGAGAAGCCATATTTTCCTAGACTTCTTCATACATGCACTTTTAAGATTTTACTTACTAGGGCACTTCCTGATTTTGGGATATCTGCATTACTTCTACTGTGCTGCCTTGTTTTTCCTTTTCTGGAGGACAACTTGGTGACAATTGTCTCTTTTTACCCCTCTTTGTCCTACCCCCTATACCGTGGGACTCAGACTTCTGGGCACAAAGACTGAATGTTCCGACTTCACCTGCATGTTCCCCGTTTGACCTTATGTTACGTAAAACCAGCCTTTTGTTTTCTGCCTCAAAGTGCTCCTTTTTTCTGTCAGCTGCCTTTGAACTCACAGCTCAGATGTAAGATGGGCCAAAGGGTGAGGTTGGAGAGTCAGGTTAGAGAGTAAGCATCGACATGCATTATTTTTTGGCGTTAAAAAAAAAATGCTCACAGCCACAACGAAAAGTGCTGAGCCAGCCCGTAAGGGCTGCTTTTCATTTTATGTTCTAATGAAAACGGATGGCAAATGTACGCTTGATAAACGGCGGCAGTGCCTTGGCCACGACCCGCTATTGTTCAATGAATGGCTTGATTACACGGTTCTGTGTTGCTGTCATCTTCAGGGCTGGAAGGGATCACTGTTGGGTCAGCCTCACTGAGAGGAACAGATGGCCGCTGGTGGGATTGTTATCAGCGCTTTTCCACTGTAATAACGCACAGGCGAGTGCCCATGCTTAAAAGTGCGCACACACAAACACGCATGCACACATACACGTTCATATACCGCATAATGTGTGCACACACTGGCGCATATGAACACTCACAAAGCGCACGGACTTATACGGGTAAATAATTACACACAACTTATGTCCGATTTGAAAGCATTCTATACATATCTGCTGAATTGCGCGGTTTTATTTCTCTAAATATCATGATATGATGGGAGAGTTCAATAGTCAAGTACACAGAGAAGTCCATTTGCGAACAACTGTTGCTTGATGTACTGTGAAGAGGACGTATGCAGTGAGACAAAACTACCAGAAAGGACTCTCATAAATCAGAATAAAAATGATATTGCTTCATATTGAGCAACCAAAAAGCAATATTTACTACAATCAAGGGCAATGTTCAACTTTGAAAAGATTAGTGCATTCCAGTGACTTTTATTCCTCCTCATGGCTAGAGTTGGGACCTGTATATTAAAATGTACGCTTTTCAATTTTGCTCATGGACTCCATTTTACATTTTGAGCGAGCAATTGGTAGTATTACAGCAGTTGGATAAGGCCATATAAAAAGTTGGTGGTCATCCTTTTGGGCATAAAAAAGTGAGGAGGGGGAGGTTTTTCTAAAAAAAATTTTGGCGTGAAACTGGTGGAAATGCATTTTAACTAAAGACTGTTTAAATATTCGCGCATGCACGGCGTGGTTCAACAAATGCGCGCTAGAGGGCGGGTCACACTCGGAACCTCTTAGCAGATTCCGCTACCGTTCATCAATTCTCAGATGTGTGACAGAAAGTTGATATGATGCCAAGGGGGTAGGAATACACCCTGAAGTTGAAGGTCAATTGAATGCTCAAAGCACTGTCCTTGGCTCAAAGTAGATAGCAGATGATCAACTAGCGGTAGCTTCTCCATTCACCCCTATTCATTTTGCCTGACTTTTGACATCAAATAACTTTACACTAAAACCATTATGAGCCTTCATGTCAGCAAAAATATTTTCTACAGAGAAACTACATTTTGTAGCAGACGTCTTTACTTTGTATGTAACATCATGGCCTAATAGTAAGCATTTTTAACCAATGGCACCAGGCTAGGCTAAAAGTGACATGAAATGCCAGCGACTCTCTGTCGCACAGGACGTAAATAACCATACTGTTTAGACCATGGACCTATAAACATCCTTGGTTTAGACCAGCCCATAATGAATCATAAACAGAAGACGATGGAGCCACATCGCTAACAAAGTGAAGTACCTATTAAGTAATAATTCGCAAAACATGATAACGGCGAACGGAATCAGACTATAATGACAGACGCAATCGCTTGCTCACTGGGAATTATGTGCAGGATACATCTACCAGATGAATTACCGCTTCTCAGGACGTTGGTTTACGTCAGCGAGCTGACTTCGCCCGCGCAGTAGGCATGGTGTCAACTGAAAACTCGATCAAGTGTGCACACGACATTGAATATAATCTGTCGTACTCTAAACCCGCCTCGCATCTAGTGTGAAAACGGCTCAACACCACCTAATCTGGCAAACACCCTGGTGCATAATCCTGAAGGTTATAGTATTACAATAGCTTTTTTCTGTACTGTTGTTTCATTAGCTATGGTAGCCCTACAATATTTCAATAGTGACACTTGAATCTATATCGTGCGTTCAAAAAAACATACAATTATTACAGTAATACTATAGTTTTTTTGGTGATAAATATTATGGTATTCCTATAATGGTTTTCTGTAAGGGTCTGTCAGCTGGTTATGGTAAATAAAGCGTAGTGTATGTACATTTCATTGTACAGCAAGTGAGATCTGACCAGCTGGCTGCCTAGCGTGACATCAGTTGCCATATACGGCAGTTCCGGACATTTCGAAGGGGGGCGTTCCCGATCAGTTTAATTAATTTGAAATAGTTTAAAAACAACAAATTTTCACAGAAAAGCGTTTGCATCTTCGTTTTCATCGCGAAATATTACAACAGTAAGTTCTAAATGTTAATTTCGGCCTATTTAATGTCAGGGAACCTTTAAAAAGGAACGAATCGACGGAGGTTTGCCGAGTGGGCCGGTCAGTCATCCCTGTTGATTCAAAATACCACGAAGTTTGAATCACTGACCCACAATTTTTTCACGTTTTTACGTGATTCTAGACATGTTTTCGTGGGAAAAAGAAAACTATTTTTTGGAAAATTAAAAAAAAAAAGGGTTGGCAATGTTTTGGTCAGTCGGCACCTACTAATTTTTTTTATATATGGCCCAAGTTTGGGGCTTGAGGCTATAAGTAGGCTGTCTGGTTTTCCATAAAAATACCCCCCAAGAATTTTATATCATCTTTGATTTGCATCATGCCATGCTGGATAGTTCATCTCTCAGCTTCAGGTTCTTAGCTGAAGGAGTCTTTTAAAAAGCTAAAGGTTTCTGCTTGGCTATGCAATGAAGCCACATTTCTTTCCACACTGACAGAGGCACTGGTACCATGTAATATAATGCAGTCCATATCTCACAGAGTGGGCGGCGAATGACGTTCTTCTCCTCATACAGTATGCTGCACCTTCTGGTGCCAAACATGCTGCTGATGGGCATGTTTGCAAAGCTGCATAATCTACATAATTATTTGATCAGTTGAGTCATCACAGAGCTTCTGGAGGTGGCTCGATCTTGAGTTCAGCCCACAATCTGCAGTACAAGGTGCACTTGTAAGCAGCCTTAAGGAGTTCATTTGTTGAGGGATTTGAGGTATATAAAACAAGTGTATTAGAAAATCCTTAAAAAGCTAACCAGGCACACCCATTTACTGATAACCAAATGAAGTCACCAGAAAAATCAGAAGAGGGCGCGAGCACGTATCCTCACTGGCAATTATTTTGACTTTTCACTGAATGATCCTCAGATACAATGTTTTACATAATGAAAAGAGTAATGTGATAAGAAACAGAGCACTTAATTTAGCATCCAAAACAAAGCATATCCTGACTCATTGCCTTCTCAACTTTACTCCAACCCTTGTCCAAACCTGAACATTAATTCAGCTCATAACTCAACCCAGCAGTCTCACTGTAAGATGAAGAGACAATGATCCTATCCCAAAATCTTGAAGCCAGGCATAAACCATGGGGCACTTGGAGACTTGACAGCTGCTGGAGAACCGTTTGTCCTCCAGGGGCACTGCTGCTGAAATGATATGGTGTCTAAGTTGATCCTGCAACCCAATGACGTAGAGAAAAAACTAGACTGCACAATCTCTATACTTGATGGATTCCGCTATGGTCATATTGGTGCCAGCTACCGTTCATGGCAAAAGGGCATAGTTAACATAGTAAACAGCCCTGTTCAGAAATAAATAATATATATAAAAAAACCAAAAAATGGTTACTATAGGGCATTTTTTCAAATAAGGACATACTTATAAGTGAAAGCTTTTAGGATGTAACCAATATGATCAAAATCAGGTAAAGTGAAAGTTAGAAAACCCATATATTCATCCGTAAATATCAGTAAAACTACAGTATTAGAGAGAATGAAAAACATATTTCTGCACAGTCTGCACGGTTTTCACAGCCAACAGCGCAACAGGAACTAACCATTTTGACTCAAAAAATGCTATGCATCCAAATTGGTTAAAGCACTATATGCTTTGTTTTACCATGCTGTTAAAGCCAACTCACAATGAGGAAAGGGGCTTTGTGATTTGTCTAGTTTTTTCTCTCCTTCATTGCTGCAACCCTATCTGTGTTTACCTGTGTCAGAACTGCTGAAAACCTGCCTCCGACATTAGCATGGCAGTCACTGATCTGACTTCGCTCAGCTGAAGGTTTCTTAACTGGAATCTCACCAGCTAACATCATTATTTCCTCGCAAGCAAAGGTTGACAAATTAAAGGCCCATATTGTTCTCTCTCATTTTTAAAATCAATTGCAAACATTCTTTTGGTGTCCATAACACATGGTTTTGAAGCGTTTGGCATATAACAAACAAAAAAGAAAAAAGAAAAGAAAAAGAAAAATAAAGTCATATTCAGTTAGTCTCCAGCTTGTCAGTTTCTCCCCTCAATAATCGTTCATCCATAAAAATGTGGCTGTGGTCTGATTGGCTGCCAAACCTATTACATGTACTGGCCTTCACTTTATAGTGGCACTGGACTGAAACAGGTCCCAATCCTTCCTAAAGCAGTGAGGCCGTGAGGGTCTTGGACAAGAGATCAATTCAGCACTGATTTTTCTTGTGATGACAACAGGGCTGGAACTACCAATCTTCCTACTCACAGCCAAACAGTCCATCTGTAAGTTTGTAGGTCTCCTGTGACATAAATTCACATTGTTAATGGGGCACCATCATGATATATGCATGCATGAATTTTGTCACCAATATAGAAATCCTTCACCTTACACTTTCAAGAGATTCAAAGGATCGTCGAGTATTGATTGATACGGTTGCCATCATTGCGCTCTTGAATATTTCTGCTGTTTTCTCATTTATATTAATTATAGTTGAGCCATTATTTTTGTTTTGGAGTGCTAATGTGTTTGTGAACTCATTGTTTATCATTTTGCCTTCTTGTAAGTTATCAGATGGAGTGCTATTTTCAACAAGACTAGGCTGGTTTGAGTTTTAAAATTTGCATGGTTTTGACATGGTACCACAACGACAAAGACAGAGACACTGGAGATTTTTTCCTTTACGCAGGCATTCCCAATTGCTTTGTCCTGTTCTCTTTGTAGAGCAAGTGATCTCATACTTGCTAGAGATACAAGTTCCCAATGGTAATAATATCTTTCATTAGTTTTAATTTTGTAAGGACATAAGTGAAAACCGTGAATTTTTCAGCAATGGAAAGAACTTTACTGTTTCTCCTGCAATCATTTATTTATTTATCACCAACAGTTCAAAGTAAATCTGAGTGTCTGTTTTATTATAGGGAGTTCCTGATAACGTAGGTTGATGAACAGGGCCACTCCCAATGCGCCTTCCTATTCGTCCTTACGTCTATATACACCGTGTCCCAAAAGTTCATGCACCCCAGTGGGCAACATGTCTGTCTCCAAAATGGGTTGCACCTGGTCAGCCAGGTGTTGTGAGGTTGTTTAATTAGTTCATCTGTTTGCGAGAGGCCTATAAATTTCTTGGTTGACTAAGGAACCAAGAGAGAACTGTCACTGAGAGACACCAATCCTGCCACAGACTCAGACAAAGACTGATGATTCTTGGGGAAGCAGTCTCTAAGAGTACCATCCATCATTTTCTGACTGAGAAACTGGGTCTGAGATCATACAGAAGACAGTAGATTCCTCGCCTTACCAAACTGCAAAAGGAGAACTGGCTGGCTTTTACATAGAAGTATTCCACAATGACCCCAAGACACAGGGAAAACTGGGTTTTCTCTGATGAGTGCCCACTCTATTTTTTTCCAACTCCCAATAGCCAAATCACCCGCATCTACACTGCTAATCGAAAGAAAGTGTCACCTTCTGAACAAGTCAAGTTCAGCGCCCGTTGCATGGTCTGAGGGGCAATGTCATCTTCAGGGCTGTTGGAGTTGCATGTTGTACCCCAGAGCACCGACATCAATACTGAATATTCTGTCAAGAACATTCTCCAGCCAGTGCTACCTCCCATATTCACCAGAAAAAAGAAATTGCGCCCCGTCGCTGCTAAGAAGATGTTCAACGGCATACGGAAATGGTCTCTGTGCAAGATAGTGCCCCCGCACATACTGCTCATTCAACTCAGCAGTGGTGTTTTGAGCAGCTTCCTGGCTTTCTGCGCAAAGTGTAATGGCCACCCAACTCCCCGGACCTCAACCCGATTGCGAACTCCTGGGGTATCCTGAACAGTCAGGTCTTCCACAGCCCACCCAACACCACCATGAAGCAGCTCAATGCGGGGGTCGTGCGGGAGTGGGGCAACTTTGAGCATCCATTCTAAACAACTTAGTGCACTCTATGCCCCACAGGCTGAGGGAAGTGATTAAGATGCAGGGGGGATACTCTGGCTTTTGAATAAATGCATTCTGTTGAATATTCACAATCTGAGTTGACTTTTTCTGTGGTGCATGAACTTTTGGGACACGGTGGATACTGCCTACGTTCCCACAATTCCTGCTCGTCTCATTTCTACGTCCCTCACACCTTTCCACTCTCCAAGAAGGAAGCAAGAAACAGCAACCACCTGGGATCCCGGCGGGCTTAGGAGCCACACAGACTCCAACGAGAGACGCGAGCCCCACCCTGAGTCCCAAAACCAAAAAAGACCAAAAAAGCAGAAAAACCTGCTAACAGCCTTTATGATAGTCTTTGCCTTGATGTTGCGAAGTGGAATTGCCTCAGGAAACCGGGTGGAAACACACATGATAGTCAATAGGTACTCACAACCAGATCTAGTCTTTGACACTGGTCCAACACAGTCAGTGATGATCTGATTGAAAAGTTCTTCAAAAGCAGGAATGGGCTTAAGTCGACCCTTTGGAATATTTGGTTCGGCATCCCATCTATTTGACAAATATGACAGGAGTTGCAGTACTCCTGTAAATCAGACCTCATGGAAGGCAAGAAAAAATGATTCCTGACACGTTGAAGTGTCTTCTTCATACCCAAATGACCTAACATAGGATTATCATGGGCCAGATGTTTCTTGATGATAAGACTTTGGAAGAACAATTTGATGGGTGATCATCCACTCTTCATCTGCAGAAGCATCAGGTGGACACCACTTTCTCATAAGCGCACAATTTTGTAGTAAAAACAGACAGGAACTTGAGTAGCCTCTTATTCACTTGCAGCCTATGGTAGAAGATGCGCTAGATGAAAGGAAGAGAAGACCTAACGCCAACAGAAACAAGCCCAGAGACTAAGTCTGATTTGAGATGAACATTATGGAGAGGTACACTTGTAAAACCACATTCTACTGCTTAAATAAGGACATTAGTCTGACTAGACGATTTGTCCGAAAAAGGCAGAATATCTGCAAAAATAAGAGATTGGGAAGACCCAGTATCCCTTAGAATTCAATCAGGAGCAGATGAGGAAAAATCATGTGAAAGTGAGACAAAGCCATTGGTGATGAATGGCTCAAAACCCTCCATAGCAGAATCAGACATAGAAGGTAAATCAGGCGAACTGACCTTTGATACAAGAGATTCTCTCCTAGTGAAAGCAGTTGGCTTGGTTTCTTCTCGTTGTTGTTTTTTCTTGAAAGCATAACATTCCGAAATTAGGTTACCTTACTTTTTGCAGTATTGGCAAGACACAGAAGGTAAAGAATCAGAGGATTACTTCTCACCGGAAGGTTTCCTCTCAGAAGTGGCCTTAGAAAAATTAAAAGTGTTATTACAAGAAATCTTGGACTGAGACTTGCTTTGAAATGTAGAGAAAGTGGATTTTTGGACAAAAGAAGACTTATGAGTTAATGCATAACTATCAGCCAGGGTGGAAACATCTTGCAAAGTATTGCCTTGTTTCTCCTCAAGGAAAATCTTGATATCAGGCTGGATATGCCTTTTGAATTCCTCAACAAGAATAAGTTGCCGCATTCTGTCAAAATCTTTCTCAACTTTCATGGAATTACACCACTGATCAAACAACTGTTCCTTCAACCTGCCAAATTCAACATGAGTTTGACTGACATCTTGCGAGAAATCCTAAATTTTTGCCTGTAAGCCTCGGGGACCAATTCATAACCCTTCAGAATGGCAGATTTGACAAACTCATAATCAGAACACTGTTGGATAGATAACTGGTTATATATTTTCCTAGCTTTACCAGTAAGAACACTTTGTAACATCATTGTCCAGTGCTGTTTTGGCCGTTTAAAATTTTCAGCAATGTTTAACCAAAATGATCAGAATGTCCAAAAAAATTTGTTACAGTACCTGCTTCTATTTTCTTCATCTCCAGTTAATACTGCAAGTGCATCCTTCTTTCTTCCAGTTCTCTCTCCTTCTCCAACCTTCTTTCTTCCAGTCTTCTTTCTTCTAGTTCTTTCTCCTTCTCCAACCTTCTTTCTTCCAGTTCCAGTTGTTTCAGATGTAGCTGCATCTCAAGTCTTTGCATCTCTGTTGCAGTCACTTCCACATCTTTAATCAATTTTGCTGCTTCTTCCCCAAAGATATCTTCATCGATGAAATGTTGCATCAAAATGTTGAATATTTCTTGTTTCTTCATTGATGATTTCACATCAGATAATCCAAGGGTTGAGGCTATTTGCAGCAAGTCCTTCTTCTTTGCCAGCACAATTGATTCCTGGGTAGGAGTTTTCAAAAAACTTTCAACATCAAAAGTCATGCTTGCTGGTTTTTCAAATTGTCACAAGATTTAAAATAATAGTTCAGCTTAAATCTTTGGTGAATCCAATGGTTGATCCAATGAATGGTTTATCTCGGTGGAACCTCCAATTTGTTATGACTTGAAAATCACAAAAAAGAAAACCAGCAATGACAACTTAAACAAATTTATTCTTCACTGATTAGGTCCAAAATCTCTAAAAAATAATCCACAGTGTAATCTTAAAATAACACTCTAATGCCACTATGTAACTCTGATGCCAAAATAAAAACTCCCCGCAACTGAACAAAATCACAGCATTTATACAGACTAGGAACATTATGGAAAGATCTACAGGAGGCCTGGGAGATCCGGCCTCCTCCAAGCAAGAAGTCAGAAACTTCTAGAAAGCACGAGTCTGTTTCATCACAAACAAGTGCTACTGCATAAGATCATGTTTTGCTACAGACACACCACCAGAGGGTGCTAAACGATGAACAAAATAAACAAATAGCTGACTAGTAAGGCAAAAAATACTCATACATAAAACACTGAGGATTTATCTCTCTCACCTACATCAGTTTTTTAGCCCCAGCTTATTATTTTATTTGGCTAAAAATGACCTTGCTAATGATATTGAGCCACATGTGAAGGAGTGAGTGAAATTCCTAATCATATTTGACCGTAATTGTTTGTTCAGTATCCCTTACCCAATCCCTCGTTTTTGAAAATTGATATTTCCATTTGTTCTTAAAATGCATTCCACATACTCACTGCAAAATGATCCTGAGCCTGAGACAGCATGAAAGCTCTTGAAAAACACCAGAATAATCCTGAGGTCTTCATTGCATCTTGGCAAAGCCCGACTGTGTGTAATGTGATATGTAGTCATAGCAACCTCCTCTATGGTTGGGACACAGTGCTTGTAATATATCCCATGGACATGGCAGTAAATGTTTGTTTGTGAGTCCTCCGGCTGAGGCGTCAAGTCAAAATTCATCCCACAGGCCAAATGGCCCCACAGCCCAAAATTTTCCTGTAATCAGAAGCATGTTATTTATCTTCTCGAACACTGACAGTGGAATATCTTCAGGCTATGTGGGTTTATCTGATAATATAATACTGTTTCTTTATCAATAAAGCATTGCACTGTAGTGTATGTCTTTGGTACTTTTATTAACCAATTGAATGCACTTTATTTGCTTACAAAAGTGTTTGTGCTCATTGTGAGAGCATATTTTAAAGTATTTATGTAGTGTTTTCATCTTCTTTGTAGTAATAAGTGTAGACCCTGGGACTAAAAGTACTTATGTCACAAAATATCTATTTTGAGAAAAAGGGTCTGAATATAAAATAGATCTATGAAGTTCGCTCGTTGAAGACTCCAGTGCTGAAAGTACTTAAGTTCCAAAATGTCTATCTTGAGAAAGTCCACTTGAGTCACTATAAAAGATGTTTTCCCATTTTTATTACTTGGTGTGTGAAATTGTGACTTAATTACTTTTACCTCTCGGCTCTTTAATTATTGCTGCTTATTAAGTAATTGAAGGAATAAAGCTTTTTTAAGTCTTCAGCTTATGCATATGTTTTGATGTTCCAGACTTTGTCTTAGATAATGGAAATTTGTCATTAATAGTTTGTCTCGAGCATGATATCGATATGATATCTCATACTGATACAGTATGACGGAAGTATCTCACTGGTAAACAGGCAAATGTATTTCCCAGTATTTGTCAAATAATTATGATTTTCCCTCAGAGGGGCCTCACCGCTCTGTAATTTCCTCACAGAGGTTAATACTTAGGAATGGTAAGTATTGTTTTTCTTCATTAAGTGGACATGTTGCGGCAGTCATTTTTCTGGCTTCCTGCCCCAGGGGAGGGAGTTGTCACTGCATGGATAACCACAGTGCCGAGGCATGTTACGCACATACACGCACATGCTGTTAAAATTCACATGGGATTTAGTGCTAACAGTCTCCCTTCATTGCTGCTCTCCGGGTTTAGATATCTCTGCACAACTCGACTGATTTAATGAGCATGGTGGACGTCGTATTTATAACGTCAATAGCCCAGCATAATCCCTCTAATCCCAGGCTATTTCCTTACATCTTCTGTAATTCCTTTAATCCTTTATTATTTTATATTTTTAGCCGAGATGACAATTGTCTTATGACTTAGCTGTGACCTTTTCATTCAAGATATACTCAGAGGCCTACTGTAAGCCTTCACTGTGTAATAACTGCAAGGTAAATAAAGTAGTTACTGAATTGTTGTTCATTATTTTCCAATTTTACATCAGAGCCCCTCACTCTTGGGTGATCTTTTTCTTCCATTTAAAAGAAGCAAAAACCGGGCAAAAATTGGGGCATCCTCTGCAATAAATTCCCCAAAATGGATATGTAATTTACACAACCTGTGCCCTCAAGTCGTGACCGCTTTGCTCTGAATATTGCAGAACTTAATTATTCTTCACCACGAGAGAATTGGATTAGTTACGTAATACTTCAAGATCTAAATTACTTTCTTCTCTGACAGAAAGGTTGTTGATAAGACTTCAGTACACCAGTGGCTCCCTGATTCAGTCCTGGAGCTCTCCTGAGTATGCTGGTTTTTATTCTAACCACAGCTGCAATCGAAGGATTTTAACAAGCATTTAAATAGCCTTAATTTAATGTATTTCACATTTAGAGCAGTTTTTCTTTGTCTTTTTAAAGTCACATTTTGCAGGTATCTATACATGCCATGAAGAATAAAAATTCCTTGTCCATATTGAGATATATTGGAAAAAACTGCATTTAAAGAGGCAAAAATTGAACCAATGTAAGTAAACAATCAAGAGGTTCCTAATTGGTCAAACTGTTGACGCATGGGCATGAAAACTAACAATTTATTTGGCAGACGAATGATAGAGTAAACTTGATTTGTGTCATGTTTCTAATCAAGTTCAAGCAAATTATCTAGGGCGCAGATTTGGTTTAAATAAGCAAATCTGGAGCTAATTGATTTTTTTCAGTGTCGAAGTTGATCTTCTTGAAAATATTGCTGCCTGAAATTGCTTGCAGTATAGAAAATAGACATAGTGAGTTCAAGGGTCTTTTAGTCTTTATGTCACACAGGAATATTTGTCAGAATGCAGCTTAAAACAGTAAATAGTTGCTTTAGACATGAAATTCAGCTATCTTTCAATTGTGCTCAAAAGTTTGCATACCCTAACTGAATTTGTGAAATGTTACCATTTATTTTGAAAATATGACTCATCATGCAAAAAAAAACTTGTCTTTTATTTAAGGATAGTGATCATGTGAAGTCATTTATTATCTCTCATGTGTTTAACTCCATTTTAAATCGTAATGATAACTGAAATCACCCAAATGGCCCTGAATGTTTGACCTTGTTATATAGACGCAAGGTGACACACTCCGGTTTAAATGGCTATTAAGGGTTAATTTTCCACACCTTTTTAAATTGTAACAAGTGTCTTTGTATAGTTATTGAGTTTGTTAGCTCCTAAGTAGATGATCTGGCTAGACACTGAGCCATGGAGAGTGGAAAGTAACTGTCTCAGGACAGTAACAAGGTAGTTCAATTTTTTAAAGATGGGAAAGGATATAAAAAGATGTTCAATGACTTGAAAATGCCAGTCAGTACTGCTCACTCTGTGGTTAAGAGGTGGAAAATTAGGGCATATGTTGATACCAAACCAAGGTCAGGTAGGCCAAGAGAGATTTCAGCCCAAACTGCCAGGAGAATTGTTTGGGACACAAAGAAAAATTAACAAGCTACCTCAAGAAAAATACAGACTGCTTTGGTAAAAGATGGTGTGGTAGTTTCAAGGAGCACAATAAGGAGGTACTTATCAACAATGGTTGAGTTGCTAGAAGGAAGCCATTATTGTGCCAATCCCACGAAAAAAGCCTGCCTAAAATACACCAGATGACACCTTGACACACCTCACAACTTCTGGAATACTGTCATTTGGCGTGACGAGACGAAAATAAAACTTTATGGTCACAACCATAAGAACAATGTTTGGAGAAGCCCATGACGAACAATATACAATATACCACTCCCACTGTAGTTGGTGGTGGCTCTCCTGTGTTCTATAGGTGTGTGAGCTCTAATGGCATGGGGTATCTTGTGAAAATTGATGGCAAGATGAATGCAGTATGCTATCAGAAAATACTGGTGGAAAATTCGCATTTTTCACCACAAAAGCTGCGCATGGGACGCACTTAGACATTCCAGCACGACAATGATCGAAAGCGCAAGGCCAAGTGGACCCTCCAGTTGTTTCAGAAGAGAAAGGTGAAGATTCTGGAGTGGTCATCACAGTCTCCTGATATCATCGAGCTGCTTTGGAGGGATCTCAAACGTGCAGTTCAAGGAAAGCAACGAAAGAATCTGCTGGAGCTTGAGGTATTTTGCAGGGAAGAATGGCAGCTGTACCATCTGAGAGAATGAGGGGCCTCATTGACATCTATAATGAAAGACTGCATTCTGTTAATGATGCTATAGGGGGCAATACACAGTGTTAAGAACTAAGGGTATGCACACTTTTTAAAAATCCAAAAAGAAATAAAAGAAATGTCTTTTGCCTGGCTGTTCATGTTTTCTTTGAAATGTTACCTATTTTCCAAATTCAGCCCGAGTATGCAAACTTTCGAGCACAACTGTATCAGATTAACAGCTTATGCTACATTCACATTAGAAGGATTGTTCTTCAATCACAATTTTTTTGCTTGGATCAAATGGTCTTATTTTGATGGTGCACATTCATCATTTCAAGTGAGGTGAATCTACCTGTAATGTGAACTCATCTGCCCTCCGACAGGTATGTGCGCATTTCTATGTTTTGGTGCGAGTCATTCACGTCATCAAAATGGAAACGTCAAATTTATGAGAGCCCTAATGGTATTAAAGCCTGATTCATACTGAGAAAATACCGCTGCCCCATATAAAACAAGAATGGTGTGTTCAGACACGCGCTGTCCGTTGGACGAGTTTCGCCATCTAGTGGTGAACAGTAAAACTAAACATCATCGCCAACAGGAATAAAAGGCTGCATCATCCTGAGCCAAGCACAATTCTATAATCCAGAATATGTCTCAATAAATTCTTCACCCAAAAATCACATCTCGCTTCATAACTGGATAGGTCACAAAATAACGGACAGATACACATAGCAGTACCTCTATCTTGTACGTAAGCGATGGGCATGGACAGCCGTATCTGTTTTCGGATTTCACTCCAACTTCTGCAACTGTTTACACAGCCAATAGCAACACAGTTCTTCCTTTTACATCCTCCAGTTCCACCACATCCCAATGGTGCTGTACTGGAGTGAGATTTGTGTTTTCTGTTGGTCCTCAACTTCCATAAAGTCATGGTCAAGGAATCAGCTTGAGGTGGTTATGCTTGTCCTATTGGAAATATCCATTCACTAAAAGGGAGACTGTGGCCAGGATCATCAACAATATTCCAGAATGCATTAACATTTAAATGATGCTTGGATGTCATCAGGGGTCTAGCACGCACATCTACTCATTTTCCACAACATTAATCAACCACAAATAGCCTGTACTACTGGCCAAAGGCTGAACAGATCAATGTATTCATGTTTCTAATGTGAAATTCTCTTCTAAAAATCTGCATCTCACGACAGAAAGAGAGGTTTCTTAAACCATCCAATTTTGGTGATAAAATGCTGTGTTTTTCCTTATCTGTGTGGTCTTTGCTAATATGCAGCTGGTGACTTGGAGCCAATATTTCAAAAATCATAGGAGCAGAGTGTGAAAAAGGGAAGAATAATTATTAAAATTACATGTAGAAGTTATTAATTAAACTAGAATCACTGAGAATTGTTTCATGCTCTGTGGTGTTGCCTACCATTTGCTCCTCGTCAGACAAGTTTAGTATCGTTTTGGTTTACAGAAAAGTTTTTCCACAGCAACTATTTCAAGTGCTGTGTGGTGGTGTAATTTTAGGGGCACTGAGATGACGGACAACAAGGGTGGGTTTCATTGTTTTTTTAATTCAACATTTGACATGAGTATCAATCTGTCTCAAGTTCATATTTTACCAGAAAATGTCTATGTCTAAAGGATGCAACTTGTATTAGTGTCATCATAATAAGCAATCCTGTTATACTGTCCTTCTAAATGTGATGCACTTTGCATGCCTTAGGAAGCTCTTATCAATTGTACACTGCTCCTCTGCCTGTAAAAAAAAAGAGACTGTTCCATTTAGATGCCAGCGTGAGTGATTACGGGGCCTACAATGTCAGCACATTCTTACTATCTAAATAACCTGTCAATGCTGACATCAATTCTTGGAGAAAATATGGCAAAATGTGATATTCATTAAGTAAACAATACAGTAGTTATGGGCTCCATAGATGTTTGTTTAATGGCTTTGACTTGTTGAGGGGCAGTTCTGGCAGTATTTAACACTGGTTTCTCAGGCGACAATGCACAGTCCAACACATCCAGTTGAAATGGACTCATTTTCACCAGCACAGACACTTTCAAGGAAGAACTCACAACAGCTGCATCAGCTAGACGGACCAAGGTGCTTGCCGGTGCTAGGTTGAATGATTAAAAGTTTCTAAATTTCACATTCTGCAGATGAACTGTCTCCATGCACCATGCAAGGAACAGAGAAGTCCTGAAGTAGTGAGGCAGGAACTTAGTTGGTCGCAAAGAGGGCTTGCAGACATGAACTCCACCCTGACTCTCATACACTCTTCCTCTCTTCTCCGTTGGGAAAAAAATCACAACACACCCCAAAAAATATCAAATTCCCCATCTCCCAGCAGTGGACAAATATGTGAACTAAAAGGCTTGAGGGTTAGTGGGTGTGTGAGGCTGTAAAAGTCCATTGCAGAGCCCCAGTTTTTCTCTTTAGTTTCCAAAGACGAAGATGAGGCAGACTGCTGCCCTCCCAATCCTGTAGGGAGTGTTTTCTGCTCTCTAGCTCCCCCGTGTGACTGGGAGGGCACAGCACATACCCTCAGAGGAGAGAATCCCAGCTCAGTACTCTCAGAATTGAATTACAAAGACATGCAATAAACAACAAAAAGGAATCCTCAGATTAGATTATACACTTACGTAGATTTATACACTTATAAAAATTTATATAATTTTAAAAATGTTAATCTGTCTTGTTGGTTTATTCATTTACGGTACAAAATAACTTGTATGGCAAATCTAGCCAACATATATAAAAAACAGTTAAGAGTCTTTCTTTTAAAAACAAAATCCAATAATAAAAATAAGTTCTATTTGTTTTTATTTTACAATATATCTCTCTTCCTCCGCGAAGGGTCCCTTTGTCCTCTGTGGTGGGGTTCGGGGGGTGGGGGGGGATTTTACAATGGGCACTTCGTGCAGCCACACTCCACAGACATCTCCAGCTCCTCGGAGAACGAGGACCCGTCGGTGCACTTGAAGACGACTTTCCGCCGCCGGGTTTTAGTGGGGGCGCAGCAGAGGCCCCCCTCGCAGGCCCGTGAGCACTCCACCCGCGGTACCTTGCTGGTAGAGGTGCAGGTCTTCTGGGCCTGTTCGCGCTTCAGCTGCTCCCGCACCACCTCTCCCTGACAGCTCGGCTCTGCAGGGCGAAGGTGAAGAAGGTTAGGGAGATACAGCAGCCATTACATCACAGTCCACTCAGCTGGGGTTATCTTATGCACCCATGACCAAGGCAATACAGCTACTCAGATGAAAGCCAGCAGCCATACCACAATTCCATCTGCTTCAGCCACATGGCTGAAGCTACGCAGGTGTGGGCTTGGTCAGTACTTGGATGGGAGACCACTGAGGAACACCAGGTTGTTGCTGAAAGTGGTGTTGGTGGGCCAGTAGGTGGCAATCTTCTGGCAGGATAATCCCAATGCCCCAGAGCAGTGATGGGGACACTGTACTGAAGAAGACGCCGTCTTTCGGATGAGACGTTAAACTGAGGTCCTGACTCACTGTGGTCATTAAAAATCCTATGACCCCCTTCGATAAGAGTAGGGGGTTCCCTGGTGTCATGGCTAAAGTCCAAACCTGGCTCTTTCGATCTGCCGCCTAATCATCCCCTGATCTAATTGACTCTGCAATTCCTCTGTCCCCCCCCCCCTCTTCCCCCAGGGCTCCCTTGAAAAAGAGATTTCAATCTCAACGGGACTTCCCTGGTTAAATAAGGATTAAATAAAGCCCTCCCAGCCCTCTCCCTCAGGAGCTAGATCCAAAGTCGTGTTCATGTCCAAAAGTTCACTCGTTAAGTGTTGCAAGGGAAAGGCCGCCAGTTTTGAATGAATGCGCGTTCTTGCACGCTTTCCAACATGGCCACAAACTAAGTTGTGTTCAAACTTCATTGAACAAGCTGCGCTAATGTGAGGATATCGATTTTGAGAATGCTGGATGCCATCCTGAAAAGCAGGCTGAGACTACACGCAGGCGTTCTCAATCGCCTTCGCCAGATCAAACATAGTTTGATTGTTTGAGAGGCAAGAACTAGCGGGCTCTCGCTAGTACCCACCATCTTGAACATGCCTCAGGTGACTGTTTTGTTCCACCTATAACACACCCGAGGAAAATAATCAAGGGCTTTGGTTACCTATGTCAGTGTGCTGAAGGTGGAAGAAGTCAAACACCTGGATCTGGCAGGCAGACCTCAGTGAGAGAGCTAGGAAAAACAGGCTTTGATAGCAGAGGTGGAAAGTCCAGGTTCTGAAATTTTAGATTTTGTTGCATTCCAATCGTCTAGATTTCATAATAAGAACAGGATGGATTAGTCAGAAAAATTAGCTGAGTTCAAAAGTCGAAGAAACAGGTCAGGAGTTCTACATGATCCCTGGACTTTCCAACTGTTGGATGAATACAGACAGCAGAATTACAAATAAACAATGCATGAGATGCCAATAAAACCAGTTAGTTGTTTAAAACAGAATCTTTAAATTGCTACATTTCCTATATTATGCCACAGAGTGGTAGTGTTTTTCAGAGCCCATAAAGCAGGATTACTGTACTGCACTGAGTAAACCAAAGAGCAGTATCCAAGCTGGAACATGAAGTACCCGGCTAAGAATTCCAGCTAAGAGCCTAAACTAGTTTAGTTATTTATTTTTTCAATAAATTTGGCATCTCCATTCCCGCCCGAATCTGGAATGCCCGATTAGAGAACTACACAAGCTTGCTCGTATGCGACCCCATGTTGCCATCTCGGGTGAGCAAGACAGTTTGCGGATCTCCTCCGAAGCACGCGCCTGTCAGCTACTGCTTCTTTACACTCATAGTACAAAACTTTGCTAATGCAGAACGAGGGCGGAGGAAACCCGAACATGTACAAGCTTAGAATTTTACTGACGAGCACTCGGCTGGCCAACAGGAAGCGCTTGAGCAATGACCAATGCTGAAATTCCACAATCCCTACCCGGTTTGAATAAAATCATAATGCAATGACTTTCAAATCACACCAGCCAATACTTTATTCACAATAGAACAGAGATAACATGGCAAATGTCGAAACTGAGAAATTATACAATTTTAATGAGCTCATTTCAAATTTGATGGCTGCTACAGGTCTCAAGAAAGTTGGGACGGGGGCCTGTTTACCATGGTGTAGCATTCCTTCTTTTTAACACAGAGTGGAGGCGACAGGTTGAGATTAGCCATTGGAATTTGATCCCACTCTTGTTTAATAGAGGCTTTCAGCTGCTGGAGAGTTTTGGGTCTCCTTTGACGGACTTTTCGTTTAATTATGCGCCAAAAGTTCTCAATCAGTGAAAGATCAGGACTGCAGGCAGGCCAGTTCAGCACAGGAATTCTTCTATTACGAAGTCATGCTGTTGTAATAGCTGCAGTATGTGGTTTTGCATAGTCCTACTGAAATACACAAGGCCTTCCCTGGAATAGATGTTGTCTGGAGGAGAACATATGTTGCTCTAAAACCTTTATATACCTTTCAGCATTCATGGTGCTTTTTAAGACATGCAAGTGTCCCACACCATATGCACTAATGCATCCCCATACCATCAGAGATGCTGGCTTTTGAACTGAACGCTGATAACAGGAGGGGTGGTCTTTCTCCTCTTTAACCCGGAGGACACGACGCCCATGATTTCCAGCAAGAATGTCAAATTTGGACTCTTCTGACCACAGGACACTTTGCCACTTTGCTACAGTCCATTTTAAATGAGCCTTGGCCCACAGAACATGGCAGCGCTTCTGGATCATGCTCAACAATGGCTTCTTTTTTGCATGATAGAGTTTTAGGTGGCATCTGTGGATCGCACGGCGGACTGTGTTTACAGAAGGTGGTTTCTTGAAGTATTCCTGGGCCCATTTAGTAATGTCAATGACAGAATCATGCCAGTGAGTGATGCAGTGGTGTCTGAGGGCCCGAAGATCACGGGCATCCAGTAAAGGTCTTCAGCCTTGTCCCTTACACGCAGAGATTTTTCCATCTTCTCTGAATCTTTGATGATGTTATGCACTGTCGATGATGACACCTTCAAAGCCTTTGCAATTTGACGTTGAGGAACATTTTTAGTATATTCTTAATATATTCAATAATTTTTTAAAGCAAGCTTTCATGGTTTGGAGGGCCTCTGGCCATCTTTACTTCTGAGAGACTCAGCCTCTCTAAGACATCCCTTTTATAGCCAATCATGTCACACGTCTGATGCCAGTTAACTGAATTACTTGTGAAATGTCCTTTCAGCTGATTCTCTGATATAGTAATAGCTTTTTCAGCCCCTTTTTCGCCTGTGTCCCAACTTTTGAGACCTGTTGCAGCCAGAAAATTTGAAATGAGCTCATTTTGTGGATAAAAATGTAAAATGTCTCAGTTTCAACATGTCATCTGAAAGTCATTGCATTTTGATTTTATTCACAATTTACACTTTGTCCCAACTATTTCGGAATTGGGGTTGTAAGTTGGATGTACAGCTGGTCCTCCAGCTAACCGTGTTAAAAGTTCTAGACCATCCTAGGATTGTTGAAGCTAACATTGCAATCTCAGATAAGGCCTCAGGACAGGAAGTGGTACCTGTGTCGCAGGTGGGGCCGCTGTACCCCGGCTGGCATCGGCAGGTAGGGCTGCCGCTCTCTGTCACCCAGCACTCGCCATGACCACAGCGGTGCCCCCTGCAGGCTGGAGGCTCTTCACGTTTGTCGCAGTACTGTCCAGAGAAGCCCTCCGTGCACTGGCAGCTGTACCCTGAGCCCTTGGGCACACACAGGCCGTGCACACACCTGCAGACAGACCGTGACAGTGAGTGTATGTGTGCGTGTGAGTACACGTGCGTCAGTCAGTGTGTGTGCACACGGCAGGCTGAGTAAAGATAAGCATCCCTTCAACTGCCAAGAGTTACTCATCTTAAATTTCATTTCATTTCTGTGTTTCAAAGTCAATAAGAAATTTATTTAAATTGGACTGTGGTCATCTAGAGAATTTACTGAGTATAATGTCAAAATCAGAGAAAATATTTAGCCAAGCAATCAGATTACAAATAAAAATCTGACAATGGCTGACTGAAAAGTATATAATTTGGCCTACCCTAAAATTAAATTCCATGGGCAATTTACTAATAAATAAAACTCAGGCCCCCATTGTCTTAATATAAAACTTTTTGAACTCTAAAATCTGAAACCATTCAGTGTGACAAATGCCGTTATTGAGAAAATGTGGAAGGGGATGAATGCGTCTCATTATGGGTATCAGCATTGGAGTGAACACGGCAGTGTTTCAGCATTATTGTGCAGATGCGGCTTTCTTCAGCATTAGAATAAACATGCTTTACCTGGCGCTTCAGTGTTAGCATTAGCATACCGGCCACTTCAGTGTTAGCATTAGCATTCTGTACCTACCTTTTAAATATCAGCATGAGCAAGTCACGTCTGCTTTTTTAGTGCTAACAATATCATTAGTGTGTAGTACCTGCTAGACTGGCAGGGGCTGGGTGGGCTTTTCTGGTCACAGAGGGGGCCGCTGCGCCCAGACGGGCACTCGCAGGTCACTCCCGTGTTGCCTCTCTGTCGACAGGCCCCCTGCGCACACACGCTGCAGGAGTGGCATCCTGCTAGCACCCCATCAGTGCCCCCGGTGGCCATGGACAGATCTTGCAGTTCCCCATTAATCCTCACGTTGTGGATGCAGCCGTTAAATGCCAGCGAGCTGCGTTCTGCTCCCTGACGAAGTCCTGACATCCCCACCGCAGAGGGCACACCTAAGAAACAAACGCACGTGCACGCACACACACACACACACACACACACACACACACACAAACAATGGTCAGAGAGGTTACCTGTTATGACACAAGATAATAGAACTGTTTCACTGTATGCCCATGCTTGACCAATCCAGTTTTGATCGATGCGTTGCATATATTTAGAGATAAGAAGCACTATTTCACAGTAGCATACCACTGTATGCACCGAAACAGTAGGTAAAGAATAACACAAGAAATGAGCAAGTGTGTGCAGCAGTGATTAGCAGTGATCATGCCCCTCACAAATAATGACATGAAATTGGAGGTATAGTAGTTTTTGTCCTATACTTCCTTATAAATACAGGGAATCTGCAACGGTGATACAAGCGTGAGGCACGAGGCTGTATCTGCCTGCGGGCAAAATCCCGTATCAGAGTATGTGATAAATAGAACATGATATGGGCATTTCCACATCGCACTGTGTATCAACCCTCGACCAGCATCAGTCCTCGAGCTAAAGATCTCGGGCTGATACTGGGGTATCGGGTTAATACACGGTGTGATATGAAAATACCCATATGGTATTCTCTTTATACGTATAAACTTCTTGCTGTTCTTAACATATTATATGCAGCAAATAGAGCACATGCAGCAAGCAGGCAAGCCTTTTTTAAGGATGTTCCCAAGGTTAATAAAACTGTCGAATGCAAATCAGAAACAAAAAAAATCAAAAACAAACACAGGAGGTAAGTGAATGCATTTCATTCCCCTTTAAGATAAAATGAGGGACATGTTTAACTTTGGCGGGTCTGCACGATCAGAGATAAAACCACAGACCCCCGCCCCTGCTGTGTGACACACTCCGGGGAGGCTAAACCACACACTAAAATACTGCAGCGCAGTCCTCAGCCAAACAGGGCTGAGAAAGATGCACTGAGAAACTTCTGCTTAATGGCATTTTAATCCATCCTTTATGGTAGCTCAACTTCGAGCCAGCTCAAAGTACACAGCCTTCAATAAATGATGCATTCAATGTTTCAGAAACTATTCTGGCAGTCATGCATCATGTCACCATATCTTCACATGTTTTAAATGTCCAGTTCAATGGTTGGACATGCGAGATTACATTGCGCATTAGTATCTGTCAAAGCCTATGAAGTTGTTAGAGCCCATGTGTCTTCCTAATTAATTCTCCCCTTGTTCCAACAGTCTGCGTGAGTTTTACGGTTTGTTCCTGTAAATTGATTGAATATCTCGTTACCTCCCCTATTCCCTTTGTGTGATTAGCTGTAGCCACTACCTTCAGTCTGACGGTCCTGTCTATATAAGTTGTTGGTCTTTCTCAGTCAGGACTGGATCAGTGCCACTGTAAGGTGTATAACTCCAAGGGGTTATTCTCTCTGGTTTCTCTTCAAATGAGCTAAATTGTTCGTCAGCAAATTATTAGGTACAGCGGCTTAGTCCATTTTTCCTTATCTTCTCCACAATAAATGCACCCTAGTGGCACATCTTCAATCCTAAAATTGGCTGACCCTCTGCCCAGCACATAGCAGAAGTGCGTAGACTGATTTGCATATATACAAGTGAATGTATTAGTGTGTATGTGCCTGAGTGTGTGTGTGTGTGTGTGTGTATGGGACTCTTACCTCCGATGTACACTTGTGTGCTCTGGTCCATGGACGGCTGCCGCGGAAGCTTGCCCAGACTGCGGGGGGCGCCCTTGTCCACCACCAGGCTTAGCGTGTGATTTTGGATTAAGAGCTCCACCGTGTGGAAGAGGCCGTCATTCACAGTCTCCACACTGCAGGAAAAGGAGGACCAGAGGAAGGAAAGGACAGTCACTCTTTGGCTGCATCCGAAAAGTCAAAAAATTATGGCCTGTATTAACCCTATCCACTAATCCCTAACCACTTTTCTTTAAACTTTGTGGAAAACATCATAAGGGAAATGAAAGGTGTTTAAGGGAATTCCTCACGACTTAGGAAGACAACCGCGGTAATTAGAGAATCTGAATACACTTACACTTGACAACGTGATCATGAGTCTCCTGCCCATCATATACGTTTCTTTACGCGATTGGCCGGATGAGTGGTCGCCGCTTGAAATACTACAGCTGCGCAGACTTGTGGGATAGTGTTATCTCCTTTCTTCAGGAAAAGGATGGTTCTGTGTACCCTATGCTAAAGGCACTAAATTAGGAAGCACTGAGACACCTTTCCTTAACATTTGAAGAATTCGAATCCACTTATCTTGGCTGCCATGTAATTATTTCCGGATCATTATTTAGGAGTTAGGAACTTCCCTAAGCAAAAAAGACCATTCGGACGCAGCCTCTCTGTGGGGATCAACCTTTCTGGACAAACTAACAAGATTTACAGTTATTGTAAACATGATCCTCTCAGTGATGCCTGCACATGAGAACTATGTAAAGCCAGTCGGCAGCTGCTTAAAAGCAAAAATCACTGCTGCGATTATTCAGGTTTCTTGCTAAATAAATGTTATATTATATTACATATTTACATTAAGCAAAAATGTACCACTAAAAATTTCTCCTCGTCATGTTTAGGAGTGAGTTGAGAAATTCAGGAAAAACAGATTTCTCTCAGGCATCAACACTCCTTTTGAGTTCTCCATAGCAAGTGTTTGTTTGGCAAAAGGACCTAAAAACCCTAAAGATCATACAAAATCATCAGTCTCTTTAAAATAAACCGTTGCGGTCAACAGAAAAATTGATACCCGTTTGTGACACGTAACAAGGCTGAACCAGGAGAATTCTGGCAGGCTGTTCTGATGTCAGTCCGGGGAGCGGGCTGAGGAGAGCTAAGAGGCAATGACTCCATGCACTGAATGGTCTGCTCTCCTCTTTAAGAAGTCCTCAAATTCTTCCGAGAAGGAATGTTTGGCCAAAGTAGGCGTAGCGCTCCAAGAACACCTTTCAACCATTCATTTTCAGAGCTAACACTGACTGGCACCTTTGATTCGCTGGTCATCCTGAGTGACAGCAGTAGGCATCTGAGAATGCCCAGGAGGCCTCACAGTGGAGAACTCCATTTCCCATGAGCACCTGTAATGCATGCTGAGCACATAATGTATGCTGCCTACATCTCAAGGTACAGAGATTGGTTAGCAGCCTGTAGCTGCTGAGTAGGATGACTTTGGCGCAAGACCAGCACAGCTCTTTTACATACTGTTATTACAAAGCAGCTGCCAGCACTACGCCAGTTCCCACGCTGCTTTGTGCGCAGCAAACACTGTACCTCACAAACCCCTGCTTTCTTCCAGAATTTTCTGCTTCCCCACTTGCAAACCCCCCCCCCCCCTCCTTCCCGACCCTCGTGGGCTCCCCCAAGAACTCGAAGCCTGTGGTGCCCCAGGGGCAGGATGGACCAGCACTAGCGAGGATTTTGGCAGCCTGAGCTGTGGAGTTTATTCCTGGAGAGAAGGCAGGCAGCCACAGCCGGCAGAGACAGTGGTTTGGCAGGGGCCTCCATCAAAGAGAGGGAACGTGAGAGAGAGAGAGTGAGGATGAGGGCAGCTCAGTTCCTTCTTTCCTCAGCACAAAAGAGCCCTACCGTTTCTGTAAGTCCAACCGCTGCTACCACCATCCCTCCTCCCATCCTCCCACATCCCCACGGCTCACAGCATGGTGGCCTCGTTCAGGCACTGAGAGCCACCAATGGGGTAGAATGACACTCCTACACCCCCCAACATCCTTGCCTCCCATTGGCTAATTGTAAGACAGGGATCTGTACTGGTGTTGTGAGAGAAGTCTCCAACTGTAGCTTTGACAGCCAGTTCCAGTTCGGTGTGTAGAACTGCAGATGAAGAAATACCTTGCTGCAGCGTGTCCACCAGGTGGCACTGTGGCTCTATAGCTGCTTACAACTGTTGTGGGAGTTGCACAGAACAAACAAACAGGCCCTAAGCAAAAATAGACAAGCTATTATTTGCCATGACTACAAGCAGCACTGCTCACATACAGCACATGCAATACAATCTGTGTCTTAGGTTTCCAGCACGAAAGAACATGGCTGAGCGCTGTCTACAGAGAAACGGTTCAGCTTGGCCTCTGTTTATAAAGGTCTCGAGTGAACACAAATGCATATGTGGTTTGCGTTATGGGCCTGTAATTCAATTCCTATATAAAGAGAGGCATTTGCAACCAATACAAAAGTCAACTTACGAAGAAAAGTAGACTTTCTGAAATGCCCCCCATGCCCTTTGCAGTCTCCAGTGCTCCCACTTGATACGTAAATACCTCCATGAAGTCCAGCTTTATTGCAATTTAATGACATTTTCATCGAATGTCCCTGGTTTTGACAGCTGTCTTTCATTACACGCACTCTGAAATCTGAGGTTAATAAAAGTCCGGGGTCTTTAGGGGGACGGATGCTGGGTTTTGAGGTTTTGTAGGAAGAGGGGGGAAGGGTGGAGTGTGGAAACGAGTGGGGTTGATAGTTTTCTGGATAAAAACACAGACAAGGTGCTAATACTCTCTTAGGGATCGCCGTTAAAAGCGAATGGAGGGTAACGGGTCACGAGGGATGATTCTGTCTCAATATCTCCGCTTTACCACAAGGGGGCAGCACAATGCCAGATTGCCCAGCGGCCGGGCATTCCGGACCGGCCGGCTCTGCCAACACAGGGCCTTGTCTGTATTTTGACAGGCTGAAGTTTTCCAGAGGCCACAGTCTTATTTTGAAGTCGGACGAGCGTCTTTGAAGTACGGCCTGCCTGCGTATTAGCTCAAAGCGGCCCATTACGGAATTCAATAAAAATAAGCAGAGAGCCGTCAAAGATTTCTCCAACCTCATGTCCCCCTCACACCGGGGGCAAGTCAATTTCCTGTCAGCTGTGGATAAAAAAAGGCCAGCTTTTCTTCCCGAAACCGCATTATAAATGACGCATACACAAACTTCGGAACAATCACCGGCACCGTTATCTCTGACGGTTATCTACATCAGCTACACAGTAAGATGTATTTACATTCCGAAATTCGATTACCTTGCACTATCATTTGCTTGCCATGTAGCCCAACCAGACCAATTCAGCCTGACGTTGCCCAGCCAACCACCGCAGTTATAGATTGCAGATGTAACCTCAATTACGTTCGCTTGGATTCTCAGTGGTGACCTACAAGCCTGTTTAAGGTATGGGGACTGCGCCTGTGCGGCTGTGTGTGGGCCTCAGTGTTTGGTCCCACAATAAAATTTTACTGCAGAAGATCAGAGAGAAAGAAAATCAAACAGGACATGACTCTTCACTCTGCCCTTGAAAGGAGACACTCCTCTGTACAGGAGCAGCAGATATTACATTTTCCTCCTTGTAACGGAGCTCCTTCCTCCAACATTCTCTCGAATGTCCAAAACAACATAACCGCAATGTAGCAGTGATGATACAGCAGCACTGTAATTCATTACCACTTAAACGATTGGCTGTTTCCTAAAAATGGGACAGAGGAGAATATCAGGTGGGTCCTGGGATGAGAGACGTAGTTTGGAGTCCATAGTATTTGTGTGTTTCATGGGCCTCCGGAAGATTCCAAAGTTCTAATTTGGATTTTATACAAAAAAAAAAAAAAAAATCTACTTTTGGCCAAATTATGGAAAAGTTTAAGAACCAGTGCCGTGAGTGCCAGCTGCCTGTCGGGTCAACCCAACGGGAGTCACACATTGTTCCCATCGCCAAGGAGCCAGTCTGTTCGCTCCATGGAACCCCACCGAATCCTTCGACTCTGCAACCATCCCACTGTCCCCGGAGAGAAAACGTGCACCAAATGATAGAACACTGCGCCGTGCTACACACACGGCACAGTGCTACGATATAGAGACGCTAACTGCTTTGCCTCTACTTGAATCAAACAAGGTAACAAATTTCTGTTAGAACAAGCGTGGGCTGGAGTTTGGCTCTGACCTGTAAACAGGTGAACGATGGCTGTGATGCAAACATTCCTGTTTAATTTCCTCAGATACGCCCCCCTCCGCTCCTTCCCTCTGACTTACGGCTGACATTGCTAAACTAATAAAGAGATTAGCGTGGAATTTTGAAAAGGGCACTGCATTAAGGACGCATAAAAGGACAGGCATTCAGCTTATGCTAATTATACAGCACGAGGGTAAAAGAGCCAGGCACCCTACCCCTCTCTCGCCTTCCCCCAAACTGTTCCTCCTCTCCGTTAACCCCCACAGCACTGAAATATATTTTTGAGAATATAAATTCAATTATCTTGTGCTGTTGAAATCCTATCATGCGGCGACTTGTTTAAAAGAGCTCCCCTGCGGAAGCTCTTTTAAACAAGCCGGCGCATGATTGTTTTTCAACAGTTTAATTTTCGTATCGTAAATCATTGAGCAGCAATAGCAGCATTTAGCGCTCTGAGGGTTAATCTATCCTCCCCCTCCCCTCCCTCCAGGATAAGATCTGTCTCTCTCTACCAGTCTCCTCTCCCTTTCTACACTCTTTTCTCATATTCTCAGCTCTTAAACATCCTCATTTTCTCTCCAGTGCAGGCCTCCCCCTTTACCTCTGCATTTTCTCCCTCTGGCAGCTGAGAATACTTTTTTTCTCCCTCCCTCCTCATTATATTATATTTATTTGGCAGACACTGCTATCCAAAGGGATGTACATTAAGTGCATACTGAGGGCTATTAAAACATTGAGGGGATGAAGGCCAGATACGTTACGAAAACATGAAGTGTCCGCCATCCATTGCCATAAATGTCAGTCTGCATGGTATATATCATATCATCACACTATAAAGGAATCTCTGTCTGTCCGTGTGTTCGTTAATCACGACAGCCGTTCGTCCGACCGACTTCAAACTCGGCTCTATTGCTGAGGACCGAAGGAAGCGCAGTGTCAAGTTTGAGGTCATTTGGAAGAACTATTGTCCAGAAATTGAGAAAGCTGGATGCACTAATACCGCTCGAGCAGCATTTGAACGGGCACTGCATTAGTGTACCCAACGTCACAAAGTCAGACCAGGAGTGTTAACTGACAGCTGAATTTGTTTCAAGTCTAAATGAGTGATTATAATACACACACACCAACAGCAAACCAAACACCAGTTTGGATGAAGCCGCAGATAGAGGTATAATCACAACAAGAGAGAGGATGAGGATCATGATACAATAAGATCACAGTAATACTAGATTCAGCAGATCTCTCCTGTCCGCCTTCCCTCTATTCTCTCCTCTCCTCTCTCTCTCTCCACTCATCTTCCTTCTTCTACTCTCTCCTTCCCTGTCACACATCCTTCCCCGTCTCCATCTTTAGTCTCTCCCTCTTCCCTTATTCTAACCCCATCTGTCACTCTCTCTCCTTCCCTCCCTCTCTTTCCCTTCAACTACTCTCCTTCTCTCTCTCCCCCTCTCTGCAGCAGGAATCCAGATGTTGCAGAGAGCCTATTCTCAAACTCCCACTGTGCGGACAGACAAAGGAGAAAAGAGAGAGAGAGAGAGAGAGCGAGCGCTCACAGTGAGCTCCAGAGGACGGACGGACAGACAGTTTATTACAGTATAGAGGCCTCTGGCCCAAAATACATATCATATCACCGGACTGTCCTGTCAGGACATTAGCATGAGGGTGCGTTACACACATGCAATATATATATTCCATTTGTAAAAAAAGAGATGCATTTCTGGTGGAAGATGGATGGCATGTACGTTCTGTATGCGATACCTATTGCAACCGAAGACTGAAATATATTCAAAAACATGTCATAAGTTATTGAAAAGATACACCTGCGAGCTCCGGAGGAGCATCAGTAGTAGAGAGGAGGCCCTCACTTCCTCACAGGCCTGGGTCTGCAGAAGCCTCATGAGCGGCGGGTGTTTGAAGTCTCGCTCCCGTACAGAGCGCCACAGAAGAACACACCATACTCAAGAACACCAGGCTGCAGCCTCAGCTCCACTGATAAGGACACACCATTTTTGACAAGAGCAAAGCCAGGGCGACGGGAGATGAGGAGCCCACACTGAGAGCAGAGCACTGACGGGCGGCAGGGCTTAACACCAGTGATGGAAAGTTCCGGGTTCACGAAGTAAAAGTCCACCCATGTTTGTGTTCCACCCCTTAAGGCCGTATTCACACACAAAAGTCAGCGTGGCGGAGGCGGTAAGCGGAATGTTTCCGCGCCGGGTCTCAAGCGGCGCGTTCTGCTTCTTTATTCACACCAGACAGTCTCCGCGCGCGGTGTGTTCACCGCCGGCCCAGTTAAAATTCCCCCCTCAACCCATTGTTTTTAATGATAGTTAATCACACTTTAATGGAATATTCATTGAATTTATGTGTATGGATTTTTATTTTTCATTTCTCCAATGAATACATAATCGGCTACAACTGTCCTCTGATGCTGGCGATTTTTCTACTGCAGCAATGTTCTATCAATGGTGTAGCGTCATTGTTTTTGACTGACCTTTCTCTATCCTTTGTCATTCTAATTGCCCCGAAAGTTCAGTTTGTAAAGGTAGGCGCGGGGGGAGGGCTTGCCAATAGCCTACATAAATAAAAGGTGTAAGAAGGCCATCCAAGAACCAGAAGCTATCTGAAGAGTCGTGGAGAAGCCTGTTTGTTTTGCGTTTTACTCGTGTGGTGGTACAGCTAATGTCGTCCATCCTTGCAAGAAAAATCTCCGACTGAAAACACTGCAGGTGAGACGCTGTGAGCTCGACGACCCCAATCACGTGACCACAGTAGCCTACCCACCACGGGGTCTTGTCACTGCGGGGGGTTAATTGGCCAGTGAACTCAAGGCACAGCGAAAAGGCAGACACAGCCTCGGATGAAAAGCCCAAAAAGCACAGGCTTTTTTGGCTTATGGCATGTATACCACACAGGTTTTGCTAGTCTTCTACATCTTAATTCACCTGTGTTTGTAATTTGAATCTCGCTATGGGGGGAAAAGGGGAAAAATTTTGGTTGGTAGAACGTAGATTGAATACGATTTGTCCTTTCCCATTCATTTCTATTGGGCACCGCTCACACACCGCGAGCAAATTTCCGCTCGAGTTGGATTCGAAGTTGCACGCGCGGTAACTGAGCGGGGCCCGCCCCGCTACCGCTTGCAAAACGCTTGGTTGGTGTGAAAGGACTAATCTGCTCCCATGTATTTTCACTGCCGCGGGCAAACTCCGGCGGGATCCCGCCGGGGTTTTAATCTTGGTGTGCATAAGCCGTAACTCAGCCAGCTACCTTCATGGAGTTTGGGTTCTACCAATATATGGGTTCGACCAATAAATCCTTTTGTTCTTCTGTTCATCTTCAACCCCATACTTCCGGGGCGAGGAGGAGACGGGAGGAGGATAGGACGATACGATCTTCTGCGCATCAGGACGCACCCCTGATTGGTTGACTAATTGGGGTAAATTACCGAATCACATGGTTGAAGTAAAATACTGGGGAGGAATGTAACTATCTGAAGCTGAGTTTTACACAAGTGCTTCAGGCCTTCTAAGAGCTAGAAGCAAGAAAAGTAGGAGGAGTCAAACCCACCTGTCAGTACATCTGTGCCCCACGTGACCCTTTTACCCCAATCAGGGCTCTCCATTAGTAAAACTGAAGAATTCTGATCTGAGATCAGCACTACTTTTCTCTCATGATTTATTTGAGCATGCTGGTCCTGGAACAGTACCCTGTAACTGTGAAACACCTCATTAACCCTTTGAGTGCTGAAATAAGTTTTCAAAACCTTAAAGATTCAATTATCTTGTGCTGTTGAAAACGTATCACGAAGGGACTTGTTTTAAAGAGCTCCCACTTTTAAACAAGTCTCCGCACGATAGGTTTTCGACAGCTTTGAATTTGACATCTTCCATCATTGAGCAACACTATTTGTATTTAGCAGTCTAAGCGTTAATAAAGACAGCTGAGTTTTACCTCTCCATACGCCTGCACTGCGCTACCTCTCCAAAACGGTCAATAACTCAGAGTTTTAACGTAGTAAAAATCAGCCACAATATAAAAGAATCAAATGAAACTCGCAGAGGAAACTTTCTCGAAGTCTTAAAGGAGGTGAAACACATTGTGCAGCCATTTCCTTCAGCAAGCGCCTGAAATGCAGAGAGCCAATGCTCACCCAAGCAATCAATCTGCCTTTGTCTGCACAACGATTAGAGGTAACCTTTGCATAGAGAGGGGCTGTGTGAAGGACGACCAGATCAATGAGAGCGAATCTGCCGGAGATGGGGCCCGTGTGGTCGCCTGTGACCTCACAGTCAAGCTGCAGCTGATAAACTGTCGGAGGCTCGCACATGTATGAAGCAGCCACACACTGACAATCCATACTCCATTCTACATCACTGAAAAAAAATCAATTCATGTTTTGATTACCCTTACCTGCCTCAATGCAGTATGTATACGTACTTAACTGGGGTATGTTGTTCATAGCTTTGCTCTTGTTATTTTATATTGCACGATTACGCACATTTTCCTCTAACTACATTAGAGATACAAAGTGTTCCGGCAGATAATAGACAGCAGATTTGACACTGGCACTACAGCTAGCAGAACACAGGATGATGTACTGTATTGATTTATCAGGTGAGTCCAATGACATAGAGAAAAAAAAAAAAACTACACAGCGCAAAGCCCTCTCTCTTGTGTTAAGTTGGCTTTAAAATCCGTTAATGACAAAAGAGAGCCGGTAGTACTTCAACCAATTTGGATTCGTATAATTTATGTGCCAAAATGGTTGGTTCCTGTTGCGCTGTTGGCTGGGAAAACCGTGCAGACCATGCGGAATCTGTTTTTTTATTCTCTCTAAAACTGTTGTTTTACTGATATTTATATTTAAATATTTTAATAAATATTTTAGTTTTTGATGATCAGTTCACCTGATTTTGATCATACTGGTTATATTCTGAACGCCTTCACTTATAAGCATGTCCTTATTCAAAAAAGGGCCCCACAGCAGCCTTAATTTTTTTTAGTTTAGTTTACTTATTTCTGAAGAAGGGCGTCCACTATGTTCACTATGCGTTTTGCAAAGATGCTGGCACCTATATGACCGTGACGGAATGTACCAAGAATAGAGAGCCTGTGGTCTAGTTTTTATCTATGTCATTGCGTGAGTGTTTGAGACCAAAGATGTAGTCCAGGTTTTGGTGGCTTGTGAAGCTAATTGAGGGAGGCCGGTACCAGGAAGTGATGTCACAGGGACCAAGCTTTCTGGGTGTCAGCAAGAAGTGAAGTCCCAGTGAACAACTTTTATGTGTGTCCGCAACAATTGAAGCAACTAACAATACATTATTTGATCATTTTTTACATTTTTTTCAAACTGAAGCTAAGTAACAGGGATCATGCTTGATAAGTAATAAAGGAATTGTATGACTGATATTGCGGGTTCTACAGGAAGTGAGGTCACAGGAAAAATATTCAAAAGGAAGTGAAGTGAAGGGGTATATGTTCAATGGGTTTCAAAAGGAAGTGGAAAACAGGGAATGTGTTCAATAGGGTTCAAAAAGAAGGAAGAGTGAACACAGAAAATGTGAGTGTGTCAACAGGATGTGAAGTTAGAAAAAATGTATTTTATGACTGAAGCACGTCCTCCACTGTGTTGGTGTGCATCTGTGTTAATATAACGGTGAGCAGGTGAGTGTGTGTGAGCGGGTCACCTGTGTGACCTGTGGTGCAGTGGTTAGCACTGCCACCTCAAAGCAACACGGTTGTGGCTTCGTGTCTGGCCTGGGGCTTTTCTGTGTGGAGTTAGCATGTCCTCCCTGTGTCTTCCCACAGCCCAAAGACATGCAGATCAAGCTAATTGGAGATGCTAAATTGCCCATAAGTACAAGTGTAAATATTGTGTGCACTCTGCGATGGATTGGCGAGCTGTTCAGGGTGGGTCCCTGAATCTTTCTGTTTTGGACAGCTGTGTATGTGTGTGTGTGCGTGTGCACACTAACCTGTAGAAAGTGCTGGGGTAGTTGGGTGAGTGTGTGTTTGTGTATACGCACACTGACCTGTAGAAAGTGCTGGGGTAGTTGGGTGTGTGTGTGTGTGTGTGTGTGTGTGTGTGCGCGCTTGCTGACCTGTAGAAAGTGCTGGGGTAGTTGGGTGTGTGTGTGTGTGTGTGTGTGTGTGTGCTCGCTTGCTGACCTGTAGAAAGTGCTGGGGTAGTTGGCGATGTCGTATATCAGGCGTATGTGGCCCTGATACAGCTCCAGCACTATGGGATCGGAGTCGTCCTTATACAGCAAAACTCCATTATCCTTGTCTGTGGCCACCTGTGGGAAAACAATCATGAGACACTGAGTTCAGCCCCTCCGCAGGTACTGTACACTGGTACTGTGCGTAGGTACTGTACACAGGTACTGTGCGCAGGTACTGTACACAGGTACAGTGCGCAGTGAGCATCAGTGCATTTTCATCTGTTTTGCTGTTCAATTTATCCAACTCGTTTCGGATAAAAGCATACAAAGGCAAATAAGATTAACTACAAGCATGTGAGCAAAATCAAACAATCTAATCAAACAGTCATTCTTCGCTAGAATTTTTGTATCCTGTTTAAAGTACTGGACCCATTTCCATTCTTTATTAGCGAAAGGAAAGAAAAAATAAGATTAAATAGAAGGTCGTTTCACTACCCTCAGGGTTTGCAAGCAGTTTAAGAACCAAAATTGGAAAAAAGTTCATATTTCCAATTACACTAAAATCATACAATTTTAATGATTTAATAATACAATTTTAAGTCAAGATCAAGAACTCCTTTCAAGATAAAAACTCAGAGTGGGGAGAAACAGGATTTGCCTGGTGAAGGAGGCAGTTTTAAGTCTCTGTGAATGAGACGCAGTAAAGTTAAGCGTTGGCTTTGTACCAGCTGTAATTTCACAAAGAAACAACCGAAAAGAAGAAACATGTTAAATTAAATCTAACTAGAAGCACTCAGAGAGCACAGACCTCTGCCAAGCCATAGAGTCACTGACACCACTGGATAGTTCACGCTTTGAAATTTCACATTTACTGGATCATCAGATCCGGAATTGTGCTCGGATCCTTACCAAACTGTAATACGTGACAGAACTTATGGAGATGATCTGCTGTAATTTTGCGTTTGCATTACAGCTCTTTTTTTATGGTGTAATGCGCAATAATGCTGAAAAGGCCCCTGTCCCACAATGGCAAAGAATCCTTTCAAAAACCTCCTGGATTCGGATCGTGATCTGGATCACCGCCAAAATGTAACGGATTGTTCCTTGTACCATCCCTGACTCCTCCAGAAAATAACATTGAAATCCATTCATAGCTTTTTGAGCAATCCTGCTCACAAACAAACGGACAATCATACCTGTATAAACAAACCAACTAGAACATAACCTTCTTGGTGGAATTAATTATGATACAATTTATTTTAAGGCTGCATTTAAATAGTAAATCCCTTTCCAACCCAACACTGAGGCACATTAACTCTATAGTGCTTGAAATTCTTTATTATTATTATTATTATTATTATTATTATTAACCCTTTGACACTTAGCTTGTCCTAAACCAAATATGACTGCTCAACCAAAGTTAATTAAGACATTAATCAAACAACATTAATCACATCCAATTCAGATGAGCTCAGAGTTGTTCTTAATTTTGAGTTAACCATAGCATTTTTCATGATATGAAACAGTAAACTTAAATATTGCTCATACACTTCAGGACAAGCTGGATGCATTTATTCACGGCAGAATGTACCAAATCTTACATACTGAGACCAAATATTCTGACACACACGATCAGTTTGATTTTTGCGCCTCTAGTCATTAAGTGCATCTACAGTTGCCTTAGAAACCTTTAAAGAAATGGCCCCAAATTGAAGCAATTTTAGTAGAGTAGTTAGGATAATTAACAAGCATTTATTATTTACCAATAATGGTACAGAAATGTTCTAGTCTGTCTGCTAAAGACCTTGATCAGTAGAATCAGGTGTGTAACTGCTCAGTTGGAATGGGAGCCCGTACCCACCGGCACTTTCTGGGCAAGACTGAGGACCCCTGCACCAAGGCCATAAAAAACACGGAAAAATCCAAATCTAAGCAGAGGAGTCAATTAGCATAATATGGAAATGTCTGTTTGTCGGCGCAAAAGGGTTAATGTCCTGCATCAAATATGTATATCCTTTAAGTCCAAAATTGGAGCTGGAAATTAAATTACCGTACACTGACAACACTGTATATGTGTATTGCACTATATAAGCCTCACATGATGTGTAATGGAAGGCTGCTCATTCAGTAACACTGTTCCTGATGCTCTTTCCAACACTTACAGTCAGAGAGCTAAAGTCTGTGTGGAGGGGAGGAAAAGACAAAACTGTTATTAATTTCCCTCCTTTTTAATTAAAACCACCGTGATCCCTCGGTGTAAATGAGGAGATGAGCTCGTTTGCGGCGGAGATGCGATCCGCTCATGACTCATCGCTGCTGATCGTGGAGATAAGGGCCACCGGGAGACGCTCTCTCCTCATAATGTATGTCCTCTGGAGACGGATTATTCATGCTGCTGGACAAAAGGTGACATTCTAATAATGTCAGCGCGCCTGTGGCCGTTGTCACTACACACTGTTGGGTGACAGCAGCGGTGCACCCGCCCCAAGGTGAGAGCCGAAAACTTCCTGTGTCTTCTGCAAAATATAACCACCTTTTCCGAAAAATGTGGGCGATGTGGGGGAGGGGCTGGTACACATTAACAAAATCGCTGTCCTGCCACAGCTCTTGATTGGGAGCGTTTCAGCGGTTACCTGAGAGCACATAGTTTGGTGTTAGTTCTCCTTAAATGTCTATCGGTGACCTTTAGTGTTAGCGGAATAGTGGAGCTCTTGTGGCAGTGCGGTCTGGAGCTGTGTGTTTTGTGTGGAGATAATGTATCAGGAGAACAGGGCATCACAGGCTGTTTGAGCTGGAGGAACCAATAAGATTTGATGACAGAAACGAGCCCTTTGCTTCTTGGGATTCTTGCTTTCCTCTAATTCTTGTTCAGCTCTTTTTTTGGGAGCCAAAGTTAGATCCTGCGCCCCTCTCTGCCATTATAATATCCTTTAAGGTAATGTCCTTAAATAGGAATATGTGTGACAGGGAGGGCAACTCTGCCAGGCCAGAAAGATAGAGGCAGCCATTTTGTCTCTGCTGCAGGAAGTCAGGTTCCAGCCGCGATGCAGGCTACGCTAAAACTGCACAGTGGTGGGAATGCAGGAATCCTGTGGGCGCTAATGGCTAGCTGTAGGACTGCATGGTCAGCTGTGGGTGTTTATGGTAAGTTATAAGCATTTATAGCAAGCTGTGGGTGCGTATGACTGGTTGTAGGGGTGTAGAGCGGGTGTGAGCTCGGCTGTTAGCCGGCGCGGGCAGTACCTGGAGTGAAATGTGGGCGGTGGAGCGGGTCTTGGCTCCCTGCAGCACCACGTACGCCTCCCTGCCCAGGAAGTTGACGGTGAGTGTTTTCTGACACCGGCTCCCGAAAAAGGCGGGCAGACAGCGGCACACTGGTTCACCCGCCACCACCAGGCACTGCGAGCCGTTCTGGCAGTCCATGTGGTCACATGGGCTGGTCTGCAGGAGGATCATGGGAGGAGGGCTTTCGCAGAAAAGGCCGCTGGAATAGAGAGCGAGGCGGTTGAGTTAATGCTGCGCTTTTTTACGGGAAGCTGCCCCGTGGCCTGCTTTGAGACGACTCCCGTTCTATCCGAGAAGCCTTCAAGGATAACCACGAATTTGAAAATCCCATCAACACCAGGCGTTTAAACACTTTGACCTTAAACTACTGGAGCACTGACAGCCTTCAGCAGAATTGGCTAGAGACTTGGACCTCACCGCTAAATGCTTTCAGGCTGCGCCGTTACAGTAGCGGTAGCTTATTGTTTTTGTTTGGTAGCTGTTCATTAGCCAGCGGCTTTGTTTCTTCCCACTTTCTTTTTTTAAAGGGAGTAGTATTTCATGTGTTATTTTTTACAGCTCAATTTGGGTTCCGGTAAAATCCCACAGATGTGGATGGGTGTTCGGGCAGCCCTATGGTCATGACTCTGAATGATGCTACTGTAGAGCCCTGCTGGTGCACTCCCACACTGCACTGCTTCTGTGAGTCCAGTGAACACCTCACAGTTAAATCAGCACACTCTTCACCTGTGTGACTGCACACTGCACACCCTTCTCAATTGTAAAGCATCTGGTGTGGGGTCGCAGAGTACTAGTATACAGTACCAGTCAAAAGTTTGGATATACCCACGTTTTCCCTACAATAATTATTAAAGAAAGAAAGAACCACCCATTGTTCCGCAAAAAATAATATATAATTATTATATTCTTAAATCCATCAAACTAACCAGCATTTGTTGTCATATTTGCTGGGCGTACTCACATTTCTTTTCTTTTTTACAAGGGCAGTCATATGACTATTATGAGTTTGCAGTTGAGGGGCCATCTAAGTTCCCAAAAATGTGCTGCACTTGAAGTTTGCTTTTCATTGACCTTTTCGCCCAAAAAGTTCCAAAGCAGCTTGACTTTAATTCAGCCATTGGAAAAATGGAAGGAGCTTGTTTGTCTGTTTACTTAGAAAAATATGCCTTCTTTGACAATTCCAAATTTTGGAAACAATTCAAACAAGTAAATTAATATTTTTCCACTCCTAACTGTTTACCACCGACAAGATTCCATTTGAGACTATATAGAGAAGTTAAGTCGTTCAAATTTCTCTAAAATCAGAGCGCTGCAAAATTGCCAAAGTGCACCCAAACTTTTGAATGGTACTGTAACTCTTGGAATAGTGGGTTTTTTGGAACGTTTTCTTCTCAGAATATCTTGTCAGCGTTCTACAACTCCACCGATTTCAGGCTACGTCCACACTACTACATTTAAAGGAGAAGTACTGTTTTTACAGTTTTGACATTATTTGTGGCAAAAAATACAATCATTTACTCACCCATATAACTTTCGTGTCACTGGAGGTCCTTCGGAAGATATTTAGATCCAAAGAGAGCCGTGTATATCCGTATAATGGGAGTGAACGGGGCACGGCGAGCGCAGCCTCTAATGCCGTATTCTCTGTCGCGAAACTCATTCATTTCACCAATATTTTGTTACGATTCGCTAGTGTTGTTCCCCTTTTGAGTGCGGGGTTGCCTATTATCGTCATACGGCGTCTGTAGCTTGACCTACTAACCTCTGAACTGGACGTCTTCCATAGCGAAGTGAGCACTGCAAACACGAAGATCCGCACGCCTCAATGCTTCCACTTGAGTATTCGAGTCTACTTTCAGTGCAACTAGCTAAAATATCTTCCGAAGGACTTCTAGTGACACGAAAGTTATATGGGTGAGTAAATGATTGCATTTTATGCCACAAATAATGTCAAAACTGTAAAGACAGTACTTCTCCTTTAAATTTTAAAATGCTTAAATTTTGCTATGGTTTCGCCAAGCCTCCACACTATTTCGGCATTTCGACCCCTATAACACTGACTACTGAAAACACTGTAAACTTGAGTTTGCAAACTCCAAGATTGCAATTTGGTGTGGACAGACATAGTTTTTGTCCTAAAACATCATTTTAAAATGAAAACGTATTAGTGTGGATGTAGCCTCAGTCACCAGTGCTGATTATGACATTAGCACTGGAATGTTCAGTCAAAAACCAGTCAAGTTTAAAGTCATCAGCACTATAACGTTTCACTAAGAGCATTCAAGTCACACATTTTTGCTCCCACGGGCCACGCCTTACAGGATTTAATCTCGCCACACTATAACAGCAACACCTCCAAATCGATGCTCCTTTTGACTCCGGAGATGAGCATAGCAGGGCTACGGCGTGTGCACTGATTGCTTGTGAGAAGCACAGAAAGAATAAAACAACAGAAGAGAGGACAATGTCACAGATGAGTGCCATCCTGAATGTGATAATAATGGGCGCCATCTTGGGCAAGACTGAACTGTTGTTGTGAATGGCAGTGACATCAGAAAGGAAGGACCACAGAATTCTTCACAGGCAAGTCAAAGGCAAAATTTAGCAGAAGTCTTACCCAATATGGCCGACAGTTGGGCACATCCATGCTATTGTCATGTCCGTTCCACTGTTTAGAAGTCTGTGAGCACAGTGCCGGCACCTGAGACAGTACTGACAGTCTGAGCCTACACACGCGGGACCTCACCTGAAGCCCTCCTTGCAGACACAGGTGTAGCCGTTGACGGCGTCCACACACTCGGCCCCGTGCTGACACTTATTCTTCAGGCAGTCATCGTAGTCCTGCTCACAATGCTGGCCCACGTAGCCTGGCGGGCACTCACACCTGCCGCCCAGAAAAGGAGGATTTGTAGGTGCTAATGATTGTTATCACCAGCGTAATCATCCAAAACTATGCGTCTTTAACGGCTTTTTTGCAAATGCTAAATGGTACATGGTAAATGGAAAATGGACAGCATTTATATAGCGCTTTTCTAGTCATACGACACAAAGCGCTAACAATTTCGCCTCACATTCACCCTGATGGCAGAGGCTGCCATGCAAGGCACCAGCCAGCACATCACAAGCAGGGCATTACATTCTAAAAATAGTGGCAAGGCCACTGCGCCCGCTTGGCCAAACATGGCCAAAATCGAACTTGACCTAGATTTTCATCCCATATTCAAGCATATAAAATATGAAAAGGATCCGTGAAAAACTGAAGGCACTAGAGCGCTGACAAGGCGAAAAGTTTACAGACACACGACAGACCACCACAAAGGCATTTAACCACAGCATAAGCCTGATTGGCCTGGAGGCCAAGCGGGCTAAAAAATACTGTCTCATAATGACAAGTTTTTGCAATGCTTCAACCACATAGTTTAAAATACACATTATAAAACGGAAAATTTTGGTCCTGGATACTGATAAGTAAATACAGAGTTCCAGCCATGCTAAAATATGCAATACAGTAACAATTATGACACAACACACTGGTTTACACATTAAATATCACTGTGAACCCATAAAAGCCAACAGTAGCTGATATGTTTGCAAATTTAATTGATTGTTATTTTTGTTGCATAGCGATGGTCTTTTGTAAGTCTGGTACTCAATTAATATGCATCATAAAATACGTCTTAATGAAAATTTGTGCCCGTAACATTTTAAATATGGAGTAACCCTTTTATAAAAGCAATAAGCCCTGCAAGGCGGTAGTTTGCAGTGTTTTTAGAACAGCTAAGGGAGTTTGAGGCACTCTGCTCCGCATTGTACCTAAAAAAGCCCCTCAGCTGTTCTAAAATCACTGTAAACCACGGCCTCGCCGGGCTTATCACTTCAGTTGATGTTTGGCAGAAATGGGTCTCTCACCCTCAGGGAACTTACGAACAGGGGTTGAGAAAGTAAGCCCTCCTAAGTATTTTCTCCAATCTCCTGTATCGCCTGATCAGCAGGAAGCGAGGTACAGCTAATGAGTGAAATCAGCTGAGTGACTTCATGCATGGTGTCAAACACGATTTTAACTTTCTGAGCCACAGACTTTGTACCATGGGGCCTCCTCGGATGGTGACCAACCTCACTCCCCGTTGAGACTCACCTGTATCCGTTGGAGAGTGGGATGCACTTGGCGTCATGTTGGCAGGGGTCAAAGCCCTGCGCGCAGTTATCGATGATCTCGTCACACAGCTCCCCTGTGGAGAAACGCAGATGGTGAGAGGCTGGAGCCTGGGAGCTCAGCATAGCTGTGCGTGTCGGTGACTGTGTCTGAGATTATCACGCTCTTAGGACCACATGCCTCTCCATCGCACCTCCTGGCTGGCTCACATATGGAAGACCGATTCACATCCAAAACCCAAACCAACGAGCTCCACAAAAGCAAAGGAAGAAGGGAACTTCATGCAGGGGTGTTCATAAGTATTTTGACATTGACTGTATTTAAGTCTTGGATCTCTACAACGTTGGTTTGAAAAAAATTAATTAAAGGTCTAGACTGTCAGCTTTAATATGTAGGTATCAAAAACTGTGTGAACCATGAAGGATTTGCATCCATGAAGAGGTTTCAGTCCTTTACAGTTTCACAGTCTAAAAGCTTTGACTGAACTGCGCTGTCTTTTTTACTGTCCTACATTGAGTCTGTTGCACAATCCTGGCTGTAATTCAGAATACTGCATTGTGCACTTATGTCCAACATATTCAACGGATCAAGTAATGTAGCCAGTCTTGCTCAGACTTGGCAGACTACAGTGTCATTATTAGTCTGAGAATACAGTCCCGAATATGAAGAAACTGTCGCACGATTACGGAGGCCAAGAGCAGGCGGCTGTGTGAAGATCAATAGGCTGTAGTAGCCCTCTGCAGAGGCTGTGTGACATTACATGAATAACAATCAGCTAAAGTCACCACAGAACAACAGCACCCTTGAGGTTACAACAGCGAGCCAGCGGTCGACTTGCCAAAGCAAATGTTAAGAAAACAAAGACAAAGACAAAGCCGGCGCATTTTTAACAGTAAAAATGTGCGACAAGAATAGAACCCAACTGTTCCCTTGCGCAGTCGAGAGACGGAACTTAAGCAGCGCTGCAGACACAAAGGAAATTGTGATGAAACCGCTGAATCAAAGGTTGGATTGGTAGCCTAATTGGGACATTAATATTTATGAGCGTAAATGTGGTTACAGGAGATCATTCACAGCGTGTCATGAATACAGCTCATCTGCATTTATGGAGGGCTGTGTCTGGTCAGGGGTAAAGGACAGTACCACTGCAGCCCTGCTCTAACGCTCTCTGATGAAATGAAACTGCACATGTGCAAACATGAGCTGCTCAACTGCGTATGTAGTGCGACTCATGAGAATCCCCACCGCAAAAACCCCTTCAATACAGTTACCATATGTGCATACCTCACATGCACTCATTGTCACTGACCAACTTTTTGAACAATTCCACAAATGTGTTAAATAATCAGTTGACGCATTTGCTAATTTCTTTCATTATTGCTTGAGGGTGAGGCATTAGCATTGCCGTGCAGAAGATGGCTTGCTGAATTTTCGGTGAGGGGTTTACACACATTAATGTTCCTGGCCCTGTTTTTCTGTAAAGAACAGGATATAGTCTCTTCATCACTCTCTAAACCCACTCTCCGCTCTCTCCTGCCATATCTCATTTGCAGCAAGAGGAAGTTCCTGTGGAACCAATTTTCACATTCGGAATACCAGCCCGCTAAATCTGAGAACACGTGTACTTGTAGCATTTGATCTACATACAGTGCAGCGTTGGGCGAGGACCTGAGGGAGTCGGGTCATTCAGTGCCTCTGCTGCTTTAATGAAGCCTCCACCTGTTAGAATGGATACGGGAGCAGATTCTGGGAGACGGCCAGTTTCTCACAGGCTCTGCTACTGCCGCTCTCCTGACTGTACATCTCCTACACAGCTACAGCTCCTGTATATCTGCGATACATCTTCTATATGACTGCTATATGGTTCCTATACAATTGCTATATGCCTCTCTCAGGGTAATGAGCACCATGGGCTTTGTGTGTGCAGTGTGGGCTGCTGCCAGAGTCGTTTCAGTAAAAATCCAGCCATTTTTTTTCCTTCCACCCCTAAACTTAGCTTAGCTGTTTCAGCAGTTGGTTCCTCTTATGGGATAAAGCTTTGCGCTAATGAACAATGCTAGGTAGCTGGAATGGCATCTTGTGGAGAATTTTCTTACTTTCCGATCCTGTATTTTTCAACCTTTTTTTTTCTTGGTCTTTGCCATGATCACTCGCCTAACCCCGGCCACCGCGTAATTCCAGCCCTGCTTTGCGTTCCGTGCTTCCCTGCGGCTTTCACTTTCTATCAACGCATTTCCCTTCGAGTCAACTAACCGATTAATCAAAACACGTTTGCAGCGATTTCGCGTTTGTGTTACATTGCACCGTTCTCCACAGAGAATAGGACAAAAACAAAGTTCTTCACAAGACTGATGTGTGTAACCACGGTTACACTTGTGGTTGAGAAGTGTGCACTTTATATTGTATTTTTAATTACAGGTATATCGTACGTGATAAAAGATTTAAACGCACTATTACACTATGCGACATGATGCTACCCTCCAGGTTCACATTACAGAGATCATTATGGGCCAGCTATGCACACAAAGAATTTCATCCTTGAGATTTGCTGCACAAAAATTCAAATTAGCCCAGGAAAATGCCTAAACTGAATCTGTAAAATAGTTTTGTAATAGAAAAATACAGAGAAGAGAAATTAAGGGAGAAATATAAAGATGCGGTGGCGGGGGGTGACCTTTTATTCGTGTGCTGTATCTTGTATCTTCAGATACAGTCACAGGATAAGATTTGAGAAATGTCATCTGCTCCAGTCGGGGGGCCAACACCTGACCTACCTACCCACACAGGGCTGCTCGTCCCAGACTGTCGCACTGCAGGCACACACAGAGCCTGCTGAGGGGGTTAAAGCGGGACACACTGGTTGGTTGAGGACAGGCTGGTGACCGATTGTATTGGCTGGCAGAGGGGCTGAGAGGTTATGGGAGGTAACTGGCAATCCTGATGACTTCAAAGCCTGCACTGACATACAAGTGCAGCGTTATCTAACTGTCAGCCCTCCCCGTTTCACTCCCTCTCTCCCCCGTCTCTCCAAGGATCCCTCTCACCCTCCATCTCTCCATCTAAGTATTGATGCCCTTAAACGACCACAGCTCAGGGACTGGTGTAGGACAGGGTAATGTAGAACAGGGAACTCAAATTCAGTTCCTGGAAGACTGTAGTGCCTGCTAGTTTTTGTTTTTTTTTGTGATGAAGCATTTAACTTAAGTAAATGATTGGCTAAAGAGTGTCTTCGAGCAGAAGAGCCCTAACTGGCTGGGTAAAATATCACTACTGCAGCAAGGCCAGGCAGCTTCTACTCAACTCATCACAAACACGTCACATCACATGAAGGCAATACAAGCTGGCAACTGATTGGCTATCCCACTGACCCTCAACAGATATTAGTGCGCATTTCATACAGACCTTGAAATGTGGATCTTTGCAACTGCAGCGGGCATACTCAAAACAAAAAGATGTTCAAAGGAAATGCACCACATTCTGAAGATAATTGCTGCGGCTATTACCTTACATTATCTTTATTTGGCAGACGCTTTTAAGCAAAACGATGTATAATAAGTGCATAGAATAAGGTGATTGAAACAGCTACAAAACAGATCAGATAAGGTGCGATTAATGCAAAATTGGCATAATAAATTGCTATACTACAGTTTTACATGAATTGTCTACACTCCTATGCGCTATGGTTCGGCCTAACGCTTCCTCTAAATTTGGGCCTCGGCTACCGGATTAGCTGGCCCTCCTGGCCACCCACTAAGGGGTGCCACATTCCTGCCCAGCAGGGGAGCAGCATTCAATGGGCCAGGTCCAGCCCACGCTCAAATCCTGGTCCCTTCCGGCCCCAGAACCGCGGCCTGCGAAACGGCCAGGGGCACTGCAATTAGGCATGCAGCCGCAATAGCAGGGTAAGACGAGAGTAGCTGTCCCGTTCACCACTTCCACAAAAAAATCACAAAGTCCACTTATAAAAAAGGCAAAAAAAAAAGTGTGGAGTCAGCCCTTGTGTGGATATCCAATTCCACCCTTGGTTTTGCGCCAATGTGACTCTGTGGCTTCTTCGTTTGACCCATCGCTTTGTAGCTTTGGTGTGGGCGTCAAACAGTCTGGTTCCACCATTCCTCAGTGGTGTAACACGTTTAACTGGTCTGACCGTGGCTGAGTGACCATACCTGTGCCATATGACCATGTTTGAGACTTTGATCGAGGCTGTCGGGATGTGACCATGTTTGAGCACCTCGACCTTGACTTCTGGGGTATGACCATGTTTGAGCAGTTTGACCATGACTTAGGTGGTATGACAACGTAAGAGCAGTTTGACCATGACTTAGGTGGTATGACAATGTAAGAGCAGTTTGACCATGACTCCTGAGGTATGATCACGTTTGAGCAGTTTGACCATGACTGATGGGGTGTAACCATGTTTGAGCACTTTGACCATGACTGACACTGCATGACCATGTTTGAGCAGTTTGTCCATGACTAATGGGGTATGACCACGTTTGAGAACTTTGACCACGACTGATGAGGTATGATCACGTTTGAGCACTTTGACCACAACTGGAGGGGTATGAACACTTTCGAGCACTAGAGCACATGTTTGAGCAGTTTGACCACGACTGCACCGCAGGGACTCACCGGTATAGTTGGGTGGACACAGGCAGGTGTAGTTGTTAATGCCGTCCACACAGGTGGAGTTGTTTTCGCAGTCGTTGTCCTCGCAGTCGTCTGGGTTGATCTCACAGCGCCGACCCTCGAACCCAGGTGGGCATACACAGCTGAGGGGACAGCGGCAGAATGATGTTTGCAAGCCAAATCTCAGTAGGAACGATGACTGCGCAATGAGAGTAGACTAAAACGCACTATCGCACTGCTGTTGTGCTAAACTGAACCACTCGTAGCAGTAGAGCTGTCACGGGGCAGCACAATGATGTCTCCCTTTAGATACAAAACCAGATAACACTGACTTCTGTAAAGTCACTTCTCTGAAATTACTTTTTTGGCCCTTGACCTGGAGTAATAGGCTCTGCAACTCCACTGCTTTCGGTTATTAGCATTGATTGTGACTGGCATCAGCATTAAAATACTGAGTTAGGAACATTCTAATCACACATTTGGGGATCTCAGCCTATAAAGGGTTCATACACAGCTGGGGTTCATCGCTCAGCTGCATAAATGAGTCGCTTATTCGACGCGCAACCACCCGCTCGCCCGCACCTCCACCCCCAGGCCCCGCGAAAGCACTTAAAGGGATCAGACAGAGCTCTGGGGACCCGACCGCCAAGGCTTCAAAGCATCTAGATAAACCCCCCCCCCCTCCCCTCCGTGAGGAGTCACAGAGACCAGTACCTCTTATCTCACCCTCGCTCATGACTCACACCTGCACCCATCCCACCCTGCCAGGACGAGACAGGGCTGACATCGGTAGAGATGTTCCCAAACTCCCTGCGTGAGGCTTCTACCTCCTAGAGGGCCATCGTTCCAGAGCAAAATGCCTACTGGCAGTCAGACAAACTGGACTCACTAAGGATGAAACAGGAGGTGTACTGAACTGGAACATTTTTAGACCAATTCATCAATTCAGTCCAAGTCCACACGTATACCTTCACTGATTCACACAAGTTAGGCAACTTAGGACACATCCCTAGGGCGTTCCTGCATGCTCAAATAATATACCCTAGGTGAATAAATAATTGCGAATAATGATGATAGCTGACTAATGGTTAATAGGAATGTACACTACCGGTAAAAAGTTTTAGGACACCCCAATTCTACCAGTTTTTTAATAAAAAATTATGCAGTTTAATGTCTCATTGTACTCTGGAATGAAAGCATAGTCACGATAGAGCAAATTAAGAATCGAAGTTAAAAAATAAATCATGGAATCAATTTAAAAACCAAAATGTATTTTAAACTTTTGACGCAAAGTAGGCACCTTTGGCAGATATAACAGATGAACACACTCCTGGCATTCTTTCTACAATGGAAATCAAATAGTCTTCAGAAAGTTCTTCCCAAATCTTGCAGAGGTTCCCTTAAATGTGTGGCACTTGTAGGTTGCTTTACTTTCACTCTTCTGTCCAGTTCATCCCAAATCATCTCGATGGGGTTTAAGTCTGGAGACTGCGCTGGCCACTCCATGTTTTCAAGCTACCATCTTGTTCTTTTTCCCTGAGGTAGTTCTGGCAGAGCTTGGACTTATGTTTTGGGTCATTATCTTGCTGTAGGATGAACCCCTGACCAACTAGGTGCATACCAGAGGTACTGCATGGTGCTGCAGAATGCTGTGGTAGCTGTTTTGGTTCAGGGTACCTTTCACTCTATAAGACACTGACCCTGGATCCAGCAAAACAGCCCCAGACCATCACGCTTCCGCCTCCATGTTTGACACTTGATGTCACACACTGAGGAACCAGCCTTTCACCTACTCGCCTGTGTACAAAAAACCTTGGTAACCTTACCTTTTTTTTCAAACTTCTGACAATTCACCACTTACCTTTGTACCATTTTAAGCTATTCGTTGTACTGGAACCGCATAATTTTCAATAAAAAACTAGAAAAATTGGGATGTCCTAAAACTTTTGACCGGTAGTGTAGAATGTTAAAAGGTGGTAAACTTCCCACCACATTATAGGAAAACTCACCTGAATTGGTCCTCTTGGCCCGGCTTTAAGTGGCATGTTCCTCCGTTGGTGCAGGGCAGGCTAATGCAGGCGTTAATGGCGATTTCACAGTTACGTCCCTGATGGAGAGAGAGAGAGAAAGAGTGAGAATGAGTGAGAGAGAGAGTGAGATAGAAAGAGTGAGTGAGTGAGTGAGTGAGTGAGTGACATGGGAATGTCACACATTTGTGCCACATCTGCGTACTTTTCCGGAACATTCTCCGCTGGATCAGGCGGAGCGCAGGCACAGGCAGCCAGGCTTCCCACACCCCTCACTATGCGAAAGTCTCGCTGCGGTGAAATAGCTTTTTCTGTAAACACAACTCGCAGCGGCCTCCTTTGTTCTCCGTCCCAAAGCGTTCCAGCTTTTCTTAAATAAGAATTAAATGGCACAATTTCATTAAGAGGCAGCGCCACAAAAGCGTATCGGTTTCACGTTAAAGGCCGGGGGACGCCGCACTCTAAGCTTTTATAAATTCTGGCTCTCTCTGATCACAGCTGCCGTGCGGATGCCCGTTCCTCGGCTGTCGGAGCATTTGATTTTTCTCACACATTTTAATTACGGCGAGGCTGACGGAGGCCGAGGGTAGCCGAGTGCCCTGACGGGGGGGGGTGGACAGGGGCTCCAGAATTGCCACAGAGTTATGCCTCTGCATTCACTGAGTACATACACACCTACACTGTTACAAACTGGCACCTTTTTTGCCAGCTATTTTAACCGTAATTTTACAATCAGTTCATGACAGAGGTTCCGTGTATGTTAACTGCAAGCCACAGCCAAATGCGCTCAGGACTTTCCGTACAGCTAATGACAAAATAATAATTTAACTGTTAAATTCAGTCAATTTACAACATTGTATACACACCTACGGTAGAAACCATATACTGCGCGTATTCACTCCTAAACACACATACAGTACAAGCCACATATGGTATTTAACTTTCAATGTTTCCACAGAAATTAAATCTTTCCAAAAGAGATTTTTTTTAGGAAGTTCAATCATCAACTCACATTGTTTCTAAAAATGAAGGTAGGTATAGATTTCAGGCCTACCAAAGAAAACAGCCAAGCTGAGACAAAAGTTTGTCAGATGTTTACCTTTTTCAAAGAACCAGCAACACACAAGTGAAAAGTCATTTGGTTAGTCTCTGAGTTTGTTACAGGTTGTGCGATTTTTCTGTGTTTGTTCAGGCAGAAATTTATCGACTTCAAAATACTGTGGTGACAAGTTTAGCAAGAATGCGGCATCTTTTCGACTTTGTGTTGCTGGCTATTTGAAAAAGGTAGACATCTGACAAACATTTGTTACAGCCTGACCGTTTCCTTTGCAATAATTGTGTCTAAATGAACACTTCTACCAGTCAAAATACATTTCTTCCAGCACTGGCTTACGGGTAGAGCGACATTATTCATAAACTCACTGAGGACTCTACAGGTAACTACAGAAATGGTTCATAAACTCTTGTTTAAACTTTGATTCTGGTGACCCTTTGATTCTGTAGTCATTCTACACGATCTTACTAGTATTTTTGGCGATTGCTTTTTGGTTTAGATCTGTAACAATGGAAAGTGTTCTGTCACTTAATGTTAGCACTTGTAGCCTACTTTCCTCCTAGGAGGTCTGCACTTTTGTACTGATCTTGTGCACTTTTGTACGTCGCTCTGCATAAGAACGTCTGCTAAGAACCTGTAATGTAATGTAATGTAACGTAAATTTGTGTTATTTGATTTTAATTAAATTGTTGTCAAATGATAGTCCGTTTTCAGTTTATTTGTTAAAAATTTCACCGAATGGTACTAGCTGGAAGAAAACTGACCAGTAGCTGGGTTAAGTAAATTCTTCAATACACCATCTAAGTTTAAAAAAATAAAATAACAGATGACAGTTTTCTCCTGTGGAGTATAGTAAATATACTTTAGTACTGTACACATGGCTATGGACAGACACACACTCACAGACACCTACACTCGTGCCCGCGCTAACACAAAAACAAACAAGCACACACACACAGAATGACACACTAAATGGAGCACAGGTTGTGCAGAAAGAGGAGGATGAGCGCTGTGAGAGAGACAGCACAGGTTTTAATTAAAAGAATGGCCTGTGGATCTCTCTGCACCGCAGGCTAAAGGTTAAGCTCCTATCTGTTTCCCTGTGGTGCTGCGATGACAGGAATTCCATAACCAAACAACGGCTGACAATGGGACTGTAGAGGCCAGGCCAGAGTTCGGGGGAGGTCGGACGGGTGCGACGCACGCGCCCCCTCGGTAAACAGGAGGGGAGGAAAGTGAAAACGCGGATGTCTGGGGCTGCGTTAGCATCCCCGTGGTGAATTTCAATGGGTCCGACCCGTGACCTACTGCCGTCATTACCCTGGCAGCCTCGCGCACTCGTTGTCCTGTGAATTAGCTGCTCTAATTTCCCCCTTCATCACTGTTCAGCAGAGCTGAGCGCGTGCAACAAAACATGACAAGTGGATAGAATAATACTAATACATCAAATTACCCCACGGAGGAAAACAAATTCGCTTCATCACGTTCCGCAGATAACCGAACGTGACAGAGTCAAGCACATCCAGTTAAATTTGCGCTACATTTAAATTAGGCCGCGCGCATCCGGCCGTTAGCCTGAGCCGAGCCAGCGGAGGTGGAGCCTCACCTTGTAACCGTAAGGGCAGGTGCAGTGGTAGCCGTTGTTGGCGTCGCTGACGCACGTCCCGTTGTTCTGGCAGGGCGTGGCGAGGCACGGGAGGCATTTGGACATCAGACTCAAGTCCACAGGACCTGTGGGAAATGAACAGCACTGGAGATCTGTGAGTGACTCCTACCACTGAAGAGTACATTAAACATAGCCTGTCAACAACACATTACAACAATCATACCGCAGCATTATAATTCTTGATTTCCAGTACATTTACACAGGATTCAATTTATGTTTGCTGGTGTGACTGCAATTGCAATATTTAAAGTTTACATTTCTTGTAGAGTGTGAACTCAATAGCAGGACACAGGCAGTGGGAAAGTGAGGCAGAGCAAGAGAGATGGTGACGGTGTGATCCTCTTCGTCTGAGTAACATCACCCATGAACCCCGATTTATCTGTACTTAAAAATACACTTTCATCTGTCTTAACATTAAATAAATCCTGGATATATGTAAATTGGCAGCTGTGGTTGCACAGGACTGAAATAGATGGCAGCTACCTTATGAGCATGGATGTAATCAGCGGTGGACGCGAGAGAGACCAAAAGAGTGCTTGTGTGCGTAAGAGAGGCATTGAAACGCTTAGTGATAGAAAGCGGAGTGATTGGAAAAGAAAGAATGCAAAAAGAGAAAATTAAGTCTGTATTAGCAAGTATTTTCATGTTTTCAAATTCTTATTCCCGCGACTTTTACTTAATAATACAATGTTGCCAACCTGGTAAAACAAGTTTGACTCATATCAAGATTTGTAGCTGGATTAAAAAAATTTCACTTATCATGCAATGGTAACTAAAACCAAGTGAGTATTTTTTACTTTTGAGGAAAATAAAAGATTTTTAGCCTCCCTGCAAGACAAAAACTCTAGTTCAGGTGGCTTTCAACAAAGTAATATGGCAGTACCACAGAAGGAGGTGTACGACATTGACCTTTGCACTGGAAGCGGATGAGGGGGGTGGTGAGCAGCAGGCGGTCAGCCATGTCAGGGGGTCCACTGCAGCGAGCGATGCCTGGCTCCTTAAACCCAGCCTTCACCCACTGGGAGAGCCAGCGCAGGTCACAGTTACAGTACAGGGGGTTCGCACCGAGGGCCCTGCAATCGAAGAACACATACAGGATAAGTAACAGTAACAGTACAGGAAGTTAGCAACTAGGGCCCTACAGCAGCAGAGGAGTCAGCGCAAGTCACAGTCATAATAGGGGACATGAGCACCAGTGGCCTTACAGCAGCAAAACTGAATCAGCGTAAGTCACAGTTATAGTGCAGGACGTTAGCACCAATGGCCCTACAGCAGAGGAACAGAGTCAGCGTAAGTCACAGTTACAGTACAGGACGTTGACACCAATGGCCTTACAGCAGAGGAACAGAGTCAGCGTAAGTCACAGTTATAGTGCAGGACGTTAGCACCAATGGCCCTACAGCAGAGGAACAGAGTCAGCGCAAGTCACAGGTATAGTACAGGACGTTAGCACCAATGGCCCTACAGCAGAGGAACAGAGTCAGCGTAAGTCACAGTTATAGTACAGGACGTTGGCACCAATGGCCTTACAGCAGAGGAACAGAGTCAGCGTAAGTCACAGTTAAAGTACAGGATGTTAGCACCAATGGCCTTACAGCAGAGGAACAGAGTCAGCGTAAGTCACAGTTATAGTACAGGACGTTGGCACCAATGGCCCTACAGCAGAGGAACAGAGTCAGCGTAAGTCACAGTTATAGTACAGGACGTTAGGACCAATGGCCCTACAGCAGAGGAACAGAGTCAGCGTAAGTCACAGTTATAATACAGGACGTTAGCACCAATGGCCTTACAGCAGAGGAACAGAGTCAGCGTAAGTCACAGTTATAGTACAGGACGTTAGCACCAATGGCCCTACAGCAGAGGAGCAGAGTCAGCGTAAGTCACAGTTATAGTACAGGACGTTAGCACCAATGGCCCTACAGCAGAGGAACAGAGTCAGCGTAAGTCACAGTTATAATACAGGACGTTAGCACCAATGGCCTTACAGCAGAGGAACAGAGTCAGCGTAAGTCACAGTTATAGTACAGGACGTTAGCACCAATGGCCCTACAGCAGAGGAGCAGAGTCAGCGTTAGTCACAGTTACAGTACAGGACGTTAGCACCAATGGCCCTACAGCAGAGGAGCAGAGTCAGCGCAAGTCACAGTTATAGTACAGGACGTTAGCACCAATGGCCCTACAGCAGAGGAACAGAGTCAGCGTAAGTCACAGTTATAGAACAGGACGTTAGCACCAATGGCCCTACAGCAGAGGAACAGAGTCAGCGCAAGTCACAGTTATAGTACAGGACGTTAGCACCAATGGCCCTAAAGCAGAGGAACAGAGTCAGCGTAAGTCACAGTTATAGTACAGGACGTTAGCACCAATGGCCCTACAGCAAGGAACAGAGTCAGCGCAAGTCACAGTTATAGTACAGGACGTTAGCACCAATGTCCAACAGCAGAGGAACAGAGTCAGCGTAAGTCACAGTTATAGTACAGGACGTTAGCACCAATGGCCCTACAGCAGAGGAACAGAGTCAGAGTAAGTCACAGTTATAGTACAGGACGTTAGCACCAATAGCCTTACAGCAGAGGAACAGAGTCAGCGCAAGTCACAGTTATAGTACAGGACGTTAGCACCAATGGCCCTACAGCAGAGGAACAGAGTCAGCGTAAGTCACAGTTATAGTACAGGACGTTAGCTCCAATGGCCCTACAGCAGAGGAACAGAGTCAGCGTAAGTCACAGTTATAGCACAGGATGTTAGCACCAATGGCCCTACAGCAGAGGAACAGAGTCAGCGCAAGTCACAGTTATAGTACAGGACGTTAGCACCAATGGCCCTACAGCAGAGGAACAGAGTCAGCGTAAGTCACAGTTATAGTACAGGACGTTAGCACCAATGGCCTTACAGCAGAGGAACAGAGTCAGCGTAAGTCACAGTTATAGTACAGGACGTTAGCACCAATGGCCCTACAGCAGAGGAACAGAGTCAGCGTAAGTCACAGTTATAGTACAGGACGTTAGCTCCAATGGTCCTACAGCAGAGGAACAGAGTCAGCGTAAGTCACAGTTATAGTACAGGACGTTAGCTCCAATGGTCCTACAGCAGAGGAACAGAGTCAGCGTAAGTCACAGTTATAGTACAGGATGTTAGCACCAATGGCCCTACAGCAGAGGAACAGAGTCAGCGTAAGTCACAGTTATAGTACAGGACGTTAGCTCCAATGGTCCTACAGCAGAGGAACAGAGTCAGCGTAAGTCACAGTTATAGCACAGGATGTTAGCACCAGTGGCCCTACAGCAGAGGAACAGAGTCAGCGTAAGTCACAGTTATAGTACAAGATATTAGCACCAATGGCCCTACAGCAGCAAAACTGAGTGTAAGTCACAAGATTTCGAACATTAATACACAAACAGACACATGCAAATAAGCACACTGCCAAAAGCACAAACGCACACACGCATGCAAGCACAAACACACACACACAATTTGCATATGGAAACATATACACACATACGCACACGCAGAGACATGCACACACACACACACACACACACGCACGTACTCATACCAATAAGTAGACAATAGATATGTGGTGTACACTAATGCACGTGCATATCCAAACCTCTATATCCCCCCAAAAAGCTTGTCTTTACTCTGATATCACTCAAGCAAAAGCAGAGTTTTGCCACATTTTTTTCTGAGTGAAACAAGAGAATAATTTTTCCCATGATGAATTAATGAAGTGGGAGTATTATGTCCATCCAGTCACTGCTGTACACTCAGGCTGCTGTAGCAAGCTTTGGTAGCAATTGACTATAAAAGTAAACGGAATGAAAATGCAATAACTCCTCATGATGAGTCCCTTTTTTCAGTCATAAAATTAACACAGATTTCCTATGCGGCCCTCTCCTTCATTAAAGAGTACAAGCAGCCTCTTTCTGGTATTCTGCGTCCGTCTCACTTCAGGTTTCATAAAATGAAGTAAAACGAGGGCAGCAAACCCTTTGCACAGGATATTAGGCCCCATGAGAGGCATTACTGCCAGCTATTAATGGAGAATCATTGGGCTTTTTCGCTTTGCTTCACACTTACAAATGGGACAGAGACGTCAAATGGTTGAAGGCTCCCTCCGGTATGGTTGAAAGGTCGTTTCCATGGAGAGTTCTGGGGACAGAAAAGAGAGAGAGAGTGTGAGAGAGAGAGAGAGAGAGAGACGTGAGCTTGTCGCTGAATAAAAAATTGAAATGTCTAGTGTGGCCTCATAAAAAGCAGAGTGAAAGACAGACAAAAAGAGACTGTTTAAAACCATTTTAATCACCACTAGTTCATGAAACATCTTTTTAGTGTACATACAGTACATCACAAAATCACAGGCTAAACCGAAAAAAGAGTGGAAAAAACAAAAACTGCACATGAAAAATGAAAAACTGATCAGAGAGAAAGAGATGAATAGAATCAGAGACGTATCAAATCCAAATTCAGCACTGCATGGCCTTTGTGGCCGGCCCACATACGCAACGGCCTCGCTGCTCCCACACTTCAGCATCCCCACAAAGTGAGGTTCGGTCACCCCCCCACCAGCTCTGTCAACTCCTCTCTCTTTCAACCCCCCCCCAAACCAACCGCCCACTGACAGCAGAGCTCCATGTAGGTGGCAGCCCATCGAACCGACAGCACTCAGCTCCGAGCCCTCAACCCCCTGAGGAATTATGGGAAATGAACAAGTGACAATGATGGCGTGCTGGGGAGCTAGCTGCCTTTGCCCGCCGCCAGCCAGAGGCGAAGAGAGCAGTCAGTTTTTCAGAGCTGCCTGACTCCTCACACTACCCTGCGGAGGGGAGCTCCCGCAAGCAGAAAACTGCAGCACAAAGTCACTCGGTTACAGTCCCCTCGCTAAACGCAGTGGGGTAGCTAACCGCGAAAACCGCGCTCCCAGCAAACAAGCTGCTGTTTTCCTTTCTTTTTTTTTGTCCCCGAGTAGAGTTAATCAGGACTGTTCTGGGCTCTATCTTCAAGGCCCAGAGAAGGTGTTTTTCTGTGTTTTATTAACCCTTCGAGCGCTACATGCAACTACTGTTACTCAATGATGCAAGATATTAACGTCAAAGCTGTTAAAAACCAGTCATGTGTTGACTTGTTTAAAAGAGCTCTTTCAAACAAGTTACTGCATGATAGATTTTCAACAGCTCAGGATAAACACATTTTTAATTCCTTAAATTTATTTCACCTCTCTAAGAGATAACCTGGAATTGTTTTGGAGTTGTTTCTGTGGGGGCTGGAAGATGGATGGCAAAGGGGGGGGGTGAGTGGGAGGGGGTGGCGAGGTAGAGGAGCCATTCATCACCCGCCGAGCGTGGCGTGGGCGTGGTCAGACTTACAGCAAGCGCAGGGACTTGAGCCCGTCGAAGGCGTGCACCGGGATACAGCGGATCTGGTTGTAGCTCAGGATTCTGCCACGATACAACAGGAGAAAAACAGGGAACACGGGGAGAACGAAATTGCATTTTAAACCGGGGTTAACAGCGGGTTATGAAACAGTGTTCAAATGAAATCAGAGCTAAAATGTCAGTGCTAATGGTGCCAAACCTTTGGCCAAAAAAAGAAACAAAAAAAAAAACCCATCAAATGGGACATGTATATCAATGTTATGTGCCTTGCTGGATGTGTCCGGCCTTGTTGTCATGGTAACTCACAGAGTGGAGAGCTGAGTCATGTTGTTGAAGGTGAGCGGGGCCAGGAAGCTGATACTGTTATTGCTCAGGTCCCTGTGACATCAGAGAGACAAAAGCCTGTAAACCCGGCGGCGCCCAGCCAGACCCACTCACTCTGTCAAACCCCGAGACCAACCGTCCAAGGACCGTCTCCCAGTTTTCTGAAATTGACGGCCTGCTGCTTGGAGTTAGCTAAATGCCTTCCCACTGCAGGTGCTGCAGTAATTTGCAGTTGTCTTCACAGAGCTGTTGTTCAACATTGCAGTTAGAGCAGGCTTGTTTGAGGAATGGTATTGTAGCACAAGATGAAGGCATTTTTAACAAATCCAAGCCAATTAAATGCAGAGAATCTTCAAACGGGGCAGCCTTGGCTGTAAACACAGGCAATAAAGAAATGCAGGCCCATGATTCCAGTCAAGAAGAAAAATAGGCACGAGGGCAGAGGCAGGACGTACACAAGCGAAAGCTGCTTGAGGCTGGAGAGCTCCTTTGGCACTGACGTCAGGAGGTTCCCTTCCAGGTACCTGAAACGCACACACACACACATTCAAGCACAGGTCTTAATTTGACACCAGCTTTCTATTTCTGCTTCAGGTACATGCAATGTAATAAATGAGTGAAATGTCAGCCATTGTAATGAGCCCATAGCAGAGATGGAGAAGGATGGATCTGGCCTCTCATTAAGTTCAAGCGCACACAGGTAAGAACCAGATTGTTTTGGTTGCAAATGAATGAAGTAAAGGCCGCAATTACATGGGTACAGGGATGGCAGCAACTGAATCAAACCCAGCACTAAGGTACCATCAAATGGAAACACCACAAAAATAAATATTCAAACGGATCCACAAGCTGACAAAAAGTAAGTTTTTATAAGTGGTAACTATAATAAATTAATGCCTACCCATTCAATAAATATTAATGTTAGATTATTAAAAAATCATCAGAAAAGCTAGTAATTACCCACTGGAGACTGCCTGTATATTCCATTCGTTTTGGTCAAACTTGAAGGTCTTTTTTTAAATTACAATCACTTCGGATGCGGTGGGCACGATTTTAGTTCAGCCCTTATGGAAAATTACAGACGGCTGGACAGACCAGTTCAGAATTTTATCACAGACAAGGTTAGCTCTGAATGGGGGTGCACAGATAGGAGAGCCGTGCCTTGCTATTTAATTATTTACCAATGTTATAATTTACCAAAATTATAATCTGTTCAACTTCTGGGTCGATGTGTTATTGCGTGTTGTTGTGTAGCTCAAAATGTGATGCTGTGTGACTCAAGATGTGTAGTCACCTGGCCCAGGCTGAGATTTGTGTGGCTCAGGATGTGATGTCATGTGACGGAGGGATGTGACTAAAGATGAGAAGTCATGTGACTCAGGAAGTGATGTTTTGTGACTAAAGATGTGATGTCATGTGATTCTGGATGTGATGTTGTGTGACTAAGGATATGATGTTGTGTGATTCAGGATGTGATGTCGCATGACTAGACAAAGTCGCGTGGCTCAGGATGTGATGTGGCCTGGATGTGCAGAGCGGATTGGGGGGGGGGTGCTCACAGCTCGGTGGTGTCCTTGGGGATGCCCTTGGGTAGGGAGCGCAGCCCCCGGTTACTGCAGCGCACCACTGTGTCTGAGCATGTGCAGGAGTCAGGGCAGCGTGGGACTGGCTGGCAGCTGCTCTCCTCTGAACCTGCAGGACAAACAGAGAGAGAGAGAGAGAGGAGAGAAAAAGAAAGGGTGTAAGAGAGAGGTAGAAAAGGGAGAAAGAGAGAGTGTGTGAGAGGGAGGATGAGACAGGTTATAAAAGGAAGGAGAGAGGGAGATAAAGTGAAAGAAATGGGAAAACAGTGAGTAAAAGAGGGAAGGAGGGAGAGATTGGGAGAGAGGGATAGAGGCAGGGAGAGGGAGAGAAAAAGAGAGAGATTAAACAGTGGGTTCTGTTTAATACACAGAGTTCACCATAGCTTCCTGGCCGAAGCCCTAAAAATCACTCAGCACTTGAGGAGGACTAATGCACATCCACACATGTGCTGAGCTGCCCACGAACAGAGCCAGCCAAGCAGCAGATACGATCCTTTTTTGGCAATAATTATCAACAGGAAAAAAAAGAAATACTGTACAATCATAATAAGAAGTCCTTAAAAAACAGGAGTTAAGGATCTTGTAAATGTTGCTCTTGGCAGGAGACTTTTCTCCATTTCCTCAGAAAGCGAGGCACACAACCCCCTTCACGAACCGCTTTAATCTAAAGCCTTAGAGATTGTATCTGTGGAGCCGGGAATTGGTTCGGAGATTAAAAAGGAGCAAAAAATTAAGACATTAATGCGGTGTAATGAAGTCTTCGGCCCAGTCCAACAATAATAACAGGCAGGGATGGGTCGGGTCCCCGTACAGACGAGCTGAAGGCCGGGGAGCAGCCAGTAACTGCTCTTTTCTGCTGATTACACCACTTAAAGCCGCTTTCACATCGGACGCAAAACCAATTTTTTCGTACTACAGATTACATTCAAAGTCAATACAAAGACGCGCGTGTATTCGCGTCTTTGCATTGACTTTGAATGTAATCTGTCATGTGAAATATTTGCTTCACGTCCAGTGAGAAAGCAGCTTAAGACTCAGAACAAAAGAATTTTCCGGTAAATCAAAATAGGTTTTTGTCCCTCGTCCTGTAACCGTGACTTACAAGCAATTTCAGACAACTGGAAATGGAAGGGATACTATGTCACTGTTACTGCAACAGTTTTTGATGGAAAGTGGGGAAAAATGGCCTGAACCTTCGAATTTTCCTCCAGAGCTCCCACACCCGAGCCAAATGAATTGTGTGCTTAGTTTTCTGGGGCTGACAGATCGCTCTGCCTCGTGATGGAGACTAATGGAGACCTTGTCTGCGTAAGTTTTTTTTTTTGTAAGACCCTGACTCCAATCCTTGCTGTCCATTTTCGAAAATACTGTCCATTTTCCAAAATACTTCTGAAGGCCTTTTGATTGACCAAAAGTGCAGCACTGGCCGGAACATTCTACTGAAATTTAATTCAAGGTCTTGTTCACTCGCTCCCTTGCCTACTCAAGAGGCGGAAAGATGGAGAGACAAAGATAGAGAGAGAGAGAGAGAGAGAGAGAAGAGGCCAGTAAGACAGAAGCCAAACCACATATCCGTTATGTGGTGGAAATTTACGGTGCGGTCATGGGCCTCCAGCTTGTACAGTGCTTATGGGAGAAAGCATTGCTTTTCCCATAAAACAGTGGCAGAGGCAAGACAATGCGCCGTCCTTTCTCCTGTTATTTCCTGAGCCTAGCCGAGCCTCCCTCAAGCCCACTGGCAAAGACTCGTCCGAGGAGCCCAATCGAAGGCAGGGGGGTGTGGTTAATAAAAAGAGAAGAAACGGAAGGCTCAGACCATGACGGCTGGAGCAAGGTACTGATTTAATGGCACATCATTCTGGTCAATGATTGCACTTCATAAGAATCTCAGAATGATATGATGTGTGTGGCTGGCGTTACAGAACTAAGTAAAACAGCTGGACCTATTTAAGCCTCTGGTCAAGCTGGGCATTTAACCAAGCAGGGTCACCGAGTAAAACTGTGTTGAGTAAAACTTCAGTCAGTCCATGACATGTTACAGAGCTTTGCCGGTTTTACTCAATGTACTCATCCAGCTAACTATGTAATCCTCCTTTTAGAAACTGCTTTGAAGGAAGCCTCTAGTTGAAGGCTGCGATAGAAATCCCTGATCCTGGAGAGCCGCAATGTCTGCTGATTCTTGATGCTACCCAGCACTTTGATAAACTGAAGCAAAGTGATTACACGGCTAAATGACCCCACCTGTTTTCTTGGGTTTAAAGGGGTTGGTGACAACAAAGCAGCACACTGTGCTAAACCATGAACAAGGTTGGCCATCACTAGCCAAGAGGATAAGGTGTTTCACTTGGACAAAGGAGCTGGTGGTTCAAACTCCATACCCAGAGACCAACCAAGTCCTTATATTGAGCAAGGAATTTAGCATGACACTCTTTACTTTGGATTGAAGTGTCAAGCTAGTAGTGGCAATGCTGTCGTGACCTTGGCCACTGCTAAGTTATGAGGCTATTAGGTCGAGGACTTGGGTGTAACTACAGTAAGGGCACATCATAAAAAGCGCAGCGGCTTACCTACAGATGAGGGGAGATTTTGCGGCAAACACCATGCCAGTAAGAGAACCTGGTCTATTTATGTTCTGTTTATATTAGTCTCCACTTCATACTTTCTCTTTCCTCATGCTCCAGATTTAATATCGTAAGTCTCCTAAAATGAGCCATTTTGTGGTTTTGTCCTTCTTGTTGCGATTGGGAAGGCTGTAAACTGGCTCACTGGTCCCCATGAGTGTGTATGGAGGAGAGGGCTGGGTGAAGGAGTGCGGGGGAGGAGGGCCGTACCGTCACAGGTGAAGTCAGGGGACGCCACGTCCTGAATGGGGATCTCCTTGAGGAAGGCAGGTTTCTGGCAGCGCGGGTTCCCGCTAACCACACGCGTCTTCTTCAGCCACAGGCCCAGCCACGCCAGGTGGCAGTCGCACACGTACGGGTTGGACAGCAGGTTTCTGCAGGGGCAGCGGACACAAAGAGGGGCGGTCACTGGCTTCGCGAAAAATAAGTTCTCAGAATAAAGTCCCCTTCCCACCCTTCAAACTTCACTGAAATTTGTTCTCCTTAACCACAGTTCGTAGCGTACTCGAGAAACATCACCTTTTGATAGGCATGTTTATGGCGCATATTTATTCAGTGATGACAGATTTAATACATTTTATAAATTTTGTAGCTGGAAGCAAAGTTATAATAAATGAAGCTTTTAAAAGAGAGCTAGATCAATTCTGTATAAACTGACAGTAACTGTCACTCCAAGCTCTTGCTGAAACCCAAAATATACATTAGATTGTATGCCTGTAATGGGGAAATTCTAATGGCTAAGGTGCATGATTAGGACTCAGATGGTTGAAGGTTCAAGTCCCATTGTAGCTATAATATGATTACTACAGCTGTCGGGCCCTTGAGCAAGGCACTTAACTCCACATTACTTCTATGGGGACTGGTCTAATCACCTGAGAGGTACTTTGGATACATGTCAGCCAAATAACTGCATTGCAATGATGTGAAGAAAATAATATAAATGAAGAAGAAATTATTTTTCATGGCTCACGCACACACGCTTGCACAAGCAAACTGGGAAGGGTCACAGAACTGACCCTGGGGAACGCTGGCCTCGCCGAACAGACACTGATGCTGAGGGTGGGGCCACAGGTCAGAGGACCTCTAAGAGCTGCATTACCCCAAGCCTAGGCCAAGTCACTTCAGCTAAAATAGTTCTGAATAGCAGCTAAGTGGAGGAATTTATCCAAATAGGAAAAAAAAGCTACCTCACAAACCTGACTCTGACTTGCAAAATAAATCACAGGGCCACAGGGCACTCAGCATCGTGTATACTCAGTGTCACAACTGACAACTGAGGAGTCAAAAAAGAGCCGGCAGAGTTAAGAGACTGAGGGCCAGAGCCGTAAAGCTTTATAGTATATGGGGTTGCCAGCTATATTACACGCTACGCTGTAGATTAATTAACTGCGCTGACCTTAAAATGCACTTCATTTCCAACATCGCCTCGCAGCTCAAAGAAACTGCCACCCATTAAAGTCCTTCCTCGGAAAGTGTTTGGTTTTAATTATCCCACACATTTCACCGTACACAAAGTGTCCACATAATTATCCATTATAAAATAAAACAATGAAAAAGTCTACATGCTTTATATCTCCGAGGCAGGCAGGCACTGTAAAAAATATGGAAAGACAGGAATTTCTTGACTCGAATTAACATTAAGTGCATATAACCAAGAGATGTAAAGTGTGTTCCTTCAACTCAGTCATCTGATTTTGTTAATTAGTTAGCCTTCTGGCTGTAGAGTCGCGCTAATGAGCAAATCCAGGAAGTTGGCACACAGTCCTGTAGATACTTAGACTGTACACCTCAAAAATATCCAATGAAGAGAAGACCCGTGTATTAAAAAGCACTGCGTTTTTCACTGTGATAGTCAATAATCTGCATCCACAGTGTAAGTGTTACCCTGATGGCTTCCACTGACCAACAGGTTAACAGCTGTCACAGGCATTTGCTAGCTGAGTTGCCCGTGCTAACGAGGGCTAGTGGCGCGGCTAGCTGATGTGTTCAGAGACATTCATGGGTTGAGAGCTGTGGCGCGGTATTTTTAGCCCGCAGATCCGGCTGCGTCAGCCACAGGGTAATTAGAGAGCCGTCGGACCTCGGGGCCTGAGGCAGAGGCAGAAGGAGATGGGCCGACTTTACCAGCGGGATGCGGTCCTCAGTGCTGAGCGCACAGCTGCTCTTCACAGCTGGAGTCAACAGTGCATTTTACACAGGGGAATGTGTACGTGTGTGTGTGTGTGCAACTGTGAGTGCGTGAGAGTGTCCATGTCAGAGTGTGCGTGCGTAGGTATTTGTGAACATATTTTGAGTGTGTGTTTTCGGGTTTTGTGTTTTTCTTGGAGTGTGTTTGAGTTTATGTTAGTATGTGTATGTGAGGGCAGACCGTATTGATGAACATGCGAGCGGTGCAGTGCTGATTGCACAGGTGGTGACTCACATAGCGGAGAGGGATTGCGATGGTATACTGATGAATAAGTGGCTGGTGCAGTGCTGGATTAACAGGTGGAGACTCACATGGTGGAGAGGGAGTGCAGCGTAGAGAAGGCTCCCGGGGCGATGGTGGAGATTCGGTTGTCGTAGAGGGACAGCAGGCGCACGGAGCTGAGGCCACTAAACGTGCTGTTATCCACACAGCTGATCTGGTTACTCCTCAGCATGCTGCAGAACACACACACACACACACACACACACACGAGAAACAGCTCTTAACCTACACATCAGGCATAAACCCGCCAATCAAATGACAGCCTTTTTGATGCAACTACCTATTTCCCTTGAACACGCTCAATCCGCCATTCTCAGAGCAGGAAATGAAGCCTGATCCTATCAGGCTGTTTTGACAAGTTGAGGTGTGAAAGGTTGATAAATGTGACTCGCAGGGGCCTGCGGCCGCTCGAGAGGCAGGGGTGGGGGTGTGGGGGGGGGTGCGTAGTAAAAATTGCTGGGATAGCAGTAGCGGATGGTTCAGCGTGGGGCTCGTATTGCTGCGGCTCCCAGCTCAGAGAGGGCCTTGCAGGGCCCACAGCCTGATTAATGCTCTCTCTCCCTTCTATCTGCTCTCTTCTATTTATTTCATCTCCCACATTGCATCCCCGGGCGACGGAACGGAGCTGAGGTGTTGCGGGCCATTTCCACGTTAAGGGGTACCCGAGCCGGGGCTCTCCTGCGATATATGCTGTGCACAAAGCCGATGTCTCTGAAAAGCTTTGGGTAGGGAGGCATGTTTTTGCACAGGCATGTTGCAGGCCCCCCAGCCAAAGGGCTTGCGGCTTGCTGACTGGAGACGCATGGGACATGAGTGCTCTGCCAACGCTCGAGAAGGCACAAACAGAGGCATGACGACGGAATCAAACCGGGGGACCGTGCCGGTTTCGACCGCGTCTCCCCATGTCCGCCCACTGGCAGTGCCCAGACGACCGCATCGTGCCAGAGCGGTGGGGGGAGAGGGGGAGAAAGGAGCGAGGGGTGGCGCAGGGGTAACTGAAGCGAGACGAGCCTCAGCCAAAACAATCACATCTTCAAACCTCCGACGTATAAAAAAAAACACAAGAGGTAAATGCAAACCAGAGTTCACTGTGACAAAAATTTTAAAGCAGCAAATTCAGCATTAAACTCTGACAACCGGGGATCTGAGACAGGCAAACTCAATTTAGGAGCAAGCTCCTGGGATCTGAGAGCCAGGAAATTCAATACTGGGGGTCTTCATTTGATTTTACGCATTTCTCTCGCTCTTCAACTCTGTTAATTAAGGAGAAATATGGCTCCCCAATAACGTTACTGGATGTTTGAAGCCGTAGACTTCCTTTGCTTTGTAAAATAATGAACAAATTTTGTTCATTAGACTGAGGAACTGGCTTCGGTTGGCTCGAGTTCCAACAGGATTGGATAAACAGTACGCTTACTGGTGTGGCACAAGGCATAACCGTATATAAACAGGCATATACGGTTCCAGAAAATATGCAAATATTTGCACACAATATCTGTGAGAGAAACAGACTGTTTGCATTTCCCTGTCCATTATAGCATGTCAATCTATATTCAACAGTATGACTATATCTGTGTAACATTATATGTAAAGCACTTTGGCATGAGTAGTCTGTCACGGCGCTTTCACGGTGAAATACACAAAAAAGATTAGACACAAGTCGGATTTAAATGCATATGCTGGGCTGTCAGCCTCGCACTGGCAGTGAGTTTACAATCTGAGATCTGATGTCCTCAAACACACCCAGTCGCCACTTTTCGTGTTTACTTTACAAATTCATTCTAGCATATTTTTCCCCATTTTCTGATAGCTCTTGTCAGCAAAGGAAAACAATTTGCAGACTGATCCTGGATTGAGAACGAGCTCTATCATCTTTCTGCTTGGCTTAGCTTAAGCATACTTTAGCTTCTACACATTAGCGATTTCACTTGTTAGCTACAAACATCTCCAGAGCTCCACAGCAAACTCATCATGTGGCACACAGAGAGCAACGCCACTCTCAGAAAAGACCCACATACACGTCAGAATAACTAACACAGGTACAGGAGTACTGATTTATCAAAAAAGCACCATGCCTGAGATTATTAGTGAATCATAGAATCATTAGTGAATCATATTTGTTTGATTCAGGAGTATGAGTTACACAGATGCTGATGAAGTTCTCATTGTGGCCTACAATAATAAACAATAACAGTACAAAGAAGGGAGCTCATTTATTCATTATTTCTAGAAAACACTGGCACTATCTGCGACAGTACTTGGCAGGGCACCCCTACAGACTGCGGGGTAATCCATACATTGCTTCACATGGTTTTTTCTTTATATTGTCCCCCAGATACAACTCCTCCACACTAAGCCTTAAAGAAGGGTATACTCTATACTTAAGTACGCTTCGCTCCTTTAAGTGCCCTTGACGGCTCACTCACAGCGTCTTGAGACCGCTCAGGCCCTTGAACATGCGGCCGTGCAGAGACTGCAGCTTGTTTCCGGTCAGCAGTAGCTCCTGCACAGGCCCCGCCCCTTCGAAGGCCCCCTCCCGGATGTCCCGCAGCTTGTTGTTGCTAAGGTTACTGCGGAGAGAGAGGGAACACAGGGGATGTTACAGTATGGCGGGGCTGTATTGAAAGAAAGAAAGAAAAGAAAGAACCCCCCCCCCGTGGAGAATGTGGTTCAGTCCAGTTAACATTTAAATGCTGTGTGTTGCTCATAAAACAACCCCTTGTTCCTCCTCAAAAAAACCACTGTACCGCTGTCCCAGCATGAAACGAATTACTATTGTCCAATCAACTGTGGTTTGACTGGTCAACTTAGCACTTCCCACAAAATGTTGTGGTTTGAGCCAATCCCAGATCCTTAAGGCAAACTGAGGTATTCAAACAAAAAAGAAAAAAGAAATTATTAAACCTTAAAAGCTGAAAATGAGGTATTTTACTGTATGCTTCCCACAACCTATAGATTACATATAGATTCATATAGATTGAATGTGTCATATTCATGGTCTATATAAATTGCCTTCTTTACCACATGGTGTGACACTACCAACGTACAAATGACATGGCGTGGTGTGTACATTTGCTGATGAGCTGTGCAAGAGGCAACCTGTGATGCACCAGGAGCGTGATGTACAACTTGATAGTGATCTGTCCTTTTGTAAAATGCAAAGGAGAAGTTAAGATGTGGCCGATTTATATGCTTTTGAGGCTGTTAGATGGTGAGCAATTTCACGCCTAATAAATCACCCTGCTTGTTTTTCACTAGGCGAGCGTTTCCACCCTCATAGCTGGCCACAAATATTGCCTGATGGTAAATCACGCACGCTGCCTCATTGGAATAGAATATTCTGCAGCTGCACTACGGCACTACGCTGCTCTCTGCATATGAAGCTGTCCACATAAACCCTCTGGCTAGAAATCCCCCTCTGACAGGACAATTCGGTGTGTAAACAGAGGTGTGGATGCGGACATACATCTTACGCAGGTTTGGAAGCTTCTTAAAGGTCCCCACGGCGTCCAAAACGGAGATTTCGTTGTCGTTCAGGCGCCTGGCGGAGAGAGAAAGAGAGGGAGAGGAAAAGAGAGAGAGAGAGAGACGGAGAGAGAGAAAATGATATGAGGGAGGGAGGGCGGGTAAGACAATAGAAGAAGATGGTATCAAGGTTACTTGTAATTGAAGGACAGAGGGCGGCTTTGAAAAAAACAGAAAGAGCATATTTCATCTCTTACTGGAGGGGAAACACCTCAGTGTTACATTTTCAGCAGGGCGCTTGACGATACACCCCAACAATTCAGCCAGAACAAAAATATCCAAGCAAAAAAATATTCATTTTTTTGAAACATGGCGCTTTTGGACACTATAGAGGGCTGCAGCCCCTCTTCTCCATGGGCTTCAGTAGCCGTTACTGCTAACGCTGCGGCCCCGGTGTGTTTCCGACCTGCTGCACATGGATGGATGGCATCACTTCAGATCAGGCATGTGCGGGTGACGGAGGGGAAAGAGAGAGCGGGGGGAGGGAGTGTGTGCTCGCGGGAGGGAGGGGGCACATCTCTGAGATGATGAGAGAGTGTCAGCAGGTCTCCCGTGTCTTGACCTCTGTTGATTTCCCCTGATGCTGCGCGCCTTCAGAAAAGCTGACCAGGCGCAAAGTGCTCCTTCGCAGTATTCCAGGTTACGGAAGGTTCTAGAAATGAACGACATCAGGGCAGTGCAAGCAGTATATGGTGGGGTGGCGCCAGGTGTGTGGGGGGGAGGGAGGGTTGCGGTACATGAGTGATTTGAAGGTGTGATGGGGAACTACGGGGGGGGTTGGTACCTGATATGCCCTTTGCTGAGCTGAGAAGGGCAAAATTTACTTTTCCCCACTATATCTGCTCCAAGAGAGGGGCGGAGTTGATAGGTGTATTAGATTTAGAGAAGCTGGGGCCATTAGTTTGTGAACACTCAGCGGGACATCTACCTGTTCGGACGGGGGGCGGGGCGTGTATCAGCTCAAGGACGGGACAGGTACTTAAGTACACACTCATGCAAAGATAAAGACCAGAGGAAACATTGAAAAATCTCTCAATGACTTATAGCATGAATCCTCTGCTTCAGACATTTTCCCTTTATTACCTCACTGCAGTGATGTCACTTCCTGTCTTTTACTGCAGTCTAGTATTCCTACAGTCTTGCAGTCTGTCTTTGAGGATCAAGGATTCCCATCACATGCACAAAATATAGAGCAATTCTTATGCTTTTTTTCATTCATATAATCTTCGTTATAGCCCTTCAGAGAGTTCATACTGACCTATCACTGCTGGCTAGATTTATGGGCTTAAGTATAGTAGATTGCACTGAATGCTAACCATACATCTGCAGAGTGCAGACAATCTCAACCATTATTGGGGGCAGTGATGCAGCAGAGTTCGAACTCAATAGTGTTACAGGACAGTGCTATGTGTTGTTCATGAGCACAGAACATTATACGGCGAGTGTAAGACTAAAAAATGTTTGTGGTGCATATTATTAAAGAGTTTACAGAGCTATATAGTCTTGGTGCTACGAATTGGTGGTGTGTGCTGTACAGGTTTGTGTTTACACTGAGTGTGTGTGTGTGTGTGTGTGTGTGTGTGTATGTATATGTGTGTCAGACTCTTACAGGTCGGTGGTGTGCTCGGGCAGGTGTGCAGGGATGCGGGTCAGTTTGAGGTTGGAACAGTCCACCACCGTGCCCTCACAGCGACATCGCTCCGGGCACACGAGGTCCTGGAAACACTCTCCGCTCAGACGACTGCGGTAGTCCTCCGTGCCTGAGGAGGGCAGCAGAGAGCTCAACATCATGGTAAAACACTGACCCATCCATAGCACTTACAAGCAAGGTGGCACTGAAATATACACAGACACGTATCAACAGGGAACTACACACGCATGAACGCACACTTACAGACAGACACGTCCACACACAGTTACACAAAAACACACACTAGCAAACATGGCAGCACAAACCCTCATTTTCACACACACACTCCAGATTATTTCAATGGACCAAAATGGAACACAATGCAGGCAAGTAACACAAACAGAAATTTTATTCATGGCTTTGATCTCGTCTCCGAAGGAAGAAACAATCTGTTGAAATTGAAGTCAAGTTCTCAGGGGACTGAAGGCAGAGAAGTGTTTTGACGTAAAACTACAGGCTGTTTCTTCATACTGCAAAGCACTGGCAGGTTCTGATCAATCTAGTTCTCATAATATCCCCTCCACTGCCTATATGTCATCAAAAACTTCAAGCATCTACGAGCCTGTCAGGAGCACCCACCAACAGACGAAGCCACGAGCTGCAGTACCACAGAGCTAGCACTAACGATGCCAGAGCAGCCCGCAACACAACAAAAGCAGAACAAAAAGAGACAACCTTTACGCTGAGGGGGAAGAAAAATAAAATGAAATTAAGCAACCTTTTTGTTAAATTTCAGCATCAGTTTTTAAAAAAATGGAGTCAATTATCGGCTTACCACTGGAGAGAAGAACCCCCAGCGTTATCCCAGAATGCCATGCTGCGTGCGAGTGTCCAGCGGTCACTGGTGCTTGACGGAACCATGTGAGGCGAGCGCGGGCGGCGGGACACATGGTTAGATCAAGCACAAGAGACAGCTGCACCGGAGGGCCGAGTGCCGGCAGAGTGAGGACCAGAGGAGCAGCCAAAACACAGAGCAGCCAGGAAGGAAGCCCCCCCGACCCACCCCAGTGCACACCAGAGCCCCTACACACACACACACACACACACACACACAAACGCACTCACCCTCCTACAGCCCCTACACACACATACACACACCCTTCTACAGCACCTGCATACACACACATGCACACACACAAACACACTCACCCTCCTACAGCCCCTACACACACACACACACACACACACACACACCCTTCTACTACAACTGCATACACACACACACACACATGCACCCACACCCTCCTACAGCCCCTACACACACATAAACACACCCTTCTACTGCAACTGCATACACGCACATAAACACACACATACACGCACTCACCCTCCTACAGCCCCTACACACACATACACACACCCTCCTACAGCACCTGCATACACACACACACACACACACGCACGCACACGCACACACACACTCCTACACCCCCTGCACACACACACCTTCCTACAGCCCCTACACACACATACACACACCCTTCTGCAGCCCCTACACACACATACACACACCCTTCTACAGCCCCTACACACACATACACACACCCTTCTACAGCCCCTACACACACACACACACACGCGCGCGCGTGCGCACACACACGTACAAACACACACACACACACACACACACACACACACACACACACACTCCCCCCCTGCACACACACACCCTGCTACAGCCCCTACACACACACACCATCCAGCACTCACCCACCTCAACTACCCCCTGCCTCACACCTAAGTGCAAGAAAAGCCCCTATGCAATCATACACACTGAGTTAACATCATACTTAATGAGAATGGACAGAAACACGTGTAAACGCATTCACACACAAATTAATACACTCAAACACGCAGAAAACACACACACAGCAAGCGGCAACCTCTGAGGCTGAAAAGTGAGTCCAACACAGAAGTGCCAAAAACTGCAGTGCCTTAAATGACCACTTGAGGCTGGCTGCAAAAGCGAGTCAATCCCCAGTGAACCCTGTGTTACGAAAGCCCACCTTTACAGCAGAAATAAATTTATTTATAGCATGGTTAAAAAAACAGTTCTAGTTTCTATAACAAATTTTTCCCCCACATGAAAACTGTGAGGAGGTGAATTTTACGTAATATCAATATTACTAATAATAATAATATTAGTAATAATAATATTTTACATTATAGCAAGGTTTAAAGTTTAGCACAATTATAGGCCTGGCTGCTTTGAGTGACCAGTGGCTATACATATAGCCATATAAGTATATTTTAGGTAACACGCTCACTAAGTGGTGGTAGTTCAGTGAAATGGTTGTTTGTGGCCTTTACACTCAATTGAAGTAGAGTGGATTTATTCAGCAGCGAGATCTTTGTTCGTAATAAATCTGAACGCTGTTATGAATGTTACAATGATGAAATGTACACATTCATCATGTCAATAAAGCCCATTTTGAATTTGAATTCAACAGGTGTCACCTCAGCTAAGCTAATTCAAGAAATTGAACTTGATCTCTAAGCAGCATTAGTGATGAGAATATTACATTTAAATATTGGGAAAATAATTTCTTGTTGTGCTGTTAATTGTATAAACAGAATGTCTAAGGACCCTGCTTGATTTTCTTCGGTGAGTAAAATCCTGATATTTCATACAAATGAATGTGTTAGCATTAAGTAGCAAGTGTCAGTGTTCGCTCGTTAACTAGCCCATTAGCCAGCAAATGAATACAGTACACCTCAGACACCTCAAATGAATACAGCTGTGCTAGCAGGAATGGATGCTTGCTACAGTCATTCAACTAGCATGTACTGAAATCACAGCATCATAGAGAAGTGTCAGAATTCAGGGACATAATACTTTTGGACAAAAGGTGCTTGTGAGAGGTTGAAAAGTCGTCACGACTTCTATAACTGGTATGTTACCTAATGTAGTAGGCTTGCTAGTTAGCTATAGCATTCGACCACCGTAGCATGCTGCCACATGACGTCGTCTCTCAGCTGCTTCCTCGGGACAATGAAGGGCACGTCCAGAGATTGTCATAATTACACAGTCAATGGATGCACACTGCTAAAGATTATAGCACGGCAATTACCGTGGCTTTGCTACAAATGGATTCGTTCCATTTTCATTCTATATATTGTCAATGCGGTATAATGGCAATTAGACAGGATAATATAATAAAGCCTATCCTACTTTCGAGCATGCTAGCTAGCTGTCGCCAAATGTGTTTATTCATGAAGTCCATCATCCACAAGCTAGCTAGCTACATAAACCCGAATAATGCTCCAAATGACAATTAAAAACAATGTAGCTAACCAGCTAGCTACATTTGGCTAGCTATATTCAGTGTCCAGTGATTCAACATAAACGTGAAAAAACAAAAGCAAAAAAGCGTCACTAACAAGAAAGGATCCTTGTGGAGGTCTTGTGGTACTTTAAATTATGCAACCCAAAAGAAAAGCGGCAAGTCGCAGGGGAAACGTGAGCTAATACCAGAGCCTTAGAGATAAGCTAGTTAATGAATTCAGCAAGGTTTAGCCTTAAAGCAAACTGCCCAGCTATGCTAGCATCGCTACCGGGAGCATATTTCAGCTACAGTGGCCAATGAATTCTGCGTGAATTCCACAGTTGAAACGTTAGGTACATATTTTGTACAGATATTGAAGAAAATGTGCCTGTGTGAGTTAGGAAAATAAAGGTCCACCAGGTTAGCTAGTTAGCTAAGGTTAAGCAATTTTAGCATTGTAATGGCTGTACTACTGTCAATGTGATCTTAATGATTGGCATGGCTTAGGTGTGGTAAAAGCTTAGCTGAGCCTTTGCCTGCTCGTTGCTCTCCCCACGGAATATCATTACGCCGTGAGCCAATTGTCACCACTTCCCGATTGTGTACGTTTGTCTCGCAGCCGCTTCCTGGATATGAACAGCGTTCGGGCCACCACCGCATGCTATTAGCAGGCCCCATCCCTTCACTGCGGCATATATGGCCTAGCCTCTCTGCCATTGCGGACTGTGTAGCATCGAGCTGGGCTCGTGTCAGCTCCTCAGTGCTCCAGGTCTTTGCTCATTTTTAGATTAGCTGGGTGTTGGACGGAGTCAGGCTTCATCTTGGGCTTTCAGAACTGTATGGGTGACGTCGGTTTATATAATCAGTGGCAGTGCTTCTCAAACCTCTCCTGTGGGACCACCTGTCAAGCCTGCTTTAGGTCTCTCGCTAAAACAGGTTTGAGAACCACTAGTCTATAGTTTACAAACACAGAGACACAAACACACTTATGGACATGCAGACACTTCCACTTGAAAGACACATAAGCGCACTCTCTGCTTGCAGAATATCAAATTACTGTGCTGGTTATTGTATTCAATAATTAATCCAGCCAGGCTGTGATTAGGGCACCCAACGTTAATATCAAAGCAGCAAGCAGTGGTAGTAGACCAGTGCTCCCAGGCAAACCTGCATAAAAGCGCTTCCTACTTGTTCAACAAAGAAACCTAAAAGAGTTAATGCCAAACTGGAGCCAAACCAAACTGTGAGCACTTTCGAAATGTGAGCACCCTCACATTGTAAGCACATTTAAATAGTGCACTAACAACTTGCTTTGTGTGAAGTTTTAGCCCATTTTTTGGTGTGTGGGTATCTTCACGGTAGTCCTCTTTACCTGTTTCCATTACCAACGCGCCCAGGACAATTTTTTATCTAGTAGGTGGTTTCCCAGCCTTTTGACGACACACTTAAATAGTGAACACCCTCACACTGTGAGCACACTTAAGCTGCGAGTACCCTCACAATGTGAGCACATCTGAACTGTGAGTGCCCTCGCACTGTGCGCACACTTAAACTGTGAGACCTTCAAATTGTTGCCACCCTCAAACTATGAGCGCCCTCACCGTGTGAGCACCCTCAAAAGGCAACTGTAATCACACAATCACCTTCACCTTCAGACCGTGACCACCCTCAAAGTGTGAGTGAGCGAGCGTGCTCAAAGCCTACTCCAAGCACAACAGCTCGCTTTCCTTAGAGAAAATTAAGTTTCTTTGCCTTGCCTTTTTGCCAACCATATAACACAAAAGAAAAGTGAAACCATACAGCAGACAGGCACAACAAGGCAAAAAGCAGGCTCTGCCAGCCAGACACATTTCTGGGAAACACTACAGAGAGGCGATAATGCAGCACCGCGAGGGAGGAGAGTTACACTGACGTGGAGCCATTTTGATGTCGTTAAGCAGTAGATCACAGGCCCAAAGCTGTCAGAGCAGCTCCGAACTGACCTTGTAAAGACATGTGATATCTGCACTGTGCTGCCGCACCACTGTCTCTTAGCTCTCATTCAGTATTTATGAGAAAGTAAGGACTTCTGTTCATACTGCCTGTTTATTGCATGTGCACACGTATGTGCCCACACTGTGTGGGTGTGCTTACACGCATGAATGTATCTGTGTGTGTGTGTGTGTGTATGGGCTATTGTGCATGTGTGCGTTTGTGTTAGTGCGCCTGCGTGCGCGTGTGTGTGTGTGTCTGTGCGCACGCATGTGTCTGTTGATGTGTGTCTGAGTGTGCATGTATTAGTGCATTCGTGTGTCTGTCTGTTTGTATGTGTTAGTGCATGTGTGTGTCTGTACAAGCTAGTGCCTGTGCCTGTGTGAGTGTGCGCATGTGGGTGAACGTCAGCATGTGTCTGTTTCCGTGTGTGTGTGTGTGTGTTAGTGCATGGGTGTGTCTGTGAGTAAGTGTTTGAGTGTGTGTCTGTATGCGTGTGTGTGTGTGTGTGTGTGCGTGTGCACGTGTGTGCTGTAGATTAGGCAGTGCTCTGTACCTGAGCACCGGAACTTCTTGCCCTTGACCTGGCTGATGCGTTTGTTGGCCAGACGTCGCGGGTGGCTGCAGCGAGCCCCGCTCGTCTCGATGGGGTTGTCGAACAGGTAGTCGGCCAGCCACTTCAGATGGCAGTCACACATGAAGGGGTTTTGGGCCAGGTGTCTGTCCAAGTCAAACAAATGAAAGAACCAGTCTCACATCATACATCTCAGCTTACTTCCAGACACTCGCCCCAGCCAGGGAAAGAAACTGAGTGGATGAATGAGAAGTGACAGGGGCCGTGGCATTCAGAGGAGAAGGACTAGCAGCTGCTACAGGGAAACACTAACCAGTGAATGCATAGCACTTGTAGCTTAGCATATGTTAGCAGCTTAGTGTCAGCACTGTAATTTCCTCTGACACTGCAGTGTGTAAAACTCAGACAGAGAACACAGCTCTCTTCAGTCTCCTTATCCTGTCACGGGGACTCAGCGAGACTGCAAGCTGTGCTGTGTACTGCATATGCGTATGTGTGCGCATGTGTGAGGTTGACCAAGCTTATGTAGTATTGAATTTGTGTGCGTGTGAATGAGTGTATTTGCAGTGTGTGTGCATGAGTGTGTGCGCATGTATGTGCCCAGTCGTGTCTGTGACTGCGCATGGGGGAGGACAAAATATGGGAAAAAATTGCTTGAACTCTCAAGTCTCTGATCCACAACAACAGTGCTTCAGCCCTGGAGACTCCCAATTAATTTGAGGGATATTTAACAGCATGTCAGCTTAGAAAAAGGTCTAACCAGCAACAATTTACTGAGCAAGTCCCCACTGCAAGATGAGGATACTAACAGGGGCCAAATAGTTGGTGCCCAGTTGCAAGTGGCCCTGTCACAAAAATGGCAAAAAAAAGTGGTTAGGGCACCTGTGTCAAATATTATGACAATGTAAACATAAAAAAACAGCAGTAGGAAAAAAGCTTCAAGTCACACCTGTCTGACTGGGACAGATGGAAAGCTGGCGGGACAGTTCTACAGCTCCAAACATCAGAGCAGAATTGACTCAATAACATATCTAAACCGATCTGAACAAAAACAGTATTTTAACGGCTCCACAAAGCTGGTATATACGGAGGTGTTTCTGATTATTTGACCCCCCCCCTCCTCCATGTGTGTATGTAAAATGTACAGTGACACTCTCTCTCTCTCTCTCTCTCTCTCTCTCTCTCTCTCGGGGGACTCACAGGGTTTTGATAGAGCGCAGCGGGGCGAACAGGCCTTTGCTGATGGTCTGCATTTTGTTGTCGTAGAGAGACAGCAGGTTGAGGTTCTGCAGGTCCTGGAAGGTGTTCACGCGCAGGCAGTTGATTTTGTTGGCGTTCAGCAGCCTGGGGGAAGAGGAGGGAACAGCGCATCACACTCCACAACATCAGTGCAGTTCTCCGTTCATAGAGTGGCACAGAGCTCAGCTCACACACAGAGTGCAACAGACAACACGTAAGCACAGGTCACACAGCACTTTATGCAGCACATAAACAGGTCTCAGTACACAGAGTGGCATAGCGCACGCACAAAGAGTGCAACAGACAACATGTAAGTACAGCATACGCAGCACTGTAATATACATTAGACACAATAACACATAGACACAGCTCTCAAAAATGGCTGACAAAAGCTCTCACACATTTTTGCACAATAGTGTGGCAGAACTCAGAGCACAAACACAGCACAGACTACACTGAGAGAGGAACTACAAAGACTGTGTACACTGTAAAAGTAACAACGAAACACAATCTGCAAAATGGAGCGTAACTAAAGCACTCAAACGCACAAAAAACTGACAACTCCGATAAACAGCTGTCACAACGCAATGGGCCAACAGTACAAGACTAATTTGTGCCTTTGTGGTACATTCCTCCAGATTCTGACAGCTAGGACTTGTAATGTACGCAGGTCATTACAGAAAACATAAGCAAACATGGCGTACAGAACACTGAGTGAAACACAGCACACAAACAGCTCACAACAAGAGTTTGTCATTAAAGTGACTATATCCCCCGCCGTTAGGTCACCAAAACTGACTGGTGTCTGTGCATTCCCAGTAGGAAGGTTGGTACCAAAAAGAATTGGAGTAGGTTGACTCCTTCTTGAGATATCGCGCTGACAATGTTCAGGACGGACGGACGGACGTACGGAGCTGAATACCATATCCCTCGCTTCGCGCTAAACGCGCGGCGGGAGACAAAAATACATTGCCAAACAGAGGACAATTGCAGTTTACATGGCACCTTATGAGAAAAGCACACAGACACAAATGACACAGACATGACTCACACACAACGCAGTCTTAGAGAAAACACAGAGGTCACACAGCACAGGGCGCCTGTCAGTGAAAGATAACAGCCAGAAAACTTCATTTTATAGCCTTTCCCCTTGCAATTGCCTCTTGCTGTGATGTAAGCACACCCAGCCTCAGGCTGCGTACAAATATGCAAAAAATGATGTCCTATCCGCTAATTTCTAACCACTTTTTCTTCACCTTGATGGAAAATGTCATAAGGTGAAGGAAATTTCTAACAGCAGGAGAATTCCGGTGTGAAATTGACTTGGGGTGTATTGAAACATGATAATGAGTACTAACTTCTGTCGAGTACCCCACCTCCTTAGGCATGCAACATTTCGAAATACATGGGTTCTTAGCCGAAGCTCCCAACAGGCTTACAATGGCATAGCATTGCCATGCAAAGAAATCGCTGTTTTTCATCATTAACAAGGCTCAAAGTAGCTCCACACTTCATTGGTATAGTTCCGACGGCCCTGACATTTAAAACGAGGCACTGAGAACTTCGGAAATGCACAGGTAGTTTATTAAAAAAGACTGTTTATGCAGACAGTGCCTTGAGGTAGTTTCCAGTCGCCTCTATCTTGAAAGTCACGATAAGTCGATTGACGAGCACGAACGAATAGGAGGGATAGGGGAACACATTGCAATCTATTCGTTCGTGCTCGTCAATCGACTTATCATGACTTTCAAAATGGAGGCGACTGGAAACTACCTCAAGGCACTGTCTGCATAAACAGTCTTTTTTAATAAACTACCTGTGCATTTCCGAAGTTCTCAGTGCCTCGTTTTAAATGTCAGGGCCGTCAGAATTTTACCAACGAAGTGTGGAGCTACTTTGAGCCTTGTTATTGATGAAAAAATGGCAATTTCTTTGCATGGCAACACTATGCCCAAATCACTACCATTGTAAGCCTGTTGGGAGCTTCGGCTAAAAAGCCATGTATTTCGAAATGTTGCGTGTGTACAGAGGTGGGGTATTCGACAAAAGTTAGTACTCATTATCATGTTTCAATACACCCCAAGTCAATTTCACACCGAAATTCTCATTTAAATCTTACCCAATGCTAAAGGACATAAGTTAGGAAGCAGTGAAGCACCTTTCCTTAGCTGCTAGAGAATTTGAACACACATATCATGGCCACCACATAAATACGCAAGGGTCATTTTCTATAACTAAGGAACTTTCTTAAGCAAAAATGGCTGCATTCAAATAGTCAAAAAATTACATCCTGCCTATCCACTTTTCTTTATCCTCGATGTCACCCCTACTTGTTTCTGAGGCTGCGTTAGAACTGTCAAAAAATTACATCCTATTGTCTAATTCTTACACTGAACCATCAGTTACGAAAAGAAAGTAGATAACGCAATCCCAAAATTCTGTGCAGCAGCAATATTTAAAGCGACAAACATCCATTCAGGCGATGACTATAACAATAAACATGACGGGCAGGAGAAGCAGGATCATATTGACCAATAGAAGTGCATTCGGATTGTCCTGTTAGTGCGGTTGTCTTCCCGAAGCTGTTATGAATTCCCCTTCACATCTTTCCTTAACCCTGTGACATTTCCCATCGAAATTAAAGAGAAGTGGTTAAGAATTAGATGATAAGATGTCATTTTTTGACAGTTCGAACGCAGCCTCAGAGACGACTGGAGCAGGGGTGACTTCTATTTCTGTCCAACCTCCCATAATCCCCAACACCTCCCACTGCCGACACGCCAAACAAATGCCTGGCATTAATTGATAATTAAAAGTCACGCTAATGAGCGATTGTAGCGGCATAAAGCCAATGCATCATTAGGCCGCGTGCGAGGAGAGATAATTAGCACTGGAGATAAAAATAAATAAATACAGAAAAAAGAAACAATAGTCTCTTCCCGTTATGAGTTTGGAAAGGCATCCGAATTGGGGGCGGAGGCTTTTTCCGTTCCGAGGCTAAGCTCATTAGCGAGCGCTGGGGCTTCCTTTAATTACCGAAGAACAAGCAATCTGAATCATTACACAGCTGACATGACAAACAGCGGAAACTCCGAACCATCGCGCGACGTAGGTGGTCCGGCGATTTCAACCTTGACAGCCAGCAGATGGGCACCTATTTCACCTCCGCTGACAATCTCCCGAGATGCGTTATTCACCGCGGGAATAAAAGATCATAATATCTCCATCTTACAAAGCCATTAAAAGGACTACAGCGCAAACGGCACCATTAAAAAAAAAGGAGCAAATCTCCTCAAATTAGACCATTAAATAAAGCCGTAATGTTTGATCAATGTTTCCGTGTCCACATCAGTATAACTGAGGTGTGAGAGATATGCTTTGCAATCAGGTCCAATTTAAATGCTAATGACGTCGCGAGAACCACCCAGGTGGAAGGGAGAAATAAAGGCGATGTATCAATCCGCGCTTCGTGCAGAGCCCCAATGTCCCATTTCAGGCGCTCCTAAAGGCCTGGGCTGTGACGCTCACGTCTCCTGTTGCACTTGGTTTCCTTTAACGAGGTAAGAAACAAGGAAACTGGCTTGAGCTCAAGCTGGCTCCCTCAGCAGGGTTATATTACAGGCAGTAGACTTGCATAGTGGCGGGTTGCACTGCACATAAAATGCACACTTTCATGCACATACACAGGCAGAGGGAACACGGGCGCGCGCGCACACACGCACACACACCCACACACACAAAAGACGTGTACAGAGAAAATATCAGCTGCACAGACGTACTTTCTCGTCCTCAAACATCTTTGGGTAATCGCAAAGGAATCTGCCGCTGAGTGGTGCTCAGTGATCCTGCTATTACACACCTATGATTTATAACATGCCAGTAACACATCCTGTCACCACACAGTGGTCACAAAAACATTCACCAGCAGGAACTTCAGCTCCTATCACAGTCAGATAATTAATGGTGAATCAATCAATTACTCAATCACACATTCTGTCAATCAATCAATCAATCAATACATCAACAGTTCTATCAATTAATCAATAAATCATCAAATCAACCAATCAATCAATCAATCAATAGTTCTGTCAGTCAATCAATCAATCAATCATCAGATTTGTCAATCAATCAACCAATCAATATATCAACAGCTCTATTACTTAATCAATAAATCAATCATCAATCAACCAACCAATCTATCAATCACTAAACCTATCTATCTATCTATCTATCTATCTATCTATCTATCTATCTATCTATCTATCTATCTATCTAAACCTATACAAAATGCTTTTGTTACAGCCAGCTTTAATAGTCAGTTCTTGACAAACAGTGCTTATTTTCAGCAGGTAAACAGACACCCGCACTCAGCCAGTAACAAATGTTGTGATTCAGCCATCTGAGTCCAGGGCAGAGAACAGTACATAATAATGAGCGAATGAGGGACTCACAGCAGCTGCAGGGACACCAGTCCATCAAACAGCCCTTTAGGAATCTCCGCGATTTTATTCCCGTACAGGACCCTGAGGGGCACAGACAAACACAAGTAAACCTCACATTCTGCATCGCAACACCGACTAAACCACCTGAGCCCTGTATCACAGAGCAGGGTTACTGAGGCGCCAGGGTAACTGCACTGATTAACACCTGAAACACAGGGACTGAGTTAAAATGCTGCTTCATTCAGCGTAATTATCTACTTAACACAGTCTTACAGTTCAGAGAAATGCACACCTGTTCCCAGTCTCAAATAAGGGGCTTCAAAAGCAGCACAAAAGTGCTGTCTGCATGTGTGTGTGTGTGTGTGTGTGTGCGCGTGAGTGGGTGTGTTTGTCTGTGTGTTAGAGCCAGTGAGAGCCAGTGTATTAACTTCAAATGCACAGCTGAATAATCTAACGTCCGACGCCCGACTTCCTGCTGTCAAAGATGTGACTGTATTTCCACTAAAGCAAATATTCAATCGATCACAAAATGGCAGAGAATTCCCCGTCTCCCTCAATTTATATCTGCGCCTCTTACTGAAAGAAGACAAAGATGGATTAATCTCTGCTTGTCTTCAGAGAGCAGATTAACACACACAATCTGACTCGTCTCTGTCACATCCTGAGGTGATTTATACGAGTTCTCTCCAGTGATCACACTGTCAAGGATGTCGGCTAACCTAAGCGGTACGCTAGTTATTCGTGTCCCGTTTCATTGCAGTTTTATACTATAATTGACTTTCCACAGCAACACCTGCCTTCCACTCTGAAGCCAGCCATTGTACGCTGTGGCTCTACTGTACCCTGATCCAGTTACCCTCAACACCCTCATCCTACACCGGGCGCTGCAAACTCCAGACCTGGATGGCCACAGTGTCTCAGAGTTTTTGGAATTCCACTCAACCTGCAGATAATTTATCCATCAAAAACCTGGTGAGCAGACACTGATGACAACCAATAAATAAGGTAAACAAAGCACTACAGTGCTGGAGCATTTGAAAAAGAGAGAACACAGTGGCCCTCGAGGATTTGAGCTTGAGACGACTGCTATCCACTGACTTCCACCCTTAATGACTGCACTCTTATCAAGTGTACTCACTCACTTTAATAGATGGAGTGCAGTCAGTAAGCATGTGGATGGTGATGCAATAAAAAGGACTGAAGTTCCTACATTTACGTGCTTATTGATCAGATAACCTAGAAAATTAAGCTGACAGTCTCTACTTCAGCCCAGTGTCATTGTTTTCAGATCCAATGTGTTGGAAAAAAAAAAGCAAAAAATTGTGACACCATTCAAGCACACTAAACTAGTTTTGGTGCATGTGTGTGTGTGTGTGTGTGTGCGCGCGCGTGTGTGCTTGTGTGTATATATGCGCGTGTGTGTGTTTGTGAGTGTGTATGTTTGTGTGTGCGTGTTTATGTGTGTGTGCGTGTGTGTGTGTGAGTGTGCGTGCATGAGAGAGTAATTGCAGGACTCACAGTGATGTGAGGGATCTCAGGCCGCTGAAGGCGTCGGCTGCGATGTCCGAGATCTGGTTCTTGCTCAGGTCTCTGGAAGGCGAAAGGCGGAGGGAAACAGTTCGTGTGCAAAGACACAGAGAGTAATAAAGACGATAGAGACTGAAGGGGATGGCACAGTCTGAGTGCAGTCACTTTAAACTACAGTCTCCATCTTATTTACTCAGCCACACTGAGGATGTGGCGCAGCCCAGCTGGCCCAACTGTCAATACAACCCAAAGCAAAATCTCAGAGGAGACATAGAGCGCTACATGTAGCCAACTGCTGTTTGCTAAAGTCGACTGCAGTGTTTAGCAAAGAGAGCAGCTACTTACACAGAGTAAAAGTTTAGCCCTTCTGGGAGCATACAATATGTGCGGGAGATGAAGAAATATGTCATTTGTGCAGTCTGTTTCATACTTACATCATTTAAATATGAAATGAAATTTAGGACAAATATTTTTTTTATGGCACTTGTTACCTCAAAAATGACAGTGAAGCTTTTCCTATAAGTGCTGAAATTCCAGTTTGTTGAGTGGATTTAAACTGTGTTTTAGATTCCTCTAGCAAGTCCACCAGTATTACCACCAGCTCACTGCACCAGGTCACCCAGTTTAGACTTATGTTGTCCAGTTAAATACCAGCATCTACCGGTTTTATCCAGCTAGACACTTGACCTGTCACAGGCCAGCTATGACCTGCTGCATTACTGCTGCAATCACCTTCAACCGGAGCACATCTGTGACCAGTTTAGCACTAGAATCATTAGTTGTTAGCTTGGAGTTTCAGGAGGGATATGTATTAATGCCATGTAAAATGTCACAATCCGTATGTGATGGAGACAGAAAGAGAGTGACTGGTTATGCCTGTAGGACACACTCACATTCTCTTCAGCTTCTTGTACGGGGAGAAGGCTCCGGCCGGGATGCTTTTGATCAAGTTCTGCTCCAATCGGCTGTTGGGAGAGAGGAGGAGCTCATTCACGATTGGCTGCTCCTATCGCTGTCCATCACACTTACCGGACCAATGGGCAGCTTCACATTTCAGGTGAGCATATAGTGTTTACCACAGAAAATAGCCCGAACTTCTTTATTTCTGTGTCCTTGTACCAGTTAGTCATAAAATACCATTTCTACCGAGCTGTAGAACGGTCCCTTCTCTTGTGACATGGGGATTGGCTTTTCCCTGCACTCAGTGGGAAGGGAGCTTGACAGATCAGACTCAATGGGGCTATTCCTGGTGAGGTCAGAGCCATGGGAAATGGACTCCAATCAATCTTCCAGTATGAGGATGGGGCATAAGTGAGTGTGTCTGCCTGCTTTTGTGTGAGTGTGTGTGCGTGTGTGTGCTTCAGTGTGAGAGTCTATTTGAGTGGCCATGGCCCAGCGGTGTGATAGGGTAGGAGGGGCCCTGGGTGGAGATTGACAGCATGAGAGATGGAGGGAGGGAGGGGTTAGCAACGATGCAAGGCCGTTCATCTTAGAGAGTTATGTCACGGCCCAATACCCCCCGCTTACACCATTCTGCAGTACCATCCCCGCCCCTCCCACAATGCAGCTATTAAATTTCCAGCCCCTGGGATGGGAGGGGCCCTGGAGGGCCGCAGGGCCAGAGAGGGCAGAGAATAGGGTGAATGAGTCACTAGGTGTAATGGGGAAACTGGAGAGAGGGCGTGAGAGAGAGAGAAGCGATGGCATCCTTTCAAGGATTCAATTCAAAACCTGTCAATTTAAGTACAAGTCTGGCCAGTCGATTTATATGAAACTATTCATGAAAATACTGATCTGGCAAACAAATGTGAAATGAATGAAAAATAAACGTCCCCAGCAAAGTCTGGACAGTCTGTCATGGATTTAACTCAATTTTCTTTTGGATTCAGGCAAGAGGAATGGGAGTAGTGTATCCAAAATAACGAATCATTTCTTTCCTCGTGCAAAGGTCACAGACTATTGAAGTTATGACAGCGAGGAAAAACAAGGGCGCATCAGAGCAATTACCAGCCTGTCCTAGACCACAAACAGAGGTCCCTGCGATCAATATGTACATCAAATACCCTGACAGAGGAGACATGGAAATGCTCCGAAAAAAGTAGAAAGCACACGCGGGAAATCCAATCAACGAATGGCACAAAGCAATAAAGCTCATAACTCTAGACCTCAGACAAGCCATTTGGCTCCGGAAAATGCCAGCTGCAGCCCGAAAAAACACATTTTCATTTATCAATTTCACATTTAGCCGCCGCAGTTTTGGGCACACGAGGTAGCTACGCGCCGTACCGCAGACCAATCAAACAAATCAGGCGGTTCCACTCACAGAGATATTGAAGCTAACAGGTTAGCAGCCAGCCTTCACGTCTGATCGAAACGAGACAGAGCTTTTCTCACAGCAGCCGGAGGCACCCCATTGGCTAATGGAAAAGGCTGGCCGCGGATTGATTGGATGGATTTTGGCCCTCCGCAGGTTGCGAGAGGTAAGTGCTTAATTATCTTTGAGTTCAGTGCAGAGCGTAGCTGCTGGCTAGCAGCGTGAGTGCTAACACCAAAGGAGCGAAGACGCAGCAATCTCATCTGCTAATGAGGTTGAGACATAACTGGAGGAGAAGTTAAAGCCATTACCGGAACACAACGCACGGCGAACCGCTGCAATGTCAGCAGCGAATGACGCACGGATTTTGGCAGGAGTACGGAGTGCTGAGACAGTGCTGACGGAAAACAAAAATCTTCGGTGCGGAGCGACGGCGCTGGGAGAGGAGGAGACAGAAAGAGGGTGTGGTGGGAGGGCGGGGCACGCACATTTCCACGATGCCCTCGGGCAGGTTCGCAGGGATTTCCGTGAGGCCCTTCCTCCTGCAGTCGATGATGTTGTTGTTACAGGTGCAGGTGGACGGACACACAGAGGCCTGGGGAACACAGGTACGAGGCTCCGTCTGGGCCGGACCTGAGAGAGGAGCGACGACAGGGGGGGGACAGAGAGACAGAAAATGGAGAGAACAGGTAGAGAAATACATGGCGAGGGAGGAGAAGAAAAGGGAAGGAATGAGAGTTGAGGAGAGAGAGGAGAGGATTGGGGTAGAAAGAGGGAATAAAGCAGGCCGAAAGGAAGCAGGAATGACAGAGAAAAAAGAGAAAAATGAGAGTGAGAGAGATAGAGGGAAGGGAGGTGTGGGTGGAGCAAAGACAAACTGCTAGATGAACAATATACTGCGTCCCATAAACTAACACACAACCACAAAAAAATCAATCCAAAAATATTATTGAAAGTGTCTTTGGATTGGTAGAAACACACTCAGCCAGCTCGACAGATGTTCTGGAAGGATAGCCAGGATGTAGACACCCTTGAGTTCATGAGACAGGAGCAGTAAATGGTTAAAAGAAATACACACGTTGAGACGCAAAATCGTTCCCACACACAGATAGCGTGAGCCTTTCTCAAGGTCATGTCGTAGTTCATGCCATTTCTGAAACCTTCCGAGACCAGAAGAACCTTGAGTCAATAAAGCACATCGATGCAGCAGTGTCCTCTGGTACGTTTATTTCATTTAAGCTTGCACTTCTCAAAGTCCTTCTCATCGTGCGTTTGTCAAATAATCTATAGGAGACCGCGCTGTGCGAGCCAAACCTCCGCTGAAAAAGAATGCCAGCGCGTCACAGACCATTAGTTCGAAGGGACTGATGAGCCAAGCACATAGCTGGGATAGAGCGAGCCCAATGACATTTTCATTACTGAATGATAACTTCTCTTCTGCGTCTCTCCTCCAATCTGCATAACGGTGCAGTAATCAGCACGAGGTGCTTCGGTGTGGTGTGGTCCTATGAGCGCCTTTCCAAAAAGCAGCAGGCTTTGTTTGAGGAGGTGTTGTAGGGAGGTTAGTACACAAATAGCAAACGTTAATCTATTCAGCTGGAAAAGAAGAAAACTGAATCCACTGCAGTCACTCGAAGCTCTGGATTTAAAATGGTGCACAGCCAGTGTGCAGCTCGTGAGCGCTTGGGCAGTGGCACTGTATGCAAACATTATGACACAGAATTTAAATACCCAGCGATTAAAGCTGGCACTTTAATCACGTATTAATTGGGTTCAAATGCAGTCTGCTGGAGTTCAATGCCAATATGGGAAAAAATGTTTAACTGTTAAAAATTCCTTTGAACTTCTGGGTCATACTGAACGAATGTCTTAGTAAAGTTCTGACAAGAAGACATATGTTCACATAATTATTACAAAACACAAAATTACAGAAGTCTGTAAAGATGTGAATTCATTCGACCAAAATGTACAGCCAACCATGTAAAAATGTAATATATTACAAATATAATATTGTATTAACTCCGCTGAAATCTTAAAAAAAAGTATTTTACACACACATACACAGTGTGTTCTGGGTATTTCATGCCTTATCTATTCTTTCGACCTGATGCACCATAAAAGTACAATGGATAAACGGATTTGTTTTGGAGTATTAATCAGAACGCTGAAATATCCACTAGAGCGAGGCGAGAGTACCTGAACACAGAAAGTCCTTCTTCTGGACATCGGGAACGTTGAGGCCTCTCATGTGGGCGGGGGCCATGCACTGAGTGAAGGGGGCGAGGCCTCGCCTCTGCCGCAGCCAATCGGAGAGCCAGGAGAGGTGGCAGTCGCAGTGGAGGTTGTTGGAGTGCAGACGCCTGCGGGGGAGGACGCAGAGTTTACGCATCACAGGTGCAGAGCGCAGCCGGCCAATCAGGACCCAGCTGCACAGTCAACAGGCACGTCATTCAGGGGAACTTGTATTATTCAAGGCATGCAAGGGAGCTGGAGCGGCACAGTGGCGCAGTGGTTAGCACTGAGGTTCTGGGTTTGAGCCCCATTCGGCCAGGACCTCTTTGCACAGAGTTTGGATGTTCTCCCTGTGTACGCATGGGTTTCCAGAAGGTTCTCTGGTATCCTCCATTACAAAGGACATATAGCAACACTCCTATCGCTGCCCCTGACCAAAGCTCTGGCTATAGGAGTGCGGCTGGTCCCAGGGGGCTGCTCTGTGGCTGCCCACTGCTAACAAGTAACTAGGATGGGTCAAATTCAGAGGACAAATTACCCCACAGGATTCAACGAAGAATATATCATCCAAGCAAGAACTAAGCTCAGAGAACAAAAAAGGCATTTTAGCTTATTGACTTATGTAATTACTGTAAATTTTGCTTCTAAATAAGGCAAAATAATATTCAATGAGACAGACAATGAAAAAAAGTAGCGTAAAACAAACTTGTGTTTTTTATTCAAAAGACACAAAATTAGATTTAAAGAGCCATCACAAGGCACAAACCCTTGTTTAGACAGACATTTTTGTGGTGCAGGACAATGCCTGGCAAACCACCTTAAAAAGCAGGCTAATAAGCTAATAAAATCCGGATTTGGTTCCATCAAAGACCGCCGCAATGCTAAAAAGCTGTTTACGGGCCTCTAAATGTTCACGAATGCGACTTTTTGCGAACAGGTGGCTGTAAATAAGAAAAAGGCTGCAGAAAACCCACTCGACACTCCAGCCAAGACCGGCTTTCCCAGCCAACACCTTCACTTCCTCAAGGTCTCCCGAGCCATGGCACCTTTCCCAGAGTGGATTCATGGATAAATCACTCTCTCTCTCTTTCTCTAGACCGCTTAACTGACGTGGGTCGAGTTAAGAAAAAGACCCGGGATGGGGGAGGGGAGGGGAAAAAAATCACATCAGCGGAAGAAAAAGGCACAGTACCCTTTTCAAAGTCAGTAAATTAAATTTCTGGCAAATCCTGTTAGGGACAGAAATCGCTCGCTGAAGATAACAGCGGGACTGGAGCTATAATGGAGCCTCCCCCATTATAAATCCAGTTTATGGCTTCCCGTTGTTCCGGATTAATTACAGCCGAGTGGGATTAGAGCGACGGAGAGGAGGATGAACGCAGCCGCCCACGTCGAAATTCTCGGGGCGCGGGCCTGCATCCTGCACCACCCGACCTGCCCCCTCCCACCGAGAGAGGAGCATCAGTACATCCTACCCGCCCCCCTGGACGCCCACCCACCCAACGGCTGACACGGGGCCACAGACGACTGCTCCACCCCAGCGGGAGTCATCCATACACTTTTTATTTAGCGGACTTATTGAATGGTTGGCAGCATGGGGTGATATCATTCCATCTAATTGAATGGCTGCTGCAACAAGATAGTCCGAGCAGGGGAGAGGGTCCCGGGGTGGAAGTGTGTGTGTGTGTGTGTGTGTGTGTGTGTGTGGGTTGGGGGGGGCGATGGAGGTAAACAGAACTATTTCATCAAACCCACTAACCCCCCTCGCCCCCTCTCCTGCCAAAAATACCCCCCTCTCGTCCCCCCTGCTAAATGGATTACAGACATCTCTAAACATTTGATTTAATAAGTTGTTTTTACGAGCAGCAAATTCAATACAGAGATCTCATGGATATTAGAGCCAGACAATTCGATACAAAAGAGCTCGTGCGCCAGGGGGAGCCTCGTCTCGGATAATTCAATCCCGTCAGGGAGCCCGGGGAGGGCAAGAGTGTCAGCAAATCCAATCCTGCAGCGGGGGCGGAGCCAGGCCGGAGGGGGTGAGGTCTGTGGCCCAGTGAATGCTGGGAAATCGGCAGAGTTACAGCTACAAAGCTGGGGTGCAGTCAGGCGTGGGTTATGTACCCCATCAAATCTCAAACATCCCGATCCCTTCCTCCGGAAAACGCACTGAGAGAGGGACAGAGTAGGAAAGATTGGACCCCCCCCCCACACACACACACACACACACACAGTGAGGCAGGCCGCCTCGATACGGGGAACGGCTCCACGTCCAAATCCCCACGAGAGATGAGAGAATACATTTGACACCCCTTGAATAAGCCAGAAACTGCAAACCGCACATTATTAATAACCGCACTGCCATAGATCCACTGTTAATGCCGGGGAGCAGCCGCAGTTGGGAAACCTTCGGGCGAAGCCGGCCTGGTGTGTAATTACTCCCATCGATTGCGGTTTGATTCCTCGCGGTGTAAATGCGCTGCCCCGACAGGGCCGTGCACTCGGGATATCGTGTGGCTTTTTTAGGCCGGGATGACGTCTAACACCCCTGACTCCGCGCTGGACTGGCACAAAATCACAACGGTTACTGACGTCGATGGAGGGGGGGGAATGGTTTTTTTACCCAGAAAATATTAAATGTGTTCTTCATGTTGCTGAAATGTTGCTCAAATATCTTAACATTGCCACAACATTGCAGCAACTCTGCAAGAGCATTTTGCGCTTGTTCGGTATGGAACTTTGCAAGCGAACAAGCGTCTATAAAACAAAGTGGAGACGTTGCGGACGGGTGGAGAAAATGGACTCCGCTGCAATGTAACGCTGAGCTCCATGTAGCAACAAACGCTGGCGACTGGTGACAATCTCCCGCAGTCTCGCAGGGCCTGCTGGGGTGGCAGCCGACTGTGTGATGTGAAGTGCGTCCCCGAGAGAGCGAGCGCGCGGTTGTACTTACAGCGTGCGCAGCTTGGGCATGTGGTTGAAGCTGGACAGAGGGATGAGGCTGATGTTGTTGTTGTTGAGAGTGCTGAAAGGCAATGAACAGAGAGGAACAGAAAGGTGCACGTTATACATGAGAAATGACAACTGACAGACAGAGTTAATAGGCTTCCCTACTGAAAAATCCAGCAAAGATCAGTTGCCACTCTAAGCTATAGTACATTCAGTTTTTTTTATCAGTTCTAGCTAGGCATAGTTGGCCTTATTCCTGGTTATAATTAATGTTACTTAGGGTGGTTTAACCCTTAGCCCTTGAGCATCTAATCAAATGTTCCTAAAATACCTTTGATTTGCAGAGAATTTTATTTGTGCAGCACAGCTGGAGCTACACATAGTAATAAATTAACAAGAATCTACTCTATACAGAGAAAAATTAAACAAACTATGAACTTCAACACATTTTCAATTTCTAACACCAGAATTTTGATGAAAACAGTCCAAGAAATATCTGGGAGTTGAGGGTTTAATTTAGAAATGGAATCAATTTGGCGGGGGATACGCACACCTCCACTCGCTTAAGAATGTAATTTTCAGCCGCGTTACTTTGTTTAAGAAAAGCTAACCATACAGCCGCAGGTACTGGGATAAGATGAGGACGCTGTTGATTAACAGGCGTGTTCACTCTCAAAGCCCCCATTACCTCATAGGAACTCATTGGACTGGCACACTATAGCCATGGTTACTGTGACAGAAAAGTTTGATTGAGAGTTTATTTCCAGGTAATGCAAATTTTTTATAAATATTACTGAAATGTTTTGTGAAAGTAATGACTTTGCCGCAACTTTGTAGCAACATTGTAAGAATATTTCCTGGTTGTAAGCGTATGGTGGTGGTTTTTCTGTTGCTCGGTAGACTGGCTCAGGGATATGCACGTACAGAGTGAGTAACCCCTTACCAAAAGCCTTCGCCCACCGCCATCCTCGTGCTAGCGAATGTGGTGAGCCCATGCTGAGGACGTGCCTGTTCATCTGCTCTCCGCAAGCTGTCAGTCAGTTTCTCATCTACGGGCGCAGTGGGTAATGCCACCAGCTGACACGTGTTGCATGCTGTCCAAAGCATTAAATCGCCACTAACGAAATGACAGAATCAACGGCGCACGCTGCCATAATCACCAAAGTTGGCGGTTATCTCCATTACCCCGCGACCAGCGGCCGCTCTGATTAGCGCTGCTAAGCAACCTTAATCCTGCAGCCAAGGCCCTACTAAATTCCAACCCACCCACCCTCCTACGCTTCTTTAAGGAGGGCGCTAATTAATCGTTTCTCAATTCCGGGGTTAGCATAGAAGGAAAACACTTTCGGACTGAGGTAGCTTGGTTTGCAACCTTTCTTTGTTGCAGTGGAAGCGTGAAGGTAGGATTACTCAAATCTCGCCCTGAAATCCAAAGGCTCTCAGACAAACGGAGGATGGAGAGCCTGCAGTATTCAGCCCTTAAGGACACTGATTTGAGGAACTCGAGCTCACTGATCCTTCAGCAGACAGGGCTGCCAACAAGATCTTCGCGTTACGTGTGTCCTCAAAACTGTCATTAAAAAAGGAAATGCATTTCGGCCATTTTGAGAGAATTTTAAACAACTGGCCCCAAGAAAAAAACAATTAAAAAATGCGGGTTTGAAATACAAATATTCCACCTGCTCACATTCTTCTAGAAATGATGGGTGGGGAGGTCTCTTCTGACGTTGTGGACCGCAAGTGCACTCATTTTCTACTGAGCGACCCCTTCGCCAAAAGCATTGTAAGACTGAGGTTCTACTGTTTTTTTCCTGTTTTGACTGGTCGCCAAGGTAGAGGGTGATTATGCAGGGCAGCGGTGTGGCAACAGGAAAGCGTAAACAGAGGAACGCCCTGGCAGAGGTTCTGACACGAAAAACGCCTGCAGGGCACAAAACCAATAAATATATTACACACACACACAACTGCCCACTGAAGGACGCCCACTTATTGAGACGACCCGCTTCCCCATAGGGAGCAAGACTTTTTTCAGACTGAGGTCAGGGAGCCGGAGGTAAATGAATTCAAGAATAAAAGGTCTGCTTATGTGCCCTCCAAAGCCAGTCAGAGGAAGGGAAACCAAAGGGCAGCTGTGCTGATAAGGAGGAAACAGTCCTTTGATGGCGTTTTTAATAGTAGTAAAAACACTGGGATGGGCGGTCCTCTGTCGAGCCGGAATGGATCCTCGGCTCAAATACAGAGGCGGATTGATTCACCTGCTGAATCACAGAGGGACAACTCAGAGCTAAAGCAAATGTCACCTGAGGGCAGAACGGCAGTGAAATGAAATGGCCTTCAGTAGCCCCCTGCTTTTACAGTATCTTGTGAAAAATAGATGGTGGAGGTCAGGAAGGGATATCGGGCCGGCAGCTGTGCCGAGGGCTGCTGTGGTGCTGGAACAGAAATAGGTTTACTGCAGAATAGCTTGTTGTTGTGTGTGTGCGTGTGTGTGTGTGTGAGTGAGAGAGTACTCCACAGATTTGTGCGCACGAGTGTGCTGTCCGTGCGGCTGAACTGGGGCAAAACTCCAAAGGTCTCTTCCACATTTCAAACAAAATTTTTTAATTTTGACAGCATCACAAATTTAAATCTGCCCTGCACAATGCAGGAAAAACTGTTTAAAAAGGTCAAATGCTTCAGTCGGACACACATTAATCTGGCTCAACAAGCATTACAACCCAAAAAGCAATACCATTACGGAGAATAATGACACGCACAGGCCTTCTGATATTTAGAGCGAACACTGACGTTGGGTCAGTAAAGAATGGAGAACTATTTTTTTTACAGATTCTAAACTGTATTGAAGAGGTTGGTGGCCTCCATCCACAGTAAGTGCACCTTTAGCTAAAGGAGGCGTAATGGAAAGCGTACAGCGACGAAGGCCCGGCTACAGAGGAGATCTGGGCTGCTTTATGATTTCATTTGAGACTATTGATTCTGTGGTCACATTCAGTCACCCTCCATGCACCCAATGAGAACGCCCCTCCCCAATCTAGCGACCGAAGAAAAGCTTTCCCACAGTACCGAAAGGACCCTGTTACCCAGTTTCAAGGGCTCTCCAGGACCCTTCAGGCCTTAATTAAGACATTTGAAGTGGATCCTTCCAGAACCCAGAACTTTATGTAAGGTTAGAGTCGGAGCGACAGTAGCAGAGGAGGGGAGGGTTTGGTTTCGGGTTGGTTTGTTTGGTTTTGATGCGTACACGTCAACATACAGTTAGCCAGCGTTTGTGTTAGTGTTAAAGCATGTGTGCATGTTTAAGAATGAGCGTGAATTCGTATATGTATGGTTGTTTAAGTAGCAGGTGTTTACATCACTGCATTCCACTGACTGGAGATCACTAGTGCACTGTCCACAAAGCTGAAATGCAATTTATGCGCGTATGGAAGTACGTAGATGTTCGACACCTACTGCACGCATATCTAAAACATGGGTAGTTTTGCGCATTTGTTTGCGCATGCGCGTTGAGTGTTTGTGTGTACGTGCAGAGTTGTACATGAAGTTGGGTGGGCACTTGACATCACACATCCACCTCCACGACACTCCATCAAAGGGCTCAGTATTAGCCTCCGCTAATGACTCCTGCCCAAGACACAGTAAAGACCCATACTGAGGACCACACTACTGGCTTCACCCACAGTGGAGAGCACAGATACGGGTTAAATTGCGTAAGCGCCATGTTTGCTTTGCGGTTATCTGGAGGGCGAGAGGCGAAAAGTTCCCATGGCCTCTGCACTCCCAGACAATGGGGTGTATGGGGTTGCGGGGGGGGGGGGGGATGGGGGCCACAGCTGATTAAGAAAGTGACTTTCTTTCCCCGGGATGGCAAGAATGCCTCTTAGAGCCACAGCTTTATCATCTCCCATGGCTGGGTGCTTTGCTTTGTTTGAAGTCAGTGCCTTTTGAAGTGTGTGTTTGTGCGACTTGCACGCGTGCGTGCGTGTTAGGGTTACAATGGGTACGGTAAGGCTTGGCGGCAGAACCGTGTACATGCGCAGTAGGATTGTGTAAGCGCAGGAAGGCTTCCAGACCTTTCTGGCTGCCCTAGACGAGTAAAATGCTTAGAAAATACGTACGGTGACAGCACAGCGGCAGCGAGGGCACAGCCAAGGAGTCAGGTCAACGGTGAGCGTAAACAGACTGGCCTTCGCTTGGGCCATTGAATTAAAATAAATGAACTAAGTGGCTCCAGATGGGGGCTAATTTCATTATTAGCGTAATTCCTCCACCACTGCTCCTCGCAGGGCGAGGGAGTCCGTCCAAAAGGAATGGGAATGTTTGTCTCTGTTTAGCTCGGGGTTTTGAGGTTCAGCAGCGGCACAAAGCCGCAATCAGATGTTATTCTGCTAATTCAAATAAACATGGCGCAGAGACGCAGAGGAATATCAAAAGCTGCGGTCCACAGGCCGAACCGTGTAGTTTGGGTCGTGAACGCATCTGCTCATTGAGATGAATAGCTCACTTTCAGAATTTTGAAATCTAACCTGAACTTTTACCTTCGTATTGAGTCCAGTCCACATTTAATTAGACCATGTCAGGATGCTCGATATTTTGGCTCTGTGCCTCAGCACATTAGAATTGAAATAAAAGAATGAATGTGGATGAAGTGCAGTGTGTAGGAATGATTTACATCCGCATTTGGAGATGCGGTCAAATTACAACCTTTTTATAAGCAGCCCTAGTATTTTAGGGGAGAAGAAATAATTGATTATGTGGCAGCTCAGCGCTTTCGGAGCCAGCTGCGTGACCTCGCATTATCAGTTTCTGCACAATAAAGCAAATAAATCGACCAGAGCTGATCGAACAGTGGATGCTGCGGAGCTGAAAAATGAGAAGGCAAAAATAATCCTGCTGAACTGATAATTAATTTTGATCTGTTTTCAATTTTTTTTCATTATTAACCCATAGAGCGCTAAATGCAACTTTTGTAGCTGAATAATGTAAGATCGTAGCTGTCGAAAACCTATAAAGTTGCAACTTGTTTAAAAGAGCTCCCTGCAGGGGAGCTCTTTCATCCAAGTTGCCTCAAGATAGGTTTCAAACAGCACAAGATAATTGAATTTATCATTTTTAAAAATTTACTTCAGCCTTGTTAAGGTTTGTAACAGGCTTGTGACAGGCTTTGCAATTACTTCACTAAACCACTGACAGATAAAGACACAGCTTCCTTCTTAATGCAAAGTTAAACCACAAATTCAAGTTAGAAAAAGAATGCTCGAGGAATAACGATAAGCCACTCCGCTAACGTTTTTGCTAGCTTCGGCACATTCTGCAGTAGAGGCTATTTTCGTGGTTATTTCAATTAAAACAAAGAAATCAAAAAGCACCTTCTTGTACCGCCAATTTTGAATAAAAAATAATTGAAATGTACACACCTCTGCATTCAAATAAAGAGCTTTGTTTCTCATCTTTACTATCAGAGAATTACGAGCTATACCTGATAGTATTGAGTATTTTCTGACTCAACCATATCTTTAATCAAAGAAAATGATTTTGACTTGCATTTCTTTGAATTCTGTTGCTGTTGTTTTTCAGTAATAAGAGCAACAAGGGGTTAACACTAGAAAAGCAAGCCACCCTGAAGCCAAATCTGAGACACAACCAGGTTGCAGGGTAACCAAAATCAACCATTTTACACACCAAGAAGCTGTGAGTTTCAACCAAAGTGGTAGACTGTGGAAGTCCACTGTTGAAGAGGACTAGAGTGCTTTGCTATAGCGAGGAGCAGCCCATTTCAAGGACAATTTCCAAGCTAATGGCGGTAGTTATGTATCTAAGACAACAATCAGGAGAAGACACCACACACCTCAGATAGTTTACCATGAGATGCAGACCACTAATAATCTTTAGTTACACGAACAAAACCCTGGCCAGGTTATGAGAAAGTGTACACCTTTGAGGACAGGGTATAGTATTCTTGCCCCAATTCTGCCACTAGCGGTAGGGAGACAGGGAAGCTACATGGCTATCAGGGCATCGATGAGGCCATTATGGCTGAAATGAGGAGAGATTGAATCTGAAGCCGAGTCTGTTTTTCTCCCCCCCGCCGGCCGCCCATCGCTGGATGATTAATGCTCTACAGGGCTGGGCCGCCACGTTCGCTCGCTCTCCTGTCTTTACTCACGATTCACCTCCGGCCACCGCGAGCTTCGCCGCAGACCTGACAAAGAGATAACACCGCAATTTCCTGTGCTTTAAAGCAACGTTTTTGAGCTAATCGCCGCCCCGCCTCCCTTAAACGCTCTCACTCCCGTGGACACGCTCCCCTGTCCTGCGCCCGTCACACTCTTTCGTCTATCATCTTTTTTCGTTCTCTCGCTCGCACAGCATGTCTGCTGGACGCACAGAGAAAGAGAAGCCCTGCCGCCGCTATTAGCTGAAGGCAACTTTTCAATTAGGAAGTTAGATTGATTCGTCCCACGGGAGGCAGCCAGGGGTTGGAAATTAAAAATGCATGGAATATCTGATTAGGTGAGCTTCCACGGCCTGGTCATGAGCTTCACTTTCGCTCTGTCTCCCTCCTCCATGTTACCTGTCTCTTTAGCTGGGAGTAAATCGCTAAGTTAGCCTTCTCGCTCTCCAAAAAAGCCCACTTCCGCAGAAGAAAAAAACAGCTATTGCCGGAATGGCACCTCAACAAATGGCAAGGTCAGCAGCTGCCTCCATTTTCCTTCGTGTTTACAGCATGATAGAGGACATAGATTTAACGTAAAACCTTAAAGATGGCAGAAATTGGGAACTCCCCCCCACACACACACACACACACACTCCAGGAGCAGAAACAGCGAGAGCATTTCACCAAGGACATACTACCCCTACCATCTCTTCACCTTTTCCTCCGCAATTACAATAATGACTCACAAGCAAAGTTATGTCTACAGTTTAGGACAAAAACCTTGCCTCAAAGCCAAATCAAAATCCACAACGAGAAAATCTTTTTTTTTTTCTTTCCAAAAGGCTCCTACACAATGTGATTTCATTTCTGCAGCACTTTAATCTTGATCATACACCCACATGTCTAACAAATCTGGTAGCTCTCGCCCTGACCGTAGAAAGGAAGGTTATAAAGAAAAGCCTGAGACCTCGCCGCCCAATCTAATCAAATTTTCCCACAACTGAGTTTCTCGCCTACGCTCAGCTCTGTACACACTTACAGGCCTGGTCGGACAGCTGAGTTCTGAGTAGGTTTGGTAAGAAGGCAAGGCTCATAAAATTCTTCTGGAAATCCAGGTTCCTGCATCAGGCGTATTTAAGGTCCTCTGGTTCTATGCGTGAGAGAAGGCAACCCCTTGAGGAGAAAACATAATCAAACAGTCTATTCTTTTTTTTTGTTTGTTTCAGTGAATGGGGTTATATATTGTATGGTGGTCTTACAAATTATTTTTCAAACTCCAAATATCAGAGGTCCATTTAAACCCCTTTCACTCTAATTATTCACTAAAGTTGTCCCTGAAGTATGTCCAAAATCAGAAAAAGCTTTTTTTTTTCATATCGAATTACAATTTCACACACATATTCTGTATCTGCTGGTTGCAACCCTTCACTGCAGCTACATTACACTTATAATGAGAGATTTTCAATCCCAGGATACCATGTTTTCATAGCCATAGCATAACATCAAATAGGAAATGTCTAATCTTGTGCACCATTTTATACACATTTCTCTGTAATTCAGCAATCCATTTTTAGAATCTTTGGAAACCTTGGGATCTCCATCAGAATTTAAAATAGGCCCGAAGTCCCACAAGTTTGAATACAGCAGCTGCATTTGATGGACCCATATATGGGTCCTTAGGTTTTATGGGGTTAAGATATGAGCGCATCAGGTGCTTATTTCTCATAAGAGTTAAATCAGTGCCAGTATTCTGGAATAAGTCTGCTCTGAGAAAGCAATATCATATGACTCAGAAGTACTGAGAAGAGCATGTAACCTAATTTTAAAGATGCTGTTTGGATTTCAGACATCAGCTCTTTAGCATGCAGTACGCACAGGACCCAACCATAAAGAAGCAATTTACAAATACAAAAACATAGCATGGATATTGCTTTGGAAAGGCCATCATGAATATAAATGGAGTATTTAATTTTAAAACGCGATTAAATATGGACTGTCACTTCAGACGCACGTTGAATGAAAGGCACCTGGAACTATAAAAGGAAACTGTTCTCTTAACAAGAGGCACTCCAATCGTGCAAACCTCCGCCAAGGCAGCACAGTCGAAATCTTGCTGAGTGAACATGGCTCAAAAGAATTTTAAGGATCTGCAAAATAAGATTTAGAAATGGTTGCTGTGGTGACCATATTGTTTGACCGATCGCGGTCAAAATCAATAGGGTCCATCCCTACTTCAATAGCAACCCACCCACAAAATTTGGGAGATATCCATTCATCACTTTTAGAGTTATCTTGTACACAAACAGACAGACAAACCAAACCGGCAAAAACATAACGTCCTTGGCGGAGGTAATTATGAAAAGCCACAGAAAGAGAGAGGTGTATTTGGGTACACAGTGTGCGGATGTTCCTGTTTAAACTTAACGCTTTAAACCTCACCCTTCCCATTAGCCATTTAGAGCAACTGCTAACAAATGGCAGTGTTCTGCTAAAGGACTGTGAAATCTAAGGTGAAGGGTGGGCTGCTCATTATAACATGATCATCAGGATCCTCTAATCATGGCGCGGTAAGTGAATGTCACCTTGAGGAAATAGCACGGAAATGTCTTCACGGTTCTCTCCTCACAAAAAAAAAGCTCACGCGCATCGGTACTTGGTCCAGGGCCAAAATTTTCCATACGAACGAAGGCCATAAAATATGCAGAGGTCCCCGGGCTACAGAGTGTAGCATCAGCGGACATGAGTTCGCTGACAGCTGTGCCCTACGCTCAGAGAACACCGGGCACATTCAACAGACTCACCGAATACAAAAAAAAAAACTCACTGTCCGACGCCCTTCTTAAATACCACACTGAGAACACAGCGAGCGCCTGCCGAGGAAGAGGAATACCTGGGAATTTCATTAACGCCAAAGGCACGCCTGCTGTAAGGTAATTTCAGCCGTATCACATAGCTCTGATATGGCTTCAGAGATATGGTAATGATGCGCACGTTGGTTTCTCCGTGAGGTGAAGAGGTAGTTGTGCAGAATGAATGAACAGTGAATGTTCCTGCCGTTTTCTGGCCTCGTTTTAAGAGCTTCCACATTCCTCTTTTTTTTCTCACAGAACTACTGAAACTGCCGTACGCCTGTTTGATAAAGCATAAACTTCTGCGCTGATAAGGGACGGGCTTTTTTTTTTTCACTAATATTTACAGAATGATCGCAAGGATGCTGCAGATCAATCTTCTCATTTCAATGAGCATTCTGAAATGCATAGAAACGCATGGAGAATAGCATTTCCTACTGAAACATTCAATATCAGCCTCTGGCAAGGTAGCAGCCAGAGAGAAAGCTGGCTGTGAAGCAATGCAATGTATGAAAAACAATGAGTTATTTAGAGACACTGAATTAAATATCAGTTGGGTTTAAGGGAAAGAACATAGATACCCAAGCATTTATATCTTACTGCTGCATCATTAACTCCAACCATATAGAAAGGCACCAGCCAAAGTTCTGGCAGAACCATTTATATAAGATGACATGAAGAGATCTTAGTGGTAAGATCTTGCCATATATGCACATAATGCAACATGATAGCTGCGTTTATTATTATTCCAGGGTCCATCTCCAATCATTATCAGTGCAAAGTGTCTTCGTTTGATGAAATGGAAAAAGTGTGTGAAAAAGTAATACAAGCAAAATGTCTTACTCATTGACATGCAGAGCATGAGATGATGACTTGAAGTCATTAGTGTATTCATCAGTACAGTTCTGTTCAAATCTAAATTACAATTTATCACAAGAAAGAAGCAATCATTTATTCTGTCATTTTGGCAGATAAGATACCATATCCAGCATCACTGAGGCAACAACGTGCACTAATATCTGAGGCCAGTTCACAGGTTACTATTTTCTGTTAACCAGGTCTCATTGACCACCAACACTGCCTTCGTCTGATCTCTGTTGAAATAAAAGCTTGGGAAATTCTGAATTTAAAGAAAAGGAAAATATGACTTCAATTTATTGTTCTGTTTTCAAAAAATTAGTTTGTCCTGCGCATTACAAGACGGATTTTTTAATTGTTCGATTGTTTCTTCACAAAATTACTAATTTCCTTACAGAGCTGCTTGATCAACCACAGCCAAATGAAATTTTTAATGATCTGTTAAAATTATCGTTACGGAATTTCATTTTATTTGCACAAAATTTTTAATTTTGACTTCTTGTTTTACTCTACGCACCTAAAACTGAAACAAAAAAAAACAAATGAAAACTTTATCTCTCCTTGAGATTAGTTAACCAATTTTTAACTGACATAACATCTTGCATAATGCATTTTTTCAATTTAAACTGGTTTTCAGTATCCACTTGCTCTAAACGATTTTACAGAAAGAGGACTATGGAAAAATTTGGGGATGACAGAATGCTTTTCTTTTATTTGTCTGCTTTGGAAACACGGTTTTTAAAGTTCTCAGTAAAAAAAAATCCTTTTTAGTCCATTTTTGTGGCTGTTTTTTTTTTTTTTTTTGAATTTTCAATGTCCCAATTAAGATACCTTTTGCAGACTGACTACCAACAGATTAGAAAAAATATATATATATTTTTCTTATCTTCATGTGTTTGCTTGACATTTCACTTGATAGCTCTGAACAAAGAGCCAATCGCCAGGGACCCATATAGAGAGGACATACACTCGTAAAACCACAGCTCATCAATAATTATTTGAGCAACACAGCGAGATGAAACAAAGCACTGCACGGAGGCATAACCGAGCAGGAACATTTTACAAACATGAACCCCAGTATTTACATAAATTTTAGATATCTCTCAAAAAAATCTGAAACCAATCTTTTACAATATCCACTCATCAAATACAATACATTCTGTGCAATTGTTATGTTGAGTACATATATTCATACATATATTTTCTCAAAACCTATAGTTTTGCACTCCCTTTTGTATGTCACGGAGCAAGTGTCAAGCAACATTCAATGACTTTTTATTTCAAAATACCATCCAATTATTACGCCAAGTAGACCATTCAATCATGTATCGACTCCCTCCTCCCAGGCACCTGACTAGAACGAAGACAATGAAGCAGATTCAAGAGCCACGTTAACGAAAAAACTGAGTGCTTCCTGTCAGGTGGCTTTGCCCCTCTTGCACCCTTGCATAATTACAATGAATCACGACGCATGCCTGATTCAGGTGATAGATCATGGTACTTTCCCTAGCTAGGCTACCTGTTACAGCAGATTAATGAAATCGAGCTTGGTCCTGAGCTAGATGCAGTAGCTCAGAGGAAAGTCCGTTGTCTGACGCCTAACCACTAGCCTGACGCATGCATGGCCCAGTGTCCAAACATACGGTTATTTCCACAATACAGATACATTTGCATCCGGACACCGACTGATACGACAGCAAGGCACACGTCACACTTGTATCTTTTAATGGCAACACCTGGCGTGCCACGAATTGCTCCGCTACATTCAGTCAATGGAAAGACTTCCTGCTCGTTTACGGTATTACGATAGGGCGTAAAAATGAAGCACTCTGCGCAGTAAGTGTCCTCACAACTGTGTGTCGGATATTTAGTTCACAAAACACAAGGTTTCAGTGCACAGAGGATACCTCTACAAGACAGGGACGTATATCGGACTTCATTGCACAATACAGCTGCATGAAACAGGATGAATCACAAACAAACACAATGAACTTTTAGCTACGTTACACACTGCTGAACGCAGACAAATTAAGGTGACTTTAAGCTACGAAACATTATTTTGAAGCACGAAGCGCAAACTCTGCCGAGACTAACTCCTTCACAGCACAAGTAAAAGAACATAACAGAGACTGAACTTGAAGAGAGCTCGGATACAAGCATCCCCCCCTCACAGGGAAACATTAAAAATGAAATAAAGACGGGGCATTTCTGTGGCAGCAGTATGCCCTCTGCGAGTCGGGCACACGTGAGAGAGGAAAGCGCACGCCAGAGACGACCGCCAGCCAGCTCGTCGAGCACAGTCAGGCCAGGTCTGGGGCAGGAGCGAACGGCGCATACAGGTACCGCACACCCCGCATTTCAGTCACACAAACACACTCGTCCTCAGGGGACGCCGGTAAAAAAACCACACATTACAGTGAAGAGACTAACAAGCTGAGAGCCAGGGAGAGAGGAGCACGGGATGGAGAGACACAGTGAGAGAGAGAGAGAGAGAGAAACAGATAAGAAACATCTGGAGGAGAGAGGATGAGGCAAGGGTTTTTGGACTCACAGTATCTCCAGATCGCGGAGAGCGCGGAAGGCTCCATCTTCGATGCAGCTGATGTGGTTGCTGTCCAGTTGCCTGCGGATGAGAGACAGGAGTCAGCAGCAGGTCTGCAGGGGAGAGGGGCGGGGGTGGGGGGGAGAGGAGAGGGGAGGGGATGCAGGAGGAGGGGGAGAGAGAGAGAGAGAGAGAGAGAGAGAGAGAGAGAGAGAGAGAGAGAGAGAGAGAGAGAGAGAGAGAGAGACTAGCGCACATACTGGGCTACCACCTCTCTACATCGCAGCCAGGAGCAGCTGTCTGGGCCGGCCTGTCTGCCTGCTACTCGCTACCATGCTGTCTCCCTTACTGTCAGAGAGGGCGAGAGAGGGAGAGAAAAAGTGGAGAGAGAGAGAGAGAGAGAGAGAGGAGATGGACAGAGAGAGGGAAAGAGGAATAGAGATAGAGAGAGAGAGGAGAGGAAGAGGAGGCTAGCTTTAGCGCACAGCCAGCCCTTGCCTGTCAGCCCTGTAAATATTAATTGCATTTTCTCTCCCTTTCTCAGTTTTCCCCCTCCTCGCTCTCTTACTTTTTTTTAAAAGGCAGAATGGGAGTAATTTCATTACATTAGAGCACCCAATCCATTACAAGCTTTTACCGGCTCTGTCACTGAAACAATTTCATTAAAAAGGAGGCTTCATAAATCAGCGCAGGTCATGTCGCTGGCCTCACAGACTCTCACAGGACTCCTTCCCTCTCCCTCCTCTCTTCCTTTTACTTTAATTTTCTGTCCCCCGTTCGCAGACGTCTCTCCCCCACCCCCTTAAACATCCACCCCGTTTGGCCCCAAAAATGAAGGAGACAGATGGCCGACAGGGACAAGATCAGGGGACCGTGACGGTCCCTTACAGTGTCTTTAATTCCAGCACGAGACCTGGGCCACACTTCGCATCCGCAACGGCAAAGGCAAAAAAAAAATAAGGGGGAAAGCAGAGAATTTCTCTGGCCTGATCTTTTCTCGTTTCATTCATTCTGTTCCCTGACCTCTCTCCTTTCTGCTGACTGTGGTGATCCTGTTCCCTCTCTCTCTCCTGTAGTGCCAGCCTGTGTCTCTGCTCGTCTGACCCCATTCCCAAACCCTTCAACACCGTTTCCTCACTCACTCTCCTGCCCGCGCTCCTCGCACTTTCTTTTTGCCTTTCACTGTTATCTAAGACTTGTGAGAGTTATTTGCATTACAGTGAGTTACCTGACAACATTCTGCAGTAGCAACAGTGTCAGCACTTGATTGAATGATAATGGAGAGGATATTGCCACAAATTTCTTCTCTGTTTTGATATCGCCAAAAGTGTGGCCATAATTTGACTTTCAGGCAGAGAATCTTTTTGAGTGAAAAATGTTTAGCATGACTGAGGTGGAGCAAAAGGATGATACATAATGCTAATGAAAAATTTTCAGCAGCCGATCATTTATAGTCGATTCTGACAGCTGGTTTGACACGCTTACATTTTCTTGCAGCAACAAAGACCAAAAAATATAAATTCTTCCATATTAAGTTTTTATATTTTGCCAGTTCCTTATTATTTATTATTATTATTTCAAGCTCTTTTCTCCCAGGACGGGCTAATAAGTGTTTAGCAATAGTACAATAGGTAGCAACCATTCTACCTGTATCATAACCTGATATTAGCCAGGCTACTTATTCACTGTAACTGAAACTATGGGTTTGTCCAACAAAGGATCACAGACACATTCCACTACATTGTGAAACCCTACTCAGTTGATTAAACTTAACAGTAGTTAAATGGGAAAGGATCCTGGTGTGCTGACGCTAGCATAATGCTAGTTTATGGGCAAAAAGCCATATATTCTATAAATCATAGATTCTTAAAGGCAGACAACCCAATAGATCTTCCCTTAATTTTCCCTGAGCTCTCATGCCCGGGTCGTCTCCCTCACACAGTGAGTGGCTGTTCTCCCAAAACGGTTCTGTCGAATATGGGAAGCCATACCCTTGAACGCAGCAGTCCCAGGCTATAGACCCACAGGAAAAGGTCCAAATGAATGAGATTAAACGTAATTTTAAAAATAACAATCAGTTTCTACGAACACACTCTGTCTGGAGGCGATGAGAAAACTGTAGACGACGTGTGTTATTTTAAGCCATGTATCCCCTGCGTATTAAAGACCACTAGTCACCGAAAACAAATTCTGTGACTGAGATGAAATTAAAAACATGAACTATCCGTTGAACATCGAACCCCTTTATAATTCAACAGCGCAGCTCTAGTCTGCGCAATAAATCATGCGGCTGAATTATCCGGAACGCAATAGGATAGACTAGCTGCATACGAACTCCGCTGAAGCATGTACCCCACAGACCAATTTACAATGATACAACTGTATACAAGACAAGTCAATACTGAGAATGAAAATTAACATCAAGCAAGTGTATTCTCCTACAGTGAACAACTCGACTCACTCTTTTCAGAGATTAACCTCTCCTTTCACGGTTCGCACAGATCACACCTTGTGTTTCTAATTAAATCTTTGTTGAATGCAAACCAAACCGTGTTTAAAAAAAGGTAAGGGCTAGCCTACTATGTCAGAGGGAAAAGGTTTTTGCGTAGACATCACTGGGTGGGAAACAGCCAGTCTGAAAAGGACCACAGTGTAAAGGACCAGTAGGCTAAAGCTGCTTTCATACCGAACCAGAAACAAATTTTTCACACGATAGATTACATTCAAAGACAATGCAAAGACGCGAACACACGCGTGTTTGACTTTGAATGTAATCCGTCGTGCGAAAATTTGTTTTGCAAGTGGTGTGAAAGCGGCCTAATTCTTCAATCATTTTAATCAGTAGTCCGTCCTCTGCAAGGAACCAGTTTTGATAGTGGAGGCGAACGTTCAAACACAGCTCCATGCTGAGCTTGGGAGGCCGTCTGTCAAAGAAGACGAAGGATGAGGTGGATAGTATGGTGCGGGAATGAAAAATCCCAAATTTAATTTACCTCAATCTAATTACTTTGGCCTTTAATCATTTCAGTCATTGGGTGCTATTGGCAGTGCGATGATCCCACGTTGCCAGTCTCCCATCTGGAGAAATATTACTGGAGCAGGGGAGGCTAAACAGGCCCTGAACCTTGGACGCAGCCCACCCCATTAATCTGTCATGGAGCGCACAACGTTGAACAGGAGCTTCTAATTACTTCAGGGCCCAAATGAGCAGTGGTCGTGAGCACTGGCTAAAAGTGAAAATGAGGAATTTCTTCGTCAGCGAGAGAGGCTAGATCATGGGTGCAGCCTCAGAGAGTTTAGGGAAGGAGGGGTGAGAAGTTGAAGTCCTTGCCTGTGATGTCCCTTCAACTCAGAGTTAAAACTTCTGAGCAGCCAGAGTCGCTAAGAGGAGCTCATTATACTGATAGGTTCAGGTGCCATGGAAGTTACAGCCCAATATCCTTGCTGAACTGGGACCTAATTTCCGACATGCTTATACTAATCCCATTCATGGTGTGCAAAAACGGAAGAACTAATCTGAGATCAGCACTCTGACTCCACGGTAAAATGAAAATCTGCCACGGAGCTCCAGGCAGGGGGTCTGTAGCGTGCGAATGTAGACGGGTGGTGCAGTGGAGGTTCTTTAATTCTCTAGAACATCTGCAGGGGCTTTGGCTCGATGGCTGTAAGTCATTCCTCAATGACGCTGTGGCCGGTAACCAAGCGGGTGCGCGGGATTAGCGACAGACACTTAAGTCAAGGTACTCATAAACCAGAGAGTAGCCGCACCTCTCACCGCATTCCCATAATTCATACACACTGCAGCTGGCAAGGCATTCTGGGTAAGAGAGAGGGATGCAGTGCAGAGTTTTATGAGCCCCCTGTGGAGAGCAATATGAAGAGGGGGTCAATGAACAGAAAGCGTCGAGCTACGAGGCGGGAGGTTTGAGTTATACTCGTGGGCACTTTCGAACCGGCGGCAAAGCCTCGCAATTTCAATCCTGCACCTTCGGCTCAGGTGATATACACCGCACAGGGGCCTCAGACTCGGATTTAGAGTCACGGTATTTTCATTCACTCTGAGGTACATAAGTCAAAAAGAAACACTGTGTACATGCAGAACTGACGCTTTCAATGCTGCGGGGAGCTTCAGGGAAGAGCGTTAAGCTGCTGTGCTTCATACCAGTTCCTGTCTTTAATAGGCCACAGGGCTCGTCTTTATTAAGTCGACAACTCCAACAAATACTGCCTTTACAAAGGCAGACAATCCAAAGCATCCAGGCGCGTAAGCAGAACTAACACTCTGAGGCAACAGGCCATGGTGTCGACACATATCCTCGTTCTGCTTCGATAAGCCTGACAGTGATAGATTTGTTGCTTGTACGGCAGATGCCCAAAATGCAGTTAAATTCGCTGGACAACATTTTGGCAGGGAAGGATGTAATATTATACTTTAACTTTGGGCTCCCTCATTCCGGACACTTCCCCCTACAGATGACAGATCAATCAAGATATCAGAAAGAGTTCTTAAACCCAACGGTTGACTGTAGCATTAAAGACTCATTCACAACATTGCTTTTGAAGTAACGGCCAAGCAACCAAAGCCAGGAATGCAACTGCACATGTCAGTCACTGTGAAACAAAGGAAGCAGCTCTCCACATTGACGGTTTGTGCTGTCAAGGTAAAGAACGCAGGAACGGAGGAGAGGTTTTATCGAAGGGGTGGCATGTGGGATTAGGTTTGCTGCTTGCACTGCAGTCATTAAGAAGTAGAGACGGAGCGATACTTCCTCACAAAAAAAGGTCAAAACTAGAAAGTGTTTTTACTCGTGAAAATGTTCGTGTCCCCCTCGGCCCCCTCCCCTGCCTGACCCATCGGACGGAAGGACAGATGGACAGACAGACAGGCACATACCAAAAGGCACCAGTGCGGGACGTGAGTAGTAAGTGCGCAAAGAGGCCTTAAGATCATGCAAATGGGAGTTATGCTGCGGACAAAAATTGATCACATCCGGACGGACAGACAGAGTAGTAAGTAGGCAAAGTTTCATGAAGATTGTGCAAATGGTTCCGGAAATACGGAAACGAAGTGGGAACACCGCCGCCGATGCGAAAGCAAACACGGGCGCGAACAGGAACTGAGCCTAAAACAATATGTCTCCCCTCTCCGTCCAGGAGGGAGACATAATTCACAAGAAATGCCCCGGCCAGCCACAAACAAAGGTGTAACCGGCACACAAATATGGGCTGGTCTGTATGTCTTTCCATTGATTGCAGCTATTATCCACAATATGTTTATTTGTGCCAATGATCATTCATTATCGTTCCATTTAAAGTGCTTTGGCCAAAAAAGATGCATTCAGTCACGCTAATGAAGCATTTTTCAGTTTGACTTTGTGAAAGGGGACAGGAGTTGACGTGCTTCATTGGACACGAGCACGAGACGTAATGGGAGAGTCGCGGAGCTGCAGCTTGGTGTCAGCGGGACGCGTCACACACAAGGAGGCAAATGAGGAAATCAATGGGTCCCTGGTCAGGGTCCCACTGAGGAAATGGGGGGGCGGGAGTGTCAATGTTACAATTTAAGCCCACGCCAACTCACAGATCGCGATTAAAATTCCGCAAGGTGAGTGAAAGGCGTGACCACACGTTAGCACCTCTTTTCTTCCACCTGCCTCCCCGCTTCACCTGTCAATGAGCTCCGAACACCAATCCGATGGCCCTTAAGCAAAAGGAACTACTTCGCTTGGCTTCAGAAGAGAGGCACATTGATAAGTGATGAGGAGGAAGAACATGGGGCTGAGCGTGTCTTCCTTCCTGCCCGCTAATGGGCAATAAGCAGCACGGTCACACTCATCAGCAGGTCATCCATCTGGGCCCTGCAGGTCTGTGAATGAGTCCAGCGGACGGAGTGTGTGTGTCCTGATACAGGAGTACGAAGAGGCGGGCAGAATAGGGCACGGGTGGGGGGGTGATGCAGGGTCTCTGGAGACACAGTGACCTCCGGACAAAAACTAGGGCTTGCCGGGAAGCAAGGGGCCCTTTTCAAGTGAGATGGGTTGCGTGACAAAGTAACTTCATGACAGCATCGCGCTAATGCTAACAGACAACATACCGGAGCCGTTTTCCAACACAAGAGCAAGGCCAGGGACTCAGAATTGAATGCCGGCCATTTCCTAAGTTGAACAAAAAGAAATCTACAACTCATGCACTTTTAAAGCACTTCATTAAAGAGATTGAATTTTTTTTCACCCGCCATGTTGACTGAATATAGAGCAGAGGCTCATTTTCAGAAGGGTGCACTTAGCTGATTACACATCATCAATAAATCCAGAGGGAACGAGCTCCCTTGAATAATTGTGCACTGGCTTACCACCCCCCTTTTGTCTGTCTTCTATTTCCCTCCAGCTCTGCGAATGGTCTACCTCATGCTGACACCAACAAAGATTTTTGGCTGGAGACCACAGACCGCTGCGTGCCCCTCGGGAAAAGGAACGTTGTGGCCTTAAACCAGAGTTCCAGGGCGATGGTGCGTGAGCCGGAGGGACGTCAGATAAGAAACCACGAAGAACTGCGCAAAACCCAGAGTCGTGGGATTACAGACAATTTCCCCACTGCATACCACTCGCGATTGTTAACTATAAAGGCAGTGCGCCGCTGAGCGCAACCTTAACAAACTGGTCTCGCCCGTTAATTACGGCGCATCGTCGATAAGCCTTCCCCCCCGCCACTTTCTTTCCCGGATCGAGGAGAGGATGTGCTTTGGAGTTTGGGGGAATGTTTAGTTTATTGTTTCGAGAGAGGAACTGAGCCGTAGCTGGGAACCACTTCCCGCTTCACTCAGAACTTCAGCCCATAGCCTTTGCTCAGTAACATGGAGTGGGAGAGCGTGTCAACATGTGCGCTAGGATGGGCGAAGGAGTCACAGCTCCCAGGCGGTACGTGTCTCCCGGGCTCCTGCATGCGCCCCATGCTCATGGCAAATTGGCACAGCTTACCTCCCCGCGCTCAGTGTGGAACAACATTTCTGACCTCTGAGGGTCAATGAAGTGCAGGAGCATGTACAAAACACATCCAAGGTGCAATGCCTCCGTGACCCAATTCGCTAACACGTGCTAACCTGTGCTAACCCGCTCATTGGTATTCTTCACCTTCACCGTCCTTCACAAGACACCATTATCATACAGCATGAAGCTCTGCCTCAAAAATCCTTTTTACAGAGCATCCCAGGAGATTCAATGGCCCTCTGATTCTTCGCAGCTCTCCAAAGGGGCTCAGTGCATTCAAAATGTCAGAGCAGTAATTGCCACTGAGCGAGAGAAAAGATTCCACAGCGGCCATGACAAAAGCCTACAGGCATCTAGTAGGAAGGAACATTGTCCCTCCATTGCAAACCCTTTAAAAAGGTATTTTTCAAATGGTTTCTGAATATTGGCTTTTTGGTAGCACATTTGAAGATCAGAAAAGATAGTTTATCTCCTACCCAAGCAAAAACCCTTGCAAATAAGAATCGTTTATACATATCCATATATATCCTGGAGATGGGGAAGATGAGGACTTTGATTCTCTGCAGAGTGTAGAGCCTCCATTGGCATTTCTGCAAAATTGTAACTGCACCATTACACGCATACAATGTAAAGGTCAAGTTTTACCATCTGCAACATTTCTGAGAGCAGTGGTTCAATGAAACATTAAAACAAAGTAATATGTAAGCGTAAAGCAACTACTACAATCAACAAGTGCCCAGTTAAGGTAGACAGAGAAGTAAATCTGAACACAAATTCAGAACACAACGTATTAAGCTTTTCCCATCTGCTGTGAGCCATTGGTCCTGTGCATGTTTCAGTCGCAAAGATCAAGTGCGTGATCATGAGAGAACATTTACCCTCTTTTCTTGTTTTCTTGTTTTGAACAGAGACTAGATGACTAACATAAAATAATGCAACCCTGAATTAGGTCTGATCTGACCTTGATATTATGTCTCAGAGGGGTTTACGGTAATCGTAAAATCGGAAACTGTCAATTGCGGACAAGATGACTCAATAACGGAAAAATCTCATCAGCACATGAGGCCTTCCTGTCACAGCTGTCAGACAGTGTCCCTGGCAAGAGGAGAAAGTAGGATTTGAACGCAAAGGCAGAAGAGGAGTTACAGATACTCACAGGTTTTTGACGGCTGTGATTCCGCGGAAGGCTTTTCGAGGTACGGCCTGGATCTGGTTCTCGCTCAGGTCCCTGTGGGTTGGAGAAAACAAAGGAAACAGTAATTTAGGAGGGGGGGGGGATAGACTGTCTCTGTACATGTGGGCTCTGGTCGGCTCCAGCCATCTTCTCCACAGCAATGACACGCCTGCTCTTTGAAGCCAATAACCGGGTTGTCACAGAGACCATAAATGTCATATCTTCCTCAAGCCTATTCAGTACGGTGTGGGTGTGGGTTAATGCAAAACATTTCCTAAAATTGCACTCAAGCAAACCAACGACTCCTTAAGTGTTTCATGACTGTAGGAAACACAGCGATAACATTTAGCTTGAGTAATTTGAGAGCAACAGAAAAAAAAAAAAAAGATAAACCGGCACAAAAAAGAAAGCCATGCGTTGTTACTAGCTCATCAAATCATCTTTCACATTATTTAATTTTTGTTTCTACTCTCTTATAAGCCATGTCATAATATATCTCAAGATTTCTGACACGTTACACTGGTTTAGCTTAACACTATTACAGTTGCTGGTATATCCACGCTGGGAGAACATAATTTGAAAACGCAAATGCAATTACTGAGAAGGGCGGAAACAAATGAGATATGGTATACATCTGTGAGGCTAATCACAAAGCCTGTCTCCCGGTCATGCCTGTTGCACATAACGAAGCGAGACCTCCGATCGGGTTAGCCTCTGCGACCTTGCTACAACCAATTTCAGCAATAGACAATCAGGCCCAAATCCAAAAGCACCATGGACCTCTGCCAGGGTCTGAATGGAGGCCCACAATGATGCATTAACCAAGACACTGCCAGCAATTTCCTCCTAGGGCATTAAATTAAAAAGAAATCTGATTTATTAGAAGCTCGGTCCCACTCCCCTCACCCACATACTCATCCTGAAAAACAGACTGGGTTTTCTTTGGGAGGGAATCAAGCTTTTATTCAAGAAAAATAAATCATAATATGCATGTTATATTTTATAATAATAAATCTGCTATCATTCCAATCCTACTTTATTGATTTTGACATTACGGCCCTGCATGTTTTTGCATTTGTTTGGAAAGGCCTTCTTTTGTTTGGAAGGCAAAGCTAGGACTGTACAGACAGAAATTTCCGGCAAGATAAACTTCCGCGCAACCTGGTGAGCACTGAAAAAACATTAACTCGCAACACACCGAGTAACGTGCGTGTGGAGAGCGCAGCTTAAGGCACGGAAAAATGTCATACACCTTTAAAGTTATACCACATCGCATGACAAAGTGACAGGAACATTTTGCTACCTCCAGAGTGTAGGCCGGTCTAATGCATAGTTTACAAGATTGTGTCAATGACCTTATCAAACAAGAGTAGAACCCAATGCGGCACAATGAGGAGTCACTTCCACGTCTGACCTACTACAAGCCTGCGCACAACCCTTCTGCAAGTGCCCGAAAAGCTTGCACGCCCATTTACATGGCACAAATGCGATTCAGATTTTAAAAAAGAACATAAGGGCTCCCTTTTATTTATTTGTTTCTGCTTTTCTTAGCATTGCTTTTAATTTTTCATGGGCGGGTGAAGCCGGGCTCCAGATGTCTTCCGTGAGCACGGCAGAAACGGCACGCTTTATAGGTCTTGCAGCGATAATAAATATTTCATCGCTTTGCTCACTCTGTCTGGTTTTTTTTTTCTTCTCTTGTTCGTCATGATTTTGGTCAAAACGCAAATCACTCGCACTGAGCTGCTGCCATTAGCAGACACTATCTCCGCACTGCATTCATCCACATTAAACATCTTCCCTCCGCTGAAGTGACAGATGAATTAACCGAGTGGAAGAGGCAGTATCTTCAAGAACAATGATGATAAAACACTTTGAAGAAAAATATTATGCCTAATGACTTTAAATTTGGCCCTGTCGCGCCTGGGATGACTTTTTACTGTGATGGGTCGGGCGTGCGCATAAAATGCAGTTCTGTTCTGTACAGGGAAAAGAGGCCGAGCAAATTCCTAGTGAGTAAAGCTTTAAGTTCCTGAGCTCCACCGACCTGTAACTGAGCAGGATATTTTGTGTTGTATATTACACAGAGAAAATAAACGGCTCATCAAATGTGTCCTCTGCTTGTTCTCTGCAATGACACAAATGGCACCCTTGAAACAGGCGGTACAGACGAGAGAGGGGAATTCAGGCCTCCTTTAATTTGTCTGGCTGTTTAGAGGAGAGGATGGGTAGACGGCGGACCCCCCACCCACACACACACACACACACACTCACTGCACCCACCAAGGAGGGGACCGAGAGCGTGCGGTGGGAGGGTGGGCATCGCTCTCCCGACGCTGACAATCTGCTTGCAAATTTCATTAATTTTATTTTCCGTTGGCCCTCCTCTCCCTGACTCGCAGGACGGCCCTATAAATCTCACAGACTTCTCCCTATTGATTCCATTAAAGCCTGCCTTGTCCAGACAACCTGGCAGCACCAAAACGCATTACTGATAAAAGCTCAGAACACACACGGGGAAGGGGAGCCGAGCGCTACATGGAGGAGGCTGTTTACAGCATGTGTGCGCTCTCTGCTTGTATACACACACACACACAACCACGCACACACAGACATATATATAATAATGCACACACACATAGACACACACAGACACAGAGACGTATACACAATCATGCAAACACGCACACACACACACACACACACACACACACACACAGATAACCACACACAAACACTTGCGTACACACAGACATATTCTGAATTATGCGCGCACACACGCGTGCGCACAGACACATATGCAGCAATAGAAGCATGTCTGTTACACACATTTACTCGCACACACACTCATGTACACGCACACTGACACATAAAGACACACACACCTGTGCACTCAAACATGGGACCATGCATGTGTACATGCAGAGATACATGCACATGTACACACGCGCTGACTGTAACAATTATGATGTCAGTTCCAGACAGAGACATGGAAAGAACAGCAAATGAGCTGGGTTCGGGGGTGGGGAACTTATCAGACAGGCAGGACACACTCAGCCTGTTTGTTTTTTTTAGCTAATTTTAAGAAAAAGACCCTGAAACGAACCAAGACTTTCGCAAGAACCCTGTTCACCTGATGGTGAGGGCGGTGGGTGTGAGGAATGAGCCTGGAAAGATAATCTAGAGGACAGAAATTCTGGATCCGACTCCATTCTGAGGACAAATCTGGGTCTGATGGACCGAAGTCGACATGACGGATGTGTAAGAAAAGCCAGCGAATGATGGAGACCGTCGCCCGGCTGCCAGAACAGATTTACCACTGCGTGCTGAGCAAACCTCGCCGTCTCTCACCACTCATGTTCCTGTTCCCTAGCTCTGCAAAGTCGAAACACACATCAGCCTCCCTACATCTCTCCTAGCAGGAACATGCTAAGGATAGGGGGCAGGGCAGCACGGCCGAGCTGCTGGTACCACTCCTGACATGACTCTGCCTCTTTATGTTATGTACGCAAGAGCGGATTCTTCCTCTGCCACTCTAGGCAGCACTGATTTGACATTATTTAGAGCAATTATGCTCCAGTATAGCATGTGGGACTCATCTACCTGCTGAGGCTTGGCTCCTTCTCAAGTCCTCATAGACCCCTCCCACACAGAGCTGGTGTCATGTGATTGGTAGATAAGCTAATGGGGACTGCTGTCCAGTTGCTCTAAGGTTCCCCACTGCATTTTACCTGTTAATACCATAGACTGTGAAGCAATCCCAATGCATGTGCTTAAGTAGCGGGTCCTCGCTGTAAGTGATACATTAATTTGTTCATTCATCCAGTCGATTATCGATTCAGATGGCTACTCATTCATTGATTCATTCACTGATTCAGATTTCATTATTGTCTCTCAGCGTCTACAAATGTCAAAGATAGTATGAAACAATAATTCTTTGTCGGTCAGAATTTAAATTTCATGTAAAGAGAGCATATTTTTATTTATTCAGACATTCTGCCACTCACTGAATCATCTGAATCAGCAGGAATGGGAGCTGACAGGATTTGAATCACGTAAGAAAGGCCTGCTTCATGAGGAGGTTCTGGACCATGGAGCCAAAATGCAAAACCGCCCAGAGGAAGCAGGATCAATTTCACGGGTTCTGCAGAGGTCTGACTATGTTCACATCATCGTTTAATTTAACCTTTCCTCAATGCCGCATTCTGCAGGTGTAAAGTAAATATCGACCACACTGCACAGCGCATTTCACCGCTTTACAACCGTCGTTATGACAGAGGTGGCTGGGACTCACTAACCGGAAAGGCCTTTTGAGAAAATGCCCCCGCAGCAGTTGGAAGGCTCGCCGTTGGTTTACAGCCATTTTAAAAAACAGAGCTAGATTAAAATGCTATGGATTTCTCTCCCCTGAAAAAAGCTTTAAACAGTAATTGGCTTTCAAGACGACGGCGGCTCTTAATTAGGGCTGGGCATGAAGTCACGTGATCACTGGAGAAGTTCTCTCCGAGGCCCGGCCTACGTGATGGGATGCACTGCTGCTGAGCACATCTTTGTTTTTTCAGACTCAAAACAATGGAAAATGATGATAGGCAGCAAAATGCATTCATATCTTCCCCACCACTCATGCATATTAGTGCGGAAAGCATGGTTCACATAATAAATAAATAAATAAAATGAAATAATAATAAAACCTTCTTTAGGGAAATGGGCCTTTAACAAAAATGTTTGCAGGAAATTTTATCTTTATAAGGGTGACAGATCGCTAATACAGAACCACATTAAGGAGTTCAGTGCAGTGTTCTGTAGTCACGGTTGGCTTTTCAATGGAGCTTTAAACCCAAAGGGCTTTGCTCCATATCCCAGGAAAACCATGCAAAATATTCCACGGGAAATAAAGGAATTGAGTAACATGGGGATGAATACGATAGCAGGCTTCTGCACCTTGTATTACAATATCAAAAAAAAGAATGTGGGCACTCCAATCTGTCTGATATGAGCTATGAGAAATGAGTGAGGAAATGTACGGGATTCATCTGATCTATTTTCACCATGATGAATCGGAGTAAAACGGAGAAAGCAATGAGGAATAGTCCAGACGAGGGTGAGATATCTGCACGTCCTCACCTATCAGCGCTCAATTGGCTTTGCACGCAGCTCCAGGTTCTTAACGCTGCCCTTGTTTCCAGTCTTACATCTCCCCCAAAGACTCCTTGACTTAATTAACTCTCCGCTTTATGAATTAAAATATTCCGCGATTGATCACTCCGAGAGCTGACGCAGGCTAAAGCAAGACGGCCATTCGCTTCATTACTCCGTCCCGCGCTTTTTTTTTTCTAAAATAAAAAAGGAAAGCGGCAGCGTCTAAATCATCGTAAATGCTCTCAAATGCTCCCCTGGGTGCTTAAGGCGCTGCATTTAAGCCTTAACATTCTTCCGCCGCTCCCGAGAAAAAGCACCGCTCTATGGAAATTATAAATGGAAATAGTTTTTACTCCCCCCTTGTAAGTATCTATTATGTTTTGTCGATACTTTAATTAAATTGGACAGGTTAATGTGATTTATCTCGTGCCATACCCTTTATGGTTATAAAAGCCTTTCTGGCCACAGTCCAAAAAAACCGTCGTGTAATTTTAGATGCGCCACAGAAAAAAAAAGACAAATAGCAGAAGAGGTAGGGCAATGTGGGTGATTTGTTATTGCTTAATTCACTTTTATTCCTTTTCTGCCATTTAGTTCGGTTCTCTTTTTTCAAATCTAAGGGGCACCGGGAGGGGGCTAAGTTATACAGCTAGCTCTTAGGAACATTTATAGTGTCATTAAAAGGCTGTCTTACGAGACTGTATGCCCACGGTACGTCCGCTTATCCCCTTGCGAGGCACCAAGTCCGAAGTTAATCTCAAACTCTTTACAGAAAACGTGTTTCTCCCGCTAACTGCTGGCCATGATATATGGGAGAAGTAATCCAGTCGTAATGCTAACGGCAGCATGCTAAACAGCGATGTACCTGCTAATCAGACAATGGGATTAAATGGGCTTTTCTGATGGGTCTGAGCAGAATGGGTAGGAGTGAGAGAAAAAAAGGCTGACTCCACTCTTGCGTCTTTATGTGCGTTCAGGGCACCCTCAGGGCCAATAAATTACATTTGAGAAGATTAGGGGTCGGTGGATAGTAGGCGGTTGGGACAGCGGGGGGAGGGGGATCGGGGAGGAGGGTAACGGGTGGAGACAGGGGGAGTGTAAATGCAAGAAAGCTCTAATCCATTTCACGGTGGGTCAGGGTTGCCACGACGACCACAGAGCAAGAGGACCAATTAATTGGGCGACGTGAGAGCGGCAGGTGCCTCCTGCTGAGGGCAGTGCATTGTGGGAGGATTCGCCAGGGCAGATGAGAGAGGCAGACAGAGCGAGGCAGGCAGGGAAAGGGTTCGCTGCTTCGTGACCCTTCAAGGTGAGACCGGAGGGGTGGGGGGGTGGTTCACCGCAGGATTACTGCTCCTTTCGTCCTGAGTCAGGAGTCCGATCTCAAATGCTCCGTACTAAAAACAACAGCGGGGCAGGGGGATGCGGGGGCCGAACCGTCCGCAGACAAGGGGCCCGACTCGACCTCGGCTGGAGAGGGGCCCAGCATGTAGCCGCCTGGCATTTATCTCAGAGTCCGCCTGTCCCGCCAAATCCCACCTGTCACAGCCTGATGCGCTGCTCCCGCAGGAGCTGCAGTGTGTGTTCTGAACCTGTGGAGCCAGTGCGTCTGTCCTGCTCTTGCTGTGCTCTGTATCGATCTGCAGGGGAGAAGCAGCCAGACTGAAACACCGGCTCTCCAGCACGTCATCAGTGCCGCTCCCAGTCCAGAGGCTCAGAGCGTGTAGCTACTACAGCAGGGGGGTTCCCCTGGGAACAGACACCTCGACTGGGAGGAGTAAAGGTACAGCAATGTGGAGAGAGTGTGTTTGTATGTGTGTGTGTGTGTGTGTGTGTGTGTACAAGAGAGGCAGAATCTCTGAGTACACACATCTCTGCACGTATCACCTTTTGTGAATAAAGTATGTGCAGAAGTGCCTCTCAGACAACATTCACATCTATCTTCCAGAGACTTCATGAATGAATGAATATGTGTGTGTGTGTGTGTGTGTGAGTGAGTGAGAGAGAGAGAGATTGTGTGCGTGTTTGACTGAGTTGGAGAAATCCACATGAATACAGGAGCCCTGACCTTACAACATCAACCACCCCTGGCCTGTGAGGAGACGGCAGACAGACAGACAGACACTTTGAACGTAACAAAGACAGAAACTGAGAGAGAAAAATAGAGATTGAGAGGGAGAGATACCATAGATTTTGGATGGTCTTTAGATCTAAATTAGCATAGAGAGGCTCCCAATAATCACCCTACACCAAAATTAGAGGATAAACTAAAGTTTGTCACAGTAGCAATGGGAATAACTCACATTTGAAATTCAAACCCCAATAGTTTGACCCGACAGACAAACACCCATGAAGTTATTATAATGGCACCTATTGTGATAATATTGACACACAAACACACAAAATTTGCTGTGTGCCTTTTTTTTCATGTGCAGTGTTCCCGAAAAAGGGCTGTTTGGTTCTATCACGACCGCCTAATTCCCCCCTAATCTCTTTATAATGAGCATAATCCAGTTAGCCCCCAAAGAATGGCCAATGTCAGGCTAATTGAATAAAGCCCAGGCTGGTTTTGTCTGGAGAGGTCTCTTTTCTCTGGTCCTTCTACTTCGGGCCTTCCTGGGGATTTTCAATCAGAGCAGATGCACTCAGTGCCCCAGGACACGAGTCAATCTGCCAGCTCCATTGAGGCCGTCTTATCAATGGATCTAAGGATTTTACAACTGCGTCCTCAAGGTGCAAAGGTGCACAGGAGGGAGTCTTGCTTTGTCCGACGAGAGTTTGATAAGGTCTTACAAATGCTTGAATTGAGGCCTTAACAGGCTGCTCAGAGAATAGAACACAAGACATGCTGGGAAAAGGCAGTTAGTGACCCATTAGCACTGTATAGGAGGTCCTCTGTAGGACGCCTGACTTTGACTCGTGTTGGAGATATAAAACAAGTGTTATATAATTGATGCATTACCACAGCCTAGCTGCACATTGTCTGTTTGCACCAAAGGCCGTCTGAAGAGCTGCTCCGTGGCAATGCTGGCCGCGAAAGATGGCATGGCGTATACAAAAAGATCAACCTGATTGGCCAGCCGGGGGCATTCTCATTATCGCGAGGCGGCCAGGCCGCCCTTCAAAAATCAAAGACGAAGGAGCGGCTGATGAGTCCACACCTCGTCCTGCGAGAAAAAATCTCTGTGCGCCATCCGAGCCAGACTTCGATTTTCCTCCTTTGTTCTATCCATTGATTAAGCAAGACTCTCTAAGGTCTAATCAGACCTGGGCTCTAGGTGTAGAGTATACACAGACAGTAGCGGGAGGAGAAACTGACTGCGTACTGACATTAGCAATGTGGTGCCATCAGAGAGCTAAATTCCCCTGTCAGGAGCACAAAAAAGTAGACAAATCACTTTCTGTTTCTTCTTGCTGAGGTCAGAACGGTAGAGAGAGGGTTTTTTTTAATGTGAGATGGACGTGCCGGGATCGTAGAGCCCAGGGCCACGAGATCTATTAGCACAAGGGAAATAAGTCAAGGCATTCCTGAAGGGTCAAGGGAAGAGGAGAGGGCATTGTACACCATTACGGTCTCAGTAAAGGACGGCCGTCCACCATTGCGACTCACAGCAGGGGTCCATCATCCTTGAGGTTGTCCTCGACCCCTAATTGCCTGACATGCGACTCTGAGGGGGTTGACCCAGCTCTTGAGCCCCCGGTCATTAGCTTGTAACACAACCTGTGTGCTTCCTAATTATATCCGGAAAGACAGGAACAAGGGAAGAAAGAAAAACAGAGAGATGCAAAAATGACCTGGGATTGACAATAACTGAGGAGGCCCTTTGAGCCCCTAATCAGTGATGTTATTATACCTTTCAAAGGAACTATGATCTCCAAATGCCAAGCAGAACACACACGACCCCCACCTGTATAAACACCCTTCACTTTGCAGGAACAAAGACCTGCTCCCAATTCACAGACAGTCCTGAGTATACACTGTGGCACTAGTAGAAAAATAAAGAAGTAATAAAGCATGTATGGGAATACCATTCTCAGAAACTGGACTTGAGTTGTTCTTGGCCTAAATATATGAGTGGCTACTTTTCAGAATCCAAAGAAACGCAAATGAAAATTGTTCCCTCTCACTTGAGTCCTGACAAACAGACAGAGCTACATTCTGCTTGGGCAGTGATGAATATGCCTCCAAAACTGATTGGGCAGTGATGGATGTGCTTCCAAATCAGCACTAGATTCTGATTGGGCAGTAATAGAGATGTTCTCAGATCAGCACAACACTTGATTAGGCTGTGATAGACATGTTCTCTGATCAGCACAACATTCTGATTGGGCTGTGATAGACATGTCCTCAGATTAGCACTACTTTCTGATTGGTCAGAGATGGAGGTGCTCCCTAATAGCGCTATATTCTGATTGAGCAGTGATGGAGCACTCAGATTAACGGTACTTTATGACTGGATGCTAATGCAGCTGATCTCATATCAGTGCAGAATTGTCATTGGGCAAAGATGGAGGTGCTTTCAGATTAGCAATACATTGGCAGAGATTTACGTAGCTGATCTCAGATCAGCTCTCTGCAGTTCAGCACCCATGAGGGCCCTACCATGGGTTCAAATGAAGGGCCATATTATAGAGACTTCCAAGAAAATGGCAATCAGGACATTTCCAGTTTAGTTCCTATTTACAACCTTAAGGCTCTCCTCCCAGTCAGGGGACCTCATGGCATTCACAATTGTGTCAGGCCTGGTTCCATGAAGCAGAGACACTAAAATAGTTCTCTAAGTGACACCTGGAACACTCCGAAATAAAGAACCCGAACTACTGCAAAAAATAACTTTGCACGCTAATCTCATTCTGTTATTCGATTCCATAATACAGGGTCCAGGAGGTGTCTCTACGGAAACTCTGCCGGGGCACCAGCTGCACCTGCAATTTCACCCACAAGATGGCGCTCACTGGCTTCACAACATCCTCCAAGCAGACAATCAATAACTTTTTACTTTCTTTCTTTTTTTTTTGGAAGGGCAAAAAGCGACACAGGAGGTATAGTTTAGGCACACTTCCCCGGGAGCCATAATACTTTCCCACATGTTTAGCTGTGAGCACATTAGCGCAGCCGGAGCCCAGGGAAGCGAGAGAGAGAGAGGAGTAATTATGCAGCCCTCCAGTCTAGGCCGCCGCTGCGCTGCCCCGAGTGGCCCTCAGCGCCACAGAGAAAATGACTGAAAGAGCTCGGCCAAGCTATCGGCGCTAATGCTAATGCATGCAGATTTTGAAGACACCGGGGAGGGGACGGGAGGACAGGAAAGGTCTTTGGCCAACCTGGGAACTCAGAGGGTGTGTGAAGGACTTGACGCTGTACCTGGTGTGTGTTTGTGTGTGTGTGTGTGTGTGAGACTCGTCTCCCTCTCCCAGCCGCACTTGGCCATCGCTGCCCAGCATCCTGCAGGCGGTCCTTGTTACGAGGGTCCCAGCAGGGAGCACCAGAACACTGCTTCTCGTTCCCCGTCCTCCCCAATTTAGCGATAAATGTGGACGTGCCACTTGTCCGTTACGAGGCGGCTGGAAATGAGACACCGGTGGAGAAGCTGCCCCGCTGTTCTCCACCCGACTCCCGACGGGCCTTGCTCTCATGTTCCTCTCCTCCGACACAATTATTCCTTTGCTTCCTTTCAGTCTTTGTGTCAGTCTAGTGCCTTAACCCCACATCTCCGGGACTGCAGACTCAGCTCTGACCGCCATTGTGTGTGAGCAGCCCACACGGGACACTATGTTCCTCTGAGCAAGTGTTCTACAAAAAGCCTAACGGCACTCAGTTCAATCGCGTGGTATGCAGCTGCACGTTCGCCTCTTTCAGCAAAGTCTTGGCATTGTGACTCCCTCACAGTACGCACACACACACATACATAAATACATAGAATAAATGCTCTCAGGAGAGAAATGCTTCAGTATATTTCTGCCACAAATGTCTCTTTGTCCGTTTGCGTCTATGTGTGCAGCCATGGGCTTCTTGCTGGTTGCCTAGCTTCGGCACAACACTGGAGGATCCCGCAGCTAAACTGAAATCCAATTTATTCAAGCTCTTGACAAATTAAATGAACAGGAGCGCCACATGGTGCTTGGCCAAAGGTTTCGGTTATGGGAGCCAGCGTTTTGGCAGAACCTGTATCATCTCCCCGCTCATGTTGATCCCCCATATTCTCCTCCTGAGAAGCTCAATCCGCTAGTCCTATTGTGAGTGAGGCAAGGTAATCTAATCGTGTACACTCCCAGTGACCAGGCATTATCTGCCCGGTTACTCCCTGCTGTTTTCCATTTGCCTCCTGATAGTATCTGCATCGCTCAGGCACATCCAAGGCCCTGAACCTGCACCGCTCCGTTAGCGCTCTCCTTTTAGCCTCTCACTTTGCCACTTCCAGCTATTCCCAATCTCCACAGCTCCTCTCGTATCCCCTCTTTCAGTAAAAACTCTCGCTGTGAAAACGCTACATTTCAGGGAATGCAATGCTCAGTTCCCCTTTTTTTTCAGAAATTTCTTCATTGTTTCTGTGCCACTAGACTGCGGAGGTAGGGCACTGGAGCTCTTTCCTATTTTGTGGTTGTAAAATGTGCTTGAAGAGGGAGCGAGGGATTTTCTTGTCGACTTCAGATATTCCCACAGTTACTTCCCCGGATTTTTGTTTTCCATCCCCTTGAGAACTTGGGGCCCTTGGGTGTGAGAGGAGGGGGGCCTGGGGCTCCGTATGCTCATAAACTAACCGCCACACAATTACAGAAGAACACGTTCAGATCTGGACAGAAATATGTTTTGAGTGACGCAGCCGCATGTGCCTGATGTCCGCAGAGGCAAGTCTGATGGAGATGATGTATGGCTTATGGAATGGCTTTGATCAGCTCCGTTTTGATTTCAGTCTTAATTACAGGGACGGATCAGTACATACATCTAAACCAGGAGGCCTGTGGAAATTCAGTCATTCAAGGTTTTTAATGAAAATGAAAAGAAATGCTTTTCATGCAGCAGGAATATAAGTAGCCGTTCATGGTTTGCCTGTATCCGCTTAAAGACTTTCACTTCATAAATCATTCATAAATGTCGAGCGGGTTACCCCTTAAATCTTGACGTCTTCCTGCTTGTAAAGCCATTGAGCAGAGCTACCAGGGAAAAAGAGACGGAAACTGATGACAGCAAATGAAACTTCTCTTCGTGACAAGGAGTCGGTGGCTGAGGCACTGCCTCGGAGGTGACACGGGATAGAAGGTGGGTTCGACATTAGAGAGGGTGAGGAGAGCAGGAATGGGGGACAGTTTAATGGCCCCCATGGTGGTTGCTTAGTTCTGCTCGTATATAAAGGCTCAATTTCACAAGCTGAAGTCCTGTACTGTGCATGTGTGTGCCTGTGTCTATGTGTGGGTTGGCGAATTGGAGGAGGGTAAAGAGTATCAGGTGTTATTATGAATCTGTACCACCCTATAAACACTCTGAATGGAATGTTCCAAAGGTGGAATCGTGCAGTCAACCTCTGCACCGAGAAGATGACCTCACTGATTATGACATCATTGGAGCGGGCTGATTTACACAGAGCCTCTGATGAAGTCGTGCTTAAATAAGCACCTCAGTCCTTTTCCTGGGGTGGAGAGTGATTCCCTGGAGGGTTGTAGCCTAGCAATAGGGGGTTACGGGTGGTCAGCCTAGAGGCAGCGAATCAATGAGCTTCACGCCGTAACCTTGTCAACAATTACCAGCCCCTCTATCCACCTTCCTCCTCCCCCCGATAATAAACTCCATTCCATTATGGTGCAGATGAGGTGTGATCCAATGCCTCTGCAATGTAATTAAGATAAGACAGTGAAAAGCCAAAGCCCAGCAAAAATACGCAGGACCAGGGATGTGAGCTGGTCTTCCACCCTTGTTAACGCTCCTCCATGGCCTTAAATTGAATTCAGCTGCGGCTGCCCGGTAATGCTAAGAGTTTTACGTGCTCCGTCATAAATCACCAAGCTTAGCCCTCAGGACACAATCCTACCATCCTGAGACCCTATTAGCCGTAGCATATTCCGCTGCTCCAGGAGAGGGGGAAAACTCCAGTATGTTAACTCTAGTGTCCCTACGGCATACAGATTAATGAGCGAGAAAAACAGCATAAATACAATCGTTGTACACTGACCAAATACTCATTAATTCTTATTATTTTTAACCGAAGGACACCTGGCTTTGTGTGTGCATGTATGCGAGGCTATAGCAGTATAACTATGTGTGTCTATTGTGCATGGTGTGTGAAAATAGTAAGTACGATGTAGAGGGGAGGGGGTAACGTTGATTGAGGAGGGGGGAGACATTTTATATGAGTTTTCTCACGACGAACAAATACAGAATGAAGTCAATCGTACCTCGCGGGCCTGACTTTTTTTTAGTAGTTCTCCTGGGGGAAGCCTGATTACACTGCTTAGGGGAATGGGCTCGCTGAAGAAACTGGTGTGTTGTGTTTTAATCTCTCTACAGTGCATGAGTTCACGTGTGAAACTAATGAAAGCGGGGATTGGGGAGGGGTTAACACAAGCCAAACTTCAGCGCAGCAAAGATGTCCGACAGCGTGCAAGAGATACCGAGTCTTTGGACTTTCTGAATGCAGTTGGGGCCCATGGTTCTGCTCTTCCTCATACTGTGTGACAGCTCACATATTGAGACCAGGGAGGTCAAGGTCACCTGTGATCCAGACAGAGGGCGCTGACCCCACCGGGGCCGCCTCTTACCCCTCCCCGTGGGGTTTGTCTGCAAGTCCTCGCGTGGAATCAACCCCTTATGGAGCGAGTCCACAAATTATTTGGAATGTTCCCAACTCAGCATCCCTTCGCAAATGAGAGAACCACTGAGACGGCTAGCCAAAATGACCACTGCTAATCTAATGCAATGGCGTTTTCAAACACTTTAGCGCGAAAGTTTTGAGCAAAAAACAATTGAAAAACACTACTCCTCAAAGAAAAAACAGTGTGACAGTACATTTGGGGTAAATGTTCGTTCCTGCTGCCCCTGCCTACCCAGAGACATCGCCTCCCTGATTTACTCGGCGCAGTGGTATCCTTCAACAGGAGAGACACCACTGTGCCAAGATTCCTCCCTCTGGCACCACAGTGCATGAAGAACTGGACAGTTCCTGAGGTCACTGGGTCACTAGACTAGGCTTCCCAAGTCTATGTCACAGACTGACAGCTCCTCTGCTTTGCCCTGACTCTGACCTTCAAGTGCCAGGCTCCATACTCCTACCTTAGCTGGAATTAGAACCACCAATGTCGCAGGTTCACATCAGATGGCTTCGCTGAGCTTAGCCAAAAAAGAAAAAAAATTGAATGTCTCATTCGATACAGATTTTGGTTGTGCTGATGTCACCTCACGTAAGCATGCACGTATACACAGGGTGTCTCGCTGCTTCCACTTAACTCGGCGTCCAACATAGCTGCTCACCGGGTGGCACTCACTGGGAAAATGGAACTTTGTTAAACAGTTAGAGACAACAGACCGAAATATCCGCAAGGCTCTGTCAAAAAAAAGTAAGAAAAACAAAAAAAATCCCCTCTCTGTCCCTGCTTCAGCTTCTCGAACCACAGGCTTGCAAGCTAATGTTACTCCTTACCAGGAGTGATTCTCCAAACCACTGTGCAAGCCTCTTCCAACCGGCTACTGAGCTTTCTTCTCAAAATCTCTCTCACTATTCGCTTTTTGACAAGACACAACTGCAACTTAGAATGAACTGTTTCAACTTTTGAATCATTCACTTAAGAGACCATGCAGGCTTATCAGCCTTTCAAACAGAGATGCCATGGGGTTGACGACAAAAATATCAATTTCTCATTTTTATATATGCATTATAGCACTGAGCCTGCTCTACACTGGCATTCATTTAAACATTTTTCTATTAGAATTCATCAGTACCAATGAACAGTCTGGGGACAGGCAAAATTTCAAAAGGGACAACTTCTTGTTAAAATTTAAAAATGAGACCCAAGAGCCATTTCCTGTATTCTTTCCCAGTGCTTGTTCTTATTCTCATCCATGCACCATGGCGTGTTGAAATGAACCCCTTTGTTTCACTTTTAAAATAAGTTATGATTCTGTTCACAGCCAAGAGTTTGCGTACAGCTCTGGTAATAGACATTGTTTAGCATCTCGCAGCCCTAGCTGACATGCAGGTAGCCTTTGTTTAACAGTTGGACACGATTTTTAATTAGAGAGGCGGATCAATAGCATTAGAGCCCTACAAGCAACCTGCCGATAAGACAGGGAAGTCACACTGTGCCGACGGTAGAGCCATTTCCCAGGGCTCCCCACTGCTACGTCTGCATATTAAAGCTATTTAAATCTCAGGCCCAGTTTACAGATGGATTTACAAATGAGAAACAGAACCAAACCGCAGACCATGCTTCTTTAAAAGAAGATAAGCTGACCAGGAGTCCTCTTTTTACTGGAAATGTCGGACCTTTTAGGACCAGAAATATTCATTCAGGTGGATCTGTCAATTGCTAAAGACAAGATTTAGTTCATTCCGTAGACTGTAATAGACACGAGGAAGTATCCTTCACATGTTCATTCCCCTTCCCTTCTTTAAATGCAATCAGTCTTCCATCTGAGGACAAGCTTGTGCATACACTAAATAATATGAAAAATGTAATTAATCTCTAAGGGTTACGCTGCGTGCCAGTGGCAGAATCCAAAACGTAAATGTTCATGAAGCCATCTGACTCAGAGGGAGAAGCCAGCCAATGAGGGCACACAGATAATGAGCCGCAGTAACGTAATGCTTGTTTCTCGGTTTATGAAGCATTTTCATATGCAGTTGGCTGTTGGGGCCCGGCATTTGTAAAATACTTCCAAATGTGCGACGGGTTTACCGCCAACTGGTAATAACGTAACATGCCAATGCTGTTAGGATAACAACGAATGTAGAAGAAGCACTTTTTTGTTTTTAACTGCTGACATTTCTTACTTCAAACTGTCAGTAGAATTACAATAGGATAGCACTGATACTCTAAAAGTACTTTGATGTCGTGCAAACAAGATGAAAAAAAAAAAACAGAATCAGTCTTTAAAAAGCCATTAAGTTGACATGTGTTTGATGCCCAACCAAAAACTATATCTCAGTTTCACTTCCCAAGATTCCAGCTGTTTTCCAGCAGAAACATGATATAATGTTTAATGATTAAGTCATTATGATTTAATTATCTAGTTAAACAAAAGCTCTGAGTACGAACGGCACATTTATCAATTTAAATAAACTTTTTTGGGACATTTAAACAAGGTGCGAGTTAATCTTAAAGTCAACTTTAGTGAGCTTTCGTATATTAGCTTTGCAGTTCCATGCCATCCCTGTCTGAGCCTATGGGTAAGACAGAGTTAAATCCAAGGATGCTTTGTTACTACAACATGACAAATGTTTCCTTTCTCTCTTCTTTTCATCAGCATAGCATTACTCTGATTCATAGTTGGAACAAAGATCAGGCCATTGGCAATCCGGGGGAAAAATCAGGAAGTTTAGTTTAAAACCGCATATTCCCTGTTTGGTTGGTCCATTCTTTGTACTCTCCTGTGCACCGCAAAATTTGTTAAGAACACTTTCCAGCAACAAAGATCTGAAACAGACACTCGAAACGATCAGGACTCCCCCCTCCTTCCTCCACTCAATCGCTCCCGCTCGTCTTTTCCCCGAAGACCCTAATTCTGCTCCTCACAAAGGGAGTCTGTTCTGAATTTTAAACTCCCCTATGTTTAGCCACACAATTTAGGAAATGTGAAGCAGGTGATGATTATATTTTGACCCCCTGCTCCCAGCCACCACCCCCTCCCTTTAACCCGCTTTAATATTTTTTATTTTAATTTCAATGCATGGGGTTTTTTCAACCCTCTCTTTCCGTTACCAAAATGTTTTTTTTTTGTTTAACAACTGGGACAAAAAGAAATAATGGGGTTAGAGTTCAGAGAGGCCACATTAACACAACTGAAAAACAACAAACATGCAGGCTATAAACTAGTGTTGCGTTTCATCTTGGGGTGGGGGCGAGATTGTGGGTTTCTTTTGCTGTGAATGTGTGCGGGATTTTGACAGGCCGCCAAAGGAGCTGAACATCTACAACATTTGCTAAAATCGCGGTAATAGAGCTGCCTAAATGGTTTAACTGCACCTTGGCTCGGTGAGCCCGCTTTGGCTGAGGAATCGCTTTCTAGCGCCTTTAAATAATGATAATGAAACCTATGAAAAAGGTCACGCAGTTCATGCCGAGAGGTTTGCAAACCTTTGCGGCTATTACCAGTTTGCTTCTCATTCATTTCCTCAGCCGTAAGATGACAGTAATGCCCCGATTCCTCCGAAGTGCAGACAGCTAACATCACGAGATCAGGAACATTGCAAGATTTAGGAGAGTTAATATAAAGCGGGCTAGTTTTCCGGCTGCTTGACTGAGCGTATTCATGAGGCATTTAGAGATGGCATTCCCGTTAAATCTGCGAGGAACACCTCAGAGAAACGACGTACTGGCTCATTCGTGTTAGAGCCGTGACGACCCCAGTGTAACTAACCCACAGCACAGTAGTGATTTTAAAAGGGTGTTTTGCCATGTGTTACTAATCTCGTGGAATAAAAACTCTCTTTGGGGAACAATAGATGCCATTAAAGTGGCAATATTTTGAGGATACGAACCCAGCTTCATGCCAGCGCTTTCATCTCCTGGGTAAATACAAGAGCAAACATGATAACTGGAACCCGGGGCCACCTCTCGATGGACTCAGAGCACCACATCACAGCAAGATGTAGAACCCTCTGCAAATCCACCAGTGATGTCGGATCCCCTGGGCTAGAATTCTTCTGCCACTTCCAATCCGCAAAAAAGCATGCTTTGAAGGAACTTCCTCGATAATGGCACAAAATGGCAGCTAACTGATGATACTTCTTTATCGCAATTCAAGAGCTTCTCTCATCTCAAACCCCACATTCCCTGCACTTGCGGTCTATGAAAAGTGCTCTGACTGCTTTTTAATCATTTCACCCGACGGTTTTCTGTCCTTGTACGGTAGTAGAGTCGATCTGACTGCCCATTATCATATAGGTTTTGCCCCTTGATGCCATCTCCTATTATGAAAGACCTCCAGAGTCAGTTGCTTCCACCTCTACAGTCAAAGCAGGTCATAGCAATCTCTTCATTCTGAGTATCTCTTCTGTTCCTTCCTCACCATCAGCTGTTTGCACTTAACGGAGATGATACCCCTCTGACTTGGCATCTGCTCAAGGTTAGGAAATTCACCCCCCCCACCCCCCACCTCCCGGGCCCTCCATGGGGCCCCGGTCCTCCGGTCTCCCTCCAAGCAGAGAGGCTCCTATATACCCATTCGGTCTCGTGCTGGACTGCCTTTCCTAATTTGGTCTGTAATTCGGCAAATCGCTCCCCAAAATGGGAGCCGCAGCTGACAGCGCACATCCCTGTATCCAGGGAATACAGCAGAGCCACATCATTTCATTTATTATTCCTCGGCTGCTTGGTTACCTCCCTGACCACCCCATCTCCTCTCTCCTTCTCTCCCGCCCTCGCCAAAAACCAGGATCCAAAGTCCTCCACAGAGCGTTGCTGCTCAAGCCACCGAACTGTCAATACTGCTTGGTACTGCTTCACGCAGCTTTCAGAAATCCAAATCTGTTCTGAGAAAAGACAACGCAATATCATTGGCGCACTGAATATGAACCTCGTTATCAAGGCCTAGAGCCAGTCAACACTGTTTCCTTCCACCAGGAGAATAGTGCGCAAAGGTCTGTAGCCACCGGTTCGCAGCAAAGAAAAATTAATTACTGGTAACATTGCACAAATTAAGCAAAAAAAAAAAAAACACTGCTTAGGGCATCATGGGATCATTGTTTTGTAAATTAACAAGAGAATAAAGAGGCTATTAACAGCTGAGATGATAACTTGATCCAAGCTGGCGGAAAGCAAAAAGCGCGATGCAATCCACTGGACACTTCTGAGAAGGAGAGGGGAGGAGGAGCTGGAGGAAATGATATTGATGGTAAAAGAAAGGATGAGTGAGAAGGAGAGAGAGAGAGTGAAAGAGTGATAGCAAGAGGTTGTCGTCATTTGAAAGACTACCGCTAGCTATTACAATCCCAGTCAAGCTGAGCTGTGAACAAGTCCTCCACAGAATGAGCTTCCAGTGCCACTAACAGGGCCCCATGCTTCATGAAGGAAAGTGAATAGCATTTGTAGCCCTATAGTGAGCCCTTATTTGCTCCAGAGAAACTACTCTGAACCCAAGCCTTTGCCTGTGAGCCATTAGCCTCTTCCACACCTGCGTGAAGCTTACCTCCCTCTAACTGGCTCCGAGGGACCACCAGCACTTCCTGGCTTCCTCAGACCACTGCATGACCTCAGGATTACTCACTGAGCGAGCCCATACACCCAGACGAAAGCCCATATCCACAGAGTAATGCGTATATATCTGAGATGTGGCACACTGTGCTGAGGGCTGGGGAGACAACAAAAAAAATTAAAGACAAGTCCATCTAAACAAGATTTTAATTATTTTATTAAGACTTAAAACACTGACAGTATTTTCCACTTTTGAGAGAAAGATCAGGAAGTTCAGTCTCATAGTAAGATTGAAAGACTTGTTGAGACAAAACCATATTTCAATGCACACTGAGAGGCACTAATGCAGGATTAGGACACACTGGTGCATCAATGTAAATTGAAGGACCTATTACTAAAACCCCATAAGTCACACTTGACTTGACTTGTGGGGTTTTAGCAATCAGTGCTTCAATTATGAGTCTGTCACAACCAGAAATTGTGCGCAAGTGTGGTGTTATATTATGTATGAGAAGCATCTTTAGGGGTTTATCACGTGTCTGGATAAACAGAGGATATAAGGGAAAATATGTTGAGATGCTCTCTAAATGTAAAAAAAATCCACTCAGCTAAGCTAAGTAACATCAAATTAATTTGATTAAATAAAATGGCCAAAAATCTAAGAATTTCTCAGAACAGTTGTGTGGACCAGTTTCTGAGAGTACATGTGAGCAGAGGTGGAATGTCAAGGTTCGGAAAGTGATAGTCAATTATCTCACGCTCAATAGTCTGAAACAGCTACCAAGTAGAACCAATCAGTGACATCAGCTGACTTCTGTTCACGGCTAGAAAAAAAGTATGCCGGGACTTTACAGATGCCTGAATTTTCTGCCAGTATCGCTGTAGGCATTGGAAGTCAAAGACACGGGTCCAATAGCATTTGAAGGAATGCAGAAGGAATGGCGTAAACCTGTTCGTATCAACATATGTTTGTGGCCGTTGTATTTGCTTTTTATTTTTGAGGGGGCAGGTCAAGAAACAAAACACATTTTGAGCTGCCAGTCCTAGTTGCCTCAGGATCACAGTCAGGGTTCTGGACAGAGACTAATGGGTTTGCATCTCACAGAAATTATGGACAGTGCATCAAATAAATATAGTGAAATTATTTACAGGCGTTTTTGTCTTTAAATTTGTTATTGTGTTAATTGTCTCTCTTATGGAACTTTTTACAATATCCCTAAAGTGCTCCCTGAAGTGACTTTCCAGGATTTTAATGGCAGTTTACGGGTAAACTTCTTTAGCTGATGAATGTTTGAGTGTTTTCTCCTTTCTTTCCAGTATTGTGTTCAAAAGGAATTTGAATATTAACCCCTCCCGTGCAGGTGTAGGAGTTCAGTCTCAGGGATCCTCACTGATCCTTCACTGAACATCAGTACATAGAGAGTGCAAACCCACCCCCACCCACTTACACACAAACCATTGCAGAAGACCAGCCAATTTATATCCACATCTGTATGGACTCGGCCAACCAAACACAGTATAAACAGTCTCTGAGGACGGGAAAACCTGGATCAGCTATAATGCTTCTGAGGCCAAAAAAGCTTTCTAGGCCAAACCAGCCGGTAATCTCCCCTAATTCCCGACTACGGACCAAATCTTCTCCAAGAGATCCACACGCTGAGCGGACAGCGAGCTAATTTGCCTGTCCAAACACATGTGCGGGCAGTGCTGACATGATTATGTTACATCCATATCAGTCGGACAAAGGGCCAGGGCCGGCATCTCGCTCAACCGCAGCCCATTTCGGCCTTTTTTTAATCGACGGATGAGGAAGGAATGGGGGAGGACAGGGACCAGTGGACCGGTGGACAGGCTAGCCGGTTAGCCTTTATCTTCCATGTGCTGTTTGTATTGTTTGAGTACCTAACATCCTCACCACTACCACCCACACGACACCATTCCTAAACACTCTTCCACAAAGGGCCTGATTGCCGGGCATGCACGCAATTTAACTTCCTGGACAATAATAAACCCCAGCCGTCTCCGAGACGACAATGCTGATGATGAAGCGAGAGCCGACAATTCTGAATTTCGACAATTCATCCTTTTTCAAAAGCCACTCTTTCCCCGCATTTAGTAGGACCGCTATTAGGAAACGTGTATGTTGACCTCCACATCGTATAATGGAAGTGGCAGCTACTGGGAAAGAAAGAGACTCACTGTTCCTGTTTGGAGTGGACAATGTGCTGATTATAGCAGCCCCGTGGTTATTCTTCCCATAACTGCACTCCCTCTGGGTTATTTTGTTGCAAGGGCGTAATATCCAGAAAGAAATTAAGCATAGCATGACGTGATTACAATCCCAGCATGCCAACATGCATACAGAGGCAGCTGGCCACTGAATAGATCCACGGGCCTTTGGACCTGCTGTCTTCCCCAACACTTAAAATCGGACATTATGAGGGAACAGCACTTGGCATATTTTCTTTTTTTGTTCCCAGGCCAATGGAAAATCAAGCTATGCTGCCCTGCCTCATAAGAGCTTAGGTTAGTTTGTTGTGTGTGTGTATACACGAGCGTTGTCCTGCACAGATATCTCAGCCAACTCTTTCAGTGCAAGGGACTGCCTCCAAACTTTGTCACCCTGACACTTTATGCCATGGCTCGGATTGGCTGCATGCTGGCCTCCACTTCAGCCATCTCGCCACTATACATCTCTTAATGCCACTTCTTTTATGGAGTGCTTGACTAGCTTACAAGGGTTATGGCTGCTTGTGTGTCTTTGACAGGCCGGTCTGGAAAGCGGAGCCGGAAAGCGCCCCTGACAGGACACACACAACAGCCTTTACACAAGAGGACCATTAGCCTGTTAGGGCAAGTCGAGCATCCACTCTGCAGCTCCCCATCGAGGCTGAAAACCTCTCACCCTCCGCAGGCCCACTGTGTCAATCAGTCTGCACCCCATCAATCTTACCCACCCGCCAGCCTGTCGCCATACCACTGTCAGACAGATCCCAAGCCCTGATTGGATACATTGTCCCCCTCAAAGCGATGAATAAGTCAAGCTGAACACAGGCATGTGAAGGGTTGTACCATGTTTCCACAGGAAAAATGTGTGCCCTCCATCTTGACCTGCCTTGTTCAAAGCTTTGCTTGCTTTGAGGTCACGCGCCCAAAGCTTCGATGTTGTGGCGGCCATATTGTCCACTGACTCCAGAGGTGATTATGTTCTCCTCACCTCAGTCACGTGAGTTCAGTTTCCGAGGTTCACTTCTTGTAGTAATGGTTTACGGGCTGGCCACTTGGGTGCCAGACAGAGGGACTTTGCCCTTGGTAACAGAGAAGCCTGCCACCCTACGACCCATGACCCACGGTGACCTTTCTTGGGGGTCAGGGTGACGATTACTTTGACTGTGCAGCAATAAAAAAATCAGCAGACTCTCTGCCCTGGCGCCAGACTCGGTGGCCCGGACAAAGCCGACTGCACCCCTGCTGAGCTGTCCCAGACAAACAAATTTTAATAGAGGGGCTGTCAGTTATGGGGTAATGATCTACCCCAACACCCTGCCTCTCCGGGGGGCGGAAGAGCTCTAACAGTCATGGCCGCAGACTGTCCCAGACAGGTTTGGGGGTACCCTGCCCCAAGAAAACTCTTTAACCTTTTCAGCGCCGTGGGCAACTATATGGATATAATGATGATGTAAAATATCAAAGACAGATGCTGTTGAAAACCTATCATGTGGCAACTTGTTTAAAAGAACTCCCCTGCGGGAGCTCTTTTAAACAAATTGCCACATGATAGGTTTTCAACAGCTCAAGATAACTATATTTTTAATTCCTTGAAAATGTATTCGGCGCTCAGAGGGTTAAGTCGGTATGGCCCTCCCCCCATACACTTATCGGTTCCTGGGAATTGGCTGTAAGTGTTGAAAACTTGAGCCAGGCCCCAACAACAACAACCTAAAGAAAACAATCTACCCTCATGCCCTGTCTGCTACCAGGAGTGGCCGTTTGCGCCCGGAGAAAATCTGGAGGGAAGTAAGCTTAAGCTGCCATCTCAGTTGACTGATTTCTCCAGCGTGTGGAGGGCGGCATTCCGAGATGCACCTTCCCTGGCAGAAATGACGTTTTTGAATAATGGTGATGGTGCACAGGGCCATTAATCTCCCACTTGATTAAAGGGAATGTGTGGGGCTCTACCACTAAGCTGATGCGTAAAAAGTCTCTTCAAGCATGTTCCTTCTCCGGTGGAGAAATCAAAGGCTGGGAGTCTGTGGTCTGAAAGAAGCTTATCATTCTTCTGTGAGAGAAACAAAACATGTTACAGAGCAGGAGGAGACACTGCATTAAACTGCATTAAAAATGGAGAGAGTGGGCTTGACTTTCTCACCCTCGGCCGCCCTTCAAAGCACACAGGTGTTTACATTCCTGGTTGCTGAGAAGCTTGGCTGCAAATTTGCCTCACCTTGGTTTTGAGATCCCGCACAGATAGCCACCGCCAACTTCGCTTATGTCGGCCGCGTACACGGAAGGGCAACGGTCCTCTACTAGGACAGGCAGGGAAAGCTGTTACGGTTTACGCCAAAGGAAGCGAGATTAAGACGTCAGCGGATTCAACCCGCGGCCAAACCCTCAGTCATCTGGACACAAGGAAAGAAGTCGGCTAGCTATGACGCGAGACTGCGAAATCCGCAATCGCTTTAACACCCGCTTAGCACAGAGATGCTCAACAGATCCGCAGATATTCCTGAACTGCCCCTGTCAGACTATGCAGCAGGGTTATATGGTGTGCCACGTTTGGAGCAGGTGCAAAAAGTGAAGATTTTGTTTGGGCCCATCCTCGGCCAGTCTTGGGAGTGCTTCTGAACACACCAGGCTAAAACAATCCAGCTAAGGCAAGCTGACATTCTGGTTTAGAGTAAGCCATTTTATCAACACTTCAGGCTGGTCATAGGTGGTCTGTTTCCAGTCAGACTAGACTAAATAGCTGAGCTGAGGCTGGTCAAAGTTAGCCCAACCAGTTGAGCTGAGTGAGGTGGAGGCCAAACAAGTGGACTGGCTGGAAGAAAGGGAAAAAAAGCTGTTTGGCTAAGGCTGGTTTGCGCCGTTATTTTCAATAGGATGGCCAGTTTATAACTTTACTTGATTCCCAGCAACAGTGCAGTGATAGTTACAAGGCTTCGCACCTTCGCGGGATGGTGATACTTTCATTTCTCTTTCACCACCTAAAGCCACTGGTTATGAGCAGAGAAGTCCACCCGTCACTGGAGGTTCAGCGCGGACACTAAAGAGCTGTCCTCTTTAAAAAAAGCATGACTGGGACACAGCAACCCACAAGTCAGTACGACTTAACAAACTGGAAACTTGGAAGAAACATCATTAAATCGACTTTGCCAGCATATCCGTTGAGCAAATTAGATAATCTCCCGAAAAAGCTGCCCACCCCCACCACCGGCCTTGATTTGCAGAGGATCTCAATCATCAAAAACCCACCACTTTCCGTGCTGTGGACGGTGGTCGTCACGGTAACAGGGGTAAACGGCACAGCTGTGTGGAGTGACAAATATAAACACATTTAGTGACCGGCCCTCTTCGTCTCCCCGCTTTTGAAGAGTGCGGGATCACACCCCGCCGTTGGCGTTTTGGTGATGTGTCAGAATGTGGGCGGGGGACAACGGCCCCCTTGTTTGGGAATCACCTAACCCCATGCAGACTCCTGATTGACCAATTTGACTTCAAAGAGTGGGCCCACCTCACTGGATGTTTTGGGCAGGCACATACATGCAGCCATGTGGACACACACACACACACACACACACACACACACACACACACACACACACAAATGGATACAGTACAAGTCAAAAGTTTGGACACACTTTGCTAATGTCACGGTACTCTGTTTCTTGAGAAATTTAAATGGCCTATCTTCTCTATACAATCTCAAATGGGATTTGGCAAGTAGTAAACAGTCAGAAGTTAAAAAAGAAGAATTTATTTGTTTGAATAGTGTCCAAAATTTTGGAATTGTCCAAGAAGCAACATTTTGCTAAATAAACAGACAAACAAGCTCCTTCCGTTTTCCAACGGCTGAATAAAAGTCTTATTGCACAAAATGGTCAATGAAAAGCGAACCCCGAGTGCAGCACGTCTCTGGGAACTCAGGCAGCCAGTCAGCTGCAAACTCAGAGCCATTAGGCTGCTCTAGTAAAAGAAAAAAAAAAAAGTATGAGTATGCTCAGCAAATATTACAACAAATGCTGGTTAGTTTGATGGATTTAAGAATCTTTCTTTAAGTTTTTTTTTTTTGTTGTTGTAAAATACTGGGAGCTTGTTTCTTTAGTTAACATATATTGTAAGAAAACTGTGGGTATGTTCAAACTTTTGACTGTTACTGTATATGCACTCCTAGGACAGAGTGGGCAGGTTATATGGAGGTGTTCAAAGACTTGTATGACAAAGCCCCCATTCAGCTGAACTTCCTTTACTTATGTTTAATCCTGTGTCTATCAATACAGCAGGTTGTTTTAGACTTTACTCTTTGACTTAGTGTTATTTCTGAAAATTAAATGATGCTGGGGTGCCTCGAAGTTGGAACACAACCCCTGATAACAACTGAGTGGCCCCGCTGGGTGTTAGCTGTGGGGGTCGCTAGTTCGCAATTGCTTACAGAATCTTTATTAAGTACGATTTTTCAAAGTCTTCCATGTAGTGGTCTAAAGAACCACAGATCGATGAAATGTGCCTTTCGCATGACAAAAAACATTTAATAAATATCCAGATGTTTTTTATTCAAACTAAATATACCAGACAATTATTTGACACTTAATTTAAAATCATAATTTCAGAAATGTAAATTTTGTTTATTGGATTGTATTAAAAAAGAGGCCATTCTGGCGTACATTTGTTAGATGCTTTTATCCAAAGCAATGTACAGCAAGTCCACAAAATATGATTTTTAAAATAGTTACCCAACAGATAGGTACAATTCATACAGAGCATTAATCAGCTCAGTCTTGAACAAGTAACACGTAGCTACATACAGACACCAATTAGAAGGAAACCCCTCAGCACTAAGGCAACAGACACGGGGTTTTTCATCTCATGAGGGTACAAAAATGGCAGCTACCACTAGGTGAAAGTAAGAGGCTGATGACTGAACTCTGGCCTGTGTTTCCCTGGGAAGAATGCGCTAACAGGGAATTTGTGGGGCAATGCTCTCACGCTGAGAGGCCTGATTGACATGTCTCTGTTAACTCGAGCCGACACGCACACCTGCAGCAATTAAAAAGTAAGGACCTGTTTTAGATTTGTTCCAGACGGCGGGTCAAAGTGAATTACTCACGCCGAACAATATTCCTGAGAGGAGGACAAAGGAAAATTCTGCCCCCTGTTTTATCTGATTATCATTTTGCATAATTAAAGGGAAAAAGTAGAACAGTCGATGAAAACAGAAGATAAAGAAAGAGTCAAAGCAAAAAAAAGAGAGCGGCTACAATGTTTTTCTTTTGTTTGTTTTCTTCTCGGCACCGCAAGCAGAAGTATTTGCTAATTAACTAACCAAATAAACCCCCTCTGTCTTCACATCCTCGGTGGAGCAGCGGGACTGGGAGCCCAGACTGAATGGCATTAAAAGCGTGCCCTCCACGGGCCCGTGACTGCACAGAGAAAGCACACTTCTTTAATTAGGCCCAATGGTACAAGTTCCATGCTTTATTTTGCGTCTGTTAGAGTCGAGATCAGGGATACGCATCAGGCAAAGTTACTGGGAACAAGGCCGTTATTTGCTTAAAAAAAAAAAAACTACGTGAAACAGGGAAAGGATACAGCCATATAGTAAAAGTGCCGCTTGTTTTATACCACAATGCTAATTCTGATTCAGGCCCTGTACTGTATTGAATAATCCAAACAACTCACCCCGAAGGCTTTACCAATACTCCACATGTAGCATGCCACAATACAGAACTTCTGAACTAAGAACTAAAAACTATGTACCAATGGTCCACATGTATGAGATAATACCTTACTTCTGAACTAGAAGTAAGCCCCCTTGTGGATATCACCAGCAAAGCAACATCTGGCACAGTTCTACAACAAGGCAATTTGTACTTGGTAATTTGTATATTCTTTTAAAAATAACACAGACTAATGCAGCACATTCACACTCACATACCCACATACACACACACATGCGCGCGCGCACACACACACACACACACACCTCAGTCTCTCATGCTAACAGCTAGCGTGACTAGAGGACAGGCTAGAGCCAGCCTCAGACTTAGGGTCACGCACCTTCCCGCTATAGCGCTAGCCGCACCTCTAGCCTTCCAGTGGCCTTGACAGCCATGATACAAATGTTTGTTGGAAGCGGCCTGTTTTCAATTAGTCCCATACAAGGTTCCAGAGTCGACCCTCATCACCTCACCTTTCCTGTCCCCCTTGGGAGAAGCACATGATGTCATCATCAAGGAGGAAGACAACACCAGAGTGTTGGGGTAATGCTGCAAGGAAATGTCACGGTGGGGGCGCTACACATTAGCGTTCACCACGAACACCGCACCCCCCCCCCCAATGCTTTGACTCCATCCAGGCCCCCTCTTACTTGCTTCTTACAATGGAAATGCAGCCCCCCCCCCAAGACTTTCAATCTCTCTTGCATAGACTGGTGGACAACTGTTTTCATTTTTATGTGTTTTATTTATCCATTTTCACAGGAGATTTCCTCGTCCAAAAGCATTCCAATGACATTTGTACTCTCTACGCGGCCCGCATACAAATTGGAACCGAAGTTAACCGATTACAATAAGCACATGGATTAGCCTCCTCGCACGCAAGCAATGCTCAAAAGTAAAGCCCCGAAAATACAGTATTCCTCAAAACTGCCCACAGGATTATGAGGGCGCACATGTGAATTCTATTATGCCCATTCAAGACGGGAAACAACATTGGTCACGCTGCAATGAAAATTTGCTATTAATTTCATTCGCATCATCATGTCCTCTGCCTGAAAAAAAATGATGAGCAGATATTCAGTATATTGACATTTCTTACTCACTGTACGTACCATGTAACCTGACAGTAATTTCACTGATCTGTCCACCAGTCGTGTTTACTGCAACCAGTGGTAATGCACTGTCAGCACTTGAACCTCGTGGTGAAAAGACAGTGGAAAGTTTTGATTTATGAGCAGACCTTCAGAAGCCAAGACTTCGTACCTTTAGGGCAAACATCATCTCCTTCAGCCAGCTGACCATGTCCTGTCTGACAGGTTTAGGGTCAGCACCTCTTCCTGTTTCCTTCAGCTTCCTGTCTGTTTGCAATCTGCACAGCAGTTCAGTCAGATAATTTCAGCTTCAGGCCCTATCATTTCAGTAGTCTGTCTGTACAGCAGTTCACCAGGGAGGTATTTTAGCTCCAGGTCCTAGCGTCTCATGAAAAGAATTGACAGCTCATTTCCGGAGTTCTGCTGCTACCATAATTGCAAAAGTGACATCCTCACTGCCCTGGACAAAGAAAAAAACCCCTCGATATTACCAAAGGACACAATGTCAGCAACCTTAGTTGAGTTCTATCATAGGGTCCATCACATGACTCAATAAAATTTCAAAGATTTAAAGGGACTGTTAAAAAAAAAAATCACAAATACTCATTTTTTTTTCTTACCTGTAGTGCTATTTACCCATCTAGATTGTTTTGCTGTGAGTTGCCGAGTTTTGAGGTTATCGATTGCAGAAAAGTTGGTCTTTTCTTGAATATAATGGAACTGAATTGTACTTCTCTAGTGATGCTCAAAGTGCCAAAAACTACAGATCAGTAGAAGAAAATATTTTGGCATAATGTTCAGTGGAAAGAAAACAAATCCTGCATTAAACTGCACACAACATGGTCTTTGAATTATCTTGAATAACTGGCCAATGATTTCTAGAGGAGACATTGCAATTTTTCTTCTTTTTTTTTTGTTGCTTTAAACAAATGCAATTGACTTTAATAAAATTCAACAGTCTTTATCTTCAAAACTTGGCAACTCACACCAAAATAATCTAGAAAAATAATAAAATCCTCAAGCAAGTAGAAAAATATTTGTTTTTAATTTTGGGGTAAACTGCCCATTAAACATAATGCATAGTAGTATAAAGATGATGCCTACTGTAGCCTACATACACATTTGCAATCGCAACCAAGGATGTAAAGCAGTCAAGAACAACAGAAACTGCAAATATTAGTCACATTATCTATCGCTGCTACTGTAAATCAAAGGTTGAGCCGCACTTGCGTGAAAACCAGACGCTAACCTCGCCCTCAAGGGTAAAATAAAACCTACATATTGAAAGGCTAAACAAAGCAATGACAAGTAGGCCACAGACAAATATATTTCAATTCCCAGCGAAGACAGCATATCCTCACAATGTAGCTAGAATGTTTTGCGAAAGTCTAAACATTGGCGCTACACGGCAGCAAAATTGTTCAAGTGTTCTGAGGCAGCATGTCTGTCAGGGCTGTAGAAACCCTGTTAGCGCGTCCTGCAGAGAGACCAGTGCATTTCACCGTCTCCTTCCTAACAAAACCCAGCACCACCCACAGCAACCTCACCCTCTGCTACACCCACAAAACACCTGCTCATAAAAACTATTGAACAGGGAAGAAAAAATGCAAAGAACGATGGGAAAGCCGTGTCTTGTCGTAAAAGATCGTTTTACTGCCATCTTTGTTTTAATGGAGTAACTTTGAACTCATGGTGGTATAACGCTAAATAAATTACAACGCCCGGCCCAGTCTTTGTAATTTTGCCCCAGAAGCACAGTGTCCCACATAGAGCTGAGCTCAGCTGGCTACGGTAGGATGACCACGCGCCTCATAGGGCCAAACTCATCAAAGCGCGCCTTTCAGAAGATTACTGCGCGAACCTTAGCGCACACAGGGGGAAAATGGTGATCTGTTTTCACTCCAGCCGTATAGAAGCAGCCAGGTTTCTCCACTGTCTGATAATTACATTATCAAACCCCTCACTGACTCATGCAGCACACAGCACTGTCTGTATTCTCCATCGCTGTGGCAGAGACACCTTCCCTGTCCGCCAAACTGTCATGGCTCCGATGGGGATGCCTTTCACCCAAATTAATGTCTCATCTCCTTTCCCAGACATGCTGCAGATTGTCAATTATGAATTCCTCGTGACGGCGTACATCTTCATAGGGTTGATTGAATGCTCTCCCTCACAGTCAGACTTATATTTATGAGGGAATGTTAATCTTTAGTGTATGTAGGCATATAACGTGTGTGTGTGTGTGTGTGTGTGAGTGTATGTGCATGTGTGTGTGCATGCGCGGGCATGCGAATGTGACAGCACATGCATGTGCCTGTGTGTGCACTTGTCTGAGTGCGAGAGCAGATGTAGGCGCGTGTGTATGTGTGTGTGTGTGTGTGTGTACATGTGAGATTACTTGCGCGTGCCTGTGTGTGCACTCGTCAGAGTGCGAGAGCAGATGTAGGTGAGCGTGTGAGAGCCTGTGAGTATGTCTGTGTGTGCGTGTGACTGAGTGTGTGCATGCCTAAAGCCCCTGAAACAGCTGTGATCCATTAAACAAGAAGAATCCAGCAGGCAGGTTAATTAAGACGCAGCAGGTAATTAAGCTGATGGATGCCAATTAAGACTCTGCCTCATACGGCTCTCTGCTCTGGCTTCAGTCAGTACTCAATCACAGCCGGGGCAGGGACACCCAACCAGGGGTCAACCAGAGACACCACAACGACTCCCAATAATGAGCATCATCACGAGCATCATCATCATCATCATCATCATCATCAATCGTCACATCCGACACTGTCACTAATGAGTTCCAGCACTTGTGACACACTCATTTGCTCTCCCTGCTTTCAAACCCTCACAGACTTATTCACAGACATCCAAGTGAGGAAACTGACCACCATGGAGCATGTAATAAAGAAGGCAGAGGAGGGAGGTGTAACATCGGTGTCACGGCCCTCGTGTGAATGTCCTCCGAGTCGCCTCTGTATTGTGTGCTCTCTTAATTCCTGGCTGGGGCTCATCTCATGCGCATCCCACCTCGTGTGTGTGATGTGTTCATACCCATTCCTTTGAGTTGCAATTCGGTGGATTGTAATTTCCTACAACTGCTTTTGAACCGGTTAGTATTTAGTAGTAAAACTCTTTGTCTTCGAAAGTTAAATGTAATCTTCACTGATAGTGATTTACTGAGGTACTTTTCCTTGTTTAGGTCATTTGAAAATCTCCCAAGCCTTCCTCACAGTCTCCAGGATTGCGATGCATTCCTGTTAATCCTCTCCCAGCATTCTCCTCTGTTCAATTTATTAGGAACAAGCTTCCAGTCCTTCTACAGTCAGCGGGATTGGGACTGCATTTCTTCTGAGCTTCTCCGTCCTTCAGCTCTGGTGAAGTGCGCACTGGATCCGGCGCTCATCCTAGAAAGCCACTGGCTGGGCATTGGCTGCCCCCACACTGCTTCGCCTGTAACATCTGAGCTGAACTCTGCTACCCTCCTCTGGGCTCAGTCTACGGGATTACTATCAAGAAACCCTACTGCTGGATTGTACTCTGCCTCTGAACTCCATTCCTAGCCTGAATCGTAACAATTAGCGTAGGATGGGTATCTCAATTGACACGTTTGAGTGTGTGGGTGTGCATATTAGTGTGTGTATGTCAGTGTGTGCTTATATGAATGCATGAGTATGTGTGCATTATATGACAGAGCATGTGCACTGAACATTCTAATGCTGATCCTAAAATCATACGAATGTTGACTGAAAGCGGTTAAGCTCTTTAACAGACTTCCAAACATTCAAACATTAACAACAGGAAAATTACTCCAAACACAAACATTTTCCGTGCATGAGGTATGAATGAGAGTGTCCGAGTGTGTCTGAGAGTGCGTATGGGGCTCAGGAGACAGAGGGGCTTGGAGAAAAGCCGCACACATCTGTCAGACATCCCCAGTGGCCACTCGAGTCTGTCACACGCAGAGCTCTAGGGAGGAAGTCCACGGCGTCTGCACCCGCATTCCCAAAATATTTACCCAGACAACTCATTTGAATACGCTGTGGCCCCAAGATGTGTGTGTGGCCCTGGGGTTTCTGGGGGGGACAGTGTGAGAGAGAGGAAATAGGAGACGAGACAGGCCTCAGTGAAGTGGCAGCACAGCAAACAAAGCTCACTTCTGGGGACCTCAATGCCACCCGGGTAGGAGCGGATGAAAAAATAATAGACATAATCAAACCAAAATACAGTTTTTCCCCCACCCCGACCCTGACCTGAGTTACATGGGGAATGCGTGTGTGTCGTCCAAAAACTTCTGTCCCCAGAATGCTGCTAACCAGATGCAGAAGTGGCTCAGGAACGGCGACACTCTTACTGCTCTGAGCTGAGCACACTGTGTGGGGTCTGGCATCACTGCAAACTCACAGAAACCACATTTTTTTCCTGCCTCGTTGGGCCCAACTCAAAGTTTCTAGTGGGGACCCAGTACTGGGGGGTCAGACGCATCAGATGTGTGAGGCCTTTACGCTGACAATAGTCCAGAAACTCGACAGAGAAAATAAGGGCACATGCTACAAGAGCAGTGTCTGTGGAGGAATTTTGATTTAATTTCAATTTAATAGCTTATTTCAAAGGGACAATGGGCGTCACTAAAAAAAAAAATAATATTAATTTCACGTGAAATGTTGCACGCATTTGAAATAAGAAGAGATGTATTGTGTAAAATATCCTAATTCATAAAATGTTCAAATCAGACTGAAATCTTTAAGATATGTGCAAGACTATTATGAAAAGAAAAGAATGTTTTTTTTTTTTGAAACAAGTTAGTTTTTATAAATCCCAAATCTTCAGGTGAAAGTTACCTACATATCTTTCTTGATCGTCAGCACTGTTGATAAATGAGGCTCAATGTGCATCACTAACAATTCTATAAAAGTGTCACAGTTATCCATGGATGCCATTTTTGAATTGTAGTCTCAGGGCTGTGTGTGTCAGGCTGAGGAAGGATACCAGAGGAAACCCTTGTGTGGGTCTCAGGGCGGATTCAGACCGGCTGGCACTCAGACCTGGAGCCTTCTTCTGCCATACACAGAACCACTGAGCCTGTTTTCACAAGGGTCCATCACTGAAAGGTAGACAAAGTGGGACTGTGAGCACAGGAGGCCGATACCCGATTGTACTGAGACGTTGGCCCAATGCGTCACGGCTAACGGGTGGGTCTGAATCCAAAACGACCGACCCAAGAGGAAACTGCTTCCCTCTTGTGATCCAAAAGGCCGAAGCCCAAAACCTAAACAGGAAGTACTTGAGTGTGGGCGCTAGCGGCCGTAGCAGAGGAAGCTGATTGGGAGTGTGTGCCTCAGCACGGGGCCCTGCTGCTCCCGACGTCGGCAGGACAAGCGCAAGGTCCGGGCCTGACGGTCTGTAACGGCCCTGGTAAATTTCCTTGTACGCAACCTCTTCCTGCTACTCCATTCCCATTATTGCACCCCAGAGCATTGCCTCCGTCAATCCCTCCCCCAATGCCACCCCAGGGGGTAGCAGAACAGGAAAAAGAAATAAGCTGACCAATCCGAGATCAGGACTCAGAGAGCCAGCAGGAGCCAGTAGCCTCGGGTCATTAAAGGAACACAGTTCACTTTTTTAGCCCTTTTTTAAGGTGAGGGGTCACAAAAATGTGATTAGAATGTTCTTCACTGAACAATTTAATGCTCATGTCACAAACACTGCCGGGAACATAAAGCAATGGGGCCCTTTTACACCAATTTATACATCAATAACGAAAGGAAAAAAAACAAATATACTGAATACTCTTTGATGGCAAATACAAAAGCTTTGGATTCGGAGTGGATAGGCTCATGAAGATTAATGGGTTCAAATTTTTGAATAGACACATTTTTTTGGTTTGTCCTTGGTGTGAAAAGGCCTCTATAATGTGGAAAAAAAATGTTCCATAAATTGCAATTTTAGAATATATTTAAAAAATGTATAAAAAAGGATGCAGCTAGGGGGCTGATGACCATGATTTTCGCTCCAATGAGGTTTTATTATAATTTCTCAAGTGTGGATTTTTATAAGAGATCTCTCTTAATTACATTCCCTTTCATATTACTTTGATAATTTAGGAGTATGTGCTGTGAAAGTAATCTCAGGATAGCAGCAGGAAATCGCACAGAGAAAACGAATCTGTAAAATGTGTCATGAAACTACAATCCCCTTCCCTAGCATTGCCGAACCCCCGGTTCGGAGTGGCAAAAGCTTATCAAGGCGTTTACATCAAAGCCCCAATTTCCAGCACGCATCTCGAGATGCACAGCGCACAGTTAATGACCTGCAAATTATGCAAACTCCGAAGCAAACAAGCGGGGGGGCCTCGTTTGCTGGGCTAATTGTCTCAAATGGAAATTTCCAAGCCTTAATTTGAAGCGGAGGCTTGATCTTCTTCATGGGAGTGAGAGCTTGACTTTGGTGTGTCTGCCTTTGATGAAACGACTCCCTTTGGTTTCTCTCCGCGGCCTCTATTCCCATCTCCCTGCCTTACACTGCATATAAGTGCATTAATACGATCTGATCGGATTATATATCCTGAATCCCAGCACATGGGGGTATTGCCTTCTCCCTGACAGGGTTCCATAGACACAGTAACGAAAGGTTAGCGGGCCATGTATGTGCAAACAGCGGCCGCCACGCTGTTTAAATTAACCCTGACGTCAGCAGTCAGTCACCGGGGCTCGGTTCTGCTCGTTAGCTGAGCTCCAAATGTAAATACCCTCATTTAGGACACGCTCCTTTCGATAAATCAGCCGAACGTTAAATTAAACACACCTACTCCGCTCAGCTGGCTGCACCTATATCCAATATGCCACCTATTGAGGCCAGCAATGGTTTCTCAAAACAGCAATAGCGCCCATTACCTCCCACTGAAATGTTATTCCAGAGACATTATAAAGAAAGAAACGGGTAACAACTTCTCGCTATCTTAGCTTGCCTGAGGGTTCCTGTGAGTTCCCCCTTCCACAGTGCATAATGTTAATTCTCATTTTCCTGGTCTCCTTTGGAGAAACCAGCTCTTCTTTTTGGATGAGTATGGTGAAATGGCCGTCCAGGAGCAGTACCACAGAGTACGCCAGGAGGTAGCTCAAGCATGGAGCCCCTTCTACAGGGTTCCTGTGGCTCATTTACAGAGACTATTCTTCACAGCTACCCCACCTTTCCATCATAACTTTTCTATAGTTCTCAGTAGCTTGAGTTGAGAAATTAACAAAAGGAAGAGAAGACAGAGGATGGAGAAATGGTGCCGAAGTGAAATGGATCATCCGTGTTTCTTTTAACATCAGTTCAAAGTCACTTTGAGGAGAGCTATTAGCATAGCAGATCAGGGAAGGTCCACACATGGGTCAATCATTAATACGATACCCTATCCACATATTTCTTTACTTAAGTTATGTTGGGGAGATCCTTAGGTCTTCAACCCTCCTTAAATGGATTGGAATCTCCTTATTGTGTTTGTACGTGAATTCTGCTTTATTACATTCAACAGAATCAGTATATACAGTATATACTTTTTTCATTAATCATGCAGTAGCCACTTCTGTCATTTAAATTTGTTCAATACAGCTGCTGTGAAGTTCCTTGTATGCCATATAAATGAATATACAAATAACAATGGAAGACTTGGATCGATGTCCAGATAGAGCAAAGAAGAAATGCTGCCAGCTGAGATAAGAGATTGGACTGAGCCAATAGAATTTCAGCTATTATTAGGACTATGTATTTTGTGTAAGCTATACCTGTGGATCAGAAACTTTAATAAATATGGGAGCTGCACGTGTGTGTGCGTGCACGTGTGTGTGTGTGTGTGTGTGTGTTGGGGGGGTTAATGAAATTGGTGCTTAGAGACAGACACTTCAGGCCCAGGTTTATAGGCTCCTCCAGCCGCACCATTTTTCATCATTCTGTGAAGACAGAAAGTTCTGGAAAAATGTGCCTCTGATGGCGCGAGGGGGAGAAACATATTGAATTTATCATCCTCCTTCTTGAAGTTGTGTCTGAGGAGAGACCCCCAGGATGTCAGCGGAGGCGGTGAGGAGGGTTGGGGGGCCATGGGTGCGTTCTTTCAAGAAGGTGAATCCAGTTGCTGCTGTTAAGAGCCTAAAAAATACCGTAAATAACATTGTGACATGACCTGAGTCCCATTCACACCTCTTGCCTGGCCTTAAAATACCTTAATAAGTCAACTCAGCTATTCTCCATCAAGACTTAAACAAAAAAACTACACCCAGACTGGCCCTTTTCAGGTAATGCTGAATGTCCCAATTCTGTGACAGTACACTGGGGAGGAACAAGGAGGCGGACGAGGACAGCTTCCGTGAAACGAACCAATGTTCACACCTCCGCACCAGGGATTTCTCCCAACGGCAGGATCTACGTCCTAAAGAACCCAGAACAATGTGCCAGTCCTGCCCGGAGCGGCCAGAGTAAAGCAGTCGGGACAGTAAATCAGGGTCGCCCGCTGCTCCGAGCCGCCATCTCCTGTTTCCTGGCCGACGGCAGTAGAGGCACGGGGTGGAGCTGAGGGTTTTAATTGCAGACTCTGATTCAGCACAGCAAGGCACTGATTTAATGTTTACACTGCGCCCTGCTTTGTTTGGGAGAGCTCTTACACGGCAATTAATCTCAAATTCAGATGGTTGGTTGACTGCCTGTGTGTGTGTGTAGGTGAGTGTGAATGTATAGTGTGTGTGTGTGTGCGTGTGCGTGCGTGTGTGTGTGTAAGCGTGTGTCTGTGGGTGCGTGTGCGCATGAATCTGTTTGAGTGTTTGCGTGTGTGCGTGCATGCAAGTGAATGTGTTTTGGTGGGTTTGTGTGTGTACATGTGTGTATGAGTGTGTGAATGCATCTGGGAGTGTGTGTGTATACAACAGCGTGTGTGTGTGTGTGTGTGTGTGTGTGTATGGACGTGCACGTGTGGGTGTCTGTGTGTATATGTATTTCTGTGCACTTGCATGTGTACGTGAGTGAGTGTGCATGTATGTGTTTTCACGTGCATGTGCCCTGACGTGTGTGGAGTGTGTGTGCATATGCATTTATGTGTGTGTGTGTGTGTGTGTGTGTATGTGTGTTTGCACACATGTGAGGGTGTGTGTTGGTCGGGAGGATAGAGTCAGTGGGTTTGTAGAGGCAGGCTGTTACTGAGAGCTGTGCACGAGGACATTGTAATCAAGGCCCCTGGCAATTACCCTGCACAGAAATAGCAGCCTTTTACTCCACTCGCTCGCTAATTGCTTTACAAACGTTGGGCTGTTGGAAAGAGGCAAACATGGCAGGAACTGAGCCTCGCTAAAGCCAACGAGATGCACTTTTCAGTCCTGCCCCCAAACACAATGATACGCCACCGTAAAGAACAAAAGCTCAAGAACAATTCACAGTTAAATTCACTTATTTTGTGAACCACGGCACATAAAATCTTCCACATGGACCTGCTTTAGACAGACTGAACCCATTCCAAAGTGATGAATAATTACAGCCAGTAATTTTATCGGGAACAAGACACGGAGCAACTTGGAAGACAGCGGAGAGACAAAGCGAGGGAGTATGAGATATGAAAGAGAGATGGATGGAAATGCAGGAAAAGGAGAGAGAGAGAGAGAGAGAGAGAGAGAGAGAGAGAGAGAGTCAGGAAGAAGCTTCTCCAAACTTGATAAATTCTCTGGCACAGAGAAGCAGTGCTGTGAAAGCAGAGTGGCTTTGCCGTAATAAATTAATTCCACATCACGCCGTGTGGCAGAAGCCGCAGCCTTGGAAAGAGGGGCTCACCTTTTTTTTCCTCCGGCACCTGTTCCCAATCACCATCGATGGCGGTAGGTGGGAGTGGTGGCGTGTCAATATTTAGCTGAGAAAGACCACCCGTCCCTGAGCCCATTTCCGCAGCACTATTAACCCCGAGGTCAGAGTGAAGCAAGACGAAATGACTGATGGATGTGACACTTGGGATTCCGCCTGGTGCCCCTACGGAACAGGAAAACCACCGTTCCGGTTTCCCCACCTGAACTTTTCAAACTCCATGACTCGGCCCGTGGAGTGCGAGGCCAGCCGATGTGTTTCTTTCGATAAGACGGCACTGGGCGGAATGGGAAATGGTCCAAAACCATCAAAAGGATCTCAGTGGAGTTGAGAAACTGGGGAGAAAATGCATATCCCCACCAACCAACCATGTTGCCATTTCAGAGTGAAGGCCTTTGAAGCGAAGGTTAATAAAAGAGCATTTTTTTCTCCGAATACTCCCCATGGGAGTCCTTCACAAAGGCCAAAAGAGCCTTCGGTCAAAGCTGGGACGAACCCTTCAGTTAATTTCAGCTGAGGAAACATTGCGCCTCAATATGAAAGGAAACGCACAGACTTTAATGCAGTTTTAAAGACTTCAACATGAAAATCACCCTCAACCTGCTTCCACGCCGGACGCAAAACAAATTTTTCGAATAACAGATTACATTCAAAGTCAATGCATTGACTTTGAATGTAATCTGTCGTGTGAAAAATTTGCTTCGCGTCTGGTGTGAAAGCAGCTTTAGACTGGCAGAAGGGAAATGTTACCACAGAAGAAGAAACACATTCTGTCCTGCCTCTCTGTCCATAGCTGTCCAAAAGAGAGAGATGAGGAGATGAGCAGATAACAGACTTGAGATTTACCTCCGTGTGACAAGCCAAGCCTCCTCCTCCAATCTCCTGTATCTTCCCTGAACCCTGCTCCGCATTTCAAAACACACTCGCCTCTTCCAAAATTCACTATCGTCGTTAATTCCCCATGACAGATAACAGCACTTAATCAAAATAAAGTTAAAGAACAGAAAATGTTGTGTGTGTGTGTGTGTGTGTGTGTCTGGGTGTGTGTGTGTGTGTGTGAGACTGTGTTTGTGTGTGTGTCTCTGTTTGCCTGTATAAATGTTTGCACGTATGTGCCTATATGTGCACGGGGGTACATGTCGATACATATGCATGTGTGCCTGTGTGACGTGTGTGTGTATGTGCATGGGTCCTTGTGTTTGTGGGTACATGTATGTATATTTGCATGGCTGCGCCTGTGTTCTGTGTACACGTGTGTGTGTGACTGCCTGCGTGTGCCTGTGTGAGTGTATGTGCATGTGTGTTTGTGAATGTTTCCTTGGGTTTGCGAGAATATGCATGGGTATGTTGTGTCTGCATGACTGCATCTGTGTTATGTGCATGCATGTGTGTGAGTGCCTGTACGTGCATTTGTGAATGCTTGTGTTTGCCAGAATATGCATGGGTATGTGCATTTGTATCTCTACGCTTCTGTTGTGTGAATGCATTAGTGCATGAGTTTCTGAGTGAGTGTGTGTGTGTGTGTGTGTGGGTTTGTGCGTGTACTTGGGGTGCGCGCCATAATACATTACATATCTGCAGATGTTTGCACGCTACATGAAATGAGAACCGCCTGCTCAATCACAATCCCGAAAGCTTCACTCATTTTCCACTACCTCCCACCCACAGAATATTTCGATTATTATTGTTTTATAGGATTTTTTTTTCACTTTTGCCTGAAGAAGAGTGAGAAGGGAAATGCCAAGGTCTGCATAACTCTCGACCGCTCTCCCTCCTGAACGTCGGAGTGAGGATCGCCCTGGTCTGCATTAGTTCCAGTCATTTCGCTGCGATGGCCGTGCATTATCAGTACCAGACTGCTCTCTGATGAGGAACTGTTGGACAGGGGAGACGAGAGAGTCTTCCCGAGGTGGTGCAATGCGAGCCGGTGAATCAACGAAGTATCAGGAGAACGGTCTGTTTATTTTGAACATCCTGACCCAAGATCCACAGCGAAGAGGACTAATTAGGGATTTGTTTTTAACTCACGGGTCAACGAAGATTGTGTTCATTTGGTGCTCTGACATATATTGTACACTAATTATTCTGACTGATAAAGGAAAAACAGAAAGGATTGAATGGTTGTTGTTACCATAGATTTCCCATCCTCCATATCTTCCCCCAATAAAGGATAAAAAAACAAAGTATAACATCTCTGACTCCTCTCCTGTGCAACATCTGGAGTCCAGCTGTGTCCGTACACGCAGGCATCCTGTCCAGCCCCCTGCCAAGGCAGTGTGAGGGTGGGGTAGAGAGCAGGGGGGACCGGCGGAGGGGGTAGTTTGGTTTGGTACAGAAATCAGAAGTGACAAGCCTGTAAAACTGAAAACCCTCTCAATTAACAAAAGGCAGAGATCAGGCCCCTCTGTGGTCCGATACAGGCGATCGGATCAGGGGGATGAACACACACAGTAGCAGGTTCAGGGAGAGAGGGTCTATGATGGGCCAAAGGGTGAGAAAATCTGCTCTGCGCCTCTGCTCACTTGAGCCCCTAGAGGTCACTGATGGCATTACAAGATGCAACAAATTCCATACGTATTTACAAAGCCTAGTTATTACCAATCAGTGATAGGCGAACAACCCAGCTGTCGTGGGTTAACTTCACTGGACATGATACAGGAGGCCCACATACTTCTATGTTATGGAGTTACTTTGAAACCAAGTGAGTGTGGCATCGTCCTCTGCTAGCTGTTAGTTAATCGCATCAAACGATGCATAGACAGAATTTGGACTGACAGTTCTTTGTAGGGGTCATTTATCTGTGGTAAAACCTTTAAGAGAAAATTGGGACCACTGTGATTTATGTCTTTTTTTTTTTTTTTTTTACTTCTGGCTTTTTTTCAGACCGCAATCACTTCTTTTCCAGATGGGAGATCAGAATATTTTAGGGTAACTGTCTAGTGCGAAAGTGAATAAAAGAGAAGTTAGCGAAGCAGACTTTAACAATCATGTGTTTGAAGAACAGTATTTGAATAATATGCTGTCAGTAGGTTGCCCTGGGTAACTTTTTTTATGGAATACAGAAGACAGAAAGAGCCTGCTAACGATTTAGATTTCACAATGGGCATTCTCTGCACTAAAAAACCGAAAGAGGGGCTTGCTGCTTACGATAATGCGAAGTGTCAGGCAAAAGACGAAAAAGAATCAAATTCGTCTCCAGCACAAAGCTTGTATAAAACCAGATAAAAAAATTGTTCATGGCTGGTATTCTTTTCCAAGTATTTCTTCTGTCCGATGTGAACATGTAACACAATTAGCAAAGTCTGCGTAACCAAACCAGGAGAAAATCACATCAAATCTTGATTTGATTAATGTGATATTGAGAATTCTAAGGCTGCCTTCCATTTACACAAACCAACAAATTGATATATAAATATATATGAGGTGAACACTAACATATGGTGTGTATAAGCAAGCTGGGAATTTATGCTCTGGCAGCACCAGGTGGCCAGACGCAAGCCTGCTGGCCGGTGCCTGCCAGTACTCGCCTTATCTGCGAATAAGTTATCCAAAAGTGTGGAAGCGTGGACAGCTAATGGGGGTACTCATAATTTTGGCACAGTAACGCACTGAGGCCTCAAATTACCCTCATAAACCTTCCATCCTTGCGCATGTACACTTACACATGCACTCTCGCCTGCGCGCACATACTCCGTACGAGGAACGAAGCTATTTGGAAACTTGTTGACTTTGGCTGCGCTCCCAAACAGATGTTCCCGGCTATGTGGGTGCTGCAACTCTAGGTTTTCATTGAGGGGCACTATGTAGCGTTAGCCACCCTCCTTCCCCTATTTAGCTAAAGCTATCGGGTCATATCCTTCAAAAGTTAATCCTTAAGGAAGAGTTTAATCAACCTATGTGCCCCGGGAGTCAGGTATGATAATGGATGTATCAGAAGGGGATTGCGCCTGGTGGCGACTCATAATCTTTCAACACTAATTTATAATAATTGATGGCTATCTATCTTTTTACAAAACTAGCACCATAAAGAAATTAGGCCCTCCAATTTATTGGTAACTATTCAAAAACAGAAAATTACTTTTCTACACACAAATCTAACGCCCTGACTGATTGAAATAAAACACAAGAATAAATGAAAAGGAACAATCCAAGGCCATTAAAATACTATTATAAATTGGAGTTTCTCAATCAGTTAGCTGAGAGCTCTCTCTCTCTCTCTCTCTCCCTGTCTCTCTCGTATTCCTGTAAATCACAGAAGAGCTAAAGCAAGGTCTAATCCCTGACAGTCTCCTGAGACTTCTAATTCAAACTGGCTTTCACTCAACAAGAAATCACTAGCCACACTTGATGGTCCCATTAAGGAATTTTCAGAATCAAACAGTCAAACCATCGTCTCTGGTTTTCATTTTGATTTTCATTTAAAAAAAAGAGAAAAGTCAGCCTGTACACAGAGCCAGTCGTGCCACATTTCAAAAACGGCTTGTAAATGCGATTTAGTATTTGATAAGGCAGCATGTTAAATTGTGGCTAAGCATCAATGTGTTCAATCTGGGCCTCATAAATCAGGTGATTAAGGCTGCCAGTGGCGTTCTCCCTCCTGATTTCCCAAATCGTCCTGCTGTTTCAGATTCATCACACCGCCTGAAATCTGCTGCACGCCGGTAAGAGTTCCCGACAGCGCTCTTGTACAGTACAAGTGCAGGAGACGCCCCGATGTGCTCTCCGAACATCAAAGACCCTGCCGGAGCCAGCTGTGAGTTTCCCTAACCCTGACACGCAGGGGTCTGACCCGTCCACACTGACGAGCGCGCTCCGACGCCTCGGACACGGGGGCCCAGGGCCGGGTGTCGGTCGGAGGAGTCGGGGTCAGTTGTGACTGGAAGGAACGTCCCCCCCTAAACCCACCTCCCTCCTGCATGAACCCTTTCACCTCTGGAGGTCAGAGGTCGATAGTGCCCAGAGATGGAAGCAATCACAGGCAGTTTCCATCTTCAGGCGCTCTGTTCGGACACGCCCCGAGCGATCCGAGGCGGAGCGGAATTCTCTTTCAGGGGATGAAAGGGAGACTCTGGATTCTCTCAACAGGGAAAAAATAAATTGGTCTTAATAAGCATCATGGCCTCATAATGAGACAAATTTTTTTTAAAGTAGAGAAAAATACTTTACTATTCAACTATTATGAGCGTCACAAGTGAAATTCTTCCTCTAAATGTAACGGTTCATTATCGCTTTGCCAAAATTATAGGGAAATACCAATCAGCTCTACTTACTCAGTTAAATAAAGGTAGCATACAGATGGGACATATTTTGCTTTTGTTGTTCAGAAGACAGGTCCAACAACAAGACCATCCCATAGTGGGGGGAAAGTGTGACTGCATTCCAGAACCAGAGGTCAGAAATCCTTCCATGAAGGTAGGTCACTTTCCCTTGGGTGGTCCTCTCACTCACCTGGGCCAATTCCAGCACTGTTGCCCCAGGTGCCGCGGGAGAGTTGTTTTAGAAAGAAATGCCAAATATTAACGCCCAGCTCCCATTATTTCTTAAAATACAGCCCCATAAAAGCAGGTACGCACTGACAGCTGAGAGTGAGCAGTTGTTTTTCGAGCGTGTTCTGAGACGCATATGTTTCTCGTTTCTTGATAAACGCTCGTGATCACTGCCGTAGAAAACACGGCACAACACAAATATTTCATCACGGACCTGGCATGTTTTGTGAACGACCTTGAGCGGTGACTAATGCCCGCATACCAGAGGAAACCTCATCAACTCTGATGAACCCGCTGGAGCGACAAAACACAAAGGCACCCAGTGGAACAAAATGGAGTAAAACCGACACAGTGTTTCTGAGTTATGCACACGTTTCAGACGGAGTGGTGGGGGGGCTCTGTAACATGTGGGATGAAGCGACTGTTAGGGAGATGAGAGGACATTACCAGCTGAAGGGGGACGGGGAGCGATTGTGACTGAAGAATTTTCTGTCCCTCTCAGGTCTTTGGCACCTAACAAATCAAGCCTAACCCACTCTATTTTGACCGTTTTTGGGCCGTAGCCACACATTCGGGAGGTCAGGCCACCCCCACCCACCACTCTTCCCCGGGGCCAGAGCGAACGCAGCCCAGCTGCTGAGATGTGAGAGGAACAGGGAGCCAGCAGACAAGGTGTTAAACGCCCACAGGGTCCTGGGTGCAATGAAAATGTCCTCACCTTCCGTACAAAACACTCTCATTACACTGACTGCAACACAGTACAGCAAAAAAAAATAAATAAATAACACTATCAAACTGATTATTTTAGGCTAAACTTTAGATTTTCAAGTGTAGGCTACTCGTTTCACACTCTAAGAAAACAAGAAGTTTTGCCCATTTCAATTACGATTAGTCCGTGAGGTAAGAGAACTTTGCTTCAAACAAACAGTAGCGTCTATTATGCAAATATTTTCTGCTCAGAAAAAAAATTATGAGCCGTGACATTAAATAAATAAACTTGGTCCAAAACTGAACTCAACAATGACTCTTTGCATAGGATTTGCTGTAGTTCTTTACCGGTGAGATATGCTTTCACTGTAAAAACGAGGCTAAGAAAATGATAAATAACAAACTAACCACACAAAAAGGCACACAGAAGTATGCAGATATAATTTCCTTTTGCTTCTACGCATATAAATTCCACACAATTACCACTCATTCAGTGCAGCGGGAAATACCCCAACCCACAGATCCCAGAAGGGCAAAGAGGAGGCGAAAAACTGATGTGTTTACAAGAGAGAAAATAAAGAGCGTATAAGTCAGCAACCGTGATGGAAGAATCAAAATAGGTCGCAGCCTTTGTTCATTACAGCTGCTCTATTTCTGACATTTCCACATTCCCACCCGAAATACTTTTCATCCTTTTACTTATTCACATCCTCGCTATAGTTCAATGGACCAACTGATGAAATGTTTTGAAATCATTTGTTTTCCCAGTCTCTTGTAAAATAAAACCATCTACGAAGTTTCTGCTTTACCCTATTTTAATTACGCATCAAGTGCGTCTCATTACAACGAAAGATCGGTGCAGGAATCAGAAGAGCTCGCATCCTTTACAATTCAACCAGTAGCTATCAGGGAAAAAAAAAGAAAAAAAGAGAGGTGTGGTGTAGCAGTGCAGCAAAGTAATCATAATAACAATAATAATCTATTTAATACTTCAAGTACAGAAAGGAGATGAATCAATTTCCATGCCTTATCCCCTTATTAAGAGATAAAAGATTCGGGGGGAATTAGCCGTGCGGAAGCTGGGCTGAGGTGATTATGGGGGATTTAATGAGCGCGAGGCAAACAGGAGAGGCACACGCCTCAAAGTACAGCTGATTAAGCTCATTAAAAATCTAATTAAGAGAGCACCACAGCGGAAGCCATCTCTTTGTGCTGATGAGAGGGGAGAAGGTACCAGGTGAGGGGGGGGTGGGGGGTGGGGGTGGCGGTAGGCGGTCTTGTCATTGGTCAATCAGTCAGGTGCTCCTCAGGCTGGTTCCGGATAGGGAGAGACATAGACTTCCTGCAAAGTCTCAGATCGCTGGATCTGGGAAGGTAGTTATGTAAAAAGTATCAGTCATTAACAACGTGTTCGCTTGTCAGAGCAAGAGAGCGAAGCAATCCCCAAAGGCATGTCAACATCAAAGAAAGACAGCGATAGATAGAGAGAGAGAGCAAGGAAGACTGCTTCTTTTAAATGAAGTAGCAGCAACGTGTCTGGAGCCATGAGCAGCGCACACGGTCACCTGGGGAAAAGCTGAGTCACTAAAGAATGTTTTTTTTTCTCTCTTTTAAAAGTTTTCCGCAGTGTGAGATGCTAGTAAACGCGTCGGCTCACCGAGTCAACCGCAAGGGGAGCTGAAGAGCTTCATAACGTGGCCTTCTGACCACCTTCTCCACGGCGACTGCAGGAATTCCGAAATTCCTTCTTTTATGCTCAGTACTCAGGCGTAAATCTTTCTCGCCGTCATTCACAGCCTCTTGATGTGTCCTCAAAGCGCCCAATACTGCCCCATTAATTTTTTTATGATGGACAGTTAGAGGCTGATTTTTCCAGAAAATTCCACCTATCATAACCAAACTGTTCATCCATCATATGCTCACCTACATACATCTTTGTCAGAGCAGGAGCCAAAGTAAAGCTTGTTTGATCACAAAGGAAAAAGAATAGAGACAGATGCGAAAGAATAGGAAACACAAACTGAGGGCAGGCCCCATCAAAGTGAGAAGGTTCCAGCGCTTTCCTGTCTCCTTGGAAACGGAGAGGCCTCTTAAACATAAATCGGACCTCCTTTCACAGGGCTAAACTGGCAAGGCTTGTTCCAGGCTTCCCTTTTCACTATCAAGACTTAATTCCTTTGGCCCCAACATTGTACTCGGCGAGCAGACATCTGCAAAGCCGAGCATAAACGTCCTTCATTAGCTCTTTTAAGTCAACAGTAAGTCGAGGGGGATAATGAGAAAGCGGCTGTATTGTCAGCAATTCAATACGAGCAGACAAACTATGGAGTTTACCTTTGGATTGGCATGCCGTAGAGCCGACCATTTAATTTCCTCGGGTTGAGGGTTTGAAAGGCGAGCGGGGCTCCGTCATGTCTGTCAGTTCAATGGGCTGGCTCTCTCCCTCTTTCCGAAACAGCCTGGGGTTTAGGGCATCCATTGAGGCATTACAATCTGGAAGAATTAGTCGGGAGTGGATGGTCTCTCAATTGCTGCCACGATTTACAAAAGAACGCAAACAAGTCTCAGACTTCGTATGATTGAGGGCAAATTAATCTTCCCAGCTCCCCCAGAAATAAGAGCCCCAGTCGCTGTGGTTGACGTCTGTTGCCTCTCGGAGTAATTTTATTTATTTTTTAATCGAGCCTGGTGTTTCCTTCCTCCTCTCCGCACTGATGTACTACGTGCATATCAATCACTGGCTTAATTAGCGGGAACGGCAACTAGAACACACCGGCTGTGCTCTCTGACAGACGCATCATCATTTTGTATGGCAGCGCCCTCGCAAGCAGTTAAGACAAATGCGCCACAATAATGAAAGCACTTATTGGTTGGAAAAACTGAGAACAGACAGCAAAGACAGATTAATTCAGCAAGTGTTTCTCCTGCACGGCCACACCTAAAACGCTCAGTGCTGATTCAACTGCCATCCTTGAGAGTGAGAAAGGACAAAGTGCGGCCTTTCAGCACGAAACATACTTCGTTATTACAGAGGCTGTTTCACATCTGACACGGTTGCCGTGTAGAAGCTTGGGCAGCACTCAGAAAGTAATCAGTTGAACATAAATTCTGATCCGTGAGAACCAATTGTTCTTTTCACTAGTTCCCTATTAAGAAGGCGGCTTTGAGTAATAGGAACAATGTCCAACCTCAGAGCCTTGTAGCCAATTGTGCTTCTTTGGTAATACCAAATGACCCCAACTCCCCCCAGCTGCCACCTTCGCCCCCGCCGACAGTCGTAGCTCATTGGAGAAATGCCAGAGGGTCGCAGCAACGACAGGTCTCCCGGTGACACTCAGCAATGCAGGGGTCGAAGCCAAGACAGGTCAAAGGTCGACCAGGTGTCTCCACTCTCAGAGTACATAAACGGCCAGTAAATATTTCCGCCTCTTCCGACCCGTCCCGTTTCACGCTGACCGAGTGTCAATCAAGCGTCACTTCCAGCCACTCTCATTAACTGAGGGCTTGATTTACAATTGAGGTAATTAGAGACCTCTAAAGCCAACCCATAGTCATCCACTCAGCACTCCAACCCCCCATGTAGCTCTGAAGACAGTTAATTGGCACCCGTCAGATCTGCTCCCACAAATCCAGCCCTAACGTTCTCATAGCATTGCTAGCACGTTGCTGCAGAAACATGGGAACGGTTTGCCCTTAATGGCTCGCTGAGACTGTTTTCGAGCCTCGCTAAAACTCCACTGGGAATCCTGTCCATGGGCACTAATTCTGGCTGCCTCTAAAGATACAGGAATAGGGTCCAACTCGATTTGCCCATCAATTCACTGTGGTGTAGTTGTGTTGAAAAGTCAGAAATAAGTCTCCGACTAAATTTGTTCCTAATCAGCTGAATGTGTTAATTAGCAAACTTCTTGAGCCAGTAGGTGGCGGTAATTTGACAAATTAGCTGGCTCAACAGCACAGAGTATGGCAGAAGCCCAAAGCATGGCTTTTACATTGTGAACAATGCACTTTCCACCTTTGCCATCAATGGAAACATTGTAGATGGTTCCGCCCTAACTCACAGCTCTAATTATAGGTAAGACAGTCACAAACACGCACTTACAAGCTTGGTTTTACCCTGACAATGACAACTTACTTTCACTGCCACTCAGAGGACTGCATGTAGCAAGGCAAACTACCGGTATACTGTTTGGTCTTGGTCTACCTACAAATTAAAGGAGAGTGGGTCAGGATTACTGCACATGCTCAGTACTTACATCCTAAGGAAGTGAATCTGCTTGACTGCAAGTCATAATGTGACGCCATCCTTTCCAATCCGTCTTCGTTTTACATTGTATTTATATATTTTAGTCACTCGGGCATTATGCTTTTTATTTTAAGCAGTTTTCGGATTGAAATTCAAGGATTCAAAGTGCTTTTTCCTCATTTTAGCTGAAGGACACAAAGAATGTAAGCTGATTTAAAATTGCCAATAATCATAGAGGAAGAAAAAAATACGCTCCTTCTTCTATGATTACTGGCAGTAGGCAAACCAGCTTAAATTTATGTGTCCTTCAGCCTCGAACCTCCATAGAAAACTCCCAAATATCCAAAAAAAAAAAAACATAATGCTGGAGTAGCTAACATATACAAATAAAATGCAAAACAATTACAGATTTGGAAAGTTGAAAGTAGATTTTGATTTACAATTAAGTGGATTTACTTCATTCATTTACTTCAAGTTGTGAGCATGCACTGTACTCGTGACACAGGTCCAAATACAAATAAAAAAACTTTTACTCCATGTGTCATTGAGCCATGCACAGCACTGACAGTAAGCACGCAACTAACTCTCAATTTCTTTGAGTTTATTATGAATTGTTTTGAAAAATGAATTAGTAAGGAGGTCATTCTGAAACATACCAGTTCTGGATGTGAGCTGTGCTCAGTGAAAAACAGTCTCAATAAATGTGTATTCATTCTTTGGAAGTGTTGGGATTTCATCAGATCAACAAACCTCAACAGCCCTGGAGCTGAATCACCAACAATCTGACAAAAACAAAGAGTCCTGGGACACGGACAGAGATTTTCTTAAGCAAGTTTCTCTCGCACATAAATCTGCATATGCTCCTTCTACAGGCTTTATGTTTTCTTTTCCCTTTTGGAGAGCAGCCACGCGATAATCTCAAGTACTCACAGAGGCCTTACTTTCTATACACTCTACTCTTGGACGGCTTGTAGGTGCCGAACAAAATTAAAAAGTCAAAAGAATTAGGCCAGCAATAAAAAATTAATTCCATGTTCAACCCCACTGAAAAATCATTCCCCAGTAATGAGATTTTTACAGCAGAAATCGAGCCGAACTCAAGAAGCCGACTGCTAACAGGAGGAATGTTGGAGTCCTGATTTTCTTTTCGTATTCCATCGGCGGCGCAAGCCTGACTGAATTTATGGTTAATCTAGAGCGAATTAAGGTTTAATTGTGGTGATTTAGAAATTTACTGTGGATAGCATTTCCATTAATCACGTTCGTCTCTGTTAGGTTCCCACTGTAATTAACAATCTATATGCAGGAGCTGTCTCTCGGCGACAAGGTACCATGGAAACTGGAGAATCCACAGTCACATGAGGATCACTCAAGGGATTGGAACAAAACTGCAACAGGCGTACGAGAGAGAGGGAACAAGAGAGAGACAAAGAGCGAGGGAAGGTGATGGAGACTGAGAAAGATAGAGAGAGATGGGATAGAGGATTTAGAGACTTATCGAATGTGAAATCCTGCGGTCTGATTGCAGAGAGAGTAAGAGTGAGAGTGCTGGTCCAGACTTGAGATGATTCACATGGTTTAGCAGCTAAGGAAGAGCAAACAGCAGGGACTGACTCAAGCCCCGAGCGAGACTGACCCGTGAGCCTCGCTACACTTCCCAGAACCGCTGGATGCATCAGTGTTTACAAAGAGCTCTTCCGTATTACAGCATATTTGTGTGAAAGATTTACACCTCACATGAAAAAGGCTCGCGCGTCAAAAAACAGACGCGTACGTCCATGACCATGGGAAAAGCAAACAAATACAGCCTTGCGCTACACTCAATGACGTACCTGGCATCCCTGCATACCAAGAACTCCTATGTAAATCAGAGCATTCGTAAGCAGCATTTTATGAAGTGTGGTCACAACACGTTTCACATAGAGCTAGGCCTTAACTACCACAAGTGTCAGCCTATGGCAACAGTGGCAAGGAAAAACTGTATGATCTTTTCACACTTCTACTGCTTACTGTGATGGCTGAGTGTCAGAAATGGATTATGGCACATAGCAGCCGGGTGAGTCTCTTTCCTTTTGACTGATCCCTGTCTACACCGCACTGGCAGGAACGCTATGTCTGCTCCACTTCTTGGAAGAGACAGTCATGATAACAGATAGGTCATAGGGGAATACAGCCGCTCCATACTTCAGCAGGTTACAGACTGACCACTCACCAAAACCACCCCTCTACCCGCATTCTCCATTCTTGTTCTCTCTAACTGCCATTTCCATAAGATTCAGCGACTTGATCGATTTACCAAGAAGGACTAAGAAAAATCACAGTTTCCCTTCTTCCAGGAAAGGCCTTCTGAGACATTCTTTCAGTGATGACAAGCATAGCTTGCGCAAAGGGTAGGGCTGCTCCGATCAGGGTTTTTAGGGCCGATCACCGATTGCCAATCACTGAAATTAGTATCACCGATACCGATACCAATCACACAGCATCTATTTGAAACTGAAGCTAGCTTTTAATAGTGTAGCATTAATTATTCATTTATTTAAGTTTTTCTTAACACTGTATATTAAGCTTTATTAAATGAAGAGATTAGAGAGTATCATGAATTGACTGCTCTTTTATTTGCAAGAATATGCGACAGACAAATGACCAAATAAAGAACAGGGGAAGAAACAAGAAAACTATAACCTAACTATAACCAATAACTATCACAGCTTGAAGTACCTCTTTATCTGTACGCCATCTAATTATCTAAGCTGAGGTAGTTTTCCCTTTGAACAGACCTTGCTAATCGCAAATTTTATGTCCTTGTCCGACATACAGAAGAACTGCCAGACTGGCAACTTAATTTTAGCGGTGCATTTTTAAATGTCTCGCGTTAATTGTCTCACACGTTTTGCGTTATACAATCGGCTCTTTTTTATCGGCCTAAATGACAACTCCGATTAAATCAGATAGTCCAGAAATCAGGTCGCCTATGGATTGTTGCACCCCAAGCAAAGGGGGACACAAACCCTGCAGCAAAACCCAAAAAATCTAAAATTCATTCATTTAAAAAATACCATTACTGATAGTGTCTCGTTTAGAGTTTCCGTCTTTTGTATAGAGTGAAATTCAAATTCTTGTTAATGTTCGAAAAATAAAAATAAAGTATTAAATAAGCCTTCACGATTTAAGAGATTTTCCAATTGTGAACAAAAATCAATTGTAAAGTGAAAGATTAGCCTACTTCAAAAAGACAATATTTTCCACTTGATTAAAAAAACAAGATTTAAAGACGTGTTATAGGACTGAAATATTATTCCAAGCAGATTTATTTATTTATTTATGGCAGAGCTGCCGCGGACTGAGGAACAAAATAGCGTTCAGACTATATGAGCCACAGTCCACTAACGGTCAACTAAGGAGAAAAACACAAATACAAACAAACAATGGAGCTCTGACAGGAACTCAAATCCGAACCAACTTCCTGCCTCGATGCAACCTCCGCTAACCGCCTCTTTCTCCTTTGTCCGATGTCTCTCCGGTCTCCTATTCAGAGCACCACAACACAGCAACACATAACTGCTGTTTATTTTCTCACAGGAAAATAAACCACAGACCCAAATATTTGCGCTTTTGCTAAGCCGCCCATCATAGCTAATGCCGGTGTCCCGCTTCTCCCAACACGTGTTTGTCTTTCCCCAAAGTTTATATTTAAACGCTGATTCTGAGTTAAAAAAAAACAGCCTCACACATATTCCAATAAATTGTCACTAATCCATAAGCCCCCATATCTTCATATTAAGAGCCAGTGGTGGAAATGCTTAACAAAGCATAGCCATTAGGCGAGGATTTTAGATATGCACCTCTATGTTAAAGGCATCTCATCTTAATCTTGCGTTTTTCTGAACCATATTTCAATCTCTCAACGACGGACGCGCTTTGCGGGAGAGCCAAGTCTTCGGTCCGCTCTCAGATCTATAGCGTTTTGCCGTTTTGGGTAAATTTTACTTATTAACGGTCTGCGCGCGATAAATAAATGCGGTGTGATTTATTAATTGAACTAATGAACGCTAGCCTGATTTCTTTAACCAGCTTTTATTTTTCTCGTGACGGCAGAAGTTTGTGAGTATTCGTCTGCAATGCAAAGAGACGGCCGAGCACACTCGGCAGACATTGCTTTGAACTCCTTTGTTGTGAAAGAGGTGGGGTTGATCGCTCACAGCAGGTAATCAGGCTGCTTCAGGCTAATGAACCTGCAGACAGCACCTAGCTGCTTAAAGCCAGAATGAGGAAATGAATTAGCGGAGGGGTTGGGAAGTGTTAGAGTTATTTCCCAGAGAAACATTACTTTCAGAATGACACGTTGAAAACGACTTTTTTTTGTGTGGGCATGTCAGCGCTACATGAATTTTAGGGGGAATTAATTTGACAAAAAAGAACCAATTAAATTACATCCCCAATTTCTTACTCCTTTGTGACACTGCTGAGACAGATGCTTAAATTCTCTGTTAAAGTTTCTTGGGCTAAACAAGCACGACCTTTCGGTGGAATACAAGAAGAAGAAGAAAAAATGCAGTTGGCTCATGAAGAGAGGGTGAACCATCTTTCAGTGGTCACTTGGATTTAATTAGAGGCCGAATTCCTGAGTCAAAGAATCTCCCCTCAAATTCCCCTCCTCTTGTCCAACGATTTTACCAGAAGGCAGGACACAAGGGAATGAATTTATGCATGTTGCTGGAGGGAAGGTGCTCTTGGCGAGGAGAACGAAGCCATCGGGGTTTTTTTTTTTTTTTTTGACTAACGCAGTTGGGTGTGTTTATGCAACTGCCTGTGTGAGTGCAAACGTGTGTGCTTGCGTGAGTCTGTGTATTTGAGCTTTCACTTGTATGTGTGTAATTGTGTGTGCGAGCATGTTAGTGTGTTATTGAACTAACACGTGCATCTGTGTGTAAGAGTGCGTGGGCATGATTGTATGTGTATGTCCATGCATGAATGTGTGAACGCGTGTGTGTGTGTGTGAATGCATTTGCATATATTTGTGTGCACGTGTGTGTTTGTGCACACGTGTATACATGCATTTGTGTCTGTTCGTGTGTGTGTGTGTGTGTGTGCGCGCGTAAGACCAGAAAGCAGGAGTGACCGCTCCTCCCCGGCCTCTCGGTGCTCTGTGGATCAGCCCTGCTCGCTCCATCACCCCCAAACCCCAGCAGATATACAGGAGCTAATATCAAAAGGCAAGCAGTGATACCAGCTTCAGGAGGATCACATGCTTCCAGGTGCCTATCCCATTACAGACATGATACACCATACAATGCAGTCCCTCAGACAGCTGTGAAATATGAGCGCCGTCACTTAATCAAAAAGCAGCACAACAAAGCGCATTGTATCGTCCCTGACGTCCACAATAAGGTTCTATTTGTTGAGTGAAGGATATGTTATTGAGAACAGAACAGAAATCGAGGCCTCAAATAAACTTCGCTTGGTTCAACTGGCAGGATGCAAAACAGATTGGACGCTACAGCTACAGTATACAACCTTCATCAGCCTTTGACAGCAAAAACAACCATAATCATTTTTGTATTCTGTCAATAGAGTGGTTGACCAGAACATGCTGGATTTCTATTCTGGATGGTATATTTCTGATCCAAGTTATGTTTCTGTGTTGTCAGTTGACTACCCAAAAACATTTACTCTTTTGGCTACATTGTCCTGGCCAGTCATCTCAGAAAAATGAACGCCAGTTGATGTCCCAATAATTACAAAAGCCTACTGAAAAGTTCCCTTGCCGAGGAGCTCGCTTGTTGGATAGTCTCCTTATGAAAGAGCCCTTCTATGGAAGGGCTCGTTTGTGGAAAAGCTCGTTTGTAGAAGTGCTTTCTTGTGGTAGAGCCTACTAGTGGAAGAGCTCCCCAGGCGCAGCGCTGGAACAGGGAATTGGGGGGGCACAGACATGTCCCTTTTTGACAATTAGGATAGTACTGGCTAGTTCTCAATCATTTTCCTTTCCTCATTGACGCATTTTCCAATTATTGTAATTGACAACTGAAGACACGATTTCAAAATTACTCTCGGTATTGAGTGAAAAAAGTGTCACTAGCCACGCTATGAAAAGCATGCGGCTCAAGCCATTTGCGCAGGTATGCAATTTTGAATAACTCTGATTTAAATTCAGCAAATGCGCGTCCACATGAATGATTGTCGTCCTGCCTAATCGGGGAGAACAAGCAGCACCTGTTAAGTGCGGAGCGCTCTCGGAGTGAACCTTTTGTTAATCACAAAAATGACTGAGAACAGGTCAGGACTAATAATTGTTTAAAACAGATGTTTTGTCCACCCCAATTCTCAGTTCTAGTGAATTCAGCCCATAATTTCATTGCTGTTAGATCGCATATGGAGAGAAACTGCGTCTTCAGCTGCAAATTAGGATAATTGGAAAATGTGTCAAAAAAGGAAAATAATTGAAAGCTAGACAGGACTATTTGTCATAAAGGGACATGTCCGTGCCCCCCCCCCCCAATTCCCTGTTCTAGCGCCGGGCCTAGAGCTCCCATGTGGAAGGGCTTGCTCGTGGAGGAGCTCGCTTGTCAAAGAGCCTGACTGTGGAGAGTCCGCTTGGAGGAGCTCGCCTGTGGAAGAGCCTGATTATGACAGAGCTTGCTTGAGGAAGAGCTCACTTGTGGTAGAGCCTAATTCTGGAAGACCTCTCTTGTGGAAGAGCCTGATTGTGGAAAAGGCCTTGCCCTTCCCCTTGGGGTCCAGTTTAGACAGCACAGGTGTGGGTCAGTGCCGCTCCTACAGCGACGACACCCCAAGAACACCTGCTTCCACTGGAGGGGCACAGCGGAAATGCCTCCCCACCCCCTTTAATATTCTCCAGTCAGTCAAGACCAGCCCCGCCCTCCCTAACAGATCCACCCTTTGTCTCCCGCCGATCGGAATGCGGCAGATGGGAATCTCTCGGCGGGGGGCGGAATTCCAGCGAACGCACGTCCCGCACACCTGCACAGGGCCTGGGGTCAAGGGGCTGGAGCGCCGGCTACAAAGCAGACTCGGAGTGCCCGTCCGTCGCACACCTTCGAGTGCTAACGAAGAGGGAGGGCAAGGGTCCTCTCAACCCGCTTATTTCCTCCACTCCTTCGCACCTTGATGTCATTACTTCCTCCACTTTCTTTTCATCTGTTTTCCCAGCCCCAGGTGCTGCCTGTGAGGCCAGGAGGCCTCCCCTGTCCTCACAAAGTCATTACCGGCCCATCAGGTCTTTCTGCTCCGTCATGACCACTGCAGCAGTTTTGCTCTGAAATAGGCTCTTTCTGATTGAATGCACTGCGCTCCACTGGAAATGTCAGGCCCTTCTCCCGTCCACCCAGCATCTCCTGCCTTAATCCTCTCCTCATTTTCCCCTCATTCCGCAAGTAAAGATTCAGCATTAATGGCCCTGACTGTACTGTGTCGTCCCCGAAAAAAAAAAAAAAAATTCCCAGAAACCCATCTTAACTGCATTCAGGAGTATATGTCTGGAGCGAAGACTCTGAGGTAATTGGAGTTCACAGGATTCTTTATTCTTGAGGACTTGTGATAGGAGAGAGACAGTATTAGAAAGATGAGTAATGAGGAACAAACAGAGCAGTGAGCTGCTCTCTATCATTCTCTCTTTCGTTTGACAGCCAGGGAACTCGTGCGATAATAAGCACAGGATCGTATCTCCCCCACCCTTTTGTCTGGTCGCACCTGGGCTGGTGGCTCATGCTGACGGCGGCAGTTGTAAACAGGTTCTTGGGTCAGGAGTGTGGCACGGTGGACCCACAGTAACAAGGATCTCCCACGGCCTGACTCATAGCTTAGTACCACAGTAGACCGAGGTGGCTGCACAGTCTATGTTTATAACACACAGGTAGCCACTGCTGTGACATGCTCACCGAAATGAACCCTGAGAATGACGGTCTGACCGCAAACAAGACAGCATCAGGGTTTCTATTCACCGCTTCCAGCTGACATGACACAGTTTATCAAAGGATGAGTTTGCCCTGGGATTACAGAAGAGGGCTTTGAATCTTCTTTACAGAGGGACAATGGTGTTCACTCTCTCGCTCTCGTTCTCTCTCTCTCACTTAAGTGGAAAGGTGAATCAAATCTGTTCAAACAGAGGGCAAACAGTTTTGCCCACCCACAGCCTCCCAGCTCGTTGGAGTCTGAGAAAAACTCAGGCGGAGTTTCAAGCTTGGTCTGTAGATACAGAGCCGAAAAACAAACAAGGCAGGAAATAAAGCCGGGCAAGAATGGAGGCACTTAGTTCCCGCCCAGCAAATATGCTCTACGGCCCTCAGTGCGGACACAGCTGACTCCGCTCGGGCGACCACGGGATGCTATGCTTCTTCAACCTGCCCTGCGTTCTGAGTGCTTATTGCTTGACCACTGTGTCTGGGAGAGCTGAAATGATGAGCAGGTAAATGGCCCAATTACAGGCTGTAGTTTTTGTCATGGCACTGGGGGGTGGGGATTGCCATTTGAGCAAAGTTTTGTTTCCAAAATAAACCCAACTTTAAACAGTAGAAATTGAGTTTCCAAAGGGCTCAACGTCAATGAATTAGAGGTCTGCATATCTTATAACAAAAAGGGGAACTTGTGACTTCAGCCAAAAGTATATCAATGACACTCTCTTGTAAATAAATAAACTAAAAATATGTGGGTCATAACATATGGGCGAGAAAAAGAAAACATTTTTACCATTTCTTGAAAAAGAGTGTTCGTTGGAGTTGGGCTCTTTGGAAACTGAATGATTCAATTAACTCCATGTATGAAGGAAAAGAAGTCGCCACTGAAAACTGTCTACGATTTCAATTCACTTTGTGTGGAGAGATTGAGACGGAACAAACATCCTGTTGGCAAACAAGCAAGGAAATTTTTTAACAAACAAAGTAAAACTAAACACTTGCCTGGCTTGTATTGACGGTATTCTATGCACATGATACAAAGTCAATGCAAAGTCAATGCATGTATTCGCGTCTTTGCATTGACTTTGAATGTACTCTGTCTTGTGAAAAATTTGTTACGCGTCCAGTGTGAAAGCGGCTTTACTCTTATTCACGGTTTAAATTGTTCGCTGTATCACTGCCTGACGTCCGGTCTCTGTTTCCCTACAGCTGCAAGTTACCCAAACACCGACTGCAGGGTGAAGTTGCCCTCAGCTGTCGACTTCCAGGCTGCTCAGCCTGTCAGGCTGCATATAAGCCCTCCCCAAGCACAACCAATCAGATCGCGAACTAGAGTACAACCAATCCGCTCACGAATTCAATTCGAATTCCTCTTCTCAAAGTGGAGTGGAATTAAGAACATCAATATTGTTAAAAACCAATGCATCTAATCGTGAGTTTTCTCATTAAAGAAACTGATTAGTGATGTAACGTTAGATATTTCAGCTATTTTGATTATGTTAACCGATGCAAACAAGTGCAATTTTTTTGTCTTACATTTAACTTATAGGCCTAACCTTAGCTTAACAGGTCATACTTGTTAACTTAAACACTTCTACAATGTAACTTCAAGTATAACTCTGAAAAATGAAATTGGCGTATTTGTGACATACTGACATATTTGTGACATAAGTTGTTCCGTTGAGCTTCTTAAAAACTTCAACTGCAAGTTGCTGTAACCTTAGCTGCAATCAGCCTACAATCAGCCTTGAAGATTGTAGAGACTAGTGTATTGCAGGCTGGTTAGAAGGCTAATGTTGATTTCATATTGTATAATCATTAATAGTATTCAGGCAGATGCCTTCAATTCAGCTTATTGAAGAAAATATCGCACAAGTAGGCCAAGTTTATGTTTCAAAAAGAGTTATACTTCAAGTTATATTGTAGAAGTGTTTAAGTTAACAAGTATGACCTGTTAAAACTCACGATTAAATGCATTCATTTTTAACAGCATTGATGGTCTTAAGCCCACTCCGCTTCAAGGAGAGGAATTCAAATTGAACTGGCTGCCTCGTGAGCGGATTGGTTGCACTCTAGCTTGCGATCTGATTCGTTGTACTTGGGGAAGGCGTTTACGCAGCCTGACAGGCTGAGCAGCCTGGAAGTCGACAGATGAAGGCAACTTCATCCTGCAGCCAAACACCGTGGGGACCGGAAATCTGAAGAAATTCAGCCAATCAGACTGACTGGTAGTTTCTGGATAGTGTAACTAGAAAACTGGTGATTATGTGTCAGACTGACAGCGCAGTGAGCAGAAATCTGAGGCTGAGACCACCTGAACCCCTCCCCTTTACATCTGATTGGCTACACAGTCTTTTTGTTTTTCCATCCAAACATGACTCCAACAGATATCGTAGCCAAAGGACATCACCCAGTTACATAAAAGAAAAAAACTACAATGCTCAATGAAACACTATACCATAAACAAAGAATGTCGCCCACAATATCCCTGTCATTCTCATCTGTTACTTATATTCACCCCTGATTGAGTGCAGCTCAAGAATTGTGATTTTGACATCTCCAGCTGCTATGTGCTCATCTGTTCTGCGCAGGGACTGAAATATTGTTTTCCTGTCCTACGCAGCATTATTTGCCAGTTTATGAACTTGCTGGAGTGTGACACATTAAAAGTGGCTCTTTTGCTAAATCTGGCACTTTTACTGATGCATCTGGAACACAGATTACAGAATACTGGGCATTACCGACTGAATATGACATGGAAAAACAAAAACGGTAAAAAGAACCTTCGGACTCCTCAGTGGACACAAAAGGATTTTAATTGGACTCCTAGCGGGTCAGTTCTCCATGGTTGAAGTGCACCTGAACCTGATAATTGCTAGTAGCAAGCTGGCTAGAGAACGCTCGGTGCCTTTGTCCGCAGTCGCTGCCTGATTGGTCACAGGTGGCGCATGGTGATCCGTTCCTGCGCTGCTGAATGTGGAATGCTTCAGGGCGAGTCGCTGCCAGGGCATCAGCGCATCAAAATAACCATCACCGTTTCTATGGCAGCCAGCTGCACGCACATCAGATGTGGCACAAGAAAAAAGAACGAAGGCGAAAAAGGATGGGGAAGAAAGCTCCTCTTTAATATATCAGGCAGAGGGATCAGTCAACCGCTGCTCTGCTTGGCCAAATTTTAAAGCGGCAAGCAGTGAAAGTGGGGCTCCAGAGTCATCAAGGGTCAATGAAAGCCCAATTATAAGATGCTGTCTTTCCCAACTGGAGGCTGTTTTGATGGGGAAAGCATGGCGGTTGTAAACAGAAGATTGCAAGTTTCAATCCTCAGCTGGGCTTTGTTGCAGCACCTTGAATGATAGCACTGAACCGTACCCCAATGCGAAGGATTACAGCCAAACCCGAGACGTCACCCCAAATTAAGAGCCAAACGACAGACAGGGAGACGAATGAATAAATATTTTTTTCATGGTCCGAAGCAGGAAGTGCGCCCGCTGAGAGGCGTACTCGTACAGATTTATAACTTCCTCTGGCCGCCGCGCCTCTTTGAGCATCGCGTCGCTCGATTACACGCCGCTCGTCGGAGCCTGTCAGCCACATGTCTATTAGGCAATGACCGCAGTCAAAGGTGTGCATGTAAGTTTGCACAGCTGAGAGACGTGCAATCAAAGGCCCTCTCGGCTCTCGAGCCCTCCGCCGTGTTTGTGTGCTCATGCAGGCAGACCAGGCGTTCGATCCGTCCTCCGTACATGTGTACCTGTGGGTCTGCGCAGTCGCAGTCCGGCTCGCAGGTCGAGCCAGCCAGGTGGGGCCTGAGTGAGCGTTAAGAGGCGGGGCCTGCAGTCTCCTGTGACACCGCGGGATTGCACAAGAAGATAGGGCTGTGATTGGTGGAAGTGGAATAAAAGCAGCATGAGAAGAAGATCTGGAATACAATGCACAGGCTAACACGTTTTAAGTGAGCAAATACTCTCCATAACGGCTAGCCGTGCATAACACATATACGCCCGTACACTCACACAAAGAGGAAAGCTCATATGACTCCATTAACGCACACATATGCACGCACAGACACACACACGCACACGAGGACAGATAGCTCTCTTGTTCAGTAAACACACTGATCACGGTGGCCTGCAGTCTCTGCAATACAGGCAGTTTGCAGACAGAGGACTTTGTCTCTGCTTAAAGCCACAAGGCTCCACGTCTCAGAGGCTTCAGGCTCTAGAGCTGTCAGGCGGTCAACCGCCCACAGGGAGCGGCGAGGTGGTACGAGAGAGAGAGAGAGAGAGAGAGAGAGAGAGAGAGAGCAAGAGAAAGAAGGAGGGAGAGGGGCCCGGGTGAGCTCGACGCTATTACGCTGAGGCTTGGCCTTACACTGACTTCACGTCCATCCTTCTCCCCAATAGTCCAACCAACTCAACCACGCTGACAACTGGAAAGGCCGACACACAGGAAGGTAACAGTTAGAGCAACTGTTGTCAAAAACAAGAAAACACAAATAAGTGCAACTAGGGGACACTCAAAAACGACAGTCGGGAAAACTCAATATACGCGTTGACACATAGATAAGGACAAGAATGAAAACAGAACACAGACATATCCCTTATAAATACTTGTTGGGCAAGTACTGTATTTTCTATCCAGCATGGGGAAAAAATGAACTTCAAATATATCCTCTACGACAGCTTTATTTCGGTAGGAAATGAGTTGAAGGTGTTGTGTTTCTTCTGGTTGAATTTACAAGCATTTGGAAGCCTCCGCCAGACCACAAAGTGTCCTCGCCACATGCCGTACATCAGATTAACCAGACCCACTGTTTTAATCAAAGCTATTTTCATACAGGCAACAATCCAGAAATACACAAACACCAAAATGTGAGGTGTTTGGTTTCAGTGAAACTACGTCATGAAGCTGACAGACGAAGAAACTATAAAAAAGACAGAATTTGAATTGTAGACAAGCGAAAAGAGAGAAAGCGCCAGCACAGAGGGGGAAAGAGCTAAACAGGGAAGCAGTAGTCAGTTAAAATATCTGTAATTCTCACATTGAATAATACCCTTTCCCAGGTGACTGAGCTCTAATCACCCAGGGAAACAGATACAAATGTCAGTCATACCAAAGGAGAAAGCAACGCAGGGATACAGCAGCCCTGGAGGATGATAACAAAGCCAAATCAGCTGGTATTAGTCTTATTATGATACTTAATGTCTCCATTTTTTCACTCTTATGTAAAACATTGTAGTTTGTTTTACATTATTTTGACAAATGACATTTTCTCACTGGCAGTGATTTTTTTTTTTTTTTTGCCTTATTTTGCCGGAAAGTAATAGATTTATTGTACACAGATAAGTCTAAAACACTGACTTTTTTGAGTAATTTTGTGTAAAGGTAAGTCTAAAATATGGACTTACTTTTTGTGTAAAGGTAAGCCTATTATGCAGACAATTTTTGTGTAAAGCCAAGTCGAAAGTATTAACTCTATTTGTGGAGTGGCCCTCCTGTCTCCTAAATGAGAACTTATCATTGGAGAAGTTATTCAGTCTCAACAATAAAAGATTTTTTTATATTATACAGCTTTTACAGTCGTAAATACTTCATTACATTCCAGGTATTTCACGGATATTTTTAATATAATAATTCTATTTTCAAATTCCATGGCCATATATGGTTAATTAGACAGAGCAAGGGCCAATCTGCATCTGCAATGACCTCATTGTGGCCACTGGTACTTGACGACAAACCCTCTGAGATCCAGTCGCACATGTATGTAGCGTGCCTAGAGGCCTCAGCATAGTACAATGATAGTAATCGCTGTGCAAATTCAAACTCATCGCAGATATGAGCTCAGTTGTTCAGTGTACTGTTTCAGGTACAGGCTTCACAACAGTTACAGGCCATATTACATCAACAGTGAGCCAATCCAGTCGAAGAACACGATTTGCTGGCCTGTTGTTGATGCTCACACATAGACTGTATAAAAAGATGGACGAAGCTACCGTGACAGTCAACCATTGGTTTCAGCATACCATAAAGGAAGCCTCGATTTTGGCAATTTGAATTGCGCCATGTTATCATTTTAAAACCGGATGTGATTTCTATTGGACGAGAGCGTGTATTGAAGATCCGGGGAGGACCGTGGCTCTGGACCTGACCGTATCGGACGAGGACCAGAGGATAGCCACACCCCTAAAGCATATTCTGGGTTTATCCTTTATACTGGTCTTTAAGGGAACATAATTTACAAAAATGAACATCATGATATATCGAAGGAGACTTGAAACTTGCTATAGCTACCATAAGATAATGTGAAAAATCATTATTTAAATGAAAAATCAGGTGCGAAAGTGGGGTAGACTTCTACAGCATTGAACTTCTTTCTGCAACCACCAACGTCGCCATGTGCTGGCCATCAAATAAAATGCCAATTTATGGTACTTCTGCACGATCTTCATTTTTCAGACCAGGGTGCGGTGTCCATCTTTTTATGCAGTCTATGCGCTCACGCTGCAGCAGGTCTCTGATTGGCAAAGCTTGTTGAAGCTGATAACGATTGTCCCGGAACTTGGTAAAAGACATTTATTTCTGTCACCATTGGCTAACAACATTAGCATTAGCTTAGCAACATTATTTTTAATCTTGCTGACGTCTTTATTGTAACCATACATAAGGTTAAGTAACAGTAAATACAAAAAATGTGCGTTATTTGAATTTAACTCTTTTCCAACTGGCCAACATGAGGACAAAATGGCTCAGGAAAAGCACTACAATACTTGGATATCTTTGGAGAGAGCAGATACTCAGTTTCCTCATCATGAATAATGCAAATGAATCTGATGTAATAAGAAAAGCAATCTGACCGGGACTTGGCAGTGCCGTCAGGAAAGAGTTATGAGGAATTATGATTACGTTATTGCAATTTTTCAGTTTGTTTGTATTTAAAAAAACATTGAGTGGTATTGTATAGATGGAGGAAAATCGGCCAGTCAAAGGGTTAAAAAGTAATATGATGTCAAAACTGGTAGACTAGGTGACTGCCGGAGACTCATGGCGAGCACCCAGTCAACCAGTTCCAATAAGTCAGAGATGTGACCAGGGTGAACAACTTAGGGCTAACATGGAATTTTCAGCAGACGTGGTTGACCTAAACTCATTCAAAAGGGGAGTATTTGGCCAAAACAATGTCCTTGTCACAGACATCAATGCAGCCATTGACCATTTTGCAAGCTCAGACTCTACTGGCCCCAGTAACACTGACATTGGCGGTCATAGCCATTGGAGTTATAAAGTGAGACACCTTAGGGACTTAGACCACAGGCAAAACCAAATGACTGCATGAAACGCCAGTAGTGTGATCTCACAAACACAAGCAGCAGAGGAATGCTAACAACCGCTTAAGCTCGAGCTGAAAAAAGCCGGCACTTGCAAATAGCTGCTCCCGGCCCACAGACAGCAAACTAAGCTTGTGATAGCGGCCTTGAGAAAGAGCAAAGGCGAGACAAAATAAGGACTCCCACACGGCGGCCTTTTCTCCCACGGAGACAAACGGCTCTCCGGGTCAGCGACGCGCGAGGCTGACGGGTCTCCTATATTACATCCTGTCATATCCCCTGTAACCCACGCGTGACCTCAGCGCTAAAGTGGCACTCAAGGCTTTCCGCCCGGCTGCGCCTCGGCCCTCAGAGGAAATCTAGCTCAGGGTTTACAGCAGCGGCTCCATCGGCCGCGGTGCAGGGGGTTGGAGTGGGCAGCTCGGAGCCCTCTCTCTGACACCCAATTCCAGGCCCCGGATTTGAGGCCATCCTCCTGCCCCCAGTGAAAAAACCACTGCTCTACAGAGATCACCATCAAATTTAAATCTATCTTGCTGTCTTGCATGGCAAAAACCAAAAAGTACATCTACTTTGAGTATTTTAGTCCTAACATTTTAGCCATAATCTAGAGCATTTTAGTTATATAGAGGACAAAGTTGCCAAAGAGGTGAGATATCAGTGGTGCACCGTCGGAGGTAAGAAAGGCCTACAGTAATCTCACCTTCAATGCTTGATTACTCCTGCTCTAGTTCTCCAGAGTAATGATTTATTTTACTAAGTAATCCAAACCAATATAAAGCTTAAAATGAATAAAAAGAGAAGTGAAAAAGTTCCTGTAAGCTACATTGATACAATGGATGTTCTATTGTCAGGATGGCGATAATCCAGCTTCATGCAAAAAACTTTATCTGAGGTCCATCTCTCGTTTTGGCATTTTTTCAGCAGCGTAATTAATCATAAGACAATGTTTGATTTCAACACAATGTTATTAGCCGTGAAAAGTATAAACCTGAAGAGGAAGAAATCTGAGGCATATCAAATCATACTGAACTCTCTGGCGAAAGGCTTTAATGACAATAAACATCACGAACAAATTCATACTAAGGGTGCCTTTTCATGCCCTTTATGAGCTAAGAATCTCCAGCACACTTATCGACGTTTTATGTAATCATTTATGTGCATAGGAAAACGCCTCATAACTTTGTGATGCAATCTATCAAAAATAAATTGGCCAGCCATTCTACCGATTGGTCTCAGCACTCACTTATCAGTGAACTGCGACAGGTTTGGCATAATTAAGCGCTGAAGAGCTAACTGAAGGCCTTTCATGATATCAAACTCTCGCCACTGATTTTCACCCATTTCAGAATTTTCCAATACTGTAGTGTAACAAAACTAAGCAAACAGTAACTAAAAACAAACTAATATTCTCGACTTGAGGAACAAAAAAATAACATCTTCAGTCACATTGCAACACCAAAACACTAGGGTCTGCTGAAGTCTCCCTCTTCATCTCTCTTTCTCTCAATTTTTTTTGCAAATCAATTCAATTGGCTTTATTGGCATGAATGTCAAATGGAAAATATTGCCAAAGCATCAAAAGAAAATACAATTCTGCTCTAATAAAAATAATAAATAATGATAAAATATATATTTACATACATGTTGACACACAATTTATTCTCTCTCTCTCCCTCGCTCCCCCTCGTTCTCTTTCTGCCGCAGTAAATAGGCCATGACACAAGCCCCAGAGCTGACCTCACTGGCGACCGCATGCACCACTCCCAACACGCATCTCCATCTTGAGCTGTCACGGTACCTTCTGTGTAACAGCCATATTGCCATCATCACAACTGGGGTGGAAACTAACTTCCTTGTCCAACTTGAGTTAGAGTTCACTTCCTGAGCCTGGAATGGAGATTTTTACAGTTGGCTTGCCCCCAGAGTTGGATGAACTCCATGCTCTCCCCCCCACTTCGTACAGGAAGGACATTAGAAATGAGTTTCTGGGTTGGCAGCTTCAAACAGTAGACCTGATCTCTCATTACACTTGCATTTTACAGGCCGTTAGATTTTACCTGCCAGGAGAGATGACATTAGCAGGGAGTAGGTGTGAACACACAGTGACCAAATGCCAACCTTTTTGGCGAATATCTACCAATTAAAACTAAAACTTTGCTGACGCATACAGGGCTATAGGGCAGAAGCTACAAATTGGATCCCTATTACCTAAAGTCTGAAGTCAGTTTTAAATGGAAGCTGTCTGAAATGTTAAATTTTTCATAAGTAATATTTCTGACAGAATATCATTTATGAATAAAAGCAATAAACATATTTTCAACACAATTGCACTCAGTCTCTGTCATGAGTGAGTTGTCACGTGGTTCATCATATATCGTTACACAACATTAAATTTGAAGATTACAGCATCTGTTTGCCTGTCATTCTATCTATCTATAGTGTGTGGTTTTTGTCTCATTTATCACATATACTTTTGCCACCATCTGGATAAGTTTTATTTTGTGCAAATGCAGATGAGTGTGTGTGTGTGTGTGTGTGTGTGTGTGCTTTTAAGAAGGTGTGTGAATGCATTTACATGCACAAATGCTTCCGTCGTGTTTGTCTGTCTGCGTCTGTGCGTATGTGAACTTGTGAAGTGTATGCATGTGTATTTGCGTATGTGTGCGTACAGACATGCGTGCATAAGTAATGTGTGCGTGTTCCTCTATGTGTCTGTGTGTATCTCTGCCATACAGCTATTTGAGTATATGCAAATGCCTTGTGTGTGTGCACGCGAGTGGGCACGTACGTATGGACGTATATTTATGTTTGTGTGCATACACGTGTGCAGTAACGTAACGTGTGTGTGAGTGTATGTCTGTATGTGTTTGCTTCGCTGTGCATATGGGTATACATGTCCGTAAGTGTGTGTGTATGTGTGTGTGTGTGTGTGTGCGTGCACATGTGTGCATGTATGTGTGTATAGGGTACGTGTGTGTGTGTATGTGTAGTATATGTAGTGTGTGTGCATGTGAGGTGTGTGCGCATGTGTGTGTGTGTGTGTGCGCACACTTGCATGTGTGGTAGGTATATGTGTGTGTGTGTGTGTGTGTGTGTGGTATGTGTGCATGTGCGTGTGTGTGTGCGTGTGTAGTGTGTGCGTGTGTGTGGTGTGCAGGTTTGTGTGTGCATGTGCGTATGCAGTGTGTGCACTTGTGCGTGTGTGTGTGCGCGTGTGCGTATGTGCATGGTGTGTGTGCGCACATGCGTGTGTGTGTGTGTGTATGTGTGTGTGCGCGTGCGTGTGCAGTATGTGTGAGTGTGTGTGTATACACTCAAGCCGATCTCTGCCCTACGCAGAGCTCCAGCAGGAAGAGCAGCTGGAGTGTCCGGACTGCGGTGCGGTGACCTTGGGCCTGCAGTGGCAGTGTGAGCAGGTGAGGCCCGGTGAAGCCCAGTGAGGCCCGGTGAGGCCCGGTGCGGCAGGGTCAGGCGGCTCAGCTTTCACTCAGCAGGTCTCATTAATACAGACCCCCTCCCTACTCTCCCTTTCATCTCCACATCCGGCCCCATTCACTCAAACACAGGCTCCTCGCCGCTTAAGTCCAGCCGCAGTTAGCACCAAGACCTGGGGCATTTCTCCAGTGATTAATGTGAGTGCAAGCATGTGTGTGTGTGTGTGTGTGTGTGTGTGTGTGTGTGCGTGTCCATAAGTGTCTTTATGTGTGCGCTCAAGGCCATTATCAAAAACAATAACTCTGTGCAGATGAGCTTTTTATTGCTCCAGCCACTTTTCCTGGCTCAATCGCTTAATGACGCTTTACAGCCAGAAATGGTCTTTTGAGCTGACAGACTGTAGACTCAAGAGTGTGATTTGTCGGTATAGAAAAAAAGAGCATTTTCTCTCGGGCCCTGTAACGGTAAAGTGGTCTTCAGGCTGACCACCCTCCCAGCCACACGGGGACCTCACAGCAGACTGGGGACCCACAAGTCTTTCACATTTGGCTCATGCGATGAAAAAACAGACCCAACGACAAGGAGCCCAAATCCATAAGGTTCTCATGACCAATGATAAAATTCTGAGATACTGAGCGCAATTTCAAAGTACAATTCAAGAGTCTATCCAGGGAAATTGTACCATAATTGTATGGCAAATGCTACCTCAGTCATTTTAAAACCAGAGCCCATTCTCAATTTATTTTTCCTCTAAAAAATTTTCTGATAAATCTTTAGAATTTTACGCTCTTGTACAAACATAGTATTAAACTCCTATATTGTTCTGCCTTACAATTCATAACCACTCTCCAAAAAAAAAGAAAGACATCTCCCTCTAAATGTATTCTGGTAAGTGACTGGATGATTAATGAGTGAAATCCCTAACACTAATGAAGCGTACGCCGTCACATCATCCAATCCTTCACGCTCATATCCCTCTCAGTCTACCCTTTGTTATTTACTGAGGTTAGGCTCCCCGAGCGAGGTTGGAGGGGTGGGGGGGATTACGAGGAGAGGGACGGTAAATAAAGTTTTACCCCCTGGTTGGGCCTCTGAATGAACAAAGTCAAACAAATAATCTCCACAATAAATGCAAAAACAAATTTACGAGATGCTCTTTGGTCGCAGGAACGCCACGGCGTATAATGAAATGAATGAGGTGTCGTAAAGCAGACCGACAGCCCTGCTTCCACGGCCCTCTGGGGTCCCTATAGCAACTCTTGTTCTGGAACAGCAGTGAGAGCAGGGAACGCTGGAGTTATGGTCTCCCTCAACAGGAGAGCTTCACTGCAAAGCTTCCACTGAAATGGATTGGCTAACATTTGATTTTCAGTTCCATTGGACAATATTGTTCATATTGTTTCATTCAAAATTAGGTTCCTTCAAGATCTTTGGAACACCTTTGCACTCAAGAGAGTAGTTAATTGAATGATTTTAACGTTAGTTCCGACAGCCTCCCATTTCATTCCAGAGAGACATCATCGACGGACTTGCGAGGCATGTTCAGAGCAAGGGTAGCATGGCGCTCAGGGAAATAGGACACACTGGTTTTCCATAGGGACACTGCCAAGGCAAAGCAGACACAGTACAGACGAACTGCTTCTCAACCTCCACCAAGGGCCAGTGTGGGTTCAGCTTTCCTTCCATCTGGGCAGTTACACACCTGATATTGGCGATCAACCTCTGTAGTAAAGGCTCTACGACTTGACTAGTAGAAGGTGGTGTGTGACTGCTCAGTTGGAATAAAAACCCTCTCCCAGACTAGCCCTTTCTGGACAAGATTCAGAACCGCAGCTTTATTACAGTACATATCCAGCAGCAGAACTGGAACGTGTGAAAAAAAGCAAGGAAAGTCGACTCAACCGCCCCGGACGAAGCCGTCTGAAACACGTCTAAATATAAATGCAGACGTAGAGAGAGAAGGCTCACTGGGGACTTTCACTGTTCGGTTTGTCAACCCCGGGCAATCCAAGCCATAGACCACAGTGCGGGAAACAAACGTCTCAACTTCTATTTTTGACCTCCGCAAGTATGAGACGCTTAGCATGTTCACACCCCTAATAAAAAAGCGCAGCTAAAATTGCACACCAGTCCTTCCACTGCTTAAAATGAGCACAATCGGCAGTGGGAGCCACATTCAGGTCATGTGTAGTCTTGAACTCAGATGCGACTGCAGTATTTATCTGCGGAATCTGCATTTCTTTTTATGCTAAAACACACACTTGGCCATTAAACGGCCTCCAGGGATCCCACCGGAAACGCATAACGACACCAGCGGTGAGGCCCTCCGAACGCAGTACGGTCACGTTTCCATAATAAACTGCAATATCAGTTTCCCTCGCCACCGCATTACGGAAGGATGCTGGAGCAATTCTGACGTCTCTTGGATGGGACATTAGAGGCGCCGTTTGCTTGGGAGGACTGAGGATAGTTTGATGAAAATCCTGGCGCTCTGGCCTCATTCAGACACTCCAATGTGAAACCCGTCTGGGCCTCCCTGGAGGAGGCCGTTCCAGGAATCGGGGCATTAATGAAAGTCATAATTAGAATCAGAGGCCGTTTTTGCACAGCCACCATCAGACTCCAGCACGTTACACCGTGTAATTTGACTTGTTTATCCACACTGAACCTGGCATCTGCTCGTTGTGGTTTTAGGCACTCTGAGTCAACAGCGCGAGACGCCTTTCGGGGGCCCGTTTTCCTTTTGTGCTGGCAGACGCCGTGATGTCATCACGTCACAACCCTGCCCCCACTCACGCCCCCAGTCCTCCAAGACATTACCCCCCCCCCCCCCCCCTCGACCATCCCCAATGAAGACCTTCAGTTTTCCTGGCCCCTTCCTTTCTGAGCGAGTTCTGAGACCTCCTCCAATGAAGACAGACAACTGGCACTTCGACATATCGGGATCTCCCAGTCTGCGTTCAGGAAGTCGTGCCAGGATTGCAACACCTCCTGTTCCCTTTCACAGGGTAATATGAGAGCAATATATCCAAAATTAAATAATCCAGGATTAGAAATTCTGCCCGCCATTTTAGGAAAAAACTCAAACCACCATTTTCAAGAGCTGTCAACTGCTCCATCTCTACAGCATCAATCCTTCCTTCTCAATTCCTTAGCTCTGGTGATACATTCTCATTTTCACTGTGAGGAGAGGGCCAATCAGACTCTTCCAGAGAATAGCCTGGAAGAAAATCAGATGTGCAACGAGCACCAATGGGGACCCAGTCACCACAAATAAGCTGCTGTTTTTAGCCCTCATCAATTAGCCTGCCATAGAAAAGCAAAGGCTTAATGGGCTCCAATCATGTGTCCTGACTGGACCCAGGTCCCTTATGGCTTACAGCAGAGCATAATCACCATTAATTATCTATATATATCTAAAAAAAAAAAACAATAAACAGCTAACATAAATAATGTCACACGCATAATTACGCTGCCGTTTGATTTTTCAGGCAGGGGTCAGGCGGTCCGAATGATGAGAAAATGATTTGCTCACGAGGGTCCAGTGGTGATTATCCGCAAATGTCTCGCCACAGCGGACCATTAGAACCCACGAGGCATGCATGCACAGAACGCCGTCTACTCCATTGAGAACTTCCGGCAGTTTCTTTAGCTCATTAGCCCACTGATTTCAGACATTACGCAACACAAACACTTGTAAACTTCTCATAAACGTTACAATGAATTTATTTAATTTGGCACATGCATTCAAACCTGGTAACATTCCAGTGGTTTTTGTTTTCAAAATAATTGCAAACACATGCATTGAATTTACCAAAAATGGCCATGAGATCATGAGGTGAAGTATAAAATCGTATGAACCACAGTCCAGTGCCAGGGAAATTTTAATGTGATGAATCTTTTAATGAATCTGAGTACTTTTTCCAATTCTTGGGATAAGCTGCAAAATCTTCAAAAACAGCTAGACTATGGTTTAATCTGCTCTCTACACCAGTCGAAGATGAACAGACCTTCTATCTAAAAAATACACGTGTCAAAAACAGCTTTTTCTAAATGGCACAGGGATTGCAGCAACAGACAAGCAGACAGACAGCTTGACCCCCAACATTTATTTCACTCTATAAATATTTACGGCGAGATGTCGGCCAACTTGCCTGATGTCAGGACGTGGACACCCTGTCAGCAGAGCGGTTAGGTTGGGGGGGGGGGGGGGGGTGTATGTTTTAATACACGGCGATGCTTACATGACAGCTACTCAACGCTGCCCAACACCCAATAAAAATAGATGTCAAGACATCCTGAAAAGTATGCGTCCTGAAAAGCGTAAACATAAACGTGCAAGATTGGATGCCCATGAAATTCATGGACCAGCTGCTCGACTTATAGAATCATCTGAGTCTGTTTTCCTTGTCTGTGTCCGTCAGGCACTCCCACCACATCCCGATCCACCGTATCCATTTCAAGAGCTGAATTCTAATACACGAGAGATTGAATGGAATTTACAAAATCCCATCTGGAATAAGCATGAACCCCGAGATTGGGTAATGCAGCAATTTGGGCCACTGACCTTATTACTGTGCACTTTCAGCTCCCCGGGGTCTTGTGAAAAAATCTCTTTCCCAGTACTTTCTTTCATATTAGCAAACTGCTTCTCTTGAACATACTGCATGTAAACCAAACATTTACAGTTGTGCCTCAATGCATCGCTGAAACACTCATTACCGATAGCTGAGCGCCAGAGCTTAATGTTATACGTGTAGACTCATCAGCTATGTTTCTACGCTCCCCTGCCAAAACTGGGATTTCTCACTGGTTTTCATAATAGCCTTTTGGTTCCACAAGTCTATTGGTGACTTTGCTGATAAGATGACAATCGCGAAGAAAAAATGAACTGTTTATCTTTTCTACTTATGAGGAAAAAATAAACTGTTTATGTGACGGAGTAAGACGATGGCCTTATGACCAAGAAATCAGTCAACAAGCTCGCAAATTTTGAGAATTCTTGCCTGCTTTCCCTGAGCATCTGGAGTGTGTGTTACTTTAAGCTTCTGTTGATAAAGATTCCCTGCTGCTAAAATATGCCATTGTTTTCTTCCCTTATTTCCCCTACGACCACAAGTAAAAGGACCTGCTGTGTTTGTGGTGGATGACTCCAGAACACATGGGAGCGGCGACCTGTCCTGCCTGCTGGCCTGCGGAGCACATGTGTCACACCACACATGTTGTATATAGTGTTGCCACAGAGCTTCACGTCAACCAATAAAATAAAGCAATAAATGCTTTCAGAGCTCGGAGGGCCTGATTTACCAAGACCTTCTGCTTCAGCAAAACGTCTTTTTTTTTTTTTTTTGGTTGGCTAAATTAAGTTTCTGCAACAGTCACTGGCTATGGTGTTGACTTTGCATGTGCTGAAAGGTTTTGCACATGCTGAAGGCCTCAGTAAATCTAAAAATTATACCTGTTTTTTTGGCTCTGAATTTCCCCTTCCTAGTGCTGAAATTACACTCAGTGTGTTTCATGATGAAATTCCCCAGACACCAGTTGAAATATCATGCTCTGAACACACCCCGAATGCATCTTTCCTCATTTATAACACCACACAGCAAACACACTCAACAGGGGTCATTGTAGAGCTCACACAGGCAAAGTAATGACTGATCTACACTCAGGTGCTCACACACACACACACGCACACATTCACGTGGAAATACACTACTATAATCAATTTTGCAAACCTGCCAAAAGATGTGCATTCACCCATCTCTCCTTTCAGCTAATACTTTCAGTATGCTTGTGTCAAGATATACGGATAATCTAACTTGCCCACACATACATGCACTCATGCAAAAACAAAGACAAGCACATGCATATGCACACGCATATGCACGCGCGCGCCCGCGCACACACACACACACACACATCCAGCCTCACCAGAGACATCGGGGGATCAGATTCTAAACAGTGGCTCGGAGTAAACACTAAATGATATGCAGAAAACATGCATAAATAGACAATATTATCCACAAAGGGCCAGACTTATTATTTACAAGATGCACCCGAGCTCCCAAGTAGGCCACTTCTGTAAAAATAAGGCATGCATATTTAACATACGCACTGTCTGCGGACAGCTCTGCTTTAAAGTTCTTCATGACTGGCTGCCGAATTAAAACACGCAGCCAAACAGCTGTCCAGTACACAAGGCTACAATACTATGATTACAGTAAAGAAAGTGAATAATGGATGCTGCATTGCAGCATTAATCCAGGTTTCGAAGTCAGACAGGGTGATAAAAGGGGGAGACGAAGACAAAGAAAACAGAAACGCGCTGCATTACAGTCCATGAGCTTCCCAACCATCGCTCTGCGCTTGCAGTGAAACTGACACAAAGCCTAAGTTCAGTTCTTATAACATCAGCAATAGGCAGAATTAAAAATCTTTCGAACAGTCGACATTTTACTGTAATTAACAGAATTAAAATTGTTGCAACAATAAACAATTTATGAGGCCCGAACATCTGCAGCAAACCTTGTTCTCCTGAAGTGACCTCTCTACATACAGACAGAGAAAGAGAGTGAGTGAGAAAGAGGAAGCGATAGAGGGAAACACAGAGGGTGAGAGATAGAGCTAATCAGCAGACTCCAGCAGAGATTTTACCATTTTTTTTCAACTGCCGATTGAACTTTCAGTTTGGGAGATGGGGTCAAAGGTGTCCTTCGCCCACTCTGAAGAATCGGTGAGAACACACCAGGTTCACACAAGGCGAGTGAGCAACTCACAGTCTCCACTCTCGCGAGCACCAGCAGACCCCTCACCCTAAGAGTCCAGAAGCATCCACTCTTTGAGAAAGAATAGTTAGTCTTCCCAGCATTCCACAGTAAATGGCCCACTGCTGCTATGAGTGACACTTATAAGGTGATGCAATACTATGAATCTAAGGAGAGTAATCAGACCATTCCAAGAGCCTGAATGAAGTAACAACCTGACACCATGATACAGGAGCTCCCTCTGTCTTAACGGGTCAACTTGCAGACCAGGCATCTGGTAAAACCACCAGCACTGGCAGGAGGACCAAAATTGAGATGCTCCTGCAAGTATAACACTGATTCGCGAATGTGCTGCCTGGTCGGAATTCTTCATTAGCTCAGAATGAAGAAGGACAGTTGGCGGCAAGGTGAGGGACGCGAGCGGTTTAATGTTTCCCCGTTTATTTTTCTACCCTTGTTCTTGGGTGCATCATTCCTACGCAAAACGAATTCCACGGATTGCTCGACACTTAGTTCATACTTGAGTAAATAAACAGCAACGGCGTAGTTCCAGTAAAGTTGAGAGCAGCAAGAACGGTGCAAAAAACCACCGGCGTAATTGCGACTGAAGAATTTACTGTCCAAACAAGAGTGTGGGCTCTGTACATGACTCAAAACGCTAACATTCGCAATCCCTGCAAATGCCCTATCCTGGGTAGCTATAGGCCGGTTTAGTGTTTCACCTCAATATTATGTTCCGTTCTACCCTCCACGGCTGGGACGGCCAGAGTAAATGCGTGCGTAAATATATACGTTTTCAAGTGGCTTATGCGCACACTGTATTTATGGGAAACATGTTTAAGCCTCACCAAGCATGCATGTTTGGGGACTATAAAGAGAAATGTTGCTTTTGGCGTCGCGTGAGCTTGTGGACAGCCCTAATCTCCGGTGTCAGGTCTCATTCATGCATTCTGCACTCCTCTTTCGTTCTCCCTCTCTTCCACCCTTCCGCTCTCTGTCTCTTTCAGACAGGGCTTTGGTGTGGCGGAGTTTCAGAGCCTTGTGCTCCAGCCATTCCGAACCAAACATTGGTCTACATGCAACGCTGGAGTTTGGGGGTTGGAGTTGGGAGTGAAGGGACCATCATCTCTGGAGCCCAGCTGGGTCTCCCACCAATTCAGAGCAAAACAAAATGGCTCCATTTCCATCCGCATTTTGCAGATTACTAACGGGAAAAGAGACAAGAGCGACTGATACAAAGTGAGGCAAATGATGAAAACAAACACAATCCCAAAGGGGAAAAATTGTGGATTCCAGCTTGGGAATTGCTTTGGCGATACTGTGCCTCTGTTTGGCAACACTAATGAAACATAATTTTAAACTGAGACAGATGGAGAGAAGCCGAGATGACAGAGGGAGAGAGACAGAAAGAAAAATGGAGGAAGTCAAAGAAACTGATGTACAGAGAGAGAGAGTGATAGAGAGACTGGACAAAACAGAGAGTGAGAGAGCTTGTGATTGATGGTAAGAGCTAGAAAGACAGGGAGAAAGACTGAGGGTGCAGAGGGACCCCAGCATTCGCCCTACCCCTTCAGAACATGTACGTGGAGTTCAGCCCATTTGAGTGCAATTATCATCTCTGCTGGTTGCCACACCAACCTCATGTGATAAATATCCCCGTGTGTAATGGTCCCCGATACATTTTCCCAAAATTAAATGCGCCTTTAATTGACGGAGAGAGCATGAGGCTGCTCCCCTGCCTGACCCTACTGCAATATGGGGGCTCGTCCGGGAGCCCTCAGTCTGATGGTCCCGTTGGAGTCCGGCCGGCCACCTCCCCCTAGTACCCTGACACAGCTGTGTCTCTGTCTTTGCGAGACGTATAAGGAGCGCAGGGAACGCAATACGGCCCAACTGTACGGCGGCATACAATCGCTCACACCCAATTTGGTCCTACTGGCCTGATTTACATTTTTTTTTCTCTCTCTATTTCGCTGCAATATGACGTATTTTGTATTTTACTGTGCTTATTAAGAGACCTGCAACAGCTATGCATGGAAAGAAGGAGCGCCCTTACGCTGTCTCGGAGGGGGAAGTGATCTAATCATGGATGTCTGGCATTTGCAGCCACTGCCAATTATAGTAACACCTTGTACCGTATGCACAGGGATGAGACACTATGCACATGATCTCACTCACTGCATAAGAGGCTACTGTCCCCTTTCAGTCCTGATACTAAATTACATTTCCACAACATTGCAGCACAGTTAGTAACTGAACCTATTCTAACTGCATTCACTTCGCAATGCCCTGCTCCTGAAATAATGTTCCTCAAGGGCCACAAACTTCCTATTTTCCCCTTTACCTTTAAGTATGAGTCAGAGTCACAGTAATTGCTCAGTTAATTACCTGAAGGAAAGAAACAAGGCCTGTATTTGGATTGGAGGGCCAGATTCGACTATCTCTGTTGTTACACTTCTTCACCTAAATTTCACCCCCTTTTCAAATGAATTCACCTCTGCATCATGCCACCCAACCCACACGGAGCAAACATGCAGTGATAGGACAGTGGCCGCTAATAAAATGCGCTCTCATCCATTTGTGACAACTAACTGGCAGGCTGTCATGTGAAGACTTAATGTGACACTATATTACAGTCATAACCTGAGAACCCTGGGCAGACCATGCATTACAATTAGGGGTTATAGCCTACTAACTGCCCATTAGCCCTGGTCTGAACTCATGGACACCACCTTTACCAACTGAGACTCTCAATATGAGAGTCCGTATGAGATTTTAATGAGCTAGCCTTCATTACCTTGTTGGCTAACAGAGAGTGTGTTGTCCTGCATTGCAAAATGGCCCATAGACACCAGCTGCCCTGACTGCAGGATTTTATCCACTGAACAGAACTGCACTCTCGGCGAAGGGAACAGTAAAACACAGCCTCAATGACCGTTGCAAAATAAAACGCAGCTTTCTCTACAGTTAGCTGCCTTGGCTTGTCCCAAATATAAAGACAACAGTACAACCCCCACCTGCCACTTCACCACGTGGATCTGCCCAAATCTGACATTATGAGATGAATGCGGCGATGTATGAAATGTACGCTCACTTACTATATACAGCACTATGTGGTTAATGTTTTATATTGAAAATGCAATAGAAGGAGTGAGTGAGTGAGTGAGTGAGCAGACTAGTGCACACTCTGAACACACAGCCTGTGAGTGTAAGTGTTAGTGCTTCTATTTCAGAGAGCCTGCCTCAGCTTATGCATCCAGCAGACATCTGGATACACAATTACAACCATGATAATAATTGTTGGGTTATTTAATAACTATCAGACTTTGGTGAATTAAAATAAATTAGGGATTCAGGGAGAACCCCTCCCCCTCCCCCTAACCACCACAGTTGTTCCTCATGTAGGTCTTGATCCTTAATGGTCGCCATGGCAACTGTGGCTGTATGAACACTGCCAAAACCAAAAAGTTAATGGATCTGAAAAAGTATTTTAGTTTAACATTTAGCCTTCAAATAAAGCGTACGTTTTTGGCTGAACGCTCAAAAAAATGTCCCATGAGGTGAAATACAAGGAAAGACAAAATATCGGAACTACCCCTCAAAAACAGCTTTGATTTCGAAGCTTGAAACTTTTTTTATAACAGAATACGCTAAACACCAAAAAACACCAATAGCACAGTGGGCCACGAGTAACAGCTCTCTGAAAAAGGCAGACAGACACCTGATAGTCAAAACCACACGCCTACAGCCCAACAAATCACCACAGAATCAATCCATATAACAAAAACTTTGCACTGCGAGCCTCAGAGATTCCAATTATTTGTATTCCCATCCTGCATTTTGAATAATTCAACTTCAAAATAAAATAAGATAACATTTTTTACCTGAGAGGCAATAATCACTATTTCTTCCAGAATTTCTCATTCAATAACTAAAAAGTCCAAAAAAATGTAATCAAATGGAGATTCACCATTCGGCCCTTTTTTGCCCAGAATTATGCTCAGTCAGTGTCAGTGAAACCAGCCCATACAGTCTCAAAGTGGTACTATAATGCTTTTTAACACTTTTTCTTTGTCAGTGCGGTGAGGCTGCGAACCTCTGCAGAGATTTATACAGCCCGCAGTCTCGCCCGACGTCTCTCGCTGCTGAGAGGCTGTTCCCAAAATCTGCACCGGCTGCACAAGCAGCTCCACAGCCGGCCGTGGTAAATCACTCGACCGGCTTCCGCCCCGCCTCCCTGTCTCTCATGATCAGGGGTAATTGTGGGAGATCAGGAGGAGTTGGTGCGGACGGTTCCTCGTGGGCTCTCTGGTGACACAAGAGAGCGGCGGGGAAAAACTCGCTCTGAAGGGTCGGTGACAGAGGACATCAAGCCGACGGAACGATGTCTTGCTGCAATTGTAATAAGCGTAACCGAGATCAAGCCGTCGCAAAATCGGCTGAGACGATCTATTCCATTATGCAAACCCCAATGAATTAATTTGACTTGAAGTACACTTAATCTGAAGAGCCGCAGACATCTCAGTGGTGTACCGGCCTGAAAATGCATGTAAATTTAATTTCTCAAGTATACCGCAACAATGATCAAACAGTCATGATGGTGAACTGTAAACATCAGCAGGTCAGCTCCTACGTTCATATACAGCCCATGGTGCAGCGCATATGAAAATATGGAGATCATATTCACTCATCTTCAGTCACAGGGTTAGAAGATACTCCCAAGCTGTTCTTTCCTTTACCTTCATTTGGACACAAAATTACTGCCATATGTATTACATTATTAAGGCTCAGACGACTGGCTTATAAATCCTGTGCTAGATAAAATTTCGGGAGACACAGGGTGACATGCTAGCCACTGCTAACGCTGTTATCCGTAGGGGGAGGTGTTACTTCTTCTGAAGCCCTGTTTCCTAGATGACTGGACACAAGGACAGAGGAGTGATTCTGAAAGGGGACAGGGGGACAGTTCAGTGTTGGGTGGACCTCAGTGGAATTTACACATTTACCCCTGTTCATGTATGAGCTTCCTCATTACTTTTAGCTTTGTGAGGGGGACTGAACAACGTTTTTATTGGAAGACGGGGTTATGTCACCCTCATCCTACCTGTGTGCGACCCCCTGAACAGGGAGGCACTAAAATGGTCCATTTTATAAGTAGGTTACCCTTTGTTGCATGACTCTTTCCATCTTTGATTTCTAAGGGTGGTGGATGGGTTTGGTTACTTTAGTAACCACTATGCAACAAAGGGTTAATTATCATTATGGTGAGTTGGCATAGCTGGCTCCTCAGCCCCGCATATCAAAAATCTCCATAACTCAAAAAAAACAAAAAAAAACACTTTTCTCACACTGTTCTGACAAAACTCTACCAAAACCCTAGGCACGTGTCAAGTGTATCTACCATCTGGCAGTGATACAGCATCTAACAGCAGCTAGCTGGATAAGACAAAAACATAACAGGCTATGACAGACTTCCCTATTGGCATAGAGAGGGGAATATTCGGAAAAGCTTTCTGAACTTCCAAAGCGAGATAATGCGCAATCCAGACCTCCTCCTCCCCTCCTGACACTGCGGAGAGCTTCATTCAGATATCATCAGCATTCAGATAAGCACATTCTGAGCAATATTCCCCAAACAATAAAAGAAAACCTAAACTTTTCAAGAGGTTTTGGCTGTCTCTCTTTCCTTTTTTATCTTCCCCTTGGCTATTTTACCATCTACAAAGCCTTTGTAGCTTGTATTTATCTAAATATGTCTTTCGAGTAAATCACAAAGCAGCCGAACCTTTGAATCCAACGCAGAGCGGCCCTTTTTAGGAAGAGATCTGGCTGCAGTTTGGGTGGACTTTTTCTTCTCAAAAAACAATCAGCCGCCCCTTCCTTGTGCTCCCTGCCAGGGGTTGATGGTTTATGCGCCGGGGACGTAATGAATTATTAGCTACCAAACGAGCGCGGGAGGGCAGGCGAGCAGAGAAGCTGCAGTCTGGAAGTGCTTGGCCATGTAGACCTCGTCGCGAGCTAGCACCCTTTTTCAGCAAAACACTGAATCGGCAGAGCACCGGAAACGCACTGGTGGCAAGGGTCTGAACGTGGACCACATGCTGCAGAAGAGAGGGCCGGTTCCAGGCCACAAAGTGATGCAGTTGGACCCCCTTTCCCTTCATCCCAATAAGAACGGGCCGAGAACTCTGTTCGCTTGGGGCCCACCTCACGAAGGGGAGAGAGAGGTACATAGGCATGAAAGGGGGGGTGGCAATCTGTTTATCGTAAATAACAAGAAATCATGGACTACAAAACAAATTCAAAAAACAGCGAAACAGCGAGAAGCAATCAAGCCAGTCGAGGTGATAAAGTACCAGGGGTTTGTAACACAAAGCAGGATTAATGAAATACCAGGATCGCAACACAGTAAAATTACAGAGGAGTTGGTTTTATCAAAGTCCATCTTTCAGATTCAAGAGCGTTCCAGCTTTTTCGACTGGGAAGTTTTCCTACTACATCAGTAAGCCTGGTTTGTGTTACAGGCCTGTAGACTTTTCAGAAACAGTAATGACGAGTTCCTGGACTGTTACATGTCCAGCGTTTTTGCACCAAGCAGGCGTCAGGTAACTTCTGATCTCAGGTAATGAGGACGGGCCATCGCCGCTTCGCTCTCTGAGTTCTCGACAGGCTAACCGCTCCATAAAGATAATTACAATGAGATTAAAGGGCAGACTCACAATCGAGTGGGGAGGACCTACGACAACATCGGGCATTATGCCCCATGTCTCCATAGACACACCAATCACATGCAACCTGAGCTCTTTATAATGGGCCGCAGAGTTTGGTCCCATGGGTATCGCTGACTGAAGCGCGGCACATTGGGAAACACAGGGGGAGCTGGGGTCTGTTGCTTAAGAACTTCAAGTCTGTGGGAGCTGGCTAACAGCTAACGCTAATGACTAGCAGCAGCCGCGTCCGCGCTCCTTATCTGAGTCTTCTCTTGTTTTCCATTACTCAGGGCTTTGGGAAGGTGGAGGAGGGAGTGTGTGAGGCACAGAGAGGAGGAATGAGAGCCCAAATTATTTTATTGATAGGGAGTGAGGAGAGACGCTGACTCCTCGGCCTGAACAGGGCCAGCAATTTACAGCGGAGCAGCCGTCCAGAGCCTGTAACTCTAACCACAGACTTTCTAAGCAGAGCGAGACTGCAGGGAGATTGCTGACCACAGACACCCAGGAGAGGTGCCGATGGGCCCTGACAGTATGGACTGCACTAGGCTCAGCAGGCCGGTCATCTCTGCAGCTGGGGCGTCTGGGGGCTTCCTCTACATATACGCACATATGCATATACATACACACAAACATACTCACACTTATACACAAAAGCAGGCACACACAGAAATCCACTGTGGGCTCGAAGGCAGAAGTGATTATTTCAAAATTACGCTTTAATGAAAAATTTATTCAGCTGTGTAAGTACTCAGAGAAACAGTGTGGCAGGTGGTATTAACTCTTTTAGCCTGAAATTGACATGGTCATTTCTGCATTTGAACCCATACACTGATAAAATAGACAACAAATAGACACACACTCAAACAAGTGTACACTCTCTTCCATGTGTATTAATATATGCTAACATAGGTACACATCCGCTTGTACAAGCAAAACATGCAAGCAAAATGGCCCCAGCCGCAGGGACGTGTGCCCAGAAGCCTCTGTCAGTGCCTCTCTACGTTTTTGAGGGCACCGCACTGTCGCTGCCCACAGCCAGGCTACCATTAGTCATCCATCCGGACTCTGTCACACACACATCAAAGTCCTCGAAAACTCCCCTCTCTTTCCCGTGTCCTGCCCCATCTCATCTGGCTTGGCGGCTGCGGAGTGCACTCCATTACCTCTGCCTGACCCGAACCGAGCGTTCCCAGCGCTGCCCCGGCCCGCTGGCCAAGAGCAACCTCGCACTGAATAACCCCGCCAGCCTCCACACGCTCTGTAATGTTTCGAAAGCTTCTCTCCAGGACCTGGGGCTCTTCATATAAGGGCTGAGGGTGAGGGATTTCACGTCGCACTAAGATCGCAATGCGTAACAAATTGTAACAAGGCCAGGTTATAAACTCAGCCATAAAGCACCCGCGGTCTCCGCAAAAGGTTTTACGAACTTTCATTAAGCCTCGACTAGCTCACATTCGGAAAATGTCACCGGATAAAGAATCCAGTGCAATTTCAAGGAGGAAAAGGAATAGCCATGCGGCCATAATTCAGAAGTGATGCTGAATGGATGTTTATACAAAATTTATGCTTCGCTTTTCATGATTTTTATTGTTACCCGCTGAGCGGCCCCCCACTGCCATTTTCTGACACCAGGACAAGAATGTATATTAACCACTGATAAATGACGAAAGCCCTGCCAATAATGCTCATATGGAAGTGCACAGGGGGAGAGAGGAAATTAAACTGTCATTTCCAACAAGTGTTTCTGAACAGCTGCTGATCAGAACGATGCAAGTCGACTCTCGCGTCCGCAGCCGGTGCAGCAAGAGGCCCCGCTTTTTTTCAGAGAGACGTGATGACTGTCATCAAAGATATATATCAGCCAACATTGGCAATTATGTGGCGAGGCACCACCAGGAGGAGAGGAAAACTGAAACGAACGTGGACAATTTGAAACTGCTGTTTAAGTCAGACGGTGGAATCAGATTTTCTTCATGGAAATTTCACACATACTTTATTCTCAAAAAGTGGAAAAAGAAAAGCTGCTGGTGATTTCTCCAAACCCCAAAGCTGCCACTGATGTCATGTATTCTAACTCACACGGAGAGATCCACGAAGTAAACGCTTGTAAACTTAATACAGGGTTCCTCCCTCGGCAAACCTGCCTAGGATCCCGGCTCTGTGGGAGATTAGGCCTATCGGAGGGGGGGGGGGGGTGTTCAGACTCCTGGCACTCAGGGAATGCTGGGAATATGACAGTCAGGAAAAAAAGCTTTGCAAGGAAAACACACCTTCATCTTGAGCAGCACGGCGCATTTTCCGGCTGCGTCACCCAACGCTCGGTGGGAACCGCAACCCAAATAAAACCTCAGCGGAAAAAAAGGAGGGCAGAAGACCCCCAAATCTCGCTCTGTGTTGAAATAGTCCGCTCTAAACTCCCCGAGCACAATACATTGAGGCGAATGCCTCCCAAAACTGCAGCGATGGAAATGAGAGCAGCAGGAGAGGCGCTGGCTGTGATGTGCACCAGAGTGGGATATCAAAAGGAAGCAGTCACTTACAGGCGGCCCAGCTTGGGTGTGGACTGGAACAGCAGCTCCGGGAGAACCTGCAGCTTATTCCGGTTCAGACGACTGGGAGAGAACAGAGAGAGGGAGAGAGAGAGAGTAGTGAGAGGACTGTAACCATCACTGCGAGCCTGAACACTGCAGTCGCTGGTTATAAAGGCGCTATGTCAGCAGTCGGTCAGTATGAGGAAAGCATTTTAGTGGCGCTAATATGATATGTGTGTGTGTGTGTGTGTGTGTGTGTGTGTGTGTGTGTGAGAGAGAGAGAGAGAGAGAGAATGACGTGTCTAAGATGTGCATCTGTGTGTGCAATCATATGCACGTGTGTGTGTGTGTGTGTGTGTGTGTGTGTGTGGGTGTCAGCATGCGGTGGGAAACAGAGTGCATGAACTCACAGCAAAACACATCTGAGTGCAATGCGCCCACGAATGAAACACAACTAAGTTTGCTTCGTAGTGACGGACGTCTCTGTGAGTTGACCGGGGCATGATTGCCATTTAAAAAAAGAAAACTATCAGTCTCAGTTAAGGAGTGGCCAGGATCAACACCAGTCCTTGACAGGAAAACAGTAACAGTAACTAGTCATAATATCAGGGTCAAAAGTTCGCATCTGCCTGGTGGCTTATCATGATCAGTGTCCCTTCCTGGAGGGACTGACAGAGGTTATCAGCTCATAAAGTCTTTGAAAGCCATTATCACACTGATGAGTCTTCAAAGTCCGACAGACAAGGGTTTCCTCAGCTGGTCCCTATCTGACGCGGGTGTTTAGATTGTGAGTGTGGTCTGGGGGCTCGAGGAACAGATTGTTGTTGACTGCAGTGTGATAGGGAGCTGTGGGTGACATCAGGCTCTTCGAGAGGAGAGTACATGCCAGCCTGTGCCCCCTGCAGGACATTTCAGTGCTGAGTGCTCAAACCAAAAGATAGTATATAAACCAGTCAAGGCACCATTACAAATTGGGTAAAACGAGAGAAAAATCATAACAAGAGGAAATACATTTGGGACTTGGAAGATTCAGGAGTTTCAATAAGACCAAGGTAGACCTAAACTCCCAGTCCCCAGCACAAACACTCCCAGAGACAAAGGAAACCAGCGTGTCCACAACAAAAGGTTAAGCCACCTCCAAAATGTCAACTTTCTGGACAACGTCACTGCACTGCATGAGGCATAAAGCTGAGTTTACACCTGGTGTCTGTCCTGTATGAGTAACACCAGAGAGCAGAGAGACAGCTGGGTTTAGTGTTTCACACACACACGCAGACATACGCACATAAAAATCCACAAAAATCCACATATTTACACAAAACACACACTCACACATGTACTCGCAGGCACACATATGGCAGTCAAGTATTCTAAGATTTGAACATAAGACTGAGAGAATAAGCCGTGGAATCAGAGACATCCGCCCTAAGATCTGAGCCCCGCTCTGTGTTTATGTGCTTTAGCGCAGGCTAAGCGCAACAACCCTTCACTATCCGGCGGGATGCGTCGTAAAATCCAGAGCTCAGTGTTTGCAGGCAAACACCACTGTGTGCTCAGCTAAACAACGAGCTGCCGCTCAAAGTCACACAAGGGCCCCAGCGAACGGAGGCAGTACATAACTGAGCCAGAGATGGGTATTAGAAATATTACAGATTCCAGCATACGCCGTTATCGATGTAGAAATTAAGCTCAAAAACAGTTAGAAAATATTCCATTCATTGTGAAAAGCTGCCCAGTGGATGACAAGAAAGAATGCTTCAAAGAAGCTTGTCACTGGCAAAAAAATGAATTCATTCAAGAAAATCAGTCCCTGATATCTTTTTCCTCTTGACCTGTTTAAAAACAATTTTTTTTAGCTCTAACATATTGTGAATCAAGGAGGAATCGCGAGAAATATTTATCTACACAATGCACTTTTGGTGTTTTAATACTGTACTACAACTGAAGCCCGTGACGTGCACTACAGGCCAGAAGTTTGGAAGCAAGACTGTAGGTCAAAAATTTGGAAGCAACTTCATGTTCCAGTTCACAATGCCATTCTTAAAAACTGGTATGAAATCTATGGATTTTGGGATGTATTTACTGCATGATTAACTTTTCTTTTATTGATATGTATCATTTTCTTCTATTTACCTTTAGGTATTATATGCACTGATGTTACCAGACCATTGCTGAATAAATGTTAACAAAACAAAGGAGGGGCTTAGTTTTGGGGTTGAGAAGATTTGCAAGAGTCACAACTTCAGTGAAAAAGTAAAAAAACAAATCACAGTTTGCATTATTCACTTTATGTCACGGTTTACAGCCCATCAGATGCCAACGGCAATCCAGCGGGCACTAGGACCATTGGCCTCGTAATATGGGCCTGATAATTTGAGTAAAAATGTATTCTGATAAGTGACTCTTTATATAATAATCATGTTTATTTGGTTGCAAAGTATTCCAATGAAATTGTGATCCTTTTTTTGTATAAATTTGATCTTACTTCCAAACTTTTAGTCTGTAGTGTACTTAATCTCGACATTCAGTCTCTGTGATGTAACTGTCCTTAGGCCATCACCTCACCTACCTGCTCCTGCTAACGTATCTCTAGCAGTGGAATCTCGGACAAATTCTAGGCTTGCAGAGTGCAGCTAACTACTGGCAGAAACAGTCATATAGGGGGTGACACGAGGTGTGTTGGCGCAAAATGCTGTGAAATTCAATAACTGAGTGAGGGATGGTGAGTGCGACACAGAAACACCAAAGCGAGCAGCCATCTTTGAAAGAAACAGGAGCTTTATGTCCACACTGCACACAACCCCTGATTTGGATCGCTCTGTCAGACAACATTATGTGTTTGTCTGACACACAGGCTTGTCAGTTGGTCGACTTCGCAATAAAGCGCTAAGGTTCACACACCAAAACAAAGCTGCCCTTAGCAAACAGAATAGGTCCAGAACGAAACCTCAAGGAGTAAATTCTTTTTTAATTTAGAACATTTGTGCAGAGGTGATTAAACCTCAGGGGAGCCCGCGGAGTCAGGACAGAGACGTTCACTTTGCAACATCGTTAAATGCCGCTGGACACGGGGAGTGATTTGTGGCTTCGATCACTTCCGGAATCTTCTTAATGTTGCCTCCAAGCAGCTTTTGTCCAAATGGGACAAGTATGAAATGCGGTTTCCTTCGCAAAACCAGCATGACGCTTAAGGGCAAGAGCTGTCTGATGGAGTGGTTATATTCCAAATATCAGCAGCAAAAAGCTGACGCAGAAAGACAGTGAGTAATCAGTGGCATGTGACAGTAGCAGGTTATGTGACAGTGGCCTGTGGGCTGTTTTGGGGGTTTGGGTCAAGGACAAGCGATGGGTCAGAGCGGAGCATTTTACATGGGGTGGGAGGATGTGCGTAGGGGTCACTCTGGGATACTCACAGTCTTTCCAGCTGTTTGAGGTCCTGGAATGCTCCTCTCTCGATGACGCTGATCTGATTGTCTTCCAAATGCCTGCGGGGGGCAGAAAAGCGCTCATTAACTAACTTGTTAGCAGACAAACGCAGCTATCTCAGGGCCAACACAGTGCAGAGTGCCAAGCCCCATCCTAAACCCTGCTCGTGGTTCAAACACCAGGGATAAAGTGTTTGATTTGCCTCCTAATCACAGCTGCATATCCTATTGGTGGCATCGTGCAAATATTTTAAAGCCCCAATCATCTCAAAAGCCCTTGCAGTGAGCGGACTGATCTATTCTGTCATGTTGTGGCAGCCAAGTGAAATTTACAGCACGCGGGCAAAACTCGCGGCGCCATCGCCAGTTGAATTTCGCGGACGAGGTTATCTACGGACATCAGACAGAATCCAATCGAGACGCAGGAGTCCGAGGAACCAATAACCCAATCCTCCACTCCAGACAGAGCGCGCCTCGGTCGACCAGTATGAAAATCCATCATCTGTCTGAAATGCTTATGTCCAGTGACATCTACTGATGTCAGTGATTGCATGATGGCTTTGGAGAGCGCCTTCGATGAAAAAGTCAGCTTCCTCAGGTTAATTCTCTCGTGACCTGCAGCACTTCGGGGAACTGGCTGCATAGCGATCCTGCTTTCTCAATGGGCCTAGTGTACCTCTTGACTGGGAGGTCTCATCTGCTGATCTCCGCTCACCATGTCGTTTCTCTAGGCCCTTAAAATCTTCCAGATGCATTAAGAGGGGAGCACATCTCCTCAGATATGTTTTGTTTAGATTTTTGTCTCCCTGCATTAGGTCCAAAGCACAGAGACTCATATGAAAAGCATGTGGACTTTTAGGCAAACCGACTAGCTCGCTTGATAAGACAGGCCAAAGACAGAGGACAGGGGGGATAGAAAACAAACAATGAACACAAGGCAATAATATCCAGGGCTTCATGTGAAATTCCTGTTTGGCAGAACAGGGCCTTATAAATGGCTTCTAAAGCAAATGTTTATGCATGCGACTGCCCCGCAGCCATTAATCCCAGTATTTTGTCATATTATTTTGTTGTGGGGACGACACTGCTGGCTTTGCGGAGACAGACTCTTGGAAGCTCTGGGAATGGCATAAGCTTCCAGCTTAGCTTCTCCCCCTCACGCCAAGACCTCAGATACAGAGCTGGCCTCTTTTGAGCCAAAGAAAAGCACAGAACATTTCAGAATCATCAGCCCAGAATTGCAAATTTCAACAAATTGAAAACATTTATTATTTGAAGCCCACATCCCATACTTACCTTGTGATCTGATATACATCAGGGAGTGGATAACAATCTGGATCGATCCTTCAAACAAAGGTCCTGCCTGGGGTGTCCTTTATTCGTCGGCATTAAAATGAATCGTATTTGATGCCCTAACCCAGGAGAAGGGATATGTATGGCAGTAATAATGCAGCTGGCACAGACCTAGCCTACAGTTTTAGGCCCTCAATTATCTAAATGGGAAACATGCACACCTCTTTTATCGGGTGTTGGCCGAATAGTGTTGAAAACACCTCAAAGGGGTACTAGAGTCAGGGAGAGGGCGGTGGAAGGGGTGGGTATCAAATGTGGCACTCTTTTAAAACTCTTTTGTAACAGACGGCACCTCTGGGCAAGTACAGCTACAGGGGTGCAGCCTCAGTACTCTAAGGGGGGGCCACACCGAAAGGGAACCCCATGAGATTTTGCTCATTTTCCACTCTAAAGCAGAAGCCCTGCTCATTGGGGAACATTCGCATTAGTATGCCAGCATGTGGACATGACTGCAATACAATACTGAGGTGCAATAACCCTTTGTAGAGTAGTTTTTTGGGATGTTTATTTTTTCTCTAAATTCGAAGAAAGCGTATTAGATCCCAGTCGGTTTCAGTTGCTTGTGCTGACTGATACCTTAGCATTAGCATTAGTATGTTTAAATGATAACCTTCTAGCAATATGTTCATGATCATACGGGCAAGAATAGACCATACGACTGCACCTGCAGCAAAGGCTGAGATGGTTGAAGTCTTTGGGAGCTCTCGCCTCTACACTGTTTATTTTTATCTCTGTGATACCCTTCCAGAATCTCTTTCTCAGGAGGTAAACAGCACTGAGGAACTCATGATTACAATCATTACACACTTCCTACAAGCTTTCTACTCAAGTGCTTGTAAAAAAAAAGGAAAGAGGACACTGTAAACACTGTGCTCGAGTGAGATATCGAATTGGTCTCCAGTTCTGTGCTCAGGGCGATGCTTTCCGCGCTACTTTCTGAAACACTCGTGCAGCAGAATGGAAACTTTTGCTCCATTGTTCTAACATGAGGAGCAATGACTGATGATCACCATGATGTGCATTAATTTAAATCCATGAGAGAGAGAGGAGTGCTTACAGAACTCGAAGGTTCTTGATGCCAGAGAAGTCCACTTTGGTGATCCTGGAGATGTTATTCCTGTTCAGGTCCCTGCAGGAGAGGTAAAGAACAGAGGAGAGGGAGGGAGGCAGAGGTAGAGAAGGAAAGGAGGGAGAGAGAGAGGAGAGAGAGAGTGAAAAAGAAAAAGAGACAGCGAGAAGGAAGAGGGAGAGCGATCGGGATGGAGGGAGAGAGGGAGAGAGATGAGGAGAGGATAGGCAAGGAGGGAGAGCAGGTGAGATGGAGAGAGAGAACAGAGGTGTAGAAAGAGAAAAAGAGAAGGGAAAGGTAAAGAGAGGTAGAAAGAGGGAAGGGAGAATTGAGAAAGAGAGAGTGAGAGTGACAGGGATGGAGGGGTGTAAGAGGGGAGAGGGAGAGAGAGAAGGTAGCAAACTTGTCCTCAGTCGTCTCCAGAGTTGAGTGTTCAGTGCGACAGGCAGCAGAGCAGATGGAACAGGCTCGAGCTGCAGCTCCTGTTCCCAGCCCAGCCCTGAAGATGCTTTGCAGCAGGGAAAGCCGGCGCCTGCCAGCGCACATTTCCGGCACAATGCAGAGAATTACCCTCGAGTGGCTGGCCCTGCCCTCTCGCCCTCCTGCTGCATTGCTGGCGATGGGTGTTACCCCCCCTGCTGGGCCACTGAGTGCTCCCACATTTCCCCGCGCACAGTAGCGCAGCTGCAGGTAAGGGCTAACATCTCACCTGAGTGCGTGTCAACCCATGTAAATCCGCACACCGAGCCCCGCGGTACCCAAAACCCGGCGTCCACATCATTGCGCGTAATTCGCTCCACGTTTCCCACCAAGTAGAGCTGCAGGCCACGTATAACTCGGGACACTGCTGGAGCGTGAGAGAGGGCGATTATATAGCCCTTTCTCTTTGTGGGAGCCTACAGTGCTTCTATTGCATTTGATTAGACTTTTTTTGTGTACGCAAAAGGGAAAAGTTTTCTTTTCTGAGCCAAAATGCTTATCTTGTTTTCCTCTACTGACATTTAATATGTTTTAACTGCTGCTCAGAACATATACAAAGAAAGTGCCCAGAGTACAGATCATATGCATCGTCACAAAACCTCTACGTGCTGGCTTTGTGTATGAAAGTACTGCCAATATAGTGGTACTGTGAATAAACATACATCCACACAAGAATGTGTATGCGCCCACACACACACGCGCACATACACGTAAGTACACACGCACACACACACACACACACACACAAACAGAAACAGATGCAATTGCATATTCACGCATAATCATGCACACATATAGAAACTTATACACGTATAAGGAAATGGCATACACACGACAGAAAAATAAACATATAGATAATTACATGCAAATACGCATTCACACACACTTCAAGAAGCTTACGTGCACACACAAAAAAGTAGATACACACAAAAGAAACACACAGACACACACACACACAAATAAACAAACACAAACACACATGAACTCACATACAGATACACATATAAAAATGTACATGCACACATTCAGAAATATTCTCACACACACACACGCACACGCGTGCGCACAATGAAACACACACATATCTCCTGACATCGCAGAGGGACTCTGTGTGTGTTTCTCATAATGTACATAAACATTTATAAATCTGATTTAAGGGCATATTGGATTTCAAAAGGCTTCCCCAGCGCTGCAGAGGGGACATGCAGACCTGTAATGGGAGCCACATTGTGGGCTGTAGGGACAGGAGATGAGGTTCTGCCATCTTCCCCTTCTCTCTCTCCCTCTCACCTTCTCTCTCTCCCTTCCTGCCTCTCCCAGCTTCTCTCAGTCTTCCATCCTTCCATCTCCTCTCTCATCCCTCCATTGGCCCATCTTTATCTCTCAGTTCCTCGTATTTGGCAGAGTTACTGACATCATCACTCTGAGCCTGGAGGGCTCCTGCTCCTATTAGCTTCCTCGCATGCTGTTTTGCTAAAGGCAACCGCAAACACGGAGAGCAAGAGTGTCAGCCTCTGTTCCCAGAATCCTTCACTCCAGCCCATCAGAGCAGCACCTCAACAGAGGTCACATAGCGAGGAATCACAACCTATTCAAGGAAAGAGCCACAGCTGTGGTCTTCTTGGGCTAGCCTCACACTGTTCGGATGTCAGATAGGTCTCACGGGGTGGTGCTAATAAACTGTGACCTTGCAGCCATCAAAAAGCTTAGAGTAGCAACAGAAGAGAAATCAATGAAGGCGGCTCTGTGACTGAATTTCATTTATTTTCCGCTCGCCAAGTAACATGCACCTCCCGCTGTTCTGCAGTTCCCTATTAGCTCCCACTTCTGCTTGCTTGACAACCATTTTCACTCTCTCAGGGGTCTAAATTTGGCCTGCAACCCAAATACAGTGGCCAGGGAGTCAGCGGGGTATGGCTGAGGATAGCACCGTTGCACACCATATGAGGAAGGTTGTGGTCTTGATTCTGGACTGGGGCCTTTCTGTGCTGAGTCTGCATGTTCTTCCTGTGTTCCAGTGCATGTTTGGGTAATTAGAGATTTTAAATTGCCCATGAGTCTGAGTGAATGATGTGTGCGCCCTGCGATGGATTAGCGTGCTGTCCAGGGTATGATCCTGCCTCTCACCCAGTGGATGATGGGATAGCCTCCAGCCATCTGACATACTGACCAGGAATAAGTGTCTTCAATAATGGATAGATGGATGCATAATTGCCTTGAATATTTAAGCAGTGGGAAACTTAAATGTCCTGGTGGCCCTTGTTTGCCCAGCGTAAACCTATGGGCCTTTGCATCAGGGTAAAGGATAAAGGATGAGAGTAATTTTGGAGGACTCAACAAAACATACCAATACTTCGACATGTCTTACCCAGAATGTTCCTCCTCCAACCCCCCCCCCCCCAGTTATGCCATGTAGGTCCTTGAATCAGAGACCAGCGTATGGTTACACAAGACAAACAGGATTCAAAAAACTAAAGAAGGCTTAACTAGTCTGCTGTAGCCCATAAATGTACACACCACCTGCTACAGCCTGAGCCGTGTCTCGGAGGAGCACTTAGAAAGGTATGGAAGAGAGAAAATTCAATCCCCATTCACTGACCTTTTGTTACAGGACACATTTGGGATTCCACAAGACCCAAGAGGCTTCATAATACAAGCTGGGATAGATTCCTGAAGCCTGTTTTGAAAACACTGGACTTCGATTGACTTTTCTTCCTCCATCTTCTAACATTAGCTCGCAACAAAATGTGTTCCTTGTTTCTGCTCTCCTATTGCTGATTTGCTCTCAAGCAAAAAACCAATAGTGAAAATGGCTTTCTTGCAGAACAGATAGGTATGCTTGGTTTCCTATCCCAATAGTCAGACTGGCGCAAGGAATTTTAATTGAGTTTACGCTCTGAGGCATAGACGCCTTAGCAGGTACGCTTTCTTCTCCTCCCATTGAGAAATTCTGCCCATTGAGAGATTTAATCTTCAGACGGTATTTCAACATACTCATTCACAAATCCATTTTGAGTCTCCCACCATTAGACATCGCTGCGGTCCAAACCAGAGGGCTTGAGATTGTTTGATTGCAAAATCCTTTTTTCCTCTCAGTGCTTTTACCCTAATTTACATAGAAAAATAGGCAAAAATAAACACTCAGGCTCCGACCATGCAATGCTGCAGAGATAGGATCGAATTGATGAGAAATGGAAAACAACGATTTTACAATCTCCTACATACCAGAGTCGCTTGAAAGGACGGCCTTGTCTAATGTGCATTCCTTCGGCCTGCTAGACCCTGACCAACAGATGGCTATTTCCACTTTATGAAATTTGAGCATCAATTTCCTGATTACATATTTCAGGTAATTTCTCGCCATCCCCCTCTTTGGTTTTCTGTGAAACAGGATGTCGGCTGTAATGGGCATATCTGATTGAACACACATGCAACAGGCGCTAAGGTTTAGCACTTAGCATATGGGCTGATGCAATGTTTTTACAAGTCTCTTATCTGGGTATAAAGGCTGTTTCGAAAGTTGGGGGGGGGGGGGGGGAGTGTTGGCAGTGGCCCAAATTGCTCCTTCCTTGCCACACTTCTCCCAGCTTGCCACCCTCGATTTACCATATTACCGTGTTTCCACCTGATACATTTACTGTGCACCTTCGCCTAAAGAAACTTTTGCTACCCCTAGGACACCGCTTTAGTTCCCCACCTAAAATCCTGCATTGCCATTTCCTATCAGGAGATGGGTCTTAGTTATCTCCCAGGTCAAGCCCAATTAGGATGAGCCTTCGTGTTCACTCAAGCGTGGAGTCGGTAGCTTGTGCTCGTGTGCGGCTCATCCCATGTACTTTCTGTTTGTTCTTTTGGTGATGATAGTCAGGGCAGTGGCCCAACAATTTGCAGTGTTTAAGTAAAGTCACTTGTTTAGTTGAACCCCATTATGTTACACAAAAGCTGTTTCACTTGGTGGGCTATTACCGAGAGGACAAGATGTGTACCGATTGGGACTTTAAAACTGCTGCTCTCGCACAGGGCAGATTCCTCATTCAATATCACACTGGCACAGTGGAAAAAGAAGTGTCACAATCTTGCTAAGCGAGGTTCAATATTCAGACTATTTGAGATTGTGTTGCTCTTCCCGGATAAGCAGTGCTGAGACAGGGGGGATTTTCGCCGCATTGGAGCAACGGAGGAGTACAGGGTTTGCTTCATCTGCGAATGCAACATGCCTGCTTCATCCTCACCTCCGCACTGATTTGAAGACGTCTGACAGATCGCCGGGCGAAGAACAGCCAGAGAAGGGCTGAGGACGGCAGATGACACGAAACTGGAGCAGCGGCGTGGTGTTTACGAGTGCGGGGAGAGCGGACGCGACTTTGTTTTCCAAATATTTTCATTACCATACTGTCTGGATGACTCCCAGCTGAGAGACACCCACTTCAAAACTAAACAGATCAGACAAAAAAATGGATTATTCCATATTCCCTTCCCGTTTGTTTACTTTCAAAGTTGTTTATTTTCAGACACGGTCTCTGATGGACGGTGCAGGGATTCGGGGAGTCAGAGTAGTGTGTCTGGTTTGACCTACTTAAGTTACATGCTAAGGCCGTTTTTCAGTGGGATGACATGCCAATAGGGGCATTCATTGCATAAAAAATCTATCATTTTAATTACTAGCCCATTAAGATATGAACAATTTTGTTCACTGAAATGAAGGAGTGTTCAAAAGTGGTGTGATTAAGCACACATTTATTTAACAAGATTAATCCAAAAGACAAACCAGAATGACCAGGAGAAAAGGAGCCCTAAAAGGTGATCCATATGATTCTCTCCATTCCATAAGACTAAGATATATTCTGCCCAAATAAACACATGGCTTTTAAATTATGGGAAAGCTTGCAAACAGCATGATCCACGGTTTCAAAATATTTGGTCTTGATCTGGTAAAATATGCAAATAAAATGATTGTTCTTCCTCAAAATTTCATTTTCAAAAAAACTCATCAGAATATTCTATTTTTTAAGTCCCCAAAAAGGTGCGCCGAAATGATTTTTCCAGTCTGCGTAGGCATTACTGTCGACATTAGCGTCACACTGTCTTGTGTGAATGAGATTTCAGCAAGCGCTTGGCATAATGGCTTCATACTTCCGGCATGTGTTTATATGAATGTGCAGTTGTGCATACACCATTTAGGGTCACCTGGATCAAAGGTCAAGGTCACTGGACTTGAAAATGTGTTTTATTTCCTGCGAATGAGATCTCAGCAACCACTTGGTGCACGGGCTTCATACTTTGCGGATGTGTTCATAGCAATCTCTAGTAGTGCGTCCACCATGCAAGGTTGCCCCGGTCAAAGGTCACTTGATAAATTCATCCGCTTTGGGCAATCTCTTCTTTTTTTTTTATTTTTTTGCTTTGCAAAAAATGACTTTATCTAATATTAAGTATTATATCCTAAGCAAGAGTAGTTCAGGCATTTCTGCTCAGTAAAATACAAGGATCAATAAATCACCCAATTGTATCCATAATTTCTTTGGACCAAAATTAATGGAGTTTTGGATAACTTTGTTTTTAAGCTTTGCAATAAAACAAGAACTATTCTGGTACATTTATTTCTAAGAACTATGCTTTTGACTTTAAGTTGGAGTCCATACAGGCCAACATTAAGGGCACCTTGCCCTTAAATGGTTAGTCATTCCGATAAATAAAACTATATTCAAACACCCTTCCCAAGCTTACCATGTTACATTGGTGTCTATGACTGATTTCTGACTAAAGGACCTGTTAGATAAGAGCAAAAACATCCCCCCTAAAGTTATCTCTGATATCTTGTTTCTGTTTTGAAGAGAGAGCTTCTCTAATCGGTTTTTCAGTCAGAAAAGAGGCTGTGAGCCAGCTGTAGTAGTGGTGCACAGTTATATGAAAGAGTAGATGTCACATAACCTACCTGTGTGGGACACATCCCCTGCAAATGAGCCTTAGAGAGCAAGGCAGTGCGCTGCAGATATTACAGCCCAGTAAGTACAACAAATCAGAAAGACAGGGTTATTCCCAACTCATCTCTATCCATCTCACAGTATCCCCTTATATTTGGGGCAGTCTACATCCTGGACGGAAGCACATCTGACTCATTTGGTTCAAGAGGTTAGTTCAAGCCGCAGTGTGGCCTCCACCGTAAGACTGGTGCTGCTGAGAAGGTCATTTGGGCCCTTGCGCAAGGCCATACATTGCTCCACAGTGCATTGGCCACTGCTTCATTTAATCAATTTAAGAGGCATTGGCTAAAATTTTAAGCCAAATAAGTGTAACAGACTTTAAATTTTTTATTATCATCCCCCATTGACCTCAAGCAGAAGGCTGTTCAGTTAGGTTGCAAAATGCCACAGTGCTTTTTGATGGTGGGCAACTGTCGGCCCGCCATAAACTAGCCTATGGGAAGGCAGGAATCATTGGAAGCCTACTACATGCTAGCCCGCTGGAAGTTGGGAATCACTGGCAGCCCACTACATGCTAACCTGCGGGAAGGCAGGACCTGAAAAGACTAACATGCACAGTAACCAATGAGGTGAGCCAAAAGATAGAACACTGGTGTGTAGGGGAGACAGCTTGTTGCAAACCCTTAAAAGCCCTCAAATATGCTCTTTTTAAGGTTGCAGACGCAGTGCAGTGGACCCGTACGCCAAAAGGACCATTTTCGATTTTGTATACCTGGCCTGAGAGCAAGATGGAAAGAGCCCACCCAACATTCAGCCTTGCCGGGGAAAGATAATCCTACATGAACAAGCGCGGCAGCCTCCTGATAAATTTTCACGACCTGCAGCTTGGCACAAGAACATTGTTTACTCGGTTGCTAGTTTCTCTGTTGTGTTTAGAGAAATAGCCCAGCTTACATCACCGTTGAGTAAGCACGTCGCATGCATGTTTGTTGCAGGAGAATAAACACTGCAAGCTATCAGGGATTGAGAAAATAAATGAAAATCAATTTGGGCGACAAAATGCCAACACTACAGAACTTTCCTTGCAAACCCAAAAAGGCCCCAAAACCTACAGGCTATCAGACCCTGTTTTACATTAACCCTTAGAGCGCTGAATAAATTTTCAAGGATTTAAAAATGTAATGATCAAGAGTTGCTGAAAATCTATCATGTGACAACTTGTTTATAAGAGCTCCCCTGTAGGACTGCTTTTAATGAGGTTACCACATGATGGGTTTTCTACAGCATGCGATTTTGATGTCTTAGATCATTGAGCAGCTATAGGTGCCTATAGCGCTCTAAGGGTTAAAGCATGACACAATTTATAGTGAACTTGTGTATCTGTGCTATTTTACTGGGCAGCCTCTTCCTCTTTATGGACTTTTTTAAGCAAAATTCTCAAACAGAAAGTGAATTTTCCCTCTGTCATTGATGCCGTTTGATCTCACAGCCAGACTAAAACAACTCCGATTTTTTTTCCACAAAAGACTTAACCAGCTAATTGGTGACTGACTGTTTCCGGAAATTTTTAGATGCCTGACCTGATTGGCTGCCCACAGGTAAAACCAGCAGCTGCCAAGCAAGATAGACAACCAACATAATCTCAGACTTTTATCTGAAAATTCTTCCACTTCAGTCAACTGAGGGTCTATGCAGAAATAAAGAGCTCACAGTTTTGGTATGTGTTATCGCACAGCCATAAAGTGAACGCTCATATTTTCAATCCATATATCTTAATATAAAAAATTAATACATTTGTTACCTTTTTTGCATCAGAGTTTTTGGGTGAATGTTTATTCAATGTGTTTGAATTAGTAAATTTCTCCATTATATGATGTTCTACAACGTAAATGGGTTGTGTCAAGTATTCACAATAACAGTCTCACAGTGTACTATTATACATTAGATTATTTGTGTTTAGCTTGAGAACTAATGATTTGCCAAGGTACTTTACACGCAAAGAACATGAGGAATATGGAAAGACCAAGCATGTAACATCCAAAAACCTTCTTTTAAATATATTTCTAAATATTTTTTGTGTTAGACAACATTGGCGGTTGTCTCTAAACAGTTTACTTTCTCTTGACATTATAACACTGGTTTATGCTCCAAAAGAAAATAAGCGCCTGAGCTTTTCCAGTTGAAGAGTACAATTAAAGCATGGAATTCTGGTATTTGGAGTGTAAATACAGACTTTGGTGACTTAAAGTGACTGCAATATATTGCTAAGTCCACCAAAACTGCAAAAATAAAAACAGTTGCTTTAATCTCTTTGTTAAAAAATTACACCTTGACTCTATGACTGGAAATGGTGTGCTTGATTAATACTTTTTTAATCAAGGGTGCAGAAAGATAGGGGCAGGTTAGGACTATTTTGACAGGGATCTTAAAAAATTATGAAACATAGCATCGGGACAGTAGAACCCAACATAAAATTCTTTCTTGGGGACCGAAAATCTCTAAGGCCATTGAAAATTAAATAGAATTGTTTGATAATCTTTTCTGAGAGAGGATGAAGAGAGGGGGAAGAGAAGATGTAAAGATATTTAATCCACTGAACCTCACACACTCCGAGGCTGCAGTACAATGGGCTGAACACAACATTGTTTTCCCACTGATAAGAGACAGGGAAGAGTCAGAGTGCCATTACAACTAGCAGGAAAACCACCTCCAAAATGGTTCCTTTTTGTATGGATTCTATATAGACCTCTGCAAAGGGAGAGGAAGTGTGTGTGCATGTGTTTCAGAGAGAAAGAGAGAGAGAGAGAACGACAGACATAATATAAGGGGCAAGGGGGGAAGGAGAGGGGTTCAACACTGTAAGCAAAGTCAACACTCGAGGGTGTGATGGAGTTCTAGCAGGGTGTAAATTGCTGCCCAGAGATTTGGACCCCGTTCCCCTCGGCTACTGCGGCAGTTTAGCCTCACACACACTCCCAGATCAAATTAATGCAAATGAGAACTGGAGTGGTCCTGAGTTGAGTAATTCTTGAATTAATGGTCCCTGTGTTAAGCGAGAGAGGGAGAGGGGTGAGTGAAAAAGCCCTGGTCCGGCCCCACACACGCTCCCCCCTCCCACCCCATTTCCTACATGAGAAGGTCTGGTGAAACACAAAGGTCCCACGGTTGCCTCTCGTTTGAAACGGACTTCTGGAGCATTAAACAAAGAGAACTGAAATAACATAAACACTTCTCTAAAAGGAGCCCCTGCACTCCTTGGACTTATTTATTTCCCTAAAGACAAGAGCACCCAAGTTATTTATTTTCCTTAAGAAGAGAACACCCCAGGATCGCCTTCCCAACATTCATCAGGTCCATCGGGTCATCCAGCCATCCGTCCCTCCCTTGGGCCAAACCGAACATGGTCGCACTAATATTGTTCCCAAAGTGGATGAAGAGATTTTTTGTTGCAGAAACAGTGCCATTGCCGAGCCGCTTAGGTTTTTTTTGCACTTGGTATATAACAGATCCAATATCCGTCAGAACCTCTGCACTGTGTCAGCAGGTGAACCAGCGAACCCTCAGGGGATGCAGGGCTGGAAATAACTGTGCCATCAAGGAATAGACTAGCCAACAGCTGCAGGACTGTTTGGACCATGGAATTCAGCAAGGCCAAGCGATTGCTTGCTGATTGCCAAGGTACACAAATGCCATGCAATGATTAATCAGGGGTTCACTTCTTCTCACAAGAGTGAAACCAGGACTCTGTTGAGAGATGATGCTCAGATGCTCATCCCTTTCTGTGACTCCGAGCCATGGCAAGACATTCACTGGCAGATCCATTGATTCTTAGACTCTACTGACTCTACAGCAAGTAATTTTGAAGATGTTTCAGTCATAGCATCAGATCTTATGATCTTTATTTCTATTGTTTTTTTTTTTGTTTTTTTTGCGAGAGATGTGACATATGTATGACAGAGAAAGCGCGATTAAATACAGCACATGTAATCCACTGATGAATCCAAGACTTTATGATAGGCTACTTGTTGAGTGTGCGTGTGTGCGCGCGCATAGGTGGCTCGTGAGTGAGCTCGGGGCTCCCCGGTAAAAGAATTTGTTCCGTAGCTTATCAATGAACATGTCTAATTAGCTCAGAGCAGAGATAAGCTAATCCAAAAATCAAACAATATTCGGCCATTCACTTTGTTTAGTTAGTCTGTATTTTAAAAACATTATTCAATTGTTCAAAGGGAAAAGTAGTCATTAAAATGGAGAAGTTAGAGGAAAAAATTCTTAGTATTGAGTCTCACTTATAAACAACTTTCACCACTTTGACCGCCCAAAAATGAAGTTTCATTTTTGCGAAAATATATTAGCACGTTAAAACTCAAAACACATACATACAGAGGTTAGCTGAAAAGAATATTAAAGAGGTGATATGGCGATAATATTACGACATTACCTTGCAATTACAAAAAAATTTACCAAGAACACACGTCCCTTGAAGAATACAGGTAAAATTGAAATTTTTGTCTATATAGGACCAAACCGGTTGATGCACCACTTAATTAGGCAAAGACCAATTCTGGCAGAAGAAAATGTTAAAACTACAATTCTGTATTTGCCAGCACAGGCACGAAACCTCGGTATTGTCAAGCTATTACGTGAAGTATCAGAAGATAAGATAAGGAGACTTCATCATGACGTTGATGAGTCAATAAATGCGATTACTGACTGCCTTGCTGGCTACTCTTTGCTCATATCTGTCATTCGCTTTAAGTCAGCACAGGTGTCAAAAAACATTGGTACAAGCAGGCATCGCAAATCTTTTGAATTATCTTTCTACAAGCAATGCGTAAGATATTAGGCTATTTAAAATATGCTGTGAGCAAAAAAAGAAGAACGGCATGGAACACGAGTACACTGAAAATGGTATGAGTTTCTCATAACGAAATTAGAATACAAACTGGGGGGACGTTATGATGCGCAATATGCTAAGGAAACTGTGTAAAACGAATGAACGCGCGACTCACAGTCTTTCCACATTCCTCGGGATTCCCTTCGGCACAGTCCTGAAACCTTGACCCTGGCAATCCACATGAGATCCGGAGCAGCTACATTTATGCGGGCATCCGTGCACAGCCACGAAGCAGAGCAATCCGTACACCAGAGTCAAGATCCGGCCATGGCTCCCCGTCAGACTCCCTCGCGCAGTCGACAGCATGATATCCGTGGTGGCTGCGGGCAGCCTTTGCAAAGCGTTAGAAAAGGTTTTTTTTTTTTTTTCCAAATAAAATCCAGACGCAGTCTTTAGTACCGAAAAAAAGTGCCTTAGGTGTGACTAAAATAACAGGAAGGGGTGCAGCAAATTCAATTAATACGGAAATTAATTTTAAATATTGCACTTGTGTAACTTTTCATCGAATACCGACCTATCATCTTAAAGTCCCACTCGAGTCCTGCTGTTTCTGTCTCAGTACCATTGACGAAGAAACTAAGAGAGAAAAATTACGGAAAAAAAGCGTGACCGTGACAAAATACTTTTAAATGCCAAGATGTTTATCTTATTTACTTCTCTGGATAAATTTGCCCCTATCAAACCATTGTCACGCGCAAACTTACACTCCTAAATTTTCAAACTTCAGACTTAAGTTTTATTTTATTTCTGACACGGTAAAACACACTCAGAAAAAAATGAGATGCAAATTAATTTTTCAAAGCGGCAAGTATTCCCTTATGTTAATCCAGCTTTTAGGTTTTCCAGTGCTCCATTTCATTGATAACCATTGAAATACCCGAGCGGTCAAAACTTGAGAAAGCGCGTGTGTAGGCTGCAGTCCACATACCTACTTCCAACCCCCAAAATCTCTGCTCCACTTTCCTACTGGTTCTTACTCTGCTGATGTCATTAATTCTCAGAGGCAGTAGTACTCAACATCTTATAGTCTGCGTTTTCTGGTAATTTGAGCATTTAACGAAATAACACAAGAGAGGCAAAGTATAAGGCACATTAGATGCAGAGTTTGGCTATGCAACTCCACGTTCAAAATGCCTTCACACAACTTTTCACTGAATGCAGCGCAGCACAACTTTTCAGACAGAACGCATGCATGAAAACGAATGAGATTAATTGAAGTAGCGTGGATGAAAGTGTATTCCTCTTGAAAACATTGCCTCGACCTCTTGAACGACGGTTTATTACTGAACAACGCATATCATTGTTTGTTGTTGGATATTGATCAGGTGTAGGCGCTCTCGATTGGGGAAACAGTCGTCCATCATCACCACGGGGGTAATTGTTTGATAAATAATCTATAGGACTCGTCGGCCACTTGATGATCTTGGAAAACCCATATTTTGTTTTGCAAAATCTACATTAGGAAGCCCTAGAGTCGTCTATACTGCATTGTTAAAAAGCGTAGGGTCGCATCCGCAAAATTGTAAATGCATAGCCCTATTAGGCTCCAAGACATCAGAATATGACAAATTACCAATACTGATGAAAATCACGTCTAACTGGACACTCTTGGAAGATCATTTATTTATTTTCAACCCATTGAGAACAGATCTTTTTTCCCCCTTTCAAATTGCCCAAATTGGTTGGATCAAGTAATATGTATTTTTAAACCATGGCATTGTTATTACAGGTAATTATGTTCCCAGTGGTCGGCTTTAGTGATCACCGGGGGCAGTTGCATATTGCCCTTACCTTCCATTCTATTTTTATCACTGAAAACTACAAGGATGGGATGCCAGCATAATTACATCAACATCAATTATGAAGTGCATTGTATAAATAAACAATGTTAAATCTGAAACACACATCCGCATAAAGTTGACTAAGATGATTTTATTGCCTAAGCTGTAAATTATAGATGTAAATGGTACATATAAAGAGGAAAATGTACCTTCATTCATTTTATATGTTGTTTTCATGTAAATGGTGTGTCTTGTAGCTAATCGCGGAAAACCTGAAGTGAGAAAAAAAAAAGATCCGTCCCCAAGCACTTCGTCCTCTGTTTTCGCAGTTGCAGTGTCCTCTATTGGTGAGAGTGTGCACTACAATCCAAAAAACCTCTAACATTTTCGAGTTCACAAACTCAATGTCTTGTCCTCTCAACTATTGTCCTACGAATTTAAGCATGGACTCTTGTATTTTAAGGAATTTATGCATTTCCCCTCAGACATTGCAACAAAGCAAATAGCTCGATGTAAACATTTTGGAAGTCACAGCTTTAGTGTTCAATTCAACTATTACCAAAAATTCACTCAAATTCAAATTTAGGACATGCCTCCGTTACCTATTGTCAGTCTGTAAAATTAATGTAGGCCTAATCATCAATCAAACGTAACCGGTCCGGCTGGCGTGCTTACTTTCCCTAACCAAATAGTGGCACCGCTACCGCTCTGAGAATTTCAACCAATCAGATTGTACCGAATTGAAGTCGTAAAACAATCATATTGTTCGCAACTGGAATTCCGCGCGAAATTGGTATTGAAAAATAATCCGATGTCCGGCTGAGCTAATGCGCCATTCGCATTCAGGTCTGAATCCAGGGTAGGGATCGCGTGACCACTGAGAATGTCTTGATATTTAATTATCGCGTTATTATAGTGTGACTGGCTGGCGTGCTAATTCATAAACCCCATCACGCAGTTTTATTTGCAGATTTTGATTTATTTGTTTTATTTTATTCCCTGAATGGAGATGAATAATCGATTGGGTCAAACGGTCATGTGAAGATACTCATGGATAAGATCATGATGTCGATATTAACGCTTGCCATTTGCGCGGTGATATGTAAGAGCATTGCTATTTGTTACAGAGGCAAGAGATGCGCGGAGCACTTATCTTAAGTCTGAACTTAAAATATAGAGCATTATTGTGATTCGGAATGTAATTTTGAGCCGGATTGATGTCGTTAAATGTTTAATATCAGCTATTCTCCATAAAACAATTCAGCGTTGCATTATACCACTATGCCGGTAGGTTTTTATTTCACTACAGAGTTCAAGATTATGGAGCTGTACTCTGTATATTGATGGATAATTGCATTTTGATTCCACATTTGAATAATTACCCTTTCAAAAACTCATGAATTACATTTAGAACTACGTCCAGTCAACAGCTAGTATTTTAATAATGGCGCACAATAGCATGTGTGATTGTGAGGGATGGTATTAAAATTACACAGTCAAATCGGGCACACTTATTCATATTGGCTCGCATGTACACAACCAATGTCTATCTTGTTAAGTTCTTTGGCGTGGGCACTGTATAGAGTATGCTCCGAGAAAAGTGGTCTGGATAGACTATCATGATGAGTGGTGTAAATTGGGAACGGTGTCTAATTCTTAGTTCTCCTCTCAATCACAGATGAAAAAGCGGCTTTCCTTAACAGGCCGGGCACATTGAATCATCTCCTGTCTGCAGCAGATAATCCGCTAAGATTATTTACAGTAAAGAGGAAACTGAGATCCGAGAGCTGACCTTCTCTCTCTACTTTCAGCTCTCTTTTTTATTGCTCCAAGGTGTCCAGCCAATGCGAAGAGAGGTCAGTCACGCACTCTCCTTGAGCCTCGTCAGCACGCCGGTGGTTTACCGAGCACAGCGCGGCTGACTAGGCTTAGCGGTACTGTAACTGGGGCCCGGGGAAGGCTGAGCCCGGTTTGATGATACCGCCAGAGGCGAAGCTGTCAGCCATGTGCTTTTTCTGAGTTGAACGTTGCACACGCTACAATGGCTTCATAAATCAGGTGTCACTGAAGGGGGTGGTGAGGGTCACTTCAGGGATGAAGAATGTGGGGATCTCCACCTGTGGGGGTGCGTGGAGAATCGGGGTGAAGGGAAGAACTGTTCACTCAGCATGTGGCTGAGACTACAGCTGGAACAGGATCCTTTTCCAGTGAGCTCATTCTGCTGGGTCAGGATCGCACATCTCCGTTCCAGCTGACGGATATTAGCAGACTGTATACATACTGCATTCATGCGCGTGTGTGCGTTCATACGCGTTTGTGTGTGAATGGATGTGAGTGAGTGTATGTATGCTTGTGGTTGTCCTGGATGAGTGCATGCGTTTGTGCATGGTTTTTGTATGTGAGTGTTTGTACACGTCTGCGTGCCTGTGCGCATGAATGTGCTTGCGTGCGCCTACATGAGGGAGAGGTCCGATGGGAGTAGAATGATTAGAGTGAGAATCTGCATGCCTAAAGCTGGGCTTCTGTGAATGCCTGACCGTTACTGTATCTACTTCAGTGTCTGCTTAAATAAGGTAAGAGGGGGTGATGCTGGTAAACCCTGCTGCAGTGTGAGGTATTATGTATGTACCAGAGAATGAGGGTGGTGTTGCTTTTTTGAGAGGAAGAGTGTGCAGGCATTTGTCGTGTACAAACCCAACACAGGAAAAGTTGGGAGAGTATGGAAAGTGCATATAAAAACAATTGTTTGTGAATGTGCTTTGACTTGTATTTCATTGCAGAAAGCATGAAGACATGATAGTTCATGTTTTGTCTGGTCAAATTCATATTATTTTGCAACTATACAACCATTCCTGCCATTCTGGCCTGTAACAAAGTCCCCCAAAAAACAAACACACAGAAATATGAACGGGGCAGTTTAAGACTAATAATGAGGTAAAAACTTTGAATAATTATGTGATTTGAAACAGCTGGTGTCCACTGGTGATTGTAATCATGATTTTATACAAAAACAGCATCCAGGGAAGTCCTAGTCCTTCAGGTACAAGGATGGACAGAGGATTATAAAATTGCAAGCATATGCATGAGAAAGTCATTGAAAGGTTTAAAAGCAGTGTTCCTCAAAGGAAGATAGGAGGGGATTTTTTTTTTCATTTTGCCCTCTACAGGGCACAATAAAATTAAAATATTCAAGGAATCTGTTGGAATTTCTATGCATAAAGGGCATACTCACGTGAGACGCGTCCCCCATCTTATGTAAGGGATTGGCGGAGGGATTGCATAATCAAATGCTGTACAAGTGTATATGCGACTAGATGAAATGAAATTAAAAACAGTGGACTGGTGACACACAGCCAACAAACTCGATGACTATTTAATAAATTATTATTTCGTTTACAGCTGTTTGTCTTCAAGAAATTCTGAATCAATAATTAAAATTCAGCATTAGCGTCTTTATTGTGTGTTTTCTTTAGCTATGAAGTAGGCCTACAGCTTGTCTGGCGGGGTGCATATTGTGCTGAAAATGCAATCTGTATGTAGGCCTGTATTGTTATCTCGATATTTATTAACATTACTCATTATACTGTACATATATTTACTTTTATTAATTCATTGATAATTTTCATTTTTAAAATACATTTAAATTGATGGTAAATATATATATATATATATATATATATATATATATATATATATATATATATATATATAGTTGTATGTTCATGTCTAAGAAATGCTGTTTTCATATTTTTAGCACATATATTTATACCTTGAATTCCTATAGTTCTCTTTATTCTAGATTATGGAAATTTTAATTTTAATATTACAATATTCATCTTGGTTCATAATAATTACCAGTATTAATTTCATGCACAGTAAAAAATATTATGCATGATAAAAATCATCAACATAATCTCTGAATTCCACTTCTAAACTACCTTCATCTGAAGTTTCTCAGTTCAATGCAAGACATTATCCTTCGGTAAGATGGCAGACGCAAATCTCAACAAAGCTGGTCTCTTGCCCACTCTAGTCTTTTCTTTAGCTCTGTGGCTGCAGGGTGAAGGTGCCCTCAGCCATTGACTTCCAGGCTGCTCAGCCTGTCAGGCTGCGTAAACGCCCTCCCCAAGTACACGCAATCAGATTGCGAGCTAGAGTACAATCAATCCGTTCACAAGGCAGCCAATTCAATTCGAATTCCTCTCCTTGAAGCGGAGAGGGGATAAGAACATTAATATTGTCAAAAACAAAGGTTTTTTGAAAGTCCAACAAAAATTGATCGTGGAAAGGTCTTTGCTCTGAACGTCATGTCATCTTCTGTTAGCAGTTGTGCTATTACTGAAACGTAAAACCAAATGGCTAACTAGGAAGCTAGCTTGTTTAGCAAGATTCCATAACAGGTCAACGTAGAAAGCAATTGAAATTGATGGTGAAATTCCCTTGTCTCTGAACATAGCATAATGTACTGTTAGCAGCGATGCTGTGTTCAAAGCAAAGAGCTTTTTACCATTGGTTTTCAATGCTAACTAAAGTCATCTAATATGGAATCTTGCTGGCTAGCTAAAAACTGTTGGCAAGCTAGTTAACTAGCTAATGTTAGTATATCAAGTTTTAATAACAAGGCACCTTGTTTGCTAGCTAAGAAGTTTAAACCAGTGCTAACATGCATGACAGTGGGGATCTAGTATTAACCCATAGACTGAATTTAGCAACATTATTTTGAAGGGCTGAGTCAGATTTTTTGAAGTAGGCTTGTATGAGGTATTTAGTCAATTTATTACCAACTTAGCTGTAGATGGCACTCAGAACGAGTTTGTAGAGGCAGGCAGGAGCACCAGATATTGGCATGAGAGCTAAGCAATATTCTGCTAAGGACGAGGACCACATCAAACATGTTGTAGCCTCATACAACTCTAATTGCAAAAGACCTAAACTAGCGAATCCTTAAACAAGCTTTCAATCATATTAGAACTGGTCTCTTGTCTGAGCACAAGTAGTGTTTACCACTAAAACACTGAAGCAGCCAGTTTCAGTGGATGTAATTGTGACTGAGTAGGGCTGGTGCATGGGTGGGACCTTGATGCTGCGGCTCAACCTCACGATCACTAATGCATAGACTCTGGCTCCAAATGTGCAAGATCGCAGCATCTGTATGATAAAGATTTTGGCTGCATTTTATGCAACATTCGGAAGCGGAGACGGGTCGTCCATGTTTACATTCAGCGAACCCCGGTCTCATCTCGACAAGTTATATATTGACAGCACCTGACCAAGCGTCAGTATATGATGCAAAAAGGATGCTTTTGCCGTCCTTATTTGACGCCAGTTTAAAACGAACCCTACCCCCTAACCCTTAACCTGAACCCTAACCCTAAGCGCCACAAAAAGACGCCAAAAGCTTCCTTTTGTGTTCTATATCGACGTTCAGTCAGGTAGTGTCAATATATGGTGAGTCGGGATGAGAATGTGTTAATTAAGTTTATGCTTGAAGCACTCACACCCTCAACAGATTGTCATTACCAAAGGATATTGCTTGATTATTGCCAATGGACTTCACTTCATGGACCTTATAGGCTATGTCATGGGAAATAAACAAAAAGGCTTATTCCACGTTGGCTTGGATTAAGCCACTGGCTACCTATTAACATAACTATCTTTCAGTGGCTCAGAAAAGTTAACATTACAGTGTAATGGTATCGAAAAGCTTGTGTGTTTTCCACATAAATAATTCTGCTATCACAGTTGGCCAAAAAAAAACAAAAAAAAAAAAAACAAAAAGCTCATCATCGTGTAGCCCATTACATAAGGGTACAGCACATACAGCCAGCAGCAAACTTAGCTACTTTGCAAACCGAAGTTACTGATGTTGACAATATGATAAACTTACCTACATGCAGGCTGGCTTGCAATATTTCCTCATTGCGATGATCAAAAAAAGTATAATCATTTGGTGAATTAGCAGCTAATAAACCAAAGTCAAATCTCCATGGAGCACATCTAATCACTCGTAAATAAGTGATGACTCGGGTATAAAGCAAATGGGTTGCAACATCTTCACTCCTTGGTGCTTGTATGTTCTTGAGCTTACACCAGCAGCCAGAAGCTGCATTGCTATGAATTGCAGGACATGCTCCAGTTTTGTTCACTAAGTTGATGTGATTGGTAGCCAAGTCTCTTAACAGCAATTTTGTGTTCGAGGGTTGCAGTGAAACCATGTAGGCTGAATACACCTGTGATTCACCATTCCTTGCAGCTAGTGAACTGACAACCGCAAAAGTCCTGCTGCCGAGATAACAGGTGGTTTCAACGTTGTTTGGCGTAGAGGTGCTATTGCGGTCCAAAATAAACTTAAGACTTATTTCGGACAGACCTGACAAAAAATTTGATTATTGTTAAAATCTGAATGCAGGTAATTTCTGTGGAAAAAGGGATATACTTCTATTCTGTATCTTTCAAGAAGCACAATAGATTTTTTTAATCTTCATTTCTGAAAAAAAATCTTGTATGTGTTGTGATTTACGAAATGAACCAATCGCGAAAACCAGATAAAGCCTCCTTTTTGCATTTATTTCTGAAGGGGGAAACCCCCCAACAGAGCTGGCAACAGTACAATGTCCGCAATCCAAAAACAAATTCCAATGGGCGTAATCCAGAGTCAAAACCAGGGCACCAATCACAAATTCCGTAGTCAGGCAAAATGAGGTCGATAAACAAGAATGCGGTACAATACAAGGAATAGGCAAAGCTCGTAGTCAGGCAGTCCAGTCAGAATGATAAATCACTAAGAATCAAGGCGGAAAACAAACGTGGCACAGGAAATTAGGAAGAACGATCTGACAAAGGAAGTGCATAAACAGACATCTTAAATATACATCCGGGGCGAACACATGACCAGGGAGAAACAGGTGCAATCAATGATACAATAATCAGGAGTGACACACGAGGAATAATCTAATTACATGTGTAATGCGAATAGAAGCCACTAGATGGCAGTATTGACGTTTCTTATGTTAAGCCCAGACTGAAGCTAGGTTTGGGCATGTCTTGGGCATGTCTGGGACAAGTCCCAGAGAATTAAAAAAGTGGTCTAAATGTGGGAGGGGTCTGCAAAAGAGTATGTAAGGAGTAAAATTTACACAGTAAAGTAGTAGGAGAAATTGCAAGCAGAAGGATACATTTGACCAGACCTGTCACTCTTTCCATGACCCCTGAAGCTTTTTGTGGACTTTTGCCTGTGTTGGAGTATTTTTCTCACCCAGGACATCACCAAGCAACCCCACCCAAGGGACTGTAAATATTTTTGCTCTTGTATTTATCAATCTTGGTCAGTAGAGTAGATAGTAGTTTTGTTAAAAGTGTTTAGTTTTATTAAATGAGTTTAAGTTTGAAAATTGTGTCTGTCATCCCTTGCTGTCATATATGTACTAACAAATTGGTAATTTATTGAAAATCTAACATTTCAAATTGTAAAACTGTTTTTTGAATTTTCCTAGATACATATTGACAGATAAACAGCAATTGATGATTTCTTGGCATCACCAACCGTAGAGGTTTTGAAGTCTTTTAAAAAGACAGAACTGCTAGAAATATGCAGACACTTAGAGCTGACAGTGGTAAAACCAACCATGCAAAAAGCAAGACTGGCTAGAGAGATTGTTGAATATTACATTGATGAAAATGTGTTTGCACCAAGAGATCTGGAACAGTTTCCATTGGAAAATCCAAATGTAGAAATTGAACTTAGATTAAAACTGCTAGAGATTGAAAGGGAGGAATGAGAAAAACAAAGAGAATTTGAGAGGGAAGAAAAAGAAAAACAAAGGCAGTTTTAGTTAGAAAAATTAGCAAGAGAAGAGAAAAAAGAAAGGGAGGAAAAAGAAAAACAAAGGCAGTTTGAGTTAGAAAAATTAGCAAGACAGAGAGATTTTGAATTTGAGAAGTTTGATAGAGGAGAAAGACTCCAAATGGAGCAACTAAAAATTAAAATAGCAACTGAAAATAAATTTCGGGCTAGGCAGGAGGTAAAACTGGTGCCTCCATTTGCAGAAAAGAATGTTGACAACTATTTCCAGTGATTTGAAAAGGTTGCTAAAAGTTGTCAGTGGCCAGAGGAACACTGGCCTCTGATGTTGCAAACTTTCCTCAAGGGTAAAGCTCAACAAGCCTATTCGGCTTTGTCTGCAGATGATTCCTCTGATTATGAGGTTGTCAAAAAGGTTATTTTGAGAGCTTATTAGTTGGTTCCAGAGGCTTACCGACAGAAATTCAGAGGTCTGAAGAAATCTGACAATCAGTCTTATGTGGAATTTGCTAACGAGAAGCAGGTTTGCCTTGAGCGCTGGTGTACTTCTCTGGAGGTCAAGGATGATTTCAACTCACTAGAAGAGATGGTGTTAGTTGAAGAATTTAAAAACTGTGTTAAGGATGATATTAAGACCTACCTTAATGAGAAGCAAGCACTAAATTTGCAATCAGCTGCCAAATTTGCAGATGAATATGTTCTCACACATAAGTCTAAATTTCAGTTTAGCAGTAACAATAGATGGTTCCAATTTCAGAAAAAAGGTAACGGTGATACCCAAGATTCCTCACCCAAAGACAAAGACAAATCTGTTGATGGTGCTCAGAAATCCAGTCACAGGTCTGATGAAAGTGTAAAAGCTGACAGTGACAAAAGGGGTCTAGTTTGCAGTCATTGCAAGAAATCTGGTCATGTTACAACTAACTGTTGGTTCCTTAAAGCTAAGAAAGAAAAAGAAAAGGATACCAAGCCAAATGCCTTTGTGAAAACAAGGTTAGAAACCCCTGTAGTAGATGACCTATCTGCTAAATTGCCTGCTCCTTGTGGGGCTAAAAAGCCTGATACTGCTGACTTTGTGAGGGAGGAATTTCTTCCATTTGTGTCAAAGGGATTTGTGGCTCTGAATGAGCATTCTACTCCTGTCCCCATATATATCCTAAGGGATACCGGAGCTTCTCAGTCACATTAGTTGATGGACTCCTTGGAGTTACGTGATGAGATCGCTTCTGGGTATTTTATACTTGTACAAGGTATTGAAGGGAGGACTGTATCTGTACCCCTGCGCTCTATATTCTTGAAGTCAGATTTAGTTACAGGACAGGTAAAGGTGGGACTTATGTCAAGTCTACCTATCAAGGGTGTTTCTCTGTTGCTAGGCAATGACCTGGCTGGGGGCAAAGTAGTTCCCCCTGTTCATCTTACTTCACAGCCGAGCACTGAAGATGGCGATGAAGACCCATCTCTGTATCCTTCCTGTGCAGTGACTCGTGCTATGGCCAAGAAGGCTAAAGAAGAAGATGATGTGGTGCCGTCCAGCACATTGAATAGTCAGGACTCAGGTGGTTCGCCTCATGACTCTGTTAGACCTACTATGGTTTCTCCATTTGAGGACTTCAGATACTTTTATCAGTTCTTTGTTCGGCCAGCCAGATGGGTTTGGTGATTCTGATGCGTCTGGAGACTCGTCTCTATCCAGAAAGCGGTTGATTGAGGAGCAAACTAATGATCCTGAAATTTATGTACTAAAGAGGAGAGCCCTTCCTGATAAAGAAATAGACGCAGTTCCAGTTGGGTATTATCTCAAGGGAGGAGTGTTGATGCGGAAGTGGCGCTCTCCTGATATCCCTGCCAATGCAGATTGGGCAGTGGTTAGGCAAATTGTTGTTTCGAAGGTCTACAGGAATGAGATCTTAACAATGGCTCATAGTTTACCTTTAGGAGGTCATCTTGGTGTTAACAAGACGGTTGATAAGATCACGAAACACTCTTTCTGGCCTCGGCTTCGGAAAGACATTTCCAACTTTTGCAAAACCTGTCACACTTGTCAGGTAGTTGGAAAACACCAGTTAGACCCACCTGTAGCTCCATTGCAGCCTATCCCAGCATTTGGGGAGCCGTTCTCCAAGGTCATTGTTGATTGTGTTGGTCCATTACCCAAGACTAGATCTGGAAATCAGCACTTGTTGACAATCATGTGTGTATCTACCAGATTCCCTGAAGCTATACCTCTACGTAACATCAAGGCAACTGCAATCTCGAATGCTTTGATAAAGTTCCTCACGTTGTTTGGCCTTCCCAGGGAAATTCAATCAGACTAAGGTGGCAATTTCATTTCCGGATTGTTTCAGCTGGTTTTGTATGAACTAGGTGCGAAGCAGATTCTTTCCAGTGCCTATCATCCAGAGAGTCAGGGTGCCTTAAAGCGGTTTCATTCCACTCTCAAGACAATGATGAGGATTTATTGTTATGACCATGAGAAAGACTGGGATGAAGGTGTTCATTTGCTGTTGTTTGCAGCTAGAGAAGCAGTGCTGGAGTCTACTGGATTCAGTCCATTTGAGCTAGTGTTTGGCCATGAAGTGAGAGGACCTTTGCTATTGTTGAGTGAACAATGGCAAGAGAAAGAGCCACATATCAGTCTGTTAGACTATGTGAGCAAGTTCAAGGAAAGATTGCATGCAGCTTGTGACCTTGCCAAAGAGAACTTGAAATCAAGTCAGGGAAAAATGAAAACTTGGTATGATCATAAGGCTAGAAGCCGTGAGTTTAAACCAGGAGACAAGGTTCTTGTGTTGTTTCCCTTGCAGTCCAATCCATTGCAGGCTAGATTTCATGGTCCGTTTGAAAGTCTGACAAAACTCAATGATCTCATTTACAATGGCCCTCATTTATCAAACTTGCGTACACCAAAAAAATGGGTGTACGCCAAATCTCCCGCAAGAATCGGCATTTATCAATGTGAACGTGAGCGAACGGTCCGCAAAAATCTCACGCCAGCTCTGACCAGGTGTACGCAAATTTGAAAACAGCAATCAACATGCAGGAATGAGTGCAGCTGTCAAAATGGGTAATATACCATATGCAGCGATGCGGACGTCATGATTTTGTTGTTGTTATTAGTAAAATAAATTAGTGGACTAAATAAAAGAATGCATAAATAAATGAATAAAAGCAGGCTGTTTCCAAATATAAGTGTAATTAATTTCTCTACATAGATGTCATTATTTATTTATTTATTCAATAAATTTATCTAATAAATAAATAAATTGCACCTGTGTTGAGAAATTAGTTACTCTTATTTGGAAACAACTTGCTTGTCAGGCCAGACGGCTGACGAGTACAATCCATTTGATTAAGCGCAATGTGTAGCTTGGCAGATATGCAGTGTATGTCAGATGCTCATCCAGTCAGATATATACTGAACAACAAAAGAAACAAAAGTTAGCCCAATTAAAGGCAGACTGAAAAATAAGTTTGCGCGTAATTATTTTAGAAAATCAAATTTATTACTTGCACAAGCACATTTATACTCGTTTCATCAAACTTATTTTTATTTTGCGGTCCCTTCGACTGAGTAACCATAAGAGTAGCCTACATTAACTTACTAGCTAGCTTGCGTTTCTTTTGTTGCTCAGTATATAGATGCCTATGGACACTTCGACAGTGATCACATTTTGACAAATTCAGATCTTCCATTGTTAGGGGAATAAGCTTCTGTCCAAAGTGAGAGGAACTTTTGGCACATAGATCTCATCCGGGAAAGTGATGAGTGGCTGCTCGTTTTGTGTGGCACCAATAACATGTCATAGAGTAACACTGATAAAAGTACAATGAAGAGTGATCTCTGCAGACTGTATTTTACCAATTACCCTCATAGTGCTCCGATCGAGGTGGGGGGAGGGGACTCTTCCATGTCCCCACCGGCTCGTACTCCCACGATGGAGGGGGAGCCCATCAGCACTGTGACAGCTGGAGGTTTGAGTCTGGTTGGCCTCCACCGGTCCGTGCGCTGCTGTAAACCGTTTTTGGGAGGCGAGCTTAAAATCGGACCACTTTTTTTAACCTACATGTAACGCATTTGGATTGTCAATTATGTAGGCAATATAACATGAGATATCGTGGATCTATAAATTGAATTTATTAAGGCCGATGTTATTTGCACTTTTACGTGTGGCCAATGCTAATTTTTTTCTTGACCACACTTGTAAGTGCGCAAGTTGATGACCATTCCAGTGCTGCTTAGAAAGTACCGCTTAAAATAAGTTTGGCCAAGAAAAAATTTTAGCTTTGGAATAAGTGTGGGCAATGGAAAAATGTGCGTCTTGGCCACAATAGTAAGTGCGTCTAACAAGAATTTTGGTCATTTAAGTGCGTCCAAGCACAAAAATTAAGTGCGAATAGTCACTTTGATTTATTAATGAATTAAATCAAACCTCTGCTGCACTCCGGTTTTCCACCCCAACGGTGTTTACTACTGTAGCAGTAATAGTTTTCCAAACTGCAGCCTACTGGGCTCCCTTTATGCCACTCTTAAAACTTCCAAATAAAATTATTTTCTTTTTCTCCATCTATCGTCGGCCTGCTGATAAAACCTCATATCTTCAAGATGATAAACTTTACAGGAGAGAAAAAAAAAAGTTGAATTTTGCACGTAAGAATGCAGTCGAGCTGTGTTCAGGTAGTATGACTATTTTCCTCCAATAATGTATCCAATCAATGAAATTTTGTATTTTGCAATGTTTATGCTATTATCGTGGACATACGAGTTTTTGTTTCTCATCAAATTGTATATACGAGGTTTATCAGCAGGCCGACGATATTTCCTCCTCAGTTAAGTTCTTTCTTCTTTGCCGTCTTTCGAGAGTCCATGTCGTAAAGTGGGCAGGACTATGCCTTCCAGAGCATGAATTTTTAGGGGTGTGTCATGTTAATTACGATGGTCTCTGCCGCCAGATTTATCAAAGCCACGGCAGTTCTACACCGAAATCTGCGACGTACACACTTTTAGTAAATCAGACGCGACACCTGGCGAATGATGATATTTACACCAGAATCTACACCAGATCCAAACCAAGTTTGATAAATGAGGGCCATTGTGAGGACTCCAGGTTCGAGGAAGCCAAAACAGTTGGGTCACAAGAACATGCTGAAGCCTTATCATGACAGAAATGCTAGGGTTGCAGCTGTCACTTCAGATTCTCCTATGGTTGAAACGTGTGAAGGGAGTTTCAAGATGATGAACCTAGAATTAAAGCTGAAGTTCTTTCATGTAAATTGTCAAATTCTGAAGTGTTGCAAAATCTTGATGTAAAACTCCAGCACTTAGAACCCTCACAGAAAGATCAGTTTGAGAGGTTGATAAAGAAATATAAAGATCTATTTCCTGATGTTCCAAAGAGAGTTTCTATAGCCTCTCATGATGTAGATGTTGGTGATGCCAAACCAATAAAACAGCAACCGTACTGAATGCATCCTGAAAAGAGAGATATTGCTGAGAAAGAGGTTGAGTACATGTTAGAACATGATATTATCAGACCCTCCAACTCAGATTGGAGTTCACCCTGTGTGCTAGTTCCAAAACCTGATGGAAGTACTTGATTCTGTACGTATTATTGCAAAGTCAATGCTGTAACTAGAACTGATGTGTTTCCAATACCTGGGATTGGTGATTGTATCGATAGAGTAGGGCAAGCAAAGTTTCTGACCAAGATTGATTTATTGAAGGGTTATTGGTGTGTGCCTTTAACTGAGAGGGCCAAGCGCATCTCTGCTTTTGCCACACCATCTGGGTTGTACCAGTATGAAGTCCTAGCCTTTGGCATGAAAAATGCCCAGCCACGTTCCAAAGGATGATACAGTGGACAATCGCCGGATTGCCAGACATGAATATGGCAAAAGCCAAAACGCAGACAGGATTCACAAGACAAACCTATGTACCGAACAACCGCTCCGGTTAAGGAGTACTAAAGTATATAGATTAAAGAAAGGAAAGCACAAAGTATTAGCGGAAATCTACAGAAATTCGTGGTATAGATAATTAGGGATAGGCAAGGAGGCGGAGACTAGAATTGGGCGACTGCTGAGAGATCGTTAGTCAATTAGTATGTGCAGCTATACAATCCCGAGTGCATGTTAGTAAGTTAGTAAAAATATACAATGTTAATGTGGGTTAGTAATTAAGCGAAAACAACAAACTGTTAGTATGTGTTAGTAGATAGCAAAAGAGAGAGGAAGGAAGAACACAAAATAATGAAAGAAGGTTGAAACCCAGAAACCAATAAATCACCCGAATGAGTGGCACGCCTGACAAGGGACCGTGAGCAAAGACCTACATGAGACAAGACTGGGTAAACGAAGTGCAAAGAAAGGCATGGCAGAAAATAAACATGGTCAGGGATCTAGGAATCATGGCAAGACTATGAAAAATACAAGACAAGAAAAATAATAAAACAAGAAATCTAAAATCACCAAAACACAATACACAATACTAAGAATGGTCAGAATAAAGAGCAGTGGTCACTAAGCACGAAAATCAATAAACATGGCTAAGCCAGGTACAGAACTTAAACAAGGGCATGGGCTGAACAATCCCAACAGAATCCCAACAGTATATATCTCCTTTAAGTGTAGTGAGAAGGAACAGAAACATTGACAAGAGGAAAATACTCCGGCGTTTTTTTTTTGTTTGTTTTTTTGTTTTTGAAGTATGTGGCAAGACTGAAAGTTGAAATAAGTTTTATTCTGAAAAATCAATAACATTCATGTTGTGCAACACCAAATAGAGCGCTATTGCTTTTAACAGGTCAATGACTGTTTACAAGTGAATGCTCTGAATTTCAGTTTTAATCTAACACCGTATCCCATCTTTCTCTGACTTGCGTTTGAGTGATGTTTGCTTCCTACAAATGCAAGTGTGTGTTATAGTGTGTGCCTTCATGAGGTTGAGGTTTAAAATCACGGTGCTGGTATATCCTGGTGTAAAACTTTGTTCTGTAGATAATATCAGAGCGCTGGCACCTCAGTTGCTCCCCGTGAACCGTATGGGCAGTGTCTGTGTGAAAACCTGGCAGGGCATCAGTGCCCTGGGGCACGGTACAATGCCTGGTGAGGGACAGCCAAAGAAATGCCGCAGGAAGAGGACTATTAACATGCCATTAGGCACGAGAGCTACTTTTAACAGAGCGTTGGAGCATAAAGAGTACTCCAAACTTTCCACCAATTACGTGAATCTATTTGCCCCATCTGTACTGCAGTAAAAAGAGGGAAAAAAACAGGGTTCAGTAGAGGGCATTCCAAATTTCTCTCAGGACATTCATTTCCTCTCTCTGTCACCCCGTGTGTATATGTATGTTGTGCATTGTCCCTCTAGTTTGTATAACTGGGATAACGTGAACTGGTAGTAGGAGGGGCACATAATATGAAATTTCTGCGTTCTCCATTCTGACTGAAAGTGGAACATTTGCGTAATTGTGCAAATCTGGAAATGCATTCTAGCATAGCTCGATTTTCTTTGACCAGGGCAACCTGCGGGGGATATTTTGTTTCATAGGTGAACGAGAGCTAATTATTTCTTTTCCTTTTTTATTTTTTTAACAGACAAAGTGCTAAACCTGCCTCCACCCCTAGTGCCCACGACAACGGTCAATTCTCACGTTTAGCATAAACCTTAAGCAAACCGAACGAAAAGAGGAAACTGCATATATTGCTCTTTCTCTTTCTCTCTGTCAGTTTGCATTGTTGCTGGGAAACTCTGTTTGTCCATTCTGAGAGATAGCCAAAGTGGTGGTCTAGTGTGTGTGTGTGTGTCTATGTGTGTGCGTGTGTGGGGGGGGGGGGGGGTGAGTCACTCATTGTACAGCCCAGTAGGGTGTGCCACAGTTTGTGGGGTAAAGTGCCATGACCAGGCTTTCTCAGTGGGGGCTGCCGGGCCCAGTGCCAGGGGCACCCGGATTGCAGTGAGGTCACGCAGCCAGTGCCATAGAGAGCCGCTAATTACTAACACATTGTTTCAGTTCATAAAGAGAGAACCCAGTGGTCAGGAGAAGAGGGCTTGAGGTGTGGGTGGAGGGGCTCTTATGTAGACAGAGAGCCACATCGACGGCTAGCGACCCGTAACTGCTCACACAGTACACCTCCCCTTGGGCTCATGCCGTTCAGAGCTGAGCGAGACAAGGCGCGTTCACACACATTTTTGCCCCCTAGTTATTCTTGAGTGGTGATAAAGGCCACCAAGAGTGCGGTCGGCGGGAGAGCTAAGTAAAAATGTAACACAAATGCTTTTAAACTCTTGTCAGCCTTGTTGTTTATTGTTTTGGAACAAACATGAGCAAACAGATAACCGCTCCAGATGTTGCCTCAGTGCTTCTTGTGTGTTTGTCTGTGGTGTATGTGTGTGTAGTGAAGAGAGAGTTATTCTAGCAAGACTTTTTCCCAGGGAGGCCTTCACTAAGGCAGCCTAATGCGCAATCTGAAGTCATTTTATGGGCAGCGTTCACCTTTGACCCCTCAGCCCCAACCCTTTTGATGTTGCGGAATGAGTCTCCAGTGTATTAGGGCAGTCGCATCGCTCTGTCGCAGGCTGCCGAGCGCAAGAATGTCGAAAGCCGCCTAAATCCCGGATGAAGTAATGGTGCATTTAGCCTTAGCAGTGGTAGGACGCAGCTATTTCGGAAGCGACCTACATTGTGCAAACTTGTACAATGGGGGTAATACCGAATGGAGCTATCGCAGCTATGACAGAACATTCCAGGATGTCCTCCCTTGATGATGTAGGAAGTCCCCAATTACACTCCCTCAGTGATAGATGCACTGCGGTGGTCTGAAAGGTATTACCATGTTCGAGAAATGAGGGATGAAATTGCTCATCTGTATGTGTGTGTGTGTGTGCGCGTGAATGTACGTCTGTGAGAGACAGTGACTGAGTGCGTATGTAGGGGGGCTATCCATTGCCCTTCCGCTCCCCAGGCTTCTATCAGGATTAGCCTTTAAATAGTTCCATATGTGGGTCTAACCCTGTCTTTATGATGCAGGAAAATTCCCCCCTCCCGTAATATTGGATGATTGATGATCCAATTTACTCAGGGAGCTATCATGTACGCTAACGCAAAGAGCCCTGGCGGCAGGTCTGACTTTAGTCGCCTATTCTTCTTTTGTACACAGGAGCAGAGCGATGCGGATACAGGTCCATCCATGCCTCAGTCCATGCCTCTGCTTCCCTTTGTGGATTTTGAGCTGTCGCAGCGGCCTCTGCAGCTCTGATATGAGGATTACTGAGGGGTTTTTTTTTTTTTTTTTGAACAGTTTTGGAGTTCCCTGCCTCTCAAAATTGAAAGGAATGGAGGGACTTCAATATGCAATGATTGCAGTTATCAATTCTGTGAAACCAGAGGTGCAAAAATGGAGACTGCAGTTTTTCCTGTGCTTTTACTCTCTCCTCCCCTATACTCGCTCTGTGTCATCTTTCCTTGAATCCCAGCATTCTTTTGAAGAGCTGACAAGGAACTTAAAAACTGGAATCAAAATTTCACAGCGCGGCTTAATTGGCCATGGCTCACGGACAAGCGCGAACATTAAGCAGAGTCATTACCAAGTGTTCCAACTCCCTTCCCCCCCCACCAGCCTGGCGGCTAGCCTCTTAGCGCTGGCTTCATTTACGGTTCAGCAATAATCTGTAATTAACGCTAACCTTCGAGATCAGCCTCCTGATTGAGGGCAGCACATGCAAGCCATCTGCACATGCCCCCTTCTGCACCGAGCCATAGCTCAGAGATATTTACATACTAATGGCCGACAAGCATTTGTCTTTGGTCTCCGTTTGGTCGAGCATAAACTCGACAAACCATTCAGCTCCACCAAGGTTTTTCAGAATGGGAGCTGCCATAAGTGGTTCAATGGGACTCAGAAGTTGCAGTTTTGGCTCAGCGGTGGAAGGAGGCCAGGCGGGGCAAACCCTGCCCTGTTTGGCCGAAGTCCATCACGCTCCGGGCGTTACACATCAGAGCGGCGGAATACAGCCTAGTTGAGTTGTCAGTACCATTTGACTTCAATCTTTCACCTATCTGAGAGAGCTCTGAGTGCTAAGATTGGTAGTAATTATCAAAGCTTGACTGAATCTGTCATTCGCCCCCCCCACCCCCCCCATACCCTAACCCTTTGGCTAAAAACTTTTCCCTCCATTTCTTTTGTCTGGCAACGCGGTGCATCTTGAAGTTGACCAGCTTGAAAAACAAGGGGGTCCTTTATGACATTTTCGAACCGTTTTCACGGATTTAATTCAAAGAAACTAGATGTTTCAAGGAATGCAGCGCTTCTGGCCAGGGGATGACGGAGAAGTTCAAAATCTCGGCGTGGCAATTTAATTAACTGGACCTGACAAAGCGATTTTTGTTTCACAGAGAATAGCAATCGGGAGGAATTGGAGGAGGGGTGGGGTGAGGGTTATAGAGTGGTGTTGGTGGTAGATGGTGGTGGTGGTGGGGGGGGGGGGGGGGGGGGACAAGGGTTGACAAAGCTGTAGAGTTCAGTGAGGCTTAAGTCACATGAAGACTCAACAATCCAAAAACAATGACCCTCTTTTCTCCACCAGACTTTTGTCAACACGGGAGAATTGAAAATACACCACATTATGAGGAGGGACTGTGAAGGTGAAGGTCGAATGCCAAGGGCTTTCCCATTGAGCAGAGAATTTAGCAGCTGTGGGTGCTGTTTGCTTAGAAAGGTTTGAAAATGCCTTGAATGGCAGAAGTCCAAGGAAAACAACATCCCATGCCGCCTGGCAACAGGGAGTCTGATCCCTTTCACAAGCGAGAGGGACACTGGAGCTCATGGTAGATCAGAGCCCCATATTATGCTTACAGCCACCCCACTGTACAAAGACCAGGGAGCGGATGGGATGAAGGGGGATAAACCAAGCAAACGGCACTCTTGTGTAATGAACAAAACCCCAAATGGAGGACAGATTCCATTCAGCTAAAGAAACCACAATTATGTTCAACTGGAAGACTGCGCTTCTGAACTCTGGGGATTTGCTGGTCTTCTTTTAGATGATGTTTCGCAACTTTATAATTTTTTTGGGGGGCGGGGAAGTCTTAATGAAAATGACAGTACAGTGAACTCCTTGCGATTTCACAATGGCGCTGGTGTTTGGGAGAGCTATGTGGAAACACAGTTGACAGGATTCCATCAGACATTCAAGCTTTGCCAGATCTTCTTGCATGCTGTAAATATGGCCTATAAACACGGGGTAAGCAATGGCCTGCGTGAGTACCTGCATTCTGTTACACTTCAGCAAACTGCCAGCCTGTTTCCATTCATTTGTTCCACCTGGACAAATTCAGTCATTGTGGGAGGTATGATGCCCTGTTGCTTTTTTGTACTGGGTCAGTTATTGTCTGCCCATTCTCTTTATTCGATATTTAGTGGTTGGTTGAGCTGATTCGCTACAGGGAAGCTTTTTTCGATGGGGGGGATCCATGAAAAATGCAGAAGAACTGATTATCTGTGATGGTCTTCTGTCATAGAATGTCATGTCCAATACTGCCAGAGCCTTTTTTGGTGGTGGGTGGGTGGTTTGGATATGTGTGTTTGTGAGGGAGGCGGGGCGGGATGCTGTCATAAAACCACAGTGTCCAAATTCAGTCAGAACGATGTTGCCACGAATGAAAACATTCCTCTTTAGATCAGATTGATTCAGAGTAAGAGTGACACAGAGGGCGCTGAGCAGACCTTGTGGAGTTGACCCTTTGTAAAGTAAGTTTTCAATGGAAAAAAGTCAATGCTATACACTCCTGGGCAAAAACAAAATGGGAAGTTATCAAGAATTTAGAAAACAGATAAAGTTGCTTAGAAGGTGATAGCTTTTTCCTCAGATTTCTTTGAATTTTTAAGCCTTGAGGGTAAACTTGCAGCTTTTTACAGAAAGATGAGTTCAAAAATAACATCTGATCGTTCCTCTTTTGAGTACAAATTTCAATGGGAAGCAAGCCTTTCTGTACTATAAGTTCATTGACTTTTCACAGCATTGCAACTCAGCTTCACTGTGAAGCAGCTTCCAGATTTTCCCCCTCAGCAAATGTAATGACCAAATGGTGGCACAGAAGGTCTCAGGAGTGCATTTTTTAAATTCGCACTAATTTTCTAACCAATGATGTGTTATTAAGGTCATTAAAAGCTTTATATTTTGCCTTTTTGGGCTTGGCCCTCAATAGAATTCTACTGCTCTGAATTACCCATCCTGGGGTGCATTTCCCGAAAGCATAGTTGCTAACTAAGTTAGCAACTTACATAGTTTGTCCGTTCACAGTCATTAGTTCCAATTATGTAAGTTAGGATCTGTGCTTTCGGCAAACGCACCCCAGGTTGGCAGATCAGCATTAGAATGTTTACTTCTGAACTTTCAAAAATCACATTTTTGGGACCCTGCTCTATTAAAGTGTTAAAAGAAGGCCAGGACTAGGCAGGGCTTCCACTGCTTTACTGCGGGTGAAGCCAGAGTCATGGAGCTCCAGACATCCTAGAGGTCCAGCCTAACCTGCGGCTGCTAAGAATTCCATCAATTTAGATGCAAGCCTTTTTGCCGGCTTTTACTGCTGCTCATGGTCTCTTAAAAACATAATGTCCTGCTTCCCTCCGCTGGGCCTGGACAGTTCACAGGACAGCCTTATCTTTCCCAGCCTATTACTGTTTGGCCGTTGACAGACAGTTGAAATCGTTAGAAAAGCTGAAATGTATGAACTCTGGCTAGATGATGTACAGTCACTGTGTGTGTGTGTGTGCGTGTGTGTGTGTGTGTGTGTGTGTGTGTGTGTGTGTGTGTGCGTGTGTGTGTGTGCGTCAGTAAGGAGGGGCAAGAAAGAAGGCATGAGCGAGAGAGAGAAAAAGAGTGAGGGAGAGTGAGGGCCATGTGTTTACATGCCTGTCAGGAGCGTGCGGAACAATGCGTATTGCTGTTCTTCTTCTGCTGTTCTCCAAAGGCTATCCTTATACTCATAACAGTCACTTTGCCTGGTCACTGAATAGGAGCAGTTAGCCCCTGGGGTTATCAAGACCGTCAGAGAAAATGAGCACAAACTGCGCCTGAGAATTGGGTCAGGTGACTGAACTGCAGCTGGCTGCAAGCAGAAAAACACCTTCCAAAGTGAGTAGAAGCACCCTTTGGATAAGGCCTGGAATATACTTGCTGCGTGACCGAAGGGACGCGTACACAGTGTGCTTTGTGAGTGCACACACTTGCTGCAGCACAACGCATAGTATTGGAGGTCTCCACTAGAGGCAGACAGCAGCATATCGGACCCTGAAATCGCAAAAACGGCAGGTGGTATTGCCCAGATATTGCATACGCTGTCACAATGGATTCATTCGCACAAGCGCCTCTCGCGGTCATGTCAATACTGCATCTGGCACACGCAATACGTTTCCTCGCGTCGAGATGAGCGACCTCTACGCTCACGAACGTAGAATATGCGTGGCAGCCATGATGCGTAAGCGCCCGCGTCGTGAGCAGCAAGTATATTCCAGGCCTAAGACCGCTACTGGTGGAAACTTCCTGTGATGTAATGTCTCCTGATCGTGGACATTTCAGCTGTTGTTCTACAGTTAAGGGCAATTCCTTCGCCGATTTTAACATGCCATTGCAGCTTTGTTGGTTGGTGTTGTAGCAGCATTTTGTTAACTAATATAGCTATAAAAATATGTTGGTTCATTTCACTGGTAGACTGACGGCCAATCAGATGGACTGACAGGCAGTTGGGTTGTGTAATGAACAAATGGAAAGTACTGTTGCGTACCTTCTCCTCATGCTGCATCAGAAATCTTTTAACAAAAAAAACTGAGTAAAAAAATTACAGGGTTGTAATGAGGCAAACATATTTTGATGAGATTACACTAGAACATCTAATTAATTCACATTTGAAATCAAATTGTATTTTGCTTGCATAATATAACATAGTTTGAACAATCTGTCAAAACATCTTGACATTTTAAATACTGGAAACTGGGTGTAATCAAGACCTCATTTTCATTTCTTATCAACAAGATTCCCCCTTTTTGCTAGTCTTTGGCTTGTCGCCAGTGTTTCTATTAACATCCGGCTCTCATCTGAATCACCCAAGCACTCACATTTTAAATGACTGAAAAACATTTTTCCGCTAAAACAAATAATTATTTTTCTAAACAAGCAATAAATCTTCAATGTCAACCCTGTTGGTTGCATGGAGAAATGGAATGCAGATTTTCAAGTATGACTGCGCTGCATTCCAAAACATCCTGACCATAAATTAACAACACATTTCGGGGCTGAAATTAATTGGAAAAATTGCAGGCACTTGTCATTTTGTTTGTCATTCTCCAGGCTGTCCCCAACCTGCCAAGTCAAAATCAGTGTTGTGATAATAATAATAATAATAATAATTATTATTATTATTTTTATTTTTTTATTATTGTTATTAATATTATTATTCTCGAATGGCATTCTCACAGGATTAACTCAAATATAAAACAAGGCAATCAGAGATAGCAGACCTGGCCCCAGCCACGGGCTGACAGACAGACTGACAGAAGCACGCACACACACACACACACACAGAGACATGATCATCGCTTAACCTGGCCCCCTAGGGGAGGGGCCAGGTAATAATATAAAAAGTATAGTGTTTAATTGAAGCACTGATTACTAAAACCCCACAAGTCAAGTCAAGTGTGGCTTATGGGGTTTTAGTAATAGGTGCTTCAATTTCTTCTGAAACCCAGAGGCACAAAGACAACATCACTGATGACCATAACCTGAGTATCAGACATAGTGGGGCTCAGAAACTGCATAAATGAATAAACATCATGGAAAGAAACTGATACATGACATTTTTCCCCAATACTTGTGGCTGCAGAATTTTACTTTGCTGAAGTGCACCCAGCAAATGTTGCTCAGGCTTAAAAAAAAGAGTGTTGCAGAGGGAAGCACAGTCATGGCGTTGGATGAGAGGATAGGAGATTCATAGATCACTGGGGCACTGCTGGAGTCACAGTCAAGGTCGTAGAGAAACAGTTTGGGCTGGCTGGCTGAGAAGACTGATAACTTCTGTGCTCAGAAAGATTAATTCGTGGAGCAGCACTCCTGCGCATACAGTCAGAGGCGTGTTTGTCTCTCTGCGCAGATTTCGGAGGGAGCTGTGTAAAGAGTCTTCAGGCTGTGTGGAGATCTCCTCTGAAGTCTTTGGATGCGTCTGGACTCCTGCTGCTGATAATCTGCAGTGGCAGCCTCCTGAATTCCTAGCTTTAAAGTCTGGTCGGATTCCACTGGCATCACTTTCTGCAAAAAACCACAGGCTAGTACTCATGGGTAAGAGTGATGGTGGGGGAGGGGTTTATGTTTGCATAGACTTTTCTCACAAATAATGTATTTCTTAATTCAGAGTGCATTGTCCTCCTGTTCAGCAGTGACTCAAGCAAAGAAATGTGTGTATTCACCATAACTAGCCTACAGGAGCAATGAGGCAACAGAATTAATTTTTAAAACCATTTCTTTCTCTCTCTCTCGTTCAATCTCTTGATCATACCCACACACAACGGGATGCACACACATGCATGCAGGCCATCACATGCGAGCAGATACACATACCATATGGACACACACATGCACATCCACACACATGCAGTACACTCACACGTACACGCACACACACACACACAGCTCCTGGATTGATGCACGACCCTGGGAACAGCCTCGTCCCGCCCCAGGTTCTCCGAAGCCTGGATGGCGACTGAGCTCGTAATGCTCCTTTTTTATTTTTTTTTGCATTTTCCTTCCTCTATCTCAATCTCCCTCTTCAACCAAACACTTCCCCACCTCATCTGGGGCAGGTGCTTTCCATTACCCCTGGCCCAGCGCGCCTTTGAAGTGCAGTTCCCTGGGCCGGGAGATGGCGGATCAGCGATAAGCCCGCGCTCTCCTGCTGGGGAGGGTTCTCAATGATCCGAATTAGCAGCAGGGCCGTGTGCCCTGAGCTGGGCTCAAAGGGGGTGCATCGGCCCACAGCCTGCTGTAGCGTATTATTCACTCTCCGCCGCCAATCAGGGATAAAGCCTGCAAAGATTGAGAGGGAAATGGATACCTGGGCTGCCGGCTGGGGTGGACTGGCGCTCAGAGGTGTGAAATCCAGGTACAGTAATAAAAATTTCTCCCTGCTGTGTAGTTCCCACCATCTGGATTAGCCTAGTGCTTGAGCCAGAAGTTAGAGCTAATGAGTGCAATCAGATGGTGGCGTGCAGGTTGGAAAAAACAAATGGCAAGACATACAGACTCCTGGACTTCACCGCTACACTCCACTACTTCTGAAAGAGGAAAACTCTGTTCTGCACTAAGGTGTCTGAGGAAATCTGTGCTGAATCAGATCCGAAGGCTCAGAGGACACCTTCACCAAAGTGTTTTCACCTGTGATATGTGCAAAAAATTAGTAATTTGTGGCATGATGTTGATCCATTTTCTACTTGCTTAGTCCAGGTCTGAGGTGCAGTGGCAAGGCATCAAACTGATGTCTCTCTCATTGCTGAGTACTGACCCCCTCCTGCTCATCTGAGGGAAGTCCAAGGTGATTTCAGGGCATACAGGAGACATTGAATCTCCGTCGTGCCCTAGGTCTGCCTTTCCCAGTGGATGTGCCTGCAAAAGCCCCAAAGAGAGGTGACCAATGGGTAGACTCACCATCCCAGCTGACCCCTCAGAAGGAGGACCACTGGCTTTCATGTCATCGAGGTCATCGAACTCAACGGGGGTTCCTCACCCAATATGTCAATTTTATAGATGTGCTATCCTGGGAAGATCTGGCTGAGTAATGCATTTCAATCTCTCCGGTATTTATAGCTACCACAGTTACCAAATAAGATGAATGGACTAGTGCTCACTAGGAATAATCCTTGATATCAACCATCCTTTTGTTTTTTACTTCGACGCTGCTTTGGCATGCCAAGAGTCAACTAATTAGCAGCACAATGCAACCTCTTCGAATGAGGTGGGCTTTGCTAAGGTTTAAGAGTAAAGTTAGTCTAGAGGTGCAGGGTTAGTGATCACTAATCTAGATAAACCTTCAGGAGTGGAAGGATCAAGAATCATCAGACTTCAAATGATTGTGTAAAGTTCCTTTTTCCAAAGGCAGTGAGGGAGTGGAGTTAGTACAGACCTCGGCCGACACTCATCTCGGCGAATGGGAGCTGAGCTGGATACGGTGCTGCTCGAGGTGATCGAGGTTAATAATAGAGATGGAAAGAGACAAAGCCCATTGACAATATAGCCAGTGGACCTGAAAGAGCCACAGCCAAGGGGCATTACTCCTGTACAGAGCGGCCGGAGAAAGGGATTTGTTGGAACCTCGCTGCAGTTTGGTTTAGCCGCGCTTTATATCCGGCACGATTTATCGCTGTTTTCACTGCCCTTTCTCTTATCAGGGCCGGGCCTGGTTTTCACTGGGCGCGAGGAATGCGTGCCGGAATGTGTTGATGTTACTGTGAAGCTCGACACGCATCTCGTAGTCAGCACCTCCATCTGGCTGAGATAAGGGCTTGCTATCAGATGGGCAAGAATGCAGCTCTCTGGGCCTGCTAGATGCCTGGCAGAGGGCCCTGTCCCCTCAAGATCCTCTCCTTCATTCCCCCACTCCCACCCTTACTCTTCCCCTGGCAATCTCACTGCATAGGTGAGTGAGCACCGATCGCTGGGACTCCCTGGATGCAGAAGCCTCAACTACCGACTGCAAGGCCTCACGTCAGTACGGGCTGCTATTGCTTGCTCGAGGACTCCCATTAATTACAACAATATTAGCTCAGAGCGCGGTTTCCTCCAGGTTAGCTAAACATGCACTGCCGAGGAGAAGGGTCATGTAAAATCCCTGCCCGATCTGAGAAAATACAAGGTCGTCCGGAGTTATTCGACATGGTGAATTATGCGCAAGGCCGTGTGTGCGGCAGACGTGGGGTGCAGGGAGGAATAATGGGACCTTTATTCTGGGCTGTTTGATTTGGGGGGGCCGAGGCTGTGATCTACCTGACAGAGCAGTTTTGCGATTGGAGGGGTCACCCGTTTAATGCTTATTCTGGATATCGCAGGTCTCCACAATTCACACATTAAAGGGCCACCCGGCCTTGAGACGGCTTCAGACAGAAGCAAGAAACTTCTTACTCTCTCTGGGATTAATTTCAAAACAGGAGCAGTAGTACACAGTATGTTTTTCAAGGTCAGTTTGAATTCATCAGTGTCTAAATGAGTCCAGGGATAAAACTGGCAATTAGCGCATGAATATGACCCCTAAAACAAAGATAGAGTACACATGATTTACCGTAAAAAGTCACAGTTTACAACTCAGTTCGCAAGTAAGTGCCAGAAAGGTCGGGACATTGAAATGTTCGACACTTATCAAAACCAATTCTCACAAACTACTGAGAATATTACCTCCTGTAACCTAACCCTGACCATCAAAATTTAGAAACAAATGATAAAATCCTGGCTTGCACCTGCATCTACGACAGATATTTTGATTTGACTTCTTTTATTTTCGTGTCATACACATAATGTGCCCAACCCTCGTGGGTTTATGACACCAAAATTGCAGTTGCAGCCGTCACTTGACATATTACAATTAATTTCATTACAATTACACATCTTTTACAGCACGGTCTTAATTAAAAGATTTTGCCTTTTTTCCCAGGCTTGAGTCAGGAACTTTGCTATTAAAAAGGTTCCCTTCCTGAAGCAGATTTACATTTTTTTTTCATACTCATCCAACCAAAAGAAATTGGCATAAATTGATGACATTTTAGTAAAAAATCCTGTTCTTAAGTCATCATAAATGGGACAGTAAAACAAAAAATCAATCTCATTCTCAATATCACCTATAGGCCAAACAACATGCAGAGTCTGTCCTCCACTGCAGTGTCATTAAACCTGCCGGTCTCCAGAGCGAACGGTACATTCCTGAATGAAACTGTGCACACAGTGAACGTTCTCCTTTGTTTAAACCATACTTCACGCAGGGCTCTACACCATGACCATCCCTTATAAGACGATAGGTTCTCAGTTTTGGTTTTGTACAATATATCAACAGACCATTTTTGTTTAAACATGAGAAACATCTTTCTCCTTATCCCCTGAATGTGACAAAACAATCTCTTATTAAAAATATATGACAAATTCATATAAATGACATTCATATAAAATAATGATTTTAACTCCTTCGCCCAGGGATGACAATGTGAGATGTCCAACTTAAATATCTTTTTAGTGAGTCTCTAATCAAACATCTTCACAAGTCTATTCCAGAGCTGAAGTAGTTGTCATTTATGTCTGATGGTTGGTGGTTCCCATCCTATATCTCCTCTAATAGCCAAAACTGAGGTAAATTTATCGACTCGTAAGAAGGAGTGAATTGCTCTATAATGTTAAGTGCTAGAACTAGTATGTTCATGGAAGCCCCAAACACCAGAAGCATAATCAGAGCACATAATCATGCATTGTAAAGTTCTGTATAAGTATTGAAACCTAAATTGTCACAACCTTTAACCTTATTTACTACAGATCCCAAAGCTCTCCCTGCAGATTGAGTTAGAACATTAACACTATCTCTAAATGTCATGTGCTCATCCAGCATTAAGCCCAAATATTTATAACGATCCGTATAAGACAACACAGTTGAACACACTGGCATGGAAATTAAAGACCAAAAAAAAAATATGAAACATTCATCAAATACAATGCTGCACAAATAGATTGATAAAAGATGCTACAAGAACACATAAATTGGGGAAAAGAAAGTGAACCTCTCACACTGAACTTTCTTCAGAAAGTCTTTCCTCAAGTGTGCACAGGTGCACCTCAACTGTCAATCAGGACAAACAAGGAACCTGGAAATCCAGGAATCTACTGTACTGGGAAACCTCAAGCACCAGCAATTACCCCCTACGGTTCTATTTCCATGCCTTTGCAAATATGAATGCATGTGGCGGTAATGTCAGGCACAATTATGGTTGTTGTTATATACAAATTCATCACCTTCCCCCAGTTTGGTAATTTCCAGGTCAAAAATAGAAGTGTTTGCATCTCGAGCGGTTGGACAGTGCAGAAGATGTACCAATGCATAAAGCTGGCGCTGTGCAATATTCCTGTCACAGACCTTGCTTGTATTTTGACAAATGACCTTTTAACACAAATGCTGTTGCTTCACATTTGTTTCATGGGATCAATTGCACCCGGTTGAGCTGTTTACAAATAAACACTTATAACGTCTTCCATTTTCATTTTTGTCAGGTACCCTGTAAATACTGCGTTAAAAATGGTTGTGGGCTTTAATGTGAAGGGGATGTTGAAGGGGAATTTTTATACATGTGACCATTTTGTCTGTATGGGGCAAATACAAGTACAACCCCAATCCCGAAATAGTTGGGACAAAGTGTAAATTATGAATAAAATCAAAATGCAATTACTTTCAGATCACATGAGCCAATATGTTATTTACAGTAGAACATAGATAACATTTCAAATGTTGAAACTGAGACATTTTACATTTTATTTATTTTAAATTTTCTGGCAGCAACAGGTCTCAAAAAAGGCAAAAAAGGGCTGAAAAAGCAATTAATATATAAGAGAATTAACTGAAAGGACATTTAGCAAGTAATTACATTAACTGGCATCAGGTGTTTAACATGATTGGCTACAAAAGGGCTGTCTCAGAGAGGCTTAGTCTCTCAGAAGAAAAGATGGCCTGACGGTCTCCAACCTGTGAAGGCTTGCGTAAAAAAATCATGGAATTCTTTAAAAACAATGTTCCTCAACATCAAATTGCAAAGGCTTTGAAGGTCTTATCATTGACAGTGCATAACATCATCGAAAGATTCAGAGAAACTGGATAAATCTCTGTTCGTAAGGGACAAGGCCGAAGACCTTTACTGGATGCCCGTGATCTTTGGGCCCTCAGATGCCACTGCGTCACTCACCTGCATGATTTTGTCATTGACATTACTAAATGAGCCCAGAAATACTTCAAGAAACCACTGTCTGTAAACACAGTCCGCCGTGCCATCCACAGATGCCACTTAAAAATCTGTCATGCCAAAAGGAAGCCATTGTTGAGCACAATCCAGAAGCGCCGCCGTGTTCTGTGGGCCAAGGCTCATTTAAAATGGACTGCAGCAAAGTGACAAAGTGTCCTGTGGTCAGACAAGTGCAAATTTGACATTGTTGTTGGAAAAATGGGTGTCGTGTCCTCTGGGCTAAAGAGGAGAAAGACCACCCCTCCTGTTATCAGAATTCAGTCCAGCATCTTCGATGGTATGGGGATGCATTAGTGCATATGGTGTGGGACACTTGCATGTTTTAAAAAGCACTATGAATGCTGAAAGGTATATAAAGGTTTTAGAGCAACATATGCTCCCCTCCAGATGACATCTATTCCAGAGAGGGCCTTGTGTATTTCAGGAGGACAATGCAAAACCACATACTGCAGCTATTACAACAGCATGGCTTCGTAGTAGAAGAGTCTGTGTGCTGGCCTGCCTGCAGTCCTGATCTTTCACTGATTGAGAACATTTGGTGTATAATCAATGAAAAGTCCATAAAAGGAGACCCAAAACTCTCCAGCAGCTGGAAGTCTGTATTAAACAAGAGTGGGATCAAGTTCCAATGGCTAAACTCAAGAAACTTGTCTCCTCAATGCCCAAACGCCTCCACTCTGAGTTAAAAAGAAGAGGGAATGCTACAACACGGTAAACAGGCCCCTGTCCCAACTTTTTTGAGACCTGTAGCTCAGTAGCTCATTTTGTGGATAAAATTGTAAAATTTCTCAGTTTCAACATTTGCTACGCTATCTGTGTTCTATTATGAGTAAAATTCTGGCTGATGTAATTTGAAGGTCATTGCATATTGATTTTATTCACAATTTACACTTGTCCCAACTATCTTAGAATTGGGCTTGTAATTAAATTCAATTGAAAATTGTGAACTGACCTCAAGCCCCCCAAACACCTCCACACGTTGCTACATTTGAGTGCGGCTCACAGAAGACTGAAGGAAGAGGTGGCAGCGTAAGTAAAGCAGCTTATTCTCCTCCCCATGACATTGCCAGTTTGCAATGGCATTACTGATTCTGAAAGGAATGACAGTGGTTGATCTGATGAGCCTAAATGAAACCAATCCCCCACCACTCCCACAGGTAATTCATTTGTCACAGTCAAACCCTTTTGACTACAGTGCCACTGCTAAGCTATTACTTCCTGTCGCAAATTACCAGAATGGAGTTAGATGTGCCCAGTTTTGATCTGCAATACTGTCACCGCTTGTGTTTGCCAGCTGCATTTATGTTGTCAAAATAGGGCCCTAGTCTCCACACAGGAATACAACAATGGTCATGATATTCGACTGAATCTGTTGTGAGTAACACCTGGGATATAGCTGGGTCAAACCCCACAGTTTGATTGGTCACTCTCAAACAGGATGTAATTTGCCTGTTCTGAGATGACTTGAGCGCTACTGCGTCAAACATTCAATCACAGAGGATCTGGAGACGAGGCTCAGAAGATGGACTCCTTTGGAGACCCCCAACACCCCACTGAAACAAGTGGACCTGATATTAACATTCCCCCAGTGGTTCAATAACTCCATTGGTTACTGTAGATGCTGCAGCTCCTTATGTTGTAACATTCCCATTGTACAACACGTAGATCTGATCGAGCAATCTGATTGATCAATTAGACGTACTGAATGTTCTCAAATTAGCAAGACAGTACGGGTAGCCTGCGCTCAAATGAAAAATACCTCATCGCTGAAAATATTACTCCGCCTATCTTTGTTGCCTAGGCCATTGATTTAATAAATGTTTCAATTTGTTTGCATTTGTACATTGAAATGAACATTTAATAAATCAACAGATCTGTGAAAACTGTCGTATTTATTTCAGAGGTAAATTAATTGATAATGGCCTGAAAAGGTGATTAGCGAAAGCCCTCGAAAGGTGGGGTTGAAATTATGTAACTCTGTTCAGCCTTAATGTGACTGGTTACTTTTGTTACTTTTGCTGCTTGGCCACATTAATCGGAGCTAATGTTAAACTGGAGTGACACACCCCCAGGTGAAATGAAAAATCTGCTGGTGAGTTTATTAAAAGACAGGTTTCTTATAGGACCACATCATCAAAAAAGAAAATATTTATTGCAACATACAGGCATACAATCATACATTGAGATTGTGGACATGGCTCTGTTATGAGAGATCCTTGCCCGTCTGAACAAGGAACCGAAGGCAGGGAGCTGCTAGTAATCCCCCTCCAAGCAACAGAGCCAACAGCAGCAATGACCTCACGAAAGACATATTGCTATAGAATGAAAATTTAGACAAAGAGAGCGGGATTAATGAATACAATAGATTGGTGGACCTGGGCTGGAGGAGGGTTGTTGAGCGAGGCACTGAGGAGCAGCTTCCCGAGGCGAGCTTAAGTAGACTAGCATATTACCAGCCAAGCAATCAGGCAGCTAGGTCAGATGACAGTCATATGCACTCAGGTAGAAGCTCTTCCTCTGTTAGCAGGCCTGACTCCATGGCCCATCAGAACTTACGTCAAGTCTTCATTTTTGTTTTGGTGCCGACACTGGAAAGCCGTTGCCTATATTTAAATATAACCATTAATATGTTTAAAGTTTGTTCGATAAAGATAAGCTGACTTATTGTCACGGCACCCGTTCGCTTAAAAATGACTGAGATGTCGGCAGAAGTATAACTGTCAGTCCATAAAAAAATGATTTTTTTTTTTTTTTTTTGCCATTGGATATTCTAGTTACAGCATGATTGAGCTAGCAAAGCAGTTTTGTGTTGCTATGTGCGGTATTTATTCAGTTTTGGGAAATCACAATGTCTAGAAAACATAAGCTCAAATTGGCTGGCTGACAAGGACTAGTTAACATCAGATCAGATGTATTTACACGGAAACGGAGAGAATCCCTAAGCAAAAAGTAGTATACTGGAAGTTTATTTCAGTTATACTTCAGTATAAGTATAGCAAGTATACTACGGACCATGTACTTGTAGTTTACTAGAAAGTGTACTAGTTTAATACTTCTTCGAACTAAATTGGAACATTTTTAAGTTTATAAAAGTATACTTTTAAGTATACTTCAAGTTAAAGCAAAGTAAACTGAAAGTACCCATCTAGATTACATCTAAGTTTTATTCGATTCTGCAAGTACACTACAAGTGAACTTTTTAGTATGCTATGAATGAACTAGTTTTATACTTCTAGTATACCTTTCAATTCATGAAAGTATCAATTTAAGTATATAGCAAGTAAACTTACAGATATACTGCTAGTTTATAAGTTGTATACTTCTAGTAAACTTTTCAGTTCATGAAAGTATACTGTGAGATATACTGCTAGGAAACTTAAAGTGCCATTGGATGTTTAATGACCACAGTGAATCAGGACATCAGGTGAACATCTCATCAGACAGACAACATCCTCATCACTGCACTGGAGTATTGTTCCATCAGAAGGAAGATTCCAACCTAGTGGCCCACCAACACCTCTCTCCAGCAACAACTTACTTTCCCAGGCAGTCTTCCATCCAAGCCTACACCCACATAACTTCAGCCACACAGCTGGTTCAGATCAACTTGTGGTATGGTTGCTAGTTTTAGAACTAATGCAGACAATTTATTGCCACTATGTCAGATAGCACTGACGTTCCGGTCTTCTTAATCTCATGTTTGAAAATACTGTGTACATTTATCTGTGAATCTGCACATAATGGCCAGCTAGATTGAACTGATATCTCAACTGAAACACAGCAGTGTTTGGTACAGGTACAATATGCAGGGCTTTGATGTCCACACTGTTGTTTAAAAATGATTCAATCATTTATTAAACAGAATGAGCCATCTTTCAAGTGATACGGCACTGCTGCATCTTTTCTTTAGTCTGTCGTGTTTTTGACAGTGATACAGAACTCAATTAACCAAAGAAACAGCTCATTGGTGTACTCATTTGGAATATTTCATCAGCCTTTGCTTGAGTCCTTCAGCCTACTCGTCAGGCTGAAGGCATTGCTAATTCATATTTTATGCAAATTTCTGGTTCCATATGAGAGAAAGAGTTTTTTTTTTTGTTTTGAGTTAGGATTACAATAAGAGTTGCCATTGCTGTGTTCTTATACTTTGGCATCATATACAATATTGTGTTTGAAAATGAAATTTATATAGGAATCAATTTTGTTCTCAATCCCGAGTATGTGTTTCATTGTAAATTCTTATGGAGTAGTATGTACCTTCATCTGTAAATTAAAGCAGAATGCACTTAAGCATTGTCTACTAGTATAGTACATGAGGTAACATCTCGTCTACTTATGTTAAATAATATCTGAATAGCAACAGTGATAAATTATAGATTGCAATAATCATAGGCTGTGAGTATGATGTTGAGTTAGCTTAATGAAGACTTTGAAGTATACTAAACTTTTGGCTCCCTGAAAGTATAAAACTAAATTTAAACTATAGAGGGCTTGATGTATAGAACTTGTGGACTTGTAGTCTACCTATGAGTTTACTTGCAATATACTTAAAAGTGTACTTTCATGAACTAAAAAGTTGGCTTGAAGTAGATAACAAGTAAAGTTGTAATACATCTGAATTTCCTTTCAATATACTTCAAAGTATACTTTTATAAATTGGACATTGTGCTAGAAGTATATAACAAGTGAACGAATAGTTCATCTTTAATTTTACTAGCATTATACCTCACAGTATACTTTCATGAACTGAAAAGTTTACGAGAGGTATAAAACCAATAAACTAGCAGTTTATCTGTAAGTTAACTTGCAGTATACTTAAATGTATACTTTCATAAATTGAAAAATATGCTAGAGGTATACAACTAGTTAAGTCACAGTATACTTAAAAGTTCACTTGTAGTGTACTTGCAGTACAAAATAAAACTTAGATGTAAACTAGATGGGTACTTTAAGTTTATGTTGCTTAAACTTGAAGTATACTTTTTTGTACGAGTATGTATCAACTCAGTCAATACTGCAATAATTGTCAAATTTGTTCTCAAATAAAATCAGACAAATGTTTATCTGTTTCTGTGTGGGTTAATAACAATGCATGAAAATCAAGTTCAGCTCCACCTATGTGTTGTTTACTCGGCTATGCTGCCCCAAACCTGACTTGTTACTGCAAATGTACATGTGGAATATGTAAATAAGATAATAAAAACTGAGTAAAATTATGGTGCAGTATACTTCAAAGATGCCAATAAGTATGGTAAAGATATTTTAATGTGCTTATTCTTTTGATAGTTGCCTAACTGCAAACCAGTATACTTGGACATTAGGCATGAATATTTTAATACTTTGAGATATACTCAAGAAAAGTATGATAATCAAAAGTTTAGGTGCAAGTAGTAGGCAAATATACTAAGACTTTTCTGTGTACTTTTCAGTATAAGCTAAGTATACTTAAGTATTACTTTATTAGTATACTATAGTATACTATAAGTATTACTAAGTATATCTCTGATAAGTACATCAAAAGTAAACTGAAAGTATACTCTCTTATTTTTAGTTTAGAAGAAGTATACTAATAGCACACTTGAATAAACTTCTTTTTCGTAAGGGATACTATAAAAAAACTTTTATATTTTGAGAGCGAAATGCCCACATTATAAATAAATTTTGATTGTACATTTAATTTTGTTGGTAATAGTTTCATAATCACATTATTACACTAGAGGGTGTGTTTGACCGTCATTCTTGTCACTTCAGTGATGCTAACGGAACTCGGCGCCGCATCATTGTCATGACAAGAATGACGGTCAAGCACATCCTCGCGTGTAATAATGCCCTTTCAAAACGTGCCTTTCGGATTGGGCTGATTGCTTAGCCTCTGGTATTTCTGCTTGCATGTTTCTCAAGAACTGCTCAGCAACAGCACTTCACACTCAACACTGTACTTCCATGGGTCCTCAGCAATACACCCACCAAGCGTGAAGTCGATCGGAAGAACGGGTGTCGATCAAATCAAAGGACAGACATATGAATAGACAGAGACTCTTTTCATTTTATACCTTGTATTTACTGTGCATTGGCTTTTAAATCGTAAAATTTCTTAAGTGCTGATTCTTTAGAGGCCTTTTCTCTGAGCTGCCAAGAATTTTTTTTTTCATTTCTGTTCATCTTGTCACTATTGTTCCTGAGGATCCGCAAAGTACTTCAATAAAACACGGACACCCCGTGAATTGGCTTTTTACGTCATTCCTCAGCTCCGGTAGGTCCTGGTGGGACCGGAAGGCCAAAGCCCTCTTTAGTTTGTACACATCTACATTGCTAAAACCCTCGTCCTCCTGTTGTAGGAAGGGTATTTTATTCAAAGCGCATCCAATTCCCCCCCAATAGCCCAGCCCAGCAGAAGAGAAATGGCATTCCTGTTCCTCAGCGGACCGTTTGTCATGCTGCCACCTCCGACTGCTGCCGTCATAAATCAGAGGCTGGCGGCGGAAGATTCCAGGCCTCAGGTTTCTTTAATCTCTGCCTTTTTATCCAATTAAACTGTCCCGCGCCATGACAGCACGGCTACCGCTTTCCAGCACCTGCTTCAACTTACTTGTAGCAGACCCTCCAGAAGTGTGCCCTTTGGTCTGACAGGCTGGGTGGAGGAAGGGCGTGGCCGTGGCCATTAAGCCCGTTGGGCCTGATTGGCCCTGACACGTTGTGCGGCCTGGCCGCTGTTTGTTTTGAGGTCACTGCAAGCTGTTGTCTCTCAATTATCCCGTTGCACTTGTGATGAAAAACATTCCTCCTCGGCTGCCTTTTGTGCTGTTCTTGTGCTAAAAGATGGTTGAGAAGTCGCCATAAAACATTAATAGGCTTTTACTGGATTTCTGTGGAGCAACGTCTTTGAAGAAATATGTGCATACTGTATGTGTTCACCCATATGTGCTTGTGTGTGTGTGTGTGTGTGTGTGAATGACAGGAAATCAGAAAGGCTGCTAATGAAGATCAGTGCCACTGAGTATAATGACTGCACTGCATATGAGATCAATTTAAAATAATACATTCAAAAGTGATGTCAGCAGATTATATTTTCTGAAGGGAAAGGCATTTGTCTTTTTTCAGTTACAATAGATAAACTACGTATTTAAAAATGTACACATGTAATTATCTGGTGGCCCTTTCGCCATATAGACTAAATAAAAGGGGTGTGAGGCAATTCATCACACACACTTGTAACGGGGACAGAATACATTATAGCAACATCACAGGCTTTTCAAACCGCTAAATTTCAATTGACCTTCATGCTGAAGTTTGCACATAGAGGTTTGGGTTCCCTTACATGTGTTCATATGTATACATATGTATATACTCATGTTCCCATTGTTCTATTCAATAAAACAGCAGATAAGGTCATTTTTTATAATAAAATTTGAACAAAAACAGACAGATATTTTGAAGGCATTCCTTAATTTTAGGAAGTTGGTTCTAGCTATGAATTTTTGTTTACCAGGGTATTTGATCAGGAAATGATGGGGGCTCATTAAGTAAAATAAAAAAGCAGCTAAAGATGCTGGATTTCAGGATAAGTCCCCTGATTAATCCCGCTTTGTCTGATTCCCGCTTTGTCTGGGGATTCCTTCAAAAGAACAGGGGCTTTTAATTGCCGTCCGTACTTTTTTCCCAGCACTGACTTCCAACCCCCCCACCCCCCCCCCCCCCTCCCCCTTCGTGGAGTGGGGCTTCTATTGGAATCCAATACCCCCCCCCCCCCGACATCGCACCGCACCGCACACACAAACACACACACACACACGCACACACACACAGTGATTACTTTCACATGTGTCGAATGGGGGGAAGGTTTTGAGGGGCAGAGTGTGTGTGTTCACCTACGGCCATTGAGCCAGAGCGCACGGTGTGGAGTGTGGAGATGGCCTCAGAAAGGTAAAGAGGCCGCACTTCCCCTCCATCCCCACTGGAGGGCCTGCTCTCACCTCCTCCCCTGAAGCAGAGGGTGAAAGGGAAGTAGGGGGGAGTTCATTTATAATGCAGCCAATGGGGCCGGTACGCTTTATCATCATTAAATAACTCCCCCAGCCATCAGTCTAAGTCCTGTCAGATCTCTCCTCCTGACCCTTACCCTCCGGCTTCATATGGTCTGCGTTAAACATGAGAGAATTTTGATTTTCTCTTAGTTTTGGGGGGGAGAGGAGAGAGGCTGCCTCTCTTGACTTTATTATTTGGGAAATACGTCAGAATTGGCTCCAAATTCCAGCTCGAGTGAGGATAACGTCTTGTCTTTTCATATTTGTTGACTTGGGTTCAAGGGACGACATGTCAGCAGTGAGGTCACACTTTAAAAAAAGCGCTGACATCGACTGCGAGGCCTTTGTAGCTTCAGCTATCTCAGCGCGCACCTCTGCATGGGTCACGCGTGCACCCTACCCCATCGTCAGCACACTGAACACGAGGTATCTGTGAGCCGCCTGCATTATTTCAACATTACGCCACGGGCCCACATATGTATTACAGCCATGCAGGGGGAAATCATTAACCAGAAATCATCACGAAACAAACAATGAGTCCGAGGAAGCGCTCTGAAATTGATGAGTCATTAATCACAAAATTGACCATCAGAAAAAGGGATTTCCTCTCTTTTTAATACCTTTTCATCCCCCCGTCCAATCATTTCTGATGGGGAATCCAATTTCATGTGTTACATGCCATCTTATCTGTACAATGTCCTACATTTTTTTTAGGGATTACAGATGAGTAGGCGTGGCCAAGAAATATAACATTTATGAAAATTGCAGCTATTCTTCTACTCAGCAGTCCACCAGCCCACCAATGAACCAGAGGACTGTAGAAATTGTGCCGCTGGTATTGGTGGGCTGCAAGTAGGCTATCTAATGATCCTTAGGAGCAGCACCGTCGCCAGGTGATGAGATGGCCAATCATGCCTCACCCTTTGAGACAGCTTGTCACTGGACGCTCGGGACTGGATTGACTTGACTCCAGATGGCAGGGCCTCATTTTTATACATTGAGGGCTGCTGCTTATGATGCAGCCGTCGCCTGAGATTCCACAGAACATTCTGGTTGTTCTCTAAGATCTTAATGTTTTTGACTGTTCTGCGAAAAGGTCTTCGAGGCTTTCTGGGCTTGGATTGCAGGTGCGATTGTGAATATAACTGGCATGAAAACAGTTAGCGTGAAATGTAAAGAGAGAGAGAGAAAGAGAGAGAGAGAGAGAGAGAGCTATAGCCAGAGAGGGTGGAGGTGAAGTCTGATATTAATGGCAGTCTGTGGCACTGCCAGTCACTGTATGATTTTCATTAAAGCCGACTTGGGGTGTCAGATCTTAATCGGTGGGACACCTGCTGAGCCTTCCCAGAAGCCTCGGCAGCATATGTGGGCCACATTGCACCCATATAATTCACTGCTCCTCTTCTGAGAAAGAGATGGGGAGAGAGCAGGGGAAAGCAAAATTGAAAACACAGACCTGCTGCGTGATGACAGTATTAATGTACAGAAAACAGCTGGAAAAGTATGTTTCTTTATGTACCGTTACATATTTATGAACATTGTCTTCACAAGAATTATTTCTTTAATCTATTCTTCGTGGAAACAAAGCAGGAACCCAAATAGAGAAATTGTATAGTGCTTTTGCACTCCTTGAATGGGATGCGAATGAATGGTTGGTGATGCCATCTTATTTTCATCAATGTGGCTTCTGTGGTGGGGATGTCAGGCTTTCCAAACAATTCTCATCTGTTCCCCACATATTTTACAGCCAAGCAGTGTTTGGGCACGCAGAATGCCAAAACACGCTGGATCGAACAAGAACCCTTAAAATGACAATAAAAGCAGTTTAAAGCACTCTGGAGAGCAGTTTTCAAGTCTCCCGTCCAGCAGTTTTTCTGTGCTTCAACACTCCTGAACCATTCAAAGTTAAATTACGGTCACTCTTCATGCGTTTGGCCAAGGGATGTGAAAATGGATTTCATAGGAAGCCAAAGTACATGAGAAACAAATGCAGGTCACTGAGTTTAAGGATTGTGGAAGTTTACGAAGACTTCACTGCTTTTTCTGTCACTACAAGGACAGAGTTGGCAGCTCATCCCTTCTGAAAAGGGTCAATCTATGTCTGATAATCTTCTAACAGCTTTCTACTGGTCTTATCAGTTCACTTTATATTGGCATGCTGCTTCCCCTAAGGAATTTGTGAGATCATTTAAAGTATTCGATTCTTTTATTGCTGTTTCGCATTAGCAGGGTGGTCTGTGTAAACCAGCTTACAGGAACCAATCCAGAATGAACTATCAAAGGTATTACAATAGCATATACTGCTTATAGAGCTTTACCCCCCCTTTAGACTTGCTCTATTTCTGCCCTTCGACTGCAGTTTCTTTCCTGTAGTTTTTCTAAGTATGAAATCTGGTTGTTTACCGTTTTTTAGGCACTACTGTTTTTTTTTTTTTTGCTGTTGGGGGGTAATGTCCCTGTTGGGTCTGTTATTTTATTGAGTGAATTAAAAAAAAAAATCTCGTCTTGTCTCAGTAATTATGAATGTTTGAGGAATACTGTATGCTGTAATGGTGGAAGGATGCCAGCTCTGAGAGGGAGGAGGTTGGGAGGGAGGGACACTGCTGTAGGGGAGGGGTGGTTCACATTGGGTCTTCCGTGATATTAGCTGGAGAGGTCTCAATACATCGAGGCCCAGGGTTAGAGGTGAGCTGGCTGCTGTCTTTTTGAATTTCATTCAGATAGCTAACTTGGAACCTGAGGTCAGAGGTCCATGCTTTTGGTGGGACCTTTCAGCTCTGGTGGGAATGAGAGTCTACCTGCACAAACAGAGAAGCAGGCTAAGATTCCTAAATATAGGAGAAAGTTTATTGGAGTCACCCTCTGTGTACTTTACAATTTTGTTTATACAGTTTCCTCGTGTTACTGTCACTTTATCTACGCACCATTAATCATCAGCTACCAGAAATGCCCTTTTTGAGCTTTCTGTGAGCAATATGCCGGCGCAATGGCATACACAAACGACAAAACCTCCGTGACCTTTACAAGTCTTCAGACTGGGTAATAATCCTCAGCAGTCAAAATTTTGGGATAAATGCTCAATGATGAAGGATTGAGTTAGCAGAGCTGTTGAGATACTGTGCGAAAGCGTGGAAGAAGAGGAGATTAGAGGAAACTGAGGATCACAGTTCAGTGCCTTCTCTGTGGCAGGCATGGTCTGGACCCCGTCAGGGATGAAGGACAGAGGGTGATAAACAGGGAACGGGGGGGGGAGCCCTGAGCCCGTTCGCTGAGCTGTGATCTGACCAGAGATCATTGCATCTGGGAGTTTTTGCACCTCAGGCTACGCGGCAAAAGTAAAGGCTTGAAGGGTTTTATGCACAACCAGATGAATTCTGTGCAATACTACTATCAATAATTGGATTAAACTAGTCTTGAAAGTTGTTTAAATGGACACAGCTGTCGAGCGTATTGTGCTGAAATATGTATGTAATTGTTCCAGTCAGTAGGGGCTTCAGTGAAAAAAACATTCAGCAGATTTTCTACAAACAGAAATCTGAGAAAATAAATCAGTTTGCGCAGAGAGTACACAGAAATAACCCTCATGATACAGGACTGGATTGGAAAACCGAAAACTTATTAATATTTACTTCACAAATAAAAAGGGGGACACAGTTGTATTCAGATAAACAATTAAAGAGGTCAGAAAATTCTTAATAATATATGACGCCAGCACCTCAATTGCTCAGGACAAAATTATTTTCCGATTCTGCTAGTTCTCTATACTAGCAAAGTATAAACCGTAACAATCCAACTACAGGTCAGCACTCCTAACAGCTATCAATTTGAGAGATTAGAATCATTTGTTTGCAACTGAAAAGGCTTCTAGACTATAAACTCACAGAACAGTACAAAATCTGAAAAGGTTTCAGTCCCAAATGAGGTATTCATACTTCCCTGAGAGTAGCTGCTCTCACAGAGATTATTGAGAATGAGATTCACCTGACCAGTGAAAGAGACAGACATAGAAACATATCATTGCCAAGAAAGGGAATGTTTATGTAGTTACGCTAAGGACGGAGAGTTAGAAGCAGTGATAATTTATGAAATAAGAGGCATATTTCATATTCTACCCTGACAAACTAAGCTGTAAGTCATTTAAGGGTATGCACTGATGTCGGTTCTCCTCAAACACACAATTGTCTAAGAACAATTTAAAATAGTCCACATTTTGTGATCCATTGCTGTAGTTGTTCTGTTTTTTTTTATATAGAAATTAACATTCTCATTTAAATGGTTTCTGTTGTGATCCAGAAAAGGAATTAATGCAGATTCAGTATGCACTCCACAAGGGATTATTTATTGACAGGAATACGGTAATAGAAGGGGGAAAGGCCGTACTCCAGAACAGCTGTTGGGCAGTCCAGTTAAGTTGGTAATTCCTGGAGAGAGTTGGGGCCATGGAGGTAATGTAATAGAACTGGAGAGAGTGAGGAAGCACCACTCCTATTACTATCAATGGGAGATGATAGGCTAGCTACTTCAGCCCAGGAAGTACGGAATTGACCGACGCCATCTATAAAAATGGCGTTCCATGGGTGCTTATTTCCGGTACCATTTCATAAGATTGCCAATCTGTTTACACAGCACAAATGGCCAAGAAAATTTGTCGTTTGTGCGGATTGGCGATTGTGTTCAAGGGGAAATGACGAGCAACACTGTTAATTCGGTAGGAGCATGCACTATACACTCATTGGCTGAACTGCTGCATCAGAGCAATAGCTGGACAACCAAACTCAAGCAGGAGCGGTTATCAAGCTCTAAGTAACAGTTCTTATTTTGCAGGCACTCTTGAAAACATTGAACAGTTGCGTCAGACAAAGAGCAAAATAATGAAGGATTACCGCATACATTTTCTATTATTTTTGCTTTATTTGGCAAGAAAAAAATGCGCACTTTTCAATTGGTGTCTGTGGAGCTTCAGTGTCTTTGGCCACAAAATTGCATCCATGGGAAACGTGGAAGCAGGAAGCAAACATGCTAACTGGCTGCAGCAAAGGTACTTCCTCATTCTCTCTGGTTCAATTATATATCTCTATGGAAGGGGCGTGTCCAAGCCCAAGCCAGTGGCTGTCCCAGGGCAGAGGCCTCGTAGTGAATCTTCTGTAAAGATTATTTACATTCATGATACATTTATTGTATTTTTCTATATTTCATGCCAGAATCAAGATTAACTGAATTGAATAGAATAAGGTTTTGATTCACATGTCAATAGTGAGAGCGGGATGGTTAAAGATCATTGTTTTCTACCTGGTTTCTCCCTCTGTCAAATTGATCACTGCAAGATGTTTGTTTATTGTATTTCACTGAAAGTTGAAAAATATGGCCCATGTCTAAAATTTATTTAATCAATCACATGCACAGTACAGATTACATCTCAGGAGCATATTGTTTTCAAATGAAAAAAAAAAAATTGTGAAAAGAAATCTGAGAGAATTCATATTTGATATGATCTTATGCTCCCTCCTTGTTACAGCTGCTCCGATCAGTATGCTGTACAAGGTCAACAGTCGAAGCTGTTTCAGTTTCTGAGAAAATCAAGCTTTGTTTGAAAGGAATAAAGCCTGGGCAGCATCCACAGGCGTAATGTAACCACCAACCGCATAATAATACAGCCAGATCTCAAATCAAAGCCAGAACTATAAATTCACTCAAAGGGTAGCTGACATTATTTTGTCATTCTTGGATCTTACCAAAGCCCTTTGGATCTCAATTATATTTCGTAAACATTATATATTTGTCTTAGTGTGCGATCCATCGTAATTTATTTGATTTTATCAGGTCCCCGCTCTAGAGTTACACTCCAGCTTCCAACGTAAACCTATCTGGCCTACTTTCTATTGCTTAACATGCTGCAGGGTGGTGCATTGCGGGGCAGGTTAGGATAAAATAGAAAACACAGAAGGACAGAGGGCATTTGGTGAGAGAAGGCAGAACAACAAGTGCCCACGAATCAAAAACAGTTTCCACCAGCCTCTCCTCACCCCAAACTTTGAAAGTGGCGATGACATGTCTCATCACTTGCTGAGAGATTGAGACAAAACATTTCCCAGGGAAATGAATATATTGGAAATAGATGTTTATTCCATCTGCAGGGGTTCCCAAACCCGTCAGGAGATCGGAGCGCACGGGTGTGTCCGCAGGGGCGTGGTCATGGCTGTTTATCACGCTGATGCGGAGGGGGGAAGATTGCAAGGGTTTATGCTGGAAAGACTTCAACTGCAATGCGGCAGATTTACTAATGTAGTTCACCTCAAAACTCGTACCAAAGACAAAATGCACCAATGACTGTGCTGTTGTGAAGCATAATTTTTTCAGATGTCTGAAATTTTATGAATCACAACAGTTTACAGAAATTGAGAGTCATTCGTAATGTCAAATATCATCATTTACATTTAAATCCTGAACTGTTAGTAACTACTGTGGAAGCTCAGCTAAAAACCCTCTCAGAATGGGGTCCTTGTCTATCAGCTATTTTGTACAGTGTAATCAGGAACTTGCTTGTGGGTCTACAAGATTCATGCCATGTTTGTTTAATGAGTCAGAATGTAACTCTAAAATTTTTGTCGGAAGGAAATGCAGTCATTAGAACCGAATTGCGCTGTGCTCCAAAAAGAGGTAGACTGGTGCAATTTTTTTTTAATATTATATATTTCACATACAGTAAAAATCAAACTCAGCACTCCAAAAAAACATGGCTAATTTCATTTTCTTGAGTAGTAACAGATCCCTTTGGCTTCATGTTTAAAGTATGTGCAGCCATAACCCGGTCTTCCACATTTTGCAATTGATACATCATAGTGCCCCCTTGTGGGAAATAAACAAACTTCCTTCCAGATTGCCTAAAATGCAGCAAACATGTCGAATTTGCATTATATGACTGTAAATGTAAATGAAAGGGTGAATGTTGGTACTTTCTGTTCAGAAAATATACTGTACAAAACGAGCTAACAGATAATGACTTCCGTATTCACTGGAGCGAACCTCAGAATCCTCTGTAATGACAGTGATTTCAGAAGGACTAACAGACATTAAGGCCTACCCTCTATCTGCTCTACTGTCTTTGGCCTAGACAACCACAGCTTCATGGAAAACTTTCTCCTTTAATGGTACATTTGCTGATGAACGGCTGGAAATGATTTTCTTCAGTTGTGGAAGAGACACACCCAGCCCCCCTCTCATGTTTGGGGAGATGTTTGATGATGGCATTCCTCCAGATCTGTCAGTCACCTGTGTGAAGAGAGGGATACCCGGTCAGAGGTTTTACTGCTTTTGGATGCAGGCATCACAATGCAATCTGCTCCACCAGGTTCTTCTTCAGAGCCCAACAGCTCTGTGCATTCCAAAATTTCTGGACCCGCCCCACCCCCTGTCCCGCCCCTCCGTCCCCCATTCAAACGAAGCAGACCCATCGATCTTTCCCTGTCTTCGGGAACTTCTTCTCCCTTAGCAGTGGGCAACAAGTTTGCTTAAGTACTTCTTAATGTGTATCACTGGATATACCAAGCTCATCTCCATTGGTCTACGGTTTAGAGTCCACTTTGTTGACTTTGTCCACTTTGTTATAGTTAAATAAACCACAGGGCATGAGAGATGAACTTTTTATCTTAATGTACACCGCATTGCCAAAGATTTGCCTTTTTAGACTGTCAACTATGCCTTTTTCGTAGTGATTATTCATTATTCATGAGTTTATTTTATTTACAACAAAGCCTACTATGATCAACCTATGTAGATAATATCCCCTAACAAAGAAGGACACCACTTTCATTGAAGATACAAATAAATATTTTATATAAAGCACTTCAAAAAATGTGAGACACGTCAATCGGTTCCTAACTTCAAAATTTACTGCATGCCATTCCAATTGAAGTGTGGCAGTGATATTTTGTAAATCTGCTCTCGTATGTAAAAGAAATCAAAATTAAACAGATTATTGACCATCAGAACAACAGAAGTTGTCTGATTTCAGCACATATAAATATTCACAGTGCATGCAAATGATTGTGGCTGAAAGGGATCATTAATTCCTTATCAATTCCATATCCAAGTGTGATTTCCTTATCAACAACTGCAGTGTTTATGGGATCAAGAATATTGGATTTAGAAGTCATGGATATCCTTTCAAAAAAAGATTACATTTCCATAGGCAACTTGGGGGGTTGCTAAGCTTCAAGCTCTTTCTGAACTGGGGCCCCTGCACAATTTGAAATGCTACCGCTAAAACCGTGTTTTTTTCCCCTTAGAAATGGTCAGGGCAAAATATGATACATCTGAGTACTGTACATCACATTTCTGCTTCTCTGCACAGCTCAGTTTATCTAGGAATGTTTCTTGAGGGCAGACATGAAAAATGTTGGAGGAAAAAAAAAAAATTATACTTGTGGAGTTCAAGGCATGAGGCGAACATGCAGTTCGGCATTCGATCAAATCTGCAGCTCAACAGTCCCCCATATCTTTATGATATCTGAGGATTTTTAAATAGAAAAGGCATTAAAAATACATGCCTTCAATAATATTAGCAGAATGAATGAAAAAAGTATTACATTTTCTGCTCTCCATTTCAATTTGTGGTTTGAAAACCCAAGATGAATAATGGACTGCAGTTAGCGTTCTTTGTTTAACTTTCAGAGAACAGTTTATAATTAAATTACATTTCAGGAGTGAAAAACTATTCTGGAAAAAAAAGAAGAAGCACCCAAGTTTCAGCACAACCTTGTTTGTTTGTTTTTTTTTTTTTTACTGAGTAGGTGTGAATTAACAACAAAATATGCTTAAATTCCCCGCCAGATCTTTCTTAAATCTTTCAATATGATCCTGTATTATATTTAGACTCCTCAGACAGTTTACTAGTTAACTCCCATCATAGTTTAATTTTCAGAAGAATTCAGGAGTTTTTCTAAATAATAATTCATGGTTGTTGCTGTTGGGTCGTAAGAAGAGTTATAAATTACTAGTTGCATTGTATATGATAAGGTATTATACTTTAGCCCTTGATGGTTGGAGGCCATGTAACTTGGTACATATAACACTTGCTACAATCAAGAGTATATCAAAAAGGCTTGATCAAAGGGGCTTTTGAAATAGTCAGACCGAGATAAGTTTGTGTCTGTATCCTAGCAACTGTTGAGTGAAAAGGCATCATATCTTTCACGACTCCGACCCTGTTTTTGCCTTCTTTTTCAAGTCTGTTTAGAAAACAAGAGACAGAAGGCTTGAAATATGAGGCTGGACCAATGCTATCAATGGCAAATTTGGTGTTGCTATATTATTACGTTAATACGTCCAAGCACAAAGAAAACGAGTCAACCTTTTACTAGCTGCAGTCCATGCAATGGACTGTCATCACAGTGAATGGAAAAAGAAAGCTCTCTCTGAGAACATATGGGAGACATACCGGGGAAGATTTATGATGCTCATAATTCAGAAAAAATGAAAAAAAGAAAATTTCAGGAGCTTGAGTTAAGCAAACATCCTACTGCCGAGACTTTTCCCAAAAGAAGGCAGTGACACTGTATTTGGGCAACTTTTACATCTGCAATGTGCATCCTCACACTGAATCATGAATTATGACAAACCACAGAATTGTGGAATGGTGCTTTCATTTCTTTTTCTGAATTCATGGGGGGTAGAAATTCATTCCTACCGTGCAAAAGGTCTGAGCTTCCAGGAGGCTAAGTCACATCTTCAATTCTTATTTTTCTTTTTTGTTTGTCTATCCCATCCCTTACAATGCCCTGTATCAAAATTCGAGCCTGCAGCCTTCCATGTCCTGCACTAGAGCAAAGATCTGGATTGCTCCTGAGGAATGCATTGATGCACACACAGAGCACGCGGCCAGTGGAGTCACTAATCTGAGATGATGACAAGCCTGTAGACTGGATCAATCCTCCTGAGAGAATCTCAGCAGCTAGATATCACGTGAGACAGCCAACCACCTGAATGTGATATCAGGGCATCAGTATCGTAGCACTATTGCTACTGATTTTACAGTCCACTCAAACAGGATTTCTGGCGAAAAAAAAAACATTACTGTCCTCCAAATTATTTGAGCTCTCTTATGAATATAACTAGAACTGACTGTGACTTCATTCACATAATTGTGATTTTGATGCCTCAATGTTCATTTAATAGCTGCAAAAATCCCATAACTTAATGTGGGACGATTTTATAAAGTTGTTCGCCCACACAGTGAGCTAGCAACTGACTACCATTACTGTGTAAACAAAACTGGTTTCAAAATGCACATTACCTAATTGGTGGTTCCAAACAATCCTGAACATGTCTTGCCATGATTTTTTGCTCCAAATGGAACGCATTAGTTCGATTGAAATCACAGTATTGAAGTTTATGGGCTTGCGTTTGCTGAAGCAGTTTTATGGGCAGGCGTGTCCAGGAACAGCACATACAAGGACATGCACATATGACATCCAAGGTGTAAAATTAAATTTGAATTATGGGTTATAACATAAATCAGTTAGACATTCTTAGCCAAAGCTCCATGGAGAGGACGACAGGCTCCAGGCCCACCCCACCCCCTGCCCTCACTCACTATGAACATCAACAAATAGATCTGGAAACTTGATAGAAAGAGGCTGAAAGTTGAGTTTTCAATGTAGTGGAAATGAATCGTTCCCTGTAAGCTACATGCGTGACATTTGGCCAAAACACGACTGAAAAGGAAAAAACGTAGTGAAATACATGAGAAAGTGTGAGTTATTTTGTACTTTCACATAAAGAGCCATGCAGAGATGAGAGAAATAAAACTTGTGTACCACTCGTCCACAGTCCACAGATTAATGTTTCATACAGGGGACAAAAAACACATTTTCTCCAGTGGCAGTGCAATGTTTTGTTAAAGAGTGCAAGCATGGTTCCTGCTTCCCTCTGTTCTCGAAATAAAGTTCCCACCCAGACTACTACGCCCAAATTCTGTCAAACATTTCAGTTGACTTTGGCTTTCAAATGCGCATTTGACAATGGATCAAGAATTCTTATTTCAATTTATTCCATTAACATCACGGGGTGAATGCGGGTTCACACTTAGTAAGGATACGCCACAGTAATGGGAAAACATTCTCACAGTGTTTAAAAGTGCTGCTTCCTCAGCTTTCGCTCCGTTACTTTGCTTGCCTCCATTACTGCCTGTATTGTCTACTGCTTGCAATCTAACTGTTGGCCTTCGCTCTTGGAAACCTATTGCCTTTCACAACAATTAATTACATTTTTGATAATTAACATATTTCTGATAATTAACTGCTCGCAAAAAGTAAGGGATATTCAAATTCAACTAACCGTGGAAAGCACCTGAATTTAGATGTTTGTGATTTTTGAGTATGTTTGTGGTTAGCCATTAGCACATTTCATTACATATCCCATGAAGCACAAGGTTTCAAAGTTTGCAGAGACAGAGCACCCAAGCACACCTGGGGGTGCATCTGAAAAGTAACATTATGCTTTCAGGATGGAAGTGCTGTCATGCACATGCTTTCTGTGCAAATATGGGTATAAAAACTGCCTGTAATCACACTCATCCATCATCTCACCACTTTTGACGATGAGAAGACTCTGGGAAGAAGAAAGATTGCAGGTCATAGGGATACTCCAGGCTGGAAGAACTGCATGTGTCACAGTCTGTCATCAGCCTATTGTGGGCACAGTATGTTGCCACCGGTAGAGTCCAGAACAAAGCTTGAAAAGGACTTCCAAAATGCACAACCAGGCAAGATGACCACCAGATCCTCAATGGAGTCCCGCGTGACTGGCGACTGAATGCAACACAGCAGCAAAAAGAGCATCTACAGGCTACAGAAAATCTCATCCCAATGCAGACCACATGAAACCGTCTGCATGCTGACAACCTGTTAGCCAAGTAGCCATATATCCTGTTACTCCTCAGATCATCATCGGCAGACAAGGAGACAGTGGTGTCCATAGCATCGACGATGGAGCAATGCCCACAGGTCACATGTAATGTTCAGCAATGAGTCATGGTGCACAACGGTCGCCATTGTGTTTGGCATTGCCAAACAGTGTACCAAGATGATAATGCCAGAGCTCATCATGCACAATTCACTCTTGACCATCTCCAAATGCACCGAATTCAAACCTTGCCCAGGCTGGGGATGCCCCAGAGCTCTACCCCATATGGTATAGTCTGGGACGATGCGTACAACAGCAACACCCACCCTGTTAGGACTTGGTACAGGTGGGTGTGGCACCCCAGGAGGAGTGGCAGAGAATTCCTCAAGCTGACATTGGTCATCTCATCAGGAGCACGCGGTGCCTGTGATGCTTGTTTGGATGTTAATGGTGGACCAACGCGTTACTGATCACTATGTGACTTTTGGGGTACCACCCCATGTGACATTATGTACCTCCAGAAAAAAATTCTCAATAACTTTAATGATGATAAAGTGTCGCAAACTTCATGTTGAATTGCTCACAAATTAAATAACGTAGTTTGGAAATTCAAAATAAACATATTTTCTGAGTTATTTGTCTTTTCTTTTTAATATCCCCTACTTTTTGAGAGCAGTATAGCTAGAGAAATACATCACATACTAAACATTCAGTTTTACTGTTTATCATAAAAGCTGATGACTGCACAATTTAGCTGTGGAAGAATACCTGGCAACAGAGGTACCAGGCTGCTGGCAGGTGATTTGGGAAACACCATTCTCCTACCTGATTCCAGCCTCAGGTGAATACCTCAGTGTTATCACTCCATGGTGGAATGAGCTTAGCGCTGTAGTGTCCTCGACTCAATAATAGCTATTCTTCTTGCTTTGGTTTTGTGAGTATATTTACATTGAAAAAAAAACAAAAAACAAATTCAGCACTCAGCCTCAAAAAGGTTGTGCAGTTTGACATCAACAAATGTAATTCGGTCAACTTATAAAAGATCAATCATGCACTAATGTGTTGATTTCAGGTAATTGCTTATAAAGATAGACATTTGTTGATTACAGATCGCTCTCCAAAAAAAAAGAATAAATAAATAATAAATGAATAAACAGAATATCAGCCAATATCTTATTTCAATACCACCACTCGCCTCATGCAATGTGACACATCTCTTTCTCACAGAATTGATAAGATTGTTTATTATGGCCTGTAGAGTGTTGTCCACTCTTCTTCACTGGCCATATGAAGTTGTTCATACTGATGGGAAATGTTGCGCGGGTGTAAATGCACGAGTCTGGGAAATCAAAGTGTGCTCAACGGCTTGTCTGGTGCGAGTGCAGGTATCTGTGCTTTGTCAAGTCGAAGCATGAGGTGATGGTGGAGGATGAAAGGAACGACAATGAGCCTCATGATGTCATCAATGTACCTCTGTGTGCAGTGTAATTTCCATGAATAAAATGCACTTTGAAGAGTTAGATCTTTGTGCAGATATAAAAAAAGTCTTTGATGTGTTGATAAAAATGCTGCAATTGTGACTGTTGTGCATTCATATTCAGTGTATCTTTAGTTCGGAAAATTAGCCGCCAATGATTGAGATGGCTGAGGGATGAATATATGAATATGTAACTGCCAATCCAAGCAATAAATTAGCAGACTTTTCAACCCCCCCACTTCCAGTCAGGAAGATAATTTACAGATACAGTAAACAGCCAATTAAAAAGGAGGCAAGGAACAATTAATCGGACCAATTTACTTGACGCATATCGAATTAATTTAGCTGAAATGAATGTTATGCATTTTTGTCCATTATGTGGGACTTTTAGACCTTCCGTAAGTGAATTATGCCAGTGTGAATAATCTGTTGCTACTTATTAGGCAATTAAATACAATTACTTAAATGTGAATTATTTCATATTCATGCATTTTCATTACAAATGTTACAAGTTTAAAAGACAATGATTGCTGTGGGTTGTGGCTGTAACAAAAACTTGCCTCAGGATGTTGCCCAATTGGTTTTAGATTTTGATAATGATAGTTAAACCAGTCTTTTTAGTCCTTTTCATGGGATGGAAAGCTATGTGTGACATCCAGCTGACTTAAAAAATAATAAATAATAATAATAATAATAATCATCATCATCATCATCATTATCATCAACACCATTATTATTATAGTTATTATTATCATCATCATCCTTTTGTCTGAACTGGTAAAGACAGAATTTTCTTGTGGAAAAATGTTTTGCCAAGATGTTATGTATTTCACTTCTTTCTGCATCTGTCAATCAGGTACAGCAGAATCCCCGAGTCTAAAAACAGCCGCAGCATCTCCAAGAGATTTATTATGCTTGTATCTAGTTTCTGAAAGGCATGGATATTTATTAAACATGCTCTACAGATAATTTAGTGAGTGTCTCAACAATTACGGTTGAGCTGATACCAACTTTCAGGCGGCACAGACCACCATGACTGACCTTACAGCAGATGAAAATCTTTCATACGCTGAAGTGCATTTTGGGAGACAGAGGAGGGAGGAACTTGGCTGTTGTGGTATCATATAAACTATGTTAGACTTGATTTAACATTGAGTGCCATGAGGGGTTGATTTTGTTCCTGGTACATGTCTTTGGGCTGCAGGTGTTATGACATTTGACATTAAATGTAATATGTGTGGGTGAGTATTTGCACACCAGGGAAGTTTCAGAATGGAAAAATATCTCCGGCCCAAATAACTAGTATGGTTATATCCTCACTATAATCATTCTGACCAGAAACAGCACAAGAATGTTAAAATATTCTCTCTTGAGCTTCAAGGAAAAAGCCAGATAAAAGTATAGAATAGCTTCAATACCGGTTGTCTTTCCTTGAATTTTCAGGTCAGAGTCAATATTTTCCAGGTTGTTAGACTGTGCAGCAAGAAATTCCATTCAGTATTTACTGCATTATTAACACTGTCACTGTGAGAGAAAACAGTCTCAGACAGTGCTGGATATGCAGCATGTGGAGTCTGTCTGCTTTGATTACACAAGTAAGGACTGGTAAACAAAACAAAACAAAAAAAAATCTCATAAAATACGCGCTTCGTGTATGAAGGTCTTAAAATACTACACCGCGACAACAGCATCAACAATGGCAACCAGGTAAACAGCAGCGCCGTGGTGACAACGCTGAAGAATGGGCTAAAAAGAAAAGGAAATAACTCAAGCCTCCTTGGGGATCAAAGGGTGCCCATGCTAACGTCAACAAACAGGCAGCGCAGGGTTTTATCGGCGGACGGGGAGGAGGGGGGTACTCCCTCAATTTATCTCCCCTCAGCTGTGAATATCCCCCATCAGCAGGTAGAGACGCCCTGTCGGATGGTCGTTTTTCAACAGCGCGGAGGATGTTTATCAAAACTGTCTCTTGGCGACAATCGCAAGAGCAGGAAAACAGCTTTTGTCGGAGGTGTCGCGTTAAAAGACTTAGCTTTCTGTGAGTCGAGTGTTATCTGCAAGTTGATCTGACCGCAATTCCTGCCTCAAGCTATCCAGTCCCGGGATCGCGCTCTCGCTCCGTGCTGCGCGGCCGCGGGGAACGGTGGCCGGCCGCGCCATCACTTGGAAGCGCTTCACTCGCAGCCATCAGCTACGACATTTAAGGGTTTGCGTTCACCTTAAACCACTGATATATTTGTCCATCCTCGTCGCAATTAAGCGCTATCAGTAGTTTTCTCACACAGTAGGCATATATATTTCGTTTCAATGCCTAACATACAGAAGGTAAGAAGATAGGCCTACTCATTCAATAGCCTATGAAGCATGAAAGAAATTATTTACATTTTATGTTTCATTTTGGACAGTAGCCTACGCTTCTCTTGCATTAGCCTCGCTACTGGCTTTCGCAAGATAAAAAAGCTTAGAGATTGTTGTTTTCTGAAATAAAATGCATGAAAAAGTTGCCACTTTGAAGGGTAGAGTGGAATAAGACGCCCCTGAGGGTAAGATGCCCTTTGCTCATAATTCAATTTCAACTGTGCCCAGTATGAGGCTCTTGACTTAAACAAATGCTCTTCCACCTGGAGGGAAATCCTGAGCAACAGATGAGCAGATACAAGCATTACTTTGGAATTCGGTCCCAAGGGACACTGCGTATAGGCCTAATAATGCAGGCAGTGCCTTGTTTCTGCTGATATAATGACTGACTCCCAGTAACATAATTTATTTAGCCTATGCATCTGGATTTTTAAAGGCTTTACGTATGAATGTTTGCGCGCGTGTTTGTAGGTGGATGGAGGAATGAAATGGGTTTACTGAAAAAAAAAACCCATATCGCAGTGACAGTTTTCTGTAACTAATCTTGTATATTCTGTTTTACTTTGTGTCCTGAAATACCATTAAGTGTTATTACTCACTGCCAATTTAAGTTATTTGGATGAGCCATCGGCATCTGGGGCTTTGTTTCAAGATGGCAGTAGTAAATAAATCACAATTTGTCCTTGCCAGCTGGCGGACCTAATGATTGGGTTTGGTAGTAGCCTAAATATCTTCGCTACTGCATCACGGCCCATTTATTTTCTTTTTCGTTTCTGTGGCCGGCCACAGCACACAAAACACATTTGCGACTGTATTTTGCCCCCAATGCTCCCTGGTTTTCTTGTCACATTGCTCTGAAATAGATCGCTTTTTATGCATTCCCCGGTTAGACCTATTTATCTACATGCTTCAAGTAGCTTGTGTGCTTGCTGGTCTGGCTTGATTCCACGTAAAACTGATTTACATTACTGTGCGCTGTTGGCGCTTTAGTAAAGCACGATATTTTATGAGTGTGAGAAAGTAGATTTTCTCCCGAAACTTTGGCAAACCAGGGATAACACACCCAAGTCGAAGAGCAGGCTACAAGGAGGGGAAACTTTTGTTCAGAAAATCGGTTATAAACAGATCACAAAATGGCTTAGGAAGTGCACAGGATTGCTCCTTCGTGCCTCAGGATGGTATTTTTGCCCGTGTTGCACAGCAACCCAAGAAGAGATTGTGGATAATGCTGGATTATATTTTCTTTCCAGGTCTCGCAGAAGATGTGCGCCCCAGCAGAGAGCATACTGCATTCTCACACACACACACACACACACACACACACACACACACACACACACACACACACACACACACACACACACACACACAAAACAAGCACTTGATCTAATTACGCAGATAAATACTTATCCTCTGCCTTGGACAGACAGAAAGACAGTATGAAAGCAGGATAGGCTTATTGGGATATGAATTGATGCACTGGACACATTGCTCATAGTTTGCCGTCTCGTACTTTTTAAATGGAAATTGGGAACATTACCGTACTTTACTAAGAGGTTTGGGGAGATAATGAGGCCAGCACCTCTTGAGGAGCTCAGATGCACTTTACTTGAGTCTCGACGAAAATTTCACCTGACCTGGATGGTTAGCATCTCTGCCCACTCCAGAAAAAGACTGCCTCTTATTTTTATTAAATTTTTTACTTCAAAAATAAATAAATTAAAACCATATATATATAAAAAGAAAAATGCGGAGAATCCCTGTCCATGTGGCAGATTATCAATCACTGCGCTACCTGGGTGTTCAGCAAATCTGATTCTTTATGTCAGTAAATGTACTTGTGATTAGGATTTGTTGGACTGTTTGGATCTCAAACTCTGATCAACATAAAATTAAAAATAAGAAAAAAAAAAAAAAACCCCACCCACCCTTGAAATTTGATTTTTGAAGGATGCTAACTAACAAGTTTTTTTAATGGGCTAACTCTAATCACCATAATCACCATCATTACTGCTAGTATTGGTATTTCTTTGTTTTTGCCTTTGTTGGCATGTATGTAATATGGTGCTGTGCCTTGGTGGGTGAGACGAGGGGACTGCCCGTTAGACGCAACTCAGCTTATGATTGTTGCCCCCTTATACTTGTGACATTAACAAACAAACCCTGAAAGCCTCCTTTCAGATTCCTCTGTTTTGATTGTAGTGACAATCTTGACTGTCATGACAAGTTGCATTTCTGAGGTATGAACCAGGCAATGAGACGCCACACTCAGTTTTGATTAACTTGTCTTGCGACCAGCCATCGTGCCAAGCATAAACTAAGCTTAAAGGTAACTTTACTGCACGACATCTGAAACTTTCACCATCACGTGATAGTAGGCCACAGGTCATTTAAGTCAAGGAGAATGCAATAAAGTAGCACTGAAATACTGAAATGAAGTGTGGCCCCATCCATTCCCCTGGTGTGCTGTAGATAACCATGGCCATGGTCTCAAAGTGAGAAGCCTCAGAATGACCTTAGTCTGTGTGTGTGTGTGTGTGTGTGTGTGTGTGTGTGTGTGCGCGCGTGCATGTGTATGTGTATGTGTGTGTGTTGTGCATAGTTTCTGTGTGAATGTGTGTGTGCCTGTTTCTGTATGAATGTGTTTGTGTATGTGTGTGTGTGTGTGTGTGTGTGTGTTTGGAGGGCAGGGAGATGCCCATAAAAAAATCACTTGAATATATGTGTGGCTAAAGTCACAAGCCTGGAGTCCCAATAAATCAAAGCTGTCTTCCTCCAAGTAAAGGCTCCAGGAACACGAATACTGCAGCTAATCTAACAGGCTCTTTCAGGTACTGTTATGTGTTATCCCGTCTGACTACAGATTGTCTCTTACCATTTGATTTCAACAGATCCACTGACAATGTTTACAAGGAGATAGTAGATGTTGTATGATTGTGTTTTAAGTGGTTGTGTTCTATGTCAGGTTTGACTATGGTGTGCATGGCTTTGCTGCTGAAGTGCTTGCTCTTTGTGCCTGCCTTAGTGTCAGGGTCAGCTGAGGTCTCCCTTGGAAACATGCATAATTTAACAGTTTTATGGGCCTATTTGATTCTCAAAGTACAGGTTCATTTCCTCATTTCTAAATGACTTCCATTGCCTTAACAAGTAACCAGGTTCAGCAGGACCTCAGAGTGTACCTGACTTCGTGAGGTAAAATCCAGGGGCCTCATTTATCAACCTGTGTGTAGAAAGTGTTCTAAATTCTTTCGTGGGAATAAAACTCAGAATGTGTGTAAGTACAAAAAATATCTGTATTTATCAAACGCGCGGACAACGCGTAACAGAATTCATTGTGTGATGGTGCTTTTATTGTGATGTGGGAGCAATCTATGGCTTCAATTATGTTTGGTAATCCAGCGATGGCGTGAAATCCTCGTTTAATTTCGGATTATTGGTGATGTCTGTATGGGAACTGGATGAGAAATTATTGCAGCCAACACTGCCGGCATGATTCTGCTTGGTGTCGGCTGCGAATAGCCACATATGTCTCCAATCTCTTGCTGAAATGTTCCGGTGGCCAAAAATCCCAGGGTGGACAGGAGCTGGATGCGCACTGGGATGGCTTTGGTGCGTTTTGTCTCTCGCTCCAACATGGGTTGTAAATTACGGCATAAATCCATCAATATGTTTTTGGGGAAGCGGTACCTGCTGAGAAGCCACTCTGCTCTCACTGAACAGATCAGCACGCTCTTTGAAAACGCGCTCCCTGCGGAGCGCACGGTTCTCCAAACCCTCCAATAGAGCAAGATAAGCCATGGCACTTGCATTTCAAGAGTTCTTTTCAGGTTGTCCTCGCACAGCTGCCTTTTATAACTTGTTACACAAATTATTCAATTTTTCTGCTAAATTACTAATTGAGAATTTTTATTAATAAGAGGGAACGGGGAACGTGTGAAGTTTGAGATCGCTGAACTCTGTGACTCTCTTAGTGCCTTCTATTTGTAGTTTCACTGTTCTACCACTAGATTTTGTGTGTACGCCTGGTAAGAGTCGTGCTTAAATTTACACTCGTTCCTACGCACAAGTATAAGTTGGTAAATCCCATACTTTGCGTGGGAATGTTCTTTCGCACTCATTACACACACATCAGTGCGTACGCACGGTTGATAAATGAGGCCCCAGATGTGTTGTCTGCACTGGACCCTTAGGCAATCCTACAGCCATTAAACTTGGTAAAAGATGTTTATCTAACAGAGCTGTCTGTTGCGCTTACTTCTGGAGGGGAAGAAGAAGAACAATAAAAAAAAACTTTGGCTCTCTGCTGAGGTCTCTGATTGTAGTGATATGTGGTTAACCACTTCCTTCAATCTTGGTGTTTTTGGAAGCTATGATACCATGCAGCCACTTTTGATTTTTTTTTGTCACATAATAGATTATCCTGTAGAGCAGAGTTTCCCAAACCTCTCCTGAAGGCCCACCTGTCCTGCATGTTTTAGATCTCTCCCCGCTCCAGCACAGGTGATTCAAATGATCAGCTCGTTAGTCAGCCCTTAAAGTTGATCAATGACAACCTGATCATTTGAATCACCTGTACTGGAGCAGGGAGAGATCTAACACATGCAGGACAGGTGGGGCTCCAGGAGAGGTTTTGGAAACACTGCTGTAGAAACAAGGTGAGAACCAAATCGAGGGTGAAATGTGAGTTTATTCCATAAACTCCTCCCTAATCCTCCTCACCTCTTCTCAGTCCTGTCTGCTCCGTGCAATCCGTCTACCTCTTATGGTGATCTGACATATTGACTCAAGCCTTCCCGTTCCCTTGCACAGGTCCTCTACCTTCAGAATCCCCCCCAACACACACACACACACACACACACACACACACTGTAACCATTTCTGCTACTAAACAAATTATATCATATAACTGAGTGTGCCTTCAATAATAATAATAAAAAATGTGTGTGGGTGTGTGTGTGTGTGTGTATGTGTGTATGTATGTGTGTGTGTGTGTGTGTGTGTGTGTGTGTGTGTGTGTGTGTGTATGCATATATATTGTAAATTCATATGCAGATGAATAAATACAATTAAATTGAATGGCTTACAGGACCAAAGTAACAAAATAAATTGACACATTTTGGATATATTTACCAGGAAAGTATGTTTGGACAGAGAGATTTTATTACTGATACATGGAAGTGTTTTTATTTAATGATACAAATTATTCAGATGGACTGTGGTTTGTGTCTGCCTTAGTCTTTTAGTGCGAATGAATGTTCTACTATCAGAATTTTTTATTAGCAAAAAATATTGTTTTGATTTGTAATGTAGATAATGTTTCAGAACTGGCAGAAGTAGAGTATAAATATAAGATATAAATAACTTTGAATTGCTCTCCTGCACGATTAGCCAAGGCAGTAAATTTTTCATGTTACGCAACACCAGACCATTGGCTGCAAAATTGATTTTATTTGAATTCTCTTTCACCAAGACTCAACCGCAGTTGTTTCTCACTCAGCCAAAGTGGTGGTCGCCTCGATTCCACTGCTGCTGTTTTCAAAACTACTAATTAGGAACATTTTAAAAAATTAAGCTCTTGTAGATGCGAGCAGACATATGCTTGGCCTAGATTTAAACCCACATTAGATGGATCCAGGGAAAGTTTTCAGCTAATTAAATGGAAGTTTTTCTTTGCTGTCATTCGGCTGGGCTAGAGATTAAACCACCATTGCGTCAGAGTTAGCGTTCACCTCATACCGGCCTCGTGGTGTAATGTGGGGCCAGGGCTTAGCGCAGTTGCTGTCTTGACACATTGTCCACATGTGAAAATAGCCTGCGCTACACATGTATGCTGCAACCAGCTCAAAGCTTGGTTGTGCCAGGGTGAGAGTGGCTGAGCTTGGCAGAAGATTGCCTTCATCAATGAAATTTCCACAGCACAGATTATTTCCTGTTACCATCATGGAAAAATGGCAGAGTTATGCTTTGAAGAAGTAAATAATTGCAAAAAGGAAAACCAACTGCGAGTGTGTGCTAGGGTTTCGGCAGTATTTATTTATTTATTACAAGCAGAGTGTAACATAGCTGCATGCACGCAGTTGCGTCTGTGTAGTTTAGTCTGAGGAAAGTGGCTTGCTTTTGTCCTGTGTTATTTAGCCCTAAGAGTGCTAAATGCAGTTAATGTTGCTCAATGATGTAAGATCTCAAAATCAAAGCTGTTGAAAACCTGCAGGGGAGCTCTTTTAAACAAGTTGCCACATGATAGGTTTTCAACAGCACAAGATAATTATTATATCCCTGAACAGCGAACGGCGTTTCGGGGATATTATGTTTTTGGTCCGACTGCCGCCGCCGCCGGATATCCTACGTGTTAACGCGATACCTTCAGTAATATTTTAATTAGAAGCGTCATGTTTTGCATATAAGTAAGTATCACAAAGAGGAAGAACTGATTCGATTTTGGACAAAATACAATTTCTAGATTGGCCACCAGGGGCCAAAAACTGAAAAATCACTGTTTTTATCATATCTCTAGGAATATTTGTCCGATTGACCTCAAATCAAGTGCAAATGAAAGGTGATGACCTGAGGGTGTGTCCCATTATGACACTTTACCTGTCTGGTTAAAAATTTTGACACAAAATGGAGTTTTGTCAGATAAAATTCACCATTTTTGCCATATCTTTGGAACCATTTGTCCAATTGACATGAAACTATGTCCAACTGCAAGGTCATGACCCCACAACTTGTCACATGATGAAATCATACCTGTATGGTTTAATATTTTGCCACCAGGTGGAGCTTTGTGATGGAAAATTACCATTTTGGCCATATCTTCAAAACCATTGTCCGATTGACCTGAAATTAAGCTCAAATGAAAGGTCATGACCTGAGGGGCTTTATATTGTATTGGGTCTATTCGAGGATTGGGGAATTGGAGGATTTGGGGCGTTCGGGGATATACCCCAAGCCCGACGGCATAAGCCTAGTTAGATTTATGTTTTTTAAAAATTCATTTCAGCGCTCCAAGGATTAAACCTCTCTTGCAGCACCACTTGTCCTGCATGTTTTATACTGCATCTCTCACTACTGCAGCTCAGCTAATTCACATAATCAAGTTCTTTTCCCCTGAAGCTGCCTCATAATGAGCTTATCTTTGGAATCACCTGCTCGAGCAGGGAGAGCTCTTGAACATGGAGGACATGGAGTGGTTCTCTAGAAGTACTTTGGAAAGCAGTACTCTAATGCATTGAATATGACTAGAATTAGCAGTAGTGTGAAGATGGCAGAGATGAAAACTCTTATCAGTATATTATAAACTGCATTGAAATCACTGGGGAAGAATATGCATGGTTTTACACCCTCATCCCAAAAAAGTGAGCACATTATGAAAAATGCAAATACAATAGGAAGGAGTGATTTGTAAACACAACAGTGAAACATTATTTGATACTTAATTTTCAAGCAATTGTTTATGGTAAATATACACTTATTTAAAATATGATGACTTCAGCAGACTTCAAAAAATTTGGCCCTGGAGCAATTTCAGACCAGTAATGATATGACAATTTGCAGCAAGAAGGCGATGTGAAGCAGGTGATGTTAACCAGTGAGCTGATTGTGTTGTATATAAACGACGCTTTCCACCTGAGGATGGCTTAGTTCACTCCTTGAGGTGCCTCCTCTTCTCAGCGAGATATGGCTGCCATAAGTCTATGGAATATAAGATGGTGTAGCTGCTTACCAAAGCATTTTAGTGAGTGGCCATGTTACAGTGGTGCTACGAGGTTTGCTCACTGTCTTGCGTGTTGTTTTTGGTTAATCATCTTAATATTTTTTAGATGTTATTTTTACCTCTGCCAAGGAGGTTATGTTTTTGCCTGTGTTTGTTTGTTTGTTTGTTTGTTTGTCTGTCTGTTAGTTTGTTTGTCTGCTGGTTTCCAAAATAACTCAAAAAGTTATGGACAGATTTTGATGAAATTTTAAGAGAAGGTGGGATTAAGTCAAGGAACAGGTGATTAAATTTTGGCATATCTAGGCCGAAGTACTGCTGAGATATCCACCTAAGTTCAAGATTTCAAGTCTTTCCAATGGGCCGGAGTTTCAATCGCTGTGCTTTCGGGTTTTGCTGCCCCTTGGCGGAGGTCTGCGCTCTCTGAGTGCATTTCTAGTTATGTTTTAAATTCTAAATTTGTAACATGAAATATAAGATGATGTTGCACTCTAGTCTGACACTGCTGTGAAGTTTCCTCACTGTCTCTCGTGTTGCTTTATGCTAATCATTTTAATATGATTTAAATGAAATGTATATGTTTTAAATTTGTAATTTGTAATTTAGTTTAGTTTAGTTAAATAAAATAAATAAAATAAAATAAAATAAAATGAGTCTCCAAAACAAGCTTGGTCCCTCAAGAGCAAAGTTGTGTCTAGGCTCACGCAGTTGCCCACAGATGTGTAAGGTTATAAGCAGACATTTTGAGAACAAATTTCCCCAAAGGCACATAGGTAGGGTTTTTGAGCTTACCGGCCCTATGGGCCGAAAAGCTATTGTGGTGGTGTAGCGTCTGCCGTCCGTCGTCCGGCCTCCGGGAACATTTTTAATCTATTTTTTGGCCTGATGAATTTTCGTGTAAATTTGCAATAACATACTACTAGACCATATCTCCAGACTTTTTTTCTCAGATTTTTGATTGAAACATTTTTTTCCGTTTTATGGGCCCTTGAAATTTTGGCCCCAATGTTAAAGATTGGATTGAGAAATTTTTAAAAAAATTATTTCTTGAAAAATGAGCAATACATTTTTTTTTTCTAAATCAGGCAATCAACTTATCTTGGTACCGTCAATGTACAGTGCGAGCACCATTTTGATTGAATTGACGGAAATGGGTCTATTAGGGGCGCTGTACGATTAATGCAGAATGTTGGAGCTAGTTAGTGGTGCTAGAATGTTAGTTTTACTTTAAATAGGGGTAATGCCATTGTGCCACTAAAGACCTGCATAATAGAGGAATGGGGGAAAATTTCATTGGCTGAACTGAACCAACTGGTGTCTTCAGTGTCCAAATGTGTAATAAGTGTGATTATGAAGATGTTACACAGTGATAAACCGTCAACCGTGTCAACTTTTTTGGACTTTTTACTGTATTCTCATTGCGTATCTTCAGTGAGCAACTGAATTCATGTTTGTATGTCAAATGATGTGTTGTAGGCCTACTGATTAGTATTGTAGAGGGTAAATAAACTTTTTCAATTTGACTGTATTGGCTTTTTCCATGATGTTCCTACTTTTTTGGAATTGAGGTTGTACATCAGGAGCAAAATTGAAGGAATGCAGAACCCTCTGAAGTGAAGCCATGTGTCTTAATACTAGTATTACCGACAGTATATGTTTTGCATCTCCCCTTTGGAATATTCCAGGGAAAATCAACTTCTTTGGTATGGTTACAGTTATATCAGTTATATCTCCATTATTGGAATTATTTTTTAATCTGCCCAAGATTCTTGAAAAATTATTTTCTGTTTATTCATTACAGCAGGGGCAAGATATACAGCTGAACATGAATATAGGGTAGGGGGCAATGGCTTTTTTGTGGAGAATATCATTATTTCTCATAGTGGAACCAGTAAAAAAGGCGACTTTGAACTTCTTGATCATATTGTTGTCCTCATTTTATGTTTGGGGTGCAACGACCCTTAAGGGAAGAAATATTCACTCATCAGGTGTATTTTATAGGAAAGGAATAGGCCAAATAGACTGACCTATACCGATTATGGTCTGGAATTGTCACATGAAAGCCTGCTCTTCACATAAATTGGACCTTATTTCCATCCTTTTTTGACTGATCAATTCTTGTCCTGTAAAATAAAGGTCAGTTTGCTCCACCAATTCCAGTCTGTTTGATGTCTTCTGCATCAAGGCGTCTTCGTCTTTCCATCGGCAGATAGTGTTCAAATGGAGTTTCTGTCACCTTTGGCCCAGAATTGATTACTAGGTGATGTCTGATCACTTCTTTGATTCCCCTGGAGGTCTAGAAATACCATGTATCTCATACTAAGGCAAAGTCTGTTAGCTCATTTGCTATCTCACAGCTGAAGTACAGCAGGTGGGTACAGGGACTCAAAGACACACCTTAGTTCTTCTCTTTGTTTGGGTAAGAGGAGATTAAAACAGTCAGTGATGTTCTCTGCTACGGCAGATCCAGCCGCTCTGCAGGGCCACACTGTAGCTGGATGGATGATCTCATCTCGCATGCTGTTCTGAGCTCAACGTTGCCAAACCAGAGCCAGTGAATCAATGCATCTCTGCATGACTGCGTTCTTGTGAAAATGGATTCTGCATCATTGATGGAAGGAAAAAAGAGGGACATTTCATGAATAGTAGCCAGTGCATGCACATCTGAGACTTTTAACAGTTGTGATTTAATGTTGAAGTGCGTGTGTTTGGCTTGGATAATATTTTGCATGAAGAGATGCAATTTGTATGCTGGAACTAGAATCCTACCTATGGCAGTGTGAAGCTGATTGGTGTTTTACGAACCTGTGAATGGATGAACAGTTGCTGTGGGTTGTGAGTGAGTGCAAACATGCTCATTAATGCTGATGTATGTGTAAGCATGCATATGTGTTTGTATGTTTGTGTGTGTGTGTGTGAGAGAGAGAGAGGAGAGAGAGAGAGAGGGAGAGAGGGAGAAAGAAAGAGGGAGGGAATATATAAAGAGTTTGTTTCCAAAACACAATGGCCCTCATTTATCAAACGTGGGTACACCAAAAAAATGGGTGTACACCAAATCTCCTGCAAGGATCGGCATTTATCAATCTGAACGTGAGTGAACGGTCTGCAAAAATCTCACGTCAGGTCTGACCAGGTGTACGCAAATTTGAAACCAGCGAACAACATGCAGGAACGAGTGCAGTTGTCAAAATGAGTAATAAGCCATATGCAGCGATGCGGGCATCATGCTGTTGTTGCTCTTATTTGTAAAATGAATAAATAGACTAAATAGATAAATGAAGAAATAAATAAAAAAGAAACCTGTGTTGAGAAATTAAGTAAACTTATATTTTGAGATAATTTGCTTGTCAGACCAGACGGCTGACAATTACAATGAATTTAATAAAGTGCAACGCACGGCTTGGCAGATATGCAGTGTGGTATGTCAGATGCAGACACATACTGAACAACAGAAGAAATGCAAGTTCATTAAATGCAGACTGGAAAATAAGTTTACGCGTAATTATTTTAGAAAATAAAAAATTATTACTAGCGCGTGCACATTTACACTCGTTTCTTCAAACTTTTCTTTATTTTGCAGTCACTTTGACTGAGCAACCATAGGAGTTCATTAACTTACTTGCTAACTTGTGTTTCTATTGTTGCTCAGCCTATGGACACGTGATCACATTTTGACAATGGCAGATCTTCTATTGTTAGAGGAATAAGCTTCTGTCCGACATGAGAGGAACTTTCGGCACAGAGAACATCTCCCTCGGGAAAGTGACGAGTGGCTGCTTGTTTTGTGTGGCACCCAATAAAGTGTCATGGAGTAATACTAATGAACGTACAATGAAGAGTGATCTCAGCAGACTGTATTTTAACAATTACCCTCATGCAGCTCCGATCGAGGCGATGGGGACTCATCCATGCCCCACCGCCTCGTATTCCCACGATTGAGCGAGAGCCCTGCTGCCACGCGATCCTCGAATGGTGACAGCTGGAGGTTCGAGTCTGGTTGGCCTCCACCGTTTAGTGCGCTGCTGCGCCTGAATGCGATCTTAAAATCAAAAATTTTTTTTTTGTTTTACCTTCGTGTAAAGCATTTGGATTGTCAATTATGTAGGCTATATAACATGAAATATAATGGATCTATAAATTGAAGTTATTAAGGCTGATGTTATTCGCACTTATAGCTACGTGTGGCCGATGCTGAATATTTTCTTGGCCACACTTATAAGTGCGCCAGTTGATGACCATTCCAGCGCCGCTTACCGCTTAAAATAAGTTTGGCCAAGAAAGTTTTTTTAGGTTTGGACACGATGAAAATAAGTGCAGGCAATGGAGAAATTTGCATCTTGGACACACTTAAAAGTGCGTCTAAGGCGAATTTCGATCAATTTGGTGTGCTTAAATAAGAGCGAATAGTCACTTTGATTTATGAATGAATTAAAACAAACCTCTGCTGCACTCTGGTTTTCCACCCCAATGGTGTTTACCGCAGCAGCAATCGTTTTCCAAACTGCAGCCTCCTGGTCTCCCTTTATGTCACTCTTAAGGCTTCCAAATTAAGTTTTGTTTTTCTCCACGTCGGACGTGATCATTTATGTTTCCTCCTCAGTGAAGTTCTTTCTTCTTTGGCGTCTTTCAAGAGCCAATGTCGTAAAATGGGCAGGACTAAGCATCCCGGAGCAGGGGCGTCTCATGTAAATCACAATGGTTTCAGCCCCCAGATTTATCAACGCCATGCCAGTTCTACACCAAAATCAGTTTTAGTGAATCAGATGTGACACCAGGAGAATGCTGATATTTACTCTAGAATCTACACCAGGGGCCGGTCGCGCCAACCTTCCTAAGTGCTGTCCTTAAGTTATGCACGAAAATGGGTTGCACCAACGATGACTTACGACAAGCCTTGTCCGAAGTGCTGAGTCGTAATACAAATTGGGGCAATGGCTATCAACGGCAGAAAGAGCCGTTGCACCAACGGCAGTTTGGACACGGAATTAGGACAGAAACCTACTTGTGGTGGGGGGTGACTTAGGTGTGCTACGATCTTAAAATAAATCTCTTTCTTTTTAATTTATATGTAATAATCTCCTAAAATTGCTACAGTGAGACCACTTCGTATGTACATTTCAAGAAATTGCACGCAACTGTCTACATACCCCACGGCGGCAAGTGGTCACGCTTTTAAAAAATCAGGGTTTAACATTGGCACATCCCAACTCTGAATTTCATCTTTCATTGTAGCATTTTTAAGAGATTATTACAGATTAATTAAACAAAGAGATTCATTTTAAGATCGCTGTGGATTTTAGGCATATAAAAAAATACACAAGGTGGAAAACATTCTGTATAACAAAAGAAACCTGACTTTGAGATTTAAATTATCACAATCTCGCGAAATGGCCAAATGTAAACCCACAAAAAATCGTGCAATCACATTCTTGCAAAACTGTGCCGTTCTATGGCCATTTAATATTCAAAATGCGATAATCAAACTTGCTATCTTGATAAATTGGAGTATCTACTCATTGAACTTATTAAATAAGCAAATCTACTGTTTGATTACTGATTGAGCAAACTAAATGGGCAAAGGCTTAGAGTAGCCTAGCTGGTTAAACAGAGATGATTTTATAGCCCTTTGTTTAGCTCCATTCAGTACGTCCCCGAAAAACACTGATGTCTGTCAAGTTTTTTCCAGAAGAATTTCACATGCCCTCTGATGTTTGGCACTTTCTGGGTCATTCATTCAAGACTGGACCAGGATGCTGTTTTTTTTTTCTTTTGCTATACTTCAGAGAAAAACCACCTCTTTGCTTTCAGGTGTGCGATATGTGGCTGTCTTAGTTCTGTTAATTCTATGATACTTATGTTTATTTTTATATTATTGTATATATCATGTAAACTGCTCATGCATGCATACATACATACATTACACAATCCAAAATGGACTATTTGCCACTCAGATTTGACCTTCCTAAAGTTGGAGACACCAGGCAGGACTTCACGGCTAGGGATGTTTGTGTATGTCATTTCGGAAATGTCCTAAGACATATCTTAAGATACGGATTTTATGACATGCATAAAAGTTTTTGGTGAAACTGCAGTTACGACATGTCTCAGCGCTGTCCTAAGTTTGGTGTCTTACGACAAGCACTTATGATAGGTTTTGTGCAACCGGCCCCAGAGGCCCTCATCTATCAAACTTGCGTAGGATTTGGTGTAGATTCTGGTGTAAATATCAGCGTTCACCAGGTGTCACGTCTGATTTACTAGAAGTGTGTACGTCGCTGATTTCGGTGTAGAACTGCCGTGGCGTTGATAAATCTGGCGGCTGGAACCATCGTAATTTACATGACACGCTCCTATAAATTCATGCTCCGGGAGGCATAATCCTGCCCACTTTACGACATGGACTCTCGAAAGACGGCAAAGAAGAACTTCACTGAGGAGGAAATATAAATTATAATGTCCGAGGTGGAGAAAAACAAGATCATTTTATTTGGAAGCCTTAAGAGTGACATAAAGGGAGCCCAGAAGGCTGCAGTTTGGAAAACTATTGCTGCTGCGGTAAACACCATTGGGGTGGAAAACCGGAGTGCAGCAGAAGTTTGATTTAATTCATGAATAATTCGAAGCGACAATCCGCACTGATTTAAGGGCATCCAAACAAAAAAGTGATCGAAATTCGCAGTAGACGCACTTATAAGTGTGGCCAAGATGCGCATTTCTCCATTGTCCTCACTTATTTCAAGTGTGTACAAAGCTAAACATTTTTCCTCGGCCAAACTTGTTTTAAAGGACCAGTGTGTAAGATTTAGAGACATCTAGTGGTCAGATTATAGATTGCAACCAACTGACCATTCCTTTTCTCAGAAAACCTACGGTGGCCGCAAAACTTGCGAAAACGTGAAAGGCGCTGTCTTGTGTCAGTGCTTTATTCATTCACTCTTATTCCGTTTTGGGCTACGGTAGAAAAAATGGCGGCGCAACATGGCGTTCTCCACGGAGGTGAACCTGCTCCCATGTAGGTTTAAAGGGCTTATGAAACTCAAAGATTATTATTTTCACATGATCATACACTACTAAAAAAGTTGTTATGAATGTTACATTCCATTTCTGCCAAAATATCAATCTAAATTCTCCACACTGCTTCTTTAAGCGCTACTTAAGGGGCACAGGAATGGTCACAACTGGCGCACCTAGAAGTGTGGCCAAGAAAAAAATTCATCATTGGCGACACGTATGAGTGCGAACAACATCAGCCTTAATAAGTTCAATTTATAGATCCATGATATTTCATGTTATCTAGCCTACATAATTGACAATCCAAATGCTAGACGTATAGGTTAAATAAGTGGTCCGATTTTAAGATTGCCACCAAAAAACGGGTTGTGGTGCTCAGCCGCAGCAGTGCACAGAATGGTGGAGGCCAACCAGATTCGAACCTCTAGCTGTCACCGTTCGAAGATCGCGTGGCAGCAGGGCTCTCGCTCATTCGTGGGAATACGAGGCGGTGGGGACATGGATGAGTCCCCATATCCTCGATCGGAGCTGCATGAGGGTAATTGTTAAAATACAGTCTGCTGAGATCACTCTTCGTTGTGCTTTTATTAGTATTACTCCATGACATTTTATTGGGTGCCACACAAAACGAGCAGCCACTCGTCACTTTCCCGGAGGAGGTCTTCCCTGTTCTGAAAGTTCCTCTCACGTCAGACATAGGCTTTTTCCTCTAACAATAGAGGATCTACCATTGTCAAAATGTTATCATGGTAAAAGGGTCCGTAGGCCTATAGATACTGAGCAACAAAAGAAATGCAAGTTAGCTAGTTAGTTAATGTACGCTTATGGTTACTCAGTCAAAGTGATCGCAAAATAAAAAAGAAAATAAAATTAATGAAGTGAGCGTAAATGTGTACGCACTAGTAATAATTTTGATTTTCTAAAATAATTACGTGCAAACTTATTTTCCGGTCTGCATTTAATTAACTTGTGTTTCTTTTGTTGTGCAGTATATATATCTGACTGGATGAGCATCTGACATACCACATTGCATATCTGCCAAGCATTGCGCTTAATCAAATTGATTTTTATTGTCAGCCGCCTGGCCTGACAAGCAAATTGTCTCAAAATATAAGTTTAATTAATTTCTCAACACGTTTTATTTATTTAAATATTTAGCCTATTTATTCATTTTACTAATAGCAACAACAGCATGATGTCCACATCGCTACATATAGTTTATTATTCATTTTGACAGCTGCACTCATTCCTGCATATTGTTTGCTGGTTTCAAATCTGCGTACTCCTGGTCAGACCTGGCGTGAGATTTTTGCGGACCGTTCGCTCACGTTCAGATCAGTGGCGTAGCCAGCGGGTGTGCCAATACACGTTCCTTTATGACAGCAATTAGTCCTGGTAAGTTCTCAATCATTTTCCTTTATTGACACGTTTTCCAATTATCGTAATTGGCAACTGAAGACACGGTTTCTCTCCATATGCGATCTTACAGCGTTGAAATCATGGACTACATTCAGTTCAAAATAATAATTAACTTATTAATTAGCCAGTTGATTGAACTGGTCAGATTCCAATGAAATACTGCCCTTCACTCTCGGTATTGCGTGGGTTGATGAAAAAAAGTGGCACTCGGCAGTTAAATAGGCTATAAAAAGCATGCGGCTCAAGCTATTTGCGCAGGTATGCAATTTTGAATAACATTGATTTTAATACAGCAAATGAGTCCAGATGAATGACTGTCGTCTTACCTAATCGAGGAGAACAAGCAGCACCTGTTAAGTGTGGAGTGCTCTCGGGTGAACCTTTTGTTAATCAAGGAAATGACTGAGAACATGTCAGGAGTCAGGACTCATTATTGTTTTAAACGGATGTTTTGTGCATACCAATTATCAGTTCTGGGCCCGCCACTGTACTGAATGTAGCCAATGATTTCATCGCGGTTAGATCACACATGGAGAGAAACCATGTCTTCAGTTGCCAATTACAATAATTGAAAAACGCGTCAGAAAAGGAAAATGATTGAGAACTATCCAGGACTGATTGCAGTCATAAAGGGACGTGTTTTGGCACACCTGCTGGCTATGCCACTGGTTCAGATTGATAAATGCTGATCCATGCGGAAGATTTGGCGTACACCCATTTTTTTTGGTGTACGCGCGTTTGATAAATGAGGGCCATTGCGTTTGGAAACAAACTCTTCATATACTGCTCACAAAAAGTAGGGGATAATGAAAAGAAAAGATAAATAACTGAAAGTATATTTATTTTGAATTTTGAGACTATGTTATTTAATTGGTGAGCAATTTAAGATGAAGATCACGGCACTTTATCATCACTTAAGTTATTGAGATTTGTGTCTGGAGGTCACATGGGATGGCACCCCAAAAGTCACATGGTGCGCAGTAACCGGTTCGTCCTCCATTAGTGTCCAAACAAGCATCACACTGATGTCTCATGCCCCGAATGAGAGGACTAATGTCAGCTTGAGGAATTCTCTGCCACGCCTCCTGGGGTGCCGCACCCACCTGTACCAAGTCCTGACAGGGTGGGTGTTTCTGTTGTACACATCGTCCCAGCCTGTAACATATGTTTTCTATGGGGGAGACCCTGAAGATGGCTTAGGCTGAAACACGTTTGTCTTGTGACTGCCTCCAATAAACCACAGAAGACGATCATCTTTTGAGTGCGTTTTTCGTAATTCATTCTATGGGGGTGAGGTCAGGGGACATTGCAGGCCTGGGCAAGGTTTGAATTTGGTGCCTTTGGAGATGTTCAAGGACGATGTCTGCACGATGAGCTCTGGCATTATCATCTTGGCTGATGAATTCATTACGGCGTGCAAACGAAAGCTCATGTGGAGTGATGATGTTGTCATGGCAGTAGGCCTCTGTGAGTCTCCCATGGCAGATGTGGAGGTCAGTCCTACCTGTCAAAGTGACTCCACCCCGCAGCATAAATGACCCTCTCCAATGCCAATCATGTGGAATCATAGCTGCTTGCTGATGAGGATGACCATCACTGAAGTCCAGTTAACCTGTGACTCATTGCTGAACACTACACGTGACTATTGGGCATTACTCCATCATCAAAACCGCTGTCTCCTTGTCTGCCCATGATGATCTGAGAGGGGCAATGGAATGTATGGACACCAGGCTTGCAGGTTGGCAGCATGCAGATGGTTTTGTGTGGTTTGCGTAGAGATGAGGTTTTCTGTAGCCTGTAGATGCCCTTATTGCTGCTGTGTTGCATTCAGTCGCCTGTCACACTGGGCTCTATTGACGATCTGGTAGTCGCCTCGCCTGGTTGCACATCTTGGACGCCTTCTTCATGGTTTGTCCTGGACTCGACCGGTGGCAACACAACGTGCCCACAATAGGCTGATGACAGACTGCGACACATGCAGTTGTTTGGCTGTGTAATCCGGGGTTCTTTTGGTCTGGTGCATCCTAATGGTCCGCAATATTTCTTCTTCCCAGAGACTTCTAATCATCAAAAGAGGGGAGATGATGGATGAGTGTGATTATAGGCAGCTTTTACACCCATATGTGCACAGACAGCATGTGCATGACAGCATTTGCACCCTGAAGGCATGATGTTAATTTTCACATGCACCCCCAGGTGCGTTTCGGTGCCCTGTTTCTGCAAACTTTGAAACTAACTAGTTTATGGGATATGAACTGAAATGTGCCAGTGGCTAACCACAAACATTCTCAAAAATCTCGCCAACATCTAAACTCAGGTGCTTTCCACGGTTAGCCGAATTTCAATATCGCCCAGTTTTTGAGAGCGGTATATTTTGGGCACGGAACCCAGAGCCATACTTGAGAGATCCTTCCAAGTTTTCATATTCGTCACACATTGTCTACATCAAGAAAATTGAGCAAAGACTTGTGGGCCATGGAATAACCTCTCAAAGGGAAAAGGATTTATGTCACTGAAAATAATTTCCAGCTTATTTTGTGCCTCAATGAATAAAATACAATAATGCTTTATTAACCACGATACTTATTTTTCTTTGCAAACTGCAACAAGCTAATAAAATTAATAGGATTTAAATGTCATTTCTGATTTCTTATGCTGTATCTCAGATCACTGGGGCATAAAGGGATGATTACTTGCGTTCTTTGGATATATTGCCCCCTGCTGGAATGATGAAAAATGAACCCCAAGTTTAGAGTGGAAGTTCTCATTCTGCTATTTTTCGATAATGTTTCAGGTTAGCGTATGTTTTCAATTGATAGAGGCAGTTTTTATATGCGGTGAAGGATATTTTAGATTCTTATAAAGATTTCCAGCAAGCTTTCAACTTCAGTAAGTCCGACATAGTGTTTGACAGGTCTGTGGTTTGAGCATGAAAATACACTTTTTGAAACTCCGAGCAGCTTGTGCAGTGGATTTGGGGTTCCCAAAGCCGACATGAACACATACATTATATTTAGGTATCACACTACTCGTGTCTGCATGCTTATGTCGGCTAATACAAATAAAAATTGTAGTTAGACCATGCTCTCCTGAAACAAAAGACAACATCTACAGTGCATGATCATTATTTATTCGCATTGGAACAAGGATATGCAGATTTGCAGCAGATAAAAGCTGAGATGTCGAAGAGCGTGGGTAGTCTATATTGGCTGACGTCAGATGGCCGCGTTTTAAAAATTAAAGTATAATATGCACCATTACCGTGCCCATCCTTTCTTTTTTGTTTACTAATCTATTTGTTTACTAATCTATTGTGTATGTCAAATTGACTAGATCAAACATGTCAACAGTTTTTATGTTTTCACTTTAATCAACTGCAACAAACTTCACAGCATATAAAATACTCTTATTTTCTCAAAATAAAAAAGAAAGAAAAAACACAATGTATTAGACTGAATTGTAGTATTTCCATTGGGTTGTTCTTTGTCGTTCCGGTTAAGTCTTGCGATTATTTTATTTTATTTTTTTCTTATCTTCGCAAAAATGCCGTGCAAATACATAATTCAGTTGCATATATAGCCTACATGTCTCCAAATTTATTTTATGACAGCAGGCATCAGGAAATCATTAAAATGGAAATATTTTTATTTTTATATAAGTAGTGTTTTATGATAAGTATACAGACCAAACATTAAATGATTAAGAATCATTTCGATTAAGAATCTCTTTCATATCTGCTTGTAAATGCTGCTTACCTTTATGGCTTTGCTGTTCAGTGTTATCCGCTAATACTGCACTTATATTGTAAATATCTCATTGAGAACATGCTGTATGCTGCTCATGATGCAAGTTTCCTTGTCAGATGTGTTTACATCTTTAAAAAGCCAGGTTTCCTGGTCAATGGCCCTGGAGCATGCTGAATGAGAACCAGCTGTGAATGGTGATTTTGATGATCGCAACCTGAAGTATGTGTCTGGTCTCCGGGGTCTCTGAGCAATTATTCAATCATTTACAGAATGTTTTTTTAGCATCTGTGTAACTTCACATTCTGTAGAAGCCATCTTGCTTTTGTGTGTTTTATGAGGGATATAATGGACAATTACTCACATATTAATACAAGAGTGTGCAAAACTACAGGATATAGCACCTTGTTAATAACAAAGCACTAATCACCTGGGCTTTTGTTTTCACTGTAATAAATAAATACATTGGTGTATAAAAATTGGGTCAATTATAAAGACTAATGTACGATGAAAAGGCCATAACTATCATTTAGAAAAAACGTACACTCAGCCAACTGCATCACCCAGCTTCACTTGTGAAGCCTGATCTTTTCAAGTCTACCAGATAGAGGTAAGAAAAAAAAAAAGAGTGATTACGTGCCTTATAAACTGATACACAATGTGTCCTGAGACCAGATCCTCCATTCTTCAAAGCTGTGTTACCCCAACTCTAAAAGTGGGCTCAGAGTGGAGTGATGCACCACACAAACACCCAATACATGCTGTAGATCAGGTGTAACCAACACTGTTCCTGAAGAGCTTCCCACCTTGCGGGTTTGAAATCCAACCGTAACCACACACCCCATTTAACAGCAAGAAATCTTGCTGAACTGCTAATTAGTGGAATTTGATTCTCCAAATTGGAGAAGAAATTATATCCTCCAGCATGGTTGAGCTCCAGGAACTGGGTTGGCTGCCACTTCTGCGGATATTTCAGGCTGGGAGTTCTGGAGGACACAGTGTTTGCCTTTTCTGCCTGACTATCCCGACTCACAAAGCCCAGTACTCAGAGCTGAACGGCTTCGAAAGGACAGTGAAGTTTGATGGCAAGTGCGCCCGGAGGAGAAACACCGCATTACAGATCAGCAGGCAGCTGGTTTCGCTCCAGACAACATTAAAGAAATTATTAGAGTAGAGATATTATTGTTGAGGAAGAAAAAAAAAAAAACATGATATGGATACAGATTATAACCATGTGCTTGTTTCAAAGGGCTTCAGCAGGCCTGCTGCAGGGTCTGGAAGATATTATCGTGATTATACATCATAGTCTATTCGATTATTATTTTCTTTCCCTGGAGTAAGAGGCTTTCTCAATTTTTTGATAAAAATGGGATTTTTTTTGACAATTCGCCCCTTGTTTGTGGATGGCAGCAGCTGTGGACAGAGATGAAGGATCAAAGACTGGGTAATATTTCATCGCACTGTCATTTGCTCCACAGGTTGGGGTTTAATTTCTCGCCGGTCCCTCTGACACCCATTTTGCGGGCATTAGAAGCGCGGGACCATAGCCTGCCCCAGCTGGGTGTATCGCTATCTCCCAGCCAACGCACTTGAGCCGGCCAGTCAAGTGTATGCAGTAGCAGACACCCCTAAAATGCAGCATTGATATCAGCCATGATAAAGTGAGGATGTTGATGCACAGATGGGGCCTGTGGGCTGGATGCTATGTACACTATTCCTTTTACATGAGCTACTTCAGCCCATTTCAAAACTGAATTATGTCTGATTGAGCCAATGAAGCCTACAGCCTGAGAATTTCCCTTAATATTGACATTGGTCGTCATAGAGAGCCATACCAGAAATGTACTTTAGGACTGATACCATTCCAAGAGCGGCAAAAAAACACTTTAGAAGTGCATGCCATGGTGGAGGTATCCATACAAATCAACTTTCAGGAAATAGTGATGTTGTTTATGGACATATGGTGGGGCCTGTACCTACTAAAAGCTACTCTATGCCACCCAGTTGGGCTGCAAAATGCTGTGTAATGTGCGCTTTAATCAATTCTGCAGAGGCTTTTAGCTGAAGCACATAGCCAATTTCCATTTCAGATGGTAAGCAAACACAAATACGGATGTTTAAAAGTACATTCATATGAGTGCCGTGGCCAAGATGCATTCCCAGAGAGCTCCGAAATAGAAGTAAAGAATGATTAAAGAAAGATTGGGGGATAGTCTGAAACGATGTTCATTAAACCGAAACGCAATCTGCCTTGCTGCTTGATTATGCTTCTTCTAAACATCAAATTATACATTTTTTCAAAGTACATTTTTGCGAGGACAAATTCTATGCAGTATGCTCTTTTTAATGAATCCAATCATTAAATTTATTCGTCGGTTCTCTTTATTCCGATGCTAGTCATGACAGTGTATTGCTGTGTAAATCTGACTGTATCAATGGCCCAAAGTTATTTACTTCTCTAAACTCAAGCCATTGAACTTGATGTTTCAGTAACTTGTTAAATGTTCTTTTGTTTGTTTGGACTTTACAACCCAATGTCTCGAGCAAAATTCAAGAAATGACTTCAGTAATTTTAAGATAATGCCAGGTAGATATCATAGAGCTGTCCACAAGCCCTGAATGCAAATCCATTGACTTCATAGCAATGTCTCCAGGCACCCTGTTACTACTTTATATGCGGATGTGGATGCAGGATACATTAAAGTGCACTTTTCTCAGCACAAAAAAAGTCTTACATTGAGTTTTGTTTTTTAGTACTGCAAAATTAATTCCAGGGAAAGTGTATATATGGTTGGTGGCTCAGCCATATGCGCTGAAATACATCAAATCAAACACTCTCCTCAGCTTCATATTTCCCAGTGAAGTATACACCCTTTGAAACACGATAAAACAGACCACTATTCGTTAATTACTGCCTGATTTTTTTGTTTTATTACCTCCACAGCCCAGTGTCTTTCATTTCAGCTGCAAACACATTTTTCCAAGTGTTATTCCCAACCTATAATACAGTTAGTTAAGTGTGTATGACTTCACACTGCTGAATCCTATTAAATAACCAGATGGGCAGCTTTTAGTCTCGCCAGTGAGCTATAGGAATTACTATAGTCATGAGACCTCTGACTTCCTGGGAAGACCTACTGTCAGTGTTGCCAGAACTTAAAAATCTGTAAGCAAGGAACATCCTTTTACAAGAGTTATTAGTCCTCACTACTTTATTAGCACAGTTTCCAATTATAAGAATAATCCATGGGCAATTCTAGACTCAGCTTCTTTCTTGATGCAATCTAAGGTTGACTCAATAATAAGCTAAATTTGGTTCTGAAAAATAATTTACTCCTGAGTTGGCATTAGCTTTACGGAAGCTTAACTGCTCTGAAACTTCCATGCTACCTTTTTGGCACATCAGGCAATCTAACCTGTACTTTGTGATTGTTTAAATAAAACCCAGACACAAAGATTTGAAACACCTTAGCACAGTATTGAATAAGGGTGATTGAAACGCGCCAATTGTGCGTCCAAATGAATGGTTTTTGTCTTGCCCAGTGAGGAGAATGACCAAAACCTGATCGTGTGGAGTGTTTTTGGAGTGAATGTATCATTAATTAAGAAAAACGACTGAGAACAAACCAGGGCTAATAATAGTTGCAAAGGGATGTTCTGTGCGTACACATTTTTAAGTTCTGGCTATGCCACTGGTGCTTAAGGTGCTCTATGCACAGTTGGGTGACGTCACTTCTGTTGACGTTTGAACTATTATCAAACAAAACAGAGCCAGTTCACCCCTCCCTCCTCCTCTCCCCCCCCCCGAGCTTCCTGAAACTGTCAAAAAAAAAAACAAAAAAACCCAAACACCACCCCCCCATCCCTCTTGTCAGTCATTGGCTGGATGGTCCAGGCTGGACCAGGTTGTTGTTGCAGTTTTGGATCTTGGGCTGTCCACTGGGAACACGTGTTTCTTGAAAAACGTATTCAGGGGACAGACAGTTAGCGAAACGTGAGGAGATGTTTGCTGTATGTGACAAATAATGTTCTAGCTTAGAAACCGCGTAACAAGACTTAGAGCACCTTTAAAATGTATACTTTCCCACCATTCGTACCTGAGATGACCAACTTCACTAGAATTTAGCCTATTCATGTTTTGGTATTTTGCATTTCGGAGAGGAACTCATCTCAGAGTTTTTGCATGTTGCCCAGTTTAAACATAATTTTAATTGAAACTCTCCATTCACCAGCACAAGAAATCAAATACATATGTGAAGCAAAAAAATAAAAATTTGATAAACAAATACATTAATCTATGTACATCTCAATTTTCCTATTATAGTTTTGACATTTTGCCATGGAAGAAAATTACATATATGGCAGAGAAAATATCTAGGTCACATCTCGAGCATTTTCCTTCATTTTCTCCTATAGTGCAGCTGTCCGCATCAGTTTCAGTCCTGTTGCGTCAATTGATGAATAATTGCCTCGTTCTGCTACCCTTCCTCAAAGTGCCTCCTTATGCTTGCACATTCCTTTCCTGTCTGTTGCTTTGGGTCTTAGTGTATTAAGGTCCTGTGTTCCGTATCTCCTTGGCTGGATTGCTGCCCTTTGTTGCCCTTTGAACCCGGCCAGCCAGTCTCTTAGTCTCCCATCCCTGGTAATTTATGAAACCCTGAAAGAAATGAGCGACCTGTTTATTAGGGCTATATTCCCAGCATCAGCAGTCTTGCTGAGAGGCACTCCTTCCAGTTCCTCCTGTAACAGTTTTTAAGTGTATGCACAGTCAAGTGTGCCCCGTACCCACCGCCTGACTCCTGATACTGACCTTGGAACAGTTTCCCCAACTACCCCTAAGCCTGACCTCCAGGATACTTGTGGCCCTCGCCTGACCTTGGACCGTCCCCCGATCATCCTTCAGCCTGAGTGTCTTTTGAGTTTCCCTTCCCTTCATTAAAGTAGTGACAATCCTTCTTTCATTTAAAGTGCCCCTAAAGCTTGAATTGTGATTTGCGCCTGGTACTGTTTCTGCAGCATATAACAGCTCATTGATATATAGTTTCAAATGACTGCAATGGAGCATCATTTGATAAAGAACCAAGAATACCTTTAATCGACAAAAACACTGCAAAAATTATTTTGTGGATATGGTTTTATTTTTTACATTCAACACAAAACCAAGGAACTGGCTACATTGTAAAACCCCACAAAACAATACCAAAATACAGAAATTGAGGGCTGAAGGTTTCTCCTTGGGGAACATAGATTCAGAGGCAGGGTACATCACGCCATATACCCCTTGAAAGAGCTGTACAACTTATAAAATGATGCAGCTTTCATGAAAAAGCCCTAATTATAGTTTAATTGGGTTATAAGTATATAACTGATTTCTTCACAGGATATTGAACATATAAACATGTAATGAAGTCCCCAGAGATTTAGATTATTTTAAACAGATTAATATAACTGGACTTGAACTTCATTGACAGTGATATGGCTCTCATAGGAGCCTTGTGGCAGTCAGGGCTTTGCGACTACGCCCCCTGCTGAGTAAAACCAGAGATACTACCCCCCACAGGCAGGCTGCAGGAACATCCTAGGTCATATAAGTTTTACTGCTGGCTCTGGATCGAGCTTATTAGCCATTTGTTCAGATACTACAACATATGACTGCCAATTTAGTCCTTTTCGATGGGGATTGACATAGGTTGTGACGTAACTAAACAGAATATGCTCTTTGATGAGAAACTAATATTTTTGTTCTCTAATTGTTACCATTATGAGGAAAGAAAAAACCAAAGAACAAAGATGTGAAAATGTCCTTCAAACTCACCACTAATAATAATAATAACTACATACATATATATGAGATGCATTATGAAGTCAAAATATCAACAAAACTTACATAGCCTTATTCAGTGGGGGGGGGGGATTCCATCAATAGAAGGCTATGCGAGTAAGTTTAATACAACAGTCATGTTGCATGTCGATCTTTTGACAGCATCTGCAGCAAATACAAACAAAATGTGAAGCAATGTCATGTAAATGACATGTTTGAGAAAATTCTATGGCTTTTTGAAATGAATGTAAATATGAAAAGTATGATATTTATTACATTAATATACCAGCCGCAGCATCTTAAGACTCTGACACCTGGGGAACATTAGCCTTCTTTTACATTTGCCGGAATATGCGGTGAAACCAAGGTGAAACAATTACAGTACCCATCTCAACTAGTTCGGTGTTTTCTATTACATGCTCTTCCCGTCAATACACTTTGTCACCACTAGATGGACACAACGCGAGGATTTGAACTACTAAACCTTACTCAAAACATCTGACAACAAGGCAATCAGAGATAGCAGACCTGGCCCCAGCCACGGGCTGACAGACAGAGTGACAGACACACACACACACACACACACAGACATGATCATTGCTTAACCTGGCCCCCTAGGGGAGGGGCCAGGTTACAATGATATAAAACGAGGACCTCATAGCAGTGTGGAGCATTTAGTAATTACGCTGATTTTTCATGACAGTATCATTTACTACACTTTCTGCAATGAAGTGCTGGAATTATAGTTTTGCAGACCTGACAAGGGCAATCAACAAAAGGATTTCATTACAGTTTTTTTTTTCAATTGCTTAAGCACAATTTTGAAAACAGGACCCGGTTTTTCAAAACACGACACACAATTAGCAATACCATAAGCCCAATAAGCAGAACACCTCAAATCCTTTGCAAAATGAAACATTCTTTTAAAAACTATACACTTAATGTGAAAAAAAACATATTTTGTTTCCATATGAAACATACACATTTCATATAACTTAATTCTGTTTGAACCAGTTACACACTGCTGTGCTTAACCTAAAGCACTTTTAGCAATTCTACCTCCCAGTGATTAGTGTACTGTAAGTGAAGTACACAGAGAAAGTATAAATATATGGTAAATTCACCAAACACTATACAAGACCAATGCAGCAGACTGATGAAAATAATGAATTGTTTAATTATTTATTTCTCTCCATATACCCAAATCAGTCGACATCATGGAGAAATACAACAAACCATGTCCCTGTTTTCATGCTGCTACAGTAGTGTGCATAACACTGTTAGCTCAGAAAATATCAGACAAACAAACAATAATGTAATACTGTATCCAGTACAGGTTACAATTACAGTAAAAAAAAAAAATGTATGTATGTAGTACTGGAAATATTAGACACTATGTATCTCTTCGTCTAGCTGGATCTGGCCAGAGAATTTCATCAACATCACAGGCGATATCCTCTTTGGCAAAACAACGTGGGAAGAACCGTCTTAAATGTCAAATCCAACCTGGCACAGCAGCAGCGTCGATTTGATCACCGACCTCCTCCATGGCCTGAATGAGCGGTATCTGAGCCTGGGGCCGCAGATCGTAAACTTTCCACTGTCATGCTGAGAAAAACTCTTCGATTGGGTTCAGAAAAGGAGAGTATGGTGGAAGGAATAGTACTGCAAACTGTGGATGGTGTTGAAACCAGTTCTGGACCAGACTTTCTGGTGGAAAGACACATGTCCCAGATGACAATGTATTGCACCTGGTCGATTTGATGATCACTGCTGTGACGATGTTGTGCAATCGGTCCAAAAATGTGAGAATGTGAGGTGTGTTGTATGGGCCCATATTGGCATGACGGTGGAGGACCCCATTCTGTGTAATGGCAACGCAAATTGTGATGTTACCCCACGTTGCCCTAAGACATTGATTATAGCCCTGTGGCCAATGATATTTCTGCACCTCCTTCTTGCTGTTGTGAGGTTAAACCCTCCCTCAATGTAAATGAATTCATGCAGGATTTCCTCAGCATCAATTTGTAAAATTCTCTGAAATACAATGAAAGACAAGATTGTGTATTTCAGCATTGGTCAAGTATACACTCGTCAATTTACATGAGGGCTTGGCCAAGCAAAAGTAACGGAAGGACACCGTCACTAAACAATGTCATTCATTTAAGGTATGCAGCACGATGAATCTTTGTTTCAATTTAGTAAGTTAGCCTCGCTTAATAATTCTATAGTGTATGATATACATAATGTCCAAAATAAACTTGGTATTGGAAGGACAAATGTTCACTTCCCCTTGACGAGGCCCATGTATATCTGCTAAGATTTGGCTGAGCTCTTAGTCCAGCCTCCTTTAGCGTCAAACTGCGGGTCACGACACGGTCAACTAGTGTGGCGCGAATTTCTTCAACTTCTTTGAGCACATTCTCCTCCTGCTGCAGGTCTTCCTGTTTCCTCCTCCTCTGGTAAGGCCTCTTCCTCTCCCTCTCCTTCTGCCTCTTCCTCTCCCTCCTCCTCCTCCTCCTCGTTGGACTCCCCCTCACACCCTCACTCCTCTTCTTCTGATTCCTTCCATTTTGGCTGAAGACAGGTGAACTCACCTGCTGCATTTTTATCGTGCTTAAACCTGATTGATGTGTCTACAATTACGTAAGCAATCGTGTGTTTCCGTACCTGATGGCTGTGTTTAACCGATTGGCTCAGGTGTGGCCATTTTACAGTCAGTGCTTTGGAATTGCAAGGAAGTGCCCTCATGATATATTTCTGTGCCTTATGTATGCAAGTGTGTTCAGTGTTAGCAAGTGTGAGGCTGGCATTGTGTTTATAGTTGTGCAAATCTGGGCCGATGTTTTGCTCCTTGTGTGTAAGGTTTTGAAAATTGTGTAATACTTTTGATTTTAGTGTTTATTCAGGAGGAAAAAACTGTAACTACTCAAAGAGTCAAAGTACACTCGACATTCAGGTGTGGATCCCAAGGCACTTTACAGTCATAAGTGAAAAATTCCCCTGCAGTTTCAGGAATATGGTTGCTTACCACCATGTCCCTTTCTCCACCTGGCAGAAGTGTCACCACACCCATTGTCAAATGTCCACTCAGAGCATTTACCTGAAACCATGGGCTGGGCTTGGGACTCAGTGTGCCAGGTTAAGATAGACAGCAACACTTCCTGAGAGCAACCAGAAAGAACACTTGTTATTTTAACAAATGGAACTTCTAAGTTCAGTTTGCTGCTTCCCGTGGTGCTTGCCAACCAATTACAGCCTCAGAAACTACAGGTTCTAAGAACACTGGAGAAAGTGAAAGCTTTTATCCTTCATTTGATTGCAAACCATGTTGCACCTTCGCTGACTCACTGTGAAGTAAGCAATACGTGCCTCTGAGACTCAATATACGGCGAGGCAGAAGTGCTGTGTGTATCGCATGTGAACTCTAAACGAGGGTCTATCACATTTAATATTTACAAAAAGACAGAGAGCCAACACTCTTATCTGCAGTAACCTAGAAGAGTAAATGCAGGTATTAGGCAATGGACAGTTCCGCCGCTACATCCTCAAAGTAAGAACAAACAGCAGTAGTCAATATTTAATCTTACAGTATAAAGTTAGATAATAGTATTGCAATAAATCAAATGGTTGAAGGATACACCTTCAGATTTCTAAGTAGGCCTAGTAAATTCTCCCAAAAACAATTGGCATCAGGTGAGGCAAGGTGGATACTTTTGCAATTTGAGGCAGACAAAAGGGAGAAAGTCTGTGGTCCTGATCATAGTGCAAATCTCATTTGGGACCCAACACAGACAATAAATGCGATTTGGTGACAGCAGAGTGGCCTGAAAGAGTGTACAGTTTATTTCGATTTACATATTGAAAGTTGAACAGTAAATCTTGTTCTTGAAAGTGAGCCCATCAATTGACAGAGAGGCCATAGCCTTCTAAAACAAAAATTTATGTTCCGTATATTTGAAGAACAAATACAGATACAGAGTATTTAAGTACCTTTGTGAGGGAACTGTCGCCCCTGATGAAATTTGCTAAATTTACTGTAAAGAGTTTCTTAGCTCTGAGGAATAAGAATACATCCTTTAATCTAGAATATTCTATTCTTGGTGAAGCCTCAGGTTCAAGGCAGCAAGGTGAGCACTAAGAATGTGTTCAGAACAAGTTTAGACTTAAAAGTTGCAATTTATCTCCCATATGCTCATTATAAGAGGCTTTCAAACACGTAATCCAGCAAAACAGAAAAGCTGGAACATTACGGGACATGTCAATAAAATCAAAAATGGTCTTGCAAACATTTATTCATTTTAAAACTGCAGTTTTATAGTTGAAGAGATATCTTTGTCAGAAGAATATTTATTATTTTTTTATCTAAAGGAAATTCACAAAGTGATGATCTCCAGCGACAAACACTGTTCACTTGTCATGTATTAAGGCATGGCTGCATTGAGAGGAAGTAGCCTTGAATTTGGACTGCCCAGCCTGTTCCATCAGAAGATTTGCCTTACCCCTTTGTCTCCTTTCATCCCCAATATGCCGTTTGCAACAAATTAGGAGCTTAGGGAGCTTGAATGAGTTGTAATTTGAATGGGTTTGAAGAAATTAAAGCTTACGAGGAATATGAAACCAGTATATTGTTTTGAACAAAGCCAAAATTAGAGCTACGTAACTGTGGATCAATTTTCACGAATCTCATCATCAGTCCAACCACGTAGATATGATGGCAATCAACATCCTCCAGGTACCAAAATGTCAGCGAACCACTGAAATGAGGGGTGGGGATCACGTTGAGCAGCCGATTTGGTGTAATGTGGAGCCCTAAAACCCCGGCAGAATAACAACCCGCATGAGACTGAAAATACTGAGGAAAGCAAAGTCACGAAACCGAAAACGTCATTACACTGTACTAACGCTAACAGGCTTGGAATGCAGGGAATGAGAGGTGACTTGAAGAACCTGCTCCTCTAAGGGACAGGCTGCAGGCGAATAGTTTGTTATGTGCGCATTTCCTTAAAAGGTATTTGCCGCTGCAATACATACGTCTGTGATTACAGTATCCGAGAGCCCACGGTCACGTCTAACCACGTATATTTTCACTGACACGCTACACTACCTCACACTTGGAGTGAAAGGGCTGGCTGGTAATTATCAACCACTTTATAACTAACGTTTACAACTGCCATTTTCACACCAGACATTTGTGCGTTCTGGCTTCGCTGTCGGTAATTTCACAGTGACTGACGAGAATCATTTTCCCTGAGAGCTGAATAAGGCGCGACAGGGGATATATTTTTAATAATTGTCCTGAGGGGCGTTTCCAGCTTAAACCCCCTGCGAGCAGCGTAAACACAGGGGGTCGCGGATCCGTGTGAGACTGCGGCGGCGGAAGAGCTGTAAGTCGGCGTTATCTGACAGTGATCCGCTAAGCAGCGCTAGTATGCAGCGCAAGCGTAAACTGAGCCGCGCAGCTAGCTTGCTAGCGACATAATTTAGTGAACGTTTTCTCCTCGGGTCTTTTTTTCCTCGCCTGACCCTAGGGGGGCTCCGTATGTTTCTGTACCTTCTGCGGGTTTGGACTTGGATGAGCATTTTTTAACTGTCAAGGTAACGTCACCGAAGTAAATAGTGGGAAATCGACCCATAGCCTTCTAATCACTGATTTACAAGATTGAGGGCTGCAATACTGATTAAGTTATGTAGCTTTTCGATTGTATTTAAACCAGTTTAGGCTTACATTACGTATTATTATTCGTTCGACTACTGATTATCCAGTCACTGACAATAACTGGTCACCCTGCTGACGAGATTCTGTATTCTGTCCGTCTTCTACACGGGCCCGACTTTCTTCAGGTTTAACCGGTGTTTACCTGCTCTGCACCGCTTGTTTCTTTCCAGCTTCTGGAGAGACAGTCGCGTCAACCCAGAAATAATCTGGATGCTGTCATGTATAATTGTACGAAATGATACAATCAAATCCAGATACGGTTTGGCTTTATATATCCGCTGTCGTTACCATTATTTATTTATTTATTATTTATAAACAAATATGTACAGTACTGGAGAGGAGAATGTTAAAGAATAACTCGGTAAATGTGGGGCTCAATATATGCCACTCTATGCGTGACGAGGGTAGGTCCATTCGGATGTGTTCTAGAGTTCTGTATAATAGCCTATATCTTAGTTGTCACTTTTTTTACATTACTTAAATCGCGCACTTATGACACAGGTGTATTCTGTTGACCCAGAAGTCCAAGTTCTCAATCTGGCGAGGGATATCCTTACAAATGGGTAAGACTTCAAGTATTCCTTTCGCAGTGAATACTGTCTCAATTTGGGGCGAAAAATAATTTATCACCTCTGCTCTACCTGGATTCATAAAATCGTCGAAAGTTATTGTCTATTCATTCTGAATTAGTCATCGTGCTTTCACTGATGAGCTGGTGTAATCTGGAAGCTTTATCCAGCAGTCACCGCGACAAATTGCTGTCAGCAGTCAAATTATCTGAATCTGAATCTGAATCAGTCTTCATTGTTTCGCTGTGTGCAACAATCGTGTATTCTGAGGCGAATGCGTGGATACATCTCCTAGATTCTTTTTCCTCAACAGTTGAACTGTGAGCCAGTTGACTAATACTCTTTTAACTGTGGGCATTTAGCCTATACACAATTGTCTTTGTGCATGTGATCTGTGCATTACATCTCACTCAAACACTTGCTGTTATGAAGCTTTATTTTACGTCAAACAAAATGGAATAATTATCCTGAAACTATTAGGAATTCATAATAAGATTACAGCTTTAGCTGGTAAAGTGCACATTTTAAAGGACGTGGTTGCATGGTCATTTCCCATCCTGTTCTTGTCCTGCTGATTTTGGCATTTGTGGGATTGTTCCACCCCACTTTTCACTTTTTGTTTGGGCTGTGTGTGTGCATTTGTTTATGCACGCATTTGCACTTGTGTGTATGTGGTAGTGTAATAGGTTTGGACAGCTGGCCTACCCTGGTCAGTGAGTCCAAACTCACGCATGGGGCTCTGAATGGATTTAGGGGGGCTGGCCGTCACTTCCTCTCTCTGCCGCCCGCAGCCCATTGGCTCATTTTGTTGAGTGGCCGTGTTGTTCATCAGCCTGCCTGTTGTTGATCCCAAAGCCTCACTCCCCCCTTCCCTCCATGCTGGTCAACAGAGGCCCTGACCCCCACCCCCCTCTGCACACACAAACTAGTGCCACATGCGGCCCCTAGGGTTTTAGTCACTGGAGAGAGTTGCGCGGGCCAGCCTGTTTGCCAGTCTGCTGTGTGCTGCTTCTTAGCCTGCACACACACCCGCACGCACACACACACACGCAAGCTCTGCAGCTCATCCCCGGCACCGAGCCTCTGAAGGTAATGACGCAGTTTAATTAGTGTTTTGCACCATGGGCTTTTTGCAGATGGTGTATCATGTTTTTAAGCTTAGCCCGTGCGGTTGCCCTGGATGGTGCAGTTTGTCTTTGTCCGGCAGAGTTACTGTGGTATTTTTTTTTTTTTTTTTTTTTCTGTTCAGGGCCATGCTATTATTTGCTGTGTCCTGTTTACATTTGACACATGACTGTTTCTGTCTGCTCAGTTCGTTCCAGACGTAATTGTCAATTGTTGTGAATGTTTTTTGAGGAAGAATAACTTTCAGTGACGTCTCAGTTTTCCAAAATGCTGTTTGTCAAAGGAAAATGTTAGCACAACAGCTAATGGCAGCTCAACTAAAGCTTGACAAAGTCACTGTACCAAATCATATATGTAGCCTGCTTGCGTCGCTATGGGTTCTATGTTTGCACTTTTAGGGTGTGAATAATGATCGGTTGAGTTTTTTCAAGAGCAAAATTCTCAGAAGACTCCTAACAACGCCTCTTGACAGCTTTTCCTGTTTGAGGCCATTTGGTCGGCACAAATGGTGTTCCACATCAGAGGATAGTCAACAATATGGGGCCTCCCACCCTCTGACCCTCCTCCCCCACAACCAGCTATTCAGTGTTTCCCTCTCTTACAGGCAGTAGCTGTGTTTTAGCTCCAATGTGGGTGTTTGTCCTTGTGTCTCCTCTCAGACAGCCCCACCATGGATGGTGCTGCTAAGGTAGGAGATGCGTCTCCTCTAGCTGCTGAGAAGGTAGAGACGCAAGGAGAAGGCAATGCGGCGGAGGAGGAGGAAGAGGAGGAAGATGAAGAAGCGGCCGCGGTCAGGGCCGAGCAGGAGGCGGAGAGGGCTATAGCTGAGGCTGCCCTCACCAGAGAGAAAGCAGCGCAAAAGCAGTTCCTGGCCACTGAGGAGCTGGTGACCACCGAAAGGAACTACCTGAAGCAACTGCAGCTCTGCATCACCATCATCAGGAGCAGCTTGCAGCAACTGCAGGTACACCTGTCTCTTTTATTACAGACATTATGGTAACGCAGTCAGAAATCTGCAGAAACGGCAGTTACACCTGTCTCCTTTATTACGGACATTACGGTGACACAATCAGTAATCTGAAGAATCTGCAAGTGCATCTGTCTGTTATTACTAGAAGTATTGTAACACAGCAGCCTGAAAAAACTGCTGGTACACCTGTCTCTGTTACAGTCAGTGCGGTAACGCAATAATCAGCAGAAAGTGCAGGTCCACCCGTCTGTGTTATTTCATACAGTTCAGTAACACTGCAATCTACAGTAACTGCATCAAAACTTGTCTGTGTGACTATAAACATTACTGTAACACAATCGGCAATCTGTGAAAACTGCAGGTACACCTTTCTCTGTTATTTCAGTGACTAGGGTAACAGCGATCTACAGAAACTGTCGGTACTCCTGTCTCTGTTATTACAGTCAGTATGGTAACGTAGTCAGTAATCAGCAGAGGCTGCAGGTACACCTGTCTCTGTTATGACTCAGTACGGTAACACAGTCAAATAGGTGAACCCAAATTCCAGACAGAATCCAAACAGTAGAGTCAGTACTCTGCGAGAAACTCCAAGTGCGAATGTGTCTGTACAGACCATACAGTAACACTGTCACAACGGAACATTATGAGTGATGTTAGAAAGGCCCGCTACTCAGTGCTGAATTCCCTGGTGAGTGTATTGGTGTATAAATCGCGCGGCCAGGCGAGTCACGCGCATTTTGTCTAACTGCATTAAAACAGTAAAGATCAATGCCTTACTCCAGATTGGATGGGGATTTTTGCACAGAGTCGGTGAAAGCATTGTAATGGCTGATGTGATTGCATGTAGCAGGTGATGTGCTCGGAGGGAGGGAGGGGGAGGGGGATGATGGATAGCAGGTGCTGGGAGAGAGGGGAATAAGACGAGTGATCGATGCCTCTGTCCAGCCAGCGCCGCCCAATCTGGACGCCATGTTCCTGCACATCGAGGGCGTGATTGAAGTGTCAGGACGCCTCCTCGGCCTGCTGGAACAGACCCCACTGTCTGATCCTGGCTTCCTTCAGTCTGTCTGTGAGTGCATGAGGGGGCTGCTTCTGACTGGCTGCCTTTTGGTTTTTAGAAACTGCTAGAACTTGCCTACATAACAAGACTCTGTTTTAGTGTTTACTACAATAGAAAACACATCAAGAATGGATAACCTCAACTGCATCATAGACGTTTTGTTTGAAATTAGTTGTGAAATGACACTTGATATTAATGGTTACCATCAGATATGGTGCTTTTGGACAATTTTTTTATTTTTTGATGTTATTCAAAATATACTTCACATCAGAAGTGATTCTGCGCCATAAGTTCTGGAAGTAGTTCAGTTCTAGACAATTTAGGCCATGTGTGTATGACGCCAGTCCTGGATAGTTGGTGTGTTAAACAACTCAGGCCATCACTACAGGGTTTTCTCTATCGTCGAGAGAGAGGAATCTAGTTGTAGTGCAGGACTTGGACAAAATAAGGAATTTTGTTAGTGAAATTGCTGAGTGCAGAAATTCGCATTAAATCCTGAAACAGATCAGCCCTTGTGCGTTTCTGTTTGACAGCCGGTTGAAATGAATGCCATCACTTATCATCATGAACAACACAACTATGACCCATCACTTTCCTAAATTTCATTTAAACATATTAAGAGTACCTAATGGCATAGACATTATGTTGACTGTTCCAGGGTTCAGTTTTCCCTGAGCATTTACACTGGCTGTAGAATGGTCTCTTCGCCAAAGTGGGAAAGAAATGAAGCTGAATTTAGCTAGGATTGATTAGATGTAGAGCCAGATTGGGAATGTAACTTGAAAAATGGTTGGGAAACCTGTGCCTTTTGTGGGAAAAGCTATTGTGCCACTAATGGCCACAGTGAATTGGGTCCTCTTTTTAATCTGGTATAGAAGAAATGGGGAATTGATTTTCCATTGGATGTACCCCCTACCGGCTTGTCAACACCAACTCAGAACCACTTTGCAAGTACTAAGTGCAGTGGCAATCACGCCACTTAGCTACATCTGCTTGGTATGATTGGGTTTCAGAAAAACTCATATTTCAGTGGTTAGAGGCCTTAAAATGAACAGATGTGAGAGCTTAAAATCATGGGTTAGGTCTCCATGTTAGGTCTAAGCACGTCGTGCACATTGCACACAGAAAAAGCAGTCGATACTGCTTGGACTGCACGTGTTTATGTAATGAGACATTTCATGAAGGGTAGTTGTGTTCTTTTTTCCCAGGAAAAGTGGACCATATTTTTGTTTTTTATGCAGGCGATGCCTTCCTTAGTCTGACACCTGACATTGAGATGGTATACAAGGAGTACCTGGCAAACTACAATAACGTCACTGCTCAGGAGAATGACTATAAAGAGAATGAGGCCCTTTGGAACAACATGGTGAAGGCCATCAAGACCTCTGCGTAGGTTCACCCATTCCAGTACACTTCTAAGATCTCGATCCCAGCGGAGGTGTTTGGTCTCTGCTGGAACTCAGACTTTTATCACAAACGGATGCTGCTTTTACTCTTAACCATACAGGAACATTTTATTTCAGGCTCATTTTAAGAACAAGCAGTTCAGCCCATTGCTTGCAGTTGTTTCTGACGTCTCAAAGGACCGAAGGACGTTCAGTTCAACTGAATGATTTTCTACATATTTGCGGTGGTGTGCTCTGTAGTAGTGAACAAAAGCTTTAAAGGGATATTCCACTTTGTTATATATCATGTCAATAATTTTCAGGAGAATATTTTTGTAAACTTGCATATTGTGAATACAAGCTATGCCAGGTGTCCCTGTTGATTGTTTATGCAATAGCTGTTCCTCGTATTTACCGGGGAGCCAGTCCGCTTTTGGTATCCGTCGAATTGAGTAGCCATAAAGCAAATGCTAACTACTACAGTGGATAATGGATAGATAAAAGTACACTCAACAAAAATATAAACGCAACACTTTTGTTTTTGCTCCCATTTGTCATGAGATGGACTCAAATATCTAAAATTCATTCCAGATACACAATATTACCATTTCTCTCAAACATTGTTCACATATCTGTCTAAATGTGTGATAGTGAGCACTTTACTTTGCCGAGACAATCCATCCCACCTCACAGGTGTGCCACATCAAGATGCTCATCAGACACCATGATTAGTGCACAGGTGTACCTTAGACTGTCCACAATAAAAGGCCAATCTGAAATGTGCAGTTTTTGCTTTATTGGGGGTCTGGGGACTCAGAACCAGTCAGTGTCTGGTGTGACCACCATTTGCCTCATGCAGTGCAACACATCTTCTTCGCATAGAGTTTATCAGATTGTCAATTGTGGCCTGTGGAATGTTGGTCCACTCCTCTTCAATGGCTGTGCGAAGTTGCTGGATATTAGTGGGAACAGGTACGCGCAGTCGTATACGCCTGTCAAGCACATCCCAAACATGCTCAATGGGTGACATGTCCGGTGAGTATGCTGGCCATGCAAGAACTGGGACATTTTCAGCCTCCAAGAATTGTGTACAGATCCTTGCAACATGGGGCCGTGCATTATCTTGCTGAAACATGAGGTGATGTTCATGGATGTATGGCACAACAATGGGCCTCAGAGAACACCTCTCCAACGTGCCAGACGCCATCGAATGTGAGCATTTGCCCACTCAAGTCTGTTACGGCGACGATCTGGAGTTAGGTTAAGACCCCGATGAGGACGACGAGCATGCAGTTGAGCTTCCCTGAGACGGTTTCTGACAGTTTGTGCAGAAATTCTTTGGTTATGCAAACCAATTGTTTCAGCAGCTGTCTGAGTAGCTGGTCTCAGACGATCTTGGAGGTGAACCTGCTGGATGTGGAGGTCCTGGGCTGGTGTGGTTACACGTGGTCTGCGGTTGTGAGACCGGTTGGATGTACTGCCATATTCTCTGAAACGCCTTTGGAGACGGCTTATGGTGGAGAAACTAACATTCAATGCCCGAGCAACAGATCTGGTTGACATTCCTGCTGTCAGCATGCCAATTGCACGCTCCCTCAATGCTTGCGCCATTGTGGCATTTTGCTGTGAGACAAAACTGCACATTTCAGATTGGCCTTTTATTGTGGACAGTCTAAGGTACACCTGTGCACTAATCATGGTGTCTGATGAGCATCTTGATGTGGCACACCTGTGAGGTGGGATGGATTGTCTCAGCAAAGCAAAAGTGCTCACTATCACACATTTAGACAGATTTGTGAACAATGTTTGAGAGAAATGGTAATATTGTGTATCTGGAATGAATTTTAGATCTTTGAGTCCATCTCATGACAAATGGGAGCAAAAACAAAAGTGTTGCGTTTATATTTTTGTTGAGTGTATATTAATGTAAAAAATGTCCCTCTACATTACCTTAAAGTTTTGATATTTTGCTTTATTACTGCCCCCTCTAGGCCGGAGGTAAACGCTTCATCCCTGACATTCTTCCTGGTGATGCCGGTCCAGAGGATCGCCCGCTACCCCATGCTCCTGCAAACCATCCAGAAGCACACAGACCACCAGCACCCAGCCTATTCCACACTGCAGGAGGCTGCCGACACCACTGTCGAGATCAACTGCAGGATTAACGAGTACAAGCGCTTCAGAGAAGTGGGTAAGTGTGCAGCCCTGCTAATTGTCATAATTCATTGTGAAATCAAATGACTCAGCCTTGTGGGTTGGTGTCATTTCTCTTTGAAGGGTTTTGGTTATAAATTATTGTGACTTCACTCTGCCCCTCCTCAAAAGTTGGTATAGGATGTAAGTTAGCGAATACGTCATTTTTGCGCTGAATTTTTTTAATGTAAATCAGTGGTACATACAACGAGGCTTGTATTTGGACCGGGACGTAATGTTGAAGAGCTGATGAGCTCTGTATGGAAGTGAATCAAAATAAAGGTATCTCTCAGCTTGGGGTTTTTCATGGAGTGAAAAATATAGGAATTACAGCCCTTACAATGATATCTCTGTTTTAGTATTGATAGACCTCACAAGTGGTGGTTATTATGTTAAAGATGGACTGTCTTGGTACTGTCTTTAAATAGAAATAGAAAACAGCCCTTTCTGAATATTCACTGCTTGTTTTTCCTTGTCAGTATTGATGGACTGCTTGTAGCACTGGTGGGTGCTGCTAGGCCGTGCGCATAATTTGAATTGCTCGTTGCTTGGATACGGTGGTCTTGGGGAAATTATGATTAATTGTCATCTATCAGGATGATAGGATGATTTTTTTTCCCAAAGCTGAAACAAATGGCTGGTGAAAGCAACAAAGGTGTGTTAAAATGCTTTGATTTTGCGATTGCAGCTGACAAATACAAGAAAACCGAGATCCTGACCATAAAGGACATGATCAATAGGCTGAATGGGCACAGCATTGCTAAGAAGACTGCTCGTCTGAGCCAGTACATCAAACATGAAACAGGGATGGTACCAAAGGTAGTGCTCTCGCAGACCTTCCTGTATTTTAGCTGAATACTCTGCCTTAATTAAAATTGTGAAGTCTGACCATAATAGTGCCATGGGTCCATAATTACACTGGAGGACAGTGAACTTTGAGAAGCTATAAATTGTCCTCATTTATTTGCTCTGAGATAGAGGTTGTAAATATTTTATTTTACAGCTCTGTAAGTCAACATAATGATGTGCTTTCCCTCCTGTGATGAATGTCCACTGTGCACACCATTTAAGCACAGCTGCGCTATTCTAAATGCACTTCAAAGATCTTTATTAGTTTGTATTATTGTGTCGAATATATCAGGAAGATATTTGATGTTCAGCTGCAATATTATTCATATCTTGATGCTGCCAAGTACACTTCCTTGCTCACTTTACAAGTTTCTGTTGCAAATATAAGGCAAGAAAGGTCAGTTTTCCCATGCTTCCATCTCCCTCTCTTATCTCTTTGATCCTATGTGAGATCATTCTCTGAAATTAAACTGCAGACACTGGTTCTCATTCATGAAATGTTTGTAAATTTGTGCGTAGATTTGCATATAGAAGCCTACGCTACTAAAAACTTTCTCCGGATTCATGAAGACCGCGGGAAACTCTGATCTTATTGTAAATACGCGTGTATGATCATGAATGCCAATCCATCGTAAAGTTACAGCGCGCTCCCGGTAATCAGCTATTAGCATAAATCCCCACCCATGAATTGCCAGTGACCACCATATAAGGAGGTGTAGAAGCATCCAGTCGACTTGTCAGGCATGGCGCAAACAAAGAAAGAGAGAGAAAGAAAAAATAATTATTCCAAAGCGGAGATAAAAATAATTTTGGGTGAAGTGGAGATAAGAAAAAGCATTTTATTTTCATCTGTTAGCAGTGGTGTGACAGGAACAAGCAAAGCGAAGGCCTGGAGGGAGGTGACAGATGCCGTTAATGTTGTCTTTGTAGTCCAAAGAACCATGTCCGAGGAGAAGCGTATATTGTTTGACACAAAATTGGAGGCTAAGAAATGCATAAGAGTGCAGAAAAAATACATCATCCACAGGAGGAGGAGGCTCACAGCCACAACTCGTCCCATGAATAACAAAAGGTCACAAGAGACATTCCTGATGAAACCTGTTTTTCAGTGAACAGTGGTGTAGCCAGCAGGTGTGCCAAAACATGTCCCTTTATGACAGCAATTAGTACTGGCTAATTCTCAATCATTTTCCTTAATTGACACGTTTTCCAATTATCGTAATTGGCAACTGATCTAACAGCGATGAAATCATAGGCTAAATTCAGTTAAAAAAAAAAATTAACTTATTAATTGGCCTGTTGATTGAACTGGTCGCATTCCAACAAAATACCGCCTTTCACTCTCGGTATTGCGTGGGTTGATTAAAAAAATGGCACTCGGCAGTTAAATAGGCTATAAAAAGCATGCGGCTCAAGCTATTTGCGCAGGTAGGCAATTTTGAATATCATTGATTTAAATACAGCAAATACGCGTCCAGATGAATGATTGTCGTCTTACCTAATTGGGAAGAACAGTCAGCACCTGTTAAGTGAGGAGTGCTCTCAGAGTGAACCTCTTGTTAATCATGAAAATGTCTGAGAACAGGTCAGGAGTCAGGACTAATAATTGTTTTATGTGGATGTTTTGTACACCCCAATTATCAGCTCTGGTTCCGCCACTGTACTGAATTTAGCCCATGACTTCATCGCTGTTAGATCGAATATGGAGAGAAACTGTGTCTTCAATTGCCAATTACGATAATTGGAAAACTTCATTTCCAATCAAGGAAAATGATTGAGAACTAGCCAGGACAAATTGCTGACATATAGGAATATGTTTTGGCACACCCGCTGGCTACGCCACTAGTGCAGAAAAACAGATTTCATCAGGAATGTCACTTGTGACCTTTTGTTATTCATGGGACGAACAATCAGCTGCAGACGAATGCATCGCTGGCATAATTTAGGAGACCTCTGTTAGGAATTATACCTGATGGAGACAGCGACATGACTCCACTTTTTTTCTTAATTATCATTATTGAACATGTCGAAAGAACTTGCGGTCTATTGAGTAGATTTACATACATAATTCACAATCATGAACCTAATCTGGATCTTAAAGCTGCCAATTGCCTACTAATTTAACGTAATGTGTTATATATTTAATCGTTTGTCATGTTTAGGCTATATCACGTGTTTCAAAGGCATCTGCGTTTTGTGTACATAACAGAGCGCAATATGAATTAAAATTGTAATTACCTCCGTCAGGAGTTTATGTTTTCGGCAGCGTTTGTCTGTTTGTTTGTTTGGTTTGTTTGTTTGTTAGCAAGATTACTCAAAAAGTAATGCACCGATTTTGATGAAATTTTCAGAGAAGGTGGGTATAAAGGCAAGGAACAGGTGATTAAATTTTGGCATATCTAGGCCGAAGTACAGGTGGGATATACGCCAAAGTTCAAGATTTCAAGTCTTTCCGATTGGCTAGTTGCACAAGATGGCGCTGTGTACATTCTGAAATACTTTGGTAAGCTTAACTATTTCCGGTTTGCTTCTGCTACTGATCAATCTCCATGGAAATGATGCTAGGTAGAAGCATCGGAAACCCTCTTTATCAGTGGGGCAGCTAATGTCTCATTAACAGTGCCAATAATCAAACAGTAGCAGCTAATCGAGACAAATCATGCGAACATCATTCACGGTTCATTAAGCCAAATCTTAGGAACAGCGGCAATAGTTAAAATCACATTTCAGGATTATATTCCCGTCACCTGCTCAGCATCTGATGTAGACTGATGAATGACAGAAGCAAACTTTAAATAGTAAAGCGAGCCAGTATATTTCAGAATTTACTTGGCCCCATTTTGTGCACATAGCCAATTAGAATAGCACATCGGATAGAATTCACCGGAAGTATGCTTGCTCACCACAAGCCGTGTTTCTATCCACACGTTCTTATGCGAATGAAGTCATATCGAATTAAAAATGCCTTATGGAAACGGTGACAATCGACTTGATTTGAAGAATATCGACATAAAGTTCATACGGTTGATCTGATTTTCTTTTGATCGGTAAAAGGCTTATGCGATAAATGCTGATGGAAACGTTATTTGCCGAATAAATCTGCAACTGCATCGTGACGATGTTTTGATGCCATGGTTGCCTTCTGATAATGGTTTGCTATGTTGCTAATAGCTGGCACATAAGCCCATACAAATTGTGCAAATTATCATCATTTGAATGGTAGACGCAATTCATTTTGGCTTACTAGCTAAATTAGTCGGCTAACACACTACTTTTGTTCACTTGCAGGTTCTGCGATTCTGTGCGAAAATGAATGGAAACAGCTCAAAATGTCAGAAATCCATTCGATACACCAATTTGACCGCATAACAGCATGTGACGTCATTACGCACAACTTTTTATTCGCTTTAATGACGTTAGATGGAAACGCATTTTCACCAGCTTATTTCGCATGAATATTTTTGGTGAACTCCAGATAGTTCAATTGACAAGTGGATGGAAACATAGCTACAGACAACTCGGAAATTCCACAATTGTTGTGCACCTAGCGAATGGGCCAGAGTTCCAATCGCAGTAGTTTAGGGTTTTGCTGCCTCCTGGCGGAGGTCTGCGCTCTCTGAGTGCTTTTCTAGTGTCCAATAGTGACAAGCATTATTTATGTGCATTCTTAAATTTGCACAAGCACTACACGTGGTCAGCAGCATGTGTAGATTTTGTTAGTAGCTACGAAACGATAGAAGCTACTAAAATATTGATGAATGCGGAGATGCACGTAAATTTCCGTCTGCGAACAGTTTACACACAGATTCGTTCTGCTCACGTTTCACGAATGAGACCCGCTGTACCACTATTTTCACACAAATGAAATGTTTTGCCAGTGTTACAACATTCAAGTGGCCCTTGTGAGAACTGTTTGTTTTGACTGGATAACAATCAGCTGCGCTAATAAGCCAACAATTGCTTTTCTCGTCCCCCGACGTCGCAAAGCGCGGAACGGGGGATGTAGTATTCAGCTCTGTCTGTCCGTTCTTTAATACATACGTACGTCTGTCCCCTTGGTGATAATGCAATATCTCAAGATCCAGTAGACCAATTTTGCTCATATTTATCACATTGACTCCAGTCGGTTCTGGTGACCTGGAGGTAATTTTTAAGGTCACAGGAAAATTACATAGATCTTACCTTTGTAAACCTTGTTTACGCAATATCTCAAGACCCAATTGACCAATTGTGTTCATATTTAGCACCTACATGTGGCATGTGGCAAGAGACACAGTCACGTTAGTGACAATTACTTTTTCTCAAACAGATTCAAGCAAACTTGAAAAGAAATACCTAGAGACACACGATTGCAGGACTCGCTGCTGATTGAACGACAACCTTGGAAACTTGACTCTCCCAAGCATAATTTTTTTGAATTGTGCTCTTGGCAAAACCTGGTTTTGATTTGAGGCTTTTGGCATGTTAGAAAATGGATTTTCAAAAAAATAATAGTTCACATTAACTGCTTATTGTTTTTATGAAACTACATTTCCAGATGTGCTGTTTTGAGAATTTTGTATGTAGCATTCATATCCTCATAGATAGACTACAAAAATGAGTGCTTACGTCACCTCTCCTCGTTATTGTAGTTGAAAGATGAGAAGTTTGATGCCCTGGAGGGATTTTTCTATGTACTGGAGAAGGGAATTGTGGACCTACATGAAAATGTGGCTGCATATCTGGGAAATCTACGGGTAAGAAATATGCTTTATTCTCTGGGTTTTTTAGATTCATTTTTGAAACCTCTGTTGTTGTATCATGTGGTTAAATGAAAAAAAAAAAAAACCACGACCACCAGCAGCTTTCAAAATTTTCTTTTCTTGTTCAGGTGAATATTGATATTCATCTTGCCTTTAAGGAATAGCTGTATTTGCTTCTCCTCTTAAAAAGCCTTTTTACTGAAGATAAAAACTCGCTGGGGTTCAGAGTTGAGAGAATTTTTTTTTCCTGTATGGTGAAAGATATTTTTGCTTTTCACAAGCATTTTACAACCTCCTCAGTTCCTAAAGCATTTACATGCTAGACAGTACGCCAATGGTAAACTAAGCAGGAACACAATGTAAGAAATGGCCAGACATGCAAATACTTCAGGAATATTATTCAGAACTTTTCATCTTGCTTCCAGTCAGTACAACCTCTCGTGGTGCCTGATCTGAGTGCAGTGCTCTTGAATTTCTCTGGACCCCTCCTATATTGACTGTAGGCTACAGCATATTGAGAGGAGTAGATGCAGGTTTTATTGGCCCCAGTAGCTTTCAGAAGTTTGTCGTGTGTAAAGTGCACCCAACAGAATGCTGAATTGCAAGTCAAACGTGCTGAGCCCGTTGATGGGATATTTTGGAGGTAATGTGGGACATTTAATTGATTAGGTTTCTACTGGTAAATGTTAAGTTGCTCTTTAAATGGGAGTTAATTGATTAGCTACACTATGCTAAGGATGCAATAAAGTTTTAGAAATTGTGGCTTGTTTTTGGCATCTACTATTGGTTACTATTATGAGACGGTAGGTGGCTAATATGATATTAGCCCTGCTCAGTGTTCTGTATAAATCTGATCTCTGATCAGATTAAAGTGGGTCCAAGTCTGTGCAATTCCAGTGGATGTGGAGTAGCCTCCATTTCTGTTTTCAATGAACTGCTGAGGTTAGGCCTGTAACAAATGGCACAGGGCAGTAGGCCTCAGCTTAGTAAATCCAGCTGGGTCTGAAGACCACAGACCCAATGCATGAGAGGGAAAGTTTATGCTGCCTGAGAATTGAAAAGGAAATGAATATCAGCGTGATGTATAACTTATATTTCAGTTTATAAATGTGAAGAGAGGCTGTAAGATGAATCGGTTCATACAGTCTCTGGACACACGAAAGGCATTTACCAGCTGCTTTGGTGTTACTTGGAGTGTGTTTTATTGCATCAAACCACAAGCCTCAGAATGCCTCTGTACTAGCTATTGTAAATCCAGCTGGATGTCAGAAGCTTATGCTGCTCATTATGGACTGTCTGGGCCAATCGGAAACGCACACTAAAACTGAAATAATATTTTCAAAACTTTGTGAAAGTGAATTATGACTGTAAGCTGTTAACCACGTTCATGCTGATTTACGGGACCTGACTGTGTTTTTCATTAAGCTGGTCCTACTAAGTCTTTCATAGTCATCTCTCTCACATACACACACACACTCACACACAGGGCCTTGACATTTGACATTTATAGAAAATTTGTCAATTGACAAGTGCTCTTAGTGTTCATAGCATCTCTGCTCAGATTTACCCCTTCCAAATGTTATACCTGTGATGGTGTTATCATCAGATTTGGTGTATCTCAACTACTCATTAGGAAAATATGGCCTTTGCCATGAGTGGCATAGTGCCACTGTGTGTAGGACTGCTGCCTCACTGCCAGAGGGTTGTGGGTTTACATCTGACCTGGGTCTCCCCGTGCTCTGGAGATGTGTGTGTGTGAGTGAATGGTGTGTGCGCCATGCGATGGATCGGCGGGTTTTCCAGGGTGTGTCCCAGCCTTTCACCCACAGTCTACTCCAGCACTGTGGTTACAATTGAGCACTGGCCCGTAGCCCAGAGTTTTATGTTCTGGGAATCATTTGTCCCTGGTTTCTATGTTCGATACATGCAAAAGAATTAACTAATTGAAAAGAACTTGGCAAAAGATTCCTTCAATGACTCTGTTCATTATTTAACTTGGCAGCTGCTAACAGCATGGGACAGACAGACACGCCATGTTGCATGACTAACTGTGAGAGCATGAAAGTATTTCCTTTACAAACCTGTGAAATCATGGTCCTCAATGTTGGAGTATCTCTTGTTTTCAATGCTGGTAGGTGCTGTCATGTTAGACTTCATTGCCGCTTTTGATTTGATCGATCATGATATTTTAATTCAAAAACTCATCAGCTATGGTTTTAATAGCTCAGCTATTTCATTTTTCAGGAGTTATCTGTCCTCTAGATCTCTGAGAGTCTATTTTAATGGTGCTTTCTCAGACAGAAGAGGGTTAGATTGTGGTGTTCCACAGGGGACCTGTCAGGGGCCTCTCTTATTCTCTATATTTACAAATGATCTGCCATTTTCTATTCGACAGGCGAGTCTGACTCTGTATGCTGATGATTCAACTCTTTATTATGCTGCTACTACAGTCTCAGAGATTAATCAGGTTTTATCCAGTGATCTAAATATTTTATATGACTGGATAAAAACTAATAAGTTGGTGCTTAATATTTCCAAAACAGTCTGTATGGTATTTGTTTCCTATCGAAGAATTGCACTTGATCCTACTCTGGTTTTACAGATTGCTGGTCAACCTATACAGCAAGTTGAAAAAGTCAAGCTTTTAGGCCTTTGGTTTGATTCAGCATTATCATGGTCAGAGCACATCGACAGAATTGTTTTTAAAATGGGCAGAGCTATTGCCACTGCAAGAAAGTGTGCAGCTTTCCTTCAATTTGAACTGAGGAACCAACTTGTTTGCGCTTTAGTTCTATGCCACTTGGATTATCGTTCTGTTGTGTGGGGCTCTGCTTCTAGGCGGCTACTTCAGAGGTTACAAGCTGTACAAAATAAGGCAGCAAGGCTTGTTCTTGGCTGCTCTTACAGAACTAATGCTGTTGTTATGCATGAACATCTTAAGTGGGTGAATGTTGAAAAAAGACTTTCTTACAATTTACTTATGTTTTTTCAGAAAGTTATTCTAATTAACATTCCCAAATTTACCTCTGATAAAATAATTTACAGCTCTAATGTGCATATGCATTTCACCAGAAGGGCAAATAGTGGGCTGATTAGTCTACAGCGTGTAAAATCTAATAGTATGCAAAGAACTGTTTTATACAGGGCTATTAGGGCATGGAATTGTCTTCCAAGTGGCATACGTGAAATAAAAAGTATTGCAAGCTTCAAAAAACAATTACAGTCACACAAGTGAGCCAATGAATATGCAAACGTAGTGTTATACAATCTCTTCTCTACGTTGGTGTGTTTTGTTATAATTTGTTTTTGTGGTAATGTGGTTATGTTTCCTTGAATTATGTGTCTCAATATGTTTTAATCTTGTTTTGTTGTGATGGTTTAATGTTGTTGGACCCCAGGAAGACTAGCTGACATCTTGCGTCAGCTAATGGGGATCCTTGCCAATAAACAATAAACAAACTTGTTCCCTAATCTCTTTCCTTGGAGAGAACGCTGAAGATCGTCTAACCAATCAGTTGGAATGGAAAACAGGGCTGCTTTGGGTTCAAAGGTCAGATTCGGGGATCTGTGCTTTGTTATGGCCCCAATTTGTTATTACATTTATAACACAACAGCAACAGCAAGGGATGACAAACACAGTTTTAACAACTAAAACACATTTAATTTTTAACAAAGACAAAGACTAATAACAACCTACAACTAAAGACCAAGATTGATAAATAAGAAAAAAACAGAAATAATTACAGTCCCTTTTTGGTGGGGTGGCTTGGTGATGTCCTGGATGAAGAAAATGCTCAAACTCAGGCAAAGAAATCCACAAAAGAAACGTCACAGGTCTTGAACAGAATGGCAGGTCTGGTCATCTTCTTGCAATTTCTCCTACTACTTTACTGTCTCAATTCTTTTCCTTATATACTCTTTTGCAGACCCCACCCACATTTAGACCTCTTTTTTTTTTAATTTTCTGAGACTTGCCCCAGACATGTCCAGGACATGTCTAAACATGACTCCAGTCAGAGCTTAACAAAAAAAGGTAAATACTGCCATCTAGTGGCCTATATTCACATTACAGCTTAGCATCAACCACAGAATTATTTCCTTGCTTACCCCTTATTCCCAGCTCTAACTCCGTGTGCAGGAGTTATCTCCTCTGGGCCTCTACTGCTTTCTCTGTGGTGGCCATTCATCCTCCGCTATCATACCTCAGCCGCTCATCCTTAGTGCAGATGATGGGGGGCATCATACCTTTACTCCAAAGAAATGTGTCTTCCTTTTTACAGTCGTACTTTTCACTTAAATGAGCTGTGTCACGATTACTGCACAATGCCCTCAACTTTGTATGAAGTGAATTCGCTCGACTGCAAGTCAAAATCTACTACCATCTTTGCTAATCCATCATAGTTTCGCATTGTATTTATATATTGTAGTTACTCTGGCATTATACTTTTTAGTTTTTCACCAGTCCATCTGTCCGTCCGTCTGTCTGTCTGTCCGCACTTTGAAATGGCTATAACTTTTGATCGACTCATGATAGGACTTTGATACTTGGCATATGCATTGCTTGTGAGAGGGCATTTCAGATGGGGTCATGACTTTTGACCTTCTGACCTTGACCTTGGAGCATGACGTTTGGTGACAAAAACTTTAACATGGGCCATAACTTTTCATTAGCTAGTAATAGGCATTTGATACCAGGCATATGTATTCCTTAGGATAAGGCCCTTCTGATGAGGTAATGAATGTTGACCTTGTGACCTTGACCTTTAACCTTTGATTGACTGATGATAGGCCTTTAATGGTTAGCATGTGCATGCTATGTACGGGGGCATCAGTGTTTCACAAACACATCTTGTTGTATTTGAGTTTTCTTTGGAAATCAGAAGATTCAATTGCAACTATAGCACTTCAGCCAAAGGATATGAAAAATACAAAGTGTTTGCAAACTGCAATAACCATAGAAGAAGGTACTTGTTCTATGATGTGTATTGAAGGTTAGCAAACTAGTTCACATTCTGCTTGTCCTTCGGCTAGACGGCAAAAATAGCGCTTTGAATCCCCAAATTACCATAGAAAACTCCTTCATTTAAAAAGCATAATACCTGAGTGACTAAATATATATGAAAACAATGCAAAACAAAGGAGGATATGTAGCGATGGAATCAGATTCAGATTTGTGTCAGGCAGATTTACTCGCTTAGGCTAAGAATTTTTCAAAGTTCTGAGCATGTGCAGTCATCATGACACAGCTCCTTCAACAGGCTAAGCTATATTTCACTGTTGCCCACTAAATTCACATATGGGCAGAGATAAGCACTGGGGTGAAAGAGAATATGTTTTTCAGGTGGTGGGCCACATCCCTCATCTGATATATGTTGGGGCGCCATAGAGTAAATTGGCATCTTTTTCTGCGATCGTTCCTGATCGTTCAACTACTAAAGAAAGTGAGTGGAGGTCAAACGCATGGCGTTTTAGCTCAATTTGAACCATGAAACATCACACGACCACACGGAAGGTCCCTGTTCTTACTTCTATCTCCCTGTCAATCAAGAGCCTGTATATACTGGTGGTGATGTGCATTTCTCTCGGCATCTCAAATCAGTCTGTTCACAATGTGTTAAATCTGAAAAAAAAAAAAAAACCTGCATGGCAAAACTGCGTTATGCTGCATGGCAAGGATGATTGTTGTTATGCTCAAGTAATTACTTGATACTTCATTACTTTATAATTAAGTTTAATTGCTGTTTATCACTACCGCCCTGTTTGAAGTGGTGTAGATTTTACTTCTTCAAATTAATTTGTTATGAGTCACTCTCTTTCCTAAATGAGGGTGGGAATTAAGCCTGATGTGGTAGTGTTCTCTAGCCAATAGCCCTGCCTCCGTCTCTCCCTTACAGAGGCTGATTGAGTGTAGGCCTGAGGAACAGGACCTGGATATGGACAGTGAGAAGCCCGCTGTGTTCTATAAGGAGATCAGCACGGCCTTAAGGCAGTGGATATACCCTGCGTTTGTGAGTATTCCTGTAAAGGACAGCTCCACTTAGCTCTGCAGGTCCAATCACAGCAGAAATCTCATCTGCCATCCAATGGGCAGGAGCCAGCAATACACCCGAAACGATGTGTAATGCTTTTGTAATTCTTGGAGCATTTTTTAAGATGGTGTTGTAAATTTATAGTCCAGTATTAATATTGGGTGGTGGAGCCCCATTCAAAGAGCTAACATCTTATACAGTGATCTACTTTTAAGGCCTTATCCATTTCTGGTTTTCACTCTGTGCCAATTTGTTACTTTGCCCTAAAATGTGTCCTCATCTGACATTTTACCAAGATTTCTAGACAAGGGCCAAGGGCATTACAACAGTTACAGACACATACAGACACAAATGGACTTAATTCTTTGCTTTTTGAAACATGCTGCTACCATGTATTTTGTTTGTAATCCAGTGTTGGTGCATAGAGCAAAGGAGTTAATGTAGCTATGAGCACCATTGCCTTGCAGGACTAGAATTCCCTACCTAATGTCTAACATCAAAGGTGGAGCTGGTGTTACTCTTGTGGATGGTTCTGCTCACATTGCAGTTGTTTGGATTTTCCTCCCAATATTTAATTTCGTTAGAACCATGTAAGGCGACAAATATACAAAAATAAAGGAAATTATGAAATTATGGGGGGGGGGGGGTGATACTGTGTTACGGCACAATCATAGTGAGGGATTGCGGTAGAACAATGCAGTTAAACTAAAGTGGCTACACTAGATTGCGCTATATCATGAATTAGGATGGATACTGTTCAAATCACAACTCTGGGTACCCCATCATGCCTCCTTTTAGATATCATGGCCTGAAAGCTGGATGTCAGATGTTGTCCAGGCTTATCGGAGACACACATTAAAACTGAAATGAGATTCTAAAGGCCTGAGAAAGTGAAGTATGCCAATGCCTGGAGGGTGTGTCTCCGGAGTAGCATTTCCCCTCACAGTATACCCTCGTACCCTGGTGTTTTTGCACCTCAGGAGCGGCGGCTGAACGCGCTGGTGTTCAAACCACTGAGCGCGCTCCGTGAGCTTCTCCCCGGCCCTCGCAACTTGATCCGCAAGCGAGTGCACAAGCTGCTGGACTACGAGCTCCTGGAGGAGAAGGCCAGCCTCAGCTACGAGGAGCAGGGCGTGGCCAACGCCTACCTGACCATCAACGCCCTGTTGCTGGCCGAGCTGCCCCAGTTCAACAGCACCACCCTCCAGCTGCTGTGGGGCGTGCTGGGGGCCTTCAGCCGCCTGTGCCGAGACCTTGCCGCCGATGTGGAGCAGCTCACCGCAGGCTACACCCAACAGGTACTGCAGGAGAGACCGAACAGGAGGGATGGAGAGAGTGAGTGAGTGTGCGCAAGTGAGAGTTAGTGAGAGTGTGTGTGAGGGAGAGCTCCCTAACTGTGTGTACATGGTCTGTTACCAATCGGCAGCAACACTTGAGGAACTTCAGACGAGACCTTCTCCCTGTTTTCATGTTAACCCAGTAAACCTGCAGACCCATGTATTGGTCCATAAAATGCAGCTGCTGTTTACAAAACCGCAGAACTTCTGGCCTATTTTATATTCTGTTGAAGATCTCTAGGTTTCCAATAGGTTTGTCCTCATAAGAACAAAGGTAAACTAGCCAGCTATTTTGCGGTTAGGATAATTAGCCCGATAGTACAAATTTACATCTCAATTAGCCCAAAAGCCCTCCGCTCGAGAAATTAGCCCGAAGTTGATGCATGCACACTTTGCATCATTTCCAGATAGAGCGCGCAGTTCAATTTGGCTTTCCCGGTTCAATCTCGGTCTAATGAAGACGCAAGACAAACATGGTCTATTTCGCGAACTAGACGAAGATTTATCGGGAAAATTGATTGATCAAATTAGTAGGCTACGTGCGTCTTCACTACAAAATAGCCAGCTAATTTGACATCAGGCTAATTTCAAAATCGCAACACAGCTAATTTGAAACTTCGTTCTAATGAAGACAGGCCTAATGATCCCAAATATGTCTTTTTGAATTACAAGGAAATTCGTATGAAATGATGCACAAGATCTGGATATTTTTATTTGATAATGCCGTGGCCATAATACCATGGCATTCTGGGATTGAATCTCTCTCGTTATAAGTGTGATGTGGCTGCAGTGAAGCACTGCAACCAGCAGATACAGAAAATGTACACAACACTGTCCTACAATATGGGAAAAAAATGCTTTTTTGACTTTGTGCTTACTTGAGGAAAAATGAGTGAAAAGTTACAGATTATGGGGTTAAGAGTGGAAAACTTAATTCAGTTTTGAAAAGTTCCAACCAGCCATGTAATGCATTAAATATTAATACCTTATAAAAATAGCTTAGTGAAAATGTTTTGGCAGATTTACCCTCAGGAGTTTGAAGAGTATAAACTCTCCAATAAACTTACAGTGCGCAGGAGATTCTTTGATGGCAAAATAATGTTATCTGAAATGCTTTTAGTTTAAGATGTATGCTTCACAGTAATAGACTGAAATGACCCATGCTATCACCATAAGTTAAGCATTCAGAGGGACCATTGGAGTCACCCATAGAGAGTAGCCGACACATCAGTCTGCTGAACAACAGCTACCACCTTTCTGAGGAAACCGATGATATTTGTTGGAAGAGAAATACTTATTTATGAAGTTAGCATATTGGTCTGTGTCCTGGCCAGGACTCCCTTCTGCTAGATAGTTGAGAATCTGGATCTTTGAAGCCCCTGCTCTGAATGTTTTGTTTAATTATAATTATCCTTAATTGGAGCTGTATCATTTTATCATCAAGCAGTAAAGTTTCATTTTGTGCTTCATAACACAAAATGTCAGATACATAAAAGAATGGAAGCTACCGGTAGAACTTTTTCATAAATAATTTGAATTACCCTGCAGAAGATTCTCACTGGTCAGTTTCTTCTTGTTCTCCGCAGCTCCCTCACAGCTACATGGAGCCTGGTGCATTCTGGGAGTGGGCGGACAGCTCTGTTCTGGAGGGGGCAAGCAGGCTGGAAAGTCTTTGCAGAAGCATGGAAGAGAACTTGAATGCCCCCATTGTGCAGGTTGGGCCAAACAAACCATTTAACTGCCCTGTTGCTTGGTGACATGTCGCTGGGGAAACAGTCGGTGCAGTGTGTACGGCCTGACTGTCAGAGTAATCCTGTAACCCTGCTCAGATGAGCTGACAGCAGTTATATGCAGCTATAAGGGCCGGATTTACTGAGGCCCTTCGCCCTAAGATTCCACAAAACCAAAAACACAACCAGGGCCAATTTAATAACACAGCTTGTGATTGGTGTGGAACAAATGCCATATTCAACTTTTGGTTATGTTATTGGTTTTGAATATGCTTAAAGGATTTTGCTCATGCCCTGATCTCAGTGAAAAAAGATCTTAATCTTGAGTCAAGATTATGTAAGATGGAAATTGATTCACTTGAAATTATTCAGGAAGTTATTTGCTGCATCCCCATTCTCTGTAATGGCAGCAAGGTAAACATATTTCATATTGGAACATTTTATGGTTCAATTGTAACAAATATTTTTCTTCCACTCATGTAGTGTATTGGATTCCACTTTCCATTTACTCACACTTTAGTCCGATATTTGTTATTTTATCTGGGGCTAGACCTGTCTTCGTTGCCATTTATAAGAATTTTATTTGAATTTGTTGGTTGAACTGATTTATTTGAAGATGGGAAGCAACTGATATATAAATTTGGATTTAATGCTTGAACGATTAGATGCATACCTTTCTTGTACACTCTGGTGCAGGGCTGTCCATCCCATCCTGCGAGTTGAGGCCGCAGGATTTTGTTTTACAACCCCACATTCCAAAATGTGGGGACGCTTTGTAAAATACATATATTAAAAAAAATGAACAAAAAAAAAAAATCAATGCAATGATTTGCAAATCATTTAAACCCTATCTGTAATTATAAATAGTACGAAGGCAACATATCAAATGTTGAAACTGAGAAATATTATTTTTTGAAAAGTACTTGAATTTCAGAGGCCAGCAACGCATTTCAAAAAACTTGGGACTGGGGCAACAAAAGACTGGAAAAGTTGTATGATGCTTAAAAAGAACATCCAATGAAACATCTCACAGGTGATTAGATTAATTGGCTACCGGTCAGTAATATGATAGGGTTTAAAATAAGCATTCCTGAGAGGCTGAGTCTTTCAGAAATAAAGATGGAGAGGGCCAATAAGCATCATAAAATAAGAATATAGTCTGCTTCCATGATTATTGGCGGCTAGCAAACCAGTTTACATTATTCATAGTCTTTGGCAAAAGTGCTAATATAGTGCTTTGAATCCTGGAATTTCCATTGAAAACTCCTTTTTATAAAAAACATAATGCCTGAGGAAGTAGAATATAAAAGGACAATGCAAAACGAAGACTGATTGGTAAGGAGGGAATCAGATTATGATTCGCAGTTAAGCTGATTCTCTGTGTTAAGGCGTACATTCTGAGCATACACAGTAATCGTGACACAGCTCCTTTAAGCGAGAAATGGAAAACCTTTTGCTTTCAAAACTACAGCAATTGGTCTCCTCAGTTTCCGAACAAGGAGTGTTGTTCAAAGAAGAGGTGGGGCAACACAGTGGTATATGTGCCCCCGGTCCAGCTATTTAGAAAAGTGTTGTTTGCATCAAATTCAGAATGAGCATTTTTTTAAAATACTCTCAGTTTCAACATGTTGTGTATTGTGTTTTTATTATTGTTCGATAAAATACAGAGTTGAAATTCTGTTTCTGTTTACATGTTACACAGCATCCCAACTTTTTTGGAAATGAGGTCGTAGCCCAGTGCTAAGGCAGCGGATTAAACTTCTCAAGGCTTTGATTGAATCAGTTAAACCAGTAATTAAACCTGCACCTACTGCGCCCCATTTTGGGTATGAGTAATCTCCCCTACTGTAGTGGCACTACACACTGCATGTAATCTTTATGTTCAGTGAAAGCCTGTATTCCTCATGTCTCAAAGCTGCTTGCTTTGAATGGTTTCATTCATTAATGAATACTGAGCTTCATTATGGGATTCTTCACCTCAGACAGTGAAATCCTTATCAGCAGGTTTTCATTTCTACTGCTGATAAGCATCTGTGCTTTGGTCATATTTGTCATTCCGTGCTAATGTGGTATTCTCATCCAGCCCTCCGCTCTGTTTAAGTACAGGATGTTCTGACTGTAGCTGTGGGTGTGAATATAGCTATGTCATGCTGTGGGACTTCTCTGAGGTCGGTGATTCTTCCCTGAGTGAAATGTTTCCCACAAAGCCAAATTTCCCATATTCAAGTTTTTGCTAATGCTGTATCACAGAGGTTGTTTAGTGCTTGTAGTGAAATGTACTTAAGTTTTTTAAGCATCGCACAGGGAGGGAGATGGGATATTCTCTGCCTCTCAGCAAAGTATCAGTAACTCTGGGTGTTGAGGTCTGAGTTCAGAGACATTAGAGGACACTGACAAGGTTTCTATTGTAGACAGCAACTGCAGTTGGGTATTCAAGTAATGTGGCTTGCGTCTAGGTCTACGCATCGTCTATCTATTTATCTAGAAAATGAGTAATTTCCCAGAAGCTTGGGTATTACATCATGAAAACGAGGCTAGGCACGAAGTCACCACCCATTTCCACCTAGATCAAGGGTACCCCGAGTGTTTGCCAACGTGGCGTCTAATATGAGGAATAACTACAAAAAAGCTGGCTGAAATTGACGTTCAGACTGCAGAAAAGAACACAGGAAACAACCTAGATAGCGGAGGTGTTCAATGCACTCTGAAATGTTGTTTTTTTGGTGACAGCCCCTTAGCCCCTCCTCTCAGAAGAGGCTGAAAAATCTGACGGATAAGCACGGCTCTGGAAAGATCTATCAGTTAAGCGGCCATGTTGTGGGCATCCGTGAGCTGGACCTGACTCTGCAGAGGGGTGAGCTGGTGGCTGTTCTGAGCGAGATGGACACGCGAGGGGATCGACGGCGCTGGCTGGTGGATGCTGGAGGTATTACAGACACAACAGCTGTGGCTTGGACTGGAGTAATGAAGTCATTTTGCAGCTGAAATGAAAACTAACTTTTTGTTATATTTAGACTTACTTGTCGAAGGTGTGTTGTGCTACTTTCTTGCTAATGAGGTTAAATATTTCTACTTGATAAGCATATGGTAGCTAAAGACAAAATTGCATATTTGATTAGAGCAAGACTCCGCTTTCTCTCGAAAGAAAATAGGTGTTTCAAGTCACGTTTTAAGCCTCTAAAACTTTCATGACACCAGTGACCAGTACCACACTGATTTAAAGGAGCTATATGTAAGTTTGTGGCCAAAACTGTTAGTACAATCACATTCAAAATGCTGCAGAGCGCAGAATCACCTCCCCATTTCCTCCAGACGAGAGGTTGCCAGCTAGGTTGCCGGATCTAGCGAGAATGTCTACTATACGGAGCTACCATGGCTACGTTTCAATATCTTCCATGATTTGCTCTCACAGGGTTGTGTTCAGCTTAGAAAAGGTCGAGACTAATGACTAACTAACTTTAGCAACGGTCATATTAGTCAACTTGCTCGTCACTCTTCTGTGTGGACAGCCCACTAAAGTCCATACTATAAAATGCGTAAAGAATGAATGAGGACTCATTTGGCCGATGTACTGTCTCAATTACATTTCATATTGCCATAATGGCTGTGGTAATGTTGGAACAATTTCCACAGTGTCTCAGCAAAATGCCAGAGAAACAGACTCTAATAATGCATTGCTAATGTTAGCCATGACAAGTCACGGTTTTTATTTTTCAAACAATTTGTTACCTAGTCAATTTGATGACCCACCTACATACGCATTAACGTACCATGAACGAACATGCATAACGTTATTTGACTGTAGAGAATATTTGAAATGTCTGTGCCTACATTAAATAGAATTAAGTTAGCCAAACTTAGCTGAATCTTACCTGTCCAGGAGAAAATGAGAAACTTTGGCGTCGATCTTCAAATTCTTCTCTGCTTTCATCCCTCTCCATCTTTCAAAGGCATGTGCCATACAGATCCTTGTTTTGTTCCTGACTTTGTCACGACGTATTTCGGAATCATAACGAGGCCTTTTAGGTTTAGTAACGTTAGACATTTGTGCTCCAAAACGCTGGTAGCTGCAGCTCAGTGGTAACTGGCAACCTGGATGCCGAAATGCTGCTGACTTTGTGATTGGGAGATAGGTGGAGGGCGGCGCAACAGGCCAAAACAGAAAATGACAACATCAACATTAGTTGTAGGCAACAACTTCGCTCTTGTAATGAGAATATTCTGGCTGGATTACTGTTGTCAGTGATGGAAGTATTTGAAATTAACATCATTCCTTAATGTCTGGTGACATATCAGGGCCATTTCATGATTAAAGTCGAGCTTAAATGAAAAATCTTTTTTAACCCTTTTAGATCACATGCCCGATGTATCTATTTAACCATAAATGACAAAAAAAATTACAAAAAGTCAGTTTCTTTCTATTCTTATATCGAAATCCAATCATGGTTTCTACCTGTAAAACAAAATATGCCTTGTGCTTACGTAAGCTTGGACCAACCAATTTCAACCAATAATATCAGGACATCTACCCGTCAATCAACCTTAAACTTCTAGCGGCACAGAGCTAAGATTCATTCGTTAGCTAGCTAGCATGGTACGTTGGTGCTTCTTTGGGTGTTCGCCACCTCAAACTATGTTTTGTTTCCCCAAAATACCGTGGCTACGGACCCGCTGGCTAGAATTTATTCACTTTGAGGAAAGTGGTATCTGTGACAGCTCCAGATTATGTGCCAGGCATTTTACAGTGGACTGCTTCAATAACTACATGGAGCACAGGATGGGCTTCGCCTCTCTCTCCCTGACGGATACTGCTGTCCCGTCCGTGTACACCCACTTTTCAACGGTCAATTCAAATTCCGCCCAACGTTATGTCCCGCCAGTCTATGCTGTTTGGCTCGGAAATACGTCACGATGCGGAAGTTAGATACTCTGGAAATGCCGTTTCAGCTCGACTTTAATCAACATACATTTCTTACATACTGCTCCGTTAACCAATCATCTCAGTCCGTTGTAAGAGGAATAACAAGAATCGTTGGAAAATCTCAGTGATTGGGAACATGCTGCTCCTCCATCCATTATCCTGTATCTCACTTTTGCACCATGACATGTCGTTATCATGTAGCAGCGATGCTAGCACACACTCTGGGGAGGTGGGCTGGGCTGGGCTGTGGGGAGGGGGGTGGTGGGCAGGAAAGGGCACTGGGTTCATCATTAATTCCAGCTGGAATAGGTCGCTGGCGGACAGCTCTCTGATGTAACGCTGCTGATGGCAGTTAAGGAAAGCAGAAAGGACACTGTGTGCCATCTCGCCAAACGCATCGCTCTCTGGGGGAGGATATTAGTAATGTGGAGGACGTTCTTCACCCTCAGAGTCATCCGTCATCACAGAGTGTAATATACTGCTGTTTTACTAACTCCAGAGGTGCATTCTATCAGGGCCATCTAAAAGCTGATAAATGCTGCTTCCGTCGTGTCTACTGAGCAAACGCCCTCTGTCAGGATAGGTAGCACTCATCGCCGGGGCCCCTGGTATTCGCGCAGTGTCACTCCAACGTTGAGAGCTGCTGCTAATCCAGGTGAAGACAGTCTGGCCATTAAGTACCACTGTTTCAGTAGATTATCTGGACAATGAAGAAACAGGGCAGGATTCATATGGATATATGCAAGGCCTCGTCCCATGTTTGTAAATGGGGAGGTTGGGCACCCAAAATTAGGCTTCTGGTAGCTTCCAGGGAGCCTTGTGATGAGGAAGTTATGAAGAGTTTGAATCACTATCAAGACACAAGCAAATTCTAAGTAATTATTTATGCATTCATGACACTAAACTAGCAATGAATAGCACATAAGATATTATTAACTTCTTTTTGTCACACTCCTCAGAACTGCTTTTTGTGCTATTCTGCTTTTCAAGCTGTTTTTTTTCAACCATGGCGTGCAAACTACCACCGTGGACAATGTGTTAAATTTTGGCCACTCACTCGCTCACTCATGGTCATTTAGCCAGGATGCAAAGTACAGACATTTATTGGGAGGCGTGCATTACACGTCGTGGGTCTGTTGAATAGACTGAATTGAATAGACTGGCGTGTGTACAAATGGAGTCGACGGCGACAGGCAGATAGCTTCTCATGGGGAAGGTGTGATGGAATATTTTCTGGGACTTGTGTGGGCCTTGAGGTGAAAAACAATGAGAGTATTTGTACTGAATGGATTTTTCCTCGCCTGTGTGAACGGTAAGGTGAGAGAGCTGAGCAGCAGAGTGTCTCCAGTGTGTCCTTCCTCAACCGACACCCTTCTCCATCTTCTGTTCCAGGCCCCAGGGGCTACGTGCCGTCCGGGAAGCTGGTTCGCTATCACCAGGCGACGGCTGACCCGCCCCCCTCCCCATCGCCATATTCCACTTCTGCGGGAGGCGGAGCCGAGCCCAGGAGACACTCCTACTCCCTGGAGTCACGACCTGTGGTGACCATGGCCCCACCCTGTTTCCAGGTGAGAGATTATCCCTACATTGTAACCATGACCCTACATCCTACACTCTGACCCCGACCATGGACCCTACATTCTTACCCAAACCCTACACCCTAACACAACACCTCAGGGTTAAACACAGCAGTGGCCATTGCACTATTGTGCATACTGGTGAGTATGGGGAACTCTGAAGCCTGATGCTCACCCTAAATATTAAGCTTTAATCCTAAATATGAATTCTAACCTTAACCACACACCTCCAGTTTTACATTTGGGTTAAATTGCGTATGAGATGAGGCCGGTGCTTGCTGTCCTTGACTGGTCCCAGATCTGTTGATGGAGGTAACATAAAGGGAGAGGTATGAAGAGATTTTAAGTCCTGCCTTTTAAGTAATTTCACTCATTTGCTTTAAATTCTGCACCATTAAGCAAACAAAGATGGTTAGAATGAAGTACTGGAGTGGAATTTTCCTGCTGAATCTCGATCGTTCATCCCATTATGAAGGGACCCAGCGCAGTGAGGTCTCTAAATTGATAGAGCAGCTGGAGTCTGTTGTGTGAGTGACAGAATTTCATTCCCTCAGTTGGTTACTCTACCTGATTTGGCCGTCGCCGAGATAGCGGGCCGGAGAGATCGATAGTAATGGCGTCAGCCACCGTGGGCATCAATCATAAGCGTGTAGCACATGTGAACACGGTAATGGAGAAGCAGAAATTAGCTGCCAGCTGCCATTTCAACCCTATTGCCAGGTGAATTGCAGCCGTCTGACCTGCTGGTTTTTATAGACTGATGTCTAGCATCATATCATTGAGGGATCTATTTGTTTTCCTGAAAAAAAAATCGAAACTGTGACATTGAAGTGTGCGTGCGTGCCTGCAGGAAGCTCATGCATACTTGTGTGCATGTGTGTTAGTATATTTTTATATTAATATTTGTATGGCATTTGTCCTGACGATTCAAATTAAAACACGGTCCAAGTTATTCAATTTATGATTACGAACGAAGTGGGTGACTCTTGGCAAAAGTGGCGTTGATTCTTCCACTGTGCGATCCTAATTCCAGCATCAGAAATGCTGTTCCATTGAACTTTTTATTTCACTGTTATGGTGATTGTACTGGGCCTGTAGGCAGTGTATCCTGGCTGTGTCATCAGTACGTTCCTCACTGTAATGTCCACTCGACGCATCTCACAAGCAGCCTGTACTTCAGCAGCTCGAATCTGAATGTTTGTTTGATTTTCCCATACTTTTCACCTTCAAATATTGGTCAGCGCCACAGACTAGGTAATTTTTAAAATGTTTTTTATTCTATTTATCATAATATCCGGCACATCCGGTAGACTGTGGCACACTGGATAGAAAAGGTCCGATTAACTCCATCAGACACAATGCAGCCAAATTGATGTTAAGCACTGAGCATGAATATTACTGTTGTATTATCAACAGTATCCACAGGTAGGAGCTGTTGAGCCATTACAATTGACACTACAGCGGATGGATCATGTGATGTTTATACAGCGCTCTGAAGTGGGGTAAGCGATGATGTGGGGAAAACGCACCTACAGACTGTGTCACTAATTAAAGGGAGATTGATTTAGTCACACCAGCTGCAGGAAGGTGCTCTAATTGACGCAGAGTGAGAGAGATTGAGTGGAATGGTTTTGTCGATAATGTCCATGCAGGTGTTTGCGGGCTACGATTTCCGAGCGCGGAGCAGCCACGAGGTGACCCTGCAGGCCGGGGAGCCGGTGAGGGTGCTGGAGCCCCACGATAAGCGTGGGAACCCCGAGTGGAGCCTGGTGGAGGCGCACGGACAGCGTGGATACGCTCCCTCCAACTACCTGAGTGTGCGCTCCTCCAACTACCTGGCTCCGCCTATCTCCCCCTACCGCTAGTCATCTACGCTGGTACCCGCATCTGCTTTGCACCACCCCCTCCAGCCGAGGTCAGTGCGTCCTCACCTGTATACCCCACACTGTGCCTGGGCGTGGCTTCAGTCCTGACCGTCGGCGCTGACGGACAGCTGACTCCCCATTCAGCTCAATAGCCGCTGCAGCCACAAGGGGCGGAGCCTGCTGCTTCCCTAGAGAACAGCTACTGCTTGTCCTGGCGGAACTGGAAATGGAGGAAAATTAAGAAGAACAAAAAGAAACTAGCCTACTAGGTGTCGTTGAAGTCTGGATTGATGGAATCGGTCGCACTAGCAAATTAAGGACTGATGGACTTCCTGTGGATCACTGGCTCACCTGCATGTCACTCTCAGACTGCTGACTCTAAATTCAAACCTGAGATACTGACTCTAACTAACTAGCTCGCTGCTCTGTTTGAGCATGCCGTCCGCCTTTGGACAACTGAGGCCTTTTTTTTCTGCTCACCAGGTTTTTAATTTATCCTTTAATGCCTCAGTACGTTTACAAGCATTATTAGTAGACTTGCTCTTTGCTCGTATTATTTTACATTTGACTGCATTTTATCCCCCCGTTTCAAAGTGTGAGGATAAATGCTGATTAGCTTCCGCATGATGACTAATAGCCTATAACTAGGTTACTCTGATTGACTGAATGAAATGATCTCACTGGGGATGGCCTATGTGGTAATGTAATATTTTCATCAGGACGGTTTCAACTACGGATTTCCGGAAAAATGGAGTTTATATTTGTGTATAATGCTATAGGTATGAAATAGTCCAAGCCAACTCAGGAGATTATTGCTAACCAGCTGACTTCGGTGTTGTTGCCTTGTGAAGCCTGATATCCTGGAATGATATTTTAAGATACGGTCGTATATTTTGTCACTGACGAGGAGGTGCTGTAAAACTGTACAGTATTATTCTTACTTCTCATTACCTCTGGTCACTGACTGCTGGGCAAATCAAAGCGTGTTTTTGAAACTGCTCTGAAAAATGCAGCAGACACCCTGGTTTCACGAATACTAACAGATGGCATGTTAAGCGCTCTCCATGTTTAACGTTACATGAAGGACTTCGCGGTATAGTGACAATTTTGTCGCTGATTAATGTCTGAAGGATATAGATGCTGAACCGCGTCGACTATAGTAGCCTTTTTTTAGAGTAAGCGGGAAAAAAGTCATGTTGCGATAACCTTGTAATGATAAATTTGTACGTGAACCGCATTAATCGCCCGCACTTCTCGAAACCGCCCCGCTATATTTAGCTCAGATGTGAAAGAACTGTAATCATAGGAGCAAACTCTTGATAGGTTCAGCGAGCGGTCGCGGCGCCTCAAGTGTGCCTTCATATGTATTCAGGTGGGGAGAAGCAGCATTTTAAGGTTAGAGCTACAGCATCTCTGCAGTGCAGTGCACTTCAGCTTGTCTCCGAAGAGCGGTTCCTTACTGCGGCGTTGCCTTGAAGCGGCATCAGTTTTCTTCGGAGATACTCCGCGCCATTTATTTGCGGATCCGTGAAAATAGCGGTCCTAGATTGCAACAAAAATCTGGCTTGTGAAAAAAAAGATTTGCCCTGAATTACCGAATAATTTTTTTCATGATTTGTTTTCTCTGATCAAACGTTTCGTATTTGAAGGAGTTCTACTGTATTTAGTATTTGACGGCTGAAAATAAGCGTTACTCCCAGATCTTGTGGTTTTATGGACCTGGTATACGGAGACTCGGCCTCATCGGTGTCGCGTCTTGACTGTGTTGAGGGAACGCTCTCAGGCAGAGCCACCTTGCAAAATTTAGATGCCATTGCAATTCTGTAATATATCCACAGGGGGGTGCAGAGTCTCAGCTTCGCGGCTGCTCCCCCATTTTCCTGTGTCATTTTCATTATTTCAGCAGTGCTACTGATAATCCTCTCCTGTTGTACAAGCTGTACTATGATATACTGTATGCGAAAATTGTGCGTTTGATGGATGTCTGCTCTCTTGAGCTGTGAAAAAATATGTTTCGGCTTGATTTCATCTCGTGTTCTGGCTGATAAATTTCACTCTCTGTGCATTAGAGGTATTTTATGTTTGTTTATTTATGCTATTTATTTTACACTTTCAGGCCCATAAACTTTGTGTGCTTTAGGCTCAATAGCGAGCTGCATTGAAATGGAAAGACATTGGAAGTGATCCTCAGTTGCCAAAGTTCTAGGAATGTTTTTTTTTTCTTTCCAGAATGTATGATCAATGAAGTGTTGATTTTCAATTGCCTGGAAAGTAAAAACTAATTTATACCTTGCTAATTAACGACAAATTAAGCTTCCTTGTCAATTAACATTTTTTTGTAAACAGCCCAGCTTAGTTATGGTTATATGAACTGCCCTGGTGCGATTAAGCTGTTAGAAATAAAGACTAATTAGTATTTTTGGCTTTAGTGCTGAGAAAAACTTCTTGATTTATTTTGCACTAACAAAAATGCCGGCAATGGATATTGTGAATAAATTACTTGATACCATCTGAGAGTTTTCATTTTTTATATGTATGGCTTTGGGTTTGAGGATGTTCAGTTCCCACCCTTTGAAATGACCTACCACTCACATTCTTGAACCTCACGGCCTATTCAGGAGAGTGCGGACAGCCACGGCTCTCCTCTGAAATTTGTTGCGTCACCAGCTGCTTCTCATCTCACTGCAGAATATAGCCACACTCACACAGAGTGGAGTAAGAGGAAGACCTTTCATCTTAGGCTTTTGCTGGCAGTCCACAGGCACCCCATGTTTGCTGGACATTGAAAAAACATGGACTCCATTTATCTTGACCCCAGAATAACTTGGGTAATGTGATCATCATTTCCACATTACACTTTGCAGTTGTGATGTTTTTTCTCCTTTGGCAGTGCCACGATGCGGATTGCATCCAAAAAATAGTAACCATATTCCATGCATCAGGGACTCTGCTTTTGCCAGCTTTCTGGCAGTGTGAACTTCATTGATGAATCTATTCCCTGGCTGTGTTGGTTTTTGCATCCACAGTGGGTTGGCTGTCAGTGAGGAAGCTGGTACATTCGCTCCCCCCAGTTTGCGTGGCGGAGCTCAAAGCTCTATAAATAAATAGCTCTGTTCGATGGTCTAAAAATAGCTCTCCTCTCGGGCCTCGGGCGGTAGCGTTTTGTTTGATCATGGTCTCCCCCTGCTGGAGAGTCTTGGAAGTTCAGCTGTTTGCCCAGCATAACACTTGGGGGAGTTTATGGGAACAGGGAACCATTTTATTGGCTTCAGCTTCTGGCTGACCAGCTGGGAGGCTGTAATGCAGTTGCAATTTCAGATGTTTTAATTTTTCAAGCACTAAAATTGCTGGCAGGCTGTTTAATCTTTCATAGCATAATTTGATAATGCAGCATTTCTGCCAGAGTTTGGTGTTTATTTGCTGTAGGTTAGGCTACATTGCTACTGAAAAATGCTAATGGTCTGTACGTGCGTGCGTGCGTGCGTGTGTGTGTGTGTGTGTTGAATGTAAATATTATTTCATTGCTTTGGCTTAGATGCGAGTAGGAATGAAAGACAATAGATGAGAAATCAATGAGAAAACAATGAGAAATCACTCCTTCCGACTAAAATTCAGCATTACAATACCTTCGCCATCAATCACCACCATCTGTATTTTATATCACCTCAGCTTCTTTACAAGTGCAAGATTATGGAGGACTATGAAATTTCGCTTGAAAAATTTTGTTTGACTCATCCAGATATTGAGATGCCGGCCACATGTAAGCACTGTGTTTACAGGATGGGTGTATAGTATGTGTACACATGTACACATTTGTGTGTATATGTGTACAGTACATTCAGTCCCCGTGACCAGATATGTTGCAGTCTTATGCCTAAATTAAAAATGCCTAAATTAATTTTTCCCCGCAATCTACCCTCAATATCCCATAATGACAAAACAAAAACAGAAATATTTGAAAATTAAACAGGAAAAATGGAAATCACATTAACATAAGTTTTCAGACCCTTTACCCAGTACTTACTTGAAGCGCCTTTGGGAGCGATTACAGCTTTGAGTCGTCTTCGGTGTGACACAACAGGCTTTGCACTCCTGGATTTGGGGACTTTTTGCCATTCTTCTCAGCAGATGTTTTCAAGCTCTGTCAAGTTGGATGGAAATTGCCAGTGGACAGCCTATTTCAAGTCTCTCCAGAGATGTTCAGTTGGATTCAAGTCAGGGCTCTGGCTAGGCCACTCGGGGACATTCATAGAACTGTCCCTAATCCACTCTGCCTTGGCTGTGTGCTTAAGGTCATTGTCCTCTTGGAATGAGAACCTTCGGCCCAGTCTGAGGTCCCGAGCATTCTGGAACAGGTTCATTAAGGATAGCTCTTTACTTTGCTCTATTCAGTTCTGTCTCAACCCTTACTGGTCCCCCGGTCCCTGCCGCTGAAAAACACCCCCACAGCATGATGCTACCTCCACCATGCGTCACCCTTCAGATGATATTGGGTAAGCGATGAGCGATGCCCGGTTTCCTCCAAACACGGTACTTAGAAGTGAGGCCAAACAGTTCAATCTTGGTTTCATCAGACCACAAAATCTTGTTGCTCAAAGTCTGTGAGTCATTGAAGTGCTTTTTTTTTAAAAAAACTCCAAGCAGGTTTACAGGCTTCTTTTAGCCTACTGAGAGGTGGCTTTTGTTTGGCCACTTTCCCATGAAGCACAGATCGGTGGAGTGCTGCAGTGATGGCTGTCCTCCTGCAAGTCTCCCGATTTCCCCACACCTCACAGGATCTCTGGAGCTCAGCTTGTGTGACCATCAGGTTCCTGGTCACCTCTATTACAGCCCAGGTGAAAAAATACTATACTTGAATTATACTTCTACAGACTGTATTAAGTATGGTGTATGCTTTTTTCGCCCCCTTTAAGTGTGCTCAAGTAGTCATTGAATACTACTTGTGTACTACTTCAGTACACTAAAAGTGTACACTTTCTAAAAGTATATATTAAATATATTGCAAATTAAGCACGAAAAGTAAAAGTATATTTGTAATAACTTTTGTATGCAACAAATATACTTTTAATATAATTAAGTGTAATACTCTTTCACCTGGGAGTACTGTTTGCGCAAGGACAAAAATCTAACTAGTTACAAGGCCATGTGGGTAAAGTGAGAAAGATGGTAATAACTGGCTTTGGACTGGTTGTCACTGTCGGCTGAGCAGCTCATGTATACCTATCATCGGTAAATGTAGTCCGGTGCAAGGCTCGCCGAACAGTCTGCATGAGTCTAACCTTGTGTTAGTACACCATGCCGCTCAATAGCTACATGTATTGTAATGTTTTGTAGCCTTACAGGGTCAGATACTGGCCTTGGTAAACACTGGTCACCAGCGATGAAAACAGCCAAACGGGAAAAAAGGCCAAATTATGAACCACGTAAACCTGTGATTACTGCGAGAACAATTCTAAATATTAATATAAATAGATGTTGAGCAAGCTTGAATTTATTACTTCACTTCGAGATGGTACTCGTGCATTTGCTTTTCTAACATAAACCAGAACCGTCAAAAGCAAAATGTTATTAAATGTACAGCCAATACTTTTACAATAGGCTACTTGGGGATTCCATGTTGTGATATTTTGTGTCAAGAAAATTGGTATGTATATTTTGCATGTATATTCTGTAATAAGTGTTTTTCACTCATTTACAATATATAAAGCAGAATCACTGACATGAAGTCGCTTCAACTTTCACTTCTCAAATCTTTACATCAGTTCACACATTCCACCTGCTATTTCATACCCCAACCCAGTTTCTAAGTCATTGAAGCTTTGTTTGGTCTCGCAAGATGTATCTACGTAATGAACTAAGAGGTATGTTTAATTTTTTGCAAATTTTTTCTCAATTAATTTCCACTTGAATTTGTATGTATTTTGTTTATTCTTCGACCCCAATTCCGAAATAGTTGGGACAAAGTGTAAATTGCGAATAAAGTCAAAATGCAATGACTTTCAAATCACAGCAGCAAGTATTTTATTCACAATAGAACAGAGATAACATAGCAAATGTTGAAACTGAGAAATTTTACAATTTAATCCACAAAATGAGCTCATTTCAAAATTGATGGCTACTACAGGTCTCAAAAAAGTTGGGACATGGGCCTGTTTACCATGGTGTAGCATCCGTTCCTCTTTTTAACACAGAGTGGAGGCGTCTGGGCATTGAGGAGACAAGTTTCTTGAGTTTAGCTATTGGAATTTTATCTCACTCTTGTTTAATACAGGCTTCCAGCTGCTGGAGAGTTTTGGGTCTCCTTTGGCAGACTTCATTTAATTATACCCCGACTGTTCTCAATCGGTGAAAAATCAGGACTGCAGGCAGGCCGGTTCAGCACACGGTCTCTTCTACTACAAAGCCATGCTGTTGTAATAGCTGCAGTATGTGGTTTTGCTTTGTCCTACTGAAATACACAAGGCCTTCCCTGGAATAGATGTCATCTGGAGGGGAGTATATGTTGCTCTAAAACCTTTATATACCTTTCAGCATTCAGGTGCTTTTTAAAACATGCAAGTGTCCCACACCATATGCACTAATGCATCCCCATACCATCAGAGATGCTAGCTTTTGAACTGAAGGCTGATCACAGGAGGGGTGGTCTTCCTCCTCTCCGCCCATGATTTCCAATATGAATGTCAAATTTGGACTCTTCTGCCCACAGGACACTTCGTCACTTTGCTACAGCCAATTTTAAATGAGCCTTGGCCCACAAAACTAAGCGGCGATTCTGGATCATGCTCAACAATGGCTTCCTTTTTGCATGATAGAGTTTTAGGTGGCATCTGTGGATGGCACAGCTGACTGTGTTTACTGACAGTGGTTTCTTGAAGTATTCCTGGGCCCATTTAGTAATGTCAATGACAGAATCATGTCAGTGAGTGATGCAGTGGTGTCTGAGGGATCAAGGGCATCCAGTAAAGGTCTTTGGCCTTGTCCCATACATACAGAGATTTTTCCAGTTTCTCTGAATCTTTTGATGATGTTATGCACTGTCAACGATGAGACATTCGAAGCCTCTGCAATTTGATGTTGAGGAACATTGTTTTCAATGTATTCTACAATTTATTTTTTATGCAAGCCTTCACAGGTTGGAGAGCCTCTGGCCAACTTTACTTCTGAGAGACCCAGCCTCTCTAAGACATCCCTTTTATAGACAATCATGTTACACACCTGATGCCAGTTAATGTAGTTACTTGCTAAATGTTCTTTCAGCTGATTCTCTTATATATTTATTGCTTTTTTAGCCCTTTTTTTGCCTGTATCCCAACTTTTTTGAGACCTGTTGCAGCCATAAAATTTAAAATAAGCTCATTTTGTGGGTAAAAATGTAAAATGACTCAGTTTCAACATTTGAAATGTCTATGTTCTATTGTAAATAACATATTGGCTCATGTGATCTAAAAGTCTTTACATTTTGATTTTATTCACAATTTACACTTAGACCCAACTATTTCGGAATTGGGGTTAAAATATAAAGGGTAATATTGTGTAGTAATATCGCCCATAGAGGAAGACAGATTTCATGAAAAATCCATCCCTGTAAGAAGACCCCCTTGGTGAAAACCCACTTAGCCATAGTGCACAGTGACTAACTTGATTGGATATCGAAACAATACCATTAGCTAATTGGTTAATCTCCCGTCTTTTCGTCAACAGTATGGTACCAAGGCCCTTCTCCCTCAAATGCTATGTTCGGCCAGGCAGCCAGCTCTTGGAAGAGTCCTGGTTGCTCCAAACTTCCAACTGGGGATTAATGGAGGCAACTGTGCTCTTGGGAACCGTCAATGCAGCAGATCTTTGTTCCGTTGTTGTTGTTGTGTTCCCTAGGTCTGTGCCTCAACACAATTCAGTCTTTTGAGCTCTGCAGGTCGAGCTTTCTTCGACCTCATGGCTCGGTATTTGCTCCAATATGCATCGACAGTTGTAAGACCTTATATAGACCGGTTTGTGGCTTTCCAAATCATGTCTAATCAGTTGAATTTGCTGCAGGTGGACTCCAATGTACAATGTAGGTTTAGAGACATCTCAAAGATGATCTGGAGAAATGGAAGGCTTAGGCACCTGAGCTAAACTTCAAGTGTCATGGCAAAGGGCCTGAACACTTATGTCAATGCAATATTTCAGTTCTTCAATTTGCAAAGTTTTCTACAATTTCGTTCTTACGTGGTCATTATGGGGAATTGAGGGTAGACTGATGAGGGAAAAAATTAATTTTAACGATTTAGGCATAAGTCTGCAACATACCAAGTATGAATAAAGTGAGGGGGTCTGAATACTGTCTGAATGCACTGAATATAAATGTATATGTGTACGTACAGTCATAAGTATGCAGGTGTAGCTACTAATTTTATACATGTATGTGTACATATATTTGTGCTTTCACATGTATGTATATATGTACACATGTTTGCATGTACTGTATGTAATAAGTTTGTATGTACAGTATAAGTACACACTTGTGTATGCACATATGTATTTGTGTTTATATGTGGGTGTCTTGCCAGGAGCAGCGTTTGTGTGAGATGTTGCTGGGGGAGGAACAGAAATAGCGGCAACCTCACAGGACTCTGCTGGAGCCGCGGCTGTATTTGGTAAGAAGCGCAGCTCTGGATCCACAGCGTAACAGAGTAGTCAGCTGATCCCGCTGCTCCCCCCACCAATTTAACAACAACAGTGGCTGAGACAGCCCGCAGCCGCTAATAACACTGCCTGCTGTCTGGAGCGGTGCAGGCCAGGAGCTGGGCTCTAACCAATACCCACACCCTCTGTAATCTGGAATAGAGCTGGCAGTGTCAGGGGCTTTAACCAATACCCATCCCTGCTGCTGTCTGGAGTAGGGCTGGCTATGTTAGGGACTCTAGCCAATACCCACGCCCTCCATTGTCCTGTGGAGTTATGTCTGTTAATGACTGAGCCAACGTCAGTGTATTGTGTGTGTCTATGTGAATTGCAAGTATATTTTTCAGTAAGTTTATGTTTATGTGTGCATGCATTTGTGCGTTTGTGTTTATGCAGTGATGTACTTGTTGTGAGTGGATGTTTCAGGGATTGCCTTTATGAGTATATGTGTGAGATGGATTGACAAGTTCTTGAGTGTGTTATGTGCCTTTATATCAATGTATCTGAGTGAGTGCGTGCTACTCTTCAAAAGTGTGGGCAAGCACCCCAGCTCCGCCATCGCCTGAGGTAATATGTCTCCTCTTATATGTGCTTTTCGGCCAATCCTGTTTCGATAATGCACTGATGATCTTCAGAAGACATGATTTCAGATGAAAATAAAGAATTTCCGAACAGTAACTCATACTTTTGATGCTAAGGTACCACAGTCTTATTTATGCACACAGCTCGATCTTTTCCCTCCGCCGCAGCTGCTCCGTATTCTGAAAAGGCCAAGTCTGTTGCTTTGTAAGTGCACCTCTGCATACTTCATGAAGTGCGGCGAGATTTCCATTACAATGGACAGATTTGCGCTGAAGCGCGGCTTCTCTTAATGGTTTATGTTAGCGCGATGTAGCGATTTGTCCTTGCGCGAGTCTCGGCGCAGCCCAGGGAGGAGTGCGTTTACATGTTGATGAACTGAAAGCTTTGCTGTCTACGCCCACCGCAGGAGGTGACGAATTTTGTTTTTTCCCCGAGCCCCATCTCTCCAATATGATGAGGGCCTGTTTGAACAGAGCGTGGGTCCAGGGGAGAGGAATAGGGAAGGTCTACATGTAGCGGTATGGGGAGTCGTACCGTATGGCGACAGACTGTCGCAGTCACGGCACATACACGGCGTTATGGGGTTTTTCTCTTCGCGTGTTTTACAGCTGAATGCCTTAAGCCAGCGAGAATGGCTCAGGCTGCCACTGGTCCTCCTCTCTCACCATCCTTGGCATGTGGCGTCTGGACGCCACCTTTCGCTTTCCCGCCGCTTGGATAGTACGGTCTCGCGCCCTGAGCACAGCCACCTATTACACCTATAATGCTTTGTAATTACCACTGCCTTATAACTTTGAGATCTGCCTTGTTTCGCTCCGCGCCTCCATGAAAACACCCGGGGCCCACCGCCCGCCGCTGGTTTTGCAATGTATTTTGTAAACAGCGCTGGCCTAGAATGCCGCCGATGCCAAAATGCTTCCCGCCAAAGTGCAGGGCTTGTCGCTGTCATCGCCGCCCTGTCCGCGTGACCGTTCCGATGAAGTCAGGGAGGGCGGCTGAAGGAGAAGGGCTACATACACCGCATGCCACTAATGCTGCAGGCTGCGCAGTATGCGAGCGCGTGGAAACCCGAGATGAAATGTGGGCGCCGGATCATGAGGCTGCACATGCACCAGAGCTCATTATAACACACCGAGGCTGCTGAACCATTCGAAATCTGCTGTCCGTTCTCAGTGCGAACATGCTTTCATTTCTCATTAATAGAAAGAGAAGGTCAGGTATTCCTGTGTAATCGATCAGATTGGCCTAAATGACATCCCCATGTCTGGATAAACAGGCACACGTGCCCTGCACAGGCTGTGCACGTGACTGTAATTGTGTGCCTATCTGTGTCATGCACATGTGTTATTTTGGCGATCCGAGTCCAGGTATGAGCAGTTAATCTGATGCAGCTTGCCCTCTCTATTAGCGATGGGTACAGGAACGTGAACATTTCAATACACGGAAGACCATGAATAATTAAGCACTTTACAGCAGGGGGAAAATACTTGGAAAATAAATTAAACTGAATTGGCAGTTTGTTGCCTCATAGGTAGGCCAATGTGGTTATTTCTAGAATTGTCTCTCCACACTGCATTTCAGCAGCAGCTGTGACCTCAAAGTGCGCAGTTCTAAAAAATGAACTGATGTCATTGCGGCTACATGCAATAGGATGCATGCTAAATCACCCATGATTCTAACAACTCTTCAAGGGTGCGATTGCTTAGTGACAACAGGAGCCGTAATGAAATATAAAAGTTACATGTTTGGAAATTATTTGTATTATATATAGTCTACGTAAGAGAGGTGACTTGTGGAGATCTCTCCGTCAAAATGACGGTCTTGCAGTATGAGACCTGGCTCTGCTCATGTACTCGTACAGGTTTAACTGTTTCACTTGGAAACCTCAGCAGACGCGGCATTTACTAACATCCGTCGTGACAATGGGATGTTACCGGTCAAAGTAAACCCAACCGGCAGAAAAATGTGATGTGACTTGTACTTTATCAGGAGTTGGATCGATGAAAGAGTGAAACTAGGCCAGTCCTAGGATTCTCGCCGCTCTGAACAAGGACGTACTGAAGCCGTGGCTCTAAAGTGACCCAACACAAACAATACTGACAAACCTAGCTATGCTTGGCATTTCCTAAGGAAATGTTCCCATTCTTGCCTTCACTTAGCTTTATTTGAATTGAATTGCATGTTGCGTGGGTGTTAGTTTGTTCTGAACAACTGCATTGGTTTTCAGCCAACACTTGGATCTGAAGGGAGACCTTGAGGATTAGCGCTTTCCATCGAGTGCACGGCGGCAGGATTTGACAGATGTGGTCCTGACAGAAGGACAAACCTGGCAGGGGGCCGTCTCCGACCTCCAGAGCACACCGCTCCCTCGTGATGCCGACTCAACACCTAGCCTCACACCACGTAACCAGAGTTAGTTTCGTCTGGCTCTGTATATCCAGCCAAACCTTACCCCCCCAACACACATACACACACACACACACACGCGCGCAATCATGGCACGTGGTGGTAAACCCTTTGCCCTTCAACTGCTGCCCAAGAGATAACTTCTCTCCATCATTATTTAACATTATTTAACAAATCGGTCAACATCATGGAGAATAACGACAAACCATGTCCCTGTTTTCATGCTGCTACAGTAGTGTGCATAAAACTGTTAGCTCAGCAAATATCAGACAAACAAACAATACTGTAATACTGTATTCTGCACAAGTTACAATTACAGTAAAAAAAAAATGTTTGTATGTAGTACTGGAAATATTAGACACTATGTATCTCTTCGCCTAGCTGGATCTGACCAGAGAATTTCATCGATATCACAGGCGATATCCTCTTTGGCAAAACAACGTGGGAAGAACCGTCTTGAATGTCGAATCCAACCTTGCACAGCTGCAGTGTCAATTCGGTCAGCGGCCTCCTCCATGGCCTGAATGAAGGTTACCTGAGCCTAGGGCCGCAGATCGTAAACTTTCCACTGTCATGCTGAGAAACACTTTGATTGGGTTCAGAAAAGGAGAGTATGGTGGAAGGAATAGTTCTGCAAACTGTGGATGGTATTGAAACCAGTTCTGGACCAGAGCAGAGCTGTGAAAAGACACATCGTCCCAGATGACAATGTATTGCACCTGGTTGATTTGATGATTGCTGCTGTGACGATGTAGTGCAATCGGTCCAAAACCGTGAGAATGTGAGGTGTGTTGTATGGGCCCATATTGGCATGACGGTGGAGGACCCCATTCTGTGTAATGGCAACGCAAATTTTGATGTTACCCCACGTTGCCTGGGGACATTGATTATAGCCCTGTGGCCAATGATATTTCTGCACCTCCTTCTTGCTGTTGTGAGGTTAAACCCTGCCTCAATGTAAATGAATTCATGTAGGATTTCCTCAGCATCAATTTGTAAAATTCTCTGAAATACAAGATTGTGTAGTTCTGTATTGATCAAGTATACACTAGTCAATTTATGTATATCAGCTAAGATTTGGCTGAGCTCTTAGTCCAGCCTCCTTTAGCGTCAATCTGCGGTTCACGACACGGTCAACTAGTGTGGCGCAAATTTCATTTGATCCTCTTCTCTTTGAGCACATTCTCCTCCTGCTGCAGGTCTTCCTGTTTCCTCCTCCTCTGGCAAGGCCTCCGCCTCTCCCTCTTCTTCTGCCTCTTCCTCTCCCTCCTTCTCCTCCTCCTCCTCGTTGGATTCCCCCCTCACTCCTCTTCTTCTGATTCCTTCCATTTTAGCTGAAGACAGGTGAACTCACCTGCTGCATTTTTATAGTGCTTAAACCTGATTGGTGTGTCTACAATTAAGCAATCGTGTGTTTCCGCACCTGATGGCTGTGTTTAACCGATTGGCTCATAGGTGTGGTCATTTTATAGTCAGTGCTTTGGAATTGCAAGGAAGTGCCATCATGATATATTTCTGTGCCTTATGTATGCAAGTGTTTTCAGTGTTTTTTTAAATCACTGTGTGTATTGTTTTGCAAATAGTGTAAGGCTGACATTGTGCTTATAGTTGTGCTAATCTGGGCCGATGCTTTGCTCCTTGTGTGTAAGGTTTTGAAAATTGTGTATTACTTTTGATTGTAGTGTTTACGCAATCAGAAAAAACTATAAACAATTAAGTTGCCTTAAAGTAGTTATGAGAAAAGAGAAAAACAAGTAACATGCAGACATCACATTACTGTACCATTGGAAAAACAAGTGAGAAGCAGACATTACGTTATTGAACCATTGTGGTGGAAAAATCATACTTCCTGACATTTCCTGTGATGAAGGTATAAAAATTGGGTGTGAGAAGCAGAATGTCAGTTTTCTTGCGTAAAAAGAACTTGCCTTTATATTCATCAATATGCCTCAATAAAGCGTAATTTTCCGAAAAATCTCCAATTGTTTGAGGATGGGTGAACCTCATAATAGGACAGTATTTCTGAAAGAAAACCACGACAACTGTTTTTCAGCATGTGACTTTCAGATTAATCTCCCAGCATGTCTTCAAAAAGAACACGGTAGCATCATTGTTGTACATGCGAAACTGTCCATTGCAGGTTACATGTGTGCATTTACCTGCCAGAGCACTGGCTTCTTGTTTCTGCGATTCCAGTACAGTCTGCCTACCTCTTTCACTGAGGCAAAAGGAAACATTTTATTTAGAAGTTTAAATTTTGCATTGTCATCTTGTGAAACTTCAACTTTTCATTAGGTGAAACGATAGCTTGGTAATTTTTCTTATTTCCCTGAAGTTTCGTGATAGGCCTGTTTCCTTTCAATGGGAGCTCTTCCCCCACACTTATCTGGTGACCTGCATGCGACCTTCATCTTCAACAGACACTCAAACCTCATTGATTTCTGACTGCCCATGATAAGGATGTCTGGAAAAGTCTGTCACTAATGTCTGTCTGTGAACTTACCATGAAACTGCTTTTGACTATCCTGTCCTGTCAGTCATTACTTGTGTGTGAATGTGATTGGCAATGGATGGATAAATTTTCTTTCGGCAACAAAAGTGAATCATCTTTGTTGCTTCACTGTCTGGTAATATTGAAGTCTATGAGACAGTTCTCTTTCGGGCCCAAGGAAACATGAAAATAACATGCAGTTATGGCTGTAAAAAGACACCCTGGTAGACTGCGGTTTAAAATCATAATATAATTCAATAAATAATACTTAGAACAGAGGTAGAAAAGGACAGCAGTATATCAGTTGGTACTGTGTTGACTCCACTTGAGTGAAATACTGTGCTGTAATTTTTTTTTTGCCCCCTTCCCAATTTCTTGCATTTTTTATACAACCCCAATTCCGATATAGTTGGGATGAAGAGTAAATTGTGAATAAAATCAAAATGCAATGACTTTCAGATTACATGAGCCAATGTTATTTACAATAGAACATAGATAACATTTCAAATTTTAAAACTGAGACATTTTACATTTTTATCCACAAAATGAGCTTATTTCAAATTTTATGGTAGCAACAGGTCTCAGAAAAGTTGGGACAGAGGCAAAAAAAGGGTTGAAAAAGCTATATATAAAAGAATCAGCTGAAAGAACTTTTAGCAAGTAATTAGGTCAACTGGCATCTGGTGTGTAACATGATTGGCCATAAGAGATGTGGCTCTCAAAATTAAAGATGGCCAGAGGCTCTCCAACCTGTGAATAACATATTGGCTCATGTGATCTGAAAGTCATTGCGTTTAGATTTTATTCACAATTTACACTTTGTCCCAACTATTTTGGAATTGGAGTTGTATTTGTCCGACTTAAAGCTGTAGTCGATAATAGAGAGAAGAAACTCTTTTTTTTTCAGAGGGTGAAAACACCACAAGTTCCAGGCCCCTGTTCCTCCCTCCGCTGCACTTCAGTTCCGCCTCCAAACCCCTCCCCACAGAGGAGGCTGTCATGAATGCTCAGGCTAGCAACCATGGCAACTGTCAAGGCCAGGGGTGTGTTCAAAGACACACCGGTGCACATCGTTTTGTTACGGTTTCCAGGTTGAACGACCTGTTTCCTACAACCAGTGTGCAATGGTGCACAACGGGGTCTGAGGTATGTTTTCTCCTGTTTGGTGGGTGTGCCCGGGTGTTATCCAATCAACAGTAACATGTATGAACCGCACCATCTTAAAAGGGCAGTGGTGCAATGAATCCAACATGGGTAGGATATAAATGCATCTCTTGCAACTAGGTATTGTATGGCCCTCTAGGCTGCCTTAGTTGCAACGCTTGTGACACAACAGGGCGTTCAGCGCACTACTGTTTCCGTTTAAATATACATTTTGCTACGTGTTGCTGACTTTGAATGCACCCCTGATATACAACATGATAACTAGACATTGGTTACCATTGTGAAATACCTATAGATGGATCTGAAGTTTGTTAACACCACTCCCTGACTCGCGCATGATGTGCGTGGAGCGTAAGGCCACTCTGCGCTGCACCAGCAATAATAATAATGTGGTTTTGTGTGCGTGCGTTTATTTGAAAAAGTAACTTGGATTTGCATCTATTTATTGTTCATCAACATTATATTTGTTGATTAGCTAATTGGGAGACAGTACTGATCGATTTTTAATCGTATTTGAGCATTGCAAAGGCTGCAGCAATGTCTGCTGAAATCGGGTATCTTAAAGGAGGACCGTCATCAAAAAATTTCTGTCCTCCTGTTAATTCAATTTGTTAATCTCCTGCTAGTTAAACTGAATTCATGTAGCTCAGCTGGCTAATTCATGAAAAAATTGAATTTAATTGAGCCCATTAGGCAGCGCCATTATTTTCCGTAGCACCTATCGCGTCTGATTCTTGGGCACAAGATCATGTCGTCAGCACGGAGGTCTGGCGCGTCCAGGCATCATGGCTGATGCATTCGATTTAATGAGATTCTCGTTAGTGAACAGATCTGAAATCGCTTTGAAAATGCAGCATTGTCAGGCATACGACTGTATCAACGACACTAAACAGATGGCCAGTGTGACAATACACACGTTCCCAAAGGACAGGGATTTAATTTGCTGTTGGGTTATAAAGTCGCACAATGGCACAATGCATATCACTGTTCAGGGATGCTTTCTTTGCTGCTGCTGAGAGTGTAATCACGTCACGATTCCGTTCTTTCATGAGCTGAAACGACGCGTAGCTTGAGTTCAAAACAATGGCGGCCACCGTATGGATTTTATCATGGAAATTCCGGGCAATTATTGCCGATTACGTGGTAAGGATTAATTATCTTGCGGAAATACTTGAAGCGGGTGCTGATGAACATCAGTGCAATACAAGTGGAAATACAAGTGGAAAGTTAATACAAGTGGAAATAGGTAAGCGCGATAATCCTCCTTTAACAAGACTGCCTTGATGCGGTACAAAGAAAAACTTGTTTTTGAAAAGGTTTACTTACCTGATCCATACAACTTCTTGAACTATTCGGCGCAGCTTTTGTTTTGCCTTACGCGAGCAAGTCCTGGTCAGGTGATGCCCATCAGTGCCGTTGCAGTCGGACTCGTATATATCACCATTCAACAACCGCAACCACTTTTGCATTGACACACTATCACATCGGCAGAAATATATATCCCATAAATGATAAAAAATTGGTGTAATAGATACAATCGGCAACAAAGAGAACGCCCACGAAAGTAGAGCCGAGCGGGAAAACAAACCGGTCTCTGCCATTAGCTATAATGCCATAGAGTTGCTGTGTGCCCTTCTGCAAGGCAAATAAACAAACAAAAAAAAATCACCAATTAAAGTTTTACATTTTACCAAATAACAAAATAGAACCACAAAGGAGGACAGAGTGGCTTTAAGCTATCAGAAGAGAGGACGAGTTTGGCAGATTATGGCGGGACCCCACAACAGAACTTGAATGTCTGCAGGCCACCGAGTCGGATCATTTGCCCAGTTTTGTGAAACGTATGGACAACAATCCAACCTCAGTATATTTAATTTTTTAATATATCAATCCTGGTCAGCAGGCCATAGCAACTTAAAGTACGTCATGATAACTTCTTAGCATTAGCAAGACATGTTTAAATTCCGTGTTTTAACAGTACAGCTGATGGCTGGAAGGATTGTTTCCCCCCTCGGCTCTAACCAGATGTGACATTTGTGAAGCATTCCCATTGCCGACTATATATACAACCATGTCGTACATGTTAGATATTATATGTGTGTAATATGGGTTTCTCGCGCCGCCTTAGGTCAGATTCCATTCATTAGCAAACTTCAACCAATTCCCAACAGTAATATTATCAATCCTGCTGGTAACTGTAAACCATTGCTTGTGTTAGCTTCTATTTGATGGTCTATTCAAGTCAATAGGATGAATAAGTTGGTAGCTAGCATGCTAACGCTTTTGGCCATTAAAGGACCACTGTGTAATATTTGGCATGGCTTATTGGCAAAATCTGAATATACTACCCATTAATATGTTTATATACATGTACTATCGCTATAAAATAAAATTTGTCTTGTTTTCCTAGCCTTATAATTATGCATTGATATATACATATAGCAAGGGCCTTGCTTTAGGGACGTCGCCATCTTGTACCGCCATGTTGGTTCTGCAGCTCGTACCATAGATATAACGGACAATCCAGTCAGCTAGAGAACGCATTTCGCGTGTATAAATCTCAGTCGAGGAAGACGCCATTTCTGCAAAAGTGTTTTAGTCCTTGGAGGCCACCGTCTTTTTTCCGAAGGGAGCGGTGAGCGTGAGTGAGTGAGCGAGCCCTGCAGTCTAGAATCTGAACGCTGTATGTCATCATTCCCCCCCCCCATTTTACACACTGGTCCTTCAAAGTAAAAGTTTTCAAGGGTAAATGTTATCGTAGAAGCTTGAATTTATCATTCGAATGGTGAAAAGTGTTAGAATTCTAGCCGGCGAATTATTCATCCAATTGACTTGAATGGACTGCCAACTAAGGGCTAACGCTTTTTTTTAATTTTCCAAAAAGTATGATGTTGACATTTATGGGATTAATAGGTCCTCAAATTAGAGAGCCTGAGATATAAAATTTATGAAACATCAATTTTACAAGACAAAGCCAGAGATGATTATTACCAGCCCTGTTTAGTGGAAACATCACTGAAATAGGTCACTGCCTGGCAATACGAAGTAGGTAGAAAGCTATACATGCAATCTGATGAAATTCAAGTACAGAAGATAAACCAAGTTGTTGACATTTCCATCTGAAAAAGGTCACAAAGTCATTTCTAACCCTCTGGAACTTTGGCAAACCAAAGTGTGAGCCATTATCCATGAATGCAGAGAAGTTTGAACAGTTGTGAACCGTCCCAAGAGTCACTGGATAAGAAGAAGTCCTCCTAGAAAGTAATGATGAATCATCTAAGAGGTCACAAAAGAACTCAGATGAACATGTAAAAAACGTCAGGCCTCACTTGCCTTAGATAAGGTCAGTGTTCATGATCTCATGAGAAGAAAGACGGGGAAAAAATTACATGCGTGGCAAAGCAGCAAGCCGAAAACTACTGCAGACCCGAAAAGAACATTAAGGCTCATTTAAGATTTGCAAGTAAACATCTTGATGACCCCCAAGACTTGTGAAATAATAATATGAAGCTTAGCGAAAGCTCAGTCAGGTAGACTCTCTCGCGCACTTCAACTCAGTTCATTTTCTTTTCATTCACTCTCATCCTCACTCAAATCTCCGCAGTCAATCTCTGCGGCTGTCAATTGAGCAGTAAGCTGGTGTAGCAGCTGATCTCCTCTATCCAACCGTGGCACACCTCAGCCGCATTACTAGCCAGTAGTTATGTTGCTGTCTTTTTTTTTTAAATGTCATTTTTCTCTGCCCTTGTTCGTGGCTGGTGAGAAGAAAGGTGAGATGGTGAGATGGATTGCGAGATGGAGGAGGGAGGGAATAAGAAAAGGAAAAAAGGAATTGAAAATGAGGAAGAAGAACAAAAATATTGCTAATTGGAATGAAAGTAGATGAGAAGGTATATCGGGCCAACCGTGTGTTTTCAGATGCGAATGGGATAGGGAAATTTGGGAAAAGTGGGAGAGGTCAGTTGAGTAAAAATTACTAGAACTGGGCTTGTAATTATTGAGTGTTGTTCAAGGAAGCAAAGGGACAAAGTGTTAAAAATTAAAGACTATGACGAAACAAAAGTAGTTTGGTTTTTTGTTTGGGGATAGGGTACTATTAAAAGGGGCTATTAGCAGCATTCCTTTGGATAGTTAAGCAGAAGCATTTTTGGAAGTTGACAGAGTATGCGGTGCAAGGAGGCTCAACAGCCATCGGAATGGAGAAGAGATATGTAGTAATTCACTGGTGTTAGAGTTCGAAAGGGAGATGCCACAGAGGGTGTTTTTAGATTATGTTAGTTATAGGGTGAGGGCATATGAGAGGGCTCCACATCAGTGTTATTGGTGTCAGGACTATGGGCACGTGGAAACGGTGTGCCAAAAAAAGAATTGGAAGGTGTAGAAGGTGCGGGAAAGATTGTTGTAATGATGAAGATTGTGAATTGACGAAGGAGCAGGCTGTCTGTTTTCACTGTGGGGGAAATCACGAGGTGGGGGCATTACAATGTGACCGCTGGAAGATTGAGAGGCAAGTGGAACAAACACGAGCACGGGGGAAAATGTTTTCCGGAGAAGCCACAAAAAGGGTGCGGGCAGAAAAGGAGACCTTTGTGACAGAACCCAACAGTATGGGAAAGCAAAATGAGAGGGGTGAATCAGAATTGATAAATGGGTGGATGACGTGACATGGCAGTTTTGCTGTCTTCAGTGTCATGTATGAAAAAATATATATTTGCCAAAAACCTCCTCAATATTGTGCAAAACATTCTGCTTTATGTGAACATACTCAACATTATAACAGAATTTTCAACCAAACATAACAAGACTCATATGGCGTGACTGTCCGACGCTTGTTTCTCAAAGTAAGAACTTGAATAAAACTAAGAAAAATTTCTGATAGGACACTTTGTCAAAGAGATTATTTATTAAAAGCATACAAGCATACAAGCATACAAGCACACATTGAGTTTGGCGGTATGGCTCTGTTCGAGAGATCCCTGCCCGTCCAGCGTGGAACCAAAGGCAGGGAGCTGCTATTAACCCCCCAAAACGGAACCATACTGATGCACGCCAATGATGGAATATGGTGCTTCCATAGGTTTAAAGGCAGCACACCGGCTTTGAGAATTTCTCTTGAAGCCAAATATGAGAGAATTATCCCATGTGAAGGGTACCAAGTGTCGTGACAGCCCGACGGTTGGCACAATTTCTCTTGAAGCCAAACACGAGAGAAATATTCTATATGGAGTGTACAATGTGTCGTGACAACCCAGCGGCAGGCACAATATCTCTTGAAGCCAAATACAAGAGAAATATTCTATGCCCAGGGTATTATGTGTCATGACAGCCCGGCGGCTGGCACAATTTCTCTTGAAGCTAAACAAAAGAGAAATATTCTATGTGGATTCTATGATGTGTCATGACAGCCCAGCGGCAGGCACAATTTCTCTTGAAGCCAAATACAAGAGTAATATTCTATGCCCAGGGTATTATGTGTCATGACAGCCCAGCAGCTGGCACAATTTCTCTTGAAGCCAAACACAAAAGAAATATCTTAAGTGAGTGTACTATGTGTCATGACAGCCCGGCAGCTGGCACAATTTCTCTTGAAGCCAAATACAAGAGAAATATCCTACGCCCAGGGTATTATGTGTCATGACAGCCCGGCGGCTGGCACAATTTCTCTTGAGCCAAATACAAGAGAAATATCCTATGTGAAGCGTACTAAGTGTTGTGGCAGCCCAGCGGCTGGCACAATTTCTCTTGAAGCCAAACACAAGAGAAATATTCAATGGGAAGTGTGGTATGTGTCGTGACAGCCCGGCGGCTGGCACAATTTCTCTTGAAGCCAAACAAGAGAAATATCCTGTGTGAGTGTACTAAGTGTCGGGACAGCCCGGCGGCTGGCACAATTTCTCTTGAAGCCAAACACAAGAATATTCTATGAGTGTACTATGTGTTGTTACAGCCTGATGGCTGGCACAATTTCTCTTGAAGCCAAACAACAGAGAAATATTCTATATGGAGTGTACAATGTGTTGTGACAACCCAGCGGCAGGCACAATTTCTCTTGAAGCCAAACACAAGAGAAATATCCTATGTAAAGTGAACTGAAACAGCCCAGTGGCTGGCACAATTCTTGAAGCCGTGTACAATGAAATAATCTATGTGAAGTGTAGTATGTGTCATGACAGCCCGGGGGCTGGCACAATTTCTCTTGAAGACAAACACAAGAGAAATATTCTAAATGTAGTGATAGTCCTCTCAAAGCAGATTCAGGAGAATTATACCATATGATTTGAAGAGAACAACATGAAGGCAGGTACCTTTAATAATTGAAGTGTATGTTGTGGTGAATGACATGACATGCGCGCTGAGGAGTGACGCCTCATGCCCTGACTATGTGCATAGAAGTATTCTAAACAAAGCGTGAAACAGATATAAGTAGAAGAGGATTTCATTTAACATACAAAACATCGTGACAATTTACCCAGTCTTACTCATTCATTTTGAGCTTCCATAATGTCCTTAATTCCTGGGCAAAGGTAATGTTCTTGGCTGCGTGTCCAATATCCTGAGGCCTTTAATACCTTCATTAGGCCACAAAGGAGGCAATGCGCTGCATGAATATAGAAATGAGGCAGAGCTGAGCAGCAAACTAGGAATAGGTTCCCCAGCCTCCGAGATGATCAAGGGAACTTAATTAGTGACAATGCACTTCGTATGAAACCCTTGTCTGAACCCCTCAAAAGCAAGCCAGTGGCGACAGTGGTAAGGAAAAACTCCCCATGTGCTAAAATATAGGAAGAAACCTTGGGAGGAACCAGGCTTACGAGGGAAGGTCCATCCTCCTCTGACCGTCCCAGGGTCTAAGTTCATCGTTGCCGTAATGTGAAAGGAAAATTGACAAGCAGCCCAGGATTTGTAGTTTTCTGACGCCATGACCCATTCCATGATAGTGGAGCAGCGCTTGTGCAGAGGCCAGGTAGCGTTGATGGCAAAGATCAGCAGCAGCATGCTCAGGGCAGGGTCCACCATGGACATTCAGAGAATGAAATGCAGGCAATTAGTGGAGAACACAGTGGTAAGCAATGTTAGGAATGTACCATGAAATAATACTTCCAACTCCATAAAGTTGATAAAGGAGTACTGGTTCGCTAAACAAGAACTGGAATCGAGCGTTCTTGGCTGCATCCACATGACCATGCGCCGCTTTAAATTTACGGTTGATAAATCACACGCCAATGTGAAACGTTCCTTTGGCAAAAACAAACACAATGTTTTCGAAGCAAGCCACATAAATTTTTGAGACAAGTTTTTTTTACGCTTGTTATCCTGCATAACCTAGAACTTCCAAGGTGACAACATGCAAGCGTGACATCCAACCACAGCAAATCATCAAAATGCAGTAACCAAAATAAACATGTTATAAAAGCAGCAGTGATAACGAAAACCACAAACCTTGTCACGGGTTGCTCCGTTTCCGGCGGCAGCAATGTTAAGCGTACATGCTGCAGAGCCTCTGCTCAGAATGCGAGCTTAAGTAAACTAGCATATCAATCAAGCAATCATGTGACGGCAAATCAGATGACATCCATGAGCACTCAGGTGATTCTCAAGCTCGAGAAGCGGCTCCTATAGTTAGCAAGCTTGACTACGTGCCTATCAGAAATTACGACAAGCTCCATAAATGCAAAAATTCTCAAAAAAAAAACAGAAAAATAATACAAATGTCTATTTGTTAGTCTACTCTTTTCAAAGTCCAGGCATAATGTTTTGAGTCAGTTCTAATCAAAAAGATTTTGTCACACGAATCAAAATCTTATGGTGTGACATTATTTTGGGATATTTCAACGGGCAACTGTTTGGACACCCTTGGGAAGGAGAGGACCTTCTTCAGCAAGGTTGTACAGAACTAGCAATACCGGTTCATGACAGGTTTCTGAGGTGAGTTATCATTTTTATATTTACAATAAATCAGATCTTGTTGGCCCTCTGACAAAAGTCCCACCTCCAGATGTCTTTTGTTGTGACACATTTTTCATGAAAATGCAACAAAAAATTATTATTTTGTCATAATTACAAGTAAATCTACGTTGCTTTGTTACAGATAGCATGTTGTTAGCATGCTAATCTGTAGCTACAAGACTCAAGGTTGTGCTAAGTGCAGAAAACATCATATGGTGTGACGTCTGCCTGTCTGTTTTCTGAGATACTGAATTTTGGGTTTTCATTGGCTGTCGGTTGTCATCATCGGAGTTGGAAGAGGTGGACACTTGAAATGGTTGGTCAGCGTGTTGTAAATCCGAATAGTATGAGTTTCGCTTTTGAGTCATGTTACTGGGATCGGCTTTTTATTGATGATGTTCTGGTTTGCTGATATGCTCTGATATCCTATACATTGGTTTAACTTGAATTTTTTACTCATTGTCACCACTGCTAATGCTTTAAGGGGCGAGGGTCTGCAATCTTTGATTTTCTTGTCATTGGTTGTTGTTCGTCACTTCAGACTCCACCATATATGAGGTCTATAACTGGGGTTCAGTTTGGAGCTAGATGTTCTGACCCATCTTTTCCAAGCCTATTTCTAATAGCCCCAAGCAAAACCTGGATCATTTGTTCAGAGTAAGTGCTGCCCTTCAGCGGCTATGCAAGGTATACGTACGACCTCTCTAACAACTAGGCCCCTAGCCATCTTCAGCAAATGCATCTTACGTGCGCCCCGAAGCATCTGCAATCATCAAAGCCGAAAGATCCCTGAAGCCTTTTCAGTCCATGGTAAGCTTGCAAATAACTGGTGGCCATTGCTGGCTATCATCATGCAAAAAAGAAAAAAAAAAATGCAGAGCTTTGCAGCCCCTAGCTATTGCTTGCTAATGTCCAGATTGTATAGTTCTTTAAACCTCATTCGTGTTCCATGTCATGCTCATCATGTTTTCTTCTCTCAACAGCCTATGCTTCTCGGTCATTATGTTGTTCCTGCTTGGTGAGTAGTCCTTCCTTTGGGGGATTCATCAGGCTGTGTTTTCGGGGGGCTTCCGCCCCCTATTTTTGGGGGATATTCAGGCTGCTGCCCTGAGCCGTGCTCCTGCTCTACGAGTCTCCCGAAGAGTCCAAGCGCCAAAGACTTATCTGATTTTAAGCATATTAATTCTGACTGCTGTCTTCCTGCTGTCCTGATCCTCTCATCCCCATCAATTAATTACCCAGTCAGCGGAGGATGGGCTTCCCCACAATAGCCAGGTTCCTCCTGAGATTTCTTCTCATTGGGGAGTTTTTTCTCCCCACTGTTTGAGGCTTTTTCTCACTACAGGGAGTTTTTTGCCTGCTTTTTTGGGATTAGGGATTAGTCTGGGCTCTGCCCTTTTCTCTCTGTAAAGCATCATTGTGACAGCCTGTCTATGAAAAGCACATATAAATAAAATTGAATTGAATTGAATTGAATTGAATTCTACTTATGCTCAATGCATAATACATTTTTCCTGATTTCACTCGAGTCTCTCCTGGTTGAACTGTGGATTGACGAGTCAAAAGTGGAACTTTTTGGAAGACACAGGTCCAGTTATGTCAGGTGTCAAACATTCCACAATAAGAACATCACCCCAATAGTCAAACACAGTGGTGGGAGAGTGATGGTCAGGGGGCTGCTTTGCTGCCTCAGGACCTGGGCAACTTGCCATAATTGATGCAACCATGAATTCTGAAGGAACCAGAAAGTCCTTCAGGAGAATTTCCAGCCATCGGCTCATGATCTAAACACAAGCACTGTTGGCTTATACTAATGACAATGATCTGAAACGCGCAAGCAAGTCCACCTCTGATCTGCAGAGGAGAGTGAGCCAAAATTTCATCTCAGCAAAATAAAAGACTCATCACCAGCTATCACAATTGTTTGATAGCAGTCGTTGCTGCCAAGGGCAGCCCAACCAGCGCTTATATTTGATTGATATAGGTTTTGAATAACAATTCATCTTCTGTAATTGAAATGATCATTTAAAAGCTGCATTTTGTGTTTGTCTGAAACAAATAAGCAAAAATATAGGAAATTGTGAGGGGGGAAATGCTTTTTTCATAGCTCTGTAGCTTTGGTTCCTGTGTCCCATTGTAAACCCTGGAATTCTCCTGCCTTACAGTCAGTTACAGGTTGTTATTGCACTCTGTCAGGTGGGATTCTGGGGGCCATAACTCTACGGAATTGCTGCAGACAATCATTGCTACTAAGCGTGAAAAGAATAGCCCCATTCCTACCTCCTTGGGGATAACGGAACTTGCACAGATAAGCCAGCTCACACCCCTCTCCCCAGCCTGTTTTGCCAGCATGTTTCTAAAGCGCTGAGTCACGTGTTTCTCTGTGTCTCCTTTTCAAGTTTCTTTTTAGCAGCTCACTTCAACATACTGCAGCTCTCCGATAATACGCCGTCCTGAGGACAACAAACCCCATACTGACCAAACAGCTACAATATTATTTTGGCTGCTGGAGAAGTGTAATTGAAATATTTATTTATTCATTGTTTGTCCGCACGGGGTTTAGTTGGGGGTCAGATAGAGTGCAAAAGTGATTTGGATGGGTGGTGTTTACTCGTAACGTTCCTCGATTTTCCATTATGGTCACAAAGGAGTTAGCTTGCGAGGAATGTGCCCTGGCAAAGGTGCGCGCGTGATCACTACAGACGCAACACTAAACGCCGCCATGGAGACGGGCCGCAAGCCATCCCCTACTACCATGGCTACTCGGCCAAACACCTGCCTGCATGGGGCTAAGAAGGGGAGAAAGGAGCTTGTATCTGAAAATATATTCAGTCCCGTAACAGTAAGCTACTGTAACTGAGCTTCTTTGAAAACTAATCAATTCAGCAGCCCTTGCAGTTTGTGAGCTTGTATTTGACTGTGAGTGGTTACCCTGCTGAAAGAAGTCAGAGAAACTATTAGGCAACCATTAGGCATATTCTGTTGGTTTCTAATGGTTCCTTGTTGTTTTGTAATGGTTTCTAATGATTTCTAAAGGCTACTTTTCCTAATGGTTTGGTTTGTCTTTTTAATGGGATTCTATTATCTCCTACACAAATCTACAGGACTTTAACTGGTCCCTACTAATGGTCCCTACAGGAGTCTTCATGGTTCCTACAGGCATTTCTATACCAGTCTAATGGTCACTATACAGCGGTCTAGCGGTCACTACAGGGTGTAGTGGTCTCTAATCGTTCCTAATGTGATGGAGGAACACAGATGTCATAGCCTTCTTTGGCGATCACATCTGTGTGATTTCTAGTGGGTCCTTGTGTAGGCTATACAGTATGTTTGTAGATTACAGTGTTCCGTGATTTCATTTAATACATTCCAAGATCACCTTTGGCCTTTTGCAATTAAATTTGTGATGAAATCATATTTGGCCTTTCGTGATGAAATCATTGTTCATGACTTATCCATCCAAGAGGAGGGAAATGAACATAACCTGATGGTTTGATGGTTCATTTTCTGAAAAAGTTTGATTAAAATCACAAACTGCATTGAGTTGTCACGCCCCATATGTTCCTAATTCAGAGGGGAAAATATCTATGTCACTGGTCCCTAGTGCTAGGACTCTGCTATAATTTCTGTTGCAGCAGTAGGTTTCTCATTATGTTTTCCTAATATTTTTAGATCCTAATGGGACCGATTTTCTAATGGTCTTAGCTCCTAATGGAACCAGTAGCTTTCTAATGGTATTACATACCAATGGAACCAGTAGCTTTCTAATGGTATTACATTTTAATGGGACCAGTAGGTCTCTAATGGTATTACATTCTAATGGGACCAGTAGGTCTCTAATGGTTTTACATCCTAATGGGACCAGTAGGTTCCTAATGGTTTCTTCTAATGGTTCCTAATGGGGTTTCAATTCCCATTAGACCATTAGAAACCTAATGGTTCCTAATGGTTTTTTTTCTAATGGCATTCTACTGGATTTTTCAGCAGGGGAGAGAATCAGAGCTTGTTTCTAAGGGCGTATTATAGTTGTATGTGTAGTGTGTGCAAGTCCACTGTCCTGCTGGTTTTTTCTCCCACTTAAACAGTATGTCACAGTAATTACCCACATTCAACAACTAAGAATCTCATCGAGTTGCTGACAATTCGATTTAATTTTAGCTAATTAGGATTCAAATGAATAGCTATTTGACACATCCCCAGGAGCTGGGTCCCACTGTAACGTTTGCATCAAAACAGTGCATTTCTTTGCTAGCCTAAGAGTCTGGTATGTCCCTCTTTGATGCTTTCTCACACTCAAGGTTATCCTGGAGCGAAAGGTCGTGTCCACAATGCGGGGATGCCTCTGTGATATAGATGTCGTAAGTCATATCTAAGAGGTGCAGGCAGTGGGGGTTGGGGGGGAGGGGGGGGGGGGCGCAGACTTGCACATTCTGCTCACTTGACCTTGAGAGGTTCCCTCTGTAGCCATGGGCTCTGACTAAAATGCTTTTTATTTTTGTGTCATGTCGCCTCCACACCTGTCACTAGCAGGTTCAGTAGCTGCCATCAGTTCCAGGAAAGCACGCGCCAAATGTCTGCTTTTTTTTTTTTGTTTTAACCTCCGCCGGAAAGCATTTTGGGGATAGAGGGATTTTAGGCCCCTAATCCTGCCGTGAGTGTCGGTGCATGTGCAGCAGGTGCTCCAGGTGCCACCGCACCGTTCTCCGCGTAAGAGCGCACGACCTTGTTTTGACTGTGCGCCAGAATGGTTTACATGTACACAAAACCTGGGGGGCTTTGAGTACAGTAAGCATGGCAGTCACCGTGAACAGTCAACAGAGAGCATCTGGATGCCAGAAAATGAACCGTTGACTTTCAGTAGTTATAGCGACAACCGGGTGTCAGGATGGAATGTGTCGGTTGCTTGACTGGCAGCTGTAGAGTTGCTGGTTTGAGCCGTTGGTTGGGGCCTCAGATTCCCTCATGCAGAGGTTCTGTAAAGGGTCAGTAAGGAAGATCTCTGCCGTTGGTTACTTCAGCAAGGCCCTTAACCCCCAAACTGCTTCAGGGGCTGTACCCCTGTACCTCTCTCACTTCCTCAACAGGCCACTGTGCTATCTGGTATTTATCACTGGGAATTCTTGAAACACTAGATGACTAAACCTGCTTCACTAGGCTCAAACTGATATTTATCACCTACTATAATCTCTTGGTATAAATTTGCCCGCACGGACATCTCCCAGAGTTTTCTTTGGTTGAAAATGAGAAAAATAAACACTGGAGTATATCACACATCTCTGAGTTCACCCTAAATTATATCTTGTGTTTTTCGAAGCTGGTTGGGATACTATTTAGTGAGTACATATAGACTTTCAGATAGCCTTTTCTTTAGGAAAAATATAGTTTGCACTAAAATTTGTAACACACATATATCTGGAAAGGGTAATTGTGAGAAAATACCGCAAGCCGAAGATACTGCATTTTAAATACATGCTTATTGAACGTTAAAGTCTGATCTTATCTCCACCTTACCATCGATTGTAAGGAAAGATTTTCTGCCTGAGTGATAAGTGATGATGCCAAGTGTTGAATAAGGATGGAAAACTGATTCAAAAAGCTTATCCGCTTATCTCCTCAGTGCTGCACTGTGAAATAAGGTTAGTGCTGCCATCTGACCACACGTCTCTTTGATTGCAATGTAATACTCTTCGTGATCACAAGGGGGACATTTTATGAGAGGAACTGTAGATGTTTTATTGCTGAACACCAGCCTGGGATGCCGTATGAAAAAGCACTGTAAATTGTTGACATTCCCTGAGGCTGTAGTTAGACCACAAATATGTGACTGAACATTTTTAAACTATTTTTATTTACTGAACCCATTTTAAATGATCGCAGCTGTTAATCAATGGTGATCTAGAATGTTTTACTTAATTAAAAAAAGACTTCTTTAAAAAAAAAAAATGTTTCAGAGACCTGGATTAGCAATCCGTGGCTAACATGTAGGGATACCTTAATTTCTAAAAGATAAGTCCTTGTCCTGTGCTTAATATGGATCATATACATATTTTTCAACTCATGCATTTTGAGAGCACATATGTGACATGACCCGGATAACCTGCCAGAGGATTGTGTGGAGCTATTTTGTTCAGTCTTGAGTTTCCAAAGGTGCGTGCCATGCAATCAGGTTCATTGGAACCTGCCCCCATTGAACATTGTTGTGTTTGCTCCAGAATCTGGCACAGATTACAGATTATGTGGGTTCTCCGTGTCCCTTTCTTTCTGTTCTGAAAATGCTGCACTCTGAATAGCCTGTATTTAGTATGTTCAGTCAGTGGGGGAAAGTACTGCAAACAAACCTGCTTTTACATCCAGATGTGAATTCGTGGAAATCAGCTGCAATTCAACCCAAGTGGACCAGGGTTTCACTCCAATCACTGGGGTGTACAGTGTTGTTGACAAAGAATGAGGCTGTACATGTGAGAGGCTGTTCCTGGAATCTTCCATGCATGTGGTCACAAGTTTTCGCAGCAACGACTGGGGGCTCGGCCGATTTCAACAGACACTTTCACTTTGCAGGTGGATTCTTGCATGAGTGTTAAATATGTGTGCCACTTGAGCTTGTAATTAATTGTTTATCTTTATTATGAAGAGCTCCTGTTCTTTGAAATTAAGTCAAGCTGAACACATTTCTGAGCTGCATTCCTTCACTTCGCACCAACCTATATTCTGATCCTCCCAGCCTACTTAAACGCGGGGCTATATGGAAATTGAGGCTTTTTGTTTTCAAAAGCATGAGTAGACACACCCAAGAGTACTAGATGTGCTTTCAGATGGCCGTACCTAAGAGTTCATTGGAATACGTCACTCACAGACATGCTAGAGTAGTTCCACGCCCACTCTCCATTGACTCTACTGCAAAGGAGGGGCAGATGTTTACTCTGGCCGTGGATCAATGGCAAATTACACCCTGTGATTAGCGATCCCTGTTTATCTTACCGTTTTGCCGCTCCATGTAAGGAAACGCAGCGAGGCTGTAGCACACTGGAGTAAACAGGCCTATGCAAACAAGGTGACAGTGCGGTACTATTGATGTGGGGAGAAGGAAGGCCTCCAGTCATGTGACATCACTCAGCAACATTCCTTCACGCTCCCCCGAGCCGCAATTTCCATTTCCTGCTTCCTGCTCAGCTCCTAATATCCCAGACAGAATTGAACCCTGCTTCACGCCTGTAGTCGGGCAGAATCAGATATGAGTGCACTATGAATTTCATCTCATCAGGACAGAAGCTGTCGCCCTGTTACTGTCCTCAGAGACTGCAGTCATTCCTTCCCATTCCCAACAGTGAGCTAATGGACAAGCGGGTCAAAGAATAGCGTATGGCTCCTGTGATTGGCCCGTTCCTCGGCTGTAAATGAGTAAAAGCTCTTAGGTTTCCGCCAGGTGTGGCTCAAGGCTGAAGCATGCTGTGATGTAAAAGGAGATGTCTCTGCTGAAGGTAAAAATGCAGAGGAACTCTGGAACATATCTTTCACTCACGCACATGCGTAGACACACTACACACACACGCACGGACACACACACACTCACACATCCTTATATTTCCATCCTTGGGAGGACATTACATTAATTTCCATTCATTCTTTGTGTCTACAGCCTTATCCTCGTCTTAACAATACGCAATGTATGCCTAACCAAACCCTTACTCCAACCTTAACCTATCCCTAATTCTAATCTCAACCCTTTCCTTAACTAATAAATAACAATTCGCCTTTGCAGTTGCAAGGACAGGTGAAAATGTCCTCACTTCTTAATAATGTCCCCACTCTGTAGTCCTCACTGTGTAGCAAGTACAAGAAAACACACACACACATACACACGATGAGTCTCTCATCCACGGAGGAGCACTAATCTGTTAAGCACGGCTATGTAGATATCTATCCTCTTTTGTTCAGGCCACGCCTCTGACAGACGGCGTAATCCCAGGAGATGCATTTCGCTACTATACCAGGCACTGTTTCACAAGACATTGACACATCGGGCTCCCCTGGGCCAAACCAACTTCAAAAACCAGCTCCTAACTCTCACATCTCATTTTGTCATCACTCCATGCAGGTTCAATTGAGTACCCATCTCCTAAAAAAGCCCTGTACTAGAAGAGTTTGAGTGAATGTACAATATCTCCTGCTGTTTATACTTCCCCTGGTGTGAGCGTGACCCACTTGACTTACACGTGCCCTTCACGATAGCGGCTTTGAGCTTGTGCCAAAGACTTATTTGCTTATTGCTGCATTTTTTGGGCACCGGGCAAACCATTAACAAGTACGTGTGTTTTGTTTCTCCAGATAAGACCGTAAATCTCTGTCGTCTTCCTTGTAAGACCTGGTCAAAGATAACACCTGCACGATAACACAGGAGAACTGACCTTAATAAGAGGATCAAAGTCACTACGGAAGGGAGATTTTGGAGTTTATCGTTGGCGGTGTAAAAGGTGTCCTGTATGTGGCTGAAGCTGAAGTGTTCCAGGGGAACAGACCCGCTCTGAGTAGCGTCACGCAGGGGGACGAGCGATTTGAGAGCTGCAGCGTTTTGGACCGGAGGCTATTTTAGCTGGGGTTATTGACATGAAAGTGTGCAGAAGAACAGCAGTGGCGCTCTCCTTAATAATGCATCTGCAGTCTGTAGTGAAGAAGCCCAGCAGAGTGCGGTTATGCAAGCCAGCTCATGACTGAGTGCTTTTTTAAAGCTTTTTTAGGGTGCGGAGCTGCTCTCTGGCTCCATTAGTCATCCAGATTTGGGGCTGGAGAAACTTCCATTCTCCTGTACTGAGTCACATCAGTTCTGCCTCCCACTCAATGCAAAGAATTAGGGCTCAGGAGTGTGTGTGTGTGTGTGTGTGTGTGTGTGTGTGTGAGCTTTTGTGTTTGTGTGGATGTGGAAGTGTGTATGTGTGTGTGTGTGTGTGAGCTTCTGTGTTTGCGTGGATGTGGAAATGTGTGTGTGTGTGAGCTTCTGTGTTTGTGTGGATGTGGAAGTGTGTATGCGTGTCTGTGTGTGTGCGTATGTGCTTCAGTGTTTGAGTGGATGTGGATGTGTGTATGTGTGAGTGAAAGTGTGTGTGCGTGTGCTTGCGTGCATGTGTTGTGTGTGTGTGTGGTGGGGGTGTGTATGTTTGAGTGTGTGGTTTGTGCTTGTGTTTGCTTCTGTGTTTATGTGTGAATGTTTGAGTGTATGTGTGTGTGTGTGTGTGGTGTGGGGGTGTGTATGTTTGAGCGTGCGGTTTGTGTGTGTGCATGTGTGCGTGTGTGGGTGTGTGCGTGTGTGTGTTTGTTCGCGTGTGTGCGTGCGCACGCATGTGTGTGTGTTTGTTTGTGTGTGTGTGTGTGCGCACGCGTGTGTGTGTGTGTGTGTGCGTGCGTTTGTTTGCCTGTGTGTGTGTGTGTGTGTGTGTGTGTGTGCGTGTGTGTGTGTGTGTGTGACTTCGGCCAAGTATTCCCACTGCTTGAGGGGATCAAATGACCAAACTCATGAAATACCAGGTTTCTTCATTTGGGTCATTTTTTGGGTCACTACAAGGTAACTGACCCATGTTAGGGTTAAGTGTTAAGGTTAGGGTTAGGTTAAGGTTAGGGTTAGGATTAGGCACATCGTGTTTATGGATAAGGTCGGTGGTAGGGGTTTGGAAATGAATGTAAGTCTATGGGATGTCCCTAAAACATATGAAAACATAAGATATGTGTATGGGCGTGCGTACTGTGTGTGCGTGGGTGTACATTTGTGTCAGTGCATTTTTGAAATTGAGGTGTGCATGTATTGAGTGTCAGTGTGCTTGAGCATGCATATGTGTATACGTGAGTGTATGTATTGTGTGTGTGTGTGTGTGTGTGTGTGTGTGCGTGTGTGTGTGTGTGTGTGCGGGTGTGTGTGTGTGTGTATGCCCTATGTGAGTCTGCGGTTATGTGTTAAAATTTATACAGTATGCTTTTCATTGCCTGTGCATGTGCATTTGTCATGGGTGTGTGTTTGTGTTTGAGTGTGTGTGTCTGTGTGTAGACAGGCTATGAGAATTCCAACTGTAATTGTGGTATGTGTTGTAGGAGTCTGTGATATCTCCTTTCCAGGAGACAACTGTTTACAGTTTGTAGTGTTGGTGATCAGGAAAAACGTGTAGGGGCAGTTTCAACTACACTTGTGTTTTTCTGCATGTGTGCAAACAAATGAAGACCACAATGGAAAAACGAGTCCAAATGTAGCATTTTTGTATATTTAATATATTATTATAATATGTATAATAATGTATAATAATATTATATGAATTATAATATTTTGTATATTTCATTTTTTTCTGCATATTATTTCATTGCTTTCTTTCTAGGATTGTTTTAAATTTTTAAGTCATCATTTCTCCACAACTTGAAAACGTGACTCTGATCATTTTTCCATTGCGGTCTTCAAATGTGCGGATGTGTGTTCTACTGTAGCTTTTTTAAGTGCCACAGTAAATCTAGGGTCTTCAGTGAAACTGAGTTCAGATAAGAATCCGCTTATTTGTGTTACCTGTGTTCGACCTCATCACACTGCTTTTTGCTTAGTCCCTCCTGAAAGAAATTGTTTGTTTGCAGATTGGGTTTGTAAAAGATAAACCCGTAAACCTTATCTACAGAAGAAAGTTGAACAAACTTACATACTCAATTCCGCCCTGGGTGCAAACACTCCCCTGAACAGGCGTTTCTCTTTCTCAGGTACAGTAACTGCCAGGTATCTCCACCCAAGCTCACTATGTCACGGACAGCTCTGAAGGATTTCGAGAAACGGTTGCATTGAAAAAGTAAAACCGCAGGAGTTGGAGGGAAAACTCTGGCTGTATTTGTATGTGTGCTGTTTGTGTGTGCACGTGCACGCGCGTATGTGTGTGTGTCTTGTAGTAGACTTGTTAGAGTGGCTATCTGACCAGTGTTTCAGCCTGTGGCATGTTCATAATGTTCATGCTTTGACAAATCAAAGCAAAAACCGTATAATGTCTGTTAGTAAAGTATTGGACCACTTCAAGCTGCCAGAACAGTTTCAAAGTGCCTTAGCATGGACAAAATGTCGTTGGAATGCTAATAGAGGGATGCTACACCAGGACACCATTCTCCCAAAAGATATTACCTCACTTGATGTTTTTATGATATCACGGGGAGTTCTCACAAACCGAATGGCCCAAAATCAAAATCTCTATTTGGAGCTGAACTGTACCTGGAGCTACAGCAGCCAAAACATAGTCATCAAGCCATTCCATAACTCCTTGTGCCCTGAGGATGAGGACGTTTCTGAAAGACTCTTCTCCTGTTATGAGAGAAATGTTTCGTTATAAGATAGAGATGATCTCTCAGAATAACATTGCATTGATTTTAAGTGAGCTTCCCTCTTAGGGGCAAGTGGACCCAAACCACAGCTTTAAAACACCCACCTCGACACATCGGAGCTGCTGAATTCCATCTCTGTTGGGGTGAAGTATTCAGGTCAGTTCCCTTCTCTTAGTGTGCGTAACACACACACATTAGGCCACTTGTTTAGAATATGGGGAGGAATGATTCATGTTACCATATCATTTTTTTCCAACTTAATCACTGTTAAACACTGCCAGTGGTTTTGTACACCACTGAACTTTGTAGTGTGCATTTGTATGAGAGGGCTTAGACACAGCAACCGCACTATCCTAGTCAGCAAGGTCTGGTCAGTGTTTCTGTACATCCCATACAGCATGATAGGTTAATTTAGTAATTGCCCCATGTAGTTGACTTGTTGAAGAATCTCCATTCATTATTCCTCCACTCAGTTTCAAGTTTTCTCTTTACTTACCACCCATTTCTTTTTTGGACACTTTTTTGTTCGACTGGCGAACCCATATGTACTGCATCTTTTTCAGTGTTCTTGTCTTTTGCGCTTGCATTCTGTATGTTTATTTCTAAGTGCATGTACTACCTGGACGTAGGTATTGGGATATGAGTCTGTTTTGTCTGCCTGGACATTTGCAAGGGCCGTTGTGAGGTTTTTTATGTGTGTGTACAAGTGTATGAGCATTTGCGGTGTGAGTGAACTGTGTAGGGGAGACTGGGGCCTAGTGAGCCATCGTGACCAATGAGCCATATCTCATATATTTGCGATCAATAAATGTTGTATCTGCTTACTATAGGCAGAGTAGTGATGTGGCTCATCAGACCCTAGTATCCCCTGAACTGAAAACTCACGTCAGTGTAGTGGCTGAGGGCCAATAGGTTTGCAAGACAGAGGCAGTTAGGAATGCCCTTTGGAATAACCAATGCCTTTTGCCGATAAGAAACATTAGCCAAGTCACAGTCTGCACCTCCCCGCTTCCTTCTCCTCAGGAGGTGCTGAGAGCAAAATTATGCTGGAGAGTTGGCACACTCCTCTCTGCCTGTGCTGCTCCTGTTTTAAGGGCAGGGGAGGGGTGGGACAGGCTGCTCACTGAGTCTCCCCACCTGCCCTCTGTGAGAGGGAGCTGGGCTGGCGTCCCAGGAGGGTGGGATGACTGCTGTACCTGTGAAAACTGCAAGAGCATGAAGCCTCGCTCTGTTTTTTAGTTAGCGTTCACGTACGCTGTTGTGCAGGAGTCTGTCTGACCCTGCTTGTGCTCAGGTATGAGTGTGTATGCATGAGCGTGTGTGCTGGCATGCGTGTGTATGTATTGGCTGCGCAGGTGTATGTGTATACGTATACCTGCATGTGCATGAATGCATGAGAGTGTGCGTGTGTGTGTGTGTATGTATACCTGCATGTGCGTGTGTGCCATATTGTCTCCCCTATCCAGCTGACAGCGTGAAGCAGGGAGGGCTAATAAATCATTCAGAGCCAAAATCTATTCTTATCGCTGCCCTTCTCCCAGCCACAGCCTCTGTCCCCTGCCTTCTGCCTCAGCCCAGGGAGAGCTGATTGTGCTGGGGGATATTTTTGGGGACCGTGAACAATGCAGGATCAAAAGCACAGTCACTGCTCACTCAGCCCAGGGAATCGTGTCAGCTCCATACATGTCTTTCCAGAGAACAAACTCTTATCTGCCACTCCGTGCGCCTGGCTGCTATTCCCAGACCCAATTCAGCCCAGCGAAAATGACAAAATGGAGGCTGTCCGTCTGTTTTACAGCCGAAAAAGCCAGAGGCTTCATTTCTTCTGCTGTGCAGTGAATTTAAACTTCAAATTAACAGAGCAACAGCGGGCAGAAAGCCATGAACGAACCTCTTGAACTTGCTCTATCTCAGATGTGTTTAGTACAATTTTTTTAGTTTGTAAAGATTCTATAGATTTAAACGAAGGAGGTGCACATTGCGTTAGTGAGAAGGCCTTCTCATGTTAACAGTGGTGAGGGACTTTACAGCCCTCTCCTAATTTGTTTGTATCTTGCACTATGTAGCCAAATGTTTGTGAGCACTTTGCTGAAACCTCATACACATACATTGAAAACAGACATTTCTAAATTATAATATCAGCCGTTTTAATTGAATGTGGAACTAATTTCTCAGGGTAACATAAAAGGACAGAGATTCGGGTACCGAGCGTATGTAAATTCAATTCTGTTTTACCATTAGGACGCTGAACTCACAGGGCAATAATTTTCAAATTGGGCAGAATTCCATGGAAATACCTTAAAATGAAAGCTGAAGGTCTATTATGAAGCCCATTATGACGAATAGTTAAGTGTCTACACACTTTTAGCTATATAGTGTATAAGCACCTGCTGTGGAAGTGCAGTTGGTGAAGGCTGTTGGGTCACTGGGTCTGGCCCCAGCCGTGCGAGTCAGATGGAGGCTTGACGCAGCTGAGATGTGGGGCATGTGGGCCCTCCAACTCAGTCCAGTGAGATGAAACCAAAGCCCTTTGTGCAGTGAGGGGCCCCAAAACGTGCATCCTTCCCCACCGGCGGGGGTTCCCCCAACCCGCGGAGGGGCCAACCCAACACAAGCACAGCTGCCAGGCCGTTGGGTTAGAGGCCTGGCGCTGGGCTGGACCCCATACACCTGTAAAGGGTTAAAGATCGGGAGGGAGGTTGTTGTTTTTCTGCCAATCGGCCATGTGTGTATGTTCAACAAACGCAGTCGGACTTAACCTTTTCGCGCGGTTATGAAAACATGGGGCCATACGGGAGAGCTGGGCCTGGAAGGGGAGGTGGGGTGGCGGGTGAGGGGCAGGCGGGAGGGTGCGGTGAGTCTGGCTCTGTTTGGAATTCCACCAATCCAACTGTCATAATACATGGAAAGCAAGGCACTTGTCTGAGAATGAGTTTTAGGGAGAATACAGAGGCCTCGTGCAGGGGGAAGTCGACCTACGTAGACCAGAGGGGAACCCATTATGTAAAGGAAGAAATGGTCTTCAGATTATTGTTCTTTTCACATAAAAATTCCCTTCAATGCAAAAGCCTGACAAGGCAACCTTGGAAGACTTTAGAATTGCTGTAACATTTGTGATTATTGCGATGAGTTTCACTTGAAGCCACAGCTAATGTTGGGAAGTTGTATCCAGTTAATGCAGTCCTATGGAGAGGGCTCTTTGTTCTGACCAGTTCCTGGCGTTTTCATGGTTCCTGGAGCTCCTGCATAAGGCTGCTCTGAATCTCCTTCAAACTCTATTAGAAGCACCCTCTGTGTAGAGGTGTTTCCACTCCAGTGGCATGATGGAGAAAGCTGCCTTCAGATGCCAGTCAGGCTGGTGTTAAGCCTCAATCAGGGCCTTATTTAAATGTGAAATGTGATTTAAGGTCACCCTGTAGGCAGCTGACTGCTCGGTTATGGAGTGGCGGCCCTGGAACAGTGCGTCTCTCATGTGGAACTCCCGTCCTCCATAGGCATATGCCCTTCCGACTCCTGAGAGGCGGAGCAGCTGGGGGGGTGCGGACAATTTTCAGAGTTTACAGTAAAAACCTCCGGGTCGACCTTTGAGCCTCCTGAGGGATTACTTTATGGATAAAGCACAAAAACCTCGGTGCTCTGTCAAGCCTGGATTAAAGCAGTTTCATGCCTAAGACCGATAGACCTGGCTGATTTGCTGGCGTGGCAAAATCTACTCCAAATGTAATTACAGCCATGAAATTTTCTAGTGGTGGTTTAGTCAGTCAGTTGGAAATGCCACAGTGGCAAATTTCAAGGGTTTCAGTGTCAATTATACATAGGGCTTCCTGGAGTTTTAAGCCACTGCAAACAAATGATGCGTATGGATTGTCTTGACCAGGACCTTATTATCTTTTCTATCTTATATCATTAATGCTACTCAGCCTCAACAAGGCGTTAAAGCAAACCAACTTTATAGCCCTGGAAGAAACTGAAACCAAAAGATTCGAATGATTATTTTCTGTACGAGATAATGTGCGGCAATCCTTTATATTCTAATGTGTTCTTTAATAAAGATATAGTTTTATCAACAAACAGCTACGCTCTGGCGAGGAGGTCGAAGAAACAAGACCTTTGTTTCAAATGTGTTCTGTACAATTGATTTAATGGTCCTCTGATAAGATAATCAATGTAGGCAGGCCATGCCGGCCTTATTTGACCATTGTGAGGGCACATGTTCTTCGGTACATAAGACTCAGGTTTCATGCTACTGCATTCTCTTGGCCCCGTGTACCCCAGCAACCTGTCTATTAATTATAGCCCTGGAGACATTCCTGGCCACTGGTCATTCAAAGTGGAGAGTGTGAGGTATTTGTCTTTGCACATTTAATTAGTCCGTTGTTCTGTTCTGCAAATAACTGTTCTGCATTTCTCTCAAATACAAAGGATGAAAGTTAAATTAAAAGTTTTTTGTGTATGCAGAGAATTGGACTTTTAATGAAATCAAATGCATTCCATTATCTAGTCAGTTTTAAGAATTTATTTTCCATGAATTGTTTTTTCCCAGAGAATTGACCACATTTTTCTCGCTTCTTGAATTGTTGAATATAAATTCATCACTCGGTGTGTCAGTTATTCTCTTTGGTTTTTTTCCTTAAATTAGTTTCCAAGGATGTTTTGGAAAAAAAAGACAAAACAGACATAGTTGCTAAACTCATATTGGACATTAGCCAAACAAACTGATAGTCTGGGTTTTTTGCATGAGGAACAGTGGCTTACTAATGCGAGCTACAGTTTCATAATGATCCTGCGGATCATGTATTTGATACAGGCATAAGAAGTGCTTTATGTACCTGTTCCTCTGCACAGTCTTTTAGTCGGCCTGACATACACATACTGCACATTTAATTCCCCAGTGAGATATCCTGTCCAACAGCTCTGAACTACAGCCAGCAATTTCCTCTCACTGTCACTTCGCCTGCCCTTCGGAAAGGACAGGTGGCTGCTAGCCTATCACATGAAACATGATTACTGTTCTTCATGCTGTATTGTGTCTGATACTTTCTTTCTGAAATTCAGCAAGTTTAATAATTTTTTTTTTCCTTAGTATGGATTTTACACACAATGTTCTCTCAAGATGCAGTCAGGTCCATAAGTATTTGGGCAGTGGCACAATTTTCATTATTTTGGCTGTGTACGTTGCCACCATGGATTTTAAAGAATCCAACAAGATGTGCTTGAGGGGTTGACTTTCAGGCTTGATTTAAGGGTGTTTCCAAAGATATTGTATGTACTAGGTGTGAATTACAGCAAATTTCATACATAATTCCCCCAGTTTTAGGGGATCAAAAGCATTTGGACTTCTACACACGATCATGAATTAAATTTTTATTTGTTACACATGGTAGAAAATCATTTGCAGTCAATGATTCCTGAAGTTTGGTACCCCTTGACATCACCACATGCTGGGTCTCTTCACTGACGTTGATCTGTCAGGCCTTCACTGCAGCTGCCTTCAGATTCTGCCTGTTCTTGGGTCATTGTCCTCTCATTTTTGCCCTCAGCTAGTAAAAAGCATGAGACTTTGGATTGACTCGTCCAATGTTATCTGTGGTTGTCTGGGTTTTTTGGTGTTCTTGAACTATCTGGAACATTTTTCATCTTTAATAATGAAACAGATTGTTCATTTGGTCACTGCTGATGTTTCTGCTGTTTCTCTTAAGCTTTTGAACAGATTTTTTAGCCTGATGATGTCTTCCTTCACCGGCAGTGGCAGTTCTTTACAGTTAATTTTTGCGAGTGAGCAGCTACAGATTCCAAATGCAAGTGCCAAACTTTAAATCAAGTCTCAACAATTTATCTGCTTACTGATAAAGGAGATGATGATGAAAGAATAACACATACCTGGCCACATTGAATGGCAGCGTAGCCACAGGCCAATTTACTTTTATCCTGTTCACCCATTTTGGAGGTAAATACCCTGAAATTAAAGCTGAACGTCCACACTTTAGAGCCCATATTCATTGTTTAGTTTCAGTCCAATATGGTTTCGTAGACAGCTAACGTGTAAATATCCAAATATTTATGGACCTGACTGTATATATACGCACCCTGTGAAGCTAAAAAATAGACTGTAGCACTGAGACATGATAATAATCGGAAAAGTATACAAGAGTAAACAGACCCTGATTCCATTATATTATGTTAATACAAAAAAGAGTAAGGAGGCACAACATTACACAATGCCACAACCTCGTATGATGTCATAAAATGTGAACAACTTACAGAGGCCCTGATTCAATCAATCATGTCATATGCAACAGCTGTGTAACTGTGACTAGGACTTCATGAGATTGGCCTGTTGAAACGCCATAGAATTTGAAGCCCCTGGCATGTTGTAAAAAATAACTTTATCTATGTGTAAAACTGAAAGATAATGAGCGGACAGAAGAGAATTGCTTAACTTTCCTTTTTTGTAGCACTATTCATTTAGTGAAAGTGTTGAAACACAATTATTTGTGGCATCAGCTTAAATAATTACTATGAAGTCTGTTATATGAGGCGTCACCTTGGTGAATTACTATAAAGTCCCTTAGCTCTCGCTCACTCCTCCTCTGTTACACAGCAGCACAGAATAACACAAGAGGGGAGGTCAAGCTTTTATTATATACTTTATATAACACCTATCTCAGCTTACACCGTGTATCAGCTTATACAATGGCTACATACAGTATGGCTATATACAGTATCTCACAAAAGTGAGTACACCCCTTACACGTCGACTATTAATTTATTACATCTTTTCAAAGGGCAATGTTACAGAAATGAAACCTGAATATATTCTACCGGAGTCATTGTACAATATGTGTCGCAGTGTAGATTTACTGCACTGTCCAAATAACTGAACAAACAGTCACTATTTCCAAAATGGGTGGCAACAAAATGAGTACACCTCACAATCAACATGCCAAATTGTGTCCATAGCATCAATATTTAGTGTGAACACCATTGTTGTCCAGCACTGCCTTGATTCTCCTAGGCATGGAATTCACCAGAGCTGCACAGGTTGTTGCTGGGATCCTCCTTCACTCCTCCATGACAACATTGGACACCTGCTGCCCCTCCACCTCACTCTTGAGGATGCCCCACCGGTACTCAAAGGGATTCTGGTCTGGAGACATACTTGGCCACAGCATCACATTCACCTTAAGCTTCTTCAGGAAGGCAGTTGTCATCTTGGAGGTTGTTGCCATTTTGGAAAACTGCGGTGCGGCCCAGTTTCCAAAGGCAGGGCATCATGTTCTGCTTCAGAATGTCACAGTACATATTGGCATCCATTATTCCATTAATGAAGTGCAGCTCCCCAGGACCAGAGGCACTCATGCAGCCCCAGATCATGATGCTGCCACCACCATGTTTGACTGTAGGCAGTACACACTTGTCTTGGTACTCCTCACCAGGGCTCTGCCACACGTGCTGGACACTATCTGAGCGGAACAAGTTTATCTTGGTCTCGTCAGACCAAAGAACATGGTTCCAGTAGTTCATGTTCTTGGACTGGTTGTCTTCAGCAAACTGTTATCGGGCTTTCTTGTGGGCTAACTTCAGAAGAGGCTTCTGCCTTGGCCGACAGCCATACAGACCGACTTGGTGCAGTGCACAGCGTATGGTCTGAGCACTGACAGGCAGTTCTCCCACTGCTGCAACCTCGTTAGCAATGCTGCCAGCACTCCTGCATCTGTTTTCTGAAGCTAACTTATGCACCTGACGCGGAGCACAAGGACACAACCTCTTTGGTCGACCCTGAAAAGGCCTGTTCCGAGCAAAACCCGTCTTGGAAAACCGTTTGATAACCTTGGCCACTGTGCTGTAGCTCAGTTTCATGATTTCACAGATCTTCTTGTAGCTTAGACCATCTTTGTGGAGAGCGACGATTCTCTTTTTCAGATCCTCAGAAAGTTTTTTCCCATGAGGTGCCATGTTGACTTTCCAGTGACCAGAATGAGAGCAACGCACCCAAAGCACCACAGTTTAAACCTTCAACACATGTTACACGACCTCATATAACCCAGTCGGACAGACAGAAGCATTAGCATGATGAATAAGACACGTTTCATTGCTTGGTCGACCATTACCAATTAGGGCAATTTTTTTTTACACCTTAAAACTCTTCTTTTACTCCTCTCTTATAACCCTTGCCTCAATTTCTAAACTTTGGATAGCTGCTGAGGTCATAAAGAACAGGCTCCACAATATTATTTCCCCCTTTTCAGTCTTACAGTGTGTTTGTGTGATATCTGGCATTGAAGATTACATTTGAGAAAATATTTATGCGGTCTTGTACTGTAATGTGAAGGCAATTATACAAAAGTAAAACTGAAAAAAAAGAAAAATGCTTTCAAAGTTCCATTTACATTGAGGATTATAAGCAAAATCATGTACAGTTGTAATCAAAATTATTCAGCCCCCGTTGCAAATTAGGTTTACTGGTATTATTTATAAACTTTCAGCTGTTTGCAATGAACAAATAAAACAAGAACGATTTGAATGGCTCCACACAACAAATATCACAAGTGGTTTCTCCAAAGTCAACACAAAATGCCTCTTTTAACCCTTGAACTGCCCGCTCAACCTTTCGGTAGAGCACATTTTGAGTCACTGTATCTCACTGAAAGATGTGTTTAACTAAACTGATTGGATTTTTTTCAGCATAACATTTCTCAATCAAGTGTTAGGGATGGCTTAATCAACGAATCTTTCAATGAAAGACAGTGACTCAAAACATGCTTTACCAAAAGTATGAGGCAGTTCAAATTATTCAACCCCTTCATGCCAAGCATCTTTAATACTTAGCAGAAAACCCTTTTACCGCTATTACCTGCTGGAAAATGTGATGCATAGGCAGATGCCAGCTTTTGGTAGCATTCCCAAGCAATCTTAGCCAAGTCCTCACTAACATTCTTGGGTTTGCATGCTGCAACTGTATTCTTCAAATCCTACCAGAGTTTTTTTTTTATGAGTTTCAAGACAGGCGACTGTGATAGGCACTCTAGAATCTTCCCAGACTTATTCTGAAATCAAGCCTTGGTGGATGTTGAGGTATGCTTAGGATAATTGTCCTTTTGGAAGGTCCAATGATCCCCGAGCTTCAGCTTCACTACAGGCGGCATGACATTTTCTCCTTGAATATCCTGGTACTTGACTGAATCCATCTTGCCCTCCACACTTTGCAGGTTTCCAGTGCCAGAGGAAGCAAGGCAGCCACAGAGCATCAAAAAGCCCCCAAAATTCTTCATTGCAGGCAGGGTGTACATTTCAGCAGTTGCTTCTTTATTCCTTCTGCAGACATACCACTGATTCATAAGCCCGATATATTCCAGTTTTGTTTCATCACTCCACCGAACAATATCCCCAAACTTCTGTGGCTTATTTATATGGTATTGAGCATAGTGGAGCTTGTGCTTTTGGATCAGTTGTAGTGTATGTCTTGGAGACCTTCAACGTTTAGTATGCACCCTACTGTGCAAACTGAAACCTCAGTGCCTGATGCCTCCAAGTCTTGCTGCTGGTCTCCTGCAGTCACTTGAGGGTTTTTGACCACCCGTCTCCTCAGGAATCTGGTGACAGGCATTCATAGCTTCCTCTTTCTGCCACATCCTGGCACAGTAGCCACCCTTCCTTTAACTCTGAACTTGCGAACTATGCCTCCAACAGTATCCCCACAAACATTCAATGCCTGTGCTACCTTTTTGTATCCTTTTCCTTGTTTCTGCCAGGCAATGATCTCCTCTATTAGCTTTTTTGGACAATTCTTTCGACAGCCATATTTCTAATATGTAATCAAATGTCACTGTCAATAAACCCCTAGCAAGTGCACGTATCTGACATGTTCTATCTCAAGCAAACCTCATGCAAGTAATTAAGCTCTTGATTAGCTGAATTAGGTGAGCTTGAGACAATACCTGACTTGCAAATATGCTCTTCTGACAGATTCTGTTTGGAGGGGGGTTGAATAATTTTGAGACTGCAGTAGTCATTAAAAGTGGCATTTTGAGTTAAATTTGGAGAAACCACTTGTAATATTAGTTGTGTTGAGCTATTTAAAATGTTCTTGTTTAATCTGTTTATCACAAACAAATTGTGCTATTTGACCCAATTTGCAATTGGGGTTGAATAATTTTGATCGCAACTGTACTTATCCATGAACTTAATTTATACTCTATGTAACGTAGGGGTTATAGTATGGTCATGCTTCCTTATTCTAGTCAAAACTTTTACTAACTGAAGATTCTGAAATTACACCATGAAAAGAGATTCCTGTTTTCAGCCATTTTGCATCAATGAAAGAATACTACTGTGGATATAAAGTAGTATGAGCTATTAAAATGAGTAACAGGTGAGACTTCAGCCAAAGGTAATGTCAAGGCCTTTTTCTTCTACATTTGGCAAGACTGAAGAAACATTAGCTTCTAATAAATATTAAATGACAGATCAAGAATATTTAGTTTTAGTTTTTTCATTAAATTTTATGAGCTTTAATGCAGAGAGAACAGTGTCATACACGTCTTTCTATTAAAAATGCATGCCTCTAATTGAGGGAGTTTAAATGCTTCACAAAGGTTCAGAGAGATGCACTGCATTTCAGTGACATGCAGATGATACACAGTTGCTCTTTTTAACTCTGGGCCATCTGCAAATCAATGTAAATGCACATAACATTTCCAGATGATATCATAAAGGGCTGTATACCTAAAGCAGAGAACTAGGGCGAGCACTGACCCTTGACACAATATTTCACCTATGACAGGTCAAAACTAGAGCTGCGCTCAGAGAGTGCAAGTACCTTCGCCAATTTTTGCCAGTATTAGCTAGCAACCCCTGTGTTTATGCAGTCCTGTATTCTTCGCGCAAATATGTTTTAAATGTGTTTTTGACCTTTTGCATGCCCTTGACCTTTGACCTTGACCTCCCAAAATCGAATCACCACTTCCTTGAACAATTCTTAATCCTGCTTTCAAACAAACCAACAAACCAACCAACAGAAAAACGGCAATGATCACATAACCTCCTCCAAATTTGCTGGGCAGAGGTAAAAATCTTTCGATTAAGTGAATAGATTTGTTCCTGCCATGAGTATGAATTTTACCTTCTCACAAATTCCATTGCAGAACACTGTTTTGAAGTCTGTCTAATAGAATCTCACAAACTGTGTTTACTGTTGCACTTAGGTCCAGATGCTCAAGTGTAGATATATTATTTCTGTTTGAGAACAGTAGTACATTATATACACCTTTAAAAAGACATTATCTGTAGCATGATCTGAGTCTTAACTGGAAACTTTCAAGGATGTGCTTTGAACTTTTATGGTCACAGAGGTTCAAAACCAATGTCTCTGATGTTTTAGAATGGAATGTGAGGAAGATGATAGAGCCACAGTTCCTCTTTTTTAGATGGCTGAATATACAGCTGGGTTTGAGGTTATGACCAATTTGCTTAGCTTGTCCAATCAAATGGGAATATATCAAGGGTTTGAAGCACGATGATATGTTCAGATTTTGAGATTGTTACCCCCCGTCACAGCTTTCTATCAACTAATCAGCACAATAACTCTATATCCATTTGCCTTAGTTTTCAGCAGAATTCACATTTTCAGTTTGTGGTATGTCCAAAAATCTGCTTAAATGAATTAAACATTGATATTTTGATGAATCAACACGAATTACATTACAGAATTGTCTGTCTTCCATTGCAAACGAACTTAACTGAACATATCACCATTGTGTTATGTCACATCACATGCTAGAATTGCTGGAGCACAGAGTTGACAGGTCAGTTTTGTTTTAGGCAATTTTGGCCATGATGTCGCAATACCACACCCATGAAAACTTCTGTGTCTAATATGCTTCTGTCCCATGCAGAAAAAGAGTGACTGATATAAAAATGATATGAAATACCTGATTGAACAGAACACTTGCAAACCTAAAAATCCATTCTTCTCAAAACCTCTTAAATGGACATAAAACGATTGTGCTCTGGCCCATCGATTTTTAACAGAGTAGAGCTGCAATCTGCCATGGACTGTAGTACTCTAGTGCTTAGCTTTTCACCAGCCTTTGGGGAAGCAGTGTCAGTTGAGGAACACGTCTATCATAGTTCAAAATTTCTGGCTGAAACATTCACTACCGCAGCAGTTGCAATGCTAGTTAAAGTGTTATGTGTAAAATAGTTACATTCATTTTGCTCAGAATATACTTATGTAATTATGTGAGGGCTAGCTTCCACAGAAGTGGAATAACTTATCATGAGAGAAAAAATGCCTCTCATTTGGATTAGTGCCATTTTTGCAGATTTTCTTGAAGTCTGCTTCAGGGCACAACTTATATTATTGTGCTCAGATGTAATAAATTCCTGTTTTTATGGCTTTTTAGAGGGGCAATTTGATTAAGGGTGTCAGAGTACATGTTAGGTGGTTAGTCGGTTACTTTCACAATGACAGTGACAGGCACGCTGTAAACCCAAACAGAGTGGCAAAATGAAATGTTTGGTGGAAATCTATTGACTCAAAAAAAATTGTGTAAGCCAGCTTTATCGCATTGTGTGGATGGCTTTTAAAGACATTGGGGTAACAATTTGGGAAAGTTACTTTCCCATGTTTCTAAGTGCAGTGAACACTATGGCAGTGATCATTAATTTGGCTTACGCAATATTTTGAGGTTATCGGTTTCCACAAAACAGCTACAGCTGAATGCACGACACTATCTGGGTTTATGGTGCAGTCAGGGGACTGTGGTCTGGATATTCGCTACTCTCTCAATACAGTGTGGTGCTATGGGTCTGGTGAGGGTCCTTATCACCTGGCTTGCATCAACTGCCCCTCAAAATTCAGAGATAGCTCACCAGAACTACTCAGAGTCAGCTGCCTCACTTAACTTTGTTCCTCTACACCTGTGTTTGCACTGACAAATATGGAGGTAGTATCCAGTTGGTAGGGATATAGCATTTTTCAGCGCTCAAATGACTCTGGCTCGCTGTCCGGGCGACGTGCTCTCTCGCCCGGACAGGAATCAGTTTCTGCTGCCACATCTATGCGCTTTAAGCTGTGGACTGACATGAAGCAGCTGGTTAGCAGTTCCGTGTTTTAGAGGCAAACTTCAAATTTCCTTCACTCTCCCAGGCCTGATGTATGTTCATGTTCTTATGCGGATAATAAATTAAGCATTCTGAATTTAAGTCGGATTGGAGATACCATAGTTAAACAGAAAGTAAAATAACTCTGCATCTCCTGCGTCGATTTCTTTTCCCTCCTATCTTCTTCATTCTTTCATTACTGGTACATTTTCTTCCATTCCGTCTGCTCCATTCCCATCCCCTCCACCTTCCTTCACCCTCTTCCTGTCCCTTCTTATGGTGATGACTTTGAGCCTGAGGTGACCGTCTAAACCTTGAATAAGTGTTGTGTCCATATTTACTGCACTCTGATGGGGTGAGGTGGCAGTTGTTTGTCCCTCAGTCACCTCTGAGCAGTGCAGTTGCATACCAGGCCGAGCCGCACGTATGCTGGTATGGCTACAGGAATAGCTGTTGCATACATGGCTTACAGTCCATCACACAGTGTCCCAGCCTCAGTAGCACGATATGCGCGTCTAATATCAAAGAGAGTGTGCTATAGTTTCAATGCATTTCCCCTCGAGCACTGCGAAATCAAGCTAAGGTCACATATCGACTGAGGCTAACTGTGATTGAAATAGTTCTAGCGCTCCCCAGGTAACCTGCATGGTAACTGTTCGGCTTGATTGATATCCATGAGGGAGAGGGTAACTATCCAAGTGGATTCAGTACACCTGCCATGGAGGTTATAGCAGTGCTGATTCCCTGATTTTGACCCTGAGTGAGGCATGAATAGCAGCCTGTGCGAGAGATAGCATGCTAGAGCTTGCTTAACGCCTTGCGGGGATGCCTGTCCTGTATGGATGGGGGAAGGGGCCTTGGATGGACAGATTTGTTTGGGTTGGTGGGGATTATCTGGGGTTAGTCACACGGGCTGACAATTTTGAAAATAATTGGTTGGTTGGACAGATGTCACAGGTCGTGTGGAATCGCGTGCAACTCGCCTGTTTTCTTATTCTTTTCAGGGCAGTCCTTTCCCCTTCCTGCCGATGAACCCCTGACAGAAATACCACCGTGTTACCGTGAGTCTATCAATATTTAGAAAATGAGGGCATCAGTCTGCAAGGCTACCATAAAAATGCAGTATTTGGGGGGGGTATTTAGTGCCAACAGCTATGCACCATTTTGAGCTGAATGCAGTAAGATGTAGATAGAGTTGTCTCTTTACAATCACATGTATCCACAGTGACATGAAGTAAATGAACAGATACATTATTTTTTTCCAGTACACGTCAGCTTAACCCTCGTGGGATTGAACCCAGAACCTTTGCATCGGTTATGCTCTGCATGCTGAGTCATAGGACAATAACCTCCCTCTGTCTCCTCTCTCGCAGAATCCCCAGGCTGTTAATGCTGCTGCACCGAGTTATATTTAGGATTCGATTCTCCCCTGATGTGGGCTTGAGGTGGAATCATGGAGGACATAAGTGTTCTGTAATCTCCATATGACTAACATCGACAGCGGCTGTGGAGAGCCTGGGATCTGCGGGTTCTGAATCGCAGTCAAGCAGAGGTGCTGGGGGAGACTCATATTTTCTTTAATGTTGCCCCAACCTCCTACAAAGCCAGGTGCTAGATGCAATTCAATTATCGACGAAGTTCGCCGGTGAAGGATGAATGCAAGGCAGTGATAAGACAGCTTCTATTCCTAGTCTCAACCATTTGCCTGAGTGTGTTTTTCACAAGGCGTGGGAGAGGTAAGGAGGTTTCGAATGCAAGGAGGGTCGGATGGATGGAAGGACGTGGTGACTCATTGCTTTAGTTGCTGAGCTGATTCTCCCAAAAAAGAGCTGATGTGCTCGCACGGATCTCCAGACCCGCTCTTGCAAATGATTTAGCTGGCGAACGATCTCGCCCATCAATTATTTTGAGGCTGTTTATTCGGTCTGTCAGTACAGGCTTCACGCAGAACAAAGCGTTATATACAAGCCCTACTCGTTCTCAGATAATAACCATACAGTTCCCGTGCGTCTCTGAAAGCACATTGAAAGTCCATCAAAGTCAGGTATTTGGCTATGGGTAAGTGTCTGATGCTAGGCTTCATAAGAGCAATTCATGGGAGTACGCAACTACCCTCTGCTGTACAGAGCATGGATGATGAGGAACAAAAGTGCATATGATAGAGTGTGGGTGCTAATGGTATGTGATCCTTATGATGGACTGGCAAACTGCACTGCATAAAATGAAAAAGAAGACCATCTGCCTCAGCAGAGACTAAAACTTTCACATCTATTTCCTTTCTTCTCAGTCAGCCAACTATTCTGCGCATGAGGTGAGATGATTTTGACTTTTTTCTAGATTAGCCAATGGAATGAGAAAACGTGTCAAACACTTAGTTAATTTAAACAAGCTGATACTGTGTTTTCTACTTGAGAGGGAAAAAGTAAGAATTTAAGTCCCACAATCAGATTATAGGACCTGTTAAGACTCATTTGGTAGTAATGGACGTCCCTGTCTCTTGCCTACTGTGTGCTGGAAAAGACTCTACTGGCCATCCTGTGACCCTGACTAAGAGGTGGTGAGTTAAGGTAATGGATGGATACACAAGTGGCGAAGGTCCTGGGTGCCCAGTGGGTCAACCTCCTAATTTAATCCCTGTCGAGCAAGGAGCTCGAACAAACCCCCAGCACTTTTGCCCCGTAGACAATCTCATTTACTCAGGTATGCCAACCCAACAACAATAACAAACCGCAAGACCATAGATTGAGCGTGATTGCTGTGCATGCTACCAGCCTGTGTGTGAATGTGTGTTTGTGGGTGTGAAAGGGAGAGAGAGAGAGAGAGAGACAGAGAGAGAGAGAGAGAGAGAGAGAGAGAGACAGAGACAGAGACAGAGAGAGAGAGAGAGTACAGGTGCAGACTTACCAGTACCCTTGATAAATATTCAGTTATGTGCAGCCTATTTTTTTCTTCAATTTTGAAACTACATATTCATTAACAGTGGTGTTTATTATACACAGACTTTTTTCTTTTTAATCAAGGGTGCTTCTAATTCATCACCTGTCTATATGTTGAGGTGAGAAAGCGTTTGTGTGTGTGTGAGTGTACAGAATGCATTGTATTAGTGAATAATTTCAGGGTTTAGAATACAGCTCAGCTGGATCAATGTTTATTGCAGCATAAGAGCAATTATTCAATATCACTAGCATTGTTAGCGACAAGGGTCAGTGACCTATGGACGCTGTTGCTCTCAAATGTTATGAGGTCCTCATGGGGCTAAATTAGGACAAGGGGGGTATGTAGGTTAACATCAGGCAGGATACTGGAGGCAGGATAAATGAGTGAAAGCCAGACTGCCTGAAGATCTGGCTTAGTTTTACCTGGACTGCATCGAGCAGCCTGCTCAGCATTTCTGCAGGTGAGGAGCGAATGCTGACTCCCAAAGAACCCCACCCTCATGCTGCACAAACTCTGGATTTCCCAGGAAAGGGCGGGTAGTCAAATCAGCTCAATGACTTCATCCTGAAGAATTTTGCCATTCACAAAATGGATTCCATCTGAGCTCCTCCAGATATGTTGAGTTGGTGTACTCTATTCCCAATGCCATCTTTTCCCTGACTGAATGTTCTCGTAATGTTGTATTAAATTCCTTTTCAGCTCATGCAACATGCCTCTGACTGCAGATCCCCAATTTCATCAGAGCAGAGCACTTCGCTGGCACCCATTGGCTCATTGACAGAACTTATGACATTGACAGATGACTCTTCCTGAGATGGGATACTGTCTGACAGACTCATGCCCTGATGGATATTTAGCCTTTGAGAGAAAGAAGAGGGCCCAACTTTTTAGTCTTTGGCCCAACTTTATTTACTCCAACATCTCTTACACTGCAGATGAATCTCAGGATAATACAATGACTCAAAGGCCAGAAGTGGTCTCGGTGCACAGTAAAATTGCTTAGATCCAAGGCTGCGTAATGCTGAATGAAACAGATCCCATTAAGGAGTGCCAACTATAGTTAAGGACCTGGGCCAGGGTCATGTGACTGGGGCATTGAAAGGAAAAGGCAGAATTTCAGTGCCTTCTTGAGGGGAGGCAGTTAAGTTCACTCAGCAGCACAGATTTTTAAATCCCTGTGAACACAGCTCATTAAGGCATTGTTCTTTTCACCTTTTAAACTCCATTTTGTCAAGGTGGCATGGGGGGATGGACGGTCAGTAAAAGTATCTTGGCAGCCCCTGTGAGTTTAGTCTTGGCATTGCTGGGAAAAGACACTCATCCGTTCGCAAAACAATGAGAGGAATGTTCCACATCCCCACGCACTGAGCCTGCTAACACACTCAGCTGCAGGCGAGCAACTGCACATCATCATGCAGGTCAGGACACTGATAATGAAGAAGCGAGAGGTTACCTCTTGTTATTTATATGGCACCTTTTCGGATGTATTTTGACCCATTAGCTGGAGTCTGCCAATCCCTCTGAGAACACTCCCTTCGTGCTCCTGTTTCTCAACAAGAAAATGAAAGGGAAACCGAGCGAGGGAGCTGGAGGTCTGACCTCACAGGGTAAAGAACAAAGAGCTGCCATATTCCTGGACATTATTCTTGATGGAAAGTATTAAAAGTGAAGTGTACACTTTTTTGCAGTTCATCATCCGAGAGCCAGCAGCGGAAATGCATTGGCATTTTGGGTGAATTATATCAAGGTCAGAGCAGGGGCACTTCAATCATTGCCGAAGTCCTGGGGCTTGAATGTATCTTCAAGAACCTCCCTGTCCACAATGGAGTGCCCAAAATTGTAAATTTGCATAATAAAAATCCCAGTAATAAATATGTATCGAATGGCACTTCGCTGCAAAAAATCTTTGTTATGGCTGGAAGCTTAAATTATGAAAACATCCAATTTCTTATCAATAATCCTGGTTTCACCTCAAATCCAACTGCGCATGAGGAACATACACCCCACAAAGACCACAACCCATCCTGATCTTGGCTTCATTGCACTAGTCTATCCTGAGAACTTGTCAATTCTAGAGTGAGAAAGGCAGACAAACTCAATGAACAAAGTTCACTGATCTGGCATTACATGAAGCTCAAAATTACGCTGTTTTTTTACGCCCCCGCCCTCCAAAGAGGAAAGGGGGCATTATGTCGACACCATGTCCGTCCGTCCGTCGTCCGTTGACTTTTCATTTCCGTGGGATAACTATAGAATCCCTCGTCGGATTGATGTCATTTCTTAATGCCGTATTGGGAGTGGCTAGAGGAAGGTTCCTTTCGAAAACCAGCGTCGCGTGATATCTAATATGGCCGCCACAGCAGCCATCTCAATATGCCCGTGATCAACATACAGGCGGGGGTATATGCCACGCTCTGCGTCGCTCTTGTCTTATTTGGTGGAATGTTTGTTTTTGAGAAGTGCCTAGATCGCTTGAGAAGCCAACCTGTACTCAATGTAACAGATGTTACTGGTATTGTGTAACACCACCATGTACTTGTATTCTGGAGTGAGGGCTACAAAGTTATTAGAAGCATGACAGTGATTTGAAGCATCTAAAATGGTCACCTACATTTAGTTCTGGCTCATAAACTTTCCCACTCCTGCCAATTTTGAATTCGCCTGAGGCTAACCTTTTGTACAAGTAGTTGTTCTTATGAGTCCATATCTCACGAGCTGAATTTTTATTTTCAACACTATAGTCAGGTGGAATGTAATCTCTGTAAAAGGTTTAATTTTTATTGCAACATTCTCATGTGTTCTACCACTAAGCAGCGAATGAACTGGATGGATTTGTATCAAAAAATAATTTGAGGACAATAGCCTTCAAATTATTCTCTTTAAATGTAATAATAGCAAAGTGAACTGTCTCGCAGGCCTATGCATTTTCATTTAGAACAAAACCAACCGAAAACTAGGCCCTTTGATTAGTGCTCTGTGATGAAGTGAATATGATTAATGAAATGTCATAATATCTCTAAGAATTTATTAATATGATGGAAATGTTGGAAAGAAATGTAAGATGAATTGGCTGAGTCTTGCCATTGCAGCAACAAAAACAAAAAAAAAATAACGGTAGAAAGATAGTAAATAAAAAGCATTAGCGCGGTACCTCAGAGCAGTCACATACAATAGTGCCCCATTATGTAAGCTTTGTCGTATTGTTATGGCCCCAATTTGTTATTACATTTATAACACAACAGCAACAGCAAGGGATGACAAACACAGTTTTAACAACTAAAACACATTTAATTTTTAACAAAGACAAAGACTAATAACAACCTACAACTAAAGACCAAGATTGATAAATAAGAAAAAACAGAAATAATTACAGTCCCTTTTTAGTGGGGTGGCTTGGTGATGTCCTGGATGAAGAAAATGCTCAAACACAGGCAAAGAAATCCACAAAAGAAACGTCACAGGTCTTGAACAGAATGGCAGGTCTGGTCATCTTCTTGCAATTTCTCCTACTACTTTTCTGTCTCAATTCTTTTCCTTATATACTCTCTTTCAGACCCCACCCACATTTAGACCTCTTTTTTTTTTTTTCTTTCTGAGACTTGCCCCAGACATGTTCAGGACATGTCTAAACATGACTCCAGTCTGAGCTTAACAAAAAAAAGGTAAATACTGCCATCTAGTGGCCTATATTCACATTACACCTCCATTCCAAAAGGGAAAAATTTTGACTCATAAAGGCAAAATTTTTCTTTTCAATACAAAATGGTTAAGTGAACACTTGTCTACATATACATATCATACAATATTCAAACACATGATATATATATACACATTCAAACACGGGATAAGCAATCAGCAATTACATTGTCTGTACCCTTCACATGCTTAATTTCCAAGTCAAGCTCCTGTAAAATCAAACTCCAATTCAACAATCTCCGATTCTTGTTTTTCATCTTACTCAAAAACATTAACGGATTGTGGTCAGTGTACACAATCATTGGCTTTTGTCCTGTACAAACATAAACCTCAAAGTGTTGTAAAGAAAGGACCAGAGCCAACAGTTCCTTCTCTATTGTGGAATAGTTCCTTTGGTGGCGATTGAACTTCCTGGAGAAGTATGCCACGGGATGCTCAATGTCATCAGAGTCACTTCTCTGTAGGAGCACAGATGCACAAGCTTGGTCGCTAGCATCGACCACGATGGAGAACGGTTTGTTGAAGTCAGGAGATTTGAGCACGAGGAAGTGACACAGCAGAGACTTCAAGTGATTGAAGGCTCTCTGGCATGCATCATCCCAGGTGAACTTTATGCCTTTCTTCAGTTGGTTAGTTAGACTGAGAGAAATCTCAGCAAAGTTCTTGCAGAACTTGCGGTAGTACCCGATCATTCCAAGGAAGCGGCGCAAAGCTTTTTTGTTGTCAGGAACTGGAAAGTCCTTGATGGCTTGGACTTTAGCATTTATGGGTGCCACCTTACCCTGGCCTATGACGTAGCCAAGATAGGTGACAGTAGCACAACCAAAGTCACTCTTGTTAAGGTTAACAGTCAGGTTAGCCTGGGTCAGGCGCTGGAACAACGTCTCTACATCTTTTAGATGTTCTTCCCAGGAGTCACTCCATGTGATCAGGTCATCGATGTATGCACCCGTGTGTGGCAATCCGGCGATTGTAGACTGTATCATCCTTTGGAACGTGGCTGGGGCATTTTTCATGCCAAAGGGTAGGACTTCATACTGGTACAATCCAGATGGTGTGGCAAAAGCAGAGATGCTCTTGGCCCTCTCAGTTAAAGGCACACACCAATAACCCTTCAATAAATCAATCTTGGTCAGAAACTTTGCTTGCCCTACACTATCAATACAATCATCAATCCTAGGTATTGGAAACACATCCGTTCTAGTTACAGCATTGACTTTGCGATAATCTGTACAGAATCTAGTACTTCCATCAGGTTTTGGAACTAGCACACTGGGTGAACTCCAATCGGAGTTGGAGGGTCTGATAATATCATGTTTTAACATGTACTCAACCTCTTTCTCAGCAATCTTTCTCTTTTCAGGATTCATCCGGTATGGATGCTGTTTTATTGGTTTGGCATCACCAACATCTACATCATGAGAGGCTATAGTAACTCTCTTTGGAACATCAGGAAACAAATCCTCATATTTCTTGATCAACCTTTCAAACTGATCTCTCTGTGAGGGTTCTAAGTGCTGGAGTTTTACATCAAGATTTTGCAACACTTCAGTGTTTGACAATTTACATGAAAGAACTTCAGCTTTAATTCTTGGTTCATCATCTTGAAACTCCCCCTCATCTTCACACGTTTCGACCATTGGAGAATCTGAAGTGACAGCTGCAACCCTAGCATTTCTGTCATGATAAGGCTTTAGCATGTTAATATGACACAATTGTTTTGGTTTTCTCCTATCTGGAGTCTTCACAATGTAATTGAGATCATTGAGTTTTGTCATAATTTCATAAGGACCATGAAATCTAGCCTGCAATGGATTGGACTGCAAGGGAAACAACACAAGGACCTTGTCTCCTGGTTTAAACTCACGGCTTCTAGCCTTATGATCATACCAAGTTTTCATTTTTCCCTGACTTGATTTCAAGTTCTCTTTGGCAAGGTCACAAGCTGCACGCAATCTTTCCTTGAACTTGCGAACATAGTCTAACAGACTGATTTGCGGCTCTTCCTCTTGCCATTGTTCACTCAATAATAGCAAAGGTCCTCTCACTTCATGACCAAACACTAGCTCAAATGGACTGAATCCAGTAGACTCCTGCACTGCTTCTCTAGCTGCAAACAACAGCAAATGAACCCCTTCATCCCAGTCTTTCTCATGGTCATAACAATAAGTCCTCATCATTGTCTTGAGAGTGGAATGAAACCGCTCTAAGGCACCCTGACTTTCTGGATGATAGGCACTAGAAAGAATCTGTTTTGCACCTAGTTCATACACAACCTGCTGAAACAATCCTGAAGTGAAATTGCTACCTTGGTCTGACTGAATTTCCCTGGGAAGACCAAACAACGTGAAGAACTTTATCAAAGCCTTCGAGATTGCAGTTGCCTTGATGTTACGTAGAGGTATGGCTTCGGGGAATCTGGTAGATGCACACATGATTGTCAACAAGTACTGATTTCCAGATCTAGTCTTGGGTAATGGACCAACGCAATCAACAATGACCCTAGAGAATGGCTCCCCAAATGCTGGGATAGGCTGCAATGGAGCTACAGGTGGGTCTAACTGGTGTTTTCCAACTACCTGACAAGTGTGACAGGTTTTGCAAAAGTTGGAAACGTCTTTCCGAAGCCCAGGCCAAAAGAAGTGTTTCATGATCTTATCAACAGTCTTGTTAACACCAAGATGACCTCCTAAAGGTAAACTATGAGCCATTGTTAAGATCTCATTCCTATAGACCTTCGGAACAACAATTTGCCTGACCACTGCCCAATCTGCATTGGCAGGGATATCAGGAGGGCGCCACTTCCGCATCAACACACCATCCTTGAGATAATACCAAACTGGAACTGCATCTATTTCTTTTTCAGGAAGGGCTCTCCTCTTTCGTACACAAATTTCAGGATCATTAGTTTGCTCCTCAATCAACCGCTTTCTGGACAGAGACAAGTCTCCAGACACATCAGAATCACCAGACCCATCCGGCTGGCTGAATAGAGAACTGATAAAAGTATCTGATAAGTCCTCAAACGGAGAAACCATAGTAGGCCAATCAGAGTCATGAGGCGAACCACCTGAGTCCTGACTATTCAATGTACTGGACGGCACCACATCATCTTCTTCTTTAGCCTTCTTGGCCATAGCACGAGTCACTGTGCAAGAAGGATACAGAGATGGGTCCTCATCCCCATCTTCAGTGCTCGGCTGTGAAGTAAGATGTACAGGGGGAACTACTTTGCCCCCAGCCAGGTCATTGCCTAGCAACAGAGAAACACCCTTTATAGGTAGACTTGACATAAGTCCCACCTTTACCTGTCCTGTAACTAAATCTGACTTCAAGAATATAGAGCGCAGGGGTACAGATACAGTCCTCCCTTCAATACCTTGTACAAGTATGAAATCCCCTGAAGCGGTCTCATCACGTAACTCCAAGGAGTCCATCAACAAAAGTGACTGAGAAGCTCCGGTATCCCTTAGGATATATATGGGGACAGGAGTAGTATGCTCATTCAGAGCCACAAATCCCTCTGACACAAATGGAAGAAATTCCTCCCTCACAAAGTCAGCTGTATTAGGCTTTTTAGCCCCACAAGAAGCAGGCAATTTAGCAGATCGGTTATCTACTACAGGGGTTTCTAACCTTGTTTTCACAAAGGCATTTGGTTTGGTATCCTTTTCTTTTTCTTTCTTAGCTTTAAGGAACCAACAGTTAGTTGTAACATGACCAGATTTCTTGCAATAACTGCAAACTAGACCACTTTTGTCACTGTCAGCTTTCACACTTTGATCAGACCTGTTACTGGATTTCTGAGCACCATCACCAGATTTGTCTTTGTCTTTGGGTGAGGAATCTTGGGTATCACCGTAACCCTTTTTCTGAAATTGGGACCATTTATTGTTACTGCTAGACTGAAATTTGGACTTATGTGTGAGAACATATTCATCTGCAAATTTGGCAGCTGATTGCAAGTTCAGTGCTTGCTTCTCATTAAGGTAGGTCTTAACATCATCCTTAACACAGTTCTTGAATTCTTCAACTAACACCATCTCTTTTAGTGAGTTGAAATCATCCTTGACCTCCATAGAAGTACACCAGCGCTCAAAGCAAACCTGCTTCTCATTAGCAAATTCAACATAAGTCTGATTTTCAGATTTCTTCAGACCTCTGAATTTCTGTCGGTAAGCCTCTGGAACCAACTCATAAGCTCTCAAAATAACCTTTTTGACAACCTCATAATCAGAGGAATCATCTGCAGACAAAGCCGAATAGGCTTGTTGAGCTTTACCCTTGAGGACAGTTTGCAACATCAGAGGCCAGTGTTCCTTTGGCCACTGGCAACTCTTTGCTACCTTTTCAAAACACTGGAAATAGTTGTCAACATCCTTTTCTGAAAATGGAGGCACCAGTTTTACCTCCTGACTGGCACAAAATTTATTTTTAGTTTTAATTTTAATTTTTAGTTTCTCCATTTGGAGTCTTTCTTCTCTATCCAACTTCTCTAATTCAAAATCTCTCTGTCTCTGTCTCTCTCTTTCTGCTCTTTCCTCTTTCTCTCTCTCAAATTCTCTTTGTTTTTCTTCTCTTGCTAATTTTTCTAACTCAAACTGCCTTTGTTTTTCTTTTTCTTCCCTCTCAATTTCTCTTTGTTTCTCTTTTTCCTCCCTTTCTTTTTCTCTTTCTTCCCTTTCTTTCTCTTTTTCCTCCCTTTCTTTTTCTCTTTCCTCCCTTTCAATCTCTAGCATTTTTAATTTAAGTTCCATTTCTATATTTGGATTTTCCACTGGAAACTGTTCCAGATCTCCTGGTGCAAACACATTTTCATCAATGTAATATTCAACTATCTCTCTAGCCAGTCTTGCTTTTCGCATGGCTGGTTTTACCTCTGTCAGCTCCAACTGTCTGCAAATTTCTAGCAGTTCTGTCTTTTTAAAAGACTTCAAAACCCCTACGGTTGGTGATGCCAAGAAATCATCCATTGCTGTTGTCAATATATATCTAGGAAAATTCACAAAAACAAATTCACAATTTGGAATGTTAGATTTTCAATAAATTACTCACACAATGGTCTATCCCGGACCTTGAGCCCCCAATTTGTTATGGCCCCAATTTGTTATTACATTTATAACACAACAGCAACAGCAAGGGATGACAAACACAGTTTTAACAACTAAAACACATTTAATTTTTAACAAAGACAAAGACTAATAACAACCTACAACTAAAGACCAAGATTGATAAATAAGAAAAAACAGAAATAATTACAGTCCCTTTTTAGTGGGGTGGCTTGGTGATGTCCTGGATGAAGAAAATGCTCAAACACAGGCAAAGAAATCCACAAAAGAAACGTCACAGGTCTTGAACAGAATGGCAGGTCTGGTCATCTTCTTGCAATTTCTCCTACTACTTTTCTGTCTCAATTCTTTTCCTTATATACTCTCTTTCAGACCCCACCCACATTTAGACCTCTTTTTTTTAACTTTCTGAGACCTGCCCCAGACATGTTCAGGACATGTCTAAACATGACTCCAGTCTGAGCTTAACAAAAAAAAGGTAAATACTGCCATCTAGTGGCCTATATTCACATTACAGTATCAACTCACAAGGAAAAGTGGGCTATGGCTCCTTGCAGGTATGCAGGTAAATGCAGTCACTTTTGCTCTGTAATGTAGAAAGTGATTCTGTGCCGCACAATTAGCATCTATAAAATGAGCAGCAAAACATTACAATTAAGGTAAATAAAAATTTAGCAAAAGCCACCCAAAAAATTCCTGTTGCCTACTTCCCTACAACCATCTTGGTGCTCATTATTAAGGCTAAGTCATAGCTAGAGCCCTGTTATTTTTGATAGCATCCAATTTCCGACCTCCAACTTTGATAATCTCACTTATGGCACTTCTAAGGTGGTGTATATCCTATTTCATGATTAGTTTCAGAGGCAGAAATGAAGAAATATAATTTCTTATATAATTGTTAAACTCTGGCAACATCAGGAGACCTAAACTAATCTAGCTGAAAGAAGTGGCGCTTCAGACACTGTAGTGCAGCAAAATTGTTTATTGATCCTTATTTGTCCTTAATTTCTGACATCATTGAGTGTTAAACTGGAAGTCTCTTACTTGAATATTTATCTTTGTTATTTACGCTTGAGCTCATTTGGGTAATGCTGCGATTTTTAAGCACCACTTAGCGAAGCAGCATATGTCATTACAACTAATCAATCATATAGAATAATGTTGGCTAAGATTGGATTAAAAAATGTAAACATAATTGAAACTATTGTATCGTTTGCAGTATCAACACAGTGAATTTGATTTTTTTTTTGTCACAAAACTCCTGGATTTGAATAAAATGTTACAACCCTTTTCATGTTTACAACCATTCCCTAGCCAAAGGCTTTGAGTAGATGGGACGGCATGAAGTGTCTAATCACTATGCTACAATGGGGAATTAATGGGGTAGCCTACTGGGTTGTAGCAATATCTGTGTGTTTGTGTGTGTGCGTGTGTGTGTGTTTGTGCGTGTGTGTGTGTGTATGTGTGCGTGTGTGTGCGTGAATGTGTGTTTGTGAGCTTGCGCGCGTGTGTGTGTGAATGTGTGTGTGTATGCATGAGCGTGTGTGTGGATGGGGTGGGGGGGGGGCACAGGATCTTTGCCTCCTCTTGAATTGGTGCCTATGGGTTAGACGTGAGCCGACAAGGCCCCTGCTATTTTGCGGAATGGTGAAACAAGGACCATTTCTTTAGATCAATATACCCTCTGGGCTGTGCTACTTTGGTCTCCCACACAGCTCATTTCTGACAGAGACCTCAATCATGCCGGAGGCAAACGAGCCCAAGCATTGAAGCATCATATTTTTGTTAATCATTTTACATGGTGCTGAATAATATGTCAACTGAGCGAGTGTTTGCATAACTTATATCCACCGCCACAACACAAAGTGGAGTGGGGATATTGTAATGGAACTCGAGTGGACAAGTTTTTTCAGAAACTACTTTACCGAAGTGAATGACATTTTATGTATATATGCTACTTGTCATACCGTAATTGGGTTTTAAAATGAGATTCTATAGTGGCAGCGGATATTAATGACAATGTTGTCTTATTTTATATGCTCTTCCTGCATTACGTTCCAGAGCAGGAATCAAGCATGGAGCTTGAGGGGAACTTGGTTCCAATTCTGATGACCGTAGAAGATTTGGGAGCTTGTTTCTAACAAACTGGACTGAAGAACAGACTTGGAACAGTCAACATGAACACAGTCCAATCCTGGATCCTAAGGCTTAGGAGCTTGATCCTATTGAACTGGACTGACATGAATTGGGTTTACTTGAAAGCCATCTCAATCCTGGACCCTGATTAGGATTGGAAGGTAGTTCAAATTAACGAAGTTAAGAGATAGGCTTTAAGAAACAGCTGTCATTAAAAAGATGAATCAAGTACTTCATAGAATAGTGACTTAGCTGGCCATAAAAAGCCACGTTAAGCTGGCTTGTGATGATTTGGATTGACAGGTCAAGGAAAAAGAAATTCACAAGGGCAGCACATCCTACAGCAGTGTTGATGCGTATACAATATGCACAGCATTTACGACTGCAGGAAGAGGGCATTTTAACAAATGAAAGATTGAGATTTAATTCTTTTTTCTTTCTCAGGGGGCTGGAAAATCATACCTCAACTTAAACTTCTGACCAGAAGTGTATCAACATGGAAGTGCTGTTTTTGGGGTGAGGAAAGGCACAGCCTGTTTCATTCAGAGCAGAGACACACAAACATTGAAAAGCAATCAGGAAATATGTCAGAGCTATCGCCTATGGCCCATTAGCGGATGCTGTCACTCTTCCTCTGCTCTCTCCTTTGCCCCCCCGGTCTGAGCTCTCTGGGCCCTGATCTGGGGAGGGGGGTTGGTGGTATTGAGAGCAGGAGGGATGCACAGAAATGTCCGGCATGCGGCCAGCAAGAATAAACTTTGCCCGGTGCACCGCGAACTTGTTTGTGTAAGGTCTGACGACTTTAAACCCTTTATCACCTGAGGGACTGGCTGGTTTGTTTTAGCGGCACGACTGTTCAACCAGTCCTCTGTAATCGTGCTGTCATGTGATGGGGGAGGCACGTGTTCGCTTGCCGTGTGTAGGCTCTGCGTTGGCAGCCCTGACTCATTCTACCGCCTCGGCTCAGCGACAGGACCTGGCAGCCAATCACAGAGCTTCTACCACTGAACACTTTGCATGTCAGTAGTGTTCCCGACCATCCCTCCCGCCCCCTTCTATCCTGTGCACGCAAAGCATTGCTTTACGAGAGCGCCGAGCGGCAACGGTTCAACGCACTATAATACGTTAACATGCAACCCAGCTGCCACTGAAGCTATATTCAGTTGCATCACAGTTTCTCACCATTCTGTTTTTTGCAAGCATTTGCATTTTCTGTGGCGGTAAGGATTTTGCCTTCATAACGCGAGCTCCTCTGCGACAATCTCAGCTAAATGGTTCAGACTGAAAATAAAAGGTTTTTCTTGAATCCTTGGATTTCTCATCCCTGCTGTGTGTTATAAATTACTCTCCCAACAGGCAATAATTAATCGCTGTGTTCTTGGAAATCTGCAGATTGGAACGAAAATGATTGAGGAGCGCATAGAATGGATGATAAACATAGGGCTGTGCGGAAATGAGAAATATGATAAATAAACACGAGCAGCAGTGCTAAAGCTACCGCACACAATGAATGATGACTTCATTCTTCTCAAAATGCCACTGATCGGGGCTTGATGCATGCATTCATACAATGCAATTGCACATGAGTGGTTATCCATTTCTTTCACCGGACCGGATGATCCATTTCAAGTTTTTATGCGCGTGGTAAATGCCTGGGCACGGCACAGAGATGAAAGAGGTAGCGCTGTTGCCTCACATCAAGAAGGTTGTCAGTTTGAATCCAGATTTGGGTCTTTCTGAGGAGTTTCGTGTTCATTTGGTGCTTGAGTGCCCCTGTTTTCTCTGAGTGCTCTCTTGACCACCCACTGTCCACAACACATAAATGTTTGGCGAGTTGGAGACTCTAAACTGGCCACAGATATGACCGTGTGGGAATGGCGTGCAATTTCTGCATTGGATAGAAATGTGCAGAATTGTGAACTGCCCACCGTATGTTGCGGTCTCTCGGGCATTCTCTGCAGGCAAATGCCCTAGGAATAAATGGGTTTGATCATGGATGGAGGGATAAATGGCTGAAAGAATTCTCCACTCACTTCTTAACATCTGAAAACCCCCTTCTCTCATAATGAATGAACAAATGACTGAATCAATGAATAAATAAATACATAAATAAAAAATAAGTGAGTAAATAAATAAATAGTCTGTCCTGGAACAGCATTTTTTGCTTTGCATTGTTCATTTTTAATTGCAATTTTCATTGTTTTTGTGCTACTTTAACTCATTTCCTATGGAATACTTTTATATAAAATTGTTGCGTTTGTAAGGAATACTTTTCCCGAAAATTATACAATATAAAGTATTGAAGTACAGGTGGCTCATGACCGCGATCATCAACTGATTTAATGTTTTCATCGGACTGTGAATGGTCATCCACGCCGCTGGCACTGGCTTACGGTAGGGAGTGGTAGAATTCCCCGTGCCGTTGGCAGCGGATTGCCGTAGGGAATGAGTAAATAAAGCTGAAGTATTGCCACTGTGTAGTCTAACCATTACTTGTTCATGAAAGAGCTGATTGATGCTCTGTATGAATTGCAATTTATCTCATCTAGTTGTGTAACTGTTGCAATGACCTAATTCTATGCACTTACTGTGCATCACCTTTGAATAAAACCATCTCCCAAATAAATGTGATATAAAATATACTTCAGCATATTATGTCAGTAGTGCACCAGAAAACATTAGACAGCTGCAGTGCTCTATGCTGTGTACTACATTGCCTCACATGAACTGTGGTGCAGCATCTCTGCACTGCACTGAAAGAATGGAGCAATCAGGCTTTCTTAATGACACATTCACATTAACATCAGATCTAATGTGCCGGACTGCAAAAGCCGCCTGCTGCAACAACAGAGCCATCTTATTATCTGAGTAACTGATCATTCAAAAGCCTCTTCTTTTGCCGTCTCTGAAGTACCTTATCAAGAAAAATACTTTTCATCACATCTGGAATTGACTTGGGTTAAGACCAGGAAACAATTGCAGAATCTTCGCTGTTACATGATTATGTGTTGTTCTCTCTGACTGGTGAGTCTGAACACTTGGTCTTATCCAACGTGTTATTGGCTCAAGCACTCCAGCCACTCTCTTTCAGTGTCAAGGCTGGCACTGGTTGAACTTTGTTCAAAATATGAGCCATAGTTGTGATAAGATTTTTTTTTTTCTTTTTGTTGTTTGGAACTTCTCTTCGCCATCTTTTTTTTCTTTTACTGGATGATTTTTTTGTTGGCTCATGCCAATGTGTAAGAAAGAGTGCAAGCAGTAGCCAATCAGTGAGTAATGTACATAACTGAGCATATTTGATCAAACAGTCCTAGAATTGGCTACTCTGCAATCACAGCATCAAGAGCTGCTTCCTCATTGCACATCTGTTTCCTCATCCAACAACAAAGTAATACATGGAGAATGTCATGGTATGGTGTAGCAATATTGACAGAATTGACCAACAGCAACTTTGCATCAAAATAAGCACATCTCATTTCCTTTTTTTTTTTTTTTGAGGTTATCTTCATGTTCTGAAAGTAAAGATGTCTAATTAGCCATCCTTTCCAAAAGATTAGATAAAGGGTGAATGCGGCCATGGTTTCATTCAGGCTTTAGTACAGTGATGCAAAAACAGTTCCAAGGTGCTGGAGGTGCACGACCCAAGTTGTGAATTTGCTATGTGCGCACTCATCCTCTCGGTCTTCGGATATCCGACACACTGACTACTGTTGTGTTATTGTCAACAAATATTGTATCAAAGCTATTCATTTTGTCCTACAAATACACAATTCTTGTGCTGCTCTTTATTGTGGCCTGCTTTGAAAACGATACAGGAGGTGCCGTCCTTAATTCAGTGTGGAGGGGGTCTAAAACAGGGGTGGGCAATTCCGGTCCTGGAGGGCCGGTGTGTATTACTCTGACTAATTGAGCCAATTGATTGAATACACAAATATAGATTTGTGCAAAGATTAGATCAAAGAAAAATGTTTTATGTAGGGAGACAAGAGCAGTCTTTGGTGATCGTTCATGATAATTTAAAGAAATGCACCTGAAATGTGACATTTCTTAAATAGTTTGGCTAATTTAGATAATTAACTAATTAAAGGTCAGAAGTTGGTGTGAAAACCAGGGACAGTTCTGGCCCACCTCTGGTCTAAAATCACATAATGTGTTGTTTTTTTAACCTCAAAAACATATCATGGAATGAGCAGACAGTGAGGCAAAAAAGATGCTATAAATTCTGAAGAAATCATGCTCCTCCATTTTCGACCTGCTCTACATCTTAAATTCTGAAATTGAAGGTATACCTGCCATCATTGTATAATCCCCCTGCACTAGGAGGGGCGGGTGGCGTAGTCATCCCAAACTCACTCATGGCTGACCACTGTGTAACATCACTCTTCATTGCAATCACAACCACAGTCCCATAATTACATTAAGCTGTTAATTTATCTCAATTAGGTGCAATTGATGTTTATAGCAGTTATTTACCCCCTCTCTCCACATTTCATCTCCACATGATAGCTATGCATGCCTCAAAGAGTGAAAGAAAATTATTTTTGTATACATTTTACTATATCAACCAGTAGTTTTTCTCAAGGGTGCTAGTTAAATCATCAAATTGAAACTAATGTGAATCAATTACCATATTGCTGTGCCAAAGTGCAAAGTTCTTTGATGTTTACCCATGAACTCCAAATGAAAAATAATGCCCAAAAAATGTCTGAGTCATCATTTGTTTCAGATTTGAATTCTCCCTCGTTGAGTATTTATGGATTGCTTTACTGACCATGCGTCCACAGTTCCCAATTATACTAATCAAAAGCTCATTGACTTTTCAGGATTGATCAGTCAATATTTTTTCATTTGTCTCTTTTAATGCAGTCATCTTCTGTAAAGAACAATGTGAAAGTGTAACTTTTATTTTAAATGGTATGCAGAGCTATTTTTGACAATGTGGCTTAAAAGAGAAATTGAGATAAATAAACAACACAGAACTACTGACGTAGAGGAACAGCAATTGCACGTATTACATGATTGAACAGTAGTGCACGGAGCTTCTCTCCCTGAAAATGATGAGTGAACCCAATCGATTACTGTCCTTGAACAACCAAGTCTAAACATGGTGACGCTAATGACCTCGCCCACCCGTCCCCTCCCAGACCAATCGATGAGGCGGATATATCAGGACAACCCAGTGGCTGATGACCAGTGACAGGCAGTTTACTTCAGTGCCCCTGCGTAATGCTGGGAATGCTGTTGTTCAAAAAGGGATGGGGGGGAGTCTCTCACTTCTCCAACCTTTCCCCAAATTGAAGCAGCAGCCTACGTGGTTTACATGGCTGCTTAGGCTGAAGAACTAGAGTGGCTACTGTTGTGCTCTATTTCAATTTCAAATTTAAGGAAGCCCATGTTGTTGTTTTGTCATGTAGTCATTGCCCCACCCGAATGGGGAGGGATATTGTTTTCCGTGTCATTTGTTTGTTAATGTGCCTGTCAGCAGGGTTAAAAGTGAACATTTTGGTTCAATATCTCTAAATTTTCCAGAAAGATGTGCAATAGTTCAAGGATAGCCTGAATACATGCTGGACCTAATCAGGTCAAGGTCATTGAAAGATCAAAAATTTTTTTTTTCTGCATCAAATCTGATCTGGTCCATTTCTGACTGGACTCAAAACAAGGATTTTTCAATTCCAAATATATGCTACATCATGGTGTACTGTCATTAAGCATGTTAGAAGTATGGGTCCAATATCGGGGGGTGGGGGGGGCAAGCTCATTCAACACCCAAAACACTAGAACGTCCCCCAGGGGCTGTGTAAGTTGTGCCTAGCGTAGTTGTATCCCTATTAGCTTTGATCTGTAAGCTGTGCATAAAAATACAGTGCAGATGCTGTCTCTGCCCTTTCAAAAATCATCCTCGAAGATATTTTTGGTTATGAACCTTGGAATGAATACGTTATCGACTTTCCTGCAACAAAGTCAGGTATTGTAATTGGTGTGGTTTGTTTGTTTGTTTGTCTGTCTGTTTGTGTGTTCATGTGTTAACAATCTAGCATCTACACGGTTGCACTGATTGACTTCAAACTTTCACAGCAGGTGGGCAATGGTCCGTAGACGATCCGATTAAATTTTGGGGGTGAACCAGTCGAGGTTAAGGTCAAGGTCATTACTCGCGCCGATAGGCCACAAGTCTAAGTTTTGGCTCCGTTCTTCTTTTTCGGGGTCGCGATTGTCCTGAGCATGTGCAGCCCGAGTAGAGGCTCTGAGGAGCCTCCTGGTATAAACATTTAAATGTCTGTCTGCTCTCCAGAGCAGCTGCGGTTTACTTGTTGGTGGGGTCAAGGTCATTGGTGAAAATAATATATTTTCCATTCTAACTCAAAGATAGCGTTTGAGTAGACAAATGATTACTATTATGACCATATAGAAATTCCTACATGAGCTTTTATTTGACACCATGACTTTTGACCTTGAGTGACCTTGAAAGGTCAAACTGAAGGTCATGGATTTTCAAAGGGCTATTAAGTTGAAAACCGTTGAAGTCACACTTGTAAAATTGAGTCAGTGTAAAAAGCACTAAAATGAGTGCCGGCGGGCGAGGTTTGTTTTACTTGGAAACACTTGTTATGAATAGTCATGTACTCAGTTTAACATCCTGGTGTGAAATGCTGACATTTATATTCTTCAATGTAGTAATTAATGCTTGCACAGTCAGGGTAAGTTTGGAACCTTCCTCAGTAGGGGGTGCTTATCAACCAGCATTATGAGTATTTTCCAACAATCATGCCCGGATAAAGTTGCGTTCGCCCCAAAGAAATACCTCTTCATCTTCAGTAAGCAGGATGTTCCAAATATAACCCGCACTCGCTGGCATCAGCGTCTCACAAGCTTAGCCAAGTCTCCAGAAAAGACGGATGAGCTTCTCCAGCATATTGTATTTTGTGAAACAAAAACAAGTTGATGACCGCAAGTAGAGTTTTATCAATATTTTGTTTCCAATACAGTTATAATTTAATTTGGGAAGAGATTGGGTCACTACTATTTTCTCTCCACAGGCACATAACAGTGAGAGTGCTGAAGGTATAGTCCATGAAGCACTGAAACTTCAAATCTGAGTAAAAATCTTTATTTGCTTGTAATCTTGAAGAAACATACTTTTGTACAACCAATAAGGGAGCACATATTTGGGAAATAAGCTTCATTTCTAAGGAATTAGCCAATTTATTGACTGATTGATTTAATGAATTATTGATTGATTCAGTTCAATTGGAATAATGATGAATTAAAAGACTCCTTTGAATTCTCATGGAAAATCTGAAATGACAGCTGACTGACACTGATCTGTTCCACTGCTGCACTCCTGAGTGCGAGAAAGAATTATTGTGATTCAGTTCGAGTAATCACTTGTGCTTATTCCACGGGGTGCAGTTCTTAGCTCTGCCAAGAATTTAACAAGCAATGCTCCATGCAGCATCGTTAATTTTCCATTAATGATTCAGTGATAAAGCCATCATTTGTGCACACTCTCAACTCCTTATTTGTCTCTGGCCACATCCATTATATAAAAAACTATATGATATTGCAATTTTTATTGCTGAAAAAAGGGGAACATTTCAACTGATGAAATTGAAGACTCAAATGGCTTGATAATTTGTCAAACATGCATTGTGTTGAACGGAATACAGTCACACTCAACAACATAATTTGAATCACCATCATCTTTAATTTAATGAAATAAAAATGTTTATGCTTCCTTCAAATGTTTGCAATAAAGCACAACTTTTTTTTTTATCCCACACAGCATACAACTAAAGCTATTTTGAACACTGTGGCTGAAGTGGGTAAAAAATCCCTTTTAATATGAAAAGAAGCTTATTGGGAAAGAGTGACAGCTTTTAAAAATTGTGATTGCAGTTGTGATTGGTCTAGAATTCAACCAGTCTGGATGCGTAAATGCCATGGAGCACTTGGACAACCTTCACTAGCGATCGGATTCAGTTTAAATCTTCCATACTGACCCAATACGCTGCCAAATGGGTCCTCTATTTACTCGGGCCGGCAGGCCAAGAGTCTAAGTTTCGCCTCCGTTCTTCTTCTTCTTTTTTCTTTTCTCGGGGTTGCGATTGTCCTGCTCACGCGCGCGCGGTTTCGCGATTGGCCCAGGCCAAAACCCTGCCTGAGTACAGGCTCTGACGAGCCTCTTGTTTCAGTGTTCAAAAACAGTCATTACATCATACAATCAAACCAGAACCTGTTTTCATAAAGCTCTCCAAAAGTAAAAATTTTGATCTCAGATCTGTCTCTCCATCCCACCTCCTGACTCAGTACGGGTCAGAACTGATCCCAGATCAGTGCTCAAACTCTACAGAGTTTTACGAAGAGATGTCCGAACTTTCTCGCTAACAAAAGTCTCAGTGTCTGGGAGCCCCATTCCACTGAGCTCCCTCCAGGGGCGAGCCATTGTACTCCTCTCCTTCTCTAACATCATCCGCTGATTTACCAAAAACCTCAACAACCCCCAAATTCACTGACCAGAGCTCTAATGTATTATCTATTTACTTGTTCAGAGAAGACTCTTGGTGCTCACTTCATCTTACGTACAGTATCTGAGGAAGGAACCACTTACAGTGCTCTGAAAAAGTATTTGCCCCCTTCCTGATTTCTTATTTTTTGGCATATTTGTCACACTTAAATGCTTCATCTCATCAAACTAAATATAATATCACACGACGATAACCCGAGTAAATACAAAATGCAGTTTTTAAATGATAACTTCATTTATTAAGGGAAAAAAGCTATCCAAACCTACCTGGCCCTGTATAAAAATGTAATTGCCCTTAAACCTAATAACTGCTTGTGCCACCCTCGGCGACAACAACTGCACTCAAGCATTTGCGATAACTGGCAATGAGTCTTTCACATCACTGTTGAAGAATTTTGGCCCAATCTTCTTTGCAGAATTGTTTTAATTCATCCTGTCCCAAAGACATGGGATGCCCAAGAAGCTGTTTCCTTGTGCTTTTTTCAAACTAACATCTGCAGAGGCCAACTACGATGTGGGCAACTGGGGGCCGTTAGCGGTGAAGTTGACATTGGAGGACTGGAGGCAGTGGTTAGAGGGACTCGCCATCCATTCATCCTACTCACTGATCATCGCAACCTGGAATATCTCTGAAAGGCTAAACGGCTTAATTCACATTCGGCCAGGTGGGTACTGTTCTTTACACGTTTCAATTTTTCCATGACCTATCGCCCAGGCTTCAAGAACAAAGCAGATGCACTATCCCGAAGACACAAGGTGGAGACAGATCCAGAGGCTGTTCTTACTCTGATCAGATGGCAGCTGGACCGGGAACCCTTATAAAAATTTACTATAGTTAACTACAGTTTACTACAGTAAAATTGATGTGAACTATAGTAAACTACACTTTACTACAGTAAATTATAATTTGTTGAAAATATACTACAGTAATTGAATATCATTTCTTTAGTTTACTATAGTGGAGTTTGACTTTTGTGATTTACTTTAGCATCAATATAGTAAACTACAGAGTTACTATACCTATAGTAATTCTGCAAAAATACCATAGTTACTATACAAAACCATAGTATTTTTACTGTGATATTTTGTGGTCATTTTTCATGAGGGAAATGGCGATGGAAGCCAAGAAGAATCCGGTAACGCTACACCTCCAGCCCTCTAACTCACCAGCCTATTAAGTTCTGGTCCTGGACCACATTCCGCACTCCTGCAGCTGTTGCCTATCGTCTCCCTTTCTATATAGGAGAGACCTTCGTACTCATTCAGTGTGATGTCTCGTAAGCCTTACAAGCCTTTTGTTTCCCTATAGTCTTGTTTAGTCTTAGCTCCTGCATTTTGCGTGTATATTAATCTCTGTAATTAAGCGCTGTTCGTTTCAGATGTTACGATCAGAGCTTCTATTGTAATCCAGGGACCTTATTTCACTGTTGTTGTTCTCCCTTTGTAATACATAGTGTTTTTGTTCCAGTTATTTGTATTACTCATATTATTATCCAGGAACCTCGCTTCCTTGTTCTTTTTGTTTTGTGTACAACTGTGCCGCAAAGGCATAATAAACCAGATCCATCTTCACACCTGAGTCCACCCAGATAGCATACGGATGTGGGCCACATCAGGCAACGATCCGGCACATTTGGCATTATTTTGGCCCGGACAAAATAGATGTGAGCCTAAAGTGGCCCATGTGGTAAATGCTAAATTTGGCCCCATATCACAAAACAAATATGGCCCACAATTGGCAAATATTTGGCAGAGAGACAATAGTCAGTCTATAAGTGAACCAAAACTGGCCCATATTTGCTGCATCATATGTCCCTGGCTGACATCTGGCATTGTGATGGCTTGGTTGTGGCCAAATTCTGGCAAACAAGAGTGGAGCGCCCAAGTGCCATCATTCCATGCGGTATGTGGGCCGGATGAACATGTCAGGTGTGGGCCAGATATGGACCAAAAGAATTTTGCTATCTGGGCAGTTCCACAATTCCTGATCTCTGTGCACTTCACCGGTGCTCAGAGTCAAACCCTTACAAGATGATTGTAGTTTTGTATGGTTTTAGTTCTAGTAATGTTTGCCTGCCAGGGAAATTTAAAGTCGTAAGTTAAGGTACCTAGCAAGTGGTTGAATTTAGATTGCGAATTGGGTATATAGGTTTCAACAACAAAACTTTCCACCTAAAGGTTAATATCTGCAAGGAGGTGTTTTTGCAACCTTTTACAGTCTTCCTCGCTGACTGAGCTAAGATGACAGCCCTCCATAATCAACACTGCACCTCTAAGAAAGAGACACATTAGCTTCACTGGCAAAAGCTTTTAGTAGGTTATCTATTTTCAACCCTGAGTAAAAAATGCAAATGGTATCAGGATGCTAGGGCGCTAAAGGCTCCTGCAATCAGGAGACTGTCGAATCGAAGGCTGACACTCTGCACTCTGGCTGCATATCTCAAGTAGCACTGAAAAAATCTCATCATTGCCCAGATCTCAGCTAACCAAACAACAGCGCATAGCCGACAAACAGACAGCAGATTTAACCTGTGCAAGTATGCCATATTGGCAAAAGCTTGTGGACTCTTTACTAAAACCTCACTGACATACAACCGCAATTCCAAAATAGTTGGGACAAAGTGTAAATTGTGAATAAAATCAAAATACAATGACCTTCAGATCACATGAGCTAATATGTTATTAAAAATAAAACATAGATAACATTTCAAATGTAGAAACTGAGACATTTTACATTTTTATCCACAAAATGAGCTCATTTAAAATTTTCTGGCTGCAACAGGTCTCGAAAAGGTGGGACACAGGTAAAAAAGGGCTAGAAAAGCAATTAATATATAAGAGAATCGGCTGAAAGAATATTTCGGAAGTAATTAAGATAAATGGCATCAGGTGTGTAACATGATTGGCTAGAGGCTGTCCAACCTGTGAAGGCTTGCGTAAAAAAATTGTGGAATACTTTAAAAACAATGTTCCTCAACGTCAAATTGCAAAGGCTTTGAATGTCTCATTATTGACAGTGCATAACATCATCAAAAGATGCAGAGGAACTGGAAAAATCTCTGAACATAAGGGACAAGGGCGAAGACCTTTACTGGATGCCCATGATCTTTAGGCCCTCAGACGCCACTGCATCACTCACCGGCATGATTCTGACATTGACATTACTAAATGGGTCCAGGAATACTTCAAAAACCACTGTCTGTAAACACAAACCGCCATGCCATCCACAGATGCCACCTAAAACTCTATCATGCAAAAAGGAAGCCATTGTTGAGCATGATCCAGAAGTACAGCCGTGTTCTGTGGGCCAAGGCTCATTTAAAATGGACTATAGCAAAGTGGCAAAATGTCCAGTGGTTAGACGAGTCCAAATTAGACATTCTTGTTGGAAATCATGGGTGTCATGTCCTCTGGGCTAAAGAGAAGAAAGACCGCCCCTCCTGATAGCAGCGTTTAGTTCAAAAGCCAGCGCCTCTGATGGTATGGGATGCATTAATGCAAGTGGTGTGGGACACTTGCATGTTTTAAAAAGCATCATGAATGCTGAAAGGTATATAAAGGTTTTTGAGCAACATATGCTCCCCTCCAGACGACATCTATTCCAGGGAAGGCCTGGTGTATCTCAGCAGGATAATGCAAAACCATATAATGCAGCTATTACAACAGCATGGCTTCGTAGTAGAAGAGTCTGTGTGCTGAACTGGCCTGCCTGCAGTCCTGATCTTTCACCGATTGAGTACATTTGACACATAATTAAATGAAAAGTGCGTCAAAGGAGACCCAAAACTCTCCAGCAGCTGGAAGTCTGTATTAAACAAGAGTGGGATCAATTCCAATGGCTAAACTCAAGAAACTTGTCTCATCAATGCCCAGACGCCTCCAGTCTGTGATAAAAAGAAGATGGGATGCTACACCATGGTAAACAGGCCTCTGTCCCAATTTTTGAGACCTGTAGCAGCCACCAAATTTGAAATGAGCTCATTTTGTGGATAAAATTGTAAAATTTCTCAGTTTCAACATTTTCTATGCTATCTCTGTTCTATTGTGAATGAAACACTGGCTGGTGTGATTTGAAAGTCAATTTGAAAGTGTCTTGATTTCATTCACAATTTACACTTTGTCCCAACTATTTTGTAATTGGGGTTGTAAAATGACATTCTTGAATTCTAAATATGCAAAATTCAAATTGAATTTGGTCATTGATCAGCTGATATGACAAGTTTAAGCTGTCATTTGAGGATATTTTCATACAATTGTGTTTCATGATTTGGAAATGGTTGCCCTTTCAGTACATGTCCTACCTTTAACAACTCCGATTAATTTGAATAGAGCTTTCAGTAAATGAGGGGCTGAAGCAAAATACAAAGTGCTTCAAAATCCTAACGGTATTATAGAGTTCAACTGAAAAACCCTCAAATGGAAGCTGAATATCTGTCCGATAAGGCCATACTGACCAATTAATTCAATATTGAATACTAATGTCAGATACTGTATTTTGTTGTCTATTTATGTCCATGACTTTTAGGTGAGATGCTCACAAACTCTTAACTATGTAGTGTGTGTTTGTGCCAGTGTTTGAGAGCCTGTGTGTGAGGCTGAGCACAGGAATGCATGTTGCATGTGTATGCGTATATTCCTGTATTTATGTGCTTGCACGAATGCAACTTCATGTGTGTATGTGTGTGTGTGTGTGTGAGTGTGTGTTTGTGTTGTGTGTTTGTGTAAGTGCAAGCACACTTGCAGGTTTGTAAGTGTATGTATGAGTTTGTGTGTGCGCGAGTGTGTGAATGGCCTTCATAAAACACCATGATATTTCTTCCATTTAAATGTATGTTTCCTTATTTTTTGTCAGCAATAAAATAAAAACATTTACTTATTATAATGGGAGAGAATACTGCGTAGAATGTATTTATCAAAATACAAATGGTGCATAAAGCCCGGTGGGCCCCAAAATAATGAAACTTATGCATTCAGTGAAGTGCATTGAATTGTGTTGTTATGCCCAGCCATGACACGAAAACTACAACCAATCATACAGGAGGCTGCAGGTAACAGCATTCAGTATGGAGGTCGAAATGCAAGACCAACCATAGTGCGCAAGGGAGAAATGACATCAATAAAAAAATAAATAAAAGGAAGGATGGGGAAAATGAAAGTTAAATTAGCATGTCAACGAAGTTATATTATTATTATTATTATCAGTGATATTATTATTATTATTATGATAATACGAATCGACGTGACGGTAAGGCTGATAAGGCTGAGCAGTGCTTTTGCCGTATAAATGAGTCATCAGTAAATAAAGAACAGACTACACGTAACCTGCATCCTGTAGGCCGCCAGAAAATGCTTTTCTTAGTCTCAGGCAATTAACGTGTTAGAGCAAGATACACAAGGAAACAAGTTATGTAAAAGAGGAATAATTACAGCGCTCTAAGAAAAGCTAGATTTACGCAGTAGAGCTCCTAATCACTAAGCCAACACTAGTTAACGGAGTAGCCAGCTATCAGTATGCAGTATACAGACTGAGATTCAATACACTGTCCTCTCCCGGCGACTGATGGGGATTGCATGCAAGCAAGCGGACCTGTATACTCCGCTCCTGTGACTTCTCCGCTCATTCTAGAAGATGGCGGACTGCGCTTCATTACTAGATGAGGAACTCTCTTCCTTTGTCTTCAGTTACCTGACAGAAAACTCCAGGAGCCAGGTTGGCAATGGTCGCATTTTACAATTGCAGAAGTATAGTTGCTTGGTTTGGTTATCATCTTTGCATGTTATGCCAGCGCAGCTATTAAATAGTTGCATCATGTGTAACTGTCTATAGCAGGGCATCGATGTGTTACCGGCTTCTCTGGACTTGACATCTGTGCTTCACGTGGAGACGTAGTAAATGGCAGTTCAATGAACTTTGGAGCACAGTCTTGGCAAAATAATATTAAATTATCGGATAATTTGTGATTCTGTCATGCATATTCATCCCAATAAATGTTTGACTTTTCTCATTTTTTTTTTGCAAACATTAGTCTGAAAACAGCTTAAAACTTGCTTGCTTGGTTTTTGAATTCTGTACAGTATTCTTGAGTCTTTGGCACGTGGGTGCTATCTCGCTAATCTCCTAAACCCTCGTTTTACGCTCCTGCGAGGACGCACGATCAGACAAGACCAGCAGCTTCGGAAAATCTTAGAGATGCTGACTTGCTGATGAATCTTGAAACACCAAGCTATTAATTTTTTCGGTCACTCGTAATTGATATTACCCGTAGCTATTCAATGCATGTGTCGGCATGTAATATGACTCTCGCGTTACAGTCGCATGCATTTTATTCTGGGCTACATATTGAATGATTCAAATGAAATTATGGAGCGAACACCAAATCTTACGCTTTTAAAGTGAACACGGCTACTATACCTTGTGGATTTCGTATTTGAATGTCAACGTTTCCGTATTGCCTGCTTTTTTTGAGAGAGAAGACGGGCTTGCCTCTTCCGATTGAGAATGATGACGAAATATTTGTACAGTTGCGAAAATGCATCCATATGTCCCACATTTTTTTAAGAAGTAGGCAGAAATGCCCGTTTTACTAGTTGCAAATGATTGTGGATTGTTCTTCACCGCAAGATCTTGCCTCGGTGAAAAGAACTGTGTTTTCGTAACAGTTTGCGTAACCTCCTGCGAAATGTTACAAAACCTTGAGTGGAGTTTTATAATGCCACTCTGCGGCATAGCAATTGACTGTTACGTGGCATTTGAACCCTTGTCTGATGCAGTGTAATGCCCCTGCTACTCATTAAATTAATGGTAGTTTATTCCATCATGCATAGTACGGTCGTTTTAATAACACTGTTGGATAGCGTGGCCATTTCTGATTATTGTTAATGTATCGCGGAAACAGGGCGCATGCCTGCAAGCTTTATTTGATGTGCGAGTGTTCTCGTTGTGTTGTAATCAGTTGATGTGGTTGCTATAACTAAAAAACTAACTAATTAACTTGCTCGCCTTTAGCTATCGTTGCCTATAGTGTGGATTCATTCCAGTATTATATATATTTATAAAAATATTGCATCATCGAAGTTCACACTTGTCGTCAATTATGCTTTGAACTGGCTGAGCTACGCATTGTACGCATATATTGAAGTGAACGTGGAGTGCATGAAATGCCAGAAGTCATAAAATATCCAATGCCGTTTTTATTTCCTTGGGAATGACTTATTCAAACTTAAAACGAATTTACCATTGTGAGTGTCAGTCTCACTTAATATATTCGTTTATTCGTTTATATAACCTACTTTACGTTGCGCTTAGCGTTAACAAGTTAAAGCAAGTTACTGGCGATGAGTTACTGATTTTTTTTTAAGAAAGTTTCCGGTAGTGTATGTTCCGTTGCGTTTTGCCACTGAGGCATTAGTATGGCATGCCAGCTTTATGCCTATCGTAGGAAATATTGGACCTAAGTTCACATATTCTATTTCTCACACTGTTGGTTATAAATTAATCTCACTGTCTACTCCATGTAATAGTACACCGTTCTCGTGACCAGCGCATTATAGGAGACGGAGATGCTGCAGTCATGTGCTCGCCGCTGTAGTAGTACGATAGAGGCGGCTCCGGTGACGTACGAGGACGACGACAGCACCCGCTCCTTTGCTCATGTGACTGCTGCCACTGCGCGGCCCCGTCAGCTCAAATCACAACTGCTGAATGATCTGCCTTACCCCGGTCTAGTCCGGTTGGAAATGTCCTAGTATCCGTCATAACCGCCTTATTTTAGCCTCTACTACCTCAAGTGGGAGTTTGGACTTGCTTGGAACCATTTGTCGAACTCATAGCGCACGAGCTGTACTATAATTATAGAATATTTGTTGAGGTCCTGGTTGTTGAGTCCTGTTCATCAATGCATGACAGAAATGTACAATTTTGTCCGACAGAACTGATTTTTAAATCTTCAGTCCCTTTTCAAAATTTCTTTTGTTTTTGCTGCATTTGCACTGATGATATTGATCAGTGCAGGTGATATTGATGATGTGATGTCAATGCATTTGAGTAAATGTGCATTGTGGTCATCTGCCCTTGCAGCTGGCTCAGTGATTAAAGCCATGGGCTGATCCTATCATTTTGCATGCGGAAGTCTTAGGTTTCCGGTTTTAGAGCCATACTTGCTTACTGTGTGTCTGAGCCGTAGGATATGGCTTGTGTAAGCCCCTGGGGATGGAGGGAGCTGTCATGACGCAAGGTACTGCGGTGCTGCATGTTCAGGTTTTCAGATATAGGCTGACTCACCTCTGTTGGTGCATTACCTGGGTATAGAAGCATTATGTTCAGGAAATTATCATCTGCACGCTGTCTGCCTCATGATGGCGTATCATTAGTCAGTTCTAGCTATTTTATTGAAGCCGCGCTGTTTCATTTGCCATCTTCGATTATCCAGACTTTTATTTTGATGTTCATGATGTAACATATTCTACTAGAGCTGTGAGGCTGTTTCTAGATCAGATTACATTTTGAATGTGGAGTTCACTGTCAGAATTCTGACTTCGTGTAGGAACGAAGTAGTTATGAGGAATTTGCTCTTTTGGTTTTCTTTTATATTTGACTATTGGGGCATTATGAATTTTTAAATTGCACGTATTGAAGTAACCCTTTCTTGTATTTTTTTGAAATTGGTATGACAGAACTGAATCAGGGGAAACTCGAGAAGGTGACCTTATGAGATTGGTTTGGAGTTGTGCTAAAGCAGGTGAACATGCCAGTCTTGAGGAGGAGAGCAGTAATTAGGCCTACGGGGCCTGATTTCATGGCAATGCCCACACTTCCTGTTTCCCATGATTCCTCTGTGGGGTTTTCCCTCTATTCAGATCAGAGATTAATCATATAGTGTCAGAGGTCCTCAGGACTTCCTTACTGAATGAGTGGCCCTTGTTATTCACAAGATGTCTACTTCCTCCTCCCCAAAAAATAGAAATACTGATCCCTTATCCAGCTTCAGGACTCCTCTTCAGAGATAGGGAGAAGAATGTGGGGCCCTACTGCCGTTGTCCCTTGAGGGAACTACACATGAAGTGTGGGGGGAAGTTGTGCTAGGTATCAATAATTAATGTAAAGTAATCCATCATGAGGTTTTTTCAGGTCATCGGGCCCTGATACAGAAGGGAGGCTGAAACTGCTGTAAATGCACAAGCTGTACCTTTCCGAGCTGCCGCTGTCTGTCTCAGGTGTAGTAAGAGCCCAGTTCGGCCCGGACAAATGCTGACCGCAGTGGACAGATTTGTGGCTTGGATTACACCTGTATTGTTCTTGGTGTTGTCAGCTGTTTCTGTTAGTTTGCTTTATGAGGTGTGTATTGGGAATGGTGGTTTCCAAATAATGTTTGAAAATGTCAGTTATAGGTGTGTGAAATGAATACTGCAGTATGGTGCTAGCTCTTTTTTTTAAGGTTCTCATTTTTTGTCAGACTTAAGATTCCATTATGGTCCTAAAATTATTCAACCGATTAGTATTTGCTTTAGGGCCGAGCTCTCTGAACCCATCAGTTTTTAGTAGTTTTGTGAAGCACAGGTATAGAACCAAATATGGCAGCCTTGCTTTGTCATGGTCATTAAAATATACAACCCTATTACCTCACATTGGTGCATTGTGAAGGCTGTGTGAAGGAGCATTATCTCTGAGATGAGAGGGCTAACAATGATGGTGCTAAGACAGGACCAGGAAGGATTTTGTTGTAATTTCAGTCTTGAGACGATTGAATGCGATCAGCGGCACGTTTCTAAATCAGCAAAATGAAAACCAGAAAAACCTGGCCTCATCTTGCCAATGACGAAATTCTTCAAGATGCTCTCTGTCGAACTTCACTGTTGTGTCTGTCACCAGAGCTTAGTTGTTGGAAATATTTCCAGTTGTTAATTCCGTGCCTAAGAAAAGATTATTATGGGTGTACAGCTGCATGGTGACCTCCGTCACATATAACGAAAGCCTGCTCTGCTGTTAAATGTCTGCGGGTAAAAGCCTGATAGCATTCAGGCTCATTGCCTCTTGGTGCTGTAGCTTAATCTTTTTCACTGGCGGGATGAAACGACTTCAGTGGTTCAGCTCCATAAATAAAAGAATGCATGCAGGCTGGCTGTTTTTCTTCAAATGGTTGATTTCTCAAATTCATTTTGGTGTGTTTTGTTAGGGGCTGCCTCTGATTGCTTTGCAATGCCTTGCTCTGAATCCCCGGACTTATTCGCTGAAATGAAGTATGCTTTATCTCACACCGTGGGAAGTATCAGTTTGCTAACTGGGAAGAGTAATGGAGCTATTTGCTCTCACATATCATAGAAATTAGAGGATGTCAGCTTCTCCAAATGGAAAAAGCAAACAAAATTCGACCTACGTCTTGGTGACAGTATTCATTAGCGTGTGATGTTTATTTTGACAGCAATTTCTTCAGGCCCCCTGGCTCAGGCGCGTCGAAATGGATGGGATGATATTCCCATAAAGAGGGGGGTCGCATAAAGAGGGGGGTCTTGCAGACAGATGCGGTCTACTTCCCAAATCAGGGTCTGGTCTGCTTGGGCAGCTGTCCAGCCACCCCCATCAGCTGCTATCTGGGAAACACTCGCAAGCGAATCACACGGCAGAGCCCTAGGACTCTTGTCTAATCAAATCAGCGATGTACGCCGAGCCGTTTGCTATCAAAGCTTTCGAGAGGGAGAATGAGAGTGTGGGTGTGTGTCAGTTTGTGTGTTAGATTAATTTTCCCGCATCTAGCAGCAGGCCTGGGCTGCAGTCGCTCTGGATCCGTCTCACGTGCGGCACTTAAGCTGTGGGTGGTTTTGGGCTGGGCGAGGTTGGCGCGTGTGGCTTGACGGTAGTCATGACATGATTAACTGAGGGGGGGTTGGTTGGTAGAAAACGATTTGTGCTTGGTTTTCCCTATGGCCTGAGGGGCTGTGGATTGGCAGGTGGCATCTGCAGTGACAGGAAGCTTGTGATATGTGACACTGGTGAGTGGGTAGTGGGGACTGTGAGTTGAGAGAGAGGGTTGTGGTACTGAGTCTGAGTATATGTGTGTTAAAGCATATCATTCAGGGCTGTGGATCCCAGCATCCGTAAATGAGTTTAGCCGTGTCCAGCCTCAGTGTCTACGGTCATTTCAGGCGAGCAGTCATCCTGCCTTGCATCTATTGCATATTGCCCAGATAGACCACACCTAATGCTCTGTGATTGTGCCCCAAGCCGTGCCTGAGGAAAATTCCACTGGCAGGGCGGGGGGCCGGTCCGTCGTACTATCGTAGCCCTGCCCTGCGACGCCTTCACCTTGTTAGCAGAGCCAGGGGAGGGCAAGCTGAGACTGGCCGGGGTAGGGCACTCACTGGGAGCACTGCAGCAGGAGGGAGGGCCGCCGGACCTCTCGACACGCCCTCTCACCTGTCACTCGCGGGGAGCTCCACAGCTGAAGGGAGGGCCGCTGGACCTCTCGACATGCCCTCTCACCTGCCTTGCTTCTCTCGAGAGCTGTGGCACTACCCCTCTCTGTCATCTGGAGTGTCAGTCATGCCAAGAATCTCCCGAGGGCCATTGTTGTTTGCGGTTTTCTTAACTTTCAGCTCTCAAGTGTTTCCCTGTGTACCTGCAGCAGTAATTGGTTATTTAATGGTGATCAGGAAGAGGTTATGCTTCCAGTAGGGCTGTAGAATTGGACTCATTGTGCACGGGGTTGCGTATTTGTCGGGTGATGACCATCGAGCGTGTTTGTTGAGCCCCACTCTCTTGGGCAGCTGTGAATATGGTTCAGAGCTGTTGCCAAGATGTGCTTTCTTGAAACAGATTAGTCATGACATGTGGATGCATAGCCCTATTTGGCACTTATCAGCCCTGCTGAAATCTTGGATTATATTTTTAGCAACTTTCCTCTATTTCTACAAAGACAAAGACATGCGTGGTTTTAAAAATAGCTTTGGTGCATTTCATTGTTCATGTCATGCTGGTATTAATTCTGTTCAGCCTAAGTGATTGACATCAAAACAGTTTCAGCATTCTCAACCTTGGTAAAATTGCAGCATAATTTACCAAGGAACGTATTTTTTTCTTTATGCTGACAGCTTGACTGCTGATAATATTTTATCCAGTGCTGTCAACGCATAATGTTGGCTGCAATTCCAATTCTGTAAAAGCTAGAACATTGTGGAAAATGGAAATAAAATCATAAAGAACTGATTTTACCTCTGTGTAACATCTCTGTGTTTTTTATTTGCTCATTCTGCATTTGGGCAAGTCTAGCAAGTGGAATTTTCCTCTGTTTCTCCATTATGCTCCTCAGCTGTAAAATTCTGTGTAGCCGTCCTTTCCATGTACATTGCTTGTACCACATATTCTCAGTTGGAGACAGATCTGGACTGCAAGCAGGTCAATCTAGCACCCGCCTTCTCTGCTGATTAGCTCATCTATTAAATGTCACCTGTTTTACATGCCATTATCGTTGCAAGTTGTCACATCATTATTATCCTCCACCACGAAGCATGTCGGGGGATGTTGTTTTGGGGTCCGTTCCTTTGCTGGGCCACAACTGGGACATGATTTCTCAGAAACTTAATCTAGATGTGTGAAATTTTGTATGCTTAATAAGCGAGTCGATCTACTTTGAGTTTTAAAACGGATGTTTTTTTTTAGGGCGTTATGGCCCTTGATTGTGGTGGGGGATAGTGATGACAATGTTGTGTTGTTAGTCCTAAATTACCCCTGCGCCTACTTTTTATGCCCCCGCCCTCCAAAGAGGGCATTGTGTCGACACCATGTCCGTCCGTCCGTCTGTCGTCCCTTAACTTTTAGTTTCCGTGGTATAACTATAGAATCCCTCGTCGGATTGATGCCATTTCTTAATGGCGTATTCGGGAGTGGCTTGCGAAAGGTTCCTTTCGAAAACCAGCATCGTGCGATATCTAATATGGCCGCCACAGCAGCCATCTCAATATGCCCTTGATCGACATTCAGGCAGGAGCATATGCCACGCTCTGCGTTGCTCTTGTTTGAGGTTTGTTGCAGTTATCAGGTTTGAAATAAGGGCATATTTTTAATGAGTTCTAAGTAAAGTGTTGATATGTTTTCAGTATATTAGAGGGTCAATGTAGTTTTTAAATTGCTTCTTAATGATTTTATTTGAATTTTCCTGTGCCAATGTTTTTATAATTGGAGTGCATTTTAAAGTCATTATTTTTATTGAATGATTTTTCGACGATTATATATCGGCTAGGGACGATTATACCCTAGCCGAAATAAAGCAGCTTTGGAACACAGAAATGCAGAAAGCAAACAATGAGTTAGAATGATTTGAGAGATGAAAGCAGGAGCATGTAAGGGGAAGGTTGAAGTGAGTGATAGGTTAGTGCGGTGCCTGAATTATCCTAAACATTAGCTGATGGGTATATATAGTAAAATGTAAGCCGGGGGTTCCCAAACTTGATCCTGAGCCCACCGGTGTTGCCTGGCATTTCACTTTGGAAGTGGCTATTTTCTGTAATAAGCTACATATTAGAATTAAACGCCCTTGAGCATATTGTGCTAATTTCTTGTGGACCACAGCAGAGCAGGGGCCAGCACTTATAAAAGTGGAAATCTGTGACTGAGGACTGAGTGTGTGATGAAGATACTTCAGTGTTCAGTAGAGTGTTGGAGTTACCTGATTGGACGGTGATCATTCAAAATGAACATTTACAAACCCAGAACAGCCATGTATTTGGTTTTGACCGAATATTGTTCCTATTTGCAAGGACATATCAAGTTACACAGTGAGAAAACCACCAAGCTCCAAATTTGTTTGTTGAATGCAGATGTTTACAGAACTTTCAAAAGATTTGCTGGAAGTTAATAACATAAATATGACACAAGCCAGGTTTGACTCTGTTATTTGCTCGCCAATAAATTGTTTGTTTTAGCCACCATGTGTCCACAGTTTCACCAATTACCGGTAGGAACCCACTGGTTGTTTTTGACCCACTGACTGCTGTCATTTTATGCAGTTTTTTTTCTAGTGTATCACTATGTATTATGGGATTTTTATACTTTGTGGCATGTAGGCTTACGATGTCTGTCAAAATGCGGCTTAAGATGATAAATAGCTGCTCTAAACATAAATGCATCTATTTAAGACAAATTAACAACTTCTCAAAATCCGATGATTGCAGTTTTGGTTGGAACTAAAATGCAGCATGCAGGACCAAGTTTCCATGGGAACCACTGTTGTAAGCCTACATCTGCATACCTGTGCAAAACCTCTCCTCTCTTATCCGATGAGAGGAAGCGACAGGGATCGGCTAACCAAAATTTGGTTGCCACATTTGCGCCTTCCGCATTGCTATGGGATTTCGAAAAAGTGCATTTTCCAATACCTGCTGTTTGCCATTCGGGGAAATGGAGGAGATGAGGGGAGGTCCGTCGCCCTCTGTGGCTCCGCAGGCCTCCTTCCAGCCGGTGTTTAAAAAAAGTCTGGAAATTTCCATTGTCTTCAACAGAGGCGGCCTGGGATGGCAACAGGCCCTCATTAGACCAGCTTCACAACAGGTGAACCCAGCCCCCCCCCTTCTGTCCCTCTGTCTGTTTATGACTCCTCCTCCCCACCACTCCCCCTCTCCTCTCTGCTCCTGACCTACTTCTGCCGTGAACTTTTGGCTTGGCGAGCTTAGCCGCCGATAGCGTGACTGCATGTGGGAGCTTGTCGCTCCCTAAGCCGGCCTGGACTGGCTCTGGCCCCTGGCGGTGTACAGTCCTCCTCATTACGTAGCCCCGATCATCTTGCACCTTCGTAACGCAGCGCAGCCCCTCGACTTTGCCCCCCTCTTGGACGCAGAGATCGCTATCACCTCGCACAACTACATTGCATTATACCCACTTTGGAGCTTGGATTAAGAAATTCATAAATGCCTGATGGCCAGTTGAGACTTGCCTCTTGCATAGTGTTCAAGGGACAAGATCCACACCCCTGACACATTGTTTTTAGATTTCCTTTAACTAGAGTAGGTAGGTATGTCGGATTAAGGTGTTCTGTGATACTGTTCAGGAAGTGATTTCCTTTTACAGTTATAAAACATTCGCTATTTCTCAAAAATTTTCCTCACAGGGATGAGATTTTCCATCGAGTGACAGCTTCTCATTTTAGTTGGTTTTATTTGATGGGGAATGCTGTTGATCTTAAATCGTCAGCCGTATTTGGAAAAGAGCAAGGCCTTGTGCTATGCTTCTCAACTTCAAGCTTGATTTGTGCTCCCAATCCCATTGGTTAAGAAGACGGCTGAAATGAGAATCGAAAACCCTCTGATCAGCTGCTCTGAACATTTTCCAAATTAAGACATACATTTTCCCCATCTTCCGGACTTTTCCTTAAATAGCCTTCTCAAGGCGTTTTTCTCTTTTCCCAGCTCAGCGTTCAGCCTGCCCTGTTTGTTACAGCCTGTGTTCTCTTACCTTGTTTCCCCCCTTCCCCCTACGATCCCTGTCACTGCTGGCATACTGCATGTGCTCAGTGTGCAGAATTTTAGCTTATTGCAGGAGAAGGATGAGGAGTCATTTGAGTTGAGCAGGTGCCTGGGATTCTGCACTGCACACAGTGCTCTCCTCTGTTCGCCTGGTCTCCCGCTCCTTCAGTGGCGGTGCTAGCGCAGTACTTTGCTGCATTCTGGTTGTGGTAGTGCAGGATTGTTCTGTATTATGACTGTGTTAGCGTGGTACTATGCTGCATTCTTGTTGTGTTTTAGTACAATATTGTGCTGTATTTTGACTGTGTTAACACAGTACTATGCTGCAGTCTGGCTGTGCTGGCACAGTATTCTGTCTCGTTGCTGTGATTGGGTAGTAATGTTCTGTTTTGTGGTCTTTATTAGTACAGTATTGTGGCTGTGTTGATACAGTACTATGCTGTATTGTGGTTTTGCTAGTGCAGTACTATGCTGCATTGCATGGCTTTGCTGGTACAGTACTTTGCTATATTGTCTTGTGGCTGTGGTAATACATTACTTTGCTGTATTGTGGTTTTGTTAGTGCAGCACTTTGCCAGATTGACTTGTGGCAGTTAGTACAGCACTGCATTGTATTGTTGCTGTGTTCATACTGTATTCTGTCGCGTAGTTGTGCTCGTGCAGTACTTGTGCAGTGGTTGTGTATTATGCAGTATTGTGGATGTGTTTGTACAGTATAACCCATACAAAAAAACCACTATAGGAATACCATAAAATTTACCACCAAAAAGCTATAGTATTACTGTAGTAACTGTATGGTTTTTTGGAAAGCACTATAGAGATTTTAGTGTTACTATTGAAATATTGTAGGCCTACCATAGCTAATAAACTAACACTAAAGGAAAAACTATTGTAATACTATAGCTGGTGAAACGTACTATAGGACACCACGATCACACTTAAGAGCACCATACACTCCTTATAGTATACTGTAGTAACTCTTCTGTTCATTCTCTGTGGTTCAGTGCCGGGTGCTGACAACACTGCTTCACCTGCAAAACAAACAAGAAAACCTGAACATTGTTAATTGGCTGATGATGCACCTTCATTTGCATGCTCCAGGTGGCTGGATGGTTTAATAAATTATCTGGACATCCATCTTGATTCTGGGAATTGGGCTTTGGGCAGTTACCTTAGATTTAAGGCTGCGTTCTGAGTGTATTTATCTCAGGAGGGGAAGCGCCACTTTTTCTCTTTGCCATTTAAACCCGGCCCCCCATTAAGTTTCCTCGAACGCATATTCGATTTATAGCCACAAACAAAAGGAGGATGGATTATAAAGGTTGAATAGGTGGAATTCCCACACTCCCACTCACACATACACTAACTCATAGGAGCATGCGCACTTACACTAATGCACATGCATTCGTGCACATGGGCTCATATACTTGCATGCTAGCAGAGAGCCACTATTAGCCTGTCTGATTGATTATACCAGTTTGTTCACTACTTGTCAAGTAAAATTGTCAGGGCACAATTGGTTTGGGCAAACTCTCGTTTGAGAAGCGCAAACATTGGCGAGGCGGTACAGAAGCTCATCTGCGCTACCCTGATGGCTTATTGATTTCTCTGTTGATACTTGTCTTGTGGTGCTCTTAGGGAATGGAAAATGTCTCATGGTTCGACTGTCTGTTTTGGCTATTAGGGGGTGTGAGCATTGTGAGAGAGTTTTAAACACTGGATTGTTTTATAATTGTCTGCGGCTTGGTTTTAAAATATCTCTCTGTAACACAGATCAGCCTGTGTTAATGGGCTAGTGCAAGATTTTAGTCCAAATCCTAAAATCGGCTCATTCAGTACAGCAAAAGAGAGAACAAATTTTTGCTCTTCAGGTATGCAAATATGTCAATTTATGTGTCTAGATGACATTATTTCATCAGTTTTGCTTACAGATGTCAGTTATCACATTGGCTGCAACAATCCAGTATGGCAATTGATACTTGTAAAGTAACCCTTGATGGGTGACTGAGAGTTGTTCTGGCTTGGGAACATTATTCAATAACCACACCAACTGTATTCAACCACATTAACTACCCTTGCTAGACCAGTGATGGCATGATTGATGGTTATTTAATTACTGTCTAATCCTGATCAGAGCTCTTTATCTGTTTAAAGAATGTTGAATGTTCAGGGTTCAATTGGACTCTGCTGAAATCTGAGTACGTTTCACGTATTTCTGACAAATACCGTTTCTGTAAGTAAGGAAGTCGTTTCCGGGAAGATTGAAATTGCCCCCGTTTTCCTCCTTTCGCCAGGGTTTGTGCTTGTGTGGCCTCTTGTTTTCTGTGACCTCAGTGAAAATCCTGGGACTACTGCTGAGTTTAGGGAAAAACAAAATGACCCCCACATCTGTAAAGAAGCTCGGGGTTCATCACCCCCTCCTCGTCCCATTCCCAGCTGTGGGAACTGCATGAGCCGTTCCGGGTTCACGCTTCGAGTTCACGCTCGGTCAGAACGCGAAGTGTCACCCTCCCCCGTCGCCCCATCTGAAAACATCAGTCAGTATCTGTTTGGGAATAAAATTCTGACATCCTGCCAGGCCGATAGGATTCAAAAGGCCAGGCGCATGTTTCGGTCGCTATTTTGTTTGTTTGTTTTTTTTTGTTCCTCTGATCACAGGCTCCCACCCGCTTGTGACTGTGATTCTGCCTGTTTAGAAGTCTGTTCATGAAGGGGCCACTTTGTTGTCCTTTCATGTGGAGAATATGGCTGAACGGTGGGCGGTGTCACAAGGCGATTGTGCTCTGATGTAGCGCTGGCTCCACAGTATGAGCCTGTGGACTTAATGCTTTTTTTTGTTAGCCGTCTCTTTTCTGGAGGGTCATTAGGATGGGAGAACCTTGCTTGGGCTCAGCTTTCGTGCCAGGGGTTTAGCACTGAGCATCTGAACAGAGTGGGGATTGTGGGTGACCTGCGGAAAACCTGGCGTAGATGGGTATGGCTTTCAGACTGTTGAGGATCTGCAGGTGAAAAGGTCCCTCTCATAGCACTTGTCTTAAAGGAGCAATATGTAAGTTTATGGCCAAAACTGGTAGTTCAATCACATTCAAAATAGTGCAGAGCGCAGTATCCCCTCCTCCTCTCCCCCAGACGAGAGGTTGCCAGCTTGGTTGCCGGATCCAGCAAGAACGTCTACTATACGGAGCTACCATGGCTACGTTTCAATATCACCAATGATTTGCTCTGACAGGGTTGTGTTCAGTTCAGTTCAGAAAAGATCGAGACTTATGACTAACTAACTTTAGCAATGGTTATATTAGTCAACTTGCTCATCACTCTTCTGTGTGGATAGTCCACAAAACTCCATTCTGTAATATGCGTAAAGAATGAATGAGGGCTCATTTGACTGATGTACTGTCTCAATTACTTTTCATATTGCCATAATGGCTCTGCTAACGTTGGAACAGTTTCCACAACGTATCAGCATAAAGCCAGAGAAACAGACTAATAATGCATGGCTAATGTTATTAATGAATGGTTACCTTTATTTCTCAAACAATTTGTTACCTAGTCAATTCGATGACCCACCTGCTCACTAATGTACCATGAATTAACTTACATAACATTATTCAACTGTAGAGAATATTTGAACTGTCCATGCCTTCATGAAATAGAATTAAGTTAGCCAAACTTTGCTGAATCTTACCTGCCCAGGAGAAAATTAGCAACTTCGGCGTCGATCTTCAAATTCTTCTCTGCTTTCATCCGTCTCCATCTTTCAAAGGCATGTCCTATACAGATCCTTGTTTTATTTTTGACTTTGTCACAACGTATTTCGGAATCATAATGAGGCCTTTTAGGTTTAGTAACATCAGACATTTGTGCTCCGAAACGCTGGTAGCTGCCGCTCAGTGGTAAGTGGCAACCTGGATTCCGAAATACTACTGATTTTGTGATTGGGAGATAGGAGGAGGGCAGTGCAACAGGCCAAAACACAAAATGACAACCTCAACATTAACTGTGGGCTGCAACTTTGCTTTTGTAATGAGAATATTCTGGCTGGATTACTGTTGTCAGTGATGTAAATATTTGAAATTAACATCATCCCTTAATGTCTGGTGATATATCAGGGCCATTTCATGATCAATCAACATACATTTCTTACATATTGCTCCTTTAAAGCAGTTTAAAATACAGTTTGAGTACCACGCCCAAGTTTTTTTTACAAACGCTTAACAAACAAAGGTTTTAAAATTGAGGGTTTATCTGGGCTCTGCAGCCTAGAGTACGCCACTGCCGTGAGAATCTTGGTTGCGAAAACTGTTCAGGAGAACAAGTCCTTTGTGTGAATGAGCCGGAGCAGGAAATGCGGTGGATTTGGTAAATGGTTATTGGAGAGTAACAACAGGAGGTGGAATGAGTAAGCCGCCCATCTCCCGTCATCACAGTCGCTCGCCACTTACATAACCGACACTCTCACCTTCCTATGAACGCCCTCAGAACCGTCCGTGGGCTGCAGTCACTTAATCTGAACCCTCCAATAGATGCCCACATGGGTTCCGAAATGTTCTCCTTGTGCCTGTGCGGAGACCTCCTGTGGGAGCTGCCATTGGGGTTTCATCCTGCTAGTTTGGTTAGCTCATTTCTGTATAACCACTGTCTGCACAGTGCACTAATGAAAGCTGTGAGCATTGTCAATTGCACTCTGAGTGGAAATGTCAGTGATGTTCTGCTGGACGGAGATGTTGGCCTTCAGCTACACTGGCTGATACGTGATGGTGACCTTTCCACTTGCCATGTCTCTTCAGCAGAGGTGCCCAAGTCCAACCATATTCGGCTGGAATATCCAGGTTGTAGGGACACGTGTACAATGAGCATCATTCATGTGTTGGTGTAACCAGGATGTCGCAGTCAAGGATTGGCAAAAGCTCAGAAGGTGACAAACTTCCCCCCATGAGCTCTGACCTTAATCCCACTGTCCAAAGTCTGTCGTCTTACGGCTTTCACAGTCATGAGCCTCTGCCTTTTGCGTTTATCCCCTACTGTCAGGGAAAAACTTTTTTTATGCTGGTAACTGCAATTCAAGGTTAGGTGTTTTAAATCTTAGGCTTGAATTTGTGAAATTAAATACTGATCTCTTAATTTCATAGCTCTCTCATTCTTTGAGTTTGCAGGCCAGTTATTCTAGTTTAACGGGGCACTTCTGTTCTTCCTGGTTGTCAAAACGCATGATTGTGCTTAATGTAGTTTTTTTCCCCTTCACCTCCCATTTTGGGTAATATTTAGTCAGTTGCCATTAATACTCTGGATAGGTTCCAGCGCTGTTTCCGGGTGTCTGTGCCATTCATTTAGAAGGAGCACTGTTTGGTTGGAAGCTTTGTAAAGGGGACCACATTTTTCTGTAGTCCAATATTATGTTCGGTTTGCACAAATACCTATTTCCCTAATATTAGAGCTGAGGTGACAACAGTGCATTGAATGCAGCATCTGATAATTTAAGAAAATAATGAACGATGTTTCTGTACAACCTGATGCCGGGCATCCGACATTAGCACTGAAATGGTGGACTCCTAGTGAATCTTGCTGCATTTGTGCAGCCCTCACTGCCTGTAATTGTCCTAAATCACACGGGGAAAGCCCCAAAAATATTAACCTTCAGCTCCATCGATAAGTTTGGGGCTGGGCTTCTGTAAATCCGGGGCCTCAGTGATGTTTCCATTGCAGGGTGAGGAGAGTGAGGGGCAACATGGGAGTCACTTGGCGGCACATGTCTACCAACACTGGAAACAGTGGACCAATCACAGACTGCTGGGGGAGGGGTGGGAGTTTCGATCATCGGAAGATATTGGCGGTAGATCAAGGGGCAATCAAATCCAGCACTAACTGTCAAGAGGTTCACTCTAGGGCAGACTTAATAGGGAAAAATGAGTTTGAGACGGCTCTCAGAATTAATTTTTAGATATATTTTTTGTTTCAAAATTCAAGTGCACACCATGCTAAATGATTGGGACTAAATACCTTATGCCATGGGTCAGGTGATGTAATGGGCCCTGTAATTGGTCCCTGTCTGGTGGTGATTTTCCACAGAAAGCATGACTCCATTTCCTCTTCGATGCCCATTACATTATGACTGGTTTAGGTGCATCTTGCTCTTCCTTGATTCATAACACTGGGTTTCAAAAAAAAATAAATATTTTGTAAGTTGTCTCAGTTTTTTTCAACTGATTCTGGACAATTTCTGCACTGCAGAATCCGAAAATGACATCCGTTTCTCTCAATCAAGTCAGCTTTTGTGCGAAGTCGAATGTAAAAAAGTCCAATCTTCTGACTAAATCGATTATATTTCTGTGACATTATCGGTTGGTTTTTGTTAATATTTCTTATCCGAAATAGGTTTTTAAGAGGAAAAATATTTTTCTAACACAATGTATTAATTGGGAATTCCAAACTTCAGACAACTCTTCTTGTCTTTGGTCCACTGGCACAGATACTCGGTGCATGTCTTGCATACTATGTGTGGCGCCCAAGCTTTATCCTGGTTGCCAATTTTCATACCAAAATAAGCATGGTTAGCACGCTTTATGAAACTTGTGACTGGATTCCTGTTTGGAACAACGGTGTATTCACCGCAGATGTAGCAGATTACATCAGGCTTGTTTTTGCAAGATCTTCCGCCCAAAGCCATTTCATTCACCTGAAAATAAATATACCTGCTCGACATAAATTGGCGCCTGTGAAATCTAGAGAGTTCATTTATTTCAAGGAATAAAAAAGAATGTTGCATCATGTAAAGCGAAAATACCCGTACATGTAAACAAAAACGTAAAAAAAAACAACATGTGGCGATATTTCAAAAAGTTGACCTGATGGAGCAAAACAGATTTTTGGATTCAGAACATCAAAATTGTCCTAAATCAGCAAAAAAGACTTTGACAATAAACTTGGTGTTGACCAGTGTAATCTCTGTACCGTCTGTGGTTTGGGCTCTTGGATCTGGATGGTATTTATTGGTGAATGGGACTCTGGTCCATTGATACAGGATGTGCAGTGGCGTTATTCAAAGAGGGTGTGACCATGTATTTGTAGGGGTTTCAAAGGGACATCCCTTTTGATCTGGCTCCTGTGATGCTTTTAGAACTACCATCCTGCCTGATCAATATGTTCCTAGAAAAAACCTCAGAGTTTTCCCCTTCCCCATGTAAAATAATGTCCTGTTTGAATTCTAACCTCAGTCATGTATAAGATACACAGAATAATGATGTGTTAATATTAGATGGCTAATGGAAATGGCTCTGTGATTAGCAAACCTCGCAATTGTGAGTCTTCTAAGGGTGGCTTTCTCCTGCTGATCCCTCGCTGGCTGTCTAAGCCTGAGAGCTGTTTAGCCCAAATATGGCCAGTATGTTGTGTAAACATCGGAGTCACGTGCAGGTCAGCCCTGGGGCTGCTTTTACCATCGCTTTAACGGGGCTCTTCCGCTGCCTGATCGGCGCGCCCACTATCCTCTGCCATTAGTGCATCAGAAATATTGGATATTGGACGCCCCTTATTGGCTCCTAATGGGAATGAATTCTGCTTTGCTAAGTTTCTGGCTGTGTTGTGTATGCTCTCTTGTGCGCCCTCAATATCTAGCATGCTTTAGCTTGCTAATTAGCTCGGGTGCTTTTGGATTCTTAATACCTTTTTTTCTGTAATGCCAACCCTATTGTCGACCTTTATGACCTTTTGCTCATTAAGAGCCCGCAATTGGAGAGATTAGTGACTGTTATGCACTGAATGCTGCACCTTCACGTGGTAGAATGTAGCGATGCTGCCCCGCTGAAACATAGATTTTTTTTACGTCTGGAAGTAGTACTGTGGGTGTTGATTGTAGTGGGCCAGCTTACATTGAAGGCTTGGCTCCTAAGCCAAGTAATCTTCCTCTGCTCGATTAATCCCTGCCATTTCCACCTGCTCTTTTCACAGGAACCCCGCCACACCTCCCTGTCTTTTTGCCCTCTAATTTTTAGTGCCCAAAATGGTGTCTGGAAAGGAGGCTCAAGGAAGCCCTGGTGTCAAAAAGGTCATCTTCCGATTAAAAAAAATGAGTGGTGGTTGCCAAAAGAGAGGACGGGTTATCTGTTCTCTTCCATGTGGTTTCACCAAGACAAACAAATGCATCTTCACCTTTTGGCCTTTTGACTTAAGGCCTTTGACCCTGAGACTTATCAAGGGTCACTAGCAACCTTAATTTTAGCTTGTACAGTGGGTTTTTCAGCTTGTTTCTCAGGAGTTACAAAGCTCCTTGTAGCCCGCAGTCTTTGTGTGACTTGGGTCCCGATTTATTTTGGGCATGTAGAATAAATCCTTTATCACAGAATTATGTATGATGTGTTCAAACAACAGTTTTTCAGCAATAACTACACTGCAGTGGGAAATGCATTTTGAGTGGACCTAGGCACATGCTCGTTTATGAAAATGTTTGTGTCCTCAAAATGCAGGTCAGTGGTTCTTTGTAAGCCTAGTGTATGTGGACGTTGCGTGTCAAAGTCATAGTAGAGTGAACCATGGGAGGCAGGAAGCCTGGGCTGGCCCGTGTCCTTGTTCCGGAGAGAGTAAGGGAAACGCTCGTCCTGCGTTGCCAGAGGGAGTCGCAGAAACTCCATTCCTGGCTGTGAAATGTAATCGAGGAGACAGTTGCTTGGAAGTTGAATCAAAAAGGCACAAGGAACAGTGTTGCTTCCACATCCCTTATCACTCCACACAGATGCAGCGAAGGTGGGGGCAGGGGGGAGGCAGCGGTGGTTTGTGGCCAAAGAATAATTGTTGTCGGTCTTTCGGTTGAGCTTTGGGGTGGGGGTGGATGTCGTCAGGTGTTGGTGTGCGAATGGTCCATTACAGCAGCTGTGGCCCAGGCTGCATAAATCTTGCCCCGTATTTATTCGCGTGTTGACCGCGTTGATTGGAGATTGAGGAAGTGCGGGAGAGGTGTGTTGCATTGTGGGTTGGGATTGTGGTGATTTAGTGGGATGTGGCTGGTTGGGGGGGACGTGAGTGATGGGGTGGGTGTGCGATGGCAGTGTGCCACCGCGGCGTCCCTCTCCCCTGCCGAAGCGCTCAAGGACACCAGCAATGATTGGATTGGTGGAGGCATTGGGAGTGTGGGGGTTAGGAACTGTGCTTGGTGCTCAAAACTGAGCACACCTAAATCCAGAGGCTGGTATGTCAAAATGTATATATCACTCCATAACTAGCGGTCCAGGTTACATGGCTGCATTACACTTATCCGTGCAATAAAGGTGATTCTATTGACTGAAATGACCACATTACCACAGGAATTAATTTTAGATTTGCAGAGTTGTATACAAGGGTGTATGGGTTTTATGACTGGCTTCACTGATGCAGACTATAACAGATGTCTTTTGGCATTTATTTGCTGCACTTGATTTTTATGTCACATATTTATTTCATCTGCATCTCCAAGACGGTGCAGTGCTGCTTGGGAATTGTAGTTCAATTGTGCCACAGATCCTATTTTATGAAGTTTTCCTGTGATTATGTCCTCAGAATGTGTTGCTGCTGGCATGGTAGGTAAGAGGTTTGAGCCTCTTGAATCCTCTCTAAAGCTGTCAAGCAGAAAATAACACAGATGTCATCTCAGAAAGAGGAGGGGTGGGTGCTGCATTAATTGTTGCAAAGAGTGGCCTGCTGCTGTAATGACTGTAAAATTAATAATAGTCACAGCTGGGATAGGGAAAGTGCTGGCGTGGTTATGGTTGTGTGTGTGCATTTAATGGCCTTGAATACTGTAATTGCACATGTGCATCCATACATGTGCATGTTTGAGAGTTCGGGATAATGAATGAGTGAATCGAAAGTACTGACTAAATATCAATGAAATGTATAAGCTATCACATTTAGCCCTCTGCTATCACACCAGCGCATCAGTGTAACAGAGTGTGGTAATATGGGCCGGGTCAACGATAAGGCGCGTAAGACTGTAACGCTGTCAATGACACATTTCAGAGATCTCTGTGGACAGAAGGGGCGTGGCGAGGGTGGAGAGCACCTTATTGGCTCCAGCTGTCTGTCAGCCTGACGGAACTTGACTGTGACAAATGGGACGGACTGATAGTTGAAGTGAAGGGGGGAGGATGTGGCTTTCTGCTCCAACCCTACTGAACCTGTAAGCCCAGCCTTTATGGGATTCATGGGTGCACCTTGGTCACGTGTGTTTACAGAGGGCTATATCCCTTCAGAGGATTTTGCTGTCTCTTTCAGTTCTCAGACGGGCCTGGTTGGGCTCTTCATTTAATGAATCTCCCCAATTACTGAGAGACCAGGAGCGCTGATGGAGAACAGGGGTGGGTAGGTGAGGACAATAACTACCAAACAGCATCAGCGGCAGAAATGTCATTTAAGCTAGACGCCTTCATATTATAATCAGACAAGCACATTAACCCATTTTGCATCAGGGGCTTTATGCTGCTTGGTCAAGATATGTAATATGCAGTCGATGCTTGATACTGTGCTTCTTGTAGATACTTCTTGCATATCATGAGTGATATTGATAATTCCTGCCTGGAGAGTTAAACCATTTCCTCTTTCATTTGTGGGCATTTATATCTGTATGTAGTGAACCGTTGAGGAGTTACTGCCCCTGGAACTTTTGTCACTGTCCAAATACTTATGGGACTGACACCATAACTATTTTGTGGGATATAACAATGCGCAACATTTGGAAAAACGCTGGCGCCTACCTTTTCTTCTTCTTGAGGTTTTAAACCAGCCTGTTACACAACTGCTTATGTCACCGTCACTCTGTTTTCACTGCTGTGAATGTGCTAGGACTGAAGCTGCATTTTAAACAGCTGAATTATCAGCCAGGAAAAAATGTGGTGTGACTGTGTAAGTGTGAGTGTGGACCCTGGCCACTCATTAATGGCAGCTGATTAAACCCCTGCTAAAGGATGTATGTGTATGTGTATGTGTATGTGCGTGTGCCTGTGTATGTGTGCGTGCACGCTTGTGTATGTGTGTGTATATGTGTGTGTGTGTATGTGTGGGCCTCTCTGCTGTTCATGTGAATCTGGGCCATGCTGGTGTAACAGGCCTTGGGGAAGAGAAACACTTTCTTAGCATTTCAATTACCTCCCTCAGGATGGCCACTGTCCTGGGCTCCACCCACCTCCCAGCGCACCGAGCGTCCTTTAGCGCAGGGTATGACCTTGGCGGGGGGCTGTGTCAGCTGTTTCGTGCTGGAGAAAAAGGTGCGCTTCTACATGCCCTCAACCGGTCACGTTTCCATCGTAGAACCCGGCCTCTATTTTTTAAATTCCCTGAACACACTTACCCTGCAACCTGCGCCACCCCTCCCCCCGTGTCGTGACCTGCCACGGACGAGCGACCTGCGGCTGCAGCTGACACCGGAGTGGCGGTAGTGTAGCGACTCTGCCGTAGAGAACAGACGATAGAGAGAAAGATGAGGAAGGGGAGGGCATGGAGCCGAGAGAATGAGTCGTGATGCTTGTTAGATTGGACAGGATGGAGGGAGAATGGCCACTTCCTGCTGGGGAGAGAGGGAAGAAAATAAAAAAAGCCTCACGTTTCAACTGCAGCAGCAGCAGCCGTGAAGGAAGGGAACATTTCTATCGCGCTCTCTCTCCTCCCTCCATCCGTGTGCTGTTCCACCCCTCCCTCTCTCCCTTCCTTGGGTGCACTCTCTCCTTCTCATGTTCCCTCCCCCTCTCTTTTTTTCTGACCCTATTTCTCGCTTCCTCTCTGTGTGTTCCTGCAACACGCGCTTGTACCCCCCCTCAGATTGCTGCGCTCGTCTCAGTCACGTGATCAGGGTAGGCTTAGGACGCCGTTGTCTAAAAGGGCTCTTTTCCTGTTCCGTTGCCCAAACCGAAATGCCTGAACTGGCGAAACCGGAGAGGAGGCGAAGTGCCTCCATCCCCACCCGTGCTCGTCGTACAGGCGAAGGCTCGCAACGGTATACGGGATGGTCTCACGTGTCCGTCCTGCAAGCAGAGAGGCATTGTTTTAGGCCGAGGGATGATTGGTGAGACCTATAGTCCATCTCTGTAATTAAGCCACCGTTAATGATACCTCGTTATCCCCACCATCTTTTACTGCCAACCACAGTGCAGACTAGTCCTTAGAGGTTAATCTGTGAAGAAGTTGATTTGTGTGGTTCTGCCACTATTTTATCTTCAATTTGGAGCCAGATAAAGATGGATTTCAAGTGACTAATCCTGGCTTCATTTTAGTGGTTGTAAATGTGTCTTCACAATCGGGCACAATGGTCTGAAAAGTAATGGGGTGTTGGCGAGATTTGTTTACAGTCGTAGATATTGTTTTCTGTTGGCTCCCGTGGAGTATTGTCATGTTTCTTAGCAGTCCTTTGGAGTCCTTGATGCTGAGTGGACGCAATTATGAGGACGTGCCGTTGCCCAAAGAATGGGTGGTGATGTCTGTTGCTCTCTTGAGCGTTGGCCTGCGAATTTCAAACCCTACAATTCTGCCTATTATTGCTCTCCCACGGTACACTTAAGGTGGAGTCCCCTTCGTTTTGGTGCCATTGTCTGAAGTATACAAGGCAGTTAATGCGTGGGAGTCCATCTGGGACCGCTACTGTGCTTATGGAAAGGGACCTTAATGGCAGTTTCTGGGGAAGGAAGATGGTGGGAGTCGCCTAGGCTAATGGCTTTCTGTGCACCTAATTAAATTTGTCCCGATGATAAATGATAGAGCTTTGTTGTGTCCCTTTCCACCACAGGCCTCGTGTGAAATCAATCAGAGATTAGGTGTTCAGAATGGTGCGCTGTTCTTGCCTTCCCTGTGCAACGGGCTAATGCATTACCTGCCACGTGCTGGTCCTAATGGCTTATTCTCTGCTGGCCTCTTCCATATTCTGTTCTGTGTCTCTCTCCAGGTACATGGTAACTCATTAGGATGGTTTCTGTACTCTTGGCTTTTCATTATTAGTTTTTTGCTTTTGTTTTTGGGGCGGGAGGGGATGTCTAAGCTGATTTGGCTGGCGATGGAGTGGGGTTTGTGGGGATTAAGCTGTGGCTGTCCGTGCCTTGTCTGTGTGGACAAATGGGTCTGGTTGAAGACTTGGTTCATCAGTGAGGTAGGACATATGTAAAGAACGGAGGCATGCAAATGGGTACACTTGTCGACTATGGGTAGATTATCATAAGATGAGCGATTCCTTGCCGCTACCGCCCACACACTCAAGGTATGAAGCGTAAAAAGCCGGGTCATTGAAAAGCATACTCTTGCTCATTAAAAGGCTTCACTTCCGAGCGCCAGACTGGCTTTACTGGGACCTGTGGCCTTGGCCTTTACTGATGCTGTGAATCCAGCCACACCCCTACAGCTCTCCTCCTCTAACAGCTCTAAATCATTCATGCTCCCGGGGCGAGGAAGTGCCGGTATTAATGTGACTCTGCCCAGGGAAGGAAACCGGAATGATGGGACGAAGGGTGGAGATGAAGACATTGTGGCAACAGGAACAGGCGGTTTGGGAGCACGTCTTGTTACTGGTCTGTTCTGGGTGCCGAGGGAGCCTCACTGTTTAAGATGCAGGCCTGCTGTGTGCCCCTGGTATTTATACTGTGTTTGGAAATAAAGAGCTCTGACCTTTCTGTGAGGCGGGGTGCAGTAAGATGCTTGCTGGGGATCCTGGGAGTTGAAGGCAACCTTTCTCGGTGCCGGAACAGTCCCTGCCATAGTGCGCTGCTTTGAACAGTGTGTGTGTGTGTGTGTGTGTGTGTGTGTGTGTGTGTGTGTGCCTGCCTGCGCCTGTGTGTGAGTAATTGTGATATTCTTAACATTGAATAGTATTCTTTCTCCTGCTGCATTGTTTTATTGCCTGAGAGTAACTTGCTAATGAGCGAAAATTAGCCAGCTGATTGGCGTGTGAATATGATATTAATATGTGGTGCTCAATAGAGACTGCACTGCCTGCCTCTATGCAGATTGCACTTGTAATCGTGCCTTGGTTTTCATGTAGATGGGAGCTCTGGCAGTGCCTTTTCCTGTAAAATGTATGCGTCAGTGAGAGAGTGAAAACTGGAATTGCAGTTCAGCTTCAAAGAGATGACAGTGTGAAGCTCACCAAAGGTTTGCTAAATTCACCCTCATGTGGACCGACTCTTGATGAGCATGTGTCAAAGGCCCAGCAGGTACTCTGTAGACAGCATCTTGTAAGAAACTCACGGCAACGCCTGGGTTGCCTGCGGGTTGGTCTTCTGCGGTGTCGACCGCCTGTGGAGGTCGGAGGCTTCTCAGGACAAGCAAATTGCATTGCGCCTTTTCCTTCGCATCTGATGCTAACCTTGCACCCCTTCGACACTAGTAGTCTCTAAATCCCGACCGTTAAGTGTCAGCTTGCTTTAGTGGAAATATGCCTGCCTTGGGAGGAATGACTCATACTCGACTTTGAATCTAGTGGGTGAGATAAGATCTCCTCCCCTTGACAGTTGTACAGGCTCCCGTTGGAGCCCTGCAAACTGAACATGCAAATCCTGAGAAACCTGTTTCACAAAGCATGAACTACTGGGGTAGTTGGATAACTGTACTCTGTAAATAATGGAACTCTCCCTCATGAGGGACATTGACTGAAGTAAAATGAGCTGCTTCTGAGTTTGTTCAGTGCAGTTGTCTGGCTCTCTGGCTGATTCTGCTTCTTAAGGTCCTGCCCAGGTCTACAGACACAATATACAGTATTTGTGTTGGAAACTGCAGTATGGGCCATGGCATGCTAAGAGTAATTTCTGTTTTGTGTGATATTTAGCTGTTACACATGCCTGCTTGTTCCTCCACTTTGTCAGTGGGTGTTTGACTTGGAAAAATTGAATGTTGCCTTCATATTGCTTCTGCTCACAACCTAAAGTTACCATGTGTGTTCTCTGCCTGGAAGGCTCTTTAATGGGTGGGCGCCATGTCCTTGTCATGACATTAACCTCATCTCGCGGAGGAGGGAAGGGGATCGGGTGCTGTGGAAAATATCACCTACCTTTAATCATCTTTAATGAGCTCACCTGACGGCTCATCCTGGTGGGTTCATTAGGGGCCGGGAACTGGTCGGGGCAAGTAAATAGTTCTCATTTAACCCTGGTAGCCGTGGCTACAGTCTCCTCGCTCCTTCAGGTCTTGTGATGATTTGCAAGACCTCTGTTCCCCTGAGCCAAAAAAATATATAAATCCTGAGGGTCTCGCCTGCATCTGGGAAAGCAATATCTTTCCTTGAGCCGAAGAGAAAATGAAACTGTCCAAAACTGCAGCGTGAAGATTGAGTTATTTGACGTTTCGTAGTCTGTGCCCACAAGAAAAATTATGGAGCGAAGAGAGAGAGAGGACTTCTGGGCCTTCTGCACCTGGTCTAGCTTGGCCAGAGCTCCTAAGCGCACCTTTGCAGAGCTATCTTTCACAGAGGTGCTGGCAGATGGCGCTGCCTTCTGTTTGGGCATTAGGAAGTCAGTTGTGAGTCATCAGTGACTTCAAATGCTCACCAAGATGAGGCCCGAAGCAGAGCAAGGTTGGAGAATTGGCACAAACGTTCCCGCTAGCCCCTTTCCCCCCAGTGCATGGTCGCTAGCGAAATGTGTCGATCGCAGGCCCAAAAGGCGTCCCGTGGGTAGGGAGTGTATGAGTACACACTGTGCAGCTCGGATGGAACAGGAAGTTATAGGAGCACTCTGATTTCCACTCCCGTTTCATGCGGAAAATAGTCCATAAAAAAGAGAGACTGCAGAATTTCCTGCTGCACTGCTCGGCGAATACGTGTGGAGTGATGCGAAATGTCTGCCGGAGGCACATTATTAGAGCATTTCATCCTTGATTCATTTAATAACAGATTAATGGAGGCTTGACTTTATTCATTGCTGAGTGTGGTTGTAAATAATGTAATTTGGCCTAGCAGTTTCCATTCATCTGTTTCCAGGGAATCGTTCGTGCTACTCATAGATTTACCAAAACCTCACACACTTAAGTGGAATTTCATTTGTCCGGTGTGAGGGCAGGTGTATTTGCCTTGATCTAAATGATTCCTGGATGGTGCAGTCTGGTCTTCACTGTGTTAAATGCATCTCGCGACAAGTAAATCTGGGGCCTGTGATTTCAGCTGTCATTGTGGATTCCTTCACACCTGACTGGAAGGTCAAGGCAACCGGATATTCTGTCATGGCGGTCTGTCATTGTGACTGACAGGAAGGGGGTAGGGCTTGAGGCAGCTCGCTAGGTGTGGATGTTTCTTGGCTACAGTGTGTACACTCTTCTTGTTGCCTTTCAGGTAGCCTTTTTTGAATGTTTATTGTTTGAAATGTCACACGATCACTCTAACGCCGGTTGCAAACCCTTCATCATTGCAGCTTCTGGGTTCATCAAACAGAATTTACACTTTTCTCCACCAAGTGATTCGGTTTCATATTTCAGTTCATGGTTGTGATGCAAATTGTTCTCTGATGTTTATAATCTCAGGAGTGAACTGTTTTCTTCATGGGACTGAGTGCCAATGTTCACGGTTTACTAAAAAATGTCGGAATGCTTGCTACCTAAAACTTGCTTGTAGTTTTGGGCTGATGTTATTATTGCTTAATGCTTGCAGTTGATGAGACTAAGTTGGGGCCATTCCTCCTGGAGCTATGTGGGACAAAAGGTAGTGATCTCATTGGGGGCGTATTGGGGCTTAAACTGCGAACCTGTGTTCCAGTTACACGGGCTAACCCCTTGGCTGCAAGATGCCTCATGACTACTTGTTGGTGATTTTGAGGTAAAATTGAGGGGTTGTTTTCCTCATTGATCATTAATTAATATTCAAGATGTGGTTTGATATGGTTCTGTAGCTTTTAATGAAATGCATGTGCATGGGTTCCTTAATAGGGCGGAGTGTTGGTTTGGGAAGTGCTGTGACTATAAACCAGGAAGTTGGCCACTGCTGTTTTCCCCTGGCTAATCAGCTTCACAAATGTCAATCTGTCGGTGGGGAGTTATTCTAACACAGGTTAGATTTACTGCATGGGGTCGGGAAATGGATTCCCCGGGCCTCCTAAAATAGTGTAATCCAATACAGTTTCTGAGGGCAGCAGTGAAGGCCTGAGGCCTGTAGCACTGGAGCAGCTGTGCCTCAGCCTGTCCTTTTGACCTTTGCATGCCTAAACAAAGGTCAGCTCTAGACTTCAGTCTGGTTTTGAGTTTCAAAACAAACCTGGATCTCTCCTCCCAGCCCCCCTCCACCCCAAAATAGACGTAGGAAATTTTTTTAATCGTGATTTCATGGCTGCCCACAGACAGCCATGGGAGAAATTTAAGACCTGGATTTCTGACAGCGATCATGACACGCGCTTGCCCTCTCTTTCCTTGGCTCTTGACCTGTAATCTTTGGAAATGGATGTGTATCTGCTGGAGTTTTATTTGGAAGTATTGCACTCTGTTGGGTGACATCACTTTGAAACTTTAGTGTCATCTTTATTTAATTTACAACACTTGGCTTCATTACAATTTCCACTGCACGACTTCAAAAAACATTTCCAGGTGCTGCAAGTACATCAGCCACATCCCCTGAAGAAGTCACTGCAACTGTCTCGTAAGCTAGATTGTACTAGCCCAAGGGTAGTTCATTAAAAAAAAAAAAAAAACACGACAATGCAGGTTCCACTACTTTATCAAATTTACTGCGTCCAACTACATTTAAACGTGGGCTTTTTATCTTAAAATGTGCTTCCCAAGCAGTTGAGCGCATAATCTCTCCCACTCAAACCAAACATGACAGCGGTGAGCTTTTCAAAAGACCCTGGCTTCCTGCGGCCTTGTTGAGCTTAACCACAGTTTAGATTGATACAGATTTCAAATGGCAAGTGGCGGTTTTATGGGCCCTCTTTCAACTGGCTCTCACGCTGTTCAACATGGCACCATTTCCCCAAAAAAAAACCTCTCTATCCTGAGTTCAAATACGCTGAGACTGTCAATGAATGTGTAAACAAAATGCTATGATGCAGATTTGAGTAGAGCTGTGTTAATTATGTCAGCAGTAATCTTTTCAGTGTAATTTTTTTTTGTGCGTTGTTATTTTTTGCTGATGTTTGATATTTTCTTGCTCGTGCAGTATCCGCACAGCTTGCTCACACAATGTTAAAGTCACACTCTAATGAGCTGCCTGGGAGATGACAAGGCAGCAGGATGTGCATTATCCCAACGTTTCAATTTCAATTGTTTCCTTCTCCAAGAATATCTTCCTCGTATTGAATCTTTGCACTCTCTTCTCTCATAAAAGAGCGTAATTTTGTGGTAAATGAGGACCAGTCGTCAAAAATGCTCTCTCACATGTGTACTCCCTCACAAATGTACTTTGTCACAGCAGCTTTGGTGTAGAAATTAGTCGCGCAAGATGGGAAAACCAATGAACTAAGGTTCAGCTCTTGGAAAAGCTCTTTTTGTCCCGCTCCTCTGGCTGTTTCCTATTTTTGTGTCTGAGCAGAGGAACATTGTCCTTTGGGAGAAGTGGGGCGCAAGATCACTGCTGCAGAAACTATGACCATATTTAGACTGAGAGAGGCACGGCGCTTTGTAATGGGATTGTCTGCTGAGGCAGGATGGCCTGAGAGTGCCGAGCATGCCTGTCTGGCGTTTAGCTAAGGCTTTATGTGTGGGAATATAAATGTGCTTTTTAGCGCAATCTTCAGCACCATTTGGATGCACTAAATTGCCATTGAATTTAAGGCTTTTTGGCACAGTGTAAAGCGCTTGCCGGAGATGAACACCCATCACCGGCTCCTAGTGGCAGTGTTAGAGCACTGACCCATTGATTAACTCTGGAGGTATATGCCTTGTGGCCGTGTAAGCAGATTGAGTTGGAGTCGGGGGGGGGGTCTTAAAACTGTTGCCCCAGCCTGTGATCCCATCTTAAGGTAGAACCATCTGACCACAAGCATATACCTTTCCCTGTCCCCTGCAGTGCCCCTCAGTGGTTCTGCTTCACTAGGGCGCTTTCCGAGGATGGGCCGGCCTCTCTTTCCTTAGCTCGACCTTTGTAGCGCATGCCATGACATTTCTTGAGAGGGCGCTGTTTCGTCCGCTGTCCAGGGTCTGCTTCCAGGCCAGGCATACCAGATCAAGGAGGACTCGGCAAGGGCAAAGCTGGAGAGCTATCTCTCCCGGAGCGCCAGGCGCTCGGCCAGTGAAACCATGAGACGGAGAATTCTGCCCCCCAACACCCAGAGAGCAGCTACTAAAGGGCCAAAAAAAGCTCTTTTATATGATTACAGTGCTGCGCTCTTTTAAGTCTGGTCCTCCGACAGCTGCTGGTTCTCACAGAGATCCACTGTTCCCTCTTTCCTCTCCTGTCGTCTGTCTGCTCTCTGGTCTGACTCTCATATTCACCTCAGCCTGAGCCCTTACACAATTTCACTGTCCCTACTCAAGCTGTGATACAGGAACTAGACAGACAGACAGACTGACTTGCTGACAGATAAAGAGGCTGGCAGGCAGACAGAAGACCGGACTGAACTGGACACGTTTGTATTGAAGGGCACGCATAATTGTCCTTGTCCATTGGACTTTTTTAGCCTCACAACTCCTGTGAAGTGATAGTGTCACGATTTTGTCGCATCCCAGAGTTCTGGGCGTCACGATTTTTCCTCAGGGCCGCAGATGCTCGTGAGTGAAAGGTGCTGTCTGGACTCTGCTGGTTCCTCTCCTCTCTCCTGCAGACACGTACCTGCCCAGCCCGCTCCCCCACCCCCCCCCACCTCCTTCCCCTGTCCTGGTTTGTGACAGTCACGACTACTGAAAATCACGCCTCAGAGCCGGGCTCCTGCAGTCTGGTGCAGCAGCAGGGGCCAGACTTCATGCTCCTCTCTAATCAACTGCACTGCTCCTTTTCAAGAGTCGGTTTTAGGAAGTTTTTTTTTCCCCAAAATTCAAAACCACTGTTGTATGACATTGATACTAGACTGTTAATTTAAGTACGTTGGAATGCTAAGGCAATATCGACTACATCGACTTAATGCTTTAATGTCATTTTGGTGATCTGGCACATCGGTGATGTGGGCTTGTGCACTGTAGTAGTGCCCAGCAGGTCTGGGGGCGGGGTAACTGGGGTGAGAGGTCGTTAAACCGTAGCGCCGGTTAGAGGCGCTTGTGCAGAAAATACATGATTTGGGAACGTTCACCTGTAACCCTCCTGCAGACTGTGTAACGAGAGACCAGCTCCTCTTTGTTTCGGTGAAACTGATACGGCAGGGGGAGAACCAAAAGTGCTGACTTCTTCCTGGATCTTCAGCTGACTCTTTATCTCCAGCACCTCTGAATAATGCACATACATCTGTTATATTCATTATCTATGGTGGTCTCTCTCGCAGCTACCTTTTAATTTACTCTGATGTGGTCTAGGGTTTCCATTAAGTTAATAAAACTGGTACTCCTACGTAGTGCCACTAATGGAGCCGATACTTCACTACTACTACGACCACTGCCGCTACAGCTTCCGGTGCCAGTCTTGTTTTTGTTATTGCTACTGTCCTGTGGCTGTGTTTGTCCTTCACACCGGGCAGGCACGTGTGCTTTCTATAATCTGCAAATTCAGTGTAATTTTTAGTGACCTTGAGAGGCGGGGTTTGGTTGTGGATGAATGGTGTTTAGTTCCAGGAAAAGATAAGGTTCCACACTTCAGAGGAGATTACAGAAAAACCTCTCCTGCTCGCTACTGCAGTCTGGGGCCGAGGACACTGAGGCTGCCTGGAAACCATTTTGGGGAGTTCTGGTCTGTACCCTTGCAGCAAATCAAAAGTGAACTTGTCTCAGAATGTGGGCTCTTATTGGCTCGCTGCTCAAGGCTGTACAAGCGAAAATAAAATTGCCGGGTGTCTTTCTCTACCTGCTCACAAAAACGAATGGTCACTACCACAATTTCCTCTGCCAGCCTCATGTCTGGTTGACTACACTGCTCACTGCTGCCTGTGGTAAATGTTGAGGATGGAACCGTCCCTTCGTAAGAGGACAGAAATCATATGCATGTACAGTATAAATTCACGTGCGCACACAGATTCACAGAAATGTGAACGAAGATGTTCATCACTGTAAAAAAAAAAAGGAGAAGGAAACAAGCTAATTTAGAGAATGTGAGTAGCACTCTCTGAGATGAGGGAGGTGTAATTTATTGGACCTTGAAATGGGTATCCAGGGTAGAGCCTTGGCTCATGTCTCGCATACATAATGGGGTCTCACGGTTTGTTCCACAGCAGCGCCGTGTGGAGTCTTATTCATGACTACATGCTGCACACTGTTCTTTTCTTCCAGAAAATGGGCCTATAGTTGCAAAGCTGGCTTTACATGTTACCAATTAACTGACAGGTATTTGGATGCCTCCACTGCCAACGCATAGCTTTATCTACTGGGTTGTGACCCCTGCTAATGTCACCTCCTGGCTTCAAGTGCAACTTCCTACAATTTACCCCAAAGTTGGCTGTCGCATGAATTTGTGTTCTGTAGTTGTTCACGTCGCGTCTTTCATTTCTTTGTGGTAGCTTCTGAAAGTCTGTGGTAGAAACCCCGCATATGGAGTACGCTGCCTTTGTTTGGTTGCTGGCAGAAGCAGTTCATCAGCTTCTATTAATCTCAGACAAGAGGGCGGAAGGGTTTTGGGGTTAGATCCAAAATGGACGTACCAGGCTTTGGGAGGGGTGGAAGCTCGGCCAAATGAGGGATGATTTCTAGAGCCAGCGCTGATATAGATTTAGCCTGGAAAAGGAAGGGATTAAGGTGATACACCAGGGTTTGTGAGGTGAGAATCAGAAAGTTCTCTGCTCTGTCAAATACTTGGTGAAGTTTCTTTTTGATATGTACACCTACTTTTATTTTAATTTAGGCGAGTTACTGTATATTGATAACTTTGTGTTATTCAAGTTGGTAGTCCTTTGACCATATGACGACCACAACTGAGTAGCACATACTGGTCAGGCATACGGCTTGACTATTTGAAATGGTATAACTCTTATGTGATTATGATGATGATTTTGTCAGTAACATCTGGGAAGTGCAGTTAAAAGGGCAGTTCGGGTAAAACATTAGGAGACAAGACAGTGATGTTTTCCAAAGTCATTCGAAAATAATTTCTGATTTTTAGACAGACTCGTCTTAGCACCTCAGCAGATTCTCCTGAAAACATTCTCTAGCAAAGGCTGGGCCAATTCAGAAGGTTAAAACCACTCTCACACTCATATATTAACCTTCTGCGAGCACCATGACATTACCATTCAGATGGTTGCAAGCCTTCTTTTTGAGCTGGAAATTGTCGTCTTGGCCCTCCACCAAGAAGTGCAATTTTAAAGTCCTAGTACTCTCCTGTCGCTGTCAGAATATCCATGAGACTCATTTAGTGCCCCAGCGCAGTAAAAATGATGGCGAATTGGGGTAATTTTACGGAGATTGTCATTGTACCTGAGTTGAGGCATGGGACCCGAGAAGTGTGGCTCCCTTTTGATCTTGGGAAAATGATTTTAAGATTTTAAACCTCCTGATAAGGCTATGCATCACTCTTTGCCTTGGGTGCAGCTCCCTCTTTCTTTTTGACCATCTGCAGCGTACACACTGGCTTTAGCAAGACCTTTGACGTGGACGAAACAGTACCGTTAATGCTTCTCAGTGACTGCTTCATTATCAAGCTGTTATAGACTAGGACAAAGGTTCTTAGAGCAGTTTTTCCCATTGGTTGATGTGCCACTTTGGCAGCATGACAAAATGGCAGACCAAGACAAATTCCAGACCAAAGGACGATTATCCGATAGCGAGAGTAGGCTCGGTGCCACCTCAATCTCTTAACTTGTGGCCCATTTTCCATAGTGTTTGCAATATGAAGATATTCCTTGAAGAAACTGGCAAACAGTCAAAGCTCATTTCCTGAGTCAGTCCCTCTGCCTAGTCAAATTCCATTACTGCCTTTTCTTGGAGCTAGGGTTTTAATCCCAATGTGCTTTTATTGGTCATGTGTCTGTGAGTCACCCTTGATACCCCAGAGAACTAATACAAACACTATTCTACAGATAAGTTTGATTTTAAACGGCTCCACTTTTGCCCAATTTGCCTTAGAGGACATTTGTAGAGCTAGTGTTCCCGTGTGCATTGTGGTCCTGGCTGTAGCTTGCAGCGGCCATGCTGTTAATGCTCTGTTGCTGTAACAAGCAAAATTTGCTCATTGGTCATTTAAGAGACACTTCTAGCCTAAGCCACATATAAAATTTAGCTTAGGGCAGCCTAACCTTCTGTTATCAGTGCTAATGCTGTCAGATTGGCATCGGCATTTCTCTCTACCTAACCTTTGTGTGTACTTTTGTAAGTACCTAATTGTGAAAATGTGTGCTTGAAGTTAATGGCTATGTTGAAGTAGACCTATGAGCGTGATCTGCTTTGGTATAGTGTCAGTCACAGTTATCTAAGCGTTGCAATGCTTGTTTCTAACACATTTTGGGATGGAAGCGGAAGGGTAGGTGTCACATGGACGCCGTCCTGCTGGGCTGGGTAATGAGGTCTTGAGGATGAGATGTTTGGGCAGCTTTTGAACCATTGAGCATTGGGGGAGCATCCAAGCACAAGAAAGGTTACCTTGGAACTGCAGCAGTCCATCGAATTACTGAGGTTTACAGTGCATTTGTAACCTTATGGCTTGATGATTAGACAAAACAATGTGTTGGGGCTCATTTTTGAGATTGATTGCTTCTTCCAAAAGGGAAATACGATAGCACATTTTGAGCCACAGTGGAGTCCCTGCTATTGAACAGCATGAAAGCGCTCAATGTGGACAGTCATTAACTGTGATTTATTCTACCTATTGTCTAGTTTGTGGGCTGTTTGTATAATTATCCACGGGCAGCTCTCTACTGTTTTAATCAGCTGGTTCATTTGTAAGACTATCTTTTATTGTTTTACTTTGTGTGTCTGACTGCTGTTAAGTTTTCTTTTCAGCAGTTTTAACCGGCACGGCTGCCATGCCGCTAGAGAAGTGTATGGAGAATTATCTTTGTGATGTGTTTATTTGGCTCTGGTTGGTCTGAATGCGTGGTAGTTTGCTGAAATTGACAGTTGTTAAAATGGGGTCTAGAATGAATGCTTTGTACATTTCCATCTCTTTAAGTGCTTTTTCCCACTGCAATACTACACCACATGTACACAAAAAGATTGACCGGACTGGATCACAGCTGCCCGCTCAGGGCAATCCAACCTTTCTGCAGGTACACAACGAGCCTTCTGTACCTTCTGTCTCCTGTCCTTAAGGACATCCTGACATTTTTGTCTCAGACGGAGGTATTCCTTCCCCCAGCAAAGACGCACAAACCTGTTTCACTCTGCAGTGCGGAGTCATGACTGAAGAAAAACTTGGTAGAAAAGAAATGTGCAGGGATGTATAACCTGTGTATTTGTACAGACAGAGTGTCCTTTATACCAAACTTCAGGCAAATTAACCATTTAAGGAAACTGATCACAGAGCAGAACTCGATATTGTGATTTATTTGCAATTGTCACTGATAAAATGTGTATTATCTAGGCCTTGTAAGATGTGTTCCAATCTTCTGAAGCAGTGTCATAAATATCCTATTTGTTTATTTACCTATTTTTCTGGTTACTTTGCGATTTGAAGAAATTATGCCCAGTGGATGACTTCTAGCTTGCAATTTCACAAGGTTGCTGTACCTCACGCTATTTTCTAGAGACATCGTGCCATATTTATTCAGGAATTCAAAAAGATGCAAATTTCATGCATGAGAGCCCCTAAGCTTCAGGTGAGATTAGCGCCTGGCTTGTCTGAAGCTGCGTTAGAGGGCTTCGTTTCAGGGCTTTGTTGTCATAAAAGTATTCTGATTTATAACAGCTTGAACTGCTTTCGCCTGGAACCTTCTAATCAGTCCATTTGAATCACGGTAATGTCAGTGCTGAAGTCCTCTACGTGCTATTACATTCGTGAGGCTACCAGCAGCCCAATGCCCCAGTTCTTTCCTGTACTGCCCTACTTCCATCGGTCTGAGATTAATTTAGATCCCTGCTAGGGTAGAGAGGTAAGGGGCTGGAGCTGGGATGGCGGGGCAGACTTGAATTTAAATTCAATTTAAGCACACCCCGATTTAACTCAAACAGATAATGACTCGGGAATCTAATATGCCGATGCTTAATTTCATTCAGAAAATAGCAAAAGGAAAAAATAGGACCAGGCGGTCTGGTTTTAAACCTGTGACCTGCAGGACGCTCCTTGGACTCGTGTTTTTCCTCTTAGTCAGGGCAGCTGGTTTGTCCTTGGCGACCTGTGGGCTCTGCAAACTTTAGAGGGCAGTGCCCGTGGTGTTAAGGTGCCCTTGGCCCGCTGATGGCCCCCAGCGGTAGCACTGAGTTTGGGTTTATTAGTATCGTTTTTTTACTGAAGATGGTCAGGAGGGAGCTTCTAGTATTAGAAGGGTAGAGAAAACTCTCTGCCGGACCTTGCGAATGGCCCTCTTGTGATGTAAGACATTTCCCAGTGGTGGGAAAACCCCTCAAAACTGAGGATTCAAACTCACCTGTGCGAAAAGAAAAAGAAACCTCGGGTAGAACCAGACTATTTAGAGGGAAGTCTAAACTGTAAACCCAGATACTGTGGTACAATCAATTGTTTTTTGGAAATTGATTACCTAAAAAAGAGGTGTGTGCCATTTTAATGATCTGGTGATCACAGTACTTAAAGACACAGTAAAAATAATTAAATGTTTACCTTATATTCTTTAAGTATTCACCACACAGTGCAATTAAGTTGGCTTACATAGATAATAGGTTTTTTTGAGATTATTTTGAGATATTAGGATTCTGCAAAACATTTGAGTTTGCCACATTGTCTGGGTTCAAATGCACCATAGCATGGAGCCAACGCAGAATGTAACGTGTGCAAATGCAGTGGGAGTTCTATCTCAGCATTAAATTGGTGATACACTCGCTAAGGGCCTTAGGGCTGTATGAGGCTGCCACCGTTCTGTTATTTTCTGCCAGGCTTGCTGCTAACTGACCTTTCACCATTGCTACACTGATCACCATATGTGGTCAGGGGTGCTGCATGTTAACGTATGTTTATGGACAGATGTCCCCTTTGGCACCCTGTAACGTACGTAAATCTGTGCGCGTGTATACAGGAATGAGACTCGGCGCTGGTAAACCGAACCCCTTTTCCGTCTGGCATCCCTAGCATTTAAACCCCGGGCCGTCACAAGCAGCTTGTGTAAGAGGCGGTCATAAGACCCAGGATAACGGCTATATATAACATACCTTAGATAGGAGCAAGCTCACAGAGAACAGGGCACACAGATAAGACTCTAGTAGTTGGCATGTGCTCAAGATAAATGAGAAGCCTTCCAAGCTTATTAAGTCTCCAGATTTAGTATGCAAAATTTCTCCCTCTCGAAACAAGAACCTCCACTCTCCGCCCCTCACACGGGCTCTAAGGGCGGGATTTCTAGGGTACCTCTTTCCAAAATAAAGCCAAAATCGTGGTTTGGGTGGACCGTGGTCCTTCATGTGGTCTCTTCGACCCCCTTCTCTTTAAACCTGCAGATCTATCTACTGTCAGTCAGAAGCTGGGGACTGTGTTACAGTTGCTGTTGTTCTAGCTGAGAAGATAGCAGCGTCGAGTGATATTACTGGGGCTTGTAACTTAAGGGCGGTCATTGGAGTTTAAAGCAATTCCAACCTAACAAAATGCTGTAGTGAATTTTGTTTCCATTTCCTCATATAATTGGTTGTTCCTACACCGATCACCTGTTCTGGGTGTAAATATCTGCATATTGGAGCTGATGGTCTGCAACTGATCATCATACTGATTATTTTCGATCAAATCCAGCTCGGCGAAGTGCTGAGACAATGCAGCCCAAAACTGTTGGTTTGAAAGCGGCGCAGTTTGCAGGTGGCCCTCTGGCGACTCTGAGTTCCCCAGTCAGACGAGCCCTTGTGTCGCAGTCAGCAGTGCTTTATCGTTGTGTGAGCATTGCGGTGTCCTTCAGCAGCCTAAAGGTTAACCTTGTATGGCAGCATTGTGAAACGCGGAGCCTGACCTCCCCGACCAATTCCTCAGTCAGCGAGGCTGCGGCACATGACACGACCTCCCGGAGCATTTTGCGTAACGACATGCAGCGCGGTAGCATGATATCTCCACTGGGGGGGGGGGGGGGGGGTTTGTAAACGGTACTTTCTGCTGATGTATTGGGGCTTGGGTCTTTTTTGGCTGCTTAAGTGGGGAAGAGTGCCTTGAGCGAGCCCACGTGGATGTCAGCAAACTCCTATTCTTATTATTACTGTCTGGCTATCTTCTATGATCAGGGCTTCTTGCTTTCTGTTTGCATAACTCACTCCAGTGCCTGATTTACATTTAACTTAACCATGAGTATTCACTCAAGCACACACAGTACTAACAGGAAAACCATAATTGGTGGAACACAAACTCCATGACCAGTCGCTGGTCAGTGGTCAGGTTTAGTATGATCCAAGAGATTTGCATTTGCTAAAGGCCTTTAGTAATGGGCCTCCTGCAGTTAGAGTGTTTGATCTATATATATATATATATATATATATATATATATATATGAGAAGGTAGCAGAGAGTAAAAAACAGTCTTTTTTCTTGCTGATTATTATTCAGTTTACTGCTCGTTTTTCTTGAGTTAAGATAAAGCGTTCTATATCTTCTTTTAAACTTAATTTTAAAACAGTTGGCCATAAAATAAGAGCTTATTGGTAAAGGGTGTGTCGTTGTAATTTACTTACCTAGGCCTTTGGTGGCTCTTTTTCTTCTTGGTCATTTACTTATTTCAAAAGTACTCTTGTGTAGGGTCATCTAACTTGCCGTGACGAATTATTCTGCTTGAATTTCCCATAAGTGCCTCCTACATTTGGTTTGAGTATCACCAATCTGCAAGTGTTGAGTTTGAAATGAATGTGATGGAAACACTTTTTTTAACACCTCTAATGGACGGCGAGACGCTGCCACATCTCTCTCGGAGAAGCCCTTGAGCCCTCACATTAGGTCAGCTGGTAATGTTTCTAACAGCCGAATGCCTCGCTGGCTGTGGCAGTGTTTTCCCTAGCGGCTATCTTTATCAGCCGCTCCGTATCAAGGTTTTTTTTTGTCTTTCGTTTAATCCCCACTTAAAAACATCCGTTCAAAGTCTGCATCACGGGCGTGTTTGAGATAGCAGTAGATTAGCTACCACAATAAACCATTATACAGCTGCCCCTTTCGCGGCAGTCCACTGCTAGCCTGGAGAAACGCACGAGGTGAGCAGAACGACAGGCGACTTTTGGATGGTGATACGCGATCCTTCGTGGGGGGGGGGGGCTTTGCTGCCAACTAGCCGCCATAGAATCACATGATTTCTGGCCAGTCTGACGAGGTTAATGGGGGTCAAAGCTTCTGTAAATAAGGCTGGGGATTGTGAGGCCTTATAATGTGCAGTTTCGTTTGGAGGTTACCGTGTTTGGTGTGTGCTGGTGGGGTTTGGGAGGTTGAGCGCTGTTAATCGACGCACGCGGTCATGACAGCAGTTTGTTTTTCACGGTGCGGGTTGCTTTGTCCTGCCTACGTATGCGCGGTATGTGCGCCTGTGATTACGCCCACCTGTGTGTGTGTGCGCGTGCATGGTTTTGACTCTGTGTGTGTTTGTGTGTACATACATATACGTTTGCGTATTTATTTGGGGGGGGATGGGGCAGAGTGATTTGTGGCATTCACAGAGCAATGTAAATGTCCACACTCTGGATGCAAGGCATGATTGACCTGTGGGGGACATCATCACTAGACTACGGTGTTGCTGAGAACACCATCACAATGCACGCTTGGGACTTCTGACTTAAACTGCATTAAACAGTTACATTAAAATGATTTCTATCCCACCAAATACTGCAGTGGAAATATTCAGTCATAACTGCTTGTAATGCTTATAAGTTATTCATAAGATAGGCAGCCATTATCATTTGTCATATAATACGACCCTTAGTATGCTTTAATGCGTCATTGCTCCGCATGACGGCCTTTCCTGAGGAAAACCTTATACCATTATCCGTTTTCAAGGTCAAAGGCAGTGAGGGTTCTGGAGTTGAAAAGGTCACGGTGGCGATTAGTTTCGCTGATGGGGCCCTTTTTTAAGCTTCGGTGGGTGAACTCTTGTACCGATACTTGCGTGGCGCACAAACCTCTGTGAAGGGATGCTCGTCTTTGACCTCGAGCCTTCACATGCCAAGGGTGTCTGTATCGATTTTTAACTCGGCGTACCGTTGAAGAAAAAAATAGGGGCTGGGGGTTGGCGTTGGGGAAAGGATGGAGAAAGACAAAGTCAATAAGGGAATGAAAGCGGTGTGGAATGTGCCGGAATTGATTTAGTGGAGCCTGTGTTTTTCCTGGGAGAGGGTGAGGGAGGCGGGGGGAGTGAGGGGTGCCCCTTGGAGAGGCGAGTGAGTCAGAGGCACGTGAGTGAGTGAGGGATATGTGAGAGGACTGCCAACAGCAGCGCTAGCTCTCTGGAGACCGAGCCGCGGTGGGTCTCCCTCCTCAGCCTCTTTACCGGCCCCCTGCTGCAGCCCGTTAACTGCTCTACTGCCGCCGGTGCAGCCACACACACCAACACACACATGCGCTTACACACGAGTGAGGACGCACAAACACACCGACCAGCAAACACATGCATCCATGAACAAACACTCATGCTCCAACACACGGACATACAGACACTCACACATGCAAACACATGCATCCATGAACAAACAAGAATGCACGCACACGCACAGTCGTATAAACACACACAGCTGCAAACACAGACACAAACGCAAGCAAGTGCGCGCACGTATACATACAGACACAGCCGCACACCAGGCGCGCACACATGCTCATATACACGAGCAAGCACACACTAACTCACACACCGGCAAACACATGCACCCGTGAGTGAACACGCGTGCATGCACTCTCACAGACATACAAACACACACGGTAGTGAGCACAAACACGTACACACAAGCAAACGCGCGCTCTTAAACATACAGACACAATCACACACGCAGGTACACACACGTGTGCTTGTACACAAGCAAGCGCACAAACATGAATTCACAGAAACACACATCCGTTCCGCTCCCTACGCGCAATCACACTGTTACAACGCACAGATTTGCACTTCCACAGCCCCTCGTGGAAAACATGCACATTTGCTCAGGCTTACTCTTGTACACGCATTCACATAAGCAGGCATGCGCACACAAACACATGTAGGGTAGGCGCTTTTTGCCATAATTTTGTTTGCCAAAGCAACAAAACAATGTCCCACTCACATCTCACTCCGGTAATCCATATGCTGTGACAGCTTAAATGTAGACATGGGAATGGTTTGTTTGTGTTCTCATGTTGGTAAGCGTATGCGCCCACGTATAACCGCACCAGTGAAGAGCGTAAATCACAAACCGCATAACGACCGCGTGAATAGTTTGATTGTTCTCTTGGGCTCTGTGGTTCGTAATTAAGGCCATAGTCCAGTCCAGTTTTTCAGTTATGTGGGTGTGTACGTCTGTGAGAATCTCTTTCGTAAATTTATCTTAACTAGCACTACAGCAGGGATAGTAGGCCAACTGTAATCTCCCTGCGTGCTTAGCCTAAAAGTCCTAAATTGATTTTTCCAGCGCAAAAAAATATTTTTACCTTATATGGGCAAAGCATCTTTTCAATAATCTTACAGCTTTCTGGTAAGCTGTGGTTACATTCGCCTTTCAGTCTCAAGAAAATTGCCAGTCCGTGATAACATGTAGTTAATTGGAAGTGACTGGTGTAAACGGGTCTGTTAACCCCTGCTTGCTGTAATGAAGTGATAGCGATTGAAAGGGTGTAGGCCGTTGGGAGGGCGTAATGGAGATAGTGGCTACTTCTTGAGTGATCCTCATCAAACATACATGGGGCGGGGACCCTTTGGCCTACGCACTGCCTCCTGTTAGCCGTGGTGCTCATGACTTGCAAAAATGTGCCCCTGGCCCTTGGTATGTCAATCTCTCTGGCCCACTGAATGTGCCCATAGCAGTACATGTGCCATGTAAATTAAATACTCTTGTTCCATTTGGAGAAATTCTGGACGCCATTGTGGTATAACATTGGATCTTGACTTGAGCAGAAGATTGAAGGTTTGAATGCTGGGTCAAAGCGCTCACCCTGGAGCTAGATACTTAACCTGAACTGCTTCAGTTAATACCCTGCTGCGTTAATGGATAATGTGGCTTAAGCGTTGCTCTTTGCCCTGGGTTGCGGCAATTTATCCAAAGTTCGCTCCTTGAATAACAGCGCAAAAGGAGTTACAGAGAACTGTTTCCTTTTTCCATCCATGAGCGGATGAGCGGCTCCTCGGAAGGCCAGACGTACTTCTGCTTCTCGCTCTGACTGCAGATGCACTTTCGTATGCTAAAATAACCTCAAATTCTACACATCGTCCTCCCAGCCTATGAGCGGCTGCGATACCCTGAGAGTGACTCAATTTTTGGCCTTGGGTCCGTGTGTCATCGGTGGTTGCTCAGAACGACGTGACAAATGTTAGAACAGGCGGTAGTGCTGGTCTAATTTTGTTGATATAATGCGGAAGTGTTATGACCCTTTGGTTTTTCTCTCAGGGGAGGGTGCAAGACTAAGGTCTTGGTGGCCTTAGACGATGATGACGCTTAATACCTTTTCCCAGGCGACTAGGTATTTGATGTCCTGCCAATTGGCTTGGCGAGTGGTTTCACTGAAGCTGCTTGAAGATACTTGTCTCGTTACACATTTATCTTGCATTTTGCCTGACACAGTGTTGCATATTGCACAGATCCTCATGCTTACATCAACTGTCATGATAGTTAATGCTTTCCTCTTCCGGCGCCAGGTTAAAGGCAGTTTGAATATATCACCTACTCTACTGTAGTTTTTAAGCATTTGTTTGAGTGACTGTAAGAGGAATTTCTTGCTGTGTATATTCTGAGGAGAATGCGCCCTTAAATTACTATTTTGGCTGCCATTAGGTCTTGAAGGAACATAATGATTATATTTTTGTGATGATAAAGTGCTTATGGGCTTCAGTCTTACTTTATCTCTCCCACTCTCTTTTCCCTCTCTATCTCTCTCTCTCTCTGTCACACACAGTATGGGGAGGAGGAGGTCAGTTCTGACCGCCTGGATGCCGATTTCCCCGACATTGACCTCTCTCAGCTGGACGCCAGTGATTTTGATTCAGTCAACTGTCTCAGTGAGCTTCATTGGTGTAATGACCAATCAGACGCCTCCCCTGCCTCCATCCAGTACAGCACAGGAGACCCAGAGTTCTTTGAGGTAAGAATGGCTGCAGTTGTTCCAGAATGTTCATCCAACTCCATCATCATTTACAAACTTCACAGTAGTTCATGAGTTCCTGTCTACTTAGAGGTCATGGCTTCAATGCTCAAAAGTCTAAACATAATTGAGCCCCGTAGAACAACAGTGGAACGAGTCTTTTTTTTTTTTTCATTTTGGACATCTATTGCACTGAGCACTTAAGTATTCTTGAAGTGTGGAATATATGTCGCAGGCATTGTTTGGTACTAGAATTGAAACACCTATTACTAAAACCCCATAAGTCACACTTGACTTGACTTGACTTGTGGGGTTTTAGTAATCAGTGCTTCAATTACACTGAGTCAATCCACTATTGCACTGAACAGATTGACCATTTTGGAATAATTTTAATATTAGAGCTTAAAAAAGACAAATATGGAGTTAGACCACTTTTGTTCTCAAGGGCTCAATTATTGTTGGAAATCACAGGGAACAGTGATCTATAATGGTTTGTATGTGTTGTGCTAAGCAGTGGCAGTGTCTCCGTGCTCTGCAACTTGTCAGTACCTGTTAAGATAAGAAATCAGAGGTGAGTAGCCTGAGTTCTCAAATTAAAGAACATTGTAGTTCTGTTCCAGATTGTTGTGGATTTGCTAATCAGCACAATAATTCAGTCAGGAAATGCAAATGATTTCATCAAACACCTGGCTGAATTCCTGTTTGGAAGTAATGCATAGACGAGCTGTGTAGTTGATGACCCCTTGTTTATGGCCACTGGTCTTCTGCTGGGTGATGTTTTTGGGGAATAAAGATTATTGTCATAGTTTCAAGTTCTGCTGTACCTTAGTCACTGGTGAATTCCAGCTTTACAGTAACGGTTGTGAAAAGGCAAAGAAGGCCTTGCGCAAGATGTGGAGGCTAACCCATATCCATGTACTTTTGTAGTATCCATGCAGAAAGTCACCTCTGTTACTTTCTTCCTTGAGCTGGATTGGCCCTTGTTATTGAGTCGGGGCTTTGTATCGATTAGACATTCCACAGGGCTGAATTTTAGTATGGCTGCTCATCGTTGAGGCCACGGGTGTCCCGTTGCTAGCGGCCTCTATTAGAATCTCCCAGTGCGATTGATTTCATGGGAGGAACCGTGTCAGAAATGTTCCCACAGGGCCTCGTTTTTGGATGACGAGAGGGAGGCATCGATCCAAGAGCCCGATTCAATTAACCTTCAGAATGTCACAAAACTTAGATAAACCGCGCCTTTTCCTTAGATCATCTCCACTGTGGGCTACACAGCTGGACTCAAGGTGCCCTTCTCCAGTTAGACTGCCAGGTTAAAACATTCTCTCAGCGTTACCGAAATGTTTTGTTTATGTGGTCAAGCTGACTCGATATGGCAGCAACGTGCTATGCTATGTTTTGCCTCTAAATTGGGAGATGGTAATCTCCTCCCCCACCCACCCACCCACCCAAATTTTGACCCGTGAGACCTGCCAGATTCAGAAGGGTAGTTCCCCCTCCCTCCCTCGCCATAAAGGTACACCATTTTTGGACAGTGCCTCATTGACGCCTGTTGCTCTCTGCTGCCCCCTACAGATAGAAGAGGAGGAAAACGCAGCGCTGCTGGCTGCCCTCACGGACAGCTTGGACGGCATGGTGGAGGATGAGGTGGGGGGGCTGTCTGTGTTCCCCTCCCTGGGGGAGGGTCCTGATGATGAGGATGATGATGAGGAGGAGGAGGAGGAGGAGGAAGTGGACCTCCCTCTGGGGAGTGAGCCCTTCCCACAATCCTTCAGTCCAGAGACAGAAGACCCGTCTCTAGTAAGAACCCTTCCTTCCTGTTTAAGGTGGAATTGGATGGGCCTCTGACTACCCCACAGCATGGGTATGATAGGCAACAAAGGTCTGAATTTTTCTCATTTTGGCCTTTTTTTTTATTATTCTCTTAGCAATCGCTCTAATAAGATCCTTTTTTTCAGGCAGGTAACCTGATCTCCCCACTGAATCAACTCTATTCCCCTCTCCCCAGTTCCCTCGTGACCCCTCTACACTCGGGCTCAAATTCTTTGACCTGTAGTGGCCTTTCTTTTTTGCCCCATTACTCCCTCTTCCGCACCCTCTCTCTCCTCTCTCTGTCTCTCAGTCTCTTTCTCTCTGTGGCATTCTTTCTTTGCTTCTCCTCATCCTTATTTTCCTCTCTGTATCCTCTCGCTCTCCCTTTGTCTTTTGCAGTTTGTCTTTGTCTTTCGGTCCCAGTGTTTCTCCATTGGTTGACGATGCAGTTCTCTGCTGCAGTAGAGTATCCTGTTCCCCATCCCTCAGCCTCTGCCTCCAGCCAGTCTCATGTTCCACCCCCAGTAGAGCTCTCGCGGTTCTCTGTCCCCCCCGCACATCTCTCTGTCTCCTGCGTCACTCCCCAGAATCTCACTTCCAGGGAAAATAAAGCGATTCATTCTGCTGTTTTTCTGCCCTCACACTCCCTCTCTACGCTTGCTAAGTGTTCTCAATTAACCACTGACAAACATTTGCATTATTGTGTAACGCAGAAGAAATATCTTTTGCATATAATGTGTGGTTATAATCCTGTCTATGATCCTTTGTGCTTCTTTTGTCTCAGTCTTTGTGGCAGTGCGCTCAACAGTGAAGTATTGTACTTTCAAAACGGTGCTTCAATTTCTGAAGTAGGTTGCAAATTTGGGTTTTGATCAAACGGCCTACAAAAAACTGCATTGTTTAAAGATTACAGAGCCGTCTTTGTGTTTCTGCCTTGACTCCAGCACCATTGCTCGGACCTGCTCTTTGAGCAGCGATACTTGGTAGGTTATTTAGTAACTATAATTGGGAAAATTCTATCGCCAGGGGTAAACATTAAGAAGGGGTTAAAGCTTAGGCGAAAACCAAGTGAAAATTTCTCATGTTGATACGCTTAAGGTGGGCAAAGAATGTACTCTGACAGTAGAAGCACAATGGAAATGCCGAAAATATTCCTGCCGTATCAGTGTATTTGAATTAAATGGATGATGTTTGTGTTGTATTTGTGTAATGTGCTTCTAGGCCAAAAGAATGGGTAAAATGAGTATTGGTTGTCAGTATCTATTTTGTGTTTTCAAATAAATGACTCGTAACGGCCCTTACACAGACAGACTTGCATACACACGCACACATGTGGAGATGTTAGCACATACACACGCAGCCACACAGATGCTACCTTCACTTAATCGATGAACATAGTTCAACTGCTCGTAGTGCGCGCATCTCCGCTCTAAATCCCCCCTACGATCCCCCCGCCACAGAAGAGCTTATGCAGTGCAGCAATGACTCACGTCGCCCCCTGCTGTTTTTTGCTATAATCGCTCAGTAAACTCCGTGTACTGCAGAACAAGGAGGGCATTGAGCAGGGGCAGCGCAGGAAGTAGAGCAGTGAGGCGCAGGCTTTCATTTCAGACACTCCGGCCTGCCGAGGCACTCTGTACGCGAGAGTACGAGAGCCCTCGGCAGCCCTTCAGATTTCTCAATGGACGCTGAGAGACCATCGAGCAGCCTGCCAAGTTGGCACGTAAGGGGCTGTTCAGTCAGAGTTCTTATGTTTCCACCCTGACTTTACCCGAATGCGTCTAAGAGCTCGTCCTTCTGCTCACCCGTAGTAGCACCGTAAAATACCGTAAATATTTAGCTCCTTTTTTCACCCTTAAAGTTGTGACCGTTTGGTACACAGAGATTCCTTCTTCTCCATTTTAATACATTTAATGGTGTTCTGAACTGTCTGAGCTGAGCTGACTACGGTTTTCCTGTTTTCCAAGAAGACTGAACTAAGGGAGACATTGTGTTTTGAAAGAGGTGTTTTGCAATCAAATATAATGCGCTGGAAAGCGTCCGGAGAGTTCTACACGACCTTTCACTTTGACCTTTAGCATAGTTCAGGCCAGAGGTTTGTGCTATGAGGCGTTTTCTTAATGAAAGATGTGTTGTTGATAACTTACCCTGTGACATGGACTGGCCGTCCTATGAATTACAGATGTTCCAAACCTCCCCCCCCCCCTCCTCCCATCCCTCCTCTACAGCTGAAAAAGCTCCTGCTGTCCCCCCCAAATGTGCCTGCAGGCAGTGAAACGCACAAGGCGGGCAGCACGCATCGCCATGGCACCAGGAGCCTGAACCTTAAGCCCGTGAGACCTTTAGTTAAGGTGATTACAAACCCTCACACACTTCTATCAGGGTGAAGAGAGCAACTGGATTCCAATTCATAAATTCCAATTCTTATCTGTTTATAAAATATGCATTTCTTTACAACCATGTGAAAATGAAAAAAAGTCCATGTCCATAAAATCTCAATGTTGCAAATTATGGGCTCTCATGAATAAAATTTTTACTACAAGCATGGACGACTGTTGAATGAGATGATGATGATGTGGGTGATGTAGTTCCGTATTACTTCAAACTTATTTTGCGGATGGCAAAGTTCACTTTTTTGGGTCTCAGTCTTTTGTATTTGAAAAGGTGTGGAGTTTTCAGCCACAATATCACAAAAAATGAACAGTAATGCCTTCGACCCTTTAATTTAATTTAATCTGGGTCCTTATTTAGCAGATTTTTAAAACTCCATTCATTTTCACATGGAAACTGGACTGCTGGAACCAGAACCAAAAATAATGCTAAAGGAGCCACATACAAATTTACATTTCTGTGCATCAATTGTGTAGCTCTGGAAGATATTCCTTTGTCGCCTTTGACCTGGCATGGCCAGGACTCGCTGAAGCACAGGAAAGGCGTACCGCAGCAGTCAGGAGAGTGGGATGTGTTGGATGATGTCAGCCATTTTACAGTTCCCTCGCGCAGACAGCCTGACAGTGTTCGAGGTGTTGTGAGGACTGCAGTATTAGCTGAAGAAAGATGGAGTGGGAGGTCATAAGCAGATTTTAAATGCCGCTGCACATGCCCGTGAGCTCTTGCTCACCAGTTTATCGTGATGGTCAAACGGAATGTGTGACATCGCACTGCTCAGGGGTTTCCTGCAGTAGACGGCCACAGACAGATAGGGGGAACCCCACGGCCTGCAGTCCGATTTCAGTCAGGTGATGGAGGGGCACATGGACTCCGCATTTGCTCAGTTCTGGTTAAACGGAATGGCTCTGCAATTTCTGCAATGACTTTGCGGTAATGAGAAGTCACTGGGGTTTTGGTTTGCCTGTGTAATGTTTGGGTCTGTTAGTCCCCTGTGAATTAAGTGGGTCATACTCTGCTCCTTCCTTTAGTGTTGTAATTAATGGATTGATCGCTTACTGTGAGAAAACAGAGATGATGTTGTTAACATCGTTTTACCTGCTTGGGTGCACATGAGAAGAGCTGAGCTGCGTGAGGCGTTTGTGTGCGCGTTTGTTCATGTTTTTGTGTGTGCGTGCGTGTGTGTGTGTTAGTGATGTGCTGTTTTCTGTTTGCAGAGCAACCGCACACAGGAGCGTAAGCCGCGCGCGGTGAGGCCGGCAGGGCGGCTATGCACAGAACTCCATCGTCACCTGACCACCATGTTCGAGGCAGAGGACACACCCTCTGCCGACACAGAGGACGAGAGCGACTCCGATGAGGAAGAGGAGGAGGAGGAGGAAGATGATGATGATGATGAAGAGGAAGGGGAGGAGTCGGGGAGTGAGGAGGAGGAGAGCTGGGAGGGGCCGGTGGAGCCCAGCGAGCCGCAGTTCTCCTCGGAGAAAGAGCTGCGCTCAGTGGTGGAACTCATTAAGTACATGCACACTTACTGCCTGCCCAGCCGCAAGCAGGCCAGCGCCGAGCGCAGGGAATGCCAGGGACTCGCCCGCCGTGCCCCGCCCACCCGGCCTGCCCCCGCCTGCCCCAGGCCCGCCCCTCAGCCCAGCGGCTCCGCCCCTCCCCGCCCCCGGCCGGCCTTTGCCGCACGCAGACGGGAGGTCAGAAGGCACTCACTCCTGCGGGAGCTGCTGGAGAGGGCGGACTCGTTCGACGTCAGTCAGCCTTACCGTCTCCTCAGCCCGCCCTACTCCCGGTGCTCGTCTGACAAGAAGGCGGAGCCAACGCCTCGCCTCGGCAAACCGGAGCTCAGAGACTCCTCCGGCCTCACGGCCTTGCGGGGTGACGAATCCCCCGACGGACATGTGCCGGCTCGAGAGCCGGAGGCGGGGGAGACCAGCTTTTCGGTCCGCCGCTCGCGTAGGCTGGTGTCCTTCCCCAGCCGCTTCGCCAAGAGCAGCCGGGCGGCGAAGGACGTAGTGGAACTGGTCTCCAGGCAACGAAGCATGGAGGCGGAGACCCCTGGGACCCACCTCGCCGAGGAGGCGGGGCATAGCAGAACAGCCTGTAATAGTGACGCCCAGAAGCCTGCAGTGCCCGAGTTGCCCTGTGGCCTGAACGGTAAAGGAGCCTCCCGTTATTCTCACCAACAGGCCAGTCAGTCTCAACCTGACTTCCAGTACACGGCTCCATTCATTATTTACATGCTAACTGTGACATCAGTGCGCCGCCGCTGTGCTGTACAAGGTGCTGAGTTGCGGCTGCAAAATCAACCACCTTTGGTTGATTTCCTACTGTGGTGATCTCTGACCATGCCTGTAATTCTGACCGTCCTCTCTGTGACTCTTCTGTTGTTCTGATTGCAGAGAAACGTGCCTGCCTGTGTCTGCCACTGGCTCCCAAATCAACAGGGTTTGTGTCTACCTTCCCCCAATATTATACTGACACCCCCCATGCTCCCATATACTGTATTAGGCATTTTTACTTGTGGATGAGAACACCACACCTCAGTGCTAGTTGCAGGCTCCTGTTGATTTCTAATCACTGTAATATTGACAAAATAAACCCAAAGCAACACTAAATCCCTCTCCTCATAGCTAGTCAAGATATCTATCAAGATAGTTCAGAAATTTCCTTTCTTTTGCATCCTCAAACTCACGATGATGACTCTGCAATCTCTCTCTCTCTCTCTCTTTTCTCATGATCAGAGACGCACAGTTTGCCCACAAGGCCTTTGAGCAGACGCTCAACGTGGAGCTGTGTGGCACAGCAGGTAATGTTGTGCTATGAGTCGGTGTTGATTGCTGTGCCTGTTAACTCGCTCTCCTTGACAACCAGCCCAGTGTTTCTGAGCAGGGTTTAAACCCGTCTCACCTGTACCACCTGACTCGCTACTTAATACCGTTTCCATGCTATTCAGACCTGCTAAGCGGCTAAGGAGCCTTTGTTAAGGGATAGAATTGCAAGCCACTCTGCCGTTTTGAATTAGTTGTATGCTGTTGAAATAGATACCCTTTCATTTTCTTATGCTACTTCATAACGTTGAGAATCTGACATATGAAAATGCGCAGACTTGAATTAAATATCTAGTCTTTGCTAATGCATGAGCTCCTGCTTTCAAAATGACTTCTGTGCTTCGGATTTATTGGACTTTAGACAGACATTTTGTCAGTGGAAGATGAGTGTCCTTCTGAGCTTCGGTGCAGTTCATTTTGTTCCTTTTGCCCATTCTTTTAAACCTTGCGCGTTCCCAGTGTGATAAATGAGTTTTCTGTTATGGTGCTGTCAATTCACTTCAAGTTGAATTGAATGAATGTGTAACACCATGACAAATAACACACAAACATTGCTCGTTATTTTCAAATTTTGAAAGATTTTGATATAGAAAAATAGCTCCTTGTTCAGTGATTTTACTTTGTTTCTGATGTTAAACAATTAATCAAAATATGTCTTTTGTGATCTGGAAAAACCTAGTGAGGGAATCAGTGGCAAGGGTCTTGCAATTAAACAAAAAAAAAATTGGATTCTGTACTTTTCCCAACAAAAAAAAAAAAAATAGAAACTTGATTTTGACAGTTCAAATATCATGAGTAGCTAGTGTTTTAAGATTTTCACCACTCTTAATGACTGCAAATGGTGAAACTCGGTTTCCACCAAAAGTGGCATGTGTACTAGCTTTTTCCTGACCACTGGAGATTTGTCAGGTCTGGTTTTTGATGTGCTTTCTCAGCACACTGAGGGGGTTTGTGTTTGATGTTGAGCCTAATTTCTCAGGGCTGACTCCTCCCACCACCCCCCCACACAAGCCTCTGGAGGATGAGCTCTTTAAGCCAGAGGGAAAGGGCGAGTCCCCACCCAAAGGTTACTGGGGATCTCGGGCGCCCTCTCGGAAACTTCCAGAACAGACGGAGCTTTACGCCCAGCTGCGAAAGATGACTCAGGCGAGCGAGCGGGAGCAAAAGGGGATGGGGCTCAGGGTATTCGGGGACCACGACTATTGCCTGCAGGGGCTCGTGGAGAACCGGAAGAGACCAGCCCCGCCTAGCAGCGAGGAAGACGAGGAGGTGCAAAAAGAGGTGGAGGGGAGTTGGGCAGGCAGCCGGCTAAGCGAGGAGAAGCCCTTCTCTGAGCTCCCGGATTATCTGTCTGGGCTGGGGAGCGCTGCAGAGGACAGGGGGTCTACCTCCCCACAGTCAGCACTGTCGCAAGCCTTATCGCCCCAAAACACGGAGGAGAGCGCAGGCTGTTCGCCACGGCCCACCTCCCCGGACCCCCACGTCCCCTGCACCTCTTGCAGTCCACTACCTTCCTCTGACAACAAGGTGAATTTTAGGTAAGAGCACACCTCCACTTTCCTACATGTCTAACACTCAAAGGCTTTATTTTTGATAGAAAACTGGAGTGAACCATTACAGTTCTGGGGCATGGCTCAGTTCTGCCAGAGCTTTTTATTTTTCAGCTGAATTCTGGCTTGGTGTTTAGGCTGCAAGCCAGTAGTAGCTAATTGAAAAATAACACTAAACCACTGTGGGAGTCCATCCCTCAAAGACTGGAATTGTTCATCGTTGCCTTAAGGCTACGGTCAGTTAAATGGATAATTGTTTATCGTCTCGCATATTTGTGGTCACCAGTGTCCGTAAACACTGCTGTCTTTTTCGTTTTGTCTCAACAGCTGTGAGAACTTGGGCAACTGCTTTGGAGACAAGCTAAGGAGTAAAGCTAATGTAAGTCCAACTTACAAATGTATTGGGCTTCAGCTGCAAGTTAAAGGAACAAAAACTGAGAAGCTAGTGGAAAATTCCTCACTTGCTTTAAGGAATTTTTCAGGCAGAAGTATGCAGTGCGACAGAGTTTAAGCTGTAGCGGGTTCTCTGGAAGCTTCTGTTCAGGAGTGTTATGTTTCACGGGGTCCAGTGAAGCAGAGTTATGCTGCACGCATTGTGAGGTCCATCCTGATTGACGGTTTCCATGGTATCTTTGCCCAGGAGGACTGTCGAGTGTTCTACATCCACAACCTGCCGAGCGGCGTCACCCAGTCGATGCTGCGCAGGCGCTTTGAGGCCTTCGGCTCGCCAGACGACTGTAAAATCATCAATAAGAACGAGTACGTTCCGCTCTGCCCTCCTGCATCCCCAGGTCACACCACCTGCACATTAATGGAGCACAGTGTAGCCTGCCTTAAATCTCCCCCCTGTTTCTGTGCAGAGAGCGCTGCGGCGTCATCTCCTTCCGCGGATCCCCTAGTGGCCAAGGGCAGCTGTGCAGGCGGGACTCTTCCTCACGGAACGCCGGGGGCAGCCCGCGGAGATTCTGCAGGAAACGCTACATAGATTTAGGTATGGTTCCAGGGGTCACAGAGGCGTGAAGTTCAGGGGTCCGAAAATGAAGGCCCTGCCATGTGTTCAATTAAACTATGGACTATTGCTGTTGCTTTCGCAAAAGTTCTACCTACTGCTTAAAGAATTGTGCTAATTAGCAAATTCTGGTGCTCTGGAGAAAATGACGGTGAGGCTTTACACTTTCTGAACCTTGATGTTCCATCTCAGAGGGGTCCAGAGGGTGAAATCTATTTCAAGGCCACCGGTTTTAGAGAAGCAATTTAGCTATTTGCACACTGCCAGTTAAAACATAACTTTTCCTCCCCTGCCCTCAGTCTGGGATAACTCAGGTATCTTGTCCTGCATTCTGAATTGTAGTTGAATAGCTTCTTTCATGTTTGATTTGGGAACTAGCAGCCCATTTGTTCACAGTTTGATTAAATTGCCTTTGCTTTTGCGTAACGTTGTGAGTTGCCACAGAATTGATAAAATGCAGGTCTACGGCCCTCAAATCTAAATCCTGGACTGGATTTCTTTTCACCCTGTTAATTAATTGAACAAATAGTGCTTAACATTGATCTTACTGCCTTTGCAATTGACTTCCAGATAAAGCAGAGTGGAAATGTGACAGTATTTAGCCCTTTACAGACACAATTTACTCATCCTTGCTATAATGTGTAACTGTAGAGGTGATGTGATTTTGATAGTAACAGTGATGACTCGCATTTTTGCAAACGTACAGTAAGACTGTGTGTTTATTACTCCAGATGAGGCAGGTCCAGGCCCAGTGAAGAGCAAGTACGACGCCCTGGATTTCGACACCCTCCTGAAAGAAGCCCAGAGGAGTCTGCATCGCTGACGCGCCTTACGGCCCCACCCCCTGGGTCCCGCCTCAGTACCTCAACCAAGGCACCGCTCTTACTGTTTACATTTTTATCATTGGACTAAGCAACAGACCTTGTCTCTGTCAGCTGAGGATCTGAGAAGGAGGGGAGGGTTCCAGAACAACAATGACAAAAAAAAACAACAACTCTATAAACAAAAAGGAAAAAAATTGCACTCTGAACACAGACGCTGCTTCCCTGTGTGTGGTTATGACATCATCGCCCTGCTGAGGGAGGACTGGGCTACGTAGCAAACCTTGCTCCTCCCATTGGCTGTTGTGATGTGTGTGTGCGTGTGTTGTGTACGAGTGAGTGTGCGCGAGTTTGTGTCTTTTTCTATCTCTTTGTAACTACTGGTGGAGCTGCGAGCCACATTCACCGTTTATTCGTATAGTCAGTGATGATAACAAAAAACAAAAAAATGGCTTTATCATAGCAAAATGTGGATGTAAATCTGTGTGTGCTGAAACTGAGAAAAATTTAAAAAAGAATATATATATATATATATATATATATATATATATATATATAATGGAAACTTAGTTTACAAGTTTAAAAGGAAAAAAAAATCTTGTAATTTTAGTGCTTCCTTGATTTCATCTATGCACTTGTAAGGAGGTAACGGTCTTTGTTGTCTCTACCTGTGATTGGCGTGCAATCGGCTCTGCTTCTGGCCGTAGGGGACTTGGGAGGCGGATGATATCCCTTGTAGTTTCAATGAGCAATACTGGATTCTGGGGTCACTACAAATGAATTTGGATTAACCCCTATGCGAAGATACAGACACCGGCGTCCATTAATTCCGTAATTTACTTCTTAAATAATTCTGTAATTGAATATTCAAGTGTCTCGCTGGAATAATTTTCCACGGTCTCTGTGACGCAAATACTGAGTTATAAAACCTAAATAGCCTCATGCAAAACAGGAAAAAATTGGCAATATTTGTATTCTGCGCAAAGGGGTTAAGCCTGTTCAATACTGCCTGCGAAAGCAGTGTGTTATTTAATAACAATAATAATAATGACAATTTATTATTTTAAATATCCTTAACATCCCTGAAACAGGAAAATTCAGGACCACTCACTGGTCATTTCATGACAGATGCTTCAAGGAATTCTTCCTATCTCATCTGGTTATCTTTTAAAGAGAACCTGCACACCTGGGTGGATTGGAATGTGAAATTTTTATGAATGTAGAATCCCAACATGTAATCACTACCTGGAATTCCTTGACTGTCGTTCGTTTGCCCGTCTGCCTCTCCTCAGCCCTCTGATGCATCCATTAGCACAGCCCTTAGGACGGAGCCTTTGACAGTGGTAGTACTTTGTCTCCTGATTTATCCGAGTTTGAGGACACACTGCACCCTACAGGCGTGTGCGGGTGGTGGTAAACTTGGAACACTAGACTGACTTGGGAGCTTTTGAGTCTAGAATGCCCCTCTGCTTGGAATCGGAGTGGTATCTACCTCGTTTACAGCCTCTCCCTTTCTCTCTCACTTACTTCTAAGCTCTTTTTGATGGGTGGAAGTCTGCTTTTTTTTGTCTCTGTTTTGAAGCACTTGCCTCGTGGCTAAAATCTTACTGTGTCCGTTGCGTGTTCTTTGACTCTCGACCTTATATACAGGTGTATCCAAGTGTTGTCTGTGTCTTGTGGTGTGTTGGGGTGCTGCTCTTGCGAGGGAACCAGGGATACTCCAGCCCTGAATTTTGGGGGGGGGGGGGAAAGCATTTTCCCTCCCATTCCCTCCAGTTTTCTTTTTGTTTGGTCGATTCTTCTCTCCGTGGACCCGTCCCCGCACCTCTCTTTTTGTCCTCAGTTCTGCACAGTCCAGCCCGGCGTGTGGAGCCATTCTAAACAGCCAGCCTCTGTGACTGACTCTCCTCAACTTTCCCCTGCCCAGTGTTTTCCGCAGAAATCGTACACAAACTGAATGTTTACAATAATGGATTCTCCTCCTACTTCACTAGAACGCACACTAAGTACAAAGGCACCTTATTCAGTGCTCAGAGTACCTTATCTGGATGTGCCTTCCTGGCTTACCCAAGTTGGTTACTAAACTAGAAGCAAAACACAAAGTTATATTGTAGTCCGTACAGTAAACGACTAGAGGCTTAATCTGAATCAATATGGACCTCAGACAGGGCTGAACGAGCATTTGTGCTTAGTTTGTATACTACCAAGTAGCGAGAGAATGTGCTGGTTTACATGACTTAATATTGTGAAAATGGCTTATATATGTGGTCTGTAAATAGAACTATGCCAAGAGTAAACATGAAGTGTATAATGCTCTACATTCTACAAATTTGTAGATTTCAGCGAGCAAAGGTGATGGATCAGGGTTGCAATAATCAATGAGAATGGAAAGGAACAATTTTGGAAATGCAAGGGGAAAATATCTGTACAGAGAATAACTGAAGGGAATATAATTTGAACAGGCTTCACAAGTCGAACACTGGTGTTTAAAAAAACCCTTTACAGATATTAATTATTTCTTCTATTGTGTGTTGTTTATATTTTTGGAAAGATTTCCTTTAAAAAAAAAAAAAAACAATCAAAATGCAATACATGATGTATCTGTAGAAGGCCTCTATCTTGCAGGTGGAAGGTTATATTTAAGAGATCTTGTACTGTAAGTCAAGGACTGCTGTAGATTCAGAAGTAAACTAAAATAAAATGGGTTCATGCCATAGAGTTCATTCCTCAAAAGAAAATAAACAAAAAAACTCAAAAATATTTAATGCCTCTTGAGAGGGAAAGATGCTTTATTGAATAATTTCACTTACAGTAAATTATTGCCACTTGTAATGGCATACAAGCTTCAGTTGATTCATTTTGGTTTCATTTTTAATGGATGCTGGTATCTTGAGTGGCCTCTGGAGAGCTTAAATGCCTTTCTGTCAAGAAAACAGTCTTCGTGCTTTTGCCTGAAGGCCTGACTAGAAGGTTGTGAGGTTCCATCAAGATACTTGTGAGTCAAAGACATGAAAATCTCTCAAGGAAAGCCTTAATAATATTAATAATAATAATAGGAGAAGAAAGCTGTCTCTAGCTTTTATTGGTACAGTTAAATCTTTAAACCCCTTCGTTTTATGCTGAAGTAATTTTACTTTTATCAATACAGCCATATTATAGACAGTATATACGTATATATAAATATATATATATATATTTGAGTGTGTGTAGATAGATATAGATGAATATATAATTTCTTAATAAAAACTTTGATGTTGGCCATTTCCTTCTGTGTTTTAGAGAATTTCAACACATTTCAATAACTACCATGGATCTGTAGATCACAGGTCAAGGAAGAATCCAAATTTAAAAACTCCAAAGGCAACCCTCCCCAAAATGTCTCCATTTTTCACTTCAGAAATTGCTCAAAAGAAACACGAGACTAGTTGACCAAAAAACATCCATTGATCTCGGCACCAGAACAAGTGCCGCATCAATCAATTTGAGAGCATGGCAATCAAACTGAGTTTCCCTAATTTCATTATTTGTAATCTTCCCAACAGAAAACTCATTGTCACTTGAAGTAAAACTCAATCTTATGTCTTTCCCTTGTGAACATGTGGAAGGTCCTGCAATATTGGAATGGTAATTTTAGCCCATTCCTCACAAATCACAGCTTTCCAAGTGTGAACTTGAAAATTTCTTTGCTACACTGAAGTGTGTAGCAAACGCTCTTTCACAAACTGGGGTACATTTCCTGTTAAAATATCTACTATACCACTGTCTTTACATTATCTTTGAACCCCCTAACTGCTAGAGACTGCCATGGTCTTGGATGCCACTACAAGAAGACCAAGTCTTTAGTTTAACAGAAATCAACAATGAAGGGCATATAGTTTTTTCTCACTTATTTTCTTTTTTTTCTATTTACATCTAATGACTATCAAATTCACAACCTGATTTTCCTTTTTTAACTTTTTTTGGTATACTTTATTTAGTTGGTAAAATTTTATATTTTTACATGAGTTGGTTTTATTTGGTTTTATTTTTTTATTTATATGCCACTTAGCTTGGATGTCTTTTAATGGTGTTCCTCCTCTGTATCATGTGATTTCATATGTCTTGAGATTGTGGAGAAAAAATGCATTTCAGTATTTTTGAATTGTTAAAATCTAGTTTCATAGATAATTTTACCAAAATAGTTGAAATTATCTGATGTTATAAATTATATTTTAATTCGTGTAAATACTTTAAAAGAGAGAATTATGGCTTCCTTTTAAACTGAATACATTTCTCTTGAGAGATTGTTTACATTATTAAACTGTAGAAATGTTCCTCATATACTGTAAAAAGTCATATATTCATTGATTTGCCTCCGGAAAAATAAAAATTCTAATGAACAACATGTCTCTTTGTTTGTTGTCAAGTTCGAAGGATACTTTTTTTCACATTTCGTTTTAATGACTAGGGTCTGCAATTTTCAAAACATAAAGGGGCTTTACTGTGTTGTCTGTCTTCCAAAATAAACAAGACATCTTCATGTTTCCCTCTCTAATGTTCAATAGACTGTTAATGATTCACTGACCTGCGCATACCCAAAGTCAATTTTACATTGCCTTTTAAGCCAGTGCATGCTCAAAGAATCAGCTTTTGACGTGTTACCTCTCATCGGTACTGCCTTGCCCTTGAACTGCAGTGATGTAATGAACTTATCCATTATTGCAACTGAAATATTTTGTTTTACCTATGGAATTAAAAATAGTAGAAAGGACCATGTAATTGGGTCTTTTGATCGAGAATGTGCTAATAATGGATGCAGTCTTGGGTAAGACTGAACTGCTTTCACAGAATTGAAAACAGTAGAAATGTTCATGTCATTGGGACCTTGTGATCTCGATTGTGCTAATAATGGGTGCAATCTTGAATAAAGGAGCATCCACATGTCGTATGATTTTTTTTTTTGTTGCATGATTTTAGCAGGTCCAAAACAGAAGGGACGGACGTACATTTGGGAAAGGAGGATTTAAAGGTTGCGTAGTTGCACTCACGTTGCAAAATGCCTCTTATTATCTTCGTAGGAAAATAATAAAAAAAAATTCAAGACAACCGTGCGACTGATGCAGGATTGAGCTGTAATCGTTAGATGAACTCATGACAGTCGCACAAAGGATGTACAATGATGGAACACTCGCAGGACAACCGTAGACCTATTGATTCAAACGTAATTCGTTGGTCTAGAGCCCTGGTCCTCAAATCACACCCAACGAGGTCCAAGGACTGCTGGTTTTCCACCCTCCCTTTACCTGAGAATCAGGTGTTAACACAGTCTGGCCAATCAGAGGCACAAACTGTTCATTTACTTGCCTGGGATAACAGAAAACCTGGGCTGAATTTGGACTCGAGGTCCAGATTTGAGGACCCCTGGTCAAGAGTAACGAAGTCAAACAACCTGATAGGGCACGACACTGCAGACCTATGAAATGGGCTTGACATAAGAGAATCATCAACAATGCTAAAAAAATTTTGAACATGTTCAAAATTCTACGTGGGTCTACGACAGCCTTTTCCGTCGTAGCATACATGAATTTCATATGACATACTCAAGAGTGTCTCATGAATTAGCCCACACTTCTGTCTAGACCTGTTGTATACTTATTACAAAACATATGTGAAAGACCCTTGCTTTCGCAGAATTAAAAACAGTGAAAAGGTTGACGTTATTGGGTCCTCGTGATCTGGAAAATGCTCATAATGGGCACCATCTTGGGTAAGACTGAGTCATTATTGTTAACAGCAGTGACATCGTAAAGGTCAGACCATGGAATTCTACACTGATAGGCCAACCATGACAGGCATCCAAAGTCTTACCCAATATGGCCAACAGTTTGCCACACCCAGGCGACAGTCATGTTCATTCTACTGTTACTGTTCTCCTGTTAGAATTCCATGGGTTAACCACTATAGTCTGCAAAGCTCTCGTCAACCTTGGTTCAACACTGACCCCGCTTTCACAGTAACTGAGATCACGCCATATTTGGCAATACAAGGGCTGGCAGCTTACTAGCCCAGCACACGTCAAACATACAGCAGGCTGGGATAAACTGGTAGCTAAAATGCTAAGATACCTGACCTGGAAGGTTAGTAGTCAAACCCCAAAGTAACAGCAATGAGATCAGTACAGTTGTAGGGCCCTGCTCCAATTTACTTCTTGATTGCTGCCTGGGGGATTTTTATGGACCTTTTAGGAACTATTGTGACCAAGAAATTCGGGAAACATCGGTAAGATGCATCTTGTCTGGACATTATATTATGATAAAGTACCACAGTAGCTTACATTAGGCAACAGGCTGCTGACGAACATACGGCCTGTCGGGAAATTTTTTTTTTTTTTTTTTGAAGTTGGCAAGGATGTTTTGGTATCAAAATTTATTCAATTATTAAATTAAAATTATTCAGCCATCACTGTTGGTGCAATAGTCTTAGCATTGACCAGTACTAGTCAATGATCTTTGCAAACTACGTACACGGTACACATCGCTTGAAGAAACAAGGTTTTGACGGCCACCATCTCAGGTGTTTCTGAAACTGTCAGATGGTGTACAGAAGAAATAAATTTTAACTTTTTTTTTTGTAAAACATTGGTTTGTCTCATAAATAACAATGAATTTATATGGGCCAAGTTGGCCATTTTAACTGCAGATTGTAATTTTTATTTTATATTATTATTTTTTTTTATTTACTTTTTTTTTTTTTTTTTTGAACGTTTAATGACTGTATGACTCCGATTTGGACCAGTTATGGCTGCATTATTGATTATGGAACAAAGAATCAAGCCTTATTATAAATAACATTTCGCCACTGTAAATCGTCCAATTTAAATAAGAGAAAATATTTAGTGGTATGCAGGTCCAAAATCAGAACGTATCACGATCAAAATACAGACTGAGTCATTCAAATGGGCACGTATTATCGTTCGACTGACAGTTGCAGTTTTCGTACGAACGTTTGATGCTCTGTCCAAACCGCTGTTTTTGATAATTTGCGACTTGAAACGTGTAATCTGTTGGCCTGTATCAGAGGATCCAGCTAGTTTAGTTTCACCTTGTTGTTACATAGAAAATGTAGCTGCTTAAATGATCTTAGCCTATCGGAAAGAAAATGGTGTTAAGCTGTCATCACATCAGGCATTAGAGATGTCCACAAGAACATGCAACTGTATCCCGCTGTTATGCAACTCCAGCAACTTCTCCAGCTTGGTGGGTACTACTCACAGATTAAGGTTCACTCTGGTTAATGATGTATCTTTCGAGAGCCAGCGGCAATTTAATGCTCCACCGGTTTCTGATTTAACTGTCAAAGGGATCGGCTGTGACCGGAAAAATCTCGCATCCTGTTCTTTTTAAAGACACGTGCTGCAGTCTTATCAAGACAGTCGATTGTGTAACATCTCATGAGCACACGCAGTCCTAATGTGTTGAAGCAGCAGTTTCTTCTGCGGCGCATTGGAAGTAGGACGTCACTTGTGACGCCACGGCGCTGCTGCTTCAAACTGCGTGTAGACAGTGACGGAGTTGCCTGCTGTACGACATTCATGGGCTTTTCTCCCACGCAACAGCTGACGTCTTGCTTGCGTTCATTTTTTTCTGTGCAGCCTGAGACAGTCTATTAAATTCGTATCTTCTCACGTCTCTCTCCACTGGCTCAGAGAATTCAAATGCACGTCACATGCCCATTGCATCTTGAAAGCTTGTAATTGCTACCTCACAGCAAATAGGTCTAACCCATAGATATATCTATATACAGTGGTGCTTAAAAGTTTGTGAACCCCTTAGAATTTTCTAGATTTCTGCATAAATATGACCTAAAACATTATCAGATTTTCACACAAGTCCTAAAAGTAGATAAAGAGAATCCAGTTCAACAAATGATACAAAAGTATAATATTTGGTCATTTATTTATTGAGGAAAATGATCCAATATTACATATCTGTGAGTGACAAAAGTATGTGAACCTTTGCTTTCAGTGTCTGGTGTGACCCCCTTGTGCAGCAATAACTGCAAGTAAACGTTTCCGGTAACTGTTGATCAGTCCTGCACATCGGCTTGGAGGAATTTTAGCCCATTCCTCAGTACAGAACAGCTACAGCTCTGGGATGTTGGTGGGTTTCCTCACATGACCTGCTCGCTTCAGGTCCTTCCACAACATTTCGATTGGATGAAGGTCAGGACTTTGATTTGGTCGTTCCAAAATGTGAACTATATTCTTCTTTAACCATTCTTTGGTAGAACGACTTGTGTGCTTAGGATCGTTGTCTTGTTGAATGACCCACCTTCTCTTGAGATTCAGTTTATGGACAAATGTCCTGACATTTTCCTTTAGAATTCGCTGGTATAATTCGGAATTGGCCCAGATGCAGCAAAACAGGCCCAAACCATGATACACTACCACCACCATGTTTCACAGATGGGATAAGGTTATTATGCTGGATTGCAGTGTTTTCTGCTCTCCAAACATAACGCTTCTCATTTAAACCAAAAAGTTCTATTTCCGTCCACAAAACATTTTTCCAATAGCTTTCTGGCTTGTCCACGTGATATTTAGCAAACTGAAGACGAGCAGCAGTGTTCTTTTTGGAAGGCAGTGGCTTTCTCCTTGCAACCCTGCCATGCACAACATTGTTGTTCAGTGTTCTCCTGATGGTGGACTCATGAACATTAACATTAGCCAATGTGAGCAAGGCCTTCAGTTGCTTAGAAGTTACCCTGGGGTCCTTTGTGACCTCGCCGACTATTACACACCTTGCTCTTGGAGTGATTTTTGTTGGTTGACCACTCCTGGGGAGGGTAACAATGGTCTTGAATTTCCTCCATATGTACAGAATGTGTCTGACTGTGGATTTGTGGAGTCCAAACTCTTTAGAGATGGTTTTGTAACCTTTTCCAGCCTGATGAGCATAAACAAGGCTTTTTGTTTTTTTTTCAGAAATCTCCTTCTTTCATACCATGATACACTTCCACAAACATGTGTTGTGAAGATCAGACTTTGATAGATCCCTGATCTTTAAATAAAACAGGGTGCCCACTCACACCTGATTGTCATCCCATTGACTGAAAACACCTGACTAATTTCACCTTCAAATTAATCACTAATCCTAGAGGCTCACATACTTTTGCCACTCACAGATATGTAATATTGGATCATTTTCCTCAATAAATAAATGACCATGTATAATATTATGTCTCATTTGTTTAACTGGGTTTTCTTTATCTACTTTTAGGACTTGTGTGAAACTCTGATGATGTTTTAGGCCATATTTATGCAGAAATACAGAAAATTTTAAAGGGCTCACAAACTTTCAAGCGCCACTGATATATATACAGTATATATATATATATATATATATATATATATATATACAAAACCCAAAACCAGTGAAGTTGGCATGTTGTGTAAATCGTAAATAAAAACAGAATACAATGATTTGCAAATCCTTTTCAACCTATATTTAATTGAATACACTGCAAAGACAAGTTACTTAATGTTCGAACAGGTCAACTTTGTAATTTTTGGCAAATATTAGCTCATTTGGAATTGATGCCTGCAACATGTTTCAAAAAAGCTGACGGCAAAAAAGACTGAGAGAGTTGAGGAATGCTCATCAAACACTTATTTGGAACATCCCATAGGTGAACGGGCTAATTGGGAACAGATAGATGCCATGATTGGGTATAAAAGCAGCTTCCCTGAAATGCTCAGTCATTCACAAAACAAGGATGGGGCGAGGGTCACCACTTAGTGAACAAATGCGTGAGCTGATTGTCGAACAGTTTAAAAACAACATTCCTCAACAAGCTATTGCGAGAAATGTAGGGATTTCATCATCTACGGTCCGTAATATTGTCAAAAGGTTCAGAGAATCTGGAGAAATCACTGCACGTTAGCGACAGGCCGAAAACCAACATTGAATGCCCGTGACCTTCGATCGCTCAGGCGGTACTGCATCAAAAACTGACTTCAGTGTGTAAAGGACATCACCACATGGGCTCAGGAACACTTCAGAAAACCACTGTCAGTAACTACAGTAAGTCGCTACATCTGCAAGTGCAAGTTAAAACTCTACAATGCAAAGCGAAAGCCATTTATCAACAGCACCCAGAAACGCCGCCGGCTTCGCTGGGCCCAAGCTCATCTAAGATGGACTGATGCAAAGCGGAAAAGTGTTCTGTGGTCTGACGAGTCCACATTTCAAATTGTTTTTGGAAACTGTGGACGTCGTGTCCTCTGGACCAAAGAGGAAAAGAACCATCCGGACTGTTATAGGTGCAAAGTTCAAAAGCCAGCATCTGTGATGGTATGGGGGTGTATTAGTGCCCACGGCATGGGCAACTTACACATATGTGAGGGCACCATTAATGCTGAAAGATACATACAGGTTTTGGAGCAACATATGTTGCCATCCAAACAACGTCTTTTTCATAGACGCCCCTGCTTATTTCAGCAAGACAATGCCAAGCCACATTCTGCATGTGTTACAACAGCATGGCTCCGTAGTAAAAGAGTGCGGGTACTAGACTGGCCTGCCTGTAGTCCAGACCTGTCTCCCATTGAAAATGTGTGGCGCATTATGAAGCGTAAAATACGACGACGGAGACCCCAGACTGTTGAACAACTTTAGCTGTACATCAAGCAAGAATGGGAAAGAGGTCCACCTGAAAAGCTTCAAAAATTTGTCTCCTTAGTTCCCAAATGTTTACTAAGTGTCATTAAAAGGAAAGGCGATGTAACACAGTGGTAAAAAGGCCCCTGTGCCAACTTTTTTGCAATGTGTTGCTGCCTTTAAATTCTAAGTTAATGACTATTTGCAAAAAAAAAAAAAAGTTGCTCACTTTGAACATTAAACATCTAGTCTCTGCAGTGTATTTAATTGAATATAAGTTGAAAAGGATTTGCAAATCATTGTATTCTGTTTTTATCTACGATTTACATAACGTGCCAACTTCACTGGTTTTGGGTTTTGTGTATATATATATACACCGTACTTTGAATAACGAACATAGTTGGGCAGTCAGACGTCGGAGGAACAGTTTGTGAGCATGCGCAAGCGCCAGGGCACAGGCGTGATGAACGGGCATCGGACATGCATGCGTACAAGCAGCTACGGATGCGTTACATTTATTACATTTGCAAATTTTAGCCTGGACCTGGTAAAACATGTAGTGTTATGAAAGTTGCTTTTTTTTTCCAAGCGGAAAGTGGTAAGCAAATCTTTGTAATTCTGTGAAAATATGAGACTTTCTATGCTGAAATGACCCAAAAACTCCCCCATCATCTTTATTGTTACACACATATGACATCTCATGACCTTTGGGCAGTTTTTATTCACTAAAACAAGACACAGACAGTGACTTTAAATAATATAGTGCAGTAAGATTTTAAAAAAAAAACAAAGTTACATCACACAATTTTTATTTTATTCATTTATTTTTTATTTTTTGCAGAAATAGCACAAATCATTTGAACATACAGGAACTCTTGAGAGTATTATGCACTGTGCTCGGATTCATTGCCTTTTTCTAACAAGTGTCAACCACTCCGGGGAGCTTCCTTCTGACTGATTCAAGCCTAGTCTAAGAAATTGTAGAGGTCAGGAAGAATGAGAAAGCAGATGAAATGTTTGAGGAGGAGACATTAAATTGTAATGCAAGCATATTCATAATTTTCAGACTAATGATGCACTCTGGTTCCTTGCTCCATCTAGCTGATGATGCAGGTCTTCGACTGGGACTGACTCGGGGCCGGGTTTGCTGTTAGGCATGAAAGAGATAATATCATAATATCTGCCCTAAGGCATACGATACATTCCCGGAATGTAACAGGACAAATCTTGCGGTTAGCAGTTGTGCCAAAAGTTTGCATAACAAAAACAGTTTTGACTCTCTAGTTCTATACAACAGGATTACACCTTCAGCTATTTATCTGCACTGATTAAATCCAGGAGCCCTCCCAAATCTGGAGCATGGACCGAGGAAGGGAGAGCTATTCTGGAATTTAATCAAGGCAGTTCATCCAATCAGTTTGGTATTCATCTGTTTGGAAATACCTCCCACACTTTCCAGGTCTACAGAGTAACTTTAACCATGAAAACACTGGTCTTCAATCTTATTCAGTAAGGGCTGATGAGGGCGCACAATTTTGTTTTAGACTACAACCAACACACCTTATTTTATTACTCAATGAGCCCCATGAAAGCAGCAATATTCAAACAAATTTTCTCAAAATTGTATTTGTATTCACAATTTTATCTTCCTATTTTAGTAACCATTGATTTCAGGGATTCACTAATGTCTTCTTATTTTTGCTCTACGAGCGGTCAAGAGAATTCTTTCCATGATAGGAGAAAATATACACCCCACAAAATTTATGTTCAATGCATGATAACATACATTTTTACATTTCAGGAACATATAAAGTGCATAATAGCACACGTGTCAACCTCTTCAGGTTCCCACCAAGGATGTTTCATATTTCACTGGATGTACAATTGGAAAATGGCCGCCCGTTCATTTCAATAGAAACTGCTCAATGGTGCAGCACGCCGACATGGGGGCCTTATTTCCAGAACCACGCGGACATGCGCTTTGTGACTTTTGCTCTCACATGCGTAGTGTGGGACATGCGTCGTGTGGGGCTCATGAACGCGCTGCTATCCGAGGTGTCCATGACAACGGCCTGCGGTCGTGGAACTCCAACCCAGGGTGCGTGTTCACGATTACTTTTCTCTGGAAATGGGATTCTGACAACTGCAGACTGCAGAACCTTGCGTAGGAAACCCCTGATGTAACTATGAGTGGAACGGAAAAAAACATAGCCGCTGGTAAAGGCTTTATCACGGTTTGAAATACAATTTTAAAAAGCAAATGCAATATCAAATGTTTAAAACTATTTTATTGAACAGGGAAGTAATACTATTGATTTCAATGCAAAAATGTTGGCACAATAGTTGACTTGCTGTTGTGTAATATGACATTGTTCAGGCTCGTGTCCTCGTGTCCTCTTAAGTTCAACGATGAATAACTAAATTTATAGAGTCAGGCGATTCTTGCTTGTCTGCATGTGAACTCCATTATCTTTTCAGGATTCAAGACGATAAACCGAACACACAACACACTGCACGTGTCTTATAAACCGATATGTTTAATGTCAAGAGCCTTAAACTTATGCCAAATCTAGCAAGCTAATTTACTTTTAGCTAAAGTAACTTAGCTTCGCGCTAGACTCATGACTATTCCGTGAAATATAGTAAAATGTGGGTCTACCCTGAAATGTTACGCACATTGTATTGCATTATTTTTTACCTTTGTTTTAACGCTCTTTTCTTCTGTCATTCCCGAGAGATATTCAAGCCTCTTGGAGTGCATTGAACAGTTCATCCATGAAGTTTTGCATGAACAGCGAACCAAAGGCTGTGCCTTTTTATTTTTTCCCCCTCACAATTCCCTTTCCAATAAAGTCTGTCTTGATTATAATTTGAATACCGTCTCATTACATTTCTTAGTGTGAGTTACCATTGATTTTAGTGGTGGTACTCAGTTTTATGATAATGACCAGCTCTGCAAGGCTAAGCATTAAGAATCAAGAATCTGGCATCAAGAATGAAGAATGGTTAATGAATGGTTTGCTTAGCAGTATTCGAATTGTAGTGTTATAAATGCATTCCTATGGACAGAACGTTAGATGCTACTCAGCTGACATATTATGCAGAACACATCAAAATACAGCTATGTGAATTAGTGCTATTCAAACTAATGGAAAAGACAATTCCGTTTACGGATATATTGATCATTTCAATATTGTAAAACCCCACAAAACAATACCAAAATACGGACATTGCAGAGGGCTGAAGGTTTCACGTGTTCTTTTTGGCTGACGTTAATTCAAGCAACTTCCCGGCTGGGGTGAATCACAATAAAATGGATATTTTTCTCCGTCCAAAGACGGGCCACAAAAACACAACAGTTACAATTAATCTGACTCCATAATACATTTAGAATACCAAATTTAGTTATATCCTCGTTAAATATCTGACTCCAAATTAGAATTAGAATTGACAACACCCCCAGGGTAAAAAAAGCAGCCGCCAGATCTTAGTTTGGTGATAGTTCTAGAGGATGGAAGAAATTACCATGATAGTAGCATCGAGGCATAAACAAAGCAGCACTGAGCATAAATATATCATGAACCAAGGTTTATGCGCACCGAAGGGCCCCTTAAGAAGGACGGCCGGGTCCCGGCATGGCTGGGGAAAACTCAGATGCCACCCCCCCCCTGCCCACCTGGGTTGGCTACTTACACACGGACCAAGGCAGGCGGAAAGAGCTGGGATGTGACTCTCCCGAATTAGAAGACTACTGAAGCTCTTCCGCGCGCGAGGAGATCGAAATACGATTCTCCTCCAATGGCTAGAATCTTTTTGTTTTAAGCCACCGAAACCACACCTTGAAGGGGTGGGTCGGATTAGGGTTTTGGCCTTCCACCATTTAGAGTAATAAAGCCATCTAGCATAGAGAGGAAAGCGAATTTTCCAATTTTCAGGAGTCACCCAAAGGGAATGAACCATAATTTCAAGGGAAATGAAACGTGCTCCATTCAACTCCTTGGATTCCCCCGAGAATAACAAGACCAAACATGATAGGAATATGTAATAATTTGATGCGGTTGTCATGATAAAGCCTTAAGATGGATTATTATGTAATTTAATTGGGTTATAAGTGATTTCTTCACAGCATATTGAACATATGAATAAATCACGAAGTTCCCAGAGACTAAGATTATTTTAAACAAACTAATATAACTGAATTTTAACTTCATTGGGGACAGCGATAGGACTCTCACAGGAGAGTTGTGACAGTCAAGATTTAGCGACTACGCCAGTTATATATGTCTAGCAGCGATGGGTTATCTCGTTCACGGTACCGGGAAGTGCATCACACTGTGTGCATCACACACAGCAACCGGCTTCACTTAGCTGATCCTTCTCCACCCGCTGTTGGCTTTGTGCAATCAATTAAGCCAGCGACGTGCTGTTTTGGAAATTCAATCATTGCTTTGGCATTGATGCAGGATCTCAGGATCCAACTTTAGTGCAATAGGCCCCATGGTTCCCATCAATATCGTGATACTTCTTGTTTACAAGCATTGAGCTCATATTCAAGCATGCGCATTAGTGCGGTTGGCAAGAACAAGTGTAACTCAATACAACAAAACAGGGGAAGTGTGGCATCCTGCAGTTGTGGAACCGTTTCGGCGGTCTCTGAATATGTACAAAACTTTGACAGTACCGCGAAGGCAAGATATTTGTCTAAGCTCAAGTACAACGAAGGTCTGTGCAGGCTTCCAAATCCTTATGAGATGAAAGGCTGGAGGATCGACTTTTCATGGGTCTGGGTCGGCTGGATCATCACTTGATACTCCTACATCAAAGAGCTCAAATATATTTCGGGGGGTTTACTTTGTGATAAGGGGGTTTAGAATTCATCATTAATATTTAATAGCACAAATGCATATACTGCGCATTCCCTTGCCATCTGGTACGTCATCAGTAACAAGGCTGCCGCCGTTACAGCTGCAGTAGACATTAAACTCTAAATTTTCTTGACTGGATGTACGCTTGATGTGTTTACACACTGGGATGTTTCTCTGGGTACCCAAAAGTCAAGGTAAGCCGAAAAAGTACTGATCTCAGTCAATACTTGATGAAGGGTGAAAACTGAATTCTTTCCGACACTAATATCCGAACTGTGAATAAAATATTCACTGTTGGAAAGCATATGGAGCTGATCGAATTACCCAACACAAAAAAGATCATTTCCTTGCCATGACCGAATAATAAAATGTGAAAACTTAGCAAAGTGTCATGTTAGAAAGAGTGGAAAAAAACGTGCAACTTTCTCGACAGAAAGTGAATAGTACACACACGCGAGTGGCTGACGGCACCCAGTTCTTGCGTTGATCCAAGCAGATTTTTTTGGTTCTCCATCAGAAATACGGAGCAAACATAGGGTAGAGCGGTGTAAGATGCCTCCCATTAGCAGGAATTTTCATAACTGAAGGTAAACAACATGAATTTATTTTTTTTTTTTGCTTGAATGGATTGTACGTAAATTTGGCTACCACATCTCGAAAGATTTATGACATAGTCACTATAGAAGTATTTGTAAATGTCTTATTACTTTTTTACTTTTTACTGGTGGGTGGAGTATTCCTTCCTAATAAGGGTGAAGTAGGCGACACGCGGTTCGTTTCACGCTTCTTCATGACGTTCCTGGAGCTTGTGCCCCGGAGGGGAGACGGTACGCGGAGTCGTAGAGCCAGAGAGTTGGCTTGTGAAGTTGTGTTTTCTTGGCCGACCCGAAATTATATATTAACCCCCCTCCAAATATTATTGCAAATTTGAGCAAATCTCGTGACCCCACTTTTGAAAGGTCTTCATCAAATTTATCGTGAAACGTGACTTACAGATCGTCAATCTGCAGGAGAGATCGTCAATTACGAATTGACGAACGGGTAGCGCGAGCCCTGATTCTTGTTTTTCCTCAATCCTAGCTATAGAGTAGATACATCAGTGTACTCACCATAGTAGCCGTAGGTAGACAGCTAATTCGAGCTTGAGCTGCCAGACATTCGCACTGCATCCTTTACTTTCGCCGTTGCTTTTATTAGAAGTTAATTTCATTAGATCTATACACATGCTCTGCGTTTGATTGCGGAATATGCAAGGTGATTCCTTCGGGAGACACGTCTCAGTTTCACTCTGAGGAGGTGGACCCTAAAAACTGCGTTCTGCTACCTCGTCCCTGCCTAGATCCGCCCTCCACAGAGCTGGCCAGTCAGAAGAAAGTGGGCACACAGGGAGTGGGGGCCATAGTGGAAGAGCCACCCCAATGAGGTGTTTCAGGCAGAAACTACAATGGATTACAAATGGGGTTTTTTGAGGATGGCAGTATGAGTTAAATAAGAACCCTGTTTAGGAATTTGTACGATCAGGAGGACTCTAAGGGAGTCCAAGATCAAAATATAACCTGGGAAATATAGCAAAATTAAGTTGATTTAACAGTGCTTAAATTTTGCATATGCCTAAGTTATTCTTCTTGCAACCTTTTCTCAGTGGCATCTCTTCACTTGTGCCGAAGTCGGCCATCTGCTCATGGCACAACACCTGCACTTTTATGGTGTTTAGTGTGCATTAACTGTGCTAATTACAAACAATCGGCCATGCACCTCCAGTTTATGATCAAATGGGATTCATCATTCAGCACACATGGGTTAGAGTAGATTTGGATGGTAAGAGCATTTGCTGATTCAGTAGTTGACTCCTCTTATTTTTTTCTCGTAACAAAAAATATTAGAGAAAATGTAAGAGAATTTCAAGAGAATGTTGCTGCATGAAGCCCAATGACATTCTTCAGGCCATTAATTGAACACCACTAGGCTAAAACAAAGATTTGCACCCACACCAGCACCTTTGTGATGAGATGGGGACCGCACAAACAAACCGAACCAAAAATAATACCCCTCGCTCTCCCCCTTCGGACGGGGCAGTGTAATTATAAATGCCCTCCTGCTCTGAGTACGTTTTTGTATACAACTGCCCCAATTTTGGATCACAAGTGATTTTCACATAAATTAAATGAACTTAACTAAATCATATGTTGCAATGACCAAAAGCAAAAATCCAAACTCTGAGGGGACTTCACAGAGCTGTTGTCTTTTCACCTGGATCATAAAGTTTATGAGAACATGCCTTCAAAGATACACCTATGGGAAATATAAGCGCATACATGGAAATATGATGGACATGATACATTAGTAGTAACATTAATGTCCTGAAATCCCAATATTTAGAAAGAAGACATTAAACTTTTGAACATTAGAGTGTAAGGGTCGAACTGCAATAATTAAAATTGAGCATTGAACAGATGCTCTATCCTGAGCTAATTACAATGTAGTCAACAATAACAACAAAATTGATTGATTTTTATTGATTGTAGTACATTGTGTTCCTCCTGAGGAAGTGCGATGTCGACTGTCCGTTTGTGCTTTGCCTACATCAGATATACTAACTCTCTATTAAAGGTACATTAGGTAACTTTTATAAAAAATACCTTCCTTCATATTCACTGAAATGGTAACTCTATACTGACTGTGGTATTTGAACAACAACGGCAAAAATTCACTTCACCCAGGCAAAATAAAAAAAACAGAGCGAGGAGGAATAAGTTGAAATAATGTAAAAGCAAAAAGCAAAGCAGAATAGTTCAGCCATAATAACTATACCTACATGTGTTTGATAGCCTTGTGTAGCGTTGCGGTTTTGCATAACCCGGCCCTGTTTGGCGGTAAAAATAGTACTCTGCATAAAGCCAGATCAGTATATAGCAGCTGGGAAGTAGACTTTGCTGTTCTATACAGAGATGCTAACTACTGGTCTATATGCTTCCCGTGTCCAGTTTTACGGACTTGGAGTGTTGTTCTCTCTAGAGCTAAGGCTCTCCACTTGTACACCACAATAATGTGGCTAAAAGAGTTCAATTTTCATATTCATCGATAAGTAGCTTTTGTTGCCGATATGTGCAGCTAATCACCAGGTTTGGTAGCCATTGCTAACATGTTGTACGAAAAGAAAAGTTCCATAAAACGGCACAAAAACTTTGTAATATTCCTCTATACTGCTCGTCCGCAGCAATTCAAGTGTCCTGAAGGAGTAACATCCAGAGTTTACCCGAAGCAATGTAATTTTTTACAGTTTTATAGCCTATAATTATCTCTAGTGTGTTTGCCTGGAGGCACGCTCGCGCGTTCACGCGGTTCTCCCGAGCAGCTGCGGGCACTACAGTCTTGATATCGCAACGAAGAGCTATCAGCCATAGCTGTAGTCTTTCAGGGTCCTGAACTGGTAGTTTGTGGAAAGTCATGGATTTCCTGAACGCACGCTTCATTTGGTTGAAGCAACCCGTGTCACTCTATTCCGTTATCGTCATAACCTTAAAGAGTTGATAGTTAGAGCAGTATCGTTGCTCACTTGAACTTTATTATAACTTCTCCAGCAGACACACACGCATCTCGTTCCAGCCAGGTTCAATTACACTGCGTGTCACACTTAAATCTGTCTACTAGAACATATGCAAAACTAGGAACCTTTTCCCATTATAATCCTAATGTAACACAACCAGGAGAGGAACACACTACAACCATCTTTTCATTCTAATTTACCGGTGCAGTCCAACTTAGGGAGCACTTGACTTCGCTCTGCTTTATTGGTTCTCGTGTCACTCTCAGCAGCACGTAAACACAGGGTTGTATCTTCCGCGAATCATGGTGGATGTTGTCTTGCGCGGCTACCGTAGTGCCCGCAGCTGCTCGGGAGAACCGCGTGAACGCGCGAGCGCGCTTCCAGGCAAACATACTAGAGAGAATAATAGGCTATAAAACTGTACAAAATGACATCGTTTCGGGTAAACTCTGGATGTTACCCCTTCAGGACACTTGGATTGCAGCGGACAAGCAGTATGGAGGAATATTACAAAGTTTTTGCGTAGTTTTATGGAGCTTTTCTTTTCGGTAACCATAGACGCTCGTTATATGGATTTGCGGTGCAGGAGGAAATCCCCCCGAGTCTCCGGCTGCACTTTGAGGGATTAAAAACTACACCGAACTTCTCATCAGCATGAGGGTAAGTCGATAATGACTGAATTTCATTTTTGGGTGAACTATTTTTTTAACGGCAGTATTTAACCCCCTCCTCTCTCTATCTTACCCTCCTTGGCAGCTGGAGGTGCCTCTTGCTTCTTAGCCTCCTCTAGGGTGGATATCTTGGCCTCATGCTCTTCTTTCAGGGCGTTCCACTCCTTCCTGTTGTTCAGTAGGCGTTCCAGCATGGGCGTGATCTCCACGTGGAAACGGGAGAACTCCTGTGGCGCGCAGGGCAGGGGAAGGGCACGGGAAAGGGGAAGGAAGGGTTATGAAACGATGTAATGATTTTGTTACGTATGCTATAATGTAGTTATGAAATAATCGTCATTTATCTGTGAAATACAAGTATCCAGGTAAGAGAGTGGGATAGGTGGATGGGTGTCTGTACACCAGAAATAGCTTTGACAGCATGTGTGCGCTTTCCATTAGAAAATGAAGGGACCCCATGCTGACTCATGCAACAGGAAACGGGGGAGCCGAGCTCACCTTGTACACGAAAGCACAGACGAAATCAATGAAACCGCACTGCAGCTTGGGAAGTTCAGCCGCCTTGTTCCGGTCCATCATAGGCTGGGAGTAGTGTGGGGGGGGGGGAATGGATGCGTCCATTAATGTTACACTGCCAGATTAATCTGCAGCTTTCCCTGTAGGTGGCCAGGCAAAAAAACTGGGATGGCTGAAGCATTAATATAACTGGGATGAATGGTATTAGCTGGTTCGGGAGTCAGTAGCTTGACATTAATGTGTCTGCAGACCGAGCCGCTGTATCATGCAGTGAACACCTCGCACAGTATTTGCAGGCTGATGGCATCCTTGCAGGCAGGGGTGCGGCCCGGCCGATGGGGCCAGCTTGACCGCTCTTTCTGACTCAGTGCACCACATAATAGGTAATTTGTCTCTAAATGCCTTTCAGGAACACCCTCTCACCCTGTCACTAATCCCCCATCCCTCCCAACTCCCTCCCATTCTTTCCCCTCACTCATTGGTCTGTTTCTTACAATAGGCTGCTGCTCCAGTACGGTCCTCTCCAGGTCGCCCTGCTCCCAGAACTCGGCTGCCACGGACAGCGCCACCTGCAGGAGTGGAGTGTTGTTAGCACCGACCACAGCAGGCTTGGACATTAATGCATTATCACACACACCAATATCCTGTTTTTCTGTCCAGTTTGCGGTGTAATTCTATTACAAAAAGTTGAATACTTATATTGACGAGTTAAAACCGAAATAACACAAATACCCAATATTTCTCTTAAATCTTTGGAATAAAACAGGGACCACATTTCCAGGATTTGTTCTGCTCCATTCTAAATCTTGCTTGAATCTTTTCATTTCCATTTTATGAATTGAAATGGAATATAACACTAAAATGGCTTATTTGTTCATGCACCCTTTAATCTAGATTAGCAGTACGCTAGGCAGTCGGAGCAGTCACTGAGGCCAGAGGTACAGATAGTCTTCCTGTGTCAAGTTCAAGTTTATTTAGCCATCTCAACAGTATAAAATACAGTTGCTAGGAATGTACTTTGGTCTGCTCACAAACTCAACAACACAACTAGACAGAACAGAAAAAAGAACCAGGGGAGGGGGGGCATGACAGAAACCAAGGTGTCACCATTGATATCAGCGTGAGCTTGATTTTAAACTCCTGCTCATCTTCCATCCTGTTATTTCCTCTGTATAAGAATGTTCGAGATAGGAGTTTCTAGTGTTTCCAGTCATCCATTGTAACTGTTTCGTCTTTGTCACACCCCAAAATGAATGTTTAGAGGACTGGGAAATTTTGGCACAGTGGAAAGGAAGCGTTCACTCATTTATAACATGAGGCTGACCATCTAGTCAGTATGGTGATATCAGTGATGTTTCCCTGAGAACGAGGGGATCAGTGAGGCTGATATTTCATGCCTACTGGCCTCTTTATAGCAGCCTTCAGCTGCACCAGCTGTTTCGCTCAGTGTGTACGGCTCAGCTGGTGCATTACTGGGGGAAGAGACGCAACAGCTGGCCACGAACACAGAATTAGGGGCAGTAAAAGCAAAAATGCAACCGTGTTTGTCATTAAAGCAGTATTTGATTTAGTTACAAATCAATCGACGAACACAACATAGCTCAGTGACCCTCCTTATTCAGCCATTTAAGCCACGATATACAAACTAAAGTTCATGCATGTTGTTAGCATGCAGTGAGTTCTCTTATCTCTCTCCTGTCCAGTCACGCATGCAGTACACCCATCTTTCATAAACACTGGCTTTATTAAAAGGTGAACTGCACTGTGACTCTTTTTTGCACAAATAGTGAACACTCTTAACTGCTGGATTTTGCCAGCAGGAACCAAAGCAATTGTTTCCTCATATATCCCTTTGTTGCACGTGCTGTTTTCCACTGCAACCAAAGGGACTGCGGAGCCACCTTGCCGACGACCACTACTGTAGTTATGGAACAACATGCTGGGAGAGCAAACAGCACACCTTTTAAGAACATGATTACCTTGCTCTGGATCTCCCAAGGTTTGGCAATGGCAGACAAGTCACAGGCAGTCATCATCATAGCCCTGCAAAGAAAAACCATAGAAACCATGTTTAGCGACACTGATACCTTACCATGGCGAAAGATCACACAATTTTCTTTTCGCCAAGTTCCCTCTCCAGTTTGAACAGCAGTCTTAGGGGGTAGAAGCACAGCGTACAGTAAACATGACAATGCAGTACCGACATGCTTAGAGAATACTGACAATGTGATGATGGATGGGGCATGTCTGTTTTTTTTTTGTTTTTTTTTGGTGAGCTTACGAAGCCTATGAATGTATTGATCATTATTAGCCCCTGTCCTAATTACTTATGAACCTCAATCCTGTTCACGTGAAGTGGCCTAAACAAGGCATTAATTTTTGAGGCTTACTACCTGGTCTTGTGGCAAGATGTTACCAGCTCCACTGGCTCCAGTATTAGAGGATAGCCACCAGTTTCAATGCTAGTCAATGGTAACTTTAACATGAAAATACTAAAAAAAAAAGAAAAAGTTTGCACATTTGCACAGTGCTTAACAAATTTATTAGACCACCTGTCATAAAAAAATGAGAAAACTTTAATATTTTAAAAATCTGTCAATAACTTGTTTAAAAATAAAAATTATTTAGTTATAGCTTTGGCAAATGACAAACTGAAACCACTAAATATTGGTTCATTCACACATAAAAAAAAACAAAAAAAAAAAAACAAAAAACAATATTTTGTATAGCCTCCTTTGGCCTTGATAACAGCTTGCATTCTTGCATTTAACCACTAAAACTATTTTTATGTTCAGTTATGCAAGAAAATAATTGTTAATAATTGTTATATAAATAATTATTTGGCATGTTAATAAAAAAAAAAATAATGTGCTTAACTTTTTTTCTGCTTTTTTGTACAACGGTAAATACAAAAATTCATGGATAACAACAATAATTATATTTTAGCATTAAAATTATCATTTCAGTTAAAGAGCTGGCGCATTCTGGTGAATTAACTATTACAGAAACATAAAAGTTATTTTGGTAATTACCAACACTGTTATTTTAGAGCAGCTGTGGCATAAACCTTACATTGGGTGGTGGTCTAATATATTTGTTAAGCACTGTATTATTCATTGTTTTTTTTTCCACTACGTAAATGTACAATTAAAATGTGTCTTAATTTTTTGCTACTATCTCCATGTGCCCTGATTTGTTAAGCTTCTGCGCTGCTTGGAGAAGAGAGAAGTATTGTGTGGATGCATCAGGGGCAGGTTGCGTCATTGCATACAATTTGTACAAAATGGCAGCAGCTTAAAACTGCATTTAAAATGTTCCTCTCTAAGCCCAGGAGAAGTGCATGGATGGCATAACAGTGGCTCTGTCATTGTTTCCCAAACAATTTCTGGGGGAAGAGGTTTGGAGGGTTGAGAGTGTGGCAATGGAGATGTGCCCAACGGTACACTTACATGACTATCTCTTTCCGAGTGGTCTCCAGCATCATGTATTTGGTCCAGGAATCCCAGTCTTCATAGGTTTTGGACAGATCCACAATCTTCTGGAACATGGCCCTTTTTCTGCAGGTTGACCAGAAGATCCAATTTGATCACTTTGATAACTGCTCCATCTTTAGTACCTGTGCTCTACGCATCTTATGTGTGCGAGACTGTCGCTGCAACAAAAACGTTTTTCTTTGCTCATTGTTTAACCCCTTTGCTCAGTCTTCCAACACAAAGAAGATAATGATTCAGTGTATTGTTTAACCTTAACTGGTGTCATGTCAGTTAACATAATCAAGCCCATATCACCAAGATCGGTGTGCTTTGTTGAAAATTTCTACCGTTGCCCAGTTTTTATGGTGCCTGCTTATTGTGCTTGAATTAATCACAGTCCTCAGTCAATACAATGATTAGTTTGATCAATTTAGCATTGAGCAACAACTAAACCGAGAGGCACTAGAAGGACCTAATTTTGAAAATGCTAAAATTTTACATTAATTTGATTTCATATTTAACTAAAATTGATACGTTTGTAAAACTGAACGTGAAAGTATAACATGCTAAAATGTGTAACGGAAACTTTGCTGTAGCATCAACAAGAGGACAGTGTCATCAATATCTCCTGGCACCATGGAATCCTGTTTTCAAACCCGATCAAATTCATGACAAGTAACATTTACACACAAAATTTCACTCATCTAGGTAAACTAGTGTCTGTAAAAACATGTACTGATTTATTGGGAGGGCCGAGCAGGTGAACAGAAAGATGGACGTACAGACAAGCTCCATTGCAATACACTCCACTTCATGGTGGGGGATTAGAGATGCAACACATAAGTAAGAACCACTGTCTCAGTCCAATTATAAGTGTACTGATGTGGAACTAAATAATTACAGCTAATGCGTAAACAAGCACTTCAATAGGTCCATAACCACTGGTTTGGCATTCTTAAGTATAAAGATTGAAATTCTGGGCAATTGTTTGCCATTTTAAAGTTATTTCACCATGTTCAAGATATACTCTTAGCTTTACACACATAACATATTGCAGACATATAGGCATACACTTATACCATCTCGATTTACCACAGGCGGCCAAATATATGAGCCAACATGTTGGGCAGATCCTCCCCTCTATGCCTTATGACAGGAGTATTAAACTGTGACCTGGAGCTCCTCAGTGTCAGCAGATTTTAATTGTGCAAGCGGGTAATTAAGGGCATGAAAACAAGCTTCTTGAATATTTTGCCAACCAAAACTTTATTGACAATAACTGATACTGAAAGACACAAAAAGGCAATTTAGTTTTTCTCATCCTGTGCTACAGTCTGACACCAACAAATTAAATCCTCAAAAAAAAAAAACCTATCTTGCCCATTCCCAGTAAAACCTGCTCATATTTTCAATTACTTTTTATTATTTTGGCCAGAGTCTCTTTAAACATATAGAGCTTACTTAAAATATAGAGCCAAGTCAGTTGCAATGATAGCAATATCCATCAGACGAATGACATGCTCGTGCTGCCGTCTGTTTAGATTCTGGTAGATGTTCAAGTCCTAAAAGAACCAAACATGCATGCATTATAGTTTAACGTGTCAAATAAATAAAGTGATTTATTCCGAAATGTCAAATGAGATGCTGAAGTAAAACATTTTAAACAGGCAAAGTCATGTAAAACTGCCCTGAACTATTTCTGACTTGTTGATTAAGACATAAATTCATTTTTATGGAGAGAGACACAGTGTTCCCGTTCGTCCGTGTAGACTCACAGACGGGGTGAATTGCGTGTCAGCTGACTTTCCAATCATTCACTTTCCTAATGGGAACTCATCCGGAGCTAGCACCAACAGCTACATCCTTACTTCATCTCTCAGCAGTGTTTTTCCAAACTCCAGGTGGTGTCTCTCTAAGATGGAGGAGCCATGGAGTTTGGCCAGAGGGTTTCCGGATCTGGGGAGATGGGAGATAAGGGGTGGGACTGAGAACGATTCACGTGGATATAAGAGAAGGGTTGGAGAAGCATGATGGAACAGTGGGTAATTCTGTCATTTTGAATCTGACCTGGGCCTGGCTTGCTCTTGTTTACACAGGTTTCCTGCTATAACACAAGTTTACATGCATGCAAGTCTAAATGCGACTCTATGTCACAGTTATATGAGGGAAGGTATGAGCTCTATTATGGATTAGTGAATTGTGGAGGGTGCATTCCTCCCTCTCGCCCTCTGGATGGTGGGATGACCTCCAGGACTCTGAGATGGGCCGCATGGTTAGATAATGGATGGACAGATGGGTGAATAGATAGGTGAATGAATAGATGGATGGATGAATTGATGGGCAGATAGATGGATGGATAGATGATGAATGGAGATGGATGGATGGACAGATGAATAAATGGATGGATGGTTGAAAGGATCGATGATGATGATAGATGAATAAATTGATGGATGGATGATGGATGGATTGATGATGAATGGCTGGATGAATAAATGGATGGATGGATGGAGCTGCAGGGTTTTTAATGGGAGTGGGTGGGTTTTGAGTTCACACACAAGGATGTTCAACCCTGCTAATTTATGTGCTCAGCAGACTACAAATTGATAGACGATGGAAATGAATACCATATGGTAGTGATAATAAGCTATGATTTAAAGCAGATATTGTTATTGTTTGCCCGCACACAGGTAAGATTAAATAGCCTTCCTTTAATGAAGCTGACAGGTCCCTGCTTACTTCATCTGATAGAGGTTATTTGTCCCTCGGTGGTCAATGTCATGGCAGAAGCCAGCAGTCACCATGGCCATGGCCTCCAGGTCAGTGTAGTAACGCTTCAGGTCACCTGTCTGATGATGAAAGCTGAGTGATAGAAGCCCTCGTAGATGAGATTGAAGTTGCACCTGAGTCTCATCACAAGAGAGACAATCTGCTGCCACATGTAAAACACGCACATACACACACGCACACACACACACACGCTGACAAACACACATACACACACACCTGCACATACTCACATGCACACAGGCACACACAGGCACAACTCCTCTAGAGAGCTCGTTATGCCAAATGAAGCATGGAATCACGGCAGCAGGGTGTTGGTAATGAGCCTGTCCCTGTTACATCCTCTGTGAGTTATTAGGAGAGGAGAAAATAACGCTCAGATCGACAGGGAGGATGTGTTCCAGCCTGGAATTACTCGAAAGGTCACGGGGTGACTGTGCTTTTGATTTCAGCAGCAATAAAACAGCAAAGACATGACACAGACGGCAAGCCTGTCGCAGACACAATACAACCGTCAGTAACTCTGCGTGTCAGGTTGTCAGGAGTGATGTTTACCTCCTTTTCCCCTCACATTTCAAGGAACAACAGCTGAACTGTTCTGTTTGAACACGATGTACCCAGTCACTGCGTCAATGACTTCTCCACAGCGCAAGCCTCACAGCACTCCAGGTAAGCTAATTCCAAGGGGAGACACACTGCTCTGATGACAGGCGGAGTGTGAGTAGCTGAGAGTGCTTGTGCAATATAACAAGTCCTTTTATGCCAGGGCTACCCAGTTTTGATCAGAGATATCCACCAATCTGCAGGTTTTTGTTCCAACCTAAACAAAGCGCACCACATTCAACAGCTAGGTTCTGCACCATGCTGTTAATTAGTCAAATCAGGTGAGCCAAATTAAGGCCGGAATGGAAACTTTCAGGACAGTAGATCTCCAGGAACATGATTGGGCAGCCTTGCTATATGCCCGCTTTTGACGGGCAGAATCCAATTGCATTGAACAAATTTACTTTTTCAGTTTAGTCCTTTAGTTTTAGCCTGAGTGGCTAAGTGAAGTGTGTTTAGAATGACCAAAACTTAGCAAGAGGTGTGAAGTTACATATAATGCATAGAAATACAAAATGTCGTAGGACCTATGAGATTAAGTCAGTATTGTATGGAAATGCTGAGGCACTGATGAGTTTTAATGTATTTGAAGTGAACTGCAATGAGTCAGCCTCCCTGACTGATAGGGAAGGTCAATCACAGGAACAGGGCAGAGAAGAGAACGCACAGCATGAGTTTGCTGGCAGCTGCTCAAAAAGGTGGAAGTGGCATCTGGTGAGAAGATGCTGAATGGAGAGATGTGGTTGGAAGGTGAGGAGTAATCATTGTTTGGTTATAGGAAAGGGTGACATCATTTGCCACGTGGTATGGCAATCTGAGTGATCTAAAGTACTTTTGTGAATGCAAGCAGGGGACAGTTATCGAATACAGTTTGCTAAAGTGGGATGACATGTACACTACCTGGCCAAAAAAAGTCACCATCTGGATTATTATGTTTCAGCAAGCAACAATTAATTTAACCCTGATTGATGCAGTGTGCAGCTCCTCATTTTCTAAACAGTTATGTCGAAATATGTATCCCATGGTCATGGAAAATATGTTACAGTGTTTCAAGAGGGGCAAAGTATTCGTCTACATCAAGCAAAAACAAAAACAGAAAAAAAAAAAGTTCATCACTGTCCAACGCCATTGGTCTGTGAGGTTAATCAGGAAACAATGACTTCTATCTGCTAGGCAGCATAAAGATTGGACTGCGGCGCAATGGTAAAAGGTCTGATGTCTCCAGATTTACCCTCATCCAGAGCAATGGGTGCACCAGGCTAAGAGAGGAAGCCCGTGAAGCGAAGCACCTGTCATGCATATTGCCCACTGTAGAAACCTCTGGAGGCAGTCTTATGATCTGAGGTTGCTTCAGTTAGTCAGGTCAAGGCTCAGCAACGTTATTCAGCAATGAAATAAAGTCAGCAGACCTGAATGTACTGAATATTTCGGTGAGCACGAGGAATCATTTTCACTCATGAATTGGCCACAGCAGTGTCCTGACCTTTACAAATAGAAAGTCTTTTGGATGTGCTGGAGAAGGCTTGATGGAGTGGTTTGATTCTCCCATCAATACAAGACCTCGGACAAAAGTTAATGCAACTCTGGTCTTAAATAATGTATCATTGCAAAAGGTTATCAAAACCACCTAAAGACAAATACATATCCTGATCAAAGCTAAAGGTGATTTAACAAAATAATAGTGTGTGCAACCTTTCTTTGGCCAGGCAGGGTTTGTATTTGGGGCATTCGTTGAGAGAAATTATTAAAATTGTGTCGTAATCCGAATACTTTTGGAAAGGAATGCATGTGTCTGACATTTGTGTGTTTATTATCTATTTCAAATGCAATACTTGGTGCCACCTGACTTAAAAACACTTCACACCTCAGAGAAACCGAAAAAGCAACACATGCTTTAACCATGTTCTTGGACATATTTATGGTGAATGTGACTCTTTTTGGGTGAAATACAGTTTCTTGTATTTTTCGTGCGAGATGGGAAAGGTCAGCAAAATCTGAGAGGCAAATGTGAAAGATAAACCTCAGAGTCTTCCAGAAACAAGCGAGGAACAAGGGAAGGGGGCTCAGCTCACCATCAGCAGTGTGAACATAGTCTGACCCACGTTGAATCCGTGCCTCCAGTTATGGTAGGTGATCTTCCTGTAGCCCTTGCTGAGAGAGTACATGAACCTCACCAGAGTCTGAGGGAGACACATAGCCTTTTACATGGCTGCTGGCGTTCTGCATCAGCTGCCGCACAGAGATTTCCTATGTCTTAAATTTAACTAAACTGAACTTTGAATGTTAGACGTCTGCTAAGAAAAGTTTATGTTTGAAAAACTTCCAGACCTTTTTTTTCAGAAAGAAAAATACAAAATAGATAACTTGCAAAATACACATGTAATTGTATCTACAGTACACTCACTGGCTACTTTATTAGGTACACCTTGTTAGTACCAGGTTGGACTCCCTTTTGCCTTTAGAATTGCCTTAATTCTTTGCGATATAGATTCAAAAAGGTGGTAGAAACATTCCTCAGAGATTTTGGCCCATATTGACATGATAGCATCATGAGGTTGCTGCAGATTTGTCGGCTGCGCGTCCTTGATGCGAAACTCCCATCCCGTCACACCCCAAAGGTGCTCTATTGGATCAAGATCTGGTGACTGCGGAGGTCATTTGAGTACAGTGAACTCATTGTCATGCTCAAGAAACCAGTTTGATATTATTTGAGCTTTGTAACATGACGCTTTAACCTGCTAGAAGTTGCCATCAAAAACTTGGTACACTGTGGTCATAAAGGGATGGACATGGTCAGCAGTACTACTCAGGTAGGCTGTAGCATTTAAACAATGTTCAACTTGTCCTAAAGGGCACAAAGTGTTCCAAGAAAATATCCCCCACACCATTACTCCACCGACAACTATCCTGAACTGTTGATACCAGGCGGGATGGATCCATGCTTTCATGTTGTTTACTCCAAATTCTGACCTTAACATCCAAATGTCGCAGCAGAGCTCAAGATTCATCAGACTAGGTAATGTTTTTCCAATCTTATATTGTCCAATTTTGGCAGGACTGTGCGAATTGCAGCCTCAGTTTTCTGTTCTTCGCTGACAGGAGAGGCACCCAGTGTGGTCTCTGCTGCTGTAGCCCATGTGTTTTTAGGTTTGACGTGTTGTGTATTCAGAAATGTCCTTCTGCATACCTCGGTTGTGACCAGTGGTTAGTTGAGTTACTGTTGCCTTTCTAATGACTTAAACCAGTCTGGCCATAATTCTCCTCTGACCTCTGGCATCAACAAGGAATTTTCGCCCAGAGGACTGCCACTCACTGCATATTTTTTCTTTTTAAGATCATTCTCTGTAAAACCTAGAGATGTTTGTGCTTGATAATCCCAGTAAATCAGCCATTGCTGGAATACTCAGACCAGCCTGTCTGTCACCAAGAACAATACCACGTTCAGAGTCACTTAAATCAGTTTTCTCCCCTCTTCTGATGCTCGGTTTAAACTTCAGCAGATCTTCTTCACCATGTCTACATGGAACAATGCATTGAGTTGCTGCCGTATGATTTGCTGATTAGATATTTGCGTTAACAAGCAGTTGAACAGGTGTACCTAATGAAGTGGCCGATGAGAGTAAGTAAGCAAAACAATTAATTGGATTGTTCCATATTTTTTCCCTCGTGCTGAACACTAGCACTTTGAAGTCCGAAGGGAAACAACGGCAATGGAATTGAAGCGCAGACTGTTAGCATTATTTGAAGGTGTTTTCATTCACATTGGATGACTCGTTGACAATCCCCCCACCCCAACCCCCATTTTTGTGTGCTTCACAAAATAATGGACAGTTTAACATAGTTTAACATAATGTTCAATAAAGGAGTCATTTTTAGTATTTAATCGCAAATCCTATGCATGCAATGGCAGCTTTAATTCTGTCCTAAATTTGGCCATCTTCCCTGTTGATGCTCTGCCAGCTCAATGCCGCAGCTATCCTCAGTTCTCAGTAGTTTCAGGAACTTTTCGTCCTTAGTCTCCTCTTCAGCACGTAGAATGCACATACATTTCAGTGCAGATTTGGTGATCGACTCAGCCAACGGAACCAAAATGACAAAAAAATGCGCCCGTGTCCAATGAATTGTGATGCTCAACTGCTCGTCTTTTCTTATCAGAAAAAAGGACTGATGTTAAGAGCTCAAAATATTTTCCTTATGGAAAAAAAAAAACAGCTGCGGTTGCCTAGCAATTGGCAGACTGAGAAAGTGTTCGCCCACGACAGTGCAGCTTTCTAATAATACAATAGCCTACACCTTGCTTTGGTGCCAGAATTGTGAGAAGTGGGCATATGTAGTCTGAGTTTCAGGCTGCCAACAGGCCACACCACGACTGACACCCCAGTCTCACCCCACCTCTCTGGGAATATGGAACTTGTCCACCACGCCCAGCTCGTAGTACATCTTGATCCCGCATTTGACCAGGTCCAGCTCCGAGAACTCAAAATCACAGAAGTGGAACTCAAAGATCTCTGACTCATCTGAATCCAGAAGTTGCTCTTCCTTGGGAAAGATGAGAATTATGTACTTGTTTTTAAATATCTCATTCTTGAGGAGGTCTCAGAAAACATGAATTAACCCCTCTAACTCCAGTTTTTTTGCTGAATTTTTTCTGTAAGTAGGTCCAAAGTCAGAAAAGACATTTTTTCAAATTATAGAATAATGTCTCATATACCTCCTGTGCCTGCTGGTTACAACACTTCACTGAAGCTATATCACACTTATATTAAGAAAAACATTCAAACCCAGGACATCATGTTTTCATGGCCACAGTATTACATCAAATGTAAAATATCTAGACCTTGTACATCATTTTATAGACATTTACCTGTCATTCAGTTGGACAAATTTAGGATTGTTGGAGACCATAGGATCTCCAAAACAATATAAAATAAGCCTTAATGTCCACCAGTTTGAATACAGCAGCTGCATTTGATGGACCTATAGGTTTAATATAAAATAAGAACTAGCATAATTTTCAAGACAAAATAAGGAATGGCTTTGAGAGAGGTGTTGTGTGCTCGATTGAGACTAATCGCCGAGGTGAAGCAGCTGTAAAAACTCTTTACCAGGATCGCCTCAAGCTCATCTTCATCACACTCATTCGGCTCCTTGTCGTACAGCTCTCTGGTGTTCTGCATAAGCCAAAAGATACTCCAGTCTCAAAAAGTACTGTAGTTTAGACTTTGACCTAGAATCAAACTCTTATTTCAATCACTTCTGCACAAAATAAGACAAGCTATTGCCAAATACAACAAATGAGACTCATTTGGAAAAATAAAAATGTTTTGGTTGTCGATCACACTGTAACTTCAAACAAGCAAACATTTTAACTCAGTTTACTCTTAGGACAGTCATTTTTGTCGCGCATTCTCTATGAGGCAATATACAATCAGCTTTATGTGAGAGTCATAAGGTTTTCATTTGGGTCCTGAATTACTGAAACAAAACCCAGGATAGGGTAGGTTTATTTATTTTTGCATAATACATTCAAAATAATGTTAGATCAGCAGACATTACAGATGTTACCATCCGTTGTACTGAATACCTCGTACAAATCAACCCACCAGAATGTTCTGGATCTCATCTTTTCTGCACTTTACATGATAGAGGACCATGTCTTGGAAGATGTCCTTCCGATTTTCCAGTTTGTTCATCTTATCATACGTGTCCGTGTTCAGCACAGACCAGCCAAGGAACTGTGTCAGGGACTGTAATGACAAGAGCATTGTGTTATTTCTATAACATTACCACCGTACTGGGACCACCAAACTGGTCAGGATTTGATGGGGTGGATGATTATCAAGGGACTGTTGTCTCCTGATAAATTCGAATAGAGGAATATCAGAGAAGATACAACTTAAATAAAATTACTATTAATCCTTGGATGTGCAAGATCACAAATATGTATATCAGATTATACTGATGATTTTGAAACAGTGATCATGACACCAACAAAAGAATCCTGTGAATGGTCTCATTCTATTAAATAAAAACACTGATAATTACTGCAAATCAAAGCAGTCGAGGTTTAGTACACTAGCTCAGCATTAAAAAAAAAATCCAGAAAACTTCCATTTCGAAGGAATCATAAAATAATGAACAGAGGCAATACATCAAAAGCAAAATTCATAACAAGCAGCAGTGCTTACATACAGTATGTGACAAATTGTTTAACTGTGAACCAATGAAAGTGTCAATATTTGTGACGGACCTCCATGAGTGTTTCATCCATATCATCAAAGGGTTTCCCATCTTTCCTGTTATAAAAGGTAGCCACACCCACTATCTCTTCTTTCTTGTTGACGATGGGCAAAGACAGCACATTCTTAATGGTCCAGCCTGAGTCATCCAGAGGTCCTTTCTGAAACAGCGCAGGAAGAATATGGCATAAAATGGCACTTCATTTCTCACATTCCATCACAATCCATTTCCAAACAGAGCAACAACTCTGTCTCACTTAAGAATGTATGGATTTTACACCCTCACTTTATCTAATGTCCATAGATATGGTGTCTCACTTGAAGCCACAATATCAATGTTGGCCGAATGGTTTTCTGAAAATGTATTTTATTCCTCTGATTTTATGTGACTCATCATAAATCTCTTCAACTGGATTGCTCTCTGTAGCACCGCAATAATCGCTGAGAGGAGCATCGATTCAGCTCTGGCCTGAATAGCTGTTAGCTACAACCCCAGCCCTCTCAAACAGTAAGAGTAGGCATGCCAATCGCTGGCCTGGAGCATGGTGCATTTATGAACCATGGGAGCATGGAGGTGAATGAGACAGTGCAGTTTGGGGACATTACTTGGAATTCGAAATAATCATCCTGTGAAGCGTTCATTATGTTGCAAATCTGCGGTGTAGAAACAGAAATAAGAAAGAGAAGTCAGTGACTGAGCACCTCCCAAGGCGAAGAAAAAAAAACACACAAACAAGTGAAGCTAGTGTACAGAAAAATGGTAATTACAACATTCAGAAATTTTGCAATTATCCATTACTTTAGTTGAGGGTGAGCTTGTGTAATTTCCCAGCTCTTTGTGCTCAAAAGCTGTATAATGGGCTACTGAAGCTGTCAGGCTGCCATGTCACGCAGAGAGCTCGTCTCGTCTCAAGAACAGCGCTCACCAGTCCGTTCTCGGCCACAAACGTGGGCAGGCCGCTGCACAGGGCCCAGTGGTCAGCCGGGGGGTTTCTGGAAATGACACCCGAACAGCACTTAGGGACTGCAGAAAGAGCCATCGAGAATTAACCTTTAAATGCATTGGCGTTCTGTCAAATGCTCCTTCATAACTTTAGAGGCTGTTACTTAACACAGATTGAGCAATGTATTTCACCAGCATTGTGTGAAAGTATTTTGAAACATATCACTGAAAATAATAAACCCATAAAATGTAAAATCTGCTTCTTATGGAAAAACAAAATCAGACCGCTTGGACTGCTGTAATAAATTTTCAAAAAATTATAAATTAAATTTTCTTGCGCTTTTGAAAAGCCATTATGTGGCAACTTGTCTGAAAGAGCTCCCCTGTGGGAGCTCTTTTAAACAAGTCGACACATGGTAGGTCTTCAACAGCTTTGAATTTGATATCTTACATCATTGAGCAACAGTAGCTGCATTTAGTTCTCTAAGGGTTAATCATTTTCAATGATTTAGAAATTTTAACAGGCAATTTTGACTAAAATAGGAGGAGGAGGAGCTATGAGGGGAGGGCTCAATTTAAAATAAGATGAATCGTGGGATATGTGTACCTTCCTGGGTAACCAATTATGGAGGTTTAAATTACGAAAAAGACATCTACTGATGTGTAATTAAACAGCAAGAGAATATGATCAGTGAAGGATAATAAAAATATGTTGTAATATTTGAAAACTCACGGAATGACTTTGATCTCCTCTTTTCCATGTAATATGTAATCAATTACTTTGTAGAATACAATTTCCTGAAAGGAAATTTACTTCATGTTAGACAGAGCTGGTAATCTCGACTTGGAACAAATACAGCAGTTATGCTTATCTAGATTGACAGGCACCACTTCCTCTCAGCTTTAGATATCTAGTTTTTAAATGGAATATAATGATATAATGATTCACTGTCACTTAAATTATTAAATATTTAATGTATAATTATTTGGGGACATATATTTAAAGACAGAATTCATATATGGAGTAAAGCAGCTGCTACAAGCAATAACTGAATATACACGCACTGCCAAAGTCAGTGATTGCGGTACGGTCACTCACTCTGCCATCGGGGGTCTTTGGCCCGTCATACGGGGGGACCTCCCCCATCAACACTGGCCACAGGTCAAAGAATTCCTGTCAAAACACAGGGAATGTTCAATGAGAAGCATGCACACACAAACACACACACACATGCACATGTGCGCAAACACACTCATACGCACACATGCACACACACAAATGCACACATATAAACACACACAAACACATCAATAATAATAATGCATCAATTTTATATAGCGCTTTTTTGGACACTCAAAGACGCTTTACAATGGAGGCATTATTCATTCACACTCTGATGGTGGTAAACTACGTTTTTGTAGCCACAGCTGCCCTGGGGCAGACTGACGGAAGCGTGGCTGCCAGTATGCGCCTACGGTCCCTCCAACCACCACCAAACATTCACACACAGCCATACATGTTTTGAATGGGTGGGGGAAACCGGAGTACCCGGAGGAAACCCACGCGAACACGGGGAGAACATGCAAACTCCACACAGAAAGGCCCCAGGCCGGATTCAAACTCACGGCCTTCTTGCTGTGAGGCAGTAGTGCTAACCACTATGCCACCATGCCGCCCAACATACATGAACACACACACACACACACACACACACACACATGCACCAAGACATGCAGGTTCCCGTGGACACACATACACACACAAGAGTTCACACCCACACCCACACGCGCGCTCGCATGCCCAGACTTCACCTTTAACAGCTTCTGAATGATGAACAGCTTGTTCCCTTTCAGCTCCTTGTTGCTGGGAGACTTTACAAGTTTCCACGATAAGATAACACAGGCCCTACAAACAGCTTTTACTGATTCAAGAGGTTCATTCACAGAATATTAACTGTGGAATGTAGCTGTGTCCAAACATGACAGCCTAAGATTATTTGACTCATTTTCCATTCCAGTGTTCTACTATATTGCCATTTAACCTAAAGTAGTCTGGAACCTTGTGTATTGCATGTTGCATTATAGGGAAGGTGACTGTACAAGTGAAATGCTTATCTTAAAAAGGATATAGGTTTTGGCCACAGCATTAATAAACGCTTACACACACAAACACATGCACGTTCGCGCACACAAAGACACACACTGACTGCCACAAAAAAAACAAACAAAAAAAAAAAAACAGCACAGCATGGCACATACAATATTACAATGCAAATTCAGCAAACAGATGAATACATCATGCAAGAGATGAATGTGAACATTTAACAAATTAAGGCAGAATTCATTTTTTCACACAATTTTAAAATTATGGCCGCTTGCACATCAGTCAAATGTTAACCCTTTTGTAAGCATTGGCCCAAGGGTGGGCTGCTAGGTGTAATAGCATTTTTTCATCTACTGTCAAACATTGCGTTTACGTTGCAGAACTATATAACGTTCGAAAGTTTGAGGACTCAGCAATTTAAATGCATAAGCCAATTCATGATGCAAATACGATAGCGAAAATAGTATTCAAAATTGTGTCATAACAACTCTCAGCCTGACAATGCAGTCCCGTAGTTTCAATTGTCTAGCATTGTTCAAATTTGCCAAAATATGGTGAAGCTGACGTTCTTTTCTTCGGTAGCAGTGCAGAGATAGCACCTTGTCAGAGTTTTAATCCGCAAAACAAGGAAGCTTGGACAAATGTCACTAAATTGACTTTGTCATAGAGGAAACAGCTATATATCTTCATAACTTTCACTTTATTTAGCTTTGTTACTCATGTTGTAGTGCTGTAAATTGTAATGTAGCCATTTAGGAACAAAATAAGCACACCCACTGGCTATTATATGCTGATCTAACAGCACAGTAAGTGTTTAAACCTATCAGCCTTAACTCCAATATAACAGAAATATCAAATCATTTTAGTTTAGAAAGACAGCGAGTGGTCTGAAACTTCCAAAAGATGGATGCGTATGCTAGTCAAGGGATTAAATTATCAATTAATCCGCAGCTTTATCATGCATATATGATTTCATACCAATTCATGGAGTTGAAACGGTATATTGGAATGAAAGTTTGCTACTAAAGAGGAAAATGACCTGAAAGAAGGAAGTCATTATACTATTGTAGAAGTGAACGTGGCAGTGGCCAGGGATGCAAGGACATTAGGACTCTCCAGATTTGTTTGTTGAAACTGGCACAAATATAACCAAGAAAAATTCATAAAATATTCATTTTGGGTAACAGAATCATAATATTTGAACCAGTACTTCTTTACCCGTCTGGCTGTCACTGTATTATTTTTCTAGGCTGATGAGGCTTGGTCACAGCACCACAGGGGCAGAGGAAAATATAAAAACATTTTCTGTCCGATAAAAACGTATATTTCTAGCGTTGTTACTCAATTTGGGTAATATTCTCAGTAATTCTGACGATTTGACAGCAATGTACCGAGTATCACCTTTCCAATGTGACCAAAGTGGTTCAAGAACTGTGAATATTTTAGCTGGAGGAAATTTGCTCAAAAAAGGACTGCAATTTAAAGGGTTAAGTTTCTTTACCTTGTGGCGACTTCTTAAGCTTGGTGTTCTGACGAGAAAATTATTTCTCTCACTTCATAAATGCATGACTTAAATCAAAAAGGTTAATCTCACCACTTTCAGTTCAACCGAGTAGGACTTTTTTCAAGAATAAAATAAGATTTCTACAGAACTACATCGGCTTTCACATGATAGATCAGTCAATACCTGGTCAAACCAAAGTATCTATACCAGTGGTTCTCAACCTTTTTGGGGTCCGGGACCCGCTGCATATTTTTGATCAACCCTGAGGACCCCCAACCCACCCCCGACGTGGGGGATCGGGGAACTAATTTTTTAGAAACAGCAGAAACTGCATTTTAAATTGCATTATTGCATATTTATTCACTCTCTTAGAGGCAAATATGAGCTTTGAACTGTAACTTCCGGAAAAATGTTACAAAACAGCATATTTTGTAGTTGCATCGAGAAATATGTAATAAACCAGCACATTTATGCAGTGCCTTCTAGGACATGTACAACAATACAGCATGTGTATATGGGACTTATGTAACAAAACAGCGGCTTGCATGAGATTTCTCGCTCCTGTGAACTCAAACAATTTTCGTGTGAAGAACTCAGCAGTCTTGCCTACTGACGATTGGTGTTTAGTGCTTAGATGCCGCTGCAGGTGTACTGGTTTCATGGTGCAGTTTGAGAGTATCTCTTCACATAAGAAACACAGAGGCTGGTATTAGAGAAAAAAAAGTCCCATTTCCTTCTGCAGGTAAATAAGGTAAATAAAAGTCTTGGTCACATTTGAGTGGGATAATGCTATGTCTATAAAGGTCATAGGATCTTTTAAAAAGGATATTTTATTTTCATGGACCCCTTGCAATAGCATTACGGACTACTAGCGGTCCACTGACCCCTGGTTGAGAAACACTGATCTATACTATAGCAAATATATAATGTAGGAATATCTCTAAATAAGCCTAAATAGCAGTCAAATCAATCACCATTTGGAGGAAAGCACCTTTTGTTTGCGTGGTGGATAAATATGAATCTGAAATTCCCATTTGAAGGAGCAGCTATGAAGAGCCGCATTACTTCAGACAGCACAAAAACACAGCACTGACGTTCTGTCACGCTGCGCATGTCTGACGGGGATATACATAGGGGCTGGGAGGTCACAGTCTTCTCAGCAGCCCAAAGTCTGTACGTCACATTCACCTTAGTCTTGGTCATGTCCAGGAGGCCAACAGAATAACGGTCACAGTTGAGGAAAGCTCTGACCGTGTAGAGGGCCTTGTGGAACTGCCTCTCGATGTCAGTCAGCTCCTCAAACACCTTGCTGGCAGACCATAGCAGCACCTGTTGAGGATCGAACGCTCATCAGTCGAAAGTCTCCAACGTAGGCTATGCAAGTAAATCATAATACATACCACGTAGATAAGGAGGACAAAATATTGGATACATGCTCGAAAAATGGCTTTAACTTTCAGTCACTAAAACACAATTATGTAAGCACTTCCACAGGTCATTGCCATTTGAATTTTAATTGAATTGTAGAATTTAATAAGGGCCCAACTCAATGTTGAAAATGTGTGGAGTTAGGCAATTTTAGTATTCACCAATTCAATTTGCGGCAAATGTCTGCTTAAAAGAGGTCCAACCAGCAGCATGTTGCAAAGTAAGTCTCCAAAGCAAGATGAGGATACGAGCAGAGTTCCAAATGGGCCAAAAATTTTGCACCTAAACTGCAGGTACTTCAGACTCAATAGCAAGGGCAATCATGTCAAAAAATGATGACAACATACACAAAACACCTAAAACCAGCTACAACAAAAATAAATGTAGCTGCAGGTTGTAGGTCTCCAACATGGAAACTTGGTGGAATAGATCCAATTTAACCCCAAAGCTACAGCTCCGAAAATCTGAACAGGATTGAAACAAACCTTATCTGGACCAGTCTCAGCAAAAATAGTACAGCACAAGATTCACGGAGCTGATATTTATGGCCATGTTTTGGACGATTTGAAATATGAACCTCTGCTGCTATGTTTTGGATCCCTCCATTTACAATCTATCCACTCGTATTATACCATCATAAAAAAGCTACACGTTCAACCATTTCCCAAAGAACAGCATTAACAGGAAATCCACAAAGGACAGTTTAATACTTTCTGAAAGTCATTTTTTTGCTGTCTATTTTTAAAAATAAAGGATTGTCTTACCTGCCCTCTCCTGGTCTCACAGTTGTGAAGATAATTTAGATGGAAGACTCTCAGGACCAGATTGGCAAAATTTATATACTTCATCAGGGTCTACGGGAGACAACAAAATCTTCTATTTATTTATTTTTTGTACAGGTAAAGACCTCATAAACACTGGTAAATAGTGGCCAAGCCCAAATGAACTGAAAAACTACAATTGACAAGACAGCCAGGTACTATGCAATTAAGATGTTATTATATTCCCCTGCATGTAGCATAAATGGGTCTTAGCTTGTAGAGCTAATTCTGGCAGACAGCACACATTCACATAGAAACGCCAATGCATATCAGAAACTGCTCTGCCCCTCTGAAGGGTGGGTTGCTGCAACACTCTTCCTTGCAGCTAGTTAACATCCCACCTCCATCCCAGAATCCACCTGTGGGCTCTGAATTTCCCCCAGAGGAAGGGATATCCTGACAATCCCTGATGTCCTCTCTTTGGGCTCAGTAGGTCAGTGTGTATGTCACATTTCCCTCAGTAATTTGTCCTCGACTGTATTTTTTTCCATTATATTATTGAAAAAGCCCCAGCAATTTTCCATATTTATCAATGCATTCATCTCTCAGCGTTAATAAAAAAAAAAGATAGGAATCATTTACTGACAAAATATATCTAATTTACCTGCTTGAAGCTGTTGGGCATAAGGAATTTGTGGAATAGACAACGATCTTTTGCTTTGTGGAATACACAGCCAATTAATCAAGAATTCAGCCTGAGGTTTGAGTTTGAGTTGCGATAAGTGGCTTGTAGTTACAATTGGTGGTGAGGTGGGAGTTTGGGTCATTGGTGTAGTACCTCCTCATCTTGTTTAGTGAAGTGCGGCTCCCCAATCTTGTTCACGGCCATGATGACAGCCACCATGTCTTTACCATTCATGATGGGTGTTGCCAGAACATTCTTGGTCTGATATTCTGTCAGCTGGTCCACAAAATCGCTGAAGTAGCTATTCTGAAGTAGAAAGTGGTGACAATATCATTACTCTCAGGGCTTACTGATTCATGCCATAACAATGTTTTATGAGGGTATAAAACTGGGCATACCAAGGAGGTACTTAGAGTAAGAAAAGCGTCTGGGTCACAGATGTAAAACTCCAGTCTTGGATGAGCAGAGTGCCAGCAGGCTTTTGTGGTCCACTTTCAATCAACAGCCCATCAATGCTTTCAGAACGAAGAGCGAAGATTATTTGACTTATGTTACTTGAGTGGGCGAACATCAATAATCAGCTGACACAGAGAGTGGCTCTTCAGGACTGGAGTTTGACAGCCCTGTACCGGGTAGCTGGCATTTGGAGAGCACCTAAATCTCATAAATGCTGTCGCCAAAGAAGAACAGAAATAAATAAATAAATAAAAGAAAATAATGTGAAAATGATTTTTGAGCTGTCCTAACTTTACAATACTGAAAATGAATACCAATGCATTTCAAAACCCAAACATTCCTCTTTGGGTGAGAAATCAACATTCCTAATGATTTTTGTCTTTTTATTTGGTGAAATTTTAACATTTCTACTCAAGACTCTGAGTTCTGAGTTTTTCCTACCTTGTGCCATTGCTTTTAATATACATGTCCTTTGTTTAGCTGTTTGTGAAGCACTAATTGCAGTATTTCTTGAAAGATGCTATATAAATAAATTTTATATTTATATTATTTATATTCAAGGGTGCCTGGACATGTATAAGGAATGAATCATTGGAGGGCTGTTTTGCTGACTAGTGGAACAGAGGAGTGACCTTCTGAAATAATCCAGGATCACTCTAATTCAACTGAGATTATGGGGATAATAATCTCCCAACATCCTAGTAAGACCCCTTTTTTTCCCAGAAGGCACTTGGGGTGGGGAGTGATGCTTATTAATCCTGCTGGATTTCCAGACAGACTACTGCTGCTGCCGTGCAATCTCATAAGATCAAAAAAATATGGACGGCTAAAACTCTGTTACCTTCCCTCGTTTACGAAGAACCCAAGTAATTGAATATTCAGTAGGGATCTGCGTGAGACTTTTAAAACATCGCTCAGAGCAGTGCGCCTGTATTAGCTAGAATACATTTACACTAATGAAGCCAAAGCGGGCTTGGCACAGATCCCATTTGCGGTAGCAGCGTTTCAGAAAGCCTCATAACGGAACCTTTAATTATCCCATAAGTGTTTGGACGGGGTTTTCTGGCCCTGGGCCGAGTGAAACAAATCATAAATCAATAATAACTAGCTGTAAAGGTAATTCTAATCAAATCACGCAACATTCTGACCGCACTCTGCTTTGGATACAACAAGTTCTAGCATGTTTTTGCTTCATCCATCATCGGTAAACATTCCGAAACTGAATCTTCACAGATGCACTGTTTTCCAAAAAGTGATAGGAAGTTTAGTGTCGTGCTTAGCAGAAGACGGTAAATAGAGCAAATGCAAGATTTGGAAACATGGACCCTCAACCAATACGGCGACTGGGTAATGAAACCTAAAAGGTAGGATAAGGTATGCAGTCTATGCATTTTAGTGCTTTATGTTCGTTGGCATTCCATCCACATTTTTGTACGTTATATCACTGTGAAGACGGTGACTGCCAAAATCACTGTGCTTTGCATGCTGCATACATTCATATAATATATTTATCAAAGGTTTTATTGAGAGTGCTGTCCATGTTTTCTCCACTGTTGAATGTGTTCTCAGCTGTACACTACTGAAATAAAACATTATGACCAACTACCGACTATGCATTTGGTCCACCCTGTACCACTGGAACAGCTCCTTCACATTGACATCCACATGAATGCCAGGACCCAGGGTTTCTTAGCAGAATATTTTTGAAGCATCACGCTCCCTCCACCAGCTTGTATTCGTCTCACAGTGCATCCTGGTGCCATCCTTAGCCCTTCCTCCATTCCACAAAGGTCCAGTTTCTATGCCCATTTTCGATGTTTTTAACAGTGGAAAGTTGTTTGAAAAGGGCACTTTGACCAATCTGCAGCTACAAAGCTGCAAACCGAGCATGGTGGGATTCACTGTGTTTGATGACACATTCTTCCCCAAACCATCACTAAAATTTTGGGCGACTTGTGCCACGGTACTCTTCCTATCCGTTCAGGTTCATTCCAGATGAGACGGCCATGGATGCCCTGGCTTGTCAATGAGTCTTGGGCACCCAGCACTCTTTCACCGGTTCTTGGTTTGTCTCTCCTCAGATAGCTATCAGTAAGGACTCATCACTGTGGGCCAAGTCCACCCCAGCAGCCTTACCACTTAAGAGACGCACCGACCAAGCTGTCTGGCCATAACGATTTGTCCCTTGTCTTGCTCAAGTCCTATTTCCATTACTGTCTATAGTCTGTTCGCCGACCAGCTTCTCATCTGTGAGTGGTCAAAATGCTTGAGCTCATCAAAATGTATGGCTTCTCACATTTATAATATAACGACCATAATAAAGACACTGGAAAATTTGAAGAGAATCTCTAGTAAATGCTCTGAAATAGAGATGGGTTTGCGCATAAAAACTGTCACCCTGCTGCAAAATGATGACAAACAGTAATTTCAGAATTTAGAATGGTAGGGGGCTTCAGCTCAAAAATCACTTCCTGTCAGTGCTGACAGAAGATGGAGAAAGGGACATACTTTGCACTTACTTGGGTTTAAGGGAATATGCATATCAATTTGCTAAAAGTTTCAAGATATGGCTTGAAACAATTAAAAAAAATGAACTGAGGCAGCAGGAAGTGAGAAAGCTAGTGAGAAAAAACCCGAGGGTGAAACAAGGGCAGAACATCACAGCCCAACCTGCTCTCCTGCGGTAAATGCTTTTCCACTGCCTAGACCTGCAAGCTTGGCAGAGTAACATTCCTAGACCTTGGGCGGGATTTTTATTGGCACCTGAATCAAAACACATTGGTATAGGATGGCGAACTTTCTCTAAAACAGCCTATGCAGGGAAAATATCATTCATCAGTTTTACAAACAAATCCTAATTTTTTACATACTGTGTACACGTTCCTATGAATGTTTATTGCCCTCCTTTACGGTAAGATCCTGTAAAATAGCACAAATTTTGGGATTGGAATATATGACATGATTCATTTAGTCTCACTCCTTCTCCCGACCCTCAATACCCTCTCCTATACTGAAATAACGGCACCTTCACAATGTTTTTACAGCTGAGGAAGACAATAATGACACTGATCCTAAATGACCAGAGAGGCTTTTTTCCTCTGAGTAAAGACTTGCTTTATCCCCCTAGCAATAATGTCAGAAGAAACCTCTCAGTGCGACAAACCCAAATACTATGAGGCGCACTAAACTGCACAGGATGACCCTGATGAACTGGTGTATTGTAGAACGAGTACATGCATATCTCTCGTCATGCAACATAGCAGCCTACGGTAATCAGATTATGCTGATTTTGCAGGGACTGACTCAGAGTCCAAATGTGACAATGCTGCCCCTTGGAGGCAGAGAGCTGAATTGTTGAATACGTTCATAATCAAGTTTCAATTTGTGATTCATAACACAGCATATCATGAGCAGCAAAAACAGGCTAGTCATACCCCATTTAAAAAAAGAGTAGCCATTTTCCAACCATTAAACTGTCTCTAAAATTTAGTGGTACATTTAACATTTATCATTCAGTATTCACAAAAAATTATTTATGTATACATGTACATACAGTATGTATGTATGCATGCAGGATATGGTTCATAAGTACAACAACAGTGACACCATATAAGGGGAGCGATTCACATTACAAATACAGGCAAATTAAATGTTTTCGTCTCTACTATCACCTATTTTTTATTACATCTATTTCTTTGGAGAACAGAGTCCAGAATCAAAGTTTGAGTAGATCACTCAGTATGTGCAGATTGCAGGCCCTATTAAAATATACCCCTGACAATAAACAAGCATTTCTGTGCTATAAGACTAAAACAGAGCTATCGTTGCAATTTAAACACGGTTACCTGAGTCACATCAGGTACATTGACCATCTTCTTGGTGGAGGCTACGTGGCCTACGATTCCGGTGTCCAGCGGGTACACGATCTCGCTGTCGGGCGACACCAGGCACTCGTCGAGCGTGGCATCTTTATGGACGTTAAACAGGCGCGTGGCCAGCTCGGCGGTGCCATTTCTCATGCGGTACATGAAGAGGCTCATGAATTCTGCCCGCATCATGAAGCTCAGGTGGCGCATCAGGTTGAAGATGGCTCGCTCCATCTGCAGGTTCTCCTGGAGGTCCCGCACCAGGTCGAACATGATCTCGCTCTCCTCCAAGCTGGTAAGGTTGTGGAACTCCCTGATGTCCACCTCAGATCTTTTGCTACCCAGGAGATCCGAGATGACCTTCGGCCGGAATTTCATGTCATAGTATTCCTTGGCAAAGGCAGGGTTGCTGTCCAAAAACTTCTCCGCCACATCTTTGTCTACAGCTGCCATTTCTTTGAGGGCTTGCTACTGAAAAAGATTTCTCTGTATATGGAATTTAAATAGGACGATGGAAAATGGCAATGTTACACACAGAAAATATACCACCCTAAAATGACTGGTTCCTCACTGGATTCCGTTGCGCACTCTAATCATTGGTCCGCATTATTCTCAGAACCTAGGATGCAGGTAGCAGAGAGATGGGGATTAAAGGGATTGTTTTAACACGATCATGTGGGTTCATAATCTCATATCTAACTGCCTGCTGTGTCAGGATTACTGAATCTATGTAGTGCTAATCAAATTTGGGACACTTGAAAAGAAATTATTTGGAGGTAGGTGCATGTATTATGGAAATACAGCTATCATACTGAATATCATTCATTCTTTAGCAATAGCAACTGTCGTTTTTATATGGAAAATCAATTATATGTTTGATCACTCAAAAATACCACTCTGAAAAATGAGACAATAAAACGCAGCACAGTCTTTCATGAGGTATACTACTTAGTAAAAAAGATGTTGACACAAACTCATCCAACATGTCATTCCAAAATTATGGGAATTACAATCGAGCTGGTGGCCCCTCTGCTGCTATAACTGCCCTCACTCACCGGGGAAGGCTTTCCGCTAGAAATTAAAACATTTTGAGGATTACAGAAACAAAGGACTGACATTCCTTGACTGTTGAGAGCACAGACTCATCTGGAATACCACTGTATGCCATAGCATCAATACTTTCCTTCAGTAGATCAAAGAGGCCTTGCCCCAGTCATGGAAAATAGCATCACTCCAAGAAGTGTCTGCATATTTTTAGCCATAAATTGTGGCTGATCATTCATTAATTTGTTTAATGATTTTTCTCTCTGTATGATCGTTGCATGCACAGATAGGTGGCTAAACTTAGTTTTTCGGTCCTCGAACTACCACACAACTTCAGAATATTGTATCTCAGGATATGTCAGATCTCTATGGCAGTCACGCCAACGCACCTCATCTGAAATGAATCTGACTGATGCACCAAATGCTGAAAATGGTATTTATTTCAAAGCTTCTTGTAAACTAGAGCAATGAGATTCACTACAGTAGCTTCTGAACCAACAATGGCACAATTTGAGAAGCAGACAGAGTGGAAACCATGTTTCTTCATTCACAAAAATGTATCCTTCTTTCTAAGAATGATCTACCCGTTAACCTTCTTTATTTTGGGTCAGGATATCTGTTAAACCATCACTGCACTTTCAAAACTTATGTATGGAGAATAACTCTTTGTTGATAAAAATGCATCAGTCTTTCTGGTACACGGAGGTCATTTTATCCTTTCAGCATCATAGAATCGTGCAGCTCAGTTTTTTCCCCTTTTTTAAAATTATTATTTTGTTTTATTTAGGGCTTGTAAAACAATTACCATACAATTTTTTTGAGGATGGTCTGGATGGGCATTCGTTTCAGGGTTATTTAGATTCACAGATATTGTTTGATGTTTGCTTCTTGTTAACCATACTTTCATTATGACACAACCATTTTACAATACAGGTTTTTAAATAGCAGTACATGATTCCGTCATGTAATGTTACCAAGACAATATAAACAATAAATGGATAATTCTGTCAGATGAGGTTAGTAATCCATAAAAACAACACAGTTTAGCGCCAGAAATCAATCACAGACATGGCATATAGTCAAAGCAAGGTACACATAGCCAGCACATTTGTTGTAAATGTACAGTACAGGTGGTTGACTGGTTTTGCAATTTGATCTGTTCTGCAATTTGGCGAAATCAACCTTTATTTGCGGGAAAACGACTTCGCTGTCAGCCTTGAGTTTAAACACTGCTGGAACCATAAGTTATTATGGATTTAACTCTTAACAACCTTTTGGGATATTCGGCTTGATAGCGAAATAAATGCCTGATAACTGTTGCTTGCCGTTGCAGCAGTGCCAAATCAACGCGTGTGATAAGGTGCGCTGGGCAGTGCGTGGCCGCTAGACATGTGTATTCCCGTATTTCACGTTATTAGTGTCATTATGATTGGAAGTTATCATATATTTGACCATATAAATCCCAATTTTGTACTCTTGATACTTTTTATTCAACACCCATAGGAGTGACTGCTGGTCGTTTGACTAGTTCCGCAAATGCCATTTTGTAGGTTTTCAGGATGCGGACAAACCACGATCGGGCTAATTTAGGTTAGTCAGGTCAGGCACTCTACCCCAAATGGGGTATAGAAATTTTGTGATCATCAGTTTATAGTTTTCTTCTAAATTAAATGGGCTATTGATTGATGATAATATTATACCTCATTAAGGAATCGTATAATTTTCAGCCCAGTGCGTGAACATAAAGAAAATCTGCATAAACAGAATGGCAAAAAACTACAAGTAGTGAAAAACGTGATAAACTTCAGAGTTGTTTTGTCTGTTGTCCAATGCTTCATATAACCAAGGTTTTCTAAGTTTCATTTGACATATTACTTGTAGAAACAAACTGATGTTCACTCAAGAGTGGTGAAGTTACAAAACCTAGGTTATATAAAGCATGGAAGAACACACAAATCCACTCTGAACTTTGTCTTGAACTGAGGCCAGTGCAAATGGATTCCAGCTGACACAAATGTCAACATGCGGAACAATTAACCATAAATTTGACCAATTATTATGATATACCCTGCAGAGTAATGCTGGCTAAAATTGGTGGAAAATACGTGTCTGTTCCTTTGTGGCCAGGGCACACAATTATGCTAATAAACAAAGAATATCATAAGTTTGGCCTGACAGAGGGTGCTGTTTGCCTAACCGGATATGATTTGCAGAACCGATCAAAGAACATGCCACTGAAAAATGACTGTGCAAGGCTTTATTTCTAAACCCTGCCCCAGACAGTACGACTTTGCCTGAGGCAAGTGACACGCGTGTATACTGCATCAGGCAATGTTGTGCCGTGTGGGGATGGTTTTTGCTGCGTAAATTCCTCGCGTGACAGTGCAAGCAGCATATCTAACACGGTAGATATTTTCGCATCGGGTGATGAAGTTACTCACCGTGTGGGAGTTACCTGCTGCAATGTTTCACGTGCTCGACCAATCACAACGTGCAGACCCGTCATATGATGTGCAGATGAGTCACATGATACAGAAAAATGGCCACAATTCAAGTGATTTACCCTTGGCCAGGATGTCTGTTACAGTTTCGAAGGGTACCGCCATTTTTATGTATCTGGCTGGCCCCGGAGCCGGTGGCGGCAGCCCATTCCAAGCCCTGGGATGAATACGATGAGGAAGACGAACGGCGTATTGAGGAGGATCCTGGATGACGAGCCTCCCCCAGAGCACCCCATCCCTTGGATGACCTGCCCGGGTTATTCCAGTCGGCAGCGGAGCGGTTGGAGATGCCCCTGCCTCCGCAGCCCTCCTCCAGTGCTCAGGCAGACGACTTCACCACTGGCCTGCTGGCCCAGCCAAAGTCGAGACTGCGGCCCAGGGTGGTATGTCCGAGGATGGCACCCATCATTGGGTACGCCAGCACGATAGGAAGAATCGAGTCCCTGGCAATGTCCCATGTGCCCTATTTGACCATGGAAGGCTGGGAGTGGGATGTGGGCGAACCAGTGATTGAAGATGCGGTGAAGGTGTGTTTACTCCCCACTACCTCCATGTGGCCAGGCGGCCGACCGCTGCTTCTGTCCGAGAGGGAGAGGATGACAGCGAGCCTGCAAGACTGCTGTTATGCTAATGCTGCTCAGGTCGTCGCACTAGCTAACAACATGGCCTTCCTCGCTGGCTCGGTAGATCGGCTGATGCACCAGAAGGCAGTGCTGTCTCCAGATGAAATCCTGGAGATGCAGACAACGGCGGTGGCGATGCTTTGCATGTCCCAGACATTCGCCATCGTTGGGGGGCGAAGTATGTGTGCCGCACAGGTTAGGCACCATCATCTCTGGCTCGTGCTGTCCTCACAAAAGGAACGAGAGAAGCGTGCACTTGTTAATGCGCCCATATCCACCACCTCGTTGTTTGGGCCTGATATCCAAACAATGGTCGACGAATTGGAGTCAGCCTGGAAAGCGTCTTAGCAGCTGGGATCTCACCTGCACCCTCAGCAGCCGTCCCGCAAGCCACGGTTCTTCCAACCTCGGCCAAGCCGCCGCTATCGCAGCTCGTCTGACGACCGGTCATCTGTGGGCTCTAACCAGCCGGATCCTGAACCGCGCTGTCCACTGCCTCAGCAACCTCACCAGAGCCGCACCAGGGGTGAAGCCTCTGGTCGCCCGGATTCTGGAACGCCTCATCAACTGGATCTGTGATGCTATCTGCAGAGCCTATTCGGCGGTGGGTCTCACTGGACCAGCAGGATTGACCGCACGTTCTACCCTGGGCACTGCATCCTCTACAGCGCTATTTAAGGGCGTATATGTAGACGAGATTTGTAGGGCAGCCTCTTAGTTTTCTGCATCGACCTTTGTGCGGTCATATCTCAGGGATATGACAGCCAGCATGGTCGCACATTCAGTCTTGGGAACCCTGTCAGCAGGGTCCCCTTCCAACACTGACTAGTGTTTTGATTATTACCACAACCTGAGGCGATGCACTCTGGAAGCGCCCCGCCTGCTGGTGTGGCGGCTTGTCATTGGGAGAAGACAGTTAGCATGCTCCCCTAGTCCTTCTGGGGGTCCCCTTCCAACATCAACTCGTCATCTGTTTATGCTTGTGCCACGACCTGAGGCGATGTGCTCTGGCGGTGCTCGCCTGTGGATGAGAGGCTTCTGTGGGGAGATGACAGCTAGCAAACCCTCCCATTCATTCTGGGGGAGGGACCCTATCTGGGGTCCCCTTCCAACATCGACTTGTCTTCTGTTTTCGTATCATGCCACGGCCTGAGGCAATGCGCTCTGGCGGTGCTCGCCTGTGGGTGTGGGGGTTCTCATTAGGAGGTGACAGCTAGCAAGCCCTCCCTTTCATTCTGGAAAGGGACCCAATTGATGGGGGTCCCCTTCCAACATCATCTTATCTTATGTTTTGCGTTTGTGCCATAACCTGAGGTGATGTGCTCCGATGGTGCTTGCCTGTGGTGGGTGTGGGGTCTTCTCGTTGGGAGAGGACAGCTAGCATGCTCTCCCATTCATGTGGGGAAGGTACCCAATTGGGCGGGGGGGGGGTCCCCTTCTGACACCAACTTGTGTTCTGTGTTGCTTTATTGTGCCACGACCTGCGGCAGGGTACGCAGCCTGGCGGTGTTTGCCCCGGTGTGTGGAGGGGTTTCTCTTTGGTTTCTGAATGGAACTCCGTGGTCTAGGGCCACCTAGGAGTACATCCATCCCAAATGGCCTTTGACTTCAGTGTAAACCAATAGCGAAGCCCGTTAGACGGCTGAGCACGTACGAAATGGAACTACTGGTTACCTGGATGTAACTCCAGTTCTATGAGTACGTGCAGAGCCCTCTAACAACCTGCCCAGCTGGCCCCAGGTGTGTGATGCTGAGTTTCAAAGGGGAAATGAGCATTAGCAGCACCGAGGCTTTAGAGGAGGTGAGTGAGCTACCCCCTCCTCCTACGGAGCAGGTGAGTTCAATTTTCTTTCTCAGGCACCGAGGCAGTGCCTTGGAAGGGTACACCAATAGCAAAGCCCTTTCTGGAGTCACATCCAGGTAACTGGAAGTTTTTCTTAATTAACGATACATTTACGCAGAGAACATTCCAAACTATTCGGTATTAGTAATTCTCTTCATCGGGCAAGACGACAACGATTCACTGGGACTCGCCATCGGTGTGTTTCAGTCACCCTTATTCAAAATTGTGTTAAGATGTTTCAAATCTTTGTGTTTGGTTTAATTCAAACAGTTCAAACAATCATAAAACACAGGTTAGGTTGCCTGATTTGCCAAAAAGGGTAGCATGGAAGTTCCAGAGCAATTTTCCTTTGTAAAGAATATACCCACTTTTGAGTAAATTATTTTTCTGAACCAATATTGGCTTATTATTGAGTCGCCCTAAGATCGCATCAAGAAAGAAGCTGTCTTGAATTGCCAGTAGATTATTCTTATAATTGGAAAACGCGTCGATAAAGGGAAATGATTTAGAACAAGCAGGACTATTAAATAAATAAAATGAATGAATACATAAAATTAATTTAATCAATAAAAATACATTAACGACAGCAAAAACGCAGGCTACTAACTCACCAGGTCTAATAGACAATTACTCATCACTTGACACCAAAACAAAACAATAAATTGTTGACAGTATGGCAGCATGGATATTTCTAAAATAAATAAATAAGCTTCAAGTGTTTTCAATACCTCCCGAATCACGTGAAAAGGGTGTTTTCGCTTATGCCTCAGATGTCACTGATTTCGTATGCGTCCGTAGTTGAGTCGGCGCGGCTCGCGGTTTGCTCGGCACAGTAATGATCCGGAGGGGGATTTAAATAAAGTAAACCTTGAACCAATGACTGCTTATTACATAAAAGTCTAACACAAGCAAGTCTGATTGCTCAAAGCCGGAGGTGAGTACCGCCCACTACTTTGAATGGACATACAGGTATTGTTTCCATTTTTGAACTATTGCTGAGATAATTCCAATAACTTTCATTCAAGTTAGCTAGCTAGCAAGCTAGCTAACGTTATGTGACTGTAAACAGGAACAATGTTGGACACGTCTCAAGGAAACGCTTGACAGCTGTCTGGCTCGCTAGCCAGGGTTAGTGAGCTGTCAAGTGATTAGTTTGACATTGAATGTTTGAGAAGTGGCTGAAATCACAGTATTGTTTCCAAAACGTTCTATCGATGTTCTCTGACTCATTAGAAAACGATGAGTTGAAAAATACTCGTTGGTTAGCTAACTATGTTAGAATTGTTAACGTTACCTTATGTTAGTATGACTTGCTGTAAATTCGCTAACGTTATATGTAGCTACGCTAACCATTGTGCATATGTAGCAAACGTTAAGTGTTCATTCTTCGTATTTTGACAGAAATAGAGGAGTTCTCAGTCGTAAATTTTGAGCCATTTTGAGAATGGTCATATTGCCCGGCTATACTCGCCTCTGGCTGGCACGGTGGTGCCTTTGACCGCAGCAAAGCCGTACTCATAAATAAGGTACTATTTCATCTGGTTCTTGTATATTATTGTTTGTTGTCTTAAACGTAGGAGAGCCACACTTTGTACAACCCCAATTCCGAAATAGTTGGGACAAGGGGACAAAGTGTAAATTGTGAATAAAATCAAAACGCATTGACTTTCAAATCACACCAGCCAGTATTTTATTCGTAATAAAACGGAGATAACATAGCAAATGTTGAAACTGAGAAATTTTACAATTTTATCCACAAAATGAACTCCTTTCAAATTTGATGGCTGCTACAGGTCTTAAAAAAGTTGGGACAGGGGCCTGTTTACCATGGTGTAGCATCCCCTCTTCTTTTTAACACCGAGTGGAGGCGTCTGGGCATTGAGGAGACAAGTTTCTTGAGTTTTCCATTGGAATTTGATCCTACTCTTAATTAATACAGGCTCCCAGCTGCTGGAGATTTTTGGGTCTCCATTGAGGGACTTTTTCATTTAATTATGCGCCAAATGTGCTCAATCGGTGAAAGATCAGGACTGCAGGCAGGCCAGTTAAGCACACAGACTCTTCTACTACAAAGCCATGCTGTTGTAATAGCAGCAGTATGTGGTCTTGCATTGACCTGCTGAAAAACACAAGGCCTTCCCAGGAATAGATGTCGTCTGGAGGGGAGCATATGTTGTTCTAAAACCTTTATATAGCCTTCAGCATTCATGGTGCTATTTAAAACATGCTAGTGTCCCACACCATATGCACTAATGCGTTCCCATACCATCAGACATGCTGCCCTTTGAACTGAACGCTGATAACAGGAGAGGTGGTCTTTCTGCTCTTAAGCGCAGAGGACACAACACCCATAATTTCCAAAAAGAATGTCAAATTTGGACTCGTCTGACCACAGGACACTTTGCCACTTTGCTGCAGTCCATTTTAAATGAGCCTTGGCCCACAGAACATGGCCGCTTCTGGATCATGTTCAACAATGGCTCCCTTTTTGCATGATAGAGTTTTAGGTGGCATCTGTGGATGGCACGGCAGACTGTGTTTACAGACAGTGGTTTCTTGAAGTATTCCTGGGCTCATTTAGTACTGTCAATGACAGAATCGTGCCGGTGAGTGATGCAGTGGCATCTGAGGGCCTGAAGATCACAGGCATCCAGTAAAGGTCTTCGGCCTTGTCCCTTATGCACAGAGATTTTCCCAGTTTCTCTGAATCTTTTGATGATGTTATGCAGTTTAGATGATGACACCTTCAAAGCCTTTGCAATTTGACGTTGAGGAACATTGTTTTTTAAGTATTCCACAATTTTTTTTAACGCAAGCCTTCACAGGTTGGAGAGCCTCTGGCCATCTTTACTTCTGAGAGACTCAGCCTCTCTAAGACATCCCTTTTACAGCCAATCATGTTACACACCTGATGCCAGTTAACTTAATTACTTGCTAAATGTTCTTTCAGCTGCTTCTCTTATATTTATTAATGGCTTTTTCAGCCCTTTTTTTTTTGCCTATGTCCCAACTTTTGTGAGATCTGTTGCCGCCAGAAAATTTGAAATAAGCTCATTTTGTGGATAAAAATGTAAAATGTCTCAGTTTCAACATTTGAAACGTTATCTATGTTCTATTGTAGGCTAAATAACTTATTGGCTTATGTGATCTGAAAGTATACATTTTGATTTTATTCACAATTTACACTTCGTCCCAACTATTTCGGAATTGGGGTTGTACATGGTGATGAGCGCAAATGGCAAAGATACACAAATGGGCTCTAAATGTAGCCCTGTGTATAATTTTCTGAAAACGCCATTGAAGTATTTGGCTCAAATTTTAATACTGCTTTCTGACATAGTCTTAAAAGAAGACCTGAATGGCACCTCTTTTCTAGAATATAAGTAAGACAGTCTGTCTCAAAGGCTCATTTATCTGAGTAATATACAGAACTCCCAGATTGTGAAGCACACTTCTATTTAGCTCAGTTACGTATACACTCTGGCTTCGTGTCGGCTATTTTAGTGCTGTCAATGGAGGCCTGTATCTCACGATATTTTGAAAGCTGCAAATTTAGAGGCATTTTCCTCTCATTAGAAGTCGGGCTTGTGAAACACCCTTTTGGCACGAGGTCTGCATGCTTTCCCTATGTTTGCATGGGCTCCCTCGGGCACTCCTTAAATACATGCCAGTTATTAATCAGACTGACTAAATTTCCATTTGGTATCATGCAAGCAATTTTTTTGTATGCCCGGGCTGTGATTAATTGATAATTTTTTGAAGTTGTTTCTACCCATAACCAAATGCACGCTGGCATGGGCTCCTGCAGCTCCAGTGGCTTTGGTCATTATAGCTGTACTAACTTTGCAATTTGTGTCATCCAGTTTCTCAGTGAATAGTTTTCAATGTGAAGTTCTTGCAAGGAAGTATAGGTTGTTGTCTACTGCCATGCCATGATTATGCTGGCTACCTGTGTACCGTCAGTCTGTCTGTAGCCTTCTGTAGATCTATTGTCTATGCAGAGAATTGAAAATTAAATTCCACGAGATTACGAGCACATCCAAGTATTACAACGGGTGCAGGACAAACCATAACGTCAAAAACTGGATGAAAGATGTCCGCACACTGTTAAATGAGCTCCCAAAAAATTTTTATTGCACGACAGTTTTGGCCGATATGGCCTTCGTCAGGTACAAACAAGAGCAAGTGAGTAGGTGGAGGTGTATATAAAAACTCGTGATGAGGAAGTGGGCAGGTACATCAATCAGTCTATTAACAGGCAACCTTTCAAACAGACATGTAAGGATCTGTGAATAGCACCAAATTTATTTAAAAAAATATAAAGAATTATATCTGCATTGTCCATACTGGAAGAGTATAATAAAATGTTGTCTGGGGGGTATTCCACAAAGCTGGGTAACTGAGTAAGCTTGGCTTTTTCACAAAGTAAAACCCGGAAAGCTGTATTTCAGTCCATGTTCCAGATTTGAATAGTTTCCAGGTTTTACTTTGTGAAAAAGCCAGGCTTACTCAGTTACCCAGCTTTGTGGAATACCCCCCGGGACTACAATACAAAAACAAGTGGTGCCAGGCACAACAAACCCCGCCCCTCGCACATACTTGGACCTACTTTTCAGAAATTCAGTAGGCATCTATTCAGGGTAAGTGGCAATCCCCAAACCCAATTTGGGGTGAATCTGGCCATTAGTTTTGCTGCTGAAGTGTTAACAAACAAACAAACAAACAAACTAACTAAGAAACACACACACAAACGCACAAACAAACAAGCAAACCGAAAACAATACCCTTTGCCCTCCCCCTTCGGGCAGGGCATAGTAATAACGCCATTACAGGGAGGTGTTTGCGTCAGCCAGAATCGGAAATTACCCAGAATTGTTTGGGCATTGCGTCATAAAGAAAAGGCTTCGCACTAGGTGAAATCATGTGAAGACTGAGGCCTACTTGGCATCTAGGTTAAAGTATGACCTCTCTTAGACTGAACAAGTGTGCCAAGGTGATATTGTTGGCTATTCTGAAAGTGTGTTTAGCGTGCGTGCGTGCGTGCGTGCGTGCGTGTGTGTGTGTGTGTATAAATATCACATCTTGTGTACCCTACTTGAAATGACTTTGGAATCAGTCTTGTTTTTAAATGTGGGTATTGTAGGTTTTATGCAGAATATTGAAAAATAAAATGGGCAATTTTATGTTGTAAAACCCGTATTATGTTCATAACATAACCGAGCTCTCTCTAGCTGTCACGTACTATCCGTAAAGCTGCTTTCACATCGGACGCGAACTAATTTTCGCGAGACAGATTACATTCAAAGTTAATGCAAAGACGGGAATACACGCGTTATGGGCGCATTAAGCCGCTTTCACACTGGACACGAAACAAATTTTTCATTGACTTTGAATGTAATCTGTTGAGCAAAAAATTTGTCTTGTGTCCAGTGTGAAAGCGGCTTATGCCCATTTTCCGCAAGCAAACACTGGTCATTAAGACAGAATAAGTAAACCATTACCACGGGCAATTTCCGAAAAGGCCATTTAGCCTGGAGCTTTCGCCCCTTCGTCATATACCAGTGCAGAAGTTGTTCGTTACTCCATGCTAACGACACACCACAGTTATGCACACGAACCAGCAGGTCGTTATAATACACACCAAAGCAGTCCATAAGTTTTTGGTCCACTTTTTGCTGCTCCTCACTGTCAATGTTTCTCTCTAAACTCAGACCCACCGGATTTCTACGGTCTCCGGTCTACACTTGGGTATGTCAACCCGTTCTAAAAGTATGTCTGTATGGGGTGGATTCTAGCTCTGCCTCAATCTTAGCTACAGAGTAGAAAACCAGTGTACTCAACATAGTAGCCGTAGGTAGACAGCTAATTTGAGCTTGAGCTGCCAGACTTTCGCACTGCGTCCTCCACTTTTGCGTTTATTAGAACAAGTTCATTTCATTAGATCTACAAAACCCAAAACCAGTGAAGTTGGCACGTTATGTAAATCGTTTATAAAAACAGAATACAATGATTTGCAAATCCTTTTCAACTTGTATTCAATTGACTACACTGCGAAGACAAGATGTTTAATGTTCAAACTGAGAAACTTTTTGTTTTTTTTGCAAATAATCATTAACTTAGAATTTAAAGGCAGCAACACATTGCAAAGAAGTTGGCACAGGGGCCTTTTTACCACTGTGTTACATTGCCTTTCCTTTTAACGACACTCAGTAAACGTTTGGGAAATGAGCAGACGAATTTTTGAAGGTTTTCAGGTGGAACTCTTTCCCATTCTTGCTTGATGTACAGCTTAAGTTGTTCAACAGTCCGGGGTCTCCCTTGTCGTATTTTACGCTTCATAATGCGTCACACATTTTCAATGGGAGACGGGTCCGGACTACAGGGAGGCCAGTCTAGTACCCGCACTCTTTTACTATGGAGCCATGCTGTTGTAACACATGCAGAATGTGGCTTTGCATTGTCTTGCTGAAATAAGCATGGGCCTCCATGAAAAAGACGTTGCTTGGATGGCAACATATGTTGCTCCAAAACCTGTATGTACCTTTCAGCATTAATGGTGCCTTCACATATGTGTAAGTTGCCCATGCCTTGGGCACTAATACACCCCCATACCATCACAGATGCTGGCTTTTGAACTTAGCGCCTATAACAGTCCGGATGGTTCTTTTCCTCTTTGGTCCGGAGGACACGACGTCCACAGTTTCCAAAAACAATTTGAAATGTGGACTCGTCAGACCACAGAACACTTTTCCACTTTGCATCAGTCCATCTTAGATAAGCTTGGGCCCAGCGAAGCCGGCGGCGTTTCTGGGTGCTGTTGATAAATGGCTTTTGCTTTGCATTGTAGAGTTTTAACTTGCACTTGCAGATGTAGCGACTTACTGTAGTTACTGACAGTGGTTTTCTGAAGTGTTCCTGAGCCCATGTGGTGATGTCCTTTACACACTGAAGTCGGTTTTTGATGCAGTACCGCCTGAGGGATCGAAGGTCACGGGTCATTCAATGTTGGTTTTCAGCCTTGCCGCTTACGTGCAGTGATTTCTCCAGATTCTCTGAACCTTTTGACGATATTATGGACCGTAGATGATGAAATCCCTAAATTTCTTGCAATAGCTCGTTGAGGAATGTTGTTTTTAAACTGTTCGACAATCAGCTCACGCATTTGTTCACTAAGTGATGACCCTCGCCCCATCCTTGTTTGTGAATGACTGAGCATTTCAGGGAAGCTGCTTTTATACCCAATCATGGCACCCACCTGTTCCCAATTAGCCCGTTCACCTGTGGGATGTTCCAAATAAGTGTTTGATGAGCATTCCTCAACTCACTCAGTCTTTTTTGCCACTTGTGCCAGCTTTTTTGAAACATGTTGCAGGCATCAAATTCCAAATGAGCTAATATTTGCAAAAAATTACTAAGTTTACCTGTTCGAACATTTAGTAACTTGCCTTTGCAGTGTATTCAATTGAATATAGGTTGAAAAGGATTTGCAAATCATTGTATTCTGTTTTTATCCACGATTTACACAACGTGCCAACTTCACTGGTTTTGGGTTTTGTATACACATGTACTGGGTTTGATTGCGGAATTTGCCCGTCGATTCCTTCTTAGATGGCAGACGCGGCTCATTTTCTCTCTGAGGAGCCGGACCCGGAAAACTGCGTTCTGCTGCCTCGTCCTGCCTAGATCCACTCTCCACAGAGCTGGCTAATTAGAAGAAAATGGGCATACGGGGAGTGGGGGCCATCGTGGAAGAGCCGCCCAAATGAGGTGTTGAAGGCAGAGACTACAATGGACTACAAATGGGGTTTTTTTTGAGGATGGCGGCATGAGCTAAATAAGGACCCTTTTTTGGAGTTTGAACGATCAGGAGCACTCTAGGGGAGTCCAAGATCAAAATATATATTTGGAAATGTTGCATAATTGGTCCCCTTTAACATATCATCCCAACTTTAAATGATCGATGGGTGTTATCGTTTTGGTTGAACCCCCCCCCCAAATGAGGCTGGGCCATTCCGTTGCAATGTCTACTCCAGCATGAAGAAGTAAAGTTACTTACCCCCAGAATTAATGTTTTGCTTGTACCATTGGGTTCAATACCTTGGAATAAACACTTAAATGGGCCTCTGTACAAAGTCCTAGGTTTAAAAAAGTAACATCACGCAATAGTGGCTCATCCATAACACTGATTTTTTTTTTTTCTTTCTTTTGAAAAAGACAAACCCATTTCAGCGTTCAGTCAGGTCTCCTACATAATGCAGACCTCAAACTCTCTGCTTTTGGGCTGAGATATTAAAGTTTAAGGAATGCTTAGAAAGTATATTGTCTCCCCAAAATGCCTGTCTTTTTTCACATTGGTAGGATATTTGCTTTTTTTGGACTTACCAGTGTTCTTGCCATTATTTTCTTGGCCTTTTCCCACAAATCCAAGTGGGTGGTATGATAATGCGCAGTAATCTTTTTTTTTTTTTTTTCATTTAAGAAGAGTAACTTTTTTGAACAATTTATGTTATTTCTTTGTTTCCAAATGTCACATCAGTAACGCTGATGCTAGTTTCCTCTGGTGTTGTACTTTCCTAAATCCCTTGAAGACTCTTAAAGTAGCTTTAAGTTGCGCAGATCTCCTCTGCATAGCGAGGGAGATTGCGGTCTACCTGGCACAAAACAAACAGCCATCATCTAAATGCCCAGGAATAAGTTGACTGCTCTACTTTTCACTACAGAAAAACATTGTTTATGTTCTCTTTCAAGGCATTTGGATTTCAATTATTTTAAGCATTTTAACATATTAACTATACAAACCTTAACCGTGTAGCCTAAGTGTATAGGCATCGCTTTCAAAATTGCAGATTAAGACAAGTGACCCATTAGTGAAATAAAGTACGCGCAGTTAAGATTGAAATTTTTGGACAAAGCCTGGCAGCATAAGTCACAATTGCATGGATTTTGTTTGGAATGTTCCGGCTAATGGGGACTGCCAAGCCAATGTTGACATGGAGATTAAAAAAAAAAAAAATTTGAAGTATGTATTATGATTGGTCATTATAAGTTGGAAAACTCATTGTAATATATTGCTAAACTGTAAAAATGAAAATAATTATGTATATATGTATAATATATTGAAATAAATACATTGAAACTAATTAATATTATTGTTGTCATTCCGTGACAATTTGCCCCTAGTAATTCCGTGACATTGACTTTTTGAAATTTCTTGCCCATAAAGCAGGGTTAAAGTCAATATTTGTTTCAATAACTTACAGTATTAACAAAAAACACCTTAAATATGAACATATTGACGTTTCATTACTTAACTACTATAGGAACATCACTTTCTGGATACAAAAACATAAAAAAAAACCACGTCAATTTTGTGTAATTCTGTAACGGAGTAGTTTTTGCTTGTTTCTTCTATGAAAATTTCTCAAAAAATATATTTTCACTTAATAATATGAAAGAACAAGTTAATACCTTCAATATGACATATGATACTTGATTTTATCTTATTTGGTTGTACAGTTACAACCCAAAATGTAATGGGACTGTAATTCCATGACAGCTTGGCAGCCCCCTAATGTGGTCCCTGTTGAAATCTAAACAAACGAAAAGACCCATTTACCATTACACCTGAGTTCATTGCACAGAGGCCTGAGGCTCTCTCCTTTTCTTTATAATTGGATTACAAATCTTTTTTTTTTGCACCACATGACCAGACTTTGATGAGATCTAAATTTAAGACGAGGCTTAATTTTAGTTTTGAAGTCAAAATACAAAGTTAAAAAAGAGGACTGAGTGTCACCGTCGACCCATCATAGAATGTGTCTTGACCCCAGTTTTTGTTCTGGTAAATCTCATCTTCTCATAAGATGGTGTTGATCACCTCTGTTGTGTCATTTGGCTTGATGGCTGTTAGTTAGCTGTAAGGAAATCATGGTGCTTTGTGAACAAATAAGAGTAGTCTCATTTATACTCTTTCAAAAAAAACTATACATTGTTTTTCGCATCAATTTATTATACATGAAATGTTTTGACAAATGTGGAAAACATATTGAAATATACTCTTCCAAAGAAGAAACTATACAAATATTGAATTATTGATGACACTTTCCTTTCAATATGTTTTCCACATTTGTCAAAACATTTCATGTATAATAAATTGATGCTAAAAACAATGTATAGTTTCTTTTTTGGAAGAGTATAATAAAGGACATCCTGTAGGGTATATTTGTTGCAGGTAACAGAGTGGGAGAAAAAAATTGAAAAAGAGGAAGCAGCGACTGCAGAAGAAGAGAGGAATGGAAGTGTTTGGTGATTACTTTATGGAATGAAGTTGTCAAGTTAGTTTCCTGTTTCACTTTATTTGTACTGCGTTCCCCATTGATCCCTGGTTTCTTTCCAGGATAAAGTACCTCTGGCCTCTAATACTTGTTAATACTAACCATCTGGTGGCTCTGAACTGTCCTGTCTGAAACATCCAGTTGGTACTTGTTGCAATGTAGAGCAATTGCCTAAAAACTGGCGGAAACAAGCACTTTACCCCCTCCCTATTTTGGTCCAGTTTATTCCATGAAGAATTGTTTGGAATGCTGAGGATTTCATCTTAGGTTTTCACCTACATATTACTCATGCTGTCACGTGTAGTGTTGTTGATATGGAAAGGTATCACACTTCTGTCTTTCAGCAAATGGCTGCATGTACAAGCGATCGGTGTCCTTCTATGGTGAGAATCAATACTCTTTTTAAAAAAACTGATCTGATCATGTACGCATTCTTAACCCCAAAGCATCATATAACTGACATACCTGCTTCAGAGTTCCCTGAAATCCGTTTTCTTTCTTTGGAGTAAAAACCTGTTGATGCTTTACATTATCCTGTGATGTCAGTAGATTGTAGAAATATTCAAAATGTTTTTTACGACGGACAGAAACTGTCAAAGGAGTCAAGGTAGAGCGGACACTGGAATTGTGGCAATTCTGAAAAAGGCCGAGTTCCCTGGAATACAGTGGAAACAAGGACCTCGTATGGCTTACTCCTCTGAGGAGTGTGGAGATTTCCCTACTGCTGCGCACAGAGAAATGAAGAGTTCTCTCCTCCACAATTGAAATAAATTTAAAATTGGCTCCTTTGCACTGAAGTGTTCTTTGTTTTCAATGAATTCATTTGCCCTTTGAGTCGTGTCTTTGTAATATTGAGAAAGCAGTGTGGTGTTTGCCTACTTGCTTTGTACTTTTCAGGTCTAGTGGACGTTTGTGATTTCAATTACCAGCGAATCAAAGTGACATTTTGAGTGCTTTATCAAATTTTCAGTGACTAAAATCTTTATTCGGAGCTGCAGCACCATGACACACTGAAAGGCACTGGCTTTTTTCTTTCTTGCGAGAACAGTTGAGGTTTTACTATATGTAGGTAGCCATATGAGTCTTTATTGAACTCATATTGATCATTTCTGATTGTTTTGAAGAAAGTTCTGGATATCTCTGGGAATATTTGCTCAAAATGGGTTTTTTCAACACATGATTTTCCTTTGAACCCGCATACCTAAGAATAGGGTTACATTTGATTGAGCGGACGTTCATTCAATATTTAAAGGGGTGAATCTGAGGCATTTTTATCATTCAGCCTGCCACCAGAACATCATCTCCACAGAATATCCCTTTTTCTAACTGCATTTATTAATCATTTTATTTACCCTTGGAGCACTAAATGCCATTATTGTTACTCAGTGATCTAAGATCTCAAAATCAAAGCTGTTGAAAACCTACCACGTGGCGACACGTTTAAAAGAGCTCCCACAGGGTAGCTCTTTTAAACAAGTTGCCTCATGATAGGTTTTCAACAGCACAAGATAATTAAATTAATATTTTTAAATGTATTTCTGCGCTCCTAGGGTTAATATTTTTATTTATTATTTATCGTTACGCAAACATCATGTCATATTGTGACGCAAATCACCTATTTCATCACAGTTGTTCATCATGGAATCCAAGCACTTCTGCTTTCGTAGGAATTTGTGGATATTGCACAAGATGCTTGTTTACTATAAGTGAGTAACAGGGCGGTGCTGCCCATCATGCTTTTGTTGGCCGTGAAGTCTGTGACATTGGCATTAATCCACTTAACTGGGCCATAGGTAGGGCAGCAGGTAGGTACTCCAATAAAACTGCCAACTGGAGATGAGAAATGTGTGTTATCAGGGTGGAACTGTGTAATTTGAACTCTGTATTCCTCATTCCTACGGTGCCTGTCTTTGTTCCCGGAAGATGCCGGGTGCAGAGCAGATGGACCCCGAGGAGAGCGAAGCCCTGGCGTTCAGCGTTCCGGAGCTGAGCGCGTACGAGCCGTTTACGTTAGAGAAGCAGGAGAAGAGGGATGAGAGCTGTAAGGAGCTGGTGAGGCGGAGGGTGGGGAAGGTCTGCGCTTGCAGCGGCAGCCGAATGAAGAGTCTGGTGCTGGGCTTCTTCCCCGTCCTCCGCTGGCTGCCCCGGTACCAAGTCAGGGACTGGCTGCTGGGGGACATGATGTCGGGGCTCATCGTAGGCATCTTACTGGTGCCCCAGTCCATCGCCTACTCCCTGCTGGCGGGGCAGGACCCTGTCTACGGCCTGTACACCTCCTTCTTCTCCAGCATCATCTACACCCTGCTGGGCACCTCGCGCCACATCTCGGTGGGCATCTTCGGGGTTCTGTGCCTGCTGGTGGGGCAGGTGGTGGACAGGGAGCTGCTCCTCGCCGGGTATCTCTCCGACAATCAGACCGCTGTGGCAGAGCCGGGGAACTTCACCTGCGACCGCAGCTGCTACGCCATCATGGTGGGGGCCACCGTCACCTTCACAGCCGGCATCTATCAGGTAGGACTGAGAAGAACTGACTGGAGTCTTAAGTGCTTCAATTTCAATGTAATGGATCAGACCCAAACTGACTTTTCAATAACATATTGTTAAAAGCAACTTAATACTAATATTTTGTGGTTCTAGTTAAGCAGATTATCTGATTGAAAAAATATAAATTATGTTTTCTGTACTTTCATATGATGGGAAGTTTTACAATTTGGGTCAATTTTTCAGACTCCAAGTTCTGCTCCAAACCTGGAGTTACGTCAATATGGGAAAATCGCCCATAAAAGCTTTTGATTCCTTACCACTGTGTGGAGAGATGTATGTGGGCCTGGAAAATGCATTTTTTTTGTATCATATGTGCTCGGACAGATGTGGGCCAAATTTAGATGAGCACCCCCCTAAAACCAACATATGGGGATAAATCAATGAATAACTCCCAATTATCACAGTGCTACTTCTTATATTTGTAACTGTTATTGTTGCTGCCATCCAAAGGAACACTTTGACACCAAACATGACTTAAATGCTTTGAAATATGAGACCCAGGAGGAATTGAAGCCATAAAAAGCATAATTTGGCTTCATTTTTCATCAGAAATTGCAAGGTTAACATTAAAATTAATATAGATCCCAAAGTGATCCACCCTAAATATTGTGTAAAAAGTAGATGCTCTATGCCAAGTTCGTTTGCACCACCACCTTTATTTTGAATTGATATTATTTTAGATTGTGCTTAAAAGGTGACTGTGAAATAGTCTCCTAAGATCTAGCTCTGAAAACATTTGCACTCTCAACAATTGTGATAGAAAGGAGTATGTTGGTATTTCAGGTGCAGGAAAATATTAGTTTGTCTGCCAATGAGTTGATGGCCATGATGCTGTGCAGGTATTGATGGGACTCCTCCAGGTGGGCTTCGTGTCTGTGTACCTGTCGGACTCTCTGCTCAGTGGCTTCGCGACGGGGGCGTCCCTCACCATCCTCACGTCCCAGGTGAAGTACCTGCTAGGGCTGAAGCTGCCTCGTGCCCAGGGGCTGGGCTCGCTGGTGAGGACCTGGATCAGCCTGTTTAAGAACATTGGGCAAACCAACGTGTGTGACCTGGTCACCAGCCTGGTGTGCCTGCTGGTGCTTGTGCCCAGTAAGGAGCTCAATGACCGCTTCAAGTCCAAGCTAAAGGCGCCCATCCCCTTCGAGCTCTTCGTGGTCATCGCCGCCACGCTTGCCTCGCACTACGGCAAGTTCAAGGAGCGTTTCAGCTCCGAGGTATCCGGCACTATCCCCACCGGCTTCCTCCCGCCCCAGCTCCCCGATTTGTCGCTGATCCCCAATGTGGCGCTTGACGCCCTCTCCATAGCCATCGTGGGTTTCGCCATCACAGTCTCTCTCTCCGAGATGTTCGCCAAGAAGCATGGCTACATGGTGGACCCCAACCAGGAGATGTATGCCATTGGCTTCTGCAACATCTTGCCTTCCTTCTTTCGCTGCTTCACCACCAGTGCCGCGCTGACGAAGACTCTGGTGAAGGAGTCCACGGGTTGCCAGACCCAGGTGTCCGGCCTGGTGACGGCCCTCGTGTTGCTGCTAGTCCTGCTGGTTATTGCCCCCCTCTTCTATTCCCTGCAGAAGTAAGTTTCCCCCACTGAGCAACTGCCATATCAGTGTTGGGCTTCTACATGTTCTGGGTGTTTCATGCAACAGTGAGCTGAAGACTGGATAATCTTACTTGGTCCTTTCTTTGTGATGAATGCTATGTAATGAATGCTTTGTCTTGATGCAGGGTTGTCAAACTGGTTTGCAAAAGGGCAGAGGGGCTGCAAGTTTTCATTCCAACCAAGCAGAAGCACACCTGATGCAAATAATTTAAGCAACTGATCTCATCCTGCACAGTTGACAGTTGATTGCTCAGAGTGAAAACCTGCAGCCCCTCGGCCCTTCTGTGGACCAATTTAACACTCCTGTCTTAATGCGTCTACTGTTTGACCTACACATAAACATTTAGTAACTGGTATTGAATCCACCAGTCTTTTAGGCTTTGCTGTCTTCCAAGAAGATGTTAAACATGAATGAAAAACCTGAATATTACTCAACTAATTTGTGGTCAGTCCAAGAGTGTGCTGCTGTTTCTCTGCCCCAATTGTCAAAATGGGAGGTTACTGTTGTCTTCTTATTTAAATTCAATACCAGTTCATTTTTTCAGCCAGTTTATTTTTGTTATTCAGTGACTGTACCGCTCATTAACTCTTGGCCTGGGAAATTGACAAATTTTATACCTAATTATATGGTCAATACTTTCACTACCCAGCCACAGAGGTATTTTTCTTTTAAATTTGGTTTGAATTCTGGGCTATTAAGAGTCTGGCTTTTGTTAGAGCTTCTGAGCTAATGGACGTTTCACAGCATGGTTTTTCTTGTTTGCAGGTGTGTGCTTGCTGTCATTATTGTTGTCAACCTTCGGGGGGCGCTGCGCAAATTTGCCGACGTGCCTGGCATGTGGAGGGTGAACCGTGTGGACGCGGCCATCTGGCTGGTTACCATGGGAACGTCAGCTCTGGTGAACACAGAGCTGGGCCTCCTGGTCGGGGTGCTGGTTTCGGCGTTCACCGTCCTGGGACGCACCCAGAGGGCCCCTGCAGCGCAGCTGGGCCAGTCGGGACACCTGGACCTCTATGAAGACCTGGCCTCTTACAAAGGTCTAAAGACGGTCCCTGGAACGGTCATCTTCCGGTACGAAGCGCCAGTGTACTACGCTAACCAGACACTTTTTAAGAAGGCCCTTTATCGCTGCGTGGGTCTGGACCCGGTCCAGGAGAAGGCCCGCCGCAGGAAGCAGGAGAAGTGCAACAGGAAGCAGGAAATGAACACCAACATGGATGTGGAGACCGTGGATGAGCAGGTGAGGGATGTGGAGGTGCCCACCAAAGGCCTGCTGTACCAGCCGACGAGCTTCCACACCCTGGTCATAGACTGCGCACCTGTCTTGTTCCTGGACACAGCCGGGGTGGGAGCGATGAAGGAGCTCCGGAAGGACTATGGGGAGCTCGGGGTGCGGGTTCTTTTGGCTCGCTGCAACACCTCCGTCCTGGACTCCTTGCACAGGGGCGGCTATCTGGAGCAGGACCCTGGCGATGTGGAGAAGGTGTTCTTCACCATCGACGATGCTGTGGGTTACGCCTGTAGCCTGTCCTGTCAGAATGGAGACTGTGATGCATCTCATGTGTGAAACGGTGTTAGGAATTGAACAATATGATTAGTGCAGTTACTAAGTATTTCCAGCGGCAACCCCATTTTTCTACTCTTTCAATTGGATCTGTCCAACTAATTTAAATGAAACCATAATTATGGTGTTTTGGTCAAAACCATTAGCTTTAATTTGAGGGTATTTGGATCCATTTTTGAGGACCTTAGACATCACCACCATTTTATTGTGCGCAGTGATTGGTCAAATATTTATGGACTGCACTCTAGCTGTATGTTTTGAAGTCCTTGATATTCGTGCATATTTCTTGAAGTGCACTTGTTACTTTATGCTGCGTATTGAAGGACTTGACACAAATCCAACAATCCTAAAAATCAATGTGAGTGGTGTTGGTTGGTAGTGTGAGGGTTTGAGCTGACATCTGAGATGTTTCCTGGTTTCAGTGAAACTGTAAGAGCTGGTTCGCTCACTGCTTCATCAGTGTCTTCTCTGTAGGCCAATGTTTCTGTGGAGGATTAGCTTGTTGCTAATCTCTTCTGAAGCAGGCAGCTTTATTTAAAGACTGATGTGTCAATGTGTTACTTTATCATTATCTGTTTGATAATCCTCTGACTCTCTCATTATTTTTAACTTACTTTTTTTGAATTCCTCTCATTATGCACTTGCATAAAACCCAATGGAAAGGTACTGATCGTGAGATGCATTTGACCTCATTTCTATGCTGAATGTATATAGATATGTGTCCATTGTGACTTAATAGGTCCTCTGGAAAAATCAGGAATTTAATATACATATTTATGATATTGAATCGTAATCCTGTTAAAACCAAAAGGGAATGTGCTCCATCACTTTTTTATAACATTTCTGTATTTATTCAAACCATGTTACTGGATATGCTTTTTTTGTCAATTAAGCAGTCTAATGCCTTATGTGCTCTGTATATCCAAATAATTGGATTTAGCATTTATTTTCTGAAGTACTGAGGTAGGATTTTTTATATTGATTTTGTTTATCACATTTTCTATTTTTATAGCAATACATTATATTTTCTATCAAGACTTTCAAAGTGTGTACTTTGCTCTTGGAATGTTTGCATCCCAAACATGATCAAAAGTGCCTAATGCTGTTTTCTTCAGCAGAACTATGAAAGCCCCATTTAATGTCTACAAAAAGTTGCCCTCAACTTGGAATAATTTTTTAGAGGATCTAAAAAACAGTACTTGCCTACGGGCAGTCTTGATTAAACTTTAAAAAAGAGCGGTCCATTCAGGAACTTTGCTCCCTTATGACTTTGCACAGCTAGATGTTTTCTGAAAAAGGAAAGGCTTGCCATAAATGAACGTTCAGTAGATTTTTCCTCTTCCATGTATCAAGAGCTTTTCTGGACAGTGATGCATTCTTAGCCTTGGGAATGCCCAGAACGGCGCCATTCTCCTATAAAATGAACGTTTACTTCATTGCCATTCAAAGACTCCAGCTTGATACTGATGTACAAGCCTTGCCGTAGATGTTGTGCTGCTTTTATCTAAGATTTGCTATACCGTAAATTTCTGAGCTTGTACAAACTTTTTCTGCCTAATTACTGAGCGCAATAATCGATTTGAGAGAGAAAAGCTAACACGCATTATATGCTTGAACAGTCTGGTGTATTTTTTTGTCTGCATCTTACAAACCTCTGGCTTGTTGCGAGGTCAGCTTGCACCTTTGATTGAAGACGGGTGAGGTTAGATTTCCATGGATGTAGAACTAAGGTCACGGCTCATACTTCCCTTTTTAAATGGGAGGTCTGTTCTCTATCAGCATTTGTGTTCAGCTTCGATTCACTGAGTGTTGAGATTATTTTTCTTCAGAAATGGTTTTGAGTACAGAACAAAAGAAACACCATGCATTCATTTGTAAGTCACTGATATTGACTGAAATTTAACTTGAATTCCGGCCATTGTTGGTGTTTTACTATGTAAGACGAGAACTGTGATATTTAGTTTGTTCAGACTTTGTGTAATTGGGAAAGATGTTTTGTGTCCGCCACCAAATGACCGTTTATATTGTAAATCCACAGATTTAGCTAGGTCATGATTGAACAAATTGGCATTTAGTCATGTGAGTATACTAGTCTATAGCTGTCAGGAAGGAATTTGTGATTCAAGGTGAGAAAATAATATCAGATTATTGATGATCCTGCACTCCTGGGAGATGATGGAGAAATGGTTTTATCTGTTACGTATATGTTAGCTGCAGACAATCTTTTGGAGTTTCTCCCAATAGCTTTTGGATATTGATAAAAATGTATGTTCTAAATGACTTGTAACCATTTTTAAATGAATCAGAAAATGACACGAACTGAATGTAGCTCAGGTCTCCACAGGTCATTTACCCTTCAGCACTTGAGTGAGGGTTGAGTGTATATCAATATTTGCCATTTACAGTTACTGTGTCTTTATTCAATTCAGAGGAATAATCGTGGAGATGTAGTTTAAGGTATGTGATGGCCTCTATGATTCCTTTTTGAATCTGACAGACGGTCAGTATTTACTGGTCTGTTTACATGGAATATCAGCCAAAATAAAAGCTGTCAAAAAAAAAACATATTTTGTTATTGAGTGAAGTTTATTTTTATTTCAGGAAGCCAATATAAATGCTGCTCTGTTTGAGCTTTGGCTGTGTCATTAACTAGCTACAACTGCGAATTTACAGCAGTTAAAATGCTGTTGGTTTTTAACTGGCAGGGTTTGTTTGTCTGGAGTTTCGGAATCGGCCCTGCCTATCTCCTTGTCTGCTGTGCCTCCAAATGATTTTTTGGCTTCTGTAGTAAACTTTTGCACAAGACGTTTGCACTGAGAGTCCTAAAGAGGCTCTGTTGCTTGACTGGGGTTGCGATTCTAGTCTGAGTGAACTTGGTTCCATCGATGCAGCCACTGAACCATTCAGCAAGGTGCTTACCCAGCGGCGACTTACAATTTGTGGTTGAGGGCTTCAGCTAAATGACTTCAAAGTGATGAACAGAAACAATGAGGCAATTTTCCACAAATTATGGGAAGTTGTTTTTGTGAAATGGTTTTGTTACCTTGCAAAAGAGCAGTTTACTCAAATACTGTGCAATGGCTCATGGCGCAAGTTCTGTTCAATGCTTTGAGGTTTTCCATCTTCCACTTTGACCAAATAAGACAAATCTGTCCATTTCACGTGACAATTGAATGTTATAAATCCTCGATCATTCAAATATCTCTTAGAGGACATATCCGGTTTAATAAATTTTATTTGATTCAGTAAGCAAAAACATGGTCAGTTGAGAGCTCCAATGTTTAGTGCAGGCTTTTTTTTATTATTATTTTGCTCTCCTTCATTTTAGATCTTCAATCAAACAATTCAGTTGTGGTTTTAATGCTCGCTCTGAGCCTATTTTTAAAAAAATGTTTTATAATGGGTATCCAGTTCGTGACACTGTTCCCTGCTACTACCTCGGTCTTGTCTCTCTCAGGATTCTCTATCAACTAGGAGCACCTTCAGTTCTGCGCCCCTTTTTGGGGGAAAACAAACAATTCAATTATGCATGGAAATCAATGATAAATAAGCGCGAAAACTGAGCAGTCAAATGCCCAAACATTGTTGTGTACCGGGTTGCACTTTGAATAAAATGACGAGTCCAGACCTCAGGTGCCTTCTCCAACCTGGAAAAGGGAAAAATCCAAAAAAGGAAAGGTTTATGGCTCCAGTCTATTCGAAGAGAGGATAAGGAGAGGAACAACCTTAATTTATTAATGCAAGGTAGCAAAATAATTGCAAGACATATCAATAAATCAAGAAATGAATGTAAACAGGATCCGAGGTTTTAAATCCCCCAAAATAGGGCGCGGCCTTGACGTTTGGCAAAGTACCCGAATGTGCCGGTAGGGTCTTCCACTTTCTGTAATAATACCAGTTAGTTGCAGCATAATTAACTGCACAAACCAATTCGTGAAGGGCTCGAGAATATGTTCCCTTCATATTCCTGAACAAAAACCTAAGGATCTGACCCGGTTCTGCCCCGACTCCAGCTGATCTGGCTCAGAGCCGGGGCAGATCCGAAGCGGAGGAGCTTGCTCTCTCTGGGAATCCACTTGGATCAATTCAATTCAACTAAAGAACTGGGTGCCGTCGACCCATTCGCGTGTTTGTATTATTCACTTCCTGTCAGGTAAATCACAAGTTATTTTCCATAATTTCTAACATGACATTTTGCTAAGTTTTCGCATTTTATTATTTGGTCATAGCAAGGGAATGATCTTGCTTTTTGTGTTGGGTAATTCGATCGGTTCCTTATACTTTCCAGTAGCGAGTAAGTGACAGTTTCGATATTAGTATTGGAAATAATTCCTTTTCAACCGTCATCAGTATGAACTGAGATCAGCACTTTCGGTGTATCGTGACTTTTCGGTATCCAGAGAAACATTCAAGTGAGTAAAAAAGTCCATCATGCATCCAGTCAAGAAAATTTAGAGTTTAATGTCTACTGCAGCTGTAACGGTGGCAGCCTTGTTACTGATGACACCCCAGCTGGCTGGGGAATGCGCAGTATATGCATTTGCGATATTAAATATTAATGATTAATTCTAAACCCCCTTATCACAAAAAAAACCTTTTAAAATCGCTCCGGTAAACGTACTACAGTGAATTACTTTCAGTGCTCAACGATGATCAGTGGCGTGGCCAGCAGGGGTGCTAAGACACGTCCCTTTTTGACTGCAATTAGTCGTTCTACATCATTTTCCTTTCTGTTCACAGTTTTAATGAACAGACACTTGTCTTATATATAAAACATATAGGTTTTGATCCTCGCCTCGTATCAACCAGCGGTGGTCGGCAGCTCTTTTCAGAAGAAGCGCGCAATTGGCTAATGTGCTACATGGATGGAAATTGTGAAGGTCCTGCTCGGAAGGGCAATGTAGATTAGAGTTCCCCTAGGCGCGTCCTATTAGCCAGATGTGTGCTCATAAAGGATATTCTGACCTTGGCTACATCAGAGTATCCTCCGCCCTCGTTCTGAGCTTGAGAAGTTTTGCCCAGCAAATGTAAAAAAAACAATTGCTAACGGGGTCGGGCTGTGGACACTCTCCGCAGTTGCCTATGTCTCCGGAGTTGCCTGTGTACTAAGTGCTTGTACATAGTTCTGTAATTGGATATCCTAGCTGCAGGGAGGATTGGAAATGCCAAAAAAAAAATATATATATATATATATATATATATATATATATACACTCAACAAAAATATAAATGCAACACTTTTGTTTTTGCTCCCATTGTCATGAGATGGACTCAAAGATCTAAAATTCATTCCAGATACACAATATTACCATTTCTCTCAAACATTGTTCACAAATCTGTCTAAATGTGTGATAGTGAGCACTTTTGCTTTGCTGGGACAATTCATCCCACCTCACAGGTGTGCCACATCAAGATGCTCATCAGACACCATGATTAGTGCACAGGTGTACCTTAGACTGTCCACCATAAAAGGCCACTCTGAAATGTGCAGTTTTTGCTTTATTGGGGGTCTGGGGACTCAGAACCAGTCAGTATCTGGTGTGACCACCATTTGCCTCATGCAGTGCAACACATCTTCTTCGCATAGAGTTTATCAGATTGTCAATTGTGGCCTGTGGAATGTTGGTCCACTCCTCTTCAATGGCTGTGCGAAGTTGCTGGATATTAGTGGGAACTGGTACTCGCTGTCGTATACGCCGGTCAAGCACATCCCAAACATGCTCAATGGGTGACATGTCCGGTGAGTATGCTGGCCATGCAAGAACTGGGACATTTTCAGCTTCCAAGAATTGTGTACACATCCTTGCAACATGGGGCCGTGCATTATCTTGCTGAAACATGATGGATGTATGGATGGATGTATGGCACAACAATGGGCCTCAGGATCTCATCACGGTATCTCTGTGCATTCAAAATGCCATCAATAAAATCCACCTGTGTTCTTCGTCCATAACAGATGCCTGCCCATACCATAACCCCACCACCACCATGGGCCACTCGATCCACAACATTGACATCAGCAAAGCGCTCACCCACGACCCACACGCGCTGTCTGCCATCTGCCCTGAGCAATGTAAACAGAGATTCATCCGTGAAGAGAACACCTCTCCAACGTGCCAGACGCCATCGAATGTGAGCATTTGCCCACTCAAGTCTGTTACGGCGAAGATCTGGAGTCAGGTTAAGACCCGATGCGGACAATGAGCATGCAGTTGAGCTTCCCTGAGACGGTTTCTGACAGTTTGTGCAGAAATTCTTTGGTTATGCAAACCAATTGTTTCAGCAGCTGTCTGAGTAGCTGGTCTCAGACGATCTTGGAGGTGAACCTGCTGGATGTGGAGGTCCTGAGCTGGTGTGGTTACAGGTGGTCTGCGGTTGTGAGGCCGGTTGGATGTACTGCCATATTCTCTGAAACGCCTTTGGAGACGGCTTATGGTGGAGAAATGAACATTCAATGCCCGAGCAACAGATCTGGTTGACATTCCTGCAGTCAGCATGCCAATTGCACGTTCCCTCAATGCTTGCGCCATCTGTGGCATTTTGCTGTGAGACAAAACTCCACATTTCAGAGTGGCCTTTTATTGTGGGCAGTATAAGGTATACCTGTGCACTAATCATGGTGTCTGATGAGCATCTTGATGTGGCACACTTGTGAGGTGGGATGGATTGTCTCAGCAAAGCAAAAGTGCTCACCATCACACATTTAGACAGATTTGTGAACAATGTTTGAGACTGGGGGACTTCAACGCCCACGTGGGCAGCGACAGTGTTACCTGGAGGGGTGTGATTGGGAGGAACGGTCTCCCCGATCTGAACCCGAGCAGTGCTCTGTTATTGGACTTCAGTGCTAGTTACGGTTTGTCCATAACGAACACTATGTTCAAGCATAAGGGCGTCTATCAGTGCACGTGGCACGAGGATGCCCAAGGTCGGAGGTCAATGATCGACTATGTGGTCTTGTCATCTGACCTTCGGCGGTATGTCTTGGACACTCGGGTGAAGAGAGGGGCTGAGCTGTCCACTGATCACCACCTGGTCATGAGTTGGATCCACTGGCGGAGGAGGAAGCTGGACAGACTTGGCAGGCCCAAACGTGTTGTGAGGGTCTGTTGGGAACGTCTGGCGGAACCCTCTGTCAGAGAGGTTTTCAACTCCCACCTCCGGGAGAGCTTTGACCAGATCCCAAGGGAGTCTGGAGACATTGAGTCTGAATGGACCACGTTCTTCACCTCCATTGTGAGGCTGTTCAGAGCTGTGGCCGTAAGGCTTCTGGCGCCTGTCGTGGCGGCAATCCCCGAACCCTGTGGTGGGCTCCAGAATTAAGGGATGCTGTCAAGCTGAAGAAGGAATCCTACCGAGCTTGGTTGGCTTGTGGGACTCCTGAGGCAGCTGACCGGTACAGGCAGGCTGAGCGTGCTGCGGCCCGGGCAGTGGCGGAAGCAGAAACTTGGGTATGGGAAAAGTTCGAGGAGGTCATGGAGGAGGACTATCGGTCGGCCCTGAAGAGATTCTGGCAAACCGTCCTCGACCGGAAGAAGGTGGCTAGCCCCCTCTGGGTTGGAGGAGAGCTCTTGCCTCAAGTGGAGGAGCTCAAGTATTTTGGGGTCTTGTTCACGAGTGAGGGAGGAATGGAGCGTGAGATTGACAGACAGATTGGTGCAGTAGTAATGCGATCATTGTACCGATCTGTTGTGGTGAAGAAGGAGCTGAGTCGAAAGGCAAAGCTCTCAATTTACCAGTCAATCTACGTTCCTACCCTCACCTATGGTCATGAAATTTAGGTCATGACCGAAAGAACGAGATCTCGGGTACAAGCGGCTGAAATGGATTTCCTTCGCAGGGTGGCGGGCCGCTCCCTTAGACATAGGGTGAGGAGCTCTGTCATCCGGGAGGAGCTCAGAGTAGAGCCTCTGCTCCTCCACGTCGAAAGGAGCCAGCTGGGGTGGCTTGGGCATCTCTTTCAGATGCCCCGTGGACGCCTTCCTGGGAAGGTGTTCCGGGCATGCCCCACCGGGAGAGGCCCGGGGGAAGACCAAGGACATGCTGGAGGGACTATGTCACTCGGCTGGTCTGGGAACGCCTCGGGATACCCCCGGAAGAACTGGAGGATTTAAACTGCATGTTTAAATCTGTAAGGATTTAAAAGCTCACTTATATACTCTTGTGCCATGCCATGGAGTGCTTTGAAGGTAATCAACAGAATTTTAAAATCTATTCGGAATTGGGCAGGCAGCCAGTGCAAAGATGCCAAAATCGGAGTAATGTGGGCTCTTTTATTTGTTCTAGCGAGCAATCTTGCCGCTGAATTTTGAACCACTTGCAGTTTGTTCAAAAATTTCTTATTCAGACAAGTAAATAATGAGTTGCAGTAGTCTAATCTAGAGGAGATAAAAGCATGAATAATTTTTTCCGTATCGTCAAATGAGAGAACAGACCTAATATTAGCTATGTTACAGAGTTGCAAATAGCATGACTGTACAAGCTTCTTTACATGGTGCTCAAATTTGAGTTCAGTATCGAATATCACACAGAGATTTCGGGAAGAGGGCCTAATGTTCGAAGCAAGAGGTCCAAGTGATGATTGGATTTTATCCGACACCAACTTTGGACTAAGTATAATACCTTCGGTTTTATTTGAGTTTAACTGCAAAAAATTATTAGACAACCAATTTAATTTTGAACATCTAAACAGTCATGCAACACCAACACATTGCTGAAATCAGAGGATTTTACTGAAATATACAACTGCATGTCATCAGCATAACAGTGAAAACCTATTTTATGCTGACGAGTAATAAAACCCAGAGGTAACATATAAATACAAAACAATATAAGCCCAAGTCTGGAGCCTTGAGGTAAACCTGAAGTAAGCAGTACAGAGGAGGATACATGTTCACCGATGGAAACCAAAAATTTTCTGTTCGCTTCGCGCGGCGGGGGACAATCAGTGGGTAGCTTTTTTTGTTTGCTGGCAGCAAATGGCCACGGCCAAAGGGAACGTTTGCTGTTTGTGCTCAGGATTTCACCAAAGACAGCTTTGTCAATGAAGGAAAATTTGACACAGAATAAGCTTTTCAGCTGCTACTCAGACCTGAAGCAGTTGCATCGATCAAGCGCTCAGTAGTAAGTAACCTTATAATAGCCAGTTGATAGTGGCTGTAGCACAGCGGCTAACGTAGCCAAGTAACTGTTGCTAATGTTTGTGTCCTAATTATGCAAGAGTGATATCAGGGGAAATTCTACAGAAGGTGTGTGAACATAAACCTCATTTGAAGCTAACTTTTTATACTTGTTTGTAATTTGGATGCTTGGTACAACTGTTCACAGTAACAGAACTTGCTGTCTGTAAAACCGGCATTGCAATGGTTTGTCTCTGTGGTTATGACCGCTCGGTTACCAGCTACTGCATGTTAGTTTGCATGTCTGCTAATTAGCTCTTACCTACTGTTCGGGTCAAATTTGACCCATTTTGACATTTGACAGCAGTAAACGTACCCTAAATGTCATTCTTTTAGCCTGAAATTTCATGACTTTTCCTAAGTGACCCAAAATACATTAAAAAGAAAACATTTAAAAATTTTATATTTTTGTGCAGGTGCTACAAATTTTTGGCCACTTAGGCTGTTCCGGGTCAAATTTGACCCGCATCTATTTAGATGGATTTTATATCCACTAGTGTGGGTCAAATCAAAGACAATAGTGGTTGTGGGGAATTTTGAAACGGTCTCACTATATATGTGATGTCTGCATGTATTTTGTATGGACAGTGGTGACAGAGTTAAAGGGGGACCTTGACACTGTTACGAGAACTGTTTGTGGTCCCACCAGATTAGCGCAGGTTCGTGCAGAGAGGCACAACAGCAGGGCCAGCCCAGGGGCCCTCTGACTGCCGTCCCCCATAACCCAGGGGCCCTCTGGCTGCCGTACCCCATAGCCCAGGGGCCCTCTGACTGCCGTACCCCATAGCCCAGGGGCCCTGTGACTGCCGTCCCCCGAAGCCCAGGGGCTCTCTGAGTGCCGTCGCCCATGGCCCAGGGGCCCTCTGATTGCTGTCCCCCGCGGCCCAGGGGCCCTCTGATTGCCGTACCCCATAGCCCAGGGTCCCTCTGACTGCCGTCCCCCATAGCCCAGGGGCCCTCTAACTGCTGTCCCTCATAGCCCAGGGGCCTTCTGATTGCCGTCCCCCATGGCCAAGGGGCCCCCTGATTGCCGTACTCCATAGCTCAGGGGCCCTCTGATTGCCTTCCCCGTCCCCCCCTGCCCAATACCTATCACCCTTCTCTCTCGGTTCTCTGCAGATATGCCCTATAACAGTGTGAGTAGTCATAAGATCCTAGAGAATAGAGGCCCTCTGACATCGCAATTGGCATCGGCATCTGCATCGCTTTGGGCCCCTGGACCCTTGGGCCCCTGGGCGCCGGCCCCACTGGCCCGGTCCATAATATGGCCCTGCCGACACATTATAGGTTTCTACCACTGCTTTCAGTGCACAGACCAGTTTACTTGTTTGCCATTATTATTTTTTAATGTTTTGTGTTCTGAATGTCAATTAATGTTGAATCTATATTGGTAATTGTGATTCTGTGATTCTTAAAATTGTGAATTTCATGATATAGCAGCGAGGACAGTGTTTAGTGGTTGCAGTAGTTATGCGTTTATATTATACGTCCTAACAGTTCCAGAATGTTCTTCCCATTTTCACTTTCAGTCAAATCTATAAATCTATTTCAGTAATTATGGCTGTTATCTTTTCATGTCTGAGATAAAACAGGATATGACATTGTGTGATATTAGATGTTTTTCTCCAAAAACGAATGTTGTACAACCTAAAAAATAGACTTTCCTCGCTCTCTGAAACATCAATTAAGGATTAATCATCCATTTACTAATTTCAGATTTTTTTTGCATTCAAAGTAGATCTGTAATTTAAAATTTAGTATAGACACTTATTATGAGAATATTCTTGGTCCGGGTCAAAATTGACCCGGACCATACCGTGAGGGCATCAAATATGAACAGTATGTAAGGGTTAAAAATGCTCCTGGTTAACGTATATGCAGTAATTCTGATCGGTATGCTTGTGTTACTTCGGTAAGAATCAATGTGGCAGTTTCATCATAATGAATAATGTAATGTAATGTAATGTAATGTATAATGTTGCCCGATTGTAGCCACTACAGTTAGTGATCGCTTCACTTATCCACGCCTGGGATCAGCCAGATACTTCACAAATGTCCGAGCAAACTCTGTAGTGCTAAAAGCAATGCGAAATGCAAAAACTCTACCAGTTTACAAATCATTTCACTGTACTACCTTGACATAATTTCATCCCTCTTTAGAAATTGTTGTGGCTAATAAAAAGCCGAAAAAAGGCGGAGATTAAATAGGTAATTCTTTCCTGTAGAAGTAATCAATTCGCTAGCTCCACATAAGCAACTTGTCCGCGCTAACTGAACTTACGGCCTGCAAAACCTGTATTATGTTAATAACATAACCGAGCTCTTTAGCTTTCACGTACTATCCATAAAGCTGCTTTCACATCAGACACAAAACACATTTCTTGCAGGGCAGATTAGCCTACATTCAAATTCAATGCAAAGATGTGAATACACGTTATGGGCACTTGAAGCAGCTTTCACACCGGACACGAAACAAAATTTTTGTGCGACAGATTACATTCAAAATTCATGACCGCTTATCAGCTACTGCATGTTAGTTTGTGTGCTCGGCTAATTAAAAATGCTCCTGGTTAACTTATATGCAGCAATTCTGATCGGTATGCTTGTGTTACTTCGGTAAGCATCAATGTGGCAGTTTCATCATAACGTTGCATGATTGTAGCCACTACAGTTGAAGCTAACCGGGGTGGTGCTATATGTGTCTGCCGAGTTGGGCTGCAGTTAGACCAGACGTAGATTTTGCAGAGCTGGGGTGCGTTTTTGGGTGCTTATGAAACGATCACTTCACTTATCCGTGACTGTGGTCAGCCTGATAAATCTCCACTGGCTGGGCAAGCTCTCTGATACTACCGGTGAAAGCAATAGGGAGGCGCACAGGCCAACGTACGTTTACGTTTCACTGTGACACTGCATCGTCCCGCCTAGATCCGCCCTCCACAGAGCTGGCCAGTCAGAAGAAAGTGGGCACACAGGGAGTGGGGGCCTAGCGGAAGAGCCACCCTAATGAGGCGTTTCAGGCAGAGACTACTATAGACTACAAATGGGGTTTTTTGAGGATGGCAGTATGAGCAAAATAAGTACCCTTTCTTTACTTTGCGTGATCAGGAGTACTCTAGGGGAGTAAATATAAACTTGGAAAAATAGCATATTAGGTCCCCTTTAAGCATCTTGATGTGCGATAACGTGACTGCAGTCAAGATTAATATTTCAAAATGGACCACTGACTAATCAATGCTCACTAGCTACCAGTGGCAGGTAGTTGTCAGTTTCACCCGCAAATTTACTCACATTTGGCGTGTGATTGGGTGTTAATTTCAGGCCCTGCTTCAGGGTGTGTGCCGGTATGACTTTCACAGCAGGCAGCTTGCAAACAAACACTTCGCAAGCTATGTGGGCTAATATTACTTATAAATATGACAGTTCTGACTGATAGCACATTATTAATTTGTTATGTTGGCTATTGATATTGGAATCGCATACATGCAACGGCTTTTTTCCAAACTTAAAAAAATTTAGACCAGTTTTAGTGAAGGAAAAAAATGGCAGAAATAACGAAAAAAAAAAACTTTTTTTGGCCAACGGTTGGAAACACCCTATCCAATCCCAGCTCATTTTGGGAGCTCATCCAGATCCACTCATCTGATCCACTCATCTGCTGCGCTGCAACAGCACCCCCCAGAACACGCGCGTACGCGTGCGTGCGTGCGTGCGTGCGTACGTACACACACACACACACACACACACACACACACACACACACACACACACACACTCCCATTCCAGACCTGCCAGTGCAGTTCCTTATGTAGATGGATAACTGACTGGTTTGAAAGAAAGCCTGCACCCACACCAGCCGCAGTGGGGGCGGGCTTTCATTCCAACAAAACATTTAGACATCTGATTGTACTTATCAAAGCTAAGACTCTGGGGGTCAGTTGGTAGAATTACATGTGCAACTGTTTGGCTGGAATAAAAGCCTGCATCCGCACTGGCCCAATTAGGACGTATAAGTCCTAAATTTCCTCTACTCCATACTTTTAGGAATTGGGGTTAGGATATATTTATTTGCGGTGCAAATTTACATGCTCCATTCACAAAAAAAAATTAAAAATTAAAAAAAAAAAAAACACAAAAAGCAATAAAGAAGCAAATATTGAGACAACAGTCTGCACATTCACACAACAGACGATGGCAACGGACGGCAGGTTATTTGTATATTGATTTAGAGTGCGGTATGCTGCATCTTAAACGTCATGACCATTCTTGTAATGATCAAGTCTTACCACCAGAGTTCACTCTTGTCCGGAAGATGGCTGAAACACATCATCAGATCTCAAGTGCTCATCAGTGCGATGTAACCTGAGCATTCACTCCAGCAATCTGTGCATCCATTTCTGAAACTTCAGATATAATTCTAAAGCAATAAAGAAACTGTCAAAAATACAAACCAAATAAATTTATACCATTGCAAAATGTCATAAAATGCGCATAAAACACAAACTCTGATCTGGAAATTTTGTTATGTTAAATAATTTACTCACACAGGAATGTAACAAGATAGAATGATTAGTTTAATTGCAACGCTGATAAGATATAACTCCCAAGTCCCGACTGAAGTGAATTTAGTTCAGTCAGGAGACTCAATTCAGAGTCTACATCTACATCAGAGTCCAGGGCTTTTGGGGCACTCAGGCGAACTCCAGAAGGGAGGAGCTGATATTCAGCTCTGAGAGGGTGGGCACTATCATCCATAATGCTCTTGGCTTTGTTATGCACCTGTTTGCTGAAGATGGCATTCAAGTTTCTCAGTGGAACCCCTGATATTTTTCTTGCCATCTTAACGATTGGAGACTAGCTCTCAACTAGCTCTCAATTCTTAGCTCTGCCTATGCCACTGCTAACATACCTCTTTTAATGCTTCTCATTGGTATTTTGTGAATAAACAGGGCTTTGTGGCCATTGAAGTGAATGACAGTAACTCAAAGATGCATGTTTCCATGACAGCTGGTGCACGACTGCTGTATTGCTGTCTTAACTTGAATTGCTTCAGTAAATTTCCCACCTGTGCACATTTATAGTGTAATGACAGCTGTGAGAGCTGCTGTGTACAATGTCATCGCCTCCACAAAATACATTAATTATATTTCTTGCAGGTCATGATTGATTTTCAAAATTTTAAATGTAGAAGTAAGCTGTTCATTTTTGGAAACCATATGTTCACATTATACGCCTCGTTTGTCGATTCCAATTTTTCACTCACATCAGATTTGCCTGTCTTGACAGTTCACATTCATAACTTAAAGGCTGTATTTACACTGCCGGTTAAAAGTGACACGAATCTGATCTTTTGCTCAAATGCGGCTAATATCCGACCTGTCACATGGCTGTGTAAACAGGAAAAAAAAACACATTGATTCCGCCCTCGATCGGATCTGTCAGTTCGAATCCAGGCCTCATTCAAATGTGGTTTTTGTTCGGATATGTATCTGATGTGTATCGGATATGTGCCAATGTATCCGCTGTGTAAATGCATATCAACATGCAAATCGGATATTTTGTATAAAAAAAGGCCAAAACTAAGGCGGAGTCTGACTACGCATTTGCGGTGATGCAGGTGATAGGTGTGTAAAGCTGCTTTCACACCAGACATGAAACTAATTTTTCACGTGACAGATTGCATTCTAAGTCAAAAGACGTGAATATACGTGTTTCTAGATCTGTCAAGTTAAACCCTTGTTCCTCACCTGACATGATGAGCTACCAGGTTCTGTAAGGTGTTAACACACAAGTTTTAAAAGCAACGACAGTGGCTGATAATGAAACAAAAACCCAACAGGTACTACATTTTTCTTGGTCCAAAATGTTTGAAAACAGTGCCACAGTTGCACCTTGTGTCGTAAAATTACTGGAATGGAGTCATACATGCCCAGTTTTGATCTGCAATACCATTAGCCCTAGCATTTTCCAACTGCATTAAGGTAATCAATTTAGGATCCAAAATACTGCAGCAACTGAAAAATACATCTTTACATGTACTTACCCACAAATATGTGGCCCCATGAATGAAATGGACAGCACTTCAAAAGAACATTCTCTTTGGAGGATTGCTGTCTTCAGGTTTGCCTTCAGCCTCAGATTTTTGGAAACATAATTGACGCTCCTTATTGAGTTATATTCTGCTTGCATGGCATTTGCATGTCAAATTTTGGTTCTAGAAAAATTAGCAAAATTCTTTTCACATCAAATTTCTATGCATAAGGTCAAAGTAATGTCTTATAGTAATGAGAGTCAGAACCACAGAACAACCACTTGGGGGCCTGGCTGGTGCAAATACAAGCCAAGCTCAGAAATACCTTTAACTCTCACAGTCATTGCTCAGATAGTTATTGTAATGCTGCAGATATTTTTAGTCAATTCATCTTTGAACCCAGGTGGAAAACTACATGTTTTAATCTCTGTGATCAAGAATTAGAAATACAGTATACCCAATGAATTCATCACCAATAAACTGAAAATGTTCACCCTATTATTTGATATATGGCCACTCACATTACCATATTCTGACATCCTGAAGCACCATTTGCAAATCAAAATCCCAGGGCCGTATTAAGAGTGTAATCTCATCATTTTTCAGAGCATGGCTCAAATGTCAAGCCAGTGACATGTGGTTCATTAAACCAAACTGTTTTAGAGTACTCATGAAAATTTCAAAAATGAATTCCCCCCGTAATTTAAATGTGTCCACACTATAATTATGAGTCTTTGACATCATAAAATCTGCATTTTAAGTGCGATTCACTCAGTGTTTAATTTTGCTCAGAGGGAATAGGCTATGGGCATTGGTTGAAAAATGTTTTCTGCTGATACCCAACTTCGATCTGAGAGAGTTTCCAGGCAGCGGTATTGACTTGGATCACATAACATGAGACAAGTAGGAAACTAGAACATTTGGAGTTCCACATTTTGTAGTATTGAGATGCAAGCCCACTTGCTCCTCTGGTCCTGCTGTGAACAAAGCAGATTGACCTGGATAAACAGCATCATTCTCCTGCTGTGCCGAGCCTTCTGCCCCACAGAGACTGAGATGTATGAACATGTTTATAATTCATGTCACCCTGCTATATCTGAAGTCTGTTCCAACTGCCATGGCCTGTCTCCAGGAGGGGAGATTTTGCATTTCTTGTTAATCCCCATGGCTGCGAAGCACTGAGCATTTTCTCCAGCCGGCCAGCTTTGGGCAGTAGGAAGAGGATAACAGCTCCCAGTCGGCACAGAACTGCGAGAAACATACATTAGTTTAAGGGGGGAGAAGTGGGAGTCTTTGGCCAGTGTTTAATGGGTATGATTCCAACATTGGGCCAGGGGGCACACCTGGGCTTCCCAGTTTGGAGGTGTTACCGTTGAAGCTCTCTTTTCCCCATTCTGTTCTTCCTTCAAGCTGCTTTTCTTGAAGCACCCCTCTTTTTTTGTGTTTCTTGGGCCATGACTAATACAGCTTCCTAATCGCTGTGCCCTAGAATATGAACTATCAACTTAACATACATTCAAAACACAGACCATTGCTCAAAATGGCAAATTGATTACAAATCACAAAATTTTGGTTAATACGCTCCAAAAAATGTGGATAATACAAGTAATTAGCTTGTGAGGAAAATAACTTTCTGGAGGTCAACCTTACTCATCAGATATAAATGTACAGTAATCTTTCTCAGTTAGAAAGTAATTGAAGAGGCAGGAGTTTTAATTATCAGAGTAGTCATTTTATGATACACCAGTCCTACCATTGAATAATGGAATGGGGAAAATCAGACAGTCCTAATATGGTTTGTAGTTCATTTACAGTGTAGAATAGATCATTTTAGGCATGAGCACATTCAGAAAAACCGTTAGAGTACATCTATCTCATCCAGTGCACTCAATTTATGCAGGCAGGAAGCTGCATTGGTCAAGGCCAAACATTCCATTTTTTTTGAACCGCTTATCACCTCTCCAGAAACCAAGATAATATTTCCAACGCATAAGGAAGTCTCCAAATGTTTATCAAGATTCCAGGTTACAACAACGAGGGCCAGAAATGAGCCATAATAAAATAAATACAACCCCAATTCTGAAATAGTTGGGACAAAGTGTAAATTGTGAATAAAATCAAAATGCAATGACTTTCAGATCACACGAGTCAATATGTTACTCACAATAGAACATAGATAACATTTCAAATGGTAAAACTGAGACATTTAACATTTTTATCCACAAAATGAGCTTCAAATTTTCTGGCTGCAACAGGTTTCAAAAAAGTTGGGACATAGGCTAAAAGGGCTGAAAAAGCATTTAATAACTTGGGGGTCTATTCTCCCATTAGCGTGCAAGTCCTTTTATACGCGATTCGACTTAAGCGCTTTTGAGTTATGCATATTCTCCCCAACTCGCTTCGATCACGCCCACAGCGCTTAACTGCAGAATGTAGGTGGCCTTATGAAAGAGGTGTGACTGATCCAAAACAGAGGCAGGCTCTGTACAAAGCTAATTGATTATGGCTATCAGGAAATCATGGAACAAGGATTTTCTGATTAAACATGAAAATGCAGTTGTGGTCCATGGAAAATGCAAGCCAGACTTCAAATTTGAATATCGTGGGCCTGCTGATAAAACCTTGTATCTCCAAACTGATAAGAAACAAAAACTCGTATGTCCACTATTCTTACATGCAGAATTAAACATGTTTTATTTTATTTATATTTTAAATGATATTTATCAATTTATTTATTTATTTATTTTTTTGTTATTTATTTATTTATTGTCCTATGAAGTTTATAATTTGAAGATACAAGGTTTTATCAGCAGGCCCACAATATGCGGCTGTAATAGTAGGCCTATGTATGTCTGTGCCAATTACAAGAAGTAATACAGACATCTCTTTTTTATTTCTTACTCTAGCCACCATGGCATTAAAGCTATGCAAACAAACAAATTGCCGCGATAATGAAATTATACAGAATTTAGCGCTTCTCAACCAGCGTAATCAGAGCATTGAAAATGTGCCCCTCCTACACTAGTCTGTTCGTTCCGTGGAAGACAAGGAAGAAGACAAAGAGAACATTCTAGTCACACAAAAATAACAATCAATGACAGTTTATATGATCTCATTTAGAAATTGCGCGCTTGAAATTTTAAACTATTCCGATGTCCGTATCAAAGGAAGAAGTCCTGGAGCACACAGTTATATCAGGCGATTTATTAAGGTGCAGGTGACTAACGTTTCGACACAAGGTCTTCTTCAGACTCAAACGATGTCCGGTTTGCAACTAAAGTACAAGGCAACGCTTTAACAAATAAAGCATTCTTACCCCGCACGCGGAAAATTCTGCAGGGCACTGTAAAAGCCAGGCTCTCTGCACACCGGAGAAGTGTGCACTCGACAGATGGTGAGCAACCATCATCCCTGGTGCATTTCGCTGCACTGAGAAGGAGGTGGCATCCACTCTTTCTGCAGTGGAAGTGCATGGAGAATACCTTGGAGTGGATATGGATGAAGGAGGGTTACGTAAAATGGTCATATTTATTTGCCTATACTTAAAGTATCACTCTGATAGATACTGGAAACAAGTTTAATATGGTTTCAAATATTTATTGTATTTTTTGGCATTTCAAGCAGTTACACAGTACATAGGCGTCATGGGCCAAGCCAGGGAATTTGGCGCAGATGCTTAATATGCGCGTATCATGATTGCACACAACCTGAACATTAATGCTGTGCCGACGTCTTCAATCTCTGTACATATTCTTATTAGTGGAAGGGGTTCTGATTGCAACATGAGTACAATCAATGGCTCCCACAACACTGGGGAACCTGGCAACCCGGTAGAACCCCCCCTAACTCTCAGTCTTTTAGCTGGAGTTTCAGGGAAATTTAAAGTGGCTGATGTGGTGCAGCATAGCATCTACCGACTGTATCAGACACCTTGACACAGACGCCTGTGATATGTGCATGATCACCAGCCACTCTCTGGAACGACCCAGATGCCAGGACCGACAGCGCAGTTATGACCTTGATCACCACCGGTATGTTTGTAATTGTTTGTAATGCGTTTGTAATTGAACTAATTGGAGAACAGGCTGTTGCGTAATATCATATGATGATTTCGTTTGATAATTTATTATGGTTATGAGAAATCTAGTTTAGAAATAAGGATGAACAATCGAATATTGAATGTCTCAACCTTTACCATGTTAAAATTCAGCTTATAACCGACATCTAACGCAACATTTCATTTCGCCTTATGTTGGCGCTTGACCTTAATACAGCCCTCAAAAGCGCTCAACAGAAAAAGCGTGTAAGCCAGGGGGAGAGTACGCGTAAGTGTTATTTGCATGAGAAACGCCCGGAAACACCCCGATTTTGGCCTTGCTCCGCCCCAAGTGCGTAACTGCCTTCGGGGCGCGTAATGCACAGACTTAAGTCGAGGAGAGAATACGCATAGGCTGAAAAGCGCGTAGCTACGCCCTTTTTTCAACTTACGCGCATGGGAGAATAGACCCCTTAGAGAATCAGCTGAAAGAACATTTAGCAAGGGATTAAGTTAACTGGCATCAGGTGTGTAACATGATTGGCAATAAAAGGGATGTCTTAAAGAGGCTGAGTCTCTCAGAAGTAAACATGGCCAGAGGCTCTCCATCCTGTGAAGCCTTGCATAAAAAAATTGTAGAATACTTTAAAAACAATGTGTCTCAACGTCAAATTGCAAAGGCTTTGAAGGTCTCATCATTGATAATGCAAAAAATCATCAAAAGATTCAGAGAAACTGGAAAAATCTCTGTGCGTAAGGGACAAGGCAGATGACCTTTTCTGGATGCCCGTGATGTTCGGGCACTCAGACGCCACTGCATCCCTCACCGGAATGATTCTGTTATTGACATTACTAAATGGGCCCAGGAATACTTCAAGAAACCATTGTCAGTAAACGCATCCACAGATGTGCCAGATCCACAGATGCCACCTAAAACTCTATCATGCAAAAAGGAAGCCATTGTTGGGCATGATCCAGAAGCGCCACCGTGTTCTGTGGGCCAAGGCTCATTTAAAATGGACTGTAGCAAAGTGGGAAAGTGTCCCGTAGTCAGACGAATCTAAATTTGACATTCTAGTTGCAAATCATGGGCGTCATCTCCTCCGTTCTAAAGAGGAGAAAGACCACCCCTCCTGTTATCAGCGGTCAGTTCAAAAGCCAGCATCTCTGATGGTATGGGGATGCATTAGTGCATACGTTGGGGGACACTTGCATGTTTTAAAAAGTTACATGAATGCTGAAAGGGATATAAAGGTTATAGAGCGATATATGCTCCCCTCCAGATGACATCTATTCCTGGGAAGGGCTTGTGTTTCTCAGCAGGACAATGCAAAACCACAACAGTATGGCTTTATAGTAGAAGAGTCAGTGTGCTGAACTGACCTGCCTGCAGTCCTGATCTTTCACCGATTGAGAACATTTGGCACATGATTAAACAAAAAGTCTGTCAAAGGAAACCCAAATCTCTCCAGCAGCTGGAAGCCTGTATTAAAAAAGAGTGGGATAAAATTTTAATGGCTTAACTCAAGAAACTTGTCTCCTCAATACCCAGACACATCCACTCTGTGTTAAAAAGAAGAGGGGATGCTACACCATGGTAAACGGGCCCCTGTCCCAACTTTTTTGAGACCTGTAGCAGCCATCAAATTTGAAATTAGTTCATTTTGTGGATAAAATTGTAAAATTTCTCAGCTTCAACATTTGCGATTTTATCTCTGTTCTATTACGAATAAAATACTGGCTGGTGTGATTTGAAAGTCATTGCGTTTTGATTTTATTCACAATTTACACTTTGTACCAACTATTTCAGAATTGAGATTGTAAATAAAACCAATAAAAAACACCATCTGTAAATTTAATCTGCAGGAGGCTTTAACTGTTTATTGCAGAACATCATTTTTCACACTCTCTAAGTACACTGCACTTTAAAAGATCTACAATGTATATCTTATTTACACAGTAGACAAAAATTACTTGGCTTGTCTGAAAATGCTGGCATCTGATGAAATATTGATGGTAAACATATTTTTTTCTTCTAACTTGAATGGGAAAACATGTGTCAACTCAGCAATGATATTTGCAGCTATCCAGAAAGAAAGACTGTGTACTGCTTTAAAGAATCTATCAGCGGACACTAGAGAGAGTCTGTAGATGAATCCTCAATGCTTGCATATATGATTGCTTAAAAACAGAACTTCCTTTCCAGAAGCAAAGAACAAACAGACAAGGGAATCATGAAAAATAAATTTATATTATGAGTCAGAACCATAAGAGGATACAAGAAGGATTATAAAACTGTGACAATGACAATAAAACTTATCTAGACATCAATTACCAGGCAATTGAGTCAGAAATTAGGAAACTACATACGTGACAAAATGTTCAGTTTTAACCTTGCATTTATAAATGCAAAGCAGAAATTGAAATCTTTGGATACCCAGAGACTTTTTTCTCCACTTGACACTGAATAAAATTCTCATACTGCTGCCATTTGTGTTTTACTGTATATGTTTATTATAATGACTAAATTATCATCACTAAGTGTGAACTGTCAATGTAGCCTGCCGCTACAGCACATCCAAACAAATTTTTAAAAAATGGGGAAATAATTTATTATTATTATCTTTTTTATTTAAATTAAAAATGGCCATGGGGCAGCACAGTGGTGCAGTGGGTAGCGCAATAGCCTGAAAGAGCATGAAAACCCTTCCTTCACTTTCGTTCTGCTCTCGTGTTCTATTCGAGTACACACGCAAAACCATTTTGGAGACACCTGTTCCACCCTGGTAGTCCTTTGTTGCCGTTTCACCAAGGTTAGACAGAAAGTCACCATTTCGCGCTGTCTGGCTCATGTGTCTGGCTGCCTGGCTAAAAATGGCGTTCTTGTTAGAGGCATCTGACGTCAGCTCTAGAACACACAACAACGTGCAGGCGGCCCCAGGCGCACATGAACAGCCATAATTTGCATTCAGTCATTGACTTGCGTTGTTTTGATTGTTTATCTAGCTTTTTGACCAAATTTTGTAGAAATTCTGATAAAACCGGACATAATATTCACAGATGTCCAACCTACCCCTCTCGCAGTTCACCTCTCCAGATTGGCAACAGCTGCTCAGACTAATTGGCAGAACCGATGAGAGTCTTTAATTTTTGAAAGCCTGGTAATACATTGCACAACGAAATTATACAACATTTTCTTCCACACATTAATGACTACGAAAAAAATATCAATAAGTTGTTATAATTTCTGCACTTGTGTAGCTGGTGAAACGGCACCTATTTACAGAAATTAGTTTGCAAGGCTCACTGAGCAATAAGCCATGAGAATCTGTTCTACAGGTTGAATGAAGACAGTGACAGCTAAATGGCGTTGTTAGGTACGGGGCACTGCTGAGTGATGGCGAATATAATTGCCGCAAAGTCAGCCAAAGTTTCGGATTTTTTTCAGATTGTTATCCTTGCAAAGTCACATCAATTATATCAGCATCGCTTTGTCATTAGCATTTCTTAATCATTACGTGTCATTCATTAGCGGTGGTTGTTCAGTTAATACATTGTTTGATTGTTAATCAGGCAAACTTCCTCTCAGGCAATTTATGCGGGAAAGGGTGATGTTACTGAAGGCCTTCCTGACATCTGACGGCATGCCACTGCAGCTAGCTAATAGTCAAATATATTTGCGGAGATCGGGGATGTTAAACTGCGTCAAATCATTCCTTATACACTTGATTAATTTACTGTTGTTTTCAAATAACGTTACTGCAATTCAAACTATAGGAAAATAGCATACCAAGTCGTATTTCCAACGCGATCTCGTCAGGAACGGCATCAGCTGCATGTCCCGCTTGGTCCTCCATCTCTTGCCTTGCTGGTGGCCCATACAGGTAGGGTTGAGGACCGTTGTATTCCTCCGTATCTGCCAAAGCAAGAACTAATTCTCTGTCCCCTGATTCCTCATCGCTCCAGCCGTGAAAACTCTCTCCGGAATTCCCACTAGATTCATTGAAACTGCATGACGCCATGTTCACCTTGCTTGTTTGTGTTCAAGCGCTGATGTCATGCATACTTCGGGTGCGCTCGCGCCGTGGTCGGCATACTCCGTCGGAGGTGATCAATAAATTTAATTTGCAGCGATCTGCAATCGACTTTTGTAAGTTTTGCGATCTTTGAGTAATTCTCTGTCATATTATGATTGCCTATTCCCTAGGGTTTTCATGCTCTTTCAGGCAATATCCTGCAGCTATCACGGGGTTTGGAGGGCTTATCCGTGGGCTTATCGAGCAACTTCGGCAAGATTCTCGCATACTTTTTCGGGAATCTCGCGTAGCCGGCTTACTTGCGGACGCGCTCGAACGCACCCTACTTTTGGCGTATAGATACAGTCGCAACAACGGGATGCCCACAGAAGTCACATCTAGTTAGAGCCGAGGGGAAAAACAATCCTTCCTCACCAGGTACTTTGGCGTCTTCCCAAAAACAATATGTTGCTCAGGTTTTTAGGGGAGAGTAAATTAGTAAATTTCCCCTTAGGGGTATGGGGTAGAATGTTGTGTGCCCTGCAGTGGATTAGAAGCCTGTTCAGAGTGTATTCCTGCCTCTTGCTCAATGCATACTAGGATGGGCGCCATCTGATCCTGTGATCGTGTTACTTATGGCGGTGCTGTCACTTTTCAATTCGGTGATTGCCAATCCCCAGCCAGGATGGAGTACAATTAACTTCCGTTGACTGCGACTTAGTTAGCAGCTATGTCTTTGAGAAACACTCCCCTGAAAGAGAAAATATAATAGAATTTTAAAAGAATGTTGCTGCATGAGGCTCATTGTTTCCAATTGGTAACAGGTGTAAGTAAAGGTGAATAAATAAAAAATATAAAATATTTCAAGACGTTGTATACATGCAACCTAGTTGTAAACCAACTGAATTTTTAAAATTTTGAATGAATTTTTTAGCTTAAAGCATGACAAAGTAGTCAGGTGACGAAAAAGTGTAGAAATTTTTTAAAAAAAAAGGTGAAAAAGAAGTGATGATAAGAACAGGGAGCTTGGAGGGAAGCTTGCCCACTCATGATGTTAAAGTACCTTCTGTCCATAGTATATCGCCCAGAGTATCACAGGAGTGTCACTATATAATGTGTCGGGATGAAAACGTGGACAAGCGAGTAATGCGTTGGAGTTACCAATGTTGGGCCTTTGCGAGAATAAGGGTGTGAAATATTTGTGCAGCGATGATTACTGGATCGGGTGTTCACAGAGAGTTGAAATCTGGCTACAAACAGTAATAGTCAATTCCAGAACCTTTTTCCGACTACTTGGATTAGGCAAAGAACCCACTTCTTCAACCATTAAGATGAACTAATAAGTAAAATCAGCCAGTGGTCACTGCACTAAATTTGAAGTTGGCTGCCTTAAAAGAGTGCCTCACTTGAACTTGAAGATAGGCTTTGTTTCAACTTGGACCAAACTCACAATCCGTCAAGATGATGGATAACTTTATATCTTAACTTTTAAACTGGAGTTCAATCTATGAAACTTGTTATGACAGCCCTTATAAAACATTACTATTCTTCCAAGCTATAGTTATCCTACAGTAAATGTATGGTATTTCTGCCACCATGGTGTTATATCACTATAGTGATGCTATAGTAATTTAAACTATAGCAATACAGTTTTGTGGTAATACAATACAGTTTTGTAGTCATATCATGGTACTGTTGACTGTGGTAATACAATAGGTATGATATGATGGCTATGGTACTACTCAAGTTATACTATGTAAACTGTAGTAATATTATAATTATGCCAAAAATACAGTAGTATTACTAAGAAATAACTATAGGATATTTTCATAAGGAAGGTGGAGTTAAAGTGAAGAAGTAAGTTTACAAAACCTAATGGGGCCAGCATTATTTACTGTATCAAAATATTTGATTTGAATTTTACTTTTTCACTCCTGTATTTCCATATTTGCTGATACAAAATGAAGAAGTTGATATCAAATAGGTTTGACCCTATATCCTGATTCGTGCTGTGACAACGTCTGATCGGGGAGTCGAGGTAGCCTCTGTCAAAAGTCACGATATTAACTATCAGCCGCACATTTGTCTTCTTTCAGTGACTGAATTGCCCATCAAAGGCAAAAGCAAAAGGGATGCAACTTTCACATCAGTCTGCCACCTTCATATGGTCTGGAACCACGAGTCCGACATAATCAAGCGGAGAAAGACCTTTGCGGCTTTGATCCATAAATTACCACATTATGATTACAACCAAAGCCTTTAAAGTATAGAGGATGAAGAGAAAAATAACAGAATGATGAGCTTTACAGTCCAGATTTTGATTAATATCCTGCTGAAGTGCATGTCCTTTTTGAAGATGCTTGCTAAAGCTATAATTACATGAATGTGACTTGCTTGAAATTAGAAACAACTTTTCCAAAAGAGGGAAGAAAAAAGCTTTTAAGTGACAATGCCGTTAATGATCAAGCAGTATTTCAAGTACTGTATGCAGGAACAACATTTATTTTGCAAGTGTTTGTACAGCCAAGAAATGAATTAGTCATAGTCATAACATTTAAGCACAGAGAAAACTGGCCTGTGAGTGTCAACAATTAGACAACAATGAGAAAATCCATTAAAATGTGTGCTGATTGGTAGTATTATTTCTGAATGCCTTTTTTGTGGGCAATTTGTTTGAGAATTATGACCTGCACCCTCATACCAATGCATTCCCTTTCAATGTTTCATAAATGTTACTCTTGAATCAGTTTGAATAGTTATTTTATCTTAATTTACTAGACTGGGGTCAGGTAATTTTTAGAGCTTGACTGAATCTTTGTGTACCGTCAAGGCCAGAGGGGTTTTCATGCCGCCCCATTCTCTGCTCACTAAAAGCAATTAATTATTTGTAGGTGAAGCTGGCTCACTGCGGCTTTTAAACGTGCAATAGGGTATGAAAAAAATGTTTGCTATTTCTATCAAAAAGGCCCCAGCAGTCCACACTCCCAATGGAGTTAAAGATGGTGTCATACAATTTGAATCATATTTGCGTAAGTTGACATTTCATGCCAACATTTATCAAAGAGTGAAGCATACCACAAAAACTTTATGGTCCTTTGGCGTCTCCTCCTGGTCTTGGTATGGAGACATCCTCCATGCCCGGTAGTGATTGACCAGTCACAACCAGGGTGCATATGTAACTAAATATCAATCATGCCATGTGCACATGTAAGTTGGTCGCATCCCCTCTTCAACTGATGACTGTGCAGAACAAGAAAATTCACAGTGATGGCGGAAAAGTTGGTTGTGGCTAAAAGAAGTCAGACTTCTGTGAAGTTTATGATGTAATTTTTTTCTTGTTTCAGCTGTGCAGGATAGAATTTAATAAAGAAAGAGTGCATTAGCCAGCCAACATTGATATGCTTATTTTGTATGGATATGTAGCATGCTGTAGCGACCCAGCCAGTTATCCAGCTAGTTATCTATCTGCAGTAATACACTCACGTTGGGTAATACGTTTCCTATGATTTTGAATAGATTAACATTAGAATTTTGAGCATCTTCCTGGAGATTATGTTTACCCCAACAAAATGCTCCAATTATGTAGTCCTGTAAAACGAATCTAAGGCTGAAAAGCAGTATTAAAATACTAATTCTGATAAATATATATCTTGAATGTTATTGGCTGACATGTAACTTGGTAGGCCTATTTGTGTAGATTTCTAATTGTGAGGGATGGTTTCAGGACCATAGAAGAGTTCACCGTGTCTCCACAGCTCATCAGGCTATCTTTCCATTTAATGCGCTGGCTAGAGAAAGCGTTTTGTAATATTATAACTATTAATTTAATGTAACTATGAGCCTGAGAACATTTAAATTCATTTTTATTTTCTTTTGGATGTAAATGTAGCTCCTCAAGCTTTCATCCATTATAGACTATCATGGCACCATCATTTATTGTGACGGTGCATTCAGGAACCACACGCAGGAGAGGGAAATCCAAAAAACATATGCCTTTAATGAAGTCCGAGTCAAAGCCAAAAAACACAAGAACTGCCAAGCCACAATACGAAATTCAAAAACAGTGTTGATGAGACAGGCAGGGGTCAGAAATAGGAAGACAGATGAGCAAAGGTAAATAAATGGTAGGCAAAAAGTTGTAGTCAATGAACAAAGCCAAGGGTCATGCACAGGGCATCCAAACACAGAAATCGTGGTCATACAAAAATGGGTCGAAATCCAGAGAGACAAAAACAATACAAAAAGGGCAATAGCAAGAATCAAAGTCGGACAAACCAGTAGAAGAAAAACAATACTCAATGGCATACAAGGCGCTTTGCACAATGAAATATTGATCAACGTTCTGACAAGGAGCTAGCTGTGAAAAGACTGCTTAAATAGACGAGATGGAAGTCACATGTTATGCAGGAAGCAGGTGAAATAGATCAGACTAATTACAACTGGAGAATCACATGAGGGAAACCCAAACTACGAAAATTGGCGAAAACCGAGACACAGACGGGAATCACACAAACAGCTCATGACATTTAAACAGCTCTGGTCAAGGAGTTCTAAGTGCACAGATAACGAGCGCATGAAAGTAATTAAGCACATCAGAAAGATCTCACTGAAACTCAGGAGAAGACAGGAACAGCTGAGCAAGAGGCGGAGATTAGAGCAGGGCGATTCCTGAGAGGGAATTCGTCTAAATTAGTAGTGATGCAACTTTAGAGATTTAACTAGAGTGCCCCTTAGTAAGTTAGTAATCTATATACATGGTTTAGTTGTGTACTATGATACAAAATACAAATGTTAGTTTTGTTAGTAATCAGAACAGAAAGACGAAGGAAGTAAATGAGAATCAAAGGAATATTTTAAACACCAGAATTCATTTAAATCACCCGAAGTAAGTGGGCACAAAAATAGGGAAGATGGACTGAACCAACTAGATCACAAGACAGGGGAGACAAGTGCAATGGAACTGAGAAATGGAATTAATTAAAAACCTGAGAATGACAATAACCAAAAATAAATAAATAAAAGACAAAATCGTGAACACAGAACATGAACATAAACATGACCAAGAACCATAACCATGAGATTTATATTCTTGCTAAATTTCCGCAAGAAGCACATCTCAGGAAGTCATATTCCTTCTAGATACAACTGGAGAGGTTGTTAGAAATCGCTGATTTATATGTTTGTTTTTAGTATGTTTTAGTAGTTCTATTTCGTGTCTCCTGACCGCCAGAGGTGGTGCTTTCAGCACATGGATATCCATCACACGAACGTGCAGGTCGAGTAATAGTAACAACAAAGTCACCTGTGACCTGGGTGACGTCACCCCGTGACCCCGGCATAAAAGACCGGTGAACCCAGGAAGTGACCTCTTTCATCTTCTCGCGTTTTGCAGGTTGCGAGTTGGAAATGGGATTCTGGACCAAACGCGTGTTGGTTTCGTTACCCGTGGGGTTGGGGCTGTGCGTTACGCATCCCCCAAGAAACTGCGTTGAGTCCGTAGATTCCTTTTTCTTATTGTTTTGTTAGTATTACACCGTTAGCTGAGTGCTCTCGCTCGGTGGAGTTAGCTGTATAGCCCTCAGAGGCGGCGTCCTCGCCGCTGGAGGCCGGCTCGTTTCCTTCAAGTAAGTGGTTTTCATTACATTTGGCTTAAAGCAGTGTTTCTCGCCGCTGATTTGTTAATCGGTTCTGCGGCGCACGGCGCCTATTTTCGTTAGTATTACACCGTCAGCTGAGTGCTCTCGCTCGGTGGAGTTAGCTGTATAGCCCTCAGAGGCGGCGTCCTCGCCGCTGGAGGCCGGCTCGTTTCCTTCAAGTAAGTGGTTTTCATTACATTTGGCTTAAAGCGGTGTTTCTCGCCGCTGATTTGTTAATCGGTTCTGTGGCGCACGGCGCCTATTTTCGTTAGTATTACACCATTCGCTGAGTGCTCTCGCTCGGTGGAGTTAGTAGTGTAGCCCTCAGGCGGCGTCCTCACCGCTGGAGGCCGGCTTGTGTTCCTTCAAGTAAATGGCTTTCATTTTTATTCACTTAGCGGTGTTTCTCACCGCTGATTTGTTAATCGGTTCTGGGGCGCATGGGCCTATTTCGTTAGTATTGTCGACCGCCTTGTTTTGGGTAGCCTTGCCTCCGGCCTGTTCACGGGCTGGCTGCCTTGAGTGTTTTGCGGTGTGTGATGTCTTCTCACGCTAGTGAGTGACTGTTTATTTCCGGCCCCTCGAGCCGGAGGACGACCACCGCGAGTGCCCCTCCTGCCTGGGTATTGAGTACCTGCGGCAGGGGCTGACTGACATGGCCTGCGCAGACTGCGTGTGCCTGAGCGAGGCTGCACGGACCGCCAGGCTGGCTAGGATGGATTCCCCATCCGACATCCCCCGGGTCTCGGGAGGATAGGATGTGGTGCCGGCTGCAGCAGCGGGGCCCAGCAAGCGCCGTGGGGCTCCCCCACGTTTCGCCACTCCCAAGGCGATGTAGGCCCTGCTGGCGAATCTCCAGCCTCCGCCACGGGGCAGCAGTGTTCCCGCAGCCACCCCGCCTCCCTGGCAGCCCGACCGATCGCCATCACCACCCGTTCTGTCGCCAGCCGTTGATGCACGCGGCCTCGATAAGCTGTGGGTCCAGGCGTCGGAGAGCTTTGACTGCGGTGGGTCTGACGGTCACGACTCCACCTCTCCGGCCGGTTCCCAGGCCACCAGCCATGGCACCGTGACAGTGTCGGAAGGCGGACGCTCATCCATCCAGCTAACGCTGAGAGCTGCATTGGCCATCTGGGTTTGGACACGCCCCCGGTGGCCCAGTATCAGAGCACTTTTTTCAGAGGCTCCACACAGCCCTCCTCGCTGTCTGTTGGGCGGACCCCAGGCGCCTTTCCCACCTCCCCGGTGACTGCAGGACCCTGGTAGCAATGCAGGATGTCCCCACCTACGGCCTCCAGCGGATGCCCAACACTGAGCCTCCGTGGCTGCCCTCGTCCGTTCGCCCAATGAGGCTCTGCGGCCTGACGCCCGATGCCCCCGCGCTCAATGCCGTGTGACCCACGACCTCTTCGTGCGAGGATACAACACGGCGGCACGAATGGGCCGTATCGACAACTCCTTGTCCCACCTGCTGCTGGCCCTTGCCCAGACGCTGGAGGGGACGAGCGCGGCATCAAGGGAATTGTGTGACGCGGCACTCCAGGCCTTTGCCTACTTGCCGCGGGAACTGGGCCGGCTGATGTCGTTCTCACCCTCGGCCGCCGGCGGATATGGCTGGCGCAGTTCTCTCTGGCCGAGCCCGACCGGCGCGTGCTGCGCTCTCTCCCTGTTGTCCCTGGGGAGCTGTCTGGTGAGGCCGCCCAACAGGCCCTGGACCGGAGTGCCCCGACTCCGTCTCGGCCACGCACCCACCAGGAGACCAGAGTGGCTGCTGACTTTCGTTGCCCCACCATCTCCTGTACCCGCGGCGCTGCCCCCTACACCCAGTCCACTCCCCGTCACCCCCTGGTGACCGACGGGGGCAGTCTGGGCGGCGTTGACATCAGCGCGCCAGCGGTCGGCCGCTTTTCCAGCGGACAGCCCTAACGCTGGAGAGCGTTGACCCCAGACCCCCACCGAGGGTTACCGCATCTAGTTCTGCCACCGACCGCCGCGTTTTCATGGGGTCAAATATACCACAGTGAGCCATCTGGGGAAGTCCCTCCTCCTCAGGCAGGAAATCACCACTCTCCTGGAGAAAGGAGCAATCTCTCCCGTCAACAGGCAGGGACAGCAATGTGGGTTCTACTCCAGGTATTTTCTGGTTCCAAAGAAGGACGGCGGTATCCGCCCGATCCTCGACCTGAGGTCTCTCAATTCCCACTTGAAGACCTTGAGATTCCGCATGCTGCGTACGGTGGATGTCTTGCACCACATCCAGGCCGGCGGCTGGTTTGCCACCATCGACCTGAAAGACGCCTACTTTCATGTTCCCATTGCGCCACACCACAGGCAGTTCCTGCGGTTTGCTTCGAGGGCCAGGCCTTCGAGTTCAATGTTCTGCCCTATGGGATATCGCTGGCACCCCGTGTGTTCACCAGGTGTGTGGCAGCGGCATTGGCATCACTTCAGGCATGAGGTTTGCGTGTCCTGCCTAACCTAGACGACTGGCTCGTCTGTTCACGATCGGAGGCTCAGGCCCACACCGACATCGCGATTGTGCTCTCACATGTCGCAGAGCTGGGGCTCAGGGTGAATTATCAGAAGACCTCACTGGTGCCCAGCCAGGAGACGATCTTCTTGGGCATGCACCTGGATTTGAGGTCCTTGATGGCAACCCCCTCCCTGACCAGGGTCCACAACATCTGCCTGCTGCTTGGCCGCTTCAGACGGGGCAGGTCACTCCCCCTGAAGACCTTTCAGCGCCTGATAGGCATGCTTACGGCGGCCTCCTCTCTGGTCCCGTTGGGGCTCCTGGACTTACGTCCGCTGCAGAGGTGGGTCAACGGTCTCCACCTCCACCCGGCGCTGCAAGGGTACAGGTTTGTGCAGGTAAAAGATTCCTTTTGCAGACTCCTCCGTCCACGGAGGAGGAGGGCTTACTTTTTGCGGGGTGTTCCACTGGTCGCTATCCCCTTCCGGAGGGAGGCCTTCACCACGGACGCCTCCCTGGGAGGTTGGGGTGCAGTCTGGCAATGCTGGACCGTCAGAGGCTGCTGGAGTCCAGGGCAGCGACAGCAGCACATCAACGTGCTGGAGCTACGGGCTGTTTTTCTCAGCCTACAGCACTTCCTCCCAGGCCTGGCTGGCAGACACGTTTTGGTGCGGACAGACAACGCTACAGTGGTGTATTACATCAACCACCAAGGAGGCACCAAGTCCCTCCAGTGCTTAGAAGTGGTCAGGCAACTTCTGCGGTGGGGCCATTGGCATCTCTTGAGCCTGCGTGCCATGTACTTGCCAGGCACTGCCAAAAAGGGCAGCGGATCTGCTGTCCCGCCAGGACCCCGATTCTGGGAAATGGAGACTCAACCCAGCGGTGGTTCTCGCCATCTGGGAACGTTTTGGCAGGGCAGAGGTGAACATCTTTGCCTGCCAGGAGTCAACACACTGCCGTCTGTGGTTCAGCCTCCACGGCACCAGCTCCCTGGGCCAGGACGCGCTGGCGCATGCTTGGCCGAGGCAACTGCTGTATGCCTTCCCCCCTCTGCCACTTCCCCCCTCTGCCACATCGTACCCACCCTGCACAGGGTTGCGATGGACCACCACGAGCTGCTGCTGGTCGCCCCTTGGTGGCTGGGCAAAGTGTGGTTCCCCAAGTGGTTGCAACTGAACGGCGACCTCTGGTGCCTACCAGTGAGGACGAACCTGCTATCACAGCTGGGAGGGCAGATCTGGCACCCGGATCCAGCCCGTCTGCAGCTCTGGGTGTGGCGGCTGAAGGGCCAGACCACCTGCTAGGTCTTTGGGAGCCGGCAGTGGTCAACACCATTGCAAGCTCTCGGGCACCCTGCACCAATGCCCTCTACGCCAACAGTTGGAGGCTTTTCTCCAACTGGTGCTTGACTCGGGGGGGAGGAGCCTACATGCTGCCCCCTGCCCACCATTCTACTGTTCCCCAGTCTCTGTTTGACAACGGTGTTACTCCTTCCACCATTAAAGTCTATGCAGCTGCCATCTCTGCTCAGCATGCCAGAATTGAGGGAAGGACCATGGGGTCCCACCCCTTGGTGGCACATTTCTTGAAGGGTGCTCTCCGGTTGAGACCCCCCCTGACAGGGGCGGATACCCACGTGGGATCTTCACTTAGTGCTGCAGGCTCTCTGCGATGCACCGTTTGAGCCCATGCTCACGGCAGACATTTCATGGCTCTCCCTGAAGACTGCCTTTCTTCTGGCCATTACATCGACGAGGCGCGTCGGGGAATTACACGCGCTCAGTCACTCTGTGGCCTAACCCCTCTTTCCTCCCGAAGACCCTCTCTGCTACCTTCGTAAACCAGCCCCTTAGCCTTGCGGCGTTCGAGGCAGGCTATGGTGAGAGGTCGGAACTTTTGTGCCCAGTTCGCGCCCTCAGGGTGTACGTGTCCCGTACGGAAGGCTTCCGTAGGAGTGACGCCCTGTTTTTGTGCCACACAGGGCCGAGGAAAGGTCTAGCGCTCTCTAAACAGAGGCTTTCCAAGTGGGTAGTCGAGGCCATATTGCATGCCTACAGACACGGTGGCTTCCCGGTTCCTCCGGCTGTTCGGGCGCACTCTGCACGGGGCGAGGCGGCCTCATGGGCATCACTGAAGGGCGTACCCCATTCAGACATATGCAGCGCAGCCTCCTGGGCGTCCAGCTGCACCTTCACCAGGTTTTACCGTCTTAATGTCGTCCCACATTACCCTGTGGCGACGGCTGTCATTCCAGGCCCGTCGCAGCAACACTGAGTACGGGTAGGCACTCCTCATGACCTGGTTGGTATTAGTCATCCATGTGCTGAAAGCACCGCCTCTGGCGGTCAGGAGAAACGAAATGGAACGAGGGTTATGTATATTACCGCGGTTCTATGAGTTTCGGATGACCGCCAGACCTTTGCAGTCACTCGGAGTGTACACGAGAAGATTTGCCAAGAGGTCACTTCCTGGGTTCACCGGTCTTTTATGCCGGGGTCACGGGGTGACGTCACCCAGGTCACAGGTGACTTTGTTGTTACTATTACTCGACCTGCACGTTCGTGTGATGGATATCCATGTGCTGAAAGCACCGCCTCTGGCGGTCATCCGAAACTCATAGAACCGCGGTTATATACATAACCCTCGTTTTAGTTTGCTATTTATTTATTTATCATATTTATTCTTTTAGAGTATGTATGTTTCTGTAAGATTGCGCTGTCTTTGGTCTTCAGTGTTTTCCTCTTCCTTCTCTCTTGCTGTTCTCATTGGCTATCCACACCTGAGAGTAGTTTAGTGAGGCACGGGTGTTTAGTTAGATTAGAGTTAGAACTCCACCCTTTTACTCTCTCTCTCCTATCACTGTCCTTGCTTTTCTAGCTCCACCTCTCTCTACAGCTGTCCTGTGTTTAGCTGGGATTCCACTTAATTAGTTTGTGTTTAAAAGGCCCACTTTTTCCTCAGCTTCTTGTCGACTCGTTTCTTCCCATAGCTCGTCTTGGTCAAGTCTCGTTTCTGCGCTTTTCTGGTTTCGATTGTTGTTTGCTCGTTTCTTGTGAAATCTCCCGTAAGTCTCGTTATTGATTGTTTGTATTACGTTGTGTGATTGCGGATTGATTGATTAGTACTTCGTTCTCCCTTATTCCCATTTTGTACCCATCTGTTTAGTCTCTCCTGTGTTCTCCCTTATCCCATCCAACTCCCTTTTTTCTTCCCCTTCCATTCCCTAGACTAACCCCTTTGTTACTTTCTATGTGCGGACTGATTCTCTGGTTACTAGATTACTTTGCCTTTCCCCTGACTTCGATTCTGCCTGTTCTGCATTTCTGTTTGCCTGGCTATTGATTCATTTCTGTCCCTGACTATGAGCTTTGTCAATCCTAATAAACGCCCTGCCGATGCTGAACTGCACTTGGAGTCTAAGCCCGTTCCTTTCAGGGGTATCCTATACCTCTTTTGCCATCAAAAGCTCACACAGCCATGAAAGTTACAAGCAAGAAGTAAGAGCAAAGAGAAACAACAATCCATAAAAAGGGAAGTGGATAAAACTTGGATAAACATTTGCTAAACAGCGACAGCTACGGCCCTCAAGGAACTTCAAAACTTATGCAGAGTTGGCATCATTTCTTGACAAATATGTATACTAGCCTAGCAATATTTATATTTCCTGCGCATTTGAATATTCTTTCTAAATGCCAGAGTATCGCTAATGTTGAATAGCTGTGAGACGTGTAACCTCACTATGGTAACTTGGTTCTCAGCTGGCTATTTCCCAATTATAATGCTTCCTCTTTTTCTTTTTTTTTTTTTCAAAATTCAAAATGTACCCATACCCAAATGAGCATAGCATATGTGGATACATTCTTGTGGACCCCAAAAAACAGAAAATAAGATTTTCATTCCTGAGACATTCAGTTTTAAAATTATAGGCAAAAATCTAAAGTTTTTTTTTTTTTTTTTTGTTACAGTGTCAACATGAGTTCAATCAATATAAAAATTCCAAAATACCTAAAGGAACTACTCCAGCACAAGGTTGATGTGTTTGACCAGTTTGAGAAATATTAAACGATTTCAAGTTATGGTCTGGACAAAATTATAGCTACATCACCCGCACTATATGCCAGGAAGACAACAATAATCAGGTGACAATTAGGTGGCAGACTGAGAGCAAGAATGGGAATTTAGTCTGGACACTTAGGAGCTCCCTGCTATTGTCACGGAGCAGTACAGGATCTTTAATGTCCCCTGTGAGTCAGGTCAGGACTTTGCTTTAATGTCTCACGCAAAAGACGGCATGTCCCACAGCCATTTAACCAGAGTAGATCAAATGATGGAATAACTTCTGACAAAGTAGCAATTGATTTAAAATGTTACAAAATAAATTAAATTAAATTAAGTCTTATCTTTTGCACTGACTGCACACAATGATTTTTTTATTTCTCTAAATTTGTAAAGAAAAAAGGTTTAGACAGTTAGAATATTAAAATCAGTGTGAGATAATTCCCATTTAAAGCTAGTGCTAATTTTGAGCAGCAGCAGTTGGGTAAACTCTTTCACAGCAAAAGAGGAACTGGCCTATGACTGGACTGGGGGTTGCTTTGACCCCAAGCAAAACAACTTTCATCATTTTTCAAACAGAGTGCCTTGGCTGTTTCAGAGCTGCATCATGAAACATCACCCAGCTCCCATCTTGCCTTGATCCCCATTTCAGCCCAGTTCATAGTGAGAGAATACATTCACACTCAGTTTATTTCACACTCGAGTTGGTTCAGTTAGCCTAAAATATCTCGGCAACATCAGGTCCCTTGAGAAAAAACCCCTTCTGCTTTGTGGGGATGCATCTCCTCAGTGATCTCAGGGGAGTTCACCGATAAGTCCATTTGTACACTGTGCTTAATCACTAAACAATGTCCCTTTCCAGTTGTAGGGAAATATGCAAGGTCATTGCTCATGGGCTGTAAGATTCAGGGGGCTCACAGCTCAGGGGCCTCCTCTCCCGGAGGAAGCTCACTAAAATCCGGCCCAGAATTCCAAGCTACCCCCAAAACAATTAGGGGCTCCTTTCTGCCATTGTAATGTCTTTAATAAAATGAAGACTCAACTAAAAAAATTAAGTCTGTTAAGTTTCAACCGCTATGTAGCCACTTACATTCAAGCAAAAAAAAATTAGCACGTGCAAGTACTCCATCTTGGCGTTTATTAAGTAGATATTTCCAGGTTGCTCTTTTCTCCCTGATGTTCCCTTTTCAAGATGACAATTATATACTCAGCTACAAAAGTTTCTGTGACACCATTTATGTGTATGTTATACATGACACGCAAAGATCTAAATGCACTCAATATGTTTATTTAACAGGAGAAACACTGACTTTTCAGTGCCAACGTCACTCAAAACGAAAAATGTCATTTTCATGCGTCATGAAGCACTTGTCTGACGTCTAACCAATTGTGACCTTCACACTTCAATACCGGGTGTGACTTCCTCGTGCCATGATGCAAGCAACGCATCTCCGGTGCATGGACCGAATCAGATGTGCCAGAAATTGCTGTGGGATGTCATTCCAAATCTGACGTAGACGTTGTCGCAATTCCTGGAGTGTCGCTGGCGGGTTATCCAACTGCCGCAAACGTCGATCCATCTCGTCCCAAAGATGCTCGATTGGGGACATGTCTGGGGTACTGGCTGGCCATGGCAGGACATTGACATGTTGTTGCATCAGATACTGCTGTACAATCCTTGCAACGTGTGGTCTGGCGTTATCATGTTGCAGCGTTATTCCGGGACCATGTTGCATCAAAAACGGTACCACCAATGGCCGTAGCACTTCATCGCGATATCTTTGACCTGTCAGATTTCCATCAATAACAAGCAAATCTGTTCTGTTTCTAGCCGTGATCCCTCCCCAAATCATGACACTACCACCTCCAAAACGATCAAATTCCTGAACACAGTTGTTGGCATAACGTTCTCCACGTCGACGGTATACACGTAAACAACCATCACATCGGTTAAGCATGAATCTTGATTCATCAGTGAAGAGTACAAGATCCCACTGACGTTGGATCCACCGTCGATGTTGTTGTGCCCACTGTAGACGCAGTCGTCGGTGTTGTACTGTGAGTATTGGACGTCTTGCTGGCCGACGTGGGACAATGCCAAAATGACGGAGACGGCGACGGATTGTCTGTGCAGACAGTCGCCTCAAACCAGGTATCGTTCTTGCAGTTATGGTTGCAGGTTGGAATCGATTTCGGAGATGGGTTGTTCGAATCCAGTTGTCCTGTCTGGGAGTGGTTACTCGTGGACGGCCGCTGCGAGGACGGTCTCTGACATGTCTTGTCTGCTGATGACGCTGCCATAAGTTCCAAATGGTGTTTCGGTGGACATTCAGGTGATGAGCAACTTCCCTCTGCGAGGTTCCGGATTCAATCATCCCAATGGCCCTCCACCGATCATTTTCAGACAGTCTTGGCATTTAGAGGGTAGAGTTCCTGATCCGAAATGGCTGTGTTTTCGATAAGTGATGCTTCCGTCGTTCATCAGGCACAATGTGAACATTCCAAAAATTCTCCTCTTTTATTGCCATCCACAAGCATGATTTACGCACATTTTCACGTGCAAAGTCATTTTCTCGCATTTTCATGATTTCCATTTCAATGTTGTGTTTACGTGTACTGTTTCAGTCTGATATCACCATGTATGACAATTTCATAATTGCGTTATGAAAAATAATTAACAATATTGGTGTCACAGAAACTTTTGTTGCTGAGTATATTTATGTTTAATGTTCAAAGACATATGTCCGAGGTGGGGCCATGGTCCTGAAAATGCTTTTATTCCCGTGCTCTTTCATTCCTCATTTGAATAAGTGCAGTTAAAAGGACTGTTTCCATTGCCACCTCGCCCCAACAATTTTGCTTTAGAGGGAAAGTTAAAGAACCATTTCCACAAAAATTATGCTTTCTCCCATTGGAATGAGCTGGTAGATAACAGTGGCTTGGGAGGGAGGGTTTTTTGAGTCATATCATTTTCGGAAAGCCAGGAGTTCAAGTCGTTTCCATGGATACTAAGGCTTCTTGTGTGAAGGAAATTGGCGAAGAGAAAACTTCTCGATAAGCTGCAAGATAAGATCGACTCAGGTATTCAATATGCAGCAGGCAGAGTAATTTCGGGCCTTTCGTTGATCAGAGAAAAGGTTCAGGATTTTAAGCTTCCTCTCCTTGAATACTGGCTCTCCATTGTGCACACACACAATGCGCCGTGAGTGTGAAATTATCGTCATGAGCACTTGAGCACCGCACTGCGCCTTAGTGCTGGGGCATCTTGTCAGGTCGGCTCCTCGACAGGCTGAGTTTCTCGCAGATGACGTACAACCGTGCCTCTGGAGCGAACAGCACCTGGGTCCACAGGAAAAAATGGGTAATTTGTTGCCAGTCATCGTAGGACTTCTGACCCTCCAGCAGATGACAGAGTGACTGCAAACGGACCGAACCACCTCGGCATACATTCCTGACTCCTCAGGAGCATTCTGTGAAGTCAGAGCAGCGTGGCTGGTCTTCTATTGCATGAGGCTGTTGTGTTAGGATTGCTATTTTCTGGCCCGTGGCTGCCATTGGCTGCACTTAAGTAAACATACTGTCAGTGACCAAACATCATTTACTTTTGAGGGAAACAAACAAAAGTTGTTGCTGCTGTTTTGTATTTTAAGGGATGGTGTTTCCCAAGTAGTACGCTTTGCCATTTTTATTATGAATTGCGAGATCTCTAAAAGGGACTATAAATAATTGAAGGCTGCGCTCGATAAGTCGTATTCTTTGATTTTATTGCATTTTCTGATATTTTTTGTCCAGCTGGAGAACGATAAAAAGTTAGATTAAGTCACAGTTTTCTTTCTGGCAAAACCCTTCCCTGTAAAATGCATGCTTGAATTATCAGGGGACATCAGTTTGGTATGGTAAAGACTGCCAAATGCCAAAATATTCATAGATTAATTATGTGAAATGGGCTCAGGTCAGAATGTGCCATATATATAGACACTGGTTAATACGTGATTATGTACAGGCCCTCAGTGAGGCAGCCATTTTCCCGATGACCTGCCCTTTTTTGCAGAGGGTGCTATTTCCATCCCAATTACCTCGAGGCTCCGCTTAGCGGGAGGAGGTCGTTTGGATGCAAATGAAAGCAGCGGCTTGGCGATTTTACTTTGACAGCAACTGTAACGACGAAGGCAAAGAGACTACCTCTCGTGGACTCCCAGGTGCGCTTCTGAGTGGCACGGGCATATTTTAAATTCTGGCCTAAATGTCTGATGTTGCTGATGATGTGAATGCACAGCAGCGGCCTTCCTTCATGAGGGTATCTCCTGACATACGTAGAGAGGGATGCAATACTCAAGTAGCTCATATATTTCTCTTTCACAAGCGATTTCACAATCAGAGATATTTCTGTAAAAGCATATTTTCTATGCTACTGCTGAAAGCAGCATTGCACTACTGTATTTCATTGTCCGCAATTTACTCACTGTGTGACTTTATTTTAAATAATGAGCGATTTTTCTATCCTGTGCATGAAGTACTCAGATCTTTGTCAGTCTGTGAGAGGAGGCCATCCTTGTAAGGCAGAGAGTATGTAAAATGTATTTAAATGCATTGCATTTAAATTGGCTAGTTTGATTAAAATGAGGCTCATAAATATGGAATAATGTACATTCTGTTGTCTGCATATGGATTCTGGCTGCATACATTAACAATTGAAGCACATGATAGAATATTCCAAGGGTGCCTCAAACCAGAGAATATATGATTATTGTATGCGCATTGGTTATTGTGATATTAACATGGATTTCTCTTTTTGCTGAATGTACGTTGTATATTATCTTTTGACTAAAACCCCATGTCAAGCCTATAGACTGTAAACATGAAATGGTAACTGAACAGTGCTGATTGTAGACCTATTGTTAGTGTTCGTATTCTATTTGGTCAGTATTATGTATTTTGAAGTTTGCTGTGTTCTGTTTTTCCCTTGTTTCTCTCTCACCCTCAGCTCTGTCTGATTGCTCTCGTCACCTTGTTTTTGACCCCGCCCTTTCCCTGCTTCTCTGCTCTCCTATTCTTCATTGGTTCTCCTTGTTTCCATATTTGGTATGGACATGTGATACTTATGACACTTTTCGATTTTGGTTGCCATGGCAACAGTATCAGCCGAATAATATGCAAATTAGCGGCAGAATGTAGCGATTTCCTTGTGGACGCAGTACAGGCTACAATTTTCGACGGATTACTTTCATAATTGATATGGACGTGTGTTACACTTCACTTATGACACCTATCAATTTTTGTTGTCATGGCGACAATATTGGAGAAATGATGTGCAAATTTGTGCTGAAACACACTTTTCTTTGTGGAAGCTGTACAGGCTGTAAATTTCGACATATTTGTTATGAACATGTGATAATCTTCACTTATGACAACTTTCGATTTCGGTTGCCATGGTGACAGCATTTGTCGAATAATGCGCAAAAAGGGGAGAAGCAGGCTCTCGGGGGCTACACCCATGCATTAGCAGCCGACCGAACGGTCTACTTCATTATTTTGTTTTTGTCACTCTGGGTTCCTTTTGTCGTCTTCCTGTATCTTCCCAGGTGCCTCCTGTGTGCTGTTCCTCCCTGTGTCCTGTCTCCCTTTACTTCATTTCATCTCCTTGTTATTTATGGCCTCATTCTGCACGTCGCCTCCTTCAGTTGTCTCACTCACACTCCTCACCTGTTTCGTCTTATCCCTGGCTATGCATGTTCTGTCTTTATGATTGGTTTTCTCAATCTTGTCATAGATTCTCCTTGTGTTTCTACCTGCCTCTCGAGACTGGTCTGCCCTGGTTAAATTTATTGTTTCCTTTCATTAAAAATTCACCCAACTTTTTACTTTGGTATCGGTGACAGGTAACTTCCTGAATCTGCGTCTCCTGTCAAGCACGTGAATGTGCTGGTCTATTTAGCACAAGACCACACAAATGCAGGGCAGGCATATAGAGGCTTAGAACAAAACAAGTATGTATAACAACTAGCTTATCCGTTTTCACCTGGTGGCTTTTGGCTTTTTTTTTTTTTTTACTGATTTGCGCAGAAACTTTCACAACAGTCATTTTTGTCCTGAATTGTTCATGCAAGAATTATGTACTGTCTGTGACCGTCCTTGGACTGTCAAATGATCACAGTGTGCAGAATATTATTTGACTCCTTTCCTTGTCTGAATTGCTAATATTATTGTTCTTATTTGTTGAATCTGAGTATTTAGCTGCCAAGGATTCAGCGTGCTCTTACCCTCTTAATCGATTTACTGGGACAGAACCCCACTGGTTCTACAATCAGATCACCTAAAGCTGTCTGGGAACATGACTCACTGTCAGTACAAATTCATAACAAATCAATCCCTGCAACCAAGCACTCGATCTCCTGCTGTCAGAAGTTTACTCTGAGCCTGGTTTTCTACTACATTGAGATTGCGATAGAGGGAAATATTGATCACCTGAGACCAGCCAATCATCTCTGTTTTGAGCAACATTGATGAGTAGAAAGACAATGAGAACTCATCTTTTCCAGGTACCTATTCTGAGTTTTACTTTTGTGATTTTGAACCACAGTGCCAGCTAACATAAGGCAATAATGCTTTCTGACTGACTGATATACGTACTAATGTGCCAAAACCAAAACGATATTTGGTAATATTTATATACATGTTTGTATGTATAGATGAATGATGGCTTTCTAATTTGAGTTAACTTCAGACCGGATCATTTTAAGATAGCCTAGCCCCTGCCATCCTGACACAGGGCCGAAATGTCGACTTAGATCTATGGAAAAGTGCATATGCATCCTACAGACATGCATGAGAGCTGCATGGACCAAGGCTTGAAAGGAATTAATAAAATAGTAAGGATAACACATTAAGAACAAATAACAATTGCAAATAACAATTAAGTGAACCTTAATAGAATTGCATTCATTTCAGTCGGAGCCACCACTAACCAAACCTTCTAACTTACTTTCACGCATGCTAGCTATCACTCTATAGCCTAAACAAATTAATCCGTAATGGCAATAAGTACAAAGACAATTAATCCAGGCATACAGGACCATGTCAATTTCCCGTCAATATGCTGCCACACTCTTTTCTGATTATGACTCTTCTGTTGCCCTCTTATGCTGCTGAGGCATAACTTGACTATGTCATGTGGTCAGGAACGTCCTGGGTGCAATCGCTGCAATTTTCATGAACTTTGAGATTGGTCAATAGACTCTTGCACTGCATATTTTTGCTTTGGAGTTTGGTGAAAAAAAGCAAATTTGTTTGTGAATAGTCAGCCTTTTGTGACATCATAAGAAGGATACTACTGTCCCTAGAATTAGGCTGTGCTTTTGAAAAATAACTGCCTGAAAATTGAGGGAACATCAATTTTAGTTATTACTGGTGTCAATTACATGATAAACCCAATGTGCATTCTGAAAAGGCATTACTTAAATCATTTAGGAGATCTTTTATCTTTGGGATGAATTCCATTGCCTACAGGTTACATCACTGTATATCCAGACATATAAGAAACATTTAGCAATAAGTACATGACTATAGGTTAGTCTAGGACAATGAGTCTATGGTGATATGGTACAAATATGACCACGATGAGCATCACATTTTATCACTGTATTTTTGTGGGAGCAACACGTCGGGGGGGGTGATTTAGCTTCAGGGCAAAGGTCTACAACAGGGCACATATACAATTTACAGACAATGAAGTTACCACTCTGTAAAGGATGTTGAAAAGAGGTGAGCAATGTTTTGTCAAAGTGAAGTGAGCAGTCAGCACTTGGCTAATATCCAACGTGGTGTTTGACGAAAGGGGAAGCTAGTTAGTTACTGATAAAATATGGAAGCACATTTTTATGACATGGCATCAAATAACCAAGCACACTGCATTTGTGGATTGGTGGTTGCTTTTCAGCTCAGCTTGAGCTGAATGACTTTAAAGTCATTAATAAACTCGTTAAACCTAGCCAAAGAGAGAGCCAGCAGCTACAGGCAGCATCTGAGTTGAACTATTGCCACAAAGTTAACAGTCCAGCCTGAGGTTTGGCACTCTGGGGACAGGCTAACTTTCATTGAGTCCATCTGAAGCAAACTCAACAATAGGCCTATATGTAAAGCTTAATAAGTCATTGCAATACAGTACATGCTAAAGCCATGCATTCACATGGGCTTTTGGTAGTAGATTAGTTATTCATGTTTTTTTAGCTTGCCAGCAGATTGTACAATTTTGGTCCCATGCTTCTGACATCATCAGTCCCTGTTCATTAAGAGGCTTAGGTTCAAATACAGTCAAGATGATGGTACTGCTAAAAACATTAATGCTACTACTTTTATTAATTATGATTTATATTTAAATTTTATGATTTAAATTATATTTAATTTATCTCTGACCACAGGAAGTTTTCCAATGTTGTGGAAGTCTGCACATGTAATACCCCTGCATAAAGGAGGTTCAAGAGATGACATGAACTATTATCGCCCCATCTCCAAATTGACATGTTTAGCAAAAGTGATGGAATCCCTGGTAAACAATCAGCTAAAGTCATTTCTTTCAACCTACTCTGTACTTAGCCCACACCAGTCTGGTTTCAGAACAAATCATAGCACAATTTCAGCCATTACATTAGTCACAATTCACATCATATCAGCATTGGACAAGAAGCAACACTGTGCAGCAGTTTTTGTAGATCTGTTCAAAGCCTTCGATACAGTTGATCAAGACATACTGTTAAGTAAAATGTTCAACATAGGACCGAGTGGAAGTGCACGTGCCTGGTTTCATGACTATTTGTCTGAGAGGCGTCAGTGTATTAAATCAGGTGACACCAAATCAGATTTCTTGTTTATTAATAGGGGTGTGCCGCAAGGTTCCATTTTGGGCCGTGTACTCTTTTCTATTTACATTTATTGATATTGTGTCCTCTTTAAGTGATTGCCATGTCCATTTGTATGCGGATGACACCATAGTTTATTGTATTGCAGACTCTGTACAGCTTGCCATCAACAATTTGCAACTTGCTTTTAATGAGCTTCAAAAATCTCTTTTAAATCACAAACTTCTTTTAAATGTAATGAAAACAAAGTACATGCTGTTCTCCAGTGCAAGAAACATTGATCTTGAAACTTTGAATTTGTTCACTTTAGAAGGCTCTAGAATTGAAAAAGTTACTGAATATTAATATCTTGGCGTATGGATTGACGAGGATTTAACGTTCAAACACCACGTAAACCACCTTGTCACTAAAACGCGACAAAAGATTGGTTTTTTATACAGAAACAAATCCAGCTTTCCTTTATTCTGCAGAAAAAAAGTTGTTGAAGCCATGTTATTATCAGTCATTGATTATGGGGATGTGATTTACAGACATGCTGCAGCTTCAGTTCTAAAGCCTTTGGATAGTGTATATCACTCTGCTCTTTATTTATTTATTACTGGTGATGGGTACAGAACTCATCATTGTGTTCTGTACGAGAAGGTTGGTTGGCCTTCCCTGGAAGAGAGGCATTGGCAAACATTGGTTTTTATACATCTTTAAGGCCCTCGTTGGAAAATTACCACCTTATATTTCAACCTTGTTAGAGTGGAAGGCTGGTAGCTATACAACTCGCTCTATTGAACTGCTACTTTTGAAAGTTCCTTGAGCACTTACTGAACTTGGTGAAACAGTTTTTTCCTTTAATGCCCCAAGCTCATGGAACATCCTCCAAGAGTCTCTAAAAATTGATGTTCTTCCCTCTCTTTCAAAGTTCAAGACTTCAATCTCTCGCTATTGAGTTTCACATTGCAAATGTTTTAATTGATTTTATTTTATTTTATTTAATTATTGCATTTTACCTGTCACTGTCAAAATTGTTGCTCACAATGATTATCCTATATTATACTTGTTTTATTGTACTGCGGTTTTAATGTGTCTGTAATCTTGACGGCATTGCAAATGAGGGAAACCTCAAAGTCCTTTCGAGAATAAATAAAGGTTTGATGATTTATTGGAGAGCATTTTAAATGAAGAAAAAACATTCCTGTGCTGAAAGTGTAAGAACTGAGGAAAACTGCAAGGGGTACTTCATTTCCCATCCTTGGCTATCTAAGTATTTATGCGTTTTTGGAAGGACTAAATTTATTAAGCTTGTGAATGAAAAAAAAAAAAAAAAACTATGGGGGGATTCAGTGGTGTTTTGATTGATTGCAGTACAGCTATGTATACAAAGGCAGTGAAATTACTTTTCAGAGAATGGCCAGTTTTTACCCACATCAATCCTTTTACCCTCTGACAAAGCAAATGTTCTCCATAGGAATGTTAAAAATGTTAATCCATCTCTTTTTTTTTTTGTTTGTTTGAATAAAGAAGATGCTTTTATCGAGTTTAATTTTAGATGCTCCACTTCCTGGGCAGAAACACAAAGCTTTAAGTCATAGAAGTCCATTTTTAGCTGAAAAGGGCCAGTATGGGTGAAGAGTTTCTTATTATCCCAGAACTAAAACACCTAATTCAACTACTTTATGAATCAGGGTGATTAAAAAAAACCTTGAGACAGTAGTGTCAAGTGTATAAGGTTACATTCACATTACATACACTACAGGCCAAAAGTTTGTTGCCACCGTCAGATAATGGTGCAATGTGCAATTGACCCCCTGGTTTTGGGAAAGGCATTTATACAGCATGCCTTCTTGTTACATAACATGATTTTATGTTACAAAGACATTAACAATTTTAACACAAAAGCATTCCCATATCGCAATATTGGCCTGGCCCAGGTCTGGCCCACATAATGCACTTTACACGGCCCAGTTCTGGCCCACATACAGCAAGAACAATGGCCCTTTAGTCGCCCAGATCTGGTTTGCCGGAGCTGGCCCATATATGGCCCAACACAGGGCCAGCTGCAGACATAATCGGCCCGCATGTGGCATGCCATCACATAAACGGTGCGATCATTGCCAGACCTTGCCCACATCCGGTCAACATACCACTTGCCATGTCAGCAGTCGCCCAGCAGTGCCAGCTTGAAGCCAGATCTGGGCCAGACCCGACTGCTATTGGGGTTGGAACTCAATTATAAAACATTGTGGTGAGTGATCAATCAGTCAAGAGAGCTTTAAAATGTGATCTGAGGTCTGGAATTCACCCAAAACCTACTGGTTTCCGATATTTTATGCACAGAAGTCATTCAATATGCAAAAAAATCAGGAAAGAACAGTTGCTGTGCGATTTTTTTTTTTTTTTTTTTTTAATCTGAGGGTGGCCCCAAACTTTTGGCCTGTAGTGTCTCACTTCTGATTTTAGTCAAAGCTAATCTTGTTGTGTTAAGGATTCACTTTTATATTGTAGTAACTTGCATGTGACACCAACAGTTTCGACGATGAGAATGAGAAAAAGAGTGAAAAGCCATAATGAAAAATGCCAAAGCCATAATTGTTGCTGTGTTTCATAACGGCCCATTCGCAGAGAGAAGAGAATGTTTTCTGAAAGGATTGGACACTCTTTAATGTAAGTGAACAGAGGCAGGAGCCTCAACGGGTCAATACCACCACTGACTCAGTGTGATAGCAATGAAACTGCGGATTTTTCAGCAGCATTTAGTCATTTCTGAAAAAAATGAATAAATAAATAAACCAAAAACCAAGCAAAAAAAAAAAGGAAAACAGAACCTTAAATAAATAATAAACTGATGCAGTTTTTTTCTTTTCGTTTTCATGTCCACTTATTCACCTTAAGTTCAAACCGCCATCTGTTTTTATGTGCAAATTGAAGCGTAATGCCATTTGTGATGTCAAAAGCAGGACTGAAGATAAACAATGGTATGAAAAATAAGGGGGGCTTGAGTTTTATGAACAATTTTCTCACAAAACAGGAATTACAGCTTATATATTCATACCTGCTGCCTACTCCTCAGTCTTTGATGTTTTCCTAAGTAGTTCTCATGGATGTGAACCAGCATTTATAAAAGAAGGAAAAAAAAAAAAAAACAGAGACCATCTGGGATTGCACCAGCTGCCACAGCAATACTGATATTGTTGGGATTCTGGATTCTGCTGTCATGTTAAGTTCTGTGCCTGGCCTAGCCATGTTTAGTATTTCTGTGTTTAGTGACCACTGCTCTGTCTGACTATTCTTAGGATTGTGTTTTGTGTTTTGGTAATTTAGATTTCCTGTTTATTATTTTTCATGTTTAGATCATTTAGTTTCCAAGCCATGTTTTCATTTTCATGCTTTGCACTTTGTCTCCCCTGTCTTGTCAGGTGTGTATCTTTGCTCACAGTCCCTTGTCTTGTGTGACACTCATTCGGGTGATTTATTGGTTTCTGGGTTTCAATCTTCTTTCATTATCTCGTGTTCTTCCTTCCTCTCTCTTTTTCTGTCTTACTAACACATACTAACAGTTTATTGTTTTTGCTCAATACTAATCCACACTAACCTTGTATATTTGGACTAACTTACTGGGATTGTATAGCTGCACTTACTAATTGACTAATGATCTCTCAGCTGTCGCCCTATTCTAGTCTCCGCCTCCTTGCCTATCCCTAATTATCTCTGCTGCAAGTTTCTGTGGATTTCCACTTATACTTTGTGCTTTCCTTTTCTTTTATCTTGGCACTTTAGTACTCCTTAACCGGAGCTGTTGTTTTGTACTTAGGTTTGTCTTCTGATCCCTGTCTGCGTTTTGGCTACAGCCAAATTCATGTAATTAGTTTATCCCTCATGTGTCTCTCCCTAATCATTGTCACTATTGATTGCACCTGTTCTCCCTGGTCATGTGTTTACCCCGGATGTGTATATAAGATGTCTGTTTGGTTCTCACTCTTGTCAGATCGTTCTCCCTAGTTTTCTTGTGCTACGTTTCTCGCCTCGATTTCTCAGTGTTTATCTTTCTGACTGGATTGCCCGACTATTGTTTTTGGTTTGCCCTTTTTGGATATTGTTGCATCTGTGAATTTTGACCTTTTTTCTGCCCGACCTTGATTTTGTGATTACTGCCCTGGTTTTGGATTCGGACTGTCTTTGGCTTATGAGTTTGTTTCTCCTCCAAACCTACGCCTGTGTACCGAACCCTTTTTGTCTGACCACGAACTTTGTTATTGGTGCCCTGGTTACGATTCTGGATTACGCCCATTGGATACTGTTTTTGGATTGTGGACTTTGTACATTTGCCAGCTCTGTTGGGGGGTTTCCCCCTTCAGAAATAAAGCCTCCTTTTTGCATTCTACTGGTTGTCGCACTTGGTTCATTTCGTAAATCACAACAGATATTGTTTTCAGTATACCAGGTCAGTATTGTGCTGTAAGTTCATAGAGCGTGTACTCAGACCACATCCATGTTGAAATTCATCCCTATTTTTTATCTCAACTACTAACCTGTAAAGTGCCATAAATGCATCTGAAAAGTTTGTGATGCTATCATGTGCACAAAAACTATTGACAGACAGAAACACAGACTGGCTGACTAGGCTTGTTGAAGTTTAACCAGATCACATACACAGATTAACTGAAAAAAAAAAAAAAACACCAGCATCACTACTGCAGCTAGTAAAAACCTTTTCAGTGATCTCAATGTAAGCTAAGGTGTACACTTACTGACCAGTAGTAGCTCCTATTGCCTCCACAACAAATTGCCATTTTCATGGCACAAATTCTACGGGGTTCTGGAAACATTCCTGCGGGATTCTCTATCCATGCTGAATGGGAAGCAACTGACAGTTCCTTCAGGTATTTTAGCCATGTATGATACAGTCCTTCCACGTCACGTTACGTCCAAGGCGCTCTTGGACTGAAACTGAAGTTATGGACATGATTGTGAACTGTGACCATGTATAATTTGTGACGGGGAGCATTATGTTACTGCAAGATTGACAAAATGCAGACTGGGACCCTCAAGGAGTACACATGGCCTTCAAATGATTCGTAAATGTTTTAAGGTAATTGAAATTCCCTACTCAATTACTCGACCAAGCCCTTCTATATCTTACTGCACGCTAAGAGGGCGGTGTGAGGAGTGAGTAACCCATTCTCACTCCCAAGATATCATATTTGGACAGAAACTGGTGTGTGTTTCCCAAAATCACAGTTACAAGGTTGTTGCATAGTTATCACAGTTACATAGTTGGCCCTTTTGACTGTGAATGGACAAACTGTGAAAGTTACTAACTTAGTTTGCAACTATGCTTTTGTGAAACGCAGCCCTGGGCAAGAAAAAAAGTTTATGGAAAAAGTTTTTCTTCATATCACATTTGCTCAATGAAGGCATCATAGACTTTGACATAAACTCAGCTGTGTCATATGAAATTAATAATAAACATTAGGGTGCCACTCAAAAATGAAGTTTCTAATTTTCCATTGTCCCACCCCCCAAATGTGTTCATAATGTGAAAAGAAAAAACATGACAAAGTATAGATGTATTATAATATTTACTGGTAGCTCAGCAGTTCCAAAGTTATACAATAATGCGTAATAATCTGAAAAATGCTGATATACTCACATAATGTTAAATTTAACTTAAAAATCTGATTATTGCAGAGATCATCAAAATCAAAGACTTTCAGTTACTTCAAAAGTCAACAATCAATTTTTGAACATAAACAGATTAACAAAAACAGTGACCAAAAAATGTCTCACTGTAAATTAGTTGTCAACAGCAGCTGCAGTGAGTGCGGTCAAGGTGGATTTTACTGTTTGGAAGTTCACGGCGGTGTTTCTATACAACTTGCAACAAGAACTGTTCCTGTTCTTCTTGATTGGTCAGGACTCCATTGAATGCTTGACCAAGGCCACCTCTGGCTCAGCTGCATCACTGGCGACTTTCAGACTTCTCACTTTCCATTGGCTAGTTTTTATTGATTGGAAAATGAGTTCATCAAGCAAAATTATTTATAACAGGTCAAGAATTATTAGTGCTAATTTTAACTTAACAAGGACAACTGGCGACACCTGATCGTCCTTTGGATTTTTGGAGTTTAAGCAAAGTCTTTTTACACAGGCCTGGCGGCTTTTATTTAGCCGTGGCGGTGCGCCACAATCAATTACATGTAGCGGACACCCTGAAGATGAAACAGTTATATATTAAAATAAAACTTTATTTTTATTTATTATTTAATTTAACACAGCGTTAAACTGTTAATATACACACGCAACAACTACTGAATAGTTACTCTGTGAAAATATTCCAGCCCATTGAGCTACCAGAAATTTTGCCACTATTTGTATGAAACTTGGAGTGGTTATTATGCTTCATAAAAGGAACAAAAAGAGGGGGGTTGGCCATTACAGTCAGTGAACATGTAAACATGACAAAGAAAAATAATATCAGGGGTCCATTTCCCAAACAAGGACGGAATTTAGCTGTGAACTATCATGGTATGATCCATCATTAAATTAACAAAATCAGAGGAACGATGGTTCCCTAAACCGTCTTACTTTGTTCATACCACAGTTGTTTGAACCATGTTGGTTTGAACAATGTCAGTTTGAACCATGTTGCGTTTCCCAAAAGCATAGTTGCTAACTCAGTTAGCAACTTGCATAGTTCACCCATTCACAGTCAATGTAAGTTAGCATCTGTGTTTTCAGTTAACGCCCTTAGGTTTGACATTCAAACTACAATGTTTCCAAGAGCGCACTGGTCTTTCACAGTGGGAAGCTTGCACACTTCATAATATTGTGCCTAAATATGACAGTTGTGATGGATATTACAATACTAATTTGTCATTTTGGCAAATTATATCGTTATCGTATTCAAACTACTATACAGTTAATCATTTAAATGAAATGAAATTTTAGGCAACGATTCTTGTGAAAGTAAAAAAAATGTAAAGAACAATTTGCTATTTCAATGCATTTAATGAAATATGCTCCACCAGCGAAAAAAAGTTTTTTAAATTCATTTTTTCATTAACATTCTTAACATTATTTAGTACCAAGCCTGATGCTAGAAGCACATGGTCCAGTGAATAAAGCAAGAGATACAACTGCTGCACAAATATGACTTCGGTCACACTTTATTTGAAGTGATGTTCATAAAGGCTTTATACAGCACGTATAATGCCTTCATACATGAGGCATAATGTCTTCATAAATAATACATAAGCAAATGTCATACTTTGTAAAGGGTGGAATCAAACATCCTTCTTCAGCATGTGATGCCAGATGTGACAATGACAATGTCACTTAGCTGACAAAGTCGCCCTTTATCACATTTAGCCACTAGCTAATTGACACTGTCAGTTATATCACAGCTGGCGTCACATGTTGAAGAAGGATGTGTTATTTCAACCTTTACAAAGTATGACATTTGCTTATGTATGATTTATGAAGACATTATGTCTCATTTATGAAGGCATTATACATGCTGTATACAGCCTTTATGAGCAACACTTCAAATAAAGTGTGACCATGACTTCTACAGCAGTGGTTCCTATCCTGCATGAAGAGGAAGTTTTTTATGTTTTCTTTTTATCATAGTTAGCAACTAGGCTTTCGTGAAACGCACCCCAGTACAGCTCAAACTCAGAACCTCCTTATCAAGAGTAATGGCACTATCCAGTCAACCACCAACCCTGCCACATGTATCACCTTACAAAATATATCTTACCCCCATCCAAATGTCAAATCAATGTACAGCATTTATGAAAATTTCCCTAATCCCAATCTTGGATCAATTTTATATTCATGAAATTCCCTTTCCCCAATCCCGTTCAGCACTGACTGCAAAAACAATGACAAAGAACTCTGTCTGCCTCATAAATTAACATTCAGACAGTGTCATGAGAGTGTACTTCTATAAGATGAGTTAGAACGAGATTGCGTTGGTATCTTGTTCAGCTTAGCGGGCTTGTGGGCATCTGTTAGGCCAGCAAGCATTGCTGGTGTGCAATGAGGTATGGCTCACCCATAAAGTCTAACCAGTTGATTTCACTAATTAGTTCTATCTCCTGGCAGTTGGACTGAGCTAATTAATGAATCTGCTTACAATGGGCACTAAATACCAGAGCGGGATTTTTATCACATTTCTTGATTTTCAATTTCTGGCCAATATCTTGCTTAAATTTCCATTTCTATTTCTTAGGGCTCAGATCGTATGAACACATACTATACATAGAGACAACTGAAGGTTAAAGAGAGCGATCAAGGTAAAAAGTTTGAGTGCATTTTATGTTTAATATTTATTGCATTGCATTGACCCATTATGGACTTGATGCATTTTCTACTGTCTTTGTAGTATAACAGAATTCTGTAACTGTTGTACGATCAACCTGCCTAGAGACAGCAGATGGAAACTAGCCATAGGCTATAATCTGGTATGTTCACATATTATTGTTCATCAATATGCACTGTCCCTACCTTTCTAAATACAACGTAAATAAATAAAAAAAAGCAGTGATAAGTATACACGCCCTTGAAATCAAATTCCTGTTCAAGAACCAATATCAAAATGTAAAATCATGCCTCCAGCCGTCCAGATCACTGGTCTACTATGACCCAGACCGCACTGAGCACTCACTCCCCATTGTCTGCACGGTGCGTAATCCCATTGAGTGGTAGCAGTGGGCTATTGAAGTCCGAGCTCCACAGTCACTCTTTGTAAAACTTCACTAAGCCACGTGTCTGCGTCACAGCTCTAGCCTTGTTTAGACATATTTTCCGCGTATCGCGCGTTTATGTATTCAGCTCTTTAAATAGTGCTGTTTAGCACTTTATTTCAATGCATAGAAGAACCTTGTTTCCTTTTTTCTTTTCAATACCTATATGTCATGCATAGCTGACCAGTGTTTTAGCCCTGTGTTTACATTGCTACAGCGTTCAAGGAACCTCACTTCATTTTTATTTTCATATGCCTTAGTTATGTGCCTAAGGCATAAGGAATACTAACACAACCCAGTCCATCAGTGCACCTGAGTCCAATCCCTACCTTCTGGTCCACTGTGCCTGTCATTTGGGGACGTGACACATCCCTTACACCAGAATTAGAGATACTTAGCAGATGGGAAGATAAAACTTGCATGTATGGATAATGGTGGTACCTGGCTTATTTAAAACGGTTTTAATTTAATAAAACTGTGGCGAGTAATATGATAACAGGGCAGTGTCAATAAAATAAAATCTATTACCTAGAATTGATAAGCGTTATTTGCACATGCATTGCACCACCCAAACCACTAATTTGGAGTAATTAATGTCAGTTGATTTCATTTTCCGTTCGGTTCTCTGTGTAATTAATTTCAGTTAAATGTAAATGACTGTGACTATTTAAAATTTCATAAGTAACTTGAGCATTCATTGAGAAACAACAGGGGAAAAAATGAATTATCAAGGTGAAGCCACTTATCTCTGGTACATTTTGTTTATATTTTTAGCAGTGCTTGAAGCAAAAATGCATATGTATTTATTTATTTGCTGCTATTTGGTGTGCAGAGCTGTGAATCTCATTTTTCAAGGTATAATTTCTGAAGTGTATTGAGGTCTAAGATAACTGCATTTTGTACATAATAATTCACCTCAAACAGCTTGCCAACAACAGTTAGAAGGTTGGGAAAAGTTTAATTTTTTCCCATAGAAGGAAGCGTACACGTTAACACCTGCATGCTGTATGTGAAGGTAATGGGGTAGAAACTTTGTGGCTCAGAAAAGTGGTAAAGAAATATAAGAAATATCTGCCAAATGTTCACAATTAAAAATCTTGTTTCTCATTTTGCAAAGCAAAGCTGTATTTAATGGGTCATCCATCGGAGTCCTGACCTTGAATAGATTAATCATTTTTCCTTAGCCTTTTAGCCCTGCGTGAATATACGCGCGGGTTTGCATGCAACTTTAGTCATGAATCAACGAGGATAAAAATGAACCAAAATATGTACAAACAGTGTAGACATGATTCCCATATTTAATGATTGCTTGTGAGGGTGACCGCACTGGCCTTGTATAGTTTTATTATCATCCAGTCATCATTGCACTTTGAGCATCACAATCTCTCTCGAGCCATACTGTTTATAAAACTGGAAGAAGCAGGAGTGAAACCAGGATCTGTAAAAAAAAAAAAAAAAAGGAAATAAACATCTGCATCATTAATATTAATGACTGAATTCTTTTTACAAAAATTGTATCACTTATGAACTCTGTATTTTTGGAGTCAGAGGATGTCTAAAATTAACTGAGAGTGCTTGTCATGGATAATAAATGCTGCAGTCGATCATAAAACATTTACTCAAGTGGCCACCAACAGGACCATGTCTCGACAGGTTTTGGTTTCTCAGTGTTTAATGCCATGGAGCAGGAAGTACAAACTCAAGATGATTGATGAGACTCTATGGCAGTGTGAGATGGAACGCTACCACACACGGCATTCCAATCCTTTTCCTTCTGACAATCATGGTTCTGGGAAAGGAAAGTTCATTTTTGTGAGGTAAAATAGGAAACAAGTCGGGTGAAGTGCATGGATGGAATATAGTCAGTGGTGCATTGATCCCAAGTGCATTGATCAGCTCTTGGAGCTTCATTAGTCATTGCTGGGAAAATGCACTCATGGGGCACTTTATTAGGAACTGCAAACAAATAGTGAGTTGGAAACCCTTTGCTCTCAGAACAACATCAATTCTTCATGGCATGAATCCCAAAATATGTTGGAGATTCTGGTCTGTTCTCACATGATTACATTGCATTATTTCCGAAGATTTATCGGCTGCATATTACTGCTGCAAATCTCCAGGTCACCCTCATCACTAGGTGCTATAAATAATGCTAGCGCAGCTAGTGTAGTTCTGACTGGACAGTTGCTCCCAGGTGCTGACTCCCAGCCAATCATACCTCACGATACTCAGATGACTGCTCAGCTGACTATGCCCGCAAAAAGTCAGACTGCCCATTCACTCATTGCCAAATCATTATTTATATTTCATCTCAAGATGGCATGTATCATTCCACTTCACGCCATTATTGTAACCCCTACCACCACCCAGCCTCATCTTAGTTTTGCTTGAAGTTCTTCATCCACGAATTGCTTGATTTTACTCTATCTCCGAATATTAGTCCTATTGCACAACTCATTTCTGTCCCCTAGTGGGTGGGGTGTTTCATGCGCACTCCCATTTCAACGCATGGGAGTCATGCCGGCAGTCATTTAAGTATTGTCTGTTCATGCATCAATTGTGCTGATAGCTTATGGTGTATTGACTTTCATGGATGTGATTCTGCCAGAATTGGATTCAGATCTGTTGAGTGAAGAAGCTATTGCAGTACAATGAACTTTTCATGTTTTTGAAATCATTATCAAACAATTTTTGCTCTTTGCCATGATGCAGTATCATGTTAGTACAGGTCATAAGAAGATGGTAAATTGTTACACATGGTCAGGAATTATGCTCTGAGAAAAAAAAAAACATTCCCCACACCACTACAGCACCTCCTCCAGCCTGAACTGCTGAAAAGGCAGGTTGCATCCATGCATTCATGGTATTGATGCCAAATTTAGACCCCACCATCTGCGTGTCTGAGCAGAAATTGAGATTCATCAGGGCAGGCTCATTTTCCAATCTTCAACTGTCCAGTTTTGGTGAGTCTGTGCCCACTGCAGCCAAAAATTTCCGTTCTTGGCTGCAGAGAATGGAACCTGATGTGCTCTTCTGCTGTTGTACCCTATCTGCCTCAAGGTTTGACATGTTCTGAATTCTGACATACTTTTCCGCCTACTATACTTGTAAAGAGTGGTTATCTGAGTTACTGCGGTGTTCAACTTGAATCAGTTTAACAACTGTCCTCTTGCCACACTATTCAACAACGCATTCCTGTCTGCAGATCAGTCACTCAGTTTTTGTTTGTTTTTTCATACCATTCTATGTAAAGTATTGTGAGTGTTCAACTTGAAAAATCTCAGAAGATCAACAGTTTCAGAAATACTCTAACCTGCCCATATTGCACCATCTACGATGTTACGGTCAAAGCCACTAAGAGCACATTTTGTCCCCATTCTGAAATATAATGGGAACTTTACCTGGCATTAAAATAATATTGATTACAAGATTAGCCTATTAAAAATAATAAACCCCTCAAACTATTTTTAAAGATACGAGTTGTTCGACTAGCAATAACAAATTTAAAATATTGGCCCCTAATTTCTGATAAAAATAAATATTCTGAGAAATGGACTGGACTTGAGGGCCTCATTTTAAATAGTGAATGAAGTGGAGGGGATGCATGTCTACCCTGGGTTTATAAAGACCAGAAGTGCGCATTTAAGGGTTAGGAGTATGTAAACATATATAGATTGACTTGGAATTATTATTATGTATTATTGCTGTTATTGAATTATGTTGGATTATTGCTATGTAAATTTCTGTTACTGTCCATTCACAAATGTACATCAGTATTAACTGAGTATTTTCTTTAAATCATATATGTTTTCACAGGAAAGAACAGCAAACCAAGCAGTGCAACAGAGGAGTAATATTATATCTGACCGGAGAGTATGTAATCACAGCTGCTAATTTTAATCTTTGCTTTTTTATCGGTTCATTATGGTTTTAAATGTAACACTAAAATTTAGCACTAATTTACTACTGGTTTGTGAGCTAATGGGATAAGACATGGAATTGAGGACTATAGCATACTGAAATTAATGTGCTCACTGATAAATTTGGCAAATGTTCACACTTTTCATCTCCTACCTGCCCTTGACAAGTTATGAACAGTGATGTCATGCTGGTAACGTTCCACTTATAGACTGAATAATGAGCCACCTGAACTATGAAGTGTTAAATATTGTACATGATAAACAGTCATTGGATGTCTAGAACAGAACAGTCATAAAGTCATAAATTTTTAGGAACGTGACACACGTAACCCAAGTGTATTCCTGTATCATCTGAACATAAGACAGTCTTCCACCTGGTTGTATTTTGACTTGAAAGAAAGCCAAGACTATGATAGGGTATTATAGAATTTACCACCCTGATTCTTTACAGTAAAAATAAGGCAGTTCAAATGCATCTAATTGAATATCTTCAACATCTAACCAGTTTCACAGTTGATACCAAATGTCAGCCTTGTTCTAAATCCTGTACATCATGTGTCAGCTCTATCGAGGAAACCAGCCATGGGGAAAAAAGAATCAGACACGCTGAACTGACTGCCATAAACTGCATGATTCTATTGGAAAAATCTTTGTGGAACGGCGGCCAGAGGTCACGACTGGGTCACAGGGGAAAAAATGTCACTGTGCTTCACTGCGGGCAGCTTCTTTCCCATATTTGCCAATGCACTGAGTCTTACTGGTCATAGGGGGTGGTGCGACAGGCTTGGGAGAGAGCTTGATGGAGAACTTTTTTTCTAGAGATGTGTAGTCAGGGTAGACCAAAGAGCAGATGGTAGGGTGGATAATGACCTTTTCTCCTGTCCCTGAAGACAACAGGTCTGTCAGAGACTGGCTCCCATTGCCAATGTCATTCATGCAAGAAGACTCCGGACCGCAAAACAGCGTTAGGTCCCTCAATCATTCTTCCAGAGCAGGCGGGTCAGGGATCTCCACTGGCCTTCTTTTCTTCGTGCTGTGGGACCTTTGACTGTGTCATTACATTATCCGAGCTTCCAGGCTCAGGAACTGAAACATTTGCAGAAAAATTTCAGATTTCCAACGTAAAGAATGTGCATCCCAGCATTCGTTAGTAGATGTTTTAGCATGTTAGTGACGAAACATGCTGACGAAAGTGATGCATACACTGCCACACTTCATGAGACCAGCTTTATCGATTTTATAATGAGAAGCTTCATAATCCTCAGAAGAGACAAAAGAACAAGGTTGGTTATGTGTCCTGCCTGAAGACTAAATTGTCAACAAATGCTCGGTTAGCTTCTATAAATGTACTAAGAAGCACGTGCAATTATTGTTATTACTTTCATGTAGAAATTGAAGCCCTTGTATGTTTCCCTCTGTTCGACAACAATGCCACAGTGATCGACAGGCCCGAATACGCATGGTATTTATGCCTTTCTTCCAGAGCTCTAAATGACTACATGACATTTGTTAAAATAATTTGGTAAAATTATTTATTTAATTTAGACAACAATTAGCTCTATTGAAATCATGCCAGCACAGTTATTAATGGGTACGTTTGGCATTTTGTGAATGCCAATGCAATGGTACACTGACTACCTAAAAAAGATTTATAAATGGATACATTACTCACTATCTGTTTACTTCAGCTGTCGTTGCCTAGAACGAGAGGAAGTGTCACCGCCCCTTCACAGCCTCTCTATCGAAATTTCTGCCTCTGAATATTCATATGGACTGGAAAGAATGATTAGATTCCATATTCAAGCTTAAAAGCAAACCAAAGGAAATTGTCATGTTCACTCCTGAGCAAAGAAATGGGCCAAATGGGCACCTCTCTATAATTTAGCATGGAGTAAGATGTTTCCGAGTCCAGAGGTGAAACTATGGAGAGTATTTGGTTTCACATTAAACGCAAACTAACTGGGAAAGGTTTTTCCACTAATCCTCAACTGTTTTAAGCCATCAGCATGAAGTGCAACAACGTTTACTCTTCTCTCTGTTGACCGCTATCTGTAAGTTTACCCATTAGCCTAGAATACTTAAAGAAATCAAATGGAAAAGTGATTCCATTCTTAGTTACCTCATCTGCGTGTTTTATTCATGATAATGTCCTGATTAAGTAAGCCTATTCAGTGCTTCCTATTCCGCCATTTTGGGCTTGGCCTTTTCTTTCTTTTTTTTTTTTGCCTGGGCGCGTACATACATATGTAATTGATATTAATTGTGTCATACAATTAATTTTATAATATTTTAGAGTATACCTTTCTCCTGTTTTTGTTCTACAACCTTTTTCTTCAATAATGAAATGTTATTGCCTGAGGAACGATGACTTCAGTCAAATCCAAATATCTGACAGAACCATGATCGTTGGTTCTGTTTTTGAGAAAGGCGCGTGAAAATTGTCTTTTGACAATCATTGTAAATCATTCTCACTGTGTTGCCCTGTTATACTTTCTAAAAGCAAACTCTGCAGAAAACACATTTTTCTTATGTGAAAGCTCGGGAATTGAAGGCAAATTCAAATATAAACTCCAACGTGGGCGTATCAAGAAGCAACAGCAAATCACAAATGATAAAATAATGGCCTGTAAAATCAAAGGATCTATAATCAAAACCTGCCCTCAAGGCCTCTAGCCTACAGCAGTTCGCATGATGCTTGTCACCACTTTGCACAGGGTGTAAGATGGCTCCCGTTAAGTTTAATAACTCTAATCAGCTGATTGTGGAGGGCAATAAAACGCATTTTGCCAAGTCCAATGGACTGACTCTCCCAGTTTCAGGAACGTGGCACTGACCGCAATTAATCAATGCAGAAGTGTCCTATGTCAGAATGACCCAGACCAAAGAGATTTCTTGTGAGTGCCATCTAGAGCAGCAGTGATAAAGGACTTTCATCTGCCAGCATACTGCCAAGGACGGACGTCAATTTACGCCATTCTTCTGGGAAAACATATTCACTGATGAGAGAAGTCTGTGCAGAGGACAGGGATCACAAGGCTGCCTCCACGGCACCTCTACGGGGCCCACTCAGGATGATACTAATGTGTCCTAATGATTAAGGCAGAGAGAGTTCACTCAGTATCGGAAAAGCTGCTAACTGACAATACCTCATGCTTATTATTCTTATTAGGGCCCGAGCACCGACCGGTGCCAGGAACCTATTGTTTTTGATGGGATTTTTATTCTTCTTCTTCTTCTTCTTCTTTTTATTCTTCTGCGAGAACGCATTTTTGAGGGCTTTGCCATGCACGAAAACTCACAAAAATTTGCCCACACGTCAGTCGTGGTGAAAATTGCAAACTATGATTTATTTTGTGCTTGGACATACCCTGGTTGCTCTATAGCGCCACCAAACACGAGGCCATTTTGGAACTCACTTGCTCGGATGCTAATGAAATTTTATAGGGTCATAGTAGTCATCATAATTTTTTCTGTCAATTTTTTTGAAATTTTTTTGCCAAACAGGAAGTGAGCTATGAGCCATTTCCTGCGTTTTTTCAGATTTTACGAACACATTTTTGAGGGCCTTATCATCCTTGAAAACAGACCAATCTTGGCTTTTTGACTAAAAATATTAAGTTTTTTGATTCGATATCTCATTTGGCAGTAAGTGAGACATGGTAGCTCTATAGCGCCCCCTAATACATAATTGCATTTTTGAGGGCCTCAGCATGCTTAGAAACTCACAAAACTTTGCAAACATATTAAGCCGATCATACTTTTTACTAATATATAGGACTTACGGATGGATGTGGCAAAATTGTATTACAGCGCCACCTAGAAAATTTCAATGTCGCAGCCCTCGCAGCATGTTTAACCTACATGTACAAAATTTGGTGGACATGTGTACTATGTCAAGACCTAAAAAAAAGTCTCTTGTTGCCATGACCTAGACTCAACAGGAAGTCCGCCATTTTTAATTGAATTTGCAAATTTTTTTAATTTTTTGCCATTCACAGGCGTCATACTTTAACGAACTCCTCCTAGAGATTTTATCCGATCAACTTAAAATTTCGCATATGACATCGAAAGACCTTGTCAATATTAAATTGCGAAGCTTTTTTGGATTCATCGAACTTTGTATCCGTGGCGTCGCGGCGAATTTCGATGTTCCACCATGAAACAGGAAGTTGGTTTTATGCGCATATGCTTTGTGAGATTTGCCCGAAACTTAAAAGGCTTAATAAGAGTCGACTTCTAAATATTCCTATATGTTGATATTGGATTGGGTGTGGTCAGGTAGCTCCACAGCGCCCTCTTGACACGGCCATGTTGAGTTGAAAGTACTTGAATGTTCATGAAATTTGGTCTGATCATTTCATTTGTTTTTTTGGGCTATGCTTATTTTTTTGACATTTTTCGGCCAAACAGGAAGTGAGCTATGAGCCTTTTTCTGCGTTATTCCAAATTTTACGAACACACGTTTGAAGGTTTTACCATACTTGAAAACTTGCAAAACTTTGCAAAAGTTATAGTTGTTTGATTGTCTTCAATTTGAGACAGAAATTGGCAGTAAATGTGCCATAATGGCTCTATAGCGCCCCCAATCAGATTTTTAAAAGAAATGGCCATTTGAGGGTTTCAGCATACTCAAAAACTCAAAAAATTTTGTACCATTCTAATAACCATTATTCCTATTACACTAATAAAAAATTACATATAGAGTTGGCAAAAATGGCATTATAGCGCCCCCTGGAAAATTTCAAATAAGCAGCCCTCGCATCGTGGTTGACCTTCATGTATGAAATTCGGTGGAGATGTGGAATATACCAATACCTAAAAAAAAGTATTTTGGTGCCATGACCTAGACTCAACAGGAAGTCCGCCATTTTTAATTCATATTGCAAATTTTTTGGATTTTTTGCCATTCACAGGTGTCGTACTTGAACGAACTCCTCCTAGAGATTTTATTCGATCAACTTAAAATTTGGCAAGTAATATTGAAAGACCTTGCTGATGTTAAATTGCAAAGCTTTTTTGGATTGATGCAACGGTGTATCCGTGGCGTCGCGGCGAATTTTGATGTCCCGCCATGAAACAGGAAATTGCTTTTACTCCCACATACTTCGTTCGATTTGCCTGAAACTTTCCAAGCTTGATAATGTTGTCCTCCAAAGTATAAATATATCCTAATATTTGATAAGGAGTGGCCAGGTGGCTCCACAACGCCCTCTAGATACGGGCATGTTAAGTTAAAAGTGCTTGAATGTTCATGAAATTTGGGGAGATCATTGCATTAGTCATTTTGGGCAATGGTTAATTTTTTGAAATTTATTGCTTAAACAGGAAGTGAGCTATGAGCTGTTTCCTGCGTTTTTCCAAATTTTCCGAACTCATGTTTTCAGGCCTTAGAATGCTCCAAAACTTAGCAAACATTATAAATGTCTTATTTTCTTCAATGTCATCCATCAATTAGCATTAAATATGGCATAATGGCACTATAGCGCCCCCAGTCAGATATTTAAAAGTATTGCTCCCTTGATCGTCTAAACATACTGGAAAATTTACAAAAATCAACACACTCATGGAACCTGACATTACAATTACCTTGTTGTAGATTTTGCGCACAGGTATGTCAAAATGGTATTGTAGCACCCTCTAGAAAATTTTAGCACTCCCCTCAGGAAACCACATTGCACACAGTCTAGCAGTGCCCAATGGCTCTTAATGGACACCTGCACCCATCAAGATGTTGCTGCCACCCCAACGTTCACGAGGGGTGCGAGGGCCCTTTCAACGCTGCTTGCAGCTTTAATTATTATTATTATTTATACAACTCCTATACTGGTTGTAACAACAAACCATGATTTTTCCTCCACCAAACATGACTGTTTTTTGGGAGAATCTTGGGTCCATGAGGGTTCCAACAGGTGTTGTACGGTGACTGGGATGCAGTTCAATGGATGATTCATCAGAAAAATAAACTTTCAGCCACTTTTCCAGTATCAATCCTTTCTGCAAGCTGTGGGCCTTGGCAAATGCAATGCAGATTATTTGTTTCATGTTAAATGCAGGCTTCTGTGTACTAATTCGGCCATGAAAACCACTTTGAGAGAGAATTTGACAAACTCTTTCCTCATGTAGCTTTGCTGTAGTTGAAGAAAGGCTATCATTGTACAGGTGAAGCAACAAACGGTCCTTTCAAACAGTTGTCATACCGGGGTCTGTCTGACCTGCACTTGCCACGAACATCACCAGTTTCTTCAATTATTTTTCTTATCCCCTCCACTTGACATTGGATACATTTAAGATGTCTGCCACCTCAGCAGCAGACTCAGTCTTCAGGCTCTTGATCAGCACTTTGATCTGTAGTTGAATCTTTGGCATGTTGTCAGAGGTCTAGTCGCACCTCAAATGAAAGTCTGGTGCGCTAGGGTTATTTCTATACACATCTGGGAATGTGTTAATTACAGTATTTGTCATAGGTTAAACTGTAATCTGTGATTAGTTGCTTCATCTGAAGAGACGACAAGACTTTTGTCCCAGCAAAAACATGTTATGGGCTTTGCCAGGCTGTGAACATCAGAACCCTTTTTGACGGTTTCATTTTGCACCAAATTATTAATGTGAAAACCCTTCACATTAAAATGGACAATTTATCATAACAATTGATTGGTTAGAAATAAAGTTATATGCTATTTTTAGTAACTATGTCTTTATGCAACAAGACTTTTGTCGGGCACTGTACCAAACTCGCCTGAGGCGATACACATTCCGTGAATAACGTTGCTGTCACATTTATTTCCATTTGCAAAGGTGCAAAAATAGAGCCCTCGAATACAACCCCAATTCCGAAATAGTTGGGACGAAGTGTAAATTGTGAATTAAATCAAAATGCAATGACTTTCAGATCACGAGCTAATATGTGATTTACAATAGAACTTAGATAACATTTCAAATGTTGAAACTGAGACATTTTGCATTTTTATCCACAAAATTGGCTTATTTTAATTTTTTTGGCTGCAACAGGTTTCAAAAAATTGGGACAAAGGCCATGAAAAAGGCTAAAAAAGCAATTAATATATAAAAGAATCAGCTGAAAGAGCATTTAGCAAGTAAGTTAACTGGCATCAGGTGTGTACCATGATTGGCCATAAAGGGGATCTCTTTGAGAGGCTGAGTCTCTCAGAAGTAAAGATGGCCAGAGGCTCTCCAACCTGTGAAGGCTTGTGTAAAAAAATTGTGGAATACTTTAAAAACAATGTTCCTCATTATCAAATTGCAAAGGCTTTGAAGGTCTCATCATCAACAGTGCATTCAGAGAAACTGGAAAAACCTCTGGGCGTAAGGGACAAAGTCGAAGACCTTTACTGGATGCCCATGATGTTCGGGCCCTCAGACGCCACTGCATCACTCACCGGCATGATTCTGTCATTGACATTACTAAATGGGCCCAAGAATGCTTCAAGAAACCACTGTCTGTAAACACAGTCTGCCGTGCCATCCACAGATGCCACCTAAAACTCTGTCATGCAGGAAGGAAACCGTTGTTGCGCATGATCCCAAAGCGCTGCCGTTATATTTACAAATCAATTACAGCTTTTTGTATTGCATTGCTGACCATGGGGAAGAACAAGACTGATAGATATAATTGATTAGTTCTTAAATGCTTCTCATTAGCTTTTCCCCTCCACTAATCACAGTAATGAGGTGTAAATTCTAAAACAGAGTTGGTGACTGGGGGGGGGGTTAAAAGATTATTTTGACCTCTTTGTCTTATGTGAACTGTTTTATAGGGGAAATGACTCATGCATTTGCTAACACTGATACTGTCTTGCATGTACAACGCATAAGAAAATCCTGCCCAAATCCAATACTGAGGAAATATTTTCCCTGTCAGTGTGATAAGTGTGTCTAATATTGGCGGTGACTGAATTCATGCTGGGGAAAGAGGGAAAAAAGAAAAGAAATGGACAGCTGAATGTATTTATGACATTGTGTCAGTTTCCTGCTGGCGCAGTCTCCTCCACAGTTGGGTGCTGTTACAGACTGTAGTCACATGACTATTCTATGCATCCATTCATCATTAACCAGAACATGTCATTTTTCAGTCAATACAGATTTTGTGGCTGTGGCAAATATGGCTGCAGTAGCAAGCTTATTAAATTGGTGAGTATTTACTGTGTATCACACTGTCTACCATGATTTTATTGGCTAATTTAGCTGTTCTTGGCCTGTAGTGTATGACATAAACAGCACCAATTCTGAAAAAGCTGGCACATCTTGAAAATGCAAATAGAATAAAAATGGACTGATTTACAAGTCCATTCATTCTCTAGTATAGTCAATACAATATTTATTTGATGTTTTAATGCATAAATTTGAAGGTTTATTTAAAATATTCAATGCCATGAAAGGAACAAAGTCCAAATAAGTTGGGACAGTTGACTCATTACCTCTGTGTCACATCACTATATATTCTAATCACACTCATTTGGTGTTTTGTCCCTGAAGACCACAGTCTAGTCCAGCAAGCGTACTTTTGCCCCATTGATTTATTATGGAGGTCCTCAGCAGCACAGTTGTGTAAGGGCTTTATTGGCATAGATTTTGCTTCATAATGCACCATGCATTCTCAATCAGAGACAGATCAGGACAATTGGCAAGCCAAAGTAGTGTCCATACTCTCTGCTTACACAGTCATGCAGTTGTAGTCCCTGGAACAGGCAACTTCTTGATGACCGCATGTGCTGCTCTGAAATTCATTCATATCTTTCTGCACCCTCACAAATGCACAAGTCACCTAAGCTGTGTGCACTGACTCCCCCCCCCTTCCATGCCAGACTATTTTTGGACGAGATGATGGTAATTACTTGGGTTGTTCTTGATATCTTTAGTCCAGAAAACACTTTAAACAAAATAATTTATTTCATTATCATGCAGCATGCAAAATATACCATACATTGGCTAATCCGGTCCATTAAATTCATAATCAATGTAAAGTATAACTGCATAATTTAATTGTTCACCCTGACATCACACAACTATTTTTTTTTTCTTTTCGAAAATATCTGTTTCTAAATTCAGCCTTTGAGGGTAATTACTTTTGGACATGTGTTTTATTTTTGTTTATTTTTAAACTTTTATTTAACCAGGAAATTTCCACTAAGAATATGTTTCTAATTTTAAAGGGCACCACGGGAGAAATGAAAGATGGAGGAGTTTCAAGTGAACAAGACAGAAAGAAACAGGAGTGAAGCCCCTGGAGCAGTTTTGGGGTTAATGTCCTTGCTCAAGGGCTCAGCTGAATTCATCTTTCCACCTGCAAGTCAGAATCCCAACCCCACAGGAGGCTCCAACCAGCAACTCTACGGTCACTAGAACTATCCTGCCTACCCAGCTTAGGAGATAAAAGGCAAGCTTATGTTGTAAAAGGTGTTAATAATTCATGAGGTAACATCGGTTCTCATTTACCTCTTTCTTGAACATGAAAGCATACAGCTGCCTTATTGAGGTACTATGTAAGGTGGCATTGCCATCATATAGAAAGATAAATTCTTGATGCTGAAACCCGCAATTCAGACCTTTTGGAAGTTAGAACAATCCTCATCCTTGTCTCCTTCTCAAAATTCTGATCCTCCAAGCCTTTTGTCCTAGATGGCACATTCCTACTGTATATTCAGGCAGTCAGAGTCAGGAGAGAGCTTGTATTATGGACTGTACATTAGCCCAACTGGAAGGAATACCTACTGGGTCAGAATTCTGACCTTGAAACCATTGACTACCCTCAAGAAGAGCCATTTTTAAAGACTGGGGCTGAACTATCCATATCAGTGCATTTACTCATAACTGAAATTTTCACAACTTCTCAAGTCCTTAAGTGAAAATGGAGTATAATTGAGAAATGCACTAATTTTCTCCATACAGGCAGATAAAGTAAGTTCACGGTTAATCATCTGTTACTAAGCCTTCCTATTTTCATGCTTTCGTTATTTCGTTAGCTTTCTTGCACAAATAACTGCCCTTCAGATATTTGAGGGATTTGCTCATTGTCTAGATTTGTCTGAAATTTGTCTCCTCTATGAAATACAAGCCTTTGGCTGCCGGGCCACAAGAGAAAATCTTAACACTCAACCATTAGTTAAGTAAAAAAAAATAGTGCGCTGTCTTGAGCGGGACCCCTTGGCCTTGCACATGCCCTGCCATGGCGGCCATATTGATTATCGCAGCGGGACAGAAATCGATGGGGAGCTTCCTCTAACCACCCCCAACATACCACCAGAAAAAAGAGAGCATTTGGCCCAGGCGTTTTTCAGTTGTCGTCCGGAAACGAGAAGTTGACAGACAGACAGGCAGACATACAGACGGACGGAGGCCGCTCGCCACGACAATATCCCTCCATGACTTTCGTCGGCTAAGGGGTAAAAACAACTCTATTTGATAATAATTCTTTATGAGAGTCAGACTCATACTTCATGTATATGAGTCTGGAAAGTAAGGAAAGATTTAAGTACTCCCTATTTACACCAACCACAACATTAGAACCACACGCTTACTATTGCGTAAGTCTCCCTTGTGCTGATAAAACAACTTCACCAAACTGAGGTCCACTTCAATTCTTGAACCCAAGTTTTTCCACCAGAAAACTTGTCAGAAAACTTCCCTCTGTGTGTCCTGGTGCTATCTCTTCCACAGGTAAGGGGTTCGCTCGTACTAAGCCAATGTCCATGATATGAAAGAAAACGGGACTCACTGGACTCAGCCACTTTCTCCGCTTGCTCTGAGATCCAATGCTTATGTGCCCATTGTTGGTGCTTTTGATGGTGCATCGGTGTAATGAAGGGCAGTCTGACTGGTGTCCAGTGACAAAGTGCTGTATACACAGTAGGATGTGATGCACAGTTAGTCATTACACCTTCCTCACTCAAGTATCATTAAAATTCTCTGTGACTCGTGCAACAGTAGCTCTTCTGTCAATTCAAACCAGATGGGGTGGCTTCCATTGCCCTCATGAATTGATGAGCCTCAAGCGCCAAATACAGGGTCATCAGTTCATGTTTTGTCCCTCCTTGGATCACTGTTGGTAGGAATTCACCACTGCTGAAAGGGAACCCCCCAAATGCCTTGTCACTTTGGAGATCCTCAGACCCACTCATCTTGCCATAACAATCAGGCCTTGACAAAGTCCCTCAGGTCCCATTGCTCCCTCATGCAACATTCTGACTACAAGAAAACTATTTGCTTGCTGTTTAAGGCCTGTCTGCTTACCTTAACATGCACTGTTGTTACAAGATAATAAACATTTTTTGCTCTATCTTTAAGGTATTTTTAATGGTTTAGCTCATCGGTGTATACTGAATATAATTTATTGTTGTTCTATTTATCTATTTATTGTACCTTTTTTGCATAGTTTTATCATTCATTTTAATACCATGATTTCTTGAAAACAGGATTTTGGATTTTCTAATATTCACATTACTGTTAATAACAACTGTTAATGGTTTTCTTTAATTTTTGTACATTACCCGCATGTCCATTCAGTGCTGCACTGGATAACTTAAGTGAATCTAAAATGTTCTATTTTTTTATTTTAAGAGGGTGAGGGCAGTTTTATGGGAACAATAAATACTTCACCAAGTCAACAGAACATGGGAAACATTGCTGAGGGTTAATGATCTCCATCATTATATCATCACATGTACCTTTACTCAGATATAACTGGTGTACCGATGATTTGTATCCAATGATATTAGATCCCTCTGAGAAAATTATTTCTGTCCAGAAAAATTCTGCACTCCGCTAAAACTCCTACTTAGACCTATTTGGAAGATGATTTTGCGTAAAACATTCCCGAAAATTGGTGGACCACCAGCATATGTGTAATGTCAGTGCGGTAGATGTGGATTGTAGTTCAGCACATTACATGGTCCACTAACTACATTGGCGACACGTAAATAAAATCCAGGTTTCTCATTGGTTACATTGGCCTGGTCTTACTGGAATATAATGGCATGATGCATGAATTTGTTTGCTTCCTGGCTCCACCAGATTGCCGTCATTAACCTCTGTACGTAATGAGCCGTTACTGAGATTCTTCAGCTGCATACTGCTGACATCTGAGTGTGGGTCTCATTCACTTTTGACCTTTCACCTTTTCACATGCATACCATGGAGACCATCTGGAATTGAACCAGCCATGACACCAGCCATTGAAGCAGAGCTTGACTTGAACATGTAGAATGATGATAAATATAATCTATCACACCGATCATTTCCATCTTCAAACTCCAAGTTTCCTTTCATCCCATGTTGTGACATTCATTGTCTGAAGCTTGTATCTAAAATGCTTCTGATGGTATTGTGTTAATTGGACTGACAGATACAATTTGTGTTTCCAATACCTGCTATGTTTCGCATACGCTTCGCAGGCAATACTATCCTTGAGCTTCCTGTTCATTCACTTTGTCTAAAATTCTCTTTTTCCGAATGCTGCCGGGGTGGCTTTTAACATTATTCTACATAAGGATGTCTGTTGTACTTATTTAGAAACAAAAATTGCACAAGCAATTCAAATACAGCAAAAACTGCAATTGCATTCAACACTAAAACTTCTACTGGGATGCATACATTTATCAAGCAGAAATACATAAAATAAAGACATGTTCAGTGTCTGCTTGTTTTTATCTTTTATTTTCACTGAGATATAACCGTTCATGTGGATGGGGAGCTTGGCAAGTGAACTATATGCTCAAGCCTGGTCACACGAACAAAGGAAAATTAATTAACATTTAGCTTTGTTCTTTTATCATAGATTCAACCTGATGCCCTATTTTCATTGACCCACAGACCCACTTCCCTTTCTAAAGAGCTCACATGTATTATGAGGCTCAGGTAATGGCTTCAGCCCCAGGCATGAGCAGCTCCATATATATAGCAGCTGGGTTTAACAACCTCCTTGATGAGCTTTTAAACTCTACAAGAGATCATAAGCTATTATTGAGCTCAGAAGAGCCAACCTGGGGGTACTTGACAGGATTGCTTTAATTAAAGCCTTAAGAATTACAGTCACAGATTAAGCCTGATATTATTTCGGACAGTATGTCAGTTTATAGAATTTTTACTCCTTCAGATGTATGAAATATCAGAGCACACATTTAACCTTTTTAATCCCTCTGGTCACGCTGAATTTAACTGAACCATCATGAAATCAAAACATATATTGTGTATGTGTTCGGGAGGTCTAAGGAGTAGAATCGGAGCATGTGCAGGTGGGCCGAGGGGGGGGGGGGGGGATTGGCATCAAGATAAGATCACTAAACTTGATGGAAGTGTGCCTATAGTGTTTCTCTCCAGTTGTGATAGAATTCCTGTAGCTTTCAGATATACACGTGCATCAAACTATATCCTTATATTTGCTAATCTGTGAAAGAATAGGGGCAGCTGCAGGATTAAGTGCCATGAATGAATAAGGCCAAGAGCTGTTTCTAGTTCCATCCTTTTCCCTGACAATGCAAAGACCTGAAGAACTTTATGCAAAAAGTTGGCTACTTAATCCACATTCTGCAAAACATTTGCTGACACCACTATTAAAAGCCACAATGGCCAGACCATCAACTGATACCAAAGATGTCTTACAAGTACTGAACTCCTGTGTATAGGTGTGTTGCTATTGTCAAATTCACTAAACTTCAGTGCAAGACATACCCAAGTGCATAAAGTTTGAGCAAAAAGTACTGTCCAAAGCTCATGATTGCCCAATCAAAATTCTAGAAAGTGTCAAGTGACTAACTGTGAAAATGGAAACCATGGAGGCTGGCCAATTACAAAAGTAGTTCATTTGTTTAAATTACTGAAGTCCAACCATTTAAGGGTCATTCACAATTATCAACATTTCCTCAAGCATACAAATTGTATGCTGGGGGGAGGTTTGTCAATGCCCGCCTTAGCTTTCAGCATCTCCAAAAAATGTAGATCAATTTCCTGAGCTGCGAACCACAGCTTCATTGCATGCATCCTCGCGCCACGACGAGCCTCGGTCCCGCACCATAGTTGATGGACAATAGTCCCAAATGGCCTGGATCGAATATTGAAATTCCTCCATCAAGGAGAAAGAACAGTTCACAAGAACCAGTCCAACAAGTACATGGAGTTCATCAATGCATATTTGTTTGTTCATGTAAAATGTAAATAAGTAGACGTGGCGTCCAAAGGCCAAAGACTGGTGGAATATGGAATCACAGTCTGTTTGACGAAGTTCTGCATCAAGCCTTGACGAAGATGAGGTGATCGGTGATTACATCAGAAGGGGATGATAAAATCTTTCTTTCAAGTTGTTACAAAGGTAGGACTTTGTCTATTCAAAGCATTAAATTTATGCCCAGAGCGCAAGTTTCATTTGTGATTTAGATGGTTGAATTTCGTATCAAGCGGCTAAGATCTCAGGCAGGGGTGTATTAAGCTTCTCAAAAGTGTGGAGGATCTAGTTTGTCCCCGCGGGGTGTTAGTTTACCCACCTCTTTTTCATGGGGGGGTTAGTTTACCCACCTCTTTTGCACAACCCTGATTAAGAGGTTAAAGAACTAAATTGTCTTTATTATCTAAGTTATTCTGAGGTAAAAGACTGCCAGCAACAGCTTGAGACTCTTAACACATGGTTGTGCGTTATATTTCATTAGATGCTATCTTAACCCATTTGCATTAATTGATCGATTGATCAAAATTACAACTTGTTTCATGTTTCATGATGGATATTAAGTAGACATGACTGCATTACGTCACTGTGACAGAGAATTTTGCTTCACTAATTTAGTGTGGTGCAGTAGCCAATTTACATCTCTGCTACCACCTCATCAGACTGCTGCCGAATCCCTCTGAAGCTCAAAGTACCGATTTAATGAGATTTCCTCTTCACCAATGCCAACTGGTGGATTTGCTGCGATTGGCTGGAGAGTCTATCATTCAAACTGAGTGACCAATGTGTGTAGCCTGGGCTACTCTTTGTGCCTGTGTGGGTTGAGGGGTGTTCCTACTCGTTCGCGGGTGTCATTTTTTTTACTTTGGTTACTTAATCTCGTTTGGTCTCACAAATAAAGTGTGGAGGATGGAATATATTTTTAGCAAAAGTGTGGGTGTTGCATCCCCCACATCCCCCACGTCTGCAACACGCCTATCTCAGGCATATTGGCTAGGCTTCATGGAATAAAAGAACATCAGCGACACATTTTTTTTTCAGTTGAAAATTAATTTTTTGGACTATTTTGAATGGTTAAACGATAATTCCAGTATGACACACAGCACCATAGATCTATATACCAGCAAAATGTCAACGTTTATCAATGATAGATCACCAAATTGAGTGATATTTTCTTTGGGTTGTCAATCTTTGAATTGATTTTGAATGTGGTGTTGAGTCCATATGCTACGGTACTGTAGCCTAGGCTCACATAACTCGTTAGAGTATTCACTCTTTACTTTCTATATTTTTTTCTTTCTGCAAAGCTAGGCTAAATAATGCGGGCGAAATAGCGGCATTTCACATGCATTGCTGTGAATAAGAAACATGGAACAGTGAAATTATTCCCATATATTTTGATTCGATGAATCACAGCTATTATTATATCCCCAAACGCCGAATGGCGTTCCGGGGATATCATGTTTTTGGTCCGACCACCGCCGCCGCCCTACGTGTTAACGCGATAACTTCAGTAATATTTCAATTATAAATTTTGACACAAGGTGGAGCTTCGTCACATAAAATTCACCATTTTTGCCATATCTTTGGAACTATTTCTCCAATTGACATGAAACTATGTGCAACTGCAAAGTCATGACCTCACAGCGTGTCACATGATGACATTATACCTGTATGGTTCAATATTTTGCCACCAGGTGGCACTTTCTGATGGAAAATTACCATTTTGGCCATATCTTCAAACCATTTGTCCGATTGACCTGAAATTAAGTTCAAATGAAAGGTCATGACCCGAGGGACTTTATATTGTATTGGGTCTATTCAAGGATTGGGGAATTGGAGGATTGGGGGCGTTTGGGGATATCCCCCAAGCCGTCGCTTCCGACGGCATAAGCCTAGTTTGCCATTATGATGTCAGTTATGCCATGATTCGGAGCATTTCGCATCAACCAGAGTCCCTTTGTACTGAGAGTAGCAACAACTTTGTATTAGAATACCATTTTGACTCCATCTTTCAGTGCGCTCGCATATGGCACAATGAGCTGTCACATCCCCCCCTCTACAGACAAGCACAGATCTACGTACAAAATAATAGAAATATTAACAATAAGGGCCTTTACAAACTGGATGACTCTATTTGTGCGAATGCGCAGGAAATAAACGTGCATTTATTTTAGCCATCCTTACGATTGTCACTCAGCTGCGCATTCTGCCTAACAACACCCTTTAACTGTGACAACATTCAGAAAATAGAACCGATTCTGGGGCCGTATGCATGACGCCAGGATATTTGACTTATCCTGAGGATAGAGACTATCTCCCGGATTGCAAGTTTAAAGTGGTATGCATGTAGAGGGGATATTACTATCCACGGTCTTTATCTGGGGATAAAGTTATACCCAGTTTCAACTGGGGATAGCGGCTTAATTCCATGGATTACGCTGGTCTCGCTGTTTGTTTAGTACAGCTGCTTTCAGAGACTTACACTTATCTTTCAATTCTGAAATGTGTGCGTTCTGCGCAGCTGCACAAATTCATCTTTGCGGTCTTAATTTTGTTTGTTTCAGCACATACTGGCTGTAAACAGCACTGTACGTTCCACTGAGATTTCCTCCAAAAGAACACGGATTTCGGTGTCAGAAAAGTTACTTTTCTGCTGTTGCTTCGGTTGTGAAACTGTTACTTTTCTTCCAGCAGACATCACCATATTGTCCCAGGACCCCCGTTGTGCCCCGTTATTGCCCGACTGGAAAAACGTGAACTGTATTAACAACTCAAGTTACTACTAGTAGTCCATCTCCTTTCTTTAACCCTCATGTGGCAAAAGTGTTCAATCTAATGTTATAGCCCCAATTTGCTATGACATATAAGACAGCAAGGGATGACAGACAAAATTTTAAAACTAAAACAGATTTAATTCAACAAAGACCAACACTAACCTACAATTTATACTACTGACCAAGATTGATAATATACAAGAAAAAAAAAATATTTACAGTCCCTTGAGATGGGGTTGCTTGGAGATGTTCCAGGTGAGGAAAATGCTCCAACAGGCAAAAATCCACAAAAAGCTTCACAGGTCTTGAAAAGAGTGACAGCCCTGGTCAAATGTATCCTTCTCCTTGCAATTTCTCTTCCTACTCCACTCTCTAAATTTTTTCTCCTTATATACTCTTTTGCAGCCCCCTTCCACCTTTTAGACTTTTTTTTTTCTCTGGGACTTTCCCCTCTCAGACATGCCCAGGACATGCCCGAACCTAGCTCCAGACTGGTCTTAACAAAAAAAAGGTCAATACTGCCATCTAGTGGCAGGTTTTCACATTACACTAGCTAAATGTAATGCTTAGACATGTGCGCTATTGTACTCTTTGACGGCTTGCTTTAAGAGCAAACCAAATAGTTTGTTGCGTCTATCCTTTAACTAATGCCTCTCCCAGAATGTTGAGAAGTCAGCATGAACTGCTTCGAAAGCTTGTTCAGAATATCAAGCCAATTCACAACCATGGCACCTACAGAACTCACGCAAATTGTCTCTGATGATTTAGAATTTGGGTGTGATCGAGATGCCAAGTTTCGCATAGGCCTCGCAGAACTCAGCAAATTGGTCTTCCCATCCACTGTTTAGGCTTTGTCTGAAGCAGGAAGTGACCATCTTTCCCATTGCTGCAAATGCATTTGCGAAGGGTGTGACTGGATGGCTTGCTGGTGTTTTCGTCGTTGAACTTATGAGCTGGACTAAGACAACAGTTCTGCATAGTAACTTGAAGCATTCGTTTCCCTCAAACTGATTATGGTTTTCTTCCTTCACCAGATGTAGCTTCCTTGGCCACTGGATTGCTTCTGGGTATCTTGTTTCTACTTCCACTCCAGCTGAGGTAATGAATGAAAAGGCCTATTATACATGATGTCATCAGCTGCCAATTGTTCCTACCACACAAAAGGAGAGTTTTGGACCATTGGACTAAAGCTGACCAACATTTTGAGCAACATGATTAGTAATATTCAGGGATTTAATATTTTCATATTTTTGACAATAAATTCGGTTACCGTGGAAACCATTTTGCATTTTCACCAATCTGACCCTGTGGTATGATTATTTAATAAGTCAAACTATCAAAAAAAAAAAAAAACATGATGGCTTGCAATTATTAACCCCTTTCTTAGGATTTTGCAATTCAAGATGACTGGCACACAAAAAATGGATTTTCTCCAAAAATTCCCAACAGATTTTTTTTATTTTTGGATTTTTTTATCTGCTTACTAAGACCTACAAAATGACACAGGTCTTGTTTCAGTATCTTCTTTTCAGAGTTTAAAGCACTTTAAACCCAGTGTGCTGTGCATGCAAGAGCCTGCTGCCCGAAGCGAAATCGTCATCATAATGACACATTAATGCCGCAATCTATCATACTATGCAAAATATTGGATAGTTATTCATCTGATCATCACTTCAAACTTACATTTTAATATTTTCAATGTCAAATTCCTATTCTTAGTCATTTTTTCGCGGTGCTTCCCAAGTCAGAATGGCAGTCTTTCTGCATCGATCTAGTTATCAATTCTATTCTCCCAACTGCACTTGGAAAATAATTGAAATAGAAATAAAAAAGAATGTTTCGAACATCGTGGATTGTGGTAGTTTGACCATCAAACATATTATATCAGTAGAAGCAAATCCTAATGTATGAAATCACAATTGTGGGTTTGTGCTATGCTTTTTTTGTTTTTCGGCAACGAGTGGTGGTCATAATTTGGTCGAAATTTTTTCACCCACCGTAATAAGTAATGATGTTGTCAAACTAGCCAAATGATGTATAAAAATGAAAAAGACATGGATAGGCAAGTTCATCCATTGATTTTTTCGTCATGTCAGCATAATGAAAAGTACCAACATAGGCCTATTGAATTTTTTTTTTAATATTCCTCATCATTCCCTTCTCCCAAAATGTCATGTTATTGTGGAGGGTAGAGGAATCAGGGGCACAGTGAATCAAGGGGCACAGTGAACCAGGACTATTTTTGGAAAACTGACAAAAGGAATCACTGGTATGACATCATCATTTTTTGTGTTTGAAGAATACCCATCCATGAAAGTTTGGTTAATTCCTTTGGATTATCTACTGACAGAAAAACAAGGTAAAATATGTTTTATGCATGTAAAGTAAATTTCCATGGCTTCTGATCATGAGCCATATCTTTTAGATCCTCTGGAAGTAATAAATCCATTATGATGCAGGATTTAGAGCACATAAATGTGCACAACGTGTGACCTTGGGTGACAGTTTTAGGTAATGAAAGCACGTGGGGCACAGTGAATCGGGACAGAGGGAATCATTGGAAAGGTGATTCACTGTACCCTAGCAGGATTCTTTAACACATGGGCCCAGATTCTGTTTGAATAAAGAATAATATGGGAATTGGCAGATATTCTGATGTTCAGTTCAACTATAGTCAGGTCTGGGACTATGCAGAATGTGGCCAAGGAAATTATAAGGTCCACTGTAAATCATCGGTGTTGTTGGCCTGACTCCCCCTGAAAGGACTGAACAATCTGCAGAACAAACATGACTTACAAATTAGGTACTGGAATTAACTTTTGAAATTAAGTTTTTTTGACTCTATGTCCTGCTGTAAATCGTTCATAAATGTCTTAATTGATTATTGAGTGATTAGAAAGTATCTTTCAGCCTAAGTGCGTATTCATGAAGTCCACTGGAAAAATTGAAGCACCTATTACTAAAACCCCACAAGACAAGTCAAGTGTGACTTATGGGGTTTTAGTAATAGGTGCTTCAATTAGATGGTGTTGGTCAGACACCCATCTTCAAGCATTGAACAATCAGACATACAAACATGGCTGGTGAATTTGAGTATTGGCATTTGACTTTTGAATTTGGGGCTTGGACTCAGTGTCCTGTTGTAAATCATTGAATGATTAGAAAGGATCTGTCATTCGGCCTAAACGGCATTTGTTTTCTTTAAAGGTGAAATAAAAGTTGATTAAAGCAAATTTAGTGGCGTTCACTTCACGTTAATGGAGTGATTCACTGTGCCCTAAAAGCCGATTCTCTGTACCCCGGTACTAGGGCACAGTGAATCGCTCAAAATTTGTTTTTCAAAACCCTCTCATCAGAGTTAAGCAAGAGTTAGCAAAGATCTGCTGCCTTGTATTAATACAAAATACCACCCTCTTTCAGATGTAGGATGATATGGAATTACTATCACTCCCAGGACAGAAAAAACCAATAAAACAACTTTCCTGATTCACTGTGCCCTGGCTTCCTCTATACTTGAGTTTCACGTGTCCATTTTTAGGGGCGGACAGCCTAAGCTGCCAGGACCCTATTTTCATCCTGCATGTTCTTCTTTCTTTGTCTTCTGTGGAAATCCTACTTCCCATGCACGAAAAATCACCAAACTTTGCACAAACGTCCAGTCCCATGCCAGATTGCCTCAGCTGCAAAAACAGGCCAATAGTCCCGATGATTGCGCTACAGCAAACCTCTAAATTTAAAAATTTTGAAAATTCACAACAAATCACCCATATGTGCTACAGATTGGCAACTTTCACCAAAATGTAGATCCAATGCAGAAGAAACTTTTCTACATTTAAACGTATTGCGAATTATGAAGTTCATCACTCTGTTTTTATTTTTTCAAAAACTGTAAAACTTATTAAACCTATCTCCTCCAAAAATTTTTGCTCAATTGACACCAAACTTGCTACAGAGCATCTTCTGACTATCCTACACAAATCATCCCCACAGATTTTTGATTTATCAAATATTGAGCCCACAGTGCATCAAAATGTAAACAGTATTGTAAACATACACTTGCAAATTCTTGCTAAATACATTTTCAATGTTCATTAAAAAAGGCAAAATTTTGGAGTCAAGTTAGATGAGGTTTGGAAAATATCAAAATTTTATCTCCAAAACTGAATTTTTTACAGCATTTTGAATTTCGCTTTCATGCGAACAATTAGAGTCAATGCAAAAATGGCATTTTGAAACATCAGTTCTTCACTTATGGAGCCAATAAATCATTGTTAAAAACAAATTACCAACATCTCCATGCCATCTAGATGCAATTTTTATATTTTCCGATTTTTGTCTTAATAACTGACTTTTTGACAGCCGTTTGAAATCTGCCTTTACACGCTAACAGCTGCTGTCTTGCACAAAGGTAACTGGCTTAGTCAATTTGTGAAGCTACATTTGACATTTCCATTTCCCAATTAGCTCAGTGAGATAGAGCATAGTCTCTTGTGCCAGAAATCGTGAGTTCAAGCCTCAACTTGAAAAATGTAAAATGCACATTAGAATGCCACCGTTTTTTTCATCTTCCTAGACTCTGCTAGTTGCCTGACCCCGACCATTGCTATGCAGCATCTAAAATTTCTAATCTCAAATTTTTGTGAATTCATTGATGAGAGACTGCCTGGCCTTTAATGACTGATTCTTGATGCAAAGACATTGAAGGAAAAAAAACTTCTCAATTCATTATAGACCTTGGAGCTATGGTCATTGCAAATTAATAGATTAATAGTGCACATTTCGGACACCATTTAAGCAGCTTTCAGATGACCTGGCTCATTCTGTATTGTGTTGTCTTCAAAACATTCTACACTGGACCCTGTGTTAATTAGTGGAACATTTTTACAGAATGCTTCTGAACCTTTTGCGGCGCAGCTCTGTGCATTTGCAGTATATTGCCCTAAATAATTTTTTAAATTAGCTTAAAGAAAATAATTTTGTCCTGACTACAGATTTACTGGCATTATCAACATTTTTCTTTGAACACTTTTGCAGGGGAGGGGACGTCTTGAAAAACTGTACTTTTTGTACACTTGTGAAAATCGCAGTAAGTGTAATGTACTTAAGTCCAGGTTTTTAACAGAAAAAGACCCTAAGTCCAAAACAAGTTCCCTTATTTACTTTATAATACATGAGTATTTTTCCTCAAAAAAGGGCTTGTCAGCTCTCCATAGCCCCCAGAAACAGAAAGTAGCTCCATAGAGTGCAATCATTTAAACATTATCTGCAAAATGTTTTGAGAACTTTGACCCCCAAAATCTCAAGTGTTATTTTGTGATTTTGGTACTTCCTACACTCAGGTCTTCAATTACTAAATAATTTGCGATTTAGTCCAACATTTGCTTCTGCAAATGAGAATTCCTCAAACTTTTCCCAAAGCTTCTCACTTTCTTCATCTCACAAAGTTGTCCCGGTCTCATGCAGGCTGTCTTCATATCAATGCATAATTATGAAGCCTCTTCAACTGTCAAACCCCACTGCTACAGTGTCATACTGGCATGCTCTTGTGACTGGGATGAATGTGCCAATCAGTCACTGATTTGAGACTCAACCGCAGTTTTTCCTCTTCTAGGCCAGCCTGGAGTACAGCGTGTGTTGGCATCATCAAAGCAGTCCTGTGTGTGTTTTTTTTGTTTTGTTTTTTATTTCACTTGTACACTCATTGTCATCAGTTTCTCATTGCTGGTTTATTCTCTGGAAAGTCATTATGATTTTACCATAGAAAGAATGGCATCGCCACACACATTTACAGAGCAAGAAACTGTAAAGAGCAGATAAGTCAAAATAGTTGAGTCATTATGATGGGCTTAAAAAAATGATCATTTATGGTCAGGTGATGCAATAGGCATATTAAACATACTAAACATCATGAAACATAACTTTTAAAAGCCACTGAAATTTTAATGTTTTTTGTGCTTGAATCTTTCGATACTTTTCCCCCCCGATCTGTTCAGCAGCCCTTCTATTTCTGGTGCAGTGACAGTTTTGCGCGCGACAGGGACACCCGTGTTAAGCTGCCCCCTGCCCCCTCACACCAGCTCAGCACCATTGTGCCACCGGCAATCAAAATAAGTGCTCCTTTCGACTGCGCTGTGGGTTGCCATTGAAATTCATGAGAGCCCTATTCAAAATCCTCGTTCATCACAGCCTACACTACATTATTTAGCTCAGTTTAATATAGAACAGAAGGAGAGTATTGTGTGTGTGTGAATGTGAGTGTTTGTGTGTGTACATGAGCAGACGCTTTATTTTGGAATGTATGTAGTCTGCGGTTACCTGCCAACCTTGCCACTTATCTTGAATAATGAAATCTGTCACAATTATCTGTCCTGCCTGTCATAAGTGGATCCCATTGTGAGCACAACTTTGATTGAGTGGCACTTGCTATTTGGGTTATCTCCACTTGCTGATACCTGCTGAAACCCGTGTGTGTTTTTTAAGTTGTTGTTTGAGGATGGGGGGGGGGGCGGGGAGTGTGGGCTGCACTGGGTGGAACTGCAAGGGGAGTTGTGAAGTTTTTGCAGTAAGCTGACTAAGCTGCTGCTATTGGTGCAATGCTGTGCATAAACCTTCAAATTAACAGAAAACAGAATTTCACGAGAAAATTATTCATTAGCGTCTCAACACTCATGCTATCTTGGTCATGGGAAGGGAGCCACATGGGAAGGGAGCCACATTTGATAAAAAATGCATTGCCGCTGCTTGTTTAGAACAATGAAGGAGAATTACTAGCCAACACTGTCCAGCGTTCACAACGACCTGTAACAGTGGATGGCTGGACCAGTCTCATCAATAATAAATTGATAAAAATTTTTAATAATATTAAAAATTAGTTTAACTCTTTATGATGCGCCCTGGAGCTTAAATGCTAGTATTTTTGGGGGCAGCGAAGACAGAGAGATGAACAGGAGGGGATCTGCAAATGACCTGCTTTCCAAAAGAGGTTCGCGGTCGTCGAGCGTTCGCTGTTGTCAACCCATGAAGCAATTAGACCAAAATGTCCAAGAGAGAACAGTTTCATACTATCATAATTGAGGCTGAAAGATTAACGCAAGCAGAATAAGTTATCCTGAATAAGGATAAAATATAATAAGGCTGTCCTCCACACAAGGATAGCAATTTTAAGATGGCTGCCATTTTCTGTTACATTGAGCTCTGGCTATAGTAATGAAAGCAAGGCCATGCTGTCAAAGTGAGTGAATGGAAAAATCTACTGATGCTGTCTAACGGTGATGGTAATATAGTGCATATGAATGTGTTGAGTATGTGACATGCTGTACTGCTGGTACAGGTGTATGCTAAGAATTAGTCATCATTTCTTCCGAGAACATTAGTTCATCATTCAACACTGCTCAGTGTTTTCTAATCAACCTCCTACACCACACATGGCGAAGAAAAAGAGAAAAGTGTGGTCAGGCATGGTAAATTATGTAATGTAAATTATTCCTCTGTATCAGACTGAAGACGAAGGATATAAATCTAAAGTCATTCTATTGTATTTACAAGGTACATCAGGTAAACACAAACTTCTAGTTCAGCTGGAAGTGCCTAAAAATGCCACTTCATTTGAGAGAATTATTACTTTGAAGAATGAAAAAAATTATCCAGACAAAACAGATGAGTACATTGAAATTGAGTGGGGAATTAAATATAATTAAAAATTAGTCAAAGCTTAAACACAGGAGAGGAGCCTTTGTACACTTTAGCTGATAAAAAAATGTAGCTTTCCTACTGGTAGACTGTTAGCATTCCTGTGTCAATTGCTCCTGACAATATGACACAGCATAAAGATATCAGAGTAAGGGCATTTTGAGTGATTCTAATAAGTGGTATTATGTACTCAGAGGAAGCCTGGTTATAGACTGCACCAATATCTTTTTCCTTCTTGAGCCTGGACATGAGCTCTTCTCTAAAATGGGAGAAGACAGATTTGGTTTTCTGGCACTAGGCTGTAGCAGCTGAGCGGCAATCAGTTGCTGAGACAAGCGATGTACAATATGCCTTTCTCAGAAGCAGAAAAAGATAAGGGCTAAATTCCTGACAGTTTTTTGTTGCCTTGTCAGTTTCATCTCATTGTCTGCGTAGTCACAGTGAGGTCATTGGGTGTCAGCCAGCGCTTCCCTGACAGGTCTTCTGGTTAACTGAATGCTCACTCACATGGCTCCGGGCCATGAGTCTACCTAGAGAGCAAACACATTAAAAAAGACAGAAAACCCCCAAAAAAAAAAAAAAAAACTAGCCGGTCTTTTTTAATTTTGATGAATTGGGAACCCATAGACAATGAATGCCACAAACAGACATTCCAGTGCTCTCTCTGTGCGCTAACAAAGCACAGCAGTGACATGTCACATAAGACTGAGTGGACTATTCTTACAACTTTGCAGTCTGATTTTAAACTCAGTTCTGCAATTGAACTTACTCATCTTGACACTTAGTATCATTATGTTTATGATCAGTAATTTTTATAATAAATATGAAATGCATAGTATTCTTTGAGTATTGATCAACATTGATTTTTTTAATGTTGTGCACAGTACTGGTAAATTATTTCTCATTTCTATATTCTCCATATGCATCATGCAAGTTAACAATGTAGAAAGCTATTTAATAAGCACTTCTGCACTGTGGGGTCAGATATCAACAATCCCATCACATCAGGGATTTTACCCAGAAACTGTATGAATAGAGGAGGGTCAATTCTCTGGAAATCATCAGGACACAATAAGCTTTTGATATTGATCTGGGCCGACCATGTGACTGCTGCCAAGCCTTGAGACAGTCATTTGGAAGGGACATCACTCTGACTGCATCACTGTAATTCAGTATAGCCAGAGCACCCATTACAAGCTTGCTAGAAACAGTATGATGCGGTAGTTGTTGATAGCATAAAGGGGTAATTTGTCTTAGCAAGCATTTTTTTTCAGCTTTGGATAAAAAGCTCCAAAATTGACATTTTGGCCATTGTGAGATTTTCATATCAGTTATACCGACTGCAACCACTACAGAACCTCGTAACAAATGGACCAATAGAAAAAGAGAAAAGTGTCATGTGACAAACTCAAATATGGATAGGACTTTTTTTTGTTAGAAAAACTCATATGTGATATTATGATACTTGTTGAAAAAAAAAATAGACAGTTTTCCAAAGAAGGCAAAATGTCTTACGTTTTGATTTTTTTAATCAAAACATATCTTGAATAAATGTATAATAAGGAAGTTTTTCTGTCTCCTGAAAAACCTTGACCCTCACCAACATGCATGAGAACAGCCATCAGACTCACTGCCATCATGCTTTGAAAGTCTTCATAGGGGAATCATTTTGTGTTCTCAAGGAGAGCAGGATATTCAGGGACTTGGGTATTGCTTGCATTACTTTTGGCCTCTGTGCAGTGGAAACTGCAATGATCTTTGTGAGGTTTGCTAATAAATAATCTGCACTATCACTGTGATCCAACAGGATTTTCACTGCATTGAATAAGACCAAGTCCTGCTGATAAATCCTGAGGCAATTCTCTGACTATCTATTTGGGAACAACTTACTTGGTTATTTAAATATCATCCTACTGTACCTATGGGACCAATCATCCAAATTTACTGCTGTCAGACCGTGGAAAGGGGAACATGGTTAGCTAGCTTTCAGAGCTTTCTTTCCTGTTTGCATTTGTTTCAGGGCAAACAGGATGATTTTCAGCAGTTAAAATGTTCATTTTCCCTTCTAAAGAAGCTGAATGTTGCTGAACAATGAAGCCAGATCACCTGCCCTCTTATTCAACTCCGGCACAGCTCCAGGATCTGGTATGAAAGGCAAAGATAGTGGAAACAAAAGCGATGTCATATACAATAGCAGATTGGAGATGAGTGCTGTGTCTCATGTTCTCCATTCATTTATGCATTCTGAGCTTCATAATGTTCAGTGAAAAGATTCAAATTGCCATGAAAGTAGACACATTGAGAGCCATATTGAGCCACAAATGAGTCCCCATTTGTCTCGTTTCTTTTTTTGTCCCTCTGTAATGCAACCATTTTCTTCCAAAAGCGGTTGCCTTGAGTTTTTAGATTGCATCTATTAAGCAGCAAAGGACGCTTGATGTGTATTTCAGAACAGTATCAACTGTTTTTGTCTCCCAATATTTCAGTGAGAGATGGTAAATTGAGTGGTGCATGTGTCAGCCTTTTCCCAGTCCCACTTAAATGCAGATGCCTCTAATTGTGCATCTCAAAGAAACACCTATTTTCTGGTTTTCATTTTTTTTGCCTTCTCTCTGCCTCATTTTGCATATAGCAAGTGATTTTGTTCATTGAGTATCCCCATCCAACCCAAATCAGTATTTTTTCCCCTCCTTTAGTGAATATTCATTGGGAAGATTCTCACAGTATCTGCTATTAAGCCTTCAGTACAGACCTTGACTGGTTTGTTTTGGACTGCACTTTAAATATAGCTTTAATTCACAGAGGAGAAACCAGAGATAGAAAACCAGAAAAAAATAAATATTAAAAAATGATAGTGTCTGGGCACTGCTTAGCTGGTAAGAAGAGAATTGAAAATAAACTCATGCAACCGACCGGGAAGGGATTGCTGTTGAGAAGGAGTTATCTCTCCATCGCAACACTCAGATGTCTTTGACATAATATCCAAATGGTTATTTCTGCACATTCTGTTGATAATTACAGTTCACTTTTGAATGTTTCAAACTGTAGAATCTGGAAATAGAAGTGATAGATGGCTGATAAGCTCGGTCCAGATCTAGGCCAAATAGCAATAAAACTTTTGTGGACTTCCCCCCCAGGATACTTGCTCAGCTACTCTGTACGGGGGGGGCTGTAGTCGCAAAGCCCAGGCTGACACAAATGCCCCAGTACTACTGTACTCAATCTAAAATCCACTTATATTAATCTGTTTAAAATAATCTAAATCTCTGGGAGCTTCATAATATTCTTATATGTTTAATATTCTGTTAAGAAATTACTTATGTACCTATAACCCCATTTACCTATATATTAATTCATCTTCAGACTTTCATGACAACTGCATCATATTAGTCCATATCCATATCATGTTTGGTCTTGTTATTCTCAGGGGAATCCAAAGAGTTGAATGGAGTATGTTTCATTCCCATTGAAATTACGGTTCATTCCCTTTTGGAAACTCCAGGAAAATTGGTCAGAATCCACTCGGGTAATCATCCTATTCTCCTCTCTCTGCTGGATTGTTTTATTACATCCTCCAAATGGTGGAAACCCAAAAACTAGATTCGACCCCCTTCCAGGGTGTTTATGGCCATGCCGCCTGGATCAAAGATGTGGTTTGGCTTGAAGGAAAGAGAAACTATCCATTCTGGGAGAATTGTATTCGATCTCCCCCTGCGCACGTGAGTGTGTGTGTAGCACCCAATCTATGTAGTCGGAGAGAATTGTATTTGATCTCTCCCCGTGCACCATAGTGCGTGAGTAGCCTTTTCCTCCACGTATGACTTTATTCTCCTCTTCTAAATTGCATGTCATTTGTAATTGGCTTAACGTCGATTTTTTTTATCTTAGCTCGTGCCAACCTGGTGAATAAATTATTGTTATTCTTTTAAGCTTACGTGGTCTCAGTGACTCCTAATCCTTTTATTTTTTCTAGCCACATTACGACCAGTAGTTAGAGGCCCATTCCTTACCATTTCAGATTAGCTAGCTGATGCTTATAGGTAGTGATGGGTTGGATTGTACGGTCTACCCCTAAAGGGTTTATGTTGTACCGGTTCTGGGGATTTGGCTTTAAGGTCACCCTTGGGCGTATAAACTGGTGCCTGCCCGATCCCCTTAAGGGGCCCTGTGGTGTGCATAAATCTGGGTTCATGATATGCTTATGCTCAGAGGCTACTTTGTTTATGCCAAGATGCTAGTATCATGGTGATTTCTTCCATCCTCTAGAACTATCACCGAACTAAGATCCGGCAACTGCGGTATGACCCGGGGCATCGATTGAGTAACTGGTTTTCACGGACGAGTCTGCTGGCGTAGCTGCCCCGAGATTCATGCATGTTGTCCCAAAACTATAAATTCTAATTCTAATTTGGAGTCAGTTATTTAACAAGGGTATAACTAAATTTGGTATTCTAAATGTATTATGGAGTCAGATTAATTGTAACCGTTGTGCTTATGTGCCCTGTTTGTCGAACGGAGAAAATATATCCATTTTATTGTGATTCACACCAGCCCGGAGGTCGCGCGAGCTAGCGCCAGGCAAAGGAACACGTGGAGGCTTTGTCCCCGGCAATGTTCGTATTTGGTATTGTTTTGTGGGGTTTTACAAAACTAATAATCTGGCCGAATTTATCATATTGTACTGTTGATCCCCGTTGACATATGCACCTTTACCTATAAATGTCTAGGTCCTTTTCCCTGCCAGTGTCACACTCCAGCAAGAGCAGGAGTCCATTTTCTGTTCCCCCAAAGTAAACTTACAGCTCTCAGTACGGTAGGATATTGTCAAATTTCAGTCATACTGCTACATACAATAGCACTCAATACAACAGTGGCAGCACTAACATTGTGTGTGACTTTACGCTTCGCCTGATATTGTGAGGGTGCTTTCAGGAAGCAGAAGCGAGGACCAAAAAATCCAGCAACCTTGGTTTTTATTCATTCTGGGGTGGAAAACCCGGCAGGGCAATAGGTGATGGTACAGAGTCCACAATCCACAATCAGAATGCAGTAGTCGTAATCCAATCCGTAATCACAAAACTCAGAGTCAGGCAAAGCAGGTTTGTTACACAGGCAGCAGTATATCAAAGGTGAAGACAAAATCAAGATCTGGGACATTCCAGTCAGAAGTATAACGCTAAGAGTACAAGGCATAGACAACACGGCACAAGGATAACGTTCTGACAAGAGCTGGCTGCGATCTGACTGCTTAAATACACATACGGGAAGTCTCATGCTATAATTGTTATGGTTTTGGTTTTGTACTCGTGTTTGTATTCATGTTTATGTTCATGTTCATTGTTCATAATTGTGTCTTTTATTTATTCTTTTTTGTAATTGTATTTCTCAGATTTTAGTTCAGTCTATTTTCAGTTCCATTGCACTTGCCTCCCCTGTCTCGTATTCTAGTTGGTTCAGTCCATCTCCCCGGTCTGTGTGCTCACATGCTTCAGGTGATTTCAATTGTTTCTGTTGTTTAATATTATTCCTTCATGTCTCGTTAACTTCCTTTGCCTTGCTGTTCTGATTACTAACAAGACTAAAATTTGTATTTTGTATCATAGTCTATTAACCAAACTAATCCATATATATATATATATATCTCACTAACGAGCGCTCTATTTAAATCTGTAAAGTTGCACCACTACTAATTAATACTAATTCCCTCTCAGCAATCGTCCTGTTCTTGTCTCCACCTCTTGCTCAGCTTTACCTGTCTCCCTCTGTGTTTCTGCGAGATCTCTTGCACTTGCCTAATTGCTTTCCTGCACTCATTATCTGTGCACTTAGAACCCCTTGACAGGAGCTGTTTAAATGTCATAGGCTGTTTGCATGATTCCCGTCTGTGTCTTGGCTGTCACCAATTTTCGTGGTTAGGGTTTCCCTCATGTGTTCCTCCCATTGTAATTAGTCTGATCCTGCTCACCTGTTCCCTGCATAGCATGTGACTTCCCTCCCGTCTATTTAGAGTTCTTTGTGCAGAGCCTTTTGTATGCCATTGAGCATTGTTTTCCTTTGACTGTTTCGTCCGACCAAGATTCTTGCCATTGCTATTGTTTGGTCTTCCTGGATTTTGACCTATTTTCGCATGACCACGATTCCTGTGTTTGGATGCCCTGTGTATGACTCTCTGCCTTGTTTATCGACTACGACTTTTTGCCTACCGTCTATGTACCTTTGCTCATCTGTTTTTCTGGTTCTGACCCTGGCCTGTCTAGTTGATTCTGTTTTTGGATTTTGTTTTGTGGCTTGGCAATTCTTGTGTTTTTTGGTACTGACCCGGCACTCATTAAAGGCATACGATTTCCCTCTCTTGCGTGTGGTTCCTGAACGCACCGTCACAATAATAGGGAACAGGTGAGCTGGATCAGACTAAACAAGGGAATGAACAAGAGGAAGTTCCTAATCACATGAAATTGGCGAAAGCCAAAACGCGGGCAGGGATTACACTGACAGCCTATGACAAACACCTCTGGTCAAGGAGTTCTAAGTGCGCATTTAGAGCTCCTGGGCAGAGAGAGAAGCGCAGCTGAGGTGCGTAAGCTGTAATCAAAGCAGAGTACCGGGAAAGCAAAAAGGGCGGAGTAACAGAGCAGAGCAGGGCAGAATTAGTTATATTAGTAAACAATGATATCCAGTGGCGTGTGGTGGAAAGAGAACAAAGAGGGCGTTAAACATGTCTTTAAGCTGCTTATTAGTCTTAGCATTGATATTCTTATTTTCAGACAGAAAAGGTTTTATTCTACCTTGACATGTTTCGACGGGATACTCCCGTCTTCTTTAGAAGAGTCACTGATGTTACGAGTGACGTGTCTTATCAGCTGATGTTAGCGAGGCGTGGCCGCCCTGTCAGATTTGACAGGGCAACCATGCCTCCTGCTATCGGCCGCTCCTCCAAGATGGCACTCTAGGTGTGGGAAAGCGTGTATGCCCCCTCGTCCCGGTTCATAGTCCTGTGGGCCCGCTTTCTTATTTCAGTTGCCTCTCTGATCCAGCGTTCATGTCATGTTCATGTTGTTCTGAGTGCGGATGACTTTGGCCTTGTCCCAGTCCATAATATGATTTCCCCTTTTGCGATGGTCTGTGATTGCTAATTTAAGGTTTACCTGTTGTGCTTGTTCCTTAACTGAGCATGTCTGTCTTACTGTTGTCTCTTTCTCGCATTCTTTTTGGTGTTCTTTTTTACGTGTGTGAGAAGGTCTACCTGTTTCCCCAATGTATGTTTTACGGCAAGACCGGCATGGGATTTCGTATATAATGTCACATTTGTTACAGTTGTCAATTTTGTCTTTCGGGTGTACCAGTAGTTGTCGTAATTTTACGTATGGTTTTACCAGGGTATTTATGTGGAATTTTCTCATGGCCCGTTGAATCCGCTCTTTGACGCCTCTTATGTATGGTAATGTAACAACTTTGTTATATTTTGTTTATTCTTTGGTTTCAGTTTCATTTTTTCGTTTCTTTCTGAATGTGCCTATATTTTGCCACTGCTGTACCTGTAGTTAGCCTGTGTTAATGGCCCATAGTGGGTACTGGCATTTCTTTAGTACGTTAGTTAGATGTTCCTCTTCCTTTTTTTGTCTGTGCTTATTAGTCTTGATCTGTTTTCAGTCAATTTCCCTAGTAAAGGAAACTTGAACTCTCCATTCTCAGGTGTAGCTAATTGTCTTCGTTAAGACGAGAAATAAACGCACCAGTTGAACGCAAAAAAAGATTACATTTCAATCTTTTTCAATTAAACAATCATCACGCACAGGTTTGACGACTTGCTTAGGATGTGACAAAATGTAACGCGGACAATCCAGTGGATTTTTTGTGAAGAGTTGCCTATTAAGGCATGCAAATGAAACATTTGATAGAATTTCTTATTCACTCACCTTAACATTTCATTTTAAGGAAAACTAACATGTTGACCCAAAACAAGGATTGAAATCGGGTCACTAGTCTCATCCATTTCAAGGGATGTTTTCCGCCCCACCAATTTTCCGTCCACCACCCGCCACTGGTGTTATGGCCCCAATTTGTTATGACATACAAGACAGCAAGGGATGACAGACAAAATCTTAAAACTTAAACAGATTTAATTAAACAAACTGACAACTAACCTACAATTTATGCTAATGACCAAGATTAACATATACAAGGAAAAAAAATATTTACAGTCCCTTGAGATGGGGTTGCTTGGTGATGTCCTGGGACAAGGAAATGCTCCAACACAGGCAAAAATCCACAAAAAAACTTCACAGGTCTTGAAAAGAGTGACAGGTCTGGTCAAATGTATCCTTCTCCTTGCAATTTCTCCTACAACTCTACTCTCAATTTTTCTACTTATATACTCTTTTGCAGCCCCCTACCACCTTTTAGACTTTTTTTACTTCTCTGGGACTTTCCTTCTCAGACATGCCCAGGACATACCCAAACCTAGCTCCAGACTGAGCTTAAGAAAAAAAGGTCAATATTGCCATCTAGTGGCATTTTTTTTTTCACATTACACTGGTGATATCTACGCACCAAATCAAAATACGTGAATGTTAGTTGGTTAGTATATGTACAGACAAAGGGATTAGTCAACAGTAAAATTACCAGTACTAACTAAGCAGCCTAGCAGTTAATTAATATGATAATTTCACAAAAGCGGGAAGGAAGGTAAAACGAGACTTGAAGGAAGTTTGTGAAATACCGGAAAACTTCCGGAATCACCCGAAGCAGGTCTCCACGCAGACAGAGGAGTGCACTGGCATGATAACACAAATCGCATCAGACATTACAGGGGAGGCAATGTGCAATGCATGGCATGGAGAAATGCATAAACCAAAATGATAATGTAAACACTGACTATGAGTAATGGCAGGGAATGCAGGACAAAGCAAGACAGGCAAAATACAAAGCATGGTACAGGTAAGGGCATAACAATAGCGTGGTCAAGACAAGGCAAGCATGGTCAAAAGCAGAATCCTAACAGATATGCGTAAAATGACCATATCACGTGTGAGCAGTCTTCAACACAGAATTTTATTCCCCCTGCCCTTGTCTCATTTCTTCGTTATTAGCATTGAGGAGACAAAATTTAATATCTCCTTTAATGTCCCTAATTTTTTTTCTCTAGAATTCCCTTATATTGCATTTTAACTGCCATTAAGTTCCATATGTTGGGAGACATTTTGAGACATTTTAGGAAGCCATAGTATTATATTTGAAGACCGCAAAGGAAAAACAATCAGACTCCAAATTTTGCATTTTTGTATATTTTATATACTATATATTATTATTATATTTTAAATATTATATATTTTTGTTTATTTATTCAGTGTTTTGTTTCTAAGATCGTTTTGAATATTGAATTCATCATTTCTCCACAACGTGAAAATGAGACTCTGATCATTAGTCCAGTATGGTCTTCATTTGTCAGTACATACATTGGAAACGGAAGTTATGCCATCTTAGTGGGAGGAGGATTGATGCATAGTATAGGCTAATGTATAAAATGATCTTTTCCTGCCACGGGAGGCCATGACTCATAGTTATTTCAGACATTAGGTTTTGCGTTTCTTTTCATCACTGGGAGTGAGCGCATCATAGAATGAGTTTAATTTTATCTTTCAGCAGTCCCCGCACCTACATGCATATTTATTCCCACTTAAGGCAATAAAAACCTCATTGGGCAAATGACTTACAGGCAGAGCCCCTGTAGAGAGCACACACTTAGTGCCATCTCTTAAGTGTAAATAGACCACTTTACATAATACTTATGTAAAAATAATGATCATATGCAATGCAAAAAAAAAAAAAAAAATCTTTAAAATGTGAACTATGTGTACATGGTAAAGCAAACCACGGGATTAACTGTTAGCATAAATCGATATGCTTTTTAAAAATGTTTACTTTTTGCATATTTTCCACTCTGTTTGCTATTTTTAGTCAGATCTGAACTGTGGTGTAGACAGAGCGAGCATTAATATACAATTTGTAATTCAAGTCTGGTTGTGGCACATTATTTAAAATATACATGACATACACCTTTGTTACCTACATCCTTTGGTGGAGATATCTAATCCTATTGAAGATAACATTGGTTGGTTGCTGGTTTGAGAGGAGATAATAAAAGCGTATTATGTACTGTCGAGAAGGACCATGTTACAAAAATCCAAAAGTTATTTCTAGTTGGTTCGCGTTGTTCCTGACTCTCAGGAAATTATCATAATTATAAGTATCAAAGTGAACCAGCATATGTCAGTGGCATCAGTGATTTACTGCTTTTAACTGCCATTTAGTTACCAAGTGAAAACATCACATTGCTCTTGAAAAATGGATTTGCAATTGCAAGTGTGATATAAGTCAGTTTCATTATGATTATTGTATATTCCTTTGATAGAATAAAATAACTGGGCCCGGTTGTTCAAAGCTCCGTTAATTTAACGGCTGGTTAGCGCTAAACACCTGACACTATGATCACTCTCTAAATAAGATGCTTGCGAATGCTATCAGTGCTTTCATTCACAGATATACGTAGATACTGTGGTTGAAACAAAAGTTTAAGTTAACAAAGCTTTGAACAACCGGGCCTAGAAATACAAGTGCGAGGAATGCAGCTCAGCTGTGAGGTTTTTCCCATTTTTCAAGAGTCATAATAATTCCGTTTGATTTTTTATCAAAGTTGGCACTTGACAGTTGCTGTTTCACATACTGCTAATTTTCAACCATTCAGAGAAGCATTATCCAGATGATTACTGCAACAGTGCTTATCACAGATTGTTGTATCTAAACAACATGCATTTGAGAAGCAAGTCTTGTTGCAGTGGGATTTCAGAGTGATTGTAAGATTTGTGAGAGCAGATGCCTTCGATTAAATAACACCCAGTGGCGTGTGGTGGAAAGAGAACAAGGAGGGCGTTAAACATGTCTTTATACTGCTTATTAGTCTTGATCTGTTTTCAGTCAATTTCCCTAGTAAAGGACACTTGAACTCTCCAATCTTAGGTGTAGCCAATTGTCTTCGTTAACACGCGAAATCGAATGCACCAGTTGAATGCTAAAAAAGAGTGCATTTCAATCTTTTTCAATTAAACAATCATCACGCACAGGTTTGACGACTTGCTTAGGATGTGACAAAATTCAACGCGAACAATCCACAGTGGATTTTTCGTGAAGAGTTGCCTTTTAAGGCATGTGAATTAAACATTTTATGGAATTTATTATTCACTCGCCTTAACATTTCACTTTCAGGAAAACTAATATATTGACCCAGAACAATGATTGAAATCGAGTCACTAATCTCATCCGTTTAAAGGGACGTTTTATGTCCCCCCCCCCAACCCCCGCCCCCCAGTTTTCCGTCCACCACCCGCCACTGATAACAACAGTAGACTCATTTGATAAAATGAATAAAAGAGTGTCAAGGATTGGTTAAATTATATTTTCGATTATGATGTAGCAAAATACTTAGTCATTCTAAATACTCATGCTTAAGACTACGCCTTCAATACTCATCACACCTTCCAATTGCGTGTTGCCCTGGGCAGAAAGTTACAAGGTAGTCCTTGCAACTGACAGACAATAGGAACAGAAATAGCAGTCTGTCTGTGTGTGCATCATCTGACATAGCAGATTCAGAAAACTCCGGACACTAATGTGTTTCTTACTTTTCTAATGGGCTTATTTTGTATCTCATTCAGCTTATTGGTTGCTCTCCTGGCAGTGACAGCCTTTTGGACTTCATATGGAGAGTTTACTGCAACACATTCCAAATGCATATCAGCTGTAGATGCGACCAGTCAATTGTCCAAATAATAAAAGTTGGGGGACTTCTTATAAAAAGAGCTGTGATTCCTACACTAACTGCCAGATTAGGAAACAAATACCTGTGATTAAAGCTGAATGTAGGATCTTGGTGGTTTTGTTCATTATTTGCTCTTCGTTGACCTCCTAAAAGCACTTACTGGGGGACACAAAATTTGGGGGCACCCCTGAAAGAAGCTTAAATTTAGACGTATGGGAACCACAAAGGCATCAATGCAAGGTCATTCTTATTAATTTTAAAGATGATTTGCAGCATATGCCGGCTTAAAAGAGCTCTAGCCAGCTGCACTTTGTTTGGTCAATCTTCATAGTCAGATATGGACGACAGCAGAGTTTCAAAGAGGCCACACAGTTGGTGCCTAAATTACTAGGGCATTGGTCATAAGACAAGCCAAATGATCAAAGCTGGCGAGGGACGCTGCATCAAAAATGATGACAGCATATGCCAAGCACCAATAAATAAATAAATAAAATAAAAAGAACTGTGGCAGGAAGTCAGAGCTCTCCAACGGGGACAGATGGACACTTAGCAGGATATTTGCAAATAAACACAGAACTGCAGCTCTAAAGATCATCAAGAATTGAAATAAATCCATATCTGAACCAGTCTCAACAAGTCATATGAACTTCGCAAAGCTGGCATTCATGCCAATGTTTCCAATTATTTGACCACCCTCTTTATGTGCACAGCTTATTATAAACTTATTTCAGTTTGGTCTCTCCCTTTGGATGTCAAAATTTCTCCGAGCCACAACTAGAGGCATGTGTTTGTGTCGGATGAAAATATGAGAGCAAGAGTGAATTTGAGAGTGGAAAATTGCACAAAGCCAATTTATGTGAAGGCAGACACAGTGTCCTGTGGTGCCCTTGATGTTCTGTGCAGCCGCTTTAAAGCACCTTGTTTGCCTGTCTCTTGCCACAGAAGAAAGGACTGAAATTTAACGCAGCGGCAGGGATGTGAACTTTTAGGAAAGATGATCAAAGCCAACTGTTGTCCAGTAGCAGATGTTCCTATCAACACTTCTGATACTGCAAACCATCTGACAGCACATGATGCATAATCTTGTTTGAGAAGAAAAAAAGATGAAAAGAAATGGAACTTTAGGATTAAAATTTCTAATCTAATTGCTCGTTCACACTTTTTACATCAGTAATGTGACGCATGTATGTTGACAAACAGTGGAATTTCTGTCATTTTTTACAGTGATGTTCCATTTAAGTGAAAGTTTCACTTAGCGAGCAGACTGGCCCCAGGTTTGCTTTTTTCTCATTTGTTTGCATCTGTTACATCATTATGTTCCTTGCTGTGCCACACTGACTTTGACAAAAGTATCCTCCATTTTACCGCCATTTCAGTTTCATTTAGACTCAAATTAAAGTGTGTTCCAGTTTTTGTCTTTTTGATTTTGCCACAAGCTCATTGTAATGTGTTCTTAACTGATGATTTTTTTTTTTTTTTTAAGGACAAGCACCATGTTCTCAAATCCAGGGCATTTTAGTGAGGCAGAACAATTAAAACTTTCATTTTCTGTTGTGTTCTCCTCGGCTAATGATGCCTTTTTAAATAGGCGTTTTTTTGACTGATGAAAAACAAAAGGTGAGCCAAGCATTCTAAGCAATGAAAGTGTGAAAACCTGTCAATTAAAATATTCAGCGAGAAAAGATTTGACGAGCAAATAAAGCTAACAACTCCGTCTTGGAAAAAATTGGAACGGTATGGAAAATGCACAAAATGACAGAAAGTAGTGATTTCTAAATTTACCTTGACCAGTATTTCACTGCAGACAGTGCCAACACAAGGTAATTATTTTTTTGTTCAGCATTTATGCGAAATATACATCCATTCCAGCCATTCACGCTTGCAACACATTCCAAAAAAGTTGAGATGGGGGCAAATTAGGACAAGAAATTAGATGAAAAATGAATATTTATGTGATTTGATAGAGCTGAGGTCAGGACTTTATTGTAATCATGATTTGGTCTGATAGCAGCATCCAAGACAAGCCCTCTCTTTTATGAGCAAAGACGGACCAAGGATTGCCAATTTTCCAACAAATACGAGGGGAAATAATTGAACAATTAAAAAAAAATGTTCCTCAAAGACAGATTGGAAGGAATTGAGATATTTAATCTATGGAACGTAACATATTTAAAAGATTCATGGAATTTCTGAATCTGGAATTTCTGTCTGTAAAAGGCTAAGGAGCAAGGCTAAGCTGAATACCACTGATTTCCAATCACTCAGGAGGTACTGCATCATGAACTGGCACTCATCTCTGAGTCATATCACCACAAAAGCTCAGGTTTACTTCGGTAAACCTTTGTTAGGTACAACAATACCAAGTTACATTCAAAAATGCCAGTTAAAATTTTACTGTGCAAAAAAAAAAATAATAAAAAAAACATTACTGTACAGTGTCCAGAAGCGCCATCATCTTCTCTGGGCTCGGAGAGTGCACCATCACACGTATGTATTGAGGTCAGATTAATCAACATTTCAGGCCTTTTTTAGAAGAAATGGACGCCGTATTCTCCGGACCAAAGAGAAAAATGACCAACCAGACTCTAGCTAGCAACAAGTCTAAAAGCCATGCTAATTTATGGTATGTGGATGTGTCAGTACCATCAGCAGGGGTAACTTGCACTTTTATTAGGCACCATTATTTCTGAAAAGCACACTGAGATTTCGGGGAAACATATGCAGCCTTTAAGATGATATACTCTTCCAAAAAAGAAACTATACATTGTTGTTAGCATCAATTTATATACATGAAATGTTTTGACAAATGTGGAAAACATATTGAAAAGAAAGTGTAATCAATAATTCAATATTTGTATAGTTTCTCTTTTGGAAGAGTATATCTTCTCCAGGGATGCCCATACATATTTCAATAAGACAATACAGAATTGCATTCTGAACACATTACAAAGGCATGTGTACGCAAGAAGAGGGTGAAGATGCCGGACTGGAATGCCTGCAGTCCTGACTTGTCCCCAATCAAGAATGTGTGGCACATTTTGAAATGCAAAATATGTCAACAAAGACCCAATTCTGATGCATGTAAATTATTATTATTTTTTTTTTTTCTGGAGAATTGGGGCATAGGAATTACACCTGAAAGACTTAACCCCTTTGCGCAGAATACAAATAATGCCAATTTTTTCCTGCTGTGCATGAGCCTATTTAGGCTTTATAACTGAGTATTTGTGTCACAGAGACGACGGAAAATTATCCCAGTGAGCGAAGACATTTGGAAATACAGAATTATTTAGGAATTAAATTTTGGAATATACGGACGCTGGCGTTAATATCTGCACAAAAGGGTTAATCGCATAGTGTTATCAGTCCCTGAACATTCATTAATTGTTGTGACAAGGAATGGCAACAATAAAAAATGGCATTTACTTTCTGTCCCAAATTTTTTGCAATATTTTGCAAGAATAAAAATAGAAATGCATTTATTTTGGTGAAAAAAAATCAATAAACCTCATTTAGTGAAACACCTAATATTAATTTGGTTTTACTGTTCTAATGTAATATGAAATAATGTACAATATTTTTTTTTCCAGATTCATTTCAATTTATCATACCGTCCCAACTTTTTCGAATTTGGCGTAGTACATTGCATTAAAGTGAGTGAAGAGAAAAATATCTCGCACTCATTTTTAAAAATTTTAAATCAAAAATATTATGCATGCCAAAAAAGAGCAGTAGCTGTTTCACAAAGCGTTGGTGCTACTCTGCTATGTCATTGAAGGCTATTCCAATGTGAAGGCGCCTTCCAATATAGTTGGGAAATGCAGCCCTAATCTCACCTGATATTAGATTAAATTTTCAATATGGAAACTGAATGTAAATAAGTTGACAGTTCTCTCTGACGTAAGGTAAGCATTTTACTTTACCCATTTTTCAGCTGTATTCTAATGCACCTTCACAATGAAACAGCCCGTGATGATGTAGCAGCCTAGAGATTGAGCCCACCAATAGGCTGCGGCCTATACCTCACAAACAGTCATAGTGTCAGAAGTCACAGTTTGGCAGTTATTAAGCACTCTTTATTGACTTACTAGGAAAATTTTGCTCTTTCTTATGAACTCATTCATTGAGACATTCAATTTTTGTTCAAAGTTTGAAGAACATATTTTATGTTTGTTTATATTCCATGATGATGCACCCAGTGGTAAAAGATATTAATTTGTCATTTGAACTCAGCACCATTTTGTGTGATTAAAATTTCTCTAAGTAAGCTGCTTCCTTTGAAACACATCTTGTGCCAGTGTCAGTGCAGCAATGCCACTATAGTACCTGTAAATATACATGAACACTAAGAAATTGCAATGTATTCTTTCACATTCAATTTGTTTTCAATTAGTTTCACTATAATTAACCTAAAATATCACATTAGGCCTGCAGTGTTTTTATTTAACATTATTGCCAATTAATTAGTGGTAGTTGTGATTAGGAATCATGAACACAGCAGTGTGTGATTTCATGAAGCTTTAATTTCATCATAATTCTGATGGATTTCACCTCTAAACTGAGAAATCTTTGGAGAAGTGTTCCCACATGAGAGGAAGCATCAATAATTAAATTCTCTTGAATAAACTGTCACATTTCCTGCATGAAAGATAGAAATGGCCTGTTCTGAGGAGCAAGCCAAAAATAATTTCTCAGGAATAGGGGCACCTAATTAAGTATGAAACAATTATAATTTTTATTAATTGTAAAAGACTGTTCTCTCTGAATGGTTAAAATGACAGCTAACACATATAAATCTGAATAAAACCATCTTAAAACCCTTCACATGGTTATTAACCCTTTTGCGCCAAATTTGGCTATTGATGTGTTACCCTATTGAATGCTTTATACTGCAAGATTTGAGTTTCATAGAGAGGGGGCTCAACTGAGATGAGACATTTGTATTATATAGAATTCCATTGTTTATCATTTTCATGATTTTGGTAGAGAAATAGGACTACAAACATAAAAAATCTTCCTGAAAATTCAGCATTGGAAAAAAAAATAATGCTGAGGATTGAAAAATGGCTGGGAGTTAAAAACAAACCATTTCTTGGATAATAAACACCTAGAACACAAGTATTCTTCATCTGAGCATTAAATTCTAAAATATCTACTTTTTAGGTGCCAAATAAGACAGCTCTTCAGAGGGCTCCCCAAACTCTCAGATCCCTCAAAATGGCGCTGGGTCAAATGATAAAATAATCATATATTTTAAAACAAATCAACTCCTGACACATGAAATTCAATGTGAACAAGCATTCAGAGAATTCATAGTCTCGCCCATAGTTATCCGCCAACATGATGACCTTGACCTTGACCTTTGACCTATGACCTTCAAATTTATGTCATGCCAAAAGACTCTCACAAGGAACCCGCCTGTGTAATATGAAGGCAATCGGCCTCGCGGTTCCAGAGATATCAGTCCGGACAGACACACACACAGACACACGAAGCGATTACAATAGTCTCGCGAAACCCTTTTGGGGGCTCGACTAAATAAATGAATGATTTTCTGGTTGGATTTAGCATGAGATGGCACTGTCAGCTTAGCATTGCTGTTCTGTGGGTCATACATGACTTAAGCGTGAAGACAGCTCAAGCGAGTAGTCAACTGCACACTAGTGGGAAATGGCGACGGGTATAAGCCAATATTAGGCAACAGCCATACAGATGGCTGTTTCCTTAGGTGTACGGGCAGCGATATCTTTTTCCGTACCGTTAATGCATCGCTACTCTGGAATTCTGGTCCCCCCACTTCACTTTCCTCCCATAATCGTGCCAATTTACTTGCTAACGAGCTGGTTGGCTATCTAGGTAGAAAACTAAAGTGATGTCGAACTGTATAATGTTATAGCTAGCACGCCAATGTATTTAGCAACAAAGCCAATTGTCTAGCGAGCTAAAAAGGCTTCAGTTCGCTACTACTACTACTACTACTTGCTCAAGCTGTCTTCACGCTTAAGTCATGTACGACCCACAGAACAGCAGTGCTAAGCTGACAGTGCCATCTACTGGCGAACAGGTTAAATCTAATCCTTAAATCTTAAATCTTAAATTAAATGTAAATCTTAGATTTATATTTAACAATTTGATTTATATTTAATATTTAGATTTAATATTTAATGTCCTCTTTTTCCTTCTACAAAAAGTTGTACTAAAAAAAACAATATCACCTTTTCTACACCAATTTACACATATTTGTGCATAAAAGTGTGAAAAAGAGATGGTTTAAAATGGCAACAATCTTTTTTCCCGGTTTTTGATGCTAAATGTGCAAAAACTGTATGGTATAAAACAACACACCCTATTTTACAAATGACGCCCCATACTGAGGCCCTCGGGAAAACAGAAAAAAAAAAGTCTGTTTTGGGGACTGAGAAATTAGGGGATTTTCTACCTACCTGTAGGCCTTGTACCAAGACAAAGAAAAAATTCAAGCTTATCTTTGGGGATCATATATCACCCTCCTCTGATAGAAACCATTTGAATCTTTGAAAAATGGCGGTTAAAGAATAAACTGAAAAACAACTCATTTTTATCCAAACAGCGCACAATTCACAAGTTTAACAGGCATGATGGGTACCATCAGAGGTAATTGTCCATCAAGTTGTTGCGGAGAATGAGACATATTTTGTTTACAAGCGTTTGTTGCATAAATGCAACTTTTTATGTGAGCTATCAGAGGGCTATACATTGGACACACATAACATGAGTCTGTATTTATCTCTTCAGTATTGCTGTTTATCTCCCTCTCTGATTATAGATCTCCCGATTTATACGAACAATTTAGGATGCTGACTTACTAATTGCAGCCTGATTTTGTCGCTGTGATGTCCTCCGTTCTCTTGGGAAAGTACATATTAGCAGGAGCATCCTGTTTAACATTTTTTACAGTCTACTGCCACTGGAGAGAAAAATATTTATACAAAATAACTAATATTTTGAAATGATCACTTTTGAAATGCTCATTAATTGAAAAATAATGTTAATCATACTGTCTAGGATAAAGAACCCTGCTCCCACAGAGCCATAGCTCTGAATCTTTCAGGTGTCTGTGAACTGCAACAAAGCTGATTCAAACAGTTGTCTCATTATACAGCATCTGTCTCATTATCAAGCACTTGATGAAATACAATCATTTGAGATATCTGAAACATGCAAACCGATGGCACTCAAGGAGCCTTGTTCCCTACCTGCAGGGTAGGCGGTAAAGTTGGTCTCATAAATTGTTCCTCAAAACTTTTCTTATATGAACGATATACATTTATAATATTAAAATTAACCAGGCAAGGGCAACTTTATTCTGCAATGTAAACGAGCACTCACAAGATGAGAGTACAAACCACACTCCTCCTGCCAAATAAAAGATACCAGAAGATTTCAGCACATTGCAGGGCCAAAAGTGGCCAGACGTACTCACCCAACATTTAATCCCAAACTCATGAGCACTAGTATGGTGTAATAGCCCCTGCTATTGTAACCATCCCCTCTCATTCGCGATGCTTTTGAAGGAAAATTGCTCCAGATATCTACCCTTTTTTAGGACAGAAAATCAATTTGTGGGTACAATAAGAATAGAACCACAAAATATCCCAGCTTCAGGCAAAAGCACATGCATCTAGGTCAGTGGTTCGTAACTGCTCTAAACATGAAATGCAAATAATGATGACAAATTTACAGTTTGTTAAAATCCTTGGATTTCAATTGTAGTTTTGAAAGAACAGCATCCACTGGGGGCCCCCAGGACTGACCTTGTGAACCACGGCACTAGCTTATAAGCTGCCCCCAAACTGAGCCTCCAGCTCACGGTCAAGTTTGCTATCATGCTGAAACAAGTATGGACCTTCCCAAAATGGCCTGAAATATTTTAAGCAATTGTATAATGATTTTCGTTCAGTCAAACTAATGCTGCATTGAAGATGTCCCAGAAACTGAGAACTTTCCAGTTTAAACTACACAGTACCCACTAAAGAGCATTCAAGAGCTCTACCTGAGAAAAACCACAAAAAAGGGGTTTTTTCACACCAGTCATCTTACCCAATGTTACAGATTAACGTTACCTACTCTCCCATCAGCAAACATTGAGCACCATCTTTGTGTGATAGCTTGCTAGCGTAATTATAACAGAACTTACTTTAAGTAAACAGTGGATCATAAAAAGCATGAGAGCATCCAAATTCACTATGAAGTCACTGTTACGTTTCATCTTTACGGTTGGTATAACTGTGATCCCAAAAGCATAATGCTGACTTAATTATGTGCTGCTAACAACATATTTAAAAATAATGATTAAAAAAATGTTTGTGGTTTTGTCAGACGTGCTTTGATGTCGCATGCTGTATCTTGGAGAAGTGGGAGTTCAGAAATCATACTGGGGCTCTATAGTGGGAATTTTCACTGGAGGAGGCGTTTGAGAGCAGCTTTCCTACTGTGACTTGGAACTATTGCCAGCTCTCCGGACGTCTCGAGTTCAGCATTAGACAGATCTAAACTATGAAAAACAGCCTGAGACCCGGAAATGACCAAGCACTTTTAGCTCAGTAGTGAACTGTCATTAAAGTACCATTTAGCGTTACTCATTTATTAAAGGTCGAGCCATTAAAACTCACAAAAAAATTATAGAACAGTAAGGCAGCAGCCATAGCGAAGTTGGTGCTCTTCCATACGCAAAAAGATTTAGCAGTAAACACCTGCCCAGCCACCATGAGCACACAGTGCTAAGTCTGCGTCAGCGCAATAATTTACAAGGTAGAGGATTTGCCTGCAGGCATTCCCTGTTTGTGGAGGCAGAGGTCTGCTGTTTTGCCTTTCTGTGCCAAGTGACTCTTTTCAAAATGAAGCAGGCGGCTAATTGGCAGTGAGAGCCAGCCAGCCATGGCAAGAGTAATAACTGGTGTAACATGCGCTCTTGGCAATTCACTACATTCTTGGCAACAGCAGATCATCTTTGCGTGAAACAAATAATGTTGGGCCATTGTAGGTTTTGCTGCATCTCTGTTCTGTGAACATCTCTGTGGACATTGTGGCCTTGCCAAGTTCTAGTTCATACCGCAAATATAAAATGCCTTCAGCTGTATATTAATAGGGGTACTTGATGTACTACTCATTACTTTTTTCAAAGAGTGACGATAGGGGATTATGAGTTTATTTTTTAGGTGAAAATTTGAACGGTAATACAAGGGCAGGCATCAAACATGTTTGCTACATTTTCCAACATTCTGCACTGTAGAGAAGAGTGGATTATGTTATGGCCTCCCCTTTCATCAAGAAAACTGTGGCGGTGGAACTGAAAGCTAATTCTTCAGTTTTTCCAAATGAATACTATACAACCTCAAAGATACAAACACATCTGCCAAGTTGCTCAGAACTGTCTGGAAAATTAAAAGTGTTGTGAAATGCACCTATTTTAAAAATTTGAATCTTTTGCTGTGGGTATGTTATGACAGCCTTAGTGCTAAATGGGGTATAATTATTTAATATCCATAATTCTGCAGTATAAACTAAGAAAAACAAGATACAACTGGCTTGTCTAGATGCAGTATATGGTGTATCAATGTTAATTGCCTCATAATTTCATAAGCGATTGTAGATTGAGAGGTTCCTTTTGTCTCGTTTTTAATTACACTGCGTACTGCGCTTGTATTTCAGCATCAGACTGAATTTCAACCCCAATTGACTACTTATTTTTTAACATCAGAATATTACTAAGTGGTGTAAATTAATTCTTATAAACAAATCGCCATTACTCAGATTTAGATCTTCTGTCTCTATGGTCACAACAGTTTTATTAGCCAACCGGGTGCCAGCCCAAACAAACCATTCAAGTTCAACGTGGCTGGAAGAATTGTACTGGACATCCATTTCATGTTCAGTAGAGCAGATTGGGCAGATTGATGGCTGCAACTGCAAGTCTAGCTTATTAACACAGTGATTTATCAGTAATTGCGTTGATTGATTTTCAAATGATACCATTGCCTAGGCCCCCGCCCCTCGACTTCAGTGTGCTTATCTGTCATGGCTACCGTTTTTTTTTTCTTTTTTTACCTGTCACCTTCCTGTCACTGCACCTCCCAGCTACACCCTTCACCTGTTCCCCATGATCACTGCCCATGTTGCTACCTGCCTGCTCACCTCCACTTTGCGCCACATGGCTTGTCCAGTTTGATCTTGTTGTACCAACAGTTAGAGCCAGGTTTGTTCTACTTCTTAGGCCGTCTAATTTTTTATCCTCTTGTTTTTTTGAACCACACTTTTGCCTGTCGCTTTGGACTGTTATAGAGTTTTTGTTTTGACCTCTCCTATAAACGCTGCTGTGGATCCTATGCTTGGATTCTGTTTTGTCTTGCCATCTTGTGTTTGTTTGCTGTGACTGATTCCTACTTTTGACCTGGCCTGCCTCATGAATACCACATTTTGACTGCTGTCTTAAGCAAACTCATGCACTGCTGGACTGTGTTTGGGCTCCTGTCTTGAGTTCCGACAAATTATGACAATGCAGTATTTTTTTTTAATCTAAAAAAATCTAAGATTAAATATTTGTTGCACAAATGAAGCCATAAGTACAGCAAGGAAATAAAAAAATAAAAAATGCTTCATGGCTGTTCATACAGGAACACCTTAACCTGCACTTTCATAAATTCAATTTTAAACTGAAGCCCTTCAGTAGGTGTTCGCAGCAGATCCATTGAAACTAGTGGTGTACCAATTTCATAGGTGAGGTGTAAAATGATTCATCCTCATAAAAAAACCTCAGTCACTGACTGACAACAACAATCAAGCGGCTGCCAGTTATTAATGAAGTCCACCTGCCACCCACTGCATGGCTGCTCCGGCACCGTTGCCCGTGGGATTTGTAACCTTATTTCTGCATTAACTTTCATTTCTGCGGCACATGTGTAACTGGCTCTGAAGGGGAGCATACTGGTTCCAAGTTATTACGCCAACACCGCAAAAACAGAGCAGCCCCTCTATTCCACCTGCCCTTGGGAGACACGTATAAATAAATTTCATGGAGACTAATAAAACAGAAAAATATTGCGTCAACAAGAAGGTTTATGTGAGTACATCCATGACTATGACCTCACTGTGGCCTTGACCATGAACAGAATTTGCCCGAAAGTTCATTGAAGCTGAGTCCTGTTCCATAGTTGCAATATATCAAGTTACAGCTTGGTGACATGAAAATTTTTTTTAAATTATTGTGTTAAGAAGTGCAACCCTAATTTCAATATATTTGGGACAATGTGTAAATTGTGAATAAAATCAAACTCCAATGACTTTCAAATCACACCAGCCAGTATTTTATTCACAATTGAACACAGATAACATAACAAATATTGAAACTGAGAATTCTAGCCATTGGAATTTGATCCCACTCTTGTTTAATACAGGCTTCCAGCTGCTGGAGAGTTTTGGGTCTCCTTTGACGGACACATGATGTCTCATGGCAAGCAAGTCGTGGGTTCGATTCCAGCCTGGGGCTTTTCTGTGTGGAGTTTGCATGTTCTTCCCGTGTTCGTGTGGGTTTTCTCCAGGTACTCTGGTTTCCTCCCACAGTCCAAAGACATGCATGTCAGGTTAATTGGAGACACTAAATTGCCCATGTGAGTGAGAGCGAATAGTATCTTGTAATAAATTGTGGAAGGCAGCATTACGTTGTACAGTATACAGCCTGCTGGAATCTCAGATGAAGATGATCAGGACTGCAGGCAGGCCAGTTCAGTACACGGGCTCTTCTACTATGAAGCCATGCTATTGTAATAGCTACAGTATGTGGTTTTGCATTGCCTGCTGAAATACTCAAGGCCTTCCATGGAATAGATGTCTTCTGGAGGGGAGCATATGTTGCTCTAGAACCTTTATATACCTTTCAGCATTCATGGTGCTTTTTAAAACATGCAAGTGTCCCACACCATATGCACTAATGCATTCCCACACCATGAGAGATGCTGGCTTTTGAACTGAACAGAAGCTGATAACAGGAGGGGTGGTCTTTCTCCTCTTTAGCCCGGAGGACACAACGCCCATGATTTCCAACAAGAATGTCAAATTCGGACTCGTCTGACTACAGGACACTTTGCCACTTTGCTACAGTTGATTTTAAATGAGCCTTGGCCCACAGAACACGACGGCGCTTCTGGATCATGCTCAACAATGGCTTCCTTTTTGCATGATGGAGTTTTGGGTGGATCTGTGGATGGCACAGCCATCTATGTTTACTGACAGTGGTTTCTTGAAGTATTCCTGGACCCATTTAGTAATGTCAATGACAGAATCATGCTGGTGAGTGATGCAGGGCTGAGGGCTTGAAAATCAGGGGCATGCAATAAAGTTCTTCGGCCTTGTCCCTTACACAAAGTTTTTTTCAGTTTCTCTGAATCTTTTGATGATGTTATGCACCGTCTATGATGAGACCTTCAAAGCCTTTGCAATTTGACATTGAGGAACATTGTTTTTAAAGTAATCCACAATTTTTTTACGCAACCCTTCACAGGATGGAAAGCCTCTGGTCATCTTTTCTTCTGAGAGACTCAGCCTCTCTAAGACATCCCTTTTATAGCCAATCATGTTGCACAATTGATACCAGTTTACTTAATTACTCGCTAAATGCTCTTTCAGCTGATATTCTTATATATAAATGGCTTTTCAGCCCTTTTTTCCCTGTGTCCCAACATATTTTGAGATCTGTTGCAGCCAGAAAATTTGAAATAAGCTCATTTTATGGATAAAAATGTAAAATGTCTGTTTCAACATTGGAAATGTTATCTATGTTCTATTGGAAATAATATCTTGGCTCGTGATCTGAAAGTCATTGCATTTTGATTTTATTCAGAATTTACACTTTATCCCAACTATTTCAAAATTGTGGTTGTATTTTGAGGGGTGTGGCCAGATTTCATGACCTTGACCTTTGAAGTGACCAGTGATTATACCAAACCAATTTCCCTGGCCAATTTCACAACTGTGACTAAAGTATTAGAAATAAGTTGAAGATGGCAAGAAAGCTATAGGTGAAACTAAGTGCAGTGGCGGCGGGCAAACTTGCGCAAGTACAGAAATGTCCCACCATGTCAGGGCTGCTAAGTAACAATTACCCCCCCTCCCTCCCTCCCCTCGATCCACCCGGTTAAGGTATTCAACCTTAAAGAAAGTATTATTTTTTTATAGTTCCTTCATGCTAGTACATAATTCTCTGATTATTTTAGTTACAGTCCAGGATAATAGCCAGTTTGTTTTAATGGGAACTGTAACTTCTTACAAGCAGTATAAGCAAAACAAACAAGAGTACATAGCACTATCCTTGCAAATGCTATGATTGCTAAGGCCAGTGCATCACCCTTCCAGACTTCTATATTTTTGAGCTAGCAGGATGCAAGATTAGGTCTGTCTTGCCTCACCATCCATTTAAATTTATATCTGCTAACTGGAGGTGGTGTAATTTTTAAAATACACTGTGAGAGTATTTTTTTTTTTTTCTGCACTGGAGAATCTCTGAGGCGAAGCAGTAGATGTGTGTCCTGCTCCCTAATTCAGTGTTGCTGTCATTGCAATATAACACAAATAGCCGGGGTGCATAATGAGGGCCAGTCGCTCTTCGGATGTCACGGCAACTGTTTAATAAGCCCCATAATTTATTTCATCTGACATATCTCATGAAATCATAAGCTTCAGTTGACTGCAGACAGCACATATGGTCTATCCCTGGTGAAAATATTTAGCTCTTTTATATGCTTTAAATGTTTGTGACAAAATAAATTGTAGGATCAAAAAATGAATGCTTACGATGGACTTTCAGTGATCAAAATGTGCTCCTCTGCAGTAAACTTTGTATTTCTATATTTAATATTATATGGATGGAGACCTATATGCATGTAGACAGTAGATGTATCATGTAAATAGCCCATACATTTTGATAGTTTTTCTCTCCAGAGTTGATCCATGTCCTGTTAGTGATGCTTTTGCTTTAAAATAAATAATGTGCAGTGGTGTAAAATAGTATCTATACCCATCCCTGTTTCTTTTATTTTATCTTATTCATCATTCTGAAACGTTTCAACCCACCAAACTAATTTTAATATTAGCAATGTAAGTAAACACAAACTGCTGCTTTTAAGTGGTAATTTCATTAATTGAAGGAATAAGAAAAAATTCAAAACCAATATCACCCATGTGAAAAAACATGAGTGGTCGAGCCACCCTTGGCAGTAACAACTGCCATCAACCGTTTGCAATTACTGGCAGAGATTCTGTAGATATGATGTTCGCATTCTGGAATGCTGTTTTACCTTCACACCCACTGAAACGGGACCTATGTCCAAAAAGTTCCATTTTTGATTCATCAGTTCACAAAATATTATCTCAATTGTCATGGGGGTCATCAAGATGCTTACTGGCAAATGTAAGACGAGGCTTTGTATTATTTTTGGTCAACAGTGGTTTTCACTCTCCTGTGGATGCCATTTTTTTCCAGTCTCTTTCTAATTGTAGCATCCTGAACACTGCCTTGAATGAAGGGAAGTGAGGACTAGAGTTCTTTAGATGTTAGTTTGGGTTCTTTCGTTTCCTCCTGAATGAGTTGTTGATGGGCTCTTTGAGAAACTTTGGTTGGCCGGCCACTCCCGTGAAGGTTCACCACTGTTCCAACCCAAGTTTTATCCATTCATAGATAATGGCTGTCACTATGGTTCGCTGGAGTCCCAGAGCCTTAGAAATGTCTTTATAACCCCTCCCAGACTGATCCATGTCAACGACTTTGTTTGACATCTGTTCTCCAACTTCTTTAGATTGTGTTATCATGTGCCGCATTTTGCCTCCTTCACATTGGCAGACAGATTCTTTTTAACTCTTTTTCCCACAATGACTACATACTGTAAGTGCATGTCAACTTTTAACTTCAATAGTTCTATTGTGTCATTTCAGTTTTGCTTCAACAGCAGCCTTAACTCTTCTCCCCATAATGACTACATATGATGCCTATATGTATATCAGTGGACCTTTTCCCTAGCCACTCATGGGGTTGTTATTTGTAGTCATAATCTGGAAATGATGTGGAAGTCTATAGGGAAATGAGTGAAGAGATTTTTAGATTCAACCGGGCTGGCAGTACAATATTATTCAATATTGCTATTAGGCTTTGCCCCTTGTTCACAGGGATTTCTCTGGATTCTCTGAATCTCTTAATCATATTATGTACCATAGATGATGAAATTAAGTTTAGTTTATTAGTTAATTATGCCGTGGAAAGTCCCAGTTAATTAACTGCTGCGATGACAGTAGCTGGGGCTGCTTTAGCCAGCATGGCTAATTTTCAGCTGTTGTCCCTACCAGCCGACAAAAGGCAACCTAAAATTGTTAGATAATACATAACATGATAATAAACACAATCACAACAAACACAAACAAAGGAGGCAAGACATCCAAACACCTGAAGGCAAGTAAGGGTGGTATAAATGGACAACACTGAATTCATGAGACAAAAGCAATACAAAGGGGACAAGGAAACAAGGGAAGAGAGAATAATCACAGCAATGTTAAGCAAATGGTCCGGATGTAACAACTTGGGCAGGCAGGGAGTGAAAACATGAAGGGGTACCATCAGTTTAACTTGAAACACTTTAAAGGGAAAACGGGAAGTGAGTTGTTGTTGTCAGACAGCCATGCTTTAAGGTATGTTGGAAAGGTGGATTTGCAAATTCTTTGCAATTTTACATTCAAAAACATTAGTCCTGCGAGCTGCTGGATAGCAAACTCGCTTAAACCATCGCATTGCGAGGCAGAAGTGGCTATCACGGCGCGGGTTCGAGCCCTGGTCGTAACATCCGGCAGTGGTCGGCAGCTTTTTCAGAAGTAGCGCGCAATTGGCCAATGCGCTATATGGATGCAAATTGGGAAGGGTCTGCTGGGAAGGGTAATATAAGTTGCTTTGTTTGTTCCTTAGGCGTCTCCTGTTGGCCAGATGGGCACTCGTCGGGAAGATTCTAAGCTTGTTCATGTCCGGGTATCCTCCGCCCTCATTCTGAATCGGCAGAGATTCAACCAATGAGTGTATAAGAAGCACTGGCTGACCGGCGAGGAGAGCCGCAAACAGTCCTGAATTGGCAACAGGGGGTTGCATAAGCAAAAGCCTTGTACATATATAGTTCCCCAATTGGACATTCCAGATTTGGGTGGGATTGGAGATGCCAAAAAAAAAAACATTATTCTTATGTAATTGAACTACAGTTGCAATCGAAATTATTCAATCCCCATTGCAAATTGGGTTTAATAGCAAAATTTACAAACTCTCTGCTGTTTGTGATGAACAGATCAAACAAGTCCATTTTAAATAGCTAAACACAATTAACATTACAAGTGGTTTCTCCAAATTTAATACAAAAATGCTATTTTTAATGACTACTGCAGTCTCAAAATTATTCAACCCCTAAACAAAATTCCTCATAAGAGCTTATTTGCAAATCAGGTGTTTTCTCAAGCACACCTATTGCAGCTAATCAAGAGCTTAATTAGTCGCATCAGGTGTGCCTAAGATAGGACACATCAAATACTTGCACTGGCTTGGGGTTTGTTGATAGTGACATTTGATTGTTTATTAGAAATATGGCTGTCAAAAGAATTGTCCAAAAACCTAATAGAGGAGATAATTGCCCGGCACAAACATGGAAAAGATAGCACAGGCACTGAATTTTTGCTGAGATACAGTTGGAAGCATAGTTTGCAAGTTAAGAGTTAAAGGAAGAGTGGCTACAGTACCAGGGTGTGGCAGAAAGCGGAAGCTTTCAATGGATGTCACCAGATTCCTGAGGAGACAGGCGGTCAAAAACCCTTGAATGACTGCAGGAGACCTGCAGCAAGACTTGGAGGCAGGAGGCACTGAGGTTTCAGTTTGCACAGTAGGGCTTTCACTAAATGTTGAAGGTCTCCAAGACATATACCACCACTGATCCAAAAGCACAAGCTACAATATGGTCTGAACCATATAAATTAGCCACTGAATTTTGGGGATATTAAATCTGGAATATTTTGGGCTTATGAATCAGTGGTATGTCTGCAGGAGGAATAAAGATACATATTCTGAAAAGTACAACCTGCCTACAATGAAGAATTGTGGGGACTTTTTGATGCTCTGCGGTTGCCTTGCTTCCTCTGGCACTGGAAACCTGCAAAGTGTGAAGGGCAAGATGGATTCAGTCAAGTACCAGGATATCCAAGGAGAAAATGTCATGCTGTAAGGAAGCTGACGCTAGGGTATCATTGGACCTTCCAAAAGGACAATGATCCTTAGCATACCTCAACATCCACCAAGGCTTGGTTTCAGAAGAAATCTGGGAAGATTCTCAACGCCCATCATAGTCGCCTCACTTGAACCCCATTAAAAATCTCTAATAGGATTTGAAGACCACGGTTACAGCATGCAAGCCCTAGAATATTAGTGAACTGGAGGCTATTGTCCGTGAGGACTGGGCTAATCCTTGGAAATGCTGCCAAAAGCTGAAATCTGCCTATGCATCACATTTTCCAGATGGTCATACCAGTAAAAGGGTTTTCTACTAAGTATTATAAAACGAGTGCTTCCCATCCTTAAATGTGATTGGCTGAGCTGCGTTCCATGCCGTAATAAAATTACTGTAACCCACTGTGGCAGCACAAAAAATCCCTGCATACAATGAACTACTCTACGCTCAACTGACTCGTTAGGTTACGTTTGTTTCAAGACTTTTAGCTCGCTATTTCAGTGTTAGCGAAGTTTAGCCTTTTAACCCACTAACCAGTTGGCTATCTACCTAGCTAACTATTGCATTACAGAGTTCGATATCACTTTTGCGTTGCTAGCTATGTTGCTAACTAGCTCGCTATTTCAGTAGCCTATTAGCGATAAATTGTTGAGTTTTTTCTTGAGTGTTTATTTTATGGGCTATGTGTCGGGTAACCACATCCATTGTCGTGAACGCTAGCTAGTTGACAAGCTGGCTAGCAAACTAATGCACAATTCAACATATTTTCCTGGACACCGGCAAGTGTGCAGGGCAAAAGTCAATCGTTCTTCGCTCTCACTGCTGAATGTAATGATTTGGCCGATCGGCGCAAGTTGAGAACAAGGAAACTCGAAAACCGAAACGAACGTAAAATTATTTAACGGGGTCTTCGGGAGACTGAAGGAGACATTCAAAATAGCCTGCTTTTATAGTATATCTACATTAGCGAGCCCAAATAGCCTGATGTGACATGATAGTGGCGGGAGATGAAAAAGCAATCTTAGTATCTGTGTTGCTTGCCAACCATTCTGTCCACTCTATCTTGCTTGGTGGAAGAACAAATAGTTCTGAATTTTATTGTTGCATTATTGTCTATAAATTGTCGATTTTTTTTTCTTGTGTGTTTATGTAATGGGCTATACGTTGGGTAATCGTTTTATAAAAGCAATAAGCCCCTTGAAGCACTGGGTTACCGTGATTTTATAATGACAGAGGGGCGCTCTGACGCGCAGCGAAGTGCCTTAGTGACCCTCCGCCGTTATAAAATTACTGTAACCCACCGCTTCTCTGGACTTATTCCTTTATTGAAGATGTTTGTCATGAAGGGGTTGAATAATTTTGAGCCTGCAGTAGTCATTAAAAGTGGCATTTTGTGTTGAGTTTGGAGAAACCACTAGTAATATTTGTAGTGTTGAGCCATTTAAATTGCTCTTGTTTGATTTGTTCGTTGCAATTAGCTGAAAGTTTGTCAATTTTGCCAGTAAACCTAATTTGCTATGGGGGTTGAATAATTTTGATTACAACTATATGTGCTCATGTTGTCTTCAGAGTAGTGAGGCCTTTGCCATCTTTACTTCCAAAAGACTCCACCAAAAATCTTTCTTTACCCTATCATGTTATGTTATATGTTGTTGACATATGGGCAATTAGCCTAATTAGCAGTGAGATGTTTCATCAGGTGCTTTGTTAACATCATACATTTTTTTCAGTCTTTTTTAACCCTATCCCAGCTTTTCTGAAGCGTGTTGCTCGCATAAAATTCTAAATGAGTGGACACTTTTCAAAAAACAGTAAAATTTCACTGTTCCAACATTTGATAAGTTGTCTTTGTCCTGTTTTCAATGAAATATAGAGTGCAAATGATTTGAATGTTATTGCATTCTATTTTTATTACATTTAACACAGCGTCCCGACTTTTTGGGAAGTAGGGTTTTATGATAATTTAATTTCTTCTAATATTGTATTCATTGGCGTGATAAACAATGCAGTATACAGCACGTCAACACAATCTTAAACATAGTAAATAAAAAACAAGATGACGCTGAGCGCTAAACAGACTAATTAACTAGTTATGAACAAAATTTGAAGTTCACGGTCACTGTGCCAAAGTCAAAGGTCACATCTACTAATGGCCCTTACATTGCACACCTCTCCCTCACAAAAAAGCTGCTTACCAAATTTCAAGCTAATTTGGCCTATACTTTGGAGATATGGCCCGGACTATGGAGCCCCCGCCCACCCAGACACCACAAAGTATAACAATACCCAAAGATAAAACAGGTAACCTAGGGCTCCACGTTATAAAACTGTACACAGTCTCAGCTCAGAGTTGCTCTCAAATCTTTTAGATCATTCCCTACAGAGTTTTACTCACAGTCCGAGGTTATGAAGCCTTTTGAGATCGAACTCCACTGAACACGACTCAGTGCTGACAAATTCACACCAGTGAGAGCACTACTATAGAACTTTTCAGTAAAGAAGTGTAATTTCAGTGTGAAGCACGTGGTGTTGTTTCTTTTCATTGATCTGGTTTGTCTAGCCACTCTTCCTCTGGATGCTGGGGTTTGCTTCAAAACTTGAACCAGCTACGATCCTGGAGTATGTTTGGTTAGTAAAGAAAACGAAAAAAAGCATAAAGATAATGGATGGATGGAGAGGTTGTGAGTCAAACTGGAATAAGGGCTGCAGCATGAATAACACTTCCTCTCCAGAGCTCTCCCTCTCAACTTTATACCTTTTGCTGATTGGCCGGAACACTGAATGGAGCCATATCCCACTCTGGCCTACACAGTCTGTACTACAAAGCCGTAAGGTAGTGTGCCATTACCCTAATACTGAGCACATATACGGCTAAAGCCACTCTCATTTTCATAAATGTAACCAATGCATTTGTAGCTTAAAATATGAAACTGTTGGGAGTAATTAAAACATTAAACGGCACTACTTATGGTGACATCCTAATTTCTCTGGCTGCACTGGAAATTAATCAGCAGTATTATCTTCTTCCTTTAAAATTCCTCTCATTTTATATGTCTGAATTAATTATATTTTTACGTAATTCAGGCATTTAAATGCAGAATAATGATAGACTCTCAGCGTAAATAACTTATGTGATTAATTTTCAGGGCATTATGAACCAGTGGCATGATTGATTCACAGTACAGGGAAATTAATAATGTGGCCAATCTAACAATGTAATCAAACAAACATTGTTGTTGTTTTCGTTTTTTTTGTTTTTTGCAGGCAAGGCTTAATAATACCCTCACTGATCTAACACACACATTTAAAATATGTTGAAATATAATATGATTGTTTTTGCATCGTGAAGTTCTGCTGTTTGTTGGATGATTGCAAGGTCATTGAGGTCCTTTCCCTCCTATGGAGATGGAGACTAAATATTTTTGTGACGTTCTACATAAATTACACTGGATTACCGGAGGAAGTGTCTATGTCACCACTTGGGGAATACAGAGTCTATGACTGTATTCTAGTTTTAAGTGTTTCCAGCTTTCCTGGTGTCTGGTCTGCATGTCTGGTATAAATACATGATCTCAGCTGAAGGATAAGCCTGGATGTGGCACAAGACACCATTTTTGCCCCTGTTACACACTGGGTTCAAAGTGCTTGAAAATCTGAAAAAAAAGATACTGAAACAAGACCTGTGTCATTTTGTAGGTCTTAGTGAGCAGATAAAGAAAATGCACAAATAAAAAACTCTGTTGGGAATTTTTGGAGAAAATCCATTTTTTTATGTGGCAGTCATCTTGAATTAGAAAATCCTAAGAAAGGGGTTAATAATTGCAAGCCATCGTGTTTTTTTTTTTTTGGATAGTTTGTCTTATCAGATAATCATACCCCAGGGTCAGATTGGTAAAAATACAAAAAGGTTACCATGGTAACCGAATTTCTTGTCAAAAATATGAAAATATTAAATCCCTGAATATAACCCATCATGTTGCTCAAAATGTTGGTCAACTTTAGTCCAATAGTCCAAAACTCTCCTCTTGTGTGGTAGGAACATGTATAATAGGCCTTTTCATTCATTACCTCAGCTGGAGTGGAAGTAATGTCCATGTCGTTTTCATCATTATTCCTTCTTAAGGAAATTAAGTTAATGCAGCTTAAAGGTTGCATGACCTTACATTCATAAAAGCTAGAGCATGTGGAAGATAGGCCTTTCCATGACTGACGTCCTACCATTATGGATGATAGCGAAGCTCGCTCAAGAGTTTGTTTGCTTTGCTTTCGTAAAGGGAGTTTCTCCATTGTGGGTGAAGTTCACCTCATCAATACAATTCAGGATAACATAATATGTCAGTATGACGTTACATGATCGCTGTTTACCAACATCACTTTGTGACACTTGTAAAACAAAGGCTTATAAGATGAGGCAAGCTAATCTTGACCAAAAATTCGACTGTCTGTACCGACTGGAAAAGGTCATTGAAGGCCAGCGTTGGATCAGCCCCAGAGTTCAATCTTGTGATGGTTTGATTTGCCAAGTGGCGAAAGCCAATAGATTCAAGGCCAAGTAGATACAAGGTAGCCTCAAAAGAGCCATCCAGCCACACCCTTCACTAATGCATTTGCAGCAATGGGAAAGATGGTCACTTCCTGCTTCGGACAAAGCCTATACAGTGGATGGGAAGACCATGTTGCCGACCTCTGCGAGGCCTATGCGAAACTTGGCATCTCGATCACACCCAAATTCCACATCATCAGAGACCATTTGCGTGAGTTCTGTAAGTGCCATGGTGGTGGATTGGCTGGATATTCTGAGCAAGCTTTCGCAGCAGTTCACACTGACTTCTCAACATTCTGGGAGAGGCATCAGATAAAGGATAGACGCAACAAACTATTTGGTTTGCGCTTAAAGCAAGCCGTCAAAGAGTACAACAGCGCACATGTCTAAGCATTACATTTAGCTAGATAGAACATTTTTGCCACTTGAGGGTTAAAGAAAGGAGATGGACAACTATTACTATTTTTCACATTCTTTAGATCGACAAACCTGCAGAGGAGACTTTCAGAAATAAATCACCAAAGTGCAGGAGTTTTCTAAGCCTTTATGTCAATTTGAAAATTTCAAGTTGGGTGATGATGAAAAAGTGGATTTTCTCCAAAAATTCCCAACAGATTTTTTTTTATTTTTGCATTTTCTTTACCTGCTCGCTAAGACCAACAAAATGACATAGGTCTTGTTTCAGTATCTTTTTTCAGACTTTGAAGCACTTTAAACCCAGTGTGGTTACTGATGAGGCTACTCCTGTTGCCAGTAAATACTGGCTAACTCCTGTGGCCACTATGTTATAAAATCAAGCCTGAGCTATTTCATTTTGTGTCTGGGCCATTTTTTCTTTCAAAGAATATAGAGCAAGGTGGATTTAATCAGGCAGTTTTTGTACGCAAAACTTGTCAGGTGTTTTAATACACATTCGTCATGTTATATAACTCCATTTTTAATGAAATCTTAGGGATTCGATTTCACATTAAAATTAACCATGTTAATTTGACTCCAATAGAGTTTGAGTCCAAGATTATTTCAGTCTCATATAAACTCTACTAGTGTTGAATTGACACTGGGATTTTTATTCGATCAGGTGAACAGTCTGAGGTTAAAAAGGAATAATTTACATGAGAGAGTAGTGTCCAACATTGTGTTATTCTCAAAGAAGAGATATTTGGCTAAATATTTATTTTATGTATTTGTTTTTTCTACAATTGAATGAAAGTTGGGACTTTTTAGACAAAAAGATCAGAAAGAAGCGAACAACAAGGGCAGCACATCAATGGGAATTTTTATAAGCAGGCTTTTCATGACCATAACACTGCCTCTATTGAAAGGCAAATATGAGCATGGTCAGTAATTGTATGTTTGGTTTAATGGATTTAGGAATTAGATTTGTCTTCTTGAATAAAAGCTTGATTTGGTTTTTATAATTGATTGTTGACAAATTGTGTTTGAGTTCAAACCACTGTCTGGTAATGTAGTTTTGTGCTACATTAGTTATCTGCTGGGATGCAGCAGGCTACAGAATGGCAGCATAGTGAGGCATGTCCGAAAGAAGCTTGTGTTTTTAGTGGGTGAGTTTATTGGATGAAAATGTGTTCTTCAGCTGCAGTGGCTCTTATGTATAGTACAGGTTCCACTTCAGAGAAACACACTGAAGAAGGTGATTATTTTGACCTCCATCACCACTGCGGCTGGAGAGGGAGTGAATTTAGCAGGACGCAAAATAACCAGCTTTGAAACCACTTCTCTTCGGATGGAAGGATGCGAAGAGCCAGAAAATTTAGTTCATGCGATTCGCAATCCTCCATCACACTCCCCATCCACTGCCGCTCAGCTCTCTACGTCTGTGGCCTCACTTTCTATAACCTCACAGTCTCCAATGTCTCCCAGCTTCTAAGCCTAAGTACTCATGTCCCTGTCCCTCCGTACCTCCAGCAGGTGTTCACATGTGACATCCTCCCTGTCACCATCTCTCCTGTGAACTTCTCCTGATCTTCTGAGTTTTTTTACTTATTCTTTCAAGTGTGTCACCCCTCTACTGAAACATCCCTCTCTGGATCCTTTCCTGATCCAGAACTACCATCCTGATTCTATTTTCTTTTCTCTTCTCTCTTTATTTACCAAAACTCTGAAGAGCTGCCCCTAAACTGTGTTCTGCTTTGACGCAGAACAGGCTTCTGAATTCTGACCTATCCAGCTTCAGACCGGGCCACACACCAGAGACAAAATTGCTCTCTGTCCACGATTCCCTCCAAGCTGCAGGAGCAACCCCTCCTCCCCCTGTTTTTATCATCTTCAACTAAACGCAGACTCATCACCCGATCAGACTGTCCTTCTCTACAACCATGGGGATCAGTGGCACAGTTCTAGACTTGATCAGTCCTCAGTTGCTCCTTCCAGGTTACATGTACTGGTGCATTGTACCCTTGTCACGATTCCCCCAGGGCTCTATACTTGTTTCCATGGTCCAGTCATCTCTGCCCGTGGTTTATGTCACCACTTTCATTCTGATAACCTTCATCTCCTCCCTTCCATCCCACCACCTGACGTACAGGTTCCCATTTGCATCTCTGCTTGCTTGAGGGACATCCTGGGCCGTATAGATAACCACCATCTTAATCTAAACCGAGGTAAGACAGAGGTGACATTGATTCCTGCTCTCTGAAGGGGAAACCTATGTGTCCTCACATTTGAGTACGTTTGCTCCAGCTAAAACATTTAATAGTGTTCAAGCCATTTGGGCCGGTCATTTTTTTTCTCAGGTAGAACTCTCACATTTTATAAGCAGCAACATAAACGGTAATATGGAAAATTCTGCATCGGTGATTCTGCACAAGTGCTGTGTCGTGAACACATTTTTGTCAAACTGGAAGAAAACCTTGGGGCAATTAAATATATTCACCAGTTAACAAACATCCACAGGGTCAGAAAGTCTGTTTCCATCTTTATTCTTCCACCCACAAACTGAACTAGCTGATTATGCCAGGCTGAAGAATTGTGCTTACGTTAAATGGTAGAAAACACAGGGGGAATATTTGAATTTTTGGATCTAATTTTCTATCTCTGGTCTTCAATGGAAAGTAAAACTCATCTGGATATGTTATGCAATTCTATCTTTGGCACATAGTATCACTGTCTTATCTAAAAGCTTTTAAAGAAGGACTGACAATATGTTTCTCATCTGTTAATTTACAATATGGTTTTATGCTTACGAATAAACCTCACTCCATGAAGAAGGGTTTCAAATGTGATTGCTTCACTGTACATGAAAGATACTTGCAGGGAATTTTGACCAAATGTCTGTGTAAACTGTGTAATTCAGGAGTAAAGCCTTGTCGCATAAGTGACCAGTTTCAAACCACAAAAAGACAATTAAGCAGAGGAACAGGGTAGCATGTAGTATGCAAAGAAATGGTGCATTTCCAAAATTTGTTCCACTTGTGCACCTCAAGTGAAGCTGTAATTGTAAAAACATTTCTGTCACATCATGTAAGCTTACCTCTGTTGATCTGTCTCACAGAGCTTCTGGGTGTTTTGTATGTCCTTCATGTCGGTGAAGGGTTTTTGTCAATTGATTTATGGTTTAGTTTCCTCATTAGACTCCGGGTCCTCTTTGGGGACAGTCTCCTTGGCATCTACCCCGGCTCATGTCCCTGACTTCGACCTGCCTGTTCCCCTGGATCCCGATTGCCACTGTTTTGACCCTCGTTCGTCCCTCGACTGTGACCTGTGTTCCTGCATTACCCTGGTCGCTAGTTTCTCGACCTTGGACTGCCAACCTCACTGAAGAAAGATGTAGTGTTCGTTATCTAAGGGTCTCACTAGTGATTCTGTCTGCCCTGCTCTGTGACACATAGCTGCCGGAAACCACTGCTCGCATGACTCATCTTTCTATGAACGGCTTGGAACATCTTGCATTCTTTCGGTAATGAATGATTCCGAACCATTTAAGTGTCATGAAATTAAATCCAATTCACACATTTTTAAGTGCAACCTAAAGCTTCCTCTTCTAATTTACTTCAGAATTTGGCAGCTGGTTAGGCTCTGGTTAGACTCGTGGCCAGAATTACCTGCGGATGTTTGAGTGGCAATTTCTCGATGTCTGTCTTTCGAGGTTTGATAAAAGCAAAAAAAGACAGAAAAGCTGTTTTTTATGGGTGCACGCATAGAAAATGGCTCAGCTTTTCTCGCTTAAATTGCAGAAAATGGGCAATTTGTCCATTAATATGGAAACTGGTTTTTGATAAACACAGCATTTTAGTTGCAGGGATGATTCTCACAGTGCATTGCAGGATTTGAATGAATTCTCGAGAGAATGTCTCAAAAAGCTGCACCATTATCTTGAAGTGCTGTCTTTATTATTCTGAGAATAATTTGAAAACAGTGCAACTGAAATAAACAAAATAAGATGAATAGTATATTGATACAATGTACATTCAGTTCATACAACCCTCGCCATACAGCTGTCCCTGTCTGTCTCTGTCACACCCTCTCCTTTTCCCCCTCCACACTCCATCTTTCTCTCTTTCTCGCTTCCGCTCTCCTGCCTTCGCTCTCTTCCTCATGGACTTTTATACCACAGCCTAAACCAGAGTAAAATACTCAGAAAGGGAGCAATGAAGCCTGTAGTCGCATAATGCAGTACGATGGGGTCTCAGTAGATTTTTCTGGCCTGACATCCTCTTGGTCTTTGCTACTGCAGCACTATGTAACAGTGCAGCAGAACAATCAGGTTGTCTCGGTGAGTAGTTACCCAACATGCACTTTTCTTGCTAGCTTGTGCAGATGCATTTAGACTTGAGGACAATGTGACTTCAAGGCCTGAAAAGCTGTTTGGGTCAGTTTGCTTCTATTTAGCCTCTGACAACTGTGAAGGTGATTAATTTTGTCCGTGTTAACTCTCTGTGGACTGGTCAATAACACATTTATTCCTCTATCTCTGGTTACATGGGCTCTTGTTTTCATTCTTCATTTCTTGCCTCCTCCTGGAGTCTTTGACTTTTGGCAGAAATATGAATTTTGGGTGAGTAAGACACAGAGGGATCAAGTTCAATGTGCCTTTTCAAAACCCTATAATCAATGACATGAGACAATCAAATGACAGAAACAGGCGACGCATGCCCCTCAGGATTAAATTGGAGAAACCATAGAAAAACACACGTCTTGTGTATATTAACTAAAATTACATTTCATTACCAAAATAGGCATGCAAGTGCTTCACTTTGCCACTGATATTAAAGCACGTCCATGTGTAATTTCTAAAAGGGCATACTGCAGGCTTTTTTTTTTCTCCAGACTCTCATGATAATCTTCCAGCCTCAACAGAGCATTAATAAGTTCTCTGTAGAGAAAGCCTGGTGGAACATTGCATTATTGCAATTTACTGGCTGCTACTATCCTCAGCCACTTACACTACTATTTTGCTTTTGAAAAATGTATTCATGTATACCAGTGGTAGCTAACAGCATTCCCTGAGATCTACGGTCCTTCACTTCAATTCCATCCAGCAACTAGTTGTGCAAAATTCGGGGGGAAATAAAGTTTGCATGGTGATAAATCCACAGGAATAGGGTTGGTGCACTTTAATGAATACTAGAGTTAATTTACATCCCACGGACTAAATGTGCATCCAAGTGAACTCTGCTAGTGTTGGAAAAAAAACCCCACTGGATATATTTCTGCATACTCAGGCTTCCTGGCATCTACTGAGAAATCATTCAGGTTTGAAGTCCAGCCCTCTCTTATACTATAGTACTACTATGCTCAATTTGATACAGAGTAATCTGGCCATTTGTACACTGCCTTGCAGAAGATGAAAGGCACATTTTACCGCGGACAAAGGTGATCACAATAATGTTAATGCAACCATGTTATTCTCTACAACCTGGGAGAAGGAGCTATTTGCTCCTCCCTTTGTAATTTGTCTTGAGATGGGATAGCTGCAGTACTATGGAGAAATTTCATTTCTCAGCCTGCACAAAATCTCTAACATTATGGTTAATGTGTCTTTTCATCTTGTGTAAAATGGTACAAATTGACTGACTCATGGCTTAGCTACATTGTAATTTCATATCAGAGACTGACTGTTTTCGTGCAGAAAATATTCTGGTTTATTCCCTTTTTCTGAAAAAGAAAGTATTCCTATGGAGCTGCTTACTTGGTTAATCAAAATCAATATTCCACTAATATATATATATATATATATATATATATATATATATATATATATATATATGTTTACATGCAGCCCTGAATAAAATAGGATTTTTTTCAAGTTTTCCACCAGTGGCAGACTTGTTCCACCATGTGAACACTGCCATCCTCTTTCAGTCATTCGCCCTGTCATGGGTTTAATCTCAGCAACAAAGTACAGATAACAGATAATAAAAGGACAATCTTGCATTTACAGAAGAAGAATTCGAAAGGCTTTCAGCCGGTGAATTTTCAGAGGACGGTCAGAAGTCAGGCGGGAGCAAACAAGGGCAGTGAAGGTCAAGCATAGGCTTTGACGAAGGGACTGGTCTGCGGTCAGTAGGCAGGATGGCAAGCCAAATGAACCAGAGGCACACTGCTCAGGTGCACGTGTTTGAACCTGAATGGAGGAAGGACAGGGAAAAGGAACTCACCAGGACTGCAGTCTGTGAGAAGGGTTTCCCTACTTGCTTTCTTTTAGATTATATGTGGAAGACAACAATCCGTCAAAAGGAAAACATAGACCAGGAACCTCAACACACAAGATGGCAAATAACAACAGGGAACAGGTGAGAGGGAGAGCACAAAGGGAGGGGAGAAGCATAAGACAATAATTTTATAATGAGAACTCATAAGGGAAGACAAAAGAAAACTGCCAAGGGCAGCTAATCCGTGAGGGAAAATAATTAAGGAAAAGACTCAGGATGTGGCATCAGCCAGCGTTTGTAGTATTTCTGAAAATACGTGAAGATATTTTCATATAACCAAATAACCAAGACCAGTTGATTTCCAAGTCTTTCATATTATTGAAAAAAGGTGTGTCACTCCTTTAAACCATAAATGAGGATTTTGCTGACTGTAAACAGGCAGCCGTGTGTCGCAAACTGTAATATAAATTGAATTGATATGCATATTTAGAATGGGGTGGCATTGTGGCTCAGTTAAGTTGCGCTGCTGCCTTGCAGCAAGACGGTCGTGGGTTCAGATGAAGGCCTTATTCAGAATGTCCCAGCAGAATATGCTGTTTACATAACCAGTATCAAATTTGGAATATTGTCATATTTTAAATAATAGTGGAAAATTACTGTGCATGTAACCGTAGTTAGTGTATTGCTATGGGGACTGCGATCATTTAAAGGACACGGCAGAAATAAAAGCTTAATCAAACAAAAATGCCTCCATGCGGCAGAAGGACTGCACTGAGTTATCCATGTGCGTGCCCTTACCATGGAGGACTCTCGCTGCTGTTTGCATTTTGCTGTCATGGCACCAAAGGTGACTCTTTACTTCCTATTTCCCTTATCATGCCATATATTTTGATGGCATATGTAGCTCAAATTTGATCCCAGGGGACTCCAGAAAATGCGGTGTTCTCCAACCGCATGTCCATAATTAGATCTTCATTTTTATGTATTAGTTGCAGTTGATATTTAGAGGGATTATTTACATTCCATGCAAATTTAATGCAATACATGTGTGCCTCATTGTCATTTGTGTCGTCAGTGAATCCTCATTATCTTACAGATCGGTGGCCAGATGTATTTAGGGAACTTGCCAATTGACCCTAATCTTTAAATTAATCGGTTATGGATAATTTACTTTTCATGCAATTCCATGCATATTAAATTTCACTGTTTGAAGTTTAATCCACTAAGTGCTACGAGCGTACGGAAGCAGATTTTCTTTTCTTGGCGAGCATGGCTATTTCTGGTAGAATGTGATTTGATAATTTAAGCAATTCCACACCATATATTCATAGTTTAGAGAAATAAACAGCCTGTTAAAATTCTGGGATTGTTTGAGCGGCTGGTACGAGAACCAGTAGGCTATACACATGGCTCCCCCAGGACCGAATTCGCGAACTATTGTGCTGAAAGAATGAACACTTTTACCGCATGCCGGTGTTAACTAGCAGCGCCGCTGCCCATAATGACACTTGAGAGTCAGAGGAAAGGGGAGGGACTTGGAAGGTGCAGCTTGACGGGGTTATCTGAAGCGGACCGTCTATGTACTTCAGCGTGTTCCACACGCTCAAAGGTTACCGCAAACCCCCTTTTGCGCACAGGCTTCTGTTCTGGCTGAGCGCGGGCATCACGGAGAAAGCAGTTTCTCTTCTTAAGGCTTCTAGTCAACGCACATTCACCTGGTTAACTCCAGGATAAAACATTTTTTTTTCTGTTTCCCGATTCGATTGGTGTTTGAACGTTGCAACGATGTGATTAACTACAGAGGAATTTAGACTTATAAAATGGTATTCAAATCTGGAGTCTCCACAACGAAATGGTAAGGACCGACATTGGCTATACTTGCGCTTAATATCTGCACGTTGTTTTTTTGTGTGATCTGTTTATTTTAAAGCAACTCCTCACCGAAGCCATCCCCTGATTTTTTTTTTCTTTTTTCGTTGCACCTGCCAAGGTAACTTCGTTTTCACGTGATGCAGTTTATTATTTGAAATATTATGAGTGGTGGGGTTGAACCGATAGCGCTATTCCGACGCGTGGAATTTCGAAGAAACCCATTGAAATACAAGTGCGCTCTTACGTTTTTGTCTATAACAAGGGTGTTCACGCACCATTTGGAAATTACCGCAAAGTAGGCGGTTCATAAACGTGTGGCTTCTTCGTGAACTGTTACAGCAGTTAATTTTAAGTGTTCGGATTCTATTTATGAAAGTATTTTATCGACCGGAATACATTTTCTGTGATGATTTGCGACCATCTTCGATATGTCGAAACTTTGATATAAAGTTTGTTTAACCAATTATTTTAAAGTAGGCTAAGATTAAAATGATTATCATCTTTTACTATGCTCATATTTCTTTTTGTCTAAGCGTAGTCACAAAGTTTCTACTTGCTCTAAAAGTAATGATAGGCTATAGTATAGGTACAATCACGTTAATTAATCCATCTTTTATATTTATTCAGTATAATATCATAATTTTCCCCGGCAGTTGCCAAGCAACTATACTGCACTATTTAAACAAGTGATGGATTGGCTCGTGCATATGGCAACGACTTCTAGCATCAGATGTTCTACGCCGTTTAATGACTCTTCAATTTCCCGTATTCACTTTAAACAGAGCACTCGATAAGGGCAGTTGTTGTTTAGTGGTATTGCAGGGGAATTTGATTATTCTTTAGAGGAATAATTACTTGAGGTATGCACTGCTCTGTGGAGATTCCCATCTATATGATTATGCTCAACTGTTTGTACCAAAATTACCAACATTCTACATGAAGTAATTGATCTGCTGAGTGCATTGCATCAAAGTTTACTCCTTTTATATATAATTAATATAATGAAAGTGTTAAGTAAGTAAAGATTGGTGTGGCCCATGGATGATTTATTGCAACAGCTAGAACCAATGTTTGTGATTAGAATGAGTGCTGATTGCCTCCATATTCTGTTTGTCACTGGACAGTGTGTGCTTCATGCCTAGTGTTTTGGCTTGAAAGGTCACGTGTACAATAAACTAGTATTTTGAACGGATTCTGCTTTTCTGTTGTAAGTTAGAGAACCAAAACTGCACCTGGGGGGTGGGGGGTGGGGGGATTATTGGAGTGATTTCCATGCATTATGGCTTTCATAATGCAGAAACATTTTCTTTTATTTTTTGATTTGACGCAATTTCTAGATAAAAATGTTTTTTTTCCCTATGATCCATGTCTATGTTTCCTGGTAAAGGTTGACCCAGATGCAATTGGTTGTCATCAGTTTGTAAATGATACAGTACTCAATGGAAATGATTACTTTAGTATTTTTAATACATTATTCATTTATACTCTATCTGCAGCTAAACCTTATTTCCATACTGGAGGAAAACCTGATGCATATGTAATTGCCTTCATTTGTGAGAGCTTTCTGCCATGACTAGTGAGAGAGTTTTCTCCACCTTCAGGAAGTGCTAATTTCCATTTGTAAGCGAGCTATGTGAGCCTTGGGTAGCCGGTGGGCATTGGATTTACAAACCGTACATGCTATTTAATCAATATCTCAGCAAATTCACTAGAGAAAAGCACTAAGCTGATGAATTACCGGGGCACAGAAGAATTTATGAGCTCTCCTGTGCATGGGGCCTGCTCAGAGCTCAGAGTTGGAGCACGAATGTAATGGCAGGTGAAGCACTCAGGACCGGTGCACAGGGAATAGAAAGAATGCGTGCTTTTTTTGGATAGAGTCGTACAAAGTGGCTGTCGTGGGACTGATAGATTGCGCCAGTTTCAGATGGCACAGAGAGTTTTCCCCTAGCAGACACTATAGCCACCAAAAGTATTTGCTCATAAACTCATATGATAGGTTGCTGGGTTGGATCACCTGGAATGGGTGCCTGTTGTGGTTCAGAGGTGACCACCATGGTCTCAATAACTGTTAAGCTTGATCTGGCTGTAGCAGTGCTTACTGTGGCCCGCAGCTCTGTGACATAACTGCAGGATACAGTCAGTTTCAGTTTGAGTGCCTCCTACTAATCATTTGGATGCCTGTTGTTTGTTTTCTCAAAGAGCACAGGTTTGTGTTTCTTCCTCTCTCATACAGCACATATCCTCCTCTCTCATACAGCACTTGTCCTCCTCTCTCATACAGGACATGTCCTCCTCTCTCATACAGCACATATCCTGCTCTCTCATACAACACATGTCCTCCTCTCTCATACAGCAAATGTCCTCCTTTCTCATACTACACTTATCCTCCTCTCTCAAACAGCACATATCCTCCTCTCTCATACAGCACATGTCCTCCTCTCTCATACAGGACATGTCGTCCTCTCTCATACTGCACTTGTCCTCCTCTCTCATACAGGACATGTCCTCCTCTCTCATACAGCACATATCCTTCTCTCTCATACAGCATTTGTCCTCCTCTCTCAAACAGGACATATATCCTCCTCTCTCATACAGCAAATGTCCTCCTCTCTCATACTGCACTTATCCTCCTGTCTCATTCAGCACATATCCTCCTCTCTCATACAGCACATATCCTGCTCTCTCATACAACACATGTCCTCCTCCCTCAAACAGCACATATCCTCCTCTCTCATACAGCACATGTCCTCCTCTCTCATACTGCACTTGTCCTCCTCTCTCATACAGGACATGTCCTCCTCTCTCATACAGCACATATCCTCCTCTCTCATACAGGACATGTCCTCCTCTCTCATACAGCACATGTCCTCCTCTCTCATACAGCACATGTCCTCCTCTCTCATACAGCACATATATCCTTCTATCTCATACAACACATGTCCTCCTCTCTCATACAGCACATGTCCTCCTCTCTCATACTGCACTTATCCTCCTCTCTCATACAGCACATGTCCTCCTCTCTCATACAGCACATGTCCTCCTCTCTCATACAGCACATGTCCTCCTCTCTCATACAGCACATATCCTCCTCTCTCATACAACACATGTCCTCCTCTCTCATACAGCAAATGTCCTCCTCTCTCATACAGCACTTGTCCTCCTCTCTCATACAGCACTTGTCCTCCTCTCTCATACAGCAAATGTCCTCCTCTCTCATACAGCACTTATCCTCCTCTCTCATACAGCACATGTCCTCCTCTCTCATACAGGACATGTCCTCCTCTCTCATACAGGACATTTCCTCCTCTCTCATACAGCACATGTCCTCCTTTCTCATACAGCACATGTCCTCCTCTCTCATACAGCACATGTCCTCCTCTCTCATACAGCACATGCTGTGACAGTGACCACAAGTGATGAGTGATTGACAGGTGTGTGTGTCGGAGGAGAACCACAAACTGTCTGTGCTCTCCTGAGAGTTGCGTACAAGCATGCTTGCACATAGTTTGCTTATTTTACACTCTGGATACTGGTAGGATTGGAGATGCTAAGTTTTATACTTACATATATACTTAGCTCCATTAAAAATGCACGGGTGAGGTATGTACTGTATTTGCAGCAAATTGAACAATCGATTGATTTTTATTGCTTTTCCAGTGAGACACGAGAGGAAAACAAAGAAAGGCGTGTGGTACTGTAATCCTGACGCGCGCCACATGCACGCCCCAAGCACTTCAGTAATAACAAACATTGAGCTGTTCGTCATGTGTAACAGTGATACTTGACTTGTTCTTTTTGGTATGGTTAATAGCCTACATAAAGCCAACAAAAAAAAATGAAAAATGCTACTGCATCAAGAAAATTCTACGGCTTGTGACACAGGGGAGAGAAAAAGAGCCTTTAACATGTTACGGGCAGATCTCACCTGCCGAGTGGTGGTGCATCATTTGCACTGTCACCGTTCAACAATCAGTCGGCTGTCTATCCGAGAATGGAACCCAGGCACTGTCAGTGACCGACCCCGCTTAGGGCAGCCACTTGTGACGATGGCCGCTCAAGAGCGCCACATTTGGTTACAGCCTATACGCGATAGGTTCTGGAGAGCAACCCAAACTGATCATTAGATGAGGGGTCCGAGACGATTGAGGGTGAGCGCAAGTATCATTTGACGCCGTCTACGTCAGCAACACATGCGTGCACACGGGCCCTACAGAAAGTATTTACTCACGTTATCTTCCTGTTATATTGAAATTTGTTTGATCTGAAACATTTAAGTGTGAAAAATATGCAAAAAAACAAGAAATCAGGAAGGGGGCAAATACTTTTTCATGGCACTGTATGTATATATTTATATCTTCTCCATTCAGCCACTAGATTAAAATCACCTGCCATATATAGAAAAGGTCCCCTTTTACTGCAAAAACAGCGCCATCAAACTTCAAACTGATGTCATTTCACTTCCCAAACCCAGGGTTTCCCAGCAGAACATTTCCCTGAGTATCACTCTCCCTACACCAGCTTGTCTTCTTCCCATGGTGCATCCTGATGCCAACTCTTCCCAGATAAATGGTGCACACGTACCCTGCTGAAGCGCATGGTGTAAAAGAAAATGGGACTCACTGGACCAGGCGACCTTCTTCAACTGCCCCAAGGTCCAATTCTGAAGCTCAGATGCCAACTGGGGGTGCTTTTAGTGGTGGACCAGGATTAGAGCGGACATGTTGACTGGTCTATAAGCAAAAAAGTGCAATACACAGCTGGGTATGATGTACAGTGCGGTATGACACATTCCTTGTGCAAATATTATTGAAATTTCCAGTGCTGTGTGCCACAGTTGCCCTTCCATTGGTTTGGATCAGACTGGATAGCCCTTCATAGCCCTGGTGCATCAATGAACCTAGCACGCCCGAAACCCTGTCGTGGTTCATGGTTTGTTCTTCCTTGGATCACTGTCAGTGACTACTCACTTCTGCTGGCAGGGAGCACCCCTGAAGTCTTGCCATTTCAGAGATGCTCTAACCCACTCATCAGGCTATTACAATTTGGCCCTTGTCAAAGTCACCAAGTCCTCATTTCTCCCACGTCCAAAAAGCTGAATACAAGAACCAGCTGTCTGCTTACCGTCTGTCTGCAGACCTTGACATGTGTTGTGGTTAGGTTATGAGATTAACTGCATTGTTTGCTGCATCTGTGAGTGGTTTTGATTTTACAGCTCAACATTGGTGTGTGTGCGTGTGTGTGTGTGTGTATGTGTGTGTGCGCGTGCGTGCATGCGTGCGTGTATGTATCAGTTTTGTGACCAATCAAGAAACTGACCATTGGGATTTCTCTTTTTGGCGTCAGTGTTTGGATGCAGAAACAGAACGAACTTGTTTCAAACAGCCTATTTGGTATTTTGGGTTCAATAGTTCATAGTCGGTGGATCAAATCAGTCTGGACTGGCATTTTCACGAAGCAACACACATCCTTACTCCTCATTGGGTGGCATTTATCTGTATACTCACAAATAAACACCAATCCCTAAACAGTCTGGAATGGTGTGTTCCAAAACTGGACGCACATCCCAAAAAACAGATGCCTGATATATGTGTATGGAAATGCTGAGAAAGCATTTTTCAATGTTTTCAGTCAATACTTTTGTGAGGGTGCACATAAAATAATTCTTTGCAGTGGGATATAGATTAATTACTGTTGAAATAGTCACAGTTACTTTATTACAACAAACAGATGTAGTTATTAAAAATGAAATCTTAGGATAAACTCATTTGAGGCAGAGCTACAGAGCTACAATCTCATCCATAATTAAGAGAAGCAATTGGTCATTAATGGCTCCATATTATATTTTTTGAACAGTCATTGTGTGCACCACATTGTTCTTCTTAAGCCCGTTTATTTATTTATTTTTCCATTTCGACACACTTTTTTGTCCCGTATCAAGTGCCGAACTGTTCCTGAAAGAGACGCGGTTCAAATGCCGAAACGTCCAGCCCGACTGTATCTCTGGGCCTTGTACAAACGATTGCATAGCCCCTTTCATTCTTTTACAATCCCTGTTTTTCATCCCTTTTTATCGCCATTACAAATGCATGGTGGAGTTCTGCCATTATGACATCACGGAATGCTAGAGGGCAGCCTCAACAAAACAACCAGTATATAGACAAATTTCATTCGCTGACATTATTTTTAACTTTTGCGTCAACACAGCAAGCACACTCCCGAGGTTCGTCCAGACGAAACGCAGTTTTAGTTTTGAAATGTACCTCCATGCCCAGTTTGTAAGGGGGATATATTATATGTCACATACTTGATGAGTGTGCCCTTCACAAATGAAGATTAAAGGCAGTTCCTGTTAAATCTTAGCTTGTTTTGCTCTCTATATTTCAGAAATCTTCCTTACCAATAAAATTGGATCTTAATATCAAATTTTTATACTGCAGTGCTCTTTTACTTTTCCACTTCATTGCAGCCTGAGTGGCTTTTCTGGGTCAGGGTCGAGCTGAGTGGAACTGGGTATCATTTGGCATGCATTCTTTTGATAGGACAGTGAACTGTAAAAGTATGAAACCTTCCATAATTAGAATGGAATGACTGTGCAGATAAGGTGGTTATTTTGAAATATCATAAGAAAAAAAAATCTCAAGATTTACTGCCCTGATTTTCAGGATATATCTTGGCTGGATATCGGGAATCAGCTTTTCCTTGTGGGACAGCTGTGATCCAAACTGTTTTAATTCAGACAATATGAATGCTGTGCTGAAAGTTTGGCAGAATGCTGTAAAAGGAGCAAAGCCTCTATTATTTTAATGCATCTGATTGTAATTGCTAAATAAGCTGCTTAGGGAATATTGCATCTTTACAGTTGAGCCTGTGGTCTGTTGAGAGTCCCTACCATTTAAGATTTAAATTTATTTAAAGGAAGTCGATCAGGGGGTTGAGTATTTTAATGACTATTTTTCATTACTAGAGAAAAGTTGTCTATCTGATTTGTAAAGGCCATTTTGTACCTGTGAGACATGTCTGTCGACAGTGTCTGATGGCCAAAACGGATATCAGAAAGAGAAAGAAGTGTCAGCCTACCGTCTCTTGTACCTGTCAAACATTTTTAATGTCGCAGACGCTGTCGTTGGTTGTCTTATATTTACAACGGCTGGATAGACCGGGAATTTGGTGGTTGTCATGGATATAGAAAGTCGATACAGTTGCGTTTTCAAAAAGGTTGGTTAGTTATGAGAGAATAAACATGCAGTTGCCATGGTGATGACCGCTTCATCGCAGGTGTCGAGCAACACTTCGTCTAATCATAAGAATTTGTGTTGTCCGGCAATTTTCCTCAGACGTCTTTTGTCACGTCTTAAAAATATAAAACAGCTTTGAGTCTCTGCTGAGTTATGTTCATTAACTACAAAAGGGTATTGGAATGTAAATTACCTAGTCATAAATTCCACTCATGCATTCAAAATTCTAATCTTAACTGAAATTTGTGTGCTACTGTGGAGGTAGTTATCAAATTTTTCCCCGTTTTGTTTCGGTATAAGGGTGGCTGTTTATTGCATCTGCGTCACCTGCAGCATTGACACCAAAGGCTATATTTTAATGAGCCGAGTGCTTGGCTTGATGAGCACGCACAATTCGGGCATGTCCAAATCGTCCAAATCCACCTTTTTTGTTTTAACAGCAGACAATCTGAGTGCGTAATGAGGCGCATTGTTCAAAACAGTCGTACTTAGTCTTTTATTCAATGATGGATGTGTTTTGGGCCCAACATAAAATAAGCCCATTAGTGTGTATTCTCTCATTACATTGATAGCCAGGTTTGCTTGCACCTCGGCGGATTGCTTTTAGGGAGGAGGATTTGTCTGTTTTGCTGTGGCTCTCTGCAGGGGAAATGGATCTACTCATGCCGAAGGTGTCCGTGTACCCTCCATCTTAAGTGTGTTCCACAGTGTTGAGAACAAGATAAACATTATGTTTTTCAGTTTTTGCGTGAATTAATAAAACAGAAATCCATATCCTTTTCTCTTTTTTTTTGTTTTCAAGTTAGCTATTGGAATTGAAATGAAAACCAAACCAGAAAACAACTTCTCACTTTAACTGTTGTGCCCATACTGCATCCATTTATCTATGGATCTCTAGAGAGCATAGCCAGTGGCAATGCTTACAGATGTAACAATAGAAATGAAGAACAAGTTTTATTTGTTTTTAAGACAAACAAAGGAAAAGTTTGTGGATTTCCAATTTGTTTTAATCAAATGTAATAGAACAAAATACTAAATTGTATATTCGTTTATCCTATTTGGACCTTAGTTTTTATTTATTTTTATTTTTTAGTTTTGTTAATTGCATCTCTGGTTGTCCTTAAAATCAGGACTGATAAAATCAGTAGGGGTTTATTTATGAAAAGTATGGAAACCTGATCTGTGTAATTTCTAAAAATGGCAGTTAAGAATAGTGTAGGCGCTTTTTGCATCCACCCATGGTGGTGCATACTACTATCTGAATGATGCTTCCTTAAAGAAACAGTAAACTACTGACCATTGGCATAGGACCAGGCTTTTATTAGTCAATCGTTCAGTTACTTTCTGTGGACTCAAGAATTTCACCAACAATATGCCTGACCACACCTCATTGAAAGACTAACAGGCTCATGGGTGCTCAGCTTAGTACAAGTGCATTTGCTATAGAAACAATATGGAAGCTGGACCAGAAAATAATGACTGTGTTGGTATGAAATTGGCACAAACACTCGCATTACACTTGGCCCTGCTTTGCGTCAGGTGCCAAATAAAGCCCCAGCTGTTTTCACTGCTGTGTTCTCAAAAGAGCCCCTGAATCAAGTCATGAATTTGGAGCAGCGTTAAGCTCTGCTTCTTGTTTGCTCTCGATCATGATGAGGTACTTCTGAGCTCCAGAGAGCTTGAACATTTGACCTACAGGATATTGAATTAAACACACATCAGTGCCTGGATTCTAAGCTGCTGTAGATTGATCACCCCAGTTCAGCCTCTCGTAGTTCATTTCTCTACTTTGATTATCTTTGACTGAGTCACAGTGTTACAGTAAAAAGGGCATTCGTCAGACCTATGTTCACATTTACAAATTAGCATGCTTTTTTTAGGGGGTGCTGATTAATATTATGAAAGCTTGTCCTTGCTTGATTTCATAGTTCATTGTTATTAGATAAATGTAAGGATCTGATTGTAAGAGCTGGGACATGTTTAAGTTGATCTGGACAGCTTTGTTTTCCAGACTCTGCTTGCATACTATCTTTAGATACTTTATTAGCCAGAGGTCAAACTTCATTTTTTGCACACCAACTTTGTATACTGAGGAGTTTATATCTGTAATTAGCTATTTCCATCAGCAGTTTTAAAGTCTCATGGAAATAAAAAAAAAACACTGCAATAAAACTTCAGAAAAGACTACAACATTAGTGCCTTTTATAGTTCCAAATGCAGCGGAGGTTGATGTTTCTCGCCATTACCCTCTCTTTGGCGTCAGTAAACCACTTCCTTTCTTGCTTTTCATATGAGGGGACATAGTTTATTCTCTTTGGCCTGTCAGTTTATATTCAGACAGTGCTGGGAGATGAAGAACCACCCAATTAATTGCTGCCACAAGGCATTCAGCAATGTTTGTAATTTGGTCCATTTTTAAGAAAGGACTTCCAGTTTATGAAAGATCAGTAGTTCTTTTTCCTCCAATTGTAAGGCTGTCATGTTGTTTTTCTGTAAACATTCACCGAGGATGCCTGACCGCCCACATAATAACTTCTCAGATTTTTCCCTGTTCACCGTGTTTACAAGGAAGACAACTGTTCCAAATGTGAATGTGGACTGAGGCACATGTGATTTCCATTTCAGCTTCAATAAAAAACAATGGAAAACATGTTGACCAAAAGCAAGGTGTTGACATGTCTGTTATCAGTATTTTATAGATATAAATAGCTCATTTTGAAGCTTTCGGCATTGGAGATTTGAGAAGTCTTTGGAATAGGTTTAACCCTGTGTCTTTATTTGCGATTTGTACGTGTCCTCTCGTGCGTGTGCACACATGCTCACTCCTGTGCAGGCATTCATCCGCGAACACAAACAGACACCGTTCACGCACACTGTGCTGAGCACTCCAAACCAGAGTATTCATTTGATGGGTTTGAACTTCATTTACTAATCACAAAATAGTCCACTTTTACTTATATGTCTTCTTATACAGTATATTACACTCAGAATGCTGCCATATAATAGTACTGGGCTGCCCAACCCTATTCATGATGATCTGCTGTCCTGTAGGTTTCAACAGCAAGAGATCCATTTTATATCATTAGACGTGAAAAATAGTGGAATAAATGAAAAACTATTGTTCAGAAGACCTTCTGGAATAGATTTTGTTAGCCCCTGTCTATAAGCATTTAGTTCATATGTGTGTTATGTGTGTATTCCTGGCTGTTGAAAGGGAAAAAAATAGGAATATGATTAAGCACTTTTCTATTGTGCCAATTATATTTAGTGAGGAGCATAAGTATTTGGACAGCTACACAATTTTAAAGGGCTGTAATTTTTTTCATTGTTCTCTCCAAGGGAATGTAAATGGTTTCTAATTACCTGGGACATTGTGAAAGTTATAGTCAGCATTTACTTTGGGATAGTTTCCTTCCTGTTGAGTGATGGATGCTGGAATTATAGTCGTTTAAAATTGGACCACTTAATCACTAAACAGAACATCTATGTTATTTCTTAGCTATGTAGAGCATGTTCAGGTTGTGACTAAATGGAGTAAGGACTGACCGATCCTGCTGATTCTTTTAAAGGAAGTACTCACCTTCCTTGTAGCGCGGCATGTGCAGCACATTGAACGCCTATCCTTTTTGTAAAGGCCATGCCTGTGAGGCACTGGCTGCTGTACCTGGCAGAATGGCCACAAAGCAGATGGCATTCTGTGTGAGTGCAGCGGAGGAAAAAATCTTGTCCACACAATTTGCACTGATCAGCAGCAAGCCCAGATGGGCTGAATTCAATTTAGGCGCAACAAAGCGGCATTCTCATACATTATTTTTATCGCATTTCTCCACAGTGCATTGTCCTGGGGCCTCGTTTATGAATGGTGAGTAGGCTCAGAAGTTATGCGGGTGCTTCTTTCTTTTTGGATTTTGGATTCATTACGACAATGATGACATTTAAAAAACATAGCAAATTAACATTACATATAATAAAATTCCAAGTTATTTCTGATGGTCAATACATCCATTATATCCAGTGCTTCTTCTTCAAAAGAGTCTTGGGGGAGCTGAAGTCTATCCCAGCTGACGTTGGGTTAAAGGTAGGGACACCCAGGACAGTTTGCCAATCCATCGCAGGGTGCACACGCCATTCACTCGCTCACACCTACGGGCAACTTAGAGTCAGCAATTAGCCAGGCATGCATGTCTTAAGACTGTGGGAGGAAACTGGAGTACCCAGAGGAAACCCACATGAACACGAGAAAAATAAATGAAGTCCACACAGAAAGGCCGCAGGCTGTCTTTTTTCTGTCGGGCCAGCAGTGCTACTCTTTGCACTTAACATGCTTTCATATTAATTAATATAATTAATTTTATTAAAAAATGCATGTAGTTTACCCATGGTTTCATAAAACACATTTTAGTATACGCTGTTTTTTTTAAGTAGATGCAATATTTTGCTATGAAATCCACGCAGATTTTGCTGCTGTAAAGCCCAAGCATGGCGGAGCAGGGATGGCAGACGTGAAGTGAAATGAGGTTAAAGGTTAGGACTTAGAATGTGAGACGGTGAAATGCAGAAACAAAAGAATTTGAGAGGCTTGCAGATTGTGCCAGAGACTGGATTTCTCAACGGCTGCAGTGGATGTTATCTCTCCCTCCTGTTTGAGAACAACCGTCCTGTTGCATTTTACGACGTACTGCCAGTGGGGCTCCGAGATAAACTCTGTGATATTTGCGGGTAGTATTGATTATACGGAAAGCATGCATGCATCTTATTTAACAATGGGGTTACATAATGTGCTTTCAGTACTCTAGAAGGCAGTAGTCATCATGCATCATTGTGCTGCATTGCCATTAAGGCAATATAGAAGTAAACTTTGTGGGCCAAATGCCGGAAGTCCAGAGAAAGTAAAAATCTGGAGAGAATCTGATGTCTGGGAGATCAGACATCAGAAAAACCATGCAAAGAATTGACAAATTTCACTGAGCTGTATACGGCTAACCTTGGTTGACTCCAGCTCTGGGAATTTTAAGTCACTAGTCAGTGCTGTACCAGACATGGACTGCTAAAGCCGTTCTTCAGGTAATCAGCCAGGTCAATTTGCTCCCTGGGCTCAAAAGCAAAATGGTGTTTTTGTATATAACCCCATGGTAATGAGCCATGGGTTGGACAGCAAGCTGTTGTGGCAGGCAGGAGTTTGGGGATTGTGGGCCCCTTCATTGTGCCCTTCATGGAGCGGCTTAAGGTCAGTCAAGTAGCATGATGTGTCTGAAATAGAGCTGAGCACTCGATATACTTGAGAGGTAAATCTCGACTGCATTTTCTTTCCCTCAAACCATAACTCATTAGGCCTGCAGGAAAGGGACTCGATTATGTGCATCATGCACGACTGAAACTGCCCTGATGCATTATGGTCTCCTTCTCTGCCCCTCCTTGTTTGGGTGGATGTTGTTTGTAAGTTTTGGCTGGAGATGCAAAGTCAGAATTCTTGGCCTCACAAAAACCAGTGGTCCAAATATAACACTGAGGCATAAGAGTCGATGAAAATCTGACAGCGAACTGTGAACTATTTACTCTAAAGCAAAGCAAGTCTGAAATCAGCGTAATGTGCGCTGGCAGTGGCGAGCAAACACTTCCTTCCCCCCGTGTGATCCGTCTTCCCCTAGTGATTTCTGGGCTCCGCACAATATTTAAAATAAACTTACGGAAATCTTGATTGTCTGTTACCCTGGATAGTACTATTTGCAGCTTTGATATGTAAGTAATGATTTTTGTTTGCGATTTCCTTGAAGGTTACAGAACCCCAAATTAGCTCCCCAATTAGTTGCTCGATGTATGCAACAACAAACAGCAGTGTTAAAAAAATTACACGTCCGTAGGCTTGTAAATTTAGAAATTCAGTGGCTGATATGTCCTTTCTGTAGGTTGTAGCAGTCTTCTTTGGTAGATATGTATGCCTTTGCTCAGAAATCCCTTCAGGTTTATTTCTTGGAAAGCATTTTTAGAAGAATGTGTTCCTTTATTATAGCATGTGAATTTATAAGTATGATTTTTAATAAACTGGAGAATTTTTTTTGTATTAACCGTGATTGCCTTTACAATATTACACTGTTTGGTCACACTTTAGATGAAGTGTTGCTCATAAAGGCTATATACAGCATGTATAATGCCTTCATAAATGAGACATAATGTCTTCATAAATCATGCAGTAGCAAATGCCATGCTTTGTAAAAGGTGAAATAATTAATCCCTATTCAGCATGCGATGCCAGATGTGACAATGAGAATGTCACTTAGCTTACAATGTCACCCTTAATGACATTTAGCCACTAGCTAAGTGACATTGTCAGTTAAATCACATTTGGCATCAGATCCTAAATAAGGATGCGTTATTTCACCCGTTACAAAGCATGAAGTTTGCTTATGATTTATAAAGACATTGTCTCATTTATGAAGGCATTATGCATGCTGTATAAAGCCTTTATGAGCAATACTTCATCTAAAGTGTGACTCTGATTTGTATGTTGATTAATAAAATATCTGAAATTTGAAAAAAAAAAAGGTTTTTTTTTTTCTTTTAGATGCGTCAGATTATTCCAGGGAAAAATGGCATAAAGCTTTAAAAGGGAATTTCCTGCTCATCAGCTGTTTATACAAAAGTACAACTCATCCAAAGGTTTCTGAAAATTTCGGGTGTGTCGTTGGAGGAAACTCCTATATGCACAAGCAACATGAAACACAAAAAAAAAAAAAAAAAACCAATGGAGAATGTTGCACGAGTGGGCGTGTCATAAGAAATTTTTAAAACAAGTTGAGTAAGTTTACCGTTGCCGTTGTGGCGAGTTTTTGAGTGAGCAATAAACCCAAAATTTACTCAATGAGTTTTGCAACTCTCGTATGACAGGGCCAAGAGTATAAGATTGTATTTATCATATAACTGAATTGCATAATTTAAAAGAAAACAAACTTACTTTCCGTGAGCGCTGAATTGATAATTCCCTTCATGTTAGCACAGTACTAACACCATCACTCCGACACTCCGTAAGTCAGTGTGTCACAGACATTCGTGGTTGAACTAGCCATGGTTTTTAAGTTCACAGTCAACCAAGTGGCCAGCAAGCTCACAAACTAATGTCACAAAATTGGTTATGGAAAGGAACATTGTGCACGCTGTTTGACAGTTTGACTAAATATTAAGTGCATGACCTAATGCAGAGTGATTATTCTGCACCCCCCGCCCCCCCCATCTCAGCCAATGAAATTTTCACAAAAGTGATATTACCCGAGGCTAATATCAGAAATATGTCATGCTGGGCTATGGGAAAAGCACCGCAGTTATATGATAAATATTAAAAGCAGCCTTGCTGAGCCACAGATGTTTTCTTTGTGTATCATTTACTACAACCCCAATTCCAAAAATGTTGGGACTCTGTGTAAATTGTACATAAAAACTGAGTGAATATGGTGACGGACACTTGCGTGTTTTAAAAAGCACCATGAATGCTGACAGGTATATAGAGGTTTTAGAGCAACATGTCCTCCCCTCCAGATGACATCTATTCCAGGGAAGGCCTTGTGTATTTCATCAGGACAACACAAAACCACATACTGCAGCTATTACAACAGCAGGGCTTAGTAGTAGAAGATTCAGTGTGCTTAACTGGCCTGCCTGCAGTTCTGATCTTTCACCGATTGCGAACATTTGGCGCGTAATTAAACGAAAAGTCCAAAAACCCCAACAGCTGGAAGCCTGTATTAAACAAAAGTGGGATCAAATTCCAATGGCTAAACTCAAGAAACGTGTCTCCTCGATGCCCAGATGCCTCCACTCAGTGTTAAAAAGAAGAGGGGATGCAACACCATGGTAAACAGGCCCCTGTCCCAACTTTTTTGAGAGCAGCCATCAAATTTGAAATGAGCTCATTTTGTGTAAATATAAATAAAATTGGAAAATTTCTCAGTTTCAACATTTGCTGTGTTATCTCTGTTCTATTGAAAATAAAATAATGGCTGGTGTGATTTGGAAGTCATTGCGTTTTGATTTTATTCACAATTTACACTTTGTCCCAACCATTTCAGAATTGGGGTTGTATCTTAGCATTAAAAATATTATTTCAGTCAAAGAGCTTGAACATACTGGTGGATTAACTATTAGGGAAACATAAAATTGACTTTGGTAATTACGAATACTGTTAATTTACTGCAGCTGTGGCATAAGCCTTACAGTGGTGGTCGAATAAATTTGTTAAGCACTGTATGCTTCCATCCAGACAACATCTTTTTCAGGGAAGGCCTTGAATATTTCAGTAAAACAATTCCAAACCATATACTGTATCCATCACAACAGCATAGCTTTGCAGTGGAAGAGTCTGAGTGCTGAACTGGCCTACCTGCAGTCCAGACCTGTTAAGAATCGCTCATTTGTATGTTTGTTTTTAGTATGTTTTAGTAGCTTTTATTGCTATTTATTTATTTATCATATTTATTCGTTTAGAGTATGTATGTTTCTGTTACGATTGCGCTGTCTTTAGTCTTGAACGTTTTCTTTTCGTTTCCATCTTGTGGCGTCTTGTCAGTCTTCACACTCTCTTCCCTATACTTCGGTGAGGTAATTCCACTTCCTTCTCTCTGGCTGTTCTCATTGGCTATCCGCACCGAAGAATAGTTAGCGAAGCACGGGTGATTAGTTAGATCAGAGTTAGAACTCCACCTGTTTCCCCTCACTTTCCTATCACCGTCCTTGCTTTTCTAGTTCCGCCTCCCTCTACAGCTATCCTGCATTCTAGCTGGGAATACACTGATTAATTTGTGTTTAAAAGATGCATTTTTACCGCAGCTCCCTGTCGACTCGTTTCTTCCCATAGCTTGCTCTGTTTAAGTCTCGTTTCTGCGCTTTCTTGGTTTCGATTGTTGTTTGCTCGTTTCTTGTTACTTCTCCCGTAAGTCTCGTTACTGATTGTATTACGTTGTTTGATTGCTGGCTCATTGTTTAGTACTCTGTTCTCCCTTATTCCCATTTTGTACCCAACTGTTTAGTTTCTCCTTTGTTCTCCCTTATCCCATCCAACTCCCTTTTTCCTTCCCCTTCCATTCCCTTAGCTCAGCCCCCTTTGTTACTGTCTTTGTGCGGATTGATTCTCTTGTTACTGAACTACTTGCTTGTCCTCTGACCTTGATTCTGACTATTCTGCATTACCCTGTTTGCTTGGCAATCGATCTGTTTCTGTTTTGACCATGAGCTGTCCATTTTCTATACCCGCTTATTCCTCACTAGGGTCACGGGGCGAGCTGGAGCCTATCCCAGCTGACTGCGGGCAAAGGCAGGGACCCACCCTGAACAGCTTGCCAATCCATCGCAGGGCGCACACACCATTGACACACCATTCACTCTCACACTCATACCTATGGGCAATTTGATGTCTCCAATTAGCTAGCATTAGCAATGCTAACCACTGTGCCACCATGCCGCCCTAATAGAAAACATTTGGCGCATCATAAAACCAAAAATCTTGCAAAGAAGACCAAGGACTACTGAGCAGCTAGAATCCTACATCTGAGAAGAGTGGGACAACATTTCTCTCCCAAAACCATTGGTTTCCTGACTTCCCTGATGTTTATAGACCGTTGTAAAAAGAAGATGGGATACTAAACAATGGTAACACATGGCCCTATCCCCACTAAATCATTGCATTCTGTTTTTATTTACATTTTACCCAACATACCAACTTTTTTGGAATTGGGGTTGTACTTAAGGCATTTTCTAATGAGCATCAAAGTCTTTCACTGCAAAAAGTGAATGATAAAAATAGTAGGTGAGATGAATTTTGCGATTTGCGGTAATTTTGACTTGCTTGTCAATGGAATAAGAAATTTTCACTTGTCAAGCAAATAGATATTTAAAATGAGTTACCATTTGCTTGACAAGTGAAATTTTCTTATTCCATTGGCAAGCTAGTCAAAATTGAAGCACCTATAACTAAAACCCCATAAGTCACACTTGACATGACTTGACTTGACTTGTGGGGTTTTAGTAATTAGTGCTTCAATTACTTAAAATCAGGACAAATTCTTGGCAAATTTCTCAAATTCGCCAGTTAAATAATAGAAGACCCCCAGAAAGCTTGTACTGCCAGCTCACCAGCTACCTGTCCTTTCCGGTAAGTCTATATCGTTTGTATTTTGTATCAACCATTTTTTTCACTGCTATAATAATACTAGCTGGTACTCGCTTTGTAGCCCATTATTTTGTCGCTTTTAGATTGCATGAGGGAGAGAAGCCGTGTCTTCAATTGCCACTTGATTATTCTTGAATTGGAAAACGTGTTAATCAAGGGAAACCATGTGGAGTCAGCCAGGACTAATTTTTGTAAATAATCACCACCAAATTTTCAGCTGTCACGCCAGCCCTGCGAGTGTTCAACTGTCAAATTTGAATTTTGAAGCTGTAAAGTTTGAGTAATCAGAATGCTGCATTCGTGGACGAACGCGGTGCCCTCTCAAAAGCCTGGCTTTCGTGCAGGCTGTGTTATCACTCCCTCGGCCCCTTTCAGGTGTAATGCCAGCCCTGCGAGTCAGTTGAGAAATGTAGGAGAAAAACGTGTACATATACACACACAGATACACACAGACAGACAGACATCGACCTCAAATATATTTTAGATATCATTATTATACATAATATATGTTAATGATATATATTATATATAATATTCTAAAATTATTATTATACAATAAAAGTATAATTTCCCACCGAACAAGAATGCGTGACAGAACTGCGCCTCTCCCGTCACCTGGTTGCAGATGATGAAGACACCGCTGCCAGCTGTCTGTATGCCTTGCCCGTTGCTGTTAGGGTTACTGTGGCACTATTTTTCTATGCTAGCGGGTCATTCCAACACCCATTCAGCTCAAGTGGAGGCATGACCCAATCTGCCGTAATCTCGGCTATAACTGCAGTGACTGCCAGCATAGTCCGACATGCCTGTAGGTACATCATTGGCATCCCTGTGAAACCCGAGAGACAAAGCAGGGTAATGCGGGATTTTTTGGCAAGATATGGGTTCCCTAGGGTTTTGGGTGCCGTCAACTGCACACACGTTCTGATTCGTGCTCTGGCTCTGAACAGTGGCCCCGATGTGAATCGTAAGGGAACCCATTTCATCAACGTCCAGGTGATTTGTAAAGCATGGGGTTACATCTTGAATGTATATCTACGCAAGTCATCCTGGAGGTAGCCACAACGCTTTTATAATGGAACAGTTGGCCATTCCTGCAGTCTTCCAGAGGGACCCCCCTCTGGATAGGTGGCTGTTGGGTGACAACAGCTATCCATTAAAGGCGTGGTGCATGGTGCCATACATTATGCCAACAAGTGTGCGTGAGTTCGCTTTCAATAGAAAGCACTCGCACACGAGTTGTCACTGAGCGAATATTTGACTTGCTCAAAATGCGGTTCTGCTGCTTGGACAGGTCAGCAGGGGTCTTCCAGTATGGTCCTCAGAAAGTAGCATCTTTCTTTGTGGCATGTTGTGTGCTGCACAACATTGCCTTACGCCATGGAATGATGCTGGAGTTTGAGGATAGATTATTACCGGACTATAGAAGGCGGCAAACTGAAGTGCAGGTGCCGACTCCAAATGCTGATATAGTGCCAGCAGTAGAAGGGGCGATGAGGGACGAGCTGGCAGTGGAGCTGTGACCCCGCTAGGAGTGGCAGGCGGTGGATGGAAAACTGAGGGGTGCGGAAAACATCCCTTGAAACGGATCAGATTAGTGACCCGATTCTAATCATTGTTCTTGGTCAACATGTTAGTTTCCCTTATAATGAAATGTTTAGGCGAGTGAGTAATAAATTCTATAAAATGTTTAATTCACAATAGGGAACTCTTCACGAAAAAACCAGAATGGATTTCCCGTGTTAAATTTTTTCACATTTGAAGCAAGTCGCCAAATCTGTGCGTAATGATTGTTAAATTGAAAAAGATTGAAACGAGCTCTTTTTTGCATTCAACTGGTGCATTTGATTTCTCGTCTGAACGAAGACAGTTAGCTACACCTGAGAGGGGAGAGTTCAAGTGTCTTTTACCAGGGAAACTGACTGAAAGCAGATCAAGACTAATAAGCAATTTAAAGACATGTTTATCGCCTTCCTTGTTCTCTGTCCACCGCCCGCCACTGACCGCTAGTCATGTCATTTGCAGCCTACCTGGTAAGTCATTTGTGCAATCAGTAGGCTACTAATAAAGTAATAATACATGTAATTCATATATCGTTTTATTAAATACTCAAAGTCGCTTTATAAAGATAAAAATGTAAATGGTTGCAGTCAATGTAGGCATTTATTTGGCTGTGGGTATTTTCTAAAATGGGATTTTGATCCTCCCCTGTCTGGATTTGACCTCATGCACGAGCAATTTAAATTCATCTTCAGAGAAACGTGCGACCTTCCTCTCTCCTTCACAGGTTTCGGTTTGAGGATTTTGGATAGTGCTGCCTGCTGTTAAAGGAAATGGCACCTGGCACACTGATTGGTTTAAGTGGCGTAACGCCCAAACCACGCCTATGCATAATATAACGGGTAGCGCAGGTGTTTTAGGGATATAGGCAAGTGTGCAAGATAGCAACATTTGCGGGGGAACACCTCTTACGCAATGCAAAATCCCCAAATAACCGGTTTAGAGACTCTGGCCTAAGATAGGGCCCAGTGAGTCTAATGCTAACATTGTGTGCTCATTAGCACTCAGGGGCGTAGAGGAACAGTTCACTCCGCAGACTGCACCTTGCCTAGAAGGATGGATACACAGTTTTGATGAAAATGTTTTTCTCTAATCCCCATGGAGCAAAACAATTCTTTTTATATTATTTCTGCAGTACAGCTAAATCAACAACAAAAAAAAAACCAATAAAAAAACTGCACTGTTATCTGCCAGAGAATGAACTTGCATTATAGTTGAATGTGTCTCTAATGTGAGTCAGATGCTACATTTATGCTATTTTGTTGTGCAGTTTGTTTTTCCCTTAAGGGATTGCCTTTAGTATGACCTTCATTTATGCAGCTGCTGATGAGGCATTGGGGCACTTGGTGTTCTGAATGAGAACAGGAATACCCCAATGGCTGATTCTGGATTGTGACTTCAGTTAGTTTCCATATGCAGTGGAGTTTAGTCCATGGTTGTAAAAGTATCGTGGTTCCTGACTCTTTCGAACGGGAAAGTTTATAGATGTCAAGTCATTCTGCTACCCTCTTTGCTAGCTTCATTGCTCATTGAAGAATTAGATGTGCTGAAAGAGTATGTATGATACATGTAATTATCACAGTAATAATCATCCCCCAAGAAGCAGAAACCACTATGAAAGTGAGGCTAAAATATGTGTAGAGTGGCATATGTGCACTGCTTCCTGAGATTCTTTGTATAACCATTCTGATATCTTACTTCTCAGTAGCTGGAGAAAGTCACCAAGAGAGTAACAATGCAGAACTGTGCTGTTCTGGTTCAGGCAAAGGTCATTGTACAATCACGTGAGTAACCTGGTAATGTGTGTCCTCACGTCACTAAGGAGCGGTATGGCTTGTCTCTCATGTTAGCACACCACCAAGTGCCTTCTCATCTGTATTTGAGGGCAGGGCTTCGCTGTGGCCTGACATAAATTTATTTGACGCAGGTTCTCAAGAGAAAAGGCACACACTACCATCTCCACTGCATGACTGCAGTCCCTTACAGATGGGCAGAGACAAGACAGAGGAGCCTTGCTTTTTACTGAAGAAATATCTTGAGGCGCTTTACAAAGTAGTCTGCCCAACTGCTCCCAGCCTCAATCCCAAAAATAACTCATGAGGTTAAAAAAAACTCCCAGCACAGCAAAAAATCTTTAAAAAGTGGTGCAAAAAAATGAAAAAATTGCAAGAGGAACCCAGGAAAAATGGGGAACCCCATCCACCGCTGACTGGCTCAGAGAATATGAATGAATATAAAGATCTGGAGACATGAAGCAGATGAGAAACTTTTCATACGTATACAGGCGGCTGTCAATAGAAGCTTGAGAGGTGCTTCCCTTGGTTGGCATTGGAGATAGCATGACATGGCAAAAAAGGGATAGTGGGTTGTTTGAGCTCTAAAAAAAATTTGTGGCTGTACTCATCAGTCTTTTGAATTTAAGGATATCATGCATCTGATGCAGGTTAACTACAGACTAAAGATTGTTACAGAGGCAGGGTTCCCGCTGGTGCTCATAATTTTCTCCTCGTCACCGATACAGTGGCGAATTCATTTGTTCAATGAAGAATAAAAATGGCAAATAGTGGCCTCGTCTGCCCAGAGCATTCGAGGCTGTAGCCCCAAAGATGTTTTCTTCAGCCCCATAGAGTTTATATGAATGCATAAATAAATCAAAAAAGTATTTGCCACTAACGTGTCTTAGTCCCCCGCCAGGAAATGGCAAATTGTGTCAAAATGAATAGTGTCTCGGTGTAACCTTGAGAGTGACGCGAAGGTCACCAAAATCGACTGGCGCCGGGGCTCCACCCTAATACATGCTGACATGAAATTTGAAGGAAGTCCGTCAATTCGTTCTTGAGATATCTTGCTGACAAGGATTCGGGACGTACGTACGTACGGACGGTCGTGAATACTATGTCCCGCCGCTTCGCGCATTCGCGCCAGCGGGGGACAATAAATAAATAACTTAGTTCTTCACTTTGGGTAGTTTACTATGTTACTGAATTTCTGTAAAACAGGAAAGCACTTTCGTATTGTTTTATTTTCAATGAACAGAGCTAAGAAAGAAAGACCAATCAGAGAGGGGTTTTATGGGGAAATACGTCCAAATGCTGTCTTGTTGGTTGACAGATCTCCATGGAGTTGAAAAGCCAAATGATGTTACCAGGCAGTCAGTCACGTGAAGGAGTGCATATTCGCGGATTTTAGCTTTACCTGTAAAACAGTGGGAGCTGAAGCACAATCATCCCCTCATAATGAACTAGGAAAACAAGGTAAATGTGATTATATGAGCAGATATGAGCGCTTGATGCGTACAATCATGTCATTTGTTGCCATGTTTTCTACCACAGTATGACTGGCGATTTCTGAGCTAATGTTACGCAAAACATGGGACTTCCAACTTAGCTTGAAAGGCACAAGACAGTTCTATACAATATCTGATTCATCATCAATAATAATCAAAACTTCGTATTGACAACTAACCATTCCTACGCGGCTGGGTTGGTTGTCTGTGAACTCATCGCATAAATTAGGCATAAAGCCTATATAAAGCGTTGTTTTTTCGTTAACCATATGGTAATTTAACTTGCATTGGAAAAAGCCAATCGCATCAAACGAACCACGGTGACCCAGGGTTTAATGACGTGAATTTGTCCGTACATTATTTACGGCACAAATAACAGACTGACAAAATTGAAAAACTTTATAAATAAAGACACAATCGCATGTAAATACTGTATTCTGGTACGTAGTTGGCGACTCCAAGATATGAATGTTCACCACGATTTTCGGAAAAACCAACCAGATGCAAATATCGATTGCTCTAGATTGGCTGTTGTCCAACAGTGTGTTAATTGCGTAAATACCACTATTAAAGGAGTAGTGTGTAGAATTTAGATTGATATTTTGGCAGAAATGGAATACAACATTCATAACGACTTTTTTTAGTAATGTATAATAATGTGAAAACAATAATCTTTGAGTTTCATTTCTCTTTGAATAGGCCCTTTTAAACCTAAATGAGAGCGGGTCCACCTCCGTGGAGAACGCGATGTTGCGCCGCCATTTTTTCTACAGTAGCCCAGAACGGGAAAAAAGTAAATGAATAAAGCACTGACACGAGAGCGTCTTTCACGTTTTCGAAAGTTTGCGGCCACCGTAAGTTTTCTGAGAGAAGGAGTGGTCAGTTGGTTACAATCTATAATCTGACCACTAGATGGCTCTAAATCTTACACACTGGTCCTTTAAGTACCCATCGGATGTTTTATACAGTCAATGGGACTGACAAAAAACCGTCTCGATACGACAACCCTGATGGTAAGACCCTTCCACTATTTTGGATATACTGAAATTGTCAGGCAAGTGCAGCGAGTAAGCCATGGTTCTTCAAGAAAATCTTCAGTGACATCTAATGGCCTTTCTAGTATGAAAGTGTAAATTAAGTGCTAGGTTGTGGTGTAGTGGATTTATTCAACGCTGAAAGTAAATGTGCAATCTTTGATGCGATACACCTTTCGTTCGCTGGTTGCTTTCGGGAAATAATTAGTGAACAGCGAAGAAATAAAAAAATACATTTGATGTTTTGCTAATTATATATTGGTGTTTTACTGAATTATGTAAATCTCTTGGCGTTTGCTTCCGCAGGTTGGCTTTGGGTTTTCCAGCTGAGAATCACATGTTGGTTTCGGACAGTACAGAAACACTCCCAAGAGAGAAGTGGATGAGGCCACCAGAACTGAGACTCGTTTGTTACTGGCATGAGATTTGTGATTATCTGAGATGTTTAACATTTGAAACCCTAAACATTTCAGATTCACATTAAGGATTCCAGTAAATTGTGCACAAATATTGTACTCAACTAAAGTTACACTTTGGAATCAGTTAATGGAAATCTTAAAAGTTAAACATATTAAATAAACATTTCACAATTCCACTAATTTTGATTCCAAAATTAGCACAACATTTTGAGCTCACCCAAAGTCCAATTTAGCATTTTTGTCCGGCCTCTCTATTGCCTTAACGCGTGTGCCCCTTTTTAATTTTGGGATGCCAAAAATGGCAGCATTGATAAAAATGTTAAGAAAAAAAGAAATTAAGAGTTTAAAAGGATTCCTTTTGCCAGTCTTTTGAATAATTTCCATGCTAAATGCTCAATAATTTAGGTTTTATGGTGCACAGGGTCCCCATTATTAGAGGTGGGACTTGAGTGGACCCAAAATTATATTTACAATCGAAAGTATAATGGAGAGACCTGTTATAACACAAGTATTTGAGGTTTGGCCTTGTTCATGCTGCATACACTTTGACCGCATTGAAGGCTTTTCAAAGATTTATAAAGTCCAGCGTGACTAATAAAAAAAATGATGACTATGATAAAGTGAAGAATATTTTTTTAAATTTATTTCTCGGGGGAGAAAGTGAAGGATATTTTTCAGAACCCAGGGGGAACCCTGCACAGGTATAATGTGGTGAAAAAAGTATTTATATCTTTCTCGATTTCTTCATTTTTCTCTGTTTCTGAATTCTGCGTTTGTTAATTTTCTGTTTGTTGTATTATTTTTGAATATTCTTATGTTTATAATTGTTATTTTCAAAATAATGTTATTTTTCATTCCCCGTTTAGTAACTCATGCTGTTGTTTTCCCCTTTCCCTTCCCATGTTTGTGAATCCAGCTTCCAACTAGTTTCCTTGTTTGTAGCCACACCCCTAGTCACTCTTCCCAGCCCCTGCAGACCTGCATTCACTCCCTCAGTTATTTCTCCTCTGTATGTGGAGCCAGTTTCCTTTGTTTTTTGCCAGGTTCTTGTCTTTCTCGACATCACTACAAGCCTTGCTTCTCCCAGTGACTTCTCTCTGGTTTTGATGCTGTTTCGTCCCATGGTTTTCGAGTTTGCTTACTTCTTTGTGTATTGAGATATTATGGCTTCGACTTCAGCTGGTTTTTGGTTCATGATCCTGATCTCCCCTTACTCTGGCATTCTCACTGTCTGGGTCACGCACATTGTACTAAACCCTGACCACGATTTGGATTATCCCTCCTCTACTGCATATTTTCTGTCTGGCTCTGAACTGAATTGCTTGACCAAAAGAAAGCTCATTAATGTGCGGGTTCCACAATCAACGCTTATGGACTCTTTTTTTCAGCTCATTCCACGGACGTTCTGTGGGCTTTAGGTCAGGAAACTGCGATGACAATGGCAAAACCTATATTCAGTGGTCATTAAACCCTTTTAGTGTATATTTTGGGGTGCGCTTTAGATGGCTGTAGTGCTGGAAGGTCCAACCATGGCCCATTTTCATCTTCCTGGCTGAGGCTGTCAGGGTTTCATTTAATATCTACTGGTATGCTATGGATATTATCCTAACAAATTTTCCTAGGCTTTTGGAAGAGAAAAAAAATCCCTACAACATCACAGATCCACCACCATATTTCACAGTGCATATGAGGTGCTTTTCTGCATGACCATCTTTCTGTCTACACCATACACGCCTTTCATGTTTGTTGCCAAAAAGTTTTGGTATCATCTAACCATATCACTCAGCCCCATTGCAAGTCTCTGTAACATTTGTCAAACTGTTTTCGCCCTGGTTTGTTGTGATTGATGGTCGTGGCTTTGTTATGGCAACCCTCCCAAACAGCTTGTGGTGCTGTAGGACATGTTTGATGGTAGTTTGGAGACTTTCTTACCCCAAGACCGAATTAGTCTGTGCACTTTTCTTGCTGTGACCCCCGGAGAACTCTTTTTGCTTGTCGAGACATTCTCTCCATGGTGTGTGGGGTCAATGTACACACATGTCCTCTTCCAAGCTGATACTTAACATTTTCTGTCACTTTCAACTTCTTAATTATTGCCTTGAGAGGTGAGATGGATATTTTAAACCATTTGCAGTTTTCTCAGATCCCTTTCCTTATTTGCCCAGCTCAACAACACCAACCATCAGAGGAGCACTCTTTGCAGTTGTTTTGGTTTCAGCTCGTATCTGATTACATATTGACACATATTACAGGGAAATAAAATAATAATACTATCCTGTGTTTAGGAATCAGTATGTTAGTCAATTGAGACTGAAGGGAAAGTGGGTTGATCTATTTGATGCAAAAATAAGTGTATGTTTAGAAAGCCTTTACATTGGAAAGTAAATGCTGGAGAAGATCTCCATAGGAAGAGAAAGTCCCTCAGCCATGTGCTATGGTCAATGCTTTCGTAACTCCGGCACTAATACTGTCACAGTATCTACTGTGTTTTTTTTCTGATTGCATTTGGAGGTTTCATCAATATATTTTTGTTCCTAAAGCCGTTTTTGTTGATGTGAACTTAATTGATGTGTGAATTTAATGACATTTTTAATCTTCATCCTGGGCATTGACGCATTTGTGATTTTTCTGAAGTAATCATTTAATCACGAAGAAAGCCAAAATGGGCACAACGTCTGACCTTTACCTTATAGACACAATGCAAGGGTTTCACCCAGTCCAAAATTAAAGTGTCCCATCTCTCCTATTTGGTTAGAAGTTCAGCAATGATCATGGGGAAATAAAATAACTGCTTTTTTCTCTCTTTTTTCCTGAAATATCTGAAATTCCTGTGGATATGTGTTTTTGAGGAGGGGGGCATAAATATTTAATGGCGAGACAAAACACAACTTTAAGATGCCATGAGTCTCAGGGGCACTTCAATAAATTACTGCTCTAATCTGAGCTTTTAGGCTTTGCAATGAGACAGTTGAGGGTTGTTGGCTTTTTTTTTTGTACAGACTTAAACTGAAAGTCTGTTTGTGGTTTGTCTATCATTCCAACAGACTTTGCACTTTTTGTATTGTAACACAAAAAATGTTTGGTATCAGTCTGATTGTATTCAAATATTCAGGTGAAGGGCATTTACTATGCTACATTCCTCAAAGATGGAGGACAGTGGATCAAGTAAAGATAAGACTTTTGTTCAACTGAGCTTGACAGTTGTACCTTAACTGTACTGTGCCTTCTCTCTCACGTTCATCTGTTGTCTGACATGCAGAGAGGTTTGTGCATATTTTGACTGTGACACAATCGTATAGGCATGTGTTCCTGTACAATTCTTGTGACAAGGACTTAAATTCCTCTAAAAGTCAACTAGATACTACACAAGCAGCTGCTGGGAGTATGGCGGCCTCATAAGACTCTCCCCTCCAAGTAAGCTTAGGTTAAGAAATACGGTTTTTGTACTGGGCTAAGACCACCCCCTCATTCCTTTATGTGGAAAAAGCACCCCACCATGGGAGTTTCACCTCATTATGGTTGTACTGAAAGTGAAAATCAACTCCAACTCTATAGATACTGTACCATGTTAAAGCTGTTTTTCTTTTTTCCCCCCAAAATTTTCTGGATTTCGATGGATTACTCACAGTTTACTCCTCGCTGCATTGAGCTCAGCAGTGAGCTCCTCATTGAGTCCAGATGCTCACTTGCCTTAACTAAGGTGTTGGCTGATACTTAAGGAATTAGCGTAAATTAAAATGAACCGACAGCTGCTTTACTCATCTTGGTTGCAACTTGCCTTTCTACTTCTTTCAAAATCTCTTTGATTTTCTTTTGGATTAAAAGAGTAAGACCAGATCAGTTACAAATTCCCCAAAGACGGATGTATATTTAGTTTGGGTTGGAAGATGTGGCACCTGACACTTTCCCTAAGAAAATGTGCTGACTGATCATTTGGATAACGTGAACAGAGGATATGAGAAAGTTGGAAAAACAATGCTGATTGGATAGCGTAATCTTGTTTTCTTACATTTGACTGGTTACATTGCCATTAGCATTCTCTGGGCTCTCTGATGACCCCTGATCAATACTGCTAGAGAAAAGGAAGTTTTAATTTTACTTGGCTGTAAAATAAACTTTATCATATTGAGTGCTGTACCATGCATATGCCAAAATGTTTTCTGTGTTAAAAAGGAATATCGCAGAATTGAATGAGTACTGAGCTAGTGCTGAATAGCCTACACTGAGTGGGTCATGATGCTGTTTTACAAACCCCAATTCCAGTGAAATTTGGGCATTGTGTAAAACCTGAATAAAAACACAATCTAATGATTTGGAAATCCTTTTCGACCTATATTCAATTGAGCACACTACATAGACAAGATATTTAATGTTCACACTGATAAACTTTATTGGGTTTTTTTGTGGAAATAGTCACTCATTTTGAATTTGAATTTGAATTTGATGCCTGCAACAAATTTTTTTTTTCCAAAAAAGCTGGGACAGTGGCAACAAAAGACTGGGAAAGTTGAGGAATGCTCTAAAAACACCTGATAGGAACATCCAAAGGTGAACAGGTTAATTGGAAACAGCTGAGTGTCATGATTAGGTATTAAAGGAGCATCCCCTAAAGGCTCAGTCGTTCACAAGCAAGGATGGGGCAAGGTTCCCCACTTTGTGAACAACTGTGTGAGCAAATAGTCCAACAGCTTAAGGACAATGTTTCTCAGCATGTAATTGCAAGCAATTTAGGGATTTCATCATCTATGGTCCATAATATCTTCAAAAGATTCAGAGAATCCAGAGAAATCCTTACACATAAGCGGAGAGCCTGAAAAAAAAAACAAAATGAATGCCCGTGACCGTCGGTCCCTCAGGCAGCACTGCATTAAAGACCGATATAGTTCCGTCAAGGATATTACCATGTGGGCTTAGGAACACTTTGGAAAACCATTGTAAGTTAACACAGTTCATTGCTACATCTACCAGTGGAAGTTAAAACTCTACCATGCAAAGCGGAAGCCATATATCAGCAACACCCAGAAACACCGCCTGTGTCTGAGATGGACTGACACAAAGTGGAAAAGTGTGCTGTGGTCTGACGAGTCCATATTTCACATTGTTTTTGGAATTCATGTCCTCTGGGCTACAGAGGAAAAGGACCATCCAGATTGTTATCAGCGCAAAGTTCAAAAGCCAGCACCTGTGATGGTATGGGGATGTGTTAGTGCCCATGGTTTGGGTAACTTGCACATCTGTGAAGGCACCACTAATGCTGAAAGGTACGAGCAGGTTTCGGAATGACATATGCTACCATCCAAGCTACGTTTTTTTCAGGATGTTCCTGCTTATTTCAGCAAGATAATGCCAAGCCACATTCTGCACGCATTACTACAGTGTGGTTTTGTAGTAAAAGAGTGCGGGTAATAGACTGGCCTTCCAGCAGCCCAGACCTGTCTCCCAATGAAAATGTGTTGCGCGTTATGAAGCACAAAATAAGACAACGAAGAGACTGGACTGTTGAGCAACTGAAGTCGTACAACAAGCAAGAATGGAAAAGAATTCCACCCACAAAGTGTCTACAATTAGTGTCTTCACTTCCTAAAGGCTTTTTGAGTGTTGTTAAAAGGAAAGGTGATGTAACACCATGGAAACATGCCCCTGTCTCAGGTTTTTTGGGATGTGTTGCAGGCATCAAATTCAAAATGAGTGAATATTTCCAAAGAAACAATAAAGTTTATCAGTTTGAACATTAAATATCTTGTCTTTATAGTGAACTCAAGGTCAAAAAAGATTTGCAAATCATTGTATTGTTTTTATTCAGGTTTTTCCACAACATCCAACTTCATTGGAAATGGAATCATTTATAAATGCATAAAAATTGCGAGATGCCATTGTTTATATTCATTGTACGACCAGACACTATGCCGCTGTGGGGTCCCACGCCAGCCTTCTCATAATTGCTTGTCATTCATAATTATCCGTCATTATTACTTTGTAATTCTGCCTTATCATACTGTAATTGCTCAGTTGACATTGAAGGCCCAAATGTGATACTGCACCAGACCTCACTGAGAGGATTTCTGAATTCAAGCAAAAAGTACACTTAACACAACTAGCCCAGTTCAGCATACCTTTTTTAGATGTGCAGTAAGTGCAGATTGGCATGTATGAATCTCAGCGCTGATTAAAAGTGCAGAGACTCTGACTGGGTTTACTGTGTTCCCCTGGAGACACTTAACTTAAGAATGCACTTTTATTGGTCCACATTAACGTGAGCTATTCCATCAATGGATGAGACATAGTAAAAGAGTAATCCACATTGTGCTTTAGATTGGAGCAAGTATTTGATCTGAAGAAAAGACCAGAGGGATTACTTTATAGAATGGCAGGTTTACTACCTAGCACAGTATTTTACTCTGGACTACCACTTTCCTTCAAGATTGCTACATAGATACTGTACACAACCTTTGGGGCACAGTGGACATGGTGCCACAAAGTTGTTGAATTTCAGTGTGTGCATTTCCACTCACAAACCACCACAGTCCTAAATCTGTCTTTTCCCGCCAAAAATGCAGACTGTCTTAATACACGTAGAAGATGGCGTATAAGTTGTCCATTGTTGTCATGGACTGTGATCAGCATTCTATTATTTCTGTGAAAAGCTGTCTTCCTCTTAGCGCATACCCAATGTCTGAATACCTAGGGGTGGCAGGAAATAGCCTTTGAGGAAAAGTATCTATGTAGATAGATGCTGTGTGTCTGTAAATATGATTAAATTATCAAATCAGAATTTAATAGGAAGAATTAGCTGGTTTTATATCTAATTGTGTGGAGGGCCTGTTTGAAAGAACCTCTCTTTTTACATTGAATTGTTTCAAAGCAGTCCCATTGAGGCTTTGTGTGGATCTTATTTTGAAGCTCTGATGTTTTATTTTAATTGTTCTTAGTCTGAGCTACGTTGTGTAGTGTTTTAATAACATTCCTTTTGCACTTCTTTATACGTCTCTTTGGATTAAAGCACCTGCACAGTAAATGAGACGGTTATGTGCTGCAGTGCGGGAGACATGAAATGTGAAACGCTCTCTGATGCATCCTTATCTTGGCAAAAGAAGGGCCCATTTCACATTAGCGTCCTCAAGCAAAGTGTGGAGCACACGACGGCTTTTTGCTTCCAATTAAAAGCAAAAAAAAAAGAAGAGAAAAGTGATTAGGAGCAGAATCGCTAAAAGAGAGACGAAGGAAAATATGAGCTAATTGCTGGAAATTCTGAGAGGTCAATTGCTGATTTAACCCAAGCCACTGCTCAGCGCGAGTGAAGGACAAATTATTCTGGCCCACTGAACTCCTGTTACAATCTGAATGACAGCCCCATGCGCTTTTATAATTTTTCATTCTATCAGAGGGGTCAGATTCTCTATTTTGCAAAGGTTCTAATTAGGTTCTGAGATAAACGAGCTGTAATCCACAGAGCGATCATTTGCGGTGTTTGATTGTACATGACATCCCACTGTTGCCATCTCACATAAAATCTAGCCGTACTGCAGAAGAATGTGAAATATTACTCTTACTCGCCGTATCGACTGGCAGCAGTCAAACACCTCCTGTAAATTAACCTCAGTAACCTTCCCAGGAAAGGGACACACTATCTGGATGATGACAGCTGCCGTGAAGCTTTTAGCCATCGTTTCTTTATTATTGAGTCCTACAGGAAAAAGGCATTGTGTGTCCCTGAAGCTACGGTGGCTGCATTTGTTCACATCATGATTTCGTCCATGGTAGTTAAATGGAGCATCTGAAAAGACAAAGCTGGTGGAAGCGATGTTTTCAATGGGAAAAGAAAAACTGAGGCAACTGCATTCTGGAAATATCTTTTTCCCTAGCATGTATTTTTAGCTCCAAATCAGCCTCCGTTTATGGCATTTTTTTTTAATTGCTCAGCAGATCAAAAGTCAAACACTCAATGGCATGTTACGTAACTGCCAAAGTGCTGAAATGACGAAGTAAAAACTGGGAACATTTCCTCTGAATGACATTCAGTGAGTTAGACTGTTCCAGAAGCTCAACATTAGCTGACATTGAACAGAGAAAAGAGGATGGTACTTTTGTGAGTACTTGCAGCAGCCTTCTCTGCTATTTGTACTGGAAATGAGTGGTGAAAAAGGTCTGTGGGCCTTCACATCATTTACAATCCATCTGCTATTGCTTTTAGCTGTAATTCAATGCAGGGTGAAGGAAGTCTCCAGACACCCTGCACTTTTCTGCTAAATCCCAGGACATTAAAGTAAAGCAGAGGTTCCTGAACTGCCCTGCTGGTGGGAAAAAAACCTGTCCTTTAAATTGCAAAGGCAATTTCAGCCGGTGATGGCATTTCAATGCGATTAGTGTCAGACAGCCGCAGAGAGACGCTGATCTCCCAGGGAGGTGTTTTGTCGTAGATATGGGCATAGATTATTCTTTAAGCTGAGCCCTATGTCATACTTTATGAAAACATCTGAACCAGGAAATATCATTGAGCCACGTTGTATTCTGTCTCTCACTCTGTGGACCCCAGACTCTAATCCAGGGATCCCCAAATCACGGTCCCCGAGAGCCGAGAACGGCTGGTTTTCCACCCTCCCGTTACCTGAGAAGCAGACGTGATGACTGTCTGGCCAGTCAATGGTGACAATTCAGGGGATTGCCATCACATGTCCAAACCTTGTTGAGGGTAACGCTAGAATGTTTGCGTCTTGATATACATCTCTGGTTTCAGCCACAGACTTGTACAGTCAATGGTTTTTGTGCATGAAGCTGGCTTTCCCTTTGCATTTTCATTCCACAGACAATGCAAGCAAATTACTATTTTGGAACTGCTACTGTATGTTTTTATGGAGACGTATATCTTCACGCGAAGCAAATACTGAGCTGTATATCGTACACTGACCTGGCATTGCGTTTATAGCAAGGAGTAGAGATTGCTGCTTTTACCGGAAGTGCACATTTTGACACTTAGAATTGACCTCCTTTATCCTCCAGCATGTCAGCCACTCACACTCAAGAATTTGGCAAAAATAGCTGTGGCGCCACTGGCAGCACTGTTTGGAATTTGAATTGCTCGCTTAATTGAGCGGAAGGAGAGGAAAATCCGGGCTGGATTTGGATTTAAGCACCAGATTTGGAGAGCCCGACTCTAATCATTTCCATGTGTTGTTGGGAATAATAAAAGAAACACATTAAACAGTCTTGGTCTGTCTGACCCACTAAAGAAGTGCTTTCATTAGCTGGCTGTTAGCCAGGATAGCATGTTGTCATTCGTACTCTTCACATAATGGAATTTATTGCAGGCTTTTAATGGCACAGCAGGCTAGGACTTTGTACCACGGACAGGGTGCGGTGTGCTATAAACACCGAGTTCAGCCTTTGACCTGCTCCAGAGCTTGGACTTGCTGCTGTCATGCCCCTGCTGAGAAGGAACAAGGTGCGTTCTTCCCTCAGTGCTCATTTACACTCGATCTGTTAGCTCAGAGCGTTAGCAGGAAATCACCTGTGATTGCAGAGCCCAGTTTGGGGGAGTTCTGAGAAGCCTCGCTGTTACAGCTAATCTCACAGGCAGTGAAGTGAGTTCGGCATCTCCAGTGTTGCGCTTCTCAGTATCATTCCAAAACTCAAGGATTTTGCCTTCAGCGAGTGATTTGGAGCTTACGAAGAAGAGAGTAAAACAATCAAAAGCCAGTTGTTTCAGCATGAACAAATCTAAGATGTTATCTCTCTGATCTTTTCCATCTCTTTTATCCTCTCTGTAACTCTGCCGTTGTAATATATTGAGGTGATTTTTATAGAGAAACCGTTATGAACATATGAGAAGATACATTCATTAATGAATTCTATCAAGCCTTTGGTGCCACTACACATTTATTTGAACCAAAGTAAAAAAAAAAAAAAGGAATTTCTAAATGAGCCGAGTGCCAAATGTGGTGCAGTGCTGTTCATTTTAATCATTGTATTGCATTTTACCTAAATACAAAGGATTTTTTGCAAAATACAGTTTGCAAGAAGAAATGTAGAAAAATAAAATCTTAATCGTCCAAAACATTTGCTACATGGTAATGAGAATTTTGGGAAACCTCACCAGCAGAGAAGGCTTTGAGCCATAAATATTGGGCGCTGTACAATTTACTGTTTTTTAAGCAGTGCTTTTATTTTCTGTGTCACATTGGCTTGCGGACCTATTATCTCTTTGTGAATTGTTGACACCTGTGAAAATCAGTTATAAAGACTTCTGTCACATATCAAATGTTCACTAGACTCTTATTCTGTGGAAACTTGCGGCAGATGTGTGAACCAGCATTGCCACTTAACGCATCCACTTGATCTATTGTCCCTGGAAGTCCTGGCACATGAAGGGAGGCTCTTCTTCACATACTTGCATCGCACAAGAAAAGATGACAGATGCCTGAATTGAATAAACTGAGGGAACAATAACATGCGTGTTCGTAGAAAATGAAAGGAATTATCTGATTGCACAGGTTGTGTTATCAGTGTGCAGCTTTTTAAGTCTACTGAAGCAGTGTGAAGTGATTCAGGAATGAATATCATTGATCTGCTCTCCCCCCCTGCAAAAATGAGAAAAGCTGAGGTCTGCTTTGGTCTGTTTGGAGGCCTCAGTGTTGGGTGAGCAGGTCTGCTTTGGTCTGTTTGGAGGCCTCAGTGTTGGGTGAGCAGGTCTGCTTTGGTCTGTTTGGAGGCCTCAGTGTTGGGTGAGCAGGTCTGCTTTGGTCTGTTTGGAGGCGTCAGTGTTGGGTGAGCAGGTCTGCTTTGGTCTGTTTGGAGGCGTCAGTGTTGGGTGAGCAGGTCTGCTTTGGTCTGTTCGGAGCCCTCAGTGTTGGGTGAGCAGGTCTGCTTTGGTCTGTTTGGAGGCCTCAGTGTTGGGTGAGCAGGTCTGCTTTGGTCTGTTCGGAGCCCTCAGTGTTGGGTGAGCAGGTCTGCTTTGGTCTGTTCGGAGCCCTCAGTGTTGGGTGAGCAGGTCTGCTTTGGTCTGTTTGGAGGCCTCAGTGTTGGGTGAGCAGGTCTGCTTTGGTCTGTTCGGAGCCCTCAGTGTTGGGTGAGCAGGTCTGCTTTGGTCTGTTTGGAGGCGTCAGTGTTGGGTGAGCAGGTCTGCTTTGGTCTGTTTGGAGGCGTCAGTGTTGGGTGAGCAGGTCTGCTTTGGTCAGTTCGGAGCTTGATTTGCTGAATAAGCAAAGGGAATGTAATACATTCAATAATGATTTTTAAGTCATTTGAATGAAAACATGAGCAGCACAAACAAAATGTTTATTTTTCTAGCTTAGCATGCAACAACCAGGAGAAAATTTAACTACTACTTAGTAGTGGCACCCAACCTCAGATGAAATCTTGCAGCTTACCTTTCAAAAATAGGAACAGCCTAACTAGCTTCACAATTTATTCATATCCATTCAGTGTAACACTTTTCGAGCACTCAGAAATCCATTAAGAAGTTATGAAAGGTAATAACAGGCATCACATACAAACTTACAATCTAAATGAAAACAAAGCAGAATGGAAATTATAGAGGTTGCAGAATGTGATGCAGTACAGTAGTGACAAAGTACTTTTTCCTATTCCGTATGTATTCATGTATTTCAATACATATATTTTAATACATGTATTTCATGTATTATTGCTTATATTTTACATATAAATGTTTCAGATCATATCATATCATAAATCATAAATTGAATGAAAAGAGAAATAAAGAACAAATTAAATAGTTTGCATTAAAAATCACAATTATTTACAATCATTCTGGATAATTTTTTGAGGGTTTTTTTGCTTTTTTTGGCGGTTTTGTGGGTTTTAGCTGCCCGTCTGCCCAACAGCCATAAAAGTCTAAAAACCTGTAAGATTCCGCCGAAGTAACAGTGAAAACGTCTAAAAAACGCCAGAGTAACATATGAGAACTGCCAATCACTATCCAAAGCTGGCCGTTGGAAATTTTGAACATGTCCAAAGTTTGGAACGCCTAGCGCCGTCTTTCAACGTCTGGATATGTCTGTAAACCAGCTGAAAAATGAATAAAAAAGTCCAATAAACGTACACCTTTGTTTTTCAGATGGAAATGTTAAACGGCACAGTGGGACAGTACCTTTTTAAATTCACCAAAATTCGATAAAATATAATTCTTCATTTTTTTCCTCAATATCACCTCTCAGAATACACTCCTGGTGGCTTTTGAAGGCATAACAACTGCACATTGACAATATCTGGTTGGTACTTTGATGATACTTAGTCAAAAAAACATTCATCTAACTTTGAGACTGATTTTCTGGAATTTAAGCCTCATAAATCCAGATATCTTGAGAACGAGCGAAGTTATCTGCTTGAAATTTTGTAATTGAGTAGATCTCATTCTGATCTACGTTTTGAGCCAAAGAAAAGAGTAATATCCATGTTTGGGTGTCTTAGACACCTCAGCATAGGCCCTCAGGCCTGACTGCATTTTTTAGGTCCATTTCTATACCCGCTAAAATTTTTATTTATTGTCAAATCTCCCAAACCTTTGGGTCAAAACCTTCAATATGATGTCCATAAAGTGTGTCCAAAATTTCAAATCAGTACATGGAATGGTTTATGAGAAAAATGGAATTATGTACTTCTACGTATCGGGTGTCGGTCATCTTGGATCATGTGACCTAATTACCATAATTATGTAAATTCTATAAAAAAATGCTTTCTTTCATCATAGCCAATAACACTGAAACCTTAAATCCAGCCTTTATTCAAAGTTAAGGAAATTTTCATTTTGAGTTACACCTAACCTTAAATCATCAATACTGCATGTTGTGTTTACTTAGGTTTTCTTCATCTAATATTATCATTAATTTGGTCATCTGTAACATTTAAGGGTGACAAATATGCAAATATAGGATCCATCCATCCATTCTCTATACCTGCTTATTCCTCACTAGGGTCGCAGGGGGAGCTGGAGCCTATCCCAGCTGACTATGGGCGAAGGCAGGGACCCACGCTGTACAGCTCGGCAATCCATCGCAGGGCGCACACACCAATCGCTCACACACTCATACCTATGGGCAATTTAGTTTCTCCAATTAGCCTGATATGCATGTCTTAGGACTGTGTGTGGAAACTAGAGTACCCGAAGGAAATCCACGTGAACACGGGGAGAACATGCAAACTCCCCTTTACCTTACTCTTCACTTCAATTTTCCCCAAAATTAGTTCACTATCAGAAATTTTTTGTAGGACACATCACTTTCATATTCCGCATCTGCTGGTTGCTGTGTATCATTGAGGCTACATCACGCTTAAATTGATAGAAATATTCAAATCCAGGATGCCATGTTTTTATGGCCACAGCTTAAAATCATTTGCAAAATATCTAATATTTGGTTATATTTAATGCATATTTTCCTGTAATTCAGGAGAACATATTTGAGATCGTGGGACACCGTTGGATCACCACTAGAATTTAATATGGGCCTGAAGTTCCGCAGGTTTGAAAACAGCATTTGCATTTTTCGGACCCATATATGGGTCTATAGGCTTTATGGGGTTAATGTACCAGATATGTTGTAATTGTCGGACTATACCAAACACAGTACTGCTGTTTGTTCTACTATTTATGTACCGTACACTATGTTCCAATTTAGTCTCATTTGTGTCGATCCTAAATCACGTCTCCCTTTTGACCTGGATGTTTTTCGACTTGCTCGTTGGTATTGCTGAGAAAGAAAGTTGATATGGTTTTCATCTGATTTTAATACCCCATTTCAATGGACATGTACATACGGAGAAGTAGAACCTTGCTACAAATTAGATATTATTTTATAAAGCAAATTGATGTCAGTGTCTTGCAGTTGCTGTCTGCTGAGAAGTCTTTTAGGACAGAAGAGTACTCTTTAATGTAACATCTGTGATGCTGCTGTTATTATGCCTCCGCCACACACAGTGGGCAGGAGGGTTACTGTTTTCTGGTTGTCTTTCCGTCTGTCCATCACACTTTATCTTGTGTGCTTGACATCTACCTCTGGAGTGGAGTGATTTTGACCATAAAGAAAAAAAAAATCTCCCCATGGAGGGTACATGGACTGATTGGCCGAGAAATGCAGCCTTCATATAACCTGAAATCAGACAAAATTGTCAGCCAGTTTGCACTCCATTTCCATGTTGACGATTCCATCTGATAATCAGGCAGGATGAAGGCTGCATTTCTCAGCTGAATTCGAAAGCGCATTCACAGCAGAACAACTGGCGATGACGTAGCAGCCTAAAAATGCTGAATTTTTGCATTATTGTTTTTTAGTTTTCCTGAAGGTATGTTTATTTAGTTCTAAAAACCATTTGTAAAAATTTTCATATTAAAGCGATTGATTTGGTTATTGCACTAACTTCACAGGTCAGCAGTAACAGCAATTGCTCTTCAGCTAGCTAGCTAGCTAACGTTCCAAAAACTTGAAAGCACAGTTGGGACACACAAATGTGCTGCAAATCCATGGACTGCTAAAATTTTTATACATTCAATGCGCAAAACATTTCAGAAAAATTAATGCCAATTGCAGTTACCTACGTCTGTAAAGATAGGGCAAATGCCAAATCATATCACGTAACTATGACAATTATTTACGAATATTTTACTGAGTTAATGTCAGCTGGGTAGATGGCCATATCAAGCGTAACACAATACGCGATGGCATACACAGCAGTATAACACAGTATAGCCACCATGGTGTAATCAGTTAACAAGACGTTCAGTTAGTCCACCATTATTTATCTGCTCAAGGATCACCTGTGTTGGAGCAGGGAGTGATCTAAAGCATGCAGGACAAGGGCTACTCCATGAGAGGTTTGGGAAACGCTGGTTTATTGCGTGATTTGATGTTCCTTGAAATTTTTGTAACTGGAATGCATAAATGTGTGAGTATTTACACATTCAAGGTTATCCTTATATCATATGCAGCTCAATTAAAATTTCCCACCAGCACTGAAGTGAGTCTTTGTGCCTTAGAGCCAAGGGTGAGTGAATAGACTCCTGGGTGCACAGCATGAATGGGAGTCTGATTCTGCAGCCTGTAATACTGTACTCTGAATCTGGCAAGGGGACGCATTGGATACATTGGCTAATCACTCCATCCTTGTTTTTTATTCCTATTCACCATGCTTTCCAATTATTAGGAACCAATAATAATATACTGCTCACAAAAATATAGGGATATTGTACAGGTACCTGAAATTTAGTAACAAGTGTATGTGGTACTCCTGAAGCTCTAATTCATATTGATTTCAGAATTAACAAGCTATGAATGCACAACATTGTTTTTCAATGGTATCTGTGATGTGAACGTACGGTAGTTGAGTGAAACTCAGATGGGATTATTCCTATGGTCATGCAGCTTTTTCTTAGTCAGAGACAGACAGATGCTGTGATAATACAGTGATTTGTGTTGAAATGCTGAACCCTCTCATTGTGGAGCAGTGCCACTAAGTATTGGCGAGACTCCAAAAAGGAAATTGCGTTGAGGTGGACGCAGAGCTTGGTATGAGTCAGACTGTCATCTCTCGACTCCTTACACGCTTTAGAAAGACTGGCAGTGTTCAGGAAGGACAGGGCAGAGGGCCTCGTCATTATCAACCCGCCAGTTGACCGGTACATTCGCATGTATGCCTTACGTCAAAAACATGTCAACTGGACACGTCGTCAGTGGTCATCAGTGCTCTTTACGGGTGAAAGCAAGGTAAGCTTGTTCAGATCAGATGGTTGGAGGCGTGTTTGGAGACGGAGGGTTGAGCGTTATGCTCATCTCAATGCTGTTAAATATGAATGATATGGAGTTGCTGGTGTTATGTTGTGAGCAGGCATGTCTAGTGACTTCGAAACCAATTTAATTATTATTAATTGGCTGAACTCAATAATTAACTTAAAGGAACTACAGCATCAAGAGGGCGAAATTCCACAAACAGGCTCTCTTGGTGTAATTTTTCATCCAGACAAAAAAGCATGGCAGTCATTTCCCATAATATCAAACCGTTTTGGAGTAATTAGTAACTTTCTACTTGCCCTGGGAGCGCCGCTTTTTAATCGCTACAATCGATAATGCCGCCCTTTCTTAGCGCGACATCATATAAAAAACTCAGGACTAATTCGCTGCATAGCCGGTATGTACAATTGCATGTAAAAATATAATTTTGATCACTTCATTGCACGTTTTTGTTGCCCCAGTGCTTAGTAACTTCAAATCTGATATGATTTATATTATGAGCAAAAGAATAATTGGTAATATGTTTTTTTTTTAATTTAATCTTACACTGGTTTTCTTAAGGGGCAATCAGAGATGCGCTAAATGGGCTAGAGAGCTGTGGTTCACTCGCGTTTGCCATCTGTGAAAGCTACTGCTAAACGCATTATCGAGGTGTTTGGTTCTCCATTTATAATGACAAAAGTACGGCATTTTTAAAGGGCATGACCCCGATTTCTGTTATGAAAATCTAATTCTTCGATCAGCTGTTCGCGATTTTGCCAAACTGCGTGCTGGGATACACTTTGATGTCGATTTGACTTCATTATGCTCTCCTGAGCTGACATCCAACAAGCTTGTGTTAGGGATCCTCAGAGAGGATCCTTAATGAGGCAAATTCAGGTGCGTATTCAACCTTCTGATAGTAATTTAGTCAGAGTCCCAAAAGTATAAAAGAATGATTTAATAATGATCAGAATTGAGGTACATGCAAAACAAAGAGTGTGTGTTCTCTTTGGAGAGCGCTCTCTCTCGACTTCCTTGTTGTCCCAGTTTATATAGTCTCTAAGTCAAAAGTCTTGTGATTCGCTGCTCCTTCGCCGTCTGGATCTTTGATGATTTCTCTCCTCCAATCAATCGTGATCCCACGCTTAAGTTTCTATTTCCCCGTAATTTTCCCTCTCCGTCTCTCGTTTTCCGAGAACTGGGAGCCGGCTGCGTTTATCAGCTGTTAGTGACCTTGAAGCAGTGTGGCTGGAGAGGCTGCAGAAGTGTACTTTATACTCTATTACATTCATATTCTGTGATTTGCATATTGGCAGATTGTGGCAGCTATGGTAAGGAGTTAATGTGCTTGACAACATAGCAACATATTAATTAGCATTACAACACTTGTTAGATTATGTACGGCATTTGGTCAGGCTAGAGTAAAATAATAATATGATTTGACAAAGAGAAAAAGATTAGAATACGAGACAAGAGTCAAGACACGGTGGCAGCATGCAACTAGACGCGCAGCAGCAGCTTGGGGGTAGTGCTTTCACACTGGACGCGAAACAAATTTTTAGTACGAAAGATTACATTCAAAGTCAATGCAAAGACTCGAATACACGCGTTTTGCATCTGGTGTGAAAGCAGCTTAATAGAGCGCTGGCGAAGAGAAGGCGTAAAACGTGTGGAATGCAAGCAAAAGCCTGCTAAGTGCTAGCCGCAGCCAGCGCTATATTAAGCTCTATAGTGTCTAAAACAAAAGCCCTGTTGAAGCGCTGGCGTAGCTAACGCGTTATAATTGTTCATTACCAGCCTACTTTCATTTACTTCCATTTTTCAGTGCCCGGTCTGCTCTTCTTTCTCCCCTTTTCCTCGGTGCTTCTCTCCTCGAATGGATTTTTGATTTTCGGGATAGCATCTGGCTTGATTTTTCTCTTCTTTTTCATCGCAAACTCAGACCAAAACTCTTTATCCTCGAAGTCAGAATCGTTGAAGTGGTCGCTACCAATCACACTATTGTCGCTTGGTCCTTGCCATTTTGCAGTCAGTTTCAGTTTCAGAGTCAGTTTCACCTGAGAAGCCCCAAATTTTACTTATTTTTTCATCTTTTGGAAATCAATGAAGGCTGACTCCTTCTTTGGATACGTTACTTCCACCTGCTACAATGCATCGGGTAGGCATTTGCTCTGCCGTTTCCCGAAATTTCACAAGAAAATTACGATTTTATGAACTTACTGCAGTTTGTGTCCCATAGGCAGTAATAAAAAACGAGCTCCACTGAGCTCGTCTCGTTCGTTATATGACGTCAGCAGGTTGATGTGTCAATCCCACGGAAGTTGGACCTAATTGTGGGCGGGAAACTGAAAATCAAGGTCTACCATCAGAAAACAAGCTTAAAATTATTACTGTGTGTATTTTCATGGGAATTTCTGGCGCAGACATAGTTTACAAGTACAGAACTATGGAATTAGTGTCAATGTACCCGGTAATTGAGAGTTCCTTTAATTATCGTGCCTCTACATCACCATCACCGCCCTCATTTACTGCTCATGGATGACAATGCCGGAGCCCACCATGCGCGAATAGTCACTGGACACATCCAGAGGGCTGAAGTTCCTCATTTAGAGTGGCCTGCACGTTCTCCAGACTTGAATCCCATCGCGCACCTCTGGGATCAGTGAAAAAGATGCATTCAGGATCACCCACAACCTCAAACAAACGTGCTAGAGCTCCAAGTGGCGCTGCAAGTGGAGTGGTAAAACTTCCCTCAGGATTGTATCAGGAGACTTGTGAACAGTATGAGAAGTCATTGTCAGGTGGTGATTAATGATAGAGGTGGTCACACTCAATATTGACCCCTATCACCCATCTCCGCTTTTTAATCAGGATATGGGTGCGTTGTTACTCGCTTGCTACAGACTGGTACACTGCTTGCTAATGTTTAATTTCTTTTAGTTGGCTCAACTAAATGTTCAGAAAGAAGAATAAATGGTGCATTAAATCTTCATACTTAGCAATAGCATTCCTATGTTTTTGTTAGCAGAATATTTTCATTGTTTATCAGAACACACCATTGAAAATCTGCTCAGAAATATAGGAAATACATGATAGGATAGAACACAATGTAATTATGCTAAATTAAACACACCATTTTCATTCTTAATTTTATGTATTTTTATTTTCAATAAATAGTATCTAAATGCAATACACATTTTCTATAGGCTAAGTGTGCCACTTGTTTCAAAAACATTTCCAGTGCAAAACATAACAATTCCATGGTATCAGAATTTTGGATATTTTATTCCACACAAATATCCATGGTGCATATTTTATAACAAAATTAAACAGGTGTTTCACATTGCAGTGTGAGTGTGTCTATAAATGCAGTAGTGTCAATATCCCAGTCCGTTGTCGTCAGATTCCCAATGCCAGCCCAAGCAATTTGGAAGGTAGAGAAATAAATGTAATGGTAACGTCATACATCGTACTACATCTTAAAAACTCAATGTCGTTCATCTAATCGCTGCATTCTCAACATTCTCAGACTCCTAAAACTTTTAAAAGTTTAGAAGTTTTAAAACTTTTATTCTACTACATTTTTTAATCAAAAATGAAAGACTACATCAAGATAATTTAAAATTTTAAATTTAGGGAAATCCGTAGACACCAAGCATGTTAATATGGGAATATGGCTTACTGGGAAAGTTTCTTTATATTTCCTATAGTTGCCGTAGCTTTTGGTTAAGTACTGTACTTGCCACAGCTGAATTGACCAAAGTATAATAGTGACCAATGTTAATTTGCGACTAAAGTTTGACTTTGAAGTGACACTTTTTCAGTATTTCAAAATACAGAACTGAGTTTATACAAACCACCCAGAGACACGGTGATTATGGACCACTCTTAAATTCTATGCATACCATGCATTCAAATGCCAAAATGCAGCATTTCTGTTGTGTCCTGCAGTGTAATGGGGATATTAGATTGCACGCTGATCTTATTGTTCATTGTTTTCTGAAAGATTATCCTCGTAGAACGAAATTTTTGAATCAGATAAGGAGAGATGAAGGCCCGTAACTGCAGAGGTTTTCTGATCGCAATACACATATCCAATAGTTATATTTATCGAGGCATTAGCAGTGGCTTGATCAGGTCACGACTGAGAGTATAAGATTCTGTTTATCACATAACTGAATCACGCAATTTATTATAAAACAAGTGTAATTTCTGTAAGCGCCCTTCAGGTAATTCCCAATATATGCTACCACAGAGCTGACGCCATCACTCTGCTAACTTGCACAGCCATCAAGTCATTACTTTCGCGTTTGAACAAGCAATGGTTTGTATTGATCACTTCCACATCATTAGTTGGACCATAGCGGAAATACTAACATTAGAAGCTGGGGATTACATCATTAAGCACACATAATCACCCTGTATGACAGAGGGTAACTGTAGAAGCCAGTCCAGCATATCACACGCTACCTAGCTTGCCATGTGTTTTTCACAAACCTGAGCTAGTTGAAGCATCATCTAAGGTTGGGGGGCAGTCAGGGGATGATAGCTTCTCTACCGCTTCTGGCTCCCTTGCCTTGTCCTTTCTCCCAAAGAACCGCCTGATGTCCATGTCAGGGATAAGCATTAATTTGATTGAAATCAGTAGCAAGTAATACAACCCTCGCCTCCAGCATGCAACTACTGAACTGCCTACAAATGTAACATTGAGTGGTAAAGACCGCCCGATGTTGAACCTGGAAATTCTAAAACTTTATCCTCACGATTCTGCGCCTCTGCCCATATTTGGGCTTGCCCCATATGATTGGCCTTTGTGATCATGCTTCGCAATTATTCCTGCTGCTGCTACTACCGCATCAGTGTGTCAGCCATGCAAAGTGATTTGACACTAGTTGGTGAGGCTACTGTTGTCGAATGCGGCGGGAGCGGGGAGGGGCTTCGGGAGACCTGGGGCTATTGGCCAATCATTCGGGGCTTCAGCCGGGAATGCCAGGGGCCAACGACGCCCCTGCTAATTGAGTATTAAAAGTCTTTCATAAGTGATGATGGCAAGGACTTCACCATGCTGTGAAGGACTGCATGGGCAAAAGGTTCAACAATTTAAGTCAACGTTTCTCAGTGTAAAATTTCAATGAAATTTGGAATTTCATCCTTAACAGTGCTGAATATTATCCAAGTATTCTGAGAATCCGAAGAGATTTCTGTACACATGGGGCAAGTACAAAAAACCATATTTAATGGCCATGACCGTCAGGTCCTCAGGCGGAACACCATGGAAAACAAATTGGATTCTGTTGCGGAAATCACTGCGTGGGCACTTCTTGACCTTTTTTTAACTAGGTGAATCATTGAGAACCAGTTCTCATTTACAATGATGACCTAGCCAAGAGGCCTCGGCCAGAGCACATAAACACATAATAAAGCACATAAAATCAAAAAAGTCAACACACAACAAAACACGAAGCAAAGATGGCTACAAACAGCATAAGAGATGGAACAGCCAAAAAGGCAAAAGTAAACAGGAACACTATTGATAAAATTGGCAATGAGCACCATTTGTTGCTGCATCCACAAATCTAAGTTAAAACTATGCAAAGATTAAACCATATATGAGCAAGGTTTAGAAATGGTGCTGCCTTGACTGGACCCACGCTCAATGAAGATGGATGGAGGTGAAGTCGAGGTCTGTCTGGGGCTCTGACCAATCAAAATGCAAAACTCTTTTTGGAAAGAATCGACGCCGCGTCCTCCAGGATAAAGAGGAGAGGGACCATCTGGCATGTTATCAGTGTACAGTTCAAAAGCCAGCATCCCTGATAGCATTGGGTGCAGTAGAACACATTGCATGGATAACTTACACATCTGTGCAGACAGCATTAATATTAATACTGCCATCCAGATTTTTTTTTTTTTTTTTGGGGAGGGAGGGCCTTGCTTATTTCAGCAAACAATGCCGAACCCCACATTCTACAAGTTTTAAGACAACACGGCCCAATAGTAAAGGAGTCTGGGTGCTACACAGGCCTACCTGCAGTCCAGTCCGGTCACCCAAAGAAAGTATTTGGTGCATTATGAAATGAAAAATATGACAAAGGAGGCCACAAAGTGTTGATTGCTTCTAAAACAACAGCAATTGGTCTCCTCAGTTCCCAAATATAACATGAGGAGGTGATGCAAACAAGACGGTGAACATGCCCCAGTCCCAACATTTTTGAAATGTGTTGCTGGCATGAAACTCGGAATATACGTTTATATATATATATATATATATATATATATATATATATATTTATATTTGCAGATCATTGCGTTCTGTTTTAATTTACAATTTACGAAGTGTCCCAACTTTTTTGGAAATGGAATCGTGGATTGGACGTTCTCGACTGAAACGTTCAATGCTCAGGTCAATAATGATGCCATGTTTACACTTAGTTCTAGCCCACGAGTTCTCTCTGAGACTCGGCATGACCTCACCTTTTTTTAATCTGTGGAAAAACAGTTAGCCAAGGCAGACATGGCTTCACAGCCCCGCCAAATTTGTTGGGTTGAACCTCAAGCTTCGGAGCAGTCGGGCTCATGTTTACCTGTCTAAACATAATGCTGAGTCAGTTGCAGCAATTTGCATCAACATCTGCCTGCCAGCAATTTACACTAGCTTTATCTCATTCCTTGCCCATGTTTGTTGCGCGCAATTTATAGTGTTGAGATTGTATACTTTCAGTCAGTGCAGTAAGTTGATATCCTGGGGTAATTTGTCTGCAGTTTACTTTTATCGTTTTAGTCCTTGCATTATGCAAATTTTGCTCGTTTATACATTGGGACAATTTTACAGAGTCCAACCAGGTTCTTTTCGTGTAAGTCATTTTATACGTTGTAAACATCCCTGTTTATTTGTCAACGGCATATTACAATATAAATGAAGCGTGAACTTTTTCGGCTGATCATCCGAAGATCCTCTCGGACTCTAAATCCAGACCTGACTCCAAAGGCTCAAATTTTTGTTTTCAATTTTTGATCATTCTTCTTGGAAGATTTTTATCAAAATGGAGTGTTTTGTCAGTGGTCTTGACCTCCATTGCATTCAGTTAGCAGTTGTGATTATTATTTACATTTGTATGTTTGATCAGGCGACCTCTAACAACTCATTCGCTGCCTTTCATTATAAGTGGGTATTTAGCTGTAGAAGGGTATGACTGTATAGATAGGCAGGGCTATCCACCTGTTTTTACAGGCTGCCCTGAGCTAGTGCTGTGTGCTTACTCTTATCATGATCTGCCTTTCACCGGAATCACAGGCTGCAGAGCATTTCTACACAGCAATTACTGTAATCACTGCTGATAATTTATGTGTTTCAGTCAGATGCTCTTCTGACCTGACCTGACCTGACCTTAACTTAGCTGACTGAGGGCATGTGGGTTTCTTCCCTGCTCTTCTCCACTGTTACATAACCGATACAAACTATGAAGCCAGTTTTTTAGGTCACTATCCAGGGATGAAGGACAGTGAGATACTAGCAGCGAAAGACATTTAACTGCTGCCCCAATGTGTTTAATTCACACCCATCCCCAGAAACTATGCATGGGAGTGTATGAAGTGATAGGACAGTGTTTGGTTTGTGTGTTTGGCCGTTTTGTCCCATGAATAACACAAGGTCACAAGTGACATTAGGTTACTTTGGTTTACCAACTAAGGGGGGGGGGGGGCACCACCACAGTACTTCATGGTGGGAAAAACGGATATCACTGGGAATGTCTCTTGCGACCTTGTGTTATTCATCGGACGATTTGTTTGCCGGTTAGCCGGAGCCAAACGCTTTATAATAAAGGGCTTATTTATGATAAAAGCCTATGGAGTGATGGCATACAACAGACTGATTTCTGAAGATAATTGGTGCTCTCTGTTCAAATTCAGTGGCTGGTCATGTATACCAATGACTGGGCACTGCACATTACTTATCTGTATTTAATCCTTCTGAGTTGTCACATAGACAGATTCAGTTGCACAAACCATTTTGATTTCTGCTGATACACTGAAATTGGCTGCCTTCTCGCTGTTCATGTATTCCTTGCATTGATGTCCTGTTGAAAAGCTATGAGGGCGCGATTCTATGGCCACCTAAGGTTGATTTATATTTGTACATCAATGCAGAACCAACACTGTGGGCTAACACAAGTAACGCATGCCGTTGGGACCACTTACACTTCTGTGCTGGCGCGTCTGCATCGCTCGGCAATTCCTCCACCAGAAGGAGCTGCTGGAAATGCGATGCTAAGCAGCCCAACCAAGTGGACCAGTCTCAGTTGTTGCAGTCTGCGTTGCCACTACGCATAGTTACGATTGAAGGGAGGTGCACATACTGTAATGTTACAGTGTGGGGAACCAGACCATACTGTATCTACCTCTGGCACAGATTCAACGCAAAAGTATAAATCAGGCTTCAGTCAGCAATAGTAGGCAAAGAAGAGCCAGTATGCTTAGTTTTATAAGCCGTTGTACACAGTGCCCATTTTCTCACCCTCTCAGTAACCCTGTCCCTCTGCTTGCATGACAGGGAGCCTGCGTATCTATGGGCACATGAATCTGAGACTGTGGGGCCAGATGCCTGTAATGGACGATGCCAATGAGAGGTAAGGGAAAATGAAGGCTGTCCTTTGGCCCCTGCTTTCAGTGAGAAGAGACTCACATTTTTTTGATGTCAATTTAAGAATCCTATTTATTGTTTAATGTGGCACACTGAAATTTGTATTTTGAAATAGGTTGCTGCGTGACTGAAAATTAATAGTTTTTAGTTTGATGGAGCAATCAAATGATGCTACATTCAAGGTTAATTTCAAATTAAGCATGATCTATCACTCTTAGAGGTAAATTTCAATTGATGAAAGGGCATTTCTGAGTTTTTGAGATCTGTGTATGTAGTGAGAGACGGATGCAAAATGTGATGTGTCTATCACAGTCGAGGACAAGCTTTTTCCTTTAAATTCTGGTTTCCCTAATCAAAATGATTGAAAGTACATATTCCATGAAGAAAATAGCTGTAAAACTTGTCTCAAAGATTGTTTCTTTTTACTTGCTTGAGAATGATTTTATTTGTGTTTTTATTTGTTAGGAGTCCATGATCTGAGAGGACTACTTGTGCTTTCCATTTTTCACCCCCTGCCGACTAATAAAGACCCTGTGCCCTGATGACCAAATATTTCAGTTATAACTCATCAATAATGTAGTGCCCTCCACTAAATATTGGCACCCTTAAAAAAACATGAATTATTATCATAATAATAATTATATTTAATACCTTGCGCAGGCTGTCTTTGCCAAAATAAAAGCTCTGAGTCTTCAGTGTGTAATGGGGTTGCAGGAGACACGACTAGCGGCCTGAGACCATTCCTCCATGCAGAATCCAGATCCTTTAAATTCCTAGGTTGAAGTTTAGCTTGTCCATTGGTTTTCTTTTAGATTTTGGTTTGGGAACTGGGGTGGCCATGGCAAAACCTTGATTCTGAGGTCGGTGTGCGATTTTGGTGTTTATTTTAATGCTTTGGAATCCTGACAAGTTGACTGGGGCCTTTAGAAGATTAACTGGGCCACAACTTGAAGGATCAAGCACCTTACTTCACAGTGGGGATGCATTATTTAAGGAATTGTTTGTTTTTCATCAAACCCACCCCTGGGATTTATTTCCAGGTAGCTTGATTTTGGCTTCATAGAACCTGGTCGTATTGAAAGTTGCTGCATCATTTGACAAACTGTTGGCACACTTTACCCTGGCAAGCCTCCCAAATATGTTATAGTTGTGTCGATGTTGTCTGATCATAGTTACATCCCAAGCTTCACTGCCCGTTTCTTGAAAGAATTAATTCAAATATTGTTTTCTTTCACTTTGACAGGGGGTCCCCCATGAATACTTCTTGTAAAAAAAGAAACTTTAACTCATCTGGGCGACTCGCCATTTGCTGATGGCAAATTTGAGCTCTACTGCAATCCAAAAAAACACTTAAAATTCCCCACTGACTGAGCACAGCTTGCCCAGTCCTGGCAGAATAGTACCGTACTGAGCAGGAGCCCTGAAACACAGGGGGCTTGATTTTCCTCACCTCCCCACCATGCACCATACACAGGAGGACTATTGCAACCTTTACCTTGATTTCTCAAAGGTATTGGCTCTACTGTGTACATGAAAACACATGCTCTTGCTGTGCAATAGCCACAAGAGTGTATGATAAAAAGAGGCTTAAGATGCTGGGTTCACTTCAGTATTGAGTTTGCCACTGGATCGATTTGACCTACCCAAAGAGTTTTCTGCTAAGCCTCTCTATTGTTTAAGTGCTGGTTTGCTTTGATACAAAAAGAGCCTCCCCGGATAGCAAAAAGTGATTGAATCAACATTGTGATATTGTTAGGCTGAAGATTGCAATCAACATTGAGGTCAGATATTGAGAAAACATTGAAAGTGCTCGCTATGATCAACATGGAAAAAAGACTGAATTTCCAATCAGTTCTGACAATGAATCAACCTTGATTCAACTATGATATGATCAACATTGAAAGAATGTAGAATTGCATCAACATTGATTCAACTATATATGCATTGCATTATATGTACATTGAAACTATGTTATTATGAAAGGGCCATTTCAACACTTTTAACCCTCCTGTGTATGTTTTTAATATGCCTTACTAAAATATAATCACTTTATTACTCTATTTATGGTATAGTTCAACAAGGAGCATGCCAAAGTAGTGTACTAGTCAGTGATATCACTGCTATATGCCTGAATGGCAGTGATGTCAGTAATAGACAAGTTAGGAGCAACCCCCGTGGAACTTAAAAGCACCATATAGAGTAAAATGATTATTTTTTAAATGAAGCATATACATACAATCGAAGGTTAAAATGCTGAAATGGTCCATTTAGTACACTATACTGCAGTGGTTCTCAACCTTTTTATACAAAGACCCCACGTTGCAGAGACATGTTTTGAGGGACCCCATACTTGATTGTAATTATTTCATATGTGAATATTCAAAAATGAGTTGTGAGCTTGTAAATTGGCTAATTCCATTTTTTTTAAAGAAACCAAGGTTGAGAACAGCTGCTTTACTGAATGCTCTATTAACAAAAAAAAAAACAAAAAAAAAAAACAATAAAACAGACCATTATTCATTTAGTTATTTATTAAAGATTCCAAAGAAATTACACTTTTGTACATTTTAGCACACAGCTTTTCTTTTGCTCTTTTAAGGTTTCCTGCCTGGCTTAAGTGGAGGAAGCACCTTAGAGAATTATCTGGCCATCAATCCCCCCCCAACAGCACCATTGAAACAATGTCAACATTGAAAATCATCGTCTATACTACGTTCGTACATTGATTCAACAACAGTTTTTCAAACGTTGAAGTGGTATCTGTAATTAAACATTGAATCAACATAGGTTATTTTTGGTTGAGGTTGAAAAATCTATCTTACCAAAAACCAACATTGAATTAAAATATTTTGCTACCTAGGTATTTTGTGGCTTGAAAAACATACTTAAAATTATTTTATCAGCATGATACTTCATACGTTCATTACAACTAATGAATATACATGGTTTTTATAAATATTTTTACATGCAACTTTTGTTTGTTGACCATATTCAACATAAAGATTAATTCTGTCATGTTTCACATAGGGAGCAATCTAAATCCAATCCATTTATTCATCTGCATATTAGCTAACGTGCTTATTCCTGGTTGCTGTCATGTGGGTATGGAGCCTATCCTGGCATTCACTGGGCTGCAGCCTTCCCGTAGGAAAAATGTGTTGCTTAATCTCGTCTCTTGAGATGAATTTGAGCTTCTCATATTTGTATCATTCTGTGATCATTTGTTTCTGAGTTACTTCTCCTAAAGGTCTCTTAGGAGCAAAAGATAAACTAAAAAGAGACAAGACATCACTGAGACAAAGGAGGTTGAGTTGAGATAACTATTTGAACAATACTTGAGAAGTGGGATAAACAGAGGAGATCTCATAATTGTATGGCCCGGATCTCAATTATGTCTTGGTTATTTTGAAGGAGAATTAAAGAGAACAACTCAAAAAAAAAAAAAAAAACTTCAAAATCCTCCAAGCAGTGGGATGCAGAATTATGCTTTTTGGGGAAACTTTTATTCGGTTTTGCCGGTGATTGCCGTAGAAATCTTTTTTTTTTTTTTTTAATTTAACTGTTCTCTTTAATTCTCCTTCAAAATAACCTAGACATAATTGAGATCAGGGGCATACAATTATGAGATCTCCTCTGTTTATCCCACTTCTCAAGTATTGCTCAAATGGTTATCTCAAATTAACTTCCGCTGTTTCAGTGATGTCTTGTCTCTTTTTAGCTTATCTCTTGCTCCTAAGGGACCTTTAGGAGAAGTAACTCAGAAGCAAATGATCACAGAATGATGATGACAAATATGAGAAGCTCAAATTCATCTCAAGAGACGAGATAGAGCAATAGATGAGCAAGACACTTTTCCTATGGGAACAGTTCACCATTTCTTGGTGCACACAAAACTATGCATCATACTTAGATGCCCCTATTAATTCTCTCCTCCTCCAATACCATGCGCCCCCTGGTGTTTCTGGATTTTCCGTTTGAAAAACGTCACTCTCTTAGACATCACATTGAACCTGCCTCCACCTGCAGAGAGTGAAGAATAAACAAGAACAGTAAGTGGTACAAGTGCAGTAGTGATAGAGGCGTTGAAAACTTGTGATTTTTCTTGGGGCTGTATCTGTGCGCATATCCTAAATATCATCAAAAATCTTTAAAAGGCACTTTTAGGTCACCTGAGATAAAGTCACAAAGTGACGTATTATAATCGCTTTTTGTCCGTCGTCGTCCGTCGTGCGTCGTGCAATGCACAATACATTTTCAACTTCTTCTCAGAAACCGTGGACCCAATTTCATTTAAATTTTGCAGGAACTTCCCTTGGTCAAATATGCACCTAAATTGTGAGTTATATGGTGCCCACCCCCAGGTGCTCTAAGGGCCGGGGCTAAAAGTGGTCAAATTCGCTGAAATCTAAATAATCTTCTTCTCCAGACCCAGATATGCTGGAAAACATGACTTTTCATAGATGGAAAGCTCTTGAGGTGCTTTATTAAAATTGTGAACTTCATGACCCTCGAACTCCATGTTTGCCCCTGGGGAGGGGGTGAAATCTACTATAGTTTATACAGGAAAATGATACTTTGGGTATATTTTGTTCATTTTCGACTGGAAATCATTGAAACCTGATTGGCATTACAACCATAAGATGACAGTTTGATACCATGACATTTTTCACCCTGTCTCTTCCCCGGGGGCTGAGGGGTCGGCCCCAAATGGGGTCATATTGCCAAAAATTTCTACAATCTTCGTCTCCAGACCAAGATAGGCTGGAACTAATACTCTTCATAGATAGAAGGTGGTGGCTTGAGGTGCTTTATCAAAATTGTTAATTTCACAACCCCCCCAGGCTCCATGTTTGCCCCTGGGGAGGGGGTGAAATTTACTATACTTTATATAGGAAAATAATACTTTTGGGTATACTTGGTTCATTGACATCAATAACATCTGTTTTTATACAACTCAGGTGACCGTTAAGGCCCATGGGCCTCTTGTTTATATTGCGCTTCTCAACCTGTTGATTGTACATGTATTTTCATGCACATGCTGGCTTTCCTGGAAAAAGTAAATATTGGATGATAATCGCATGCAGCTTGTTACCTGTAAACAATGTAGCTAGCCTGTTATAACACCTGCTCCTATTATGACAAGCTAACAAAAATTAAAGTTGCAAATGTAGGCTAATTCATATTTTAATATTAAAGGAGAATTCCGGTGTGAAATTGACTTGGGGTGTATTGAAACATGATAACGAGTACTAAGCTTTGTCAAATACCCCACCTCTGTACGCACGCAACATTTTGAAATAAATGGCTTTTTAGCCGAAGCTCCCAACAGGCTTACAGTTGTAGTGAATTGGGCATAACGTTGCCATGCAAAGAAATTTTTTCATCATTAACAAAGCTCTAAGTAGCTCCACACTTGATCGCTAGAATTCCGAAGGCCCTGAGATTTAAAAAGAGGCACTGAGAACTTTGAAAATGCACGGGTAGTTTATTAAAAAAGACTGTTTATGCAAACCTAACCTTGAGGTAGTTTCCAGTCGTCTCCATCTTGAAACTCACAATAAGTCAATTGACGAGCACGAACGAATAGATTGCAAACTGTTCCCCAATCCTTCCTATTCATTCGTGCTCGTCAATCGCCTTCTCGTGACTTTCAAGATCGAGGCGACTGGAAACTACCCCAAGGTTAGGTGAGGTAGAGCGTGATGACCAGATTCAAGACAGGACTTTGACTAGGGCACTCCAGAACCTTCTTTTTTTTTTTTCTTTTGAGCGTTGAGAGGTGGCTTTGCTTGTGTGCTTTGAATCGTCCGGCTGCATATTCAACTGCGCTTGAGCTTTAGGTCACTCACAGATGGTTGAATGTTTTCCTTCAGAATTTTCTGGAAGAGAACAGAATTCATGGTTCCATCAATTTTGGCAAGTTGCCCCGGTCCTGAGGCAGCTAAGTCCTCCAGACTATCACACTACTACCACTCTTTTTGACTGAACATTGGTATGATGTTCTTATTGTGGAATTCTGTTGGCTTTAAGTCAGATGTAATGTGACTCATGTCTTTCACAATGCTCCGCTTTTGACTCATCAGTCCACAGAATATCATCCCAAAAGTCATGGGGGTCATCAAATTGTCTTTTTGGCGTTCTTTGTGGTTAGCAGTTGTTTGTGCTTTGTGGCTCTCCCATGGATGCTATTTTCTTCCCCTGTGTCTTTTTATTGTGGAATCGTGAACTTTGAATTAAAATGAGGCAGGTGAGATGTTAGTCTGGACTCTTGTGTGATCTCTTAGATGTGTCGTCAGTGGGCTCTGGGAGGAATTTTCATTGGCTTGCCAGTCCTGGGAAGGTTCACCTCTGTTCCAAGTTCCCTCTGTAGATAATTGCTCTCACTTTAGTTCCCTGGAGTCCCACAGCCTTAGAAATGGTCTTGTAACCCTTTATAGACTTGTAGATGTCAACAACTTTGTTTCTCATCTGATATCAAATTTGATGAGATCGCAGTATTACGTACTGTTTTTTTCTACTTCAAAATTGACAAACAGGTTCTTTTTAAATTATTTTTTGATTCAACAGAGCTGGTATTAGTCATAATTGGGCACATTGGGCAAATTGAACCCAGTTATCAAGAAACATTGTTCAATTCATGGATTTGTTTTTTTTCCACATAGGGCCTGGCGGGGTCAAAACACTTTTTTCCGTCAATAAATTAAATCATCTTTTAAAAACTGCATTTTTTTTTACTTGGGTAACCTTTGCTTTATATTAAAATTACTTTTATGATCTGAAACATTTAAGTGTGACATTTATGCAAAGCTATAAGAAATCGGGTAGGAGTAAATACATTTTCACAGCACTGTCCTTTTTGATTTTTGTAAATATTATTTGTCTAATTGTTTGATTTTGGGTGTACATGGAATAGTTTCTCATCAGGATGGGTCTAGGCAGGGATATTTAAACTTATCCAGAAATTACAGATGTACTTGCAGCCTTTTAATGAAGTTTGGACCGCTCTCAAAGTGGAGGAGAGCATTCGATGGAAGGATGGATAGGGGATCGGCCGGGGCGAAGGCGATGTTGTGTGGACTTGGTCTGTGATTGTGTGAACATTGGGAGCCCCAGGTGGCGAGACTGAGGGTGGGGCTCGCGTCTCTCGTTGGAGTCTGTGTGGCTCCTAAGCCCCCCGGGGTCCCAGGTGGTGGCTGTTTCTTGCTTCCTTCTTGGAGAGGGGAAGGTTGGGAGGGATGTAGAATCGATACGAGTGGGGATTGTGGGAATGAAGGTGGTATATATAGGAGTGCCGACGAATAGGAAGGCGCATTGGGAGTGGTCTTGTTCATTAACCTTTGATATCAGGAACACCCTTTATGCCTTCCAGTTGGTTACCTGATTCACCAAATCACACTAGCAGAGACTCTTAAGGTTGAATACCCCTGGCTTTGGCAGTAGCATTTTAGATGACCTGCTGCAATACATATTTATAGAAGGATTCGGAACCTCTTTGGTCCTGCCTTTGGACTGTAGCTGTCTGATCAGTAAAAAGCCTTTCATGGATGGATATGAGGCAGGAGCAATGGTTCTCACCTGTGTGCTGCCAGCATCCAGGCTGTATCTGCTAATGATTATATTCTATCCTTGAGAAATGCATTGAAAATGATTGCCAAACACTGAGTGAAAAGAAGAATGATTACATTGATGTAATGAGGGACTTTAGAAAGAGAGCAGTGGAGTGAGGGGGGCGGGGGTAAGAGTTTGGAGGCGTGATTTAATGGCTCATGGATTTTACAGTTTCTCTGTTTCAATTTAAACTGCATTTTCATCTGATGCGAAGGTCATGCCCTAAAGCCTTCTTCAATAGCTGATCAATAACTTCCCTGCCTAGAGCCTTTTTTCTTTTAGTTTCTCAATTTCCCCTACTCTGTGCTCTACAGTTTGGGATCTCCAGGAATAGCTCTTAGTTTACTGCTGTGACACGTATCGAGCTGCGCGGCTGAAGCATGGGCACTCCTCTGTGATTTTTGTGCTTTTCCGCCTGCATACTATGGCACTCAGAAACGAAAAGGTGTGGAAATCAGGAAAGGTCTTGTGCAGCTGGTATCCTTGTGGCTGCAATGTTGTCTTCGTTTTGATGGTTTGAGGTTCGAACCTCAGCGTGGCCACATGAAATCAGTGCAGCTGTTTGACCCTTGAGCGAGACCTCTCACCTTATATTGTTCTAGGGCAGAGGTGGGCAGCGAGGGCCGTATCTGTCCCTGGTTTTCACACCAACGTCTGGTCTTTAATTAGTTGATTGTCTCAATCAGCCAAACCATTTTTGAAATGTGACGTTTCATGCGCATTTCTTTAAATTATCATGAAACTACAAAGACAAGTCTTGTCTCCCTTCATAAAACATTTTCCTTTGATCGAATCATTGCGAAAATCTATATTTGTGCATGCAATCAATTAACTCAACTAGTCAGGGTAATTGATAGGAATAAAAACCTGCATACACACCGGCCCTCCCGGACCGTGATTGCCCACCCCTGTTCTAGGGGATTGACCTCTGCTTCGCCTTATTTATTTTAAGTTGCTTTGAATCACAGTGTCAACTAAATAACTGAAATGCGTATGTTAATGAGCTTTGAACGGAAATGGTAGAAAGGTCTGGTAGAGTCTGGCACGGGACGCAGGAAGAGTACACTAACAATTAAGTGCCTTCGCTCACAGTGAGTTGAACAGTCCTTTTTTCGGACCATCTGAGAAAGCAAGCCAGATAATAAAAGTTCTAAAGCAGAGAGAGTTGTGAGACAGTCACTGGCATGAAAGAGACTCCACTCTGTCTGGACCTTAACCAAAACAACCTATATTCTTCCTACTTCAGCCCCTTCATGGTCTCATTAAAAGGAGTAGAGGTAACTGGAGGTGTTTTGAAGGAGTTCTGGGAGAGGTTATTGTTCTTGATGCTTGAACTGTGACTGCTGAAGTATGACTCTCCTAACTAGTCTTTTACCTATGACAGAATATTGCCAAGGGGAGTAAAAGAGAGAAAGAGAGTCTGAATGAAAGAGAGAGGGAGAGACCAGTGATCACTTTAGGCCAAGTCTGAAGGGGCTGTGACTGGATTGGACAGACACACAGAGGTGGAGAGTGAAAAAAGTGATAGAGAGAGTTAATGAGCGAAGGAAAAAGTGAAGAAAGCAAGAAGACATCAGGAGCCAGATCAAAATGAAAGTTTCTGTCTAGTTGAAACCTCTCTACTCTATCTTCTGAGGCTCAACAAATGAATGGAGTGTGGATCGAGTCGTTCATGTATACTGCCAGTCCAGCCTGCTTCTCTGCACGCAAGGGGAAGTGTTCACTGGGAATGCTGGGGTCACACTCATGAGACTCCACACCAGCGTAAGGTAAACAGACCCACGATGTGACAGAGCTCTCGGTGGAGAAATGTGCGGCGCTAAAAACAATTTAGAGACGCGTTCCCGGTGGGCGTGGCTTCTCACGGCTGTTGTTCCTTTGCTCTCGCCCCTTTGTTCCCATCCGCCCGCCCGCCTGTCAGGCGTGGGAATGCGGAGACCGGCCCGGAATAATGCTGGAGGCGAACGGGTGCAATTAAGGACACGGGGCATGCGGTGCTGTCTGTCCGCTGGACGCCGGCTAAACGTCTGATGACTGTCTGACATTTCTCCAAGAGCAGCCGCTTGACTGAGATGACTGATAATGGCACATGTAATCTGTCAGGATATCGCAAATTGACTGGCTGGATCCTCGCCGCTCTGCTCACAGATGGTTTGTGCAGAGCGATCCCCGGGCCTAACTGCTGTGCACCAATCAGAACGCCAAATGTATCATTTTTGGAGAATCAAGAACTATATATTTTTTGTAATCAATGAAATATTAATAGCACAATTCACTGGCATGTTCAGGCATATGTGCCAATGGGTGAGTCTCAGCTGAAATCCTTTCAAACTGCAAAACTCAAATTTATGCTGATGGGACATTTTATTTCTCTCTACATTTCCTCTCTGTGATTACAGTAAATATGATGTTGAGGACTCCTTTATGTTCATGTGAAAATGCACAACATCGCAGGCTAATGGAAGAGAAAAGCACTTTGGTTTTCAATTATTTATATTGCTTCAATGCTGTCTAAAATTGAGACTGGTGCCTGTTCTTATTGAATGAGGACAGAGAGAACGTGAAGTTCTTCTGCTGCCTGTAAGAGGAGTTCTGGCTGACTCACTTCTGTTGTCACTATGTGTCAGCATGACAGCAGGTGGGCTTTTGTGCCTATCATACTTCAAAACTCGCAAATAAGGGGTGATGTGACTATGACAAACTTGTGTTCCTTTGATATTTTTCATGTAGGTCAGTGTGATTTGAACTCTGAGCACAAGTAGCCACTGAAAGATTTGTACCGGAGCCTCTATTCAGAAATTTCTAAACATTCCCAGCTCTGGCAGCCAATTCAGCTTTCGTTTAAGAGCCCAGCTGAAACGTAGTCGTTCTCCTGGACTCTTCTGAGTGTGGAGATAGACTTCCATCTGTTCCCACATAGAGCTGAGAACCCAACACTGCGAGCCTTAGGACAGGGAGTAATATGCCTGTGATTTTATCTACCGTCTCGGTGCTTGGGGACATACATAGATGAAAAAAGGTGGTGATGATTTTCAGAGCAACTTGGAGAGAAGCCCTACTTTTGAGGAGTCCAGGAAAATTGCCGTAAAATGGTTGTATTGGAGCTGCACCAGTGCAAGAAACAGCTGCTCAGATGATACCTTCCGTCAGTTAGAACTCCTGTCAACGAGAATTGATAAAGTGCTAGAGGGCAGCGATTAGGCAGTTTATGGTGGAGCAGCGAGCCACTATACCCCACCTGCATTGATGGAGTGTCCTGCGGAAAGGATGCATATCAATGGAGGGTGCTTACTCTTTTGTGTGCTGGATTCCTTATAAGGGGCAAGTGCCGTGTGCGAGCCAACCATTCATCAAGAGCTGATTGCTGACTCTCAGCTGGTCGAGCGCATGCTGGACTGATTGCTCAGTTTTAGGCCAAGTGCCCGGGTGACTTTATATTTAGTACAATTGGAAGCACTGACCCCCGCTTCATTTTGCAAGCGCCTTTCCTGGTGAATTTGCAGACTGAACGAACATTTCTACTTTCTGCGGTCATCAACATCAGATGTTCATTTTTTTATTGAAAATAAAATGCAAATGAATGGACCTGAAAATATGGCTGTGAAGTGCATTGTTTGATGAAGACTGTACAAGTGTTTCTCTCTCCCTTTCCGCTCATCTTTCGGTTCAGATAAAGATGCACCAAAGCCTGCAGCCCATCTTATTTCTTTTATTTTTTTTTGTGATCGAAGTGCCTGTGAATGATGACTTACATTATCATACAGAGAATGTTGCTCGGCAACCAATATTACCAATGCACTTTTTCGTCAGCAGCTGGGAATTATTATTATCATCGCAGATTATCATCTTGTACTGCACCCTAATATGAAGTAGAGATGTAATGATTCTGAGTGAACATATTTCCAGTATCTGCTGTTTCCAAAGCAACACTATTAACAATTAACAATGAGCAATTTGTGGCAATTTGGAGTACATTAACAATTGTGCGGATAATCACTTCTGGCAAGTTGGACAAAGCTTCTCTTTTGTCTGGCTGAGTAGCATCCTCCTGTTTTCTTATTTCAAGGGGTAAAACCCCCCCATGAGCAGACAAAATTTGGCTCACTAAAAACAACTCATGAATTTCAGAGAATAGGCTACATTAACCACTTAAAACTATTGTGTCAGTTCTAATAATATGCTGAATAATAGCATCCAGACTTGGAGATATGATTCTTCATTCTGTTATGCTTGGCCGTATTCCTATAACAAGCAACAAGCATCGTAGATATTCAGTTCAAATCATCTGTTTGATAGAGAATACATGTAATCCTGATATTCAAGAACGAAAATAAATAAATAAATAAAATCCATCGTCGATATCGAGGGGCGACGTGGAAATAAAAGACGTGTTGTGTACTTTCAAAACTAAAAACCTGCACAAGTCCAAAACAAATATTAAATCAAGCCATTCTGAAAACGTTATTATTCATTTGTCGTTTCCACAAGAATTAGTTTGGGATTTTCTAAGTACTGTAGTTTTATGAGTTTGCAAACTTACAAAAATCTAAATGCGCTTTTATTGATGCTCAGTAGCCCTGTAAACAAATTTACAAATCACAATGGTAATGCTTTGGAATTGCCATTGGGTATAGAATGTTAGTATGAGTTGAGAAATTAAAAACTATAATGACTTTTAATATCTCACAATAATAAAACAGCCATGGCAATACACTATGTCCCTAATAGAGTTCTGTGAGACAATCAAATACCTTTCCTTACCAGACACCACACCAATGACTTGGGTGAGGTACAATCGTCTTCCTCTCCTGGCCCATGTAGTTTCCTCGATCAAATTTCAGATTTTCATCAGTTACGAGCTGCAAAACATGACAAGAAAAACAAATGTCATATAATTACAAGGATATTGAATAATCACTGTAATTTCACTGCAGAGTTTTGTGTACATCTGGAAAAGTTAGAATCGATTGACCTCTGACACCTTTGTCATTAGAACTCCGACTTCCTTCACGTGCACGCCTGAGTCAAAGGCATACACATGCAGCTTTCTGCTATCTGAATTATAGAGTGCCTGTGGATATGTGCTAATGAGGAAAACGTCTGTCTCTAGTTAATAAAATGTAAACTTTGACTTCATGTATCAATTTTATATTCTTCCCTAGCATTAATTGCCTCAGTTGTTTCTAAGTGATGGTTCAGTGCAGTTCGCGTTATTTGCATGCTAATGATTCCCTGCGCACTATGTAACAGCATATATTTTTGATATTTTGGAGAATCAATATTTGATATTACTGATAAGGTTCATAACGTAACCTGAAGGGCTCTTAAAATCTAATGTGTGGCTTAACATCTTCAGAATATTCTTGAAGTTTCATAGCCCAAAGCACTGGCACAATATATGGGCAAACTCAATTCTCATCGCTGCTCAGCTTCGCAAGTGAAACTGATGTCTTTTTGCACAAGACATTAAAGCTTCCAATTGTGTTTTAGTCATTATTTTCTGAGTTTGGACAAAGCCATTCACTCAGGTAGTTATCATTAGTCCTGTGGCACAGTTTGTCTGGCCAAAAGTCTATTACTCCTAGAAGTGAGCAACAGTAACTTATACTGGTTAGATGGTAATGGTAACCCGCAGCCAAGCATAACACAGGATGTGACATCTAATCACGTGATCTGCACAGTAAATTCACAAAATCCGTCACTTTGTGCAGAAAAGCCCACCGTCTGAGAAATCTGTTAATTGTCGGTAATTCCCGATGGCTTCATTAATATAAAACATGCTGAATTGTGGGAGATATATTTTTGCTGGTTTGCTTTAGGAAAAAAATCCCATGATTCCATGCGCCTTATAGCTGGATTGGTTTGTGGACAGCCTGCACTGCATTCGCGGAGAGCTGTTGCAATTTGCTTCTAACATGATTGCCTCCCCTGACAGTTTCTGGATTCACCGCTAGAGGCGCCCAAACTCACCTGATACGATATTAACAGACAAATGCCATCAACAACACTCAATGAGTCCTCGCACACTTCTAGGAGTAATAGACTTCTGGTCTGGCTTATTGTCATCTCCAGTTGTGTTGTTGCACAGGGCTGTGTCTTAACCACTGAGCCTGAACACAGCTTGCATAGTTGGCGCCTTTCCTTTGGTCTCTGCAATGCTCATTTGCTGAGCAGTGTGGGGCCAAAAGCTCACTGACCTAAATACAAATCTCCGATTTGTAAAGTCACTGTTTGCGGACTGTCCTTTTGGAGAAGAAGGCAGTTTAACAGAGTGGAAAATTGGGCATAATTGGTGTTTGCAATAACCTTTGCAAATGGGGAGAGGATGTCTGGCCTCTTATTACACTATGAGGGTGAGAACCAGTGAATTTTCGAATCCTGATTGTCAGTGTGTGCAAAACGGGCTGTAATTGGCAGGGGAGTCAATTCAATTTATAAGACAAATGTATAATATGCAATGTGAGTCACCCTATGTTCCCGAAAGCCTGATTTTGTTGCAGAGCTATGAAAGTGATATGCTACATCATCTGTGTTATTGCATTTGTTTTTAAATTAAGGCTTAGGTACCATCCTCTGTGTTTTATCGAAATTGATAACTGAACTTTTGTGATGTGAAATTAGAAAAAATGCTTTGTGGTTGTAACATTTGCAGCCATTAGAGTAAGTGGATAAAATTTTGACCGTGATGCACTTAGCATTGTTTTATTGCTGAGTAATAGCAATAGTGCTCATTGCCCAGGCTCTATATGTGATGGCTGGTGAGTTGAGACGCCAAACGCAGTGGCCAGAATAAAAGGGGAAACAGCAGATGAGAGAGAGACACAAATAAAATAAGAGGGCGAGACACGCACTTCCAACGGACCTAGAGGGCGTCCGAGGCAAGGAAGCAGAGCGAGCTCGACAGGACGAAATGAAAGGAAAAAAACAGAAAGATTCCCTTGCTATCTAGAACTTGTCCTCAAATATGCAGCTAAACCCTTAACAACTCTCTTTCTAGAGACCTTACCGGCTAAAGTGCAAACGTAACACTGACACTCTAGCAAGGGAAGTGAGGCAGAGCTAGAGCTTAAATAGAATCCGGGCGATGCCCCCAATTAATGCCAGCTGGCCCAGGAATCCGATTGAGAGCAAAACGATATCGTCCCAGACGAGAGCAACAAAGAAAGCTCTCAAAGCCTCCAAACCATGACACTATAAGCAATATTTGATTTTGTACTGAAAAAAATCAGTGTGTTAAAATAATGTCAAAACAGGAGACCTTGTGTCAATTTTCAATTGACTGCTTTGTGAAGTCAAAAAACGCCTAATGCCATTAGCTACAAATAATTTGAGAGTAAACATTTTGAAACCTTGAATACAGCTATACAAAGACAGAGTGTCATTGCCTCCGAACTTCTGAAAGCACTGTCTTTACTGTGCCCTGTATCTAGCAGAAATGTATCATGGAGAGAACATATGCTCAATGAACTGGAAATTCTGCTTGGCTTGATTTAAAAAAAGGAAAAAAATATTGAAAATTATGACATTGTCAAGGTACTGGAGCAGAAAGCCCATGAGCTCATGAAGACAATCACTGTGCAGTTTAGTTTCACATGCTGCCTGGGTGACTACATGATGCATGATCATTTCACTTTGTATTGCTACAAAGAAACAGACTCTTACCTGCGTTTCTTTTTCATGTTTTGTGGTTGCATTCGTTATCTTTTGGACATTGAATAGTAGTAGATTTTTTTTTTAATGTCTACATATATACAATATTATTTTGGATGTTTTCACATGTAATGGACATCTCTTGCAATGAAAATATCACATGCAATTTCACAGTTTTGTGCATGCATTATGGTCATATTTTATCATTACTGCCACTATGAAACCCTTATAAGGAAGAACCTTACATAAATGTCAAATCAAAACATTGTTTTGTATCAAAACATGGACTTGCTCGCAATGCGAATTCCCCATCTCTGACTTTGTTATTACCTGAAGTAGAGTTTTACACTTTCATTTGAGCTAAGCTAGTGAGTGCATTGTTGTATTTTGCTGAATTGCCATGTTAAAATGCTGGGTGTACTGGGTTATTTCCTGTTTAGCTTTATTTTACAGAGCAAAGGAAATACAGTAGTTTTTACATGCAAAATTCAGTGGTGAAAGGAAACTAAATTTAGTTTTGGGAAACTACGCGAAATATGAAAGTTAACTGTAGTGCACTCACTGAATACATTAAAGAAGATACACAATATAGCCACTTCCTGTGAATTACGGAGTTGTATTGTATGTCCCGGGGACAATTAATGCTCTAGGAAATGTGACTCACTCTAAGTGGCAATACGTTAGAAAAGTCATGACTTAAAAAGCAATGCATCGCAGGCCATTAATCCCATCTGGAAACAATATTGAAACTATCTGGGAACATGACGGCAATGTGTTTCAGGTCTGTATGTGATTGCATGAGAAAAAGGTTTGAATCATTCACTGCCTTCTTTTATCGGTGAAGGAACTTAAAATCACTTGATGCGTCTTGTGCTCGAATTATGTTTCCTTCATTCAACAAGAAAAGCTATACTTTTACTGAGCAAGGTAAAAGTTTTGAGCAAGTGCCCGTAGCATTTATTACTCCTTTGTGATCAAGTTTACTGTTCTGAAATAAAAAGCAGTTTTTCAAAATGATTTTTTTAAGTTCAACTAAAATACTCCAGAGAATAAGGAATAATATTCTCTATTTAGAGAAACAACGCTAGCTTGAGCTGAGCACTGAGAGTAATGCAGCTTTGCCGTCGGCCGGACCAAATGCTCAATGAAGCTACCACAATGAGCACAGAGCCCAGTGAAGGGGATGATTAGGGCATTTTAGGACACTTCAAACGCTATCATGGGAATGGCTGCAAATTCAGTGCACACATTTAGAGAGGAATTACCTTATAAATTCCCCAAATAATTGCAGTGGGACAAAAGAGCCTGTACACATTGCTGCAATGTCCCTGGAAACAAGCCCGGGTGAAAATTGAGCATATGGATGCATCGTGTGCACGGCAAGCCACTGTGAAAGAGCCGCAGCCAATTGGGAAATTCTAACTCTCACACAACCAATGGTATAACTTCATCACTCACTCAGTCAGACTTTTGCAAAATTCATCACTCACTTGACTGACTAGTGATGTAACATCCTCACTCAGTCACAGACGTTCGCCTTTATGGAGCTGGCCCTTGCTTTGCTGTCGATCAGAGAGAAGTTCAGTCATAGCCACTGTGAATCATTCACCATGGAGTTCTCCCGTCCGCGAGCATTTCAGAGGTGCATTTACATTGTACTTCATGAGTGATTGTGGCTCATTTGTGCTGCCGTTTTGTTTTCCTCCAATCAAGATGTAACCTGCTCCTCTCAGCTCTGTAAATTTAATGTACATGTAATGTACCTCTCTCACCTATCTGTGAGACTGGCCTCATTACATGGATACTGACCTTGCTGAGGTCTGGAACCATCATTATTGCCTGTCTGTCTTGTTATATTTGGTTGTTTGATGCCTAGTGAGGGTTTAAAAAAATTGAAATACGGCCAACCCTGGAGGTATTTTTGCAGTCAAAATGCTATGTCAATTACAAGTTGAAAATAATCATTTGAGTGCTTAAATATGCCATTTATTGAAATATGACGTATGAAAATAAATTGTATGGTTTATTTTATGACTCACCATGTCTTTTATCTCTTTACTTGGAACTGTATTTGCAGTTCAGCACTAGTGTATGAGATTTGTTTTGAATCTGGCTGCATTACTCACCTCTGAACAAAGATTTCTCCTCATACAGAGGTGCTCTTTCTGGTTTCAAAGTAGGCTTTTGAATTATCCTGCATGTGAACGGTGGCTGACACGTGTTTCTGTTCCCTCTTTGCCAGTATCGCCGTGGCCCATGGCCTCCCCAGCTTCAGCATGCCGGAACGCATCGCTCTCATGGCCTTCCTGTCCCTTGTTATGCTCATGAGCATCCTGGGGAACCTCCTGGTCATGGTGGCCGTTTGCAAGGATCGCCAGCTGAGGTCAGTCAAGCTCATTTAACTGAAAGCAAAGCATGTTGGGTTGTGTCCCATAAGGAGCGAAGCCAGCCGTCTGATCCTGTTCATCACCGCCTTCTGCCGCAAAGTTGCACTGCCTCACTCCTCTTTTAGGCTGATTAGAAGCGATTGTCGGATTAAAGTGTGTTTACAGCCCACCACGGTCATCTTTCAGGAGTAACAGCTCCGCATTTGTGGCTCAACTGGCCCATATAAGGCTTTTCATGCTTTCCCAATGAGGCAGATCAATGCCAGGGAGAGAATGTGTGTTGTCGGTTGGTAGTATCATTGAAATTCAGCTGCGCACTTTGCAACATTAATTGAGCTGATGTCATCTAACAACCATTTATTTTGTCTTTGTAATTTTCTACAATTGAAATCTAGTTAAATTGGATTAGAAAATTACTGCCTGCTGTTTTTATTTACATTTTACGCATTCTCTCAATTCTTCTGGAATTTATGTTACAACCCCAATACCGAAATAGTTGGGACGAAGTGTAAATTGTGAATAAAATCTAAATGCAATGACTTTCAGATCGCATGAGCCATAGATAACATAGCATATGTTGAAACTGAGACATTTTACATTTTTATCCACAAAATGAGCTTATTTCAAATTTTCTGGCTGCAACAGGTCTCAAAAAAGTTGGGACACAGGCAAAAAAAGGGCTGAGAAAGCAATAAATATATAAGAGAATCAGCTGAAAGAACATTTAGCAAGTAATTAAGTTAACTAGCATCAGATGTGTAACATTATTGGCTATAAAAGGGATGTCTTAGAGAGGCTGAGTCTCTCAGAAGTAAAGATGGCCAGAGGCTCTCCAACCTGTGAAGGGTTTGCGTAAAAAAATTGTGGAATACTTTAAAAACAATGTTCCTCAATGTCAAATTGCAAAGGCTTTGAAGGTCTCATCATTGACAGTGCATAACATCATCAAAAGGTTCAGAGAAACTGGAAAAATCTCTCTGTGTAAGGGACAAGGCCGAAGACCTTTACTGGATGCCCATGATCTTCGGGCCCTCAGACGCCACTGCATCACTCACCTGCATGATTCTGTCATTGACATGGCTGAATGGGCCCAGGAATACCTCTAGAAACCACTGTCTGTAAACACAGTACGCCGTGCCATCCACAGATGCCACCTAAAACTCTATCATGCAAAAAGGAAGCCATTGTTGAGCATGATCCAGAAGCACTGCCGTGGTCTGTGGGCCAAGCCTCATTTAAAATGGACTGTAGCCTAGTGGCACAGTGTACTGTGGTCAGACGAGTCCAAATTTGACATTCTTGTTGGAAATAATGGGTGTCGTGTCTTCCGGGCTGAAGAGGAGAAAGACCACTCATTCTATTATCTGTGTTCAGTTCAAAGGGCAGCATCTCTGATGGTATGGGGATGCATTAGTGCATATGGTGTATGACACTTGCATGTTTTAAAAAGCACCATGAAGGTATATAAAGGTTTTAGAGCAACATATGCTCCCCTCCAGATGACATCTATTCCAGGGAAGGCCTTGTGTATTTCAGTAGAACAATGCAAAACCACATACTGCAGCTATTACAACAGCATGGCTTCATAGTAGAAGAGTCTGTGTGCTGAACTGGCCTGCCAGCAGTCCTGACCTTTACCAACTGAGAACATTTGGAGCGTAATTAAACAAAAATTCCGTCAATGGAGACCCAAAACTCTCCAGCAGCTGGAAGCCTGTATTAAACAAGAGTGGGATCAAATTCCAATGGCTAAACTCAAGAAACTTGTCTCTTCAATGCACAGACGCCTCCACTTTGTGTTAAAAAGAAGAGGGGATGCTACACCATGGTAAACAGGCCCCTGTCCCAACTTTTTTGAGACCTGTAGCAGCCATCAATATTTGAAATGAGCTCAGTTTGTGGATAAAATTGTAAAAATTCCTACTTTCATTTGCTATTTTTCTCTGTGTTTTGTGTTCTATTTTGAAAAAAATACTGGCTGGAGTGATTTTTGATTTTATACACAATTTACACTTTATCCCAACTATTTCGGAATTGGGGTTGTATAATTCCCTACACAAGACTCTTGGTGGAAGAGCAGTGCATGTCAGTTAGACACTGAGCAGGTCTGAGCATTTAGGAAGAAGCCACACATTCATTCCATATTAATGTACAGCTGTTAACCTTGCTTAATGACCTGTGCACGGCCTGGAAAAGACTGGCAGTTAATTGCGGTACATGACTCATTGTGTCAGTGAAACAGCTGGTATTGCCTTTGCTCACAGTCCATGCTTATATACAGTTGCCTGTCTGGAATTTGTTTACAATCCACTTGTCACTGCAGTCAGTCAGCAATAGGCAAATACTTATCGCTCTCGACAGGCAAAGATGGAGCATGAAAGCTTTGATTTGGAAGGATGGGTCAGCCCGTGAGGAATGGCTTTTAAATCACATCAAGGGATCACATAACTTTACAGGCACAGCAGCAGCGCAGATTGTGGTATTGCTCAGTGCACTGAGCATTGAACTGTTTCAAGACCAGAGTTTATTCATACAGATCTCACTAGATGTACATTGGATGTCGGCATGCTAAAAGCAAGAGGAAAATAAAAATACTTATTTACCAAATATATCTGTAACGAGCATCTTGGCTTATGGGTTAAAACCACTGCAATCCATTGAGTGCTGCATTATCTGTGCTGAACATTTGTGCATGTGCTATTATAAATTAATTACCTTGTTCTGAGAGAGCTCCTTTTACTTCATTAACCGTTCATTAACAAGTTAAAATGTATCAGACAATGGGAAAAACTGAGCTGGAAAAAATTTTGTAAAGAAATTAATTGCAAGCTCTTCTCTGTCGTTTGCTTACACAGGTATTCGATGACTGGCAGACAGAGTAGAACACAGAAACCAATAGTTTTACATAATGAGACGAATACATCACCTTAGTCTAAAATCATTCTTTATTTTTTTCTGCTGTCAAATGTAGTTCTTTAATTAAAAAAATACAATTTTTAAAATATAATTAATTACAGGCTACTCTGTAATTGATCAGTATTTATTACAAGATTAACCCTTAGAGCGCTGAAATAATTTAATTTATTAATTATATAATTATTATCCAATACGGTAATATAATAATTTACATTTTTTAAATACTTATCTTGTGCTGTTGAAAACCTATCATGTGGCATCTTCTTTAAAAGAGCTTCCGGGAGGTCTTTTAAACAAGTCACGGCATTATAGGTTTTCAACAGCTCTGACTTTGATATCTCACATCATTGAGTAACAATAATTGCATTTAGCACTCCAAGGGTCAATAGGTGAAACAGGTTTTTGCCGTTTTCACCCGAAATAAATCCAGTGAACAAAATTGGCTATTTTGTTGTTTGAAGTACTAGGGAAGACCTACACAAAGCCATTTAAATTGTAACTCTATCTTACTTCGTTTTGGAGCTCTGATACAAAATACACCAATTTTGTAACTCATTACCGTGTGGCCCGGCCCAATGTCACTTTTGCTGAGGTCAACACTCACTTCCTTGACAATGGTTGAAGCTCAGAGCCTAGCAACACGTTCACTCATACACGTAACAGACGTCAAGAAATACCTAATATTTGACGATCAAAATATACTGAGAAATTGTTTTCTGTTCTTTTATAATGAGCAAAGTTTGGGTTTAAGATCACTGAAAATAAAGCATAATTCCATTCAATACATGGACAAGAGGGCCATGGCGATATACACTGTGCAAGTTGTTTGGTTTGTTCGGGGTGAACCAGTTGCCATGACTGCGGCAGGTTGACCTCGGAGTGACATCACGTACGACTTTGGCAGCGTATTACCGACTGGGGTCTTGGGGGGGAAATAACAGAGTGGGTGGGTAGCGCGCTGAAGATAAGATATCTACCTCCTGCTATAATGCTGCAATAGGCGACCACCTACGTCAACTATGCTTAGATCCAGTCCTGTTGCTAAAGGCTTTTTACAGTAATACGTCTTCTGTTAAATGACAGTTCAGTTCATGATTGGTTCAAAGTTGTCCCTGTATTTCTAAAGATAGGATCCTATATATAGGAGTCTCTCACCGGGAGGTACTTCTTAAAGCATTTTATTCATCATTAATGGAAAGCCTGAGGCTCTAGTCTTTCTCAGGTTGGATGAAATTCAGGTGCTCTCCATATTGGCAGTTCATCTTCAAGCAGTGGATCACATATTCTTTTGTCAAGCATTTTTTTGCTTTTTTCTCTTGTGTTCATTACTTCTTTCCTTGCCCCTGCTTTCCAATTGTGTAAATTAAATCACCTTTTTCAATCATATTCATAGTCCTTATGCGGATATTTTCTCTGAAGCCCTGACAGGTCTCCCTCTGTGTGTCTCTTCCAATCACGCTCTGTCTAATTTTCCTCCGTGAATTCAACATGCTCAATTTTTTTCAAAATAATGGCTGTCAGTTCCTCTCCTAACAGAATTACCTTTATAATTTGAGAAAATCATGAAATGACAAAATTGCAAACACACTCCTTTATGATATGAGAAATTAATTTAACAAGAAAATTTAATCACAAAAAAAGAAGAAAATGCAATTCAGTGTCCTGTCTCGTGTTTCAGAGTGACCACAAGTATTGTGCACTCTTTTAACCATGCTTTGTAAACAGGGCATGATCACTATTTCTGTTACTTTCATCTGTTTCTGCTTTCTTTCTCTGCACTGGGTGTACAGGGCTGAGATAATACACTCATTTACAGGCTCTTGAGCTCGTGCAGCAGTCAGGTTTGCTCTGTGGTTTGGTTGTCTAATTCTGATATTGCCGACAGGTATTTTGGTTTGTTTACTAATTACGTTTACTCTGATCGCTCATTGCTATGCGGGGCTTTTATGAAAACGATCTGTTATTTATTTTTTTATTTAGCGGTATGTAGAGTAAGCATCATAATTCACTGAACGGTGACACATTTTTGGCATTTTGGTTCTGTTGGCTGCATCAATGACTGGATTCAGTTGAACATGAATTTTATGTGCTGCAGAGAAGGCTGTAGATACAAAGTCCCTGAAACAAACAGGAACTGACGATGGCTGCTGCTTTACAAGCCCGGCAGAGCATCACCAGGGACGATACCCAGTGTCTGCCTGTGTTTAGGTGCTTAAAATGAAAATAAGGACCGAAAAATTACGACTTCATTTTTATATTCGATTAAATTCTCAATTTTTTTTTTTTTGATGTGCTGTAGAGTGATTGGAGGGGGGAAATATGGACAAATGGCGTTTCATTCATAAATGGTACATCAGGTATGTACTGTATGTGAACATCCTCTGATTAAAACTGGCAGTCTGTACCTCAGCCTCTTTGTCATCTCACATAATCTTTCAAAACTCAGAGTGCTATAATACGGGACCAAATGAAAAAGTGTCAATGTCCAAAGAATTATAGTATGTTCTTGTCAGTACCTGCATATAGAAGGCAGTTTTAATACCAGACTTCTTGTTTTTTTCCACCCAAATTGTCACTGGACTTGATTGCTTGTTTTAAATTATCATTATGCTTTTTTATAGGTGAAGAATAACCTGATTCAGCGTCATAAGCCTTATTTAAGTTTTCTCCACAGAGGTATTTGTAATGTATTCAGTGCCATGATTAAGCTCGCTGATGTTGTTTTTTTGTGGGTAATCTGGCATGTGCTTTCAGCAGGATAAGCTTGGCAAAAACTTTCCTATTAGCAACGTTTGGCTTTTTTCCAGTCCAAGACCATTATTTCCGGCAGTTGGGTATACAGCCAGTTCTCACCTCTGCCAGAGACCTTCCACCCGAACCTTTCACCCTCAGAGACTGTCTTAACTTAACCAGGTTATCTGAGACTGGATCGGACCCCACATTTTTATGCAAATAATGTTTTGGCTGCCAAATTTTAAATATATGAAATTGATTTAATATAAATGTATTAGGGTTTACATGCACTACATAGCCAATGGAGTTTGGACAAGTCACCAAATGCTTATTGATTTACATAGAAAATGGACATTTTTAAACTAGATATCTGACATTCCAATTGAATTTTTAATTAGTTGGCCAGTATGGCCTGTTAGGGTAGACATTAACCTTCCATATGAGGGCACAGGGATTCAAATCTAATTTATTGTGTGGATTTAGCAGCCCTTTGTATACCCCTTCACAACTCCAATTTTTCATTGAAACTATTTATAGTAGTGAAGGGGTGGGGTACATGTGCTAAAAGGGCAACAATTTCCATATCATTGAGTAACAGCGACCTCCATAAATATCAGTACCCCTGGTTAAGATGTGTTCTTTAGCTTCTCTCTAAATCATCCAGCGACCTGGGTCCTCTCCTCTGCACTCTCCTCTTCAGCTCACTCCACAGGTTTTCAATGGGGTTGAGGTCTGGGGACTGAGATGGCCATGGGAGGAGCTTGATTCTGTGTCTGGTGAACCATTTCTGTGTAGATTTGGCCACATGTTTAGGGTCATTATCTTGCTGAAAGACCCAGTGACGACCCATCTTCAGCTTTCGGGCAAAGGCCACCAGATTTTGATTTAAAATGTCCTGGTATTTCAAAGCGTTCATGATGCCATGCATCTGGGCTTCTGGAAGAGAAACAGGCCCACAGCATCACCGATCCTCCCCCATACTTCACCGTGGGCATGAGGTGCTTTTCTGCATACTCATCGTTTGTGTTCCGCCAGACCCACTTGGAGTGTTTGTTGCCAAAAAGCTCTATCTTGGTCTTATCTGACCAAAGCACACGGTCCCATTTGAAGCCCCAGTACCGCTTAGCGAACTCCAGACATTTTTGTTTATGAGTGAGAGTGAGAAAATGTTTTTTCCGTGCATGCTTCCCAAATAGCTTGTTGGTATGTAGATAGCACCTGATGGTTGTTTTGGAGACTTTGTGACCCCAAGATACTACCATTTGTTGCAATTCTTTAACAATGAGCTTTGGAGAACTTTTTATTTCTCTTACCATCCTCCTCACTGTGCGTGGTGGCAAAATAACCTTGCATCCTCGTCCAGGCTTGTTTACCACTGTTCCAGTTGTTTTAAACTTCTCAAAGATTCCTCTGACAGTAGATTTGGGCAGGTGCAGGCGAGTGGCTATTTTCTTATAGCCATTGCCTGACTTGTGAAGGTCAAGACACATCTGCTTTACTTGAATGTAGTGTTCCTTTGTCTTTCTCATGTTGAATAGTGGATAAGAAAAATGGTCTCTGTGTCACATCATATTTTTACCCCAGGGAAACAGAAAGTGATGAATTACTAATTAAATGTTCCTAGATTCTCTGACCAACTTTGTAAACTACTGTGGAAATGACAGAAATACTTCAATTACATTCACAGTATTTCCTAGGAATTGTTAGGGGTACAAATAATTGTGGAACAGGTGATTTATGAAAAATAATAATTTCTTAGTCAGGGATTTATTTTTTCCCTTAAAATTCACTTGAGTTGAAGGTTACGTTTTTCTATAATGTTCAGTATGAGAGTATGCTTCTGCAATAAAAATTTAATTTATTTTAAGGCTTTTAACACATCTTAACCAGGGATGCCAATAATTATGAAGGGCGCTGTAACTGCATGAAAATACCCACAAGCTGCAAATTTGTCCAATCAGCCCGTAATGTAATGCAATTTAAATTAAAATGAAAATGTCAGATATTTGAAATTTTAAAAATGTCTGTTTGCTTATGTATGTCAGTGAGGGTTCAGTGAAGCATTCACACACTTTTTTGCTCACCGTACATGTACATGAGACATCTATGGTATGATGACTTGTAAAAAAATTCAGTAGCTGTTTGCTTGTTCCGGAACTATTTATTTATTTATTTTTTGCTACAATTATTGAATTTAGAATGCCACAGAACCCCTAACCCTCATTAATGCTTGCACATCACCTCCTCAATTATTAAGCTCTTTATTTCTCGTTGATCCTGATTTCAGGGAAGCATCTAGAATTCAGTATTGGGCTGAATAGTTTAAGCCTTATCTGCCACATCTTTCTGTATCATGCCTTCAATCTTTCACCCGTTTGGGATGAAAACTGCACCATATCCCTGACTTCGGTCTTGGATCTCATAATTCCGGTAGGTGCTGCACAACCAAGCTTAGTAAGGTTTGATAACAACATTTTCAGGGAATTAAATCAGCACCAGCCCACCTGTCTATGTGGGCAAGACCTATAGGGGGTTAATTGAATCATCTTTGCCGACAGTGTAAGTGGAAATTCTCTGCCATGGTCAAATCAAGCTGGCCCTTTTGTTTAATGAGAGTAAAATGCTGAATATCCCGTCAACTCAAATCGGCAATTAAGCCTGTTCTACAATTGCAGCTTATACTCTGCAAAAATTAAATGTTTTCAGAAGCTGAGAAGTCATTTTCTTCATTATAATTTTACTGTGAGCCAGCGGTAATGAACAGTGGCGGCTAGCTGAGATTAGAAAAACACTCAAATGTAAGCTCAGCAACCCAATTCAAATGAAAATTAAGAAAACTGCAAGAGTGAATTAAAAAGTAAAAGAGGCCAATGCTGACAAGAGAAATGAGGCCTTCTAAAGGTGGCTGCTGATGGTCAATACTGTTTAATCCATTACTTTCACTGTGTCAAAACTTATCGCGAGGTTTTGACAGAGGGGAAGGGGAGGGGACTTTCCCACTCAAGTGAATCTCTTAATACTTAACAGATTCCCCTTCCTTCTACTTCAGTTCAGTAGTCTGTATTTTTTTTTATTAAGCTTTGACAGAAGTCAGGAAATGATCACACAGGTGGTAAGGCACCTATTCTGAGGCAATCATCCCACGACATATACAGACAATTGAACAATGAGAAGAAAAAAAATAGTAATAATAAAATAAGACAGTATACCAGCAAGTGTAAGTAACATCAGAGGAACAGACGGCAACGTGAACAATGCCATTTGCTAACCCATGTACAGGAATCATCAGAAGAAAATTATTTGTTAAACTTTTCTATATAAAAATGAAATAGCTTCAATTTAAAATCAGCAGTAGTATCAGAAATTTGATTGAGGTGACTGGCGCTCCACAAATAAAATAATCTTTTAAAGTAAGAATGGCAAAAAGTTTCAGTCCTAAATTTTTCAATTTTCATTAAAAATGTATCCTCATTTTGAAATGAAACAAAATGGTTATAGTTGAGGTCACATTTCCCCTTCAAGCATTTGCACAAGAATACACAATCAAATATATCACGTCTGTAGCCCAGCGGTGAAAGATCAAGCTTCATTAGTCGGGCTTTGTAATTGCTTCCAACACAATCATTATGACCAAGAATGTACTTAGTGGCTCTCTGTTGCACACCTTCAATATGAAGGAGAGATTTTTTTGACGAAAAGGCCCAAGATTGAGTGGAGTATTCTAAAAGTGGTCTTATTAGTGGAATATACAGTTTTCGTTTTGTTTGAACTGAACACGAATGACTGCAAGTTCTTTGAATTAATCCATTCATGTGATTTGCTTTACTGACCATTAATAACTGACCATTTAATAACTACTTATTAATCATCTCATTTCACTTGCTGATAGTTGTGAATGCTAAAAATGTAAAATGTAAAAAAAATAGACTGCAACTTAACACATATACAGCTTACAGCTCCTGGATGATATAATTGCAATTTTCACTTGAAAAAGTCCAATTTGGCTCAAGCTAACCAAAGAAATTTGTTTTATTGAATGTTAATGTACTCATTGTTTGTAAGTTGATATGTAGCTACCCCTGTAAATGCCTCATGTACTATTTTGTGCTTATACATTCATAGCCTTCGCTCACACAAACCATAATTTGAGCATTAATCTAAATTAATCTAACAATTCTTGAAATTAATCGCTCTTTCAATGCCAAAAACTGAAACTTTGCAGAATCCTATTTTCATATCTAGAAATTTCATGTGTTTTATTATTCATGTGTTGTAGAGAACAGTGCAAACTTCTGAAAGAGTTGTTCAGTCAAATCTCTCTCCGCCCTCTGCAGGAAAATCAAGACCAACTACTTCATCGTGTCGCTGGCGTTTGCGGACCTGCTGGTGTCAGTGCTGGTGATGCCCTTTGGCGCCATCGAACTTATCCACCAGAACTGGATCTACGGGGAGACCTTCTGCCTGGTCCGGACCTCTCTGGATGTGCTGCTGACCACGGCGTCCATCCTACATCTGTGCTGCATATCTCTGGACAGGTGAGGCAGCCTGGCTGCATTGTCACGGTGGGGACCATGGAGCGCAGCGTCTGAACCGAGGCGGCTTCCTCCTCCCCTCCTGCTGTTATTGCCTGTAACTACAGGGCGGCGGGGTGCCAGCCCACCCCTGAGTACATGTTGCGGCTGTCTGCAGGAGTGGAAATGATTGCGTTTCACTCAATTATCCTTCAAGAGAGCACAGTAAATGCGTTACTGTCAATATATGACCATTTACTGTTGAGACATGGGGTTATGTTGGATACCTTTTCATGCTGGTGTTTTTTTTTCAGTATCTCTAAGAAAACATCTCATGTGGTTACAGGGTTCTTTGTCAGCCCATATGAGCTCAGAGGTTTCCTCTCCTTGTCTACTGTCAATACAGATTACAGAAGATTAGCTGCACTGCTGCTGTCTGTAATTTGAGTACAATGGGAACGCTCTGTGCGATTTCTGCTTTAGCAAATGTTTTACATTTTTTTTAATCAATAGAACTGATCGTTGTTTGATCAGTGTGCGTTAAAGGGCAATGATAAGAGCGATGGTAGCATACTGACAAATATTATAGGTCGGCACAGTATGACTGATTTAATAATGCCTTGTGCACGAGCACATAATTGAATTTCATGCGGTAAATCCATCTGTTCCCAATGTGTTGTGATTAGCCAGATAGGATCCTGTCAGCAGCGCAGGTTGCCTTCCGTCGGATGGACTCCTGTGCAGAGTGATGTTTTCTGGTTCACGTAAGCTTCCAGGACTCCCTGGCTAATCAGGAAACCTTCAGTGTTAGCATGACAGGGGTCAAAAGGTCAGCTGTGGAAGAACAACGATTTAGAAGAACGATTACTTGTTTACTGGCTGTCATGAATAACTGATCAGTTAGCCGCTGAAAACCTGTGGTATTCTCATTCATAACACTTCTCTTGTTGCATTCACTCCACTGACCTAGCTTGGTTTAATTGATTGCAACGATATTCCCAGTAGTCTGTTATGGGCAGATGCAATTCCCTGTCAGCAGTTGAAAATTGCACAATTTGGTCTGCGCGGTTAATGCCTTTGTGTGTTGCGATGTGTGGGTGAGGGTTTGGTATTCTAGTAAATGGGGACTCCTGGCTGCCTGGTAGACTGTGTTTTTGCGATAAATCTTTTTTCTCACAATCTATTTGCCATTGTGAGCCATAGCAATGGGGGAGGTTAGCATTACTGTGGCAGAACTTGTTCTGCCTTGTGGAAGCTCTGCAGGCCATGACTTACAAGCCAATATTTGCTGTCTCATTTCATTTTAACATGTGTGATGCATCAGGTGCCCCGTCTCGGAACAGCTCTCTCCACTTAGGTTTCCAGCCTTTGCCCCTTAGGCTCTGAATACAAAAACATGTCATGTGTCTACTGTTTATTTATTTGATGAACTGTATGTTCCGCAATGCCGGATTGGCCGCTGTCACTGATAGTTCAGAGTCTCCAGATCAGGGATGATGTTTTTTTTGAGTCTCAGGGATCCTGAGTGCCTTTATGAAGGTCATGCTCTGCCAAAAAATAGTCGGCGTGATACATCCCAGTAGACACAAGTTTGGTATTACAGCTGTTATAGCTTTTTCACATTGGGTTGGTCAGATTCCATTCATTGGCAAAAATGATAACATTCCCAGTCCTCCTGCTGGTAAACGGTAAGCACTGCTAGCATTTGTTTCTAGTTAGCGGTTTATTCAAGTCAATAGGATAATTATTGACTAGCTCGCCCTTTTTGACATTGAAGTGATAAGTTATTTGAGTCACTGTTATCGTAGAAGCTTGAATTTGCTCATTTAATGGTGAAAGGCATCAGCATGCTGGCTGGCTAATTCATCCTCTTGATTTGAATAGACCGCCAGCTAGAGGCTTACGCTTTTCTCATTTTTCCAAATGATACGACACTGACATTTATGGGATAAATAGGATCTCAAATTTATGAAACAAGATAATTTTATTTCTTTGGCTGGAAATAAATGAAAATTGCCACTCGAGTTTTATAAATTTGAAACTCAGGTTCAGTCATTAGAGATCCCCTGTATTGCTTCCTCATTGGAACTTGCGGCACCAAGATTTCAGAGAGTGTGTGTGCAGGAGGTTACATGCCTACTGGCCAAAGGTTGACTCCCAAAACGGTGTAGTGCAAAGTAAAATAGCAAAGTACAGGCAGATGGCAAGGTCTGTGTAGTCACAGACACCCCCACGCACATCTGATGGCTCATAAGTGATGACTGAGAGGACTTATTTTTGTATGAGTCCATACATTTTCAAGGAAAAGTTTGTACCTTTAAAGAAAGAATGGCCTCAGAATGGTCTTATGGTTTAATGGTCTCTACAGCGCATGCTATTTTTAAAGAATGCATTTTGAACAAAATGATATAAAAGAAAATGAATGCTCAGGTCCTGCAGTTGTGTAACTGTTAATGTTGAATGTAAGAGTAGCGAGGGTACTCAGCACAATAAAAAGAACACAAATCCCCATCAGTACCCCTAGGCACCATGCCGGCTAATGGAATCATCAGTCTTTTGCATAACAAGTGCATCTCAGTGGGTAGTCATAAATGCACACTGAGGGCCAGATTAACTAAGACCTTCTGCATCGTGCAAAACCTTTTAGCGCATGCGAAACCAATAACGCTGCCAATGATTGGAGAAAAACAAACACCCTGGCCAATACCTGGCCATAATATCTTTTTCTGTGGCAGAAAGATTTGAACGGGAAAGAGGTCTTAGTGAATCAGGCTGTGAGTTTGTCTCTCATCTACAGCGCCTATGCACATTTCGTTTCTACCATTCCCGTTACGGAATGTGTGCTTTTGCTCCTAACCCTGTCTGAAAAGAATGCTTTTGAGTGACTGCCCCCGCATGTGGTGTGATTGCAGAGTGACTGATAGCAAGAGCCACAGCAACAGTAATTTACTGAGACGCCCGTCATTGATTTCAGCTGCTCTCTTTCTCTAAGCCCCCCCCCCATAAGTAAATGGGCTTTGCACTGACCTGATTTCTGAAAATACCTTTTGTGTGTTATCACTTGTGTGATCAGCACTGCCACGTCAGGACTGGCTGGGGTCTTATCCTGGGCTAAATCGCTGAAAGACTCTACAGGGCAAGATAAGGGTCCCTACAATCTGAAATGTAAAGGTCATCTAATGCTGACTTGCTCTGCTCGCTAGCCACCGGTATCTCAAAAAAAAAAAAAAAAAACCGTCAGGAATCAGATGCACAAAGTCAAATGATTGAGCTCATGTCTGCGTCGTGACTTCCTTAAAGGAGACAGTGTAGGGGAGAGAACTTGGGCACGTCTGTGCAGTGCATCACATCGAGCTTGAATACTATGCCTTTCCTGTGGTTAGCCGACTGCTCGTATTTTACCAGTGCTGTGGAGGTTCAGCTAGTCAGTTCTCCTCAGACAGTTTATAGAGATTTACCTTGAAAGAAGAGTTTGTTTGTCACATCTACCGTGATGCATCGGTCTGAGTGCATAAAGTTCCTAATGTCAGGGTGTGTAGCTGGCGAATGCCTTTCCCATTCGGTCAGAGACGGTAAGTGTTCTGTTTTCCCCCCGGAGGAGCGTGCTGTCAGTTTTTATGGGCATGTCTTATGGCCTGGGCATAAATCCTTGTGACTTAAACTGAGACGACTGCCAGAAGAGCAGGGTAGATGATGGTCAAAGTGCAGGCCTAGACAAAAACCGGCCGCTCAAAAGCTTGAGGACATAGACCCATACACTTGCGTGTATAAAACTGATAGAGCGAAAAATAATGGTTATAATATCTTCATTTCGTTTTAGCGAAGAGGACTAATTTCAGCTAGTCTATCACCTGGCAGGTGACATCATCAGCTGAGGAAAAGTGGCAAGGTTAATGACTGTGCTAATGCAGTGGACAGTACTAAGTGGGAGTGCAGGTTACTGGTGGTGTTGGTAGTCTTGCAGTAGGGGATGGTCTCTGGAAGCTTCCACATAATCAGAAACTACAATTGACATTTCTCTGGAGGAAGACTCGTATAGAAAAGTATTTTGTTTTTTAGTCCCTACAAATAATCAATTTTTACAAATGCAATAGCTGAGTCATTTTGAGTAAGTGGCAGCTGAATGGTGCTTCGGCCTCGTCAAAAAAGGATAACCATTGGTTTATGGTCTGGCTTTTCATTAGGGTTGGGAATTGCCTGAGACCGTCATTTTAATGTTCCAATATAAGTTGCCGATTTGATGCGTATTGTGTAAAAGGTATCCTAGTGGGAACCCCAAGAGCATCCATTTAGCAAGTATTAACTGAAATTAAATGAAATGAGACTATGTAAAATATCAATTTCACAGAAATATGCTAAAGAAACTGTGTGAAGCAAACAGAGCTTGAGGGTTGTTGGAAAGTAATCGTCATACGTAAGCATGGTTAGCATCTGACCACAAATTTCACCTGGACTCATTTAGGACTTTAGAATAGAGATTGATGATTTGATATGAGCATGGCAATATTAAAACTTGGTATGAGCATTGTGCAAATACAACTAATGTGCAAAGTGACTGTCATCTATAACTATGCAACAGATTTATCTGGGAAAAGGCTTCTGAGTGAAATATGTCTTGAAAACTGGTATTTTCAACCATGCTACTGAGGTGAAAGTTAAATTTGTCATTTGCTTCGCCCTCTTGATTGTAGTATAGACTGTGTAGTGCTGCTTCCAGTGTTTGTTGGCTAAATCATTTGGCAGCTGCTGGCTTGACCTTACCAAGGTGATGAATATTGAGATGCGCCCAAACATTAGTTGGCTGTCCTAAATATCAAACCTGAGGATTTATGTTCTTACTCACTCCCAAGAAATTTTCATATTGGCAACAGCATGCATTGTCTCGTCAAATTCTGTCCGTGTTCCACTTAACGTAAAACATGGCCATTCTGGTATTTGCATAAGGACTTCAATTAATTATTTGTGACTCGATGTATAACTTTTTTCTTTCTTTCTTTTTTTTTTGCTTTTAATTGATTTTTTATCAATGTGACGATAGAATTTGCCTCAAGTATTTAAATTAATTTGCAACCAAGTTAATTACATTGGTGAGGAGGTTTTGCCGATATTATGGAATCATCTTTGCCGCTGCATCCGTGTTTGGTGCGTCCACCGCAGATCCTTCGTGTTAATGTGATACCTCAAAAACTATTTTACAGATCCTTTTCAAATTTTATATGCCTTTAGGTCTTATCACGACTGAAAACTTGATTGATTTTGGGGTTTGTTTAATTAATAATGATGAATTGATTGATTACCTGGAACGTCATTCCATCATATTGCCTGATATGTAAATAGTATCAGGTTGAAATTGTGCCATTTGATTCTTTCAGCCATGATTAATTATTGCTGAATGCTAAACCAAAAATATTAGTAAATTAATTTTTGAAAAATAGTTAACATGAAAAATAGTGAAGCATAATTTTTGCTATTAATGAGTACATTCAGGCAGTCTGTGAATCCAGAAGATTAACTGGGTTCAGTTTGTAATAATTTCATTGGGCTGTCTGAGGCAATGCTGTAGCTTGGCTCTTTTTGTGGGGAGCTTTTGCTCGGAGGTTTTGGCGATAAACCCTTTGCTGTTGGGGGCGACAAAGTTTTTTTTTTTCAGACCTCTAAACCTCATTCATTATTATTCTGTCAGTCAACAAGGAACCCTTCAAGTAATGCTAGCTTGATATTTAACCTTAGTTTAAGGCAAGGACGGTAGAATTATCATATGATGTATGTCACTAGATACTGTTCCTCCTTCTGTGCTTGTCTGTCAACATCTTCCTGCTGTTTATAATGTGTATGTTAATTTTCTTCGAAAAAAATATGATGATAATTACCCGGTAAATATGTATACTGACAGCCGGAGGAGTAAACAAATTGGTAAGTGGCAATTTATGGTGCATTTGCGTGCAGTTAACCTTTTAGACCCCAGTATTTTTCTCTAATATTGTAGCAGTTTACAGAGAATTCGTATCTGCATAAGAGCTTTTGTTACTCATTTTAATCCGTGCGCTCTAATTCAAAAACAAAAAGAAACTGTCACTTCCTTATGACAATCGTTAAAAAAAATGCAAGTTCCTCTTTAATTTGGAGTTAAGGCAGACATGACAAGAGTGTGATCCACAACACTGCTCTCCCTTTAGTGTCAACAAATCAGAGGATACATTCACACCCTGTTTATTCACTTAGCAATGAACCTTAAGTGAATATATTTAATCATGTCAAAAAATGAAAATGTTCAGTGAGAGATATGCAAATTAGACAACCTAAAAATGTAAGTAGCCTCAGATCAAGATCATTAGTATCTGATCCAAACTATTTCATTCTTTTTTCCATGGTAAACTTTCACAGTTGGTGAAACAATACGCTCTTTTCTTTGGTTCAAAAATACAAAATAGTGTCAATGTGCGGAATGAACGCAAGCACAGGCTGGAGTAATGTGGCAAAATTAGATTAATTGATGGCAAAATCAGGGTCAGGCAGGCAATCGGAGTCGATATTTTTGGGTGGGCACAGCTTAGCTATACTGTTCAATTTTAATATGTCTCCCTACATAAATAATACCCATGCAAATAAGCTTTTATTTAATTAAACTTTGTAGTTTACAATTCAACAAATCTTTTCTTCCACAGTTTTCTGTTATAGGCTACATGAATAAAAAATAGTATTACAAAAAGAGTCCACATGTCCTATACCCAGCAGTCAGTTAATAGTCAAACCACTTACTCCACATTCCTTCCTCATCCTTATGCTTGGTGGGAACATGTTCACATGCATTGCATGAGTTTTAGCCTTGTGTTTGATTGAAATATTTTCATTCAGGAGAAGGTGTACAAGTGTACCTAATAAAGTGACCACCGAGGTCATCCTGCGCATTCAGTAGCAAATCAGTAAAAGGCAGAGCTAAAGAAAATCCTCCATATAGTTGAATCCCAGTTAGCCTGAAGTATGGAACCCAACCTAATTGTGAGGCATTATCTGAAAATAGCTCTGCGTCTTTTCATTTAAATACAGAATAAGTTTTGATCACTTTAATTTCAAGAAGCAATGACAATAACAATAATTCTTCACTATCCCAAAGGAAGTTTGCTGCTGAAGTTGCAGCCTTCAAGAATTGCCCGGAATAACCCGACCATACATTTTTGTCCACTCCGTCGGGTCTTTGCACGTGTATTTGACGTGACATCACAAACTATACAACGAAAGGATAAGAAAACAATTTAATATCTTTGATATTAAATTGATGGGTAAGTCATTTAACGTAGTGTTTTGCGCAGTCAAACTATATTTATACACGTGTTGCTATCAGCACAAGAGTTATTTCAAAAAATAAAAGTACCAAAAAATACACACATTTAATTGGCAATTCAAAGAATGTACGTTTTAAGGCAAGGGAATACATTTTCAAGCCTGAGTAGCCAAACTTCTTGTTAGGCTACCTGTCCACTCGTCAGCATCGCATGTAAGCTTGTCCGTGCAACCTGCTGGGGAACGGTAAATACCAGTTTCATCTGTTATGGGCTCGTCTCGACTGACAGTGCGCTACGCTAAGTTCCCAAGATGGGGTTCACTAAGGCCCGCCTCTTGACCAAAGATAAACTAATATAAGTTCAGCATGAGACTACCCTGAGACGAGTGGATGACACGAGCTGTGGAACGTTGCACTTATGGACAAATGCTGCTGATTCGTCCTAGCTAAAGCTGATTTTGTGACATGGGGAAAGGGGGGGGGGGGACCTCCATGATTCTTGGCAGGCATGTGCCCGGCCTAAATGTATAGGCACAGCACCACTGCACGAAAGTCAGGTGGTGGATCACAATCCAAATGGTAGGAGTGCCTTGTCAGGGCAGAGCCAGAATCATAAACTAGAAAAAGTCTGTATCATAACCAGAGAACTATCAGACACAAAAGCCTCGGCAAACTAAAAAAAAATTTTAAAAACCCTACGATAAAAAATCTGAACTAAGTAAGACACACTAGGAAAACCAAAGACTTAGAAGTGACTTCAAAGAAGGCGACGGCTCACAAAGAATTAGGGAAACTAATGGGTTCTATTGAGGGAACTCATAAGACAGGGGAAACAGATCAGGTGCATGGAAACTAGGAAGTGTCACTAGGTGCGTGGCTACAAGCAAGACAATCAACGAACTGATTAACAAACAAAGAGAAGAGCTGAAAGAAAGACACATGGAAACTGACAGCTAAAGCAAAATAATGACAATGCAGGATAAAAAAATAACTAGAATGGAATAGAACAAAAATAAAGTTTATGGAATAGTGACACGTGTAGGGAGAAGCAGGGCAGGTAAGGGAGCAGGCAGGGAGAAAATCAAGAAAACGTAACAGAGGCTGTGTGCACAAATGGAGAAATGAGGTGTAATCAGGAAAACAGCAGGGAAAGCAAGAAGGAGGGGACATCGAAACATAGAAGAAACTTTTTTTTTTTTTTTTAAATTTAACCCTTATTTAACCCGGGAAGTCCCATTGAGATTAAAATCTTTTCTAAAGGGAGCCCTGGGAGTTTCACAGCCAGTTAGATCGGGGGATGATAAATGAAACTAACGGGACAATAAAACAATACTCAAATAAATAAATTATATAAATTAAATACAGCTAGGCATGATTAACAGATTCAAACTCTGACAAGTATTCATAATGCACTTCAACCCACACAGTGATATATGATCATCCAGCGGTACTTATGAAACTCATAAGCTTTAAAGTTGCTGCAGTTCTTCAAGACTCTTCATTTTTTCCTCCCAGAAAATGGTGTCAATTTCCAGTAGTGATATGATCCAGCCGCTATGTTGTAAGGGATGCCGTATTGTTTTATCAAGCAAGAACAAGAAAAAACAAAAACTTCAACTCACAGTTGTGAGTTCAAATTAATGCCGTGCTGGCAGCTTGAACACAAAGTCTAAAATATTGCCAACTTATTGGTCGTTTTATGTCATGCCGTTCTTTTTAAGGCAAAAAATACTGATGCTGCTTAAATCTGACCTCAACTATGTCTTCATCACTTCCCACTGTACAAGGTAAAATAGGGTAAGAATCTTCCTCATGGTACAATCTTGTGGCTTCCTTCATGGAATAAAACTGGGTTTGCTTGGGCAGTGTAGCCGTTTCTAGGACAACAGGTGAGGTGCAAGTTTAACCTGGGAAAAAAAAAATAAAAAATGAAGTCAACGTCACTTTATAAAGTTCTGGTGACAGATGGCAGAGTCAGAACTCACCCGGAGGCAGTAACTCAGTTCAATGGCTTTTGGTCAGACAGTCCTGTTCAGTCACACGCTGGTAGACTGCAGCACATAAAGGGTAATCCAAAAAAAAAAAAAAAGTCAACAGATCCAAAACGAATCATTCGGGACACAGACTTACTAAATTGTAAATCGAGGAAGCCAGCAAATGTCATACACAAGGAATCTATTGTGCACAAAGGACTAGGCTGCATCGCAACCGTAGACAAAAAATATTGTTGCCAAAAGATCTCAGGAAAGACAAGGAATGTTTATAAGTATACTCAGGAAAGTCCTAGCAAACAAAATAGCAATTGAAGCACCTATTACTAAAACCTAATAAGTCACACTTGACTTGACTTGTGGGGTTTTAGTTATCAGTGCTTCAATTTTGCACTGGCAGGAGGTGGAATATAAAGGGGAGAGAAGAGGCTGATGAGATGGGCAGCAGGTGAGTGTGAGCAGAGAGAATGTGCAGGGAGGTGTGATTACAAGTCAGGGCATGAGATGCAACAGGAAGTCAAGGGTGAGCATGTGAGTGAAGGGGAATGAAAACAGAAAGAATGTGGAAAGTGACTATTGAATGAAAACAAATTCAGGAATGCAAGAAATGCATGCAATACATGCCGTGAATACAAATGATACATGAATAATTATATATGAAAAATGCTACGAATGCAGATTCGAACCCTGACATCTGGTTCATCAAGTCAAAGGTCTTGTACATCAAGCAATGTCCATTGTTTAACTTTTTTTGTTTTTAACACGTTAAATATAGTTTGAAAATTATAGCTAGGCTTAGGCGCTTCTGTGAAATATAGAGTGGGAGCTCACAGGTGCAATAGGCTCTAGAGGTTTAATTGAGAAAAACAAAAACTCCTCCTCAGTACATAATTGCCTGAAATAAATGCATTGCATTAGCCTTTGGAGTTATATCTCCCTGCAGCAGAAAGCATATACAGTAAGGCTGTAATTTTGAGTGGCCTACCCTCCTTGTTCTGTGGTACTACATTAGCTGCACATCAGCTTGTTCGCCTTGCCTTGTCCCTAGTTGAACTGAGCGCACATACTGTTGTTCTCCTGCAAGCACCGTCTTTGCATCTGCCTGTGGGTAACCCCTTATCTGGGGACTGGCAGCCAGGTGCACAGATAGCCAGGTGTGCCCTCTCACCTATGCAGAACTGCATCCAAGTGATAGTGCGCGTGATCGGCTCTTGCACACACTCCGAAGGCTGTGGGCAAAAGGCGGCCAAAGCTTATGCGAGACACAGCGCTGTTAAGATCGCTATGAGCCATTGTTAGCTTTTGTCTGAAGATATAACTCTCGTAATACAACGCTCAGTGTTCATTGAGCTCTGACAGAGTTTATAAAGTGATGTCTGTAAGCATTTGGGCAATGATGCAACATGAAAGGGCTAAGGCCCGGCGCTAGAACAGGGAATTGGGGGGGGTACAGACACGCACCTATATGACAATTAGGATAGTCCTGGCTAGTTCTCAATCTTTTTCCTTTATTGACGCATTTTCCAATTATCGTAATTGGCAACTGAAGGCACGGTTTCTCTCCATATGCGATCTAACAGCGATTAAATCATGGTGTAAATTCAGTAGAACTGAGAATTGGGGTGGACAAAACATCCATTTTAAACAATTATCAGTCCTGGCCTGTTCTCATTCATTTTCATGATTAACAAAATGTTCAGTCCGAGAGCACTCCGCACTTAACAGGTGCTGCCTGTTCTCCCCGATTAGGCAAGACGACAGTCATTCATCTGGACGCGTATTTGCTTAATTTAAATCAATGTTATTCAAAATTACTCTCCGTATTGAGTGAAAAAAGTGGCACGTGGCAGTGAAATAGGCTATAAAAAGCGCGAGGCTCTAGCTATTTGCGCAGGTATGCAATTTTGAATAACGTCAATTTAAATTCAGCAAATACTTGTCCAGCTGACTGACTGTCCTCTTATCCGATCGGGGAGAACAAGCAGCACCTGTTAAGTGCGGAGTGCTCTCGGAGTGAACCTTTTGTTAATCATGAAAATGACTGAGAACAGGTCAGGACTAATAATTGTTTAAAAGGGATGTTTTGTCCACCCCAATTCTCAGTTCTTCTGAGTTTACCCCATGATTTCATCGCTCTTAGATCACATATGGAGAGAAACGGCGTCTTCAGTTGCCAATTGCAATAATTGAAAAACGCGTCAATATTGAAAAATAATTAAGAACTAGCCAGTACTATCCTGATTGTCATAAAGGTGCGTGTCTGTGCCCCCCCATTTCCCTGTTCTAGCGCCGGGCCTGAAAGGGCTGTTATTCATACACGGCTCATTGCTTACAGGTGTAAACACCCTCAAATGAAAGCTGAAAGTCTTTATGGTGTAAACCATTTTGGAATTACAGCCCTTCAAAGTTTTGTCACTGTCCAAATATTAATGGTATCAAAATATGAGTCCAGTCTGTTTCACTATGCAGGTCAAACTGGTCCTGATGGCTTTGATTAAAGAATATCTTTTTCAAACTGCAGAAGAAAACAGGTGCAAATGTCTGAGGTCAGAGGGAACAGATGGAAATGTGCAGTTTATAGTTTCTGTTCAAATTATTTTCACATTTCTGTCTCAAATTATTGTTTTTTTTTTATTTGAAGTGGAAATGAAGTCAGCCATTTGGCTGGACCCCTTTAGGACAAACAGTGATGCATTAAGGGGAGCATTCTCAGCAATATTCCCGCTATTCCCAGAGATGCTCACAGGGGTGCGATCAGACTGTAAATTAGATTGTTTGACTGGAACATGACACTGTTATTTGGCTGCACTGAAAACCCTCTAAAATCAATGCACTATATTGTTACTCCGGCCTTTGTCTCCTCCATTTACCGCATGAACAGCAGAGGGAGAGAGAAAAATACCCATAATACCGCACAGGGCGGTTGTAGCGGGTGGATAAACACGGCCTGTGGTGGGGCAGGCACCTGTGACATATCAGGGGCAGGCCAGTATGAAATCCTGTGTGTCTGCCGAGATTTGCAGTGCAGAAGAGGCCTCAACTCTCCACAGTAGAGGTGGTTTCTACGGAACAATAGTTCTGACCCATTACATGACAGTCCCAGAGTAGCAGTATACTGGAATTAGCTGAGGAAGTTTGTTGCTTATGCAGTCATGCAGAATCCCATTCCTTTTTCTATGGGGAAGATTGGAGAGGTTTGAGGTGTCTAAGACAGTAATCCATAAATATTTAGTCCACACACAATATCTGTTGAAAATTTTCAATTACAGAAGATCCATAAAACAAAGAACAGAATATTTGAATGCCACTGGGAAGATTTTCCTCACACCACACTGACATAATGGATATTGCCCGAAACCAGAGACTGCTCTCTTCCCAAAAGCTGTGACCAAGCTTTTATTACATGGTCGGCGCATTAAAGCTTGTGTCAGCCTCAATGCCATTCACAAGTCAGGATTAAAAATTTCCAGTATAGCATAATTTTGTGTGAATGGTTCGTTGTTTCATCGAATGTCAATCCAGATTTCACCAACGCAATTTATATCGGTACTTTATCCTATCATAACCATGCAAGAAAACTCCAGGGCTCAAGAGTTTAATGACACAATATAGTAAAGGTAGGGCATTCATATATCTTCCCTGTACATTTCCAGACTTCTATATTGTTTGTGGTTTGATTGTAATCTTAAGTAATCTAAAACAGGACGCCAATACCACGCTTTTATTCATTTGAGCAAAGCGAGCTGAGAATCATAGCTTGCTTACTAACTCACTATGTGAGCATGCAGTGATTCTCAGTTCAGTCAGGAACCCTTTGCCAATTGCAATATAATTAAATAGATGGTTGGCATCTGTGCCCTGACCCTGACAAACTATATGGCTTACTTAGCTTGAGGAGAAGGATATCTCCCCCTCCCATCCCCCCTCTGTAAAATATTTGGAGTCCAGAGGTGATCGCCGGAGCCACGGTTGGATGTTAATATATATCAGGGTTCTCACCAGAAATTTTTGACAGCGTAGCCGATTTGGAACGTCACCCAAATCGGCCGGGAGTTTGGGGGCCACTTAGGCCCCTAGTGGGGTCCAGGGGCAGAACCCTGGTGGGGGGTCCGAGGGGGCGAGGCCCCCCCAGAAGTTCTGGCAATTTATGGTTTTTTTGAGGGCTATTTGACAGTTTAGATGGCCCAATTTAAGGATATATATAGTCACGTAGAATCTTGCCTGTAAGATCTCATGAAATAATACCTGGGACCACTGTAGCTAAAAGTAAACTTGCAAAGGCTTTGGTTTTGATGTGAACTCAGGAAAACAGAAACACAAACTGGAAAATACAACAACCATTTATTTACACCACTACTCAACAAAAAGGAAATCATTCAGAGACATCAAGCCTCCTGTTAGCCATCTTTGCCCATCTGTCACAGGCAGCATTTCAGCCCGATGTCACGCACTTACACCAAACATAGTATTTCCCACGCAAAAAAATGATTCAAACAAAAACAATTTCCAACCGTAGGCCTATATGAGCAGCAGCACCGCCATAACTGTGGAAACCAGCAGGAATCAAACATGTCTCCCCTGGAGTTCTTGGTGGCAGCTTGCCACCTGCCAGCCAATCAATAAAATGAAAGGGGCTACGCAATAGCCAATCAGATAATAGCACTATCGTATCTGGGTAAGATTTAGCGCAACAAAAAAAAAAAAAAAACATAGTTATCCAGGAATTATTTACCTTCTACAACAACGTTCTGAAAGCTGCATTATTCATTCATCCACGTTAGCAGTGAAGACGACGGTAGAGAAATGAGTTTTTTAAGAAAATTTGCACATATTTTACCAGAAAATGTGTCCAATTTTGCAATCACGCAGCTTGAAAGTCAGCATAGCGGGCCAAGACACAGCATATTTTTTTTTCAGGTAACAGAGTAGCAGCCCGCTAAGCTGAAATACGCTGGGGAGAAGGACGCATATATGGAATGTAGTTTTTGGGGCCGGTTCATGCAGACAACTCAAGACATGCCCACATTCTCATAATCACTCCCATACATACTTGCCACTGCTCCATCTTTGCCTGCTCTTGCACTGCATCACTCATTGCTGCTGCCAATTGACATTTCCCGTTGCATCACTCTTGCCTGCTGATAGTTACCATATCCACTTCAGCCCGGCATTCACCTGTAGGATTCACCTGAGGGAGAGGCGGTGGGTATCTTGCAACACTCTGTTCTCCTCTTCTTAAGCTCATGAGTCGAACAATGTCTGGGTCTGGGCTTAGATGCCAAATTTTCATGGCATCTGGTTGAGACTGAAAATAACAATTTGTAGAGATCGAGAGCAAAATAGAACTTTATGGTCACAACCATAAACGCTATGTTTGGAGCACAGTCAACCTGGCCCATGGTGAAAAAAGTACTATTCCCACTGTAAAGCATGGTGTGGAGGAGGGATGTGTGAGCTCTAAAGGCACAGAGAATCTCATGAAAATTGATGGCAAGATGAATGCAACATGATTTCAGAAAATACTGGCAGATAATTTGCATTCTTCACAAAAGCTGCGAATGGGACGCACTTGAACTTTCCAGCATGACAATGATCCAAAGCACAAGGTCAAGATGTACCGCCAGTGGTAACAGAAGAGAAAGGTGAAGGTTCTGGAGTGGCCATCACAGTCTCCTGACCTCAATATCATCGAGCTGTTTTGGGGAGATCTCAAACGTGCAGTTCATGCAAAGTAACAAGAGAATCTGCCGGAGCTGGAGGCATTCTGCAGGGAAGAATGGCAGCTATACCACCTGAGAGAATCAGGGGCCTCATTGACAGCTATAATGAAAGACTGCATGCTGTTATTGATGCTAAAGGGGGCAATACACAGTGTTAAGAACTAAGGGTATGCACACTTTTGAAAAGGGTTCCTTTATTCTTTTCCCCTTCATTGCCATGTTTTATTTGATGATTGTGTCATTCCACATGAACTACAGTTAGACATGAATCCAATAAGAAATAGAAGAATTTTTTTTTTGCCTTGCCATTCATGTTTTCTTTCAAAAATGCTGCCTATTTTATAAATTCAGCCAGTGTATGCAAACCTTTGAGCAAAAATGTATATTGAGAAAAAAAGCTGTTAAAAACTGGTTACAAAGTCTAGTCATACATTTTGTAAAAATGATCTTGAAAACCATTTCTCTCGCTTTGCCATGTTCGCTTTGCATTTTGAAGTTGCAATTGATTTTTGGAGCCTTGTTTTCCAGAAGAACTATGAGGTCAGTTTTATTATGGACATAACTTCTAAAATGCTGCGACAATCTGAATAACACTAATGCATATTATTGCAAACAGCCAATATTTGCATCATGATGTATGGGATTGTGCAGCCCGCAGCAGACCAGCTGGGTTCTGGAGAAATGGGACAATTACTGGCCAGTCCATGGGCCCAGTTTTAAATGCAGTTACTACAAGAGCTGCCAGTGCATTTTGAAATGAATATAAATGGTTTAATCCCAAGCAGCACTAGAAATGAAACCCCACTTATTTATTTATGAATCCAATTTCTGTATTTTTTGCACTACAAACTCCTCAACATTTAATGGCAATGACTCCTTTTAGTTCACACAGTCATGGACGCTGTGATGTATATATACACGCACATACGTATGCTGCACAACCCAGTTCAGAAAAAGGTTGTGCATTATGAAAAATCCGAATAAAATCACGATGAAGTGATTTGAAAAGTCTAATCACTCTAGTCTTTTTTAGCAACATGTCAGAAACACATTATTTGATGCTGTAACTTCTGAATTCTGTTGGTTACTGAAAATACGCACTTATTTCAAATCTGATAACTGCAAAAGACTCTAAAAGTTTACCGCTGGAGCTGTTCAAACCTAATTATTCAGTATTAAGGTGATATTAAAGGGGCAAACTAATCATTTTATCGTTTAGAAGCAGCCTCCAAAAAAAAAGGCCTAGTCCCTCAATAGCAATGATGCATACCAGTTTGCAAATAGATGTGCAAGCTTATAATTTTTCATTTTGTTAATCATATTAGAAGAAATCAAATGTAGGACCAGAGAACACAGGAAAAAAAGCCCCTAATAGAGTTGTCATCAGTCCACATCCTACAAACAGAGAAAAGCAAGCAAGACTGATTGCAGTCCTGGAACAGGCAGAGCTCTAATCGCAGCAGCCAGATAAATGTAGACTGAGCAGAGCGTGTTCCCTTTGCCAAGCTGAAGTCAAAACCAGGAAGTTAGTCCAAAGGGAAATAAGTTAGGTGATGTGGAGTGGAGTTGGTTGACAAACACAGGGTGAGATAAACTCAAACACACAGGAAAGCAGACAGGGATGAGGAGGCGAGAACCAGGAACAGGGGGATTAAATTGCCTGAGTGCTGGTAAGAAACATGTTGGTGAGCATAGGACAATCTATTGAAGACTGACTAACAAATAGGAAGTTAAATACACACAGACAATGAGCAACAATGATAAACAAGTGCAGTCTGGGCCGTGAGGAAAGCACGGGGATATGGGGGAGGTAAAGAGACAATCATTTAATTATATCAAACAATAAATGAGAAGACATTTAAGACACAAAAACTGCCAGAAGATTGTGAAACAAATTTAAAAGAACAAAGAGCATAGCAGACTTTGAGAGTAGTGTTCCCCAAACACAAATCTGTACAACTTGGGGCATATCTGACTCTACAGTGCATAATATAATTCAAATTGAGAAGATATCTGGTCATATCATCTGAAAAGGGTAAAGCCAAAAACCACTTCTGAAGGTGCATGATCTTCAATCGTTCGGATCTCACTGTCTTTGGAACCGGCATGCAGCTGTAATGGATATTGCAACTTGGACTCAGAAGAGCATTGGAAACAACTGTCTGTCAACGCTATTTACTGCTGCATCCACAGATGCATGTTAAAGCTTCATAATGTAAAGCCGAAGACATAAAGCAACACTGTCCAAAAGCGCCACCAACTTCTCTGGGCTCAGTGTCATCTCAGATGAACAGGAACACAGTAGAGGCTTGAAACAAAATTTCCCATGGTGTTTGGAAAAAAAAAAACAGCTGCCATGGTTTGCAGACCAAAGGCTCTTATGACAACCCAAGGCTGTTATCAGCATCAGGTCCAATAGCCAGTGTGTGTCATGTTATTGGGGTGTGTCTATGCAAACGATATAGGGAGTTGCACATTTTTGAGAGCACAATTCAGAAAGATATGTTTGAATATTAGAGCAGTTGGGCCTCTGTCTGCACATTGTTTTTTACGGGGATATCCCTGCATTTTTTTCAGATGGACAATGACAAACCACATTCTGCATGGTTTACAAGTGCATGACAATGTAATCAGAGAGTGTAGGTGCTAGATTTGAGTGTGTGCAGCCCTGTTATGTTTCTGATTTAGAATGTATGATTCATTATGAAGTAATGTGCAAGACAATGATGGCCCAGCACAATTGCACTGATGAAGATGTGCAATATGAAGGAACGGGGTGAAATTCTACTTGCTAGACGTTTCCCAACTGGTGTTTTCAGTTCCCAAATGCTAGATGAGTGTTTTTGAAAGACATAGGTTTTTGAAAGTCATAGAGATGGACGCAGCGGTAAACAGTTGACTGTACCCACTTTTGTATTTTTGTTGTTGTTGTAAATATATATTTTCAAGAAGAAATTGAGTTCATGTGTTTGAAATTAAATAATTTGTTTTTTTTTTTTTTTTTTTGCATTTTCTGTGATGTTCAAACTTCTTCAGAACTGAGGTTGTATATGTGTACATGCATTTATCCATTATTAGACATCCTTATCCTGGCATGGACCCTATTCCAGCACTGACTGGGTGAGAAGCAGGAATACACCCTGAACAGTACACAGGCCGCACACCATAACATCCCCTCTTACCTTCATTCAGGGTTATACGCTCCGGTAAATTTAATATGCGTGTATAGAATCTGGTTGATTTTACTCAAATCCAGAGCCAGCAGTAAAACTTTTATAACCCAGGATGGTCCTGCAGTCTGCCTGTGGGGGTATCATCTCTGGTTCTGCTCAGCAGGAGGCCGGAGCCACAAAGCCACAATGTCTCCTGTAAAAGTCAAATCACTGTCCCCACTGAAGTTGAAGTCCAGTTACATTAATCTGTTTAAAATAATCTAAATCTCTGGGAGATTCATAATATGTTTATGTTCAATGTCCCATGAAGAAATCCCTTATAACCTAATACTCCATCTCAAGGCTTTTTCATGACAACTGCATCATATTAGTACATATTCCTATCATGTTTGGTCTTGTTAGTCTCGGGGGAATCCAAGGAGTTGAATGGAGCGCGTTTCATTTCCTTTGAAATTATGGTTCATTCCCTTTGAGAAACTCTTGAAAATTGGTCAGATTCTGCTCCCCTCTCTATGCTAGATGGTTTTATCACCTCAAAGGGGGAAAACCCAGATTCGGCCCTCCCTTCCTCCACCTTGATCGGAGGCGTGGTTTTAAGGGCTTAAAGGCAAGAGATTCTAACCAGAAAGGTCTGTTTTTTCAAGTTCTCGCATGCGAAAGGTGAGTTAGGGAGAATCACATGCCGCCTCGCTCCGCCCGCCTGGGTCTGTGCGTAAGTAACAGATCTAGGTAGGCGGAGAGGGATGGCATCCGAGTTCTTCCTGGGCATGTGGTGCGGCCTCGTTCCGCGTGGCCTCCATTTTTCCAGGTATGAATTTGTTCTCTCTTTCTAAATTGTGTGTAACTGATAATTGGCTTAACGTTGATTTGTTTGATCCAAGTTTGTGCCTACCTGGTGATTAAATTATTGTTATTCCTTTTCCAGCTTGCGTGGTCTCCGTGACTCTTAACACTTGTACATTCTTTATAGCCTTGTTACGACCGGTGCTTAGGGGGCGATTTCTTACCTTCCAGACTAGCTAGCTGATGCTTGTAAGTAGTGGTATGTTCTAAGTTGGATTGTAGATTACGTTTTACCCCTGAAAGGTTTTTATATTACCGGTCCTGGAGATTGTATCTGAAAGAATACCCCTGGGCTGAGAAGCCGGTATTTGATTAATGCCCTTAAGGGGCCCTTTGAATACATAAACCTGGGTTTGTGATATGTTAATGCTCAGTGCTATTTTGTTTATGCCTTGATGCTACTATCATGGTAATTTGTTCCATCCTCAAGAACTATCACTGAACTAAGATCTGGCAGTGACACTAATTTACCCTGGGGGCGTTTTGCTGAGTGACAATGGTTTTCATAGACAAGTCTCTGATGGTGTAACTGCCTCAAGATTCACGCATGCTGTCCCCAAACTATCAATTCTAAGTCTAATTTGGAGTCAGATATTTAACGAGGATATAACTAAATTGGTATTCTAAATGTATTTTGGAGTAAGATTAATTGTAACTGTTGTGCTTTCGTGCCCCGTCTTTGGACGGAGAAAAATATCCATTATATTATGATTCACACCAGCCAGGAAGTTGCTTGAATTAACGCCAGCCAAGAAGAACACGTGAAACCTTCAGCCCTCTGCAATGTCCGTCCTTGGTATTGTTTTGTGGGGTTCTACACATGTGTTAAGGCTGTTGGAGAAAGCTGGGATGCTGGAAGGAAACCAATTCTGCAAACTCTGAGTAGAAAAGTCCAGGCAGGGTTTCATACTGAGGGGTGACAGTGCTCCGCATGCCACCATATTTGGTGGTCAAACTCTGAGAAATAATTAAAGCTATGAAAGCTGAACAAACTTAAACATGGAAAGCTTTATTAAGAGCATGGATTACTGACTACTGGACGCTGCTTTCAAAAAGCTTATTCAGGATGGTAAATGTGTTTTCTGACATTTTGCCAGACATTTGTACTGATGGGGCCTGCAGTGGAGGCTTTTGCAGCACTGGATACCTGGCTAAGCTGTATGTATAGTCGTACATTATAAATAATAGATGTTGGTGATTTTGATTGTTTTATGAAGAGAAACTTAATGTAATTTATTTTCATGAATCTTGTCTGTAACTTCTGCATCATGAGCCATATAATTTATGTTACTCACTGTGCCAAATTTGAAAATCAGAGTAATCTGCATGTCTCCAGGGGTTTATATACAAGTGTGTCCACAGATTATATACAGCGTTGCATAATTCATTATGCACCAGGATGTAACTTTATTATGAAAACATCCATCTTTGGGTATTGCTTTGGTATGGGAGATTGATCAGTGTTTTACTTGAAGTTAATCTGGCACTTAGCATTTGCTCTATGATGATGAGTAACACAAATCGTTGATCTTCAGTCAGGCCGCTTGCCTGGTTTTCTGAATTCTGATTGGCTTTATTGGGGTTTATGGGGTTTATATTGTTTATGGGGTGACAGAAAATTAAAGAGAATTTATAAGATCTGTTCACCTGTCTATACCATGGAGTTTATATTTATAATCACTTGAATATAAAAACTTTTTTTTGTACATTTCTGGGTGAATCCTTTTTTAAAGGTAATTGAAATGCATGGTGGCGCTTCATTTTATGCAGTGATTTGAGCTTGAAAACTCTGACCGAGTATGTCTAGCAAATGAGACTGGTCCATACCTGGAACATGGAATACAGCCAAGAATATGATATGCGAAATGAGAAGTTTCAGATAGCTTGTTTTATTTAATCATTTAACCTTTTTGAATCTGCTATCCGTGTGGAGTTATGAGTATGACCCATTAAGTCTGTCAGAAGGATTCATTAATTTCTACAGGTATTTGTACGCCTAAGATTATAGACCATCTGAAGTGAATATATGCCCCACAAGGGATTATCTTTGGCAGTCGAGAGTGTCTGATTCACTTGTTTTCAAATCATTGTATTGAGAGCAAACATTATTTTTGACCCTGATGAAAGTCCAATAAAAACTTTACTGAAAGCATTATGTACAATGTAAAAAAAAAAAAAAAAAACTTGGAGCCAACTTCTTAAAAGCTGTCCCCTATGTATGGATGAAGTCCAGAACAGTAAGTTACCATTTTTGGTAGTATATCCTTCCAGTAATTTACCGTGGGTATATTTTCTATTTGTTTTTTTTTTTTGGTTCCACCATCATTATCTGCAAAAATGTAAAATAAAATATTAACAGATTACTTTCATTAGGCATAGTGTGAAAAACAAGGGCTGCAGCCAATTTCTTAAAAATTTTTATGTGCTATGAATTTGTTTTGGAACACTTAGGGTGATCTTGTTTGGCATCATCTTAACCTGGTGAACACATGAAATGGGTGGGTTAATAGGCTCTCTCAGCTACCATTTGAACTTTTCTTCTGAAGTGCTGAGCAGTTGAATCCGCTTGGGCTGAATCATGCGTGGAAATGTGGGATTGCGCCAGCTTTACTCAACTCTGAAGGGTCCTGCTCGCATAATGGGCCGGCGGCCCACCATAATCCTGCCTAGATGTTTAGCCTGACGGTTGGCTGAGAAGACTGTGATTCCTAGTTCTGGCATATAGGAAATGTTTTCATTAACAACTAAGACTTAGAGATTGCTACTGAATGGGCCAATCCAGTCTGACATTTGTGAGCCAAATTTATTTGATGGCTTTTGCGTGCGAAGGAATCACACGCTATGCTGCTGGCCAGTTCCATCTCCCTCTTTATGTGCAATGAGTTGCGTGGGGGTGAGGCTAATATATGACTATGAATCAGTGAGTGTATTCGTAGGTTTAAGATCCTCAGAGTAAGCGTCGGCAGACAATGTCGCTACCGTGTGAAAGATGCCAGCGGGAGGCGTTTAACAAGACCAAAGGTGTGATGATGACATACATCCGCGACGACTGAGCCGCATTCAGAGGAGTCTGTGGGAGGATGAAGACAGAGAAGTGTCACATATTAATGTTGTGTAAACCAAACTCCTAACATGATAATAATGCTGCAGTAATTCAGTGGGCTGGAGATGGCGTTATTTTCTCATTTTAATGACATACAAAAAAAGAATTAGTAGTATTACTTTTTTAACTTGAGAAGGCAATTTTTTTTTAATTTTTTTTATTGTTGACAGGTACATTTTTATTCCCTTGATTTCTACTGGTCTGATATGAAGATAATACACATCACTCCAATTTTTGGTTGGGACCGGGTGGTGGAGTCCCAGTGCAGTCACGGTTGGATGAGTGTGGCTCTTGCACCCTACAGCAAAGCTTTGAACTCTGCATCACTCTGTGGGGGATGGGCTCCTGCTAAGTCAGTTGAAGTCATCATCTTAATTTCAATTGCTCATTTAAATGCGACTGAAGCTGACCTAAAATGCAGGTTTGGGAATGCAGGTTTGATGACAGGCAAAAAATGTGGGTGAAGTTTTATTCCAGTTGAATTTGGGTAAAGGCACCAGATGAATGACTGTAATGTTAAACTCAAAGCTGGCCAAGCACCTCGTAAATTTTTATTTTGTCCGGATGAATGCAAAAAATTAATGAAATCTGGCGCCTGAAATAGTCTGTGGGTATGAATGTGTTTGAGCTGGGGTGCACTGCTTTCTGCTGCACGGTCTCTATATACTGCATTATAAAAGGGGATGCCCCCCCACCTCAGTAAACATTTTCACCCCTCCATGTCCTCGGACTGTAACTGGCCTTAATTAATGCTAATAAATAAACCGTCTCACAGCTGAGAAATTGACTGAGAAAGTTAGTCAGCTAATTAAAAATTACATTTTTGGCAATAGTGGCAAGCAAAGCTTCAGTTATTTAATTCCGTTTCGTTTGACTAGCAAATTAAATCTGAGCTTTCTCAGCTTTGTTATCATGTTTTCTTTTCATCTGCTCAGGCTGACATTGATAAGTTTGTCACTTGCACATGTGCTACAAATAGAACGGTAATGATATTGTTTCGTTTGATGGGAGTTTGCAAGAATATTAAGAATGGAGGAGCCATTCTGGTTAGGCACAGTAGCCTATCGATTTCTGTTGTGCTCCAATATCTAATATGGCTGCCATGGCTGCCATCTTGAATTTGCATTCCGTGCATTAAGTCAAAAATGCCATTGCTGATCAATGCCATTTTTCGTGTGGGTGTTGGCAGTGGCTAGCTACAGAAGTGTTTTGATTTTTGTTGCGCTCTGATACCTAATATGGCTGCCACCACTGCTATCTTGAATTTGCATTCCGCACATTAAGTCAAAAATTATTTTGCCAATCAACACCATTTTTGGTGTGGGTGTTGAGAGTCGGTAGCTACAGAAGCCTATCGATTTTTGTTGTGCTCCAATGTCTAATATGGCTGCCATCTTGAATTTGCATTCCGTGCATTAAGTCAAAAACGCCATCGCTGATCAATGCCATTTTTAGTGTGGGTGTTGGGAGTGGGCAGCTACAGAAGCCTATCAATTTTCATTGTGCTCCCATATCACATATGGCTGCCACAGCTGCCATCTTGTATTTGCATCCATGGCTGAGGGGTAACACCCACTTTGCGGGGCTATTTTTGTATCTCTCAGAACTGACTTTCCAGTTAACTCGTGCCATTTTTCTTCGGTGTTCTTTGGTGGATTTCACATTATGTTCGATGCATGTTCCTGTTTTCAAACTTTCAAACTGTGCTGAGATTATTTGAGGAAGACATGACGGCTAGAGGTGAGTCATAAACCACTGAACAGTCTGAGTATTGTGGATTTGAACTCACAGAAAGTCTTTGAAAAATGCTGGTCCAATGGTAAGAAAAATGTCAAAATTCCAGAGCTTCCAGTGTCCTTGAAACCGCCATTTTTACGATAACACCTCCCATTTGTCTTCATAGGTACTATGCCATCTGCTGCCAGCCCCTGGTCTACAGGAATAAGATGACACCCATGAGAGTGGCCCTCATGTTAGGAGGCTGCTGGGTAATCCCAACGTTTATATCCTTCCTACCCATAATGCAAGGCTGGAACAGTATTGGAATAGACCATTTGGTGAGTTGAGCATGCCCGTATTGAATCACCAGGGGTGTAAAGTCTGAATTCGGACAGTAAAAATCCTCCCCAGAACTTTATTCCAACCACTTGAATTTACTTCTGACAGGAGATAGAGCCAATATGAGTGATCAGCTCATTCTGTGGGATGGAGAAAAACTTGGCAGGACTTTTACTTTCTGACCCCTGGATTTTACATCTCTGTGAATCTCTGTATTCCCCCTCTTCTGATGTCTCCTTTAATGTACTATTTTCTCCTTGATACTCCTTGATTACTGAAAATAATACATCTTTGAATAATAATGTCCAGCAATGTTTCCCTTTGTTCATTGTTTATGAATCATCTGTGGAATGTCTCTCAGTAGCTGTATGTTTTCAAATAATCCCTGAGGTTTTGCCTTCAGATGCATTACATAATTGGTACATTATGGGGTTGTAAGTGCATAATCACATTAAGTACTTTAGTAACACTGAATCAGACGACCTAACTTCCATTAGAAAGCTTTATTAAAGCTTCCAATGAAATATATCATGACCTTGTGATAATGAAACTGAATAAACAAAAGAAATGTTGAAGTATTAGTCAGTTACTTTTTGTTGTTAGACTATCCACAAGTTGGATTTGCATAGAGTATATTAATAAACAAAAATTCTTCCACAATTTTTTTTAGATGTTTGTCTTTGTTTTCACCAGCCAATTAGTACATTTGCTGGAAAAAAAAAGTATTGTTTGTCTAGTTTTTCATAAAGCATCCCTTGTAATGCATATCAAGGATATGATGAAGGCCCAGGGAGGCTTGTCTCCGATGAAATTTTTGGAGGTCGCATGCCCAATTACAGTATGTTTGTGAGGAATTTCCACAAGAATCAATGCGCTCTGTGTGAATTAGGGACGGCGAGGCGAACAAACCAATCTGCAGAGGCGGATGTACTGCATGCTGCCAGCTGCCACTTATATTCTCTGTTGTTGTGTCATTACCGCCATTATCTGTGGGACTGTACAACCCACACTATCCGGCACAATGAGGAAACTGTAATCAATTGGCCAGATGTGGCTCCTGGTCTAAGGGGTTGCAAACTCTGAGGCACACGGCACATAACTCTACATTACACTGAGCCGTCTGGCTCCTGACTCATGAAGCAGGAATACTAAGCTTGCTGGGCAACGACACTGAAACCTGACATCTCGAAAATCCTTAATATGGACTAAGGTTAAAAAAAAAAAAGAGTTTCTCTCGGAACTATTCAGCAGTTACCTGTGTGAGCTAACTTAGTTTCTCTGTGCATTCATAAACCTAGTTTAAAAAATGTGAAAAATAAAGTAGATGATAACAATGGTTATTAACCTCACTGCGCAGATTTAGATGCCGACCTCCATAAATTCCGAAATTTAATTGCTAAATAATTCTATGATCGAATTTACAAATGTCTTGCTTCACTGGAATAATTTTCCACAGTCTCTGTGACATGGATAATGAGTTATAAAGCCTTAAATAGGCTCATGCACAACAGGAAAAATGGGCGTGTTTTGTATTCTGCACTAAGGGGTTAATATATATTGTTGAGTGTTACCTTGTGTTAAAGTATTTGTACTTTATGCTCGATGAAAATATCAATTAACAATGTGAAATGTGGCCCTCAATAAACTGTCACTTCCTTTAACCTGTTGTTCCATAATTTCACTCAGGGAGTATATCATCTCATAAAGTGATAGATTTTGCTGAAAATTTTCTGAGTAGTACATGCTGTAGTGGTTTTGGCCTTCACATGCATTATTAGCACTTTGGCTGTGATGAAGTGAAGTTCTCAGATCTCGAACAGGGAAGCCTCTGATGTATTTTAACAGCTACTTTATCTCTCAGATTTCATATGTTGCCTCTTGCAGGTTTTTTCAGATAATCGGATTTTTGGCCTCAGTCTGTTAATAAAGCAGGAAATTTTACTTTCATGACCATTAAACCCTGGTGAATCATTTTGAATATCTATGGTAATTGAGAATTTATTATTCCATGTCACATGCATTTCTATGTTTTAGTATACTGTAGATTGCAGATCATGTGAAGTTCCACAATGCATCATCAATAGCTGGGGATCAAATTCACAGCTTTTGAGTTAAAAAAAAAAAATCCTGTTACTAAACCTTCTTACAGCACTACTGTCTTATTATTCCTTTTCACTTTGTTAATCTTACATTGTCCTTATCGCCACGTTTGCATTTTATTGATAATTGTTTTTGGGGATGGTTTGTTGTCCCTTGTAAAATGAAATATTCTTATTACTGAGTAATAGCGAGCTCTCCATTATAATGGAAAATGTCTCAATAATCTCAAATAGAATTTCACATGGCATCAGATTAGTTGTACACGTTTTTTTTTTTTTTTGCTTCAATATCGCCCTCTCTAATAAAACCATACTGTATATTCTTTAAATTCATGAAGGCACTGCATGGAGATTATGTGGGAGTTTAAGTTGAACGTGGCGAACCGAGTGAACCTGTGTAGATGGAGGGTCAGCTCTTTAAAACAATATCCGCAGCACTATGTCCAAGCCATGCAGGCTCATTATGCAAATTAATTTCTATTTCAAACTGCCAAATAAACAACACATTTGAGGCTGGGAGGCATCAGGCAAGGAGCCATATTTTCTCACTGTCCTCCTCAAAGGAGCTAATTAGTTTTATAATACTGCCAGTGATAATACTACATTTCATTACAGTGCAGATGCTTTGTTGATCCTAGTCAAAAAAAAAAAACAACTTTTTTTATGCAAAATGCAAAATTGCTCAGTGTTGATTTAATCATGGAGACAAAATATGGAAAAATCCATATCGAAAAGCTTTTATAGAAAAAAAAAAGTCAGGAAGATGGGAAGAGTGGGGTGGGAAGTACTGGTGAATTTTTTAAAGATTTTATATTATAATCATTATAATATAATTATAATACTTTTAAGATTCTGCAAAAATTTGGCCATAAGTATACTTTTGCAGACATGCATGCAATCTTTAATAACACTTTGAACCCTGTAGGCTGGTTTAGGGGCCGCATAGAAACATGCAATAAACCAAAATGCCAGAAAACCAGCCTCCAAACGTGACTTTGATCACGTGACTTTTGGTCATCATGTGACCTTGCTGATGAAAATTAGCATTAAGTCATGAAAATAATCCGGAGTGGGAGGTCACAACCCCTTTATATAACACAGGGTCCGAAGGGTTAAGCGTTAACAGCTGTTTTAAGAGTAATGTCACGATTCACCAAAGATCCAAACACAAGCAATAGCCCAGAAATGATGGGCCACCCATTAAATTAAAGCTGATGTTATAGCCTGATGTTGCTACACAGTTCATTACAGGTAATAGCATATGACAGACTCAAAACAGACTCAAACAGGCTGATGTACCAGGGAAATACTTCTGCAAATTTGAGGAGGATGATAGTTGCCAAGACAAGCCGATATCTCTGTATGGTGATCTGCCAACACTAACCAATTAAAAAGTAACTTATGTACTTGTCATCATAATTTACATCTCAGCGTGAAAAAACAAATAACATGATGAAAAATGCTAGCAATCATCTTCCCTGAGGAAGGCGGGAGTTTATTTTGCAACAGTAAATATTAGTTTGCGAACTCATTTGCCTTCGAGAGACAAAGAGAGAGTGTGTGCGTACGTGTGCGTGCGTGTGTGTGCGTGTGTGTGTGTTTGTGAGTGAGAGAGAGAGAGAGAGAGAGAGAGACATGTTATGATGTAATGACAATTAAATTGGAAAGTCTATCTCCATTTTATAAAATTGGCATCTTTCACTGCTTGTACTTTATGGGGTTCTGTAGAGAGCCTGGCTGTCGAGCTCAGTAAAGATTGATTATGAACTGTGATTACATATGAACTCCTGTCTTGTTTTCATTTATATAAATATAAGTTAGCTTTAATTTAGAAGGTCAGTCCCCATCTCTCCGTGTCAGTGATCTGCTGTCACCCAAATACTGTGATAACAGGCTTTATGACTGATATAGTCCTTTCATCATGGAATTATGTATCTATTTATAACCATTGTACCAAGTGCCACAAGCGCAGCAGTCATTACTGTTCAAAGCACGATGCACAGAGGTGATTTTCTGCCATTTCAGTGAACTTCAGTGTTAGTAAATAATGTGTTTATGTGCGTGTGTGGGTGTGTATCTGCGTTTGTTTAAGTAGTACATGTGTGATGTGTTGGTGAGTACATGTGCGTGTGGGAGTATGCAATGTGCGTGTTTTCGTGGGGGATTTCAAAAGCAATCTGCTATCATGTTTGTGCACGTGAAGTTTGTATATGCAAGTGTATGCACATATGATCCATAAGTGTTTGTATATGTGCACATGAATATTTATGTATTGGCATATTGTGTGTGTGCAGGTTTGTGTATGTTTCTTCACTTGTGTGTGTACCTGTGTGTATTCTTTGCATGTATTGTGTGTCTGTGTGTACTATGAGTTTGTGAGGTCTATTTGTGTTTATGTGTGTAAAACTTTGTCTGTGTAAGAATGTGCGTGGGGATATGGGTAAGTGTGTGTACACGATATATTTGTGATGTTTAACTGCATGTGTGCGTGGGTTAGTGTAAGTGTGTGTTCACTGTGCATTTGTAATGTCTATTCGCATGTATATGTAAGTGTGTGTGTGTGCGCGTGTGCATGCTATGCATTTGTGTTGCCTATGTGTGTGTATAAGTGTGTCTGTGTGTGTACACTGTGTATTTGTGATGTGTATTTTTGTGTATGTGTGTGTGTGTATATATTTTTTGCATTTGTGATGTGTATGGGTGTGTGTGTGTGTGTGAGTGCGTTTGTCATTGTGTTTGTGTACACTACACATTTGTGATGTGTGGGGCACATTGTTTCCCGGCAGATAGAGCAGCGGAAGTTCGGCGGGGACACTAACGTGACGCAGTGCGTCTTCATGGTGAACAAGCCCTACGCCCTCACCTGCTCTGTGGTGGCCTTCTACATCCCGCTGGGCCTCATGGTGCTGGCCTACCAGCGCATATACGTGACAGCGCGGGAGCACGCTCGCCAGATCAGCGTCCTGCAGCGGGCCGGGGGCGCCGGCGGCCCCTCCTCGGACAGCGCCGACCACCAGCGGCACCACCGCATGCGCACCGAGACCAAGGCGGCCAAGACGCTGTGCATCATCATGGGCTGCTTCTGCCTGTGCTGGGCCCCCTTCTTCATCACCAACGTGGTGGACCCCTTCATCGACTACACCGTGCCCGACAAGCTGTGGACTGCCTGCCTGTGGCTGGGCTACATCAACTCCATGCTCAACCCCATCCTCTACGCCTTCCTCAACAAGTCCTTCCGTCGTGCCTTCCTCATCATCCTCTGCTGCGGAGACAAGCGCTACCGCCGGCCCTCCATCCTGGGTTCCGGCACCCCCTGTACCTCCACACAAATCAATGGCTCCACGCACGTGCTCAAGTAGGTACCCTTCCCCCTGCTCTGGTTTACGTCACTCTAATTAAAAAGGGTTTTTCTGCTTGTTCTCTCCGGAACCCTCCATCAAAGTGGGGAATAGTGTCTGGGATTCCAAATTTCACTATTCTGAATGAGAACCAACAAACTATTCTCCCGATTCTCTCGATGGAATTACAGGGTTCTTTCTGGAACCAATTCTTGTGAGTGTTCAGTCCTGCATTCACAGAGAATGCGGATGCTGTCAGCAGTCACACTTTCATTTTCTGACTTTTTTTTTCTTTTTTCTTAAGTCAGCCCAACTGAAATGAACTGATTATTGACAAACAGTTGTACAAGTACAATGTTCAGTGTCAGTGTCATGCCTGTGCAGAATATTTCACGAATGAGTGCCAACCCATCGAGATAGGATTGTACACAAAATACACAAGACAAAATGTTGCTCTGCACCAGTAAGGGCTGCCAGAGCTGAAAAGAAACAACAGGAGCTTATTAAAGCAGAGTGCAGAGGCATCATGATTGAATGTGTGAGCGTAGTCATGATAAGGCTACATATTAACGAGAAACTTCTGCAAAGTAAAGCTATCTTGAAACCATCATATAAAATATAACAGTTTTTGTGTAACTGGAATATGCTGCTGTCTCTCACGAATCAAACTCCAGTTGAGGATAGTTTTATGCGTTAATGGGCCATATTGGATATTTTCTGTGTGTATATCCTTGCAGGTTTTGCTTGCTGTATCACTTTGTGTTTGAAATTTTTGGTAGTCTATTGTTGGAGGTGTAATGTATCCAGTTTATGTCTTTCATTGATAAAAGCCTTTTTATGGGTTGCAGTGTGGGCACTTTTGCAGGAGAAATCCTCAGGTCTATTCTTTTAGCTGCTCTCATTAGCTTCCATTGAGTTCAAGTGCTGTGTGCTGATGCAAAGAAACACAACTCTTTTCAATATATTTACTCATGGGCAATGGAATTGTATCATTTCCAGATTCTTCCTGGTACCTGGATAACAAGGCTACCATGTTACGGGTAGATTTTGTACTGCATTGACAGTAAATGCACATATTTGTTGTACCACGGTGTTGCATCTGTTTGCACGTAAGGTCAGAAAATACCCCTGCTGGTGAAACAATCTGTAGGTTTGCTTTTAAGTCAATACTATTAGCCTCCAGCCTCCTTCGGACTCTCACAAAGTGGAATTGTTTGGTTAAGGTAAGGCTAAAGTGCTTTTTTAGCCTTGAGCTTTGGGTTGGGCCATTAACACACTGCCCTGGTCTCTCAAGCTCTTAGTAGATATTTTCACTGAGAAGGGCCCTGTGTGATAGGCTAACCCCAATTCCACACTGTATTTTTTGAGTGCGTCCAGGAAATCTCAGGGCGGCATTTGGAGGTTTTGTTTCTGTGACTGGACAAATTGTTACTCTTCTTTGGCATGATGTATTGCCTCTGGTTCTCAGATTGGCTTTGTCGGGCAAAACAGATTTCTTGTAATTTGGGGAACAAAGAGAAAACTAGGGCACATTTGACGTCGTATGTTGTTCTGGAGAATAGAACATTAAATAGGTGTGTCCTATTGCCAGGGCCATGTTTCAATGAAGTCTGCTCCGACACAAGCAGAACTCAGGCACAGATGATATAACTTATGTACACGTAGTCAGAAAATCCAGTTCAGTAACAGACGGTGCTAATTCAGTACACAGGGGAAAATCCAGAGTCATACTCACAGGTCCGGCCAAGAATCAAATCCTGGAGGTGGATATGCCAAAGTCAAATCACAAAAGAAAGTTGGGAGCCAAAAAACAGAAGTAGTTCATGGGCAGATAATCATGCACTAGGGACTGGACTAGATCAAATGGCTATAAAACAAACCAAACAGTAACCAGGTGTACAAGAAATCATAGGTAGACACAGATTTAACTGGCTGACAAACTTCCGATGAACTACACTGAATATATATATAAAATTACATTGTCTGCAGGTGCAATGAATTGAGAATCGTGCAGGGAGTGCCCACTAAGTGCCCACAAATAAGGGAACCAGCAAACTAATTAGCAATGAACAAGAGGCAGTGAGTGTGTGGGAATGGAACCAGAAAACATGAGGCAAGTGATAGAAGCATGGGATAGAAGCATAGGATAGAAGTATGGGATAGAATAATAGGATAGAAGCATAGGATAGAAGTATGGGATAGAAGCATAGGATAGAAGTGTGGGATAGAAGCATGGGATAGAAGCATGGGATAGAAGCATAGGATAGAAGCATGGGATAGAAGCATAGGATAGAAGCATGGGATAGAAGCATAGGAGAGAAGTATGAGATAGAATAATAGGATAGAAGCATAGAATAGAAGTGTGGGATAGAAGCATAGGCTATAAGCATGGGATAGAAGCATAGGATTGAAGCATGGGATAGAAGCATAGGATAGAAGCATGGGATAGAAGCATGGGATAGAAGCATAGGATAGAAGTATGAGATAGAATAATAGGATAGAAGCATAGGATAGAAGTATGGGATAGAAGCATAGGATATAAGCATGGGATAGAAGCATAGGATTGAAGCATGGGATAGAAGCATAGGATAGAAGTATGGGTTAGAAGCATAGGATAGAAGTGTGGGATAGAAGCATGGGATAGAAGCATAGGATAGAAGCATGGGATAGAAGCATAGGATTGAAGCATGGGATAGAAGCATAGGATAGAAGTATGGGATAGAAGCATAGGATAGAAGCATGGGATAGAAGCATAGGATAGAAGCATGGGATAGAAGCATAGGATTGAAGCATGGAATAGAAGCATAGGATAGAAGCATGGGATAGAAGCATAGGATAGAACCATGGGATAGAAGCATGGGATAGAACCATGGGATAGAAGCATAGGATAGAAGCATGGGATAGAACCATGGGATAGAAGCATGGGATAGAACCATGGGATAGAAGCATAGGATAGAAGCATGGGATAGAACTATGGGATAGAAGCATAGGATAGAAGCATGGGATAGAAGCATGGGATAGAAGCATGGGATAGAAGTATGGGATGATTAGATGGATAAATAGAACTGCTAAAATATACAGTGTGACATGGAAAACACTGAATACAAATAGAAAATACACATTAAACTGACCAATTCATTGGAATGCTATTCATTGATTGAATGCTAGTCAATTTAATAAGTAAATCTCAGAGATCTCTTTCATCATTTAACACATTTTTGTAAATCAAAAATCTCCAATTCAGTGTCCACTTCAACTTTATACAAACTTTGTAACCCATAATGTGATAAATTCATATTGTGTATATTAATATAATTATTCATTATGTACCAACCTAAAATGTTAAAAAAAATTATTAAAACTTAAAAATATTACCAAGGTAATAACTTTTCACATACAGAGTGACACATTTTTACATTATATGTGCCTAATTGTGTTTTTATTTCAGAGGAAAATGTACAAAGAAAATGCACGTGACACAAAAAAGTTGTTATATATGCGCTGAACATTTATGTTCCATTATAAGTATATAAGGTTGTTGTGTCAAGAGTTTTTTGTACTTTTTGTTTTTCCTCAGTTTGTGTTATTGCATTATATTAATGTACCACTTTGTGAGTCACTACAGGGCCATGTTTAATTTTTTTATGTATGGACATAATAGAATGTGTACTGCGGAACCGATAGGAGAGTTTTAATACCCTGCTAATAAGCTCACCAGCAGCTGCACCTGACTGGCTATGAATAGGCGCCGCTGTCTCCATGCGGGATGAAATTCAAACTAATCAGTGCTGAACATCTTTGGCATTCATATTCAGATTCACTTTATCAAGGCAAACAGCAGTGCTCAAAGGTTTCCTTTTCATTTAATGCACTCGGTCTCGATGCAGATCAGTGAGCTGACAGATAGACCAATTAAGTGACTTTACTCAGAATGTGCATGATGGATTGAACATATCCATGTCGTAGGTGCTGGGTTCTAATGTAGTTTTTCTGCCTTCTTGTATGTTTGTTACTTTTACGGTTGTAGTTCCAGAATCACACGAGGGTTTGGTTCATTTCACAGGCACGCTTACTGGTGTTTTTGTTTGATTGTTGGTTCTGATATCCCTTTGTGTGTGTGTGTGTGTGTGTGTGCGTGTGTGTGTGTGTGCGTGTGTGTGTGTGTGTGTGTGTGTGTGTGTGTGTGTGTGTGTGTGTGTGTGTGTGTGCGTGTGTGTGCGTGTCCAGTACTTTCCCTGAATTCCATCTCTCATTCCTGCATTGTTTTTTTCTGCAGTGCATCCTAATTTATTTTTAGACTGCTCTTCAGCAAAATGTTTTCAGTGTTCAAAAGAATAGGCTACATTCGCGAGGAAGTGCAGTTGCACACTAGTTGCCACAAAGCGCTAATAATTAATTTATCAAATCAGCGCTGCTTACGTCGAAACATTGGAAATTGAATAATGTTGTAAACTGGTTTAGTGCTTTGTGAAAGTTTGACGCATTAATTGTTTGTTTGTTTTTCGCCCATCCCTACAATTCCACTATTAAGTATGCTGTTATTGTAGTCCTTCCGTGATTTCTGTCATTTTTAAGTACTTTCTTAGTAATTACAGGCTGATATACTGGTCTTGATTATTCAGTAAATGAATTTTGTGATTATTAATCAACCAATCTTCAACAGGAACAGCTTGAAAGCAATTACGCATTTAAGGATTTGTGGCTTACGGCAAGCCATACCCAGCCTGCCCCAGGTACGGAAAGCGTTCAGGTTTAGGGGGTAAATTATTGCTCACTAGCAGCATCTTAAGTGTTGACTCTGCTCACGGTGTTAAGTTACTTGAGTTTTGCCAGTGATGTAAATGGCAGCCTTTTGTAGTAACGGGATGTTCCTCCACTTGCTGGCGCTGTTTTTGGCCCAGACCGTAAGATGCCATTAGCTCAGGGTCCTGGCCAGTGTGTTTTTCTTATGGAGCTTAAAATGGAGCTTGTGTCAATTCTCCCATGAACTTTCCCCTGACAGAGTCCTGGTTTAAAAAAAAATCTGAAAAGGAAAAGATGCTAGATGGCAGATTTATTTTTTTTACTAGACCTTTCATCACCATCTATATTATGTACTTTCGTCTTCTGCAAGGGAACAGCTTTAAATGTTGCCAACAAACGATGCATAAATACACAAGCTTAAAAAAACTGTGTTCTGTACTGAATGTATTTTAGATTAATGGGCTTTTTATTTCTTTGCAAATGCATAAAATAACATTTTTCATTAGAATTATTAATGATGCATTTTTTAATTTTTATTTATGGACAATGTTTTCCACGTGCTTCATCATACATTTTCTCCAATATATTACAAGATTCCCGAACATGGACATGGTCTGTTCTTTTCAAGTGTGAAATTACATTTTTAATCACTTTTACTCTGCGTTGTGTTCCACGAGAAAGAATATCTTTAAATGCTAAAACCACATGTGCAAAGTGCTTGAATGACTTTAATATTGCGCACACAATCGATATGCCTGTAATTTACACAGGATATACTAGTGCTCTATTTTATTTATGAAGTTTTTTTTTTTTTTACCTTTATTTGAGTTTGAAATCTCTTTTTTCAATGGAGCCCTGGGGGGTTGAGGTGGAGAGTAAGAGGATAAGTCACATAGCCAATTAGATCAGGGGATGATTTGTTGGCAGCGTGAAAGAGCCAGGTTGGGAATTTAGCCATGACACTGGTTAACCTCTTACTCTTATTGAAGAGTGTCATAGGATCTTTAATGACCACAGTGAGTCAGGACATTGGTTAAATGGCTCATCCAAAAGACGATGACAGTGTCCTTCAGTACAGTGTCCCCATCAAAGCACAGGGGCATTGGGGATTGTGTAGCCTTCTTTTCAACAACATTTCATATTGTTAAATTGCGCCACATTTTTGCAGTTTCTCAAAGGGATTAGTTTTGATTTTTCAGCGTCATGATTGCTTGCTTCTCTGGCAATGAAAGCTATTTGGACTTCATATTAATTACAAGAACCATGTTTATTTCAAATATTTATGGACCTGAGTGTATATCTATATTTCAAGTAGCCTATTTACATTTATTTACATCCAAGTAGCCTTTAACATTTATTTTGTAAGTATACTAAGATTATGAGAGAGGCTTGTGATGTCTGTGTCTGTCCTACATTGTACAATGCATGCATGTCTGTTGTCAGTATTCTCATTAAGGCCACTTGTTATTTGTTTAAACTTTTTTCTGGCATTACAGACGATGGACAGGTTTTGTTAGTTATAGATGAAGCCCTCCATCCAGCTACGGTACCTCTTGGCAAATGTTTCATTCTTTTCTCACCTCCCACCCCGTCATGGTAATATGCTTATAAGGTAAAGAAAGCAAGAAATGGGGTCTCTCCTGATCAAGATTTGACAGAGTAGCTGATTTATATTAATAGGCTGTCAAAATGGTTAATTTTTCTCCCGGGATTTTTTTAAAATTACACAACCCCAAATCAATTTTTTCATTATACAACCCCAAAAAGTTGAGACGGTACGCTAAATTAAAATTAAAACTGAAAGTATTAATATCTAAATCATTTTTGACTTGTATTACATTGAAAACAATACAACAGCACATTATTGATGTTTCGCTTGATGATTTTTTATTGATTTTTCTGAATAAACACACTTCAATTTTGATTCTTGCAACATATTCAAAAACAAAGTTGAGCCAATAATTTACCACTTCTTAATGTTGCCAGTCCTTTTCACATCACTTTCTACTAGTTTATGGACTGAGGAAACCAAGTGATCAAGAGTTTCAGGTGTAACTTTAACCATTTCTTCCTGCAAACAAGTCTTCATAGGGGACAGGTTGGGACTTCAGGCATGCAGTCTCGCAACCCCACCCCCTTCTTCGGCATCCATGCCTACGTAACACTCACAAAATTTCGTATTAAGCTGTCTTGTTGAAATGCGAGGGGGCGTCCTTGGAAAAGATGTCATCTTGAAGGCAGTATGTATTGCATCAAAATCTTTCTTACTTCCTTTTTATCATTAATGATTCCTTCATGAAAGTGCTAGTCACCCTTCCCAAGGGAACTGACACTGCCCAATACCACGATACAGCAGAGCTTTCAGGCTTCTCGCCGGTAACAGGCTGGAAGGTCCTTTTATTCTTTGATCTAAAGCAAACTGTGTCCATTTCTTTGAATATTGATTTGTCTGACCCAATTACATGTGTCCGCTGTGCCATGATCTATCATAGATTCCGCAAAGCCCAGAGAAGTTGATGAGATTTTTTACAATGTTTACAAGCAAAAGTTTTTTTTTTTGCACAGATAAGTCTCAACTGGTATTTGTGGATTTAACTATGGATTGTGGTACTCAGTGAGGTACTCCCAATTCCACAAAGTATTTTTGAGCCCATGTGGTAACATCAATACTAGACAATTACAACATATTTTAATATGCTACATGTGTTGTGATCTCTGCATTCTGCATGTCATGTTTAAGTTCTGTGCCTGGCTATGCCATGTTTAGGATTCCTGTATTTAGTGACCACTGCCTGCCCTTTGACTATTCTTAGGATTGTGTATTGTGTTTTGGTAATTTAGATTTCCTGGTTATTATTTTTCATGTGTAGATCATTTAGTTTCTATGCCATGTTTTCTTTTCCATGCTTTGCACTTTGTCTCCCCTGTCTTGTCATGTGTGTATCTTTGCTCACGGTCCCTTGTCTTGTGTGCCACTCATTCGGGTGATTTATTGGTTTCTGGGTTTCAATCTTCTTTCATTATCTCGTGTTCTTCCTTCCTCTCTCTTTAACTGTCTTACTAACACATACTAACAGTTTATTGTTTTTGCTAAATACTAACCCACACTAACCTTGTATATTTGGACTAACTTACTAACAAGCACTTGGGATTGTATAGCTGCACTTATTAATTGACTAATGATCTCTCAGCTGTCGCCCAATTCTAGTCTCCGCCTCCTTGCCTATCCATAATTATCTCTGCTGCAAGTTTCTGTGGATTTCCACTTATACTTTGTGCTTTCCTTTTCTTTTATCTTGGCACTTTAGTACTCCTTAACCGGAGCTGTTTTGTACTTAGGTTTGTCTTGTGATCCCTGTCTGCGTTTTGGCTACAGCCAAATTCATGTAATTAGTTTACTCCTCATGTGTCTCTCCCTGATCATTGTTACCATTGATTGCACCTGTTCCCCCTGGTCATGTGTTCACCCCGGATGTGTATATAAGATGTCTGTTTGGTTCACACTCTTGTCAGGTCGTTCTCCCTAGTTTTCTTGTGCTACGTTTATCGCCTCGATTTCTCAGTGTTTATCTTTCTGACTGGATTGCCTGACTTTTGATTTTTGCCTCTGTGTTTTTGGATTACTGTTGCATCTGTGTGTTTTGACCATTTTTCTGCGCGACTACGAGATCTGTTTGCTGCCCTGGTAACGATTCGGATTGCGTCCTGTGGATTCTGGCTTGTCTCTCTGATCGTACACAGGAATTGTACTCAGACCCATTTCTGTCCGACTACGATTACTGTGATTGCTGCCCTGGTTTTTGATGCTATATTTGCCCAACTGGATTTCGACTTTTGGATTGTGGACTTTGTACTGTTTTTCGCCCTGCGGGGGTCACCCCCCTTTACCAATAAAACTAGCTCTACTGCATTTCCTGGTTCTCGCATCTGGCTCCTGATCGCAATACAACAACGTGCTGTCGGGGGTTTAATGTGAAAATCCCTCAGTATCTTAACAGTGAGGAACATTGTTATAAACCCCTGACTGATTTTCTTGCACATTTGTGGGCCAATTAAAAATCCTAATTCTATGTTTTCTCCTGAAGGAACAGGCCTTTCTTGGATGCAGCTTCGGTTACCGATCATGATTGTAATCAACTGTTGACATCTGCAGCTTCAAATCACGCCATTATTCTTTTTTTTTTTTTTTTTTTATTTTGGCCGCATTACTAGTACTGTGCTGATGCCTTCCCAACTTTTTTTGGAATGAGATGTAGACATGAATGGCAGAAATGGATGTATATTTACAAATAAAATTGAGTTGACTTGACAAAACATTAAATATGTAATCTTCAAACTGCCCAAAAAGAAATAAGTCAGGGTAAATGTAGAAATCAATGTCTTTTTTTTTTTTTATATATACATATTTCCTGTGGTCCCAACTCTTTCTAAGGGTGTGTGTGTGCGAGAGCATGCATGTGTTCATGTACTTAACTTGCATTGTAGAACTGTAGACTGAAAAAAACATCAAATGTGATGCTGTATTGTTTTGAACTTACTGCAGGTCAAAGATTATACTAATTCAGTTTAAATTTAACATAACCTCTCAACTGTTCGATATTGATTTGAAGAATGAGGTGTGGCAGTTTTTGTATGGAAATTGTGTTTGTAGTTACTCAATACTCAGGTCGCCTTTGCTGAGAAGGCTTTAGAACCAGTATCAGCGAACGAGTGAGATGTGCTCAGGGTCAAATGCATGATGTTTGTGATCCTGCAGTAAATATTAGCAGGGTGGGGGTTGCATTGTACCAGTACTTAATTTTTCCCATCAGCCACTAACCTATTAGGTCAAGTTACATCATCCCTGTTTTTTTCAACAGACAAGTATGTGACTGTCTATACAGTTTCCCTCTTTGTAGGGGACTCCGTACTGACCCAAGTCAAGCCATCCTCCCACCTTCAGTAAATCCTGCCTCTGTGGCTTTCCGTAGTCTCACAGCTGATTTTTGTTTGCTGAACCCAGTGGTTTTGAGGAGTGACATTGAAGCATATTTTTTGTTTGGTTCACAGAGTCACCTTTTTCTTTTTCTGTTGTCCGTACTGGTGATGTATGAAACTCAAAACAAGCTCAGCCATTCTGTGCGAGAGGGTTTTGTGTTTACTCCGGAGGGTGTCATACTTTGAAGTGTGGATTTTACTGTAATGGTATACTGTAGAATCCCATTTTGAGAACTGATGTTTTTTTTTGTTTGGTTTTGTTTTTTTTTCCCCCAGTGGAAACTGTATGCCTGAATAATGCGTCTGATTTTTAGATTCTTTTCTCCAGCTGACTTGCAAATTTTTAGTGCCAGTGTTGTGTGTGAGTGAGCAGCACGTACTAGTGTTTTTGTCCTTCTTATATAGCTAGCTGCCACATTCTGACCACTTCATTTGTCTCTCATGGAGCATGACAATTAAACTCGCTAAGGGACTTTTATCCCCATTTAGGTAAGGGAGACTCTTCTCATTAAAAAATAAGGCTTCTTTTGAATTTCCACGAAAAATGGAGCCACTGGTACAGTCATTGCATCCGTTTTCTTGCTAGAAGACTTAAACAAATTAAAATTGGACCCAAAACTCAGATAGGGTGATTCAATAAAATGATTAATGAGCTATTATTTTGGAGGATTTTTCAACAAAATAGATCTAAATACTGGACTCCGGTTTGCATTGATATAATCATTGAGTCTCATTTGGAGCAGTTAATGAATTCGGTGAAGCACACAGTGAACGGTCTGCTGTGGGGTTTGGGAGGTGGTGGTGGTGGTGGTGGTGGTGGTGGTAGGGTGGGGGGGGGGGACTAATATAATGGATTTATTTGATAATTTAATGGTGGAGTAATGCTCTACACAAGTGGGAAACTGTAACATACAGGTTTATGCAAATGTGAAAATGTTTTGATAATGTGTTGAAAGATTTAAACACAGAAGAAATGATTTAATCACAAAATAAATTTGCATGCTAATAATTTGACAATTCATTTTTCATTCACAGCCACCAAAGGGCTTGATTATCTGTGACTGAGGTAGTTATATTTAATTTATGGCCGGCAGTATTGTTTGATGGTTTTCTAAAAGGCACTTCATGTAAAGTGCATCCATTAATTAATCATTCAGTCATTCATATCATTCAATATAAAGCATCTATGGAGCATGTGCAATATCATAAAAAATTTGCAGCAGATTGCTTAAAAACTGTTCATACTTATGCAGACAAATTATAGGTCACACACTATAATAATTTGTTTGGCCACCTTTGGCTTCAATCATGGTGCACATTCGTTGTGGTATAGCTTTGACAATCTTACACAATGTTTCATTTATTTCTGCATTCATTTTTTGCTGAGATATTGCATTGATGATAGTTGAGTCAAACCACTCTGTTAAGCTTTCTCCAGCACATCCCAAAGACTTTCAACTGGTTACCGTCCAGACTCTGGGGTGCTTATTTAATGTGCGAAAAATTGATTCCTTATGCTTGATGAACAACTTCACAATTTGAGCCGCATGAATCTTTGGCATTTTCATCCTGGAATATGCCTGTGCCATCAGGGATTAAAAAGTCCATTGATGGGTTACTGGTCATTCAGTATTTTCAGGTGGTCTGCTGAATTCATTTTATTGCCGCAGAACAGTGCTGAGCCTAGACCTGACCAACTGAAGCAACCCCAGATCAAAATACTGCCCCCAGAGGCTTTTACTGAGGGCATTATTCATGGCAGGTGCATCGCTTCATGGGCTTCCTTTATTACCCCGATGTGCCCATCTCTATGGAATAGGGTATATCTGGACCCATTAGACTACATGACCTTTTTCCAAGTCCAATCTCTATGCTAGCCTGCAAATTGAAGTCGTTTTCCCTGGTTAGCCTCAGTAACTAGTCCCAATCCTCCAAGTTCTTGTTGCATCATGCATGTGGAAATGCTTTAACCTTCATAATGAAACAAACCCATGAGTTCTACTGTTGATTTCTTTGTTTACCCTATATTAACCTCTTAAGCCCCAGTCTCCTTTTTAGGTTTCTGTTTGAAAATGACATACCCAAAATGAATAGAGTATATCTCTGTTTGTGTAGCATGAAGTATCAGAGAGGGAGACATGGAAATGTGGAGAGAGGGTTGATTTTCTGACGCTACTCGGATTTTGATATTTGTACATTAATATACTTGGCGTTTGAGTTGTGCTTGGTGTATGTAAAAATGACTTATATGTGCTTGTAGCAGAGGCTCTCCAGTTTCATTTGATGTGTAATATGACTATATTGCTACTTAATTAGCGCGGCGTTGTAGGTATTTTGCTGCGGTGAGTCTCAGGGTCCCCCAATTGGGGGACCCTGGAGTTTAAGAGGTTAAAGAGCGAAGCATATCTGCTACATGAAGTAAAAGGGTTAACAGCCTGGACACCCTGTTGGTTTTGTTTCTTATTGCCAAATAAACATTTGAGAATAACTTGCATAGTATTTCACTTTAATTTTTTCATTAGCATTATTACCCAATGTAGCAGATTTGCTACAATTTGGAAGGGTGAGCCAAATGTGTCAAACTTTTTTTGTCTACTGTTTTTCAAATAATGTCCCAAAATAAACATTTTTGCATAGGGAAATAATTGTAACACCATTGGAAATGAGTTTGGTTAATAGAGGGTTAAGATGAGACCTCTGAGCACCGAGCTAGTCCTGAATCAGATGGGTTTGGTTAATAGAGGGTTAAGATGAGACCTCTGAGCACCGAACTGATCCTGAATCAGGATCGGTCATGATTTTCCTCCAGCCCATTTCTTCTGCAGAGTTGACAGTTCACCTCTATCCTCCGAGGTTCTGATACGTGTTTGGACAGTTCCTGACCCAGTTCTAGAGATTTCTGCAATCTCGGCCGCTGTTTTCTTTGCTTGATGCTGGCCAATAATTTGTCCCTCTTGAAACACAGTAAAATCTTTTCAAGGACCATGAGATACGTCCTTTGACATGGTTTTCTAAGAAATGAAGAGTTACACACTGAATTAGTCAGGATTAAAAGAATTATGGCCAGATGAAGCATATTCATGACTGTTACAATCAATCACGGGCTCTTGAGTATTTGCTAATTAAATCCAAACGGCAACTTTTTTTCTTTTTCTTTTTTTTTTTGACAGGCTGTTTTATGCTGTTACCTTTCCTTTGAAATAAATTAATTTTAAAAAAAGTAAAAATAATATAATACCAATTATGGTGCATGGAGATCAAAGATTAAGTTAATGATACACACCAGAACATAAAGTAATCAATGCCACAAAAAATCATTTAGCAATACTGTTTGCATGAACTTGAATGATCACAGGCTGAGTGCACAATATGACAGAAAGTGTCGACAGCATAATCAGGCACACGAGAAACACATGCAAGCGCACTGAGTGAAATACAGTCAATCTGCCATCAACACTTAAGTCCCATGGCCACAAAATATTAAATATTTCCACTCAACATTTCACACGCTATTTCTTTGGGATGATGGTATTTCTCCTTGCAGTCAGGGACTTGATGAATTCATCCGCAATGAATCCAGGTTTGCTTTCCTTGACACATTCATATCACAGTTCATACAGCAACACAGTTCAGCTGTCCTTGACCCATTGTGGACTGCAAATGCATTTCCCCGTTGATTGCTTGGGGGTATATTTATTTTAAAATGAGACATTTGTCCATTTTCAGTTTTTTTTTTTTTTTTGCTGGCAATACTTTTTAATAAACAAATTGCTAACCTCACACTTTAGCATTTAAACATTTCAAATTGAAGGTTGCATTGTGTGTGCTAACGTAAACAATCATGTGAAATCAAGGGCTCTCCTGTGAGTGTTCGGCTTTGCCTGTGGGTGCATGGCACTCCCATTGGGTCCCTGAGACTCTAAGCATGCATGGAATCCACATCGATCATGAATAGAGGTCAGTTCATGAGGCAGTGTGTTTTGTATGAAAAGGTGTGGGACATTTACACTTTATACAAAACAGGACTCAAAGTTTTAAAGCAAGGGGGAGACTGAAGTTAATTATTTTAATTTCCCCCCACACTGTTAAAATATTCATGAGTGAAAGTAACCTTTAGAGTCGAGCTTAGCTTTGTTACCATGACCTTGGAAATTTAGTCCAGGTCAGTACTCGGCAACTAATTGTTACAGCTTCACCAAATTTGTTATGGTAACTCACTGTCACACACATATGTGCAATGTCATGTTTTTTGCTGGATTTCACCTTTGACCTTTGCACTGTGACCTTAAGGCAGGAAATCTTATATGGGTCAGTACTCAGCATCTACTGATCGCAGCTTCACCAAATTTGGTATGGTAACTCACTGTAACACATTGATGTGCAACGTCACCTTTTTTTTGCTGGATTTGACCTTTGACCTTAACACTGTGATGCTGAGGCAGGAAATTGTGTCCGGGCCGAGGCGTATTCAGCAACGTATTATGTATTATGCATGCTACTCCTGCGGCTTAGAATGTGTTTTTAAAGGATCTGGCACTAGGGGGGCTGGTCACCCGAGGTGCTTTCAAAAATAGATTGAAAGCACTGGAAGAAGGAACATCAGGCTGTGGATACTTTCACTAAACTATTTCCCTGCGTGTGATGCTGGATATGTTTGACCCAGGTCTTATTTTATATATTCATGCCGTGACCTGAAATTTTATTGCCAGTAGTGTTATATTGTTTGTCTGTAACTTACTGTGCTGTTGCCTGTCTTGGCCAGGACACACCTATAAAGGAGATTTTTCATCTCAATCAGACTTTCCTGGCTAAATAAACTTAAATTAAATTATTAAAAAATATGTAGTTTTCTCTTTTTATCTGCCCTCTACACATAAGTTCAGTCACCCCTGCAAACTCCCAGTAAAGATTTTTTTTTATTTTAGGATTCCCTCTATAGGGGAGTTTTTTCATGGCGATCCGGTAGATCAGTTCAGTACCACTCATAGAGATGGCAATTTGGACTTGCTGGTATTGAATAGCTAATTAGCGGGAAAAAATCAGAACACTTGAGAGGAACGATCAACTTAATTATGCAATAAACACTTCATCACTTCAACACTTTTTGCAAACCTGCTAGACACGGCTCACTGCGCTGAAGAAGTAGGCTGAGAATATAAATGCAGTTTGAAGGCAGAGTGGTTACATTTACTTGAGAAAACAGCAATACAGTCATTAGCAGCTGAGGCAGATGTTTTGGAGGCTGCGAAGTGCATAGGGCTAAAATGAGGGTTTTTTTTTTTCTTTCTAACAGAAAACATCTGCCAGGTTTGTTTGAAAGAATCTGCATTTATATCTTTGCATGTGTTCCGATTTCTCTCGAACACCGGAAGCCATTTCGTAAACAGCAGCAGTTCAACAAAAGGCTTTGACTGAAGTTTAAGAATGACAGAATTTCTCAGTGCCCCTAGTCCCCTACTCCCAATTGTTCTTTCATGGCTGTGACTTCAAAATACTCTCATCTAACATAAACTGTGAGGCAGCTCCCAAATGGCCTGCTTGTCGGTAGGTTAACCTGTAGAGCACTAAATGCAGCTATTATCCCTCAGTGATGTAAGATATCAAAATCAAAGCTGTTGAAAACCCTGTGGCGACTTTTTTAAAAGAGCTCCCCTGAACTAGTCGCCACATGATAGGTTTTCAACGGGAGGAGATAATTAAATTTCTATTTAAGAAAAATTTATTTCAGCATTCTAAGGGTTAATCTGGGACCCCTTGAAGTGGAGCTGGCTGGGAGACTTTAGAATTGATTGGCAGTTGTTACACAACCTGAGGTAGTTAAAAAAATGACACATTTACTGTCATTATGTTCTCATTATGCATGTCCGCCACGGACCTGCTATTCATTTTAGTCCACTGTAGAAGAATGAGAAACAAACATGCTGAATACTCTCTGTGTTTGTAGATGCACTGAAATATCAAAAAAAAAAAAATCACATATGTATTTTTGATCCAAAATTACAAGGTACAAAAGAAGAGAAAGTTTGAGACAGTGCTGGAACAAATGCTTCATCAAAATGCGTTTATGTGTTTAGAAAGATGGATGACATAAAATGGACGTACAGTATAATAATGAGGTGATTAGCGTGCTGGCTTGATAGTAATAAAGATCTTTGTTCTCAGTATCAGCGGTGATAAATTATCCTGGGCTGAAATTTATACTGCAACAGACATTTGGCTGGAAAAAAAAAAATAAAAGTCAGTGTATTTCTAAAAATATTTCACTCTAAAACTTGCTTTTTCCATCTGTATTATTGTCATTTTTTTGCTGTCCGAGAGACTTTTATTATGTAAAAAAAAACATTGAATACTTTTATTTTTGTCGGTCCCATGAGGGTATTGCCGTCACTGGAGAGACAGGCCGTTTATCTGCCACTTGTATACGATTCATTGATTTGTTCCAGCCTTGGTGGGTCAATCTGCCTGTTTGTGGCGAAGTAAAGTACATTGCTATCAGTGTTTGGAAGGGTTGTTATTTTTCCCCCAAATGCCAACTCATACTGCTTGTATAAGACGGATGATAATGCGTGAGTCATGTTCATTGAGGGCGGCACGGTGTAGCATGGGTAGTGCTGTTGACTCGAAGCAGGGAGGTCAAAGGGTATGGGAATGGCCTGGACCTTTCTTTAATGAGTATCCATGCTCGCCCAGAGTTTGCGTGGGTTTTCTCAAAGCACCCCAGTTTCCATCCTCAGCCCAAAAACATACAGGCTGATTGGAGACTGAATTGCTGATGAGAATGTGTAAATTATGTAGGATATGTTTACCGGACTGGTAAGACGTCCATGGTGTGTTCCTGCATGTCTCCAGTGGCATTCTGGGATAGGCTCCAGCCACATTCGACCCTGCCCTGGAATATTATTAGATCAGGCATGAATGGATATTCATTGATTCAGTGTCATTAAATGTTTGTTGAAACATTGGCTTTGCTTTATCCTTTTAATGCTCAGCCAGATAAGAGCAGTGAACACTGTGGCATGTCTTTCTCTAATTGCGACACTACTGTTGCAGCACTAATTACCAGATTCAGTCCTATAAAAATAGCATTCATTGTTTATTTCTCAACTGTTGAAAAATTGCAGTTAAAGAGCTGAGATCATGATGCAAAAGTAATTTGTATTTGTTTATTTGTTTTTAAAATGAAGCAATAAATAAGCCGCTGATACAATTTAATGAAAGCTGTCATTGAGAGCAAACATTACACCGTGCAAAACCCTTTCAGCAGACTAGCAAAAAGTAGGTCTGTAGCAAAGTTTTGCTGTCAGGGTTGTAATTTTTGGAGTGTAACCAAGTGCCTTGTCCTTTGCTCTTAGAGATGAGGTTTGTTTATCAGTGCCTTGCCAAGCTTGAGCCTATCGTGGATTTACTCGCCCGTATGGACATTTCTCTTCTTCGCACCTCTGGAATAAACATTCTTGTCTCTCCCACATTCCATGCCTGTTGCTAGGCTCCTGCTGCTTTGTTCATCTCTGGGCTTCCTTCCATGCTTTGGTCCTCCCGTGGTGTCCTCTGCACTTGCATTTTGGGATATAGATTGCCACACAGGTTGGCTGTTGTGTCAACAAACATCTGGCCTGAGCAGGAATCTATCCAGCAGGTCCACATGGCAATGTGTGCTTATTTATGGAGTACGCAAATTCACCATCTCCCAATCTCTAATTGCAGCCTTACCATGCGCTTGCAACCTGTGCCTGCTCATACTTTGAGAAGTTAGAAAAATTCTGGCACGGAGTGCGGACTTCACATGGCCGGTCAGCTGAGGTTTGGGGAATGATCAACGCTTGCAGATTCCAGGCTGTGACACAGTCCTCACTGTTGTGTACATTTTCACGGTTTACCTAAGAAGATCCATGTTTTGGTTGGGTTAAATAAAATCTAGAGTGGCTAAATATAGTACACTGCCCACAGAGGCTAGTTCTTACATTATGTGAATGTGGTCATGCATTCTTTATTCAATTCTTTCTCGTTCATTTTTGCTCTCATCTCATTTCTCAAGTTTGTGATCGCTATAATGCCTCCAGACCAACCAGGAGCAGATTTGTGTTTTTTTTAGTTTTTGATGATGGGCTCATGATGTAAAATTGTGAAAACTCTCTGTTCAGCAGGGTTCCAGCTTCGCATTCAGGATTATTAAGGATTCACATTATCTTTTAGCTGCCACAGCAGGGGGAACTTCGAGAAACATCTGGTGCCTACAAGAGTCTGTTACAAATTTTTTTAAGCGTTTTTTCCCCCGTTTTAGAGTTCAGGAAGGAATGCATCATGATCAACAGCCTACACTGTTGGGTTAAAGATCTCCAAATATCGTAATATACTCTTTGCAATATAGGGCTGTAATTTCTTGGCGCAGCACAGGGTGGCGCAGCCCACGCAGTGGTAATTTCGTCGTTGCAGCCCACGCAGTGGTAATTTCGTGCAGTGCAACACCGTGCACAGCCACTTTGGCAATTTGGTAGACGGACGTGCACCGAGATGGGTGTGGCGGCGAGAAGGTGAGGGTGTCTCATATTCATCAGGATGCAATGACAATTTCGTACAAAAGGTCTCCGCTGAAGTTGCGCAGAAAGCTTGTCAGCTCCAACCTGGTTTACTTTCTGTGCAGTGGTAATTTGGCTGACCGGCGCACAGTGCGCACACGTCATGGAAACCTCACAGGCCGGTTTCCAGAATGTCAGGCACATTTCAATGCAATAAATAATTACAGCAAGCACTATTTAAAGTAACTATCTGAATCAGGACAGAAATTATAGTAGCTGTATCGATTGTCAGATTAGAGGCGGTTGGCACGCGTAACGGAAACTCGATCTGGCTTAATCAACGCAGCTGAATCTGTGATGCAAACTATCGACTTCACATCTTTCTCAGCCAACCACAACCTGCCTATATGTAAAGCTGCTTGCACACTGGACGCGAAGTGAATTTTTTGCACGACTGATTACAGTCAAAGTCAATGTAAAGACGCGAATACATGCGTGTATTCGCGTCTTTGCATTGACTTGTGATGTATGAAGTGTCTACCTGTCCAAAAGTCAGACAGTCGGAAAGTCGACAGTCGTATGGTTTCAATATTACTCCATTGTCGACAGTCTATTATTGTTTTTAATTTCTTCAAATCTACTGAATATTTTAGATATTAAACGTCAATGTGTTGATAAGAGGGAGTTCTTCAAGATGAGAACCGAGAATTTCAATCAATGTTTCTGTTTAAGCTCTGCTCAATAAAGTGAGTCGAAATTGCCACAGGACTTTGTGCATTTATGGCGAATTTAGACTGTCGGACAGAGGTCCTAAAATACTCCGTGTCCGAAGGTCATAAAAGTTCTAATTTTTCGAGTACAAACTTGGCCATGTTTGTGTTCGACCTTCACAAAATGCAAATTGATAGCTATTGACTTTTCTTGGTCTTTTTATTCGTCTGTTTTCTTCCATTGAAGATAGACAACAGTCTTTATTCGGTCTCTCTTTTGAAAATAGATCAGATGGATCGAACAGATTCACACTTTATTTCCACATCTGTGATAAAATAATGCCTGTAGTCGGTGAGCAAATCAATTCCATGACCATTGACATTGTGAATTAAATATCGCTTGCATGATCAAGACTGTCTGACACGAAATGCAAAATACTCCATGTCCGGATAAAAGTATTGATATGAGAACAAATTATAATGAAATAAAGAATAAAAATATATCACCAACAAATAGAACATCCAAAAAAGATAGCCCGCAAATAAATAAATCAGTGTTCACTGGATGTTCTGTTTGTTGTTAAAATGCTTCTTTTTATTCTTTATTTCATTATCAAACTGTTCAAATCATCCTCTTTTTTTTGGCTGTGAGACACGGAGTATTTTGCATTTAATGCTCGACAGGCATTGAACATTGTCCCGCATCAATGTCGACTCACTTTATTGAACAGAGCTTAAACAGAAATATTGATCGAAATTCTCGGTAGGCCTACTCATCTTCAATATCTAAAAGATTCAGTAGATTTGAAGAAATTAAAAACAATAATCGACTGGTGGACACAGAGTTATATTGAAACCATCAGACTGTCGGACACGGAGATATATTAAAACCCTGTCCGACTTTTGGACACGTAGACACTGCGTTCCACGCAGCAACGCAATCTGTTGTGCGAAAAATTCGTTTTGCGTCCAGTGTGCAAGCGGCTTAATACTGCTATTATTCTCCCTTAGGTTTTATCGTTTTTAGCAGGGGACAGGAATACAGCCTGATTGCTATGATCTCATATTGAGTTAAGGTCACATGCTGAAAATAAATGTGTAACGTATCTTGCGTTGTCCATGCATGTTAATCCCATAATTTTAAGCAGCAACAGGGTGTAATAATAGGAACGCACTATCCATCGTTTCTCTTCCCAATGATGCAGGCAGAAGAAATAAATGACCAACCGTCGTATTTCATTCCAACTTCATAAGTTTGAATGATCTGACATAGTTTCGTTTTGAAATTCCATTCAAGTTCGCTAATGGTTCACTAATAATTTGAGAATGCCCTAGTAAAGCGAGCTAACTCATATTTGTAATGCTTAATATTGACGTAAGCTGTGCAGAAAACATGCCTGAAGCAGCAAAGTAAAATGCAACATTAACGCATGATGCAGATATAGGACAGGGGCTTCTTTATTTCAACATTTTAAAGATGAAGAGAGGAGTTCGTTTTATTGGTGAACATTTGACTCGGCTGTGTAAAACCCACTTACGCCTTTTCTCCTCCCTCTTTGCCACTTGTGCCGGCAGGAGTGGCAGAGGCGGGACAGAGGAGTACTGGAGCCAGGCTACGCTGGGCACCCCGTTGGCGTGGTCCTCCCCCCATTCGCCACACCTGTGCCGCGCCTGGTCTACGAATTTAGAGCCCATAACGTGAAATAAAAGTTCCTCAGGTCTACTGGTAAAAATGGTTTGACTGCCTGGCATTCACTCCTTTGGTTTGCGGTGCCCTTATTATGGCACTTTACTTTATTCATACATCTAGTTTTTTTTACCCCAACTGGCACCTGAGGAATCATGCGAGGTAATGTAGATTTTCAGTCATTGTTTATGTACTCTGAAGTGTCTCACTCGCTGACAGCCATCAGAATGGGTCACCATCGAATGCTGAGCACGTCTACACTTTAGGACTGAAGTAGTCCATCACTTTGATCATTCAAAATGGCTCATTAACTTTTAACACAACTATTGAAGTGCCTGTTGATTTGCTGCTGGCATGGTAGGTGCAGTACCTATTCAACAGATGCTTGAGCGATATTGTTCACAGCTTTCTCGATTTCTGAACAACTGATCAACCTAACAATTTAAAACTCGACACTGCTCTTCCTTGGATCCTCAGCAATACGCCCACTAAGTTTGAAGTCAATCAAATGAATGTATCTCAAGATATACAGACAAACTCTGAGACAAATATTCCTTTCTTTATAGTATGATGATGCATTTGATTTGACATTTGACTTGGAAAGGATAAAGCAACTCCTTATGCTTTGTACTGTCCTTTCTATCAACTGTTTTCCCTTTATCGCAATCTTATACCGTGTTTTTCATTGCATATCAAGCATACAGTGCACCTTTGAATGGATGAAGGTCCATCTCCCCAAAGTCTAGAGTTTGGAACATCATTCAGTAGAGAGAGCAATGCTAAGCTTAAGAATACATAAAGGGAAAGCAGACCACAGAGGAAGTCTTGCCATAATAAAGAAAAGATCCCAAACACCCATCCAACATATTGGAAACGCTCTTCAGGATACAGGCTCCGTTGTGGCAATGTGACTATCATCTACATAAGAAACAGAACTGCAGAGGTAACATTGTAAAATGCTGTGCACTAGTTAATCACCAAAGAGGATGGCCATGGTCACAATGACACACCAAAATATGCTATATTGTTGTATGTAATGTCTTCTACACACATGCCTGTCTAAATAAACAATTCTCCTCCAGGCTGTAGTCTTCTGTCCTTTTCTAATGGATTGCATTACCCATAATTAGGTGCAATATATTATCTTTGATGAGTATCTATTATGGTTGATGGGCTCTTGATGCACAACACAATTTCTCATTATATTCACTCTCTGATTCACGTTTTGCAGTCCACAATGGATTATGCTCTTTAATCATGCTATTTTATGTTCATTGTTGGAGGAAAAACCATTCGAAATCTATTCAAGGACATACTCAGAAGCCACTCAAATATCATTTCATAAAGCATATGTTGATAATAATGAGTTTCATTGAATATCCGTAGCTGAAACTATTATTATTTAAAACTGTGCCTATTTCACCTCATTGTCAATTTGTGACCCCATTGTCACAAACCCTTTTTGAATTTTGTCACTTCACCCAGTGTGAATGGAATTTGAATGGAAACATTGCAACTGTTAGTAGTGCAGCCTTTGAAACTGTATGAGTGGATATTAGTAAGCAACAGGTGGAGATGGGTGATATGACCAAAATCTCTATTGTGATAAAATCTTGTATTGATTGATAACGATAATTGTTGATATTTTATCTTGACATATTTTAAAGGGATCGTATAGGCTTTATGAAGTGGGATCTTATGAGGCACTTATGCCATGTCAGTGTGCTCCCTGCAGGAGACAGCGGTCAGTGAGCTGTTGCGGTAGAGTGTCGCACAGACGTGAAAGCAGAGTAACGCTCTGCTGTGGAGGGAGGCAGCAGCAAAACATTCTGTATTTAGCCCTTTAAAAGGCCCGTCTAAGATGATTCAATGTCCGTTTATGTGTATACAGTGTTTTTAACACTTTCATTAGTTTATCTTTTCATCAGACAGCCCTTTCTTCTGGCACAATATTTTCCCAGTCGTATAAGAATACAGAAGTTCTATCAGTGGTTGAGAAAATGATCATTAATGTTAAAGGTAGGGGTTGTCAGAAGACTAGGTAAAGTGGTGAAAATATTCAAATATTGCACACACTTAAACACACTTTTTGGTATTTCTGTCAAAATGTGACACAGGAGCAGACATAACTGCCCTTAACAAGACATACACCCGATAAGGGCTAACCAATAGCTTGATAAAATGCTACAATTACAATTGTGGTTAGAACAAAAGCCTTGTGTATTATTCAAAACCAGCTGTATATCACTGTTAAACTGCAGTTAAGATATGTTGTGACTTGCGTAAGCATGATTTCTATTCTTAGAAGAGGAGACCTCTGTTTGAGTACCTGTCACCTGTTGGAATGCAATTCCATGTAATGACATTTCACAAACATGTGGGTTAGTCTCTCGGGAGCCACATTTCAGAGGCACGCTGCGCAATGCAGAGAAGGCTATGGGCTGAGCGTCATGTCTGGAGCAGCGGGGAGTGGCGCTTGTGTTGGTCAGGGCACAGGATTTCTCAGGCATACATTTTTTTTAAGTTCAGGTTTTGCATAAATGAAATATCTCAATCATTTGTGATATTTGGATGCTACTTTACTGCTTGAAACGTTGAAATCCTTGGTGATTTTCACATGAATTACATGGAATAAACTTTGTGTCACAGCAAGACAAGGACCCAAGCTATAAATCTAAACTCTGCTGGGGTTTTTGGAATGATAAAAACATGGGCAATGACATCATATCGATCACCTGATTTATACTGCTTCAATGTCCATGTATAAGTCCATTGAGTATGGCTCCCAAGTGAAAATAATATCTCGTGCCTAACATGTTCTCAGCAGTGATTACTTCTCATGGTGGATTCCCTGCTGAGAAATCACTGAAATAGTCAACCTCTATTTATCATTATGTCTCCCCCGCAAAGGGAGGGGAGACATATTGTTTTTGTCCGGTTTCTCGTGTGCGTCCGCATGCACGTCCACATTGGTGTGCCCACCATTTCCAGACCATAACTCAGGAACCATTTGATATATTTCCACGAAAATTTATGGACATTTGCATCAGGTTGTACAGATGTGCCTTTTGCCATTTTGAGGCTATTAACTCTTCTAATCTCTCCCTTGATGTCTGTGAACATCAATGAGGGCTGGATTAGGGTGGGGGGAGACATTTGTTGGTGTTGTTTTTTTATCTTAAAAACAATCTTTAGTTAGAAGTGTTTTGTCCCCAAATTCTTCAAGGACCAAATAAAGATAAAATGGATCATGGTCTTTGTTTCATATTGTGCACTATTGTTCAAACTCACATATTGCAGAGAATACCAGTTGTATTATTTGAGCATTAGTGTACTTTCTGTAATTTTTAAGAGTGTCATTCCAACTGTTGGTTTTTAGTGGTTGTGCATTTCTTTTTTTGTGAATAAGCCTGTCATGAAGATCTTTCAGGGAAATTCATGCAACAGAGAGATTATTTTCCCCTTGGTCATTTGAGCAGTCTCTGTCCTCATAGTTAAAGAGCCAAACAGAATTACATTTTGACACAGTTGATAGTGCACTTGTGATAAATATGCTATGGGACTTAGATCTTCCATTTTCAGAACTCCTGCAATAATGTTATGTTTGTTTTAAATTTCTCCAAATTACAATAGGTCCTCTCTAAATAATATTTTACTGAAACGATCCTCAATCTTTCTGCTGAATTTAATTGGTAATGCACGAATTGGAACGATTTAAATTGTGATGAGGGAAATAAGAGGAATCAGATTCTTTATGAGGAAGTGGAGCAGTTCTGTAGTACTTAACTGTTGTTATATTGGGGAACCAATTAATTTTTATACTCCTGTTTGGGTCATTTCCTCGGATTAACAAGGAAATCATTTCTTTCAGTGGTTCTTTGAATTCTTTGTTTCTCAAGCAGCTGTCACAGATATTATCATTTGCTTTATCCAAGAAAAATCAAGCTTTCATCCTCAACAAGTGTAATTCTTTCCATTTATCATTCTTGCTTGGAAGTGCTATGTTGTCTGGGTTGCAATTAAGTGTTTTTTTTTCAGACTTAATGAGCAGATGTGGACTTCTCAATGCTTTTACATTGTTTTTTTTTTAATGTTATGGTTATTTAGTTAGGACAGCTATTTAGTTAGGACAGGGCACAAAGTTGAAACTCATTAGTCTTGACACCCCAGTGTGCACACATGCTCCCTGGAGTTGTTTGTGAGTTTTTTTCTGTTTCACTTTTTTTAGAACTTTATCTAATTACTTAATGGCAATGGAACCCACTTCCATTTTATAATACCCACATGAGTTACTGGTTGGACGTTTCAGAAATGTGTTCAACTAGTCTGCTACCACTTGCGTGGGGAGTCAGTTTGTTTTCAGGCTACAACCTCAACAGCCCTTTAAATACCGCAATACATGCATGTGTGTAAATACAATTGTGATTCACTGGGCTTTAGCCTGACTTCTGAGATGCTTAGCATAATTGTGTGGCTTTTCCGCTCATTGGTTTTTGCACACTTGCCCTTTAGATTACAACTGTACTGTGATGAGTCACAACTGCAGTGTCGGGGCATGGAGCACCCGCAGGAATTATACCCGTGGATATCGAATAGTTCTCAAAATGTTTGAATTATCTCAGAAAGCGAATGCAGCTGGCTTGACTCACAAGTTTTCAAGGCACTCATGCATAAGGTACACCCTTTAACTGCACTCACCAAACTATGAATAATACTGTACAGCATGACAATGCTCTTACTTACTGACACAGAGACTTAACCTCCAAGATGAAGGTACACACAATTTTCAACTTTTTAAAAAGTGAAAATGGTAGTAACAATGATCATGAAAGCTGTCATTGGTGATTTTCATCTGCATAAGATCCATAAATCGGAACAACTTGCACTTTTTACTTCTCGAATATAGCATGCTTATAATGTATGTGCTGATATTTTGAGTGCCCTTGCAACAAGAGTGGGACATCAGTGGACAATGCTTTGCCGACAGAGGTCCTCTTATACTGGAAATAAGACACTTGCCACCTTTAATTAATCTGACTGTATGTATGGCAAAATGTTATGGTCTTTTAACCATAATTCTATAAGCATTGGGAGAATGTGGGCCAGAGTGGTAACGGAGTTACAAAATTGGTGTATCTTGTATCATAACAAGATACACTCCTCAACTAAGTAGAATAGCGTTACAATTTAAATGGCTTTGTGTAGGTCTTCACTAGTGCTTCAAACTAAGTAGCTAATTTTGTTAATTTGATTAATTTTGGGTGAAAATGGAAAAAAACTGGTCAGTAACGGAGCTTCAAATTTATTGTGGAGCTACGATACAAAATACACCAATTTTGTAACTTCGTCACAGCGTGACCTGGCCCATGTGTAAAATGTAAATAAAAGCAGCAAGCCAGAATTAGCAAATCCTTTAAGCCGTATTCAAGTAAAAAATAATTGCTTAGTCAATATAAGTCATGTTTGAACTTATTCAGTAATCCTGAAATGTAATGCCTGTAACATGTTGTAATGAGATAGGGACAGGTGCATGTTCACCATCATGTAACATCGCCTCTCCTTTTAATAACACTCTGTAGTCACGAACAAATTGAGGACACCAGCTGTTGGATTTTCAAAGGCAGTATGTTTTCCCATTCGTGCTTGTTACAGGACTTCAGCTACTCACTGTGGAGGGTCTCTTTTGTTGTATTTTATGCCTGATAATCCACTACACATTTTCAATGGGAGACAGCTCCAGGTTGCGAGGAGTATACACACTGTGACAGCAAGGCCGTGTGGTTTTCATAGATTAAAGTGAGGCTTGCCATTATGCTGCTGTGGCAAACAGGGGAGTCCCTGAAAAAGAGGACGTTTGGAAGGCACATATGCCATTCTGAAATTCCTGTGCAGCCTTCTCTGTCAATTTGCCTGCACAGTTGTGCAAGTTACCCATGTGAAGTGCACTAATGCAGCCCCATACCATGACAGACTTCGGCATGTGACTGATAACAGTCTGGATAACAGTCATTATTTTCTTTCACCCTGGTTAGGCTTTGGCTGGGCCTTGTGTCAATCCTTTATCATAGTGCTTTGTCTCAAGCAAAACAACGTATGGCTGGTTGTATTCTGCAACATCGTGATCTTGCAGTAACTTCAGTTCCATCAAGTGAGGAATAGTTTCTGGTTTTATGACCTGTATTATATTCAGACATTTTGGCTTTTTAGAGATCCCACATATTGGAATTCTTCTCTGGAACCTTCCAAACATTGTCCAAACTCCAAACCCCATTTGTTGCAGTGTAGTCCATTGCAGTTAACTTTCAGAGATTTTTGTCCTGCTGTTTTGCCCCGCCCCCCCCCCCCCCCTCCACCCGCCCTCCCCCCAGGTCACTTTGTAACCATTTTGTTGCATTATTGTGCATGATGAAAAATATTGATCTATGTCTTAATATTGTTCAAATATACAGATATTAATAGAGATGATCTACAACCCCAATTCTGAAATAGTTGGGACGAAGTGCAAATTGTGAATAAAATCAAAATGCAATGACTTTCAGATCACAAGCCAATATGTCATTTACAATAGAATATAGATAACATTTCAAATGTTGAAACTGAGACATTTTACATTTCTGTCCACAAAATGAGCTTTTTTCAAATTATCTGGCTGCAACTGGTCTCAAAAAAGTTGGGACACAGGCAAAAAGGGCTGAAAACGGAATTAATATTCAAGAGAATCAGCTGAAAGAACACTTAGCAAGTAATTAACTTAACTGGCATCAGGTGTGTAAAATGATTGACTATAAAAGGGATGTCTTAGAGAGGCTGAGTCTCTCAGACGGAAAGATGACCAGAGGCTCTCCAATTTCAGAATTGGGGTTGTATATATCCAATATGTTTCTCTCTGTTTAAGACGTTTGATTTTATCCCCACCCCTGGCATCAAGGCGGATGGCCTCAATGCCCAATACACGTAAAGTTGAGTCCCTCCCATGATGTGCTTCTCTATAATGTTTGGCCATCCGATAATTCATGTTTCCAGCTCGGATTGCGTATCTATGTTCAGCCACCCTGTCGCTTAAGAACACGGGTTGGTGTTTTTAATGCTGTAGCCCAATAAATACTTTTTGCTATTTTTATGACTGACAACTGAGTGCCTGGACTTGGTTTTTTTTTCCTTTAAAAACAATGTTCCTCTACGTCAAATTTCAAAGGCTTTGAAGTTGTCATCATCAACAGTGCATAACATCATCAAAAGATTCAGAGAAACTGGAAAAACCTCTGGGCGTAAGGGACAAGGGCGAAGACCATTACTGGATGCCTGTGATCTTCGGGCCTTCAGATGCCACTGCATCACTCACCGGCATGATTCTGTCATTGGCATTACTAAATGGGTCCAGAAATACTTCAAGAAACCACTGTCTGTAAACACAGTCCACCGTGCCATTCACAGATGCCACCGAAAGCCCTATCACGCAAAAAGGAAGCCATTGTTGAGCATGATCCAGAAGCGCCGCTGTGTTCTGTGGGCCAAGGCTCATTTGAAATGGATTTTAGCAAAGTGGCAAAGTGTCCTGTGGTCAGACGAGTCCAAATTTGGCATTCTTGTTGGAAATCATGGACGTTGTGTCCTCCGGGCTAAAGAGGAGAAAGACCACCCCTCCTGTTATCAGTGTTCAGTTCAAAAGCCAGCATCTCTGACGGTATGGGGATGCATTATTGCATATGGTGTGGGACACTTGCATCTTATAAAAAGCACCATGAATGCTGAAAGGTTTATAAAGGATTTAGAGCAACATATGTTCTCCTCCAGACAACATATATTCCAGGGAAGGCCTTGTGTATTTCACTAGGACAATGCAAAACCACATACTGCAGCTATTACAACAGCATGGCTTCGTAGTAGAGGAGTCCGCGTGCTGAACTGGTCTGCCTGCAGTCCTGATCTTCACCGATTGAGAACATTTGGCACATAATTAAACAAAAAGTCTGTCAAAGGAGACCCAACACTCTCCAGCAGCTGGAATCCTGTATTAAACAAGAGTGGCATCAAATTCCAATGGCTAAACTCAAGACACTTGTTTCCTCAATGCCCAGACGACTCCACTCTGTTTTAAAAAGAAGAGGGAATGCTACACCATGGTAAACAGGCTCCTGTCCGAACTTTTTTGAGACCTGTAGCAACCATCAAATTTGAAATGAGCTTATTTTGTGGATATAATTGTAAAATTTCTCAGGTTCATTTGCTATGTTATCTTTGTTTTATTGTGAATAAAATACTGGCTGGTGTAATTTGAGTCATTGCGTCTTGATTTTACTCAAAATTTACACTTTGTCCCAACTCTTTCAGCGTTCGGGTTGTATTATTTCATCGTTTGCGGATGTAATTGTGTGCAGATGCTGAGATTATTTCTAACTAATGCTCTTTTCACTGGGGCTGTTTCTGCTCCAATCCCAAGGAAATCTTGATCTGATTGTCAGCTCTTATTTTGGTATTCTGTTAATACGGGAAAGGCATATGAATATAAAATCTTTCTAAAAACACTGTGAATACAAAGCATTTTTTAGTTGTTTTTTCGTTGTGAGAACAAATTTACGTGTAAAATTAGCTCATTATCTTTTAAATCATTTGTAAAAGCAATATGTTGGACAGTTTTATTCAGGAAATTGTGGTCTAATGTTAGTTACAATTATTGTGTTTATAAGTGTTGACTGATCGTTTGCATAAATTGCACATTATGCATTTATAGTCCTGTATACCAATATAAATAATTCATGTGACTCTGGGCCTCCCCCAAGATACTTAACTTGTATTTTCTGAAAACGAAAAATACTTCAGTGCTTCCAGCATTCCCATGGCCACTCCATTCTGTAGGGTAAATTTGTAAGTTCTGCTCGTTATTGAATTCCGGTCTTCACACGCTTTCCACTGAATGCTTTGTCTTGTTCCAGAATGTTCCGTTAAAATTGCATGTGTCAGGTGTTTTCTTGTGATGGGCAAGCCTCTGTTTATTTTCTCCTCAACTCTGCCTTTTGATTTCCATTTGATCCCCGGAACCAACTGCTAAATAAACCTTCTCAATATGCAGCAAAAGATTGTAAACAGGAAGTGCGGAAGGTGAGGCACAACTGAATGTTTGAATAGTAGGAGAGAGCCTGAGGATTGACAAAGCGAATAAAAAAGGGGAGAATATTTCATCGCTTGAGAATGAGTTTGTTTTCCCCCGGATGGACTTGTAATGCAGGCAATGAAATGAATAAATATCCTCTTTGATTTTTGATGGCAAGTTGAAGTTGATCTTACATTTTGTTGGTTTTGATTTGACAGCTTGTTGTGGTTCTAACGCTTATGATGGTTTTATTTTGAAGTTCTTTATGACATTTGTGTTGCCTTGTTTGGCATTTGGGTTTATAATTCAATGTGTGGGATATGATTGTGCTGTGGGCCCACAGGTTTGCAAAAGCAAACATTGTGAAGCAAATTGAAGTGTTCTACAGATGACCTGAGTGCTTCTAGGACCGTAAATAAATATATGTAATAAATAAAACTTTATTAGATTCGCAACAGAACAAGGACATCTGGGCCTCCCAGTTGCTGAATCTGCAAAATGTTGAGTCAGGAATTTACTGCAAACTTTGAGGCCTGCAAACTGGCTGCAAACAACTTTGGCACCATTGTTTGGACGAACTATACACAGGACTATTTTTAAGCCGTGTTTCAATGATATCTAAAATGTCTTTAAGTAACCTTTATTTTGCTTGCATTAATTCCGGGGTGGTAAAGCATTCATGGTTGTCTTCTGTCTTTTTTTTTCGCTGAAGTTTCAGCCCCATGACAGAAAAAGAAAAAAAATCTCAGTTTTTGTTCACTGTTTTCAATCAAAATGTGTTCTGTTCTCCTTCCTCTTGCATTTTTTCTTCCTTCTATATCCTGCTGTCTTTGTTTTCTGCTCAGAACTGAAACATTCCCCTGTGTTTGTGGGATTGGTTTACTTTTCTGATGCCCAAATTTACAGCCAGAGATGGTTTACTCTTGGAAAGTGTACTTTTCTTGGCCCACTCTAAAACCACCTTGCCTTATAATGTCTGTCATAGCATAAGCCTGCAAGAATGGTAATAATAATAATAACGAGCATAAAATACTCAGATTCCCCTGCCACGGGATGGCTGATATCTGGCCTGAAAACAAAAACGTAATGGAGGGACAGAAGTATGAAAAGGCACATCTACACAGTAAGATTTATCCACATTTTAAATTTTGTTAAGAAATATTGAATGATTTAGGAGTTCTGGCCCAGCAAAGAAGCATGAGGGATGGATGGACAGACAGCCTCGCAGAAGGACTACACTCGTAATAATAATATTTCAACCAGGAGAGACTCAAGTGAAATCAAGAAAATATTTACTTTCCTTTGAGCATAAAGGGGTAACATGCTTATAACTGAAACAAGTCTTTGGTGCTTGGACTCTTTGGGAAGACTCGAAGATCAGGAGCACTGCCCGGAGCAGCCGCAGGAAATCCCCCGAAGAGTCCAGACACTGGTGGCAGTGGTGGCGGAAGACTGGTGAAGCTGAAGTGGCGGAACGGGAGGTCTGATGAGTAGGGTGGCGTTGGGGCGGAGGAGGGTCAGCGAGCGGCAGCATGGGTGAAGTAGGACAGAGAAAATAACATATTTAAACAAGCACTAACGCTGCGGGTATGTCTCGCCCCGGCTGCCCCCGAAAACCTTAACCAAAAACCTTAACCTTGGTTAAAGTTTTTGTGGACGGACGCCGCGGACGGAAAAACCGGCGCCTCTGTCTCGCAAATCCCTTCGGGGCGAGACAAAGAGACGGCAGCAGAATGATTGGCTAGGGACGCGACTGAGGTGTGCCCTGGTTGGATGGAAGCGATCAGCTGCTATGCCATTTGACTGCTCATTGACAGCCCCGGATATTGTCTGCAGAGAATCTGCAGAGTGAACATGCATGAACAAATAGACAGAGTGCGCGAAAGAGAGAGAGTCTGCCTGACTGAACTAACGCTAAGCTTCATATAATAATGATAATAATAAATGTGTTTATATACTCAAAACCACTTCCTCTCTATCCCCTCACCTCCACCCAACCTTCTCGAATCCAACTCCTGAACCACATCTTCAGTTTATTTGTCACAAATGTCTCAGAATTTGCGGATCCAGAACCAGCCCGCCGGCACTAGTACAACAGTAGATGTGTGGTCAAAAGCCCCCCCCCCCACCTGGGAAGCACTGGCATCAATAAGTGGTCAAACTTGTGTGTTTGTGAATACTTGCGAGTGCGCATGCATTATGGTGCAGAAAATAAGTGTTCTGCTTCTCCAGCCCCAGTGCCCTGGCAGGTCAGAATGGTAGGACAGTGTGTATTGTGCCAACAATACAGTATAAACCAAACCGGGACCCTGGTTCTTTATCTTGCTGCTCGTACTCGCAGCTCTTCTTTCCGGCATTTCTCCTCAAAGCATCCTCGGGGTTTGAAAATTTACAATAATCAGGCTGCCGTATCGTAACTTCACTTCTTTTAGCGCAAATTCCAGTAAGAAAGACTTCTGTTAGAATGCGTGCATGCATGTGTGTGAGAGCATGCGTGCACTTATGTATGACATGTACTTTCCAATTTAAAAATGCTGCACGCTGTTTTCATTTATTTTGAGCCGGTTAATATTATGTATAGTTATTGTCCAGCATTGTTTCCTTTGTGCTGATGTGAAGTGAAAAATGTCTGGCTGCTGTAGGAAATGCATTTTGAAGGAAATGGGTTCTTTGGATCATTTCTGTGGGGAGACCTTTTTCGTCCATTAATGAATGCTGCACTGAAGGTGTGAAAAGTGTGAAAGCTCCCTTTTTGCCCGACAATATTTGAACTTAATGGCTTTTTCTACAGTGTTTTGTTTCTTAATGGCTTTTTCTACAGCCTTTTGGAGCTCCTCCATCTGAGACCATGGCAACGAATGCTTTGACTTCTTTGCAATTCAAAATGGCTTAGTTTCACTTTATAACTTGAAGGATTAAGCAACGCGTATCGTGACGGCTTGTTCAGCTCATAAAATCAGCCTTGCTGGAGCATTAATTATATGATGAGGGTCTAATGCTCCATTTTGTCTGGGGTGAAAAATATAGCTACTGCCCTCAAAACTTGGGCTCTGCAGTTTGCTGAACTGAAGTTGAGAAGTGGAGTATATATGTGATTCTATATCATTTCAGGCTTTTAGTACCAGTCAAAAAAATGGGTATTATTTATTCAGAGGAACGAAGTGAGTTTTACGATTAATTAAAGAAGTTGTGTCACATTTACTGCACATACTCAGAACTTATAAAACTATCGGTGTGAACACACTTAAGCAGGGTGGCGTGAATCAAATTCTCTGACACCTATAGCCTTCGGCTATTTATGCATGTTTTCATGTTAAGATGACTGGCAGGTCTACTCACACGGAAGCTGCAGCTTACATGGTGAATGATTATGAAGCTGCTACCAAATACCAAGTTAAAGTAGCATTAAAACACAGATCTCCACGAGAACCATTAAAAAACGTCATCTGACAACTAGCCAAATTTCTGGCCAAAGTTAATTAAGTAGCCATGGTGGAGATGCAACATAGCTAGCTTAGCAGATATTCACAATTGTAGTTTATTTTGCATGCAACTTTTGTTAGCTTGCCAAGTAAAATGAAAAACAGCCAAATAATACTAGGTACCTTGCTATACACAGGTATCAATGAGAGCCTTTTATTTAAAATGAAAATTTTGTGGGTTAAGTATTTGCTCACTTCATTTAGGCATCAGACAATTAGCCGAATTGCTAGATAATTTTAGCTACATAGCTGTCATAGCTATGCATTATCCATGAAGAAGAAATATTCTTCCTCTAAGATGTTAGTTGAAGGTTGACAAGCCAGCTTACATTTTTCATATCCTTCATCTTCAGGCCAAAAATTGCGCTTTGAATCCTGGAATTTTTGTAGGAAATTCCTGAATATGAAAAGCATGATGCCTGAGTATCTAAAATTAAAGTACAACGCAAAACAAAGATTGATTGGCAAGAATGCAATCAGATTGCTACTTGCAGTCAAGCAGATTCACTTTCTCAGGATGTAAGTTAAGAGCATGCGTAGTAATAATGACACAGTTCCTTTAACATATATTTAAAACCTCTCTTCAGAACCAAGCTTGCCAAATTATCAAAGCCTGTTATAGTTATTGGTTATGTCTGTCTCCTTTTGTGAATCATGCATTCCACATATGACCGGTCACCTTTTCATCTGATGCTGTCAGTCTTGAAATGTCTTTGTACTTGTATCAAAACCGCAATATGAAATTCTAACATTCAATATATCAATGCTGAACAGTTTTTCAACCAACTCACATGCAAACTGTTAATTGCAGGATGGCCAAATAGATAAAGCCATAGTATGAAGAGAGTAGAGTGTCTTGCAGGGGAGATTCAGAGCTCACAGGTAGATGCTGGGATGGGATTTAAAATAGCGGCATAATGTATTTAGACAAAAGGCATAGCCTTCAGCTCTCACCCTCTTATGACCCTTTCATAATTAGTGACAAAGTTCCATCAGGAAACCTTTCCTTTCTTCCTCCAAGTATCGTACTTTTCAGGATATGCCATAATAACACGTTAATGTTGACAGGTTAATTAACTTCTATGTTAATGAAAGGTTAAAGTGCACCTATTATGGTTTTTCATTATTTTAATATTGTAGCGCAAATCATATTGTTTTTATGCGCACTGAAACGGTCTGTGTTGGGAAAAACTCAAAGTAACCTCCAGAAGAAGTGCTCTCTGCCGCAAAACTCACTGCTCCAGAGCTGACTGAAACGCCTCAATCACCTCTGGCCATTTTTTTTCAGCAATTGGTGATGTCACCATTTGAATTTTTACACCAAGCAGATAGTTTGGCACGCCCTTGAATCAAGTGGGTATCGCCCACAAGGCTTAACTGGTATTTGTTTCTAAAGCGGAAATCCATTTATTTTTAAGGGGCATGACAAGGGGCGCGAATGGTGGACCAATCACAAGTGAGTGATCAAGTTGACCAATCACAGTGCACTGGGGTTTTCGAGAGTGCGGGGGCAGGACTTTCAATGGAGCGTTTCACAGACGGGTACTGCAGACTTAGCAAGCATGGGAAAACTCAAGTGTTTTTTTTTTTTAACAATGATGCATTTAAACCTTTTTTTGTAGAGTTCAGGAATACAAGAATGATCAGTGAAAAGTCGCATATTAAGGGAACTTTAATGAAGCTCAGATAAAAATACTTCCTCATCCCGATTTCTGATCTCTTCACCTGCTCCCTGCCTTTTGTGAGTCTTGATGGTATGAATTAATGTGTTTTATTCTTGTTTCTCTGTTCCTCTCCCTGTCTCTTCCTTCTCTTCCGACCCACCTCTGTGAATTTCCCCGTTTTCTGTCGCGTCTCTAATCCAGTGGCTGCTCTTCTGTCTCCAAACTCCTGCTCTGGTTCTGCAACACCAGGCCTGTTCCTGTTTAGTGCTCCTCTAAGACGCCTGCAAGTGAGTCTGTTCCTGGCCCCCTCCCCCCCCCACCTCTGTTCACCCTCTTCTCCTTTGACATGATCTGGGCGCAAATGGTCCTTATCATTGCCGTTATTATGTGCAAGCATGCAATTTAATGCACGCTGAGTTCTTTTCATTACTAGCCTCCAGTGCTTTACGTAGGCATAGCATGATTTAATGGCAGGAGGTCCGTGAGTCACCGTGTGCTATATGTGGATTCATGTTGGGGTCAACCATAAAAATCCCTCTGTGCAAGCTTACGGGTTATTTGTGTCTGCGCGTGTATGTGTCTATCTGTGCGTGTGTGTGCGTTTGTGTGTGTTTCTGCGTTTGCTTGTGCATGATGCATGCTTGACTCTGTATTTGATGAAGTTCACCCTCCATATGCTGGGTCAAACACCCACTGGTGGATTTGAGATGGCTTAGAACTTGTCAGGAGCTCATTATCTTCAAAGATATCAGCATTCTCCTTCACCACTGGGTTTTATCCATTACACTCCCTGGAATTGCCTTTTGAGAAAGGAAATAAGCTTTTAAGCCTTTGTTCTGTACCCGTAATGAAACTTCACATGCTCTGGATCTTTATCTTCAGTGATAGTATTTATTTTATTTATTTACTAGGTGTCAGTGAACACTACACACTGCTGTCCTTGAAATTTGAGCCTTGAGTACATAACCCCTCTTTGTAAAGATCGTATTATCCATATGGAAGCCCGTATGGAGCTAAAGCTAAAGCTCTCAGGCTGATGGTGGGGTCTCGGGCTGATACAGGGTGTGATATGAAAATGCCCATATGACATTCTCTGTCTCTCAGATTTTTGCAAGTTCTATTATGTCATCCTTGTAGTTTTATACGGAATTGACTATTTTCATCTCTCTCCATTTATCATTATACAATACATATTTGAGCGCCACTTTGTTTAATGAAAAATTTCACTAAATGGGTTTCATTTTAAAAACATTTCTCGCACTACAACTTGTAATTGCACGGACCACACTCAATATGGCCCACATATAATTTCCTCAGTGCAATACAAGCTTGAGTTTAGCCTTACTGACAGAAAATGATGGAATTTGCACATAACATTACATTTAGACACGTCACTTGTCAGCTTGATTTTAATTAAGTCTACACTGCAAGTGCCCTTGCCTCAGTGAGGTCTGTGGGTAATCAGCTGGTTTATTTCCTATGTCTGTTTCAGTAACAGAAGTAGCTGAGCGTAGAGCAGTGGGAGCAAATTAGCCTGCCATCACTGTTGGGTTCCCACGGCAAGGCTGATAAATGAGAGCAATAGGAACCATGGAGGAAGACTGACATACCAGTTAACTGCAGAGCTGGCTTTGATCAGTGTCACACAACTTCGTCCAGCATGTTCCGCAGCCTCATCACTTAATGTTGTAGCAAACATCACAGTGATTAAAAACGATACAGCTATCAGCCCTGGAGCGTGAAACCCAGCAAACTGGGGAAGATTCCATTCAGCTGCGGGATGGCTCAAATTCCTGTGGCCTACCTTCACCTCATAAATGTGGGGCTGATCTCTCTCTCTCTCTCTCTCTCTCTCAGAGTCCCTGAGATCCGCTGAGCTGTGAGCGATAAACACTAAATGCCAGCTCTGGAGTGCATGTTTCTAATAGATACAGATGTGGTTCCTGGAAGCTTTACGGCTATCGCATATATTCTCCTCATGTACACAGATGGTTGTGTGGGAGGATGTTCAGCTCAAGTTGAAAAGGTTTAGAAAGATGACACAAGTGGCTTTGAAACAAGTGCATATGTAAATACAGTCTGCCTGATGTACATCTACACTGCAGTTCAGAAAATTATAGCTTAACCATGTAGGGTATCTTATTTTTTTCAGTGCTCAACTTGCAAGTGCAGAAAAATACTAGCTTGTCTTGGAAATGGATGCCTAAAAATTGTGTAGATCAGTTTGGATGAGTGTTGTCATTATTTTTTTTTTAAACGAATTAAAAAGATCAGCCGATGTTCTTTCTGTATAAATCAGGTTTTTTCTTTTCAAACTGGAAGGAAAAGGAGAGGTCATTTTATTTAGATGGATATTTTCAGTTTTTCAAGTGAGGTGAGCTGCTACAAAGCAGAGTTTCCTCAACTACCTGAAAAACGCGCAAGAAGTTTATGCATTTCTCATTAATAGCTACATGTGTCAAAAAGTAGCCTGGCCATACAAATTCACAAGTATCTAATTTTGGTCTTTTTTTGGTCTCAGTTGGAAAAAAATGTAAGGTGCTTTTAAGGGGTCACACAAATAGACTTTAACAAGAAATTAATTTGGCAAATGTTCAGTTTTCAAGGGCTGTACGCACACGACTAAGTTTGAAGAACTAGAGTTGCTAAATTTTCTGTTTTTCGTATTGACAGAATGTGAAACATTACTAATGAAACATGCAATTACCAATAAATAATTTCCGATCAAAAGATGAATCCAATATTTTATTAATACAGTATTTTTCCTCAGTACTCTAGCTGTCATTTTAAATTGCACAGCTTGTAACTGTACTGTCAGGTGAAACAATGCCCTGCCACATCAATATTTTTAACCTAAGCTCTGCCTCCAGGCTATTGCTTATTGAAGACCAGCATATAGGCAAATAGGGAAATGAGCGTTAATCCTCTATATTTCAGTGACCCGCAGGACTAAGGTTAGAACTAAATCAAGTGAAAACATAATGAGGCAATTGCCAGCCTTCACCATCGACTATTTTTTTTTCTTTTTTTTAAATTTGGCATCTCCAATCCCACCCGAATCTGGAATGCCCAATTTGTGAACTATTTACAAGGCTTGCTCGAATGGGCCCCTTGCTGCCAACTCAGGAGAGTGTAGATAGTTTCTGGCTCTCCTCGGAAGCACGCACCTGTCAGCCACCGCTTCTTATACACTCATTGGTTGAATCTTCACAAGTTCAGAACGAGGGCGGAGGATACCCGGACATGAACAGGCTTAGAATCTTCCTGAACAACGCCCGTCTGGCCAACAGGAGGCGCTTGAGCGACGAACAAGGCAACTATTATATTCCCTTCCCGGCAGTCCCTTCCCAATTTGCAACCCTGTAGCGCTATAGCCAGTTGTGCGCTACTCTGAAAAAGCTGCCGACCACTGCCGGCTGGTACGAAGTGGGGCTCGAACCCACAAAGCCTCTGCTTCGCAACGCGATGCTTTTATTACCGAGTGATTTTAGAATTTGAGAATACTTTTCTCCTCAGAGAGTGTGCTGCGGTTTCATTTGGTTCATTTCCATTCGAACACCACTCAGGTATGTAGTACATTGGCAGAAATGAACACACCCTCAGTGGAGATTTAAAAACTGTCTCACTGCTGGAGTGTTTGCAGAACACGCCCAATTGATCATATAAGGTGATAGTTCAACTACTGTAAGTAACAGCGGCGTTATACCTTAAAAAACAAATAGCTTGGAAAACGCGGCTATTGCTTCCTAAAGCAGGGCTATTCAACCTTGTCCAGAAAGGGCCGGTGTGGGTGCAGGCTTTCATTCCAACCAAGCACTTACACACCTGACACCTCTAATCAAGGTCATTAGGAGAGACTCCTGGGGTTGATTAATGGTGTCAAGAGTGCAAGTGCTTGGTTGGAATGAAAGCCTACACCCACACCAGCCCTTTCTGGATAAGGTTGAATAGCCCTGTCCTAAAGATTAAGTTTAAGCATAGGTAAAACAGTGTTCTGGGATAGGGTAAGGTGATTGTGGTTTTTAAAAGACAGGTGTGACTTTCTTTTGCAAAATGTTAAATTCCTGAGATAAAGTCCACTGTTTTTCTGTCCCAACCACCACCCCAGCCTCCTCCGTATGCAGACTTTCTCACTATAGAAGGACGTCACATAATTTCTTCCTTTGCTCTTCTGTCACTTTAAAGTAAATATAAGTAGTTTTAGGCACTTGCATTTATGACCCAAATGGTTGTTTGTCTTGTGAGCATAGCTCAAAATTTAAAGACAAAAGGTACAAAGACTTACATTTGATGCTTGTTACCAAGATAAATAATTAAAACACAGTGCTCTGTAAAATGGACACGTCTCTCGTATGCACAGCCCATGAGGTTCTGAGGGGACAGAATCAGTGGCAGAGTCCGAGGGGAGTCCAGGGCATTACCTTAAACAGGCTCAAAAACCCTCTGGTGTGGCTGAATTAAAATAATTCTGCATAGAATATTGGGCCAAATTCTTCCAAATCAATGTAAAAGACTCCCCTGAAGTTATAGCAAGCATTTAATTACAGTTGTTGCTGCCAAGGGTAGAATAATCATTTAGCAGGTTTATTATTTTTTTCACACGGGTGGTATAGATTTTGGAGAACTCTTACCCTCAATACATGTAATGATAATGCTATATTTAATGCTATATTTCATGAGGGAGTGCGATCCAGTTGTGCTTCAAAAGTCCAAACCACTGTTTCAAAACTTTAAAAGAATTTGGTGGATAGGGATGTACAGTACATCTTTATTGACAAACTGTAATTTGAGATCAATTCACAATGTTAGTAGAAAATATACCAGAGGCAGAAGCTTTGCAACATGATCAAAAAATAGCGTAGCCTGTGAATGATAAGTCCTGTTCATACATTTGAAAATGAGTGCGATTAATAGACATCCATTCAAGTGCAGGGCCTGAGGGAGGTTGGCTCCCCAACTTTGATTATTTGGCATTAAAATTATTTTTTATCGAAATTTTATGACGTAGTTAACTCCCAACAGGTCAATTCTGCGTCAGTATTTGCCTTTCAAGGTTCACAGCTGCTTTAGAACAGTACCTAGTGTACTGAGCCAGTTCAACCCATACTGCAGATTGGAAAATATCAGCATTAACACCAGCATTTATACATTTCATTACAGCACGGGCATATCATTTACTTTAAAGTAAAAAAAAAAAAGAAAAAAGAAAACACGTTTGTGTGCAGTACATCTTTAACTAGAGGCACTCCTACATTCATATCTATACACCCGATCGCAATCCGGTGCTGCTGCGGATCGGTACTCCCGTTTAAACCCATTCATATCGACCTGAAAACACCGTATAAAAGTCATAGAATTAGCGCATCAAATCGGCGAGACCCATTCATATCGAAATCTCACCACTCTATTAGTCGTCGTGGTATTGTTTTCCTAAACCGAAGCCTTGGCATGGGCAGGAAATTCCCTTTGCGTGATCGCCCGTGATGCATTATGGGAATTGGTATAAAAAAATATAAATATATAAAATCGATAAGTTCATTAATTAAACTGAGGGTGAATGACGTAGATCTGCAGTACACACTTCCTGGACACCTGCGCCTTCGTTTGGCTCATGAGCAGAAAACTGTTCAACGAACACTGACCATTTCCGCTCTACATGAGTAAATTTAATACGGTGCTGAGCAGGAGTGCAATTCATATCGCACTTAATCTAGTGCTTCTAGATCGGTGCTGCCCCGGAGCTAAACCACCTTCAGAGATGGGTAAACTACGCCGCAGTAAATTACTCCGCCGTAAATCAATTCACATCAAACTTTAACCTGGTGCTGCTCTGGAACTGCAGCTGCGCTGATAAGGAGTGAACTGTCAACCTGAAAGGGGCTCTAGAGTGCAAACCTCTGCCAAGGCAGCACAGTCCAAATCTTGGTGAGTTTGAGCAAAGTTCAGTTATCGCCTGTCATAGGATTTCAATATGGCTGCTATAGCAGCCATATTGTTTGACTGATCATCGTCAAAATCAATAGGGTCCATCCCTGATGTAATAGCGACCCACCCACAACATTTCATAGGTATCCATTCATTACTTTTTGAGTTATCTTGGTCACAAAAAACAGACAAACAAACAAACAGCACCGATCGCATAACCTCCTGCCAGCTTCATTTGACAGAGGTAATTATTGTGAGAGCCATGTTTCAATTCAGTAGGCATTTTGTTTAAAACCAAAAGATCGAGCAGCAAACTACCAGTTTTTTCAAAGTGCTCATTTCAACATGAAGCATGCAGCAACAAAATAATCTTGTTTCTGGGAATTACCATGGAAACCACTCTACATCGGGTGATTTCCAAATAATTGACTTTGTAATTGTTTGTTTTCTTATGGGGGCTCATTTCATTAAGCAAGGGAGAATAAATGGAAGAAACTACTTAATGTTTAGGGTATCCCCATTCAAAGCTATTTCTGTGTTTTGCATTTACTTTAAGGCCCCAGGATACTTCTAATTTGTATTTGGACATTAAGCAATTCCCAGCCTCGGATAAAGAAGTGTCCCACAGTCATCTTATTTCTTTGTGAATTGCCTTTTTTAATGAAAAGTTCAAACTCATCACCGAAAGGAGCAGGGTTATGGACTGCATCCCGGAAAACTTTCACCGATCACAGCAGATAGTCACCAAAGCGCTGTGCTGATGGATTTCAGTGCAGGCCGGGACTCATTATACTCCTCTGATGGTGATTGTTCGGTCTCCAGCAGCTGAACATTTTCTTCTACTGTTGGTGCTTGTCCAGCAAGCAGTCAGTGAAGTCTTTGAGAAGCATGAGCCGGATCACACTGTGGTGCAGATTGCAGCGCCATTTCCAGAGCTATAAGCATGATGGTTGTCATAGCTCTTTGAATGGTACTGCCATATGTACTGGAATACCTACTCGACCCTCAGACGCCAAGATGCCTTTAGCGTTGATGACCTGGAATCTAGTATATGCTCCCATCAGAACCGTTGCTTGCTTAAAACAGGTTGAAGAAAAGCTTCTGTGGACCCTGTTATCATGGAATGAAAACATGACTTTTGGGACATTGGGATGTTTTAACGCCAGCAACTCAGTTATGTGACCATTACGCTCCCTTCACTGCATGAGTTTATGAGCATTAACAGTAATTTTGATGCAAAAAAAGGATTTGAGTCATAATCAGAATGAGAGCATTGATGAAACTAGCCCCAGGAGAGGAAGGACTCTGAACTTGATTCTAAAACTGAGGTTTTCAAAACATTCTACTAAAATCTGATAGACTGATTAATTCAGATCAACCGTTCATGATTATGGAGAAGAATGTTAATATATTTTATTTTTATCAGGTTGTAAAGTGAGGAATGTAAAGGTGAGGCTAATATTAGCATATGAATTCATGGGAGAAAATTTGTCGCACAGGGGATATATATGAAATGATCTTTTGGAAATGCTCTTTTGTTGAATGCCAATTTTAAGTACCTCTGAGTCCCTTCAAGCCATTCAGTGTACAATGCACTGCAGCTCGAAACAAGAAGTATTGCTTTTGTGACCATATTGAGACAGTGAGTCTGCTGCATAGTAGAAACCTGGACTGGAGAAATGTCTACGGCAGCTACAGTATCAGTTTTAATGAAACAAGATGTGGCTCACATTGCGAGCATTTCCTTAAAAACACCGATATCTGCGGAACATCTTCCCGTGTTAGTTCCTGATATGATGCACAGAAGGCTGTCTTTTCTCTTGTTTGGCTGATTCCACCAGCGACTTTCATTATTCTTGCCATTTTGTAGATAGTGCACACAGCGTTGCGTTTTGTATGAGAAAGTTTGCTGGTCTTCCTTATACAGTACAATAGAAGAATGGAGCATCGGTGTATCTTTCTGTATAAGGTCATCCTACACGAACTGCCTTCTTATCAATGTTCTTTACTGACTCCTAAAACTGTCAGTAGTTGTAATCTTCGGTCTCATGGACACATCATATTTGTCATTCCTCAAACTTGCTCAGTCTTTGGAATTCGAGCTTTTTCTCGACAGACTTGAGGTCAGTTCAGGTTAAGCAAAGACTAAAATAACTCAGCCACTCTTATTCTCAAATTAATCTGAAGTTGGGAGAGCCATTATTGCCTGCCTGAAAAGGAAACTGATGGGCCTTCACATGAAAAATAATTCTATCTTCAGTTAAAAGTGTCAGACAGTCAAATACTTTAAAACCAGACACGATTCTGAATGTGCCTGAGAGAATATGGCAACAAGAATTATTTATGGCTACCCCCAATAACAGATGCATTGTGGGATTGTACAGGATTGTAAATTATTTTATGCTGTGGTGCAGATTCAACACTTAGTTATGGGATTCGGTAGCTCTTTAGTAAGTACATTCATTTATGCATTAATTTATCTAATATTATAATATTATTATTATTATTATTATTATATTTATTCTTAATCCTTAATAGGACACACATGGAAATACTCCAACCCTACACCATTATTGGCAGAAATTACAAGACTTCTTTACTTTTGTGACTTTGTGAATTTTCAAAAAGGTTAAGACACTCTGGGCCACTGCTGACTGGTCAAATGCAATGATGTCACTACCTGTGACAGCCTGATATTCGCTGATGCGCAGGGAGAAATCGGCCTGATTCTACTACCTCACAGAGAGAGGCGTGGGGGCACAAATTAGGACTCAGACTTAAGTTACCAAATATGGTTCCTTTCCCATTCAGTGGTTAAGCCTGTTATCTGCTCTTTCCATGGTGTAATGTAAATGCAGGACTTAACCTCTTAACTGTTGCCTGCATTTTCTCACATTTGGCCCGGATTGGTACACCACATTTCAAATGTTCTCTGCTACCACATAAAATGGTTCTATTACACAAAATACTGCTGGTCTGTTGTTGCTGTTAGGAGTATTTACATAAAATATATGGCTTAATCTTCAATTTTGGGACAAACAACGTGGATATCTTGATTGCACGGGTTCTTAGCTTTCAAACAAGAGAAAATGGAACGGATAATACATGGTTTGACCATCACAACACAACTTTGATGATGAGGACTGACAAGTTTCATTGCGCTCATGTATGTGGTGTCTATGTTGAGAAATTGATTTATTGCATTTGTTATGATTGACATGGGGCGGAAAGGTGGGGAGAAATGAAATCTTGAGCATTTAAGCTTTCAAATGGTATATTGTTTGCCTGATTTGGTTGAGGATTTAAGTCATAGTTTGCAAATGAAGGATTCAAAATTTGTTTGAAAATTCCATTACAGGTTAAGAATTCTTGCCCCTTTTGAGTATATTAAGCTGTGGGCATCCTTGGGAGAAACATTTTTGTTCAGATTAACTATTATCACACTGCTTAACTTTAGTTTCATCATTGAAAAAAAAATGGTCACAGCATTTTAAGTGGTAGCTAATTTCTCCAAATGGATATTCGGAACATACTTTCGGAAATGCTCAAATCGACCTCAGTGATATGCAGAGTAGGAGTGCAGTAGTGCATTGAGTAAATTTGGGATATTTGGCAATGGTAAAATATTTAAAATACCTGCCATTGATGAGAATTATAACTAACATCTTGCGTGAACAAGAGACTGACCTATGGACCATGTAGCGGCAGCTTTGATGAGTACATGTGGCAAGCAACTCCTGTTAACTTGGCCACCCAGAAGACAAAAACAAACACGGACACTAAAGAAAATCAGAAACAAGTAAAATCGAGGAAATTTGCTATTTCCTTGTTCAGTCCAAGCGGATGTTGTAATCTCTTGTTCTGGTCTTTTCCAAAATATGGTTCATTTTTGATCATCTCCAGGCAATTCAGACATGTTTGTTTTGTTCTGTTGTGGAGTGGGAAGTGATTGTCAGAAGTGTCTTTTTTTTTTCTGGTTGGCAGAAAACAATAGATGCAGGAAGGCATTGCTTGAGGTGGTAGTTGAGTTGTTTCCCATTTCTTAGTTTGAGTATTTTTATTTCAGGTATCATACAGATCTCATCTCTGACTCAATTTATTTAAGCTGAAATTTGAACTTTATGATCTTGGACAACAGAACAATGATGCAATAACATTATGAGTTAAAAATAAAGAAAATAAATGACTTGATCTTTAGTCTCCAAGAGATTAAAGTTCTTTGTCTTCATCAAAGCCAGTGGAGTTTATTCTTATATGCTAAGATAGAATGTTCTTTTCGAAAGGTTGCTTTAAAATTAGACTAAATATTTTATTAATGGTTGGTCACTTGTGACTCAGGGAAACACAGGCCATGAAAATGCGTTTGCCTCCTATTTTTAGCCAGTCACACAGGGCTTCTGTTGAAAATAAGAGTGCCAACAAGATATGGTTTTACACACGCAGGTTCATAATTTTTCAAGTACCAATGCACAATACCTATAATCCTATATTTATTAGTTTCCATTAGTGAATATGTAGACTCCACTGGTCGCTTTCTTTACTCATTTCTCAGCATAGAAATGCAAAATGAAACGTCAATTACACTCTAATAAAATATCACTGAAATGAGTGAAGTGTATATTCTGTTAGAAAATACACTTTCTTGTGGATACGCTCAGCCTAGAAAACCTGGACCTGCTCTGTATTTACTTACCCTATGCCCTGCATGTGTTCGCAAATATTTATTGGTAATGGAGTTTTCTGATAAATTTGCATAGCTAATTCAAACTAATGTCAAGGAGAGATGAAACAATGTCCAGCACTGTCTTCTCTCTGAGAACCAATCAGAAGCCGATGCAGATCCAGCCCAGGGGTGACTGTCTGGTGATTGCGCTTATCAAGATACCTGCATTATGTTTTCATCTCAGGACTTTAATGAAACACCTCAGTGCTGCCATTTTCTGGCATTTCCACCATGTACTCTTTTCCTTAAATCTGGTTTTCTCTCCAGTTCGAGGAGAGGAAATTATTTGTGGAACGATGCTGTCATGTTTTTCATTCCCTACAAGAGAAATTCATTATAACTCATAACTGTACAGCCCCTGTATGCCTCACTTTGAGGGCACAGAAACCCTCTGCTACCCAGCATTTGGTGTGCTGCCAGAGCTGTGATTGAACGATGGCTGCCTCTGAGTTTTGTCCGCACACTGGAACTGTCGCTGGAGGATCAGTCACGCAGCTCTGCTTGATTCCCCCCCCCCCCCCCCTCTTAAGGCCAGCTCAGTTTAGTCCATTGGGGCTTTTATTTAGACACACTCTGCATGCGTGGACTTGGCTAAGCCAGGCGAGCAACCCTCCGAGTATTGGAACATTGCTTCCAGATTGCTACTAGATCATGCCTCCTAAGTCTGCTGCTGCATTTAAAATGCAGAACATCAGTGGTTATGGGTTTGGGGGAACATCAGGTGTTTTCTCCTAGGAGGCATAACGGCGATGTCTGTTAGACCGGGGGTGTGGGGGCAATGGAGTCGAGGCTGGCACAAATCCGCTGGGTGAGCTCACAGACCACGGAGGTGCTCTTGAGCTGAAATCTTAGCTTTCTGCGCAGCTGTAAAACTGATGCTTTCAGTTCCATAATGCTAAGGTCTACAGTCTAAAGCGAAGGTCCTCTCTTTGTGGAGTCTGAGAAATAAAGACACTTTTTTGTGAGTAATTTTATTACATCGGTTTCTACCAGTGAATTATCTGATGTTGGACCAAAGTTCCCATCTAGTATAATGTGGGCATAATATGGTACTTAAAAAGGGTTTCTGGCCAATTGTGAACTTCTCTAAAATTTTTGCCAAAATAATTTGTTAATAGCCGCCAAACATTCTATGTAAATAGTTGATTTTCTGTGCGTTTGAGTACTGAGGCTGTCCTCCAACTTATGGTGCTTATATGAGAAATAACTAATTAATTAAACTTAGCCTATTTTGCATATAATACAAAATAGCAATAAACAAAAATAGGGGACAGGGGTCATCCCAATGGCAGAGTCATTATCTGGGATGCCAGAGTATGTGGAAGAAACATGCCAACAGGGTATAAAAGCTGGGGGCTAAGATTCAGAGTGACAAGTTTTGAGCACGAGCATCTTTCCAATATGTGTAGCTCATTTTCTGAGCTATAGATTTTTTTTTATGAGAGCGAGAGAGTGGCAGTACACAAATGATTATGAAACTTTCTGCAGTGGCAAAAAGTTCCTCCTGCTGCTCGCATTCTGCTGAGATAAAATAGCTCCCAATAAGTGTGCTGGAGCCACAGAAACCTTTATGGAGTATCCAGTCTTTAGGTCTGAAGGAAGGCTGTGTGCGCTGAGCTAGGATATATCACTAAATTGTGACCTTCGTATTATAAAGTTCTATCTGCTCCAGAAACATATTCCTGGCAGGACCTTATAATACTGAGGTCACCTAATGCCTGAAAGGTTTTGAAATCAGATATTAACCTTTAAGCCCTGAGCCTCTTTTTCGAAAATGCAAAGCCCAAAATGAAATGAGTATATGTCTGCAACTATCTGGTTCATTTGAATAATTTTGGTATTATAATAAAGGTAACACCATTTGGGATTTCAGCCCTGGTGTAAAACTCAGTATATATGTCGCTGAGTCAGAGTAAATGAAAATGGAACACAGTATAAATCAAGACCTCATTTTGCACCAAACAAAGTTTTACTTCTATCTTTTGTAAACTTAATTAGTTGCAGCCTAAAACCTCTAAAAATTTACTGCACAGAATCTCACCATTATCTGTGCCAAAGTTTATACTAATGAAGTAAATCAGAACAAAATTAGAGAGGATTGTCTTGGTGGTTTCTCCAAATTGGCAATTCAGGTACCTTGTGTGCCAAATCAGATTTCTCAGATATTAAATTGTAAAACTCATCTAATTTCACTTATATGTCACTACAGGCGTACATTCCACCCACATACAACCAGTTTTTAATTTTTAGAATTTATAATTTTTTCATTATTATTTCTGCCAGTCATATAGCCTATTCAATTTCCCATTCAAAGACAATAAATACAAAGAAAATGAAGTTTGGCTCCTCTGAAGCAGATTTATTTTTTTAAAAAAAAAAAAAGCAAATTAATAAGATTAATTTTGCTACCTAAAAGCATGTTCGACCAGGAGACAAACCTTGGTCTCCCGCATTGCAGGCTGTCTTCTTACCCACTAGGCTACATCAGTGGATGTAATCAGTGCCGTCAAATTACACCAAAAATACCACAAACAAACCTGTTAAGCGTTTTTATTGTTGTGTTATTTAAGTACATTCAAATGGCCCATGGATACGGTTTGACGCACTGGGAACACAAGGCTCAGTTTCTCAGGCTAGGTTAGTGCAATCAAGCTGGTTTAGGGCTCATTGCAAACGTCAGAACCCATAGAATCAACGTCTTACAGACAGCATCGCATCCGATCACAGAGAGGAAAATCCATTGCAAGCGAGCTGAATGCTGAGGAACTGAGATCTTTGAAGCAATGCCTTGGGACAAAACATGCTAGGATACTGGCAGATCTAGTTTCGTTATAACATGGACACATTCAGCTTACAATTGCAAGAGTGGATTTACCCTCAAACAGTTTTTTTATTACAAAATATCAAAGTTAAGAATTTTTTTTGCTCGTCTCTGTATACTATGAAGTGTATGTCTGCTGTTACTTAAGTGTGGTGTCGTTTTAAAATGACAGTACGTATATCGTTGGATTCTGTTGACTTTCCTCTTTCATTTGAGGTATCATTGCATTTATAGCACAAATTCAGGAGAGACTCTTGTGACTCAGCACTGATATGATTTTATCCTATGTTTTGCTACATGCTTTTTTACTTGCTTGGTGCTTGAATTGTGTTCGGTTGGGGTAAAAATGGTCTACATGAGCTTTTTGCCGAGTTACTTTGCGTAAAGCGGATATGCCGCATGACAATGTTGACATTTGGAAACATGCTGTATTTTTCTTTTTTTTTTTTTTTAAATTTGGCATCTCCAATCCCACCCGAATCTGGAATGCCCAATTGGGGAACTATGTACAAAGCTTGCTCGTATGCGACCCCTTGCTGCCAACTCAGGATAGTGAGACAGTTCACGGCTCTCCTCCGAAGCACGTGCCTGTCTGCCACTGATTCTTATACACTCATTGGTTGAATCTTCGCATGTTCACAACTAGGGCGGAGGATACCCGGACATGAACCAACCCAGAGTCTTCCTGACGAGCGCCCGTCTGGCCAACAGGAGGCGCTGGAGCAACGAACTAAGCTGTTATTGTATACCCAAATTCGGCAGTCCCTTCCCAATTTGAAACCCTGTCGCGCGATGGCCAATTGTGCGCTACTCTGAAAAAGCTGCCGACCCCTGCCGGTTGGTACGCCGGGGCTCGAACTCGCGACGTGGTGATCACCTCTGCACTGCAGAGCAGTGCCTTAACCGTGTGAGCCACCCGGCAGCCGAAACATGCTGTATTTATCATGAAAGCACCGCCCCCAGTACGGGGGGCATCGGGCTTAAGGGGTTGAACAAAGAATAATTTTTCAGTCCTGCAAAAATGCAGAGTGGATATATGGAAATTTAATTTCTGATTCCTGTTAGACTCGATTTCTCTTTTATTTTTTTTGGTCAGCGAATATTACTAAGACTAAGTCAACCATAAAATGGATTTTCAAGTGCTGTTTATAACATAGGGTTTATAACAATAATCTTACCCAGAAAGGGCTGGTGTGGATGCAGGCTTTCATTTCAACCAAGCATACACTGATTTTACTTATTAATCTTAAGAGCGGAGCTGTCAAACTGGTCTGTAAAAGGGCTGAGGGGCTGCAGATTTTCAATCCAACAAGCAGAAGCACAACTAATACAACTAATTTAATCAACTGATCTCAGCTTGCACCAGTTTTACACCCCTGCCTTTGAGTCTTTGCTAAAACCTCTTGATTAGTAGAACAGGTGTGTAACTACTTGATTGGAATGAAAGCCAGATTGAGGACCCCTGTAATGACAGTTGAGAATCTGTTTCCATTATTTATGAGGGTAATCATCAAAACACATCAGAACTCCACCACTGCGCAACATAAGTGGATTTGACAAACTTTGAGTGTATTTTGTTGTAATACTGAAACTTACCCAAGTGTACTTTTTGCCCTCGCTGCTTTTATCCTGTGGAATTCGTAGCTGGCAACTGATTACATTTCTAGCAGTATGAGATTGCCAGAGTGATTTTGAATGTGCCTCTTGCGTCATAAATAATTTTTCACCCCTGAACGGTCCAGTCCTTCACCCTCATTGTAATCCTTTCCTGTAATCCTTGTCCTTGAGCCGGGTCTGTGAGTGAGAGATAGGCAATATTAATAATCCTGGTCAAACATGCATCAAATGAATGAGTGTGATCTTGATAATGAAGCAGAACTACAAGGCTGGGAATGCCTTGTAAATTTTGAAATTTGTTATTCAGTCCTGTGTATGTTTCCCACCTTCTGATATGGCATTGATGTAGATTCTTGCCAATTCTGGATGACTTTCATTTCTGTCTTTTTCATGCTTGCTATTTTTCAATCCAGTCGCAGCTACAAAGCAGAAACAATGTCACAGTCTGGATGCCCGTAGATTTGATTGTCCATCCATTATCACACATAAATAAATAGATAGAAAATTGGAGTGTGTAAGTCAGTGCATAAAGAAGGTTAGTTCATAATATTTAATGGGCACCTATTATGCTAATTTATATCAAGCTAGATTATTCCTGTATGTCAAAAAGAGAAGTATATAAATTTTTTAGTAAAAACAAAATAAATTAAATGAAAATTCCATGATTTCGAGGCAATTTGATTCCTGTCATTCCTAATGGCAATGCCTTCTAAATTCACAGACAATTACGTAGCTAGCTAGGTTGCTATCTAGCTAATAAACCATACAATAATTATAGAAAGGTAATATGTGATTACTAGCTAGCTAAGTGAATTTGTTTTGAAAGTAGCACTCAGCTAGTTACAGCAACAGCCAAGGCATATGCATGTAAAGGAGCTGTGTCACAGTTACTGGGCATGCTCAGAACTCACATCCCGAGAAAGTGAATCTGCTTTACTGCAAGTTTTGCACTGTATTTATATATTTTAGTCACTCCGGCATAATTGTTTTTATACTAAGGTGCTTTCTAAGGAAATTCAAGTATTGAAAGCACTGTTTTAAGCTTTAGCTAAGGGATACAAAGAATGTAAGCTGGTTACCATTGTCAATTATTATAGAAGAGGAAAAAAACCCTCTATAATTTGGCTTGCAATTGAGTAGATTTACTTTGTTCAAGCTTGTGAGCACACATAGTAATCATGACACAGCTCCCTCAAGTAAACTTACATTTGGAATTCATGCCAGCTAGCTACAGATTGTTGAAAAGAAATCAAAGCCACTGCTTCTTTGTATCTTTCGAAAGCATAATTTAAAATAATTCAAAAATTTGCTGCCATGGGTATGTCCTTGCGTGAAATAGTTAAGGCCTCTCTGGAAGACTTTGCTGGACAACTTGGACGCTTTCGGCACAAAATAAAACGCAATATTTTCGGGAGTACGCGACAGTGAGTGCTGCTCAAATTTCTGCTGAGCTGTTTTCAATGTGGAACTGCCCTGCATAGTTGTCAGTTTTAGCAACAGTAACTAAGGGGGTTGCAGCTGGTCAGAAAGATCCATTCTCAGAAGCCTGTATGTGAGGTGGGAAGAAGAGACTAATTTGAAAATGCTGGGTTTTATGAAAAAGGCAGCCCACAAAAAATTTTTGGGTTGTTTACATGTACGTCACAGTTAATGGGTTGATGAGAGCTCCAGATACAGAAATATATGTGCAAAAGAATTGAAAAAGTGATTTTTTTTTTTGTAGCATGTCTCCTTTGTGAGACCAAATGTACCTCAAATATGCCTGAAGCTCTGACTTTTATTTTTTGAGGACAATGGCAGACAGCAGAAGTTTCATCAAAAAGCCTTGCTCCTTGTGTGCCTCATGAATCTCAAATTCTCTGTAACCTGTATTTTAGCAGCTTTTCTCAGTCTTCACATTGTGGAGTTTTCAAGATTGCAGCATCAAGGATAGAAGCAGGGATGTCCTGCTGGGTTTTAATGAGCTGCTCTCCCGCGGTGGGAGGGTGACCGGGGTTTGAAATGAAATTTTGTGATTTTTGAATATAGAATTTAACTTCTCAAACGAATCATCAATTCTAATAAAACTAAAATGATATATGAATTATGTCAGCAAATTAAAGACAGATTTGGTATAAATGTCAGATTATATTATGTCCAAACTTATGCAAAAGCTGAATTGCGATGTATTGCAGTGTATATCTTTCTATGAATCATACATCTTTCATCCTCCTCTTGAAATTGGCCAATAGAATTCTGAAGATACCTATTTGGTTTCAACATTGAATGGGAAATTGAAATGGCACTTTGATCTCCACAGTAATATTGCCATCTGAATGCTTAAATCGATACTACGTCAAGTGCCACAGGTGCGGGTGAGAAACAACAGTGGAAAATACTTAATTAATATTATTTAATCAATTAATATTAATTAATTGATGAATGAAAAAGCAGAGAAAAGTCAGAACAAAGTGTCGGAGGAACTGAAAGTCCAAACGAATTATTGCCCGGCAGGCAAACAAGCTGCAAGTGGAGACACTCGAGAAACTGGTACACTGGAACAAGCACAGGTGGCTGGACCTCAAAGAAAACATGAAATATGATTGGGTACAAGGGGAACATGAGAATAAATGACATCCCAGGAACACCAGGGAGAGCTGGGGACAGGCCAGTTGGTAGTCAGGGAGGGGCGACAGAGACAGGATAGGAACTCGAGAGGAGCAGACCGAAGGAACAGACACTTGGGGCGTATTCCACTCCTCGTTCCCAACAGTTCAGGAACAGGCCAAGAACTTGCAACCGGGTTCACAGTCTCAAACGGGAAAGTGCAGGTTACCATGGATACACAAAATCTACGGACCCTCGAAAACACGTGCTGTAACCATACATGATGTCTACAGAAGGCATTTATTGTTGACGCATACTTAATTCAGCTTGTATCTGACTCTCTTTTGGAAATATCATGACTATGAGAGCTCAAATACCAATGTTATATGCATTTATATTGCTCAGGTATAAGTTTATTTGAGGTAGAGAGAGGAAAATTGAAATACTCTTCGCAAGTTTGCTTACTGTTCGCCATGTTCGATGCCGTTCGTTCTCGCTGCACCACCAGCCAAAGTTCCTGGGAACAGGAGCACGTTCACGAACGTGTTCTCGGCTGTTCGACTCATTCGAGTACATGTTCTCTGCACCAGAGCAGGGAGTTGAATACACCCTTTGGGTAGAAACACTAGACCATGCAACCCAAAATCAGAAAAGGTTGGGACGGTAAACTGAATTGAAATTAAATCTTTAACCTGAATTACGTTTTTTGATGTTTCACCATATAAATTTACAAAATGAAATTTGCCTGACGAACTTAACCTTACCAAGCACCCCTCTCCCCCACCCCAAAAAAAACTCTAATATCTTATTGGGCTGCCTTTAGCTTTGATCAAAGACAGATGCAACATGGCGTTTCTTTGACAATCTTATGCTATATTACAAACAGTCTGTGGACTGCATTTTATTGTTACATAACGTTGCTGTGTCTAGACCTGACCAACTGAAGCAACCCCAGATCATATCACTGCCTCCTGAGGCTTGTACAGTGTGCACTGTGCATATTTGTTACATTTCTTCATGGGCTCCCTTTCTTACCCTGACGCACCCATTGCTCTGGAATAGGAGAAATCTGAACTCATCAGACCACATGACCTTTTTTCGTTGCTCCTCAATCCAATCTTTATGCTTCCTAGCTAATTGAACTTGCTTTCTTCCAATTTGCCGCACTAACAAGCAGCTTTCTTGCTGTCATGCAGCAGTTTAGTCCCAGTCCTGCAAGTCTTTGTTGCATTGAGTGTTTGTATATGCTCTTACTTTCACAATTAAGCATAGCCATTAATTCTACTGTCAATATTTTACAATTAGACTTCAATAAGCAGTTTATTGATCTCCAATCATGATCATTCGTGATTTTTTTTTTTCTGATTAATTTCTTCCGCATAGTTGACAAGTCACCGCTTCCACATTGTCCGAACTTCTTCTGAGTTTGAAAATAAGACAGAAAGACTCAGGAAAAGAGAGCTCAGACCCTGACACACGAGACTCACTCTTATCACAGTGCTTGATGAGCCAGAATTACAACTTCTCTGGCAGGACGAACACATATATGTGACCCCCGCCCGTGAAAACCCAGCTAAACTCGCCTGATCTAATTTTGTGATAAAGACGGTCAAATAGTCCCTGTGATAAAAAATGACAAAAATATGAGATGTGTGTTTATTGCTGTAAATGATAGGTTACATATTGGGGTTTCAAAATATAGTTTTCAACAATTAATTTCTAACATCATACATATTAAAATTAATGGATTTATTGAGAGTTTGTTTACATATTATGAAGTTGGTTTCCTCGAGCCTGGTTTTCAATTGGCTTTTAGTTTACCTTCGGCGGACTGACAAATCCCAAGTTAGCCGCGTTCGCGCATATCCGGCTTCAAAACGAGGCTATGAGTGTTGACCTCGGCAGAAGTAACCGGGTGTTCATTGTCTTGACTGGAAAAATCGCTCTGCATTTTGGTAGATAACCCACGTTTTTTGGCGAATCAATCGCATTTGGAGTTGATATTGAAGTGCAATCCCCATTTTATATCCGAGTGGTGTTATTTTTAAACATCAGCGTCAGTTGGTCGTGTTTTTATCGAACCTTTACCACTTTAAAATTTAGCAGTTTACACACGTCGTCATGTACGCACATTCCTACACACAATTAGCTACACATCACACTTGTAGCCTGTCTATTTGTTTGGTGGGTTTTTCTGGGCTTTATCAATATTTTCTCTAGCTGGTTAACAATAGAAAAATTCCAGTTTGTGGGGATTTGCGTCTCTGCATTGACTTTCAATAAAAAATAATTTCCCCGTATTTATTCATACTGTGTGATGCAAAGTAACTTCTGCCGACATTGTCTCTGGTGCATCACACCAAACTGGAGCTATTCTCTATCAAGAACGTATGGTGTAATGTCACCGCAGCTCTACAGCAACAATTAAATGTATGCAATTCATTCTTGATCATTCAAAACAAATGTCATGATACGCAATCAATTATTTAAAAAACTAACGGCTCATTACAGTATTCGTCAAACTGGGACGCGTCTAAAGCTGCAAGTGGGTCAAAAATAGCCACGCGTCTATCTGGGATGACACACAAGCATGCATCAATTCACCTTCAAAATAATCGATTTGAAACTCATAATTTTACTTCGAATGACAAGTTCGCAATCTACAGGGATTCAGCTTACTTTTGCTTGCATGTTTGATGCAATATTCCACCGAATATCGGGAATTTACGGCAATTTGAAAGCCATATCAATGAAATGCTGCTTGGATCATCACTGTTAAACACTCAGAGCCTCGTTTTAAAACCGGAAGATGCGCAGATTGTTTCAGATTCTGCAATTTGGGATTTGTCTATAAATGCCTGATAGTTTGGGTGTCATTCGGTTTAGGAACTTCTTTTCTACCATTGAAAATGAATGTAGACCATAATGCGCACCATCGTAAAGCAGGTCAGTCAAAGGTATGGCAGAAGTAGTGATGGTCAAAAGAAGCCTCCTGAATTACTGAGGGTTTCCAGCCCATTGCTTCACCAAATGGTTCAGTGCTCGAGGCCCCAATGAAATATTGAATGCTGCCATCTGCTGGGAAAAACAACATATGACAGTCAATGAACAGTACCATGACCTGAGCGGAAATGTATGAAAAACTTGTGTGCAGTAACAAAAAACAATTTCTACAGTATGTCCATGTGTAAGTACAGTATATGGACATAAGTAGTGTAAGTAGGCCTATATTTGTTCATAATTACAATAGCAATGAAACAATCACGATACTTGCTTTTTAAATCCTCTTTATTCAAAAACACAAATACAGGAGTGACATTGTTTAAAAAGTGAAATAACTGACACTCTCACGTCAATGTCCAACAATGGGGAAAATAATATATAACCCACTACACCTCTCTCCGTCTTATACAAACGCCGACAACACCCAGAGTTTGGCGCGAGATTCGAAGCGTATTTATGAGGCGATACTTTGAACGAACCAGTGACTACTCTCCACAAACCGAGGCCTCGTTTGTCATCAGTCACATGATTCTTTTTGGAAGCGACACAAGCCTTGAAGGAAGGCCTCACCTGACACGCCCACTTTTGCTCGGGACGCGTCTCAAAGCCTCAGTTCATTTGTCCCATCACTAGGCAGAAGAGTTGCGATTTAAGTCGGGTGCAGATTTCTCCATGGATTGCGTCGTATCACCATGGAAATTTCAGAAATTAAGCATTTACATTTTATAGATTAACGTCTTTTGAAGCTAACCAGCCTAGTCATGCCTGCCAAAACTTTGAAATGACCTTTGTCAATGTCAGAGATATCAGTTAGATTTTTTTCACAGAATATTCCTTACATGAAGTGTAGAATGACTTTGCATAGAAAACTGTACATCACCAGAAAATGACTTTAGCTGGGTGATTACAGCCAGGGTCACATATGATATATCTTCCATTTGCCAGCTCATCATGTTCTCCCCCTGCTGTAAATACAGACCATTGTCTTGGTGACTAGTGTTTCCTGTACGACAGTACATCTGCTTTGTGTTGAGCTAAAATGGACAAATGGACCTGACGTCATGTTGAGCATCAGTTTTCGTAGTTCATTAGATTATGCTCTTCACTGTCTGACTCACCTGTGGAGACCATAGCCTCCCTGCTGAGTTCACACAGACTTGAGGCAGAGGATTCATTATGTGTGGCTTTAGCATGCATGCTGCAGTCACCCGGTGAGCTGGAGCAGAGCGATGAGACTCAGATCCTGGGTAGCTGAACCCTGCCTGACTCTGACCCTGGCTGGTAATTTCCGTTGATACCGGTTCATAGCATGTATGCTATCAATGTGGGGGCTTATCTGCACTCTGTCGCAGTGCCATCACGGGATGAGTCACTCAGCAGCCATTTTAATTGCATGCCTTTGGTTGTACTTTGTCTGTCATACCGTTAGTGCTTTCAGTGTGAGACCATCCCCTCAGGGTAATAATACCATTCAGCAGAGCATGAAAATCAGTTCTAAATTTGGGATTTTCGTGTCTACTCAAAGGGCATGGACCGGAAGCTACATGATCGACATTAGAGTCAGGCACTTTTTACATCTCTTTTTTTTCATTCTGGTCTCTGGTATGACTGCGTGCTCATCTGGCAGGAACAGTCTGTCAGTGATTCTGTCTCCTGCCTCAGACAAAATCAGCTCGAAATTGCAGATGCTATCGCTGATTTCTCTCTGCCAACTAATCCAAAATAGCCCATAGGAAGCTCATGTCTTTTTGGAGTACAATCTGTCTCCGAGAAACATATGGTGTGTCTTCGCTTCTCATAGATTAATGAGGTCACTTGGCTTCTTGTGCTTAATGATGTGATTTTTTAAAATGTGTATAATTGTACTGGACGAATTGAAATGTAGAAATCAGTCTGTGAATGTGTTGTTTGTTTGTTTGTTTTTTTTGTAATGTGATTTTTGCTTTTAAATCAACCATTAAATTTCCTGGTGATTTGGGCCATTTATTTTGCCCATGCTGGATGAAGCTAATTAGTTTCATCCTGCATGAATGTTGTAAAATTTTTGTGAGTATTTGCAGTACTAGGATGGCCTTAGTGAAAAAGAAGACTTCAGAAGTGCTCTAAAGAGCAAGATTTTTTTTTTCAAGAAATTTATATTAGGCTTCAGTTATTTGCTTAACAACCTTATCTTTGCAATTTCATTGCACCAGCTTTTAAGAAATGGTTAATAAAAGCGATTCATGAATTTCAGAGAACATATTTCTTTCCCAATTAATTAAACTATAGAAGTCAGTGTAGGATGTTTTTTCCTTGAAATTTAAATACTCTGTAAATCAGCAAATGCTGCTGCTGAAATAAATAATAAAGTAAATCAAATCGAATGAAGGTGATTTCTCAGTGGAAAAAACTTGTGAATAATACTTAATATATCCGAGTCCCAATGAAAATCCAGTTAGACCAACGATAAATTTCAAGGCATCGTGTGCGCCCCCTCTGAACTCCTTTAATCCAGCAGAGCGTGGAGGGGTGTGATCTGTTTTTTTGTTTCTCCAAGATAGCTGAATGGGAAATACAGAAATAGAACATGCAAACAACAAATAATTTTGATTCACTACATTATAGACTCAATTCCTCAAATTATGATTTCCAACCATTAGTTTCGCTGCATTAGAGGGGTGCTCTGAGAGGTTTACTGTATGAGGAAGGTGGCCGTGTCTAGATATGAAATTCACTATTGGTGAAGAAAATGCACCATTTTGAAATGTGTTTTGCTGCTGTGGGACTATCTCTGTGTATGTGTACCATGGTGTAATTATCTGCAGTTGCCTAGCTACATTACACTGGACAGAGGGGGCTATTTTCTTAGAGTCTATGTATGAATTATCAGAGAACATCTAATAACAGCCTACTGAACTGTTTGTGGTTCTGTGAATATGGTAGAAAACCCAAAGCCTGATTTTCTGGATGCCATGGGCATGCTCCTCATCATTGACTGAGAGGAGAAGAGCGTTGAACAGGTGGAATTTGGGGGCTAAAAGGTCTGTAGGTGTCATGCTATGGTCCCATTAGACAGACAACGGGCACTCGCGTCATAATTGGAGGTCAGTGGAGATTTAAGATCACAGAATAATTTTAAGGAGACACAAGGGAAAGTATTTTTCTCTCTCTGAGATTGCGCATGCATAAGTGTCAGGAGCCAGGACAACTAATTACAAGCCCAATTCTGAAATAGTTGGGACGAATTGTAAATTGTGAATAAAATCAAAATGCAATGACTTTCAGATCACATGTTAAATCTGAGACATTTTACAGTTTTATCTACAAAATGAGCTTATTTCAAATTTTCTGGCTGCAACAGGTCTCAAAAAAGTTGGTACACAAGCAATAAAGGGCTGAAAAAGCTATTAATATGTAAGAGAATCAGCTAAAAAAAAACATTGAGCAAGTAATTAAGTTAACTTGCATCAGGTGTGTAACATGATTGGCTATAAAAGGGATATCTTAGAGATGCTGAGTCTCTCAGAAGTAAAGATGGCCAGAGGCTCTACAACCTATGAAGGGTTGCGTAAAAAAATTGTGGAATACTTTAAAAACAATGTTCCTCAACATCAAATTGCAAAGGCTTTGAAGGTCTCATCATCGACAGTGCATAACATCATCAAAAGATTCAGAGAAACTGGAAAAATCTCTGTGTGTAAGGGACAAGGCTGACGACCTTTACTGGATGCCCGTGATCTTCGGGCCCTCAGACGCCACTGCATCACTCACCGGCATGATTCTGTTGCTGACATTACTAAATGGGCCCAGGAATACTTCAAGAAACCACTGTCAGTAAACACAGTCCGCCGTGCCATCCACAGATGCCACCTAAAACACTATCATGCAAAAAGGAAGCCATTGTTGTGCATGATCCAGAAGCGCTTCCGTGTTCTGTGGGCCGGACTGGCTTCCCATCAAGTACCGGATTGATTACAAGATTCTCCTCCATATATTCAAGGCAATTCATCACCTCGCCCCCCCATACCTGTCTGACCTTATACATATTAATATTCCCACTAGGTCTCTTAGTTCTGCTTCCTCCATCACTCCGAAAGTCCTCCCAGTCCGTCTGTCCACTATGGGGTCAAGAGCCTTCAGCCGCTCTGCCCCCCACCTCTGGAACTCCCTCCCCCCTGATATTAGAAACCTGGACTCTATCACCACATTCTTATCTCACCTTAAGACTCACCTATTTAGGCAGGCTTACGGCTGACCTGTGTGGACTTCTGCTGCATGCTGTACCTTAGCTTTGTTTTTACTTTTAACTGAGTTTTGTTTTTACTGCTTTTAACCTGTTGTACGCCGACCTTGAGTGCCCTGAAAGGCACCTTATAAATAAAATGAATTATTATTATTATTATTTATTATTGTAGCAAAGTGGCAAAGTGTCCTGTGGTCAGACGAGTCCAAATTTGACATTCTTGTTGGAAATCATGGGCGATTTCATGGGAGAAAGACCACCCTTCCTGTTATCAGCGTTCAGTTCAAGAGCCAGCATCTCTGATGGTATGAGGATGTATTTGTGCATAAGGTGTGGGACACTTGCATGTTTTAAAAAGCACCGTGAATGGTGAAGGGTATATAAAGGTTTTAGAGCAACATATGCTCCCCTCCAGATGACATCTATTCCAGGGAAGGCCTTGTATATTTCAGCAGGACAATGCAAAACCATGTACTGCAGCTATTACAACAGCATGGCTTCGTAGTAGAAGAGTCCGTGTGCTGAACTGGCTTGCCTACAGTCCTGATCTTTCACCAACTGAGAACATTTGACGCGTAATTAAACAAAAAATCAGTCAAAGAGACCCAAAACTCTCCCGCAGCTGGAAGCCTGTATTAAACAAGAGTGGGATCAAATTCCATTGTCTAAACTCGAGAAACTTGTCTCCTCAATGCCCAGACGCCTCCACTCAGTGTTAAAAAGAAGAGGGGATGCTACTTCATGGTAAACAGGCACTTGTCTCAACTTTTTTGAGACTTGCAGCAGCCATCAAATTTGAAATGAGCTCATTTTGCTGTTAAAATTGTGAATTTTCTCAGTTTTAACATTTGCTGATATCTCTGTTTTATTGAGAATAAAATACTGGCTGGTGTGATTTGAAAGTCATTTCGTTTTGATTTAATTCACAATTTACACTTTGTCCCAACTATTTCAGAATTGGGGTTGTACAACCTCCAATTATAATCCAGTGAAATTCAGCCTTCAATTAGACTTGGGCAGGAGGAATGATTCCCATTGTGAGCATTAGGGAATGCAATGTGAGCAGTGAAGCTGACATTTTGCCAGAATGTGGGTGACTTCTTCACTTGTTGCTACCGTCACTGACCACTGCGAGGCACCATTGCGCATGCCTGCTCACTTCCTGTTGTGCAGGCACAAAAGTGCCAGTTCCCCGTCTTTCCTCTTGAGAATCTTCATTGGTAAGCATCACAGAGTTGATTTATTGGAGCCTTTCATTGGTTTGTCCCATTGATGGCTTTCGCTGGGTTTTATCTTCCTGTTGCCTTTTGTGACATCTCAGCAAAGGACCTGCGTGACGCCCAGTGAAAGGCACTCGCACTTAATGGCGCGTGATCCATTCTGGCACTGGCAGCTGTAGTCACAGTTGAGTGGGTTTTGAGTTACGGCTAAGGGGGGGGTCAATTGTAATGAATCATTACCGCTAAAAAAAGACGAGAGTTTAGGAACAGTCATCACCTGGTTGGAGTTTAGCGTCTTCAATGCCCTCACCCACAGCACCATTATGCTTCTGCGAAAGCGTGCAGTCTTTGAAATTTCACTCTTATGTTGGAGAAAGTCGTTTTCAGATTGTGAGAATGGCAGTTAAAAACCTTCTCCCGGAGAATCAATTTCGAGAGCACTTTTTCAATCTCATCGCAATCAGCAGGCTTTGCCATTTAGTGTCAAATGAAATCAGCCTATCACATTAGAGGACCATCGGGCACCTCCTCTGTATTTGTTGACAAATGATCCATGAAATGCTTTTCAATTGTTTTTTGATTGCGCGTTTAACAGATCAGCTTGTTTTCTGTGGACGGGCGCCAGAGATACTGAGTGGCGCTGTGATGGGTGAAAAAAGGTTCTGAGGACAAAGAAAATAATGACAAGGATTCCCAGCAGTTGTGACTAAAAGCAAGTTAACCATTGTGCTGTAAAGTATGCTGACCACTTATTTGTCCAAGGAACGTCCTGGGCTTTACCTCAGGTCCATTCAACTTTGGTCAACAAGTCATTTACGTTATCATACATCCTCTTATGTTTGATTTATATCTCAGGTAAGAGCTAGAAATGGGAGGTGTCAGACAAAATGATTTACTTTACGTTACCATTACTTAACCCCTTAAAACCCACGTTCTTAAAATTTTACCAATCATCGTACCAAAATGAAAAAGCTTGTAACAGACAAACTGCGAGCCCAGAATGTATGCCTCAGGCCTCTTTTGAATGGCAACTTCCTCCTGTCTGTGGAAATTTGAACGTCTCACGTATGGCTAGAACAGAAGCTTCTCTACAACAGCTCAATTATGAGGGGAAATAGTTTTTTTGGTTCTCTTTGGCCAAGAGATGTGAGTTGTTCCCACATTTTTGTGAATTTGTGGCCACAAAACAACTTGTTCCATCAGTTTAGTTAACTTGTTCCCTCAAATTAGCTAACTCGTGGCCAATAGATCTAACTTGTTCGCACAATTTAGTTAAGTCATGACCGCACGGCAAGTTATATCTCGTGGCCATAAGATGGCAAAATTTGGGGAACAAATTATATCTCATGGCCACGTGAACTAAATCATGGGCATGAGTTAACTCCATCATGAGAACAAGTTGTATCTCATGGCCACGAGGTTACTAAATCGTGGGAAGGACTTACATCTTGACACCACAAGATTTTTTTTTTTTTAATGTCATTGCACTTCCCAGGCTCTGTAAGTATGTGATATTTGAATACTAATTAAAAGGCCAAGCTCAGTGTTAGAACTTTGAAAATCACTTCATATTTTTTCATATGATATCAACTACATCAGTAAGGATCACATGAGTGGTCTCATTTATATCTCTCCTGCAGCAATATATCTTTATCTGAGCAATGAAGTTTGCCAAATGACTTCACTAAACCGTATTTACGATCTCTCTCATTAAGAGAGAAAAAATATCTTGGATGTTTTTAATTGTTGGATCCTCATGGACAAAAGGAATAGAAAACATTTTCTAATATTGGTTTCATGCCTGGACTGCTTCACAGCTTTTAATGTACTGTGGGGAATCGCAATATGCTTTGTCAGCAAAGCCTGTAAATCGGGAAAGAGGCTTTTTTATCTTTTTGTCCAAGAAAAAAAATGTTTTTATGAATTGAATACGTACAAATCCAACTGATTGATACATACACTGTATACTTCAGTTAGGTTTCACAGAATAAGTTGTTCATCGCAAAGGAATTAGATCTATCGGGTTATGGATACTTTCGTTCTTAGTGGTTTTCTTAGTCGTCTTATTATCATTATTATTGTTTTTTTTTTATTGGTGATCGGTTGTACATGTAGCTAAACAGATGGAAATTCATGAGAGAAAACTGCGATAACATACATGAATGCAGAACTCGAGAAAAAAAGAAAAGTGACAAAAAAGAAAAGAAAAAAATGACAGTAAATGGAAGGATTGAATTGATTAGTCCAGACTGCGGAGTCCGATTAGTGATGGTCATTATAGACAGGTGAGTCTATTTTATGTGGTGAAGGTAGTGTGGCGAATTTACAAGAAGGAAAAAAGTCAATGAAATGAAATAATGAAAATGAATAATGATAATATTACTGAATAATATTAATAGTGAATAATAAATGAGTAGTAATAACAATAATAATGAATTGCAATAATAAAAATGTTGATGATAATAATAATAATAAGAAGAAGAAGAACAGGAGGATTTCATTTATTAATTGGGAGCAATGACAAACTGGGCCATTGCACGGCGAACAGGAAGTTTCAACCCAACCCAGGGACAGAGGCAGAGTCCCCGATGAGGGACAGATCAGGCTGGCAGCGTACCTCCTCATGCCCACCACTCACACACATAGGCATATATATGCATACACTCATATGCTCGGGGGGGGGGGGGGGCTTTTAGGCAGTTTATGGGGAGGGGGCTTATGAATTAGGATTTGATCCATGAAATTTCTAAAACGTCCATAGTGACTCACAGTTGATGAGACCGGTGGTTTCCAAACTCAGTCCAGAGAACCCCTTGTCCATGCTGGTTTTTTTTTTCCAATCGCAATTACAATCCAAAAATTAACAACCTGGTCATTTTTGTTAATTGGTTATTCTCCAGGCTTGAACGACATGTCTCTCTTTTGAATCAGGTTGACAGAAATGGCTATGCATTCCATAATATTTAAAAGCCTAACATGCAGGTTGCTTTTATTTTGCGATATTCTTAGTAAGCAAGCCAAGCAACAGTGCTTATTATATCCCCGAATGCTGAATGACGTTCCTGGGGATATTTTGTTTTTGGTCCAGCCGCCGCCGCCACCGCCGCTCTACGTGTTAACGCGATAACTTCAGTAATACACTGCCCGGCCAAAAAAAAAGTCACCATTTGGAAATTAACGAACAAATTCTATAATTGGATCATTATTGTGGTTATTAATATGTTTCAGCTGGCAATAATCATTTTACCGATGAAGCGCGTCGCTACTCATTTCTTAAAAAATCATGTTGAAAGACACATCCCCTGATGGTGGAAAAGATGTTACAATATTTCAGAACAGGCAAGTTATTGGCCCGTATTTAGCAAAGAAAACCATGAATGACAAAAACAAGTATGAGGAATCATTTTCACAAACAAATTTGCCACCACAAAATCCTGACCTTAAACACATTAAAAATTATTGGGATGTGCTCAAGAAAGACCACAGTGGTTCAACCATTATGTTGAGAAGACAAGATCTCGGCCAAAAATTATGGCATTTCTGATCTAAAATAAATGTTCTGGCATTGCATATAGATGTTCAAACAATGAAAAGAAGAATATGCACTGTAATCAAAGCTACAGGGGTTCCAACTAAATATTTCAGTGTACGACTTTTTTTTTGGCCGGGCAGTGTATTTCAATTACAAATTACAAATTTAGCTCATAAGTAAGTCTCATAAAGAGGAAGAACTGATTTGATTTTGGACAATTTACGATGTCTAGATTGGCCACCAGGGGCCAAAAACTGATTTACATGTTAACACGATAACTGCAGTAATATTTCAATTAGAAATTCTAACTTTTGCATATAAGTAAGTATCATAAAGAGGAAGAACTGATTCAATTTTGGACAATTTACAATTTCTAGATTGGCCACCAGGGGCCAAAAACTGAAAAAATCACTGTTTTTATCATATCTCTGATAATATGTGTCCGATTGACCTCAAATCAAGTACAAATGAAAGGTCATGACCTGAGGATGTGTCCCACGATGACATTATACCTGTTTGGTTCAAAATTTTGACACAAGGTGGAGCTTTGTCACATAAAATCCCAAAACATGGTTAGTGACCAGGAGTCACTTTTGATTTTTGATTTTTTTTTTAACAATTTTTCCCTGTTTTCATGCAATAAAAGTAATTTGTAAAACAGTGCAATTTGAATATATCGCTCTTTGAGGCATGCATGGCTAATTCTGACATGCCATGGCATAAAAGGATAAATAATTCCTATAATCATGAGTTGCACATTTAAGAAAAATGAGCAACTCATTAAAATTCTGGGATTGCAAATGTGGTTCAAACAAAAACCAGCAGGCATGGTGGGTCACCAGGACCGAGTTTGGGAACTGTCGGATGACAGAAAGCAGGGCTAACCCTCTCTGGCTCTATGTGGGCTTAAGGGACTTGCTCTTGTGGCTACACTGGGCCTTGAACCACTAAATGTTTGTCAAAAACATTAACCACCAGGCTACAAGCTGCCCCAGTGGTGACACATTTTGGCCACCCACTGTAATCTCAGCTGCCTGTCTCATGGCTGAACCACATAGTGTATTGTGCTGTGTGGCTTTGGGATTTGTGTTCAAACCTAAGCCCCCAGGCAATTGCCACTGAAGTGATTTTTAGGGGTTTTAAGGTCCCTTTGAACTTGCTTGCTTGATATTCTAGAAGGCCACTTCCTGAGCTCATAGCCAGGGGGAGAGAGCCATAAAAGAGAGACTCATGGTTTTTTTTTTTTTTTTGGGGGAATTCATCTCAGAATCTCATGTGGAGGCCCACCCCCTAGCATAGCAAGCACATCTGAGCACTCGCCAAGGCAATGAAAACAAAATTCATCATAACAAAAGGAGGTATAGAATGAAGTTTCCCTGGTAAGAAGATAAAATCAAATAGACCATGCAAATTATGAGTTTCAATAAAAGAAAATTTTAAATTTAATGATGGCCTGAGCCAGTGGACACTCCTTCTAGTTTGCTCTTGTTTTCTGACCAAGTTTTTTGCTCGGACCATCTTATGTAGACATAAAAATCCCTTACCCAAAGGAATAGGTGATATTTCCAAACTGATATCATGACTCACATTTTTGTTGGTATTTAGTTTGTACCAATATCCCACCCTCCTCTACAACAGGGGAAACGTAGTTCATGTGACGTATGCTAACGATTAGCTGGAGATGCTGCGGCATGAATTTTCATCCTGGACATCTAAATCAGTGCTTCACTCTGTAATACACACAACTACTGTCTGAAACTTGTAGCTTTAGGCCAGCCTACATGTTTGACCAGAACGATCGGGAGGATAAATGCGCTTTGTTCACTGTGAGCAGTCAGCAGCGTCACAGCTGGGCGAAAGTGAAAACAAACTAGCCAGATCGTTCTCCCTCCTGACTGTAACGGCTAACATGCCGGGCTGATCTGTAAGGATGTCAGGGCCCAAGTGTGCACACTGGGTACTGATTGGAATTTTGGGTAACAGGGTGGAATAGTGCCTCTGAAATTGTCCTGTCTCTCTGGGCTTGAGATCACTCCAGATTAAATGGAGGAGCAATATACTTATCCTTGAACAAGCCATTCTACATGAAGAGAAGTGTTCTGGTTCCTGATAGTGCTACTTATCATGACGTGTTTTTCCCAAAGCCATAATTTGTGCGATGTGATATCTAGCCGAGCACTGTAACCAGGAATAATACAATATCGACTGTGCTAAAGTACACAAGTTCTGTAGGGCCGTATTTTCAACAGCATTGCCATGCCAACTACAACATTGTAAAGGTAGTTACCATCCTTAGCTAGCTTATCTACAATCTGGCAACTATTTGGGACTGAGCTTCAAGGATATCTTGCAGCATAGTTCTTTTTCAAGTCCACAAATGTCAAAAACTTTTTTTTCTCCAGGGATACATTTCAAGCGCAATTTCACAACATGAATTGCTACGGCTTCACTTGTTTATGTAAACAGCCTTTAATGGTTTTAGTGCATGGCCAGTCGTGCTTGCTGCTACGGTAGCCAGGACACATGGAATATGCTGGACTGAACACAGCTTTACAGTCAATTTGATTCAGGCAGCTTGTGCTGGGAGTTTGGTTGAATACCTGACATCATAACGGTTTCAAAGGTCACCTTTTCATGCGTCACAGTATTTTATTAGCATCATGGTCCCTGTGTGAATTAGAATGGATGCTGTCAGGGTTCATCACTCCTGTAAGTACTCTTCTGAATGAGAGTTTATTGCAAAGGCAAATGTAATTATCATAAACCCTCAACTGTGGATATTTATCTAGAATAGTCCTACCATTGGGCATGTGTAATTTATTAGGATGCCTTAATTATACATTATGAGCAAACCGTGCATGTTAAATGCGTGATTATGACTTATTTTAATACCAGCTTTTGTGTTATCAAGGTTGTCATATATTTAATATACGACCACTGATTGTCAAGAGACTGTGGAAAGATTTGAATTTGTCTCAGATTATGGCTAATTTCATTATTTATTTGAGAAGAAATCGCTCAAAAATGATCTGATATGGACTTCATTAAGACACACATTTATCGTAAGAGTGCCAGAATATATTTTTTTTTCCGGAAGGCTCTTTCTGTTGTGATTTACGAAATGAACCAAGAGCGACAACCAGTAGAATGCAAAAAGGAGGCTTTATTTCTGAAGGGGGAAACCCCCCAACAGAGCTGGCAACGGTACAAAGTCCACAATCCAAAAACAGTATCCAATGGGCGTAATCCAGAATCGTAACCAGGGCACCAATAACAAAGTTCGTGGTCAGACAAAAAGGGTTCGGTACACAGGCGTAGGTTTGGAGGAGAAACAAACGCATAAGCCAAAGACAGTCCGAATCCAAAACCAGGGCAGTAATCACAAAATCAAGGTCGGGCAGAAAAAAGGTCAAAATTCACAGATGCAACAATATCCAAAAAGGGCAAACCAAAAACAATAGTCGGGCAATCCAGTCAGAAAGATAAACACTGAGATATCGAGGCGAGAAACGTAGCACAAGAAAACTAGGGAGAACGATCTGACAAGAGTGTGAAGCAAACAGACATCTTATATACACATCCAGGAGAACACATGACCAGGGAGAACAGGTGCAATCAATGGTGACAATGATTAGGGAGAGACACATGAGGGATAAACTAATTACATGAATTTGGCTGTAGCCAAAACGCAGACAGGGATCACAAGACAAACCTAAGTACAAACAGCTCCGGTTAAGGAGTACTAAAAGTGCATAGTCAAAAGAAAAGGAAAGCATGAGATATAAGTGGAAAACTGCAGCAGAGATAATTAGGGATAGGCAAGGAGGCGGAGACTAGAATTGGGCGACAGCTGAGAGATCATTAGTCAATTAGTAAGTGCAGCTATACAATCCCAAGTGCTTGTTAGTAAGTTAGTCCAAATATACAAGGTTAGTGTGGGTTAGTATTTAGCAAAAACAATAAACTGTTAGTATGTGTTAGTAAGACAGTAAAAGAGAGAGGAAGGAAGAACACGAGATAATGAAAGAAGATTGAAACCCAGAAACCAATAAATCACCTGAATGAGTGGCACACAAGACAAGGGACCGTGAGCAAAGATACACACATGACAAGACAGGGGAGACAAAGTGCAAAGCATGGAAATGAAAACATGGCTTGGAAACTAAATGATCTAAACATGAAAAATAATAAACAGGAAATCTAAATACCAACACACAAAACACAATCCTAAGAATAGTCAGACAGAGCAGTGGTCACTAAACACAGAAATACTAAACATGGCTAGGCCAGGCACAGAACTTAACATGACAGCAAAATCCAGAATCCCAACAGAACCCCCCTCCCAACGAACGCCTCCTGGCGTTCAACCTGAAGGTCGTGGATGAGAAGCGTGATAGTCCTTAATCAATTCTTTGTCCAGAATGTGCCTAGCTGGCACCCAACTGCGATGTTCCGGTCCGTAGCCCTCCCAGTCGACGAGGTATTGTAATCCTCTGCCTCGTCGACGAGAGTCCAGGAGGGAACGGACCGTATAGGCTTCGCCTCCGTCGATGATCCGGGCTGGTGGTGGGGGATCAGGTCCAGATGACAGGTGGTGGGTTATAGCAGGTTTGATTTGTGACACATGGAAAGTGGGGTGTATACGTCGCATAGACAGGGGGAGACGGAGGCGAATGGCAGTGGGGCTCAGGACCCTTTCAATGGTAAAAGGGCCCAGGTATTTGGGGAAAAGCTTACCCCCGTTACCTCTGAGGGGGATGTCCCTTGAAGACAGCCAGACCCGCTGCCCAGGTCGGTACGTAGGAGCCGCAGTGCGTCTCTTGTCGGCCTGCTCCTTCATCCGGGCGACTGACCTGAGCAGGGCCTGGCGGGTGGTAGTCCAGGTGCGTCTGCACCTACGGACGAAATCGCGGGCTGAGGGGACAGCTACTTCCTCCTCCTGAGACGGGAACAAAGGGGGCTGGTAACCCAGGCAGGCTTTGAATGGGGAGACGCCGGAGGCAGCAGAGGTGTGGCTATTCAAAGCGTATTCCACCCACGGCAACTGATAGCTCCAGGAGGAGGGGTTCCTAATACAGAGACATCTTAGCACACTTTCCACACACTGGTTAGCTCGCTCGGTCTGGCCATTAGTTTGGGGATGGAATCCTGATGATAAACTAACTGAGGTGCCTAGTGCTTTAAAAAATGATTTCCAAAAGAGTGCAGTGAACTGGGGGCCGCGATCTGAAGTGATGTCGGTAGGTATTCCGTGGAGTCTAATAACATGTTGAATGACAAGGTTGGCAGTGTCTTGAGCAGAAGGAAGTTTAGTGAGGGGGACTAAGTGAACTGCTTTGGAGAATCTGTCAACTATGGTGAGAATGGTGGTGTGGTGATTGGAAGGGGGAAGGCCTGTGATAAAATCTAGTGCTATGTGGGACCAAGGACGATGTGGTGTAGGAAGGGGCTGAAGCAAACCTTGAGGGGGCTGGTGTGAAACTTTAGCCTGGGCGCAGACCGAGCAAGCAGCAACAAAGCCCTTAACATCTTGGGTCATTTCTGGCCACCAGAATCTTTGAAGAATGAAGCTTCTGGTTCTACGAACCCCGGGATGGCAGGCTAACCTGGATGAATGCCCCCATTCCAGGACCTTGGGGCGCAGGGCAGCTGGAACATAGAGGCAGTTAGTGGGACATGCACTGGGGGTAGCAGCATTGGCTTGGGCGTTCTTGACCTCCCTCTCAATGTCTAGATAAAGGGCATTAATAAATGCTTCCTTAGGAAGGATGGTGTCCTGGCATGGTTCCTCCTCCTTAATCTCAAAACAGCGTGAGAGGGCATCAGGCTTGACATTTTTACTTCCTGGTCTGTAGGCAATGTGAAAGTTAAATCGTGAAAAGAATAATGCCCACCTGGCTTGTCGAGGGTTGAGTCTTTTAGCAGTCTGCAGGTACTCCAAGTTCTTATGGTCAGTCCAGACAATGAAGGGTACCTTGGAGCCCTCCAACCATTGCCTCCATTCCTCCAAGGCCAGCTTCACTGCCAACAGTTCTCGATTGCCGATGTCGTAGTTTCTTTCAGCGGAACTGAGGCGGCGAGAGAAAAAGGCACATGGGTGGATCTTGCCATCCTTCGTGGACCTCTGGGACAGGATGGCTCCGGCTCCAATATTGGAGGCGTCCACTTCGACAATAAACTGGAGCTCTGGATTGGGAATAGTGAGAATTGGTGCAGAGGTAAATCGAGCCTTTAAATCACGAAAAGCGTCTTCAGCCTTTTCGGACCAAAAAAATCTGGACTTAGAGGAGGTAAGAGCAGAGAGAGGAGAGGCAACAGTGCTATAGTTCCTGATGAACCGACGATAGAAATTAGCAAAGCCCAAAAATCGTTGGAGCGACTTACGGTCTTCTGGTCTGGGCCAATTGGTGACAGCTTCCACCTTTAATGGGTCCATACGGATGGTGCCCGGAGAGATGATGTAGCCCAAAAAGGTAGTGGTCTCAACAAAAAACTCACATTTCTCGGCTTTCACAAAAAGGCGATTCTCCAGGAGACGGCGGAGCACTTGGCGTACATGTGTGACATGGGCCTCCTGGGACTCTGAAAAAATCAAAATATCATCGAGATATACAAACACAAACTTATTTATCATATCTCTCAGAACATCGTTCACTAGACTCTGGAACACCGCTGGAGCGTTAGTAAGGCCAAAAGGAAGAACCAGGTACTCCCAGTGCCCAGTGGGAGTGTTGAAGGCGGTCTTCCACTCATCCCCTTCTCTGATACGCACCAAGTGATATGCATTGCGAAGATCGAGTTTGGTAAAAATCTTAGCTCCCTGTAGGAGATCGAAAGCAGTATTCATGAGTGGAAGTGGGTAGCGGTTCTTGATAGTTATTTCATTCAGTCCACGGTAATCTATACAGGGCCTCAACGTCCCGTCCTTCTTGGCCACAAAGAAAAACCCAGCACCAGCGGGAGAGGACGATGGTCGAATAATGCCAGCAGCAAGTGACTCAGAAAGGTATTTTTCCATGGCCTGGGTTTCTGGTCTGGAGAGGGAATATAGTCGACCTCTAGGGGGCATAGTACCTGGCTTCAGGTCAATACAACAGTCATATGGTCGGTGAGGAGGCAAACTGGTGGCCCGGGATTTGGAGAACACCTCCTTAAGGTCACGGAACTCTAGGGGGACCTTCTCAAGGTCTGGTATTTCTTCTTGGGATGGGCTGTGTTGAGGTTCGCGGGCGTTGTGGAGGCATGCCAGGGAGCAGTTGGGGCTCCAACCCTTAACCTCATTCTTCCGCCAATCAATATTTGGGAGGTGTTTGGCCATCCATGGATGGCCCAAAACAATGGGAGCATGGGGAGAATGTAAGAGGAGGAGCTGAATGGTTTCGTGGTGGTTTCCTGAGGTTTTGAGTTTGATGGGGCTGGTAGCGTGAGTTATCTGGGCTATTTTCTGGCCACTGAGTGAATTGGCCACCCGGTCAGGAAAGATCCTCTCGGTAGGGATTCCCCATTCTTGAGCCAGCTCCACATCGATGAGGTTCTCCTCAGCGCCGGTATCAATGAGGGCTAGGGTGGACTTACTCCCTCCTCCCCACTCCAGGATAACTGGGAGGCACGTACGGTTCTTAGTCTCCTGCACTGGCGTCACTCCAATCACTACTCTTCTCTGGGCACCAGGGGAACTTCTCTTGTTGGGACACTGAGCAATGTGGTGTCCCCCCTTGCCACAGTAGAAGCAGGCCCCTTCTCTGCGACGGCGGTTCTTCTCCTCCACAGGGATGCGAGTACGGCCCAGTTGCATGGGTTCTGGCTCAGGACTGTCGCCAGTAGGGGGTGGTAGAGGCGGAGTGCTCTGGAGGAGTGGGTTAGGTCGTCTGCGGGAGGCGAAACGTCTGCGTTCTTCCAATCGGGAATCCACGCGAATAGCCAAGTCGACCAAGTCATCCAAATCCTCCGGTAACTCCCGGGAAACCAGCTCATCCTTTAACACTTCAGAAAGCCCGTTAAAAAAGGCATCGAACAAAGCTCTATGTCCCCACCTGCTGTTGGTAGCCAGCGTCTGGAAATCAATGGCGTAGTCGGCCACGGAACGGCTCCCCTGTCGAATGCGCAGAATTTCTCGTCCCGCCTTGTGACCCAGCTTCGTGCGGTCAAAGATGCGCCTCATCTCCTCACCCAGCAAATTAGACGTTTGCACGCAGGGTAGATCTGCTTCCCATGCAGCCGTAGCCCACTGCTTGGCCCTTCCCGTCAGTTGCGTGATGATGAAAGCAACCCGAGCTCCTTCGGTGGGGAATGACGAGGGCTGTAAACTGAAAATCAGCTTGCACTGGGTGAGAAAAGCCTGACATGCTCCCGGGTTCCCGTCGTACCTCTCAGGCGGTGGCAGGCGTGGCTCGCAGACTGGCAGTGGCGGAGCAGACGCAGGAGTGGCATGGACGGCAGGCTGGGGAGACTGTAGCCGCTGAGCTTCTTGCACAGAGCGAGTGAGATCCGCCATCTGAAGACTCATGGTTTGCATATGTTGCATAAGAGCCCGAAGCTGACGCTCTTGGAATTCTAACTGAGCGCCCTGTTGGTGCACTGCCTCCTGCAGAGACTGGTCTGACGCTGGCTCCGTCATGGTCAGATCGTAATGTTGTGATTTACGAAATGAACCAAGAGCGACAACCAGTAGAATGCAAAAAGGAGGCTTTATTTCTGAAGGGGGAAACCCCCCAACAGAGCTGGCAACGGTACAAAGTCCACAATCCAAAAACAGTATCCAATGGGCGTAATCCAGAATCGTAACCAGGGCACCAATAACAAAGTTCGTGGTCAGACAAAAAGGGTTCGGTACACAGGCGTAGGTTTGGAGGAGAAACAAACGCATAAGCCAAAGACAGTCCGAATCCAAAACCAGGGCAGTAATCACAAAATCAAGGTCGGGCAGAAAAAAGGTCAAAATTCACAGATGCAACAATATCCAAAAAGGGCAAACCAAAAACAATAGTCGGGCAATCCAGTCAGAAAGATAAACACTGAGATATCGAGGCGAGAAACGTAGCACAAGAAAACTAGGGAGAACGATCTGACAAGAGTGTGAAGCAAACAGACATCTTATATACACATCCAGGAGAACACATGACCAGGGAGAACAGGTGCAATCAATGGTGACAATGATTAGGGAGAGACACATGAGGGATAAACTAATTACATGAATTTGGCTGTAGCCAAAACGCAGACAGGGATCACAAGACAAACCTAAGTACAAACAGCTCCGGTTAAGGAGTACTAAAAGTGCATAGTCAAAAGAAAAGGAAAGCATGAGATATAAGTGGAAAACTGCAGCAGAGATAATTAGGGATAGGCAAGGAGGCGGAGACTAGAATTGGGCGACAGCTGAGAGATCATTAGTCAATTAGTAAGTGCAGCTATACAATCCCAAGTGCTTGTTAGTAAGTTAGTCCAAATATACAAGGTTAGTGTGGGTTAGTATTTAGCAAAAACAATAAACTGTTAGTATGTGTTAGTAAGACAGTAAAAGAGAGAGGAAGGAAGAACACGAGATAATGAAAGAAGATTGAAACCCAGAAACCAATAAATCACCTGAATGAGTGGCACACAAGACAAGGGACCGTGAGCAAAGATACACACATGACAAGACAGGGGAGACAAAGTGCAAAGCATGGAAATGAAAACATGGCTTGGAAACTAAATGATCTAAACATGAAAAATAATAAACAGGAAATCTAAATACCAACACACAAAACACAATCCTAAGAATAGTCAGACAGAGCAGTGGTCACTAAACACAGAAATACTAAACATGGCTAGGCCAGGCACAGAACTTAACATGACAGCAAAATCCAGAATCCCAACACTTTCAGATTCTTAACCATGGCAACATCCTGCATCTCTCTGGGCAGTGGGTAGGTATTTGTTTACCTCTGGTCAGAAAACACAATAAACTCTGCATCTGGCACAATTACGGTAAGTCCAGAGCAAAAATACTCAGGTGCCTCAAAAAAAAGCAGTTGTTTCATTAAAGGCATTGAAATAATTAAGTATGAAGTACTGTATTGTAGCTTCAAAATATAAGCAGTACCACTTTGCTTTAATCTACAACTTTCCTAATCTTAGGACTATGATCCAAAAATTATCAAGGCTGTGATGCGTGTGAAGCTGACTAGGCTTTTAAGAAACTAACATAATCACATGGAATGCATGGAATTTAATGAATGCAAATACCCACAATTAACTCAAATGTCTGTAATCTTCAAAGCAGAAGCTCATAATGCTATTACACTGACTTGCCATGGGATGTTTATGCTGCTTTTCTTGCACTTATCAAGGTTGTCATTTTGCCGCAAAATGAGAATGTATATAAATGAAATACAGTGTTTCCATAGATATGTTTTTCTTTTATGTTGACAAGGAAACAGTGTGCCAAGAATGCAGACTAATTTATTGTAATAAAGCAGAGGTACAGGTGAGCTCCAGGTGTTAAATGGATAATTTATCAAGAAAAAAGAAATTAACCCTGGAGTTTATTGAATTAATATTTTGATTTTGAAAAGGGAAGTCTACAGGAACATATTTAGCTAAAGTAATTCATGTCCTCTTAATAATTAATAGTCCTGATAATTTTTTAAAATTAATTTTCAAGAAATTCTAGAGATTGAATTCACGTTATGGTGTTATGTTGTTTTTCGAAGTATTTCCTTTTTGCTCCTGGCAATTATAGTCACAAATGTTGTTGTATGGCACATTTGCATAGTGAAACAGTTCCTCATTTCACAGAAAGAAGGCAAAATGTATTCTGCATCTGCTCCAAAGTGCTCTGACGTAGGAGAACAAACATGCATTAAAAAAGTTAAAGATGGAGTTTGCCGGGTTTGTCCTCATGCCACATTATGAACAGCCCTAGTGAGATTGGCTGCTCCCAATTATATTACAAAAGAACAGATGTTTTCGCGGAGGGAAACGGTGCTTATGAGTTGATATTTTTATAAGGTTTTGGGCCCAATTTGTTCCTGGATGCCGAGAAGAGAAAAGTAATGGCAGATGTCCATTCTCTCTCATGTCAGAGCATGCCCATGTACTACCGCGGTAAAGAAATACCAGTTAGTACACTGTCGACTACACGAGTACGGAGAAAGGCTGTTAGTGTCCTGTTCTTTATAGTTGCAGCTCTAATACGTTTCTTTAACTTTCCTGCTCCCAAAACGTGTATGTATAAAAACTGTAGTTTCCTTGAGTCTAGATGCACTTAATCCAACCTAAGCCCCACTGAATAGAGGTTGTGTTAATCTCAGGGCTGATGGAGGTGTGTTTCAGCGTGACTTTTTAACACAAGGAGGAAACCAATAAATCTTGATAATTCCTACTTTCATGACATTCTAACATATTTCTCATTTGAAGTCACAAATACCATATCATATTTTTGTGATGTTGCACTTTTGGTAGTATGTCTTCTGCTTTTTAGGAAAGCAAGAAGATTTTTCCCAAGTCATATAGAGTGAATATGTTATAGATTTTGCATTTTAAAGAGTAACTTCAAAAACCGGTCTGGTTGTCTGTGGCATAAAGTGGGTGAAAGTTAGTTGAAGTGTGGGTTACACCTGTTACAAACTGGGCAGTCCGCAAAAAAAGAAAAAGAAAATAGTGTTCCACTGGCTCCTTTGTTGCTGGATTTTCCTGTTATGAACTGGGCAGAGGGGAAGCCAATTGTAGGATTTAAGATGAGCCACTAGGGCGCATTTAGTATGAGGAGGATGAGGAGAAATGGAAGAGGGTTTGGAAAACGCACCGCACCTAATAATTTTTTCACTAATAAATCATTTCGCTGATTGGAAGAGACACCTGGGAGGATAACCAAGGTTTAGGGTAAGAGGTTAGGGAAGAGCCCTTAGAGTAAGACAATCTAGCCGCAAGTGACACGAGACAAAAAACTTACATGCACAGGACAATCAGACAGAGGGGAGTGGCTACAACTGATCAGTGGAGGCAACAAGATAAGCAATCAACAAGAACAAACTGCAAAACTCATGCAGACAGCTGGAACGGGAAGAGCTAATTAGGAAGACACAAGGGTGCTAAGAACACCTGTGCTTTGATAATTGTATTAAACAATGTTCATTGTATAATTTTCACACATTTGTACAGTACTTCAGTTTGTTTTCTGAAATGTCACCTTGATTTCCTTGTGGACACATGGACGTGGGTGTCGGTACTATCAGTGTTTTTAATGACAGAAAGTGATTTCTGAAACCCATTCCTTTGCTCTTCTCAGGTATTCAGTTCTTCACAACGGCAGTCACCTTGAGCAGGAGAAGCTGTTTCTCCAGAATGATACGGAATCTCAGGAGTCCTGCTTCTGATCCCTCACTGAAGTGGTCCGGACCTGCGCCCAGGCCAGCACCCTGGGAAGTGTCACTCCGATCCGTGATAGCCCCCGTGACTGTACGGTGGAGAACTCCTGAACCTCTTTGCGTCAGTTCCTTAGTCACAAGGTTTGAACAAAAGAGACTTGTAATTCCAAGGAACAACACTTAGCCAAAGGTATTTAATATCACGGTATGGTTTTGAGATCAACAAATAAACAGATTTTTAGGCAGTGAAATAATTTGTCTTTGCTCAAAGGAGGACATAGAGGAGTGACCAAATGCAATCTGCTTGGGTTCTCATTCCTGGATAATGGAAAAGTACTATTTCACCAATATTGCACTAAGTCAAAATGAACAATACTCATAGAACAAAGGTAGTAGAGTCACAGAAACAACATGCAGAAGCACTGAAATGAGATTTGGGATTCCAGTACACAGATGTTCCCTCCACTTGTGCTTTCTCATTTATGTTTCTACTCAATCAGGGGCAATTTGGCCCAGTTTTTCTTCTCCACTTCCCAAAGTCTTAACTTGGTGTCTATTTGGTTTACTTATGTGTAAGGGAACAAATACGCTCATTTTATAAGAACCTTATGCCGGATATCTGTGCACAAGAATTATTTTGTATAATTGCTTAATTTCCTCATTCGCAGGGACTTATATCGTAATGGGCTTTCCCGTATGAAAAACAAACAGGCTACACAGGATATGCCATGCTGCTCGCAGTTTTGTAAAAACTGTTTTTTTTTCTTTCTTTTCCCGCTCTGACCTTTGCCTGATGTTTTGGGGGGGGGTTGTTTGTTTTTTCACATCAATGAATTTAGTACTGGATATCTAACGTTTTTATACAATATTGTGTTTCTGACCTGACACGTCATGTTGTGTCTGCTACCTGAGCAACTCTTGTCACACCTTGGGTAAGGTGTCAAATCTAAAGACTCCTCTCTCTACCCTGCCACACTTGCCAGTATTTAGCATGACTGACACCTTCTCATATATGACTCCGCTCACTATCCCCTATTTCGTCATTGGTGAGCTCTCTCTCACTGCACCAGGCTTCTCTGATTATCCTCTCTGCCTCTTTCAGCTCCGCCTGAGGTCCCTTCCTCCAGGTCTGCTCACCATCATCCAGTCCTCCACACAATGTTTTTCATTTCATTTTTCCTCTCTTTATTCACCACTCCATTTTCACCATCTTCATTTATGTCCCAGCCCCAGCTTCTTGCTTGAGGTTCTTGAAATTGGAGATTAAATATAGAAGCAGTCTCGCTTTAATATTCAATGTGATATATTTATTTTGTTGCAAATTTACAACTCCATGATCCAGAAAATGGCTTTTCTTATTAATGACAAGACGGAAAATGCCACAGGCGAGAAAATATGATGCTAATGACTGGCATTCAGGATAATTAGGCCAAAAAAAAGTATTGAGGCAGCTCAGCGATGTTTGGGGGGATTCAGTAGGGAATCGGTCACCCACATCGAAGCTGTCCTTGGTCACTGCATGGCATTTAACAAGATGACATTGGAACGTCTCGCCCACAGGGAATGGATGCTCTTTACTTCAGAGACTTTGAGGTGCTTGTTACTCTATTTTTGGATCTGTAGTAACAAGGTCATGAATCATTCCTGTCTCATTCACACAAATTAAACTGTACATTTGCATTTGGTTGAATGCTGCAATCCTCAACCTAACAGTCATTGTATAATTTCTTGGTACATTATAGTACAGTTGGCTTTATTTCATTGGCTGTCAGAAATCACGGGGCGGAAATCATATTTCTGTGTTTATTCATGACAAGCAGAGGACATCCTCTCCAGATGGCAATTCATGTTCTTGAGAGAAAATGTGTGCCTCAATACAAAACAGAAACATGAGTTTTTATACAAATTGTTGACAATATAGCTGTACTTCCTCAATACCAGTAAATACACTCCTTTCCACTGAAGTCCTGTGGGAATTCAGCACAGCCTTTCGTGAAGTATGACTCACATTGGCATCCTTTGACACTGTATCCTCCTCCTGTGAAAACCCTGTTTCTTCTTTTTTTTGTGGTTCTTTGAGGCATTTTATATAAGGAGCCTGTTTTATATTTTTTTCTTCATATGCTCTGATAAATATAAAATTCTGCCATCTATTTTTAGTCCGCAAATTTCTATATTTAACCCCTTTGTGCAGAAGCCAAATTTGGCTATTTATGGGTTACCCACTTTAATGCTGTATAATTCAAGATTTAAGCTTCACAAAGAGGAAAAATGTGGCTCAATTCAGGAAAGACACTTACAGCATTTAGAATTACATTGTATTTCAGTTTATTTTCATGATTTTGGTAGAGAAAATGAGCAGCAAACATAAAAAATCTTCATGAGAATTCACCATTGAAATTGCAAAAAAAATAATTCTGACGATTGAAAAACTGCTGGGGCTTAAAACTATACATTTATGGTATCATAAACTCCTTGAGCACAAGTAGAATTCATCTTCAACATTACATTCTAGATTACCTACATGCTATTAGCCAAATTATACAGCTACCCAAGTGTCTCCCCAAAGTCTCAAAATGATTTGCTGTCAAATCATTAAAAAAATCATGTATTTAACACAATTAAAGCTTTAAGGCATGAAATTTAATATGAACGAATGATTTTCTGGTTGAGTTTAGTATGAATTTATCAATATCAGTGCAGTTGAATATCAGTGGTCACCAGTAATCTCTCCAAATACGAACGTACCTTTTCTCCATAATAAAGTTTAGAGTTTTGGACATTTTTCTTCAAAGCCAGCACAAACACGCATTAAATAAACTGCTAATCAAACGGTCAGAACATTCACCCTGTAATGAAAGCTACCAGTCCCCTCTTCAAAGCTCACGAACCCATTTCAACACTTATAAGGAGCAAGTACACCTCACGAACTCAGTAATATCTGAATTCTGAAATATACCTTATTTTAACTGAACAGACACTCCACTTTCAGGGAATATCAAATCCATTGCGTCTCCCGATTCAAAAGAAACCTGCAATGAACGTACCGGGGGTCCACACCAAAATGCACGGGCAGTTCGCGTTTTAAACAGGAAAAAAACCTCGACATTCGACTTAGTTGAGTACATATACATTCCGAAACAGAAAAAAAAAACAAACAAAAATAGCAGCCTGACCTTTTTCGTGAATCCCTCCTCCAGAGACATTGACTGTATAAAATAGAGAGCGATGTATCCAGTAACAAGAACCCTCCGGTCCTGTTTCATTCGAAATAATTCCAATAGAGCATATCGTTCTCATTTAAATCCTGTAATGTAACTGAACACTTCAAGGCCAGTTTTGCGAACCGATTTTCTATAAATCCCGTCTATTTTAGCCGCGTAATGTGCATAACGTAGACAGGATACAACAGCGCATGCTGATACGCATTGGTTTGTATGCTCTGTGTTTGTCCAATCAATGTGTTTCACTTACTCTAAAATGTTTAAACACTCGGGAATTGGATGAGAAACGAGCCATTCAATACATTGTTATCAGGGAAACTTCACGAGGGAAGGAAGTGTAACTCTACAATTACGCAGAAGAGCTTGAGTGTATGGTTGAGTGATTGGCTATCAACGTCAGTACTCGGGTGGATATAAGGAAGCGCTGGATTTGGCAATGAAGGAATCTACGCGTAAATCCACGGTAGGGAACTACAATTTTTTTTGTATGGGACAACTGTAATAGGCAATAGAATGTGAGAGAATCAATACCATGTCGATTTTTTTGCCTCAGAAAACTGATTTGTATGAACTACTAATTGGAATACTGTTAGCTCACTGTGGCTAAACTGGTTGCTACAAAGGATAACGATTTTTTCTGTGTCAAGATATCGTTTTTTCAAACTGCTGAATCGACACTATGGGCAAGGATACTGACCAGTTTGCACATCAGGCTTAGCTGAGGAGTTTAATTCATGCAGCTCTCAAAAAACAGGGAGTGGAGTGAACTTCACCGTATTCAGAACCGCGTTCGAGGTCTGCTTGCTTGTGAACATTCAATAACTGATCCGGGGGTGCTATCTAGTGATCGAGTACAGTAACAGCGTACTTCCAATGTGCAGGTCTATATACGCGGGCATCTACATCTGCAGAAAGGGGTTAAGAGAACGGTTTGCTTGCGGAAAAACTGAGCAGGATTCTTCTCTAACTGATTTCTCATACAAATCTGCTGCTGCAACTTATTGAAGGGATGGGTAGTAAGATAAAAGCATTACCCATGTGATCTCAGCAAGGGAGGGAAGGAATTTCGTTTGGCAACGAAAAGGCAAAACCACAATATTTAGACAGTTATTTCGCTGACCAGGAGGAGGCGATGCTGTGAGGATGAATTCCGAAATTCCAATGGCATCATTAATCCTGTATTAAATCAACAGCCACCCCTTGTGGGTTTTTGAGCATTTTTCTATCTCCTGTGTGCTCAGGATGCTATTACTGTGCTATTTTCTCAGCAGCTGTCAATATTGCATGGAGCCCAGGTGTTCCTTTAGAGCTTTACAGGAGCACTGTCCTAATCTCGAAAAATAAGACAGAAAGTGGAAAATGTGTTGTGCCACATGATGCAGTTCTATGAAGCCAATGCGATGCCTTTATGTAGAAGCAGGGCATTTGCAGGGGGCTGCTAAAAATGTAACATTGTAGTAGATTGACATCAACCGGTTCCACAAAGCTGTCTTCAGTCATTTTTTATCAGGTTTTATTTTATCGAATTAACTGGAATGTCACTGAACTCAGTTGAGTTTGAAGTAATTCTGAAATTTCACTTTTTGATTGTACTTACTCTGGCTCTACTCTTTGTAGGTTTATCTGTAGTCTGTAGCATGAAAAGAAGAGGCCGGTGAGACTAGTGTTACAAGTGATTGATGCTTACTTACTCGCAAATCGCTGATGAAGTTCACACTTATGTGCCACTGTGGCCGCAGAAAAGTTGACCCTTGCAAATTTGGGTGGCGTCCGTAGCCCCACAATGGGTGCCGGATTTATTTTTAAAAATGTAAAAAAAAAAAAAAAAGCTTGCTAAAGATCATAATACACTCCTGGGAAAATGAGAGGCACCGCCCAATTCTTAAAATAAGATTGAAATCACCAAAGGACTAAATTAATAACATCAACTTTGCCCAGTTCTTGGAAATAGAGCTTGGCAATACCTTTCCTGGCATGCAAAATCAGTTTGAAAGGAATTTTATCTTCATATTACTCTTTATTAATTTTTAAAGAATGGTACCTTATCAAAACCTTTCATAATGTCAGAGGTATGGGCCTACTGTCCTTTAAATAGCAAGGAAACCTGTGAACTTGACATCTCATTATGACGAGACTTTAAGTATTGATGGTTAGTTGTATTAAGATGGAACTGAAGTTTTCAGACGTGCTACCCAATTGCTAACATTCAACATCTGCGATGAAGCACAGTTCATGACAAAGCCTTTGAATGTTGAATGCATGTGGAATGCTAGCTAAAATCTCTGGGCGAATGTACATAGTTCAGGACTTGCGAATTTTTGGGAAATTTCACTTTGAACCAAAGGTATTTAATTTTTACCCAGATGTCAAAGTTGAGTTTTTGCTTCTTATTTTGTTAGATGCACATGCAGAGACTGGGATTTTTGAGTAAAAATGAATGGTGGCTACTATCAAGTGGCCAAATACTATGAGGATTGGCTAAAGGATAAATATCCTCAATGAATTTTTGAAGTTGTTTTCATTATTCCTCTCTGGCCCTTCTCCCCTTTTACCATTGCACATCTGGACGTATGCATACGCACATATATCACCTAACTGTCATATCAGTATTATGTTAAACAAGTATAACAAAGTCCTTCGTGTTAGAATATGTAACAGGAGGGCAAACACTCAAACACTCTTTTTTTTTTACATTTTTACTTCAAATAAAAAAAGAAACGCAAGTTATGGTAAGGCGCTATCATCTTCATGATAGCATCCTCTGCATGACGACAAACCATGCAATATTTGATAATCAAAAGCAGTGAATGTGTATTCCTTGTACTACCTTAAATTTTAAAAGGGGAATCATTGGGGTAGGCTTGAAGGAAGTGGTCAGATCAGAACATATCTTGTAAGCAGTATTCTGTTCACCAGGACCAAATTCCCATTCTCGTATGCTGTCTGACAGTACTTGGTCATGACAAAGGTCAGTGTCGAGAAAAAAAAAAAAAAAGTGGTCAGAAGACTGCCGGCTGGGCACTGTCCTGGCATGGGAGTAAATGCATTTGGTAATGGGGATGGAGGCAGGAACAAAACGCCTCCTGTGATAACTGCACCACCACATTGGAAGCCTGAATGTGCAATGGAAACATTCAAAAACACAATAGAACCTACTCAAGATCCTGATTCTACGTTTGCCAGAGGTCAACCCCATCAAATTTGCTTTGCATTGTGGGTAATTTGATGGCAAACACACTTCTGGTGGCAGGTTATAAATGCAGATTTTTAATGGTGAGGCCTGTGTTCTCTGAACTATTTAATGTAGATTTAATGGTTATATTACACGTGTAAGGATGGGATGGTACTGTGAGGTTGCGGGATGCACATCCCATACAGATAAAGCAAAGAAACTTCACTGATATCCGTTCATGAGGGATGTCACCATTGTATAAACAAGGCGAGAAATTGACTGAAACCAATTAATGGAAGTGGCCATGCTGACCAGTGAGTCTGAAAAGACCTGCCTGCAGTGCCACAGCTGGCTGGTGCAGATAGCAGAACAAAGCGCTGCCAACTTGCAGGATGAAGTAATAATTACTGCTGACGTCATGCAAGGTGACCTGTGCTTACATCAAGATGCAGGAAACAAAGGATGCCATGGGCCCAGCAGTGCTTGAAATGTTCCTCGACATCACAAAACTGAGTGTGAAATCTGGTCGTCAAAATTGTCAAAAAGTAAACATTATTACGATTTAAATTACCTTATCAATTTGCGTTTCTTTTGCTGTTCAGTCTACTGTAATGGACCTGCTATTCAACCAGGTGTCCCAGTCAATCAAAACTGAACATTTTCCCCATCTCTGAATTTCTCAATGAAATAAAGATGATCAGATGAAATAAAAACCTAGAGTCTAAAATGATAACCAATGTTTTCTTATTAAACTACAGCCAGTAGGTTTATATACCACACACTGGTTTAAACTGGTGAGAGGCAGATACCATTTCAGCAATTCAATGATTTATAGATTGTCTAATTTCATAGATTGTTCAAGATAATTAAAAACCCTGTGCTACCCTTTTCTGCATTTTCTTGTGGCATAAAATGTGTCCTACAGCTGTTCTCTTTTCTTCATCATGATGCAGTACAAGTAAAAACAATCATGGGACTATTTTTATCAAGCAAATGTTTTTTTGTTTTTTTTTTCAGAAAATAAAAGTATTACAGCTTGCACAAGATCCTGCTTGAATCTGTGAAAGTTTCGACATGCAGTCATCTGACCTTCAGTCCATGACCTCTTTTTAGTGAAGCTGTCAAGTGGTAAATGTGTTCTATGCTGATTAAATACTTTGTGTCCAATGGCAGTTACTGGAAGGAATTTCGGCAAAATAGTCTGAGGGAGATATAGTCAGGCAAGGTAGGCAATGGCCTTAATAATGCCTCCTTTTTTTTGTGAATCTGGTAGGTTGTCTCCAATTCCTTTAATTATCTATTCGAATCTTCATCAAAGAAATCATTCGAAGATAAAATACTCAAAGAAGAATAGGGAGTGGGTCTCCAGGACTGAGAACCCCTGCATTAAGCAATTGAACATCTAACTAAAATGGAACAAGTCTGCATGTATGTATGTCCCAGTTTCTGGCCAACTGCATATCCAGTCGACTTTATTCGTGAAGAATTTGTTGCTATGGACCCAAGGAAGTGTAGTGTGAAATTATTTGACTGTTGTTCTCGAGAAGACTAAAAACAACAATGTCAAGCAGATTGGCCTACTTCTAAAAGGTTTATTCGAAGGGGCACTACTCTAATGCTTGTTAAGTCACTTAAACTATTTCATGTTCATATTTGTATTACTCTTATATTATATTTTTGATAAAATGAAGAGGAGCTACACTTTTCAAATTATATTGGCTGCATTCACAATACAAAGGGAGAGTAACTTAATCAGCTTACATATGGCAATGATACTTTTCTTTTTCTTCTGATGAGTGGGAACACAAAATCGATATTTGTTTTAGATCAGATTTTAGGCACTTTGGCTATGTTCTGACTAGCAGCCGAAATCTGTTTTTACGATGTTCCCAGATTGTAATTAGATTGATTTTGTGAAGTCTGGATGGCTAAAAACCATTCAGATTTTGCTAATCAGATCCAAGCCACATCAGAAGGTAGATTGATTTGCATTTCAAATTGCATTTTTTAAGATGCGTCCAAATAGAGTAGTGCCCAGGAGTGTAGTCTTTGAATTCTTTCATGGTTCCCTTGAGTTTGCGGTTAATGTAGCTATTTATGCCAAAGGGAGACAGAGTGATCTCAAGAAAAGTAATGTCTAGTCATTAAGGTTGCTTATATGATATATGTCCCCGCTAATGCCATGAATAAAAGCTAACTTTCCAAGTGTTCCCATTTTTGGTTTTATTTGTTTAACTCGGCACTCACTGTGTACTCCAGTGCAACATGCTAGTGGCTTATGTGTGAAACTTGGATTTCCTGGATAATTTATATTTTTCTTTCTGGGGGTAAACTGTAAATTCAGCTGGAGAGAATTCAAGTGATAATATTTAAAGTATATAGGCCCGAATTTCTGGTAGACTATGTCTTGAACTTTGGCCTGTAATCAAATGCAAACATGATTGTGCTCAGGAAATTGGATATTGTGCCTGTGAGGGAGGGGGGAAGACAACTTTGTAATGGCAAGACAACATTATGATCAAACTTTGAATGAATTCAAGCCATGTGGATTTGTGATACAATGTTCATGCTTGTTCATACTGATATATATTTTTGTGCTAAAGAACAACATGGGTTTTGCATTTTATTTTGCTGTTGGCTCAGCTAGAGTGTCACTTAATATGTTTTATACCCATAATAGGCATTCTACTTCCTTAGCATAGCAACAGATTAATGAATAAACATTATTAAATGTTTTTTTTTTTACTTCAAAACTTTATTTGTATTTTGCTGATGTACTGATAATTGCCATAGAGAAATGCACACAAACACAAATCTGTTGCTCTGGGTGCCATAATCAATGAGAAGAGTCTATAGAATGTCAAGAGGACATTTTGCGTTTGCGTGCAAATGCTCGTGCTATGGTTTCCATGGTGCCCAGAATCTTCCACACTTCATATAAACAGGAAAATGAGTAGGAGTCAGTGCAGAGCCCAGATGTGACCAGAAAATTGGCATACCTGAATGAGACATGTTTGTTTATATTTCATTTGTCATTTTTACCACCTGTCTGCTTTCCAACAATGATAACTGTTCATACGTCATGTGTCTGTCTGTTCTTATATTATCATTCTTCACAACTCCAGTTTGTTTTCAGCCTTGGTTTTTCATATGTAATGGAAATGTGTGGTTCTCCAGCTCCTGTTGTGTTGTTTTTCTTTTTTTCCCCCATTCATGGCTTCTGTTTACTGGGCTCCTTGAAGAATTTGGAAATTTAATAGTGTAAAAGCTCACCCTACAGAAAGGAGACATGCAAATAATTTACTTCTTGGTCCAACCAGAAAACAGAGCATATGTGGAACAAGTAGAATGTACTAGAATGTACTTTTTCTACTAACAAACTCACTGCAAGCACCCTGTAAATAACTCCAAACACAAGAGCAAAATGTCAGAAATAAGGTACACATTGAAACTGAGTTCAACTCTGGGAAAGTAATATGATGTCTAATGGCACCATATACTCAAATATTAAAACTCAATATTTAGCTGCACAGGTTTGCATTGTTTAACTCATCACTTTCGATAATTAGCCATGCACGGTGAGCGCATGTATTGACGTGTTGAGCAGTCTGATATCGACGACCTGAAAATGGACTCACGCCATACTGAAGTAAAGATAAATCTTGAAACTTCATAAATCTTAGCAGAGTAATGTAATGTCACTCATGATATGGAACTCCTTCGATGTTGAAGAAGGCATTGCTTAGCCGTACTAAGTAAAATGACATTGACATGGTTTAGCACCTGACCATTGTACCACCTTTTCTCTCCACCACTGTGTGGCACCCCGGAGCCCAGGGGTTGGATGTCACAGCATGAATGCCTTGTAAATCTCCTTAGAACTTGTACGCAAGATTTTTTTTTGTAACTCCTCAGTATTTATTTTGAATGAATAAGATGGTATTTTAATGTAAGGCTTCTCTATCAGGGAGCTATGTGTATTACTTTCCTCTGTTGCTATGTGACAGCTCTAATAAATTATAATTATTCAAGGATGAAGTTGTAAAATAAAGAAATACTTGTCTGTTTTTATTTCCTCTGAAGCTCCTCAAGAAGGAAGAGCATTATTGGATAGCACGGTGTGCATTAGTAAAAAAAAAATTACAGCTGCATTTTTTCTGTTAGACTGTTTGGTAGAAAATATTGAGGGTCCCATTAGTAACATAAGTCAAAATGAACTGAATTTCATAAACTCTGATCAGCTCATTCTCTCGCTTTGGGAGACGGTTATGCCGGTATGTTGCACTTCACATAAAAATAGGTTTTCCACTGTGCAGGAAAGCTCATTGTAATTGTCTCTTCAAGTCATCCTTGTCATCCTGAGTCAGTTCATCAAACAGTATTTAAGAGGATTGCTCTTACATGTAATTGTTTTCCATCTCACTACAGTGTCTATAACACAATAACATATTTTTACTGTCAGAGAGAGCGTATAAATAAATACATAGGTAAAGTAGACTGCACTCGGTAGAGCACGTAACTTTGCCACGCCATATATCTATTCTTTTGCCAACAGAATATGTCCTGGATCACTTCCAAAATTACATCAACTCTTCCTTGGACTACCCCCATCACCCTACCAAATTTTGTGCGAAACCATTCACACATTTTTTAGTTATCCTGTCAGAAATATCACAAAATCCGCATTAAACAGACATATTGGAATTCTTTTGGATCTGGAATATGTTTTTGATCACTTCCAAAACTGAATCAACTCATCCTTGGACTACCACCCAACATTCCACCAAATTTCGTGCCAAACCATTCATAACTTTTTAAGTTATCCTGTTAACAGATAAACAAGCAAGCAAACAAACGGGTGGAAACATACCCTCCTGGGCGGAGGTAAAAATTAAAAGTGAGGGTGGCATAGTGCTTCATTGGGAAGAGCTGTTGCCTCATGATACTAAGGTTATAGATTTGAACCCATCCGGGAGTTTTTTGCAGGCAGCTTGCATGGTTTCCCCAATTTCGTTTGGGTTTTCTCCAGGAACATTAGTTTCCTGTCAAGGTCCAAAGAAATGTATGTATTTCTAAATGAAGACTTCTTATTGATCATGGGTATGAGTGTGCAAGTGAATGGTCTGTGATCCCTGGATTGGGCCTCTGTTCTGCCTCTCACATATTGCATGCTGAGATGGGCTCTGCCCTAACCCCCCCCACACACACACATACACACAACCTAGAGCAGGGGTGGGCAATCACGGTCCTGGAGGGCCGGTGTGTGTGCAGGTTTTTATTCCTATCAATTACCCTGACTAATTGAGTTAATTGATTGCATGCACAAATATAGATTTTCGCAATGATATGGATTTATTAACTGATCGGGAATGCCCCCTTTGAAATGTCTGGAACTGGCCTTATACGGCAACTGATGTCACGCAAGGCAGCCAGCTGGTCAAATCTTCAGTCTCGACAACGAAATGTACATACACTACGCTTTACTTACCATAGCCAGCTGACGGACCCTTACAAAAAACCACTGTTGGAATACCATAAAATTTACCAACAAAAAACTATAGTATTACTGTCGTAATTGTATGTTTTTTTTTTTTTGGAACGCACGATATAGATTTTAGTGTTACTATTGAAAAATTGTAGGGCTACCATAGCTAATGAAATAACACTTCAGAAAAAAAACTAGCCTATACAATAAACTTCAGGATTATTCCCAGATCATTTGCCAAAATAGGTGGCGTTAAGCTGCTTTTACACCGAACACGATACAAATTTTTTGCACAACAGATTACATACGTGTGTATTCGCGTCATCGCATTGACTTCAAATGTAATCTGCCATGTTTGTTTCACGTCCGGTGTGAAAGCAGCTTTAGACGCGCATGCAAGCTAGATGGCTAGCTGACTTTAATTTCCTGCAGTAGATAGCCAGCTAACTTAAGCTCGACATAACGTTAGATTTTCATGAATATCGATTATGAAATTATACAGCAACCGTTCCGTCCAGTGTTGAGAGAACAGCCAACTATCAACCTGCCAGTTTAACTAACCACCTTACTTATTTAGCAAGCTAAGGGGAGTTAGTGACGGTTGCGTGTATGTCCCCCTATCCAATCGCCCCGTTCTCGGTTCAGGCATTTAGCGAGCTTTATGAGCACAGTGTTTTGCATGTACTCTCGTCTTTGCATTGACTTTGAATGTAATCTGTCATGCGAAAAATTTGTTTCATGTTCAGTGTGAAAGCGGTTTAAGTTCACCAATTCTGGCAAATATTTTGGCGAATAATCCTGAAGTTTAATGCCATAGGTGGTTAACTTTGATGAATTAGCAGGCGAGGGTAACCGCCACAGCTGGAGAGTAACTGGATAATCAACATGATCCTGATGAACTCGGGAGGCTGTTTTGTGATGCCTGATTGCCAGCTGTGCTGTAGGAGGTAGGCATCCATCCAGCCATCTAGCTATGTTAGCCTACGTAACATGGTTTGTCGAGTGTAACAATTAGATGGATAGATAGATATCTTGATTGCAGGTTTATATTCTAAACCAGGGGTCTCCAACCCTGTTCCTGGAGAGCTACCATCCTGTAGGCTTCTACTCCAACCCTAATTCAACACACTGATTCAGCTCATTAGCAACTCGTCAAGATCTGTAACTGGGAAAGCAGGAGTGGTTTGCTTTGGTTGGGGTAATACCTGCAGGATGGTAGCTCTTCAGGAACAGGGTTGGAGACCCCTGCAATAAACAAACACACTAGAAAACGCGTGTAAACAAGCGTGTAAATGGATCGTGGAGATTGCTATGGCAGAGGCGCGTTCCTTTGATGACGTCATAGGATCACGTGACTTACGTCTCGGAAACTTCCTACTTCTTCAGGGGGCGGGGCGTAAGAGTGCAAAAAAATCACTTCAATTCCTTGAAATTGATGGATTTTTCTGCCATTTCAGAACTTTTGAGTGCAAAGAGAGATTATAAATAATCATATAGAACAAAATAAACCAACAATTTCAGGTGGTGTGCCTCATGTCAGGGAAATTACACCTAAGGTTACTACACTGACTGCATGTAGTTTGCTAGCCAAACCTTAGCCTGTACAGTCACCTACAGCTAGAGAGAGCTATGTATGCTGTAACCAGTCATAATAAGAATGGAGGAACGTGCCCTCCTGCTACCGGATTTTTTGACGGCATATTATAATGGCTGGCAATTGATAACCTCATAGATCTTTTCTGATGATGATACTGTTAATAACCGAGTAATGTCATTCTTGTCAGGCGATTATTTACTCAGCTGACCGCATGTAACATTAGCGTAATGGTAGCAGCGGAATAGCCAGCCTGGGGTGCGTTTCCCGAAATCACAGATGCTAACTTGCATTGTTGGCCCCGTTGACTGTGAATAGACAAACTATGTAAGTTAGCAACTACGGTTTTGGGAAACACGCCCCTGAACAGCTAACATAGCAAGTTAGTAAAATAATCTCACCTTTCTTTGAAAAGAATTTTCTAATGTTCTGGACCCCTGCTTTGCTCCTGCTGTCCTCTCTCAATTCTTTTCTGGTGTCCAGATATGCGTGTGGTTTTTTTTTTTTTTCGGACATCATATTCGTTAGGGCGGTACTCCCTGTTTGCTAGCTTAGTCCGCAACCTGGCTAGAAAAAACAGACAATTTTCAAGACAAGCAAAAAACATGGATGTATTAGTATGAATATTAGATAAATCTTTGCAGAATAATTTTGTCATGGCAAGTACTGTGGGTTTTGTGGGCCCCAATGGAATGTGGGCCCTTAGAATTATCATCACCATTCTCCCCTATACGATGGCGCTGCGTTTGTTAGTATTAAAGTGAGCTAAACTGAAGTGAAAGTAAACTCGGCAGGTGTTTCAGCGCCGTCAAAAAGAAGTAGCTGATGCACTGCGGCGTTACTGCAAACGAGATAAGCCGTCGCTGTCAGCAAGGGCGTAGGAATGAGCTTAACATTGGGGGGACCAAGGGCGTAGGCTTTAATGTGAAAATCGGTAGGGACATGTATGTGATGCGAGCGCACATAATGCACGAGCTGGAAAATTTTTATAAATCTGAGTGCAGATACTGCCTTTACTTTATACAGAGATTATCCGAATGAGTGTTTCTCCGTTTTTTTTTTTTTTAAATTAGGCTACGCAAGATGCCTCCAAAATGTTCATACAAAGATGCCATATACATGAACTTGCCACAACCTTAACTGACAGCTGCAAACCATATCAGCGCACTCATGAAACCCTCTCAGGGGTGCGTTTCCCGAAATCACAGATGCTAACTTACATAGTTGGGCCCATTGACTGTGAATGGATGAACTATGTAAGTTACCAACTTAGTGAGCAGCTGCGCTTTTGGGAAATGTGCCCCAGATCTATTAACCTGGACATTGAGACCAAGTGAGTGGGTAAATTACTACGTTTGCAAGCCAGCTCGCAATCCTCTCTATTAAGCATCTTAATATGCGGTAAGGGAATTGCAGCCGTGATAAACACCTCAAAATGGAACACTGACTATGAATTGGACGAGGCGCAGAGAGTTAATTGGACTGGATCATGTTAGATTTACGATAACCTGTTCCTTTCATTTCCCCCACTGTGCCAAAGTAGCTTGGGACATTTTGACTTTCAGAGGTTATATTTGCTGAACATCATGAGACTAACTTTAATGCTTTCCCTATAATTCCACAGAACCAGTCACAATTATGACCTCACCTGAAGCCCTGATACACATGTATCCCTAACAGCTTGCTCTGTTTCTCTAGTTTGCTGCTGTGGTTCCTGCATATAAAATAATTAATTAATAATGGCACCTTCGCAGGATTTCTCCACTGAAATTCACCTCATAATGTGACATATACATGATTACTAACCAACATGTCAGAGAAACCAGGTTTAGTTTGCTCGTTGAAACTAGCAAATGTTTTATTAACATTCGTTGACCCTTATAGTACTGTGAAAATAGTGAAAAGAGTTGAGGGAGGAGGTGGGCCAGTGACATGATGCTGTGTTGTGCTTTCAAAATAAAAGCACGTAAGTCAAAAATTTCAAAATCAAATATTTTTTCCCCTTCGTGGTATAATTTTTGGGTGGGACAAATGCGCTTGTCTCCAATATTGGAGGGGGCACGTCCCCCCAGGTTCCTACGCCCATGGCTGCCAGACAGATCTAATATTGAGTGAGACCATGATTGATTGTGCTTTTGTGTGACATGCGCACAATAGCAGTAAACGCATAGTTAAAGTCGACAAAATTGTAGAAGCATATTTGTCCCCTATATATGCCTCATAATTTTGCTACAAGCCCTTTTTTGTCCTATACAAACTGAATTGATAGTCCGATCTAGCAGACGTTTACAGATTAGTTGAGTTACTTTCTGCTTTTAATCATCTCTGATGGAGGCATACTCAAAAAGTATAATGTTAGCGTCAGAAAGTTACGTCAATGAGCCTCCTGAAAATGTTTGATTCCAGTATCACGAAGCGAGCGACATTGCACTCGTGTCCAGCACTAAGGCAACGACTCTACCTTACTCGTCGCAGTCTGAATAAGGACGGAGAAAAGTAGCAGCAGTGCTGTAGGTAGGGGGTTACCGTAGCGATTTAAGACCACGCTGAAACACGGTAACCTACGTCATGCAGCAATGCTCATTTTGCACTCCGATGGAAGTCTCAACTTGGGGAAGAAGGACAAATCTGATATTAACGGATTCTAAATATGGTTAAATCGTGACAAGGAAGGGGTACTGATTGTACTGTGATGGTCACTGTCACTTGGATACTTAAATATAATGATCGAATATTGGCTATTTTACGGAGCTGGCTAGCTCCACAGACTTTGTTTCCATGGTAACTAGTGCCATGGCTTTGCTCACACGCTCTGTACAACGGAAATGAGGCATGAGATCAGGCTAATCCCTTGCCAATCCTGGGGTAATCCCTTATCACAACCTTTGTGCAGTAGGCCCCTAGTGTCTCATAGCCAGCCTCTCTCGCAGCGAATGAAGCCACAGCTCTGAGAGTCGTGTATCAATCACTGCATTTGCTGATTTCACTGATTACCAAACCTTTAAGCAGAGAGGAGGGATCTAATTGGTGCAATCAGCAGGTGTGATGATTGATTGGGACAAAGACCTGCATACTCTCAGCCCTCTGTGGCACCAGATTGAGCACTGCTGCCTCAGCAGGGAAACCCCACCTGCTCTCAGTGTTGATTGATGAGCAAACCGACCAACCACTAATCACGTGACGATAAGTTTCAGAGCAACTTGCCATGGAAACAAGCATCCAAGCAACATTATCATGGAAACATTGGTTCAGTAAATGTTAACAGACATAACATTACCATTATGTGATGTTTATTGTAATGTTGGCACCGGCTGAGCAGTCAATGGTAAAGCAAGTCACACTGTACTGTCAAAGAAACCTGCAGTGCTAAAACTAAACTTGTGCACTTTCTGTAATGGCAATTTCATGGCTGAATTTGGCATTGAGTAACAAGCACAGACCATTTCAGGGAAACAAATCATCATGTAAACCAAATTTTAATGTAGTGTTGTAATTTTACAGGAGTTCATAGGCAAGATCAGAAATATACGTTGTATCTACAACCCCAATTCCAAAAAATTGGGAGGCTGTGTAAATCAGTGTTTCTCAACTCCAGTCCTGGGGACCCACTGCCCTACACATTTGTCTGCCAGCTCAGCAATGGCATGATTCAGTCAATCAAATCCTAATCATCAGTCTCTTGCTGAGTTGAAATAGGTGTGGTAAACCAGGGCTAGTACAATCATACATGATACTTTGGCAACTTTTTGAGTTAAGAAACACCATTTAAGAGGATTTGCAGGTTGACAAAATTGAAATTTGATGTCAGAGCGACAATTCATTATTTAAAAATATATTTTCATAATTACCTCAAGCTCATGGGACCAAATATAAAATATTTTCTTATCTTTAATTCTGGCCTCCAGATTTAATGGATTAGGGTATTTCATGAAATAAAAAATGACCCACATAGTGAAGTTAGTTTTCTGTTTACTTTTATTGCAACTTGTTCTACTTAGTATGCTTGAGGTTAGGTCATTGTAAAATGCAGTTCTTAATCGGAAAGTTTAATGTCTTCATTGGGGACACCTGATTCAATGAACTAAGAGACTGACAATTAGTATTAGCTCATTAAGTGAATCATCCCACTGCTGAGCTGGAACACAAATTTATAGTGCTGTGGGTCCCCAGGACTGGAGTTGAGAACCACTGGTGTAAATTGTAAATAAAAACAATGCAAGGATTTGCAAATCTCATAAACCCACATTTTATTCACTATAGAACATAGACAACATATCAGATGTTGAAAGTGAGACCATTGTCACCATTTCATGAAAAAATATAACTCATTTTGAATTTGATAGCAGGAACGCATCTCAAAAAAGTTGGGAGAGGGGCAAAAAAAGGTTGGGCCAGTAAAAAGTACTAATAAACAGCTGGAGGAGCATTTTTCAACTAATTAGGTGAATTGGCAACAGGTCAGTATCATGACTGGGTATAAGAAGAGCATTTCAGAGAGGCAGAGTCTCTTAGAAGTAAAGATGGACAGAGATTCACCAATCGGCAAAAAACTGCATCTAAAAATTGTGGAACAATTTCAGAAAAATATTCATCCAAGTAAAATTGCAAAGGCTTTGAATCTACAGTTCATAATATCATCAAAAGGTTCAGAGAATCTGGAGAAATCTCTGTGCTCAAGGGATAAGTCTGAAGGTGAATATTGGGTGCTTGTGATCTTCGGGCCATCAGGCGGCACTGCATTGAAAGCAGGCATAATTCTGCACTGGAATACACTTCATGGGCTCTCACTTCCAGAAATCATTGTCTGTGAATACAGTTTGCCATGCAATCTCCAAATGCAAGTTAAAGCTGTATCATGCAAAGAGGAAGCCATATGTGAACACGATCCAGAAATACCACCATCTTCTCTTGGCCAAAATTCATTTAAAATGGACTGAGGCAGAATGGAAAACTGTTCTGTGGTCAGATGAATCAGAATTTTAAATTCTTTTTGGAAACACGGATGCCGTGTTATGCAGTGTTACGAGAAGAGGGATCATCCAGCTTGTTATCAGCACACAGCTCAAAAGCCTGTGTCTCCAATGGTATCGGGTTGCATTAGTACCTATGGCATGGGGAGCTTACACATCTGTAAAGCCATTATTAATACTGAAAATATATTGAGGTTCTACAACATGTGCTCCCATCCAGGCAATGTCTCTTTCTGGGAGGCAAAACATTGCCAAACCACATACTGCATCCATCACAAAAAGCATGGCTTCACAGTAGAAGAGTCTGAGTGCTGAACTGGCAGGGTTCCTGCAACTTTAGGCAGATCAGATTTAATACTTTTTAAGACTTAATGCCACTCAAGATAAAATTTAAGGTCAATCTCAAGAGGGAAAAAGCAACCCTTATGAAAAATAAGTTTATTCAAGTGCGCTATTAGTATACTTCTATTTAACTAAAAATAAGAGAGTATACTTTCAGTTCATTTTTGATGTACTTATCAGAGATATACTTAGCAAAGTAATACCCAACCCAGATAGCAAAAAGTGATTGATTCAACATTGTGATATTGTCAGGCTGAAGATTGCAATCAACATTGATGTCAGATATTGAAAAAAAACATTGATCAACATGGAAATAACATTGATTTTCCGATCATTTATGACATGATCAACATTGAAAGAATGTAGAATTGCATCAACATTGATTCTCTGTATATATGCATTGCATGATACATTGAAACAATGTTATTATTAAAGGGCCCTTTCAACACTTTTCAACCCTCCTCTGTATGTTTTTAATATGCCTCATTAAAGAATAATCTTTTTATTACTCTATTTATTGTATAGTTCAACAAGGAGCATGCCAAAGAAGTCTATGAGTCAGTGATATCACTGCCATATGCCTGAATAGCAGTGATGTCACTAATAGACTAGTATGGAGCAACCCCCGCAGAACTTTAAAACACCAAATAGAGTAAAATGATTTTTTTTTTTTTAATGAGGCATATTAAAAACATACAAAGGTTTAAAGGCTGAAATGGTCTATTAAACTTTTTATACAAACACCCCACTTTACAGGGACATGTTTTGGGGGACCCCATACTTGATTATAATTATTTCATTGGTGAATATTCGAAAATGTGTTGTGAGCTTGTAGATTGGCTAAACCATTTTTTTAAGAAACCAAGGTTGAGAACAGTGCTTTTCTGCATGCTCTTTTAACAAAAAAAAAACAAGAAAACATTTAGTTATTTATAAAAGATTCAAAAGAAATTACACTTTTGTACTTCTTTTGTATATTTTAGCACACACCTTTTCTTTTGATCTTTAAAGGTTTCCTGCCCCCCACCCCCCACCCCCATTAGCACCATTGAACCAATGTCAATTCATTGTAGGCATTTCAACATTATGAAATTAATCATCTATACTACATTGATTCAACAATAGTTTTTCAAACGTTAAACGGTAACTGTAATTAAATATTGAATGAACATAGACTTTTCAACCTCAATCAAAAATAACCAATCTGACCAAAATCCAACATTGAATTAATGTCTTTTGCTATCTGGGAAGTATACTTAGATTCTGCTTTAATTTACAGATGAGGGTATTTATAAGAATTCACAATGAAACAAATACTCAGGATTGAGATAAAAATATAAATTAAAGTTTCAAACACAATATTGTATTTGATGCCAAAGTACACGGCAATGGTAACTCTTACTGAAATCCCAATTCAAAACAAAAAAATACCTCTTTGTTTCATATCAGCTATGCCTTCATCCTGACCAGTAGGCTGGAGAACTCAATCAATGGCTCATGAAGTATATGTTTTTTGGTTAATTGAGTTCTCTATCACAGTCAAAAATTTGACCGACAAAAGGAAAGATGCGGCAGCGCTATAACACTTGAAAGATGGTACATTCTGTTTCATAAATGATTATTCAATTTTAAAGAAGAGTGCTGACATCAAAGCCCTGTATATTGTAGCTGTACCAAACATTGCTGTGTTTTAGTAGAGATATCAGTTCAATCTAGCTGGCCATTATGTGCAGATTCACAGATAAATGTACAGAGTATTTTCAAACATGAGGTTAAAAAGACTGGAACTTCAGCCCTATCTGGTCTGGTTTGGTGGCAATGAAATGCGTGTACTAATTTTATAACTAGTGGCCATACCACTACTTGATATGCACAAGATATGCAGCTGAAGTTAAGCAGATGTGGGTTTGGTTAGTGCTTGGATGGGAGACCCCCTGGGAAAATGACTTGCTGCTGCAGCAGGTTTTGGTGGGCTGGTAGATTTGTGTCTTCTCTCAGGTGGAACAATACTCCAGTGCAGTGCTGAGGATGTTGTCTTTTGGATGAGATGTGAAACATGTCCTGACTCCCTGTGGTCATTAAACATCTAATGACGGGGTTTAAGTTTCCTAGCAGTATACCTCACAGTATACTTTCAGGAACTGAAAGGTTTACTCAAAGTATACAACTAATTAACTAGCAGTATATCTGAGAGTTTACTTGTAGTATACCTAAATGTATACTTTCACAAACAGAAAAGTATGCTGGAAGTGTGCAACTAGTCAACTGATGGTATGATAAAAAGTTCACTTATAGTGTACTTGGAATGTAAAAAAAAAAAAACTTAGATGTAAACTAGATGCGTACTTTATATTTATTTTGCTTAAACTTGAAGTGTACTTAAAAGTATACCTTTAGTAATTTAAAGTGGGTCAATTTAGTCCTAAGTAGTATTTAATTAGTACGCTTACAAGAATACTACTAGTACACCTGGAAAATATAGACTTGAAGTACACTTCTTCTTTGTAAGGAGTACCCAGATGAAACCCACACAAAGACAGGGAGAACATGCAAACTCCACACAGTATGGCCCCAGGCTAGATTGAAACCCCCAAGCTTCTTGCTGTGAGGTAGTAGTGCTAATCACTGAGCCCAATGATACTAATGTTACCTTTCTCATTACATCATGTAGCCATCCAGCTAGCTAGCTAACGTTAACTGCTGACAATCTTTGTAAATAACTGTCATTAATAGATATGATTTCATTTTGCCCTAACATTGCTAACTTAGCTAGCTGTAATAGGCATGAACTTCTCGGATTTATTCTGCGGTGCTTTCGTGTGTCTGAGCTGTACTTTCACATTTTTGGGGTGTTACAGCAAACTTGCTCGCTGGCTAGCTCAAATTCAATCACTGTTACAGCAAGCTTGCTTGTGAAGTTAGGGCATGACGATTGCTAACAAAGATTTTCCTTAAATAGTGGTAGCAAGCCAGCGAGATAGTCATATAATCCGAAGGAAAAAGTAATACACGATCGCAAACATAATGGTGTTGTGTAGCTGAAATTGGCCATGAAATGATGTGTCTCAGCACAAACTGTTTGCTTGCTCTTCAGTTCAGGTTGAAGGAGGTTGTGTGAGTGTGCTCGCATAGAAAGCGACCAACCAGAGTCTGCAACATTTGTCGCAGGAGCAGTATAATTTGCCTGCATGCTAAAGAGGAACGTCGTCTGTGCAGAACTCTGTTGCAAAAAATTTCACAGACAACTGTTCAACATTTTATAAATTTGGCGAATCGGTTCCGCTATTCTGATCTGTGCGACATGAGTACGAGATGAGATTGATTTTGAAGACTTGGATACCGGATATATGACATTTTAACGCTTTTTAAGGCCTTATTTCTGGATTTCTGAATTTAATGGCTTTTAAGACTTTTTAAGGATCTGACATGAGTGATCTACGCTGACGATGAATAAGCAGATCAGATAATGGGTGTATGGATGAAAAGTAAAACACCAAAGCTGATTAGTCTGCAATTCCCTGGGGAACTATGCAATTGCTGATCACGTTGCCAAGGATGTGAGATTTTTCATGTAAAGGGCTTCCTCAGGTTCAACTCTGTGAGCCTTGTTGTAGCCTGCTGTTTGAAAAAAGCTGGTGACTTTATGCCTTATGGGGGAGAACAGCATGAATGTCCCTCTGCTTACAAACAATTACCCCTTATAAATGGGAGTTGGGCACGAAGGTGCTCTGCCACTCTTTTCGTTCTAAATTCAGAAAGATTTTACGTCTATATTTATATAGGCCCACATGTTTGCATATATCATCCTGATACTCTGCATTTTTTGTTTACCAATTTTGGTTATGCAATTTTTTTCAGCAATTGTGCAATGATCTTTCACCACTTTAGATTGAAATTATTTCTCAGTTTCACTGAATCTTTATCCTTGTGAATTAGAAAACTTTTTTTTAGGCAGAGCATTTTTAATATTTTTGGTACAATTGAATTTTCATGCTGTGGTACTTCCAGGATTCAGCATACAGTCTCTCAAGTTGCTGTTCTGTACTATCCTGCTTTCAGGCACTTCATTATTTGTACTAAGTGCACAATAAGCATTCATAAAATGGGTCACAAAAGATTGTTTATTAATACTATTTTGCGTAATATCATCGAACTTGTAATTGCTGTCGGCTATTAGTTTTTTCAAACTTATTTGAAATAAGTATAATTGTGACCAAAGGTCATTTCCTACATCTCTCAAACATGCTATTTTGATAAAATATGTCATACCTTTAGCATGGGGGGTTAAGATTGGGTTATTTAACTCATTGGTCTTGGAAAAGTAAGAATTTTTTTTTCAGATATTTTTTTCAAATTGTCCATTGTCCTTTTTAGCCGGAAAACAAATATGATTGCAAATTTACTTTCCACAAAGAAATTCTTTTGTCCTAATTTTGCGCACACTGTTTTATTGCCTGATAAAGTTTTCATACTGGGCTTAAATTTCCACCTCACAATGTGTCATTCTATGCACTCTGCTCTCAGAAGCACAGTGGATTAGTATGGAGTAACTTCACCTCAAAGTAATTAGACTGCTTTACCAATCATCCAAAATTCTATTGCAGAACAAATGGTGGATAAATTATCAATATGCATTTTGTAAGCAATATGTCACAAGCAATTTAATAAGTGTTTAGCGAGGGGATTGGCAAGCCTGTTTCAAATAAAAATTGCATCTGTGCTCATTGATTTACTGTAATCAAATTGGACAAAATCATTGTTGACCTTCAGTTCTCCCCCTTATAGATAACAACCCGGGACTGAAAGCCATTTCGGCCTGACCATGATCCCCTTGTGCACATTTACTTTAACCTGAAGCCCTCAGTTTTTCTTTACTGGAAAGATTAGCCCATAAGATGAATTGTATATTCATGAATCTGACTGAGGCCCCATGAAACAGCTACTCTGATGCTGGGGAGATAGCATTTCTCCTGATTGGTGTAAGAGTACCAGTGACAGTCAGGGTCTCACACTTTTGGAGATGGATGGTGTCATAATTTTGTCAGATCTTGACCTGCGTGTTACCCAAAGAGGCAGCTTCACTGATTGCCATAGCTGGAGTGTTTCTCAGCTCATCACAGTCATCAATGACCCCTTCAAATTCACCAAGGTAATAATTTTAAGAAGCTAAAAGAACAAATATCTCCTCGATTGTCACACTGTTTTGAAGTGCTGACACAACTCTGCCTGCCGAGCTCGGATTTGTTTGTTCTTTCCCTTTTTCTATGGCTAAAAATAAAAGCACTGAATTAAGACCCTTGAAAAAAACAAAGAGTGCTTTGGCCAACGGCAGTTGACAGGAGGTTGATTTGGCCATGAAATTGGTAAACTTTGTACTCAGTAATCATAATCAAACATGCACGGCCTCAAAAGCTTAGTGAGGCTCCATTTTGAGCTTGTTCAAAAAAGCAATTAAGGACAACATGCAGTATTTGTGTTATTACTGTGAGATGTACAGTGTAAAAGAGTTGCGTGTAAACTGTTTTAACCTTTTTATCAGCAGAGCAGTAGGTAGGCCCCGGATTTATTTTGTTGACCTCTCCTTGTTTACTCCTGTGCTATATACTGTTGCCTCGATGTTGCATCTTCTCATATTTTTGTACACATTTGGTTAAATAAATTATTTTGATGGATATATAATGGTATTTAATTGAAATAAAGCATAAAATCTTGGTCCACATGATGTTAGATTCAGCTATATCTATGGCATTACCTTATGTAACAAACAAATAATAATGATGTTAATAATAATAAAGCAGTCCAGCAGTGAGCGTATTAGGTAAAGGGAAATAGTGCTCTGGTGAGTGCGTTGAGGTTGGAGGTTGATGGGGATAAAACAGAGCGAGCCATGGTAAGTACAGATATGTGATAGTAGCATTTCTCCCTGGCAGCATTGCTTTTATATCAAAATGGAATTACACCTATCTGTTTTTCTCAGACATAATGAGTTCTGAGATGGATGTGAGTCATCGCAGGGACAGGATTAGCGGTAATGGTTGTCTTGTTTAAGAGCACCCACACTGCTGGCTCCGTGAGGAAGTGCAAAAATGTGAATGAGAACCAGGTGCATCCCCTGGGCATGGTCACAAAGCCATCACTGTGTCTCAGTGGGCTGGATAGAGCCATGCACACGTCTCTGTGCTGCAGTCCTGTCTTTCTATCTCTCTCTCTCTCTCTCTCTCTCACTTCATACTCTCCTATTTGCTGCCCAGACATTTCAGAGCCTCAGATAGTTAGCTTTATTTATTTTAGTTTGCACTTGAGTCCACAGAATAGCTTTTTGCTGTGCTGATGCTGTGAATATAAACTGACATAAGTCTGTATGCTTGCAATTCATATATCTGAGGACGTACGCATATATTTTGTCCATGCTGCCCCCCTTTTTTGTGACTCAGAAATAAACGTTTCATATTGTTTCTTTTTTTTTAAATCATGATATACAGTATTTCTATTTTTTGTGGGATGATTTTGTAGGCAATTTTTTCAGCAATTCAAGCCAACCAAAATGTGAGGGATTTAGCCCATACATGGTGATATCAGCAAATGCTTCATGAAGACTGAAAACATGTATACTTAACACTTGAAACAAGCATGTGCCCACTTTCCGATTTCTTCCGTTTTTGCTGATTTGTCATGTTAATATTTTTCAAATCATCCAGCTGACTTTAATAGAAGACAAAGACAGTGGACAGAAAATGCACTTTTGAATTATTTATTTATTATTATATCATTTAATTATTTATGTCAAAGGACTTCTACGGTCACCGTGAAGTAATTTTGAAACTCAACTCAACACCAGTGTCTAAATATCAGTCATTAAGGTCCATAAGGGTCAATACTGAAGCCTGGTCTCACTTACACTACCCCCTCAAGCAAACTCTCATTTTTTCACTCACATTCTGTCACGTTCCTAACTGGGAGAAAATGACTTAATAAAGACTTTGCAGGCAAAAGTTAATCTAAATATTTCCCTCATATTCTGCAGGTTACATACAACGTCACATGACAACACCTGACTAAACCCCCAATCCCTTTTTCAGGAGTCATGGTCTTTAGAGACGTGGATGAACCCAACCATGAATAAATCAATTCCAATGAAGAGCACTGGATTGTTTCTGGAGATCAATAATACCATGATGTGGAAGGCATTATCATTATCCGGTTGAATGGCCGAGCGAGACAACATAATAGCCATCTTAATGTATGTTTGAAAGGCCAATTTGTTAGCTATAATATAACTGACCATCATTGCAGGAATATGAATGTATCCATTGACAGGGCAGGAGAGGATAAAAGAAGACAAGCACTTTAAGTGTCACATATCATATTTTATTTAAGAGTTCATTGATATCATAAATCCGAACTTGATGTAATTGTAGTTACAGACCTTTTCTCTGGTTTGATATAAACCAGGGCAGTAGAAAGGGTATGATAAAACCTGAGCTGATAAAAAAACGTACTTTTTTAAAAACCATTTTACATTTTCAAGGCTTGCATTTTCCTGTGAAAAAAAAAATAGCTATTTAATTACATGAACCAGGAGTGGCATCAGTGATATTTCCAGGAGAAATATTCAGGCTATATCCCAGTTCAGTCAGAAGTTGAAAAGACCAACAACACAATATGGCCACCTTTCTCTTTCCAACAAAAAACTAGATTCCCCTGGGTTCTTTATGTTGGCTAGATTTTAGCTTGACACAGTGCTGTATATGATTTTGTTTGTGGACAAAGAGTGAGCACTGTTTGCCCTTTAGTGCTAAATTTCAAGCAATGTTGGGTCAAGTGGCCTGGTCTTGTCATTAGATCACAGTAATTTATGTTATTTTGTCATTTATGTGACGGTCATGTTATACTGCGCTGCTTAATCGATGGATGGGTCTGCATGCACACGAGCACATAAATCACCTCTAAGTCATGAGACTGCGCTGCCAGATGCAGAGGCGGAGTACAATCCAACAGTGGGGTGGGGTGTATTGATGGGAACACAGCAATGACAGAGTGGGATGGAGCCCTGAGCAGAATGACGCTGTTCAATTCAGATGCTAATGAACTTGGGTGAGGGCCGCGCTCAGACTGGGCCAGCGGTGTCCCGGAGCAGGAGCCAGATGGAGATCATCTTCGCCAGGGCAAAACTGTCAGATGGCAGTTTCAGTGAGTTTAGCAGGAACTCAGTCCCAATCCTGATGACTGCACAAGGCTTTGAAGGTGTTCCTTATAAAGTGGGCAGAAGAACAGACAAAAAGTCAGGTTAGTGGGAACACAGTCCCAATCCTGAAGACCAGAAAATAGGCTTGGGTGCTTGTTCCTATTGATTAGATGAAGAAGAGTTCTTCCATATTTAACTATCGTTAAACGTTATAATAATTTCCGAATATAATAAACTTTATGAGGATACAGAATGGTTGATTTAGGGCGTATTGTAAGTGACAATGCAGAAACTTGACAGACTCAAAGTAAGGGAATATAAACGCCACAAAGACGTGCAGGAATCGGGAACTCAAATGCACAACACCTGGCGGTGAGGCACTCAAGACACTACACCAATCAAAGGAGACAATGCATCTGAAAGACACGCCACTTGGACTCTGTTGAATGAAAACTTCTCCGTTTGGAATAAATGAATGAAATTAACATTTTTGCCCACTGACATGCAGCATACGTGTGGAATATAGATTAAAAAAAAAACTGGAGGACAAATTATGACTGGATATCATTATGATGTCGTAAATTATTTTGAAGTTCAAATATAAAGATTTTTTTCCCCACACATATTATGCAGAAGTAAAATTTGATATGACAGATTGACATCTCAGCCAGCACAAATCATCAATCATTGTGACGGGATCACCCACTTCTATCGTAAATGCATGAAGTACATGAGGACAAGTTTCCACTGGAAAACATCATTGGCTTTACATCTTCGTGATTTATGACATTTTTTTTCATGATTGTGCTCATATCCAATAGAGCCTTAAAGTGCTTTTAAAAAGTTTTTATTGCCAAATGGAACATTGTGTTACCTCATAGGAAGACAACAGAGTTATGAGAACTGAGATCAAGACAAGTGGTCAGCTCCCACTCTGAGATCTTACAAACGTAGTATGAAGATTTTAGCACAGGTTTCAAGACCTCTTACACTGCAGTGGTCTCCTCAAAGTACACCCTTGAGCAAATTAATAGAAACAAGTTGTCAAAAAGGCAAATGATTGGTTTTTTTTTTCAAATTTTGACTGGACTTTTATCATGAATCTTATTGATCTAATACATAATTTGACCTCCTCAGTTTTTAAAACTGAAACACTGACACCAACTGTACTTGCTATATCCCTATAAGACTTGCTGATGTGTTCATCCAGAGTCACATCTTCGTGCGCTCTCGCGCGGGTACATCCATCACATATGATGTCTGATTCACAATTAACCAGGCAGGGAGACAAAACAGCATAAGTAACCGTGAACAATGGTGCAATACCAATTGATGTGATAACTGCACATGCACAAATTTTATATCACACACCCAACAAATGTCATGAGATTTCTTATGCAATATGATTTCATTTTGTTCTCCTGAAAGAGATGCAAGACAAAAAGTCAGGTTTTTGCTCGAGAACATGAACTGGGATTAAAGACTGAAAAAATTTTTAGCTTGTTTCACTTAATTTGCACAAGAGTGTATGCCAAGATTCAAAGAACTGAATCAGGTGCCAGCCAGAGAAAAGTATAAGTGAAAGGCACATACATTCTTCTTCACTGATTGCTGACATATTTATCGCATTGATTATTGACATTTGTCTCTCGACAGTTTCATTTCATTTTTAAAAATGTGATGGCTGTGAGTCTGCAACAACATGGAAATAGGCTGAGTTTTATAGGCTTATAAAATTCATTCCGATCTTATCAATGGTGTCAAAATCCATGCGTGAATGCCTTTTGTGTCTTCTCCCATCCAGCAGCTTGTGTGTATATTAGAAGTATTGGCTCCTTGTGATTGGTTTGCGTCCTGCATGCTTCGCTTTCACTGGTTGTGTCCTATTCATGGTTGAAGAGCATTCCTCAACTCACTCAGTCTTTTTTGCCACTTGTGCCAGCTTTTTTGAAACATGTTGCAGGCATCAAATTCCAAATGAGCTAGTATTTGCAAAAAAATTACAAAGTTTACCTGTTCAAACATTGAGTAACTGGTCTTTGTAGTGTATTCAATTGAATATAGTTTGAAAAGGATTTGCAAATCATTGTATTCTGTTTATATTAACGATTTAGACAACATGCCAACTTCACTGGTTTTGGGTTTTGTACTTTTAGGACTTGTGTGAAAATCTGATGATGTTTTAGATCATATTTATGCAGAGATATAGAAAATTCTAAAGGGTTCACAAACTTTCATGCACCACTGTATATGGCCAGGGGTTGGCCACGCCTATCGCTAGAGTCTCTGTTTGTTTCAAGCACCACTGCATTTAGAGTCTGGAAAACCCCTGCCGCAGCGCGATCAGTCAGCTGGGCCAGGAATTCGATGCAAAAAAAATCTGATATCGTCCCGGACGATAGAACAAAAAACGTCCAACAAACAAACGCACACCTAAACCATGACAGGTTGACCTTTTTTTCTCGATCAATTGCGGCAATAAAAACTGGTCAAAATCCATTTTTGGATGTCTGTTCCAATTAGCATCATGGAATAGAAAGAATAATACTAATTAGACCCACTCGGTAGCAGTGTTGTGTAAAAAGAACCAATAATGAATTGAGAAGATGGCACACTTCTCAAATTGACAGCAGACGACAGTGAAAGTTCAGGTTGGAAAAAAATCTAATCGGATTTCATGATGTAGACTTCTTAAAGATTATATTTTTGCTAAATGGCAGAAAAGTGACATAAGAATGTTGCTGTCTGTCACTCATGAAAAAGTGTGACCGCTCAGTCGGGTTGCCCAATAATGGTAACTAAAATCCCTTGCTCACTGAGCTGCGTTCACCTTCGGAAGTGTGCAGATGAAACAGTTCTCTTCTTTAGCAAAGAAGGATTGATTCGAAGAACCATGAATTGATTCACAGTGGTAACGAACCATTCGCCATCACCGCCGAAATTCAGGAAAAAGTTAAACAGGTTTAATTTTTTCGCGGATGTCCGAGCTGGAGCTTTTTAATCCCAGTATCGTGTAGACAACGTGTTGCTTTCGCAAGAATTTGTGTTGGCTTCCTGTTGAATCTTCGGAATGATGCTATTTACTTTTCTCCTATTTGGCATTGGAACTGCTGGCAACTTTCTTGGCCCTTGGCACTCCAGTTTAACCAGCTGTCCGCGGCCCTCTCAGAACGGGTCCGCGACCCATCAGTTGAAAACCACTGCCCTCGAGAGAAGTGGATGAGGACACCAGTACTGAGACTTGTTTGTTGCTGGCATCAGAATTAGTGATTATCTGAGATGTTTAACATTTGAAACCCTAAACATTTGAGATGTACATTAAGGATTCCACTAAATTGTGCACATGTTGTGATTCTGTTTCTGCCATGTACCATGTATTCTGCCATGCCCATGTATCAGGTTTTGTGCCTGGCCTTGTGCTATGTTTCGTCTGACCTGTGTGTTTCTGGACTTCTGCTTATGTCTGACTATTCTTAGGATCGTGTATTGTGTTTTGGTATTTAGATTTCAGGTTTTATTTTCAATGTTTTGGCTCAGTTTATTCCATGCCATGTTTCTGTTCCATGCATTGCACTTCGTCTCCCCCTGTCTTGTCTTGAGTGTTGTCTTTGCTCACAGTCCCTAGTATAGCGTGCCACTCCTTCGGGTGATTTATTGGTTTCTGGGTTTCAATCTTTCATTATCTCGTGTTCTTCCTTCCTCTTACTTTTACCATCTTACTAACACATACTATCCATTTGTTATTTTTGATAATTACTAACCTACACTAACATTGTATATTTGACTAACTTTCTAACGAGCACTCTAGATTGTATAGCTGTACTTACTAATTGACTAACGATCTCTCAGCATTCGCCCCATTCTAGTCTCCGCCTCTTCCCTTTCCCAAATTATCTCCGCTGTGTTTTCTGTGGATCTTCCACAACTGCTTTGTGCTTTCCTTTCTCTACCTATGCACTTTAGTACTCCGTAACTGGAGCTGTTTATCTGTCTATAGGTTTGTCTGGTGATCCTTGTCTGCGTTTTGGCTACAGCTAATTTCATTTGATTAGTTTGTTCCCAATGTGTCTCTCCATTGTGATCATCCCCATTGATTGCACCTGTGTTCCTTTGTCATGCAGTCTCCCTGAAATGTATATTTGATGTCTGTTTGTAGCACTTCCTTGCAGATCCTTACTTCCCTTGCTACCTGTGCCACGCTTCCCTCGCCTTGTATCATTGTGATTATCTTTCTGACTGGACCGTCCTAGACCTCGAGCTTTGCCTTCTCCCTGTACTTCGCCGCATTCTTGTTTGTTGACCTATTTTTGGCTGACTTCGATTTTTGTCATTGGTGCCCTGTTTACAAAGCTGGATTATGCCCTTTGGATTCTGACTTTGGATTGTGGACTTTGTACTGTCGCCAGCTCTGTTGGGGGGTTTCCCCCTTCAGAAATAATGCCTCCTTTTTGTATTTTCTGGCTGTTGCACTTGGTTCATTTCGTGAAACCTCACAGCACAAAACATTGAACTCACCAAAAGTTCAATTTGGAATCCGTTAATGAAATCTTAAAAGTTAAACATTTTAAATAAACATTTGACAATTCCACTAATTCTGATTCCAACAGCACAAAATTTTGAGCTCACCCCAGGTCCAGTTTTGCTTTTGTCAGGCCTCTCTATGGCTCTTGAAGGGTGTGTCCTTTTAGAATTTTGAGATGCCAAAAATGGCTGCATTGATAAAAATGTTAAGGAAAAGAATAAAGAAATTTAGCTTTTATGGTCCACGGGGTCGTAACTATTAGAGCTTGGACTTGAATGGACCCAAAATTATACATACAATCGAAAGTATAATAGAATGACCTGTTATAACGCAAATATTTGAGGTTTGACCTTGTCCATGCTGCATTCATTTTGTCCGCTTTGAAGGCTTTCAAAGTTTTATAAAGTCTATGCGTGACTAATAAGAAATGACAACTATGATAAAGTGAAGAATATTTTTTGATTTTATTTATCAAGGGAGAAAGTGAAGAATATTTTTCAGAACCCAGGGGGAACCCTGAATTATAGTCATATTCGGAAGTACTCTTCCTTGCACAGTTAATAGGAACAAGCTCCGAAGCCTCTTTTTCAGTCTCCTGGATTAGGATTGCATTCTTGTGAATTTACTCTCAGTATGTTCCTCTGCCCTGTTTATTAGGAATAAGGTCCCAAGCCATCTGCCGTCATCAGGATCAGGATTGGGACTGCTTTCCTGTTAAACCTCTCAATTCTCCCTCCTGACATTTCGGCACTGGAAAGGCGTGCAGTCCACCTGGCAGTTGTCCTGAACAGTCACTGGCTGGGCATCCCCAGGTAGCAAGCACCTCCACTCCCGATCTGGCCCGGCTCAGTGCCGACTCCAGCTGATCCGGCCCAGAGCCGGGGCAGATCCGAAGCGGAGGTGCTTGCTATCTGGGTCGCTTACACCCACAAAATCTTGCCGGTTTCAACTGAACTGAATTGTGCAATTCTCCTCTGGGCTCCATCCCTCCACTTCACCGTATTTCTATCAAAAACCCTAAAATTGGATTGAACTCTGCCTCCGCATTTGATTCCTTGTTTGGATCATAAAACGAGGGTATGTGTACCTTTTTTTTAATTCTTATTGTTTTTTTTGTTTTTTTTACAAGGGCAGGGAAAATACAAATTGATGTCTTTGAGCTGCAGCATAGTATGTGAACCCATCTATTTCATTTCTGACTGTCACAAATTTCAGAACAGGAACCAGGCACAGAACACAGAAAATGCAGAAATTGGCCTCTTTTGTTCCAACACCCAATTGACCTATGGTTAAGCCCCGCCCCCTCCACTGACTCAGACAAACAATCAACATTTTAGAACAGGCAATAATGGCGGGCTTCACAGTCGGAGATATTTTTCAGAATTTTTGGTAATAGAAGGCTCAAATATCATCAAGAAAGTCAGCAAAAAGGGTTACACTATACATTGGAAGGATACATTAATGAATTTAGAGGGGAGAAGGTCAACAAAAAGTTTGAATTAGTAGCTAAAATTTTCAGGTCTCAGTGCAAACGTGATCAACTGCATCTCATTTCCGTCACAATCTCACACAACAAGACAGAGGCTCAGCATTGTTCGTGCACTGCAGGGTAATAAATTTAATTTACATATTATTATTTCTACCAAATTTAAGAAATCTAACCTGACGTGACTGAACTCCTAAGTAAACAAGGTGACATGTTGAACAATGTACCCAGGAGCTCACGTTAAGTCAACATCCATCAGCACTAAAGTTAGCCATAGAGTTTACTAGCTTTAGCTAAGGTTAGCTAACTTAGTGATGTAAAAGATTACTTTACATTAATCTCCAGGGAAGTGACAAGATGTCGCCTTAAACACAATGTTCACTTAGCTTAGAACAAATGTAGATATCCTTGTTGACCTTTGTTAGCTATGTTAAGCTGATAGTGGGGTCTTCCACAAAGCTTTATCTAGAGTGGACACTTCTCTTGGTTATGATGTGGCCTTGGGAAGGGTATAAAATACACCCCATCACCCAGCCTCTCCGGATACCTTGTATTGGACTTACATTTACCTCAAGCACAGCGCTTGAACTAGTGATGCGCGGGTCGAGGTTTTTTAACACCCGAACCAACCCGACCCAACGTGACGGCTAACCCGCCCCGCCCGACCCACTAAAACTTACACTGATTTTCAACCCGAACCCAACCCTACCCGACACAAAAAGGAGGCAAGAGAAAAAGAATACAGTGGGTCTGTGTGACATAATTTGCAATGGAAAAAAAACGATTCCTCTGTTACGCTATGGATTTGAGTGGAGCACAACATACATTTGGCTTTTGGCTGGAATTCTTAATACAAAGTTTCGGCTCTGTCTATTAATTGAACCTTACCATGATTTCTGATCTTTGCAACCAAATGAAATGGCGTCAGGCAAAATATTGCAAACAGGCTGTTTTATTGGAACAAAATTCCAGCTGCTCAACAGTCCTGGATCTTATTCGCCAGATTTTTTGTTTTATGATGCGCCACTGTTTTCTATTGGTGAATGGTCTGGACTGCAGGCAGACCATTACAGCACCCGTACTCTTCTACAGTGAAGCCACGCTTTTGTGATGGATGCAGTGAGTGGTTTAGCATTGTCTTGCTGAAATATACAAAACCTTCCCTGAAGGAGATGTTGTTGCAAAAACCTCAATATACTTTTCAGCATTGATCATGCCAATCCAAATGTGTATGATGCCCATGCATTAGGCACTAATGCAACCCCATACAATCAGAGGTGAAAGCTTTTGAACTGAGAGCTGATAACAAACTGGATGGTCCCTCTCCTCTTTAGTCTGCACAAAATGGTGTCCGTGTTTTCCAAAAAGAAATTCAATTTTTGATTAATGTGACCACAGAACAGTTTTCTATTTTGCCTCAGTCTATTTTAAATGTGCTTTGGCCCAGAGAAAATGACAGAATTTCTGGATCATGTTCACATAATATTTTTGATGAAATGGTAAAATGTCTCACTTTCATCATCAGATGAAAATCATGTTGTCTATGTTCTATTGTGAATAAAATGTCGGTTCATGAGATTTGCAAATCATCGCATTGTTTTTATTCACATTTTACAAAACGTCCCAACTTCATTGGAATTGGGGTTCCGGTGATACATCTCCTGTCCCATACATCCCAAACCCCATTCTCGACATTTGTGCAACGGCTTGTTTTTATTCACAGACTGATTACAATGCATGCACATTCGAACTTGAGGTCATATGCGTAGAGGTAATGTGGGATTGTGGTGCTAATCAATAAAATATTTGTACAGCACTGGGAAATCAATTTTAAGTCTCCATCTTCAGAGAAGCTAGAGCTCCAATGTTCATTAACTTAGAAGTAGCATTTCCATATTTTACATGATATAACCAAAAGTCTGTGGAAACTTAACTGAAACCTGAAATACAGGGTAAATGTTGAAATTCAAAGAAAGCAGATACAGTAGGATATTTATAAATTGGTCCATATGGGCTGACAGGACGAACCTTCTGTGATCATTTTGGCAATGAATATCCTGCTTTGCCCATAACATCTGATCTGAACTGTGCTGTCCTATTCTCTCTGGACTTTGTCCAACTGTTACCGCATTACCATCAATGAACTCTAGTATTGGATTGTAGCCTGCCTCTACACTTACCCTGTCTGGATAATAACAGGGCGTGGGGGAAAGGGTATGCAAATTGCAACAAATCTTCACAGTAAAATGGATTTCAATCACAAAATACCCTCAAATTGAAGCTGAAGTCTGTCCTATCAGGCCACCAATACCAATTTATTCAATAAAAATGTCATGCATGTAGAATTTGAAAATGCCTGCTTTTATGTGTGTCAATGTGTCCACACATTTATGGCTATTTGATGTACTTATATTCATTTTGACTGATATGATACATAGCAATTTTAAGCTTGCTTTAATTAATTTATAAATTCCTTCTCCATTGACTTAACTCAAAGCTGCTGCACGTTTGCCAGGTCAAAAACCCTTAGTATTTCAGAAACAATCCCGCTTATATCCCGTACTGTAGTGCCATCTTGTGGAGTACGAGTTATATTACAAAATATAATAATAAATTGCAAGCAATGATAATTCCACATTGGATAGTCTCACGTTTCTTTCCAACTATGTCCCACCCACCCCGCCCGGAAAAAAAAGAGCACATTTTTAATGAGTTTTAATGTTTTGTTTTTTTTTTTTGTTGTTGTTGCTTTTTTTTTTTTTAAGAATCCACTGCTTACAGCTTAATTTGTCTTCAAATGCATAAAAATCCTTAATGCATAAAAATTCAAGTTTTGTTATGATTGGACATGACATTCAGGAATTAAGTCTTAGTACAACCCCAATTCCAAAATAGTTGGGACAAAGTGTAAATTGTGAATACAATCAAAATGCAATGACTTTCAAATCACACCAGCCAGTATTTTATTCACAGTAGAACAGAGATAACAAAGCAAATGTTGTTACTGAGAAATTTTACAATTTTATCCACAAAATGGGCTCATTTCAAATTTGATGGCTGCTACAGGTCTTAAAAAAGTTGGGACAGGGGCCTGCTTACCATGGTGTACCATCCCTTCTTCTTTTTAATACAGATTGGAGGCGTCTGGGCATTGAGGAGACAAGTCTCCTGAGTTTAGCCATTGGAATTTGATCCCACTCTTGTTTAATACAGGCTTCCAGCTGCTGGAGAGTTTTCGGTCTCCTTTGATGGACTTTTCATTTAATTATGCGCCTAATGTTCTCAATTGGTGAAAGATCACGACTGCAGGCAGGCCAGTTCAGCACCCAGACTCTTCTACTGGGAAGCCATGCTGTTGTGATAGCTGCAGTATTTGGTTTTCCATTGTCTTGCTGAAATACACAAGGCCTTCCCTGGAATAGATGTTGTCTGGAGGGGAGCATATGTTGCTCTAAAACCTTCATATACATTTCAGCATTCAGGGTGCTCTTTAAAACATGCAAGTGTCCCACACTATATGCACTAATGCATCCTCATACTATCAGAGATGCTAGCTTTTGAACTGAATGCTGATAACAAACTGGATGGTCCCTCTCCTCAGGAGGGGTGGTCGTTCTCCAGCGGAGAACACAATGCCCCTGATATCCAACAAGAATGTCAAATCTGGACTTGTCTGACCTTGTAACCTAGCTTGTGCATAATTGCTTATCCTTGCGATCTAGGTTGTGCGTAAGCAGAAGTGTTAAAAGATGTGCTTTCGGTAACTATGCGTTATGATATGTGTTTATTCCTTCTGAGCCTGGGGATCGTGCAGGGCCAGAGTGTACTTTCTGAGCTGTGTCTTTCCTTGAAGGTTCCTTGACAACCTGCTGGACCTTGAGAATAGGCCTCAGAATGAGATAGCTAGGGGGAGAGTCTCCTCTTCGCTAGAAATTGATAAGGATGGGCATAGGCGTGCACAGATAGACTCCAGGTGGTGCTATAGCACTTGCCCTTTGCCCTCTGGACTTTTTTTTTTTTTTTTTTTACAGTGTACTGTTGACGTGGTCATTGATAAATTCTCGATGATTAATAGCGTAAAATAAGAAGCAGGAATCCCTGCTTCAGGAATTTGGTACTTCGCCAAACGTCTAGGCCTCGCCTGTTTTTGGGAGATAGAAAACCTCAGATCCCATTGATCATATATAGGCGCACACACATATACACATACAAGCAGTTCACACACGCATGAGGAGTGCACACACATACACACATACACGCACAGGCACATGCACACAGACACATGCACGCGCACACACACATAACACATACACATAGAAGCAGTTCACACACGCATGAGCAGCTCACACACTCACACACAAACACATAAAACACACACATACAAGCAGTGCACACACACGAAAGCAGTTGGCTTCTGTAGCTTTGATTGACATCAGTTCAGTTGATTCAGGCAATACCTGTTCAGTCATCAGCATTATTCACCATCATTCATCGGAAATCATATAGTTATGCATGATGCTCCAGTATTACCCTGGAAGAGGGTTGTTATCTTTTGGTTGCTGTTTTAACCCAAGTTGGCAGTGTTTTGGTTTGCCTGTCTCTGGGAAAACCTGTGACGCAACTGAAAGTCCACTCAAACAATGAAATAGCCTTGAAGTTATTATTTTACTAAAGATGCCAACTAATGATAAAAGAGAAAAACAAGTAACATTTAGACACCACATGATTGTACCACTGAAAAACAAGTAAGAAGCTGACATTACGTTATTGAACCATGAAGGTGGAAAAACCATATTTGGAAGATTTTTCCTGTAATGAAGTCTATAAAAACTGGGTGTGACGAACAGGATGTCAGTTCTTTTTGCGCAAAAAAGAACTCGACTTTACATTCATCAATATTCCATAATAAAGCCTAATTTTCTAATGCTTGAGGATGGGGGAACCTCATAATATGAAAATATGTCTGAATGAAAACCACAACAATTAATCTTATTTAATTTTAATTGCATATTGGTTGCACAATAAAGACTAGTTAACCCATATCAGCAAGAGAACTGAGTGCTCTTGACAATCTTTATTTAAAAAATCCTTATCGCGGTTTAGTAGTTGCGGAGTTACGTGCTTGTTTCTGATTAGTCTCTGGACTAATTGCAACAACAAAAACATTTCGTGCTACAACTTCAACGCCACAGCGAGAACTTATTCAGAAACGTATATTGCACTTTTGTGTTTTCCTAAAATTAATGAAAAACAACTTTAAAATACATTAAAAAAAAAAAATAGCATTTCATAGTTTTAACGTTAAGTGTCACTGGAACTCTTTTTCGAAAAATATGTTTCTCCTCAGGAAGGAGAAAGCAGGAAGCAGGAAGTGAGAATGTCCGAGTTAAACTGAAAAATGGCGATGGAAAGGTGCAGAAGAGTTTTGTGTAGTATGCTTCAGACAGACATGCTAGTTAAAAAGAAAAACTTTCAGACAGTCGTAGGCATTTCTTTTTTATTAGCACTCTCATCTGTTTCCTTTGTTCATGCCGATATTACGGACGGAAACAGTGAGCATTTAAAGCGGGAGCACTCGCTCGTGAAACCATATCAGGGTGAGTGGAGTTAAGCCGCTTTCACACTGGACGCGAAACGAATGTTTCGCATGACAGATCGCATTCAAAGTCAATGCAAAGACGCGAATGCACGCGGTTGCGTGCATTCGCGTCTTTGCATTGACTTTGAATGCAATCTGTCATGCGAAAAATTCGTTTCGCGTCCGGTGTGAAAGCAGCCGTAGCGCATTCTCCGTAGTTCCGAAGCGAGCGTTAGCGAAGTTAACTTTTGCTTGAGTTTTATCGTGTTAGTAATAACGATGAGTGGGTTTGTTGTAGTTATTTATTTATTTATTTTTTGCATAACGCACGAGGTTCTTTATTTTCGCGCTTAATTTAAATTCCATTCAGCACCCATTTAATTAAGAATATTGGGGTACTTCGTCGCATTTCTTTGTTCTAAGTCATGCGTAGTAATGAAGAGTTCGCCAGCTCCCTATTTTAATTTGCCTAAGTTATTGCTTCGTTGCGTTACTCTTTCCTGGCTGGCTTGCTAGTTTATTGCGTTTGAGAAAGCCTTGTGCGAGGACTTAACTTTGCTGCATAATTCACAGCTACACCCATATAACTACACGTTTCCACCTTCCCTGTCATGCTTTGCAGGTGTGGGAACAGGTTCCTCCAGCCAGTGGGACTTTTGGGGTAGCACATTGCTGACTAGCCAGTATATCCGACTGACTCCTGATGAGCGGAGTAAACAAGGTTCAATCTGGAATACAGTGGTGGGTGACGGATAATCATGGTGCAGTGACAAGCATAATCACCTCACGGGTCGTGCATTGTTGCCTGTTTTTGCAAGCCGCATCATAAGGCACTGTTCGTGCGTTAACGTTACCTCTTCTTGCATGCAGTTCCCACGTTTAGTGCATCACGCCTGTTCTTAGTACACTGAAATGGCCTTCTTCAATTTCTCAATCAATTAAACAACGTATTTCTACATAATGGGGCTTAAATGTACTTAACCCCTCGCACTTTTGAATATCTTTGAGAAAAAAATGTCTCCTGTGCTCAGAATGTAGGTTCGGATGAGTACTGGTATTACAACCAAGATCAGTGAATTTCTGCTTGCTCTTGTAGTTTTCACTTCAGTATCCTACAACTCTTTGTGTTTTTAAAGCGTTATACAAGTATGGTTCTTTAACTGATAACTGCAAACATCTGTTGGTAATTTTTGATCAGAAAGATTACATTAGCTTTTTAAAATCAAAATTCACCTCTTTGTGTGTAGCCCTGTTTCCTCAAAGACTGGGAGATGCACGTTCAGTTCAAAGTGCATGGATCAGGGAAGAAGAATCTCCATGGAGATGGATTTGCTGTTTGGTACACAAGAGAAAGGCTTCTTCCTGGTAATTTGTAAAAATGAAAATGCATCAAATGCATATTTAATGTCTAATTTCAGTTCAACATGCAGCATTCTGCATTTCATTAATAGATTCACCCTGAAAGATCTAAATCTTTGCTAAATTTTCGTAGCTGTTGCTTGGCTGAGGTATTTTTTTTGTAAACTTTGACTTGTCACACAATCTTTACCCTCACTCAGGGCCTGTCTTTGGAAACCAAGACCACTTTGTTGGCCTGGCCATTTTTGTGGATACCTTCCGTAATGATCTCCATGGAATGGACGTAAGTGCATTTGCCACGTGACTCACCCGAGATTCTTTCTCTGCAGGATCGGTGTTTGGAAGCAATGCTAACTTCTACGGGTTGGCCATATTTGTAGACACGTTCCCTAATGATGAGTCTTCTGACGTGAGTTGACTGGCTGAATTCTCCTAATTTTGGTTGTTTACTTTGGTGAAGGGCTTGGTCCTGTAGCGTCATTGATTTTCAGTTGCTTCGTGTCTTCAGTTTGGTGGCTTCACCTCTGTTCAGGCTTATTGGCAAGGCTTCAGCGCCATCGCTCATTGCTGCAGCCTCCTCTTGCTTTATTCCAACTCATTTTACCCTCCCTCATGCCATTGTTCCTTTTAACTCTGCATTCCATGAATAGAACTGGTACTGACAGGAGATGTCTCGTACAGTCCTGAGCAAGGAGTCTGATGAATTTGACAGTATAGTGGAGCCCATCATTGTGCAAAAACGATGCCCTAATTGGGGAAACCAGTCAGCAGTCTCCTTCTAGTCCCTTTTAGTTAACAAACTTATCTCTCTTGGGGGTGATGTTCAGGTCTTCTAGCCTTGTGGGAATATCATGGTTGTTTTGAGATCCCCAACAGAGAAAATGATGAATTCCTTTGATCCTAAGATGAAGATCCTAAGTGTGCTGCATGCACCTCAGGGGAGTGATTCCTCATCCAGATGAGATGCCCTAAACCTCAAGGTTTTAAGTTTGGGTAGTAATATGCTAGTAATGCTTTTTGACAATTGCTTTGCTTGCATTGGCCTATTTTAACCCTCCACTTCCCTATGATTTCAAGATGCAAGTGTTTCAATGCATGTATGTTTCAGGGTTTTATTCTTCACTTCTCATTACGCTGTCCAGCCTTTGTTGATGGGAAGTAAGAATAAAACCACTTCATCTTCTGTAGTCTGTTAGAAGATTGGTGATTATACTGGTGGATCTTGCATTTCAAAATCTTTTGGTTGACTCTCATGGAATTTTTATGCCATCTTTAAAATTCAAGACTAGTTCAGAGTCTGGAAACCTTGCACAACAGTCATTTTGTGGGACACTGGCTGTTACTGCACTACATGGTATGCTCGGGATGGTCAATGTGTTGAAAGGTCATTTTGCTCAAGTTGAAGCTTCCTGTGGGGAGATAGCAGGTCCTTTAGGCAAAGTGTCTGTACTTGGCTTCTGGGGTTCATTAACCGTTGACCTTGAGTTTTTAGGTCTAAAGAAGGAAAAAGTCTCACAACATCAGAGATGCATCACCATATTTTCATAAGTAAGGTTTTCTTTTCATTATGTACTGTTGTCCATCCAGTGGGAAACTTAACTGCTGCTATGCATGGCCAATGAACTGCAGTCTCATCTGACCATTGTATCTTGTTCCAGTCAGAGTTCATGAGTGAAGGATTGGTGATTGGAAACAAATAAAATGTGCTTTAAATCCATGTGGACTGGGGATAGAGTTTATGGTTTGTGAGTTTGTATATCAGCCAGAGCTCTCCAGTGCCAACTGAGATCATCAGTAAGGAATGCAGGAGCCCGTAGTGGCTATTAAGTTGTAATAGTGCGTAGTATAGGACATCTATTAAGTTGGTGCTGATGAGCTCTCAAACTTAAATTTGTGTCCATAGAAATCTCTCATTAATGTTAAGGTAAGTTTTTAGAATCTCAAAAATGGTTTATTTGCAATGAGAAAAAATAGAGACATGGGTCATTCCATGTCATCTCACCTGGAGAGTGCTGTTTTTCAAGTCGTTCAATCAAGCTCAAAACGCAGTGTTTTGCCATTTTTGCTGGGTTACTTGACAAATAATCAAGCAACCAGGAAACGGTCTCAAATTAAAATCGGAAACATTCTGTGGTCTGTATTTGACCCTTTGCTTGTCCGCTGAGGCATGCTGTATCAAAACAAGATCTCAAGCGTGGAGCGTAATTTGACCTCAGTACCTCACTTGCTCAGCCACAGATCGGCATATTTACACAAGAACCGGATGGGAGGGGTTTTGACCTGTGACTGATGTAGCCGGTGGTGGCAAGATTGGAAAGATCAGAGAGATGATGATCTCTCTTCTCTCACCGCTCATTCAGTCTTGTCACTTCCATATTTATGATAAATCTACTGTAGATTATCTAGCCCCCATCACAAAACCCTGAAGGAATGTGCTGAAGTAAAAAACGCAGATCTCGTACATTGCTCACTCACTGTAAAGACGCTGCCAGAGACCGACCTAATGACATTGCCGATGACCAGTACAGGGTGTCTGCGCATCCTTAAAAGTTCTTTAAATTCGTGTATCTAAAATTAAGGCCTTAAAATGTCTTAAATTCATTCAAAATGTAGTACGCTGGTCTTAAATACATTATTCAAAGGTCTTAAATTTGTCGGGGCGGGACTATTTAATCTGCTTAACGGTTCCAAATTTATTCATTCAATCATGGTCCAAAACGAACTGCAGTGAGAATGGATTTGGCTGGACCTGCTATCAGTACACGTACCCAGTATCCCTTGATTTTTTTATTTATTTATTTTTTTACGCAGTACGTCATCTAAACAAGAGGATTCGCTTCTGTTTGCGTGGTTCATGAATATTCATTTTTATCCAACGCACAACTGCATCGCCGGCTTTGTTTACATGGTGTTTGCTGTGCCTAGCCCCTAGAAGAGAACCGTGATTTGGCATTTGTTCCAGATTTTTCTTCATCGCATAACTGTAGCACTTTTTTCCATAGCCCAACTCGTGACACACATTTGATATTCCTGGAAATATTTGTCTGCGAGCTTGAGGGAAAAATCGCTCTATGTTAACTCATGCCGTTAATATTTAGCCAAACTGAATGCCAAGTGTAATGTTGGTTAAATCGGTATGACTTAACACTGTTAGCAGGCCAGCTAAGTTCCACTCTCATAACGAAGTTAAGGTGACTTAACTAGTGTGCTCGCAGACCAGCCCATAACCATTATGTAACAGCATTTTGTTTCCTAACGATTTAACGTTAGTCAGCCATTCAGTTGACAGGGGGAAAAATCGTGATTTCACATTTGTGCCTTATTTTTCTCTCACTGAACTGTGGTACTTCTCCTATAGCTCAACTCTTGACGTGAAAGTGATCAGTATAAACCCAAACCGAAGCTACTAAGAACGCGAAAGTGATGACTTGACCGCAGTGTAGAAGGATAGCAAAACTATTCTGGAGCTTAGAGATTTATTTGGTTTTCCATTAAATTGCGCGATTCGGTTTTGTGATGAACGGCGTCCAGTGCGCTCAGTCATGACCTGATCAGACCACCGGTAATCCCGCAATAAATAGAACCACTGGGAACGTATATGTTGATCATAAAACACTTGTATTTCTGGCCCTTAATCTGTCCTTACGAAGATGATCTTCCGAAAAACGATGATAAATAAGATCTAAGAGCAATTTGGTATCCCCAGCACACTGCGGGACACAACAGTGAAACGTTGATTGGGATGCGACCATGCTGCGCGAACTGCGTGCACAGCACAGCAACGGTTTGTTATGCTTAGTAGCAGTCTGCCATTCAGAAATAACCATAGAAATATTTTTGCAACAGAAACAAACAGTTGTCACAGTTTATAACTATTTAATAAATGAGCACAGAATAAAGAGGCAATTTTTTTCATGAAATATTTATTTTTTCTCTCCTAAAAAAAGGAATTGGAACCGGGATTCGATAAGACCCGGATTCGATCAGCAGAATCAGAACCGGAATGAATAAAATTGAAATGATACCCAGGCCTATAACTCCTTTTGGACTAGCGCCTTTCATCGGAAGCAAGCTAATCTGCAGCGTCAACAAGTCTTCCGTTCAAGCTGCAAAACTTACTTGACTGAAAAGCTAAAATTTGGCATGTATGCTATTCCTATAAAAATGAACGTTTATACATTTTTATTCCTCTCCACAAAGTGGATGGAAATATTTAAATGAGCGTTATCCTTCTTTCCTTTCGTCTCTCAGACTTTTTTCCTGGTCCAGAACTCCTAAATTGTTCATTTCATGACCAAATGTGATATATGACTTCATCATATAGATGTGCCTTCTCATACTTCTGTCTGTCCTTCGGTCAGGCTGTCCCTCCCTCCACTGCGTTTAGTTTCCAGGCCGGATCAGGACCGTCTCATGGCAGGGGATTTGTCTATTTCATGCTTGTTTCAACTGATTATGGGAGGTTCATCCAAGGAAGCTCTAAAAATCTGAGCGATTTCACATGGAATGTCTCATATATGAGGTCCTAAAATCTACTGATTGATCATATTTGTGAACATTTTTAACATGCATTACAATCTTTGTGATGGTGGTAATTCAAGGTCAATACAAATTTTTGATTGTGTACCAAGCATGCTGTTCAGCTGGAGGACAGTAGTTTTCAGCCGAGCTCGTAGTGAATGGTTCGTAGGAATGAGTGCATTAAGTTTTCGCTGTCATCATGAAGTGTTTGTAGCTCATTGCCCTCACCTCTCTCTTCCTCAGCGGTCTTTCCCTTACATATCGGCCATGGTGAACAACGGCACTCTGTCATATGATCACGGCAAGGACGGCCGCCTGTCGGAACTGGGGGGCTGCTCGGCAGAGATCAGGAACAAGGACCATGACACTTACCTGGCCATTCGCTACTCAAAGGGAAGGCTGACGGTACGTGAAATACTTATATAATTTACTTCTTGTCGATCTTCAGTTGTCTTTCAACGTCCTCTAGATGATGACTGTTTTTGTCCAATATATGGCTGGAATTCTCTTGGCTATAATCCTGTTTTTAATAGGTTATGGTTGATATTGATGATAAGAACGAATGGAAGGAATGCATAGATATTGGCGGAGTCCGCTTGCCTACTGGATACTACTTCGGGGCCTCTTCTGCCACGGGAGACCTTTCTGGTAAATAGGAGCATTTTTTTTTGTCATTGCTAAAGTTTGGGAAAGTCAAGGGGCACAGTTTGAAAATATTAACTGCCTAGCAAATATGTGTAGAAAATGTCAAAATTACTCTGCATTGTGAACAGTGCACATAATTACTTTATCATCACTTTTTGCTGGTAACTGTGACCGATGGTCGAGTACATTTCCCATGGAATGACTTGCTTGGTAATGCTCATCTCCCCTCCTTCCAGATAATCATGACATCATCTCGATGAAGCTCTACCAGTTGATGGTGGAACATACCCCCGAGGAGGACAATATGGACTGGACTAAGATCGAGCCCAGTGTCAGTCTGCTGAAGTCTCCCAAAGGTAGCACACCTTTAAGCAGCCTTGTAAATGTGTACATGCAATTTAACGGCCTGAAGAGGCAATCTGGGGATTCCTTTAGTTCTGATCAGTTCAGAGGTCCAAACATGCCTCATTCTTAGTGTCTGTGTCACAGTAGTTCAACTTTGTATTGTCTGTTGCTGAAGAATTTCCACATTTATGGTAGGTGTTAGCTTGGCTCATTAGGTTTTATCATTTACACCTCTGGCAGTTGGATGGAAGAGGAAAGAAAAGCAGAATAGCACTTTAACTGGTGATGGAACAGAGCGACATGCAGTGTGTATGATTAAGCCCTTTCTGTACTTGCACAACTTCACTTAGTAGGGGAGACGTGGGACTAATGAGTCATCATGGTTTGCCAGTTTTAACCTTTTAAGTCCAGGCATTACACCCAAATCCATTGTGCTTGATAAAGAAGAAATAAATTATGTATGGTTAACAATTTACTCTAGATCTTGTTTGCCTAATAAGGATAAAGCACACTGATTAGGAAACTATTTAAGGAAAATATAAGGACTACAGCCCTTTCGATCTTGGACATTAAAAGATATCCTGAGTTGCAACTAATGAAACACTGTTATTGAACTAGAAAGCTTGAAAGTTTTTATGTCAGGAAATGAGCTTTATAATGAGACAAAACTCTTTTCCAATAATCTTAGATATTTTAGTGCTAGTTACTCTTGAATTGCAAATGATATACATACACAAAATTATGATAGAAACTATTCACTGTCAATTTCAAATTTTGTGCCGCCATTACAGTCCACCAATTACGTCCATGGTCTCCAATGTGTTGCGTGATGCATGATTTCGATCGATGAGTACTGAAAAAGTTGTGTGGGTGCATGGTGTGATTTTTACTGTCAAATCAAACCTTTGGTCCTCTCCTATTGGCAAAAGTGCAATATAAGGCACTAAAATGAATATTACAATGATTTTGATTGTTTTGAATCACTCAAGATCGAGAGTGCCATATGGCAATCTTGGGATTTTAACGTAGTCACGACTTAAAGGTGCACTATGCAAGTTTGTTTACTTTCTGTGCGATTATATTTTTGTCTCAATTCGCCGACATCTCTCCACGTTCCTCTAGCTGCCTGCCCCTATATTCACAGTAAAGAAAAAAATAAATAAATAAATAAACCCGGGCTCTGATGACCGCACAGGCGTCACTAACTACAAATAAACATAAATAACAAACCGTCCCGGCCAATCACTGACAAGAGGTGACAGTTATAGGAGCATGGGAAGGAGGGAACTATGGAGGGGAGGGGCAGGATACCTGTGTTTTGTTTGAGTTCAAATGTCAACAAAAGTGAAAGTAAACAAAATTGCATACTGCACCATTAAGGGGTTAAGGCACCTCTGACATCTATTCATAACTAGTACATGATATGGCTCATTGGTCCTCATGAGTCATCAGACCCCCGTCTCCCCTACTGTGAGTTCTCTACCAAATTCCTGCAGGATCTTGCTGGATTCACGTCACTGAGGGACAGCTCAAGTGCAGTTGTGTAATTTAAATGTAAAAAAAGCAGGAGATTACACTTGAAAGGAAGTTTTCATCTGCTGCTGAATTTGCTTTTGTGATCTTGTATTGAGGTTCTGCCGGCTGCTCTTCCCCTCTGTGCTTGCAGACAACATCGATGATCCAACAGGCAATTTCCGCAGCACTCCTCTCACTGGTTGGAAGGTCTTCCTCCTTCTGCTCTGTTCCCTTCTGGGAATTGTAGTCTGTGCAGTGGTGGGAGCTGTAGTCTTCCAAAAGAGGCAAGAAAGAAATAAGAGATTCTACTAGAAGAAAGCTTCAGAGACCCCAACTGAGGAAACCAATGTGAACTTTTTTAGAGATTGTACAAAATTAATGTTTATACTGTTCTGGAATAAGAGGGTTACTTATGGTGTTTTCACATGATCTTCATTGAGCGTAAAAGTGACTCATGATTGCAAAGCTTCCAGAAGATTCAACTGACAAGCTGGAGGCTGAATTTTAAGTGTTTTTTCTCTCTCTCCCTTTTCTTTTTATGTGGCTTTTGAGAAAGTGTCTGAGTTTTAAAATGGAAATCAATCAAGGCCTTCTATATAATTATAACTATTGTTACCATTTTGTCTTCCAGTTCGGCTTTGTAAATCAATTTGTTTCTGTTTTTGATTTTTTTTTTTTTTTTCTATGCTTGCACTGCATTGCAATTGTTTACAGATGTAAAGAAAGTTGATTTTACTTTTTCCCCAAATGGATTTGTGCTTGAGAGGTAATTTCTGTGCTCATAATTGAGCCTGGGACACTGTCTATACTGCCTTAAAGTTGTTTTTGAATGTTAAATGCTGTTCCCTTTGCTTCGAAGCTGAATTGAAAGAAATAGCTGAAAAGCATATAATGTGGTCCCTATGGCACACATTTGTGAGAACAGCCTAATTAAAGAAAAAAAAAACCACTTGGTATTAAGTCTAATTCTGATGGAAGAGTTAGGAGGTAATCTCACGTGAAAGAAATGGAAATTGATGTGTTAAGGTGGATTACTGCTCTAAAAATACCACTACTATTTCCACATTTTTCATGCGCCATTGCTCAAAAACCGCTTGTCCGATTTTAATGAAGGTTAGAGTATAAATGGTTTACAGTATGATGGTTGTCCTGAACCTAAATAAATATGGCCATTAGGGTACTCTTAATTTCAGGGGGTGCTGACTTTATAATGAGGTAGAGAATTTTCAAGTCAAGAGCAAGATTTCAAAAAACCTTTGCATTTTGTGCAAGTATCTGTCTTTAAGAGGTTTAGCTCATAGATACTGGATCAGGCAGCCTGTGTGCAAAATAAGCAGTTATATGCCTATTAGTTACTGAGGTATAGTGTTTTGAAATTGATATGCCCGTTTGCGGCTGCCATCTTGGACACTTAATTTGCATAATTTATGCAAATCACCTCCATCCCTGCTAATTTGAATGTTTGCTTCTCATATCAATGAAGCAATTTGATGCAATTGATGAAATAAAGATTTTCATGCTTAACATCAATATTTTACCTTAAAACAGATTGAACCCACGTTTCTTAGAACTTGCGCGTGACACAGTATCAGGTTGACAGTATATTCTTTGAGGGGGTCCCAGTAGTCTGATTCAAATTGGCCTGTTGCCTGTGTTGTAATCAGCCTTCGCCATTAGGATTTCAGTTTTGCAGTGTTACTGTGTTGGAAATTAACCTTTTAAAATATAAACGTCTGCAAGCGACTGATATATTCATACTCACCTGCCATTCATAACTAAATTATTTTTTGTTGGAAATTCTCAAGCCACTTTCTAATTTTACCTGCATTTGGCTTGTAAGTAAGCCTGTTCTGAGCCTAGTGGCCCATCAGGCCCGTGCTTAACTCCAGTTTCTGTGGTATGATGCGACTAGGAGTATTACTACTCCTGGATGGTATGCCAGTCTATCGCAGGTAATCCCCCAGCTCTTAGTCAAGTTCCCCTGACTATTTGCTCGTACCCATTTATACACTGAGGTAGAGTGAGGCGTGAAAAGGAGTGTGCAAGTGAATTGTTTTGCCTGAGAACACACCGCAAAGGCCATGGCCACAGCTTGAACTCAGGTTAAGCCTACTGAACTACTGCACTATCGCATCTCTGTTCAAAAGCTCTTGGTGTGTAGGGTGTGCCAAGTTCGCGTCCTGGTTTGAGTAATGTGATACCTGCACTTTGTCAGAGTAAAGAATTGTCCCCAAGTTATTGATAGAGCTGAATGCCATCAATGGGTGCTTGTCGGTTCTCTTGTTTGAGATTTCCTTTCTCATTGATCCTCGCTGGAATCGGAAGGTGTTCCAGATTCGCCATCATACTTGCGGCCTTGAAGCTCATATTTCTGCTGAGGAGGGAGTTCTGAGATGACGCGAGGATGAATACGCTCGGAAAACTCGCAGCTGAAAGTGATAACGTCAATCGATAATGACAGATGCTGGCGGCAGATCCAACTATGCGCTGTCAGAAACGAGGTCGCTTCATGATGCTTTAGACCAGAGGTCCTCAATCTTTCCCAGAAATGGCCAGTGTGGGTGCAGGCTTTCAATCTAACCAAGCTGTGACATATCTGTTTCTACTAACGAGGGTCTTCAGCAAAGACTCTAGGGGTTAATTAGTGATGTCAGGTGTGTGACTGCTGGGTTTGAATGAAAGACTGCACCCACAACGGCCCCCTCTGGGAAAGATTGAGGACCCCTGGCCTAAAGCATCATGAAGCGATGCTATAGACGATACATCGCCTTATTTCTCTAAAGAGGCATGTCCGCTTGTCAAAAAGTTTCCTTTTGTTTCTTCATGCATCCCCGGTCAGAGAGATGCAAACACAAGGAAAAGACGCTAGTGAGGGAATTATGGATAAAATTTAAGAGAATTGAGATGTCCCTAAGAAGTAATTACTTTGCTAACATCTAACTGATGAATAAATTACATCAGCTTGGGCAAAATGACAGTGTTTCATAAACCTTATTTCAGAAGAGTATTACTACAGAACAGGTTGCATTCGAGTGTAAACTGTTATGACATCAAATATGCCCCCCCCCCCATTTCTTTTTAACAAGGCCTCTGTGTCTACTGTATATACTCAGTTGTTTAAACTGATTACAAGAGTCCAATATTCTCCCCTTGATTTGAACATGATATGCACCAAATATTTTCAGAAGTTTTCCCAAGTAATCAGTCTTGAGAGTGAGACTACTGAAGAGTTTTCAGCTCTGCATTCTGAGATTTGAAGCAGGGAATGAATGCAAACCTGTGAACACAGAGCTTTTCTGAGAATAATAAAAAAGTATGATGTTAGGTTGTGGAGATATGGGTGGTTTTTGTTCAGATTGTCCAATTTGTCTGTGAATTTGGAGGCTTTCATATGCAACATTCAAAGTGCCCCAATAAAAAATTAAGGTGGAAGAAAATAAAGTGCTCAAAAAAAAAAAAAAAACATAACTACAAACCCCAATTCCAATGAAGATCGGACATTGTGTCAAATTTGAATGAAAACAATACTATGATTTTCACATCCTTTTCAACCTATATTCAATCGATTACACTACTAAGACAGGACATTTAATGTTGAAACTGATAAACTTTGTTTTTTTGGAAATATTCATTAATTTTCAATTTGATGCCTGCAACACGTTCCAAAGAAGCTGGGGCAGGAGCATATTTACACCTGTATTATATCACCTTTCCTTTAAACAACACTCAATAAGCATTTGGGAACTGAGGATACTAATTGTAGAAGCTTTGTTGGATGAAGCTTTGTGGACTTCAGTTGCTCGACAGTCCGGGGTCTTTGTTTTCATATTTTACACCTAATAATGTGCCACACATTTTCAATGGGAGACAGGTCTGGATAACAGGCTGGTCAGTCTATTATCCACACACTTTTACTTCGAAGCCACGCTGTTGTAACACAGGCGGAATCTGGCTTTGTATCATCTTGCTGAAATAAGCAGGGACGTCTCTGACAAAAACGTTGCTTAAATGGCAGCATATGTTGCCCCAAAACCTGTATGTACCTTTCACCATTAATGGTGCCTTCACAGATGTGCAAGTTACCCATGCCATAGGCACTAACACATCCCCATACCATCACAGATGTGACCTTTGAACTTTATGCTAATAACAATCTGGAAGGTCCTTTTCCTCTTTAGCCCGGAGGGCACAATTTCCTTGACTTCCAAAAACAATTTGAAATGTGGACTCGTCAGATGACAGCACACTTTTCCAGTTTGTGCCTGTCCATCTCAGATGCACTCGGGCCCAGAGAAGCCGGCAGCGGTTCTTGGTGTTATTGATATATGGCTTTCGCTTTGCTTGGTAGAGTTTTTACTTGCACTGTTAAATGTAGTGACAAACTGTGTTAATTGAAGATGGTTGTCCAAAGTGTTCCTGAACCCACATAGTAATATCCTTTTCAGAGTAATGTCAGTTTTTGATGCAGTGCCGCCTGAGGGACTGACGGTCACGGACATTCAATGTTGCTTTTCGGCCTTGCCACTTATGTGTAGAGATTTTTCTGGATTCTCCGGATCTTTTGATTTTATTATGGACTGTAGGTAATGAAATCCCTAAACTCCTTGCAATTGCACATTGAGGAATGTTGCTCTTAAACTGTTGGACTATTTGCTCAAGAATTTGTTCACAAAGTGGTGAACCTCACCCCATCCTTGCTCGTGAATGATAGCCTTTTCGGGGATGCTCCTTTTATACCTAATCATGACACCTGTTTCCAATTAACCTGTTCACCTGTGGAATATTCCACACAGGTGTTTTAAGAGCATTCCTCACAGGCCCGGCGCTAGAACTGGGAATTGGGGGGGCTCAGACACGTCCCTTTATGACAATTAGGATAGTCCTGGCTAGATCTCAATCATTTTCCTTTATTGACGTTTTCTAATTATCGAAATTGGCAATTGAAGACTGGGTTTCTCTCCATATGCGATCTAACAGCGATGAAATTGTGGGGTAAATTCAATAGAACTGAGAATTGGGGTGGACAAAACATCTGTTTTAAACAATTATTAGTCCTGACCTATTCTCAGTCATTTTCATGATTAACAGAAGGTTCACTCCAAGAGCACTCCACACTTAACAGGTGTTGCTTGTTCTCCCTGATTAGGTAAGACGACAATCATTCATCTAGACGCGTATTTCCTGAATTTAAATCAACGTTAAATTCAAAATTGCATTCCTGCGCAAATAGCTTGAGCCCCATGCTTTTCATAGCCTATTTCACTGCCGAGTCCCACTTTCTTCGCTCAATACCGAGAGTAATTTTGATTAACGTTGATTTAAATTAAGCAAATAGGCATCCTTGACTGTCGTCTTACCTAATCGGGGAGAACAAGCAGCACCTGTTAAGTGTGGAGTGCTCTTGGAATTAACCTTCTGTTTGAAAATGACTGAGAACGGATCAGAACTAATAATTGTTTAAAACAGATGTTCTGTCCCCATCTGTAAAGATTTTGTGGCAGAATTTTCCGCGGCCTTTGCGGTACAACCCCAGAGAACTCAGACCACCCCTGCTGTGAAGACCTTGGCGGCCATAACAGATGCTGAGAGCCATAGCCTAGTGAATATGCCAGCCGTGAATACGGGTATTGCAGCACTGGTAGTATCACCAGATGAGGCGCTTTGCTCGGACCCACGCTGCCCCAGTGCGTAGTGCAGACACACAGATGAGTTTTTCATTAAGTCTCACAATACAGCGACTCGGGTTGGATGCCTGTCTAACTTCTTAGCTCACCTCTTGCTTGCCCTGTAGGCCTCATTGCCAGGCTCTGACACTGAAAAGGCCCCAGAGGAGCTTTTAAATGCTGCCCTTCAGACTATGGGCTATATTGCTCAGGACATAGGCAGACTTGTAGCTACCCTGGTGCGAAGCCGTAGGAGGTGGGATGGATTGTCTCTGCAAAGCAAAAGTGCTCACTATCACACATTTAGACAGATTTGTGAACAACGTTTGAGAGAAATTGTAATATTGTGTATCTGGAATGAATTTTAGATCTTTGAGTCCATCTCATGACAAATGGGAGCAAATACAAAAATGTTGCGTTTATATTTTTGTTGAGTGTAAATCACATGATTCACAAGTGAATGACTGAAAAAAAAAATTTCTGTTTGATTCTTATGACTCATTCATCATAGAAAGACAATTAACTTTCTTCCTCTCAACTTCAGTTTATTCAGACAGAAAGGATGACGGATGAGTCATCTGAAATAAGAATGAAACATAATAACTACACATGCAACTATTGCAGCATGACATCACCATCTATTTATTGCCCTCCTTGTTCTCTGTCCACTGCCCACCACTGTCTGAAACCAGTTCCAGGACGTGAAATCAACTTGTACTTCATTTGAAAATGTGGTGGCCGTTTCCAATCCTGCCAATTATATTTTAATATTTCCAGTTAGGATTGACAAAAATCATCTGTTCAGAGCATTCATATCTTCTACAATAAGCTGACGCAATCTTGACTATTTTTACATTGTTAGTGCAAGGCCAGTGAAGAGAAAAAAAAATTGACTGTCTTGAGACACTCCTTCAGAAGTCCGGCACAAGGTCACCAAATTGCGGCACGCAAGGATTTCTGTTGGTGTCCGGAACTCTAGTGGGGAAAAAAAAAACATTTCGCCTCCAGCGAAAGCACATTGAGTGCGGGACAGATCGGTCTTTTTCCTGGGAGCGTCCAAGACAACACGTTACAGTATAAATGGCAAAGCAGAAAAAAAGGGGCTCGCTGAAGCGGGCAATACCCCTCAGCCCCAAAGGTCACTGCTGCACGGTCAAAGGTCAAACTGGGACGAAACCTCGAAAAGGCACACCTACCCCCCATGGGGAGTCAACATATGAACTTCCTAACCCAAGTGGTTACAGAGAAATAGCCCGGACAAAATTGGCAGGTGCCTGTCCGCCCACCAAAGGGACAACAATACCCCTCATGCCCATGTCGGGCTGAGGGGTAAAAACAATAGGTCGAGATCCTATTCCAGCATATAGCTACCAGCAACTGTTTACATTAGCTCAATATATTTATGACCGTATGTAAAATAGGCAAAATATTGGTATCAAAATAGAGTTAGTTAAGTACAAAGGAATGAAAGTGATGTCCCCAGTTGCTATTGGTTCATCGCTTGATATTTCTTCCTGAGTTTTAAAATGGCCGGGTTTAAGGCTGCAGTAAGCACACTGTTATAAACTCGCACCTTTTTTGCCACTTATTTAACAGCAATTTTACGATCAGTTCATAACAGGGGTTCTGAGAATGTTAACTGTAAACCACAGTTACATGCACGTAGGACTCAGCTTACATTTAAAATAACTAGGAGACAGTGTCGTCCAACCTGGCAACCAAAATGGCTGTCGCCCAACTTGGCAACCCCCCCTTAAGCTAGGAACTCCCAACTGCACACCACAACACGGAGACCATAAATTGTAATAAAAAGTTACAATACTTTATTATATCAGTTCACACCAGTGCCCACTACTGGAATGGAGGAATGGGGAGTTGAGGGCCAACAGCAATTGCACAGTATGGCGCAGTCTCAATGCAGTGAAATAGATACACACAATGCACGGCAATCCCCCACAAGTAATGAGCCAAGCACAAATTACAAGATGGCAAAATGCTGTCACACACACACACACACACACACACACACACACGTGCTCAATAGCCACCCTCAAACCCACTGACAACCCTGTTTACCCACCCCCACCCCAGACCAAAATCCAGATGCTCAGGGCCTCACACAGGGACAGCGCCGTCGTATAGGGGGGAAAGGTGATGACAATTCCAAAAGGGGCCCACAGCCCATTGGGGCCCACAAAACCTGCTGTAGCTGCCATGACTAAATTATTATGCATAGACCAAACTACTATTCATACTAATGCATCAGGGTTAAAAACAAAGCCACCAAGGCATGCAATATTGATTTAAAAAATGACCCTAAGCACAATGACCCTAAGCACACAGGTAAAATAACGGAGTGCCTTCACCAGAACTCTGTGACTGTTTTTGAATGGCCCTGTCAGAGCCCTGACTTAAACCCTATTGAGCATCTCTGGAGGGACCTGAAAATGGCTGTCCGCCAACGTTCACCATTCAACCTGACAGAACTGGAGAGGATCTGCAAGGAGGAATGGCAGAGGACCCTCAAATCTTGGTGTGAAAAACTTGTTGCATCATTTCCAAAAAGACTCATGGCTGTATTAGCTCAAAAGGGTGCTTCTACTAAATACTGAGCAAAGGGTCTGAATACTTATGTATGTGTGATATTTCAGTTTTTCTTTTTTAATCTGCAAAAATGTCAACAATCCTGTGTTTCTGTCAATATGGGGTGCTGTGTGTATATTAATGAGGAAAAAATGAACTTAATGATTTTAGCAAATGGCTGCAATATAACAAAGAGTGAGAAATTTAAGGGGATCTGAATACTTTCCGTACCCACTGTATAAAATTCAAGGCATTGTTCATGATGCTGAAATTAATTACTTATTTCAGCGTGGAAATGATTACAATCCATCAATGTTGACTGTTCAGAATAGGCTCAGTACTTCCTGACAATATGAATCACATGCAGTTTCATGCATTCAGCCTCCTTCTACTTGTACCACGGGTACAACTGAGGGACGGTAAAATTCATTTTAGTATATAAATTGAGCCCATGGAGTCATATAGTTGGTAGACAGTTTCTGCAATGGTGCCAGGAATAATATCCATTTAATATTCATATCGCTGACAGTAATACGTTAAGTGATTGTTCACTCATCGCTTTCAAATGCATGTAGCCGGAGTCAGTCAAAGAAACACTGTATGAATAAAATATTGCACTTACCTCAAACAGATGGCTAGCCTCTCTTGTGTTCCAGTAGGCCTACGCTGAAAGGTCAGCTCTGTTAAGTCCTTGAGTTTTTCATGGAGATTATTGAATGTCTGTGGCAGCATACAGAAGTACTGGAAAAATCTGTCTTCATATGAAAATAGTTGCTTTAATAAATGGTGATACTCCCCAAATTGGGATCTTTGCAAAAGGAGGTCATGTACCCAGCGTTCTCGAGTCCTTCTCCTGACTTTTTGCCTCTTCTTGTAAATGTTCAGGGCCAATATCTCCTCAATGTCACCATCTGAGTCTCCCTTGTCCACCATGTTTACAGAGTGCGAGTCTCCCCTAATCTGGTAAAATCTAGTAACTCACTTTGATAGAAAGTAGGTTAGAACCATTTTTGAAATGACTAAGTTACTAATCATCAAATAAAGTGCCTACTGTAGTCACTGTGAATACCAATTTGCCCTTTTTTATTTATTTATTTATTTATTTTTTTATAGCAAGTTTATCCTGAAGGACTTCAGTTCTTTTGTTTTCTCAGTTGCATGAAAAAACGAGTGACTTGGTTTTACTAGATTAGGGGAGGAGTTTCCATGCCAATTTGGAGGACGAAGCGTGTACACCCACTTTACATGCCAAGGTGTAGAGAGTTCACCGATGCGCATTACGCAGCGTTTGCTCCGTGCGTTTTTCGCGGCGTTAACAGGCTTTATAAACCGCGAATGTGTAGCCAGGTCCTTAAATCATCTTGACTGAATTTCAGTGGCTAAATAATCAAAATTGTTTCTTGCATCTGTCAGACCCGAGACAGTCATCTTAGATTTCCCGGAGACGCTTCCGCGCATGCCCGCTACGCCTTTCCGTGATGACAGCCCCGAATCACCTTTTACGGCGCCCTAAATGGAGCCGTGCCATATTAAAACGGAAACGAAGACTTTGTCCACGCTAGTGTTTTTATATCTCTGCCACCATGGACTAATAAAACATCCTTTAGTAACGTCTAGATGGTGGCTATCAAAATGCAGTTTAGCTTGTTTTCTGTTTTGCTTTTCAACGTTCTTCACAGTTTGACATCTGCATTATATTTTCATATAGGGGAGACCGAGAAGAAATGCTTTATCGAGGAAATCCCGGATGAAACCATGATAATTGGTAATTGCCTATGGCCATAGCCGATGCATGCAGTTAGGTAGAGCTAGCTGACGTTAGCCGGGTCATCCGTCAGGAAGGCGATGATCTAAGTTAGCTAGCTGACACGTTTTGGGGGAAAAGGTGTGACTGAATGGCCGCAAGCTCGCTAACTCCACTATTACAGCCTGATAGCCTGCTAATCGTCGTCTGTTTTCTGTATGATCGCTTAAAATGTTTCAGTTTCTTTCTCAATCGATTTTTACGTTATCAGTGGTGTAAAGTTGTTGGTTAGCTGGGCTGGGGCTGGTCAACATTACCGCAATGATGCCGACTTCAGCATAGGATACTCGCCAACGAATATGTTTCTAGCCAACTGTTGCTAGTTAGCAAGCAAAATTTGCCAAGTTGGCTTCTGAAATAAGTTAGTAAAATATGACAAGTGGTCTGTCGGTTTTTAGTGACGAAAATGAAATTATGTTTCTTTAGTTGATGACGTTACATTTGGTCAGTTCTGCAAGTTAAGCCTCTAAGCTGCGGATAAGGCTAAACTTTTCCTCTTTGATAAACTTGAAACTTTTTGATGAGGAAATATCTCACAGAGCAGAATACCGAATATCTCCCATTGTGTACTGTGCAGTAGGCCATGCATTCAGCTGTATGAATATTTAACCATCATGGCTCGATCACTTACGAAGGTAGGTACATGTGCAGGACACAGTAGGTGAAACGTTACCTTGCTTTCATTCCTGTGTAGTTATTCTTTCAAACTGGAAACTTGGTATTATTTGCTGTAATTGTTCATGACCATTACAGCTAGGCCTGGGAATTTTTTTCAAAACGGGAACCCGTCGATTTTAAGGCCATGTACCCGAAAATAATTTAAACGAACAAAAAGCTGATATTTTTGATCTAGACCCTACTTCTACTAGCCCACTGCCCCGAGAATAAAGTCTAGTTGAAAAGCAGTCTCCATAGGACACTTCCTTCGTGATTGACAGTTGAAATTAAACATGGCCAGGAAAAAAAAAAAAACAAGTGGAGGAATTTTTTAAGATAAGATAGAGTAAAGATAGCGAGCGAAGAAAATATGCCAGTGTTTTGCGTCAACGAGGCATGCATGTCCGTATTCATTGTTTACCCCAGTGGTTCCCAAACTTTTTCTGCTGGGCCCCCCTTTGGTACATAAAAAATTTTTTGCGCCCCCCCCCCCAAAAAAAAATAGGTAATACATACGCACATTTTGTTTTCAGAGACCATTGCAGTTTATTTCACTCATTGTAATTTATATAAACCTCAACCTTTTTGGAAAAGATGTAAGTAAACGGTCATAAACTGTAGATTGTCATAAACTAAAACTAGGCTACTTTTAGAATAGGAAATAGCAAAATAACAAACAACCACGGTGTAATTATTTTAAGTGTAACTGTTTTCAAGCACCTTAACTGTGTAATTATGTTCAATGTAACAGGTTTATTTTTTTTAATATACAACAACATTGGTATTTATGCATTTTCCGGACACCAACAGAAACTTACTTGCATACAGCCAATCAGCGACCTTGTGCGGACCGCTGAAGGAGTGTCTCGAGACAGTTACATTTTCCTCTCTTCACTGGCCTCGCACTTTTAAGTTAAAATACGCTAACCGAGATCGCGTCAGCTTATTACAGAATATAGGAATGCTCTGCACAGATGATTTTTGTCCAGCCTAGCTGGGAACATTAAAAATGATTGGCACGTTTGGAAACGGCCACAGTTATTTTCCAATTAAGGACACGAAAATTTAATAATGCAAAATCTCTTTTAAAGTATAAAATCATTAGGCTGTATCACACTCCTCTGCCTGAGTATAGCCGTCTACTTAAAATTATGTTTCTATGACGCAGAAAGACAGCGAAGTACGAAAAAAAATTCATGAACACCACTTGCCGAACCTGCCGATATGTTTGTAACGTTCAGTTGGTGGGCTAGACAAAAATAATCTGTCGGCATACAGAGCATTCATATTATCGAGAATAAGATGACGCAATCTCGGTTATTCCTGCTTTGTATTCATCGGATTTTGTTCGGTGTCACTTACCATTTTATTATCAATATGCCAGATCAGTGCAGGATAAAAAGCGGCGAGTTGGGTATCGCGAGACTACATTACCGGCTTCAAATATTTGAACAACTACATTCATAAATTATTTATTAAAATGGCAGGCTAGATGAATGATTTGGCGAACAGTTATGTTGAGAGTAAGGCGGGCATTTACGATGTAATCGCAGAATTCTGGGCAGAAAATGGACTGTATGCAAATGATTTTCTGTTGGTGTCCGGAACTCCCGCACCCCGCGCCCCCCCTGCAATTGCTCTGCGCCCCCCACTTTGGGAACCACTGGTTTACCCGATAGTGTCAAGTACGTTTACGGCGCTTGCGCAGCCAGAACTTAAAATTGCGTGGGCAATAAACATCTCTTTAAAACAATTAGTTCTGACTCGATCGCAATCATTTTTTTCTAATTAGCTATGCCTTCAACACGAAAACTCTCAGCACTATCAGGTGTTGCTTGTTCACTTCGTTCAGGCAGATCGACAGTCATTCATTTGGATGCGCAATTTTGTGCATTTTAAATCTGTGCCCTTGGTTCAGTTTGAATAATTCAATCGACCATGAAGCACAGGTTAGATCGCCTGATGAGCCGAAAAGGTAGCGCAGAAGTTCCAGAGCAGTTTACCTCTCGAAAAGTATTATTAAAAGTATTAAAGCACAACTTATGAGTCGCTTATTTTGCTCAACTGAATTATGCCTATTGATTAGTCGCCCTTAGATCGCACAACGAAAGAAGCCGTGTCCTTAATTGACAATTGATTATTCATATAAATGGAAATTGCTGTAACAAAGGAAAGTGGCTGAGAACTAGTTAGTTATAATAATTATATCCCCGAGCGGCGTTTCGGGATATTATGTTTTGGTCCGACCGCCGCCGCGCCGCCCTACGTGTTCACGCGATAACTTCAGTAATATTTCAATTAGAAATTACATGTTTTGCATGTAAGTATCATAAAGAGGAAGAACTGATTCGATTTTGGACAATTTACAATTTCTAGATTGGGCACCAGGGGCCAAAAACAGAAAAATCACTGTTTTTATCATATCTCTGGAAATATTTGTCCGATTGACCTCAAATCAAGTGCAAATGAAAGATCATGACCCGAGGATGTGTCCCACGATGACATTTTACCTGTTTGGTTCAAAATTTTGACACAAGGTGGAGCTTTGTCACATAAAATTCACCATTTTTGCCATATCTTTGGAACCATTTGTCCAATTGACATGAAACTATGTTTAACTGCAAGGTCATGACCTCACAACGTGCCACATGATGACATCATACCTGTATGGTTCAATATTTTGCCACCAGGTGGAGCTTTGTGATGGAAAATTACCATTTTGGCCATATCTTCAGAACCATTTTCCCGATTGACCTGAAATTAAGGTCATATTAAAGGTCATGACCTGAGGGGCTTTATATTGTATCGGGTCTACTCGAGGATTGGAGGATTTGGGGAATTTGGGGATATACCCCAAGCCGTCGCCTTCGACGGCATAAGCCTAGTTGTAGTAAAGCGATGTTGTGTGGCTGCTTAATTTTCAGATGTGGCTATACCACTGATATGAGAAGCACAAAATTGTGCATCCAAATGACTGATTACCTTTTGCCCGAAAGAGGTGAACAAGCAACACCTGATAGTGCGGAGTGTTTTCAGATTGAATGTACAGTTAATTAGAAAAAATGACTGCGATTAAGTCAGAACGTTTTAAAGAGATGTTTATTGCTCACCCAATTGTAAGTCCTGGCCACGCCCCTGGTTTATGTACACTAAAGAAAGAAAGGCCGAGAAACAGAAAGACAACTTTTGCTCGGTCGAGATGGTAAGTATTTCATTGTCAACTCACGAACATTGGATGGACTGATCAGGTATTTTACGAATACAATATTTTGCTTTCCAAATGTATTTTCCAAATACATTTACTATACCAAAGCGTACGGATGTCCGTCTGATGTCATTATTGTCATTAATAAGTATTTCATTATATCATCATAACAATCCCATCGTGAAAACTCAAAATCATATCTGCACCCCTGAATTTCCCATTTCCTCATTATCGTCATCATTTGATAATTATTCCATCAACTTCAGTCGTTACCGAATCGCCGTATTCATCATCACTATCATGTAATTTGTATCAATATCATCAAAATTCATCATCACAACTGTTGGAAAAAGGAAATGGAAAAAAAAAAAACCATGATGCCGTTGAGATCGAAAGACAGCAAGCGAGCGCGAGCTGACTAGACCAAGGAGGTAGGGATTAATACATCCTTGATCATATAAAATTTCCAAATTGCCACTGATTGATTCTCCATCTGTTTCCCATTCAAGTAAGTTGATAAACTAATCATAAGTGAATGTCTGGGCGATGCCAGGAATGAGTACTACCCATCATTCTATCGTGTGCACAACCAATGTAATGATTTTCTGGAAACGGGTATCGCAATTTTCTTCCTGGGACCCGTACCTTTCGGGTGGTTAAGTGTGGAACAGCCATTTGTCACCGTCAGTCATTATTACCTCTGCCAAGCAGGTTATGTTTTCACCTGTGTTTGTCTGTTAAGAGGATTACTCAAAACGTTACAAACGGATTGACATGAAATTTGGTAGGATGGTAGGTGGTAGTTCAAGGAGAAGGTGATTCAATTTTGGGAGTGATCTGGAACATATTCTGGCTTCTAGATCCAGAAGAAGTTAAAATGTGCCTGAATAGACCGATTGTCTCATATGTAGCTAAAGAACAGATTTTCATAAAATGTCGGCATTAAGAAGAATCTGCACAAATTTGGAATTGATTATAGTTTGTGGTGATCTGGGTAATATTCTTGTGGATCCAGAACCAATAATACCATCATAGGGTGTAGCGGAGGTATGCGCTCTACAGAGTCTCCTTCTAGTTCCATTTAATGTGTTGATACCCGAGTATCGCAGTTCAGGGGACAGGGCACTAAATATTTGTTGACCCTGAACAGTTATGAGTAATGTTTGTCTCATTGACTAGAGCTTGACTAATGCAATGGGATGTTGCTTGCCTTTCTCATTCATCCTTTCTTGCCATCTATTTTAATATCCAGGGAACTACCGTACACAATTGTATGACAAACATAAGGAAGAGTACTTGCCTTCCACTCAAGGACTTGGGATGTTTGTGGAGGTGAAGGATCCTGAGGAGAAGGTAAGCTGAATCAGGTTATCTCCTTTTCTTGCATCAGAAGATGTACGATCTTGCCTAACTAGATCGCACTCTGCACTATATACCCCCTCAGCTTGCCTTACTAGTGGGTGTGCTTGACCTTTGACCCACAGAAAATTAGGTCAAAATCAGATCTGTTAATTTGACATCAAATAGTCTCCCGGAGGCACCCAATATGCATACTCTGTTTAAATTTGAGGACTATATCTACAATGGTTCAGCACCTAGAGACATGCATGTTCTATACAATGGAAAGATGTATGGACGGGCTGGCAGATGGGATGACAGTTTCACACTGGCAAGAATTGCTGAAGGAGGTAAAAAGGGCATATGGGTGTAGGTTTTTTTTTTTTCCATCCCAGCAACAAAAGTACACGTAATGTTCTTGATTGGAAACAACATTTAGTTAATTAATTGAATCTTAGATTTCAGTGTTTGGGGGGGGGGGCACTCTGCACCCTGCACCCAGGTTTGCTGGTATCTTGTTTTCTCTAGGACCCCTATTTAGACTGGCAGACCCTCTTAAAATGTAGATCTTAGTTTTGCTGCATCTCTTTCACTTGGGGATCAGAGACAACAAGTTTGTTTTTCATGTGTCTTTCCTAGGTGATTCTCTCTCGTCAATATGGTTCAGAAGGCCGGTTCATATTCACATCTCACACGCCCGGAGAGCACCAGATTTGCCTGCACTCCAACTCCTCCAAATTTGCTCTCTTTGCAGGAGGAATGCTGGTGAGAAAATGCCATTAACCTGCTTAATGCATGCATTATATGGTCCAAGACTGTGTCCCATTGGTTGGTACATTCAATGAACATTCTTCCAAAATTTCTGTATTCAATTGTTAGCTCCTTGCATTGACAGGTGATCTGCTTTTAACTTCATCTGGTTATTTGTCTCCAATTTTCTTGGATGTGTTTTAAGAGGGACTCCTGTGAAATGTTTTTCTCCAGAGGGTTCACCTGGATATCCAGGTTGGGGAGCGCACCAATAATTATGCTGAGATCGCGGCCAGAGACAAGCTGAATGAGCTGCAGCTTCGGGTGCAACAGCTCTTTGAACAGGTGGAACAGATTGAGAAGGAGCAGAACTATCAGAGGGTGACTATTTTTCTGCTCGATGGTCGGATGTCGGTTACTTGTCGGCTGGCATAATATTTGTGTTGTTTTTGTCTTTTTGTTTGTTTTTGGTGGTTTGATGGAAAAATATGCCTTTTTAAATGTGATAGGTGGGCAATCAAGTTTTTATTTATGCTGTTGGAATAAACCTATGATCTTCCTTGTCTTTCAGTACCGCGAAGAACGTTTTAGGCAGACCAGCGAGAGCACCAACCAGAGAGTACTGTGGTGGTCTATCGTCCAGACGCTCATCTTCGCAGCCATTGGCTTCGGGCAAATGAGGCACCTCAAGAGCTTTTGTGAAGCCAACAAACAGGTCTAAAGTTCACTCTTATTTGTTATTTATGCAGTTTCATTTCATGCAGTACAAGTAAATATCACTTGGCGCATGTCACAATTCCAAAGATCTGGAGTGGTGAAAATATTGAATTAAAAGACACTTTAATATCTCAATGGCCCCTTTCTCCCAGAGGAAGAGTTATTTCAGAATTTATTTTACCTTGTATGGTTGAACATCTCCAGATTCTGAAGTCAGCCTATGCTGCATCCATTTAAATTTTAGAGACCGTTTTACCCTCTTTGCCATCATGGGCTACAGTTACCACATTTTTCGGTCGGAATGGTTTTATCTACAGTGAATTAGGTCTCGGTGTTCTGTCCTTGACTTTTTTTTTTTTTTTGTTAGTGTTGTCTAATCTATTGCTCTTCTGCAGTTCTCTTGCAACATTCTTGCAAGGTTCTCTTGCAAGGTTGCAACATTCAATTTTCAATTGTTTTTCCTTATTTCTAAACTAAATTTCTCATAGCCAAAATAAATTATCATACAAAATCATCTCATGATATTACGCAACAGCCTCTTCTCCAACTAGTTCAATTACAAACGCATAGCAATTAATTAATACGAGTACACGTAAGACCATCATTCTACCATGCCCTCAAAATCTAAAACCAAAATTCCAGTCCTGCATTTGCTTGCGCTCTTACGTGATTGGGAAAGAGTAAGAGGAGCGCGCCGAGCGCGAAGGCGACCATGCATATATCTGCTTCGTTTTGACATCCCGGGACTAACGAACACCGAGGGCATCCAGCACTTTCGTCTGGACCATGCATGAGGCAATCATCTATCTTTGCCGACTTTTGGATGAACGGCTAGCCAGGCGCAGCAATCACCCACAAAACATACCCGTCATCAAGGTCACAACTGCGCTATCGGTCCTGGCATCTGGGTCGTTCCAGAGAGTGGCTGGTGATGTCATGCACATATCACATGCATCTGTGTTAAGGTGTCTGACACAGTTAATTGACGCTCCAAGTTCTTCTCCATGCACTTCCACTGCAGAAAGAGTGGATGCCACCTCCTCCTCCACTGCAGTGAAATGCACATGGGATGACAGTTGCCCACCACCTGTTGCGTGCACACTTCTTCGGTGTGCAGAGAGCCTGGCTTTTACAGCGCCCTGCAGATCTCTCAGTTTATGCTTTAATTTGAGGATACTGCGCTTACATCTCCCCACCAAAGCCACATCCAGAACGATTCGCAGCTTAATTCCTTGGATCAGCCTTCAGTGCCCCGCTGCCATACAACACCAACATCTGTGAAATTTGGTTTTCAGCTTTGGCTCATTGTCTTCATGTTCTACTTACAAATGCGACTGCCCTATATGTTCGTGATAATCTAAAAAGTTGTGAAATTCTCATGAGGGAGGAGAATGATTTTCTAATTGAGGATATCTGTATTAACTAACTTGTGTCTTTGTAAATTTTTTTTTTACCATTGATAATACTGTGTATTTTAATGTGTGAATAAAGATATTATTAAGTAGGCTACTAGATTGAGCCCTACCCTGGCCAATACCAAAGCACTACCCATCTGTTAATCAATTTTAGCCAATAAAGAATAGCCGACATGGGAAGAATCATCATCTGTAAATGGGGTAATTAATTATAATAAAGCATTAGGCAGAAGTTCAAGTGAATGTGTTGCTGAAATCAAATGGGACATAATAGGCTACTGATATGGAATTGCGTGATTGCTGAGGCGGTTTCGGGGCGGGGGGATGACCGTGTGCGGGGTAAGAATCCTTTGTTAAAGCGTTTCTATGTCCTTCAGTTGCAAACCTAACATCGGAGTAGTTTGAGATTTCAAGTGTGCAATTTCTAAATGAGATCATATAAACTGTGTTTGATTGTTATTTTTGTGTGACTAGAATGTTCTCTTTATTTGTCTTCTTCCCTGTCTTACACGGAACAAACAGGCTGGTGTAGGAGGGGAACATTTTCAATGATCTGATTGCGCTGGTTGAGAAGCGCTAAATTCTTTATTTGTTATTTCATTATCGCGGAAATTTGTTTGTTTGCATAGCTTTAATGCCATGCTGGCTAGAATAAGAAATAAAAAAGTAGATGTCTGCATTACTTCTTGTAATTGGCACTGACATGCATAGGCACTACTATTACAGCAGCATATTGTCGGCCTGCTGATGAAACCTTGTATCTTCAAAATGATAAACTTCACAGGAAAATAAAAATAAATATAAAATTAAAAGATAATAATAACATAATATACATTGATAAATATAGTTGAAAATAAAGTTTAATTTTGCATTTAAGAATATTGGACAAGCAAAATTGTCTCATCAGTTTAGAGATACGAGGTTTTATCAGCAGGCCCACAATATTCAAATTTAAAGTGTGGTTTGCGTTTTCCATGGACAACAACTGCATTTTCATGGTTAATCAGAAAATCCTTGTTCCTTGTTTTCCTGATAGCCATAATCAATGAGCTTTGTACAGAGATCCTCTTACTTTGTAAGAGATCCTCTCTTTTGGATCAGTCACTCCTCTTTCATAAGGCCGCCTACATTCTAAAGTTAAGCGCTATGGGTGTGATCGAAGCGTGTAAAGGAGAATAAGCGTAACTCAAAAGCGCTTAACTCGAATCGCGTAAGAAAGGACTTGCGCGCAAATGGGAGAATAGACCCCTATGAGCGTAATATTTACGCTGAAAATTGAAGATGTTTGGTGAAAGGGTTTTTTCCACTCGGCCGACTTTGGCCCGGAGGGGTAATGTCGTCACCTGCGTGTCTGTCCGTCACCCGTCGTCTATCGTCTGTCCATGACATTGTCCGGGCCAGTACTCAGCAACTAATGATCACAGCTTCACCAAATTTCATATGGTAACTCATTATGACCCATAGATGTGCAACGTCAGGTTTTTTTGCTGGATTTGACCTTTGACCTTAGCGCTGTGACCTTGACCCTGGACATCTTGTCCAGGTCCGCACTCGGCAACTAATTATCGCAGCTTCATCAAATTTGGTATGCTAACTCACTGTGACACATAGATATGCAACGTCACATTTTTTGCTGGATTTTGCTGGACCTTAGCACTATGACCTTGAGGCAGGAAATCTTGTACGGGTCAGTACTCACCAACTACTGGTCGCAGCTTCGCCAAATTTGGTATGGTGACTCACTGTGATACATAGATGTGCAAAGTCCCATTTTTTGCTGGATTTTAGCTTTGACCTTAGCGCTGTGACCTTGAGGCAGGAAATCTTGCCCGGGTCAAGGGGCATTCAGCAGCGCGTTATGTTTTGCTCTTTGATAATTCGGTAATCGTTTTTCCAAAATTTCTTCATGGGTTCTTCACTCTCCGCATACTTGGGCATGGTTTTTACCTGATTTGAAACTGTATCCCTCTGCTGACCTATGATTTAATGAGTGCTTACCTGTCCAGAACCTGGCAAACTGTTAAAAGCTAGAGATTGTTTAAAAAGATGCATCTTGTGTATGGGCTGCTTAATAGCAGGAGAAGCAATATTAATAAATGAAGATTGACCAGTGTTTGACTTGACTTCAGCCAGATTTGAAGTTGTTTTGGTTTGCTTTTTTCCCTTAAATGACAGCATACTGTTTTTGAAAAACTATCACAATTGGATATTGTTGCTTTCAGTTTAACTGACCCTGCAAATTTATTATTTCCATTATTGGCTTGCTTCTGTGTTAAGTTATGGAAGCCGGTTATAAGTATTCAAAAAAGATGCAAAAATAAATTAAAACGAAACATTAGGGTATTATTTTTTATGAATTTTTGGTTGAGGGAGTAAGTGGTTCAAATAGGAGACTTGCTTACCAGTTTTTTTCCATGGAAAAACTGGACGGTGGATATACTTCACAAGTCCCTGTCAGTCCTTCGGTCAGGCTGTCCCTCCCTCCACTGCGTTTGGTTTCCAGGCCAGATTAGGACCGTCTCATTGCAGGGGATTTGTGTATTTCATGCTTGTTTCAACTGATTATGGGAGGTTCATCCAAGGAAGCCCTAAAAATAGGGGCGATTTCATATGGAATGTCTCACACACGAGGTCCTGAAATCTACTGATTGATCATTTATGTGAACATTTTTAATATGCTTTACAATCTTTGTGATGGTGGTAATTCAAGACCAAGACAAATTTTCAATTTTGTGCCAGGTGTGCTGTTCAGCTGGAGGACAGTAGTTTTCAGCCGAGCTCGTAGTGAATGGTTTGTAGGAATGAGTGCATTAAGTTTTCGCTGTCATCATGAAGTGTTTGTAGCTCATTGCCCTCACCTCTCTCTTCCTCAGCAATCTTTCCCTTCCATCTCGGCCATGGTGAGCAACGGCACTCTGTCATACGATCACGGCAAGGACGGCCGCCTGTCGGAACTGGGGGGCTGCTCGCCAGAGATCAGGAGCAAGGACCATGACACTTACCTGGCCATTCGCTACTCAAAGGGAAGGCTGACGGTACGTGAAATATTTATATAATTTACTTCTTGTCAATCTTCAGTTGTCTTTCATCGTCCTCTAGATGATGACTTTCTGGTACTGAAAGAAGTTTTTGTCAAATATTTGGCTGGAATTCTCTTGGCTATAATCCTGTTTTTAATAGGTTATGGTTGAAATTGATGATAAGAACGAATGGAAGGAATGCATTGATATTGGCGGAGTCCGCTTGCCTACTGGATACTACTTCGGGGCCTCTTCTGCCCCGGGAGACCTTTCTGGTAAATAGGAGAGCTTTTTGTCATTGCTAAAGTTTGGGAAATTCAAGGGGCACATTTTCAAAATGTTAACTGCCTAGCAAATATGTGTAGAAAATGCCAAAATTACTCTGCATTGTGAACAGTGCACATAATTACTTTTTAATCACTTTTTCATGGTAACTGTGACCGATAGTCGAGTACATTTCCCATGGAATGACTTGCTTGGTAATGCTCATCTCCCCTCCTTCCAGATAATCATGACATCATCTTGATGAAGCTGATGGTGGTACATACCCCTGAGGAGGACAGAATGGACTGGACTAGGATCGAGCCCAGTGTCAGTCTGCTGAAGTCTCCCAGAGGAGCAAAACAGAAAAGCACTTTAACTGGTGATGGAACAGAAGAGCGATAAGCAGTGAGGATGATTAAGCCCTTTCTGTACTTGCATAGCTTCACTTAGTAGGGGAGACTTGCGACTAATGAGCCTAATCATGGTTTGCCAATTTTAACCCTTTAAGTCCTGGTGGTAATGCTGTGGTATTACACCCAAATCCATTGGGCTTGATAAAGGAAAGAGATAAATTATGTTTGGTTAACAATTTACTCTAGATCTTGTTTGCCTAATATGGATAAATCACACTGATTAGGAAACTATTTAAGGAAAATATAAGGACTACAGCCCTTTCGATCTTGGACATTAAAAGATCTCCACATTTGCTACAAATGAAACATTGTTATTGAACTAGAAAGGTTAAAAAGTTTATTCTTGCGTAAATGACACAGTAAGTTGACATTAGGCTGTAAGAATTGAAGTAAACAATCTTTTTGGGAAATGCAATACTTTTTGGTATTTTATTTGACAGATTTGCAAAAAATGCCATGTCCAGAATTATTCATTCCCTTTTCTTGGTAATAGAGGGTATCGCCAACATGAAAAAAATGCCTGGATGTTGCATTCGTGCCCCGTTTCAGATGCATTATGCAATAGTTCGGTGACCCAGCCGCTTCCGGTCTCTGCAGAGCCCAACAGTAACTGAACTGTAGTCATTAAGGCCATGGGTCTTACTGTGAACCAGCCATGTGTTTGTCGAACGAAAATAAGTGGAGAAAACTTCAGAAATACCCCTGGATGAGAGACTTATACGCACAATGGGTCTCATTCATGAAACGTTAGTAAATTTGTGCGTAGACTTGCACATAAAAGCCTACGCTACTAAAAACCTACTCCAGATTCATGAACACCGCGGGAAATTCTGATCTGATCGTAAAAAAAACAAAAACAAAAATTGGTAGGGGTATGAATCATTTTGGGCATGACTGTTCATACACAAAATTATGATACAAACTATTCAAATTTCGTTTCGCCATGACAGTCCACCAGTTATGTCTATGGTCTCCAATGTGTTATGTGATGCATGATTTCGATCGATGAGTACTGAAAAGTTGTGTAGGTGCATGGTGTGTTTCTCACGATCAAGACAAACCATAGGTCCTCTCCTATTGGCTAAAGTGCAATATAAGGCACTAAAATGAATATTACAATGATTTTGATTGTTGCGAATCAGTCAAGATGGAGAGTGCCATATGGCAATCTTGGGATTTTAAAGCAGTCACGACTTAAAGGGTTGGGCAGCTCTGACATCTATTCATAACTAGTACATGATATGGCTCATTGGTCCTCATGAGTCATCAGACCCCCGCCTCCCCTACTATGAGTTCCCTACCAAATTCCTGCAGGATCTTGCTGGATTCATGTCACTCAGGGACAGCTCAAGTGCAGTTGTGTAATTTAAATGTAAAAAAAGCAGGAGATTACACTTGAAAGGAAGTTTTCATCTGCTGCTGAATTTGCTTATGTGATCTTGTATTGAGGTTCTGCCTGCTGCTCTCCCTCTCTGTGCTCGCAGACAACATTGATGATCCAACAGGCAATTTCCGCAGCACCCCTCTCACTGGTTGGAAGGTCTTCCTCCTTCTGCTCTGTGCCCTTCTGGGAATTGTAGTCTGTGCAGTGGTGGGAGCTGTAGTCTTCCAAAAGAGGCAAGAAAGAAATAAGAGATTCTACTAGAAGAAAGCTTCAGAGACCCCAACTGAGGAAACCAATGTGAACTTTTTTAGAGATTGTACAAAATTAATGTTTATACTGTTCTGGAATAAGAGGGTTACTTGTGGTATTTTCACATGATCTTCATGAAGTGTAAAAGTGACTCATGACTGCAAAGCTTCCAGAAGATTCAACTGACAAGCTGGAGGCTGAATTTTTTTCTCTCTCTACCTTTTCTTTTTATGTTGCTTTTGAGAAAGTGTCTTGAGTTTTAAAATGGAAATCAATCAAGGCCCTCTTTATAGTTATAACTATTGTTACCATTTTGTCTTCCAGTTCCGCTGTGTAAATCAATTTGTTTCTTTATGTTTTTTTGTATGCTTGCACTGCATTGCGACTGTTTACAGATGTAGAGAAGGTTGATTTGTTGATTTTTACTTTTTCCCCAAATGGACTTGTGCTTGAGAGGTAATTTCTGTGCTCATACTTGAGCCTGGGACACTGTCTATACTGCCTTAAAGTTGTTTTTGAATGTTAAATGCGGTTTCCTTTGCTTCGAAGATGAATGGTAAGAAATTGCCGGAAAGCATATGATGTGGTCCTTATGGCACACATTTGCAAGAACAGCTTAATTAAAGAAAAAAAAAACACTTGGTATTAAGTCCCATTGTGATAGAAGAGTTGTGAGGTAATCTCACATGAAAGAAATGGAAATCGATGTGTTAAAACGTATTGAACCCACGTTTCTTAGAACTTGCGCAAGATACAGTATCAGGTTGACAGTATATTCTTTGAGGGTGTCACAGTAGTCTGATTCAATTTGGCCTGTTGCCTGAGTTGTAATCAGCCTTCGCCATTAGGATTTCAGTTTTGCAGTGTAAGTCTTTTGGAAATTTAACTTTTAAATATACTGACCAAAACTTCCAACGCAACACTCGGGTTTATTGCAACACGTCATTTTCTTACGATAAGATTTAAATCAAAAACACAATTTTAGAGTCAGGAATGAAGAACAGATTTTTCCTGGTTTCCAATTCATTGCATCAGTTGAAGGCACAATTCTGGATCACCGAAGTCAGTATCTTGTATGGCCTCCTCTGGCGTCTCACACAGCCTGAATTCTGCGATGCATGGAGTCAATCAAATGCCGAATTTCAGCCTGTGAGATGCGGTCCCATTCCTCCTGGAGTGCTTGACGCAACTGTTGGACTTTGGCTGGTTCTGGATCACGCCTTCTCATCCGGCAATCCAGAATATCCCATAGATGTTCTTTAGGGTTTAAATCTGGGGAATACGCTGGCCAATCAAGACACTGAACATTATTCTGCCTCAGGTAGTCCTGTGGGACTCTGGGGACATGTGGTCTCGCGTTATCCTGTTGCAGCCTTCGGCGATAGCGATGGAGGAGTGGAACTGCGACAGGGGTAAGGATGTTGTCACGGTAACGGGCCGCACTGAGGTTTCCATCGATGAAAATGAGGTCTGTCTTATGTCTACTGCTTATTCCAGCCCAAACCATCACACTGGGTCCACCCCAGCAGTCATGCTGCAGGATGGTAGCGTCAGTGTAACGTTCCCGTCGCCTACGCCATACACGCAGTCTTCCATTAGACACACTCAACTTGAACCTCGATTCATCGGAGAAGAGCACCCTGTTCCACCTGAGAGCATTCCAGCCAAATGTGCCCTTGACCATCGCAGACGGACGCGGCGACATGCTGGAGTCAACACCAAACCATGGCGGGGACGTTGGTTGTGCAAGTCGGCTTCCCACAGGCGCTTGCATACGGTTTAGTCGCTAATCCAGTTCTGGTGACGACCTCTTGTCTGAGCAGCAGTGACTGTAGCTGGAGCGAAGCGATTGCGCAGGTGCTGGAGGCGAATATGGCGATCCTGCTGAGGGGTGGTGACACAAGGTCTGGGGGCATGTGGATCACCGGTGCTTCCTGTATTATTATACCGGCTCCAGAGACGTGATATGGTCGACACGTGGATGCCCAGGTTCCTTCCAACCCGTCTTTGCGACATTCCACCAGTGAGCATACCAACGGCTCGCTCTCGCTGATTTTGACCTAGGCGCGGCATGGTCACACGTTGACCCAGGATAATGCAAAGGAATATTTAAGTTGCCCATTGCTACGGCTATTTATTGACCAAATTCTCTAAGGATTGGTCAATGAGCTCTACTCAACCTGACGGGATAGGCAAAATTATAAACAATGTGCAATCAAGCGGAATGAGCTACCCACACGACAAAAAACAATTTTCTGAGCTTTTAAGTTGTAGTTGATGTATCATGGCTCAAAACCAATATCCCATTTTATGTACACCAAATATTTCAAAATTGTATGTGTTGCATTGGAAGTTTTGGTCAGTGTATAAATATCTACAAGCTACTGACATATATATTCATATTAACCTGCCATTCATAACTAAATCATTATTTTTTGTTGGACATCTGCAAGCCACTTTCTTATTTTATCTGCAGTTGGCTTGTAAGTAAGCCTGTTCAGAGCCTAGTGGCCCATCGGGCTGGTGCTTAACCCCGGAAGCGACTAGGAGTATTACTACTTTCCCTGGATGGGATGCCAGTCCATTGCAGGTACTCCCCCAGCTCTTAGTCAAGTTTCCCTGACTCTTTGCTGCTACCCATTTATACGCCAGGGTAGAGTTAGCCGTGAAAAGGAGTGCGGGAGTGAAGTGTTTTTCCCAAGAACACACCGTGAAGGTCATGGCCAGGGCTTGAACTCAAAACCTTTTGATCTCAAGTCAAGCCTACATAACCACTGCACTATCACGTCTCTATTCACAAGATGTTGGCTTGTGGGGTGTGCCAAGTTCCCATCATGGTTTGAGTAGTGTGATACCTACACTTTGTCAGAGTACAGTGTTATCCCCAAGTTACTGATAGTGCGGAATGCCATCAATGGGTACTTCTTGGGTCTCTTATTTGAGGTTTCCTTTCTCATCAATCCTCGTGTTCAAGATTCGTCATCATACTTGCAGCCTCGAAGCTCTTTTTCTGCTGAGGAGGGAGCTCTGAGAAGCGAAGAGGGTGGATACACTCGGAAAACTCTGAAAACAGCTGAAAGCGATGACATCAGTCGATAATGGCAGACGCTGATGGCAGATTCAACTGTGCACAGTCAGAAATGGGGGGACACCTCTCCTGACACTTTAGACCAAAGGTGGTCAACCCTGGTTCCACAGAGTCGCAGGGTCTGCTGATTATTGGTGTTACTCAGTACTCAATTGATGGTTTAGACATTTCCCTGCGTTTGTGCCCTTCGTTTACACGCAAACAAATTCGCCTCTGAAAACGATTCTTTCTAAAAACTCTGGCCAGAGTTTTAGGCAGCTGACGTCACAGTATGCGCCAGAACTTGCACCTGCGCCAAAAGTGGGCCCAATGTCTACATTTTCATTTGGCTGTGGTGATTGGATTCGTTTCTGTTGTTGCTATTTTCGGGATTCTGATTGGCTAATGTGAGCTTGATCTTATCGTTACACTGCCACCTACAGGTTTGACATGCTCTTGACGGCATATACGGGAACGTGTAAACGAAAAGTTCTGAAAACTGACGTGTGCATAATGCTATTTTTGAAACCGGAGACGGTGAAATGGTTTTTTATGAAAATAGCCGGCCACTTGTAAACGGAGTGGAAATGTCCCTAAAAGGTGATTACTTTGTTAAAATCTAATTGATGAATAAATGACATCAGCTTGGGCAAAATGACAGTTCTTTATTAACCTGATCTCAGAAGAGTATTACTCCGGATCTGCCGCGGATCTGTCCCGGCTCCAGCTGATCCGGGGCAGATCCGGAGCGGAGGAGCTTGCTATCTGGGAAGTAATCAGTCTTGAGAGTGAGACGGCTGAAGAGTTTTCAGCTTTGCATTCTGAGATTATATAGCAGGGAATGAATTCAAACCTGTGAACACAGAGCTTTTCTGTGAATAATAAAAATGTACAATTTTAGGTTGTCAAAATATGGGTGGTTTTTGTTCAGATTGTCCAATTTGTTTCTGAATTTGGAGGCTTTCATATGCAACACTCAAAGTGCCCCAATAAAAAGTAAAATAATAAATAAAGGTGGGAAAAAAGTGCTCCCAAAAAAAAAAAAAACTACGAACCCCAATTCCAATGAAGATCAGACGTTTTGTAAAATGTGAATAAAAACAATACAATGATTTTCAAATTATATTCGACCTATATTCAGTTGATTACACCACAAAAACAAGATATTTAATTTTCAAACTGATAAACTTTTTTTTTTTGGAAATATTCGCTTATTTTCAATTTGATGCCTGCAACATGTTCCAAAGAAGCTGGGACAGGAGCACATCATCTTTCCTTTTAACAACACTCAATAAGCATTTGGGAGCTGAGGATACTATTTGTAGAAGCTTTGTAGACTTCAGTTGCTCGACAGTCTGGGGTCTCCTTTGTCATATTTTAGGCTTAATAAAGTGCCACCCATGTTCAATGGGAGACAGGTCTGGACTGCAGGCAGGCCAGTCTATTACCCGCACTCTTTTACTACGAAGCCACGCTGTTGTAACACAGGTGGAATGTGGCTTGGCATCATCTTGCTGAAATAAGCAGGGACTTCCCTGACAAATGGTCACGGACATTCAATGTTGCTTTTCGGCCTTGTCGCTTACGTGTAGAGATTTCTCCGGATTCTCTGAATCTTTTGATTACATTATGGACTGTAAACAATGAAATCCCTAAATTCCTTGCAATTTCACATTGAGGAGCGTTGTTCTTAAACTCTCCCCTAATCTGGTAAAACCTAGTAACTCACTTTTTCATGAAACTGAGAACAACTTATATCCTTCAGGATAAACTTGCTTTAAAAACAAAAAAGAGAATGGGTATTCTCAATGATGACAGTAGGTAATTTATTTGCTGCTTAGTAACTGCAAAAGTGGGTCTAACTCAATTTCCACCAAAAAGTGAGTTACTAGGTTTTACCAGATTAGGGGAGAACTGTTGGACTATTTGCTCAAGCAGTTGTTCACAAAGTGGTGAACCTCACCCCATTCTTGCTTGTGAACGACTGAGCCTTTCAGTGATGCTCCTTTTATAACTAATCATGACGCCTGTTTCCAATTAACCTGTTCACGTGTTGAATGTTCCAAACTGGTGTTTTTCAGTTTGGTTATCAGTTTGATCATTCAATATCTTGTCTTTGCCAGATACTCAATTGTATATACGTTGAAAAGGATTTGAAAATCATTGTATTCTGTTTTCATTCACGTTTAACACAACATCCAAACTTCATTGGAATTGGTATTTGTATATTCCCCCTTTCCCATTTGTATTTTTACATATTTCTCACGCATAAATTGACAAGGTGGCGTCATGGTTAAGTGTGCTTGACGTGGGAATCGAAAGATCCTGAGTTCAAATCCTTGCCACAGCTTTCACAGTGTGTTCTTGGGCAAAATCCATTCTCTCCTCTGGTGCCTCACTCTACCCAGGTGTAAAATTGGGTACCACTGTCAGGGAAACCTGCGATGGACAAGCATTCCATCCAGGGGGAGTAGCAGTACTCCTAGTTGCTTCATGCCACAGCAACTGGAGTTCTGCACTGGCCTGATGAGCCACATGGGCTCGGGATAGACTTTGCCTTTGCCTTGTTACGCTAAAATTTTTCAAATCATCAACCTCATTTTAATATTCAGCTTCAAGAGCCTGAGTGAACATGGAATGCTGTTTGTAAATCATGATTTCATTTATTGAAAAAAAAGGCCGTCCAAAAATACGTGGTTCCATGTGAAAAAGTAATTGCCGCCCTTAGTCATGAAATCAACCAATTAAATACATTGATCATTGAGCCCAATTTTACTAGATACACCCAGGCATAATTACCGCCAGCACTGATGAGCGTAAACATCACTAAAATTTAACCTGTCAGGAGATGTGAAGTAGGGTAAAAGCAGTTCATAATTATATCACTTTTAGACTAATTACTTTTCTCAATGCAGTGGCATCTGAGTTATCAACCATCACACGTGTGCGCCCTTGGTCTTTACGTACAGAAATTCCTTGTTTCTTTCATGAATCTCCTAAGCAAATTATGCACTGCAGAGGGTGAAATGCACAAATCTCTTTCTATTTTTCTTTAAGGAATATTGTTTTTAAATCCATTATTTTTTTCATGCATATGCAGGCAATTTGTTCTGTTCTCCTGAAAGACCCGGCCTTTAACCGTTTGGCTCCTAGCTGGTCCAAAACCAAACATGACTGCTTTGTTCAGGTTAATTTAGACAACTCATATATATTCAATTCAGATATTCTCAAGTTTTATTCAATTCTCAGTTTACCATAGCACTTCATGGTATGAAATAGTAAAATTAAATGTTGCTTATACATTTCAACACAAGGTGGATGCATTATACTGCAGAATGTAGCACATTTTACAGATTGAGAGCAAATATTCAGAGATGCATAATCAGTTTGAATTTTGCGCCACTAGTCATTAAATGTCCCTCCTGTTGTCTTCGACACCTTTAAACAATAGCCCCAAACTGAAGCAAAAACACTATGATTAGTTACGATATTTAATATCTACCATTACCATTATCTACCATTAGTTTTTGCTAAAGACCTAGATTAGTAGAATCAGGTGTGTAACTGCTCAGTTTGAATGAAAGCCTGTACCCACAGGCCCTTTCTGGGTAAGACCGAGGACCCCTGCACCAAGGCCACAAAAAAGCACAAAAAAGCCTGGGAGTCGATTAGCAAAATACAGAAATGATACTTTTTTGCATATTTTTCGTTCTTAAATGGTTCAGATCATCAAACAAATTTTAATATAAGAAAAATATAACCCAAGAAAATACAAAATGCAGTTTTTAAATGAGGATTTTATTTATTAAGGGGAAAAAGCTATTCAAACCTACCTGGCCCTATGAGAAAAAAATATTCTGAGGACTGACGAGACATAAGTTGAACATTTTTGAAGGTGTGCGTCCCATTACATCAGGCGTAAAACTAACACTGCATTTCATAAAAAGAACATCATACCAAATGTCAAACATGGTGGTGGTAGTGTGATGTTTGGGGCTGCTCTGCTGCCTCAGGACCTGGACGACTTGTCGTAATTGATGGAACTATGAATTCTGCTCTCTACCAGAAAATGCTGAAGGATTTTCAAGCGCACTTGGGTTATGCAGCAGGACAATGATCTGAAACACACAAGCAAGTCCACCTCAGGATGTCTTAAAAAAAAAACAAATGAAGATTTTGGAGTAGCTTGTCAAAGTCTGGGCTTAAATCCTACTGAGATGCAGTGACATGACCTGTAACAGGCTGTTCATGCTCAAAACCCCTCCAGTGTGGCTGAATTAAAATAATTCTGCAAAGAAGAGTGGGCTAAAATTCTTCCACAGTGATGTGAAAGACTCATTGCCAGTTATTGCAAATGTTCGATTGCAGTTGTTGTCACCGAGGGTGGCACAACCAGTTAGTAGGATTTAGGGGGCAATTACTATTTCACATAGGGCCAGGTAGGTTTGGATAGCTTTTTTCCCTTAATAAATGAACTCATCATTTAAAAACTGCATTTTGTGTTTACTTGGGTTGTCTTTGTCGAATATAAAAATTTGTTTGATGATCTGAAATATTCAAGAGACACAAAACATACACAAACACACACACACTTGCATGACATGTACACACACACACAAACACACACTCGAGTGCGACGCACAGACGCACACACATAGTCACGTGTGACACACACATACGACAAACACAAACACTTGTGCGCACGACACACACCTACATACTTGTGCGCAACACACAATCTTGTGCGTGACATACACACACTCACGCACAGCAAACAAACACGCCCATGTGGCAAACAAACACACACACGTGCTACAGACACACTTGCACAAGTCACACACACACACACTCGGATGCAACATACGTAACAAACACATACAAACGATAAACAAAAACACACACAGACTCGTATGCAACGCACACACACACACAGGCAGGTATGCAACAGACACACACACACACACACTCGCGCAGAGCAAACAAACACGCCTGTGAGACACACACATACCACACAGGCATGCCACATACACTTGTGCGCGTGACACACACACACGTGCGCGACAGAGCCACACACGCAAACGCACACACAGCAAACAAACTCACCCAAGCAACACACACACATATCCATGCAGGCCACGCACACACACACACACACTTGCGTGTGACACACGCACACACGGGACCATTTTCATTCAGTCGTCTGGAAATAGTAGATCTTGATACTTTCATCTCTTCACTTATTACTCTGGGATGATTATATCATCCCAGAGTAATAGTGCTGTCAACTGCCAATTTTTTTTTACTTTTCATGTACAGATAACAAACATTGGAGAAACTTAACTCCATTTTGCGCCTCTATTGCCACTAGTTCTCAGTGAATCAGTCCTGATGAAATGCTCTTTGGCGTTTTTTACAGTGCCCTGGGAGCATTAACGTATTTGGGATCATGTGAGGCCACAGAGTGGCTACAAACAATCTCAGAGTGCTCCTTCCGTTGTGTCACCGTGTTTAACACTGTGACACTGCTCAAAATTCATGTCACTTTCTATACTGGAACAACTGACCATTAGAGGTAATTTTGCAGAATACGACTACTACTACTACTACTGCAGCTAGCTTGGCTATTAATGGAATATAATAATATTCAGAATAATGTTGCCTCAAGCCAGTTTAAACTAATTTTTCAGCATCAATAATCATGGAATGAGCCTTCAAACATGCATTCAGGCGATGCAACAGTCAAAAAAAAAAAAAAAAATTGTGACACCTTTCAATTGTTATGAAAAAAGTGATTTTTTTTCAGTGCTTTTGTTTATTACCTACATTTTTTACCTCAATATACTTATGGGAATTTTTATTATTTGTATTATTATTATTTTGCATTATTATTATTATTATTATTATTATTATTATTATGTTCTCATTGCCTACAATAGTATTTTTCAATACATTCGCACCAAAAAAATTATAGAGAGGTAATATATCAGGATCCCTTTAAGACAAGCCTGGTGGTGAAATCATCGCTTTACACTACTGAATATTGTAGAATTTGAGGCGATTGGCAACGGTCGCACAAATGACTCACAGGACACCGCTTCAAACACCACTAGTAGGAGATCTATTGACATCTGGGTTTTCACGGAACTTGGCCTGTAAAAAATAAAGTAGCCAGAGAAGATGCTCAGCCTTCATGTCATAAAAAAATGAAATGTACATACAGCTCCCTCTATAATTATTGGCATCCCTGGTTAAGATGTTTTAAGAGCCTTAAAATAAATTCAATGTTTATTGCAGAAGCGTACTCTCACACTGAAATTGTAGAAAACTGTAACCTTCAACTCAAGTGAATTTTAAGGAAAAAAAAATCCCTGACTAAGAAATAATTATTTGTCATAAAATCACCTGTTCCACAATTATTGACACCCCTAACAATTCCTGGGAATTAAATGTAATTGAAGTATTTCTGTCATTTCTACAGTAGTTTACAAAGTTGATCAGAGTATCTTGAACATTTACTTAGTAAATCATCACTTCCTGTTTCCCTGGCATATAAATATGACGTGACACAGAGGCCATTTCTCTTATCCACTCTTCAACATGGGAAAGACAAAGGGACACACCATTCAAGTAAGGCAGATGTGTGTTGACCTTCGCAAGACAGGCAATGGCTACAAGAAAATAGCCACACGCCTGCACCTGCCCATATCTACTGTCAGAGGAATCATTAAGAAGTTTAAAACAACTGGAACAGCGGTAAACAAGCCTAGACGAGGACGCAAGCTTTTTTTACCACCACGCACAGTGAGGAGGATGGTAAGAGAAATAAAAAGTTCTTCAAAGCTCCCTGTTAAAGAATTGCAACAAATGGTAGTCTCTTGGGGTCACAAAGTCTCCAAAACAACCATCAGGCACTATCTACATGCCAACATGCTGTTTGGGAGGCATGCATGGAAAAAACCTTTTCTCACTCACAATCATAAAGGCAAATGTCTGGAGTTCGTGGAGCAGTACTGGGACTTCAACTGGCACCGTGTGCTTTGGTCAGATGAGACCAAGATGGAGCTTTTTGGCAACAAACACTAAGTGGGTCTGGCAGAACACAAAAGATGAGAATGCAGAAAAGCAACTCATGCCCAATGTGAAGTATGGGGAAGGATCGGTAATGCTGTGGGCCTGTTTCTCTTCCAAAGGCCCTGTGAACCTTGTTAGGGTGCATGGCATCATGAACGCTTTGAAATGCCAGGACATTTTAAATCAAAATCTGGTGGCCTCTGCCCAAAGCTGAAGATGGGTTGTCACTGGGTCTTTCAGCAAGATAATGACCCTAAACATGTGGCCAAATCTACACAGAAATGGTTCACCAGTCACAGAATCAAGCTCCTACCATGGCCATCTCAGTCCCCAGACCTCAACCCCATTGAAAACCTGTGGAGTGAGCTGAAGAGGAGAGTGCAGAGGAGAGGACCCAGGTCGCTGGATGATTTAGAGAGATTGTGTAAAGAGGACTGTTCAAAGATCCCTCTTTCTCTATTCTCCCATCTTGTGAAACATTGTAGGAGAAGGTTAGGCGCTGTTTTGTTGGCAAAAGGGGGATGTACAAACTATTAACATCAGGGATGCCAATAATTGTGGCACACATGATTTGATGTAAAAGAATTTTTTCTTAATGTGGGATTTTTTTCCGACTGAATAAATGAACTCAAATTAAAGGTTAGATTTTCCTCTTTTTTTTTTCATTGTGGTCCTATATTATTTAGAAAAAAAAACTGAATTTATTAGAAGTTAAAGAACACATCTTAACCAGGGGTGCCAATAATTATGGAGGGCACTGTATCCTGGGGGTTCTGAAAATTGGAGAGGAATGGACAAAAAAAAAAAAAAACTACTCACCCAAAAGTGACCTATTTTCAGCATTTGTAACAGGCCTACTTATGACTGCACTTGCACAACTTTCATGGTACTGCTTTTGTTTCTGTCAGATGTGACTTTAATGAAGAATAGTAGTTGCTGAGACGTGTGAGGCTTTCTCTCACTGCAAAGCAAAAATGTCATTGTTTCAAGGGCATTGTTTTGATTTTTTCTATGTGAAGCTAACTATGATGCTGAAAATGCACATAATGCAAGTATTTTAGTTGAAGTCCCAAATTATGTCATTATTGGTGCAAATAAAGTCGAATATTCACCTTTTTAATGATTTTTTAAAGGGTCCCACGTTAGCTTTTTAAACGGGCTCCCAGATGCTTACGACTGTTAAACTCCAATAATATTGACAAGCTTTCCAACTACTCTTCTCAGCGACTTCGCCCTATAAACTCTCTCCATCTGCGACAAATCATCGGCCTTACAGAAAACGAACTCCACTGTCGATTCCTTAAATGGTTTTCTTTTTTAACTTGCACTTTTCCTACTTTGAACGTAATTTATTTTAAAACTACAACAACCACAGATCTTGCATGCATCAAGCCTGCATAAGAAACGCCCACTGATGATAGGCTAACATTGATTGGGTGCTGCCGAGCGTTAGCTAACGTGGCGTTGGTTTCTTTGCGCATACTCAGCTCTCACTACCTGTCTCTCCAACTACCGGTAGTGGTAACGTTAGCTATAGTAACGTCAAGATGGTGGCTATTAAAATGCAGTATACCTTGTTTTCTGTTTTGCTCTTTAACGTTCTTCACAGTTTGACATCCGCATTATATTTCCATATAGGGGAGACCGAGAAGAAATGCTTTATCGAGGAAATCCCGGATGAAACCATGATAATTGGTAATTGCCTATGGCCATAGCCGATGCATGCAGTTAGGTAGAGCTAGCTGACGTTAGCCGGGTCATCCGTCAGGAAGGCGATGAGCTAACTTAGCTAGCTGACACGTTTTGGGGGAAAAGGTGTGACTGAATGGCTGCAAGCTCGCTAACTCCACTATTACAGCCTGATAGCCTGCTAACCGTCGTCTGTTTTCTGTATGATCGCTTAAAATGTTTCAGTTTCTTTCTCGATCGATTTTTACGTTATCAGTGGTGTAAAGTTGTTGGTTAGCAGGGCTGGGGCTGGTCAACATTACCGCAATGATGCCGACAGCCGCACAGGTTTCTCGCCAACGAATATGTTTCTGGCTAACTGTTGCTAGTTAGCTTCTGAATTAAGTTAGTAATAGTAACAAGTTGTCTGTCGGTTGTTTTTAGTGACGAAAACAAAATGATGTTTCATTAGTTGATAATGTGAGATTTGGCCAGTTCCAAACTTTTCCTCTTTGATTAACTGGTATCTTTTTGATGACGAAATATCTGGCATAGCGGAATACCGGGCATCTACCACTGTGTACTGTGCAGTCGGCCATGTATTCAGTCAGCTGTATGAATATTTAACCATGCTCATGACACGATCACTTATGAAGGTAGCTAAATTAAACATTACTTTGCGTTCATTCTTGCACAGTTACTCTGTCAAACCGGAAACTACAGTTATTTTTGCTGTAATACTTCATGACCAATACAACTCGACTGAGCAAAACTTCGTTGCATGTATCGATGCAAAAAAAAAAAAAAAATGCTGTTGCAAATTACCCTTCTTTATCGTGTTCTATGTCAAGTAGCTAAGGTTAAGCGTCGAACAACCTTTTGTCACCGTCAGTCATAACCTCCGCCAAGCAGGTTATGTTTTCAATCCGTGTTTGTCTTTTAAGAGGATTATTCAAAACGTGACGAACAGATTGGGACGAAATTTGGTAGGATGGTCGGAGGTAGTTCAAGGGGAAGATGATTCAATTTTGGAAGTGACCTGGGACATATTCTGGCTTCTAGATCGAGAAGAAGTTAAAATGTGCTTGAATAGACTGATTGTCCCACATGTAGCTAATGGACAGATTTTTGTAGAATTTCAGTGTTAAGTAGAATCTACACAAATTTGGAATTGATTATAGTTGGTGGTGATCTGGGTAATATTCTTGTGGATCCAAAACCAATAATATTGTCTTAAGGTGTAGCGGAGGTATTCGCTCTACGGAGTCTCCTCCTATTTCCCATTTAGTATGTTTTATATTTACTTTTTATATATTATTAAACTTATATATGTTTTATATATTTATATTTTGTAGGATGTTGCTTATCTTCTCATTCATCCTTGCTTGCCATCTATTTTAATATCCAGGGAACTACCGTACACAGTTGTATGACAAACATAAGGAAGAGTACTTGCCTGCCACTCAAGGACTTGGAATGTTTGTAGAAGTGAAGGATCCTGATGAGAAGGTAAGCTGAATCAGGTCAACTCCTTTTCTTGCATCAGAAGATGTACGATCTTGCCTAACTGGATTGCACTCTGCACTATATACCCCCTCAGCTTGCCTTACTAGTGGGTGTGCTTGACCTTCGACCCACAGAAAATTAGGTCAAAATCAGATCTTTGACTTTGACATCGAATAGGCTGCCGGAGACTCCCAATATGCATACCCTGTTTAAATTTGAGGACTGTACCTACAATGGTTCAGCACCTAGAGATGTAACATACGATGGAAAGATGTACGGACAGGCTGACAGATGACCGATGGGACGACAGTTACACACTGGCAAGAATTGCTGACGGGGGTAAAAAGGACGTATGGGTGTTGGTTTTTTTTTTTTTCCTAACCCCCATTTAGACTGGCAGACCTTCTAAAAATATAGATCTTAGTTTTGCTGCATCTCATTCACTTGGGGATCAGAGACAACTAATTTGTTTTTCATGTGTCTTTCCTAGGTGATTCTCTCTCGTCAGTATGGTTCAGAAGGCCGGTTCACATTCACATCTCACACGCCCGGAGAGCACCAGATTTGCCTGCACTCCAACTCCTCCAAGTTTGCTCTCTTTGCAGGAGGAATGCTGGTGAGAAAATGCCTTTAACTAGCTTAATGCATGCATTATATGGTCCAAGACTGTGTCCTATTGGTTGGTACATTCTATGAACATTCTTTCAAGATTTCTGTCTTCAACTGTTACAGGCCTACCAAAGAAAACGTAGCCTCAGCACACAAAAACTTTGAAATGCCTACATTAATCGCGGAAATAGCAACAGAAAAATAATACCCCGCTACCGAAACTGCAAAAACCGCAACATAAACTGTTGACTCGTAGCATAAGACTATGAAACTGCAACATCTTCTTTCGCATCCGTCTTTGCCATTTACTGCGCTTGCGCGTACCGACCCAGGCTGCTTTCAGAGATAGCGGAATCAGGCGTGTCTCCTTCGGTTGGTAAGTAAAACTTCCAAATATGACGTTATTGTTAATGCAGATGTTTAACAATGAATTGTAAGACGTAGCTGTTACATCCACATTCTCGTAAATTCGCTTATTTTAGCATGTCACCCTGCCGAAAATGAACGATGCACTGTCGATTTCGCTGTAGTCTTAGAGTTGCCTACTTGACGACTTTCTCAAGACGTATACATACGTCTTGAGTGGACAAACAATCCCGATTTGGAAAGTCGCCAGATTAAGCGAGAAAGTCGTCAAGTTGGCGACTCTAAGAATTTAGCGAAATCGACAGTGCATCGTTCATTTTCGGCAGGGTGACATGCTAAAATAAGCGAATTTACGAGAATGTGGATGTAACGGCTACGTCTTACAATTCATTGTTAAACATCTGCATTAACAATAACGTCATATTTGGAAGTTTAACTTACCAACCGAAGGAGACACGCCTGATTCCGCTATCTCTGAAAGCAGCCTGGGCTGGTACGCGCAAGCACAGTAAATGGCAAAGACGGATCCGAAAGAAGATGTTGCAGTTTCATAGTCTTATGCTACGAGTCAACAGTTTATGTTGCGGTTTTTGCAGTTTCGGTAGCGGGGTATTATTTTTCTGTTGCTATTTCCGCGATTAATGTAGGCATTTCAAAGTTTTTGTGTGCTGAGGCTACGTTTTCTTTGGTAGGCCTGTGTTAGCTCCTTGCATTGACAGATGATCTGCCTAATGCTTTATCTGGTTATTTGTCTCCAGTTTTCTTGGATGCATTTTAAGAGTGTCTCCTGTAAAATGTTTTTCTCCAGAGGGTTCACCTGGATATCCAGGTTGGGGAGCACACTAATAATTATGCTGAGATCGCGGCCAAAGACAAGCTGACTGAGCTGCAGCTACGGGTGCGACAGCTCGTTGAACAGGTGGACCAGATTCAGAAGGAGCAGAACTATCAGAGGGTGACTATTTTTCTGCTCAAAGTTCGGATGTCGGTTACTTGTAGTCGGCTGGCTTAATATTTGTTATTTTTGTCTTTTTGTTTATTTTTGGTGGTTTGATGGAAAAATATACCTTTTAAATGTGATAGGTGGGCAATCAAATTTTTATTTATGCTGTAACTGTTGGAATAAAACTCTGATCTTCCTTGTCTTTCAGTACCGTGAAGAACGTTTTAGGCAGACCAGCGAGAGCACCAACCAGAGAGTACTGTGGTGGTCTATCGTCCAGACGCTCATCTTGGTGGCCATTGGCTTCTGGCAAATGAGGCACCTCAAGAGCTTTTTTGAAGCCAAGAAACTGGTCTAAAATGCACTCTTATTTGTTATTTATGCAGTTTCATTTCATGCAGTACAAGTAAACATCACTTGGCACATGTCACAATTCCAAAGATCTGGAGTGGTGAAAATATTGTATTAAAAGACACTTTAATATCTCAATGGCCCCTTTCTCCCAGAGGAAGGAGGCGTTATTTCAGAATTTATTTTACCTTGTATGGTTGAACATCTCCAGATTCTGAAGTCAGCCTATGCTGCATCCATTTAAATTTTAGAGACCGTTTTACCCTCTTTGCCACCATGGGCTACAGTTACCACATCTTGCGGTCGGAATGGTTTTATCTACAGTGAATTAGGCCCCGGTGTTCTGTCCTTGACTTTTGTTGGTGTTGTCTAATCAGGCATAGTGCTCTTCTGCAGTTCTCTTGTAAAGGTCAATTGTGCTTCTCAAGGATATTTTTGTGCGTAAATATTTTTCATTTTTCTTTATCAATCAAATAAATCATTGGAAGAGGGGTGGCAGAATTCTTTTATGGAAAGGACTAAAATGACTATCATTGAGTTATTTTCCTCAGACGCTTATGGAAGTAAACGATGTTTTGAATCTCCATGGATCACCCATTTTTCCTGGCAGTCATTCTGAAATTGACTTGTGTAACCGCTAAACTGCATTCATCTCTCTTCAAGCATTATGAGCATAGCATCATCGCTGAAAATTGAAGATGTTTGGTGAAAGGGTTTTTTGCTCTTAGATAATTTAATAATAGTTATTCCAAAATTTCTTCATGGGTTTGCACACTCCCCGCATACTTGGGCATGGTTTTTACCTGATTTGAAACTGTACCCCTCTGCTGACCTATGATTTGATGAGTGCTTACCCGTCCAGAAGCTGGCAAACTGTTCAAAGCTAGAGATTGTTTATAAAAGAAGAATACACAAAGATGCATCTTGTGTATGGGCTGCTTAATAGCAGCGAAAGCAATATTAATAAATGAAGATTGACCAGTGTTTGACTTAAGCCTTTTATCAGCCAGATTTGAAGTTGTTTTGGTTTGTTTTTGTCCCTTAAATGACAGTATACTGTTTTTGAAAAACAACCACCATTGGATATCGTTGCTTTCAGTTTAAATGAGCCTGCAAATTAATTATTTCCATTGTTGGCTTGCTTCTGTGTTGATTTATGGAAGCTGGTTATAAGCATTCAAAAAAGATTCAAAAATAAATTAAAACGAAACATTTGGGTATTATTTGTAATGAATTTATGGTTGAGGGAGTAAGTGGTTCAAATAGGAGACTTGCTTACCGGTTTTTTCCATGGAAAAATTGGATTGTGGATATACTTCACAAGTCGCTAGCAATCCATGCATTCACCTGCCATTCTGATATTTGAGCTTTCAGAAATGTTCAGGTCAGTCTATCTTTAAACCAATTGTATTTTCTTAAATTGTGATTTGATAGACTTTGAGACTGTTGTATCTGCTTCAATGGGAAAATATTCTAAACTGCTTTATTTTTTGGCTTCATAACTTGACACTGTAAAAATGGTTTTTAAATTTAGTTTGATTGTATGTACTATAATTGGGGGGTGGGGGGGGATTTGTGCATATTGTATTTTTGAGTGTGATATTTACATAATTTTTGTGCCGACTTTAACCGTTCTCTGCATATTTGCTTATTTTTGCTTGACTCGTCAGAGAAAGTCCATCCAATCTGTACATGTTGCCTCCACCTCACCCACTTACCAAACCACAAATGTTTTCTCGGTAATTACTTCCATCACAGGTGCTCTGTTGTAGATTATTCATTTAGTGCCATTTATTTTATTTTTTTTCCTGTTAGTGTTGCTAAGAGGGCTTTTGCTTGTTATTCTTTTTTTAGTTTTGAAACTAATATTTTAAGGACAGTGGGTTAAATGGGTGCAGGGTTTCAGTGTCTTGAGCCGTTGTTTAAATTTGCATACAAAAAATTCACATTCTGATTAAGTGAATCTTTGTAAGTAGACTTGAAAATAAACTGTTCCTTCCCTTACGGCGCCGTGTATTTATGTACAGTTTGGGCATAGCACTGTGCACATTGCTGCTGTAGGCGATGTGTGTGTATACATACAAAATTACCGAATTCCTTTATAATTTGAGATGTGGAGATTCCCTCAATTCACCCGCTTTAACCGCGTTGTCCGAAATGACTAGCTGCATACCAGTTAGGATAAAAATGGCTTCATTGCTTTCATTTGCGAAAAAAAAGGTACACATTCGGTGAACTTCGTGAGTTGAACGTGCAACTTTTTATCTCAATTTACGCTGTACTGGTTTGGCTGTCATTTGCCTGGTCTTTTAATTTGGCCTTCACTACGAAATGGCAAATTTTATTCATAATTTGTCCACGCTTACACCAATTAGAAAGCAACCGTTTTTATCTGTCACCATTTCCCCCTGTTAAAAGAAACCTATTTTCAATATAGAGCTCCTCAGGGCATGCGCGGTTATTTCAGAGAATGAGATTCGGATAGCAAGCTCCTCCGCTCCAGATCTGCCCCAGCTCTGAGCCGGATCTGCTGGAGTCGGCACTGAGCCAGACCAGATCCGGAGCGGAGGTGCTTGTTATCTGGGAGATGTGTAAAGGGTAAATTACCATGGCAACTAACCCTCGTCTTGGATGCTAACCAGCGGACTAATGGAATCCCCAGGATGAACATTTAGAACTTCTGCATTCGAAAAACATTTTTTAATCGCATTTTTTGCACATTCATGGGTCCTCCACTCAATATAACCGGTGACAGAAATTGCAGTCCTGCTGTGTGGTCTAGGAACCAATATACGGCACTCAAGTTTCCTATTGAACTCTATTTGAGACGCACCACATAGAAAATAGCCAGCGTGTATATTTCTCCACTGAGCAGGGAGTCGGGCGCTTTGCTTGTCCTTATGTAGCCGGCTCATATTTGCGTTAGTGGCTTTTTGAATGAGATCTTGGGAAAACGGTTTACTATTTTCTGTAGGAATGACAAAACCTTACAACATAATCTGAATGAGTTGCTTTCGAGCAATATTGTGAGGCAAGTATTGCAAGCTGGCTGGTTTAAAAGACCATGTAGCTTGTCGGCTAGTTAGCTAACCAAAATGAAAATAATCATTAGGTAAACCGCGAGTTTTAGTTCTTAGCTACGTCGAGGAGATGTGGATTGCTGAAACGTTTGTGTTGAAGGAATGGGTACGTGCGAATTTTAAAACAATTGGAAATGAATGAGGAAATGGATGGAGTCAAGCGTTCCCCGTAGATGTGAAAATACTGATTAAGAGCACTTTCTTGCACTCCGCCACTTGGCTAGTGTCAAAATAGTGTAACGTTAGTTTAATTTAAAGCGATTTTTTGCTCACCTGCTGAAGATCATTGAGAGGCGATTGGAAGATGATGTATTCTTCTCGCAGGAAACCGGTCCTATATTTTAAGGAGGACAAAAGGTAAGAAAAACTACTTAGGAACTGTTAGCCATTTAGTGGTCAGGTCAGAAAGGTGAGTCGAGATTTGCTGATAACTGGCCAGGTCGGTAAACTTATCTGTATAGCCAATGAAGCTGTGTAGCTTCTGAAGCACACAATTGCTTGCAGCAGTGTGTTGTTTGCTCGTTACCTTTATTTACTGAATATATTTAGCTGGCCATCCACAATTTCACGTAGCATTTGGCTAATCATAAAGTTTTGAGGGTATTTTGCGCCTATGCGCGCCGTATTTTACCGTTAAAACTTGCGAGATGTATTTGGTGTCTGACATCCTGAGCTGGCTTGTTTATATACTTGGAGTGACGTCTTCCGCCTGTCAGACGAAATGTCCATGATCATGCTTTGCATTAAACAAAGGTGAAATGTGTGGTGACATTTTATTTTTTAGATTTGAAAATCTAAAAGGTCATCGTCAAGGAAATGGTCTGTGAGTATAGTAGCGTCTGTGGCCGTGTTTTGAAATGGTGCGTAAAATCAAAATTGCGCGATCAGCATGTGGTGCATGCTTGCTCATTGTGTTTACTTAACGGGACATTTATACGTTTTCAAGTGCCAACCAAATACCGAAAAGGACAGTCACATGCAGGTCAACAGCAATTATAGAACGGGAATTAGGTGTCATTGTTAGCTGCATGATAATAGAAGTACATGGCATAACTTAACTTTGGTTGTCTGTCTTGCCTTTCCACTGCATCACCTTTTCATGCCTTTCAGTAAACTCTTACACTCGGCACATTTCTGCTTGCTGTCTTCCATATACTGAAATGGCTAAGCTTCCCATTACAAACACCCGTGTGAGTTAATGAGGTACTGCAACATGTATGAACCTGTTTGAGGACGAAGGCAAGTCGCATACATTTTCAGCGCTGCCAACTTTCTACGCAATCTCACGCATACGGCGCAAGTTTCGCATTTTGAAGGCGTATTCACCGTAGTCAGCAATTATTCAACCACCGAATATTAATAAGATTCTTACGCGTGATTAAAGGCCTTTGAGTGGAAGTCTCAATTTCAATGGCGTTAAGGTGGATTTCACCACCTGTACCACCAGTAACTTGGAAGCGATTGTGCCTCCAAACGCTGTGTGCTTTTCCTCATTTAAGGGTTGGAAGCAATGTCTGTTTCATGATCGTTTAAATTGTTTAAAATAAATGAGACCTTTTGAATCGTCTTTATGCAATCCCATTGCTTCCAACCCCTGTGTTAAGACAAACGTGAGAATTGCAGAGTCATAATTGATTTAACATAAACCCCCAAGGTCTCTGCCTCACCAGTATGGTCAGGCAAGCTATTCCACATTGAAATTGCTCTTTGGGTAAAGAAATATTTCTGAATATCAGTGCTAAATTTACCTTTGGTCAACTTCCATTTGTGACCCCGAGTTCTACACACAACACTTAGTCGAAGGAATCCTACATAATTCACTTTGAATTCCACATCTCTAGTGGTGAAATCCACCGTAATGCATGTGAAACTGGTTAACTTCCATGCTCAAGGACTCAATTCCGCGTGAGAATCTCTTTAATACCCGTCCGCATGGGAACTTGAATGCCTCTAAGAGGCGTGAGACTCGCGGCGAATGCGTGAGAGTTGGCAGCCCTGCATTTTGGCTCACTTTGCGGGTCAGCTATTGCTGCGACTGTTTTTTTTGTTTTTTTTTTTTAAGTTTGCGAATACTTGGGAATTAAAAGGGATCTATTATGCTGATCCTTCTTTTAATACATATAAGTAATGTTATTATGTTGGATGTCCATAAAATCTAAACATAAGATATGGGGGTTTTGCCGTAATCCAAGAAGGTGATTTCGTGAACATGATTTCCTCTCTGTACATCTCGTCCCGAGATGTCACGAGATCTCAGCAAGACCTGACATCAGGTTGTGCCGTCCAATTAATACAGACCTAGCCAGAGCCAATCACGGCACTGGACATGCCCACACCGGAAACTATTCTAGCAGGCACGAATAACAGTGGATCATATGCCTTAGTAGCGTCGACACTTCCAAAAACACAAAAGAAGAACCGCAGATCATTTGAGGCGCAGTTTTGTCAGTATTTCCCAAAGCTGCTGGTCCGTTTCCTTTTGGACGTGAAGAAAAGCACCCATTTCTCTTCCAAAAGACGATGCCTCCAGAAATCAGTGGGTAGCTTTTTTTTTGTTGTTTGCTGGCAGCAAACAGCCACAGCCAAAGGGAACGTTAGCTGTTTGTGCTCAGCATTTCACCAAAGACAGCTTTGTCAATAAACGATAATTTGACACAGGACAAGCGTTTCAGCTGCTTTTCAAACCTGAAGCAGGTGCATCGATCAAGCGCTTGGAGCCACAAGCTGCAAGTAGTGATATGTGACCCCCGCCTGTGAAAACAGGCTAAACTCGCCTGATCAAATTTTGAGAGAGGCTATCAAGTAGTCCCTATGATTAAAAAATGTCAAAAATATGAGAAGTGAGTTTATTGGTGTGAATGATGGGTTACATTTTGGCGTTTCGAAATGGTTTTCAAAAATGAATTTCTAACATCATACATATTTAAATTAATGAATTTATTGACACTACGTTGACATTTTTAACGGAGAAATACCGGAAGTTGGTTTCCACTAGACTCGTTTCAACTATGGTTTCAATGGGCTTTTAGTTTACCTTTGGTGGATAAACATCCGATAGTTTGGTTGTCATTTGGTTTAGGGACTTCTTTTCTATCATTGAAAATGAATGTAGACCATAATATCACTGCGGACCTTCGTAAAGAAGGTCATTTCATGGTATGGCAGAAGAGTTGCGACTTAAGCCGGGTGCAGATTTCTCCATGGATTTTCTCATCACCTCAGAAATTGAGTGTTTGCATTTATAGATGAACCTCTTGTGAAGCTAGACAGTCTAGTTTGAAGACATGTCATGCCAACTACTTCCTGAAACAATTCGGTGTTTGGAGACATTGATGGCATGCAGACCCTTCGAGCTGGGGTGCGTTTCCCAAAAGCATAGTTAGCAACTTGCATAGTTTGTCCATTCACAATCAATGGGTCCAACAATGTAAATTAGCATTTGTGATTTCAGGAAGCGCATCCCTGGAAGTATCTTTTTATCCGACATGGCGACGGTACCCGAAGCACAAGAATGCAAGATGTCTGGGATATTATACCAATATCTGTATACGGAGCCTAATGCCGTAGCCTTGGAGCAGGAAGAGATTTGGATACTGACATGCAGTTTTACTGATTAAAACATACAAATTATCTCGGTAGAATTATTTTTGTTTGGTAATTGCAGTTGCAGTAAAATTTATGAGATACCCCTTCCTTCCATGCATTTCAATGGGATTTATGCTTTTTTGCCAAGCGCATCCTTATAAAAAGACTGATTTTATCAAACTACTAGTAGTTTCTCATTTGTGTCATACATTCATGAAATGAGGAGAATGTAAGCTTTAATTTGTTATATGACCCATAATCAGGAAAATTATGGTTCAAAAGTATGGCTGTTTAAAAAATGTACTAATTTTTAAATCGGAATTTCTAGAAAAACTGTCTGAGCCTGAAATTTGCCAAAACTTTGAAATGACTTTTCTCTGTCAATATTGGTGTTGTCACTTCAATTTTTTCTCAGAACATTCCTTACATGATGTAGAATGACTTTGTTTAAAAAGTACTGTACATAACCCAGCTAAAGTCATTTTCTGGTGATCACAGGCAGGGTCACATAACAGCAAATAATCCAAGTGAAGCTAACATGTTACGGGTGGCTAGTAGGCTTAGGTGATATCCAAAATATCTTGATATTGCCCTGCCGAAAAATCGTTATAGACCGAGGCGGACAGAGTAAACAGCTTCATTACTTAAAAGTACAGATACCACTTGTTAAATTTTACTCAAGTACAAGTAAAAATTCTACAGTCAGATTTTTACTTAAGTCAAAGTACTGGAGTACATGTTTTTAAAAATACTTAAGTATCAAAAGTGAAAGTAAATTTTCAAAATATAGTATTATTACTGCCACAGGGCTTACCTTTACCTATAGAAACCTACTAGATGGAGCATTGATACATACTTCAATTTTAAAGGCTGTATCAGCCATATGATGTCACTATTGCTGACAGTTGAAACGTTCTCAAAACACCGTAGAGCTGCTCGCCCCTCCCCTTTAGAGGCTTGGAACATGAACGCGCTTTTCTTGTAAAGTGAAATTTCTGAGTATTCGTGTCCTTGCATGGACTTTGAAAGCAATTTGTCGTGCGAAAAATTTGTTTCGCATCTGGTGTGAAAACAGCTTAATGATTCACTCAGTTGGGTAAGTGGCAGTGTCAACCTTGTTGTGATAAACGTTAGGAAGCAACAATGATGACCATTGCCAGACGATAAATTTACACCATTAGTGCGCGTTACAACAAGGTGTCTGACAAGTATCTTAGCTCGGCATTACAACATGAGTATTAACAACGTCGCATAGATCACCACTTTTAGCTAAACTTATCACGCAGTTATACATTCATCAACAAGTTTCAACTGAGTACTAATCAGAGAAAAAACATTATTACACGAGCACAAACTCTAGTTTGATTAGACGGAATTGGTAAACTCACTAGCTTGCCAACCAAGAGTTGGCAAAGGTTGCTAACTCGCTCCAAAGAGGAAATATCGATCTCTCTACTGTTTGATTCATTCTGACTAGCATCATGTATGCAAGATTGCCTTGCAAAAACAATACACAAGCTTCCTTCAGATTTGCTCGGGATGACAATTTACAATTCACATCCAAACGAGTTTGCACCAGGGGGGTATACTACAAAGCAAGATGAGTGCTTTAGCGAGGTTTGTCGAGCCAAAACCTAGGCTTTTCAATGTCACGAAGGTGTCTCTCTTTTAACGTGGTTAGATCACCATGGTAACGAACTGCGAACTTGTGCCGAGTTTAGGCTGTAATTGGCTATACATTTGCTGCCTTATCACCAGGCACCTCCTTTGAATTTGGCATCACCTTTCTTAAATAATCTTGTGGATTTTGCTGCCGGAAACGTATGTGGTTCTCTTTGGAGACTGGCATGACCTGTTTGCTTTTCCTGACGAAATTCTCTAAGAACGCTACAGATTCTCAGCTGAAGTGCCCACAGGGTCATCTGGGTGTCTGTAGTCCACGGTCTGAGAGGATCATTTTGGTCCGAAGTGGTTTTCTGACCCCCACAAGTCCCCAACCAATGGTACTAATATCCAAAAACTTAGCTTAGCGGTGGGAGAGTTCCCAAGTATGAGGGAGAAACACTTTTCGAACAGTAACATTCACTGAACTGAATCCTTGGGACCCCCAAAAAGAGAGAAATCACTTGCCGCCTTAAAAAAATTTGGATTTTGGGGGCCCTCCTCTCAATCCTCTGATCTCTCATGGTGATTCTTGCTGCAGAATGATGATATATAGGCCAGAATGCACAACCACATGAAATTTCAGCTTCCTATTTCTATTACGTGAGAAGTTATGGTCCTTCCAAAATGCTACAAAACAAAATGACCAATTCACATAAGGCAAAAAGGGGCGTTTCCCCCAAATTTCAAGAAATTTTCACTCGAAATCTGTCGAAGATACTGACATGAAACTTGGGATTCTTTTGTTTGGTACCATAAAGTTTTTTTGGACAAAGTTTGAGTAAAATCTGAGGTGTCATGGAATGACCCCATAGTAGCCATAGGTAGATCACAAATTCAAGCTTGAGCTGCCAGACATTCGCACTGCGTCCTCCACTTTCGCCGTTGCATTTATTAGACCAAGTTCATTTCATTAGATCGATACACATGCGCTACGGTTGATTGCGGAATTGGCCCGTCGATTCCTTATCAGATGGCAGACGCATCTCAGTTTCGCTCTGGGGAGGCGGACCGGGAAAACTGCAGTCTGTTGCCTCACCCCGCCCAGATCAGCCCTCCACAGAGCTGGCCAGTAAGAAGAAAATGGACATACGGGGAGTGGAGGCCATAGCGGAAGAGCCGCCCCTACGAGGCATTTCAGGCAGAGACTAGAATGGACTACAAATGGGGTTCTTTGAGGATGGTAGTATGAGCTAAATAAGGAGCCTTTATTGGACTTTGAACGATCAGGGGTACTCTAGGGGAGTCCAAGATCAAAATATAAATTCGGAAATGTAGCATAATCGGTCCCCTTTAAGCTCCAGGGACCAATGGTATCCACTCTACAGGAAAATCCAGTGTATTTGTTTCTCACATAAGCCATGTTTTCAAATCAAATTGGAATGGGTTTTCCTTAACCCTCCTGTTATGTTCCGAGTCAATGTTCAATGTCTCCAAAAACATGGTTAACCTATTTTTTTCAGCTAGATTTTTTTTTTTCCCCCTAACTTTTTAAGTAAAACATGAATTTAGCTCAAAAAAATATTGTTCTGTCAACACGTTACGCGTATCAGTGTTATTTGGGTCATTTTGACCCCACAGCTCAATTATTACATAAAATCATGTTGATCTGGTTTTCGTGCTTATTGAGCAAGACTGGGGGCTTGTTCAAATTCATTTCTCATTCGTTACACTTTTGGTCTCATTCATTCTGCTATAATCATGTAAAATGGATGCTTGACGTATAGGGGGAGGATGGGGAGAGTCTTGTTTTATTTCCTTGGCCATTAAAGTGGTCAGTAGAAAAGCATAAATAAGCTGAGAGGAGATTAGGTAACACTTTCAGTTACAAACATCTTAAGCAGTATTTCATTGCGGGGACTAAAGTGACCTCAAACCAAAAATCGTTTATTAACATAATAGGAGTATTAAAAGAAGTTCTCTTGGAGCTCAAGAAAGTTGTTTCCTACTTGTAAACGTTTATACGAGGCCTAATGCCCCATAGATATGGGTAGTGTCCCATCAGAAAAAAACACATCTGGGGAATATCTTCTTGCTTTTTCTCTATAAAAGGAACTGACTTTTATGAGAATTGTGTGTTTGTTTATTGAGTTCAACTAAGGATCAGTGACCTTCGAGCTGCTTATTAATATTTTAGAAACTGAGAAAGTTTGGTGATTCATGCTCCTGTTTTCCTGTCTTCAATTAAACTTTATTTTGATTTATTAGATGAAAGCAGTTACATGTTAATAAAATTTAGAATTGCTCTGAACTCACTTTCCCCAAACCCTGAGTATTGATGTTTTACTTCTACTTGTCTGACTTGCACTGATAAATGTTCCAGCAGATGTATATCAATATTTTTAGGGACAGGGGCTTCTTACCAGTTTAATTGCGGAAATATGACTGGATGCCTGATTTTTGCTGTTCTGGTGCAAGTTGATGTCTTCGAACCTTGGCTGACCAGCATGGAGTTAATAAGCTTCTTTGTGTGGCTCCTTCAAGTTTGCAAATGTCTTCAATACATATTTATCCCATTTCATAACCATATTTAAAAAGCCTTTCTTTTTTTCAGATTTTTGTCCTGGAAATGCAGCGTGTTGAAGCTGTTTGGCCTTTGCCTGGTGCTAGTCTTGGTTCCACTTATGTGGCTTCAGCTTAGCTGTTCTGGGGACATGAACCGAGCTTCAGCAGAGGACAGCCACATGCCTCATCAGCCGTGCTCACTGGACAGACAGGCACTCGGTGCTGACTCCCCCTCCTGGGGCCCACATAAAATGGCCCTCCTTGTCCCTTTCCGAGAGCGATTTGAAGAGCTGCTGGTCTTCGTGCCTTACATGCACTCGTTTCTGAACAAGAAGAAAATCCGGCACCAAATATTTGTCATTAACCAAATGGACCACTTCCGGTGAGTGAGCCATTACAGTTGTCACTACTGCACTCTTCAGTCAAGTACAGTCAGTATTAAGGAATACTATGGATATGATTTTTGCAATGATAAGATTATAGATCACATTACAACATGTTGTTTGCTTTGGAAATGAGGATTATGGATCATACCTCTTCGTGCTATGGACGGAGCATTGAAATTTTACGTAGCAAAGTAATGATTTGAACACACTGCAGTGGTGGGGTATGACTCAAACTGGCTTTTGCTCATCACCAGCGGCCCCTTCTGGTTATTTTCACAAAATGTCTGACAGGTCTGGCAAAACGTAAGAAAGAAGCTTATATGAAGATTTGGAAGCTACCAGCAAATATTAAGTTAATGGCTATGATTCCTCCATTTTGAGACTTGAAATTTGTGCTTACTTGTGTGATGGTGACGGGCCATTGGCTGGTGATCCCCGCTCCTCATTGTGACTTCCTGACGATGATAGTCGGGAGATACTATGGTTTTGTTCTGGGGCCGCTGCCAGTGCCACCGCCTGGAAGCCACAATTATCACAGGAATTTCTCCAAATTTCACACAGGTGAAGATATTGATTGGACAATGCTCAAGACCGATTTTCGCGCATATTGGACGTCCAATATGGCTGCCGGTGGCTATTTTGTCCGAAATTTGGGGATCGGAGAGATGCACGACTCTGTCCCTGTGGCAACCAAGTTATCTAGTTTGACTAAGGCTTAGCTTTTGGCCATTGCATCGCTTTGCTCTGATATGGTCCCATTGTGCAATGAGCGAGGGCTCAATGGACGGTGAAGGATAATGTGGCTCCAACCTCCAAAATATCCTGCGATTGAATGTTTTCATTTTTTTCTTTATGGGTTATCAGAAATTTAGTAATGTTTCCTGTGATTTTTATGGTGTCTAATAATATTGCACTCGCGGCAACATAAAGGAAACCTTTCAACATGCTTTCAGGATGGTGATTTATATTTGCATGCTCAAATGACCATTTTTATTTGAGATGGAGCAACTGTAACAGTCTTCAGATCTTGGCCCTTTTCTGGTTTCTTAGAACATTTGAATAAGTCGCACTCTTCTTTGCAGGTTCAACAGAGCTTCACTTATAAACGTGGGTTTTTTGGAAAGCGGCAACGACACTGATTACATCGCTATGCACGATGTGGACCTTCTGCCTCTAAATGAAGCACTAGACTATGGATTTCCTGACCAGGGCCCTTATCATGTGGCCTCTCCTGAGCTGCACCCACTTTATCACTATAAGACCTACGTGGGAGGAATACTGCTCCTTACAAAACAGCACTATCAGATGGTAGGCCCTCGCTCCCCGTCTTGAGCAGTAGCATGAAAATAATGAAGTAAAACCATGACTTCCTCTCCCCTCCTGTGTCTGTAGTGTAATGGCATGTCGAATCGTTTCTGGGGCTGGGGAAGAGAGGACGATGAGTTCTACAGGAGGCTGAGAACAGCAGGATTAGAGGTATTTGCTGGATTATTTGAATTAAGAATGTGTAGAGTTACTGACACGGCACTTGCTTGCTGAGGCCATGCCAACTGTGACCATCAGGGCGATTGTCTGTTCAGTTTCTGAAGTAGTCCTTGTGCTTCTGTTAGCCTGTGTACTTTTTTCCTCTTTAGCTTTTCAGGCCTGTTGGGATAACTACTGGTTACAAAACCTTTAGACACATCCATGATCCAGCCTGGAGGAAACGAGACCAGAAAAGAGTAGCCGCACAGAAGCAGGTGAACCTACTGTACATGAATTCACCATTTTATATCTTTAAAGTGAGGCAAACCGGTGCTTGTCTTCCATTATTTGAATCTTCATTGTATTAGTCTTGCTGTCTGCATTTTAACATCTGCTAATATTTATAAACTGTTGATTAAAAAAATAAATAAATAAAAAATTGAATGCGAGCTGCCGCAGAGCTCACTCAGAAAAGCATCACGTTGCGAAGCAGAAGTGACCATCACGGTGCAGCTTCGATCCCTGCCTCGTACCAGCTGGAAGTGGTGGGCAGCTCTTTTCAGAGTAGCGCACAATTGGCCAATGCGCTACAGGGATGCAAATTGGAAAGGGACTGCCGGGATAGGGTATTGTAAATAATAAGTTCTCAACCGCCTCCTGTTGACCTGACAGGCTCTCGTTAGGAAGATTCTAAGCTGGTTCATGTTCGGCTATCCTCCGCCCTCGTTCTGAGCTTGCGAGGTTTCGACCAATGAATGTGTAAGAAGCGGTGGCGACGGGCGCGTGCTTCAGAGAGTCGCAAGCTGTCTCACTCTCCTGAGTTGGCAATAGGGGGCTGCATATGCAAGAAGCATTGTACATGGTTCCCCAATTGGATATTGCAGATTCGGGTGGGATTGGAGATACCAAATTAAAAAAAAGAATACATGCTTTGTTTTGCTTTCTTATATGAAGACTGGATTGCTTGATTAGTTTCTGACAGATTGTACAACCCCCAATTCCAATGAAGTTGGGACATGGTGTAAAACGTAAATAAAAACAGAATGCAATGATTTGCAAATCTCAAACCCACGTTTTATTCAGTAGAGCATATAGACAACATATCAGATGTTGAAAGTCAGACATTTTACCATTTCATGGAAAATCTTAGCTCATCTTGAATTTGATGGCAGCGACACATCTCAAAAGTTGGTACAGGGCCATGTTTACCATTGTGTGGCATCCCCTCTTCTTTTAACGATAGTCTGTAAATGTCTTGGAAGTGAGGAGACCAATTGCTGGAGTTTTGGAAGATGGATGTTGTCCCATTCTTGTCTGATGCAGGATTTTAGCTGCTCAACAGTCATGGGTCTTCTAAGCCAGATTTTTTGTTTCATGATGCGCCAAAATTTTTCTATTGGTGAAAGGTCTGGACTGCAGACAAACCATTTAATTACCCCGACTCTCCTACAGCTAAGCCATGCTGTTGTGATGGATGCAGTATGAGGGTTAGCATTGTCCTGCTGAAATATGCAAGGCCTTCCCTGAAAGAGACACTGTTGTACACCTCTATAAACTTCTCAGCATTGATAATGCCTATCTAGGTATTAAGCTAACCATGCCTTAGGCACTAACGCAACCTCATATCATCAGAGGTGCAAGATTTTGAACTGAGCACCGATAAGTCCCTCTCTAGTCTGTACAACAGGGTGTCCATTGTTTCCAAAAAGAATTTCGAATTTTGATTAATCTGACCACAGAACAGTTTTCCATTTAGCCTCAGTCCATTTTAAATGATCTTTGGCCCCGAGAAGACTGCAACGTTTCTGGATCATGTTCACATATGTCTTCTTTTCATGACACAGCTTGTACTTGCATTTGTGGATTGCCCGGCAAACTGTGTTCCCAGTCAGGGATTTCTGGAAGTGCTCCTGAGCCCTTACAGTGAATTCCAGTGCAGAATTATGCCTGTTTTTAATGCAGTGCCGCCTTAGGGCCCAAACATCACTAGCATCCAATATTTAGCTTCGGCTTTGTCCCTTGCACACAGAGATTTCACCAGATTCTCCAAATCTTTTGATGATAGTATGTAGTGTAAATGGTGGGATATTCTAAATAATTTTATATTGAGGAACATTTTTCAGAAATTTTCCCACAATTTTTACTCAGTTTTTCACTGATAGGTGAGACTCTGCCTCTCTGAAATGCTCTTCTTATACCCAGTCATGTTTCTGACCTGTTGCCAATTCACCTAATTGGTGGTAAAATGCTTCTCCAGCTGTTTTTTATTAGTACTTTTTACTTTCCCAGCCTTTTGTTGCTCCTGTCCCAACTTTTTGAGATGTGTTGCTGCCACCAAATTCAAAATGAGCTAATTTTCTCATGGAATGGTAAGATGTCTCGTTTTCAACATCAGATATGTTGTGAATAAAATGTAGGCTTATGAGATTTGCAAATCATTGCATTCTGTTTTTATTCACGTTTCACACAATGTCCCAACTCCATTGGAATTGGGGTTTTTAATAAATTTTATTTTTTTCTTTTCCTTGGGGGAAAAAAAAAATAGGAGCAGTTCAAGGTGGACACAGAAGGCGGGCTGTCAAACCTTCGCTACAAAGTGGAGTCTCGACAGGAACTGACCGTTAGTGGTGCTCCGTGCACCATCATCAGTGTTAAACTAGACTGTGACCAGAACCAGACTCCTTGGTGTCTGCTGAGTTAGTGCCGGTCACAGGGTCCAGACTGAGAATCGGAGACCGGAGATGGGCTAACGGCAGAGTGTAGCCAGAACCTGGCTTCACCTTCCGGCTGTACCAGGGTGTCTGCAATGTCACAACGCACAAAGCCCCGCTGGGAGTAAGAGATACCTCTGTGTCATGGCCACAGATATAATAACATACGGGACACAGGGGGGAAAAAGGGCAGGACGCAGTCTGCCACTGGGGTTGAGACATAATTTTCACGAACTTTTATTTCCCCTGCTTCATTTTAGCTGCCTGAACTGCGTTCGCAAAAAATGAGCACTGTTACAATGAATTTTAAGCTGCTTTTCAGAAGGGCGTAAAAACTGAGCCTGGTTTTAGGAATCAAGTACAAGATGTACTTATGTACTTGCTGTCTTATTATTATTATTTTTTTTTAAACTAAATTATTGCATTTTGTTGTTGAGGCATCTGGTGTGATTATGCCGTGGTACAGTAAGGAAGCATTCAAATGTGCCGCCCAGATTTAAGGAATTGGTTATTTGTTCGTTGTTCAGTATTAATGTTTCCTTATGCGGTCTGTTAATTATGTATTGTAAGACTGTTATTTCCTTAAAGCACTGGAAACAATATGACGGCTTATCAATGTACGTGGATATATTTGACAGGGTGCTTGTGTCTGCCATCACAGGCCTCAGTAGAAGCTGGATTTTCCTGAGGTTCCATTTTATTTGCAATATTTTGGCTGTTGAATTCCCTATTCGGTTTTGTGGATGGCGAAACTGAAATGGAGGAAGGAAGCATTTTATTTTCTTTATACAGATGGGAACCAGTGACCTTGGTAAAAACTAATGTATTTCTATTAAGTATTGTGTATATAGTGTGTAAACACAATCCACGTCTTAACTGTTGGCTCTCTCCGGCCTACGGTGAGTAAAAGGTACATCATGTGCTTGCACAATATTTATATAAAGCTCAGATTGAGACCTACTGTGGTCTCTTTGTGCCTCTCTTTGTAGTTATTTTTTATTAAATGCAACTTTTCCAAATGTATCAGTACCCCTTATGTCGTCCAGTCTGATCACAGTTGCCTTTTATAATTATGAATAATGGCTGCACAGCAATGGGGCGGGGCTGGGTTAGTGGTGGAAGAAGTAGATGGTGAAGTGGGGAAAGATTTCTGACACTTAAGTTAGAAATGTGTCTGATGAGAGATTCGTTCAAAATTTCTTCATGCTTGAGTTTGAGTAATGGCATGTTCATCCGATAGTTTCATCATACTGAATACCTCATGTCAGTTGGACGGCTTCCAAACACATCCTCTCAGTACAGTACTACTCGGCTTGAACCAGCACCCATCTCTAGCACATGCAGGCTCCTTACAAGATGTATTGCCTGGGCAGATGAATGAACTGACAGCTTTGTAAATCAACAGCCTCATAATATGGTGGAAATTGATATATAAACAAGGCAATCAGAGATGGCAGACTTCGCCCCATTCACGCAAATATTGGCAAGTGGAAACACAAACACACAGAGCCACTAGATGGCAGGCTTCACCCATTCATGCGAGTGTGGAAACAGCTGCTCTGTCTCTGTCTGAATAAAAACAGTCCTTCACGCCCACTCTGGGGTGAAGTAAAAAGTCAAACAAATGTTGAATCTGAATCTTGGCAGAAATACTTGAGTTGAAGTAAATGGATTTCTATTTAACGATGTGAAAAACATCATTCTGTTTTTGAAAACCTGTCTGTCTAACCCCAGCAAATAAGTCACCTACTATATGGATGAAACTTGGAGCAAAAACTCCAGGAACTGAAAAATGCAATGAATTGAACATGCATCCCATGAAGTCAAAATAAAATGAATCAGTTCAACACAATTAATCCCATATAGTTAAAGTATTTGCAACCCCCAGTTCTTCATTGTGCCACTTGGGGAAACCTGTAATACCAAAGGCACTATTTGACAGAATGCAGCAGATTGGCAGGAGGGTTATTTTAGAACATTTTAGTAAAGGAAAGTTACTGCATAATGAATCCCACATGTCTAATGGAAGGCTTGCAACTGAATCATGATGGCAGCACTCAAGGCTTGAACCTACAACCTTCAGTACTACAGGCAGGCTTTAAATGTGATGCAGATAATTCTGTGTCAATTTATCTAGACCGGACACCCACCATCTCAGATGTTGCTGAAACTCTGTTTATGTACGCGAATGAAAGAACTATCCTTTAAACTACTTCTTTTGTAAAAATGTTCATTGGTTTAAGAAGTAATAGTTAATGTATATAGAACAAGTCGGCCATTTTAACTGCTGATGTCTTCTATGTTTTTGAGAGTTGAAAAATGACTCCTGATTTGGACCAGCTTTGGCTGTAGTACTGATTGAGCAAGAAGGAACCCCAACAACCATACATCCCTTAAGGCTCTGAATCCCTGCATTTGAATATGTAACTGGACTGCATACAATGCAATTGCATGATGTGGAACAAGACAGAAGGAGCTGAACTCTCATTAATTTCTTTAGTCTTTGATAGATTGTGCTCTCTGAGTGAACCTTTTGTTAATTATGAAAATGACTGAGAAGGTTTAGTCCGATAGCACTCCACACTTAACAGGTGCTGCTTGTTCTCTCTGTATTTGCTTTATTTAAATCAAAGTTATTCAAAATTGCAAACCTGTCGACCCTCACGCAATCAACCCACTTCTGTACTGAATTTAGCCCATGATTTCATCACTGTTAGATCGCATATGGAGAGAAACAGAGTCTTCAGTTGCCGGTCAGGATAATTGGAAAACGCGTCAATAAAGGAAAATGATTGAGAACTAGCCAGGATTAATTGTTGTCATAAAGGACATGCGTGTCCCCCCCAGTTCTATCTGCGCCACTGTGTGCACCATGTGAAGGAGCTGGAAGCTGTCCATTGTGCGTCCCTGCCTTTTGCTCTCAGACAGCTTGGATCTTGGGTAGCCTCCAGCTGTCCTGTGACCCTAGTGCTGAAGAAGCAGTTAAGATGAAGGACGGATGAAAATTGTCCAGAGCATGCATCATTTGCAAATTCAGTCATTACTAACTTTTTTTGAAAAAAAAAAAAAAAAAGGATTTTGCATGATATTCCCCACTTTATACATTTGGTTAAAATGGTCTTCCATTGATTTGCGATGGCAAAACGGCTATTCTGGGTGGTTTCAGAAATTGAGCTATTACTGTACACTGATGCTTTGAATGACGGACTGCAAACTTAGTGCTTTGACTTCATTTTGGAGTACTGTAGGAATTGGCCAAGAACAGAACAGCCTGAAGCTCCATCTATAGGCCACTTTTTGTGTGTACAAGCCATACAACATGCGCCAAACTTCACACGGTGTTCAACAGGGGGCTCCAAATCTGGAACTCGAATCCAAACGCAGTCCTGATTTTCCTTCCCTCCAGGCAATTAAGTGAGCAATTAATGCTGCTGATTGGCCAGACTGTCATCTCACCTGACTCCCAGGTAAAGGGAGGGTGCACCTTCCTTGGAAAACCAGCTGTTCTCGGCCCTCGAGGACCATCATTTGAGGAGACCTGGTATACAACATCCCCCCCGAGTATGTCGACCACATTTTTTGGACATCTGAAGCACTGGGTCAGAGTATGACATGGTCTCTGGTTCCTTGCCCACCGGATAATTGATTGTGTGTCCATGAATACTTTGTGTGTGTGTGTGTGTGTGTGTGGTGGCATTATTGAATTACATTAATTGTTGACAGAAAGACTTGTGCATTCACACTCACATGACGCAAGCCTGCTCATGCAAAACTATCCAAGTTCTGAATAAAAATATTAGTCAAGGTGATGTTTCACTTACACTTTTGAGATGGTAAATTAGAATTCAGTTGTTTCCTCTATTTAGATACCTGCTTGGGGAAACAATAAAATCAGAGATAATTTTGTTCAGCTTATAAGTTCATGCAAATTCTAATGATCATATGTGTAACCCTTGTACTTGTAAAGTTATATGTCATATTCCAGACCTGGGATCAAGTGTGGGGGCAGAGTACAATCCATTGAATAGGTTTTTTGGCAGCAGTACGGTAATAATTAGGGAGGCAACCGCGAGGAAGAGCGCAATGTTCAACGCTAATGTAATAGGCAAAGCTGGGCTGCCAGTCGCTGGCAAGTGGCTTCTGGGATAATAGCCAGAGGTGGAGTGTACACTTTGCCAGTGCTGAGTTGTACCACAGTAGGACTGAGTAGCTTGAGAGGAACTTGTTCTTGACAAACTGGATAGAGGAACAGACTTCGAAGAATTAATAAGGATGCGATCCCAGTTCTTGACCCTGATTAGGCTTGGGAGCTTGTTCCTATTAAACAGGACAGAAAAACTGATTGAGCTGGGTTAACTTGAACGCAGTCTCAATCCTAGACTATGAGTAGGCTTGGAAGTATGTAAAGTACAAAGCGGAAAGCTTCTGCAAATTGCTGCCATTGAAGGTTACATTACATTTAATAATGAAGACAGTTTATACAAGAAATACTGGCTGATTCAAAGCACAAATATCAGAATCCAGCAACTTCCAACTCAAAGCAGGGAGTTTAAATACCCATCTCAGAGCCATTAGGAAGTAAAAATGCAATGAGACACAGCCGAGGAGGGGAATACATGCGAAACGCAAACCAATGAATGGGGACATACTTCAAAAAGACACAGCAGTGTCTAAATAGGAAAAAACACAGATGGCGTTCACACGAAGGTATGTATTTTTTACATGACCTAGAGCTGGTGGTAGGTGGCTGCTTTAATATCTCACAACTGGTGACATGTATGTGGAGCTCTGCCGTATTTCAATCATGTATTTAATACCCCAGGGTCACATTTCCTTGTTTACCTTTTCACGTCATTACCTTAGTGCTATCTAATATCTGCATTTGTTTACATTTTCAATGGAATTTATACATTTGGAAAGGGTGTAGCTCCACACTTCATTGGTTGAATTTCGAGGGCCCTGACATTTAAAACGAGGTACTGAGAACTTTGAAAATCCATGAGTAGTTTATTAAAAAAGACTATTTATGCAAACAATACCTCGATGCAGTTTCCAGTCGCCTCCATCTTGAAACTCACAATAAGTCGATTGACGAGCATGAACGAATAGATTGCAATCTGTTCCCCTATCCTTCCTATTCGTTCGTGCTCGTCAATCGACTTATCGTGACTTTCAAGATGGAGGCGACTGGAAACTGCATTTAGGTACTGTTTGCATAAATAGTATTTTTTAATAAACTACCGGTGCCTTATCAATGATGAAAAAAATAGTGATTTCTTTGCATGGCAATGCGATGCCCGATTCACAACCATTGTAAGCCTGTTGGGAGCTTCGGCTAAAAATCCATTTATTTCGAAAAGTTTCATGCGTATGGAGGTGGGGTATTCGACAATAGTTAGTACTCATTATCATGTTTTGATACACCCCAAGTCAATTTCACACAGGAATTCTCCTTTAAGTTCTGAAGTGGGTTCCACTCAGTGTTCCTCCCACATAAATTCTGAATGCCATGATATAAGTGAAAAAATTTTGACTACTGCTTAAACACCAAGCAAATCAATATTGTGTGGCTGAGGGATTGTTCATTCCTGGGATTGCTGAAATATTGCTGATCGCTGCAAAAAACATCAATCAAGCGATCATTCAATCAAACAGTCATTCATTCATTTCTTAGTCTTGTCAAGCGAAATATCTGAAACAGTAATTGTGGATGTTACTGACCATTACATTGCCATCCAGACACTAGCTGACCAAGCATCGATATACAACCAGAAAGGTCTCTGACGTCCTCATTTGACGCTTAGGGTTAGGCTTTGGGTTAAGGGGTGGGGATTAGGTGGTAGGGTTTGTTTTAAACTGGCATCAAATAACTCCTTTTGGGTCGTATATCGACGCTTGGTCAGGTAGCGTCACTGTATGAAGCGTCAGGATGAGACAGGACTTTACTGACTCCCTTGACTAATGTATCTTTTCTCATGAATGAGGGCAAGGTACTTATTAGGAGACATTTCAAGTGACCGGACCCTTCAACTGTCACGCATGGATTTAGTCTTAGGCTTTAAATGAGAAGTCCAGCAAGCCCGTTGGTAAAGGTAATAATGGGTTTTACTTCACCCCCCCGGTCTTGCTTGCAAAATACCTCGTAATGTGATTTGGGGCCAAATAATAAATGTTTTCGTGTTAGCACCATGCTGAATACATGGCAATGAAAAAAAGAAGTCGATGAAAGAAAATTATATCTAACCCTTGAACTTCACCAGGATTTGGGGTTCCGCTGGATATATAATAAAATAGAACTCCCCTCTAGTCTGTTGATGTGCTTTTTCTCCAATTAAATAGTCCACAAATATCCAGTTGACAAGCTTTATCCCAAGGCATTTATTTATTGTCCGTGAAAATCCAGTCTTTGATAGAAGTGCATTCTTTAAGGCAAGAATCAAAAAGAAGGCCTAGAAATTGTGCAATCCTTGGACATTGGATGAAATAGCATTAATTCAAAGTCTCCGAAAGTTTCAGAAAGTGCTATCTCCAAGTGACAACCCTTCATTTCCTTAAAATTCTTAATCAGTTTCCGCCAAGTTGAACATTCACAATGAAGTATTAATACATTTTCAGTTAGCTGTTAAATATTACAAAACCCAAAATCAGTGAAGTTGGCACGTAATTTAAATTGTAGATAAAAACAGAATACAATGATTTGCAAATCCTTTTCAACTTCTATTCAATTGAATACACTGCAAAAACAAGATGTTTAATGTTCAAACTGAGAAACTTTTTTTTTTTTTTTTGCAAATAATCATTAACTTAGAATTTAAAGGCAGCAACACATTGCAAAAAAGTTGGCACAGGGGCCTTTTTACCACTGTGTTACATCACCTTTCCTTTTAACGACACTCAGTAAACGTTTGGGAACTGAGGAGACCAATTTTTGAAGCTTTTTCCGGTGGAACTCTTTCCCACTCTTGCTTGATGTACAGCTTAAGTTATTCAACAGTCCGGGGTCTTCGTTGTCGTATTGTACGCTTCATAATGCCCCACACATTTTCAATGGGAGACAGGTCTGGACTACAGGCAGGCCAGTCTAGTACCCGCACTCTTTTACTACGGAGCCATGCTGTTGTAACACGTGCAGAATGTGGCTTGGCATTGTCTTGCTGAAATAAGCAGGGGCGTCCATGAAAAAGACGTTGCTTGGATGGCAACGTATGTTGCTCCAAAACTTGTATGTACCTTTCAGCATTAATGGTGCCTTCACATATGTGTAAGTTGCCCATGCCTTGGGCACTAATACACCCCCATACCATCACAGATGCTGGCTTTTGAACTTTGCGCCTATAACAGTCCGAATGGTTCTTTTCCTCTTTGGTCCGGAGGACACGACGTCCACAGTTTCCAAAAACAATTTGAAATGTGGACTCGTCAGACCACAGAACACTTTTCCACTTCCACTGCATCAGTTTATTTTTGATGAGCTTAGGCCCAGCGAAGCCGGCGGCGTTTCTGGGTGCTGTTGATAAATGGCTTTCGCTTTGCATTGTAGAGTTTTAACTTGCACTTGCAGATGTAGCGACGAACTGTAGTTACTGACAGTGATTTTCTGAAGTGTTCCTGAGCCCATGTGGTGATGTCCTTTACACACTGATGTCGGTTTTTGATGCAGTACCGCCTGAGGGATCGAAGGTCACGGGCATTCAATGTTGGTTTTCGGCCTTGTCGCTTACGTGCAGTGATTTCTCCTGATTCCCTGAACCTTTTTGATGATATTACGGACCGTAGATGATGAAATCCCTAAATTTCTTGCAATAGCTCATAGAGGAATGTTGTTTTTAAATTGTTCGACAGTCAGCTCACGCATTTGTTCACTAAGTGGTGACCCTTGCCCCATCCTTGTTTGTGAATGACTGAGCATTTCAGGGAAGCTGCTTTTATACCCAATCATAGCACCCACCTGTTCCCAATTAGCCCGTTCACCTGTGGGATGTTCCAAATAAGTGTTTGATGAGCATTCCTCAACTCTCTCAGTCTTTTTTGCCACTTGTGCCAGCTTTTTTGAAACATGTTGCAGGCATCAAATTCCAAATGAGCTAATATTTGCAAAAAATTACAAAGTTTACCTGTTCGAACATTAAGTATCTTGTCTTTGCTGTGTATTCAATTGAATATAGGTTGAAAAGGATTTGCAAATCATTGTATTCTGTTTTTATTTACGATTTACACAACGTGCCAACTTCACTGGTTTTGGGTTTTGTAGATGGGGAGAATAAAGGAGAGACAAATTCCATCATCTTGAACATTGGAAGCTGTTTCTTTTTTCATCAAAACCAGAAATATGGAGATGTAACAAGACAGCACGGCGGGCGCGATGTGTAATTCTGTTTTTTATGAAACCATATATTACGCCAGTCTTCACCTTCTCCTAAAATAGAGTAATTTATCATATCCTAAGGTTAAAAAGTGATACAGCAAATTAGAAGAGGATTATGAGCATTTATATCTACTCCTCCAAGCAGGTTAAATTGAAGAGCCTCCTGGTAAAAGTATTTAAGTCACATTTTCATGCACCGGGAGGTAAGGCTTGGAAAATGTCTTTTATTGTTACATATGCCCACTACCGCGATTTTTTCAAAATGAAAATTTAGTGACTTTTTACTATTCATTTGTAGCCTTGGCTGGACAAATACATCATGTTTTGATGCTGAACTTGAGTTGTCCAAAATGTGACTTAAGTATTTTTACCACTAGGCTCTTCAATATACCCAGCAGGTCAAAGAAAATATTTTTCCACTGCTCTTCTGAACCCTTTTAGATGGCATATGTTGTTCTAGCTGAATTTGTTGACTTGTGCAACCTTAGGTGGTTTTTTTGGCTGGTGTCCGTAACATCAAGCAGGGGCATTTTGTTTGCTACAATCAATGCCCAAGTCCTGTACTAGAGCTGCACTAAAGGCAAACTGCCCAGGAGAGCGTTCATGCGGCAGTTAGCTAAAGAGCTTTGTTTGATTCAAATGGCTTCAAAGAAGACACCACATTTGTGTCTGCCTATGACGCAGTGAGACACCAACTGCATCGGACTTGTGCTGAATACAACAAATGCAAATAGAGTAAGACAATAATCAGGTGTGCCAAATGCAACCAAGCCATCCATCCATTCCATCCATTGACTTCCGCTTATCCCTGGCCAGGTCGCAGGGGTAACAGACTAAGCAGAGAAGCCCAGACACCACCTTCCCCAGCCACTTCCTCCAACTCTACCTGGGGAATCCCAAGCTGTTCCCAGGCCAGCCTGGAGAGATAATCCCTCCAGCATGTCCTGGGTCTGCCTCGGGGCCTCATCCCAGTTGGACATGCCTGGAAAACTTCTAAAGGAAGGCGTCCAGGAGGCATCTGAACTAGATGCCCAAACCGCCTCAACTGACTCCTCTCGACGTGGAGGAGCAGCAGTTCTACTCTGAGTCGGTCCCAGATGTCTGAGCTCCTCAAGCTATCTCTAAGGGTTAGCTCAGCCACCCTGCGGACCAAGCTCATTTCGGCCGCTCGTATTCGCGATCTTATTCTTTCAGTCACTGACCAAAGCTTGTGACCATATGTGAGGATTGGAACATGGATTGACCAGTAAATCAAGAGCTTTGCTTTCATGCTCAGCTCCTTTACCAAAATGGACCAGTACAATGCCTGCTTGCACAGACGCTGCAGTGATCCATCAATCTCATGCTCCATCCTACCCTCACACGTGAACAAGATCCCGAGATATTTGAACTCCTCCACTTGGGGGTAATAACTGACCCCCCACTTGAAGGGGACAATCCACCTTTTTCCACGAGGGAACCATAGCCTCAGATTTGGAGGTGCTGATCCTCATTTCGACCGCTCCACACTCAGCTGCAAACCACTCCAGTGTGCATTGGAGGTCACAGTAAGATGATGCCAACATGACCATCATCTGCAAACAGCAGAGATGAAATCCTGAGGCCACCAACCTGGACACCCCCAAACCTCGGCTGGGCTTTGATAGTCTGTCCTTGAAAATCATGAACAGAATAGGTGACAAGGTACACCCTTAGCGGAGTCCAACATCAACTAGAAACGAGTCTGACTTAATGCCGAGAATGGGGACAGAACTCCCGCTTTGGCTGTACAGGTATCGAATGGCTCAAATTAATGGCCCTGGAGCCCCATACTACCGCAGCAACCCCCACAGGATACCTAGTGGAACACGGTCATAAACCTTCTCCAAGTCCACAAAACACATGTAGACTGGATGGGCAAACTCCCATGACCCCTCCAGTATCTGTGCGAGGATAAAAATTTGGTCCTCTGTTCCATGGCCAGAACAGAACCTGCATTTCTCCCTCTGAATCCAAGGTTCGACAATTGTGCGAAGCCTCCTTTCCAGCACCCTGGTATAGATATTTCCTGGGAGGCTGAGCAATGTGTTCCCTCTATTGTTGGAGAACACCCTCCAGTCCCCTTTTTCTAAAAATGGGAACCACCACCCCAGTCTGCCTGTCCATGGGCACTGTACCTGACATCCATGCGATGTTGAAAAGGCCTGTCAACTATAACAGCCCGCCAACATCCAGGGCCTTCAGCATCTCAGGGCAAATCTCATCCATTCCTGGTGACTTACCAATGCAGAGCTTTTCAACCACGACAGTGACTTCCACCAGGGAAATTGGTAACGACTCGCCTCAGTCCTCCGTCCCTGCCTCCACAATGGAGGGTATGTGTGCCGCATTCAAGGGTCCCTAAAAGAGCTCCTTCCATCGCCAGATGATATCCTCAGTCGAGGTCAGCAGTTCACTACCACTGCTGAAAACAGCCTAGGCGAAGCCCTGCCTCCCCTTTTTGAGTCGTCTGATGGTTTGCCAGAACCTCTTTGAGGTCACCGAAAGCCCTTCTCCATAGCCTCCCCAAACTCCTCCCTAACCCGAGTTTTTGCTTCAGAAGCTACCACGGCTACACTCCTTCTACCCTGCCAAAACCGGTCTGCTGAGTCAGGGGTCCTCTGGGCCAGCCAAGCCCAAAAGGCCACCTTCTTCAGCTTGATGGCCTCCCGCACTGCTGATGTCCACCAAGTCCGCCACGACTGGCACCGACAACCTTCAGGCCACAGCTCACGGCAGCCGCTTCCACAATAGAGACTTTTAACAGGGTCCACTCGGACTCCATGTTCCCAGCCTCCAGCGAGATATGGGAAAAGCTCTTTCAGAGGTGAGAGTTGAAAATCGTCCAGACAGGGTCCTCTAACAAACGTTCCCAGTCCTACCTCACAACACGTTTAGGCTTCCCAGGTCTGTCTGGTGGTCCTTCCCGCCATCTGATCCAACTCACAATGAGGTAGTCATCAGTTGACAGCTCAGCCTCTCTCTTCACCTGAGAGTCCAAGACATATGGTCGCAAATCTGATGACACGATTACAAAATTAATCATTGACCTTTGGCCTAGGCTGCACTGGTACTAAGTACACTTATGAACACCCTTATGCTTCAACGTGGTGTCTGTTATGACTAGCACAGAAATCCAATAACAAAGCATCGCTCGGATTTAGATCAAGGAGGCCGTTCCACCCAATCACTCCCAACATGTGTTTCTGTTGTTGCCCACATGAGCGTTGAAGTCTCCCAGAAAAACTATTGAATCCCCAGTTGGAGCCTTTTCCAAGACCCCACCCAGGGACTCCAAGAGGGCTCGATACTCTGAACTGCTGTTTGGTGCGTAAGCACAAACCGCAGTCAGAGCATTCCCCTCCGCAACCAGAAAGCAAATTGCAGAGACCCTCTTGTTCACCGGTATAGACTCCAACATGACGGTACTCAGGCGACGGGACACTAGTATCCCCACACCTGCTCGCCACCTCTCACCTTGGGTAACTCCAGAAAAGGAGAGAGTTGATGAGATTTGCAAATCATTGCATTCTGTTTTTATTAACAATTTACACAGCATCCTGACTTTTTTGGAATTGGGGTTGTATTTCTTTAGATCATAACATCATGTTCTGCTTTTTTCCTTCTTGGGAATGTGAGACAGGTTCTATTTAAGTAATAATTTAGATTCAACGGTGTCAGCAGTAATCATGCCCAGGTGTGTCTTATGAAATTGTACCCAATTATCAACAACATTCTTCAAAATTGTTTGATTTCCTCACAAAAGGGGGAATTACTTTTTCACTTAGAGCCAGGATGGATTGTATAGCTTCTTTCCCTTCAATAAACAAAAATTTTATTTAAAAAAAGCTACGTGTTATCAGGGGTATCCTTATGTTATGTAATAATTAGTATGTGAATTATGTAATTATCTTTGTCTCATGTAAAAACTAGTAACATGATCTGAAACATAAGTGTGACAAATGAGCAAAAATTTTATAAATCTGGAACGGGGAAAATAATTTTTATAATGCTACAGTGTCAAGGCAATTCGAAGGCAGTAGAAAAAAGTTCCCCGTTGCTAATTTCGTTTATGCTGAAGTCGGAACTATGAGGCCTCTTGTCTATATGTGGCGCTGTAAGTAACTGACATCCCTCATGGCCTTCACACCCTTTCAGAAATCTTTTCAGCGAAAAACATCAAATCAGTATGGTGAATTTTCATACTGTCTCCGGATGTTTTGGTGAGGTTGAACATTTGCAGTATATCTATAGAATCATAAAGTTCATATCGTAAATCAAAGACACGTCATTTACACCCATGTTGTGAAAATAGATTGTTATTTTCCAGCTGCGCAGATTAAAATGCAAGTAGTATTGCAGTACAAGAATATGCCCGCTTAGACTGTCGACGCATAATGTTTGAGCGTGCGCTTTTGAGAGTGCTGCCTTTACTTGTTTCTGTAGAGTGATAGAGCCCCCCACCCTCTGCGCGATTTATGGAGGTCCATTAATTTATTTATATCCTGTGGCTATACCATGTGAAACAGGAACATTAGTAATACTAGATCTTCAAATAATAATAATAAATAAATAAATAAATAATTGCAAGGATGAACAACATGAGATGCACCATCTCGTTTTCACAAGGATCCTCAAAATTCAAATCATGAGAAAGACTATAGATTCTCTAAAATGTTTTGGCCATCACTAAGGCTCTTTGAGATAAATATAAGCCGATTAATGAAAGGAAATCTGAGTTTCTGATGTTTTTACAGGTCAAAGTGATGTTGTCCTGGTACTCAAAATCGAATAGCAGCCTATTAATGGTGTCTTTGATCTTAATGAGCCAGCGAAAATTCTACCAACAAGGACACATGGGACTCTTTGAACTCTTGATTGTGGCTTCTGAGATACGAATAAGCATAGACTGTCGGTCATCTAGAATGTGAACTGCTAGTCTATTCATTGTGAAGATTACTATCTCCAAGGGAAACCAGTTTTTGAAAAGTGCAGTAAAGCTATGTAAATACTGTACTCCAGAATTATTGGCACCCCGGATTGGAAATACTCTAAAATACTGTATTAAAATGCCTTATGCTTCAACATAAACAACCAATTATTAATCAATCATTGATTCAATTAAAGATTATTTTCCTCCAAATCAGTTTTACAATGAATGGCACCCCAAAAGTTTATTGAAAAGAAATCTATTAAATTTGATCCAGGGAAGAAATTCAACTTAATGTAGCCTGTTTTAATGGTCTACTTGTAGAATTACCTAATTTCCTTTTTCCTTGGGGTATGAAAATGAGATACAACAAAAATCTCTTTATCATCAAAAACTATGAATAAAAAAAAAAGACTGACCTTTGAAAAGAGACAAGGAAGATACCTTCACAAACATGGTTACAACGACAAGAGGATTCACAAAAACATAAATATACCCCTGAAAACTATCAGGGAAATGATAGTTCAAAAATGTTATAAAAAAAAACGTATGGAACAGTGGGAAACATGACAAAGGATGAAAAAATCCTTTGGGTCACCAAGTCTCAAAAGTACCATCCATAACCACAGGAGGATTTGCAAGAAGAAAGCCTTTTCTGTCCCTGAGACACCAAGGCAAGTGCTTGCAATTTGCTATAAAGGTGATAAGAGTTATAACTGCATGAAGGGGCTGTGGTTAAATATGGCCAAAATTGAATATTTTGGCCAAGTACAGCCTTAGCATGTTTCAAAATGGTGAGGAAAGGCACCACATACCCACGGTGAACGACTGCTGTGGGTGTCTTCTTGTTATTTTCATTCCAGAGATCCAGGATAAGACCAATGGCTCAGTGGATTCCACTTAGTATTAGGCAACTGTGGCCAACAATCTGGGGTGCATTTCCCAGCAGTGTAGTTGGTAACTAGGTTAGCAACTTTCATAGTTTGTCCATTCACAGTCAATGGTTCCAATTATGTAAGGTAGCATCTACAATTTCTGGAAATGCGCCCCTGGTTAGACTCGGCTAGGTGGTTAGCAGTCGGTGGACTTTCCAGCAAGGGAATTACCCAAACGATACTTCAAAATCAACACAGAATGGTTGCATGGACAAAATAAATAATCTGCAATTGCCATCCGAGTCACCAGAGATCTTGTCTGATTTAAAACCAATCAGCTGACCTGAAAATGCCAGTTGACAAGTGCAAAACAAAGAATATCTTTTTAATCTTGAAAGGACCTGCAGAGAGGAATGGTCCAAAAATCCTTCCAAATGTGCACCTTCACCTCATTGAACAGCGCAGAAAAATCCTCCATCCTGTTTTCCGTGCCCAACTTGGCACAAAAAACAAAACCAGGTTGTGAAACTTTAATTTTAGAGAATTTGTTTATATATTGAATGAATTTGGTTGGTTCTGTTGGGACATAAATACGTCTGAACCTTTTACGTTTATTTCCACTAGAGAACTTATTGTTTTTTTATTATTTTCGTACATCTTCAGTCAGGGCTGCCAATGATTCTGTAGCCCTCAGTAACCTTGGTTAGCTCGTCAGCAGTTTCCTCTGCATCAAGAAACAGTTTTTTTTGTTTTTAGTTAGAGCTATTTTAAAGTTATCCTTACATGAAACATCAAGCCATATCTTCATTTCAGGTGCTTCATAGCATAATGCAAAACTCAGTTAACACAACTTGTCGGCATGTGGCTTATATTTTTAAAAGGCAAATTATGAAAAAGAAACTCAAGATTTGGTCTACAATCCACACCAGAAAACAGTGCCCAAAGCATTCGCTCAGCCAATGTGTCTTTTAGCAGAAATAAGGCAACCCAGTACCTTTTTTATCAGTACATTGTGAGACACCACCAATCGGACAATTCAGTGTTATTTTGAGTTTAAATGAATGAAGTAATGTGTGAAGAACGCATAAAATGGATATGCGAACATGGCTGTGGGTCAAAGCATCTACACCTTGGTCTTGAGGGCCGCGTAATTCTCAAACTGGATTGGGTTACAAGTGTACACCATAAATCTGCATGAATACTATAAGAACCTATGTAAGAACTGTATTTCAAAAAGTATATGATGATCAGCCACAATAATAATCACCTTCCCAATATTGTGTAAGTCCCGTGAAACAACTCAGTTGACATCCACTTGAATCCCCTAACCCATGGTTTCCCTGAAAAATATTTTCCGGAGCATCTTTCTCAGGTTGTCTTCATCCTGAAATGCATCCTGAGGCCATTTTTTCTTCAGGTAAATGTGAACATATACCCAGCAGTTGCATATGAAAAGAAATCATAACACACTGAACCAAGCAACCTTCTTGAATTGCTCTAAGGTCCATTTCCAACACTCCCGTGCCCAATGTTGCTGCATTTGCCGGTGGACAAAGGTTAAACTGGGCACTCTGACTCATCTGCTGCTCTGTACTTGACTCATCAAAGCACTGTACACATTAGGAAGCAAAATTCCATTTTGCGACAGATTCCTTATGTAAGTAGATTTATCATTAAAAATCTTTAAGACTGGTGCCACAGTATCCTTTTTGTTGGTGTGGATCAGACCAAAGGCATGGCCTTTGTTGCTCTTGTGGATCATGAGTGTCAGGAACCCAACATCTTGTCTTCCGTTCGGAGTTTGTCCCTCCTTGCATCACTGTTTTTAGGTATCACCACTACTGACTGGATGCCCCTCAAAAGCCTTGTCGCATTATATAATCTCTGACCCACACACTCGTGTATGGCCAAAACGATTTGGCCCTCGTTAAAGTTGCTCAAGTCCCATTTCTCCTATATCCAACAGGTCAAATATTTGACCCGACTACCCTACCGTCCAAGGTTTGTCCGTAGAACTAAAATTTGCGGTTATTATGAGAAAATCAACATTATTTGTTTCATTTGTGAATGGTTTTCATATATTGGCTCACATGTGGGTGCAACCTTTGTAGCTGCAGTAAAATGAATCCCTTAATGTAAAAATGATAGCTTTCGTTTAACAAACCTTTCATTCACCTCTCCCTTGAATCTGTTCCCAGATAAACGTATAGGCCCTAGAGTCTTAAATTGCACCAGCATGTCCTAAATTAAAGCTGGAGAAAAAAATGGCATTGAATCTAATTCCCTAGCCAGCAAAATATAAGAATATTTTTAAAGGCTTTTGCCGAAATTAGCAATAATGTTGATAAACTGGTTCATATTATCGAAAATATAGGCTAATAGAAACCGTCATTGAACCCTTTTAGATAGCCTATATGATCTTCGATTGATATGTGGCATTGTCACTTCATCAGTGCACTGGCAGTCAGTTTTCAGAGGCTTTTAGTTTCGAATTTATCTGCTCGTAGTAAAGCTATTTGCACTGCCATTCTTGACTAGGAGCATGAACGATTAAACTCTAATCTCTTCAAAGACGTGTTTTCGTCTTCTTTGAGACATCACCCTGGGGCTCGCACTTCATCCAATCCGATGGGGCGGAGTATAAAGCCCTGGTCACTTCAGTCCTCGGCTCACAGGTTCTCTCAGAAACGACCCTCAACTGAGAGAGGAAACAGCAACAAACAGAATGGATGCAGTTATTTTCAACGGGACTTGTCTTGCTTCCTCAGTGCAATATGTTCGCGGCGAAAGGAACAGTGCGTCGGTCGTGCTCACGAAAGCCCTGGAGACAAGACAGAAATGCTCTTTCAGCATTGATGCTATCCTCTCGACGCGTCACCGGGAACCCGGCCAGCTTAGTATGGAAGTGTATCAACGATCAAAATATCCAGTTCCACTGACCCCTCAGTTGTGGCTTCCATCTGGATATTCGACGCATAGCTTGCCTTCTACCCACCGTTACTCCGGTCATCATCCCACCGACATTCGAAACCCAAATGGTCAGATTTTTTTTTAAGTGGGCTTTTGGTAAACTCTCAATCTGCTCAGTCGATCATTCTGTCAATATATTGGTAATGCCACTTGTTCTAAATTACATGTAATTCTTGACACTAATCTTGTGCATCTACTCTTTTACTTAAAAGGTTTCTCTGGGTCTTGTGACAAGCTGATGTCGAGAAGTTATGTGCGCAGAACCTGTCGGAGAATCCGCACCATTTTCACCGATGAGCAGCTGAAGAAGCTGGAGGAGGTGTTCAGCAAGCAGCACTACATGACTGGGACAGAAAAGGTGCTGCTCGCCTCCGCTCTGCGCCTCTCCGAGACGCAGGTGAAGGTTTGGTTTCAGAATAGAAGAACGCGGTGGCGCAAGACCCAGGAAGACAAGGGCGCTACCTCTGAGAACAGCAACGACCTCGACCAGCGTAACGTTTGCTCTCCGAGGAAAGACAGGTTTATTTCAGTTGATGATGGTGATTTTTGTCCGCATTGAAGACTGAGATCCTGTATTTCTGTGTTTCTTGTCCTACTGGAACGTGCAGCTGACTGCAGGCTCTCTTTTTACTCAAGAAGCCCAAGTTCTTGTTACACAAGAAGCTTGTTTTAGTTTTCCTTTTTTTTCGATGCTCTTGCTGCAGGTGTTCAGCGTTCGATCGGCTTTGAATGTCATCAGGTCCTTGGCTTGCATGTTTAAATCATACTGGCCTAAACTGATTGTGTTGAATTAGCCCTGGGCATTTACTTGTGCGAGGATTATATGTGATGTTCCACCGTGTGGAGAAAGAATGAGACTATTCTATATTTCCAATAAAGCAAAAAAAAAAAAAAAACAACTTATTTTCTTGCTAAAAAAAACATTAATGCAATAAAAAAATCGAAAAGATAATCAGAGTGTTTGAATCGTCATTTTACAAAACTGTTGTTTATGTTATGCTCTGATGTTTAACACATGTTTAAATTGGTCCAACGTCCCACTCAGGCGTCGACGCAATTTATGCCCGCAGTAATTTTATCTGAAAAGCAATGGCCCTAATATAATTGTTAGTTTTGAGAATCTACAGTCCAACTGCCTCGATACCTCTGACAATGAACTGTCATTAATCGGAACAAATTTAAGCGTGATATTGTAAGAAGATGCATACTTTTTATTTATATATTTTTTTTCTGCAATTTAGAAGTAAAGACGCAGATTTGAGGGTTGGGACTGCAGTGGGTACGAGCTGCTTGCTCATTCGATTCTTCTTTCTCGTGGCCTAAAAGTAGCCGAGGACATATGCTAATTCACAGGTGGTAGACCATTAGACCTAGCATGCATCAACGAGTGTGTGGGCTAAATATTGTAGTACTGGGCTGTGAATAAAATTCTCAAATTCGGCTAATAGCCACGTTGATGCAATTTTTTTCTAATAAAATCTCCGGTCAAGAGAAAAGTTATTTCCTGATCAGCTTGTAAACATAATAGTATTTTTCTGTTAGGCACAGTTGAAATGCTAATGCGATCGGGCTAAAATTGACGGATTTTTTTTTTTTTCCATTAAAAAAATGTAATCAGTTTATTTTTTTTTATTACTGTGTTTACATACGTCTGTCTTGCAACTAGAATGCTCATAGCTTGGGCATGCTAACCAGAAGTTTACGGACATGATTCGAAAGATGACGTCAGCAGCAGTTCGTATATCTCCACTATTTCACCCAATTTGGGAAGCAGCTAGTCGGATATCAGATGAATTTTTTTCTGAATGTGTCCGATTGACTTAATTCGCAATTCTCCGTTCATTTGACATGACATGGGCCCAATCATATTCTGAATCATACTATTCTCATTATTTATAATTGATTCATATCCATCCCCACCATATCTCATCAAAAGCGTCTAACTCCAAAGGCAGTCATGATCAGCAGAAAACGGAACATGGATTAGCCTACCCTGGTTGTAACAGACCATGCTCTAGAGATAGCCACTCTATGTCTCAAATTAATTATTCGTTTAATTATTTAGGCCTATAGTTTTTACGTTATCCTCCTCATACGTTGTTCGTGTTTATTCTGTGACGAAACGCAGTTATATTGCCCTATAGGCCTATAGTAGGCTAGAGAGTGACGTGAATAATACTATTAGTACGATGTTAAAAATTAATCTGCTTTCTGGCATTATACTGTTTTACATCTTGGCGCATATGAAAAGACTGTTGTATATATAGGCTATGACCCGCTTATTTAGCCTCATTCCATCTCTGTCTGAAAATTATGGGTGTTGCGAAACTGTTGACTTTCAGTGGTGGCATGTGTGTGGTCTTTCACATATTTTAAGTTAGGTATAGCCTTGTCAAATCTCTGATTGAAGGAAAGGCTATTTGTTTCTTTAATTATGATCAGACAGTAAATTAGAATCACTCGTTTTCCTTTCAGCCAGTAGGCCTATGTCACGGATCTTTGCATATCTTGTGTTGAAAGCAATTTGCTGTCCTCGTGGATTGGATTGTTAGGGGAAAATGACAGCATTTCATTTGTGAACGTCCGACGAGGGAGCTGACCACGTGTAGCCATAGCCTACCGATTTGGATCAAGGAAACAATGTCTAAAACTGCCCACGGGCCCGAGCAAAGGCATTCTCTGACCTTTCATGATCCAGAACACTTTTCGAAGACAGTCTTCGGAACAATGTCGTTTTCGGCTTCTCGCACCATGTGTATCGGCCTACATTCTTTCCCGTGATTGTCATTAATGGGCTCGAAGGGGTCGTGATGGGAGAACTTCGTCAGTAACAGCAATGTCATTGACCGCACTTAAACCATAAGTTGTTAGTTGTTTGTCTGATTGATCAGGTCATTGGAGTGATCAATGTCATGGAAATCTTACGAATTCACATATTCTGATTTTTTTAAAACTGTGGTGTAGCGGAGTAATTTCAGAATTCTGAAAAAAGAAACCTCATTTAAAATAATCTCGGCATCAAATTGTTGGCCTAATGCCCTATAGCGGCAAAAGAAAGACGAACAGCTTTCTGTGAAAGTAAATTGCCCTTGGACCATTTTAAGTCTGTGTGCATTTTTTTTCTGTGGATTTTTTGCTGCTGTAACACAAATTTAGTCATCATCTGTTCCGAGGAGTCACTTGTTCCCAGATCTTGTGCGAAATGGAGTTGTTAATTTGCATAAAATTCATGCGCGCACGAGTTTTTTTTTTTTTTTTTTTTTCAGCAAGAAACATTTTGAGTCGGTTTTTCGCTGTGTTCTGAAAAGACTAATTTCCCTTTCTTTGTTTGAAATGCAATCTGTATAGCAGACTAAGATACAAATTTAAATACATTTTAAGAAATCCGATGAGGTCTTAGATTTTTTATTTTACAAGTAATTTGCTGTTTCTGTCTCTTGCCGCTTTTCCATGCTAAGAAAAGGGGAGATAATCCTTTAATTTAGTTCAGTTTACATAGTATTTTAAGAAGAGTTTATATGCATCCTAACAGCGGAGCTGTTCCGTTCATGAGTTTGAGAAATCCAAAATTCACAGTTGAACGACTAAATTTAAGTGGAATTTACATTAAATAAATAAATAAATAAATAAATGCGTAGAAACGTGTTCTAGGTGATCATAATATTCTGCAGCATGTGCTGACGGGAAAGAGGAAGGTAGAGTTTTAAGTTGGGTTCATGTATAGAAAATAAACTAAAAGTAATTCAATTTATGTTTTTTATTTCAATCGAAATGTCTTTGGCTCCATGCGCAGAAGTAATCGATAACTGAGAAATATCATACACGGCATTACACTGCAGTCACACGAAAGGTTCTGAAATTCAGGGTGATTCAGGTGGATACATTCCATTAGATTGGTCGTAGGTTAAATGAAATAAAGAAGCAAAGGGCTACATTAAGATAATTTATTTGTGGTTTAACCAAGTTTAACCAAGTGGTCAACTTAATCTGTTGACGTTTTACAGAATATTATCCACCAGGGGGCACTATATATGTAGGCCTAGAAAAAGTATCCGTCCATCAACAAAAGTGGCACATGAACTTGGATTGAAATGACTTTTCGGACTTTGCATCTCCTATTCTGCAAAATGTTTTAAAATCAGACCCTTGTTATTTTTAGCCACTTGCTGCCTTTATGATCCCAAAATATATAGTTTCTATATGCTTACTCGTAATCTATGCTTTAATTTGAAATACTTCTTAAAAGCCAATAAAGCATGGAAACATACATTTGAATGTGGTGCCTGTAGTTTCCATTGCTCCATCCAAGTCGGAAATCTTTATTATCGAGAAGTAACGATGACGACGGTAAGGGGAACGACTAGTATAACAATAATGATGATGATTATTATTATTATTAGAATACGTATATGCTAAGAGGCTCTTCAGCAAAAAAAAAACATTCAAATGCTCCTTTAAAAGCGATACTAGCTTTTGTGTAGTTTCCACGAAAGACTGTGGGTTACAGAATGTGCCCCTTTGAGAGGACACTCCTTTTGTGCCTGTCATTCCAGTGAAGTTCAATTTTGCTCATTTCGCCTGTGTCAGATCTTTTCCTCCTGCATTGAGTCTTTGGGAAAAAAATGAATCTCCATGCGATCGCCTCTGTTCTTGAACCTCATGCGCACAAGATTTGCTGTACTCTTTTACGATGGCAGGCTCTTCACACTTAATCCCCTTGTCTGCGCTTTTATATGGCCAGTAAAATAGCCAACGCTGCCTTATTAAGGTGTCCCTTATTTGTGAGAGGGCTTAACATCAGTTAGCTGGTTCCAGGCAGGGAGACAATAATTGCTTTTTAACTCAGCTTCACACCTTGAGTGCCTACAAAAACTCCAACTGCTTAATACCTCCTTTCAGCGCTGCACAATCTATAATTAATTGCCAGAGGCGAAATTAATAGATGTTAATGGCCGCTTGAATCAAAAGCAAAGGGGCAAAAAGCTGCCAGTGAAAGCTATTAATTGTGTGTCGAGGGATTGGGCAGGCAGGCACCAGAGAAGCGCGGACACAGGGATACCTCGGAACCCGAAAGGGTCTCTGCCCTGAGAGGTTCACATGGGCTTCCGCCAAGCTTGTGCTGAAAGGGGCGAGCAGGGGGGCTTTTGTGACTGCCCTGAGCCAGGATTGTTCAATGTGAAAGGGGTGACATCTGTCCTGGGGTTATGGGACTCTGATCTACACCCGTATGATTTGAGGTTGCACAGAGACAAAAGAGGGAAGCCATGGCACCCAGGCACACGGCAGTGTGTGACAAATTTCCTGGTTCTTTGCTTTGATTAGAGTCAAATGAGCATGTGTTGAACACTGGTTGCCATCCCCACTGCAAAAGAGTGACAGTTAATTTGAAGAGAAAGTGCAGAGCTGATCGCAATAGTACTATGTCTAAGAAAATAAATTTACATTTTAAATTTTCTTGGATGATACTTTTAGTCTAAGGCATTGGTTGATATGCCCTCGAGGATGCATGGAATGCCACTATTCTAGGAAGTGGTGGATATATTGTACAATATCAGTGAGTGCATGATGAAAAATTGTACATTTTTGAATTTTTATAATGTATTAATTATTAATTTGGTTTATAGGTCTGTGATAATTGCTTCCTAAGTTCATGGCAATAGGGAATGCATATTGTACTTTTCGCTTGGGGCTTTTGTGCTATAGCTGAGTGCTGTAACACTTTAGAAAAGTAAGTTTACGGCTTTTGATTTTTCTTTTTTTTTTTTTTGCCCTGAAAGTGCGGGTGTGTATAATGGGTCTCAGGGCTAAACAACAAGTATCCCGTTTCCCACCAAATGTATGTATTTATGTATATTCCAAAGAAACTTATGTCACTTAAATAAAAAATACACTTCCGTAAAAATGAAAAATACATTTTATATTTTATTTTAAAGCAGACAAGCAAATATATTTATACATTTATGTGCATGCACGCGCGCATGTGTGCGTGCATGTACATATATTCCAGTCACTTCACACATTTGTACCATAGTGCTATCAGTGATGAAAACAAGGAATGAGTAGAAATAATTAAAAAAAATAATAATAATAAAAATATAGCTGTAGCCTTGTTTTTCAAAGCTTCTATATCAATGATTGGACAAATAATGAGCAAAATAATACTTCCAATTTTAAAATCTTAAATGTAACACAATAATAAAATAATACTGCTTTAATGACAGCTATTTATGAATAATAATAATAATAATAATCATCATCATCATCATCATCATACGTGGTTTAATACTGTAATTATTATGTTACATTGGGTACGAAATTAAATGATTGGCAGGAGGGCTTCAAATTTTGTCTTTGCATGTGACCTAATCTACGTAATTATCACGGAATATAACCGCGACATGATTATTTTGTACCAAGGTGGCTATAATTGGGGCGATATGGTTGTAACTGCGCATGCTCACCACACCTCTGTGAACCGAAAGCCAAAAGCAGGTAGCCCACAGAGCTCCGTGAGTGACAGCTCCTTTATCAAAAGCTCAGCGATCCTCGATCTTATTAGCGTTCCAAAATGTTTCCTAGCGATGAGACTGCTTTTGCGCTGTCATAGCATGTAACAGATCTGATATCTATGGTTGTAATCTTAACGTCGGAAAAGATTAACCAGTTTAGTATTTCACTTGAAAAGCGAGACGAACAAACTTGTTCGTGCTTCTTTCATAGCCTAATTTGTGCGTGGTTGCAGAGATAGTCACCGAGAATTCTAATTTTTAACTCGGGGCGGCTGATCGCCTGCGCGTCGGAAAATTATTCAGTCAACGGCGTTAAGACCAAAGGATCGGGATCAAATTATGGATTGCTTGTGGACTATTAGGAACAGGTTCTCGTTGTTCGGATTTTAGAGTCAGTCAGTTTGATCGTGTACTGTTTGAATTTACCTTTGGTTATTTCATTCCCGGTTTAAATATCTTACTATTGAACTGGACAAATTATAACGGAGATCATGTACCAACATAGTAAGAAATGTTTCACCATCGAGTCATTGGTTGGCAAAGAAGCTAATTCCTCGACTACAGGGGACGAACCCGTGAGACCCACAGCCTTACGATTCACGGAATCAATTCATCCTTCTCCCTTTTCGACTTGCTTTCAGAACTCCGGCAGGACTTTGTACAGTAGCCCGGATATGATGTTCCCAGACCCGGGCACTCACTCAACCAATGCATCTCTATCTCTGCATCCTCTCCAGTTGCCCTCTCAGCATTTTTTTAATCCGCATCAGAGAGAGACTTTAAACTTCTACCCGTGGGTTCTTCGAAACCGATATCTTGGTCACAGGTTCCAAGGCAAGTATATATACCAGTTTTCCATTCCAAATGTTGGCCGTTATTGGTATAGGTTTCATGTTAAAATGTGATGATGGCTATTACTGCTATAAAGGACTATAATGACGGCAACTGTTGTGCAGGTGCACGTGGAAAGTATGCCGATGACTCAGATCGCAGCAGTTATAATTAGACTATTATATTAAAAAAAGGATTCCACCAGGAATAGCTCTTGTTACGAGTCAAGATGCTCGATGCACGATGAAGAATGCATAAAAGATACCCTTGGTCAGTATTACTTTCTACGAATTTATTGAAGTGACCAAGAGAGCTTTTTTTCATTTCATTACAGTAGGCCTACTATTGGCATAGTGGATGAAATAAAACATTATATTTAAATATATTTATAAGTCACATTACCTTTTGCATCAAATTGATGCAAAAAAAATGCCAGTTTCAATGTTGAGTGGTCTTATTGAGAGTATCCCACTGCCATAGGACTTTGTGATCCTGTGTGCCATGGTTTGGGTTTTACTCGTCACAAATGCTATTTCATCAACCTCTCAGCTTTTCTTTAATTTTTTTAATCGTCGTGACAACCTTACATGTAAGTTTCAGTCAGCCGAGCCTCGAAAAATACAATCTTCGAAGGAAACACACTCCGCGTCCCGTCAGTGGCCCTTACCTCTCAAGTTTAGAAGAGGTCATCTGTCTAAAATAGGAAAAAAATCTGTCACTATTCATCTACCAGGTGTCGGCGTCTGAAAATTGGAAAAAAAATTTATATATTTTTTTTACTATTTTCCCGGCTGCCTCACTTGTTAGTCGACGACTGGACTGTGAGGGCCTTGTATTTTCTTAGAAAATTAATCACTAAAGGTATCGATCAAATTTGCATGAATCCTGGATGCAATGGCTTTTCAGCGGGGCATTTTTGAAAGACAATTTTGCGAATTTTTGTCCCGTAGCCTATATAAAAGAGAGATAAATACCCAAATTAAAAATAATTAGGCATGTTGACTTTGTTGACTGGTTGTTGATTTATCATTGTACCATAGCTGTATTATTATTATTATTATTCTTATTATTATGTCATCCACATTCAATTTCTGTTATCAGCGAAAATCACGTGAGCGTGACTCTTTGCTTTAACCCCAAACATTATAGATCCTCAGAGCACCAAAGCGTCGAGATATACGTTTACGAACGGCCATAAACACAGGCTAATTTTTGATTCGTATATATTTTTACATTAATTTCTTTGATGAATAAAACATTTCGGACATTGAAATGTTTTAATAAATTCAAAAATAAAGCAGAGATTTCAATCGCCTGAAGAGCGCCCATGTGTAATGACAAGCTCTCTCACTGACCATGCTGTGTCCTACTGCGGATTTGAAATAACGGAGGATGAATTGAGGTCTTTGAATTGATGTAAACATTAATGTTTTGCCAAAAACTGATACAATGAAATGTTAAATATGCTCGTGAGTTAAATAAAAAAATTATTAACGAATAAACAATGAAACCATGACAAAAGTGGTAAAAAGGAATTTTAGGAGTAAAAGCCAATCCAGAAACCCCTCTCTCTCTCTCTCTCTCTCTCTCTCTCTCTCTCTCTCTCTATATATATATATATATATATATATATATATATATAGGCCTATATATATATATATATATATATATATATATATATATATGAAGCATTTGTGGAAGGAATAGAATTGCCCCATACTGCAGCATCGCGACGTGAAAAATAACCCTTCTTTCGAATAGATAATGTTCAATGTGTGTGCCATCACTTTTGTTCGTTCTTCCGAAGTGTTGGAAGAATGTCATTGCTGAATGCAACTTTTGGTCACCATATCAAGTTTAGAGGTAGTTAATTTTTTATGACTGGATTAACATTTTAATTTCTGCATGAACATATTAAAAATAACAATAGAATAATAATAATAATTATTATTATTATTATGATTATTAAGGGCCAACTATTTAGTTTTGAAGAACCCTTCTTTGGCAATGGACAGCAATATTCAATATCATTTTTATTTGCGCACAGTTGACTATTTCTGTGAGGTAAATTTTAAGCTCTTTCTGAGAATGGAAACCATGATTTTTTTCACCCCATGCAAAACGGTCCCATTATTTTGGAATTTTAACATGTTCCACCAAAATTAAATTCTATGAAAAAAAAATGTATATATATATTTAATCTGTTGGCACATCAGAGAGCATGTTCAGGAATTTTCAGTGATGCAATTTTTTTCTTAGTTCTACACACTTGTCTTTAACTTAATGAAAACATTTGTGATAAACACCTCCAGATACTGTGAGAGAACTTAAGACTATCTTCTACTGTTTTTCCTCTATTCTTCCTTCTAATGTAAACTTTCATCTCAGTGTAATAATGCCAAATGCCCCTCTGCCTTCAGGCCACTGGTTTGACCCCTCAAACATAAACTTGTTTATTCAGTGAGTTGATTGTTGTAGCCGGTGCCTATGGCAGGGCTTCCTGATAACAAAGCAATTTGTTAAACCGAAGAGATCAAGAAGCTTCCCCTCCCTGCCGGTGCTCTTTGGCGAGGGGGTGGTTAGTGGACTCGTATCAGGTGTGCCTCGGGCGAGACCACGCTGTGCCACGCCACGCCACGCCAATAGTCCTCCAGGGTACATGCCAGGTAATTGGTGGGAGTTAGAGGCTGTTGTTACTGTTCCTCAGATCCGGGACTTAGATAAAGCCCTCTTTGTTTACTGACAGAACAGATCCACTCACTAATGGTGTCCAATAACCTTGAAAACTACTGTTTAGACAAGCCTAAATATGGCCAAGGGGATTGAGTGGGAGAGGATAACTCGTCGAGAGTGTCACTTATTGTCAGGAGAAATGCTCGTGAGGTTGTTTTGGTCCAGCCTGCTTCCTGGACCCTTTGAAGGTCCTGCATATCTTTGAATCTGTCATGCAACACAAAGGTAAACAGGATCTGGGACAGACGGTCCAATATAGTCCAATTATATATTTTGTATCTCATATATATCACCTCATATATCATATATATATATATATATATATATATATATATATATATAATATGGTACATGTTTACATATTATATTATGTATATGTAATAATTTCATACTATTTATTTATTTAGTTATTTATTTATATATATATTTATTTATTTACTTTTGTGATACAGCTTTTTCCTGAGCATATGAGACTGCTGTCGTTAGGATGCACGTTGGACCGGGCATTTGACCTGCGTCACTCATCTGCCTTTGCTGACATTTCACCTTTTGTGCAGTCTCATTAGATGTCAGGGAGTCCGACCAGTGTAATTCATGCTCAAGAGACATTTCATAGTTTCCCAGTTCTCTGTTACAATTCTGTGCCATTTCCTCGGATCGTGTCAATAGCGAGGACCTAGTGTGTCACGTATGGGTTTTGTGGTGCAAATACGGTGTGCTCATAAGTAAGTGCGAGCAGCAGAACTTTGACATTCAGCTTCCCCTTTGATCTGTCCTCAGATCTGAACACAAAAGCTCCCGGGGCAGCAGAATCGCCCAGAGCCAAGTTGAAGTGCATATTGTTTTTCTGAGAAATTCCCTCAATTCATTAGCACGGTGCCTTCCATTTTGAGTTAGAATTTTTGTTTCACATACATCATCGTGTTTTAAAACTGATTGGCCCGAGTGGCATAGTGCTACATTTACACATAACTTATACATCGGAAAGGGTCTGGCCGTGACCCAGGGTTGCTTTGGGAAGCACCTCTGACTAATTTAGCAGTCAGACGGCTGAATCCATGGCTTAAAAAAAGCAGGGACTGGCTTTCCCTTCCCACCATGCCTCACTCCTCCTCCAGCAACTGAGAGCTGAGAATCCAACCCCCCTCCACACGCACACACGCACACCGACAAGCCTGAGCCTGTCCATGCCAGGGGAATGGTGGCATTGCCGCCGATCGGGTGCCATCTGGTTCTCTTTCAGCCATGTTGGGGGCGCGCTTGCTAGCGATTGGCTCGTGCCTGCTCCTACACAAACCCCTGGAGGGTTACCCCGGCTCTTCGGGAGGGCTGAGCCTCGGTGAGATTCGGGGCTGGGGAAGTGCTCCTCTGCACTGGTCGTCCTGGGGGAGAATCAGAGGTGACGCAACTCTGCAGATGATGCCAGGGCTGAAAGCACATCCGTTTTCACACCGTGGCCAAGGAAAATATGCACGACGACAGATTTGCAGAACAGAGTAGTAACAATAATAGACACTACTAAATGCAAATCTGAACGGGGGAATGCGTGAAGTAATAAATCACTGGGTACACAAGAAAAAGAAAGGCTGGTTGATACGGCTAATTTTTGTAGTCATTTACCACAGAAATCAGTGATCAGAGTGGAATAATGATACTGTTATTCTCCTCCGTGGGAGTCATAAATAGCCTCTATCAAAAGGTTATCTCTCTGTCAGCCATCTTTTAGGGGAAAAACTCTGGTAGAAAGTTTGACTCATTCTGTTCTTTGGCATTAACTGATATGAAACAGTTCGGGATCATTTGTAGCTGTTTCTTAACCTCATAGTCTATGATGTTTGCATTCTTTCACTGAAGCAGAACCATGCCTCCCTCATTTCCCCACATAAATATTTGCATTGCATTGCCCCCTGACGTTCGAAGAATTGTCAGCGCACAAGCTGAAGACAGTTGTCAGTGACTGTCCCATCCATGGCAGAAAATATGCAGTCTTTGTCTCAAAGGCAAAGTACATTTTTCCTGAGCTAGATGGAGCGCCTTTTATTTTTCTTCTTCTGTTTTTTTTGCAGCTCCTTTAAAACACGAATGGGGAAGAATTCAAAGGTCGATTCTGTCTGCTGTATGCAACTACAAGTGTGCATTACAGCATTTCAGCCCAACTATGGAAAGAGGAAGCAAGTTACATAGAAATGTATGATACTTGCTTCCTTTTGCCATGGTGGGCTGATTTGTTTACATGTGTGATTCTTTACGTGTATGCAAAAGATATAAAGGTTAATTCACAGATCACAGCACACAAATGCTTTGTCCCATAAATCAAAGCTGGAATGCTAAATAAAGCCATAACATTATTATTCATCGTTCCCAACAAAAGATCATGTTTAAATCGCTTGTGAGTACAAGTGGTTTCTTTTCATAAGTGTTCAGCTTAATGCCGTATTGAAATGGTTCTTTTCAAATGGCCTGTCTGCATGACATACAGTCAAGTGTTTGATCCCTGTGAAGGACTCCAGTGTTTGAGAATCCCAGCTTTACGAATCTTTGTTTATAGTGTTGTACTGGCAGATTGAACAGCTTAAGGCCACTCTGGATATTGGATTGTGTCAGCTCTGGAAGGAGGGGTAAAACAAAAAATCCTGAATGAAGCACTGGAGGAAAGCTGACTATAAAGATCATAACATGCACTTTGTAGTGATTCTAATTATAGTGTAAATGAGAGAATTGGTTGTGGTTTTTGGCCAGAAATAGAGGGAATGTGACAAATGTTCAGAATAGCCGGTATCACAGTAATACTGATGCTAGCGATTAACCCCTATGCACAGATTAAGACGCCGGCGTCTGTAAATTCCGAAATTTAATTGCTAAATGATTCTGTGATCAAATTTCCAAATGTTTTGCGTCACTTGAACAATTTTCCACAGTCTCTGTAACACAAATACTGAGTTATAAAGCCTTAAAAGGCTCATGCATAACAGGAAAAAAATGATGTTATTTGTATTCTGCGCAAAGGGCTTATGCACCTGATGCACTGGATTGGGCTAAGAACTGAAGTGTTGAAGAGGTGCTGCTGCTGGCTCGGATCTTATTCAGCCCTGCACTTTCCCTGCCCTGTGGAGAACTATTAAAAACCATGAAAATTCAAGGAAGCAAAAAATACAAAATGCAAGGTTATTAGGATGATTCACTCGTCAGCAATGGTCACCACACTGACAAATCATCTTCCCGTGCAAAAATAGGAATGAAAAATGAATAAAGTCTGTGAAATTACATGGTTAGGGTCTGCAAGTTCACATAGACTGGCTTTTGCTGCATGAGATTGAGACGAAATGGATTGCAAAAGGTTCTTTCCCTTAATTTCGCAGAAAAACCACACAAAGAGTCTAGGGTAGAAAGTGAATGATAGGTTGAATAAGGTGAAACAGAAAGGTGAAAGAGCAACATAGAAAAATATTCATGTTTAAGCTTATGCCATAGCTGTAGAGACATTCATTTTGCAGATGCTTTCCAAGCCTTGGGTAATTCCCAAGTGCAATAAAGCGAAAGTGCACTTAACTGAGGATAACCAGGATTGAACCATGGCAAGTGATTGATATTTTAATCTGCTATTTTTTTTAATCCAATATGTTGTAAATGATGCTGAAATTATCAGTTTCTTTCACAGTTGCATCAGGGGCCAAAACCTGCTAACACTCAGTTTTCATGGTTGCCTGCACCATAACTGGCCTGGTTTTCTCACCCTTGCTCAAGTCGCCTGTAAGCTGAGCTGTTAGTGAATCCTCGGCTGTGACAAACATCTTTGACCAATTTTGATATTCAATACTTGCTGATGTCTATTCAAATCAAGCTGAAGGCCTAGTGTTTGCTTTGCTGCCCCACTAATTTGGGTCCGAGAGGCATTTGCACTGAATGTATTGTCTGGTATCTTGTGTCGTCTCCTCATCTCAACCCGTCCATTTTCCCTATTTTTGCGTACATGTGACTGGGGTGGCATTTGGTCCTTGTTCTCCTTTCAACACTGGCACGCAATACTTTAGTGGTGGTCAAACAATTTATATGACTATTTGTTTATGTAAAATATCTCATTTTCTTTACTAACGATTTCAATAAACGGACCGCATACCCGGCTCCCCAGATGTTGTCTGTGGATGGTAACATCATATGAACAATGCAACTGAAGAATACCAAAATTTTACTATTCCCTTGTGCTGAATGAATTCAGATGTAAAGGCGTCAAATTTTGATTTGCTTAGCTGCATATCAATTTCATCTCCACAATTGTTTTTGCATTTTTTCCATGCTATTTTCTTACGACGGGTCGGCAAACTAAAACAGACGTTATGGCCTAAATGTGTAGCTAAAGAGCAACCACTCTACTATACAAATGAGTGCATGACCTCAGTCATCGTAGTTCAGAGTATCGGCCTAACATGCCTGATATTGTCTGCATGAAATTTAATGTCACTATTATTATAATTATCATTAGTAGTAGTAGTAGTAGTAGTGTTATAGCAGTAGTAGTAATGGTAGACCAGTAGGGAACATCAGTGGTAATATTTATTTTTAATATTTTACTACTGATGAAGCTGAAAAAAATTAGCAATTAGCAGTTCATAAAAATTAACCACAGACTTGTCATTTCCTTTAATTCTATGTGAGCAGAGACAACAGGTTTCAGAATTTCCTTCATTTTAAAATAAGTTTCATTAATATGGGTACAACAAGAGTCCATTTCTGTCCAAGGAGGTACAAACTCCACATTTTCAAGGGTACAGTGGGCAATCCTAAATGAATATTGCCCCAGTGCAAGCCATCGTACCCCATACAATGATATACTTTATTTTCTGAGAGTTTATGGCGATAATCAATAATGAGCAACAGTATGGGTTCTGTATGCAATGTTTTGGACAGTTATATTTAGGGATTATATTTATCATCTCAAACAAAACTTCATAAACACCATTCTCTGTTGATGCTGAGGTAGAATGGAATTACCATTCAAATACTGTTAAAAATTTCCAGACTTACTGTATAGTGAAATTTTATTGGTTCGATGCAGTGACTGGTTTTCTACGTATCACTTTTTTTCTGAAATGAGGACCCCCCCCCCCCCTTAAACACCATTCTGAAGTAATGGATTTACAGGAACCTGGCCAATCAATTCAGGTACTTTTCATTGGCACATTTTGACATGTGAAATCAGGATAGCTATATACCAGAAATATCTTTCGATGTTTGATGTGCAGTTTTGCTCTGGTAATTGTGGAGCCAGATCATAGAATAAAAATCCTGAGTGTTAAATGAATTACAAGGAAACATTGAGAGTTGAGATTTTTAATGGCTGGTCACATAAATAACAATAGTTTGAATAGTTCTGCATTATTCATTATCTGACATAATGAATAACGTTACTGAGCTGTGAGAAAAAAAAATTGCTTGACATGGATTGTTTGTGGGTAATCAGGAACACCCACATGAACAAATTATTTCAATAGGACTCATGATAAATGTAATAAGCTGTGAAGTATTGGGAAAGAATTTGAAGAATGTAGCCATATCCTGCATGTAAAGTCAGGTAAGGAAGTCATTGTAAGAACTGTGATCCTGAGTTTTGATATGGAAATGCAGCTAATTTAGACTGAGGCACATGGTGAGCATAATGATTTATGATGGATGGAGGTGTTGTGATACTATTCATCATCTAAATTGCAATAGTTTCATAGAATATATGAAACACTGGTCATTGAACAATAAAAAACAACATTAAATAATCAATAGTTTGGAGTCTTACCTGCAGTATCAAGTGTACCACATACAAGCAAAAACGGATTTTTTTTTTGTTTGTTTTGTTTTCCAGATTCACTTTTTGTCAGCTTAACTTCCAGGTATTCATTGCAGTCATATCTGCAGTGTCAAGTGTACCAAGCATGAGCAAAAAATGCTTAACTTCCAAATATTGTGCAAATAAGAGTTTTAGGCACCCCAAGTTTTTCATGTAAATTAGATGTTTACTTTTAGCTTCCCACATTTGATTTGCTGAAGATAAAATGATCATATTACATACAAAGTGTTAATTTAAAAAAAATGTAACAAATTTCATTTCATTGAAGGCAGTTGAAACAGATGAAAAAGTCTTGAAGAGCTATGATCCTAGCATCACTGAGGCTGTCACCTGATACAACTATCAATCTGCAGGGCGGAGTACCTGATTAGGCAAAGAATAGTCAAACAAAATATGGATTTGCTTTAGTTTTTCCACTGTTCATTGCTTTTTATGGTACATTTCTCAATTTAAGGAAGTCTTTTATTTCATGATTTTTTGAAGCATCGTCGAGTAGTAATTGAGTAGTATTAAAAGCACATAAAACTTTTGAACGAACTGTATCTACCAAATCTAAAATAGTGCTTGCTAACTGACTGGTTTGTCAATTAACTGATGCGTTTCTCTTTAGTATTTCATTTTTGATGGGAATTTTAAGAAGAAAATAAAATCACATGAAAATGAATTTTTTTTTCATTTTATTCATATTTGTGCTATTTATTTATATTTAATTAATTTGTTTATATTCATAAGAAAGAGCCATGGATTCACAAAATGATTGTATTTTTAAATTAAATTTACATCAAAATGGCGAAGTATTTTTTCACCTTATTCACCTATGGTACCTCACCTTAATGGAAGCTTGATAATGTAAATGGATTTGTATATTGAAATCAGTATGTGCATACCAATTTCCAATATCCATTTGTCATCTAAAATGAAAATAAAAACTTAGTAATGTTTCCTTGAGTAAAATGTGAGGCCCAACAATGATCTTTGTTGGAAACTGTTGTCTCAAAAATGATCTTGAGGGCAGATGACTGTGGCTCCATTCACCCTGCCAATATGATTGGAGGGACATGGGCAGATCCGGAACAGTACAAACTTTTCCAGCGCAAACACAAACCAGTAAGATCCACAGCGTGGAGAGTCCCATGTCAATATATGTTTTGATCAATGAAAAATGGTGGGACTTTTGATTATGCGCCAGATTCACTAGTGCTATAATTTACCTTAAAATGGGGATAAGTGTTGATTAATCTGTGATGATATAAATACATGTCCACATGCCAGTACTTTTTTGTAGCTTTGTTTCAGTTAAATTCCATCACAACTCACACTCACGCACACGTATTACACACACAGACATGATCATACACACACATCCTTGTACTTCTATCCTTGTGAGGACATTACATGGACTTCCATTCATTCTTTGGGTGTCTCTACAGCATTTCACTAATCTTAACAATAAGCAACGCATGCCTCACCCAAACCCTTAGCCTAACCTTACCCCACTCCTCATTTCAGCCTTACCCCTAACCTTTGCAAATAAGTTACAATTTGCCTTTGTAGTTGTGAGTACAGGTGAAAATGTCCTCACATTCCAATAATATCCCCACTCTGTAAAAAAAAAGCAACACATTTTTTTTTTCTCGCGCTTGTTGAAGCAAGTACAAGACCACACATACACGCAAAGACACATACTCGCATACACATATACACACGCATACACACAAGTGCGCGTGTGCGCACACACACACATACACACACACGCACACACACACAAACACACACACAAGTACAGTCCCAGGATAACTGTCTCATTCCTCATGCACCTGTCATCTCTAACACTCTGGCTTCTCTCTCACTCTCTCCATCCTGACTCCCTTCCCCTCCCCTCCCCAGGAGAAGACAACAGCCCAGAGAACCTGCTCCTGCACGGGCCCTTCTCCCGCAAGCCCAAGCGCATCCGCACCGCCTTCTCCCCGTCCCAGCTCTTGCGGCTGGAACGCGCCTTCGAGAAGAACCACTACGTGGTGGGCGCCGAGAGGAAGCAATTGGCCAACGGGCTGTGCCTGACAGAGACGCAGGTGAGGCTGGGGCAGGGGGGGTCATCTGTCACGGCTCACACTCCCAGGTGTAAGTACATTCCACTGGCCTGAGACATCCAGGGGCCCAGGGAGATGTGCGCCCACGCTGGATTTGAGTCATCCCATGTAGCATCCACACCTCGGGGCTCAGTGCTTCCATTAACGCAAGTTCAGAGAGCAGACAGGAAGTGACTCGTGCCATAGAGCATCTGAATAAGAAAAGTCTGGTCCATTATGATTTGGCCTCAAATGATTGAATTGTCATGTTAATAGGGAGAAGCTGAAGTGTCCACTTAATGCCGACGGTAAATAGGAATTTTTTTCACACCATCAAGGAAATAATGAAATGAAATGCTTATTTTATGTATATTTTCAAATTAAATTATGTTTTGTATGTCCTTAAATTGTGGGAAGTAGGTTGCTAAATTGTTAACCTTTTTGAGAAGTTTACTCTCAAGAAGGTCAACCACCTCTTACATTTTTGTCCTTTATGTTTGAGGTACATTAAATAAAGAAACATGGTAGTAATTTCAGAAAGAATTTCTTTAAAATAAATGGACAGGGGAGTTCCTTTCCATGGAATGGATTCTGGATTTCCTAACTTGGCCACAGAATAGCTTTGGCCAGCATCAAATTTTGCAGGCTGTAAGATTATGCACTTGAAATAGAGTTGAAGTTATCATATGATGTCATACATACTGTATGAGAACACATTGAATATGTTCCTTTGACAAGAAGGGCTTATCTAAGTGTTTCTTGGCCTCCTCTTAAAAACTAAAAATGCAGTGCCATTCATTCCTAAAAAAATAAATAAATAAATAAACTGCCCAGTGTTACATATAATCCTAATACAAAATAGAAGTCCTAATAATGCACCTCTGAAACTCATTTCCAGCAAGTGTGAGCCCTTTCCGCTCTGGTTTTCCATGATTCTCTTTGTTTATAATCCCACTTAATAGGTTATTGCAATCTCCCCCCCCCCCTTTATTTTCATCTCCCAGTTTCACTGTCAAGATACTGCATATATAGAAATGCATCAAAAGCTCAAGCCTAAATTAGTTGTGAAGTGCAGAGGTATACAGAATGCATACGCTGTAAACTAATAAAGTTGTAATCTAGTTCACTTAAAATTTTGGGGCAGTCTGGACACAAGCTTTATATATATATATATATATATTTTTTTCCGTTTTTTTTTTTTTTTTACAGCATATGTTTGTGTATACAGCGCGCGGTGTACGCATTCACACCCGCGCGCGTGCGCACGGATGCCGAATGCTAATGCAGTTCTCATCGCACAGGTGAAGGTGTGGTTCCAGAACAGACGGACCAAACACAAGAGGCAAAAGCTGGAGGAGGAGTCACCTGAGTCCCAACAGAAGCGAAAAGGGAGCCAACACGTTAACCGCTGGCGCGTAGCCACTCAGCAAGGTAGCCCTGAAGACATTGACGTCATATCCGAGGACTGATGGCGCCTAATTTACAACTATCATAATTTCCGTCTGCCAATGTTTGGCGGAATTTCTGCAAACATTTCAATGTAGATGTGTGTTCAGGCTGTAGTACATGATTCACCCTCACAGCGCACAACAAAGGCACTCAACGCAGACAATGCAGGCCGACAGCTCAAAACCACACTCAGCGGCTTGATTGACTCGTCAACAAAAAGAGAGCGGGAGAGAGAAAGTAAAAAGAGTGAAGCGCGATGTGGATGTGTTACTGATAAAAAGAAAAGCAAATTACTCAATAATCGGCTGGCTACTCTGAATTTGAGATGTCATCGGACCTACACAAGTGCGACTGTTCTGGGAAAAGGGACAAATGAGCTGAGAGCCTGCAGTGACTGAGACCATCCGTTCCGCTGAAGTTATTATGCTACCGATATGAACTTTGAGTTTACTCTACAGCACTATTATTTACACTGTCTTTAAATTAAATGTGGTCATTTTTGTTCATTCTCTGTTAAATGATGTTTTCTCTGTAACTGATAATCAAAGTTAAAACAGCACAATTGTGGTCAGATGTGAGCCAGCTGTAGGAGAGGGGTAGGGCATTTGTCTTTATCAAGGTAGTCTATGCAATACACGGTGAATTCAATCAAAATGTAAACAGAGGTAAAAGAAAATCAGGAAGGCGTAACGTTGTATAGATTAAAATGTGTTTTGACACGATTAAACCGTTTTCCTCTGAGGCCATCTCATGAAGTCATAAAGTATTCTGCTTGGTAATTTCTAATGACATGACGTGAAAAGTCATTTTATATGCATTTAATTTAGAACGATAATGAATAAACGACTAACAAAAGACTAAACGTTAAAAAACTAGGATATTTGTATGTTTTTGGCTTGAAATGAAAATGAGTGATCAGGGGTTGAGACTAAGGGTACTGTAATTTAAGTTATTTTTTTTTTGGAAAATGCATGAGTGTATTTAACAATAGGCCTATTTTCAAGCATAGGTACGGTGTGTTCTCACAGAAGTTATTCCTCTACGTTTTACTGATACTACAGCATTCAGAAACAACAGAGACGTTATTCTGAATATCATTTCGCTTGGGCAGCGCAGGCAAAATTTTTGGCATTATTATTTTTCATAGTTTGGACCGTAGAATTGATCAACTTCATGCTAAAATTACTTTAAGAACTTCAAGCGAATAATACGGGGGTTTGAATTCTCTGCACAAACCTTTGACATCATTTTTTTTCCCATTTTAATGTGGGCCTATTCATATTTTCAAATACCCATCATGAAACATGATGCAATTATATTTCAACGACGATGAATTTGCCTGAGGGAGAGGAACTGTAAACGCAATAGAATTGTGTTAATGTGCCTAAAAATTGAGCTAATTTTTGAACAGAGAATCCTCTTTAAACGAACTTTTCAGTCTGTAAGATAAAAAGCACAAATTATGTAGGTACCTCAACATGCGATTTGTATGTCTGCATTATTTTTTATGTTAGTACTGGTTGTAGAATGTATTTCCTGTGTGTCACTACAAACCTGTGTTGCTTTTCACTCACGAAACACGATAAGAAGTATATTCTTGTTTTAGGAAACTAGATCTGTGTTGATTTTATTCCTCCAACATATGTAGACCAGTTTTTTTGTGTTTTTGAATGCAGCATATAGCCTACTTTTCTGTACAGTAATTAAAATGTGATACCAAATTAAAGTCTAATGCAATAACGCAGGAGAGTTTTTTAGCCATAAAAACGTCTCTTTAATTAATGTTTGTTTAATCAAGGCGCACTGCTTTCGCACGTGAACTAGGACACATATCCTCATTCAAAAGCTATTTTGACGTCACTGATGGATTTGCTGTGCCGCGTCCAGTAATGATAGGGGAACATGGAATCATGAGTCACTCCTCTCGTTGCGCGGTTTTTTTTTTTTGGCTTGGCAAAAAAGTATTGCCGCGTGTAACAAAAAAAAAAAAAAATATCAGAAAGTGTTACGAAATAATAAATAACAGTTTTTTTTCAGTATCGCGTGGCCAAATATTAGCCTACTTTTTTGGTAAAAACAAAAGAAAAAAAAATCAGCCACATGCACGCCATGAGTCCAAAAAAGGACCACAATCATGGCGTTGTTTTAAATACGTCAATTTCTGCAGTGAACCAGTCGACCAAGCGCCAACAATTTGCCAACTCAACAAAATGAAGAGAGAACAGTAATGGCAAATGTCGCTAAGAGATGCGCAAAAATGAGCGTAAATGATCTTTACCGGTGATCGATTGTCCCTGCATATTAGAAGCAAAAATGAAAGTTTTTTTTTTAAATCTTAACATTGCACAGTAATTCAACGCACGAACCGCGCAGACCAACTGCGCCTTATTCGCATACCTCCCACCAAACGTCCTTGTTAAAAGTCCACGAGTGAGTGAGTGACGGACTGACTGACTACAATTTGCAGCGTATAGCCCACGGCAGCAGGTTGCAGCCTCGTGGGAAAAAGCAAAGAAGAGCCCTTTCTTTTGAGCTCTGGTTATTTATTTAAACCGACTCTGCTGACGAGATTACTGTGATACATTGTTGTTCGCCTACGTTCTTGAGTTTATAGAAGAAGAAGAAAGAAAAAAAAAAAAAACACTAGGTAAAGGCTTGTCTTATTTGTAGCATTATATTTAGCAACTGTGCCTGTGTTACTGCAATGCTGTTTCAAACATGCTATTCACAGTATTGAGAAATGGATGCGATAAATCATTATAAATGCAGTGTGCAAGTGTGATGAAGCAGTAGAGGGCAGTGTTCGTTCTGGTCAAAACTGTGAACCCCCCTCCACTGAGGGAGCCTTACCCTAAATGCACGATTTTCTTATCAAGTCGATTAATTTGTTCCTGGGTCATGGCTGATACGGGAAACGCGCGCGCGCGCATGTGTGCGTACGTACAACCGTGTGTGTGTGTGTGTGTGTGTGTGTGTGTGTGTGTGGACCCTTTTGTTTAAAACCAACTGCGAACCTTTTTCTGTATAAACAATGACCATGTTGAGACCAGCAGTCCTTAGGAGGACCAAAGGCCAGTCCTAATGTGGTAAAACATTTCTGAGGTCATGGGTATGGTTAGGGGTTAGATGTTGATTAAGGTCAGGTCATGGTTAAGGTTATGCACAACTTGATTATGGTTAGAGTTAGACTGTCCACAATCAATTGAATTCAGTGTAATGTCTTTGTAAGAATAGCTGCACAAACTCGTGAGTATCTGTAATTGTGTACATGTGTGTTGTTTGCGTGTGTGCATGTGTGCATGCATTTGTGCTTGCACATGTGTGTGTGTGTGTGTGTGTACATATGTGTTTGCGTGCATTGTGAGCATGCATCTGTGCGTCTTTGTATGTGTGTGAGAAAATAAGTGTGATGTGTAGGATTAAGTTATAATTTATGGTTTCTTTGCCCAATGGATGATGGTTCTGTAGCTTCTGAATCACTGAGGTTTGAACATAGTTCAGTTGGCCACTTTTCCCACAGTCACTGTTATTTATTAATTCAATGACAGTAATGTAGAATTTATTGATAAAAACATGATATACAGCGCCCTCAATAATTATCGGCACCCTTGGTTAAGATGTGTTAAAAGCCTTAAAATAAATTCACTTTTTATTGCAGAAGCATACTCATACTGAAATATGAGTACAATACTCATACAATACTCATACTGAAAACTGTAGAAAAATGTAACCTTCAACTCAAGTGAATTTAAAGGGGAAAAAAAATCCCTGAAAAATCACCTGTTACACAATTATTGGCACCCCTAACAATTCCGAGGAAATAAATGTAATTGAAGTATTTCTGTAATCTCTACAGTAATTTACAAAGTTGATCAGAGTATCTAGGAACATTTAATCAGTAATTAATCACTTCCTGTTTCCCTCGGGTATAAATATGACGTGACACAGAGGCCATTTCTCTTATCCACTCTTGAACATGGGAAAGACAAAGGAACGCACAATTCAAGTAAGGCAGATGTGTGACGACCTTCACGAGTCAGGCAATGGCTACAAGAAAATAGACACTCGCCTGCACCTGCCCATATCTACTGTCAGAGGAATCATTAAGAAGTTTAAAACAACTGGAACAGTGGTAAAGAAGCCTGGACGAGGACGCAAGGTTAGTTTGCCACCGCGCACAGTGAGGAGGATGGTAAGAGAAATAAAAAGTTCTCCAAAGCTCACTGTTAAAGAATTGCAACAAATGGTAGCATCTTGGGGTCACAAAGTCTCCAAAACAACCATCAGGCGCTATCTACATGCCAACATGTGTCTGGGAGGCATGCACAGAAAAAACCTTTTCTCACTCACAATCATAAATGCAAACGTCTGGAGTTCGCTAAGTGGTACTGGGACTTCAACTGGGACCGTGTGCTTTGGTCAGATGAGACCAAGATAGAGCTTTTGGCAACAAACACTTTAAGTGGGTCTGGCGGAACACAAAAGATGAGTATGCAGAAAAGCATCTCATGCCCACTGTGAAGTATGGGGGAGGATCGGTGATGCTATGGGCCTTGTTTCTCTTCCAGAGGCCCTGGGAACCTTGTTAGGGTGCATGGCATCATGAACGCTTTGAAATACCAGGACATTTTAAATCAAAATCTGGTGGCCTCTGCCTAAAAGCTGAAGATGGGTCGTCACTGGGTCTTTTAGCAAAATAATGACCCTAAACATGTGGCCAAATCTACACAGAAATGGTTCACCAGACACAGAATCAAGCTCCTCCCATGGCCATCTCAGTCCCCTTCTATGGATATCTTGTATACGCAGGTCATTTCAGGAGAGTATCCAGAAATTCTGGTTCTTTTTTCTATTGAGACTGAAAATATGAAAAATTCTAACTTCACCACGCGCACACACACACACACACACACACACACACACACACACACACACACACACTCACGCACACATGCACACACACACACACACACACGCGCACACGCAATCTGTTATAGTCTCTTTAGCTAGTTTAGCATGTGTTGAAATGAAAGCCTCTAAGTTTCACACTTTTAAATATCCCTCCCACATCAAAAAAGTGGAGAAGGATAGAGCTCATTTTCAGATTATGCAATGGGGAAAAAGAGCTTCTGATTTTACAGCAGAAGCTCCTTCACCGAGCGCTGTAAAGCTGTAAAGAGTGCTTATACCAGCCACAATTAAAAAAAAGAAAAAGTAGCACGAAGAAAAGCTGAAACGTGAATGCTGATCTGCTCTTCACGCTGGCTGATGCCGGCCCTTAATGGACCCAGCTGTCAACACATCCCTTTGTGCGGCTGGCAGAAGGGGTTCCTTCCGCACACACCTGCGGGAATCCCTGATGATAGGACCAGGGAGAGAGAGACACACCTGATTGAAGTTCCCCGGCCTCCACTTAACACCATCTCAGCATTTAACTGCTTTTTTGTCACTAAAAAAATAAAGAATTTTACGCCTGGCAAATGGAGAGAAATACAGAAGCCATTATTGCGAACTAGAAAAAAAAAAAAAAAACTCTGCCTCAGTGTTTCTGTCCGTCAAAGAGGGCTTTCTTAGAATTGATTTATCACTGGAAAAAATTTAGAGGTACAATTTTTTTTTAGGCTCTGAAATGAATGTGACTAATTATGATATACGACTGGAACACATTATTTTTTTTTAAAGGGAACTGTTCTTGTTGAATGGAGGCTGAAATGTTTGTGTACTTGAGGGATGTGGATCTTGATCTGTGGATGGCTGTCAATATACACAGGTTGTGTAAAATGTTTCCTCATACCACAGCAGGCTCATTTGTGAGACCAAATATCGCTGGGGCTGTTTTTGTTTCTTTCGTTATGTGTTGTTAGCATTTGAGACAGGAGGGAGTAACTACCTTTGCAGGTGAGAATTTAGGATAGGGTGTTAAGTAAAAACACTGTCAAAACGAATGAGGAAAGGGTGAGGCGGTCCGTGACATGGAAGCATGTGTGTGTGTGTGTGTGTGTGTGTGTGGTGGGGGGGGGGAGTTATAATGGGTCATTTTTTCTGTAATCTCTGAAATGAGAATGGTAAAGTAACAAGCCAGTTTCTTCGTGCTTCCAATGTGCAATCCAGAGCATGTAAAAAAGAGCCATCATCATATTAATGATTTAAAACTGTTTGTGCCTGGAGGAGATCTTAAGATTATGCAGATTTTTGCCATTGATTCTCAAAATTAAATCATGGTGTCATTTTTAGATTAACATGATGCACCTGGCCAGTTGTGTTCAGAGAAATACCATCTGTGTGCAATTAGAGACATTTTCTGGATGAAATCCTGCATGCTGAAATGATTTGCTTTTGGCTGGTTGTACGCGATGCAGGATCAACAGCTAATTCATTGCTGGGTCCTGCCCTGTGCAGTCGTGCACTATGCTTTAATTCTTCTCACCCAACTTCTCCTCAGAGTGAAGATGTTCAACCTTATGTTGTGTTTATCATCCAAATCCAGCTTGTTTTCTCTTTTTTCTGGGTGAATTTCAGTCTGAGGTTACAGATCAATGGTAAATTGCTCACAACAGTTTCAGGGCTCTGGGCTCTTAGTTATACCAGCTGGAAAATTAATACATGTCACCTTCATGTACTGTGATCTACACCTGTTAATTCTTCATGCCCAGAGCTATTGTCAGGTGTTACATTTACATAGTTCCTGTCACCTTTTCACAATAGACAGTCTCATTATCAAATGATATGCATATAAACTGTGAAGGCAAACGTATGCGCAAAACAGACATACTACTTACTACTAATAAACTGAGGGAAGAGTATCATGCAATGTTCAGACTTTTAGAAAATGTTCCTTGAAGGAGCATTGCATTGCAATGATTCAAGTAATAAGTCTATTCAAAAGCATCACAAGCATCTTTTTCAAACAAAGTGATTCTATCGTCGGCTTTGAAAGGATGATGTACTTCAGAGACGATGGACGGCCATCTTATTCAATCGTGGAGTCAAATCGCATCATTTGTAAGTTAAGCGGGAACTGTATCACAGAATTCGAAGTTTCCTGTTGTCTGAGGTCAGTGTCTCATTACATTTTGCCCACACCGGTCACAAGGTACCTCTAAATGGGGTCAATTCCCTGTCCATGTGTTGCTGTGCCACCCTATAGACTGACTCAAACATCCCACTGCATTCACGTGTTAATGACATAGGAAACAATAATTCATTGTCCATATGGCAGGTGGACATTATCAGTCATAATGTCCCCTCACACAGGTAGAGGTCGTGCTTTAAAAGCCCTTCCCTTCGCGGCCTTCACCTGGGCCTCAACCCCTGGGTTTACTTGCACCGCTTAAACAGCTCTTGCTATACCTGCCTCCCCGGGTTGCCATGGAAACCGAAAGGTGTAAACAAAAGAACAGATGGTCGGATTCACGTAGGTGTAGAAAGCGCTTCGTTTCGCATCTCCGCACTCGTGAAGACCTCAGCATCTATGAGGAAAAAAAAGAAACACAACAATGACGACCCCCATGTTCCTGAGGGGCTCTTGTTTCATTGGTATTTTATCACAACACTTTGAATACGTTATTCTGCCTGCAAGTCTTATGCCCTCTGATATAATTATGCCTTTCATTAGTTACATATGTTTTTTTCTGTTAATTTGACGACATTGTTGCTGACGATGAGCTGGACAGTGAATACTTGTTTACTTTTTATGCTGGCAGTCTCCTACCCCCATTGCGATAATCACTACTTTGTATTGTAAGCCTGTGCGTCGCCTCCACAAATTGCCTTATTTATACACAGTCATGTGTATTTGGCTAAAATCTAACAGTATCTGATGAAAAGATTAGTATTAAACTAATTATCCAGTAATGAGTAGTCACTACAATCAACTTCATGCTATTGTTATATAATGTTTGATGAAATGGTACACAAATACATTCCAGGAAGACTGGTGCGTAGGCTGCTCCGATCAGTTATTCAGGTTCAATTTTCTGAATACTTCCCCTGAGTTGTTTCAAACCAATATAAAAACGCTGAAACTAGAAGTTTACAACATTTGTGTTTTAGCATGAGCTGTCATATTTGTGGAAAATATGATAATGATGACTTCGCCTATTATCATTATGCCAGCTATTATTGTTGATAGCCATGTGTATTAACGAACATTTTCCTGTTCAGAATGTGTTACTACATCACAAGTACATATCTGTAAACACCCTGCTCTGTCAGAGCACAATTACAATGACTAATCCAGCACAGTGAATGCTCATTGGCATTTAAACGAGTGAATTATTTGCAATATGTCATTAAGGCCATTTATAATCGTTACCTGCTTTCACAACAGGTATTCAATGCAGCTATCTGTTAATGCACTCTTTGCAATGACAGTACCACAAAACATATTTGCAAAGTGTGTCAGGCCTGTGTTCAGGTAATTAACCGCATTGCACCTCCCTAGCTATGAACCTTCTGTTTTTTGGCTGTGTATATGTCTATGTGCCGGATCACTGTAATAACATTAATGCAGAGACCCAATAGCTCATAACTTGCTATGACTATTGATAGCTAACTTTTGTCCAGACAGCTCATTCCGCTCCAGTTCATTATTTTCTCCTCATTATTGCACTAAGCTGTCCCCGATGAAGACTGCAAGCCAAGCCATGACTATAAACATCTCAACCAAAGAAGAGTAAATAGCACGTGATTCCTGATCTAAGAATCATAGGCTAGTACTCTCAACTTTTCCACATGATAATAACACATATCAGCTTGGTCAAAACAGTGGAGGTAACTGCATCACAATATGAATGAAAATATAACCTATTTCAGAATTACCTAACACATTCAACCTCACAATCTCTCCCAAGAGTACCTTTAGTTCAAAACGAACCCTTCTATTCCCCTGGGAGTTGCACAATTGCTCTAGGTTTATTTTCGAGTTTGTGTCACTGTGGCTTTGCATTATGCAAGTCCTACAGTCTCCTGTCATTGATTACACAGTCAGCTCACAGGGCAACCGGCGAGCTCATGGGTGAAAGTTTATGAAGAACCACATTCCTTCAGACTAGTGTGTTGGAAGATGTTCTCCTCAAGATTTCATTTATGTTAACCATGCCCGTACCGGAATGTGAACAATGTAATCTTCTGTACTGAGCACCACGCATACATCGAAATGGTGAACATGGCTGCCATGAAGTTCCCAAGAATGAAAAAACTGGCACTTGTTGATAGACTTTTTTTTTTTTTTTTTTACTGTCTTCATTGTATTTACAAAACAAAATAGGATTCAATTGGGTCCATCTCTTTCTCCTGCGCAATTAAACCTGCTTAAGGCTGACACGCTCTGGAGTCCCTTCGGAGATGATGCCTTGTCAATGTTGGAGTTGGCAAGGAGCAGGCAGAAAGGATGGGGATTTGATGGGATGAATAGGGATTTGGCCCGAGGTCTCTGGAAGCCTGTCTGACACACCGCAATGGGATTATTTACAGATACACTTCCAGCTTCCCCTTTATCATTTCATATGTACAGTTGCAGCCAACACAAAAGAATACACCCCCTTCCATAAAAAATGCCCAGTAACTTGCTTATACATTTGCACTGGAAAAACAGTGCATACTTCCATGAAGCAAATATTTCCATTTCCTGTATTACTGCTCTGATACATGATCCAAGGACGGGTATAATTAGTCCTTATTAATCGCTGATTGGTGTCTCCTAGGGCTTCATTTGCGGGTCCCATGAGTTAAGAAAACAGACCCAGGTGCAGACAGGTGCTGCATTAGAGCTATTAGAATTAGAATTATTAGAGCATAATTCTGGTTTCTGAAATTGTCAAATGATTCCATTTTGTTTAATGTTGTTGAACATTGTGTAGATATTTATTGTGTAAACTTTTACATAAGTAAGGTATTATTCAGAGAAGCGATACATAAAGAAGTTGAAGACATATGTATGCTAACAGCAGTGATGAACATTTGATGTGGTGACACTTGGCACCAGTCGTCTTGTACTATCTTTAATGGAGATGGTAAGATAATCTCACTAGCAGAGGCAAAGAATACCACATCAGTTAAATGATCACACCCAACATTTAAGTGGATTAATGCTGAGGTGTGAAGTGATTTTGCCACAGGCACATTTTTTTAATGAAAATATATGTTTAGAAGAGAATGAAAATATAGCTGTGCATACCTGCCTCTGTGTCTGTCAGCTAAGGACTTGACGGAGTGTGGGCGTTTCATGGCAGAATGATTTGCCGATCTTTTCAACAAAGGTTGGGCTTTACTGCGACAGTCAATTATTCTTTATCTTGTACTTGCAGTACAGTTTGTAAGTACTTGCTGTTTAATAGCATTTTTGATTATTGGCTTGGTTAAAAAAAGTTAAAATATGCACATCTTATACATGCAATCTGCTACGTTAACTTGACGTGGACTGGGAATAGAAGACTGTCAGCCTTAATTTTGTAGTATTTATGTTCCCAAGCAATAATTGTTTCTCTATGTTATAAATGAAAGTGTATTTTAGAATAGAGTATACTTTGTCAATTCCACACATGGTAAACATGGAAAAAAAAACAGTGAAAGTTTGTAACATAAGTTACTCAAACATCCACCATGCTGAGTATCTTGGGCTGAGGCCCATGTATATGAGGTGCTACAAGGAGTGGCATAACAGAACATTAAGCAGCAGGAACAGACAACAACTCGTAACAAGCCCTACAACCCCATAAAATTTCAGTGCCAAATGTTCCTATTAGCCACATAATACTACCCAACTTTGACGTGCAATAACTCATCTTTTTGCCGAACAATGCTTCTGTTGTCACTTGCTGATCTGTACCTCTTCTTTGCATCTCAGCCGCTGACTGGACATGCCAGTCTCGCATGAAAGCAAACAAGCCTATAATTATTTCTTACATCGATGGAATATTCCAAGATTTCGGCTACAGTAATCGGAGGATGACTCCCGAGGGCGCGATTGAAGTTTTTTATTTTTTATTTTTTTTTTAAGTTGTAAGAATGATATATGAGGGGGACTGCCGAGGCTATATCATTTCTCATTTTTGCGAACAGCACTGGGGCGTAAGTACAAAATTCTTTAATTGCAATTGCAGTGGTATAAGAGGCATTTGACGCTATCCAAGAGTGATGTCTTTAAATGCGATATGTTGACAATTTTATCCAATTTACAATACAAGCACGACTATAAAGGTCATGAATGAACTGCACAAATAAAGAGGAGAAATATTATGAGCCAGCAGATATGATTGTTGATTTGTCAGCTCCCTAACTGAGCATAAAACAAAATCGTGCAAACAATGACATACGCTGATATTAAACCTCAATTAAAAGAGCAACTGCAATGAAGCACAGTATCTAAAAATGGAACTACTCAGGTGTTTAGGGCCAGACACAAGTGCTAATTAGGTTGAAAGAACTGAAGTGTGATCAGAGACATTGTGAATATCAAAAGGTGACATTGCACAACACTTATGAAATGCTTATGAAAACACTTATGAAAATATGAAATGCTTACGACAACGACACACCACTGCAAAACACAGTCAGCCAGTATATGGATGCAGAGTTCTGCCTCATATGGTAATATTCCATACCACCCTCTACATTTTGCTTAATCTCTTCAACTCCAACTCCCCTAAAGATGAATGCAGGCGTTTCGGATTTTCTGTCGCTTGCCGTCAGTGCTGTAAAAGCTTTTCGCCTGTTAACAAATAATCTCTCTCAATCTGTTCCTGTTTAACATCACCTCATTAACAATAAAGCAGTTTACTGAATAATCAAGGCCTATATATAAATCTATAATGATTCAGATAATGACCCATTTAGAAATACGAATGAGATCACCGATGGGCTACATTAATAACATAGATATAGTACATTTGTTATTGCAAGGATGGCAATAATACAAATAGTTAATGCAAAACTTGCTCTGAATTTCATTTCCTGTTTTAGCATTTTTTCAGCAGTGTAATTTATTTTAAATGGCGCTTAACTTCTTCAAAATGTTTAAAAAAGAATGCATTAAAATGGGAATCTTTTTAAGCACAATGCACCCAATCAAACGCTGTTGCAAATCAGCATCATTTAAAGGCCTAGCTAACAAATTCATTATTTTATTCAATTGGAATTCAGAATGTTTGAAAGACATTTTATGTCCCCAGCAATGTGGATACAAAAATGCTGAAAAACGTTGTGATGCTTGAACAATAATGCCACCTCAAAACAAATTGGCCAATCATCCTTCTGATTAGTCATTGCAACTGAGCCAATTAAATGTTTGGTTGCTACTTAGATGCGAAAAAGGGCAGTTGTATGCTTGAAGTCATGATGTGTTAAAAATTAATTCATAAAATTACTAATGTTTCAACTCAAGTCTTCCTGGCAGGACACTGAGGGATGATTCAATACCCTGAAGAAGACCAAATGTCGAAATGTTGGTAATTAGATAAATTAATTATTATTATTACATTGTGGCAACAATTGTGCAACTGCCCTTCTTCGAATATTTATTTTCACAGTGGTCAGCATCAGTCCAACTCCAGTGTCTGTTGCTTATCCATCCTATCTTGGTTGCTAACTAGGAAAGTAAATGGAGACTGGTTTGGAGTAACCATGAGTTGAAAGGTGAGGTCACTGAAGGGATTTTATACCACCAACTGTATATTTCTGCAAATCTGAGGTTAAAAAGGTTAAACAACAGGTTTGTTTGAGATGAACAGATACTCACCAGGAAAGTGGACCAGAACAGGCAGGAGCAGCAGGGGACGGTGACAAAAAACTGCAGTTTCTAGCAGCTGTCAAAGAATATATAGGAACTCACAGGAATATTTGCATCCTGTTAGATCCATATGCAGGCTAACTGTAGTTGGCAGACTCAGCTTGTGAAGAGTTGTAAGGCTGAAGATATTGTGAAGGCGTTTATTATTATCAAACGCTCAAGATTTGTTCGTTTACAGCAGGGGTCCCCAATCTTTCCCAGAAAGGGCCGGTGTAGGTGCAGGCTTTCATTGCAACCAAGCAGCTACTCATCTGATGCTACTAATCAAGCTCATTAGCAAAGAGTCCAGGGATTGACTAGTAGTATCAGGTGTGTAATTGCTTGGTTGCAATGAAAGCCTGCACCCACACTGGCCCTTTCTGGGAAAGATTGGGGACCCCTGGTTTACAGTTTAAACATCCATTGCACAACATACGGCTAATGTGATCTAATACGACAGAAAATTAGGCTTTTCTATAAGATGTGATGATGGTCATGGTCAAAAGATTTGTACACAAATCTTACCAGCATGCATTGCCCAGTAATCGCCAGTGATCAAATCTGTGCAGGCTCGCCTTATCTTGAACGAGCCTGTTCTGGTGTAAGTTGCGATTTTCAAGGTTTGGGTTATTGTTTCGATCAACCACCGGTGATAGTAGTTTAAGGGAACTATGAAGGCATGTAATATTTATGACTAAAGACAGTTATTATAATAGTTTTATCTCAGCACAGAAATGCTGCAGAGGGTGATAGGCTATGCTATTCATGAGATGATGCAAGCTACCGTAACTGGTACCAAACGCCAAGTGTCAGCCAAAATTTTAAGACCATTAACTTTGAATTCTGAATAAAAACAACAGCAGAATTTGGAGGAGCAATATCCAGCCCATGGTCAAGTGGAAGTATTAAAACAGGTTTGACAAAGTAGTTTGTGACCGGAACACAAATACAAAATTCTAATTAAAGAAAATTGACGATGAACTTACGGCTGCCACACTGCTTTCGATGAGCATTAAGTTGGTATGTGCATCACCACTAAAATCTAATATTGTGGATGCAACCCTGCATCTGTGTCTCTCACCTTCAGATTTTGTGTGACCTCACAACTTTGATATTTTCAACAAACCTTACAGGTTGGGCGCTCTATAACATCACAACACTTCTTTGTTGCTGAAGGATTTTTCTTGGCTGAGTACCAAAGCCTATGAAGAAATTTAATTTACACCTTGAAATAAGAACATATCTTAATACTGTTGTCCACTTTAGCACAAATGACACAAACAAACGATTCCTTCTTTATGGCCAATCATTGGTGGAGATGGTGCCAGAGAGTGTGCAGTCTCCTTTTGCAAGTCATGTCACTGGTGTAACCCTAAAAGTTATAACTTCAGTCTGCATTGTATCGTGACTACTGTGGAAAGCTCCGATCCTCAAAGAGGGGACACAACAAAGCAGGAAGTTGGATGGGGTGCGGGATGAATCTGTGTCCTTATAGCTGCAGAGCAGAAAGTTCTGTTTGATATAAAGGGGCTGACTTTGTCCCAGTAGTTTAGTACCAAGGTCAAGGCAGATGGTTGGATATTGATACCTATGGATGGGTTAAGAACAGGTATGGGATGTGGGAGTCCGCCACGTAGGTATCAGAGGCCTAATGACAGCATCAAGAAGGGAAGTAAGGAGGAAATCCCAATAGCCACCTCGGGAGTGGACCAGACCTTGGCCCGCTACATAGGTAGTGGACCAGGCTGATTTTCCTGGTATTAAAAAGGAAACTTAAAGACCAACATGATCTTCACCACATTTCATTCACATGACACTACTGAGAGCTTTTTGCCATTTTAAGAAGATGATTTAGCGATGTTGGTCAGGATAAAGGTGGGACGGGTCAGGGGGTGGGATTCATGGGAGGCATGCTGGGCATCTAAATTTTCCAGGTTGAACTGTTTAAGCAGTCACTTTTAGGACAAGTCAGCTCAAGATGGTATTCAACTGAAGATTAGTTAGAAGCAGATGCTTGCAGATCAGATGGGGAGCTGCCGAGAGCTGATTCAAGATAGGTGACCCGAATGACTTCACAAGAAATCAAACAAATCAGGGACAGAGGTAGATTCACTCTTCATTTAAAAAAAATTGAGTCCAAACTGAAAGAAAAATCAGTCCCCGTAAAGAAGCTTTCTGTTGCGATGGAGGCCACAGCACATATTTAAGGTGCAGCTTCAGCAAGAAAAAGACAGTGAATGGATTGGTGCTCATTTACAGATTTTACGTTTAGTCATCCCTTAAACAGATGTCAGGTGTTTGGTTCATTGCCAGAAAAGGTGGACAACATCATGAATCATGTTGGGAAACAGACCTGTGTATAATGAAAGCCTTTAATCCATTCAGATTTCACAGGCCCTGAAAAGGATGTGACTCTACTAACTGATGATTGACAGCTTTTATCACTCAAGTGGCCTTAATCATCTGTGAATTAGTTGTATTTAGCAAAGTGTTACATAGAAAACAGCCGATATACACCGTGCACTCCATAAGTTGGGAAAAAAAAAATATCTGCTATTGACTCCTTTTGATGCTTTGTTGGTGTCAAAATAATAAAGTCTAATAATATTTTGAATGTGAAAAAAGAATATGAGAGCCCAAGGCAGGATATGTTTGTGTACAACTGGGAATAGAACAAGAACGTTAAATAAAACTTAAAACACTAGGATCTGATGGAAAGTGTTTTGCCTAAGGTGTTTTCTCATGTTTTATTTCCCTGTTCCCTAGAGCCAAGACCTTCCGAAGTGTGACACCAATAGTTGCTTCATGTATCTGCCTGGCTTTGCTTATGAAACTTACAGGTAGATCAGCGGCAGATTATTACTTTTTGTTTGATGACACCGTGACAAGAACCAGAGTGATTTACAACACACATGACAACATAATTGTTGGCTGGCAAGCCTCAGGAGCAAGTTACCCTGTTTTATAGAGTGGAAGAGCTTGTTTCCTCTGTTAGCACCTGTTTGGTCTGTGCTGATTGGCTGGTGGTTGCTTGAGGTGAAGCAGGCAGTTGCCCAATTATAGGGTACTGTCATTCAAACCCAAGATTATAGCTGATTGACTCACTGATTTAGAATAGGGCTCTAATTAAAGCGTGATTAAGTTTACCATCAAAACTCGACAATTCTTATATTCTGAAGTTTATTTACATGGCAACAAACATAATTATAAATCTTTAGCGCAAGAAGAAAAAAATCAATGAATCACCAAGACCAGTGAAATTGACACGAAAATGGAGGCTTGAAGTCACATAATTGTAATGTAACACTGTCTATAAATGTAGACCAGTCAAGAATCTAAGTCAATGCGAGCCAAGGCCAGCCTGCAGGGCTAAGTGAAATTGGCACTGCCATCACCAATGGGCGGATTTGAGTTGACTCAGAAGGGCGTCTGATAATCCACTAGCAACCCTCATGTGTTGATTGGATGCTCATAAAATAGGCTATAGACTGGGGCCTGATGAGCCATGGGGACCAATGAGCCATTTCACATATTTGTAATCAATAGATGTCAGAGCTGCTTAAAACTGGCAAAATACTGATATGGCTCATTGGTCCCCATGGTCCTCTACTTCATGAGCTCAATGTAAAGTATATTTGTTTGACTCCTATTCTTGTGTAATAACTTGTTGATCGCGGCTTGATTGGAAAAAAGTAGCCAAACATACTTTTCTGGGGAGTTTTCAGATCTGCCTTATTGTGAATCAGCAGTTTAGGTTGAAATGAGTGTTGCATTGCAGATCTGTGCAGATTAACAAACTTTACAGTCAGCCTAAGCATATCCAGGAAGTACACCTCTTATGTGTGTACATTTTAATAATGTTAACTTTGCACAAGTGTTTATTATTATGCACTGTTATTGTTAACTTAACCAAAGCCATTTCCAGACAAACCAATTAAATGTACAACCCAAATTCTGTAATAGTTGGGACAATGTGTAAATTGTGAATAAAATCAAAACACAAAGACTTTCTAATCACACCAGCCAGTATTTTATTCACAGTAGAACAGAGATAACATGGCAAATGTTGTTACTGAGAAATTTTAGAAGTATATCCACAAAATGAGCTCATTTTAAATTTGATGGCTGCTACAGGTCTCAAAACAGTTGGGACAGGGGCCTGTTTACCATGGTGTAGCAAGCCCTCTTCTTTTTATCAGAGAGTGGTGGCGTCTCGGCATTGAGGTGACAAGTTTTTTTGAGTTTGGCCATTGGAATTTGATCCCACTCTTCTTTAATACAGGCTTCCAGCTGCTGGAGAGTGTTGGGTCTCCTTCGATGGACTTTTCATTTAATTATGCGCCAAATGTTCTCAATCGGTGAAAGATCAGGACTGGAGGCAGGCCAGTTCAGCACACGGACTCTGCTACTACAAAGCCACGCAGTTGTATGGTTTTATGTAGTTTTGCATTGTCCTGCTGAAATACGCAAGGCCTTCCTTGGAATAGATGTCGTCTGCAGGGGAGCATATGTTGCTCTAAAACCTTTATATACCTTTCAGCAATCATGGTGCTTTTTAAAACATGCAAGTGTCCCACACCACATGCACTAATGCATCCCCCCCATACCATCAGAGACGCTGGTTTTTGAATGCTGATAACAGGAGGGGTGGTCTTTCTCCTTAAGCCAATACTTAAGGACACAACGCCAAAATTTTCCAACAAGAATGTCAAATTTGGACTCGTCTGACCACAGGACACTTTGCAACTTTGCTTCAGTCATATTTAAAGCTGCAGTTGGTAACTTTGAGGAGAGAGAGGACTTGGCACAAAAATTTGAAAACAGCAACTTTCAGAACCCTCCTCTTGCCTCTCCACTGCACTCCTCAGACACTCCCCCAGTAAGCTGCCCTGCACGCGAAGGCACGTGAGCTGCTATGCATGCAATTGCTGAGAGATTTTGCACGTTCACATTAATAAAGCGGCCAAGTTGCCGAGGCTTGACGTTACTGTTGCAAACGGTCAACACTGCTGGCCAACAAACAGGCGCGTCGTTAGACTTGAAAATTCCTGGGATAATATCACTCCTTTTATTGAAAACAAGTGTTTGCCACTAACATGGCAATATCCCCCGCCGCCTCAATTTTATGTGGACGGACGGACAGAGCCCAATGTTATACCCCCCGCTTCGCGCTAATCGCGCAGCGAGGGATAATAATTAGTCCTGGCAAATTCTAGATGGTTTTCCTTCATTCATACGTTTTCCAATTCAAGAAAAATCAAGTGACAGTTGAAGACACGGCTTCTCTCCCCCATGCGATCTAAAAGCGACAAAATAATAGGCTGCATTCAATACCGAAAAATAATTTGATTATAATTAGGTCTATGCACTGTCACTCGGTGATGGCATTTCAGAACTCTTCAGCGAATTAAGGTAATTTCGGTGACAAGTACATACACCTGTTTTTGCAGCTCGGTCGCTCAATTCGTAGTAAAAAAATAAATAAATAAATAAATAAACAGCTGTCTGAGTGGAAAATATAAACGGACAAAACCACTTACTAGTCTGAAATGTTGTCGCCGAGTGCAAGTGCATAGATCTAATAAAAATTAAATTATTTCTCTGTCCTGAATGCCTGTCCATTATTTTGTCGCTTTTAGATCGCATGGGGGAGAGAAGCCGTGTCTTCGATTGCCACTTGATTATTCTTGAACAGGAAAACGTGTTAATAAAGGAAATCCATCTAGAATTAGCCAGGACTATTTATTTTTTAATAAAAGGGGGCATATGAGCCCCGGATTTTTCAGGTCTGACGACGCACCTGCCAACAAACGAGCAGAAATAAATCATGTCGACATGAAAAGTAATCTGCAGCAGTATGTATTCATTAAAAACCCAGTATAAGCTTATTTCAGTAAGTTACCCATTTTTTGAGTGAAACTGTCGTGAATCCAGCTGAATGGCCAGTAAATCATGTATGTCAGTATTTGGCTGTGAGAGCACAGACACAATGCACATATTTATAAGGACAACAACACAACTGAGAGGACTGCCAGGTCACTTCATATAGATATTTTCTGCTGCTCTCTAATAAAACAATGCCAGTAAGGTTAGCCCTAGCATCTGAAACAACCGAACGTTAGCTCGACTGCAACATCACAGTAACATCACGTGCACTGCGGAGTAATGTAATAATTACAAGACTCTGGCTATTCGAACAGCAACTGTGCTTGTAAGCGACGAGTGAAAATGAATTGATGCTGGTTAGGGATGGGGTTAGTTTGGTGATCATGTCAGCGATGCCAACTTGCTTATTTGCAGAGCAAAAATGAACCAAAAAATAAAGCAGGGGTTTACCTGTCAAGGAGAAAAGTCGCAAACTCCACGTCAGTTTTAATCCTTCCAGATCACGGAGTTCCTTCCACTTCTAAAAATCCACTCCGATGTTCAGTCTGGTTTTATCCTGGGTTTTGTTAAATTCTTTGTTTTGCACTTTTTTTTCCTCTGGCTTCCTTTTTTACTAGTCTTAGCCATGTGTGCTGTTTCTGGAAACTGAGGAATCTGTATTTTTTTCCTCGCTGATGGTTCTAAGTTACTGAATCCGCTCTCGGAGATTTGAACTTGACTGAGCACTGGCGTGAACTGAGGAGGAAGGGGGAGGAGCCTGTCCGCAGCGTGGGCACGTGCACTGTTTGATGGCTGTCAGACACCATTCTGGCTCTAATTGGCTCTTTTTGGTCGGTCCGAACGATTCTTTTAAATTGCAGTAGGAGCATTAGGTGGGTTTAAATTAGCCTTTTTTAATTACAGAGTACAAGTTTTATGTAATACTGTCTGTACATTGTGACAGTATTAGCAAAAATGACAAAAAGTTACTTTTCTAAAACTTACCAACTGCAGCTTTAATAAGTCTTAACCCCCAGAACACGGCGGGGCTTCTGGATCATGCTCAACAATGGCCTCCTTTTTGCATGATAGAGTTTTAGGTGGCATTTGTGGATGGCGCGGTGGACTGTGTTTACAGACAGTGGTTTCTTGAAGTATTCCTGGGCCCATTTAGTAATGTCAATGACAGAATCATGCCGGTGAGTGATGCAGTAGCGTCTGAGGGCCCGAAGATCACGGGCATCCAGCAAAGGTCTTTGGCCTTGTCCCTTACACACAGAGATTTTTCCAGTTTCTCCGAAAATTTTGATGATGTTATGCACTGTCGATGATGCAATTTGATGTTGAGGAACATTGTTTTTAAAGTATTTCACAATTTTTTTACGAAGGACTACACAGGTTGGAGAGCCTCTGGCCATCTTTACTACTGAGAGACTCAGCCACTCTAGGACATCCCTTTCATAGCCAGTCATGTTACACACCTGATGCCAGTTAACTTAATTACTTGCTAAATGTTCTTTCAGCTTATTCTCTTATATATTTTTTGCTTTTTCAGCCCCTTTTTGCCTGTGTCCCAACTTTTTTGAGACCTGTTGCTGCCAGAAAATTTGAAATGAGCTCATTTTGTGGATAAAAATGTAAAATGTCTCACTTTCAACATTTGAAATGTCATTTATGTTCCACTGTAAATAACATGTGACATGTAACATTGGCTTGTGTGATCTGAAAGTCATTGCATTTTGATTTTAATCACAATTTACACTTTGTCCCAACTATTTCAGAATTGGGGTTGTAAAATAAAAAAAGAAGAAAAAACAGAACACCCACACAACCCCATTTCTTGAAAAGTTTGGACGCTGTGTCAAATGTCAAATGTAAATAAATTGTAAATTAATTTTTTCATACCTCTCCTCTTTTATCAACAGACTGTAAACGTCTGGAAAGCGAGGAGACCAATTGCTTAAGTTTTGGGCGAGGAAAGTTTTCTCACTTTTGTCCGATGTAGGATTCTAGCTGCTCAACAGTCCTGGGTCTTCTTTGCCAGATTTTTTGTTTTATGATGTGCCAAATGATGGGCTGAAGATAGCTTAATGGAGTGGTTTGACTCACCCATCGTTAATACAATATCTTGGCAAAATATGAATTCAAATTTGATCAGAAATGAACAAAGAGTTTGTTTCCAAAATGCAATAAGTATCAAAATTACAAAAATTGAGATAATACCATAGAGCGATAGCCTTGTGTTTCTTACACCTGGTGCGAAAATCAGTTTTTCGAAATTCATACTATAAGGTGTATTTTTTAAAGGTCACAGTTTGTATTTTTCCATAAAAAGCTTGAGATGCCAACATAGACAACGCTGATTCACAGAAAATGAGTAAAATTGATATATTGCATTTTGGAAAGAAACTCTTCAAATGTTGTAACATTGTGAAAGATTGTCTCAACAATACCACAACGAATGTGCGCTGTGATCAAAGCTAAAGGTTGTCCCGCAAAATATTATAGTGAGCATAAATATCCATTATTTCTTCCTTTAGGAAAACCCATGCATACTAACCTATCTACATTAATTCATACATATGACCATGTATCCCTATCGAAGCGTTATATCAAAGGCCAAACTATTGCCTGCCTTCTGTTTACCTCTTGTCGGTGCTCTTTACAATGGATGGACATTTTAGCTGGACCATAAACTCCCATGATAGATTTTATTCTGAACACATTTCAATATCAGCTGTGCCACTTTGATTTCTCATTGCAGCATCAACTAAGAGTCAAGAGTTTCTTTCATTTAATTGCTGACCATTTGTTGTATTGGTGGATACAATTCTTCATAAACTGTTAAATTGTCAGTGTGTTTGGCTGTTGGGTATCAGAACACTCACAGGAAAGCAGACACCCCTGATCTTCAGCAAAAACTTTTTTTGCCTCCTGCCAATCAAGAGCATAAAGATATTTGATGTCAATATAGTTCACTGTTAATACAAACATGCCAAAAATAAACAGCATGCAGAGTTAACTCATTCCCTACGGCAAGCCGCTGCCAATGGCGCGGCAAATTCTACCATTCTCTTCGGTATGGCGGTGCCAGCGGCGAGGATAACCATTCGCAGTCCGATGAAAACACAAAATCAGTTGACGATCGCCGTGATGGGCCACCTGCACTTTATATTTGCACTTAAAGTATTTATAATAGTTTATATTGTGTCATTTTCGAGAAAAGTATTCTGTACAAACGTGACAATTTTAAATAAAAGTATTCTGTAGGGAAAAGTATACTGTAGGGAATAATAACTTCTCAAACTGTGATCCTCTGTATTTATTTGATCTTGTGTACAAACGTACCGTCCACCTCACAGTGCATACATTCAAGTAGGCAGACATCCTCTTCCAGGCAGATTTTTACCATATGCCTGCATTATTTCTAACCTCTTAGTTATCGCTCTGACAATCACCGTGGATATTTCTGACTTTAATGCTAATTTTTTAAAAGCCGCTTTCCTATTTCTGAAGCAATCATCTTCCTGTCACTCTTCATCGCTGCTTTCCTTTTTATCATATACGTTGTACTTCCTTATAAATACAAGGAATCTGGGATGCAAGTGCGAGGCACGAGCCTGTACCAGCCCACGGGCAAAATCCTGTATCACCTCTATCAGCCCGTGGGCAAAATCCTGTATCAGTGGCAGCAACCACTGCCATAGCTTTGGATAAAAAGCATTATTTATGGTCAAAGTGAGAATATGATAAAGCATCATATGGGCATTTTCATATCACACCCTCTATCAACCCTCATATGATATCATCTATGTATTAGTCATGGAGATGGCTGACAGAGGGAAGCTGTATATCACCTAGTATCCCACCTCAGACTAGAATACTTGAATGGCATTGGTCGAAAGCAGTTACGTGGAAACCCCATACATTCCCATATTACGTCACCGAGCCCCATACAAGGTGTGCAAGTAGAATATCTCCCTTAGCGTCTCTGGAGTAGCCAAAATGGCATGCATGCGAATAAAAGGTCTTTGGTGGGATAAATCTGTTACGCAGTTTGGTGGAGGGCCAATACAGAAATATATGGGGTCATTAAATGGCATATTGGGTGAGGCATCCCAATATGCCATTTTCTGACCCCCATTTATTTCCGTATTGGCCCTCTAGCAAACTGTGCAACTTATAATATACCCCAGGGAAAAAGGAAGTCATGGATGACCATTTTAGGTTTGTTAACTATTATGGTTAACACGAAAAAGCAAAATATAAATGAAATTACACTTCAGTTAGATTTTTCCAATACAATTTTGTGCCAATGTGCCAATGCTGGTGAATCTTTTTTTTTTTCCAGGATGGCCTGATGGCACAGGGGGTAGGGCCACTGTTGCTCACAGCAAGAAGGTGGTGGGTTTAAATCAGACCAGGGGCCTCTTATTTTGAGGTTTGACTGTTCTCCCCTGTTTGAGTGTTTCCTCTCACAGCCTAAAAACATGCATGCTAGGTTTACTCGTGTTTTTAAATTATCCATAACGGTCATTGAGCTATGCAATGGACTGGCAAGCTGTCCAGGAGCGCGTTTCCCAAAAGCGTAGCCGCTAACTAAGTTAGCAACTTACGTAGGTCATCCATTCACAGTCAATGGGCCCAACTATGAAACTTAAGATCTGTGATTGTAGGAAACGCACCCCAGGATGTGTTCCAGCCTTTCATCAGTACTTTGGTAGGACAGGCCTCAGCTCTCCTGTGATCCTGATAAGTGGGGATTGGATTTGAAGATAGAGGGATATTTTTATCCTTCCATAATTTCCTTTAAGTTCAGGGTCAGATTTTTGTTAATTTTTTGATACGAGATTAGGAGTAACAAGAACTTAATTTTTATGGTCTCTTTTGCAGTCATGTCCTGGCATCCGAAGGTGTTAAACTGGGCACCAGGAAAGTGATTAAGCAGGTGGACCCATGTGAAGGAATGCTGTAGTGTACTATTTTGCAGGTATTGGGCAGTGGTCAAACACATAAGCACTGACATTGGTTCTTACCCAAATTAGCATAGGTATAAGTTGCAGTTATTAAAAACCAAATAAAAAAGACTTAAGATACAGATATCTTATTAGCGTTGTAAATTAAGGGGGAAAAAGTAGAGATGGCAATTTCGACACCAAAGTTCAAATGGTTTCAAAAACGTTTTAATACTTCCGGTTCCAACATGGTGTTGGAGAGATGTTTCAAAACGTCACGTGATTGCTGTCAGTTCAACACGAAAGACTCTAAAATGCCATGGAATAATACAGGTGTTGTGTTGAGTTTCTGAGGGAGAGAGAGAGAGAGAGAGAGTGAGTGAGTGAGAGAGAGAGAGAGAGAGAGAGATTTTCGAAAGCTTGCTTGGTACTCTTTTCAAAGTGTCAATAAATTGAAGCATCTATATATTAGGGGGAGAGCTGCCTTGAATGTAACACATCGCAGTTGTAACGTGCACGTTTTCTCTTGATTGGTCAATGCGGTCATGATGTCATCACGTCAGCATGTGATGCGTACTGTAAGTGGGAAGTGCAAGTTGCATGCTGCAGGGAGATATCGGCAGAGAAGTTGGTTTTCCACAAAGTAAGTAAAATTTCACTCACACAGTAGTTTTTGACTGCAGATTTTTTTTTTAATGTTACAGAGCTAAAATCTCTGTATGTATAAGTTTGTCACTAGTCTGCATTGTTTTAACACATTATGATTGTTTGGTCTGTTCTGTAAACAACGTCAAATGAACTGTGCGCCGAGCGGCTCAGTTGTAACACATGTTACGTTTGAAACAACGGCTTTGTTTTATGGAATGTCCCCACAAAAATGCACATTTTAAAAAATGCTCTAGATGCTGAACGGCACATACTATAATGTTCTTTGCACTGAGATGAAGGCTTAGTCCTACCTTGAAATTTAATAAGCTAACCTCTTTTGTTCTGTCTGTAGGCAAATGTTATTGTAGCCTATTTTGGATTTTTTGCAATAAAACTTTAAAATACAAATAGACTGTTTTTCTGTAGCATAAACTGTAAAAAAAAAATTGATTTGGGTGTTGCTACATATTTGACCCTGTAGGGGTACCAGAACATCTGGCAAGTTTTAATAATACACAATATTTTTGATAGGACATTCTTACCACATTATTGGTGTTTAAGAAACGTTAAACAGTTTTATGAATGAAATATAATTGATTTGACCTAAAAAGTATGAGTTTAATGCTACTTTTTTTTGCAGTGTTACAATTGTAACTCCTGCTGTTACAATAAAGACTCAAACATGCCTCAGTTGTAACATTGGACAGAGTCCACTTTCAGTTATATTACTCAAGACCTGTTTTATCAATTGCAAAACTTTAAGTGGTTTATGATAGCAGACATCTGTTGGTGCTTTGCCTGAAAATATTACATATGTAGGTAAAAACGATCTCTTAGTAATAGAGTGAAAAGTGAAAAAGGTTACAATTGTGGAGGCTCTCCCCTATTACTGAGTTTGTGATTTGCGTAATTTCACATATCTTCTCTGAAACCACCCTGAATAATGAGTCTGTTTTCTTCAAACACCGGTTTTACTGTGTGACAAAGACGATGCGCCAGGTTTCAAACTTAATTCTCAAATCTTTGAGCAAAATATTTCTGAATCTAAATCTTTATACCACATTTTTTGATGTGTGTAATCACAATAAGGTGGAATACCAACTAGGAAGAATCAAAAATTGTAATTGTCAAGTCCATTTATATATACTGAACTGCAAAAGAAACGCAAGTTGGGTTTCAAATGACCATAGATTTCAGTTTTGAGAACAACTCAACAACAACTAATCTCGTAATAAAAACCACAGACAAATGATGGTTGATGGAATGTGTCATGTTCTCTGGTCAAACGAATACTCATGTTAACAAACAAAGCACATGAAAGCACTGTACCCACAAACAGCAAAAATGACACAAATAAGTCTTTCAATCAGTAGCGTGTGTGACCCCCATTGGCCTCGATACAGGCAGTACAAAGACGTCTCATCGAGTCAACAAGCCTCTGGAAGAAGTCTTGTGGAAGTTGATTCCATTCCCTGATCAATCACGCCTCCAGATCCTCCAGGTTTTGAGGTGGACCAGCTGTGTGAATTCTTCTTCCAATCTCGTCCCACACATGCTCGATCGGTGCCATATCCGGATACAGAGAGGGCCACGGCTGTACAGCAATGTTGTTAGCTCTCAGGAAGTCCATAGAGACCCGTGCTGTGTGGGGACGAGCATTGTCCTGCTGGAAAACCTGGAGCTGCCGTTGGGCGTGGAATAGCGGTAGAACGTGTTGTTGGAGAACTTGACCTCTGTAGACGACAGCAGTGGCACGTTGACGAAACACATATAGCCGTGTTCTGAGGTGGTAGCAGAAGCCTCCCCAGACCATCAGATTTCCTCCTCCCCAGCGGTCAGCCTCTACAACGCAGCAGTCGGCGCAACACAGTCCCGTCTGCTGATGTCTTGCCAGGAGTCTTGTGATTGTGGTGTCATGACATCTGAAGTTTCTCGCTACCGCAGTTGCTGTTAATTCGGCATGCAACATCCCAATGGCGATCCCTCTTTCCTGTTGATTTAGCCGCGGCATCTTTTCTCAGCAATCTTCCACTCAAGCTGGTTGTGTGCAGCGCTTTTGAACTGCCTGCCTTATAAAGGGCTAATCACGCGTGAAAAGCATGCACGTTCTCGTTCAGCACGAACATCTTATGCGAAAAACAGGAAAAATGTGACAATCGTCACGTTTCGGCACTGTGGTCAAGAATAACCGGCAACATTACCAAACCCATCTTGGGTGTGTGGTTTGATAATGGTATCATTTGTTTTGCTAAATGAAATTTATTTCAACTAAATATTTACAATAGTTCGAACTTGCGTTTCTTTTGCTGTTCAGTATATTAAAGACTGACCTGACATAATCATTCTCAATGAATGAATGAATGAGAACATTTAACGGCAACATAAAGAAATTGTACTGAATAAAAATAGTCATACCATACAAAAAATAAATTTACTGATTGTGCCTCTGTCAAAACTATAAATATTTTTGGATTTTTGAAAGGGGGGGCTTCAGCACATCAACACGACAATAATTAAAGGCTGCAATGACAACTTCTGCCAGTGGATGCCAATGTTGAGTGAGCAAGTTTTGGAATGTTTCAAAACATTTCGAAACAATAGTTTAATTGTTTTGAAACATTTTGAAGCTTCAAATTTGCCATCCCTTGAAAAAAAAGGCTGTCTAGTATAAGATGGGGTGGACTAATATACCTGAGTGATAACTAGTCTGGATGTCAAGTGAAAAAAAAAAAATCCAAATTCTATCCCTGCAAGGCTTAAATAGAGAAAAGGAAGCTAATTAACATAGGAGATCAGTTGAGATAACTAATTGATGATGCAGTGGGGAAGATTGAATAACTCATTGAGGGCAGGTAGCCAGGATCTGGAATGCCAAAGGAGAGGGGCATTACATAAGCTAATATTAACCAAGGGTGAAAACATCAGCGGAGGGCGCTGCATAGTGGAAGATGAGATTGGAAAAAATAAGTTGTAAAACAAGTTATTTAGATTGATTAATAATTAGTAACCTTCTGTGCTCATATTTATCAAAATTATGAATAGTTCTTGAAAGTACTGTATAATCATATTAAGACAGCATGTACCTTAAATTGTTGTCTATTCTGAAGATGAATAGGCCCACTGGAAGAAAAACAGGCCAAATTCCTGACCAGTGTGGGTACTGCTGACCAGTAGCATAGCTACTGTGGGGGCACAGACATGTCACTTTATGAAAACAATTAGTCCTGGCTAGTTCTCAATCATTTTCCTTTATTGACGCGTTTTCCAAAGATCGTAATTTGCAGCTGAAAACACGGTTTCTCTCCATATTTGTCAAAATAACCGTGTATGTGTAAATTGGGTCCGAGAGTGAAAGTCTGCGTTTCATTGGAAAGCTGACCAGTTCAGTCAACGCGAAGCATTGGCCTATTAATTAATTGGAAAAAAGCCTCAATAAAGGAAAATAATTGAGAACTAGCCAGAACTAATTGTTGTCATAAAGGAAAGTATCTTTGCTCCCCCCCCCACTAGCTACGCCACTGCTGCTGACAAATCTTAAAGCTGCCCTCAGTAATAGTACTAATCAGTAAAAATGTATACACGAGGCCTAAATAAATAAAATAAAAATACTGCACAATAAACACTACAAGCGGACTCAAAGTGGCTGAAATTTACACATTCAAACAATCTTTTGATTGCATGTCAAACGTCCTCTGCTTGTGAATTTCTTTCAGAGCATATTCAGCCATTTGTATTCATTGTGCAAACAAGTCAGGAAATAATGTGATTCAGGAGTATATAATGTGCGGAGAATGGATGAAGAAATCTATAGCTCAATTATCAAAGTTAAATTCTGCCATTTATTGCACTAAACAAGCATAATGTGTTTGTTTAAAAGTCACACAAGTATAATTCATTCTTTTATTAATTTTCGGGGCACATTTTGGCATGGAAAAAAACTGTGAAAGTTGAAAAAGTAGAGTGCCGTGGTTGATATGACAGTAAACTGCCATTAATAATAGCTTGAAAAGTCTGTTATACAGTAGAGAAAATTCAGGAGCTTTTTACACCTCTGAGTGTTAAAATTAATCATATATTAAAGCATTTACATTAAATTTAGCATTGCAGAGCCTTAATTCTCTTTCTCTATTGCTCCCATCTTGTAACTGCTCCGTCTCGAATTTCTAGAGAATCCTATTAAAAGAGAAACGTGTTCTCAGTGGAACTTCCTCGTCAAATAAAGGCTCAAAAAACACAATCTCATGTCAGCCTTGTGGCTCTCAACCAAAGCACAAAGGTTTTGAAAGGCAAGCCAGTTAGAATGGGTGAAAAAGGTAATGAGAGATCAATCAGTTACTGGCAAAATGATAGGCAAAAGTTCTAAAAATCCAAAATGAATCGATAAGAAAACTCAGTGGCAGAGCTGACATACCAGAACAATTGGAATAGTGTTCTGATAAATTAAAGGATATGAACGGCACCAGCATTACACCATATATCATAAACCAAGCAGTAGGTTTGTGGATAGCGCGTGAAATGGTTGATTTCTCACCCTGGGATGTGAATGTGCAACCAGGACAGCTACTTCATGGGTACATTGAGACGACCTTCTCCGTTAATCCAACACTCTGAGCCTGCAAGCATTCGGGGAAGGTCATCTCAGTACATTTAGATCCATCTTGTAGAGTTACATGAATAATTAGTTTGGAAATGGTGCTTGTGGCTCATTACATTTAGACAACAAGATATGGGTTCATGGAGGTTAACTCTCATTCCTAAATGTGAAATGTCAGGACCTTCAGGCTCTGGGACAGACTACAAATCTGCCTGCCTACCCCTGCGGCAAAGACAGACAACTCTGATGACCCGCGTTTATGGTTTTGATGGATTGACGACTTCCCCGCGTGTTTATAACGACAGCAGTTTTGCGTGGCTTTTACGCATAGACGTGTGACTAATTAAGTCAAGTCTTGATTGTAGCCAAGACGCGCGGTGCGTTTTGGTTGGTGTAAAAATACCGCGGCTATTACAGTATCATATCTGACTGATGATTAATAAACACTGACGAGAGGCTTTCTTTCCGCTGCCAACGCCTCTCCTCCAGACCCTGTTGAAAGACTGACGCGTTTCTCCCATTGGCACTTCCCAGACAGTGAGAATCAACACGCAACAGCAGGCTCCCTTCAATGTGATCATACATTCCTCCTTTTCCTGTTTTATTCATGTTCCAAATAGCCCCGTTGTTTTCGTTTCTCCTCCAACTCACGACAGCCTTCGTCCCCTCTCAGTGATCAGGTCTGCCCCATTTTATACATAGGTCCACCTGTAATTGCTCTTTCATTTAAAAATACTTTTGAAACTGCATAAAAAATTAAAAAGATATTGGAAATCATATGTCGCTCTAACCTCATACACCACACGCAGTTTGGATTTTCTTTAGAAACAACCTGTCACTGGGGGTGATTGTATTAAAGCTGTCGGCAGATATCAGCAAGATGAAATGAACTGGAAGCTCGGAGTTTAATACAAGGAAAACTGTTGATGTTTTTGAGGAAGTGGATGGTCAGTAAAGTTCCATCGATGGTCAAAAATAGTGTCGTTAAATGAGTGATTGAATGAATACAGAGGACTTGAACATGAGTATTTGTTTGGGCCTCTCTCATTCCCTACGGCCAGCCGCTGCCAACGGCGCGGCTAATTCTACTATCCCCTGCGGTAAGCCGGTGCTAGCGGCGTGGATGACCATTCGCAGCCTGATGAAAACACGAAATCAGTTGACGATTGCAGTGATGGGCCACCTGTACTTCAATACTTTATATTGTGTAATTTTCGGGAAAAGTATTCCGTACAAACGCAACAATTTTATATAAAAGTATTCCGTAGGGAATGAGATAAAGATCAGTAGTATCAGGCCGGGGAAAAGAAGGATGAACTGCCTGACACCTCTAATTTCAGTATCTTGTAGCAGTAGGAAATATAGCATCTCATAGCATAGAACAGCAAACAAAGTATATTGGTGAATGCAATGACAATCTCACTTTAAATTAATGCATAGCTGTTTGATTTTAATGGAGCTTTGTCATAGAAGAAGTTGAATTTAATTATGAGTCCAAAACTGCATTTTCCTCCTTTGTGAAGGCTTAATTATTCTCACTGGTGAAAGGCCAGTTAGAACAAAAGTAGATTCCTGCCTTCCAAGTTTCGGCTTGGTCTCCCAGCATGCCTGGTATTTGCTGATTTAATGGTAGTTCTGTCGCAGGCAGAAGTGATGTTTTTAGCTATTATGAGGTTAAGAGACAGAGGAGGTTTCTCAGACATTAATTCAGCTCACAGCAGTGTGCCACACCAACCTGCTTATTGCTGTAGGCGCAATCTCACTGCACAGCTGTCTCACTGGGCCTTGAGTGCATCTTCGTTGATAATAGGTACGACTGGGATAAAAATGGATATTTTTTTTTCTGAATAAAGAATATTAATGGTTAAAAGAAAACAATTATGGGCTGAAAAAAAGCTGTTCTTGTGCATTTAAAAATGTGATGGTGAGAAAACATATGCCCTAAGTGGGTATGCTTAAAGCTGAAGGAGGTTGGGTGAGAGTTTTTACTACCTAACACTTGTTTCGCAACACTGTCTAATTGCTGCTTTATGTGACAGAGCTCTCTTTAATTTCAGACCTGAGGTGGAGCATGTCTTTAAGCCCGTTCCTTGAAGGGGAAACCCAGGCATTTCCCTTTTTCTGATCTGCTTGGCCATCAATGTGTTCTGAATTCCACATCACACCATCTAACACACTGCTTAAACATTCCGTTTCTTTGAGAAGGAATGTGAAAATACTGCAATGAATCAAGTAAAAATGAAGTTATTGTGAAACAAGGTGGCTCTCAATCATAGCAGTCTCCTGCATTTTAACTTTCATAGATCATAGTCTATGATTTAATGCGATAATGAGCAGCCAAAGAGTTTAAATTTACACGTACTATTATTTCAACAACCATAAATCCGCAGAAAAGGGCAAATTCTCAAAATATAATCTTAAAACTGAAACGACAGGCCAAGACTGACGAACAAGGAATGTACCGAGAAGCATTAAAGTGAAATTCGCATTGTGGCATATTTCAGGTTTTCTCTTTCAAGGTGTCATCATTTACTCCAGCATTGCTAATTAATTTTCCTCTAAACAGGGTGATTTTATTCAAATGAGACTGCTTCTTCATTAGCACACCTGTGCTCAGCTGCCTCATTAAAAACTGGAATCTTGTAAATTTTTACATCCGCAGACAGTGGTTCTGTTACCAAATATTGAGCAAGGTAGCACTGTGTTAATTAATGTTATAACGAGAAAGTGAGTCAAAGTTGCCTCATTTACATAACCTGTGCAAAAACAAAACTATCTGCGAGGATCATGTGCTGCTGCTTTGATAGAGATTTGTTTGACCAAAATCTGAATTATACTTTCAGCTTCCTTTCAGCTGTCATTTAAGTCCATTACTTATGATCAATAGTGACAAAACCCTGGAGTGATGTTGAAATAATCTATGCTTATTTTCATATGTTCAGCGAAATACTCACATCTAACCACCTACTTCACGTTAATGAAAATACTTAACAAATCATGAAACTGTGACTCCTTTTCTACAGTTATAAATCTTGTTGGATATATTATCATAATACACAATGACCAAAATAGAAATTCTTGAATATGCATGATGCTGTGTAAATTTGTTCTTACATGTCCATTGCCTCCTACATTAATGTTGTTCTAGACTAAAAAAAAAAAAAAAAACAGATTTACAAATCTGCAGGACAGTGTTCCTAACTTTAAGGCAAAGGGTAGTCATGCCAAAAATTGATTTGACTTTGTTTGAAATTATTTACAGTTCTTAATATCACCTTTTTATTATTAAGGAACATTTCATGTAATGATTATCTCCAGCTCACAGAATTGTTTTCAATGAGCCAACATTTGCATAGTATTCAACCATATACAGCTATACTGTGCCCTCTAGAATTTTTGGATCTGTAGTCTTTTCGGGGCAAATCTTGACTGAGCCATTACATACGAGGTGTGACTGGTGTCTCCTACACATATTGTGAGGTATGTTACTCCTCCATATGCTCGTTCAGCGGCATCACAGAAGACGTGGAGATCGTACTCTGAGTCTACACCCTCTACAGGGTCTGGAAAGTAGCAGCGGGGAATGAATATTCTGCTGAGATGCCGCAGCTCACCCTCCCAGATTTCCAATTCATGGCGGAGGGCTGGAGGTAGTTCAGGATCATCTCAGCCCCTGTGTTTGGACCAGAGCTGCTGGATGAGCGCCTTAGAGCGCATGGTGAATGGAATGATAAACCCCAAAGGGTCATACTGACTGGCCAATTCTTGATATGCCGTTCTCAGTGTCAGAGCTGTATGCTCGATGAGCCTACACTGGTATCCAAGGGTGTCAGAGGCGCAGTTCCATCTTAGGTCCGATTCTGACTTAACCTCTGTTCTGTGGCTGAAGATCTTGCCTCAGTGGGAAGATGGGAAACTATAGCTAGATGATTACTTGCCCACTTTCAGAGATTACACCTCCCTTCTGCAAGCAAGGGGCATGGTTTATTTACCCTTTGCATTGAGTCTAGCATAGTGGAAAAGCTCTTGAGGCTGTTATCCACATGTAAGCTCTGCTGCACTAACTGTAGGGTATTAGGATGGCTGTCTCTGTGATTTGGAGCATTTTCATACAAAGCAAAGATAGCACAGCATGGTGTGCTTTTTGTGGTAAATGACAGTACCTGTCATTTGTATACATTCAATGGGTCATCACAGCAGTGGCCTCTCCTGATAAACCGAAGGAACGGTTTGTCTTCAGGCAGCAGTTGGACCTGATGAAGAATTGAGCGGATGTTTCCACTAACTGCAACCTGGGGCCATGTGAATCATAGAAGGTCCAGGTGGTAGTTGGTCATTCAGGGAGACACCCTGGTACCTGAATGAATAGTTGAAGACCAGTCTTCTTTGTTCTTATGGCACACAAGGTGATGGAGAAGGTACCATACCTTCTCAGAGTGGTCCACCTTTTGCGGCAAGAGCTTCTTAATATACCCTGACCTGGATAAGCTTGCCAATCTCAGCTGAGTAGATACAAAGCTGCCTTCTCTTGATCCTGCTTGAGTCGCTTCTCAGTGACCCTCAGGTGAGCTATGACGGAACGTGTGGAACGGTTATGCTAGGAGCTCCCGTTTTCCTCAAGAGCAGGGTGACATATAACTGGACTCCCTCAATGTTAATGCACTGGGTTTTCATTTCCAGCAGGGTCACGGCCTCCTGATCTTCATGAGACCGAACTACCCTTTTCTCATTTCAAAAGGGCAAAATGTCAAGTTAACATAACCTTTCCAAATTTTGATTCAGGAACTCATCAGAGCCAACAACTGATGTAAAGAGGCATTGTTGCACTGTGGTCAGCTCAGGCACATCTTTTTTGGCCCCTTGCAAGGCCCATACAAGGGCAGTTGCTATGAGTCCACCTTTGGCCCCTCTAGGAATTGGCTAAGTGGCAGTGATAAGGTGTACCTGATTTGACCCAATCAACACCAGTGGACACTCGTTGGAGAATAGCTGCAGGGGGATCCCACATAAGACGAGAGTACTGTCTTTAGAGCATGGGTAGGTCTGCCCTAACAGGTCAAAACCTGAAGCATTCAATGCTTCCTGCACTTTGTAAAGCTTCTGCTAGTCACTTTTGGAGACTTCAATGCTGACCTTTGATCCCTGGAAAAGTGTAATGTTTTTGCGTACAGTTTATATGGTAAGAGTCTCACATTCACTTTTCAGCAACAGGTGCTGGACATTAATTGGTAAAATCATAGTCCATTGTGCCCCATAATCTAAGGTCGCAAAGGTCTCAATTGAATTAGAATCATCGCGCAGCAGCACTGGAACCACCTTCAGGAGCACTCAGCTTGATGCTATGCTAGATGTCAGGTAGACTCGACTTTCTGCAGTCCTTGCTTTTATATCCATTGAGTGATGTTAGGCTACATTATGGAGGACCTAGATATGAATGCCCCCACAGTGGCTGGAGGGTTTCTTGAGGTTGCAAGACTTGGGTCCATGGGTACGAGTGCACTTCCAGCGGCGCCTATCTTCTCTTATCCACTTCTCCAAGTCTATTGCTAACTGTTTGTTAATCTTGCGGTAGTAAGTGATATAGTGCTTTTTGCTATTGCCGGAAATGCAATCGTATTTTCTTATTATTGGGTGGGGTGGGACTACTGGAGACAATCCATTGAGTGTGCTCTGTACCGTGATACTGCATATGGCTACTCTTTGACCTTTGCCCATAGATAGAGTTCTCGCTGGTATCGCTGCACTAATCTATTAAACAGACACTGCTGCTGGGCTTTACCCTTCCGCTGTCCATTAAAATCTAGCAGGTTGTAGGGGTTGAGGCGTGTACTGTTCAGCTTGCCCTGCAGCTGTAGGTATTCAATAAATCCATTTCTGTATACTTGGGTATATACTTGGGTAGGTCATTGAGCAAGCAGTCCACATAGTAGCAGCAATTCAGCGCCGTACCCTGGAGTCCCTCCAAGGAGAGCAGCATATTGACCACGAGGTGGACCCATGGGGCAAAGCTCTGGAAGGTATGGGCATCACTGCACTTACATTGTGTGTAGTTAAAATAGCCGCCATTTGGCTTTGTGCCACCTGGAGGAGCTGACCGTCCTATAGCTGCAAAGCTTGTATGGCTGCTGAATATGAGTATGGATGGTAGTAGCAGGACTGACTAGTCATCTGTCCCTCTGGCAGCTTGAAGTGTTCGAGTAGCACATGATATTTGTGCTTCTCAGTTAACTCTCAATGAGGCTCCGGCAGGTTGTCTATGGCCAGCTTCAGGTTAACAAAATCCTTCTTACCAACGATGATGAAGTCTGGAATTTTGGGATTTGGGTTGAACATTTCTCAGGTGGCAACGGTCAAAATCACTAAGTAAAATCTGAGGAGCCTCTGTGTTTGTAGTTTATCTACAATAGTATGTACAATGGTGTAAACCCTTGTGAACAATTGCACAAGTACAAGTTGTGCAAAAACTCCAAAAATAACAGAATTCAGTCCCTCCATTTGCAATCGATACCCCCTGATCTCAGCAGAAAATTAAACAATATAATTAATAATAGTAGAATGCACAGAAAATGCGAAAAATATCTTAAAACTGAGAGAGCTCATACGATGCATGTCGCCACAGCATAGCACCACATCATGACAAGATCTCAAGCCAAATTTGGCTTTTTGTGTTTTACAGTTTTCAATAAAACATTTGAACGGTCACCAATAAAAGCATTAAAATCCTTGTACCCATTGAAAGACAAAAAGCATCTCAAACGATGCCTGTCTGCAATCCCAAGATATCAGAGGACGCCATCCAAGTCCAGCGAAAAAACATGATCATTTCATTGGGGGAAAGACAAGCTTTTACTAATGAGTCAGTAAGTGTTTTTCACATCCTAAATTACCTAAGTTACAAATTTCTTTCATAACAACAGATATATCCTTGTTTATTTGCCCTAGGAAATGGCTGAAAATAGGTGGGGACCTAGTCAGCTAGCTAGCCAGTGTTAGCGAAAAGTTTTCTGTGCCCACCCAGTTTACAACTGAGCTAGCCAGCAAGCTAACTAGCTTGGCTACGGTAAGTTTTCCAGAGCTTGCTTTGGACCCATCAATGTGCTGGGTATTGTCATTCAAATGAGGTTAGTTAGTCAGCATTGCTGACTGGCAAGAAATCATTTGCAGGCCCTTTCTTTTCTGACCCATGACAGCTTGTGGAGCCTAAGCAGCAATATTTTAATAAGCATGGCTGAAAATGGCAAATGCCACCAGATTAGTTCCTTGTAGATGGCTAGCTAGCAATACAGCACCCTCCATAATTATTGGCTTCTAGCAAATTCAGGTTTTTTCTAAATAATGTAGGATTAGAATGAAAAAAGAGGAAAATCCAACCTTTAATTCAAGTGCATTTATTCAATGGGAAACAAATCCCACATTTGGAAATAATTATTTTACATCAAATCATATGTGCCACAATTATTAGCATTTTGTACTTTGTACAGCCCCCTTTTGCCAGCAAAACAGCACCTAATCTTCTCCTATAATGTTTCACAAGATGGGAGAATACAGAAAAAGGGGTCTTCAACCGTTACTCTTTGCACAATCTCTCTAAGCCATCCAGCGACCTGGGTCCTCTCCTCTGCACTCTTTTCTTTAGCTCACTCCAGAGGTTTTCAATGGGGTTGAGGTCTGGGGACTGAAATGGCCATGGGAGGATCTTGATTCTGTGTCTGGTGAACCATTTCTGTGTAGATTTGGCCACATGTTCAGTATCATAATCTTGCTGAAATACCCAGGAATGACCCATCTTCAGCTTCAGCAGAGGCCACCAGATTTTGCTTTAAAATGTCCTGGTATTTCAAAGCATTCATAATGCCATGCACCTTAACAAGGTTCCCAGAGCCTCTGGAAGAGAAACAGGCCCACAGCATCACCGATCCTCCCCCATACTTCACAGTGGGCATGAGGTGCTTTTCTGCATACTCATCCTTTGTGTTCCGCCAGACCCACTTAGAGTGTTTGTTGTCAAAAAGCTCTATCTTGGTCTCATCTGACCAAAGCACACGGTCCCAGTTAAAAACCCAGTACCCCTTGGCGAACTCCAGACGTTTGCTTCAATGATTGTGAGTGTGAAAAGGTTTTTTCCATGCATGCCTCCCAAACAGCTTGTTGGCATGTAGATAGCGCCTGATGGTTGTTTTGGAGACTATGTGACCCCAAGATGCTACCTTTTGTTGCAATTCTTTAACAGTGACCTTTGGAGAACTTTGTATTTCTGTGACCATCCTCCTCACTCTGCGTGGTGGCAAAATAACCTTGCTTCCTCGTCTCGGCTTGTTTACCACTGTTCCAGTTGTTTTAAACTTCTTAATGATTTCTCTGACAGTAGATATGGGCAGGTGCAGGTGAGTGGCTATTTTCTTGTAGCCATTGCCTGACTTGTGAAGGTCGACACACATCTGCCTTACTTGAATGGTGTGTTCCTTTGTCTTTCCCATGTTGAAGAGTGGATAAGAGAAATGGCCTCTGTGTCATGTCATATTTATACCCCAGGGAAACAGGAAGTGATGAATGAATTACTAATTAAATGTTCCTAGATACTCTGATCAACTTTGAAAACAACTGTAGAAATTACAGAAATACTTCAATTACATTTATTTCCTAGGAATTGTTAGGGGTGCCAATAATTGTGGGACTGGTTATTTTATGAAAAATAATTATTTCTTTCAGTGTGAGAGTATGCTTCTGCAATAAAAATGGAATTTATTTTAAGGCATTTAACACATCTTAACCAGGGGTGCCAATAATTATTGAGGGCACTATATATGATGTTAACCACCAGGGCCAACTGTTGGCACTTATGATACAGCTATCAGTCGGATATTAGCTTGTATGTCTGACTCAACTGAGGCACTGACATTATTGGTGTGAATATTACAAATGCTTTCCCTTTGGCATTCACGCATAGCTAGGTAGTGTAATAACGGCTAGTCACATTTATATTTGTACAATACTATTACCATGTCATTTGCCAGTTACTGACCTTTACATGACAGTCAATATCCGTAATTTTTCGGAAGGCTAAACTGACTGACAGCTGCCCAAAATGTGGCTGTTTACTGTTGTGGAGATGATTTTTCTCTCACTGGAAACTGAACGTGATAGTGCGAGAAAGCACAAGACTTGGGATCATCATAATAAGGCGAACATAATGGAGGTTGTCTGGAAAGAGACGAAAACGCAAACACAAGTGTTCAGTCAGGACACTTACGATAACAATTTTACCATTTATTGCAGGACAACCTTTGTTTGAGTTCGGTGGTGAATTTACTCGAGTGATGCTCAGGAACAATCACGGCGAGCATGACACATACAGTCCCTGAGATCACAAACCCCTTAGCAGAGCCTGAGATTCTTTTGAATCTCACTAACATTTAAGTTACTGATCATGATATGAATAAATGCTGCTTGCAATGAACAATAATAATTATAACTGAGAAGGCTGGGGAGGTGGAAGGAGATGAGAAACAGATTTCTTGGTTAACCTGAGTAGGTGCAGTGAGGGCAAGGAGCTAGAGAAATGAATGAATGCTGCCTTAGTTATAAAAGCTCGCCAATTAACTTGGAGGAGCTAAGAACAGTTAAGAACAATTGGACAGAAACAAGCTTGTGACCAGCCTGACTCCCATGCCTGACTGAACAAACATTGAAGCTCAATTTCATTCAGGACACTTGCAGCAGATTTAACCACTTATTGTAGGATGACCTGCATTTGAGGGATATCCGGCAAGACACCCATGAAGTGGCTTGATACAATGGAAATATACTGTATGAGATAAGACTATGTGTGGCAACAAGCCTGTGGCATTTCCTTGGAATTCATGCAAACATGCATGACCTTCTCCTCTGGGGGTAGAGATCTCAGCGGCCTGCTGAATACAGGCAGAGGAACATCCAGCACAGCATTCCTACAGTGACATAATACAAAAGAAATATACTACATGAGATGCGACAATGTGAGGCGACCAGCACGTCACATTTCCTTTGAATTCATGCTAGCATGCACAACCTTCTCTTCTGGCCGTAGGCAGCGGCTTGCTGAATATAGACAGAGGAACATCAAGCAAAAATACTAAAGTGGCTTGATACAAAGGAAATATACAACATGAGATGAGACTGTGTGAGGCAACAAGGAAATTGAGATGAGACTGTGTGAGGCAACAAGTATATCGCATTTCCTATGAATTCACACAGGCATGTGCAACCTTCTCCTTTGGTTGCGGGTAAATCAGCAGGAATGCTGAATGCAAACAGAGGAACACCAGGCAAGACACCATTAGAGTGACTTGATACAAAGGAAGTATTTTATGTGTGTATGCAAGTTCCCCTGGACTGAGACCGCATATGACTCCATTGAGCGTGCAGCACAAACCCCCAACGGAAAACCATCTCAGCAGGGCTAAAACCTTCAGTGATAATTTATTGGCCCTTTGGCGCCAGAAGCAGCGTGCTCTTGTATTTACTGCATTAGCCTAACTATGGTGATTGGCATTACTGCCAGACAGTTTAAGATATTTCAAAGCAGGCTGAGGAGATGGTTGCAAATGAAGCATACAAATGTTGGTGCTGACTACAGTAAGACTCTGCAAAATAGATGCATAAGATATAAACTCAAGTTAAAATCAGAGAAAAAAGGATTACTTTAAGCAAACAAAATTGCACGGGAATCTGTAGCAGAAATTGGCTGGGTATCAGGATGGTTTGCCAGCTTGGCAGCATTCTCTGATAAAGATGGCTCTTGCTTTATTCATTTCAGTTTTATTTGTGTAGCACTTTTCACAAGCAGACTGCCATAAAAATGCTCCACAGAGCAAAAAAGGGCAGTGCCCAGCCCAATCCCCACAAGCCTAGAGCATAAGGGATGAGCTATGACATGAGGAGGTGAGGCTGATATTTGGAAAATATTAGTGGTTCAGGAGCAAAGACTGGTGGGAGTGAGTCATTGCGATAGAGTTTTCAGATGGGGAGTGGAGGGAAAATTTTTGAATGATGCGCATGTCACTTGATAAATTATGCGGATTAATGGAATAAGTTATGAACCCCCAAGACGTGACTGTTCGAGCATACTGTTCTGTACAAACTTGCTAGTTGTGCCGAGTACAGAGTTGTGCCCAATCAATTTGGAGTTCACAAGTCCTAAAGACTTCCAAAAGCCCTGCATGATGATCTATGGAGCATGAACAGATCACATATTCCGTTTGCCATTTTTTGTGCATTTGTTGCTCAAAATTAACTTTAAGAAAACAAAAACTCAGAAAAATGCAGGGTGGTAGTAATACTTCGACCTGAAGTGTGTGTGTGTGTGTGTGTGTGTGTGTGTGTGTGTGTGTGTATATGTGTATATATATATATATATATATATATATATATACACATATAATTGTTTGTGCATTTTCAGTCAGGGGCGTCAGTAATTTTGGAGCCCACTGTGAAATAATGTGCTGCTGTACTGTTTTCAATATATTAGAGGGTTAGAGGGTGAGTGAACTTCTATTATCGGATTCATTTGCATTTTCCATGATGTGCCCACTTTTTTTGGACTTGGGGAAGCAGGTGCAATCAGTAGTCTGCTCTCTGCATGTATGTGTTGTAACTGCAAAGAACTGCAAATTGTCTTTATTATCTCTTGCTTGGCGTAGAAGACAAATTTGAGGATTTTTATACATAGTTTTAGAATTGGACTTCCCAAATTAAGGTGGGTTAAATACTTTGATATGCTCAATTTGCAAGAAAAAAGAGTTGCATTGCTTGTTGTGTGGGGCAATCTAATTTTCTTTTGGTGTGATAGGCCAGGGGTGTGGATTGGGCGCAGTCCAAAAATAACAAGTGGGACAGGGGGATTATGGGTAGTTGGGTGCTGATTTGTTTAAAGTGGTGCATAGAAACAGACAAGGCCCCTGAATGCCCCCCCTGGATCTGTGAAATTAGGCCACATCCTGCAAATTAGCTGGCCCATTTACATCCAAGAGTTTAAACAGCAGAAGAATGAGTAAACATATGGGCTAAAGAGGGCATCCATGATGGCTGGAGTGGCCATCTAAGATTCAAAGCATGCTGCAAAGTTATTACAAGGATGGAATATCCAAATTGGCTTCCCATGCTCTGTTAACCTTGGTCTGGACCATCCTGGGCCAGGCACGCTCTCTTCCCTTGTTCTTTCAGCCCTCATTTTGTCTCAGTAGATGATGGTTTCAGTTCAGATGCAGATGGAAGGTTTTCTGGTTGTTCTCATCACAGTATTGCCAGACTGATTTACTGTGTAAAGGCGATGCAGTTTGCTTTAAGCTGAAAGAACTAATGACTTTATTACTATCAGTCTGCTGTCATGAGACAGATTTTTGAGTGGGATCACTTTTACTTGTATTACTTTCTTTATTCATACTGCATGGTACCAAGAGCTTAAGATATTGATCTTGCTTGGAATCAAATCAGTCACATAGATGTTGCAGTGCCTGTCATCATTATTATTATTATTATGCAGCAAATAATGCTAGCTGTTATTGTTTTAATTACTGTTACTGCTATTATCAATCATTGTATGTTTTCTGAACAAGTAGCAATTTTGTTTAGAATGTAATGTATTGACCTGAGTCTTCCATGCGAGAATCAATCACACAGTCTCCAGTTCATTGCAATTGCTTCTGGTATTTTGGTCAATACCAATATCATTATACTGAACAATATGGGAAATTATCATATTATTTTTGTTTTTAATCCTAAGCATGTAGCACCGACCATTTTCAAGGTCTGTATTACATTACTCACACAGATCAATAAAATTTTTGGTCTTACGTGTGAAAATTCGAACGAATTCAGGAAAGATTTCATGGTTAATAATTCATAAGTGCGTGCTAATCTCACTCTAGGAGTCTAATTAACGCATCATTAAAAACATAATTCTGATAATTATAATTTCTCACATCTTAAATGAGAGTGCCACAGAGCTGAGTAAAGAAAAAAGGGTGTCAAGGGGTGGCAATTTAGTGATTGAAACAGATTTGGAGCGGAAGGGGGAGGGTCAAAGAGAGGAATAATGCTGTGGTCTTACCATTTTAATCCCCTGAACAACCAGAGGAAAGGGTCTTGTTTTAGTCATAGCCCCAAAACACATAGATTACCACATTTTGTGGGGATATATATATGGACATAGTTTTCAAGCACCGTTGCAGACTTCACTTGGAATTGGATTTATATTTTCTCTCCTCGTATGTGAGCGTACATACAGTATCTTAATTTTTTTAACTGAATGTTGACAAAGTTATAACTGCTGATTTATATGATATTTTCTCCTTTCACAGCATCAGCTTTGACAGCAGCAGGCGTAGTGATGTAATTGTGAGCCCAACAGATGTTCCAGGCATGGCAGCCATCCAAATCAATTATTCCTGTCCTAATATGGATTCCGTCCTCCATCACTCATCAGAGGCGTGAATAGGTAAGCATCATCTCAATTTCTTCTTTCCTTCCCCCTGAAGATGTACCACCCTTTAAGGTGAGGCCCATTTTTGAGAACATGCTGCAATACTATTCTCTTTCCTGTACCAGGGAGGGAAGCATAATGCTCTAACTCACTATTACTAAAAGTTGTTAAGCGTTATTACCAATAGGCATTTTTTATGTACTTTAAAACACTTTATTACCTTCATAGGCACTCTCCAGCTTCCTGCGGAAATGAACTGTGTAAAATGCACGTTCTTTGTGTACTGGAATGTGGAACTTGTACTCTTTATGCAAATACTGTACCTGTTCGTTTACATGGAAAATGGTGAAACATGAACTTCCTTCACTCCTTTTCGAAGTTGTGGAAGTCTTGCAAAGGGAATGTGTTCTGATTGGTTGAAAAAAGGAGCCGGTTGCATAATAAATGACTATTGTTTGTATTTTCACACCCTAAACCCACTTTGGAGGTGATAGCTCTGTCACCTCAGGAAGGAAGACAATGTCACTTGTTCCTGTGGCTTTTTTCTTCCCCTTCGCCAAAACAACAGAATTATTCAACACCGCACTTGAGACAAGCTGTGAATGAGACGCGATTACAGCTGAAGTTTGGCTGTGAGAGAAAACAGGTAAAATTGATCCTGAAACAAGTGCCCTCCACGCACTTTATGAAGCTCTTTTTTTCTCAGCCTGGGTCTTTGTCACGAAGGGGCCCTTGACATGGTCTTTGACACAAGCACTGGGGGGATGCTTAATATCAACCAGGCTGGCTCAGCTCATGTGTTCTCTCTCTATACCACATGGGTTATTTGAGTCTTGAGACATGAACATCTCTGGGTAATACCACTGAAGACTGCAACAAGCCCTAAGCTTGTGGCAGTTTAATGCTTTATTTGATATTGAACTGGACATGGAGTTGCAGGTTTTCGCTCTAATTTGCTGTTGTTGAATTGACCGATGCAGGCAAAGTGTATAATTTTATATGAGTGTTTAATAAACTTCCAAATTATACAATGACAAATGACATATTCATTTTTGGTATGACCCTCACTAGTGCTCATTCCAGGAACCTTAGGTGTCTACTTTCACTCTTAATTCAAACTACTTTCAGGTCCTTCGAAAAATTACTTTGCTAGAAAAAGCAAAAGTATGACAGCGCAGCAAGGAAAACATAACTTGTCCCAGACAATGTTATATTTTTAAGAATGATACTTGGATGTGTGCCTGGAATGTGTTTTGAAGTAAAAGAAAACAGTTCTTTTGTTCATACAGGAAATGTATTCTTTAGTCTGAATACAAATCAGAATTTCACCATTTGCCATTCTTTTCAGTGAAAATTCTTGGTGCTGTCATCTGTGCTACATTTACTTACTGTCATATCCCAGTATGTTATATCAAATGGAACGTTGTCTGAAATAACACTAGCCATTCTATTAATAAAATGCCATTTTGGTGAAGAGATGCTACAATGACTGTTTGAACCATAGGCAGAGAACATTGTAGCATTACTGATGATGGCTTGGTCCAAGCTGGCCGCTGGCACATGAGATTAGACTGGTACAGATGGCAGCATTAAGTCCAGTCCTTTATTTGTTGATCAAGATGGCTGGATATGCTCCCATTGCTCAACAACCTGGTGCACACAGTCCAGAAGGCCAGTCAATCAGCACATCACGGCCTGTACCACTCATAGCTTATGACTAATGATTCTTTGTTATTTCAGAATTTGACGTTGCAAATAGCCCCTAAAATGGGTTTGTACCAATTCAGATCCAGTAAGGCCACTTCATCTAAATTAAGTCCTCAAGGTTCCATTTCTTTGTTTTGGGAGTGATATCATTATGATACAAGTTGATACATTTGTATAATTTCTTTCCATTATTTACACTACATTTTCAGGTTTCAGCAAGTTCATTTGATATGGTCTCGGAGTAAGAGAAGTATTTTTAACCCCTTAGCTGAAGGTACATTGTTAGAACTACAACCAGGATCGAAATGTTTGTTTCTGATAAAGTTGTGGTGTAATGGAATTGAGAACAGGACAGGTTTTTTAATCACCCTTACCAGTTCAGCAATCTCCAGATTTCAGATCATCTGCAGAACCTATGCATAAACACTTAACAAAACTCCCAGCTCCAAGTTTTGTAAATCCATTACTTCAGTCAGTAATCTGCATCTCTGGCAATTGCACAAAAGGCTGCATAAAGATTTTATGCACCAGCCAAAGTACCTCTGCAGAATATGTACCACACCCATGCCTTTGACTTTATTATTTAATATAGGACCTTCCTCCCTGTCAAGTCCTGAAACCACTTTTTCTTACAGTCTTCCTCACTATGCTATAGCAGTCTTTTTGATGCCATTAATAGCAATTGAATCAATGAATTACATAAGGGCAAAATCCGCAGAAACATTTCTATGGGAGAGAGAAAATATTGTTTATTTTCCAAGGAAAACCATGTTTTCAACCCATTTCCCTACTGTATTAACAGTACTCATTGATAAATATTTTGGAGGACTTTCAAGGCAATTCAACATTGTATGAAATAGTACATGCATCTCAAAGGCAATGGAATTGAGCCCTTCAGCAATTAAATGCTTTAAAACAGACAACAGTTGAATGGGAAACAAGCTTATATTGAAATTAAATTATAGATAGTGTTAACCCTTGTGTGAAGTTTAGGGTTGTGGGATCTATTTTCAATGTTTACTGACAGAAATATGATGCAATTACCTTTTTTTTTCAACCCGAGACTCATTGGCCTATATTTATTTTCTTTGGATAAGATAATAAAAGAATACATCTTCATTCACTGTACACTACGCAAGACATCTATGTTACGTATGTAGTGTTTGGAACCACTGGACCTAAGGGTAATAAAAGTGTGGTGACTGTAGGGAAAATCATTGTAAAAAGGTATACAGTTGATTTGCTGCCTACCTTCACAGGGCCTGATCTTAGTGATTGTGTGTAGGATTGTGTTTGTATGCATGAAGGTGTGTGTGTTTGTTCCATTACATTTGCAGCGTGTTGCATAGATTGAAAATGACCCTCTCCATCATTTTTTATGATTGCCAAATGCCCCAAGGTAAGTCTCATCACTACCAATCTCCACGAGACCTGCAAACATTGGGTGAGTTAACCCCTTAAACCCGAATGCCCCCGGTACCGCGGGCGGTCGTTACACATAATAAATACAGCATGTTTCTTATAATCACAACATCGTCATGCGGCTTATCCACTTATGCGAAGAAACTCAGCAAAAATTTCATGTTGACTATTTTTACCTCAACCGATCACGATTCAAGCACCAGGCAAGTAAATAAGCATGGAGCCAAACATAGGATGAAATCATATTAGAGCTGAGTCCCAAACATTTCTACCAAATTTGTGCTATGCATACAAACAAAACCTCAAATGAAAGAGGAAAGTCCACAGAATGCAATGATATAAGCCTTGACATTTTAAACTGACACCACACTCAAAGAACAGCAGGCATACACTTTACAGTCTACAGAGATGAGCAAAAAAAATTCCTTACTGTAACAGATTCCTATTAGATTTATCAAGGGAATTAGCATTAATGTATTTTATCACCTCGGGGCTCTCTGTAGGTCTGAAAATGTATTCCTGCTCTCGCGTCATTGGTCTGGGTGGTTCTGAATGACGAAAAGTGGAATCTGAAGTTTTTCTGAATCTGAAGCCTCCAAGTTGGCGTCAGAGTTTTATTTAATATAAAATAAGTGTCATCACTTGGTTACATTACCTTTGATAGCTTGTAATAAAAAACTGTTCAAGTGTAAATCTGTGCTTACTTTATAACAAAACTAGATCTTCCAGTCTTCATGCATGTTTTTTTCCGACTAATTGCTTCAAAGATCTCAGCTCCTCAGCATTCAGCTTGCTTGCAATGTATTTTCCTCCCTGTGATCAGCTTGTGATGCTGTCAGTAAGAATTTGCCACTAGCCATTTTATTCTATGGCTTATGTGTTTCCAACAAGCTCTAAACCACCTTAATTGCACAAACTTAGCCGTGCGTCAAACTGAGTCCATGGGCCATGCGCATGTACTTAAATAGCGCGACAATATAAATGCTTTTATTTAAAAAATTTTAAATTGTTTGCCTGTAGTGACACATTCCCAAACCCCTCTAATTATTCTCTGATTTACTTGGTTAGAATAAATTTTGGCATAGATAATGGTGAGATTCTGTGCTATAATTTTTTAGGTGTTTCAGACTGCAACTGAATAATTTTAAGACAGATAAAAATGAAACTTTGTTTGGTGCAAAAATATGTTTAATTTATCCAGTGTTCCATCTTCATTTACTCTGACTCAGTGACATATAGGTTTTTGAGATGATAAGATGACATTGTTTGGGTTGTCTTGATTATGACAACTTCGTCATAAGAGTATCATGACACTGTCATAACTGTTACATGACACATGTAACAGTTATGACAGTGTCATGTCACTCTTATGACGATACCTTCAAGTAAAGTGTAACCAAGTTTTTTTTTATTTTAATGCCAAAAAAACAGAGGCTATTTTGTTTGAACCCAGTGGCAACTTCGTTAACCCCCCGTGGACCTTGGTCCCTTGGCACCATTTTTAAAGTCCACAGTTACTAACCTGGGTGTGAAAATGGATCCAGATTTTAAATTGGATCAACGGATCAGCACTGTGGTTACAGCCAGTTTTTATCAACTCAGGCAGTTCGCCAAGGTTAGGCCTATTATTTCGAGGCAGGTCTTTGAAAGGGTGATCCATGCTTTTATAACGTCTCGTTTGGACTACTGTAATGCACTATATGTCGATGTTAGCCGGGCTTCCCTCTCACGCTTCCAGTTGGTGCAAAATGCTGCCAATCATCTACAAACTGGTACACACAAGTATGTGCACATTTCCCCTATTTTAGCTTCCCTGTGCGTTATTGTATAAGTTTGTTTGGTGCAAAAATATGTTTATTTATCCAGTGTTCCATCTTCATTTACTCTGACTCAGTGACATATACACTGATTTTTTTTTTTTCGCACGACAGAAAAATGAACGTTGACCGCAGTGTCTACATGTCCGAAAGTCGGACAGGGTTTTAATATATCTCCTTGTCCGACAGTTGGATTGTTTCAATATAACTTTGTGATATGGAATCAGTGACACCAGATGCGGGAAAAGGGAATGAGGATTTATTGATAAACCAAAACAAAACAGGCACGAGGGCCAACAAAAAACTTGGCCCAAAGGGTTGCAAAAAACAAACTAAGGAAGCTACACAGAGCTATAAACAATAAATGCAAAAAGGCAAAAAACAAAAGGCACTGGAAACTCCAGGCAAGATGCTCAAGAAAAGTAAATAACAAGACTAAATATATATACACAAAACAAGAGGCTGGGACAAGACTTGAAACTAGAAATGCTAGGGAACTATGATAACAAGAACTTGGCTAAACTTGCACAAGCAACGAGACGCGAGACACTGTCTGCCAGCCAACTTCCACCGCATCCAAATAAAGGCTAAGTAATCAAGGACACATGAGGGGCAACACCTGGAGAAGCAGAAACAAGAGGCAGGGCAAGATCATGACATGGACAAGATTGGTTGACAAGACTTGCTCATTAAAAGAATGAGCGTGCTCAGCTTAAGTACCAATTAAGTATGCAGTTTGGAAGCAAGCATGAATGTTAAGAACAGAAAAGCACAGCAAGATCTTGAAATAGCAAAGCGGGAATCATGACAATAAACTCCCTGTCTAAATTAGTAGTATTAGTAATGTGCCTATCTAATGAATTACACCACCCAGTGAGTGTTAGTAAATGTTAGTAACTTAAAAACAGTTAATTGTCAATTAAGCTTAGAGAGCCCCGAATCAGCACAGCACAGAAGGAAGGGGAAATACCAAAGCCAACCCAGAGCTCTGAAATGTGCAGTAACGAAGGCACGAGGCGGAACGCAGACAAGCGGTGGAGTGGCATGGCAGACCTGGCAAAAACAAAAACATGGAAAAGTAAAAACATGGACATGGAATGAGACTTGAAATGTAAAATCCTGAAACAAGAAACTGTTAAAACTGTGGCATGAGCTATGAAACTATGAACTATGAACTATGAAACTTGGAACATGAAACTGTTAAAACCATAAATGCTGTCCTGGCCAAAGGCCAGGACCCCAGAACACAACTTTGTGTCCGACAGTCGATTATTGTTTTTAATTCCTTCAAATCCACTGAATCTTTTAGATATTAAGCGTGAAAGTTTTGATAAGAGGGCTCAGTTCTTTAAGATGAGTACCGAGAATTTCAATCAATGTTTCTATTTGAGCTCTGCTCAATAAATTTAGTGGACATTGGCGCGGGACAATGTAAAATGCCTGTTGAACATTAAATGCAAAATACTGACAGCCAAAAAAAAGGACGATTAGAACAGATTTATAACGAAATAAAGAATAAAAAAAGAAACATTTTAACAACAAAAAGAACATCCAATAAATACTGCAATTTATTTATTTGCGGTCCATCGTTCGTTGGAGGTATATTTTTATTCTTTATTTCATTATATATCTGTTCTCATATCAATACTTTTACTGTTTGCTCCTTGCCAGGGATGGAGCATTTCGCATCAGACAGTCTTGATCGTGCGTGCGATATTGAATTCACAATGTCAATGGTCATGGAATTGATTTGGCCACAGACTACAAGCACTATTTTATCTCTGGTGTGGAAATAAAGCTTGAAGCTGTTCGATCTATCTGACTAATTTTCAAAAGAGAGACCGAATAAAGACTGTGGTCTATCTTCAATGGAAGAAAACAGAAGAATAAACAGACACGTGTATTTGCGTCTTTGCATTGACTTTGACTGTAATCAGTCTTGCGAAAAATTTGTTTTGCGTCCAGTATGCAAGCGGTTTTACTGAGCGTAGAACGCAAGCATTATATATGTGGTTGGCTGAAAAAGATGTGAAGTCGTTAGTTTGCATCACAGATTCAGCTGTGTTGATTAAGCCAGGTCAACTTTCCCTTACACGTGCCAACTGCCTTTGATCTGACATCAGGACAATCGATATAGATACTATAATGTCCTGATTCAGATAGTTTCATTAAATAGTGGTTGCTGTAATTATTCATTGCATTGAAATGTGCCTCACATTCTGGAAAACTGCCTGTGAGGTTTCAGTGACGTGTGCACACTCTGCACCGGTCAGCGAAATTACCACTGCACAGAACGTAAATTAGGTTGGAGCTGGTGAGCTCTCTGCGCACTTTCAGCAGAGACTTTATCCATGAAATTGTCACTGTGTCATGATGAATATGTGACACCTCCCCCTTCTACGCTGCCACACCCATCTCGGCGCACGTTCGTCTTCCAAATCGCCAAAGTGGCTGCGCACAATGGTGCACCGCATGAAATTACCACTGCACGGGCTGCAGTGGACGAAATTACCACTGTGTGGGCTGTGCTGCGCCAAGAAATTAGAGCCCAGAGTCTACATCTTCATAACCCCATGATAACCTGGTTTAAAACACTTCACAGTACTTAATCTTTGATTTTAGGGGTTTTTAAATGACATTTTCCTAGCAGCTGATTCTGGCGATTTTATTATTTGTGCACTGTAATACTTTACCGCTGCCTTTGATACTGTGGACCACAACATCCTCACCTCCAATTTAGAGCACTGGGTGGGCATCAAAGGAGTAGCCCTTGACTGGTTTAGGTTCTACCTGTTTGAGAGAAGCTTATCTGTTAGTGTTGGTGGCTTTGGATCCTCCACAGTCCCTCTCTCCTATGGGGTACCACAGGGATCAATTCTCGGTCCCCTACTTTTCGCTCTGTACCTTTTTTTCCCTTGGATTGATCCTTAAGATACATGGTGTCTCATTCCACTGTTACGCAGATGATACCCAGATTTATGTACCACTGAAGCGGAAAGGTGCACACTCTGCCAGAGCTCTGTTTGACTGCCTCAATGATATTAGAGCAGGGATGGCTTGGAATGGTAACACTTTACTTGAAGGTATCGTCATAAGAGTGACATGACACAGTCATGAACGTGTCATAAACGTTATATAAATGTCATAAACGTTGTCATTAAGTGTCAATCGGTTTTTGAGATGATAAGATGACATTGTTTGGGTTGTCTTGATTATGACAACTTCGTCATAATAGTGACATGACACTGTCATAACTGTTACTTGACACTTGTAACAGTTATGACAGTGTCATGTCACTCTTATGACGATACCTTCAAGTAAAGTGTAACCAAGTTTTTTAAATTTTAATGCCAAAAAAACAGAGGCTATTTTGTTTGAACCCAGTGGCAACTTCGTTAACCCCCCGTGGACCTTAGTCCCTTGGCACCATTTTTAAAGTCCACAGTTACTAACCTGGGTGTAAAAATGGATCCAGATTTTAAATTGGATCAACAGATCAGCACTGTGGTTACAGCCAGTTTTTATCAACTCAGGCAGTTCGCCAAGGTTAGGCCTATTATATCAAGGCAGGTCTTTGAAAGGGTGATCCATGCTTTTATAACGTCTCGTTTGGACTACTGTAATGCACTATATGTCAATGTTAGCCGGGCTTCCCTTTCATGCTTGCAGTTGGTGCAAAATGCTGCCACTCATCTACAAACTGGAACACACAAGTATGTGCACATTTCCCCTATTTTAGCTTCCCTGTGCGTTATTGTAAAAGTTTTAAAGTCCTTCTTTTCGCCTTTAAATCTCTAAATGTTCTTGCCCCACTCTACCTCTTTGACCTGCTTCACCCCTACACATCTTCATGGTCCCTCAGGTCAGCTGATCAGCTGCTCCTGGTTGTCCCGAAAACTAAGTTGAAACTCCGTGGGGATCGGGCTTTTGCAGCTGTTGCTCCTAGACTGTGGAATGAGTTGCCAGTCGACATTCGGCAGATTCATTCTTTATTAGTGTTAAAATCTTGTCTTAAAACTCACCTTTTTTTCCTGGCTTTTAACTCGGTGTAAGGGTTGTCATTCTTGTATTTCTTTATACCTTTTTGTCTTACCGTACAATCTTTTTAATCTTTTGGATTTATTTTATATGAATATCTGATTTTTGTATACCATTCTTAGTGCCTGTGTACAGCACTTTGGCCAATTTTGTTGTATTTAAAGTGCTTTATAAATAAAGTTGGATTGGATTTCAGAAAAAAAATACATAGTTCATTAAATTATACAACAGTTCTGACCATGCATTGTAAACAGCTGACAGACAATCCAAGCCATACCACAATTCATGCAGGCCTATGCTAGCTTCCACCTGATAAGTTATTATCTGGTATGTACCGCTATCCTTATTTAGTTTTTGGAAGGTGCATTAACAATTGCATGAGGTTAGCAAGGTTGACAGTGCATATTGATTCCTTTTTTTCCCCGTATCTCAAGGGTAGTGGCACTGTTTTCATCAACCAATGGAAAGAATTGTTTGCAGATGTCAAGGCATGTTTCATGTATGAATGAGGACGTGAATTTTTCATGTATGAAAGAAAACATTTTCTATCTATGCACCAAGAAACTGCAAAAGGTGATAGGCTATAACATTCCTGAGATAATTATACAAGTTACCGCACCTGGTTCCAAATGCCAATACCGACTCACATTTTATGACTGTTTTACTTGAGCTTCTGAAAAAAAAAAACAGAAATTGGATCACAGATATCTAGTCCATGGGCATGCAGAATTATTTAATTAAATACAATGTACTCTGCAAGATACCAGCGCTTACAGTAGATTTTACAAAACAAAAGGTTTGTTCTTGTGCCAGGAGGCAAGGCTGTCACAGTACATGTTGATTAAAACAGGAATAACACAAGGTGAGAGTTAAGTGTAACCTCCTTTCCACTTCCTCTCCTTTTGATTTCATTAAAAATATTGGAATGCACCTCTTAAAATCAATACAACTAACTGCAATACGCTCTACACAATAAACTTACTTAGCAATGTTCAGCACTATGCAGTAGAGGTTTTCTTTTGTGATGTTTATCACTGTTAATTTCTCTTAATTAGGTGGATTGCCTGTTGAGAGCAGTTCTTTACGCTCCTAAGCCGCATTTTGACAGAAATACCCATGCCTACCATTAAGAATATGAGACTCTTGAAGATCTTGTACTTTTTTCTATATTGCAAGTAAGTTCAGGTAATATTTTTTCAGGTAATATTTGCACAACAGATTAAATTAGACACTGAAAAAAATCAGCAAGCTCCAAATTATGTTGCTGAACACAGGTGTTTATAGTTCTTTTCAAAATAATTTGCTTGAACTTAATAACATAAACATGACACAAAACAGGTTTGACTATCATTTGTTTGCCTAAAAATTGTCAGTTTTCACAACTATGTGTCTACAGTTTCACCAAGTAGGAACTAATTGGTTGTTTACTTTTATTGGTTATTTTTTGCCTCCTTTCATGCAGTTGTCTCTGATATATAACAATGTGGAAAGAGAATTTTATTTTCATGGCATGCATTGATATCTGTCAAAATGTGGAATAATAAAAAAAAACAAATAACTGCTCTAAAATTAAATGCACCTAATTTTGACAAAGTAACAGCATCTTAAAATCTTACAGCTGCAATTGTGGTTGGAACAAAAACCAGCATACACCAAGGAGGCTAGGACCGAGCTGGGGAATTTCAGAAATGTGCATTTTTGAAGTATTAATTGGAAATGTGTAGAAAATTATGCACTAAACAGCTAGAATTTTCCATCAGTTGTAATGGTGTTTCCATAAAAACATGGTCGTTGATAAAAATATTTTGCTCAGTCTATGTGTGATAGCATGACCTCCAGAAAAGTGCTGGAATTAGCTGATGTAGCATATGGGTGGCATATTGTTGCAAAATGCAAAAATTTACACTCTCCTTTCTTTCATTTTTGGTCTTCACGGGGTCATTAATGTTACGATTTTATAATTTATAAATATTTCACAATGATCATGATTTAATTATTGTGACGCCCTGATGCCCCAAGGTGTTAAAAGGGGACCTGGGAAGACCTGGAGTAATGGAAGGACCCAAGTGCAGGAACACAGAGTCATTAAATAAATAAATAAATGAAGTGAACAAAATGACACAAACGCAAAACATCAAAGGGATAAGAAAAAGGGACTGCTCATGATTAAAGAGTATCACAGACTAAGGCTACCTGCCAGTGAGGGAGAACACTAAGGTTTAAATAGACAAAGGAATGATAATGAAGTGATGAAAATTGGGTGTAATGACTAGGAGGGAGAACAGAGGAGGTAATCGAATAATTAAATAAAGGCAGGTGGCCAAAAGTCCAGAACCTAGGGGGAGGAGCATTACTATTATATGAGTAGATTAAGTTGCCCATGATGAATGTCGATAACAATGAATGCTGACCTTTCATCAGCCAGCCACATACACACGCATTCCAGTCAAGCTGTACAGGCAACACGCTATCCTGTTTGTTGATGTTTGTCAGTCGCTAAAATTATCAGATTAATTTCTGGTAAAAACCTTTCAGCCAAATTTTAGTATTGGGGGTATAAGATACTGCCCAGTCATGGGATTCTTCCCATAAATGGCTATCAGCCCCATTTAGAGTTTATATAATGTTTGGTCAGTTCAGCGCTGAAAGCATGATCTAGTCTCTCCACAGTGAAATGGAGCTTAGAACATGTTCAATCAGGAAGACTACCTCATTACCACTGCTCATGTTAAGCTACACTTCTGACTACTATAAGGATTTAAGGATCCAATCCTTAACCTGTCTGCTCTTTAGTGAATTTCTTTGGATTATTTTCATAATTAGTTACCAGCCGTGAAATGAGACGATGCCAATGTCTTAAATTCAGCATTGAGAGCATAAACAATATTTTCCTAATTAAAATACTTTTATTCTGCGTCATTCACAAAGCCCTATTTATGTGGGCCATTCTACACACAACCAACAATTTAGCTAGGGTACTTAACAAAAATTAAGATGTAGTCTAGACAATTGATTTCAAAGTATTTTTATTGCTAACATATCAAGGGTCAACCAGACAGTATGCAAGCTTAATCAATTCATAATATATAATATTTATTACAAAAGGACAGATAAATTTGACAGAAAGTAACTTCTGTTACTGGACAAATACTCCCTTTATGCTATAATATAATCATCCAATATTATACTTCTTGACTGAGATTTAACTCCTTCATGTGTCCCAAAAGTAATTTAAATAAAATATATCAATTTGTTTTGAAGTGGTAACATTCAGAACAAAAAATTATATTGATCACTAAACTTAACTGTTCCTTGAGATTCAGAAAATATGGCATAATGTAACAATCTGACCTTTAAATTTTACCACCTGCCCAGAAAACTGTTGCTTCCAGTGGTCTTAATTATAGAAAAATAGTCATCACATGACAAATAATCAGTGTACCTTCATAATTGTCTCCTTGGGTAGAGTAACAGAAATTACATATATGTAACAGAAGATACCAGTGGTAACAGAAGATGCAGTAACATAAGTTACTCCTCGGAGGGTATTTCTAAGAAATGGAGGAGTTTTCCTCTAATATCACCCAATGAACACATTTATGACAACATAATTCATTAACAAATTATTTTGAACATGTTAATTTATGGTTTGCATGATCTATGAATGACAATGGTCATAACAGAAGTTACTTATCATATCAGTACTCCTGAACTATTAAAACTTATAAAAGACAGATAAAAGCACATGGCACTGTCTCACCTTTTGAAAACTGTTTAACAATGATGTGCTGCCCTCCAATGAGCTACAGAGGATTTCTTGTAAAAAAAAAAAAAAAAAACTGTTAGACTGACACCTGTAGGCATTATGATTCAATCAGGGTAACAGAAGTTACACCAAAAAATGTGGACAAGACAGTGCAAGGAACACAAAAACAATCATGCATTGGGAAAAAAAAACAGATTTAAACCAGAAGTATCTATGCAACTTCTAATCTGGAGACACAGGAAGTGGAGTAGCTTTGTCATAATAGTCATCCTAAAAGCAAATCAAGATTTTTTTTTTGATAATAGATTTCAGTGTATTATGTGAATGCAATTTGAATAAATATTGCATTTTGTAATAATGGCTGCACATGCAATGTTGGATAGCTTTGGAAAGTGCACTCAGTTATGGGGACAGTATTTGTTGGTTTCATGTAGAATGACCCATTTATTATTGTTTGCTGAATATTTATTTTCTATAAAAAATCTTGTATCTGTTATCTTTCAAAAAAAAAAAAAAAAAAGAATCTTAGGGCCAAGGGCCTAAAATGGCTCCAGGGCCCTGGACATGGGCCCACTTTGCCCATGCAGTAATCCGTCAATGGGCAGCACACCGAATGGAGCCAGAAGTGGAACACCTCATTTTCATGACATAACTACCAATAGCATCTGCGCCAGCCATTCCTGTCACTGAAACAGCCAGCAAAATCATTTGGAGACAAGGTGTAGCTGTAAACAGAAAAAAATAAAACGATGTTGGCTGGCAGAATAACACCTTATTTTTGACGTCTTGCTTGGTGACCTGCTTTCACAGAAAGACACAGACAGCAACGAAATTGTAAAAAAAAAAAAAAAAAAGACTTATGCAACCAGAGAGTTGTTTTTTTTATTTCATTTTTCATTAAATGAAAGGGAGTGAAATTAAACATTAAAAATGTCTGACATTTATGTTGTTTTTATCTCTGACATTTCAAAAACATGCCATTTCAATGATGTGTAGACATCCACTGTTCGTATCCATATGAATAAATGTGCAAGTGTACAGTTTTTGAAAATGTCCAATGCGCCCTTCTTATTTTTTATTTATCTATTTTATTTTTATTTTTTGCATATTTGCCACACTTAAATGTTTCAGATTCAACAAATCAACATCCAAGAAATTTTTATATTAGACAAAGATAACCCGAGTAAATACAAACTGCAGTTTTCATATGATGATTTCATTTAAAAAGTGAGGGCTAGTCATCATGTGAGTCGGAGGAATCACATACCACGGCATCTTCCTCCAGAGTCGATGGGAACAAGTTACTTTGCAGTGGGCTGAACACTTTGGCTGTGAGGAAAACAGCAAAAAAAAAAAAAAAAAAAAACGAAGAATGTACTGGTGAGCTCAGGAATTCCACTGATGAGAGCTGAGGAGGACAACAGAAGTATAATTTCCCAGGTGAAGAAAAGATCAAGAACAGTCACCACGATATATCTGTGTCAATGTCAGTAATCAAGACAAGACTACACCTATGTAAATATAGATGGTTTACCACAACATGAAAACCATTAGTAAGCCCAAAAGTCAGGAGTATTGTGGGAAAAAAAAAATCTAAAAACCCTATTCAGTTTTGGAACATCATCCTATGGGCAGATGAGATAAGGACTGAATTGTTCCAGAATGATGGGAATAGTAAAGAGAAGTATAAAAATTCTTTGCAAGTCGTGCACAGTTCATAATCAACCCTGTTTCCAAAAGGGATGCTGTGAAAAATATATATAAAAACAGAATGCAATGATTTGCAAATCATTTAAACTCCATATTTAATTGAGAATAGAACAAAGACATCATATCTGAAGTTGAAGCTGAGAAATTGTATTGCTGTTTGAAAAATATGTGCTCATTTTGAATATGATGCCAGCAACACATTTCAGAAAAGTTGGGATGGGGGCATATTTACCAGTGTTGCATCACCTCTTCTTTTAACATCACTCTGAAAGTGTTTGTGAACTGAGGAGACAATCTGCTGTAGATTTGATAGCAAAATATTTTCCCGTTCTCGGCTGATGTAAGATTTCAGCTGTTCTACACTTCATGGCCTCTTTTGTCTTTTTTTTGTTTGTTTGTTTCATAATATGCCAAATATTTTCAGTGGGTGATAGGTTTGGACAGCAGACAGGCCAGTTTAGAACATGGACTCTTTTACTACGGAGCCATGTTGTTTAAATACCTGCACAGTGTGGTGTTTGGCATTGTCTTGCAGAAATATGCAAGGTGTTCCCTCAAAAGGACATCCAGATGGCAGTATATGTTGGCCTTAAACCTTTATACATTATTCAGCATTAATGGTGCCTCCACAGATGTGCAAGTTACCCAAGCCATGTCCACTAATATGAGTGCCTTGGATCATCGACTCAACTGCCCTTATGCTTTAGGTCACAAACTGATGACCAAACATTCGCCAAGATGATTTTCCGGAAGCAAGCAGAATGTTTGAGTGTTGGTTAGATGTTCTGTTTGTGGGATGATGTATTAGCTTTATGCCAGATGTAACAAGACCCTTGTCTTTCAAAAAGTTCTACTTAGGACTCTACAGTCCACAGAATATTATCCCAAAAGCCTTATGGGTCATCAAGATGTGTTTTTTTTTTTTGGCATGTGAGACAAGTTTTGTGTTTTAGTTTTTTTTGGTCAGCGTCTGTTTTCGCCTCGCAACTCTCCCATGTATACTGTACTATTTTTGCCCAGTTCCATTATTGTTGTGGAATCGTGGACATGAACTCTACCTGAGGCAAGTGAGGCCTGCAGTTCTTTAGATGATATTCTGGGTTCATTTCTGACCCCTTGCATAAGTTGTCGATGTGGTCTTGGTTGAATGTTGGTAGACCGGCCGCTCCTGAAAGGCTCACCACTTCCAAATTTTCTCCATTTGTAGATAATGGCTTTCACTGTGGTTCGCTTGGATTCAAGAGCCTTAGAAATGGCTTTGTTACCCTTTCCAGAATAATAGATGTCAACGACTTTGCTTTCCATCTGTACTTGAATTTCTTTCGATTACATCTTCTTGTGCTCCTTTTTACCATACTCTGTTTGCCCGACAGGTTCATTTTAAGTGATGTTCAGATTCACTGCGGCTGGCTGCAATCATGTCTGGGTGTGTCTGCTGAAATTGAACCCACTAATCAATTACATTTATTTAATTGGTTGATTCAATGACTAAAGGGGCAAATAATAATTCACATAGAGACAGGTAGGTTTGGATACCCGTATTCCTTCAGGAAATAAAGTCATTATTTAAGAACTGCATGTTGCGCTTAGTCAGGTTATCTTTGTTTTTTAATTTTTTAACCCTTATTTAACCAGGGCAGTCCTGTTGAGACTGAAATCTCTTTTTCAAGTGAGCCCTGGGGGTTGAGGTCGTTTAATATTAACATAGGTTTGACGATCTGAATCATTTCAGCATGACATATATACTGGAGGGATTAAGTACTTTTTTCCAAGAGATATTCCCTCATTTGGTGTTTTGATGATGATGATGATGGGGAGCGCTGTCTCATGTTCTTCCTATATATCCCATATGAGTTCAGTTTGTGTGAGATCAGGTGATTCTGAAGACTGTGGCTTACGCTTGGGATTGTTATCACGCTCATACATCCGATTAGTGATCCCTTGTGCCCCGTGAGGCTGGGGCCATTGTCATCCTGGCAGAAATGAGTCCCGTCATGGTAAGAATACTTCATCAAAGGAGATAAAAGTGATCACACAAAATAGCTCTGTATTGGTTTGCTGTGACCATTCTGCCTTTTAGGGGATGAGTGGACATAAACCACACCAGGACAATGAACAGATGCGTCTGGATTTGCAATGCTTGTCCACATATTTATTCAGATTTTTTTCCTTTAATATATTTTCCATCTGCATGAGTTTATGTCTGTCTGTATGTGTGTGTGTGCCTGTGTATGAGTATTTTTTTTGTATGCATGTGTGCTTTTGTATATATCTGTACAGTTGCATGTATGCATGTGCACGTGTGTGTGTTTGTGTGTGTGGCTGGCGTGGGGGCGGTTTGTGCAACTCTCCCTTCTTGGAGCAGGATTCTGACACCGGAACAACGTTGTTGTGGTGGATGATGTACAAATTTCAGACAGAAGAGAGGCAAAGTGAGCGTTTAGCTGTGAGTGTGAATTGCCTTTCGCACCAGACAGATTTTCAGATCCCATTATGGCTCCAGCTAGCGTTTTTAGTGCAAATTTCTCTGCGCTTGTGTCGATTGCACATGCTCCCGATGCCTAATGAGGGAGCATTAGCCAAGGGAGAAGCAGTAATTAGAGCAAGCGTCAGAGTCGAGGACAGATGGCATACAAAGGCAAGTCTTTCCCCTCATACTTATTGTCCCACTCAGTGCCAGAGATGTCAAGAAATGCAACTTCTCTTTGATATCATAATGATGTTACTCTGATGGAAGAAGGAACTTGGATTAATACAACTTTAATAAGTAAAAGGATTCATTAAAGCATTAAAAAAAAAGGCAGTGAGGCTTGTTAGTCCACCATTTCTGTTGATTGGTGCTATTTTGTCTATCAATTAAGGATGCTATCCATATAGCTTACTGGGGGTATATCTATTGTTTTTTGACATTGAGTTGAAGTCATACATCTTTCCCTATATTTCTGGTATTTGCTTTCTTTCATATCATTATTAAAATTCTTTCCTTTCATTACATTTCATATCCATAAAATTCATTAGACTATTTGATATGTTTGTGCTGCACATTTGCAGCAAAATAATTTTATTGAGGACACATTTAACACTTACCAAAAGGAAAGAGGAGGTTTTCACAGGCTCGGTGTTGTGACACTGTTTTGCAATTAGCAGAAAAGCACATTGGTGAGAAGAGAATTTTTTTCCCTCCAAGTTGATGACTACTTAAACAATAATCTACACTGCATGATGGCAAGCACCGATGGTAACCCAATTTAAATGTCTAGTTTTGACTGTACATAATTAGCCTGTGACTTTGTCATATTTTAATGTTTTCTTTGTGCATTGTTTATGGTAATTTATTGTTCATGTATTCAAATACTGCAATGTGTTCCATGTTCATCTGTAGCACATTTGAGAGTCTAATGAGGCTGTTATAAATTGTGAGGAAAATTGCTGAAAGTTGTTGACAGTCAATCAACATCTTGCTTAGATATGTAAAGAACTTCCACAGTAAACAGTTGCTCTTGTGCAACATATGTAATCTATGGTATGCATCGTTGATCTGAGCAGAGAGTATAATTCTGAATGTCAATTGAACTTGCTATTTTTGGAAATAACCTGTTCTATTGTCAGTCAGCAAATCTGCTGAACCTGTGCACTGCGATGATCTTAACAGAGTACATGTCTGCAATCAGCCAAACTATCCATTAGACTAGACAACCAACAGGCATTAGCATATTTGTGTGTCTGGTTTGTCCAGATGCTAAGATGTCAACCACTCAAAGCTACAACCTTTTTCTACGTTTAATCTACAAATCACACACTCTTGGACTGAAGTGTCAATTTGCTATGCAGAACTTTAATTTGCTACAGCATGCCAGTTCCTCTGCAGCTCAACTGACAGTCATCAGTTGACATATTTGTTTGCAGTAGTCGGTGATTTTTTTTTTTTAATGTCACAGGCAAATTGGTTCTGTGTTGTAGCCTCAATGCTAATGCCATTTTATGTCCCTTTTCACCCAATGACTGATGGAAATGTACGTTTCTCCATTTCTGAACATCAACTGTTTGGGGTTTGAAGCTATTTTTGGGTTTTCTCCCTCTCTTTTTCTCTCACTGAATGAGACCATATCATTCATACACTGAGGACTTAAAGAGTCATCATAAAAATGCCCTGATGCCACAATATTCAATTTTTCTTTACATATTCTGTTGTTTTAACAATTTACAAAATATGCTGTCTTTCTTTTCTACACTTCCAATGCTCACCTCTGTGTGCACCTCTCACTCAAGCATAACCATGCAATAGGCTCAAACACTGTCAACCCCATAAAACCTACAGACCAATGAAATGGTTTGTCAAATGCAGCTGCTGTATTTAAACCTGTGGACTTGTCCTATTTTCATTCTAGAGGAGATGCTAAGGTTTCCAATGATCCCAAACGTGTCCACTTTAATTACCTGGAAATGGGTATAAAATGAATGAATAAATCTAGACATTTTTCAATTGAAGTAATATTGTGGCCATACGAACATGGCCTCCTGTGTTTGAATATTTCTCTCAGTTTAAGTGTGATATAGCTTTGGTGAAGCGCTGTAACCAGCAGATACAGAATGTGTATGTGACAGTGTCCTGCAATATGAAAAAAAACAATAAATAAATAAATAAAGATGAATCTACTTAAGGGAAAACTTAAGTGAAAAAATTAAGTGTTTTTCTTTGATCAATACAACTCTATCTAGTGTGATGAGGGGAAACAACTAATATCTTACTGTGAAGCTGACATGAAAATTTACATCTTGCAAAAACCTGTTTCTGTGAAACAAGCACCTAAATATATGAGGGGAGATACAATTTATTGGAAGCAATGCCATAATATATCAGCTTTTTGACACTCATAACATACTGTTTTCATTTAGATTGGTTTTGCCAAGGATTGATTCAATTCTGATCGATTTGTTTTGTTACATATATATATATATATATATTTTTTTTTTTTTTATCAACTATTCAACCAAGTGTTTGCCTTGCAGCCTCAATTTTTTTTTGCTGTTGGTGTTTTTTGGTGTCTGGCATACAGTTTGTTGTCATAATTTTGCAACTGAAAACAGATAAGGCATTTTTGAACAAACTTCTTCTTGGAATTCCAATGTATATTATATTTATGATATTGTCATTGAAGTGGTAACAAGATGTATGCAGCATGACATATATTTAGTCAATGCATATAAGTTCACTTTATATATGGTTTTCAAAGTGTTTTCTCACATATGGTACATGCATGTGTAGCCATGCATTTATACACAACCCCACATAAAATGGAGCATCCATGACAAGCCTAGTTGTTCACTTTTAATCAGTGGTCGAGGCTTGCCATATTGCGAAAACCTGCATATTGGAATAATCGAACAACAAAAAGACAATATATCTTGACTCGCTGTTGTAAGAATTTGAGTATTTCACTTCTGCGGTTCATCATATTAATAAAAGGTTCAGGGACTTTAGTGAAATCCCTGCTGAAAGGATGAAGTTGAAAGTCAATACTGAGTGGCCCGATCTTCAATCCTTCAAATGGCACTACAACGATAACGCCTTTTGTGATGGACACAACCACAGGGACTGGGACAACTTTGGAAAAACTTTGCCAATAAACATCATTCATCATGCATCCACAAATTCAAGTTAAGACTGTGCTATGCACAGAAGAAGCCATGTGTTAAAAACGCTGCTGTCTTCTCTGGGATTAAATGGACTGATACTTGGTAGAAACGTGCTATTGTTGCACCAGTCACCTTTGTTTATGGTAATAATGTTTGGTTGAAATGGACATTGTGTTCAACACGCCAAAGAAAAAAAAAGGACCAATATAAGGTTCAAAAGCCAGCTGTTTTCTTGGCATACTATTATGATTCTGTTGTGGCCTGACCATGTTTTTGTTATGACTCTGCCTCCAAGCCATGCTTTTTGATATAGTCCATGCCATGTTTTGTATTTTGCCTGTCTTTCTTTGCCATGTCTTTTGCCTGCCATTACAAATATTCTCTGTTTAGATCATCATTCTGGTTTATGTATTTCTCCATGCCCTGCATTGCACATTTTCTCCCCAGCCTGGTCATACGTGTTGAGTCAGTTTTATTCCCCAGTTTTGCCTGCCACGTTTTCTGGTGATTTTATGGTTTCTGGTTTTTCAATTATTCCTTCCAGTCTCTTTTGCTTCCTTCGCCTTGCTGTTCTATCAGTACTAACAAATACTAACAGTTTATTATTTTTAGATGAATTACTAACTTTGACTAACATTGTTTATAGTACTAACTTACTAACAAGCACTAGGGATTGTATAGCTGCACATTACTAATTGACTAATGAGCTCTCAGCACTCGCTCTGCTCTAGTCTCCGCCCCTTACCTTCACTCAAGTTACCTTGCTGTGCTTCACCGGATTCTCCGCACCTTGTTAAACACTGTGCTGCCTCTCACTTTCTGTGCACTTTAGAACTCCCTAACCGGAGTCGTTTGTTTGTCATAGGCTGTCTGTGTAATCCCTGTCCGCGTTTTGGCTTTCGCCAAATTCATGTGGTTAGGAACTTCCTCTTGTTCATTCCTTTGTTAATTAGTCTGATCCAGCCCACCTGTTCCCTATCATAGCATGTGACTTCTGTATGTGTATTTAAGCAGTCAGTTCACAGCCAGCCCTTGTCAGAACGTTTTCCTTGAGCTGTGTTGTTTATGCCTTGTACTCTACGTGTTATACTTCTGACTGCAACGTCCCGGATTTTGATTTTGGCTTTGTCTCTGATATAGCTGTGCCCGTGTAATGAACCTGCTTTGCCCGACCCTGAATTTTGTATTTGCTGCCCTGTTTATGAACTGGATTACAACTACTGGATTCTGATTTTGGATTTTGGACTCTGTACCATTGCATACTGTCCTGCCGGGGTTTCCACCCCGGAATTAATAAAGAACAAGTTTGCTGGATCCTTTGGTTCTCGCTTCTGGTTCCTGAACGCAACCTCACACATATGGCCGTGCTGATCCCCACTGCGTCGATAGCTTGAACATCTGTGTCGGTAATATTGATACTGAAAGACATGTAAACATTTTGCTCCCTTTTAAATTACTACTTTTTCAGCAAGATAATAGCAAGAGACATTTTACACATGCTGCAAAAGTTCTGCCTCCTAAGTTGACAGGGTACCAACAGTCCAAACCTGTCTCCTGTAGAAAATATGCACTGCTTCAAGATGGGCAAAATACAACCATTAAGACCCGTGCAGCTGGGACACTACCGCTCAAAAGTTTGGGATCACTTGCAAATTTCTTTGTTTTCCAAAGAAAAATACCTTTCATGCATTTTAAAAACATTTTCTTCCATTTCACAAACATTTTTATCCATTTCACAAATGATTAAAATTAATCACATGATTTTCAAAGAATGATCTACATTTTTGCATAGAGGCCTATTATCAGCAACTGTCAGTCCTCTGCATCTCCTGGTATGGCTGCTAATCCAAGCTAAGCATTTTATAAGGCTAATTGATTATTAGAAAAACCCTTCTACAAATGTGTTGCACAGATGAATACCATTAAACTAAGGGAGCGCAAAAGGGAGCATGGCATTCTTGAGGTTGGTTTAGTACGTGGAGCATCAGCAGTTGTTTGTTTGTTTACAGGCTCAAAATGGCCAGAAAGAAAGAACTTCCTTTAGAGATCCGTCAGTGTATTTTTGTGCTTAGAAAAGAAGGCTATTCAATGCAAGAAATTAAAAACTTAAAATCTCTTACCATGCTGTCAACTACTCCTTTCAGAGAGTAGAACAAACTGGCAATAACAAGGATAGAAAAAAGGACTGGGAGGCCCCGATGCACAACTGTGCAAGAGGACAAATATCTGAGAGTGTGTAGTTTAAGACAAAGACGCCTCACGGGTTGTCAACTAGCAGCTGCGCTAAATAGTTCCCTGCGCTAAATAGTTCCCGTCAAACACCGGTTTCAGTATCAACGGTGAAGGTGGTTTTTTTTAAATTATTTTATTAAGGCAAAGCTTGAAGTACACATTCATCATTTTCCATTAAAATCACCATTTCGAACTCAGACAATGTCAGCATGTTCTGCTTTGTTGTATTTCCTATTCAGACTAATTTCATGTGTGTTTCCATGGAAAACAAGAAAATTTCCAACTGATCCCAAACTTTTGAGAGGTAGTGTATATAAACGATCAAAACAAAAAAGAAAAAAAAAATCCTCCAAAACTGTAACAATTTGTGTCTTCAGTTCCCAAAATAATTACTTGGAAGGCTGTCAAAAGGAACGATGATATAACAGAGCAAAAAACACACCTCTGTCCCAACTTTTCTGGAACATGTTGCAGGCATATAATTCAGAATGTACCTTTATCTTGTCTTTGGACTGTTTTCAATTTAACCCCAGTCAAGGATGATTTATTAGTATAAATGACTGTGCTTTTATATCATTTATGTTTTCCATATCATCTCAACTTTGTTGAAAATATAGCTGTTCTCATGCATGCTAGTGTGAGAGAGATTCTGTATTGGAGGGAATTATTGTGTTAAGTGGGCTTGGTTGAACGCCTGTATATATGATTTGTGATTATTTGAGTATCATATGTAGACTATCAGCAGCACCTGGAACAGCAGGGGGAGCAGGAGGAGTGCCCATTCCCAGAGTGCAATGCGGCTGTAACTATTTTGCTTTGGCGCCTCAGCTGCCGCCAGCCCTGCTGATGAAGAGAAGGTGTGGGGGGAGAGAGCCGATAATGAAGGTACAGTTTTGTTGTGACGACAGATTGTTTGCTCTGGGCCTTTCCGTGGCACTGTTGAGATCCACCAAACTCCACTCCCCCTCCACCCCAGGTCTTGGCACCTCTGCCACAGAGAGGAAGGTATTTTACCTCCATCAGCAGTCCCGCCTAGATCTCAGTGCTCGTCTGCAAATGGAATAATTGTTTCTTGTGTTTCTATTTTTCCTCTGTAGTCTCAACTTTATTTATATCCCTTAATAAACATCAAAACACAAAAGGACCATGAAAAACAGATTGTACCTGAAAAATTTCTTTTTCCCACAAAATGGCTAAGCTAAGAGTGTGTCATTGCAATTAAGACGCTGTACAACCAGCCAAAAGCAGTTTCTTGTACTTTTAATATTTACCAAATTCACTCTTTTTGGATGGCAAAACTTAATCATTTTCTTTCCTTGAATTCCCCATAAATTACATTACACAACTCTCACATTTTGTAAGCGATTCCAGTTAGCAGGAATCAAGCATATGATCTGACAAAATGTCCATTTTCAGGAGTGAAAGGGAAAACTCTTAATTGCAACTAGCAGGGGAATGCAGTCTTGGTAAGCAAATACTGAAAAGGTTGGTTGGCACAGTTTGCCACAAAACTGGGCTCTAATGAGTGGGTTCCGCTGGGGATAAGTACGCCCACTTCCCCTCCGCTAATTGCTTTATTAATGGCTTGCCTGTTTCTGATACCACCATCCTCTGAAGCACTATTTGTCCTCGACTCTCCGCTTTTCAGAAAAAAAAAAATCAAAGACACCTGACCCTAGGGTCCTGGATCGCAGACAAGGTGGCTGAAAAAAAGGAAAAATAAAACTTTTGAAGCATCCATCTCTCCAGCGAAGCCGATCATTTAAAGAAAACCATATGCAATGGCATCTGTCTCCCATGACTCTTCACTAACTGCGGAGAAGCTTCGGAGACTTTCGAAGCACGCTGAGCACTGTTTTTTAAACGGAGAAGCCATCTGTCCCTCTTTTCTTTCCTGCGAGTGCTTTTCTTGGCATGGAATGGGGGGAGGGAGAGTGTGGGGGGGGTGGGGCGGGGGGGGGGGTGGTGGTAAGGGGAAGCTTACCTCTTCCCTCGACTCTACGAAGCGAGAGAGCTTCTCGAGACAAGTTTGTGGCTACTGTGCATCCAACTTCTGAAGTGGAGGGGCAGAGTATAATTATAGTACACACGCAGTCTCCGCAATGAATAAGCCACAGAGAAGAATTAGTAAACATATGATGGCAAGTCACTGTTTGGCTTGAACGTTAGCGCAAAACTTTTATTTCATATGTCACCGAAATGGGTTTGAATCATACATACCAGCAAGCCTCCCGGGTTTTTTTTAACCCTATTTTTCTCCATTCACACACAAAACCCTGATACCCCCCACCCCCCCTCCTTTCACATCCTTAATTCCACAAAAGGAAAGGATTTGGTGATGCAGGAGTTTGGGAAGATGAGGAGTTGGACGGAAATGAGAGGACAAGCTAATTACAGCTCCGGACTCTTCCCCTTCCAAGGCTTCAATGGTTGAGTGCTGCGGCGTGAATAAGATGGGTGGGGCTACTCAAGGTTTTATTTCCTTTATGTGCTTCTGACAGGTCTGACAGCCAGTGTACTTTATGCTTAACTGGAAATGTACATCCTCTGATCAATTAATCTTACAAGCAGGTATAAATATGTACATTTCTTAATCGGAATGTCTCATATCTGCCCTGTGGTAATTGTTTGAATGAGCATATGTGTGTGTGCACGTGCGTGTGTATGTGTGTTTATGTTTGTATGTGCGCATTTGCTTTTGTGTTGTGGTAGCATCTCTGATATAAAGGCATATGTGACTGAAGCTTTGGCATGTTCCTGTGTCTCATATCACATCGATCTATTGGCCTTGTAATCAGGGATTCCCCGAGGAGTACGTGTACGACCCATTGAGGGAATGGCTCAAATCACCAAACACTGAATTGACGGCACCATGTCCTGTGCTTCCACTCCTGGAAAGGAAATTGGCAGCGTCATCATGGCTAATTGATGGAAATAATAAAGCATGGGCCTCAGCTCGGTCGAGGACAAATGAGCTAGGTGTTTTCAAGCATGTGGGCGTACTGGCTCTCCTGCAGGTGTCTATTATTCGAGCTGAACAAGAGGGCCTCGAAGTGGGAGGAGAGGCGGCCGGTTTGAGCACCGCTGTTCGGAAAGGAACGAGCTGGATTACCCTGTTCCCAGCAGTATGGGGCTATTCTTCAAGTAACGTCATTAGACGGCATTAAAGCCATTCAGTTTTCCCATTATCCTTGGAAGGGTTTTCAAAGTACAGGGAGATTAGTTGACCAGCAGCACTTTAATTGACGGGAGGGCATTCTTCATTAATTTCGCCGCTAAACTGATGACATCCTCAAATGGCTTTTAAATTTGGAATGGCGAAGGACAGCGCCGGCCAATGGATTAGTAACATAGAGCAGGAGCATTTGGTATTTTTCTCCATAGCAGTGGAACTCCGGTGACAGATAGTAGTCCTTGAACAATCACCACTGGAAGACTGGATCGATCAAGGAACAGAACAGAACAGAAAAATCATGTCATGAATTCAACTGATGTTTCATGTGAATGTGAAATTGTTAAACACTCAGAAAAAAGCTGCTTTAAAATCAAGCCTTTCTTTTTCATACCGACAACTCTTTTGGGTCAAAAGAAAATTTATGCTAAATGTAAGTGCATGCAGAGCCCACATCAGTATTTCCAGTTTGCATACCACACAGTTCCTTAACACCGAAAACGGTGCAATAATCTCATTTTCTGCTTTTAATTTGCTTGTCGTCTTAAATGACATTGCCTGCCTGCTTGCTTTCTTCACTCTTACTGTTATTATTAATAGCTTCGTCAACATAAGTCGATGGCAGCAGGGGAGCGGCAATTATAATGGTAGCATTTATTTGGAAGATTTTCTCATCCACAGTGACTTATGGCCCCATGAAAGATAAAATTAAACTATAAGGGAGCCGCAACAAGAACATTTAGACAGAATAGCCAGTAACACAGCGAGAGATTGCCAGAGGGAATTGATTAACATTTCAGAGACAATATTTTAAAACACAAAATATTCTTTGTTTACTCTTTTTCCTTTTTTTATGAATGCACTGTTCTACAGTGTAAATCTGTATATAGAGTTGCTCTTAAATGTTCAGTAGAAAGCAATCACCTCAAAAAATCGTGGAAGCCAACTTAAGGTCGTGCGTTTACAGCTTGCTGTAATAACGTCTCAAAATATAAGAGCTGTCCACACAAGGCTATTAAATTGGCTTGCACTATTATTCGAGGTAGTCAGGTTCCACAAAACATTTGAATGTACCACACTATTTGGGTTTACAGTGCATTCTTACTTGTGTCGTCACATACATTCCTTTATGAGATTTCATCAAAGTAAACCGTCACAGATCCTCAGTTCTTCTCAAAACAAAGACATTCAGCCACCCCACTGCACCACAGTGCTTTAATGTCTCTTATTCCTCCTGTAGAGGATCTGAGGGGACATTTCAGACCCTAAACATGGCTCCTGTGGTCACTGATCTCCAAGCTCAATCCACTGCTCGCTCTCCCTGACTAATTTCCCTCCTGCTTTCGGCAGCGTGAAAAAGCCGCCAAGTACAAATGTGTTCCTTCATCCCCACAAGTGCTGGGCTGTAATTAAAACGTGATTAAGAGGCTGGGCCCAATGAATGCGTTCCTAAGTGCCCCATGCTGAGCTAGTGTTGGGCCCAGCATGGCGCTTTTAATTGATTCAGCCTAATCAGTGAGCAGAATTAAAACAGTCACAGTTGTTTGGAAAAGGAAAAAAAATGAGAAGGAAAAAAAACACACATTATTATGTAGTGAACCAGCAGAAGGCCTGCATCTTTCTGGAACGTGTTTTTGTGTCCTGCATAAATTAAACATTAAGACACAACAGGCTCAGACCGGTTTGTTAACGGATTGATAGCCATTAAAAATTTGCAAATCACAAGGCACAATTCTACTATTGAAATAAATCCTTCTTCTGTGTTTAATTTTAAATGACCGCTGACTAATACTTTGTATGTAATAATGTACCTGGATGCTAACAAAGTAAGTAAAGTGACAATGCCACGCAATGTGATAATTATGTCTCACACCGTTAAAACAAATAGGTTGTTATGAACTTAAAGTTCCTGTCGCACTGAAACTGACATCACCATTTTCGCATTGCTTGGTGTTGAAGCACAATTTATGGCATTACGCACAAATATGCCAAGTAGATTTAGCGGAACAAAAGCGCCAGTCCTGAGTGCAATGCAATTAGGAAAGCTAATGGTACAATTAAGATTTGCTATCAAAGCTAATGAATGCTTGAACATCTCTTTTACGGCATTTGTGCAATCCCCTCCCCAACCCAGGAAAAACGACCCTTCTTGAAAACATCATTGTCCACCATAGACTACGCTTTCGACCATAGAAAGCCATGCCAGAACATCCTCGAGGCACTCTCATAAGAAATAGTTCCAAACTAACCATGTCATTGTGTACAGAACCCAATCTAGTAGAAGGGGGCTTTGTCAGGCAAAATGAGTCTGGGAAATTTCACGTTTTTCTCTACTGAGGCTCCATGAAGAACAAAAATAAGGCTTTTCAAGTATTTTTTTCCTGACAGACCTTGAAGGACCATGAAAACTGTAAAAGTAATCTATAAAGCCCAATCTGAGATACTAAAAGACTATTACTGCACAATTTTAATGCCTACTTTTTTGTTTTGAGTAATATAAACACCACCTTCTTTCACAGTACCTTATTTACTATGATTTGCAGGCCTTCTATTTGCTCTAAGCAGACATCGTCAGCAGTAATACGGTAACAGCTTCTCTTCGAATAGGAAATCTGCTGCTGAAAAACCTGTTAATTCTTAATGAATTGCAACAGATACTGTTTACCGTGCCTGGCGTCTGCGACAAGGGTAGTGCGAAGCCGCCTCACTTGCGTCTGCTATTTTTCTGAAGAAATTATGGCACTTTCCTTCCATGAGATGAGTCCAACGGGACTCAGTGCTGATATAATACCAGCCAATCAGCATAATATGTAAATAAAGCGCTAGAAACTAGCATTTTTGATTTTGTTTATTCAATGCTCTCAAGGGGCACTTAAGTCGAATTTAGTCTGGTCATATTTTACGTCCCTTTTGCCATGAAATTGTCCAAACTTTGTTGTGAGGATCTCCATTGTGGGCTGTTTCATCTTTTCCCCATTGAATACAAATTTCAATTCAGAAATGTGTGCAAACTGACCTTCAGATTAAACTGCACTATTATGTTAGTTGAGGAAAATCTAACATTGGGGTCCAGAAAAGGTGGGAGATACTACATGCGCACACGCTATGGGTTGCATGTTTTAGAGCTGTACCCTGTGCCTATTCTTACGTAAAGGGATGATATTTAGATATGAGGAGTTGATCAATAGCTAATGACATCTCAATCATTGATACTGGTAGCAAGGGCATCCTGTTATCAAAATCAGCACCTGTCTGTAGGGGGAGAAAAATTAAATGCAAACAATGTAAACGTGTCGTCAAATGACTATCTTCATGACAGGGACATGAATTTACAGATTTTTTTAAAAAGTATTATGTAGCTTCAGGCTTATGGGTGGGGCTTCTAAAATCGGCTCGCAGAGTTAAAATAGAAAAACGGCGCAATACTCAGGACGGCTCATCCTTTTTCCGAGGTACAGATAAGCAATACATTAATGTAAAAATCAACATAAACAGTCGTAGTAAGGTGTTGGTCCTCCTTTAGCTGCCAGCTCACCTTAACATGCCTTGGCATGGTCTGCAAGTGTGACATTTTACTGGAGGGATGGAGTACCTTTCTTCCAAGAGATATCGCCTCATTTGGCGTTTTAATGATGCTAATGGAGAGTGCTGTCTGATGCATTGTTCAGAATCTCCCATTCAGTTGCTTTGAGATCTGTCGGCTGAAAAGGCAGTGGCATATGCTTAGGATCATTTTCGTACTCAAAACCATTCAGTGAACCCTAGAGCCCTATGATGCTTAGCCCATTGTCATCCTGGAGGAGACAACTCCCAACATGGTGGGAATGCTTCATCACTGGATATAAAGCTGATCACAAAGATTAACTCTTCATTAATTTGCCGCAGTGTTTCCGCTAATAAGGGGATGAGTGGACTCAAACCATACCAGAAGCATCTGTATTTGTTATGTTTATGCACATGTGTATTCTTTCCTTTAATTCGTCACCTGTCTATATGTGCTCAGTGTAATTTCAAGTTCTTGCATTTGCCTTTTGAAATGTTTAATGTAAACAACAAGCGAACATTACATTTTTGGAGAACATTCTGAGGGTGAGCGAATTTCTTACTTTTGAAGGATGTTGGGGGATCCAAGTTCTGAACCGAGTCGGCTGGCTATTCTGTGTCATTATTACTTTCTTTACCATGAGCAGCAAGCGATGGACATCACTATGGTGGTGACTGATGGCATAAATTAAAATATCAACATTAAATAATCCAATGAAATCATCATTGCCATAACAAAGACAATGACTGTTAAATTGTAAATTCCATATAAAGAATCCTCCATTATTTTTATGAAAGGCTATAAGCTGGGTGTTATGCTGGAATACTCTTGCTTGTCTGTGCATGTCTATTTGCCCATGATCTTGCGCCATATATGAAGAGTTTTATCGCAAAACAGTTTAACTCCACTGAGTCTGAATTGAGAAAAATGGCTTTCTGTGGAATTATTATTTCTGTAAGACTTTGAATAATGGTCTTTTCTACTATTGCATACGAGTCAAATGGTAAACAATTGCCATATTCATTTCAAATCCAGCCAAAGGAATTCATTCATTCATTCATCTGCTATACCTGCTTATTCCTCTCTAGGGTCACGGGGCGAGCTGGAGCCTATCCCAGCTGGCAAAAAAAATTACTGTTTTTTTTTTTTGCATATCGGGTTAAATCCAATTGAATAAGTATGTTTCTTCGTTTTATTTTCGAGAAACTCTATTCATTCAATATTGCTGAACAACACAAAATCACACACTCACATGCCCGTGCACATTCACACAAACACACACACGCGCACACACACACACACACACACACACACACACACACACACACACACACTCACGCACACCCACACATAAACATACACACACACACACACACACACACACACACGACATCACCCAATGTCTGTCTTGGTTCAGTGGACACACAAACACTATGGTCCTGAAACACAAACGTGCCTGCAAGTAAACAAAAATTACACACACATACACAAACATGTACGCACACACACGCAGACAAACACACACACGCACACACACACGACACCACCCAATGTCAGTCTTTGTTCACTGGACCAACACTATGGTCTCGAAACGCAAACGTGCATGTGCATGTTAACATAAATACACACATACACACACAAGCATGCATGCACATGCACACATATACATGTACACACACACACACACACACACACACACACTGTGGTCCTGAAACACAAACATGAGTGCATGTAACAAAAATACTTACATAAACACACACAAGCATGCACCCAATCAAGCAAACACGCACACACGCACGCATACACACAAACACAAAATATTATACACTCACGCACATAAAACAATAATTCCTTGTTGTTTAGTTGTGAAACAACTGAATATAACCCGTTTTACAAACAAAGAGAGGTGGCACTTAAGCCGTTTTGCAAAAAAAAACATACATTTTGCAGATTAAAAGCTCTGAATATATTTCACTTGGCAAAAATCTGATTTCACATCAGTGTAAGACCATCTTTTCTCGATTGTTTGAGATAATAAACAACCAAAATGTGGATTTGGTGGTTAACCCGTTTTGCGATCAAACTGTTCATATGCATATAATGTTTAATACAGAGTAATTACGTGTATTCATACCATTCATAGCAATAAAATGACTTGGAGGCTCCCAATATACGATGTATAATTTTACAAGGGCCCCATGTTGGGACTATGATTTTAATGTGTATGATACACAGTTTTCCTTCTCAATAATTAGTTGAGCTGTACTGTTCAGTTCATAAATGCATATCCTCAATTTAAAACAAACACTCTGCACTTTACATTTATGGACTGAACTAAACAACAATTACTGACCTTGAACACTGTGTATATGTCCAAATACTTATTAATTACCCTGTATATCACATGAGGAAAAAGAAAAAGTGCTCTGTGAAAATATTATGGATATTGTTCAAGTGAATCTCTAGCGCAACAGCTACTTCCTGCTGTCTCCTACAGTCCACAGTGTACTTTTTGCACCTACGTTGGATGACAAATCCAACAATAATGATTTTGCTTGCAGTGGAAGTACTTGCCGCCTCCACTAACTGCAAACACATAAACTGCAAATGAGTCACAACATGGAAGCAGTCAAATTTAGACCAATTACTGATAATCTTAGAGCTTTCCATATGGTAAAACTGAACAGCTCAAAATCAATTATACCATCAGTATATACAGTGAAGCCCATAAATATTTGAACAGTGTCAGGTTTTTTTTTTTTTTTTGGCACTTTACGATGGCACGTTGTCACTGAAATAAAACTGAAGGTAGGTTTAATATTCAGACTGTCTGCTGTAATTTTAGGACATAATATCCATATCAGGTCATCTGTGGATAAATTGCTGCCTTTCTATGTGTGCTATCTTAATTTTAGGTGACGGAAAATTCGTCAAATGGCTGCTCAGCTGAAGCAGTATACAATTTCGTCTGATGCAAACTTGATGCTAGGACCATTTGCATGTGTAGTCTGTTGCTGGTGAGACTTAAGCTGTGGAAAAATGTAGTGCTAAAGCCATTGAACAGATATTTGTGAGGCTGAATAAACCCATCAGCAGCGTAGCCAAATTGCTGAAGTGGTCGAACGAAGAAAAAAAGAGACTGTCAGGAAATACCATAAAGTACCAGTGCACTGTGCATTGAAAAACAAATGGTGAGAAAAGGGTTTGGAGTTGGGGTTAGGTGAGGTCAGGGTTCAGCGTTGGGGTGGGACGATTTTCATTTTGCATTCAGTTTGTCATGTTTCACTCGTAGAAGCAAGAATCAAACACTGGTCTTCCATGGGAAAGTCAGCTGTTTTACTCAATTTACCTCATGTGGACTTTCTCACAAAATAAGGATGTAGTCTGCTTTTGTCTTTTTTTCTTTTGTCACTCCAACGTTAATCTAAATAGTTTTTGGGCGCTTGAATTTACAACCTATGTGGTCATTCTTATTGAGAGGATGGGCTCTTTTTCCAAGGCTGACCATAAACTTGTTAGCCACTAGTGCCGTGTTTTTCAAACCCTAACCTCTCCAGGAGTTTTGCTTATTTTAGATCTATCTCAGCTCCTGCTCCTGCTATTCAAATTACCAGGTGAATTATTATGAATTATTATGAAATTATGAACCTCTAAAGCTGCTTGATTACAAGTTGATCGATTGAGTCACCTGTGCTGGAGTAGGGAGAGCTCTAGAACATGCAGGGCATGTACTTCAGGAGAGCTTTGGGAACCCCTGCACTCATTAGTCCTAGAAACAGAATAGCCAGGGTAGAGTTTTTTCAAAGAATGCCAGTTCATTTATGAAACAGTTTTAGGGGAATTACTATGGTGGTCAGTATTCTGTCTTCAAAAAGAGAGATTCAAGAATACTGCTAATATTTATTTCCTTTTGTCTCTGAAAAATATACAAATATATCACGTATTTAACTTTGAATAGCCACAGGAGTGATGGATCTTACAATCATATTCCCGTGATGGCGGCACTGGACGTGACGTCAGCTGGTAGATACTGCCGGGCATAATTCCACACATAAGTATTCCACGGCCCCTATCCAGAAGGATGGGATGATTGATTGTGCCTTGTTTTGTTTACCTTTATCTAACAACCAAATATTTTACTCATAAGACTGTTCTGTTACATCCCCTCTATATTTTATTGTTTTGATGTGGGGTGTGTTTTAACCTCTTGAACCTGAATGCCCCCAGTACCGGGGGCAGTGGTCCATCGCACAACAAACAGCAAACAGGGCATGATAACCGTGTTGCAACATCGTTATATTATATACCCACTTAATGGAGAGAAACCGAGCTAATTTGATCATTTTTGATAACTCCCAACACAGAGAATGGTTGCACATCCAAATTAAATAAATCACATGGGATATAGATATACCACTTATTAAAGGCAATCACTTAAGAAGCTTATATATGGTCTGATTGAGTAATGGGATGATTGACCGTGTTGGATTTGTACAAAAGCCTGCAACTGCAATTTGTGCACTGTGGAAATTATATATTCTAACAGTGTTTCATTTCTTGTTATGCTCTGATGAAGGCTTGATTCAGCCAAAATGCGTTAGCGTTTTTTTAAGTGTTTGCCTATAATAAATGGTATATCTATAGTCCATCTGATTTGTTTCATTTGGATGTGTGACCATTCTCTGTGTTGATAGTATCACATTATGTGTCCTTTTTTGTGGTCAGTTCTCCCTGTGGAATTCTACCTGTTGCAGTGCAGCTTTTTTCCATTGCTAGCTTACCGGCCCTATGTGCCGATAAGCTATTGTCGTCTGTCATCTGTCGTCCATCATCCGGACCATTTTTTATCTCTTTTTTGGCCTGAAGAATTTTTTTGTAAATTTGCAATAACATACTAATAGACCATACCCCCAGAGATTTTTCTCAGATTTTTGATTGAATCATCTTTGTCCAGTTTAGGGGCCCTTGAAATTTTGCCTCCAATGTTGAAGATAGGACTGAGAAATTAAAAACAATTATTTCTCAAAAAGTGCGTGATAAATTTTTTTATAAGTCAGGCAATCAACTTACCTTGGTACCGTCAATGTACAGTGTGAGCACCATTTTGATTGAATTGACGGAAGTGGGGCTATTGGAAGTGTTGTACTTTATGAATATGCAAGATGGCCTGTGGAGGCCAAAATGTTGCAGATAGAGATTAGGTTTGTATTATCGACATATAGGAAGTCAGGTATAGGTATACATGACCTATATTTTGGCAATATTAAATGTGACCACAGATGACTTTGAAAGATCAAATTCGAGGTCAGGGAGTATATTAACAATGTTTAAAGATATGACTCGAAATTTCAAAGAATTATTTCTCAAAAAGTGTCAGATAACTTTTTTCTAAATATGGCAATCAACTCACCTTGATGCACTTTATGTACGATGTGCATCAAAATGTGCGAGTGCCATTTTGATTGAATCGACGGAAGCGGGTCTAGTGGGGGCAATGTACTTTGACATTGGGTCTTTTGGAGAATGGGCCAAATCACCGGTGGAAGCTAAATAGTTGCAGATAGAGATTAAGTTTGTATCACTGACATATAGGAAGTAATATATGACCTTTATTTTGGCTGTGCGAAAGTTGACCTTAGATGACCTTGAAAGGTCAAACTTGAGATCAAGCAAAATGTTACAATTTTCAAAAGTTTCTAAGCTTGAAAATATTGAAGATTGGGAACATATGTGCATTGAACACATAGAGGAAGTCATGTATGAACTTTCATTTGGTGGCCTTGAACTTGACCTTCAGCGACCTTTCAAAGGTCAAACTTCACATAGTGAAATTTCAATGACTTCTATCACCAAAACTATTACAAATAGAGCTTAGGTTTTTATTGCGGGCATATAGGAAGTCATGTATGAAGTTTCATTTGGTGACATTGAACTTGACCTTCAGTGACCTTGAATGCCCAAACTTCACAGTGAAATTTCAATAACTCATATCAGCAAAATGGTTACAGATAGTTACGGTTTGTATTGGAGATGTATAGGAAGTCATACATGAACTTTCATTTGGTGACCTTCATATTGACCTTTGAACTTGACCAAGAGATAATTCAATGACTTCTTTCTCTGAAAAGGTCACAGATGGAGCCTAGGTTTGTGATACTGACATAGGAAGTCACATATGTACTTTCATTTGGTGACATTCAACTTGAGTGTTGGTGACCTTTGAAGTCAACCTTGACATACTACAATTACAATGACTTGTATTGCCAAAACGGTCATAGATTGAGTCTATGTTTGTATTAGAGACATATAGGAAGTCATGTATGAACTTTTATTTGGTGACATTCAACTTGACTGTCAGTGTCCTTTAATTTTACAATTGACATATTGAATTGACTTGTACCCCAAAACTGCTTCAGAGCTTAAGATTGTGTTTGTATTACAGGAGGTCCTATAAATGTATGTGAACTTTTATTTAGTGGCCTTGACCTTGATTTTCATTGATTCTAATGTCAAGCTTCACTTGAAATTTTCATAACTTGTATCATCACTATAAGACTACTTACTGGTAAGCTACAGGAACCTTGGTCCTATTCTTTCCATTGATTACTATCATGATTAGCAATAATTGCTATGGCTAATATGCCTAGCTACCATGCTAAATATTTTTGACCAAATGAAGCACAATTGCAACACCAAGCAACAAAATGAAAAAAAAAAAACATCGTCTGACCTGAATACGATAGTGGCTAGATGGCATCCAAATTTTGTACTGCTGTCATATAGTTTTCACAAGTGTTCACATGCAATGTTTTGAAACCTTTTGCCAGGGTAAATGTAATTGTAGGTCAGACATAAAGTACTGAGTTGCTACATCACTGCTACTTAGCCTCTGATGTCAAATCCCAACAGAAGTTTATAATGGGGTTCAGACATTACTTGAATTAGAATTCATTTTATGACCTAGCAAGCAAAAAGATTAACCTATGGGGTACATGGATGCCAGTGAGCTCATCAAATTTGTAGTTTATTGTCCAAAATGTGATGCTATTAGACTTGCGTTCTAAGTTTTTAGTCATTTTTGTGAACTACACGTCCAAGACACAAATGTGCAAATAGCCTGTGATTTGTTCCCAGCCAATCAGGTACATTAGTTTCAGCAAGCATTTGTGACCGTAAATTGACATAGACCTGTCAGGGACATAAATTAGAAAAACAAAGTAGATGATTTGTCCTCAGACAGGAATATTTTTGCAAGAAAAGTAATCTACAGTGGATTCCATTGAGCAAAACAACTAGCTAGCATGCACTTATTGCAGTGCTTAGGTGTTTGATGACAAAAAAAATTGGAAGCAAATTAATAGTGCTAACAAAGTGATAAAACACTAATGATTGGAACTTTTAGCCGTAAGATACTTGCACGCATAAATATGAGGACAAACACTGCCTGGCACTTCACCGAGCCATTTTCAGCTTGTCTGTATCTAGCCAATGAAACAATGCTAATCAGTTGACTGGTTTTGTCTCAGGTTGCAGTTTATCTCCTTCATTTTCACTGTGTTTCATCCATCTTCTTCTGTTTGCTAGTTTTGGTCATGTATGATATGGCTGGCTATTGAGGCTGGCAATTTCTTCCTTTCAGGCAATTGTTTCTCTGCTATTTTATCTGAAAGCTCCTTGACAAATCAGGGGAGAGAGCATTTGTGGAGGAGGATGCTGAACAAAGTGTGCATGCAAAATGATTGACAAAGCATTACAGACTCATCCCAGCTCTGATTGGTAGATTTTGCTCGGGTGTGGTGGATTTTATCAAATTCCATTTGGAGCACTGTGAGGAGCTGAAGATTCCAGTTTTTTTTTTTTTTTTTTTACCGATTACCAGTTTCATGTATGACTGTCAGTATAAAGTGACTGTTTCAGGATTTCTTTTATAAAGTTACCTGCTGCACAAGTTATGTGAACGTATGTCTACTCCTCCATTACTCTACTTGTCATGACATGTTTTAGATATTGAATTCAATAAGATCATAAGTTTTCAAAAGTTAAGCTTAAAGTTATCCATTCTCTTGACTAATAGCGAGTTGAAATAAAGCTTATCTTCAAGTTTAGTTTACTCACATTTAGTTGAGTAAACTAACATTTTTAGCTTTCATTTGTATGTTTAGCCAGCTTGAAATAAATTACATTGTACTGCCATTGAGATGACAAGCTGATTTCAAGATGACGGAAGAAGCAATAGTTTCCTGTGAATGCAAGTAAAAAATGACACATAAGACAATTTTATATAGTTTAAGAGGACGTTATGTATTATTTTAAATTATATAATACCCCGTATTACTAAAAATTATTTATACATGCCACCAAATCTGAGTAGAAGTTGTGTCAATAGATTTTTACTGGGGAGGGCAGTGCTACATCATGGGTAAACCAAGTCAGAGTGAGACGGTGTTCATATTGTACAACTGATTTCATGTATACGGTGCTGACGCATACACACTGAACCAACAACATCAACGGTTAAGTTTTATTTATCTGATCAAATTCACTAACAACAGATGTAGTGTGGGTATTTGGGCGCACTCAAGGGCTATCCTATTACGCTAATGGGATGACAGTGTAGTTTAACATTGTATTCATTTTTTATCCAATTTGTTGTCAAAGAGATAGCTACAGCAACAAAATTAGTGCCCCTGTGCTAATACTAAGAGACTTAATGAGGAAACGGTACAAAACTGTCTGATTTAATTGAGGCTCAATTAAAAAGAAGCTTTCTATCTCAAATGTTCTTAAAATTAGGTATTTAGATATTCAGTGAGTCTTGCCCTTTTACATTTTAGTAAGTGTTTTTTTTTTTGTTTTTTTTAAATAAAGTGTAACTTTTACGTTTTTCACCTCTACTTATTTGTGGTTGCTGAAATGAATTAATTGCACTGCCAGGACATATAAATTTGTCACTTCCAGAAATTAAAGCTGCCAGGAGCATGACAAATAGCATATTTTAGCATATTTGCAAATTAATTGAAACCCAAGATGAGATTTTAAGACTAAATGTCCACTATGTACTCTCTACCAGGGTGATAGCTAAATCTAATTTGTGTTGGCCTGATTTTTAAAAAAATTATTATTACTATTATTCCATGAATATAATTGTGGCTTTGCTAATGATTTAAGTCATACTTTTTTACAGATGGTAATTACAGGAATCAAGCTCAATGGGGATTCCAGAGCTCTCACACACTGAAACTTTGTAAATTGGGCAGTGGTGTCAGACCTCCTATTAAATCAGTAATAGAAGTTGCATACAAGGGCTCCTTTTCATGGTACTATTGTATCAGTTGAGTTCAGAGATATGTTGAAAATAAAAGTAATGAGATAATTGGAGGAGGTCAATTGAACCACGTTGTGGTGAAACACTGCATATGTAATCGCTGTTTGTATTTCAAAGATAATTACTTGTAATGCTCTCTTCCGCAAATAATGAAAATATCTTTGCTTCATTAAATTTGTTTATCTCTTTGGTAAATTCCCAGTGGCATTTATAAGAACCCTGTGGAATGACAAAAAAAATCTTTAATTGAATAGTACTCAAAAGTGTTGCCAGGCCACAAGCTAGAACAATTTTTTTGGAGTGGAAATCTATGTAATAATAATAATAATAATAATAACAATAGTAAATATAGTTGGATAAATTTATATGCGACATCAACTCAACACAGTCAACGCCTGCTACTGACATGAATCATGAGCCATATATATGGATTAGAATGCTAGTGCAGGTCAATATTGTCTTACTGACCTTCTTCAATTTTACTTCAGCTATCTATGTGAGCGCGCGCGCACACACACACACACACACACACACACACACCACAGTCTTCTTAGACTACCCATTAGCCTTGCACCGTGACTTACTGCACAAATACAGCCACACCTACAGTGGTTGTAGTGAACATTGTGTGAAGACTATATTATGCTAATTGTGACCCAGGGGTGCAGTGAGAAGGCTTGGTATAATTATCTGTGTAATTGTCTCATATTTTGCAAAGTGGCAGATCATTTAATGCTGGATTAGCACTTCTCACCTCCAACGGCCAGAGGCTGCACTCAAGCTCTTCATCCCTCCCTACAGAGAAGTCAGGGACTGTAATCATATTCCTCATCTTTTTGTTCTCAGAGCAATTTTGCATTAAGGGAAAACATGCTGGCTTCAATTTTGTCTGCACCTTTGCCCGAGAATTCCAGACCACAACAGCTGTCTGTCTTCTTGTTTCTGCTGAATGTCCCTGGGTCAGTGCTGTATTTATTAGACATAGCGTCATAAAGCTTTATTGAAGTCCGTAGTGGGTAATGACAGCGCCAATGTTAGTGCCTGTTTACATGCACCTTTGATCCCCCCCCCGCCAAATCATGTTTACGCACTTTCCGCTCGTTCCTTGTATTGGCTGAACTCTCCTCTCCTACACCCCAGTTGCGGTTGTGTGTGTCTCATTTGAGGAAATTTTCGAATCTTTGATCAACAGCTAGGTCCCCTTGCCAGTTTTTAAAAAATACTATTTTCTTAACTTCAATTGTTAGAATTGAATTTCATAACGCATCTATTTGAATTGGAAAAAAGGTTTACCCAACACTGGTTTTATCAAACCAGACCGTGCCTCAGGACTAAAGTTGAATGGTTTACTGGGATTAATGAAGATAGTATTGGATCGTATCAGGGCCTGTTCACACGAGAACGATTCTTTTGAAAACGCCTAAATATTTTGTTGTATATTTCGGCCTTGCATCCACATGGAGTCGGCGAAAAAGCAGCCTGAAAACTGTATTTTTTGAAAACGGGTTCCAGAGTGAGAAAATCTAAGAATGCCACCCCAGCATTTTTGTGTGGACAACCAAAATGGGTTTTATTGAGAACGATGACGTGATAGCCCCCATCACAGCCCCCAGGCCTGTGTGTGGCACTGTATGGCGATATAATGTTTCTATGGTAATAGACCAAAAACAGAGAAGGCGGCGAGCATGCACCGCCTTCTCTGTTTTTGGGCTTTTAAAAACACTACAGCGCCATACAGCGCCACACACAGGCCTGAAATATTTACTGCAGTATTCTGGGTCATTTTAGGCATCTCCGTCTGAACGCAGATATTTTTAGAAATTATGCCCTGTGGACGGGAGATTTTTTAGAAACGACAAAAAGAGAATCATTTTCAAAAATACCCGTCTCTGTGTGGATGTGGCTTCAGTTTCTTTGTATGATGCTTTTTGTAAAAGGCCCACTGTGAAAAACACTTTACAATTTAGCCATAGGGGGCAATGCCCAGACTACTTCCCAGGACAGCAAATGAGGCAAGCAGCAACCCTCAAATAGTGGTAAGATGGGGTGTATGGGGGCGGGCACCCATCCTCCTTGGATTTGCTCAGAGTATGAGTTTGGTCAATAAGAAAGTTAAAAAGTCAGTTTACATGGTGAGTGAGTTGCCATGGGACACAATAACAGGAGTCGAACAGAGCTTGGCAAGACTGAATTATATTATAACATACCAAATACCTGGAATCAGCCACAATTTGAGCCAAAATTAAAGTATCTAGTTCAGGGGTCCCCAATCTTTCCCAGAAAGGGCCGGTGTGGGTGCAGGCTTTCGTTGCAACCAACCAGCTATGCACCTGATGCTACAAATCAAGCTTATTAGTAAGGAGTCCAGGGGTTGATTAGTAGCATCAGGTGTGCAAATGCTTGGTTGCAATGAAAGCCTGCACCCACACCGGCCCTTTCTGGGAAAGATTGAGGACCCCTGATCTAGTTCCTTTTGGACAATTTAAAACATTGGTCAGTTTGTTTCATCTGGTTTAAAGTAATTATTATTTTGTTTTTATAATGCCAGGTTTGTTTATAGTATTATTTTAATTTTCTTTTAGTATGCTGTTAATTGTTAGCAATGCACAGCGCTGCTGATGAAGAGACTGTGGTCCGAGTCGGGCCTCCAACTTCAATAAATTTTACATAAATAAATAAAACATCCTTTAATTTAGAGCACGCTAAAGACGGCTGACAATGATTTGAAGATGTCAAAAGGAACAAAGCAAGCACGTTTTGGGTCAAGTCGCCAGTAAGCAGTGAGCAATTGCAGGAGCCACTGAGGAGGTAACTTTTGCGCTGGAGGAGAGTGCAGTAGAGATGCAGATATCTATCAGATATTTTCAGATGTTGTTTTGGGGATACTGGGAGGACACATCAGTCAATGCTGCAATGAGCAGCAATGCGTGCCTTAGTTTGTGTAGCCATATTGTGCATGATTATCAACCACGCTTGATACCTGTGTATTTTTTATTGGATAATGAGCCACTGAATAGTGTTCGTTGTATTCTGGTAAATATACTTAATTTCCCGCTCATCAAAAATTCAGTAAATGGTGTGAAGGATTATGAAATCTCACACCAGTGAAGGGATAAGTTAAAAGGGTTCTATCCGGAATCTTCTATTCGTATGACTTTTCAGTCATGTGGCTTCTCCTGACAGCACTTAAAAAAAAAAAAAAAAAATTCTCTATTTTCTACATTCACTGAAAATTTTTCTTTCTCTCAGACTTCCTTTGTTGGCCCACAGCCTGACACAACTGCCATGTTCCTCTTGAAATGATGGATGCCTTCCCAGCTAAATTCTGAGTTGCACTGTCTGTTACTCAGATTCAATGCTCATAACTGATGCCCCTGTTTGTTCAAGGATGTGAATAAACAGATTTGATGGGCCTGGGTTTTCAGCCCGATCCAGTGCGCATTCGCCCCTTGTTGTCAGAAGCTTACTGAGATGACCGCTTTAAGCTCAAATAAGCTGCGGTATAGCACACCCCATTTCTAATGGGTTTTGAAGAGCACCGTTTTCAGGTGCTGTCACATTAACGCACATGCTGAGTGGAAATGGGCAATGTTTAAACAAACACTTTGTTGTCACGTCTCATTAGGATCCGGGGGTCAGAGTTGCTGTAGAAGCTACTTGGCCTCCTCCGTCAAAGTGTGATGTAAAGGAGTGGTTTCCTTTATTTTTATGGTACTGCTGTTTTTTGGACAGCAGTCTGCCAATTAGTACTCCTGCAAATATTTTTCATTAATGTGAATCTAAATGAGTAAAAATTTTAATTTTTGCTCCCGAAATACACACAGATGCACTATGATTCATGGCCAATCACAGATGAAGTGAATAACGTCTATTATCTTGTAGCAACCGTGCTTGTCTTGGTCTGCAAACAGACGTTAGGCGGTAAGAGAACAGTTGTTTTTTTGTAGTTGACATGTTGAATGAGGAGAAATGGGACCTGATCATCTTCAAAGAGTGAAATATTGTAATAGTCAGCAGAGAGGGAGGAAGAATCTGTAATGCAACAAGGCTTGTGGGGTTCTCCCACAAACCACATACCAGCCACAGAATTTTTGGCGTGCTATCGTTGACGTGCGAGGGCAATGACCCCTATCCCGTTTGGTAAGAACCAACAGGAGGGCAACTGCAGCACAAGTTGCAGAAAATAACAGGATGAATGTGTCAGAGCACGCAGTGTATCACACCTTCCAGGGTATGGGGCTTAGTAGCTACAGACTGCTCAGAGTGGCCATTTTACCCCAGTTTACCAACGAAAGTACCTATAACGGGCACGCAAGCGTTACTACCTGACTGTATCAAGCGTTATCAACCTTCTTATCTTTATGCTACAGAACTTTTTGGCATTGGCATCTAATAAAAGATTTTTGCAGCACTGTCCACGATGAATAAGATTACTGTACATGGGACAAATGTAAAGCATATTGGCAGAGAACAGACCAAGCGAAACAAAGTTCTGAAAATAAAGGGTCTGGTGAGTCTGCATCAATCTAGGGCATATTTTTGCGGTATATTCTTGGCGTACATCATGCCTGGTATTCAGCAAGATTGATGGCAGCTATCGCTCTGATCTGCACACTGACTGATCTTCTCCCAGTGCCACAGCGTTTCTTTCTTTACAGAGAGTGACGTCTATCTAAACATATCAATGCCTCTGTCAGGTGAGCACAAGAACTTGCTCAGGGTTTACGGATAGTTAGTCCAACATAATTCCAAGTCATATAGCCACCAACTGATTATGGATTTGGGCCCCTGGGTGTCTCTAAACACAGGGACACCAAATTTCCATGCTCTCTGAGTAATGATGTTACTCTTAATTAAAGTGTCTTAAATTAAAATTTCCCTCAGACACGGAGTGAATGGTTTCCAACTAGGTCTCCTTGTGAAATAAAGCTGTGAGTTTAATTTATGTGCATAAGATGTCCGGGATAAAATCAGGAAGAAATAAGTTGTATAGGTTTCACTGCTAGATCTCAACTCTGGGAGACACTGAGGACGGTTCCAGCGGAAACATGTTTGTCTTTTTGCTCGAGGTATTGTCCATTTTTCTTGCTAATGCTTAATGAAAAAATTTGATTGAAAAACTTTTGCGACTCTTTGCATTTTTTGAGTGCGCATCCTCATTTTTTTCTTTAGATCTCAATGTGACTTAAAATGTGACTTCCAGGGTTATAGCCGATGTGGGGGGAGTGGTAAAAAAAAAACTTTTTTTCACATCAACTTTTTTCTTTTTTTTTCCACTTAGTGTAATTATTTGACATGCTTCAACTATAATGAGAATTAAATGCCACAGTGTGGTCTGCTCGTGATGTTTTTTTTTTCAAAGAGTGCTGAATTGGCATAACGACTTTAGCATTATTCAACCATGTTACATATGATTTGAGCTAATCTGACATGTGAAAAGATTGACGGTAAACAACTCGGCCTCCAGCAAGAAAGATGAGACAGTTGTGTTTCAGTTCAGCTTAATCTGACAGTTATGAGTGATCAAACCCACACCTGTGTGACATTGAAGAGTTTTTTAATTTTACTATTACATGTTCAAATAGCCTGTTTCGTCCTCATTTGCGTTAATACTGCAAGTTTGGGCCTGGGATGCTATTCTTCCAGGCACCAAAACTATCCTCAGCTATTTTCTGTATAGCTATGTCTTTGCATGATTCACAAGCCTGCGAAATCCCCCTAATGGATTGAATGAGTGAAGGTTCATTGCATTGTTCAAGCAGCAGTTGATGTCTTATGTTTGATTATTTAATACATCACAAAGGACAAAAGATTCCATTAAAAGGTGCCACTCTGTAATTTTATTGAACAAGATCAGTTCAGTGAAGAAAGAACAGTATAAACGGTATTGAATGTGAATTTCAAAACAAATGAAATTGAACACACACAACACATCTCATTTTGGCATCAGTTTCAATGCACCCCATATATACCCCAAGAAAACGACATTCCAAATAGTTCTGTTGAGTGGTAGAGAGACCACTTATTTCACCATGTGGCAATACTGCTGTCTAAAGACTGTATCTATTTTTTATTGACTCTTAGAATTCAAAAATGCTTACCTAAAGCGTACCTAAATTTCTATAATTCTCTTTTGTGACATACATTTAACCAGTACCATAACTCATTCTGCTGTTCAGTCCGCCTTTTTGCTCCAGCTGGCAGACAGTGCATTGGTCCTGGATCTATTTCACGGATTCAACCTCACTCATGTGCTGGCTTTCTGTCCTCCATTATCTACAGGTTTCTGCAGCATTTCTTTGTTCTGATTCATTTTGTAAAATAGACCGTCCATGCGTGACATTTTCGAAGCTGCAAAAAATTTCATTTGTAAGCTGACATACACTCTCTTTTTGCTTGTTTTTGACATACCTGTGTCCTGCCGAAGTGTGCATCCAAAAATATAAGTGGAATGTGGACTTGGATCTTACAGGAATGTCTTTATTTCTGATATTTGTACTAATGCAACTGCTGGAAACACAGTCAGTGCGCAGATCCTGGTGGTTTAATTTGAATAATATAACACCTTCCCTGCGGTTTTGTGTAAACTTTGGTGGCAGAAGGTTAGTATACTATGATGGGGATGTACAGCCAGGAAGCTGTGGCCAAATCACGTGAAAATCTTGTGTTCTTTTAATCTCCCTTGCCTTGAATTCTAAGTAACCTTCAATTTTATTGTCTTCTTACACATTTAATTCTCTTTTACGACTTTAAATTTGCAGAAAACTCCAAGAAATGTTCTGAGAATAGTTTATTAGTATGTCTCCCACCTAACACTGCAGGGACTCTATCAGTTAGAGTCACAAATGAGATTCTTGGAAGGTTCTGTTTTTGCATGCCAAAGGGGGCCTAGTTCCAGCCCAAAGGAGATCGGTCTGTAAGCCTGGCTCTTGTCATAGGCAGACGCCCCTTGGTTGACAATCTCACTCTCAAGGGAGTCTCAGCGAAAATACTGAGAGTGAAGGACCAAATCGCCGTGCACATTGTCACCTTTTGAGCTCGATAATGGCTTTGTAACAGTATGTGTCAGGTAGTTTGATATGCTGACATTTTGATGGACAAACTATGGGCACAAAGTGTTTAGTATTTAGTATATTAAAGAATGTCATGCCGCGGTTTTTTTTTTTTTCCGGTTGTTTTTTTTTTTTTGAGTGATGATTGACAGTTGGCATGTTTACACATGGGCCTACGTAGCGTATGCAGCCAACTCGCCAAACTGGATCCTGTCCTCCCAGACGGAAAGGAGGGACAACGTTCGTACCTCAGATTTCCTTATTTTGACTTTTTTTTTTCATTTCTGAACCCACTGGAATGGTCCCCACCACCCTCTACCCATAATTTGAGTCATCAGGAGCTACATCTAGCTGAAATCACAGATGTCTGTAAAGAGGACACTGAACCGAATACATATAGCAATCTGTTCACTTAAATTTACAAGCACGAGAGTCTGCACCATCATGAAAATTCCTCATGCAGACATTACCACCAGGCTCGACTAAATGTCACGATTCTTCCCTCCCACATCTTTTGTGATAATCATCCACATACTTCACACTAAAAACCTGTCCTTATGCCTGTCATTATACGCAGGCCTGGATAACTGCTCCTCTGGTTCTTCCTCAGCTCATGTTGAGCAATTTTCATAGCATACCACTGCTAATGTAGTAGCTGGAGGTACTGTCTGACTGGGGATTTATTGTAAAGGTGTCTGTTAAATGTGTCATTATTTTCACGTTTCCTTCCTGTTGAGTGTTGTCATTGAACATCGGCCTGGAGCTGAGGTGGAGAGAGGCAGGAACGGCCTTATCTGATGCAGACCAGTTTGGGGAGACACCTGTGGAATTCTGGGCAATATATTACCTCCTCAGTTACAACAACAAACGATTTACTGCTGTATATGGGCAATTTACTGTCCTCAAGCCACAATCATGACTGTTTACCTCCCAAAATAATAAGTGGTTATGACACACCAAGGGTTTTAAGATGGTGTCAAACTGAGACCCAGCATGCTGTGCAAAAATTGGAATGATAAATTCAAATATTGGCATTGATAAAATATAGCCTGAGCAGGGTTTATTCAGTGAACCCACAATTCAATTTTCCGCAAAGGAAAAAAATGTTTTTTTATTCATTTTTTAAAATCTAGAAGTACTACAGCCCGATATTGGAATATTCCCTTCCTAGATTTGTCAGAACATAAAAATTGGGACAGTGGGGATGCAAGAACAAGGCTTGTTGCACTTGGTTAAATTTCCCCCTTGTGTACATGGGGCTTGGAGTTGACATCCTGCCACAGTATGGCTTTGATCAACTGAGCTTACCTGCTGGCCAAGGTTGAAAGAGTGTTTACCTGACACCTAATGTGTTGACAGGTGTCAGGCCTGGCAGCCTGTCCTTTGTCTGTGCAAGCTAGTGGGAGGAGGCTAGGGGGTGGGCTAGGGGGTGGGCTATTGGGTGTGGATGTGACCCCCCCACCCAACCCCCACCTCAGCCTCCTTCAGGCCCTGGGGTCTTCCTGTGGCGGCGTATGTTTCCAGTGCAATTCCTGAAGGTGATGGATCTTTAAATAGAGGTTTTAACCAGCCCTGACACATCCCTGGTGAGCACCATTAAGTCCTAAACACCTCTGTGCATCCGTCTGTTTGTTTTACTGTTTCTCTCCTCCCGTTTTGTTTTACAGAATTTATGTTTGGAGCAGTTTGCGTGTAATAACTCATCAAAATCTAAGGTATCAGATGAGATACAAAAGTAAAATGCAAATGCATGAGAATAATGATTTACTTATGAATGGCAGTGCAATTGATTCCTCAATACACTTAGATTGAAAAAGGAAAAAGTGACTTTTACTGACAATTCACAGTTATGTACTTATTGAGCCAGGGTTTCAACTATAATATGAAAAAGTGGCTTTTACTGACAATTCACTGATGTGTACTTGAGGGTTTCAACAATATTATTTCAATTACAAAAGAAAGCATCTGCAAAAGAAAGTCATATAAAATATTTCCCATGGGTAAACCCATGCTGACATATGGTCTGTGTGAATCATGGTTCTCAGATCTTATAGATTATGAAAAAGGGGTGGAGACACAGTGAAGTGTCCTGATGAGACGTTTATGCACTGGGGGAATGTGGTTGGGCTGCATCTCGTTGTCTGACACTGTTGAAAGGGAAATGTCACTCACCAGGATGGAAGATGTAAATTCCAACATTGCAAAAACCTTGCATCGGGCTGTCCTTCACTGCTAATGGTGTCATTTTACTGTTGTCCCCAGCCTGTAAAATGATGAGACAGTCCTGGTAAACGTGTTAGAAACACATCCTGAATTTCACATTAATAGGGGCTAGTGTTGTCCCGATACCAAAAATTTTGTTTTGATACCGGTACCAAAATGAATTTCGACTCTTTTCGATACTACTCGATACTTTTGGAAATAAAGGTGAAATACAAAAAAAAGGGCATTATTTTTCTTTATTTTAACACAAACTCTTATAAAACTGCCGAACTTCATTGAATGTGTATGGATAATAGACGCTTTGGCGCAAAAATGCTTTCTGTGGACACGGGCCCTAACACAGCTTATGTTACTCAGACAGCCTGAGTTACTGCTGTGTTTCAGCACTAGAATGTAGGCTATGTAGGTAATGTATTTTGCTTTTCTAAAGGCTATTTTTTATCAACATAACAGGGGACTGAATTAGTCAACTAATCACATGTCGGTCTTTAAACTCTTTGAACTGGTCTGGATGCTTGTCTTTCTAATGTTTCGCCATGTTGGAAGTGTTGCCACCCTTGGCGAGACAGGGTTTGAAATATCTCTTGCAGATAGGAGTCTGTGTTGTTGGGTTCCCCCTTTTCGTTGGCCTTGAAGCCAAGATATTTCCATATGGCACTACGGGTGCCCTCCTTGTCCAGGAGTTGTGGCTTTTCTGTCACTGCTGTAGCTGCCATTCTCTCTCTAATACCACTAGCATACTCCAAAGACAATAAAGGAAGGAAGACTCCTCACCGAGGAGTAATTTGTGGTATCAGTCACGTGGGTGCCCCGCACCTTTAGATAGACTTGTAGCGGGTCCTGAATGAATTGATTCCATTGGGGAGAAGTGAGCTTGAGCACAGATTATCACTGAATATTTTGCCCCATTGTCACAGAATTAACTAGAAAAGCACTCAGAGGACGCAGACCTCCGCCAGGGGGCAGCAAAACCCAAAAGCACGGCGATTGGAACTCCGATCCATTGGAAAGACTTTAAATCTTGAACTTTGGCATATATCTGAGCTGTTCTTTGGCCTTGATAAGCCCAAATTTGATCACCTGTTCCTTGACTCAATACCCACCTTCTCTGAAAATTTCATCAAAATCGGTGCATTACTTTTTGAGTTATCTTGCTAACTAACAAACAAACAAACAAACAAACAGGCAGACAAATGGTGCCTAAAACATAATCTCCTTTGTGGAGGTAAATATTTGACTTATTTTTCACAGGCCACATATCTTCCAAATATTCTGGCTCTGCAATGGGATTTTAAGACCCACAGATCAGGAGAAAATTAACTTTTTTCGAGACCTGTGTCTCTCTCAGCAGTGGTCACGTAACATCTGGCAAATCAGAAATACAGTGTGGACTGTGGGAAACTACGAGTTAAAATTTTAAACTGAAATAATGCTTGTGTTTATATGTTCAGCAATACTGTTACTGTCATCAATGTTCAATTGTTTTTAAAGCAGAAAACAAATATATTTGATCGCTATGATCTTATTCTAGATTGATATCAGATATTAAACAAGCAGGGTAAACCGGCAAAATAAGGCACAAAAATTAAATGTGAAGCGTATTTTGCGTTGGCCATCCTCGTTAAAAATGCAAACTCTGTACAGCAATAGGTTGTGATAATAGGAACAAGCTATCTATCTTTTCTTTTCCGAAGGACGTAGACTGGTAAGGAATAAATTAGCAACTGTCGTATTACAAACCAGCTTCATAGGCTTAGACTAGCTGATGCAATGTCCTTCAAGCTTTAGCTTACGTCAATTAGTCGTTACAGTAAAATACTTTACGTAATTTGAGTATTATTTCATTTAGCCTTTATTATATTGGGGAGTCCCACTGAAATAAAAAAAAAAAAATACAGATCTGGCCAAACATTAACCTTTTCAAAACCTAACAACCACTCCAAGAGTGAACTCTAGCAAGCCAAAATCTAATTTTTAAGCTCATGTGTAATAACATTCGCAAACGCCGTTGCTGGCCAGGTAACTCTTATTCGTAATGCTGAGTACAGCCGTTAGCTGTGTTGTAAAATGCCTGATGTAGTAAAATTAAAGGAAATATACACGCAACATGTAGATATAATATAGATACTTATTTATCCCAACGTTTAATTGCTCGCCCACTTAGCTACCACTTCTGACAAGATGCGACGGATAATCCGGTCTGCATTCATTCTGCAAATACAACGCGCGCAACACTTCTGCGACCGCGCTCACTTAGGAGACAGGAAGTGTGACCAATTTCTTACAATGGGGGTCTATGGGGGATAAGGAGTCTTGCTAAACTGTCTATGCTTACTCTCAGAGCTGTATCCCACTTCCGTGTGCCTCGGCTCAAATTACAACGCATCGATTGCGGCAACTTCAAAGAGCAGCAGAGATGAGTCAAGCAAGCATTCTCATTAAAGAATAAGTACGGTACCATTTTTTTCCAAATGCAGTATAGTATCTTTTTGAATGCTTTGGTACTGCGGTACTTATTAAGTACCGGTATACCATGCAGCACTAATAGGGACAGGTTTTAGAGAGGCAAGGTCCAATGGAGAGGTCCTGTTTTCATGCTGCAGCATCTCAATTAGACTCAAGTTAGGACTCAAGTTGGATCATTATCCTGCTCCATAACCTAACTGTATTTGACCATTAGGACACAACCTGATGGCCGGACATTCTCCTTAAGGATTTTCTGGTTGAGGGCAAAATTCATGGTTCTAACAAGTATGGCAAGTCACCCAGGTCTTGAAGCAGCAAAACAGACCCGGACTATCTCATTACTACCATCGTGGTGGTGATATACTGGTGATATGACATTCTTACTGAGGAGTGGTGTATTAGCTTCACACCAGACTTCCAAAAAGTTATAGTTTTGACTTATCAGTCCACAGAATATTATCTCTTAAGTCAAGAGAGTCAGCAAGATGTTTTTTGGCAAATCTGAGACACGCCTTTCTCTTATTTTTGGTCAGCAGTGGTTTTTGTCCAGTGGTAGCTCTCCCATGGATGCTGTTTTTGCCCAGTCTCTTTCTTATTGTGGAATCGTGAACACTAGCCTAATCTGACATGAGGCCTAGAAGGATTGGGACGGGCTTGAAGAGTGGCTGGTTTATTCCATCACACAATGGTCCCTAGTTTCTATTCTGTCTAGAAAAAATGAAGCTCTCTCTCCACCTCTCTTATTCTCGCTTGCAGGATTTGTGCATTTCAAAAGTCAGCCGCATATCTCACATAGCCCCATGGGGGAAAATCCTGGGCCAAACTGCAGCTCAACAGGCTTTTGCTATAGGCTAGATCATGGGACTTCTGTCAGTTTTAGTTACAAACTGCCAAAGCTTTGTCGAGTCAGTCTTATGTAAACTTCATCTACAGACCTTCCAGTATTTACACAAGGATATGAAACCTTTTGTAAAAATGTTTACCTTTTCACAGAGGTGATACAAAACTTCTATTTGATTAATCTGTGGGCCAATAAATCACTTTTTTTTCTTTTTTTGCATAATCAGAAAAATCGGAAGAAAATGTTCCTGATAGTTATTGCTGTGAGAGGGGAACCTCTCTCCTGCATAGTCCCGGCATACTCCCTGTCCGGATATCCTCCACAGTGTGACAATTGCAGGCATTTCATGAACATTTCGCTAGGAGACGGGCACAGTAATGCCCTCATTAAATTTGATAAAATCAGTATCCATCCCAAGTGATGGTCCTATTAAGACACACATTGAGCATAGCCAGGCAGTGCATTGGCTCGCTTTGGGATTGTTGCAAGGCAATCACATATTCACCCCAATGAGCACATTCCACTGAGACCAAATATGTCCATATATGTAGCTGGTCTTTTGGGGGCCTGTGTACCACAACTGAGTCATTCAAGCTCATTCAACAGTTTAGGACTCCAGATGTGGTGCCTTCTAGAAACAATCCCCTCTTTGATTCCCTTTCGATCTTGTGTGTACAGCACCTTAGGCTACCATGCCAAATGGCGACCAGTAATCTGTGCTTTTATCATAATTCATGCGCTGTTGTCAAAGACAAATTGCTTCAGGAGGTGTGCGTTCACTCAAATTTTTGAAAGCATGTCCTCACCTGTCTGAGAGTTATGCCAAAAATCCCCCCCATATCCCAGGGCATTTAGAATGCCATATAAAGGATATAGAACAGCCCAACTGAGAGATGGATATGTTGTTAGGCTGGAGACATACCCATAATTACTGCAGAAACCTGCCAAATCAGTCTGTGTAATGAGTGCACCATTAATTGTCATCATTCCTTGTAAAAAAAAAAGGGGGGGGGGGGGTGGCAACAAAGATGTGTTGGCAGGTTGAGGATGAAACTCGTTTTGCAAATCAGCATTTTTTCTTTTGCATTGAAGCGCGGTCAATGGAGGAATGGTCACACGCCATTTTGGATGACTCTGGTCGTGTAACCTTGTGTGTTAACAGCCTTATGTGCACCAGTCGCCTGGCACAGGAGTGCAAACTGGATCACTGTGGTGCCTTCCAATGCAAGAGTTACACATTTAATACTGAGGTTCATAAGCTGTAAAGGAACATCAGTCACTGGCAAATCCATTGCAATACCATAGTGTCCCGGTCTGTTCAGATGAACTCACAGTTGCTTATGGATAAATTGCCGTTGAACTAATTTTTTTGTTACTTTTCATGATTTCAGGGCAATTACATCAACAACAGTTGCAAAGTAAATGTAGACCTTTACAACTGACATGCGAATCCAGCACCCCTGTCCACCATCTGTACTATTATTTATTTTTTCCATAATTGAGGAGACTAAGAGTGACCTGTACTTACACACACACACACATGTGCACACACACACACACACACACACATATATATATATATATATATATATATATATATATATATGTGCCTTGAAAAAGCATTTGTCCCCTTCCTGATTTCTTACTTTTTTGTATATTTTTCACACTTAAATGTTTCAGATCATCAAACAAATTATAATATAAGACAAAAATAACCAGAGTAAATATAAAATTCAGTTTTGAAATGATGATTCCATTTATTAAGGGGAAAAAGCTATCCAAACCTACTTGGCCCTATGTGAAAAAGTAATTGCCCGCCTTGGTAAATCATGAATTAACTGTGATTAACCACATTTTTGTAGTCGAATTTCACTAGCCACACCCAGGCCTGATTACTGCCAGATCTGTTGAATCAAGAAATCACTTCAAAAGAACCTGTCTGACAAAGTGAAGTAGGCTAAAAGATCTCAAAAAGCAACATGTCATGCTGCAGACTAAAGAAATTCAAGAACAGATCAGAAACAAAAAAATTGACATCTATCAGTCTGGAAAGGGTGGCAAAGCCATTTATAAGGCTTTGGGACTCCAGTGAATCATGGTGAGAGCCATTATCCACAAATGGAGAAAACTTGGAACAGTGGTGAACCTCCCAGGAGTGGCCGGCCTACCAGAATTACTCTAAAAGCGCATCAACTACTCATCCAGGAGGTCACAAAAGAACCAAGAACAACATTAAAAGAACCGCAGGCCTCACTTGCCTCATTTAAAGTCAGTGTTCATGATTCAACAATAAGAAAGAGACTGGGCAAAAAATGGCATCCATGGGAGGGTTCCAAAGTGAAAATTACTGCTGACCAAAAAGAACACAAGGGCTTGTCTCACATTTGCCAAAATACATCTTGATGATCCCCAAGACTTTTGGGAAAATATTCTGTGGACTGACAAGACAAAAGTTGCACTTTTTAAAAGGTGTGCATCCCATTACATCAGGCGTAAAACTAACATATCATTTCATAAGAAGAACATCATACAAAAGTCAAACATGGTGGTGGTGGTGTGATGATTTGGGGCTACTTTGCTGCTTCAGGACCTGGAGGACTTGTCAAAATTGATGGAACTATGAATTCTGCTCTCTACCGGAAAATCCTGAGGGAGATTTTCCAACCATCAGTTGGTGACGTCAAGCTCAAGCGCACTTGGGTTATGCAGCAGGACAATGATCTGAAACACACTAGCAAGTCCACCTTTGAATTGCTTAAAAAAAAACAAACTGAAGGTTTTGGAGCGGCCTAAGCAAAGCCCGGATTATGATGCTGTGGCATGACCCTAAACAGGCCGTTCATGCTCAAAAACCCTCCAATGTGGCTGAATTAAAACATTCTGCAAAGAAGAGTGGGCCACAATTCCTCCACAGCGATGTGAAAGACTCATGGCCAGTTATTGCAAACACTTGATTGCAGTTGTTGTCGCAGAGGGTGGCACAACCAGCAATCTGGTTTAGGGGGCAATTACTTTTTTACAGGTAGGTAAGTTTGGATAGCTTTTCACCCTTACTAAATTAAATCATCATTTAAAAACTGCATTTTGTATTTACTCGGTTTGTCTTTGTCTAATATTAAAATTTATTTGCTGATCTGAAACATTTAAGTGTGACAAATATGCAAAAAAAAAAAAGAAATAAGGAAGGTGCAAATACTTTTTCACAGCACTGTATATAAGTGGCGGCTGGTGAACTGGCGATAGGGGAGGCTGAAACCCATCCCTTAAAAATCATGATTGGTTATGACCTGTTTTCAATCATTCAGTTAAATTACCATTACAGAAACTCCAAAAACTCTCAACATTATCAGGTGTGCTCAGATTTCATTAATAACGTATACCTGTCAACTCTCACGCATTTGGTGTGAGTTTAAGTGGTATATTTACGTTCCACTGCTATAGTCAGAAATTATTCAACACATATGTGAAAGATTCTCATGTGGAACTGAAGTCCTTGTGCATGGAGGTTTGTCAGTTTCACGTGCAATTATGACTCCGGACTTCTCACGTTTTCTTTACTCAGGGGTTGGAAGCAATGCATGTGTTTAATTATTGTTTAAATTGTTATAAAATAAGATCATTTGAAACGTCTTTATTCCTGTACTAATGAAATAATCATTTGATACCAAAATTAGGAAAAAAGAAGTACTTCACCCCTGTTTATTGTTAGGTGGGGTTTTTGGAATCCACTAAAATTTTCTGCAAGAAGTACTCAAGTCCATAAAATATTTGCAATAAGTGTTCAAGTCCATGACTGGCCAATGAAAAATGCCAAAATGAGTCACAGGACAAGCACAGAAAATGGCGACCATGGAGGCAATCCAAAATGTTTGAGTGGTTTCTGCATTTCAAATGTTCGTTTCTGATTTGTCTGGGTGACTCTGGATTTGACCAAGTTACATTAGTGTTAAACAAGTAGTTCTGCCTACCATAGAGGCACAAAAGCAAGGAAGCTTATCTTAAATAACATGTTTGTATTGAAAACTATGCAATAAAGGGTTAATGGTGTTAAAAGTACTCAAGTTTGTGATTTTTCCACAAAAAATACCTAAGTCCAGCCATTTTGTCAAAAAAGTACCTAAATCTAAAACTACTTTTCTCGATTTCTCAGTAATAAATGAGAATCATTCCACAAAAAAAAAAAATGGTGACTATCCATGTTTGGCCCCTAGAACTGGCTCACAAGTCCATAATAAGCTACCTTGAAAAAAAAAAAGAAGGTCTCCGCAGCATGTTTTTAAAACTTTGACCATCAATCTCTCAAAACTGACATTTTGTGACATAAGGACTTCTTGCACGCAGGTCTTCTATTTTACTGAAGACTAGAATTTTTTTTAAAACATTTTCCATCATGATGAACATGGAAAGTACATAAATAAATAAATAGGGATGATGGGTTAACCGAATGCATGAGAACAAATGTGGTGTGAAGGTCAGACTGGCGATCAGCCTGCCAGAATAGAGCACCATGTCTACCTCAGGGCTACATTGGAGATTACACAGAGACCTCTACTGTTTGCCTTTGGAAATTCTCCAAAAATATTCAAGTTGGGCAGTGCTCACAGATCGTCATCAAAGAAAAAGAAAACAAAGAATACGTGGATTTTCCAATGGATTTCAACTAGTCTTCTCATTTAAAATTTTATGGGTGATCAGTCACATGGTGCCATTCTTACTATGACGACTGTTGCCAAGCCTTTCCTTCGGAGGTGTTCCAGAGACCGAACAGCGACTCCCCGCATATTCGAGGCAGTGCGCATCAACAACGCTGCGAGAGCGGTCAATCTACTTCGTCCACATTAGCATAGATGTGTAGCCAGTAGGTCACAAGCATTACTGACAACACCTCCTCATCACGGAAACAGCCAAACTTACTATGTAACACTGCATGAATAAGTAACTTGCTGATGCAAATGTTAATTCCATGCTCTTTCTAATAATAGTCTTATCTTTGCTATGGGGAGCATAGTTGGTGATTAATTCAGACCCATCCAACTCAGCCAAACAATTTTTTTTCATACGCCATGAAATTCTTTCGAACTGAAAGGCAACACCATTTGCCAAAAATTTTTCTTCTTCCACTAAAAAATCTCTCACGTTTCATCCGTTTAATTGTGAGCAGTGAGCTGCTTATCTTATTTAGAATAAGCCAGAAACCCACCTAGAAACATAGATCTCAAACGCGAGAGGATCACAGCTTGATAATAACGAGGGTGGTGGGGGTGACTACACCTTTTAATCAAAGCTGTTTTCTCCAGGGTGCAATTTTCACCTTTTTTGTTCTTTGCTAGTGTGCAGAAGACACCTTTGTAGCCACAAATAGCACCCGGCAATAACCTGGATTGAGGAATAAGTCTCATTTTTCCTTTTTTGCCTTCGGTAACGGAAGGGTTATCTTTGCTGTAATAAAGTGATGCAAGATTAAATAAATAAGACTCCAGGAAGTAGCGCACATTTCACACATAATCAAGCTGAAGACTTGGGACCAGATGTAATGGCAACACATTATTTTCGGTGCCGTTAATGAATATGCGATACGTTCATTTCAAAGCAATTAACAAATTATTAAATGAAGGACAGGTATTGCACCAAATCGGTGCTGTTAATAATGCGCGCAGGGACTGGGCACAGTGCAGGTGCGCTTAAAAGTCATTCGCACCCACTCTGTCGTGTATCTATTCAGAGACCTCAGCTGCGGAGCCGGGGACTTAACACACATCGGCACCGGCATGGACCTGCAATCTGCAGAGCTGTTCCACCACATGCGAAAATCGAACTGGTCATCCTCAGGACATTTTAGTGTTGCTGCGCACAAAAAAAAAAAAAAAAAAAAAATGAGGACACGAAGGGCCTGAAAAGCATGCTGTATAGTAATAATGGAGTTAGAGATGATGTCTCAGAATGTGCACATTTCTATTGTTCCAATAAATATCGTTAAAAAAAAAAGATGATGTTGGCTTCATCTGAAAAAAGCCAGCATAAGTGTTTGAATGCCTGCACATTCCAAGCATATGCCAAACCTCTCTGTTTGCTGTGGCTGCTTGGTCTGAGTCCTGTACTTTCAATCACGGCATTTTCCTGGATCTAACTTCTCATTATGACTCTGTGCCAACTTTTTGCTGAGGTGCGATAATTTCATAGCCAATACGAGCGATACACAAACATGCAAAAATATTCAGTGGCCAATTCCATTTGGGGAAAAAAGAACCTAGAGTAGCTATCCCACCTTTAGATTGCTCAAATTGTATTTTGCCAACAAAGACTGTTCGTGTTGGAATGGTTATGAGCAGGTGAATGTAACCATTGATGGCCGCAGCTGCATTAGGCTGCTGTGTTGATGGGACACATCCGTAAGAATACCTGCTGGGCTTTTTCTACACATCCCTTCCTCTTCGGACTGAAAGGTGCTTGCAGGTGGCTGCGAAATGCCATGGGAACTTAGTGACATCACGGCAGGAGGGCTGACCTGCAGTTAACATGGGGTTGAGGCAGGTATTGTCCCTGCATGTCAAACATCCACCGAAACAGTGATCCTCTTACATCCGCTCAGCTACTCTGGTCTCGCCGGGCGAGCGGTCCCACTTTCACCTCCCCCTGCGGACACAGAGGTGTGACAGGGGTCTTCCATGGGGAGAATGTTGCTAATCAATCCATCAATCAGTGTGTTTCTTCACAGGCCTGTTTTACCCAGCCAAACACCTTCTCAAATCACCCTCCATGTTTTCAGGAGACACAGTGAAAGTGCATAGGCGGTGGTTAAAGAGGGTCGGCTTTGGCTGACGGCTTTTACTACATGAGAACCATTTAAGTTTAAAAAACATATGGAATGTTTTTATTTCAGTTTAGAGTCAAAAATGGCCAGACACAAATCATTTTTGTGTATAGTGAACATCTTGAGCAAAATTGTCCTGAAAAGACATGTGGTATCAAGACTAAGAAAAAATGGCGAGAAATCAAGAAATTAAAAAGAAAGGAAGAAGAAAACAAAGAAAGAAAGAAAGAGAAAACAGTCGACACACACAACCCGTTTAGACTCATGGAAGGACCACTTTCCATTGTACCATGAAAACAATTTGTGTTTACTGAGTAGCAAGTCTTGCAAATCTTCACCAGCTGGGTGCTTTAAACCAGAAGGATAAATAAAACTCATATGTATTACAGTGATATGGACAATGCCACTTCTTCTTTTCCTTTTCTTTCTTTTTTTTTTTTTTGTTATTTTGGCCGAGTCACAAGATCTGATTCGAATTGACCGTGCACTTTACATGATCAAGACTTAAGGAAAAGCCCCCAGAAACAAGCAGGAACTGAAGATGGCTGCAGTTCAGACCAGGCAGAGCATCACCAAGGGAGATACCCTGAGTCTGCTCATATGCTACACACTTCAAACATTCAATGTGTGCATGTTAGAAATGATTACTTTATTCTATATTATGTGAAACTGTCCAATATTTTTGATGCATGCTGAAATAGGGGGGGCTATGAACAATGTACACAAAAGTGGTAACTTCTAAGCAGTTCATCCAGTGTGCTAAAAACATGCATAAAATAAAGTTGACAGTCTGCTCTTTCAGCTCATTGGCATTGAGTCCTGTCTAATTCAAGGTGCTGAAGTACAGACATAAAATCAAAATTTGTCACTGTCCAATTAATGATGGTGCTCACGGCAAATAGTTTTGGCAAGTAAGATCATCTTCCCAAAATTTCATAAAAATTATATTCATGGCTTGTGATGTACCTGAAATTATTTTCTTTTCTGACCTCTAAAGCCCAGTTGTGTTTGTGCGAAGATAAAAATTATCTTCATTAGCTGAGCCCATAACAAATGTTTTTTGTTATGTTATCAATTGTTGCCCAGCTTTCCATCAAAACAGACACATATTGTCACAATATATTATTTTATATCTCCATCATTCTAGTTACACATTTCATGATATAAAACAAAATTGACCGAGAATATACATAAATCCCAAACAATACTAGATGAGATGACAGTGACAGTGAAGAGGTTGAGGTGTACTTGCATGATGAATGGAGTATTGTAAAGTGTGCATGCTAAACTATTACTGTAAATGTAAGAATTCAACTTGAATTGCATTTTATGACAACGTCTCAGAAAACTTTGTACAATTCTTCATTTGTAACGTTTATTTTCGCAGTCGGAGCAAAATAGAGAAGAGAGATGATAGAATTCCCTTTAAAGGCATAGTTCTTGGTTTTTAAAGTTTGAATCGATAATAGAGTTGTCTAATTTTTATTGGCTCAATTTTTACGTGCTGAGAATGATATATTAATTAAGGTTAGAGGCAGCATGGTAGCTTTGCAATAGCTGGAATATAGGCAGTAAGGTGTTCTTGTCATGAAGCAAAAAAGATTGAATTTAATGAACAACACAATCGACAATCCTATATTCAAGTATTTCAAATGCATGGAAAAAAGTATATATTTGTTGTAATTCATTTATTATGATGTCTGATAGTTTTACTTTTTTTTTTGGGGGGGGGGGGGGTATTGTCACTAATAACAAATATTGTTAACTTTGTAATGTTTTTTCATTCAATTAATTTCATGTCACCCTAAAATAACTTTTTTATGTCATTCTATCACTCCTTGTTTCACTAGGGTACAGAATAAGGCTATATGCATGCAGAATCCCGCCATGCCATTATGGTTATCCATCACCAGCAAAAAAACAAAAGAATGGTCTGGTCAAAAAAAAGATGGTTATTGACCTTCACAAATGAGGAAATTATTACAAAATGTGTAACCATTTAAGCAAACCACTTAAAGCTGTAAAGACAAAGATAAAAGGAATGTAAAACATGAGGAATGGTTTCAAAAGCCAGGCAGAGGATCCTTCTGTTCTGTGACTGTTCTCTTCATGGACACCGAGGAAGCAGAGGAAGGTGATAAAATACCCAAGAATCACGGCTCAAGAGCTGCAGCAATTAGTTGCATTGTAGAGTCACATTTCGGAAACAACTATGAACATTTGCAAATTGCTGAACATCATTAGAACAATGACTAGAGGACACTGCAATAGTCGGGCGTGACAATTGCAATGTTTGGCAGAAATAAGTACAAGTACAAATAAGCACAAGACAATTTGGGGGGTGCTTTGTTGACAGTGATTCAGTTCATACTAAACGTCAGTGATTTAAGTCATTCCACCAAGAACTGGAAAATTTTTACAGAAAATCTAGTTGCCTCTGCTAAGTGGCTAAAACTCAGTCATTGGTGAATTTTCTTCCCGGATAATGAACGCAAGCAAACATCAAAACTGACACAGAAATGGAAAAGTGAAGACTGAAATGATGTTCTACTAAAGATATCTCAGTGTCTGAGTTATCACATCAAAATCATGTGGTCAAAACCAGAGTCCATAAGAGAAAAACCAAAAGGATGTTAATGATCTTGAAAATGATTGCTTTGTGGATGGACAAAAATCCCTTCAAATGTGTCCTCTAACCTTATCTTATAGGTGGAGACTTTTGGCTGTCATCCTTGCCATGTATGATCGACGGACAGTACGGAATCAGTGGTGCCAATCAGTTTCAGATCTGTGATTTTTATGTATTAAATAATGTTTGCTCAATGAAAACAATTGAACCATGAGAAATTATACATATTACATACTATATAAATGATGATTTAAACGGATATTAACTGCTATTATTACATGCAGCCCTGATCCTTCATTTTATGAGACCAAAAATTTCTGCACCTCTGAGTATTACCTGATTATTCCTCAAAATACTGAATAATCTTTTCAGTTGACTGTATTACCAGTGGTATTTCTTAAAGAAATTGCCGCTCTTACTGAAAGAAGTACAAAACTGCACACATTCTGAACAAATGCTATGCTGTTAATTAATGAGCACCAAGAAATAATACCTGTGACATTCTCTGTTAAAAGTTGCCTGGAGTTACTATGGGTGACATTCTTCATTTGCTTGGATATAAAACTCTATATACCCCTGTATAATGTACAAAAATGTCTCTACCAATTAAAAGCTCCCAAAAATTATTATTATTATTTATTTATTTAGTTGCTTTTGATGGGCCGTTTAATCTTTGTAGCTCTGTTCTTCGAGATTGGTCCACTGCTGCACTCCAGTGGTTGGAGTGCTGAACTGTCTTCTGCCTTCGCAAAGGCAAAGAGGCGCTGAGAATTTCCTCAAAGGTTTAACCCCACAAACTCTTACTTTTCGCTCATGTTTTCCCTCAAGTGGGTTCAAGTTCAAAAAGAATTTTTTTATATTGAAGAACAATACCTGCAAACAACAAATATATTCCACATCGGCTGGTTGCAGTGAATTTAGCATAAGCCTGAAGCTCCACATGGAACGGGTCTGTAGATTTTAAGGGTTAACATTTTTTGTTTTACTGGCTGTGTATATAAGACACAAGAAACAAAAGGTCCAGAATTGACCTGAGATATAGAATTGGAGTTTGTTTTTGTTGTCTCTCAGCATGCAGTCCAAACACTAGTCAATTCAAGTAAAGAGGGCGATTATGATGCTGCCAAATCAAAGTAAATTCAACAAAGATAAAGCCTAAACATTGGATGTGTCAGACTAATATGTCTTTACAACAGTGAAGTGGTGGGTTCCGCAACAGCAAATTGAATGATTTATGATGAATAACTGCTGTAGCAGATGAATGAAGAATCTTTCACATTTTTTCAGTTGTCCATGAAACTGAGGGCACCAGCCAGGACATTAAAAAGGGGTGCGTCAAGGGATTCCAGTAGTCATATATGTAGATGAAACTGGTGTATTATTGTATATCAACAAATGCAAAAATTATGGAGAGGGAGAAGTACAAAGAAAGGATGGAACTTAACTGATCTAAAGTGGCCCAAATTTTCTGTGAAACAGGGTGAAGGTGTTTATTACTGCCATTTGAAGAGTCTTAGTTGTTGCCGCTGAAGCAGTGACAGCAGACCACAGCAAAGGGTAATATTCTGATGGATATCGAAGCTTTATATCATCAAATCCCTCCCAATGCCTCAACAAAATTGAACAGCATATCACACTGACGTTAAACCAAAAAAAATATTGCCAAGAAGTTTATCGAGGACATAAAGTTGAATGCTCTTGACTTGTCAAATTAGTTGCACAACCTGAACACAACTAAACATATATTTCATTTGTTATAGATATTTATAGGTTGCAGACTTCAAGGAATTATTGAATGTAGCTTACGGTTCGATAAAAAAAAAAAAATTAAGCCCAGTTTGACCTGCAATGTAACATTAAGCACATGGAAGGAGAGGAAAAATAAAATAAAATTCTTTGAACAATAATTTAAATCACTGCAGGAAAACAGGTTATCCAACATATTGGGAGACTCGGGTCAGACGCGTCAAGGGGACCAACAAACTATATAACATATTTGTCATTAATAAATGTCAAAGCTGCTCAAATAGGCAGTCTCCCCTATGTCTCAAACTTTAGCGCTAAAACGGCAACAAAACACTTATAAAAGGAGCTCAGTCCCTCGCATTACTGTGGAGGAATTTTGGCTCACTCTTCCCTGTGGAATTGCTTTAATTCAGCCATTTGAGGGCTTTTGAGTATGAACTGCCAGTTTAACCCCTTTGAGCAGATATCGATGCCGGCGTCTGGAAACTCCAAAATTTAATTCCTGTAATTGAATTTCCAAATGTCTTGCTTCACTGGAATAATTTTCCACAGTGTCTGTGAACCAAATACTGAGTAATAAAGCCGAAATAGGCTCATGCATAGCAGGAAACAATCGGCATTATTAGTATTCTGCGCAGGGGGGTTAAGGTCCTGCCACAATGTCTGAATCAGACTCAAGCCAGAATTTTGCAGAGGTCATTCCAAAATCTAAATATTGTTTCTTTACAGCTATTCAGAGGTGTGACTTGCATGTGCGAATCATTTTCTTACTGTACAGACTGATCGTGCTTGACAACTGGACATCTTTTTTCAGGATTTTTTGGTAAGGAGCAGAATTCCTGGTTCTGTCAATCACGAGAAGTCATCCAGGCCTGGAGTCCGCAAGGCATTCCCACACCATCGCACCATTGCCAGTATGCTTTACTGTTGGTATCATGTTTCATTGGAGTAGTGTTGCCTTTATGCCAGATGTAACTGGATGTGTTACAAAAAGGTTCCCTATTTGACTTACCAGTTCACAAAACATTATTTCAAAAGGCTTCAGGGTCATCAAGGTGATTTAATTAATTAATTAATTTGTTTGTTTGTCTTTGGAAATGAGAGTTCCTGTTGCTCTTGGTTAGGTATTCACCTTGCAACTGCCCCATTTGTATCTTTTTTCAGACCCAAGGGGTATAGCCTGTGAATGCCTTTGCGCTCGTCTGACTGAGTGACCGAATGACTGATATTCCTTGTTAAAACACACATGAGCTGTGCAATATCTGTTTATATCACTCGGTACAGTGCCGAGTTTGATACTGCCGTGCTACATAAGCTGAAAACAGACATTTTTTCAATAGCCCCCGCCACAATGAAATCTCTTTTTCAAACCCAATCAAGGTCATGACAAAAAACATAGACAAACAGACAATTTCATTAATCTAGGTAATTTCTGAGAAAACTTATCCTGACTTATCCAGATAGACAGATGGGCAGATGGATGAGCTCCATTGCAACACCCCTCACTTCATTCCTGGCGGGGGCTACTAAAATGTAGCTGAATGTGCAGACTGAATGCACTCCAGTCGTGATTTATTCAGCTTATTTGAAACAAGAGATAGAAAGTGATCTTGGGATAATATTAGTTGCTGAGCTTGAAAGCTCACTAAAATAGTACACTTTTTAAGCTTGCAGACTGATGGCATAGAATCAGATGACCTTTTTTTTGGGGGGGGGGGGGGGGGGGTGTTAATAACCAAGTGGAATACAGCAAAAAAAAAAAAAAAAAACATCTGAATGAGCCAACAAAATGCACTTAGGGTATGATTTATTATTAACCGCATTAGGAAGCAGCAGGTAGCTTGCTAAAATGGTATCTAAACAAGCTAACTGATGGCATAGGATACGATAACTTTGTTAACTTTGTTTGGTTAAACATTACCCAGACAGCAAGCTACTTTGATTCACATCTATGCTTGCTCCTAATTTTTGCCAGAACTTGCACATACGTTCCCAGCTCAAATTCAGCTGCTGTCTAAGCATATGGGCAGTCATAAGTGTCAGAAAATGGTGCTTATACATACTGGTTATACATACTGATATGGTCATGGTTTATTACAGTCAAAGGAATGGATAGTATTTGATTTGATTTCAGAATAGTAACGTTAAATCTTCTCAAATACTGGTTTTAAAGGTGTGATTGGGGGAGAATTTAATTTCAGAGCTTGTTTGCTCCTTCATTAAAATTACATTAAATATAGTAACAGCAATATTTTCACGATATTGAGTATGGGCTTAATATGCAGTGATCAATGTGTACAATGCAGTTTGCAATTGATTCACCAAGATTCCATTTGTCTGAAATGAAGAGGAGGTGTTTGAAAATTACCATAACAATGAATTTTACATGAACAATGTAGATAGTAGCCAGGCTGGTTAAGAGAGAGCTATCTTGGTTCATTCTGCTTGAGCAGCCAGATGATCTCGGATCTTGGATTTAAAATGAATTTACATTATTATATAACAGCAAACCTGAAGGGTGGAGGGTTACGATATGACAAAGTGCCAATCAGAAATAAGTAATGTTTGGTGAGGTAGAAAGTGCCATGTTTAACCACACATAGGGAGGTGTCAGAGACCCTTTGAAAAACAGCAGTTTGGACAATCGGTGGTCAGTCTATATCAGGTGATCCTTGAAGAATGTATGCTTCTTGGTTTGCAAAGACCAGCCTGGGTTTTTGTATTTCACTTTGAGCTTCTTACAATAAACCCAATCGCATCAGACTCGCATCAGAAGAATATGTCCATTCCTTGAGAATAGATATAGAACTGTGAGAAGAAAACCTGGTCCACTTGCCCAGTTTTTTCCTACCGCACCAACCTATGACAACTGGGTGACACAAGAGGTTTTGCAGGGGAAGATAGGATGCAATAAAAGGATTGTTGTACAATGTTGGGTTTAGTGTTTGAGCATTGACTTGGCTTCGCTTATTTTAACACCAAAACAAATATACATATGCAGTGATCTGTTTAAAAGGTGAAGCATACATTTTTCCCCAGAATCTTTATGTGGTAAATATATTGTTAGCCTTTAATAATTTAAATCTTTAAAAAACATCAATCTAATTTGTGTATTTTTGCAGCACTGATATTTCAGTGGGTAACACTGTTCATTTAGCTTGAATAAATATGAAATAGCTAAAGTGGTGCAAAGTAGGCAAAGAAGTCAAATCCTAAGGGGTGGTCAGAAATAAGTACTCCATCAATGAAGACGGCCTAAATATTATGTTGGAAAGTAATCACATATTATCCATAAAATGCTAGCTGATCTTCCATGGTTACAAAGGAATTTATAATGTCCACTGTGTGTGTCAGGTACTCTTGGCTAGCTGGCGACATGCTATAACTGACTTCGACGTCGGATAGCTAGCCGAAAAGATACCTTCACAAAAACAAAGTAATTTCAGTCAGCAAGCTACAGCCTGCATGATTTTGCATAATGCAGCTAGTGTTATTTAATTAATCTTTGTTTCAGGTGGTGTCCATTAACAAACCAACTTAAGGTAAGCAACACTATGTCATTTTAGCTATAGCATTGGCTATATTAAGATAAAGGTATGTGTTCAATTATAATCAGTTTGTTTTGCTCATATCATTATTTCAAGGCTAATGTGAGGGACTATTATGCGGATAATATCATGTTGATGCAGCAGACACTTTCAAACGTTCTCAGTTGCCAACTTGAGTTGCCACCGTAGCAACAAATACTCAAACTTTCTACACAACCATTTTATAGTATTCTAGACAAATTACCAAGGCAAACGGTGGAAGGTCTGTTCTATCCAAGAAATTTGTATTTTTTGCCTAGCTTAATGAGTCCTCAATGTATTCTTAGAAAAATTATGGTTGGCTGTCAACATCTAGGAAAATTAATTGTGGTTTTAAAATTTTTGCCACTTGCAGATAATTGCTTTCAGTATAATTTGCTGGAGTCCCTGAGCTTCAAAAATGGCTTTTTAACCATTTCTATATGTATGCATTTCAGTAAGATAAAATGTTTTTCTAGAATTTCAATTGTTCAGTATGACATAACCAAAACATAACCGTGGTAAGAATTTGAAATGCAGCCCCAAGAAGGCTTGTCATATTTCTAAAATGTAAAGATACCCTGCCCTATGGAAACTAAGGAAGTACATATCGGTCTTGCACTGTATCAAGCCTTGAAAACTCCCTGAGTTTCTGCCTCTACAACAAGACCAGGCAAGTTATTCCACACTGTATTAACTCTGTGAGTAAAAATAAACTCTCTGCCATATGCACTAGGTCACCCCTACTCTTAGCCCTTGGCTGACCTCCAATTTTGACCTCAGAGCTGAAAACATAACTTTACCTAAATAATCCCGCATAGTTACATTTCTGAATCCCTTTAATGTATTAATTGGCCTTAGATCACCTCACAATCTCCATTTAAGGCTGAAGAGATTAAAAGTCTTCAATCTTTCCTTGAATCTTTTTTCTTGCAACGTTTATATTTTAAACCAGCAATTAAATCAGTGACTCTTAGAACCTTTTCCAGAGCCCCTGTATTTTTCATGAAGCGGGATCTCCAGAATTGCACACAATAATAGGTATGGTCTGACCAAGACATTATACAAGATAAAAACAACCGCAATAATTTTAAAAAAAAGTGACGTTACAAATTGAAAATGCAGATAAAATCATGAAGAAATAAAGTCCATTTGCCTTCTACTATATTGAGAACGCGGTAATGTATTATTTGATGCTTTAAATGTATACTGAGTAGGATTTCTCTCTTGCTGGTTGTAAACACAATGCTCGAAGTTGGCCCATCTTCTGCGGCTCAACCACAACAGAAGCACAGGCAGTCTGAGTGCAATCCCCATCATTGGTAGCCCATACCAAAATAACATGCAGAATTCCTGCTTTCCATGCATGGAATTAATTATAATATTACACATCACAAGCAGCCAATTGCAGCGGTTATAAACCATAAACAAATCAGCCGTGTTACTGTGAAAAAGGTCGTGACCCCCCTCCCATCCCGGCAGATGACTGGTCTAAGCACCATAGCAAAGCTTAATGTCATTTATAAGATGGTATAGAGAATGCAATTTTGAATCATTGGTCTTAAGACTCATGTTGCCATCGCTGATCACGTATGCCTTTATAGGACTTTCCAAGTACCGAGATTTTCCCTGATTAACCACCAATGAAGCGCCAGTCCAATGTTTTAATTCCCCACAGGAGTTTAACATTAAGCTACATAGAGTTTCAACTGCTGAGGTTCCTCCCACTTTTGAATACAATCCAAATCTTAAGACCCTTAAATGTTTTGTATGAAAAAAAAAAGAGTGGAATCGAAGTTAAACTGTACAGGTTAAATATCAATTCTGGTCTCATCTAACTACAGCACAGCACCTGCTATTCTTGCACATGGTGGTTGCACCAAATATTAAACCAGGCATGCCATTAACTGAGAAATCTTGACTGAGCAAAGTCATTTTCAATTAAATAAATCATTTAGTTGGTTGCATTGAAACCTTAATGAAGTGCAGCATTTCCAATGTTGGCATATTGTTTCTCTCTCAATGCTGTCATTTATTTTTAATAGAATTTTTAGTGTTTCCAGAAGGGGATGCCAATAATTCTAGAGCCCACTGCAAGCTTGTAATCATGTGTTCTGGTATATTGTGCTGCCTCTAGAGAAACTTGACCTCTTCATGTACTTTAAGCTCGCTAATGTGGTCAACTTCATGGTTGACACCAAAGGAATCTTCACCATAATAAATAAATAATAAAAAACAGACCAGAAAATCTTCAGGAGACAGGCATGGATGTGTCAATGACCAATAGAAACATCATGAACAGAACTACAGGGGCAACAATGAAAGATCAAAACCACCAGCTAAGCACAAAAACAAGATGGCCAGAGTTACATTTTGCTTGGAGGGACTCAGCAGAGCTAACAGACCTCCAAATCAAAGTCTTGTGGACTCATGAGACCAAGAGGACTTGTCAGTGTAACAGTTTAGGCAAAAAAAGCCTAATCTGTAAAGCACCTGATTTTAATTCTTTGGTGATATAAACCCTGAAAGCAGAAGCACAATGAATCCGTAAGCTACAAGAATACAATTTATTCGGATTTGATTCTGAGAACAGAACACTGAAGCAATGTGACTTCTCAAAAATATAGAACAAAAATTATTTCCAGAAAATAATAGGGACTCAATTTATGAAAGCAAAGATCTCTTTCTCAATTTATAATGACTAGTTTACAAAAAAAAAAAAATCTCAGCTTCAGGCTTAAAAAAATAAAAATAAAATAATAAATAAATCTAGCCTTCATGACTGGAGTTCACCGAAAGAAATTGAGTTCTTCCACAAACTCAACAAGGTGATCGCACAGGCTCACGTTCTTTGTAAAGTGAAAACAGAAGTCACAAATTTGATTATCTACACGTATCAATATGCTTGCTGAACAAATGCACGCACATGCACAAACAAAAAACAAAATCCTGTTTAAAAACATGGATAAAAATACAGACTAAAAGTGCTTGTGCTGTGAAAATGGCAAGTTTCCAAATGTACACTTACAAGTGCATCGTTTCTAGTTTGAACACAAAAAATGACAAAAATATAATAAGAGTTAAAAAATAATAATAAAATGCATTGTCACTACTGAGTTCTGATAGCATGTCAAACATCATTTGTCAACACGCAGCACCTTAAAAGGAAAGTCCTGCAAATAATTCCAAGTTCAGTCCTGGAATGAAAAGTGTGTCGTCATTCATATTTCACTCAGCCCGTTAGTTCGTGAGGTAAACCAGTGCCTAAAACCATTCCTGGGCATAGTAGGCATCATCACAAGTAAATATTACACTTGGGATGAATGAATGAGGGTAAGTGCCATGTTTAAGGAGAAAAATAATAACATCCAGTAATGAGCTTGTACAGAATATCTTTGGCTCATAGACAGGACCGCTACAGATGCTCTCAGCTCCATTACCGCTGTAATAGCGGAAACGAAGAAATGTGTGACAGTATTCTGACAGTGCAGAAGGCACGCACAACAAACACTCATTTGATAAACAACGCATTGCGATCTTCCAAACCGCAATCAGTCTCTGAACGCCAGTAGCTCCCAACCATCAGCTTCCTGCGACAGACAGGCACAGGAATGAGAAACGGCCCGACGATAAAGCCCAGATGTCAGCAGTGTTCGGGGGCTCTCTCTCGATCGTGACGACTGTTCAAGGTGCGGTCAGCATTACATGTGAGCTGTGAAGATTTCACCAAGGAAGCAGAGCGCCAAGGTTCAGATTTCACCAAGGTTCAGCCGATGCTGGGTTGATCCCTCAGTGGGCGAGTGTGGGGACTCAGCTGGGGGTCAGCTGAGGTGAGATAGGCAACGAGTGGAGGGCAAAGCCAGACTCCCGCAGCATCAGCTTATACAAGAGCTCCTCCTTCTCCTGGTTCAGCTTCTGCACCAGCAGAGCTTCCTTCCTCAGACACTCCTGTAGGTTTTCTTGCTCTTTGGACAGTTGTCTGTGGGGGTGGGAGGAGTCAACTTTTAGAAGTGCCTGAGCGGCAGACACACCTTTCCTATTGCTGGCGATAACTATTATATTTAACAGACTGCCATCTGGAGGTTGGCGGCCCCAGAGCCATAAATCAAGGCCGCGACATAGCCAGTTCCCAAAAAATCTTAGCTGCTAAATTTTTTTTTCGCCATGCTGGACATGAGAAAATTTTGTAAGCCTTGCCATTTATGCATTGCAAACGCTCTACTGCAGACCCAAGACATACCGGTATGCTGGTACAGTTACATATTGTGCGTAAGCTCGATAAAAGAGAGGAATGAACACAAACGTACTGGATCAGGGTCTGACAGCTGCTCATGCGGGTCTCTAATTCTTCATTCTGTTGGAGGACACGTGTCACTTGGTCCTCTAAGGTGGTGTTCTTCTCCAACTATATGCGGAGGAAAAAGCGGGAGCAGCCTCATAAATACCACTCAAGATAACATTTTTCAAATGTATGCGAAAACCATCAAACAATATTCTGAGAGTTAAAAAAAAAAAATAATAAAAAAATCACCAGTGATGTGGAACGGCATCCCATCTCAGAAAAGCAACAGCAAAAATTGCTTTCACAGTAAAGGTTAACACCATCTTAGTGCAGTCATTGCAGACTACTCTTGGTGGTTTGTTTAAGACATTATAGGGGGTTGGGGGAGAAAGCTAACAAGGATAACAGACGAGCGCATCAGAGCCCAGTCTGCAGAAGGCAGCTCCAGCCCAGACACTCACCAGAATCTCAGTTTCCTGCAGCTTTCTTCGCTGATCTTGAGACTGTTTACTCTTCATCTCAATGACAAAAAGCAGACTCTCCAGCTCCTGCTCCCAGAAGGCCCCAGGGCTGCCTTGAGCCTATGCAGATAAAGCGACAGGTTAAGAGAGCTTACTGAAGAAAGCCTGTCGCCACATGCTGTAGGTGACACTCGCTGACTCAGTGTGCTTAATAAATGGCTTGCAGATGGAAATATGATACGCCGGCGCTCATATCCATAATTACCCTTTATTGTCCCAACATACTGAACCAAAATAACCCCTAATCTGAAACTAATCAGCCTCATGAACACACAAACGCCAGTGCAACATTGCCATAGCAACCTCACATCTTCAGTGTCAAAAAAAAAAACTTGGAGACTATCTCTGCAGAGGCATCCCAGTCTCATCAGACCAATTAGCAGGTTAGACACGCAAGACAAATTTTTAAATCAGCTGTGCAAATAAACATGATGCTGTTAATAGCGTAATGTGCCAACTGACAGAATCTGCTTCCGTCGAGTTGCAGTCGAAAGCTCATCCAAATCACACACCTGAATGTTCCGCTGCAAGTCCCTCTTCAGACTCGACACATCCACGCTCTGCTTCAAGTCATTAAACAGCCTTAGATCTGCCATCAGCTTCTCCACCTTAGTCTACAATTATATACAATGTGAGCACCCAAGCAAAAGCACAGCAATAATTTACACAAACACGCATGTTTTCGCAAATGTATGACTGTCGCCTTGCGCATTAGTTACAGTACCATGCCTGATTTTAAGCGAATGGTAATCAGTCTTGCAAAAGCTAATTTGTTTTCAAAACAGAGACTCATAATTAGTAGTTGCAGAGCACAAAGTGAAGGGTTTAGAGTAAAGCGATTCATAACGGCAAAATGACTTTCAGCAGCAATTAGCATGAGCTCCCAGTAAAGATGTTACTCACTCTGTAAGTCTGATTTAATTTGAAGTTGAATAGCTATCAAACGATGAGGTCCCTTTAAAAACCAGAGCAGAACATCCTGAAGTCATGACGACGAGACAAAGAGCAGTACTGTACCTGCAATGAGGCTTGACTCGCCTCAAAATCTGCCCTCAAAGTATTCTGCGCTTGGTCATGAGCCTTCTTCAATTCTACGAGTACAATAAATGGACAAAAACAGCTGACTCCTACAATGTGAGCCTCTTATAAAAGGCAGTTTTTAAAGAAGTAATATTGTTTAGCTACTGTCCTCACAGCACATTTTGACAAAACAACGATTTAAAAAGAAAAAAAAAAAAGAAAGAAAGAGCCACACAGCCAGTTCTTACCTTCAGTTTTGATCTGATGCTCCTCAGTATTGGCCCTAAGTGTCTTCTCATAAATGGCATTCAAATCTGCAGTTGTGTCTGCTTTTACCTTTAAAACACAAACCAGCTTTTCAAAAAGGCTTAGTTTTGATCCCGACAATTTCATACAAGGTCGTTTATAATTTGAGTGGTACGCACTCAACAGGACATACCTACCAACACGTCAAGGATTTAAGCATTTCTAAATGACTGCTATGGTAATAAGTCCACAGATATTAACCCATTTAAACCGGGACAGCATGAGCACATTTTAAGAAGATGTCGTTGCCTACACAGATATGCACGTAATTTTGAAAGCACCGCAATTACTGTAAGTTTCGCACAATAGAAAAAAATCCCAACTGTTCCTGAAAGCAGAGAAGCTGTGCTTCAGCCCAAATACAGGTTACTATGGTAAACATGGCAGCATGATTCTCTGCTGGGATTTTTGCATTAGGCCTTAAAGGGTTAAAACAATTCTTACCTTTCTGGTATGCGGCACAGCACTTAGTAAAAATTTGAACATGAGCAACTCCGCCTCCTTCCGAAGTCCCATCCTCTTCCCCCTGCCTGACCTCTGAGGCTCCCCTCCTCCCCTGACGCGTGCAGTGAGAAAGTGAGCAGCGCGAATGAAGCTGCTTTCACTCCGGATACGAAACGAATTTTTCACATGACAGATTATATTCAAAATCAATGCAAAGATGCAAATCTTGCACGTATGACTTTGAATGTAATTTGTCGTACGAAAAATTTGTTTCGCGTCCGGTGTGAAAGCATCTTGAAACGGGGCAATGGAGTCAGATTCAGAGACACCGGTTAGTGAAAACTAACCAGCAGTAATTACATAATATTCAATTCTATATGTGGTGTAAAATAAAACGTTTCACGAACTACAATTAACGTTAATATAGTAATTATAGCATTTCAGCGGCCGTTTGTTTAGTCAGATGTGTCGTTTTTCTTGAAAAACTGCTGTCATAACGTCTTAGCTCGCCAGAAGTGTCCTGGTAACGTTAGTCATTAGATTAGGAGCAGTTGCAACCATTTTAATTTGCAGGTTAACTTTGTCGAGTACCTATTTTGTCTCCACTGCTCTGCTGCTCTGCCAGAGAGGCGTGCAACTCGCAAGCAGTATGCAACTGGAAGGGACGTGGTGACAGATGACAGACAGGAAGCTCAGCAAATCATTTTATTCGGAGCGAAGAAAATGATTGGTCAGACTTTTATCAGAAATATATGAGAATTGAATGTTGATGAGTTTCAACACCTGATGGATTTCCTTTACATTTTAGTGTGCCATATGCTTATTAGGAGCATTTTAAGAAAACAAAAGTGTAAAAATGCCAGAAAGGTAAGAATAGCTTTAATGCAGGGGCTTTCTTTGTGTGACATAAGAATGCAATGCCTTTCTCGAGACAGGTCAGGCTTTGTTGGCAGGAGATTATGGATGAGTTCTGCATGTCAGGCCATTTAACCCTCAAAATCATCACTTAAAACAGAGGCTGCTTGCCAAGTAGAGTCACTCAAAAAGTGCTATTGGCAAACGGCTACTGAAAGCTGTGCATTTGCAGCTTGATAAAATTGGTGTCATGTGTCTCATACCAGTTCTTCAATGTTATGGATCTTAAGGTCGTTGAAAATCACAGATTTCAATCAGTGGTGACATAACCAGATGTTTGAAAGGGCCTGGAGGCAGGCAACAGACTACAGACTAGGGTGCTTAACTGAGGCAAAGAAAACTGGTGGTTCAAGCCAGGCACAGTGTAGCCACAACACAGTCGATGCAGCGGTTGCGCCCAAGCACAAGCATTAGCCTTTACCTATTCAAAAGAACGGGAAAAAGCTATGGATAAAACCATATAGCTAAGTAATGGCAGTGTAATGAGATATCTGTGGTGGGCAGAGGAGAGGGAGGGTTTGATACCTTCTCAGTGATGTCCCCGAGAAGCCTGCACAGAAGCTGGCTGTGGGCTTGCAGCAGGCTCTCCCTCTGCTTAGAGCCAGAGGCTCTGAGGGCCTTTGCAAGAGTCCTGAACTCCTGCTCATATTGTTCCTGAAGCTTCTCCACGCTGGGGCTCAGCTCCTCCAGGGGTTCCTTGCCTGTGGAAAGCACGCATACAAGAATGTGTAAACCACACCGCACCATGCAGGCTGCATCCAGTCTGGTGGTTGATGCCCAAGATTACTGTGCTGAATGACTGTAACTAAAGTGTGTTTTTCTCGTAAAAAAATTATATGTGCCCACCCTCCCACCGAAAAACACCTACGTAGCAAAAGGCACCAGCGTAGCACCTGATCAATGCACCCACAAAATTTGGTAAAGAAATATTGAGAGGTTTCTGAGTTATGGTCTGGAAACACTTTGGGAACACCAGAGCAGAAGCGAGCGCAGACAGCAATCGAGCCAAAGTGACATAATGATACACAATAATCGTTCAGATTACGCACCAGTGTCGCAGTCTATAGTGCGGTTGCCTCACAGCGATAAGGTCATGGGTTCAAATCTGGCCTGGGGCCTTTCTGTGTGCAATTTGCATGTTCTCCCTGGGTACTACAGTTTCCTCCTGCAGTCCATAGACAAGCATGGAAGCTAAGTGGAGACTCCAAATTGACTGCATGAGTGTGGGAATGAATGGAGGCTGCGCTCAGTGATGGATTGGCAGCTGTATTTTGGCGTCTCCATGCCTTTCACCCACAGTTAGCTGGGATAGGCTTCAGCTCTCCCACGACCTTAGTGAGGGAGAAGCGGTTTAGATAATTGAAGAATGGATGGGCGTTTGGGTTAGACTAATCTTGTTGGACCAATTCGCTAGGTGCACAACAATGGAAAAAGAATTTCCGAGTTGTCAGTAGTGAGCAAGCATACCTCCGGTGAGTTCTATCCGATGCGCTGCTCTAATTGGCTGCGCGCACAAAATGGAGCCGAGTTAATTCTGATATACACTGGCTCGCTTAACTATTTTCAGATTGCTTCTGTCATTCATCAGTCTACATCAGATGAGCAGGTGACAGGAATATAATCCGGAAAACGTGATTTTAACTATTGCCCCTGTTCCCAAGATTTGGCTTAATTAACCGTGAATGATGTTCGCGTGATTTGTCTCGATTAGCCGCTACTGATGTTGGTTCATTGGCACTGTTAATGAAACATTAGCTGCTCCACTGATAAAGAGGGTTTCCGACGCTTCTGCCTAGCATCACATTTCCAGCCGTTTGCACTGGTGACTGTCATGACCTGGCTTTAAGCGACAAACATCCAGTTTTGCATGACCCAAATTTCCTCATTAGATTAATATCTGGAGCTATCTTTCATTTTTCATTGAGCAGTAGCAAAGTTGAGTAGCTAGCAAGGCTTGCTACAGAGCTAGCAAGATTTTCTGTTTAGGTTTTATATTGAATTTACTTTTACATCATCTGATGCAACTGGCTTGCTAGTACTGCGATATTGTTATGGTTTTCTTAGATGTGTTCAGCTAACCATAGCTCCAGATGTGATGCTCCTGAGAGTGCAACTGACAATGAGTGGGAAGGGAAACAAAGTATTGACAATATTAAAATATGCGTGGATCGAATGTTAGATTTATGAAACAACATTTCAAAGTTATGGAATATTTACACATTAATTATCAGATATTTTCAAATATTTTGTCTGTCGCTTAAAGTCAGTTCATCATTCAACAGTGAGAATGGCTGGAAATGTGTTGCTAGTTAGAAATCCTCTCGTTTCTCGCTGGAGCAGCAAATGCCTCATTAAGAGTGCCAATGAACAAACATCAGGAACAGGTAATCGAGACAAATCATGCAAACATCATTCGTGGTTAATTAAGCCAAATCCTGGGAAAAAAAAAAATAATCACATTTTCAGGATAATATACCTGTCATCCGCTCAGCACCAGATGGAGATTGATCAGTAGCAGAAGCAAACCGGAAATAGTTAAGCTTGCCAACGTATTTCAGAATGTACTCAGCGCCATCTTGTGCAATTAGCCAATCGCGTTAATGCAGTTTAGAGCACTGAGACCAGAATACAGCACGCCAGGAATAACTCATGAATTTTATTTTTTTCCATAAGTGTTGACCTTCACACAATTTCACATGGCAGCCAGCAGGCATACAACTTTCCCAAGGGCCTTGTTGCTTTTCAACAAGCCAAAGCCATAATAATATATGCAGTCACAGCCACTAATGCATGTAATTATTATGATATTGTATGTGCACCCACAGCATCAAATTCTGTTCATGATTTGAAGAGCGTACATGCTATAATGCATTATTCAAAAACTTGAATGTGATTATTAATAGCATCAACATAAGCAGAATTATAGACTTTGTGGTAGCCTGTGTCAAGGCCTGCATATTTAATAGTTTTTAAATGGAGTTCCACGAGTCAAATCACACATAACATTCAGAATCTCCTCTGTTGTGAAACACGTCCGTAATTATTCAGTGGCTCGCAATCAGTATAAAACACAAAATGTGCAACATAGCCTTTGGCCATTTTCCTCGTAACATGCAATGGAATGTCGAAGTACAAGCCATTATTTAATTTTAAGCAATAAATTTCCAAGTGGCACTGAACAATCTTTCTCATGGAAGTGCTGCCTGATAACGGACAAACAATTCAGCGATGAAAAGGACACCACTCACCACTTCCATCATGAGAGCTGTTAATTTCTTTGAAATTCTTCTTGGCTTTTTTGTCTTCTTTTTTTGTCTGAGTGAAAAAAAAAACAGTAAGGCACAATTTATTATGTTAGGCTATTCATTCAAATTCTACGCTCATAAAAACACATTAGAAAAAAAAAAAAAAACTGGAGAGGAGATGGTTCACATTTGTAAAGATGGCTGATAGACATTGGAAAAATGCTGCCATATTGCATACAAGAACTGTGCTTTGAGAACTTGGAGCAATAGTGAACCTTCCTACGGAGTGGGCAGCCAATCAATATTCCTCAAAAAGAGCATTGATAATTCGTCCAGGAGGTCACAGAAGAATCCAAGTTTAACACTGCAAACCTCACTTGCCTCAGGGTTCACCATTCCAAAATACACAAGCAAGAAATACTCAGATCCCACACCACGGGATGACTGATACCTGACCTAGAAACAATATGCGGAAGACAGGCAGACAGGAATGCAGACGGAAGAATGAAAAATAGATGCAGCAATACATTGAAATTTGTTGAGAAATATTGAGCGGTCCAATTGTTGGCCTGGACAAGAACGGGATGCCCGATATCTGCCCTGGAAACAAGACGCAGGGGAGGGATGATCCAACAGACAGGAGGATGGCAGAAGTATGAAAATGCACATCAACACAATAAGATGCATCCATATGCTAATTTCGTTGAGATTTATCGAATGGATTAGAAGCTCTGGCCCGTAAAAGAAGCGTGGTGGACGGACAGACTCACAGAAGGACAACACTCATTCCTATATTTCCATCCACTTCGTGGTGGGGGATAAAAAGAGACGAGAGAAAAATGTCATCCACGGGAGAGCTGCATCTTAATGAGAATTTTTCATAAAGGATGCCCATAAATCTGGAGAGCATAGCTCATTGCTTAAGTCTATAACTGATAACTTAAGTCCATAGCCAAAGAGCCATTTGTACCTAGATTGCTTGAGGCATGTTTAAACAAATGATAAGTATGAACAAATAGCAAATACAACTGCAACTGCAAAAAGAACAGAATTGAATCCACTAGGCAGTAGATGATGTTTACAGGAGTGAAATGCTCGCAAAAATTATGCTGTAAAATTGTTACCTCTAAAAACTCTCCCACTGGATCAAGCAACAACTTCCTTTGTTACAGACTGTGGGCTAGTGACAGCTTACAGGCATCACTACAATGTATGATTAACTGGATTTAGCATTATTATTTTTAGGTACATTGGGCAACAGCTTGATGCAGCTAACCTTGCATTTGGGTATCTAACCACATTACTGACAATGCTCATTTGAAAATAACTCATGTTTTTGACAAACTGAGTTGTTATCACATGAGCCTTCAAGGTGCCAATGGGAAAATCACATGCTGCCCCTTCAGTAGTTTGCCACAGCAGACTGATTATGTAGGCTACACATTCCAACAAAAGGAGGCCGAGTTCAGCACCAGGCTGACTGAAGCTATATCAGGAGCTCTTCAGAGAGCATTATCAGGTGCTCTCGGCCTCTGCTCTGGTTTGTGCCTGTTTAGGAATTTTCCCTGGAGAACAATGGAGATTGATGATGTATACAGTAGGATACAAATTCAGTTAGAACTTTAAGAGACACTTCTAAAAAGGAACCGTATCAGGTTACATCACCGCAGGTACAACGGCATCTTAAAGGGTCTTCTCCTCCTGGATAGTACAGTTAAAAATGGACTGGTGTACACTGGGGCTAAAATTGGCTTCCACAGTGCTATGCCAAACTATTTGGGGTAATTAAAAAGGGTTACCTTTTAATTTAAAAAAATTTTAAAACCAGCAAATTCAGTGATGAATGCCTATGGAACAAAGTGAAGCAATCGCAGCCAGAATTTGAATTTGAATACTTCTTTCCCCAAAAAAGGGCTGTTTGGACACATTCTTACATTGGAATGTGAACTCCATAGAAGGAAATAAGAGCCTTCATCTGCTCGCCATCACACAAAGTTCTATCAAAATACCGAATTGATCAATAGCTAGCTGAAGAACAGTAAGACAGAGCCTTGGATCTGGTCTATGTCTCAGGTTTACTTACAGGGGCAGTCTTGAACTATTGAACTCGCAATGTTTATCTGAATAAACACAAGAGGGCTTCAGAGAGCCTGACACTGCTATATAGTCTATAGTATGAACTTCAGCAGGGAATATGTCAGCTGTTGATGCTACTTTAACCCTTTTAATATCACATTTTTCCTTGAAATTTAATTACATGCATTTTACTCCTTAGACCTCTCCAACACAAACTGTATGTATTTTTTGATTTCATCATGGCTAAGTTCAAAGTAGAGCTGGGCGATAAATGTATTAATTTTTGGCGAAGCACAAGTTGTATTTTTTTTCCCCCAAAGCAAACAACACTTTCAGAGCTTCTAGAAGTTAAAAAAAAGGTCATAAATGTGACCAGAGGGATGAAACGGTTAATAATGCATCGTTTTCATTGTGCGTTGCCAAAATTAAATAAAGTCGATTCATCAATTGACATTGAAGGTTTTTTCACATCCTTGAACAGGTAAACAACAGACCTTCTAGGAAGTGGATTACATACGCATATCTCATTGACAGGCACGCTAGATACAGGGTTTCAACTTAGAAAAAGGGAATCACTGTTTCTTCATTGGCCAAAATTCATTTGTGATAGACATACAATGCAGAACCCTATAATTTGCCACTGCTTTCCAAGGGTAAAATATACACATCTAAAAATAGATTTCTGATTACCCAATCAAGAGGGCAAAATATGCATCATATCCCATTTCTGACCCTCTTTATATGCCTAAATAGTCCAGTACCTAAGAGGGATTCGCAAGGCAGATAAACCTCCCAAAAATTACCTGCTAAAATTTGCCCATGTCCACTGAAACTGTGAGGGTAAAACCTAATTGGCTTTATTTCTTTACCACATTAGTTGGAGAACCAATAAAATTTAAGCATTTAAGTTCTGCCTTAATATAAGGGGTCGAGTTCCTTGTGCCTTTCATCACGTTTCAAGCACACTTTCTGCCTATGGCATGAATGGTCCAAATATCTAAAATTCACAAGTAGGTTACTCTGCTGTCACGTGTGTGTGAAAATTGAGAAGCTGACCATGAATACCATAGAAGTGGGCAAGATCAGGCCAACCTGCTGCAAAGTACTAAAAAGATCCATGCTTAAATTATTTGCACATCCAAACACTTTCTTTGGACTTAGTTTTGTAACAGAACAAATGCACATTCCTCCTAACACTTCAGCAGTTGGCACATGTCCATCTTCATAACAGATGGCAAGGTGATCAATGGCAGTTACAACTCTAGTGCACTTGCTTTGCTCCAATTTTTCCATTCTGTGTTTCAGCCAGAATGCAGACTAGCAGTGAAGTTTCATCAAATATTATACAACCCTTAATAGCATATAATGGATCACAACAAAGCATGACTGGACGGCAAGAGTACCCACATTAAAAGGACCAGCAAGAGACAGATCTTTCAGCTTAATATGGACTAATACTCACCCATTTAAATGATCAGTTATTTAATCTGTCCAACGTACTAAATAGGATATTCTCCAAACAATGTTTAACCTAATCAACTTGGTGATCCCATGAGTGGGTTTATCAAATGCAGCTGCTTCATTTAAACCTTATGGCCTACTTTATATCCTAATGGAGATCCCAAGGTTTCCAAAGATCTTAAATATGACCAGCTGAATCACAGGGAAAAGTGTTTGAAAATTTATGCAAAAGATTTAAGTTTTTTCTATCTGGTGCAATGCTGTAACTATAATAACATCACGTATTTGAAAAATTCACTGAATATGTGTGATGTAGCTTAGTGAACAGTAACCAGCAGATGTAGAATTTGTCCAACATTGTCCCACAATATGGGAAAAATACTAACTTAATACTTGCTTAAGGGAAAATTCAAGCAAAAATGTGAGATTAGGGGATTGCTGAGGAGAAGGACAGCTAGTCCATTCTGAAGCACTCTTCTTTCTGAATTAAAATCCAAATCCACAGATATGAACTGCAAAATACTTGGCCTATTCGCACCAGAGGAACATAAATCTTTGGCTCCACACTGGGAATCAAAGGCTCTGCTGTCCACGAGGGGCTGCCTCTAACGAACAAGCTTTTCAAGAACTGCAACGTCAAGAACTTGTAAAACAATTCAGGTGCAGTTTGAAGCCAAATATTTCACACGGTCACAATGTTGCACCACATTTCTGAGAAAAAACATACAACACTATATTAGAAGAATCAATCAATTGAACGCAATACGGGCAAAAAGGGCCGAAAATGCCAAATCAGAAAATATCAGCATATTAACAAGAATTGTCAAAGAACCGGAATCGGAATAAACCTCTTTTTTTATAGACAATCGAACAACAGGAACCTTTAATCACAAAAACACCAAACGCGGAAGGAAACAAAATGCTGTAAATGCCGACCCGTTACATTTGTCAATGCGGAAATGTCAGTAAGATTCACGCATTTTGAAGATAACTAGTAGAAACGTAAGAATACATTCCATTGTTTTTAAAAAACAACAATAATGATTAAGCAACCGCTTTCACTAAAAAGCCTATTAAAATTTCTCACAAAGAGACTGTTCAACTAAGTCAGCAAGCCATAAACAATTAGAGACGTGGATGAGCACGCTGTTCTGTTCCTTCACATGAGCTGCCAATAAAGAAAAAAACTTTTGAAAGTTGCGGAACATAAAGTGGTCACGTCGTCGGCTGCCGCAAAAAAATAAACTTCCATTTCGTTGAAAATTAAATAAAGTGAAATTAACACTTTTAAAGATCATCGAAATCGTGCGCTCATCAATGGATCGCTCCAAGACAATATTATTTTTTGAATAATGCTACCTAAATGCATTAGCATCAGTTAATTTTATTTTGCAGATACATTATAAAATATTCATCGTTTAATTCGAGAAACAATTAATGGGCCAATCGTGCTTGCATAGATGACAGATACCTTCTTCCTGAAGACGCCGCGACATACCGAACTTGAGCAGCAACCCATCTCTGTCCGTTTAGTTTCACCGGCCGCACCGTAACCCCAACAGAGCAACCCCAACTTCAGCAGTTTCTTATTACATCATAGGAGATCGAAGGGGAACATTTACCGTAATGCAACGAAAACTCCCGCAATTACAACGTTCCTCAAACGAAAGCCAGTCCAAAATGACACAAGCACAAATTTTGCCAGAAGTTTCTTTCAGTATGTTCAGTAAAATCCTACAATTTATAACCTCTGCATTCTGAGGATATGTCTTTGTCCTCAAAAAAGACAGAAAAAAATTTCCTATGGGCTACATAATCCTTATAGCTAATGATTTTCACATTTTCCCTGATTTAGCTGACCCTCAGGATCTGGATAAAACCAAGCATCACCTGGTTCTTGTTTCTTATGTCACTCCAAACAATACATGCAATGAGGAAAGCCTGCAATGCTTTGCCTTGCTACAGATATGGGGGAAAAAACTATCATAATTAGAATGTTTCAATTTTGGTGAGGATGTTCTTTTTTGCATAAAATGTCAAAGATGGCTATGCATGATTAGTTTGGTGATATTGCATCAATTTGACCATGAGTCTTCAGTTAATTTGAGTTGTCAACGTGCCTAACCAAAGAAAGTACTTTTCCTTGAAGGTCTTTATTTAATGTAGTAAAACAAGGAAATTAATACTTTCCATTCCAATAATGCTTTGTTTATGGTGAAATGCGGAGCTGTTGCTCGGAATTCTGGGCCCCCTGAAAGTACACTAGTGTGGGCCCCCCACCCCAACACCCCACCAAAATTTTCATCACCTAAGATCAATTTTACAGAACTTCTTTTCCTAGACTCATCATTTCTCCTATGATCTTGACATGTCTGAACCAATATAAATAATTACCTCTGCCTAGGAGGTTATGTTTTACCTTTGGTTTATGGGCATGTTTGTTGGTTGTTAGCAACATCACAGAAAAAGTTATGGATGGATTTTTATGAAATTTAAGTTGTTTTCTTGGCTGATATTCACTTAACAAGCGGCAACCCTATGATAGTTAGAGACTCCAGTCCCTGTCACAGATAAAGCTTATATACAGTATTTGCAAACTTTATGGTTCGTTAAGTAGATGAGCCCATAGAAAATACTATGTAGGCTATGTGCATTCTGGCTACATTCCAAAGCTTTAGGGTATCGTAAGAGCACAAGGGGAAACTATAATCTGGAAAGGTTTAAAGTCTCTGGCTATGATTTTTACAATATTTTACCATGTTGAACAGAGCTGGGTGAAGAAGTGGTATGAAAATATTTCCCTCCTGATACCATCTCAAGCTATTGTATACATTCAGTAAAATGGAATTACGGTACTATGAATGTGAGCAGTTTTGAGTGTCTACCAGTCAATACTGGTATTTCATGCCACGTTGAGCATTTCAGGCTGTCCGAATTTAAATGTATCAAACATTTAATTAATTATAAATAGCTATGTCATGAATTACTAGAAAATTAGTGATTAGTGGTGTATAATAGAATTTTATTGTGTTCGTGGCTAGTCACTCCCCCTCTTTTGTCTATCGGCTCTTCTCGCTTCCCTGTCATGGGAAGTCCTCGTAACTTAAGCCGTCTTTTCCATTGTTTAGCCATGTGACAGTCTATGCTGTTGTTAAATTATGCCCCGGGAACCACATCAGTTGTTCATGTGATAGCATGTTTGACAGGAGCGCTCATTGCTCATAAATAGTGATTGCGATAAAGCGGCTTCTAATATCTGAGTTCCGGGTTGTTGAAAAAAATCAAACGACAGGTATGCATACATGCAGAGAGAGACGCCTTCCATTTTAGTTACATAATAGTGCTCGGACCGAACTGTCTGACTCAGACTTATCAATGTCTACGCTGTTCAGCTGTTTGCAATTAATAAAAATAGGAGTTAACCTTTCATGGTACACTATCCCCAGAAGCATACGAACAGTGACCATAGATTGGTGAATTTTGCTCGCTAGTTAGTTAATGTTACATTCTTGTTAAAACTTGGCTGACTTGTTGCAAGCAATGATCAAACACTGTCACCTTTCTTGGAAGATAAATCTGCAACGACCCATTTTTCTGTAAATTGACTGCAGGTTAGGGACTGCAAGCCCTCTTGCTTTCAGGAAACCATGCTCTAAACTACGGACCAAATTATCATAAAAGACAGGGGTCTTTACTCAAAAAATATACACATCTTTCACATATTGATCATAAACAGTATATTGCCATATATTCCTATAGGCGTCCATGTATCATGCAGTATATGCATACGAGAGTAATGAGAAGACAAATTGATGCATGTTATGTTCATGCATAGCGCACCCATGGGGGAATGGTTAATGAGCCATAGACAATGTTGGTTCTTCAGGGTGGATTGGAACTGTTATGGCCATACCATAACATTGCCTCAACTCTGCATACCTAACATAGTTTTGCATTAAGTGTCACAGTCAATGGCTCCTGAAAATTCAACATGCTACTTGTGGAAGTACTGTTGGTGAATTATGCATATTTCTCTGTGAAGGTTTCATGCTACTTATTTCATTATGTGCAAAGGTATGCATGTTGATACACATCACTTCAATGGTTAAAATAAATCAAATTTATCCATATTTCCTTGTGTTCTTATTTCGGTATTAATGAATAATATATGCATGTTACATAATGTACGACCGTTTTTTGACAAAAAAAAGGTCTCTAGAATTTATAATCACGTGCTTTGCCTGTAGTCTAATAATAATAATAATAATAATAATAATAATAATATGTTTTTAGTGACATTATTGGAACAAAAAAAAATCAAAATTAGAGACACAGATATAATTAAAAATTATAGAATGAGATAATAAAATTTTAAATAACATGATTACAACTTATTTTTGACCAAAAGTGTACAAAATACACAACTTCCATAAGGCAGGTACAGCCAAGCAAGATGTAAATTGCTCATTTGCAGCTTCAAATCATGTGACTCTTTTAGTCTGCCATACCTGTACTCAGGCAAAGCACTGTTGAAACAGGCTTGGAATAGTTATAAAATAAAGGGGAATTAAATATAAATAAAAAAATTCCCTTTCAAGTAGAGTCTTAGGCTATCAAGTCAGAGCCATAGAGGGAGGACTGGCTGAATAGTGACCTTTATATGAAAATGGCTAATGCATAACAGAAGTGGTCAGTCAGAATACAGTGACACATTCATCTAGTTCACTCTGCCAACAACATCCCACCCACAAGTGTAAGGGGTCTGTTGGCAAACGACGGCCTTGTTCCATTGGATATCTGTCAGGTTGTGACATAGCCATGACTGTTAGCCGGAAAAATTGGCTTCATCACTTGATATCAGGAAACATTTGCCAAATGTGCTATGGCAGCAGACTTGGTTGCTCTGGAAGTATCCCATACATAATCCTGCCATGTTTGGATTGAGTGTGCTATTGCTGTTGTAATACACCCACAACACGACACTTATCCTATCTGCTACCACAGATCATATACACAAGTTATAATTTGCACAGCATAGCCAACTGGCATGTTGAGACCCCTCGCAATTCAGCATGAGGGAACGAGGGACCATTCTAGAAAAAGGGTGTACTTCAAAAAGGCTTTATATACCAGTTCTTTTTGTCATTTAACATTGCACACAGATGCCTCCAGCCCTGATTATTTCCAGTAATTGTGTCACTGTATCCCTCTTACTCTGTTCTTTTCTATACTTTCTCGAGGTGACTAAGAGCCATGTCATTTACGGGTTCATCAGAGACACAAGTATTGTGCCGAACAAGATGGTAATAGCACATAGAATGTCACTGTGCTGTGTTACAGAGAATTTTAGTCACAGATGTACAGTTGTGCGGGAAAATCTTAGTAGTTCCTACGTAACGATATCATCATTCCAAGATTCAATGTGAGGGACAATTTTGCTACCCCTGCAGAAATTCTCCATTTCGATCCCCTGGGGATTTTGTGTTGCAGCCATCTTCAGTTGAAAATCCTCCGTTATTTTTAGGTCAGCTGTCAGAGAACATAAAACAGATTTACCAGCTGCTCAGCAGTACTGGGTGTGAACAGAGTAACTTTCCAATAAGGAGCAGCTGTGGTGCTTTCCTTACTAGTGATGGCTGCCTGTACATGTTCCCTGCAGTTAAAGAAGGAGTCCATGCCTCATCGTCTGGCAAAAGTGAGACCAGGATCAGTGCAACTATAAAATTGCCTTAAAATAAGTGGGTAGTGTTATCCATATTCAATGCTGATATACTCCTCTGTTTGCAATTTATTTAACACAATTTATCACAGTAGGCGCTTTGATCTTCCTACGCCTGCTTTGAATTTCAGTGCAGTTTTAGTAAAAGACTGAATGCAGCATCGGATGCCAGTATTCCTAAAATAAAACACTGTGTGAACTGGATGAATGTGAGCAAGTGAAATAGCACTGTAGTGGCTCAAATCATTCTCTATTCTGTGACCGTGCTCAGCACTGTGGCCTACATTTTTCTGCTTGCGGATAGTGTGTGCTGCCACCCTTTGCATTACAATGTTTTGAAAGTCAACAAGTTTAGTTGGGCAGTAGAGTTCAATTGATAGGCTACCAGGGCTAGTACTGTAATTCAGAGGCTAAAGCTGTTAGTTCCTATCTAGGGCACCACACGTTGGAGAAAGTTAATTAACCTGCTTTACGTTACTTTAATTCGTAATTATTCATTTCTATGAATTACCTGAGTGAAAAAGGGTGTTCTTCCTCAGATAATATGCTCTGTTGAATGGGAAAAATGTCATACATTGTGAAGCGGGGTCAGGAGTGGAGAACTACAGTTCATAAACACCGTGATCAGTCAGCGATTCACTGAGGTCATTCATAATTAGACTAGGTCAGTATTTGATAGCGCATCGGACTTACTATATTCATCGGCATATTTTCGGAGGGCAGAATTAATGGTGATTTGTCATCATTAGGCTCCTAATGAAGAGAGAAGGTGGATTCATTATTCACCATGCTTAGACAAGAACCTCATACGTCCAAGTGGCTGCATGAACACCTAAAAGCTTGTAGTGGTTTTGCTTATTGAGTCTTTGAACTTTGATTGAGGTCGAAGTGTCACCTATTTTTTTTTTATATTTGGGCTTATTTAGCTTCTTGAAAAAATCTTAAAAGATCAGTTCATCCAGGGGCTTTAGGTAAAAGTTAATCTTAACCTGTCTTTTCAGGTAATTGATTTTCATTCATGACAAATGTAACATATGGAATCGATAACCCTGTATCCTTTTGACAATTGGAAGACCGGTGGAACCAACCGTCTCCACCTTTGCTTTGGATGGCATTCCAACATAGCGCCTTACAAAAATATTCACCCAAAGCTCAGGCTTTTTTATATTTTATTGCATTATCACATGGAAGTCAAATGGATTTTTATTTGGACTTTATGGAATTGACTTTCACGAAGCAGCCCAAATTGTTGAAGTGGAGCGTAAAAAACCCTGTTAAAAAACTGAAACTGTTGCGAGCATGCATGTATTTATCCCCTTTGCATTGAAACCCCTAATTAAGTTCTGGTACAACCAATTTTCTCCAGAAGTTACATAATTATTTGAATAAAGTCCACCTGTAAACAATCTAAGTGTCACATGGTGTTATTATAAATACACGTTCTACAAGGCCCCAGAGTCTACAGCACCGCAAAGCAAGTGATACTACCAAGCAACTGGTAACAAGACACCCAAGATTTCCATACTGCAAGTCAGATACAAAGCTGTAGAGAAGTATCGATCAGGGTTTGGTCATAAAAAATCCCAAACTTTGAACATCCCATGGAGCTGCATTAAATCCATTATTACAATATGACAAGAGAAGACAGTGGTGCCACGACAAACCTGCCAATCACCAAAACTCACAGACTTGCCAAATAGGGCATTAATCTGAGACCATGGCTGCGACTGAATAGTCATTTTTGCTTACAAAAGTTCCTGGGCCCTAGGAAATGACCCAGAAGTAATTATGTAGCAGCCATGATAAGTGTGTTCAAATTCTCTAAATGTCAAGGAAAGGTGTTTCAATGCTTCATAACCTCTTTCCTTTAGCATAGGAAACACTGAGCCGTCCTTGATGAAAGAAATGAGAATGCCATCCCACAGTTCTGTGCAGCATCAATATGTAGAGCGATGACCATCCACCCGGCCCATCCTGACAGCAAACATGGCCCTATAAAGATGCATGATGACATTGTCTAGTAAGTTATTTCAAATTATCTCAGCAGCGCAGTCATTTTTCCCAAGCCATTAAGAATTCTCCTTTTAAACTTTCCTTTACCGTGTGATGTTTCCCATTAGGAATTAGGTGATAGGATGTAATTTTTTGACTATTGGAGCGCAGCCCATGTATCAGTTAGCAAAACTCCTTGCACCATCCTCACAGTAAAGCAACATGCTAAGGGGATACTTTTCATCTGCAGGGATTGGGAAATTGGTCAGGACAGAGGGAAAGATGGTCTGGACTTAATACAGTGCAAATATAGAGATTTTAGATTGGCGTGAAGGTTCACCTTCCAGAAGGACTATGACCCTAAATATACTGCCAAAGTTACACGTTTCCCAGCAGTTTAAAGCGTGACATTTAAATGTTTTGGAATTGCCAAGTATAAATCCTGACCTAAATCGCATTGAGAATCAGTGACATTACTTGAGGATTGCTGAAAACAAACACAACCCATCAAATTTAAAGGAGCCGGAGCAGTTTTACCTTGACACATGGGCAAATCTGAGCAGCAAGATGTGCCAGCCTCGTAGAGACATATACCAAGGGACTTGCAGCTGTAATTGCAGGCAGCATAAGGTGGGTCTACAAAGTGTCGACTTTTTTTTTTCTTTCCCTTTGGGTGGGGGGTGGGGGGTGGAGTGAATAATTATGCACACTCAAAATTTATGTTATTTGTCTAAATTATTGTGTCACAATAAATATTTGGCACCATGTCATGGTAGGCATATTGTAAATCAAATTGTACAAAATAGGCGTGCAATGCACGGAATACCCCTCAGCCCAATGTCGAAGTTTTTGGAGACGCCCGCTCGCCTGCCGCCCGCCGCCTGACCGCCCACCCGCCCAACCGCACGAAGGATAGCAATACCCCGTCAGCCTTTATGGCTGAGGGGTATAAAAACTAATTCCAGGTTGTAATGCAACAAAGTAGAGAGAGTAATCTCAGTGCAGAATAGCTTGCCTGACCATATTCTTGAGGCAGAAACTTTGGGAATTTTCAGGCTTGATTTAGCACTCAATACCATTTATTAATCGAGTATCTGAAGTGTTACATCCACTTTAGTGATAGGAAAATGGCGAGCCTAGTTGGGCTGAACGGCCTGTTCTCGCCACTCATTATGTTATGTTAAAATCTGAAAAACGCCAACAATGGTGAATACTGTTGTAATGTCACTTTAATTATAAATTCTATGTGCTATAGCAGGGACACTCACTCTTTTCCAGAATGAGCCGCAGTGGGTGCAGACTTTCATTCTAACCATGCAGTTACACACCTGATTCTTCTTATCAGGGGTCTATGGCAAAAGCTTTAAGGGTTCATTAGTAGAATCAGGTGTGGGACAGGTTGGATAGAGCGAAAGCCTGCACCCACTGTGGCTCATTCTGGAAAAGAATGAGTATCCCTGTGCTATAGGAATGTTCTGCATTAGATGTTGGGGCACATTTTTACATTAAAACCCCTTTCCTTTAAATTAGCCACCTGATAGCTCAAGCTAATGAAAATTCAGTGGACTGCCGCTTACTTGGGGCAAATGAGCATTTCAATAGGCAGATATAGAGTATAACGCCTACACTCGCTCCTAGTGGGCCTGCCTCAGAATCGGTGTGAGATTATCACTTTGGAACAGTAAGCTTAATTTTTAAATTGAGTTCATAGTTGCCTCTAATCATTACTGGATAATAACAAATGCAATCACAGTCTCTCAAACTCCAAGAAGTAATTCTTGCCAAGCACTGGACTTTGTGATCTTATTCAATAACTTTTTTGAATTGTGTTGTGTATAACACCTCCTCTTCATTACCATTCATCCAAATGTTTGTCATTTTTTCTTGAAACCAATGCTGAATTAAACAAATGACTTGTGGAAGCCAAAGTCTAAGTACCCTGCTGTTGTGTGTTCTGTTTGAATGGTACCCCACTGCTGCATCTCAGATTGGCACTGAGATGCCAAAACATTCAAAATACTCAGTGTAGCATCTTGGCAATATTATTGCATTCAACTTCATACTTAGTTTTGGAGAACAGAGCTTCAACAATTACACATTGCAGTGTGCAAATTCCCAGGGCCCAGTTCTATATTCACTTTTTAACAGGCCTTGCTGGTCTTCACATACAACGGTACGGTGGCGCAGAGGGTAGCAATGGCTTAAATCCAGTGCGGGATTCAGTGCACATTGCACATTCATTCGGTGTTCGAGTGGGTTTGTTCCGCATACTCTGGTCTCCTTACAGAGTCCAAAGACATGTATGCCAGGCTAATTAATGACCCTGAATGACCCATAAGTATTTATTTGAATGAATGGAGATCTCTATGATCACACACTTACTGTCCAATGTCTGTTCCTGCCTCTTGCCCATGATGGGATTGGTTCCAGCCTGCATGTGGTCCTGACCAGGAATAAGTCGGTTTGATAACATACCGTATGAAAGGATGCATTTTCTTCGCAATTTTAAACTTTATTTTGGTCACCAGCATTTAATTATGTATTGTGGCAGTAAGGCGATTTCACCTCTCATTACAAAACAAAAGATAAGGGCTTGCAGAATAAAGGTTCATAGCTACACCTTAGCTTCAAAGCTTGGCTTTTCATCTGAAACATTTACATCGATGACAACAGTCTGTAATAGCATAACTGACAGATAAAGATGAGTTGACTGTTTAACCCAGGGATGGGCCCCTCCAAGCCTGGAGGCCGCAGTGTCTGCAGGTTTTGGTGTGTTTACACAGAAGTGATTCATTTAAGTCACTGGCTGGCAAATGAATCCACACACCATGATTTCCAAGCTTTTAATTTCCTGCTGATGGAACGGAGATCCCAAAATCCTCCAGACACTGCGGCCCTCCTGAACTTCAGTTGCTCATTCGTGATTTAACCTAATAATTGAATGTAACACTGTAATCTACTCTTTAAGGAAGCATTTTTTTTTTGCCTAATAACTAGGGAAGAACCAAAAGACTAAACAAATGGAAGCGCTCACTTACTGGCAGCTTTGCGTGGAAGAATATAACAGGAATTTATTAATGCCAAGTTGGAGCACTTTCTCAAAGTGTATTTTACGGAAATTAACCATTCCAAAGCAGAGCAAATATGGGTAGGAAATCTTGGAATCATGGCCATTTATCATTACGTAATCTATATTTTTAGTTCTAAAACCTTATTGTGGTTCTCAATTTGCAGTACCACACACAGGCACACACACACACACACACACATACACACACACACCCCGACACACACAGATACGGCAAGAGCAATCTCATGCACAGAATTTTGCTTAGGCTGTAATTACATGCATTTTCATTGTTTGAATAATTTGTAGCAGTATTGAAAATATTTAATAAAAACCGGGAAGCCTCTGCCTGTAGTTTTCTACTGAATTATTAAACAAGATGTATTATTAGTCACGTTATATTACAGAAAATTAGCATCAATCATTGACTGTATTAGGGTCCATCTAAGTTGTGTTTGGTTTTGTATGTTTATATTAATTAATCACTCTGGGACACACAACCACAACATGGACTGAATGGTTCAATGGCCTGTGCCAATTGCATGAGCTGAAAAGAAACAAGCAGGCATCATGGTAGCAGTCAAGAGAGGAAGACGCACTACAGCTGGTGAAGTTTTAAAGAATAAATAAACTGACATGTCCAGAACATCACATTTTACATGTGAAAAGGAAAATATAAAAGAAAGTGAACTGCAAATTAATACTCTGGAACCAGTGAGATTATATATATATATATATATATATATATATATATATATATATATTTTTTTTTTTTTTTTTTTACATAAGCAAACTATTTCATTATGTTATAAATGTTATGTGGTCACAGTGGTAGCGCTACCGCAATAAATAACTGGGCTAGATTCCAGCAGGCATAGACCAAGAGAAATAGGGCAAGCGGTTTCTGGCACATACTACAGTATAATGATAAAATAAACAGCCGCAGAGCTGTGCAGTGCAAGTCAATCCAACTTAATTGTCTTTTCAGAGCCACTCATTACTCTTACTGTTTTTCTCAAACATATGCAAAAATGTATGTTTTGAAAAATATTCTGTGCTTTCGAAGTCAAGGCAAATGAACATCAGCTCGAAACTTGAGCCTTGCCTGGACACCAAATCCAAATTTTGTGAATTAAGTAAGGCCCAGCTACTTTGTGAAGTCTTTCCAGCAAACAAACAAAATGTTTCTCTGATGCTTATGAACATCATTCCGCTGCATTTGAAGCTACAGTTTTCTACAAGACCGATAATTCATCAGCACATTACCTTCCATCCAAAATAAAATTTGTCAATGGTGCCCTCTTGTGTAACATAACTATAAACACATTGCCATATTGAGCTTCGTCTCAGAGTACACAGTGAATGGCAGTGAAAACCGAGCAGTACAGTTCCTTGATAAGTCCAACATTAGTACAAAACCCAAAACCAGTGAAGTTGGCATGTTATGTAAATCGTAGATAAAAACAGAATACAATGATTTGCAAATCCTTTTCAACTTATATTCAATTGAGTATACTGCAAAGACAAGATGTTTGATGCTCAAACTGAGAAACTTTTTTTTTGTTGCAAATAATCATTAACTTAGAATTTAAAGGCAGCAACACATTGCAATAGAGTTGGCACAGGGGCCTTTTTACCACTGTGTTACATCGCCTATCCTTTTAACGACACTAAGTAAACGTTTGGGAACTGAGGAGACCAATTTTTGAAGCTTTTCAGGTGGAGCTCGTAACACGTGCAGAATGTGGCTTAGCATTGTCTTGCTGAAATAAGCAGGGGTGTCCATGAAAAAGACGTTGCTTGGATGGCAACATATGTTGCTCCAAAACCTGTATGTACCTTTCAGCATTAATGGTACCTTCACATATGTGTAAGTTGCCCATGCCTTGGGCACTAATACACCCCCATACCATCACAGATGCTGGCTTTTGAACTTTGCGCCTATAACAGTCCGGATGGTTCTTCTCCTATTTGGTCCGGAGGACACGACGTCGACAGTTTCCAAAAACAATTTGAAATGTGGACTCGTCAGAGCACAGAACACTTTTCCACTTTGCATCAGTCCATCTTAGATGAGCTTGGGCCCAGCGAAGCCGGCGGCGTTTTTGGGTGCTGTTGATGAATGGCTTTCGCTTTGCATTGTAGAGTTTTAACTTGCACTTGCAGATGTAGCGACAAACTGTAGTTACTGACAGTGGTTTTCTGAAGTGTTCCTGAGCCCATGTGGTGATGTCCTTTACACACTGGTGTCGGTTTTTGATGCAGTACCGCCCGAGGGATCGAAGGTCACAGGCATTCAATGTTGGTTTTCGGCCTTGTCGCTTACGTGCAGTGATTTCTCCAGATTCTCTGAACCTTTTGACGAAATTACGGACCGTAGATGATGAAATCCCTAAATTTCTTGCAATAGCTCGTTGAGGAATGTTGTTTTTAAACTGTTCGACAATCAGCTCACGCATTTGTTCACTAAGTGGTGACCCTCACCCCATCCTTGTTTGTGAATGACTGAGCATTTCAGGGAAGCTACTATTATACCCAATCATGGCACCTACCTGTTCCCAACTAGCCCATTCACCTGTGGGATGTTCCAAATAAGTGTTTGATGGGCATTCCTAAACTCTCTCAGTCTTTTTTGCCACTTGTACCAGCTTTTTTGAAACATGTTGCAGGCATCAAATTCCAAATGAGCTGATATTTGCAAAAAATTACAAAGTTTACCTGTTCGAACATTAAGTAACTTCTCTTTGCAGTGTATTCAATTGAATATAGGTTGAAAAGGATTTGCAAATCATTGTATTCTGTTTTTATTTACGATTTACACATTGTGCCAACTTCACTGGTTTTGGGTTTTGTATTACTGGGTAATAAGATATGGCAGTACATGTGCTGAGTTTTCCTAATTTGTTAATGCAAGCATGCGGAGGATTTAACTCATGTATGAACCATTACATTATGTACAGTACCAGTCCAAAGTTTGGACATACTTACATTTTTCTTACATGTTAAATAAAGAAATAAGCGCCCTTTAATTTCCAAAAAAAGGCCTCAATTCTTAAGTCCATCAAACTAACCAGCATTAGTTGCCATATTTGCTGAACATGTTCACTTTTTTTAACAATGGCAGACAAATGGCTGTAATGAGTTTGTAGCAGCGTGGCTGTCTAATTTCCTAAATTTCCTTGACTTTAATTTGGCCATTGGAAAAATGAATGGAGCCTTTTTGTGTCTTCAATTTGCAAAATATGGCTTCTTTGAAAACTCAAAATTTTTTTTGACACTATTCAAACAAGTGAATTATTCCGTTCACTACCTGTCACAAGATTCAAATTCAGATTATATAGTGAAGTTAAGCGGTTTAAATTTCGCAAAAAACAGAGTACGGTAACATTAGCAAAGTGTGTCCAAACTTATGACTGGTACTGTAAAAATACATGGGTCTCCTCTTTTCTTGGGAATTATTAATAGAACAAATAGAAACAAAGAAACAGATTGGCTTCCTTTTGCTTGTGGCATGATTTCCAGTTAGGTCATGTGATTAATAGTCACATTTAATAAATTTACATGTTCAGTAGGACTAGAGTCTTCTAGTCCCCTAATTATAATTGTATCTTGGAAGCGGAAAACAGTTCAGATTTTTCCTGTTGCTCTGCTGCCCCTGTGCTATAAAAATAATTGGTCAAAAGACCATATCAAGCATAATAACAAAATAAACAAGAATTGTGTTGGCCTCTTTTCAGAAAGACACTGGGACCTAAGTTATCTTCATCTATGGCAATATAAAATTAAATAATGATGAATAAAAAGATACTTTTTTACTTCCCAACCAGAAGATATGAATTTCACTCTCCCAGTATTAGCATCATGTCAGCAATAAATAACTTGATGCCCACATTTACATTTATGTCTCCTTTATTTCCACTGCCATTTTCAGGCCATATAACTCAGCACCGGCTGCCTGATGACTTCTACAGTTTTTGAACACAAGTAGAATTACAACTGGTTTAATGTTCCCTTTTACCCTTCAGTGTGATGGTGGTGTTGGTAAAAGTCACAAATTGCCAAGACAATGTGTCAATTTCATACCTCAGGCCTAGACCGCAATCTGCACTTTAGGAGTAAGCAAGATTTCCATTTCTTCAGTGATATCATTGATTTTGCTGAATTTAATTCACTCCAACAGCGTGCTCCATCATCATTCCAGTTCACTTCCACATAAGGCACATTACTGTGGCTCCTACTAAAAAAAACAATCCCATGACTACAAGCAATATTATCCTTTGCCCTCATCTCTCCCATTCTGGCCCATTGCAGTTCTTCAGTTTATGGGTTGATTATAGAAGCAAATGGCATCTTTGCAAGATGCCAAAACAAATTTCCAAGCCTCGTCTCAGTGTGATCCTTGTTCTGTTAAGAATGCCAGCATGCCTTTGATTATGAATCATCTATGCCTTCATCAAATCCTTAGTATACTCATCTCTCAGTCTCTCAGGGAAGGGCACGAGGGGGACTTTTCAACGGTCAGAAACAGTATGTGCTGTACATTCAGAATTGAAAGTGAACAAAATTTCCTGAATCTACCATACCTACATTTAAAACATTAACCCCAAATAGGTTTATAGGATTCATTTATGCTCTCACAGGAATAAGAATGCCAAGAATAAGGCAGTTTCTGACTAAAGATTTTTTTGATGCTAAAAATATTGATTCAAGTCCGTGCCAAAGAATTGTTTGCTAAAAATTCCACTGAAGAAACCATAAAAAAATTAGATTGATTTCAAGATGCAAGAACAGAAAATATCTCTGTTATAACAGAGGAAATACAGCACAGAAGCACTCATGAGACCCAAGACACTGAAAAAACAGTACTGCCGTCTTAGTCTACTCATGTGATCGGTTAAACAAAAACAGGTTTGTGATATAAGCTTGCCAGAGCCCTCAAACCAATTTTATGATATAATTGTGCATTTCATCAGATGAATAACCACGGAAACATTTGTACAACTGAAAACTGTGATAACATAAATCACCTGACACAGCATGTTTCCTGTGTACAAACAGGGCTCTATTTTCATGCCTTTGTAAATAGAAAGGTACTGTATGTGGTGGTAATGTGCACAATTTCACCCATCGCAAAAAGCATGCACTTGCATATTTAATGCACTAACCCGAAGGATCTGCAATGGTGGTAGCAGTGATGGTCCTAAAACTGTTTTGGGGATACAATTAGGTTAATTGTTCTTCAAATCAAATAACATTGAATAGCATTAGTAAGAAATAACTAAGATGTTTCCACTTGCAAGGTTCCTCACAAATAAGAGAACAGCAAGTGCTCAGACCTGATTTTGGTTTTGGCCTTAAGAGCAAGAAATTACAAACCGCCATCATTGGTGCATGAAGGTGAATCAACACAAAAGCAAATATCTTTGAAAAATGAATGGCATACCTACCAAAGAAAAGAAAAAAAAAATCAAAGCCCACTATCCATAGTTGTGTCTCACTCAAGTGTAGGCATGAAAAACAAAGCTATAAATACACAGAAATAAATATTCCACCAATTGTTTTGGATGTTGCAATATAAAACCACCAGCTCTTTCATAATCTTTAATCGTAATACACTAAACATAAAGTATTTTTCTTTTGCAGTAAACCGTTTTGATTCATATGTATTGAAAAATGAATGCAAATTATTTTCTGCTAATTCAATTCAATTCATTCATACCTCGTTTAGCAAACCAGATGGATTCTGTGCGCTAAAATCGACAGAGAGCTGATGGAAAAATCCAGGGACCATTGGCAATGCTATTGTTAAGCCGATTCAGATTGCATATTTTCCCTGTAATTTTATGATGAGATGATTTATATGATGTCATATGATTTATCAGTACATAAGACCAGCCTTTCACAATGTCTCCAAAAATATGATTTAGAATGATTCTCTTCAGGTTCTTCCAAATGAATCCACTGGTAACTTTTCTCAGCAGCCATAGCTGTATATCAACGGTCTGTATTTGCAGTAGTTTACAGTATTCTCTGCAATTAATTTTCATTGAGTATAAATGCTGTACAGGTTTTTGATCCTATTAACCCTAGAACACTATCGCTAAAATTAGTAACACCATCACAAACAGTGGGTCATTTTTACCCAATATAATGCACCAAATAAAAAGTACTTGTCATTAAAATATGACAATACATGACAAATTAGAGTAGTGTTCTTTTATTTTCAACTGTGCCGTGTCTAACAAAATGAAAAAAAACCCTGAGGTAAACAAAACACCCATGCCTTCAAAGATGTCAAAGACAATGCTGAAGCTGCCCAGGGACCCATAACACTCAGACAAACGCAACATAATGAAAATCACGTAAATACGTTTGCTTGGGTAAAAATCACCCAGTGATAGTGTTCTAGGGTTAAGCCAATATACTTTCAATGTAAATCTAGGAAGATTTATTATTTTTTAAACAATTTTTCAACAAAAGCTTATGCAACTTTACTGGAAAAAAAAAAACAGTTGTTGTTCTCATTAAATTCTATATTTTACACCAGTGGTCACCAACTCCATTCCTCGAGATCCACCGCCCGCCCTGAGGGTTTTCACTCCAACCTTGGCAACAATAGCATGCGATTCTGTTTAACTGTTTAGTAATGGAGTCACTCCTGCCACAGAAAGGTGGCAGTGAAAGCCCACAGGGCGGTTGATATCCAAGAACACAGTTAGTGACCACTGTTCTACTCCATAGTTTTACAGGAGGGTAGTTTTATAAATTAGTTCAGTAGAAAGTATCACACTTCCATTCCACCGTAACCTTTCATTTAAATGCATTGAACACTCAATCATTTAAAAAAAGAGACTTTCCTTTCAAACTCCTCTTTCCTGTGGATTTGGGCAACTGATACTTTGCCTGCGCACAGCTATCCTAGGAATTCCAAAACCTCAGCAAACACATGACCTGGTTTCCATTCTGTGACTAAGAGGAGCTTGGATAAGACCTCAATTGTGATTTAAGGCCATTGTATGAAATCAAATTACTGCATTGCAGTAAACAAGGACACAAAAAAGGCAGCTGCTTTTACTGCATCAAACTTGATCCCGTCAAGTGAACAAGCAAGGTGGACGGGGTGGCCAGTTTAAGTTCACACCTGCTCCATTTCTCAGCTGCTGTCGCAGGACCAAGGCCTGGCACAGCATAGTCAGTGGTGAGTTATTGACTGAACCATAAAGTTCTGTGAGAATTAATCAATTTGATTAACTGATTACAACCAATGGTATTGTTGGCATAAATTTTCTAAATTGAATCAGTTATAGAAATAACAGATGGAAAGATAAAGCTTAGTTTAAGCACTCTGAATGGGAATGATCAACCCTGGCACGAGACATGTGCCTTTTTTCTAACATTTGTATCAAACATCAGGGTGAAAAGATCTAATTTCCGTGTCAGGAAAAGCAAAACTGTTAGCAGCTGAAGTGAGCTCATGCACAAACCTAACCACTGTTTCAGGAATTCACAGTTCTCCAAAACGCACAGGGCTGAGATAAAAACAGAAACATTAACAGAAATGAAACCCCCCACATGAACTGACTCCTTCCACACAATGTCCAAAGCCATTACACAGAAACCCCCAGAGCTACCATCCCCAGTAAGTGGCAATGCTGGACTTCATTTTGGCCCTCTTAGTAGATCATAGGAAGGAGTATGCAAATAAACTGCAATATGCTCACAATGATTAACCCTTAGAGACAAATGCAAATAGTGTTGCTCAATGATGCAAGACATCAAATTCAAAGCCCTTCCCCTGCAGGAGCTCTTTCAACCAAGTTGTCACTTGATAAATTATCTTTTGCTGTTGAAAACCTAATTTATAATTTTTTTAAATTAATTTCAGCTCTCCACAGGTTCAGAACAAACTTTTGAACAGATGTCGACCTGTTTAACCAGATAAAACAGCAATCAGTATTTGGCATGAGAAAAATCGGTATGTACACAAAATCACGCATTAATTTTCCAGTCACATCACGCACGACTTACCGAGAGATGCATTGGAGAACTGTGCTTATTTTATTTTGAGGCTAGGCTAAGGTCTAACAAGGCATGTCTGGACATAACTCAGTCATTAAAAATGGAATCATTTATTTCAGAGATTAAACAGAAGTATAAAAAGAGATGTTGTAGTACACGTAACAGTGGAGATGAATTTACTAAAAAAAAAAATTAAAACATCCCAAGTCACCTTCAATACGCGAACAATTTTGGCTTCATTAGACAACACATTAATGCCACTAGAGATTCCAGACCCCCTGGCTGCTACAGCATGATCTCTACACTTACTGGAAAACTGGATTAATAAGTATTCTTTATATGTCTGCTCAGGCACAGCAGTGGTAAGAACACTGGAAATAATACCGAAATATTGGCATTTTAACGCACTTCAATTATTCCCACTGGATCAGACTCAAAATTAATTTCATAAATGATATGGAATCATACATATATAACAAGTCTCAAAAGTGCATTTATCAATAGTACCATCAAAAACTAATAAAAAATAAATTAAAAAAAAAAAACAAATTTTCAGAAACATTCTGCTAAATATTTGAGAACCTGAAGATTCACACACCAGCCATTATGATACAGTACACAGGAAACGCACTGTTTTCCCTAAATCAAGTAAAAATCATTAATTCTGTGCATCATTTAGGTTAATGTGTTATTTGCATTAAAAAGGATTAGCCTAAAAAAGACAAAGCAATGTAAGAATTTTGCAAAGCAGCGGTTGTCAACAACCTCAGACTTGACCTGTTTCATTTCCGTGAACACAGTATTTCCGAATAAAATACTGTTTCCACTTCTGAATTATTAATAATTATCGATCGGTCACATAAGTAAACATTAGGTAGGAGAATATTAAAATCCCAGGTGCTTAATATTGACGTGGAAGGTTCTGGACCTGAGCTTAGTCTGCGTGGACAGAGAGGGTCACTTTGACGCAGCCCAGTTCCTGCCCATTGGCACCCAAAACTCCCTGTACTCTGTAATGCCCGTTGGTCAGCCAGGATGGCAGGTCCACGTGGGGCAAATAGAAGTCAGACTTGGGCAGCGAGTAATCCCCCTTTGCAAAAAGAAAAAAGTATACAGAATATCATAGTTCATCAGTTCTTTCAGCATTTCCCTGCTTACTACAGTTCCTGTGATATACATAGCAAAAGGCATGAACCTCAGAGCCTATACAAATATTCACGAGATCAGACTAATTCATGGACAAAGGTGAGAAATCCAGCTTTTCTGCAAACAAACTGCAGTTGAAGGGAAATTATGAGCTATTCCAAGGTATTTACAAGATGTATCGCAGAACACAGTTACGCCTGGGGGAAAATCGAACTGTTTACATGATATGAGTCTTGAATGTTTGCTTTTCAATCAAAATGTGGAAATACTATGCCTCACAAAATCAAATATGGTTTGTGTTCCTAACAATTTAAGAGGAAGTAAGTGAGAACTAGTGTGGAAAAACTCATGCAGTATTTGGCAATTCCTCAAATTTAGCCCAAAAGCTGTTTTCAGATGAATTCCCATTTCCTCATTCCCTCAAATCTAGTTGAACTGTTCCCACCATATGAGGAAATGGTGGTGACAGCCCTGCTTATTTTAGCCTTATTTTCATATCACATTAACTCTACAATATAAACAGTATTAACATATACATGCGACAAGTAACAAATGTACATTTTAATAGGTCCCTTGCAATGAAAAACTAATATTTTCCTGCCCTCACACATGAAATTCGGTCCCATCTGAACCTAAAACTAGATAAATTGCAAAACCAGATTCTCTCAGCGCAGTTGCCCTTCCGAAAAGAAATCATGTGCCTGAACAACCAGATTCTATTTTGCACTCAGTGTTACAATGGAATTTATTTGCACAACCTTGAACAGGAAAGGTTTGTTTTTGGCCACAATGTTTACTTTCAGTCAGAAGGAGGAAGCCAATCAGGGCATAACCTCATTTTCACTGACTCACTTCCCACCCAAAACACGACTTGGTTAATGTGTGGAGTCAACAACAGGCCGAAGACTAGCAGCTAACACTGAATTCGAGCCATCTTTTTTTTTTTTTTTGCAATCAACTCCATGGCCTTGTTTACCGGACATGGAAAAGTTTTAAATGATAAAAAAATTAAGAAATGAGACTTAAAAAATATAACCCTTCATCACTCAATTAAAATATCTTTGCATCATTTGCTTGGTACTCCACATCAGAATTAATTTATATTAATCACCATTTTAGGCAAAAAAAACAATTACTTCTAGTTCCAACAAATCAAACCTTGACAATTCCTTAAAAGTATTGGAATAAAATTGTCGGAAAGAGGCCAGAGAGCCACACAAATGTAACGGTGATGCCAACAACATTTTTAGTGTAGCTTTTGCAGTTAGTAGGATGGATGTTGCATGTGCCGTTTGAGCCCTAATGGAGGGCCGAGAGCAGAGAAATTCCGATAGTGGTCAGGCGTGAGAGGGAGATGGACTCACAGCTTTGAAGGGGCAGTGGCAGGGGATGCCGTATGTGTGCAGGGGCTCAGGACAGTCCTGTCCAGGAGGGATAATCTGGTCCAACAGCTCACAGGCATCAGGGTAATGGCAGCTGCCAATCTCATCTATACAGGGAATCTTCACCCAGAATCCAGCCACCTCCTTCTCTAGAGTCACATTGATCTGAAGAGACAAGCAAGTAAACATCAGTACACTTCTTCTTCATTGAATGAATACGATATTTTATTTTTTCTCCCGGCAGCACTTTTTGTAACACACCAAATTCACGGTGTTTAAATTGGTCACTTCTTACGCCAATTTAAAGGAGCCAGGTCTGGTGAGACACTGCCGCTGAAAATCAAAACTTAATGATGAGTATCGAGTTTGAGACCTGATGATTCACTGAGACTTGACATGCAAGTAATTTATTATCAGGGGTGATTGCAAAAAAAATTCAAGCCTAAAAATTTTTCTTCGGGTTGGGTCATGAGAAATGGGTCGTTGATGGGCCTACATCCTGCATTTTGTGGGTCAGCATGAGGAAGTATGAGCTGAGCTTTCAACAGTGATGTAATAACACCGGGTTTGGGCTTTAACTAGGACATCAGGGCCTAAACAATGGCTCTACAGTCGAGCTCTGTTCATGATGGGTTATTCTTGGATTAGTAAGCAAAGTTCCTCAATTGACACCAATATAAGGCTTGATCAGAATTTTCAGCACAATATTACCGAAAATCTTATTTTTCCACTGCTGTTGAATTCACATCAGACGACTAACTCTATATCAAGAATGATTTTTCGACCCTACCAACTAACTAATTAACTCACTTTTGAAACACGCAAGACGTTTTTTGAAAATAATAATGTAGCGCTCAGCGAAGGCTTAAATATAGTTTGGGAAAACAGTTAATATATAGGGATGTAAAATGTTGATCAACCATTTTTATTTAACAGGGAAATAAAATTATTCACTTTGTCGCAAACGATGTCAGAAAACCGTTGACTTGCTGTTCAATAAGATGATAGTTCAATCTCGTTTTCCACACAGTTCAAAGCTAAATGTATTCGTAGAAAGTGAAACGAGCTTGTTAGCATGCAACCTCCGCTATTCTTAATGGATTCAAGACAATAATTCAAGCGCACCAAGCACTGCCCGTGCTTTATGAACTGGTAAGTTTTAAAGTAGATGATATTAAGGTATTTAGCCAACTCTGACAAGCAAAATTATTTTTGGCATACCTATGTCCATCCATTCTCTATACCTGGAACAGGAGCCCATCCCAGCTGACTCTGGACCAAAGGCAGGGAAGGTGACTACTTGTCACAAAAAGAAAGATTAGGGGGAATGGAAATTATACCCTTGTTTTTCTGCATAGTGATTTAGGTATGAACCTGTCAGCAGCTGTAGAGAATATACAATACCTGTAAACGACACAGCAGTAAAAGGATAAGGAAGCCAATCAGTTGACCAATCAAAAGCAATGACTGCCGATTACAGTTAGCATGATTAGGTTACTAGCACGAGAAGCCATAAAAATCATCAGGTCTAAGTTGGATACATTGCATCAACTATAACTGTCAATGAGACGCTTAATCCTTTTCCTGTTCAACTTTTCTTCAGATAGACATTACCACTCGGTGAATTTCGTTTAGAAATGAACTAATGAATTGCAATAATGTAGCATCAATTTCTCAAAATTTTAACACAGGTTTTTGTATTAACTGCTTGTTAACGACATCTGTGGTTACAATAAAGACTTCAGCAAGTGTATGAATAATGCCACTGAACCAGTAAGCCAATGGTGACACAAGTCTTTTGAGTGGTGGAAGGGTTAAGTCGCTGATATTGTCAATGGCCATACTGCAAATTTTTTAATTTGCAAAAGCAAAAAAGACAATGGATAAGTCAATCAATCGGACTTCATAGAGTGCAAACTGCCTTTTGATTAGCCAGGTTCTCTCAGGCAATCAAAGGATGTGGATCGACAAATAAAGATGAACTTTGCAAGTGACCCCCACCACCTAAAAAAATAAATACGTTTATACGTTTACACATATACACACACACACACACAAATAAAAGCTGAATATAGCCTACATCTGGAACCAGATGTCTGGTAGCAGTCAAAAACAGTGATGGAATAACGATCAAGTATGGCAGATATTAAATTTAAAAAAAAAAGATATTGAAACCAGTATTACTGAAGCACACAACCCAACAATAGAAATTTTACAGCTATTGGGTAGACAGACAGACCATTATGAAGAACTGATGAGTTCAGTGTGAACTTAAGACACTTCTCTCTTCAGTAAAGCAGACTTGTGAAAGGCTCACTTCCTCAAAAACCCAGATGACCCCACACTTACTCACAAACACACCCACACCACTTTAAGGAAGAAGCCGTTTCAATGTTTCAAAATGTGGAATGCTCAGCCAATGAGGGCGAGCAGGAATACAAAATCAATACAGAGAATACAAATCTTGTCTCAAAGATGTTTAAATCCCACCTCCATGCAATTTACGCAAAATTCATGCTAATTATATTCCATTTTGGCAAGTGCAGGTCTGGTCAGCAGTCGCTTGCAGTATGACTTCGTAAAACAAACTCTAAATTTGCCATACTTAACAGTAGACTAAGCGCACACCACTGTTTCTGCGTGCATAAAAATATAAAACATATAGAGGAGGGTTGACAAATTAAGGAAATATTCAACATAAAAATTCTGTGAAATAGTGGGCCTCCACAAGCTGCCATAAAAGCTTCAATGTGCCTTGGCATAGAGCTTACAAGGGTTCATCCTCCCTGGGGGGGGATGAGGCATGTTCCTCCCAACACATATTCCTGCATTTGAGGTTTTGATGATGGTCACAGAGAGGACCATCTTATAAACCTTGTTAAAAAAAAAAAGAATCTCCCATAGAAGTTCAGTCGTTTGGAGAGAAGATACTGTGAAGGCTGTGGCATATGCTTGTTATCATTCTTAAACAAACCATTCAGTGAGCCCTGGTGCAATGTAGGACTTTGCCCATTTGTCATCCTAAAAGATAGCTCACTGATCACGTCAGAAAAACATCATTGATCACATAGAATGACCCAGTATTGACTGGGTAGCGATCCCTCCCAAACAATGCTAAGAAAATGAACAAAATTATTATTTTTGTAGATGCGTTGATCCAGTTTTTCCCCCCTCTTCTTTAATCCGTCATCCGTCTCTATACATACAAGTTTAATATAAAGGTCATTCGTTCACAAGCAATCACCACATTTAATCACCACAAAGGCTTATGTTGCATAGCAGATATCGCGGAAGGGTGACATTTGTTACCTTTAACAAATGAATAAAACGGCAAGTTTGACATCATTCACATTTGAAAAACAATGGTAAAATATTCACGGTCTTCTCGCCATATTAAACACAATAGATAGGGAAATCCGACAGACAAACTTCCAACTGGACATACGTTCAAAAACAGAATTATTGGCCAATCAACGACTTTGGATGAACAGAATATTAGCTACATGTTTTCAAACATTACCACCATCGACAAGTCCTACACTTACAGAGAGCGGTGCGGCCAGTTCCACTTTAGTAGAACCAGAGGCACTAGCAGTCAGGTCCCCGGGGATACCTATCGGGTCAGGGGACAAATCGAGGCTCTTGAGCATTGCTGGGTCGTCAGGTTTACCGCAGTTCTCCCACGTGAAACCGCGAATCTGTGAACAATGCGAGGAAAAGAAAATTACGAGCCTTCGCTCGACACAATACACCTTACTTTGGTGCGCTGAAGTAGACGGACAATTTATGAACGTATCGGCAAACACACAACATGTAACTGAGATTCCATGCGAGCACGACAATGTAACGGAATGTCGAGCAAAGTACAACAGCATATTGGCAACATTATCTTATGCATTTACCTGAGTGTATTTTGAAGCGCGTCTGTTGAATTGGAAATTGCATTCGCCGAGGAGAATAAAAATGCTGAAGAAAAACAACGCTTTAAAAACTGCGATAACGGTTCTCATGTTGATTGGCTGTTTGCAGCAGGCTACGCGACGGCAGCAAAGCGTCTACGAGGACTTCTCAGTATGCAAGTATGACAACTGAAGCTGGACAGAGCACTACAGTGCTGTGAAGTCTGCCTGCGCCAGTACTCAACTAAAAAGTACATGGCTCAGTTTGAATTCTTAATTCTCTTCCGCATTAGCCAGTAGCTCGGAGACCGATGGAACAGGGACCTCTTACGGTGGGAGGACCACAGACAAACGTGCTATGCTTTTTCACAATGACCGCAGTCCGCGCAAACCGCAGCACGGGGTACAAGCAAAACAATTATATGATATTAATTGCTTATTTCCTTATTGCCTTGTTATTGGCCTGAGGGTCGCCGTATCGGCCGAGGGCTAATACCGCGACCCAAAGGCCAATAGCAAGGCAATGCGAAAATAAGCAATTTATAATATTTTTATTAATTGGTTAAGTATGTTGTGCTATCATGACAATATCATGACTATGACTTCTGAAGTACACGACTTCAAGACTCATTAAAGAGATAAATGCTAGGTCTACGACTGCTTGTGCACCTGCTGAACTCAGCCAACACAGGGTCGGCCAATACAGGATATACTGGCTGGCCGTTTTTACTATATGCAGTCAATAACATACTTAACTAATTAATGAATAGAGTTATTTGGGACTATATTAACAAAATGCAGAGAAAAGCATTCAAAATGAAATGTGAGCAAAATTTAATTAGGCCCATTTTAATATGTATTTGAGCAATTAAATATACAATGAAGATGATCATTCAAAAATAATTTAAATAAAGAAGATAGTTAAATGTACAACCATACTCAGTGACGAAAATTGATATTAATGCACAATAATGAATTTAATTGTCTTGACCATAAAAGGGAACAATTAGATATCCATGAATGCACCCATTGATTGATGATGTGATACAACAGTCGGACAACAGTCTGCGTGTGGAATCAGCAAGTTTCAAATTTAAGCGCTGCAAGAGCTGCTGGGTAATGTCAAAGGTCAAGGCACATAGACATTGCACACTCCCAGGATCATGGCAGCAAATTATGAACAAGTGTGCCTGTGGCAGGGCTCTCAACTTTCATGCATTCAGCTTGAGTTTAAATGAAAATTCATGTTTCCGTGCTGTAGTCAGAAATTATTCAATCAGCGCATTTGCAAGAGATTCTCAGGTGGAACTGAAGTCCTTGTGCATTGACGTTTATCAGTTTCACATACGTTACGGTGGATTTCGCCACTAGTAATATGGAAATCATGTATGATTCCGGACTTCTCCCGCTTTTCTTCACTCAGGGGTTGGAAGCAATGGAATTGCATAAAAATGTTTCAAATGGTCTTATTTCATTTATACAATTTGAATGATCGTTAAACACGCATTGCACTGATTGAATAATTGCTGACCACAGCACAGGAACGTGAATGAAGCACTAAATCTCACGCGGTAATCTCACACTTACTTTTACATGCGTGAGAATTGAGAGCCCTGCTGTGGAAACGGGATAGATTGCAACAGTTCCTTTGTGACAGGGGTTTGCCAGTGACAGGAAGAGTGGAAGAGCTTAGAGCTCTAGTGCGCGGTGCTCAGTTTTTCAGTGTACCACTGAAAACCATGGCAAAGGAGGAGAACCAGCTACAAGCGGATCAGTACTGGAGTCTACTTACGGTCCGTTGTGTCACCTTACCCAATCAATTTGCCCACCTCACGTATGGTTGGTTAGGTATGTTACTGCATTATTCAAGAGAGATGGATTAATACCGGTAGTTCGTAACAGGACAGCGTGCTTGCTAGTTTCTTTATGTGCTTTGACTAGTGACCTGGTAGTGTCACTTGGCTGCCCTGACATGGGCACTGATTTGTCGAACCTCACTTATTGTTGGATTGAAAGGAGGGTGTCGTAAAGACAAAAATGATATTGTATTATCAGTTTGAAAATTAAATATCTCGTCTTTGTATTCTGCTTTTATTCACATTTTACACGACACCCAACTTAATTGAAATTGGGGTTTGTATACATTACAAGAGGTTTTATTTACTGCCATCAAAGTTTTCTTTGAATCACAAAGCATTTCTCTTGTGCTCCTAGTCCAAGGGCAGATGACTGGAGTCACTGTCGGAAAACTAAAGCTAGTTGTCTAGATAAACTACTTTGTAATGTATTATTAAACACACAAAACGAGGTAAAGTTTATGCCAATTAGTGTAGATGGCAGTCTATCAGGAAGGTGAGACCGACACAACAAGCACACATACGTGAAGTCAGTTACATTATCATTCAATCAACATGTATCAACATCTCCTAGTATAAATGACTGTCTTACAAAAATTGCAAGTTAAATTGACAATGCATAGTGTAACATTTTCAGCAGTTTTTCATTTACAAATTACTTCAGAAGTATACTCAACAATAAAACAAAATAATTGCTTGAAGCATTCTCTGAGTCCTGACTGGGTCACGCTGAGGTCCGAATTTGAGGGCAGCTGCTGTAACCACATGAATAGTGAAAAGAATCATCAGGAAAAAGCAGAAATTATGTTGCAAAGTGGTTAACGAGACAATAGCTGCGTTTCCATAAAGTTTTGAGCGAAATTTTCGAGTTTCGATAAAGTTCAATTGCAGCTTGCTGCTGTTTCCATAAGAAGCGGCATCAAATTTCAAATTAACTTCCCACAATTTTCTGAAATAATGAAGCTGATCATGGGAAACACTTTGCCTCTGTGCAATGCCCTATCCCTGCTCTAACTCTAAATTCACCTTAACAAATATGTTTCTGTGGCTGAAGTAATCATTAATTGCCTTGTGCAAATTAATAGGCTAGTTAACGGTAACTGAAGTCAGCCAGCAAGCTAGTTAACATGAAGGTAACTCAATAGCGAACGCAGCTGTAGTTAATGTTCAATTTACTAGTACAAAATCGATTGCGCTGTAACATACTTTTTCAATGTTATTCTTCCCCGTTTACTGCAGTCCTTTCTACACGTTATGTGCTCGTCTCCATCTTGGCCAAACTTGAAATGTCGTATTTTACCCCATACTTTTACCAAGCAGTCTATTAAGAGAACCCAGCTAGCTGCTTCGCCAATTCCATGAGAGTATAGTTGAGTCCAGAATCTCAATTCTGTGACCATCCTCTGGCTAATATGTTTTGATGATTGATTTGACTTCTATGCACCTCATGTGGCAGGCTGAAGGAGGGCCCGGGCGGGGACTTGAACCTCCAGACTCCCGGGTAATAGTCAAACGCGCTGCCAACATCGCCAAAGAGCAGCTTTGTGAACAAAATGAAAGTGAACGGTACAGGTCCCTCACTCTTTCAAAACTCTTCAAATACACAATCAAACAGCTCCAAAATGCTCATGCCCACAAGTTGTGACCTGCACATTCACCATGCTACGAAATAATAATGTATAATTTTGTAAAATTGCGACACATGATGCAAATACTCTGAACTACTTCCTGATTCGGAAAAAAGCTCTGTTTTGAGTTCCAGAGAAGGTGCAGAAAACATACCCTTTTGAAATCACTCCGCCCAGCCGGTATGTCTGGAATGTAGTTCCGGTTATGCATTTGCCTTAAAAATAACTCTGTCTCGTAATTGTGCATTATTATTTTATAGCGTGGTGAACGTGCATTCTGTTGCCTAATACTTTTCTAGGTCTCACAGTAGTCCACTGGAAGACACGTACAAGCTTGTTAATGTTTACCAAGTGTATTAAGAGAAAAATAAGATAAACCATTCTGATCTTATTGTAGGTTTATGATTGTTAAATATTTTGTTCTAGGCAATACAGCACCATTGATTGTTTCCACGAAAGGGTTACTGTTTCATTAGTGAACAAGTCAAGATAGCTAATAACTCCAATGATATTCCTTTTTGAGCTTTACTTTTATGCAAGGAATCATTTTTGTCATGCAAAGAAAGGTGCCTTTTGGAACAAAACTGGTCATCTTTTAATATCACCAGTTTTTAGTCTTTCAGTATTTTTCAGATAATATGGCAGCAATAGTTTTGATTTTTTTGTGAAAAAATTTAGAATTGCAAAAATAAGATATACAAGTGTTTAAAGTACTTAAGTGTTTTGTTTACAAGTTGTTTGCATTTAGTGTTAGATTAACTGTGATTTTTGCACTAATTAGAAGGATGTTAATTAGCCTACAATTACTTTGACTGGGTGAGGTGTAACATTTTCTGAATTTGTTCTTATTATGGTCCGACTGAGCCTGCACAATAGGACGCAAGATATATTGTGACTGTATGTTCATGGTGGAGGAATATATTTTACTTTAAAGGAAATAATTCATAATGTTTTCTTCATATTGTATTGCGGTACCCGGTTTAAAGTGATCATATAACAAACAACTAATCAGTACTGATACTTTATGCTAATAGATATAAGAGTGATAATAATACAGTAAATGCTCTGAATTTTTTAGATATAGCTGTGCAGTATTCTTAGTAGACTGAATAGCAGCAGATGATGGAAGACATTACAACAAGAAGAGACATGAGAATTTAATTTTTTAGAGACTTGTGACTTGACTTGGACTCGTGACCAAAGACTTGAGACTTGACCAAGTCTCACCCCACAAAGACTTGAGACTTGACTTGGACTTGTGACCAAAGACTTGAGACTTGACTTGGACTTGCAAAAAAAGACTTGTGAACATCTCTGGTCAGTTGTCATGGACACAATGTTGTGAGTCTGCGTGCAGCGCAGCAGAGTGGAGTCACTTAGCCACCCAACTCTCTCCAGGTAAATTCAGTTTCCCCTGGTGACGTTTTAACACACGAAGTTAAAGTTAAGTTAAATTTGTAATAGATGGAATGTAAACCAAGGCGATGGTTCAATGCGCTCATTAATCACTGGTCAAAAGTGACTCATTCCCGTGTGATTTGTTGGAGCATTTATAATGCAATTAGCTTGATATCAAAAACAGAAATGTTTGAATCCAGAGGGTCGCTGTTAATTTTCGGTATTATGTGAACAATATCACAGCAATGAGGCTGCATAATTAAACCAGGTCCTTACTGTTAAGGTAGTGGCTACGGGCAAGGACCCGTATCTCTAGCTTGTATGCTAAAGGTAAGGCAGCGGTATTATTAGCCTCTCATCTCATTCTATCACATGTAAAGGTACAGGCGGGTCCCTACCGACTACGGTTAGCCCTTTTTGCAAACATACGGATGGTAGCTATGTCCAAATGAATTTGGCATGTGTCAGCCGAACCAGGCAAAATTTCTTAAATTCCATTGACACTTGAAATATAATTGTTGTTATTTTACCGTATATATGTTTGTATAGATCTGGAAATTCCGTTTCTTGACGTAGCTCATAAGTACTCGCGGCCGGAGCAATATGCGACTCGGCGGAAATTCCACCACACGACTAGAGGTCTATATAGCCTGACAATCATTAGACAATCGCCTTATTGAAACAGCGTGCAAAAGAGCTAGATATGTTTGCCAGACGCTTTGCTACAACGCAGAACAATCGTCGTCTGAAACTCTCTTAAAAGAGTTGGCCAATATCAGTCCTGGACTGTGACTTAAGTACTGTATTTATTTCGACTTTTATTTCATTAGGCCGAAATATTAACTCGACTACATCTTGGAAGGCATAATAATACAGTGCATCCAGAAAAGAAGGGAAACTGGGAATAAAATGAGAAGTATTCTGTTGAAACTTAGTATCTATAAAACTAATTAGGATTATTAATTACACAACTGTGTGCTGTTTCACATCATTCAAAGAAAACAAAATTAGTCAGGCAGCGTTGTCAGAACTCATTGTTCTGTGGTCAGCTACATGATTTATGCACATCTGTCATACAGCTAGTAGGGTTTACATTTAATGCAGTACACATTACACAACCTAAAGCACTAATGGCCCCGTCAATGAAAAGTTGAAACTGATCATCCTGGTTCATCTGTGTTTAGGCTGTCATCATTTTATGTAATCTGGCGCAAAGTGATCACTGATTTACTCCAAAAGTGTCATTGTTGTTCAGTTGAATGTGGCACAAGCTCCACTTACTTGACATCATTAGACAGAAGGCATAGTTATATAACACCAAATTCCATTTTTAATCAAAGAATGTTAAGTAATTGTTATAGAATTAACCATTTATTCTTTGGGACACACTGTAAAATAGATAAATTGAAGAATATTTTTCTGAAATTGTTCCCCAATTTTTAGATGCAGTTTTTTTGGCAGATTGGTTAACCTCTGCCTGTCTTTACTTACAACATCTGATATGTTGTCTATGCTCTATTATGAATAAAATATGGGTTATTGAGATTTGCAAATCATTGTATTCTGTTTTTATGCACGTTTTACACAATGTCCCAACTTCTTTGGAATTGGGGATTTCCTAATACCGCACTGAGGACGTCCCATGCCACCCCTCCCAGACCTCTTGCCACCCCTTTGCCACCCCATGTAAAATTTTCTAGATCCGCCACTGCAGCAACCCCTACTCTAACATGGCTTGGGACAAGTGGATTGAGTGTACAATGAACAAGGGCAGCAAGATGAAGTCTGGCTGGCTCCCCATCCTCCAGAATGAAAACCAGCTGCTCGTGCACTTCAGAAATGTGAACAATGTGGCCCGGGTTTGGGCAGCTCACAACACCCTTGCCAACTGGAAGGAAACCAAGAGGAAGCATGTGGAATGTGGACCGAAATGAATGCGAGAAGATGAGCGATGTGTACAGGACCTGGTTGCCTGCATGCATGAGTTTGACTCCTTCCTGTTTGACCTAGTCTCACCCAGCCTCTGCACGTTACAGTCAACAATGCCTGCTTCTGATGAACTCAATGCGGTTTTCAATTCAGCTCATGCTGCTGGAGAGGAGAAGTTGACCAGCTTCTTACAAAACCAGTTTTTCACTAAGAGCACCTCCCTCCATGCACATGTCCCTAAATATTCACTCGACTACATCTTGGAAGGCATAATAATACAGTGCGTCCAGAAAAGAAGGGAAACTGGGAATAAAATGAGAAGTATTCTGTTGAAACTTAGTATCTATAAAACTAATTAGGATTATTAATTACACAACTGTGTACTGTTTCACATCATTCAAAGAAAACAAAATTAATCAGGCATTGTTGTCAGAACTCATTGTTCTGTTGTCAGCTACATGATTTATGCACATCTGTCATACAGCTAGTAGGGTTTACATTTAATGCAGTACACATTACACAACCTAAAGCACTAATGGCCCCGTCAATGAAAACTTGAAGCTGATCATCCTGGTTCATCTGTGTTTAGGCTGTCATCATTTTATGTAATCTGGCGCAAAGTGGTCACTGATTTACTCCAAAAGTGTCATTGTTGTTCAGTTGAATGTGGCACAAGCTCCACTTACTTGTCATCATTAGACAGAAGGCATAGTTATATAACACCAAATTCCATTTTTAATCAAAGAATGTTAAGTAATTGTTACAGAATTAACCATTTATTCTTTGGGACACACTGTAAAATAAATACATTGAAGAATATTTTTCTGAAATTGTTCCCCAATTTTTAGATGCAGTTTTTTGGCAGATTGGTTAACCTCTGCCTGTCTTTACTTACAACATCTGATATGTTGTCTATGCTCTATTATGAATAAAATATGGGTTATTGAGATTTTCAAATCATTGTATTCTGTTTTCATGCATGTTTTACACAATGTCCCAACTTCTTTGGAATTGGGGATTTCCTAATACCGCACTGAGGACGTCCCATGCCACCCCTCCCAGACCTCTTGCCACCCCTTTGCCACCCCATGTAAAATTTTCTAGATCCGCCATTGCAGCAACCCCTTCTCTAACATGGCTTGGGACAAGTGGATTGAGTGTACAATGAACAAGGGCAGCAAAATGAAGTCTGGCTGGCTCCCCATCCTCCAGAATGAAAACCAGCTGCTCGTGCACTTCAGAAATGTGAACAATGTGGCCCGGGTTTGGGCAGCTCACAACACCCTTGCCAACTGGAAGGAAACCAAGAGGAAGCATGTGGAATGTGGACCGAAATGAATGCGAGAAGATGAGCGATGTGTACAGGACCTGGTTGCCTGCATGCATGAGTTTGACTCCTTCCTGTTTGACCTAGTCTCACCCAGCCTCTGCACGTTACAGTCAACAATGCCTGCTTCTGATGAACTCAATGCGGTTTTCAATTCAGCTCATGCTGCTGGAGAGGAGAAGTTGACCAGCTTCTTACAAAACCAGTTTTTCACTAAGAGCACCTCCCTCCATGCACATGTCCCTAAATATTCACTCGACTACATCTTGGAAGGCATAATTGTTGTGTTCTGGCCTTTGGCCAGGACAGCATTTATGGTTTTAACAGTTTCATGTTTCAAGATTTCATAGTTCATAGTTTCATGTTCCATAGTTCATGTTTCATGTCACAGTTTTAACAGTTTCTTGTTTCAGGATTTTTCATTCCATGTCCATGTTTTTACTTTTCCATGTTTTTGTTTTCGCCAGGTCTGCCATGCCACTCCACCGCTTGTCTGCGTTCCGCCCCGTGCCTTCGTTGTTGCACATTTCTGAGCTATGGTTGGCTTTGGTATTTCCCCTTCCTTCTGTGCTGTGCTGATTCGGGGCTCTCTAAGCTTAATTGGCAATTAACTGTTTTTAAGTTACTAACATTTACTAACACTCACTGGGTGGTGTAATTCTTAGATAGGCACATTACTAATATTACTCATTTAGACAGGGAGTTTATTGTCATGATTCCTGCTTTGCTATTTCAAGATCTTGCTGTGCTTTTCTGTTCTTAACATTCATGCTTGCTTCCAAACTGCATACTTAATTGGTACTTAAGCTGAGCACGCTCATTCTCTTAATGAGCAGGTCATGTCATCCAATCTCTGTCCATGTCTTGATCTTGCCATGCCTCTTGTCTCTCTCTCTCCAGGTGTTACCCCTCATGTCATGATTTCTGAGCCTTTATCTGGATGCGGTGGAAGTTGGCTGGCAGACAGTGTCTCGCGTCTCGTTGCTTGTGCAAGTTTAGCCCAGTTCTTGTTATCATAGTTCCCTAGCATTTCTAGTTTCAAGTCTTGTCCCAGCCTCTTGTTTTGTGTATATATATTTAGTCTTGTTATTTACTTTTCTTGAGCATCTTGCCTGGAGTTTCCAGTGCCTTTTGTTTTTTGCCTTTTTGCCTTTATTGTTTATAGCTCTGTGTAGCTTCCTTAGTTTGTTTTTTGCAACCCTTTGGGCCAAGTTTTTTGTTGGCCCTCGTGCCTGTTTTGTTTTGGTTTATCAATAAATCCTCATTCCCTTTTCCCGCATCTGGTGTCACTGATTCCATATCAGTAATAATACAGTGCGTCCAGAAAAGAAGGGAAACTGGGAATAAAATGAGAAGTATTCTGTTGAAACTTAGTATCTATAAAACTAATTAGGATTATTAATTACACAACTGTGTACTGTTTCACATCATTCAAAGAAAACAAAATTAGTCAGGCATTGTTGTCAGAACTCATTGTTCTGTTGTCAGCTACATGATTTATGCACATCTGTCGTACAGCTAGTAGGGTTTACATTTAATGCAGTACACATTACACAACCTAAAGCACTAATGGCCCCGTCAATGAAAAGTTGAAACTGATCATCCTGGTTCATCTGTGTTTAGGCTGTCATCATTTTATGTAATCTGGCGCAAAGTGATCACTGATTTACTCCAAAAGTGTCATTGTTGTTCAGTTGAATGTGGCACAAGCTCCACTTACTTGACATCATTAGACAGAAGGGATAGTTATATAACACCAAATTCCATTTTTAATCAAAGAATGTTAAGTAATTGTTATAGAATTAACCATTTATTCTTTGGGACACACTGTAAAATAAATACATTGAAGAATATTTTTCTGAAATTGTTCCCCAATTTTTAGATGCAGTTTTTTGGCAGATTGGTTAACCTCTGCCTGTCTTTACTTACAACATCTGATATGTTGTCTATGCTCTATTATGAATAAAATATGGGTTATTGAGATTTTCAAATCATTGTATTCTGTTTTCATGCATGTTTTACACAATGTCCCAACTTCTTTGGAATTGGGGATTTCCTAATACCGCACTGAGGACGTCCCATGCCACCCCTCCCAGACCTCTTGCCACCCTTTTGCCACCCCATGTAAAATTTTCTAGATCCGCCATTTCAGCAACCCCTTCTCTAACATGGCTTGGGACAAGTGGATTGAGTGTACAATGAACAAGGGCAGCAAAATGAAGTCTGGTTGGCTCTCCATCCTCCAGAATGAAAAGCAGCTGCTTGTGCACTTCAGAAATGTGAACAATGTGGCCCGGGATTGGGCAGCTCACAACACCCTTGCCAACTGGAAGGAAACCAAGAGGAAGCATGTGGAATGTGGACCGAAACGAATGCGAGAAGATGAGCAGTGTGAACAGGACCTGGTTGCCTGCATGCATGAGTTTGACTCCTTCCTGTTTGACCTAGTCTCACCCAGCCTCTGCGCGCTACAGTCAACAATGCCTGCTTCTGATGAACTCAATGCGGTTTTCAATTCAACTCATGCTGCTGGAGAGGAGAAGTTGACCAGCTTCTTACAAAACCAGTTTTTCACTAAGAGCACCTCCCTCCATTCACATGTCCCTCTGAACAAACGCTTGACATTTGCCAAAAGGAAATGCAGAGAGAAGCCTAGGGAGGACCTCAGGGTGAGAACTGCTGAGATGGAAAGGAACGCTTTTAAGGCAGTTATAGACCTGGTTGAGGTCATCCAACTTGTGAACTTGTAGAGACATGGAGCTCCTGGCAGTTGGATTGAGACCATACTATGTTCCGAGGGAATTTAACAGCATAGTCGCCATGATTGTTTACATCTCCCCGAGAGCAGAGACGACGGTTGCGTGTGACGTCACACACAAAACTGTCGCGAGACTGCAAACGCTACATCCAGACACTCTTTTTGTTATTTCTGGCGATTTTAATCATGTTAATATCGCCCCCCACCTGACTGGCTTTACACAATATGTGGATTGCAATTATTCCACAAGGGGGCAAAAAATTCTTGACTTGTGCTATGTTAATGTCAAAGAGGCCTATACTGTTTCTGCACTTCCACCTCTCAGTAAATCAGACCATAATATGATCTACCTGAAACCTGTATACAAGCCTTCTGTACTCACACAGCTAATAACAACTCGGTCTTTTAGGAAATGGACTCCAGAGGCTAGTGAATCCCTGAGAGACTGCTTTGAACGCACAGATTGGAGTGTTGTGCAGAATCTAAAGGGTAACAACTGGAGTACTGAAACTTACATTGACAGAATGGTGGAATGCACAATGGATTATATTAACTTTTGCACAGATTTTGTACCCTTTACTACCGTCAGGTGCTTTCCCAATAATAAACCTTGGATCACAGCAGACATCAAGCATCTTCTTAACAAAAAGGAGAGGGTGGTTAAGGCTGGTGATAGGGAGAAGCACAGGGAGATACAGCGGGAGGTAAAAAGAAGTCTTAGAAAGGCCAGGCTGAAGTACAAACGGAAGCTGGAGAGAAGGTTGAAGGCAGATAACATCAAGGAGGAGTGGAGTGGAATGCAAACCATCACAGGCATGAAACGAAAGCAGCATCTACCAGCAGGGGATAGGGAGCGTGCAAATGAGTTCAACCTGTTTTATAACAGGCTTAATGTATCTGCCTCTTCAGGCCCAACCCCTGCCCCTCCTCTATCCTCACCTTCATCCCCACTTGACCATTACTTCCTCCCAACTCCTTCTGTGTCTCCATTACCTCCAACTTTTACAATTGATGAAGTGAGAGCTGAACTGAGGAGGCTACATCCGTACAAAGGTCCTGGACCTGATGGTGTGAGCCCACGTCTGTTAAAGAATTGGGTGGAGCAGCTTGCAACCCCCCTCAAGACACTCTACAATTACAGTCTTCATACTAGAAGAGTTCCTGTTCTGTGGAAAACTTCTTGTCTCGTCCTGGTGCCTAAATAAGCATGTGCAACTGAGATAAAAAAAAACTAAAGACCAGTGGCTGTCACATCTCACATCTCACATCATGAAGACACTGGAGCGGCTGGTCCTGCACCTTCTCAGACCGCAGATACAGCATTCACCAGACCTGCTGCAGTTTGCCTATCAGGAGGCAATTGGAGTGGACGATGCCATCCTTTTCTTGTTACATCGCACCTATTCCTTCCTGGACGAACCTGGCGGATATGTGAGGATGATGTTCTTTGACTTTTCAAGCGCATCCGACACTATTCAACCGGTCATTCTCAAACAAAAGCTGGAGGGATTGGGGGTGGATCCGACTCTCACTTCATGGATCCACCACTACCTGACGGATCATCCTCAATATGTGAGGTTGGGCTGCACCATCTTGGACACTGTTGTGAGCCGAGTAGGAGCTCCTCAAGGTACTGTACTCGCACAATTCCTGTTCACCATCTACACCTCTAACTTCCAATACCACTCTGACACGTGTCACATTCAGAAGTACTCAGACGACACAGCCATTGTAGCCTGTGTCAAAAACAACCAGGAGGGGGAGTACAGAGACCTAATCACAGCTTTCTGTGACTGGAGCACCAAAAACTTGCTTATTCTGATCACAAAAAAGACCAAGGATATGATCATCAACTTCAGCAAGAAAAGGAATCCTATGCAGTCAGTAAACATACATGGACAGGACATTGAGTGCGTGCACACATACAAATATTTAGGTGTCCACCTGGACTGGAAACAAACACAAACTGGACTGGAACATCAACACAGACAACCTCTGTAAGAAGGGTCAGACCAGGCTCTTTTTTTTGAGGAGGCTAAAGTCCTTTGATGTGCGAGACCAAATGTTGTCTATATTTCACCAATCTGTTGTTGCGGCTGTCCTTTTCTATGTTGCTGTCTGCTGGTGCAAGAACATCTCTGTTAGAAACTGAAACAGGCTTAATAAGCTAGTTAAGAGGGCGGAGTCTGTGATCGGGGGGTCACTGGACTCCGTGGGGGCAGTAGTGGAGAGGTGTATGGGGAGAAAGGTGCAAGGAATCCTCGGTAACACCAGACGCCCTCTGCATGGGATTCTGTCCGCTCAGAGGAGCAAAAGATCGGAGCGTCTCCTCTCCATTCGGTGTAGGACAGAGCGCTTCAGGAGATCCTTCATTCCTGCTGCTATTCGTTTCTGTAACGATCACTGTTGATTTGATTTAATTTGTGTGGGGGGCTGTTGGAGTACTTTTATTTTTATTTTTATTTATATTTATTGTCTATATGTACATGCTACTGAAGGACAACTGAATTTCCCCATGTGGGGATTAAAAAAGTATCTATCTATCATTCTATCTATCTATCTATCTATCTATCTATCTATCTAACCTCCCCAAGTTGCTAGAATATTGTGTTATTGAGGAGTGTGTGGCATTATTCAACTCAAATGGCACATACAGCAAGAGGCAGAAGAGCAAGCTCATTCAGAATTTCTCTCTCCAACCTTTACCTTTGCAAGAAACCTACATTGCTCTCATTGACATGGGCATGATCTGGAGGATGACAATTCCATCAGCTGAAGATCGGCAGACACAAGATGGCACCCTATACAAGTGGTCGTACTACGTCCACAAGGTGTCATCCATTATCCTTACTCTCTTTAGTAATGCTCACAGAATCATCTGTGTGAATGACCCATACGACAGATCATACTCAAGTAAAGATGATGAGTGAGACCCACAGATTCAGGTCGAGGCACATGTCCACAATATCTTCATGAAATTGGATGACCCATTCTCCTCTACTACTAGAGCATTCAAAACACTGTTGTGTAGTGTCACCAACAAGGGTCGGCTGCAAAAACTGATATGCAGCTACCTGACAGGCCTTGCACAGAATATAGGTACAGAGATTGTCAACTCAGTTGGCTCTCACTGCACCAACTTTTTGACCCAGCAACTGATGCAGAACTACAGCTTCGATCGTTCTGAAGCTGACACCATCCTTTTCTCAGCTTTAGCAGTTCTGCAAGAGTCATGCTATAGTGGTCCTGTTGTCATTGATTTAGCCGATAGAGCTGCCAATGTAGCAGCAGCAGTCATCTCACAGCAGCAGCCTGGTATGCTCTGTATCAAGAGAAAGCAGGAGACAATCCCACGCCGTGGTTTAGTGACTGAGGAGATGGCAGATTATATTGTGCAGGTACACTGTATTACAGGGTGTGATGCCAACTCAGGCTTCTATGGCAAGAGTAAGTTGTCAGTATATAACATGGTGACAAAGAGTGCTGTGGCACAGCAACTGCTCTCAAAGTGTGGAGATAGCCTTCACCTTGAGCAGAAGGAGTTGCAGGACCTCTTCAAGTTCACATGACATGTGATCTATGACGACAAGAATAACCCCATGGCTGAGGCCCGTGCTGCAAAATGGAAGGCAATGAAGAACAAATCATTCATTCGTCTTTCTCCAGATACAGATGGCCTTCCCCAACACTGCCTCCGTGCAAATTATTTGGCATATCGAGAGCACCATACCTCCCTGAAGCATCATCCCTCTCCACTTGGACATGGTTGAGAGCTGGTTGATGGTCGCTGTCGCCCTGTCCGTCACACGCATCCTGCTCTCTCAACACATTTACCTCCACCAGGGCCAGCTGAAGAAAGTGAGAAAGATAAGAGTGAGGAGGATGGTGAGGAGGAGTTGGCCAATGATGTGCGTAGGAGGATGGACGATTCATAAGAAAATGACACAGAATCTACTGAGGCAGAATGCTCTGATCTGGACTGATCATGACATGTTTTAAGTGTTTTCAGTATTCAAGTATAGTGTCAAAATGATGTCATGGCATCAGACTGATGTCAAAATTGGAATCCTGGTGGTAAACTTACCCAATAAAGTGTTTTCATACAAGATTCTAGTTAATATAGTTCAATACTTAAATTTTCAGGATGATACCAGCGGCCATTTCGGATTTTGCTCCGCGGTCAAAAATGCCAGGATTTTTGGGAGGGACCTGGGGGCTACATTATTTATGTATGACTCCTAGAAGTCAAATCAATCATCAAAACATATTAGCCAGAGCATGGTCATGGAACTGAGATTCTGGACTCCTCTAGTAGATGAATTAATTCCAGCCATAATTTAGTCCGAAACCTGTCGCTCCTACATTGTAATCATTGAGGGACTGAATTTGCTCTCGGTAGTTTTGTCATATTCTTGTCATTCAAATAATCTGTACCACCTTGATCCGATTAGTTTTTCCTGCAGTTCAAGATGCTATTAATAAGTGTCACGACATAGTCTAGGACAGGCAGCAACAGATAGAGAAAGTAAGGGGAAGAACGGGCGGTAGAACTGAAATAGGCACGAATAGCACGGTGCTCAGTTACTCTGGTCCCTAACTGCCTAACCAGAGCTAAACTAATCCTACGGCTAATCCTCAAAGGTTAATCGGGCTTGGGGCGACTTTTAAACACTGAACTACCTCAGTCCGCAAATATAGACTGAGGGAATGAATAGTGTACCCCGTATGAAAACAAGTTTCCCCCCAAAATCCCTTTAGAAATAACAAAGGAAAAATAACAAAGCAAAATAACAAAGAAGTGCCCCGATGGAAGGACCGTGAGATCCAGCTAGGAGCACGTTAACTAACCAGAGTAAACCTAACAGCGTACAAAAGGGGCAAGATGAGAGGGATTCTCAGATACAGAAACCGAGGTCCAACACCGGGAATTCACTGAGCAACCAGACCAAAACGTAAAGGCTAGAATTCAAGTCAAACGGGACAGGCCAAGGGTCAACCACCACAATCCAAACAAACCAAATAAAGGGCACAGCGAGCATCGTAAATCCAAAGGCAATCTGAGTCAACTTAGTAGGCAGTAAAAATACTCACAAGTCGTGAACAGTAGGTACAAACCGGAAGAGCTGGTCTCCACGGTTTGACACGAGGGGTGAACCGGAGACAGAAGTGTCAGACCTCAGGCGAACCAGAGGAAAGCAAAGATAACAGATTTCAGAGCACAGATTCACAAACGTACGACAGGGTTCGTAACATAAGGTTGTAACATAAAGATACATTTTTATAGTGTTATCTGCTGAAAAACAAGAAGTTGGCTTGCTGGCTCTAATGAAATCAGCCAAACCAAGGGACTCTTCTGGTGAACATTAGACTGCAATCTTGCTAAATCATTTGACGATACCGTGGTTTACAAAAACAAGACCCAGCAATCTCAATCCGTCGCACGAAACGCTGAAGGAATTAGCTAGCCCTGAGCAAGGATCTGATGTTGATCCCCTGGGTAAGCAGAATTCATGCTTTAAAGGCAATAATTATCCAGCTAATTAGTAGATTATTATATGATTTTAATCCCGACTTTTAATCCATTTGTCTGTGGATTTTCTAGGATTAAAATCACTGAATAATTTCAAAATGCCAATCAGTATAAAATGAATGCAAAGACAATAAAACACGACAATGTGACTGATCCATGAATGTGGAAATACAATTACAACACAAATTCTTAGACCCCCCCCCCCCCCCCCCACACACACACACACACACACACACACACACACACACACACACACTAAACATTGTTTTAAATGTTTATTTTTTATTTTTTTAAAGATGGAAACGTCTGAGACAATGGAAACCTCTCCATTGAGAAAACCATTGAATTTTTGCAGCAAATTCCACGAGTACCACTGGCTTCAGAGAATTATAATGTACGCGTCTTTTGCCACAAGGTGGAGTGCTTGTATATATTCAGCATTTCGGCAACAAACACTTCAGAGCCTTGCTACAAATCGTGACAGTTGCCACAAAGACAATTCTATTTCCCTAATATTGACATTTTAATTGATGCAGATGCAATCCCACTCATGTTTACCTTATAAATTATTGTGATTGCTTGGGCTCCAGACTCACTCAGTTTGAGCCATGCTACCCCAGGCTTCAACCAGCAAAATCATTTTCTCTTTAAGTCTGCAGTGATTAATTGAAGTTTTCCTCTTTTTACCCCATCTTAGAATTCCTCAAGTCATCAATTGATTAGTATCCTTAAAACAACAGGTGGTGCTCACTGATAATAAAGAGAGTGTAAAATTTCAACGTCTAATAAAGAATGCATTTATTCAGCAGCCTACTTTAAACAATTGCAAGAGCACAGTACACTCTATTTGTAAAATAAGAGAGTTTTCTTATTTGTATATGGTTTTTTGTCTTCGCATGGTAGAGTTTTCCTTGTATTTGTGGATGCAGCGACAAACTGTGTTCACTGATGGTGGTTTTCAGAAGTGTTCCGGTGCCCATGCAGTTATTTCCACCACTTATTCCTGTCTGTTATTAATGGAGTGTCACCTGAGGACCTGTAGATCACGGCCATTCAATATTGGTTTTTCGGCCTTGTCCCTTGCATGCAGAAATTTCACCAGATTTTCGGAATCTTTCAAGGATAGTATGCATTGTAGATGATGAAATCCCCAAATTCTTTACAATGTTGTAAGCATTAAATTCAAAATGAGCAGATATTTTTCAAACACAATAAACTTTTTCAGATTCAACATTTGATATGTTCCCGAAGGAAACCCATGTGAACATGGGGAGAACATGTAAACTCCTCACAGAGAGGCCCCAGCCCTGATTCCAACCCACAACCTTCTTGCTGTGAGATGGCAGTGCTACCAACTGTGCCACTGTGCCCCCAACATTTGATATGCCGTATTGCACTATTTTCAATTAAATATAGGGTTTAAATGATTTACAAGTCATTGCATTCTGTTTCTCTTTGCATTTTACACAGTGTCCCAACTTTTATGAGAACAGGGTTGTACATAATGAAATATGTAGCCATAACCCTTATGCGCAGAAGCCAAATCTGGCAATTAACGCATTACCTCATTTAAGGCTTTATAATTCAAGATTTGAGCTTCACAGAGAGGGGAAAATGGCTGAAATGAAACAAGACACGTGTACCTGTTAGAATTACGTTGTATTTCAATGTAATTTCACTGCAATGATAATTTCCCTCTGACCACCTCTGCACCACATCTGAGTGTGATATTCAAAATTACCTACAGATTATAAGCCAAATAAGATAGTTATCCAAGTGCCCCTCCACGCTCTCTATAAGCCCTAAAATTGTGCACAGTAAAATCATAAAATAATAATATTTTTAACACAGATCAACTTTTGACTCATGAAGCTCAAAGTGAATAAATGATTAATGATTTTAAAGTGGAAGTTCGCATGAGTTCATCAATATAGGCACGGATGGACATCAGTGGTCACCAATAACCTACTCGAACCTAAAACATGCTTTTCCTACTTCATATAGTTAGGTATTTTGTCCACTTTTATTCCAAACCCCATCAGCCAGCACATGTACTCATTAAAAAAACTGCTTATCTTACAATCAGAATGTTCACCCTGCAAAGGACAGCTTGCTATTTCCACCTCCCAGCACCTTAGCAAAACACAAGCTTGTATAAATGCCCTCCACACCCCATAAGGAGCAAGTATAACTCACTACCACAGAAATATCTGAAATATACTTTATTAATATGAACAGAAATTGCACTATCTGGAAAAAGTAGGCAACATGTTAACCTAGATTGAACAGAATCAGTGCAACAAACATAGCAGGGGATTTACTTTACATCCTCAAGATGTTTACATTTTAAACAAGCGCAAACCTAGGCATTTTATTTCATTAAATGCCGTATAAATTTTAAAACGGATTGCCACATTGTGAAAAATGGCACTATATGTAGTATCATTAGCAAAGGCTAATGGTCACTCATCATGACCAATGTGGCAAATTTGCGCTGTGATAATCATGGCCACGGTGGTAAACCAGAAAAAAAAATAGCTATAAGTAATATCCGGTTCCAGTCCGGACCCCCAGTGTCCATTTCCGTATCTTGTTTCCATCTCGTAAATGTAACCTGAGTACTTCTGGGTTGTTTTTGGCAGCGTTTTTTTTCAATGCGTTCGCATCATTCAGATGCGTGAAGTTGAGAGGATGCAACCTAACTTGCTGTTCCACAAGGATTTACATACCTTGCTGTGGGTCCAATCAATTACTGTGGAAAATTTATACTGTCTGGCATTGGATAAAAAAAAAAAAAACTTGTCAATCTGTAGATAGGTATCAGTAAAGTTTCACGTGAGCATGAACTATAATTGTGCCTTACACAGATAAACCTGAGCAATCACTAGTGACTGCCTTTCAGAGAGAGATCGCTTGAGGATTTAAGTGACCACTGAATTCTATGATGGACAAATCTACACATGAATCAGTGGTGGGGTGCTGTGCGATTTTAATATCTGACGACTAAACTTGACAGTAGAATGAGATAGTATCGATACCATGTTAAATTTTTGCTTCAGAAAGCCGATTTTGTTAACTATGTAATTGGGATACCTTTTGGCTATTATAGCTAAACTGGTTCCAATAAAGGAAAACAATTTTTTCTGTCGCAAGAGATCATTTTTATGAACCGCTCCATAGACACTATAGGCACGTATATTAGGCATTTTGTGCATCAGGCTTGGCTGAGGAGTTAAATTCATACAATTCCTGGGAAACAGGGATGGGACCTAACTCATCCATATCCCAAATCTTATTCAAACACCCCTTCCATGTGAATATTCGATAACCGTTTCGGGTATACAACCTATTGATAGGATAGTGTACCAGCATGCAGAAATAGAGCAGCTCGTTCTCTTTACGATCTGCAAAGAGTGGTAAACATTCACATAAGAACATGCAGTGTTCACCTAATCCCTGCAATAGATTGGTGAGCTGACCAGCGAGTGCTCCTGCCTTTAATCCACAGTCAGCTGGGACGGGCTCAATACCTTCTGGAACCCCTGATGATGAAGAGGAGGTTTTGATGGTGAATGGATGAATAATTCACTAGTTATGCATTCACAAATGTTTGATACCGGTAATATTATTGTACCAGTATCAAACATCTGATTGCTTTAGTTGGCGATATAATTAAAATGATCAATATATATTTCCACTGTGACAATGCATGTCCAAAGAATCTGAATACAGTTGTCCAATGTTTTGATGCACACAGCAACAAATTGACCAGAGACCAGTGCATAACCTCCAACAGCAATGCATCAGTCCACTTTCACATCAAAAAATATGGCACCAAACCCTTTCAGTGACATTTTAGGACAATGGCTGATCATGTTTGGTGGTGTGGAAAGGCTCTTTTGGTAGTATTTTTGTTTCAGAGAAATATGTAAATTATTATGATATTATGAGACAGATATCATGAGACAGTTAAAAAAAATTATTTTTTCTTTTCCAGGGCTCTTTTCCAAAAATCTTAAAAATTTTTTGGGGGTTGCTTATTAATTTTCTGGGGCTCTTTTTTCCATTTTCCAGGGCTACTCTTTCTGGCACTATTTCATCAAATTTGTTTAATGGCATAAGATTAGGTCTCCAATTGCCGGAAAGACTCCTTTTTTGTTTGTATGTTTTGTTCATCTCATCCTGTAGTAAAGTTCATAATTTCATGACATGTTTGTTAATAATTCTATTTCAAAAAAGGTAAGTGGACAGTATTCAATATGAACCCTGAAGATCACCCACATTTCACTGATACATGACTGGTATAGTACTTCATCATACTATAATATACCCAGAATTTTATCTGTGCCTACCAGTGCTTTGTATATTAGATTTATAGCCCTCGTCAAAAAAAAAAAAACTAATAACAAAGAGTAATAAATCTGATTAAAATATTTCCTCATCGTCTTTGTCCCTCTCGACGATGATGGATATGGATAAATGGATAATGAGTTCCATTTTTTATTGCTTAAAGCTGCAGTTGGTTACTTTGAGGAGAGAGAGGACTTGCCATAAAAATTTGAAAAAAAATGCAACTTTCATATCCCTCTCCCTCCCCTCTCCACTGCACTCCTGCCCTAAGACCCTCCCCCGGAAGGCTGCCGTGCATGCGAAGGCACGCGGGCTGTTATGCATGCGAGGTTAGACATTACTGTTGTGAACAGTCAACACTGCTGGCCAACAAACGAGCAGAAATAAATCATGTCGACATGAAAAGTAATCTACAGCAGTATGTATTCAGTAAAAACCCAGCACACGCTTATTTCACTAAGTTACCCGTTTATTGAGTACAGAAACTGTCGTGAATCCCGCTGAATGGCCAGTAAACCATGTATGACAACATTTGGCTGTGAGAGCACAGAAACGTTACACATACTTATGAGGACAACAAAACAACCGATAAGACTGCCAGGTCACTTCATAAAGTGATTTTCTGCTACTTTGTAATAAGACGACGCCAGCATTGTTAGCCCTAGCATCGGAAACAAGCTAATGTTAGCTCGACTGCAACATCACATGCACTACGGAGTACTGTAACCATTAACAAGATGCTGGCTATTCGAACAGCGACTGTGCTTGTAAGCAACATTCACTGACTTATTTGCAGAACGAAACTAAATTGATGCCGGTTAGGGCTGGGGTTAGTACCAGCTATGCATGTGAGCGACGCCAACTCGCTTATTTGTAGAGCAAAAATGAACCAACAAATAAAGCAGGGGTTTACCTGTCAAGCAGAAAAGTTGCCAACTCACCGTCGGTTTTTAATCCTTCCAGATCCAGGAGTTCCCTCCACCTCTGAAAAGCCACTCCGATGTTCACTCTTCTTTTATCCCCGACTTTGTCTAATTCTCTTTTGTGAAGAGCTCCCTCCTCTTGTCTTAGCTGTGTGCGCGCGCTGTTGTCAGTCACAGCAGCATCAGTATTTTTTTCCCCTCGCTTATGGCTATTGCTGCACCATTAGTTTCTCTAAGCTCCTGAATCCGCTCTCGGAGATTTGAGCTTGACTGAGCACTGGCGTGAACTGAGCAGGAAGGGGGAGGAGGCCGTCTGCAGCGCATGCATGTGCACTGTTTAACGCCTGTCAGACACCATCTAATTAGTTCTTTTTGGTCGGACCGAACGATTCTTTTAAATTGCAGTTGGAGCAGGTGGGTTTAAAAGGAGCCTTTTTTTAATTACAGAGTACTAATTTTATGTAATGTCTGTACACAGTGACAGTTTTAACAAAAATTACTAATTTACTTTTATAAGACTTACCAACTGCAGCTTTAATTTAATTGATGTTGAAACTATGAGTCAGGTCAACCATTCTTGACCATCCCTGCGTGAGAATTTTTTTATGACGGATACAATACATTCAGTAATTTTGTACTAGTACTACTAATACTAAACAGATACTAAAGTTTTGAGCATTAGTAAAGGTAGATAAGAATACTTATAAATTGATCCATTACATTATTCTATATCATTACATTAGAATAGAATATAAAAGGTCCTCAGTATTCCACTAAAGTCAAAAGAAACGACTTGTAGATGTTGACAGATTTATGGCAAGTAAAGCCATATTGGCCATCTCTCTTATGCCTGGAAATTGTAGCCTGTCATATCATTGTTAATTGCAAATGTCTAACGTGATCTAAAGATTTGATCGAACTCTTGTGACAGTGCGTTCAGGAACCACTCGCGAACAGGAATTCCAAAAATCATAAGCCTTTATTGAAAAAAGGGTCGGGACCAGAAGACACAAGAATTGCCAAGCCAAAAACAACATCCAAAAAGCGAAGTCAAGAAGACAGGGAGGGGTCAAAACCAGTAAGGCAGATGTGCAACAGTACATAGACAGTAAGCCAAAAAATTGTAGTTAAAATCCAGAAAGGTAGGTCATACACAGGGCATCCAAAACATAAACCGCAGTTGTACAAAAACAGGTCAAAAGACAAAAAGACAAAACAGAAATAGTAGGACAAGGCAATCTCGAGGTCAGACAAAACAGTCATGAAGAAGCAATAAACAAAAGACATACAAGGAGCTCTGCACAAATAAGTATTGATCAACATTCTGACAAAGATTGAACCGCAATGAAGACTTTAAATAAACAAGAGGGAAGTCACGTGCTATGCAGGGAACAGGTGAATTGGAAAAGAACTAATTACAGAGGTGAGCGCACACAAACACAAAGTCCGAAATACAACAATTGGCAAAAGCCAAGGCAAGGACAGCATCAACGCAGACAACCTATGACAGACAAACAGCTCCGGTCAAGGAGTTCTAAATGCACAGACAAAGAGTGCAGGATAGCAATTAAGCACGTGCGAGAGATCTTGCGGAAATGCAGGGAGAGGCAGAAAAAGCAAAGCAAGAGGCGGAGACTACAACAGGGCGATAGCTGAGATTGAATTAGTGGTAATTAGTAATGGTGCAGCTTTCCAGATCAACCCAGGGGCTTGTTAGTAAGCTAGTAATATATACATGGATTAGTTAGGTTAGTAAACTATGATACAAAATATAAATGTTAGTACTATTAGAAATGTAGGAAAGCAATGTGAAGGAAGTAAATGAGAATTGAAGTAGTAATACGAAACACCAGAAACCATTGAAATCACCCGAAGCATGTAGGCACACAGACTAGGAAGACGGACTGAACCAAACGGATCAGAAGACGGGGGTGACAAGTGCAGTGAAACCTGAAATGGTGTAAACAGAAAACCTGAATGTGTAATAAGCAAAAAGAAAAAAGAAAACACGTGACAATGAACACATGGCATAACGTCAAAACACAGAGCCATAAGAACTCTGGCATTTTTAAAAATCTAACCATTCTTTGCACCCTTTGACAATGAAACTAAACTAAACTCTGATTCTAGTCATTTTGCATCTTCTGACATAAACCAAGGCCATTGCTCTGGCTTTGTTTTCCTGAGGTGCTCCATACTACTCTTCACCTGGTTTCCCTGATTTAGTGAGATTACTCTACACATACAGTATCCCATCTTCCATGAACACAATTGTGCGTTGCAGAATGTGGAAAGTAAGGAGCAAAGCCATTGAGGATTTTGCCAAGTCATCTTGGAACAATTTCCTTTAGGTTAGCCAGCTGAGAGTGCATGCAATGCATACATTTATGGAATGTATAAATTTCCAAACCACATAGCTGAGGGAGACAATTTTTACGACTCTGGACACTTTCAACGCGATCACACACAACCTAACCTTGATTTCCAGCTTCCGTTAACTGTAGACCAAGCAGGCAATTTGGCCAGATTCATGTTATTTCACAGCTGGTTTTCACTGTATTATACTGCTATGTGTATGATCTCATATTATGTCACTCTTCACATTACATAGCCATCTTCCAAGGTACCTGATGTTAGCTGAGAAAAATCCTTGTAAACTAGACAGTGCAGTCGTCCGCAACTGGATGTAGCTCCCAAAAGACTGCTTCTCCCCTTTTTTGCACTTAATTTGGCCAACACAAACACAGCACAAAAATCAATAGGTGTTGTAACTGAAGTATAGCACATGTCCATACCAAACATTAAAGTAACCTGCAAAAATTGCAACCTGTACTGTGTCCAAAAGGAAATCTCTACGTTTTGCCACAAATTAGCCCATTATTCGGCTAATACTGTGGCCATGGCTACCAAAATCAATAGGTATCATAAGTGAAGTATGATACATGTCCATACCAAATATGAAAGTAATTGGTCAAAAATTACAGCCCGTACAGTGTCCACAAGGAAGTGTCTAAGGACGCGGATGCGGCGGCGGAGACGACAAGCATAAATCCATAGTAGCCGACCAACTTCGCCCGGGGGCTACAATAATCATTATATTTACGCGATGTGATTTGGCTTTTACCCTGACTGTACTAGTTAGCTGTAAAAACAATTGCTCTTGAGCTAACTGGCTAGCTTGACTCCCCTCCCCCAAAAAAGTTTGGGACGCACACATGCACCCCAAAACCTCAGTAAGTTCATATTAGATATATCAGATAAGCCTATTACTGGAAGCTAAGTTAGTAGAGAAAGGCCAAAAACCAAATCAAATTGCTTAAATATAACTATATTTATAAAGATTTTCCTTCGTTAACATTTGCTAACTAGTTAGATGGTTATATATTCTGAAGATTAACGTAATATGCGATCACATACAGTACATACCAGTAGCTATAACGCAGGCTAGCCACCATGCCAAAATCAATAAGCAAGCTGTTAATTTAGTCCATCTTTATGGTCAGTTTTCTTATAATCCCATTTACTTTCAACTCTATGCTTGGTGGCAAGACTCACTTTTAACATGGTGTGGGAGTAATCTCGAAGAAAGTGACCAAACATAGGAGAGCAATTGCCTTCTTAGAATGTGCATGCCCTCCTGAGAAGCTGATGGGCTGGTGTGCATTGTTTCATCCAGCTAATGAACAATGATGAGGTAAACTGACATAGATGCCCGAGCCAACCTGAAGCTTAAAAATAGTGTCCATTGATATTTTGCCTGGGCTAAAAAATTGCACTGCCCTGACCGCCCAGCTAGTTGCACGCCCTCTGCAAAAAAGCCAAGACAAATAGGATTGCGATTACTGGGACGATTTTGATTTTTGCAGTCGCCCAAGTCTCCGCATTTTTGGGAGCTCTTTTAGGACTTTCTGGGGTGAATTTTCCTGCCTCCCCCGTGTATTTTTTTCCCTGGTAATGAGATTACATATTGTGCTGGTGGTTTCGAACTAGCTTGTGAATACAAGAATGTCATGAGCCCTGAGGCAGCAAAGCCTCACCATGCTTTGGGAAAATTGTTCTTGGTCTCGACCCAGGACAGAGCATTCACATGTTTATTTCAGTGAATGGAACAATAGGGGCATGTAAGCGCAAGTCCTTAGTGACTCTGTGATGAGGAGATGAACTGAGGAGAGGAAATGTTGTGCCATTCAACTTCTGCATCACTGACACAAACGTCAATTTGGGTTTGGTTCAATATTTTTACCGCAGCATATTTTGACTGTGACATTTAACATGTGAAAAATGGCACAATTCCTGTGAATTATTACGATGAGCAAGCAAAGTGAGCAAGTTATCAAATTAATCAATGAATCACTTGGTACACATGGGTTTAATTCAAGAAGAAGTTTGACTTATGTTACCTTTCAGTGAAAATCTGGCATTTATATGGCATGCGACAGTAGCCTTCTACTGTGTATGTTGGCTGCAGAATAGGCCACAGTGTGGTTTAGACCTTGTTCACCATCACAGACCTGGTGTGAATGCTTTTTTTCCCCTTTGTATTCAGCAACTTGTGCGTCTATTAGAATGCCACCTTTGATTGATTTGTGTCTTGTGAATTTGCCTTTCCTTTGTGTCTCCTTTCATGGTTATTTCCTAATGACCATGTAATGTGTATTTAAGCCTCTTCTTTTAAAGGCTAGGTAGGCAGAAACCTAGAAAAAAGGTTCGAATTGAGTCCACACGGTTCTCATCCCATCAGCTCTGACCCAAGCTCCTCCGACCAGACACGCATCTGATGCCCGCGCTTCTGATCCACCTGCATATACGTTACCTGACAACGCCAACTTGCCGAAGCTTCTTTTCTTTTCTTTTTTTCAACGTTATCCTCCATAATGTCCGAGTCACAGGTAAGAAAAACCTTTTTGAATGAACAATAGTAACATAGTTTTTAAATTTAGTGTAAAATAATACGAATAAGAATAATAAGACAGACGACTACAAGGGCTCAAGTAGCTAACTGGAAACTGACAGGTCTGACATCGGGAGTTATTCAGTTATAACTTTGAGCAAATACAAACCGTACTTTATTTTCAAGACTAATGACAAGCTAATGTTTTGAAACAATGTAGCACATTTTATTCAAACTATAGCATCGTTAGCTGCCTTAGCCAACAGCTCAAACTTACCGTTAGTTGTACCGTTAGTTTACGTTGTAAATAAAAATAGCATCTTGCCAATGTTAGCGTCTAAATTTCTGTGTCCGTTTGATCGGCATATAGATAATCTAAAAACAGATCAGGCTGAGTTGTGTTTGTCATAATGCAAAATTAAACAACTTCTGACAATGCCTGATCGGTGGCCGCTGTCAGCAGGCTGTTATACGGTTAGCAGGAGGCTAATATACAGAATAAACAACTTCTGACAATGCCTGATCGGTGGCCGCTGTCAGCAGGCTGTTATATGGTTAGCAGGAGGCTAATATACAGAATAAACAACTTCTGACAATGCCTTATCGGTGGCTGCCGTCAGCTAGCTATTTACATGGTAAATCGCACACACACAACCTAACCCCCATCACAGCAACTGTAGTTAGAGGAAAATGAATTTAGCCGTTTACCTGTCCAACAGAAGTACAGCGAGCTCCGAGTCCTACTTGAAACCAATGCTATCCCGAACTTCTCTCCATCTTCGAAATGCATCGCCGATATTGACACGCGTTTTATTGCGTTTATTGTCAAACTCTCATTTAGACTCCCTTTTTGCCAAATCCGTTTTCCTCCTCTTGGGTTGTTTTGCACTGAACGCGGGTGTTTCCAAACGTGGAATGGCAACTTTTTTCCTGTCCGGTCGTCCGCCATTGCTGCAGAGTGGTTTCTGCATCAGCTGTAGTAGAACAGCCAATCGCTGTAAGGCTCTCTCAAAGCTCTATAAGCTGCTCTGTGATTGGTCAAAATCTACCGTCACGGGTAGATTCTTTGCAGGCTGAAAACAGAGCCTAGGGGAGACGTAGAGGTCTGATCTTTTTTCACATCACTTCCTTTACATTATCCCCAAGGTTATTGTGTAAATTTTTGCCTAAAACGGTCAAAAGAAAGCTGCCTACCTAGCCTTTAAGTCACAAGTTGCGGGATTGTAATTTGTGACTGGTGTTTTAAACCAGTCAATATTCCTAGCTGTAATTCTTCATAATTATCATGTTATATAATCCTTATCTAGTCAGTATCCCTAGTTGTAATTCTTTGTCTTTATTATGTGTAACATAACCTTTGACCTGTCAGTATTCTAAGTGCAATCCATCGTCTTTATTAACCTGTTTAATCCAAAACTTTTGCCTCGCAATGTAAGTGCATGCATTTTACCCCTTAGACCTCCCTAACACATAAACTGTATGTATTTTTTTATTTTATTAAGTTCAAAGTTGCATTTTTTGCCTAAAGCCAAAAAAAAAAAACACTTTTAGAGCTTCTAGAAAAAAAAATTGGTTACACTAGTCACTAGTGTGATTAAATGGGTTAAGTGTAGTGTGTAATACTGCTTCATCTTCATTGTGTTGCGCAGTCTTCAAGGACAGCATTTTGCGTAAACATCCCTTTTTATTCAGTTGCCTCGAATAAGCTCCCTCACCTTATCAGAACCCAAGTCTGTTCCTATATAACATGAACAAGCTTGCAAGCCTAACCACGGTCTAGGATTGGAACCGCACTCGTGTTAACTCTTCCAAGTCTGTTTTTCTGTTCTGCGTGTTAAGAACAAGCTCCCAGCTCTTCTGGAATCATCAGGATTGGAACCAAGTTCCCCTGATGCTGCTCCATCCTCCTGTGGGACAGCTGCACTCTGCTGATGTTTGCACTCCTCCTGGCTGTTATACCAGGCACTCAGGGTTCTCCTCGCTTTTGAAATCACCCGTCCACACTGTATATTATACAGTAGGTGTCTGTTGAGCACAGCGTGGTGAAAAATTAGCCGAGGGTCTGGGGCCCATGGCCCCCAGCAGGGTGTTGAGATACTTGGAAATGCGTTGTCAGAGATTTTCAGCACTTGCAGAATACAAGCAAAGTAATCCCATAATCATTGAAATTTACAGTGAATATTCATAGGAAATCAGTCATGAATGTTCTTAAGAGTTTGTTTCCCTTCACCGCATTCATTGAGGACTAGCGGTCTATCTGGCAGTGCAGTCAGTTGTCGTCGCAGATCAGAGTCACATCAAAACAAAAATGACTGGAAAACGGATAAGAAGCCTTTGCATGCCAGCAACATTGACTGCGCATTATAAGCACTAGACAACTCTGTCTAAGTTAACAATAACTTAGGGATGTTACAAAATTTCTGAAGACATTTACCCGAATTCATAAAAGGTGATGATCGCCCAATCATTTTGGTCGCGTACAACGACTGTACGGTGGCTAAAATAGAGAAGTTCCCGTGTGGATAAACTCCTGTGACTAGCCCGATTCAGGTGGAACATAATCGGGCGTTTACCCATCCGTGTACAAGTCCCTGCTTAGCCGATGTGTAGTGGTGTCATGTGACACTCTGCATGGTATGAAGTGGTTTTTCCTGGCACATATTGCCTTGGTAACACAATGAACTACTCGACAGCAGGTAGCCTGTGATACACCACACGTGTCACCAACAACCATTTGGAATGCACCACATGCATAAAAGTGCAGGGCAATACATAGTTGGTGTACTGGAAGAAGGGCATGGTTTCGTCTTGTGGGATGGTCAATTTCTGCTTCGATGATGTCTAGAATATAACGGTATGATTCTTTGAAATTTTTGTATTGCTTGACAAATTTTGTGTCGCAATACTCTTCTAAATGATTCATCCTGTCTTTGAAAACCCTCAATTCGGCACCTTGCCTTTGGTCAGCCATCTCTTCCTGTACTACTTCAATTATGTGCAAAAGATCCATGGTCATATGTCCAGCCACACAAGCAAGCCAAAAGAGAATTGGTAGTTTGTCCATGAGATAAACAAGCCCCTTGGGATGATTAGAATTTCTTTTGTTACTTAGACAGGAGTGACTAACCATGTACCTTGGATAAACAGCAGCTGATCTGATCTCTCTTTATGAATTCGGGCCTAAATTTGTCTGCTTGATCATCACCTGTTTATATACTGTTTAGCCATGCTAACCGTGATCCAGTGGCATGCCGTCAGATGTCAGGAAGGCCTTCAGTAACATCACCCTTTCCCGCATAATAGCTCTAAAACCGTTTGCGATCAAGTTTGCCTGATTAACAATCAAACAATTTATTAACTGAACAACCACCACAAATGCATGACATGTAATGATAAAGAAATGCTAATTACAAAGCGATTGCCTATTGGCTACATGTTGATAGAATTGATGTGACTCCGCAAGGATGAAAATCTGCAAGTAAATCAGAGACATTTGCGGACTTCGCAGCAATTATTTTCAGCATCATTCAGCTGTGCATCGTACCTAACTACGCTCGCTAGCTGTCACTACATTCAGACAATAGAACCGATTCTCATGGCTTATTGCTCCATGAGCATCGCAAAATAATTTATGCAAATCTGTGGTTTCACGTGCTACACGAGTGCAGAAATTATAAAGATGAATTGATATTTTCTGTCATAATTGATGTGCAGAAGAAAAATCTGTATAATTTTGTAGTGCAATGTATAACACGGTTTTCAAAAATAAATTAGACTCTCCTCAGTTCTACCCATCAGTCTCAGCAACTGTTGTTAATTGAGAGAGGTAAACTGCGAGAGGTGTAGGTCATTAAGTACTGAAAGGCAAGGTTATTGCTGGCCCTGTGTTTCTGCCGATGGATCGCCACTGCCGTGATCAAGGGAAAAACACTCTTTATAAATTCAGGGGATTATGTTTAAATGAGCGTGAACACATCAAGAAGAGTACAAAGAAGTATCTCTGTATCCAAAGTATTTAGGATTTTATGGCCATTTATGTACCAGGAAATTGAGGTCTTTAATTGTATTGTTCTTAAGTTAGATGGAAACAAAAGCTGTGATCAAAGTCTGCGCTTCTTGAACCTTAAGTGCCAGTATTTTTTAAAATGCGGAAGTTTTTCTGTTTGTACAGTAATCAATGGTATCTTGGACCAAGGAATTGTTTTTCCTGTTTCCCTCCTTTTTTTCTTTTCCTGAGGCCACTACGCTTTCTTTCCGAGTGAAAGACTTGCATTGTAAATCATAAAGTATATGTATTTATCTTACATGTTTGGACTGGAATGCGCTTTCTTTGGCTTACACTAGTTAAATATAAATAGGCGTATTTTGGTGTGCTTGGTTGACTTTGCCTGAAGCCTACATGATAATTTAACATTGGTGGATATCACTTGGCGCCTTCTCAATTAAACTGCCACAATGTGGCCTGATTGGTGCAAAGCAATGCCAAATGCAGCATGTGCAGTTGGCTCATTAATCCACAAACAATGCAAACTATATCATGCAAATTTATTGAATAAAAAGCTGTGTTTGAGCGACCTGAGAAATGTATAAAGGTACCATACAAATTACATTGATCATTGAAAGCGAAAGTGGTTGTTCATTTCCAGTGGGAAAAGTGGCGTCATTTGTGACTCTTTAGTCCATGACAACCAGTCGCTCTGACTTCCGGACCAAGCTAGTTCCAGGTAGCCTACTTGGAAAGTAACCTCAACTAAGGTAAATGCAATGAAACTTAGTCAGTTTTTTTCATTAAACATGATACTTTATGTCCATTGACCTAAATTAGTTGTCCAAAGCCGTAGTGTAGAATTGCAGCAGGTTGAATGTGACTAAAAATTTTGGAGACCATTGGAAAACCCTGCCACAGCACAGAATAGAAAAAAAAAATTCAGGGAAGAATTCCATATTTAACGTCCACCAATATCGAATGAAATCAGCACTTTTCAGCTTACCTTGATGTCTGGGTATCTAGAGTAACATTCGGTTCTGTACAAGCATCAAGTGTACATCCAGTCAAGAAAATTTAGAGTTTAAATTCTAGTGCTGTTAAACGTGGTAATGGCAGATGACATCAGCCAAGCTGAAATTCGGTCTGACTCTAAAATGAGTTGTGCGCCTCAAAATGTGTGTCACAAGTGAGCTTAAATCATACAGTATATGCGCAGCTTAAGGGGGTGTGAGCCCCCCTAAATGAACATTGAGCCCCTCTGCAAGACACAAAAATCAATAATTGGGGTGGTTTTGAATGAACACATTTACAAAATGGTCGAAAGCCATTGAAATCAGTTGAATCGTAAATAAGTGCATATGCTGGTAAAGGAATATTTAATTTTATTTTCTTTGAAATAGGAACTGAACAATGAATGGGAAATCATTGGGTATTTGTACATCAGTGAGTATGATTCTCAAATATAGAGCAAGAGCCATATAGAGCAAAAAAGCCCATTCTTACACAAGGAGCACATGATATTCGGTGATTGCCAGACTTCAATGGAAAATAATTTAAAAAAGAAAGCACGTTTGCTGCCCCACGTTTGAGTTTATGAAGGGAACAAGAAAAGTATGCTTCAGAAACTAGAATGTCTCAGAGAAGTCCTAAATGAGTTTGAGGACGAATAGAGACCCCTACTGTCCTCTGGCAATAGACGCCATGGATCAACCGATGCGTTCAATGGGCAGTCGGCCAAGCAGCAGAGACATACTGAAGAACCCATTGAGGTGCATGATTAACGTGCGTAAAGTGTTCCCCGAGTGCACTGCAGTAAACATACTGGACCCAATCTTCTGCCAAATATCACTGCTCTCACCAAATTTCTCCTTTGTTATAGAGCGTACATTGAACTCTGGCAGCCCTCTCCAATAAGGTATTATCAATGCTCACTTTTAGTGAGGGAATTGTGTGTGTGTGTGTGTGTGTGTGTGTGTGTGTGTGTGTGTGTGTGTGTGTGCGTGCGTGTGTGTGGCGAAATCTGCCAATTTTCTAGGGAATGTAGAAAATGAATGATATTTGCAAATTTACCATAAATATGCTAATAGTAGGGTGATGGTTAAAATAAAGCCACAGTTAATCCATGTGTGCATCAGGTTTAACCACAGTCCTTGGGTTTAACTCACACCTCAGATGTAGTGACCTCTTGTGGCACTTTGGTGATTTCTACAGGAAACCGCTGCTGGGTTTTGACAAAACCACCACTGAGCATTAAACCACAGCTTCTGAGGACACAGTAATCAGGTTTAAGTGATCTTGTGACATGTTTAGGACAATACAGGTTTAAGCTTTTTTTAAACTCTGAACTGTAGCTAAGCCGACAGAGCAGTAGCCCCAAAAAGTTAAAGTTATAGGTTGACATGTGTTTGTGTGTTGTGAGCGCAGAACTGCCACGTAATATTATGGTTGTTCCAAATCTTAGCTGGTAATGATGTGTAGTTCATTGGTACTTAGAATACATAATAAAATAAGAACACTTTTAACTGAGAGCAATACATCTTTACAACTGGCATAAATTCTAAGTAGATTAGTGGTGTTTGTTACGATACAGCACAATACACATGATAAAAAGTTGCCCCCCCACCATTGCTCCAGTAGACTACCTGGGGACCTTAGGTCACATTCAAACGTTCAGAAAAATCAACACCAAGGGCTCCAAGCGTGGTGTAGCCCATGCAGTGGTAATTTTGTCAGGCACAGCCCGCGCAGTGATAAGTTTGTGCGGTGCAACACCGTGCAGCAGCTGAATCTGTGATACAAACTAACGACTTCACATCTTGCATATATATATATATATATATATATATATAGAATGATTGTGTTCAATGCTCAGTAAAGCCGCTTGCACACTGGACGCGAAACAAATTTTTAGCACGACTGATTATAGTCAAGGTCAATGCAAAGACGCGATAGTCGGACAGGGTTTTAATATAGCTCCGCGTCCAAAAGTCATAAAAGTTCAAATTTTTCAAGTATTCCAGGAATTAATAGATGTGAAAACTTGGCCAGGTTTGTGTTCGACCTTCACAAAATGTAAATTGATAGCTATTTTCTTTCTTGGTCTTTTCTTGGTCTTTTTAGCCTATTCGTCTGTTTTTTTTTCTGTTGAAAATAGACATCAGTCTTTATTCGGTCTCTCTTTTGAAAATTAGTCAGATGGATCGGACCGATTCACGCTTTATTTCCACAGCAGAGATAAAATAGTGCTTGTAGGCAGTGAGCAAATCAATTCCATGACCATTGACAGTGTGCATAAATTATCGCACGCACGATCAAGACTGCCCGATGCGAAATGCAAAATACTCCATGTCTGGCAGCCAGCGAAAAGCAAAAGTATTGATATGAGAACAGATTTATAACGAAATAAAGAATAAAAATATATCACCAACAAACAGAACATCCAAAAAAGATGACCAGCAAAAAAATAAATTGCAGTGTTCATTGGATGTTCTGTTGTTAAAATGTTTTTTTTTATTCTTTATTTTGTTATCAATATGTTCTAATCGTCCTCTTTTTTTTCTTTTTTTTGCTGTCAGACATGGAGTATTTTGCATTTAATGTTCGAGTGGCATTGTACATTGTCCCGTGCCAATGTCGACTCCCTTTATTGAGCAGAGCTTAAACCGAAAAATTGGTTGAAATTCTTGGTACTCATTTTGAAGAACTGAGCCTTCTCATCAAAACATTCACATCTAATATCTAAAAAAGTCAGTAGATTTGAAGAAATTAAAAACAATAATCGACTTTCGGACATGGAGTTATATTGAAACCATCCGACTGTCGGACACGGAGATATATTAAAACCCTGTCAGACTTTCGGACATGTTGACACTGCATTCAAGGCAATCTGTCGAGCGAAACATTTGTTTTGCATCCAGTGTGCAAGCAGCTTAATACTAGGCTACTCTTATTGTCACTTAGGTTTTATCATTTTTAGTGGGGGAAGGGAATACAGCCTGATTGCTATGATCTTGTACTGAGCTAAGATCACATATTGAAAATAAATGTGTAACGTATCTTGCATTGCTGTCCATCCATATTAATACAAAAAATTACCCAGCAACAGGGTTTAATAATAGGAACACGCTATCCATCGTTTCTCTTCCCAATGATGCAGGCAGAAGAAATAAATGAGCTATCATCGTATTTCATTCTAACTTCATAAGTTTCGTTCTGAAATTCCATTCAAGTTGGCTAATGGTAATAATTCGCAAATGCCCAAGCTCACCAGCTAACTCATATTCGTAATGCTTAATATAGACGTAAGCGGTGCAGAAAACATGCCTGAAGCAGCAAAGTAAAATGCAACATTAACGCATCATGCAGATATAGGACAGAGGCTTCTTTATTCCAATACATTAAAGTTGAGGAAAGGAGCTCATTTGATTGGTGAAGATTTGACTTGGCTGTGTTATACCCAAACATGCCGCCTTTGCCACTTGCGCCGGGAGGAGGGACCGAGGCGGGACAGAGAAGTACTTGCTCCAGGCTGCACCGGGCAAGAAATTGCAACATACGCCTGGACACACCCCGTTGGTGCGGCGCACCCGCCATTCGCCGCGCCTGCGCCTAGTCTACGAATTTAGAGCCCCAAATGTTTAAGGGTCCTTTATTCTTCATATCATGAATGGGTATTTCTGTCAAAATGTATCTGCAGAAGGTAAATAAGCACTTTGAACATGAGAAGCACTCAATATAGACAGCTTGTTAAAGTCCTACAGTCGCAGCTGTGGTTTGCACAAAAAGGGGTAAAAATTGAGGGGCCCTATGACCAATGTTGAAAGCCACTGGTACAAATTTTTATCAGAACAGCTTCTATTTTGAATATATATATTTCAATTTGGCCTATATTTTTTGTTTCAATTCCATAGGAGTACATTTAGGTTCACTCCTTGACTCACATACAGCGCCCTCCATAATTAATGGCACCTCTGGTTAAGATGTGTCAAAAGCCTTCAAATAAATTCAATTTTTATTGCAGAAGCATACTCTTACACTGAAAATTGTAGAAAAATGTATCCTTCAACTCAAGTGAATTTTAAGGGAAAAAAAATCCCTGACTTAGAAATATTCATTTTTCATAAAATCACCTGTTCCACAATTATTGGCACCCCTAACAATTCCTAGGAAATAAATGTAATTGAAGCATTTCTGTCATTTCTACAGTAGTTTATAAAGTTGATCAGAGTATCTAGGAACATTGAATTAGTAAATTATCACTTCCTGTTTCCCTGGGGTATAAATATGACGTGACACAGAGGCCATTTCTCTTATCTACCCTTCAACATGGGAAAGACAAAGGAACACACTATTCAAGCAAGGCAGATGTGTGTCGACTTTCACAAGTCAGGCAATGGATACAAGAAAATAGCCACTCACCTGCACCTGCCCATATCTACTGTCAGAGGAATCATTAAGAAGTTTAAAACAACTGGAACAGTGGTAAACAAGCCTGGACGAGGAAGCAAGGTTATTTTTCCACCACGCACAGTGAGGAGGATGTTAAGAGAAATAAAAAGTTCTCCAAAGCTCACTGTTAAAGAATTGCAATAAATGGTAACTTTTTGGGGTCACAAAGTCTCCAAAACAACCATCAGGTGCTATCTACATGCCAACATGTGTTTGGGAGGCATAGACGGAAAAAACCTTTTCTCACTCGCAATCATAAACGCAAACGTCTGGAGTTCGCTAAGCGGTACTGGGACTTCAACTGGAACCGTGTGCTTTGGTCAGATGAGACCAAGATAGAGCTTTTTGGCAACAAACACTCCAAGTGGGTCTGGCGGAACACAAAAGATGAATATGCAGAAGAGCACCTCATGCCCACTGTGAAGTTTGGGGAAGGATCGGTGATGCTGTGGACCTGTTTCTCTTCCAGAGGCCCTGGGAAGCTTGTTGGGGTACATGGCATCATGAACGCTTTGAAATACCAGGACATTTTAAATCAAAATCTGGTGGCCTCTGCCCGAAAGCTGAAGATGGGTCGTTACTGGGTCTTTCAGCAAGATAATGACCCTGAACATGTGGCCAAATCTACACAGAAATGGTTCACCAGACACAGAATCAAGCTCCTCCCGTGGCCATCTCAGTCCCCAGACCTCAACCCCATTGAAACCCTGTGGAGTGAGCTGAAGAGGAGAGTGCAGATGAGAGGACCCAGGTTGCTGGATGATTTAGAGAGATTGTGCAAAGAGGAATGGTCGAAGATCCCTCTTTCTGTATTCTCCCATCTTGTGAAACATTATAGGAGAAGATTAGGTGCTGTTTCGTTGGCAAAAGGGGGTTGTACAAAGTATTAACATCACGGGTGCTAATAATTGTGGCACACATGATTTGATGTGGAAGAATTATTTCTTAATGTGGGATTTTTTTCCCACTTAACAAATGCACTTGAATTGAAGGTTAGATTTTCCTCTTTTTTTCATTATGGTCCTATGTTATTTAGAAGAAAACTGAATTTATTAGAAGCTAAAGAACACATCTTAACCAGGGGTGCCAATAGTTGTGAAAAAAATCATTCATATTTGCTGCAAAAAAGATGACAAAAATCCATACTGTGGCCCATGGGAATAGATGAAGCAGCATTTTAACAAGACATGACCTGTAATCACCCACACCTCTCCCGCTGAAAGAAATTTTTTCAAGCAACCGGAGCCAGAATAATAATGTGTTTTATACAGACAGTTATCTGTTCATTTCATTGTACTGTGCTGCAAAGATGTCCGATTTGAATTTAATCTTAAAATGGGAATTCCCATCTGCGGATGTATTTGACTCCTGTGAAAATTTGGCATTAGCTGCCATTGTTAACTGATTTTAAGTTGCAGTCAATGCTATAGAGAATGGAGGGGTGGGTTTGAAAGCTATGAAAGATCCTGCGTGGTACTATTTTTTAAAAACAATTTAAAACTTTGTTTCTGTAAATAAGGTTTCAATAATACGTAAATATATAAATAAATAAATAGGAATTTACAGGCAGTCTCCAGCCACCAAATTTCTCTCTTCATTAACTACGTGGTGTTTTGAGTTCTCAGTAAGTCTATGAAATGTCACAACTCTGATTGGCTGTCTCGTTGCACAAATTTAACAATGGCACACAAAACCAAGACCTACCTGTACCAAGCAAATGACTCCACTCATGACTTGAAGAATTGAAATGGGTTGTGCAAGTGCATAAATATTTTTTGGAAGGGCACTGCAACGACATCACTGAGACGATCTGATTTCATGATCTATCAGATGCGTGGTACAAGGAGGACCAAAGTATATGTGGCAAGGCAAGGAATAAAGCGATTTTCATAATACAGGATAGGTAAAAGTTCATATAAATTGCAATAATAAAAAGAAGACAATAAGGCCTTTTGTGAGCCATCTGTAATGAATCCTCGCTTTAGTGAGGTTTTCAGAGCGAATGCTGAAAGGTCACAGCCCTCATGTACAAGGTAGTTGTGGGTAAAGATCAAAGCATTTAATCTCTGTGGTGTTGGGCTTTTGAACCAACAGGATTTGCAGTAGGTTGGGAGCCATTTGGCCTGCTTGATTGACAGCGCCGGTGAGTTGTTCTGCCAAAGTGTGTTGCACAAACAGTTAGGGTTAGTGGGACGACCAGGAAATGTGTGCTGACTACATGGTGGCTTGAACATGTTGTGCAAACAGCAAGTCTTTCGGGTACAACAGTAACACAGTAAATTATGCGTAGGGGCAAATATTTATCTCTTCAGGTAAGAGGTGAATACAAGGCAAAGCATGTAAATTGTTGTGAAGTGAAAGAGATTGGTCAGTCCTGTGTGATTTTCACAGATACTGCTTCTTCCTTCCTTTTTTTGTTCGATTTTGAATGAATTGTTGATGCATTCTGTGTAATATTGACAAAGCACGTTTGTAAGTCCTGTAAACTATTCTTGGAAACAAATGTATAATCTTTTCAGACATTTCGCTATCTGAGACATTGAGATGCAGAGGGCACATTGCGCTGGGGAACACGTTTGACAAATACAGCATTAAAGTACATAAAGTAAGTTTTGTATTTCCCTGTCTTAGTGAAACTGTTGTGAATGGAATTTTTATGTGAAATCAAGGTGTGTAAGGAGCCCCTCAGTGTGCCTTTCCTGTTGCTGCTGCACAAAATTAATTCAGATGATTGGAGTTCTTCGCTAATTTTACTTTATAGAAACAATTTATAAGCTTTAACCAGTGGTGATAAAATATGTTTATATTATGGTGAGCTGGGGGGCGCACAGCACTCTGGGACCTTAAAGTCAACCAGAAAACGGGTAAATTCTAAATAGTTATACACTTTAAATGTACTTTGCAATGTTGCGGAACAGTTGGGACTGCAGAGATAATGTTGGTGTTGTGGTGGGGAAAAATAGTGGGGCAACCCTCACTGTAATTACATGGCCCATATGAAGGACCGGGTTGATTTTGGTTGGTTATTGCTGGTTTCCTGATCACACCAAAGCAGTGCTTTAGTTTGAAATTGCATGAATCAACTCCCTACTTCCTGTACAAATCATCAGTAGCCACAGCAGCAAGATTCTGTGTTATTTTCAGTGTGAAATTAGAATTTGCTTTATGGCTGCAGATTTGATATTGCAATTCATTTTCATTATTACTGGAATAATCCTGCAGAGCAGATGCATAAGCGAAACCAAACAATAAATGAATAAATACAATAAAAACATCAAGACATAAGGCTTCATTTCATTTGGCATTTTGCTCAGGCAATAACTTTTAGCAAATGGAAAACTAAGTGACGATAATAAAATAAATTCAGTAATATCTAATGACGATGACTCCATCCTCGAGGACCCTTCAGCAAGGTGGGGTGCAGGCAGGGGCGCTCCTGTCAATTAGGCGGATTAGGCGGATGCTAGGGGCGCTCGCGAGCAGAAAGGGCGCCAGGGAGGGGAGAAGTTTTTTTTTTTTAATAAATACTTTTTATTTCACAATATAAAATAACAACAACAAAGACACAGCAATCTAACAACAGTACATACGGCCGTAAAGTCTTTGAGCAATGGCTAAATAAAGCATTTATATTCGTGCTAAAGTGTCTCTCTGCCAGCAACCTGCCTACAATTTCACCACGGTCCCCAATGGATTGCACACAGGACACGACTCCTCCCCGCCCGCGATATTTTTTCCCGTACCGTTAATGCGTCATTAGAGATATCGATGTCTCATTGTCTTGCTGGTTAGGTAGCCAAATAGATCGCTCGCGAGTTTTCCATTATAAGCGAACTGTAGCCTTTTTAGCTCGCCAGCCAGTTGGTCATGCTGCTAATTACAATGGCATGCTAGCTATGACACAGTTCAATATCACTTTGGCTTGCTACCGAGGAACTAGTTCGCTAACGAGTGTGACAGTGTACGCATTGAAAGCGAACTGCAGTCTTTGTAACTCGCTAGTCAGTTGACTATGTAGCTAAATACATTGGCGCGCTAGCTATACCATTTCTTGCTAGATAGCCAACTAACTTAGCTCGCTAGCGAGCTACACTGTGCACACACGGTAGCCTTATTTTGTCGGCGTAATCATGACGCAAATTGACGCGCACAAAGGGAGGAAAGTCACATGGGCCATAATTCCAGAATAGCAACGCATTAACGGTACGGAAAAAAATATCGCTCCCCGCCCCTCTGCTCTCTGCTGTAGTCCTACTGCGCTTGCGTCTGAGGTAAGTTGGGTTGGTAATTCTCTCTCTGTTGAACTCAACTAACGTTAGTTACAGACAGGTGACTTGTAACACAACACACCCACAGCGCCGCCGCCGCCGTGGCTTATGCATCGCGACGCCACCACTGGTTCACCACACAGAGAGGCCACACCAAGCACAGCCAACAAGGCAATAATAACATAAGGCAGGCCAGACAGAGCGGCGTCAATTATCATCATGGCTTAATGGCAGTCCAGCATGTTGCAGAATGCAGATCAAAAACGTACTAGCTTAGCAAATCGTTTAAGTCAAGCCATTTGCTAATGTTTTATTTGAAGTTACAGATTTATTTACAGATTTAAGAGGGATTCATTAAGACCCCGTTCCCACAGCCGGTGTGAGTTTATGATGAATATAATCCTGCCTAGGGTGGCAAGTTGCTTAGGAATGTCACTGGGTGCAGGTGGGAGTGACAAAGCTATCCCCCGTTTGGAAGGAAGGGTCATCTGGTTAGCAGGGAAATGATTGGTTCAATGCTGAAGAGGGCCAGAATCAGAAGCTGGTGGTGGTGGGTAATGCGGAATGTCTGTAAACAGCAAATGGAATCACATTATGGGCATTTTTACTGAAGACCAATGGTTACAACTGGGTGAATGGCAATTGCCTAGGCCTCCTACATCTCATGATTGAACTTTTAAAATCTCTTTTTAAATAAGTTAGATTTTGCTTTTTAGACCATTGGCATTTTCACACTAATACATCATTTTGATGTAATGAAAAAGAAGATTTAGTTCCTTTTAAGGTATAAAAAATGTACTGTGGAGGTTACGGAGTGCTGACTGATGCTAACAACTGAGAAAATACAGTGATGGCCAGGAGACTACATATTGGACATGGGCAGAGTGTGAAAATATCCTACGAAAGACACATAAGCTCTTTCAAAAACCAACACAATGGTGTTTAAATTGCCCAAACTAATTTATGACTATTTTTATTCCTGTGATATTGATAACATGCCATGTCAGTCTTTTACATTCATCTTCAATGGAATGCTGCTTGTGGGTTTCTGTTCTTGAACTTGTAAAAACAGAGTACCATGACTAGTTCATTCCTTTCTGGCTTGTAACTGCAAGCTAACAGAGATTCAGTGCAACCTCCAACACACAGTGGTGCTTTTCATGGTATTACTTTGATTTTATGTGTGTGTCTATCCAGGCTATGTGCAGTGAGTGCTTACATGAAATCACTGGACAATGGTGCAATTTTGATGATGCATCAGTTATCTACAGCCACGAACATCGGATATAACTGCATAAACTTTTTGGTGGGGTCTATAACTTTACCAAATATTGTAGAGTTGCAGCTTTTTCTTCAGTCATATAACTAAAATATTGGTTTACATTCCATTTTGTTTATTTTTCTGCAGTTCTATGTTTTTGTGAATATAAAATGGCACCCTAGCAACTGTTCACATTCATCTTGAATATCATAAGAAAACTGTGATAACTGAAAATTTACCTGTAAATATTTGATCCCTATCTTGTTTCAAAGTGTTGAAAATGCCTTGTTGAATTAATATGAGAGCTGATGTACCAGTCTGCATTAACTCCTGTGAATGTTTTTTCTATCTAATTTGATGCTGTCAATGACATAAGTAATCTTTTTTTTTCACAAATGAATGATCAAATTTTCATGCTCTGCTCCTTATCTTGTACATGTATTATTATTCTATATTTAGATTTAGTTTTTTTGTTCTGGTTGGTTTTTCAGTTTTTATGATTGTTCTCTCTTTGCCACATTATTTACATATTTTATTGCTAACACTTTGTTAAATAGTTTGTGTATTTATTCTTGAACTGTATTAATGTCATTGAGGACTGCCGCAGAAACGAGATGGTACATCTCAAGGAGTTATTCCCTGGAGAGAATTAATATACAGCAGAAAGGGACACAATAAAAGCCTCTCTGCTTCAGCCTTCGCCGTTACTTGTTTAAACACGACCAGGATGTGTAGGTGTTATTTGAGCCTGTGTGTTCTCTATCATAAAATCTGTAGAATTAAGCATCCAGGCTCCCATTGACTGCCAAGTATTGTTTAGCTATTCTGAAGAATTTGTCTCATCATTCCATGCAGCTGTAGTTAGGTGGCCCGATATCCGCGGCTGGGAAAGAAATTTAGCAATGTTAGTTTAACATCATACACACAGGTCAAAAAAAAAGAAAGAAAGAGGAAAGTTTTTTAATAATTTTCAAGTTTGAAAGTTATTGCAAAATAATTTTCCTTTCTTGTCTGATTGTGTTCCTTACCATCCATGGCTGACTTTGAGACATGACAACATGTTATACCAATCATAGAACTGACAGCATCAGATACAGCTTTTACAGTATTTGAGGAGTCCACTTGCAAATCCTGCAAAGTCAAGTTAGTCCATTTTTTAGAAAAATCAGATTTTTTGGTAGGCATAGAAATAATCTTCCATAGATACCAATTTTCCCTATACTGAAATTATTAGCCTTGCAGACATAATCCATGAGGCAATTCATTATCTTTTTTAAGAAATGACTTTGATTTTGCAACACAAAGTTTTGACTTAGCAGGTTTTGAAAGTGGAGTGGAAATTTAGAAGGTTTTGGCAGTGTTTAAACCAGCCCTATTGCTCAATAGGTGAAGGTATTTGACTCAGGAGGACCCACTCTATATGCAACTCAATGCTACAGACAGCTCAGTGGTTGAATAGCTGCTATGACAACATAAACATGAGTCCATGGGTTCAAAACCTCCTTTTATGGTATCACTGTCATCATACTTGCATTTTCTGCGACCAAAATGAAACTTGAGTTGGCATTCCCCATCTTGTGTTAGAGAAAGCAAAAGCTGAACCGGCTTTAAAAGCTTGACTGTGATTGGTTCCTTCTAGCGAATGAAAACAGAATCTCGTTTCCACATTGGCTGATGACTTAGCAGAATTTGGCAGTTTTCTTCCTTGACCTGGTGGATTTTGACAGTTTCGCTTTTTCTGTTACAATTTATAACATGATTTAGTAGGTTTTGAAAGTGGAGCTATCAGTGGGACATGCACAGGGGCCTGAAAGAGAGGCCAAGGGAGATAACTCATTTATATTCAAAATTTGACTTGGCAGGTTTTGCAAGTTGACTCCTCATTTGTATTTTATTCTAGGCCCACCTTTTTAGTGCAGAAAATCTGCTTTCAATTCAGGAATTTTTGCTGCCTTTCGACAATGTTTCATGTGGGGCGACATTCCGTAGGCAGACATTAAAAGGAAAAAAAAAAACTCCCGCTATCCTTTGAATTTGAGGTCCTTTGCTAGACAAATAGGGAATAAAATCTTCATTGCCTCCCAAATGGAATTACATATTCAGGAAGGGTTCATTTCTGCTGAAGATCTTGTGAAAAGAAATAGGCAGAAGGAAACACAAGATTGATGGGATATTTTGATATGTAAGCTGGGGATGGATGGAATGAAAAACCCAGAAAGTGTTCTGTCAGGCAGAATGACCCTGCTTTCAGGCAGAGGACCCTAACATGGTGCTAATGGGACCTGACTAAATCATACTGTGTGCAGCCTCAGCCTTGCAAACTCATCAAAGGAATTATTAACCCCCCTGCTGAGCCAGGTTACATTAAAATGGGCTATGCACACTTTTTTCTTTGCTGAACAAATCAGCACTTAAAAATAAACTAGAGCACATATTGACGGAGATTTAACAGAATGCCCTTTAATCTGTTTTTAAAAATTCAAATAAATTTAACCCTTGAGCTTCCAATATTAACCATTTGTGTTTAGGGGGGTCGAAATGATTCTCAAGCTATATTTGCTGTTTAATGTCATATACTCCTCACACTTAGAGTTTCTGGGGAAAAATATATATATAAAATGACTAAATATTACTCAAAATCTGAAAATATGGCTCATTGGCACTTTCACTGACCGTTTTGTTTTACAGTAAAATGTGAAACGACAGTGGTCAGACAACTATCTTATTAGCAATAACTGAAAGGCAATTTTTGAGACATTCAGTCTGGTCACAATCCCTGTTCAAGTTTAGGCATAACATCAAAAACACGAGGACCCCACTCCCCATTGTCTGCCTGTCACTGAGGGGTTGACAGAACTGAACTTGAATCGTGAGTGTGTCACAGTATTTGAGAGATGAACGCATGGACCGTTCGCTAATGCTATAATTGCTGTTTATCTTTAATCCGGCCCATGTACTGGAGAGTGGAAACACTTTCACCAGCAAATGCTTCATTTTCAACATAACTGAAAATGTACAATCGTCATACACTCATATAAATCAACAAAATGTTAGTGTTATGTATACGACATAAAAATTGTAACCTGCATGGACTTCAAAAGAAAACAGATATATTTTGAACTACTATGCCTTGTTCTCAAAGTCAAAACAGGTGTGTGTATGTAGTACCTCAGGGGGTTTATCAAAAGGTGCCTAAATAAAGAGAGAAAAAAAAAAACTAGCCCAAAGGGCTGAATGTTACTTCCCAAGTTGCATTTTCCACAGCGCTAGAAAAAACCTGTGCATATATCTGGTGCTTTTGAGCAGAGGGATAGAGGGACTGTTGTCAACTACAGGCCTTGTCTACATTCCCTCTAAGTTGTGGCACTACTGTCTTTTAAGGCTATTATGAGATTTTATCATTTATGGATATTTGTCATAATTTTCAACTGTTTTGTAAAAGGTCTCAATATACCACAACATCCCTTACTTATTTATTTATTTATTTTTATGTTTTTGTACTTGTAAAGGAAAATTAAATTGCATGCATGCTCTGAGATTATGCGGGAATTTTTAAAGTCCACTTATGTCATTAGATGCGCAGCCAATTACAAGCCATTTCAAAAGAAGGAGTGACCACCCAGATTAATGAGGGAACTGATTAACTGGTTGGCTGAAAATGATGAGTCCTTTGTGCCTAGGGGTAGTCTCTTCCCCCATGTGATGTCAAGAAGGAACAGGTTTTGAAAATGGCCCATAATGGCCAGCTATGCACCAGCTGACATATTAAAGAACCGTTAAATTCTGATATCATGCGTTCATCATCCGTACAACTTGTTGGAAATTATTGGAAATGACAATCAAAAGTTTTTCAGCTCTTAAAATTAGTATTTAACTTGTGATTTTTCAACGATTGAATGTCATTGGTATGGATTGGACTTTATAGAGCCGCATTACTTCTGTTTCAGTGTGATATTGTAATTCACTGCTACACAGATACCGATATCTAAAGAAATATGACTCCGATCATTGTACTAATAGTTTTCTGCAGTTACCATGTGCTTCTTTGCCTCTAGTCATATTGAGCAATATGAGTGTTGGTTTCTGTCAATAGCTTCTGCAAGGGGAAACTGAAACTTGTAGAGACAAATCCATGCATGGGTGGTGCAGTGGGGGTAGGTGTGTATATCATTGACTAACAATAACTTTATTTTTGGGGTTTGTGGTGTACTGCTACTTGCCTTTTCTTGTATTTTTTGTGGAATTTGCCTTCCCTAATTTTACAAAGAGACACTTAAAACATGCTGTTAGCAAAAGAGATGAACTATGCTAAATTACATGGCCTGTGTGGCATTGTGTGGTGTTTAGAAAATCAAATGTGTCATTATCCACGACAAGGCCCGCAACTGAGCACTAAGAAATTTCATAGACTGGCAACTATATCTGGGTATGCATCTTTTATTTATTAGTCAAAGTACCAGAACTTCAAAATGATGGTAAAAACGACAGAGTGAAATTTTTTAAATTCTTATTTATATGGTAATGACTTCATTTATTCATTAAATAGCTTCATCAATCCTGTTGATTGAGTGTCATACTCATGAACGCAAAAATGCCTTTTGCAGATGGAAGGGTGCTTTTTTTATCAAAAAATACAAATGTCTTGCGATCGACTTGCAAATTGTGTTCATGCTCAGACCACGCAAGTTTGTTGACAAAAAACTTTTCAAATGTAAAATTAAATGTATAACTATCAAATATTGGATACTTTTGTTCACTTCTCCCTGTTGGCTCCAGTGAGGGAATAACGAGGGACTTTAACGAGATCAGAGGTGAGAATGCACCCAGTTATCAGAATTTGCTCCCAACAGTTTTGTGTAAGAATTGCTGCAAGAACAAAGACTGTCTTTTCAGCACTATCTGTAGCATTGCGCCATCAAGGACGCAACAGAGCCACATTTCCACAGAATACTCTTTTTGCCTTATCTATACCGGCCTCTGCCGTAGCATGGTTTGACCACCTGCCTGAATCTTCAGTGTCCAATCATTGGAAAACAAAGTTAATTTCAAGGCTATTCATAAAATTGCTCTCTGATTTTGGAAAGAACAGAGACGGCAAAGAGAATCAAATTATTTCGTATCGAAGGCTTTTTTTTGCGCGCGCGCGCTCGCGTCTGTATGCTTTATTGCCTCGGAGATCAAGATCTTCAGGGCCATTAACTATGCTAACTGAGTAGAGACATTAGCCACAACAAAACTGTTAGTGATTTATGCAACAAGCACAGAAAGCAAACACTGTACACAGTGATTCAGTTGAAGTTACAATGTTGCTCTCTCAATTGTCTCTCACCAAACCAGTTCCTCAGACCAGCAACAAAATGCTTAGGGGCGAGTACGAGAAGCATTAGACCACAGTGTCTAAATAACTGCTGAAATGGCCCAAGTTCAGTTTACCGGACAGGGAGTCAGTCAAGTTTACGAGCATTTCTCTCCTCCCCCACAGTGATAAGAGAAAAATGTGGTCTTTTAACCAACTTCTCAAGGATCCACGTGAATATCATTAACTGAGGCTGGCCTTATGCCGAAATGTCCATTTTTTAATTTAGAGGATTTTTTTTCTTTCTTTTATTCTAGCAGAAGAATTTTTTTTTTTTCACAACCAAGTGTAAAATGGGAGTGTACTTTTTACCTTCTGACACCAGGTAGAGCACCACTTAACTTCACACATTACATTCAAGGTCAAAATGTATAAGAAGCTTTTGACAATGACAGAGGTTTCTTTTATTTTACTTAATCCAGGAGTGTTTCCAATATCAGAATAATCTACCGGTGAGTCATTGTTAAGTTGAACTGAGCACTTCATTCATAGGCAAGATTGAGTCATTTTATATTCTTCTTACCTTGTATTATTCACATAGAAAATGATGCCTGACTATGAATAACTGCCACAAAAAAGTCCCATTATATGATTTCCAACTTATTTGATTTAAGTTGATATTTGATTATCACATAATTACAATTCAGATTTCATAAATTTTTAATGTCTCCTAGAGAATGCCCAAATGCAAAATTATCTTTTTAAGATTATAATCTACCCTCAAATGTGCTAGAGGGAACAGTGTACCAGCAATTTGTCTTTTTTTTTTTCTAGATTAAAACATAAAACTAAAAATGTGTTTCTCTGAATCTACAACACATTTTTTATTATCTTAACTACTTTATTCAGTCCACAGTTCATCCAAACTTTGGCACTGTACTAAAAATGAACCTATAGTTTCTGTTTCTAAACAAACAGAAAAGCAGAGCCTGCTGACAGAAGGATGAGAGTGGTGGGCCTGTCCAATCAGCTGTACTCTTCAATAAAGACTGTAACAATGAAGAGCTTAAGGGAGACAAAGCCTTCAGAAAACCTGCCTATCAGTAAAACCCTCTTACTGGCAGAACACAGCTGCATTTAATGAAGGGGAAAAAAAGCCCAAGTCGAGATCCAGAAGCAGCAATGGTGAGGTACATTCAAATTTCAAAATAAGAGTTTCTGTTTATAAAAGATATATTAGAAAAGGCTGGAATTAAGTCTCAACGCATGACATTGGAGACTTGTGCTGATGTTAAATCCGGTATGTTCCTTCATGTTGAGGATAACCCTACATATATTATGGCTGGATTTACACTGCCGGTTAAACATGACACAAATCGGATCTTTTGCTCAAATGTGGCCAATATCCAATCTGTCGCATGGCTGTGTAAACAGAAAAAAAAAAACATTGATTCTACCCTCGATGGGATCTGTCATATCGGATCCAGGCCTCATTCAAATGTGGTTTTTGTTCGGATATTTATCTGATGTGTGTCGGATATGTGCCACTGTGCCCGCCTCATTCTAAAATTTCGCACCCACTGTTCGTACGCATCCACACACTCCTCTGAACAGAGGAGGAAGCAATGATCACGGCATAGGCATATGAGACGATTAATAGCCCTTCTCTTTCCAAGAATCCTCTGAATTGGACAGAGATTTTTCATGCATCGCATGATTAACTTCGAGCCAAGCTCAATGTCATCCATTGATTACAAAGTGAAGTGTGTTGCCTACGCCAATACGCCAAATATGGGCCTAGACTAAGGCGGAGTCTGTCTACGCATTTGCAATGATGCAGGGGATAGGTGTAAAAGGCGTTAACAGGAGAATCAGATGTAGGTTACCCAGTGAAATGTTGCAAGCTTGCTTGACGTTTCAATTATTTCTATAACTGCTAGGCCTGCATGCTTTTGTAGCACTGCACGCACATTTGCTTTTGTTTTCGGTAGCCTTCTCAACCATACGCATGTGGATCACTCAAGACAATGGCCAGGTAGTGAGTGGTGTATACAAACTGAATCGAAATGAAACCGATATCATTCACGCTGAAAACAAGATGTAAACACGCAGTTGAACAAATCGGATATGGGCCTCAAAATCCGATCCATATCCGATGTGCGCAACATGACCTGCAGTGTAAATCCAACCTTTGTTAGTAAATATGCAAGTCGCTGATGGAGTGAAATACATTGTAATAGAGGATCTAAGAGAATCTAAGGCTAGATAAATATGTGGCATTAAATCAACTTTGGTTGAGGGGCTGTTGTTCTGATGAAGCACATTGTACCCTTTTAGAGTTGAATGACATCAATTTGATATAACGTGATATCGACAGACACATTTTTCAACTTTGCATGAATGTTGTACTCTGTTAAAAAAAAACTCTTTAAAATTAAAATCTTCTCAAATTGAACCTGGTGAAACCATTCGAATGCAAATGAGGGCTTTTCACCTGAAATGCAGTGTACAAAGAACTTAAGTTCAATTAAATAGACTTTCTGTCAACATTTAACGTGAAAGAAATTGTTCAACTCCTTACATTAACAAGATTTTTTTGTACAGTATCAGGGTCAACATTGAAAAAAAAATGCCCCAGGGAGACCAGGAAGACCTAAAAGCCAGAATACTGCTGAAAATAACTGAGGTGTATGAAACAGAATTCCCTCCCCTGTACCTGAATCATGGGAAGAAATAAGTTTGGAGAGGTGAAGGAAATGCTCGTGATTAGAAGCTAACCGACTCATTGGTGAAGTATGGTCATTTGCAAGTATGTATGGCTGCCAATGCAATCAGGTCCACTGCTTTTATTAATGATGAGACAGTTGACGAAAGCATCAGAATGAATTTAGAATTCTATAGGGCTATATTATCTGCTCAGATTCAGCTTAATACTCGAAAAATCAATGCATTGTGCTTCACAGTGTGGATGGATAATGGCTGGAAGCACATGCTTTTCTATTGCTGAAAGCAAAACCCTCCAGGACCAAGCAGGAAAATGAAGGCAGCTGCAGCGAAGGCCTAGCAGAGCATCTTCTGGGAAGAGAAAATCCATGTGCTATTTATGGGTTCAAGACCTTAGGCAGTCATTGACGGCAAAATTAGTTACTATGCATTAAAAATTAAAATATAATATTGCTACTTTTGTGGGGGGGGTTGGGACTATGAATAAAAATGGTGGTAAATCCTATCCTACATGGTACATAAAATATATTTGTAAAAACCACACGCACATCTCGATTGTCTCATTTTAAAGGGCCATTTCATACGAAAACCAGGATTTCTAAGTATTTTGTTGCTTGCATAGAGTGAACCATGATCAAAATTGATTGGTGATATAAGGAGGACTGATCGCCTCCATTTCCCCCAGAGATGGAGACTCGCTGCCAGATGACCTGTTCTCAATTAAGCATTAATTGGCACAAAAGAAAAAGTCACAGCAGATTTGCGTCCTTCACTGCATATATACTAAAAAGACGACTAACCATATAATATGGGTAGAGTTTCAATATGAGTTATTTAGACTGTCAAATAGAAAACAAGCAGAATTCATTTTCTTAATTTTATAACGAAGAGTGCCTTTAAATCTATTGTAATGGAAGCATAAATGACCAAAAATGTGTCACTGGCCAATAACTTGTGGACCAGACTCTATGTTTTGTGTACGTGTGTGAGTGTGTGTGGGCAGTGTGTGGGAAAGAGAGTGAGAGAGAGAGACAGAGAGCAGGAAAGAGAGAGAGGAGGGGTAGGGAGAGGGCTCGTGTTCGCTCTCTCTCATAGCTGCGCGTCAAACGTAGCAGGTCTGCTGGGATTGTGATTAAACTTCCTGCTCCCGCTGGGTTGGGATGAGTCCCTGCCTCACTCCCTCCTACCCATCTCCATCTGTCTCTACCTCTCCACCCTCTGCTTCTACACCCACACCCCACCCACCCAAAGCTCCCCATGCCAGCTGCCGGCTTGCAAGAGGAAATAGTGATATCAATATGAAGCAATGATGGACGTCTTGCGCCCTCAGGAATCAGGGAGGTCGAATGATTGCTGACGTGTGGCTGCTTGTAGCTCATCAGCACCGACATGTAGCAGTGGAAATGGAAACCTGGTTCTGAAGTCAGGTACTGCTGCTGCTGAGTTAATGCACAGATATACAGTATATGGCGCGTGGTCAAAATATCAGAAGCACCCCTGAAAGCAGGCTTTGAAGTTTCTAAATCAAATTACAATGGAATACACGCAGGTCATTTCTCATAATTTGAATGCGCTTTCCTAAGTAAGCCTCCAAAATCAGATGAGGACACAAATTTTTGAAGGTGCCAAATAGTGTCTGAAAACGAGGCGCTTTGGTCGTATAAATGGGAAAATTATTTAAGATATTGAGGGTATTATTTAGGAAATTATTTGGGGAAATGGTTTCAATAATAATGGCAGCATATGCAGAACACCAAAAACAGCAATAAGAACTGTGGCTGCAAGACAAAACTGACCAATAGGACAGGCTGGACAAATGACCACTGGTAGGAGTTGCTAATAGCTACAGAACTGCAGCTCTAAAAATCACCTCATACTTGAATCAATCTGCATCTTTACAATTCTCAGCAGAAACAGTATGTTGCATACACCACACAGCTGGTATTTATGGACGTGTTTCTGAATAGTGTACTGTACAATGAATAGTTCCTCCTTGTGCTGTGAGAATTTCTCCATGAGAAGGGAGTAGGTTTGAGTCTGACCTGGTGCCTAAGCATGTAGGGTGTGCATATCTTCCCTCAGGGATGGCTCACTTTCCCCCCGCAGTCTACAGACATGCTTGTGAGGCTAATTGAAAAGTCAGAAGAGCCCGTAGGCATGAGTGTGTGAGTGAATGGTGCATGTCGTCCAATGTTAACTGTCCAGGGAATTCTTCTGCCTGTCACTCACTGAACACTGGAATACACCACCCATAATGACAGAAGAAAGGCCAGGTTAAATGATTGCTGGATAATAATAATAATAATAATAATAAGAATAATAATAATTATTATAATCATAACAATTGTTATTATTAGAGGTGTCCCCAAGTGATCAGGAATTAATGGATATCACAGCCTATGAGTAGATACTGATTATTTTAGTCCGTTAAATGACATTGTACAATGGAAAGCATTTGCTTCAAAAGGTAAACTTGGTGCCATAATTACAGTGCACAACACTGTCATTGTGCACTTAGAAGCATACGGGTGGTATACTATTGTCTCTCTCGCAGAGACCCATGAGATAAGTGTGGGTTTAGGTCTACTGTTTATGCAACAAAGCAGAAAGCTTGAAAAGTATATTTCATAAGGGTGAAATCCAATTGTGTCAACTGACAGTACAAGCGGGGCTCATATAAGGATTACATTCTTCTCCACTGAATTGAGTATAGGATTATAGCTGTAATAACGGAATGGTTTTGCCGCTCTGAGGTCAACAAATGGTGTGTTGATGGTGCATTATTTTAAAAAAGGCCCAATTAGGTGAATGCACCCATTGTTCTTTGCAAATGACATGCGCCCCAGTTTTTTTACTGACAGTGTCAAAAATTGTCCTTTTTTAAGATGAAATATGATCTTTTAATTTGGATGTTTTTGTTTGTTAGTTTGTTTTATTATACTGGCCAAAATACAACCCTAATTCCGAAATAGTTGGGACGAAGTGTGAATTGTGAATAAAATCAAAATGCAATGACTTTCAGATCACATGAGCCAATGTTATTTAAAATAGAACATAGATAACATTTTAAATGTTGAAACTGTGATATTTTATATTTTTATCCAAATAATGAGCTTATTTCAAATTTCTACCAGCAACAGGCTTCAAGAAAGTTGGGACACAGGCAAAAAAGGGCTGAAAAAGTTATTAATATATGTAAAAATCAGCTGAAAGAACATTTAGCGAGCAATTAAGTTAAATGGCATCTGGTGTGTAACATGATTGGCTATAAAAAGGATGACTTAGAGAGGTGGAGTCTCTCAGAAGTAAACACGGCCAGAGGCTCTCCAACCTGTGAAGGCTTGCATAAAAAATTGTGGAAATAGTTTAAGAACAATGTTACTCAATGTCAAATTGCAAAGGCTTTGAAGGTCTCATCATCAACAGTGCATAACATCATCAAAAGATTCAGAGAAACTGGAAAAATCTCTGCATAAGGGACAAGGCTGAAGACCTGTACTGGATGCTTGTGATCTTCGGGCCCTCAGACGCCACTGCATCACTCACCAGCATGATTTTGCCATTGGCATCACTAAATGGGCCCAGGAATACTTCAAGAAACCACTGTCTGTAAACACAGTCCGCCGTGCCATCCACAGATGTCACCTTAAACACTATCATGCAATAAGGAAGCCATTGTTGAGCATGATCGAGAAGCACCGCCATGTTCTGTGGGCGAAGGCTCATTTTAAATGGAGTGTAGCATAGTGTCCTGTGGTCAGATGATCCCAAATTTGACATTCTTGTTCGAAATCATGGGTGTTGTGTCCTACGAGCTGAAGAGGAGAAAGACCACCCCTCCTGTTATCAGCGTTCAGTTCAAAAACCAGTATCTCTGATGGTATAGGGATGCATTAGTGCATATGGTGTGGGACACTTACATGTTTTAAAAAGGACCATGAATGCTGAAGGGTATATAAAGGTTTAAGAGCAAAATATGCTCCCCACCAGATGACATCTATTCTAGGGAAGACCTTGTGTATTTCAGCAGGACAATGCAAAACCACATACTGCAGCTATTGCAACAGCATGGCTTCGTAGTAGAAGAGTCTGTGTGCTGAACTGGCCTGCCTAAAGTCCTGATCTTTCACTGATTGAGAACATTTGGCGCAAAATTAAATGAAACGTCTGTCAAAGGAGACTCAAAACTCTCCAGCACCTGGAAGCCTGTATTAAACAAGAGTGGGATCAAATTCCATTGGCTAAACTCAAAAAACTTGACTCCTCAATGCCCAGAGCCTTCCACTCTGCATTAAAATGAAGAGGGGATGCTACACCATGGTAAACAGGCCCCTGTCCCAACTTTTGTGAGACCTGTAGCGGCCATCATATTTGAAATGAGCTCATTTTGTGGACAGAATAGTAAAACTTCTTAGTTTCAACATTTGCTATGTTATCTCGATGTTCTATTGTGCATAAAATTTGGGCTGGTGTGATTTGAAAGTCATTGCGTTTTGATTTTTTTCACAATTTACGCTTTTTCTCAACTATTTCAGAATTGGGGTTGTATAACAATTACAAACACCCTGTATTTTTCAGAATTTGGCCAGTTTTTTTTTACTTAAAAGGTGCCCTGTGTAATGGACAGCCAAAAATTAAATTCATACTCTCCACACTCAAAAGAAAAAGGGGGCAGTACACGTGCAGAAAGTGAGTTGGTCTACCCTAGCATAACAATCGAGAAACGGCACAGTCTCTCCTCCCATCAAGCCTACTGTCCATGATTTCCCCCACCTTCCCAACGACCCCATAGCCGACTATTTACAATCCAAACAGGGCCGCTGTGACTCCAAAACTCTGAGATATAAACCATTGATATAAACACATGAATGAACGTCAGTTGATGTCAAGTGATTTTGTACTATGACATCTTCAAGCTACTCCTCCTCACCCAATCGAGTAAATACGTCCAAATGATGTGTCATTGTTCATTCGAAATAAAATCATTAGCTAGATAAGATTCACTACTGTTGAGCAAGCTAGCGTCAACATAACGTTTGCTAATGTAAAGCGCTAATGCTGAACCAACATTTTCATGAATACATCTATCTAATGCCGGACTTTACCATAACCAGTCTCTGATCCCAAAATCTGGCCAGTCAATCACCACTGTTAGTTGACCATCACTTTACCATACGTCGTCAAAACAGTTATAGCAGAGTTCAGAATTATGAAGTAATCTTAGCTGCACATGTGCAAGTAAAACAAGATCATTTTAGAACGTCACTTATGCCGCCTGTCTGATGATAATTTCACAGTGTGCAACCAGTTTGCCTGATATGCAGTCTTCATTAGCAAGACCTCTTCTAGCAATCAAGTATCATTACTCACAACTAAACATTCTTTCATGTTTCATCACATTATGCAAAGTTTTCCATTACATTTTGTGCGTTCATTTAGGGTTCATTATCATCGAAGCCATTTTAAGCTTCTTAGCTAATGTACCTTCCACACGATTGACATTAGGTTCAAGTACGCCCTCAAGCCGCGCAATTTATTTGTGCACTGCAGTTTGGCTGGCTGTTATGTTGCCCGCATGCCGCCACCCATGGCAGAAACTGGTATTATGACACAGGACGGTGTGCAGCTAGTGATTTAGCATGCTAATTCAGGTTGATATCTCTGCAGCACTATACCTTGTAATCTTTTTTATGACATCAGTGCCCTTATTTCTTCTCATCCTTCTGTTGTGTCTAGCTCATTTTTGGGATATTTTGACCTCAATTCTTGCACAAGGCACCTTTAAAGTATATTTTCACCAACTACAAAAAACAATAACAAAGAAACAGATATCTTAATAAGAAATGTGCAAAATTATTTGCTAAGAGATATACATATTCGAATTTGACTTTCTACAAAGTACCCTTCCTTAGCCTTGATTACAGCCTGACATATCCCAGGCATTATATCCAGCTGTTTAAGGAGAGAACTTCCTGGTAACTCATTCTGGGCTTTTAAGAGTTCCTTCGTGAGCTCTTTTGAACTTCATGGACACACTTCTCTAACTGCCAGGTCAGGTTCATCCCACATCAACTCAAGCTGAATTTCAAGATGTACAGTTGTTAGCAAGCAACATTTTTAGTCAATGCAAGTTTCCCTTTGGCATTTTGTATGCCTTTGTTGCTCAAAATTAACTTTAAGGTGACGAAAATCTGACAAATTCAGAAAAATGCTGAGTATTCGTAATATTTTGGCCTGTAGTGTGCATATAACTTGCTCTTAAAATTGCTCATTTTAAAAGTGAAGAGCTTTCTTGCACATCATAGAGAAAACATTGACTATCATCTGTATTGGCCCTTTTCACTGTTTTTGTTTATAACCCTTATTTAATCCAGCTCCTCTCTCATAGTGTGTGACAGACACAATATTTAATGTTTCCACTTCCACAAATCTACTTGCTGAACCATTTGATTACAGAGAGATATGCTGATAGAGTATATCCATTCACAATAACATTTTGTCCTTTGGATGTACATTTGCACTACTTTTTCAATATAGAGACTGGTGGCCTTTGTCACAATGAATGAGCTCAATTGATTTCTACTACCTTTCTTAACGGAATTTCTTTATAAACTGCAGCCCTTTCATACTTTTCGGACAAAGTACAATCCAGAGAGCAGGCCATGTCAGTCCAGTTTTGAAAATATCAGCATGTAGTACACTCTACACATACAATTTATTAAAAAAAAAAAAAAAAAAGAGAGAAATTAAATTGTTTGATTTTTTTGCAGTCATCAATATGGGTCTGAATGACATGACAGTACGTTGTCTGTTGTATTGCGATCAGGAACCAGATCAAGAACCAGGAAGTGCAGTAGAGCTTGTTTTATTGGCAAAGGGGGGTGACCCCCGCAGAGCAAAAGGCAACAGTACAAAGTCCACAATCCAAAAGTCAAAATCCAGTTGGGCAAAAAAAAAAAAAAAATTACAGTATCAAAAACCAGGGCAGCAATCACAGTAATCGTAGTCTGACAGAAATGGGTCTGGTACACAGGAATAGTACCATCAGAGAGACAAGCCAGAATCCACAGGACGTAATCCAAATCGTTACCAGGGCTGCAAACAGATCCTGTAGTCGGGCAGAAAAATGGTCAAAACACACAGATGCAACAGTAATCCAAAATCACAAAGGCAAAAATCAAAAGTCGGGCAATCCAGTCAGAAAGATTAAACACTAAGAAATCAAGGCGAGAAACGTGGCACGAGAAAACTAGGGAGAACGATCTGACAAGAGAGTGAACCAAACAGACCTCTTTTATATACACATCCGGGGTAAAACACGTGACCAGGGAGAACAGGTGCAATCAATGGTAACAATGATCAGGGAGAGACACATGAGGAATAAACTAATTACATGAATTTGGCTGTAGCCAAAACGCAGACAGGGATCACAAGACAAACCTAAGTACAAAACAACAGCTCCGGTTAAGGAGTACTAAAGTGCCAAGATAAAAGAAAAGGAAAGCACAAAGTATAAGTGGAAATCCACAGAAACTTGCAGCAGAGATAAATAGGGATAGGCAAGGAGGTGGAGATTAGAATTGAGCGACTGCTGAGAGATCATTAGTCAATTAGTATGTGCAGCTATACAATCCCGAGTGCATGTTAGAAAGTTAGTAAAAATATACAAGATTAGTGTGGTTAGTAATTAGCAAAAACAATAAACTGTTAGTATGTGTTAGTAAGACAGTAAAAGAGAGAGGAAGGAAGAACACGAGATAATGAAAGAAGATTGAAACCCAGAAACCAATAAATCACCCGAATGAGTGGCACGCAAGACAAGGGACCGTGAGCAAAGATACACACATGACCAGACAGGGGAGACAAAGTTCAAAGCATGGAAAACTAAATGATCTAAACATGAAAAATAATAAACAACAAATATAAACTACCAAAAACACAATACACAATCCTAAGAATGGTCAGACAGGCAGTGGTCACTAAACACAAGCATCCTAAACATAGCAGAGCCAGGCACAGAACTTAAACATGACAAGCAGAAATCAAATCACAACATTGTCAATGACTTTCCAAGCTTTTTTCCATTGTAGCTACTAGCTTACTTCAATTATTGTAAATCCAACCATCTCATGAAGGTAATCCATAAAGCCACTGAATGGTTGGGACCAGAAAACAAGTTAAACAAAAGGGAACTTCCTCTGTTGCTTGTGTAAGTTAAAATTTATGAAATAAAGCACTTTCTTGACTTGAAGCTTTCTATCATTAACTATGTGCATTTTATAAAATAATGTTTGAATTAAATGCTGTGAGTCCACAAGAATTCCTTATTTTCAAAAAATTATTTTGAGAAAATAAAGCAGAACCCCATCACAAATTTTGGATATATTAATAACAGGCATTTGATCTTTCTAAAACAGTCAATTTGATGTTGGTGGATGGTGTCATGTTTTTGGTATAAAATGTTAAAAATAGCACAAATTTTATTCTTTTCATTTTCAAGCGTTATTATTTTTTAGATTATTCATAAGAGAGGGGCAGAATTAGAATACAAAATACACTACATATATGGGAAGCTGTATGTGCAATACCAATGTCTTTGACATTAGGCTTTTTACAGTCCTTCAAATATGCTACTGCAGAACGCAGAGTAAAATTTTCGAGCAAATTTAAGCACCCAGAAATGTATGATGAACAAAAAGGACACATTCATAAGTCCATATTCCTCAAGTTAGAGTATCAGATTTTCACCACTGAAAATTTGAAGGACCTAGCTGAAATACTTTTCTTGATATAGTCGTGTGAAAGTGGCTCCTCAGAAATTGCTGTTCAAAAAGGGCCGGGAACTTAGTTGTAAAACTAGATTATTTCAGAGATTGCACCGTTTTCAGGTAACTCAATGACTGTTGAGCAAAAATACTGTTAGTGGTGAATTTTGCAATATGTGGTAGTGATAATGGTAGTGGGGCATAAAATTTCCCTCCTATTTTTAATCGAGGTTGTATTTCCAATTCTGAAATACCAATGTATTTTTCAGATAAGAACACCATGAGGGCTGATGCAAAAAGTGATATCAGGGGCATGTGATGGAAAGGAATGTGTCTTCATGCAATAATGGCCCCTCAGTGTGCTGGTACCTGACAAATCATGGGGTCAACTTTCTCAGCTTTTTATATGAGCATCTAAGTGTAATTGATTAAGGAACTACTTTTGTGTTTATTAATGATACAAAAATTACACCTCTCGTTATAGTAAAATAAATGTTTTTTTCTGGGGTGGGGTTAGACTCATATACAGTATCTGTGAAAACAATACTTGGATCTTGCCAAACATTTGCTGCAAAGTCTGCAATTTCACAGTTCAACACCGATATTCTGTAAGTGATTTTAATCATAAATATTGTTGGTGGTATTCTTATTTAATTTCAATTCAACTCATACTGTATGTCTTTGCACCTGTAACTATCTAAATGTCATCTGACATGTACTAAAATGTATTTATTTAGCCCATTGTTAGTCATATTGTTCAGCTTGTCCTCAGCAGCTATTTAAACGGTCTGTCTGGCCCCTGATCAGCCAGTTAGCAATGCTAGCCCTCATCAGCATCAGCTAGTATTTGACCCTTTGTCATCACATAAGCTATTCTGGTCACATCATCTTGACAGCTAGTATTTGGCTCCTAATCTAGACCTTCATCAGCCATTTCGTAATGCTGGCCCCAAGCCGACAATTTAGTATCTGGCCCCTCGTCAGCACGTTAGCAATCATCTTGCTAGCTAGTATCCTCCCCCAATCTGGTCCCTCATCAGCCAATTTGTAGTACTGGCCCCTCATCAGTTAGTCTGTCGAGCAGCACCAACAACATATTATCCTGTGTTTGTTGATAAAGTATTTGTCAATTGCTTAAATTATCTGAGTTAATTATGGCAAAAACCCTTCTGCCGACAAAAACTCACCATATGCTTCAACAAGGCTAAATAAAATCTAAAGCAACAATCTACCATTAAAATGTGCTGAAATCTAAAAAAATAAATAAATAATTGAAATTAAAGTGTCAATCTAAAAAAATATATATCTAATTTTCATGTTCTACGGTGAGGAGTAAAAGTAATATGTCTTCTTTGAACATGTAGAGTTAAACATAAAATATTGGGGTATCACATTTCTGAAGCATAAAAATTCTACTTAATTAATACTTCATGACTTCCCACCTCTGCCTTCACGTCACAGCTCTGCACTGCATGTCACAGCTCAGATTACATAATTGGGCCAAAAAAAATTTAATAGCAAGTACGTCATTGAAAATGAACCAAAGCGGCTGTCACATGGAAGAAGACAGTAGAAAGACAATGTTGGCGATGTTGGATATCACGGTCACGGAGAGTGACAACATTATTGTTATCGTTTGTCTGCAAAATATGCATCAATGTTGACTAATTGGGAAGATTGTGGCCACTGTGGCACCATTCATGCACGAGTGTTTGACAAGTGTTTCAGTACAATTGAAAGAAGAATGCAGTCATGTCTGATGTGGCTGAAAGTACTCCCTGGCAGTATATGGTACCATCAAATTCCTATAGTCACTAATGCAGAGAATAAAAACGATTTGGCGACTTAATACAACAAAGCACCATTATGTGCCCACATAATGACCACACAACAGCAACAAAAGCGGCAATACTAGCAATGGCACTAGACTGACGAAAATGGCGATAGTGGCCGTAAACATGGGAAAACTATGGTTAACTTTGGTGAACTACTCCAAATCATTGGAGAAGTCCCACCACACATTGAATACAGTAACACCACGTAAGATGATTTTCATGACAAACTTTGTGAAGAACTTGATGAATTTTCATCGGCAAACTTCACCAGCATGTTCCTCCTCCATGTAACAGCTGTTCTAGTCAGGGGTAAAATTTGAGGGATTGTGAAGAACATTGGACATGTGGCCAGATGTAGAGTAGTAAACAATGTTTGATATTTAGTTTCAAATTTTCTGGGCATTTTTTACTAATCGGCTATGATATTTAAGTTCTGATGTTGGATAGAGTGCTGAGAAAGTATTTTGACCTGGCTATCAGTTCGACCATGACAGCGCATAGACTCATCCGGTAAATCAGCTCTTGTCCCACTGATGAGCACTAAGTATAATTTTGTTTAATTTAGAACGCCAAAGGAACAAGGGGTCATGCAAGTTTTACATAATAATCCTCGTTAATTAGTAATTCTGTTACCTAGCTATAACAATAGTAAAATTTGGTTGGCCATTGGTGAATGTTGTCCAACCAAAAATAGACACTGAAATCTGTTCAAAATCTGCGGAGAGATCCATATTTAAAAACTGTTTTTTACATGAGGAGCTGATCAATGCAAATATACAGTAAAAGGAACTGCTTTCAGTGTTGAAACGCATGCTTAAAGTGACTTTCACAAACTGCAATTATGACTGGAATGAAGTAAATTGTCCTGTTAATCTGCAGGTCTGTGGGTATTTAATTTCACTTTCCATCAGCAGATGGGACAGACAGTGTCTAAATGACATGGCTGAATTTAGATAAGTGTCTTTTTGCAGGAGAATTTCACACAGCAATCATTATCTCTAAGCCATCTAAGTTGTGCGATTCAATTTGACAGCCAGTGATGAGTGGCTAATTGCCTCAAGGAGTTCACCACCCATCCCTTTCCTTTTCAATCTTCATTCAGAATCTGAAGTAAATACGAATTAATTAGTCCTGATGAAACCCACCTTTACAATCAAAAACCCCTGGTAATAAATAATCCAAACATTCTTGTCAGGCTTTTTGCTGTTTTTAGACACACATATCCAGCCATTGAAGATGATGTCAAAGAAAATTGACGACATTACTCCATTGCTTCAGTATTTAATGCCAATGCACACACGCCTATTGTTGGCACTCTCAACAGTGGAAGTTAGTTTCGATGGGTAATCCAACCAGTCTCAATAGCCCTCCTATTGGTCTGGAATAGCCTTCTTTGCCCTTGTGCGTTGATGAACCTTGGGCGCACATCTCCCTCCCATATGGAAAGAATCTATATGAACATATATGTGCATATATGCCGCACTTAGGCCGCATACAGGCCAAATTCAGGTACATATATGTGCATAAACAGGGCATATAGGTCTCCCATATAGCTCATAAACCCACTGGCAGGTTCTGATTGTCGTTCTCACTTTTGCAACTGTCATACACGATGGTTAGCTCATATTTTTATTCTAAAGGCAATATCTGCATATTAGTCCAAAGTCCCTTATAGAAATAACAAGAATTTCACGAAATAATTTATTAATCGCATGTGAACATGTGAAATTGGCATCACATTTGATCTTCAATACATGTTGACATGTGACAACGGCATGTTACGTGTAAACCAGTCATTATTACCTATGGCAAGTGAGAGGAGACAAAAAGCTATGATATCAACACAAATATCTACTAAGTACTATTTGTCAAATTTTTTCCCTGAAACATTGACAACTGGAACGGGCACTCGGTAGAGCGCATACCTTCGCCGACGCCACTGAATCCCTCGCCACTGGCGTTGGTTTCATGCCAATCGGATAAAAATTGACAGAGATATGGCCGAAAGTCGGTTTTGACCTTTTCGTGGCCTTGACCTTGACCTTTGACCCGATCACTCCCAAAATCTAATCGATTGATCCTCAGGTCATGCCAAATCAACCCATCAAATTTTATGAAATTCCGTTTGGTACTTTTTGAGTTATTCGATACAAATACATACAGACAGACAGACACAAACAAATAAATACACGGGGATCAAAACATTACCTTCGTCAGCGAAGTCGCTGGCGAAGGTAATAACAAGGTCATCAATTCTTTCTTGACCATACTTATTTCCATTCTATGAAGATTGAGTTGTGTATTGCGGAAGAGAATGAAATGTATAAAAACAAAATGGTTTGTTTGATTATGTTTAGTTCATCAATTAAGCACTTTTTAAGTTTAAGTCACTGCAGATTCACCACATTAAATAAAATTGGACTCACATCATTACAGCTCATACACATCCACTGAAAGGTAATGCTGTAACAGTACAGTCACGGTTACATCCACCAAATGCAATATTTTCTATCTTGTCTGTAACGCAGTTTCTAGATGAATAGGGCTCAGTGGTCATTAGTCTAAATGTAGCAAAATAAAACAAAAATAACAAAATAAAAGTACACAGAAGAACGTACATTCAAGTAAACATGCCTTTCAAAAGTCATTTTCAGCCCCACATTTGTCTGAGCATTTCACTGTGATTAACAAATTTGTAGACAAAGTCTACATTTCTGTTCACACTGTTTAATGAACAGACACTTGTCTTTTATCCGAGATGCTTGTATAGAAACTGAAGGTCCCAGACTTTTTCCTACAGGGATGAAATAACAGAGTCTTAAATTCCCATACGGAAAGAACCTATATAAACATATAAGTTTTAATACAGGGCCACATGTAGGTTTTGCATATATACAACATACATAAAATTGGCCATTTTCATATATTATAGGTACATATATGTTTAGCTGTTTGGTAATTGAGGAGCTGCACTGCAAATGACTTTTTCATTAAATGTAGCACAAAAAGGGAGACAATAAAAACTTTTATCACCTTTTTTGTTTTTGGTATCATGCCTGAGATTTGAGTGACATCTTTCTCTCTTCATTTGACATCTTCGGAGATACTGTGCCATGATGTCGTGGACAAACACTGGGAATGCGCGGCTACTTGTGTTCCTCAGTCTGCGGCAGACCTCCTGGTGCTGGGCACCTTCGTCATGCCTCGTTGCCACCCTTAAAACCCTTTTGTGAGTCCAGAGATGGGGCCTATCAGTCACTCTGCAATCTTGGCTTGGCTCTGTTTACACACGGCTGATATTTTTGGACAGGGATCACTCATTGCTTGAAGATTTCTGAAGGTCCTGGGCCACACCCTCACATCCCCCTTGACCGAAGAAGACAGACGAGATGTTTGCTCCAGGGCTATGGGTGGAGTAGAGCTGTCGATTCCCTTCCCTCTACCCCCTAAAAAGAAAGGAACAGGGACAGTCTTCTGCCCCTTTCACCTGAACAAGCATTAGCGGTGGGAATGGACAAGAGGTGTTCTTCAGGGTCAGTGCTCTAAAAGAATGAACAGCTGGTGCCGCTAATTTCAGCAATAAACACCGCAGCCAAGCCTTTCGGCTGGACTCAAACCATCGCATTAGACCACAGAAAAACACCAAAGAACCTTGTGTATGTCTGATCCGAGAAGTAAATTTAATCTAGTGATGGCCTGACTGGAAAAAAACAGGGGACTGTACCAAATTTCCAAAATAATGGTAAAGCCATTTGTTGCACAATGGTAACATGCACAAATATGGCTATGGATGTACTTTGTTTATTGAAAAGTAATTTTTTGTCTGTCAGGAGCATTGTACCCCTTGTTCAAAAATATAAAAATATCACTGACTGCATGTTCCATATTCGACCCCTGTGTCGTATTTTCAAATAGCAGGGAGAGTGTGGAGGGGGTGGGTGAGGAGTGGAAGTTTCTCATTTAGGTGGGCCTAAGGGGTCAAGCCAGTGGTTAAGTGCTCAAATAAATCAGGCACTGTGGTAGGTCAGTCCAGGTCTCAGTGAGAATATGTAATGCTATCTCTCACTAAAAAAGGAGAGCCTTTTATTTCCTAGTTTTTTTCTGATTCTTTTTTTTAATATTCTTTTTAATATTATTTTTCCACATTGTGCCCAATGCCCTTTGTGTCAAAAAAGTTTAATTATTGGTTGTTAGTTCACACCTGGAGCTGCAGTGCAATGATAAGCAGGCTTCTGGGCTGTGTGCACAGCAACTCCACACTGACATTCTAAACATGCTTGTGAAATAATTACATTTGCTGATACGCAGGTTAAAAAATTAAAAAATTAAAAATCAGCCTTTTCTGTTCCTGCTGGTGCCAACACGGAATACCTATGTGAAGTTCAGACTGATCAGCCTATTAGGAGAAAAAAATGAGTTCAGACAGACGAACGGCGAGATGGACAGTTTTCCCTATTTTATAATGGGATGTGTTGAGAGAAACTTTATTTCTGCTGAAGGTGTAGAGTAATCGGCCACCATAAAGAAAAAGGGACCACCACTGCTAAGGCTGCTTTTCTTAAATTGAAATGCAGCAGTGTTGTAAGAGTAAAATAGCAATGTAGCAGATGTGAATCCACCTGTGCATGACATATTTCAAGATAAACCTGCAAAACATCAGGCAAACTAAATTACAATTGAAATATTTTTTTCAAATAAACCATAAATGTGTACATTTGCTTTACCTTCAATATTAGTATCTCCTGGACATCAAGAAATCTGCGAAACAATGCACAATCTTCTGTTTTCAGAATCATTTTTCATTGCTCGTGACTTCTGGATAGTTCCATCCAAGTACATCCTATGAAAATGGTCTGTGTCCTTAAACTAATGTATCCCTCGTTTACAAAACACAGAAGTGATTCTTCTGCCCTGCTTTTCAGAACTTAGCACTGCATATTTCTGTGTACCTGCAGAAACTAACCCTGTGAGGTCCAACTACTGCCAATGGCACAGAGCCCACCTTCTGTTGGTCCCTATTTTTGTGGATCTCTCTCTCTCTCTCTCTCTCTCTCTCTCATAGGTCTGTGTGCTCTCTGTTCTAGTTTGTACACTAACTGACAGGGCCAGGGCCGTCTGTGTGGCCTGTGTCCTGGTTCTTCTGTCCCTCTCCTCTGCCTGGAAGACATTGCTGTGGTGGAAGTAGGTAGGTGGTACTGTATTTTTCATGCTCCAGTTTGCTGTCACAGAAGCTTGGACGGTGCACCCAAAACATTTCGAGGACACGGCGTCCTTGCTCACTGCCCCCATGCCGGCATCTCCCCCACTGGCTGGAGTTACTTCAGGCAGAGAGTTTGAATCTTCCTCCCTGTGTCTCGCTCCTGGAGACAACACACCCAACAAATTGTAAAAATGCAGCACTGGGCATGGGTTCCGATCTGTGTTTACATAATAAGAACACAAAGACAACACGCCTGAGGGAGTGAGCACTGCTATGAGAAAATGCAGTGGGCTAATTGCATTTCAGAAGCAGTGCTATATTTCTCCTAACACCCCTGTGCAGGTACACATCAGATATACCTACTCCGTAATTTTCGCACTACATCGCCATGGCATGACAGATGAATGAGGTTTTCAAATCCCCGGGCAGAGGACTCGGCAGACCTTACTCACAATTTTAAGACAAATTGTTTTCCGTATTTGTTGCAGCAAACAAATAGGAAGTAATTTTTTTCACCCTGTGCTTTAATTGTCACTAATATTGGAAGAAAGCTTTCAAGCTGAAAGGGAAGAAAAAGTTTTTTTGTTATTTGACCTTGTTGGGGCAAATCAGAAACATGTTATGAATGTAGTTTAAAGTTGTGCATTACAAACATTTCATGTAGGATTATGTCAAAGCGAAGAAAACAAAAGCTTCCATATATTTTCCACAAAAGCAATGGCGAGCAAGCTTAAAAAATATTATTTGAGTTTTGATCCTAATATCCACCAATGGGTGAAAACCAACCCTGAATGCTAGATCCACACATAGGTGTACTGATCTGATCCCCTATCACATAAAGAAGGGAGAAGCACCTAAACAACCTTGTTTGAACATACCCTCCCAGCGCACTTTTCTGGCCGCTACCCAAAGTAGAGAAGAAAAAAGCTCCCAATCTGTGCTTGGTGAGTGGGGGAGGGTAAAGGGGGAGGGTGGTGGAGGCACGAGGGAGGGGAAGGACCTGAGGGAACAAGGTGTCTCCTCGCCGCACAAACTCAGCCCCAATTGTCAGTCAGTTTTTTGGGACAGAAGCGAGACTCAGTATGGGAACACAGCGCTTTTTGAGCGTCCCGAACTGGATTACTACCCTGGAGAGAGTGTGAGGACGAGGCGAAAAGTTTCAGGGAGCGCTATCTCTGAGGACCTCTGGTAAGTTTTGCGATTGTTGCTTCAACACTGTGGGGAGCCAACACGCTCGACTGGTCTTCAGGTCTCTACTTGCAAAATAAGCGTCTGTAATTAACAGAAAACTCAGTCTAATTTGTGGTTCATGGGTGCTTTAGAAAACATATTATCCATGTTTTTTTAATTTATTTATATATTTCAATTTTTTTTTTTTTTCAATTTGATATTGCATTGCTCACTGCCAGCCATGGCATGGAGAAAGGATTTTATCAGGTGTTTTGCATCTAACCGCAGATATTAACATGTAAATATTGTGAACCAACTGTAAAAATTTAATAGTATTATATTATTAAAACTGTCATATAAAGTAATGTCCTAAATTCTCATAACTTATTCATTTTCACAAGCACCATTGGAATGTATTGATATTTTATTAGACTCCCCTTGATTGATACAGCTTTTACCATGAAACTAAGGACCAATGTCTTCTCTTGGTTCAGTTTGAATATTTAGTCTATAATTTTGACTTCAATAAAAGAAACTAACTGAATTTGACATCTGCTGCAAAAGTTCCAGTAATTTTTGATGGTATAGCAAGGACCGGTGGCTACTTTTTGAGCTGTTTCGTTTGACATGTCCGTGAAGAGTGCATTCATCTGTCTTGCTGCAAAATTTTTCAAAAAAAGAAAAAACAAAATAACATTTTTCAATAAAAATCACAAAATACTAGTTTGTTTAAGAGGTGATTTTACCTTCAAGTAGCTTTGACATTGTAGTTCAATAAAAATAGAAAAGCATTTGGTTTTTTTGCTCACATTATTCAGGCTCTTTGAGACAGCTCAGCCCATGAAGCCCACATTAAGTGGTCTGACCTGGCTATTCATTATTATGACCCCTCCCGACAATTTGGGTTCTTACATCCCAGTGGCATTTAGGTGTGGTGGCAGAAAATTGTTTTAATCCCCAAGTTACGCCGCAGTCACTCCTGGCATAAAACTAACAAGCTTTGTTTCAACTGTAAGGTATTAAGTTGTGCAATTCGCACACAATGTCTGTTTCTGTCTTTCGAACTTTGTCTTTCTAACTTTGAAAATCCTCCACCCAGAGTATTTATCTTTATTGAATATAGCTTATTTACCTGTAAACAACAGTTGAAGAGAGGTAAAACAAATGGCTGGTAGCTGTACAAACAAAAAGAGGTGGTAATGTCTGAGTTTCAAAACAGGTGAGCGCTAGAATGACAGCATGGCCTTTTTCTCTTAAACAAGCCCCACAATCACCACAATAATGCTGTAGCGTAACTTGCCGGGCTGGCCTCTTGTCTACATAGTGTAAATGTAACCGGATACAGACTTCTTTTCCATGTGTACCAAGGCTTAGAGTCACCACAGACATGGGAACACAGTTCACTGTACTCCACATACAGACTCAGGTGTTGCTTTCTTTCTATAAGTTGAGTTATAAGATTCTTGATAAATTGAGAATCACATTTTTCTTTGCTCATAACTGAACTTGTGAGTCTCTCCCAATTCTCTGGTGAAACGTTTTGTATCAATGAACACAAACGCTCAACATATAAATGATCAGGAAGGTAACTTACAAGACAGCATCTTGTGTATCTAAATGCAACCAAAACCTTGCAGAGAAACAACTTAAAAAAAGGCTCCATTAATAGTTTATACAACTGAAATTACAGAAATTGCAAATGTAATGTAAATGAACTCTTTACATGGATCCTCGTAGCTGGCCAGTTTGCTTTCCACCCCTCCAGTGCTTTTCAGTGTAAAAAGGAGGCTGCCGTTATATTTGCATAGGCAATGCGAGGCTACACGCAGTCTGCAATGTGCAGTTCAATTCAGGGAGAAAGCTGGCTTTGAAATCAAACTCAGTGTGCTAAAATGGTGTTTTGTTCAAAAGTAAATCCTGTTGGATAATGGGCCATGGTGATTGGTTGGAGCCTGATCCATTTTTAAGTACTACTACTACTACTACTACTACTTCTACTACTACTACTACTACTACTACTACTACTACTACTACTAATAATAATAATAATAATAGTGGTACTCTTCAAACCAAATTTGCATTTTTCAGCGCTGTTATGACAGTCTGCATGTTTGCATGAAAATGAGAATGCTGAGCCTTCTAAATCCCCAAAAGCGCTGCTGAGTTTTGAATGTTGAAACCTGAAAGCGGAAAGTCTGCTGCCTGGCTGAACATGTGCCTACAGGTAGGCTGAGGCGTGCGGCATTTCACCCCACAGCTTATGCAGAGCACTCTGAGTCACTGCTCTACCTGTGCAGGATTTCACAACCTGTACCCGCCATTTAGATCCTTGTCATTCAATTTTCCCAGGAAGAGTGAGGAAAAAAAAAAAAAAACAATTCAGTCCTGGAGCCGTGCACGGACACTGCAATGAAAATAAGAGAACTGCTGATGGATTGTCATGACATTTTTGCTGCACTGACATTTTTGACCGATATTACCCACTAACCCATCACATTTAGTTTCTTTGAAATGCAATATGAACAGTTGTTCTACCTTTTCATGTGCGCAATTATCCAAAAATATATATGAATTTATTTATAACAGTAACAACAACCACTTATTATTATTATTATTATTACTATTATTATTACTACTACTACTTCTACTACTTAGGGAGCTACGAAGATGATTGTATGACCCCAAACAGTGAAGTTTACAGCGACTGAATTTGAGAGTATTAAGTATAGTCTCCCAGGTAAAGCTAGAGGCCAGTGGAGATGAGTATCAGAGGACCCAGGTGTTGATTCGAGTTGTGCAGCGAGGCGAGGCCCTGGAAGTTGGATGGAAGCGACAAATGATAAGAGAGTTTGACGGCCGTGGGTTGTTTATTCTTCCACTGAGGGGCCTCGGGTAAACTGAGAGGGCTATCAATCTCACCCCAGTTACAGCAGATCTCAATCATATATTCAGGTCTTGAAGCATTAGCATAGTGACATAATGTTCACCACCACAATTAATTAAAAATGTTACCACCAAGTTGTGCTCCAAGTGCAGACTTTAAGCTTGAATTCAGGAGTATATTTACACGTATGCATGTATGTATGTACGTATTTATTTATTTATTTTTATTTTTTTAATACTGTATGGCCCATTAGAACAATTTGTCTACATACCTTCTTCCCATTTCAGGGCCTCAAAAACAATGAGGCAAACTAACATAATCATCAATTAAATTGCCATTTTTAGCCGACTTGGCCTCTAGGCCAATCGGGCTTATGCTGTAGTTAGATGCCTTCATGGAGGTCTGTTGTGCGTCCGTCAAGTTTTTACCTTATCAGCACTCTAGTGCCGTTAGTCTTTCACAGATCCTTTTCATATTTTATATGCGTGTATATGTCATGAAAATCTAGGTCAAGCTCGATTTTGGCCATTTTTAGCCAAGCGGGCGCAGTGGCTTTGCGACTATTTTTAATACCTTTTTTCACGTGTTCGCTGCCAATGCTTGTCTGAAGTCTAGACTCTATGGACTGGGTGCTTTGCTGGTACTACTCTGCCATCACTTTTTTTCAGTTCATGCTTGTTATTAAGACATTTAGACCACTGTTTTTCCTTCTAAAAATGAAATGCGTGCTCATTTGAATGAGGGTCAGATGATTATCTCAACCTTTGAAGACCATGGCATTTGTTTGTCTGAAAAACGCTGGATTGCTTTTGCAGTGTGCTTTTGGTTATTTTCGATCTGCACTGTGAAGCACTGTCCAATTAATTTTTAGGTATTTGGCTGAACATTAGTTAACAATGTGGCCCTTTGCAATACAGAATTGAATGTGGCAGGCCAAAGGAGGGCCCGGGCGGGTAATTGAACCCCAGACTCCTGGGAAAAAGTCTTGTACGCTGACCACATCGCCAAAGAGCCAGGCTTGTTGGCAAGGTAGCCCGGGCGTGTACTTATTAGGAGACATTTCTAGTGACGGGACCCTTCAACTGCCACATAATCTTATTGTCTTTGCCTGTGGTCACTTCATCAATAAATTCAAGGGAACTAGATTTCAAGTAACTGTACCCTTCACCTTGATAGGAATAGGTAGTGACCGAGTGTGTGGCATTATTTTCATGATCCGATACACGATGCGATAGACCTAGATTTGAGCTAGCCAGAGTAACTAGCTCCATTGGCTGCCATGCATGACCACTCTACACAGATATGGCGGTGCGTTTTTTAATAGTGAGCAGTACTGTCCCTTTTCCATCTTGTTCACTTCTTTAGATTTTGTCTAGCCTGTCCATGAGACGCTGTTTCACAATTACATAAGCCTTTTTAAATATTTAGCACAGTGGCGAACATCCTATTATTGATGCTAATCAGTGATTTGCAACTTGTGTTAACCCCTCTGTATTTACTCTGTTGAAGTCTTCTCTTGATTGTTGACATTGACACAGATAATTCTATGGTCTGCAGAGTGTTCTTGATCTGGATAAGTGTTGAGAAGAGGTTTCTACTTATTTGAAAATAATTCTTCAATTGTCTCCCATAGTAGTTATTCGTGGTTTGGTATTCCTCAGTGCACCAGTGCATTGTTTCTTTTTGAGACAATATGGCCCCTGAATTAGGTCCCTGAAACAAGTCGGAACTGAAGATGAAGATATCCAGCTTCTGGTGATGTCTGTGTATCACAGACATAAAGTAGTCATTGCCTGCTAAGGAGAAGCAATCGAGCATTAAAAAAAAAAAAATTCTATGTTATGTTAAACTGCGAAACGTTTTTTTAAATCGTCCAAAGCTCAAGTTCCTAATGTTGTGTAGGTTCCCCTAGTGCTGCTAAAACAGCTCCAACAAACTAACATCCACTTGAATTACAGGACCCAGGGTCCCTCAGCAGAACATTTCCCAGAGCATCACAGTCACTACCAGAACTTGTCTTCCTCCTACATTGCATCCTGGTACCATCTCTTCCCAAGGTGTCTGCTGGTTTGAACCAGATGGGACAGCCTTTCATGCCCTTGTGCATTGATAAGCCTTTGGGGGCCAACCCTGGTCACCAGTTAATGGCTTGTCCCACCATGGATTGCAGTCAGTAAGAACTCAGCACTGCTGCTTAGGAGCACCCCAGAAGCCTTGCTGCCTTGGAGATGCTCAGTGGTGCATTTTCCAAAATCACAGATTCTAACTTGCATAGTTGGGCCCATTGACTGTGAATGGATGAACTGTGTGAGTACGCTTTTGGGAAATGCGCCCTAGACCAACTCATCTGACCATAACAATTTTGCCCTTGTCAAAGTCTTTCAGGTCACATTTCTCTCACATCCACCATGTCAACTACAAGAGCTGACTGTTTTCTTACCGTTCAAAGTCTGTCTGCAAACTTGCCATTGTTATATTAATCAATATAATTAGCTTCATTTGTGAGTGTTTCAATGTGTTGGCTCGCTGTTGTTGATATAATGTTATAGCTTCAGTACCAGTCAAAAGTTTGGACAAACTTTGATAATGCCACAGTGCTCTGTTTTTACCGAAATGCAAATGGCTTAACTTCTCTATATAATCTTAAATGGAATGTGGTAAGAGGTGAACAGTCAGAAGTTAAAAGAGAATAATTTACTTGTTTGAATAGTGACAAAAATTTTAGAATTCTCAAAGAAGCCATATTTTGCTAAGTAAGCAGACAAACAAGCTCTTTCCATTTTCCAACAGCCTAATTTCCAACAGCTGTTTTGGAACTTGCTGGTCAAAAAAGTCGATGAAAAGCAAACCAAAAGTGTGGCACATCTTTGGGAACTTAGACGGCCGCTTGGCAGCAAACTCATTATAGCCATATAACTGCTCCTGTAAAAAAAAAAAAGAAGAAATGTGAGTATGCTCTGTAAATATGAAAGAAAGTGCTGGTTGGTTTGATTGATTTAAGAATTAGATCTTTTTTTTTTGTAAAATAAACGGTTCATACTTTTTTACTTAACGTGTAAGAAAAATGTGGGTGTGTCCAAACTTTTGACTGGTACTGTATATAATGCTTTTACATGCACAGTACTTTGCAGACATTTAAGGGTACATTAAATACAATGCTGTGAAAAAGTCATGAAATAAAACATTTCTTCACATTGACAAAATGTTCTATAACTAGCTGTGAACTGTTAAAAACTAAATTAAATGTGTGAATACCATTTGCCTAAAATTTCAAACACTGTCATGCAGTTTTATAGTTTTAAAAGTTAGTGGCTGTTTGGTTATTCTAAGCATATTGGAGAACTTGCCACTGTTCTACTGCTGGCTTAATTTCACTTCCGTCTGTCTCTTCAGGAACTCCTGAGGTACATTTCCCAAAAGCTTATGCAGATAGTTTGAACCAGAGCCATGTGAAGTGAAATATGTAAGTTACTAACATAGTTAGAAACTATGCTTTTAGGAAATAAATCCCTGGACAGCCTTGATGGTGTTGAGATCAGGACTCTGTGAAGGTTATCTGAATCTGAATTACAAACATTTTTGGCAAGATTACTTTTTTATATTGGCATTTGATGTTTCAAATGTGCTTTTTCTCAACAGCAATGCTAATGGAGAAAAAAAAAATATATATATATATTATATATATATATATATATATATATATATATATATATAAACATGTAGGACAAAATTTAAATATTAAAATTACACATCTGGGGTGCACAGAACTGCAAAGGAGGTGGTCAAATTTTCAGAAATATTGCATTAAATTCCACCTTTGCAAAGTGCTCAATGAACCGCTTTTGTCGAGACTGATTCAGATATGGATTGATTTGATTAAATTTTGGAGCTATGTTTCTCTGATTATTAGCAGTTATCCCTTTAAGAGTCAATCTGTTCTGATCTCAGGGATCTTAAAATCGCAACCACTCTTTTATTGGCTGTTGCTTTCTTCTTTTTTTGTTTTTTGTGTGATGTTTAGCATACGTTGTCATAAATTTTGACAGAGATCACCCATTAGTCTTAATTTTTGTCGACTGTCCATTTGCAATTTTGGCACTAGCTGTAACTGTGAATTACATACTTAAAATTTAACCATAAAATTTTCTGGGGGTAATTTCAATACCTCCCCTCATCATCATCATCATCATCAATACACTCATTGCTACAGAAAAATGAACTATATTGCTGGAAATATATTATTGATATGTGTCCACAAGAATGTAAATTAATCCTTCATCCTTTATTAAATTCAAAGTCCCCAAGTCCTCTAGCTAGTTAGTTAGTTTATTGTCCCCGACGGGAAATTTGTTTTCACAGAAAAACTGTACTGAAAGGTTTTGATTCATTGGTTTCTTTCTGTGGGCTTCCCCCACATCCCAGCAGTCTGACTTGTGCAAAATTAACTCAGCTTACTGTAGTACAGAAATGGAAGGTCTCTGTTATGAAGTGGTTTCTGTTACCAATCAGTCCAGTGGGAGAAATCCAAGATAAGACTAAGATCGTTGTAATTTAGACAAATTCAATGAACTAATTGTAATGCTGTCACAAGTGCTCCCCAAATACTAATTTAATTGCTTTCATTCAAAATTAAGCCATATAATCTTTATGGAAATGAAAAAAATAGTGAGCGGTTAGAAAAACTTATAAGAGTGAAGAACACCCGCCCACTATGGTTGTGAACCATCTTCAGGCCTAAACAGTTGATACTCTTCTTTGTTTGAGACATGCTGTAACAGGGAATTGAATGCCTTTCAAGTTAGCATTTATCTATTGTTGAAATGACTGTAAGACTGGTGTTGCATTGTGTATTATTTGAACACAGAGTGGCATGCAGAGCCATAATCTCGAACAGACTTGTGAATGCTTAGAGTACTGGTTCTCAAACCTTGATCCCGCGGTACCACTGTGTGTGCTGGTATTTATTCAAACCTCAGTTACAGTCCCAGAAATATAAAAAGCAGCTTACTTTTCATCATAGGTGCTTTTCTGACTTATCGTCTACCCCCTTAGGCTGCATCAAGTCAGAAATGGCTTTGTACACCTTACAAGCTGCGGTGGTTAGAATTTGCGCCATGTGTTTCTGCTGCATCAGCTGCAAAATTAGAGTACATTATTCAAAGTGAAGGCATTTTGTAATCTGGCAAAAAGCCTTGGCAAAACAAGCATTCAATGGCTTGACTTGCAATTCAAAATAAACCTCTGTAACACTGTGGTAGAACGCAAATAGATTGGTTATTTCAAAGCCTTGTGACTTATATATCTGCCAGAAATAAAATATGTCCACATGTACTGGACCAGATCACTACTCCAACCTTCAACAGTCTGTTTTATGCCACTGTTTTTCATCTTTAGTGCACAGATGTAAATAAGAAAGAAAATGTACTACACATTCAGTGCATGAATGTTGAACAGTTTTCCGTAGACATGGCTAAGGAGTATTTTAGGCTTCAAACTTCTCTTCTAAAAATTAAATTTTTTGATTAGTCAATGTTTGGCCTCACATTCTAAATCACTTACCATGAATTTTACCTCAAAAGAAACAGGAAAACACATTAGTTATGAAGTACAGTACGTAATTTAATTACCACAGACACAGGGGCAAGCCCATTGCAGTTACTGATTTTGTAAATACATATAACACCTATGTTGGTTGATTGATTGATTTTTTGTTTGTTTGTTTGTTTGTTTTTCTGGAAGGAGGTGCAGGTCCATGCAGAGCCACTGAATATGGGGACTTTTGCAGCTGGCATGCTGCTCGCTGCCCTTGCAGTCTCATTGCACATAACATCAAGCAAGAGCCAGGTGAAGGGTAACTCTCCCCTGAGCTTCACCCACCATTTGTACAATGCCACGATTTATGAAAACTCTGCCCCAAGGACCTACGTCGAAAGTCCCATTAAAATGGGTATCGTGGTCACCGATGAATTCTGGGACATCAAGTACAAACTGGTGGCTGGGGATGACGACAACCTCTTCAAGACAGAGGAGGTCACAGTGGGAGATTTTTGCTTCCTACGGATAAAAACTCAGACTGGCGAATCTGCTGTACTGAATAGAGAAGTCAGAGATAGTTACACACTGACCGTTGAGGCCAGTGAAAGTACCTATGACTACCAGGCCAGGACAAAGGTGCTCATTCGAGTGCTTGACACAAATGACCTGAAGCCGCTCTTTTATCCTGCATCCTACAATGTCTTTATCAGAGAGGACACTCCACTGAAGACCAGCGTGGTTCAAGTCACTGCCACTGATGCTGACATTAGTAGTAATGCTGACTTCTATTACACGTTTATTAGCAGATCACACCCTTTTGCAGTCGATCCTGTCACAGGTACCATCACCCTCACTAAGAGACTTGACCACAGTCGAGCACGCAGGTACGAGCTCACGGTCTTAGCTGAAGACAGGACTAAGAAAATCTCAGGAATACGAAAGTTCGGGAATGAGGCGAAAGTTGTAGTAAATGTGGAGAAGGTCACTCCTGAACCTCCAATAATCAAATCAGTCAATGTAATAACACCGAAGGACGACGATGATAAGCTGTCTTTGAATGTTGCAGTCAAAGCTGGAGTAAAAGCGGTTGAATCATTGAAGATTGTTGCTGGAGATCCTCAGAGGAACCTTGCAGTTATTCCATCCAGTTTGGAAGGTTACAATTTTGAAGTTGTCTCCACTAAAAGGATAGACTGGTTGCATAGCCCCTTTGGCTTGAATATTTCTCTTCAAGCAAAAGACAGGAGCAATCCACCTATTCTTTCTATGACAAAAGAGATCTTCATCCCCCCTATAAAACATGCCCATATGAAATTTAACAATGAAGTCTATCGTGTCACTCTAAGTGAATTTTCCCCACCGAATTGTCACGTGCTACACGTAATGGTGACGCCAAATCATGCTAATGTCACATACCGCATAAAAAACAGGCCCAAAAGTTTCAAATTCAAGATTAATCCCAGGAGTGGCCTGGTTTCAACTACAGAACATGTGGATTTTGAGAAGAAGTCACGTTATGAGTTTGATGTGGTGGCAAATCAAGGAGAAGCACAGGCTCATGTTGTGGTAGACATCATCGATGAAAATGACAATGCCCCCAAGTTCACCAGTCCATCGTACCAAGGTACAGTCCCAGAAAATGTGCCCATAGGCACAAGCATTTTAACAGTAAGTGCTAAGGATGGGGACACAGGCAACAATGGCTTTGTGACCTATGCAATTGCCAATACAGGTCCACTACCATTCACAGTGGATCCGTTCACGGGAGTCATTTCAACTTCAGAGGAAATGGACTATGAGCTCATGCAGAGGTGGTATCACGTCAGAGTCTGGGCCACTGATAGTGGAAAGCCCTTCAGCCATGTGAGTGAATGTGCTGTTTCACTCATTATGTCAAATGTCGATGACAATGTGCCTGTATTTGAGAGGGTGGGCTGCAATGCGACAATCCCTCAGGACTTCTCAGTTGGAGAGAGTATTGGTGTTATGGCTGCTATAGACATTGACGAACTTCAGCAAGTCAGATACAGCATTGAGTCAGGTAATGAGCGTGCCTTATTCAAGATTGATCCAGTGTCAGGGTCCATCATGTTGGCTAAAAAGATTCCCTCTTCTCTGTTATCTGGTGAGAAATCATCATTTAGTCTTAGGATAGCAGCTACAGATGGAATACATAGTGCTGCTCCTACAGTTGTTAGCATCACTCTCACGAACTCCGGCAGTGATGCCACCATGCAGTGTCATGAAGCAGGAGTTTTCAAGCAGCTGACCAAAAAGCTTATTGAATCCATAAAGCCTGATATGACCACTGACGAGGAGGAGGCTTATTCAGATATCCATATCATTAACAGACACGCTCCAAGGTTTAAATCAGATTTGCCGAGCTCCATGGACCTCAGAGAAGACTTCCCATTGAACACTACCATATTGCACTACCAGGCAACAGATATAGACACAGGCTTTAATGGCAAGCTTGTGTATGCCATCTCTAGTGGGAATGAGGATGGGTGTTTCACCATCGATATGGAGACTGGAGAGCTTAAGCTTATCTGCCCATTAGATAGAGAAACTAGGGCATTTTATGTTCTGAACATTACCGTTTATGATTTAGGAGTCCCACAATCATCTGCTTGGAAGTTTTTGGCTTTGAATATATTAGATGCTAATGACAATCCCCCCATTTTTGATCAGAGTATTTATGTTATTAGTATACCGGAGAACACCGAAGTGGAAAAGAACATCTTTAAAGTACATGCTGTTGATTATGATTTGGATGACAATGGAAGCATTAAATATTCTTTACTAACATCTACTGAGACATTTAAAATTGATGAGCTGACGGGAGTGCTGAAGGTGGTGGGACAGCTGGACAGAGAAAGAAGTCCAAAGCATGACTTAAAGATTCAAGCGAGAGATCAAGCCGAAGTCGATCATCAACTTCTCACCATAGTTGATATGGTGATTATCTTGGAGGACATCAATGACAGTCCTCCAAAATTTGTGCCGAGGGTCTACAAAATTCAAGTAGCAGAAGATTTACCGTTGGGAACAGTTCTATTGTGGGTCGAGAGCTATGACTTGGATTCCGGGGCAGGAGGAGAAATTAGCTACAACCTGAAGAACACACAGAATGGGGCTTTTTTCCTTGACACTTCAACTGGCTGCTTGACACTTGAGAAGGAATTAGACTTTGAAAGAACACGGTTTTATAATTTGACTGTTCGAGCAGTGGACCATGGACTACCACGATCCTTATCCTCATCCTGCTTCATAGAAGTTGAGGTGCTGGATGTGAATGAAAATCTGAATGTGCCAGCTTTCTCCTCATTTGTCTACAAGGCAGCAGTGATGGAAAATGCAGCAGTGGGTACCACTGTGGTCACCTTATCTGCCGTTGACAAGGACCTGGGAAAAGATGGGGTCGTGAGGTACCATATCCATGCTGGAACAGGCTTAGGAATGTTCACGATTGATGAGGAAACAGGCAAGTCCTAACTGACCTAGCATATTAACTTCAAAGAATGACTAACACGCAAATTTTGAAGGTTATATCTACCCTTGTGTGCAAATCATAAAATTAACGTTGTAGCTTACGAGCCAAAATTACATTGATTATCGGAGAAATGAGCCTACTCATGTACAATGAATGCCAAGAAAAATTCTTTCAGGCCGTAATGATTCTAGTTTCATTTTTTCATTACATTCTTTTCATATCATCGATTTTCATTGCACTGTAAAAATGAATTGTCCTACATATTTACTACTATGTTTTCTATCACTGGCACAATAACACTTCTATGCATAGAACATGCCCCGTTTACATAATTACCCCCAGATAACATCTTCAGGCTTCAAAAGCTATGATGTGATGATTGGAAGGCAAAGCCATAATTGAAATATGATCAGATGTGACAGAAACTGAGGTATATTGCTTTGAATTAGAGAAGCTATTGTAATTCCAATGACTTCTAAAATATGCATCTTTCGTGCAATTTCTCATTTAAAAAGTACAAATTACAAACTCATGAGCATCAAAGTAATTTCTATTTTGCGTAATATTTTTCAGGAGTCATTCGGACGACGGAAACTTTGGACCGTGAAGCAAACTCACGCTATTGGCTCACAGTTTATGCCACAGATCTTGGGACTATTCCACTAGTGTCCTGGACAGAAGTATTTATTGAAGTTATGGACATTAATGACAACCCCCCTGAGCTCTCCCAACCCATATACTTTGGCTCAGTGTTGGAAAATTCACCTAAGGGCAAGTCTGTGCTCAAAGTGGCAGCCACAGATGTTGACCTGGACTCAGAGGGAAAACTCACTTTCCAGATTGTGGACAAACAACGTGTTTTTTCCATCAACACCAAAACAGGTAATTGAATCCCTGCTAATCAGTCCTTAATCTCAGGTGTGATGGATTTTATGTGCTGACATAGTCAATTATGTCATTCCTCAACTCATTGAGTCATGTAATGTTGGATTCATAAATTGAATTCAATATATTTTAGCTGTTTTAGAATGCATTGTTTTACTGATTACCATCTGAAGACCTCAGTGCAAAAAGTACTCAAGTCACAAAATGTCCATTTTGAATAAATCAAGGCAGTGGACTTAAGTAACGATCAAAGATGTTTTCTCATCCTTACCTCATGCTAATTTAAGAATAAGATCATACGATTCACACAACCCACTGTCTCAAATGTAGCATGGGGGAAACTACGTGACTGACCTTTTAAAGATCAATAATTTCAAGTCACATGTCTCTACACAAAGGCTGTATCTGGGTGTGGTTTAAGAGGAACGGGCTTGAAATTAAAAATTTAAACACCATTTCCTTCCCGTGGTTGTACTACATCAGCTAAACAAAATTGGTTTGTGAATGGAGCCAAAGCCTCCCAACAGACCGACACAAGCTCATCATATCAAATAAGTAGATATAAACATACTTTAAACACCTAGCCAAGCATTCTTAAGCCGTGGACATGACCCAGCATGGTCTTTGAAGTTCTAGCAAATTAGAAGAGCATTAACTCACATCACAAGCTAGGACTTGTTCATCCCCATCTTCTAATCACTGGGCTGTTCCAAGAGCCCCACCCCAAGCCAACACTTATGGATTATGGGGAGAAAGGATTCAAGCTATGCTAAGAGGGCACAACATAAAGGCTATTGATTCTAAAGAACATTCTAGGGTCGATCTATTGACTAAAGACTGAAAGTCCCAGACAGTACTGAGGGGGGGGGGTTAACCACTTTTGAAATGCTGGTGATTGTATTCATTCTGAGTGGTTATGTGAGAAACTGCTATAACCTGCTATTGCAGTTTTAATTTTTAAAGTTCTGGTGAGCTGAGTAATGTACAATGTAATGTTTTTATGACGTGCAAAATTAATACTCTACTCAATAGTTAAAATGAGACTTTTTCATGACACATTCAGGCATTCAATGACAGTGCTTCATTATGTATGTATGCATTTATTTATTTATTTACTTACTTGTCTAATTAATTATCTTATTATTACTTATTTAATTATTATTATTTATTATTATTTATTTTAATAATTTTTTTTAAATGAGTCATAACATCTATTCACTTTTCTAAAGTGATTTTATGATTTGTGGAAGTGAAATATGGGTTTTTGCCATGTTGGACTCTTTAAAGGAAGAGTATGCAGATATCAAACTTAATTTCAGTCACAGTTTAGAAAAGATTGTTTCTAAGACGTTCTCAAATAAAAGCTTAAGGACATAGAATTTCTTCTGAGCGATGAATGCTCGGTTATTGCTCTCTCTCTCTCTCTCTCTCTCTCTCTCAATCTATCTCTCAGTCTCCCTCTTTCCTTGAGGGGCTATGACTCACACAGCTAAAAGGACCTAAGTTTTACTGAAGCCATGAGCTCTGTGGCAAACTCACTACAGAGCAGGAGCAGACAAGGAACTGCATTTCTATTTGCATAACTGTTGGAACTTAGCACAGTCAGCACACAGTATTTACATATTTATGGGAAAGTTAGAGGCTATTATGACTTGGTCTGCGGTTGTAAGCAACATAACATTTGCAAAAACTGAAATGTCATTGGTAGAGATAAGTTTGGTGCTGAACATCATAGCTCAAAATATGTATTATGGAGGCAAGTATCACCTGGCTTTTATACAAGGGGCACAACTGTGTTTTTAGCCTGTAGCTGATGATAAAAACACAATTTCTAACTGGCCCACTAGAGGAATCCCTGCCAAGTGGGAAAACACACAGGAGGATTTGTTTGGAGTGTCAGAAAGGCTAAATACCCCCCTGAGATTTGCCTGCCCATCTTACCCCCACTCCAACTGCAGCCCCTTACTCAAGTGTTTATTGGCCTAATGGTAAACTAACCTTTCACCTCCTTATGTTGTCCCTTAGAAGAGCTGTCAGCAGTATACAGCATTGCCCTCTTATTTTCTCATCAATAACCAAAACCATCGCCAAACTTGTTCTGCGAAAAGTGTCTCTGGCGCAATGTCTGCCTTTGATCCAAGGGAACACCTGTGCTGTGCGTCGACAAAAAAGGAGGAGCATTAGCTCCTGAGAAAGAAATCAACATGAGTCAGGGAAGAGTCATGAGCTTGGCTGATTCATTTGTACTTCTCTATGCACTAAAAGCTGCTGGTTTATTTCTTTTTCCCCTAGGGAATTTCTTTGTTTAGCGATTTCTTTGTTTATTTGATTTTGCATATCGCTTAGATCCCAGTTCAGTGAAAATATCGAAACTGCAAATGCTTGGAATGAATAATGAAGTTAGTTAATCACTGCAAAAGAAAACATTGTTGACACAAAGAAATGGTGAGAAGGATGGACAGGTGGATTCTTTATAGCCTATAATGACATGTCAGCGGTTACCCCCCCCCCCCCCCACCCCCCCAACCCCCCTTCTTCCTGTTTTTGTTTATTTAGGTGTCATTGCCACTAAAGTGGTCCTGGACCGTGAACAGAAAGCAGAACACATCATTGAGGTGAGAGGTTCCTCTCATTTTCACTGCTATACTGAGAACTTTCTCCAAACACCTTAGCAGTTAAACTAAATTGCTGATTTTACAGCACTACCATAGTACAACACTGTAGCAGAAGAATTTCAACCACCTGGAATTCATCGGATTAGCAAGAGGCCCAGTATTTCTGTTTCGGAAATAATATATTTTGCCATTCGAAGAATGTAAGAGGACTCTTAGAAGAAAATATCTTTCATGAGGTGTTTGTACTACTGACAGTGATCTCTGCAACGATGTGATAAATGCCTTTGCAAATCTGCAGCCTCCAGCCATGTCTGTAAGGTGCTGGTATGGGTGCTAACGCCACTCTCTTCACAAGGCCTGTATGTGTAAGAATTACCCTTAGTATCAGATTTCAGAATAAGCCACATTTTCATTGAGCTTGAAAGCACTTTAAAGTCCTGACACAACCCCTCACTCTCTTCTGTCATTTGCCTTGCAGACCTTAAGATAAAGAATACTTTCCACTTCGGCTATTAAAGCCTTGATTAAACTATCAGATCCAAGCTAGGATTTATTTTATGCACTTTAGGCCAAAGAGGGAATAAAAATAGTTTGGATTTTCAATGATTTTGCTTAACTAAAGTGCTTTCTGGACATGACCCTTCCCCCATTGTATTTTACAACACCAAATCAGAAAATTCTGGGATGATATGCTAAACTAAAATTCAAAGTGAAATCAGAGATTTGTCAACTATCTTTGAATCTTTGACCTATATAACATTGAAAACCATACAGCAGCACATTATGTGATTCTTTATTATTATTATTTATTTTTTTTTTTAATTAATTCTTACAGTACTTCAATTTTGACTCAATCTTGCAACATATCTAAAAAAGAAGTTGAATTTTCCACTTTGTAATTTTGCTGTTGGTTTTCGCAATGCTGAATAAACATTGAGGGACTGAAGCCAGCCAGTGATCGAGAGTTCCAGGTCAAATTTCATCCCATTCTTCCAGCACGCAGGTCTGCAACAGGGCAAGGTCTTCATTTTGGCGTTTTCCTTTTTAAAACATGCCATGCTGTCTGTTCGAGGCTAATGGGGACTGCATGCAGGCCAGTCCAGCACCCCCGCTCTATTCTTGTGCAGCCATGCCTGTGCAGTGTATGCAGAATAGAGTTTTGCATGGTAAATACGCCTGGGCATCCCTGGGCGAGATCTTGCCTTGAAGGCGACATACAGTTTGTTACTCCTATGTGTCCGGTGTACTTTTCAGCATTGAAGGTGCTATTTCAGAGGTGCAAGTAACCCTTGCCAACAGCACTGATACTACACCTTACCATGACAGAGCACTGCTTTTAAAATTGTCACTGGTAACAGTTTTGGATGTCCTTTTTTCTTTGAATTGGAACACTTGGCATCCATTTCTTCTTCTCCAAAAAATTACTGAAATATTGATTAGTCTGACCATGATACACATTTCCATTGTGTGTTGGTCCATCACGTATGCCTCCAAGGGCAGAGAATCTGACAGTGCTTCAAAAAACCGTTAACTTGAGGCTTTCTTTTTTGCATAGTTAAGCTTTGACAGGCATTTGTGGGTGTAACTTGTATTGCAATTCTTGAAAAAAGTTTTTGAAAGTAATCCTGAGCCCATCTGGTGATTTCGCTTATAGATAAATGACGTATCCTGGTGCACTGCCATCTGAGTGACTGTAAATGATGGGCATTCAGCTTAGGCTCGCACCCTGGCCCTTCACACTCAGAGGTTTCTCCTGATTTCTTGAACCTTATAATGGTGCTATGCTCTGTAGAGGGTTATATACCTTAATCCCTTCCAAGTCCCTTTTCTCTGAGGGAAATACTTTCTAAACCCTCGATGATTCTCAGACAATATCTGGCGAATGCTCCTGTCGGACTAGGCCTTTCTTGGATGCTGCTTTTGCTCCAAATCAATCATGATTAAAATCAACTGCTGATATGTTTCTTTTTTTTTTTTTTTTACCTCATTTCTAGGTCTTAATCACTCTTGTCCCAACTTCCTTGGAATACATTGCTGGCAAAAATGATAGGAATGGATGTATGTTTCCCAGTAAAATAAAGTTGACCAGACAAACATTGAATGTCTTGTCTTTATACTGTCTGCAAAGAAATACAGTTCAAAGTAAATCACGTTGAGTCCGGTTAAAAACAAACAAACAGGCTGGTTCTCCAAATGGAAATCTGAAGGAGCATATTCCAGACCAGATCTGAGAAGGATTTCCCCTTGACAGCTAAGCAAGTACTTTTTTCTGCTCTAAAATCCAAACCGCTTTCATCCACTCAGGTGATCGTCTCTGATAATGGTTCTCCAGCCTTGAGCTCTACTGGCACCGTGGTCATCAAGGTTCTGGATGAGAATGATAGCAGCCCCCAGTTCAACCACAAGCTCTTCCAGGTCAAGCTTCCAGAGAGGCACGGTGTGACAGAGCCGCAGGAAGTGTATAGGATGGTCGCCCGGGATGACGACGAGGGCCCGAATGCTGAGGTCACATTCAGTTTAGAGAATGACCCTGAGAACAAGTTCAACATCCATCCCACGACTGGGGTTGTGACTTCAAAGGGTGCCTTTGAACTCGGAGACTACACTATCCTCACGGTACAATGTCAAACTAACTGTAAATGGTCTATTTCCTGTGCTTTCAGTTGAATATGGGATTTGACTGACATACCAACAACTTTTTTGGGGGTTTTTTCAACTTGTCGTTTCAGTTGATATGCTGGCCTTAGGGTAAAACAGCCGTGAAAAGCAACAAATTCAAACTGCTTTTCATGCAAAATTTAAATATTGGAGGTGATCTGAGATTTTCCTGATTATCCTGTCTGAGTGGAAGTAGGTTTTTGTGTCAAAAAAATGCTTGCTTATTTTCTTAATAAGCGTAAAAGTAATTAGACTGTAACATTAAAATGACTTATATTAATATTCTTTGGTCATTAATTAGCAATCAAAAACGAATCGCTACATTACATACTTTTAATATTTTGTGTTTTGACAATTTTCAGGCCCATTTGGACAAAATGTGCTTTTGTTCAATTAACATGCAGATCTCCTGTAGCTTTACATGCAGTGCCTTGGAGAGCATTTTATGCAAATGTTTTCTCTGATTTCTACATATTTTTTTTTCCTTTCAAATAGGTCATGTTTTGTCAGACCTATTGATTAACATGCAAATTCTTCTATTTTTAAATCAAATATTTACTCTCATGACTCACATACTTGAATCAATGGATTTAGCTTTACTCTCAATGTGTATTTATGATTGGCGTCCTTATAATTCAATTGCAGATCAAAGCAACAGATCATGGGAGCCCAGCAAGGATGTCCACAGCCCGCCTCGATATTAAGTGGATTCAGAAGCCGGCAGCCACCTCTGAAGCTTTGGCATTCGATGAGCCACACTTTAACTTTGCTGTCATGGAGATGGACCCAGTCAATCATATGGTGGGAATAATCCGCACTGACAGAATGGGCAGCCTTCTTTGGTTTGACATCATAGGTGAGAATCATTTTAATTGTCTGTTTACTCGGAGAGGGCAAATCATATTTTTTTGTGAAAAATAATAAATAAATGAATAAATAAAGGCATGCTAAACATTCAGTGCATTCGCCTTGATCTGATATGTAGTAATAAGTATCGTAATAGTAATTATAATAATAATAGTAATAATATTTCATTTTATTTCATCAAAGCTCAGAATGTGTCTTGAGAGTTTTGAAAAGATAAAACGATTTTTAAAAGTGCAGTGTCTGCAATCAGCGTAGTTAAATAATAAAATACAATTACTAACTAAAATAAGTTACAGTATATATTTAAGAATAAAAAGCAATCTTACTCAAAACTGGTTTAAATTTTTCTAACTTATGGTATTGTTAGCTTCATGGCATAATTGCCTAAGTCATATTTTTACAAAATTAAAATATCGGCTAACTGTTCTTTTGTGTTGGCAAAAAAAAAAAAATGTTTCTTTTTTTTTTCTCAAAACCTTAAAAAAATCCTTTCTCTGGAATAATAATTAAAAAATCTTAAATGATAAAAAAGATAAATGAGATGGGCAATTATGCTATGAGGCTGACATTATGGAATTTTATTGCAAGTTAACCTGTGTCTGTTGATATCCATGCATCACAGATTCAAACTGTCACTGCATGTAAGGATATACAACCTAAAGTTTAAAATGACTACTTTATTCAAAACTACGCAAAACAGTCCAGTACTTTCTGATGCAGTTGAAAATGGGGGGTGTGGGGGTGAGGGGTATATGTCTAAAAAGGTGCAGTCTTACCTAAATCCGATACGGGTGAAAACACCCACAAATTAAACCTGACAGTCAGCACTTCAACCTCATTATTACTGAGTCATTTCAAACTCAAGGCTCAACAATATAAATTGTGCCTTTGTCCAGTGAATTTTGGTGCTCACTATATATCTTGTGATGATTTTAGTGTTTTACCCCAGTACCATAGAAAGATTAAAACTTCATCTCCGATTTATCAGAAATAATTCCATGTTCCTGGGCAATTCACATGCTCAAGGTATTTTCATGAGCCCGTTGGGTCACTGGAGGGTGGAGAGGGGGGCGAGGTGAGGGGTTTGAAATAATACTTCAGATGACATCTCAACCTGTGGGGGCAGCTTCACTCAGCAGACAGTATCAGCTGATGAAAAGCCATGCTATGTGTGCCTGTGATGACAGAGTCATCAGTCTTCTAGCTTTAAGTGACATTGGTGGCATCATGATTCACTACCTGGAACAGTCAACGCATGCCGGTAGAGACAGGAAACAAGGAAGGTGTTTATAGCTCTGCCAGACCTCACCTGGCAATGATCTACAGTCTTATGGCTTGGGTGTTTGATATAGTGTCATGAGGCTGGTGGTTCAAGCATCACAGTTTCCTTGGAAAAGATCAGTGCAACTTGATCAATACCCAGGATATTGGCTTCTCTTAGTCGAATCAACTGCACGTTGCATCCAATTAAATAATTTTACTAAATAACCATAATATCATCACCAGAAAATTTTGGGCGGAAAGGAAAATGCTTGTTTTCCATCACAATACTGACATGTTTGCATTAGTGTTGTAAATAATATCTAATTGTGACAAGTATGATATAATGTTAATCAGTTCACAAAAGTAGGGCTTAGAATCATCACGCTGTTCGATGAGAGAAGAAGAAGCCTTTTTAAAATAATGAAGCCATTGAGCCTCCAACGGGCAGATTTCTTCATAAACACCATCTGGTAAAAACTAGCATGACTCCGCCCCCACTGGTTGCCACGTCTGCTCTGGACGCTGCTCTGCCAAATATTTCCCTTTAAACTATGGCATCCACCCATGGCATGCGTCCTAGCCAGGAGACCCTCTTCTGTGACCTTGCTCATCACATGACCTGTTTGTTAATCCACGTGGGTGCACTGATGCTAGCTTGAAGTGGGTGTTGGACAACATGGGGTCGGGCAATTCACCAGGACTCCCATGATTTAACAGAACAGAAGTGGTTGATGTAGAACTGGATGTAACAGTGGTTCCTTGTAGTATCAGATGATGTCATATCCTGGACTTGGCATTGATACCATCATTTCACTGCTGAGTAATCCTGGTGGTGCGTTGCCACACAAGCGTTCAGCCAAATCCCACAGGTTTAGGATCTCAGGGGATATGTTTGGGGTCATTTCAAACCACATGCAGAACAATGCTTCTGGAATAGTTCATTCCAGATTAATTCTGCTCTGATTTTAAGAATGGCTATCAGGGACAAATTCTTGGCAGAGTGCACATGAGCCGTAGTTTCATTCTTTTTTAATGCAGGTATTCCAAACTGCTCCATAACTGGGCCAAGGGGCTGCAGGTTTCATTCCAACTGAGCAGAAGCACACCTGATACAACTTATCAACTGTGCAGGCTGAGATGCGTTGATTGAATTACTTGCATCCGGTGTGCTTCTGTCTGGTTGAATTGAAAACCTGCGGCCCCTTGGCCCTTTTCCGATCCAGTTTGAGACCCCTGTTTTAAAGTAAATTTTTAATTGTAAAAGTTACCTATGCTTTTGTATAGTGTGGATTGTGGTTTACAATATTCTGGAATCATATGCCAATGAACCGATCACATGCACTGAAAAAAGGTACATTAATAGGGCAGGGTTTTTAGTTTTTTTTTCCCCTCCTTGGGCCAAAAGAATGTGTTAAAAATAGGGAAACAGAAGTCCAAAGGTACGGTTTCTAGGCTCCCAAGTGGGTACTGAGCTTATGGACCATCTGTACACTGCAGGAGGTGATGACGAGCTGGATTTTGACATCGAGAAGGACACAGGAACCATTCTGATTGCCAGGCGTTTGGACGCAGGAAAAAGATCCAACTACAACCTGACAGTGCGGGTGACAGATGGGTCCCAGATCATAACCACGCAGGTTAGAGCCTCACACTCTGCACACAATCTGCATCCAAATGATACTTCCTGTGCAACATATAGAATGCATGCATCTCAGCACAAGTGTCTATAAAGTAGTTCTCATAGCTATTACCATAACCCTAAAAAGACATCCATAAAATCATACCAACTGTGCTTTGGAGTACTTACAGCATTGTTATGCATTACTACTGTGAGTTTTCGTCTTTCAGCCTGGTATGGAGCTTTTTCTTGGTCTACCTTTGTTTGAGAAGAAAAAAATCATGCCATAAAATATGCAAGGTTTTCATTTTCTTTTCTCTCATGAGACGTCAGGTGGTTCTGATGTTTAATAATATGTGTTTAATGGAACTCTCAGGCTTACATCCGGGTGGTGGACATGAATGGACACAGGCCCATGTTCCTGAAGAGCCAGTATATAGTGAGGGTCCCGGAGGACACTGCACCATGGAAAGAGATCCTGCAGATCAGTGCCGAAGACAAAGATATCAACAGCAGGCTCCTTTACACCGTCCACAGCAGCGTTCACCCAGAGAGCACCCGCCTCTTCCAGCTGGACCCCAACAGTGGAGTTTTGGTCATCAAAGAAGAGCTCGACTTTGAAACGTTACCTGTGCACACCCTCATTTTGATGGTGAATAGTTTGCTGCGTTTTTCATTACTTTGTACTATTTGACATGTCAGGTTCTGTCAAGGGCAGTTTGATGTGAAGCATGTGATTAAAACGTTAAAAGCTCAGTGGATGAATGAGCAAGACCCATGTATTTCTAAAATGGTTGGTTCTGCTGTGGACTTTTAGCTTTTGTATCTTTAAATCTGTAAGCTTTAGGCTGACACTTTTGACCCAGAATTAAAATAAAGACGAGTGATATCCCTAAAAGTTGAAGTGTGACAGGAAATGATTTATTGACAGCCATAGTTAAGAGCAAAAGTTTTCTGAGAATGTTTGTAACTCGCCAGTTTGTTCATTATCTTTGCTATCAAACAAACAAAATCTTTGCATCTGATGTAAATCTGCTGCGCTACCGCAAATGTATATATTTCATACTTGGAATAGTCGATAACCACTCCATCATATCATACCATCATATTGTGATCACAGGTTCGGGATCAAGAAATTCCCATGAAGAGAAACTTCGTCAAGGCTGTTATCAATGTGGAAGACTGCAATGACCATTCTCCAATCTTCATGAGTTCACGTTATGAGGCTAACGTGCTCAACCTAGCAGCAGTTGGGACTGTGGTGCTGCAAACTAAGGCTCTCGACAAAGATACGGGCAGCAATGCTGAGATCGTCTACTCGTTTCACTCAGGTATAGACATGCAGTTCTCCCGTGTTTGCCTTCCTGATGTTGTATGAAACTGCAATCTATAATCTTTCATGACAGTAAAGAAATTTGCGGTAACAGCTGTGGAGGTGCAAGATATCAGGAAACCATGAGGCATGACATCATATGTTTACTTCACAGCAAAAGCATTAATTTAATGCATTATGTAGGTTTACTGACGTGGAAAAAAAAACGCATCAACGAAAAGACCCAGCACAGAAAATGTTTGTGAATCCATACGGAACATTAAATGTGAAAATACTTAATGGGTTTATCCCTATAGATTAATATAAATGGGCCATGAATTTATAATAAAAAATGGGATTAAATTATTCCTGTTGCAAGTTGAAGTTTCAATAAATGAATTCCCTTTATATGCCATTATTTTGCACTGTACTTATTCCTAACCCCTATTTCTTTCCTCAGGAAATGCAGATGGCGCATTCAGCATTGATCCCCATACTGGAGATATAAAGGTTGCCAAGCCCTTGGATTCTCTGCCCCAGGAACAATACCGCTTAAATGTGAAGGCTTCCGACCAGGGCTTCCCCCAGCGCAGTGACATAAGCCCAGTCAACATCCATGTGAAACTCTCAGATGAAACACCACCAAAGCTCTCCTCAGATGAGTACTTCACAGAGATCAGCGAAAGTACCCCTGAAGGTTCTGCATTTTTCACAGTCACAGCCTCTGGTCCCTCTTCTGTGCACTACAAGATCAAAAGTGGGAACCCCAATGGAACTTTCCACATCAACCAAGTCTCTGGAGTCCTCTCAGTTCAAAAAGCTCTCAATTTTGAAGAACGCTTCTCCTACCAGCTTCACATAAGGGCTGTTAGCATGGCAGGAAGTTATTCAGATGCTATGGTGCACATCTATGTGATCGATGAGAATGACAATGCCCCTGTTTTTCTTCAGGAGGAATTTGTAGGTCAGATCAGTGAGTCAGCCCACATTAACAGCATGGTAATGGGAAAGAACAACACACCCCTGGTGATACAGGCAACTGATGCAGATAAAGACGCCAATGCCCTATTACTTTTTCAAATCCTGGAGCCAGATATGCGGACTGTTTTCAGAGTTGATCCGAGCACGGGGACTCTCAGTGTAATAGCTCCTATTGACTTTGAATTGACTCCAGTATTTCACTTCAGTGTTCAGGTCCGTGACTCTGGGAATCCACCTCTTTATGCAACCAAACCAGCTAAAGTAACTGTCCGTGTCCTAGATTTAAATGACTGTATCCCCAAATTCACAGCGCCAGTCTATGAAACATCTATCATGTTGCCTGCTTTCCAAGGGACGAGAGCGACCCAAGTGACAGCAAACGATGCAGATTCAGATGTGTCATACAGCATTTATGAAGGCAATTTCTACAATGCATTTACTATCCATCCTACGACTGGCATTATATCTGTTGACAATGCCTCCGGCCTAAAACAAAATTACCAGCTGTTTGTCAAAGCCTCGGATGGTTTATACAAAGATACAGCCATCGTGAAAATTAACATTACTAACATCACAATGACCAGTCTAAGGTTTGAGCAAAAGTTCTATGCAGCCACTGTGATGGAAAACACAACAGCTATTAAAAGCCTTACTGTTGTGAGAGCCTCTGGGAGCTTTCTGAATGAACCTCTATTCTACACACTTCTGAACCCAGAGGGGTTATTTTCCATGATCCAAACATCTGGTGTGCTTCAAACCACAGGCGTGCCTTTTGATAGGGAAAAACAAGATGAGTATGATGTAGCTGTCGAAGTGAGAGACTTTCAAAGTCCACCTCGAATTGATTTAGCCCGCATCAAAGTGTACGTTAATGATGCCAATGATAATTCTCCAGAGTTTCTGAATTTGCCTCACACTATCATGATCTCTGATGAAGCTGAGCCTGGAGATGTACTTTTTCAAGTGACAGCCACTGATAAGGATCTGGGTGAAAACGGATCCATCAAATATAGGCTGGAAGATGACTTTGACCTCTTTAGGATAGATCCTTATCTTGGGGACGTGTCTCTTCAAAGGCCCCTCGACTATGAATCAAAAAATAGATATGTTCTCAGTGTGTTAGCTAAGGATGAGGGCACGCCTAGTCTGACCTCTGAAGCAGATTTGCACATCCATGTAAGAAACAGGTCCAATCCCATATTTCAAAGTCTGCGCTATCCATTAAGGGTTCCAGAAAACATTTCACCTTTCACCACAATCTTGCACGTACAAGCCAAGAATCCAGAGGGTTATCGCTTAATCTACAACCTTATTGAAGAACCCTCCTCAAGATACTTTCATATAGACTTCAAAACAGGGGTCTTAAGTGTCACTGATAATTTGGATTATGAGGTCAAATCAAAACATGTCCTTACAGTCAGAGCCACTGACTCTGTGATGGGAGCTTTTTCTGATGCCACAGTTAATATCGAGGTTGAAGATATAAATGACAATGCCCCTGAATTTCAACAACTGAGTTACACGGCAAATGTATTGGAGGGATTGCCAGTTGGCACATCTGTGCTACAGATCTCTGCGACCGATAAAGATTCTGGAAGAAACAAAGCCATCACTTACCAATTAAACGGGACTGGAAAAAATGAAACTCACTTCTTTGAGATAGATCCTGAGAGCGGTCTTTTAGTTACAACTCAAGAACTGGACTATGAGGACATACAGCAGTTCCGTCTCATAGTTAAGGCGATAGATAATGGTGTTCCCCCCATGACCAGTGAGGCTTTCATCACTGTGAATGTAACTGATGTGAATGACAACCCTCCCAAGTTCAGCAAAGAACAATATCATGCGACTCTCAATGAAATGGCTACTTGTGGTCATATTGTTATTCGCATCCAAGCATCAGATCCAGACAGTACAGACCTTGACAAGCTTGGCTACACAATAATCTCTGGAAATGAAGACAGGCATTTTTCCATTAATAAATCCTCCGGTTTAATTTCCTTCTCTAACGTCTGCAAGAAAACTCTAGATCCGTTTTACAATCTCACAGTGGCTGTGTCTGATGGTGTTTTTCAAAATACAGCTCCAGTCAACATTGACATGATGAACAACAACAGGCATAGCCCACACTTTGACCAAAGTATCTATGAAGCTGAGCTGGCGGAGAATGCAGAAGCTGGAACCCGCGTGATCAGATTAGCTGCAATAGACCCAGACGATGGTCCATATGGTAGCGTGGACTACACAATCATTAACAAGCTTGCAGATGAAAAATTCAAAATAGATAATAAGGGACAAATTGTCACATCTCAGCCCCTTGATAGGGAAAACCCAACCCAGAAAGTAATTGCCATTAAGGTTATGGCAAAAGATGGTGGAGGCAGGGTTGGTTTTTGCACTGTTAAAATAATTCTCACCGATGAGAATGACAATGCACCACAGTTCAAAGCATCTGAGTACCAGGTTTCCATTCAGTCCAGTGTAAATAAAGGCTCCCCGGTCATCCAGATTATGGCTTACGATGCAGATGATGGGAACAATGCAGATGTCACCTACACTGTTGATGAGGCAGTGGAGGTGACGGAGGACGTGATTGAAATAAACCCCTTCACTGGTGTCATCAGTACTAAGGAGAGTCTTGTCGGAATGGAAAATAAAATTTTTAATTTCAAAATTAAGGCTCAAGATGGAGGGATCCCATTCTACAACTCCACTGTCCCTGTGCAAGTCAAGGTGGTTTCACCAAAAGTATCCCTCCCAAGATTCTCAGAGCCTTTGTATGCCTTCTCTGCTGCAGAGGACATCCCGTTGGGTTCAGAGATAGGAGTGGTCAGGGCGGACGCAGACACACCAATCATATATAGCTTGGTAAATGGCAACACTGTGGAGAGCAACCAGGAGCAGGTGTTTGGTGTGGACAAAGACACTGGGGCTCTCTTTGTTCAAAAGGACATAGACTACGAGAAGACAAAATGGTACCAGATTGATGTCTCGGCCAACTGCAACCGCAATGGCACTGATGTGGCCTCACTTGTGTCCGTGAGCATTCAAGTCCAAGATGTGAATGATAATGAGCCCATGTTTGAGGCCAATCCTTACCAAGCATTTGTGGCTGAAAATATGCCACCGGGTACTACTGTCATCCAAGTCACAGCAAATGACCCAGACATAGAAAACAATGGGAACGTTGCCTATAGGTTGGAGCCAGACCCAGACGATATCAGTGAGGTGTTTAACATCGACAGTGAAACTGGATGGATCACCACACTGAAGGAGATAGACTGTGAGATAACCAGGCTGTACCGCTTCCACGTTGTAGCTACTGACCACGGAGGAAAGGTCAAGCTTTCGTCCTCGGTCCTAGTGGAGGTTACAGTGACAGATGAGAATGACAACCCTCCGAGGTTCACAGAAGAAGTGTACCAGGGCTCTGTCATTGAGAATAGTAGACCTGGTTACGCCATTATCACCCTCTCCATCGTAGATGCTGATGTGTCAGAGGACAACAAACAGTTCACCTGTTACATTACTGGTGAGCATCATGAACTCTGAATACAGACAGAGGAACAATCAGACTTTTCAATTCTAAAGCTTTGGGTTAGTTTACCTTGTAGAAATAGTTATCTAGTCTATTCTTGCAGTCCACTCCAAAACTATGCACTCACTAAACTTTTAAATCTGAGTTGTCTGAAATTAAAATGATAATGCATGAATTGAGAGACAGTTGTATGTGTGTTATGAGCTTAAAGGCTCTAAATTAGTATAAGAGGTCATTATAATGTATCTTAATTTATTGTCAGATTCATTGCTTGATCAATTATGTGCTGTATAGAAGGAGATTCCCAGGACCAGTTCTCCATTGCCCAAGTGGGAGGGAAGTGGAAGTTGACCCTCAAAAGCCCACTTGACAGAGAAGTGAAAGAGAGATATGGCCTGAAGATAATTGCAACAGATGGAAGATATCAAGATTCTGCCACAGTTGACGTTCATGTTCTTGACATAAATGATAACAGTCCACTCTGTGAACAGGTAAGGAAAATGTATACGCCCATGAGATTCCCGCTATATTCAGAAGCACATTCTTAAACAAGCTAACACACATTCCAGCCTTTGATAGATGAGGGCAGAATGAGTCATGATTACATGAATATTTTCAGACATGTATGCTACTGCTCAATACTCACAGTGAGAATTTCTTGTTAGAAAACTCAAAGTAAGCCATTAATTTTGAGTGTGTTAATAACAGACAGGGGATTGTGGAATTGTGTAAAAGGGCACATCTTTTCTCAATAATTTTCACATGTACATGACATGTCATCGCTCTCCCTTCCACTGTCACCATAGCTCCTACTCACCACCATCCCCCAGTGTTTATAAATGGAATCAACAATAAAGTCAGAGAAAGATAGTTACTGACTGATGAATATAGCTTTCAGTTCAGACAGTGAGTACAATGAGTATGTGTGTGCTAGCATGTTTTTTAATTTTGAAAATTTCAAAGTATAAAGGCATTTGTTATCAGGCTTAGTGGAATACCAGTTTGTTGAAAGCTCATAAATAGCTATCTGATTTGTTGTGGCTGTGAGTTTTGGTCTGATATGGTTATTTTAATTCCAATTATACATTTTTTTGTGGAAGGGCTCAGCCATCTTGTGAGATTTGTCTCTGTTTCTTGTTCCAGTTGCTTTACACAGAGGTTATCTTGGAGAACTCACCCCCGGGGCTGTTCATTCTGAAGGTCTCAGCCACAGACCCTGATATTGGCACTAATGGCCAGGTCTCATTCACCCTTCATGGGCCCAATGCAGACAAGTTTCATCTTGACCCACGGACAGGTAACACTGTCATTCAACTTTCTTTTGAATGGAGTTAGTGGAGGGGCGATGTGGGCAGTTCCAGCCCATTATCTGTTTTTAGGGCGAGATAAAATCTCCATTTCTGTAAACACATCACAAAGGGGAATACATCTTTTTAAAGAAAGACCATGACTCTCCTCAGAATTTCACATTTTTTCCTGTCATCAATACTCCTTTACTCCATGCTCGTTATTCTTTATCACCTCTAGCCCATCCATTATGGTTCATTATTCTTAGTCATGCCTGTTCTGTGGCAAGACATTATCTACATTTTTCTATCATATGAATAGTCTGTTTCCAAAACGCAGTAAGTGCCAAAATTACAAAAAAATAATACCGTAGAGCAGTAGCCCTGCACTTCTTACACATGGTGCAAAAATCCATTTTTAGAAATTCATACTATAAGGTGTATTTTTTCATAGTCAAAGTTTGTGTTTTTCTATAAAATGCAATAGGCGCTAACATGGAAAAAGTTGATTTACTCAAAATGAGTAAAATGGATGTATTGCGTTTTGGAAACAACCTCTTCTTATAGTTTGAACCATGGAAATTGGAGCTTCAGCTTCTCAGTTGGTAACCATTGTAATGTATCAATGTGACTGATTGTTCAAAGGATATTTTAGAATTACAGTCTATGGCATGAAATAACGAGATTTTAATGGCTGTCGGTTGATTAATAATTTCTCATTGTGATGAATTAGCCTATATACTGGCTAATATGCTGAATTAGCCTATATGCTAACAAAATTTGACTACTATCTTTTTGATGTATAATGAGAGAAATTGATGTAAAACAAAATTGAAGAAATGATTAGCATGTGTGACAACTACGAGCAACTAATTATATTCACCTGCGCAATTATGAGCTACGAGTTTATACCATCGATTGTAGGTATGTAGTTTACACTTCTTACCCACATCATTGAACAGTCTTGTATCGTATCGATGGATATTATGTAATCGGCTCAAACATTTATTTCTTTGTCCAGTGTTTTTCAAAATGACAATACCAATATCAGCAAAACCTTACTTTTATTCGTTCCTTATTTGAAATAGTGAAAACTCCTCTTTTGTCACTATCATACATGGGCTATACTTTTTTATTTTATTTCTTTCCAATGAAAATAGCAGAGAGTAACAAGACAAGAAAGTTCAGTTCTTTTTTATTGTTAGATGGCAGTGCATTCAAGTGGCATTTTCTTTTTTTTTTTTTTTTTTAATCAAGAATGACTAATTCGAGGAGTCTGCTTGCGGATCAGTGCATGTTCATATTGTGCCATTAAACTTGTCCCAGTCTGAGACCATGAAATGCACCGATTGCATCACTTCTAATCCCCAGCACTTTTGACTTGTTATAACTAGTTTTCAGCAGAAATACTCTGAATTTTTACGAGAACTATTCAGAAAAAATACATTTGCAGTCTCTCAGTGAAGTAGTATTACTCATTTTACACGTTCCTGTGTGTTGTGTCCCTGTGTGCTTATGTATGTAACAGGTGAACTGTTCACCCTGGCTGTATTGGACCGTGAACGTGAGGTGGAGTATGACCTGGTCGCCAAAGCCACTGATGGTGGTGGCCGCTCCTGCCAGGCTGATGTGCGTCTTATGGTCCAAGACATGAATGACAACCCTCCCAGATTCTCCAACAACCATTATGAAGTGACTGTTTTTGACAACACCACCGTGAGGACCCCTATTGCTGTCATTTACGCTAAAGACCCAGATACTGGTATGTTACCAAGTACTTGTGATACGATTCCTTCCGGTCAGTTAAGTGTAAGAGCATACAAATAATCCTGCTGAAGAGAACTGAATAAAGAAGTAACACAAAACCTATTGCAGCAACTTGTTTTTGATGTAGATATCCAAATCTGTTGAATAACATGTACTTACGTATGGCCACTGAACAATGGATTTGCGACAGGCTCAAGTCAGCTAAATAATGTCATCTTTGAAAAGCAAACAATCCTCGCTGGCTAACGGCTCAGAAATGTTCTTTCAGCAGCTGTTAATGCGTAGGTGCTAGGTATTTGATCTTGTGGTTGAAAAGAGGGAGGTATAGGGAACAAACATAGCCGGGCGTCTGGATTTGCTAGAACTTGTTTCTGCTCATTTCTTTCCCCTCAATTATTTGTTTTCACCCCACTCTGCAGGTCTCTTATCTTCCACAGCAATTTTAACTGACTGCATCTGCAATTGTCGAGGCCGTATTTGTTGTCTAAAAAATAATGCCTTTCTCGACATCCATGGGACTGAACATCAATTTTCTGAATCGGTGCCTTTCAGCCCATTTCATTTGATGCAAAATCTTTATTGACTTAACATCTACATACTGATGAAAAAAAAAAAAAAACATGAAGGTCATGCAAATTAATTTCAACTTGCGTGATGGGATTGCGTTAATAAGCATAGTTCTGTATGTGTACGCACAATTAATTAAACACCACATACAGCATTTGTCAATTAAAAGCATATCAGTCAAGGCCAGAAAGTTCAAGACTTTTCTTGTCAATTCACAAAATAAGTTTTGTCCTCAGTCCTCATAGTTAATTGAATAAAAATAATATTCACTTACCAAACTATAAAATAGTAATTCTCACCGAGGAACACAAAGGAAAGGCAGGATGAAAAGTCTCTCACAGGAGGTTGTTTTAACCAAAAGGTATTCTGTGATATTCTTCTGCCACAGGTATAAACTCAGAGGTAGTGTATTCCCTGCTGGGTCGTGACCGCAGGTATTTTTCCCTGGATGAATTTTCTGGAATCCTTCGTTTGGAGAGGTCTCTGTCGGATGAGGCCCAGTCCAGGTTTGAGCTGAAGGTCCAAGCCACTGACCGGGGCCTTCCTATTCGCCGCACCTCCATTGCCTCGGTGACCGTGTCTGTAGTGGACCTCGACGACTACCAGCCAGTCTTTCTGAGCAGCGAATACACAGCCCAGATCCCAGAATCCACCACTGTCGGGATGGAAATCCTCAGTGTCTCTGCCCTGGCCAAAGATGCAACCGACAATGTACCGATTACATATGACATCATTTCCGGCAACGAGCACCAAAAGTTTAAAATCAATTCTAAAACTGGTAAGGTTAATACTTTTTTTTATTTAAATAATTTGACAAGCTGAAGCTTTATTTGTATTAATATTTTTGTATTAATAATTTCTTTTCAAAAGATTAGAACCATACCTGTTGGAGTTCTGGAACTGCAAAGCATACACTGCCCAGTCATTTTTGGGTGTCAAACTTAATTTTTTGAGTGCTGACTTCTCTTAATTCTACAACATCCTGGGGACATTCGGACACACTTCTAATTTAGGGATTTTATGCTGTAAAAATAATTCCCCTTTTGCACTCCTCAAAATACTTCACCAAGAAGTCACATGTCAGTTCATTCGTCTTTTTTTTTTTAATGCTGAGTTTGAGCTTGTCATATTAATGCCCTTGTGCACAATGGTATGTGAGCTATTGAATTCATTTAACAGTCCTTCGGGGAGATTTTTGGTTCTTTCGCGAAATTATCAAGAATCCGATCAAGCTTTTTTTCCCCCCGCTTTTTCAGTGTAATTCCCATCTCTGTTTCTTTGCGATTACTATGACTTCCACTATGAAAGGACTTAGTACTTAATGAGTCATGGACTTGTGCAGACACGACTCTAGGGCAGCCTCCTACATGTGAAGCTTAGGTTTCTCTGCTCTCGAAAGCACCCTGTCTTGCCCCACCCCTGCCACTCTGCAGGAGTTCCGTGTCTTATAGAGGCAATTCATTTATAAGCCGGCCAACAATTTCCTCTGCAGTGCTTGTGTTTCCTAAATAATTAGGGGCTTTTGGTGGAAATCAAGTGTTGATCCATGCAGTGTTGCTGCCGCTTGCACTCACCAAATCAGACTTGTTCGTGCAAAATGGCCGCTCTTTGTGAAAACCCATTTAGAATTTACTGAAGCTTACATTACCATTAAAGGGACATGGCCTTTGTCAACACCATGCGACTTCTAATATAATCAGATTGTTTGACGTTTTATTTAAAGTTGTAAAATATCTAACAGACTATGCAGTATTAACAAGTCAGAAAATTGGTGATGTTGTGACCTTGTGGGCTATATTAAGTTTATGATAAATTTGAATTTTTTAGACCATATCTTGTTGGTTGACTCAGACCCTGATAGTGCAGTAGGCTAAGTATTTATTGACATCTTGGGAAGCACCATTTTATCTCAAGCAGCTGTTAGATGAAGACTGAAGTTTACTCTGATGGGCAAATTTGTATAGGTCATTCACTGGACCAATCCAAAAAAGATAACACTTTGAATTGATTTTATGTACGTATGACTTAAATGTAATCCTGGCACAATCGCACAAGGTTCATGGAATTGTTATACTGGTCTTGTGCATATTTCACCCAGTAGATGTCACAATTTAACATGTTTTCCCTTTGAATATAAAAAGAAACTCAGCCTTTTCTGAAATCACAATCTCGAATCCTGTGGCTGTTTAGTTATTATCATAGACATATGGTTATTATAAACAAGGGGTAATGCTGTATGAGTTGTGTTTGTCTAAATTAGTGGTGATAGGTCAAATTCTAGCACTTTCTTATTGTGTTCATGAAAAATTAACTGACAGAATCCTGCTATGATGCTGATGAGTTCAGCTAATCTGGAGTGAAAAGAGTCAGCAGTTGCGTCAGTAGAACATCCTTGAGCACGCCAGTCTGAAGTGCACTTGTGTAAGGTGTCAGTGGCAATCAGTTTATCTGTGGCACCAGATTGTTTTCAGTCTTGATACTCCTGTAAGCTGATGATTGATTGCGTCTGGACATTCCTAAAGTGGACAAACACTTTAGTAAATGACAGATTTCGTCTGTGGGTGAAGAGTGGACTAAATATTCAAAGGGAGGTGTGGAAAGGTGGAGGACCTCTGGGTAAAGTATTTTGCACAAAGATGGACTGAATATCGTACAGGAAAACTATAATCATCCCTTGGAGGTTCCGTACCTTCTGAAGCCTCTTAAGGTGTGTGTAATTGAGGAATGCAGTTAGATTTGTTCATGTGCCGTCCCGTTTTACTGACGTGCGCAAAGGAGACTGGCTGGCAGCCTGAGAACCTGCATGTGTTCTTGCACATTGAGTTCTCCCTCTTTGCAATGGGGGTAAATGACAAACTTTTCCTACAGCTTCCTTTGCCTAACATGGCCCGTATTCGTTTTAGCATGCAGACTAGGAACACATTTTCAAATCTACTAACGTGTTACTCTGAGGCTTCAGTTGAAACAGTTGATGATTTTCCCAGATAGCAAGCTCCACCGTTCCGGATCTACCGCGGATCTGCCCCGGATCAGCTGGAGCCGAAGCAGTCCGTGGCGGAGCCGGAGCGGAGGAGCTTGCTATCTGGGTTGTCACTGCACGACTACCTGTAGTGCAGACCCGGCGCCAGATACAGTACAAAGTCACAGACGGGCATCATTGCATTGTATATAGGGGGCCACAAATGAAATCTCAAATCATAACATCAAGCTCAGTAATCTTTCAAATGAACATTGTATCATGCAAGTCTACATGTACTAACAGATCTTACTTGGTATTGAAACAAGCAAATCCAAAACACTGCTCAATAACAATTTCCATAGCGCAGTGAATAATGCAACTAAGAATTTCATAAGCATATTGGCATACAGGTTTTACATTTGTTTGAGCGATTTAATCATCAGTGTTGGTTTACGTTTTTATTACATTTCGGGTATTTCGCCATGTTTTATATAAAGTGTCTCTCTGTCCGATTTGGCATCGCCTAAAGCGACTCACCATCAGTACAGAGGGGGGCGACGCTGTGCTGCAGAGTGAAACCTTCTCAAAAAGCTGTTCTTCCACCCCTCTGAATTTTTTGATTAGGTCCTTTTCGAATGCCAACTTTATTAGATTGGCCTTTCGTCGGTGAAGCAATCTGAGACGGTGATCCAGGAGAATGTTCTTGAGTGTGGAAAAAGAGTTCTCAGGAAGTGCAGTGTTTGCGCCAAAGTCAAGGGTGCTTGAACACTGTAATCACGCTTGGCATGGCCTTCATTGGTTAGTCAAAGTATTTAAAAATGTTTTTCATTGTCCATCTCTCGCTGTCCGGTGGAGACAAATCTTTCATTTTGACACTGAGGATATCAATGAGCCACTTCGCATATGAGCAGTTGGTTTGTCTCTGGGTTTGTTACAGGCCATGCGATTTATAGGAGTATGGTTCTGGTGAAAATCTATGAACTTCAAAGTGTTGTGGTGCAGAGTTTTGCGGGAATGTGGCATGCTTTTCATTTTGTGTCGCTGGTTATTTGAAAAAGGTAGACATCTGACAAACTTCTGTTGCAGCTTGGCAGTTTTCTTTGGTAGACCTGATTAGGCTGAATTATTTTTGCTCTGTGTAACTTCACACGAGTCATTTCCGTTCCAAACGGATCATTTCTGATAAACCAATCAAACCGATTTAAAATAATTTTTGAACATTCAGTCCAAATACCTTTTATTTTTATTCACAAATTATTGTGAGGTAACGTTCAGGAACCACTCGCGAGACAGCGTAATCCAAAAAACGTATGCCTTTAATGCGGTCTGAGTCAATGCCAGAAAACACAGGAATTGCCAAGCCACAATACGAAATCCAAAAACAGTATCGACAAGACAGGCAGGGGTCAGAACCAGAAAGACAGATGGGCAGAGGTACAAAAATGATAGGCAAAAAGTCGTAGTCGATGGGCAAAGCCAATGGTCATACGCAGGGCATCCAAACACAGAACTCGTGGTCATACAAAAATGGGTCAAAATCCAGAAAGACAAAAACAGTACAAAAAGGGCTATGGCAAGAATCAAGGTCGGACTATCCAGTCGAAGTGAAACAATAATCAATGGCATATGAGGCGCTCTGCACAAAGAAATATTGATCAACGTTCTGACAAGAGCTGTGTGTGAAAAGACTCCTAATATACACACAGGGAAGGTCACATGCTTTACAGGGATCAGCTGTGGGGAATGAGGCTAATTACATCAAGAGAATCTCATGAGGGAAACCCTAACCACGCAAACTGGCGAGAGACAAAATACGAACGAGAATCACACAAACAGCCTATGACATTTTAACAGCTCCGGTCCAGGAGTTGTACGTGCACAGATAACAAGCGCAGGAGAGCGATTAAGCACATGCGAGAGATTCTCACTGAAGCTCAGGAGAGGACAGTGACAGACACGGGGCGGAGAATAGAACAGGGCGATTGCGGAGAGGTAATTAGTCTATTAGTAGCGCTGAAACTTTACAACTTAACCGAGAGTGCTCATTAGTAAGTTAGTAGTCTTATATATACATGGATTAGTTGTGTTAGTAGACTATAATACAAAATACAAATGTTAGTCTTGTTAGTAATCAGAACAGAAGGGCGAAGAAAGAAAACAAGATTCGAAGGAATATATTTAAATCACCCGAAGTCAGTGAGCGCAAAGACAGGGAAGACGGACTGAACCAACTAGATCAAAAGACGGGGGAGACAAGTGCAATGGAACTGAACATAGAATGAACCAAAAATCCTGAATGTTACAAAAACCAAAAAAGAATAAATAAAAGACAATAATCATGAACACAAAGCCAGAACATGAACATCACCAAAAACCAAAACCATGACAATTTTATAAAAAAATAAATGAACTAGATGCACCCCTAGAGTGCAAACCTCTGCCAAGGTAGCTCAGTCCAAATCTTGGTGAGTGGGAGCAAAGTTCAGTTATCGCGTGTCATACGATTTCAAGATGGCTGGGGTGGCAGCCATGTTTTTGACTGATCGCGGTCAAGAACAATTGGGTCCATCCTTGATGTAATAGCAATCCACCCACAAAATTTCAGAGATATCCATTCTCTACTTTTTCAGTTATCAACAAACAAACAGACAAACAAACGGCACTGATCACCTAACCTCCTGCCACACTTTGTTGGCGGAGGTAATAAAACCATGTCTGTTCAGGGCGAGTACAACTGATGAGGGTGGGCCCAGCCCCTTAAGGCCCGCCCATAACACCAAGACTGCTGTGGTGAGAATTAATAGCCTTGTGCTAGCTACGTTTAATCTGGTTGCCTTTCATATATTTTTTTGAAAGAATGTTTTGCTAACTTGGCCCACTGTTTTTTCGCTTTTTGTGCTGTTAAGATTGAAATCACAAAAAAACATTTCAGCTAGGAATAGGCACCAGGCAAAGGGTGTTTTCCCTGCGCAGTTCTCTGCATCATAACATTTCAAATGACATGTAAAGACAAAAGGTATAATTATAGTTCATTTATTCTTTTACTGCCCTTAATGTTTTAATGGAGTAATTACTGATGCATGTGTTTGAATTTGCTTAACAAGGATCTGATTGTCTTTAGAAGTAAAGGCTGTTTGCTTTGGCTTAAAGTGCCAACCAAATGTGGATACACTTCATCTCTCCAGCTTATGGCAAGATTACAGTGTCTTTAGCAATAGTGCGAATGAATTTAACTCATTTTTTGCCGGAGGCAAAGGAACTCTTCCTTGTATCATTAACATGAGTTGGGACTTCCAGGTGATACCCCAGGTGAGGTTGCACACACAAAGGCCCCTGAAACAGATTTACAGTCTCCTGGAGATTGGAACATGCTCAGAACTGGCATGCGTTTCTTAAGGCTATTTTATTTCTCGGAGCTGCGCTACAAATCACGCTGACAGGTCCCCCCTCGCGAAGGGTGATATAGTGTGTTTTCGTTCCGCAGGTGCGCTGTTTGTGAACCGTTCCCTGGACTTTGAGCAGTGCCGCGAGTACTACCTGTCAGTGGAGGGGACGAGAGGCAGGTCCTCCCTCAGCGACATCACCATGGTGGTTATCAATATCACGGACGTCAACGACAACGCGCCTGCCTTCAGCCTGGGAGACTACAGAAAGGAAATCTCAGAGGATCTCTCGCCCGGGGATGTGGTTATGCAGGTACCACTGAGAGCTCCGCTCAACTGTCACTGCTCCATAAACAATAGCTTTATCATGTCAGTTAGGTCTGTAATGTAGCCGCAGCCATCCTCCCTGGTCAAACCTGAACTTGAGCACTTTGGTGGGAGCACACTGAATAATGCAAATAGGATTTTGTTAAGTGTTAATGTTTCTGATTGATTGGCTTTGTATTTGTTGTGAATCCCATGTGCCAGAGTTGAGGTCTAAAGGGATTTGAGCACTTTTCAGCTAATGTTTGAACAAATAACAAATATAGGCTATTGTATCCGAAGTATTTGGACATCAATAGAATTAAAAATGCCCAGAAAAACATGGTCCACAGGATATGGATGCAGACACTTGCAAATTAAAGCAGACAGTCCACCCTTTAAGGCCGTGAATTGCTATTAAATCTAATATTCACAAGTAGAGAGGCAAAAAGCAAATATTGTCTTACTGCCTAAATGACTACTGACTGTACTGGGATAACTCAAACACTATAATATGAGTTATAGCCGTTGTGATTCAGAGTAACTCAATGACTAATAATTCTTCCCTCAGGAATATTAACTTGGGAGTGCTGTTTCTTTGCAATTGGTACTTCACAAGTGTAGTCTGAATCAGATAAAAAAGGTCAAATTTGATAGAAACAAAACTTGTGAAGAATTTACAGTCGGGCAAAGGGGTACTGAGAGACTGTGGGGGTTGAGATAGGCCTGCATCAGCTCACTGCCTTTGTCCTGCTGTGAATGCAGTGGTTTGAATAAATACAATCCTTTGTGCGTTCTCACACTCCAAGGTTTCCGCTGTTGACCTCGATGGTCCATCGAATAACGTCATTCACTACTCCATCGTGAGCGGAGACCCGGAGCACCAATTCAGCATCGATCCTCGCAGCGGTGAGATCAGAGTGAGCCGCAGTCTGGACCGCGAGGAGGTGAGTCAGGCGTATGCATTAGGCGGGGGGATCGGGTCAGAAGAGGCTTGCTTGGTTTGTGATTTTCTTCTGTACTGCCTTGCATGTCTGGTTTGTATTTGTGCTTAATTAATGTCCATTGGTTCATTGTAAACAGTGACCCAAGGCACCTCCTACCCCTTTATAAATTCCCTTCACATAACTTTCAATAGTATGGGGGATGTCTCTAAATAAGTATGGACAGGAGGGTCTGAGGCCTTGTTTCGGGGGTCTAGACTGGCTCTCCCCATCTATTGATGCTTAAAACTAATTATGTACATTATTTGAAGGGGCATAGGAACATTTAAGGGGCGCTAAAGCTGTATTAAAATAGACTAAAATAGAATAGAGTGATGTCCCTGAATAGAATTAGGCACAGAATCAGGAAATGAATTAGGATGTATCAGCTGATAGTGTTTACTTTTTCCTGTCCCAAATAAATGTGCTTCTAGAGTATGTATTCTTGTTAAAAAATAATAATAATAATCAATGGATTCTACTGATGTTTTTCATCTGCCTCATGATATAAACTGGTCGACTGGGTCTTGGTTCAGTTCAAATGCTACAAAGTGTCAAAATCAGGAAGTGCGTTTTTTTTTTCTCTTTTGCCTCAACAGGTGACTCACTACTCTTTAACCGTGCAAGCAGCGGACTCGGGTCACCCACCTTTGTCGACCGCTGTGCAGGTCACCGTGACCGTGTCTGATGTCAATGACAACCCGCCCCTTTTCTCCAAGGTCAACCACAGTGTGGGTCTCCAGGTACTGCTGTCCGTGCCTCCACGACCATTTGCAGATGGACAAAAAACCTTGTTAATGTGTGATGATCTGATGCTACATTTGCTATCAATGATGTCCTGTGCAGAGAGAGGCTATTCGGCAAGATCTGTTGCAATTGGATTTGGGCCCTCTATTGTAGCTCTCCATTTCAATTATGCAATACTGTCAGCTCAAAAGGGGTAATCAGAAGCAAGTTGCCCTCAATGTCCCTTATTGAGAGCGACAGAATTGTGTGATGAGTTCCAAATAAACTATTCACCTCATATACCCTCATTGCACTTCAAATCCCAGCCACTCAGTGCATAGAAACCCCTCTTGATGAGGGTTCCTCTCATCAAGGGTGTCACTGCTTAAAACTAATAATATTGTGTCGATGCTCTCAGTTTATATTTGTTTAGTGGTAATTGAGGACAACGCATTTCTGTGATGAGTTCCAAATAAACTGCTCACCACATATACCGTTAGTAACCTTAAAATCCCAGGCACAAACTGCACAGAAACTCATTTTATTGATAAAAAAGAGGGTTCTTCTCATCAGCAATGTTGCAGCTTCATACTAGCAATATTATGTAGATGTTCTTATTTAGTAATTATTGAAGTCTGTTGAATAAAATATTTTCTGGCTTTTATACTTCCTGTTTTGTTTTTTATTTTCAAAATAATACAAATTCTCAGGCAACATTGATTCCTGAAATATTTTATGCACATTTTATCTCCCATCCTGCTGCAAAATCCACATAATGTAGTACTAAATGTCATCTAAATGTCAGGCCGAAAATCTCTGTCTATCACTGAATTACCAAAGGTGACTGTCTCTAAATCTTTCATGTTTTTTTTTTCATTCCAATAAAAGTGTCGGGCAGTGATTTTAACACTAACCACTGACATGGATCTGAAATGTTTATACCCCCAGAGTCATCCAAGCTTTAAACATTTTAAAGCATTTGCTCCCCCTAGAACTCTATCATAATTTACCGAGCCATTGCCAAAGCTGCTACATCAGGTTTGTAGTAGAAGCTCAACACCCCAGCAGATACTGAAGAAAACACTGTGCAGTGTACAAACAGCACATTTCTACTCGGGATGCCGTACAGCATTTGAAATCAGTTCAGAAAGAGTAGTTAAATACACTGGTTTTCAAATCCTGCAATGTTCATTTGCACGATTTCATTTAACCCTTAGAGTGCTGAAATAAATTTTCAAAAAATTATTAATTATATTATCTTGCGCTGTTGAAAACCTAACATGTGGCGACTTGTTTAAAACAGCTCCCATGGTGGTGCTCCTTTAAACAAGTCACCACAAGATAGGTTTTGATGTCTTATGATAGGATTTGATATCTTACATCATTGAGCAACGTTATTTGTATTTGGCGCTTTAAGGGTTAATTAGTACAAAGGCTGATTGCAACCAACCTTTGCATTTGCAACAAAACGCGTGGCTGTTGAGGCTTATTTTTTTTACGTAAGACGCCATTTTGAGCTCTGAAGTATGATCTCAATCTCGTACTTCAAGAGCACTATGTTTTCAGAGAGGAGCGCTGTCAGTTTGAAGCCTCTGTAACACAATGGTCTGAAACTTTGCCCTGTTGACTCATTTCCTGCCGTCGTGCTGCAGGAGGGCGACCCAGTGGGCAGCAGCGTTCTCCAGCTCATCGTGACGGACCGGGACACTCCCCGGAACGGGCCCCCCTTCTCATTCCACATCCTGTCCGGGAACGAAGATAAGCGCTTCCATATAGACCAGGGAGGGCTCCTCTCCATCGCTGGCCCCCTCAGGCGGAAGACGAAGGCTCAACACCTGCTGAAAATCCAGGTACCGCCGCTCCCAAGCCCCTCCCTTGAAAAAGCCCTGTCCTACACAGACGGACAAAGTCATATATTAACTTCACATAAAACTTGGTGTCTCTGCGGATCTTTAGTGTGATTGTTTGTTGGAGCAGCGTAGGGCTGTCCTGCATTGCTAAAGGGCAGGAGAGTTATGACTTTGGATCACAGCCAGGAGACTGTGCCGTGCCCTTGAGCAAATGTACTTTACAAACAGCTGGGTGAGCGGTACGTTGGATGTTTACTGTGCAAGTAAATCAAAAAAGTATACCGCTAATAATAGGATTGTGATAATAAGATCCGTGTTTAAAACTTGCTCTGCCACTCGTAACTCTTAAACAATCTGCACTTCGCTCGTCGATCGGATGGCTCAATCATTTCATTGTAAAATGGTGCCGTGTGAAACGTCTCGCATTAAGTTTGTCGGAACACTGTTACATGAAAGAACCGAAGCCCTCCGGCAAAATATGTTTGATATTATGGGATGTTGTTTTGAACCAAAAAATTGGCCTTCATCTGGGTCAATCTGTGCTTTAAGCGCAGTAAATTGAATGGAAATTTTTCAGATTTAGTTCAGTTGGTGAAAGAGGAAGTGCAATTGAAATGAATAAAATTGAAGATAAATTCCTCACAGACATTGGTAAATATTATTTTAAAATATGAAAGTGGTTTCTTTCATGTGTTGAAGGCAGGAATTCTGAGTGTTTTCAAGGGTTGACGTGCTGCCAGATACTATCTAGCTAGTCTTTAGATAAACTAAGCATTTGGTACACTAAAATTATAGGAAAATGGTGAGCATTGTTGGGTTGAATGGCCTGTTTTTGTCATTACGTTATGCTTTTTGAACCTTTGGATGACATGAATACACAAGCTTCCTTGATCTTTGCGTAGATTTCTCGTGGGCCTAGCACCAGAAGTGTATCAGCGTTTGACTTGAATATCATCAAATTTTTTTGCCTGTGGCAGGTGACGGATAGCGGCCACCCGCCTCTCTCCTCCATATGTGTGGTGAGAATCAACGTCACGGAGCTCAGCAAGTATACCCCTGTAGTGCTGCCTCTGGAAGTGTTCATCACCACCACAGAGAAGTCCTTTTCCAGCAGGGTCATCGGCAAGCTTCACGCTACAGACCAAGATCCCCACGATGTTCTCACCTACAGGCTGAGCCCGGATTCCCCAGATGGTGGCCAGTTCTCGGTGGACCCTACGGATGGGAAGATTTCGGCGGATCATGCCCTCGAACCGGGGCTGTACTTGCTGAACGTTAGTGTGTCGGATGGGAGGTTCAAGACCTGGGCAGGTGTTCGGGTCCACGTGTGGGGGGCCACACAGCAGGCCCTGGACAGAGGTATCACCCTACAGCTGGGGGACCTAACGCCGGAGGATTTTGTGACCGACCACTGGAGGGCGATGCAGCGCAGCCTGGGGGCGGGGCTTCAGGTCGCCAGCTTGCAGCAGGAGCCCGGCTCCTCCCACCTGGAGGTCCTGCTGGTGTGGAGAACCGCAGAGCCTCCACCCGCCAGCCGGCTGGCCAGGATCATGGAGGACGACATGGGCGTCAGTGTCCTGAGGGTGCAGCAGGGAGGCTGTCTGGGTTTGGACTGCCCCACTTTGGGCTGCAGGAACACTGTTCACGTGACGGGAGAGGGGGCGTCACGCTACTCCTCTGCTCGGACAGGCTTCATCACCCCACAGCACGCCTGGGAGAGCAGCTGCTTCTGTAATGGTACATCCTGCTAATGCTCAACTCAATCACTCTGACACTTCTGAAGGGTTTAAAAGCCACACATGTCAGTGCCCTCAGTGGAATGTCCATCCTATTGTTCCTTGCTCCTGTAAAAATATAGTATTGACAGGAAAGAGAGGGCTCATTGCTGGCTTTTTTTTTACTTAAACTAAATTTTATGCAACCAGTGGCCATGATTAATTCCTCTATGAAAATTTGCTTAAATATTGAAAAGTAAAGCACATACCACTTGTGCCTTTGGGACAAACTAGATCTGTTGAAGCTAATATAATATGACATGGTTGTGCAGAATGCCAAGAAAGGATGGACATAGCCGTCGTTTCAGACCTTTGTACAAAACCCAAAACCAGTGAAGTTGGCACGTTGTGTAAATCGTAAATAAAAACAGAATGCAATGATATGCAAATCCTTTTCAACCTACATTCAATTGAATTCACTGCAAAGACAAGTTACTTAATGTTCAAACAGGTAAACTTTGTAATTTTTTTTGCAAATATTAGCTAATTTGGAATTTGATGCCTGCAACATGTTTCAAAAAAGCTGGCACAGGTGGCAAAAAAGACTGAGTGAGTTGAGGAATGCTCATCAAACTCTTACTTGGAACATCCCACAGGTGAACAAGCTAATTGGGAACAGGTGGGTGCCATGATTGGGTATAAACGCAGCTTCCCTGAAATGCTCAGTCATTCACAAACAAGGATGGGGCGAGGGTCACCACTTAGTGAACAAATGCGTATCCTGATTGTCGAACAGTTTAAAAACAACATTCCTCAACGAGCTATTGCAAGAAATTTAGGGATTTCATAGTCTACGGTCTGTAATATCGTCAAAAGGTTCGGAGAATCTGGAGAAATCACTGCACGTAAGCGACAAGGCCGAAAACCAACATTGAATGCCCGTGACCTTCGATCCCTCAGGCGGTACTGCATCAAAAACCGACATCAGTGTGTGAAGGACATCACCAAATGGGCTCAGGAACACTTCCGAAAACCACTGTCAGTAACTACAGTTCGTCGCTACATCTGCAAAGGCAAGTTAAAACTCTACAATGCAAAGCTAAAGCCATTAATCAACAGCACCCAGAAATGCCGCCGGCTTCGCTGGGCCCAAGCTCATCTAAGATGGACTGATGCAAAGTGGAAAAGTGTTCTGTGGTCTGACGAGTCCACATTTCAAATTGTTTTTGGAAACTGTGGACGTCGTGTCCTCCGGACCAAGGAGGAAAAGAACCATCCAGACTGTTATATTAAGTTCAAAAGCTAGCATTTGTGATGGTATGGGGGTGTATTAGTGCCCAAGGCATGGGCAACTTACACATATGTGCAGGCACCATTAATGCTGAAAGGTACATACAGGTTTTGGAGAAACATATGTTGCCATCCAAGCAACGTCTTTTTGATGGACACCCCTGCTTATTTCAGCAAGACAATGCCAGGCCACATTCTGCACGTGTTACAACAGCATGGCTCCGTAGTAAAAGAGTGCGGGTACTAGACTGGCCTGCCTGTAGTCCAGACCTGTCTCCCATTGAAAATGTGTGGCGCATTATGAAGCGTAAAATACGACAACGGAGACCCCGGACTGTTGAACAACTTAAGCTGTACATCAAGCAAGAGTGGGAAAGAGTTCCACCTGAAAAGCTTCTAAAATTGGTCTCCTCAGTTCCCAAACGTTTACTGAGTGTCGTTAAAAGGAAAGGCGATGTAACACAGTGGTAAAAAGGCCCCTGTGCCAACTTTTTTGCAATCTGTTGCTGCCTTTAAATTCTAAGTTAATGATTATTTGCAAAAAAAAAAAAGTTTTCCAGTTTGAACATCAAACATCTTGTCTTTGCAGTGCATTCAATTGAATATAAGTTGAAAAGGATTTGTAAATCATTGTATTCTGTTTTTATCTAAGATTTACATAACGTGCCAACTTCACTGGTTTTGGGTTTTGTATTTCCTACTATCGTTTTCTCTGTTTCTCTGGCTATTTTTCATTTTCCTTATGCGTTCAATTAGATTTACATCTACACAAATGTGGGTTTTAGAATCTATTAATTAAAATAGTTTTCATTAAAACTTGTGATTTCTTTTTTACATGTAACCACATTGCACACTAAAGCCTTCTCAGAGGGTTATCTCGAGTGCTTTGAGTGAATCGTGATGCCATACAGGGAGAGGGCATTCAAGCTTTCTGAATCAATACACTATGTGTTTCAGAATCGGCTGTGCGTTTTGACGGGAACGGATACCTCAGGTTCCTTCACCGGACAGATTCAGATGAGCAAACAGAGCAGAGCTTCAGACTGTCTCTGAAGATGAAGACGTTTCAGGAGCACGGCCTGCTCATGGCCACAAACGGATCAGACTGGGGAGCCCTGGAGGTACTGCTCATGCTCATCAGGCAACAGAACTCAGTTTGACTTTAGCGCAATTCATGTACAGTTCACACTATATGTTTACTGCATCTGAAAGAGCATACGAGTGTCCGCCTGAGATCATTCAAATGGGCAGTACAATGATGACACTCCGACACAGAATAGTGAAGTAAAATACACACAATTTTTTTTGTCAATCAATTTCCGGTCCTAAATGGCATTTTTTTTTTTCTCATTTTAAAATTATGAAAATGCAGAAAATCTTTTTTTTTCTTACTTTTCGATTGAAGACTCTGGTGTTTAAAGTACTTACTGCAAGTCCCAAAATGTCCAAATTTTTGAGAAAATTCAGTAAGTTGACTTCAGTAACTGTGAAAGACAGTCTCCCGTCCAATCCTCCCAGTGTGTGAAAATGTGACTTTAAGTGACTTTTAGCACCTGTAAGCTCCAAGTACAGACTTTTGTATGCTTGAGGCCAGCTGGCTAATATTACTTCATGAGTTTATTTCCCCCTAATAGAGGAGTGTTATAAAGGGAAGGTCAATATGTGGCTAGTTATGAGTAATTAGTGTAATTGCTGATGGAGTGCATTTTTGTAGTTCTGTTGCTCCTTTGAGTTCAGCCTTAAGTAAAACAATCAAGATCAGGCCCTCGTAATTATTGTTAAATACCATCCTTTCTCGAGCTTGCTGAGCTGTAGTTGACCATGCGTTGTGTAAAATTTTTTATGGCGTCCAGTGCTCCTGCATGAGATGTGCTAGCCCTCAAAACTGACGCAGAGCTACTCTCCCCCAATGAAGGTTTTGTCAGTTTTCCTCACTTAGATGCATACTATACTCGTTATCATTTCCAATTGGACTTCTTCTCCCATTCAAGTAAATCAGGATATGCAAGGGATGTTGCAGTTATCACAGTCATCCCTGGTGCGATATGATCTGACCAACTTCTGAGAGCGATGTTATGACAATGGCCTGCATTCAAAGCATTTCTTAACAATTCATGTCCGAGCAACATGATCTTTTCGGAAGGTTTTTTTTTTTTTTTTTTTTAATATTAATCGCATTAAATAAGTCAAGTTTAATGGACGAGAAATTCCATGTTCCAAAGTAAAGAAACTGGTGAATTTACAGTGTAGTAATTGGAGAGGCAATAAAGATCAGGGCATGAGAATATCGACATATTTCAAACTTATCTGGTATTAGAGGGCACCGCTGTCACTAAAAAAAAAAAAAAAACTTTTTTTCTGAATAATTTTACCCCTTTTTTTTTATTTGCCTTTTTCAACTTTACAGGATGTTGGATTTGAAAAGACATTTGCAGCCAAGCCAAGATCTTTAGTCCTTCTGGGATATTAGTTCTGGGTTTCATATCTTGCACTCTGGCCTATTTTGCTGTCAGAAAATGGCTTCAAAAGGAATTTTTAAGTATGAACCATCCTGGATTTCCTGTGCATGTTGCTGAACAATTTAAGATGCACAACACCACTCATATACCTCTCTGGAGAGCTCTGCTCCAGCACCCTTGACAAATCTTTATCTGTCCACAAATCACAGGTTCTGGGGCTTGCACCATCAAAAACTTTCAGGAAAGAAATGAACTCAGACCATTTTGAAAGCCCGTTGTTTTCTAGTCCTTGTTCCTCCCGTATTCATTCGGTTTTATGTAATTAATTACCTTTAACAACACTTTCTAAAAAATGTCTCTTTGCGAATAGCCTCCAATAATAGCGATAGAAGACAAGATGGGAACCTGTCAGTTCAGACCTGCGATGTTCACTGACAGTGATGACTAAAAGCTATCATTAAGGGGAACAAGATTTCAGATGCGACGCTGACAGTCCTGCAGATACCCTTTAATGCTGCGCACATCTTTAAACCCCAGATGAGGGATTGGCTGGGGGATAACAAGGTTTTCCTCACTGAATGAGTTATAGCACATAGCGCCAGTCAGCTCCGGCATACAAATGTATTTGACGTTTTTATTGTTAATTTTAGGTGTACAGGGTGGCAGGGGGTGCAGTGGTTAGCTCTGCTGCCTCACAGCAGGAAGGTACTGGTTTAGCATCTGGCCCGGGGCCTTGCTGTGTGGAGTTTGTATTTTCTCCCTGTGTTTGCATGGTTTTGCTCCGGGTACTCTGGTTTCCTCCCACAGTCCAAAGATGTGAATGTCAGGCTAATTGGAAATGGTAAATTGGCCATAGGTATGAGACATGACCAGCTTTTTACTTTTTTCAAATGAAGTGATAACATTACCAATGCAATAGTGCATAGATGCAATGCTGCCTCATTGCCTGAGACTCAAAACTTTTTTGTTAGTCATGATGCTAGTGTGCCTTGGCAGGGTCTATAGTCACATGACAATCAACAAAGGTTTGGCTATCAGCCCTCAGAAGTCACAGAGCGCTGACAGCTATCCTTCGGGGTATGAGGCAATAGCAATAATTCTTCTGGAACTAAAAGCCTTACTCACGTCAACATTACTCAGTGTGGTCATTATAAAAGACGTGACTCAATCACGTAGGGAAACTATAAAATTGGTGTGGTGTTGGCTAATTACAGCGCCGTGGCGCCAGTAACTAACGTATATTTCATAATGCATTCCCAAAGACCACAAATGGCAGACACATTGAATGCATTGTTGTTGCAATCACGTGTTAATTCAAGAATATTTACAGATATGTATTCTCTACTGTGAACAAGTGGATGAACTCTTCTAAGCTAAAGCCCATGCAAAAAGTCAGGAATCATGAAGTTGGACCAAAATCTCAAACATCATTGACTCTGGTGGCACTAACATTAAAAACATCATCTGAATATACAACAATGGATCATTAAGTACGAAAGACTTGGTTCCAGTGCTGGACTCTGATGTGAGACTTTGTGCTAGCCTAATCTCAACAACCCTCTGAAGATTTTGTAGCACTAATTAGGTGTCCGATACGAATCAGATTTACATCAATAATGCATCTCCATGTGGCTCTGTTTCACTTGTAAGTTTAAGATACACACAGCCCATGCATTTTTAATGCATATGAGGAGAAGCCAATATACAAAGGAGAGGAGACATGCACATGTATCAAAGGCGAAAATGCTGCATTATTAAAACGCAAAGTGCTGAAACGGCAGCACTGCCAGGTCGCATGCTAATGTGATCGGTGTTAGCCATTCTCGCATTTCAGTGTGGCTTCCCACCACCCAACCACCTCCAGCAATGGCATTTGCTTGTGATTTGAAATGGCTCCTAAGGATGCATTCCTTAACCTCAGAGAGAAGTAGGAATTTTGCGTGGCATAAGTAACGGGATTCAACGTGTTTGTATTGCTGCTCTTATCGTCAACAATCTGCAAAATACCATTCCCGCTAATCTAGTGATTAGCGGGTTATGAAAAGATAAAGATTGACCTATCTCCATTGTTTCTGAAAGCTCCATGAAATGCTGAATGACAATGACAATGACAGTAGATGTAAGAGGCAGCCTGCTGAGTTGTACATTAATGCGTGACGGTGTGATTAGCGTGAGGTTGGGGGCGCTTCGCTAATATTCCGCGTCATTTCAGGTTGTTAGTGGTGGACTCAGGTTCAAGTACGGCTGCGGGAAAGCAATGCCTGGCGTGCTGAGGGTGCAGCCCGGCCTCGTGTCGGACGGACGCTGGCACCATGTCCTGCTGGAGGTCAGAGGGCCCAAGCTGACCCTGACGCTGGACAGGGCCCACTCAAACTCTATATCCCTGTCTGAGCCCTGCAAGCTGATTAGTCCTGGAGGGGCCCTGACGTTCGCCGCTCCGTGGTCGCCCCACGGCCCGGGCCACTCTCAAGGCTTCAGGGGCTGCCTGGGCGACATGGAGTTCAATGGGGAGCCTGTGAGGGGCACAGAGGGAGCGAACGGGGTCCAGTCTCAGCTTGGGCGCAGGAGGGTGTTTGGTCTGTACCAGTGCTGCTCCCAAACTGAGAGGTGTGCCGACCACCCCTGTCAGAACGGTGGGACCTGTGAGGAGAGCTCAAATGGAGGTGAGTGACATCACTTGCTTTGAAGCTGGGGTTCAGGTTTAGACTTCAAGAGATGTATTTCTGAGTGGTTTAGAGGTGAAGGCCAGTAAAAATGCACATTCTTCCCCACACCGGTGACATTGCTCTGCATACTTACCTTACCGTTCACATTGACTAATCGTGTTTTTACTGTAGTCTGTGTCTATCGCTGTAGTCTTCTGGCTAAAGTCCATACAGAGACCTGAAAGTTTGGGTGTTTGAGCCCCATAATGGCCTTATCAGATCAATGTACTCTAATAGTGAGTAGTTTTGTGGGTGCTTCAGCTAAACGGCTATATGTTGAGGGATATATACATGGTGAACTTGGCAGTTTTAAAGAAAATATACAAACATAGGATATCTATGCCAGGACCTTTCACAATATAAGTTGATTGCTTCTTTAGTCAAAGCTACAGTTAAGACTAAAATATATCTTACTGATCTCTACCATTAGTTAAACAAACTTGTCATGAAGTAAGCCACATCCTGACTTATCTCAGACTTTCTTAGCATATTCAAAGTCCAAAGACCCCTCTCCTCCGCTTGCTATACAGAATTCCGCTGCAGATGTGCGCGGCAATACTTTGGCTCTCGCTGTGAGCTGCCCAACAACCCCTGTAGTTCCCAGCCCTGTCGCCATGGAGGGGTGTGTTACCCGAAGGCTCAGGGTTACATGTGCAGCTGCCCAGAGCACGCCACTGGCAGCAGGTGGGTCTCAGCCACACAAAAATCATCTCCTTCTTGATTTGTTTCCTTCCTTTTCTATAGCTCTCCAAGATATCTCAACTGTTGATTTTATAAGCATCGGATAAATAATTGCTTATAGCCATCAAAATTTTCCAGAATTTCCATGCAAAACTCATTCAACGACAAGGCTTATTTTAAAATGGACCCGTGAGGTTCTTCTGATTTGTGGACTGTTGTTTGTTTCGATGCCACCAGAGGTGTCCTAAATATATGGACTTTCTTTCGATTAGCAGAGACATCTGAAAGCTTTTTTTGCCTTTCTTAATTCGAAATTGTGAGAAAAAGTTGCAGCCGTAGCTTGCTTTCCAGTCTCAGTGCTAAATAGCAGTAGTACACTTGACTTACTCTTGCTTAGCCTCAGTACTGTTTTCATTTCCAGAGTCTGTTTTGAATAGGCTCTGCAGAGATCAGTGGAATAATTGTACAGCTTTTCAAATGAACTGCTTGCACTTGACCTGCCTCAAAATAATTTCCTGTCATGAATCACAGTCATATTTTTAACTGCATCTTCTATTTGAAATGTTCTCCACACCTGCTGAACAATCTATTCTCATTTTTCTCTTCAGGTGTCAAAATATCATCGACGCTTGCTCCCCAAACCCGTGCCCAAGTGATCATGACTGTAAAATGTCTGACGGCTTCATGCACTGTGACCCACTGCCCCTGGTCTCCACGGGCATCGGTGTGCTGGAGATTGTGGAGATCGCAGCCAGTGCCTTGGGGATATTGTTCCTCGTGGGGGTCTTCGTTTGCGTTCGCAAGCGGTACGTGCAGTGGAAGAAACAGAAATCAGGCACCACTCGCAACTCTAATGGCTACTACCCAGCCTGCCTAGCAAAGAGAATGATGAAAGATAAGCGGGAGACTCCGCCCATCGAAATGAACATGCTGGCCGGGTCGCGGAACGACCTGGACAACGACCCTTTCCGAACGCTGAAGCCCCAGGGACAGACCGACCTCAGGTCCCGAGGAGGAGGCCAGCCTCAAAAGTCACAAGGACCGGTAGTGTGCAGTGTCGCTCCAAACCTACCCCCTCCACCACCTTCAAGCTCCGACAACGAGTCTATCCTCAAAAACAACTGGGAGCTGGACTACGATGGTGAGTCACTTAACCGCCACTATTATTTCCGGAACCTCCCACTCCTTCCTCCCCTTCTGCCAATTTAATTTAATTTAAAAGGAAAAATGAAACGGCCTTAAGAACTAACGGCCGATTGACTGGGTCTAGAATGATTATAAATGGTCAACTTTTTCATTTCGTTATCTGCAGAGGACACCTCTGTCTCTCATTTCTGTTCCTCTTTTTCTCATGAATATATTCATGTGCTCACATTCATGACTTTGGAGTAGCTTGTTTCACAGTAAGCCTGAGGACCAGAATACCTAGAGAAGATTGCTTTTCTCCTCTTGGCATGACTTATTTTCATTCTGTATTTCTGTCATTTTAGCACTCGGAATTTGCATAAAATTTTACGTTGGGACACCCAGACTTAATTACCTCCAGCCATGTCTTTGCATTCTCGACAGTAAAAATTTGCCTAGTGTGAAAGGTGATGCAAGGATAACCCATGTGTTTCTGCTAAAGGTGAAACTGTGTGATTTGGTGGGCGGATTTCATAAGTTACAGCAGTCATCATCACTCCCAGCCCTTGCAAGCCTGTTAATTTGGTTGTTACCTTGCAAATAAGGACATGAAAAACACTGTTTAATCCCCTTGTGTGGTTTCTTGGGGATAATTTGATGGCTAATATTTTGGTGAAAACACCAACCAATGGTCCTCATGGCCCACCAGGCCCAGGAATGAAGATTTCCAGGCTTGAAAGATGGCAGATGTCTATTGTTAATGTTGAAAATGATGGATGTAATGTCTCTATTTTATCTTCGGCTCCTCAGTGTATCCGGCTGACCCTGACTATTTCGGCCGCCCGACGGTTCAGGAGTTCCCACAGTTTGACATCGGGGAGGGCACGTACTCGAATGCCTCGACTGTGGACCCCCGTCGGACTGCCCGTTTTGGGGGTTTCCCCTTCCCCCTGGAGCGCAACGACCGGCGGGCCCCACTGCCCCCCTGCTACAGTAACCAGGATCTGGATGACTTCCTGGGGCCTGATGGACAGCCTCTGCCTACCCCTCCGTGTCACAACGAGTACACCGCCATCAGCTACTACCCCACGGAGCGCACGCGCAGCGCGGACGTGTCCGGAGGGAACTACCGGCGACTGAGCATGAGGCTGAGTGTGGCCCAGCCCTCCTTTGCTGAAATTTCACCTCCCATCCAGGAGGCGCCGGACCTCCCAGTGCAGGAGCCCCACAGCTATGCAGGCTCAGACATGGTGGAGAGCGACTACGGCAGCTGCGAGGAGGTCATGTTCTGAAACAGCACTGCTGGAGGGCAGGATGTTTTCAACAGGCAGCTTTTAAGACTTTTCGGAAGGACGGAATGGAGCTCAGCAGCTTTCGCAACAATTCCAGCCACTGAGACCCGACCCCACAGCTTGTCCTCAGTACCAGGACAAAACGGGAAGACTTTTTCCCCAAGAGTTTGGAGGAGAAACTGCTTAGAGGACTGACCGTCCTCAGGCTCTGGGCCAGCTCGCACGCAAAGCTTTCTCTGTTCTCTAAAAGGACAGCAGGGCTTTTGGAAGCAAATTCCAGATGCTGGTAACAAACACCAGACACCTCTGATATCTGCAGTTCTTGTTCCTGTGCTATAGTCCTGATACTAATTAATCACTGGCTTTCAGGTGTCATATACTAAAATGGTCAAGGCTGCACTGCTAAGTATGCAACAGCCTAACTCAAGCATGTACTTTTCACCAATGTAGAATGACTGACACAGTGCTGCATTTTGACTTATTCATACTATGAGGCATTTTTTCAATCTTCTTACAGCAATAACCCAGATCCTGTTATATATTCTGGAAAAAAATACGGCTAAAACTATCTTTTTTATTGTTGGCTTGCTTAAATTTACATGAAACAAGATGGCATGTTCAGACAATCAGTGTTGAAGACAATACAACACTGTATGTGTGATTTTTTTTTTAAATTCAAAATTATTGTTGATCCAGAAAAGAACTCAGTCCACATTCAGAACTAGAAAAACACTCAAAGAGCGCAGATCTCCGCCAGGGGGCAGCAAAACCCAAAAGCACGGCGATTGGAACTCCAGCCCATTGTAAAGACTTGAAATCTTGAACTCTGGCATATATCTCAGCTGTACTTTAGCCTAGATATGCAAAAATTTAATCACCTGTTCCTTGACCTAATGCCCACCTTCTCTGAAAATTTCATCAAGATCGGTGCATTACTTTTTGAGTTATCTTGCTAACAAACAAACAGACAGACAAATACTGCCTAAAACATAACCTCCTTGGCAGAGGTAATTATTGGATCTTTACCAAGTTATCAACCAAAACATGCAAGCACAGCCCACAACTGAAATACTCAGAATTATGTTCTAATACTGCGGTTATAAAACACTTATATATCTTTTTTGTTGAGAAAATGTGTAAATATGCAAAGACATACATGTTGCCACACAGAGAAAAAAAATTACGATATTCCTCAAGATTTCGTCTTTGGCTCCGTGTAAATGAGGATTTGAGTATAAAGAGTTGTGTTTTGAAATATAAACATATAAAGTATGGGGGCTGGTCCCTCTCAGTAAAAGTAAAGGGGAAAAAATACATTTCAGGTGGCAAAACACTCACTCTTTCTAATGACCTGTCCTTAAAGAAGAATGTACCTGTTTTTCAAGAAATACCATAATGTGAAAAGTGTTTCTATTCCACGTCATGTGCTTTGTGCTTTCTGTGTATCTCTTAGTTAGATGGTGTCAAGTCTTACCAAGGTAAAGAACATTACGGCACTATTTTATGTTTTGAGAAAAAAAAAAAAAAAAGAAAAAAAAAAATATATATGTATATATTGCCAGTGATACTGTAATGTGAATACCTGGCAGTTGTGCAATTACTGCATAGTTTTTGAAAACATTGCTATGAATGAGTGAGTGAGTGGTTATGGACCCAGTGATAGAGTGATGATTGGTCTAAGGCATTCCTCATTCCCTCTGCATTCTGGGTTAGCTAGGTCCTATCCTGCATGTGTATAATACAAACGCGCCATTTCATTCAGGGAATAGAGGGCCAACCAACCTCAAACTAGCGGACAGATAGCACTTATCCATAATGACCTACATGCTCGGTACAATCTACAAGGCAGTACAAACACAGACCCAATGCTTTAGTTTACAGTTCCTCATGTTCGAATGCTTTGAGGGATTTGTGCCATCATTTTCACATTATTGTTTCAGCTAACCTTGCCTGCTCTTTGTGCATGACGTTACAATAGAGTGCATTGCGAATAAATAATGTTTGCTTCCTTTTATACTGAAAACATATCTGTTAATAGAGGTAATGAGTGCTTTTCCTGTGTAGAATGAACACCAATGTATTATTTATGGAATGGATGATTATGGTGGGAAATATGTACCAGCAATCCTACCGCCCCTGGAACATACAAACGCAATTGGCTGGAGGATTGTGGCCGGTTGGTGTGATGAAGTTAGTAACTTCTGAGGACAGTGGCTCATGGAATTATGCATGGAGGAAAGACTGATGGGGAAGCACACAAAAGCTGTGTTAAGGTAAAACCAGTGTAAGTCGGAATAAGTCGGTGTAAGTGCATCTGAATGTGTTGATATTGTATTGTTTCCCAATGTGGGTGAGCCCATGTTCAAAATAGTTGTTCCTCTGTGAGAGAATTACGTTACGTCACTTTGTATTATTCAAACTCTTTATTGTAAAACAAAAATGTACATAAGATGAATAAAGATATTGTTTTGTATTATTTTAAGAAGGATGAGTATTTCTTGAAAATAGCATCATTAACGCTTGTGTTCGACTTCTTGTAAGTAAGTATTGTTTCCTGAATCCAGAATATGCTAACAATGAACTTTTAACTAAAGTGTGCAACATAAACAACATTAGACAACTTCAATGATTGATATGGACATGAAACCATATAACCTCATTATTTAACATTTTGACTTTCTGTCCCTCTGTTCAAGAATGATCAAAATCAGATTCTCCATACAGTGCTTTTGGGGACATGTCATGTATGTCTTGTGTATTATGACAAAAAAAGTATGCAAGCTCAAATTTGTCAATCCGGTTCTCCTGCCCTCCCTTTTCCGCTGTGCCCCGAAGCCACCCTGCTGAGACGTCACGGTTGATTAGGTCAGTGCTGACTTACTACATTGAAAGCTAACCTTAGTAACGTTATTTCTGTCAGTCTACTTACTATTGAAATTACATTAGCTTTGTGTTGTGAGAACAAGAAACAAATCTCGATGGGGGAATGGTTTTGGACCCAACACTGGACTTATATGCAAATATGTTTTACACATTGGTTGCGCAAAGTCTGTGTGAGCATTTATTTGCTCAATAGAGATCCACATTGCGGTGTCAACGCTAGTTACAGTTAGCCTCTATGTAGACCTTATATGCTAATCTAGCAAACATGTTTACACATTGTGTGTGCAAAATCATCGTGTTTGTTTGGTTGAGGCAGCTCAGAGTTGAGGTCTTTATGAAGATAAGAAACTAATGTCAGCAATTTTTTTGCCTCCATGTCAACCCCATAGGCTAAAATGCCTGCTATGTTGACACATGCTGTGTGTAAAATCTATACATGGCTGTCTCTGTTGTGATTACAAACTTTAGTGCGCATGAAAATATGATTGGTGCAAATTGTGGTGACAACCACTTTTTGAAGATAAACAATATATGTTGAACATTTTTGGTTGAATTAAATAAAAACAGTGTCGGGACATTATCATGCAATGAATTCTGTGCAGGTGAAAAATAAATACCAAGTGGACAAATACTCTGAGTAAAATTATTTGTCCTCATTATATCTCTGTTGGATGGAAATATTTGGATATAATTACATCCATTTCTCTTTCATGTGTCCTATGGAAAATACAAAATATGAAAATCTTCCTTAAGTGTTCCTAACATAATGAGAAATACTGAAAAACGTGTTTTTTTTTAATGTGATAACATGTTTACAAAGTGCAAAACAAACAAAAAATGCCTTCAAACATAATTAAATGTTTGCTATTTGCTATTCTGGATAATGTACATTTCTTTGCTTATGAATATATTTGACAAGCAAAGAAAATATATTATTCATGTGGCCCACTTAAAAATGGAACACAAAATTTTTCTGTATTTGGAATAATAATAATGATTTATGGCCAATTACTTATTTTTGCACCTTTTTAGTTATGGGGAGAGGAAAATAATTAAAAAGATAAAACAACTTCAATCATTTTCTGTAAGCTGGGTTTTGATATGATTGTAATAAAAGAGAAAACTATTTCAGTGAAAAATGCAAACGTCCAAAACCATTATTGTTCTTATTACACACAGTGTTGGGGCCTCCAGGAGCCCAGACAATCAGAGCATTAAATAGATTCCAACAGAACACAACAGATAAATGACTTCTTCTCAGGAATAATGGAGAACCAGTAGCTTTTTGAAGGTAAACTAGATAATGACCATTCGGACAGTTTAGATCAGGGTTCCCCAAATTATGGTGCTCAAGGACTGAGAATTGCTGGTTTTCCATCCCTCCATATCCTGGGGTTCAGGTGTGATAACAGTCTGGCCAGTCAGTGGCAATAATTGTGCACTTAATTGCCCGGAAGGAGAGAACACCAGGGCTGGATTAGCATCTGAGAGCCAGATTTGGGTAGCCCTGGTTTAGAAGACAGATCAAGCTCACAATCAGCAGTAAATGGACTCAAGCAGAGAAGTATTGAAATAGCGTAAACAGTATACTATTCAGTTAAACAAGGTGAAATACTCTGAGTCAAAAAACCAGTGATGGAATACAGTACAGAATAACTGGGCACAAAACATGGTTGTTAACAGGCAGAAATCCATAAAGTATTCAGGCAGAATCCGAAAACCAGTGATACAATCAGATTCGAAAAGGGCAACAGGCACAAAGGGCAAATCAATACTTGTAAATGATAAATAAAGAAAGTAACGGGAGAAACACACAGAAAAGGCTCCTCAGATACAGAACAAGAGCGGGGACAAACTCGCACAGAGGACAGAAAATAGACTAATCCGGGAAATAGTCAGAAGAGCGCAAAACAGGTGGAAAAGAGAGCGGGGGGGGGCAGAGAGAGGAGTGGTTACAAACAAGATAATCAGAGACAATGAGGGAACAGAACAGAGAGGGTAAGACGAGAGGGGCAGGGAGGTAAACAGAAACAAGAGCACATGGACAATAAGTGATTAAATGAAACACACAGGCTCAGAAAAAATGGAAAAGTAAAAAAAAAAAATACAAAATACTGTGATATAGCCTTGCCTTCATTGGTTATTGTTGATAGTTATTTGAATGAACGGCAAAAAACTGTTTGTGCAAATGATAATAATAATAATAATACCGGGAATAAAACTTCTACAACATTGTATTCCAATTTTCACAATCTGAGGTCTACTACGCATTAGATATTCCTGCTCCTGAATCAGAAAATTAGTATGTACACTCCTAGAACTACATGACAGCATGAGGGAAAGGCAAGCAAAATGATGTAATTGCAACAAGTTATTTTGCCCACTTATTGGGCATTGATACTCTGGTTATGGATGGTGGACTTCCCAGAATTTCACTATGTGCTGGTCTATAGGCAGGGCCAGTTAGCACAGATGAGCAGGAATTGATCGAGTGTAACTGAGAAGCAAAAGAACTGTCAGTGTTACTTTGGTTGTGCATGATTAGCTGTTGCAATCCTCATGACGCAAAAAACATGTTCCAACCAAATAACCTACATTATTTGACTAAAAGAAAATGACAAACATCAGGGAAAATGATCATTTTATGGCACTAGGTAGATAGTAAATTATCAAAAAAAAAAAGAAAATTGAGAATTATGAAGATTGTGAATTATGTCAAACAGTATCCCTGAACTCATATGCAATTGAAGGAAAAAATGGAAGGAATCTGGTTGAATCTTCGTGCATAAAGAGCAAGGCCAAAAACCACTTCTGAATGTGCATGATCTTTGATCCCTTAGACTTCACTGTCTTAAGAGCCCTCATGCAAATCAAATGGATTTCTGGAGATGGACTCAGAAATACTTTGGTTAACCTTTGTCACTTCTGAAAGTTAGAGCTTCACAAAGCAATCCATCTGTCCAGAAGCGTTGCCGACTTCTCTGTAGAACATTGAAAGTATGTTTTGTGTTCTGGCATTTGGAAGTGGAAAATCCAGGTGTCAGAAAGTGAAAATCCTCCCATGTTTTCCTTCCTCCATAAAAATGAGCTGATCACTCCAAGTAGCTCCTGGCTAAATAAACCCAGGGGGTTGGAATCATTGACTGTATAAAAAGATGGATGCAGCACCCTGGTCTGAAAAATGAAGTCCATGCGGAAGTACCGTAAAATGCCATTCTATTTAATGGCCAGCAGATGGCCATGGTGGTTGCAGCAAGAAGTTCAATGTTTTAGAAGTCTATGAGAAAATGACCCTAGTTTCCCACCTGATTTTTCATTTAAATTATGATTTTTTACATTATTTTATGGTAGCTATTGCAAGTTTCAAGTCTCCTTCAATATATCATGATCTTTATTTTTGTAAATTATGGTCCCATATAGACTAGAATAAAGGATAAAGCCAGAATATGCTTCAGGGGCGTGGCTATCCCCTGGTCCTCGTCCGATACGGTCAGATCCTGAGACACAGTATGAGAAACCATGGCTTGGACAAGAGCAGGGGAAGCAATTTTCTCTTTAAACTCAACAGTAAATTTTTAGTTCTTTAACTTTTTACATTCATTCCCACACTGCATCTGGAGTAATCTAACGAATGATGTCTGCGTCACGTTCCGTCTCAGTTTATAAATGTTCTCACCTTGACGTGCAAAAATTAGAGGGCCAAACAGCAAAAAAAAAAAATGTTTTCAAAATATGCGCAGGCACATTGGTGCTTGATTTAAATCTTCACCAGTTTTGATTTGCTAAACTATAATTTCCTGTGGGACAAATGGTCCGCGTCTGTCACAAGGGAAGAATTACAAAGAAAAGCGAGCAGTATATAAAAAAAATAGCAAACAAACACCAATATGTTGTGTGAGGACCCATATCAGCAATGTGTAATCTTTGTATACTTAAAGAAATTAATTATGCAAAAAAAGTTTTCTTTTCACTTCAGTTTGAGTATATTCAAGTCGATATCCTGTAATGTTCCATCCTCTTGCATATGTTTGGTGAAAAAGCAGGACTGAACACAATACTGAATAAATACATACATTATCAAATCACAGGATTTGAAATAAAAACAATTTCGGTTTTTCCAGTCTCCTCTAATTTTCCCTTCACTGAAAGAAAATCAGCATATAGCATTTTTTATCATTTCCTTCCTGAAAATGAATAACATGCATATAATTTTAATCTTGGCACAATTTCAACTGATTAAACCTTTATACAGTGCAAACTATTCATTTTGCCATCATGTGGAAGCTGAGGCAGTTTTCGTTGAGGGAATCAAATTCCACTTAACAATAAGAGCTGTTCACAAGCCAAGTGTGAATGGTTGTTGTACCCAAAATACACCGTTCACTTTGCTAATCACTGATAACTCTTGGGATTATGTTCAGTAAATTCATGCTCATTAGTACTTCTTATTGTGTTACCATGTTGTGTTCACAGCATATTTTAGGTAGCAGTGAATGAAAGTGCTCTGAATATTTTGGTGTGTATCCAACTTAGCTCAACTTTAATGATTAGAGGAAACCAGGAATAATTAATCATCAAAGGAAGCTAATATTGATTATTGGTTTGAAAATAAGAATTATTGTGAAAAGAACTGGTTAGTCTCCATGTGTTTTCACCGGGGCTATACTGCTAGTCACGTTCAAAACTGGAAATATTGAAACTATGCAAATGTTTACTCAGCATCTATGTAATTACTCTCTATTGCCCTCTTGTGAGTTTTATGGGTAATTCTTGACCTAAGTTGCCAGAATTATGAATCATTGAACACTGCAATAAAAAGTTTTGCGATGCTCGTGATGTACTTCTTGTGTTTAGACTGGTTCAAATACAGATTAATTCCGTGAAGATTTTTAGAGCAGGAAGCTCTGTACTTATCAGACAATACTTATCCAAGAGTCCAGCTGTCCCTGTCAAAGAACTTTGACTTGTGTCTACAGATCTATTTTTTTCATTCTTTTTTATAGATATTTTTATTCAATGAAAGTATGACATTGACAAGTAAAACACAAAGGTTGGGATTAACGTCCATTAATGTCCAAATGTCCATAGAACATGTAGTTGAAATAGAAATACATCATTTGTCCTAGAGTGTCCCCAGAGTCTCAATATATTCAATCATTGGACCCCACACCTGTTCAAACTTTCCATGCAGTCCTCTTAAGTCGTACTTTATTTTCTCCAGATTCAGGAACATCATTAAGTCCTTCAACCACCCACCGGCCTTGGGAGCAAATGCAGATTTCCACTCCAATAGTATCCTTCTGCGCGCTATTAGTGAAGCGAAGGCAAAACAGTCTCTTGTTTTTCTCCTAACCCTTGGATGGTCTGGCAATATGCCGAAGATGGCCATCTCTGCACACAAAGTTACCTCTGCCAAAGGCCTCACTGAAGTGACTGAAAATAGTTGTCCAATAGTTCAGTAGGCGAGGACAGGACCAGAACATATGTGTCATGTTAGCTGGCGACAAACTGCATCTACAGCAGGAATGTTTAACATTGGGATAAATACAGTGGCGGTTCTAGACAAATTTCAGTGGGGGGGCCCAGGTGGGGCCAGTGTTTAATCAGAGGGGCACATTAAAAACAACAATGATGGCCCTAGACATGGGCCTGCAGCTGAGACGTGCTGCAACACCACTCAGTCCCTGGCTCTCTAGACTTTCTTGTGTGAATAAATGCGAAAAGTCCAAAATACTTTTAAAAAGCAACAACAATTATATGAAAGCAATGAAAACTTTTGCTTTAGCCTATAAAATCATGCTGAAGATTTTTTCATGAAGAAAAAATGCATTGACTGATGGCCATCAAAAATGGAAAATAAAATATAACATGATAAAGTGTGAAGTATCAGACAAATCAAATGGCTTATGCCCTTAAGGATGGGCGACTCGTTCTTAGAAAACAAAACTCCTCATCAGTTATTGGGCCTATCAGAACCACAGCACACAAGTAACATTTGTTCAAACTCCTCTGTATTCATGGCCACTAACTTGAGAGTCCGGTCTTCACACTTATTTACAAAATATGATGCCAGTGCCTGAATGCATAGCAGCTCACACAGGTGTGCATGTCATGCTGACTTTTATTAGTGACAGACAGAGCTACTTAGAAGGATCTGGTAGTTGAGGAGTGATAGTTCTTCAAACATAAATCAAAATTACAAATATGCAGTAGGCTATCTGTGGATTGAAGCTAGTTTTGAAAAGGTGCTTATTCATACAAATGTAACAAAATCGTACTAACAAAACAACTGGTTCTAGTTACTGCAATCACAATGAAAAAAGTAATCCACATAATCATAAAACATACATATATATATATATATATATATATATATATATATACCCTCTACTCTCTCAGACACAATGTGCCATTTCCATTTATGGAAGCCAATATTACTGTGGAGTGATTGATTGAAAATATGAATAGGAAAAATTCTGCGGTCAACTGAAATATAATCATAGGTTTGTGAACTGCACTAATACTAGGCAAATATTGCCATATAAGCGATTTATTTGGTTTCCTGTCATTCAAATTTTTTTTTACTCGAGCAAAAAAGGCGATATCCCTTCCTCGTTTCATGACAATCTTAGAAGAAGAAAAAATGAACAGCGATGCCTACATCTCATCTCACAAATAACCATCCCTACTTAGCACGGGCTGATAGGCTTCTGTTGATTACTTTACTTTTTAGCCTATTATTTTTCAAAATGGAACAGGCTAGTCAGATGAGGTAAGTGGGTAACATCATACCATCGTGTGGAACTTTTCATTAGTACTTTGCCGAGTGTGATTCGTAATGTAAATCAAAGACATTTACAAACAAGACAACAAGCTTTCGTTGCCGGAATGAGGAACAATAGTAACACGGCCACGTCCACAACAAATTACTTTATAAGGTGCAGTCGTTGAGCTTACTTTCGTCTCTTGCAACAGGTTGTTCTTGCTGGCTGCAGCGCTCATATTCAAATCCCAGCCAACGTATTGAGATTAGTGAAAGCAAACGCAGGTAGCCAACACACTTTGGTGCATTGCTCTAATCAGTCTGTGTAGAATGTTGAGTGATATTAGGTTCGGTGTTGGCGCTAGCGCATATTATCGTAAAAAATATACAGTATAATTTTATTATTCAGTCAGCACAGGGGCCAGCACGGGGGCACAGGACATCGGCAGGGGGGCACAGGCCCCTGTAGGCCCCCATGTAAAACCGCCACTGGATAAATCACAGGCAATTTAGCATTGGTAAAATACACACGATGGACTACCTTGAATTATATTGTATTGAGCCTAGAGCAGGACGAGCTATTATTCGCCCAGGCTAACGCATTACCCCAGACATCATCCTCCACTTCTCCACCAAGCTCGTTTTCCCAATCTCTTTTAATTTTCTCTAGAGGAGCTCTAGAGAGGTGGGAAATCAGAGTAAATCACTGACTTGGGGGGGGGGGGGGGGGGTTTAATCAACCTGACCCAAGCACGGACCTGGAGATACCGGAACAGGTGAGAGTTGGAGGGATTAAATTTGTCGCACAATTCCCTGAAACTGCAGAATGTGCCACGTCTGTAGAGGTCCATTTACTTGATCAGACCTGAACTACACCAAAGGGAAAAAGCATTGTCAATACTGGGAGGAAGAAATAGATGATTGTTGCAGATAGGTGTGTGGGTACACAGTCCTTGGAGTCCATAGGTGCGTCTAAAGTGGAACAGCAACTGTGTTTTTTTCCAAGCAGGTAAAGCGCTGTAAGTCTTTAATATAGCGGACAATTGAAATGGTGTATTCTTTTCAGGTAGGACCTCTTTTTGGCCGCAAAAATATGCCGTTTCCCTGGTCCCATTCACAACAGTGTATCGCCTAAATTTCCACCCAGCACTATGCGCTGGTGCGGCAACTGGTGCGGTGGAGGAGATCAGACAGCTTTCTACTGCATCCAATGCAAGTAGTGGCAATTTGTAGCTCATACAACCCCACTTCAAAAAAGTGAACTATCCCTTTAACCCCTAAATACTTGAAATTTTCTGGAGACAGCTTAAATGGAGGAGTCCATGGGGCAACTGAAGTGTTAGAGTGTTGACAGGAAAACATTCACTCTTTGAAAAATTGAGTTTATAACCAGAGAAGGCTCCAAATCTATTGAGTAACTATCATATGGGGATCAGTGGACAAAGGATCTGAAACAAATAGTAATAAATCATCTGCATATAATGAAAGTACATGTTCTGAGTTATATCTAAGAATTCAACGTCTAGATCTAGCAGATTTCAGTGCAATAGAGAGGGGTTCGATGGTCAATGCAAATAGCAACAGACTCAAGGGACACCCCTGGTGAGTTCCTCTGCCCAAGGAGAAATATCCTGATTTCAGTCTGTTGGTGATAATTGAGGCCTTGGGTTAAGAGTATAAAAGTGATATCCAAGATATAAACTTGGGACCAGCCCCAAATCACTTGAGAACCTCAAGTAGGTAGCCCCACCCGACCCTATTGAATGCTTTCTCCGCATCCGAAGAGATCACCACCTCTGGCGTCTCAGTGGATTCAGAGGAAGAAATAATATTCAGGAGACGGCGATTATTTGAAAAAAAGTGATTTTCATAAAGCTGGTTTGGTTGGGCAAAATGATGGTTGACATGGCTAACTCCAGTCATAAGGAGAGTGCCTTATCAAGAATTTTGTAGTCCGAGTTTAAAAGAGAAATGGGGCGGTGAAGCTGCATTCAGATTCTTCCTTACCGGGTTTCAGCAAAGTAATCGTAGCCTCAGTCAAAGTTTGAAGCAGGGCACCCCGGGCCAAACAATCATTAAGCATTCGTAAAATAAGGGGGGATAGTTTATCAATAAATTTCTTGTAAAATTCTATCGGGTAGCCATCAGGGCCGGGGGCCTTGCCACTCTGCATCAACTTAATTGAGGCCAAGATTTCTCCCAACTCCAAGGGTTGATCCATGTCACTCACTTGGGTAGGTGCTATGGATGGGAACTCTAGATTATCGAGGAATTGAATCATATCTGTATCATCTGTGCGGGTTTGCGAGGTGTATAATTTAGTGTAAAATGATTGAAATATTCCATTAATTTCAGAGGGGATTACTGTGAGTTCGCCTGAGGCTTTTGTTGTTTAATTTGTCGGGATGCCAATTGACTTCTGATCTAACGTGAGAGAAGTTGCCCTGCCTTTTCCCCATGCTCATATAGGTAGCCCCGCGATCTTAAAAGTAGCTTCTCAGTCTCATGCGTAGAGAGCAGGTTGTATTTCATTTGAAGATTTTGCCTGTCTTTATCCAATTCAGGGGAAGGAGATACTGACAGTCAACTGTCCAGGTCTGCTATATCGTTCATAAGTTGTTCTTGTTGTCTCTTCCACCTGCTACGCCTGGAAGAGAAAGAAATTATTTCTCCACGGATTACCACTTTAAGGGCTTCCCACAGTAACGATGGGGAAATAAGAACAGAGTCATTATTCATAAGGAAGTCATGTATCACTTTGGTAATTGTCTCACAGAATTCATTGTCATGTAGTAGAGTACAATCCAGCCTCCAGGGGGGTGTGTTTTTTTTGTTAGAAAGCAAATGAGGGGTTGAGAAGGAGGGGGGCATGGTCAGATATCACTATATTTGAGTATTCTACACCACTGATAGTTGGAAGATAATAATTGTCTGTAAAGAAGTAATCAATCCTCGAAAAGGTTCTATGAACATGGGAGTAAAAAGAGAATTGTTTCTTGTTGGGGTAGAGGAAGCGCCAGGGATCTAAACATCCTACTTGGTCCATAAATAACAAAAATGCCTTGGCCATTTTTTAGGGTGTGGTAAATTTGGGGCAGGACTTAACTAAAAGTGGGACAATTGTGCAGTTAAGGCCGCCCCCCAAGATCAGGTGGTGACGGGTTAGATCAGGGAGGAGCGAAATAATCTTGCCAATAAAAGCATCATTATCCCAATCAGGTGCATAGATATTGACAAGAACAACAGCAATGTTGTTCAGGGATCCTGACACTATCAGGAAGTGTCCCAAATTATCAGCTGTAACATTGGATGGGCTAAACTTTACCCTTATGTGTTACAATAGCTTGGTTTGTCCCACCCATGATGCCTTTTTGGGTATCTAATGGCTTCTTTGTGAAAAGGCAATGTCAGTTTTTAGACGTTTTAAGTGAGAAAAAATTCGACCTCTCTTGCCTGGACCATTCAGTCCTTAAACTTTCCAGGAGACAAATCTTAAGCTTGCTCCCGCATCATTCCTTATATTAGCCATGGTAAGACACTGAGGAACAAAAACAAGTGAGAGACAGCCCTAGGAAATAAGATACACCGATTCAGTGGTATGCATGTACACACACAATAAATAAATAAATAAATAAATAATAATATCCCTGTAGGACCTTTTAATGCCCCAAATCCCATGCACTAGAACCAATGCTCTCAAAGCAGAGAGAGAATAAACACTCCTAAACCTTCCTAAGCTTGCCTTGAGAACTGAAGCTAGCAGCAGGACTTCAAAAAACTTGTAACTTCCGTGTGACATAAACCTACTGTCTATTTCACTAATAAACCTAACCATATTCAATATACATATATACATACATAGGCTCCTGAGTTAAACATCCTGAAAGGCTAAATAAATTATGCAATTTTTGCAATTTAGTTGAGTGAGAAGATGAAGAAAAAAAGGAATAAAATAAACCGCGGACATTAGTTCACTCAATGACATACCACGTGAGACCAAGCCATAGCATACAACAGTATGACCAGCAAACAGATTAAAAAGGAAAAAAGTGCAGGGAAAAAAAAAACAAAATGGACCAAATAATGCAAAGAGCCACAATCTGTAGCATATACTTACTTACTTATGCCTACTACCCTTCCTGGGGCATAGGCCGCCTACAAGGGTCCTCCAGGCATCCCGGTCCTGTGCCAGTCTTTCCAGCTGTCCCCAGGTATAACCTGCTTTCTTGCAGTCGGCATCTAGGTCACGTCGCCAGGTGTTCCTTGGCCTGCCTTGCTTCCTTTTGCCTTGGGGATTCCACGTCAGCGCTTGCCTTGTGGTATTGGAGGGTGGTTTCCGCAGGGTGTGTCCAATCCATCTCCAGCGTCTCTGAAGGATAACTTCGTCCACCGGCTGTTGTCTGGTCTGTTGCCAAAGGTCTTTGTTGCTGATGGTTTCTGGCCAGTGGATGCGAAGAATCCGTCGCAGACAGGTGTTAATGAAAGTCTGGATCTTTTTGGTGGTTGCCAGTGTGGTCCTCCAAGTCTCCGATCCGTACAACAGGACTGGCTTTACGTTGGAATTGAAGAGTCGGATTTTGGTGTGAACTGAGTAGCTTCCAGACTTCCAGATGTTTTTCAGCTGGTTGAAGGCTGCTCTTGCTTTGCCTATTCTGACTTTCACGTCGGCGTCGGTTCCTCTGTAGCATATACATTGCAAAATGGAGATTGTAATGTGATCACTGATAGTACCACTATCCATAGGCCAACCTCCGTCCTTGGTTCCATACAGACCCGCGAAAGAGAAACGCAATCAAACAGCAAAGCGGTGCTCAGCGGTGGAAGAAGCACATCTTGGTATGGGTAAGTTAGCGTTAGTTGCAGGTATGGCCGAATATCCAGTTCAATCAACCATTAGCAAATTCAGGCGACGTGTTCATCGTAGAAGTCCTGAGCTGCTTGCGAGGAATCAAATAGGTGTGTGTTGTTCCGAAACAGGACCTGGAGTCGCGCAGGGTGCAGCAGGGCAAAACTTTATTCCCTTCTCGTAGAGAGAACTCATTACGCTGTTGAATGCAGCCCGTTTCTTTGCCAGAGCTGCGCTGATATCGGGGTACATTCTCAGCTCGTGGCCCCTGTAGTCCAGCTTGTGTTGCCTGGCCCCTCTCAGTGCTTTCTCCTTATCCTGATAACGGATGAACTTGACAATGAAGGGTCACGGTCTGCTGCTGTCATCTGGCCTCGGAACAAGACAGCGATGTGCCCGCTGCAACTCTGGGGGGGGCATCGAAAACACCTGGACATCTCCCCGTGAGCAGAGTGGCGATGAACTTTGTCGGGCCTGGCCCGTCTCGCTTCCCTCTGGGATGTTTATAATTCTCAGTTTGGAACGGTTTTAGAGGTCATCAACTTGTTCAAGAAGCCTCTTGGTTTGAGATTGTAGCGACTTGACATCGGCTTCCATCATGGTGAGTTTTGCGAATTTGTCACCCACTGTAGTCTCGGTTTTGGTGAGGTGGTCGTTGAAAGTTTTAAGTTGTTCACCCAGTGAGTCACCCAATGTCTTAAGGGAAGCTGTTGACTGTTTTATTAAATTAGCTACGTCTGCCTCAAAGTTTTCTCGCTGTCTAGTTAGCAGAGCTTCCAGGTGCATTTCGCCGAACAAGTCGGTCTTCTCAAGTTCAGCGTTGCTAGCATGCGAAGCAGGAGTAGCCCCTTTGTCGTTAGCCATGTTGGCTAGTTTGGACGAAATGCTGACCGATGTTAATTTCTTTTTCTACTGTTTGCTCATTTGGCCTCTAACGCAGTATTTCTAATATAACCTAAGTATATTAGCAGCGCTTTGTCGACTATTTTGGTCAGTTTTAAGTTAGATATGGAAAGTTTTTTCAGGAGTCTCTTGATTGTGCGTCTACTCACTACATTGTCAAAACGAAAGTCTCCCTCTTTTTCATTCTGAATATGGCATGTGCTGTCATAATTTATGACACATTTCTTCTTGTTATGGTTTTTTTTTTTTTTTTTGCAGTTTTTGTGATCCACACCAGCAATTCAGCCACCAGCTCCTTGGCCCCAGTGGAACTCTGTATCCTCATCTTCCTTTGGAGACTTACCCTTACAATTAGGTTGATCGCCCTGCTTGTGACCCAAAGACAGTCCCTGACCATGGCCAGGAATTGCCCCTCTAATTATGTAGCTAATCACCAGACTCGAACTGACTCCCGCAATAGATCGACAATGCCCTGTTTAGTTCTTCATATCTTATGTTTCTGGCACAATAAACACCCTTGAGGCATTTAATGACTAACTGACTAATGACTAATTTTGTACATAGACCTCTGCAATTACAGAATGTATAAAATTTCAGTATAACATACTGTAGGTCTATATATAATTTCAATGTTTAAAAAAAGACCAGCAGAGCATCAGATGAAGAAGTGTAAAACTTCACAAGAATGATGGAGGCACCTTTGTTCCAAGAGATAGTGTCGCATTTTGGTGTTTTGATGATGATTATTGAAACTGCCATCCACCATGTTGCGCCAAAATCTCCCATATGAGTTCAACTAGATAGAGACCTGTTTATTGTAAAGGCAGTGGCATGGGTTTTGAGTATTTTTTGTACTCATAAAACCACTCAGTGACCCCTTGTGCCCTATGGGGCTTGAGTTATTGTCACATTGAAAGAGACAGCCATCACAGTAGAAATGTGTCAATATAGGGCATAAAAATGATCACCCCAAATAACTCTGCACTGATTCGCTGTGGCTCCCACCTTTCAGGGGACAAGCGGACCCAAGCCATGCAAGGAAAATGAACAGAAACATCTGCATTTGCCATGTTTGTCCATGCATATTCAGATTTTCCCCTTTAATTTCTAATCTGCCTGTGTAAATACAATGAGCACTGTAATGCATTCAAAACAGGCACATATGTCTTTCACTTTACTTTTGTACTCCAGTACTTTGAGACTGTCAAACTTAAGTGTGTTTTCCATTTAGAAATGACAACACCTTTTGTACATAGTGCCGTCACCTCTTCGTATATCCTTTGCATGCAATGACTGCTTGAGGTCTGTGATGAAGCCTATAGAATGTCACCATACATTGGAAATATATTACCTGAAGATGTTCTGCCAAGCCTGTACTGCACCCATCCTCAGTTCCAGGTCGTTTTGGGGACACTATATGCGTTCAGTCTCATTAACATGTAAAATAAAACATCAATCGATTAATCAATATATTGACCATAAAGATAACCACAGCAACAATGGCAGCATGTAAGAGAAGCGCACTTTAAGCCTGATTCTGTTGGGGGGGTTGAAATAGTAGGACAAAATGATTCCTGACGGACGCGGCGCACACCACAGGGATCTCCGATGTGATCAGAATACAGTGAAGTGACATCCAAGCTGCATGTAGGCACGTGCTAACGTGTACTAGGTAAGAGGGACTAGGAGGAATATGGAGACCGCGAGAGCAGCATTTTTATTTTTTTTTTGTATGTTAACCACACTTGATGACACAAGTTCTGGAGTATAAGAGACGAACAAAAATTGACTAAAGATACAGAGGGTGACACCGATCCAAGTTTGGAAGTGAGGGGTTTTCCCATGGTAGGCTTTGGAGTGGAAAACATGAATGAACGGATTAAATGGATGAAACTGAAAAATGAATGAACGATGAATAGGGACCGTACTGGTGAATGGATTCACCGCAGCGGTTTCCTCCGAGGTCGAAATGTTCAATGGGACACTTCACAGGGAGTCCCAGAAAACGGAGTAAGACAAAATACACGATTGAGGGACGATTTCGTTGAAAATGTTTCAATATTTTTTTGCAGTGCGCCAAATTAAAAAAGAAGACGTTTTGATTTTTTTCCGACCACGCGAAGCATTCTATTGAGCTGAGTAGAATTGGCTATTACCCGTTATTAAGAAGTGAACAAACCCCCCCAAAAAAAAGTTTTTCGGTTGAACTGAAGACAATCTTTATTTGTATCCAAAAGAAGAAAAAGTAGGCTTACCCATCAATACCCCAGATAGCTGTTATTATTATTGTGGACACGGTCATTCTCCGAGCGGCGCTTCAAAGGTAGGCTATGTTATTGTAATATATCACTTTTAATTTTAATACGTCTGCAGCCCATGATTCTACATTAATTTCGTTTCTTGGTTATCTGCGTCCCACTTGTAGATCCAACTCATGGCTATTGAAGACTTATCGAAAGCAATCAAATGTTTAACATCCGATCACTGTGAGCACTTTAAATCAACACTTAAGCTGTTACTCAGCACCAGGACACTGTCGCACTTGGCTGCCCCGTAGATCGGAAGATGGACTGATGATGACCGAGGGAAGTAATCCCCCGCTGGGAAACACTTCATCCAGAGACGGGGACTACCACGATATCTCATTCCCCTGGGCGGCGTCCGTACTGGCCAGTGTTCTCATCACCACGATTATTGTTGATATTTTGGGAAACCTGTTGGTTATCGTCTCTGTCTTCAGAAATAAGAAACTCAGGAAAGCAGGTAAAACTTACATTCCAGTCTTCCTCATCACAAAACACAATATTTTCCTTCATTATGATAACGCCACAACGCTCATAAAACTAGAAACGACACCGGTATGTTTATTTAGGAAAGCTGTTGAACATTATACTTGAATAATCCTTCACCATTGGTCTTTTATGGGGATAGATCCGTGTAATTGTAGCCCCACTGACAAGTCAATCATGCGCTCAGAGTATCGTTTTGTTACCAAGAATCAGCAGCAAAGCTTTTTGTCTAAATTTTCATTAGTTCTCATCAGCTACCTTTTCGCAGTTGTCAGAGAACGTACGTCCACCTGAAAACTCTATATGGCATATTGCATTAATCGAGTGTTATCGGGGAGGATACACGAGATGACACAACCATTAATTAACGACTAATGTTCTGTTAAACTGTACCAAGTTTAGGTTTCAGTTTACCTTGTGCAGAATGTAGATGCATGGAGCAACATGTGGTTTGAAGTAATTATTTGGTACTGATATTGGTTCGAATTTAGTTGTTACAGCACAAAACTGCTTTTGCCTTTCTACGGGGGAAGATTGTCTCTCCTGAGGCTAAAAAGTCCCCCGGGCCAGGGTTATTTCCTGTCAGAGCCATATTTATTTATTACATGTACTACACAAGAAAAAATTTTATCAATACGTATTTTTTTCAAAATACTGGTTATAAGTGCAATATCCCTGTATGAATGGTATATTTTCTATTCATTTTCTTACTATTATTTGAACTATTCACCTCAATTATGTCATGATGTCTTGGTAAATGGCAAATCACAGAATATCAATGTGAATGAATTTAATTAATTTTGCTAGAATTTATACTTTTATTTGACATGATGGTAACAATACTAAAACAGTGCCCACAGTGCATCAGTAAATGTGAACTCAAAGCTTCCATGAGATCAGATTAAATTCTGGACAGTTCAGTATACAGCTTCTTTCCAACGCTCCCCCCGCGCATCATCCCCTAATCTAAATCCCACCCTGCATCCTACTGTCCTCATCAAAAACACCCCCCTTTCCCTGCCAGACTGCCAAACGCCTTTGCCTGCCAGACTGCCCTAATGACTACTACTCTCATAGTAAGATAGTATCTTATACAAACCCAATTCTGAAATAGTTGGGACAAATGCTAAATTGTGAATAAAATCAAAATGCAATGACTTTCAAATCCCACCAGCCAGTATTTTATTCACAATAGAACAGAGATAACATAGCAAATGTTGAAACTGAGAAATTTTACAATTTTACCCACAAAATGTGCTCATTTCAAATTTGATGGCTGCTACAGGTCTCAAAAAAATTGGGACAGGGGCTTGTTTACCATGGTGTAGCATCCCCTCTTCTTTTTAACACAGACTGGAGGCGTCTGGGCATTGAGGAGACAAGTTTCAGTCATTGAAATTTTATCCCACTCTTTAATACAGGCTTCCAGCTGCTGGAGAGTTTTGAGTCTCCTTTGACGGACTTTTTGTTTAATTTTGCACCAAATGTTCTCAATCAGTGAAAGATCAGGACTGCAGGCAGGCCAGTTCAGCACACGGACTCTGCTACTACTAAGCCATGCTGTTGCAATAGCTGCAGTATGTGGTTTTGCATTGACCTGCTGAAATACACAAGGCCTTCCTTGGAATAGATGTCGTCTGGAGGGGAGCATATGTTGCTCCTTTTCTCCACCAAAATCATAAAAATAAACTGACATACGATGGGAGTCTAAATGCTTCAAGTGTCTAGACTCAATTGAGCCAAAGTTTTTCTTTCTGTGAAGCTGCAATCTTGAATTACAAAGCCCTAAATCACGTAACACCTAAAAAGCCAGATTTGGCTTCTGCACAAAGGGGTTAACAGATGTGTTGCAGTGCCAGGGGTTTGAGCTTTCTTTGCGTTTGGTGGATCAAAACCCATGCTTATCAATTGATCTGCTTTCACGCCTCTTCTAGCTCCATCGGGAGCCCTTCTATTCATGTAGTGTTGAATATGATGACTGGGCTTCCTGTTTCAAATCCAATCAGTGATTACACAGCCAAATTGCCAACTAATCACAGTGTAATGTGAATATAGGCCACTAGATGGCAGTATTTACCTTTTTTTTGTTAAGCTCAGACTGGAGTCATGTTTGGACATGTTTCCAGACATGTCTGGGGCAAGTCTCAGAAAGTTAAAAAAAAGAGGTCTAAATGTGGGTGGGGTCTGCAAAAGAGTATATAAGGAAAAGAACTGAGACAGTAAAGTAGTAGTAGTAGTAGGAGAAACTGCAAGAAGATGACCAGACCTGCCATTCTGTTCAAGACCTGTGACGTTTCTTTTGTGGATTTCTTTGCCTGTGTTTGAGCATTTTCTTCATCCATGACATCACCAAGCCACCCCACCAAAAAGGGACTGTAATTATTTCTGTTTTTTCTTATTTATCAATCTTGGTCTTTAGTTGTAGGTTGTTATTAGTCTTTGTCTTTGTTAAAAATTAGATGTGTTTTAGTTGTTAAAACTGTGTTTGTCATCCCTTGCTGTTGCTGTTGTGTTATAAATGTAATAACAAATTGGGGCCATAACAAATTGGGGGCTCAAGGTCCGGGATAGACCATTGTGTGAGTAATTTATTGAAAATCTAACATTCCAAATTGTAAAATTGTTTTTGTGAATTTTCCTAGATATATATTGACAACAGCAATGGATGATTTCTTGGCATCACCAACCGTAGGGGTTTTGAAGTCTTTTAAAAAGACAGAACTGCTAGAAATTTGCAGACATTTAGAGCTGACAGAGGTAAAACCAGCCATGCGAAAAGCAAGACTGGCTAGAGAGATAGTTGAATATTACATTGATGAAAATGTGTTTGCACCAGGAGATCTGGAACAGTTTCCAGTGGAAAATCCAAATATAGAAATGGAACTTAAATTAAAAATGCTAGAGATTGAAAGGGAGGAAAGAGAAAAAGAAAGGGAGGAAAAAGAAAAACAAAGAGAATTTGAGAGGGAAGAAAAAGAAAAACAAAGGCAGTTTGAGTTAGAAAAATTAGCAAGAGAAGAAAAACAAAGAGAATTTGAGTTAGAAAAATTTGCAAGACAGAGAGATTTTGAATTAGAGAAACTCGATAGAGAAGAAAGACTCCAAATGGAGCAACTAAAAATAAAAATTCAAACTGAAAATAAATTTCGGGCTAGCCAGGAGGTAAAACTGGTGCCTCCATTTTCGGAAGAGGATGTTGACAACTATTTCCAGTGTTTTGAAAAGGTAGCAAAGAGTTGCCAGTGGCCAAAGGAACACTGGCCTCTGATGTTGCAAACTGTCCTCAAGGGTAAAGCTCAACAAGCCTATTCGGCTTTGTCTGCAGATGATTCCTCTGATTATGAGGTTGTCAAAAAGGTTATTTTGAGAGCTTATGAGTTGGTTCCAGAGGCTTACCGACAGAAATTCAGAGGTCTGAAGAAATCTGAAAATCAGACTTATGTTGAATTTGCTAATGAGAAGCAGGTTTGCTTTGAGCGCTGGTGTACTTCTATGGAGGTCAAGGATGATTTCAACTCACTAAAAGAGATGGTGTTAGTTGAAGAATTCAAGAACTGTGTTAAAGATGATGTTAAGACCTACCTTAATGAGAAGCAAGCACTGAATTTGCAATCAGCTGCCAAATTTGCAGATGAATATGTTCTCACACATAAGTCCAAATTTCAGTCTAGCAGTAATAATAGATGGTCCCAATTTCAGAAAAAGGGTTATGGTGATACCCAAGATTCCTCACCCAAAGACAAAGACAAATCTGGTGATGGTGCTCAGAAATCCAGTAACAGGTCTGATCAAAGTGTGAAAGCTGACAGTGACAAAAGTGGTCTAGTTTGCCGTTATTGCAAGAAATCTGGTCATGTTACAACTAACTGTTGGTTCCTTAAAGCTAAGAAAGAAAAAGAAAAGGATACCAAACCAAATGCCTTTGTGAAAACAAGGTTAGAAACCCCTGTAGTAGATAACCAATCTGCAAAATTGCCTGCTTCTTGTGGGGCTAAAAAGCCTGATACAGCTGACTTCGTGAGGGAGGAATTTCTTCCATTTGTGTCAGAGGGATTTGTGGCTCTGAATGAGCATACTACTCCTGTCCCCATATATATCCTAAGGGATACCGGAGCTTCTCAGTCACTTTTGTTGATGGACTCCTTGGAGTTACGTGATGAGACCGCTTCAGGGGATTTCATACTTGTACAAGGTATTGAAGGGAGGACTGTATCTGTACCCCTGCGCTCTATATTCTTGAAGTCAGATTTAGTTACAGGACAGGTAAAGGTGGGACTTATGTCAAGTCTACCTATAAAGGGTGTTTCTCTATTGCTAGGCAATGACCTGGCTGGGGGCAAAGTAGTTCCCCCTGTACATCTTACTTCACAGCCGAGCACTGAAGATGGGGATGAGGACCCATCTCTGTATCCTTCTTGCGCAGTGACTCGTGCTATGGCCAAGAAGGCTAAAGAAGAAGATGATGTGGTGCCGTCCAGTACATTGAATAGTCAGGACTCAGGTGGTTCGCCTCATGACTCTGATTGGCCTACTATGGTTTCTCCGTTTGAGGACTTATCAGATACTTTTATCAGTTCTCTATTCAGCCAGCCGGATGGGTCTGGTGATTCTGATGTGTCTGGAGACTTGTCTCTGTCCAGAAAGCGGTTGATTGAGGAGCAAACTAATGATCCTGAAATTGGTGTACTAAAGAGGAGAGCCCTTCCTGAAAAAGAAATAGATGCAGTTCCAGTTGGGTATTATCTCAAGGATGGTGTGTTGATGCGGAAGTGGCGCCCTCCTGATATCCCTGCCAATGCAGATTGGGCAGTGGTCAGGCAAATTGTTGTTCCGAAGGTCTACAGGAATGAGATCTTAACAATGGCTCATAGTTTACCTTTAGGAGGTCATCTTGGTGTTAACAAGACTGTTGATAAGATCATGAAACACTTCTTTTGGCCTGGGCTTCGGAAAGACGTTTCCAACTTTTGCAAAACCTGTCACACTTGTCAGGTAGTTGGAAAACACCAGTTAGACCCACCTGTAGCTCCATTGCAGCCTATCCCAGCATTTGGGGAGCCATTCTCTAGGGTCATTGTTGATTGCGTTGGTCCATTACCCAAGACTAGATCTGGAAATCAGTACTTGTTGACAATCATGTGTGCATCTACCAGATTCCCCGAAGCCATACCTCTACGTAACATCAAGGCAACTGCAATCTCGAAGGCTTTGATAAAGTTCTTCACGTTGTTTGGTCTTCCCAGGGAAATTCAGTCAGACCAAGGTAGCAATTTCACTTCAGGATTGTTTCAGCAGGTTGTGTATGAACTAGGTGCAAAACAGATTCTTTCTAGTGCCTATCATCCAGAAAGTCAGGGTGCCTTAGAGCGGTTTCATTCCACTCTCAAGACAATGATGAGGACTTATTGTTATGACCATGAGAAAGACTGGGATGAAGGGGTTCATTTGCTGTTGTTTGCAGCTAGAGAAGCAGTGCAGGAGTCTACTGGATTCAGTCCATTTGAGCTAGTGTTTGGTCATGAAGTGAGAGGACCTTTGCTATTATTGAGTGAACAATGGCAAGAGGAAGAGCCGCAAATCAGTCTGTTAGACTATGTTAGCAAGTTCAAGGAAAGATTGCGTGCAGCTTGTGACCTTGCCAAAGAGAACTTGAAATCAAGTCAGGGAAAAATGAAAACTTGGTATGATCATAAGGCTAGAAGCCGTGAGTTTAAACCAGGAGAAAAGGTCCTTGTGTTGTTTCCCTTGCAGTCCAATCCATTGCAGGCTAGATTTCATGGTCCTTATGAAATTCTGACAAAACTCAATGATCTCAATTACATTGTGAAGACTCCAGATAGGAGAAAACCAAAACAATTGTGTCATATTAACATGCTAAAGCCTTATCATGACAGAAATGCTAGGGTTGCAGCTGTCACTTCAGATTCTCCAATGGTCGAAACGTGTGAAGATGAGGGGGAGTTTCAAGATGATGAACCAAGAATTAAAGCTGAAGTTCTTTCATGTAAATTGTCAAACACTGAAGTGTTGCAAAATCTTGATGTAAAACTCCAGCACTTAGAACCCTCACAGAGAGATCAGTTTGAAAGGTTGATCAAGAAATATGAGGATTTGTTTCCTGATGTTCCAAAGAGAGTTACTATAGCCTCTCATGATGTAGATGTTGGTGATGCCAAACCAATAAAACAGCATCCATACCGGATGAATCCTGAAAAGAGAAAGATTGCTGAGAAAGAGGTTGAGTACATGTTAAAACATGATATTATCAGACCCTCCAACTCCGATTGGAGTTCACCCTGTGTGCTAGTTCCAAAACCTGATGGAAGTACTAGATTCTGTACAGATTATCGCAAAGTCAATGCTGTAACTAGAACTGATGTGTTTCCAATACCTAGGATTGATGATTGTATTGATAGTGTAGGGCAAGCAAAGTTTCTGACCAAGATTGATTTATTGAAGGGTTATTGGTGTGTGCCTTTAACTGAGAGGGCCAAGAGCATCTCTGCTTTTGCCACACCATCTGGATTGTACCAGTATGAAGTCCTACCCTTTGGCATGAAAAATGCCCCAGCCACGTTCCAAAGGATGATACAGTCTACAATCGCCGGATTGCCACACACGGGTGCATACATCGACGACCTGATCACGTGGAGTGACTCCTGGGAAGAACATCTAAAAGATGTAGAGACGTTGTTCCAGCGCCTGACCCAGGCTAACCTGACTGTTAACCTGAACAAGAGTGACTTTGGTTGTGCTACTGTCACCTATCTTGGCTACGTCATAGGCCAGGGTAAGGTGGCACCCATAAATGCTAAAGTCCAAGCCATCATGGACTTTCCAGTTCCTGACAACAAAAAAGCTTTGTGCTGCTTCCTTGGAATGATCGGGTACTACCGCAAGTTCTGCAAGAACTTTGCTGAGATTGCTCTCAGTCTAACTAACCAACTGAAGAAAGGCGTAAAGTTCACCTGGGATGATGCATGCCAGAGAGCCTTCGATCGCCTGAAGTCTCTGCTGTGTCACTTCCCCGTGCTCAAATCTCCTGACTTCAACAAACCGTTCTCCATCGCGGTCGATGCTAGCGACCAAGCTTGTGGATCTGTGCTCCTACAGAGAAGTGACTCTGATGACATTGAGCATCCCGTGGCATACTTCTCCAGGAAGTTCAATCGCCACCAAAGGAACTATTCCACAATAGAGAAGGAACTGTTGGCTCTGGTCCTTTCTTTACAACACTTTGAGGTTTATGTTTGTACAGGACAAAAGCCAATGATTGTGTACACTGACCACAATCCGTTAATGTTTTTGAGTAAGATGAAAAACAAGAATCGGAGATTGTTGAATTGGAGTTTGATTTTACAGGAGTTTGACTTGGAAATTAAGCATGTGAAGGGTACAGACAATGTAATTGCTGATTGCTTATCCCGTGTTTGAATGTGTATGATATGTATATATAGACAAGTGTTCACTTTACCATTTTGTATTGAAAAGAAAAATTTTGCCTTTATGAGTCAAAATTTTTCCCTTTTGGAATGGAGGTGTAATGTGAATATAGGCCACTAGATGGCAGTATTTACCTTTTTTTTGTTAAGCTCAGACTGGAGTCATGTTTGGACATGTTTCCAGACATGTCTGGGGCAAGTCTCAGAAAGTTAAAAAAAAGAGGTCTAAATGTGGGTGGGGTCTGCAAAAGAGTATATAAGGAAAAGAACTGAGACAGTAAAGTAGTAGTAGTAGTAGGAGAAACTGCAAGAAGATGACCAGACCTGCCATTCTGTTCAAGACCTGTGACGTTTCTTTTGTGGATTTCTTTGCCTGTGTTTGAGCATTTTCTTCATCCATGACATCACCAAGCCACCCCACCAAAAAGGGACTGTAATTATTTCTGTTTTTTCTTATTTATCAATCTTGGTCTTTAGTTGTAGGTTGTTATTAGTCTTTGTCTTTGTTAAAAATTAGATGTGTTTTAGTTGTTAAAACTGTGTTTGTCATCCCTTGCTGTTGCTGTTGTGTTATAAATGTAATAACAAATTGGGGCCATAACAACAGCAATTGGTGCATGGAAACAACTGCATTAAATGTGGCTGAATGATGAGAATGGGAGAAGAGATCTGTAATTATTTCAACATATTTTCATTTTTATTCACACTCTTGAGAGCCTTATTGCTTGGACAATGCAAATATAATTTTGGAGACAATTGAAAAAAAAAATCCACAAAAGTAATCAGCTGGCATGAATGCAGGTTTTACTGCATGTGGTCTGGTTTGTTTGAGTTCAATGTTGAGTAAGTTCATTGTGGTTTCTGACCGGTGCCCTCAATTTACGGCCAAATCTGCCTTAATAGGTGATGCACCAAGAAATAGATTTGGTTAGTGGAAGTCGGTTTAAGATAGATTTATGCAGTGCTGTTTTTTAGCAATTAGCATCAGGAAAATTGGCTCCACCTCTTTTCACTTGAATGAAAATATTTTATTTATGATATGACATTTTTGGAGTTTAGTCACATGCAATTACCATTCATTGACTATTTTTGCCTGTCACGGAAAATAACTCAATGAGCATGAATGCTTCAAATGGAAAGTTGATTTAGGCTCTGGTGGGGCATATTCACCAAACTTTGGCTCATAATTGTCATGATTCATTCTTGTGCAGGACTACTCAGATGAAACTGATTTAAAACTTCTATCAAAATGTGCACTCTGCAGTAAGAATACCAATTCATAACCCATAGGCATCATGTACATTTATCAATTCATATATATTAAACCATGTACGTGATGTTTGATTAATGAAAGAGCAGGCCCTTTACATGGACCATGGGTGAATATGGGCACAGACTATGTCTGAGACCTCTGCTTATCAGTTGACCTTCATTAGATCGATATCTCTGGCTGCCTTTGGCCATGTCCCGGGCTCAAAGACCAGAGAGATAGTAAAGGAATTGCCCGAAGTCTAGTGGCTCAATCATTGGCTCCAAAAACGGCAAACTATCTGTCCTCGCTGGACCCAACAATAAGTCTTTATGCTATCATATTAGACAAATTTATCTTGCAGTTAAGTGGAGCTTGTTGTGTCATAGATGAACATGACCCAATCTAATCTCTGAATTGTTGATTGATTTGAAGCATGGGTTAGTGATATGCCAGTTAAAGACATGTTCACTTACAACAGTGCCTTAAACATCATGATATGCTTACGCAAATTAATTCAGTCATCTATTACAGCTAGAGGGCACTTGGTAGAGCGCATACCTCCACCACAGACCCTCATTAGACAGATATGTTTTAATTCCTCCGGATCCAGAATCCTGAATATATTCTGTATCACTTCCAAAATTGAATCGACTCATTCTTGGACTTCCACCTATCATCTTACCAAATTTTATACCATACCATTCATAAATTTTTAAATTATCCTGTTAACAGACGGACAGACAAACAAATGGGTGAAAACGTAACTTCCTTGGTGGAAGTAATTATGCTTGGAAAATGGAGACCCATTTGTTTTTCTGTTGCTAGTTCTTGGAACAAAGCGTACATCGCAATAATGATTATCTCAAAGACGTTTTTTTTCCTTTCGGTCAAATCTATAAAATGTGTCAGCATTTACTGTCATCTTAAAGATATGAGTAACATAAAGTCTGCATCATTATTACAAAATATAGTGGTAATCATACATGGAGACATACTGTCTCTCTATCTGTCTGATGGGTGTTAGCAATGTCTTCCTGCAGTCATATTAATAAAATGCAGGAATTATTGCAGGACTGAAATCATACTTAAAGGTTAATTTAGTGAATATCGTAAACTTCCTGAAGGTAGCGCAACAATAAAATGATAGGCTGCACCTTCCTTTTGACTTTAGCGTGTCTGTCTACGTGTCCCTATTGTTAAGGAAGTTAAACTTCTCATTTTATAATGAATAAACTTCTCATAATTAAATTCATGAATAAATGCAGAAATTATGAATGTAAAACAACATTATAATGATTGATGTTGATTTATGTTATTATTACTATTATTTACAACATCACAATAAGTGTAGCCTGTGCTGGTGTAGAAAAAAAAAATTGGCACAAATACCTGCATTTGTGAACAGTCAGACCCCCCCGCTCCTCACTCTCTTTGAGCACAGGGATAACACCACTGAGACAGGTGCTAGGCAATGGTGGTAAAGCCAGGGCCTCCAATCAGAAAATGCATTTTTCTTCTGTTACTGCATTGTATTTTCTCATTTTTAGGGAACTAGGACATGTGATACGGATGATGAAATTCGATTTAAAATTAATGTTCATCATTTTTAGTGTTTTATCAATATATATGATGTTCCTGAAATGGAGTTGAACCCAATGGCACAGCTTTCACCTGAAACATTCAACACTGCCCAGTGCCCATAAACTGTTATGAGGAGCCTGGTAGCCATGGGCAGTCGTTAGAAGACCGCTCAGCAAAGGCCAGGATTTCTGTTGGAAGGAAAAATAGTTAAAGCCAGTCATTTATCATTATCCCTCACATCCACCCAATTCACTGGAGCCAAGCATGACCTTGCAGTGTCTGGCTGAGATATAATGCTGCATATAACACACATGACTTGCAGAGCACACTTCGCTAGACTCCGTCACACATCTTGGCAGGCGACTGGAAATTGCTTTGGTGGCAGAAAATGATGATTTCACTCATGTACGCAACTACTCATGAAAGCACTTCTCCACCTGCTGCTCTGCTCTGCGTGAGACGTCTTCGGCTGCCCTGTCACTGTGTAGTGTGATTCACTCCGGTGGATTCTACCGCATTCATTCCTTCACAGAAGAAGAAGATTTTCTTCATTGTAGGAGGATGAGGCACTCAGGGTTTCAGGGCAGAGGAGTCCCTCAATATAGAGAGCTCAAAACCTGGAACATGGCCGCTGTTCACCATCTCAGTCACGCTGAGGGTCTTGGGAGGAAGCACTCCCAGCGTAGCTCTGACTACGCATTAGAGTGGATTAGAAGACATTTTATGTTCAGAGGTAGAGAATCCAGGGGTCAAGAAGTAAAAATCTAGCCTGGTTTTTCTCCCTCCCACAGAACGAGCTGATCATTCATATTGGCTCTATCTCCTGTCAGAAGTAAATCCAGGTGGTTGGAATAAAGTTCTGGGGAGGATTTTTACTTTCTGAACCTGGACTTTACACCTCTGTTTATGAACCAGTCAACTGATCATTGCTTCATGGCAGGTTACAAATCATGCCAGGGAAAGCTCAACATATGCAGTTCTGACAAGGGTATTACTTACTAAATGACTGATAAAAACATAAATTTGGCACTCAGATGAATTATTACAGGGAAACAGTGGTCCCTATCTGCGTGATTGGGCGCTTGAACACCCAGCAGTTTTTGGATAATTTACTCAGGGCTACATAGTTCATGTATTTTTTGATATCAGTCCTGTGCAATTCGCTGAAGCAGAGGAAAACATCTAATTGTTTAAATAGCATGTTGTTTTGTATGGAATTAAAATTAGTAGAAACCCTGCAGCATTTTGTTATTAATGATTCATATTTTAAAGAAATGGTATGATGCCATTGAATTGTTTTAATTAGATGTTGCTTGATGTTGCTAATGTAAACTGTTTTTCATATACATAATAAATGAATTGCCTGCGGTCTTAACACCCCTAATGTCTCCTCTTGTCTCAAACAACTGAAGGTGGAGATGGGAATTACCAGTAAAAAGAACATCGGTTATGTGGATGAATTCTCAAATGGATTCACTTAATGATTTTTTTTTTTTTTTTTTTAAATGGCATGCTAGCATTGAGCCAACTGTGAAAAGGCGTTGGAATTACACCTTACTAATTGGTCTGAGTTGACCTTCCTGATTGAGTGTATGAGAGATAATTCAGCGCTTTAATTGTAACCCAAAATCAAGGCATTTATCCAGCTATGTTATTAATTTCCTCCTCAGGAAATGCCTTTGTGGTGAGCTTGGCTGTAGCAGACCTGGTAGTGGCCATCTACCCCTACCCACTTGTCCTGACAGCGATCTTCCATGATGGCTGGATCGCCGGGTATATTCACTGCCAGATCAGCGGGTTCTTGATGGGCCTAAGCGTCATCGGCTCCATCTTCAACATAACCGGCATCGCCGTCAACCGCTACTGCTACATCTGCCACAGCCTCAAGTATGACAAGCTCTTCTCCAATAAGAACACCATGTGCTATGTGCTGCTGGTGTGGACACTCACCATCCTGGCCATTGTGCCCAACTGGTTTGTTGAGTCTCTGCAGTACGACTCGAGGGTCTTTTCGTGCACCTTCGCCCAGTCGGTCAGCTCGCTTTACACCATCACGGTAGTGGTCGTACACTTCATCCTACCCATCAGCATAGTCACCTACTGCTACCTGCGCATCTGGATCCTTGTCATCCAGGTGCGCAGGCGGGTTAAGCCCGATAGCCGGCCAAAGATCAAGCCCCAGGACTTCCGGAACTTCCTCACTATGTTTGTTGTGTTTGTGCTCTTCGCCGTCTGCTGGGCGCCCCTGAACTTCATTGGCCTGGCGGTGGCCTTGAACCCGCAGCTGGGCATGGCTATTCCACAATGGCTGTTCACTGCCAGCTACTTCATGGCCTACTTCAACAGTTGTTTGAATGCTGTTGTTTACGGGGTCCTCAACCACAACTTCCGAAAGGAGTATAAACGGATTGTGATGGCCATCTTCCAGCTGCGCTGCTGAATGACCCTATGACCGACCAGCTCCTCCCAAAGCAAAAACCAGGACAGCATGGCGGTCCCGCTGGGCATGCTGAATGAATTGCTTCTAAAAAAAAAAGAAATGGAATGTAAATAACAATATGAATGGTATGATGCGGTCTGTGTAACATTTTTATTCTATGATTCATTTTTGGTTTATATGCAGTGAGGGTGCTCTTGGCGTCATATCCATTAATGGACAGTTCAACACTTTTTGTTGAACTATGCCCGGTTTAGGTCTTTTCACACCAAGGAGAAAACAAAAAACAAACTTTTGGATTTGGTGTGGATAGGCTCATAGAGATAAATGGGTTCTAATTTTTAATCTTTGAATTTTGATTTCATTTTTCCATTTTTTACTTCGTGTGAAAAGACTTTTAATGTTCGCATTAAATTCTTTCACGTGTCAAGCTGACAGGCTCACAATCCGGCTAAAATCCCATGTAAAACATAATACCTCTTGGCTGTCTGGTTGAATTTCTTCCCTCTCCAGTTTTATTTCAAATCAGTGATGTTTCGTGCATCTTCCTTCAAATACATTATGTCTCAGCCCCTACCCAAAAGGGCGGGGTGAGGATATTGTAATTGCCTTGGCTTGTGCATCTAGGTTTTTGACCGTTATCAAGATTACAAGAAAACTACTGACTCGGTTTACATCAAATATGGCCAAAAGTTAGTCCGTGACCTAGAATTGATCCCATTAAATTTTGGAATTAATTGAGTCACTGTCAAGGTCAAAGGTCACTGAAAAAGTCAAAATTGATTTTCTCACAATCTTGCTAATGAACAAACAAATAAAGGCCCAAATTCAGCCGATTGCAATATCCTCGACCTAATCTTTTGACCTTGAGTGACCCTGAAAGCTCAAACCCAAGTGCACATGTTACCAAAAACTGGATCGACTCATTCAACAGCTAGAATATTCATTAGGGGTGGGGTTTTGCATTCCTGGCACTGCATTTTGTTTTAATGTTGCAATTGATCCTGATTAGCCTTGGCAAGCAATTTTTCATGTAACAAATATGAATGTGTATTTCTGTAATGTGAAAAAGTTTAGAACATCCATGACCCCATGATGGTGCATATTCGATAAAAATTTTGTCATTGTCGATCATCGGATTGTACTCTCAGCACAGCAAAGCAACAGGAGATGCAAAAAGATAGATTTATGGACTTAAAAAGTGACAGAAACATATGATGAGAGATGTTTACTCAGGAATAAAAACAAGATACTCAAATTCAGCAGATTTCATAACAGACAGGGAATTTCATTTCATGCTGCATTCAAACATGTTTAGAGAGCTCTGCTGTAGGTTCTACATGGTGTTTTTTGTTTTTCTTAGAAGCCAAAGTGGTGTCAACTTTTGTATCTGCCCCCAAATGCAAAGGGAAAAGAAAACATTTCGAAGGGTGTCAGAGCTCATAGTTTGGTATGTTGGAGCTGCATACATATATTCACGATATTTGGTGCTGTGTGATAGGATGCAGCTATAATTATTCAACTAGACTGTTTATTGGAGCAAAAAGAGATTTTTTTTGTTATATTCTCGAGATTAGCCTGTTTCGTGCTATTGTCAAGATTTTCTGTAATTTATGACTAAATGCTTCCCCTGCCATAGCTGAAATATTCTAGCAATGAACATTTTCACTGCAAAAATACACCGGCAGGGAACGTTTTTATATAATTTAAAAGTTTGTAATTTTTTTTTTTATTTGGCATCTCCAATCCCACCCGAATCTGGAATGCCCAACGGGGGAACTATGTACAAGGCTTGCTCATATGCGACCTCATGCAGTCAACTCAGGAGAGTGAAGGTAGTTTGCGTCTCTCCTCCGAAGCACACGCCTGTTAGCCACTGCTTCTTATACATTCATTGGTTGAATCCTCGCAGGTTCAGAACGAGGGCAGAGGATGCCCGGAACATGAACAAGCTTAAAATCTTCCTGACAAGTGCCTGTCCGGCCAACAGAAGGCGTTTAAGCAATGAACAAAGCTACCATTTGTATATTACCCTTCCCAGCTGACCCCACCCAATTTGCATCTCTGTAGCGCAATGGCCAGTTGTGGTACTCTGCAAAAGCTGCCGACCACTGCGGTTGGTAAGACCGGGGCTCGAACCTGCGCTGTCAATTTTGCTTCGCAGTGCGATGCTTTAGCCGAGTGAGGTATCCAGCAGCTTAAGGGTTTGTAATTTAACGTAGCCTGGGCTAATTCTGCCTGCCCTTTCAAAGATAGCAAATCCAAACGTTGCCTGGCATGGGCAATGACGTTGCCTTGCATGTCCTGAAACTCTTTGTAATGTTGCTAAATGATAGCATTTTATAACAGCACTATCTCCTGATCACAAACTAAAAAATAATATCCTGCCGATCAAAATTTAGCAACATGGGACTCAAAATGGCTGCCTTGTACATGAGCCTGACCTGTTACACAGCAGGAGGGGATGTAAAAAAGGTTGAAGCACCAGCACCAGACCCTTATCTGCCTGTGGCTATTTGCCTATCAAGAGGCACACCAACACTTGCTCCGGTGTAAAATCAATAAAATGATACTTTGACATAATAATTTATAAGTTTCAGCATATCAATGAACTTCAGCTTCAGACATCCTTACCATAATTCTGCAAAAGAAAAACAAAACTCTGAGATTTTGCTCAATTCTTCTCTCAGGCTGGGTGGAAAACACAAATGACTTGACCTCTACTTCCTGAGCCCTGGAATTTATGCATTTGGATAAAAGGAAACAGATGAGATGCCTATCAGCATAGTTCAGATCACAAATATTGACATAATTTCTGCACTATACTTCTAACAAGAGGTTACCGTGTTACCGGCTATAAATTTTAAAAAATGTCAAAAGCAAGGAGGGAAAATTTTTATGCTGAAAAAAGAGGAGTTATTGATCAGCAACTTGGGAAAGATGTATGAATTCTCATGGCCATTCTTCTTAGCACCACTGCAGACTTGACAAATGTGTCATTTTTCACTTTGCCTCTTGATGAAGAAAGGTTAATGTGGATGCAAAGTCTGGAAAAGTAACTTCATTGTTTTGGAATAGAGAGCACCATGTGCAAATTGAAGCTGCCACAGGTGTAGTTGGGAATTTTTAGTAGAAAATATTAAAAACTGATGGGCATCAGGTTCCCAATCATGGACCTTTTTTCTTTAAACAAAAATCTATTAACTTGTTTACAGAATTGAACATTTTCGTGACCGATAAGACTGACTTAATGAACTTGGAGTTCTTTAAGGGTAAGGATAGTCACTGGTGTACAGTTACTGGTGCTGACTCGTGGCAGGGGAAATGAAGATTACCATAAACACTATTTCATGGGATGTAACATATTATGATGTTCAAAACTAAAAAATAGCAGCTAAAGAGTTCTCATCAGCCAAATTACAATAATACCATTCAAAGACTAGTTGGTGTGTCATTGCCATAGTAAGATTGCTGTTCAGTATTTCAGACTTGATCATAATAATCATCTGCTGGCCAGACATCGCATTGAGCAAGATGTTATTGCTGTCATTTAATGGCTAGTTCGTGTAGCTTGAGAACATTACTTAATTCAAATACAATACATAAGTACACATCTTTAGGCTCATTTCTCACCTCTAATTCAGGCTACTGACAGCAGTTTGTTCTGAAAAATAATGTAATAGAAAAATCAAACAAAAGTTGGAAGACAGACTGTAATGAAATCCCAGAATCTCATTGCTATATGATGTATTTTTGGAGGTTCTTCATTCAAAGATTCAGAAACCTCCCTCACAAGAAAAACAGACAATTTAGTTCGTAAATGAAAGCACCGAAAACGACCTATATATACATTTAAGTGATAGATGTACTCTAGCAGCCATGCTAATTATAACCAAAGCAAACAGGGACATGAGGTGATGTCCTTTTCCAGTGACAAAGTGCACATAGGGAGGCTGTTGTGAGGGTGGTGGCTGGGGAAGCCAAATAGTGGACTTTACCATGGGAAACTAGTGTTCAATTCCTGTTTCCGAACATGAGTTTAACATCAGCAACTAGTGAGTTATGAAGTGCTTTAACTTTGAGGGGCAACATGCTTGTTTTTGGTACTTGAAAGCCCATTTTGGTGTTCCTTATATTCCCCAGTATACACCTCTGATGGTTGGTTATTCAAGATGCCAAATGCAGTGGCCGGAAAGAAAGGAAGCACAGCAATAAGTCAAACACAGAAACCACACAGCACAGGAGACCGGGGCTCGCGCTTCCAATGGACATATATCTAGTCAATGAGAAAATAAGGAAGCAAGGCGAGTCAGGCAGAACGAACAAAGGAAAGATCTCGGCAACCGAGATCAAAATGATTAAGCACCCAAACGGTGCACGAACAACAAAAGGGAGAGAGGGAATAAGAGGAAAGAACTCCCTAAGAAACTAACACATCTCCTTTTTTGCAGCTAATACCTAGCAAACTCTCTAGCTAGAGAACCTACGGGCTACAGTGCAAATATAACACTGACACTCTAGCAAAGGTGGCGAGGCGGACCTTGGGCTTAAGTAGAGTCCAGGCACCGCCCACAATTAATGCCAGCTGGCCAATCAATCCGATGTGGGCAAAATAATATCGTCCCGGATGATAGTAAAAAAGAAAGCTCCCAAACAAACGCCAACCTCCAAAACCGTGAAAACGATAGTGAAAAATAAAAGTGACTGCACTGGTCACAAAAGTGACTGACAAATTCTGGCTGACATTTTTTCAGTGCTCTCAACTCAATTTAGTGACAACGATATACTAAAGGAGCCATGAGGACTATGTATATCTGCAGAAAAATGAATCGAACATAAAGTAATTCAAAGAACAATACAATCAAACTGAAAGAAATCAATAAATCAATCGAGATTTATTTATCTATGTCACTCAAAGTGCTTAACATGAAATCAAATAAAACACAGGACTTAGAACACTACGTCAAGAATTATATTAAAATTATAAACAGAAGAATTACAATTAAAGATAAATAGAACTAGAATAGGCTACATTTTGTGAAGAAAATGTATGTGCTTGCTTCAGCATGAATTGTTGAAGGTTAGCTTATAAAATGAAGGTGTTTGGAAACACAGGCAAAAGAAATTGCTGATGAAATGTTAAAAAACTACTGAAACACAGGACTTTGAAGTTGAAAGTAATTGTTTAAGGTATGCTGACTTGTTAGCTGAATTCAATGGTCAAAGAAATGGTTGTTAATCAATGAATGTAACTCCTATTGCCAAATAAAATGCATCATGAGAAACATTAGGATTTGATTAGAAAATGTGTGTAATTGTGTGAAGTCAAAATTTGGTGAGTAACGTTACATGGAGTCATTGATCCATTTATGGAAAGTCAAACTACTAGGAGCTACTGCTTACTTCGGCCTTAAACTTGACTATTTTCAAATGCAGGAAAAAGAAATGAGGAGCGATGAAGAAATAGCTAGTGGGGACATCACTTTCATTTCTTTTTACTAAACAGGGTTTATTTTGATACCAATATTTTGCCTGTTTTAGATACAATCTTAAATATATCTAACTTGTACGAACAATTGTTTGAATATACTGGAATAGGGCCTCAAGCAACTTTTTTTCTGCTTTGCAATTTTTTCTTTTACTGTACGATGTTCTCTTGGACGTGCCTTGCAAAAAGACTGGTCTTTGCCGAGCTCAATGTGCTCTCTTGGACCTTGTTTGAGCGACCGTACAAACAACGATACCGAAAATTCTTTCACCGAGTTTGAAGTGTAATGCGAATAGAAGCCACTAGATGGCAGTATTGACCTTTCTTATGTTAAGCCCAGACTGGAGCTAGGTTTGGGCATGTCTTGGGCATGTCTGGGACAAGTCCCAGAAAATGAAAAAAAAAGAGGTCTAAATGTGGGAGGGGTCTGCAAAAGAGTATATAAGGAGGAAAATTGAGGGAGTGGAGTAGTAGGAGAAATTGCAAGCAGAAGGATACATTTGACCAGACCTGTCACTCTTTTCAAGACCTGTGTAGCTTTTTGTGGATTTTTGCCTGTTTTGGAGCATTTTCCTCACCGGGAACATCACCAAGGAACCCAACCAAAGGGACTGTAAATATTTTTTTTGTTGTATATATCAATCTTGGTCAATAGAGTAGATAGTAGATTAGTTATTGGTGTTTGTTTAATTAAATCTGTTTAAGTTTTAAAATTTTGTCAATCATCCCTTGCTGTCATATATGTAATAACAAATTGGGGCCATAACAGAAGCAAAATTAGATTTGTCTTAACAGTCGTATCAATCTTAATCCGAACAATGATAATGCTGAAGCCTGGAAAAAATAGTCCAGCAGAGGGTAGGATTGAAGCGCAATACCACTACGCCACAATTTTAGCGTAGTCACTCCAAACCATTTGAGTTACTGGCTGAAGCATTTGCACCAGCGGAGATTTTAGCTAAGGCGTCTCTTACCTACTACTGCTACCTCAAAGATGGTAAGTCCAATATAAAAACAAAGGCACCATACCGAAGAGGAGAGTCTGCTGAACAAAATGTGTTAAAATTGTGTGTGTAGTGCCAAAAATGTGGGAACACAAGCATGTTATTTCACTGTGTCTTTCAGCTTCCCAACCAGAATTTTCTGTCTGATTTGGAAGTTAATAAAGTTTCGGTAAGTGCTTCCATTGCATTTTGGCTCATTCTGCCAAAATCGTCTGTCCGATTGCTTGTATAGTTACAATTTCATAATTGGCACAACTTCTGCTACAACTTGGATATAACAATATTTATGTGGAGTGAAAACTGTGGGAGTTAGAGCAAGTTTAAGAGAAGACTTCTTTGTGATTTTACAGCCGTTCGCCACTCTAATGGTGATGTCATCACACTTTAAGTTCCCACAATTTATTGTGAAAGAATAATTTTTAACAATTATAAAAAAAAATTATATAGTCACAAAAAATTTTAACTGTGAAAAATTATACAAGCTTAACGTAACATTTTACAGTTTAAATGACATTTCTAGCTAAAAGTATGACAGAGTAAAAAATAGCAGAAAATAGCTTAATCTACTGAATCTGCACAAAAATGGCTTGATTTAATAGGACCTCAAAAAAATGACATTCAAAATTAAATATGTCAAAAACTAAAAAAAAAAAGTGGAAATCTGTACAGATGCAATGTAATTCAGCACAAGCTGAATTTTTGAAGCTGAAAGTTTGAATGGAATCAATAGCTTAAACGGTGTAGGAAGAGTTAAGTAAGTAAGCCTGTTACGCGCCTAGTGGCCCGCTGCTTAACCCCAGTTGCCATGGCATGAAGCCACTATGAGTATTACTGCTCTTCTGAGATGGTATGCCAGTCCATCGCAGGTACTCCCCCAGCTCTTAGTCAAGTTTCCCTGACTATTTGCTGGTACCCAATATACACCTGGGTGGAGTGAGGCCTGGAGTGTGGGAGTGAAGTATTTTGCCCAAGAACACACCGCAAAGGTCGTGGCTGGGGCTTGAACTCAGGACCTTATGATCCCAAGTCAAGCCTACTTGACCGCAGCACTATCGCGTCTCCTGCAGGAAGAGTTAGTCGGCTATTTAGGCGGAAGAAGAAAAAGAAGAAGAAGAAAAGGAAGTAAAAGAATAGAGTGTACTGCTTCCCTGAAGCAAGCACACAATAAATATAGGCAGTTTTCCAAATAAATGAAACAATTATAATTAAATACGATAAATGCATAAATCTAATTGGAGTTTTCAGAGTTTTCTCATTAGTATGACCAGACTCTCCACAGCTCCGGGCCTCTGGCAGGCCTCGCCATAGCCTGGGCCCACAATAGCTGAAAGCGGCCTATCCTTAATCCTTGGATTAAATTTAAGATCGTTCAGTTGAATAAAGGATTTTACCTCTGTGTCATGGTAAATGCGATCATACGCTGTAAATGGGTGGTTTGTATATCAACATGAGCTTCACATATGGTTGCCAGTTCTGTTAGTGTCAGAATGTCACACTGGGGGCCATAAAGAACCCCATCAGAGGAAATGACCTGAATAAAGTGGTTTATTGGTTCATCACTCTGACGTCTTATCAGCCCTCATTGACCTACTCATTAATAGGACTTATTTGCCAGATGCCCCCTCCTCAATGCTCAATTAAATGTTTTCTGAAGGAGAGACTTATCTACAACCCCAGCATATCACCATTCTGTGGGCCTATACTGCATTTCTATAGTATCAATGAAATGTAATTTAAAACTGACAAAGCCCTGCCTTCAGACTTCAGCAGAGATACAGTAGAATGGTTTAGCGCTGCTTGAGTGGACTGCAGGGTCTCTACAATACTGAACTTTAATAACAAATCGGGATGCTGTGATGGTCACATTAGCATGGTTCAACTGTCGTCTCATATTTTTAATAATGTCATGACCCCTGCCGTGGTGCATTCCATGGAAGCCACATGCATACCAAACAGTGTTTAAGCTCTGCCCCATTAATCACTGTCTTGGTCAGCCAAAAGCAACCGGGGAATCTGGACATCATTATATCATTGTGTTTTGGAGTCCTGTTGCATTGTGGTCAAGGAACAAGCAGTACTTTATTGTGACGTGACCTTGCTGAATGGATCTGTGTCACTGAGGTTACCTGAACTGTCTATAAAATGGAGATGGGACTGAGAAGAAAAATTTCATGTCCAGTAATTATTGTAGATATATTTTTTTCTGGTATAAATGTTAAAAAATAAAACTCAGCCATGCATTGTGGGACCAGCAGAAACTGTCAGCTGGAAAGGTATGCCATCAGAGGTCAGTAAACAGTGTTGACTTACACCTATGATCTCAACCCAAAGATGCAATGGAGCAACTGCTAAATTATGGAAAATTCCAAATCAAAGCTGCTGTTATTGCTGTTGGCTTGTGCTTGGGCAGCTTGTTGGTGACAGCAGGCAGCCAAGGAGCTCCTGTAACCTCCAGTTCACCTTACCATCCTGGAACAGCACTGCATTTCCTGCCACTAGACATCAGGTAGTATACCACCACAAGTGATGGTATAAAAGATTTGTCTCAACGGGACTTCCCTGGTTAACTAGGGTTCAATTAAAGTAAAATGGTAATCAAATATTACTCAGCAGGGATGGTGACCTACTGTCTCACACACACTGCTCTGCACAGCAACTCACTGCTGTGTGCAATCAGTGCTGCTACTTTGTGGTCGTATTCTGACAACTTTTTCATTATCTGGTGATTTCTGGACGATAGTGATGTTACATTTAGTGTCAATGTTGTTTCGATCAGGAACCAGATGCGAGAACCAGGAAATGCAGTAGAGCTTGTTTTATTGGTAAAGGGGGGGGGGGTGGTGACCCCCGCAGGGCGAAAAACAGTACAAAGTCCACAATCCAAAAGTCAAAATCCAGTTGGGCAAAAATAGAATCAAAAACCAGGGCAGCAATCACAGTAATCGTAGTCGGACAGAAATGGGTCTGGTACACAGGAATAGTTCTATCAGAGAGACAAGCCAGATTCCAAAGGGCGTAATCCGAATCGTTACCAGGGCAGCAAACAAATCTCGTTGTCGGGCAGAAAAATGGTCAAAATACACAGATGCAACAATAATCCGAAATCACAAAGGCAAAAAAAACAGGCAATCCAGTCAGAAAGATAAACACTGAGAATTCGAGGCGAGAAACATGGCACAAGAAAACTAGGGAGAACGGTCTGACAAGAGAGTGAACCAAACAGACATCTTATATACACATCCGGGGTAAACACATGACCAGGGAGAACAGGTGCAATCAATGGTAACAATGATCAGGGAGAGACACATGAGGAGTAAACTAATTACATGAATTTGGCTGTAGCCAAAACACAGACAGGGATCACATGACAAACCTAAGTACAAAACAACAGCTCTGGTTAAGGAGTACTAAAGTGCCAAGATAAAAGAAAAGGAAAGCACAAAGTATAAGTGGAAATCCACAGAAACTTGCAGCAGAGATAATTAGGGATAGGCAAGGAGGCGGAGATTAGAATTGAGCGACTGCTGAGAGATCGTTGGTCAATTAGTATGTGCAGCTATACAATCCCGAGTGCATGTTAGAAAGTTAGTAAAAATATACAAGATTAGTGTGGTTAGTAATTAGCAAAAACAATAAACTGTTAGTATGTGTTAGTAAGACAGTAAAAGAGAGAGGAAGGAAGAGCACGAGATAATGAAAGAAGATTGAAACCCAGAAACCAATAAATCACCCGAATGAGTGGCACGCAAGACAAGGGACCGTGAGCAAAGATACACACATGACAAGACAGGGGAGACAAAGTGCAAAGCATGGAAATGAAAACATGGCATGGAAACTTAAATGATATGAACATGAAAAATAATAAAACAAGAAATCTAAATTACCAAAACCCAAAACACAATCCTAAGAATAGTCAGACATATGCAGTGGTCACTAAGCACAGAATCAAACAACATGGCATAGCCAGGCACAGAACTTAAACATGACATGCAGAAATCACAGATCACAACAGTCCGCTTTGGTAAGCACTTTTTCTTTGCAGTTTGCTCCATGATCAGTATCTACATTGTTATATATGAACACCCTGGGGCTAAAAGTCAGTCACAACATGTCTGTTTTAAGAAAAAGGGTTTTAATATGTGTCATGTGAAATCACATTTAATATGTGATCGATGAAATCTGCTATTTGAAGACCCCAGTGCTAAAAGTACTTAAGTCACAAAATGTCCATTTTGAGAAAAGCGACTTGGGGTACAATAAAAGCTTTACCATCCTTACCGCATGGTGAGGACTTAAGTACTTTTAGCACTAAGGTTTTCATATGCATTATGTATACTGTATATCGGGAGTTGGACCTATTTTATTTTGTGCAATTCATTGTACGATCATTTTTATGTGTATGTTTGTGTGTGAAGCTAATTTCTTTGTTTGTCTGCATACTTTGCAGTAGGTTATGCATGCAAACATTTTTTCATCCTAAGCAATTAGACTAAGCAGGGACAATCCCCTTGGAGTAATTCAGGTTAAAGGTCTTGCTAAGGGGCCAAATAGCAGCTCCAGTCTCATTTCAGGCCCAGTCCACACTTTCTTAGTTTAAAGACAAGGTTTTCCCCTCTTCGTTTTCCAAAAAAAAAAAAAAAAAACTGTCTATCCACATCAAGATGCAAAAACGCAATTGGACTGTCAAGAGCATAACAAACTAACAGGGAACTATGAAGAAATTTTATTTAGGTGAATGTTGATCAATCAAAAGCCTTGAAAACTCATTAAAAGGTCCACTCAATCTCGCGTCGCAAGCCAAAAACTCTGTTTTCCCTATCAACGCATAAACAGACTTTCTAGACATAATCAGCCTGAAGGGCGTTTTTCAAAAGGTTTATATTCAGACCTGACTTCACCCAAGTCAGGGTCAAGCTCCTTAGCCACTTTGTGCTTGGTTCTCTTATTTTCCTTTAAGTGTAGTGGTGAGATTTACTAATGGAGAGTAATGAATTGCTCTGCACTTGCAGTATTTATGATAACATATGGCTAAAAATGATAAAGGCTGGGGTGTTTCTGAAAAGTTCTAAGTTCAAAAAGACTGCAGAGTCACGTTCTGCGTCATTCATGTTTAATTTGTCCTTCATAGCATTCTGTGAATGGTGTTGTAGCATTACTGACTGTGTGATTCCCTGTGTTTGACCCTTGTTTTTTGTAACATCTCTGTGTATTTATTTGTGTTTTTTCCCGGTCCTTTGCCAAATTGTTGCGTGCCTGCCTTGTGCTTGTCCTTACTTTCCAGGGTTTTTCTCCAGTGCCTGTAACTCTGCTCCTGTGCCTTTTTTCCTGCCCGCCTGCTCTTGTGCATTTGTGCCCTGCCTCTGTTTGTTTGTCTTGCTCCTACCACTGACTGATCTCCTGGTTTCAACCCTCACTTGGCTGTTCTGACTCAGTCTTGCCAGTCCTCCATATGCCTGATTGCTGTGTAGCCTGCCAAACTTTACCTGGACAGTGATTACTCTGTCAGACTTGGACTGTCCTGATATTTGTGCATCTCTTTCTGCCTGCGATCTTCCTATGAAACACCTTTGTCTAAGCCACTTCTAGATCTGCTCATGGTTCCTAATATCTGCGTACCTGATGTTGGCCCTTTAGCTCACAGTGGAGTTCAGGGTCCTCAGAGAGGAATAGTACTCAGATCATTAGCTCTCCACCCTTGAAACATCAAAGTACATATGAGTTGCCACATGGCATCATTCTCCAGTTAGATCTGGAGAATGATTTAAACCAGACCTGGCAAGCGAGGAGCCAATACAAGCTAATTACTGAATTGAAAAGAGCGATTTCAAACAAAATTAAAGGAACTCTCTATTACCGGGTACTTTGACACTAATTCCATAGTTCTGTACTTGTAAACTACGTCTGTGCCAAGAATTCCCATGAAAATTCACACAGTAATAATTATAGGCTTGTTTTCTCATGGCAGACCTTGATTTTCAGCCAGTTTCTGCCCCGCCCACAATTAGGCCCAAAATCTGCTGAATTGACACATCGACCTTCTGACGTCATCTAAAGAACGAGACGAGCTCAGTCAAGCTTGTTTATCTATACTGCCTTTGGGACACGAACTGCAGAAGGTTTATAAAATTATTATTTTCTTGCGAAATTTCGGGAAATGGCGGCGCAAATGCCTACCAGATGCATTGTTGCAGGTTGTTGTAACGTATCCAAAGAAGTCAGCCTTCATTGATTTCTAAAAGAGTAAAAAATAAGTAAAATTTGGGCGTCTCGGGTGAAACTGACTCGGGCAAAATGGCAAGGACCAAGCGACAACAGTGTGATTTGTACTGACCACTTCAACGATTCCGACTTCGAGGATGAAGGGTTTTTGTCTGAGTTTGCGATGAAAAAGATGAGAAAAATCAAGCCAGACGCTATACCGAAAGATGATGGGAAAAATGACGGTGTGTGGTATAGCAGGTACTACCTCGCTGCCATTCAGTTCTCAATATTCCCCTCAGCAGCCGCAATGTCATTCAGCAAGCGGTCGCGTTTTCAAGAGCAAAAGCAGCTTGCTTTTTTTTTATTTTGCCGCATGTATTGTTTTCTATGTTGTTGCTTTTGTTGCTATCTCAGTGCGGCCGTGTTTGGTCAACAGTCTAAGTCAAGATGAATACACGGGGATTGAAAACATCTGTCCCATACATTTAACGCTTCGCTTGCGTTGTGGATATATGGACACGTCTGCCAGTTGGATAGTTTGTTTTATCTTACGACGTTTTTCACAATGGAAAACCAATTATCCCATGTGCTGCGTCTAAAGTCAATATGATGAGGTGCAAGCCGTGGAAACTCTCGGGACACCTGTTGCTCCTGCTCCTGCCTGCGGGGGATGTGCAGCTTTATCTTGGGCCGACGGCGGGGGACGTGGGTCCGTATCAACACCGTCCTGTGGAGCCTACAGAGACTGCGCATCATTATCCTGGACTGAATGGTATTGCACTGGGGTATGAATTCACAGCTTTCGGCGAAGGGTTTGCTACTGAGGCTGGAAATGGGGGTGAGTTTTCTGCAAATATACCACAAATATTATCTGCATCGGCGGTAATCTGGCCAGGCGTTGTGACACCATCTATGGCAAGCTGCGTGCCGAAGATAAACTCTGCTCCTTCTTACAAATTTAAACGCACGATAAATCCTGCAATTGTGAAACAGCGTGGCTTTAAACTCTTCAGAACTGTTAATCAGGCTCGGATTCTTTGGGACTCTAGGGCTAAACTGAACGGATTATTAGGCGGACATTTGAATATTAGAAGCGCTATTCCGAAGAGTGAACAACTGCAACATCTCATATATGAATCAAATCTAGACTCTCTTTGACTAACAGAGACATGGTCACACGAAAATTCCCCAGCTGATGTATTAAGAGTGCATGGCTATAATATGTTCAGACGTGATAGAGCTGTTGGTCGTGGCGGGAGGTTGTTATTTTATGTCAAGGACAGTATAAATTGTAAGCAAATTCAGTGGTCCTGTACTAATGACTTGGAATGTGTTGGTCTCAGATTAACTCTTTCAGTCCAAATGTTGTTTATCATCCCTCTAATTTATAGACCACCATCCGCCAAAAATGTGTTTTTTGATAAACTTAATTCCCTAATTAAAGTGTGTGATTCAAAGGAGGAGATTGTCTTATTAGGAGATTTTAATGTAAACTGGAGTGAGAAAGCTAAAAGGAAAGAGCTAAAATGTGTAACAAGTAAATTTGACTTCCAACAGGTTATTGAGGGACCAACAAGGATAACTAGTTGGTCAAAGGTCAATATTTCTAATTGGTTAATAAACTCCTGCCTACATCTGAATGTCGATAAAACTGTATGTTTGTTTTTCTCGAAGTCTGTAAATAGAGATCCAGACCCAGAAGTTACAGTAGCAGGGAAAAGACTATCGGTAATACACAAGTTTAAACATCTGGGCATAGTGCTAGATTCCTTGCTCACATTTAAAACGCAAGTTTAAAAAGTTGTGAATAGGCTCAAATTAAATTTGGCGAATTTCAGACATATTAGGAGCAACCTAAGGATTGAGGCCTAAAAGTTGTACTTCAATGCAATGATTCTTTCACATATGAATTACTGTTTGACCAGTTGGACTCAGGCAGGCAGAACTACATTAAAACCGGTAGAAAGGCTTAACAAACAGGCTTTGAAAACATTGGATATGAAGTCGAATTCATATCATCATTGCAAAATTTTAACAAAATATCAATTTTTACGTTGGGAAAATATGATCAAATTTGGCGATATCTTGCTTGTTTATAAGAGTCTTCATGGCCTGGCACCACCTCCGCTTAATGAATTTATTAAACAAATTCAAAACACATCAACCAGATCCACCTCCAGGGGGGATTGTAAAACACCACATAGAAAGAGTGCCTTTGGGCAGTCAGCTTTTTCCTATCGAGCAGCACATACCTGGAACACTGTACTCACAGAACTCAAGAACATCACATCTCTTAATTCGTTCCCCAAATCAATAAAGCAGTGGTTATCAATCAATCAATCAATCAAATCAATCAAACCTGCTATCATGATTTGAAATAGTGGCTATGTCTTCATACAGTATTTCATATTATATTTAGGACTTATGTGCTTGTATAGCACATTCTTTCATTGTCTTGCTAATTGCCCATGTGTTGTGGCCTTTGTTTATGCGAACTGTTTATGTATTTGTGTGTCTCTTTTTGGCTGTATCTTTTGGTCTGTTTTGTGAATGTTCTACTTTTGTATATTATATGTTTTGTTGTATGGTGAGATGATTTTATTAATTGGCTTCAGATTTTGCTGTTCTGCCATGTGCCTTATGTGTTTTTGTCTGTGGTTATGTATTTGTTCTGAGCTTATGTGCTCTCTACATATGTTTACCTTTCTGTGGACATGCCATCATTTTGCTTTTATCTGTGCTTTTCTACTTCTGTATGCAATTTTAATGTTGTTCATGTATATGCAAACCATCAACCTGCCAGGGACTGCAGATGAAAATGAGAGAGTATGGCTAAATCTGGCATATTTACGTGACTTAAGTGACCATGTTAATTAATGTGCATTGTCCCTTCTTGAATAAAATAAACAAAAAAAAGACCAAAAAAAAAAATCAGAAGTCCATTTGAGGAGAGAAGCACCGGGGAAAAAGAGAGAAAGAATAGCAGACCAGGCACTGAAAAACGGAAGAAAATGAAGGTAGGCCGCTAATGAACAATTATAACGTGTAAGCTACACTAGCGCTTTCGTTCGACACTGTAGAGCTTAATAGAGTGCTGGCTGCGGCTAGCACTAGCAGGCTTTGGCTTGCATTCCACATGTTTTACGCCTTCTCTTCACCAGCGCTCTGTTAAGCTGCTTTGCTTCACACCGGACGCAAAACGCGTGTATTCGCGCCTTTGCATTGACTTTGAATGTAATCTGTCATACTGAAAATTTGTTTTGTGCTTCCCCCTAGCTGCTGCTGTGCGTCTAGTTGCTTGCTGCGTCTTGACTCTTGTTCTAATCTTTTTCTCTTTGTCAGATCATATTATTGTTTTACTCTAGCCTGATCAAATGCCATACATAATCTAAGGACCTTGTTGGATGTCCGCTATTAAGCTCTTATTTCTAGCCTTTCTCTAAAAAAGACTAAATTGCTGGGAAATGTGTGACTGTTGAAACTTGTAAAATGGACTGCATTTATATAGCGCTGTCTAGTCACATATGACCCCAAAACGTGTTACAACTATGCCTCACATTTACCCTGACGTCAGAGGCTGCCATGCAAGGCGCCACCCTGCACATCAGGAGCAGTGCGGTGTTCAGTGTCGTGCTCAAGGACACTTCGACTCATTCTCTGGAGGAGCCGGGGATTGAACCAGGAACCTTCTGATTCCTGGGCCACCCGCTGTACCTCCTGAGCCATGCCGCCCCAAGTTATAGGAATTCTAACTAAAAATGAAAATCTCCATTACGTAGGATGGTGCAAGCTAAGCTAGCAGCTGGATAATGGATTTAGCAGAAGCTTTCGCAAACTGTGAACGCGAGTTAACCACGGCTCTCTAGCCCATCTCTGATTGCCCGTTAAGAAAACCAGTGTACGATTAAATTAAACATATAGCCAATTTTTCCTTTTGCTCACAATGTAAATCATATCAGATTTGAAGTTACTTAGCACTGGGGTGACAAAAAAAAAAAAAAAAAAAAATGTAATGAAGTGGTCAAAAATGATATTTTTTTACATGCAGTTGTACATACCGGCCATGCAGCGAATTAGTCCTGAGTTCTTTAGGTGACATCACACTAAGAAAGGGCAGCATTATCGATTGTAGAGATAAAAGGGCGTTCCCTGGGCAAGTAGAAAGTTACTAATTACTCCAAAATGGTTTGATATTATGGGAATTGACTGCCATGCTTTTTCTGGATGAAAATTACATCATGAGAGCCTGTTTGCGAAATTTCGCCCTCGAGACGCTTTTGTTTCTTTAAGTGCTTTAATGGCATGAACATGCTGACAGCCTTGTACACTGCTCAAAAAAAAAAAAAAAAAAAAAAGGGAGCTCTAAAATCCTAGATCTGAATGAAATATTCTTATTAAATACGAATAAAGAACAAAGTATTTAATAAGAATATTAAATGTGCTGACAACAAAATCAAAAATTAACAATGGAAATCAAATTTATTAACCTATGGAGGTCTGGATTTGGAGTCACTCAAAATAAGTGGAAAAAACACACTACAGGCTGTTCTAACTTTGTAATGTCCTTAAAACAAGTCAAAAATGAGGCTCTGTAGTGCGTGTGGCCTCCATGTGCCTGTATGACCTCCCTGCAAACGCCTGGGCATGCTCCTGATGAGGTGGCGGATGGTCTCCTGAGGGATCTCCTCCCAGACCTGGACTAAAGCATCTGCCAACTCCTGGACAGTCTGTGGTGCAACGTGGCGTTGGTGGATGGAGCGAGACATGTCCCAGATACTCATTTGGATTCAGGTCTGGGGAACGGGCGGGCTAGTCCATAGCATCAATGCCTTAGTCTTGCAGGAACTGCTGACACTCCAGCCACATGAGGTCTAGCATTGTCTTGCGTTAGGAGGAACCCAAGGCCAACCGCACCTGCATATGGCCTCACAAGGGTTCTGAGGATCTCATCTCGGTACCTAATGGCAGTCAGGCTACCTCTGGTGAGCACATGGAGGGCTGTGTGGCCCCCCAAAGAAATACCACCCCTCACCATTACTGACCCACTGCCAAACCGGTCATGCTGGAGGATGTTGCAGGCAGCAGAACGTTCTCCACGGCGTCTCCAGACTCCGTTTCTGACCGTTTGAGCAGACATGCACATTTGTGGCCCGCTGGAGGTCATTTTGCAGGGCTCTGGCAATGCTCCTCCTGTTCCGCCTTGCTTCTGGGTTGTTTCCCCTCCTACGTCCTCCTCCACGTCTCCTGATGTACTGGCCTGTCTCCTGGTAGTGCCTCCATGCTCTGGACACTACGCTGACAGGCACAGCAAACCTTCTTGCCATAGCTCGCATTGATGTGCCTTACTGGATGAGCTGCACTACCTGAGCTACTTGTGTGGGTTGTAGAGTCTGTCTCATGCTACCACTAGAGTGAAAGCACCGCCAGCATTCAAAAGTGACCAAAACATCAGCCAGAAAGCATAGGAACTGAGAAGTGTTCTGTGGTCACCACCTGCAGAACCACTCCTTTATTGGAGGTGTCTTGCTAATTGCCTATAATTTCCACCTATTGTCTATTCCATTTGCACAACAGCATGTGAAATTGATTGTCAATCAGTGTTACTTCCTAAGTGGACAGTTTGATTTAACAGAATTGTGATTGACTTGGAGTTACATTGTGTTGTTGAAGTGTTCCCTTTATTTTTTTGAGCAGTGTATTTACATGTATATAATGTGTGAGCCCTAGTGATTTTTAATTGCAATATTTGAATTAATATGCTCTGTGCTGTTATCAGTATATTTTTCTTTTACACTGTTGCAGTATTTTCTTGTGAAAAAAAAACGGAAAATGGATCGTTGAAGAACTTTGTGGGTGCCTCAAAAACTGACAAAGAAAAACAAAAGCTTCATAATATGATGAAAATTAGCAAAATTGCTGCCGTTAATAAATCTAACCTTCAGACCTAAAGATATAGGTCACTGCACACAGGCATTTGCTGGAGCCACTTAGCTTGGCAACAGCAGGGTACCTTGTTCAAACATCTCATAATGAGAACCATTAATTTCAGAATCATGATAACACGTCCTGCCTTTGTGTTAATTAATTTTCCTCGCTGTCCAGCTGCCTGTGTCTTTTTCAGTTTGTCTTCCTGACTAATTCTAATTGTTCAATTATCGCCTCAGCCTCACCCATCCTTCTGTGTATTCCATATCTTTTCTTCCACACCCAATTCCCTTGTCTTTCTTGGCGCCAGATTGTTAGACTTGAGTTTTGTATTACTCTAACCTCCATCGCTAAAAGTATCCATTGTGAATGTACAAACACAACACAAACTAGAATGTACTTGTAAAAACATACGTCTCCCCCCAGGCCCCCATCCTTGCCTAACCCAGCAGACTGATGGACAGATGAACAGACAGACACATACCAAAAGGCACCAGTGTGGGACCGGAGTAGTAAGTATGCAAAGTTGCGTTAAGATCATGCAGACGGTTTAGGAGTTATGCTCTGGACTGAAACTGATCGCATCCAGATGGCCAGACAAATGGACGGACAGACAGGCACATACCAAAAGGCAACACTTCTGGACCTGAGTAGCAAGTATACAAAGTTTCATTAAGGTCATGCAAACGGTTTTGGAGTTGCGCTCTAGAAACGAAGTGGGAATGCGGAAGCGAATGGGAACTGAGCCTAAAACAATATGCCTCCCTTCTCCCTCCAGGAGGGAGACATAATTATCAACAAGAGCTTGGTCCCTGGGGCTACGGAGCATTGGTTATCACTGGATATCGCCCTTCTCCCTCGTGATTGACGTGTAATCATAAGAACATACTGTAAGGTATTGCCGATTTTGGTCAAGATTTTCACAGAGTGGCGCGAAATCAAGGGTCATTAACATGCCTGTGTGTAACATTGGCACAAGCGAGGCAATTATCACTGTCCAGGATGAGGCTTTGAGGTTTTTAGAGAGGAACTAAAAAGGGGTTTGAAGTTTTAATATTTTCCTGTTTTAGTGGTAGATCATGGATTAAATAATAATTTTGAAAAATCAACTTGAGGAATTTTGAGAAATTTGTTTTTAGAGGCACTTTTTTCTGCACCAACACAGTCAGAAATCTGAAAGGCACAATTGTATGTGAAAACCTGATGGCATTCTGAGATTTAGTTGCAATGTGTGGACTAGCTTAACAGTGCACAAGCAAGCCTTTGTGCTTCATACAGTCGCAGAACTGTGGGCTTAAATCGAGCCGTTATCAGATTGTTCACACTGTGTCTTCATCTTGTCTTCACAAAAAAATCAATAGCTTCAAAATCTTGAAAAGACATCAATTTGTGATGCAAAATAAGGCTTGTGCTGCCGCTGTAGCTACTTAAGTGAGAGTCAAAAGTAGAGGCTGTGTTCAAATTGCAGGAAGGTCCAACTATTCACACAAGCACGAAGACATACAGAGAGGTAGAGAGAACACACTTATAACAAATACCCCACAAAAATTATATACTTAAAGCTGTTCAGAGCATAGACTGTGTGAGGTTTCGATCTGAAACCAAACGTGAGTACACAGGATTGCAAAAAAAGGTTTTTATTGAGCGAGGGGGGTAACTTCCGCAGGGCAGATGGCAACAGTACAGAGTCCGCAATCCAAAAGTCAAAATCCAGTGGGGCAGTAAAGGAATCATAACCAGGGTAGCAAACACAAAAGTCGTAGTCAGGCGAAACGGATTCGGTACAAAGGCAGTGGTTTGTGGGAGAAGCAAACTCGTAGACCAATGGGCAATCCGAATCGTTAACAGGGCAATCCGAATTGTTGACAGGGCAGCAATCCACAAAAATCGTAGTCAGGCGAAAAAAGGTTCAAACACACAAATGTAAACGGTAATCCAGTAAGGCCAAGCCAAAAAATCAGTTGTCGGACAATCCAGTCGGAATCTGAGACACAATGAGTACAAGGCAAGAGAATAGCAGCACAGGTAAACAAGAGAAACGATCTGACTGAGAATGACTGAGAAAAGACACCTAATATACACTTCCGGGGAGATCACATGGTAAGACACACAGGTGCAAGAAGTCAGACTGATTACAAAGGAGCAGCACATGTGGGAGAACCTAATCACATGAAATTTGGCAGAAGCCAAAACGCGGACAGGGATCACGGGACCAACCTATATAAAGACATACAGCTCCAGTTAAGGAGTTCTAACGTGCATAGATAATTAGAGAAGGGACAGCGTGATTAGATGTGGAGTTTTCCGCAGAAATGCAGCACAGGAGATCAGGGAAAGAAAAGAGGCGAACAGGGCAAGTGCTGAGAGCTTGTTAATAAATTAGTAAGTGAAACTATACAATCCCTTAGTGCTTGTTAGTAAGTATAATATACAATGTTAGTTGGTGTTAGTGACTTCTAGTGAAAATAACAAACTGTTAGTATGATTAGTTGATAGAAAAGTAAGGTGAAGTAAGTAAACAAGATCGGAAGGAAGACTGAAATCCAGAATCCAATAAATCACCCGAAGAGTGGCACGCAGGACTGGGGCAGTGAACAATGACAAGACGAGAGACCAGAGGGGGGAGACAAAGTGCAATGCAAAATGGAAAACATGAACCAGAATAAGACTATGGCAAAAAGTTAGCTATGGAAAAGTACAAAACAGACAATACATGAACAAACTAATGATAACAGTACATCATGCATAATTCTAAGAATGGTCAGACGATGCAAGTTCAAAAACCAAAAGGGCAATTATAAGAAACAGAGAAGCATGATCAGGTCAGAGCAGAATCATAACAGACTGTATATATCCTAATGGTGCAGAATCGCAAAAGTCACTAAATGATGACAAACCATTGAGGGGAAGAGATGGCAATCACAGCAAACTCAAATTAGCGCGAGCGAACTAACTAACACCTCCCCCCCCCCTCCCCCTTTTGGCAAACAAATGTGTTTTTTTGAGCATCATTCCACGCATATGCAGCTTAACTCGTTCATGAAAATATGCTGTGTAGAATATGAGGACACACCAGTAGCCTCTCTGTGTGCTCTCCTGAAAAAGGCCTCTGGACAGATTTAATTATAACATGCACTTAGTTCAGTCAACTCTCCAGTTTTATAGCCAGCTTGCCATATTCAATAAATCCTCTACAGCATTGACTCATGAATGCAATATGAGTTTAGTGGCTTTCTGGAGTTGTCGATGTTTCTGCAGGTCATCAGTGATGTCACTTGTTTCAGTCATTAGCACAGTAAAAGTCTTCACAGTGAGCAAGATCTCACACCGACATTGACAGTGAGATTTTTGACAATGTTCCTCGTTCAGTCTCCAACTACACAAGATTGACGCACTCTATATTTGTGGAATAAAATGTACTCGAAAGGAACCCAAAGGCAAAGCTTTATCTCCTATATTTCGCATGGAACAAACAACTTGTATAACCCTGTCGAATTGAGAGCTGCAAAGAGTCTCAGATAAACATCACGTGCATAAATTAATATGTAATTAAGTTTTTGATTATCGGCCGCCATATTGGATTTCACCATTACCAAATATGCTGACGAAACATGGCTTCATTGGATTCCTTGACCCCCAAAACCTAAGGACACCAAAATTAGTTCTCTAGCCACTTTCCTTGAGGAGTTGTGGATGATTTTATGATTTGGCAGCCATCTTGGACGCCATCTTGAATTTGACCCCTCCTGCCCGTGATCACGACCTTCCACCCAAGTTTTTTTTTTTACTTACCTAGGGGTGTACTATCAGGTTCAAGAGTTAAAATGAGGGTACATCTGATTGCACACAGGACCCCCCTCAGTCCCAGGACTAATTGTAGCTGAGCTGGTTTTTGAGCTTCTTATTTCAACACAAATAGGTTTGAGCTCAGTGACAAATGTATTCGGGGAAAACTAATAAAAAGTACTTAAAACTGATAAAACCGCGAAAAGGCAGGTATGTTTTTGTTCCTCTTTCATTTGCATACTTGAAAGCTTTTTTAAGCTTTTAAAAATATTTTAATGACAGTTTGACATTCCATTTATGATTTCATAAATGACAAAATACTTCAAAAAAATCTTTTGGATTTTTAAAGGATTTTACTGATATTTACTGAAATCTTGAATCTAACTGAGTGGTAGCAAAGGGATTTATTTTTAAGCGGAGGAATTGTTTCAATGGTTTCTGACAAAAGCGGGATTCACTCAGTGAAGAAAAGCATTTCTGGAATCGACTTTATTGTGCATGTGCGATCACACTCTAGTCAGGAGAATGTGAGGGGTATATTTGTATTAAAATTTAGCTACATATGGGTAAAGAGACCTGGCTGAAGAGGGAATTATAAAACTGTTGTAAAAGAGAGCGTGACCATGGCTAGGAACGCAGGGAAATTGGGACTCTCCAAAATTGTATGTTGAAACAGGCTTGAACATAACCAAGAAAAAAAAAAGGTTAAATATTCGTTTTTGGTCACAGAACCTTAATATTTAAACCTGCTGTTGTTTAGGTGTCTGGCTTTGGCTGTGTTATTTTTCTAGGCTGATGAGACTTGGTCACCGCGTCATGGGGCAGAAGAAAAATAGAATCTTTTTCTGAAAAAACTTTTATTTCCTGCGTTCTTACTCAATTTGGGTAATTTCCTCTGCAATTCTGATTATTTAAGTCAGTCTACTCAGTGCCACCTTTCAAATGAGATCATGATTATGCCTGTAGTCAAGGCAGTTCAAGACCTGTAAGCGTTTAAGTGTGGGGAAAAATTTGCTCAAGATAGGACTGAACTTAAAAGGGTTAAAAACAATAAAATATAGTAATTGACTGAATTATTGAGTGAAATAAGTATGCCGGCAGCAAATTTGAAATTTATTGTGCAGTGTATCTTGTTCCATTGCTGAACAATGCCTATTTCTGTATCCCTTTTTTCAAGGATGCACTCAAGTCAGCAAATCTGATTACTGAAGGCCAGGGTGTCGTCCAGATCATAAGTAACATAACTGAAGCAGGTCAACGTGTGACTCGTCCATGTGCTGAGAAAGCATCTTCCCTAGGAGATGATTCAGTTTGCTTTAGTAAATTTAGACTGATAAGGCTCAAACTTGAAAAGTTTGGAAGCAAACTTGCTTCCTGTCATGCTCAGAACCTCTGCTGATAATGCAAAGTGAGTAAGTTAGGTCAAATGAGTATTCACTAACAGTAGTCACCTTGAAAATGCGGTCAGTACAGAGAGTATAGGAGAACAGGTCCTTTGGTCTTTTGGCAGTTCATTCTAATGATATAATGCTATATAACATGGCATTGCCAAGCTTTAGTCTGTTCCGCAGGTTTATTTTAAAATTCAAATGGTTCTATTTCCTGGTCAGTCATTCAGCTTGTTCTCATCATCTTAATGACTTACATTTCTTGAGTGTTATGGAAAAACCTAGCAAGTCTAATTTTGGTCGAAACCATTTTCATTCTTCTTAGGCTTTGCCTCATCATATACAGTAAAATACATGAAAATAAATATTGATTTCTGATGTTTTCCTGTGGCAATACCTAGCAAGTCATTGATATTTAATCAGTTGTGAAGTAAAAATCAAGAAAGTTGATCTTCCTTGGTTCTTCCACATTAAATTTTCAATTTTTTAATGATGAAACCTGGTCAGTGAATTAATCAGTTTTGATTAATTGACACAGATCTGATCTGTGAGGTAAGTCCCCATGCAGAGCATTGGATGTGCAGGACATCTATGGTCAGAATTCACAATTCACGCAATTCATGTCCTAATAATGACCGAAAAATGGCTTGAAGAGGGAAGCAGATGATGGAGTTAACACTGAAAAATTGTCAAATGCCACTGCAGCTGCATAATCGTTAGGTTTTTGTCCATCATTTTGACATTTGACATTTTATATTTTCAGATAGAAAAATTTCTTAAGTCATATGGCCAGAGTTACAAATAAAAAAGAAAATAAAATCCTCCATAAATATCTCTCATTATGTCATGAACAAATAACTACCATGTCAGTTTCATTGTTGGACAAGAGCTCAACCCCAGAGGAATACAGTTTTCTGTCTTTTTCTTGGAATCAGGTTTTTGTTACTTACTAGGTTTTTCCATAACACTAAAGATTTGTTTGCGGTCTTCCAAATGAAGCCGTGCTGTAGGAACAAAAAGATTTAATTAGTTCTATTGACTCCTAACTTCGCCAAAGAATGTGACTGCTACAAATATAATTTGGAATAAAATGCCTGTGAAGATGATGACTTGAGATGACAGACAGCAGTTTATTCTGTTTCCCAAAGCTCTGATGAATTTGAGAGGCTGTGAATGTAAATGGGTGAATGTACGGAAGCTGGTGCCTTTTATTGCACCCTAAATGCATTATGCCATTTTTTCTCCAAGAGCTAATACAGTTTCTTTTATACCTCATTACGTATTAAGTTCACTTGTCACTGTGCATGTACTGTGTATTAAGGTCTGGAAGAACACTGCTGGCAGTCTATATCACTGAGAAGTTATCATCTATTAAAGCACAAGGAAAAAAACTCACAGGCATTTCACTGCACAGAATGGTTTAACTTGTCTGATGCCTTGATGAGATTGCAAAATTTCTTACTTAAGAATGTGACACCTGAATAAGTCTGTGTTTATATTTTAATAAATATATGTAGTATACTATATGTTAGCCGTGTTCTTCCTCCTATGAAAATAATTCTTAATGCACATTTCCAGCTGTGAGATATAGTTGAGTAACTTTTATAATAAAATCTGTCACAGGCATTGTTCCAGAATATCCCATACATGTTTAATCTATCTCAAAATCTGGCATTATATTGTTTCGGCACCATCTGTGGTACGCTCCATAAACCGCTGAGCTATCCCCCCTGATTTATTGCCATCAGAAGGTCTTAATTCTGCTGGAAAGATAAGCTTCAGCGCGTGTGTAAGAAGATCATTCAGCTCCAGATAGCAAGGTTCGCTATTCTCCTGACCTTTTAAAGGCATATTAGTACCTATGCACTCCAGAGAAAGGTCATTCATTGAAAAGCTTTGGTTGATTTATTTTTGTTCATTTTATTTACATTTTCACTTTGTCAAGCTGATTTACCAAATATGGACCAAGACTAAAGGAGGTATATTCTTTATTTGCAATAATTGGCTATGCTAAGTGCTTGTTAAACCATAAAGCAGGGATGAATAAACAAGCTCAAACAAGCTTCGACAGGTGCAGTTAGATTTTTTGCAAGATACCGATGTGTCTTATCCTTCACCCCATGGAAAATAAAACGCTGACAGACAATTATGATAACACAATAATAGAACAGAGATAAGATGGAATGCAGTTTCCTTGACATTTTGGAGTAAAAAGAGGCCATTTTGAAAACAAAAAATGAATACAAGCCAGTCAGGGACCACAAAAATGTCTGCCAATGATTGGACAGATGGACTGATGGACTAAATCAAGGGTCCCCTGACTTACCTGTTGTGTAGCTAGCGGGGGACTAGTACTTGGACCTGTTGATTTTCAAAGTTTATTTCAAACTCATGCTGTGAAATATTTATCAGGGGAAAAGTTATTATTTACAATAGAATTTGAAAAACAAATATTCTGTGTAGTTCTGTGGACATAATGCTAAGTCAGTGAGTGTAATGGTGTTTGCAACAAATAAGGACGTTTCCGAGAGTGACCAGCTCACTAGCACCATCCTGGCTTCCAAGAGCGGCCTGCACTCCCTCCATTTTGGTTGTCATTCAGGTTTTATTTTAATAAAAAAAGAAGAAGGGGGTAAAGACGAGTGCCAAGTTGTGTAGGAAAAAGGAAAGTCGACATGTAGGGAACCAAGCTGTCCAGCCGCCTGCCAATTCCCTGTGAACGCTATGGCCCAGAGCTGACTCTCACACACCTGCAAGCCAGCTCGAAAATTGCCGCGTAGGCCACGCCCAGCAATCAGCTGACCTCTACCACGGCTCCCATCAATGTGCGTCTCTCCCTACCACTGACTTCATAACAATTATTATTGCATTTTTAAACCCAGGAATGACTGAAAGCTCATTGCCACCATGTCACAAATTAGGAACACAGGAGCCACACACAGATCATAGACAAGCGGCTTGGTCGTCTTCATTTAATAAAAGATAAGATTCACTAAACACAAATGAAGAGGATTGCCAAAAGATGGTCCAAGGTCTGGCAGGGGTGATCAGGTACACTGGAGGTTAGACTATACATTGTAGAAGGGATTGGTCCTATAGTTCAGGATTGGGGCATCATGGATAAGGGCACACAGGACAGATGCTCACTCTTTGATTTGAATGAAGGGAGGATTGGTTGGGGTTTCACTCACCCTGACAACATCCCTCGATATGCCTAATAAACGCCAAAGATGGAGGACAACATTCCAGCAAAGGGGAGACCAAAACCAGGAACTTAAATAACAATGACGACAATTTACAAAGTGAGAACACATGTGCAGGGCACTGGGTAGAAACACAAGCGGAGGGGCGATTAACAAGATAATAATCGAATTATAGAAATAAATTAACAAATTGAGACAGAAACCGACAAAGATGGCTCGACTGCGAGAAAAAACATATTTACGACCTGACACACAGTCCCTCACCAAAGCAGAGTTAAAATTGTTATAAGAAAATATAAAGTGCTATTAGAACCCTTGTGTTTTGCTAATTAGTTCCCCTTTTATCCCTGCAGTCTTTTTGAGTTTGTGGTTTGTCTCCCTTAATTGATTTTATTGTCTTATCAGACCCCCACCTCCCTGTGCGGTCTCACCCTTTTCCATATGTGTCTTTTCAATCTAAGTTGTGCATTGTGTTTTAGTCTTTGCTGGAATGTAAGCTCGCTCATTCCCCATGTAACTCTCCAGTCAGTCATTATCTCAATCTCTTCTTCTTTTGAGTGTTTGTAAACAATGTAATTACCTTCTAGAATTGAGTGAAGTTCTCTGTTCCCTCCATGTCTTAAGTAATAGTACTGTAAATGAAATAACCATTTGTTACTCCTCTGATTAATAGGAAGACCTCCTAAGCCTTCATCAGTTCCAGGATTGGGACCGTGTTCCAGTTTAATCCCATTTGCAAGCAGTCCTGCACCTGTTATGGTGATTCTCTTCCTGGAAGGACTAAAATGATGACATCAACAAACATTGCCCAATTCCAGATGAGGCTTGGACATACCTTTCCTGGTGTACAAAATCAGTTTGGAAAGAGTTTGATGTTTACTTCACACTCTGCCAGCTTGTAAAGAAATGGTACCCTTTCAACACACTCAATGACGCTAAAAAATATGGTACTTTTTTTAATGCCAGCAAGATCTGTCCCCTGAAGTCTGAACTTCAATGGAAGAAACAGACTCAATATCTGAGATGAAACTAAAATTTTCAGAAATGCCATCCAACTGCTAATATTAAGCACTAACGTAGGTATGGTTGATGACTAAGCCTTTTGAGCCTGAAATGTACCTGCCATGGATACTAAAACTTTCATGCAAATGTAGAGATTTCAGGACCACATTTTGGAAAGTATCATGCCCCAAAAACATTTAGACTGGACAATATGGACAATAAGTACCTTTATGTACTAGACATATGAATTTTTAAGGATGCAGTCTAATCAGCACCCTGTATTCATTGGTAAAATGGACTCAATAAATTATATTCACAGCGATGTGTAAATAGCTGTGGCCCCTGGCCTGTAATTGTGAAAGGAAAGCATCTCTATCAGGGCAGATTATAAAGCACAAATCCCGAGGAGTCGCATTTTAGGAAGTGGCATGGCACAGTGCTAAACATGCAGTGAGATTAACAAGTACTTTGGCAGTGGTACATTTCTGAGGGTTGAAACAGTTTTCCAGTGAGGATTTGAGTACCCTCAAATTAAAGAGCTGACTTTCAGCTTGAGGGTAGCTTTAAAATTGTGTAATTTTACAAATGTCAATGGACCTTAGTGTTTGAGCTCACAAAATACTGATTTCTCTTCCCTGCCTTGGAGAGGCACTTGGCTGAACCTCACATCTGCCTTTCACTACAGTCAAACCTTCAGCCTGAACCCTTGAATGGAGTATATGGCTTACTAAGTACTAATCTAAATTCAGTCAATTTTTTTGTGACTGCGAGTACACAGGATGAAGAGCTTGTCAAGTAGGCTACAATTTCTCTAAATTTAGTTCACTTAAATACTTGTGTTATACACAGTACTTATGCAAAAGTTTAGGCATATTGAAAGATAGTCAGTGAGATGAGTATGGTTCAAAAAATCGTGAAATTAAAGGTTTCGTTTTATTGAAAAAAAGGAACCATTAAGAGCCATGAACTGTTCAACGCTACCTTATAAGCTAGGTAAACTGTCCGGTAGTTCTGTATTTTTATAACACTATTGGATTTTTGGTTGTTCAAAGCATATTGGAGAACATGTGGCAGCAGACCTACCCGCTTTGTTCTCTCCAGGTAATCCCAGACAACTGTGATAATGTTGAGCTCAGGGCTCTGTCGAGGCTATATCGTCTGTATCAACAAACACAAATATTTACCTGTATTTTTTTTTTACATTTGATATCAAATGTGCTATTTATTTTCAGTGATACTTATGTTGAAATTATAAATAAATAAATAAATATCTAAGACCAAATTTAAATAAAGAATTAAAACTGCTTTACAGCAATACTGGGGGCAAGGCAAATTCAGGCGATTCTGAGCAACAAGTGGCAAAAAATGGAGGATAATAAGAAAGGTGGGATTACATCATACATTTTGCTTTGGTTGACATTTGAACTAATAATCTCTGACACCAAATAGCCCAGTATCCTCCATCTCACTGAGCTAATTAGCAAGTAACTTTTAAGGGTTACATGCATTTCAAACTTCTTCTAGCACATTTTAGGACTAAAATAAGAAATAAAGCAGCGACAATTTGTCAATAAGTCAGTAATTTAAACACATTACAGTTACTACCCAACTATTTTCATAATTGATTATTTCAGGCATGAATATTCTCAGTTGAGGATATGCCTCTCTTTGACGTCAACATGACAGGAAGATGCTCGCTACAGACGTGCTGCAACAACAAAAGAGCTCTCTAGTCTCATGCATTGGGCATGAGACACACGCTCACACACCACACATGACATTTCTCACTCTGAGAAATGATGAAATCTCACAGGCCAAGACAGGTTTTTCTGCTTAGTCCATCCATACAGCTGTCTAGAATTAGCGAGCTATCAGCCAATCAGAAAATAATATTTCTTGTTGCTGGGTCTGAGGGTTTGTAGTGAGTTAAGTTGACACACGTTTTTAAAGTATTGGGGCTACATTTTGGTGAAAGTTGCAAAACTGTAGCATGTACAGTTGGTTTGGTTGGAATTTTCAAAGTTTTTGAATTTAAGTGCTTATTGAGGAAAACAATAAGTTCCTATATAGGCAAATAACAAAAACATCAACATTACAATATCCATTCTGCCATAGCTGGAGCTTGAACTCACAACCTCTGACATCAAGAATCAACTCCTAACTCATTGATATAATTGGCTTGACATTAGTACAGCAGTTGTCAAAGATGATTTCAAAACTTGTCAAAATTTCTGTTATCAAGACAAAAATCTGATAATACATAAATCGTAGCTTGACAGCATAGAAATCTTGGTGATTTGTTTTTAGCAATAAGTGTTCTGCTTCATAAAAGAAAATCTAATGTTTAAAAATGCCATTCTTACATTGACTCCATTTGTTCCATGAGAGCAGAATTCAAAATGGTTTCTAAAATTCAGTTTTTGAGAAAAAATTCTGATATTTAACTTCATCGACCATGACTCTAAAATATTATCAATTTTTTTCAGGAAGATTGAAAATGTATTTATCGAGAATTGGCTGGTATATGTTTACAGTACTGTTTACAGTCAAACATTTTCATGCACTGAAGGCTCAATTTTTCAAATATCGAAACGCCAGGTGGTATTTTTGTGGAGAATGATCTGAAGATTCAGGACAGAAAATTTGGGGACAATTGAGCAAAAATTGTGGGGCAGGAAAAGTTTTATAAGTTTTATAGTTTTTGAAAAAACACGGAGTGATAGAATTTGTATTAAGTTTAAGTGGACAAAGGTTTCTTAAGTATTGGAGCTACATTTTGGTGAAAGTTGCAAATCTGGAGCACATATGGTTGACTTGTTGCGAATTTTCAAAATTTTGAATTTTAGAGGCTTGCTGTAGCGCCATCATTAGGACTATTGGCCTGTTTTTGCAGCTGAAGCAATCTGGCAGAGGACTGGACCTTTGTGCAAAGTTTGGTGATTTTTCATGAATGGGAAGTAGGATTTCCTCAGAAGAGGAAGAAGAAGAATTCTGGCAAAAACAATAGGTTCCCAGCAGCTTTCGCTGGCTGGCCCCTAGTAATAATAAAAAAAATCCTAAGTTGCCTAAAACTAGTACATTACAGTATATATTTTTGGGATTTTGCCATTGCATTTGGGGAAACACACTCATGAAGTAAATCATACTCCTCTGGTGGTCCATCAGAGAAGAAGAGGTGAAGCCATTTTTGGTTTCAATCACTGCCCACAGTAGATCACAGAGGAAGAGTCTCCTGTGCGAAGATAATAGAGATGCGTTGTACTATATTCAGTAAGCTTTGTCATGGAAGACTTCTCTGTCAATATTTAGAAAAAATGTTCTATTGGATGGATATCCTTGGATGAAAAAAGTATGCTTGATTGAAATAAAATATCTGAAGCATTAGGTTTTTAATGCTTTGGTTTCAATATAACTGAATACCTTACATGGTTTTTGACATAAAGGCTATGTCCACACGAATACAATTTTTATTTCTCCTTCCATCTTCAAAAAAAAAAAAAAAAAAAATCCCACAATCCCTAACGGCACATGAGTAAATCTGTCCATATCCACAAAAACAGAGAAAACGTGAACAGGGAGGCAGACCTAAAAGCACTGAATGCATCATATCCTTCCTCCTCTGCTCAACAATTTTGTGTTAGATTAAAGCTAGATTTACTTGCAAACAAGTGATTATGTCAGTCACTGCTACCCACAAGTACAAAAAGCCAAGGCCACCATCGCTTTCAGGTCGCTGGCTCATGTACAAGGAGTATCACTGTCCCGTGCCACGCACAAACCTGCTGTTGATGCAGCATTTTCAAAAGATCCAAGCTTCAACCAACCACACAGAAACACCAGTTTTTTCAAAAATCTCCTCCATAGCAGAGCTACCCAAAAACCTTCTTTTTTACTTCCATAAAACATGCGGACAAAAAGTGAAGATATTTACATTCTTGCAGATGACCCCAAAGTCCAGATACCCATACTGCAGAGCAGGCCTCCCCAAGTCACTATCCTGATAACTGCTTGCTTTCTGCTATCGCTTTACCTAGAAGTCAGGTGTGATGACAATCTGGCCGTTCAGTGTTAATAACTATTCATAGAGCTACCTTGGAGGAGAGAAAACCAGGGCTGGTTTTGGATACAAGGGCCAGATTCGAGCATCCTTGTTGTAGAGGATAAAAATAAATGGTCAGGTTTTAGGTGTTCAGTCGACCTGCGGAGGTCACTGGAGAGCATTGATAAACTTTTGCCCTATTTTTGTGGCCCTTTACTCAAGTGTCTCAGATTTGATGTGTATGCAGTGCCTCGTTACAACCGCAACTGCAATCACTATTCTTCACAATTCTTTTCATGTTTAGAGCTACATGCCAAATTGTGCCTTTTTTGTGAAAATGATGCCCTTTAGTAAACACTGGCAAAAAAGAATAAAAGTTTAACAATTCAAATTAAAATTGCCATTCAATGGGGCCGCGTCGCTGAACATGACTTTTCCCCTTTTACTTAATGCAGGTTTAGTTTGTGCCTTCCTTTTATCCCTCATTAACTACCAACTGACTATTTTTTTCTAAACCATGAGTCCACACATTTGCATACTGATAACCAATAGATTCTTTGATATATTTCATTGATTTTTATTCATTTCCCCTTTTTAAACAGAACAGTTGCAACACAGAAAACTAAAATATGGAATACTTTAGGGCGCGCATAGCCATTTCAGATATGTCGAAAGTGGTAAATATTCATCTTTGAAACAATTACTTAACCCTTCAACCAATATTATTGAGATCACACGGGTTTATAGTTGAGGTTGGCACTGATTTTCAGAATTACTGTCCTCTCTGACAGATATAGTTTCATTATTGAGATCCTTCAACACAGTCAGGGTATGGGTATGGTCCAGATTTGATAGCGGATGGTGGGGCCTGTCTATACACTAGAAAAGTGACTTTAGAGGATCAGTCTCCCAGCAACCCCTTACAGTTTGGTGTCATCAGCCATTACAGCACCAGTACGGCTTCAAAAGCTGTATACATTCTACAGTGAATGTATTTATCAGCACGAGAGAGGCATTGATAATGATTCATGCCATTCTGCAAGGAAAAACCTGCTCCAATTCAATAATCCATGACTGAAAATAAAGATGACCTTTTGTTTTGATTAATTCATTATTTGCATGTTATTGTAAGCTCACTTCACAACAAAGTACACCTGTCAGCTGTTCACTCATTTGTCTGAACTGAATAATTTCATAAACACTGCTCTCATTATTGACTGTACATTGTACATGAAACAAAATGGCAGCCAAGAAGAGCCCATAATGAGCTTTATGTTGTAGGAATTTACCTCGGTATTATGTGTATTATGCAGGAATAGCAACCCTGTGAATTGTTCTGATAACACTCACACTGAACGCAACAGAACTACAGTCAAGCTTCTCAAACAAGAAAGGTAGCTTGCAAAATAACTTGTATTCAGAGTTACCTCTTATTTTACATTTTGGTCTGCGAGAGAATATTTTTTTTTTTACGTTGAGAAGAATTTAAAGAGGACCATGGCTTTACCCAGACAAGAAGAGCATGAGAAAAATGCTTGCATACAGGAACAAACACCAGTCAGCACAGGGGACAACAAGCAATGTGTAGATACTGGCAGTCAGCAACCAAATTGCAGCAAAGTGCTTCTTATGAATCAGGATAACGGAGAGGGAGTGGAACTTGGTTAAGGGCTTTTGGGAGAATATGTCGCCACAAATACTGCCTTTTTCACGGTCCATCCATTTTGAGGGACCAAAAGTTACTCTGCAGTTGGCTTCTCAACGGTTTCTTGGAAAGGTGGGTGCTGCGGCGTCATGATAAAGACCCCTAAAAAGGAAACAAGTCCCTAAAACACTAGAATCCTCATGCAATTATCAGTCAGCATGAGAACCACAGAAGTGTCACTGCCATTCAGAGAGGAAACAAATATTTCAGTTCAATGAAAAAATAGTGCCATGGGCACAGCAGCTCACTTGCTTTATTTCAGGCTTTAGTGGTATTTCAGCTCACAAGCGGTACTATATTTATATGCTTGGATCCAACACTGGAAAATGAAGACACCTTTTGAAATTTGTGTAGGAAAAAAAATTCAAGTGAAGTTCAGCATCATGGTTTGATGTTCCATCTTTTTTCTTTTTTTTGCAGCTCCTTTCATGATATAGCTCCATTGCAGTACCAAGCCCCCAACACCAGATAATTGTACCCAGCATTATGTGCTGAGGAGTTAACCAGTTGGCTATTGGGCTTAAGTCTGTTTCTCAAAAAAGTAGTACTGGAGGAAATTAGGAGCAAAGCTTTTTTTATTTTATGCCCTCAAAAGTCTGTTTTGAACATTCTAGCTGTTTTCAAATGCTCTCCAGCATCAGAATGTAATTCCAACTATGGCCTAATGGCAGCCATATTCGATGTCGAGTTTTGAAACCTCAGAAAAACTTTAATCTCCATATCCATACGCACCTCCAAACTAAATTTCACATTGATCCTTTCAGTGGTTTGGAAGAGGAAGATCAAAGTTAACGCAGACGCCGCCGCCGCGTGATCGCCCAAGATCCCTATGGTCTGTTAGACCAAGTGAGCTAACAACAAAACAAGATGAGGGTGAAAAATACATGTCAGGAGTGGAACACATTTTTTGTTAAAATTGATATTAAATTCATAGAGCAGTATTTGGAGAGAGTACTGGTTACATTGATATGTTGATATTGATATTGATATTACTGGATATACCTGGCGTGTCTTAACATACAAACCAAAATTAATGCCAAAAATCAAACGTTGGGCAATGTCACAAAAAGCCTTTTTTCTTTTTTTTTTTACCCCGGCCATCTGGCCATACAGGACTATAGCCACTCCTCTCATTCAAAGAACTTACAACAAGCAACTTAATACAACAAGTTTAAGATCATGTCAAGTCCACTTTAATTTTGGATTCAAATATTTTTTTCTTACAGGAAAATTTTTTATTTTTCTGTGGCATATCATACATACCATTCTGAACCACAATCACATTACAATGAAAACATCGTCCAGTATTGCATCCCACAGGGAAACTGTATGCGTTGTAGAGTGAACACAATGTTCAGTTTTTTTTTTGGAGGTAAATTACTGACAATATAAACCTTTTAACTGACATTTAATGCTCAACTACAGTATACAATATTGACCAGCAATGAAGCCTTTTCCCTCATTAGTAACGAAAAAAAAAAACCCCACAAATTTACCTCAGAAAGTGGTTTGCTGTCTGAGACTAATTTTTTTTTTAAATTTGAAGGGAATCAACAGCTGAGATCATAATTTTGGACTACACAGACAGTCTTTCAATGCCAGCGCAACAGTAAAAAATATGAAATATCTAGCCATAACACTCGCAGTGCATCAATACTGACAAAGTATCAAACACATAATATGAGTAAACAGCATCTAATACAGATGGAATTAATTTGGGGGAAAAAACAAAAAAACAAGAAATGCAGAATGACAGGCCAAACCATGCCTAAATCCAAGAAGAATGCTCATTATTACACAGCAGCAAAGCAGAGCATTATAAAAGGCCATTTACTGTAAAATAAAAAAATAATAAATAATTTAAAATATCCATGGGAGGCAACTTCAACCTAGCTCACTGAAAATGAAAACTGTATGTACGAGTATTTTTCCTTTGCAAGACGGGTATCCAGAATTATCCATATGAATACTTCAATATGAACTATGTCCACCAGAGAGAATGTGTTTCTTGACTTGAAAAACCAGAGAGCCAAGTGTCACAATACAAACTGCGTCTCATTATCAATCACATTGCGAGACGAAGCGTAACTCCATTCCATTTCAGCTGCACATCATGCTAGAAATAGCAGGAGACACTGTCAAACAAAGTATTTCAACTGCAGTCAATTAATCATTAAAAATAAGTAAAAATCCCTCATCTTTCTGTGAATTTTCTGCCTTTTTAAGATTTACAAGCTATATGTGAAAAATGTTTTTATGAACTACACAATATATAGACATTCAACATATTCCATTTGATAAAAAATATTACCTTGTCATTTCTGCGCATGACATGACCCTTCATGACAAAAGGTACAAGGTCATTAAATTAACTCTAAAGCTGTGTCCATTCACTCTAGTCCTAGAGTGAAACTGATTGCCTGATTTCATTGCAGTGTAACCTGGGGCTTAAATCCATAGCACTGCACCAAAAAAGCATGACAAACACTATCCGTAAAATCACTTTCCCTTCCTTCTGACATTTAATACCAGTAAATATACAACTGTACTCGAGCAGCGTTCAAGATTTCTAAAATTAAGTACACAAATAGCTAAGCCATCATGGATGATTCCCTGTATATCAAATCAAAGCAGAAAAAAATTCTATCCCCATCTCCATTTTTTTTTTTTTAAACAAAATTTAAACAGAAATTATTCAATGAATACGACATTCAAACAATAAAAACATTATAGTCGAAACACAATAAAAGTCCCAAAATAATTACATTCATCAAAACACCTTTTCTCTAGCGTAGTAATGACAGAAAACAAATTTTCAACATTGAAAACAACTGCAAGGCAACTAATGATGGAAAAAAAAAAAAACGACAAGGACGTTTCAAACCATAATTAATCCTTAAAAACCCCCGAGGATACATTTTGAAAAAAAAAGTACTTATTTTGCTATATGACATGATTTTACTCTGCAATATGAACAAAATCCTGCAGAGATCAGTTCGGCATCGACAGAAACATCATGATGCCAAACTCGGATGTAGTTCCAAGTCAGTGGTTTTATGTGCTAAGACTGAATTTGCACATTTTACATCATTCTATTCAAAGATTATACTTATTTGCAAGGTTAGGCTTATATACAGTAGACGACTGGAATAAGAGAGGCTGAAGAACCAAATACAGCCTGGAGAAAGCCGACATGTTCCTCTTACTGGACGAAATCAAGTGAATTTTCCAATCCTGAATGAATGAGCTTTAATTCTGCAGCTTTAAAGCCCACTAAACACTGTTAACACTGATCTGGCTTATTTTGACATATGAATAAATGCTTTGCAATTAGGGGGACTTTATTCATAAGGGGTAGTTGAAATGTAAGTTTTGGGTCACTGAGCACACTGAATTAATATTCACAGATTTCTATGATAAGAGCATGTGGGCCTATAATCACACAAGCCACTCTTTTTCATGGCTGGGGGGCGAGGGGGGGGGGGGGGGGTCTTGAAAACATCTCACAGGGCATCACAAAATGCATTTACAGTTCAGATTAATATCGTCATTTTGATCCCTTTAGATTAAAATATTTTAAAAAGTGACCCCAGAAGCTGCCTTTTTTTTTTTTCTAAAAAAAACTATGTTAAAATGAATTACAGTAGGTGATGTAGGATTGCGAAAGAAGTGTGAGAAAGCAGAAACGCATAAAGGAAAGAAAACTGATGGTTATTGTTTAATGTTTCTCCTACGCATGACTATGGCCCTCCTGTCGACATGATTATTCTAATGTTTAAACTACACACTCGCACAGAAACAAAACAAAATAAAATACATAAAAACCGAAGATGCTTGAAGGATTATAAAAGCACCATATGAGGAGTGGGTATTTCTCTAGATGTTTCTCAGGATGTAGTGATGACAGTTCAACTAATGGCAAACAGACCAGAAACCAAAAGGCCTGGACGCAGGTGACATCCAGCGGTGATTGCAACTGTTCAGTTTGATCTGAAACAACCACGTTGTGACAGGTGTTGCAATTGCCGAAATCGGCGGTTCCTGAATTTGTCGAGGCACCCCAGCTAGATCCAGCAGTCAATGACTCCCTCCTCAATGAAATCTCATCATGGATGTGGCTCCAGACCTGGCTGAGGTACCAATAATGACGTCTGAGAAGGCTCCAGAATCAGTAACTTGAGTAACTTGGCAAACAGCTACTGGGTCAACGAAAAGTCAAAATTAAATAATTTTAAGAAATTAAGGTAAAAAAACAATTCATTACAGGCCATAAACAAATGAAGCGACTAGGCGAATGTGCTTTTGACAAACGGGCGACTTCAGCTGTTATTCACTCTCATGGGCTTTGGAGGAAGAGTGTGCTGGTCCTCTGCTTGCTGCGGGAGATGATCTGCTCGATGCTACAGAAGGTTCCAGCCACGAAGCCCACGATGCCCACCAGGCTGATGAAGCAGCATTTGAGCTTCACCCAGATGGAGAGGCCCTCGCTGTGGAAGGCAAAGATCTGCAGAAGGGGCGGGAAGATGAGCGCCAGGGCACTGCTGCTGACCGAGCCCACCAGGGAGATTACCAGGTCCAGCTCCGGGATCAGGATGGCCAGGGCACCTGCCAAGTGGAGCAGAGAGCGTCAGATCTACCAGGCAAGACCTGATTCTGCCCACTGTAATGTCACGATTGTGATCAAGAATCAATATTCAGTCAACCTGCTGGAAATTGCGAAGCACCAATTAGCATAGTAACGAAAGTTACGATGATACATGAGTGAGCAAAGTACGTCTAATACGTACTATACACGATGGCAAGCACCTCGCGACATGTACGAGATAGCAAAAAGCACACAAAATGCACAAGATGACAAGCAACACGCAAGATGAATAAGATGGCAAGCAACACACTACAAATACAAGATGACAATTAACAAACATAAATAAATAAATAAATTTAAAGTATTTATTTATTTATTAATTTACTTATACTGGGAGTCCGATTGAGAGCAAGCTCCCTTTTTCAACGGAGCCCAGTAGCAAAAAAAAAAAACCAAAACACAGAAACAGCAAGTACAATAAATAAATAAATGGACCTTCTGACAAACTATATTCTGTTCTGCCTTTATTAGATGCCATTTTTGTATGTTTAATGTGCATCAGTCTGAATAGTCACCAGAAACAATTCCGTCAAACTGCAGGGAAGTGGTCATTTGTGCTCAACCTCCATAGATAGAAAATATCACTGAAAGCCAGGGCAACTGATCATGCTTTGAGTTTCTGAACGCAAACTTCTCTGTGGAAATGGCCTTGGTTGAAGAGGCCACTGCGTCCACACTAAATGAGATGCTAAAAGTCCACAGGTAACGGAGGACACTCCAACAAGACACGGTATGATGCCCACTGCCGACTTAGCATTGGTAAAAGGAGATGAAGGTGTATCATCAACTAAGAGCAATGTCATTGTTTGGTTTCAATGTATTAACAACTAGAATTTTCCAAGCATGTAGATGTCCGCATGTAACCAGTTTTTACAAGCAGCAAATTTGGCATCAGACCAACAAAAAAAACAAAAAAGAAAATAAAAAAATAAATCGTACAAACAGTCCTACTTCACCACTGAGCCGATTCAGATAAGCACTCATTTCCCATTCCTTCCTTCAACCCTGCGTGACAAAATACATTGGAAATGTCATCATACGTCACGCTCGGCCACTTCTTCAAATTATCCATGCTTTCAATTTCTTTCTCAAAGACGGATGATTTTTCCAATTATCTCACACAGACATGCACTTCAATGTTCCTATTGTAGTGCGCACGTGATCCTCAGAAAGTATTGACGTAGTTAACTGCATTTCAACAACCGCAAAATGGCTGGGATCAGGCATAGTGACAGATTAAACACCATCAAAGGTATAAAAAACCATTCTGCGAGTAATCCCTATCCATACCGAGAATGTCCAATTTTCAATGTGTATATGTTTGAACCTCCAGTGACATTCAGATGAATGTAAAAGCATGGAAAATCAATGAAGGGTGATATATATATATATATATATATATATATATATATATATATATATATATATATATCACCCGATCATCTCTTATATGTATACACACACACATACATATATATATATATATATATATATGTATATGCACGCACGCACGCACGCACGCACGCACGCACACGCACACACACACACACACACACACACACACACAGTTACATCAGATTCAGACATGCAGAAACATCTCTACAAGCTGCACACTTAAGCCGTTCCATGGCCTTATTTTCTCAGTTATCCTATCAGCAGCAGTTAACACTGATCCCTGCCTTTCCCTCACCACCATTTATTCACACTCGCAAATTATCTGTAAGCACTTTAGACAGAGATACACACTACATTTACCCGCTGAGATATTCGTCCTCTACATTTGAACCATCCTAGTGTCTCAGGAGCATTGGGCTGCTCTAGTCCTAAAGCTAGAGTCTTAGTCCGGGCACTGTTAGGAGTGGTCATATCAACATGTCTTTAAGGCTATATATCCATACGCTGTCCGCTTGTGAACTGGTAGATTTGTGGCGTCGTGACCTTGTGACCTGGACTTGTGCCCTCAATCTCCACTGCAAATGACCTGTGGCGTGCGCACTGAACGCATTTTCATTTCATTTGTGGATGTTACCGATATGGTTGGAATCGCAGAAGAGAAGGTGGGCATTTATGATACTTATCGTCCCGTGATAATTATAGAAAGCATTTGCCGAAGACAATAGAAATGAAGAATAAAACTTAATGAAAAAGAGAATTCCTTTTTCAGGTAAACAATGAACGGAAATCATCGAGATGCTAGTAAGGATGCCGCAGTTGCATTCATTGTTGCAAGTTCTCAGGGAACAATGTATGGGAACACACAACAAGACAAAAGGAGGGTTCACTGTGTGTGCGGCGTACAACGTCACAGGTGAGCCCGAAAACACGCCAGAGGGAAACAGCCCATGGATATGTGGCCTATGAGGTGGGGAAAACTAGAGTACTTGGAGATGACCCAAACGTTCAGCAGGAGAACATGCAAGCTCCATGCAGGAAGGTCCCGGTAGGCTGGCCAGGATTTGAACCCGGAACCTTCTTATTGTAAAGCAACACTGCTAACCACAGCGCCAGCATGCCGCCCAATTCATCTCAATTCTCCCATTCCTCTCAGAGGTAATTACAGACTCTTCATGAGAACTGGCAAGCCCAGAGTCAGCAGTGTAGACATTCATCAAAGCCGCAGAGATGGACGAGGGGCAGGTGGGGAGAAGATGAATTGGAAAGTGAGCTCCTGAGCGAGAAAACAACGAACCGCCTTCAGCATTGATACCCGCGAACACATCAAAGCATAAAGAACAAGGGGAAACCAGCACGAGCAGAGCAGAGTCCTAAATGGCTGGCAGAGACTCCCTATAGGATAGCCGAAGGAACACTGGGCCTGAAAGATCACTAAAATATGACCGATAAAATAAAAACAGACATTGGCAGTAACCCATACAATTGATTTACAACTTGAAGTGTTTATTTCAGGGAAAATAATGGCATTGCAATTTGAAGGTTAAAGGTGTAAGATGAAGGATATAATTCACTATAGAATGGGATAATTTTGTGAATTGTGGAATATTGAAAGAGCAAAAAAAGTTTCAAGTGACAGCAAAGCAGTCAGTACATTGACAGCATGAGGTTGTATGTTGGTCACTGTGCACTAAACTGGCCTGGGCCTGCTGACAGCTCACACTAAATATGAAATATAAAAAACCTCCCCAAACGACAGCTTTGAACTGGGTAATGAGAGCCCAACAGGCAGTTTGGAGAGCCTAAATAAGTGGTCCGTGCTGTTGTTGCCCTTTGCCCCACTTGTGCCTCCCCCCATACAGTACGACAGGGACACTCCAGGGGGCCTCAAATCATCGAAAGCAGGCGCCACACACTATATCTCCCAAAAACACAAGCTCACTGTCACTTGACATTTCGCTGACAGTGGTTGTGACCAACTCAGAGAGCCCTTTCCTCAACAAAATGCAGCCACGCAGTCTCTAAATTTTTAAATCATTAATTAATTCATTAATTTATTTATTAATTTCCTTTTCTTCCCCTTCCCTCCCAAATCGAATGGAAAATCATTGGGACTGAAATGGCACAGGGAAGATAATCAAATGGCTAAGTCTGCCATTAAGGTCTGACTGACGTTTCACGGCACCACTTGGGCATAGGCCATAAGAACTCACAAGCCGCTTGCTGGCCCTTTCAGCACCAAGACAAAATCAGGGAACATGGCACAATGTATAACAGCTGTTTTATAAAGGGAAGCTAGTCTTTTAATGAAAAGCAGCTGCTTGTGGCAGACATCCCCACTTACTATCACTTTTGAAACCATAGTAATGACAGTAACACAATTTCACTATCACAACAATGAAAGAGCTTCATATATTTATACTTTAGATAAGATACACTTTATTAAACCCTGTGGGGTAATCTGTCCTCTGCATTTGACCCATCCTATAGTTAACAGCAGTGGGCAGCCACAGAGCAGCGCCCGGGGACCAACTGCAGTTCTAACGCCAGTTCCTTGGTCAGTGTACGGGCAGGAATGTTCCTGTCATGCATGTTTTTCTGGATGGGGAAACTGGAGTACCCGGAGGAAACTCACGTAGACATGGGGAGAACATACAAACTCCACACAGAAAGGCCCCAGGCCGGATTTGAACCCACAATGAGCAAACATGCAAATCCACTCATATCACTGGCATCAGTTCCTCATATCGCTCAGTGTCTCACTGCCTGTAAGGTAATCTCTGACATGAGGGCACCGATACCATCTCAGATCAGTTCACAGATCAAACATCAAACTGATGGACACCAAACTTCACATAAAGCATCTGTGGCATACTTTCACAACTTTGCCCACGGTTACTTCCATTTTTCAACAGGAAGGCAGTTTAAGAGGTTAAATGAACATTAGGAGACATTACAGGAAACAGCATTTAAAAGCTGATAAGGATTTTAGAAAAAAAAAAAGGGGGGGGGGGGGTTCTACAAGGCTCTGATTTATCAGTGTCAGAGATAAAATCTAAATTAGCCAAGATTGATGCAACATCCTGCTCAAGAAAACCCAACACAGCAAGCGCACAAAACAAAACTTGTGCCGTCATTTTACAGAGTAAAGCGACCTAAATGAAATTCCATCCCTGGGTGTGTGCACATAATAGTTTTGGAAGGGTAGCCATTTTGGGGACTCAGCAGTGATCTCCCACTTCAAAAGCAAGGCACTAAGGAGGCGTAATTGACTGATTAGAGCAGTAAAGCACATTTATCTGATCACTTCAGATTTAAGTTTGGCCCTGTAAGCAAACAACATATTCAGGAAAGAAACCAGACATTAACAAGCAAAAACAACCTAGAATACTTTGATCTTAAAAACAGACCTTAAGTTTACTTGCGCTGGGGTGCAGTAAGATCATTATCACTCCAGTAGTGTTAAGTAGGCAGTAAATCTTTCTTTTAGATAAATGCTGCAGCACAGTAATCTGAGGCTATTCCATGCAGGCTTCTACATGTACACTTACTGCTCCTTTCACCCACAATGAGGTCACAAACTCAGAGTTCCCCTGCGAATGACTCCAGCCATAACTTTATCATCGTACATGGCCTATGCCATGAGAACTCCTGCTGTTTATCCTTAAACAGTGGTGGGACCACAGGAATCTCAGTGCATCTCAATAAAGTGGGGACATCATTTAGCGTCAGAGATCATGGCTCTCCCAGAGTAAAGCCTACAAAAGACTCAGACACTCAGAGCAATGAAAATTATCTAAAGAAAGTGGGCGGAGCTGGGGTGAATGGAGAAGACCATGTGTTCACATATAACATTATCCAGCAATAGACAGTGTTGCAGAAGCCGATAAATTGAAGCCAAAAGTCTTTTATCAAATTTATTGTACGAACTAATTTTGAACAAATGGTGAAATAATACATATGAAACCCATCTGCTAAAATCTGTGGCTCTGTCTGGTACTAGCAAGCAAGAGGCCCTAAGAATGGAGGCCCGGAGATTTACACTGAAACAAGGTGGGCTGTTCTTTACAGTAAAGATTGAACTGATTGGATACAAAAGGACAAATGGCAAAGAAGACCATTAAATGAATGATCAACAGGGGGGGGTTGGAGGAACATTCAAAAGGTAACAACAGGAGTGGATTGGTTGAATAGCCAGGTACAGACAGGATGATGGGTAAGGGGGAGGGGAAAAGTGCCTCCTTCTACCACAGACCGTTAGCTGGGTTTTTGGCCTGGGCTAATAACAGAATTCTGATCAATAGAGAGTGTGACTCACTCATGACAAATTAGCGGTCAATGGCTGCTGATGGACATGCGATTCAACGAAAAAGCTAAACTCTAACCACAAGGCTCGTTTTTTTATTGACTTAGATCGATTTTAACGGTGTAATTGAATATGGATGAATGCAAAGGCTTTCATGCGCTCACTGTAAGCTGATCAGCTTGTCAGGGTTCAATTACTTTTTCATTAATTCATACCATCATAAGTTCAAATATTATACACAGTGGCATGCATTCAGAGGTTTAGAACGCATTTAGCAACCTCACCCTTTAACAAAGATTGATCTCAATCTGTTCCGGTTTGTATTACTCCAATTAACGAATTTATTTGCGGAAGTATCAAGTGCAATCCATGGCCTATAACGATTAAGAAATAATAATAATAATAATGACAAAATGATTACCAATATGGAATGTTAACAGAATATAACTGATGTGACAATGTAAGGATGGCAATAATCTGAATAAATGCAAAAAAATCCAAAACTTTCTCCAAATTCAATCTCTCGTTCCAGTATAATTCTTCAAACAACAAAAATTATCACAAGGTTGCCCTTGATTTCTTCACAATTTCTTCTAATAAGCATTAAAAAGAAAACATCTGAAGAAGAAATCTTAAGCATATCGAACCAACCAAAAACATTCAACAAAAAAAGTTCAGAAACACTATTTTAACCCGAGTATGTGAAATGTACAAAATGAACATAAATCCCAGGTGTTGTTTATATGACTGGTGTTAATCCAAAACACAAAAATTCATCAAAACATTTGATCAGACGACATCATTACCCCAAAACAGGGTATCCACAGGGAAGACCAGAATTACGTCAAGCCCAAACCATTAAATCAAAATGTCAAATAATGTGAAAAGGCGTTTTAATATCTAGTGCGACAACCATGTGCTCTTGCGACAGCTTGACAGCATCTTGAGAGCTTAAAACAAAAGAAAATAATCAAGAAAAAACACGGTTCTTAACATTTTTGTTGAGTATATTTGGGCTAAAGGCTTTAATTAAAACAGATGAAAAATCTGTGCCATTTTATGACTTCAGAATAGTCCAAAGGCATAAATGCTTCAATTAGTTCAACCGGATGCTTCAATTAGTCTTAGCAACTGTTGCGAATACAGCAAAGCAAACTGCAAAAGGTTTCAGTACTTAAGCACTTCAAGGTGAGGTTACCGGAGGCCTTTGATACTGCTGACAAGACATGACTGATTATACAACAACTGAAGCAAATGCATCTGCTCCCAGTACTCATTTCATTAAGGTCAAGTTATAAATACAAGTCATTATAAACATAAGAGGAAGCCATATAAACGCATCAGAATTCTTGCAGCCAGCCATTGCTTCAATCACTCAGTACTGTATCTGTGGAGCCAGGCCGCAGACCATATGTCAGCTGGAAACTCTCCCTCCCCATGCAGATAACACTTTGGAACTAACAAAAACTACCATGAACTCGCTAACTGCCATGAGCAGCAGGACATCCTCACGCAGTGCACAAACATTCACCAGATTAAATACGATATTTGTTATTCTACACACACTATTTACAGACATTCCTATTGTGCTGTAAATCGCAGGAAAGTTTTTTTAATGGGAAACGCATCGCAGGCTTTTAAATTACTGACAAGCTAATGGATATAAAGCACAAGGATCCACCAGTCATAATGTGCATCAACCTGTCAGTGATGAAACAGAGATATTATCTGGCGGGGACTGAAATGCCAAACATGACATAGTCGCAAAAGCAGCGCCGAGACTGCATCAAGGCAGTGGTCTCGAACACACACGCACATGCACACACGTACAAAATTGTTCCCACTCGCAACCTCTGTGTCCATTCACTGCACGCAGTTTCCCTCTGTCAGTAACGCCTCTGTTTTTGCTCACTTTATGGCTATTAATGTCTTTCTCATGGTACCTTCCAAAACACTTTTTGCTTGAATTACCTAAATTCCACCAGATGCATAAACGGACATAATACAGAGCAGGAAAAATAGAGTATGTATGTCAATTTAGAGGAAAACCAATCGGCCGTGGGGCCGATTCCACTATGCGAGCCAGTAGATTTTGAGGAGAAACAGGTGCTTCTTTTAAATGAGCAGATAGCTTTGAAGATCTATGTCCCAGCAGGTGACTCCGAGAAAAGATCTAATCATTCGGAAATGGAACATGTTATCTGCGTTCTCTGATCACCATCAAACAAACACTGGACAAAAGGAACACAAGGGGACACAGATAACCAACAGGCATTATAGACACAGGGGAAACAGTTCAAACAATTTAATTCACATGTCAGTTTTATATCTGCGTTTGCTCTAAAATTAAAACACAACCCAATCAGTTAACACGCTAAATGTCAGAAAATGGTGTTCAGGCTAATGGCTTCCGTTTATTCATTGAGAAAGCTTGACACTTCAACTGACCCCAGTTTCAGCTCGCCTCATACCTCTACATGTGTGCTTACTAAGCTTCTACCGTGTGCGAAGAGCATTTGCCAATAGGCAAATAAACTACTTGAAAACATCAGTTACTACAGTTATCTCAGTTATCTGATTTGTGAAACCAAGTGAAATAACAATTCAGGAATGAAATGTGATCACGGTCACAAGCAGAGCTTGGAATCAAAGTGACACTATCGTTAACTCCTGGATAAGCTGTTTGGGAATTAGGGACCAGTCATCCATGCAAATATCATATTTAGCCTGCCGCCTGTGGTTGTGCGAATGGAAAATTGATTGATTGATTGATTACGGAGTGATGCTCGAGTCTCATCACAACACACCTTCCTATGCCTTGTTTACAGAGGAGTAAAATGCACAATCCAAAAGGTTGAAAATAACACCCAAACTTGAAATATAAGATCCTAATGGTTGAAAATGAAGATTTTTAAATAAGGTTATAGAGATGGAACTCTGATGGGAAAACTTGAAACACTGTAATGAAGTCAGTTGAAATAACAGATATAGCCCCGTGATTAAAAGCATTCAAATTCCACCTGACAACTTTCGGACCAGAATTTCTAACCTTCTTTTTCAGGTTGAAATGTCATTTGTAAACCTTCTGAATTATGAGAGAGTGATCACACTTTAGACTTAGGAAGGTTTCAAAAAAGCCATACAGACTATGGAATCCTCACTGATAGCAAGCCTGAGGTGACAAAAGGACATCAATTATGGAAAAAAACAACTGCTGCAAGTCCATGGAACGTACTTTATTTCAATTTTCAGGGAAATTACTCATTGCACATAACAAGAGAAGGAAATGATAGTTATAGAACTATGATTGGAAGCCCCATTACAACAGGAAACAATGACATCAACCTCAGCATCTCCACATTTATGCAACAGCATACATGCATCACTGATGACAGCCATTTTCAGGAGGAAGATGGGTACACATACAATAGAGTCCAGGTTAGATAATAGCGGCATTGTGCATACTGTATGTGACATCCTTTAAGCAGTACATTACAATACCAACATGCATCTCTAAGGTGTGAACAGTGGAGAAAAAAAAAAAAAAAAAAAGCACAAAAGCACACGACCACATGAAAAAAAGACAAAAGAAGTGATGGTATTGGTCAGGAAATGACTCACAGGAGACAATAAAGTCTCAGCTGAAAAATGGGTCAAGCGGTTCTGCAAGGCTAGAGAAGAAAAAATAAACATCTGACCTGCTTACAAGTAAATCACTAGGTCAAAGAGTAAGCAGGTTTTGAAAATAAATGGAAGCAAGGAGCTAGTACGTGGACGGAGACCCTGATCTGGGTGGGGAGGGTTTTCTTTAAAATGAGGTGCCTCACAGACTCTAAATTTCTTTGAGCCCCCACTGAAAACAGTAAGGACCTCCCCTAAATCTCTAAACTCAACAGGATATAAATCAAAATCAAATTATCATATACTTCCTTATAAATATGGGGAATCTGCCCATCTGATACAAGCACAAGGCACGAAGCTGTATCAACCCGCTGGACAAAAATCCTGTATCGCCCGTATCCGTCCGCCAGGCAAAACCCTGTATCAGTGGCAGCAACTATTGCCACAGCAAGTGTCAAGAGCGTCGTTGGCAACGCATCACTTTAGACTCTAATTAGATGGTGTCATGCTGAGAGACTCGCAAGCTATCGTAGAAATGCAAATTTATTACATTAATGGAGAAAATCGCGTTTACACGCTAGTTAGCGAATTAGCCATTTCATTGACTTGAAAACATTGCAGACTAAAAGCAAATGTTAGTGTTACTGTAATGATGTCAATAAGAACCTGAAATAAATGCTTTGGATAAAATGCATCATTAATTTTGGTCAAAATCAATATATGATAAATAGAACATCATATGCACATTTTCACATCACACAGTGTACCAACCCTTGACCAGTATCAGCCCTCGAGCTTGTCTCAGGTTGATACAGCGTGTGATATGAAAATGCCCATATGATATTCAGTATTTATTGCATTGTAACTAAAATCAACACAATATCTGGTGGTGAATTCTTCCTTTTTGGACCCATTTAGAAAATTCTATCCAAATGTATTATTCCTTGCTCAGGATCTGCTGAAAGTCAAGTGGAAACGCAGATGATATTATGAATATTTTCTGTGAATCTGGGTTACAGCGTGCATGCATGAATGCTGGTTTCCTGCTTCTCTGGAGTGACTGCTTAATGTGCGTAAGCGTATCACAACGCAGGAGTCCTGCGCGAATGAACGCTTCACTCAGGGAAAATCAATATTTCCCATACAGTGGCCCAGCGTTTGACACCTTTATCCCACGAATGAGCTTGATATTAGTCACGTTTTGCGGTCATGAATGCATTTTTTGGTTTCGTTCACATTTTTCCAACTACAATTTCAACCCCTTTGCTCAGAAGCCAAATATGGCTATTTGTGCGTTGCCCAATTTAAGCCTTTATAATTTAATATGTGAGCTTCACAGAGGGGGGAAATGGCTGAAATGATTCAAGATACCTGTTATCATTTAGAATTCAAGCATATTTCACTCTCTTTTCATAATTTTTGTTCAAAGTGAGGGCCACAAATACACCTAAAAAATCTTCATGAAAATTCAGTAACGAAATTACATTAAAAAAATACCAGAAATGCCCGCGTTTGAACACCCTCGGCCTGACTGTGCACACACATGGATAGACAGACGACGACGAACTGATGACAATACCCTTCGGCCTGAAGTCGGGCCGAGGGTAAAAACAGAGAATTTAAAAATGGGAGTAAAAACAATGCATTTCTGAGATCATAAACTCCTTGACCACAAGTCCACTTCATGTGACAGTGCTTTTCCAAATGATCTACTCTCTCTATAAGCCAAATGAGACAGCTATCCAAGAGGCTTTCCATGCTGTCAGAGCCCTCAAAACAGCACAGTGTCAAATCATAAAATAATCATATGATTAACATCAATCGACTTTCTACTCATGAAGCTCAATATGAATCAATGATTTTCTCGTGGAATTTAGCATTAATTTATCAATACAGGTATAGATGGACATCAACAGTCACCAGTAACCTCTCCCAACCAAAAACATGCCTTTTCTCCAGGACGAAGTTTAGAGTTTTGTTCATTTTTCTTCAAAGCCGCATCAGCAGGCACACATGCTCATTAAAGGAACTGCTTATTTCATGGTCAGAACATTCACTCCAAGACTTCAAGCTTGCCGTTTACAATTCCCCTTATTCATGCAAGCTTAAATAAATTATTCTCACACCCTATAAGGAGTGAGTATAACTCACTAACACAGTAATATCTGAAATATACCTTCACAAAACAGACATTCCACCATCTAGAAAAAGAAGGCCATATGCTACCCTAAATTGGACAGAGTCCTCGGGGCAACGAATGAAGCAGGGAGAAAAAGTGTTAAAAAATATTTTTTTCAGTAGTCTCAGCCTCCAGGGCCCCATGGACCCTGTAAAACCCTGTTCTATTAATCCAAGCCCTTCCCTTTATATCAATCTGAAAAGGCGGCATGGCAAGGTACCAGGTGTAAAAATTCAGTTAAAACCATGTAAGTAACTGAAATAATGAGACCTCTGAGGAAAAAGAATGCCTCCGTCTTTGTTCTGCTGCCCCGTTTGGGTACCCTTTACCCTTGTGTGAAGCTCAAGAGCTTTGGAAATTTCCCTGACCTCTCTTCCCGAGTAGATACAGTTTCTTCAGCCAATTCAATTGTAAAAATGACTAATTTGGAGCAAAGGCTTTCTTCTTTTATTATAATTTCTAAAACATTACCATACTATGACTGTACTTCAACAATATTATGCATAAAAACAGGTACATGAAAATGGCATATTCTGATTCTAATAACCCAGTCCAGTACATTTGCAAAGCTTCAGCCTTCTCTCAGTCTTCCTTATCACTTTTTGTACAGCACATTGTGTGCTCAAACGAGATGGGTCAGGGATTGTCCTCAGTTTCTTGAAAGTAGGGTTGGGCAATCGTCTCTATTTTCATATCGCCTAATTGTGGTCACTGGAGATCGCCAATAGGCGATCCAATCGCCACTGGGGGTGGGCAGAGTTACATCACAGCATGCAAATCTGTATAGTTACTTGTAAGCATGGCTGACAGCAACTTGGTATCAAAAAAGAATGCAAAATCTGCTATTTGGGCGTATTATGGGTTACCCAAATACCAACGGTGAGCCTAAAGACATAGCACAGCCTATCTGCAGGTTATGTAAAAGATGTGCGCCAGTGAAGGACAGGCAGACCACTATTTGTACTATTTGTATTTATTTGTACACCTGCGGGTTCATCACCCCTCCGAGACTGTAAAACTGCCCCAAGCAATTTTTAAACATCTTATGACGGTAAAATTAGTCAAAAATCGCCTTAACACTCATCCTGCCAGTCGAATCAGGTCGACTTCCATAACCTACCACTGTCGACCCCCGTCGATATGCATATATGAGATATAACCACACGCCATGCTTAAACATGAGCAGGGATTAGTAACTCTGAGCTCATCGTCCTGTACCCATTTCTGGAACACACATTGTCCAGAGTCTCTTTTGTTCAGCAACATTCCCAATACTAGAGGAACAGCACGGTCACAAACTGAACCCAGCCACTACTGAATCACACATCACACATGAGAGACTCAGGTGATCAGCACTTGCTGAATTACAAGTGCAATTCTTCTATTATATGTAACATGGAACGCATATAATGATTTTGAAAACTCACAGGCTTGTCAATACAGGCTTGCTAATAAAATCGGTAGGACGGTTCAAAAGGGTCAGCCAATAGGCGCATTGTGTTCTGCTTACTCTCATTGTATGCACTGTAACTCAACAATGACAAGCCACAGTCAGAAGTAGGACATCAAGGCTGCAAGCAGTCAGCTCATTGGAAAAGACAGGGGCCAATGCAACCATATTCCATACATTGCTCCTATTGTGCCATTACTGCACATGAAGGTGTATGAAAGTACACCAAGTACCAGAAACGTACCCATCACGTTAGATTCCAAGATAAACGACACAATGCTTGTGAAGCCCACTCTCCCTACGACTCTCCCTCCATCAGACTGGCATACTGAATCATATCACATTCTACTGACGAGCTACAGCGCCCTCCGTAATTATTGGCACCCCTGGAATACTCTCACACTAAAAATAGTAGAAAAATGTAACCTTCAACTCAAGTGAATTTTAAGGGGGGGGAGGAATCCCTGACTAAGAAATAATTATTTTTCATAAAATCACCTGTTCCACAATTATTGGCACCCCTAACAATTCCTAGGGAATAAATGTAATTGAAGTATTTATGTCATTTCTACAGTAGTTTACAAAGTTGATCAGAGTATCTAGGAACAGTTAATAAGTAATTCATCACTTCCTATTTGCTGGAATATAAATATGACGTGACAGAGGCCATTTCTCTTATCCATTCTTCAACATGGGAAAGACAAAGGAACACACCATTCAAGCAAGGCAAATATGCGTCAACCCTCACGAGTCAGGCAATGGCTACAAGAAAACAGCCACTCACCTTCACCTGCCCATATCTACTGTCAGAGGAATCATTAAGAAGTTTAAAACAACAGGAACAGAGGTAAACAAGCCTGGACGAGGACGCAAGGTAATTTTGCCACCACGCACAGTGAGGAGGATGGTAAGAGAAATAAAAAGTTCTCCAAAGCTCACTGTTAAAGAATTGCAACAAATGGTAGCATCTTGGGGTCACAAAGTCTCCAAAACAACCATCAGGTGCCATCTACATGCCAACAAGCTGTTTGGGAGGCATGCACGGAAAAAACCTTTTCTCACTCACAATCATAAACGCAAACGTCTGGAGTTCGCCAAGCGATACGAGGACCATGTGCTTTGGTCAGATGAGAACAAGATAGTGTTTGTTGCCAAATAGCTCTAAGTGGGTCTGGCAGAACACAAAAGATGATAATGCAGAAAAGCACCTCATACCCACTGTGAAGTATGGGGGAAGATCGGTGATGCTGTGGGCCTGTTTCTCTTCCAGAGGCCCTGGGAACCTTGTTAGGGTGCATGGCATCATGAACGCTTTAAAATACCAGGACATTTTACATCAAAATCTGGTGGCCTCTGGCCGAAAGCTGAAGATGGGTCGTCACTGGGTCTTTCAGCAAGATAATGACCTAAACATGTGGCCAAATCTACACAGAAATGGTTCTACAGACACAGAATCAAGCTCCTCCCATGGCCATCTCAGTCCCCAGACCTCAACCCCATTGAAAACCTGTGGAGTGAGCTGAAGAGGAGAGTGCAGAGGAGAGGACCCAGGTCGCTGGATGATTTAGAGAGATTATTCAAAGAGGAATGGTCGGAGATCCCTCTTTCTGTATTCTCCCATCTTGTGAAACATCATAGGAGAAGATTAGGTGCTCTTTTATTGGAAAAAGGGGGTTGTAAAAAGTATTAACATCAGGGGTGCTAATCATTGTGGCACACATGATTTTATGTAGAAGAATTATTTCTTAATGTGGGATTTTTTCCCCACTGAATAAATGCACTTGAATTAAAGGTTGGATTTTCTTCTTTTTTCCCATTGTGGTCCTATATTATTTAGGAAAAAAACTGAATTTATTAGAAGCTAAAGAATGTATCTTAACCAGGGATGCCAATAATAATTGAGGGCGCTGTATATGTAATTGTTCCTTTTTTTGTAATATACACTGAGGACAAGGCAGCTCCCGCAATTCTGTGTCTTTGTGCTCATAAATACAGTACATCATTCCCATTGATTCAACATGTTCACAGACGACCCCAAATGCAACTTATTCGGCAGTACTTCAGCTGAGTGCATGGCTAAAGCATTTAAACTTCTCTTCGGAGACCAAGAGCTTTGAGAGTCTATGGATAATTGAACACCCGCAACCTTGCCGTAAGAAATTTACGCTTTTCTTTACCAGTTTGTCTGCAATGCAATTCTCCACCCACACAGTGATGACAAAAGATTCATCTTTTTGTATTCTGAATTTTTTTAAGTTACTTTTTATTTCAGCAACAAATGATTAAAAAAAACGAAAGTAGTGAGCAGAGCAAACCAAAATATTAGCCCGAAACACAACAGTTACCTTGTACACCATTAAGAGCATGTAGTTTGCCTAATCCATGGGGAACACACGCATGCTAAAAGTCTCATGAAGCACCAGGGGGAATGCCTAGACAGTGCACAGCATACAGTATTGAGTAACTGACAAACAAAATGTATTTAGTTAATATCCCTTCCATAGCTACAATAAAACAAGCAAAGTGCGAATGCGGTACGCCTTTATAAACCTCATCAATTAACTGGGGGAATCATGAAGAAACAAGACATCGGAAGCATAGTAAAAACACAAAGGAAAAACTAGAAAATCTGTGTCCCAGCGTTACCAACGCCCTCACATCTGGGAAACCTGGCAAAATTTCCTCAAGTCAAAACACCTGAAAAATCATAGAAAAATGTAAAAATTCAGAAACAAGGTATGAGATGCACACCTTCAGTGTCCCTTTTCAGCACATTGATAAGTTCAGTGAATTCTGTTGACCAGGTTTTTGGAGGAAAGGCAGAACAGAATGAACCCCGTACAGGTGCACGTACATGCAGACATACAAAAGTAACCCTATATGCTGGCAGCCATAGCCGGGCATCAAAAACATAAAGGTCTGCAAACAGGCCATGCGACCCTGGAAGGATGAAACCATTCATAAGGCATAAACCATAAACCATTCATCTGCGCAATCTATTTTCAGCACCGGTGACAGCAGAAGACTCCGAGCCAGCACTTCAGGGCACGGCAGAGATTGCATGTTCTCAGTGGTACAAACTGTACCCAACAGTGAAAGCAACAGAGTCTGCAGTCGTATCTTTTCTAAAGTACCTTTTTTACATCTGCACTGCTTACCAGAGTGTTGTAGACACTTGAGCAGTAATGACAGTAGATTGGATTGTCTATACGGGGATTAGATTGTCCTTGCAAGAGAAACGGCAATGTAAGAGGTCGTTAACACTACACCAGTGTGATCAAGATGGAGGAGGTTGCCTGCAATAGAGTAATAATAACAGCGAAGGAGGTTGTCTATGTTGATGTAATAGCAGCATATGGGACCATCGAAGCCACACCTGAGTAGTGACAGAGGATGAGGCTGTCGATATCAGAGTAATGGTAATGAATGGTTGTCCATGAAAATGTTTGCATTAAAACGGTGGCAGGGGATAAGATTGTCAATGCTCGGAAAATGTCTTAATCTCCAGAGTAAACTCAACTTCTCAGTCACATTAAGTGTTCCCAGGACTGCCCCAGTCTATTATGTTTAGTCCGAGGCTTGGTAGAAATCCAACATGATGATTGCTACAGCACTCCCATCAGCCCAACCATCCGAAACAGCCGAACACTGACCACAGACCATCAGGAAACGAATTTATTGAATGCAACTTGGAATTGATTTCCCCAGGAAGCATATAAAATATGCGAGTGGTCCAATTAAAAGACTTCTTCGCTCATTTGGCATTGTCATGAAGAGGCTTGTCACTTGACTTCAGAAACTTTCATTTGCCCCAAGGCACATAGGCCACTTAAGTGGCCCCTGAGAGGCTTATACCACTTTAAGCTTAATGAGAAACATGGCTGACCTCATTAAAATAATTATTCCAATAGATTAATTACATTGATTCTGACCGATGGTTGCTATCACTGGACCGAATAAATTTACATAATACAGACTGATGAGCTGAGGATTTAATTATTGTATGGCTTATGACAAAAGGTCAACAGTGTGAAAATGGAAGATTTAAGTTACGACCACGTATACCTAAGAATACAGCAATGGAGCAGTATAATGGAACTGAACTCACAGCAAAATTTATCCATCAATTGGTATTAGTATGTGCATACCTTTCCAGAGGCTTTCAACGAGATGCCACATAACAGGGTGCAAGGTTAACCCAGGCCTTGGGGAAAAACAAAGATTATTTGGCAAGTTCTGGCCAAATAATTATTTTGCCCATCTGGCTCTGAAAAAAATGGCTCCTAAATGCAACAAATGGTTAATTTTTGAAGTCCTTAGTTGTGTAAATAAATGTAATGTCTTTAAACAGAAAGAAATTCCCAATTCAATTTTTTCTATTTGGAAATAAGCAACATTACACAGTCAGAAATTTGTGGACACTGCACTTCCTTCCATTTACATTTATGTAGCATGTCAACAGAACAGCACGATTACATTCTAGATGATTTTGTCCTTCCGACATTTTGTGGTGGGTGGTTTCCTGCTTCAGCAGTGCAATGCTCTGATGTGAAGAGTTTGTTGAGATCTAAGAGGAACAACTTGACTGTCCTGTGTAGAGGACTGACCTCAAGCCTCTGAAAAACATTGGGTTCAATTGGAGAAAACCAGGCCTACTTCCTGACCTTGTAAATAGTTGACTGGCAGGAATGTAAGAAATTCCTAACAGGATGTAATATGCAGTGGAAAGCTGTCACAGACCATAGGCAACTGCAGCAACTAGACAGAACAACTTTATATTAGTGAACTCTTGAAAAACCACACAGCTACTTGATTAACGTTAGGGTTATGATTCCAGTTAGGGTTAGGTTAAGGTTGGGCATAATTAAAAGCATAATTAGGCGTAATTTGGTTATGGTTGCAAAAGGCTTCATAGAATGTATGGAAGACCATACAATGTCCTCACAAAAGTATTGGCGCTACGCAAATATGTTTGCGTGTCTGTGTGAGCACATGATCAATTTTAAATTCTTACACATGGTGGAGAGCTTTGGGAAAAGCACTCTTTCTGCTAAAATGAAGGGGGATGCCTAGGTGACTTTGCTTAGTCTGCGAACTCCGCAACCCAGCCCCGGATAAGTGGAAGAAAGTGGATGGATGGATGGATGGATGGATGGATGCATAGGGAGGGGGAAAATGCTTTTTCACAGCAATGTACAGACTTCGTTTACCAATAACATCGACTGAAGCCTGAGGATTTTGACATGGCCACGAAGTTTGCACTCTGATCTAGTGGCTCTGTTCACTAGTCAGTTAGAGAACAGCTTATTCCACAGAGGGGAAGCACACTCGGAACAGTCTGTTTTTTTTTTTTGAGAGTCAGGAATGACAAGAATCTACGGATTATGAATTCACTGATTTTTGTTTTACGTTTTGCCAAAAAGTTTATAAAACCTCCCTTTTGGATAAGCAAGATTATTAGAATTTGGAAAACTAGTAAAAGAGACCTTTAAGGTCATTCAGGGTTTGTCCTACACATTGTCACCTGTGTAATACTGTTATAGTGCAAAGCCACTACAAGATCTAAAAATGGTCAAAAATGGCATTCACTGAGAGCTATGTAACTGGAAAAAAATGAACTATCATGCAAGCTAGTGAAATTGTGATGGGAACAAAAGCAAACAGCAACTTTGGGAAGTGAGCCAATTCCACCAACCTATACGAGCGTGCGTGCATGCCTGCACACACACACACACACACACACATACACACACACAGAGCCACGCATGCACACATTTTTAATCACACAATTATGTTCTTCGAGCATGAAATCAACTATATCCCCTCAAGTCTTAAGGCCATTTCTTACATTTAATACCATTTCATTTATGGGATGAAAGACCGGGTCATGCAGCGTTTTTCAAAAGCAAAGTGACAAAATACCCTCAGGATAGTTTCAGCAGAGTTTTTAAAAAATTCTCAGCCGACACTTTCGGCATGATGTCTGAAATTAAGGGGGTGGGGGGGGGAGCAAAAAAAAAAAAAAAAAAAACATAATGACTAATAAAATCATCCATATTCATAAAGGAGTTTTGTATGCCATGCACTTCGTTTACCCTGAATATGAAGGGAGAGAGCAATTTCAAAAAAGCGAAGTTACCGAACAGCCAACACCACAAATTTAGCGTCTTTTTTCAGTATTTCTAAAGCTTATGTAATGGTCTATTCAGGACAAACAAAAAGGAAATCACACAAATTAGTGCCCCACTTTAAAACTGAGGGGGGAAAATAAGCCTTCACAGCCAGAAGAGTGACTTCTCGAAGGTCTGCTCCACACAAGCAGCAGTGACTGCAAAGGAGGAGGGGAGGTGGCAGGCACAGAGGGCTCAGTGCTCCAGAGTTAAAGAGCTGCAATCAATTTTGAATCACAAAGGATAACATAATGGGCAAATAAACCTGAGATGTCACGGCAGAGAGACCCTCCCTTCCCCCAGTTCCAACCATCTTGAAGGCTTCCAGAAGCAGGGCCCGTGATTTTCACTCAGCCCCTAACCTCTATGTCACCTTTCCATACAGGTCAAGAGTCCAGGGATGCAAACAGCTCGCTTTTCAGCGACTCTAGCTTTTCTCATGTCAGTTTGAGTGACTTCTGTGAATTCGAGGAGTTTTTTTTTGGGGGGGGGGGGGTCTGGCATGCTGCGGTCATAAGTCTGTGCTGAGTGGGTGAACTCCTTAAGCTGGATTTATACTTCTGTGTCAGCTTCTGTGGCGACATGAACCCCCACCGCAGAGCCTCTGCGTCGCCTGCCGTGCACCTCAGAAATCTTTTAACTGCGCATCAAAGCAACGCAGACCGCAAGGGCACTGATTAGTCCGACCCGAGCCTAGTGACGTGTGATTCAATGTCATTTAAGGAAATTACAACAGTGGCTAGTAGCTAGAAAATGACAATAGCGGCTAGTAGCTACCTGGCTCACAGAAAGCTGTCGAACCTAGCGTGATGGTTTACTACAGTCGATTGGCTATCTCTAGTTATGCATTTTTCTATTTTTATCCGCTGCTCTTTGTCACCTTATGAAAGCGATGCGGTTGCTTATAAAGCTACCGGGAATCCGATAAATGGCCACTGAAAACAGTTCTCCGGTGGACTGGCTGCATTTGTTTACTCTTGCTTAAGCAGAAAGCAGCAGCAGAGAAATATGTCAAAGAACATTCCAAACGATCATTAATTGAAAAGCCTACTCCCTACTGCCCTTCAGAATTCTCACTACGAAGGACAGTGATTTCACAGGGTGCAGACTGTTGGGATTATTAACCTATGGAATGAACCAGAGCCATGTCGAGAGAGAGTTGCGTCAACTCCGGTCATTCCAATGGACCAATTTTTTACAGTAATGGCGGGTCGTGGAGTCTCGCAATAGTTCCCGGAAGTTAGCGACGAAGACTAGTCCAGCAGCTGAGATGAAGCGGCATGGACCATTCGTGATGATCTTTCCAAAGGTAAGACGAGTTAAGAATTAGACTGTATATTGTCAGCACATCTGAATTAAATTAACACGTACAGTAAAGCGTTTTCCTGGATTATCCCTTGTAGAATTCGAGATATATTGAACGTTTACGGACAGAAAATTAGGCTAGGATACTAGCTAGGAGCAGTTAGCGACATAGTTACTAGCGCCAACCATGAGCAGCAGCATTATGAAAAACTCTGTTACTTAGTGTCATTTCATCCAATGACGCGATATTCGAGAAAAAGGCTTCTTGAAGTGATGTTTTTTGCGGAGTGGGGTGGAGGAGTGAAATTAATTAACGTAAATATCAGACTGGCTACAGTAGTGGAGGTGGTGAAGTGAGGTTCTCTTAGAGTACAAGGTAGCTAACGTTAGCTACTATAAAGTTGACGTTACACAATGTTAAAGCAAAAAGCAATCGGTTGCGGATACATCGCTATTAATATTGATTGTTAGAGCTAATTTTTTACTGCTATTCACTGAACTAAAACGTTATATATACTTATAGTTTTTAGGATTTGAGATTCAATTGACAATTACTTGTCAATGTCGCTGCTCACTTTTGGATTGATGGTTAAGGGAGAGGGAAGCTGGAGGTCCAAATAGAAAATTGAGAACAGAAAGTATTGGCCAAATAGGCCAAACAACTTGGCAAATTAAACATAGAAGACTAAGTGGGGAATCATACTGAATAGTATAAATATTGAGCTGTACTGTATTACTTGTCTGAAAGACGGCAAAGAACACGATCCATCTTTATACCAATTCCTGTTACATGTTACTGATGCCACTCACCATATTTTCCTAAAATTCAGCAGCAAAAGCTGATCACAACTACTTAAGTTCCATAAGCTAATTTGGGAAACAAAGACCAGCCTCATCTCTCAGCACAACTTCCCACCCAAGCCCATATAGGTGTGTCTAACCCATTCTCCTGTCTTTTTCTCCCCCCCTCTCTCTTTCAGCAGAAGAACTGCAGACGATTCAATATAAGCCAAAAAAATCCCTGCAATGAGACAGACGACATTCACCCTGCACCCTGAGTCTTAACTCCCTAAGCTGTGCAAGCCTTTCTCCTTTTCTTAATTTTAATAAACTGGACAAAAAGCTACCAAATCGTGTGGTCTTTGGTTGAGAAAAAATGCATGTGCTGTTTGAATATGATCACCTCACATTTTTGTTGTTGTAATTTTGAATGATTGTTAGATTTCTCCTGTTGAATTGAGCCTACAAACTGAACATTTGTACTCAACCCCCCAATGATTGGAGCATCCCCACGCAGCACAGCAAACCATGGTAGAGATTATATACAAGGACAACATGGAGGAGGAGGCACTGACAAACTGCCTCACTTGCTATTCATGTTTCTAATTTTATTCAAGATTTCTGTTTTATGAAGTAATTGTAGTAAATAAGAGCAAAATAAAAAGATATACAGAAAATGTATGTGTATAACAGTATATGTTTGTATGTTAATGTGTCTTGTTCTGTCTGGATATACATAGTGTTTAATGAGCCCTTCCTGAAAATGTTACTATACATGCAAGCCTAGATAAATGTATACCTTCTGCATGCAAAAAGTCAATGAAAAAGTTGTTCTGAACTTATGTATTGGTGTTTAGTGATAAGTGTAGATGTGCATAAAATTGTGAGCAGATAAATTATATTTATTACCAGTGGATTTTCTAAGATACCACACTGAACATTATGCTGCTTTTAATAATGCAGGGACTAATTGTGCTGTCAGTTGATACTCATTGATAGTCACCTGTCAGTCCTCTGTCCTTTCTGAAAGTCATGAAGATTACATTAGTTAATAACTGAATTGATAACTTAGATCCTTGATTTCCATGGGATGATTAAAACCCCAAGCAAATTAAGAAATGGTAGAAAATTAAACAATTTGAAAAGTTCCTTCCCCTCCCTCTGCATAATAAACAGTAGGATGGGATTAAACAAGCATTGTTGTCAAAAGCAAAAACCAAGAATTCAGAGCAATCGAGAACAGGAACACGCTCTTTATACTGACAAAATCTCATTTTAGTCATCTTAATTATTCAAATAATTCGAAGGCACTAAAACTGCTCGAATACTCTCTGTACCGAGTGCAAATGTTCAAAATTCTACCGTTGAATGTAGCTTTTTCGCGGTTGTTTAACGTTTGGGTGACTTAAGTGAGTCGGCGACATTCATTCAAGCCTAAAATATGTAAACAAGGCAGAAATAATGCTATTTATTGACTAGTAATTACCGAGAATTGCAGGTATGTCTCTCTGCAGCCTATTTGATAGACGCATTTAAATTGCCCACCAGCGACTTCCGGGAACTATTCGCCGTCTCCATAAACCACGTGACGATCGAGAATTTCGGACCTCCGTTGACCCAACTCTCTCTACATGGCTCTGGAATGAACATAACGTAAACACTGTACCAACAAGTCTTATTTGATTTCACGACAGGTCCTTTGGAAACGTAACGCCACTGAGCGGTTTAGGGGTGAATTGCTTTGTGGCACAGCACGACGCAAATGACCTCAACGCAGAACTTCGAAAGGTCCACGATGGCATCAAGGCGACGGTGTACCCTTTGTGTGGAGTTGACAAAGAACTACAAATCCAGCTTTATTCTCATTTGGATGATGTGTCGTTGGATCAACATATGTGCAGCGCAACGCACATAGCCAGTCTATGAAAATTCTCTGGTTACGCTTTGGCTACGGCTCTATTTCTTTGACTGTCTATGATACGGCTAGAGAATCTTGTGCTGGTCCTCCCCGCTCCGCAGTACGAAACGCCAAAGAATTCCATGTGGTGTATAGATATTTTATAGAACACAAGATTGCAGATAGGGTACGCTCAAGTGAAGCATATATTCCGGGAGAGGAAGTCAAATTCGCACGTAGACTCCCATTCATTTTCGCATATTTTAAAATTATATTTTCAAAGACATTTGCCTGCGAGTCTGTGTTATTTTGGTACCTCTGTGCAGAGCAACATTTTGTCTCCCTTAATATGTGCTTTTTGGAGGATGAAAAGAGGCACACTTACGAAAGGGAAGATCGAAATGTGACTTGTTAAAGCGCGAGCAGAAAAGTTAAGTTAACGTGACTGAGGCTTTTAATGACCCTCTGATAAGATAAAGGCTTGGAAGTTTTTGTCGTTATTAACAACATATTGATGTCCGTGTACGTTATTAAATTAGTCCAATTTCCTCACTTCATTGTAACCTGGTTGAGCATATTTGCCATCTACTGAATTGTTTATATTGAATCATATGGCTTATAGCAACATTATTAAAAGGAAGCGCTAGTTAACTCTGGCTACAAGTAGCTAGCTTGTTAGCCACTTCATTAATTTTATTAACTGCTAAATCAATGCAGTCCCTGCAACGGTAAGCGTACCAAGGTAGCTTGCTGGTGACCATTATCAATCGCTTGTGTTTGCTTTTAGTCAGTGGTCTATTCAAGTCAATGGGACGGCTAATTAGCTAGCTAGCATGCAAAGGCAATTTTTTCTATTAAAGTGACAAATTTGTGTTTCTACGTTGTGAAGCCCTTCAAATGAATATTGCTGCAAAGGGCAGCCGCACATCTCAGCATTTTGATGCTTATATTGACTTGTTTGAAATTGGCCTCAGAGGAAACCATTCATTTTTATGAAGTTGGGTGTATCATTATGGTGGCTGGGTGCTTCTCTTAGGATAATGCAAACATGACATCATCAGCAATCTATTGTTCTAAATATATATATATATATATATATATATATACACACACATCTGTAATGTGGTGTCAAAGATTTGATGTAGTAAACTTGTGTCAGGTCTGCCCCACAAGCTAGAATTATAGTATGGCTAGCTGTATGAAAGTACGATGAAATTATATCGACTGACAGTTCCTTGTGTATTTTGCTACTTGTCTTCTAACAACAGCAGGCTAGTTGACTACATCCTGGTCTATGTCTCTTATTAAAGTCGATTACTTTTCTACTTCCGTTTCCCGAAATGTTAATGTCTAACATTCGCAAATACTGTCACAAAATTGCGTTTTTCCAACTTGAGCTCCAGTAGAAGCATAGAATCTCAGCTAGTTCTAATCACGTTGTCGTTTGCCAACCAAAAAAGCAAGCAAGCAAGTAACTCTAGCTGGTATCTAAAAGAATTGGCAGGATGAACGGCACTGCGTTTTGGTTGTTTTGCTTTCAGAAAAAATTTTTCTTCATTTTGTAAAAAATCTTTCAAAACATTCATAAAAGGTGATATTAAGACCATCTTTTAAGTGGATTTTTATCATGTGAACGCCTACAGTGCATTCCTTTCACAACAAAAATATGATTTTCTCGCATCGCAAAATTTCATAGTTTATCAGGTTTGTGGCGGGCATAAAATCCACATTTTTCAAGGTATTGCTCTGAAATTTTCACCATAGCATCTGTTTTTTATATTCTATACAATGACAGCCATTTTTGGGTAGGTAGATACATGGTGTATTTATGATCCATCTGCCGGGCAGGTTCTGCCACCAATTTCTAAAATTCTATGACCAAATAATTTTTCTAAATATTTTCCTGGGAAAATACACGGAATGAGTATGACTTTGTATAGCTGGTGATATTAGCATAAGAAAAAAGAATTACAGGAAAATATGGTATAGTTTCTGAGATATTGTTGCCACAAGATTTTACATTTTTCGCCAATAATGTATGGTTTTCACTAGTTGACACAATTTTTATGTGTTTTTGGTGTTTAGAAGTACTTAAATTGAGTTAGTCCAGGCTTGACCCCTTAAGATTCAACTATGTTCATTTGCAGAATGAGGGAAATTGAGAAGAGGGAGGTAATTAGTTGTTAATGTATTCAAGATTTCATTTTTTTGTTATACAGTTCAGATGTTCAAAAAAAAAAAAGAAAAAAACCTAAACACGTATGGGCTCTTGCTCCGGGATATTCAAATATCTTAGTTTGAAACTGACCTTTTATTATTTGAAGTAGGCCACTCTACTCACTTTGTTCAGTGTAAAGAGTGTGACGAAATGTATAAAGACTTGGACCTCCATCAAGATATTTATACCTAAAACTTGACTAACAAAATCCTGTTATAAATAACAAATTCCTCCAAATTAGTGTTGGTGAATGATATTTGGAGTTTCATTTTCTCTACAGTCTACTAGTAGATTGACAGGATGGCTTACACTTTATCTTTGCTCAAGTTTTGCCATTTATTGGGGTGGGTTGCTAGCATTTAGGCTATTTGGTTTCTGCGCAAGTCTATTGTAAGCTCGCTCCATTTTAAGGTGTGCTTATTTAGGATAGATTGAAGGGGCCCTTGAGAAGACCATGCAATTGTTATCACCAGTATAACCATTTGCAAACAAAACATACGGTATTTATCTTCATTTGATAAGTATTTGATCCCCAAAACCCACCAGATTGCAGGAAATTGCATCATCAACATGCAAATTTCTCTGGGGGAGGACCCCCAGATCCCACCCTTTTCTGACAAGCCCAAAATGCTATGCTGAAGTCACTTTGATTTTGCAAATGAAATGTACCATGCATACTGTGTGCTGTTGGAAATTTCCAGTCAGCCCAGGTTTTATTGAGGTGGCTCACATTGTCTTAAACTTTTTTTTTTTTGGGGGGGGGGGGGCTTCGACAACCTCTTTTCACCAAGCCTCTGTTTGCATCCCTGAAGATTGCACTTGGAATAGCGAGACCCAAAGCCCGCCACGCATTGTGCCCCATTCTGTCCCGTTACCATCAAGACCTAGAAATGTTGTCCCCTGCTTCACCGTGAGCAGGGAGCCAAAAATAGGCCGCGGTTAACTGGGTCCTCTGCCATCTTGTAAGAACTCACCAATTCCTCTTTGGACTCTACTGCAATTCCCCTTCCAGGTGTGGGTCGCTGCTGCATGCCCATTTCACCACTGCTTCATGGTAAATTGGAGAGTTAGATAATTCTTCAGTGTAATATTGAGGAGAAACCTTGTAGTGAGCAACAATTTCCTGTACTTATAAACTGCCTTGCCCTTCAGATGAACAATCATTGCAGTAAAACCTCCAGTAGGCCTGTCGTGCAGCTCAATGCGTGTGGATATGCACTTGCAGTAAATGAAAGCGTACCAACAGGCAGTTACATACTCACATAATAACTGTGAAACATGCATTTCATACTAATGTACTAGCAAGTTCATTTTTATGGAAAATGAAACCAACATCGTCCATTTTCATGCATGCCAGTTCACAGATGATTGGATGTCACTCAGGGCGTAGAATTGCTCATTGCCAATTCTCAGTGCAATCCGAAATTTAACAAGTTACACTACACCCTTCTTCATCGTTTATGCCTGGAACATTTCTACATTTTTTTTAGATGGCGTCCCTGCCAGCAGCAACGACTGCACAATTACGTGGACGTGTGCACAATGAAATGTAAAACGGATCGCCGATGGAGAACAGTTATACTGTCATCAGTCACATTCCAGAGGAGCCGCGTTTGTACTGTCAATCAATCACATGACATTTGGAGGACAGTTGAGAAGTGAAAAGATTGAGATTCAAAGAAAGATTCTTAAGATCAAGATGACCCCAGGGCAACAGAGGACAAATAAATTCCTATAAGCCAGTCTCTGTTGCTTAAAGTCTCTCATGCTCAATTTAAAACCCACACTGCACTTAAAAGAATGGAGTGAAATAAACAACATAAATCACATCAAACCAAAGGTATTGAAACATCCTCACTTAAGAGCTTTATAATGATACAAGAACCATTCAGTTATGTTTATCTCTAAAGAAAATAATCTGTCTTCAGGTAGGGTGGGGGAGGGGTCATCACAAGTCAAATTTGTGGGCTCCCGTCTCCTGATTGGTAGGGTCATTGTGGTCAGGTAAGGCAGAACAAAGATATAATATGCAAATCTGACCAGAATTTATTCATATTTAAAAATGAACTCCAATTATCAACAGATTGTGAAGAAATAACAGTTTTGACATAATATTAAACACGTCCATGCATTGTATTGCACAAATATCTACTGAAGTTAGCATGCTAACCAGCTAGCTTAAACCCCATTCTGTCTCGTAATAACACTTGGAACCACAATGAAGGCAGCGAGTCACTGTAGTGTACAGGCGGTCCTCAGTCCAGCACGACAGGAAAAAACGTAGCGCTTCCCCGAGGCTTGTCAATTATGCAAGGGTTCTCTCCCCGCTTAGTGAAAGGCACAGTAAACAACTTTGACAGAAGCACTTAGCAAGCAACCGTTATCATCATCCCAAAAACCCATATCTGGCAAGACACCATGTTTTGCGGATAAGAAAAGATGGAAATAAAAGCAAAACATTAGTTAACACTGGCATGGCTTTACACCACTGGAGACCGCTCTTGGCAAGTGAAGAGACGAGTTTTGAGAACGAACTTGCAACGTCTCATGTCCACTGGTAAGGAAATTTTAAAGATCAATGATGACAAAAACTGATAACACACGCCTTTAAGAAAAATATTCCATATAGTGTTGACGTGAGGTGCTGCTGAGACCGTTTTCTCGCAACAATGGTCTTGGTAAACGGAGCTAAGTAGGCTGTACCATTAACTACACAATGATGCCACATAAGAAAATTACGAAATAGCAACGTTATTTTGATCTACTTCCAGAATTTCAGCAGTTTGGTGAAATTTTGCAAATTCTAGCCCTGCTGTGAGCTAGCAGTAGGCTCCTGTTATAACTGACGACCGTGACGTATGGACCCAGTAAGGGATCAACTGGAAAAAAAAAAATGGCCGTCGGCTCGCCATACCGCAACCACTTGGGATTACAGTTATGATATGAGGCAAGATTGGAAGTTGGAAAAGTACCCTCTACATATCAGAGGAGATTTGCTGTGCCAGCACTATGTGAACAGCAAGCGTTGAGGGGAAGGAGGAAGAGGGTGGAACAGGAGACTGTGCTTTCTAGAGGAATGCTGCCCCCTATTTGTTTACAGCAGTTGAGACAATCTTACACAGAGCTCCTTAAAGAAAAAAATTCAAATCTACAAGGGTCGGACAAAGTGAACAATCCCTAAGGCAATGCCCCAAATACGTAAAAGAGAGAAGAAGTACTCTCGCTGTTCTTGTATTTAATTATTGAGGAATCCTCCATTGTGCCCACCTGTTCTCTGGGATATCCGTTTCCACAGCTCTCCCTCTCCTCAGAATGAGTAATGAGAAAGCTAATAGGCTCATTAGCTAGACACTCTAAATTCAAGAGGTGCAAATTACTCTCAGCAAAAGGTCAATACAGACAACGGCATCCATTACAGTAAGCTGTGCAGCTGCCTCACTTCAGCACCGAACCGCATAGCCAACTACACATGAACGGAACCAGGAAAAAAGTAGCAAGAACATTTTTTTTTTTTCTTTTTTCCCCCCATAAGTTTGGGATTCGTAACTGCATTTACTGGGCGCAATAAATCTTCAAAAAATATATATACAGTACAGGCCAAAAGTTTGGACACACCTTCTCATTCAATGCGTTTCCTTTATTTTAATGACTAATTACATTGTAGATTCTCACTGAAGGCATCAAAACTATGAATGAACACATGTGGAATTATGTACTTAACAACAAAGTGTGAAATACCTGTAACTGAAAACATGTCTTATATTCTAGTTTCCTCAAAGTAGCCACCCTTTGCTCTGATTACTGCTTTGGACACTCTTGGCGTCGTCACCTGAAATGGTTTTCACTTCACAGGTGTGCCTTGTCAGGGATAATCAGTGGAATTTCTTGCCTTATCAATGGGGTTGGGACCATCAGATGTGTTGTGCAGAGGTCAGGTTGATACACAGCCGACAGCCCTACTGGACAACTGTTAGAAACATACATAACTCCACATGTGTTCATTCATAGTTTTGATGCCTTCAGTGAGAATCTACAATGTAAATAGTCATGAAAATAAAGGAAACGCATTGAATGAGGTGTGTCCAAACTTTTGGCCTGTACTGTATATATACAAAAGTTATGACATTGATATGGTTCCACTCCTGGGGCTCTCTAGTCAGCAAATCCGAAATTTAAGTAGAGTGGAATTTTAACACAGGTGAAGAGAAAATGCCAATACTGTGTTTTCTTAACTATAAACTCATTGGGGCTCAGACACAAGGTGACCGCACAAGTGGAACCATATATGACCATGGCATGCAAGAGCATGAGCATGTAAGCAGAGTTCAGACTGATTACTACACAACTACGACCTGGCGGGAAATCTTGAGCTTTATTAACGTAGAATGGGCAGTAAGGGAAACGGCTGGAACTTCAAGGATCTGTTCTTAGAATCTATAGGCACCACACTGCTGTTATAACATAGAACTGCTATTATAACATAGAACGAGGTGCACGTATGCATTATTCACATCGCTCTCAGTGGGGAAAAAAGTTACAAATAACAAACTAATGAGTGCTTTAGTTTAGTAATGTGCTTTGGCAAAGGGGCTGGGCACAAACAAAGATCGGATAGCATTACCACTGTAATGCGCATAGAAGCTACTAGATGGCAGTATTGACCCTTCTTATGTTAAGCCCAGACTAGAGCTAGGTTTGAGCATGTCTTGGGCATGTCTGGGACAAGTCCCAGTGAATTAAAAAAGAGGTGTAAATATGGGAGGGGTCTGCAAAAGAGTATATAAGCAGGAAAATTGAGGGAGTGGAGTAGTAGGAGAAATTGCAAGGAGAAGGATACATTTGACCAGACCTGTCACTCTTTTCAAGACCTGTGTAGCTTTTTGTTGATTTTTGCCTGTGTTGGAGCATTTTCCTCACTGGGAACATCACCAAGCAACCCAACCAAAAGGACTGTAAATATTTTTTTGTTGTATATATCAATCTTGGTCAGTAGAGTAGTTAGTTGTTAGTTGTCTTTGTTCAATTAAATGTGTTTAAGTTTTAAAATTGTGTCTGTCATCCCTAGCTGTCATAAATATAATAACAAATTGGGGCCATAACACCACCTTCACTAACTGAGCTTCTTACCACAGCCCAAAGGTTTCCATGATGCATACACTGTGTAGACACAGTATATTCCATCCATACACTGCGCAGTGATGATAAGTTGAAGAATGAAAACCTTCTGCAGACTCCGTAATTGATTTTCTTTGAAAAAGAAAAGAAAAAAAATGTGAATGAATGGAGACTAAAAATGGAAGCCTGAGAGTGATTAGCTCACACTCGCGTGCACCCAAGGATGATAGACGGATAAACGCTTTGCTCCCAAAGCCAAGCCATTCGTGCTAGTGACTTAAACACCATGAGCTTTTACAATACCAGCTCTGAAATGACTGAATCAAAATAATAAAAAAAGAAACATAATAAAGGCAGTGCCATTTCCTCTACATTTCCATACCGAATATTAGTGTGAGCTTTTTGTCTCTTTCAAAAATTTTGAGTGCGAATATCACAGACGGGTTTGTTTCAGTCAAGCAAGAAGCCATTAGAAACTGCATTCTGCCAATAAATGAATGATGCTGGTCTCTCTACTATCAACTATAGGGTTGTGTCTTTAATAGCTTTACCCCTTCAATTCCAAACTTTCACACCAGAAAAAAAAAATACTCAAAACCACTTTCATAATAGTTTAACTGTAGTTTTAGTGTAGTTTCACTGTAGTTTGTCCGCATGCACGCACACACATCAACTGAAAACAATGCCAGTATTGCCATCAAAGCTGGTAATCAAATAGAAAACATCATGTGTTTAATTTTTATTCACCACACCCCTCTAATTTAACAGAGCATAGGCATTTCAGATCCTTGGAAACACTGGGATCTCCATTAGAATTTAAAATTGGCCTAAAGTTGCACAGGTCTGAATAAAGTGCTGAGCTTGCCATGTTGTTAGAGGGAATGTCAAATTGAGGTTAGCATGCAATGGCACTGACAGTTAAGAGAAGGCTCTGATCAGTCCTTATTACAAGATGATGAATATGAATGATGTTTGTGCTGGGCTGGTATCAGCTGCCAGCTAGAATTATAGCATTATCAAAGCAATCTTCCAACTGTGAAATGAAACTAAAAAAAAGGATATATTTATAGAAATCATTTATGACATCTGTACTGTTCACACAGAATACATTCGCCATGCCTGTTCCAATGAGGGGAGGTTCCAAGTAATATCTCAATAGTGCTTCAATAATGCATTATATAATCAACAATGCTTCAACCATTGTTGATAGAACAACAAGAAATTATATTAAAATACAAGCTCCAGAATAAATGGAAAAGAATCTTGCCTTTATGCTTGCATCGAGTCTATTCCTTCTCAGAGCAAAGCATTGTCATTTTGAACATATAAAGATGTCAACACTAGCTAGCTCTCAACAAACGGGTACACAGTCAGCATCATAGCAAGGAAGTAGCACCGCTATAACACTGCTGACTTAGTGATTCTTCACTGAAACCATAGTATAAAGCACAAAGCACATCTCTCTCTTAACTATATCACCTTGAGTTTCCAACAGAGGTGCATAATCCAGGGGTCAGAAAGTAAAAATCCTACCATGTTTTCATTCCACCTGTAAACTCCCGTCAGCAGATTTCACTAGTTAGTTTTACCTCCTAACTGAAGATCAGTGCCAACTGGCAAATCTTTTGTGGCTGGAACAATATCCTGGGATGGAGTTTTACTTTCTGAACCTGGATTATACAGCTCTGGTTTCCAAGCAGGAGGGTAATAAGCAGTATATCAATATTTCGCTCATTCTCGGACTGAGCTAGTTGTCACCTGATCTCAACTCAAATTCACTTGCCTAGGGAAAAAAAAAAAGCTAAATTTTATATCATGCTGCATGCATGCAGTCATCGAATCGCAGAGTGACTCCATTCACCATTGATGGAAACCTTATACTTTGAACGCCAGAGCCATTCCATGTCAAAGCAGACAACATTGTTGCAGCACCATCTCAAATTTGTTCAAACCCTGTCTATATCATGAACAGGTCCCGAAACCAAATCCTGTTAAATATTTCTTTTCAAGTCCTGTTTACACAATTTCAGCCCTTGACATGAGTTTTTCATTTAACCTCAAAACACAGAATCGAGGAAGCCACGTTTGGACATTAATATCTTGACAAATATCGTTCTTCATCTCACCAAACTTTGTAGTATCGAAGACAAACATGTTCCCAGCATGCGTGAACTATTAAAAGTTTATTCAATATGCATTTTAGTTTTCTACAAGGCTCTCGATTTGGAGGAGTGCAAAATTCATAACTGCGGTGATATTGAGGGACATAGAACCCCAATTTTTTGCATCGATATAATAATTTTTTTTTTTTTTTACTTCAAACAATTTTTTAAAAATTAATTTCATTCCTATATTTGAAATGTCTAACCCCAATGGATATGAAGATATTTAGAATAAGACAAGGCATGGTTGCATTATTTCTTCACGGTTATAAGACCAAAATGGTATGTGGGGTAACATAAATGAAAATGTGAGAGATCAGGGAAGTGTGCAGTCATTTAGTGTACAAAATAACCAAGTCTTTCTCTGTTCCCTTCATAAATGAGTACACATCGTTAAAGGCATTGTTTTACCTCTAGGAAAGAAATGTTCATCATGAAGAGACAGGGTCTTCTCTCATTATCCTTCATGAGTGTCGCAACCTGTGAAAGACTGATTGGAGCAAAGAAATTCATTTTTTTTGTCGGCTCTTTTTAATAAAAAATCATTAATTAAAGCTTCATTCTATGCTATCAGGGCCCTATTATGATGATGCAGTGAGCAGTTCCCTGCAAAATATTTGCATGGCTTAAACCTTCTGTCGGTTAGAAATTCAAAATCACGTATTATTCAGCGTTTTATAGAATGGACCCAAATCTGACCATTATAAATCATGTTTGCATGCAAACCAAATTGTTCAGTGAAGCATTGCTGCCATCACTGTGCAGTTCCACAAGATATTTTCATGAAAATTCATTTGCATGACCTTATAATACTCGCAGGAATTATTTAGAAAGGATGCTAATGCGCGCGAACACACACACACACACGCACATGTATACTTGTTCACACCCGGTCTTACAGAACTGAGATCTTGAATCACATTAGCTGAAAGTGCAGGTTAACAAAAACCAAACAAATCCATGAAATCAAATGGAAACTTCACTCCGAAAATTATAACAGTTATTTTTCCTCTCGCTGGTGGTGGTATTTATCCATCAAGATTGTTTCAGTGTGAGCAGCCAAGTTTTAAAGATATTGGTGGTAGAATTGTCTGCCTTCTCTTGAATGTAATGGAACAAGATGGCATTTGGCTTGTGGCGCTCAAAACTCACCAGCAATGTCTCCTTCCAGAAATCATGACCTGGTTACTCAAGATAATCCATAGACCCCGTGTTTGGGCAGTTTCATGTAGGAGCAACTTCATTTCTACCGAATTATAACCGGCAACCTTATCGCTGTGCAGAAGGAAGCATGCATCGTGCACGAGTGCCTGGGCAAATTTGGTGGGTCTCATCATGTGTAAAAAAAAAAAAAAATAAATAAAAAAAATTAGGACTAATGGTCCTGTAGTCCAATGGCCAAAGATAGACAATTTTGAAAATGCTTGGCAACAAATTGGCACTCTCAAGGTCAAAGATCAGGGTACAATCTACATTGTCAGTACTTCCAACAGTAATGAGTAAAATATCAATGTGTAAATGTTTCCATATGATAAATTATAGAGATTTCATATGAACATAGCACTATTCTCTAATTGAAAGACGTGCAAGAAATTGTAATAATGAACATGACAGAGAAAAGGACCACAGCAGCAATGGTGAACAAGAGCAACGCAGAGCGTGGCATATGCCCCCACCTGTATGTTGATCGAGGGCATATTGAGATGGCTGCTGTGGCGGCCATATTAGATATCGCACGACCCTGGTTTTCGAAAGGAACCTTCCTCTAGCCACTCCCAATACGCCATTAAGAAATGGCATCAATCCGACGAGGGATTCTATAGTTATCCCACGGAAACGAAAAGTTAACGGACGACGGACGGACATGGTGTCGACATAATGCCCCCTTTCCTCGGAGGGCGGGGGCATAAAAATTTGAAGGAAAATTCAAAAAGCAAAATATTCAAATTCATTGAAAAAAAAGCTTGGTGGAGTTTGTCTCCAAGATGCAACATGACAAATATCGAGTAACTCTGATCATGTGGGAGAATTCGAAAATGTCCACACCCACTGACCGTGGGTTTGACTCATGGGAAAAGGTTATGATACTAAATGACAACCCTTATGACTTCCTGTCTGTTGTCAATAGTAATTACATCATTATGTCCAATCATTTCCATGTTATAACCCATTGAAATATGGCTAATAAAGAGTATATGGGAGAATAAAAAATTTCAAAAATCAATTAAAATTCTTTGAACAAACTTGGTAGACCTTGGCACAATGATACTTCATACCAAATATCAACTCATTCTGGATGAAAAGTTTCGAAGATGATTCTTGGAAAAACTGCTCCATGGTGATGACGACGCCACGTGATGCCAATAACCTACCAGCTCTTCGGGCACTGTTGGGACTAAAAACAGTACGTCAAGATCAATTTTAAAACTAAACTGAAACCTACTGTGGTATGGCTCCTCAGTCATTTTTCTGCAGCACTCAAGTAAAGGCTAACAGCCATGCAACCACTGAGCTGAATGACCTCTCTGGATGTTAACTGCAGTGTGAATTAATTCAAAGTCAATGATGGGACTTCAGACTGGTTCCTGTACAAGGTAAACCCGCCCTAGCAGTGTAAAACCACCAGCATAAAATAAACATGTCCCCATCGATGTCTGATCATTGGTAAGAAATGAAGGCCGTGCTGACAGGCGAATGAAGAGGGAATGACCTGCTCCTCTGGTTACCGTCTCCCCTGAGCTACGCAGTGGCAGGAGGCAGCTGAAAACACACTAGTGTGTCAATCAAGGCTGAAGAGCGCGCTGCCTGGGGATGTAAGGAGAGCGAGGAAGGGATGCTCACCGGGGACCACTCCCTCCTCATACCGCACGCTTTACAGAAATGACAAGCACCCCACATCCCTCCCATTTCCTCAAGGGGAAGCAGCGATTCAGCCGTTAGAAATCTCAGCTGACTTTCATCTGAACAGCACTCAATTTCGCTCCCCGTCCTATCTCCATATAAAGCCAATTCACCCAATTCAAAGGGAAAGAGATCGAGGGAGAACAAAGCATCCATCGTGGCCTTGACGCAGGCATGCGAGACTAGGGCCTCATTCGCAGCCTGTTCCCAAGTGAATAACCAAGACCTTTGAAAAGTCCAGGACCTCAAAATCTGATCAATAAATCAATTCCACAGCACAAACCTGTTTTACCCGAGTTTCTATGATGAACTTCACACTTTTTCCATAATAAGCTTTGCAGGAAAAACATTATAGAGGAGTATGATAAATAAAACAAAAAAAAAAAAGCTTCCTTAAAATTCTAAAATTATTTGGGGTATTCCGTGTCAAGTCAACCAAAGAAACAAGGTTTAGGCGCCCACCATCTCAGGTGTTGCTTAAACTGTATCAGATGGTGTACACTGAAGAAGGGTTTCTTTGTGTTTAAAAATATTTATTGGTTAATTTTTTTTCTTTTAATACTCAAATAATTTTAAATTATGTATCTGGTTTAGACCAGCTTTGGCAGTATTACTTATTAGGGGACAAGAAATTCAAAACAACTACCAAAGAGCCCTCATTAAGCCCCTGAACTCCACAATATGACTATTTAATGCAACTGTATGCAATACAATTGCACTGTGGGACAGAAATAAAACTGACCAATACTGACTAACAGACATAATGAAGATGTTTCATAAGTCTCAAGCAACAAAGGAAGTGTAAAAGCAACAAATTTTTTGGTGTACAAAGACTAGAATGGATAATAAAGCTTATAAAATGTAATTTAATCGCAGCCTCTGACAACGGTCCACAATGGTGATTATACCCAGTCTCAAGTCGGAATTACAGCCTCTTTTACAGTTTGAAAATTACAATTGTCGGTGGGTATGCGCTTGCGTGTGTGTTGATTCGAGAGAGAGAGAGAGAATGCATGTGTGTGTGTGTGTACATCTGCAAACCAACTTCTGTGACTCATGCCCTTTCATTTTTTTTTTGTCATGTTTGGACGTTTTAAAAACTCGCATTAAAAGAAAAACTTAACATGCATGACAACACACTGAACAACTTGGTAGCTTTGTCCCTGTTTGATGGGTCCGCTCACGTTAAGAGCCTCGGGGTCTGTAACTTAATATCGAGGTTACGACACCATTAACTGTCCGCTTCAATGGACACGGAGTGACGCACAGACGGCTCAGCCACAGATTCCTGCCACATTCATTATCCAAGATTAAAAAGGAAACATCACGATGATGAAAAAATATATCTCCACGGGTGCAATCTCCTCAAAAGAGTTTTTAAAAGCACTGGGTTGTTATTTATTTATTCATTTTTTAACATGCACACGCCATACGTCATCACGGCTAATACTCTGGAATTTGAACATTTCACACTTCCTTTCATGGCAAATCAAAGGGGAAATATTACCCTAAGGTTGAAATAATTCAGTCTTTAAAAAAAAGAAAAGAAATTTCTGTTGAGGTTCCATCAATGTAAAAAAACAAACAAACAAAAAAAAAAAAAAAACAGGCATAACACATACACCCTTCATTCAAGGTTTTTATTGATTTTCTTACTAACAATTTTCATGAGAGTGGAATTAGACACACACTTCAGAAAGCAGTACAACTCCCCATGAATATGGGAGAAATGTCCGACAATAAACAAAAAACAAGTTAACGTCTCCCAGATCCTTGTTGTAAACAAGCTGATCTGCGCAACAAAATCATCGATCCCAAGTCAAACAGATGCGATTGCCATTAAGCAACATATGAAACATTTTTGCCTGTTATCTGTTTGGCAATTATAAAACTGACATATTACTTAACCTGCACGTCTTCGTCCTTGCTTGAGTTTTATGCTCGGTAGGGTACAAAATAATTCAGCACTTCAGTTGGTTTGTCAAGTCATTAGTCAAGTTAACGTTTTCAGTGTCCGTATTGCAAGTTTTTCCAGAGATGAGAAGTTGCTATCAATTAAACTAACCTGTAAACTGACCCTGCCTGCCATTGCCCACAAGTGATTTGTACCAATATTGCCCAAAACATGCTTGAAAGCATGCGATTACAGCAATGTAAACTTTGGGAGCAGAGCGCCTCAAAGACGCTTCCGATAACGACACTTGATATCACTGAATAAATGAACAACGTCTGCTAATATGTGAACAAAGACTTAATCAAATAATTATCTGAAAATATTAATGTAAAGAGAAAACAGAAAATTTATTTCACATGAATATTTTATAAGAGAGGGATCAAATTAAATGGTAATTACACAAAGAATGCCCTGGGTGCTTCTTTTAGCCAAGTAGCTGTGGAAATTGGCAGATGATATCATCAGCTACTGGAAGACCATGGTTGAGCGGCAGTTTATTGCCTTCACGAGATTCATCCCTGTACGACACCTTCAACTGCATAAGCCACAGAAATGGTGGGGGGAGGGGGGGCGCAACTGCTATATGATTTTTATCATACCAGTGACAAAGGGGTGACAATGACAGACTCATTTTATTCTAATTGGCCACTGCTCGTCTAAGCGAGGGAATATTAGTGAAGACTGCCGCTCATTCAAAAACCACTGAATGCCCCGATTCTTAGGCTGGTAGCTGGGATACATGGTCACCATTCTGGACTTTATCAAGTAATCAAATATACAGCTGGTTATTCCAACTAATTTTACAATCAAGTAGATACTTTATACTTTGTAGCATGACTGCACACTTTCACTGTCCAACAAAAGTTGGCCACCATTAGATACAGTATATTCTAAAAGTGCAACAAGCCACAAGCACTGGACATTTCTGGAACAATCTGAAGTATTCCTAAACAAACATTTGAGCCAATGTCTAAGATTTATAATTGAAAAACTGTTAAAAACTTGACAGCTAAAATGAAGACGCAGAACAGCGACGACCCAAAATTCAAACATCGAAGTTACAAAAATATTATGTCGGTCACTTTGAAAACTTGCAAGTTACCAATAAGAAGTGCTTCTGGCAAAATTTGTATCAACTGAAGAGGCAGCGATGATAAAACACCCAAGAGGAAGAGATTACACAATATTTCAAGAACATTACTGAACATCTGTGAGCAGACAGATGTGCTTTCTTTATAAGGTGAGCTTACAGCAACACATTCAAGCAAATCAATAAATGAATCAAAACAGTGGGGCAGTTTTGGATTATGGAATTATGAAAGTGATTTCTTCCCTTCCAAAACAGCATGAATCATTAACAGTCCCTCTCTCTTGTGTAAATAAAGCCATCTCTCATGGAATTTATCCAGCTATATGATGTCGCACATGGCACATTGAAATCAATTTGAGTGACACTGTTACTGTCATTCCGTGACTCTTGGTGATAATTTTAAACTGCATGCAGGTGCTGGAAGACTCATTCTGTTATGTAGTACAGTTCTGGAATATAGATCTACCATCAAATCAGGACCCTGCCAGCGCCTACGATAGCTGGCGGTGCTCTTCGCAGGGTGATTGAAGACCATCAAGTCTACTGTAAGATGCACATGAAGTGAGGAACCAAAGCAGTATTTGTTGTGGAGTTGCAAACAGCAGTGTGGCAAGCTGATGTGCTTGGCAAGTAAACAGAGACTTCTCTTAGGAAATGCATAAAACAAACTACTCAATCCAGATGGCCAAATTTGGATCTGCCAATAGCTTACAGTTGGTTATATTGTAACATCTACAGAAAGCCATGTTTCTAATTACAGATTACACAAAACCCACATTCATATTGTTCCATTTCTATGGTCATGTTGATGTTGCCCAATTACTTTCCAGGACCAGAACAAATTCCCTCAAGGAATGCAAATGAACAGCAAATGAATAGTCGGTCATCAATAGCAAATAAAAAATAGATCAAATTCATTTCTATTGGAGGCAACAGACCACATGCCCGTGGTCTGGGTCATATGGTTTCATGTAATATTTATACCTTTGTAATGCTTTGGCAAAATTGATTGAGAATCCATTTAGACACGAAAATCTGAATACTTTGCAAAAATTTTCTGAGAAGCCGATTTAAATAAAAAGAACCAACAAAATCCGACCTTGGTTCCAAAAACATTGGGACACCATGTAAAATGCAAATAATAACAGAATGCAAATGACTTAAATCCGATATTTATTTGAAAATGGTAGAAAAAAAATTATCAGCTTATTTTGAATTTGATGCCAGCAGCAAGTTCCAAAAAATCTGGGACATGGGCAACAAAAAACTTTATGAACCCAAAAAAAAAAAAAAAAAATCACACCTAGTGGAAAAACTCCCAGCCAGTTAGGTTAATTAGCAATAGCTCAGTAGCCTGATTGGGTACATAAAGTCTTTCAAAAGTAAAGATGGCGAGGGCTTCGCCACTCTGAAAGACTGCATTGGAAAACAGCTCAACAATATAGGAATAAAGCTTCTTTGGGGATTTCATCATCTACAGTACATAATGTCAATAAAAGACTCAGAGAATCAGGAGAAATCTTTGCATGCAAGATACAATGGCTGTGAACTTCAAGCCCTCAGTGAGCACTCCATTAAAAACAGCCAGGATTCTGCAGTGAAAATCACTGCATGGACTCAGGGACACACCAGTAAACTATTTTCAGTGAACACAGTACGTCGCTGCATCCATACATGCAAGTTAAAGGAGAACTCCGGTGTGAAATTGACTTGGGGTGTATTGAAACATGATAAAGAGTACCAACTTTTGCCGAATACCCCATTTCTGTACGCATGCAGCATTTCGAAATACATGGCTTTTTAGCTGAAACTCCCCAACAGGCTTACAATGGTAGCGAATGGGGCATAGCATTGCCGAAGAAATCATTATTTTTACATCATTAACAAGGCTCAAAGTAGCTCCACATTTCATTGGTAGAATTCAGACATTCAGGCCTTGACATTTAAAATGAGGCACTGAGAATTTTGAAAATGCACAGCTAGTTTATTAAAAAACTGTTTATGCAAACAGTACCTCGAGGTAGTTTCCAGTCGCCTCCATATTGAAAGTCACAATAAGTCGTCAATTGAAGAGCACAAATGAATAGGAAGGATAGGGGAACAGATTGCAATCTATTCATTCGTGCTCGTCTTTTTCTCTATAAATCGTGTTCATTTCAGCCGCACAATGTGCGCAAGGACACACCAAGCCAGCTGATAAGCATATGCTTGTATGCTCTGTGTTCGTCCAATGGATGCGTTTCACTTACTGTAAATGTTTAAACACTTGGGAATCGGATAAGAAACGAGCAAATCAAGACATTGTTACCGGGGGAGTTTCATGAGGGTGTGAAGTATAACTGTGCAGTTCAGCAGAAGAGCCTGAGTGTATGATTGAGTGATTGGCTATCAACACCAGTACTTGGGTCGATATAAGGAAGCCCTGAATTTGTCAGTGAAGGAAACTACACGTAAATCCACGGTAGGGAACTACACATTTTTTGCATGTGATGACTGTAATTAGCAGTAGAATGGGTGAGAATCAATACCATGTCATATTTTTTGCTTCAGAAAACTGATTTTTCTGAACCACTAATTGGAATACCGTTTGGCTCAAAGTAGCTAAAGTGGTTGCTACATAGGACAGCGATTTTTTCTGTCATAAGAGATAATTTTTTTAAACTGCTGGATCAATACTATGGGCAAGGATATTGACCAGTTTGCACATCAGGCTTAGCTGAGGAGTTTAATTCATGCAACTCTTGAAAAACGGGGAGTGGAGTGAACTTCTCCATATTCAAAACCGCGTTCGAGGTCTGCTTGCTTGTGAGTATTCTATAACTGATCCCGGGGTGCCATCTAGTGATAGAGTAAAGTAACAGCGTTCTTAAATTTGCAGTTCCATAGACGCAAGCGTCTACATCTGCAGAAAGGGGTAAAAGGAAGAAGTGATACAACAAAGGTTTAAACATGTTTAAAGAAGAAGAAAAAAAAAAAAACTTTTGAAATGTGTTGATGGCATCAATTTCAAAATGAGCATTTATTTCTCAAAATGAAACGGGTCATCAGAAGATGACATATTCCCCCGGCCCTGATCATTTGTGAATATCATGTCAATGCCACTCCTTCAAAGAAATTCAAACAAGAATGTTGAGGTGATTTTCCTCGGGAATTATCTGGAAGTATGTCCTGGCAACATCTACCAAAGACTATGAATGACATGTTGACAAAGGCAATAAAACAAGAGTCTTTGAGAAGTGTTTTAGTTCTGCTCCGGAAAGAAACCCAGCCCTGCGACTGCATGCAAATCCATGTCACTTCCATGGAAAGGAAAAAAAAATAATTTCAGAAATTTGAAAATATGAAAAGGCACCTCTTGGGTAATGCACATACAAAGTTTAAGATATAATGAACGGTTTTTGAGTTCTGCTCCAGAAACGAACCCATCCCTGTGCAGAGTCCAAATCCAACTTGTTTCCATGGAAATGGGGGAAAAAAAAAAATTTATCAGAAATCTGAAAATATCAAAAGAAACCACTTCACTATGTGAGTAATACACAAGCAAAATTTCAGAAAGATTAATTGAGCGGTTTTGTGCTCAAAAAGGAACTTCTCTCTGTACAGAATCCATATCTAACTCGTTCCCATGGAAACAAAATAAATGAGATTTTTAGAAATCTGAAAATATCAAAAGACACCACTTCAGTATGTGGGTAATACACATGCAAAGTTTCAGTGAGATATATAGAACGGTTTTTGAGTTCTGCTCCGGAAACAAACCTCTCTCTCGTCTAAATGCAACTGGTTTCCATGGTAACTAAAAAAATAATATTTTCAGAAATCTGAAAATATCAAACGGGTCCACTCCAGGATGAGGGTAAAACACATGCAAAGTTTCAGAAAGATATATTGAACGGTTTGAGTTGTGCTCCGGAAACAAACCTATATCTGCACAGAGTCTAAATGCAACTGGTTTCCATGGAAACAAAAAAATATTTTTTTTCCCCCCCCGAAATCTAAAAACCTCAAAAGGCACCACTTCAGTATGTGGGTAATACACATGAAAAGTTTCAGAAAGATATATTGAATGGTTTTTGAGTTCTGTTCCGGAAACAAATAAGGCCTGATGCGCAAGTCCAGATTTGTTTCCATTGAAACGACAAAAATAGGAATCCCGAAATTTCCAAAGTAGCAAAAGGCACATCTAGATTATACCTAGAATACACGTACCAAGTCTGGTGCTGATATCTTGCATAGTTTCAGAGTTCTCCTCCGGAAAGAAAATGATTATGGACGGGCGGACAGACAGACAGACAGACGGACGAGGCAATGGCTTTATCCCCCTGCATTCTACGCCGGGGGGAATAAAAAAAAAAATTTTAATTTCTCAGTTATGTCTGATATGTACTTTTAGTAGCGTTCTCAAATAAATATAGTTTAAATGATTTGCAAATAATTGCGTTCATTTTTTTATTTAAATTTTACACAGCTTCCCAATATTTTTGGAAACAGCATTGTATTTAAGTAGAATGATGGGCTCTGAACGAACTACCAGAACCAAAGTTTCTCCTACTCCCCTTCAAATTTCTCCTTTTCTTGTGGGTGCGCTTTAATGCTCCTGTTCCCGTCTAGTCTACACAGAAATTGAATCTTTAGTTTGAAAGGTCTTTCCAAGTCAATTGACACAAGCAATTCAAGCGTTTCTCTTCATCACGCCGCAGAATACAAGGAAGAACGATCACCAACACACGCGCACACACAGTCTTGTATATGCAATCATATGGAACATAAGGCAATTTAGCCAATAAACACACAGTCCCTTTGTCATTCACTCAGTCAGCTTTGTTCTTGGCACTCAAAGCAAACAATCAATTCTCAATGCAGCAGGACAATTAGCGTGACATTGTTGTGACTCTCTTACACAGCCACACCAGGCGCAGAGATGCTAATGGCCAGATGCCTGAGGTACACTTACACCAGTGTTTACAGCCACTCACCAACAATGTATTGAAAATAAAACAATACCCCTGATTTGCCTGAAGGCATCTGCCATTCAGGCAACTCAGTTAGTCATCTTGTGCTCCTTTAACAGCTCGCATATTACCATCGGCATCTAACAGTCTCACTTTAAATAAGCAACACACATTTCTGATTGGTGTTCAAAAGGCACTCAGTTCTGTAGCCACGTTCTTAACAGTCATTCAGTTCAGAGACGAAAAGGCTTCAAGGGAAGTTTCCACCAGAACATCGGTCAGCATTACATACATGCAGTCCAGTTAGGCAGAAAAATAACCAAAACAAATTAGATAACATACAAACCCAAATTCCAAAGAAGTTGGGACGCTGTGTGAAATATGAATAAAAACAGATTGCAATGATTTGCAAATCTTATAAACCAACCATTTTATTCACAATAGAACATAAACAACATATCAGATGTTGAAAGGGAGACATTTTACCATTTCATGAAAAATATTAGCTAATTTTGAATTTGATGGCTGCAACACCTCTCAAAAAAGTTGGGACAGGACCATGTTTACCATTGTGAAGCATCCAATCTTCTTTTAACCACAGTCTGTAAATATCTGGGAAGTGAGAAGACTAAATTCTGGAGTTTTGGAAGAGGGATGTTGTTCTTACCCGTGTCTGATGTAGGATTCCAGCTGCTCAAAAGTCCTGGGTCTTCTAAGCCAGATTTTTCTTTTGTGATGCGCCGAATGTTTTCTTGCATTTGCGGACTGCACAGCAAACGGTGTTCACAGACAATTAATATCTGGAAGTATTCCTGAGCCCTGCAGTGTATTCCAGTGCAGAATTAGGCCTGTTTTAATGCAGCGCCGCTAGAGGGCCCGAGGATCACCAGCATCCAATATTGACCTTTGGCCGTGTCCCTAACGCACAGAGATTTCTCCAGATTCTCTTGATGATATTGTGTACTGTAGATTCAAAGTCTTTGCAATTTACATTGAGGAACATTTTTCTAAAATTCTTCCACAATTTTTAGACTTTCAGATAGTTGTCTGCATATTGGTGAGCCTCTGTCCATCTTTACTTCTGAGAGAGACTGCCTCTCTAAAATGCTCTTTTTATACCCAGTCATGTTACTGACCTGTTGGCAATTAACCTAATAAGTTGTAAAATACTCCTACAGCTGTTTTTACTTATTAGCACCACTTACCTTTCCAGCCTTTTGTTGCCCCTGTCCCAACTTTATTGAGATGTGTAGCTGCCATCAAATTCAAAATGAGCAAATATTTTTTATGAAATGGCAAAATGTCTCACTTTCAACATCTGATATGTTGTCCATGTTCTATTGTGAATAAAATGTGGGTTTATGAGATTTGCAAATCATTGTATTCTATTTTTATTCACGTTTTACACAACATCCCAACTTCATAGGAACTGGGGTTTCTATTTAGTAAGCAGAGAAAATATAATTTGCCTCTCCATCTCCAGGCATTCCTTGGCGATTTTTAAGGGATCTTGCCTCTCCAGCCTCCCCCAATTAAAACCATCAACCAAGAGCCCATTTCCAGTGCCTACACACTGGTGCCACAGAGGTATCTTCGGGGAAGCCATGCAAGATACACAATGGGCCGCTTGTTGTCCGAGGAGGAGTATAAGGCAGGCGGGAGGAAGCGGACTCGGCGCTTGTTAGGTTCATCGCTGGCAGTGACGAACGTGCTTTCATGTGTTCACAGATGGATGAAACATGATTGCCGCATTATCTATTATCTTCCACGACAGAGGAGCCGGCTTGTGAAAGGAAATGTTTTCATGGCCTGTCAATCTGTGACCACCCCGCCCCCCACCCCCCCAGAACCACCTCATGTGCCTGGCAGCTGAATACCGCCGATGGGCCAGAGCGAATACATGCGCCATCGCTCGCTGGCCTTCCAGCTCCTGTACGAAACCACACAAAAATGCTCCGGTGAATAGAACCCAAGGGAATGAGGCTCATCGAAACTGGAATTAATGGTTCGCCACCATTATCGCATCACTCTCCCCAGGGATCAGTGGAGCAGAGATTAGGTCTACAACACGCCATGGTTAAGACCTTAAATACAATACAACTTGCCCGTGAAAATAATGCCGTTCTTCATGCTTTTTTTCTCCCTCATAATCAAGAAAGACTGAGCTTTCATCTCATGGTGTGCACGGAAGCGCACATTTGTATCCAGCACAGCTGACAGCGGCCGCTGCAATCTGAGAAATGACACATCCCCCAATCACAGCAAAATGAAAAACACAGGAAAGTCACGCGTCGACTGGAATATAAAGACGGCACAACTGTGAGCATGCATACTACAATAAGGAGAGCAAGAGCAGCTATAGCGAGCAATAAGCCATTGGCAACTTGTGAATTCAGCGTGCCATTTCATCGTAAACCAGGCAGCTTCTACCACAAGACATCAAATATATCATTCCGGATTGAAGCCAGGCAATTCGCAATAAGTACTGGGGTGCGATTCAGATTCAGTCGTCTACTCCAAAAATCACTGGCAGAAAGCACTGTCCTCTTCCGCTGAGCAGCTGCAATGCTGCTGTACTTAGTAACACAAACAAAATTTGGTCCGATTCCCCTGCCCGCACATTGAAGAGCACAATGAACGCAAATACATTTCATTCTTCAGTTCAGTGCCATGGCACCCTGTGTCTGCAAAACGACAGCCCTGCACGTCTCTCCTCTTGAACAAAACCCCTTTCCAATGACTGCCTTGTTATTAATCGCCTGATAAGCCACAATTACTTAAATTAGGTCTGTCAGGGCGAAGAAGCATCTAAAACATGCAGGCCTATGGCCAACCAGGAGCAGGGTTCCCAACCTTTAGGTTATAAGCAGGTTCTTGAAAATACGAATAGGACCAAGGGTCCTGTAGCTTACCAGCAAGTAGTCTTACGCGATGATACAAGTTATGAAAATTTCATGTGAAGTTTGACATTTGAATTAATGAAAATCAATGTCAAGGTCACCAAAAAAAAGTTCATATACATCTATAAGACCTTCTGTAATACGATCCTAAGCTCTAAAGCAATTTTGGTGATAGCAGTCTTTGAAATAAGTCAATATGTATTCAATATGTCAATTGTGAGATTTAAAGGTCACAGAATGTCAAGTTGTGGTCAGCAAATGGACTTCATATATGACTTTCTACAACGCAAATGTCTCTATACAAACCATGGCTCAATCTGTGACCATTTTGGTGATACAAGTCATTGTAATTTCATTGTCGAGTTTGACCCTAAAAGGTCACTGACAGTCTAGTTGAATGTCAACTAATTAAAGTTCATATGTGACTTCCTAGAAGTCAGTAACACAACCTCAGGCTCCATCTGTGACCTTTTCAGTGATTGCCAGATTTAGAAAAAAGTTATCAGACAGTTTTTGAGAAATTATTTTTTGAAATTTCAAGTCATATCTTTTAGCATAGTTAATATATTCCCTGACCTTGAGTTTGACCTTTCAAAGTCATCTGTGGTTAAATCTAATATTGCCAAAATATAGGCCATATGTGACTTCCAATATGTCGATAATACAAACTTCATCTCCATCTGCAACCTTTTGGCCTCCACAGGCCATCTTGCATATTCATACAGTACAGTGCCCCCAATAGACCCACTTCCGTCGAGTCAATCAAAATGGTGCTCAAATTGTATATTGACGGTACCAAGGTAAGTTGATAGCCTGACTTCGAAAAAAAAATGTATCACGCAGTTTTTGAGAAATGATTTTTTTAAATTTGAAAATGATTCAAATCGGGACGCCCCAGTGGCTCATCACTCTAAGCGCGTGCACCATAAAGGCTATGTCCTTCCCGCAAAGACATGGGCTCGATTCCAGTTCGGGTCATGTGCCGCATGCCTACCCCCATTCTTTCCCCCCCAACTTTCCTGCCACTCTCACTGTATATCAATCAAAAATAAAGGAAAAAAAAATCCCCAAAAATGATTCAATCGAAAATCTGAGAAAAACGTATGGAGATATGGTCTAGTAGTATGTTATTGCAAATTTACACAAAAATTCATCAGGCCAAAAAAAAAAAAAAAAAAAAAACATAAAAAATGTTTGATGACGGACGCCACACCATGACGATAGGGCCCATAGCGCTGGTAAACTAAAAAAATGTTCCGGACGACGGACTACAGACAACGGACAACAGATGACGGACGTCACACCACGACAATAGCTAATTGGCCCATAGGGCTGGTAAGCTATATGTTGCGGACGACGGACGAGGAACAACGGACGCCACACTACAACAATAGCTTATCGGCCCATAGGGCTGGTAAGCTAAAAAGGGTTTGTTGCCTCACAGCATGAAAGCTGTGGGTTCGAATCTAGCCTGGGGCCTTTCTCGGTGGAGCTTGAATGTTCTCCCCATGTTCGTGTGGGTTTCCTCTGGGTACTCCGGTTAGCATGCGCGTCAGGCTAACTGCAGACTCTAAATTGGCCATTGGTATGAATGAATTGTATTTTAACATGGCTGAAAAATTGCTGAAAGTGTCATCAAACAATAAAGAATCAATCTTTAAAAAAAAAATAAATAAATAAAAATTCTAAATCCACGCTTTTGCTCGATATTCCACGCCAAATAAGTCATGCAGGAGTGAGGAGAAGAGATGCCTACACTCTGCACTCAAAGGCTCTCCTGCCCCCAAAGAAGAGCTTTCAGTCACCCCTTCCACTCCTCCAGTTTCTCAGATGCAGATTAAGCCTAATCCTGAACAAAAGTTCAATTTCAATGGAAAATCTCCACGCAAAAAACACGGCACGGTCCAGGATTGTGCGTAATCCATGTCGGTGAAACTGGCCTTTAGTGTTGTGATGCTCATAAAAATATCACATTTATTAACCTTTTCACTCTGGCCATTGAAAATACATTTGGAAGAAACGACAGATACAATTCCAATTAAAGCTGCAAGCAGCGTTGGGACGGGTCCTCGCCCACCCGCGCACGTCGAAACGGGGGCGAGACGCCCACCCGTGCATGTCGAAAGGGGGGCGAGACGCGTTGGAGCGATGTCGAGCATTGTGATTCGTTGAACAGTACGAGATTGTGGGAAATCTTTTATTTTGAGTTGAGTGCAAACCCCTTCACTGCAAGAGATTTTTGTTTTGAATAATGGATCTATGAGCCATGGAACCTGGTCAAAGTATCTGAAGCACATTTAATCACTGGTGTGTATTGTGAAATCTGCCCCCATGCATGAACTTAGTGAAGGGAGATGATCCGTGGGCTCCAACTGCCACCCGGTGGACAATTGTGTAGTAGCACACAGAAATACATGGAAATCAATGAAAATCAAGAAATTAATAAATGCTTCTTCTACGTAAATCCTAGAAAGCCGAGATTTTGCGAGCATGTTCCCTGAATACAGACAAAAGTTTCATACGCTGCAACTTATGGTGAATTCAGAAGTGCGTCACTCTATATTTTTCAAAATATGAATATTCATAACATATTGATATCTCCAGAAATATTCATAGAAATTGTTCCATGCTTGGCAGTTTGTCTGTACACATGGAGCTTATGAAGTCTACCAAAGGACATTTTGATACAATAAACGGTTTGTTCACAGTAAGAAATTATGTGATACTGTACAGCATTTGATGAACATAACATTTTTTATTTCAAAAAGTCTTCATTAGATTTTCACGAAATCAAGTGAGAATATCTGTCATGGTACAGCAATGATGTGTGTTTTTTTTCAGAATTTTTACACATTGCGTCAGGGCGTGGTGTAAGCAAAAGTGCCATTTTGGAGGATTTAGGTGGCGCTAGAGAGCCATTTTGTGCCTTTGGTGAAGAATTTTGGGATAAGAGATATGTTTGTTGCCTGTAAGAATTTACTGCAAAATTTTGTTCGTTTTTGACCATGTTTAAGCGGTTAAATTAATGTTGGAAATTGCGTATGCATCGGGAAAAGGCAGTCAAAGTGGCTGCGGACCCCATCTTTGACGCCTCATAAAATCCAAACCGTAGGACTTTTGAAAAAGTTGTACAGTAGTTTTCATCGGAAGAGTGTGCTGTGTCATGTATTAGCATTTGGGGTCGATACGATGAACGCCCTAGGAGGAGTTCGCGTTTGTTCGAGGGCAAATTTTGGCCAAATTTAGGGGAAAATGCAAATTTTGATATGCAAATAGCGGACTTCCTGTTTGATTTAGGTAATAGGTGTCGATTGTTCATATTTAGGCCTTGATGAGAAGAACAATATAGTGTTGGTTGCATCTCTCTAGGACTTTCCTACCGGGCGTGGTGGCCCTCTAAAGGCCAGTAAAAAGTGCCTTGGTGGCGCTAGAGAGCCATTTTGTGACCTATGGGGAGAGTTTTTTCATTTTATCAAATTTTTCGCCAGACCTGACGAGCGTGCCGATTTTGGTGAGTTTTTGAGCATGTTTAGGGGGTCAAATTCAAGCTCAAAGAGGCGTAAGAAAAAACAAAGAAACAAAGAATAATAATAAGAATAATAATAATAAGAAACATAGCAGGAACAATAGGGTCCTCTCTGAGGCCTTGCAGGCCTCGAGGCTCGGACCCTAACAAAAAGGCAGACAAACTGAAATTCCAGGCAATAATTTTTGAAAAGTGGGAATATAATTTATATGATGTGACTCATTGACTCCTTTATACATTCAAAGCAGTTTCCCTTCATACCTTCTGTTGTGGAAACTGTTTAAGAACCTCTAGGTTTACAATAACATCTCAGTATGTGATGAGCTGATGAGGCTCGTGCCTTCCATTTGAAGTCTCAATAAAGGACAAAAGTCAAGGAAGGAAGGATGAAAGAAAAGAAGTTAATAAGTAAAAATATATAAATGAACAGCACAATAGACATGTACCCCTCAGCAAACCCACTGATCTCACTGAGATTACCCAGCATTCCATGCCTAATTTACCTCTTCCATTAGGCATGTGCCAAATTTTTCATCTGAGCTTTCCTGTTCAATTGTTTTACGCAAAACAAAGCAAATTTTTTTGCTAGTAAAAAATACTAAGCGTATCAGATTATGTCAAATTAGAGCTGCTGAAATTATCACGCCTTCGAAGGCATCCATGACAGTTCCGCGAAATATGTCAGTTGACAGCATGCAAGTAAATGCATCTTAACCCCAGGATAGCATTTATTTTGCAGGTAGGTAATGTCGGGTCACATTCGTTTCTGGTTTCCCAGCCAACTTCTCTCCTTAATTGCCGAATTAGCCATAAAATCATTTACAGCATTGCAACTTTTGCACTGGTGTCATCTTTTTGTAAGTGAGAGCACATTAAGAAATGTTTTAATGTAATCGAATAGAAGAACAAACCTAATTTAGCCCAGTTAATTCAGCTAATTTAGCCTAGCTAACAGGTCAGTACAAAAAACTGGCATTACATTGTGGGTTTGGAGCACAATGGTGATATGTATAAATTTAGTGATTTTGACATTTTTCCTCCCTGTCATGCATTTCCATCAGCTAATTCTTAGAAAACAATAATTATATGTCCATGCGCCTCAGTTTTAAACAGAATTCACATTTTCATTTTGTGGCATGTCTAACAAAATCTGCTTATATGAATTAAAAATTGATATTTTGATGAATAAACATGAATAGTATTATAGAATCATCGGTCTTCCATTGCAAACAAACTTAAATTCAATCTATCACCATTGTGTTATGTCACATCAAGTGCTAGAATTGTTGGAGTACAGAGGTGACATGTCCATTTTGGGAATTTTGGCCATGATGAATGAATTTTACCACACTTGTGAAAACTTACATGTTCAGTATACTTCTGAACCATGCAGTAAAAGAGTGACAGACATAAAAATGATGTAACCGATTTAATAGAACATTTGCAAATCTAAAAATCTATGTAATCGCAAAAATGGACATATAATCATTGTGCTCCAAACCCTCAACACGTAGAACAAAAATATCCAATATTACTTTAGGTGGCTGTATCAATTAAATACAAAAAAAACCATCAAAATTAACCCCAAAAACATAAGACTCAAACATAAGTCCAAAACATGCAGCGGCTGTAGGCCCATGCTGTAACCATATAAACAGTGTCCTGGATTTGAACATTCCTCTCAAAGCAAGTATGATATAGCTTCATTGAAGCCCTGAAGATAGCAGATATAGAATATACATGTGACATTGTCCAATGAGAAAATATTTTTTCTGACTGTGAACCTACTCCAGAGAAAACATAAGTGAAAAACCAGAGTTAAAGGGATCAACTAGCAGCAACAGCCCAATCACAAATAAGATTTTGCACCCAGGCAGATAACAATATCCCTTCACAAACACAACTAAAGCTGTGCTTAGTGATGTAACAAGCTCGGTATTTGGACAGCGCATTTGAGGTTATGGACTTACAGGTGAGGATGACCAGGGCAGTGCGGACAAGGAGGTCCACTGGGAGTTTCCACTTCCCTCCGACACGTGCCACGGCAACCGGGGTGATTATGTCAGCTGGGACGTAGAACTGCAGGGCGTATGTGATGAAGATTCCAAAACAGTAGAGGAGCTTCACAATCTGGTACATCCTGTAACAAAATAAAACGTTCTCTCGTGTCAGCAGTCAGACATTTGTTCGGGCAGTGTCACTGCTTAAGGGGCATCTACTTGCAAAACAATGCACCTGTGATTAAACGATTAAACTGTTCAGAAGCGTGTGTAGTGTAATCGAAGTGCCTTGCTCACGGTCACGTCAAAACCAGGCCAAGTAATTTTGGTCAGCGCTAACAGAGGAACATAGCATAGACCGTTCACAAATAGGGTGAACAGTCCCTTGGCCCCGTGAAAGCATTAATGAACATCTTATTTCAGTAACATATCACTGAAAATGGCATAAAAATTGTATGCCCTCACACAACAAAACCACCATTGACAGTGACTATACTCTCAATGTGGAAAGACCCACAAAGTGTTACCGCTCAACTGTGAATTTACTACAATTTGACAAGCATTTTCATTTGAGAGTTCTAAAGCAATGATTATCTGAGGAAATCTAGAAAACAGAATGAGTAAAGTTTGACACATCAAATTAGAACAGTCATGTTTTGTAACTTCTTTGCATCTCTAGGACCAGCGGGCAAGAGATTCAAGCTCTTTGCCAGATAAAGACAACGTAAAAGCAGGCAAAACAAAATAGAACTGGACCTCCTGCCATAGATTGATGCAGTATGCACCAAGTTGATCTTTGGTTCCTTCATACAGATGACCTTATGTGACCTTCACCTTTGGCCTGATTACCTCCAAAACCTCATCAGGTGAGCAACCCACAGTGGGTAGTTACCATGTTTCACTTGGTGAAAATCTGCCTACTCCAACAGATATCATGTCCACAAGATGTGTGCGACTGACAGAGGGACGAAAGGACAAACGGATAACAGGAAAACAGTACACTTTCTGTCTGTTATGTAGGGCGGAAGCATTAAGAGACACATCACTTCCCTCTGCTCTGTCATTGGCATTCAAGTCCGCCCTTTTCATCTGGATTGTAAGGAGTCATCACGTTTGATTTGTGAATGATGAAAATCAAACCTGCCTGTCAACGTACATCTCTTGAAATACAGTCTGTTAGATTTGATCTGTTTGACTCGCGCAGTGATTTTTTCCCCCAATTTGTCCCATGTTTTTGAAAAGTATAATCAGAAAAACCTCAGTTTGACAATGACAGAGTAAAAATATCAGAAGGGCAAGTAAAAAAAGAGCAATTGTGAAATCTACTTTACCTCCGTATCTCAACAAAACTGAAGAATTTATTGCCACTGTAGTTCTGGCGAAATTAAATATTTGCCGGACCAAAGTAGCTGAAGTAGCTGGACGAGAGCTTACAGAATAGGATCTGAAATGCTGAAGATTGCCAGTACAAATCAGTCGAGACAATGCTGTTCCACAACTTAAACAAAACTAATTTTGAATGACCTCTGCTGAAATATGTGACTACGCACGTACAAATCATTTGAAATGGTTTCATAAATAGCAGCTTTGAAATGCTGACGACATTCTGTTTTAGTTTAGTTGTTTTAGTATTCAACCAATTATTCGTTGGTCCCTGTCGGAAAGCTCTGAATCATGGCCAGAGCCCTTTTCAGCCATTGCAGTTTTTGGTGTAATGTGTTGCAATTTAGGACATCGGTCTCCTTGCCAACTTAAATAATTTTGCCACTTTTGAGACCAATGCACATGTAATTCAGGCACAAACAATTTTACCTTTGTGGAAATCTAACTATTTGGCATCATCTTGCTCTGGAAACTTACTGTATCTAGCGAAGCGCGACAGGTTAGACCTCTTTTAGATCGCCTGTCAGCCAATAAGAAGTAGGCAAAAAGGAGCACATGATGCCACAATCTGGAAAAATTCAAGATCTGATGAGAAACAAAGTCATTGACATCCATCAGTCAGGTCAAAAGGGTTACAAAGCCATTTCCAAGGCTCTGGGACTCCAGCAAACCGGATCCATTATTGACAAAAACATAGTTCCACGGGCCCTGTAGCTCACCTGACCACTCAAGGGAAACGCCTTGAACGAATTTAGTGTCCTAATGGGTGGGAAGATGCCGCAAAAGGTTATAACAAAATTGGGATCCTAAATTTAATTAGGAGTCTGATGTATTGCAACCGCTAAGATATTAGGGCTGCAGCATCCGCTAGGAACGTGTCAGGCCATTTAAAAGCAGAACGTGAAAGACGTCATCACGATAGGCCTGGGGCAGTGGTCTAGTGCTGATGCTGTAGCCAGACCCCATTATTATAATGGAGACCGCTAGGACTTCCTTTTCCCTGGCTGTTAAGGCAAACATGCTGAGGCCTCAGCTAAGACCCTCCTTGGCCTAGTTGCACGGTGCTTACACTAACAAAAGCATGACCAATCTATGCCTGTTTACTGAAAGTGAGATATGCCCATTATTACCCTGTTTCTGTTTACACTGAACTCCACTAAGTATCATTTATCTATTCAATGAAAGGCTTTGTGCCAAGTGCAGTCACACAAAATTGATCGATTGCCCTTCAGTCCTGTAGTGAAAACAGCTTCACATAACAGACCTTTCACTCCTTGTTTAATTGACTCGAGGCAAAAAGAAAATGTAATTACACACACAGATACACACATTGAAATGCATTTACAAAAAGCAGTAACATGTAACAAGTACCATGAAGAAATGGAAGGCCTTGCTGAAAAGATTCAATGAGGCCATGTTTTTGTTTGTGGACAATTCTTACTGAAACAATAGCATGGCAACCTCGAGATGCAGGAAACAGGAAACCGTAAAGGTGAATCATTGGGATAAAAAGGGAGTTTGAAGAAGGGTGTGCTCTGAGCACTCACTCAAAATGTGTTCTACTGAGTCCTGAAACCAGTCTCTAATTTAGATTTTAACAAGAAATGAGAAAGAAATTCTCTAAAAATAAATAAACTAGAAAGTATTCAGTAAAGCGCATACCTCTGCCAACAGCGCTATCAGTACAAACGCGAGGGTAACACTTTATAACTAGAAAAGCACTCAGAGAGCGCAAAACCTCCGCCAGGGGGCAGCAAACCCAAAAGCACGGCGATTGGAACTCCGGCCAATTGGAAAGACTTGAAATCTTGAACTTTGGCGTATATCTCAGCAGTACTTTGGCCTAGACATGCCAAAATTTAATCACCTCTTCCTTGACGTAATACCCACCTAGCCTGAAAATGTTATCAAAATCCGGCCATAAGTTTTTGAGTTATGTTGTACACAAACAAACCAAGAAACAAACAAACAAACCAACGGCACCGAAAACATATACCTCCTTGGCGGAGGTTAATAAGGGGACATGAATCATGTCGTTATCATGCATTACTTCATGCACAATTCACTCATAAGTTCATCATGATTCTTGCATGATTTTATACATGAATTTATAATGACTCATCATGAGTAAAAATGAATTCATGCTCACTCATGTCTGAATTCATGCAATGACATGATATCAACTAAGGCATTACTTACTGTAACTAATTCATCATGAATCAAAAGTAATTAAGCATGATCATGATGAGTACATGGTTCATTAAAGACAGTCTTTTCACTTGGCAGAATCGAACATCTGTTGGAATGAAAACTACTGTTGGTCCACCACTTGAGTTGAGGGGCACAAACATGATGAACTCATGAGAAAGTAAGCTTTAATTCATGACATTCAATGATTCCTTAGCAATAGCATTTCACACACCTGTTATAAAAGCTGGATATATTGCCGGTTTGCTCAATTTTAGAATGGGGAGTACCATCTACTTGGTCTCGATCATTTGGTTTTAGACATCCCAAGGGTTCATTTCGAACTGGGTAAAACTGCCTTCCAGTACTATGCCCCTCAGAAATGGAATAGGCTGCAACAATTGTTAAAATTGGAAGGACTTATTTCATTTGATTGTTTCAGAAGTCTTTTATTGTCTGCCATGAAGCATGAATGTACTTGTGTTGTGTAGTTGTCTGTTTGTTTTATTGTGGTACTTGGTTGTTTTTATGGTTCTTAACTGGGCTCCGTTGCAAAAGAGAGCTTGCTCTCAATCGGACTTCCAGCATAAATAAATGAATAAATAAAAAAGCAACCGTTTGTCCACCACTTTAGTTGAGGGGGGACAAACATGATGAACTCATGAGAAAGTGAGTTTTAATTCATGACATTCAATGGTTCCTTAGCAATAGCATTTCTCACATCTGTTGTGATAAAAGCACACATAGCCACCACTTTAGTTGAGGGGGTACAAACATGATTAACTCATGGGAAGCTTATGCATGAAGTAAGAACAAATTAATGTATTAAATTAGTATGTACTAATGCATGAAGTAGTACATAACTTCACTGTAATATTGAATCTTTATAATTAAAAAGTGATGTCCAAGTAAAATATCAATTGTAATTCTGCCAAAAGTGAACTAAGTGAACAAACATGATGAATTCATGAGAAACTAGAGCACTCGGCAACCGAGTACATGTATCCCCCGAAGGCCCCCCAGTTGGGCCCAGATGGTCCCAGAGTACCCAAAATCAACAGGTGTCGCAAACTTACATGTCCCTGCAAAATTTGAAAAGAATCGGTGCACTTATGTGGGCTGTAGAGCGTTCACAAGAAAATCTCTGCGGACGTGGACGCGTGACGAGGCCAAATCCATAGTATCCTCCGAACTCGTTCTGGGGATACAATTAATTCGTGGCATTCAATGACAAAAATGACAAGCTAATATACCTACCACCTTAGTTAAGGGGGCACAAACACGATTAATTCATGGAAAGCTAATACATGAAGTAAGAATGAAGTAATGGATGAAAACGTCTATTTCGACATGAGGAAGCATGAATTCATGTTAACTCACGGTGTATCATGATGCATTCATGCATAAAATCATGCATGAATCATGAAAAACTCATGAGTGAATTATTCATGATAACTACACGATTCATGTCCCCTTATTATAAAGTGTTACCAACGTGAGCAGTCACTCTCCTGATCCACTCATAGAATGCAAGCAGATCGCCATTAACTCACGCCCTCTTTGTCCTCTCCTGCGTACCCCTGAGTCCTAACGCTAAGCCAGCTACACAGAAACCCAGGGTCACTGCTAAAATGAGTCACCCTGACCTTGACCTTTGGTGTCCATGCACCAGTAGTTAATCAGTTTGCCCGTGACCCAAATTTCATCCTTCCACTAAGATTCATCCAAATCCACCCCCAGGTTTCTGAGTTATGCTGTTCACAAATAAACTAACAAACGAATGGAGATGAAAACATGACCTCCGCCCAGCTTCGTTGGAGGCAAAGGGTATGATAAACTCCCTGGCACAGTGAAGGTTAGGGCCATCACTCGATTTGTCTTTGAGCTCTTTGTCTAATTTTCATCCATCTTCAAGAAGCAAGCATCAGCTCTGGTGTTTAGATGTCCCCAATTGGGTGAATTCTGACTCATATCAGCTCTCCCTTTGGTCATCAGAATAGTTCCATAAGCTCCAATTTTGCCCTTTTTTAAAAATTTGGCACAATAAACACAATATACTGACGTGCAAATTCTTACCCACTTCTGACATGATTTGGCTTTAGAGGAAGAATGATCGCTGTACACTAGAGCAGTGCTTGATAAATCAAAATGGACAGCTTGTTAAAATTGTCGCCATGAAATTGATGTTGAAGCAAAAAAAAAAAAAAAAAAAAAATATTTACACCTGGGTCCTTTGAGGAATAATCGCGGGAAATTTATTCAAGAACGGAAAATCCAATCAAATCTGCCTTTATCAGTATTAGGCATACAGCTCATTTAAGAGAAGTGTCACAGCAGAAGTCGGTCATAGAGACCGAACCAGAGGAGGGTTAATTAAGTCTTGAATGTTGAAATGTAAAACAGTTTCACTGGCAAAAACTGCCTGGGTTTATTCATACCTCACTGAAAAAAAAAATTATAACAGCAGAGGCGGTCTCATGAGCAAGGGAACGCATGAAAGAGAAAACGCGTGCAACCGTCAGAGAAACAGATTTAATCCTGGTTGCCATAAATAATGATTAAAATGCATAAATCGTGACTAATAGCAACACTGGAATCCGCATTTATTCGCATATTACTGAATAAACAACAGACACTTGCTTGTTTTAATACACTTCCCTTCTGATCATCCAGGGGAGCTTTCAACTCAACGGAAAACCAAAATGCACAATGGCAGAATTCAAATGAATCAATATAAATTCTTTAAGGTTTAAAGTAGTTGGAAGCACTGGGGCTCAAGTTTCCCCACTTTCACTCAAGGGCCTTCAAATTACCATCTGTGATACCCCCCCCCCCACACCCATCTCTCACGCTCTTTAACCCTTAGAGCGCTAAATGGAGCTATTGTTATTCAATGATGCAAAATATCAAAATCTGAGCTGTGGAAAACCTATCATGTGGCGACTTGTTTGAAAGAGCACCCGCAGGGGAGCTTTTTCAGCCTTTTTTTTTTTGCCTGCGTCCCAACTTTTTTCAGACCCATTGTAGCCAGAAAATTTGAAATGATCTGATTTTGTGGATAAAAATGTAAAATGTCTCAGTTTCAACATCTGAAATGTTATTTATGTTCTATTGTAAATAACATATTGGCTCATGTCATCCGAAAGTCATTGCATTTTGATTTTATTCACAATATACATTTTTTCCCGACTATTTCTAAATTGGGGTTGTACATTTATACATTTTGAAAACTGACTTCGGTGCTCTAAGGGTTAATAGAGGGAAAATGAGCCAGGGTCATCATTCTGGAAGGCGACAGGGAGCATATATACTAAGGGACACAATGACAGAATTTACATAACACAGAGGAAAGGATGACTGATGGACAATGAGCTGCATCCTTCACTACCCTTAATCAAGTAAAAAGTATAACAACTGGGTAATGCATTTTTGCAAAGTTGCAGATTATTACAAGCAACACCATACTACAAAAGTATTTTTTTCCATTTTAGCCAAAGGAGTTTGGAGGTGGATTTACCAGCGACAAGCCGTCGGAAAATCCACTGCTTGCCAATCTGACCATCAGTACGGTCAACTACCCACGAATACTCTCAATACTCTCGAATACTCTCAACTACCCACGAATACTCTCAATACTCTCGAATACTCTCAACTACCCACGAATACTCTCTAGGTTTCGTTCCTGGAAACAACTGCAATCCTGAAAATATTTGATTACATTCATTTTCTTTCAGTGCTTAGTCATCACTGGATGGTAAACCTCATGTCAAATTTTTTTCTGAGCGTGAATTTGTCATACTCAAAATTGAATGCAAAAATGTCAACTTTTCATCAGCTTTCTGTCTGTATTCCGAGTGATTTTTCTGAGCATCAGAGAATGATAGAAAATGACTGGCACTTGAGATGGCAGTGAGGCCGAATTTAAGCACATCGTGCGTAACTCAGACATTTTAAAGAAGGGCGCCTACGGCCTTGGCATCTCTCCCCTCTCGTTATACATTTGTTACAGGCAAACTGAGAATCAGGCATTTCGATGTACAGGCCAATGAAAGAGAAACTCACCAGCAATGTGGCAGGTTGAAGGTGATGCTGGGACCTATATGTTGTCCAAAACTCAGGTATCCGATGGTGCCCAGGCTGATGTAGAGGGCGCTCACCATGGCCATTCCAACATACAGCACCAGTCTGAAATGCTGCGGTTTCTGCATTTTATTCTCCAGAGGGAGCACCTGTGGGTGTGGGTTGCCACAGGGTGACGGAGACAAAAAGACATGCTGTAATACCTTATCCAACAGAAATCAAGCACTGTGCAGCCACCATAAGGACCTACTTCATTAATTAGAGGCAAAAGGTCCATTGGTCAGAAAGTTGAAGTCCAGCAATGCGCTTCCTCCACAAATTCGCTCTGTTATTATGAGGAATTTAGTTTTACCAACTGGCTGAAGGACTTGCCAATCACCAAATTCAGGTGGTTTGAACAAAATATTATGGAGAACGTTCAACCCCAATTCTGTAATAGTTGAGAAAAAGTATAAATTGTGAATAAAATCAAAACGCAATGACTTTCAAATCACATCAGCCAGTATTTTATTCACATTAGAACAGAGATAACATAGCAAATGTTGAAACTGAGAAATTTTATCCACAAAATCAGCTCATTTCAAATTTGATGGCTGCAATGGACAATGGAATTTGATCCCACTCTTGTTTGATACAGGCTTCCAGCTGCTGGAGAGTTTGGGTCTCCTTTGACGGACTTTTCGTTTAATTATGTACCAAATGTTCTCAATCTGTGATAGACTAGGGCTGCAGGCAGGGCAGTTCAGCACATGGACTGTTCTACTATGAAGCCATGCTGTTGTAATAGCTGCAGCATGTGGTTTTGCATTGTCCTGCTGAAATACACATAGATGTCGTCTGGAGGGGAGCATATGTTGCTCTAAAACCTTTATATACCTTTCAGCATTCATGGTGCTTTTTAAAAGGTGCAAGTGTCCCACACCAGATGCACAAATGCATCCCCATACCATCAGAGATGCTGGCTTTTGAATTGAATGCTGATAACAGGAGGGGTGGTCTCTCTGTTCTTTAGCCCGGTGGACACGACGCCCATGATTTCCAACAAGACTGTCTAATTTGGACTCATCTGGGCACTTCTGGATCATGCTCAACAATGGCTTCCTTTTTGGATGATAGAGTTTTAGGTGGTATCTGTTGATGGCACAGTGGACTGTGTTTACAGACAGTGGTTTCTTGAAGTATTCCTGGGCCCATTTAGTAATGTCAATGACAGAATCATGCCGGTGAGTGAGGCAGTGGCGTCTGAGGGCCCGAACATCACGGGCATCCTGTAAAGGTCTTCAGCCTTGTCCCTTACACACAGAGATTTTTCCAATTTCTCTGAATCTTTTGATGATGTTACGCACTGTCGATGATGAGACCTTCAAAGCCTTTGCAATTTGACGTTGAGGAACATTGTTTTTAAAGTATTCCACAATTTTTTTTTTTTACGCAAGCCTTCACAGGTTGGAGAGCCTCTGGCCATCTTTACTTCTGAGAGACTCAGCATCTCTAAGATATCCCTTTTATAGCCAATCATGTTACACACCTGATGCAAATTAATTACTTGCTAAATGTTCTTTATACTGATTCTCATATATTAATAGCTTTTTCAGCCCTTTTTTTGCCTGTGACACGTTTTTGAGACCTGTTGCAGCCAGAAAATTTGAAATAAGCTCATTTTGGATAAAAATGCAAAATGTCTCAGTTTAAACATTTGAAATGTTATCCATGTTCTATTGTACACAACATATTGGCTCATGGGATCAGAGAGTCATTGCATTTTGATTACATTCACAATTTACACTTTGTCCCAACTATGTCGGAATTGGGGTTGTATAATTCAAGCAATCCACCTGTTGTAACACAGCCACAAAGCCCACTCTGCACCACAATTCCACCCTTACTGAGGAGCCTGTCTGACCCCCTGAAGCTGTAAGCTGCTTTTAAATCCTGTAAAAGAAAGGTGCCTTCATCTGGCAGTGTGACCATTTAGACCAGTGTCAAAAGGAAAATCACTCCCAGTTCCCATAAACAAAGAAAACAACGCTATTTTATTGCCCATTTTGAAGAAAGGTAAATTTTGGAAGTTTTTTTTCTTCTCTTGTTGTAGAATGTAAGAGTGAGGCCCTTTGGTCTTGCTCGAAGAGGAAGTCCCTCAGTGTGTTTTAAGAATACTCATTACAATTCATACTTGAAACTAAACAGAAGAGCAATTCATTGTGTTTCCTGAGGACACATTCAGAATCAAAACGTAAAACTTACCACTCCGATCCCCTCAAAAGCAAAGATGGCAGTCCCAAAGAAAAGGGGGTAATCCTTCGGGCTGCCAACATATGGCAGGCTGACTGGGACTGGGATGTGCTAGAAGGAAACAAAAAAAAATTGTGAGGTTTAAGTGTGGTGTCGCTGTAGCTTTTGCTCTGAGTTTCAGGCCTGAAATTACTCAAATGATGAGCATTAAAAGCTGACATTTAAAAATTGCTGCCAGTGCCACAAAGGAGTGCCACAATTTCACAAGCAATTCTTTTAAAAATATGACCTCCACTTGCTTATGGCTTGAGAGAGCAACAATGAGCATTTATTGAGCTGACCTTCGAGTAAGCAGTTAGTCTGAAAAGGCAAATGAGACAGATAGATTTAAGCATCCAGAAACAAGAGCAATGCTACTGTGGCAAGTCCGTACGTAAGAAAATAGTAAATACAAACAGATGAGTCATCTAGGAGCTTTCATCCATATATGAGCAGCTGATGGTTATTAATCTCCCTCAAACAAAAACAAGCACCACTTGCTAGCAAGCTGAATGAACCAAGCATGCAGAGGGCAATTAGCACTGGTACAAAGGGTTTCAAGGCCCTAGAGTCATGTAAACATTCAATTCCTGGAAGGGCTTAAGAATCGAGTGAACCGAGCATCGATTCGAGAGAAGTCAAATTGGAAAGTCATCTCCTTAAGGGGAATGAGGAGAGACACTTTGCAGTTAAGAAGGAGAATTGAAATTACTGTGCAGTCTGTGAGTGACCCATGTCTTTTCACTCCAAACATATTCCTAATGAATGGCTGTCAGTGAACTGCTGCCTCTGATCAGCTGGCCATTATAGCTGGGCTAAACCACCTGGGTTAAAGACTTAAAAGGCTGAGGACAGAGATGGGACATTCGTTATAGGAGCAGGCCAGGGGCTGCTGAAAATCGTTATTTAACAACACCTGGTCATTACATCAATTTATCAACACATTAGAACAATAAGGCTCCTTCTGCCTTCTGCAGCTGATGTTCGACACAAACATTCACCAAAAACAAAAAAAAAAAAAAAAAATCAATCGCATTGCACTACCCCTTGTCAATGTACAAAACAGGTTTTCAAGGCTTAAAAACACTCTTTGAAACTTTTTTTTTTATTCCAGGGCGCCATTGCCACGAGATTTGTGCTCCAAAGCTCATTCTCTTATTGCACACTTCCAACAGAGGCCGAAAAATGAAGACGTGTCGGTAAAGGTTTCTAACTAATCAATAAAAGAGATGTATCTAATCCAGAAAGAATAAAAGCAGGAAACAAACTGGGTTGAGCCTTAACTGCTTCTGAGGAAAAAAAAAAACCTCAGTAACAGTGTGAGACATTCCTTGAATGTAATGCCTCAGTATCAGTGTGAGAGATTACCTGAATGGAATACCTCAGTATCAGTGTGAGAGATTACCTGAATGGAATACCTCAGTATCAGTGTGAGAGATTACCTGAATGGAATACCTCAGTATCAGTGTGAGAGATTACCTGAATGGAATACCTCAGTATCAGTGAGAGACATTTCCTGAATGGAATACCTCAGTATCAGTTTGAGAGATTACCTGAATGGAATACCTCAGTATCAGTGTGAGAGATTACCTGAATGGAATACCTCAGTATCAGTTTGAGAGATTACCTGAATGGAATACCTCAGTATCAGTTTGAGAGATTACCTGAACGGAATACCTCAGTATCAGTGTGAGACATTTCCTGAACGTAATACCTCAGTATCAGTGTGAGAGATTACCTGAATGGAATACCTCAGTATCAGTGTGAGAGATTACCTGAATGGAATACCTCAGTATCAGTTTGAGAGATTACCTGAATGGAATACCTCAGTATCAGTTTGAGAGATTACCTGAATGGAATACCTCAGTATCAGTTTGAGAGATTACCTGAATGGAATACCTCAGTATCAGTTTGAGAGATTACCTGAATGGAATACCTCAGTATCAGTTTGAGAGATTACCTGAATGGAATACCTCAGTATCAGTGTGAGAGATTACCTGAATGGAATACCTCAGTATCAGTGTGAGAGATTACCTGAATGGAATACCTCAGTATCAGTGTGAGAGATTACCTGAATGGAATACCTCAGTATCAGTTTGAGAGATTACCTGAATGGAATACCTCAGTATCAGTGTGAGAGATTACCTGAATGGAATACCTCAGTATCAGTTTGAGAGATTACCTGAATGGAATACCTCAGTATCAGTTTGAGAGATTACCTGAATGGAATACCTCAGTATCAGTTTGAGAGATTACCTGAATGGAATACCTCAGTATCAGTGTGAGACATTTCCTGAACGTAATACCTCAGTATCAGTGTGAGACATTTCCTGAATGGAATACCTCAGTATCAGTGTGAGAGATTACCTGAATGTAATACCTCAGTATCAGTGAGAGACATTACCTGAATGGAATACCTCAGTATCAGTGTGAGACATTTCCTGAATGTAATACCTCAGTATCAGTGAGAGACATTACCTGAATGGAATACCTCAGTATCAGTGAGAGACATTACCTGAATAGAATACACCAGCATCAGTGAGAGACATTACCTGAATAGAATACACATAGATGAGGACCAGGCTTCCAGCCATGGACAGGTTGGCCATCAGTGAGAATGGAGCCAGGTACTTGAGGTTGGGAGTAAACACCAGGAGAGTGATGAAGGGCAAAAAACAGAGCATGTAGAGGCGGGAGTCAAAACTTTTCACCTCCACCGCGGTTTGGTTGGTGTGACAGTCGTTAGTTGTGGCATTAGCAGCCTCTACCACCTACAAAAAAAAAAAAACGGTGAATGTGAAATCAGTGCAAACTCCCAAATTGGGAAAAAATCCTCTTCGTGCAAAACCAATCATATGCCGTGCTACCATTAGACTGATCTGTGTATAGGCCAGAATACAACTGGCATGCATTTCAAAAATTAGCCTGAAGATCAGTTTTATTTTCCAACATTTAACTATAGTCATGCAAGACTGTAAGACTGACTATTTCTGTACAGCTGAAACTTCAAATTATGCCGAGATTTTACTGTGGGAAATTGGAAATTCAATCTTTTTTTTTTTTTTTTTTTTTTTTTTTTAGGTTTCCAATGTTCCCTTGATTTCCTTGCTTTCAGTAAAAAAAAAAAAAATCCCCATGGAGGCAGCAAGCCATACACTCTCAATTACACAAAATGACCTTCTGGTGGTATAGACAGGGAAAAAAAAAGAAAAAGTGAAACTTTAAATGTTAAACTTTGAAACAGTATCAAACACGGTATGGGGACGACACACTAACATTTTTGAAGCATAATACCGCCCTCTAGTGGTACCTTCAATCTGTGGGACGTACATTATCCATCCAGTTCATATGATGTCAGGAAAGAGCATTCAAGCGCAACACACGGTGAGAGCAGGCACCACGCATTTAAACAGTTTTCATCCCATGTATTTGCTGAAACTTCGTCTCTTTCAAGCTCATTGGGAGTCCAGAAATATTTACATTTTGACACCACCAATATCAGGTAACCCTGACAACAATGCAAATGGATAAGTATGCAAATTACCTGTGGGGCCATTTGGCCATGCAGAAAAATTGACTGAGATTCCCGACTCACTGCCTAAAACCATAGAAATCATCCTGCACAAAAATAAGCTTTAAAAAAAAGGATTTGATCAGAGCACTACATGGCTCACCTGCTTAACGTTCTCACTGAGGAATACAAAATACACACAGCAGAAGCCAAGCTGGGTAATGATCAGGAACAGATTCACCATATGCCTACAGTCAAACGAAAAGAGCACACTGCATTACAACAAATACAACAACAAAGCAAAAAAATATATACAAAATTGGGTCATACTTTAGAGGAAGTGTTTCTACACTTACAGGCTTTCTACAGCATATATAATGCCTTCATAAATTAGACATAATGCGTTCATAAATGCGTTCATACATAAGCAAATGTCATGCTTTGTAAACAGTGAAATAGCACACCTTAATTCAGCATGTGATGCCAGTTGTGACAATGACAATGTCACCCTTTATAGCAGGGGTCCCCAATCTTTCCCAGAAAGGGCCAGTGTGGGTGCAGGCTTTCATTGCAACCAAGCAGCTACACACCTGATGCTACTAATCAACCCCTGGACTCTTTGCTTAGAAGCTTGATTAGTAATATCAAGGGTGTAGCTGCTTGGTTACAATGAAAGCCTGCACCCACATCGGCCCTTTCTGGGAAAGATTGGGGACCCTTGCTTTATAGCATTTAGCCACTAGCTTAGTGGCATTGTCAGTTATATCACATCTGGCATCACATGCTGAATAAGGATGTGTCATTTCACCCTTTACAAAGCATGACATTTGCTTATGTATGATTGATGAAGACATTATGGCTCATTTATGAAGGAATTATACATGCTGTATGAAGCCTTTATAAGCAACACGTCATCCAAAGTGTGACCCAAAATTGAATATATGGAACAAAACTAATTAGTTCATATTCATGGAGGCACAGCGAAACAGACCATTCCTGGAAAAAGGTGACAAGGCGGCGAAGCGCGTACATCTAACGGCCGCACGGAATGAATGATGGTAATATAACCTGCTCAGAGCAACAAGGTAGAAGTCAATGCAAAGCTTTGATTGCTATGGCTCCACCTTCCATAGCTTCACAGCTGCCTTAGCTTCGATCTTCTGCCTGCAAACAGTGGACTTCATGTGACCTTGATATGTGACCTTCATGTGGCATGATAAATTCGAGAACGTTTATGAACCAAATAGAATACAAATCCTTTAAAATACAGCTCTTGGAGACTGATATTCAAGATGCCAGGAAGGAGATTATTCCCCCATTTGAAAGTTGAGAGGAAAAGGGGTAAGATCGTGTCTCTTTTTGTACTTCATATTGAGATGGTGAAGGTGGCAAGGAATAGGAAGTTCTTCAGTGATTTCATATCAACATCATTAAATATTCCCGAGATAAATCAATATTCTAGAATTTGTGGGGCACTGCCACATTCTTAAAACCCCTTTGAATTCATGCAAATATTAACTTTTCTGTTCTAAGAAGAATCTCCATTGAGCTCTGACCATATGAAGCCATTCCACTCAAAGTTCACAACCCAGGATCTCATGAGGGACAAGACAAAATGTCAAGACCGTGCACTGGATGTAACATATACGGGCATCCTAGTGTTGGTATAGAACAGAACCTGACCAAAACATGCAGTATGGTACACCCAGGACAAAAATCATTGCATAGGGTCAAAGGACTTGCCAATCAGAGGCAGTCATCTGAACTACAGTGCATTGAAAAGGAATTTGTCCCTTCCCAATTTCTTCAGTTTTTGCTAATATGTCATATTTATCTAAGATCATCCAATGAATTTTAACGTAAGACAAAGAGAATGTGAGTAGCCAGAAAATGCAGTTTTTTTTTTTTTATTCTGGTTCAATTTATTGAAATAAACACGAGTCATCAGAAGATGACATATCCTCCCAGTCCCTGATTATTTGCAAAAGTCAAGTCAATGCTACACCTTCAAAGAAATTCAAACAAGAATATTGAGGTGATTTTCCTCTGGAATGATCTGGAAGTATGTACTGGCAACATCTCGCAAAGACTATGAAGCACATGTTGGCAAAGTCAATAAAAAAAAAACAAGGGTCATTCGTGAACAGTATTTTAGTTCTGCTCCGGAAACAAAACCAGCCCTGCGACTGGTTTGAGTCTAAATCCATGTCGCCTCCATGGAAAGGGGAAAAAAAAAAAATTTCAGAAATCTGAAAATATCAAAAGGCACCACTTCAGTATGTGGGTAATACACATGCAAAGTTTCAGTAAGATATATTGAACGGTTTTTGAGTTCTGCTCCGCAAATGAACTTGGCCTGATGAGCACTATGTCCAGACTTATTTCCATGGAAGCAACAAAAATAGGAATTCCGAAATTTCCAAGTAGCAAAAGGCACATCTAGACTATGCATAGAATATATGTACCGAGTTTGGTGCTGATATCTTGCATAGTTTCCGAGTTCTGCCCCGGAAACAAAATGATTACGGACGGACGAGGTGATGCCTATATCCCCCCACATTCTATGCTGGGGGGATAAAAAAGCTACCCAATCCAACCCATCCCCATATGATAAATTGAACTAATTTAATTGACAGTAGGGTTTAATTTCACCAAACTCACCCAGACAATATTACTGCAAGCCTTGTTGAATCTGAACATCAATTAAATAGAACCACTCAGGAAATTTAAAGTGAGCAAAAAAGCAACAAAGAAATCTGAGAACAGATGAGGACCAACTTTCCCCCACAGTGATATAGAAGACTCGTAGACAGAAACTCGAAGTGTTGATCACAGTCGTATCCGCACAACCAGTTATAAGGTTTAGGGGGCAATTATTTTTAAGTTTTGAGTAACTACTTACCTTCAAGGTGTGAAATGATCATTTAAAAGATGCATTTTGTGTTTACTCACGTTGTCTGTCTTATATTAAACTTAATTGGATGATCTTTAACATGTAAATATGACAAGAATAAAACAGAATAAATTGGGAAGGGAGAAAATGCTTTTATTTTCACAGCACCGTAACTGAAAAACTGAACAAAGCACTGACAGTTTTCATCCTCAAACCTACCTTCCCCAAACAGAATATCTCCTCAAACAGGAAACATTTTCCAAGCATTGCTCCATAACATCTCCATAAGACAAAGATGGTCTGCCTAACCTAGAACAGGAAAACTGAATTAAAAAGACATCATAATCATAATACCCTTCACATGCAGGTCTGAAAAATCAGCTGACTGTCCATTGGCAAATGTATATAACTGCATTGAGGATTGAAGTTTTGAAGAAAGATCATTTCCTTTTAACACAGAGCAGCTTCTGAGTACTTTTATTTTGTGAGAGAAGATACTTAATAATAAAATAAATTGTTCAAAATTGCGTATATGTAAAAGCAAAAAATCTTATTGCGCTGGTACTTCACTGCTTTTCAGTTAACTATTCTTCCATGGAAAATACCAGCCGAGAAACAAACAGAAGCTGAATGTATGGTTATGTTAGTTGAACAGACTCAAGGTTACATTTCATTAATTCAAAGCAGAATTTATAGATGAGAAACAGCAACAGATAGAGGCTAAATGGCCAAAGAGGGAAAATGAACCAGCAAGCTGGTGTGTCGCTGGCAGACAAGTGGCCACATTTTCTGGAGGTCTAGAAAAGGTCTTAGCAAGTTGGAATTGCACAAGCTGGGACAAATTCATTGACTGACATTAATTCAAACCAAGAGTGAGATTAAATGTAACCAAATTCAAGTGTGAAAACATAATATACACACACACCCCAAGGAGACGCGTCATTATCACATGCACTGCACGTACGTTCGCTGCTTTGAACCACAAACCCAGAAATGGCCTGACAACAGCAGATCACGAGGAACTTCTGCTAGTATCAGCCACATACCTCAGTACACTTGAAGGGCCAAATTTTTCTGCATTTGCCATTTCTGGCAAAACACACATAAGCTGATCACTATATCTATTCCTATTGTCCTTCAGCAAAGAGGTCAAACTGGTTGTTTCCTACCAGGACTACATGCAACTGGGCAGATAAAGGAATAGTTACATTTCAGGGAGATGAGTAAATTTGACAGGACCAGTGGGAGTGTCATTTAAATAGGGTCGTGCAGGGCATTTTTTGGTAGCTTTCTGATATATGAAGCAGTCCACATTACACTTGCCAGAAACATGTCAAAACTGAAGCATAATATATTTGAGGTCGATGTCTGTCTGTCTGTGTGTATGTACATGTTTTTCTCCTACATTTCTCAACTGATTGTCATCAAATTTGGTGTGAATATCCACTTGGACACCAGGAAGGACTTGACGTCGCCCAATTTTTGAAAAAGGTCAGACAGGCAAAAAAAATGGCAATTTCACTCCGGGTAGGGGGTAGCAGCTAGTCCTTTTATAATTAAACCAGAAAATTCTGACAAACACAGCAATGTGTCCGTATTCACCTGTAATAATATAAATCCTTTTATAAAATTGCATTGGGTGTCATGGCATCATCATTTTTTATTATCAGCATGTCTGGCCATTCATCCTCCTATCCAACCATATGTCCATCCATAATTTTTGTCTCCAGACCATAACTCAAGGACCATTCAATATTAAAAAAAAAAAAAAATCAATCTAAATAAATCCTGGCCATTTACATACATGTACATTTTCTGTAATTTAGTTTTTTTTTTTTTTTGTAAACCTTTAAACCATCTCCTCCTATACAGTGCCATCAATCTGCATGAAATTTGGCAGACAAAATCTTAAAAGCAAAATGACATTATGCCATTCACACCAAATTAAAAAAGTAAAAGATTTAGCCACAGTGAACAATGAATTTCATGGACGTGGCCTCTATAGTTGAAAGGAACTCCAACTCCAAAATGCATTGTCCAACCATCACCAAACTTCAGACCCTCGTCTACAGGTCATTAGACCCAATCCAACCAAATCTGATATAAATCTGCCTATAGGTTGTACTGTGTAGACTCGGTACTTACTTATTAGCAAGGTGATGTGAGCATTTGACGAGGACATTCATGCAGTGCAGGGCTACGATCCCCATCGCCAAGAGACTGAGAGGACCAACCTACGCAAAGTAAAATCAACTGGTAACTTCAGCAGCATCTTCGGTCATGTGTACATGGCAATATTAGGAGCAAGAACAGAAGGTGCATTGATGAGTTGCAGTTTCAGTTTGCCACACAAGTTCAATGATGCGCATGTAAAATCCTTATGTTAATTTGGTATGAGTAAATAGAAATTTCACATAAAGAAAGCAGTTCATTAAAAAAAAGTCCACACTATAATATCTTGTTGGGCCACCATTAGCTTTGATCACAGCACACATTCATTGTAGTATTCTGACTAGCTTCACGATGTTACGACATATATTTTGACCAGGTTTGCATTCATTTTTGGCCGACATATTGTATTGACAATGGGGGACCATTCGGTTAAGCATTCTCCACCACACCCCAAAGACTTTAAATTGGTTAAAGTCTGGACTCTCGGGTGGCCAATTCATGCGTGAAAATGATTCCTCATGCTCGATGACCACTCTTTCACAATTTGAGCTCCATAAATCTGGGCATTGTCTTCCTGGATTATGCGTATGTCACCAGGGATTAAAAAGTCATTCAGTATATTCAAGTAGTCTGATTATGATGAGTGAGTCTTAATCATGATGAGTGCATTACTTCATGGGCTTCCTTTCTTACCCTGACATGCCAATCACTCTGGAATTGAGTAAATCTGGACTCATTAGACCACAAGACCTTGTCCATTGCTACTCACTATACAGTCATTATGCTCCCTTGAAGTTGTTTTTTCCCCTCACTAACAAGTGGCTTTCTTGTGGCCAAGCAGCTGTTTATTCCTATTCCTCCAAGTTCTTGTCGCATTGTGCATGTGGAAATGCTCTTAACCTCATAATTAAAACATTGCAATGAGTTTTACGGTTGATTTTTTTAAGATGAGACATCAACGAGTATTTTAGTGATCTCTGATCAGGATCAGTCATGATTTTTCTCAAACCCTTTTCTTCTGCGAAGTTGACAGTTCACTATCATCTTTCCAGATTTTAATAAATTGCTGGATAGTTAATGATTAATAAGGGATGGATTGCTTGTATACACACGGGTGATTGGTTGAGAGTCTTCACCACAGCCCATTTAATGCTACCCACCCACCAAAAGACTCTAAAAAACCATCAGCTCACATCTAAAGACTAGTGTTTAACGTTTTTAGTCCCAGACTAGTCTCAGACTAAAGATTTTACAAAGACTGTGAATCTTGTAGGGTCACTATTTACAAGACTACAACTAGATTTTTTTGCTTCTCCCCCCCCCATCATGCATGTTATTGACTGTCTGGTTTCCCATTTCCGCTTTTGTCAGTGCTCATCCATTGGTTTTGATTGTGTTACATCACTGCAACTTGCGATAATATTAAACACGTTTGATATGATCCGCAGGCCCAAGACTAGGGAAAGACTGGCATGAACGCGTCGCAGACTGCAGACTACCACCTTAAACTTAACGATCAAGATGACGGTTGTCCGCCGAGACTCCAGTTAGACTCCTAAAGACTGTCAGTTTTTGGTCTGGGACTGTGAAAACCTTCTGGTGTAAGCCCAGAATAAGATGGCATCTTTTGATGTGGTCTGTATTTGTCTGATGAAGGTTAAAGAACCGAAAAGTCACAATAAAACTTTTGCTATTTGCAAGTTAGACAGTGTGCAGGACTCCTTTGTCTCATTTGAACTTTTCATCCTAGTCCGACGCACATGTCCTTAGAAATAGATGTGCGAAGTGTCCCCTTGTTCGATAGTTAATGGTCCAATTCTAGTGATTTCAGCAATCTCCTTAGCAATTTTCTTTGCTTGATGCCGACCACTAATTTGCCCCCTCTTGAAATACAGAAACATCTTTTCAACAACCATGAGATGCGTCTTCTGGCAGGGCTTTTTTTTTTTTTTTAAAGAAATGAGGAGTCTCGCACTGAATCAGTCAGGATTAAAATAATTACTGCTAACTGATGCATTTTCATCACTGCAATAATTATTCAATTATAGGCTCTTGAGTATTTGTTTAATTAAATGAATATGGCAACTTTGTTTGGATGGACAGTATACATTTCACAGAAAGAAAGAAAAAAAAAAAAAAAAACACTGGCAGGGGGTGTAGGTGCAAGATTGAAAAGGTGATCCAAATGGTATTTATATTAAAGAACAGATAAAAAAAACCATGGGTAATTTTATACAGTGCTGATCTTATGAGGTCTTGTGGATCGCTGGCTGCTACTGTTGGAGCCATCCCTATATGAACTGGACCATAATGATGCCATCTGCCCGATATCATATTAACAAAAAACAAAATAACTGGGTTAACCATGATCATTTACTCACCACAAGCCCTGCATGTTTGACAGCCAGTGGCAAGCCCAAAAGCCCGGTGCCAATATTCCCCTTTAGTAAGTGGATCAGAGTCTGGAAGAAACTGGAAAAACACAGAACGGTTGAGAGAGGGAGAGCGGGAGATGGAGACTGAAAAGGAGAAATGGAGGGAAAGCAGTTAAAGATGTATGAAGTCATCTACTGCACAGCCAAAATAAAACCCAAATACAACACCGCACTTCAGGACAACATTGAGCCATCCACAGAAGAAAGATTTCTGTAAAAATTCATACACCAACTTACTGCTCAGCATGTTCAATTAATTTTTGCTCAAGAATTCATAACTCAACTGCAACTTTTTGCTTCATATTTTATTAAGGGAGAGTTAGGTGTACTCCAATTGACTTTTAATTTAAAGTTCATACTGCATACATTCTACATAATGAGGTTTCAAGTGTTATTAATGGAGCAAACAGGTGGGCATTTCATAGTCAAGATAAATATTCAGGCCACATTATATATAAAATCTCCAACAGAAAAGCAGGGGAGAAAACAACCTCCCAAATTTAATACAATGAAAACACTTTGCTCAAGAAACAGGAGACTTATCGGCAGTGTTCTCAATTCCCTTTAGGCCCCAGCCATCTCCTCTGCTAGCCCACAAAAAAACCACTGCACACAGGAGAACAACACTGAGAAAAGGTCAGCAGTTTTATTTGAGGCACAGTCTTGTGAACAACCATTTCCTTCAACGACAACTACTTCTCATAATTGTTCATTTTCAACCCAGTGTTATAATGATAATGACTTTAAACCCCCAGAGCGCTGAAATAATTAACTTTTTTTATTATTATTATTTATCTTGCGCTGTTGAAAACCGATCATGTGACAACTTGTTAAATAAAAGTTGTCCCTGCGGGAGTTCTTTTAAACAATTCCCCGCATGTTAGGTTTTCAACAGCTTTGACTTTGAGATCTTACATCATTGAACAATAGCTGCATTTAGTGCTCTAAGGGTCAATAGTACGAGATAGACCTCCTCTAAAAAATTAAAAATTAAAAAAGGTATCTAACTGAAGAACACAAATACATATTTAATCAGCCATGCTGAAAATCCAACAGTAGAGGATTTAAAGGCTCTTTACTTGGTTCCCGTTTTGCCTCCAAAACGTTCGTAGTTGTTCTGTGGCTGGGAGGGGCTGCCGAGGCACCCAGTGGACCCATCAGCTTCAGAGTCAGGTGACTGCTCTTCACAAATGGGTGAGGCAACTGCAAAAAAACAGAGCCAGAATAAAAACATTGAAAATTTTAGTACATCAAGCTACAAGAAGGCCAAACAAAAACAAGGATAAAAAGAACATCTAAAAACGAGAACCACAAAATTATTTCAGCTCATCTTAAGTAGTAATTTGCTTGACAATTGGTGTAATTCTACATGGAGGGGTGAAATAAATCACCATTATCAGAGATAATGTCGTCCATGATCGGCGGTGATCCGTGTTCAGTTCCACACCGCCAGCTTCAATTAGAGCTCTGAAGATCCAGTCGATCAGCCTATATTCAGTCTCTGTCAAGGACACGCAACATTTAGAGCAGCAGATCCAATATTAAAATAAACTCTATGCAAAAAAGACTAAAGGAAGTACACAGCCGACTGTGGTTTTTGGTGGATGGTCAGTGTCTTTCTCAGCCTGTTAGCACACTACTGACCCAGCAGTTTCCATCACAACAGACAGACATTATAGCAATAATGCAGAGATGGAGAAAAACACAAGATTAGAACATACAGAATGCCCAGTTTGAGCAGGAGAGTAATTTCCTGAGACAATATTGGGTCTATATGCTTTGCTTTTCTATGTCTTACATTTTGTAATCACATACACTACCATTCAAAAGCGTTCAAAAGCGTTCAAGAGCATTCTCCATAAAAACATATGCTTTTATTCATCTTATAAATTGCAAAAGGAAAACAAAATACAGTCAAAACATTGACAAGGTTTCCGCTTCAAATGACAATTTTGTCTTTCATTCCTAGTCCAAGCGCTGATCCTCTCCCGCCTGGACTACTGCAACGCACTCCTCGCCGGCCTCCCAGCATCTGCCATCAGACCCCTGCAGCTCATCCAGAACGCTGCAGCTCGTCTGGTCCACAACCTCCCAAGACACTCCCACGTCACCCCCCTGCTCACAAAGCTCCACTGGCTCCCTGTTGCTGCTCGCATCAAATTCAAGACTTTGGTGCTAGCCTATCAGGGAGTCAACAAGACTGCTCCAGCCTACATCCAGAGACTGTTCAGGTCCTACACCCCTGCCAGAGCACTCCGCTCTGCCACTTCCGGTCGCCTGGCTCCTCCCCCTCTCCGCTCCTCCCCTTCCCGCTCAAGGCTGCTGTCTGTTCTGGCACCTCGTTGGTGGAATGATCTACCTATCGAGGTCAGAACGGCAGAATCCTTGAGCATCTTCAAGCGCCGCCTGAAAACCCACCTCTTCAGGCTCCACCTCTCCCCTACTCCACTGCCTTGATTCCTGTCCCTACATCCTTTTGATTTGTTGCACTTTATTCTGTTTACTTCCTGACTGTATCACTTGATTTGGTTTCCCTTCATTTTGTTGCACTCTTGTCAGTTTACTTGATTTTCCTGCCCCTTTGTTGCACTTGATCTATTGCACTTATTTTATTGCTCTTTGTTGCACTTGCCTCTGCCTTGTTGCCATTTTTGTTCACTTGCCTTTGACCTTGCCTTTTTGTTAATAGTCTAGATCTGTAACAATGGAACGTGTTCTGTCACTTACTGTTAGCACTTTTACTTGTCTCCTAGGAGGTCTGCACTTTTGTACTGTTCTTATGCACTTTTGTACGTCGCTCTGGATAAGAGCGTCTGCTAAGTACCTGTAATGTAATGTAATACCCAGTTGTCAGCAAAGCAACTTCAATATGCCGCAATTTCACCAAGTGCAGTTCAAAAAGTAAGGGGGGGGGAAAAAAAAAAACAAAAAACTGAAAGGGTAAAAAAATGAAATATCTTGCAGTAAAACAAATTAGATCTTTTATGTTGTTCACTGAAAGAGGACAGCATGTTAACTGAGAAGCCAGAACAGAGAGAGGGAAGTCTGGGGAGGTGTAATGAGATAGACCCTTCCTGGTATACAGTGCTATGAGAAAGTATCCGCCCATTCTTGATTGCTACTATTTTTACTTATTTGTCAGATATAAATGTTTCAGATCAAATGAATTTCACTATGAGACAAAGGCAATGTGAGTAAACACAAACTGCAGCTTCTAAATGATCGCGTCATTTACAGATTGTTAAGGGTTATTCAAAACCACAATCACCAGTGTGAAAAAATCATAACTCCCCAAAACCTGATTATTGGTTGTGCCACCCTCGACAGCAGCAACTCCAGTCAAATGTTTGCAATAACAGGCAATGAGCCTTTTACATTATAGACGAGGAATTTTAGCCCACTCTTTTTTTGCAGAATTGCTTTAATTCAGCCACATTGGAGGGTTTTTGAGCATGAATTTCCTGCTCAAGGTCATACCACAGCATCTAAATCTGATTCAAGTCAGGATTTTGACTTGGTTTATAGGGGAATTTGTTCCATAAATTATGGCAAAACACCCAGGTCCTGAAGCAGCATTGTAGCTCCAAACCATCAAACTGTCACCAAGTCTCACTGTTGATATGATGTTCTTATTGTGGAATGCTGTATGAACTTTCAGCTAGATGTACAGGATTCATGGCTACCAAAAAGTTCTACTTTTGAATCCTCATTCCACAGAATATCATCCCAAAAGTCTCGAGGGTCATAAAGATTTTTTTCTCATGCTCGTAATTAAAGTTGCCCCTTTTACTGAGACTTTTTTGTCCATTTCATTCAGAGTGTGAACCAATCACTCAGCCTCTCCTTAGTAAATATGAAATGTGCCTTTGTTTTCTTTTTGATCAGCAGGGGCCTTTGCCCTGCAGCTCTCTCGTGTATGCCATTTTTGTCCAGTCCCCCCCTTAAAGCAATATGACAACTTTTGTACCTTAACAAAAATGCCTTATAATTATTTTACTGTTATACTGACTAATATACAATAATATACCAAAATATTGTAAATGATCATTCTACCATTTCTACAATGTCAGCAGTTCTTTTACTATGAGTGTCTGAAGTGGCCATAGTCCGTCCCGGACCACTAGGCCAATGCCCATGCCCGTACGTTCCACTTTACTGCACACAGCATACAAACAAGGAAGTTAGGCATTCTGAAGCGGCCAAAAAACGATAAAGAGCATCCGATTGAGCAAGAGATAAAACTATAGTGAACGTCGGAAAGGGTTTTGGTTGCTGGCGAGAGGTTTGGGATTCGATTGGGATTGAAGACTGACCCGGAGCTATGCTTCTTCCTTCTTAATTCGTAAGTACAAGGCTAACTTTACTAGCCCGTGTTACATCAAAGGCGAATGTCAAAATTGTGCCTGGTTGAAATTATATTTTGGTTGGGTTTAGGCAATAAATTCGACTTGGCTGGGTTTTGGCCAGAAACTTGACTTTAGGCTTAGGTGGTGGGATATGCAAAAACATGCAAACTCTACACTCAACTGAGGTTATCTTAGCTGTGGCCAAAATCCGTAATGGGACTGCATAATACAATTTCATGCAGCACCTCCTATATTGAGAGGGTGATTCACATGAATGTTGACGTCAGCTCATATTGGGTCCTCTTGTTACTTTTTCAGTATTTTCAACTGCATATACTGGGCTAACCACAGAATATAGGAGATCAGACCAAAAACCAACCACTTTCTCTGTGGTGAAATCATGTGTTTTAGTGAGTCCCGTTGTAGTGCTGCTCTCAAAACATTACTGCCAGCCTAAAATTATCAAACAGCATTTTAACTAAAATAATGAATCGTCATTCTTTTTGATATTTTGTTACTCTTCATCTTACGTGACAAAATGAATACAACTGCGTGTGATAATATTCCTGAATAGTCTTGCAAAAGCACTTTACCTTGTCAGATAACATTGTTATGTGCAAAGATGTGCACGGATCTGAGAAGTAGTGGAGGATGCGTGTCAAGCGTCTAAGGGGTATTTACGACAATTAAATTACACCCAAGAACTGTAGGGGCGCTGTTTAGTCAAAAGTTTAAGAAACTTTCATGTATTGCTTTTATGTGGAATTGTAAATACTGATCTTAACTGAGACAAGTGAGGCCTGCAGTTCTTTATATGTTAGGCTGGGTTCTTTTGTGACCTCCTGAATAAGCCATCAAAGCACTCTTGAAAGAATTTTGGTGGAATGACCACTCCTAGGGAGGCTGCCCACTCCAAGTTGTCTCCATTTGTAGACAACTGTGTTCAGAAAAGTTTGCTGGAGTTCCAGAGCCTTGGAAATGGCTTTGTATCCCTTCCGACACTGATAAATGTCAATGACTTAGTTTCTCATCTGCTCTTGAATTATTTCAGATCACAGCATCATGTGCTGCTTTTTGGCTACTTCACATTCACAGACAGGCTCCATCTAAGTGATATTTAGATGTAACAGGGCTGGCAGTAATCACACCTGTGTGTGTCCAGTGAACTTGAAACCCAATTATCAATTAAATTGCAGTGCTTCTCACTTCTTTTTAAAGTGGAGACCAAATGGACACAGGGAAATTTGGACAAACACAGTGAAGAGTAGCCAAAATTATTTAATACATCCAAATAAAACAATTAGGACTCAAAAAGCAAAGAATTGCACATTTGCAATAGAGCCAATCCATCTCAAATGGACAAGGGGGTGACACCACCCCGTCACAGATTTAGTTGATTTTTGCTCCAATAGTTGCTACATGTACATGGACAAAAATCCTAAAATTTGGCTGCCAACTCCAACTGAAATGGCAGCCATTTTAAAAATCGCCTTTTATGCATGTCGCGACGTGCCCTCGCACTTTTTTCCAAACCCTTTTTTCGCAATAAATCAAAAACTATAGCACCTATTGGCACCAAAATTGGAAATTTTGTGCTTGGATGAAAACCCTTTTTGGGGGTACTGAACTTTGGCCCTCCTTATCTCAATGCTGCCAACTGATATTAAAATGGAACTTGCTTTATGCTCAATACCATCACTTCAACTCTATAATATCAAAAAATTAGAGATGTGTTCTGCTTTGTTTTGATGTAATCCTCCAAAACGTAAAACAGGCATTTTGTGAAAACAATATCGTCATGCATACACACATGTACAGAGTATTTAGTAGTTTCCAAAGGGATATTGCAAAACGATGGAAAAAGGTCAGCAGTTTCTCGTCTAGTAATCCAGCCGGACTTGATCTGCACAATCTGAAACCAGGTACCTTACTGACTCTGTAAGAGGTCACATAAATAGCACTCGTTTACCATCAAAAACCAAAGCATAGCATCAGTTGAAGTGGGCTCTCTCATTCATTAAGCCAGTGGTCTTCAACGTCATTCCTGGGGACCCACTGTGTATGCTGGTTTTTGTTCCAACCGCAACTGTATTTGCAGATTTTTAAAAAGCTGTTAATTTGTCTTTAAGTGCATTTAATGTTTAGAGCAGTTATGTGCACGCTTAACTCACAAGTTAACAGAAATATCTATGTTTGCCATCAAGATTAAAAAAATAAAATAAAATACCATACCCACATTGCAATGTCTTGAAAATAACAGCATAAAACAAGAGAAAATGTAACTGATGAAATTATAGATGTATTTGGCTCCTAATTTTTGAAAACTGATTGGCGCATTGTGACAAATTTATTCGACAAGCAAATGGTAAAAAGTCAAGCCAGTTTTGTGTTATGTTAATCTGATTAAGTTCACCTGAAGTTTTTCTGAAATAAGGAAACAGTTGTGTCCAGCAGCCTAATTTGGGGTTTATGGATTTCCTCAGTGTCCAATTTGATCTGCTTTGAAATGTTATATTACTTGAAATTTCTTGAAATATAGATATAAATCACACAATCTTTGAGGGTATTTTGTTCTTCATGTCATGTATGGATGTTTCTATGTAACATTTGGATAAAGAGAGTCATTAGCAACTCTAAACATGAAAAACACCTAATTAAGACATTAACAGCTAGTTAAAATTGTGCGATTACAATTGTGGTTGGAACAAAAACCAGCATACACAGTGGGTCCCCAGGATCAATGCTGAAACCCAGTGCATTAAGTAAAGACAATTATGGCAGAAGGATACAATGATTACTCTCTGGGAGGGATCCTTGGCCAGAAGTGACAAAAGTGTAATCACATTTGACTTTGAGGAGCATAACTGCAAATATGTACACAGGACAAGTTTTCCATTAAAAAGCTAGACAAAAAGTATTGGTATAAGTCTCAACACATTTGTGTAATGTGCATGTGACTGTGGGGGCCTACATGGCGATACTGTTTTCACGAAATATTTATTTTACGTTTTGGAGGATTACATCAAAAGAAAGCAGAAAACCTCTCTGATTTTCTGATATTATAGAGCTGAAGTGATGGTATTGAGCATAAAACAAGTTCCATTTTGATATCAGGTGGCAGCATTGAGATAAGGAGGGCCAAAGTTCGGTAGCCCCAAAAAGGGTTTTCATCCAATAGTTTCTGAACCATATGAGCTACCATTTATTTGACTACTGATTCAGAATCAGCATGAATAATCACAGAAGTCTCCTAATTTTGGTGCTAATAGGTGCTATAGTTTGATTTATTGTGAAAAAAGGGTTTGAAAAAAGTGGGAGGGCACATCGCGACGCGCACAAAAGGCAATTTTTAAAATGGCTGCCATTTTGTAACCAGTTGGAGTTGGCAGCCAAAATTTTGGGATTTTTGTCCATGAAAATATTGCAACTGCTAGTGGAGGGAAAAAAAAAAAAATCAGGACAATCAGAGATGGTGGTTATAAATTCCCAGGCTACTGGTCCATTTGAGATGGAATGGCCCAATAAGGAAGTTGAAGAAAAGGCCTTTGAGGGGAAAAAAGGAGAGGTAAGGGGGTTCTTAATTCAGAGCCAGAGTCTCGGACCTGTACATGGGGTACAACTTGCAATTCCTGTTTTTCTAACATGTGGACAATCGACACAGTGTGCAAATGCCAAAACCTACCTGCATTTCAAGGGCAAACTGGCTTTTCTCCAGTGGGGTCCACTCAGCTGAAATTAGATTAACAAGTTTTGTAATGATTAGAATAATCAAATTCAAATGCACTGCTTTTTCATGTCAAAAAAAACATTTTAGAATAAAACAGATTATTTTTCCCGCGACAAATTATGCCAACTGGTACACCATATGTCTAAAATTTAATGATATAAATAGATCAATAATTTTCCTCCCTCAGAAATACACTGAGGGGTTCTGGCTTGTGCATTTTGTTTCTGAACTTTAGTACACAAAAATTTGTGACTGGAGGGAGGGGGGATTTCACTTTTAATTACATGTCGGCATCACAGGCCATTCATGGCAAGATCATGGGGATAAATCAGTCAATATGCCAATTAATTAATATAGAAAATAGAAAATAGAACTGAGGCTGTGAAGTATGTTTGAAACCGTACAGTGTTGTTACCTCTGCCAAGGAGGTTAAGTTTTTGCTTCCGTTTGTTTGTTTATTTATTTATTCATTGCCTGCCTTTTAGCAGGATATCTCAAAAATGGTTGCATAGATTTTAACCAAACTTTGCAGGATGTTAAAGTAGCACAAGAGGAACAAGTTTACATTTTGGCATATTTAGGCCAAAGTTCAAATCCAGCTATGCTGGCGGAGGTATGGGTTCTTACTAGTCCTGCTCTAGTTCGTGAAGCAATGCATCAAATCGAGGGTTAGGAGCACAATGGTTATATGTCCAAAATTTCAAATTTGAGATTTTTATACTAAAACAAGTGGTTTCTGATGCTTTTCCTTGGAGCACAAACGTGATCTCAAATTCAAAATTTTGGACATATAACCATTGTGCTCCAAACCCTCGAAATTCTCAAGTCTTGCTAAAGAAATGGGTCATTCCATGCTAAATTGTACAATTCACTGTGTTATATAAGAATGGTCAAAAAACAATTTTTTCAAGGAGAATTAAATTATTTGCATTGTTCATATTTATTCACTCCCGGATTGAAGATATTAGGGCTGTCACTTTTTATTTGAAATTCCAACATTCATTCGAACCGGAGGGTGAAAGTTCATGTTCAAACTGAAATGAGGCATTCAAAGTCAAAATATACCCTCCATCAGTGCATCCTGCAGTGAAAAGTAGTTTGACATTCAACTCCGCAGAGGGCGCCCTCAGAGAAACTTGTCCATTGTATGCCCTCTTGACCTCCATTAAGACTATTTGCCATTTTGCTATAGAGACCGTTAACAAGTGGAGCAGCGAGCAAACAATTACAACACCAAAACATCTGAGAAGCGCTGTGTGGAAGTATTTTGGATTTTACTGCGTTGATGGTAAAATAACAAACAAAGTTAGTGCCGTGTGTCGTTATTTGCCGTAGTCCGCAATTAATCAATGAATGCTTATTAATGAGATAAATCCTTGTGCTTTGAAGTTTCAGTTTCACTTGCATAAATGTGGGTCACCACAAGTAACACGGAAAGCGTTTATGACTCCGGACTTGTCGTGCTTCTCCTTACTCAGAGACTGGAAACGATGCATGCGTTTCGTGATCAATTAAATTGTTTATAAATGACAAAAGAAATGTTGAAATGTCTTTTTGCAATTCCATTGCTTTCAATCCCTCAGTAAAGACAAGCGTTAGAATTCCCAAGTCATAATCCATTTCCATGTCACTAGTAGGGAAATCCACCGTAACGCAGGTGAAACTGATCAACTTAATGCATAATGACTTAAATTCCGTGGAACATGGAATGCGAGAGCCTTGGCATCTCTGCAGATACTGTCGTTGTGTATAAGTGTAAAGACATGTCAGGCTGACAATACACTGGAAATGAATGTTTTGTTGAATGAACATAATTTTTTTAAGGTAAGTGGTTGCACAAAATATTTTTATCTGAAGCTCGATATTTTTATTATGTTGACTATTTGAAATTACTTATATTTTTTCAGTGAAGTTAAATAACACACCTATTTCTATTAAAATATGCTTAATTACTATATGGAACATTTACTAGGGGTCAAAATCACTTTTTTCAGTGTAGGATAATGGAAACAACACTGCCAGAACTGCATAGCTAGTTTATAATAGGTGTATTAATGATCAATAATCAATATTATTGGCAGAAATAGAGGGTACCAAAATTAAACTTTGCTTAAGGCCCCATGGAAGCTTGGGCCGGCTCTGCTTACACTCAGACCTGTCGATCTTCGGACGAGTTATCTGCGCATCATCTGTTAAGTAGTTCAGTCAGTTACAAAGTAAGTTCATACGCTCCTGCTCTGTTGGGCTTTATGTACTTCCATTGCTTTCTGCACGAATTTGGAGTGAAAAGACAGTTAGAAACAGTAAGAGCGAAGAAAGGGACAGATTAATCCTGTTCGCTTGCATCCTGCTGCTGCAGAGGAAGCTTGCAAAATCTATAGATCTTTGATTTCTCTTATTATAGCGTAAAGTCGGTTGTAATAATATGTTGTCACTGGCCATAGCCAGATGTCGACACAGTGATACATTTCAACCAATCGATGCGTTTTTCGTGCACGGTCACATCGTTCGAGTAAAGTTGCAGTGATCCTGCTCTAACTCCATTGCGCTTGGATTATACCTGCTTCCACTCATTCAATGGTTGGACAGATTATCTGGACGCCATCTTTTGCAGGTTCATACAGTCCTGCCCTCCAGGGCTGCATAAGTAGCTACTTCTCTGGCTTTCTTCACGATTTTGGAATAAAAGGACCGCTTATATATTAATACATCAGTGCCCATACTTCTCATCTACCTTAGTTGCTGCTACATAAGAGTTGCCGGGTAACAAACACATAGGGTTCCAGCTGGTGTGCCTCACTGCAATTTTGTGAATAAATGGCAGGGGTGCACTGAGCTGCAGCAGAGAGACGCATCCTGCTGCAAGCATAGTGTTACCACATAAAAACAGACGTGCGAAACTGATCACAATCTGGTAAAGTTAAATGGACTGGAAGCAAGTTGTATGCTATGCAAGTTGTTCGTAATGTTCTTCATCTTGCAGGAAAGTAGTTAGCCAGCTTATTAACATCCCGTTAGTCTAACGATGTGACTGTTCATGAAAAACACATCGATTGGCTGAAACGTATCACTGTGTTGACATCTGGCTATGGCCAGCAACAACAAATTATGCACACATTACTCAAAATTTGATATGGATCATAGGAATTTTTTTGTGAAATGACATGCAAATTTGGTAACTGCCACTGATGAACAATACATTGGATAAATGACATGCAGTCAGACACAAAACACTTTTGCAAGTACATTTAATGACATTAAATGAGCGTGCTGCCTCACACTTTTGGCTTTCACGAACACTTCATGGTTTCACCGCTGACATGTAAAGTGGAAACAGACAGTGTTCATTTTATTTTTCAATACCACAGTTAATGTCAATAACGGGTATGGCCTCCCATAGCTTGAATGACGGCTTGACAACGTCGAGTCATACTGTCAATCAGAACCTGTACGGTGCAATTGGAATGTTGTTCCATTCTTCATGAGGGCATTTCCGAGCTCCTCTAGAGTTGTGGGTTGTGCCCTACGACCGGACATGATGACCTGCAGCATGCTCCACACATGCTCGATAGGGTTTAGGCCTGGTGAAAGTGCAGGGCAGTCCATGCGGACAATCGTCTCCTGCTCTAGGAATTGATTCACCACCCAAGCACGACAGGGACGGGCGTGATCATCCATTAAGATGAAATCAGGGCCAACAGCACCAGCGTATGGTCTTACGTACACATTGAGATCGGATCGGCTTGTAAGAGGTACTCTACGCCGATTGATAATCCGCTCCATGCTCCATGTAAACGACTGAGTGGAGCGGATTATGTTGATAAAGAGGATTGTTCGGTCCGCGCAAATGCTCCTAGTACGCAAGAGGTCGTAAGTGAATTGACGTACGCAGAGTGACGTAATGCACAGGTGAAAAAACACAATACAATCGGATTCAGCTGGGGCCATGTCAACGCGGATTGAACGTGGATCTCTTTACTTAAACTTCATGTATACAGATCAAATCTGATCAGATCAAGATTCACTTATTCCGATTGATGTCAATCAGATTGAGGAAAACTACCCATGTAAACGTGGCCACTGTCAGCTTTCACACTTTGATCAGACCTGTGACTGGATTTCTGAGCACCATCACCAGATCGGTCTTTGTCTTTGGGTGAGGAATCTTGGGTATCACCATTACCTTTCTTCTGAAATTAGGACCATCTATTGTTACTGCTAGACTTAAATTTGGACTCATGTGTGAGAGGACAGTTTGCAACATCAGAGGCCAGGGTTCCTTTGGCCACTGGCAACTCTTTGCTAACTTTTCAAAGCACTGGAAATAGTTATCAACGTCCTTCTACGAAAATGGAGGAGTTTTACCTCCTTGGCTAGCCTGAAATTTGTTTTCAGTTGCTATTTTTATTTTTAGCTGCTCCATTTGGAGCCTTTCTTCCCGATTGAATTTCTGCAAATCGAAATCTCTCTGTCTTGCTAATTTTTCTTTTTCCTACCCTTCTTTCTCTCTATCTGCCCTCTCAAATGCTCTTTGTTTTTCTTCTCTTGATAATTTTTCTAACTCAAACTGCCTTTGTTTTTCCTTTTTCCTCCCTTTCAATCTCTAGCATTTTTAATTCAAGTTCCATTTCTATATTTGGATTTTCCACTGGAAACTGTTCCAGATCTCCTGGTGCAAACACATTTTCATCGATGTAATATTCAACAATCTCTCTAGCCAGTCTTGCTTTTCGCATGGCTGGTTTTTACCTCCGTCAAGTCTAAATGTCTGCATATTTCTAGCAGTTCTGTCTCTTTAAAAGACTTCAAAACCTCTACGGTTGATGATGCCAAGAAATCATCCATTGCTGTTGATCTGTCTATATTTATCCCTCTCTCATATATATATATATATATATATATATATATATATATATATATATATCTCGAGATAAACCATTGTGTGAGTCATTTATTGAAAATCTAACATTTCAAATATATATGTATGTATGCATGTATATGCATGTATATATATATATACACACACATATACACACACACACACACATATACACACACACACACACACATACACACACACACATATACACACACACACACACACACACACACACATATATATATAGGAAAATTCTGAAAAACAATTTAACAATTTGAAATGTTAGATTTTCAATAAATGTCTCACAATGGTCTATCCCGACAAGCCCCCAATTTGTTATTACATTTACGACAGCAAGGGATGACGGACAGAATTTTAAAACTTAAGTCTTTGTTTAATTAAATGCGTTTAACTAATCTACTATCTACTCTACTGACCAAGATTGATATAAACAAGAAAAAACATATTTACAGTCCCTTTGGTTGGGTTGCTTGGTGATGTCCTGGGGGAGGAAAATGCTCCAACACAGGCAAAAATCCACAAAAAGCTTCACAGGTCTTGAAAAGAGTGACAGGTCTGGTCAAATGTATCCTTCACCTTGCAATTTCTCCTACTATTTTACTTTCTCAATTTTCCTCTTTATATACTCTTTTGCAGACCCCTCCCACCTTTTAGACTTTTTTTAATTCTCTGGGACTTTCCATCTCAGACATGCCCAGGACATGTCCAAACCTAGCTCCAGTCTGGGCTTAACAAAAGAAAAGGTCAATATTCGCATTACAAATGTCAACTTTTGAACTTAGACTACAAAACCATGTTGTCACAAACATTAGATGCCGCAAATTTTCACATCAAGCACAATGCACTGCAACATATTTAATGCAAATTTCCCATAGCTTACATTAAGCATAATATTACACCACAAATTAAGTGCAACATACTCAAGTATCTATGCTATGCACTCCCCCAGTCGTTCCCTCCTGATGCAGAGAATGGCTCATCATTAACACGCATCAGTCACCATAGGAAGGATATAATGGTTTCACGAAACCTTGGGATCACATGGATATCAGAGAATATCACACACTGTTTCCAGAACATGCACATGATCTAGATCAGTGGTTCTCAAACTTGGTCCCAGGGTACCCCTGTGTATGCTGTTTTTTACTCCAACCATAACTGCATTTCCAGAATTTTAAAAAACTTAATTTTTCTAAATTAGGTGCTTTTCATGTTCAGAGGAGTAATGTACCACCTTAGTCCAAATAATGCCCAACATTTCTCTGCAATACCCCAAAGATGACCAATTTTATATTGTGCTTGTTACATTATTGGCAAAAAATTAAAGCAGTTGCTGTGGGGATGGCAGTTTTCAATATAGAGAGTTAGTCCCCATTTCAAACTCTGCCCTAACCTAACCCTGACCGTAACCCTAACCCAGTGGTTCTCAAGTTCGGTCCTGGCGCCCCCCTGTGTATGCTGGTTTTTTTTCCCGCCACAACTGCAAGTCTAGGATTTTAATAAGCTGTTACTTTGTCTTAATTAGCAGCATTCCATGTTTAGAGTAATTATTTACCATCTTAAGTCACATTTGGATGGACATATCCATTCTGCTATGAATATTAAAAACCATTGAACATATTGTTCTCAATTTTCAATATTGCTTGGATTTTCAGGTGAAAACATTTTTAAACAGATCAAATTAGATTCTGAGAAAATCAATAAGCTCCAAATTAGGTTTCTGAACACAGGTGTTTTGAGTTTTTCCCAAATAACCTGCCTGAACCAAATAAAATCAACAGAAAACACAACAGGTGTGACTCCATTGTTTGCCAAGTAAATTGTCAGGTTTTCCCACCATGTGTCAAGAGTTTCACCAGTGAGGAACCTTTTGATTATTTATGTTGATTAAATGTTTGGTTAAATTGTTTCCCTCTGCCAATATTTACAATACATCTCAATGTGGATATTTGGATAAATGCACTTAATTAAAACAAATCAACAGCTTGTTAAAAATATTAAAATTAAGAGTATAAAATCCAATCAATGGGTACTACATAGTACATACTCACAAAGGATACATTTTTCCATCACATAGATAGCCGTTTCTGACAGACCAAGAGTTTAAAATAAACCCTCAGTAGCTAACGTTACATACTCCTAGTTTGAATAATTGACAGCTTGTTAAAATTCTGGGATTGTTATTGGGATTGGACCAAATACCAGCACACATAGTGGTCCTCCATAACAGAAACATTGATCTACAGAATGTCCGATGAAGCCAAACAGTAGAATTATCAACTTCAGAGATCGTCACACCTGCCAAAAACCAGCAATCAGGTTCCTTTAGACGAAATAGCCAATAAAATCTCGTCGAGACTCGTTTCCAGAGCTCAAAAAGGAAAGCTAGCTGACGGATCTCAAAAGAAGCGTTCAGAAGGGTATCCTTGTCGCAAGCCAGATAAGTTAGCAATATTGAACAAAACCCAAAACCATAGTAAGCAGTTAACGCCGTAAAATCCGTTTCTTCGTCGTGTTTAGCCTTCACCACTTTCCAAAGTGGCAGGTAAGTTAACAGTATATCAAATATCCAGCAAAACGACCTTAAGGGCACGCTGGTAATAAAGCAGAAATGAAAGGCTGCAGATGGGTGCAACGTCCAACGAAGCAAGTTAGCCAGGCTCGACAAACCCTAAATCTGCAATCAAGTTAACATGACAGATTAATAGATCACCACTTTCGTGACATTGAAACCCCCCGGCTTCAAGGCTCAATATACCTCGCAAACCCAGCAGTTTAGCTTCCTATGCCCCTCAAATAAGCGGGGTAAGCTGAACACAGCACCAGAAGTGAGTCAGCCACTCGATTCATTGACAGCCACGGTGTTGACGAGTGTCAAGTGAAACGTGAAATAACAATGCAGAACACATGTTCTCGAAGCGCAAAGTAATTTCTTACCAGTGGGTTTCTTGACTTGGCTAAACACGTACTGTTGACGGAGGTTCTACTATTTTCCGGGCTTTAACATTTCTGCTTTGGTCTTCCGTGATCACATGACTACCGAGAATTTGGTCAGCTGACCAACCTGTTTCAATGGAAACGATTGTGCTGGTGGAATAGGCTTATTGTTTCAAGAGAAAACGAGGTTGCATTTCTCATTTTAATCAAAATGTGTTATGTGATTGACTTCATCATTAAACAGAGTAAACGCAACACAAACTTTAATGCACAGTAAAATAGGCTAATGAGAGGGCTCCATCTGTACGCCCAAGTGAACAGCGAAATTTTTTGTTGCCACCAATTCCCTGTCTTACGCTTATGGTCACTCAGTTTGGACAAACAGATAATAATCGTTTTTTGATTTACCAAAAACCGCTCATACAACTTCTTTTTTAAATGAATAAATACTGTGATCGACCTTTTGTAATTGCTTCCGGGCAACTATGAACGCTGCGTGTATGCTTTGCGCTAGTGAGGGATGGACTATAAATTAAACAAAACTAATTTAACGTACTAGGGTTGTCTATTTGATTGGATAAAAATATAGACATTACTCCCGAATAACAGCTGCATCTGAATATAGAGTTTTACTTCTGTATATTATTTTATATGCTTACTGACACTGTAAGTATTAAACGGTGTGTGTTGTCGGAGGTGGAATGATGTTGCGAATTGTGCGAGGATTCCTTCAGCGGGCAGTACTCCAGTGCCTGCATCGTACACTTAATTCTGGTGGTAGAATAGAAACCGACGCGCAGTTCTAAAGGGAGGTGAAAATGTCGACAGCGGTAAAAAAAAAAAAATTATGAAATTTATAGCTCTTTACAACCACAAGATGTTCTATGGCTGCCTACCGCTTGTTTTGATAGTTTGCATGAGGCAAATGTGTGCCAACTAGAAACGACCTTAATTGCGTTGCTAGCTGTCCAAAGCTGCTTTCACACGGGACGCGAAACTAATTTTTCACTCGACAGATTACATTCAAAGTGGATGCTAAAACGCTAATGCCTTTGCGTCGACTTTGAATTTAATCAGTCGTGCGAAAAATTAGTTTCGCGTCCAGTGTGAAAGCCGCTTAACTTAGTAACCAGCTAATTCTAACATGTTGATTATCTCCACAGAAGCACGAGTTTTTCGTTGACATGACCTGTGAAGGGTGTTCTGGTGCAGTCACACGGATTCTGTCTAAACAAGGTTCGTTTTTATTTTGTTAACTTAAATTTAAGCTTGCTAATCTCTTAATTCACGTTTATTCAAAGAGCTAAGTTTGTTAGTTTGCTAGCTGCATAAAAGTAGGCTCGTCTTTTTTCATTTGGCGAGTCCAATTTGGACGTTTTCCCATTTCTGTTCTGCTGATGATGATGTTCATGTTGTCAGCTGATTGAGGTTTTTTTTTTGTTTGTTTTTAATGTCGCAGTGTCTATTTAGCCGTCCGACGGTTCTCGTTTTTTTCTGCTATTTTGCCGTCGCTTCCGCTTGACATGCGCAGTCGTCACTGATGTGGATTTAAAGTTTGTAGGTATACACGGCGTCGGCAATTAAGTTAATCAGAAGCATTTTTAATTGGCAGAGCACGCGAACTTACATGCAGCTGCTGATTAGCGGTCATGACTTAGTTTGACAGTAATCTGTCGCGCGAAAAATTCGTTTCGCGTCTGGTGTGAAAGCTGCTTAACGCGACTATAACGCCTGGGTGAGAGTTGAGGAATGCTCATCAAACACTTATTTGGAACATCCCACAGGTGAACGGGATGATTGGGAACAGGTGGGTGCCATGATTGGGTATAAAAGCAGCTTCCCTGAAATGCTCAGTCATTCACAAACAAGGATGGGGCGAGGGTCACCACTTAGTGAACAAATGCGAGAGCTGATTGTCGAACAGTTTAAAAACAACATTCCTCAACAAACTATTGCAAGAAATTTAGAGATTATCATCTACGGTCCGTAATATCGTCAAAAGGTTCAGAGAATCTGGAGAAATCACTGCACGTAAGCGACAAGGCCAAAAACCAACATTGAATGCCCTTGACCTTCGATCCCTCAGGCATTACTGCATCAAAAACTGACATCAGTGTGTAAAGGACATCACCACATGGGCTCAGGAACACTATAGAAAACCACTGTCAGTAACTGCACTTCCTCGCTACATCTGCAAGTGCAAGTTAAAACTCTACAATGCAAAGCGAAAGCCATTTATCAACAGCACCCAGAAACACCGCCAGCTTCGCTGGGCCCAAGCTCATCTAAGATGGACTGATGCAAAGTGGAAAAATGTTCTGTGGTCTGACGAGTCCACATTTCAAATTGTTTTTGGAAACTGTGGACGTCGTGTCCTCCGGACCAAAGAGGAAAAGAACCATCCGGACTGTTATAGGTGCAAAGTCAAAAGCCAGCATCTGTGATGGTATGGGGTTATGTGAAGGCACCATTAATGCTGAAAGGTACATACAGGTTTTGGAGCAACATATGTTGCCATCCAAGCAACGTCTTTTTCATGGACGGCCCAGCCTATTTCAGCAAGACAATGTCAAGCCACAATCTGCACGTGTTACAACAGTATGGCTCCATAGTAAAAGAGTGCGGGTACTAGACTGGCCTGCCTGTAGTCCAGACCTGTCTCCCATTGAAAATGTGTGGCACATTATGAAGCGTAAAGTACAACAACGGAGACCCCGAACTGTTGAACAACTTAAGCTGTACATCAAGCAAAAATGGGAAAGAGTTCCACCTGAAAAGCTTCAAAAATTGGTCTCCTCAGTTCCCAAACGTTTACGGAGTGTCGTTAAAAGGAAAGGCGATGTAACACAGTGGTAAAAAGGCCCCCGTGCCAACTTTTTTGCAATGTGTTGCTGCCTTTAAATTCTAAGTTAATGATTATTTGCAAAAAACAAAAAAATTTCTCAGTTTGAACATTAAACATCTTGTCTTTGCACTGTATTCAATTGAATATAAGTTGAAAAGGATTTGCAAATCATTGTATTCTGTTTTTATCTACGATTTGCAATACGTGCCAACTTCACTGGTTTTGGGTTTTGTAATGCAGTACTATGCTTTGTAGGGTTTTATGCTATGAAATTTAGAATGGTAGCTCCAAAGTGTGTGTTGCGAATGTAACAGTCGGTGTCCTCAGATGTTACCCAACCCCGGCCAAATGACTAAGAAGTTTTAGAAGACATATTCACTGATCCCAAATCATGTACAGGTTGATTATTTCAAACACATTACAGTCCTAAGTATCAACAGTGAAGTCTTTAAAAAAAAAAAACGATCAAAATTTATTACAAATTTCTTTCTTGTCCATTGTTAATTCGCAACGTAGCAAATTTTGAAATTGCATAAAATCCAAGGGTTAAAGTAAAATAATTCTGAATATTATTCAAAGAAGAAGTGCCGTAAGTTTTATGTGAATAATTAATAACACAGGTAAAAATTACTGCAGTTGCCATTTTAGGGGGTGTTGAAGTTTTGTGTCCAACTTGTTACATTCGCAAAGCTTGTTACATTCAAGGCTAGGCAACTTTATTTGTATAGCGCATTTCATACCAAAACAGCAGTTCAATGTGCTTTACAGAAAATTGAGGCAAAGGCTGCACCAGAGCAGTCTAATGCATCATTCATCACAATACAGTGAAGTTATATTGACAGCAGAGGAGGCAAAATTTTGATTAAAGACAAAAGTAATAATAAAAATAATGATAATTATAAGACATAAGTAGAAGAGAGATATTAAAAAAAACACAGTTCAGGATAAAAACAGAGGCAGATAGTGTGAGTTATATGTATACATTTATACATATATACATAAACAAACGTAAGATGTAGAAAGGAGAAATTAAAATAAAACTGGGCAAGCTGAATAAAATGAGAGTTAAGAAATGGGTAGATAAAACAAATTAGGGAAGGGCATCAGTGAACAGTTTAGTCTTTAATTTAGATTTAAAAATGGCAACTGAGGAGGCATTTTTAATGCTATGTGGGAGCTGGTTCCAGAGATTGGCTTCCAGAGAAGGACCGCAGGAATTTGGGGAAATGTATTCTGTTCTTTTTGTTTTAGTGAGAACCCTGGCCCCTGCATTCTGAATCAACTGGAGCGGTTTAATCGTGATCTTGGGAAGCCCTGTTAAGAGGTCGTTGCAGTAATCAAGCCTGCTAGAAATAAAAGCAGGAATGAGCTTTCCATGATCGTTCTGTAACATGAGATCATGTAATTTAGTGATGTTCTTGAGGTGATAAAATGCTGATTTTGTTACTGCTTCAATGTGGCTGTTAAAATTCAAATCACTGTCAATGATCTCACCAAGGTTTCTGACAGAAACTTTAGCTTTTAGCCCCTTAGTGTCTAGAAGGTTAGCGACCATAAGCCTTTGTATTTTCTGACCAAATAGAATAACTTCTGTCTTGTCTGCATTCAATTGAAAGAATTTATGAGCCATCCACTTATTAATTTGGTCAAGGCACTGACAAAGAGATTCAACAGGAGTGAGATCATCTGGTGGTATAGCGAAATAAATCTGGGTGTCGTCTGCTTAACTGTGATAACTGATTGAGTATTTCTTCATAATTTGTCCCAGAGGAAGCATGTTAAGGTTGAACAATAGGGGTCCTAGTATTGATCCTTGGGGGACTCCATAGGTCACGGTTACTGGTGCTGAGGTACAGTTGCCGATAGTGACTAAAAATCTTCTCTGCCGAAGATAGGAACTGTGGGAATAGGATCAGAATAAAAACGAATTTTCCGCAGTGTTGTAGAAAGTTGAAAAGACGGTTAAATCTGATTTGGTCAACTCGGACTGTTGAAAAGCTGTGTCGTTCGTGCCAACATGGATTATTATTCTGGTGATGTAGTACGGGAGAGATGGCAGTAAACTCTGGAGCTTATTCTGGATTTCAGAAACGGTGGCACCGAGTGTGTGACTGCATTAAAGAAGCGCAGATTCCGAGTTATGGAATTGCTGATGATTAGTGTTGAAGGGGGTAAAAGCGGCCGAGGGCGTGAAGGTTGGGATCCATTAGGACAGAGCGGAGTGCTTTCAGTATCCGTGGTATGCACCGACTACTGATTCAGACTACTGATCCACCTGTTATTCATAAATGATTGCAAGCAACAAAATCAACTGTTGCCATAAATTCACAAATGCTGGCATCTGTCTGCCAGTCATTAGAACTTTATTTTCAAGCAACATATAATTCAATTTGGGAAGTGCCAGAAATGGCCTTTCTTGTCCATGTTTCGTGCGTCACACAAACAGTGAAAGTAGGGTTTCTTATCGAATTGGCTATACTGCAGACACATTGTTCGTTGTGCAGATACCTAGGGAGAAATAAAGTACTGAAATAATTGCAAAGCATGGATCAGCTGTATCTAAGATGTTTACAGGTTTTTTTTGCTTGTAACAGTGTTACTAAAAATTTTTGTGAATACTAATCCCATTGGTCAAAGAGTCTGCCTAGAATCACTTTCATTGTGCCACATGACCAAAATAGAATATATATGAAATGAAACGGATCATCTGGAACAGAGTTGGTGACTGACCTGATGTCAGGTAGTGTGAGGGCCACATGATATTCCCAAGTACAAGGAAAAAGACAATTTTCCTAATGGGGGAATTTTATGGAGACTCCAATAAATCAAATGACTTGGCTTAAGGTTTGACTTATGGTGAACCTCAGCTAAGTATCAGTCCATTCTAAGTTTTTTTTTTTTTTTCAATTTATTTATTTTTTTATTTTTAGGAATGTGAAGCACAAATGATTGACCTGTGAATCTGCTTCTCTTTGTCTGCTTTTCATACTCCTTGCCCTTAACTTTTGTGACTTCACCATGTGTTTTGAAGGAGACAGTCAGTTCCATTTTGCTAATCTGTGTACTCTTGAGGCTCAATGCCTTTGCTTATTTTTTTTGTGGTGTCCCTACCTTTTTCTCCTGAATTTTCTTGCTCAGAGCTTCAGCTAATATTGGGGAAAAGAAGAATGGATGACAGGGGGTGGGGCATTGAAATCAAAGGAATATGAATCATAAAAATGGAGCATCCTTGCTCCTTCTAACTGCCTTTCTTCTTACTGCAGTTTACAGTCATGATAGTTGGGGAGAGGCAGATTCAGAAGTTAGTCATTCATATGTCAGAATTTTTTCTTATATTTTATTTACATCTTCAAATGACCAAATAAGTATTTTCAGAATCAAATTTAGCTGAATGAATTTTTAGTGTCAAAAGGTTATGCAATCGAAACTGAATGCAAACTTAATGCTGTAATCATAGACATGGTCTGAGAAATAATTTAATAGCAAATGGTTTCATCCTTTAATGAACCTGTCCTTTGCTCAGTTTAACCTTCTCTTTATTTTCTCACACTTAAAGATTAAATTGTTGCCTTGGTGAAAAAGGGCAATGCTTTTTTGAGAGCTGGTTTGGAATATTTCATGCACTCTGGATAACTCAAATCTTCAAGATGCCTTATGGAGGGATTTGTTATTCAAATTCCTAGTTGAGCAACTCTGGTCTCGTTGCCTCTCGCTGTTTGTATGAATGTACTTAACTGGAATAAGCATCAACTTCTTTGGTTTGCAAAAAACTGGATCCTAACATTTAAAGCTTATACTAGCCCTAGCACAAGCGTTTAAGTGTTTACATAGTGTATATTCATTTTTTTTAGCTCTTTTGAGGCATTGAAACAATCCTGCTGTGGATTCAACCATTTTCTTTTGAAGTTCATGCAAATGGAGTCCATGCAAATTAGGCAAATATTCAAGCAGGGTTTTTATCCATCCGGGCATTTGTTTAAAGGATTAGTTGAGTTCAACCCAAACAACTATGTTTTTTATTGATTTACCAGAACTAAAACTGTTGCTGATAATTTTGCATCTCTTTGGAAACGAAACTGAACTTGCTCAGCTTGTTCACCTTATTTTTGCCTTTTCTCCTTTTCAAACAGAAGTCGAATTTGAAATTGACCTTCCAAACAAGAAAGTATTCGTTCAGTCTGACAAGAGTGTGGAGGATCTCCTCGCTGTGCTGAAAAAGACCGGAAAGGATGTTAGTTACATCGGACCGAAGTGAATCCACCCCAGCTCCCTGATATAAGCAGGTGAACAGCTATTTTTTAGAAATTATCAGGTGTCCCTTTTTTGTAAAACTAATGAATTACCTGTTCTAAACATGCCTGTTTGGAATGGGCTGATTGTCTGGCCTCTACTACTGCTGCTTGCTGCGTTTTCTAGAACCACTTAGCTAAAAAACTTCACATTTGACTCTGCACTTCCTTGAGTCCTAAGAAAAACATCTGCCAAGTGTGCAGGTTGGATTACCTGTTCTCCAGAAAAATCTAAGAACAGACATACATGGTCACAGACGGAGCCATTCCATTTTATTCAGATAAGAATACATTTGACGTTTCACTTTGCAGTGCTAAGTATTTTAACACAAAACACAACTTTCAATAAAGCAGTGATTGAGGTAAAAATGCTTTCTTCCAACTACAAGTTAAATTGTCGGCATTTGCATTCATTCTGCATGAAAGTATTGCATTCCTTTTTATATATAGCCTGTTCGATTTTGGACTGGATGTAAGTTGACACATTGGCATAATTTGAAATAAATATTCAGTTCATGACTGTGAATCATTTACATTCAATGACTGCCTGAAGTCAGTGACCCACTGGCACTACTATACGCTAGGTGTTTCCTATAGTGATGCTGTGCCAGGGTAATAGAACAGCCTTTATTGGTATCTCCTTCCATAGGGTGCCTGTGTCCTCTGGTATGCTCCTTGTGAAATGCCAAAGTTGGCAAAATCCTCAATCAGTCTGGACAAATTGATATTCTATATGTAGATTTCTCATCTGCATTTGACTCTTTACCCCATGACTTACTCCTGCATAAACTTCAGGCTTACGGATTCCATGGCAATCTCCTGAAGTGGCTTGCGTCATATTTATGTAATTGCAAACAAAGAGCTGTTGTCGATGGTGCCCTATCCTCCTGGTCTCCTGTCACATCAGGAGTTCCACAAGGATCAATTTTAGGTCCTTTAATGTTTCTGCTGTACATCAATGACATGCCAGACTGCGTAAGTCCTGAGACCCAGCTTGCTTTGTTCGCAGACGATTCAAAATGCATAAGAGAAATCCAAAGTGTGCTAGACTGTTCACAATTGCATTGTGACCCTGAAAACATCTTAGATTGGAGCCACAAATGGGACATGAGATTCAACACCGCCAAATGTAAACTCTTGAGTGTCAGTCGGTAGCGATCCCTCATTCTTCACCAGTACATAATGAATGGTAATATAATTGAAAAAGTTGACTGCATGCGTGATCTTGGAGTTGTGATATCGTCTAACTTATCATGGGACGCACATGTCAATACACTGGTCAGCAAAGCAAACCATATGCTAGGACTGATTCAAAAAACTTGTGGTCACACATGTTCAATTCAGACAAAATGAATACTGTATACTTCACTCATAAAACCACTTTTGGAATACTCTACACAATCTTGGGCTGTATCATCAAAAAATCTCATTCACATTGAAGGTGTGCAAAGGAGAGCGACAAAGTATATTCTTGGTTTCAGTGATTGCAAAGGAAACGATTATAAAGCCCGTCTAACAAAGCTCAACCTATTACCCCTTGCCTATAGGCATGACATAATGGATTGTGTACTTTTGTGCAAATGTCTTAGGGGTGAATATGACATTGCCTATGAGCACTTTGTCTCATTTCAAACTGATGATACATTCTTAATGAAAATTCATAAATTTAAGACTGAAACTTTCCGATATTCATATTTTAACAGAATATTTTGCCTGTGGAATGCCTCTTATCTCTATCAACTTTCTGACACCACAGCTGCTTTTAAATCCAAGTTATTTAATTACTATTCAGGAAAGTTTCACGACCATTTTTCTCCCAGTAACACTTGTACATGGGTAGGCAAGTGTCACTGTACACGCTGCCGTACAATATAGTTCAATTCTCGCCACTTCTACTCTGTACTCACTAATGTACTTGTTCAGCTTTTAATTGCCTTTATGCTTTTGCAACTTTCTGTATACGCTCCTGCTTTTAACTGTCTTTATATTTTTGCAACATTCTGTATATGCTTTTGGAGGATCACTCACTATAGGTGCCTTGCCACCTGCGTGACCTCTTCCTGACTTGTCAAAGTTTGTTTATTTGTATTTTGCTCAAGAGATTTACTTAACCTGAATATTCTTGTACATTCCTCTTTGGGCCTAAAAAAAACTGATGGCTGTAGCAGTACATTTAAGGTCATTGTTTTGCTTTTCGTTTTGAGTAATTTCAGTGGAATTAAGGGATGAGAGGTTTGTGTAAGATTTGAGAATTCATTCAGCTGCTTTTTGCAACAGTCTTCTATGTCAGCAGTTTTTGTCCATTGTCAACTAACATATGCAAGCTAGTTCCTGTGGACGAAATGAATGCTCAAGCCACAACTCCATCTCTCATTGATTACTTGATCACTGGATGCTTTGTTTCATAAGCTGCTCATTTTTTTCATCTCAACCTTTTGCTCTTTTTTAATGTCTTTGAGACAGGTTCCTGTGGTGTTGAACTTTGTACCCTGCCATTGATTTTAACCTAGCCATGTTTCAGCTCAGTGTGATGTATGCAATCAGATTTTTCAGCCTTATGATAGTGTGCTTTACTGTTATTGATGCTTCTTTGGTTTTCTTGTTGAGAGACAACAATAAGACTTCACTTTCAGGTGGCACACCTAGAAGTAATCCTCATCCTTTTGTTAACATCCTTGTTCATGAACAGATAATGCAACTTCACGCCTGAGCCAGGGGACCAACTGAACTGCCTAGTTTACAAAAACTTTTTGTCCCCTAAAATGGGTGACTAATGTATGTATTAATGGGCTGGGACAGAGACATGGGTAACATGCCTTTTGTGATTAAAATGTGAAACTTGGGAAACATCATGGGCCAACCCTATCCAAAGTTTTATTGAATGAAAAGCAAAATATTTTACATTGCTGCTCCTCTCGTTGGCTAAAAAAATGCCATCATGCAATGTAAGCTCATCAAGATGATGTGATATTTTTGGGTTACATGTGATTCAAACCAGTTTGCTTCCTTAAGGGCTGTATCAGCAATGTGATGTCACTATTGTAGACAGTTGAAACATTCTCTAAACACAACAGAGCCGCTCACCCCTCCCCTTCAGGAGCTTGGAACATAAACACATTTCTCTTAAAGGGAAATGTCTGAGTAATTTTGGCTCCCTCAGCTGGGTAACTCCATTTTTCATTTTAAAAAATTTTAAGGCCAAAAATACACAACAGTATAATGTACATGAAAATATAAATAAATAAATAAATAAATAAAGCTAGACACTCAATAGTGTGGATTCTGAAGTGCGCAAACAGTTTGGTGCCATCAGTCTGTAGAAACTAACAATAGTTAGCTGCTAGTTGACAATTCGCTCGAATGCCAGTTTCCAACTGCACTTGGGTCTAAAATATAAAGTGGCAAGTAAGGTGTGTCATAATGTAGTCTTGTTTATTCATGGCAGTTCTGGAACTGGTAGTCGAGGGAGAGGCAGAGGAAGAGGTTGGGGTAAGTGTTGTTACAATCGATACCGTAGCTTCAGAGCTTGTTTCATAAATGTGAAGCTCTTGAAATGGAGCTCTGTGTCGAGGCTTGTATCCTCTCGGTGAAATGACAGCACCCATTACGTTCAAAGCCGATTGGGAATACTTTGATTAAAAAATATGTTACCAACACAAACTCTGGTTTGATCAGACAGAATTGGTAAACTCACTAGCTTGCCAACCCATTCCAAAGAGGAAATATCGATCTCTCTACCGGTTCATTCATTCTGACCAGCATGATCTATGCAAGATCGCCTTACAAAAACATTAGACAAGCTTTTCTCAATTTTGCTTGGAATGACGATTTACAATTCACATCCAACTTAGCACCAGCTCTACTCACCTGTCCAACAGAAATGAGGCAACCTGGGCTTCAGAATTAAAACCATTCAACTCCGGAATTCTCTCCAACGTTGGTATGCTTTCCCTGTTTATTCGGGACTTTGCATAGCTGCGATCGCGTTATTTTTGCCTTGACATGCATTCATTCGAGCGTGTCTTTTTCGGTTTAGCTTCTGCCATGCTTCAATCTGCTGCATAGGTAGTGCCACTGTCAGTTTGTTTTGGAACCCGCTCAGTCCCACCCACTTGTCGTGCACCAGCACGGAACTGGCGCAGAAGGCCCACCCCTGCCCTCCAATTCCTTGGAACACTTTTGTTGATGTTGGGGTGGGCTGGTTGGTACACACGAGTTTGTATATCTCTCTTAGTGCCTACATGGCTGTAGGTGGCCTACAGAGACCAGAGCTTTTCACCAGCTACTCATGAGACGAGCTGCTCTCAGTTCGTGAGGAAAGATCTCTGTACGTGATAAATTATGTTTTGGCACAGAATCGCTGATACAATCTTTAATGTTGCCCTTGGCTGCAGTTTCTTATAGAAAATAACAGGTAATTATTCATAAATGTAATGGATATGAATAATCTGAAATAAAAGCTGCCAGTTTATATTTTACTTATTCTTTGGTTCAGTCGAAATCATGTGCTGGAATAGAGACCAAATGCAAATTGTTACTGTTAAAATATTTTCTTACTGTACATTTGGCAAAATAGAATGAAAAATCAACATTTGCTTAACGCAGTATTTTGGTTTCTATCAAGGCGGAAAGATTTAAAAACCAAACCATATATTGATCACCTCATAATTACAATGGCTAGCTGCACAATACAATACATATTAAAGCAGCAAGCTTGTTATCTCCGTTTAAATTCCACGTTTAATGTGCTGACTAAAATTACAGTTGATTAACCCCTTGGTATCCATGTGGTGCTTGCAAATTATGTTGGAAAAGGTGTCAGTTTACTGTTATTGCAGATATTTTCTACCCTACCTTGGTATCTTGGTTTGGAAATTGATTAAAAAATTAATGTCTGTCTGAAAAGGTGATGATTGTGGGAATTTTTCATTTCATCAAGCAACTCTGTAAACGACTCGTGAATCAGTGACAGTTATGCATGCTTTTCTCTCCCACATTTGTAGTTATCAACATGTCTGATATGGACTGTGTTGAATGCTCTGGAGCTTGTCGCTGATAAAACAGTCTCTTTCTCCAAAGCAACAGCAATGTTACGCAAAGAAACAGACTGAGCTCACTCGTCTGCGTGGCAGTTCCATTTGACCCACTGGTTGACCTTGTCATAGTGCAACATGCGTTCATCTTATTGATTATTACCTTTAAAAAATATTTGCAATTTGTCCTGTGAGTTTAGACTTAAATATGCAAGAGATTGAAGAAAATATAGGGTCATTCCTTGCCAGACAGACCAATGACCAGAACTGGACCCCTTCAAAAAAAAAATTTGGGAAAAAAAAAATTCTTGGCTATTTATCATGAGATTTTGCAAAATATGGGGTCAATATACACATTTTCACTGAGTTATGGCCCTGCTCATCATAGGGGTCAATGGTCATCTGTGAGTGACATGCAGTTTTATCACATTTTTATGCCTTTCCATGGAGCTAAAGCCTTGAAACTTAACATAATGGCTGGACAGGACCTGAATTTCCCAAATCTACAGTGGTGTTTGGGCTACCTAAAATGCTTCAAGGATAAGCCAATCAAAATGGCAACCCTGATCATGCTGGCCTTTTTACCAAACTGAAGGGTAACCACAAGTTGCATAATTCAAGGATGTGATATGGCCTCTGCATGGAGAGAAGGTAAAGTTCTTTGAACAGAATCTAAGCCAGTTTTAATACACAGAGCCTCAGTATGAGGCGCTGAAAAGTCTTTGGTCAAACTAACACAATCAGGGTGAAATTGTTATGGCCAGAGAACTGGCTCTGAGCATCTCTAGAGCAGCAAGGCTTGTTAGATGATTCTGGTCAGGAGTGCTGACAACACTACCAGTCAAAAGTTTTTGCACACCCCAAGATGTTGTCAAGTTTTTATGTTGCATGAATGTTTACAACAAAGAAATCGCTGGAACCCAATGCTTGTTTATTACAAATAATCAATTTACTAGAAAAATGCAGAAGGAATCCAGCACAGGTGACTGAAATGATCAGCTCACTATGAACCCCCTGAAGCTGCTGAGAATAATGAGTCTCCACTGTGCTGGAGCAGGGAGAGATCTAAAACACGCAGGACCGGTGGTACTCCAGGAGAGGTCTGAGAAGCACTGGATTAAACCATAGTTACTTATCTGCTTGAATATTGACAAAATGACTGATCCTGGTTTTTATTCATTTTGTTATATACATCCTTTATATTTTGGGCTGCAGTTTTCCTACCTTTCTGTTGTACAACCAAGCTGAGACTTCTACACAAGAACAAAATGTCAAAAAATTGTCACAATTAGAGAAACTATTGGGGTGTACAAAAACTTTTGAATGGTAGTGTTCATTGCCGTAACCTCCACTGAGGACACTGAGGTCCAGACCTCAGTTAGTTGTCCCAGAATATGCGTTTTACCCCCCACCTATGTTTCCCTTCACTGCGCCCTTCAGCAAATCGTGAGAGAGGTATGATACTCCCGTTTTCCGAGGTGCATAGTAACAAAGTACGTAGAGTAGTTTTTTTTTTTTTTGGTTTTTTTTTTTTTTTTGTACTCTAAGATTTTTTTTAAACCGGCACTTTTACTCCATTACCTGTTTGCAAGATAAAAAAAATACTTTCACTTCGCAACTTTGACACTGGCAGTGTAGTTACTCGTTAAAAATTAAAATATCAATTTAACAAATCATTTAAGGATTATCTGGATTTGGTGTGTTCGAGAAGAGCAGTGGTGCTCGGCAGGGCAGACGTGTCTACCAGCGGACATGGAGCTGCAAATTTATGCACGCAGTTACAATATTCCATCGCTAGATAACACACCTGGATCAGATTCACAAGCAAGCGGAGCTGGAACACAGTTTAAATATGGACAAGTTCACTCCAATCCCTGTTTTTCAGGAGTTGCCAGAGTAAAACTCCTCAGCTAAAACCTGATGTGCAAACTGCTCAATATACATACCCATAGTTTCTATCCAGCAGTTCAAAAAAAAAAATGTATCTCTTTCTACAGAAATGATCATTGTCCTCTCCAGCAGGCACTTCAGCTACAGTGAGCCAATGGTATCCCTATCAGTAGTTAAGAAAAATCAGTTTTCTGAAGCGAAAATTCGACATGTTATTGATACTATGTAATTCTACTATTAATTATAGTCAGTCATAGCGGTTTTTAAACCGCCAGTAAACTCGAAGAAGTAGTATATAAAGGAGAGACTGCCAGTTTGTTTTTTGAATACTGTATCATTCATTCACCTGAAAATTGATTCAAGAGCACAAGGAGAGAACAAAGCGTGTTTGTTTTGTTTCTATCTATGCATACTATGAAAAATACTTTGCACTTGTACTTTTTATACTTATTCCATTTTTTCACAAAATACTTTTGGTTCTGAAGTATATTTAATGTGAGCTACTTCAGGATATTTGCTCAAGTAGTTTTCTTATGGGTGACTTTTACCAAAGTAACTGTCAGTTATGGTACTTCTACTGTTATTTATTTTTCCAGTACTTTATGCACCCCTGCCCATTTTCCCCCGTAAGTGAATGAATAATGCAGCTTTCAGAACGTTGTTGTAGCAGGATCACGGAAATGATTCCTGGATAAGTGTGTTTTTTTTTTTCTTCTTCTTCTTCTTTTTTCTTTTCCCCATTGGTTGTTGCCCTCAATCTTACCCAGATACGATAGTGCTATTATCTTATTGGCTGTTGTGTAGCCCCCTTTTATTTTTTGATTGGCTGGCAGACGTTTGTTCCTGCCGGTTTCCACAATAATAGCGGTGCTGCTGCACACACAGACCTACTGTTAGATTAAAACGGAATCCGTTTCCTTTTTTTTTTTTGCGTGAGAAGTACTGTGTGTGGCGTAAGTGCATGACATCCGACTGAAATTAGTGACAATCACGCTTATTACATGAGACTTGAGAGCCCTTAGGAGGTTAGGTGAGAAATGAAATGGCTGTGTAACGCCAAAGTCTGTTGCTATAGTCCAACTGTTACCACTCGATGTGTTCCTGAAGAGGCTATTGGAAATAAATCTCTTATTAGCAACAAAACAATGTAGCGGTTAAGTGTGCATTATTGGACCTTGGTATTTCAAAAATCAAAGTTACGGCCCTGGTAGTGTACCTGCTGACAGTAGCTTAAGGAGGGGGGAAACTGCTAACCAGTGGTAGGGTGAGGGATGTCCTAGGCTCATCAGCATTCAAGGGCAAAAACAGGCTCTCCCATGTGGTCTGAGCCAAGAAGAGGAATGCTGTGGCACAGGTTACAGAAAATTCTAATGTTGGCATCGAAAGGAATGTGTCAGAACAAACAGTGCATGGTACTCTGTTGTGTACTTTGCGTTGTATTGGTAGACTGATCAGAGTGCTCAGTATGACCCCTATCCACTGGCAAAAGCACCTACAATAAACATTAAAGCCTCTGCGCTGAACCTGGGCGTCAGTGAAAGTCCCATTTTCTTTCATATCTTGTAGATTGAGCAGTAAGTATGTGCCATTTCACCTGGAGAAGAGATGGAACCAGGATTCTATGTAGGAAGAAGACAAGGTGATAAAGGGAGTGGGATGCTATGAAAAATATTCTGCAGGGAAACCCTGGGTCCAGGCATTCATGGCATCTTCGATTTGACAGGTGTTTTGGCAGCATGCGGACAATGAGCATCATACTAGTCAATGTTTTGGATCATTGGAATGTGCTGTATTAGTACTTACATTTGCAGACAGGTGAGGAAATGGACACTTTATTCTGAGGTCTGACATTTTTCCCTCACAGAATCCAATTTGGGATGATAATGACCTGTACAGGCAATTAAAAAATATCTTGCAAATATTGATTTGAAATGCAAGTTGCCAATGCAAATGGGACCTTGCAGCTCATTCCGTATGTTTGCTAACAGGGGAGAAGCTGTTGACTTTAATTCTCCTGTCACTGTATCAGCTTCCTGAGGGAAGGGAGAAGGAGTGAAAGTCCTTAGGTTCTGACCTCACTCCCATGATCCCATGTGATGAGCTGTGGTGGTGCCCATGGTGCTCCTGAAATCAGGACTGAAGTACATTGAGTTCACTTAGATCCTCCAAAGCACAATATGTTCTTAAAGACTTTGCATTGTTACATGTTTTCCTGTGAAAATGGCGAAGATGAAAAAAAATCTAAGTACTTCAGTGCTCGTGAAGCGTCTTAGAAGTTGTTTGTGAACATGTTCTTGTTTCAGCTAAATGTCTTGCGTTCGTCCTATGTGAGTTTTTTTACTGAACCAAGTTGAAAAAATTGTTTTATTTGTTATTTGGGTAAATTGTCAACACTCCTTTTATTTTCATTAACGAATGACTTAAAAAGTTGATACATTTGAAGGACATTTTTTTCGTTTTTAAGTATTATGATTGCTTGTGTTTTTCAAGAGTGAAGTATTTTTTTATACAATACAGTTAGTTTAAACAAACACCATGAGAGCACAAGATGAATTTGGGTTGACAAGAGGTAAGAAATATGTTTTACTTAATTGGCATTCAACAACAAAATACAAAAATGCTTTAAAGAATCAGTACAGTTATGCTGGAAACCAGCCCAAGTTATTTCTGGCTTGAGAGGTCTGCTAAGGAGCAGTACTTTAATTTTAACCCTTCAACTGCCTTCAGCCTATTGGTGGAGTAAAATTTGAGTCACTGTTGGTAATTTAGACATGTTAAACTTGCCCCAATTGAGCCATCTCCAACACTCAGCTGAAGTACAGTAAACTGTAAAAACAATCAGTCAAGTTCTGTGCTTCTTTTAATTGGATAGAATGACTCAAAATGTGCTCTACCGAGAGATTGAAGAAGCATTTGAAGGGTTACAGAAATAAAGTGAGAGTACCCTGGCCAGGGTGGTATGACTTGTTGCTACCTGCATACACTTCAGTCTGGCAGCAGTCACATTGTCCTATTAATTCACATGATAGGAATGGACAGGTTTACAGAATGATGCTGATATTGAATAGAAAGCATGGCTTTTGATGTATCATTCATGATCAGTTTGCTTCCTTTCATTAAGCGGCTTTCTGTCTCTAATGTGTCTATCAGGTGTCTGCTGCTGCGATGAAGACGCTTCTGGCAGACTGGTCAGCTGACCACCCTCAATCTGAAGGCTTCTGACCTCACAATGAACACGATCCGATTCCTGATTCTCCCTCCTGCTGATTTTGGGACCTGAGGGGACCTGTTGCATGCTGTTTGTCAACGCTTTTTACCTTTGTAACTTTTAACGATATGAGCTGTGATGACTTGACAATCGATGTGTTTTAATTTCTGCTTCTCAAAAATCCGCTTTCTTGATTCACCCAAGAGTTGTGCAATTTGAAAAAGTTGCAATATGCGCATGTCCGTGCTCAGATTGGGCTTTTTCCTGCTTTTTTTCCCCAGTTCTCAGTCATCAGTTGATCAATCCACATAATAAAATGTACACTACCATGTAATGTGTGTTAACTTATTCTTATTACTGCAAGAGATCATTTAGGGCGGCATGGTGGCATAGTGGTTAGCACTACTGCCTCACAGCAAGAAGGCCGTGGGTTCGAATCCGGCCTGGGGCCTTTCTGTGTGGAGTTTGCATGTTCTCCCCGTGTTCGCGTGGGTTTCCTCCGGGTACTCCGGTTTCCCCCACCCATCCAAAACACCCATCCCTCCCTCCTGTATGGCTGTGTGTGAATGTTTGGTGGTGGTCGGAGGGGCCGTAGGCGCATACTGGCTGCTCCAGGGCAGCTGTGGCTACAAAAACGTGGTTTACCACCATCAGAGTGTGAATGAATAATGCCTCCATTGTAAAGTGTCTTTGAGTGTCCAAAAAAGCGCTATATAAAATTGATGCATTATTATTATTTGATTGTTCATCCTCTGAACAAGTGCGTTGAGCGTGGGACCAAAATTCCATTCTGTCCAACCTTTTATTGCACAAATTCAACATTTGGGTTGTTTGCACTGTTATGTGAAGCACTGTTATGACAGTGTGCGCCAGTAGATGGCAGTATGTATCCTATTTTGCGGCTCTGGACTTTTATGCAAACAAATAGTGCCACCCTTTAGTGAAAGTAGCTGCAGTGAAGGGAGTTTAGGATCAGCTTCATTATGCCAGTCTATCCCCAGTGAGCTACACTGACCAGAATGGAATCTGTACAGATTACTCACAAAGTTTCCCGTAAATCCTAAGCACAAATGAGTCCCAAGTGGGAACATCTGCGCACTTATTTAAGAGAAGATTTAATTCTGACTTTGCAGAGTAAACCTGAACCATGGATGAATAAATGCCACCAAGCCTTGAACAGTGGATGTATAATTAAGCCTTGTGTGATTTCTTTGACTAGCTCTTAATATTCTTGTGACCCCTTTTCAACAGCCAAGATATAGTTCTAAAATGTCATCCTGTTCAAGACACTTGTGGTGATACTGGTGTCAGCTCAATGTTCTGACAACACGCTTTCCATTAGAAAAAAATAATGGAAGAAAAAAGCTGGCAGGTTTGATGGGAATGATTCAGTGTAATCACAGTTTGTTTTTGCATTTTACTGCTTAACTTACCCATAATAGCTGAATTAGAATACCAGTTGCCAGCTTTGTCATGGTCAAAGAATGAGAAAAATTTGGATAGTCTATTATGAGCCTCTCTATGCACTAATACTTGCTAAAATAAAGATGGACTGAGTAATTTTAGTCATGATGTTTCCCATTCCAGCAGAAGATGCTTTTGTATGTGACTTTATGTCGCTTTCCTGGCAATTTTGTGCATAATATGAAAAAAATGTATTAAAATCAAAAAATAAAATTCTATTATGCCTTGAAAAACATCTCTCCAACCGACTTCTGCTCTCCATTTTTATATACCTTTAGCATTTATATGTCAGTTTTATTGCACAGTTGGGTATATGCTGAGGTGATTCATTAGACAGTGTCCAACCAGAGAATAGAACCTAGTTTACAAGCCCAGTTTGCTAATCATCTACCCTCCTGTTGCCAGTGTATTGCGTGGAATGCAGTCCGCACTGACTTTCTCTGGGTTATATTGTAACAGACCACTTGACCGATTCCACCTTTTAAAACACCTTTTTTTTAAATTCCAGATGTCTGCTTAATCATTGTTCTAGACCTCCTAGACCCTCCAATCATAATGCTGTCTGCATTCTTAATGTGTGAAGTAGTCATGATTGTCATGGATGGTCACTGCCCTGTAACAGGCACTGCTGTCTACATGAAAGACATTTGTTCACAAACATTCCAAGTTTATGTTAATATGCTTTGTTTCTAAGGCAACCTTCTCTGTCAGGGTACATGTATTTGACCCAATCATTAACCGTTATAAGAATATTATACATTTCTGTCACTTTTAACCAAAAACCTAAAAATGAAATTTCAAAATAACTTTGAGGTGCTCGTTCACGAAAATCAATATCATGTTATAACTCGACCTCATTGGATTCATAAAATAGGTTATTAGCGAAATAATGCTTACCTGGTAAGGCTTGTGCTACAGAAACCTCCTCCTTTATCCTGGGCTAAATTCACGAAGGGTTAGGAAGCGGAGGTGGAAGAGGTCTTACGCGAAACGATATGTGCCTACGTGAAATGAAAAGTTGTCGCCTCGTTTGGGCTATGTGCAGCATCTCGCTTTCGTTTGGCATTGGATTTATTTTACACTTGAGCACAACACATAGCCTGTCCTCCACTGCTCCTGCTAGGGCTCATTTTTTTCTGAAGGGGCTCAGGGGCTCATTGCTCTGAGGCTGTTGTCACATATTATGGGTTTGAAGAATTCTCCCTCACACTCAACTGGCATAATTGCTGGATATTGAGGCACAATCACAGCTTTGTGAGTTTACTCGATTGTGTGGCCTGTGCACTCGAGAGGATAATACATGCTTACCCTTCCAAGCGGCAAAGGCAGTGCAAGTGGAGAAGCCCTCATTGTTGTCACAAACTGGGATGAGGCCCTTGCTGAAACGATGGAGCTGAACAAGGCATTGAGCAACAGAGGAAAAACTCCACTGTAAATATGGCCGTCATCGCCATGACTGGGCTCTATATACTGTGCTCAAGTATTGGTTTGCATTTTTAAATTATTAGCAGTCTGTAGCTTTCTGTGGTGGTCAGTTAGCTTTTCTATACTGACTGGCTCATTCTTTCTGAAATTAGTACCCATTCATTCTCAGACTGTGGTCGCATCTTTTAGGCCTTGTCTCTTCTTGGGTGGTTCCTTGAGGATCATAGAAGTTGATACTTCCTGAATGAGTACAGTCTCATTTTCAGTTCCTGCAGATCTCTATTCATTTACATGTCCTTCACTCTTTTGTTGTTACTCAAGTCTGGAGGAGGATAAGCTGCTGATGCTTTTGTAAACAAATTATGTGCAAAAGTCAAGGACACTATCCAATTCAAGCAAAGCAAGCACATATACATATCCTTACTGATTCAGTGGACTTTCCCACTGGTTATGTTAATGGTCTGTGCACATCTGAGTGACGTTCCTTGTTTGGTTGTGAATCTGTGCAACTCAGGTGGTCTAGCAGTAAAGATTTGGCAATCACAGAAACGAAGAACGACACGTTCCATATTTTCTAAAAAGAATGCCTTGATTTATCTTATACAAACTGCTTGCACTTGTGAACATCATACAAATATGATGTCACAGAAGTGCGATAAAATTTCAACGTGCACGAAGGATATATATGTCTGGAGGACATAATATTTTTAATTGTTATCTTTTTTTTTTTTTTTGGTTGGCAATGAAAGTGTTTGTTTTTTTTCTTCCATTTATCTGAGATATCATTTTTAATGCACCATTTAACCTCTTAACAGCACAAGGCCACAGTGGGACATCTTACAAAGTGTTTCACTTATCACTCCGAAACACTACGTATGTAAAACGTCTCTAAAATGATTGCATCTGATAAAGGCGACAGTCATATCTTTCACGGCAAGAAATTACAAGCATGCCTCAGTGGTTTTGAATGTTTGAGGGTCTTGAGCAACCTTCAGAAGCATAGCATTGCGTGTTGAGTCATGTCAAGAAAGCAAATTTAGTCCATAAGCATCAACGGATTAGAAGCCAGAGGCCAAGGATCACTGACATAGGGAAGAAACTGAAGGAGAGAATTATAAAACACAAAATTGAAAGTACAAAATAACAGTTTGTTTACCCTTTCCAAAGTCCGTAATCAATTATTTCAGCAAAGGCAGTTAAATTAAATCTGTGACGCCAGTGAGCACATACAGTAAAGTAGAAATGCAGAGAAGGGGCAAAAATCCGTATGCTGAGTTTTAACTACCCCATTCCATCCATTTGTGCCACTCTCAATTACTCGGATTCTCAAAGTGCCTTTTAAACTTTTAAAAACTCAAAAAAAATTGAAAGTTAAAAGCAAACCGAAAGATCACTGCTCCCTACCACAAATTCAATCACAGCACACACAAATACCTCAATGTCCTAATCTGTAGCAAGCTGCATCCTTCCTTGCATGCAAAATAGTCCACAGAAATCCTATCTGTCAGCCAAGGAAAACAGGAACAGTTGATGTTTATTCATAAACCTGTGCATGTTTCAACTATTGAGGATAAATATACTGCTCTCTGCTAGACACATACCTCATTTGTATGGTCTAATGAACCGTAAATCCCATAGTCATTTGGTAAAATGAAAAAAAATGAAATGAAAAATAGCCATCTTGTTTTTCTGTGTATGCTAATGCAGTTTTATGCAGTATGTGAGCTTATGCAGGGAGTAGAGAATACAATGGCGGAACTCTAACATGTCATTGCATGGAAGTATCTGAAGTTGAAACAGAAACAACAATAAACAAGAACAACTATAACTTGTAGTTCAAAGGTCATATTAAAGCATTGCATAGAGACACTTTCATTTTCAAAACAAAATTAGCTCACTTTAAAATCTTCAATCTGTCAGAATGGAATGTTTTGGTAGAAATACTATTCTTAAAAATTCAGTTTTTTCATGTAAAAGCACTTACAAGCAGTAGCGGTCTGTCGGCAAGAACAAAGGCCAATGGCAACCTCACCTCTCACTGCTCCATTTTGTATTCTGAATGCAGTCACCTTGTTGGGTACAATGCCCAGCTGAGGAATGGGGAAAATAAATACTGTGAAGTGAGTGAAAGTTTCAATTTTTTGCATTTGTGTTTCCCAGTGGTGTAAAATCCAGGGGTTGGAAAGTAAAGGTCCTGCCAAGTTTTTCTCACTCCCACAGAATGAGCTGATCACTCATATTGGGTCTATCTCCTGTCTGAAGTAAATCCAGGTGGTTGGAATAAAGTTCTGGGGAGCATTTTTACTTTCTGAACCTGGACTTTACACCCCTGGACTGTTTCCATCCTTACATTGTTGTATCAATTGTAAGGCATTCATTTTTTTTATTATCATTTCTTATTATGGATCATGGATTGGTCTTGGTCGTTCAGTCGATAAATTGTTTGATTGTCCCTCAGGTGAACTTGAACCAGCACAGCTTGAGGACAGTCAAGCGGTAAAGGCTGAGGTTACTGCTGGCCCTGACTCAAACCCCACTGCACGCCATTGCATGTATGGATGTTTCATTGAAATCCTTGCGGTTTAAATCCTCATTTGTTGGTGCACTCCAAAGTGAGGATGTGTTCCATACCATAGGCCTCTTTCTTGAACTTAGAATAGCCGACCATTATCCATGAAGAACAACATTTTTCAGGGAGTTTTGGAAAGTACCTGCCCCTGTGATAAAAAGCGAATGCCTCTTATACTACTATCTACCCATCTTTTTCTACCATCTGAAGATGAGTTTGGCACCTAATCCCAGAGGTCTCACCAAATATGTGTGGTTTAGCACTTGAAAAGTGTTTTCCTGAACTCACTAGCGAAATGGTAAAAATATAGCATGAATCGTAATCCAGTGGACAGTGACACATTTCTTTTTAACAGTTTGGCATTCATACCATGTCTCTATCACTCTCCTGAAGCAAAATATTCGCCAAAATGTGTTAATGACCTTTTCAATGTGGACGCTAAAGCGAGCACTAACTGTCATGGTTATGATTTTTGGTCATGTTTATGTTCATGTTCAGTGTTCATGATTTTGTCTTTTATTTATTCTTTTTGGTTATTGTAATACTCAGGTTTTTAGTTCATTCCATTTCTCAGTTCCATTGCACTTGTCTCCCCTGTCTTGTGATCTAGTTGGTTCAGTCCGTCTTCCCTGTCTGCGTGCTCACTGACTTCGGGTGATTTAAATGAATTCAGGTGTTTAAAATATTCCTTCCATTCTCGTTGACTTCCTTCGTCTTTCTGTTCTGACTACTAACAGAACTAACATTTGTATTTTGTATCAAAGTCTGCTAACACAACTAATCCATGTATTTAGATTACTAATGAGCACTCTAGTTAAATCTGTAAAGTTGCACTGCTACTAATTAATACTAATTCCCTCTCAGCAATCGCCCTGTTCTAATCTACGCCTCTAGCTCAGCTGTCCCTGTCTTCTCCTGAGTTTCAGTGAGATCTCTCATATATGCTTAATTACTTTCCTGCGCTCATTATCTGTGCACTTAGAACTCCTTGACCGGAGCTGTTTAAATGTCATAGGCTGTTTGTATGATTCCCGTCCGTGTCTTGGCTTTCGCAATTTTTTGTGGTTAGGGTTTCCCTCATGTGATTCTCCCGTTGTAATTGGTTTTATCCATTTCACCTGCTTCTTGCATAGCATGTGACTTCCCTTTCGTCTATTTAAGCAGTCTTTTCACAGCCAGCTCCTTGTCAGAATTCATTCATTCATTTTCTATACCCGCTTATTCCTCCCTAGGGTCGCGTGGCGAGCTGGAGCCTATCCCAGCTGGCTACGGGCAAAGGCAGGGACCCACCCTGGACGGGTTGCCAATCCATCGCAGAGCGCAGCCTTGTCAGAATGTTGATCAATATTCCTTCCCCTATGTTACTTCCCATATGTGTATTTAAGCAGTCATTTCACTCACAGCTCTTGTCAGAATGTTGATCAATATTTCTTTGTGCAGAGCACCTTGTAATTGAGTATTTTTTCTCTTCTACTGGATTGTCTGACTTCGATTCTTGCCATTGCCCTTTTTGTATTGGTTTTGTCTTTCTGGATTTCAACCCAATTTTATATGACCTCAATTTCTGTGTTTGGATGCCCTGTGTATGACCCTTGGCTTTGTTCGACTACGACTTTTTGCCTATCGTTTTTGTACCTCTGCTCTTCTGCCTTACTGGTTCTGACCCCTGCCTGTCTAGTCGACACTGTTTTTGGATTTTTGTATTGTGACTTGGCAATTCCTGTGTTTTTTTGGCTTTGACTCGAGCTCTATTAAAGGCATACGTTTGGATTACTGTCTCTCGCATGTGGTTCCTGACCTGTACCTCACACTGACAGACAGGACAATCAACATACTTCCAATGATTGTTTCGGTGGACTATATACGTTGGTGGTGTCATTAATGAATGGGGGTGGCAATTGATGGCCAGATAATTCTCTAAGGTGCTTCCTCCACCTAAGCCAGACAGGAAACCTTTAAAAATCTAAAGGAAAAGGTGTTTGCTAAAATGTATAAAAGAAGAACAAACATGTAATTTTTTATGAATCTTCAATAAATAAGTAAATGAATAATGTTCTGTTTTATTCATTGATTTTTGTTAATAGAGGCTGCAGTAAAGCAGCTGTTCTCAACCTTGGTTTCTTAAAAAAAATGTAAATAGGCAATCTAGAAGGCATTTTCAAAATCTGACATCAATGTTGATTGCAATCTTCAGCCTGACAATATCACAATATTGATTCAATCGCTTTTTGCTATCTGGGGAATGGCTGATTTGAGGTGGTAGAAAGGCAACAGTAACTCAAATAACCGCTGGTTACAACTGAGGTATGCAGATCATCTCTGAATACACAACACGTCAAACCTTGAAGCAGGTGGGCTACAGCAGCAGAGACCACACCGGTCTCCCTTCTGTCAGCTGAGAACATGAAACAGAGGCTAAAATTCACACGGGCTCAACAAAATTGGTCCACAGAGGACCGGAAAAACGTTGCCCGTTCTGATTAGTCTTGATTTCTGCTGTGACATTAAAGATAGTAGGGTCTTGATTTGGAGTAAATACATGAAAGCATGGATCCATTCTGCACTGCATCAACGGTTCAGGCTGGTAGTGGTGGTGTACTGGTGGGGGGGAGATATTTTCTTGGCACACTTTGAGGCCCTTTGTATCAATTGAGCACCGTTTAATTCTGTAGCCTACCTGACTTTTGTTGCTGACCATGTCCATCCCTTTATGACCACAGTGTACCAATCTTTTGATGGCTACTTCCAGTAGGATAAAGCTCAATGTCACAAACCTCAACTCATCTAACGAAGAGACCAGTGAATGTGTTTATATATACAGTACGCACAGACACACACACACACACACACGCACACACACACACACACACTGCATGGCCAAAAAAAGTCACTATATGGGTTTCATTTTGAAAGTAAAAGCATTCCTACATCCACAATACAAAAAGAACTGAACAGCTGTGTAGCCTTAAGAAAGCCACTTATCAGTGACGCCAATCAGAAAAAAAGCAAGAAGATTGGACTCTGGAGCAATGGAAATAGATCATGCGGTCTGATGAGTCCAGATTGACCCTGTTCCAGAGTGAAGGTCACATCAGGGTAAGAAGAGAGGCAGATGAGGTGATGCACCCATCATGCCTAGTGCTTACTGTACAAGCCTCTGGAAAGCAGTGTTATGAACTGGGGTTGCTTCAATTGGTCAGGTCTAGGCTCAGCACTGTTCTGCAGCAATAAAATAAATTCAGCAGACTACCTGAATATACTGAATGACCAGTAACCCATCAATGGACTTTTTTTTATCCCTGATGGGACAATATATATCACAGGATCACAAAGTCAAGATTCATCAGTCTAAAATTGTGAGCAGATATTTCATCAAACATAAGGAATCATTTTCACCCATGATTGGCCACCTTAGAGTCTGGATCTTAACCAATTGAGAGTCTTGGGATGTCCTGGAGAAGGCTTAACAGAGTGGTTTGACTCGCCCGTTATCAACACAATATCTCAGCCAAAAATGATTGCAGATCTGGTCGAAAATAAATGTCTTAACATTGTGTTAGCTTGCCTTAACAATACCACTGTGAATGTGCACTGTGATCAAAGTTGAAGGTGGCCCAAACAATATTATAGTTCGGACTTTTTTTGGATTGGCAGTTTACAGAATATGGTCATTCATTAATAAATTTTCTGGGACACCTGGACGAAAAGCTGTAAAAGTCGAGAAAAGTTGAGAGAAATATTTTTCTTGCATCACCTTTATTCCCAATGACAGATGTTCAGGTGAGCTGATTGCATTGTGGAGAAGTACAGATGGAGGGAAAGTTTAGCCATCAGGTCTGGAATTCTCTTTCATGTAGTAAAAGGAGATAAAATTCCTCAAAGGCAAATTTGTATTTTAACTGACATAGGAGAGCGGCACTTGCATTTGTACCTTTGTGGAATAGACATCTTGAAAATGTCAGAAAGTCTGGGGGTTGTCGTTTTAGAATTGTAAAAGCATAGAATTATGCTTCAGGTGAAAAAAGAAAAACAAACTCTATGCCAACATTTCGCCTCTGAAGGCTGGGGATGGGAGATTACAACAGATTACAGTAAGCATTTTGGGGTGGGGGTAGGGTTGCCGTAAATGGTTGGATACATTGGTGGCAGAAATCAACATAGAAAGAAGAATCCTTCATGAAATCCTGCTTGACTGTTTTGTTGTTCTTATAACATGTTTTCTTTAGCATTCTGCTCGGGACTATCCCAGAACTCACAGCTAAGGTCTTTTCTGAACAGAAAGATTCAGGTAGACTGATTGCGGGGGCCCACATGCTTCAGGTAAAAAGGATGTTTTGACTGCTCCCTCCTCTGTCCATATCAAGACTCCATCTGAATGAGGCTGACGTTCACACTATCACACACAGACACATGAAAACAACTTAGGGGGGTGATACTCTGATACCTATGCATATACAGACACACATACCTCACATGCCTCCGTGGCTCTTAGAGACACTGCTTGAAATCAAGGTTTAACTTCCTTATGGAGGGTCGGAATGTTGCAGTATAGTTCCCTCCGTAATGTTTGGCACAGTCATTTTTTTTTCTTAATTTGCGCTGAAATTTTTTTTACTTTTGGTTAAAGTGTTGATGTCCAATGTCTAGATAAGGATATTTTTCACAGAATTCTTTGAATCAATTTTGGACACCAAAAAGTTTGGGGTAAATGACTTTTCGATTGTGTCCGATTGGTCAGGTGCGTTCAATTGCTTCTAATGAGCAGTATGTAATCTTGGCAATGTGTAGATGATGTTGTGAGGTCAAGAGTTGTGCCAATTAAAGTCTATGGATTCATTAAAAGGCTGAGACATAGTACCTTGAGCTTACCAAATTCTGAAGTTGAAGACTGATATTCATTTAGAAGACAATGGTGGCAGGTGAGCCCATGAATTGCAATGGACCTGTTAACTTCCAAACACCCATCAGAAACATCACACTTCAGAAGGCAAGTTAAGCTCTATTATCAACATTTGCCCACAACAGACTTCAGAAGCCCACAGAGACCTCTATCAGAGTAACGGCAAGAACAAGGTGTGGCAAAAACTGTGGTTCCATTTGGCTTGTATGGCTGCCAAAGATGCACAGATCTCACTTGTGTATGTTGATGATGTAACTGCTGACAGCAATAAAATGGATTCTGAAATGTACATAAGTGACGGACCTGCTAACCAAATGCACTCTGAAGCCCTTCTACAGAGCTTCCCTGAACAGCAAAACAGTGATTACAAATTTTAAAAATCCGTTTTTCAAAGGCAAACATAATAAACGAAGGGCTTTGGGGCAAAACAAGGCACATCCCATTTCCCACTATGGGATATGTCTTGTTTTGCCCCAAATCCTTCAAATTATCTGTGCAATTTCAGAACTTTGGTCACTGTTTGGCTAAATTTGATAGAGATAAATTAACTCCAAGGGTTCAATTTTTCAGCATGTGCCGCATCTGACGGTGCATGCCCAGACAGATCACTTACATTTATTCCTGTTTTCCCTCAGATGCATGGACTTTGGTTCTATCTTAGGGAGTGTCTGGCATGTAAATTAGATGGCATCAGTGGGAGTGTCTTTTAGATGAGGTTACCCTAGGTGATTTGGTATCTTCCTCATGCATTAGGAAAGCTGTGTATGAAAACCACATCAAAACTGATTTTGAATAACTGGAACCAGTCAACGAAATGAAACCAAAACTGTCTAGAACAGCCAGAATGTGATTCAAACTAATTAAAGGAGACACGGACATGGTGGAACCCCCCTCCCCCACTAGGAGTGCTACCTGGCAGCCCACCAGCTAAGGCAGGATCAGAGAGAGGTCCAGGATGTGATGCTGAATCACTTAGGAACACTGTTATGGCCCCAATTTGTTATTACATTTATAACACAACAGCAACAGCAAGGGATGACAAACACAGTTCTAACAACTAAAACACATTTAATTTTTAACAAAGACAAAGACTAATAACAACCTATAACTAAAGACCAAGATTGATAAATAAGAAAAAACAGAAATAATTACAGTCCCTTTTTAGTGGGGTGGCTTGGTGATGTCCTGGATGAAGAAAATGCTCAAACACAGGCAAAGAAATCCACAAAAGAAACGTCACAGGTCTTGAACAGAATGGCAGGTCTGGTCATCTTCTTGCAATTTCTCCTACCACTACTGTCTCAATTCTTTTCCTTATATACTCTTTTGCAGACCCCACCCACATTTAGACCTCTTTTTTTTAATTTTCTGAGACTTGCCCCAGACATGTCCAGGACATGTCTAAACATGACTACAGTCTGAGCTCAACAAAAAAAAAGGTAAATACTGCCATCTAGTGGCCTATATTCACATTACAACACTCCTCAGCGTGTACCCCTCTCAATTCACCAAGAACTGGTGGCCATGTCTTCTGCACCAGAAAAGCAGGATGTGTCACAATGACCAACATATAGGAGCCAGGAGGGAGGAGGAAAATGGGCAGGGGGGCTGAGAGGAGAGGAGACAAGCAGTTTGATATGGCACACATGAAACACATGGAAATGGGAGATAAGCTAATGAAGCAGAGGGAGATTGTCTTGCTGGAAGTGCATATGGATATATACTTGGTGGAGAGCCAGACCCTCTGGCCCACCTGGTAATTGGATGCAGGGTGGCACTGGCGATTGCCCTAGAGACATGCCTGAGAGGGAGGACCTGAGCCCTCATACATTCCTTGCAGGCAGGTTGTACCAGCTGTTAGGCTGAGAGAACCTCCACCTCCCTCTCCTCAGTGAGGAAAAGTGGCGGTAAGTAGCCAAGACAGCATGCAGAGGGCTCATCCCAAGACTAGCCCCAGGGAAAGAATTGTGGGCATCATTTTCTCTACAGAAGGAGACAGGACTAGTAGTAGGGGATCCCTCAGTCAGGTGGTGTAGGCATTTCTCTAACAACCGGTTGAGCCTCAGTTTAACCGTTAATCTCTGAGTGGAAGCCAGACAAGAGGCTAGGAGTGGCTCCCACAAGGGAGCCGAAGGCCTTCCAGAACTAGTACATTGAGGGTCCCAATCTAACACAATCTCCTGTTGCATGCCGTTCTGGTGGAAAACGATGGGCACCAGGAGCTCAGCTGTTTCTTTAGCAGTGGCCAGGCTTCCCAGGGGGGCAGGGTGGGATGCCTTGGAGAAATGGTCGACAGTTGTGAGCACCACCATGTTGCCATCTGACTCCAGTAGCCTGGCCACAAAGTTAATGGCAATGCATGCCCATGGCCAGTGGGATATCTCAAGAGGCTAAAGGAGTCTACTAGGGGGCAAGTTCATTAACTTTACTCCTATGCAAAAGCTGCCAGCAGTGATGACCTCCTATGAGTCATCGGCAACTGTGGGCCACCAGAACAGGTCGTAGGGGAGGGCTAATGTGTGGGCACTAGGGTGGCAGGTGAGTGGAGAGGTGTGAGCACAGGTAAGGACCTTCATTCAAGCTTCCTCAGAAACAAACAACAATCTAGTCTGGCAACTCTCGGAGCTAAGACAGGTTTGCAGAGCCTCCTCTACTGCCTGCTCTATCTCCAGCTGTGTGGTGGGTGCGAGGAAGCTGATGGGAATTACTGCAGCAGGCTGATCTTCTTCTGGAGCTCAGAGAGGACTCAAAGCATTCAGCTTGATATTTTTGAAGCCTGGGCTTTATGTCAGGGTAAAATAGAAGTAGAAGAAGAAGGACCATTGAGCTTGCCTGGGGTTGATTCTCTTAGCAAAGCCAATGAATTATTAGTCACGGTGATTCATCCAGATGAGGAAGGGAATAGTCACCCCTTCCAACCAGTGTCACCTCTTTTCTAAGGCAAGCTTAACATTCTGCAGGTCCTAGTCCCTGATGCATTTGTTCCTCCCTGCAGGTAGCAACCAGCAGAAGAACAAGATATACAGTTGAACCTTTCCTTTGGCTGCCCGCAAGGAGAGGGCCACCCCCCTGCCAATTTCAGAAGTGTCCATTTTGACAATAAACTGGTGCTGGGAGTCTGGGAGCGTATGGATGGGTGCTGTGGAGAACCCTTCCTTGAGCTTGCAGAGGGGAGTGGTGGCTTGAGGGGGTCGCTCAATGGGGACCTTGGCGGAGGTTAGAGCAGTAAGGGGTGCTGCCACAATCCTGTACCCTTGCATGAGCTGCTAGGAGGAATTTGTAACACTGAAGAAGCCCTGGAGTTGATTTTGGTCCATATAGGCACCAGCTGCCAGCAACTCCTGCTCATCTACAAATTTATGTATCTCCCCCTGGGAGATGACTAATCAAAAGTGGTGGTGGTGTGATGGTCTGGGTCTGCTTTGCTGCTTCAGAACCTGGGTGACTCTTCATACTTGATAGAACCATTAATTCTGCCTTCAACCTTAAAGTGCTGAAGGAGAATTTCTGGCCATCAGTTTGTGACCTAGAGCTCAAGTACAGTTGGGTCAGGCAGCAGGACAACAATCTGAACCACTCAAGCAAGTCCACCTTTGAATGGTTCAAAAGAAATAAAATTAAGGTTTTGGGGTGCCTAGTGAATGTCCTGACTTGAGTTTGATTGGATTGCTGTGCTGTGACCATAAAACCAGAAGTTCATGCTAAAAAAAACCTGCCTATGTGGCTGATTTAAAACAATTCTGCAAAGAATAGTTGGCCAACTTTTGTCCATATGAAAGACTAATTGCCATTTATAGCAAGTGTTTGATCGCTGGTTTTTTTTCTGCCAAGGATGGCACAACCAGTTAATAGGTTTGGGTAGGGGGGGGGCATTATTTTTTTTCACATGGGTGATATTCGTTTTGAATGACTCTCAACCTTAGGGAGCTTGTCAATATAGTGATTGCATTCAAATTTGAACAGGCGTTCAAAAATGAACAAGTCTCCTTTCGTGTTAAACTAAAAAATGAACAGCAGAGTGTTAATTTTTGAGCAGACGGCATCCAAAAACAAACGCAGCAACCCTCTCTGAATCTGCTCTCTGCAAAATTTGCACCAACATGTTTAAATATTTCCTTCTCACGAGAAAAAAAATCCCTGTCTCCCATCCTGCAGAATTTAAAAGTATATTGTAAGGTACATGCCTATTACACGACATTTTTCACATCGACCAAAAAATCCTACCATATCTCACGTTTCGAGATTATATCTTTACCGATCCTCAATCTTCTGCTATTCAATTCAATTCAATCGTTTATTTCGAACAAAAGTTCATATAATTGACAATAAGATGAGATGGGATACTAAAAAATAAAAATAATAATAATAAATAAAATAAGTGAAGTAGAGGAGATAGAAACAAACAAAAAAAAGTAAAATTAAATAACAGGTAATGGATCATACATATAAAATACTTTGCCACCACCTCCATATACTGGAGTGGAGTACAGCAGTGGAACACATGATAGAACTGATTAAAACAATGTTGCTTTTCTGTAGCCTACACACGGATCCCCATATATTTTTTCTCATGATTTCATAAAAGGATGGAATATTCAAATTTACAAACATAGAACGAGCACTTGACCTGGTGGGGATACCTAACAGCCGCCGCAGCGAGTTGTTATAAGCAACTTTTAACTTTGTACTCATAGATTTAGTCGAATTAAACCATAGTGGACTACAATAAAAACTTATACAATAACTTTTAACCCCTTAAGAACTGAGATCAATTAAGAACCCCGGTACCGGGGACAGTTATTACGCATTATAAATACAGCATTTTTTCAAATCGCGACATTGTCAAGCGGCATATCCACATTTCGCGAAGAAACTCGGCCAAAAGCTCATGTAAACCATTTTTACTTCAACCGAACACAATTCAAGCACCAAGCAAGTAAATAAGCATGCAGCAGAACATAGGATAAAATCATATCAGTGCTGAGTCGCCAGGATTTCTGCTGAATTCGTGCTATGCATAAAAACTATACTTCAAATAAAAGAGGAAAGTCCACAGAATGCAACGATATGAGCCCTGTCATTTTAAACCGAAACCACATTGAAAGAACAGCAGGCATACACTTTACAGTCTACAGAGATGAGCAGAAAAAAATTCTTACCTTTGATATTTTGCAATAAAAAAACTGCTCAAGGGTAAATCTGTGCTTGCTATTGTTAGCTCAATGTGTTCGCTTTATAACGAAACTAGATCTGCCCGGGATCTTAGCATTTTCTTTCCCAGGGCATTGCTTCAAATATCTCAGCTCCATAGCATTCCGCCTCCTTGCAATGTATTATTCTTTCTGAGATCGGCTTGTGATGCTGTTAGGAAGACTATGCCGGTAGGAATTTGACTGTATGAGTCCTGATGATTCTAACGAACTCTAAACCACCTTTATGGCAGAAACCGAGCCTGAGCTACAGCCTTGCGTTCCGAGTGCGTCAAACTGAGTCCATGGGACATAGGCATGTTCTTGAATAGCCCGACAATATAAACGCATTACTTGTTTGTTTGAGGTATTGTTCGAATAATTATTCGCTAAATATTCAACATTCATTTTCAAAGTCGTTTTCTGACAGAAAACCACAAAAGCATGCCCCAGAGGAACACTCCAACCAGTACCCCTGACCAAGGAACTGGCCTTAGAACTGGAGTTGGTCCCCGGGCGCTGCTCTGTGGCTGCCCACTGCTCCTAACTATAGGATGGGTCAAATGCAGAGGACAAATTACCCCAGGGGGTTCAATAAAGTTTATCTTATATCTTATCTTCTCTTATCTTAGAATCTTTGCACTATTCCGCACAAATACTGAGCCTACAACAGTACAGTAGGCTACGTATTTTCCTTACCCATTCGTTGAATGGGCAATTTCACCATAGACTGTTGTTGATTGGTGCAGCCTATTGGATAAAATGCTGCACTACTGAAAGGAAATTGTGAAGGTATGATTCCTGATCGAGGTACCTTAATTTATTTATTTATTTTTTTTTTTTGGAAATAATCGCAGTTGCCTTCTACAAATAATCGCTGAGGTTTTTGTTATTCTTACTTTTCTTTAACATATTTTCACATTGCCTTTGTATTTATTATTTTAATTATTTCTTTTGTTTTTTAATAAATATACTCCAGTGGAGTCAAACTTTAGCGTGGTTTGCGGTTTGCGTGGTTGGGCGCAGTAAACATCCCTTGAAACGGATGAGATTAGTGACCCGATTTCAATCATTGTTCTTGGTCAACATGTTACTTTCCCTTATAATGAAATCTTTTGGCGAGTGAATAATAAATTCTATAAAATGTTTAATTCACATGCCTTAAGAGGCAACTCTTGGCAAAAAAACAACTGTGGATTTTTTGTGTTAAATTTATGACATCCTAACCAAGCCGTCAAACCTGTGCGTAATGATTGTTTAGTTGAAAAAGATTGAAGTTTTGCATTTGATTTCTCGTCTTAACAAAGGCAATTAGCTACACCTGAGAGGGAAGAGTTCAAGTGTCTTTTACCAGGGAAATTGACTGAAAACAGATCAAGACTAATAAGCAGTTTAAACACGTTTATCGCCCTCTATGTTCTCTGTCCACCACCCGCCACTGACATAATCCCATTCCTGAAGCGTCACCTAAATTGGCAAATGATCTTTAGCAGGCGGATTATGCCCAGTACATGAAAAAAAAACTAACAATGACAATGAGAACAATTTCACTTTATATGAAAAAAAAACTAACAATGACAATGAGAACTATTTCACTTTAAGCAACTGAGAATTTAAAATAGGCCTGTACAAACATTTATATAATCCATCATCCATATTCAGTCGTCGTTCACAAAAGAATATCCGCGCCGATAATCTAAATGCTCACTTCACACATACATTACATTACATTACAGGTTCTTAGCAGACGCTCTTATCCAGAGCGATGTACAAAAGTGCAGAAGAACAGTACAAAAGTGCAGACCTCCTAGGAGACAAGTACAAGTGCTAACAGTCAATGACAGAACACGTTCCAGTGTTACAGATCTAAACCAATAACAAAAGGGCAAGGTCAAGTGAACACATAGATGAACTCATTAGGCCTTGGGCAGGCATCGGAGAATGAACCCGTCGGGAAATGAACGCATCAGAAAATGAACAGAAGGGTGTTCATCATCAAATGCAGCGACCAGGTTTGCAGCCTCAAACGCATCCAAAAATGAACAGGCGTCCGTTAAAAAATGCGTTCACTGTTCAGAATATTGACAAGCTCCCTTAATTAAATGAAATTATCATTTAATGGCTGCATTTTGTGTTTACTCACATCGTCTTTGTCTTATAGTACAATAATGACTTGGTGAATTCCTTAAGCGCCCAACTCCACACATTTTCAACATGGAGTTGTGCCCATATTGAATTTGCCGTTTCAATTCGTTGGATGACCTGAAACATTTAAATTCGGCAAATTAGCAAAAATAGAAGATTGGTAATGGGGAAAATACTTTTCACAGCACTGTAGCCTGTTGACATATGAATTTAATCTTCCTCATATCCCTCATCTGGCCACCGGCTGTCTGTTGGACACAGTAAAGCTTGTAACTTTGCTTGTGCACACATGTAAACCAGCAGCCGGATGAAAAATTCAACATCACTCTGCCATAATACATAATCCACATTCATTTTTTTTCCTTTGGTGGAATATTACAAAAAACTTCTGCTTTACCCCTGAATGGGGTTGTAAATTTGCATTTTGGAGTAATATAAAATGTACGGATTGAATATTGTCATCATTTATCAAAATAATACCATACTAGAACTTAGTTGAATTCAAAATAGAAAAGTCATGGATAGACAATATGATATACTGTGAAATGCTCCCAAAATAATTACAGCAAAACTATGTGCCACAAACCTCATTAAAATAGTTTTCCACGTGTTTAATAGCAGACACCAGATTAATACCTCACAGAATTCCATTAAATGCGAGACTACTATATATATAGCCTTCTGAGCAGTTACTCATGCCAAGCTTTTGTGGTTATCGTTGCTAAGTATTTATGCAATGAGTTGATGTATTTTGCAGACAGAGTCGTTTAATTTAGCAAAATGCCACAAGAGTGGTGATGAGTTCAATAGTTTATTTCAAATGGCAGAGCCAAATTATACTCCATTGTGTAAATCTTTTTTTCCAAATCCTTTGAACCAGCTCTTGGTACAGAACGCCCTGTTTCGCTAAAAGAGTACAGACTGTTCAAATCTGATGGCATTTCCATCCAGAACAGCAGCCTCTGACTAATTCATTCCTGATGTGTCAAGACCACGTCATGTTACTGCTTACTGTAAGGAGGAGTTCACCTAACTCAGGCCGCACCCTCTTCGGTTTGACTGACACATCAACCACTAAAGTCCTCCAGACACAACTTCCAATGCCCAGTACCTCAGTATAATGCCATTTCATTCTGTGCTCCTGCGATAAAATACCGAATGTCTAACCCCAGTTTGCTCCCCCAGAGTAAAATGGAGGTAAAGGTACCACACATCATTCATATGCATTGTCTCCAATAGCTATAAAAGCCAAGCTTTTGTCACGCTTTAATGTTGAAATTATGAATGATCTTACCACAACTTCCCCTGGAAAGCCGTTGAGTTAGTTTTTTTTTTTCATCGAAAAATTAGCCCAATTGAGTCATTGGCTCAATAAGCTGATTTAATTGAATAATTTAGAGCTACATAACAATGAAATTCTGACCTCCTAGGCCACTATATTAATGATATTTGGGTTCTGCAATCATAAATAGATGAATGATTGAACAAAGAAATATACAACTAAATAAATAAATAAATAAATAGAACTTTTGTAAACCGATCCTCGATTTTGGCCTTTCTGGTCCTCATACAGATGCAAACCCATATGCAGTAGTTATATGACACGGTAGAATTTGTACTCCATTTATTTTGTCCAGTGGATGTGTGACAATTATAGTTGAGTATCGTCTCTGTGCGCCAGGGAATACAAATAAAGGGCAGTTCTCATTTCATTTACTGAGCTCTGGCCTACTGGTCACACTTCACTGTCTCTTATTTATCCTTTGATATTCCCTGTTTCTCAGCTATAACTAGCCATTTTAAAAGTCTATTGACAGTCTGAGAACAGATGGTTCCATTTGTTTGCCTTTTTACTCTGTCCAAGGTCTTCAAAGTGAACCATGAGACGGACATGGAATAGCAGGTGTAACTTCAGGAACTAGTGGACATTGGCATTTGGGCACTGCAATTACGGCTACATATAGCCTGCAGAGCAGGAGGGCTGGTTCTTTTGTAAAAACGCATTAGACAAGTTTACAAGTCTCTGAATCTACACCTTCGAATGTTTGCACATATTCAGAGGATGGAACACTTAGAGAGGATTGAAAACGTTGCCATAGTCATGTTATTATACTGACTCAGGAAAAAAAAAGGAAATAGGAGGTTCCAAAAGGCTCCTCTGCAATTTTTTCGAGGAACCTTATAGTTGCTGGGATATCTGATGGTAAAAATCACACAATCTGTGCTTTAACATACTGTATGGTAACTGTGAAAGAGGATTTGAAAATAACTATGTAGGGTTTCCTTATATGGAGATATTTAAAATAATCTTTTTTGTCTACTGTTAAATGACCTTGAAGGATTTTGTAATCAGGTTCAATATTCAAATATTCCTTGAAAAGGATATAGTAGAAGCTGCAAAATACAAGATGCTTACGGTGTAAATATTCCTACTTAAATATGCATTTCTGGTGCAGTGCATGTTTCTTAATTATGAAACGTTCTGGGGAAAAAATCACAAAATGTTGAAAAAAAATCTGCAATTTGTCAATCAAATGCATTGAGAGAAAAGCCCCCTTTGATATTTCTTGCATGGTTCAAATATGCATATTCAGCTGAATAAAATTCAGGGATGACCCATTCAGAATAAGCACTGGAGACCTCGTACAATTTGATAGGGAATGCCATAAACTTATCTGAATAGTTTTAAATATGTACAATTTGCTCAGCTCCTCCTGTAATTGAACATTTACACACACCCAATAGTTAATAGAGAAAAGGGCAAATTTAGTCAGTCTGCTCATTTTAACTTCAAATGGAATCGTAACACCCTCAGTCAGCCTAGTCTGTCCCTCCGAAGCCAAAGCACACATTACAGCTGAAGGAGTCATTTATTTCCACTCGGTGTTGATGTAATTTGCTGTTGTTTGGTTTCTTTGGAAGCAGGTGGCGACTCCAGGCTATAGCAGCTACTCATTTGTAAAGAGCCTTTCTACTGACTGGTGTAAGAATTCATAATTAAGAGTAGGTATGACCTTATTGAGGAAATAGATTTTAAAATCTCAGTTGTCACTGTGCTATTGCAAATATAACCAACTATTCCACAGTTTTTAAAAAGTGCATTTTTATGCATTGCACCATTTTGAACAGTAAGTCACATAAAGCGCTAATGTTTCACGAATGAGCTGAATATTAAACAATGCAGTGTGAGGGAATGGAAGGACTGTATTTCTGGATTGTTAGATACTAGGTTGCTTTAGAGACAGACCTGAACATGTATATTTTCAATTAAGCTTTGAATTCTTGCCTCCCGGCCACATGCAGTACTTTGAGGGGACATGTTGCTTCAGATACAGACCGCGCCACGTCTGCAGACCGGTATAATTATGCTACCTCCGGCTCTAACGTTTGGTCCCACTTTAACTGTCTGCAGAACCCTGGGTGGAAAGAACTGGTGCCACGTTGCAGAGCAACTAGTTTTCCTCATTGAATCATCCAGATGTTCTTTGTCTGACCAGTCTATTCTGTGTAGGTAGACATAACTAATCCATCACTAATGAGCCATAAAAACTCTACCTCCAAAACAAACCCTCTCAAGATAATTCATGAAGTGGCATGACTGCCTGGAACTGGGCCCCTGAAATGGCCTTATATAATGCTCAGGAATTTCTGGATGATGTAGCTGTCTAATGGACCATAAGTGTGAACACAGCTGTATGCCACAGAGTATGACACGGAGTATTTCGAGGAGGACTTTCAAAGCCGTTTGTTTACTTCAATGAAACTTAAATTGAGGCTTTCGTTACTCTGACTGAAACTAAATTTACAAAAGACAGAGGTCAGCTACACAAAATGGCCACTTTGCTTTAAAATCCAGTTCCTAAGAAAACCAGAGCTGTCATTTTTTCTGAAAGTGAATGCAACTTTTGCCCCATTCTGCATGTTTACAGCCTCCAACAATCAAGGTTAGATCAAAAAAGTCTGCAGAAAGCAAAAGACATTAATTCAATGTTGGATTTTGGTCAGATTGGTTATTTTTAGTTGAGGTTGAAAAATCTATGTTGATTCAATGTTTAATTACAGTCACCATTTCAACGTTTGAAAAACTGTTATTTAATCAATGTAGTATAGATGATCATTTTTCAGTGCTGCAATGCCCTAAAATGAATTGACATCGTTTCAAAGGTGCTGATAGGGGGGACATTTCCATGTTTGTGTCCCCTGAATTTTCAGGGCAAATAGATGGCCAGATAATTCTCGTAGGTGCTTCCTCCACCAAAGCCAGACAGGAAACCTTAAAAGATCAAAAGAAAAGATGTGTGCTAAAATGTACAAAAGAAGTACAAAAGTGTAATTTCTTTTTAATCTTTAATAAATAACTAAATGAATAATGGTCTGTTTTATTGTTTTTTTATAGAGTATGCAGTAAAGCAGCTGTTCTCAACCAAAAAAAAATGGAAATAGCCAATCTACGAGCTCACAACACAGTTTTGAATATTCACCTATGAAATAATTATAATCAAGTGTGGGGTCCCCCAAAACATGTCCCTGTAAAGTGGGGTCTTTGTATAAAACGTTTGAGAACCACTGCAGTACAGCATACTTAATGGACTGTTTCAGCATTTTAACCTTCGTCTGTATGTCTTTAATATGGCTCATTTAAAAAATAATCATTTTACTCTATTTGGTGTTTTAAAGTACTGCGGGGGTTGCTCCAAACTTGTCTTTTAGTGACATCACTGCCATTCAGGCATATAGCAGTGATATCACTGACTAGTAGATTACTTTGGCATGCTCCTCGTTGAACTATACCATAAATAGAGTAATTAAGTGATTAGTTTTTTAATAAGGCATATTAAAAACTTACAGAGGAGGGTTGTAAAGTGTTGAAATGGCCCTTTAATGATGACATTGCTTGAATGTATAATGCAATGCATATATATAGTTGAATCAATGTTGATGCAATTCTACATTCTTTCAATGTTGATCATCATAGTTGAATCAAGGTTGATTCATTGTCAGATTTGATTGGAAATTCAACGTTATTTCCATGTTGATCATAACAAGCACTTTCAATCTTTTTTTTTTCAATATCTGACATCAACGTTGATTGCAATCTTCAGCCTGACAATATCACAATGTAGATTCAAATGCACGTTTGCTGGGTCAGCATCTGAGTGTTTTACTTGATCTTCCATTGTAAGGTAAGTTATAAACTGCTCTGAATAAGAAAATTGGCCTATGCCACACTTGAGTTGCTGCAAAAAAAAAAAAAAAAACTACTCTGGATACTCTACCAAGCCCGTCACAGAGGTCACAGGTGAAAGGTCAGTGACTGTGAGTAATACAAGCTTTGTGTTATCAAATGAGAACAGCGGAGGTGTTACCCTCTAACAGTGTGAACGCTGAGATCTGGTGAATTTATGACATTTACAAGTTAAGTGGACACAAGGCAGCAATTTATTCATATTTTATGACCTTGTCTTGATGATTGTCTTCAAGCACAGGCCAGGTTAATCATACGTGTAAATATTCCTAATGCTTCAATCAAAAACTGTGCGAGCAATTCTATACAAAGATTTCTCCTCCACATTGTGGAGCAACTCCATCTGCATCGTGTATATTGATTAACTCTCCATTTCCCTACTTTGTGAAACATTAAAAGAAAAAAAAAATGGTGAAACACATAAAAACTGGCCTAGCTGTCTGTATACAGAATGAAGTTTGATCATTTGTTTATTTTTTTGTCCCTTGGAAAAGAGGATAATATATTTCATTTCAGTATTAAAACTTATTTTTCTCCAAGGCAATGAGAAACCGTGAAACTGGGAGCAGAGAGTTAAGTTTTGGACGGCCCATAGCGTTGGAGGAGAGGGGGGTTGTGTGTGCGGTGGAAGGGGGGTAGAACTATGGGCCAGCCCACTGCAAATGTCTTCTGTGTGAACTAGTGCTGCCTTTAGATTCTCTCAGGCCCGGGGACAGCTGACTTCTCCTGCTCTTTCTGCTCGACACACACAAAGTAGGTTACCTCCGAAGCATCGTTTCTTCTTCTTTTCTTTTTGCAGAAGTGCAGATAATGATAAAAATATGAGTGAATTGTGTTTTTTTATCGCATAGCATGTATCTGATGTCGATCTCTGGTACGCAGTTTGTGTTAAAGTTTGGGAAAGGTTTGGTGTCAATCAGAAAGTTTTGTAGACCGTGAAACACATGGTTTCTTTGTAGCATAGCCAGAAATAGGATTTAATCCCTAAAAAAATATGAAACTCTGTGATAGATTTTTTTTCACTTCTCTTTTTCAGCTGTGGGGCAATGCTTATTTCTCATTAGGATTGTGAGGAAAAAACTTACTTATACAGGTGCATATCAAACCATTTTGAAATTATTTATATTTGACTGCAAGAATATGCGTAGTAGTTTACGCATCTTGTCAATAGCCGGGAAAATTAAACGACAAGACCATGTTTACAATTTTCTCTGCTTATAGAATTCATTGTAACACTCTCTAAGAGTCATTCCTTTTTCATCAACAATAAGAGAATGGCGATATAAGGCTGAACATTAAGCAAAGTGAAGACAATATCCCAGTTTAGACCCGTAAAGGCAAATTTACAGTGAGTTTGTGGCAGCAAAGAGACTAATTTCCAGAATGGCTGAAAAATGCAGGAACACAATGTGCAAGTATTGTGTGCCACATCAGCACGGAAGGGAGGGGGCTCCGCGGTTGGGGGGGGGTCTTCAGTCTGAGAGGAAAGACATTCGACTTGAACAGGCTCCACCTAATTACTTACATCAAGAGGAATGCGTGTTGCCATGGAAACCTCCCACAGCTGTTGAAGGGTTTTAGCAAAATTGAGCAGATGTCTGGAACACCTTTCACGAACTGAGGAAGAAATTTACAATGAAACTTGCAGGAAATCTTTGTTCCTTGTTTCACGTGAAAAACTTGGTCATTACATAATTTTGTAAAAATGTTATGAAAATAGATGAGGATTATGTGACTTTTTTCACCAAACTTTGCTAAAACTGTCATTAGACATTAATTCAATTATCAAATACCACAGGCCCAGTGTATTTTTTTGTTTTCCCTGGTCTCTGTCCTCATTTTTGAAGTATTTAATTAGATTTTGCATCGCTGTGTAGTATCTCTGCAGCAAAACAGTTTTTCTTATTTGTAAGAATGAGAAGTGCTGTTGTGGGAAGCTGTAGCCTGGCCAGGAATTAAAATGGACCGTAGAGAAGTTTGGAATGCCAAGCTGCCTGAAAAAAAAAAAAAAACAGAACAGGAAGCAGACACTGTCTCTGATGCCACCTGCCGAAAATAGACAGTATTCGTCCGAGGGAATTCATTTCAACGAAAACAAGTCATTTGGAAATTTTACAAAAGAGCTTGTGTGAGACAGAGACAGACAGTGAAAGAAAGAGAGAGAGAGAGAGAGAGAGAGAGAGAGCGCATTCAGAAACAGGGATGATGCTTATGGCAATAGTTACTATATCTCAATAGTAGGAAGTGATTTTTTTCAACTGAATTTGCGCAGCGAAAGACGCGCTCAGCTCTGCAAGCCTAGACAAATAATGCCTTTGACTTGCTGTCCATACATTGCCAGGCGTCATTTTACTGTGGGTCTGTTCTTACCCTATATATAGTTATGAATTGCAGTTCAGCAGTGCAAGAGTTCTTGCAGAAAATTATATTCATAACTTCATAAAATAAAAAATAAAAAAATCGAGAAGTAAAATAAATTTGCCAACCATGCCTGCTACTGTGTTCAACCAGCAAAGAAAAGCGAGAAAAGAAAAATTATCATAATTGTTCTTTTCATGTATAATGCAGCTATACACAGCCACCCCAAAATAGCTAAATACAGTGAGGCACTAATTTCCCACAGGTGGTAAGTGGTGGTAATTCTGTATAAAAGTTAATCATTTTGATAATTTTACGCAACTGATACATAAGACTGAAGTGCCAGTGAGGGAATTATTTGCGCCAGTGTACATATGCACAGTGAGAAATACAAACTTGCTGTTACCGCTGGCAACAAGTATTTTTTATTGAGCCAAATTTTCAGTTTCAAAACATCGGGCACAAAGTAAACGTTAGGCATGCAGATTCCAACTGAATTGCAATATTAATTTATGAAAATATTTGAAAACCATGAATAGGCTGAAATGTTGGAACTAAATTGCATTGTTGATGCTTTCAAATCTACCATGCAAATTTTTTTCTTAAAAAAAATTATTTCACCTGTGGGCTGGTACGAAATGCATGGTGAATAATAGGATCTGGCCCTTTAAGAGATTAGGTTTAAACATCCATCTTTTGTGCTCTCTCTCTCTGTGTTTCTCTTTCTCTCTCTCTCACGCCCCTGCGCAAGCACACGCACACACACACACACACACACACACTCTCTCTCTCTCTATCTCTTTTCCCTTTTACACACACAATACGCCGGTGCTTTCCCTCTCCTGCACAGAGAGGATCCAGATCAAAGAGCTGTGATAGTGAGGTCAGACTAACAAAAACACAGATGAGAGACGCGGTCTGGGGGAGGGGAGGATGACTTTGGGGGGGTCAGATGGTCGCACACTCGAGTTACAGGGACACCACCACTCATTCAGTTCGCTCTAAGTCCCTCTTTTGTGTTTTTCAGTGCTCCACACTGTGCACCAAATCAAAGGAGGCCATTTCAACAGGAAATACAAATCACTGTTAGATTCATGCTGCCCGCTTAACAGTCCATTTTTAAAAGATTTCAAGCATTTGTCAGGCCCTATTTTCTCCATACAGGGAAACACTTTGTGGCATGTTTTTAAGAAAAGCGGAGATGTGTTTTCAGTGCTTGAGGTTTCATTCTTAATGACAGAGTGAGGAATTAATCAAAAATGTCCGTTATAAAGGCAGTTTTTTTGGGGGGGGGGCTTTCTAGAAAATCAACGACACCTGTTGATCATTGTGATCTCATTGCGTTTCCTGTGATAATGATCAGCGTGCAATTTGTTTTGGCACAATGTGTCGGGGGAAATGCGTCACATGTTTCAATTTAGAAATAATTTAAGGCAGACCATTGCCTTCCAGGTTGGGAGTGCAGTTTTTTTTTCTGAAGGAATCGCCTTGAGGAAACACTGTGCACCTCTGTGCTGCTGTTCTCGACGTTATTTATTCCCTAAAGCTTTGCTTGCTTAAAAAATCTCAAATTAAATAACCAAAGAGAAGGAGATCTTTTATTCCTCAGAGTTTCCTTTACCTCTGGCCTGTTTGACTATATGCACCGGCTTCCAAATAAAATAGTTTGTTTTGCGCTTACATCACGATGTCCTCTAAGGGACTATTGCTGTTTTTGTTTAAGAGTCCAAAGATGGAAGTGCAGTTGAGATCTTGGCCAAAAGTGAACATTTTATGCAGATGATGCCGGCTTTTTTTAGGGAAAGCGCACACTACCGGCTCACATAAACAGGAAGACCCAAGTGAAATAACACCTTTCTTTCCTCTCCGGAGGATGGAGAGAGGCTTCCTTATGCGCAGCATACTGACACATCATCCAGTAGGTCATCCACCGGGAGTCCTTGTATTTTTCCATACCTAAGCCCATTTAAGATGTGGCTGCCCTCAGCTGCATATCTGGGTACTTTTCAGAGCTCTCCAACCAAAACATGAGAGGGAGGAAAATGCGGCTTGGTTTGGCAAAGAAAGCCAGGAGAAACTGCGGATCAGTTTGCCTGGTTACCCATCACTCATTACTTTAAACCAAGAGGCAGAAGATGAGGAACAGGCCTTCAGATAGGAGCAGTCTGTCAAATAACAAACCGCATTTCTGCTTACTGTGCATGCCCTCATGCTAAATATATATCCATTTGACCTCAAAAACGTCAAAACCAATCCGGTAGACAGATGCTGAATGTATACTAAGAAAAGAAAATAACCGCCTATACATTGAGCTGAGAATTCAGCGGGCCAGCTCAAGTTTATTTCTTCTATTATTAGCATTGAAGAAAAAAAGACGGACACATCTCCACCGTAAAGCATAATAAATAATGCTTTCACAGACAAATTACAGGGCCTCATCCTTATTTTTTGACTAAATTTGATTCAGACTTTTGAAAAAGCTGGAATGAAAAGTTTTGCAGGGCATAAAAGGGGAATCAGTTTGGAGATGACAGACAATGTAGCCTCTGCGGCTTTGCTTGGTATAATGATCCAAGCTACACCACCCCACCACACCTGTAAACTGAAAAGCTTTCCTTGCGGCTAATGTTCCTCAGCCACAAAATGGCTGTGCAGGCAGAGACGTTCTCATAAGGAGGGTGTCTGGGAATCTCTAAGCTCAGAGAGTTAACCATGACCGCAAAAAGTGATATGTAACTGCTGTATTTATTTACATGTTATTCAGGGCCTCAAGGCTCATTGAAGGTCTGCAACAGTATATCACATACAGGATTTTTGAGAGAATATCCAGAATGTTTCAGCAGCTTCATTCAAGCTATAACATGTACTTACTACTCAGGGAACTGCCAGAAGCCATCTGTATACTGTTCTGTAAACCTCAGGAACTGTAACTTGAAAGGTACACAAAGTCAGCAACACTTTTGGTATTTCATTAGTACCATTATGTTATTATTTTATTTTATTAGCACCATTATAATTTGAATAAAGTGAGGGCTGTCTCTTGATTCATTATCAAGTTGCCTTTAAACGTTGGCGTATGCATGTGATCCCAGAGACGTGATATTTCACTCCAGACGTATTGTATTTTACCCTTAAAGCAACTTCTTTCTCTTGCTTTGATCGCCTTCCATAATTCACAATCAAAACTTTTTTAAATGATAGCCCCCATTGGGAGGGTTTGTAAAAGAGTTCATACTGACCATTAGAGGATTCCTCTGTCAGAATGGAAGCATTTAAAACTGAACAGTTAGTGGATGTTTGTAAGTGCTATGGGGGCGGGTAGGATGACGGAAACACATTAGAAGAGCTAATATTTACATTCATGCCGGGGGCTGCCAAGTCTGAACTTCCCGAGGAAATACAATGTGTTTAGGGCTTTCACAGAGTTCAGCAGTCCCTCAGGGAAGACGTCTGGAAGAGGCCTATGGAGAAAAACAGGGGGAGAGAAAAACAGGGAGAAACACGTATGAAAGTATGAGTATACTGCTTTGCTAAAACAGCTAAATAATTAATATCTTATCCCAGTAACTATAGAGTCCAATGAGAGCTTTGTCTCTGATCCCTGGCATTAACTCAGACCTGAACATTATAATGTACTTCCTCACATAATGTCATGATAGCTGGCCAAGGTAATAGATGCAAATATTGATTTTGCTGCCATCTGTGGTACTGGCAAATTATAGAGTGAGATGATACAATACTCTGTTTTTCCACAAAAATATCTGGAGATTATTTTCTCTGAAATGGCATATAAAGAGGGGCTATTTTAGCAACGAATATATGAATTTCTTGGATTTGAATGGGAGATTGTCATAGAGACTGGTGAGCTGCCATAAAATCGATATTAGATTTTGTCAACACTTGCCGTTGAAGACAATTCTTGGACGAAAAATGGGAGCAATCTCTCAGAGATTAAACATAAATGATAACTCATTGATTGAAATTTAAAATGTTAGATTTCTTTTTTTAAGATAGCTTTTATTTTTCTTTAAGGTTTTGTCTGAACCAAAACGCTGCTGAGAATTTTGTTGTTTCTTTCTGATACTACAAAACTGAGCTCTACATAACATTTTAGATTTTCTTCTTCCAAAATTTAGCTTTCAGTTGGAGATCATGAATAGCTGTATATGTATATGACTAGAGGTGATCTACTGATTCACTAAAACTGTTACTGTTATGAAGAAGTATTACATTATTCTTTTCGAATACAGGTTTCTTATTGCATCAAAAATTCAACATCCCGATTAATTGTTTTGTGATTTATTTTGTACTGACAATCACTGACAATTCATATCAAATTTTCTTCTCTCACCAGGTTGAGTCTGAAGATGAGGGTGTGGATCATCTTCCTTCTATGCCTGGCTGGCAAGGCCTTGACTGCTCCAGTGAGTAATGGCCACAATTTTTCATGTGGGCTTCTGACATTAAGCAAAATGAAGGCGGTGAAAAATATTTTTTCAGCAATCGTAGAAGCCAAAGCTTTGAAATGTCAAGCTGTATCTCTCTGGATCCCTCAGTATTCTAATATGCAGATGATGAACTGTAACATGTCAAGGGTTTTGTGAATTTTGTAGATGAACTGAAAAAAAAGTACTAGTTTACTGTTTATCTTGTTGACCAAAGGGCTTCATGAACACAGGCTGGTCTTGTGTTTATGAAATGCCATGGCATGCTAATAGCTGACCACAGCCTTTGTTTTCATTTTCTAGACTGAAGAAGAGCCAGTCATGGATGAGGAGCCAGTTATGGAGGAGGAGACGATTGTGGTGGAGGAGCCCACTGAGGCAAGTGCCACGGGCCAATCAGTGACAAGAGTTCAAATACATGCACAGTGAAATGGAGCAGTCTGCTACAATGCCCTCTTATCTGCATACATGTCTTTAGTCATTCTGAATCTAGTAAAGAAAGTCGTTTGGACGCAAAATATCACACCAGAGTGAACATACTTTGTTCCAATGTGGTTTCAATCATTGTGCTTTTGCAATGCTGTTCACTGGGTAATGATTGAGGTTATGTGGCCTGCACGTAAAAATATTAAACTACTGAGGCGAATCAACAACAGACTAGTTTTATAAACTGTGTATTCTCTTAACATAAAGAGAGCAGCGCTGTTATGTCGTTTTAGCCCCGCCGTCCAAACTATTGCATTTACATTTGAAACTATACAATGAGTATGGATCAAAAACTATTGTCTGCCTTAATTTTATTAGTGCTCACATCCTAGAATCTCCTTTCAAAACTGATATTCCAAAGTGATAGAAGACAAACTATAAGACAAACGAATGATTCATTAACCATTCATGGCTTTGGGATGAATGGATGTCACTGAAACCGGCTCTTTTATATTCATTAATGATGTGATGCTAAGTTTGCACAAACAAACTTTTTCTGCTCATATCCATTCAAATGCCTCAAAACTCATTGGAATTAAACTCATTGACCAAACAAGGACTCCCGGTGGAATATTCTCACTGATTTGAATGCAGTTAAACAAAAATTCCCTTAGATGAACACCACACAAAAGGTCAAAAGACCCTGAAAAATAGGAACCAAATAATGCCACTGTATATACCTGGCTGGCAAAGCATCAGCAGTGTCGACGCCCTTTATCTGTTGATATTTATGGGTTACAGATATCAGGCAGCCATTTAAATGCCAATGATTTACAGCAAAGTCTCTTATATGACAGCTTAATTTATGATTATGTTCATTTGGGAAATCACTTTTAAACCCTTATAAGGAATTATGAATAAAAAGAGGTGTAATTCCCATGTTTAAATGTAAAGAATACCCCTTAAATTAAAATTAAACATGATTGTTTGGATGTCCTTTATTGTGACGCCTCATATTCATCATTTTATTTTACATCCAACTGCTGAAGTATAGTGTCATAACCCTAAAACAACCATTTCGGGTTGAAAACAAATTTACCTCAATTGTTTTTACAGACAAAATTGATAATTGCTTCATTTAATGGGAAACATGTACACCAACAGAAGATTCATATACGTTACTAATGAGGCAATTTTCTTTTTATAAATAAAAAATATAATGGGTATAGCCAATATCCATAAAGACACCTTTTTCTTTTTTTTAAGTTTAATTTTCAATTAATTGAAGATTTATTTAATTTTTTGGGGTTTTTTTGTGTGTGTAACCTAGAGTAGATTGTAACTGTGTGCTGTTCCTTGTTTCCAGGGAATGGAAGTGGGCGCTAACCCAGTCCAGGTAGAGACCGGAGAATTTGATGAGGCCCTTGAAGCTGTTGAGGATGTTGTGGCTGAGAGTGAGTATGAGCATCAAGCATCGATTAAAATGTATGTGAGTCAGGCTTATATCCAGCTTTGAGGAGGTATTTCATTCATTCATCAATGGGAGAGTAAACCTCTCCTCTCACTGTCCGTGTAATAACTCTGCGTGTTCAGTGGCAGTTCTTTCTTGTTTTACGTGAGAATATTTTATATTTTGATTCCGTTTTTTTAATTCATTTGCATGATTTCAACGAGAGATATTATGTCTGATTACTTTGTGCTACAGTTATTTCCAAAATATGTTCAACTGTTGAAAATAAGTCGTTTTAGTGTCATATAGGGGAGATTGGGGTCCGATGAGCCATGGGGACCAATGAGCCATATCACTATTTTGCGATCCATCGATGACAGAGCTATTCTACCTATATTATACACCTTTGGCATCGATTGATCTCAAAATAGTGATATAGCTTATTCGTCCCCATGGCTCATCGGACCCCAGTCTCCCCTACTCATTCATTGCAGGCAATTGCCACTTTAGTTTAAAAGTTTAAATTCAGTCTGTTTCCGATTTGCTTTAAGGAGCTTGCTCTCAGTAAAACCACAGTAATGAGAGACTACCTCAGTCTGAAAGCAGACTGCTGTAATTATATGTTCGTACCTGGTCCACTGAACAGCAGAACCCATTTAGTGGCCATGGCAAAGCTGCAGGCACACCCTGACAATAATTAATACGTACACACAACTGTTTTCTAAGTGTATCACTGTTTATTTTCATCCTTAGTCACACACTATTTGAGAGCATTATTAATTCTAGACCAGTTGCACTACACTATTATAATTTAACCCCTTAACCCCAAAAAACCGAAGGATCCATATATGGGTCTGTCAAATGCAGCTGCTGTTTTCAAACCTGTGTACTTCGGGCCTATTTTAAATTCAAGTGGAGGTTCCAAGGTTTTCAACGATTCATTATTCATTCTACAGTATGTCCTGCTGAATTACAAGGAAATGCGTATAAACTGTTGTACATGATCTAGATATTTTCCATTTGATATAATGCTGTGGTCATAAAATCATGGCATCCTAGGTTTGAATGTTTTTCTCAATATACGTGTGATGTAGCTTCAGTGAAGCACTGCAAAGCATCGCATATGTATGTGACATTCTCCGACAATATGAGAAAAAAAGAAATTTATTGTTGCATCTACATAGAGCAGGGGTCCTCAATCCTTCCCAGAAAGGGCCAGTGTGCAGGCTTTCATTGCAACCAAGCTATTACACACCTGATACTATTAATCAACCCCTGGAATCTTTGCTAATAAGCTTGATTAGTAGTATCAGGAGTGTAGCTGCTTGGTTACAATGAAAGCCTGCACCCACACCGGCCCACTCTGGGAAAGATTGGAGACCCCTGAAGTAGAGGAAAACTTAAGCAAAAGAGTCAGAGTTAATGGGGTTAAACGCTAACTTCTGTTTTTTCTTATGTACAGACTATGGGGATCATACTTTTGGGGGGAAATAAAAGCCCTGCTTTTTCTGGTACAAAATACACTAAAGGAAAGTTTTCAGGTGGACACACTGGACACAGATTAAGTAAATGATCAAGAAAATCAAGATCATAATGAATATGATACATTTAATATAGTAATTATTATGCTGTATGTCCACTTATGTTGGGCCTTAGGATAAAGGACACTCAAGGTGGAAAGATTTACCTCTGAACATAGAGGAGAGTATTGAAGAAGCTCATAAATAAATGGTCATTTTTGCACTAGAAATTAATTGCTCAACACTGCATTGTTTTGATTTTTTGATTTTATTTTTTGTCACAGACCCCTGCCTGAACCACCACTGCAAGAAGGGCAAAGTGTGTGAGGTGGACGACAGCAACAACCCCATGTGCGTGTGCCAGGATCCCTCCTCCTGCCCCACCTCCACCGAGTCCTTTGAGCACGTGAGTACATTGCAGAGGACCCCAACTATCAACAGCCAAATTCTGTCATCCTCCTGAAACTGTGTAAGAGAAATTGTTTTATCGAGACTATGGGAACTGTGTCAAAAAGTATGCAACAAATCCAAACACTGTAAAACAACAATAGTGAAAAACAGAAGCCTGCTGCTGGAGCTAAGAAAGGCTTTCAGCAACCATGCCAATGCACTCCATTTTTTATTTATTTATTTTTTTGCCTGATTAACGATCAATCCATTGCTGAGCAATCAAAACCAATATGAAGCCTACAATGATTAAGAAACGATAATGACAATGTTATTGCCAATAGGCAACATTTATATAATAGATGTGATATTGTGAGGATGACTATAATTTGATTAAATGCAAAAAATCCAAAAATTTCTCTAACTCTCATCTCATTTAGCTTTAATTTTTTTTTTGGCAGTGTAATTAATCATGATAAGGCGCTGAACCTCTTCTGAATGTTAGAAGTAATTGAAAAAAAATAAAATACATCTTAAGAAGTAGAAATCATAGGCATATTGAACCATACTATACTTCTGGGCAAAAAACTTTAATTAAAATAAACCTCGACCTGTGCCAGGACGATAGCTCACTGATGCGCCTAGTTTGGTTATAAATCTGATGCAATGGGTTTATTCTCTGATCTCTTTGGTTCTCAGTACACAATTGTGAATGTAATTCAGTCAAACCCCACACACATGATTTGAAGACACAAATGAAATTGAAGCGCTGTTTACTTCATTTGTATGAGATGTTGAAAAGCTGTCAATCTTATTGCAGGTCTGTGGCACAGACAACAAGACCTACGACTCCTCCTGCCACTTCTTTGCCACCAAGTGCGCCCTGGAGGGAACTAAGAAGGGCCACAAGCTTCACCTGGACTACATTGGGCCCTGCAAATGTGAGTATGTACAGAAACAAAATAATGCGCAAAAAATGTAGCCTCGGTGTGCAAAAGAGCCACACAGTAAATCAGAAATGGCCGTTAGTACACAGAAAGTACACCAGGCCATACAAAAATATGCATATCACAGACTGACACTACAAATGTTAGTTGTAGTCCTGCCTCTAGGCTAATGCTTATCGAGGAACAGCGTACAGGGAAATAGCTACCAGGGAACGAACGATATATCGACGACCGACACACAGGGAAACAGATGTTAGTTCTCTATATGTTAGCGATCGGTAGGACTAGGGTTAGAATGTACCGGAACCATCCAGAGATATGCAAATGTAAGCTCTAGAACAGGTTCCTCCTCAGGGACAAAAGTTTGACCAAAAAGGGAAAAAATTCTAGTATAATCAAATTCAATGGGCCTTGAATAAAGATTTACTTTAGATACACAGACAAAGAGCGTCAACCAGTGATCTCTCTCAGTTAGTCAAATCTCACCAAAACACACAGCTGACAGCTGTGGGGAGGATTGATGGGCTCAACCTTGGGACCTTCATCACAAGCCCAAGCTTGCCAGCCGTCATATCTCCCCACAGAAGCACACACCCTTCCGGCTGCATTAAATCCTCATCCACAGTCAGCCTCGGCCCTGAGTGAGACGGGCCAGGCCTGAGAGGAGCAGATGGAGGATGTGCCTCAGCTGGGCCCCAGCAATGCACACTATCAGATAGGAATGTATATGTTTCTGGGGCCTCACAATGTATACTCAGGAGAGCACTCACTCAGCATCTTATGGCAGATCATGGAAAGGAAAAGTACAGGGCATTACATTCTTTTTCAAATGTTAAGAGCCTTAGGGGTAACATTCAGTTTCAGACTCATATGTAATAATGAGGGACACAAGCGAAACTAAGCGCGTGTATAGCATAGGAAACTGTAATGCACCAGGATGCCAACTATCTATGGTATAAGATTACCGAATGAGGAAAATGGAACATTCAAATTATGGTAATTGAAGTCAAGTTTTGTAAGCTGATTGAACACTGAAAAAAATCCCAAGAAATAACCTTCTTTTAGAAAGGTTAATCAGTTTCCTGCCGCGACTCCATTCTTTTTCCGGACTTTCTCGGTTTATCTGATAGTCCGTTCTCTGGAATGTTTGTTTTGTCAGTCATCCCAGCTTGCGTGGACAACGAGCTTTCCGAGTTCCCCCTGCGCATGAGAGACTGGCTGAAGAACGTGCTGGTGACCCTGTACACACGCGACGAGGACAACAACCTGCTGTCCGAGAAGCAGAAACTCAGAGTGAGTGCAGGTCGCCGACAGCACATACATTTGCTCACTCCCCTCCTTCGCCTACATGGCATTCTCTCGCTCATACAGTACTGTTTTTAGTCAAAGGGATGGCGGTGAATAATGGCTCTGCTTTACTCCATCTTTGCCATCGTTGTCTCAAGAAAATGTTTAGCTGCTCCATAAAAGAGCTCAGTATCAAACTACTCAGCTGATTCTGAATATGCCTGACTGGAATGTTGAACTGCACTGGTTAGGAGTAAAAGGCATTACGGAAATTGGAAAATACCAGGGTGTCATGCCTCAAAATGAGATTGAGCAGATGGAAAAGTTTTGCTTAAAAGGTTATGCAATTTCCCATGATTCCCTTAGCTTTGCTACGATAACAAGAATGTAGATAACATCTTCATGGCTCATGCAAGCATATCTTTCCTGAGACAGAGTAAATTTTAACTCGAAAAACATACAGGGTAGGGCTGCAGTCCCCAGTCATGTAAATACATGTGTAAATTTGTTATTTGAATGGGAGATGTAGGTTAAGGAATTTTCATGTCTTGATGGCAGGTGAAGAAGATCTACGACAACGAGAAGAGGCTTGAGGCTGGGGATCACTCCTTGGACCTTTTGGCCCACGACTTCGAGAAGAACTACAACATGTACATTTTCCCAGTGCACTGGCAGTTCGGCCAGCTGGACCAGCACCCAGTTGATGGGTAAGTTCCACCTCATAGCATCTTCCGTAAGAGGAAACCTTGTTAACGACTTAAGCTATCATATAATATCATTTAACCATAGCCATTCCATAATAAAAACCTAAGGGAGAAAAACTCAATGACCAGACGGCCACCATATTAGCTGATAATCGATGCATTCCAGAAACCCCGAGACCTCAAAGACCGCGTTCGGGTAGACAGTCAAGGTACAAACTCAAGTGTCTCCAATACCTAAAATGGATTCTCATTTTGAGATCCCACTAAACTTCCAAAAACAATGCTGTCTGGAAATGAGATGGATCCTGGGTAGAATGTATGATGCATAAATGAAGGACCCCTGATGTGGCATACTAACAAGGGCACTTTACAACTTATTGGCCATACTTACCACAGTTCTGGCCAATGATCAGTCACATATACACATTTCACCCATCTTAAAGCACTCAAACAGGGAGTGGTCAAGCTGCTGTATTGTCACACAAACTTCAAGTAAATGAGGCAGCCTCCCTAAGTCTTGCATGCTTTTTTAACAGGTTCCTGTCCCACACCGAGCTTGCCCCACTGCGTGCCCCCCTCATTCCCATGGAGCACTGCACTACCCGTTTCTTTGATCAGTGCGATGCTGACAAGGATAAGTACATCGCTCTGGAGGAGTGGGCCAGCTGCTTTGGCATAAAAGAGCGTGAGTATCCTCCCCATGTTTTAACCTGTGCATACATTCATACGGACAACAGACTAATCATTATGTGAACATTTATGCTGCCATGCAACTGCTGTATTGAAGGATAAATATAGAGTTTGTTGCCAAAATGCAATTATTCATTTTACTCATTTTGAGTAAATCTGCTTTTTCTATGTTGGTGCCAATTGCATTTCATGGAAAAACGTGTACTTGGACTATGAAAAAATACATCTTATAGTATGAATTTCTAAAAGCGGATTTTTTTGCACCATCCATAAGAACCACAGGGCTACTGCTCCATGGTATTATCTAAATTTTTGTAATTTTGACACTTATTGTGTTTTTGAAACAAACTCTTCAAATGTTTATTCTTACATTCAAATTTAAAGTTTTATTGCCATAGTGGTAAAATTATTTATGAAAAAAAAAAATGACTTAATACATGACTATTTTCTGTTTTTCAGAGGATATCGACAAGGATCTTATCATCTAAATTATGCTCTCCAGAGACAACTTCTTTCTTTTGTTCGGACAAGGTGCTAAACCCTAAATTAAAAACAAGATAACGGTGCTAATCTAGTCTTTAACAACCTTTCCTATACCACTAAAAAGAAGAAAAAATATGCACAGTTCTAACTAACCTTCACCAAAGGTGTTCAAGCACACTTCCAATATTTTGCTGTGTAAATTAACAATTATCCAGATGGAGAAAGAGTAAGGTGGAGAGGGATACAGGGATGCACTCTGTTGTAGGCTACAGCTGGACTTTGTATGTTGAATGGTACATGTTGGATGTTCACGAGAATATATTTACATTTTGGAATAATTACATTCCTGTAAGCCAGGTCTTTGCTGTTCATTACAATTGGCATGATTGAGAAGACTAATGTAAATTTTAAATAAATTTTCTAAATAAATGTTCTTTCTCTTGCTTTTATAATCTTTAAAATATGTTTTGTTTCCTTTGTGTGTTTTATTTTTTGTTTGGTGGTGGGTTGACCTTCGTCTCTTTGTGTTACCAACACAATTTTTTTTTCCATTTTCAGTCCTGCACATTGGAAAATCTGTTGTTTTTTTATTATCATTATTATTATTGTTATTCTAATGTTTCATTTCAGAGAGACGGGAAATGTTGAGTGTTTTGACATTTTAAACAATAAAAAAATGAGCAGAGAGAGGACAGATCTCGCAGGTTGAGAACTTTTCTCCTTCGAATGTGTTCACTCACAAATTGATTTTTGCCACAGTGTGACCATTCTAAAAGTCTATATGAATAAAAATAAAGAAAAATGATTGAAAGTCTTTGGATGAATTTTAAATCTGCATTTATTTTCCTACCTAAGGGTAATATGGTTAAAAAAAAATGGATTTTAGCTACTTCTTGCTCAGATACATGATAATCATGCAAACACAAGGTTTTGGGTGACCTCACATATTTTTAAAATTTACACGACTAGCTGATTCACATTACCACATCCATACCTTCTCAACTGTCAGTGCTTACAATTGGTATACATTATATTAATTAGGATTTTTATTAGGCCGTAGTGTTGCTACTCTGTGCAATTATGCATGAAAAATAAGAACACGTCGTAGTCTGTATTTTAAGTTTTCCTACAAATAAAATATGCTGCATTGTTCAGTCAGTGTGTCTGCTTTATTGAAGTAATTATTTATGTTAATGTTGTTTCTCTAAATGCGCAGTGATAGGAATTAATCGGCAAAGTTCACTTTTTTTTTGAAAATGTGACATTTAATATACAAGTTACATAACAACAGTGCTCTTAATGCATGTGGTTGAGGTCAATGTGCCTACCATTCCCTTTTAAAAGAATCCAGATGACGTGGGAGAAGGGGGGCTATTATTATTATTAATAGCTATCTTGAAATATGGTTTTTGTATGTATAGAGGACATACATGTAATTAATCTGCACAGAAATTTTTTTTCACCCCGGGATAGTCCTATATTTGAATAAGATCACTCTTGCAACCTATCCTGACACAAATCTCAGTTTCTGAGAATGCTGTTGCCTCATATGGTCATCTGCAGTTTCAGTTACATCAGCAAATGGTGAGATGAGGGGGAAAAGGAGAAAAAAGCTGCAAGAGGATGTGGACAAAGAGACTGAAGGACCTCATAGAATCTATAAATGTTCTACCACATGGGCCTCCATAAACCACAGTAAGCATTACCCACTGAGGTCTGTTAATAGTGCATCCATTTCCGCAGGTTAGTTTACAATACATAAAATATAAATATAAAAAGTAAAACAGCATTTGAAAACCCATACACTATCATACAAATACTTTTTGTTCCGCAAACTGTGGACACTCACACAAAGATACCTCATCTAAGTAGAAAGGGGAGACGACTGACATCGGCTGTTATATGTAGCCCATTGGTTTTGCATGAAACATCGGTTTCCTATTTGCTCAAACTATAATTTGAGACTATTTTAACACTTAAAAGGTCCTGCTGCAGCCCGCAGCAGCTAAATGCTGCTCCTTCTAAATGCAAATTAGGCGAACAAGCCAGCACAGTTACAGTCAGCTTCTATAAGATATACATCCAATTATGTTTCCTCTAGGGCAAAAGTGGACGAGCATTTCACCCAATGTGCTTTTAGTAGGCTACTCCCTAGCCAACATTCTCAACTGGGCAGTTTAATACCGACCTATAACACGTTTATTCTCTGGACAAGTGCGATCCTGATATGATCCGTATTTTTTTATTTCTTTAGGCACTACTGTTGAATTGAAAAAAAAATGTTGATAAGTTCAATCCATATCGAGCAAAGAAATGTCAAATCGAAATTCATAATTGTGATAAGTGCGTTTTGGGCATCGTCGCAGTGCGTTTAGGCATCTTTGCGGTTAAAGGTGCTTGGAGTGACGTACGGTGCGCAAATCAAGGTATGCGAAAGAAGAAGAAGAAGAAAAAAAGCTAGCCTTCTTATACAGGTAAAATATTCGCAGGAGAACCATGCATGGACAAACCGTCACTTTTTTTGTAACACTGTTGGGGCAGCCGGGGAACTCCAGTTCACCCTATCACCAGCTGCACCTACCCAGCCGTGTACTCGCGCCAAGAATTGAAACGCAACACGCCAAGACAGGAAGAGACTCCACCTCTATACACCTCAGCGGTTACAATACTTACACGTGAGCGTTTGCCTTGCAAAACGGCAATACCAAATCGATGTACTTCTATGATTGATTAATTAGTTGGATTTATTAGTTTCTCCACTTTCTCAATTTGCATTCGTTACTATCGTCGAGCAGATGAACTAACACATCGACTAATGAGCCCGACGGTCTCTGATTTCATGGATGGATGTTAATTTGCCATGCATCATTTTAATTTACCCTAGGCTTTATGTTACTCGCAACTTTGGGAGAAAACAAATATCATTATATTTTTCTAGATTCCACCCTGGACTCGATAATCATTCTGCAAGTACATTAAATAATAAACCAACAAGCACATATATCTGAAAATATTTCCACTGCAACCTGTCATCCAAAACTTACATTATATAAAATCAATATAAACCCGTACACTATTTTCAAGAGGATGAGTAATACGCGAATTATGTGGAATCTCAAGTGGAGACTGTCTCCCTCTGTAGGATAAACCACATCATTGTCAGATTCTTTTGCTGAGATACTACAGACTGGGGTTTCTACTGTATTCATCAACTATGACTCATTTGTGGTAAAATAAGAAAACTGTTAGAACCGATTGAGCCAGCAAATTTAGTTTGCGAACTTAAAAATTGTTTCTGTATCGCGTACACCGACACATCTAAATACAATTTCCAAAACAAAGCATGATTAGCCTACAGGTGGAAAACTCTGAGTAACATTTCATATCTGTCAGTCATCCATCAAGTTAGAACTTCTGAAAATGGAGGAGTTAATTAGCATTTTTTTCTGTACAATGCTAAAAACAAATATCCATGCACTCTCGTGTTTTTGAATTCAATCTCAATTTACTTTCACAAATTCTATTTGTTACTGCAATTACCTTACGATAGTACGATATAAGTCTGACTGGTCAGGCTTCATTTAAAGAAAAATGTCTGTTTAGTAGTCCTTGTTTCTGTGAGTAAGCTGATACATTTGGAGTAGACAGTGTTGCGCAGTGGACATGTGTATCTACATTTGTGTAGCACTGCCATCTCACTGCAAGAAGGTCTTGGGTCCAATTCTGGCACAGGGCCTTTCTGTCTGAAGTTATGTTCTGCTCTTGTTCGCATGGGTGCTTAGAGTGCTCTGATTTCCTCGCGCAGTCCAAAGACATGAACTCTAAATTGCCCGTAGATATGAGTGAGCTAGCGATGGATTGATGAGCTCTCTGGGGTGTGTCCCTGCCTTCCGCCAATAGTCAGCTGGGCTATGGGACCAGCATCCCATGATGGTAGTGAAGAAGTAGTGGTACACATAATGGCTGGATAACTGCGAGCCGTATGAGCAGAAACTGTTAATTACCATCTATTAATCAAATAACATATCATTGAGTCCTTCATGCCATCTTGATGGGAAATAAATAATTCTCTGAAACAATGTAATCAGGCTGGAAAAACTTCAGATGCAGCTGTTTACACGTTCACGTCAGAGGACATGTTTCAAATGAAGCGTCAGTAAGCTGGTGGCACAAACCCAGTCATGCACCCCCCCACCTTTCCCCAGTGTCTCATTGGGAAAATGAGATGTAAATTAATTCAAAGTTACTTTTAAATTTTGCATTTAGCCATGGAGCTATAACTGGTTTTTAAGTTTATGACTGTGAGGTACAGTTCAGGAACCACTCGCGAGACAGAAATCCATAAAACGCATGCCTTTAATGGAGTCTGAGTCAAAGCCAAAAAACAGGAATTGCCAAGCCACAATACGAAATCCAAAAAGTGTCAACTAGTCAGGCAGGGTTAAGTAAGACAGATGAGCAGAGGTACAAAAAGTCATAGTTGATGACCAAAGCCAAGGGTCATACACAGGGCATCCAAACACAGAAATCGTGGTCATACAAAATGGGTCAAAATCCAGAAAGACAAAAACAATACAAAAGGGGCAATGGCAAGAATTGAAGTCGGACAATCCAATTGAAGAGAAAAAATACTCAATGGCATACAAGGCGGTCTGCACAAAGAAATACTGATCAACATTCTGACAAGAGCTGTGAGTGAAATGACTTCTTAAATACACATAGGGGAAGTCATGCTACAAAGGGGAAGCAGGTGAATTGGATCAGACTAATTACAAAGGAATGAACATGAGGAAGTTTCTGATTACAAGAAATTGGCAAAAGCCAAAACTCGGACAGGGATCACAGAGACAGCCTACTGACAAACATACTGCTCCGGTTAGGGAGTTCTAACAGAGTGAGCGGCAGAACAGTGATTAGCCAGATGCAGATAATCTGCTTGAAGCACAGCAAAGTAAATTGAGTCAAGGGGTGGAGACTAGACCAGAGCGAGTGCTGAGAGCTTGTTAGTCAATTAGTAATGTGCAGCTATACAATCCCTAGTGCTTGTTAGTAAGTTAGTACTATAAACAATGTTAGTCTTGGTTAGTAAGTTTAACTAAAACAACAAACTGTTATTATTGTTAGTAAAATAGAAAAGCAAGGTGAAGGAAGTAAACAAGATTGGAAGGAATAGTTGAAATCCCAGAAACCATGAAATCACCCAAAAGTGTGACACACAATTCTGGGGCAGTAAGCGATCACATGACAAAAGACCAGACAGGGGGAGACAAAGTGTAATGCATGGTATGAGACAAAACATGGACCGGAATTTAACTGAGGGAATGGACTATGAGAAAATATGCAGGAATAAACAGGAACAAAACATGGCATGGATCAGGACATGGCAAAACATGAACAGAACAAGGCAGAATCATAACAAGGATTTTTGCTCCAGTCACAAAGCAAGCAATTGTCAAGGCATTCATGAAAGCAGGAGAGAGTGCAAACTGAAGGCAATATTCGGCAAACTCTCAGTTATTTAATGTATAAAAATATTTTGTAACACCTGCTAAATTATTTTCTACACAATTTATGCCGGTTCTGCCCTGGTGGTTGAACCTTCATTTTTATGACGTCTTACCTAAATTTTAACATATGCAAACATTCAATAATCTGAAGTTTACATCATGAAGTACAATATATCAATTGTTGTATTATCTGACACCAATAAATCATTTGACTTCCATATGTAACAACTATTTTCACTAGATTGTGACAATCAGATTTGCAGGGTTAACCCAGAGATGGGCGATGCCAGACCTGGACGTATGTTGTGTATACAGCTTTGTTTCCAAAAATTACTCTAAATAAATGCTTAATTGGCTGTGTACACAAAAATGGTTTTACTCAAATGTCTCAATTAGGGACACAAGAAAAATATTTGGTGATCATTTGTGACCTCTCCAAGAAATGTGGCTAAAAGTACAGACTTCAAAATTGGTTTGGCTAGTTGAGTAAAAGGTCAGAAGTCAGCATGTAAGCCAGAAACCGATACAGCCCTCTTTGTCAATCTCTGGGTGAACTGAATAGGATATAGAACCAAATTGAACACTTCTTCTGTAGGTATTGGTTTATCATCTGTGGAGGGTGACAGCTCCAACTTAGCCCATGGGTGTGACCCAGAATCCTTGCCATCTGTGCACAACATTCATGATCATGTAAAGCAGAGGTCTTTGAAGGTGGCAGTGTCTATAATTTTTTATTTTTTGGATTCCCATTCAATTAGTAGCAAATTGATTAATTTTATTTAATTTAGAATTTCAGTGCAGGAAAACAATAAAGACACAGCATCCCTCCAGGGTTTGAGTTTCAAGCAACTGAAGTGAAGTACTCACAGCTAGCGCACAATCCAGAGTTGGCTGCAGCATGGTGTACAGTGCAGTAATCCCAATCAGGCAGTTGCTAATAGTCCTGAACTTGCTAGACAGAACTGTTATTTGTACTCCTTCAACTTCAAGTTGATTTTGGTGGGAGGCAAATGAAAAAATCATTTAACAATGCTATAATGTACACTGCTCAAAAAAAAATAAAGGGAACACTTAAACAACACAATGCAACTCCAAGTCAATCACACTTGTGTGAAATCAAACTGTCCACTTAGGAAGCAACACTGATTGACAATCAATTTCACATGCTGTTGTGCAAATGGAATAGACAACAGGTGGAAATTATTGGCAATTAGCAAGACACCCCCAATAAAGGAGTGGTTCTGCAGGTGGTGAACACAAACCACTTCTTAGTTCCTATGCTTTCTGGCTGATGGTTTGGTTACTTTTGAAAGCTAGTAGTGCTTTCACTCTGGTAGTATTATGAGATGGATTCTAGAACCCACAGAAGTGGCTTGGGCAGTGCTGATCATCCAGGATGGCACATCAATGCGAGCTGTGGCAAGAAGGTTTGCTGTGTTTGCCAGCGTAGTGTCCAGAGCAGGGGCGGGCAATCACGGTCCTGGAGGGCCGGTGTGTATGCAGGTTTTTATTCCTATCAATTACCCTGACTAATTGAGTTAATTGATTGCATGCACAAATATAGATTTTCGCAATGATACGATCAAAGGAAACTGTTTTATGACGGGAGACAAGACTAGTCTTTGTAGTTTCATGATAATTTAAAGACATGCACATGAAACGTCAGATTTCATAAATGGTTTGGCTAATTGAAACAATCAACTAATTAAAGGTTAGACGTTGGTGTGAAAACCAGGGACAGATACGGCCCTCGCTGCCCACCTCTGGTCCAGAGCATGGATACGCAACCAGAAGACAGGCCAGTACATCAGGAAACGTGGAGGAGGTCGTAGGAGGGCAACAACCCAGCAGCAGGACTGCTATCTCCGCCTTTGTGCGAGGAGGAACAGGAGGAGCATTGCCAGAGCCCTGCAAAATGACCTCCAGCGGGCCACAAATGTGCATGTGTCTGCTCAAACGGTCAGAAACTGACTCCATGAGGATGGTATGAGGGCCCGATGTTCACGGGTGGGGGTTGTGCTTACAGCCCAACACAATGCAAGACATTTGGCATTTGCCAGAGAACACCATGATTGGCAAATTTGCCACTGGTGCCCTGTGCTCTTCAGACAAAAGCAGGTTCACACTGAACACGTGTGACCGTCAAATGCTGTGGAGAACATTCTACCTGCAACATCCTCCAGCACGACCTATTTGGCAGTGGGTCAGTAATGGTGTGGGGTGGCATTTCTTTGGGGGGCTGCACAGCCCTCCATGTGCTTGCCAGAGGTAGCCTGACTGCCATTGGGTACAGTGAGGAGAACCGCTCACCCCTTGAGACCATATGCTGGTGCAGTTGGCCCTGGGTTCTGCCTAATGCAAGATGAAGGCATTGATGCTATGGACTGGCCTGCCTGTTCCCCAGGCCTGAATCCAATTGAGAACATCTGGGACATCATATCTTGCTCCATCCACCAACACCATGTTGCACCACACTGGCCTGGAGTTGACGGATGCTTTAGTCCAGGTCTGGGAGGAGATCCCTTAGAGTATGCCCAGGTATTGTAGGGAGGTCATACACGCATGTGGAGGGGACACACGCGCACACGCGTGCTTCATTTTGACTTGTTTTAAGGAGATTACATCAAAGTTGGATCAGCCTGTAGTGGTTTTTCCACTTAAATTGAGTGACTCCAAATTCAGACCTCAATGGGTTAATAAACCTGATTTCCATTCATTTGTTTTTTGAGTAGTGTATTTATATAATGCTATAAAAGCAAATGCCTTGATAATGACCATTACTTTCTGTAGTAATCAAGCAATTAATGCTAATTAGGCTGATATTAGTCAGAACTTGAATTCCCTTTGTGTCTCCGCCCATCCAGCAGCTTCTGTCTCGTAGATACAACGCCAATTCTGAAATAGTTGGGATGAAGTGTGAATTTTGAATAAACTCAAGAACCCTCATTTATCAAACTTGCATCAGATCTGGTGTAAATATCAGCATTTGTCAGGTGTCACGTCTGATTTCGGAGTAGAACTGGCGTGGCGTTGATAAATCTGGTGGCAGAAACCAGTGTAATTTACATGACATGACATGCCCTTATAAATTCATGCTCCTGGAGGTATAGTCCAAGTATGGTCCCGCCCACTTTACAACATGGACTCTCGAAAGACGGCAAAGAAAGAACTTCACTGAGGAGGAAATATCGTCAGCCTGCTGATAAAACTAATCTACAATTTGGGAAGAGACAAACTCGAATGTCCCCGATAAGCATTGCAAAATACAAAATTTCATTGACTGACTGGATACATTCTTGGAGGAAAACTAGTCATCCTACCTGAACATAGCAAAAACTAATTTCTTACATGCAACATTAGATTTTTTTTTTTTTTTTTGCTCTCCTATAAAGTTTCTCATTTTGAAGATACGAGGTTTTATCAGCAGGCCAACGATAGATGGAGAAAAACAAAATTTTATTTGTAAGCCTTAAGAGCGGCATAAAGGGAGCCCAGAAGGCTGCAGTTTGGAAAACGAGGGTTATGTAGATAACCGCGGTTCTATGAGTTTCGGATGACCGCCAGAGGCGGTGCTTTCAGCACATGGATATCCATCACACGAACGTGCAGGTCGAGTAATAGTAACAACAAAGTCACCTGTGACCTGGGTGACATCACCCCGTGACCCCGGCATAAAAGACCGGTGAACCCAGGAAGTGACCTCTTGGCAAATCTTCTCGTGTACACTTCAAGTGACTGCCAAGCTCTGGCGGTCATCCGAAACTCATAGAACCGCGGTTATCTACATAACCCTCGTTCTATTTCGTTTCTCCTGACCGCCAGAGGCGGTGCTTTCAGCACATGGATGACTAATACCAACCAAGTCATGAGGAGTGCCTACCCGTACTCAGTGTTGCTGCGATGGGCCTGGAATGACAGCCGTCGCCACAGGGTTATGTGGGACGACATTAAGACGGTAAAACCTGGTGAAGGTGCAGCTGGACACCCAGGAGGCTGCGTTGCATATGTCTGAAAGGGGTACGCCCTTCAGTGATGCCCATGAGGCCTCCACGCCCCGTGCAGAGTGCGCCCGAACAGCCGGAGGAACCGGGAAGCCACCGTGTCTGTAGGCATGTAATATGGCCTCGACTACCCACTTGGAAAGCCTCTATTTAGAGAGCGCCAGACCCTTCCTCGGCCCTGTGTGGCACAGAAACAGGGCGTCACTCCTACGGAAGCCTTCCATACGGGACACGTACACCCTGAGGGCGCGAACTGGGCACAAAAGTTCCGACCTCTCACCATGGTCTGCCTCAAACACCGCAAGGCTAAGGGGCTGGTTTACGAAGGTAGCAGAGAGGGTCTTCGGGAGGAAAGAGGGGTTAGGCCACAGAGTGACCCCACTGTCGCCGGGGTGCCACTGCAGGCACTCCCCACTGACTGATAGCGCGTGTAATTCCCCGACGTGCCTCGTCGATGTAATGGCCAGAAGAAAGGCAGTCTTCAGGGAGAGCCATGAAATGTCTGCCGTGAGCATGGGCTCAAACGGTGCGTCGCAGAAAGCCTGCAGCACTAAGTAAAGATCCCACGAGGGTATCCACCCCTGTCGGGGGGGTCTCAACTGGAGAGCACCCTTCAAGAAACGTGCCACCAAGGGGTGGGACCCCATGGTCCTTCCCTCAATTCTGGCATGCTGAGCAGAGATGGCAGCTGCATAGACCTTGATAGTGGAAGAAGTAACACCCTTGTCAAACAGAGACTGGAGGAACAGTAGAATGGTCGGCAGGGGGCAGCATGTAGGCTCCTCCCCCCGAGTCAAGCACCAGTTGGAGAAAAGCCTCCATCTGTTGGCGTAGAGGGCACTGGTGGAGGGTGCCCGAGAGCTTGCAATGGTGTTGACCACTGCCGGCTCACAAAGACCTAGCAGGTGGTCTGGCTCTTCAGTGGCCACACCCAGAGCTGCAGACAGGCTGGATCCGGGTGCCAGATCTGCCCTCCCAGCTGTGATAGCAGGTCCGTCCTCACTGGTAGGCACCCGGGGTCACCGTTCAGAAGTTGCAACCACTTGGGGAACCACACTCGGCCCGGCCACCAAGGGGCGACGAGCAGCAGCTCGTGGTGGTCCATCGCAACCCTGTGCAGGGTTGGCACGATGTGGCAGAGGGGGGAAGTGGCAGAGGGGGGAAGGCATACAGCAGTTGCATCGACTAAGCATGCGCCAGCGCGTCCTGGCCCAGGGAGCTGGTGCCGTGGAGGCTGAACCACAGAGGGCAGTGTGTTGACTCCTGGCAGGCAAAGATGTTCACCTCTGCCCTGCCAAAACGTTCCCAGATGGCGAGAACCACCACTGGGTTGAGTCTCCATTCCCCAGAATCGGGGTCCTGGCGGGACAGCAGATCCGCTGCCCTGTTGGCAGTGCCTGGCAAGTACATGGCATGCAGGCTCAAGAGATGCCAATGGGCCCACCGCAGAAGTTGCCCGACCACTTCTAAGCACTGGAGGGACTTAGTGCGTCCTTGGTGGTTGATGTAATACACCACCGTAGCGTTGTCTGTCCGCACCAGAACGTGTCTGCCGGCCAGGCCTGGGAGGAAGTGCTGTAGGCCGAGGAAAACAGCCCGTAGCTCCAGCACGTTGATGTGCTGCTGTCGCTGCCCTGGACTCCAGCAGCCTCTGACGGTCCAGCATTGCCAGACTGCAACCCAACCTCCCAGGGAGGCGTCCGTGGTGAAGGCCTCCCTCCGGGAGGGGATAGCAGCCAGTGGAACACCCCGCAAAAAGTAAGCCCTCCTCCTCCATGGACGGAGGAGTCTGCAAAAAGAATCTTTTACCTGCACAAACCTGTGCCCGTGCAGCGGCGGGTGGAGGTGGAGACTGTTGACCCACCTCTGAAGCGGACGTAAGTCCAGGAGCCCCAGCGGGACCAGAGAGGAGGCTGCCGTAAGCATGCCCAGCAGGCGCTGAAAGGTCTTCAGGGCGAGTGACCTGCCCCGTCTGAAGCGACCAAGCAGCAGGCGGATGTTGTGGACCCTGGTCAGGGAGGGGGTTGCCATCAAGGACCTCAAATCCAGGTGCATGCCCAAGAGGATCCTCTCCTGGCTGGGCACCAGTGAGCTCTTCTGGTAATTCACCCTGAGCCCCAGCTCTGCGACATGTGAGAGCATAATCGCGATGTCGGTGTGGGCCTGAGCTTCCGATCGTGAACAGACGAGCCAGTCGTCTAGGTTAGGCAGGACACGCAAACCTCATGCCTGAAGTGGTGCCAATGCCGCTGCCACACACCTGGTGAACACACGGGGTGCCACCGATATCCCAAAGGGCAGAACATTAAACTCGAAGGCCTGGCCCTCGAAGCAAACCGCGGGAACTGCCTGTGGTGTGGCGCAATGGGAACATGAAAGTAGGCGTCTTTCAGGTGGATGGTGGTAAACCAGTCGCCGGCCTGGATGTGGTGTAAGACATCCACCGTACGGAGCATGCGGAATTTCATGGTCTTCAAGTGGGAATTGAGAGACCTCAGGTCGAGGATCGGGCGGATACCGCCGTCCTTCTTTGGAACCAGAAAATACCTGGAGTAGAACCCACATTGCTGTCCCTGCCTGTCGACGGGAGAGATTGCTCCTTTCTCCAGGAGAGTGGTGATTTCCTGCCTGAGGACAAGGGACTTCCCCGGATGGCTCACTGTGGTATATTTGACCCCATGAAAACGCGGCGGTCGGCGGCAGAACTAGATACGGTAACCCTCGGTGGGGGTCTGGGGTCAACGCTCTCCAGCGTTGGAGCTGTCTGCTGGAAAAGCGGCCGACCGCTGGCGCGCTGATGTCAGCGCCGCCCAGACTGCCCCCGTCGGTCACCAGGGCGGCGACGGGGAGTGGACTGGGTGTAGGGGGCAGCGCCGCGGGTACAGGAGGTGGTGAGGCGATGAAAGTCAGCAGCCCCTCTGGTCTCCTGGTGGGTGCGTGGCCGAGACGGAGTCGGGGCACTCCGGTCCAGGGCTTGTTGGGCGGCCTCACCAAACAGCTCCCCGGGGACAACAGGGAGAGAGCGCAGCATGCGCCGGTCGGGCTCGGCCAGAGAGAACTGCGCCAGCCATATCTGCCGGCGGGCGAGGGTGAGAACGACATCAGCCAGCCCAGTTCCCGCGGCGAGTAGGCAAAGGCCTGGAGCGCCGCGTCGCACAGCTCTCGTGATGCCGTGCTCGTCCCCTCCAGCGTCTGGGCAAGGGTCAGCAGCAGGTGGGACAAGGAGTTTTCGATACGGCCCATTCGTGCCGCCGTGTCGTATCCTCGAACAACGCGGTCATCGGTCACACGGCATTGAGCGCGGGGGCATCGGGCGTCAGGCCGCAGAGCCTCGTTGGGCGAACGGACGAGGGCAGCCACGGAGGGCTCAGTGTTGGGCATCCGCTGGAGGCCGTAGGTGGGGGCATCCTGCATTGCTACCAGGGTCCTGCAGTCACTGGGGAGGTGGGAAAGGCGCCTGGGATCCGCCCAACAGACAGCGAGGAAGGCTGTGTGGAGCCTCTGAAAAAAGTGCTCTGATACTGGGCCACCGGGGGCGTGTCCAACCCAGACGGGCTCTCAGCGTTATCAACGGCCGGCGACAGAACGGGTGGTGATGGCGATCGGTCAGGCTGCCAGGGAGGCGGGGTGGCTGCGGGAACACTGCTGCCCCGTGGCAGAGGCTGGAGATTCGCCAGCAGGGCCTACATCGCCTTGGGAGCGGCGAAACGTGGGGGAGCCCCACGGCGCTTGCTGGGCCCCGCTGCTGCAGCCGGCACCACATCCTGTCCTCCCGAGACCCCGGGGATGTCGGATGGGGAATCCATCCTAGCCAGCCTGGCGGTCCGTGCAGCCTCGCTCAGGCACATGCATTCTGCGCAGGCCATGTCAGTCAGCCCCTGACGCAGGTGCTCAATACCCAGGCAGGAGGGGCACTCGCGGTGGTCGTCCTCCGGCTCGAGGGGCCGCAAATAAACAGTCACTCACTAGTGTGAGAAGACATCACACACCGCAAAACACTCAAGGCAGCCAGCCCGTGAACAGGCCGGAGGCAAGGCTACCCAAAACAAGGCGGTCGACAATACTAAAGAAATAGACGCCGTGCGCCACAGAACCGATTAACAAATCAGCGGCGAGAAACACCGCTTTAAGCCAAATGTAATGAAAACCACTTATTTGAAGGAAACGAGCCGGCCTCCAGCGGCAGGGACGCCGCCTCTGAGGGCTACACAGCTAACTCCACCGAGCGAGAGCACTCAGCTGACGGTGTAATACTGATGAAAATAGGCGCCGTGCGCCACAGAACCGATTAACAAATCAGCGGCGAGAAACACCACTTTAAGCCAAATGAAATGAAAACCACTTACTTGAAGGAAACAAGCCGGCCTCCAGCGGCGAGGACGCCGCCTCTGAGGGCTACACAGCTAATTCCACCGAGCGAGAGCACTCAGCTAATTGTGCAATACTAACAAAACAATAAGAAAAAAGAATCGACGGATTCAACGCAGTTTCTTGGGGGATGCGTAACGCACAGCCCCAACCCCACGGGTAACGAAACCAACACGCGTTTGGTCCAGAATCCGATTTCCAACTCGCAACCTGCAAAACGCGAGAAGATGAAAGAGGTCACTTCCTGGGTTTACTGGTTTTATGCTGGGGTCACGGGGTGACGTCACCCAGGTCACAGGTGACTTTGTTGTTACTATTACTCGACCTGCACGTTCGTGTGATGGATATCCATGTGCTGAAAGCACCGCCTCTGGCGGTCAGGAGAAACGAAATAGAACTATTGCTGCAGCGGTAAACACCGTTCAGGTGGAAAACTGGAGTGCAGCAGATATTTAAATAAATCTAAGTGACTATTCGCGCTTATTCAAGTGCATCCAAGCATAAAAAAATCATCGAAATTCGTGTTAAATGCGCTTAAGTGTGGCCAAGATCTACATCTCTCCATTGCCCACTCTTATTTTAAGTGTGTTCAAAGCTAAAAAAAAAAATTCTTGGCCAAACTTTAAGCGGCGCTGGAATGATCATCAACTTGCGCACTTACAAGTGTGGTCAAGAAAAAAAATTCAGCATTGGCCACATGTATAAGTGCGAATAACATGGGCCTTCATAAATTCAATTTATCCATGATATGTCATGTTATATTGCCTACATAATTGACAATCCAAATGCTTTACATGTACGTTAAAAGTGATCCAATTTTAAGATCGCCTCCAAAAAATGGGTTGCTACGCTCAGGTGCAGCAGCGCACAACCTGGTGGAGGCCAACCAGACAGCTGTCCGTTCCAGGAGCACATGGCAGCACTGAGGCTCCCCCTCCATCGTGGGAATGCGAGGCGGTGGGGACATGGATGAGTCCCCCCCGCCTCGATCGGAGCTGCATGAGGGTAATTGTTAAAATACGATCTGCAGAGGTCACTTTTCATTGTACTTTTATCAGTGTTACTCCATGACATTTTTTTTTTAGGTGCCACACAAAACGACCAGCCACTCGTCGCTTTCCCGGAGAAGATCTCTGTGCCGAAAGTTCCTCTCACTTCAGACAGAAGCATATTCCTCTAACAATAGAAGATCTGCCATTGGCAAAATGTGATTACGGTCGAAGTGTCCGTAGGCATCTATATACAGAGCAACTAAAGAAACGCTAGCTAGTTTGTTAATGAACTCTTATGGTTACTCAGTTGAAGTGACAGCAAAATAAAGAAAAGTTTGATGAAACAAGTGTAAATGTCCACACACTAGTAATATATTTGATTTTCTAAAATAATTACGCGCAAACTTATTTTCCAGTCTGCCTTAAATTAGGCTAACTTGCGTTTCTTTTGTTATTCAGTATATATATGACTGGATGAGCATCTGACATATGCTACACTGCGTATCTGCCAAGCTGCGCATTGCGCTTAAATTGATTGTAATAGTCAATAGTCTGGCCTGTCAAGGAGGTTGTCTCAAAATATAAATGTAATTTCTCAACACAGGTGTTTGTTCATTTATTCATTCATTTATTAATTTAGCCAATTTATCTATCTAGACTATTCATTCATTAAACTTATAAGAGCACACTGCAAAAAATGATAAGATAAAAATACTAGTTAAGATGAATTTACTTATTTGAAGACTTAAAACACTTATTTCCATCACCATTTTTCTTAGTAAGACAAAAAAAATTCTTGTTTTGAGGCAATTTTTACTAGCTTGCCAGTGGGGTAAGTAAATTTCACTTGTCAAGTCAAAGAGTAACTTGTTTTAAGTTTTTTTTTTTTCTTAATACAAGTTACTATTTGACCTGACAAGTGAAATTTACTTACCCCACTGGCAAGCTAGTAAAAATTACCTCAAAACAAGAAATTTTTTTTTGTCTTACTAAGAAAAATGGTGATGGAAATAGGTGTTTTAAGTCTTAAAATAAGTAAATTCATCTTACCTAGTATTTTTATCTTACCATTTTTTGCAGTGCAACAACAGCATGACGTCCGCATGGCTGCATATGGTTTAGTACTCATTTTGACAGCTGCACTCGTTCCTGCATGTTGTTCGCTGGTTTCAAATTTGCGTACACCTGGTCAGACCTGGCGTGAGATTTTTGCGGACCGTTCGCTCACATTCTGATTGATAAATGCCGATCCTTGCAGCAGTTTTGGCTTAAACCCTTTTTTTTTTTGGTGTATGCACGTTTGATAAATGAGGGCCAATGACTTTCAAATTACACCAGCCAGTACTTCTTTCACAATAGAGCAGAGATAACATAGCAAATGCTGAAACTGATCAATTTTAAAATTTAATCCACAAAATGAGCTCATTTCAAATTTGATGGATGCTACAGGCCTCAAGAAAGTTGGGAAAGGGGCCTGCTTACCATGGTGTAGCATCCCCTCTTCTTTTTAACACAGAGTGGAGGCATCTGGGCATTGAGGAGACAAGTTTCTCGAGTTTAGCCGTTGGAATTTGATCCCACTCTTGTTCAATACAGGCCTCCAGCTACTGGAGAGTTTGGGTCTCCTTTGACGGACTTTTCGTTTAATTATGCACCAAATGTTCTCAGTCAATGAAACATTAGGACTGCAGGCAGGCCAGTTCTGCACATGGACTCTTCTACGACAAAATCATGTTGTTGTAATAGCTGCAGTATGTGGTTTTGCATTGTCCTGCTGAAATGCACAAGGCCTTCCCTGGAATAGATGTCATCTGGAGGGGAGCATATGTTGCTCTAAAACCTTTTTATATCTTTCAGCATTCATGGTGCTTTTTAAAACATGCATGTGTCCCACACCATATGCACTAATGCATCCCCATAACATCCGAGTTGCTGGCTTTTGAACTGAACACTGATAACAAGAGGTGCTCTTTAGCCCGGAGGACAGGACGCCCATGATTTCCAACAAGAATGTTAAATTTAGACTCGTCCAACCACAGGACAATTTGCCACTTTTTCTACAGTCCATTTTAAATGAAATTTGGCCCACAGAACATGGCGGCACCTCTGGATCATGCTCAACAATGGCTTCTTTTTTGCATGATAGAGTTTTTGGTGGCATCTGTGGATGGCACGGCAGACTTTGTTTACAGACAGTGGTTTCTTGAAGTACTCCTGGCCCATTTAGTAATGTTGATGACAAAAATCAAGCCGGTGAGTGATGCAGTGGTGTCTGAGGGCCCGAAGATCACAGGCATCCAGTAAAGGTCTTTGGCCTTGTCCCTTACGCGCAGAGATTTTTCCAGTTTCTCTGAATCTTTTGATGATGCAATGTACTGTTGATGATGAGACCTTCAAAGTCTTTGCAATTTAATGTTGAGGACCATTGGTTTTAAAGTGTTCCACAATTTTTTTACGCAAGCCTTCACAGGTTGGAGAGCCTCTGGCCATCTTTACTTCTCGGAGACTCGGCCTCTCTAAGACATCCCTTTTATAGCCAATCATGTTACACACCTGATGCCAGTTAACTTAATTACTTGCAAAATGTTCTTTCAGCTGATTCTCTTATATATCAATTGCTTTTTCAGCCCTTTTTTTGCCTGCATCCAAACTTTTTCAAGACCAGTTTCAGCCAGAAAATTTAAATTAAGCTCATATTGTGGATAAAAATGTAAAATGTGTCAGTTTCAACATTTGAAATTTTATCTATGTTCTATTGCAAATAACATTTTGGCTCATGTGATCTGGAAGTCATTGCATTTTGATTTTATTCACAATTTACACTTCATCCCAGCTATTTCAGCATGCGGTTTATATCCTATATTGTACAACGTGGATATGGATTTTTTTATTCTTCATGGTATGCATTGTCATTTCTGACATAGTGGGTTAAATGGTTAAACAATCCCTCTGAATGTACATTATTGAAAACAGTATGATTAAGGTAAATTGACTGGCATCAAAAAATAAGGAGTGACAATAAGGTATTCATACGGAATAATTCTAGAAGAAATGGCAAATGATAGGCATTTTAATAAGTCTCTCTGAAAGAATAATTTTCATCCTAATAAATAAATACATTTTTGATGTAGTTTACATCTCAATCTGTTTCTCGCGGCCTGGAGTCTCGTCAGGGTCCGAGTTCGGAATTGGATTAACGCATGGATTAACCGAACTTGCTCAATTCTCTGTAATTGGTCAATGTCTTTATTACGTCATAAATTACAATTGGCCAGAAAATAACATTTGTCATGTATGTCTATGATGCAATTGGTGGGAGAGTAACTATACTGTTGTTTTATTGGCCTGCTAAGAATGTTGAAGCGCAGTATTAGGTTGTACGCAGCTAGCAGTGAGAAGCCGGTTGAGCACGTTGTGAGGCCGTCGGCAGTCGCTTGAGCAATTAGCAGTGTCGAGGTGACACAGGATCCACTCTAGAACAGCACAAATACACATTTATCAGCATATAATTACCGTCAGGTAAGTTAAATATATGATTATTTCGGTGTGTAATGTGATCCTATATCGGATTAGGAAATCTGGCCTTTTATTTTGTCAAGTGGCTGAGAAATGCTAGCTAATCTAGCGACATGGCTTTATTTTATCCAGCTAGCTAAGTAGCTCGCTCATCAATGCTCGGTGAGCTAAAATATTAAGTTGAGATCAGATCTAATCGATTGTCATCTGGCTCTTTAATTGCGCTTTTCGTGTTGAAGATGTTGTTTAGTCTTGCGACGGGTAACGTTGATTTACGTAACTTAATGTAACGTTAACGGTAGTTCGGTAGGCTAACGCTCGCTGGTTAGCTAACGCTAGTGGGGAAATCGGGTTTTGGTGTTTGTATGTTGGCTATGTGACGTTATTTGAGTTGCCAGCGTCATGTTGATCGCGTTAGTTGTCGACTCCGCATTTCAGCTAGTTCATCGGTCCCGATTAACTTTAGTTTGGGTGAGATTGCCCGTTTGCGAGCTTTGTCGTTGACTTGGTCGCTGGACACTCAACTGCGAGACTGGTTGCTAACCAGCCAAATTGAGGGTCGGCAGGCTTGATACAGAGGGTTCTGGAGGAACGTACATCGCATGCTGACAAAGCAACATTTCTGGTATTTCTGGATAATTTGCATTGGGTGTCTGATGGCTTGAATTATAAGGGGAAAATGCAGTTGTAGATGTCGCCTTCTCTCTATCCTGGTGGCTGCGTTAGATGAGGCGCTGCAGTGAGCGAATGTAGGTAACGTTAGTCGCTAGTTACGGTTATTAACTTGCAGGCTGCTTCGCCAGCGACTTCGCTGACTAAATGTGTTTAGCACGATGTTGAATGGTTGATTGCAAACCGATAAACGTGTTTACTTGGATTGTAGCCGGATACCTCGCCCGCTCATGTGCTTTTGTTCTTGTATCGCGGGGAACATTCTGGAACTGCCTCAACGCTCCTGTTCTGTTCAAATTCATGAGCCAATTTTGGTTTGAGGTCAGTTTGATCCGGGTAATGAAGACCTACATAAGCTGTTTGTAACTGAAAGTGTCTCCCCAATCTCCTCTCAACTCATATATGCCTTTTTCTGACCATTTAAATAACCAAGTAAATACAGCAGGATAACAGGATTCCCTCATCCTCCCCTTATACATCAAGCATCGATTTTTGCATGATTATGAACGAGACCAAATGTGAAAGAATGAGAAATTAATCTGAATATGCCCCCAATCTTAGGCAACACTGCAAAAGCGCAATCAAAATGATGGTTTTACACCGATGCTTAAAACGTGTACAGAACTTAATCTTCTTCTTTTTTAACTTAAAATCATGTTTTACCTGTAAAGTTTGGGGGGGGAAGTGTCTAGCTGAAAAAAAAAAGTATGTTGACCATTATTTTGAAGACATTGAACATTGAGTCGGGTCAAATTGACCCGGAACAAAATAGGAGGGTTAACATCACTGCGTTAACGTGCAAGCATTGAGGAAATAAATTTGTGAAATCTTGAGCGGATCGTTCAACTATGAAATTTGTGGATGGCGTGGTCGTCTAATTTCTGCGATTTATGTAGAGCACATACCCGCATTGTTCGACTGCTAACTAGCATTATATGGGCACAGGACGTTACACCCCCACATGTGTGCTTTGCGTGTCCATTTTGCAATGCGGAAATGGGTGAGCCCGCTTCCATGAACTAACACATTCTGCGAAGGAGCTTGCTAGCTCATTGGCTACCATTTTATCTAACTTTGCTTGTGGAGAGTTGATGTTTCAACGCACGTCGGTCATGCACTAAAATTAGTCCGCGATGAGCTGCTGCAGTTCTGTCAGCTAAATGATATGCTACATGTTCTCAGCCTGATGAGCTTCTTAAGCTGCTTTCACACTGGACGCGAAACGAATTTTTCGCACGACAGATTACATTCTAAGTCAATGCAAAGACGTGAATACAAGCGTGTATTCGCGCCTTTGCATTGACTTTGAATGTAATCTGTCGTGCGAAAAATTCGTTTCGCGTCCAGTGTGAAAGCAGCTTTTTGTCGCTTCATTGGATCGTTTTTACAATTCGTCAAAAGACCTGCATACAATAAAATCAGACTGAAAGTTGCCCAAAGGTGAAAAATAATCTTTATTTGTCACTTAGAACCCCCCGATGAATACATGGTGATAACAATTACCCATTGGTTTTATGACCTCATCTACTTGTAAGTTTGTCGTTGCATAGCACTCTGATTATAGGATTGGAAATACCTTAATGAATTAACACCTCAGAACTCGGGCATTCGTTTCTTTGTCCCTTGTATTAAAATATGAGGTCCATTTTGAGGTCTGTATATCGGTGTATGAGCATGCAAATATTTTTTTTTTCAGTTCACTTTGTGTTTAGTCACTGTGTGTTTGGCATGCTAGGAAACGTAACAAAACGAAAGTAAACCTCTGCACTGACTAGTCATGTCCCGGCCTGATAAAATGGTGGTATTATGTGTGGCAACCTGAAAATATTTGTCGTTTGCACGTATGTAATCTGCACTTTTTCTCCTGTAGCTACAAACAAGTTGACCAAAGAAATGGTGATGGAGAAGCCAAGTGCCCAGCTTGTCGGGCGAGAGTTTGTTCGACAGTATTACACTCTTCTGAACCAGGCACCTGACTATCTTCACAGGTAAATTTAAATTTGGTTAAAGTGTGCAGACATGAGCCCCAACTAGTATTTTTAAACGGTGTGCATACTACATAATGGGGATCTTGTTGCCACTGACAGGAAGTGTGTTAATGGCTTTTTATTAAGCTATTTTAAAATCCATTTGGAGCACTGTGATTAGTGGCTTGTATTATGACTTAATGAGGATTAATGACTCTTGATTCTGTGTTCTGATATTGCCTCGTATTGACCTTGTCCTTTTATGGAGTTGTCTCAGTGGTCCATGTTCTGGTTTTGTCTAAATTCTCAAATTGTTACCTGCTTTGGTGTTGCTGTTCTCCTAGAAGAGAACTATTAAACTTTAATGGTGAGGGGGCTATTCATGCAGTGTCCTTTTAAACCTCAATTTCAACAGGTTCTATGGCAAGAACTCCTCCTATGTCCACGGTGGCTTGGACAGCACTGGCAAGCCGGCCGAAGCCGTTTATGGGCAGACTGTAAGTACCTAATTAATTAAAGCCATTTTGAGAATTGAGGTGATTGTCACTCCTCACAGCCTAACTGCCGAGGGGATTTGTGATGGTGTCCCTGTACGACGATTTGGGGATACTAGAGATCAGCGATGGTCTCTCAGCGTCCGTAGAGATTTTGTTGTTGGCGCCCTGCAGGCTGTAAATTTCAACTGATTCATTGTCCCCCGCTGTGCGGAACGTGCGAAGCGGCGGGAATTAGTATTTCCGACTGTCCGTACGTCCGTCCATTCGTCCCAAATCCTTGTCAGCGAGATATCTAAAGAACGAATTGACAAATTTTCTTCAAATTTCATGTCAACATGTATTAGGGTGATACCCCGGCGCCAGTCAATTTTGTTGACCTTCAAGTCTCTCTCAAGGTCACACCGAGAGATTGCTCATTTTGACACAATTTCACATTTTGTGGCGAGGGACAAAGACACGTTAGTGGCAAATACTTGTTTCATATTTGGTGTGTGGGTGTGGGTGTGGTAAGTCCCCAAAGCCTACTGATTTTGGGAGTGATTGCTTTAGGGCAGGGCTACCCAACTGTGTTCCCAGAGAGCTACCATCCTGTAGGTTTCTATTCCAACTCTAATTCAACCTGATTTAGCTTATTAGCAGCTCGTCAAGAACTCTAACTGGGAAAGCGGTTGTGTTTTGCTTTGGTTGGAGTGATAACCTTCAGCATGGTAGCTCTCCAGGAATAGGGTTGGGCAGCCCTGCTTTAGGGGTTGTGGGATGCATGTCGACCAGGGGGGCGACCAACTGTCTTGTTTTGTTCTGAATTACACATGAGCTAGACCTTTGGTAGTGCCAATGCTTGCAGTGAAATCTCTGAAGATCGCTGGTAGAATGAATTCAAAGGAGCTTCGAGGATGTTCCCCTAGTCTCTCGTCTTGCTCTTTATAATCTCTGTTGCAAAGAAATGACACTAGCTTGGTGCTAAAGTGGCGCTATTTTCCCTTTCAAGGAGATTCACAAAAAGGTGATGGCCCTGAGCTTTCGGGAGTGCCACACCAAGATCCGCCACGTGGATGCCCACGCCACACTGAATGAGGGCGTGGTCGTGCAGGTGATGGGGGAGCTGTCCAATAACATGCAGCCAATGAGGAAGTTCATGCAGACCTTTGTTCTGGCTCCTGAGGTGAGGAGCTGGGACCCTCCTTTGATTTTAGAAGCCACTTCCTGCTCATGTAAATTTGGTCACATTGGTATTCAGTCATTGAGTCATGCTGGGGTCTAGTAATGTTCTGAAGTATTGGCAGATATCTTACACCCTGCTTTTTCACCACAGGGTACTGTGGCAAACAAGTTCTACGTACACAACGACATATTCCGCTACCAAGATGAAGTATTCGGGGACTCGGACTCTGAACCCCCTGAGGGTGAGGACAGAGTTGGGGACTTGCTTTGCTGGGCTTTGGCATTTGAATCCCAACTGCTTTGTTTGCCAGTAATGTTTGAATATCCATAGCTAAGGCTTCAAGATAAGGTTCAGAATTTGACATGTTTGAATGGACGCTGACACATGTTGCGCAGATTGTTTTGCAGATGGTGGTTTTTTGCTTTTGGCATTTCCTCATTATTGAAAATTTTCCCAGAGTCTGAAGGTGAGGTTGAGGAGTTGGAGGAGAGGGTGAACTCACCAGAGGTGGCGCCAGAGGAATCTGCTGCGTTTTATGAACAGACACCATGGTGAGAACATTCTGTTTGTTTGTCCTTTATTAGGACCCTGGCCGATTAAATTTTTCCCTGCTGCCCGATTTCTTGGTTTCTTTTGGCCGTTGAGGGAAGTTGAGGCTGTCGGTCTGCTGTGCCATGCAACATGGTCATATTCCCTAAATTGAACTGAGTTGTGGACGCTCTCCAGCGGAGAGGCAGGATTGGATTACTTGCAGTCTAGCGGCGTTATGGGTCCGCGTCGGTGGGTAGCAGCGGGATTACTTCCCTCGCGGCCTAGGACAGGAGAGGTGGCCTCGAGCGAGGGGAGATTTTGTGGCGCGGGAGGCGGTGCTCGGTCTTAACCCGCTCGGTGTGGTGTTTCAGCGCCGAGCTGGAGGAGCCCCTGGAGGAGCCGGCCCTCAGCCCCGAGCCGGAGCCCACGCAGGAGCCCGAGCCGGAGCCCGAACCCGCGCCAGAGCCCACAACCACCACCGTCGCCGCGCCCGAGCTGAAACAGGAGCCCGAAATCGAGCCGGAGGCCCCCGCCGAGGAGCAGCCGGAGGAGAAGAGCCCCCCCTCTCCCACTCCAGCCGACCCTGCACCTGCTGTGCCGGAGGAGAACCGGGTATGCCCTCCCCCTCCCCCTCCCCGTACTGCCCTGTGAATAGCACAGCTCCTGTCTGCTGCGGGGGTCCCATTTCAGCTGCAGAACATTTTTAGAAAGCTGGAGATCCTCCTTTTTTTTTTTTTTTGCGAATGAGCTTTGGCCTTGTTCCTGGTGGAGGTTTGGCCGGCCACCAGGGTTTTGGGTAATGCTTACTAAACCTAATAAGATTGAAGAATGCAGTCGGTTGTGTCATGCCTTGTAATTTCCTAAAGCAATTGCAATTAATGAATTCCAATTCCCGTGAGTAGGAAAATTTGAGTGAGTTAGTCCAATAAAGGGAACAAATGGTCCTGACAGGTGAATGCTATTCCCTGAAATTGGAAAATGTGTACAGGCTCATCAGTGAATGGAAAAATGTAAAGATCAATGAATTTAATAACAGATGAAAGATGTATAAATACAGGAAGACTCCAAGGCACTCTATTAATCCATTGAAATGCCTTTCTCATGGCAAGGTCACATTAGACAATAACGCCAACTCCTCCTTGAAGGCTTGATGCCAAAAACGCATTGAAGTTTTGGTGTCTAATGGTGACCTTGCCAATAATGCATTTCAGTTGTTTAATGGAGTGCCTTGGCGTTATCTTGTATTTTTGAGTTTACATGTATCCTGATACACAGAGCCCATCAAACTCGATTTGAGTCCAGGAAGGGCCTCTGTCCAAATGTTTGATTTCTACGAGCAAAAGGAAGAAGCACATTTGAATTGAAGCTGGATGGTCAGTGAAGAGGGATTTTCTGGAATAGATCTTTGAATAATTTGGAGCAATGTGGTTCATTAGAAGCCTGATGTATAATGGGACACGCCGGCTAAGGATGGTGTGTTGTAACTGAACATTCTGTCGTTCTGTTAGCTTTCACTTTGCGAAGTGTTTCTAAAAAAAAAAAAAAAAAAAAAAAACTCTGAATTTAAAATTGAAAATGCACCCATCATGTTACTAAAGTGTCTAACCAATCAGACAAAAATGTTCACGACCGAGAAGTGGATTTTTAACAAATACGGAAGTTGACGGGAGTTCAGCACGAGTTGTGCACGGCTGAATCTTGTATGGCTGAAGAACCAGCATTATAGTCAGTTGCGGTAAAGTCTGAGTGTACAGAAGCGTCTGAACGGATTTTCCTGCTACTGTGTGTGCTTTTGGGAATATTCGCTGGAGGATCGGACTGTTTCATGGACATAAAGGTACAAGAAATGCGTATATCTGACTGCCTGGCTTTCTTGGTTAACCTTCCAAACAGCTCCACTCTCCTGCCTTCAGTTGCTCTCCCGAGTCGTACGCGGCCGACACACTCTCGCACGCCCATCTACATGGCCATCTCCCTGCAGCCCTCTCTCTCTCGCACCCACACTCAGACACGCACAAGTTGTTTTTCTCCGCCTAACAAAGGCCTGTTTTTCGTTTGAACGTATTGAGCTGGCTGAACTTTTGGGTTTTTGATTTTCAATTTATTTCCAATTGCTGGGGACTGTTTGAACTTTAAATGTGTGCGGTGCTCTGATGAATATTTCCTGTTTTGAACTCTGCCATGAACTGACGACAAATTCAAAATACACTTAAACTCAAAACTCTGACACTTGTCATTGTTGTTGGCATTTAATTTTGAACTAAGAGCATATGGTAGCAGTTTTAAAGGTTTCATAGTTTTGTGACTGGTAGCTGTCTGGCGCCCAACAAAGGGGGTTAAAAAAAAAAAAATTTCAAGTCAGGCCTACACCGTTATTTTTTATGTGTGTGTGTGTGTGTACGCACGCGTGTGATGATAATTGGCTGATGAAGTTGGTGACATTATCTCTCTCCTGCAGCCTTTTTCCTGGGCCTCAGTCACCAGTAAGAATCTCCCTCCTGGCGGAGTGGTCCCAGCTTCAGGGATCCCACCTCATGTTGTCAAAGCTCCAGCTGTGCAGGTATGTTTAGGACCAACATTCCCCCAGTATTCTTTATTTTTTTTTTTAGGTTGCCAGGACAAATGTCCTCAGCAAGCTATTGCCATACCCTCTTGCTGCCTACGGACACGAAGGTTAAAGTTTTCCGACGAGCTGTGTTGTCTTCTTACAACTCTTGTATTTTATTATTTTTTTTATTGTATCCCCGTACAATAAGTCGTGGATACTATGGACCAGCAATCATCATGCTGTGTCTGTAGAAATTAGTTTATGCGCGTCGTACTGGCCACAAATTTCTGACCGATTGGTTTCTTATTTGGCATGGTCCTCGTGTGCAGTTGGGTCATGAAGCCTATCGATTTTGGGAGCGATTGCTTTAGGGAGTTGGGGGATGCATCTCTCTCGACTGTCTCGATTTTTGGTCGCAGTGGCTTGCGGGCTTTGGAAAAAGCATTCATCTGGCTTCTTGGGTTTACAGCACTCCTTGATACTGCACGTGTGCCCATGAGCTCGTGATTCTCGTAACTTGACTGCAGCCGATTTGTGCTAAAGCTGCTTTGCTGATATTGATGCCCGCAAATGCATATTCTAGAGCCAGAAGTCAGTTCTTGGTATGTTTTCCACTTGTTGTGGATGAATAGTGGGAAGAGAGACAGCGGAAACTCGACTCCAGACTGCGACACTACTTCTGCATGAGGCAGTATAAATACATTAGTTGGTTAGCATCCCCACCGCCCCAGTACATGTTCCCATTCTTACTTTGATTTTTTATTTATTTATTATTATTATTATTTTTTTAATATATCTTGTTAAAATCATACCTGAAAGTGAGAAATGCTCAGAATTCCAGCCCCAGTAGCAGACGTTCTTCAGTTTTCGATCGATGTTCTTATGGGTTACACAGATTTAATTCTTTGTTAGGTCAACAAATCCAAATCACAAGTACTATTTCGATCTCAAACCCTTTTTACAATACAATAAAGTCTTACCTGGCCCTGAAAATTGAAAAAAATGCTGCTAACCTAGAAACTTTTTATTTATTTATTTTTAACCCCCTCGGTTAATCTTGCTAATGTAATGTCATTCCCTCCTCTGTTTGTGTATCCATCCGCCTGTCCTTTTATCGATTTTGTTACCGCTCTAGTGGCCAAACCGTTGTGGAGATGGCTCTGGCATTCAAACTGATCTTGCATACTGGGTGTCTCCAGTAGCCCATTTGTCAAGGACAGCTCAGATTTGGATTGTTTTTTTGTTGGGCAAAGGTCTGGCATGTCCACCTGTAAGGCGCAGCGAGGGGGTATATAGTGCAGAGCATAATGTAGTTTTATATAACCGAACTGTATTCTGTTGAATGTTATATCCTCTTAACAACTTTTCTGTTGTGTTCTTGGTGATGTTCAGGCTCGTTGGCCATTGTTGCATTATGCGCTTAACCGGAAAATTCAAAGGACTGAAGTAAGCAATATCCTGTTGCCTTAAAATGGGTGCACTCGCCTGCTGCACCGTAATACAGAAAATGCAATTATTCAGCTTGTGGTTCCAGGTTATCTGCTGTAATCTAATCTGAAGCCTGGAGGGGCCTGAGATCGTGGTGGTTTGAACACTTATTATTGCGCAGTGCAGTGTCCCTGCTCACTAACTCCTCAGAGGCAGTTGGCCTGCAGGAGTCATGCTCAGTGAGTGATGTGCCCTCCTCTCACAGCCTCGGGTGGAGGTGAAGGCTGACACTCCGAACGCAGCACAGAGACCCCAGAGAGACCAGAGGACACGAGAGCAGAGGCCTGGACCTCCACCAGCCCACAGAGGACCCAGACCAGGAAGTACGGCCTTATCGGACTGCGTCTCCCCCCACACCGCAACATACTGATGCTGCGGTCGTCACTTACTACTGCGCTGCATGGAGAATTAGTCCTGTTCAGTCTGTGTTGCATTTGCCCTGTTGAGCATTAGTTGCTAAATCTCTGCATTTGTCTGAATGGTGGCTGCAAGCGACATTGTGTGGGCAATATCACCAGGGCTTCTTGTCAACTGCAGAGATGTCGTGTCCCCTGCCAGTTTAGATTGAATGAAATGTGCTTAATGGTGAATTTTACCCTAAGTTTGTTCAGGTACATTCAAAGTGCCATTGTTAAAACTGCATATCGGCTGATATGAAACTAGTTGCAGGAAATATCGCTTTGAGTATAGAGATTTCATTGTGTTCTTTCTATCCGGAGGTGTAGATTTGACACGTAGGTGAATTTTACCCCGAATGGTATTTCACGTATCTGTGATGTCCGCTGTCCTTGCAGTTCGGGAAGGTGAGTCAGGAGATTCCGAGATGCGCCGCGTCGTCCGATATCCCGACAGCCACCAGGTGTTCGTGGGCAATGTGCCCCATGACGTGGACAAGGCTGAGCTCAAGGAGTTCTTCGAACGTAGGCTATGTTTTTTGTTTCTTTCTTTGTTTTTGTTTTTCGTGTAGAGAAGTTGGTTATGCAACCGTTTCTCTCTTAATGCAGAGTATGGCACTGTGTTGGAGCTGAGGATTAACAGCGGCGGGAAGCTGCCCAACTTTGGCTTCGTGGTGTTTGACGATTCAGAACCTGTGCAGAAAATCCTTGGCAGCAGGGTAAGAATTATTTTTTTTATTTGGGGGTGGGGGGTTTGTGTGTGCGAGCACTTAAGTGTTATAGAACGCGCTTTCACTCCATGAACGATGGAACCCGTAGCCAGATCAGTGAATTTCAGCGGCGGATTGGATTTGGATTGTTAAATTTGCTTGGACCATCTGGTTAGCTGCGAGCAATCACCGCCTTGAACGTCTAAACAGATGTTCTGGGCCCTATGCAGCAATTTTAAGTCCTGTAGCAGCTGAATCCAAACTAAATCTCTTCTCTGGTGAAGCCTGGTTTGCTTATTCTCAAAATGACAAGTCACATTGTAACACCGGCTTATAGACCTTTTTTTTTTTTTTTTTTTTTTCTTTTTAAATCTCAGCCCATCAAGTTCCGCGGCGACGTGCGGCTGAACGTGGAGGAGAAGAAGACTCGGTCGGTGCGGGAAGGAGAGCGCAGGGACATCCGCCCGAGGGGCCCCGGAGGACCCCGCGACAGAATAGGGGGGCCCAGGGGGACCCCCACCCGTGGAGGAATGGCCCAAAAACCCAGCTTCGGAGCAGGCCGTGGGGCGGGACCCACTGAGGGGCGCTACGCGGGTCAGCGCCAGTGAATCTCCACCCCCCTGGATACTCCCATACACAGCATCCCTACGCCCTCTCAGAGAGACACACACACACAACACTCATCTCACACACACACAGGACACTCATGACACACTCGCACTAACCACTACTGATCCCCATCACCTTGATACAGAGGTGGCTTTCATCCCCTGTTCCCAGCTTTTGTTTTCAGCTTTCGGGTTTTGGAATGTGATCCTGGACATTTGTTTTCTTCATCTTTCTTCGGTTTGAACTTATTGTAACAGAAATAAAATGACAGAGCTACATGAATTGAAGAAAATAAGAAAAAAAAAAATCCAGAGACTGGCTTTGGCGTTCTCTCCCTGTTTCTTAAAGGAACGTTTTTACTTCTTGGGCAATCCTGTGTATTGCTACCACCCTCTTTTCAAAAGTTGAATACAAACACAGTTTGTTGGAATTACTGCATAGTTCAAACTTGTTGGCGTCCAAATCTTTGCTGTTCGCTGCATCAGATCCTCCTTTCCCAACGCCCCTGTTCCCCGTTGCTTCCTTTATATTTCATCGTGTGACCTGCAGTATTTTTAACAACTTTGAGCTAATGAGAGAACAAAACTTTTAATACATGCTATTTTTAAACCACTTCATTTGTTTTGTAGTCTGGATTCAACATGGCAATCCTCTGGTGCGAATTGTTCTGTTTTGTAAAAGCAAATTGTTGTGCCTTCTATTTATCTCATTCCAGTCGTGAAAGATGTAAAAATAAAGTGTAGATTTGCTTTATCACTCATTTCTTTGACATTATTCCACATGTTTTATTCTGCCCAAGGTTTGCATGCATTTGCTTGGATAACACTGTAAAACTGGCTCTTCCATGTCTGGCTGATCTAGGCTAGACTAGATGGCGCGTAGCAATCACTTGGGTCAAAAAGCTATGATCCATTTTCCAGTATTTCAGAGTTACAGCCTTATTGTCAGTTTGTATGCGGCTTTGTCAGATCTTTTCATTTCCTATTACATCACCCTAGGGTCTGCAAAAATTGAATGGGGTTTTGAAAGGTTGATGAAATTGAGGACTGAGTAAATGTAACCCTGTATGGTTTGGTGATCTCATGTACGCATTTCTTTACAACCACATGGCAATATAATGCTAAATTTCTGTAGATTGCGGATGGTGCTGACAATGTGCGGCCATGAACAAATTTGACGACAAGAAAACGCCTGCTTTTATTGCCGTACGCAGTGTTTGACCTGAGGATCTGAGACCAGTGTGTTTTGTACAATATTAATTCAATGTTGGCATGTCAGTAGCAACATCCACCCTCTAGGGTCTCAAAGCTTTTCATTTTTGATGTGGTTTGGAGTACTGCACTATCACAGTTAATGTGCAGGATGAGTTATCCACTAGTTAACTTGATCATTGACGTTATATTCGTCGACTTTCAAAAACGTTGGACACTGGACCGGTGGAACAAGGAGTAAAAGCTTGCCAAGCTGATATAAATTCATGTCCCATCATGTCTCTGTGTTGACCAAAATGCCTACATACAGGCAACAACTCTTGTCTGAACTAGCCTGCTTGGTAAACAGCTACGAGTACCAGCAAAGCAATTTGAATGTTGTTCTCTACTAGTTTCCCACGACGTCCTGTAGCTGAAAATGGGTTGTAACGATGGTTGTTCCCAATGTCTGAATGGAGGATTGTTGATGGGTTTGCGCCTGTTTAGGGCTGTCTTTGGAGCAAATGACCCCCCAAATGGTGCTGCAGAAGTGTGGAGGATTTTATTGCATTTACCTTAAAGGCAACATGAAGTAAAAATTCTTCTTTTTCAATTTCCTGATCAGACTTTGTCCAGTTCTACTGGGCACATAGGTTTAAGTGTGCAGCAGTTATTTGATCATGTCACTGCATGCCCGTGGTGAAATTTAAATCCTGCCTTTCATCGCCTGTTGCCTAATTTCTGTTTCACATGAAAGTTTACATGCATTATGATTCCTGCTTCATGTTCTGAAGATATCTTTAGCTCTGACTGAAGAAATCGAGTGAAATGGCTTTACTGCAGAAATCAGATTACTGCTTTAATTGACACACTGATTGTTGTGGACAGCCTTCAGACTGTACAGCCATCAGTCACTTGAGCTTCTGACCTCCCCTGTGGAAAATGCGCAAGACTGGCTGATTCTTTGCATAAAGATAGGTACTGAGGGCTGCATAGTGGATCCTTTGCAGGAAATTGAGTATGCACTGGCCATATTCCCCTCACAAGTTTCATTGTCTGTTCATCAGAGTCCTGCCCATTAATGGTTAAAAAACAAATTTAAGTGGTAATACTGTAGGATGAGATTTGTTTCAAATAACATTGAACATAGAGAGTAAGTTCATTTAACACCTAAATGTTCACATCTTAATGTTTACTCATTTGGGGGGAAAGGCTATTCAAATTATTTTCCTCAATATTTTGGCAGATGCTAATATCTTCCTGTCCAAGCAAATGTCAAAAAATTATGCTCTGGTGACCTCATTAAGGTCTTGTGTTTACATTGCTGGGCAGTCATTGGCATAATGCATGCAAGATTTCAACAATGTGCTCCCTTTCCTCTGAACTTCAGCTCTGAGAAAATGCACTAAGTCTTACCTGTAGTTGCAAATTAAATTCCTCTGTGGCTGTTTATGCAGGTTTCCTCATCTTAACCTTGCCTGTTTACCCTATTAGCTCAAAAAAGGTTGTGCTGATTCATTTGTTGATTAGAATGCAACAGAGCGCTCTACACTGGGAGACCAATGTAAACGTTAGCTTTCCATCAGCTGGTTAATCAAGTGAAATTTTCTGATGAGCCATATGATTTAAGATATGAAATAATTTTTAGCCAGTGTTGACATAATCTTTGAAAATGGATTGAACTCTCCTTGCCCACTCCCGGTTCATACCCTGTATTCAACAGTGGCCAGGCAGCACTACACTGCCAGGTCCCTGTGACCTAGGCATTCAAGACAAGATGGCATGCCATCGTACACCCTCATCTCTTTCATGACATGTTCTATGTAAAATCCCTCATAACAAATGTGCAATGTCGTGTGGCATGATGACTTTCCCTAATTACCACCATTAGAGAGCAAACAGCCTCCGTAGAGTTAAATTAAATTTTAATGACACATTTATTTTTGTGTTAATTATCTTTTCATGAATAATCTTGGCATAAACTATGTTTTCTTGATTCATTGCCACAGCCCTCAAATTGAGCTGGAGAGCAAATGCTAATGTTCTCAGAATGTCATGAAGCACTGAGCCAGACAGCAGGTGGCCGTGTCCAGGCATTAGTAGTAGGGAAGAGTGCTGCCTCGGCTTTGGGGGTTAGGAATTTGATTTCATTTTTCAGCCTGCCCCTCATGGTCCTGAGACGTCCAGCTACAGCTGGCAAAGGCCATCTGGGCATATGGGCCCCCAGCTGGAGGACCCATCTTCAGCCCCGGGCTCTTCACCCAAGACCTGGGACATATTGGATGGTTTTGTTACGCAGGCTGTCATCGTCCCGCTGGGAGCCTGCGTCAGGTCAAGTGTGTTGATTTGAAAACATTGTTTCTTTTCCTTCCCTAAACATCGAAAGTGTTGAGTTGGTTGTGATTCTTGGTGCTTTTTTTCATTGCACATTTGCCAGGCCAAAAATGTGATCAGTGAATGTGATTGTATGGTCCCCGCCCCTGTGTCAAAGCTTTCATTTTTGCCTGGACTCTCCCCAGAAGTGGTTTTTAGGTCAGTGGTTGATGGGCTATGAGCTGGTGTAGAGAAGATCTGGCATGGTCATCTGTTAGCAATTTCTTCTGATGTCTTTTTCAGAACTACTGGCTTAAAATTCACTTAAAATTAGGCATGGAGCTTCTTTTGGACCATGTCTATGTCAATGATTGTTCAGTTTTTTTTAATATATAATTTAGATTTTTACATTTGATTATTTTTTTTCCATCTGAAAACTTCACAAATCTTTTCTGAAGCTACTGGCTACTTTGCAAAATTGGTATGGTGCTTTCTTGACACATTATCGCCCAAGATTGACATTAAGATTAACGTTATTTTTATGAATTTTCTGTTTTTCCATCAGAAAGCCTTTAAAATTTTGTGTGTGAGAACTGATCAGATTCACTTCAAATTTAGTATGGGCCATTCTTTTGACCTTGTCTATGAGATTGTATGCAGTTTTGGGGAAAAAAATAGATCTTTGTAGTTATTATGAACTTACTTCATTTTTTTTTTTTTTTATCAGAAACGAAGAACCGTCTTCCTTGATCTTCCTTAATATGGAATATTAATGGTCAGTCACAAGTTCAGTGTGCATGAAATTGCATGGGTTCCTTTATGTCAAAGTGGCCTAGAGTAATCTTGAAGACAGCCATGTCTCCTTTGCTGGAGAACTACAGGGCCCCTGCTCCTATTTTTAGATGTCCGTTATAATCCATTTCAAGTCCCAGAGCAGCATGTTATGTGGCCGACCTGAAGAACAGGGTGGTCTGAGATTGGGTAGGGAAGGGGAGTTGCAGTTTTTGTTTGAGCCTGTCCTTTGAAGTACATAAACCTAAATCACAATTTTGCATGCCCAAGTTAGGGGAGCAGTGCTGCAGAAAGGATTTATGCTATGTCAAGCAGAGAAGATCCTACTTTTGGGAAGCGGAGTGCGCTTTAGAAGAAAGGATGAGAGCACTTAAGCTTAATTGTGTCAGACTCTGCACCTAGCGTATCAGGCTTAAATGTCACACTCTGTGTAATTGCCCTGATTGAGGCTTCTATATATGGTCTATCTGCAAAATAGCTTTTATGAGCCAGAAATGGCTCTCATAGAAAATATACTTGATTTCAGATTTGATTAAGAATGTGGCAAAAGTCCACAATAAGTGCAACATTCATCCATCATGTAATTTTTACTGGCTGGAAAGATTGAACGTTTTTCTCTTCTGAAACTTTTTGATTTGTTACCAAGTTGTATTTAATTTTTAATTATTGGTCCGCTGACTATATATGATAAGAAAAAAATGCTAGTTTTCAGACTGTTATCTTTATTTCTTAAATAGAATGGCCAGTGCTGAATGTTCTCTCAAAATAACATGGAAAAACTAGTTTGAAAGAGTTTTAATCAACAAAATAAATGGCAAAGGTTCGTCCTTATTTTTGTGTGCGACTATCAGTTAATTAAAAACGCTTGTCACTGTGTTTATTTACCGTGATATTAAGATGACACTTTCACCTTTTAGGTAGTAAATATTTATTTTCATATTTAATTTTCTCAAGAGATTTATTCATGTTGCATTTGTATGCATGCAGTGTCTGAGTGTCTTTATGTTGGCATCCTGTTCGCTTTTCAAAGGTGGGAAATTATGAAACTAAATTACTTTGCGGAGTTTTATATTGAGGTTTTGTTTTCTATATCGATATTTGCATGCTTGTTGCAAAATCTGATCTTTTAAGAGGAAAAGAACTCGGAAGTTGTATATTCACATAGATGTTGCATTTTTCGGACAAGGTTTTAGAAATGTTTCACTTGCTTAACTACTGTTACAACTTCTGTGAGCTATTTCTTGAAGACATGCAGACTGGCCATTGCACTTTGATTGGCAGTCTTCACTTTTGTTGTTGTGTTGCCAGGGCCTCAAGCACTCAGCTGAATTGGAGAATGCAGAACATGATACACCACTTAGTCATAACGTTAAAACCAGTCACAGAGGAAGTAAATATTTATTTTAACAATGGCATTTTTCAAGGGCTCTGGGCAAACCTCACACCTGTGGCTCTCATCGTCAGTCCAGTGGACCTCCTGTGTTTGCGAGTTTTTGTTCCAGCTGCATTGGAATTATTTTAAAAAGCTGTTATTTTCTATTAATTAGGTTCTTCCCATGCATCATTATTCACCACCTTTTAGCCACAGTGGCCAAAACTATCAGTAGCTGTGTAATACATGGGATAAAAACTTTAAACTGCTTTATTTCAAAATGAGAGCGTATTTTAACCGACGAAAAAAAATGGTGAATCAATGGGGTCCTAATTACATTTGTTAGCATCTGATTTCTTAACTGTCACTTTGTATAGCTTTGGCTTATCTGCCCTGTCTTTACATTTGTCATTTACTACCAAATTGCAATTTATTCATTGGTGGTTGTACAACACATTTGCCAGTTTGAAGCCAGGTTATTTTTTTATTTCATCAATTCATTTTCCCCTGCTGTTTATGCTATAAAAACATTTTCAATATTAGACAATATGAGCATGGAACTCTTTAGGTCATGTACATCTTTTTCTCAAATAATTGTGCGCTTGCTTCAGTGAAGCAGCACACTGTTCTCTTACTACTAATTCTGTTTCTTCTGCCTAAATTTGGCCAACTAACTCCTCCTACACAGTTTAAGATATTGATTCCGTTCAAACTTTAGAAAAATCCGCTTGTTCTGAATTATGTTGCATCTGTACAGATTTTTGATTTTCTTTTTAGATTTAGAGATTTAATTTTAAATGTCTTTTTTTGGGGTCCTATTAAATCAAACCATTTTTGTCTTTAGTAGACAATTTTTCTGCTATTTTTTTATTTTAGTCATACATTTAGCTAGAAATGTCATTCCAACTGCAAAATGTTAAGTTAAGCTTCTATAATTTTCTTCACTGTTCAAATCTTTCGTGACCTAAATTATTATTTTTTTTAATTAGTATTTGTGTGTGGTGACATCACTGTTAGAGTGGCAAACAGCTGTAAAATCGTCGAGAAGTCTTCTCTTAAACTTGCTCTAACTCCCACAGCTTTCACTCCGCATAAATATTTTTATATCCAATTAGTAGCAAAAGTTCTGCTGGTCACAAAAATGTAACTAAAGCAAGCAATCAGACAGACTGTTTTGGCATAATGAGCCGAAAAGCGAGGGGGCACTAAACAAAACCCCATTAACTTCTATATTAAATGAGACGAGGAAATGCCAGTTGGGAAGCTGAAAAACACAGTTTAATAACTTGCTTCTGTTCCCACATTTTTGGCACTACACACAATTTGACATTTTTCTCAGCAGACTAAGTAGGCCTGTGCTACCTCCATTTCGTAGATTGGCCTTTCAATCTTTGAGGTAGTGGCAGTAGTATGTAAGAGCAGCCTTAGCTAGAATTTCCATGGGACCAAATGCTTTACGCAGTGTCTAGAGGCATGGCAGTTTTTATTGGTACGGCAGTCGATTTCAAGGGATTAGGTTAAGGATTTGGGAGTATGGTTAGGGGAAGGGTTCAGGGTTAGGGTTAGGTTAGGGCAGGGCTTGAAATGGGGATTGCCGTACCTCTCCACATTGAAATGCATTGAAAAACTTCTGTACCCATAGCAACTGCCAATGCATTAATTGAAATGGTTCAGAGTGACAGTGAAATTGTGGCGTGGAGATATTACGGTTCAATTCTGCCCTCTGCTGGACTTTTTCCTGGCCTCAGTATTATCATTGTTCGTAATAAGTTTGGTACAACTGTTAGACAAATCTCATTCTTCTGCGTCAAACTCAGTGAAAGAATTTACAAATTTTATTGTCGCTCAAACCAGCTCCAAGAGAGCGCATTTAGGGCAGCAAAGACTGGTCTCTTTGCAGGGTGGGTCCATGAGAACACGTTACAGTAAAAAATTGCAAAGCGGATAAGAATTGCTCAATCTCCTATTCCATTATGTACAAGCAACTGTTCGCGCTAGCCAGATGCATTTACGATCGTATCTAAAACGGGCAAAATTTTGGTATCAAAATTACCGTAACAGCCATCCTTGCTAAGCCAGTAACTTTTCCATACTCATTGAGTAGTTTAACTGTTTACATTAGCTAGCTATTGATTGTCATCTGCAGTGATGGCAGTTTCAACGTTCAAGTTCGACCCGTTTCGAACACATTCTGTACAGTGTGTGTGTGTGTGAGAGCCAACTAGCTAATAATAACACAGAAATAAGAAGGGAGCCGTGAATAATATTACAATATGTGTTAACGATATCTCGCAGCTTACTATTAATAGCTATCTAGCTAGCGAACCCAGGGCACAGACATGAACAGTGAGCCACAAATAGTAGCATTTCACTACTTGGCCAGGTCAGTTGTGCAGTCGGTGACTGGAGGAGCCAGTGATAATGAGCTATATGCAACAACAGATGCAGTGTGGCCTGCCATGTTTGAGCCCCCATAAAACTAATTTCTCAGAATGCACTGCATTGACCTAGATACGCACAGGGCTATAGAGAGAGATGCATCAACCTCATTGACTCCAATTGACCTTTTTAGCAGTTGGGTTGAAGCGGAGTAGACTCGATCATGATACAGCTAAAAAGTCAGAATTCCTTAAACAATTGCTTTCAGCTTTGAAGTCATGTGTTTACATTTCAGCAGTTTTTCAACATTCCTTAAGCAATTTCCTTTGGCTTTCAGTTTCCCAGCACTTTCATTTTATTAGCCAACCTCTTCAACTTTTCTCGCTGAAGCAAGCACACAAGTTTTCTTCAGAAAATTTAAAGTTTATCCTATAAAGCCACTTTATTTCAGAAATATGATGTTTTAATTAGGAAAAATTAACACCTTGTGGAAATTCTGGGTTTGCGATTGTGGTTGGGTCAAAATTCCGCATATACAGGGGGTCCTTGGAGCCGATGTCAAGAACCACTGCCTTGGGTGGTTAGTATGCAGTTCTTGTAGTCTACATGTTGGATAATGAGAAATGGGACCTGAAAGACAAATTGTTATGGCAAGACAAGTGGGTCAGAGCATCTTCAAAGTGGCAAGACTTCTGGGGCGCTTCTCTTCAGCGGCAGAGAGTACTGACTGACAGTGCTTCAAGGGGAGGGACAAAACATGAACCAGTGACAGGGTTTTAGGCACCCAATGCTCACCAGTCCGAGTGCCCAATCTAACCACAGTCCACCATTGCAATGTCTACAATGGGCGCATGAGCATGCGAAGTGGACCTTCAAGCAACTGAAGATGGTGGCCTGGTCCTGTGAGTCCTGTATTCCATTACATCATTCACATCTGTTGGGTATGTGTTCTCCAAATGCCTGGGGAGGAGAATGCACCAGGATGCACTGTGGGAAGAAGACATGCTGTTGGAGGGAGTGTGTTGCTCTGGGAAATGTTAACAGGGAAACTCTTGGTCCAGGAATTCAACTAGACATCAGTTTGATGTGGCTTTTTAGGCAGTTAAAGAGGGACGTAGACAATTTAATGCAGTGGGTTCAAGTTTTGTGGCTGATAATGTGACATACTGAAATGTGAAAAATACAGAACAGACTAAATTTCAAAAAGTAAGGCAATCTGCTGCAAAGCATTTTTAAGTTTGTTCAAATTCAGGTCCCAAATTTTTCTGTTTCGTCGCAACTGCCGTGAAACAGCATTTGCCTTCTTCCTGTGTTCTTTTATTTCTGCCTATTAGTCGTATTTAGTCGTATGTTTCAGATCATCCAACTAATTTTATTATTTGACAAAATAATGTGAGTAAACACAAAATAGAGCTTTTAAATGGTCATTTCATTTATTGTAGGTGAAGAGTTGTTCAAAACCTTTATCTCCCATGTGAAAAAATAATTGCCTATGAAACCTAATAACTGGTTGTGCTAATCTCGGCAGCAACAGCTGTAGTAAATGTTAGTAATAATTGGCTATGAGTCTCTTGCATCATTGTGGAGGAATTTTGGCCCACTCCTTTGCAAAATTGTTTTAAGCATGTACTGTCTGTTTAAGGTCAAGCCACTGTATCACAATTGGAATCTTTGTCTACGCCACCCTGAAATCTTATTTTTTCTGAGCCTCTCAGAGGTGGTTTTAATATGCACTTTGTATCATTGTCCTGCTGCATAGATTGAAATCTCTTTTTCAAGGGAGCCCTGGCACTTGAGGGGAAGAGGCAGGGGACAAATTGCATAACCAATTAGATGAGGGGATGGTTAGGGGGCAGGTTGAAAGAGCCAGGTTGGGAATTTAACAATGACACCGGGGAACCCACTACTGTTGTCTTGTTGACGAGTGCCACAGGATATTTAGTGACCACAAGGAGTCAGGACCTCGGTTTAATGTCTTATTCAAAAGATGGCGTCTCCTTACGTACAGTGTCCCCATCACTGAACCGGGGCATTGGGGGTTATTCCACCAGAGGGAAAATTTCAGCCTACTGCTCTTTTCTGGTCATTTCTGGGAGGGTTCACCAGTGTTCCAGGTTCCCTCCATTTGTAGATAACTGCTCTCAGCATGGTTGCGCTAGAGACCCAGAGCCTTAAAATTACAAACCCAAATTCCAATGGAGTTGGGACGTTGTGTAAAACGTGAATAAAAACAATATAATGATTTGCAAATCCTTTTCAACCTACGTGTATTCAATTGAGTACACTACAAAGACTAGATATTTAATGTTCAAACTGATAAACTTTTTTCTTTTTTTTTTTTTTAGAAATACTCACTCATTTTGAATTTGATGCCTGCAACACATGCCAAACAAGAAGCCTGTTGGCCTAGAGAGCTCTGCTGAGGATGACTGAAATGTCCATGTCATAACTTAATTTCAGAAATCCTTGAAAACTATTGCAATATTAACACATATGACGCATTAATGAAAGCTTAAGTCTAAAAAGGTGAATTTCTCAAAAACCGGGAAGTTGAATTTTCTAATTTTCGCAGGGGATCATCAGAACATCATAAGGAAGGCTCACAACAAATTGGATAAAAAGTTATTAGACAGTTTTTGAAATATTAAAATGTGAAGTGAAAAGTTGATGCCAGATGAACAGACAGATAGGCAGGCAGGCGGATACCAGACGACTCGGCAATAGAAAAGTTCCACTGACTGCTAACTATCATCACAGCGGAGCTAAAAAGTTATCAGACAGTTTTTAAGACATTAATGAAAGACTGAAAAAATGACCACAAACACTGATTTTCTGTGTACAAAATGCTGAATTTCTCAAAAACCAGGACGTAGAATGTTCTCATTTTCGCAGGGGATCATAAGAACATCATAAGGAAGGCTCACAACAAATTAGACAAAAAGTTATTTGACGGTTTTTGAGATATTGATGAAAGACTGAAAAAAATGAGCACAAACGCTGATTTTCTAAGTCCAAAATGTGAAAACTTGATGCCAGACGAACAGACAGACAAACAGATAGATAGGCATTTCTCAAAAGCCACGGCGTAGAATTTTCTAATTTTCACAGGGGATCATCTGAAAATAAGGAAAGCTCAGACAAATTAGACAAAGTTATCTGACAGTTTTTCAGATGTTAAAGACTAAAAAAAATGAGCACAAACGCTGATTTTCTAAGTCCAAGATGCTGAATTTCTCAAAAACCGGGACGTAGAATTTCCTACGTTTCGCAGGGGATCATCAGAACATCATAAGGAAGGCTCGCAAGAAATTAGACAAAAAGTTATCGGACAGTTATTGAGATATTCAAATTTGAAGTGAAAAGTTGACACTAGACACTGACGCCGAACAACTCGGCATTAGAAAAGCTCTGCTGACTGCTGACTATCATCACAGCAGAGCTAAAAAGCTGGGACAGGGGTATGTTCACCACTGTTACATCACCTTTCCTTTTAACAACACTCACGAAGCAAAAAAAAAAGATTCACCGCGCATCTTGCCACAAAAGTCAACCAAATCAGGTACTAAAAGGCTCGAGTACAACAAATATAGAGAGGCAAAAAGGAGGCTGGAGCACATTGATAAATTGACAGCCTTTAATGATGCAAACAGACATAACCTTTCAACACTTCTGTGTCTTCATCAGAGTTCTTCCTCAGGATTTTATCAGTGTGCTTCAGTCTCCTTTGACTCAACACACAATAAGCATTTGGGAACTGAGGTCATTAATTGTAGAAGCTTTGAGGTTGCATTATTTCCCATTCTTGCTTGATGTATGACTTCAGTTGCTCGGCGGTCCAAAGTCTCTGTTGTTGTATTTTATGCTTCATAATGCGCTACACATTTTCAATGGGCGACAGGTCTGGACTGCAGGCAGGCCAGTCTATTCCCTGCACTGCTTTACTAAGAAGCCACGTTGTTGTAACATGTGCAGAATGTGGCTTGGCATTGTCTTGCTGAAATAAGCAGGGATGTCCCTGAAAAAGAGGTCACTTGGATGGCAGCATATGTTGCTCCAAAACCTGTATGTACCTTTCAGCATTAATGATGCCTTCACAGATGTGTAAGTTACTCATGCCATGGGCACTAACACATCCCCATACCATCAAAGATGTTGGCTTTTGAACTTTGTGCTGATAACAATCTGGATGGTCCTTTTCCCCTGTAGCCCGGTGGATATGACGTCCATGATTTCCAAAAACTATTTGAAATGTGGACTCGTCAAACCACAGTACACTTTTCCACTTTGTGTCAGTCCATCTCAAATGAGCTCGGGCCCAGAGAAATCGGCGGCGTTCCTGGGAGTTTTAGCTTGCGCTTGTAGATGTAGCAACAAACTGTGTTAACTGACAACAGTTTTCCGAAGTATTCCTGAGCCCACGTGGTGATATCCTTCACAGAATGATGCCGGTTTTTAATGCAGCACTGCCTGAGGGACTGACAGGCACGGGCATTCAGTGTTGGTTCTTGGCCTTGCCGCTTACTTGTAGAGATTTCTCCAGATTCTATGGAAATGCTGATGCTATTATGGACTGTAGATGATGAAATCCCTAAATTCCTTGCAATTGCACTTTGAGAAACGTTCTTCAACTCTTGGATTATTTGCTCACACAGTTGTTCACAAAGTGGTGAACCTCACCCCATCCTTGCTCCTGAAAGACTAAGCCATTCGGGGATGCTCCTTTTACACCTAATCATGACACTTGCCTGTTTCGAATTTACCTGTTCAGCTGTGGAATATTCCAAACAGGTGTTTTTTTTTAAGCATTCCTCGACTTTCCCAGTCTTTTGTTGTCCTTGTCCCAGCTTTTTTGGAGCTGGTTGCAGGCATCAAATTCTAAATGAGTGATTATTTCCCAAAAAATAATACACTTTATCAGTTTGAACATTAAATATCTTGTCTTTGTCGTGTTCTCAATAGAATATAAGTTGAAATGGATTTGCAAATCTTGTATTGTTTTTATTCACGTTTTACACAACGTCCTAATTTCTTTGGAATTGGAGTTTGTAGCTCTGTAACCCTTTCCAGACTGATAAATGTCAAGAACTTTGTTTCTTATCTGCTCTTCAATTTCCTTAGATTACAGCATCATGTGCTGCTTTTGACCTACTTCACAGTGCCAGATAGGTTCCATTTAAGTGATACACAGATTCAACAGGGCTGGCAGTAATCATGCCAGTGTGTGTAGTGAAATTGCACGAAATTAAGAATTTAATTCGTTTATTTGGCTGACTTAGTTATTGGGGGACAATTACTTTTTTCACATCGGACCAGGTGGGGTTGGATAGCTCTTTTTCTTTCGATAAGCAAAATCATCATTTAAATACTGCATTTTTTTCAGTACTCGAGTTGTCTTTGCTGAATGTTAAAACCAGTTAGATGCTCTGAGACATGAAAGTACGACAAATATGCAAAAATAAAGAAATCAGGAAGGGGGGCAAATAATTTTTCCTTGCACTGCTCCGGGAGTTGAAGTTGTGCGAACTCAAAAATGTTTTGCTGCCAGTTGTCATACTTTTTAAAGTTTAATCATCTTTCCATTCTATTATTGTGTCAAAGCTAAATTTAATACTGTGTTTTGAAGGGTTACGTCATTCTTGTGTACACAATTCTTTACTATTTATACCATTATTATGCAGGTAATGCTAGAACAGAAAATGACAGGATCAACAACTGCATTCTCTTTCGGCAGGACCATTACCAATATTTTCTGGGACAATAACATTTGAGCTCCACAATCTATACTCTGAACACTGCATATACTGTATTTATATGGAAGCAAACAAAGCTTTATAAGCTGTTTAAAGAAATCCTATACAGGAAAGTGTGGAGAGTTATGAAAATCTTCAATGAAAAGGCGGCCAGCTTTGAGTGTATCTGTGTACAGCATATACATTGTAAATTATTTATATAAATGTACATCATTTGGCATTCAATTACAGTGATCCACACATAACCATATAGTTCAGAGATATTTAGATTATGGGCGTTCACTTTTGAATAAATGCAATATAGTTCTATGATTTTTTTTCTTTTTTTTCCTGGAACTGAAATGTGTAATATTTATTCAAAGTTCCATGAGTTGATGAACAAAAACAAATAAGGAAGAAAAAAATAATCATAGTTCAACACCCATCAACCTTGACAATGTTCAGAAACAAGTTTTTTCTTCAGAAAACCTTTAATTGTAATTAGAATTAGCATGATGACATAATTCAATATTTAGTTATATACAGATACAGCAGAATTTTTACATTCCTTTTTTCTTGAAATTGCTCACATTTTTGTACAAGCCAAAAAATATCTGCCAACGTTAATATTCTATTCATGCAAAATATACAGTTTTTTTTCCAAATTTATAAATTGAAATGATGAAATAAGAGGATTTGCCTAACTTTGCCAGCTCCAAAGTGCACACTTGGATTACGGTCATTTGCAAATTATCTGCACTCTGTGCCACACAATAAAAGCCATTAAAAAATAAATTTAAGGCCATACCAAGTTGTGCAATAAATAAAACTCAACAGAATATTCACTAATGAAAGCTTCCTCATTTTCTTCTCAGTCAGCTTGACTTCAAAGACCAGATATGTTGTGGGGCTCTTGATGTATTTTACTCTGTACTTACAAACATGTTTTGCCTTTATAGTAGAGCTGCTACATCTGTAATATCATGAGGAAATTAAAATCAGGGTAAACTGCCAACAAATCCTTGCACATAGGGAAAATATTAAGTAAGTCTGGGTTAATCTCTTCTGCTTTCACATTGTAATGTTTTGGGAATTCACATTATATTGCAAATATTTAAAAATAAGTATTTGTCTTAAATCTGGTCACTATGTCTAAATGTATGAGCAAATGCACAGAGGCTAAATCTGTGTGTGTGTTTGTGTGAGTGCCTGTGTTTGCATTCGTGCATGCGCGTGTGTGTTTGTGTGTGTGTGTGTGTGTGCGTGCATATGTGGTGGTGTGTGTTTCTGGATGAGTATGTGTGTCCATGTGCAAGTGTCTTACATGTATGTGTATGTGTGTGTGTGTGTGTGTATGCACAGTCTGATTATTATCATGTGTTTCCTCAATGGTCCTTCACAGAATAGCTCAGGCGTTGTAACTGTAATAACTAATAAGTGAGCCCTGCAAAGGGCATAGGGAATTGGGTGTTACCTTTTTGTCTGCATGAGTGCAGCCCAGTATGCCGGAAACACACATGTTGCATGTACAAATAGCCTTGCTCATACTAACACTCGCACACAGACACTCACATAAACAGCTTCATTTAAATTGGCTCAGATGCTATACTTGCTATTCTAGTATTCAGGGGGAGATACTTGACTAAAAAATAGTGCTGATGAAAATTTCACACTTTTAATCATGAATATGTTTTTATGGCCGGTTGGTGTACAGGTACAATCCATCACTGGAATGAATAAATTGAAGAAATGTTGCTTTTTTTTGCACATTCAAATCAATGCTTGGCACAAATTGTGCTTTTCCCATGGTTACATGACAATGCACATGTAAATAATGCAAATAAAAGAGAATAATGTTTCTAGAAGAAAAAACTTTACATCGTCTCTCTTTTTTTATATGGACATCATTTTTATATGGATATCTGCTGTATCCACCCAATAAAGTACCCTCAATGTCATGAACTTTCTTGTGAAGAAGTTATTGAATTATTATGTTCTGTAGATAGTTTTACCCAAATAATATGATTGTATTGTAACAATAAAGACAATTGATGTCCTGTTTTCAGCTGGGTTTTAACCAAAACAAATGCACAAGTATAGACTTGACAGACTATGATATACATTGTAAAAGATTCTGATAGATATAGTAAAAAAGAAAAATAAATGCGTATTCCTGAAAAATGGAGGTCTGAGAAGTATTATTTTACAAATGGAGAGTCTGAATCTCAAATACATCTGGGTGAAAGAAGGAAGACATAAATCTTGATATTCAAAATAATATTCATAATATAAATAATATTTAAAAAAAGCAGAATTGGTAAAAAGAAGAGATATTTATATTTCTCTTACAAGTATAGTGTTTTCCCATCCTACTTAGCAATATCAAGCTCGGAAGACAATGATACTAACTTAGAGAAAATAATTCTTTGGTTTTACAAAGAAGCCAGATGAAAACCATCCCAAATCAAAATTTGGCACATGATTGGTCCATACACATGGTAATTATATTAAATCATACTGACAATGAGACAGGGAATATGGCATCATTGTACCGAACTGTGGCGGTCTTTCATAAACTGGTGTCATGAAATGTATGTAGAGTACATTGCAGAGCAAAAAAATAAAACAAATAATGTAAGCTTATATATGAAAATAGGCATTAAATTGGAAATATAATATTGCATAAATTTGCCATGCATAGATCAACATAAGTAAAAATGGACTCATCAATGATTTGAGGATAAAAGTTAACACTTATAAAATAGTGTTGGGAGTAGCTATTGTGTTCCGATTGTGAAACGAAAGGCCAGTGGTGGCAAATATATTACATCAGTGGGTTTCCTCAATCTATAATGAAAAATCGAAATTGAGCACACAACTTCGAGTGAACCATTCTGTATCTGGATATGATCATTATAAATGTCTTTTAGACAAATATTTATTAAATACCAGGGTATTTACTGAATGCTATGCATTGAAATGGCACTGATTCACAGACACAATAAAAAATAAATAATTGCATATATAAATATATCAATAATTGCATAGTAATCCCTCATGAAAAAAAAAATTACAATAAACCACAGTTTGTATCCTCTGGTCATATGCTTCATAGACAGGTCTTGGGAGATACTATATGAAGGGGAGTTTCTTTTCGTATGGTATTCCTGGACTGTTTTTACACAGTTTAGTTTACATTGCGCTTATTTCAGACCTTTACAGGGTGAAAAGCCAACTGTTTAGCATAGCAGCAAATGTGCAAAAAGGTAAGATCATTTTTAGCTATTCATATTGAACACTGCTCCAGGTTCTTATATTATATGTAAGCATATTTAAATTTAAGCACACCAAAGCATATAAGTGGTCTATTGTACTCTGGGCAAGTGCAATACTAAAAAAATTCCACAACTTCATGTTTGCGTTTTTATGGGCCAAACCATTCGTTTTTATATGCAAAACATATTCCACATTTCTCCATATAAGATTTCTTTTTCATAAGGGATTTTACATTTGTGCATGTAAGCCTATATACTGAACATCACCATGAGACAATGAGGTACATTTATTTTATACAAATTGATATAGAGATGGATAGCTTTTGCTTTTTGGTGCGTAAACATTTTTGGAGATTGCACATTATGAATGATGCTCTCAGATACAGAATGCAAAAGGAGGTGAGCAAGTTACTAAACTACGGTTACGAAAGAAAATAGCGAGTATATTTTGTAAATAGGAGTTTTATTGAGGAAAAATATAATTGTGTCCTCTTCTCATACTTCTTAAGACAGTGAGAAATGATTCTTGACGTCTGCTCAGTAATTTCAGATGAATTTATAAATGAAAACAAGATGGACCGCAAATGATTCAACATTATAGAATTTTCTCTTATATTATATATGACATTGAGGAATGTCAAATATAATGGAGTAACTTGACACAGCAATACTAAAGGTAACAATGGCCGAACACGGACATAGACGTTATAATGGACAGTATCTTTCATCAACATTCATCGAAGCCCCATCGTGTTACTGATCTCTCCCATCTACACCAACAAAACCTTCTCAGTTTTGGCCAGGGAATGGGGAAAAGCATTGACAGTTGCTTGTGATACACATATTGAAGCAAATTTTATATATAAGACACGCGACCAGTCATCTTTTGCATCACTTTATCGTTGGAAGCACCAACCTGTCACAGTATCCTGAAAAAATCCTCAATTTCCAATAGACTTGCCTTGAAGGAATACATGAATGTACTATATTACAGTGCTGTAGGTTTCGCCCTTATTATTCTCGTAAAGCAGGGTTTTGTCTTGGAAGAGCATCTCCATCACTTCAGATATGTTTTTTCTCTCTCTCTCTCTCTCTATCCCAACACGTTAGCAGTTCCTCTGTATTCTGAAAGTCTATTATTTACTTTTTTTTTAATTTTATTTTGTAAATATATTGCCACATTCATATTTCATGCATTTTACTGCATTGCTATTGCACAAGTCCGGATTATTCGGGGAAAAGGGGGAGAAAAAGAAGAAGAAAAAATGAAAAACCCACAATAAATATTGATAAATACCTCTGCCAAGGACTTGCCACAGGAAAAGCAAATGAGCATGGGCGATGGCGGAGCAGGGTGGGGCCAGGACAAAGGGTTGCGGGGGGCAGTCGGGGGCGGGGGGGGGGTGGGTAAGGACGGACGGGCTTTGTTTTGCTCTCTTCAGTGTTTACTGCTTATGCACGTCCTCACTGCGGATGATCTTGTATATGATCCAGTAGAAAATATTGAAAATGAGGAAGACGAGAGGGAAGGCCACGCGGGACACCGTGTCGATCCTCTTGGCGCGGCCGATGAAGAGCTTGCGCATCTCCTCCACAGTCTTCTCCGGGGGGTTGGCCGAGGCTGGGGCGTTGTTGTTGTTCCCCTTGATGGCCATGCCGTCCTTGGCCTGCAGGCAGGCCGGGCCCATGCCGTAGGCGGCGAAGCTGAAGCGACCCTCGCCAGCCTCGTCCTCCTGCAACACAGCGCGACATTCAATCTGTCAGGGATCAGAGAGCCGTTATCCGCTTAACACCTCCCGCACTGCGCTCCTGCGCGCACTTTTAAGAGCCACGCGCGGTGAAGAGCTGAACTCGCAGTACAAATGCAGTAAAGCCAATCCCTTTAGCACACACTAGTCCTGAAGGGCCATACAGCTGCAATGCTTTCATTTCAGGCAGGCACTTAAACACCTGGTAGCACTCATCAGCGCTTAAATTAAATGTATTTTTTCTCTCTCTCTCTCTCTCTCTCTCTCTTCCATGTTATCAGCTCAAGTAAATAAAAGTGAATTAAAGAACCTTCTGGAATTAAATCTGCCAGGACCAAAATGGAATAGATCTGGTGCAAGGACCAGGCTATGATTCTGTATGAGAAGTGAACATCATCCATTAGCATTAGCGCTGCATATTAGAAGAGAGCGCTGGTCAGTAAGCATTGATTGGACCAGCAAATTAGATCCGTCTAGCAAATTAGAAGTGGATGGATTTGAGTCATTTAAACGGATGTGAACAACAAAATATTTGTGCGCTGAAACAAGCAAAGTATTAGCCTGGGTTGATTGATGGACACGTATTTTTTTTTCCTAAGAGGTTCCTCTTGTTCCATTAATAGAGGGTGAAGCTACGTTTTCAGCTCTAAAATGTTGTGCGATTGCTTGCGGAACCTGTTTTTATACCATAACTCAAATGACATAAGTTAATTACATTTCTGCGCAGAATTATATTTCCGGCCGTAAAGGTATTTTACGACTGCCGCAATGGGCGCAGCTCCACATGTGAGCCAAGCCCCGGCTCTCCTCTCCTTTAGATTCATATCACATTTCTGAGGGAAAAAGGGGGTAGAGCAGACATTTACTAAATTAGGAGTCACCTCCTTTGGAAACAAACAGCCATTTTTAGACTCCCCGTCCTCCTTGCGTCCTTGTCTTCATGCTTCTCCATTTATAACTGTTAATGTGCCGGGGTCGTATGTGTATGTGTGTGTGTGTGTGTGTGTCGGCTGTAGGGGGAAAGAGGACAGCAGGTAGGGAGGGTGAGCACAAGAAAACGCTGAAATAGAGCGGGGAATCTCGGGTTCTCCCTTTTCTGTGTCTGCGTCGACGTACATAGATCTGATTACGGAGACTCTGACCTTTGCGTGTCCTTCAGAGGGACCGTAATGCCGCCTCTACCCATTACGGATGCTCTACTTTATTCCCCCGCCAAATGATTAATGCTCCTGACTGGAGACGTGACGAGGCTCGGCAACGAGCCGCAAAGGTGCCGTTAGCCATCTCCTCGAGTCACCCTCTCGTCTCCCAGCCCCGATTCATCACCCATCCCCCCCCACCCACAACGCCACCCCGCCCAATTAAGAACTCGCCAGTTAATACACTGCAGAAGTCAGGACTGCTGCTGAAGTCGAGTGCAGCGGGGGGTGGGGGGTTGGAAAATGGCGGGAAGGGAATCTAGCCGTGCCCTTCAAAGCGGGCCGGTGAAAAGCAATTCGTCGGCCATCGGAATGCAGATCACTCTTCCATTTGCAAGTCTGAGAAAGGCGGCGTCGAATGCCGCCTTGCCAACCTCCGAGCTCCTTCATCCATCATGATTTTTGCTGGCGACTGATGCCTGTGTATCTTTGACTGCGCAGCGTTGATTAAAGGGAGAGATTAAAAGGCAGCATGGAGAAGTAAAATCCTCAAAACATGTTGGTTGCGCTACAGCAGCCCGCTGCCTCGCGCAGGGGAAATGATAAGTGTAATCCTGTTCTGTGGTGCCATGCCTGTTTCATCCTCCATCATTACCTGCTCCGGCTTATTATTTTTTGGCATGAGAAATGGCTGTGTCTTCTTCTACCTTTCAGTAATATATCCAGCATATTTGTTTTCCTAATACATTCCTTTCCCCCCAAAGCATTCACTGTAACAAGACTCAACAGGACATTAAATACCACTGTTAGCTCAAAAATTTTAGCTTTTTTTTTTTTTCTCAAATCACTGAAACCGGTGATCGTTATAGTTATGCTGTGGCACTGAGAATACAAAGTAAATTAGAAATTTTAGTAAAAAGTAATGCATATTTTATGTCATCTCTCATTTTATTCTTTTCAGGAATGTGCAATTTTGCCCAATTTAATTAGTATTCTGTAGAGGGTTTATGTTTTGTACCATAGACACTCATGAGTGTGACTGCTTTTTGATTGAGTGTGACTGATTTTTGTATTTTTGGGTCCTTAATTTTAAAGATAATACTTTCGGCGTAAGAAACATTACAGCTAAATGGACAGTCCTGAGCAAGGCACTATTTCTGTAGGCTTGAATAAGGAACATCACTTGAATTGTATTTAAATGCATCTAATGCATAGGATTGGCGTTTACAAATATAACTTCTACAGATTATCCAGAGTAAAATGAAAACAGCAATCATTTATTCATAAAGGACAGATGGCTGAGGGAGTGCCTTTGCTCTGCTGTAAAATATTTCTGCGTCCTCTATACCACTCATCCTTTCTCATATGGGACCTCTATCAGATTGAGTTAGCAGAGACTATGACTTTGTTACGAAAAAAAGAAAAAAACGCCTGGAGAACATCTTCCCTAATATAGCAGAACTCGCTAATATGCTGATTAATTAATCAACTGCTGCTCTCTAATAAGCTCATGTCATTCTTTAACACAGCAGCAGAATATTTAGCCAAGAGGTCATGTGACTTCACCAAGTCACAAAACATGTCCCTAGATTCCGGCACTAAATAGTAATAAAATAGGATATCCATGAGCACAGCATTGACTCTCTCAGAGAGAAAGCCTCAGCACCATTCCCAATAGAAATCACCTCTGCTCCCTCATTTGTGTCCTGTTTAAGCTTTCCTGAATGTGACTTGAATAGAACCAGCGAAATTCAGACTGCACCTCTCTGAAGCAGTCACCATTGTCATTCTGATATCATGGCTGTCTTATTCTCCTGCTGTCACAACAGCTAGCATGCACAGCTCACCGAATCTGAGGAAGAACTCGCATCCCCAGGGTACTCCAACTTGTTCAACATATTTAACATATTTGCTTGAGATTCTGGTATGATATGACCACTATGCATTCATTCACTTTCACGCATGAGCAAAAATTTAGGAAATTGATTTTTTTTTTTTTTTTTCTGTTTTTGGTTTTGTTTGTATGTTTGTTTATTTAAAAACCCACAAGTTCAACAATGTTTAATTTATGCAATTATTGAAGTGAAATAACTTTATTCAGCAAGCAATGCTTTGCCGTTTTTATTTGGGGACATGAGCATTTTCATCTCCCTGAACAGAAATGTTAATTTATACAGTATTTAATTTAGGTGAACCGCTTGAGTTCAGTCCACATTGCTCTGTTTTCATCGATACCATCCAGTTTCCCCTAGTGAAGAGAAGCTTGCACTTCTCAGATCTGACCAACAGAGGGCGAGAGAGCTGCAATTCCTTTGCTCGAGACGCATCTATCTTGAGTGGGAAGTCAAGCAAAGAAAAAAAATGAAGTGTCATCTGCTATAACGAGTGTAGCGCGTAAGTGTCAACAACCACCGCGGTTGAATGACAATTTCCAAGCGTAGTAACCTATCCTTTGATATCTTCTTTCAAGTTGGAATTGTCAGTGGGACCATAGTTTTTCATTTTAAAAAAGGTATCCGTCAAGGCATCAAATATCAATTGTATCTTTGTCCTGTGGGTCTTTAAAAAATGCACCCCCCTCCCCCCCAATTAAATTAGCAGAGAAAAGACTGCGGGAACATTTGCTCTGGCTGCTCTTTAAAAAAAAATGTCAAAGCAGTTCAGAGAGCCAACATCTAAAGGTTGCAGATCAACTAATTAAATACTGGTCCTAGAGACTAAACTGGACTACAAACCATAACGGTGCAATCGTTGATATCAGTTAGCGACTACGGTGCTATAATTAACTGCGGTGCTTTAACTGACCCGCATCTCAGACACTTGAGACAAGAATATGAACAACGTTAATGCTGTTTACAAACCCAGCAGAGATAATATACAGTGCATTTTCTGAAAATGTATATGTTCATTGAATGCACAGATCATACTCATTGGCATCTTGGATTCGGATCATGTTTCAGGTTTCTCATCTGAGAAGCGAAATTATCACGGGAATGGGAGAGGGGGAGTGAGAGCTATAATCATTTTAATCATTTTAATAATTACAGCTTAATACTTAACCTCATAATTCCACAGGGCATTCAGTAAACCCTCTAGACACTGCTGAAAGTGATGCTGAATGTGTATCTGGGTCATTAATAATTAAAATTTGGTTTAAGTACCCCTGCTCTATCCCTTATGCAGTGGGTGTATCACGCCACCGGGAGAAGCATTTGCTTGTCAGCCTTTTTGCATTGATGTGGAACCCAGGAATTGTTGACTAATAAACCTTCACCCATTATAAGCCACACTAGGAATTTTAGGACTGCAGCACTGGGATTTGGGATTTACTTTGTTTATGTTTAAGTTTCTTATTATGCTAAACCATAGTAGACTGTCTGGGAGAGTCAGGGAAACACACATAACAAGGGATTATAAAATGTTTGCATTGGTTTCAGCTGTACTGGACGAAACTACCGTTACGTGTCACCTTCCATTCAATCCACATGGGCGCTATACCTCATTAACGCTGGCAAGTTAATGTCTTATTCAATACAACGGCTTTGAATTTATGATATCATGGCAAAGTGCTAACATGATTGAGTAAATACAATGAAATTAACCTGTCGCTTAAGACACACAGTTCTACAAATAAGCTTGCTGGCAAAAATCAGAGGGTGCTTTGCTGTGATCTGATCATCTCTGGAGAACATGCAGCTTTCTCAGGAGTTAGCAGACTAACTCCTGAGAGGCATTACAAACAGTAGAAAGCTTGTATAATATTGTCCACTCCAAAACTGAAAAATGCCAAAGGTCTGAGGTCAACAAGAAAACCCTGGCAAAGATGGCCGCTGAAACGTGTCACCTGACAGGTGTTTCAGTTGAAAAGGCGCTCAGCGTAGAACTTGTAAATGTGCAGATTCATTAATATTGCAATGCACATTTTTTGGTCTCAGCTCAGGATTAGATGGAATAACAACTGAACTTTAAAACGGACGGTAATGGGAGAGCGTTCGGCTTTGAAAGAGCGAGCGTTGATCTAACATTGCACAAGAGTACTATCAGTCTTACATTTTAGTTCCCCAACCAAAATTGCATCCTGCCATTGTCATCATTATTGTAGAAAAAAAAATGGGAGAGAACAATCAATCACTAAGACCAATTATTTTGTATGTTATATATATTACTGAAGTGAACTGAAGCCAACGCCTTAAGGTCCAGTAAACGACATGCTTTATTCCATATATCTTTCGGGGTTAGACATAGTTTTTCAAAGTTTAGACAAACAGAGCCATGACTAAAAATTTGCATGATATTATTCCTGTGTGTGGATGCTGCTTTGAATAGATCTAAATGAAATATTTGTCCGCACATACTTTATTAATTTATCACATTTTTTCCACAAAAAGGGTGCAAGGTCACACTGAGTAGCCACAATTAAGCAAATTGAAGAAAACAAAAATATAATAAAACAAAAAAAAACAAACAAACAATTAAACAAGCACAGAGAACACTCCGGAAACATATTCAGTATTTTGAAAGCAATATGCTGTTGCAGTGCCCATATTTCCCTGACCAACAGAAGGCTGGAAATTGTGTGTGATGGTGACATAACTAAAATAATATAAATGCAGTATTGACGGTGGACTCACTTGGCATTTGAAGTTGTATGAGGGGTAGTCTGTGAACTTCACCAACTCTTCATAAATAAGTAATCATAACACATAATCATTTCTACATCTTTTCTTGCCAGGGAAATTCCATTGAGAAGACATTTCTCTTTTTTCAAGGACACGCTAGGAGAAACTGCACATCGAAAAGTCGCAAGCAAGGCCAGAGAGACAGTAACGGGGGTAAAGCCCCTGGAGCAATTTTGGGGTTAATGGCCTCGCTCAAAGTTCATTGGCAAGTTGCATTAAGTTCCTCCAAACTTCTCTTTTGATCAAGTCAGAATCCCAGCCCCCAATGAAGGCTTGAGCCAGCCACTCTCCAGTTACCAATCAAACAACCTACTGTTAGGCTACCCTGCTTACTCAAACGGATAAATGATCCCTGAGCCCCACTTATAATCCTCAGTGTTGTCTGAAACAGCCCACTACTGAGTATGGACGTTGTTTACAACTTTTATCCCAAACAGTATGAATGCTCAACACCATGCAAATGAATACCTTCAGATACAGGCCTTCTCCATACCTGAGAGTAATCCACTGCACTTTAATGATTATTTTTGATGACTGGTTAAATTGACAACGAACTTTCACTTCAGGTGCACCAGCAAAGACATTTTTGGTGTGATACAAATGATTGATTTTAGTGTGGTCGCAGGGAGAAGGAAAGGCCATGGGCCAAACCAGGGCAAGCATCAGCATTCTTTTCAGTGTCGACCTGAACAAGGCGAGGGTATTATGCTTGTACCCACCCTCAGGGTACACCATTGTTTGAAGAAACAGATGCAAATCTGTAGAGCTTTCGATAGAATCAATATTTCTTCCACAATATCCACAATTTGGCAATCCAGTTTCAGAACAATCACTAAATCACCAGAAACATTAGTCATTCTTCAATACTGACAGCAAATTTACAGTAAATGATAAAGACTCTACACATTATTGCAGTTGTTCTCAATTACAATCATTAATGTGTGGGCATAACACAACTGAAAACAGCATCCATAATGCACTAGAGCAGATAAGTCCTGAAGCATGATGGGAGTAGGGGTCGAAGCTCACCTTGAGGTGTCGTCTCCTCTTGCGGAAGCGTAGCAGCTCCTTGTGTTGTCGTGCGATGAAGTTGACGGCAGCATACTCCAGCAGAGCAGAGAACACGAACAGCAGGCACACTGCCATCCAGATATCAATGGCTTTCACGTAGGACACCTGCGGCGGAGCAGACAACCAGTCAGAAACACGGAAACTATGTCCAAGGCAAGGCCTGTACTCCAGAGGAGAGATAGGAGGCATAAACAAATAAGATACAAAATCCAATTTTGACGATTAAAATTTAAAAAATCTTCAGTGGAATACACTCATGGGGAAAAACACAATTATCGGAAACGCATTAGACTATGCTATTATAATTAATGTTTAGTAAAACATTAACAATGGCCTTACACTTCCTTAAAATTACATTTATTGATTTTGTTTTTCCAGTATTAATAAATATGAGACAGCTATTTAGAAAGACTATCCGAGAAACTCCATGCACAATTACAATTTGCATTGATTCTATGTACCATACCCCATCTTTCATACTCAAGCCATCTCAGAATTGTACATTTGTATGATTTCTACTAGTCCAGCATTGGATTCTTTCACCAGTGAACCTACAATGCCATTAAAGGTGTACATTTAATGATCTTTAACATGGGTAATAATGATTATAAAGCATTAACAAATGCAAAGGAACTTAGTCTGTTGGACGCAATTATTTAGAATGCTTTCCTGATATTAATGACAGTGAAAATGCTGTTTGTCTTTAGCATTATATTACATTTAGAATATTATTAGAACCTCATTTCATTTTTGTTGAATTCTTTTACTGATAATACTGAATGTTTATGCTATGAATTCTTAAGTGTCATCACATCTCTGCGTATACGTTGATAGCTCTTCATTTAGAAAAGACCAGGAAAACATTGAGTACATAAATAAAATGCATCATCCTGCAGTTTCTGCACGTGCTCATTGCACATATTCTACATAAGCCCGCGTTTCAAACTGGTACATGTTTCTGGAAATGCCACAACAACAGATGGGCCCATTTGTTTACATGTTTCATTGACCCTTTTTTAAAAAGCCACAGCCGCCAGGTAACCTGACTTTTAGCACGTAAATAAAGTTGTACAACATAATGTACCATCTTGTAGAGTAACACCAGAAATTCTCTCTGTCAAATATCACATAGTTCAGTGTTTGACATTTTTCTCAATCAGCTATGCACAAGAAGACAATCCAAGAAGCTCAACATTTTGATTTTGAAAGTGTTTTCAAGGCTAGAAATGACATATACTGAACAACAAAAGAAATGCAAGTTAATTAAAGGCAGACTGGAAAATAAGTTTGCACGTAATTATTTTAGAAAATCAAATTTATTACTAGCGCGTGCACATTTAGACTTGTTTCATCAAATTTTTCTTCATTTTGCTGTCACTTTGACTGAGTAACCATATGAGTACATTAACTAACTTGCTAACTTGCATTTCTTTTGTTGCTCTGTATATATATTTTATGTCACAAAATACTCGCAATGTTTCCACGAGAATGTTTATGTGATTGCATCTTACTATTGCCACCCTGACGCTTGCACAATTTTTGTCCCCGCAATGCCACGCAATGGGTTATGGCAAGGCGTGTCATTTCGGTGGTATGCAGTGGGGCCTTGTTTGCGCACTGTACACGCATAAGTTACGCACTATCTACACAATGCGCGGCCAAAAATTCGAACTATGCACAAAAAATGCATGAACACTTTGAGAGAAGTTCCTGCCATGCGGGAATGGTTCATGACGTGTGCGAACTATGCATGAGCTGGGCATACCATGATCACGTGAACAACTCGTGACAACATCCTAACATGGAACGCATTGACACGCACGGTCGGCAGTGTTCGCGCTGAGTTCGCGTAGTGTTCATGCGAGGCTCACGCAAGTGGCACGAACATGGCACGAACATTGAGCGCTGAATGTGTGCCAAATTTTTGAACATTCAAAAATTCTCTTTACGACATGGCATGTACCCCCGCACCCTTTACACACTCCTCACGCTCATTCCTGAAGACTTTAATCATTGCCATGACGCATTACTTGGGATTGCGGGAACAGTAATCGTGCAAATGACAGGGTGGCATAAGAATAGTTGAATATTGCGACTGATGATGGACTGGCTGCACTTCAAAGAGTTAGCTGTCATCAAGAGTTGCAAGTTGAACTGAGGATAATGTATTTAATTCGTCTCTATAATTATCTTAACCAAAGAGGAGGGGCAAAAACTAAAATTTAAATGGCAGCATAAATTTCTCTAAAAATGAAATAAAGTTTGATTACTTTATTCTTTCTAGGATGTAAGAACGGACCATTGGAAATTATTTTTTGTTACTGTTGTCGAGAAAAGCCATTCTACCAGAGTGAGCCGCATACAGAGCGGTTCTCGGTTCTTCAGCGAGGAACCGTCTTCCCTCTTCCCAGGCTGAGACTCACTTTATTTGACAGGTCAGTGGCCACTGTGGCAGTGGAAGGCAATTTAGGTGGCATTACACAAAGCACGGTTCAGAAGACATCATTTAAATGATGAAAATGGCTGGCCCCAGGAAGCTCTGGAGAGAGAGCTGGCACCACATCTCATTGCCACTGCTGATTTCCCAAGGCCAGGCCGACAAGAGAGCTTTGGAGTTTATTTGATTACCTGTAGCTATTCCATAAGTGCTGATATTACACACCCCTCCCTCCGTAACAGAAAAAATATAGCTAAAAGTAAGAAAAACACTTAAGTACTTCAAACAAAACCTGCAAAGAACTTGGAATCCCCACTGTGTGCTTTTGTGTTAGGTCAAGCAGCAATGGTGAGAAAAAGATTGGATATAATTTGCTCCGCAGATTTGTCATTCTGAATTTGCAATTTAAAAGGAAACTGAGTAAAGCAACACCGGTGTAATGCTGGAATCTGGATGTCTTGCTCTCGCTCATGGACCACAATACAATGATTCTGAGCCAAAGAGAATATACCTTATCTGAGCTGTATTGTGTGATCATTACTGTGACAGTTGAACTACATAGGAATCATGGGTCACTGGTTCATTTTTCAGAGCGAGCGAGTTGTCCTCCATACCAACAAATGAAATGGAGGATGCTTTCCGATGATGTTAAATGCAGTCTAAGATGTGAATATGAATTTATACATCCAACATTGCAACATTTTCAGGGTTAAATCAACTCTTAAAGAGTCTATTTGGCTCCACTTTGGTAAGAGTGGACTCAACTCTGTAAGATGTCATTTGTCTCTGTAAGTCGAATTAACTCTGAACAATTTCCCTCATTACTTTTTTCAAATAAAAGTGCACTTTTATTGAGGACCATTTGACTAATACTCTTAGCCTTGGAGAACACACATGAGCTTACTTGATGCAAATTTAAACTGAAACTCTTCTTCTGCATGGCATTCCCTGAGCGCTATCTGAGCACAAATTTAGTCTCTATGATGTTTTCTTGCCCTTTTACCCTCCCTGTCATCATCTCTTTTTCCCTCCCACTGCTTCTATCCTTCCCTCAGTCAATGTTTCCCACACACACAAACAAAAGCACACACGCACACACACACACACACACACACACAAACACGAGCATATACACATACAAACACACACGCGCACACACGTGCACACACATATATAAGAATGCACTGTTACACATACATACACAAACTCTCTCTCACACACACCCGCACACGGACGCACACACACACACACACACACACACACACACACACACACACACAAACACAAGCATAGACACATACAAACACACACACACATATAAGAATGCACTCTTACACATACACACAAACTCTCTCTCACACACACACACACACACACACAGACACACACACACACACACACGTACACTGCTCCCTCACCTTAGGCAGTGAAGCTCGAGAACCGGAGCTCTGGGTGGTCATGGTGAGCACGGTGGTGATGCCCAGCCCGACTCGCGCTGGAGCGGCGTCCATGTTGATCCAGAAGGAGACCCAGGACAGGATGACAATCAGCAGGCTGGGGATGTACATCTGGATCAGGTAATAACCCATCTGCCTCTCCAGGTGAAAACGGGCCTCGATGCAGGTGAACTTCCCTGTAATACAGAGGATCATGTCCTTGGGTCAAGGGCCAAAACAATAAACTTCCTCTATAATGACAATAATATTACATTCACCTTCCTAATGATAAATCAATATACTTTTTTTCCCCTCGGATGTAAAATTGCCAATTTGTGTGTGTTGCACGTGCCCGCATTCATGTGTGTGTGTGTACTTAGGTGTGTTTGCGTGCCCTTGCGTGTATGAATATGAAAGTGTATGTATGCGCGCATGTGCCTATGTGTGTGTGTGTGTGGGGCTCCATGTTTCTGCAAACATATGAGCGTGTGTGTGTGCATGTGTGTACCTGCGGCCCTGCGTTTCCGCACACACGCGAGTGAGTGTGTGTGTGCATGTCTATGTGTGAGGCCCTGAATGCCTTGTTAAAATCCCTGTATTAGATCATTCAGTGCTCGTTTGAGCTTAGACAATAAAGCTAAATTCACTTTCCATGAAAACTCATTTTCCATTTGACTGGCTTGTGCTTGGACAGTCTCCTGATATTTCCTCTCTTGCACAGGGGAACAAAAGAGAATTGACCAAAAAAAGAAAGGGAAAAAAAGGACCTTGGCGTCTCAACCTTGCAAATCAATGGCAGATGGTTATCTCACCTAATCTGGCATGTGCTGTATCCGAATTCATTACATTAATCCTCCTGTAAACCAACCACGTGAGGGCAGTTGAATGGTGAGAAACTGCTGCACAGAGTGCTGAGTCATGGCATACAATTTGTATGTCTTATTCTATTTTTTTTTTATTATCACTATTTTGGATTTCATTGCATTCCTTTTCAATGGACATATCACAATAAAAGCATCGATCTTCCTAACAACAGCTTTTATTCATGAAACTTTTGGATACCAGACTAAACTGAGTATGCTTTTTGTTATGCTAATGCTCTTGAGATGAACAATGTTTCACTGTGCTAAACGCTGTTTCATCCATTTAATCAGCTTATATCTAGTCAAGACAGCTGTCTTTGTCACGACTTTCAATTCGATTAAATTTAGCCATAAAGGATTGTTTGGAAGCAGGCAAACTGTTTTATTCATGGTGAATTTATGGCTAAGACACCCTCGGAGGCTTTTAGCATGTTGGGAGAGTACTCGGATTTTTGCATTTATTTATTTACTTTGCGGACAAAAACACGGAAGTTTAATATTCAAACAACGTTGCACGAGGGTGAAACTGCATTGCACCAGAACCATAGTAATCAATGTCACGTTCAGCAGTTGAGCCACTCCGACGGGAAGAGGGGAGGAGATAAGAATTAAAACGGATATGGAGGCTGCGGAGCGTAGAGGGACACGGAGCCAAGAAGCGCTCTCTATGGCTCAATGGATCGATAGACTGTCGTTAATACGCCTTGGAAAAAAAATGACACTCGGATGGCCTCGGAATGCTTGATCGCGAAGCACCGGTGTACGTACGCAGTGCAGTGTGGCCGCCGATGAAAGATAGTCCTGCGGAGTGGTCCGCGAGGAGAGAAAAAAAGCCCTCTGGGGAGGCCTCGCCGCCTCTGATCACGAACCCAAAGATAGCACGATCTCGCAGCCAGAGCAACAGACTGCGCCATTCTGCGCTTACTGACCACATGACCGCAGTCCAAGCCCGGGCCAGGTAGCTACCTGCCAATTGTGCAACGTGCTATGTCACCGTGCACGACAGCATCTGTAAGTGTGTCACTGCTGGAGGCAAAACAGCACAGATTAAAAAAAATAATAAATCAATTGAAAGGGGAAAAAACAAGCACGCCTTTTCTCATTCTTTGGCGTATTTATACTCTCCGAGCTGTAATCTGACTATTGCCAGTCAGGAGGTAATGTACGTTAATGTTCTTCTGTTCTTTTCGCACATAACATGCACGAGGCTTATTTTGAATTCGATTGAATCATCACTGCAGATTTTGGTTCATGTTCAACACAAGTAAATTTTACTCTCAATGTTAATTTCATCTCTGGGAGGAGTAGTTCCATCACACAACAACATTTATAGGTGAAATAACAAGAGCAGTACTCTTTAGTTTAGTACTCTTGAAGTTTATTCCCTGATCTATTAGGTGGGTTATTGCTTTTTGTATTATGGCTGCAATTCTTGGGAAAACGCTGCTGAGCGTTTACCCGATGACAAGTCCCCTGCAAAAAGTCAAAATGACCATGTATGCATCGGAAAATATCGGTTATTGGCTTTTCCAAATGTGTCAAAAATATATGAATCTGTATTTTTATCTTCTTACCTCATTTAATATATAAAATTTAAAAGGTAATGTAAACCAATCCCTTCTATCTAAGTAAATTTATTTTATCTATCTAAGTAAAATATTTTAGCTTTCAAACACTTTACTTGTTCTGCACACGTTCTGCACTTCTGCATAGGAATTAATATAAATATTTAGATAACAGCGTTCATCTAAGGCAGAGGTAAATTGGAGGAGATTAAAAAGTAAATAACAACACTATTTTAACTCAAAATTTCCCAAGCTGTGTATAGGTTAGTGAATGATTTGTTACACCAATGAATTGCCTCTGTTTCTTGCCCCCACAGCCCTTACCAGGAAAAAATGCATTAGATACTGGACTGATTGAAAATCATTTACCCTGGTACAAGGTGCCATATAATTGTTCTAAGACAAGCACAATAAATCCAGATTATTTATGTAAGGGGCACAGTACTGTTGTAGATTTCTAAAATGGCCTGCAGTGCTGTTTCCATTTTATCTGAACTGTAACAAATCCAGCCTGGCAAAATCAGCTGGGCAGATGGTTCTTCAGCTGAATTACTGGCTCATAAAGGATGAAGGAGAATATAGTAAAGATTTTTTATTTTTTTTTCTTGGTGTTCGAACTGCAAATCAGCGCGTACGGCAACTTTAGTTGAAAAACTAAGTTCAACAAAAATAGAAGAAAAACAAATAAAAAAATGCTTCAAGTCCAATGCTCTCAACCACAATGCAGTTTTAATCAAAACAAAATGAATTCATGAATAATAAAAGTTGCCTTTCTTCTGAGAGGGCCTTGTTTAAAGGAAAAAGGCAGTCTTTTGAAAGGAACTAACCTGTGTTGTAGTTCTTGGTGCAGTACCTCAGGTCCTTCTCCTCTTTCAGAATAAACTGAGGTAAAGTCAGATCATCGGCGACCTGCACAGCTCCCTTCTCATCCCACTCGAATATGAGGTCATTCATGGTGTAGCCAACTGCAGAGGAATAGCCGTAGTCAGTCCATTTTTTTTCCACACAGAAGTGAAATGAAAATATTTTACAGAAAATATAAAGTATGGCAAGTTCATTCAATACGCCATCCCTTGAAATATAGTGAGATTTGGACTGAGAATATTGCTTTAGCCAAGTTTGACATTTTCTGTCTTTTTTTGAGAATTCGTGCGGCAGTATTCTGCCCATCTGTCACAGTGGCCTGACACGAGATGTGAGATGTGAGGCTGTCTTTGGCTCTCTGCCGACCCCAGCGCTACTACCTGAGCAGCGGTTAAAGCTACCTAACTTTAGAGCTAACGGCTGATTGCTGGGGAAGCTTCAGCTATTTCCATAGATAGCAGCGAGGTGAAGGCTTTGCAGAAGATCGCAACTTTAATGTAAAAATGTGGGCCCGTAGAATCGGGAGGGGGTGGAGGAGAGGCAGGAAAGCGCGTGGGCTCGGATTGACGGATGCGTCTGCTCGGAGGCACACTTATATTATTACCCTCTACATCATCTCATTCCACACCAGCTCCGCATCCATCTCATTGCCACAAAATAAATATGCTCCTTGCTTCCAGCTTTACGGGTAATGGAGTACTCACAGCTCTCCAACTGCATAATGCAGGTCTGGACGTCCATGGGGAAATTCTTCAGGTCCATAGGGCAGGCCAAAACTAATGTTATTCTGACAGAAAAAAAATAAACAATGTTTAAGAGTCAGTAACAGGTTAAACAACTATATCGTCCACACGAAATGGAATTATTAAACTGGTCGCATGGTGTCAATTGATCATCTCAGTATTGAAATCAGGTTTAGTTGAGAAGAAATTGCATCATGTAAACAGTTTTAGGGGTATCAGAGAAAAGTTATTTTGTCGAGTGCAATTATAAGAAATCATGGACTATCAATTTCAAATATCAATTTCTTTATTCAAGGTTGTGATATTTATATACTGAATGCAGTATTGTTCATAAACAGCAATGCCACGTTATAAAAAATATATTCAAACAGAACTTGCTACAAAGATTCTACTACTGTAGCAACCACTACTACAGCTGCCTTTACTACTACTATTAAAAGCAGAAATTGCCATTCACCCTGTTCATTATGATTTCTGAAACTACATAAGCGCCTCTGTGTCAGTCTAGAGTGCTATACCACAAGCCACATGTCCTCACTGATTGAAATGCTCTCCACACTGCACGCACACAAAGGCAATTGGCTGTCATGAAATTCTACAAGCATTCAGCAAAATCCAAATGGTAATGATAACGTCATATCAAAATGTATGAGTCGTAGCGCCATGGAAGTCCCTTCAGGTCGCACAATGAGCGCTAGATAGGCTCAAAATGTTCAATGGGGAAAATGTAATGAAGAGGGGGGGATAATGTAATGAACGTTGAGTATTGCCACGCTAGAACGCAATGACTTTAATGGAACCTTCAATATCACAGTGTACTTTCAGCAACTGACAAACATTCCCTGCCGCATTCCGGGGAATGATTTAAGTGTGTGGGTTCAATTTTCCGCGCTAGCATTACTCTGATAGCGCTGCACAGCCAAGGTGAGATAAAAGTGTTTTTTATGAACAATTTCCTATCTGGCGGGATACTGTTGCTGGATCTACAAGGTTTTTGAGATGGTATCAAATAAAGGTAAAGAATCCTCTACATTGTATTTCGTTTCTTATTACCAATGTGTACTGATTCCAGAGGCGTGCGAAAACCAAAATATTTTGCTCCAGTCACCATTTATGGGGTAAATACCACAGTTCATCAGCCAGGGAGCTGGTTAGTGATATCAGGTGGTGAGTTCGTTTGTGGAAACACAGGGGAGGATTTTCATTTTTCTTCATGACCCCTAGATTTTCCTCCTTCCATTGACTGCATGATGCTCAGACAGTATGAATAAGAGTGGGTGAGTTAAATATTGAGTAAATTATTGGTGAAGGAAAATATACCTGATTTCAGGCACATGTTGTTGCACATTGCGATATTCTTCCCAATTCTTAAGCAGCACAAAGTTGCTATTTGTTAACAAGCTGAATTCTGCTTCGTACAGCCAGGTATGGGGCCAACATTTTTTTGCTTGCTGCTTTCAATATGTGAGGAAACCGCTACACTTTCAACCCAACGGACTATTCAACAAAGAAACCACTGACTATATTCTTTCCCTTATGAATACAAATGAGTAAATTTTAAGTATGCGCTGGTCATTCATCGGTCTCTTTGTTCATGTGATGAAGTTTTTTTTTTTTTTTTTTTGCTGTGAACTAAAAACTAAAACGAATTAACTTCTGGGATAGATCACCAGTCGCGGGTCAGTAGGTAAAGGAGGGAACATTCAGCAGTGGAGTGGAAAGCAATTAGTGACCTCGGATTAGATGGGAATGTGATTTTTCAAAGCTAATGTAATCATATAATGGACTATAGCAGAATGTGGCCAATCCAAGAGTTTTCAGAAGTGGAAACACAGGCTACGTACGTTAACCTTGGTCCACATATTTGGCACCTCTTTTTATGTAATTGTTGACCACGTAGTAAATAAATGTTATTTATAGATTATGTTATTCCTGGCATTGCTCATTTATCTCAGTGGATTAATGCTGCGAACAATCCCTTTCCATTTCAAGAGAACCTAATTTTAAAAAAAACAGCCTCTTAGAATTCTGGGATTGATACTTTGGTAGGGCGGAAACCAGCATGCACAGGGCTTCCCCAGGCCGGAGATTGAGATACAGTAAGCAGGAGTGTGACACACCTGGTATGATGACACAGATCCAGTCCGGGACCCCTCACCTTATACTGTACAGGACATTGCCGTTTTTTGAAATCCGCAGCAACTTGTTATCCGTGGTGACACCGTGGAAATTGGCTCCCTTTTCATTGGCAAAGAACAGGTCAGGTTTCCAAATGGAATCCAACATAGAAGGGTCCAGGTCCAGCGAGTCATCGGGGTACTCACTGTAGGCCAATCGAGGGTCATTCCATTGCTGTCGCAGGAAAATGTTCACTCTGTAGTCCTACAAGGCAAGGATTTATGACAAAACATGGAAACAGAATCACTTGAAGTGAGAATACAGAACATGTTCTACAAATGGAGCTGAATAAAGACCTATGCATGACTTTACACTCACAGCAACAACAACACAATTAAGACACAGTGGTGCAGTCAAAGCTGAATCAAGTGTTCAGAAGATAATAGCATTAACCCCTGATTAGACTCACTGCTGATGCAGATTGAGTGAAACCCATAAGGTCTTTGGATGTGTTCATCACTTGAGAAAACAAAACTAACAGAATATTTTGTTCTCTCTCTCTCTCTCTCTCTCTCTCTCTCTCTCTCTCTCTCTCTCTCTCTATCTCGCTCTTGCTGTCTCTCTCCCTCACTTACCAATGTAAATAATACAATTGATAATTGCTGACATACTAACCAGTTCTAACCAACAGGAGAATCATTATTCCTCAAAAAAGAAACTTCCATATCACAGGACTAAAACAGGATGTTTTAGTGTAACAAAGTATGTTACAGTTGATTGGCATGTTAGGAAGGGTTTGGCTGGATACTGCCAGTCCCTCTAATGGAGATGCTTAGGGCGGATTAAATTCCAGAAAAAAAAAAACGTAATAAATTGTAATAAATTTTAAACTTACTGTGGACAAGAATTGTTCAATTGCATCATAGACTGAGACATAGGACTTGATTTTTCCCATTGCATGCGATGCATTTAAGGATTACTACAAGCTTCTCCGCGATCCATCAATAGATGTGCTTTTTTTGGTATTCATTTTTATTTATGCATGTGCTATGCGCGAGCCACGAGTAGGCACGATTGAATGAGGGGCGATCCATCGTATAAGGTCTCGCAAACTTCAGTATTAATACTGACACCTTGTATTGAGCCCCTAGGGAACAAGCAAAAGAATGGGGCATACATAATTCACTTTTTTGCTTTTCTCAATAGGCTGCTTCCATTTATTTTGTGAATATTTGCCTAATAAAGCATTTCATTTTTTTTTTTAAGTCATTACATGAAAGTTATCGGGTGCATTTATGGAGTGATGATAAACAACAAAATGACATTCTACACAGTCCGCCATCACCATTGATTGCCCCGTACCTTTGACTATAGTCTACTGTGAAGAAAGCTCTGGCTGCACAGGCCACTGGGCAGTGTGGCTATTGTAGTACGTCATCCAAGTATCTTTGAAGTACTGTTAAAATTCTTGTTGGTTGCATATTGTATAGCCTACTAGCGAGGTGGTCAAGATCATCTTCTTCCAAAAACACAACTCTGGAATTGAAATATTTTAATTTGCAATGATTGATTACATTAAGTACGGGCAAATAAAGCCAGATATCCTTAACCTTTAGAAGAGAAATGTCCCTGGCACCCCACTTTTGTCCAGTTCAGTCCACTATTTGACTTTATATTCATCTCTCCCTCCAGATAATCAAGCCTATTTAGTCTACACTTTGTCAATTGATCTCAAATGTAGGCTACAATGCATATTCAATAACCCAAAATTGCTGTTCCAATATGAGTGGTTAGAATGAAATAAAATCCAGAAACCTTTTTTTTTTTTTTTACAGTCACTTTATATCACAACTGACATTTTTTGAGTGTTCTTAAACCATGCTGCTTTGCAAACACAGGCACAGCACACAGGTCCCACTGTTAAGTCATAATTATTTTCAATTCGATATTCCAAAAGTAATAAACATTGATTTAAGAAACATGATATAGTACATTATTTACATTACTATAGTCCCATGGTTAATTATGGACACAATATTGAGTCAATGTTTGTTGACACCTGGAGAAATTAGAAGTACTTTGCACTACAGTTTGATGTAATTCTCTCAAGTCATGAGCAGATTGGTTGATAAGTTCAAGCAAGACATAAGATATTCCCTTGCACATCCTCATTTGAATGACACTCCTGCTGGTTCCATCCAATTCAATGGAAATGCCCCCTGTAATAAAACTACACCCATGATATTCCTTTCTTCGCCCAGATCCATGTAGACCTTGTGGTTGGATCAGGCCCACAGTGTTTTTGTAAATGGTCTCTGTATAATTGTAGCATTCCTCAGGGACATTCATTTATATTTATTGATATAGATTTTTTTTATTTGTGAATGATCCTTAGGCTTTTGAAAAAATATTGTTATAGCTCTTATCTGGGATACTTTATATTAGTCACGTGATGTCAAGACTTTTGCAGAAACATTTTGTCAGTGAGAACTCGGAGACTTCAGATAGTGACCTTCAAACTACCAATATCACAGCACATGGGAAATCACTGTTCCAGTTTAAATGTCTATTTATACATTTATGATGTCAAATAGCCCTTTTACATTGTCAGGAGGTTCACTAGCATTTCCATTAAAATAGAATTACGCAATAGCAGATCTGCTCAGGGCAGGGACGTGTGGTCAGGGTAGGCAGTGACTTCTTTTTTATCACTCGATTTTGTCAACCTGTTTCCGCGTACTATACCTGATTGTCAATCAATCAATTTGACCTTTTTTTCCCGGCCAATTAAGCCTGTAATGTTTAAGAGGTGATAGGGACAAAAAGATTAATTTACCTTTATGCTTTGATTCAGGACTGCAAGGAAGTAAATCTTAATCATTAATTGGGAAAAAATCTCAATTCTCGGTAATTCCGCATATTGTTTTGATCTTTTGTTTAGTGGATTATGAAAGAAGACTGAAAATAAAATCCCTATTTTTAAAAAATGGCATTAAAAAGTATGTGTTTAAGGGGGGAAATATTATCATAAACATATTGACCACACATTGAATGCCGCATAAGAAAGGTTTTAATATTTGTTAATGGCATTGCATTAGTTTTCTCTAAGCAAATATGGATAAACTTGCTGTCTCATGAGCATTTTAAGTTCGATGCACTGAGCAATAATGTCGCAGATGGAACTGGCACACCATTCTGCCATTTAGTCTTGTAAATTAGTTAAGTTACTAATCAAGCAAAGTCATGGAGTTATGGTTTGTTTAACGGTGAGGATTCTGTCTCCCCTAACTGACCTCCGATGGCACGTCACTGACTCAGGATATATAAAGGGGACCAGATCCACTGGATCTTATTGTGCTGCATTCCCTTAATTATCTAACTATAAACACTGAATTACTGTGCCATGAATAAGTATTTGTCCCCTCCAATTTTCTGCTGTTTTCTTTCATTTTTAAAATGTAAGTGTTTCAGATCATCCTACTAATCCTTATTGAGACAAGAACAATGTAAGCACAAAATGCAGCTTTTAAATGACCATTTCATTTCATTTCAAACTTATATCAACCATTTGAAAAATATAATTGCCCCCTTAAACCTAATAGCAGGTAATACCACTCTTGACTGCAATTACAGCGATAAAAAATTTTGAATGAATTTTTTTACATTGCTGCAGAGGAATTTTAGCCAACTCTCCTTTGCAGAATTGTTTTAATTCAGCCACATTACACACTGGAGGGTTTTCAAGCATGGACTGCCTGGTTAATGTCATTCCATAGTATTTTAATTGCATTCAAGTCAGCACTTTGACTAGACCACCCCAATTATTTCATCGTATTTCTTTTGAGCCATTCAGATGTGGACTTGCTTGTGCGCTCTGAATCATTGCCCTGCTGCGTAACCCAACTGTGCGTGAACTTCAGGGCAAGAACGGATGGTCAGATATTCTCCTTCAGGATTTTCTGATTGAAAGCAATATTCATGGTTCCATCAATTATGGCAAGACACCCAGGTCCTGAAGCAGCAAACCAGCCCCAAACCATCACAATACCACAGCCATGTTTGACTGTTGGTACGTTGTTCTCATTGGGGAATGTTGTGTTAGCCTTATGCCAAATGTAATGCAGGACCCATTTTCGTCAGAAAGTTCCACTATAGACTCAGCAGTCCACAGAGTGATATCACCCCATAAGTCTTGGGAGCGATTTAGTAAATTTTTTTATTTTTTTTTGGCAAATGTGAGATGAGCCATTAAGATCTTTTTGGTCTGCAGCAATTTTTGCAGTTCTTTCCTGGATGCCATTTTTGCCCAGTCTCTTTCCTATTGTGGAATTATGAACACTGACCGATGAGGCAAATGGCTCTTTTGATATTAGTCTGATTTCTTTTGTGATGTCCTGGATGAGGTGTTAATGTGCTCTTGTAGGAATTTTGGTTGGCTGTCCACTCATAAGAAGGTTCATCACTGTTCCAAGTTTTTCCCATTTATAGATATTGGCTCTGACCATAATTTGTTTAAGTCCCAGAGCCTTAGCAATGCCTTTGTAACCCTTTCCACATTGAAAGATGTTGATGACATTGTGTCTTATCTCTTCTTGAATTTATTTACATTGCGGCATCATGCACTGCTCATTACCTCCTTCACATTGCCAGAGAGGCTCAATTTAAGTGATGTTTTAATTCAACAGGGCTGGCAATTATGCTGCCTGGGTGTGTCTAATGAAATTGAAACCAATTGTCAATTAAAGGTGTTTAATGGGTTAACTTAATAACTATGAGGCTAATTACTTTTTTTCACAAATACGGTTAGATATCATTTGTTCTTGAATAAATAAAATCATCATTTAAAAACCGCATTTTGTGTTTTCTTGGGTTATCTGGTCTAATATTACTATTTATTTGATGATCTGAAACATGACCTGTGACAAATATGCAAAAGTAGGAGAAATTGGGAAGGGGGCAAATATTTTTTTCTCAGCAATTTATAGAGAAATTGCTAATAATATGTACAAAACCTGCTGTAAAAATCACAAATGAGGGTTCTGACTCAGAAAGCAAGGGATGGAATAAAATACAAAAAAAAAAACTAATATTTTTCCCCAACTGGGCAGCAGCTGGATGATGGTGCGTTAAGGGCAATTATAAGGCTGACACATTAACATGCTTTCTGCCAAGCTATGCATCCTTCAAGACTGTGTGGAGATAAGAATACCCATTAGCAAAGGTCATTAAACTGTTCTGATGTGGCACAGACATACAGATGGGAGAATGAAAATGGAGCAGGTGACCTTTAAGACAGCAATCAGCCATATCATTACCTTGCCTTTCTCCAGAGGTTATCTGATGATAAGCTGTTTATCTCTAACACACAGCAGTATGAGATTAATTTATGAACTGTTGAGAGAGGCACATTTTAACAACGCACACTTGCATGTTGATGATTGTAATTTGGAGGATGTGTTGATTTACTATTTGTGGTGGAACTCGCATCAATTTTTACAGGGATTGTAGTTAGCAGTCTCCCCTCGGTTATTATGCCATTACACGATCCTTGCTTGCGTTCTGCTTAGCAAATATAGTAACATGCTCATAGAATGGGACACATTTAGCATTTTTTATGGGAACATTTCCTGGGAAGGAAGCAGTAGAGAGAGTGTAAATGGCGTAGCAATGAATAATTTCTTGCTTGCTGATGAACAAAATTGAAACACATCCACAGGAATATGTCATAGACTGTTTTCCAGTCAACCATGCCACAACTCACCAACAGGGGGTGGTCAAATAACCAAAAATGTTTCCATAAATATCAGCTTTTTGAACTCCTGCTGTACTGTTTTTGCTGAAGTTGAGATTTAAATTGATTAAATTCTGTGTTGACTTTCGAGCTGTAGTTCTGTGGTGGTAATTATGTTATCAAGGATCTGTCTGCCCCTTCTTGAGGGCTTTGACTAGCGGCACAGTTCTTTTTTTGCAGTTGCTATTTTTGTTTTTCTGCACCTTATGTAGTTCTCCTTGTCATTTCAAATAATTTTGTCGCTTTTGTGACTGACACACTAGCAATTTTGGCGCCAAATATGTGCCCCTTTGGAAATCTGTTAGTATCTTCAGCTTTCTTTGTGTTTTACCTTGATAAGTAATGCAGGTCAGACCTTTCAAGCAGACTCATGCAGCTAATAGGCAGTGAAATCGATAGGAATGATCTGCGTAGATTTTTTTGTTGCATTTTAGAATCTTTGGGGCTGATTTTTTTAATATCATATGTGATACAAGTAAGGACCATAGCGAGCTTATCTGCAGTTCATCAATAGGGGTTGTTCTTCAGTGTACGTTTAAACATATTCCGAGTATCACAATAGCCACAAGTCAGCACGATTCAAAGTGGGGTGATCTGCCAAAAGAGGCCGACTCAGCTTTAATGCTTAGACTGCCAATACTTTAGACTGCCACCCAATGTCAGGGCTGTGGTGTACGCACAAGAGGAAGGGGCTCACATAATTGTCATTGCTTATTTTTGTTGTGGCACTCACCTTTATTTTGCGGACGTTGATAAAGAATTGTATTAATTACATTATGTGTTACATAAAAAAAAAAACTTTGTTGGTGCACTTTTGTCATTTTAAAAAATCAAATGGGGGCTGTTCACCAAAGAGTCGTGTTCGAAATCGTATACTTGTTTATTACAGCGCCCTCCATAATTATTGGAACCCCTGGTTAAGATTTGTTCTTTAGCTTATAATAAATTCGTTTTTTTTCTAAATAATTTTGGACCACAATGATAAAAGAGGAAAATCCAACCTTTAATTCAAGTGCATTTATTCAGTTGGAAAAAAATACCTCATTAAGAAATAATTCTTTTACATCAAATCATGTGTGCCACAAGTATTAGTATTAGCAGCCCTGATGTTAATACTTTGTAAAACCCCCTTTTGCCAACAAAACAGCAACTAATCTTCTCCGATAATGTTTCACAAGATATGAGAATACAGAAAGAGGGATCTTCAACCATTCCTCTTTGCACAATCTCTCTAAATCATCCAGCGACCAGGGTCCTCTCCTCTGCACTCTCCTCTTCAGCTCACTCCACAGGTTTTCAATGGGGTTGAGGTCTGGGGACTGAGATGGCCCAGGGAGGAGCTTGATTCTGTGTCTGGTGAACCATTTCTGTGTAGATTTGGCCACATGTTTAGGGTCATTGTCTTGCTGAAGGACACAGTGACGACCGGTCTTCAGCTTTCGGGCAGAGGCCACCAGATTTTGATTTAAAATGTCCTGGTATTTTAAAGCGTTCATGATGCCTTACACCCTAACAAGGTCCCCAGGGCCTCTGGAAGAGAAACAGGCCCACAGCATCACCGATCCTCCCTCATACTTCACAGTGATCTTCATCTTCATCATCTTTTGAGTTCCGCCTGACCCACTTAGAGTGTTTGTTGCCAAAAGCTCTATCTTGGTCTCATCTGACCAAAGCACACGGTCCCAGTTGAAGTACCATACCGCTTAGCGAACTCCAGACGTTTAAGTTTATGATTGTGAGTGAGAAAAGGTTTTTTCCGTGCATACCTCCCAAACAGCTTGTTGGCATGTAGATAGCGCCTGATGATTGTTTTGGAGACTTTGTGACCCCAAGATGCTACCATTTGTTGCAATTCTTTAACAGTGAGCTTTGGAGAACTATTTATTTCTTTTACCATCCTCCTCACTGTGCGTGGTGGCAAAATAACCTTGCGTCCTCATCCAGGCTGGTTTACCACTGTTCCAGTTGTTTTAAACTTCTTAATGATTCCTCTGACAGTAGATATGGGCAGGTGCAGGTGTGCGGCTGTTTTCTTGTATCCATTGCCAGACTTGTGAAGGTCGACACACATCTGCCTTACTTGAATGGTGTGTTCCTTTGTCTTTCCCATGTTGAAGAGTGGATAAGAGAAATGGCCTCTGTGTCACATCATATTTATACCCCAGGGAAACAGGAAGTGATGATTTACTAATTAAATGTTCCTAGATACTCTGATCAACTCTGTAAACTACTGTACAAATGACAGAAATACCTCAATTACATTTAATTCCTAGGGATTGTTAGGGGTGCCAATAATTGTGGAACAGGTGATTTTATGAAAAATAATTATTTATTAGTCAGGGATTTTTTTCCCCTTAACATTCACTTGAGTTGTAGGTAACATTTTTCTACAATTTTCAGTGTGAGAGTATGCTTCTGCAATAAAAATAGGCTTTTAACACATCTTAACCAGGGGTGCCAATAATTATGGAGGGCACTGTATATTGTGCTACACCCTGGTGTGCTGGTAACCTCATCCTACTTCACATAATCATGGCGAATAAATAAAGTAATACCTGGCCTGTGAAAACAAATATGTGCTTTGCAACACTGTCACATGACCGCCAAGTTATGTAGATCACCTGGATGTCAGTGTGATGTTACCATTGATTGTGTTAATTCGTGGAATGCAGTTCATCAAGTGGCTGTGGCTGCATCCTGTGAAATTTGGCCTTCGCAGTATGACATTCAGTTATCTTAGAAGTATTAGTAAATGTCAAATGTCAGCGCCTCGCTCTATCTAATACTCCCAGAGTACTATTCCAAAATGCAATTCAAAGATTTAAAAATAAATAACACCTTGTTACCACAGTATAAAAATTGGCATATACAACAACAAGGCAATTTTGACTGCAACTGGAAGGGATTTCGGATTGCTTGGATTATAGATGTCCACAACTTTGGGAGAAATATGTCTCTGGCACAATTTAGAAGGCCACTTTAACCATATTCACACCTCATGGCCATTATTTATTCTGTTGGTTACTCTGTCAATTGACCCAAATTTCCATACAAAAAAAAAAATCCTATCTAATTCGTTGGAATTAAATAAAATCCAGTGAGCAAATGGCTTTTTGTCTCAATTTAATTCACGACTGACACATCAACATGTTTTGTAGCTAGTTGTGAAAAATGGCACAAAGATTTCACAGGTATTACTATTATTATTATTATTACAATTGTTAATCTCAAATGTATGTCTGCAAACAACATACACTCCTGATACATTATATACAGTATAATAGTACCTGAATTTATGTAACATATTATTCCGTTTGTCGACATCCTCTGGGAAAATTTGAAACATCTTTAGTTTCAGTTTAAAAGTGGTTTTCCCAAGTCATGTGCATATATCGTTAGAAAACAGCACATGCAGAAAAAATTGGGCCGGAAAACTTGAAGCCAATTTTACGAGGTGTTTTTGATATTGTCTTCTTCCCTGTATCTCCTGTGCAAGATGTGTGAGTTAGGGAATATGCTTTTTGAATTTTAAGTATCTTTCTGTCATCCATCATCCATCGCTGAACTACCCTGTTTTGAATCTGGTGCAAAAGGGACACTGCAGTTGTGCCCTTGAGCACTGCATTCAACCTCCATTCATCTTTTATCAATATATTGTACCAAGCATTTATTGCAAAGTGGACTAGCAATACGTTAGGCTTTGGGCTGTGAGGATATTATACTCCACTTTTCACATTAAGTTTTACATTTTAATACATTCTGCCTAGAAGACAAATAATATAATGGGGAAAGATACAAAAATCTTGTGCATGGTTCATTTGGAGAATAAGTGGACTGAATCATGCAATTATCCAATGTGAAATGCTTTTTGTAAAACAGGCACTGGGGGAGGAGATGGGGTGGTGGGGGGAGGGGCTACAGCATGTTGTCATGGCAAACAAGTAATTCTAAAATGGGACCAGCTGCACGCTCTCAACTAAAATGAAATGTGCGATTATCCATGATACAATTGGACCGTCAACTGCAAATGAATGAGAAGCATGTCTAAAAGCAGATGTGGGGGAATCCAGAACATGTATAACGTTGGAACAATCAAAAAAGCAATAGTAGTAGTAGTTGTAGTTATAATAATAATAATAATAATAATAATAATAATAATAGATACTCATTCTGTGTACCACTTCTCTTCTTTTCCCGTCCATGCACAAATGCATTGCTTCTCATCACTTTTAGTTTTGGAACTATTTGTAGAATACTGCAATTCGCTATTGCCAATTCCATATGCTTTCAGCTGCAACAGAAATAATGAAAAAATCTCCCTCGTATTTCTAGCTGTGATTTTCCCAACTGAGGAGATGGATTTATAACAATGGCTCATAATGTCATTCAAGCCCAAGGCCAAACTAACTCCCGGTGTGTGACAGATTTGAAAAAGTTTGGCTGTTCCAATGACTCAGCTGCGGCTAACTCCGGGTGACATTTGGCAGGATTGGCGATTGATACACACTCAAGCCTGCCTGGAAAAATGAGAGACCCAGGCAGCTTATTGAACAGAATTTTGATGCTCTCTTGAGACTCGTCCCTTTAAAGCAGGGTAAACAATTAGGACGGCAGAAGGCCAAGGGGACGACAGGTCCCGATAGTACGCAGATCCCTCTGGATCCCTGCGTGAAACACTGTTCTCAGCAGTGCTATAAAATTTAACGATTTTTCGATGCTATCCCCGCACTCCCTCCACCCCCAGCCTGTCTTTCTCACCCCGTGAGCCCCACCTCTCCGTTTGTTTTCACTGTTGACGAGAGTGTGAGCACCTCGGATCAATTCCACTGGTTGTAGCAGGGAAAAGGAGTGGAAAATGTGGCATTAGTTCTGCATGAGGCGGTTCTGCGGGCTGTAGCAGTCTCAGGGCAGCTCTGCTGATTTAGAACACAGAGGCTCTGATGTTTTGCGTCCATTCAGCTAATGCTACCAAATGCTGGTTGAGACGATGTCATTAAGGGCTTTAATATGCTTTAGCTGAAGCAAAGACCAATAAGGGCTAATCTTGCTACTTCATATGACATCTTGTAATATCTGTCTGTAGCAGCTGCAGCCATTGCTGCTGACCAGATTTTCAATGCAACAGACGTAACTAACCGTTTAATGCGGAAAGAGCGCGGGATTTGTAAATCTACTCTAACTCAGATTATCATGAGACTTCAACACTCCCAGATATGTAGTCACTTCAACAATCTGAAGCCATATATCTAAAACCACTGAGTGAGGGAAAACTGATCTATGATCAGCTTCCTCGTGTCCATACCGTAAAGGGCTAAAAGGAGCTAAAAGGAAGCTAAAGGGAAGAACTGATCCAGATCAGTGCTCTTATTCTGAAGTGTTTCATTGATATGGGCCAAGGTCTATACACAGAACACCAGAAAACATCACAGGAATACGCTGCATGCATTCCTGAAGGGCTGACCTGCATTACATTAATACATTGCATACACAGTACTTACATTTACATAGAATAAACTACAGTACGATTATGACAGTTTAATAATGAAGTGCTCCAGAGGAGAACTGCATATCCCACATCTGTCTTCCGCAAGTAGAGCTATAAAGAGCACTCAAAATACCTGAGTGCATTTTATATATGCAGTGGATTAATAAATCCTCCTCATGGACATTCATTAAATTTCACTGACAGCAATGGTTTAATTGGGCTTGGGGACCATTATAAAACTGTTATAGTGAGCATCTGGGAGATATTGATTATGAGGTGTCAGCAATTTGCAGAAACATTTCCAGAGAGCAGAAATCTGAACCATTTTGATGATGACCTTCAAACTACCAATTTAGAAAACATGGGAAATGACTGTTCTCCTTTGTATACAGCGTGTGAGGTACAGTATTTCCATTAAAATGAAAGAAAAAGAGAACTAATCTGCGAATGCCATTTAAAGGAGTCAGCACAAGTCTCACATCTTCACATTCCCTATCACCGTATCTGTGAATTACATTCCCCTCGCAGCTAACTGGACTGGCATACTATAATCTGATTGGGCTTCCTCAATTCTCGCCTGTGCTTATACAGATATCCAGGTCAAGTTGAGGCATGCAGCATTTATTCCATTCTAGCGATAAAATGCATATGTTTGGCACTCAATTTCAAGCCGAACCACGCTTAACTCTACTGCCTGAGGAAGTGGTTTAATGGCAGTCTCTATTTAGAGGAATAGTGACTTTATTTATTTTCTGAAACGCTGCCTCACTCTCCAAGATTCACAGTTTAGGCAACCCTGTGATTTGTCAATCCAGCTATTAGCCATTTCTTGGTTCAGCGATTTCCCATATTGAATATGAGCATTTCTATCCAGTTGAGAGGATATTTCTCTCACAGGCTGAACTTGAAGAGCTATCAGCTTGCCGTGGTGGAGCTAAGAGGATGTAAACATAGGCCTAAATGCCCAGGGGAAAATTTAAAATCCCCACATGCCTACTACAGACACGCTGCAATCACAATACTACAATAGACATGCCTTGGTTTACCATACAATACTCTTAAAAGCATTCTATTTATTTCTAACATCTCTGCAACTGCACTCTTTATATGCAATTCCACAGTGAGATAAATTCAGCAACAATTAAATAATAAAAATGAATAGTTAATATGACAGTATAATCACAACATCTTTGTTTTAGCAGCACAATCGATGAACAATTTTTCGTCAAAATATTTCACATAACAAAAATAGTCAATCGATCATATTGTAGCTGAAAATGATATCTATTTAGGGTGCTGTATCAGATATCTGGAATATAGTTTCACTCACCATTGTGGTTTCGGCAATGGACCCAAAACTGTTAATAAATATGTTGCAGGTTACATTTACTGGGGGACCTGAAAAAAAAGACACAAAAATAATTTTTAAAAAATCCTTAGTTGATCATAAATACAAGGCCATCATTTAATGCAAAGGAAGCACTCAGTTAAACTCACTCCAAGAGACCTAATATATTTGCTGTTCTTTCTTCAAAACATGATTTATCTTTTATGTTCAAAAGCATTCATTTTATTTTATATTGAATGATAAATATTCCTTTTAAAAAGCCACATTTGGTTATAAATCATTGTAAAACATGAATGATAAATATTTATTTAGTCACATCAAGGAATTATTTCAGTTACTTTAAATCACAGTTTTCCTAGATGTTCCATTTTGATTGATCAGTGCGCTGCGTTTGTATCAAAGGAAACAAATTTTGTTTTGGCTGCTGTTTCACAACAGGTAATATCCATCTGCACTATCCATCTGTGTGTTCAAGTGGTTCAGCCAGAATATGCACTCGTCTCTTGAGATCTAATATTACTGTTAATTAGATGATCATTTAGATTTTAAAATTGAAGCAAAAAAAAAATAAAGAAAAATATAAAAAAGTTTCCCATGTATAGGAAAAATGGCTCTTCCGAATCCAGGTCATCCGATGAACAAAAATACCTCATTGATGGATTATACAGATCACGAATGAAATGAATGAAACAAAAAATCTATTTTTGTAAATCGAGTGAAATGTGGTAGAGGAACATTTTTGACTACAAATGATCATGATACAAGTAATTTGCACACTTTATTTTGGTCGGTATTTTTGTGTAAACAGCATAATGAACAGCTGCTCCCTCCAGGGTGACTACAGACCCTTTGCTTCTCATCAGCACCTCATCACTGGCTGCCCTTTATCATGATCCAAGGGGATTTTAAGTCACTATGTTTAAGTTAATGTATGGAATTTTAACATCAGTGGTGCCGTGACTGTAGGGAGTTTGTAAACCTGCATTGTAAAATGTCCAGTATTAAAGTAAAAATTGTAAACTCCAAAAGAGTACATATTAGTCTAACAGGGGTCTGACTACAGATGCTGAAATTTACTGTGTGATCACAGACACTAAATCAGTTATTTCTCACATTGAAAAATTAAGACATTGGTTATAAGTGAAAATATTGCATCAATTTATTGCATTTAATTGATCTGTTGATTTTTTTATTTTTTTTTTTTTGTTTTGAACAAATTATTTTTTGTTTGGAAAGCACAGAAACCTAAATTCATCAGGTTAGATTAATCCCATTAAACCGCTGGACCCATATGGATCCATCAAATGCGGCTGCTGTATTCAAACCAGTGGAACTGTCGGCCTATTCACATTCTGGTGAGGTTCCCAAGGTTTTCAGCAATCCAAAATATGTCCTGCTGAATTACAGAGGAATGTGTATAAAATGATGAAAAAGATCTAGACATTTTCCTTTTAATGTAATGTTGTGGCCATAAAAACATGGCATCCCAGCTTTGAATATTCAATATTAGTGTGATGTAGCTTCAGTGAAGAATTGCAACCAGCAGGTACACATCATGTATGTGACATTGTCCTGCAAGGTGAAAAGAAAGCTTTTTCTGACTTTGAACCTACTTCAGAGTTCATGCGGTGAAATGGAATTCTCTCTTCACATAAATAGTGACTCAGGATCACTTTTTTGGTGTTGAGAATAAGAACGTCAGAAAAAAGTTGAAGAAAAAAATTACCCTGCTTGCTTATTTGCATGAAAATGAGGATCACATTGAATGGCAGCCAACTGTCAAAAATATGTTCTCTCTCGCTTCATTAGAGATATCCATGTTACTTTTTAGGCGGATATTCCAAGGTTAGATTAAACGTTTTTGCAGCAGGATGATTCGCCAGTAGCAAATGCTAAATGAATTTGTGATAAGAAAGAAAATGTGATTACTTTGAGGCCAACCCTCAATTCAAATTAAGTTACAAAAGCCAGCCATTTGGAAAATTCATCATGGTGAACGTTCATTCCTTTCCAAGGCAAAACTGACACCCCAATTATTTTGCGTTATGCTGCTTAAAAGTGGTTTGATTTATTAGACTGCATTAAAGAATGATATTTGACAAAAGAGTCATGAACATCACTATACAGGAGGACAAGTTTCCCTCAAAAATAATATATCACTGTACATAAATAATAAAAAAAATGCAGTTTAACCTGCAAAAACGAGGAAATAATTAAATATTTTACAGTACTTCTGGAAGGCATTAGCAATACTACTTCAAAGTCCACCATGCACCAATGTACCATACACCAGTGGTGGAAATACCTGAGGTGCAGATGCACCTGGGCCCATGGGTGATGGGGGCCCATTGTCACAGTGGTGGAGCTGTCTCTGTTACAGCTTAAAATTATTACAGTTTTCATATTAATAATATCTTTGCAATATAAAAAATGACAGATAAGTTTACGTTAATTTCAGCACAGAAGCATGTCTCCTATAATTTCAAAAGCAAAGTCAAATGTGTCTTCATGGCGAGTAATATTTTTATGTTTTTGATTAGTCTGTGTTTAATGCTTGTATAGATATATATGTGCCAATGTTAGACCAAGATAATACAATTTTTCATTGAATCTGATATTTTTGTTAATATTATGGAAAATATCTTCTTCCTCCTGCCTTCCTTTTGAGGAGATTTATGGGAAATATAACCACCAGTCAAACGGCAAAGTGTGTTCTTTTTTTTTGTTTGCCAGCCTTTCTCAGTGAATTGACTGAAAATACAGGCATCAGCACATACCAGACTGGGAGCCAAAGAAATCTTCCCATGTGATATACGATACAGAACAGGTGAACAGCAACAAACAGCGAGCGCCTGTTGGTAAGCTGACATTTATAAGCTAACCGTTAGCTAGCCACTTTCTTACCTAAATAAGTAGCTAGCGAACTAATTAACCAGCCGCTGAGACTGACTCCTACCCAGGTCTCACTACAGCAACATACTTTTTCACATGATGCAAGTTTGCTATTCCCAGCTCGATAATTTTGCCACCTCAAACTGTCAGAAACTGTATGTAGGTACCAATCTAGCACCTAAAGTTCAAGTAGACGCTGAATTAGTAATGTAACATGTACAAAAATGCATTAAATGATGAAAAATATCTGAATTTTACTGATAAAATTGATATGGGCCTAAAAATGCCATATTCGAGTTCAACATAGAAAAATTCTGGCTAAATGTTAGGAGAGCTAATAATGCAACATACTATAGTGTAATTAAATAATAAATTGCGAAATGTTTTCAGTTTTTTGATATTGTTAAGGTTCATATTAAAAAGCAAGGACAGATTACTGCCCATATCTGCAGAGTAAGATTTAGGGAAACTGTTTGATCACTTAAAACAAAGACACAGAATGAAAGACTTTATGATGACTTTAAGCCTTTCCTAACACATAAACTGATAGAATACATTTATATTCTTCCTATATATTGCGGTTGGTGGGTGCTCTAGTATTTGCAAACAAACCGAATTTGATCAGGTGTGTATTTGTGAATGAGTACGCTGGGAGGCTGGAATATGATTCCTGCACCCAGCCCCATCACCACAGGCTTCCGCCACTGCTGTGCACTGTATATCCAAGAGTGTGCGGAAACATGATAGAAACCTCCTAGATATACATACAAACCAGATTTTTTTTTTTTTAATGTCTGACATTTTAATTGAATTTAGAAATAATTTGTCAGTATGGCCTGACAGGACAGAAATTCTGCATCCATTTGAAATATTGCAATTCAAATCCATTTTGTATACCCCTTCACCCCCTCCCTTACTGAAGGCTCCATTGAAACTAAGAGAGAATATAACAATTTCCCATTTGTGGTGCAGAATTTTAAGAAAACACCTTCAAATGAAAGCTGAACATTTGTCCTATCAGCCCATACTGACTGAATTCAATGAAATTATCAGATATTTATCATTTCAAAATGTTCATTTTATATGTGTGTCAATGAGCTTACAGTAAAGTGTCCACACACTTTTGGCTACATGCACGTCTTGAGAAGGATATACACCAACCAATAGGCCTGCCCCATTTTTTGTGGAATGGCTTGCAGGACCTAACTTAAATCTAGAATGTTTTTTGTGGATTTGGTGTCCGTCACTGGGCATCTACTTGGGTTCGGCCCAAGGGGACCCCTGTTTGAAGGCCCCTCTTCTATTCCAACCAATCTCTTCCTCATTTGAATATGTCTACATAGGGTGCATCAAATAAAAGTTAACACTTTGAAAAATGCCTCCAAAATTGATATAATATAATTTTCCAAAAATCTGTTTTGATGTATTGATGGACCATGCCCTCATGCTCCTATTGACACCTTGTTAATCGCCTGCTGTGCCGCATGAGTGAACATGGGTTGTTCATTTTCACCCGATTTAAACTGGCTTGCGCACGGAATTGAGAGGGTTAAAAATGGGTGGCAAGTTCAGACATTTAATTTCTTTCTCACCAATTTTCATGAAATTTAGATTAACCCTTTGTCCGCTCCCAGCCCTTCAACTTCAGACTCGGATTGCCGAGGTTGCCATTTTGAGGCAGGATCCTGCAGTGGTCCGACGGTCTGTTTATGACATGCTGTGGAGAGCAGGGGTCTGTGTACAAAGGAATGGAGCCCTTGTCGAAGACTGAGATTTGAAAGCAATATTCCCTGAACCATGGACTTTAGTACAGTCATGCTGTTGTAAGTGTACTGAGAATAGCAAAATGTGAGTCTGATGTTAGTGGGCTGGTAGCAGAAAAAAGATTCATCCAATATTCATGGAAATTTGAGAGGAAGAAATTAAATGTCTAAACTTGCCAACCATTGTGTTTGTTTAATTTTTAACCCTCTCATTTCTGTGCGGGAGCCAGTTTAAATCGGGTGAAAATGAACAACCCGTGTTCACTCATGCGTAACAGCAGGCGATTAACAAGGTGTCAATAGGAGCATGAAGGCATGGGTCCATCACTACATCATTATAGAGTTTTGGAAAATGATATTTCAATTTTAGAGACATTTTTCAAAGTGTACACTTTTTTTGATACTCTCTGTAGATGAATTTACGAATTTATGTTGTCTAACAGCTTCACAGATTTTGTTTTTCATCAGTGCATTAACGGAACACTAGTTTGTTCAATGGTATTCTCCTTGATCAGTGAATACATTATCATCATCCAAATGCCTTTGGTGGTCTTGTCACCACACTATCACCAATTTGGGATGTTTTATAACATTTTTGAAGGAAAATCTAATATTTCAGTTTTTAAATCTATGTTAGCATTTTTTTCAGCTGCATGTTTAAGCGCAGTTTAAGTGAACAATTGCGTTTCCTGCATATGCCTGAGCAAATGGAAAATAAACTGGGAATTCATAATTAGCATTAATCTTTCATTAGATCAGTTATATATTTATTTATCCTTTCTCAAGTCATTTGCCGTATGCTTTCTAGACCACGAGGTGAATATGCCTGTTTTTTTAACAGCAGCGCTTGTCATTTTTGACAAAAGGTCCCTTAGGAAGACAATACATCAATTTCTGAAAACATTAAGAGTATACTTTTTAGAAATTAAGTGCTCGTTAAAATTCTGGGGGTGTGCAGTATATCTCATTGATATTAGAGTCAGCATACGCTAGGCTCCCTCAGGACTGAACTGGAGAGCCGCTGCTGCATATTGTGCATAGCTATTTTACAGCATTCCACCTAATACGGACAGCCAATATGTTAATCTCGACAAGCCAAAGCACCGATAACAGCTGACCTTTAAAAGCGATCTAGGGAAATCAAGACATAGTGCCTTATTTTCTTTATCTGCACTATGACCTCTTTTTAGTTTCAAGACAAAAACTGATTTAAAAAAAGTGCAAAATTCATTATCAGATTAATTCCGTGTTCACTGAATAACTATGATAGCTTTCCACTTTAATTCTAGTAAAAGGACCAAACCCAAATGATTTAATCATTTTAATCTTGTCAAACATATTTGAATTTGCAATAGGAGCATTTTTTTATGTATTTGCACATACTCATGCTGTTCAAATAATGACTAAAGTAGGATTAATATCCAAGGAAACATAGAGCAAACCACCATGCATTTTATGGACGTGACTTATTCTCTGGAACAAATGGGGTTTTATGCATTGCTATTCTGAATGGAAAAGTTTGGCGAATGACAGGTGAGTGAATGTAATCATTTTCCCTTCTTTTGGCTTCCATTGTACAGTGGAATGACAAGGCCTGATAAATGAAATGTCCACCCAGTCACTGCAGTTCACTTCCTGCCCTCCGGAGGAGGAACAGGGCATAAGAAAACAAGAGAAGCAAACATAAGCTGCAGTCATTAGTTGTCATCCCTGGATTAATCACAATGCCTATCTTATATTATCATGTCTTAAAAAATATATATATGTCCCAGGCTAACAAAGCCACAAAAATGGCCTGCTGCTCTTCCCACTGAAAATCTAAACAGCTTCTGTCCTGCGGCCAACTACTGAAGGTTGGTCACGACTTAATGCTGCTGACAAAGATCTTTTCCCTGGCACTTCAGCAGAGGGGGTGAAGGGAGCATTCAGCACGTTCTGTGTTAAAATAGGATCATAATCAAGTAAAAAGTGCAACAATTTAGAAAAAAGATCAAGCAAGAAAAGAGGAGGTGTAAGAGATCTATTATTATATGACTCTATTCTCACAAAAAGTGAGATACATTTTTGTTTTTGTTTTGTTTTAAATTTTAAAGTGTCCTTTTGATTTTCTTGAATCAGATTTATGATGCAGCCAATATCAATTGTAAGCGTAAATAATTAAGTACACTGCCATTTTCATGTTTAACGATTAAAATGTGTTTTTGTTGTCTCCAAAACATGCTTTGCTGAAGTTTGATCAAACTATTCTAGTTTCTTGTTATGGATTGGTGATGCACAGTTTGTACCATGGGTTTATTAATGCTGAAGAGAATTCTAGGCATGCCCGCAAAATCAGTCATTTGGAATTTCAAATTGGTCTCTTTAAAAGTTGCGCCACAGAATCCATATTGATGAAGTCAGTTCAATATTTCATGGTTTCCGTATCTTTTATTGTTTCGACTCAACTTGGTTTACAATTCGATATACAGCGTTTCAGAGCGTTGCATCTTAATGGCTTCACCCATTTTAATGCGACGCAGGAACTGATTTATCGCCAAAGAAAGCTCAATGTACCTTGAGGGAGATGAGAGGGAATTCTTTTAAATAAATCAGAAATTAAATTATATCGAATAGATTCACAATACAGCTGCCTTCAGCACTACTACAATGGCTCCAAAACATTAAATATTTATATTTCTCAGTCCATTCCTATAAGTTGACGTCAAAGCCATAACTCCGTTTTATTGCGCTGATATATTTATTGTGCAAATACTTAGGAAGGTAGGGTTAGATTAATTTTATATCTGCAAGCTGGATGGAAAATAGAGCCAAAGCTTCCTGTTTCAGGACCAGAGATCTAAATTCAGAAATACATTAGCCTTTCATGAGGCAAAGTGACTACGAATGTGGAACAGATGGGAATTTAACTAAATAACTCATGTTCATTTGCCTTCGCAAACAACAGTCTAAAATACTATTATTTGATTATAACATAGTCAATTATTTTCACTCCTGGATGACTGTTTGGTAAATATTTTCAGTTTTTTTCATGCTCGTACTTTTCATTGTAATGTAATTTGTTTTGCTTCGCTGATAAAACTCACAAAGTGTCAGGTTACGTACACAGTAAATAATATCATTTTCCAATAAAGCAGGTGAAAGCCACAAGACTACATGTTCATTAGACAAAAGGAGTCAGGAATTATTTATTTATTTCTTTATTTTTTCCAAATGAGAAATGGCAGCCATTTGAAATTATTTCGCAAGGTCACACTTGACATGAAAACAAGCAGTACGTAGAATTTCCAATTTATGTGTTCATTCAACCAAGAACATGAACCAAGCTACTCAGATCTGAGGTTGTACTTCAAAGACTCTTGACAAAGGACTAAATTTATACATTTTGAATTTTAGAATGCAGAAATTAACAGATTTTTTTTATTCTAAACTTGTCTCCCTAGCCACAAGAGAACTGGGGAGATGAAGGTTTGGTGACCTTCAAAAGACAGACACAATTCTATGCTGCACTTGCAAAAATGAAACCATATTTTGGCAGTTAAATGTTTAAAATGACATGCTACTATTCCTTTTATTTCTTAATTTTGGGACTTGAGGATGGGTTCATGTGGCAAAGCAAAGCTTCACCTGGCAAAAAAAATGAGCCCCACAAATGATTATGTGTCTAAACACTGAACTACAGAAAAGCGCTGGAAGAGACCATTTAGATCTAAAAACTTTCCTTGAACTGCCTGCTTTTTTAGTGTATTAGTGAAGCTTAGAAAGATCTGAAGAGTTAGCTTTTAAAACATAGCAGTAAACCAGTGATAAGTCCCATGTGGGCTTTGAGCATTTGAGCCAGCCATACTTTGAACTGCAGGTTCACTGTCCTCATACGCTCAAAAACCAATACAATGATGTGCTTTATTACAAAGTCTGTTTTACTTCAGAGGAGTCTTGTCATTGCTCCAGGCCCTCTGACTTTAGCTATGAACACACAGGGTTGCTGAACATACGCGCTTGAGAAAGTCATTAATCGCTCGATGCAACAGCACAATGCTCGCTGTGTGACACTGAAAGCAAGTGAGACAGTAACAGAAAACTGTAAACAAAGGGGGAAAAAAGCAACTGATAGCTCACATATGGGTGCCTAATTAGAGTGCTGCTTCGTAGCACCAGTACACCTGAATTCATTGTGAAGACCTCTAGGGACAAGAGTATGGCTGCATAGCTTTAGTTTTCCGCAGAGGCGATGCTTTTAACTCAGTGGATTACACAGTGCCTCTATTTTTATCTCTATCAGTGACATATAGTCAATTTAAATTAAAATTCAGCTCTGCCGAGTGTCATCTATGCGTTTTGCCAGATCTTTGTTTTCATTGAATCTACTCTACATACTACATGGTGATCTGGCTGAAAAATGTAAATAAATAAGCAAGTATATTGCACTATAAAATCTGACAAGTCCTCACAAGCAATATGAAAAAAGATTATCATAAGGAGCATCATTATAAGCAGTCCCCAATGTGATGTCTCCAGAGCAAAAAATACTAAAAACCATAAAAACATCAGATTCTGAGAACGCGCCCATTTCTGACAGCCTCCAGGTCTGTCAGCAGAATCATTTCTTTGTTTCATAAAGCATTTCTTGCATTGTTTACATGTCTAACAGAACGGCCTAAGGTTTTCAGACACTAAATGAAAGCTACGGTATAACAGCATTTGCAGTGGTAACAATGCGTCTCTCTCATCTGCGAAAAGGCCTTTGAATGTAGCAGCAGTGCGAGCCTTGTTTGTGCACCTGACTGCGTTGTCAGAAGGCCGCTGTGCGAGGCACTGAGCCGGCTGTATCGTACGCCTATAAGTAATGGCAGACTGCTAAATTACCAGGCTTCTTTCCCTCCCTTCGGGCGAGCTGTGACTGATAGGGTGACATGACAGCCTTGGAGGACTGTGACTAGAGAGAGACGTAAATCGATACCGGGGCCACGGCGTCGAATAGGGGATTGAACAGAGGTGACTAGAGCTCGATTACTCTGGATGAGCTATCAAGGTCCATTCCGCAAAGATGAAAATAAACATATTGTGGCATGAAGCGCAGTATAACTAGTCAAGGATATGAACAAATGACATCGGTTCTAACTCATAAAGACGATGGATATTGCTCCAGTATTGTCATGTGATGCAATCGATGCAGCTTAAAAGATAATAATCATCTGTGCACACAACTGGACGTCACTAACTCTCGGTATGACTTTGATCTCCCCTCATGTGGCTACAGCAAGAAAGCAGAGATCTCCATGGTTCTTTAAAATGGAAAAAGAAAAATAATTCATCTCTAAAATGTCGTGCTCCTCGGATGTGAAGTACAAAGGACATCGTAGCTAAACTAAAGTAGTCTAACGACAGTCTATTCAAGTAAGCACTTTACATTGTCTATAATCTCAGATGTACATTTTGATGACTGCTGTTTGAAACTGCAGTTGCTAATTTGAACAACTATAAATCCTAGGATGGGCAGCAAGTGTGTGTAAAATTTTGAATTGAAAACCCCAAACAAAAAATATATGAGAGGGAATATGGGGCTCAATTTTCATTTTACTAGTTATCATGCACAAATGGTGCTAGCAGCAGAAAAACTGCATTTTAACTTCTTTTTTTCTTTTTTTTCTATTTAGGTCAGAGCTTTGGGCAGGCAGGAAATGTTAGTATGCCTTAAAGCAATCAAAAACCTCTTTGGTAATCTACTTGACTACTATTTGTGCCGATCTATCGTCAGCTACCGAAACAAAGGGATCCACTGGATCAGTGGTTCTCACCATCTGCTCTAGGGCCCCCTGGGAATGCTGGTATTTTGCTGAATCCACAATTTTAAAGGTAATTTAACAAACCATTAATTTGCCTTAATTTGGTGCATTTCATCTTAAGCCACATTTTGACAGAAATACCCATGCTCGGAATGAAGAACAAAATAGCCAGGAACACTTTGAGTTTATTTTTCTGTGCTGCGAGTAATTACAGGTAATTACATTTTTAAACAGGTCAAGTAACATACTAAAAAAAAAAAAATCTGTGTGCCTCAAATGAGGTTCCTGAACATGAGTTTTGATTTCTTTCAAAAAACGTTACTTGAATGTAATGACATTAACAGGATACAAAACATAACTAAGAAAAGTTCCCACTGCACACAAAATGGAAGCTTAAAATGTATTTTATTGGTAAAAGGTTTGCAACGCGTTTCACGTTGGCGAAACGCGTTGCAAACCTTTTACCAATAAAATACATTTTAAGCTTCCATTTTGTGTGCAGTGGGAACTTTTCTTAGTTATGGACTTCTTTCCTGATACCACTGGCACCAATGTGAAGCTCTGAGCTGTGCAGGGCAATCTACCTTTTTTAGGATACAAAACATGTTTGAATCAATATAATTTGCTTCCATATTAAATGATTAATTTTACTGACCATGTGTCCACAATTTCAACAGTAAGGAGACCATAAATTCTTCATTTTGGTCAGTGACATTTCCCCTGTTGTATCATGCAGTTTTTTTCCCATATATATCAGTGTGGATATGGAATTGTTACATTTCTAGCATGCATGGATAAATCTGTCAAAATTAGGCTTAAAGGGCAATCAGCTACTCTAAACCTGAAATGCACCTAATAAAGACAAATTAACAGCTTATTAACAGAATCCTCTTGTTGCTGTTGAGGTTGGAACAAAAACTAGCACACACAGGGTGACATTTTTGCGCAACAGTGCAGTCATACTTGGCGAACCAAGGCCAGTCACCCCAGACTGTCTGCATTATGTATTTTCACTGAGTCTTCCATTGCTATATGTTTGCCTCGAGGTTCTGTAATATTAAGCTCTCACAAATTACATTAGCTAAATACTCTGCTCACCACCAATTCCCATTCTGTGATTGTTGCATTGCATATCAGCATTCAGCAGAAGTACTTGTCCAGTGCAATTTAACAGATTAAATTTCCAGAATATTGCACTGAAGAAATTCAAGATACACTGCTCAGCCAAAAAAAAAGTCGCACACTCAAATATTTCGTTGGAACCCCTTTAGCTTTGATTACAGTGCATATTCATCTTGTCATTGTTTTGACAACTATATGCAATGCCAGAACATTTGTTTTCGATCAGAAATGCCATAATTTTTGGCTGAGATCTAGTCTTCTCAACATAATGGTTGAACCACTCGGTGGTCTTTCTTGAGCACATCCCAATAACTTTTAATGTGTTTAAGGTCAGGACTTTGTGGCGGCAAATTTGTTTGTGAAAATGATTCCTCATACTTGTTTTTGTCATTCATGGCTTTCTTTGCTAAATACAGGCCAATAACTTGCCTGTTCTGAAATACTGTAACGTCTTTTCTTTCATCAAGGGATGTGTCTTCCGACATGATTTTTTAAGAAATGAGGAGCGAGCGCTTCACCAGTCAGGGTAAAAATGATTATTGCCAGCTGAAACATATTAATAACCGCAATAATGATCCAATTATAGAATTTGTTCGTTAATTTCCAAACGATGACTTTTTTTTTGGCCGAGCAGTGTATGTACCTTGCCAAAAGGAATAGCAGCAGTGCCTCGGTATGAAATCAAACACACAACCCTTACAACCTAACTTCCCCAGCACTACACTTATACAAGGAAAATATTAGACTGTAGCCTCCAGACTGACATTTATCAACTGCTGTGACAGTGTCTGGCAAGGACTGCAGGCTAGATCTGATACAAGTTCAATTTACACTGTATGTTGATTTATCTGCAACAGTTCTGTTTGTGCGTCATCTTTGTAAATATATTTTTTCAGTTTATTTCAATTCATTTTGCCTTCATCTCCAACTGAGACACACACAGGGAATGATGCAACAGATGGTCGTGGTATCTTGCAAAGTTAACAATTTCAAGAAAAACAAAGATATAATTTACAGGTAATTTTCAATACTCTGTATCATCTACTTTGCTGAGAAATAGCCTTCGTCAATGAATGATGACATCATAGCATGCTAACTGGCCTAGCTTAGCTCATACAAATGCACAATCAATTTATCAAACAATTCTTAAACTGCCTGTGATCTAATTAGCATAATGCAGCTGCAATCTAATATAGGCATCAGTATTTATCATAACACCCTTTAGCATGTGGCACACAGGATACTCAAGAACTCATTTTACTCTTTATAATGTTGCAAAAACATGAGGAATAGATGTAGTAGGGAAAAGTTGCTGTTTCTAATTAAGCGTCTCCGGGTATTATACTCTATAAATCAGGATTCGCAGAAGATCTCTATTTATTGACAGAAACATTGTTTCCCTCCTGTGCAGCATCCGGAGGGAAGTTGTGTTGTATGACTCTAAAGTTTAATGAAACAGTCAAGCATACTTTAGACATCAGCATACAATCATAGAGAAAAAAATGGATAAATCGCAAATGTTTGTGTATTTCAATGCATTGAAGTAGTTAAATGAAGATACCATCATTATAATTTCAATAGATATAAAGGCATTTCAAAAACCCTTGAGACTGGGCCTCTCCAAATTTGACGATTCAGGGGTTATAGTGTATCACACCTTTGTCTATGTTCAGCCAGTGTACAGTTATTGCTTCATGTTCTGAGCCATGGTGAGATTTTAATCTTCCAACCATAATGATTTTTTCTTGGCTGCGATACAATGCTTTAAAGATGTTATGTAGCTGTTTACGGAGGTCAGATGCCGGCATTATTTGGTACCAAGTTTCTGCAGGTATACTACATGCACATGCACCCCAACACACACACACACACAAACACATGCACACACATGTACACACACCCTAACACACACACGCATCCGTGTGCAAGCATGCATACACGCACACACACGCACACACCGTAACACACATACACACACGCACGCACATGTGCACACACCCTAACACACACACAAAAAAATACACACATGCACAAATGAGCACACACCCTAACACACACGCCCAAACACCCACACACACACACCCTACCACACGCACGCGTACAAAAGCCCCAACACACACACATGCACACATGTGCACACATCCTAACACACATAAACACACACATGCACACGTGCCCTAACACACACACATGCACACGCGTGCACACACACACAAACACACACACACACATGCACGCACAAATACACACATGCATACATGCACTAACACACACACACACACGCACATACACCCTAACACTCACACAATCACACACACACATGCAAACACACACACACACACACACACACACACACGCACATATGCAAACTCACACTTGCACATATTCACACACTCATACAAAAATGGAGAGAACACTGAAACTGAATTTACTTCTTGCTCACTTTCTGGATTTTTGTATTCTACACGTAGGGATGCTTCAGTTCAAACAAGGAGACTTATGCTGGAATCCATCCATTGGGTTCATATCACAACTTAATCATGCATGGATTCTGCATTTTATATGCGGTGGAATTTCTCTCGAGGATATATAAGGGATGACAAATAGCCTATGTGCTGTGCCCATTCTGTTCCAGCATTTTGCTATCACATATAGCCAAGCAAAGCAATTATATCGCCGAGCAAACTGCTGCAGGTGCTCAGATTTCTCCAAATGATCTGGGGCTTGAAATAAACACCCAAGGTAAAGACATATAAATATTTATTTTTCATAATCGCCTGAAATTAATTTAAAATAAACACATTTTGGTGAACATGTAGTCATTTGCTTTTGCAAAACAATATATTGCACACTGTATGTTAACTCCTTGGGGTAATATCGTATTTTTTCCAGACTAAAAAAGGCAAATTACTGCCAGAGGAGTACAGGAGGTAACACTGAGGTAAATTAAATTCAGAAGTGCTAGACTTGTTGATGTCCATGCAGGGCATTCAGGCACAATTTTTGGATCCTAGCTAAACATTACATTAGGAGAAGCAATTCACTACTGAGCGAAGCGAACATAACCAGGATTTATGACCCTACTTAATATAAACGTTACTCAAGAAAGTACTTCAAGTCTTGAGTTTCCAATTAACTATGTTTATTCAGGTTGGCCAAGCTGAAATGTGGAGGCGTAATACAAATTGTTTGTTTCACTGCATTCTCTTGATTTCAATTTTATGGAACCACAAACACAGAGTTAACTATGGGACTAAATAACTCCTGATTTCACATTTCCACATGGGAATTTCATTAAAATGCACATCTTATTCATTTCAAATATTTTTTGTAGTTTCTATTACTAACTCAAATTCTGAGTAGAATAGCTTGGATGAGATTGGATAAATCAAATTTAACTAAATGTAAGCTCATTCCTAGAAAAAAAAAACACAGTATTGTACACCTGGTTTGTCTTTTTACAGACAATTTTGATTAATGGGTTAAAAGGTACAAATGAATTATTAGACTGGTACATTTGGTTATAATTTTATCACCATTGGGCTCAAGCAATTTTTTTCCCCCTTTAGGAGTATTCAAAGAGTTAAAATCATACAATTTAATTATTTTTATATAATATTATCTTGTAAATCATAATTATTTTTATATGCTATGCAAAATACAAAGCATATTTTTGAAGCATTTTATTGCTGAATAGAACACTATAAACTAGAAACAGGTTGTTGCTTTATTTTGGTTAAAAATGTAAACAGTCTGATACAAGGTTGGAATATATTGCTCAGAGTGCTGTACAGGCAGTATGGAATTATGTTTTATTTTTCAGTTTCAGCAAGATGATGTAAATTAAGAAGCAATGGGTATGTAGGAAATAGAGTTATTAACTGGGATCTGCTGCCAAATATTCAATGTAATACATTACAGTCGTTGCGTTAATCTATATTACAGAAAATGTTTGGGAAATATACACAAATTTACAGGCTATTGTACTGCCGATAATTTATCATAAGTTTACTGGATTGTACTTTTTTCACTCTGTAGCCACTAAACTTCAGCATGAAATGAGTCGTATAGTTCAGCCAACTCCATGAATAATGGTAGCAATTATTAGCCGCATCCTTGCAGTTTTAAAGTTATATACAGTGCATTACACATAAACCAGCAAATTATATGAAATAGATCACAATTACTAAAGTGAGCATTGCAAAATTAAATTAGACTTGTACAGAATATCTTGATAAACAGCCCTTCCATCACAGCGATGGGGAGATAGGGCACATGCACCACTGAACTGAATTTAATTTCTCTGGCAGGCACATATGTTATTTGCTAGCTCCTAATCACGGACCCATAGAGAAGATTCATAGGGCATTTCCCCACTTCTAATATTATTATGTGAGTTATCCCTTACACGGTGAGCTCCTTTAAATATAAATGAATACTTATTACAACTCTATCCAGAATATTTTAAAAAATCAACTGATAGGTCATAATGCTAATTACGTGAAATACATCTATTAGGGTGGCTTCATTTAGTACATGAGAAAGTTACTAATGCTCATGAGACTTGACAGAAGTAGTCACATGGGATGATCACGAATGAATGCGCCTCACTTGCCACATTAATGACATGGACGTAAACCTTAGATTCAACTGAAAATAATTCTCAAAGGATTTCATCATATGACACTGGAATGGTTCCAAAGAAAAACTGAAATGCTATGAAACCACAGCAATAACTACACAGTAACTGTTCTAGAGCGTATTCACTGTTGCAAATTTGAGTAGGATATTAAAGCATCAAAGGCTAAGTGTGCTAGCCATTCAAAACTAATTGATCTCACGGCAAAGGGGCAGGAACTACTGTCATGAAAATACTGATAAGTAAAAGAAAAACAGACATACAGCACTTTGCTAAAGTCTTCTGCATCCCATTTTTTCTTTTTTTGAATTTAAACAAATTTCACTGATAAATGTCTGCAGTTCATTAAACAAAGTTGATACTGATGACCTAGTCTTGATCGAGCACTTAACACTGTTAAGGCTGTCTGAGATTACCTGGAGAGAAGCAAGTAAGCGAGTATACAGAAGAACCGTGGTAAGTCCTTCAATTTACTTGGAATAACCGAAAAACCAATTATCTAATGAAACAATAGAACAGGATATTGCACCTAATTTTAGGCAATGGGTTTGTACTCCAAATATTGACTGATTTAGTTTTCAACATTTTACAGCTCTTTATAGAACATGTTTCAATATTTAAAAATAATTTATGTAAATACTTTTTGGAAGCATCTTTGCCTGACGGAATTGATTAAAATGCGCTAGAGAGAACTGATCAAAAGAATAGCTGGCAAAGTCTACTGAACTCTGCTGTTCTGACATTAAGTGTGGAATGCATTGGGCCAAGGGAAATAAACACTTATGAAGAATGTCTATCACAGCAAATTTTTAAATTAATTTCTAAAAAAAATCAGTCATCTGCACTGATTCAGATATTAAATATTTACTTTTATATTGATGCATTGCATGTTTTTATGTTTTGAATACTGATATTTCTCTCTCAATACTGTCAAAAACATTTTTTACAGATGCTGTGCCTCCGGTTATTCACTCATAATCACCAGAAGGTTATAGAAGATATGAGATTGAAAGTAATTCGTTCTCCTCTTCTGAGTCTTTGAAACACACCTGTTTAAAATGCAATTAAAATAATCATGAAATGAATTTCAATTGTTCAAAAAATACTTTGACATTTAAAGGAACATGTTTTTCTTTCCTCATTTCTTTTACGCACATGAAAACGTAAAAGTCATTAGATAATGCTCAGCACTGGCTTTTGCTCTGTAACGCTGCAAGTTTCATGGTTTTGTTGCATCTGACAGGCTAGCAGTTAATTGCAATAAGCATCAGTAAAAACACTCCTCACTAAGCAGAGTCTCAATAGGTCCTTTCAGTGATTTAGCCACACTCCGCTCTCTGCTCTCTTTAAGCGTATACATGAGCCATTTAATCTGTGGAAAATCCAAACCCAAACGGACAGTTTATGGGATGGCTCAGGAGGCCGGCAGCTTCGGCCAATCTTCACAAAGCGTCTGTACCTTACATAATTACCTCATAGTATTGTGTGATTTTCATCCAGCTTTGTTTTTCTTTTCTTTTTTTTTTCAGATTACCAAGTTAATTTTAAATTACATTAATTAGCAAAAATTAAAGAAGTTTCTGCAACAAGAATTCTTGTCCACAGGTCAAATTTGTGTTGCTCTTTGGCATAAGATAACTAGGTGCTGCCTGAGCTGAATTAATAATTGCAATGAATGCTGTACAGTATGTACCACATAAAACTGAAGCGGAACATATTAAATGTTATTTTGAAACATTTCATGCACTCACATTTAATTTCCTAAACGTTATGCAACTGAATATATATTTATATTTCTCTGCAGCTGATTCAAGGGTAAAAATTATGCCACTTTTAAATCATTTTAATTTGGCTGCACATTTGTAATGTTGCACTGAATGCACATGGGCACCATTCAAGCTTCAAATTGCTATCGGCTAACATTAAAAAAAACATAGGAATACCATTAAAATTACCTCCAAAAACTATCAGTATTATGATAAAAATTGTATGGTGTTTTGGAATGCACTATAGAGAGTTTAGTATTACTATTAAAATATTGTAGGGCTAGCATAGAAATAACATGGTAATACCAAAGCTGGTGAAAAATACTATAGAAGACTACAACCACACTCCATACAACTCTTACAGTATACTATATTATCCCTTTAGTTTCATAAGGCAAAGAGAGTTCTAAGATATTGCTTCAGATATTGCAGTACACTTGAAGGGGAGAGTAGTCTGAAGCATTTTATCCTCTGTTCTGGGCTTTCTGGTAAGCAGTCAGCAGTGCATGACATCACCTGAAGTGTTGTCAAGCTGGCATTAATCATTGCTCTGTCTGGCACAGCCTCACGCACAGTAAATGCCAAGTTCATTGTGCGGGTCCTTGAGATGGCTAACTTCCGGAAATCAACCTTTTTGGAATAATAAATGTGGCAGTTATAACTCCGCTCTGAATGAATAGCCCCTTTCTTGACACTCTCTCACCAGGGGAAATTGCATGTTCGTGGATTCATAGATCTATGTGTATGCATTGATCTTAAAGCCAAATTCACTGGTGTTTTCTTCATCATTACTGTTTACTCGATTGATTTTTGTAATGGGATTGCTTGCTCAGTGAACCGTTCCGTCTCAACACCCAAATGTCAGTCTGGGAGCAGATGCCAGGGTTTTCATTACTAAATTAAATTTCAGAAAAATTTATGAACAAAAGCTATAAGGTTAAAAGTTATACTCAAAGTGCATTTTTTCAACATTTCCGTTAGGCACACACTCCCACTGTTTTCCCCTGTGATTGAAATCAGGCTTGAAAGCACAGAATTAAGTCCGTGACTTACGAGTATGAGAGGTATTCCAAAAATTCACTCCACATTCACATCGCAGTAAAATGAAATTGCTGATGCTAGGCGAATCGTGTCTCTTTGCTACATTGCTGCATTGGAGAGAAACTTCTACTTCTTGGAAGCGTCTGACATCTCCTCTGCAGTACATACACAGTGGCTTCATTTGAGTACAGTCAACATCTTGCTCAGATATACAGTGTATATACATGATATGCACATTGGTTAAAAAGGGCCACGTTTAAAGACTGCCTCCTGCTGTACCCTCAAATACCAGGATGAAGGAGAAGAGTACCTTTCTTGTGAGAAGCTTCCGATTTGGGGCCATGTGGGACTAATAAAAAGAAAATGATTATTAAACACATCATATTCTAACAGCAAGTATGCATGTGGTCTTTCTCATAGCCAAACCAAAAGAAACAAAAAGAAGCATGGCTTAGATTAATTTACGCTACACCCGCCAACACTTGGGCATGTCTAAGTGTGTGGCAGGGAAGACCAGGGCCATACGATAGGCAGGAGCGGCAGGGGAGGGATGCACTTCGTCTGTCTCGGTCAAAAACGCCAGAGCGGGCAGGAGAGGAGGCAATGCGCAGAAATAAAAAAAAAGAGGGAGGGATGGGGTTGCAATGCATACTCCGTCACGGGAGGCAAAGGGGGGGGTTAGCAGAGTGCACTCAGAAATGCAGTATATCAGAGAAGGGGGGAGGAATGCAAAGACTACATGTCAAACTGGCTTCACTTAAATCTGCCAGGCATTGTTTGCCTGGGATTTTCTTTCTATTGTTTTTCTACTCAAGAGCAGGCATACAGCAACATGCCCTGTCATGACACATTTCCAATCGCTTTGGATTAGGAAGGAGAAGAATTCACATACATCATGAAATTCATAATGCTCGTTCCATTTTAGTAGCTTAGCTATGCAGAAAATGCGCGATTTTGTCACTGTGCATAAAAAGGGAATGGGAAATGGTTGCCCCAATCACCATACAGGAGGTTGTGTCATTAAGGAGATAAAGCCGTCAGCAGAAGAATAATGTCGGCCTATTTCATTATTTCGCTTAACTTCGATTTCAAATTAATTTTACCAATCTTTGCACTTTTTTCCCTATTATTCAATGAATGCTGTCAAATATACATGTAGCAGTATTTGTCACTATCTACACACAATACGGAAGTTATGCATAATATTTTAATCATGCACAGTCCTTAAATTCTATATGCTGAGTAAGACTGGTTGCAACCATGGACGAGCATTTTATTACACGTAACCCAACATGCAGAAACAAACGATGGCTTTTAATAGGATTTTTTTTTAACTAAATTCTGTAAAATAATGTCTCTATTGATGAATAAACATTTCAATATAATACAGAGATCTGGCAGAATTGATGTTCTAGGATTATATTCAGAAAATGTGGAAAAAGTAAAAAAATATTTGGCCAAGAATGTTATACAAACACATAACCTTACATGCTGGCAGGGACTTGGAATGGTCAAAATTTTTCAGTTGGATTTACATTAAATCTGGTCCGTGCAATAACAACGCTACAATAAACAAATTACATCACATCAAACAGTGTGGTATTTACTCTACCTCAATCAGACACGGGCTCTCTAAATTACTCACTGTATTAATAAGTAATTTGTAATGAATAATTCTGCAATGCATGATCTTGTTTGTGTTATCTGCAATTTCTAACTGATGAACATTAGCACAATATTTCTTACCTCTAGCAAGTTTAGCTCGAGGTTATTACTGCACAGTTATTGTAAGTAAAAAAGGGTATTTTTTGAATATAATCCAGATTATCACTAGATATGGCCACCGAAGAAAAGGGGGATTCCCAGTTCGGGGCTGGTCGGAACTGATGATCAGCACAGATCATCCTCTAATTTGAGACGTGTACAAAATGCCGTAGTTCCCCGTGTTGCCCTGATTCTGGATGATATTTGATCATGAAAGAGAGCTTCACTGTCTCCACAGCCAAGATACTAAAAGTATGGTAAACTTAAAAAACAGAAATTTAAAGTCATATAATGCAAGATTTACATCTTGCTGTAGTTCTCTGCCTACTCTGAAATAAGGATCATCCATAAACTAGTCCACTCATCAGACCTTTTGTACAATTTACATCTTCTTTCCTCTTTTTGTCATTCTACCTCTGTTTTTCGATCACTGCTGTTTGCCAGGAAAAGCTATTTCAAGGCTACCACTGATTTTAGAACAGGCTCCTTCAGGTTTATTGATTCACTTTTCGGCCACCTTGTCAAACTCTGGAGGCCCAAAACCGCTCACTGACTGGACTTACGAAAAAAATGAGCGGCAGGCACTGAAATGCACAAACACATTCTACAAAAAACAATTACAGATCAACAAGCATGAATTTGACAATGTGCAAAGTTAGACATTGCTAGTGCATCACAGCTATGCCTTAGCCTGGCTACTCCACACTTTTCAAGGTGAAAATCCTGGTGAGTATTCAATAAACAGACATTGGAAGACTGACAACCAGTGCCTCAATATCTATCTCTACATCTTTCAAGAAGATAACACTGCACAATATGATGTCTAATGGCAAGATTGCAAATTGGCTTGGTAATGTAACTACATATCCACTCACATAGTTTCAATGTCCATTTTACTAGGACTCAGCAGGTTTCAGATGTATGCTGAGTTGATCTGTAGCAAGTAGTGAGGTTTATGGAATTTGTACAAAGTCCAAACAGTAGATCAAATTTCACTTTCATGGACTTGACAATCAGTGACAAAAACCACAGAGGAACAACTGGGCTTAAAGCCCGCGTTTGAGGAGGCTTCTATCTCAATTAAATTCATGATGTGACTTTGGTAAAAATATATATTTTTTTAGTACAATAAACATCCATAAAGACACATAAATCACATTCGTGGGAAGTTACACTCCTAATGTTTCAATCCGTCAATGTTTAATAATCATTTGCGCTATGTTGGATAATGACATTTTTTACTGAAATTGATGGTAGATAGGCTACATGTGTTGTGTTTATATTATGGAAAATAGCTTTCCACTTGTTTTATTTTTGTGGAGGTTTACGGGTAATATAATGACCAATCAAATTGACTTTCCTGAAAATGCGATCATCAAAGAATAAACACAAAATGGGAGGAAAAAAAGAGGCAAGAGAGGAAGATGTGGCTAGGGTTGCACTATCTGAAGTAAATCCGTTTGTGATGCGCAGCCGTAGAACATTTGAGGAAAATCAGACAGTGTTACCTTAGCTAGCCACGATGCTGTCTGCCGAGCCAGCTAATTAACCTAACATTACTCCTGTTCTTTGGTAAGGAACTTTATATTAGTTGCAGCTGGTTTTGTTTCCAGCTAGACCATTTTTCCTATGCAAGACAGTTGGCAACAGGATGCAAGTACCTGGCAAGCACCTATTTTTGCCTGAAGTTTAAAAGGACACTGAATAGATTTAGGATCTACACAACAACAATCCGTTTAATAATGAAAATCTTTTTTTCTGGAAGCATTTAAATTGGGATGGTCTAAAAATGCCAAATCATGATTCTTCTTCTTTAAAAAAAAAATCCTTACCTTAAAACTTATCTAACTTATCGGCAACGATTAGGTATGTTTGGGCTGCACAGAAACTAACCCAGACATTTACCAGTTTGATCTGTTCAGCTGTAAGTCATGAGCCTGTCATCAGGACGTAATTCCTGTTAAATCATTAGCTGGTTAGCTAGCTAGCAAGTTATAGCTAGCTATTAATTACAGCATTATGATTGTAACATTTACTAATAATATAACACACCATCATATAATTAAGTAACTAAGAAATTGGGAAGAGTATTTCAATTGTTCAATATTGTTAAGCTTCATAATAAATGTTCTAACAGTTGTAAACTTTAAGTCAAATATCAAAAGCATTTGGATAGAACGTACAAAAACAAGTTTATGAATATGGTTAATGAATATATCGATCAATGAAAATTATGGAGGCACCTCGCTCAGCATCATAAAAAAACAAAGCAACACTTAAGAAACTCCTTATTAATGCACTCAGCTTTCTGCAAAAAAATTCCAGCTCACATGTTATGTGCACTTGCATTTCAATTGTGTCCCTACCAACTCTCACATTAAACCTACACCCTTATTAAAGTTAGAGTTATTAGAGTTAAAGCTGTTCATTTATTAAGGCAGACATCTTCCAATGAAATCATTCATAGCATTTATTTGTATTTTTCATGTTTTGAATCTGACTAATTATTAAAGTAATTGTACTAGAGCACGAATCACCAAGAAAATAGTCACAGAAGTCGATTTGCAGTGAAATCTGCCATTCGATGCGTGGGTTTGTAAAATGCAGCTGCTTTATTCAAACCTGAGGAAGCTCAGGCCAGTTTAAAATTATAGCTCACATCCCAAGGTTTCCAAGAATTTGAAATACAGCCTGTTGAAAAACTAAGGAATGTCTATAAAAAGATACACAAGATCTAGAAATTTGCTAATTGATGTGGTCTTGCGGCTAGAAATACATGGCATCTAGGATTTGAATATTTCTCTTAATATAAGTCAGATGTACCTTCAGTGTAGTGATGCAATCAGCCGGTGCAGAATATTTATGTAACATTATCTGGCAATATGAAAAATAAAAGCATTTTTTTTAAAGGGAAAAATTTTTTCTTAAGGAAAAATTTAAAGGAAAAGATTGAGTTTCAGTGGCTAATTACCTCAATACAGGTTTTTTTTCCCCAGCTTTTGTCAGCTATTTTGTAACAAATGAAAGTAAAAATAGTTATTCCACTATCCCAAGAGGATAAACCAGAAGGTAAGCCAACACTCCTTCAAAACAAAGCTACAAAACGTCCAGTATACGTGTGATACAGAAATCATATAAAATCTGCTGTATATATTTTTTATGTGTGGTGGGGGCATACAATTATTATTATTGTTATAGTTAGAGATTTTAAAAAAGAAATTAAATACAGATGACTAGCATGTGATACATTCACAATAGTCTCAGACTCAATATTCAGCCTTTTCAAACATCATCATCATCATCATCACCACCAGCCTTTATGTTCCACCCTAAAAATTGATTTTCTTTACATCCTTAACCAGGATGTAGGTCTACATTCTTTTAAATAACTTAACATTGACATTATATCTTAGGCTGAGCATCTTACTAAGAATACAGGACATCTAGCTATGAACCCAGAATCATGACAACTGCACCATCTCTCTTGATATCAAAGGCTTCGAATACTACATTGTAGCTCTTGAAACAGAAGTAAAACATGTAGCCTATTTTCTTAGGCACATGTCAGTATTCAGTATTCATCACCATACAGCAGTGACACAATGACAAGACCAACAGACAAAGCATGTACTCATTGGTTTATTTCAACTCTAAATATTAACGTTAACATAAATCTCAAATGCTGGTGATAATCTTTTTCCAAGGGAACACTGACTGAATGGATTACTTAGACTGTGTTAGCCCAGCAAGCATAAGAGCTTAATTCCAATTTTCAGTTCAGATAAGATTCTGTCATTCACATAATTATTGCTAATGTGGCCTTTATACTGCGTCACACTAATTTGAATGCGTCTTGACCTGGAACTCCAGACACGCCCCTCCAGATGCAAGCACACAGGACGCGACCAAATACCCATATGTGTTTACTATACAGTTGAAAAAAAAGCAGTGTATAAAATTCATAGTATGTCCAAATTCTCCGAATGGACTTAATTGTAAACAACCAATACCTAATGCATTGAGCAAAATTGTACTGGATGCAACCAATGGACTAGAAAACGAAGGAAGTGATGTGCTCTCTGTTGAAAATGATACATAAAATTGACAATATTGTTTAAAAAAAGTGAAATACTAGGTCAACTTTTATTATTAAAATATTTGTAAATGCCACCAATTCTGACGCAAAGTAATGTATTTAAATTTTTGCAGGGGGAAGGTTAATGCTACGTCAGGGGTAAACTGGAATAGTAGATGGGTGAGATTGCGGCTGCGTAGTATGTCAAAGTCCGTGCACGCAGTGCTGATGTATGCACATCATATGAACTACACTGACGATGAGCTGTAGGCATCAAATATTAAATGAACTTGTACTTGTACTTTTACATCTGTAGTATGGGTATTTAGGCGCATCCATAATATGGAGGGAATTGTGGCAAACAAACTGACCTAGAGAATTATCGACATGAGTGACCTCAAAGTCGCATTTATTCCGACCTGGCAGCTCAGACCGTGGTTGCATTGATATTGGAATTTTGGTACAACATATAGAAGTCAGAATTGGAAATGCCAGATTCAATGTGTTTTTACTGTTTACACTGCCATGGAAAAAAAAAAATCAGACCTGTGTCACATTTAGGGAAAAAAATGCTATCTGAGCCACTCTACACTGCCTGCCTAAACGTATCCTTGGAGTCCAATAAACATATTCATCATGTCTAATAGCACAATACTCCACATTTTCCTTATTCATAGGAAAAGTGGCTTAGCTTCCCTCTTACTTAAGTGTTCCAGAGTAATTTAGAGAGCCCTGTATAGACTGCTATTCATAATTTGTGACACCCACACCCAGATAAATGTAAGCTTCTAAAAAGGGTGACGAAGCAGTGCGCACTGATTTGGTTCCTCATTGTATGCTTTTTTTTGCCAGAAATGTGGGCCAGCTCTTCTCTGTAACCACTTCACCACATGACTGTCCGAGGAAGCCAGGAATGACGTCATCTGGCTCAGTCAAGGGCAGATTCAAATCTACACTGAGACCTACATAGTAGTTTTCTCTGGACTATGAAGGAACCAATGAATTTCTAATTCTCAATGGAGACTGGTTACATTGCCTAAGTAATAGGATCAGTAATAGGATGCGTCAGTAGGTTACGAGAAATTGACATGATACATAAAATGAATAACAGAATGTGGGCCTTAAGGGGTAAATATTTATGACAAAATTTTATTTTTATTTTATGAAACAGCGTCGCGCAACGCCGAATATTATTAGCCAGTGTGGTTACAGAGAAAATTTATCCAACATCATATAATATATCTTGTTCACAATCATTGTTGATGATGGCAATAATGGATCAGCCGCAAATGTAATTGTGTTACTGTGACAAAATTGACCCTTGACACTCCTTTGAGTTCAGTTTGGAGTCTTTGCTCTAACTTTGTCTAAGGTTTTCCTACTGATAACCATGACGTTCGAAGGGCGGAGCTCATTTAAAGTTAGCAATTGTTTCACCTTAATTCACCCCAAAAACTAGCAAGATATTCACTGTGTTCCTCTTTCCCCAGTCCCATTGCCGTTTGTATGAGAACACAGCACTTCAGTTAATTACAACAACGCCTTTAATCCCATTTGTGTCGCATGAATCATGAGCTGATCACACTAAATAAATGTCAAGTTCCACCAGCATATCATCTTTCATCGCTGCAGGTTCACAAGTGGGTGAGGAAGAGGAGTAGAGGAGTATCACGGACATTCAGAACATCCATAAAAGAAAAGCAATCAAGTAAATATACCGCAGCAGACTGTATATTTACAAACGAACAGTCGTCTGGAAATAAACTCATTCAGAGGCAAGGTGACTTGAGTCATTCTATTTCAAAGCCTTACACTGATCATCACTGTAATGTGTCGTGACAGCGTTAAAGGAGTTTTGGCTAGAGAGGGGAAAGGCCACCAGAACACAAACGATCCACGGTGAGGCTTCTGTTTTTTGGTGAGGGGTTGGGGGTGGGGGTAAGTCTGCTCGCCCTCTTGGCTGTCGGTCCCGCGGCACGTCACCGTGACAGATTCAGAGGGACAAGGTTAAAGAGGAGAAGCGAGATGCAGCTGCATGAGTGCCATTCATCACCGCGGCCCAGAGCCTGAAACCCCAGCTAGCCTGTCTGGCTAATGGGGGAAGTTCCCTTTTGTTCAATGTCTTTGACTGCAAGGTGAAGAAATCCCAATTTGCTTCACCCCACGTTACCTCAACCCATCTGCCAAGCCATGCAGGTGATAAGAGGAGTAATATTAAGTTAAATCGGAGAAGGGGTGAGGGCGAGACTTACAGAAGAGTGGTTGCTAAGGTACGATGACTGGCTTCCCCGATAAATGCACCGAACATTTGCCCATGTATCCTTGAAGCGTATGCGACAACTACGTGCACATGCCAAAGACCGTCTTTAGGGACAAGCCTGGCTGTCAGTTGCACACGGATAAGAACTCTATGTTGGTGTACTACTACATAGGCAGTTCTTTGTTAACAAATGTGCGAGTTAGTTAAGTTGTTTTTTTTTTTTTTTCCCAAGGATAAAGTCCTGCTAAATGAATTGTGAAGATTTCCCATAGCGAGGCGCAGTGATGATCAGTGTATATTCTTCCCATGCTGGCACATTCGTAGCTTCAGGCAATTCTCTAATATGTTTTTCTTTCTTTTTCACCCTCCTACTTTTATCGCTGTTGCAGTAGCCACCATATTAACAGCACCGGCTCTAATATGAGGAGGTGAAACGCCTGTGGTCTTGGAGAAGGTGCAAACCTCTTATCACATTAGCAGGTGTTTATAGAGAGCAACCCTCCAGAACAGTTTAGAGTCTCTGGCGGACACTGTATGAGCGCTAGTGCGCAGCGACTGTTTCGCCGTGCGGGTCTATTCAAAGTCTGATAAGAAAATAAAATAGACTGTCAGACCTCCAATTTCAGGAATGCATTCTCACACTTTGCCGGAAAAATAAAACATCACTCACAGCGTTTGGATGAGACAGCAAGCTCAGAACTGTTCATTATTTCAAATCAATTCAGGAAAGGCAGATTTGTTTTTTTTTACGTGTGTGAAGTGTGAGATTTTTTTTGGTATTCTGGCTGACTCAGTGCGGATTTAGGCGTTTGTTTTTATTGGCCCTGCTACCAATTGAACGTGCCGGATAATTCTGGATTATTCTTCATTTTTCAAAGTCTATACCAGCAAAATTAATCATACATACCAAAACAATAAAATATTGTTTGCTATTATTTCTTAATTTTGCAGTCTTATCGAGACATTTTCAAAGTATATATACATTTTCTTATTCACGAACATGGAGGGTTGCCATTATGAATTATGATATTTGCTTTGGTTTTTGGAATTAAACTTCCTTTCACTAAGGAAACCTCTGACATGTGTCTTTTTTGGAGCTTGCACCGAGGGACAAATATGCTCTTTTTCATTGTCATCATAGTCATACAGCCAGCTATGAGACCTTATATCTCATCTACTGTATCCACAAGACAAACATTCAGGATATCCAAACATTGCCCATAGCTATAAACAGGAATGTCACCAGCCTAGGAGTCAAACATGTGCCCGCAATTCAATGTACTGTTCAATGCTTTGCATTAGCTAAATAATTTTATGACACACTATTATTTATCAATTATCAAATGTCTCGTTTTGAATAAAAAAATTATAATAATTTTCTGTGGGTATGGAGACAAAACACCCACTTGTTCTTTTATTGATACTTGTATGCAAGGATGATGATTCAATCTCAAAAGAGTGAAGTTGAGAGAATTGTGTCTGTTTTCTCCACTGTATGGTGTAGAAAATGCCAGAATAATGAATCAAACAAGCAACAAACATTAGCAACAGTCCTCTCAGTGTGCACGACAATATACATACTGTATTTCAATACATCTATCTATGTATATATACAGTAGCAGTGCAGAGTGAGAGGAAACTTGTTAGATGTCTGCACAAACATCCCTAAACAAATTGGGCTGTCACTCTTGACAGTGGCATATTTGGCTCTGACCAATGTCTTGTTTGATACACCATATGTTGTAATCGCCTGTCTGCGTACTGGAGTTTTTTTTTTCTCTCTCAATATGAAAATTAAAAATTGAATTGAAAAATTTAGCCTTTTGGCACAGTTTCGCCTTCAGGCGTCTATTGTCTGGCGACATTCCTGTGTTATCCAATGGTGTCTTTGTGGCTAATCCTACCTTTGAAATTCGGCCTGATTCTGGCATCGTAACCTGACACTTTTCCCATGAGTTTATCCAGGAACTCAGAGGGGGGCATTGGAGTGGTGGCTTTCCTGGCCGCTGCTTCCTTTGAGGCTGCCAGGCTGCAAGAAAAGACGGACAGACAGACAGACAAGAGGAAAGAACAGGATGGAGAAAAAAAAGAAAGGACAAGTCATAGTCAGGGCCGAAAGAGAAGGAGAGAGAGTGAGTGAAAGTGGCAGAGGGGGAGGGAGGGAGAGAAAGAGAAAGGCAAAGCAAGGGGTGGGAATAAGATTAAGGGAACAGGGTGGGAAAATGGACAAAAGACAGAACAGAGAGAAGAAGGGAAGACAAGTATTTGAAAATAGAAGCAACAGGACAACAGTGCCAACCCTACCCCCCACCATGATCAAGGGCCATGAAAAACAAAAGCTTCAAGATCCATTATCAAACTCAACGCAGATCATGAGTAGCTTCTTAAGCATAGGTGTAATAGTTTTAGAGATATTTTGTCCCCATTGTGGCCCGGACAGATGGAAAGACGGACGAACGGACCTCAATCCAATATCCTCCATCGCTCTGCGCAGCAGGGGATAATAATGTGACCTGCCATTGGTATAACAAAGAAAATCATGTCCAGATTGCAGACATCTTCAATTATATCACCTCGTAGCGAGCATGTGTTTAGTTGGTGGTAATCCGGAGATGAGCCGCTTTGAATCCGATTAAGAGCATCAGTTTGTTTTGGGATCAAAAGGCCTCCAGTTACAGCCCATTCAACAACATTAATGCCCTGAAAACCTCACACCAGGGAATCAGGCTCTGACCTTCATCCAGTGCATTAACTAACCAGCATTCTCTCATAACTCCTTATTAATGGCATTTTGCGCTGAGAAAACTCTGGGGGCATTTTGTCTTTATTTAGCCTGCCTTTCAGATCGCCCTCTTCAAAGTTTTACTCCAAATCAAGTGTTAATTGAAACATTTGTCATATAGCCATGGCTAATGAATAATACAGAAAGTCACAGGGTCGTGGTGATAAACCCAGTGGAACATGCAAGGCTGTTCCGACTTATTTTTCCCATGAGATATATGACCTAGATTGTATGGAATTTGATACCATTCGTTTCACAATAATGCCAGCACAAACTAATATAGTGAAGAATGCTGATCAGACAGGAATGCCACAGAAATGAGGAATGAGTCCTGTCCTGTTGCAGACATATTGTGAGAGGCAGGTATGGGTCATTCTGACAGAGAGGGCACTGGTCATGCTGAGTTGAGGAAAGGACAGCAGGACTCACACTAGCACACAGTAAATAACTTCCATTGGTCACCTGCAGTTTTGGCTCACCCTTGTTATATTTTGCAAACAGACAAACTGTATTGTATCTTGAGTGTAAGTTGAGGGTCTTTTTTTTGCAGCAGGGGGATCATTAGTCTCCCAGAACTTCTGTCATATATGAAAAAATATGTCATATATAATATCTAGGTTACAAGCAGTCGTGGATGCTGAGCCTGAAATAGAGGAAGCACAAAAATACCTTCTAACTGCTTATAAGTCTTTCCTCATTTTCAAACATTTTCCTTTGCTGAAAATGCATTAACTCAGAACACACTCGACAGTTTCAAGCATAGCCAGTTTTTGTCATATGGTAAGATGAGAAATAAAACTCCTCGTTTGCATGTCAAATTTGTTGCAATATTCTCCATGTTGTTATTTAAAATTGCAGCTAATAATAGCTTTACTTTAAAAAGTCAAGCATATATAGCCTGAATTGTTAGCTATTCCACAAGATAATGCAAAAAAAAAAAAAAATAACAGTTATACATCTTTTTGTAAAGTGTTGGCTGTCTTGTGATTAAAACATTTTTTTCTGAATTGCATTTATCACGCTGATACTGGATTCAGAAAGAAACTGTGTATCTACCAGCTATTTGGTTATCTTAGTAATTGGAAAACATTTTAATGAAGAAAAAACATTGAAAACGATCAGTTTCAATGTGTTTGTTATGCTCCCCCTATTTTCAGCTGAGTGTTTGCCTCTGGTTGTCAGGACCACTGCTCCATCTCATTTAAACTGGAACAAAGTGCCCTTTAGGCACTGAAACGTTTTTCCTTGAGCCTCCCCTGAGCCCTGACACTTTTACCCTTGTACCCCTGCCCTCTCCATTGTGTATATCTATATAAAAAATATTCTGAGTAAAGGGAAGATGTCCAAGCACTACAAATAAATTAGTAATAATTCCTGTATACTGGATATCAGTGCAAGGAGACTGTGTGCACCATCTGCACGGCACAGAGCGCACTAACTGCATGAAGCACAAAACAAAAATGGTGAGCTTGCTATCTCGGTGCTTTACTAGCATGCTAATACCAAATGGCGATTCAGCAATATACAGTACTTAAGTGCTCCGACCGGAGATCTCTGGAAGTATACCATAAACATCAACATACAGAGACCGTGTGGGCCACATGCACCATGCAGATTGTGCTGACCGCAAGATACATTTTACGCAAATGGTGAGCTCGCAATCTGACCACTTTATTAGCATGTTAACACCGAACGCTGAATCAGCAATATACCTATCAGCTAAAACATGCACCTCTTAAGTGTACCAGCAGCATTGAGGCACATACTGTAAACATATGCACCCCCACACGCACAAACTGCTCTCCAGTTAAAGGAAAAGGATGACCTTGACCTAAAAAGAACATTTGTTAAATTTGCTGATAAGTCCAAATTGGGAGGTTGAGCTAACAGTTTGGAGTCTGCTAAGGTGATTCAGGATGATTTGGATAAAATCCAGAAGAGGGCAGAAACTGGGTAAATACCTAAATGTAAAGCTCGATGCTGAGGAAATAAAAGAACATCAGACAGGATTACTTTGTGAGAGGTTCAAAATAGGAATGTTCTCATTGTGAAAAATACTTGGGAGTAAATGTTGACCAAAGGCTTTCAGGTGCAAGTCACCTTGCTGTAGCCATAAAACCTCCAAGAGGATTTGAGACATATACATAGATTAAAGTTCTGGGTGTAAATCCAGAAAGGCTATTCATATCTCGCATAATCCATTTGTCAGGCCACACTTTGAGTATCATGTAGAGACCACACTACAGGAAAGACGTGGAGGTCCAAACAAGAGTAAAATTCCTAACATAAAAGATAAAAGTTAATGGAAAAGAAAAATCATAACAGCCTTGGTAAAAGTAGACAAAGAGATGATCTGATTGAGACACTAGAAATGCAGGATTATGTAGGTTAAGTTCCACACAGAGAGTGGTTGCAGTCTGAAATAGCTTGACAGGCTAAGACAGGGGCAGAGACTGTATCTCTGCCCTTGTATCTCTTGATACAGCACTACATACGGTCTGGTCCAGAACTACTCTAAGTGGGAGGTAGACTACAGTGATGGGAAAATGGTAAGCCTTGTTGGGCTGAATGGCCTGCTCTAGCCAATCATGTCATGTCATGTCATGTTATGGCATAACTGCAGCACTTTTTCCAAAGCCCGGCCAATGACATATTTTTGATATTACCCAGAGAGCTGGGATAACATCACTTCTGCAAAAATTTCACTGGCTGAAAGGCATGGGGGAAAAAAATCGCCCACCATACGTCGTGTCATTAATATTTAGCCAAACTAAATACCAAGGGTAATGTTGGTTAAATCAGTATGGCTCAGCATTGTTGCGAGTTCGCTAGGTGCCACTCACATACCTAAGTTCACGTTACTTAGCCAGCTAGCTAGCATGTTCACAGTATGTTTTTATAACCATTATGTAACATTAATTTGTTCACCAGCGAACTAATGTTAGCTAGCAGTGATCTGAATTTACTAACCATTGCTCGTTCAGCCGTGGATGTCCAACTCAGTGACTGACTTTGGTAGCAGAGCGATGCAGTTAGTTCGACCCTAACAAAAAATGGGTGCTGATGAAAAGTACATTTATTTTTGATTAAATTTTGCAATTCAGCTATGTAATAAACAGAATCTTTTACTCTCGGGTGTGTTATTAGAAAGATATGAAGCTCGTTGAGGAAATTTTGGGTTCAATGCTCGCCTAAGCTTGCAACCAATGCAAAATTCACTGAACTTGTTTCATAAGACTTACTGACTTGTGTAAGATCCTCTATGTTATGTTTTGTCATGTCATCTCCATATGATTGGAGCCTGGAGCCTAAATGGGGAGAGATGCTGGACCCTGGGCATTTTGGAAAGTCTTTTGACCTCTATCATTCCTTGATGCTAATCTGCAAGTGTATTTGCAAGTGAAAGTCCTGTGTTAAAAGCAGATATAAAAACAGAGTTCATTTGGATGTTTATGGAAATTCCTTTTTTTTTTCTCCTGATCACAAATTTTGCCCCAAAATGTTTATCATATTCTATAGTACTCGAGCAAGTAAGATAAATAAAGCACATTTAGAAGATGCACAGTTCATACCATGCATTCTTATTTATGCTAAAAATACTTTATGATAAAGTTAGATTTTTGATATTGAATAAAATTGTGCAGATTCAGAAAGAGAAATATAAGCGTGTGTGGTTCCTTTAAGTGGTTCTGAAAGGAGATGAGCTAAGGGAATCTGTTTGCTGACCAGGTCCATAAAAATGTCATGACATGACTTTTTGGGGCAGGTGGGCCCAATGGGAGGTCTTTTCAGGAAAATCCCTGCTTTTCCTTTGAATAGGCTATTGTAAATTCATAATATTTGACCAGCAGACAGATTTATTTTATTAAAATGTTCACCAAAATACATTGGCAGCTTTAGCTCAGCAGTCAATGCAAAACAAGACAGAAATACAACCCCAAATTCCAGAGAACTTGAAACATCAAGTAAAAAGCAAATAAAATTACAAATTACTGATTTGAAAAGACCATTCACCCTGTAATATGTTGTAAACAATACAGTAAAACAATATTTTACAAACCATTAAAAAAGTTTGGGTGCTTTGTAAAATGTAAATGAAAAAAAGCAGTGATTTGCAAATCATTTCAACTCTATACTTAATTGAAAATAGTAAAAGGCAATATATTAGACTACATTGCTTTTTGAAAAATATCTCCTCATTTTGAATTTGATGCCAAAACAAATTTTAACAAATTTCAAATTTAACAAATTTCATTTGGGATGGGGGCATGTTGACTAATGCATTGTATCGTCTCGTCTTTTACCAACACCGTCAGTGTTTTGGAACTGAGGATACCAACTGATGTAGTTTTGGAAGCAAAACGTTGGAAAAAGAAGAGACCGACTGATGTAGTTATGAAAGCAAAATGTTTCCCCCATTCTTCTTAATGTTATATTTCAACTGGTCAACACTTCACTGCATCTTTGTCATAGTTTTAATTTCATAATTTGACAAATATTTCCAGTGGCATGTCTGGACAGCAAGCAGACTAATTTAGCACCTAGACTGTTTTATCACAAAGTCATGTGATTGTAATTTATCCAGAGGGTGGTGCTTGGCATTGTCTTGCTGAAATAAGCAAAGCCTTCCCCAAAAGAGACAAAAATGGCAGTATGTGTCACTCCAATGCCAATATATATTGTTCAGCATTAAAAGAAAATGATAGTGATATCAGATTTTTTTTTCTAAATAATAAATTGACAGTAAATGTTTCCAACGCTTTTTTTTTTTTTTTTACCATTTCTATGTGCACAGCGGTGTCATAGCATTAGCCTATCTGGAGAGTCCTGTGCCATTTCCTGCATGACGTGAGTTGTTGTAATTGCAATGTGATCTAATGGGGAAGACATGCTGTTTTATTTCTACTTGAGCAAACTTTACAAACATGGACAACAACAATGCTAATTGTCATGCTAATTTCAGGAAAATAACTCACTATCTCCATCATCCCTACTTTGTTAGAGAAAACTTGGTGAAAAGAATGATGTCAGACACTTAGTTTTCTCCCCTAGTCTGTCATTTTTTAGAGATAACGACGGAAAAAATCCAACAAGCCAAGAGTTAGAAAATAAAAATTGTGCACATTGTCAGATGAAACTGAAAGTACACAATGCAACAGCTTGATGCATGCAGATGTGAATGAGAAAATGTGGTGACTCCTTTTTGATGATCTTTTCCACCTTCTGCTCAGCAGAGGGTTCTATCTGATTCCCCGTCCTGGGCCCACCCACATGTGTGCAGTTACATGTATTGCTTTTCCTGTCCCAGTCTCACTTCTGCTCAATTGGATAAATAGATTTTTATTTCAGGCCCTCCAGCTAATGAAATAACCCTTGGCCAAAGGCCAGGTGTGTGCACCTTCAGTTGGCTACCTTTCCATCATGCCGTGTTGCCTTCATCCCTTTACTCAATCCATAGACCATATATTGTACTAACTCACATTTGAAACGTTGCCTTACTGGGATGGTCAAAAAGGGGTTAATACTTTTTGGGGTTAATCTTTTTGGTACATATAGTGGACATGTAGGGCTATCAAATTAATCTGATGTGGGCGCATGGAGCTCTACAGCCGCAGAATACCCCTATTTTTGCATTTTCAGCAATTTGAGCGCCAACTATAATTCCGCGCTCTCACCATCCCACAACAGTTTCAAGTAGAATAGCACAAGGCACTGTTATAGAATCATATCATCCATAAACAAGCTTGGCCTAGTGAGGGTGCAGGCAAGGAATCCCTCAAACGTAAGTGCTACTTGGGCTCAAAGTGGTGTTTTCAAGCGCCCCCCCCCTATAGGTGGCGCCCGCAACAGGCCACCAAAATTTTGTGATTCAACACAGATTGAGATCAGAGAAAATAAAGCTGGGCTATTGAGGGCGCACTGAGATATTTCAACTCAAAAACCTATTTTTCTTCAATTTTGGCCCTCCAGAGGGTGACCCTTCTGGAGACCCTAGCAATCAAACCGATCACTTTTGGAACCTGAAATTTTGGGATTTTCCTGTCTACCCAAAGGCCTTCCACTGGAAAAAAAATTCAGTCAAATATCTAACAGACATATATCACCCACCGCCTGCACTGTATTAATTCTGCCAGTTAATACATCCTACTACTCTCATGGATGCTGCCTTCTGAACTGCGTGCTGATAACAAGCTGGATGGTCCCTCTCCTCTTTAGCCCAGAGGATGCAGCGTCCATGATTTCCAACAAGAATTGCACATTTTGATTGATTAGACCTCAGGACAGTTTTCCAATTTGCCTCAGTTGATCTTAAATGAGCTTGTGCCCAGAGAAAGTGACAGCTTCTCTGCATCTTGTTTATTTTTGGTTTTATCTTTGCATGGAAGAGTTTCAACCTGCCTTAGTGGAACTGTGTTCACTGACAATGGTTTTCAGAAGTTTTCATGAGCCCGTGCAGTGATTTCCACAACCAAATTTTGTCTATTTTTAATGGAGTGCCATCTGAGGGTCTGAAGATCACAGCCATTGAATATTGGGTTTTGACCTTATCCCTACAGAAATTTCCTCAGGTTCTCTTAACCTTTTAATGATACTATGTACAGTAGATGATGAAATCCCAAAATTCTTTGCAATTTCACAAAGGAAGTCATTCGTAAATTGTCATTCTCAGTCCTTCACAGAGTAGCGAAGCCCTCGTTGTCCTAACTTCTGAGAGACTCAGCCCCTCTGGGAAGCTCTGTTTGCTCTCAGTCTTGTTACCAACCAGTTTCCAAGTAGCCTACTTAGCTGTAAGGTGTTCCAAAAGATGTTATTTTATTTCATTTTTTTTGGCATCATGCAACTTTTCCAGTCATTTGTTGCCCCAATCCAAATTTTTCTGACACGTCGATGGCATCAAATTCAAAAGAAGCCGATAAATTAAAAAAAAAAAACTATAAATATTCTCGGCTTCAACATCTGATTTGTTGTTTTGCCTTTGTACTATTTTGAATTAAATATAGAGTTTAAAAGATTGCATTGTTTTTGTTTACATTTTATATAGCATCCCTACTTTTTTGGAAATAGGGTTGTGTGTTCCAACATGAGAGCGCATTCGCTTCTCGAAAATATACAATGTGATGGCTGCAACAAGAGTCTCAAAAAATTGGCACAGTCGACTGTTTACCACTGAGTGGAATTAGCAGGTCTTTTGCTCACACAAATTGCTCATCTGGGCTCTGAAGACACCAGTTGGTTTAATCTAGCAAGTGAAATTTCATCTCATTCCTCCATTTAGCTGAGCAATTATACCACAATGGTACAGCCAATTTTACCATATACATGTATTTATCTTCATACCCAGCAACCTCGATTAGAGACAGAGAGGACTGCAGGCAGCACAGTCTAACATTCACTTTTTCTCCTGGATAAGCAAAGCTTAGGAAGGAGTGTTTTTATGAGACTCAAGTGTCACTCACTAATTAATCCATCAAGTATGACCGTGGGCGGTAAGATAAATATGATCTTGGCATGGGTGACTGGTCCTGAATTCAAAAATAGCTTATCCAGGAGTTAACGATAGTGTCACCTTGATTTGGATTATGCGGCCATGCATTTGTAACTCATGCAGAATGTGGTTTGCAAATGCATTGTGAGAAAATGCTGAGATGCCCCTGGAACAGACTATCGGCCTGAAGTTTTCAAATGAAATGTGGTCAAAAAATGCAAGTGCCAACAGTAGTGCAGATCAAAACTGAGTCTAACTTTATTCAATTAATTTAGTGACTGGAGATGGGGGGCATCTAACATCTAACATCATGTCATGAAAAGATGAGGGCCATTTAAACTATCCAAACACAAAATTACAAAAAATGGAATTTTCTCCCACACAAAGTAAGATTTTGCACATTAAAATACCTCTTCACCTTTCCCAAACCATTACACCTCATCACCATCTTGTACGCCTTATTTCTAGGCTTCATAACAAAAGTAAAAAATAAAAAAAGAAGGAAAACTGAAGGAACAATACGCAATTATTTTTTAAACAGCTCCAATGGCTGGGATTCAGTCCCATAAAACTACTACAAGGTGCCAGCGTTTGCACTGAAAGATAGTCTGGGTGAGTCAAATTGCAAACAAGGGGTCTCCATGTGGATCAAAGTTACAAAGTTAAGACATTTGCGGTCATAAGTAAAGTTAACTTAAGTCCAGTGGTTAGGTGTTCGAAACGCAGCCATGCCATTACAAGCTATGAATGGAGATCTGCATGCACTAGGCAGCAATTGACGCAACCTGGCCCAGGATAATGGGGTTTAAGCCAGTTAAATTAGTTTGTTCAATGCTCTTTAGTGACCACTTCTGGTCAGCAAGGCACACGTAGCGGCGCAAACTAAATTGTATGCTGACAAAGTGAACCTTCGAAAGCATAGGCAGTGAGTAATTGGTGGAGCGACAGCATAGTGTAAAAGAGTGAGGGCTAGTCGTCACTAGAGGTGGAGGTATCTTCCTCCTGAGTAGATGGGAGCAGGTCACTTTTGCTAAACAGTTCAGCAGTGTTCATGGTGGAGAAAAGGGAGTGGGGTATTTTAAAATAACAAACAAAAAAACTAAGTGCAAAAAGGGTGTGCGACATGAAAGTTGCGTAGCAACAGCTGTATTATTTGACACACCCCCTGCTTCACTGCTCAACCAATTGTGACAAAGAGACCTTTTTTTTGCTGAGTCCAAAACTGCCAAACTGGGCAAATGTAATAACAGTGCCATTTACAACAGACAAAGTTGTAGATAACAATGCATTTTTTGTTTGTGAAGGCATGAAAATATTTCTCTATTTTGAGATAGCAGCATAATTTCGCCAAAATTTTCACATCACTTCCAGTATCAATGGTCACCCATGCTATTTTACCACTATCACACCAAGCAAGAATACATCCAAACTACGTCTTTTTGAGGTCTTCCAAAACGTCTTAATGACGTCCCCTGAGCAGCCTGAATGGAAGTTGTTATGACGTCTTTTTACAACATCTTCTAGATGTCTCGTATTAACGTCCACCAGACCTCTGCACAAGGTTAAAAATTAGTTCAAATGAGGTCGCTCTGGGCGTCTTTTCAATGTAAACTGCACATTTATTTTAGAGATACTTGACAAAAAAAATACAGTTTGTCTCCTCCCTCGTGATGCCTCCCTATCTCTCTGACCGCTTGAATAGCTTTTAGATGTTGCTCTTGAGCATTTGTCATAGCAATCAAAGAGCTTTCTTGGGGAAGTAAGGGGATTCGAATGTTAAAACTGCTAACCACTGAGCTACACTCGCTACTGACTACGCCACGAAGATGGGTGGGCACTGCCATGGGTCATTAAACGAAGTCATAACTTGTATCCATAATATGAAAAATAATGTACTGGACTTACTGTATTATATATTGGGAAAATAAAACAACTAATGATCTTTTGTGTTTTAATGTTATCATGGTCGTCTGTTTTTTGTTTGTTTGTTGAAAGTGGCGACTCGCCCTGCAGCGGGGTTAAGTGGGGGAACAAGATCGGCTCTCAGCGGTGCCGACAGGAGAAGTAGTTCTGCTATTTGCACCGCGGCGGGGTGAATAAAAGAAGCACTTCCACTATTTTCCCCACAACTGGGCCAATTAGAGATTTCATTTTATTACTCTTTGAACTTGCTGTAGCAATCGAGTTTCGCGAGGTTTTTAAGGTCTATTATTAACAAACTAGCAAGGAAGCGACTATTCATCCCGTAGGGCTGCGGCACCAAAGTTCAAAGTTTGTTTAATGACCCGTGCAAGGTAGTGGTCAGGAAGCACACCTTAACTACACTACATTCCAAACCTAACTTCGTAGCGCAGTCAGTAGCGAAGGTAGCTCAATATTTCACAGTTCTTCGGATCGAACCTCCTCATAAATGCCGAAAGGAGCTTTGCTTGTAATAAAAATTGTTTAAATGCGACATCTAAGAGCTATTAAAGCAGTCAAAGAGATAGGGAGGCTTCGCAAAGAAGATGGAGGGCAGAAACAGAAATTTTATATATATATATATATATATATATATATATATATATATATATATATATTTATTTTATTTTTTTTTTTTACATCAAGTATCTCTAAAGTAAATGTGCAGTTGATGTTGAAAAGACCTCCAGAGCGACCTCATTTGAACTCATTTTTAACCTTGTGCAGAGGTCTGGTGGACGTTAATACGGGAGATCCAGAAAATGTCGTAGACAGACATCATAAAAACTTCCATTCTGGCTGCTCAGGGGACGTCATTAAGACATTTTGGAAGACCTCAAAAAGACGTTGTTTGGACGTATTCTTGCTTGGTGGGATAGCATGCTATGTCGTGCTATGTCGTGCACGACAGAAACTGGCTTTTGGACTTGAAACAGATAACAGGTTGGGTTGTCCTTAGCATCCATAATTCACAGAAGACTGGGCTAATATTGTCCCTAATATTGTCTTGGCAGACTACAAAACATGCTTCCACTGAGCTACTGCCAATCTCCAATGACAGTGAACCCAGAGAAATAGATGGTGCTCTTTAGCAGTCTATGACTTGCATCTGTAGATGCAGTGGCGAGTGGTGTTGATTGACAAAGGTTTCCTAAAGTATCTGTGTCCATGTCATGATGCCCATTACAGTTGCATTACTTTTCGTAAAACAGTGATATCTGAGAGATTGGTGATCACGCACTAATAAAACTTGTTTTCTTACTTACATCAGTGCTTCCCCAAACTTTTTTCTCTCGCGGCACACTGTTTACTATGAAAAATCTCACGGCACATCGCTACGATATTACAGCGTTCTGCTTGCGCCACCTATCCCACAGTGCGACCGAGCGACGGGACTCGAGCTTTCCAACCAGGTTTCAGGCTTTAATGCAATCATAAAAGAAATTACTCTACGCAGTCTTTCCAGGTCAGCCACTTCTCCAGATACTCAGATGTCACTCAAAAAACACGTCCTCACCGGTCCATCGACATATCTGACATTGGCCAGTAATTGTGCATGTCCACTGACATCTGTTGTTTCATCCATCTGCAGCGCAAATTTCCCACTCCCTTTTATTTCCCCCATTACAACGTCCTCTATATCTGCCGACTTTTCTCCTATTCGTCTGCCAGTTGTATTGTTTGAGAGCGGAATCTTCGACATTTCATTTTGACCCAACACGGTCCCGACGATAGCTTTGCATGCTGGCAGGATAATAGATTCGGCAATTGTGTGAGACGTCTTTGATTTTGCTACTAGTTCTGCGACCAGATAGCTAGCTTCTAATGCTTTTTCTGACACTGTTTTCATCATGAAACTAGCTTGTTTGTTCGTCTGGCTTCTCAGCCGTATTAAATATTCACGGTCTTTTTTTTTCTTTTGCGGGGGGGAGGGTGGTTTGGTTGAAAGGTGTATTTTTAATTTATTTGGCACTATAGCTTCGTTCGCAAGCTTTTCTTCGCAAGCAAGACACAGTGGCATTGGGGTAGCGGGATCTCTGGTCAATTTAAACGCATAAGTCAGATATTCCTCATTGTAAAGTCTGCTCACCACTTTGATTTTCTTTTTCTGGCCAGCGCAGCAAGAGAGAGACGTTAGACGATGTGTGATTGGCCAATCACGAGAAGGAATTGAACAGTAGAATACATGATGCGGGAATATCGAGAGGGAATTTTAAATATGCATTTTAATAAACTGAGTTGAGTGAACTGTTAATGATATGAAATTTTATTTTTACATCCTGTAAGCCAGCCGTTTTATATTATTAGGCTATCAGGAAAAAAAACAGTCAGTGGGTTTTTTCGCGGCACACCCAAGGAAGCTCTCACGGCACACAATTTGGGAAACACTGCTTTATACACTGGCATTTCACTCGATCCTATAATCTTTGAATTATATCACACCTAGTGGACGTTTGAAATTCTCAAAATTGCACTAATTTGCCTGTGGTTATTGATATTCTCAGATTAGATAGATTATACTCATACATACAGCACCTATTGGCAAATTTTTGAGCCTCAACCCATATTTGCTCTTAAGGGACAAGGTCTTTTTTGGAGACTACATATGGAATATAACATGATTTAGCTCACCTTTTTAACATAAGGTTATTATTTGTCAAGTCATTTGTAGTCCTAAATTGCCCCTGCACCAACTTTTTTGGAGTCTGTTTAACTCATCAGATTTTAAATCTGTGTAGGCTACTTTTTCAACAGACAATTCAATTAACAAGTTATTGCATCAAATCATGTCTTGTCGCAGTTGTTTTATTATGGTAGAGGTTGAAGGGATTTTTTTAAATTACTCCTTCTAGATTTTATTTGCATTTTCCATAATGTGCCAACTTCTTCAGAGTTAGATTTGTACTAATACGAATATATATACTGTGCAGCAGGTTGAAAGATAAATTTCAGATAATTTCAAGCATAAAACAGATTTATTCGTCGTAAACTAGATGTGCTGACTTTTATCACTTGCTTGAATTGCTCCACCTTGCAAGTACATAATAGACCCCATGCCACATGTGGGGGAGGTGGTTCCCATTCACAGTGGGGTTTTTATCTAAGAGGTATAATTTACAGACTTTTTTTTTGGGGGGGGGGACCCAAGGCACAAGAGGGTTTAGCAAACATACTTCAAAATGAACTCCACTCCTCACCTCTCTATGACCTCTATCATTCGCTTTCTGTTATGGGCTGTGGACCTAGAGTCCCCTTTAACCCCAATTATGGCTACAATACAAAGGGAAAGTGTCTAGCCTCTAAATTTAGTCCACAGCAGATGTTTACGCCTGTGATTAATGAGGTGTCAGTGAGTTACTCGTCTCTGCAGGTATTGCCTCTATTGTGATAGTACCTGCTGAGACAGGTGCAGTATATGTGACAGTGCCGTGCAGGAAACAGTGCAGCACACTGTATATATTTGGCCAAAAACTTTCCCTGCTCCTTTAAGATACACGTGCACATGTAGGAACAGGAAAATCCACACTGCATTGCTCATCATTTTTATACCCGGTACCTCATCTTTCGCACATATTGCAGGCAAATCTTTGTCAGTGTGTTTATAATAAAGACCGTGTAAGCATGTTAAATATGAGCACTGCTCATAGCTGAAAATCACATCTTGTTCATCTTGCCTATATACTCCTGGTATGATGCTGAAGGTCCTCTGAATTCAAGGGCAACTAATGTGAAATAGAAGTGGTGCTACAGACACAGCTGCTATAATATGGTAAGTGGACCAAAAAAAGACTTGAAGGTCTAAACAAATGGGAATCAAATTTACCTTCTGCTCATCCAAAAGGGAATTCATTTTCCTTTATTAGTGCAAGGGAAAGCTTGAAGGTGCAGTGCAAAGTTTCCCGAAATATTTGACTTTTTTCTTTCTGATAAAACATTGATAATAACATGAAAAAAAGTTATGATTCTTGCAATAATTTTGCTTTTCAGTGCACAAATGCAATAAATAAATAAATAACCCTAATGTAAACCAACAGATAAGCAGGTTTTGCAGTCCAGTTAGCTCATAGGTAGGTACTGCAATGCCTGTACTGTTGAATGGTGGCAGTATTTTCACCTGCATTGATGCTATGCATGCCTCAATTATCAAGGGCAGAAAGTACTCACAAAGTAAGTATGGTCTCACAAAGTAACATGAGCAATGTGAGTTTCAAGTCTCTATCTTCAGAACAACTACATTTATGAAGAAACCAGGTTTAATCTACCTCTAGAAGAATAACAGATATAGCAGAGATATATATATATATATATATATATATATATATATATATATATATATAACAGATATAGAGTACCATCAGAAAAGATAGTAACATTAACTGTTGTCTTAAGAAAGGGTTTTGTCAATCAGTTAATCAATTTCTAAGATGAAATCATAAGTTCAAGACAAAGAATTCAGCTGAGAAAAAGAAAAACTCATGTTCAAGCAAATGAACAAATAAATAAGTAAGTAAATAAATAAATATGTCTGTATATATATATATATATATATGTTTGTATGTGGGTATGTATGAATGTAAATGTAAGTATGTATGTACAATTAGGTCTGGTAATATTTGGACACGAACATGACTTGAGAGTTTATACATTTTGCGTTACCTTGAGGTTGTACACATCAAAACTGGATGGAGAGTATAGGAATTACAGCACTTTTTTGAGAGTCCCACCTCCCCTTTAAGAGGGCCCAAAAGTATTTGGGGAATGTGCTGCTCCAGTGACGTGCGGTCAGAGGTTAGTTTGGTGAGGCAGAAACCTCCCCTTTGCTTGATTAGCAATCAGACGATTAACTAGTTTAGTAAGACTGTTCGGCAGAATGACGGGCCAGTTTTAGTTTCCGCGGCGTTATTACTCAGTAGGCTACATCGAACCTGAAATGCTCACAAAACTGCAGATTTGCGAGTACTTGCTTACAGGAAGACAGAGACGTGGGTGAGGTAAGGCAGTGACCCAAACTTTTATCACAGGAGTTTGTGAACCTGTTCCCACGTACTATTCCTGATTGACAATCAAAACAATTAAGACCAAGCCTGTAGGAAGCCTGATACTGATAGAGAAGATAATGACTTCATTCACGTATATGCTTTAATTCGACACTGCAAGGATGGAAATCTGAATAATCAATTAAGGAAAAATTCTCGGCTCTTGGTATTCTGTATATCGTTCAAACATTTTGTTAATTGGATTATGGAAGAAGACTGAAAATACATGCCTGCCTTTAAAGCACGTATTTAAAGGAGAATACATTGTATATTGATTAAGTATTGAACTCTGCACAAGTCAAACTGTTTTAATATTTGTTGATGACATCGCTTTGGCTTCCTGGAAGCAAGTACGCACAAATCTACTGTCTAATGAGCATTTCAGGTTTGATATACTGAGTAATAACGCCGCGGAAACTTATACTGGCCCATCATTCTGCCGTAGTAATAGACTACTGAACTAGTTAATCGTCTGATTGCTAATCAAGCAAAGGGGAGGATTCTGCCTCACCAAACTGACCTCCGACCGCACATCACTGCTGCTCAGCTGTTTTCTGAGTAATTTCATGTAAAAGTGAAAACTGAAGTCGTTTACAGTTGATTTCAAATTTTGCATTTGTATTTGGAATCAGTTAACTATCAATACAAATGAAATCCAAGGAATTGTCACTGCCTGTGAAGCAAGCCATTATTAGGCTGAAAGATCAAAGCAAACCCACCAGTGAAAAAGTAGTGTCATTAGGCATGCCCACACTAACTGGCCAGGAACACTAAGGACAACAGCTGTGGTGGATGACAGAGAAATTATTTCCCTGGTTTAAAAAAACCCCTTCACAAACGTACTGGCTGGATCAGGAACATTTCAGGAGAAAGGTGTATCAGTGGACAATCCAGAAATCAAGACAAGACTTCATTAGAGTACATTTAGAGGGTTAATCTCGAGAAGTGAACCACTGGGAAGGCTAAACAACGGGATATGAAAAAAAATCGTCAAAAGCCTTTACAGTTCTGGAACAACAAATTTTGGGCAGAGGAGCCAAAAATCTAATTGTACTAGAAACATGGGAAGAGAAGAATATTGAAAAGGGAAGGAACTGCTCATGATCTAAAGTGTACCACTTCATCTGTGAAGAGAGGTCATACGTGGCCATGTATGGCTGCCTGTTGGGCTGGTTTCTTAGTATCTATGGGCGATGTGACTGTTGACTGAAGCTGTAGGATACATTTTGAATTGTATAGGGCTGCATCATACGATTAGATCTCGCTAAATGCCTCAGAACTCATTGGATAATGATTCACAGTATGGATGATGATGATTTCAAAGCATAATGACAAGGCAAATCTATTTTTTTAACACAAAGAACTGGTATATTCTGCAATAGACAAGTCAGTTGTATGGCCTATATCCACCTGAGTATGAATTTCACTTGCTTAAGGCAAAACTGAAGGCAAAACTCCCCAACAACAAAGCAAGAACTGAAAGCACCAGCAGTTCCAGCCTGGCAGGGCAGCACCAGGGAATAAACCCTGCATCTGGTGATGTCTATGGTTTCCAGAATTCAAGCAGTCATGGACTGGAAACGGTTTCCACCAAGCACTGAAAACGACAATCAAATGAATGATTATGTGAGTTTGCAGGATCACTATTAAGCCCCTAAAACGGAGAGGGCTGTGTATTAAATGAGTGTGCTTCCAACATAGTTGATACAGTATTTTTGATTGTGCCCTTAAATTAAAGCTGGAAGTCCACATTTTGAGTACATCTTAAATGTTATAATCCATTATGGTGGTTTAAAAAGCTAAAACTGTGGCAAAATTGTGGCACTCTGTCCAAATATTTATAAACCTATCCGTATATATACTGTATATATATATATATATATATATATATTATAACACACTTAACCAATTAATATGGCAAGCCGTTTAGGAAATTATTATGATATATAGAATGAAAGTTTGAATATATAGAGTAAACTGAATATATGGAATGAAACTTGAAAATATGGGATGAAAGTCCGATTATATGGATGGAAGTCTGAATATATTGAATTAATCTCTGAATATATTTAATGCAGCATGCTGTAATCTGCTGTCAATATGTCCAGATATCTATGAGAAACATCAATATTTAAAGAAACTCACCTCAAGCTAAATCATTCAACGTTATAGACAAGTTTTATAGCATGATTGAAAGAAATCCTCCATAGCAGAATGTGTAGGTCCCTGTATATTCACATGACTGCAGATCCACTGCCTTATCAAATTGAGGATCTTAACTGTCACTTGTGGAGCACTATGGATTCGTCTACCATACATAGGTTTATCTAAATTTACGCGAGCCAAACTCATCTTGCGGAACTTTATGGCATAGTGAATCTACCCTATCAGTAATGGGCCTTTAAAATAATGGCTAAAGACAGAGGTTTTAGTTGGTCAATGGCACGTAAGCTTTATGCCACCTCAAAATGGCAACATGCCAACAATTTGCCTGACCACACCTCATTTTAAGACCAACATGCTCGTGGGCACTAATTTTGGTGCAATTTGCTATCTTTCCCATCTATGCACTGAATTAACAAATGACAGTTGTGCTGGTCATACACGAACAAAGACACTTGCGGCTTTGCACAAGCTGTAAGATAGAGCCCTTCCTCTGCTGGGTAATTGTGTTTGTTTGTGGACATATTTTTGATGCCAAACAAGCAATGCATTGTTGTCTAAAGTTAAAAGAAAATTACACAGTCAAATGCTGTTATTTTGTAATAATCAGTGTGAACAGACTAATGGAATCCTCCATCAGCTGTGCCTTTTAGACAGAGGAGAGGGGAAGTGCTCAATCTTTTACTTGTGGGCATGTTCCAAAAAGGTGTGACATTACGTTGAAAAATAAAGTAGAATGTAACAGTTGCTCGCCATTAATTTTCGCGGCTAAACGCCTTACTGTCTCACTCTTAGAAGTGATTTTTGGGCAGTACTGTTGCATTGTGGTATTATGAATCAAGTATAAGGGTCCCTACTTTAATTTTCTCCTTTTTTGTCCACCTCCACGACACCAATTTTGATGGCAAATCCTACATTAATTCCGAGGAATATCTGCCACTGCTACTGTTTGTGATCTGAAGTCATGGCACTTGACCAAAATCTTACGTTTCAATTTGTACAAAGTGCCAACTATTTAGTGAAAAAAGAAATAAATAAAATAAATTTTAAAACCAAATTATGGAAGTTGTTCACGGTTTTTTTCTGAACAAAATACGCGCATACTTTCTTTGAATAAACCTCGTTATTTCTTTCCGCTGCAGTTGCATCACATGACTTTACGACCACACTATCCGCTGTATTTGCGCATCAATTTTATTGCGGTGATAGTTCGACCATCGTTTTTCGAACTGGTGATAGCTTGACCGCAGTGCACCTGCGAGGGTGAAGGCATGTTTCTTCCAGGATTAACGTTGGCCTGAATTGACTGATGTGCGGTACTGTGGCCTGTGGCGCCTCCTGCATTATGGAAGAGTGAATACATTTCTTCATCAGTAGAACAATATGGGATTCAATTATGGGTGTTATGGGCCATACATGCGTTCGCCGAAGTGCTAATTATATCTTCAAGACCAAATTTCGTGCTGACTCACTTATGTCGCACTCACTTTTGCTGGAACAACGACAGCTAATCGTCTCAAAACACAAGATGGTGATGTCAGTTTCCATTCAATATTCTCACATTTCATTCCATGTATTCAAACTTTCATTCCATATATTCAGAGTTTCATTTTATAAATTCAGAGTGTCATTCCATCTATTCAAACTTTTATTCCATTTATTCAGGGTTTCAATCTATATATATATAATAATTTCCTAAACGGCTTGCCATATATATATATATATATATGCACACACAACACATACTGTATGTATGTATGTATGTATCATACTGAATGTAAGTATGTAGTATGCATTTATGTACAACCCCGCTTCTGAAATAGTTGGGACAAAGTGTGAATTGTGAATAAAATCAAAACGCAATGACTTTAAAATCACACCAACCAGTATTTTATTCATAAAAGAACAGAGATAGCATAGCAAATGTTGAAACTGAGAAATTTAACAATTTTAACCACAAAATGAGCTCATTTCAAATTTGACGTCTGCTACAGGTCTCAGAAAAGTTGAGACAGGGGCCTGTTTACCATGGTGTAGCATTCCCTCTTCTTTTTAACACAGGGCATCTCCTGGGCATTGAGGAGACAAGTTTTTTGAGTTTAGCCATTGGAATTTGATCCCACTCTTGCTTAATACAGGCTTCCAGCTGCTGGAGAGTTTGGGGTTTTCTTTGACGGACTTTTTGTTTAATTATGCGCCAAATATTCTCAATTGGTGAAATATCAGGACTGCAGGCAGGCCAGTTCAGCACATGGACTCTTCTACTACGAAGCCATGCTGTTGTAATAGCCGCTATATGTGGTTTTGCATTGTCCTGCTGAAAGTCTTGGACTTTCTCCTCTTTAGCCCAGAGGACACAACGCCCCTGATTTCCAACAAGAATGTCAAATTTGGACTCGTCTGATCACAGGACACGTTGCCACTTTGCTACAGTCCATTTTCAATGAGCCTTGGCCCACAGAATACAGCATTGCCTCTGGATCATGCTCAAAGATGGCTTCCTTTTTGCATGATAGAGTAGGTGGCATCTGTGGATGGCACGGTGTACTGTGTTAACAGACAGTGGTTTCTTGTATTCCTGGGCCCATTTAGTTACGTCCATGACAGAATCATGCCGGTGAGTGATGCAGTGGCGTCTGAGGGCCCAAAGATCACAGGCATCCAGTAAAGGTCTTCGGCCTTGTCCCTTACTCACAGACATTGCTCAAGTTTCTCTGAATCTTTTGATGATGTTATGCACTGTCGATGAAGAGACCTTCAAAGCCTTTGCAATTTGACATTGAGGAAAATTGTTTTTAAAGTATTACACATTTTTTTTTTACACAAGCCTTCACGGGTAGGACAGCCTCTGGCCGTCTTTCCTTCGGAATGACTCAGCCTCTCTAAGACATCCCGTTTATAGCCAATCATATTACACACCTGATGCCAGTTAACTTAATTACTTGCTAAATGTTCTTTCAGCTGATTCTCTCATATATTAAAGGTGCACTATGCAAGTTTGTTTACTTTCTGCGTGATTATATTTTTGTCTCAATTCACTGACATCTCTCCACGGTCCGCTAGCTGCCTGCCCCTAAATTCACTGTAAAAAAAAAAAAAACCGAGCTCTGGAGACCACATAGGTGTCACAAACTGCAAATAAATACAAGGGGTACAGGCTCTGCCCCTTAACATAACAAACCGTCCCAGCCAATCACCGACAACAGGTGACAGTTATGAAAGCCTGGGAAAGAGGGAACTATGGAAGGGAGGGACGAGGTACCTCTGTTTTGTTTGAGTTCGAATGTCAACAGAGAGTAAACAAACTTGCATAGTGCACCTTTAATTGCATTTTCGACCCTTTTTTTTTGTTTGTGTCCCAACTTTTTTGAGACCTGTTGCAGACAGAAAATTTGAAATGAGCTCATTCTGTGGATAAAAATATAAAATGTCTCAGTTTCAACATTTGAAATGTTTTCCATGTTCTATTGTAAATAACATATTGGCTCATGTGAAAGTCATTGCTTTTTGATTTTATTCACAATTTACAATTCCTCCCATCTATTTCAGACTTTGGGTTGTATGTATATATGTATGTAAGCATGAATGCATGCACTGTATTTAATTACTTATGTTTGGAAAGTCAAAGACTGACATTGTTTATCTCGGGCACCTTGCCGATTTGGATTGTAGTCTGTGCCCTCAGAGGACCCATGATCAAAGTCGGACAAATTGTTTGATCAATGGTATTCACGCAGATTGAAAGGTCTCAATGCCGCTGCTGACACAGCAGGCTTAGCGCAAGCCTCTACCCAGACTGCAATTAATATGTAAACTATCCAAGGGCTTGCATTTGTTATCCTCAAGCTAAAATCATTAGCTTTAAACGTAGCTCATTATGTCGTCAATGCCTATACAGAATCTTAATCTGTTCATCACCTTTTGGTCCATTCAGGAAAGAGATAAGGGGTGGTCACTTTCCCTTCCTAGACTGATATCAAGTTTTACAAATGTCCAACAGAATCAAACCCTATTTCTGTTAAATACATTGTAAAAATTCTGTGATATTTTCAAAGCGTTATCTATGGCTTTGCTAAAGACTAGGACTTATCAGGTATAGCTCCCTTGGCTCAAGAAAAAGCTTGAGGTTTCAAACGTATCTCCTGAAGGTAACACTGAGGGCAATGCCAAACCTCCACACCGCACAATTTGCAATGATATGACAGTACTACGCATGTTCACACACCAATGATATTGGCTTTTTTTTATCATGCATTGGCAATTGTGCACAAAGCTGGTTTGCTTATTGAATTTTTACTTATGACACACACACTGGAATTTTTTTTTTTTCACATGCACACACACAGGCATACCCATACAAACAGACACACACAGAAAATTACACTAACCTCAACTAGAAATTTCTACATTTTTTATAACAGCCTCTCTCAATTTGTGTTTATAACAAATGTACGACAAAATCTAGGGCAATGCAAGACAAACAACACCATTTGATTTCTGCAATGATGTTCAATGGCTATCTTTAACCCAGATTTATCATTACATTCAATTTAATGGCAACAGTCACGTGTTCGAGGTTGGTCAATTTCTGCTAGCAGTGTTTAGTTATAGTTTGGGGACCCTGGTGTGGAGCCAGTTGTTAATGTCATAGCCAATCTGAGTCAAAAAAGGTAGCAAATTCGGCAATTGCAGTTGTTCTGCTGTTTCGGACATTAAATGAAGGGACTGATGTAAATTGGGTGAACACATGCAGGGTGATCAATTGTGTGCCACGCAATCACCCTTTCAATGCCAATTCAAGGTCATGAAACATTTTAATATTGCAGAAATGCAATTTGCAGGAGGACAAACAGTAGCCAGGTAAATCATTTTACTGATTAAAGCCAATGAAACAGGGACAATCATTTCTCATTTCATTTTCCAGGTCAGTGGTCATACACTAAACCTTTGCCAGACTGTGCAAGAGGAAGTGTGAGTCGGCCTCTAGAACAGGTTTGACTCTTTGACGGCTGTCACATTCACATGATCTCTTTCAGACAAGTGCTGCATCAAAATTATTAATTGTGTTTCCGATTATTTATTTCAAATGCAGAACCAGACCTCAATTGCTGCTAATTGACAGTCAGAACACTCGTACACCTTGTATTCCTCTCAATAAGGTCACTGTTGACATTACATCACCAATGCCCTGAATGACAATAACAAAGCCTTCCCCAGCTAATGTGAGGACACTCATGACCAATTTTATATTATAAATATAAGCGCCCAGCCACCATTTTGGTCACATGACTGAGTAACAGACCTGTGAGATGCCTTTTCTATGATATAGGGGAAGCATCCAAGAAAATTGTTGATTTAAAAGGCCTGTTTTAAAATGAAGTTTTATTTGTAAACAATTTGTATTCATCAGCTGTACTGCCATTTGCAGGGCAATCAATGTTTGGTTATAAATCAGCATGTGAAATGAGGTCCCCATCTAGGTTGAGACTGGGGAGAAGATATCAATTAAGAGGAATTGCAGAGTTCAGCACTGAGGGCTGGGACTGTGCAATATCCTGATTCAAGTTCATTAACTAAGCCGTGTGCCCAGAATGCAGAATAATTACTGTGAGATGTAAACCAGCAGTCCTTGGTTAAAAGCCTTTGTTATGTTTTTATTTTTTCAAAAGCGTAGTTTCTTGCTGAACATTTTGGCACCACAGAAACGGTCACAGTGTTCTTCCCATGTGCGTCGCTTTGATTGCCATTTCTTTATATCTATCACAGCTTTCAGGAAATTCAATCAACTAAACACTTCATTAAAAGGGAAGAATATTAAATCGTGGGCAACAATCCATTACTGATGTTCTGTTTTTGACATTTCAAATTTTACATCATATTACATGTACATAAACTATACACAAAGCACACATGCTGAGTGTATTAAGGGATGGATAATACAAGTGGCATCAAATTCAGAAAGTACAATGCATGTGCTATGGCTCTCGATGCAGTAACACACATACACGCGCATGCGTGCACTCACGCACGCAAACACACACTCACACACACACACACACGCAAATGCACACACACGCGCACACACATGCGCACACACGCACACTCGCGCACACACACACACACGCAAATGCACACACACACGCACACACATGCACACACGCGCACACACACACATGCACACACACTTATCTGAAATATTACAACTGTGCCCTCTTCTGCACCAGCACTTCAGTTACTGCAATTGCACCAATGTGACAGCAGATAGTTTGAGCTGAAAAGCCATTGACAAATACAATTGCTTCTAAAGTTCAAAATATTGCAATTATAATAGCAAATGCGGTAGCCAAAATATTTCCATTGTCCCGAAAAAAGCCTGTTGATCTAAATATTTTTTTTTTCATTTTCCAATAAGAATGTTTACCATGCAGTGACCACTAGTACTCGCTGTTTGTGCTGAAAAACGTTACTTAGATCGGCAATGCAGTTGTGACTTCATGCATTTAATTGCATTCCTTGTACCAACAAACATTAACACTAAATTACATCACAAAAGAGCACAGAAATTGGCGTAAATCGGTATCCACGTATTCATGAATTGCCGAAATTAATTTGTCTGCTGAGGTTGAGTCAGGCAAATACCGATAAATGCAAACCTGACGTGAATTAAAAACATAACCGACAAATAACACTGACAGCATAATTTCTGAATACATAAATACAAACACAAAACATACTTACCTGACAAATACTATAGTTTCCCACAAATAGATCCCAAGAGCGTTAAATCGACACATTTTGCCGGTGTTGTGAGAATAGATGAGTTAGCCACAGCAGTATGTACTGATGTTAATTCCGTTTTGAATATTGCACCTCCAAGGTGAGCTGTTTTTCAAACACGTAATTCAGATTCCAAAAAGAAGACTAACCACAAATATTAAAAAGGCGAGAAAATCCTTTCCTCCGGACCGTAGAGAGTAATTTGTATACCCTTGGTGAGGGCACTCGTTTCAGGACCATGGATAGAGACACAGACAGCTTGCAAAATTACACTGTCGGGATTGTGGAGTTTCAACACAGTAACGTTACTCAAGAAATAAAAAAATAAAAAATAAAAAGGTTAGTCTTCCGAGTTTTAACTATATGCAATCCATAGCAGCGATTCTTTTGGCTTTCTTGCGGAAAGAAGGTATGAATGGTCCTTTAATGTCTTAATTTCTTCTTATTTTTATCAGCTTGTAAGTGTGCTGCGTTGCAATGTCAATGGTAAAACACCTATTGCTACGTCTATTACAGCCCTACATTAACCGAATCCCAAGGCAGTTTCACCAAATATATACATACGTATCAAGTTATTTTCCTCAAGCCTTCGTTCATTTAAATCCCACGATAAGCGGTGTTGCTCTGAAGCCACGCATAGTTACAGGCACCTCGTCGTAGCTAACTAATGTTGTTCCGCAGGTAGTCTTATTTTCTATGTGGTTATTTCCCCGGAGTTGCTCGTTACTACAGCATAGAGCTAGTTCCATTGTCTGAGACAGCAAGGGAGACGCAGCTCGTGCTCAATTTCATACTTTTAAAATCCTCATGATGGAGGAAAAATTGGCGATGCAGCGAGCTTCCTCCATAGCTCGTATAACCCCATTGGAAAGGACTCAGTTCCCGTGTGTTTCTTACTGCAGTCATTTACTCAACTCAAAAATCACTTCACCTTTCAACACACGCCCACATACTGCTGTCATTGGTCTGCACGGTGTACAGACAAATGGCGAGCCTGCTTATTGGAGACAGTAATTGTCATTTACGAGTTTTAATGTAGTGTATGAAGGTATTAGAGACGCAGAATTTTAATCGATTTTCCCATTTTTTAATCGTTTCTCATTTGTTACAGGATTTAACAGTTTGATTAATTATAGTATACATTGCGCGTGAGCTTTGGAATTAGGCGACATGTATTCACATATGTCAACAACGGCAATCTTTGATTTAATCACTAACAGTGATAGTAGCTACGATCTTAATGTGATTAGATTCGCGTAAACTGAATTGCACTGTGCCCACCGAGCGGAGACTAGAATGCAGAGGTTGTCCTATAAGCACGAGTACAATCTGCATTGGGGAAAATATTTCCCCTCTAGTGCCTAGAATTCAAATAGTGTAGAATGATGATAAACGCTCCCGGGGATCGTGAAGCACATGGTTTCCACCCTGTACATATAAACACATTTCATAACGCATTTATACCTTGAGAGCGGACTTGGCAAAGCGAGTCGCTCTGCAGTGCTGTTAAAATAATGAATGCCTTCCAGTTTATCCATTGGAACGTGATGCTGTTCCGCATGCCAACCTCTCCACTATGGAACGGTAGAGTGCGAGAGTTTATTTTAAAGAAAGTTACCGGTGACAGATTTGATTTCATTGTACATTTTTTTCTCTCTCTCTCTTTCTTTAAGAGAGATACACTTTATTGAACACCGTGGAGTAATTCGTCCTCTGTATTTGACCCATCCTACAGTAATGAGCAGTGAGCAGCCACAGAGCAGCGCCTGGGAACCAATTCCAGTTCTAAAGCCAGTTCCTTGGTCAGGGGTACTGGTTGGAGTGTTCCTTTGATGCATATTTTTGTGGGTGGGGGAAACCTGAGTACCCGGAGAAAACCCACGCGAACACGGGAAGAACATGCAAACTCCACACAGATAACCTCACATGTATAGTGGAAAAATTAGAATTGACTATTCAAAGAGACAAGAAGTATAGCCAAATTACTCATATGCCCACAGATATGTTAAGTAGATAACCTGTCATGAAGTTAGTACATGGAATATCAGATTGAACTATTGATGCTGCAGCTTTGCAACATCAATATTGTCAGTAATGTATGAGTGAATATATGATAATTTAGTCATACACACAAAATTATTTCTGAGCATTAAGGATTGAATGGGTTTTGATCTTTCGAAACCATATTTAATGTAAAGTCATGACAATTATGTTTTTTCTAATATGTCCAATGATTTGATATTCTGAAAAGGTTGCTGACCCAGTCTGACCTTGCTGCATCAATAAATTTGCATGTACATTTCTATTATGGTTCCTCATCTGTGCTGTTACTATGCCTCCGATATGTCATTTTCATGACATATGACATATCCAGTAAATCATCATGAAGAAAATTAATAGATCGCAAAATCGCAAACACTGTCAATCACACAATTTGGTGCGTAAAGAGATTCAGTTTGATGAGAGCAGCCTCAGGGTCAGAACGTTAAGCATACAGTCCGCTAAAAGTAAGCTTTGCAGGGTTGTGTGGGATGGTCTTTTCTTTTAAATTTTACCTCTCCAGATGCTTGTATTGGAAATACAGCTAGAATGTAAACATAAAATAATTTAGATCATATGGTTGGATTCATATAGAACTGACTACAATGAAAATACAATACTCACAGTCAGGTCCTGGCACCCAAAGATGTTGAATAGGGTGCTGGGGCAAGGAGTTGAGATGAGGACCCAAGTGCAGGGATGTGGATTTTATTATATAAAGAGTAAAAGGGAAAACCAAACAAATACAAACTTATGGATAACACAAAAGGGAATGCACCTGACACAAAAGGGAACTGATTAAAGCTACCTTCCCGTGTGGGAGGGTAAACTAAGTTCATAAACTCTTAAGAAATCTAATCTACTAAACTTCATATTTATTTGAAAATATACAAAGGCAATAAACAAGATACTGAAAGAGAGATATTTTATTGTTTTTAGAAAATATGTGCTCATTTTGAATTTGATGCCAGTAACATTTCAAAAGGTTGGCACAAGGGCATGTTTGCCACTGTGTTGCATCACATCTTCTTCAATCAACACTCTGTAAGTATTTGGGAGCCAAGGAGACAAACTACTGTAGATTTCAAGGCAAAATGTTTTCCCAATCTTGCTTTTTCTAGGATTTCACCTGCTCAATACTTTGCAGCCTCCTTTGTCATATTTTTTTGCATCATAATGTGCCAAATATTGTCAGTAGGTGACAAGTCTAGACTGCAGGCAGACCACTTTAGCACCCAGACTCTTTTAGTAAAGAGCTATGTTGTTATAATACATGCAGAGCATGGTGTTGTTGAAACTGTTTGAATTGTTTGTTGATAACAAGTTGGATGGCCTGATTCCACTTTAGCCCAAATGACCTGGCATTCATGATTTACAAAACCAAATGGCAGTTTTCTTCTTTACCTCAGCACATTTTAAAGAGAAGAAGACTATGTTCCTGGATCTTATTTATATATGGTTTAATCTTCAAATGACAGAGTTTTAATTTGCATTCGTGGATGCATTGACAAACTGTGTTTACAGAAAATGATTTACAAATGTTTCCCTGAGTCCATGCAGTGATTTCCACCACAGAATCCAGTCTGTTTTTTTTATAACATCCTCCACTCCAGAGTTCTCATCGGAAGGATTTGGCACCGCTCTCACCTCCCCTTAAAGTGTAATCTATCTCAAAACTCATTCCCATTAAGTTTCCTAATTACCAACCAAGTGTTGATCAGTTGTGAGAATCAGTCCAAATCCATTTCCATGAAGCTTGCTTTATAGTACATTTCAATAATTATCTAGCATTTTCCTATCAACATTCATGGTGACATGGTGACAATTTCTGCAGCTCGCAAAACGATATTTTTTCTGTATCCACCTCTGATCTTCTTGATATGCCTAAGAAAACATTAAGGCTGCTCATGTAAAAAGATAAAACTGTCTACAACCAGTGACATCACCATAATGCACGTTAACAGGTTAACACTCAACCAATTTCCAAGTAAGAATTGAATAATAAACTGTCATAATTTACTGAGCAAATTGGCTTCCAAAAAGCTGCGTTGCCATAAACGATTAAAACATACAGCTTTGTGTCAATGAGGAAGGCTACAACATGAAATTGCATGCAGTTAAGTGAAATTTCTCAAAATTCCATCTTGAAGTTGAGTGTTATGCAGTAAACGCTGCTGAAGATGGTACTTAGATGAGGTTTAGATTTTGTTTAATTAGATAATTGCTGTTAATACAATCTCACATTATAGCCTTCCAACAACTTTCCCAGAAGCCAAACTCAAGGACCTTATGATTTACTTCGCTACCTTGAACACTCAATGCGTGGCGCACTTACAAAATGATTTGAAATGCATGCCATGCGTTAAACTTTCATAATGCACTCATAACCAAATTTACTAAATTATTCAATCACCAACGCTGCAACATAAGAGGGGTTGGTAATTTAATAAATTAATTAGTCCCCTACTGGAAACGGAGGGGACTATAGGATTGCACTCTGTCCGTTCGTCCGTCCGTCCGTCCATCAGTCCGTCAGTCCGCATTCGTGTCCGCTCCATAACTTCAATACCTTATGACCTAGGAACATCAAGGTTGGTGTGTGGATGCATCTTGGGGAGAGGGTGTGTCATGTACCCTATTCAGGTCACTTTCACCTACTTTTTAGGAAATATAATATGCATACGAGGTAAGGTACTAGTATTGCGCAGCAATACGACATTCGCCGATAGGCGGTGCACTTGTTATTAATGCTTCGTGCGAAAACCAGTGTGCACCTATGATTCCCCACAAATGCGTTCTATACTTTTGAACTCTGAAAACATTCTGATTTAGTGCAATGTTTAAATAAATTAGATTGCACTGCTGGAAAAAAAAAAAAATCGAAGAGCGGGAGAGGTAGGTCAGGGGACACTTGTGAAGGAGAACTTGGAGCAGGAAGTTAGTGCACGGAGCAGGACTTTTAATTACGCAACCGCAATCACAAATTTACATAAACCAAGAGACAGCAATAAACAAGACAATTCTTAAATATCACACAATGCAGGGGTAACAGCAAACAAAGGAATATATAACTAAACAGAAAATGTTCAACATTACAAAGGTCAACAGTAATAAAATAAACCCCAAAGCATCAAAGGAACTTAAAACAAAGTAAAAAAAAAAGAACAAACTACAAAACTGCCGATGTCAAAAGTCAGAATAAAAAAAACCGGCAATGTTCAAAGGAAATAACTGCATATACAAAGGATCTGAACAAGGATAATAATACAGGAGAATACTCAAGACTAGGAAACGCAGGAGCTAGGAACACAAAAACTCATTTAGATACGAGAGATATCAAGACTAGGAAACTACTTTAGGACTACTTTAGGACTACTAGGAAGCTAGGACTACTTTAGACGAGGCCCGGTTACCAACTGAACAGAACTGGGTGCTTAAATAGGAAAAGAAACAGGCGAATGTAAGCAGTACTCAGGCGAGTTTGAACGAGGAAGTGGAGACTTGATTTGGGTTGTGGGCGTGGTCAGCGGGCTGCCAGACACAAACGCGACAATTTAATTCAGGAAAAGCATTGGTTTATTGATTATTTTTGTCATTATTATTTGTTTTCCACCCATACAATATTAGTATTAGGTGTGCTCTCATGGTAGCATTTGAGTGATCTGTTATTTCTTAATACTTTTTTGATAATTACAGGCTTATATGTACTGGTCTTGACTATTCAGTTAATAAACTCTGTGATTATTAATAAACTTACACAGGAACACCTAGAAGCTCACTGCGTGTCATTTGAAAAGTCCGTAATGCCAGCGTTACCACCAGGTGGATGCTGGGCTTTGGTAAGTTAGAACAATTCCATTCTGACTTGCTCCATACTTTTGGATGGAGCTGAAGGAACCAATAGGCTAATCGTGGAAGGTTTTGAGTCTCTGGCCATCCTTTAATGTATTCGTTGAGCAGATGTGGGCATAGAAAATCCTTAATGAGTATTTAAAGTATGTCCTTTCTTACATTAACAGTGTTCTCAATGTGTTGGATATGGATAGTGGCCAAGAGAATCCATGATCATGGAATATTATGACTTTGCAGTTTCAGTTTAGTTATGGTTGTGTCATTAAGCAGATAGCAAAGAAAAAAACTATTTTAAAACAGTTAAAATATATTCTCTCACTGGCTATACTCTCAAGCTTTTAGATATGAGCTTTTTAGAGTTGAAGGTTTTAATACAGCAGGTGTAATTTTAGAAAACATTGTTTCTGGCTCTTTGAGAGTTTTTTCATATGCGCAGAGAAAAGCTTAATCTTTATTTAAAATAGGCCTATTTCTTTTGTGATATTTTTATCTACAATCACTGTTACACATGACCATAATGACAATGCTTGATGCATGCAGCGATTTTGGTAGAAAATTTCTTAACCCTCTCTCACCATCTTGATCTACCATGGACTTCGATTGAAAATGAATTGTTTGTATGTTGGAGTCCTCTGTTTTGTACCTGTTGAGGAGTGCTGTTTCAGAGTGCGACTTTATTCTAAACACATTTTTCTATTTGCTGCTTATAACTGCCAAGTTCAATTATTTCCTGGCTAGACTGCCAGGTTACTAATTGCTAAGAAGAACCAAAAACACCTAACAAAAGGTCTAAGTCTCATCTGTGTGCAAGACCATTTTCCTCAACACTTTTTTGCAACTTATTAGTGCTTTACATCTTGTTTTGTATCTACTATATTTCTTCGTGTCTTCTGAAATAAGCCGCTGACACATCTACTCCTGCCGCCTGAATAGCATTTTAGATCAGTTGGATCAGATGTGTTTGTTGGGGTTTCCTCACTCAGGGAAATATAATACAAAATTTGACTGGCAGCTTAACCATATAGAATAATCAACATGTTTAGTTAAGATATTCTGTGTATATTGAAAACAACTTATAGATGATATGTTTTGGAGGAATAAAGAAAAAATAAATGGGAGGAAAGAAAAATCAAGGTTAATAATGAGATGCAGAACAAAAGTATACGTATATAACCTTAATTGGATAGAAAGCAGAACTGCTGTGATGCTGTTTGTCACTTTTATCTAATGAGATGAATTATTGAAAGAAGATATTGTTATCCTTGGTTTATGTGTGTGAGATCTGGTGAGCATCCAATCACCTCATTACCAAAAAGAGCTTCTCAATCTCCTTCTATCCATCCTTAGCCATCCTCCCCTTAAAGTACCATCTGTTTTATAAAATGGGACTTTGTGCGGGAGTGGGAAGAGGCCAAAGACTGCTGCACTGATTCACAGACAGTGTGAAAAATATTCACAAAAAGAACTAACATAATCAAAAACATTTTTGGTTGGGGTTTGAGTCTGAGCCATCTTCAGCCATTTCTCCCGCAGCATCTTTAATGGACTGAGAGGCATATGATGAAATACCAATTCCGCAGGGTTGTACCAAAGCGGTTCTAGAATGCTGTCACAAACTGCATACAACAGGAGAGGAATTCTTTCATCCCCATCTTTTTCAACAACAAAACAGAAGGCTCAGAGTGCACTTTTTAACACTGGGTGAAATCTTTCTAATACCCCATGAGACTCAGGGTGATATGCGTTGAAGACATGATTTTTGAAATGAAATTCCCTTACGACTTTGACAAATACTCGAGTTAGAACTGTTTTGATGTAAACGCACTTCTGAATGTGGGTCCTTCCATTTCCCTCGGTCATGACCCCATCATGAACTACAAAAAGGAGGGACCAACATTCTACAGTGTATTTACATTTAATTTAGTGAACACAGGGAATAGGGCCAACCAGGCCTAAACATCAATCAAAAGAGTACCAACACAAGATAAGTACATTTAAGCTGATATAACAAAATATTCAACAAAAATACAGAGTTCTTACCTGGCTCCCAGGCTAACCACAAAACAGAAAATCAGATACAAAGGAAAACTGTGATGGCTGGTGTGTTGAGATGCCAAACTCAGAGGCCGGAATGAAAGGAAGTCTCGCAGATTGGGAGAGAGACAAACAAATGAAATAAGAGAGAGAGACTCGCGCTTCCTACGGACCTAGATCTCATCCGAGTGCAAGGAAGCAAAGCGAGCTCGACAGAACGTATAGAAAAGGAAAAAATCTTGGAAACTGAGATATAAAGAATTAGCACCAGACGGTGCCCAGAAAGGAGGAGTTCTACCAGGGTAGAGATTGATCTCACAGTTGTATGGACGATGAGGAGGTAACGTCGATGCTTGTTGTTTACTAAACACCTCGGCGAGAACAGCATAGTCATTAGGGACATTAGAAGGAAAGCTAAAGTTCAGGGTGACCCTAAATTCCTCTCCCTGCTCAGAATCTAATGTCTCCGTGACTGATTCAGAATCGTTAAAATCCTGTGAAAGGTAATCAAATTGAGGATCCCATTCCAACCCCCCTCTGCCCCTTTTTCTAGTTTAGGAGGGTACGGTGAGTACGACCTTCTCACACTCGCTCCAGGCACCAGCCTGCCCCATAGCTTGATGTCTGGAAAACAAGTTCCATTATCTCTACAATGAGAGCTACGATTGGTGCCCCAGCAGAGGATAGGATTGTTCTGTTCCCCCCAACTGTTGCAAGGTCTATGGCCCCGTAACCAAGAATGCCCGAAAACAATGGAAAAAGCAGGGGAACTGATAATAAAAAACCAAACCTCCCCAGAGTGGCCACCAAAGGAAGTGAACATATTTAGCGGTTCAGAAACTTTGGTTATAACTCCCATTCCAAGCCGGCGACCATCCAAATTTCCGACAGAGCCGTCCAGAGTTCTGAAAGAGTAACGGTGGGAACGGAGTGCTTCCTAGCCCACTCAATATCCATGAAACAATTTACTGCGCCCGAATCCACGAACGCTTCAATCTCTTAGCTCTCTTGCTCCGCACAATCAGTTCAACAAGGATTAGTGTTCGGAAGGGAAATTAGGTCTGCCCCTCTAGCGCCCCTCAAAACGCTAGAGGGGTTTCCCATTTCCCTGATGCTTCAGGCAACGTGGACCCGGCTTGTTACAATTACAGCTGATTATTCTTCTGCCAGTAGGTTTATGAGTCCGACTGTCAAACGAACTATCAACTTGCATGAGCTCAACCAGATTAGAATTTTCAGTTGGTGGAATAGGAGCCGCATACTTGCCACTAGCAACTTTAGCCCCATTGTCAGCAAGCAGCAATCTGTTTAGCCTCTCCCTGTTACGTTCGCGAATGCGGTTGTCAATTCACACAGCAGTGCGAACTAAAAAGTCTAAAGTCGAACAGGGTTCCAATGTAGCCAACGCGTCTTTTATCCCCTCAGTAAGAGCATGACTGAACTCAGTCATAAGAGGAGCCTCCGGCCAGCCTGTCTCTGTAGCCAGACAGTGAAATGTGATAGAGAACTCAGCTGCACTTTCTTTGTCCTGTTTGTGGTGCATTAAACGTGTAGCCGTGTCCTGACCACAAACATTTTGATGGAATACTGACACCATTTCCCTAACCAGAGCCTCCACAGAATTTATGACCAGTGAATTAGATCTGATTAGTGGGCCGACCCAAATGCGTGCTGCGCCAGCCAGCAGGGATAATATAAATGCCACCCGAGAATCCTCATTAACAAATCGTGACAGCTGAGCCGTCAAAAATATTTCACATTGGGTGACGAAATCCTTACATTTTCCGGCCTCGCCGCTATATCTTTGGGGCAATTGCAACTTTGGTTCTTGGGGAAGGTGTATGGGTGATGCTTGTGCAACATTTTGTGAAACTTGTGTAGACAGGGATATGATACTCTTGGTCAAGCTTAACAGAACACTCTCCTGTTTCTGAAGTGAATTCTCTTGAAGGCGGAGTCTCTCAGCTAACTCCGACTGCTGATTACCCAGGCCTGAAAGCCCTTTGGCAAAACGAGACAGCATATCTTGCTGGCTGGTAACAGTCCTTTTAACCTCGGCCATCGCTGATGTCTCCATGTTGGGTAGAGTGTACTGTGATGGCTGGCGTGTTGAGACGCCAAATGCAGCGGCCGGAATAAAAGGAAGTCTTGCAGATTGAGAGAGACAAACAAATAAAATAAGAGAGAGAGAGACTCGCGCTTCCTATGGATCTAGATCTCATCTGAGTGCAAGGAAGCAAAGCCAGCTATGAACAGAAAGGGAAAAATTCTCGGAAACCGAAATAAAAAGAATTAGCACCAGACGGTGCCCAGAAAGAGGAAAAACAGAAAGATTCCCTTGCTATCTAGAACTTTTCCTCTTTTGCAGCAAATACCTCAACAACTATCTTACTAGAGACCTTACCGGCTAAAGTGCAAACATAACACTGACACTCTAGCAAGGGCAGTGAGGCGAAACTAGGGCTTAAATAGAATCCAGGCGACGCCCCCAATTAATGCCATCTGGCCCAAGAATCCGTTTGTGGGCGAACCGATATCGTCCTGGACGAAAGCTACCAAGAAAGCTCTCAAAGCCTCCTTAAACAATGACAAAAATGGCATCAACCTCCATATATTCCAGAATATCCAACAGTGTGCAATAAATAGAGGTGTGTCACAATACACAACCCCATTTCCTGAAATTTGAGATGGATTGTGTGTAAAATTAAAAAAAAAACAACAAAATGCAATGATTTGCAAATCATTAAAACTTCTGCATGGGAACAGCGGGAGTGCGTACAAGCTAGCTTCAATATTCTAGCTACCATCCACATCCAGTCATATTGATAGCTGGCTCTAAACAAGATGTGAATATAAATGCTACCAGGCAGTAGTCTGTGTCAAACAAGTTCACACAAAACGCAAGTTCTACAGTATGCCAGAATTAATATGAGTTCCGGTTTTTCCACGTGTAAGTCAGCAAATATCTTCATGCCTAGGTAGCAAGCTATATCTGCTGCTGAATGGCTACTTCAGGGAGCGTTAGTGAACTAAGTTACTCATCAAGGACATGATAACATAATCATTAGTTAAGTTTTGTTCGTGCACACAAAGGAAAAACAACCAGAGTCCAAATTTAGCATTTTTGCATATTTTATATTGAGGGCTGACTGCAATAAGCAGTCATGTCCACATGTTATGTATTGGACATATATTATATATATATTATATGTCACTATAATTGTCCCCGTCACCCCGCGGAACGGGGGACATAGAAATGCTGTTCGTCCGTCCGTCCATCTGGGAACAGTGTACTCGCAATAACTTTTGACAGCTTTGATGGAGGATCACCAAATTCACACCACATATGCCTCTCATGAAGGCCTTGCTCAGGTTCAATGATGATGGACCTTGACCTAGTTTTCAAGGTCACTGAGCAAAAAGATGTGAGGAACACTGTACTCGCAATAACTTTTGACAGCTTTGATGGAGGCTCACCAAATTCATATGACATTCTTATTGGTTTGTTAGGTAGATCTCAGCCATGGGCACAAAACTTTGCCTTGGCGATGCGTCCATCATCCCTAAGTCATGAAAATTGTAATCTCTCTCATAACCCATGGTTATATTTAGCTCATATCACAATGATCCATCCCTCATCCATCTCTCTGTTCAACCAATGACCAATGAGCTACAGTGTCATTGTACTTCATTTTATTAGTGGTACAGTGCACCACATTATTTTCAGCCATCAAACCAGTTTTTGTCACATGTTTCTGGCCACTTCTGCGACGAGGGACACAAGGCCTTCAGGCCAGTAGGCCATTTTTTAAATAATAATATATAATAATTTTATATATTATTATAACATTTTATGGATTTTATATTAATTGAATATTTTTTAAGTGCTTTGTTTCTAAGATTGTTTTGAATTTTTTAATTCATCTTTTCTCCACAACGAGAAAATGTGAATGATAATTTTTCCATTGTGGTCTTCAATTGTTTTTTGGTGAGGGATTTTTTCTTTCTCAGAGTAAATTTACTTTAAACATATTTGGAATTTTTTGGCAGCAGCATTACTCCTATCAATTCTTCCAGACGATCTAACTTGCCGGAAGGAGAATGTCTACTTCTGTTAACACTTAAAAGCTGTCAGGCATAACTGAAAAGCTCTCACAGTTACCTCAGAAACTATTCCAATATTATGTGTTCTAAAGTAAAGGCATTTAGGAAAGATTTCAGCAGTACATGAACAAGCTCTAACTGTTATCTGTGGATGCTTCTGCTAGTATGCATACATGGCTTCACTAGTATGTGTGCATGAGCTTACTACAGTGCATGTATTTTCTTAATAGTACATTTGATTCATTTCAGTAGTACGTGTTCATTGTTTTACCGGTATGTGCGCATTGTTTCAGTACTATTTGTGTGAGTTGTGAATAGTGTTTGTACTAGATACTGAGGGAAAGTGAGGTTTTAACCCATATGTGTGCAGGGCTTTGCTAGTATGCATGCGTGACTGCACCAGTGTCTTTGAGTTTAAGCTTAAAATTTGTCCCATATGGCCTCTTGTACTGGACCCTCCCCTGCCTTCCCGCTCAAACACCAATTCCCTACATTAAACATTCTGTCAGCAAGAGAGTTGCTCCTCTTTCTTCAGTTGAGGATGGTATGGCAGCTAAATATGAGTGTTCAGGATGAATGGACGCACCTGTGTTGGGGATTTGCATATTCTGAAGGGAGAGCACATTGGATGTCTCATTTCAGTAGGTCACATTTTTTTAAAAAAATGTTCTTAGTAATGGCCTTTTCCCCAAAGGTTGCCTTGCCTGATATGTAAATGAGTCACAGATCATTTAAATTGGAGTTGGTCTGGATATAATAGGTATATGCAGTTCAGGGTAGATACAATATTTCAATATTTCCATGAAATATGTATTTCTTTAAGTGCTTGTTTTCAGTAGCATCGCAAACAATGGCAGTGAGAATGAATAAGCATTGCCATATTTTCCTCTATTTTGATTTTTATTGCGGTACCGTGAATTTTTTTTTTCTGCATACTTTCTTGGGGTGTTGCATCATATTATGCATGATACACAACATATAAGCAATATTCATATATCGTACATTGCACAAGGAATAGTCGCCATCTTAATATGCATATAGCTTTTTATAGCAATTATTCTTCTTATTATTATTATTATTATTATTATTTTTATTATTATTATTGTCCTACTAGAACACGGTCTCGTTTGCCTTTTAGTCACCAGGCTCCTCATTCCCATCATCACCAATACCTTGTTCCTGTTGGCACCCAAGTTTCCTCAATCATGAGAAATCGTCAGCTATTGTTGGCTTACATTAGTATGTTGTATGTATTAGTATGTTGTTACATTGTGGATAGACTAGCACATCCATAACTAACAAAGTTTAACCTAATCCAAGCTCGCGAAATAGTGACTTAAAAAGAAATGAATTAATCTAATCTTTGCCTTAACCCCAAGAATTAACCTATAGGATGCATCATGCCTAATTGTAACAATAATCAGTGTTGATTATTTTCGTTTTTATGAAAATCCATTGACAAAAATACACTTTGATTTTTGTTCCTTGCAGATGCTGGTGGTTGCAACCAACTAGACTACACCGCAGATTTTCAAATGACTTTTACCTGACTTGATAAACTCTCAAACTGACCATCATGGCATGGCATGGTTCAGGAGGTACAGCGGGCGGCCCTGGAATCAGAAGGTTCCCGGTTCGATCCTCGGCTCCTCCAGAGAACGTGTCGAAGTGTCCTTGAGCAAGACACTGAGCCCCGCACTGCTCCTGATGTGCAGGGTGGCGCCTTGCATGGCAGCCTCCCACATCAGGGTGAATGTGAGGCAAAAAGTTGTAAAGCGCTTTGGGGTCATATCATGTGACTAGAAAGCGCTATATAAATGCAGTCCATTTACCATTTACCATATTTAAACAACACAGCGAACTAGATTGCTAGCTACAGCCACAATTAATACTTATTAAGCCAGCACACCAGTCATTGGCCGATGCTGCTTCAAAACATTTCCTGGCTGGCGGCAGTATGCTAACATCTACACTTTATATGGTTATATAAAGATTTCATTTTCATTTATAAAGAAATGAACAAGAGGTGAATATGGATGCTACCAAGCAGGAGTCCACATCTAGCAAGTTTGAATAAAGCTCAAGTTCTATGCCTTTAAGCATGACATAATAAATACAAATTCTGGTATTTCTGTGTGTCAGCCAGCTAGTAATGTTAGCGTTTTGAAATAGGAGCAATCAATTTCCGCGTCTGACTGGCCTTCTTTGCTAAGCTAAAATTCAACAAACAATACACTTACTCTCACGTAACCATCAGCAAAGTTTAACTTGCACGCCAAGCACTAAATCTGCAATTGAGAAAAGTTTTACTTCTTTCAGATGCACCTATGCCAAACCATGTATTATCACTCATGAATGTGCACACCAAGCACGGGCTGACGGCTATGAAGTTTGTCAATGTGTGCCCTGCTAAGTCCTGCAAAACCACGTCCATCCGAGTAAAAGTTTTTAAAGAGTCCCGTGCTACAGAGGGGAGAAGGGTGACGTAGTGGACGGAGAAGAAGCTTATGTTGGGGCTACATAGAAGTCTAACTATAAACTGTATGGAGGAAAGATACTTATAAATGACTCTAACATTGCAAGAGGTCTTTCATATACCAGCAGCCTACTAAATTTGAAAAATGCTGATCCAGCAGGCAGAGAAGATGTTGGTCTGGTTAACCAGTGTTACTCGAACAGTAGAATTAAAGTCCAAATAGATAGACTGCAGCCTTTGCCATTGTATGTATCACAGAATAACTGATTACACATCACTAATGAAGCATAAGATATCAAACAAGCCATACAGCATTTCTAGCTGCTGTTGTTTAATTTGCTGTCTCCTCCTCTATGTGCAGCAGGAAGATTCTTGGCTCTCCAGCATTTTCTTCTGAGTTGGAAATATTGCCGCTTGGTGTAGGATTGACATCCCAAATGCTTAATTAAGCTAGCTGACTATAACTTACAGAAACAAAAATGCAGTGATGACTCCAGGATTGATACACCTTGAGGTTAAGAGGTTTTATAGTAGATGTGAAACAAACACAGATCAACAAAAATTACATGCATTCCAGCACTTCCTTTTTTGTTTTGCCATTCATGCACTAGCAGGCTCGTCCAATCAACTAGCTTCAGTACTTTCTGCCATTCCCTCTTGTTCTCATTTACAAGCTAAATAACCTATACTCAGCAACAAAAGTTTCTGTGACACCAATATTGTTAATTATTTTTCATAACGCAATTATGAAATTGTCATACATGGTGATATCAGACTGAAACAGTACACGTAAACACAACATTGAAATGGAAATCATGAAAATGCGAGAAAATGACTTTGCACGTGAAAATGTGCGTAAATCATGCTTGTGGATGGCAATAAAAGAGGAGAATTTTTGGAATGTTCACATTGTGCCTGATGAACGACGGAAGCATCACTTATCGAAAACACAGCCATTTCGGATCAGGAACTCTACCCTCTAAATGCCAAGACTGTCTGAAAATGATCGGTGGAGGGCCATTGGGATGATTGAATCCGGAACCTCGCAGAGGGAAGTTGCTCATCGCCTGAATGTCCACCGAAACACCATTTGGAACTTATGGCAGCGTCATCAGCAGACAAGACATGTCAGAGACCGTCCTCGCAGCGGCCGTCCACGAGTAACCACTCCCAGACAGGACAACTGGATTCGAACAACCCATCTCCGAAATAGATTCCAACCTGCAACCATAACTGCAAGAACGATACCTGGTTTGAGGCGACTGTCTGCACAGACAATCCGTCGCCGTCTCCGTCATTTTGGCATTGTCCCACGTCGGCCAGCAAGACGTCCAATACTCACAGTACAACACCGACGACTGCGTCTACAGTGGGCACAACAACATCGACGGTGGATCCATCGTCAGTGGGATCTTGTACTCTTCACTGATGAATCAAGATTCATGCTTAACCAATGTGATGGTCGTTTACGTGTATACCGTCGATGTGGAGAACGTTATGCCAACAACTGTGTTCAGGAATTTGATCGTTTTGGAGGTGGTAGTGTCATGATTTGGGGAGGGATCACGGCTAGAAACAGAACAGATTTGCTTGTTATTGATGGAAATCTGACAGGTCAAAGATATCGCGATGAAGTGCTACGGCCATTAGTGGTACCGTTTTTGATGCAACATGGTCCCGGAATAACGCTGCAACATGATAACGCCAGACCACACGTTGCAAGGATTGTACAGCAGTATCTGATGCAACAACATGTCAATGTCCTGCCATGGCCAGCCAGATCCCCAGACATGTCCCCAATCGAGCATCTTTGGGACGAGATGGATCGACGTTTGCGGCGGTTTGATAACCCGCCAGCTACACTCCAGGAATTGCGACAAAGTCTACGTCAGATTTGGAATGACATCCCACAGCAATTTCTGGCACATCTGATTCGGTCCATGCACCGGAGATGCGTTGCTTGCATCATGGCACGAGGAAGTCACACCCGGTATTGAAGTGTGAAGGTCACAATTGGTTAGACGTCAGACAAGTGCTTCATGACGCATGAAAATGACATTTTTCGTTTTGAGTGACGTTGGCACTGAAAAGTCAGTGTTTCTCCTGTTAAATAAACATATTGATTGCATTGAGATCTTTGCGTGTCATTTATAACATACACATAAATGGTGTCACAGAAACTTTTGTTGCTGAGTATATAATGCATGCCTATGAAACTATATTTACTACAATGCTACTGTGCTGTGAAAAAGTATTTGCCTCCTTCTCAATTTCCTCTATTTTTACTTATTTGTTCATATTTCAATGTTTCTGATCATCCAACTAATATTATCATAACAAAATGCAGCTGTTAATTGATTTCATTTATGGAGGGGTTATTCAAAACTTTTACCCCTGTGAAAACATGATTGCCCCCCCTTGACCATATTCACTGGTTGTGCCACCCATGGCAGCAACAACTGTAATCAAATATTTGTGATAACTGATATTGAGTATTACATTGCTCTGCATGAATTTTGGTCCACTCTTCTTCGCAAAATTGTTTAAATCAGCCACACTTGAGGGTTTCCAGCATGAACAGCCTGTTTAACGTCATGTAATAGCATCTCAATCAGATTCTAGTCAGGACTTGAACTAGACCACCTCAAAGCCTTCATTTTGTTTCTTTTGAGCCACTCAGAGGCTTACTAATATGTGTGCTGCACAACCCAACTGCACATGAGCTTATGTTCAGCTATTGATAGCCAGTCATTCTTCTTCAGGATTCCTGGTAAAGGGCTGAAATCAGGGTTATTCTTCAAGTGTAAGTAAATATTTATGAAATAAAGCATTTTGTTGAGTTGTAGCTTTTTATGATTAACTATGTGCATTTTATAAAATACTGTTTGAATATGCCTAAAGAATAAGAATAAGAAGACTTTATTGTCCATTGGTTAAGAAACAGTGGAAATTTGCCTTTGGCATCTTGGTCATCAGCCAATAACAACAGTGAGAGCCCCACCAACACAACAACAAATAAGTAAAATACATAAATAAATAAATAAATAAATACATGGAGTACAGCAGTGCAATATCATACAGCAGCTGCAGTTTCACTACAGCGCATAATTCACCTAATACAGCTCAGAGTTCACCCAAGGATGGTTTAAAATGTCCACCGCGGACGGCACAAACAACCTCTTGTATCCCGTTTTCCTGGCTAGGGGAACTCGGAGCCTCCTTCCTGATGGCATCAAGACAAATGCGGAATTGAGAGGGTGGGTGGTATCACTGTAAATCTGAAAGGCTTTTTATCCCCCGCCAACACGAAGTGGGAGGGGGATATAGGTTTGACCTCTGTCCCTCTGTCCCTCCTTCCATCCGTCTGTCTGTCCAAGATAAAGGGGACAGCTTTACTCAGAAACTACTACAGATACAGTAACCAAATTTGGTGTGTAGCTTCAGACCATAAAGGCCTTGATCCAGTTTGAAAATAAGAAGCGCACGACTGGCTGGGGATGTTGTAGACCATGTCGACTTGTTATCCCCCGCCAGCACAAAGTGGGAGGGGGATAAAGGTTTGACCTCCGTCCGTCCGTCCGTCTATCCATCCGAGATAAAGGGGACAACTTTACTCAGAAACTACTACAGATACAGTAACCAAATTTGGTGTGTAGCTTCAGACCATAAAGGCCTTGATCGAGTTCGAAAATAAGAAGCGCACGATTGGCGAGGGATGTTGTAGACCACGTCGACTCGTTTAGTTATGGAACGGTTGTACATTTGCTTGTCTCCTATAATCTTACTGGCCTGGTTAACTACCCGGGTCAGCTTGTTCCTGTGTCTCACTGAGAGGTTCCCATACCAGGAAATGATATTAAAGGAGAGAACACTCTCAGTGAGTGACCAGTAGACCATGGCCGGGGTTTGCTTACTGCCATTAAAGCTCTTCAGTTGTCTGAGGAGATGGAATCGCTGTCTTGCTTTTTTTAAAATATTATCCGCATTTCCCTGGAAAGTGAGGTCATTATCAATAATTGTGCCAAGATATTTCAACTCTGTGACCCGCACCACCCCTTCCCTTCTCATACTTACAGGCCTGAAAATGGACCCCGTGCCCTCTGCTCCGGTTTTCTCTCCCAAACACATCTCTTTGGTTTTACTGACATTGAGGTCAAGGAAACTACCCTCTAACCAGGTGGTAATTTGGTTGATGGTTTGGGAGTAAGAGGGTCAGCAAGCATCATGCAGGCCGGCGACCAGGGCCATATCATCCGCATATTTAATGAGGGAGAGAGTTTTGCTGTTACACTGCAACTCATTTGTGTACTGGGAGAATAGGAGGGGCGATAAGACGCAACCCTGGGGAACGCCGGTGTTGAAGACAAGGCAGTCAGAGAGGATCTTATCAACACACACAAGATTCAATGTGATTAAATGCTATGTGTCCACAAAAATACCACATTTTCAAAAAATTATTTTGAGAAAGTAAAGCAGAACACCATCGCAAATTTTGGATATGTTAATTAAAGGCATCTAATCTTTCTGAAACAGTCAATTTGATGTTAGTGGATGGTGTCATTTTTTTGGTATAAAATGTCAAAAATAGCACAATTTTTTGCAAGCCTTAATATATTCTAGATTATTCATAAGAGAGGGGCAGAATTAGAATACAAAATACACAACATATATGGAAAGCTGTTACATGCAATACCATATCCCTGTCTTTGAAATTCGGCTTTTTACAGTCCTTCAAATATGCTACTGCAGAGTGTGGAGTAAAATTTTTGAGCAAATTTAAGCACCCAGAAATATATGTTGAACTAAAGGAGCACCTTTATAAGTCCATATTCCTCAGATCATAGCAGCACATTTTCAGCCCAGAAAATTTGAAGGACTTAGCTGAAATACTGTTCTAGATATAGCCATGTGAAAGCGGCTCCTCAGAAATCACTGCTCAATGTAATGTAAAAAGGGCTGGAACTTTTGGATCTATCCCACTAGGAGGTGTATGCACCCGCTGGAATTTTTTCACCCAAATCTGGGATGGTCAGGTGGGAAGTTTCTCTGAAATTCGGACATTTGACATGGAATGACTCAGATGCCATTTTTGTCCAGTCTTTTCATTTTTGAGGAATCATGAACACTGACCTGTAACTGAGGGAAATGAGACCAGATGTAAGTCTTCTGTTTTTTGTGACCTCCTGGATGAGTGTTCGATCCTCTCAGAGGGAAGTTGGAAGGCCGACCACTCCTGTGAGGGTTTACCACTGTTCCAAGTTTTCTCCATTTGTATGAAATGGCTCTCATCATGGTTGGCTAAAGTTCCAGGGCCTTAGAAGTAGATCTGTAATCCTTTGCAAACTGACAGGTGTCAAATACATTGTTCTCATCTGTTCTTGAATTTCTTTAGATCGTGACATCATGTGGTGCTTTTTGCCGATTTTATATCACTAGACAGGTTATATTTAAGAGATGTTTAAATTCAGGGCTGGCAATAATCATACTCAGGGAAGGTCTAATGAAATCAAACCCAATTATCAATCAAATGTGTAAAGTTTTTTGATTGAATAATAAAGGGGGCCATTACTTTTTCATATAGGGCAAGGTAAGGGTGGAGAGTGTTCATACTTCAGTTGATGAAACCATCAATTATACTGCATTCCGTATTTACGTGGGTTATTTTGTCTCATATTAAATTAGATTGATGATCTAATCTAACATTTAAATCTGGCAAATATGAAAAAATAGAAGATATCGGGAAAGGGGCCAATACTTTTTCAGAGCACAGTGCTCATGTATTACAAGGACCAGCTCCAGCAGGGTGGTCAATTTAGGAATGAAATTGTTCAGCAAACAAGCCCTTGTGATTGACCTGCAATGGATCACCTTCAAGCAGCGGATAGAGAGGGCACACCTAAGAACAGCTGAATAAATTGCATCATTTCCTTTATAGCATTTTGTCTCCTGCTGCACTTCAGAATAAATACAGCAAATGTGTATGAGAGTAGCAGCTTTAGACATGCGAAAGTGGATATGAACTTGCAGCAGACAGTGTGAACCAGCAGCAGGCAATATTAAATAAAAACAGGCAATATTGACTATCAGCAGGCAAGAGTGAGGCAGCTGCAGAGAGCCATACAACATGCCAGCAGGAGGAGACATATTATTCCCCAGAGCAGAACAGCTTAAATAGCCCACTTACTGAAGGGCTATGCAAGGGAGCGTCTATGGGAATGTAGGCATGTCTTGAGTTGTCGGACAGAACTAGCTCTATAGGTTACATCCCCCTTAGCATTGTTGATGATAAATACACTGCCTGGCCAAAAAAAAAGTCGCACACTCAAATATATGCAATGCCAGAACATTTCTTTTCGATCAGAAATGCCATGATTTTTGTCCAAGATCTTGTCTTCTCGACATAATGGTTGAACCACTCGGTGGTCTTGAGTACATCCCAATAACTTCTATTATGTTCAAGGTCAGGACTTTGTGGTGGAAAATTTGTTTGTGAAAATGATTCCTCCTGCTTGGTTTTATCATTCATGGTTTTCTTTGCTAAATACAGGCCAGTAACTTGCCCGTTCTGAAATACTGTAACATCTTTTCCACCATCAGGGAATGTGTTTTCCGAATTCCAACATGATTTTTTCAGAAATGAATGGCGACGCACTTCATCAGTCAGGGTTAAAATGATTATTGCCATCTGAAACATATTAATAACCGCAATAATGATCCAATTTTAGAATTTGTTCATTAACTTCCAAACGGTGACTTTTTTTTTGGCTGGGCAGTGTATTAACAAGCATGCCTCTGGACCGCTGAATGCATTCTGGATGGGTCCTGCTGAAAATGACACAATACATCTCCCTTTACCAAATGATTTTAATCCATGACTAATGTGTTCATAACTCAACAGGCCAATCACACTTCTGTGGATATATTGCATTTTGCCAAATAATCATAAAAAAGTTCATTTTTTCACAAATTTCATTCTTCTTAGATATAATTCCACTGGTATATGTTGGGGTGGTGGCAGGGCTGAACAGCAGGCAGCCCTACTGGTGTAAAGTAGCAACGCATGTCCAAAGCAGATGGACAGCTGGGAGATTTTCTCTACTTAAGTAGACTGCCATATTGGGAGGGTGTGATTGTAGAGTATGTAGATGCTGAGGTTATAGAACATCTCCAGTTGACTGACTGGCCCAGCATGCAGGCTTTGCCCCATTGCAGCACTTTTTTTTAACCACTCACTCGTTTGAAACATAAGCTTCTGTAATAGCTTATGAGAGCGAGGATTTACGACAAGCTCAAAAAAAAACTTAAAAAAAAAAAAACCATGCCTACTATGCCTACCCCAAATTCTTGACCTTACTGAAAATTCTGGATTTTTTTTTTCTTGATCGACTCTATGATATTCTTATATATCACTGGGTGAGAAGTGCACTTTAAGTAGCTGTCCCCAATACAGAGACGCTGTGAGCAATGAGTTATGCTGTGCTCAGGTGGTACCTACCATGCTGTATTTATCAGCCTGGAAGGTTTGTGTCTCAAAATTCTAAGGCTTTTTTCATCACAACTTTATTGCATTTTTATTACACAGGCACGTTAGTAATGAATGTTTGTTCGACTCGAACGCTCCATAGACACAGTAATAAAAGCTAACGCAGAGCTGAAGCTTCCCATCTACATGCCAAATCATAAATCTTCATACCATGCCTAGCTACTTGTGGTATCCTAATGGTGAAAGCATAGTTTAGCTGATTAAAAATTTTGTATGTGAATCTGACTGAATATATTTTGCGAGGGTACTAAACAGAGCAACAGTAAGCATTTCTGAACTATTTAATTGCTTTATTATCCTTTACTGTCCTAGACTTGATATACTTTTGTTTGTATTTTCAAACAAAATATGTCCACAGTAGGAACATAAAGAACAGGCCTCACAAAGATGAAGAGTTTCGCATGGGGTTTTCATGCTTAGTGCTTAGAGGTGCAATGATGAAGTGAATCCAGGTTCCACTTGAAAAGTTAAGCTCAGCCACATGCCCGCAATCTATTATCTGTTTAATTAAATGTCAGTTTACCTGAGTCGGACTGCCCAGGGGCTAGTTTAGCGCTAAATAACTGCAACTGTGAACTGGCCCACATAATGCTTATGCACGAGTGGTTTGTAGGTATACTAAAGGTTGTATATATTTTGTATATATTTACACATCAGGGACAACAACTATTCAATAACTACTGACACATAGCGATAATGATTTAAATTTAATGTGCTTTTAAAAATTGTGAAGGAGACAGGCGGGCAGAATCTTGGAGAATTTTATTATTTATGTATTTATTTTGTCATACATTGATGATTTGGGAGCTGCTGTTGTGTTTGATCTGCATGAGTGCAGAATGTCTTAGCAGTAAATATGAAAGTAACCAAAACAGAAGAAGCTGTATTAATTAAGCCAACCATATCTCACATTCGAACTAAACAACTTTCTTGTAGATCAAACTTGGATGATTATTCTCTCATGGCGAAGTATTTTACAGTGATATACAAGATGCTGTAAAGAGATAATTCTTCAGAAAGATTGCAAAACCGCAATTTGTTCACCCATTGCTATCCTGATAAAATGAAAACAGTCGTTGCACAATATCATTGATTGTAGAATCGGTTTGACCAGGCCAGGGTGCACAAGGGCAACATCATGGGTCCGTCCGTGGACAAGTAAATAAGAACTAGGTCTATGACAAGAGACATAGTGCATATTCCTCCATCCACAGGAACAGTATTTATGGAATGCCAGGACACCTGATGAAAACAGAACATTAATTGTTGTTTTTGAGCATGGTAGCTCATAGCTAATCAAATTATTTTCTCTTTGTTTCCAGCTTTTTTCGACAGCATTTGACTTTTATGCAATCTGTCAGCTAAGAACATAACAGCACACTGAGTGGTAACAGACACTCTTGAAGTGCAGTTATATTTACCACTGTATTCACACAAGGGACCGCATTTAGTAAAGCATTTAATCTGTCCAGACAGCCAAACAAATACTTCTAGTGCCTTCCAGCCTGTAGTCTTCTTTGCTCTTGCAGCTGCGCTCGTTTTCTTTGAAAGACTCTGGCCCAGATCCAGAGTAAGCCGCAATGCAATGTAGAATAACAAATTTAAATTCCTGCACTCGGTCTGGTGGAGGACCAGATTTGTCTTGGCCATGGCAACGGGTGGGGGGAGCACACACACCTGGGTTGTAGGTTCATAAAGGTGTGCTCCCCTCCATGGAATGGGTCAAATTTGGGAGCACACCCAGATGATTACGATGCACGTTGTAATGAGGTTTATTGTCATCAGTCACCTGAACGAAATGTCTGAGAAAAGTTGATGAGTTGATCAGCTGAAATGCTGGCCTGACCCAAGAGCTGTGCATTTAATTATTTTCTGTGAATTTCTTTGGCATCGATATGGCTGCAGGGCTCTCAAGTTTTGAAAGCAGGCTCGCGTGAGATTTTCTCTGGGGGGGGGGGGGGGTTGGGGGTTGTGCATGATACTTTGCACCTTTGAAAACGGGAGTGGGTTTGGGGGGGAGCATGATACTATGCACCTTTGAAAACGGGAGTGGGTTTGGGGGGGTGCATGATACTATGCACCTTTGAAAACGGGAGTAACTTAAGTGCATGTACTCCGTTGGAGCACTTAAGCTTTTTTTTTTTGTTTTTTTTTAAGGATTTGTACATTTGGTACTTACGATTTTTTTTTTTAAACGTGGACTTTGACTTTTACTCTACTACATTTGAAAGATAAAATGTATACTTTCACTTCGTTACTGGCTACTTAGTTACTCGTTTCAAATTAAAATGTTAATTGAATTCATCATTTACGGATTATCCTGATTTGGCGCGTTCGCGAAGAACAACGGTGAATCTTTGTGCAGATGTGTCTACCAGTGGACGTGGAGCTGCAAATTTATGCACGCAGTTCCAATATTCTATCACTAGATAGCACACCATGATCTGTCACGGAAGTTTAGTGCACGTTGTAGGCTATTTGCAGAATGAATGCTGACCGGGTTATCCGTCGCATCTTGTTGTCAGAAGTAGTAACTCAAGTAGGCGAACAATTAAACGTTGCGATATACAAGTATCTATCTTATAACTGCATGTTGCGTGTATATTTCCTTTTACTTGGCAGCATCAAGCATTTTACACCACAGCAAACAGCTGGCGTCACGAATATGAGTTAGCTGGCCAGCTACGGCATTTGTGAATGCAATTTGACATGAGCTTAAAAATTTGATTTCAACTTGCTAGCGTTTACCCTTGGAGTAGTTGTTAGATTTCGAACAAGATAATGCTTAGCCATACCTATACGTTTTATTTCAGTGGGACTCCTCAGAAAAAGGCTAAATTAAATTATTCTTTTGTGTATTTGTATCAGTTTGTCTGTCACAAACAAGAGATGTTGCGGTGCCACCTGTGATCCGAGCAGGGTTTTTTTTTTCAGCCAAAATACACTACATGGAGGGCAGAGATTCCCCAATCTCCCGGTAACAAGTTACAAGTCAATTCATCTTTCTAACCATAACCGTCCAAAGCTGTTAGACTGAGGCAAAAAAATGGTCCATAAAGCAAATATCCTGCATAGTTCCTCGACTTTAATAAGCAGCATTGTAAAAAAAAAAAAAAAAAAATTAAGTGATGAAGTGATTACCTGATTTCGGGCTTCCACTTCCAGCTCTTCTTTGTCCTTTGTCGTGTGCACACAAACGCAGCATTCGCGCGTGTGTGGAGGACGTGATTACGGCGCTGCTCTTTCACCTAGCAACAAGAAATACTATTTTCTAATTGGCTGATAGGTTGCTGATTCAAGCAGAGCAGTCTGCCTTCGCCTCATCCATTCATATATTACTAATCTCTTTAATATACAGTCTATGTTACCAATGTGCGGCGATTTTATCACTTTAATTTAATATTTATATTTAATATCGCAAATACATATGTCGCGCCTGCCTTAGCAACGCAGTCTGTCATCAGTAACAGCCACCATTTTATGCTACTACCATGAATATCAGCACTATAAACTCTTAATTTCCTTGACTTGATGTATGCTTGGCTTGTTTACATACCCAAATGTTTCTCTAGGTACTGAAGAAAATCTTGGTTGTTTAGTTTCTTCTTTTACCGCTGATTCGACGATTCCAAAACAGGCTGTTTAATTCACTGTTAGTCCCGGATGGAAATAACTTGCATTTGGAGCCAATGGTAATGGTGAGACATGTCAAGCACTTTATTAAAAGTTCAGTTGCAATAGAAAAATAGACTTGCCCATGGGAGAGGTCAGCATCACACACTGAACAGAGACGCACAAGCAGTGTGGAATCATTTTTTTATTGATTGATTTAATTATTATTAATTGTTTATCCTTGCTTGCTCCTACTTTACTTTCTTTCATAACCCTTTAGGCCTAGAGTGTGTGTGCTTGCATATTTCTGATTTAGCAGGGGCCTGCATAACTGTACCAGTGCGTCATGACATATAGCCTATCTAAAGTCATGCAAAGCTGAATGTCTGTACCAAGGACAAGATGTTTTTCTCTTTCTCTAAGTTTGCGTTTATAGAAAGCTCCGGAATGCAGAACAAGATAAACTGGAGCCGGGGCTGATAGAGAAGACAGGTGCTCTCCTCCCCAACGAGATGTATGTGTGCAGCCTTACGACAGCGTGACGTAGGTGGCATAAGACAGAGAGAGCTCTCCAGATTACATCATGATGTGTAAATCAGCGCGGGGGGGAGGAGAACGTCATGGAGTACCCCTACAAAAACCAGAGAGAGACTAACTGTATCATCCTCCATTTTGACTTGACTTGTATGGGGATCCTTTGCTGCAGAAAAGTAAACGGACTTTGGCTTGAATATTAACTTCTCTGCCTCTGACTGATTTTTTCCCTGAGTAGTCTGGGTTTCTTATGTGATGGTGATATGAGGAATATTATGTTAAAATTCCTTTAACATTGGGGGCTCGTCCGGGATTCCAATATCTCACCTGCACTCCCTGGAGAATCGGCGCCGACTGAAATTCCGTGCACGGTCGTCTTGAGAGACGTTAAAGAAGGGAAAGTCCTCAACCCGGAGCGACTGGCAAGGCTCCTTGGGTGTGTAGTGAGGCCAGGAGGGAGGTTCTCCAAGGTGTGTGGTGGAGGTGCGGGTGAGTGACGGAATTCTTACTGAATTTGGCTTAGTTGCTGTGTGAGACAGAGGAGTTAATATTGCCAATTATGGGACAGACGAACAGTAAGTGTGGTGTTGTCGTTCTTGTAGTAAGGACTGCTGTTCTGGGACAAATGTTGACGTGACTTTGACTGAAACTGGGCAATTTGTTGAAAGTTGACATAATGGTTCTGGGAATCATTGTGGGTAAAGGAGTTTGGGTTTAGTTGAAATAGAGCATTGTCTGCGTATGTTATCAAAGCAACAATGGTGTTAGATCGTAAGAAAATTTAAGCCTTTAATCTTTTCCAATGTGAATGAATGTGAGAGAGGAAAGTGCACTGAGGTGTGTGTGTGCGCGCGCGTGTGTGTGTGTTTATGTGTGTGTGTGTCCTGAGCTCAGATTGCGTTTCTGTGTGGAAATCAATGTGAATGAACCTAACTCTGTGAGTGTCTCTAAACAACTGCATTGCTGGCATATTGGTTAGTTCTGTCTTTGTTAGATTGAATGCAATTGTCATTATATTCCATGAAGTGCTCATATAAATGTCTACAATGAAATTTGCTTTTCAAAATAATTTAAGGTGCCTGTTGAGTAGCCAATATTTACAGTATTTTATGGAATCCTCACTGTAACTACAGGATTAGTAAAAAGTGAAATTTCTAAGAAAGAAGTGTAAATAAGCAGTGCAAATTTGTAGGAGTTAAGCCATTTTACTGACTATGGAGTAGTTAAAGGACAAAGTTGCAGAAGTACACAGAATAATTATTCCTTATGAAACCGAGCAAAAGTCACTATTTCTTGATAAAATAAATGCTAACTCCTCCTAAATGATCGGTTACTATAAACAGTGGGAAGTTTAGATGAAGTAACAATTGAATGTAAATTATACAAACATGGACAAGTGTTTCTAATGTTGTGGCTAACTGAATTTCTTTAAGATGCAAGACAAAGTGAATATTTAAATGCTCTAATATTTGGCAGTAGTAATACATTGCAGAGAAAACTACCAGTGATATCCTCTATGAGCATGAATTAATTACACTATTTACACTTAATTTGTGAAATATTTTTAAAGAGCTAGAAAATCTAAGCACTTTTCTATAAATAATTAGGCTGTGTGAGATTGGTGTGCTAGAAGCATATCTCTGAAAAGGAAATTAAGTGAAAGTGGAAACAAAAATAACCGTGTGTTCAAAAGTTGCCGAAGTACTGTTTAACATATTTACACAATAAGAGACCGTGTGCCAAATTCATTTGATGCAGAACGGCAGAAGTGTTTTCTATCAAGCATTGAAAAATTGCAATTGTTATCTGAAGGTGATGAACAAATGTGACTGAAAGTTTCCCTGATCAAAGAAATGCAATTAAAAATCTTTTCTCCATTTTGAACAGGAATTGTCAACAAGTGTCTTCATGGCAAAGGAACTGAGAAGTGAACCTTAATCTGTTTGTTTAATTTTTACAGGGAAGGATCCGAACGAGTTGAATTAAAACAAAATTGTACATTATTGTTTGTCTCTAACTCCTCTTGGAACTTTTCCACAGAGAGCACTGCTGAAGAGAAGTGAATTGCTGGCCAGCTGGGAATGCTTTAGTTTAAGAGTTGACCTTCTAAAATAGATTTTGGAAATACAATTTGAAGTATTAACACAAGACTAAATTCAAAAGTCCTCTAGTAACGTGATCACATAATACCTTGCTTGCAATTTCTAAATTTATTTTTGAATAAGTACCGTTATATGCAAGGAGGTGACTAAAATATAAACTTTTTTTTTTTTTTGGAAATTGTAACATAGTCTAAAGTGACTCCACCCGGTTCTGCTGATGATGTAGGAAAATGCAAGAATGTTTGGGGCTAATAAGCCCTGACTGTGCATTTCCTCCATGCTGTTAGCGGAACCCTAGCCTGAGGTGGATTGCTTAATCACAATTCATTGAGAGGAAAAAAAAATAAAAATGTATTCTCCATTGTGTAAAAGAAGTCCTATCTAATAATACCCTTCCCAATGGAAAGCCTATATTACCAAAATCCCTCTTCCATATTGCTGTAGGTTTGGTGCATGGGCAATGCCATGTACCAAGAGGGGGGGACCAAAGGGTTAATAGATGAGAGTACTATCACTTCTTTACTAAAATTTTTTTAATATATACACTTAACACCATGTAAAGTGAAGAAGTGATGTGGTAGTATTGATATGATCTTTATCTAAATGAAGTGAGAAGCTATAGATGCCATCACAAGTGGAAAATTTTGAGTAGGGAAATTGTTCCTAGATAAGTGATTCCAAAAGCATTCTATAGTGATAATGGGCCAGAATTTAGAAATGAAGAACTGGCTCGTTTGGGAATCATCCACAATTAGCAGGATAAGTGGAGAGAACTAATAGAACCCTGAAAGCAAAACTGCGCAAAGCCATGGCAGAAACTAAATGGAATTAAGTAGCATGTTTGCCATTATATTAACTAGCATGAGGGTAACCCCACAAGCAGGGATTGGGGTTGTCACATTATGATGCAGTATGTGGGGTAACCTTTTGAGTTGCTACATTTATTTATTATTATTATTATTATTATTAATAATATTAATATTATTATTATTTATTAAATAGAAGAAGCGACTCTGGCAGAGTATATGAATAGAATGTTGACTAACAAAAGTGAGATGCGAAATATGCTTCCTCCTAGATCAGTAGCGGAATTGCCGCCCGGTGAGATAAAGCCTGGAGATTGGATCCTGGTGCGGAGTGTCGGAAAAAAGCGGAAGTGGAGTGAACCGGCGTGGAAGGGTCCATATCAAGTGCTCCTGACCACACCGACTGCAGTAAAAATCCAGGAGAGGGAGGCGTGGATACATCAGTCACATTGTAAAGGTGGTGTCTCCTCCTCCAGCGGGTGTGTAGGTACATCTGGGTGAGTCAGGATAGACTTGGAGGGAGTCCGGCTACAAAGGGGGGCGTGGCATATAGAGCCCGCCCGTCTCAAACCCGGTGAAGAGTTTATTTACGCTCCAAGTCAGTAGAGACTCCGCGACTTATTCATTTAAAAAAAAAAAAAAAAAAAGGGTTTAATGAAATGGCTTATCTCTCCCTGTGTCTGTTCATTTTTAAACATATGTTGCACCTACAATGAATGTGAACAGTATAGTTAAATGCGCCATGGCAGTGTCTACTGCATGTAATGGATTAGTTTCAATAGACCCCAGTTTACCCCCACTTTATACAGTCGATGTGTCGAAGAAAATGGCACAGGCTTTGTGGGGGTAACCGAGGGGTGCCAGGGGAAACTATTGATTTCGTGTGGGTATCCACAAATAAACGACAGGAACAATTCGGAATGACTAACCGCCCTGGGGGAAGGGTTAGCATCTGGGGAGCCATTTCCCTATGATGTAATGAAATTGTTTGCATTAAAGGCTGCACCGACGAGTGCTTGGAAAACCCTAATTGTAAATGATACACCAATTTCTTTTCTATGTGACACGGGGGCATGTTGAACTGTTATCAGAAAAGTAAGTGCAATTTTTTCCACATCGGCTCAGCACTAATATGACACAAACTTGTGCTGCAAATGGGGCAATGGGACAGCGTAGCAACAGAGGAACTCAAATTCGAGGATCCTGAGGGGATTGCTACACTCTGCTCTGTAATGGTGTCCACACAGTGCCCAGTGAACCTCCTGGGGAGGGACGTAATGTATAAACTGGGGCTTGGGGTGGTTCCTACAGGTCCTACTACGTGGGAGACAATGCGTGTGTTCAAGGAAAACAAACAAAGTGAGGTTGCAGGGGATCAGATGGTGGTTCTGGGAACCGGACCCCAGCAATCTACTAAGCGTTGCAATTTGCAGATTCGCCCCCTCGTAAGCTGATTACAGAAATGTTGCAAATAGTGCTGCGGAGAGGACTGAAGACCCCTGTGTCTGGTGAAGTAGTGTCTGGTGAAGTATGAATTGACATATTTCCATGGTACAATCTAGTCGGCGTGTTTGTCGCATGTAAGGTGGTGGACAACACGTGGTACGTGGGTGACAGCCCACACCTAGCAGAGGGGCGATGGAGACGACCTCTGTGAACAGGCGAAGTGGGTGAAACTGTCAAAGCGAATGCGTCAGTAGGCGAGTGGTGCTTCTGTGATCGGTGGGCCCTGAAAAGGAGACACCAGGAAGTAGAAAGCAGAGTTCTCAACCTGGGGGAGCCTGGGTGGAGATCTCTGTGAAAAGGGATCAAGTCGGGGACTGCGCCCTAGGTGGGAGTTTTCAAAGGATCTAAGTGCAAAAAAAAATTATGTGTCCAAGTTGGAATTGCAGGATGCTACTTCTGCTTATTGTATCTGTTGACAGCAGCACAGGGGAGGATCTGTCAGCTTATTGGGCCAGTATGTGTACCTATATACCCGCTAATGATGAGGCAGGAGGGGTGATTGATCAAGCCTTGCAATGTTTGAAAGACATATCTGATGCACAACAGCGAGACCTTGCACCAGTAGTGACAAATTCTAAGTGACTGGCTTCTGCCTGGGGGTTGGGAAACGGGAATTACATCTGCAATAAGTCTTATAGCTGGGGGATTCGCAGTACTGCTCTTTTGCAGTTGCTGTGGAATTCCGATAATTAAAGGAATGATATCAAGAATGTTGAGTACTAATCCACAGTATCAGAGGTTTCTATTACAGGACAAAAATGAGATGTATACTCTGCCCGAGGAGCTGAAGGATTGTTTGAACAAAAGAATGGAGAGCAGTGGTGATATGATGACACATCTTCCCCGTGAATGAAGCACATGCTGAAAAATGAGAGAAGTGGCATGCTGGCGGATAATCAATTATAAACAGGGGGGAAATGTGGAATCATTTTTTTATTGATTGATTTAATTATTATTAATTGTTTATCCTTGCTTGCTCCTACTTTACTTTCTTTCATAACCCTTTAGGCCTAGAGTGTGTGTGCTTGCATATTTCTGATTTAGCAGGGGCCTGCATAACTGTACCAGTGCGTCATGACATATAGCCTATCTAAAGTCATGCAAAGCTGAATGTCTGTACCAAGGACAAGATGTTTTTCTCTTTCTCTAAGTTTGCGTTTATAGAAAGCTCCGGAATGCAGAACAAGATAAACTGGAGCCGGGGCTGATAGAGAAGACAGGTGCTCTCCTCCCCAACGAGATGTATGTGTGCAGCCTTACGACAGCGTGACGTAGGTGGCATAAGACAGAGAGAGCTCTCCAGATTACATCATGATGTGTAAATCAGCGCGGGGGGGAGGAGAACGTCATGGAGTACCCCTACAAAAACCAGAGAGAGACTAACTGTATCATCCTCCATTTTGACTTGACTTGTATGGGGATCCTTTGCTGCAGAAAAGTAAACGGACTTTGGCTTGAATATTAACTTCTCTGCCTCTGACTGATTTTTTCCCTGAGTAGTCTGGGTTTCTTATGTGATGGTGATATGAGGAATATTATGTTAAAATTCCTTTAACAAGCAGTATACATGGTGTGAGGTAGCACCTAGCCAGACAGTCACCCCCAACTGGGCCGTCCCGAAGAGATGGCTCTATCATCACTGTATTCATAGGTAAGCGTAGTCTAGATGCTTCCCTGACAGGATGTCCAGACCCCTCACCCTCACTTAGCAATACAATGGTGACTGTCCTCAGGTGCCACACTGATTTACATGTTTATTGGGAAAGCAGGTAGATGGCAATCAACATACTGGCCGAAACTCATTCAGTTGGCAAATGACTCCCAAATTGTCCGCTGGCACCCCGTTGATTTGCATAGCTGAGGAAAACCTGATAGTTGGCAATCAATGTATTCGCCAAAATCAATTGGCTTTCAAGGCACACCGTGTGTTCGGAAATATGAAAGAAAAACTGGAACACGCTGAGAAACCCCGAAATCTTACAGTGCCCAAACAGAAATTGATATTTCTGGAGGTTGAATACAGAATTCTTAATCTCGCCATCTGGACAGGAAATGCATGCTGCATACCCTAGAATGTTACCGAATGAAAATTCTTCCTGTTTATTGCTCGAATCCCTGCTGTAAGCTGCCTATTACCCGGGGGAAAGCAAAATAACTTAAAAATAATCCCCCTTTTTCAATGCAATTAGTGCATCTTCTGCCATACATTGTGCTTGATGCAGCATGACTTCATTTCCTAAATACGACGCTACATTCCAGCCAGATTTCCACCCCGGGGGCTTGCCCGACTAAGTTGGTTTCTATCACAGAAATTCTTGGGTCAAATGAAGAGTGAGATATTGTATTTTTCTCCCTGGACACTCTCAATTTTACTGATATATGAAAGAAAATGTTATTAGCTTAATCAAAATTTACATAGTGCAGCTTTAAGCCTCTTTATCAGGCTTTCTTGAGGGAGCGCCTTGGAATACACAGTTTGAAACCTTTCTTCTTGCTCGCTGGAGCAGCAGGTGCCAAGTCAAGAGTGCAGAGAACATCAATAGATAATCACAGCAAATCTTGTGAACATCAGATATTAAATACCAATGCCTGATGACATTTCTATCATCTACTCAGAGGCAGACAGATGAGCAGCTGAAAAACATCGCAAGTTACCATGCTCACTAACATATTTTGGTTTAAAACCTCCTCCAGCTTGAAAGCAATAATGCTTGTAAGGGCCAGAGGCTCACGGCACGCCACTGAAAATCCAGTGACATTGGCGTTACCACTAGGGGGACGTTGGGCTCTGGAATGCTAAATATGACCCCTTATGGTGGAACTTTTTGTGGCTGTTTATCTGAATTGTTGGTAAAGATGGGGAAAGAAATTCAAATCTTACACGTAGAGAACTTTAAATCAATTTATTTAAAACCACAATATCACTTTTTATCGTGGTAAATGTTGTTTTTATCAGCAGAATTACAGTGAATTCATTAATTAAACACTGGAATTGGGACACAACAGTAGTGTGGCAGAATATGATTGTACAGGATGACTGTGCCCCACTGTTGTACTCTTGCTAAACATTCACTTCTTCCAACCGCTGTAATTTCATTGCTATTCTCACTTTCAACCGATAAATATACGTGCCATGTATAATTTAACTACTCCACTCAGTATAAAATAATTATCTATCATGAATCTAATTTCTTACTCGGATAAGTGGAGTATGCATTTGTTTGCTGTGGCACACTTGAGGGAGCCTTTTCGGCACCATGCTGTCTATACCGTTCACTCTCATCCATCTTCAGAAGGCTTCTCTATTCATGAGACTAGCAAAAAGCAAAATTGCCAATTTAGTGCACCACAAGAGAGACAATTTCAGAGGGCAATTTTTAAATCAGCTGAAGGCACTCAGTTACTCAAATATAGTGCCTTACACGCATGACTGGAAACAAGCAATGTGTTCCCATGCAAAAATCAAACCTGTTGGCACTTAAACTCAGCACATTACATGATGACATACTGTAAGCTGTCGCCTTCTTACAGTTCTTCCCAAATTTAATTTAGTGATTGAATTTACTCCTGAAAAGAAAAATGTGCTTGTCACTTTCCTTAATTGCACAGTCACGGATTTAGAGAGCCTGCTGGGTTCTAGATGGATATGCAGCTACTATACATGATTATTAGGGTTGAATAAAAATACAGGCACAGCATGGAAACACATGTTTATAGATTTTTATGCAATCTGTATTATGGACATAGAGCAAAAATAGATGTCAACTGGATTTGTTACATAACAGCTATATACAGTATTTAGATTTTTCGGTGGGGGCTATTTATTTATCATTCAGTCGTCCATGTCGAAAGAGTTCAAACCGAATTGCCATTCCAGTTTACATGGCCAACTCAGCCTCACCGTGAGTCAGACAGACGACCTCTCATCTGAACCACAGTATGGGAAGTGAAGATGAATTATGCAGCCAACAATTTGGCCTCTGTTATTGGTTTAAGCGTAATATAATCACATTTCCCTCAGGTATTTGAGGAGACAATAATACCGTACTGTATGTGGAGTCATGGGAGAACTATCTTTCTTATTCAAAAACACTGTCTCCTTGTAGGCTGGATCTATCATTGTAATTATGCGGAGGATCAATGGATAGAATGTCTTTAAATGTATCGTGTGTGCAGTCAGGGGAGAAGGCACAAGATGAATAGCAGGTTTCACTCCTCTGTCAAATGGTCCGTTGAATAATGGTGGTGAGAGATCAGGATAAAGGACCATAACCCCTTGTGAGATGCTGCAGGTTTTGAGCCCGTAATATCAAACCCAGTGCAAGACATTTCAATGAATAATATATTTCTGCATTTGCATTATTGACTGGAACATAAAGATGCTGACGGAAGGAAAAACACTAGGTACTGGAAGGCTGTCCAAATGCCTACTGATTGATGCCAGCCAATAAAACACAAGGGGATTTCACAATAATGGTGTTAATATCAGAATTGGTGGAAATATATTTATATATATATATATATATATATATATATATATATATTTACTATGCTCGTATACATCTATATTGTCTTCAAATAAGCTGAGAATCATTCCATTACCAATAAGTTTGTCATGCGATGCATATGTAAGCTACATCTGGCTAAATCGTGTGCTATGATACAACTCTTGTCCTGAAAGCTCACAGATTCTGAGGTCTGTATTGGGTGGGGGGGTATTGTGGTAGATGATGGGAAAGCTTATTGACAGAGCACTGTGAGGATCTGGCTGGCAGGGACTCAAACCCAGAACCGTCCTCTAGTGAGGCAGCGGTGCTAACTTGCTGCCACCTCTAAGCTGTTTTCTCTTTTTAGCCGGCAGATTCGCTGTGGATTCCGTATGGATTCCATTTTGCTCAAAATGGTTGTTCTCAGCATGGCATTTAACTATACAGCATGTCTATTCTATTTCTTGGTTTTCTAATCATAACTTTTTTCCCTACATCTGCTTTAACTTTTTGTGTCTTCGACTAATAGGGCTTCTACTCAGAATTCCTTAGCACTTCTGAGGTTGATGACCTGTGACGGCAACGCCAGCGCACTGGATGGTGGGCACTGGTGTAATGGTTAAAGTCTTGGTTTCATATGCAAAGCAAAAACAGTGTTTCTAATGGTTGAAGCGTGGCTTCAGTAAAACAGAATTCCACACACAGGTAACACAGGAATTCTAGCAGAGGATAAGAATAATAATGCAACACTGAACACTCCTCCGCTACATGAATGCCTCCTAACTGGAAGCTGGGAGTACACTAGTATATATGCACAGACTACAGTAATTATAAAATAAGCAACAGGTGAGAATCATTAATGGAAGCAGAAGCAGGCCAGTGGTTAACACTCAGGCGAAGTGGGATGCAGGTGGGGTGTATCAGGACATGAATTCCCTGCTCCTCTGAATACCCCACTCCAGCCCAATAACTTAGGATGTCCTACAACATGTCCTGAATTGGTGCGGATCGAGTAAAATTGAGCATGTCCTCTAACAGCCTGGCTGGGTAGATGAGGTTTAGTTCTTCCTGCCATCCGGGAAGTTTTTCTTTGCAGCTGTTGCCTGTGACTTGTTTAGTGTTTGGCAGCTAAGGGCAAAAGGAGTCAATTCCAGGATCAGAATTAAGAAGTAGTAGTAAGCCTGATTCAAGCCTAGTGGCCCATCGGGCTGGTGCTTAACCCCGGAAGCGACTAGGAGTATTACTTCTCCCCCTGGATGGGACGCTAGTCCATTGCAGGTACTCCCCCAGCGCTTAGTCAAGTTTCCCTGACTATTTGCTGGTACCTTTTATACACTAGGGTAGAGTGAGGCATGAAGTGGAGTGTGGGAGTGAAGTGTTTTGCCCAAGAACACAAGAAGGCTGCGGCCGGCGCTTGCACTCAGGACCTTTTGATCCCAAGTCAAGCCTACCTAACGACTGTGCTATCGTGTCAGAACTAAGAAGACTTTAAATAGCAGTCAACACTTTGAATCTAGAGCATGGCAAACAGTGCCTAGCAGGCTAAGCTAATCATGATCGGGGGGCAGTCCAAGGTCAGAGCACTGGAGGTAAGGCAGAGCATAGTTGAGGAGGCAAGCTGAGGTCAAAACCAGAAAGGCTGTCTGAGGATTGGGGCTGTCCGGGAGGTCGATGGTAACCACACTGGTACAGACAGACTAACACAGGCAACACATTTGCATTCTGATTCTTCATATAGTGACACTACCTGACTGAGCGTCATTATTGTGGTTGTAAATTGGGGTTGTAAAATTCCACTTATGATTTAATCTGGGTTTTTAAACTTTCTTTTCAATTCTTTTATTTCTTTTAAAGTAAAATGAGCCTATCAATGAGAAAGAAATAAAAATCACAACTCGAGTCTCATAAATGTGATATCTCGGGCTCCAATTTATCCATTAAATTTCAGCGAATGAAACACAATGTATGCCTCTCGTTGGAGGTCCATCCAAGTCAATTCGATTAATAATATGCAAGCTAGCTTGCTAACGCTTCTCGCCATTGAATTAATGAATTAAAGTTTCTACAACAACTGTTACAAGTTTAACTTCTTACTCTGATGGGGAAAAGTGGTCCCATGTTAGCTGGCAAATTATTCATGGCATTATCTTGAACAGATCGCCAATTAGAAACGGTAACTATCAAGACTGGTAGCCTTACCATGGAGTAGATGTTGGATGAAGTTTGCCTATGAATGTAATCTGTCCAATCGCAACGCAGGAAAACTGAATTACACCTCTGCAAGAACAAACATGTATGACATGGTTGTCGTAAACCAATTCTTGATATTTATCGGACAAAATATCATTCCATCATGCGAGAGATTACTGGTGGCAACGCGGTTCTGTTAGGATGGCAGCTATGATCGAGTCGTGTTTTAGGGGTAGGCATATTCCAGCATCAATTTCAGCCATAAACATCGGTACCAAAGTTGTTTTCGGTAGAGGTTAGTGTCAATGTTCAAGAAATATTTTATCTAATTTGGCACGCTACTGTACGGCAGTAAAAAGTTCCTCCTGTGCCGGGAATGAATGGGGTGAGTAGCAAGGTACTCAGCCAGCTGTGCAATTAGGACGGCAGTCTTTAATCTTAAATTAAGGCTGTTACCAACAGAGTGTTTGGACTCCTGTCTCTGACACATTTCTATAAGTTTTTAGCAAAGGAGGTTTGGCATGGTCTTTAGAGGAAAAATATGTTTGTTTGGAACATCATTTCTCCATCGGCGGAATTTCCATGCATTACCTGGGATTTTGTTTATGAATGCCTATTCCATGAGTTGCTCCGCGATACCTACATTTGAATACATCACATGACGAAACTATCTCTCCACATTCTGATAGGTTGTTGTGTCACTGGGCCCCTGAGGGTTACTCAAAATTTTTCCAATCAGCAGCTACAAAGATGAATATCAAGTGATGGACAGAAAATTTGTAAAATTACAAAAGAATGTTTTTTCTTTTTTTTTAAATTATTGGCTCATGATATCTGTCGCGCAAAAAAATCAGTTTCGCGTCCGGGCTTATCGCGCCCATTTTCCGCGAGAAAACGCTGGTCATTCTGATGCAATAAGTAAACCATTACCATGGGCAATTTCTGAAAAGGTCATTTAACCTGGAGCTTTCGCCCCTTCGTCATATACCAGCGCAGAAGCTGTTCGTTACTCCATGCTAGCGACACACCACAGTTATGCACACAAACCAGCAGGTCCTTATAATACACACCGAGGCAGTCCATTAGTTGTTGGTCCACTTTTTGCTGTTCCTCACTGTCCATGTTTCCCTCTAAACCCAGACCTACCGGATTTCTACAGTCTCCGGTCTGCACTTGGGTATGTCGACCCGTTCTACAAATGCATCTGTATGTGGTGGATTCTTGCTCCAATCCAAGCTATAGAGCAGAAAAAACCGGTGTACTCACCATAGGTAGACAATAAATTCGAGCTTGAGCTGCCAGACTTTCGCACCACATCCTCCACTTTCGCCGTTGCGTTGATTAGAATAAGTTCATTTCATTAGATCTATACACATGTACTGCGTTTGATTGCAGAATTTGCCCATCAATTCCTTCTCAGATGGCAGACAGAGTTGGTTTAGCATACTTAGGGTCATTTATGTTTTGTTTCTAGCGATTTTATTGGACACTGGACAGGACCCTGTGTTTCTCTATTGCCTTGAAGAGAGCCAGAATGTCATCTAGATGGACATAAAAATGACGTGAGAGCATGTTCCTCAACATGTCATTTATTTGATTCTGGAAGACTGGAGGGGTATTTTTGAGCCCAAAGGGTATCAACAAGGACTCAAAATGTGTGTAAGGCATATCACAACACATTCTCATCCGGACTTGTCATATGATGACGCAACCTGACCAAGCGTCGATATACAACGCAGAAGGAAGCTTTTGACGTCTTTTTTTGACAGTTAGGATTAGGGTTTGAGTTAAGGGTTAGGGACTAGGGGTTAGGGTTCGTTTTAAACTGAAGTCAAATGAGGACGCTAAAAGCGACCTTTTGCGTCGTATATCGATGCTTGGTCAGGTAGCATCAATATATGACGCATCGGGATGAGACTGCGCTCAATATCAATGGCTACTGTCTGCTCATCCCTTCCTGGATCTGAACCTATATGGTAAGTATTATCAAGGTCCAACTTGGCAAAGTAGTTGCACTACTGTAAATCTGAAAATGCAGAAGATATGAGTAGAAGTGGATTGCGGTGATGGTATTCAGACTTCAGTAATTAATATATGGGTGTAAGGAGCCATCCTTCTACAACAAAAAAATTCTTGCTCCAGCAGGAGAGGAGGATGGGCCGATGATTCCTGAGGCCCGGAACTTGGTAACACATTTCTCAGTGGCCTCTGTCTCACAACCCTAATGAGAATACAGACATCTCCTGGGGGGAAGTGGTGCCAGAGAAAGGGTCGATGGGTCAGTCACGGGTTCTCTGGGGTGGTAAATAGCATGACAGTGAGTGGCAAAAGGCTTGACGGAAGTCATGATTGATTGCTGAAACTTTAGTGAGGTCAGTGTTTTTGCTATTTGACTTTGAGGTTCTCTAATCAGGTTTTGCTCTTTGTTGCACGGAGCAGACTGAAATCCAAAGGAGACTGTGTGTTTCAGGTTGTCACTCCCAAACTTTGGAATTGTCTTCCACTAGAACTGAAAACTGTGAACTCTGTGGACATTTTGAAAAAACAGCTGAAGACCCATTTGTTTAAATTTGCTTTTTTAATTCGTCTATGTTTTCATGTTTAACTGTTGGTTTTTTAATGTCTGCTGCAATCTCGTTGATTTACTTTTTTCATCGTTATGTGATGTTACTTATTTAATTACTTAGTGATGTTTGCTCTTGAAAAGTGCTACATAAATCAATTTCCTTTCTTACTCACTTACCCTGAGCTCATCTGAGGCAGGAGGCATAGCAGCAAGGGCTTCGTTCCAAGATGGCCCCCGGACCTAGTCAATGCCAGGGTTTTGTCGAACAAGCTAAGATCTAACCACCATAATTGACACTTGAGGGACTTTATTACCAAGAATTTCACCACTGCACAGTTGCTGGAGACTCTGAGCCCAATAGAACTGATGAAAGGAACCACGAACAAGGAGTTTAAATGCAAGAGAGCAATAATAGGCACGGGACAGCTCAAAGACAGTCGTGCCCTGAACAGAGAAACTGGGGAACAGGTGTACGCAGAGGCTTGATGGATTATTTCTTTATCTACCTTAAAAAGTGAAATTAATTAGTCATAAATGACAGACCCAAACTGGGGATTAAAGAGAAAGTGAATTGGCCTTCATCATTGAGTCATGTGGCTGGATTATAAACCACTTTTCCATGACTAAAACTTCTATGGTGCAACATAAGATAGATATGCACATGTTTAGAGACTCTAGAACAGTAGCGACAGAAGCTATCAAGAATTTTCAGCCCTGATAAATGAGAATTTGAACATTCTGTCAAGGTGATAATTGCTGAAGTGGACTTTTAAAACATAATCAAACAGATCTGGAGGCTCTCCAATTCTGAATTTTGACAGAAAAATCTGGATAACCTGTCCAATGGAAGTGAGCCCAAAGTCATTCCAACCCCTGTCCCACCTTACCCAAGGGAATTTCCATCCAAATCCAGTACTGTATGTACAGTGCCATGAAAAAAACTATTTGCCCCCTTGCTGATTTTTTTTTCTTTTTCTTTTTTTTTTGTATATTTTTCACACTTAACTGTTTCAGATCATCAAACAGATTTTAATATTAGAAAAAGATAACCTTAGTAGATACAAAATGCAGTTCTTAAATGATGATTTCATTTATTGAGGGGAAAAAAGCCATCCAAACCTACCTGGCCCTATGTGAAAAAGAAATTGCCCTCCCTTGTTAAATCATGAATTAACTATGATTAACCACACTTTTTGAGTTGAATTTCACAAGCCAAACTCAGGCCTTATTACTGCCAGACCTGTTGAAAGACAAAAATCACCTAAAAAGAACCTGACAAAGTGAAGTTGGCTAAAGCTGGTCCGGCGCTAGAACAGGAAAATGGGGGGGCACAGATATGCCCTTCCCACCCCCACCCCCTTGATTTCAGCGCTGTTAGATTGAATATGGAGAGAAACCTTGTCTTCAGTTGCCAATTACCATCATTGGAAAGCTTTAATTAAGGAAAATGATTGAGAACTAGCCAGGACCATCCTAATGATCATAAAGGGATGTGTCTGTGCCCCCCAATTCCCTGTTTTAGCGCTGGGCCTGGGCTAAAGGATCTCAAAAAGGAACACATAATGCCGCCATCTAAAGAATTTCAATAACTGATGGAAAACAAAGTCATTGACATCTATCAGTCTGGAAAGGGTTACAAAGCCATTTCTAAGGCTTTGGGACTCCAGCAAGCCACGGTGAGAGCCATTATCTGCAAAAGAAGCAAACTTAGAACAGTGTTGAACCTTCACAGGAGTGGTCGACCAACCAAAATTACTGCAAGAGCACATCGACGACTCATCCAGGAGGTCACAAAAGAACCCAGAACATCATCTAACGAACTGCAGGCCCTACTTGCTGCAGTTAAAGTCAGTGTTCATGATTCAATAATAAGAAAGAGACTGGGCAAAAATGGCATCCATGGGGGAGTTCCAAGGCGAAAACCACTGCAGACTAAAACGAACACAAAGGCCCATCTCACATTTACCAAAAAATATCTTTAAGATCACAAATACTTTTAGAAAAATATTCTGTGGACTGAGGAGACAAAAGTTGAACTTTTTAGAAAATATGCGTCCTGATACATCTGGCATGAAACTAACACAGCATATCATGAAAGAACATCATACCAACAGTCAAACATGGTGGTGGTAGTGTGATGGTTTGGGGCTGCTTTGCTGCTTCAGGACCTGGACAGCTTGCCATAAATGTCGGAACAATGAATTCTGCTCCATCCATTTTTTCTCAACCGCTTATCCGGGGCCGGGTCGCGGGGGCAGCAGTCTAAGTAGGGATGGCCAGACTTCCCTCTCCCCGGACACTTCCTCCAGTTCTTCCGGGGGTATCCCGAGGCGTTCCCAGGCCAGCCGAGAGACATAGTCCCTCCAGCGTGTCCTGGGTCTTCCCCGAGGCCTCCTCCCGGTGGGGCATGCCCGGAACACCTTCCCAGGAAGGCGTCCAGGGGGCATCCGATAAAGATGCCCGAGCCACCTCAGCTGGCCCCTCTTGACTTGGAGGAGCAGCGGCTTTACTCTGAGCTCCTCCCGGGTGACAGAGCTCCTCACCCTATCTCTAAGGGAGCGGCCCGCCACCCTGTGGAGGAAACCCATTTCAGCCGCTTGTGCCCGAGATCTCGTTCTTTCGGTCATGACCCAGAGTTCATGGCCATAGGTGAGGGTAGGAACGTAGATTGACTGGTAAATCGAGAGCTTTGCCTTTCGGCTCAGCTCCTTCTTCACCACGACAGATCGGTACAACGACTGCATTACTGCTGCCGCTGCACCGATCCGTCTGTCAATCTCACGCTCCATCCTTCCCTCACTCGTGAACAAGACCCAAAGATACTTGAACTCCTCCACTTGAGGCAAGAACTCTCCTCCAACCCAGAGGGAACATATCACCTTTTTCCGGTCGAGAACCATAGCCTCGGACTTAGAGGTGCTGATTCTCATCCCAGCCGCTTCACACTCGGCTGCAAACCGCCCCAGTGCATGCTGAAGGTCCCGATTCGAAGGAGCCAACAGGACAACATCATACGCAAAAAGCAGAGACGAGATCCTGTGGTCCCCAAACCGGACTCCCTCCGCCCCCTGGCTGCACCTAGAAATTCTGTCCATAAAAATAATGAACAGAACCGGTGACAAAGGGCAGCCCTGCCGGAGTCCAACATGCACCGGGAACAGGTCTGACTTACTGCTGGCAATGCGAACCAAGCTCCTGCTCCGGTCATACAGAGACCGCACGGCCCTTAGTAGAGGGCCCCGGACTCCATACTCCCGAAGCACCTCCCACAGAATGCCACGAGTCCAAGTCCACAAAACACATGTGAACAGGTTGGGCAAACTCCCATGCACCCTCAAGCACCCTGCGGAGGGTAAAGAGCTGGTCCAGTGTTCCACGACCAGGACGAAAACCGCATTGTTCCTCCTGAATCCGGTCTGCTAATCCAGAGGCACTGTCCCCGACTGCCACGCGATGCTGCAGAGGCGTGTCAACCAAGACAGCCCTACTACATCCAGAGACTTGAGGTACTCAGGGCGGATCTCATCCACCCCCGGTGCCTTGCCACCGAGGAGCTGCCGAACTACCTCAGTGACTTCAGCCCGAGTGATGGATGAGTCAGACTCTGAGTCCCCAGCCTCTGCTTCCTCTACGGAAGGCGTAACAGCGGAATTGAGGAGGTCCTCGAAGTATTCCTTCCACCGGCCGACAATATCCCCAGTCGAAGTCAACAGTTCCCCACCTCCACTGTAAACAGTGTTGGCAGGGTACTGCTTTCCCCTCCTTAGGCGCCGAACGGTTTGCCAGAATTTCTTCAGGGCCGACCGATAGTCCTCCTCCATAGCCTCCCCGAACTTTTCCCATACCCAAGTTTTTGCTTCCGCCACCGCCCGGGCCGCAGCACGCTTAGCCTGCCGGTATCGGTCAGCTGTCTCAGGCGTCCCGCAAGCTAGCCAAGCTCGGTAAGACTCCTTCTTCAGCTTGACGGCATCCCTTACTTCCGGTGACCACCACCGGGTTCGGGGATTGCCGCCACGACTGGCACCGGAAACCTTACGGCCACAGCTCCGAACAGCCGCGTCAACAATGGAGGTGGAGAACATGGTCCATTCAGACTCAATGTCTCCAGCCTCCCTTGGGATCTGGTCAAAGCTCTCCCGGAGGTGAGAGTTGAAAACCTCTCCGACAGAGGGTTCCGCTAGACGTTCCCAACAAACCCTCACAACACGTTTGGGCCTGCCAAGTCTGTCCAGCTTGAATTCTGCTCTCTATCAGAAAATCCTGAAGGAGAATGTCCAACCATCAGTTTGTGAATTTAAGTTCAAGCGCACTTGGGTTATGCAGCAGGATAATGATCTGAAACGCACCAGCAAGTCCACCTCTAAATGGCTTTAAAAAAAACAAAATGAAGGTTTTGGAGTGACCTAGTCAAGTCCAGACTTAAATCCCATTGAGATGCTGTGACATGATCTTAAACAGGCCGTTTATGCTCGAAAACCCTCCAATAAAGCTAAATTAAAACAATTCTGCAAAGAAAAGTGGGCCAAAATTCCTCCACAGCGATGTGAAAGATTCATTGCCAGTAATTGCAAACGCTTGATTGCAGTTGTCTCGAGGGTGGGTTTAGGTTTTGAGAGCAATTACTTGTTCACATAGGGCCAGGTAGGTTTGGATTGCTTTCTTACCTTAATAAATGAAATCATCATTTAAAAACTACATTTTGTATTTACTCGGGCTATCTTTGTCTTATATTAAAATTTGTTTGATGATCTGAAACATGTAAGTGTGGGAAATATGCAAGAAAAAAGAAATCAGGAAGTGGGCAAATACTTTTTCATGGCACTGTCGGTGCTCTGCGAATTTTTCGTAATGGAAATGATTGACAAATGTCAGATGGAATACAAAACAAGAAGAAAATGATAAATTATACAAATGCATATTTTCCACATTTGCAGCAATGTTCAGGGCTGACTGAATCATGAATAAGGCACCCCACTTCAAAAAGACAGGAAAATTTATTGTTTTTATTATTCTTGTAGGTCTATGTAGGGTGAGACCCAGCTGTATTCCCAAAGGGCACAGCAAACAGATGTGGTAAGCAGGAAGTCTGAATAAACAAAAGCTGTGATCTGCAAAAATTTGGTTTGCACGTCATACTGTACCTCACTTGATGAGTCATCAAGCAAACAATGCCCTGTACTGTGATTTCCCTGTAATATATACGAAGACCTGTCCTCAAATAAAGAAAAACATTCAGATGAAGTGGTCGCCTCACTTATTTATCAAAGTTGTTGACTTGAATGAAAAATTGTTCTTAATAATCTGTCTCATTGTCTTGTGGCTGCTGTTTAATGTGTGCCCATAACTCATTTGCAATGACTAATAATTTTGGAAAAAGTTGTAAAATACTGGGAAAAAATGAATCTCATTAATGCAATAATGGCAAGTACTTGTCCCGAAAATGTCAGACAGAATAGTCATTTCAAAAGGTACAAGAAATGTTGCAAAAGTAACAAAAAAAAGTGCAATTAGGAAAACATAGTGGAAAGTCTTACCTAAAAGAATAAGCACTATAGACAAGCATGCCTCACCAAAAATAAACAAATAAATAAATGAATAAATGGACTTGGTGGTCTTTCCCATCCTGCAATTTTGCAGTGCTTCACTGCTATCCTGATTACATTTCAATGGGATTGAAAATTGTTTGGTTGAAAGCAATCCCAACTTAATTAATTTTTCTCACAAGCTTGTCCACAGTTCATTTTGCGTCCTCCCGTTGGTACCAAGCTGCAAGCATTTACAGGTCATGTCACGTAGTGTCCACAGCATGCATTACTCAACCTCATCTAATTGCTTTGATCCATGAGATGGTGTCAGTGGAGCACTGTCAGGCAATTTTCTTTTTTTTCCTCCTATCTTCTGTTAACCCTCGAAATCCCGATAAAGCCACGTGGCACTCACGCCTCATTTGAGTGGGTGACATCAAGATCAGGCACAGGACCCAGAGGGTTAATTCTGTATTACTCTAAAGTTACTGATGAAAAACAAATCAAACCCAGTGACACAGATTGGCTGCACAGATTCCCGGGTAAAATCATAATTGTTGTTGAAAGGCTCAGTCACCATTCATGTGCATCTGTAATGTAGAGAATTCAACCAAATCAGTGAGATTCAGAGATTCACTGCATGTAACATGTTTGAAATATGATCGGTATTGCCTGTTTATTTTGCAAATATTCTGCCGTGATATTGCTTTCTGGACTGTTTCAGAAAGTAAGATGAGAATACAAAGAACATAAGAATAGAACCAAAAATTTAGAAGTAAATTTATATCTACAGCTGTAAATATAAATCACTTACTGAATTGATTTTAATGTGTCTAAGACTTGCAAATCAATATCAAATCAATATTTAGTAAGACAAACATTCACCTTAAAATTGGGTACAGTTCAAAAGTTTGAATAGTTTTCAAAAGATAATTGGCCAATAGGTTGTCTGAGCATATTACAGAACTTGCCACAGTTTTTCTTCAGAATGGCTGATTCACTTTCTTCTGTCTCTCCCTGTAATCCCAGACAGCCACAGAAATGTTGAGTTCGGGACTCTGACTTGTCTCATTTACTTTTTGGTGGCGACATTTGCTTGTTACCAAGTTAGCATAAATTCAAGCTGTAAGAATTTCTCCTCACGCATGCTCTTTCAGTCATGGGCACATTTCCCGCTCTTGCTTGAAATTTCAGTAGCCTTATCTTTAAAGGGGACCTAACATGCTGATCCTTCTTTTAATACATATTAGTAATGTTATAATGATGGTTTTCCATGCTCAACCTCTGAAAAGTTTCTAAACATAAGATACAGGGATTTTGCCATAATCAGAGAGCGTGATTTTGTGAGCGTGAATTCCTCTCGAACAGCTCCTCCCAAGATCTTCACGAGATCTGGGCAAAACCTGACGTCAGGTTGTGCCATCCAATTAGTACAGACCTAGCCAGAGCCAACCACTGCGCTGGACCTGCCCACAGCAGAAACTATTCTAGCAGGCACTAACAACAGCAGATCATACTATGCCTTAGTAGCGTCTACACTTCTGGAAATACAAAAGAAGAACAAAAGATCATTTGAGGTGCAATTTTGTCAGTATCTCTCCCAAAGCTATTTGTCCGTTTACTTTTGGAAGCAAAGAAAAACAAATATTTCTCTTCCAAAAGAGGATGCCACCAGAAACCAGTGTGTAGCTTTTTTTTTGTTTGCTTGGGGCAAACAGCCATGGCCAAAGGGAACGTTAGCTGTTTGTGCTCAGCATTTCACCAGAGACAGCTTTGTCAATAAACGATAATTCGACACAGGATAAGCCAAGCTGCTTCTCAAAACTAAAGCAGTTGCATCGATCAAGCCCGCAGAGCCACAAGCTGTAAGTAACCATATAACAGCAAATAATATAAGTGAAGCTAACATGTTATGGGTGGCTAGCAGGATCGCTAGTGATAGTTAGCACTAACAACTGGCCTCAAACGCAGGCTTTGTAAAATACTTGAAGATAAAGCCTATATCGGTCACGACTGTCCGTGACTCACAGACACAGAAGCTGTAAGTTGCTTTTACTGCATAAGCCAACCTGATGTGATAGCCAGTTGATTGTGGCTGTAGCACAGCGGCTAACGTAGCTAAGTTACTGTTGCTAATATCTGTGTCCTAAATATGCAATATCAGGGGAAATTCTACAGGTGTGTGAACATAAACCTCATTTGAAGCCAACTTTTAATACTTGTTTGTAATTTGGATGCTCGGGGAAACTGTGAACATTAACAGAACTTGCTGTCTGTAAAACCTGTATTGCAAGGGTGTGTCTCTGTGGTTATGACCGCTTGATTACCAGCTACTGCATGTTAGTTTGCATGTCGCGCTAATTAAAAATTCTCCTGGTTAACTTAAATGCAGTAATTCTGATCGGTATGCTTGTGTTACTTCGGTAAGCATCAATGTGGCAGTTTCATCATAACGTTGCTCGATTGTAGCTACTACAGTTAGTGATCGCTTCACTTATCCATGACCGGGATCAGCTGGATACACAAATGTCTCAGCAACCTCTCTGGTGCTACCATGAAGGCAATGTGAAACACAGAAGCTCTGTTTATAAATGATTTCTCTGCACTACCTTGACATAATTTCATCCCCCTTTAGAAATTGTTGTGGCTAATGAAAAGCCAAAAAAGGCGGGGATTAAATAGGTAATTCTTTCCTGTAGAAGTGATCAATTTGCTAGCTCCACATAAGCAAATTGTCCGTTGTAACGGAACATACAGTCTGCAAAACCTGTATTATGTTCATAACATAACCGAGCTCTCTCTAGCTGTCGCGTACAATCCATAAAGCTGCTTTCACATCAGACACGAAACAAATTTTTCGCAGGACATAAAGATAATAGGTAATCCATTATTCAATATGTCCACCATTATTAGCAATAACAGGTGCACACAATTCAGGGGAGTGGTTGTGGGATTGTTTGTACTTTAAATGTCAGTGCAAATTTTGCTTCCCCACCCTGTATGATAAGTATACTTTCACTTAGTTACTTTGACACTGGGAACATGTTTTAATTTGAAATGGGTAGATATTAATTTAATTCATCATTTACAGATTATCTGGATTTGGCGTGTTCAAGAAGAACAACGGTGTATCTTTGTGCAGATGTGTCTGCCAGTGGACGTGGAGCTACAAATTTATGCATGCAGTGACAATATTTTATCACTAGATGGCACACCAGGATCAGTTACTGAATATTCACAACTGCCAATGAACTCCTGTCTCCTACGTGGGCGCGGTCGCGGAAGATTGTGCGCATTGTAGGCTATTTGCAGAGTGAATGCTGACTGGGTTATTGGTCGAATTTTGTTGTCAGAAGAGGTAGCTTAAGTTGCCGGGCACCGGATCAGAGCAGGGTTTGTTTCCAGCCAAAATACACTACATGAAGGGCAGAGAGCCACCGCTCACCCCGTGACAAGTTACAACTCAATTCATCTAACCATAACCATCCAAAGCAGTTAAATTGAGGCGAAAAATGATCCATAAAGCAAATATCCAGCATAGTTCCACGACTTTAATAAGCAGCTAAAAAACAAGAAAATAAAAATCAGTGATGAAGTGATTACCTGATTTTGGGCTTCCACTGCGAGCTCTTCTTTGACGTGTGCACACAATAGCAGCAAGCGCGTGCATTCGTGCGTGGAAGACGTGATTACAGCGCTGCTATTTCACCTTGCAACAAGAAATGCTATTTTCTGATTGGCTGATAGGTTGCTGATTCAAGCAGAGCAGTCTGCCTTCGCCTCATCCATTCATATATTACTAATCTCTTTTATATACAGTCTATGTTACTATTGTGCGGCGAGTTTTATCACTTCTCAGCGTGAGGAATGTCATGTGTAGCATATGAGCCTGTGAACTTATTGAAATGCGTGTGCATGAGACTTGAGAGCCCTGTTAATAATATTTGTGTATTGCAGTATGTATTATTACTTTATTAGAAGCTATACAATGGCACAAATGATAAGAGGCATTTTTAAAAATATTTCTTCGACAAATTTTTTTAAAAATCTCGCCAAAAAGACTGTGGGAACCCCGTTACCCCACGTCCCCCGACCACAACATCCCTGACTGGGACATTATAAGACCGCTAAGGAAGAGCAGGGCCGGATTATGGGGGGGTCTGGGCCCCGGGGCCAGGAGTTTGCAAAGGCCCCCACCCCCGCGCCAACCCACCGTACCCAAGGATTCTACAAAGGTTTCTTTCTGCTCTTCCTTCTTGCAAAGTCGTCCACTAACTCATCAAAGTTGAGCTGTCGAACAAACTCTGATTCTATTGCTAGAAGGGAGAGTGAATTCAACCGATTTTGGCACATTTTCATCCTGAGCTCATTTTTAATTTGAGCCAGTCTGGAGAATGACCGTTCGCCTTCACAGTTTGTTATTGGCAGGGTCAAAAACAGTCTGAGTGCTATGTAAACATTTGGGAAAGTAGACTGTAAATCCAAATTTGCCGTGGTCTTCAGCATTGTATTTGGGCATTTTTGTTCTTCTGAAATGAATGATTTGTACTGAACAAGTTCATCTGCCAAGCTCATGGTCAGATCAGTGGGATATACTGCAGCAAGAAATTCGGCCCTTAAAGTGAGCTCACTGTTGGACATATTATCAGGCATGAAAAGAACATGAAAAAGAATGGTCAAGTGTGTGTATGCAGTTAATCGATGATTAAGACAGGACACAAGTTTGTTAATTAGAACACTGAACGTTTCAATCCAAACTTTTCTTTTCCACTAAATTCAACACCTGGCTCTGCACTTCCATCAGCCATACATTTGCGCTTCTTTGTGCGCTGGAGGTCATGTCTGTAGTCTTGGGAGACTGAATCTGAAACATTAAAAGCTGACTCTTCAAAAAAGGCAGAACTGTCTCTCTGTGCTGCCACAAAGTCACGAAGTGAAAGGAGAAGCTGTGTAGCTGTGTGTATGTCAAAGTCATGTTTCTGCAACTGCAGGCTCGTGGCTTGGAACCGCTGCAGTATTGCATCCCAAAAGTGTGCCATGAAAGCTATCTCTAGGGTGTCTAGCTTGCCACAGAGTGCAGAGGCCTCGCTTCTAGTTTCACATTTCTCCTGTGAATCTTTGGAAATATTGTTCAATGCCTCTCTCAATTGCGCATAATATTTCCAAAGAGCCATTGTTGATTCAGCTCTTGATCTCCAGCGAGTACCTGACAAAGATTCCAGTGTGAGTTTCACATCTGTATCACGGAACACCTTTCCCCACCTGTGTGTTGATGAGGCACAAAATGTGTACATTGATTGCAGAAAGTCAAAGAAATGGCCAGCTTCTGGGCTACTGTCAACAGCATTGACACCAACTAAATTCAATGAATGTGCTGCACAGGGGACATAACAAATCAATGGGTTTATTCGTTTCAGATGAGCTTGGACTCCATTGTACTTTCCTGAAATATTACTTGCATTGTCATAAGACTGGCCTCGACAGTTAGTTAAGTCTAGGCCCAGGTTCTCCACCATTGCAACAACACACTCAGCCTGTTCAACTGTTCCCACTATGATTTTCAATAGGCTCAAAAGCCAGAAAACGCTCAACTACTTCTCCACCATTATTTACAAACCTGAAAATAAAAGTGTGTTGGTCCACATGAACAAGGTCTGGAGTGGAGTCTACGATAACAGAGAAGTATTTGGCCTATTTAATCTCGCTGATAATTGCTTCCTTTGTTCTTTCTCCCATTAAGTAGAGTAAATTCCTCACAGATTGTGGATGAGAGGTAGGACACAGAGCCTTTGCCCTTGCCTCCAAACCTTTGGAGATGGTCAGCTTGAAAAGGGTCAAATTTGGCCAAAGGTTCAACAATGCCAAAGAAATTACCATTGTGAGGTGATCCCAACCGCTCATCATCTTCCCTGAAAGCAAGGCCCCTCCCCCCAAAAACTGAATTAAAGCAACAACTCTTTTCAAAACTTCCTGCCAGTATTACCTCTCTGCATCAATTTGTTTGACAAGATCAGAATCAACTCTTCCTGTGTTTTTGGAGCGATTGTGCAAGCATGCAACATGCAAGCCCTATGCTTTTCACTCCTCTCATGCTCACCGATACGCTCAGAATGTTTCCAATCAGAAAACCTGTGGACAAACGCAGTGTGCTTACTTGAAAACAGTTTGCAAGCAAAACAAAAGATGCAACCAGATGAAGGGGAGCAAAGTAGCCACTGCCAAGTCACAAACTGGGTATTAGGTAGAGAGCATTTGATGAATTTGTGAAACTCCTCGTGATGCCCCCCATGGTCCTATCCCTACTTGAGGCAGGGTACTTCGATTTTGAAAAGCAGCTGCTCCTCTACTAAGCAGAATCGACTTGACCTGTTCAGTAATGGCACTTGGCCATAAAGCAGGGTCATTAACCGTTTCACACCAGGAGTTTCAGCCCCTAGCTCCTAATGTGATACTGGTCTCAGTGTTCTTCTCCTGATTTGATGACACTTTCTCAGGCGATGCCTGGTCTGACAGTGACTCTGCTGTCCTAAGAGAGCACAAGTCTTTAATAGTTGTGGTATTTAGCCATAAAGCAGGGTCAATAAGAAGTTCATGACCGGAGTTGGTGTCCCAAGCTTCTGGTGTGAAACTGGGCTCCGTGAAATCCTCCTCACTTGGAAAGATTTTCTCAGGTGATGCCTGGTCTGAGTGTGGGCCTGAGGCCTGAGCCTGACAGGCCGGGTCTACGCTTAATTGGGTCTGTGAGGGCTCCAGTATGATCAAACCAGTGGTGATCTCTTCATTGCTGCAATTCGGGCTGCTGATGACATTATCAATATTTGAATCTTGAGGCTAGTCAAAAAAGTTAGAAATTAAACGCACATTTTTTTAAAAAATCAGCCTGCTTTGCCTCCCTTTTTTTTTTTGGCTTTTCGTTTTGAAGCCCCACTGTTTTGTTTGCAATCCATATTACTGATGCCAAGTGTAATGTTAGAGTGTTATATCTATTGGATTCTCAAGGAGACTTTCACTACTGATTGTAATAATATAACAATAATATAATGCAGTAAAAACGAGTAGTCACAATACAATACAAGGCAACAAGCCTTAAAAAAGGGCGTTTGAAATGCTTAAGCCTTTTACAAAGGCTTTGAGCCTTTGAATGTGCAGTGTTGTTTCTAATAATATAATATAATATAATATAATATAACATAATATAATATAAATGGATATAAGCCTTTAAAAAGGCTGTTGAATGCTAAACTGCTGAACAAGTCAGGTTGCACAGGTTGAATACAAAGCAAGTTGTCAAGCTGAAAGGTCAGGTTGTGAGGAGTAGTGAAGCAGGGGACTATATATAGAGAGAGCCCAAGTCTCCGTCCCTTCATTCAGTCCATTGGAAAATCGATATTGGAATTCCACTTAGACTTCCAAATTTGTTCACCGAAAATACAGAAGCCCTTACAATGGCTTTAAGCCTTAAGGTACACTATTATTACAATACAATACAATACAATATTATATAATATAATGTAAATGTCAATGAGCTTTTTAATAGGGTGTTGGATGCTAAATCTGATAGTCTAAGACAGGTTTTAATTTAAGAATGTTGTTAGGAGTTTCGATAAATGGATTTAACAATATTGGATTTTCACCTAAACTTCCAAAATTTCTGCCATGTGAGGAGTTTCGATAAAAGAAATGCTAAGTGTATTGTGGAAGTATTGTATCAATATTGGATTTTCACTTGGACTTCACTTTGTTGGCATTGGTGTGTACAGTACACCCCTTTACGGTGGGGACATATGGAAGCGAAATCTGCAAAGTGAAGCGGAGCGAAACTCAAAGTTCTGAAAGTGAATATCTACCAGTCTACAACTCTCCTCGAAGATAACTATAGGTTATAATGACACGTGGATCTGCTGTGTATTGTGACTGGACCACTGTTCAGCCCGCCCCTGAGACTAGCATGGTTATTGGACATTTGGTTTACGATATGGTCGTGACGCGCGATAAATTTGCATGGAGTTAGAGATTTCTGAACTTTTGGACGTGTCGCAATGACAGTTTCGATGCACTCCAAGGATTATGTCGTACTGTGTACACAAAATACTGTGCGGGAGCGAAATCACTTCTCATAGAAAATAGGTACAGCTTCTACTAGCTGTCTACTGGGGCTAGCGATAGGCCCGGGATATGCTTGCCATGTGCACATTTTATGCCGGAATGCGTTGCCCTGCGTATTTTATGTCGATGTTACGTGTGGTAGCACACCTGAACACAAGGTACGTAGACATGTGCGCATGTTGCAATATTGACACAACCGCTAGGGGTGATGTTGAGTTCCATGTTGAGCTCGTGGTAGAGTCAAACAATGGTGGAAAATATTAATGAGAGCCCGGTTGGCTATCTGCTCCCTACATGATACCGCCAGTATCCAATGTTGCCAATTTAGCAACTTTTGGCCGTCTCTGGTGACTAAAACCTCATCGAGCGACTTAGCGGCTTTTTAGATGAATCTGGCGACTTTAAAAAAACACATCTCTCGAGTGTCAAAATCATTGTTTTTCAATGTAACTTCAGGTCTGCACCGCCACCAGAAGCTTATTTCTTGGTTAAGCAGCACTGCACATTAGCCCCGATCTGGAAACTGTACCGTTTGGGATTGTCAACATAGCCATGTAGACACATTCTCTTGAGATCAGTGAGTCGTGCGTGACGTTATGACATCATAGTAACGTCATTACATAATCTAGAGACTTTTCAGATAGCCAATAGCGACTTTTGGTGATTTGTTTTTGGCAACACTACCAGTATCGTGCATAGTGCTCTGATTATTCTGCTGCAAGTATGTGCGGTTGCGCACGTAAATGAAGTCACACAGCTAGCATATCCTGGGCCTTAGGGCTCGCTGAAAGGACTTTCAATCAAAACCCTTGGTAAATCAGAGGCCCTTTGTAAGAACATTTGTAATCAGAGGGCTCTCTTAACAGTATGCTCTCCCATTAGGGCTCTCCCTTGGGCCCCCACATAGCCAGAAGTCGCGACCCTTAGCAGGGGCTTTCATAATCATAGGGCCCTCTGAAACCATTCCCCTCTACTTCTTTGAACCCCTAGTTGGTAACATTAGGGCTCCCTTAGGAGCATTCACGAGAGGCACCACAGCAGGGCCAGTCCAGGGGCCCTCTGACTGCCGTCCCCCATAGCCCAGGGGCCCTCTGGCTGCCGTACCCCATAGCCCAGGGGCCCTCTGACTGCCGTACCCCATAGCCCAGGGGCTCTCTGACTGCCGTCCCCCATGGCCCAGGGGCCCTCTGATTGCCGTCTCCCGTGGCCCAGGGGCCCTCTGATTGCCGTACCCCATAGCCCAGGGGCCCTCTGATTGCCGTCTCCCGTGGCCCAGGGGCCCTCCGATTGCCGTACCCCGTAGCCCAGGGGCCCTCTGATTGCCGTCCCCCATAGCCCAGGGGCCCTCTGATTGCCGTCCCTGTCCCCCCCGCCCAATTCATATCACCCTTCTCTCTTGGTTCTCTGCAGATATGCCCTATAACACTGTGAGTAGTCATAAGATCCTAGAGAATAGAGGCCCTCTGACATCGCAATTGGCATCGGCATCTGCATCCCCTTGGGCCCCTCTGGCCCGGTCCGTAATATGGCCCTGAGGAAGAGCCTGTCCTCTCCCTAAAAACACACAGCCTGGAGGCTTAAAAACAACGGGGAGTGTTTTTGCGATTATTGCCATGACTTGAAAACAAAACTGAGAATACAAAACGTAGAAAACGCGGTAATGGAAACACAGTCTGATATCACTTTTGCTCTCCGATCTGCAGTATTAGTCATCGAAGCCGAGGGCTAATAATTGACTATTAGACTTCTGCAGCAGAACAGCTAGTTTACTCGTAATTTTGCGTATTGTGCACTTACATCGTTATTGCCAGACGAGTATTTACAAATTTGCCGCAGGCGAATGCATTGCCATTCTCATCGAGCTGTGATTGGCTGATGGCACGTACAGTGGTACCACAGCCAACCGACTTCCAGAAAAAGATTTTGCTGCCGGACATGCCGTACAAGCGCAGACAGTGCTCTCCCCCCTACCCAGACGCACACACAAACCGCGCGACATGAGCACGCAGCCAGCAATCGGACTGGGACAGAATGGCGAGTAATTACCTTCCTCATATTCTTTTATTCAAATAAATAAATGAACGAATTCATTAATTCGTTTTAAAAATGCTTGAGGGGGCTAAACTGGGGCTATGTACATTTGTGATGGGTCTATAGCACCCCCTAGCCCCACTGTAGCGCCGTCCCTGACTCAAGACCTGGAAATTCATAGCCTCCCATTTATAGATAAATCCATCAGCACTCATAGTTGCTACAAAAATAATGCTGCAATCAGCACAGTTCTTTCTGCTTGGTGGAAATCCAATCAATTTTTCAATTATACCTTCTCGCCATGTCTCCATACACCTCTCTGGCACAACCCTATGTTTCAAATCAATCACAAACTGTTCATCTTTCCCATCTGGAGAGAGAGAGTCGTTGCCAGCCTGGGGCACCTTCTCAATGATGGCCTGTTCATGACCGTTGACCAAATCCAAGAGAAATGTGACATACCAGATCACTGTCACTTCCAGTACATTCAGCTTAAAGACATAATTTGTAAAAACATTGACACCACAATCTGTAATGACCTTACTCCCCCCCCCCCCCCCCCACCCCCACTATAACCTACATTCTATAAATCCTAAAAAGACCCTATCACAGATTTATAAAATACTGAGCACCATAGACCAAACAACATCGATCCCCACAGATAAATAGATCACAGACATCAGCAACATCCCTACAGATATCAACTGGCAAACCATATGCAATGACACCTTCTCTATGTCAGTTAACTCCAAACTCCAACTTATCCAGTATAAAGTCCTCCACAGAGCACACATCACCATTCGCATACTCTTCAGAATGGACTTCAGCAAAACTAACACATGCTCCCACTGTCCAACCACCACTGCACTCTGGACCTGCCCGCACATCCAGAACTTTTGGTGGGAGGTCATGAGCAGGCTGTCGGAGATCCTCAGCCTCAGCATCCCTCACTGCCCCATTACTGCACTGCTCAGTGATATCTCCACTTTACCCATTCCAAACTCCCTTAGACCATTCATACTAATATCATTAACTATTGCAAAAAAAAGTCATACTATCAAACTGGAAAGATCGAACTAAAATATTCATAACCCACTGGTTTCATTTATTGACTGACCATTCTAATCTGGCAAAATTAACAGCCACCATAACAAACAATATCCCATCCTTTGAGAAAACCTGGTCCCCAGGACCCCCATCTTCAAAAATGATTCCTCTTTGTGCCTGCTCCTGTTAAATAGGTGTACCCCAAACCAGAATTCATAATCCAAAATGTGTATCGATATGTTAAAAGTTATCCTTGTATTTCTTTATTTGCGTCCATTAATATGTTTACTTTTACCCATGCAATGACTCTTCTTTGTACTGGTTGAATTTTATTTTATTTTCAAATGACTATTCTGATTGACTAATCGCAATCATTATTGTATCTTACTACACCTGATAACAAACCCCATGTTTTTACAATATGTAGCTTCAATATTTTAAACTTTAACTGTTTGCATTATCCTGCTTGTTAAGTCTCGTCCTGACTGTCCAACTTTGTCCTGTCTGTCCAAATTTTGTTCCGTTAGTCCAATCATGTCCCGTCTGTTCATATTTGTCCTGTCTGCCTAGTCATGTCTTGTGTCTTGTTAACTTTTATCCATTTAGTCTTGTCATGTAACATCCTGTATTTGTTTTTGTTCATTTACCTTTTGTTTTATTATTATTATTATTCTGTTTATTTTTGTTATTCTCTGTTTTTCTTTTCCTTTCTCGTTTTGTTTTTCACACGGTCATAGGTATGTTATACATCATGTTTCAACAATGTACAAACCTATAAGCACAAATGAAGATGAAAAAAAAACTTATATGCAGCAATTATGATCAGTATGCTTGTGTTTCTTCATAACGTTGCCTGATTGTAGCCACTACAGTTGAAGCTAAACGGAGAGGTGCTGTATGTGTCTGCCGAGTTGGGCTGCAGTTAGACCAGATGTAGATTTTGCAGAGCTTGGGGTGCGTTTTTGGGTGCTTGTGAAACGATTGCTGTACTAATCCATGACCAGGGTCAGCCTGATACATCTCCAATGTCTGGGCAAGGTCTCTGATACTACCGGTGAAAGCAATAGGGAAGTGCACAGGCTATAACATGTCAGGTATAACAAACGATTTCTCTGCATTGCCATCGATTGAATATTAAATTCTTTCCTGAAAAACTGATCTATTCGCTAGCTCCACATAAGCAACGGTTCATGCAGACGGAACACACGGTCTGTAAAACCTGTATTATGTTCATGACATAACCGGAGCTTTGTCTAGCTCTTGCACGCTATCCATAATGCGCATATTTTCTGCGAGGAAAAGCTGGTCATTCCAAAGCAATAAGTAAACCATTACATGGGCAATTTCCGAAAAGGCCATTTAGCTTGGAACTTTCGCCCCTTCGTCATATACCAGTGCGGAAGCTGTTCGTTTCTACACGCTAACAAAACACCACAGCTATGCACACGAACCAGCAGGTCCTAATACACACCAAAGCAGTCCATAAGCTGTTGGTCCACTTTTAGCTGCTCCTCACTGTTCATTTTTCCCTCTAAACTCACTCCCACCGGATTTCTACGGTCTCCGGTCTACACTTAGGCATGTCGACTTGTTCTACAAATGTGTCTGTATGGGGTGGATTCTAGCTTTGCCTGCATCCTAGCTAAGGAGTAGGGAAACCGCTGTACTCACCAACTGTTGCCAGTAGCAAACTGTAGCCGATAGCAAATTTGTGCTTGAGCTGCCAGACCTTCGCTCTGTGTCCTCCACTTTCTCCGTTGCGTTTATTAGAACAAGTTAATTTCATCAGACCTATACACATGTACTGCATTAGATTGCAGAATATGCCCGTCGATTCCCGTCAGTATCACCCTGGAGCCGGACCAGGAAAACTGCATTCTGCTGCTTTGTCCCGCCTAGATCAGCCCTCCACAGAGCTAGCCAGTCAGAAGAAAGTGGGCACACGGGGAGTAGGGGCCATAGCGGAAGAGCCACCCCAATGAGGTGTTTCAGACAGAGACTACTATGGACTACAAATGGGTCTTTTGAGGATGGCAGTATGAGCGAAATAAGTACCCTTTTTTTTTACTTTGTGCGATCAGGAGTACTCTACGGGAGTGAAAGACCAAAATATAAACTTGGAAAAATTGCATATTAGGTCACCTTTAACCAATCACAATACCACATTATCCCTGCTTGGCTATCATCTGTTTGCTGTCAAATCTTAAAAGGGCCTCTTTCCCTGCAGTCATTCAGCTGTCAGATGCAGTTATGATGTGATTTTTTGCGACCCACCTCCACCCCTGCACCATCCCCTGAAGAGTATTGGGACCCTCCTGTCAGCTCTTCAGACACAACCTGTCAAAGGAGACAACCCAAGCAGCATTTTCAGCAGCAAAACCACTGTCTACACACCCCAGGGGAATTCCAACACTCATAAAAAGTGTTTCATCCATGGGATTACCCAAGATGTTATATTTATTTTCTGCCAGGGTCAAAGTGCCAAAGACTGTATTCTATTTTCATGAAAGGCGCTACCAGTATTAAATTCAATTATAACGTGTATATGAGAAACCTTAAAGTGTAGAATGAAACGTAATAAGGAATAAGCATTTTGCTGAGCGTCAATAAAAATGTCAATGAAAGATTTAAAGATATGCTAAATGATTACAAATAATTTCCGAAGACAAAGAGCTTTACAAGCAAATATTGTGTGGTTGCTAAAGGCCATACGGCAAGTAACAATCCTGCAACTTGTAAACTCAAAGTTAGGTAGTCAGCACATTTGTGAGGAAAGGGAAATATAAATAGAGCACAGCTGGTGAGGAAAGCATTCAGGATGGAAACCAATCAAAAGAGACAATACTTTTTATCAGACTGCTGGATGGGAGGAGACAATCCAGAATTTCACACAGGGGTGATGACAATTATTATTATTCTTATTCTTATTATTATTATTATTATTACTGTTGTTGTTGTTGTTGTTGTTGTTAGTAGTAGAACTATACACAGTTTATACCAAGATGTAGGCAGAATCTTTATTCTCTACAGCTACCATTTAAGGAAAAAAATTGATACTTATAGAAATCTACACAAATGCCAAACCTGTCATCAGGGGCTTATAAGACACACTGTACCACAGTATAAATCCCATTAAAATTCAACAATATATGTAAATGAATAAGTAAATAAATAATTTTTATCGAGTTAGAATGAAGGAGATGAATTTGATAATTTGATTGGCAGCAATGATGCCAAACTCCTACTGTGCCCACTATTCTGAAACATCTTTAAATTCAGCCACTTATACAACTGCAGCTTTGTCAAATTCCGATTTGCTTAATGTCAACTTTTGTTTGTGACTCCTTTACCATTAAAATTAGTCTCACTTTTGCAAGATTTCATGTAAATTTGAAAAATAAATACACTTGTCAAAAACAAGTTAAATATAAACAACATGCATATTTGTATATATAGCTAGCTACATTCTCAGAACAGATCCTGAGTTTACAAGCAGCACTTCAGCCTTGTTGGATCATACTTAATTAATATGCAAAAAGACACCGCATTGCAGGGTCCTGTACAATTCAGTAAGATTGTGGGTTGCTTGTTTTTATTTTTTGTTTATATTTTCCCCACCATTACCAAAATATAATAAATAGCATTACCTTTCATGAAAGACATACTTATTTGTTTATTTTTCACATGGGAATCCCAGAAAAGGGTCTGATAATGAATATTGGGCCAAGATGGTCAATTCTGTTACCCCTGTGCTGCAGGGATACATGTGTATCTGAAGCAACCTGACCTGGATTAGTGTCTGCTGTGCTGAGTCAAACTGTCTCAGATCATCGTGATGCATGGTGATGTATCGCACCCTGGATTAATTCAATCAACTGAACAGCTTTGCGACAGACTCTCCTATCAATACCAAGGGTTTTGCTCAACATTCGTTCTTGATCATCGTGGGCATCTGTTCCTCCATTAGTTTTGCGTCCAACAGTGGCGGAAAATTGCATGAGATCCTGTCTGTGTGAAAGATTGCGAGCAACCAATAGATGGTGACTGGATTGAGGAACCGTAAATAAAGCTGCTGTTGAATTTGCTGCAAATTGAAATGGCCTCCTTGCCATCAGAGCAGGGCCTCCATCTGTATTACTGTCTACCTGTATGCTATATGTCATGTCAAAATCCATGGTCAGCAAAGCTTCAGGTCAATGATGTCGATTATTTTGCGATGATTGGGGGAAAAAAATGAACAGACATATGCTTTGCTCGGAGATGTGGATATGCCATGAGCATGCCATACGTGGCTTCTCATGGAAAATCATCAGTTTTTACTATTCGACATCAACACTTAAGCAATGTATTGACCTGGATATCTTGACTGAGTAGTACTGATAGCTACTAGTGGGTGTTGCAGCTTTGAAAATGCACCATTGATTTGGAACATGGATACCTCTTTTAATGAATATTCTCTTGGAGTTAAACAGGGAGACATAAAAGCGCAAAGTTGCAGATACTGCGGACGTTCAGCGGACTTCTAAAATGAGTTTTATTTCACCAGGCAGGACTTTCATTTTATTTTATGGTCAAGGAAGGCCTTATGGATATATTTTGGTTTCAAGGCCCCTTTGTTATCAGCGAGAAAATGAAAGTGCCTTCTGAAAGCAACGACTCACAACAACAAAGTGGGCAGTTTGCTAAACCGGTCATAAAAGTGTTTAAATATGAGCCACAATGATTCTGGCAGCCTTGAAGGGGTTTACGGCTACTGCAGCAGTTTTTTTATCCCCCACCCCTAGGCAAAAAAAAAAAAGAACAAAATAATAAAATGGTCCATAATTTTAGTTTATGCTATAGCTAAATAGTTCAGGTCAGATACTACAGGATAAATTATTCTGAGAAATTTTCTGAAATAATTTTTTATTCGAAAAGCAATATTTCCAGCATAATTAAGCCAAATGTGAAGCCATACCTGGTTTTAATTTGCTCTTTTTGATCAAAAATTTATGAATACATATCTCATCCATGTGATTCACACAGCTCTAAGATAGGCTACACAAGTCCGCACATAAACACTTTCGTACACACAGGAATATAATAAGCACACTGAGACAAGCACACTTGCGTGAGGGACATATGCACGTACCTAATGGGCCAAGCCTAACTATCAGAAAACTGGGCGTTCGGTTGAACGAACAGATGCTCTTTGAGATGTCATAAAAAAAGAAAAAAGATTTTAAAAAATGAAAAGGAGATCTAAACCTCACAAATGCAAATCGTTAAAAGTCAAGAAAATATATTATCGAATGATATTGTGACAGTTGATTGGTACTGTCGCTGTAAATGCCTCCTAATAAGTGCGCGCCCTGGCTACCTTGCCAACGAGCCTGGCTCTTTGGCGATGTGGCCAGCGCGTGTGACTCTTACCCAGGAGTCTGGGGGTCGATCCCCCCCCGGGTCGATTAAATATTTTTTTAAAAACTACTGTATAGCAGCATGTTATTCAAGAATATCTGTCCAAATGAAAATGCAAGAATAAAATCAGACTAAATTGGAAAAAATAAACCCTGCCATTCATATTTTTGATGACCTTCATGACTTCGCTAAACCCCATTCATATCCTGACTCGGCAGCTCCTCGTGAGTGCACCTCCTCTATCTGTCAGTGGGAGTCCTGGGATCCTGGGAGGTGGTGTCCTTACAGCACTGCTCCAACACTGTGTGGGGAGAGAAATGCTCATTCAGCCTCCTTCAGGCTCCCAGCTCATGCAGCTCTGCTCAGGCCAGCAGTCTACAGCCAGAAATTCTGCAAAAGATGTACAGTCCTATAGCCAAAAAGGACTCAGTCAGGACCCTTATTCTGTATTACCCAGTAAGTGTGAAGCATGTACGTATAAGCCTAAGCATTGTGAAGTATTTCTGTATTATTGTGCCGTTCATGTAATTTGGTTTTCAATTTTTTCAAAACTAAATTCACATTGCCAAATTCCAAAGATCACGCCAACTACCCATGATTTCACAGCGTACCTACAATTCATGAAGTATTGTAAATCTAAAGTATCAAGTGTGTATCTGTTAAATATATACAAAACAGTCAGGAAAACCTATCTACGTTGAAGTGTAGCCCATTTCATCATATACGGTGCCGTGAAAAAGTATTTGCCCCCTTTCTGATTTCTTACTTTTTTGCATATTTTTCACACTAAAACACATAAACACACTTATGTTTCAGATCATCTAATTAAGAAAATGATAACGCGAGATAATGCAAAATGCAGTTTTTAAATGATAATTTCATTTATTAAGGGGATAAAGCTTTCCAAACCTTCCTGGCCCTATTTGAAAAAGTAATTGCCTCCCCTTGTTATCATGAATTAACTGTGATTTACCACATTTTTTGAGTCCAGTTTCACTAGCCACACCCAGGCCGGATTACTGCCAGATCTGTTGTTCCACGAAATCACTTAAATAGAACCTGTCTGACAAAGTGAAGTGGGCTAAAAGATCTCAAAAAGCAACATGTCATGCCACGAACTCAAGATATTCAGGAGCAGATGAGAAACAAAGAAATTGACATCTATCAGTCTGTAAAGGGTTGCGAAGCAGTTTCTAAGGCTTTGGGACTTCGGCATATCACAGTGAAAGCCATTTTCCACAAATGGAGAAAACTAGGAACAGTGGTGAACCTTCCCAGGAGTGGCCGGCCTACTAAAATTACTCCAGAAGCGCATCAACTACTCACCCAGGAGGTCACAAAAAAACCCAAAACACCATCTGAAAAACTGCAGGCCTCACTTGCTTCACTTAAAGTCAGTGTTCATGATTCAACAATAAGACAGAGACTGGACAAAAAATGGCATCCATGGGAGAGTTCCAAGGTGAAAACAACTGCTAACCAAAAATAACACAAAGCCTTGTCTCACATTTGCCAAAATACATCTTGATGATCCCCCAAGACATTTAGGACAATATTCCATGGACTGATGAGACATCAGTTGAACTTTTCGGAAGGTGTGCATCCCATTACATCAGGCGTAAAAGTAACACAGCATTTCATGAAAAAACATAAGTCAAACATGGTGGTGGTAGTGTGATGGTTTGGGGCTGCTTTGATGCTTCAGGATCTGGACGACTTGTCATAATTGATGGAACTATGAATTCTGCTTTCTACCGGAAAATCCTGAAGGAGAATATCCAACCCTCAGATTGTGATCTTGAGCTCAAGCGCACTTGGGTTATGCAGCAGGAGAATGATCTGAACACACCAGCAAGTCCACCTCTGAATGACTTGAAAAAACAAAATGAAGATTTTGGAGTAGCCTTGTCAAAGTCCGGGCTAAAATCCTATTGAGATGCAGTGGCACGACCTTAAACAGGCCGATCATGCTCAAAACCCCTCCAATATGGCTGAATTAAAATAATTCTGCAAAGAAAAGTGGGCTAAAATTCTTCCACAGTGATGTGAAAGACTCATTGCCAGTTATTGCAAACATTTGATTGCAGTTGTTGTCACTGAGGGTGGCACAACCAGACATCAGGATATAGGGGGCAATTACTTTTTCACATAGGGCCAGGTAGGTTTGGATTGATTTTTACCCTCAAGAAATGAACTCAACATTTAAAAACTGCATATTGTGTTTACTTGGGCTGTCTTTGTCTCATATTAAAATTTGTTTGATGATCTGAAACATTTAAGCATGACAAATATGCAAAAAAAGAAGAAATCAGGAAGTGGGCAACTTTTTCACAGCACTGTATTTCTATTTACAGGACACAAATATGCCCTTTGGACAATGTGTGCGGTTCTTTTCACTTAGACTCATTTTTAACTGGTTCTATGAGTTTGAAGGGAATATGAACTGCATGGATTACCTCAATAATAAAATATAAATGCATTCATTATAAATGTCACCAGCCTGGGGTCAATGCTCCTCATTTGCCTTTTGGGCCAGATTTCCTTTGGTGAAAGTGATTTCCAGGCAAAACAAAGATTAAAAATTAATAAGTTTGTGAACATGGTTCTGCTTCAACATTCTCGAGTACTCTTTTACATAATTGCACTCTTTTACATAATTTCCCTACCCAAACAAGCCAGCCTAATTATCAGAAATAATTAACCAGCACCCTCCATTTTGCCGAGCTCAGCAAGATGCTGAAAGGTAAAGTGTGAACAGCATGATTCCTGAGCCACCCTACATGCACTGGATCAGCCTCTCTACTCTTCTGGGGCTTGTAGCCATAACATCTGCAAAATTAGCTGAAGCTGCAATCAGCAACACTCCAGTTTTTTTTCACGCCTTGTTTGCTGATATAAACAAAGATTGTGCAGTGGGACTACTAGGTTTCATATTATTTTGTGAAACTGTTGAACAGAAAACTCGCTCCCACTGTAGAATGTGCTTAGCATATTAGAGTGGTGCTTGAGTTGCCTTGTGACGGATGGCATTTTTGTTTTTAGCTTAAATTTTCATTGAAGCTATGGTGTGTATGTGGAATGCAAATCATTTTAATCAACCTAACATATTTAGATTTATTGCTAGTTTACCTAGCTCCACTTAGCTGGTCACCAATGTTACAGATTGATTGCGTAGTGTATCTTGTTGTGCAAGTCAGCATGATGGCTAGCACTGTCCCTCACAGCAAGAAGATTATGGGTTTGAATCAAGCCTAGGGCCTTTCTGTGTGGAGTTTGCATGTTCTCCACTTGTTTGTGTGAGTTTCCTCCTATATTCCTCAGACATGCATGTCAGGTTAATTGGAGCCTCAAAATTGCGTATAAATAATTTGTGCACCCTGGAATGGATGAGTGAGATGTCCAATAATCAGCTTTCGCCCATAGTCAGCTGGGATAGGCACCATGACCCTAGTGATGAAGAAGCTGTATAGATAGTGAAAATCGTGGATGGGAAGTAGGACACCGCAGGGTCGTGCATCACCTCACAACAAGAAGTTTATGGGTTTGAATCCAGTCGGAGGTCTTTCTGCGTAGAGTTTGCATGTCTCTATGGGTTTTCACGACACAAGAACTCAGGTATTCAAGGCTTTTTTTAAATACAAAAAGTGCTCCATTAGAGATTTAGAATAATATAGATGTAGAATTCTAATCTAGAGTATCCTGCCATGAAATGTCCAATCGGATTTACTGAGGGATAGATCTGCTAAACAATCTTCCTGAGGTTAACAACCATGCAAAGCCCTAGGCAGGATTCCTGCAGTGATAAAACAAATTTAAAAGCTGTTGTGGATCCCGAACAGATGGTAATATTTTAATGAAATTAAAGTATAATGCTGTCTTATAAAGTTCATTTTCATTTATTAAAGAAAGATTGTACCTCTCATATCTCAGTGCAATTAAGTCTGCATTCATTAAAATAATATTGCTCCGTGCATTGTTATAAGCAGCCTGGAAGAAGCCATTGCTGCAGCAGTGTTGTGTTAGTTGGTGGCTGGTGTGATTGTTACTATGCTAGGAAATACTGTGTCTCAGGGATACTCACTTTTTTCCAGAATGAGCCGCTGTGGGTGCTGGCTTTCATTCCAACCAACCAGTCACATACCTGATTCTATTTATCAACCAGTTAAGCGCACCCTCCGTTCTGCCACCACAAACACCCTCACCAGAACCAAGCTCTGTACCATGGGTGATCGGGCCTTCGCATCAGCAGCCCTCAGACTGTGGAATGACCTCCCTGACCATCTGAGAGCCCCACAGTCTGTTGATGTTTTTAAACAAGACCTTAAAACCTACCTTTTTACCAGAGCTTTTTCTTAAAATGTTTTATAGTTCTCATGTTTATTTTCTTTTTTTCTTGTTTATTTATTGTTTATTTTCTTGATCATATTATTTTTGTGTTTATTTTATATTGTATTCAGCTTTCTTTTTTAATGCACTAAAAATGTACTGTTGCACTTTGAGATTTTATATATAAAGTGCAATACAAATAAAATTTATTATTATTATTATTATTAAAGCATTTGCCATTGACTCTTGATTCATAGAATCAGGTGTGTGGCTGGTTAGTTAGAATGATAGCCTGCACCTACACTGGCTCATTCTGGAAAAGAGTGAGTATTCCTGCGGTATCTAAAGGTTCATCATATTCGTCCAGTGACTGGCATCAGAAAAGGCCATGACTGGTATATAGAGGCTGCTTTAAAAAAAAAAAAAAAAAAGGAAAGTAAAGTAAAAAAAATCACCCAATACTGATAGCAATGCCATTGAAAAATTGGTCTCATTGTAAACCCAGATTATTTTGGTGCGCTCAAATGTTGCGAGAAAACTGATTTCCTCAAGAAATTGTGTAAGCCAACTTAACTGCCATGTGTTGATGATTTCTAAAAAAAATCATGATATATTTTTAAACAGATATTTTTCCATGTTTTTGAGTGCTGTGAAGACAAGATTTGTAAGTTTGCGATCACAATTTTTTGAGGTAATTAGTTTCCACAATACATTTGATTGCATCACAATATCCAGGTTTACAGTGTATCATGATATACTTTATGTATGTTTCTGTGCTCAGAATGCAAGATGAGTCATATTCAGCGTCTCTATATTTGGAAACAGCATGATTTGCCTGCCAACAGTTGGCCAAAGCGGTGTCTCCTCACTTCCTAAAAAAGCCATCAAACTCTTTAATTGTGCTCCAGAGGTATTTTAAGTTATTTTCATATACTGAAACACAGTGAAAAAGCAACGCCCAATTTTTTAAATCATTGCTGATTTTTTGAAGCCATATAAGTTACCACAGAAGAAATATAGTGGTATGAAGGTTAAAAGCTGGAATTTGTGCAAGTCTGGGTTCAAACCCAGTTTGCGTGTCTGTCAGGGGATCACATTTCCAAAACACAACTTTTGTCATGTCATTAGCAGCAGTTTGAATGCATCACTTGAATGACATGCAAGTGCAAAGCAAGACATTGGACTCATAAAAGGCACAGAGGTTCATCCCCATCAGCATCAGTGTCAGAATGCCACAGCTTACAGAACAACAGAGGAAGTGAGCTTTGGGGATGCTGCTCGGGGGAACATCTCAAAGAGAGGTTGCCTGCCAGTTCAGGGTCAGTCCATCCACCATCAACAGACTGGAGCATCGATATCAACAGACAGGAAGCGTTCACCACCGCCCCTGACCAGGACAACTTCCGGTTAGGACGGCATGTCAAAACAGACACATCCAAAGGATTCATCTGAGGAATTGGTTCCAAACAGTTACAGACATGTCTTGGAAAGGATGCCACAAACGCCCAATCCATGCCATGACTGTGATTCGGTGACTGCGAGCTGTGGGGTTAAGGTGCCGGAGGCCCTATCAAGCCAACATCATGACACAACGTCACAGAGACAACAGTTTTCTCGACGTCATCATCTTCAGCCGCCATGAGTGTTCCATTGTTGGGTTTTTCAGATGAATCAAGATTCTGTATGTCATTTGCCGACTGCCGACAACAGGTGTACAGATAGACGTTGGAACAGGGACAGCGGGGGGAGTGGCCGCCCCCCCTCTCTCCCCCCCCCAAACTTACATTTAGGCCTATGTCTTTCGTATCATAAAAAATATATGGTTTCTATATCTTTTACACAGCCGATTGACATGTGCCAGATGTAGCCTATAGAGACAGTGAAATTTGGAAAAACGTCTCCTTTGTTTTGATATGTAAGCGCGCGCATTGTTTATTTCCTGTTAGCTTGCAAAGGCGGTAAATTCAAGCTACGATCAAGACAATGTCACAGAAGCGGATTTCGCATTTCGTTTCCAAAGCTCACACTGAGTCTGCTAAGCGTCTAAGAGAAGCTCAACTGAAGAAGAGACACTCAACGAGTGTATGTCGAGGAAAAAGGAACGGGATCGCAGCTATGAAGTCCCAAAGAAACATAAGGAAAGCATGCCAACGTTGGAGAGAATTCCGGTAGTTGAAATTTTTTAATTCTGATCCCCATTTCGCCTTGTTTCTACTTGAGGTGAGTAGAGCTGGGCCCCGTTTCAGAAAGCGTGGTTAGTGGTAACTCTGAGTTTGTTAGGTCAGAGTTGCAGGAAACTCTGAGTTTTCCAGTTCACGATTGGAGGTTCAGTCCAACTCTGAGTCTGTTACTGCGGCAACATACTCCGTGAAGCAAACCTGGGGGTATACTACGAAGCTGGCTTTGTGACTAAGTCTGACTTTAAGCTAAAGTAAAACCCGGAGCAGCTCTTTTTACTTTAGTCCATGTTCCAGATTTGAAGAAGTTCCTGGTTTTACTAAGTGCTGAAGTCAGGCTTAATCACAAAGCCAGCTTCGTAGTATACCTCCCTGCTCGCTGGCAGGTTTTCAAATAACTCAGTTTCTTCTCCTCTTGAAACTGCAGACTGCGGTTCGGTGTCCGTTCCTTGAAGAGACAGTGGACATTGAAGCGCAAATACTGAGAAGAATTCTCCATTAAGAGAGAGTTATCCAACCACGTTTGGATGTTTTATCGTTTTCAGATGAATATTTGAGCGTTCAGTTTCTCTGTGGAATATATAATTTATTACAACAAAATTTTGCAGCCCGCATATTGCTCGTGTAACACACCGAGGACATTCTCTCAGTTCAGAACGAATTGTGTAGCTCTTGATTTTTTTTTTTTAATAACTGTATGGTAATCAAAGTATCCTGCTGAAAAACAAATCCTTGTGCAGAAAACACTGTGCGTACATATATGAGCACAAACCCTCCCATCAAAAATCCCCCCCCCCCAGAATATAGTTCCCATGCAGGAGGCAATATGAATTACATCAAGACAGGTGTGTTCTGGAGAGAAATGGGTTTGGTGAGGGTAGTGTGATGATCTGGGCTGCCATTAATGTGAGATTTCTGAGTGAACTTGTTGTGATTCATGGAGGTCTAACTGCACAGCGATCCATGGATGAGATTTTAAGACCAGTTCTCCAACCACTATTGAAAAACCATGGACAACAACGATTGCCGTTCATGTTCCAACACAACAATGCCCATCCCCATACTGCACGCCTCACCAGAGACTTTCTCCAATGAGCAGGGATCGATGTTCATCCTTAGCCATCCATTTCACCTGATCTTAACCCCATTGAACACATCTGGGATGAACTGGGTCGTCGTGTGCGCCAGCGTTAACGTCAACCACTCAGCGTCGCCGAGTTGACAGCAGCACTACAGGCACTACAGAGGAAGTGGAGGAACATTCCTCAAGCAACTGTGCGATTTTTGTGCGAATCGATGCCTCGCCGTTTACACGCATGTGTGCAAGCACAGGAGGACACTGACAGTTAGCGGAGGGTCTGCGCATTCACAATGGCATATCGGAAACATTTTTTGAGATAATGTGATGAAACTTTACAGTGTTATGAAAAATGAAATTATTATTCTATTCGTATTAAAATTTTATTAAAAAACATTGGTTGTTTCTTCTTTTTGGTTATTAAATCTGAGTGTTGCGTTTTCACTGTGTGTCAGTATATATGGACAAATTATTCAACTAAAAATGTATGTAGAGCAAGATTATTCTTGCCAAAACGGAAGCAAGAATGTCACCATAGCTTCCATAATGTTTGCACAGATGCCTCTCCTCTATAATCATATCCCAATGTGAACATCAAAAATTAATATTTTTATCATATTTGCTCATGTATGGCATACTAGGTGATTTGGTTTTTAGATGCACGCCTTGGAAAGGTCTCATCTGAGAAGGCTACATCTCAGAGCCAATTGACTCAATGGCATACGTGTGAGGTTTTACGAAATGAGCCAAGAGCGAAAACCAGATAAATGCAAAATGGAGGCTTTATTTCTGAAGGGGGAAACCCCCCAACAGAGCTGGCAACAGTACAATGTCCACAATCCACAAACAGAATCCAAAGGGCAAAATCCAAAACTGTAACCAGGGCACCAATAACAAAACTCAAGGTCAGGCAAAAATGGTTCGGTACACAGGCGAGGGTTTGGTGGAGAGACAAACTCATAAGCCGTAAACAGTCCGAATCCAAATACCAGGGCAGCAAAGACAATAGACGTGGTCGGGCAAAAATAGGTCAAAACTCACGAAGGCAATCAGATCCAAAAGGGCAAACCAAAAAACAAGTGTCGGGCAATCCAGTCAGAAAGAAAATATCACAGTGAGCAAGGCGAGGAACGTAGCACAAGACAAAGGAGTAAAGACGATCTGACAAGGAACTAAAAGTGCAGACACCTTATATACACATCCGGGGTGAACACATGACTAGGGTAAACAGGTGTAATCAATGACATGGGAGTGACACATGAGGATAACTAATTACATGAATTTGGCGAATGCCGAAACGCAGACAGGGATAACGAGACATTCCTATGAACGAATAAACGGCTCCGGTTAAGGAGTACTAAAGTGTACAGTCTAAAGAAAAGGGAAAGCAAGAGATATAAGAGGAAACCGCAGTGGAGATAATTAGTGATAGACAAGGAGGGCGGAGATACAGATTGGGCGAATGCTGAGAGATCGTTAGTCTATTAGTATGTGCAGCTATACAATCCCGAGTGCAAGTTAGTCAGTTAGTATAAATGTACAATGTTAATCGGGGTTAGTAATTATCGAAAACAACAAACTGTTAGTAGGGTTAGTAGATAGCATAAAGAGAGAGGAAGGAAGAAAATGAGATATGAAGAAAGATTGAAATCCCAGAAACCAGGAAATCACCCGAATGAGTGGCACGTCAGACAAGGGACCGTGGGCAAAGACCTACACAAGACAAGACAGGGTAAACGAAGTGCAGGACTAGAAATCACAACAAGACTATGAGAGAATGGCAAGGCTATGAAACATGGCAAGACTGTGAAACATGGCAAGACTATAAGACATGGCAAAGACATAAACAATACAAAACATGAAACCTAATAAAACAAGAAATCAAACAACAAAACACAATACATAATCATGGGGATGGTCAGGGGCAGGCAGTGGTCACTAAACACAAAAAGCATACATGGCAAGCCAGGCACAGAACTTAAACATGGACTAGGGAAAGCATGGCAGAGATGCAGATTCACAACAGAACCCCCCCCCCAACGAACGCCTCCTGGCGTTCAATTCGAAGAACGTGATGCAGCAAGAAAGTCTCTTATTAAAGTTTTATCCAGAATGTGTCGGGCAGGAACCCAACTGCGGTGTTCCGGTCCGTAACCCTCCCAGTCGACGAGGTACTGTAGACCTCTGCCTCGTCGACGAGAGTCCAGGAGGGCACGGACCGTGTAGACTTCGCCTCCGTCGATGATCCGGGCGGGTGGAGGGGGATCAGGTCCAGAGGACAGGTGGTGGGTTACAGCAGGTTTTATTTGTGACACATGGAAAGTTGGGTGTATACGTCGCATGGATAGGGGGAGACGGAGGCGAATGGCAGTGGGACTTAGGACCCTCTCGATAGTGAAAGGGCCCAGGTATTTGGGGAAAAGCTTACCCCCGTTACCTCTGAGGGGGATGTCCCTAGAAGACAGCCAGACCCGCTGCCCAGGTCGGTACGTAGGGGCCGCTGTGCGTTTCTTGTCGGCCTGTTCCTTCATCCGGGCGACCGACCTGAGCAGGACCTGGCGGGTGGCGATCCATCTCCTCCACAGGAATGCGCGTACGTCCCAATTGCATGGGTTCAGGCTCAGGGAGGCGGCTGCCAGTAGGGGGTGATCGAGGCGGAGTACTCTGGGGAGCTGGATATGGTCGTCTGCGGGAAGCGAGGCGTCGGCGCTCCTCCAATCGCGAATCCACGCGAATAGCCAGGTCGACAAGGTCGTCCAAGTTCTCCGGTAATTCCCGCGCCACTAGCTCATCTTTAAGTGCTTCGGATAATCCGTCAAAGAAGGCATCATACAGAGCTCTCTGTCCCCATCTGCTGTTGGTGGCCAACGTCTGAAAATCAATGGCGTAGTCGGCTACGGGACGCCCACCTTGTCGCATGCGTAGGATCTCTCGTCCTGCCTCGTGACCCAACTTGGTGCGATCAAAGATCCGCCTCATCTCCTCACCCAGTAGACGAAAAGTCTGTACACATGGGAGATCAGCTTCCCAAGCCGCTGTAGCCCACTGCTTAGCTCTTCCCGTCAGTTGCGTGATGATAAAGGCAACTCGCGCTCTTTCGGTGGGGAAGGACGAAGGCTGCAGGCTGAAGATGAGCTCGCACTGGGTGAGAAACGCCCGACATGCTCCCGGGTTCCCGTCGTACCTCTCCGGCGGCGGTAGACGTGGCTCGCAGCTGGGTAGGGGCGGGGCGGAAGCGGGAGCAGGAGGAGTATAGACGGTAGGCTGGAGTGACTGTAGTTGCTGCGCCTCCTGTACTGAGCGAGTGAGATCCGCCATCTGGAGACTCATGGTTTGCATGTGCTGCATCAAAGCACGGAGCTGACGTTCCTGAAACTCCAACTGAGTGCCCTGCTGGTGCACTGCCTCCTGCAGAGACTGGTCTGACGCTGGCTCCGTCATGGTCAGATCGTAATGTGAGGTTTTACGAAATGAGCCAAGAGCGAAAACCAGATAAATGCAAAATGGAGGCTTTATTTCTGAAGGGGGAAACCCCCCAACAGAGCTGGCAACAGTACAATGTCCACAATCCACAAACAGAATCCAAAGGGCAAAATCCAAAACTGTAACCAGGGCACCAATAACAAAACTCAAGGTCAGGCAAAAATGGTTCGGTACACAGGCGAGGGTTTGGTGGAGAGACAAACTCATAAGCCGTAAACAGTCCGAATCCAAATACCAGGGCAGCAAAGACAATAGACGTGGTCGGGCAAAAATAGGTCAAAACTCACGAAGGCAATCAGATCCAAAAGGGCAAACCAAAAAACAAGTGTCGGGCAATCCAGTCAGAAAGAAAATATCACAGTGAGCAAGGCGAGGAACGTAGCACAAGACAAAGGAGTAAAGACGATCTGACAAGGAACTAAAAGTGCAGACACCTTATATACACATCCGGGGTGAACACATGACTAGGGTAAACAGGTGTAATCAATGACATGGGAGTGACACATGAGGATAACTAATTACATGAATTTGGCGAATGCCGAAACGCAGACAGGGATAACGAGACATTCCTATGAACGAATAAACGGCTCCGGTTAAGGAGTACTAAAGTGTACAGTCTAAAGAAAAGGGAAAGCAAGAGATATAAGAGGAAACCGCAGTGGAGATAATTAGTGATAGACAAGGAGGGCGGAGATACAGATTGGGCGAATGCTGAGAGATCGTTAGTCTATTAGTATGTGCAGCTATACAATCCCGAGTGCAAGTTAGTCAGTTAGTATAAATGTACAATGTTAATCGGGGTTAGTAATTATCGAAAACAACAAACTGTTAGTAGGGTTAGTAGATAGCATAAAGAGAGAGGAAGGAAGAAAATGAGATATGAAGAAAGATTGAAATCCCAGAAACCAGGAAATCACCCGAATGAGTGGCACGTCAGACAAGGGACCGTGGGCAAAGACCTACACAAGACAAGACAGGGTAAACGAAGTGCAGGACTAGAAATCACAACAAGACTATGAGAGAATGGCAAGGCTATGAAACATGGCAAGACTGTGAAACATGGCAAGACTATAAGACATGGCAAAGACATAAACAATACAAAACATGAAACCTAATAAAACAAGAAATCAAACAACAAAACACAATACATAATCATGGGGATGGTCAGGGGCAGGCAGTGGTCACTTAAACACAAAAAGCATACATGGCAAGCCAGGCACAGAACTTAAACATGGACTAGGGAAAGCATGGCAGAGATGCAGATTCACAACAATACGTGCACTTAAACTTAAAAATGAGTAAATACCAACTCAAATAAGAATCAATTTGGCATAAATCAAGATAGAAAAATTAAATTTAGCTGCAGAATGAATGACTCAATCCCAGCCCCAACTGATCTATAATTTTGGGAATGCTAAAAGCAGCCATTCAAGACCATACCATTTGCTGAATAATACTGTATTTTTTAACTTTCATTTCACCTTTTTACCCCAGAAATGTCCAACTCTGCATACTAAAAAGTATGTGCTATATAAAACAGAAATACATGGGGTTATCGAGCTATTGAATGAAGACATATAAAGAATACAGAATGCATACATTTACAACTTCATAAAAAATCAGAGTACATGAAGATATAGTATAAAATATACGGTATAAAATGTACAAAATAAAGCATGCGGCACAGTAAGTATGATGCAATTTCTGATTGCACTGTATGCATACTAATCCACCATTTCTTGAAGGCCTGTGCTGATGCCTCACGTTTCCACCCCAACATCAGCTTTGCTGAATACTGAAGTTCCTTTTCTTGGCTGCAGTGACACCTGTCTCTCTTTGAATTTCCCAGTGATCTCATTTCTCATCACTGACACTATTGAATAAATCAAAGATTGACCCACCTGCGATCAATTGCAATTTCCCTTAACCAGATAATGACCATGGAGATGGCGTAAGGGGGGGGGTAGCCATCTTAACAGAGGAAGTCAAAGTCAGCAGGCATGCTTCAGAATCAATTATTGGTCTTTGAAGTACTAATTAGGCTGCACAAAAAGCAACATGTAAATACAGCAAATGGTATGTTGTTGTATTCTTCAGTATGTTATTGTTTATCTGTGTGTGGGTGTGTATGCGCGCTGTCGTATATGTGTGTGTGTGTGTGTGTGTGTGTGTGTGTGTGTGTGTCTTTGCAATTATATCTGTAAATTTTCTCACTCACTCACACACATCACCTTTTCTATAATCTATATAAAAAAAATGTAGAAAAAAGCAAAAACATTAGGTATGGTCTAATCAACTATGTATGGTACTTTTTTCAATAAAGGATACACTGGTGAGCTCAGGAACCCCAAAAAGTCAGGAAGACCATGGGCAGTAACTGTGGTGGATGACAGAATTCTCTCCCAGGTGATGGAAAACCTTGTCAACAGCAGGTCGAATCAAAGGCTTTCTCCTGGAGGTTGGGATATCTTCAGTAAGGTCCACAATAAAGACGCTTCACCATAATAGATACAGAGGGTTTACGACAAAATTTAAACCATTGGTAAATATCAAAATCAAAAAGTTTTTCAAGAAAACATCTAAAAAAATTACAAAAGCCTGGAACAACATTGATTGGGCAGATGAGACAAACAGTGGGCACCCCTGGTTTAAATGTCTGTTTCAATTAATCTCCAAGTCATTGAAAGCAAACTTGAATGCTAAATACTACAAAGTTAAACATGACACCTTTTCTGCAAATTTAAAAGCAAGGTTTCTTTTTATTCTAATTTTTCTGACTTTTTAAATGATAAGAAAGGATAAAGGGGTCTGTGCAAAAGTTTGGGAACCCTTTTCGATTACTCTTTGTTACCTTTTAACAAGATGATTACTAAGGCCTAGACCCATGTGATTTACTTGTTAGGGCTTCACTGAGTCAGGTGAATATAATTCCAGGGTTGAACTATATATTCTGAAGTAACTCAATGCTTTCTAAGGTATACGACTGGCTGTTGTGTCTGATGTTAAAAACCATGTGTTCCTTCAAACAGTTGTCTGAGAATGTCAAAATCAAGATAATTCACTTCCACCAATAAAGAGAGGGCTGCAAAAAAAACTCTCGTGACATTTCAAACTACCCATTTCTACTGTCAGAAACATCGTAAGAAAATGGAAAATAAATGGAACAATTGAAGTCAAGGCAAGATCTGGATGACCGAGAAAAATTTCAGACAGAATGACACGAGATCTGGTGATAAATGCTTAGAAGAACCCACAGACACAGGAGTAGCAGAGTAGCGGACAGAGGTCTAGTTGTTCACAGGACAACAATACAGCATAACTTAAACAACAAAGACCTACATGGCAGAGTTACAAGAAAGAAGCCTTTCCTACGACCTCAACACAAAATTAAGCGTCTGAAGTATCCAAAAGAAAACCTTGAGAAACCTCAAGCCTATTGGAACAATGTGCTTTGGACTGACGAAACCAAAAGTGAACTTTTTGGCCACAATCAAAGAAGGCATGTTTGGAGAGAAAAGGGTGAAATATCTGTAGAAAGAACACGTTGCCAACTGTTAAGCATGGAGGTGGGTCCATTATGCTTTGGGGTTGTGTTGCAGTTGGGGGCGCTGGCAATATTGTGCGGGTGGAAGGAAGAATGGATTCCCCCAAATATCAAGACATTCTAGACGCTAATGTTCAAAGCTCAGTCCAGAAATTGAAGTTGAAGAGAAGTTGGGTATTCCAGCAAAACAATAACCCGAAGCATACATCAAAATCCACCACGAAGTACCTCCGGGAAAGACGGATGAAGGTTTTGGAATGGCTATCACAGTCCAAAGACTTAAATATTATTGAAAATCTGTGGAGAGACCTCAAACATGCCGTGCATGCAAGGTGGCCAAAGAATATTTCCGAGCTAGAGGTGATCTGTCATGATGAATGGGGAAAAATTCCAAGGACAAGAATTGAAAGACTCTTAGCTGGCTACAGGAAGTGTTTGCAAGCTGTTATAGCTGCCTGAGGAGGAGTTATCAAGCATCAGCTGACAGGGTTCCCAAACTTTTGCACAAGGTCTTTTTCCTTGTTTTATTATTTTGAAACTGTAAAAAGTTAAAAATTAAAATTATTCTTGCTTTAAACTGTGATGAAATGTGTCGTGTTTAACGTTGTAGCATTTAGTGTCCAGGTTTGCTTTCAATCACTTGGAGATTAATCGTGACAGACATTTAAACTGAAGATGCCCAAATTTTTGCACCCCACTGTAGATCCACTTGTACCAGAATGATCGGAGGAGCAGTGTATGGTGAAGGTAGGGGATTGGCCCATTATCTGAACCATGCAACCTCACCTGTGCAGTGTGGTCATGTGTAGGTGAGACTGCTGACAACAGCAGCAGAATGATTTGTGAATCATATGAGGCTGTATTATTTGTTCCGATTCAGCCTAATGCTTCAAGACTGCACTCCATAGAGCAGATGGACAATGACCCGAACCATAATGAGAGTTTTTAAGAAGAATAAAAAGAAGAAAAGAAGTGGAATATTTCACAACGGTGGAGTCCATTTTCAGCCCTGAATCCGATGGAGCATTTATTTCTTTTGCTGAAGGCAAACCTGCAGGCAAAAAGCCCCATAAACAAGCAGAACTGCGGTGAAGGCCAGCCAGATCACGGCCAGTAAACAAACCCAGTGACTGGTGATGTCTGTGGGCACTAAACCTCAGGCAGTCATTTACTGCAAATGACAAATGATTTGCAGTTTAGTAGATGGCAATTTAAATTATGATCAAGTGCATTTGTCAGAATATATTTGAGTCTTTGACATTTGGGGAGTGGGAGTTTGTATAAAACTGGACATAATTTCTGCTTAGCTTCTGCAATATTTTTGGCAAAACCATTTAATTAAAGCAGAACATAGCCCCTGAAGTATACATCGATTAAATTCATTTCAAATCAATTGTTCTGGTGTACAGGACTAAAATCTTCAAAATTGTGTCACTGTCCAAATATGTATGGGTCTGACTGTTTGTGCTCTGTCAAATATCCTTTTAATTGAAAAAGTGCTAAGTAATTATAAATGGTCACATCCTCTCAGTACTGTGCTCATGACATAAAGATTTACCTTGAGGGGCCTTAGGTACTGATATTGTCTTACTCTCAGTTATAGGCTTCCCTCTATTACAGCCTTATAAAAGTCTGCTTTCGGGAATTCTGTATGCCTCATATAGTGTGGAAAATGCAGTGTGTGAATTTTTGAGTGAGAGTGCGGGTGTCAAAGTGAGTGCGGCCATAAGCTTGTGTTTAGTTCGTGTGTGTGTATTTGCCAGTGCATACACACGTGCATTTGCATGTGTGTGTGTGTGTGTGTGGTGAGACTACAGGCTTGCAGGCATCATTACGTATTATCATGACCTTGATATATGTTCTATCTGAAAATATCACCCTTGTCCACAAGTCAGTCGATAATTGTGAGTGAATGACCTAGTACATTAGAAGTGTATTCCAAAATGTTAAGCTGACAGGTTCCTGGAATGTTACATATATATATGATTTTTTTTTGTGCTATGGTAATCTATGTAGACTACACTAAGCAAAACAATGATTTTTTTTTTGGTGAGAGAGAGAGAGAGAGAGAGAGAGAAAGAGAGAGAGAGAACTTCTTGCTTTGTATCATACTGTATTTGCAAATTGAGTCATTACCATGCATAAGTTACACTGTCATAAAAAAGGAACAATATAACCAAAGGGTGACACTGTGGAGAGAGTTAATGTTAAAGTCTTTTCCTGATGTATGTGTCATATGATCATGATACTTTGAAGGGGACATATTATGGAATCACAAACTTTTTCAGTTCTTGTACGCATACATTTTGGTATTTGGAGTGATTTCCACTCCAGTGACTTTTTTCTTCTTTATTCGGATCCCAATTTGCTGCTGTAATAAACAGCAGCTACTCTTCCTGGGGTCCCATTAAAAACACACATCATACACATCCATATATTCATACTCACAATGGCCCTCATTTATCAAACGTGCTTACACCAAAAAAATGTGTACGTCAAAACTGCCGCAAGGATCGGCATTTATCAATCTGAATGTGAGCGAACGGTCCGCAAAAATCTCACGCCAGATCTGACCAGGTGTACGCAAATTTGGAAACCAGCGAACAACCTGCAGGAACGAGTGCAGCTGTCAAAATGAGTGCTAAACCATATTCAGCCATGCGGACGTCATGCTGTTGTTGCTCTTATAAGTAAAATGAATAAATAGTCTAAATAGATAAATTGGCTAAATTGATGAATGAATAAATGAATGAATGAATAAATTAGACACCTGTGTTGAAAATTAAATTTATATTTTGAGACAACCTGCTTTTCAGGCCTGATGGCTGACAATTACAATCAATTTGATTAAGCGCAATGCGCAGCTTGGCAGATATGCAGTGTAGTAGGCCAATGTCAGATGCTCATCCAGTCAGATATATACTGAACAACAAAAGAAACACAAGTTAGTCTAATTAAAGGCAGACTGGAAAATAAGTTTCCGCGCAATTATTTTCGAAAATCAAATTTATTACTAGTGCGTGCGCATTTACACTTGTTTCATCAAACTTTTCTTTATTTTGCAGTCACTTCAACTGGGAAACCATAAGAGTACATTAACTAACTAGCGAGCGTTTCTTTTGTTGCTCAGTATGTACAAAAGTAGATACCTACGGACACTTCGACCGTGATCACATTTTGCCAATGGCAGATCTTCCATTGTTGGAGGAATAAGCTTCTGTCTGAAGTGAGAGGAACTTTCGGCTCAGAGATCTCCACCGAGGAAGTGACGAGTGGTCGGTCGTTTTGTGTGGCACCTAAAAAAAATGTCATGGAGTAACACTGATATAAGTACAATGAAGAGTGATCTCTGCAGATCGTATTTTAACAATTACCCTGATGCAGCTCCAATCGAGGCAGTGGAGACTCATCCATGTCCCCACCGCCTTGCATTCCCACAATGGAGGGGGAGCCTATCAGTGCTGCCATGTGCTCCTGGAACGGACAGCTGTCTGGTTGGCCTCCACCAGTTTGCATGCTGCTGCGCCTGAGCTCAGCAACCCGTTTTTTGGAGGCGATCTTAAAATCAGACCACTTTTTTTTTAATCGACATGTAAAGCATTTGGATGGTCAATTATGTAGGCAATATAACATGAAATATCGTGGATCTATAAATTGAATTTATTAAGGCCGATGTTATTCGCACTTATACGTGTCACCAATGCTGAATTTTTTTCTTGACCACTCTTCTAAGTGGGCCAGTTGATGATCATTCCAGTGCTGCATAGAAAGTACTGCTTAAAGTAAGTTTGGCCAAGAAAAAATGTTTAGCTTTGGACACACTTAAAATACTGTAAGTGCGGGCAATGAAGAAATGCGCATCTTGGCCGCACTTAAAAGCCCGTCTAACACGAATTTCGATGAATTTTTATGCTTTTTATGCTTTTATGCTTGAATAAGCGCGAATAGTCACTTCGATTTATTAATGAATTAAATCAAATGTCTGCAGCACTCTGGTTTTCCACCTCAACGGTGTTTACCGCAGCAGCAATAGTTTAATTTAATAGTTTAAAAGTTTGCAGGTAAGAATGCAGTTGGATGTCATCGGGTAGGATGACTATTTTTCCTCCAAGAATGTATCCAATCAATGAAATTTTGTATTTTGCAATGTTTATGTTATGATTGTTGGACATAGGAGTTTTTATATCTTATCAAACTGTAGATACGAGGTTTTATCAGCAGGCCGACGATATTTCCTCGTCAGTGAAGTTCTTTCTTCTTTGCCGTCTTTCCAGAGTCCATGTCGTAAAGTGGGCAGGACTATGCCTCCCGGAGAATGAATTTTTAGGGGCGTGTCATGTAAATTACGATGGTTTCTGCCGCCAGATTTATCAACGCCACACCAGTTCTACACCGAAATCTGCGACGTACACACTTTTAGTAAATCAGACGTGACACCTGGCAAACGCTGATATTTACACCAGAATGCCCACCGGATCCTACCCAAGTTTGATAAATGAGGGCCAACAAGACTCAGTACATAATTGGAACACAAAGACACACAACTAACACTGACTCTCAACCAATCTAATACATACAATAACTCTACACGGTAAATAATTTCATATCTTACTTAGGAGAGAAAAAAAGAACAAACAGCTCACTGAATGACTCGCCCTCTAAGTTAGAAATCAATGGGATGAATAGCTCTCCACATCTGTTTCATCTTACAGAACAGAGAAACAAATAAATAAATAAATAAATAAATATAAATACAATTTAAAAAATGTGGCTGAAGGAAAAAAAACCCAACCATTTTTATGTGGGCTGACTTTCTAATAAACATAGAATCCCACTTGGCATTCAGATTTGTCTCCCGTTCCTGTCTCATGCAGGCTCATAATAAATGTTCCGCCCCCTCATCTGAACATCTCCACCCATATCTTATGTTTTATGCCAATATCCCAGCTTCAATCAGCAAAAACCTTAATGTTCCTGCTTTCTGCTTTTTGTCTGAGCGCTTCATACCACTAACATGGGTCAGTACAGCGCAGGACTGGTAACAACATTTATATTAAAGGGGGTCTATTATGCTTTTCAGAAGATACAAAGAGGCAGTGGTTTTGATTTATTCTCAAGAAGAATATGTAGTCAAGATCCTGGTCAAGATCCTGTTATTTCATTTCACCAGGGGACCTCGACATCAAATGTGCTTTGCATGATGGATAATCCAACCGCAAACATATGAGGGGCCCCTCATATAAACACGCTTCCAGTTTGGGTTATAAATGCATGTTATTAATGGCGATGCCTGTGTTTGCTGAACTATTTCATGTAGATCTACCCAGATATTGGTTACATAACCAGTGCAAGGATGGGATGTTACTGTAAGGCTGCGGAATATACATCCCATGCAGATAAAGCAAAGAAACTTCACTGATATCCGGTCATGAGAGACAGGGCCGCTGACAGCCTTGGCCGGGCCCGGGACAAAATACTCTGAATGAGCCCCGCCCCCACCTACTCACCCTAACCTCTGGTCCATAGACTGTTTATAAAGATGGACGAAGCAACCGTGACGTCACCCATTAGTTTCAGCATACCATAAAGGAAGCCTTGATTTTGGCAATTTGAATTAATGCTGAAAGGTACATACAGGTTTTGGAGCAACATATGTTGCCATCCAAGCAACGTCTTTTTCATGGACGGCCCTGCTTATTTCAGCAAGACAATGCCAAGCCACATTCTGCCCGTGTTACAACAGCATAGCTCCGTAGTAAAATAGTGCGGGTACTAGACTGGCCTGCCTGTAGTCCAGACCTGTCTCCCATTGAAAATGTGTGGCGCATTATGAAGCGTAAAATACGACATCGGAGATCCCGGACTGTTGAACAACTTAAGCTGTACATCAAGCAAGAATGGGAAAGAGTTCCACCTGAAAAGCTTTGAAAATTGGTCTCCTCAGTTCCCAAACGTTTACTGAGTGTCGTTAAAAGGAAAGGCGATGTAAAACAGTGGTAAAAAGGCCCCTGTGCCAACTTTTTTGCAATGTGTTGCTGCCTTTAAATTCTAAGTTAATGATTATTTGCACAAAAAAAATAAAGTTTCTCAGTTTGAACATCATCTTGTCTTTGCAGTGTATTCAGTTGAATATAAGTTGAAAAGGATTTGTAAATCATTGTATTCTGTTTTTATCTACGATTTACATAACGTGCCAACTTCACTGGTTTTGGGTTTTGTAGTTTTAGTGGTGCTGAGTTCTCATAATCTGCCTTAAAAGTCCTCTCAGACACTATAAGGACAGTCTTTCAGCAGCCCCTTCATTCCTCCACCAAGATAGCAAGTTGCCATTCTTCCAGCTCTATTTTTGTAAGGCCTGTTATCTACAGCACTGCATGTAGTAAATAATTTTTAAATGCATTTGACATAAAATTGAGTGTTCAAAATTCGCAGTAAATATACGAGCTAACTCTGTAAGCTAGGGCTGTCCAAAGCCACAAACTGTCAAGGGGCAAGTTATCGAGTGGAAAGGAGAATTTCATTTCTTTCCCATTTTTTTTTTTACCTGCCCTCCCTCACCAGTCCTTTACCCTTGAGTTGGCGGGAATGAATTTCCCCCGTGATCTCTTGACAATTGTTTATTGTGTTTAAACTGGCTTAAAGGTCAACTGAAACCGTATCATTCGGTTTTCTCATGCTCACAAGTCATCCCCTTTCATTGTTTACACACACTCACACTGTCTCCTAAATATTTAATTCAGTGTGACTGGCCCCATGCTGGGTAGATTTTAAACATAAAATATGACATCAAGCAGATGTAAATGACCTCTATATAATATGAGGATACCGGTGCAGTACATCTGTGTATGAAAGATAAATGCTGGCAAAGCAATTTGTATGGTAGGGTACAGTGCCCTGCTCATGAGTGCTGGTCTCTAGACCATGGTTATGGGTTTGGAAACCAAGTGGGAATATGAAGAAAATCAATTCACTTGCAATTTCAGCCTCAATTGGGGTAATAAACCTGCAACTGTAAATAGGTTACTGGTAATTTAACTGCTGTGTGCTTGCCTGGCACCATAAATAATGATAAATAATAATAAAAACAAAATTCACATGACGCATCGCAATACTTGTTTCCGCCAATACACATACAGAACATATCATTCCTAAAATGGAGGCTTCTGCTGCCTATATGACTTCCTGTGGACATTTTTATGGGAAATAGCATGGACTCCATGCCATATGAAATATGCCCTAATGGCATTTGCATAGCGTTCTCCCTTAGGAATGAGATGATGAGAAAAATAGAATGAACCTGCATTGCCAGAAACTGGCTTTTCAGTATTTATTGTTATGATCTTTCTTTCTTTCTTTCCTTTTTATGTTCTGCTCTCTATCCCCGCTGTTATAGCTCTCGGATAAAAAAAAAAGAATGGATGTGGAGCTGCTTTTAAATTGGCTTTAGCACTGGGGTCTCTGATGCAGCCTGCACTCTCCCCTCCTCAATGACATCCCATCTGGCCGCAGCCAAGCATTTTTAATGGCTTCATTACAGGCCGAGGACACATTCCGCCTCGCAAGCTGTGACGAGAGGGCAGCTCGGCTGCCCATAAAGCGACGGCGCGCTCTCGCCTATAATTCAGCGGGAGAGTGGCCGCGGTAATGACACGGGGGCAGTCAGACCTGGGGACGGTGTTTCTCATTAACACAGCGGTGGCTCCCGTTCTGGCCCCGCTCGAAGTGGCAGGGGGGTTCTGCGTGTGGGCTTTACTTAGGATGGAGTTGGCGATGGCGGGCTGCCCCACCCCCCTTCACCTCCCCCTCCCCATCTGGAGGGCAGCTGTCCAATCGTGGCCCGGTTTCATCCTGTACTCTTGTTGCTGATGTACGCAGTCAGGAGCTAAGCCAGGTCTGACTCGTCTTACAGCATGTTTTACAGGAACCAGCTAATGACATTATCTGGGACAGACTGCGCGCTGCATGTGTTAGTGGCTGTATCTTTTGAATAACAAATCAACTTGGAAGAGTAACATTGTTAATGAGAACAGATGCCATTGTCCAATATGCGCAGAGTTAAATCAACTCTATTTCGTCTATTTCGTTCCACTCCGGCAGTAGTGGACTCAAATAGACTCTGGAAGAGTTAATTGGACAATCGAGAGTCAAGTTAACTCAGAACTTTTTGCCTATTTAGACGGTTTAAGACATTAATTTCTCAATTACCGCCACTACCACCTCCCCATCTCTGCTTCAAGTCTTTTGACTTGTACATATAGAGAAAACATATGTAGGCCTTACACACACAGCGCCACCAGAGGCAGAAAATTCCATGAGTACACATCCTTCCGAACATTCTGTTCTGACCTGTTAGGTTTCCTCATTACTAATTCTTCAGCCAGGAAGTGTAACTAATTTGTTTGGTTGACTAAGCTGGCTGACTTTGTATATGACTTTTAGTTCCCGACCCCCGAAATTTCTATCTCTCTTTAAAATAGCGTTGCTCTTGTAGCCACCTCACGGAGAGAGTGATCTCCAGCAGACCATAATCCTATTCAAGGGACTTTTGTTTTTTCCTTGTTCTCCTGCACTAACTGAATTGCGGTGAGGTGAAGGAGGGGAAATATCTGTGATGTCGCTGAGGCTGTGTGGGTATTCAGGCATCTCTCTCTCTCGTGCTCTCTTACTTTTTTATCACTTTTATTTTTGCCGTTTTTATCAGCCCTTTTCTCTGCGGATACTTATTCATTGGTGCGAGTCCCAGGCTGTGCGAAGTAGAAAAAAATCCCAACAAAGCACAAATCCAACAAAGCTGGAGAATGATTTATTGTTTCTCACAAACTGCTCCACTTTCACTCGCCGGACTTTAATATAGAACAATTCCAATTGATTTCCTCACCACCACATGCAAACAGACACAAAAAAATAAATAAATGAAAACACAAACAGAAATGCTGCATATTTAAAGAGCTGAAGAGGGGTTTTTTTCAGCTCGCATTTAACAATAACTTCGAAGGCACATTTTCACTTACTGCACTAATTAACAAGGAGATTGTAGGAGGATAGTCACCTGATGTTACGGAGAGCTGAAGTTTGTGCTGACGGAGAGCTGAGGATAACTGTCGCTGATAGCACACTTTTATCCTCGAGCAGTCCTGAAACCTCCCAAAGGAATCCTGTACTGAGCTCTGCTGTTTCACCGGTGGCACCATTACGATGCAGCTGTATAAACAGGAGCTGTCAAAAAGCTAATCCCCCACCGCGAATGCAAGCATACTACACATATACCAGCACACGCACATGGGCGCACACTCATTTGTTTTGTTTTAGAAATGATATACTTTATTTGCTGAACAGCTTCATCTGTGAATAATTTTTGAAGAATATGGATATACAATGTGTAGGAGAGTGCCACTTTCCATTGTTTAATCCCTTTGCACAGATATAGACGCCAGCGTCCGTAAATTCCGAAATTTAACTAATCCCAGATGGAATACTTTTATGTAAAATTGTCGCATTTGTAGGGAATATTTTTCCCAAAAATTAAAAAACATAAAGTATTGAAGTACAGGTGGCCCATGACCATGATCGTCAACTGATTTTGTGTTTTCATCGGACTGCGAATGGTCATCCACACCACTGGCACCGGCTGACCGTATGGAATGGTAGAATTTTCCGCGCCATTGGCAGCGGCTTGCAGTAAGGAATGAGTTAATTCCTCAACAATTCTGTAATTGAGTTTCCAAATATCTTGCTTCACTGGAATAATTTTCCAAAGTCTCTGCGATACAAATACTGAGTTATAAAGCTTAAAAAGGCTCATGCACAACAGGAAAGATTTGGCATAATTTTGTATTCTGCACAAATTAAGACTCAAATTTGGACTCACGTATCTCTGAAACATTTTGAAGAAAGGTTTCTTTTTCCATTATTTAAGCATCCATTTCTTGTTTTTCATCAAATCATCTTTTCTTTTTCTAAAAAAAAAGGCTTCTGAAACTCAGTCGATATATAACTGACTGTTCTGACAGAGCTGTTAGATGATCTGGGCCCAGAGGGGAAGTTCATTTCTCTGTTCAAGCAAAGAGAACAAAAGGTCAGCAAAATATTGGGGTGTAGAGAGAGAACAGCTTTTAGCCAATAACATCAGTGTGAGCCATGAGGGGAAGGAGCAGCCCTAGTACACATAGCCTTAAAAATAACAATGCAGTATCGGGAAAAATGGAGTGCCCTGTACTGGCTGCAACATAGAGAAAGGGAGTCAATATTATACTGAAACTCTCTTGAGGGCAATACTATATTTAGCTGCATGTGTCATCAATTCTGTTCTCATTCTGACTCAGGAAACGTGTGTTGAGCATAGCTGTAGTACTCAAGATGAAGGACCCCCCCTCCCCCAGGCATGACAGTATGTATGCTGCGATACATGGCACATAGCATGATTCAGCTTGTTGCATAAGACTGTCTATGATTCCATCTATTTCCTCTTAGCTCTTCACCAAGAGGGTGCATACTCTCAAAGAGAATAATTAACAATCAGCAGGAGGATAATTTGATAACTGGATTGGGCAGGTAGCCGGAGGTACAGGAGGAATGTATTGTCTCCCAAAAGTTTGGGATCACTATTTTCACAAAGATTTAGTGGAAGATACTTTGTGTTATAGCCAGACAAAAACCCTAAACATACAAACTCTACAGGGACTTTCCGGGAAAGAAATTTCTAAATTTGAGGGTGTCAGCTCAATCCCGTGACTTAAATTGCACTTGTTGTGGTGGGATCACCAGAATTGCAATGATTCTGATGTGTGCCCGTCTGCAAGAGGTGCAACAACGAGAAAAATTTCAGACCATGTAAAATCCAGTAGATGATGCCTCAGTAAAAGTGATATCCTGCATGCCCAAAATGTCCAAAGCAGTGATTAAATCTCACCGAGGATACATTACGAAAATAGGTGTTTTGTTTAAGGAGTTTTGAAAACTTTTTTCCCCAAATACCAGTGTAATAAACAAAATAAGACATCTTTAAAATGCATTTGGAGCCTGCTTTGTTTCATTTGCAATTATACAAACGCTTGTTATTGAATAAAATAGCTGGAAATTATTAACTTTTGTACAATAGCAAATGTGTCTGTGTTCACATGAGAGTGTGTGCGCATGTATGCGTGTATGTGTATTGTACACTTGTGTGTGGTTGTACGTGAGTATCTAACACCGAGTCTCCATCAGACCCTCATTATCTCTTGGTCTCTGCAGGTGTTAAAGACAGACTGAACACCTTTGCCTTATTTTGTGCTCATTATGAAGAGCCTTTCATTGAAAAAAGTCTCTGCATTTGCAGATTGCGCTGAGAACTCTTCATCTCTCGAAAGAGGGGAAATTATCCTGGAGCTGTGTTGGAGGGGAATTTTCTGATCATTGTGCTTTGAGAGCTTGAGAACATTATTTTGCAAAAATATTGCTGGGATACAGACCAGTGACATATTATAGTAAAAAACTTCAGTAAATTCATGGACAAGCATGACACAAGTAGATATCGCTGTTCATTTTCTTGGCATGTTTCAGATCCACTCATCTCCCTAAAGGCAGAATGGTCACAGCAAATCAAAGCAATGTTGTTCTGAGTGACCACCTTTATATCCAATGATGAGGCAGTCCTACCATGATGGGAGTGGTCTCTTACAGGATGAAAATGACATAAGTCCCACAGGGCACAAGGGGTCACTGAATGGTTTCACGAGTTTGAAAATGATCCTAGGCAGATGCCACCTCCTTCAGTCACCAGATATCAAGCTAACAGAACTCATATGAGAGATTATGGAATGTATTAGACAGTGTTCTCCATCTTCTTCATCATCATCAAACCATCGAGGGAATATTTCTTTGAAGAAAGGTACTCTAACTCTTCTGTAAATTTAAAACGTGAAGACAAAAGTGGGTAGAAGCTGATCTTGCAGCTTGCGGAGGCCTAGCACCTTAATATACATAGATTTTTTTTTTACTGTTTAATTTACCACCTGTTTGTATGTAACTATGTAATTTTATGCGAAACCTCAATTCCTGTTAAATTGGGACAATGTCTAAAATGTAAATAAAATCATTAGGCAATAACTTGCGAATCAAACGGCAAAATTATTGATATTTTATCTCATCAACTTTATTATTTTACATTTGAATTAAGCTTTTTGAAAGGCAGAGGATATTTGGCCATCAGATGGTTCAATAATATAAGCGCTATTTGACTGGCATTTCTGTTTTGTCACGCTCATTGTAGCTTCAGACAGTTTGCAACTCTAGCGAAGGAATGAAGTTTCACCTTCAACATGCTGGTGGTCAGAGACAAATTTTTGTTGTTTCTAAGGCTAAATGTTCAAAGCCCTATCAATGGCCAGTGTCCTAGAAATACAGGTGGTACTTCCATCTCATGGCTTAGGCACCATAAAATGACATTGGGACAGATGTCCTGGGCGTCAGTATTGATATGGGAAAGAGGACCTTCAGCAACGGTGTTGATGCTGAAGGTATCCTCATAGACTTCAATACAAAACTAACCGTATTTGACCTCATGGGTAAAAATGAGAGAATAATGCAACAAGCAGGGATTGAACTTATATTACCACATCAAGACTGTTGCTCTAACCAGCATCCTACTACACCTTTGTACAAATCTGTAGTCTATGTAGTATTCATACCCCCAATGTCAACCTCAGCCCAAATCCTAAACTCAATCGACTAGTTTTGGCACCTAACCCTCACCAAGGAGTTTCGATGCGTAAACCTATCCTTAACCATAATCCTAACCCCAACCCTACACATAATTAAGTAGTTTCAGTGCCTAAACTTAACTCTAATTCTAAGCCCAACCCTCACGTGTCAAAATGCAGGCGTCAGTTGAAAAGAACTCACATTATTTTGAACCGACTGATGGATAAATATCCACAACGTTTTTGCATTGCGATGCCAGCAACACATTTTCAATTGGCTGAAGGCAGACCATTTTTGTGCCTGCTTTCCATGACTACGAAGCCAAAGTATCGTAATAAGATTCTTTTTTTCACGGTGTAGTCTAAACTTGCATTTTCTATTGCAAACGGCATTAAAATGTGTTTGACTCGCTCAGGTTTTTAAAAATTTATATTAGCCCCTGTGGTTACATCCATAACAGATGCATTTTGGTCTTTAATGCAGGGCCGTCTGAGGGTGCGCAGGTCACGCACCTCCCATGTTGGCATCTGCTTCTCATTATATGCAAGGAGATTGCTCCTCTCTCTCTACATTATGGGCTGTCAATGGCAAAATCGCTAAAGTCCTTGCAGTTGCATGCTGAGAAATATTTTTTTACCTGTTTAATTATTCTTTCACTCTGCTTTACTTGTTGAATGTTCCTAACGGGCGTTTCCCTGAAGATTCCATGACTTCTCCAGTCTTTCGATTCCCCTTTCCTCATTGCATTAGTGCGCGTTGCAGGAATCAAACTCAAATTGTGAATATTCATAGATTTCAATGCAGTTGATTGGTTGAAACTTTACGATTTTTCTTTGCCGGGAAATTGAATTTATTAGTCACTTCATTCTGTCTTTATTTGCATTATACAGTCCCATTTTTTTGTGGAACTGAGGTAGAAATTGTTTGTAAAAATAGTCTCACGTTAATTTATATATATTTGTGTACGTGACTCAAACCACTACCTGTGTTTTACGCAGTTGTATTTGTCAGGGATATAATCCTCTAGAGCGTGTAAATAATTAAACAGAAAATCAATGCACTAAGCAAAGTTAATGTATTTTAGCAATTGTAAATTATGGTATTATAAATTGATTCCACTCTCAATAATGTGTGTTTTCCATTGTTTGTGTGTGTATGTGTAAGTGCACGTGCACATGCGTGTATGAGTGCTTGTGTGTGTGACTGTGTGTATGTGTGCGTGTATGTTTGTTTTGTGAAAGGACACACAGCTTGAGTTTGTTTGGGTGTGTCTGTGTGTGTGTGTGTGTGCGTGTGTGTGTGTGGGTGTTTGTGGTATCATAGGGAGAATTAACAAAAGCACCCAGTCATCATAATTAATGAATATACTTAGAAGTGCTAATTACCATAGAGGTGGCAGTTCACCTCGCTATGTGTTATATAAATTGTTAAATGACTCCTCAGAATAATGTGAGAGCACGTTAACATGCTGTTACACCCTGTAATTGCCCAGGGTCTCATTATTTCCTCAAATAAAACTTTGCGAAAAAGACAGATTTGAACAGCTCAGAATGTCCACCCCATTTCCCTTTGCTTATATGCACATCCAGGAAATAGTGGACAATATTAGGCTTCCCTTGATTCACCAAGAAACCTTTCAAGTATACCTTATTTCAATGTTTCAGTCACATAGTGGCATTGAAGCTGTTAGTCTATCAAGGGTTTCAACAGATACTTTTGGGGTTCATTAGCTGCCTGATTTTTTCTTTGCCTTTGTGGTTCAGCAGGTGAGCAATTAATTTGAGTAATCAGATGGTGTTCTTTTGAAAAATATTTTTATGAATCCATCTTCAAGTCTCTTTGAAATAATTTTCACTTAATGCCTCGCAATACGCTAATTAATTATTTGCAGTGGCATGACACTATTATTTAAACGAACATGATCGAAGGCCAAAACGAACAGTATCAATATTTGATACAGTATACACCACATTACAATTAACTGCGTGTATTGTGCTGTATGTGTCACACACAAACAGTAGAACTGACATGACATTCATATATTAATTTAAAAATGGATGAATCATAGAATGACTGCTGCTTCATTTAGAAAAGAAATTAGCAAAATATGTGAAATTAGACTACGGTGCTGGCATTAAAATCTTACATTAATGTGCCAGTGCAAATGACAGAACACAAGTGTACTTTGGCATTATTTTTATCTCCATACTCAGCGGTGGCCTCATCATCCAGGTGTTTGTTTTCTCTCTCTTCCTCAGCTCGGAGACCATTAGAGTGTGAGGACACCCCCTCCCACACAGCCAGCTCTGCAGGAGCATCGCTTCTCTCAAATAGCAGCATCACGCCAAACTGTAGAGGCAAGAAAACGACTCTCTAAACCTCCTGCTCCCTGCGCAGAGGTCTGTGCCTGCTTTATTGAAGCTGTTGTAAAATGCGGTGCATCGAATTTCCTTACTGTGCTAATACTGCCTCTTTGACATCTACTAGTGCCACACAAAGCCCCCCAATGGTTCCCAGATGTCCTTTATCTCCCTTGGCCTGATGTAAGTCATTAGGATGTTAGATTGGCCCTAATGATGATGATGACTACATTAGAAATACTTTGCCATCGCTCAGATCGCAGTGAAGGGCATTTTCATTTGACCATCAAACATTCTGCTCGCATCTTTCAGCAATGGAGCTTAAAACTCATTAGCTTGAGGCATGAAAAAACTACTTTCTTACCCTTTGCATCAGACATGTCCAAGGTTCAAATTAGGTAAAGCTATAGTCATTGCTTGCTATCAGAGTCCCTTAAGAAGGCCACTAAGCATTTACTGAGATAAGGAGAGGGAAGAGATACTGAGCTGCTTAAATTAGAATATTGTTCTTGGATAGAAGAAATTTCAAAATGAAAACAAATTACTACTAACTTTGAGTGAATAGACAAGCCATTGAAGTAGGAATTCGATTGGGATTTGATTTTTTTTCCTCCCAAGCACTACCGATTTGCAGGGTTTTTAATGTTAAAAGTGATGAGTCATGGGGGAAATGTGGTTTTCTTGAAATGTTGTAATTGGGTTCCATTTCCATCATTGACCTTTAGCATAAAACGACACACGCTCTCAAAATCTCTGGTTTTAGCAACCGGATAGCGCGCTCTGTTAAGGCACTGCATTGCACTGCAGGAGTGACTGTCACATTGCGTGTTTGAGTACCGGACGTACTAACCGGCAGTGGTCGGCAGCTTTTTCAGAGTAGCGCACAATTGGCCATTGCGCTACAGGGTTTCAAATTGGGAAGGAACTGCCAGGAAAGGAAAATAAATAAATAGCATTGTGCGTTGCTCAAGCGCCTCCTGTTGGCTAGACGGGCGCTCGTCGGGAAGATTCTAAGTCTGATCATGTCATATCCTCTGCCTTTGTTCTGTACTTGCGTAGATTCAACCAATGAGTGTATAAGAAGCGGTGGCTGACAGGCGCGTGCTTTGGAGGAGAGCCGTGAACTGTCTTAATTCTCCTGAATTGGCAGCAAGGGGTCGCAAACGAGCAAGCCTTGTACATAGTTCACCAATTGGGCATTCCAGATTCGGGTGGGATTGGAGATGCCAAATTTATATATATATACTGTATATAAAAAAAACTCTGGTGTTGTGATTTAGTTGAGCAAAATTAGCATTTTCCTCATTGCATTAGTCTCACATTCCAGCTTAGAAAAAAAATGAGTCAGTAAAAATTATGAAATGTGAGCTTCCTCTTTGCCTTTAGGCATGGCAAACTGTGGCACACCATATGCAAATTTATTAAATACTACAAAGGCAAGATTCTTCACTCTTTATTTGAACTAAACATATGTACTCTGGGGGTTAAATAGAAATTTGTGGCAGTAGTCCAGATTGCAGCCATTTTTCACACTTCTCGCTCTTTCTCTCTCTCTCTCTCTCTCTCACACACACACAAACACACACACACACAAACACGCACACACTGTTTCTATCTTTTAAGCCTTTCAATATTGGGAGGTTGTTCAGGAGAGCAGTAAAAGGGTGTTTTCACTTCAGTTGTAGGAGAGAGGTTTTGTCTTTACTTCCAGAAACGAGAGACCTCCAAAGGCTCAGGAATCCACTGCAGTTTTTATGTGAGGTGTATAAGGTGCTGGCAAAAGCACTAACCAATAGGCTTGTATGCAAAAGGTATGTTCCCCCTTTCTAATTTTATCAATAATGGCATATTTGTCGCACTTAAATGTCTCAGATCATTCAAGTAATTCTGATACTAGACAAAGTCAAACTGAGCACAAAATCCAGTTTTATGTGATGTTTTCATATGATGAATCTATTCAACCCTACATGGCCATTTGTGGAAGAAGTACTTGCCCCCGAACAACTCGTGAGCCGCGGTCAAAGCCATGATCTACAAATTGAGAAAAGATGCAGACCTTTCCAGGAGTGACCAGCTAACCAAAATGACATCAAGAGTGCATCAACAACTTATCCCAGAGGTCACAAAAGAACCCAGATAAACACCGAATGGACTCCAACCCGCACTTTTCTCATTTAGGGTCAATGTGCACGTTTCCACCATATGAAAGAAAGTCTGCAAAAATGGCATCCAGGGTAGAGCTGTAAGGCAGAACATAGTGCTGAACAAGAAGAACAGACAGGCTCGTCTCATATTTGACAGAAGAAATATCTTGATTCCCCCAAGACTTTTGGGATAACATTAGTCTGTGGACGGATGAGACAGAAGTGGACCTTTTTTGGAAGGCGAGGATTCTGTTACATTTGGCATAAGTATACAGCATTACATGATAGGAACTTCAGACCAAAGTCAAACACAGTGGTAGTAGTGTGATGGGTCAGAGCTGCTTTGCTACTTCCAGACCTAGGTGACTTGCCAAATTGATAGAATCATGAATTCTGCTCCCAACCAGATGGGAAAGCAGGTGGAAAATATCAAGCCATCAATTTGCGACTTGAAGATCAAGCGCAGTTGTGTTTTGCAGCAGGATCCAACAAGTCCAATGATCTGGTGAGTCCACAGCTGAATGACTTAAAAGAAACAAAATGAAGGTTTTAGAGTTGCCTAGTGTAAGCCCTGACTTCACTCCAATTGAAATGCTGTGGCATGCCCTAAAATAGGCAGTTTGTGCTAAAAACCCCCCCATTGTGGTTTAATTAAAACATTTTTGCGAGGAGGAGTGGCCCAAAATTCCTCCACAATGATGTAAGTTGACTGACTTCTATCGCAAACGTTTCATCCTTTCATTGTAGTTGTTGCTGCCAAAAGATGTACGGAAGGACTTTAGTCCTGCATACATAATTCTTGGTGTGATCTTTGACCCAAAAATAGTACAAGAACAAAACTAATTGATTTACTGAAAAGTTGGATTTATAACAAGATCAATTACTCTGTCATTATCAAAGTGCCAAAGTGCACTATCATTTGGTCAGAAATCATGTTGTAAATAATATAGGCAGAACTTAAGTCCTTCAGTAGATATCTTATTTATTTTTTTACATGAGCAAAATAGCTATAGAATAATTCTTTACCTGGAATAAATTGAATAACCATCTAAAAGCTGCATTTTGTGCCTGCTGAAGTTGTTGTTGTATATTAAAGAGGAACGAAGAAGGGTTTTAAGTTTCAATATTTTTGTATTTTTGTGGTAGATTATGAATTCAGTAAATCAACTTGAGAGAATTGGGTGAGAAATATGTTCTTAGAGGCACTTTGTTTCTGTGCCTTCATTGTCAGAAATCCGAAAACGCAATCGTATATGTGAACACCTTACATCATTTTGAGACTCAGTTGCACTGAGTGCACTAGTTTTAGAGTGTACAAGTAAGCCTTAGTGCTACATACAGTTGCAGAACTGTAGGCTTAAATCGAGCTGTTACCAGGTTGTTCACATTGTGTCTTCGTATTGTCTTCACGATAAATCAATAGCAACGAAACCTTGAAAATGCATTGATTTTTTTTTTCAAGAAAATAAGGTTTGTGTTACTGCTGTAGCTACTGAAGTCAGTCAGAAGTAGAGGCTGTGTTCAAATTACGGGATTTTGCTATTTATTTACACAAGCACGAAGACATACAGTACTATGCTATACTATCACTGCTGCTTGACACACGCATGGCGGTCCAAAAGAAATTTAACCTGGCATCTAGCTAGGATGTTGCCAACTCTTTAAGAGCTTCAGCAGCTTTCCGTCTTTCGTGTCTTTCCTCTTCAGCTTTCCGTCTATTGATCTCAAAGGTCTTTATGCCATCACAAACCATTCTCCTCCTTACCACTCTGCTGCGGCTGTGGCCCAATCATCACTATTATAACAAATGTTAGCTCATGAAAAACAAAATAATTAAAGCTGTTCTGAGCATAAATTGTGTATAGCCGAAGGGTTCAGAATAGCCTAAGCCACTCAATGATGGCAGACCATTGAGGGGACGAAACAGCAATCACAGCAAACTTTAATCAGCTTGCAAGCTAGCTAACTTGCCCCCTATTTGGCAAACAAAACAATTTTTTAGCCTAATTTCACATACTTGCAAATTATTTCATTCACAGAAATATGCAGTTTAGAATATGGGGACTCACCTGTAACCTCTCTTTGTTTTCTCCTGAAATACGGCATCTGAATGGATTCAATTATAACAAGCACTTAGTTCTGTACATCGTCAACTCTCCGGTTTTATAGCCAGCCAGCCATTGTCCATAAATTCTCTGCAGCATTCACTCATGAATTTGAGTTTAGGGGCTTTTTAGGAGTTGTCTATATTTATGCAGGTCATTGATGATATCAGTAGTTCTATTCATTGGCGCAGTAAACATTTTCACAGTGAGCAAGATCTCACACCGAAATTGATAGTGAGATTTTTAACAGTGTTCCTCCTACAGCCTCCAACTACACAAGATCGAGGCATTCTATAATTATTGAGCAAAATATATTAAAAACAAACTCAACGGCGAAGCTTTAGCTTGGATATTTCGCACAGAACTTACGCGCTCAGATATCCACGTCGAATCGAGAGCTGCAACGAGTCTTAGAATGACGTCACTTTAATTAACACATTAATACTTTATTAGCTTTTCAAAAATTGGGGAAATTGCATTGCTGCTGGCCTGGTTTTTGATCTCCATTTTTCAACAGAAATAGGACGACTGAGGTTGGTTACAAATGTATTCTGGGAATACATTAATATAATAAAGTCCCTAAAACTGCCAAAATCGCAAAAAAAAATTCAGGTATGTTTTAGTTCCTCTTTAAAATTTGTTAGAAGATCTGTAACATTTAAAAATCAAAAATAACCTAAAATAGAAGAAATCCAGAAGGGAACAAATACTTTTTCACAGCACAGTATACTACACTAAAGGCAGGTCTGTCTTTGAAGACTTCCTTTCAGTTCATGATTTCCTTGGCAAAGCTTAAATACTGGAAATGAGACCTGTGGGTGTCTCACACCAAAGACGTTCATCCGGGAGCTTTGTGGTTGGGCGTTCAAAGCAAAAATGGGTCGAGCCAGGGATATCCTTATCCTCCCTAGTGGCCATCCCAGGTCGACCTAGCACTTGCAGCTGCAGGAGTCCAGCACATGCTGACTGCATAATTCACTGACTGTGTAGACAGGGTGTGAATGGAGGTGCGTCTGCACTGTGTAAAAAAAGTGAGCACTATGGTCTTCACATTGGGTATAGCAGCTTTAGCTTCCTGTGTTGTTGGGAGCAAGTTGCTGCAGTGGACTAAAAAGTTTGGCTGTGTTTGGGGTGGGGAAGAAAGAGGGAAAAAATTATGGGAATGGATATTACATCACTTTCTCTGGACCAGGAGAAAGCTTTTGACAGAGTCAATCCTTGGTTTCTGGTCTAGATGTTGGAGGCATTTGGCTTTGGCTGAGTCTTAAGTCCTATGTGCAGCTGAGTGGGGTGGTGGAGTGGACCATCGCTCGTGAAACTGACTGCATTTGCGAATGATGTAATTGTCACATGGGGGAGAGCAGCAGATGTTGAGGAACTGTCAGACGCTTCATGAATTCATGAGGGAGCAGATTTGGCCGGCATTAATTGGGACAAATTTGACAGTTTCCCAATAGAGCCTTGGAGACAGGTGGATCTCCCGGTGTACCGTGGGAATCAAAATGGAAAAGCAGGGTTTTAAAGTGTTACACATTCATTTTGAGGCTGTTATTTATATGTTATAAAATTGACAGGGGGTGTAGGCGAAGGAAAGAGGGAAGCATCAGAGGAGGCAGGGGCTCTTGCCACATCTCTCCAGCAGAGGACAGATGCAGGTGGTGCAGAATGCATGTTGTGATGCCACCTAATTGCTCTGGAACCCCCATCTGGCATGTTGGAGGAGATACAGAGGGAGATTAACCACTTTTTCTGGTGTGAGTACCCATGGCTAAAAGCTGGGATTTTGCCTTTCCCATCGCTCAAGCCTAGTTGGCATGGTTTAAAAAGCATGTGTTTGGATTGCAGCCTTTAGATTTTGAACACTGCAAAACTGCTAGATGGTGACAATTCTCCCCCTGGATGTTTTCTGTATGTTCATTTATCAGGGGGTGGGTTTGGACTTGATATCTGGATATCATGAAACTGAGTCAGTACAAATGTGTTGGGTTTCACTTTACTGATGGAGAGATGTCCCCACACCTGTTCAGATGACACAATGTTTTGAGTGGGTGGGGCAGAAGAGGGCATGGCACCTTTGTAATGGAGGAGCCTTTGTTTTTTAACTCATTGTTTCCAAAAGTACTTTCCCAATGGCTAAAGTATGGTGAGGATTTTTGGCTCTGGTTTTGCTTGATCAGTGCCCTTCAGTTTCCTGACAGAACTACTGAGTGTCAGGCCCTTTGTTCTCAGTGTAATTGCAGTGTCCCAGAATGAATTATATCCAGGGATTCCCCCAAACCCTGAACATAGCAGCAGGGAAGGAGATTGAGGGAGATTAATTTTGAGACAGTAACACAGAAAGCGTTGTACATGATTTGCATAAAAATTTCTTTCCAGGGAATGAACAAGGAGCAGGGAAATGTTGTGCTCTGCCCTCTTGTATGGAGACAGTCAGTGTGGAAGCTGTAAAAAATACACTTCCTATGACCTGCAGTCAAGGGTCCTGCATAACATTGTATCAGACAGCAACACTCTGAATGAGTTGTGTACAGAAGGCAAAAGTTTCTAATTCTGCACGGCAACAGAGGATTGTTTTTATTCATCTGGATTAATCCAGGCTAAGTACGTTGATCAAGGTTTTGAAGGACTGAACTGCATGGTTGGGCTATCAGTGCAGAAAATACACTGATGGACTTTAAAAACTTATAACCAGAATTGTAGCCAAACTCGGATTCTAATTTGTAACCATTTATTGACTTTACCCATAACAATAACTTTGGCAAAATGTCAGGTAACATTGAAAAAAAAAACAACAAAAGAATCAACAATGACAAGTTTAACAACAAAATCAACATCAAAGATCAACTTCAATCTCAGTGCCGGCTATGACTGCCACATGCCTACAACAAACCCATCACTTGTCTTGGCATGGACAGCACCATTCTGTTGAGCTGTTGCTGGGGAATGGCCTGCCACTCCTGGAGAAGGGCTTCTTGGAGCTCTGCCCTCATCCTGGGCGCTGGAGTGCGTTGCCAGACCCGCTGATTTGACAGGTCCCACACATGCTTGATGCACTTTATATCAGGGCTGCAGTGGCGGATCTAGAAAATTTTACATGGGGTGGCAAAGGGGTGGCAAGAGGTCTGGGAGGGGTGGCATGGGACGTCCTCAGTGCGGTATTAGGAAATCCCCAATTCCAATGAAGTTGGGACATTGTGTAAAACGTGCATAAAAACAGAAAGCAATGATTTGCAAATCTCATAAACCCATATTTTATTCACAATAGAACACAGAAGTATAGACAGGCAGAGGTTCCCCAAACTGCAAAAACACTGTGTCTAAAAATTGAGGAGCAATTTCAGAAAAATATTCTTCAATGTATTTATTGTGCAGTGAGTCCCAAAAAAACCAAGAATAAATGGTTAATTATATTAAAATTACTTAACATTCTTTGATTAAAAATGGCATTTGGTGTTATATAACTATGTCTTGTATCTAATGATGTTAAGTAAGTGGAGGTTGACTCAACTGAACAACAATGACACTTTTGGAGTAAGTCAGTGACCACTTTGCGCCAGATTACATAAAATGATGACAGGCCTAAACATGGATGAACCTGGATGTTCAGTTTCAAATTTTCATTGTCGGGGCCATTAGTGCTTTAAGTTGTGTAATGTGTACTGCTTTAAATGTAAACCCTACTAGCTGCATGACGTGCACAAATCATGCAGCTGACAACAGAACAGTGAGTTCTGACAGCGATGCCTGACTAATTTTGTGTTCTTTGTATGATGTGAAAAAGAATGCAGTTGTGTAATTAATAGTCCAAATTAGTTTTATAGATACTAAGTTTCAACAGAATACTTCTCATTTTATTCCCAGTTTCCTTTTTTCTGGATGCAATGTATTATTATGCCTTCCAAGATGTAGCAGAGTGAATATTTAGGCCTGATGAAATAAAGTACCTCTAAATAAATAAAGCTAAAGTACTGAAGTCACAGTCCGGACTGATATTGGCCATCTCTTTTAAGAGAGCTTCTGATGACGACTGTTGTGCTGTGCAGCAAAACGTCTCGCAAACATATCCAAATCTCGCTATTTTGCACGCTGTTTCAATACTGAGAACAGCAAGATTTCTAAGACTATTGTCGAACGATTGTCAGGCTACAAGGACCTTTAGTCGTGTGGTGGAATTTCCGCCGAGTCAGATATTGCTCCTGCCGCGAGTACTTATGAGCTACGTCAAAAAAACGGAATTGCCAGATCTATAAAAACATATATACGGTAAAATAATAACAATTATATTTCGAGTTTCAGTGGAATTTTAGAAATTTTGCCTGGTTCGGCTGACACATGCCAAATTCATTAGGACATACCATCCGTATGTTTGCAAAAAGGGCTAACGGTAGTCAGTACGGACCAGCCCGTACCTTTACCTACGACAAAATGAGAGGAGAGGCTAAAAATACCGCTGCCTTACAATTTAGCATTGAGGTTAGAGATACGGGTCCGTGCCCATAACCACTACCCTGACAGTAAGGACCTGGACTCATCACTGAAGACAACATTCCTCCAGAATCGGTTGGGGACTCGTCTCGTTTGGGACCATATTCTTCATCACAGCGAAGCCTGGTAGCCCAGCACCGTACATCAAGCTGCATTCCAACACATGCCCTGTGGGCTCTGATCCCTCGCTCTGCAAGTTGGCGACTCACTGTTCTTCTGCTGATCCTTAGTCTGTGGATTCCTAGAGTCTCCTGAGTGCAGAGTGGAAACCAATCTCTCAGGTGGACATGGCGGATCTGACTGTCCAGGGCTGGGGTCGTGACCCTAGGCTGACCAGCTCGGGGTCGATCATTGGTGCTTCCAGTCCCTTGGTAACGAGCCACAAGGTTAGAGATGGCCCCTGTTATGGCCCCAATTTGTTATGACATATATGACAGCAATGGATGACAGAGAAAATTTTAAAACGTAAACAGATTTAATTAAACAAAGACTGACAACTAACCTACAATCTATACTAATAACCAAGATTGACATATACAAGAAAAAAAATATTTACAGTCCCTTGAGATGGGGTTGCTTGGCGATGTCCTGGGACAGGGAAACGCTCCAACACAGGCAAAAATTCACAAAAAAACTTCTTGAAAAGAGTGACAGGTCTGGTCAAATGCATCCTTCTCCTTGCAATTTCTCCTACTACTTTACTCTCTCAATTTTTCTCCTTATATACTCTTTTGCAGCCCCCTCCCACCTTTTAGACTTTTTTTTTCCCTCTGGGACTTTCCCCTCTCAGACATGCCCAAGACATGCCCAAACCTAGCTCCAGACTGGGCTTAACAAAAAAGTCAATACTGCCATCTACTGGGTTTTTTAACATTACACCCCAAAATGCTGGGCGATTCGATTTTGGGATGTTTCAGCAATCCACAGCCCAATGGCTTGATCACGTTGGGGTCTGGAAAGGCGAGCTATGAACAAATGCTCTCGGGTTCTAGCCTTAATGACCTCAAGGATTGTTTTAAGGCATTTCACAGCATTGCAATTGTGATCAGTGAATCCAGACGAGGTTACATCAATAATTCCTCAAATCCTGCTCCACAGACACATAGTGCGTGAGGTCATGACCTTGTTTGTGTCTCCTTACTCAAAGACAACTGCATATAAATTATGTAATCTAATTAAAGTTCCCCTGACCCAACTATAATATTTCTGTCTAGTCAGACAGTTAAGTTTTTAAAGTCCACCAGTATATAATCCAGTAAATCTGTGAAACTTGTTGTCATGTTGTTTTCGAATATGAATATGGTGCCCATGTTCATATATGTGGAACATCGTATCAATATGTATACAAATATCAAAATTTGTGAATGTAATTTTAGAATCTGCTGTCAAGATACTCCAGTTGGTGGTAGCATTTAGGAATTTAGCTGAATTTAAGTTCTTTCATTGTGCTTAATTCTGATGGGTCATACATCGGCCTTTGCATTCGCAGCCCTATATGGTTGCCAAATTAGTGCCTTCGGTTTGCGATACAGGTGCCCCAGGGCTGTGTGCGTATAAACTGTTCTCGAAAGAATGACTGTAAACAAACATACCAGAAGGGACATTGTCAGCAATGACACCATAGCAACTTTTGCCGCCGTCGAAAATGGATGAAATGCTTTACTGCATGGTGCTAACATCGCTCTGAATGACAGCAAGCAAAACTGCAAAATGGTGAACTTAAGGAAGCAAAGAGCTGACTGCATACCTTTAAGTATTGATGGTCAAGTTGTCAAGGTCAACTAACCTTCTGCGGTCGCAAAACATGGTAGAGCGACAGAAGTTTCTTTACTGGGCGACATAAAATGTTTGGCAGAACAGTGACTCTTTATAACGTGCTCTTAAGTGAATGTATCACCATCTGGTATGCTAATTTCACTTCAGAGTACCGTAATGCTATTCTTATGATCCACTGGATATATATTTGTTGTAGCCTGGAATTTATTACATTGAGTGTCACATATTTCACCTGATATCTGGATAAATTCAGGACTTGTGCAGGGAGATTAAAAAAGAAGAGGATAGGTTTAGCGGCTGTGCCTCAGGAGTCCACGCCATTATATCTCCACTGTTGTAAGGTTAGGTGGCTGCAAAGCTGCAGTGCACGTCGGCCATGGCTGGAGATTTAAGGGTTCCTGGTGCATTCAGTCGCCTCCTCAGTACTTTCTAATTAAAGGAGCGAGTCGGCTTTGGCGGAATGCAGCAATAAATCACATGGCCTCTCAGGTGCTTTCTGTGTTCAGCAGCCTTTCACTGTCAGGGAAACTGATTGAGTTTCCTGGGATAGTTCTCCTTGGAAATGCAGCCCGCTGAGCTCAGGACTGGCTGAATGAACACCAGAGAAAGCGCCCGCGCTTGATTGGTCAACACCAACTCCACCTCTAGCCGCCTGCAACAGACATGATGCAAAACTTGGGGTTTTCCTTGGATTTCTTTCAGCAAATATGCATACAAAACAGTATGAAATATTCTGGAATGTTGCCCATGGCATGGCTATTACATTTCTCTCCTCGTGTAATCACATTTTCTGATGACTTGTCAACTGCACCTCCTGCAGAGGCAAATTATTTAATCTCGATTGAGCGCTAATGCCTAACAAGGAAATGCAGGCGTTGCTTTGATATGTTTATGAAAAATGAGCCAATATGTACTTTGAGAAATTTTCTTGTCTCCTAGAATGAGATGTGTGTTGCTTTGTGTGGTGCCAAGAATGAGGAAATAACACCACACCTAAACAATGATGTCACACAGAAGGGACTCGTGGGTACATTTCCTCCCACGCTGTTGTGCCGCTGTGGTTCATATTAAAGTAAATGATGAGACAGTGTAGATTCCATCTTTGCAGCAGGATATCAAGTCATGCCAATACGTTTCTTTATCACTGCAGTCAGAGAGGCAGAGCAATATATTTAATTCCTTTAGTCAGGTCCCTCCTGGCTATTCCATGGATAATGTTCAGTGCAACTTAAATCGGTGGGAATGAATATGGCTTGGTATCTACAATGCACTTCTTCCTCATGTTTTAGGAAGATGAATTTCCTAAAGCATTTTTGATTTGGCTGTGAAGCATGTCAGGTAAATGCATTTCCAAAAAAAAAGAAAGAAAAAGAAATACAACAAATATGTTACAGTCAGATTGTGAAACCATTCACTTTGTGAAATGACTAAAATTTTTAGTCATTTCATAAAATGACTGAAGTTCAGCGCTAACCATTTAATGAAATGACTGTTCACATATATATTTTATCAGAGTGGTAGCATAGGCGATGATATTTAATCTCAAATAAAACCATCCTACTGGAAACTGTTCACCTTCCTGGAGTTCTATTATGTGAAAAGCCACCGTGTGCCTTCAAACGCTCGTGAATACGTGTGTCATACAGCACAACCCATTGTAAAAGAATGAGGGCATAGATGGATGCTTTGATAGAGTTAAAAAGACAAACTGTAAAAATGTCTAACAAAAATCTCTCTGCCCATCAATTGATCAATGCATTCATCTTTCCATCCATCTCATTTACAAAATTGATTTGGTATCTCTTTGCCGGTGGTTTTCCTGAGGTTGCAGTGCATCAAAATCACTTATTATTTTTAATCCTTTTTGTGTTGTTATGAGGGCTTGTATAGTGTATATGACTGAATTAGCCAGTGTAACAGGTGAACTGCCTGTCTGCCAGTAATTAGTGGAGTGCATCTCCCCCAGACTGACCAACATATGAATGAGGCTTTATGAAAGACTTTCAGGGTTGACTGAACAGCAACAATCTGTTTTGCCTCCTGGCACTGTCTCCTGTTTGGCTGTGACTTGCTAGCAGCATTTGCTTTTGTCTCACATTGCTGGTTGCAAAAACTGATTTTCTGATGTTCACCTAATATTGACTGCAGACAAAATAATCTTCTGTCATTCAAAGGTGCAATGAATTTTTGGAAGATTTTGGAACGTCATTTAATACCTTTGAGGTTATACATAACTTAATTTTTCTCCACAGCAAAGATCATACTTTCTGTATTATCTCAAATCGCCAAATCTCAAAGCACAATTTGACAACATGTTTGATATTAATATGAGTTGTACTGAAATTTCTAGTAAGTTAAACCCCTGTCACACTGTGGCGACTATTGTGGCGAGTCCCCGCAAACTGGGGGGATTATTTTTGTCAACGTCATTTGCCTGTCTGGGGCCCTGTCTGGACCTGTACACGAATGCCCTAAGATTGTGGTACGCATGCGGTAGGTATTTTGTAAGATTGCCGTAGGTATGTCAGCGATGGGAGTAAGATTGCAGTGAGAATAAACAAGAATCATTACACCTGTAGTACGAATCACATACCAAATTTGTACGAAGCTAGAAGACTGGAGTAGGAATCATGAAGAATCACCACAAATGCATACGATCGCAGTACAAACTCACTACGCTTGAGTACGAACGCAGTACGATTGACGGAGAATGCAGCATTCGTGGTGCATATGTAGTGAATACGTAGGGCAGGCGTACAACATACGCGCCTATTCTTCCATCTTCGTTGGTATACCTACTACATGCGCCAAATTCAAAAACCAACCGTACAATTGTCGTGATTGGTTGTGGTCATTCTTGCTCCTGCGCCTCACTACGACCCCCTACGAATGACCAAGAGTATATGTGAATCGCCACGACTGGCCCCAAGAATGCAGTAGGAATGCCGTATGATGAAAAATAAATTACGTTTGGACCGCAAATGTTGTCAACATTTCAAAACAGTTGTAGCCCCACTGTGACTGGCCAAGAATGTCTGCGAATGACGGAGAATCCACCACGAGCCAAAAACGAATTGCCAAGATTTTTTCACTTTTTCTAGTTTGCGGGGATTCGTCCTCCTAAGTCGCCACAGTGTGACAGGGGCGTTAGTAAGTAAAGTTTATTTGTATAGCACCTTTCACAGACAGGGTCACAAAGTGCTTCACAGTCATTTACATAGAGAAAAGAATAAATGCAATAAAATACAATAAACATAGGGATAGAATAAGAACACAGAAAGATCCTAGTGCCAGTAAGTCTAGTCGAGTTCATGAGTAGAATGAGAAAGGCAGCGCCCAGCCTAATCCTTTTCCCCATTACAGAAAATGAGGCAAAAAAACTCCCAGTAGGTAGAAAAATCCTCAAAACAGTGATGAGAAAAAACTCCCCAGTGGGAAGAAATCTCAGGAGGAACCCAGCTGTAGTGGGGAAGCCCATCCTCCTCGGGCTAGCTAATTAATAACAAAATAAAGTAAAGCGGAATAGAAATGGAAAAAGAGATCCATTAAAGTCCATCTAAACAGTGGCATCGGTCACTCCAGGAAGTGGCATGTATAGGATGGTGCAGAACTAGATCAGGACTGGATCAGGACAGCAGAACTGCAGCAGCCAGCGCTCATGGTGGGACAGGGACTTGGGCTCAGGGTGGAGGATGGAAAGATCCTGGGAAAGAGACAGAGAAAAAAATAGGGTGAGGTACTGGATAAAATTACTGCATGTTTGGAAAAAAAAATACTGTCCTGTGTCATGTGCCAAGTGGGAAATAATTATCAGACTAGTCAGGAAACAGTCAACACCCCATCATCCACTTCCTGCAACACAGAAGCCCTACACTTACACCAGAGTGTAAGATCACTATTGATTTACTAAACACTACCATACAGACCTCCCCAGTGACTAAGGCAGTAGCAAGCCCTACTGGCTTCTCAATTCAATGACAGGAATAAGCAGTTCATTGAAGAACCTGAAGAAGAATAAGAGCACTGCAGTACATTGCCGAGTTTATGACAATGAAAATTTGCAGTACAGTAGCCTAGATGTGTGGTCTAGGCAATGGCTTAAGTACAAAGGTGTGTTATTCCTCTGAATCCCAGGTAAACCCGAACAATAAGGTTTCAAAGCTCATAGAGTATGCTTTCTAGATGAATTGCAGTTGGGTTAATTTTGCATCCTAAGTGGGGAATGAGAGTTGCAGTACCTCAGTGCATAATAATCTGGAGAAAGCACTAAGACTAATACATCGTTGCTAGAAGAACTTTAATTACAACTTTCAACTCAAGCTAATGTAGTAATCATTCATGACTAGTTAACTCTTTAAAATGCCCTTTAAGCTATGGATCAAACTGCACAAATCAAGAGAAAGATCATGATTAGTAGCATTTTCCTATCCAGGTTATATGCATGATATAAGCAGTATCATTAGATATCATAAGCAGTAACTTATTTTATTGTTTGAGCTAGAAAAAAATTGGCTGGATTATTTTAGTAAGGCATCATGCTTTGGTGCATGGATTATTCTCACTTTAAGGTATCTGACTGAATTTGAAGAATTCCTGCAACAGATAACCCCAGGTGAATATACTGTAGGAGCAAACATGCAGGAAACTGTATTTCCTAGGACACAGGTTCATTAAATCACTTGCGTGTTTTTTTTTTTTTAACCACAACCAACAGACCTTTTTTGGGTCAATCAGGCTCCCAGGGATTGTATACTTCCTCTGACTCTATTCTACATATCCTCGCTCCATTGCAGCCTGTAATACGAAAAGAAGTCACTGGTGACACAACATATTTCACAAAACAATTGCTGATGTGCACCGTCTCCTGAACGTGAAGAGGGGTTTGTGCATCAACATGGCTGCAGTTCAAGATAAGGATTCACATTTCAAATCAGAGTGGAATATGGGTATGCAGAGCCCAAAGGATATCAAAAAAGGACTGCCCTTGGCAAGCTCACAAGCATTTTGACTGAGGTGATGATTATTTTCTTTCCTTTGCCTGAGTGATGGGAAGAATGTAGGTGGGTTGATGGGATATTGTGACAAATTGAGTCCCAGGAGAAGCATAGACTGGTCATCTCACTCACACACAGACCTTAAGAAAAGTGTCAGGTTGACTGTTTCTGCCTGATGCTTATTAGGCATTCTTTTAAAGACAGAAGAAGTGCTGACCTTGTTTTATGAAATGGCAGACATCGCAATGCTGTCAGAATCATTAGCTCACCAAAGGTCCAAACCTTTACAACATTTAACATATTTCAGACTGTGAAATATTACTGATGAGGTGTCCCTCAAACTCAATGGGCTTTTATCCCCCCAACGGAAACAGCTGGCCATCCAAATCACACACCTCAATGTCAGGTCGAATACCTCATGACAGAAAATGTTCCCTGATACCTTGTGATCTTAAGTATTACAAGGTTCTATCTGCCCTAGAAACATATGTGCAAAGCCAGCCCAAGCCTCCATGGGGCGCCTAAGCAAAATTTGATTGTGGGACCCTCTATTCTGCCAGCAATACTGATTATTGATCAATAATATATCTATTATAAACTCAGCTCTGGCAGTGTTCTTTACATTATCCTATTGTCAGCCTGACGTCTTTACCCATGTTTAGTTTTTAATCTCAAAAAAGGGAGCCCATTCACCTTTACCCAACATTGCAATTGATAAAGCACTAAGTGGGATACTGAATATCATCTAGGCCTACTAAAAGTAACAAAAAATAACCAGTAGACAATGCATTTACTCTTCAAGTATATTATTTTTGGTTTTAAAAAACTGTGACAGCAACGTGCAAAAATAATTTGTAGTGCAAGAACAGCAATAAAGTGAAACAACAAATAAAATCACTTAGATATATAAAAATAACTACAAATGTACAAAAACAGAGTGTTAAATAAGCTCGGATTGCTTGTGAATATTCAATAACTGATCCGGGTGTGCTATCTAGTGAGAGGATATTGTAACTGCGTGCATAAATTTGCAGCTCCATGTCAACTGGCAGACACATCTAAACAAAGCGCTTAAGATACCCTGCTGAGCACCGTTGTTGTTCTCGAACGCGCCAAATCCAGATAATCCTTAAATGATGAATTACATTCATATTTTAATTCATATTTAATTTGTAACGAGCATCAAAGTGGGCAGTGGCAAAGTAATAAAGTAAATGTATATTTTTTTATCCTTTAAATGTAGTAGAGTAAAAGACCCGGTTTAAAAAAAAAACTCAAATAAAGTACAAATTCTCAAAATAAAAAATGACTTAAGTACTGTAACTTCGTTACTATACACTTCTGCCTGCCAGTTAAGAGAAATGTTGGTAGTTTTTAAAGGGGACCTAATATGCTATTTTTCCAAGTTTACATTTTGGTCTTTGACTCCCCTAGAGTACTCATGATCGCACAAAGTAAAGAAAGGGTACTTATTTCGCTAATACTGCCATCCTCAAAAAAACCCCATTTGTAGTCCATAGTAGTCTCTGCCTGAAACACCTCATTGGGGTGGCTCTTCCGCTATGGCCCCCACTCCCCGTGTGCCCACTTTCTTCTAACTGGCCAGCTCTGTGGAGGGCGGATCTAGGTGGGACGAGGCATAAGAACACAGTTTTCCTGGTCCAGCAAAAAGAGTGAAACTGACAGGAATCGATCGGCATATTCTGCAATCTATCGCAGTACATGTGTATAGATCTAATGAAATTAACTTCTTCTAATAAACGCAACGGCGAAAGTGGAGGAAGTGCGAAAGTCTGGCAGCTCAAGCACGAATTTGCTATCGGCTACAGTTTGCTACGGCAACAGTTGGTGAGTACAGCGGTTTTACTACTCCGTAGCTCGGATGCAGGGAAAGCTAGAATCCACCCCATATAGACACATTTGTAGAACTGGTCAACAGGCCCAAGTGTAGACTGGAGACCGTAGAAATCCGGTGGTCTGAGTTTAGTGGGAAATATGGACAGTGAGAAGCAGCTAAAAGTGGACCAACAGCTTGTGGACTGCTTCTGTGTGCATTAGGACCTGCTGGTTCATGTGCATAGCTGTGGTGTGTTGTTTTACAGGTTTCACAGACCGTAAGTTCCGTCTGCTTGAACCGTTGCTTATGTGAAGCTAGCGAATCAATCAATTTTACAGGAAAGAATTTAATATTCAATCAATGGCAATACAGCGTTTGTTATACTGGACTGTTATAGCCTGTGCGCTTCCCTATTGCTTTCACCAGTAGTATCAGAGAGCTTGCCCAGACATTGGAGATGTATCAGGGTGATACAAACATGATTCATAAGCACCCTAAAACGCAGCCCAAGCTCTGCAAAATCTATGTCTGGTCTAACTGCAGCCCAACTCGGCAGACACATACAGCATCTCTCCGTTTAGCTTCAACTGTAGTGGCTACAATCAGCCAACGTTATGATGAAACTGTCACATTGATGCTTACCAAAGTAACTCAAGCATATCGATCAGAATTGCTGCATATAAGTTAACCAGAAGAATTTTTAATTTGCAGAGCACGCAAACGAACATGCAGTGGCTAATAAGCGGTCATGACTTTGAATGTAATCTGTCGCGTGAAAAATTTGTTTCATGGTCGGTGTGAAAGCTGATTAATGAGCCCATAACGCCTGTATTCGTATCTTCGCTTTGACTTTGAATGTAGCTAATCTGTCGCGCAAAAAAATTCATTTCGCGTCCGGTGTGAAAGCTGCTTAACATGCCCAAAACGTGAATTCTGGTCTTTGCATTGATTTTGAATGTAGGCTAATCTCTCTCCTGCAAAGAATTTGTTTTGTGTCTGATGTGAAAGCAGCTTTATGGATAGTAGCTACACGACAGCTAAAGAGAGCTCGGTTATGTTATGAACATAATACAGGTTTTGCAGACCGTAAGTTCTGATAGCGCGGACAAGTTGCTTATGTGGTGCTAGCGAATTGATCACTTCAACAGGAAAGAATTACCCATTTAATCTCTGCCTTTTTTGGCTTTTAGTTAGCCACACCAATTTCTAAAGGGGGATAAAATTATGTCAAGGAAGTGCAGAGAAATCATTTTTAAACCGGTAGAGCTTCTGCATTCCGCATTGCTTTCATGGTAGCTCCAGAGAGCTTGCTCAGACATTTGTGAAGTATTCGGCTGATCCCGGTAATGGATAAGTGAAGCGATCACTAACTGTAATGGCTACAATTGGGCAATGTTTTGATGAAACTGCCACATTAATGCTTACCGAAGTAACACAAACATACCGATCAGAATTACTGCATATATGTTAACCAGGAGCATTTTTAATTAGCACGACACGCAAACTAACATGCAGTAGCTGGTAACCGAGCAGTCATAACCATTGAGACAAACCCTTGCAATACAGGTTTTACAGACAGCAAGTTCTGTTAATGTACTAAGCATCCAAATTACAAACAAGTATTAAAAGTGAGCTTCATATAAGGTTTATGTTTATACACCTTTTGTAGAATTTCCCCTGATATCACCCTCGCATATTTAGGACACAAACATTAGCAACAGTAACTTGGCCACATTAGCCGCTGTGCTACAGCCACAATCAACTGGCTATCACGTCAGGTTGGATTATGCAGTAAAAGTAACTTACAGCTTCTGTGTCTGTGAATCACGAACAGTCACGAGCGATACAGGCTGTATCTTCAGATATTTTACAAAGCTTGCGTTTGAGGCCAGTTGTTAGTGCTAACTATCGCTAGCCGTCCTGCTAGCCAACCTTAACACGTTAGCTTCACTTGCATTATTTGCTGTTATATGGTTACTTACAGCTTGTGGCTCTGAGCACTTGATCGACGCAACTGCTCCAGGTTTTAGAAGCAGCTGAAACGCTTATCCTGTGTGGAATTATCCTTTATTGACAAAGCTGTCTTTGGTGAAATACTGAGGGCAAACAGCTAACGTTCCCATTAGCCATGTCTGTTTGCTGCCAGCAAACAAAACAAGCTACACACTGGTTTCTGGTGGCATCGTCTTTTAGAAGAGAAATATTTGTTTTTCTTTGCGTCCAAAAGTAAATGGACTAGTAGCTTTGGGAGAAATACTGACAAAATTGCACCTCAGATGATCTGCGGTTCTTCTTTTCTATTTTCAAAAGTGTAGACGCTACTAAGGCATAGTATGATCCGCCGTTGTTAGTGCCTGCTAGAATAGTTTCCGGTGTGGGCAGGTCCAGCACAGTGGTTGGCTTTGGCTAGGTCTGTATTAATTGGACGGCATAACCTGACGTCAGGATCTCGAAGATCTCGGGAGGAGCTGCTCAGAGAGGAAATAACACTCACGAAATCACGTCCTTGGATTACGGCAAAATCCCGGTATCTTATGTTTAGAAACTTTTCAGAGGTTGAGCATGGACAACCAACATCACGAATATGTATTAAAAGAAGGATCAGCATGTTAGGTCCCCTTTAACTAGCTAGCTAATTTGCTATTAACAGCTACACGTAACCGATTGCATCAAAATGTTAAGAATATTTAGGGACTTTCCTAACTTGAGGAAACTTACAAACTTACAAACCAAGACAAGCAAACACATGTTTATCATGGCGTTTTTTCTCCTCGTCCTATTTTTTCTGTGCTCCTGAAGGATATGTATTTTTTGTGACATTGTTTAGCTGTCACCCAGCTGCTCCTTGGATGCACAGTGCACACTGCACGGCAGGATGCACAAATTACCGGTGCACCGGAACTTTGACATTTAAAACGAAAGGCAGTAGGAATCACTAGGCCTACCTCCGCAGTACTCTGTTAATAAAATTTTGTTTTTGTACGATAACATACCTTTGACCATAAAGGAATCACTCACACATGCAATACATAAATAAATATTTTTGTTAATTGCTCTTGGGGGCCCCCTAATGGTTGCGGGGCCCTAAGCAGTTGCTTAGTTGACTTCTGCCTGGGGCCGGCTCTGTATGTGAAAGAACCTTATAATACTGAGGTCACAACCTGTATGAAGAATGATGCCGATGTGGCATGAAATATAGTATTTAATCATACCACTTACAGAAGCCATGTGTGAGGTACCGTTCTGGAACCAAATGCGAGACCAGGAAGTTTCAGCAAAAGTGGGTTTTATTGAAGTGAAACCCCCACAGGGCAAAAGGCAATAGTACAGAGTCCACAATCCAAAATCAGAATCTCAGGGACGTAATCCAAACAGTACACAGGGCAGCAAACACTAAACTCAGAGTCGGGCAAAACAGGTACAGTACACGGGCAGAGAAGTATCAAAGAAAAAGCCAAAATCAGAATCCGGGACGTTCAAGTCAGAAGTATAACACTAAGAGTACAAGGCATCAACAATCGCAGCACAGGGAAAATGTTCTGACAAGAGCTGTGAGTGAAATCACTGCTTAAATACATGTATGGGAAGTCATATGCTATGATAGGGAACACGTGAGTTGGATCAGACTAATTACATGAGGAGGTTCCTGATTACAAGAAATTGGCAAAAGCCAAAACACGGAAAGGGATCACAGAGACAGCCTACTGACCAACATACGCCTCCGGTTAGGGAGTTCTACCGTGCACAGAGTGAGAGGCAGAACAGTGATTAGCAAGATGCAGAAAATCTTCTGAAGCGCAGCAAAGTAAATTGAGTGAAGGCAAGGGGCGGAGACTAGAGCAGAGCGAGTGCCGAGAGCTTGTTAGTGAATTAGTAATGTGCAGCTATGCAATCCCTAGTGCTTGTTAGTAAGTTAGTACTATAAACAATGTTAGTCTTTTTAGTAAGTTTAACTAAAACAACAAACTGTAAGTATTGTTAGTAATATAGTAAAAGCAAGGTGAAGGAAGTAAACAAGATTGGAAGGAATGGTTGAAATCCCAGAAGCCATGAAATCACCCGAAAGTGTGGCACACAATACTGGGGCAGTGGGCGATCACATGACAAAAAACAGGGGTAGACAAAGTGCAATGCATGGTAACACACAAAAAACTAAAAAAACTGCAAAGATGGAATATGGCAAACAGACAAAGACAAGGAAAAAACAAAACATGGCATGGAATCCCAAAACACAATACAAATCATGGTCAGGCAAAGCAGAATAATAAACAGACATGGCAAACAAGGCAGAATCACAACAAAAACATGCTCAGGCAGATCAGGATCATAACACCATGTTTGCCTGTTGCTAGTGAGTGTGTCTATCTGAACTTGTGCGCATGGAATATTAACGGTATTAATTCAGTTTTGAACGATTTTTCTTTACATGAATACATTAGTAAATTCAACGTTGTTGGTCTTTGTGAAATCATGCACAGTGACCATTCGATAATGGAAAATATGTTTCATAATTACAAGTGTTTTGTTAGTGTGGCGCATAGACTAGATTATGCCCATTTCCCAGTTTAGCGCTTTGATTTTTGTTGTGCATTTATAAAATTTTGCATTACTTTATGGTCAAAAAGTTCCCAGCTCTGGATCTCTCTCACTCAGCCTGAAACAGATTGTTTTGACTCCTCTTTAAAACCTACTCCGTTGTCATTGGCCAACCACTTTCACAGCACTTACCATAACTGGATTTCGCACCAAAGTAAACAGTGTCTTCTTGACATGGCAATATGCATTTACCAAACTCTTCCTGACCTCTGCTCTACCTGACTAGTGCTATCTGCAGATGTTTTACATGAACCAAAAACTACACAGCAAACTAGAGAACAGGGAAGAACCGGAAAAGCATAATTAGGCTTTTTTAAGTCTCTGAAGCATTTGGCATTTGGAGTAGAGCACACAGTCTCACAAAAGGGATTGGGGAGAAAGAATAAAGTTCACATGACCATGCCAGCAACCCAACATAAGTACTGTACCGCATGCAATACGAAAGAAGCACAAAGTCTTCAAAGTACTCGTGTATACCCCATCTCATTTTTATATTTCACACTAAAAAATCACATTCCCCTACCAGACCCCCCAACCCACGGGATTCCTGCGGTCAAGAATCGTACGGTGGGCTGCCAAGGAATTTCTTCAGAAGTAGTAGAAATTTCACACATTGGTTTTTCCAAACTTGACAGGTCTGACTAATCAGTGTCCCTTGGTGTTCTGACTGCCTTGGTGGTGGTTGAGGCTGTCAGTGTGCTGGACCTCTCAGGGGACTGAGCCCAATTGCATGTCCCAGACTGCAGATCCATAACTTTAAAATGACTGTCCCACAGAGACTACACAATGACATTGTAGTGGATGTCACTCTTTCTGCTAACACTCTAGCAGATATAGGACCCCTCTTTTCCAAAAAAAAAGAAATAAATAAAAAAAATAAATTCTCCGGCATATGTACAATGCTGCTCAGAAGATAAGTGGAATGGTGCAGACTTCTTTATCAACCTTCAGCTGGGTAAATATCTGTGTTATGCCAGTGTCTACAAAAAGCTTCCTCAGGTGGCTGAGTGCAACAAATTTTACCAAAAAGTTATTAAACTAATGAGTTAATGCAATGAAGCTTGGAGCATCAGCGTTATGACAGGCAAATGATCAGTCTATCTCTCCGAATTGCTACAATGCTGGAAACCGTTCAAATCTTCTAAAAAAATCTGTGAAAAATGCAATGCATCTATCAACCGCATCCAATGGTTTTATTACCACAGTTGTGAAGTGAATTCATAATTTGGGGATTGACATCTCAATCGATAATGTAACGGTTATAGTTACTCTCAGTTTGCCAATGTCACGTGTTTCCCAGTCCATGGGCCCCCATCATCCGCAGGCCCTGGCGCAACCGCACCCCCTCCACCTCTGGTATTTCCACAGTATCCGATGCACGGGAGTGTTTAAGGGATTTTTTGGATATGCCTCAAGTTGTCTGCCAGAACTAGTTACGCAAACTGCACTCCATTTATCTTTAGAAATCTCTAAAAACCAGAATACACAGCTGAAAACTGCACAAAAAAATGGTAAAATAAATAGCCAACAATTCCTTTGTAAAAACTCAATTTCCTTTGTGCTGCCTATATATCTACAGTCCTCACTGTGTCAGTAGACTAGCAATTATTTACCATTTTTATCATGATCCAAAAATTGCGAGAATAATTGAGTATTTATCTAAGATGACACTATCTTGATGAAAAATTCGTCAGGGTCCACATTGCTCGGTAAAACCTTTTCTAATGGAATGGTTTAACAGATTGCAGGAGGTCTTTACACCCGCATGAACTGTGCAATCACCATCTGCACTGTTTCGGTTTTTTTTTATGTTTTTTTTTTTTTTAAACTATGCCTCAAAAACTAAAAAAATCGCTTGTTTCAGTGTTGGTTCTAAAACCGGGAATGGGGGGGGGGGGGGGGGCGCAGACACATCCTTTTATAACAATTAGTCCTGGCTAGTTCTGAATCATTTTCGTTTACTGACGCGTTTTCCAATTATCGTAATTGGCAACTGAAGACATGGTTTCTCTCCATATGCAATTGAACAGCGATGAAATCATGGGCGAAATTCAGTACAGAAAAAATAATTTACTTATTAAAAGGCCAGTGCTTCACGTTGATTCATCAGGTCCGCGCTGCAATGAAATATCGCCTTTCACTGTCGGTATTGCGTAGGTTGATTAAAAAAAAAAAGTGACGGCTGACATGCACGTGCTTCGGAGGTGAGCCGTGAACTGTCCTCACTATCCTGAGTTGGCAGCAAGGGGTCGCATATGAGCAAGCTTTGTACATAGTTCACCAATTGGGCATTCCAGATTCGGGTGGGATTGGGTGGGATTGGAGATGCCAAATTTAAACAAAAAAAAACTGACACTTGCCAGTTAAAGAAGCTATTTGCATGAGAGTCGACAGGTATGCAAATTTGAATAACGCTTATTTAAATACAGCAAATACGCGTCCAGATGAATGATTGTCTTCTTACGTAATCGGGGAGCTCTCGGAGTGAACCTTTTGTTTTTCATGAAAATGAGAACAGGTCAGGACTAATAACTGATTCAAATGGAAGTTTTGTCACAATTCTCATTTCTGGTTCCACCACTGTACTGAATTTTTGATTTCATCGCTGTTCCATCGCATATGGAGAGAAACCGTGTCTTCAGTTGCCAATTACGATAATTGGAAAACGCGTCAGTAAAGGAAAATGATTCAGAACTAGCCAGGAATAATTATCATAAAGGGACGTGTCCCCCCCCCCAAACTCAATCAACAAATTCTCTGTAAGAGAGCAATAATGTATAGTTAAAATAAAGTAATGCAGGGGAATATTTTTAACAGTTTTGCAACCATGGACTGTTTATCCACTTTCTACAAGTGTTTAGTGAAAGAGAAGAAGTGGCAGTCAAGCCCTTAACTGAGCATCGGCATGAGGGCAAGCTGCTTGGCATAACTTGATATTTTCGCTTGAATATTGTGCTTAGTTGGAAAACTTCATATAGTTTGAAAGTGAGAGGACATTCTAAATGTGTTGTCTATTTTATGATGCAAATTATAGCAAATATAGTTTTGAAAAATGCCTCATTGCAACCCATCTAATGAAATATTTTGATATAAGCAGCAGATGGTGGTTGAAATTAGAGTATGAAGAATAATCCCCTGGAATAGGATTTTGAAAGAGTATCCTTTAAATGGTGGCCTCTAGTGAATTTTGGGGAGAAATGGACAAATAGAGATTATTCTGAGTCTAACCTTCAACAGATTAAAGGTATCACGAATAACTGCATTCAAGCATTACATGATCACGCTCAAACTGATAATGACTGTAGATTATAGAGCAGTGCTTCAGGAATAAAACAAGTCAACCGACTGCGTATTATCATCTACTCTGACAAAATCAGCCAATCAGCTGAAGGAAGTACACGAGATTGGGAGGAAGGCTGAAATCAAGAAACCATTAAATCGCCCGAAGAGTGGCACGCAATACCAGGGCTGTGAGCAATGGCAAGACAAGAGACCAGACAGGGGGAGACAGAGTGCAATGCATGGGAGAAAGCAAAACATGGACTGGAATAAACCATGGTAAAAAGTAAAACATGGAAAAACTAAACTAAGACAATACATGAATAAATCAAAGCAACCAATTCCCAATACACATAACAAGGAATAGTCAGACATACCAAAAATCCAAATATAAACATGATAAACAGATTGTGGGCATGGCATAGCAGACATGGACATGGCAAGGCAGGCAAAGACATGGCAAACAGGAAGAATCACAACAGTTTCTCAACAAAGCAAACAAGCTTGGGAAGTGAATCTATTATGAATACACAGGGGAACTCACGAGTGTTTGGAATCGGAAGAGTACTGCACAAATGGAAAGAAAATACACCAAGTAATGGAGAAAAAGACCAAGAAGAAGAAAATTGAAAGACCATCACAAAACCAAAGGTGACAGTGACGAGGAATATGCAGAAATCTGTAGCCTCCACAATAAAATGCAGAAAAACGCATGAAAATTAAGCTCTTTTTTTACTGCCATCAAATTCAAAATGAGCAATTAATTTTCATGAAATGGTAAAATGTCTCATTTTCAATATTCGATATGTTGTCTATGTTCTATTGTAAATACAATGTGTGTCTATTAGATTTTCAAATCATTGCATTCGGTTTTTATTGACAATTTATATAGCATTTCAACTTTTTTTGGAATTGGGGTTGTATTTGAACATACCATCGGTCAGGCTTCTGGCCGAGGCCTCAGTGTTTTTCTAGGCTGATAAAGCTTGGTTACAGCACCACAGAGCCTGAAGAAAAGAGACTTTTTTCTGCCCAATAAAAAAAAAGTTATATATCAAGTGATCTTACTGAGTTTGGGTTATATTTCTTGAGTAATTCTGACTATTTGAGAGCAATCTCTTGAGTGTCATCTTTCAGAGGAGGCGATAATTATGCCTGCAGTCAACGTTGTTCAACAACAGTAAGCACTTTAGTTTGGGTGGAAATTTGCTCAATAGAGAGGCAAAACACAATTTGCTAAAAAAGAAAAAAATTGAACAAATAAATAATAAGTGCCTTGAAGAGCGATGAGAATTGGGAATTTAAATGTTCTTCTGTGGACCCATCTCACAGAACAGTCAGATGCATCATTACCACTTTAATTCTAGTTATTCAACAAATAATAAAGAAAGGAGATACAGAGGAAGAAAAAATGAGTTTGCTAATACCCCAGTCAAGCTACAATAAAAACAATTACGTATTCACATAGCCCACAGATGTGAACAGCTGGTTTTACTTGCTGCTACCCCATTGTGTGGGGGCAGATGTATCTTGCAAACTGGCTTCACGAAGAGGCTGGGTTTTTATAATGCCCTCAGCATTAATTCAGATACTCCACTTTGATGCCACCAGCCTGGCTCTACATTGGCCAGTAATTGGAAGCAGCAGTGAAATACAGACCCCTCAACAATTATTGGCACCTCTGGTGAAAATGAGTAAAGGGCTAAAAAATCTGACATTGAAAAAAATCATAACAGTTAGGAAAATTGAAAATGGAACAAAGACTATACATATACAGTATATATATACTGCATATATATATATATATATATATATATATATATATATATATATATGCAGACTGCAGTGAAGTTGAAAACTTTTCTGTGGTCTGACCAATCAAACAGCGAAATTCATTTCGAAAATCAGGGGCACATTTCAAAAGCCAGCATCACTGACTGGACGTACATTAGTGCACATGGCATGAGTAGCTTGCACGCCTGTGACAACTCCATTGATGGTGAAGGATATGAACAAGCCATGGAGCAACGAGACAAAACCAAACCCCACATTCTGCCTGTATTACAACAACATTGCTCCATAGTACTAGAATCTGAGTGATAAACTGTCCTGCCCGCAGTCCAGACTTTTCACCCACTGAAAATTATTGGCACATTATGAAACAAAAGTAATATGACAAAGGAGGCCACAATTTCTTGAGCAGCTGAAATCCAATGTCAAGCAAGAATGAGGAATAGTTTTGCTTTCAAATCAGCAAAAGTTCCACACCTCAATTTTCCAATGCTTCAGGAGAGTTGTTAAAAGAAGAGGTGATGCAACACAGTGATGCCCCTCTTCCAACTTTTCTGTAATGTTTTTCAGGCATCGAATTAAAAATGAGCATATATTTTTCAGAAAACGAAATTTAAAAAATTTCAGTGTCCACATTTGATGTATCCTTTTTGCACTATTTTCGATCAAATATAGAACTAAAATGATTTGCTAATTATTGCATCTTTTCAATTTAATTTTCATGCAGCCACTCAACTTCTTTTAGGAATGGGATTGTATATACACCAATCAGCCATAAAATTAAAACCCCCTCCCTATGGTGAGGGTCCCCTTTGACCTTTTGAAGGTCCCCCAAAACAGATCCATCAAGCTGACATCACTTGAATTCCTCATGTCCCGGAGTATCACACTCCCTCCACCAGTTTGTCTTCTTCCCGTCCTGCATCCTGATGACATCTCCTCACACGTAAGACTCTCCAGATCAAGCAAATTTCTTCAACTACTCCAAGGTCTAGTTCTGAAGCTCAGGTGCCTATTGGGGGTTGCTATTAGAGGTGCACCAGGGTTAAAGTTGGCCCTTTGACTGGTCTCCAAGCTAAAGAGTGTAATTACACAGCAGGGTGTGATGCACTGTGTGTTGTGACACATCCCTGATGTAAATATTATTGAAATTCTTAGGGATTTGTGCCCGAGTTGCCCCTCTGTCACTTTTAATCAGACAGGATAGCCTTCATAGCACTCGTTCATCGATAAACTTTGGGTGCCCAAAACCCTCTGGCCAGTTCATCTTTTGTCCCCCCTTGGGCCACCATCAATAGGCACTCACATCTGCAGACCAGAAGCACCCTGGAAGTCCTGCAACTTTAGAGGTGCTCTAACCCATTTGTCTGGCCATAACGATTTGGCCCTCGTTAAAGTCATTAAGTTCTCACTATCACACATCTAGCATGTTGAATATGAGAACCGACTGCTCACTTACCATTTAAAATCTGTCTGCAGGCTACAACATGTGCCACTGTTATGAAATAATCAACATTATTCGTGTCTGAGTGGTTTTATTGTTTTGGCTCATCATAATTTATTTATTTATTTTTGTATTTTTTTATTGCATTGCATTGTACAATGTATTTATTGACTTGCAAAACCATGTCCCACCATCATTGACAACCCAAGAAATTCTAGTGAACAAAATGCAACTGAAGCATTCTTCTATTTAAATGTAAAGTTTTCGTGTTGAGCAAAGTTTTTTATCTCTCAAGCAGTAATCCATGTATTCCTGTTTCATAAAAGGATTCCTGTGTTCCTGAGCTATAAATACATAAATACCCAGCGCTCAAATTTCTTCATTCATTCATTCAACATGGGAGAGATAAAAGAAAATAGCTACTTGCCTGACAATGCTCATATCTGCCATCAGGGAAATAATGTAAGGTGCTTTAAATCAACTGGAACTAATACAAGCATGCCTGAAAGACACATCTGCCCGGTGTAGACAATACACCTGGCAATACATTATGAGTAGTGGTCAGGTGGATGCTAACAAACTGCTCCGCCAGGTTGTACCTAACGTTACCAAATTACCCTATGTGATCTTCAATCAATATACAAATTCATCAGGTGAACACAATAGCTGGGTTTTTCAGCATAGACTTCAAGTAAGGAAGAAGTTTTTACTACATAGCTCCCATTTGGCTACCATAAAACAGGATACAGACTACTGTCGAGAGCTACAGGATGAAATATTGGCATCATATTATAAAAGTTATAAAAATTGATTTCAATGCATAAGTGCTTGTAAACTGGTTCCATTTGCTGCCTATCACCAAGTGACCTAACGTGAAACAACAAGGCATTGAATTTGAATTTGGAACCTTACGTATCTGCATTGCCCCTATTCTGATGAACTCCAGGATGTCAGCTTTGTGGAGAATGTGGCGAGCAGTGAAATGGTAGGACGAAGGACCCCATCTGTCTCATTAAAGCATGGGTAATAGAAAAGTCTGTCCAAGGCCCATATTTGCAGCTTTCCCTAATGCAATGTGATAGAAAGAACCAAATGTGTCATTTAGCAAAAGCAAAATGTCACATTTGTATTTGACTGTGGAACACTTCTGCATGCAAATGCAGACCACTGAAACCAAACAAGTTCTTACAATTGTCCTCTTGAATTTCATGATCATAATTTTTAAAGATTTCAAAACATTTGGTCAAAGCACATCTATATTTCTTGTACATTCTTTTCCTCCTTAACTAGTCTCATGGGATCTATAAGTTGACCAAAGACTGTGACAGGAAATTAATATGATTGGTCTCAGTGGAGTTAATTTCATGATTGTTAGTCGTTCAGACCAAAGCTTGACGCGTAATTATATAAGGTAAAGAAAATCACATTTAATATCAATTATGAGGTCAATATATGTCACAGCTAACACTCTGTTGTCACTTCATTACATTTTAAGTGACCGAACCCCACAGAATAAATAGTGCAGTCCATAATTTTGACCCTATCCTCCACATCCCACACACTGGGATACTTAGGCGCTAAAATGTGCTACTGTGGCCTACATGCACCCTGTTTAGTGCAAAATTACTTTATTCATATACAAACTCATCATGTACAAGTTTATTACTGTCGTTATGCATACTAAACGAAGAAAGATTCCCTGATGTGAGGCAAACCTGGCGTACAGTATTTGCATCCTAGCCTGGCTCATGGAAGGACCATTATTATCCAAGAATTTTTGCACCAGCAAGTTTTAATGAAGGGAATGCCGAGAATTCTCCAGTCATAGCAAGCATTGACTTATGTTCTAAATTGTGAATAACCAGAGTATGCACCTGGGCTCTTTATGTGTTTTCCATACTACCATGCTTTGGTTTGGACTTGCATGCCAACATGTACAATCTGTTTAGAACATGGGTGCGTGCATTCAGACAAAGCCAAAATATGTGGTGGCAGTTTATGCGATTAGGGGTCAAAACTCAAAAATGAAATAAATCATAAAGTAAAATACTGTTAGAATACACCTTTACTCCCTGCCTTTAGATATCCAATTTTACAAAAATAGAAAATGCAAAAAGTGTATCTAGTTTTAGGAACGCCTGTGTGCTTTCATAACGCTCCTAGTGCCCAAGGATGTGATGGGGGCACCAGGAGAGAGAATAAAGGTGAGGACCCACATGCAAAGGACATTAAATTGATGGCACAGCACTCACTCGGGTCAGCCCACTAATCACATCTAATTCACTGGTCGTAAATTCTGTGGAGGCTCTTGTTAGGGAAATGGTGTCAGTACTTGATCAAGATGTTTGTCGTCAAACAAACTCGGCTACGCGTTTGATGCACCTTAAACAGTGCAAAGAAAGTGCGGCTGAGATCTCTATCGCATTTCACTGTCTGACTGCAGAGACAGGCTGGCCAGAGGCTCCTCTTATGACTGTGTTCAGTCATGCTCTTATTGAGGAGATAAAGGATGCGTTGGCTACATTGGAACCCTGTTCGACTTTAGACTCTTTAGTTCGTCCTGCCGTGCGAATTGGCAGCCGTATACGCGGACATGAGAGGGAGAAGCTAAACAGATTGCCGCTTGCTGATAATGGGGCTAAAGTTGCTAGTGGTGAGTGCGGCTCCTATTCCACCCACTGAAAGTTCTACTCCGGTTGAGCCCATGCAAGCTGATAGGTTTACTAGTTCGACTGTCAAACAAACTACTTGCAGAAGAATAATCTGCTTTAATTGTAATAAGCCAGGTCATACCCGTCCACATTGTCTGAAGCCTCAGGGAAATGGAGAACCCCTCTAGCGATTTGGGGGGCGCTAGAGGGGCAGACCCAATTTCTCTTCCGAACTCTAATCCCTGCTGAACCGACTGTGGGGAGCAAAAAAGCGTTCGTGGATTCGGGGGCAGCAAATTGTTTCATGGATATTGAGTGGGCTAGGAAGCACTCCTTTCCCACTGTAATGCTTTCACAGTCACGCTCTGTCAGAACTTTAGACGGTCGCCCGCTTGGAACGGGAGTTATAACCAAAGTTTCTGAACCGTTAAATATGTCTATTTCCTTTGGTGGCTACTCAGAGGAGGTTCGGTTTTTTATTATCAGTTCCCCTGCTTTTCCCATTGTTTTAGGGCATTCTTGGTTTCGGGAACATAGACCTTGCATCAGTTGGGGGGAACAGAACAATCCTATCGTTCGCTGGGGCACCAATTGCAGCTTCTAGCTTGCCCTCTAATGTTCCTAATGACTATGCTGATCTCGCAAAAGTGTTTAGTAAACAAAGAGCATCAACGTCACCTCCCCATCGTCTGTACGACTGCGAGATCAATCTCCACCCTGGTACAAGTCCTCCTAGAGGTTCGCTATACTCGCTGTCAGGACCTGAGTGTAAGACCATGCAAGAATATATTCAGGAAGCTCTTGCTAATGGTTTTATTCGGCCGTTCATGTCTCCTGCCGGAGCAGGATATTTTTATTTTGTGGGAAAGAAGGATGGCGGTCTGAGACCCTGTATTGATTATAAGGATTTGAATAAGATCACCATTAAAAACCGGTATCCCCTTCCATTAATGAATTCCGTGTTTGAACGTCTGCAGGAGGCGTCATTTATTACGAAGCTAGATCTTTGTAACGCTTATAACGGGAGGGGGACGAATGGAAGACGGCATTTAACTCTCATGACGGGTACTACGAATATTTAGTCTTACTGTTTGGATTGGTTAATGCCCCCTAGTTGTTTCAGGCACTCATTAATGACGTCCTCTGAGAGACATTGGAGAAGTTTGTCTTCATTTATCTTGACGACCTTTAGATTTTTTCTTCAACACTCTTGGAGAATAAACAACACGTTAGATGTGTGCTTGAGGCCCTCCTTCATGCCAAGCTTTTTGTTTAAGTCGAGAAACGTGTTTTTCATGCCAGAACTGTCTCATTCTTGGGCTTTATTGTTCCTAAGGGGCCGGTTCGTATGGACCCGGACAAGGTCAGTGCGGTCAGGAATTGGCCTGCGCCTCAGAGTGTTAAGGAGGTTCAACGCTTCCTAGGCTTTGCTAATTTTCATAGGAGGTTTATCCATAATTTTAGCGCGGTTGCTGCCCCCATTATTGCGCTCACCAAGAAGAATACCTCCTCAGCATTTTTTTGGTCTCCAGCAGCTGATGCTGCCTTCCAGTAATTAAAGAAATATTTTAGCTCAGAGCCCATTCTGGTTTTGCCCGATCCCTCCCTCCCATTTGTTGTGGAGGTAGATGGTTTGGAGGTGGGCGTGGGTGCTATTTTGTCCCAGCGCCCTTGTTGGGATAATAAGCTACACACATGCGCATACTTCCTCTGATCTTTGTCCGCCGCGGAAGGCAATTACAGCATTGGTGACTGGGAGTTAATGGTGGTCAAGCAGGTGCTTGAGGAGTGGCGCCACTGGTTGGAGGGAGCTGCCTTTTGTGGTGTGGACCGACCATAAAAACCTCCAGTATATTCAGCAAACCAAGCAACGTAATTCCCGGCAGGCGCGGTGGTCATTATTCTTTATATGCTATGATTTTACACTGACCTATCGCCCGGGCACTAAAAACATTAAGCCTGACGCCCTGTCACGGATTTACGACCGCTCTGACCGCAATCCTACCCCAGGGCTAGTTATTGCGGCTATTGTGAATTGTAAATACTTCCCTTCAGATACTCAATGACTCAAAGGTATCTAGATTGAAGTCAAGCCTGCTCTTAAAAACCCCCAAGGTCTCTGCCTCAACAATATGGTCAGGCAAGCTATTCCACATCAAAATTACTCTTTCCGAATATCAGTGGTAAATTTACCTTTGGTCAACTTCCATTTGTGACCCCGAGTTCTACTAACCACACTTAGTTGAAGGAATCCTACATAATTCACTTTCTTAATCCCTTTAACATATTCAAAGCCCTCAATCAGATCACCCCTTAGTCTCCTTTTCCTAAGACTAAAGAGATTAAGGATCTTCAGCCTCTTCTCATAGCTTTCATCTTTTATACCTGGAATTAGCTTAGTGGCTCTTTTCTGAACTTTCTCTCGAGCCACTATATCTTAAAGTATGGTTCCCGGAACTGTAAACAATACTCCAGATGTGGTCTGACGAATGTATTGTATAAAAGAAGCATCACCTCCTTAGATTTGCACTCAATACTTTTAGCAATCTATCCCAGCATCCGATTGGCTTTTTTAACTCCTACGGCACAATGGCTAGAGCCTGTGAGGGTTTAGTCAATAATCACTCGCAGATCTTTCTCGTGTGGACCACATTCCAGTTTTAAACCTCCCATGAAGTAATCCTGTCTAATGTTTTCATTACCTACATGTACAACTTTACATTTCGCTGCATTAAATTTCATTGGCCACATTTCTGCCCAATTCTGGATTCTATCCAAATCATTCTGAATCATTTTAGTGGACTGTAAATTATTTGCCAAACGCATCAGCTGCAAATTTATCTCAGCTAATTCCACAAATTTGCCTTGCAGAACCTCAAACCTACCCTTACCTTATGTCATTTGTCCCAACATGGACTATGACAACTGGATCTCTCCCCGCTCTTGTCAGGAGCTTGTCTGCATGCTCCAGGTGGTCTCCTACCTGGGCACCAGGCAGGCAACACACCATACGAGACTCCTTGTCACGCAAACAGACTAAGCTATCTATTCCTCGAAGTATTGAGTCCCCCACTATCACTAACTCTCTTTTCTGAGGGGTAGAGGCCAACAGGATGCCCTGCTGCTCATCACTCCCCTCACTCTTAGGGTCAGGGGCTAATTCGAGTTCCTGCAAGGGCCAGAATCGGTTGGACACCTCAACCACTAAGAGCTGTCCCTGTACGGTCTGGACACCCAATCCTGCGCTGTCGACCTACAGTCACCCAACTTTCTCTCCCTGCCTGCCCTGGGATCCCTGTGCCACCCTGCTTTGGCATACACACCATTTCTCTAAACGACATACTACTTAGTTCCTCTAGGAACTCTACTGATTGCAAACTATGTCGCGCCGGCAGCTGGCCCTGAAGATCAAGGATCTTGCTCTCCAGATGCTCAATTAGCTGGCACCGGTGGCAAACAAAACCACCCTGGAAATCTCTTTCCAAAAGTGCGATCATCCTGCCACCGTCACATAGTGTTGGGCACATTTTGAACCCCCTACCTAATGACCTCGCTCACTCTAGATAAAAGAAAATTACTAAAGCCGAGACTAAAGCTGAGGAACCACAATTTGTTAATTTATTAACGTAAGAAGCCCTAAGCAGCAGTCACAATAGAAACCCTGGGGAAACTATGTAAACAGACTATAGCCTCTTTTAACTTGGGCTTAGTGTCAGTTAACCGAAATGAAATACCAAATTGAGCCAAACTGTATTTGTAATAAGCACTCCTAATAAGCCGACTTGAGTTTATCTAGTCCCAGTACTAGTAAAATACTAACCTAAAAATATCACAGGGCTTAGCTGAGAACTCAGATAAAACAGACTGGCTAAAACGCCCAGGAGAAACTGGAGGAGGGAGGAGGTGGAGCACTCCAGTAAAACTTACCGTTTAAACTCCAACCTAACCGAATGGGACTCAAGTGACTGCTGCCCTACTAACTGAATACTAAATCTCAGGTCCCCAGCCAAAAATGCAAACAGTTCTTATCTGGCTAGCTAGCCACAAATACAACCAAGGGTAACGGAGAAAATAGTATTGCCCCGGTTCCCTTTACTTAAAACGGACCGAATAAACAAGTCGTTTACTATGTGAGCGAACTAAACATGGTACCTCCCCAAACAAGCTGTCGCTAAGCACTCAAACAAGCAGTTAAACTTTAATCAGCTGATCAAGGCACAGCCACCGCAGGAAAATACAAAGATACGGTATTTACAATGTGTTTAATCAGAAGAGCTCTTTGGAAATAATAAAATGCGAAAAAGACAAAAACCCTGGTTCGCATTAATTTTCAAGTTTGGCAATGCGTTTATGCGGTAATGCAGTCAGGATGGAGAACGAAGGGGACTAAAAAACCCTGGTGAACGTCAATATTTATTGGCTAGAAGACTGTATGAAAGGCAAGTGACCAAGTATGAAACTAAGCTGGGTTATATACTCAGCAACAAAAGTTTCTGTGACACCATTTATGTGTATGTTATAAATGACACGCAAAGATCTCAATGCAATCAATATGTTTATTTAACAGGAGAAACACTGACTTTTCAGTGCCAACGTCACTCAAAACGAAAAATGTCATTTTCATGCGTCATGAAGCACTTGTCTGACGTCTAACCAATTGTGACCTTCACACTTCAATACCGGGTGTGACTTCCTCGTGCCATGATGCAAGCAACGCATCTCCGGCGCATGGACCGAATCAGATGTGCCAGAAATTGCTGTGGGATGTCATTCCAAATCTGACGTAGACGTTGTCGCAATTCCTGGAGTGTAGCTGGCGGGTTATCCAACCGCCGCAAACGTCGATCCATCTCGTCCCAAAGATGCTCGATTGGGGACATGACTGGGGATCTGGCTGGCCATGGCAGGACATTGACATGTTGTTGCATCAGATACTGCTGTACAATCCTTGCAACGTGTGGTCTGGCGCTATCATGTTGCAGCGTTATTCCGGGACCATGTTGCATCAAAAACGGTACCACCAATGGCCGTAGCACTTCATCGCGATATCTTTGACCTGTCAGATTTCCATCAATAACAAGCAAATCTGTTCTGTTTCTAGCCGTGATCCCTCCCCAAATCATGACACTACCACCTCCAAAACGATCAAATTCCTGAACACAGTTGTTGGCATAACGTTCTCCACGTCGACGGTATACACGTAAACGACCATCACATCGGTTAAGCATGAATCTTGATTCATCAGTGAAGAGTACAAGATCCCACTGACGTTGGATCCACCGTCGATGTTGTTGTGCCCACTGTAGACGCAGTCGTCGGTGTTGTACTGTGAGTATTGGACGTCTTGCTGGCCGACGTGGGACAATGCCAAAATGACGGAGACGGCGACGGATTGTCTGTGCAGACAGTCGCCTCAAACCAGGTATCGTTCTTGCAGTTATGGTTGCAGGTTGGAAATCGATTTCAGAGATGGGTTGTTCGAATCCAGTTGTCCTGTCTGGGAGTGGTTACTCGTGGACGGCCGCTGCGAGGACGGTCTCTGACATGTCTTGTCTGCTGATGACGCTGCCATAAGTTCCAAATGGTGTTTCGGTGGACATTCAGGCGATGAGCAACTTCCCTCTGCGAGGTTCCGGATTCAATCATCCCAATGGCCCTCCACCGATCATTTTCAGACAGTCTTGGCATTTAGAGGGTAGAGTTCCTGATCCGAAATGGCTGTGTTTTCGATAAGTGATGCTTCCGTCGTTCATCAGGCACAATGTGAACATTCCAAAAAATTTTCCTCTTTTATTGCCATCCACAAGCATGATTTACGCACATTTTCACGTGCAAAGTCATTTTCTCGCATTTTCATGATTTCCATTTCAATGTTGTGTTTACGTGTACTGTTTCAGTCTGATATCACCATGTATGACAATTTCATAATTGCGTTATGAAAAATAATTAAGAATATTGGTGTCACAGAAACTTTTGTTGCTGAGTATAGTTAGACATTCAGGTAATTCGATAATATTCTTGGCGTTGAGAGCTTGCTGGGGTTCGTTAGCTAAATCAGCTTCAGAAAAACCAGGCGACAGTACCTCAGTCCTTGAAAACAACTGTTTTACTTTGTATATCGCACAATTCACTTCGACAATTATATTGCGTTTAATTTATTCTGTAAATTTAGCGTTTAAATTTATTTTACTTTACCTCACTTTGCTCCTGGGAGACTGAAACCCCCCCAAAGAAAACCCCGTTGCCTTTGTTTGACTAGATTAGCGACTTAATTTGGCTTTTTGCTTGCCGAGTTGTTACAGGGGGGAAAAAGGGGAAAGAGAAGAAGGAAGATTCTCCCTGCTCCTACTGCGACAAAGGTTAGACCTCGAGAGCAAATCTTCTAATCTCTATTACTGTTTGAGTCTGAACGCACAAATTATTTTCAGAACACCCCGTTTAAACAAGAGTAAATCTTCAGCTTCACTCCCACATGTCTTCCTCTGTCTCAACCCAAGCAGAATGATCACCAACGAACAGCGCTACAGCACAGCCAGGAGGTCAGCAACAGCAACATACAGTGCAAATAAAACAAAATATATTCAAGGGAATAAAGACTAGAAACTAACCAGGGTTGTTGCAAACTAAAATATTACTATGTTAAGCCACACGCATGTGAACGGGAAAAGCAAGGTATAAACAGAGGGTACGGTAATTATCTTAATTAAAACCAGGTGTGAACATGACGAGTGAGAATGGGATAATTGGATTATTTAGGAAAGACAGGTAGCTGAGGAAATAGGAGTGCCTAACAGAGGAAGGCATTACAGCTTTGAATATCTACGTTTTTTTATGTCGAATGTGATATAAGTCCAACTAACATCACATATTTCCGTTATCATGAAATATAATGACTTCAATTTTGTGATCATTGTTTATTGATTTCTATATTATTACTAACATTTTGTGAAGTATAATGTTTCACAACAAGAACCGGTAAAATGCGTATTGATACCATACAGGGTGTATCAAAAAAAGTTTACACTTTGAAAAATGTCTCCAAAATCGCAATACAGGTAATATAATTTTCCAAAAATCTGATTTGATGTATTGATGGACCATGCTCTCTTGCTCCAATTGACACTTTGTTAGTCGCCTGCTGTTCCGCTTGAGTGAACTCGGGTTGTTTATTTTCACCCGATTTAAACTGGCTCGCACACAGAATTGAGAGGGTTAAAAATGAAACAAACACAATGGTTGGCAAGTTCAGACATTTCATTTCTTTCTTACCAATTTTCGTGAAAATTAGATAAACCCTTTGTCCGCTACCAGCCCGCCAACTTCAGACTCGGATTGCCGAGGTTGCCATTTTAAGGCTGGATCCTGCAATGGTCCAACGGTCTGTTTATGACATGATGCTGTGTACAAAAGTATGGAGCCCATGTCGAAGACTGAAATTGGAAAACAATATTCCCTGAACCATGGACTTAAGTACAGTCATGATGTTGAAAGTGTGCTGAGAATAGCAAAATGTGAGTCCGATGTTAACAAAAAAAAATTAACAAAGTGGGCTGGTAGCGGACAAAGAGTTAATCCAATTTTCATAAAAATTTGTGAGGAAAATATTAAATGTCTAAATTTGCCAACCATTCTGTTTGTTTTGTTTTTAACCCTCTCATTTCTGTGTACAAGCCAGCTTAAATCGGGTGAAAATAAACAAATGAAATTAAATAAATAAAAACAAATAAACAATCCATGATCACTCCTGCAGCAGGCGAATAACAAGGTGTCAATAGGAGATTGAGGGCATGGTCCATCAATACATCATAATGGATTTTTGGAAAATGATATTAAAATAATGTATTTAAATGAAATATTAAAATCTCTCAATTTTGGAGACATTTTTCACTTATTCATTATTTTCATTTATACACCCTGTACATATATGTAAACTTAAAGGGATGGTTCACTTTTTTTGAAGTGGGGTTGAGCTACATATTGCCACTACGTACATTAGATGCAGTAGAAAGCTCTCTGATCTCCCCCAGGTTGCCCCTCCAGCGCATAGTGCTGGGTGAAGGATTTAGGCGATACACTGTTGTGAACGGTCCGTAAGTGACAGCGTATTTTTGCGGCCTAAAAGAGGTCCTACCTGAAAACTCTCGAAGTCAGCGTTGATGTCACGGACGCGCCACCATCTTGATTTGGGGGAAAACAAACCGACCGCCCCCCCTCTATTCGCGCAGAGGGAATAAGATACCGGTGTCTTGTCTCGCGAGCTTTGACCTGAACCGTTTATTTTTTTTCAGTAACATGGCCTTCCACTATGTAGAAACTGTAAATGGAGACGAAAAGGCAAGATATTTGACCAAATTCAAACTTATCGGTCTTGGATTTTGTCCATACAGAATCTGCAGTGCATAAAAGCCTTGTCAATTACTATACAAAGCAGCTGATCGCCCACAATAGAAACCGAAACTGATAGTAATTAGCTGAATAAGTGCCCTTCAGCGACAACAGTAACAACATCGTGAAACTCTAAATCACGAGTGCTATTAGATAAGAAAATACTGAAACTTAGCCTGCTCTAGGAGGAATCTGTAGCTAGCTTCTGAAACCGCCAAAGGCATTTAACTGAGCACACAGCAGTCAGCTGGTTCAATAAAGTTGCTCGATGCAGTGCTTAAAAGCCTCGCCAATTACTATACAGACCAGCTGATCGCCTGCGATAGAAACCGAAACTGATAGTTATAAGCTGAATTAGTGCCCTGCAGCAACAACAGCAACAAAAACGTGAAACTCTAAATCATAAGTGCTATTAGATAAAAGAACACTGAAACTTAGCCTGCTCAATCTGTAGTTTTATCCAAGCACGGTCACCTAGTTGTCTTTAGGACACCAAAGCCATCTAATTCAAGCTAGCTAATTAAAGGAAATAGGGTATGGTTGGTAGCTGGTTATCCGTTAGCGCTGATCCCGAGATGGGCAGGCTGAGCTGTCAATTTCCCTTATTGATCAATGTACCGACAGTGGATAAAGTGCATTCGTATCTGTCATATCCATGTTGAGCGCAACTAGCCACAGCTGCCGAAGTCCAATATCCTACAAATGAATGTGGTGGGAGCTGTAAGTGCACCAGGATACAACTTTGCTTTCACATCTAGGAAAGCAGCACACACGGACTATTTTCGAAATGTTTGCTCAAGTTAAATGACCGTGCGAATTTGCAACTGCAGTTACTGTGACCCAAATAGCGGATTGCTACAGCTCGCACTTTACTCCAGTGGAATATGTCATTTGGTTAGTTCAAGAGCAACTGTGTTTTTTTCCGAGCAGCTGAAGTGCTGTAAATTTTTGCAATATAGCGTACAATTAAAGTGGTGTATTATCTTCAGGTATGACCTCTTTTAGGCTGTGAAAATATGCTGTTACTTTGGGACCGTAAACAACCCTGTATCGCCTAAATCTCCACTTAGCACTATGCACTGATACGGCTACCTGGGAGAGATCAGAAAGCATTCTACAGCATTTATTGTACATAGTGGCAATTTGCAGCTCATACAACCCCACTTCAAAAAAAGTGAACTATCCTTTAAGGACTGGCATTGCTCCACATAATCATTTTTGCTGCCATTATGGCGACAAAACTGATCTCACTCCCCCTTATATATTGTGAAGTTATCGCATTCAAATGCTGCAACAGATCTGAATGATTTACAGATTGCTATATGGCCATTGATACTGTTGCTTAGACAAACCTGCTCAATTCAAAAAGGCAGACAGCTCTCTACCTAAAATGGCAGCCCAGACCACCATTCGGGAATGTAGTCTGTGTGTGAGTTTCCTCTTGTGGAAGTAGAGTCAGTGATATGCCCTATGAGGACTAGGTATGCACATCAGTCATCCAAGTTAATTGGTCACAACAGCAATACAACAGAATTGGGAATAATAAAATCAACCCTTATGTTTTAAAGACCAAATTCTTGTTTTCAATCTTGTCCTGACTCAAAATTCTGTATATGTTATCTGACCACAGGGGAGATAAGGAGATAAACCACACTTGCAAACAAGATTTTTTTTTCCCACAAGTTACCTCCAGAGAAGGTTTTCCTTTTTTTTTAATGAAATAACGAAAGGCTGTACTTATACTCACAAAATACTGCCAATGTATAAAATTAACACAGTGTTGTTTATTCAAAGACTGCTGTGGCTGTCCATTTTATTTTATTTAGTTCTTTTACTTTTAAACAGTGGAGACCACTTTTAAGACTCTAAACAATCCATGTTTTACCATCGGCTAGCATCACTCCTTTAATAAAGATTCACAGCTAAAGAGAATCATCAGGGATTTGGAAAAGGCAGATCATTAGCCTCCTCTAGCATTATGAGTTCATATTTTTCTTGTCAGTTCAGATGGAGAAATACATACATCAAAGATATCCGAGTCCAATATCTCTGCATGGCCTTTAGTCACAGTCTGCAGCAGCTTTATACATCCCTTGAGTCAGCATAACTGATCATTACGAATGCTAAGTATTTGGCTTTTGGCTTGAGGCTAGTTGTATTGATCATGCAACTTTCCTCATGCCAAAGTGACCATTGAACTGCACTTTTGAACTTGATTCCTCATGAAATTTCCAGGAGTAATGACTTAAAGAGAATAAAACTTTTAGTTGAAAATGTGTTGAGAAAACTTTTTTTTTCTTTTACATCCAACGTCCTTGTTGACAAGTTTCACAGTGTTTCTGGTTGTTTGTGTCTGTGTTCTGTTTTGGTCATTGATTTCAGTTGATTGATCGATTGTATGCTTACCTCCCGTCACTCTTCGGCACATTCCTAATTTTGCTCATTTTACGTTTTTCTCTTTGTCTCTCGTATAACAGCCCGCCAGTTTTCAAAGTTCTTTGCCAGATTATCTTATCAATTTGTGCCTGTTTCTTGATCACTTGCATTTTTTTGTGTTCTTCCAATTTCTGCATGCATCCTTTTTCTGCCTCCTGTCCCTCGTGTTCATATTTGTCACACCCCTTGTTTTCCATCGGTTTACCTCTTCTGTGATCCTTGATTCCCATCCTCACCTTCCCGCTCCCCTTCAGAGTGACATCCTGGACTAAAGCCAAGGTACGGATCATCTACCACAAGCTGTCTTCTCTGTATAGCTCCAATTTCTGTGTACTGACCCTGGGCTGTTCACCTTCCTAATAAAGGCTGGTTTTGCTGTCCCTGGTCTTGCGATTGATTCCTTTTTCCCTGCCATTGTTGACTATTTTTCAAGTATTGAAGAGAATTAAATGAAGGAAAATGCAATACTTTTTAAAATAGGCCATTTTTTTGTGGATGGCATTTTTTCATACCTGCATGAGACACGATAGAAAGCCATATATTCACAGAAATAAAGTATTTATACTACCTAGGGAATATATAAACTATCTATGCTACTCTCCAAATCAATTCATTGCCTGCATAGCCAGAAATCCAATAACGAATAAATGACAAAGCTTGATCTTCCGTTAAAATCAATTATATGGAATGGAAATACATATGCTGCTGTGAACCGCAGTGCAACACCGCAGCGCTCAAATCTATAACCACCCTCTGCAGTGCATTATGTTGCACTGATGAGAATTACATGCTCCTATTCGTTCCACTTATGTTGTTTTAACAGGATTACAGTTGAGCGTATCCGATTTTGCAATTGAGTCAGGCTGAATCCTCATTTAATAGAGCTTTCTCCCGGTGTATTACTGACATTTTATTTTATTTTATTTTTTCTGAAAATGAATTTCATTGTAGTCATTTTTCTCCAATAGTCTGACTCCATTTTTGTTGCAGTTAATTGGCATGCAACACTCTTTACAGCCAACCATCTCTCAAGCAGTGAGTTTTGACCAGCCTCATTCCTAACTTGTCACAGTGGGCTTGCTGTCATTACTAACCAGTAAGTGCCCTCAGACCTGCCTCCTGGATGTTTGCATTTTTCACTGCCGGCAAGTCTACTCAGCTAACAGCTTTCACAATATATTACCAGCAAGAAAAGGCCTTCTCTCTCTCCCAGACTCTCTTCTTCGATGAGGAATGAGGATTTTTTTTTTCAGCAAATAGGCAACCATTATTGTTTTACAAATTGTTTAGTACCAGGAAAAATGATGAAGAGTTGGCTTTAGCTTCTGTGATTAAAAGGTGATATGAAAATGCAAATCAGCAATAAATGTTTCAAAATACTTTCAGTAATTGCTGAATGTATGTATTATTATGGAAAATGGCTCAGGAAATTACATGCAAAGGTATAGAAGCCAGAGTGTGCAATGCATCATTATATGCCACAACGAAGTGAGGGAAGAGAAAATGAAATATAAGTGAACTGACCTTTACCTAACAGCAGGTTTTGATGATTAATGGTACTTACCAAGCAAAGCGTTTTCTCACTCATTTTCTCTCCACTGGGCCAATGTTAATGTAATTTCAGCCATTAGAAATTGTGTTCACTGCACATTTTGAAGGAGGGATGTTACCCAATGAGTATTCAAAACCTGAATCAAATGACTGGAACTCAAGAAAAAACTGTTTTTCTTTTTTTTTTCTCCCCAAATCACAAAACTTTTAAATCCCATCATGCATATGCCAAATAAAAACAATTAAATTTTGTATCAAGATCTTAGTATTTTGACAAACTGTATGCTTACACATTTCTTGTGTTTTGCCAAAACTCCCATCATGCAACATAACACGTGCTACTTAAAGTAACGCACAAATATTTTCCATTTATTTATTTATTACATTATTTCTTCATTTGGAAATGGTAATGTGGTCTAGAATCTCATCACTTAGAATTTTGGCTTCTTATAAAGCTGACCACTATTTACTCTGGCGTCACTGTCATTCCACTTTGAGTCAGTGCAATACTTTCATCTGTGTAAAGAGGTTGTAATTCATTTTCACTGGTCATTCTTACTTGAGGAAGACGGTTGAATTATACAATTGAATAGAGGTTGACGCAGTCAGCAAAACTGTGATGCCAGAAATTTGCTAAATATAAATGTAACCTGAAATAAAGCCATCACGTTTAGCATTTATTGCAAATATTTTGTCTTCAATATACAGTCTGCATACCACGGACATAACCGGATGCTGGGCATCTTCCCCAGTGACGTTCTGCCAGACCTATACGTCAGCCAACATCATGTTCTGTTTGTTTCTTGGATAAACTGACTTCTGTCTTGTCTTCAAAATGTGAAGCACATATTAAATTGGATTCTGGAAAGGTGATTAACCTGCTAGATCCCCTTTTGTTGATTGTTTCAGCAGAGGCATGTTTCGGGTCATTGTTCTCTTATGACCTTGGAGTGTTATCCAGTGAGATTTTAGACAATGGGTTTGGGGAGCAAAATTAGCTAGTTTTAATTCTGGCCATACATGACCAAACATCCACGGATCAGGAGTATTTTGGATAATCAGCAGTTTCTTTATTTCTCTGTTCCTTCTTCTTTCAATTCCCATGGTATGGGCTATTACTCTGCTTACAGTTTTGGTTCAAACACAGTGCAAATACATGTCCAGTAACCTTTGCTTCCATATGATGCAGAAAAATGACTGCATTGCCTGTCGAGTTCAAAGACTTCACGTGCAAAAATCATGAAATTATCAAAAATTCACACCGACAGTCTCAATTTCCTTTTTTCACAACCACTGTGCTACAGTATAGGCCAGAACAACAAAAACATATAAAATGCAGACATAGAGCAGATCCTTGGAAAAAAAAGAAAAGAAACAGAGACAACAAATTGAGAAAAAAGGTTCCCCTGTAAAGACGTGGCAGATGGGATGAGGCCTTATTGATGTGTGATGTGCACTGGACCTGAGGGTAAAATCCACCGAGCTGCACTCAATAGAACATGTTTTCAGCCGAGATGACGAATGACTTTAATTGCTCAGCTGAAGAAACTTAAATTAACTACCTGGTTTTCCCACCTGATATCCCGATTTCAGAGGTTAGGAGTGATCTCCACTGATCACTGAAAAAGTAAAACAAAGCTGTTGTTCATTCATTGTGTTTTTTCTAAGTATGTATTTTTTCTTAGTTTCTTTCTCTCTCTAATAGCTGGAAATTATCACTTGTTAATCTTCTAAATGAGATCATATAAACTGTCTTTGATTGTCATTTTTGTGTGACTAGAATGTTCCCTTTATTTGTCTTCTTCCACGGAACAAACAGGCTGGTTTAGGAGGGGCACATTTTCTGATTGCGCTGGTTGAGAAGCGCTAAATTCTTAATTTTTTTTTCATTATCATGGCAATGTCTTTGTTAGCGTGGCTTTAATGCCATGGTGGCTAGAGTAAGAAATAAAAAAGAGATGTCTGCAATACTTCTTGGAATTGGCACAGACATACATAGGCCTACTTTTACAGCAGCAAATCGTGGGCCTGCTGATAAAACCTTGTATCTTCAAAATGATAAATTTCACAGGAAAATAAATAAACATAAAATAATGAATATATATAAATTGACAAATTTAAAATATAAATAAAATAAAACCTGTTTAATTCTGCTTGAAAGATTAGTGGACATACAAGTTTTTGTTTCTTACCAGTTTGGAGATACAAGGTTTTATCAGCAAATTTAAAGTCTGGTTTGCGTTTTCCATGGACCACAACTACATTTTCATGGTTAATCAGAAAATCCTTGTTCCATGTTTTCCTGATAGCCATAATCAATGAGCTTTGTACACTCTGTGTCTCTTTTGGATCAGTCACACCTCTTTCATAAGGCCACCTACTTTCTGAAGTTAAGCGCTGTGGGCGTGATCGAAGCGAGTAGGGGAGAATACGCGTAATAGGCGGTAGGCAGAGAGCATGTTCTGGTGTGGCTGTGCATATGCGGGTGGTTCGTCGCCGGGTGAGTGGAGGGGGACGCAGATCCTGGAGGTCTTTGGGGCAGAAGGGAGTGTGCATTTTGTACAGTACAGTTACAGCAGCAACCTGTCTTCTATGGGTAAGGCTGGGGATGCAGAGTTTTTCCCGGGCAGTGTCTTGATCAACCCCAATTATTTTTAGGGCCTGGGCCTTCATCTGTATGTTATCCAGGAGGCTCAGGTAGGTCTGCTCGTCAAGCACAGTGAGGCATATTCCATGACGTTGTGGACCGGGAGCTTGAAGACCGCAGCACGGCTCTCTGTAGTGAGCTTGCTGGATTCTCTTCTGAGTGCCCCCAGTTTTTGACCTGCACAAGTGGAGATGTTGGTCAGGTGTTTTGTATGAAGGTACATTTGTGTCTTTATTATTCAATCAAAAAAAAGTTGCTTCAACCAAAAAACATAATTTGAATGAAAAAAAAACATTTTCAATCAAATAAAAAAAGTGCTTGAATGCAAAAATAAAATTGAGACCCAAAAAATTGCGTTTGAACACTGTGTTTCTTTGGCTGAAAAGGTTTTTTTTTTATTGCAGTGAGTTATTATTTGATTTAAATTTTTTTTGGTTGAAGCAACTTTTTTTTTGTTCCATGTTATGGGTAGGACATTTGTGTCTTTATTATTCAATCCCAAAAAATATCATTTTAATCAAAAAATATGTTTTCAATCAAAGAAAAAAGTCTTCAAATGAATTTTTTTGGGTCTCAATTTTATTTTTGCATTCAAACACGTTTTTTCTTTGATTGAAATGAAAAAAATTTTGAAGTCTTTTTTTTCCGATTTAAGTGAAAAAAGTTTTGAGGTCATTTTTCTCGCAGTGGGCGGAGGCTTCCCCATTGGTCAGACATGTTTGAGTGACAAGTGTCTACACCAATGACGCTTGAAATAGGAATGTCTTTCTAGAACGAGGAAGTCGCCATTCGACTCAAAAATGATGGGTTGATTTTTTTAACTCAACCATAGGATTGCTTGAGTTGGGTAAATTTTGTGGGTTGTTTTCTGAAATATTGGATAATTTGGTCTAACTCACTTTTGGGTTGTCATAGTGTCAGTTATGTGCCTGTTCTTCACAGGCTTTGTGCTTCCCTCTCAGAGGTCTCCCGTGGAAGTAAAATTAGCAACGGAAAGAGTTACTGGAAAAACATGTTAGTATTTTATATTTCAATTGTGTTCTTTTCCTCAGTTTTTGCAAAAAGGGATGCAAGCCTTAATATAGGTGGCATGATGTATACATCAGATTGATCTTTACACTAATTTACACCGACAAAACCGTACTTCACCGTCATTTTTTCCTAACTTTGCATAGTCTCAGCTATTTAGCTAGCTAAACTAACGGTTAGCCTTTACTGAAACTTCAAGTTAAGACCTGAGAAAAGAGTTCTATTAGGGTATGTTAGCTACTTAACCTGCAAATTATTTAACGTGGGTTTATTATTGCTGCGTAATGGAGTAGTGGAAATATAGGTGTTAACAAGGTAGCTGGCCAGCTAGGTGCTTCAGTTTGTTCTTTGCCATTGATTAAGAGCATCAGTGCTGCCACAGTTAGCTCACTCATGCGTTAGAGGGGGTAACGGTAACCATATCTTATCTTTGTTTTACTTCTGAGAAAGGTGACAAGTTTGAAAAGGATAGCTAAATGTACCATCATGTCCTGATATTAGCATTAGTTCCGCTAGTATTAATAATGGTAATATTAATATCTTGACTAAATTATGCCTCGACAATTATAATGACTGAACTGTGTGCTATTATGGGATTGCGTTAAGGCGGCAATTGTCTGAGTTGCTAAATTGCGAGTTAAGTTAGCTAGCAACCAAAGTTGCTCCAGTGTAAGTCTTCAGTCGGTTGTGTGTCCGTAGGACCTGAATGTTAGCTTACTTTGTAACTTCAGAGATGCCAGGTCTCACACATTAGGCATGAGTCTCTCCTCTTAGTGGCATTCACGTTCCTGTGCTGTAGTCAGCAATTATCCTATCAACGCGCGCAGGAGAAATTCACTCGCGGAATTTAAGTCATTGTGCATCAAGTTAATAATTTTCACGTGCATTACGATGGATTTCCCCACTAATGACACAGTAATCGATCATAACTCGGGAATTCTCACGTGTCTTTACTCAGGGATTGAAAGCAATGGAATTGCATAAAGACCTTTCAAATTGTCTTATTTCATTTACACAATTTAAACGATCATGAAATACATGCATTATTTCAAATCCCTGTGTAAAGAGAAGCACGGGAAATCCGGAGTCATAATCGCTTTCTATGTTACTTGTGGTGAGGTCTGCCTTTACTCAAGTGAAACTGAAACTTCAATACAAAATTATTTTAATACCACGTGAGAATCTCATTAAGCGTTCAATGAATAATTGCGGACTACGGTGAATAAAGCTAAAAAATGCGTGAGACCTTCGCTGAATGCATTAGACTTGGCATCTCTATAACTTCAGTTTTTCAAACTGTAAAATAGCACTTTATGATGAATGACGTCAATGCTGTCGGCTGAGGGAACGAAGTTGAGATAATGGAAAGAATTAAACATGACCACTAAGTTTGTTAGGCTTATTTATCAAATGTTGATTTACTGCTGAAAGAAAGCTATAACTGTAAAATAAAAATTCAGATTTATGAACTGAAAATAGATTAATTGAAGAGAATTGAGAAACTGTTAAGTATTTTTATAAGTCTTGTCAACTAAATTTGGTTGAATGGTGATGGATTAAGAAGTCATAATTTTTTTAAAAGATTTGTGCTCTGAAGTTGGGTGACTTGAGTTTATATTATGCCATTTTATTGTTCATTGAGAATAAAAATGTATTTAAATTCTTTATCAATGAAATCTGCTCCCTCTCTCTCTTCTGTTTTCTGTATATATAGCGATAATGGAAAGTTAACATTTTCAGGGGGTGCTCATCATAAATTGGGACATAAATGCACTTTTGAAGTGTTTTCTCCAGTTTTCTGTAGCCAGAAAAGGTTGGCTAAGGAGCTTTTGTTCAGGATGGAGAGAGATTGCCAGGTTGAATGGTTTGGAATAATAATGCTAGTTTTGTTTTTTTAAAAAAGTTAATGTATCATTAAATGATACAAAAATGAATCCATTCAGATGTTGAAGGCCTCTCCCCTGAAGACTCCTGACCGTGATGCTGTCATCCCCTGCCAACAGAAATTGGAAGACGTATGTGACCCAAGCTTTGAATCTAATTACACAATTGCTGTTTCAGTCACCATGCATGATCTCAGACTGTTATTATCATGTAATTACATTTAAACTTATGTTACATTTTCACTGAGTTCACTTAACCTTCACTAAATGCACAGCCATAAAATAATTCAAAGCTTGCCAATGAGCGAGACCAAGCACAGATTAGCAGAAGATACCTCCAGGGCTTTTTAATGAGCTGAAAACACCAAGGACAACTTGTGAAAGGAGCACAGACTGGAACAGTCGTCAGAAAGTCCAGTTCAGGCTATCGGCAAACAACATCAGAAACGGCGGTTCTACACCATGTTCATCAACAGTTCAGGGTCAGATGTTGGGTGGTCAAGATGATTTGCAATGCCTGTAGAACAAGGCATCGACTGTGTGGGAGTGGGGTCCATCTCTGCTCTGCAGGCATCTACAGAACAGGGAGATGCTGTACCTACTAAATTGCACAAGTTGCATCAGTTATACTACTTCTACCTAGATAACTGAAGATTTACAGCACTATGGCTTGAGATAAAGAGCTGACTAGGAAACTTCAGTCAGGCTGAACAATCTAGCAACAATTTACACTGACTTAGCGACTTACATAAACATCACATTAATCAATGGGATACGAAATGCGGAAGGAAACATGGATGGCAGGGGGTAGATTGAGTAGTTAGACATACTTTGGGAACAGTTTTTGGAGCATACTCAGCATTCACCAAAATGGACCCAATATTTCTGGAGGTAATTAAACGCATTTTCATTTTATTTTTGGTAATAACACCAAGCCCTGGCACTAACTTTTAAATCTCATAATCTAAGCAGCATACCTTTTTCAGTAAAGTTATGTATGAAATTGTGACTATAGGCTCACACAACATCGAAAATGTATTCTCAGGCTGACACCTAGCAGGTTGTTTGAACACACAACAAAAGGATGAAGTCTTCTGGAAAGAAAGAACATGTAAAATTCACTCAAGTAACATTTACATTGCAACCCTTTTCAGATATAAATCAAACAATTGACAGGATAATTTGGCTTTTTGTTACATTCAAATGTTAAATGATAAAAACATGCAACATTTCAAAATGCTAAGGGCAGGGCCGGCCCTAGCCTTTTTGGCGCCCTAGGCGAATTTGCTCAATGCCGCCCCCCCCCCCCCCCCGGCCTCAGGAAATACAAATACTTCAGAAAATAGGAGCATGGCTGGGTAAAACATCACAACTGTTTAATCTTTACGGAAACATATGGTAATGTATAACATTAATAAAATGAAATAAAAGGAAATACAACGAAATAGATGAAATAGATGGAATAAATCTGAAACTTGAAAAATATACATAAATAATGGATTTAAAGTAATAAATACTTATGTGCAACATCAAAACTGTCACAAGTAAAGTAAGTAAAAAATGCAAGAAACATGGTTTTCGAGTAATAAATACACAACAACAATAGTGCCATAACAACAAGAATCTTTCAGTGCTTTCAATATTTCAAGTAAAAATCTTTTCTCATGAGTATTTATCTGGAACTTCACAGAAGTGTAACAAGAAGGAGCCCACTGTCGTATAAATATGTTTTACCAAGAAGGTTACTGTTCAATGATTGAACGGCGAGAATTATTACACTGTGCCGTTTAAAAACAGAACGGTTTTATTATTGACGAAAAGTATCTAATGCATTTAACTTCTGTACACTCAGAAAGGGCGTATGGCTCCCTCCGTTGATTGGATGTAAAACAAAAGCTTTATTCCCGTAATTAATCAAGGCTCAGGCAGATGTCATGAAAGACGAACATGGAACGCCATATAACCACTTGTCCTCTTCTTACTGATCACTCGTTCGCTAACTTAAGATGCGCCCTCACGTCACGTGACGTAAATGGCCTAGTGACAAACATAGTCACTTTAGTTTATTTTATTTTATTTGCTATTTTTAGAGCTGTCAAAATTAACGCGTTAATGCGGATTAATCCATCATCATTATCAATCTGATTAAAAATTTTAACGCGATTAATCCATTTTCACGTTTCAGGGATTTTGAGTAATTCTGCGCTGCAAATGGATTAATTGCGTTAAAATTTTTAATCTGATTAATAGTGATGATGATGGATTAATCCGCATTAACGCGTTAATTTTGACAGCCCTAGTTATTTTGTTATGACAAAAACGTAAATGGGGCGCAAGTGGGCGTCACAAGACATTTTATGATTTTTATTTTTAAAAATTTCCAGAGGAGGAGGGCGCCGGCAGTGCGCCCCTCCAGCAGATGGCGCCCTAGGCGACCGCCTATGTCGCCTATGCCTAGAGCCGGCCCTGGCTAAGGGGACCACAGATGCAGCAGTGCTGGTAACCAGATTGGTGCATTATTAAGCAAGATTAGAAAGTTGAACCTAAAACCAGGGTTTTCAGTGTCACAGAGATGGTTCTGTGATATAACTTATGGTTCCTCAGATTGCAAATTTAAAGTTTGTCAAGCCAGCTCACACAAAGAAAGCCTGGATAATGTTTAGCTTGCTTTGTAATGCACCCATTTGCTCTCATAAAAAGTGTAAGCACTCTTTATAATAATACATTTGCATGCATTTGTAATGTGGAACACTGTCTGCTAGTCGTTTTAATTGTCAAACTCAGGAAATTTATGTTCCTCTGGCCCTGACTTGTTCATTTGGTTCTTTTTCTCCACTTTGAGCTGTTTTTGTTCAGTTTTGTTCTCAACGGCTATTCAGTGCTTCACTGTAAATCACTTTGAGCTGCAACCTATATATATGTGTGTTCTATAAATATTTCTGTCAGTGCAAGTCACATCCACATAATTTAGTTGTGCAAAGTTCAACTCCATGAGGATGAAGTCAGGAACTCCATTATTACTTTTGTTGCGCCATTTTTTTCCCCTTTCCCTTAATAGATGTGGGCTGTGTCCCATTTCGACAGCTGCATCCTTTGAAGGCTGCATTTTGACCAAGCATACCTTCTGAAACTGAAAGTGTGGACATTTGGTTCTTTTTACACAATTTTATATGCTGCCATTTGAAACAATAGTGTCATGACGGTGCGACAATGAAGGCTGCATCTTTGAAATACTGCAGCGCCTGAAATGGAACATGGCCATTGCCTCCCTGATGACCACTTGGCACCCAGACAATGGCTTCCTTGAAAAGACTGTATTGTGTGCAAAATTATGATTGTCCCAAGTCTTGAAACGTATCTTCTGACAGTGGCATGAGTCAAGCCATATAGTGCACAAACGCAGGAAATTAGTGTTAAATGTCAAGTAAAATTCAGGTGAAGGAGCCCCACAACCCCTGACAACACTGACCCTTCACTTTAAACTAAAATCAGGCTCTCATAGTCATCAACGTCTAACACACACTTGATCTGACAGGTAGAAATAGGCTGGCCATACCTTGAGGAAGACCTAGTGTCAGCACGTGTTGGTCTGTCTTGTTGCCTTGTTCATTAATTTAAAAATATCACCTATTGTTCATCCTTGATGGAGTGCCTGTATTTTTTCCTTGGGTATTTGCCTTATTTCATATTGGGCTTTACTCCCTGGAATCGTTTTTTTTTTTTTTTTCGCAACTGTGCCCGTCTTACAGAGCACCTGTTGGATAGCCATTGGATCCAGGTATCGCTTCCTCCATCCTTTTTTTTATAAGGAAAAAATATTTGTTTCAGTTTTTAGCCCGCTTGCCCCCAAGGCCCAACAGGCTTATGCTGTGCTTGGGGTCCCAAGTGGTGGTCTCTCATGCGTCAGTGCGTGAACTTTGGGGCTTGTCTGCGCTCTAGCGCCTTCAGTTTTTGAGCTAGCCTCTTGATATTGCATATGTGGGTTAATGACCATAAGGTCGTAGACGAGTTCGATTTTCGACCCAATCGGCCCTCTACTTCGACCAATAGGGGGCACTATCCTTGCACATTCAAGCCAAGTGGGCACAGTGGCATTGCCACTATTTTTAATTAAGGAAATTGTTTCGATTATTTGCACATTGAGCTGTCTATGATGCTGGAAGTGAACATAATCTATTTAGATATTTAATTTGATGTTCAAAAATATGGCCCATTATTAATGCAAATCTACTTAAATCTTTGCTTCTCTCAATCTTTCTTTCCACTGTTCATGATCTTTCACAAATACTTTGCATGTTAAACAACAAATCAACTCACTGTTGAATGTTTTTACTCTGAGAAGCAACTGCACTGAGTGCCCATCTGTTTGGTAAACAGTTGGCACTGAACTAGTACCAACAACATGATGCAAATCTCGCTGATTTATGATTTATGAGTAGCTCTTACTGACAACAGCAGCATATCTCAATAAAGGACAGACTAGTAATGAACACTGCCACCTCACTCACTGTGAAGGGTCAGCATTTTCAATTCCCCAGCAACTGTCAGTTAGTGCAAAAGGGGGTGGAAAAGGTGAGAGAGTGCATGCTAATGGGGTCTCAGCAGTGCATCTGGGATTTCATATTTTTTCATTTGGGATTCAGAAGGATGTGTAATGATGTGCATCGGGAAATTTTAACTGGTATCATGATGGTATGTTTCCACTGCTTCATTAGCTGGTATAGATAATAGGAGCTCCCCAGCCACAGGGGATTGAAGAGTTGATCTTAACTGAATATTCTTTATGTATTTTTTCATGATGAGTGTAAACATTCTGTATCACTCAGTTTGGCAAGTAAAGGACTTAGCCAGTGCTACTATTGAGTGCAGTTGGAATAGCGATGTCCCCATAAAATATAGAGTACAAATGAAAACGCACCACTTGAAAAAAGTCAATATTTAAGTTCAAATGAACTTCAATATAATTTTTATACAACAGCAACACTACAGTGACGTCATCCGACATGCCAGGAGCAAGAAATGCGAGAATTTCAAGTTAACTGTAACGCTAGGCAATTTTTTGCAAAAACGCAACATCTTGCACGCACACCACGGGAAAAATGAATTTCACTCTGAATTTGTACACACATTGCCTTTAAAATTTCACTTCTTCACTGACACTTGTGAAACGTCGACACTATGCCGCGACTTACAGCCCCTGAATGGGAACGTGCCATAGGCATGATTCAAATTGGCGCCAGCACCAGGGAAATTGCCAGGCAACTTCACTGCACACACACAACGATCGCAAGACTCCATCAAAGGTTTCTGCAAACGAGGAGCACTCGGGACCGTCCTCGACCGGGTCAACAACGTGTGACAACGGCACGTCTGGACCGTCAGATCGTATGGGATCATGTCCAAGACTGAACACTACCAGCGACAAGAACGGCTGCTCAAGTCCAAGGACGACGTGGATTCATTCACCCCAACACCGTACGGAACCGTCTGCGAGCTGCAGGCCTGCATGCACGACGTCCTTATTTCGGCCCCATATTGACGGATCGTCACCGAAACCAGAATCTACAGTGGGCAAACAGGCACCAGAATTGGCGACTACGACAATGGCACGGTGTCATCTTTTCTGATGAGTCCCCTATCGAGCACTTATGGGATGAAATTGGACGACGTCTTTCACGTCGACGCCAGATTGACAACATCCGAGAACTTGAGGTTGCCCTTGTTAAGGAGTGGAATGCTATCCCTCAGAACACTATCCAGAGACTGATCAACTCCATGCGACGACGATGCACCGCATGTGTCAATGCAAATGGCGGTCACACCCGTTATTGACTTTCCTGTTTGACCCCTACACCAGTTAAACCTCTCTCGCGCATTACCATTATCGTGAATGAAATTGAATGATGTTTACATTTCTTCTCAAATCATTCATTATCTCAAATGCATCATACGTATATACTTCACATCCGTGGAGCTATTCCAGATTTCGTGAGTGGTGTGTTTTCAGATGGACTGAGTATAGAATAAATAGAAACTCAACAAAGTAAAATATAATATAAGCAAAATATTACTTTAAATTACTTTTCCTTTAGCTTCCATCGTTAGTGACGAACAATCAGAACATATTGAGTGCTTCTGTTCAAAATAGATAACACAGATCAGCTAAAGTTGCACCAAACCACAGGAATTGCATAATTCATGACAAATCGGTTATGTACCCCCGCCCTCACATAGACATGAGGTCCTGTCTGACTTGGCTTTCTTCAAAAAAATGTTCCCAAAGTGACAGCACTGATTTATATGAAAGTTTTACTCAGTTTTTTTTTTTTTTTTGGTAGACTATTTAAATTGGTTCTGACAGTTTAAAATAACTGGACTGCAGACTGCATGAATACAAATAACTGGTCATAGAAGTTCAGCTATTGTGACCTTGCAATGTATTTCAGCAAATAAAAAAGCCCATGTAATTACATCAGCATTATATCAACCATCTACCATCTCACTTGCTAAATTTTATTATCGCCATCGGCTTGATGAACCAATATTGGTCAGTGATATCATGCAACGGCCAGGGGAAAATATGCAAGGTTTTTTTTTTTTCTTTCAGCTTTTTGATGTTGCAAAAAGAGAGAGAAAGTTATGTGGGTTACAGAGGTGGGTCATTCAATGTCTGGACACTGCAGAAACACAAACTTTGCGACGTCTGCAATTTACACAAACTCTTTGTAGACACCACTGATTTCAATTGCCTCCAGCCACCATTGGATGCTATGATATAAAAGTTATGTAGCTATAAAGTACCATAATTCTGTATGCCTCAGCTTTACAGGTTTTAATGATTCAGTATTTCACTGTCATAAACTATTTGTTTTTTATTCTGTGCACTCACTGTATGTGCTTCAGTACGAAGCTGTTCCATTTTTAAGGCAATGCATCTATATTGTACAAACTCAATTCCTTAAGTCCTGAGGAATTGGAACAATGTGAAAAATATTACCAAAAACAGCCCAAAATAATCTACAAACCCTTTTGAACTATATTCAATTTAAAGTATAAATTCAAAATGAGAACAGTTTTAATACATCAATTACACACACACACACACACACACACACACACACACACGCACACATACATGTATATTCAACACTTAGTTACACAATCTCTACTTTTACGAACTCTCAGTAGTTGTGTTGCAGCTGAGGAAACTAACTGTTGGAGTTTTGAAAGCAGAATTGTTCCCATTCTTGCCTGATATTGGACATCAGTCGGCCAACCGTCCAGGGTCTCTGTTGTTATGTTTTGAACTTCAGCGTATTCATGTGAGATGTGAGGTCAAGGCTGCAGGCAGTAGCTACATTCTGGCTATAAAGCCGCGCTGTTGTAGTACATTCAAAGTGAGGCGTAGCATTATCCAGCCGGAACAAGCAGAGGCATTCAAAGATGACCCAGGGTAGAGACATGCACTGATCAGCCACAACATTATGTGTGTTGCCCTAGTGTCTCTGAAACAGCTCAGTCAAACTGCCTTTACTTGAATTCCTGGATCCAGGATGTCCCAGCAGAACATGTTCCTGAGCATCACACTCCTTCCACCAGCTTGTCTTCTTCTCCACCTGCTTATCCTGGTGTTACCTCTTTCTTTGGTAAATAGTACACTTGTACCAGGCCAATGCAAATGATGTAAAGGAAAATAAGACTCACTGGACCAGGTTAACAGCAGGTGATTCAAGTCACATTGGGTATAAAATGAACTGTCACATAAGTCATGGCCATTCACCAGCAGGATGGTTCCAGGTTCATCAATTTTCCAAAAGCAGCTTGAACAAATCGTGAAACAGTTTGAGAACAACAATCTTACTATCGACGATCCATGATATAATGGGAACAACCAGAGCATGTGGAGGGAACGGTGTAATCTCTGCGTAAAAGACGAGGCTAAATACTAATCATTGACGCACATGACCATTGACATGCATATTTTGTTCTACGCTCCTACGACTTAGTATGACTCCTTTGAGCCATGCAACTTATTTTATTTTCAGATTATTCACTGTTAAACTCACAAAAGTGGCTTTGGACTTGCCTTAAATGCACTTGTGCTGTGCGCTGTAGATCGCGCACTTAGATTGTTGACGTGTAACCTTCAGCGTCAAAATCAATGTTGTTTATTGCACGGTAGTTAATTAATTTTGGCTGTAAATGAAAGCCTTGAATACTGTCCGAGATCCAAACGATTTCTATTTTAATTCACAGATAAAAAGTCAAGTCATTTTTGGACCATGAGAGAAACCCAAAGTATAACTCATTTAATGAGCAACTTTATTTTTGAAACATAGTGATGACAAAGTTCCATCCATCCTCCATCTAACCCACTTATCACTGGACTGAGTTGCAGGTGGCACTATGAGCGGGAGGCAGGAATACACCCTGGACAGTCCGTCACACCATCAGACAGATTACACACCTTTCGCTCAGACCAAGGGACAGTTTCGGAGTGCCCAAATAGAATGGCACATGTCTTTGGATTGTGGGAGGCTACTAATGCAGAGACAGGAAGATCATGCAAACATCACACAAAATGGCCTGAGGCTGGATTCAGACTTCTTGCCCTGGTGCAACAACACTATGGTAAAGTTCTCGCCTTATTTTTCAGTACATGTACATATTTTAACAAGTCCCCTGGAAGACAAGCCGTAGAAAATGATATACAGGTTAGCTGTACTCAATTGCCAGTCTGGATATTCACTTAAATCAAAAGGTATTTAGCATGCAAATTTTAACATCATCTCAAATGCTCTCTGTCATCATTTGCCAGTAAAGTTAAAACCACCATTATAATTTGTGTGACCAACAGTGACTGTCTATGTACATATTCTAGAATGAAACAGCTGTGAAGTAATCAGGCAGGATTGTTTGAAATGCCTGGTAATTAAAAGTGATATGTGCAACCAGCTGAGGCAAATGTTGACCTCCTCATAGCCTTGACATCAGTCTGGTGTATTGCAATATCATTTGAGTCAGAGCTACACAGCTTGTGTCAGTAACATCTGCGCTGACATTTTCTGTAGATTGCTTCCAAGTGCCTGGGCTCAGAAACAACAGCATCACAAGATGTTATTTGATCTGAAATGTCGTTCTTTTGTTACTAGAGCATGCATTTATGTTAAATATTGCGACTGAGAATTATTTCAAAAGCAATATAATATGGGCTTGCAACAAGGGCCTGATTTTCTCTGAAATGCCACATTTAATCCTTAAAATAGTACCATATAAATTCTGTGACTGATAGGGTTCCTATTTACTGTAGTTCCTTGAATGACAATACAAATTCAGTTATTGGGCACAGCTATGTTGACGAAAGACTGAGGGCACATTGGAACCTTCACACACTAGTTAAAATCTCATGGTGTTTGGTTGGCTGGCGATGGTACACTGTGATTTTTCAGTGTAATCAGCATGAAATGCAGCGTGCCACTTCCCGCTAACCATAAGTTATGTGGCCTCTCATCATTTTTTCATTAAGCTAGCATTTACGTTATACTAATTATAACTGTCAGCTAGCTAGCGAGCAGTTATATTTGATATAATATAAATGATCGCGGTTCAACTCTAGCTAAGTGAAATAGTGAAATAATGGATAATTTTTATTCATTTATTTTCTATTGAATTCTGTGCCCCAAACTGTTGGCTAGCCAAGCTAGCGAACTAGCAAGCTAAGCAAGCGAATTAAGGCTAGGGACCAGCTTTATTTGGTATATAATAAATGCTCATGGTTCAATTCTAGCTGAGTGAAATAGCAAAATAATGGATTTTTATTCATTTATTTTCAACTGACATCCACGCACCAAACTTGGCAGCTAAGCAAGCGAACTAACATCAGCTAAGAAGGTGCAACATTGCTTCCTTCTTGTGACTGACTGGCATGCTCTCCTCAGAGCTCTCCTACTTTTGCTTTGTCACAGCATTGGTGGAGCAGTCTATCAATTTCGTATGTCATGACATGTCATTGGACTATAGGCTTACTTCAGAAACCAATAGGCAGAGAAGGATGACACCAGGGGCATGTTTAGGGCCTGGCCACTGGGCTATAGCCCGGGGTATTTTTTCTTTAGCCTGGGGTCTTTTCTTACAGAAAAAAACTAAATAAATAAAATATAATAATAATAATAATAACTTCTTAGCTCTTGCAGCCACTGAGTCCCCAGCCTATATTGTAATTTATTTGCGGCTTGCATTAGAAAAGTTGCCGTAGTTACGGGGATGCCTATGTGTCTGTATCGTTCTCATAAAAGCCACCCTCTTCCACCGTATACGTATACATATGTCTATGTTTGCACCCACTAAGTTCATGATGCCCGAAACGTGACATTTGGGAGCTAGTGAGTAGGCAGCGCTGCCAAAAAAAGGATCTGAGAAAAACATAAACGATAAAGGACAAGGTAACATTTACTTCTCAGATATAAGCCTTCAATTGCTGATAAAAAAATTAATAATTCATGTCATTTGCATCTGGCAAAGTGAATAGTTACCTATCATGAAAGTGAACGCAGCAGTCGATTCTGCTAATATACCTCTTAAAAACATCAAGTGCGTGGCTTTGACGAACTGTAAGTGTGTGCGATTAAAACATTCAAAATCGGTTTAACCCATTCGTGAAATCTGTCATGATGTCAGTTGTCTATCACGTTTTTAAATTCAGTTAAGAGGTAAGAACTCTCTGCAGCGGGCACATGGCTTTAATCAGTGATAGGGACGGTGAACTTTGCAGTTAATATCATTTTGATGTTTGAAGTCTCAAAATTAGAATAAAGGAATAAGGGAATAAGTTAATTTAATGTATTATTGAAATGAAGTTCCACTTTGGAATGAAATGAGCGAGTATGCTGTAAAGCTTTAAAGAGATGTTTTATTTTAAAGAGAGCAAAAGTGAGACACATCATTGGCAAAATTAAGTCCCAGAATTGTTTTTCTGTCTCAGTATTACATGCCGTCTAATGCCAGTTGCTTTTCAAACACATCACAGACTTGACATTTTTTCATTTCAGTTTACAATAAGGTTTACAATTTGAGTGGTTACCAGTGAACAAAAAAGGAAGAAATGAAGAATTTACTGCTTGTAAACCACTAATTAAATGGAAATTCTTGAGGAAATCCAAGTCACCTTTAAAAAGTAGCTAACAATTATTATTTGAGGAACAAAAAAAGGAATAAGGAACTAACTGGTGGTACACCATAAGTGAACAGGCAGGTCTTGAGTAAGTCCCAATCAAATTTTACAGATCAGCTAACTATTTATTCCTTATTTGTTCATCAATTATCCAATAAATTTATGAAAATCTAATCAGAGTTACTCAAGAACTGCTCATTGTGGTTCATGGGCCATTAGTTCCTCACTTGTTATTTCAACAACAAAAAAGGAAGACCGTCTGTAGAATTCAGCCTGCATTGGGTTGTACTCTTGGTATTGGTTAGGGTTCGGGTTCGGGTTATTTTAATACAGAAATATTGTAGGAACGTACTAATTGAATTAGAGTGTGGCAGTATGCGGTGTATGCGGCAGTATGATTCCGAAGTTGAACGTGCGGGCCGCATTCTTCAGTTGCTCCAAAAAGGGATAAAAACTTTTATGCTAGACCATGTTACTTTTAGTTTTTTCCCCTAAATTAATTGCATGTTTGGGCTTGGCCTAAACATTAAAAGCGTCAGTCTCCCATGGCCCAACATAAAATATCATCGATCGGCAACTCTTCTTCAGCCATAATGAAAAAAAAAACAAAAAAACGAGGCAGAGTATAAATATCGAAGTATCAAAGTACTTGCAGCGTTACGCGTGATAGATCAGGCACAGAACAGCATCGATCTCAAACCGTTATACACACAAAACCAAAATCGCGAAAACGAGTTTTCGGTCACTTGGACCCGGTGAACTTTCACGTGATACACTCAATGGATGCCTCCGTGGCTAATTGCGAAATCACTTATTCAGCTTGGGCTCGCGCCCTTGCCTTTTACCTGCAGAAATTTCTCTAGATTCTTCAGATTGCATTGTGCACTGTAGAGGATGAAACATCCAAACCCTATTCTATTTTTCTTTGAGGAACATTTTTTTCAAACCTTCTATGATTTTCTCACACTTTTGGATGCAAATTTGCAATCCTTGGCCCATTTTTGATCTTGATGAACATAGCTTTTCTTGGATGCTGCATGTGGACCAAATCGTGATTAATATCTGCTGCATACATCAGCATTTTCAAATCACATAATTCAAATCCTTTAGTTCATTATTAGTCCTAAATTGCCTCCATTCTCCTATTTTATTTCGAATGTCCTGCAGGCCTGAATTTTACGGAATGGACGTACATTCACAAAAGATGAAGTTGACCGACCAGAAACATTAACGGTCTTGTTTTCATAACTGTCTGTAATACAACCTAAGTTAATGAAAATTTAGAAATCACTGCTCTGTATTTGTTTGCGTTTTCCACGATGTCCTGTCTTTTTTCGAGTTAGGGTGGAAGTTCATAAGAAGTCATTAATGATAAGATTTTTGATCTTAATTTATATTTAAGACCTCAGCAGAAGGATGAATTCTTTGTTTAGAAGTGCAGTATCTATTCAAATCTAATCAAATTGTACAACACATCTTTGTGTATCACTATGCAGGGGCATAGCATGAAATTCGGGGTGCCTTATACATTCTCACATTTTTGCAAATAAACAACTTGATACATTAGTCATACTTATAGCGTAATTACTAATAAACTGTTTAGTCAACATTTATGCCAAAAATACTTCAATTTATGTGTAATGGGTTTGAGTCTGAAGTGTTTTAAATGTCACAATTCAGCCATCCATTTACAGGCTTTTCTCAGTGCCAGATGGCAGTCATATCTCCCAGCAAAATAATTCCATTCACTATTTGCTTATTTCTTGGGGCCTTTCTGAGCAGAGTTTGCTTATTCTCCCCATACTCAGTTTGCTTCCCTTCCCTCCATTGTTTTTTTCTTTGTGTGTGTGTGTGTGTGTGTGTGTGTGTGTGTTTATACATTTAGCAGAACCTGCACATGCATGCACACATAAACACACAGACAAATGTATGCAGTCATGCACATGCACACAAACACACATGCATGTACACACACACACATACAACACATATGCACACACATGATGACACACACGCACCAACATAATGTACAATCACTTGCACACACAAACATATACACATGCACACGCACACACACACACACACACACACATTGAAGAGGTAGCATATTTTATGATGTTTTTAGAGAGAATGTATTTGATTATTTTGTCAAAATTATAACATGGTGAAGTGGAAATTTGAAAAAAAAAAACATGCTGCTACCACTTCATTAGCATCCAGGAATTATTTGAAAACGTGCTAAATTCCAGTAAGTTCCTTTAATGCACAATAAAAACAATTCAACGTTACTGGCCCATTAACTCCTCCAAACCTGCCAGTATTAAGAACCAGGGCAAAAATCAATGAGGAGGGGCAAATGTGGCTTGGCATGGTCTTGAGGCACATGCAGGCTTCTGCATTAATGGTGCCCTTGCATATGTGCAAGTTACCCATGTTGACAGCATTAACACACCCTCCACACCATGACAGATGTTGGCTTTTGAACTGAGCCTTGGTAATAATCAAGATGGTCCTTTTCCTCCTTGACCATGAAAGCATGATGCCTCTTAAAGTTTTCCTGATTGCTGAGACACATTTTCTGAACCGATTCCCAATTTTCTGAAAACTGCACACACATTCTCAAAACGCCATTCTAATCTGTGTTACTTACCAGTCAAAATCAAACCTTGCACTCAGACAACAAACAAAAGCAATTAAAGGCACATGCTACATGACTGCCCATTAGACACTTGAGGAATTTATCCAAAACACTCGCTTTTCCTTCTAAAATTAGTATTTTGAGAATCTGCATTATTTTGAACTTGTGAAAGATCACTTTACTGATGCACAGATTACCCATTCATGAAGGTACAATCAAGAGACATTTAATACAATAATATGCAGCACGTTTGCAATATCATGCTGACATGTTGCTATATGAAGGGTGCAGAAACGATCCAACGCTTTATTTTATATAAAACCATACTGAGGTAGGCCTACATAGGGTAAGTCAAGTACAATTGAAATAGAAAAACTGAAAAAACCTTTTGAAAAAAGTTGAATATTCATAAGTTGAACAGAGTAACTTCCATATTGTAAATATAAGCTGCTCTTAATTATCTTGTCTGCTTTGGTCTGGATACAGCTTTAGAATTTCCTCAGTATCACAAAGAATGCTTCTCCTTGCCAGGCGATGTCAGAAATTTTCCCTGTTATATCTAATCCAGCCTTAGATAGCTCCTGTGGACGCCTCCATACAGGCCTTCTCTCACGTTTAGGGATTTCTGTCATACACTTCTCACTGCCATGCTGAGAAGAGTTCCCCTATTACTCTAAGGCACAGCACATATGTGTGTAAAAAAAGATTAGTGAATGTGGGGTAATCACTGAACCAGGGATGAACCTAGGGCAGCCGGATGGAAACTAATGTAATGCCAGATGGTAATATACTCGGAATGCTCTGGTTGCCCTGGTTCCCCTTCCTGTTGCAGTCATCGGTGAAGCTGACCCAGGAATTCAAGCAGATGTGCAGTGTGATTTGCACTCAAAGTGGCAAGGTGGTAGACGACGCCTTGATTGCTGATCACAGGCACGGTGACCAATGATGTTCTGGCCCTTTCTGCACCTTGTTCTGAGGTTAAATCCTGCCTCATCAACAGAGATGGGCACATAGGGCTGAGACATCGCAGCAAGGCAAGAGGTCCTCTACAAAAGTAAAACAAAAAATATATGTTCAGCCCACTACATTGACTGCACTGTAATGAAACTTATTCTACGCCTTATGTAAAGAATCACAGTGAAGATAACAATCGTAAAGCACATGTATGACGCATCATTACTAGTTAGCCTCTTTGCCCAGAAGCCAAATATGGCTATTTATGTGTTACCTTATTTAAGGCTTTATAATTCAAGATTGCAGCTTTACAGAGAGGAAAGGGATGGCTCAACTGAGTCAAGACACTTGTAGCATCTGGAATTATATCATATTTCAGTTTATTTTCATGATTTTGGTGGAGAAAAAGGCCTACACGCATAAGAAATCTTCGTGAAAATTCAGCATTTAAGTTTAAATGGAGGGTTAAAACTATACATTTCTGGGATCATAAACTCCTTGACCACAAGTATAATTCATCTGAGCATTAAATTCTAATTATTTACACTCTCAGGGCCAGATAAGACATCTATACAGATGGCTCCCCAAACCCTATGAAACCTCAAAATGGCACACTGTCAAATCATAAAATAATCATATATTTAACACAAATCAACTTTTGACGCATGAAATTCACCATGAACGAATGATTTTCTGGTTGAATGTATCATGAGTCTATCAATATAGGTGCAGTTAGACATCAGTGGTCTCCAGTAACCTCTCAAAACACAAAACATGCCTTTTCTCCAAGATAAGATTTAGAATTTTTTCAATTTTTCCTCAGAGTCCCATGAGCCAGCACACTTGCTGATTAAAGGAAGTGCTCATTTAATGGTCAAAACATTCACCCTGCAATGAAAGGCTAGCAGTTCCCAAATCCGAGCTCGCAGTCTTATATAAACACATTCCACATCTTATAAGGAACAAGTATGACTCACTAACTCAGTCATTTCTGAAGTATATCTTATTTTAACAGAACAGACATTCACTATCAGGAAAAATCAGGAAAAATTCTACCGTCAATTGAACAGAATAGTGCAATGACCATACCAGGGGGTCTACCAAAGTGCTTGAGCTGTTCGTATTTTAAACAGCCCAAAACCTCGGCACTCGATTTTGTTTAAAAAGGTATACATTCCAGAACAAAGAACCACAGGGAGCCAAATGCTACCACAGTAGCAGTATAATCTTTCTTCATTGAATCCCTCCTCCAGAGACAGATGCATCTGGTAGAAGGAACCCTCCAGCCCTTTTTCATTTGGAATAATTCCCATTGATCAAGTCCTTATCTCATTTAAATCCTGTAAATGTAACTAAACACTTAATGTCGGTTTTGGGAGTCTTTTTCTTTAAATCGAATCATTTTTCAACTGCGCAACTGTGCGCAATTTTAAGAGAATACAACCTAGCTAGCTTTTATGCAGAGGTTTGCATACTCTACTGATTGTCCAATCAATGTCTTTCAGTTAATGTGAAAAGTTTATTCTCTCTGCAATTGGAACTATGCATTTTTGATATGTGATATTGTGACTATAATTGATAGTATTGGTAATATGTCATTCTACTATGTTGAATTTTTGCTACAGAAAACTGATTTTTTTAAACACTAATCGGGAGTCCATTGGCTCACTGAAGCTGAAGTGGTTGCTACAGAGGACGATTTTTTCTGTTGCAAGAGATACGTTTTTGAACTGCTGGATCGATACTATGGGCAAGTTGAGCAGTTTGCACATCAGGCTTAGCTCAGGAGTTCAATTCATGCAACTCCTTAAAAGCACGGATCGGAGTGAACATATTCTAAACCGTGTTTAAGCTCGGCTTGCTAGTGAATATTCAATAACTGATCCGGGGTGATAGAATAGTGTAACTGCGTGCATTAAGGAGGTTTTGCAGGGTATAGGCAAATTTGCCCACTGCTCAATTTGAACCATCTTCTGTTAATTTATTGAATATAATAACACTTTCAGGATCACCTGTAATTGTGATAAGATCAGTTAGCAGTGGTGTATTCGAGCCATTTTTATTATATACTACATATTTCTTAGAAAATCCATTTAGATATCTTCATAAACTGTTACACACTGAGCGCATATATATATATATATATATATACTGGACAGTCCCACAAGTAGGTACATATAACCAGAGGATGGTTCAAATTGGAGTGCGGGCAAATTTGCCTATACCCTGCAAAACATCCTTTGCAGCTCCTTGTCCGCTGGCATCTACATCTGTACAGAGGGGTTAATGGGGAGTTATTGACCGGACAAGGAGAAATTACCCAAAAATATGATCATGTACATACTGAAAATGTTGGGCCTTCACTTTATCATTGTTCCAGTCACAAGCCACCCAGTTTTGTCTCCTGCCCGTTATGACGGAGAATACAAGTATTAGTAGAAATAGTGATGCAATCGACACCCTAAGACACCACCTGGCTTTTAGTAGTTAGTAGTCGCTGCCCACCTCATCAGTTGGCTGCCCTTCACACAGATATAAATAAATAAATTAATAAATAAATAATAACTGGTGGCCAATGGTCATCCATCACTGCGGAACTGTATAAATCACAGTGGGACCACAAGTTCCAGGTATAGTCTGCACATGCACATGCACTACAGCATTACTTGCATTCATGCATTCCAGTAACGCCAATGTAAAGTTCTTGTTTTCTCACATGAAATTTTGGACAATAGATGCAACAGTGGAGTGACTCAAGTTTGGACGCGCCCGCTGTCCAACCTCCCTCATGGCCGTCCTATCTATTAGAACATTATGCACAATAGTTGCAGAACTTTCGCCAGGAACAAATTGTCATCAACCTGGTGTTCCTTGTCCTCGCCCTTGTCTCATATTCCTCTGCATACTATACCGGCTTCTTCACCTCTCTCATATCTGCCAACCTCTGTGGGGCTGGGATCCATTGTTCCAGAGCACATGCAAACCAACGGCTTTATTTATAGGGATCCCCTCATTCTGATTAGTGAATCAGTAATCGAGTTACTGAGTGCATACACCCAACTAAAGGAGCGGTCATTGATTTTGGATCATAAGAGGTTCAGTGCATTGTATTGGTCGCGTATTTTTGCTCAATGAACAGACAGTATAGTGCAGCGAATGATTCGTTTGGCCACTTCTGCATGTAGTTTTCATGAGACACTATGTATCTTCCCTGGTGATGCTTTGCCAGGCCTGCATTGAAGCAATCTACAGAACTCTTCCTTTTGGGCACTGTGTTGGGAATATTGAATGTCTCAACCTTTACCATGTTAAATAAAATAAAATTAATGTTAAAATTCGGCCTGTAACCGACATCAAACGCAATATTCCATTTTGCCTTATGTTGACACTTGACCTTAATACAGCCCTCAAAAGCGCTTAACAGAGAAAGCGTGTAAGCCAGGGGGAGAATACGCGTAAGTGTTATTTGCATGAGAAACGCCCGGAAACGCCCCAATTTTGGCCTTGCTCTGCCCCAAGTGCGTAACTGCCTTCGGGCGTGTAATACACAGACTTAAGTCGATGGAAGAATACGCACAGGCTGAAAAGCACGTAGCTACGCGCTTTTTTCAACTTACGCGCATGGGAGAATAGACCACATTGTGCGTGAAATGTTCATTTTTACTTGATGCATTTACATGCATCTAATCTTATTAATATTGCATTTCTCAATATGTGAAGCTTGTTTTCATAAATGCAAAATCTGCAAAGAAAGTTGCGTATGCATCTTTTCTGCACCTATGTACCATTTACAAATGAGGCCTCTGGTGCCTGACTCCGGCAACAGAAACAAAGTAACAAAAATGTGTCGCAGTTTGATGTACAGGGCAAGAGCAGCAAACTTTTTTGGCACAGGTCAGAGGACCCCTGTGAAACAAAGCATGTAAATGCCCCAGCTTAGCAATAGTTTTAAAAAAATTAAACATCAAGCTTCAACAGTATGGTTTTTTACAGTTACTTTTCCCAACAAACACCATTGACAATTTACATGCCAAAATGTTAATGTTGCGCATAATAATCAATGTTTGTCTGCATGCACTTAATGACTGCCAGGATTATACCTTATCCTGAAGGGGAGGTATAACAATGGTCTATGCTTGAGTGTTATGGAAAAACCTAGTCAGTAAAAAAAGCTGATTTCAAGGAAAAGACAGAAAACTGCATCCTCCTGTGGTTAAGCTCTTGCCCGACAAGGAACCTGACATGGTAGTTATTTGTTCATTTCATAATAAGAGATATTTACGCAGGATTTTTTTTCCTTTTTTATCAGTATCCCTGGCAATATGATGTAAGAAATTTTTCCATCTGAGAATATAACACGTCAAATCTCAAAATGATGAACAAAAACTTAACGATTATGCAGTCCCAGACCCAGACCACACCAGTGGGAGACACTGGAGGTAATTTATGGCTGCGGATGACTGGCTGCTGCATGTCCTTGGTAGGGACCAGTTCAATCAGAAAGGTATTACTACCTCAACATATTGAAGTGCTCTACCCTGTCAGCTGCTTTTACACTCCAGCATGATAACTGAATAAACGTGGAAGGTATTGGAATTCTGAAAAATAGATTAAAGAAGAAGATAATGTAGGTTAAATGGTTGTAGATTTGCTTGTTTCATTATTCATATTTTTCATTATTTGATCTAATTTACAAATAATATTTCATCTACCTTTGTCAGCATTTTCTTACTGACAAAGACTGTGGAAATGCAGCCTTGTTTGCATGCTTAAATAATATTGTGTGAAACAAAGTTTATAATAATAAATTAATCTGACATTATTACCTAGTATTTTATCAAATGCAATACAATTTGTACAGACAGTGAAATTTCCCAGTAGGTACTGTATAGATCTCAGGCTGCCTAAAGGAAATAATCCTACATATGAACATTTCTGCAGAATGGCGACATTAGTCATGGCCAGTGGATATGCGGCGCTTCGGACTGTCAGGGTTAATAGCAACGCATCATCCGATTGATATTGGGAGTTTTACTTTGATAAAAAAAAGGCCCAGGAAGTCCACCTAGGCCTGTGCTGTGGATGTCCACCACGCAGTTCCACTAACATGACCAGAGGGGACAACTGTGACTTCCTATTTTTAGTCCCATATTATCCACACTTTCTGCCGTGGAACATTTGCATGATTTCACCCACAGGCCGGACTTATTCATGTGCTTTCCAGATGGGATCCATGGTGGAGCCACTTCCGAAATGTCTTGGTTATCTGGTTGCCCATATATGTTCGCAATCATTTCCTACATGATTATTATGTAGGATTATTATGTAACCATTCAAAGGTTTTCAACTCAGAATGAAAAGTTCTGTAATGCTTTGTATACTATATGTCCTCAGGACGCAGTGATACAAGTCAAGCATGATCCACAGATAATTTATAGATAAATATGCAGTATATACAGTACCTTTCAAATGTTTGGAATCACTGAGAAATGTCCTTGTTTTTGAAAGAAAACCACCCTTGTTTTCAATTGAAGACCCCAGAGCTAAAAGAAATGTCCATTTTGAGAAAAAATGGTCTGAATTAAAAATAAATCCATAAAATCTAATTGAAGACCCTAATTATAAAATGACTAAAATTACAAAATGTCCATTTTGAGAAAATTGACATAGTTGACTATAGAAGATGTTTTCTCGCCCTTATCTCAAGGAGTGCAAAAATTTAACAAGTTCTTTTAAAACTAGGCACTTAAATTTAAATAACAATAAACTGATGGGAAATACAAAATAGAAATGTTAATGCAATAATTGACTATTATGCCACATTTCACTGTATGGTAGCGACTCAATTCGAATCTTCTTGAATCTATCGGTTTTCAATAGGGCAAAAGTTGTGGATATGTGTGCTATGTGCTGTTCTTTACGTGCAATGTTCTAGGCTGTTGTTGCTATCTTTGTACTGAGATAAAAAATAGGACCAAGGGTCCGGCAGCTTATCAGCAAGCAGTCTTATATTGATGATACAAGTTATGAAAATTTCATGCAAAGTTTGACATTTGAATCAATGAAAATCAATATCAAGGTCACAAAATAAAAGTTCACATACATTTATAAGACCTCCAGTTATACAAACATAATCTTAAGCTCTGAAGCAGATTTCGTAATACAAGTCATTGAAAATTCAATATGTCAATTGTGAACTTTAAAGGTGACACAAGGTCAAGTTGAGGTCAGCAAATGGACTTCATATATGACTTTCTAAATGTCTCTATACAAACCCCGGCTCAATCTGTGACCATTTTGGTGATACAAGTCATTGTACTTTCACTGTCGAGTTTGACCCTCTGGTCACTGACAGTCAAGTTGAATGTCACCAAATGAAAGTTTATATATGATTTCCTAGATGTCAGTAACACAAACTTAGGCTCTATCTGTGACCATTTTAGTGATACAAGTCATTGAATTTTCACTTGGCCCTATTTGACCTTTTAAGGTCAATACGAAGGTCTCCGCATGAAAGTTCATACATGACTTCCTTTATGTCTCTAATACTAACCTAAGCTCCATCTGTGACTGTTTTGGCAACACTAGCATTGTAATTGTATTATGTCAAGTTTGACCTGCAAAGGTCACCAACAGTCGAGTTGAATGTCACTAAATGAAAGTTCATATGTGACTTCCTAGATGTCAGGAACACAAACTTAGGCTCCATCTGTGACCTTTTTAAAGATAGAAGTCATTGAAGTTTCACCTTCGAAGGTCAATGTAAAGATCACCAAATGAAAGTTCATATATGACTTCCTATACATCTCCGATACAAACCTACACTCTATCTGTAATTATTTTGCTGATATGAGTCATTGACATTTAACTGTGAAGTTTGGCTATTGAAGGTCACTAAAGGTCAAGTTCAATGTCACCAACTGAAACTTAGTTTCCTATATGCCCACAATACAAACATGTGCTCTATCTGTAATAGTTTTGGTGATGGAGGTCATTGAAATTTCAACATGTGAAGTTTAACCTTCGAAGGTCACCGAAGGTCAATTTCAAGGCCACCAAATGAAAGTTCATGTATGACTTAATATAAATGTTCAATACACATATTTTCCCAATCTTCAATATTCTCAAGCCTAGAAGCCTTTGAAAATTGTAAAATTTTGCTTGACCACATAGGTTTGACTTTTCAAAGTCATCTGAGGTCAACTTTAACACATCCAAAACATAGGTCATGTACGACTTCCTATTTGTTGACAATACAAACTTAATCTCTGTCTGCAACCATTTGGCTTCCACAGTAATTTTGCCCATTCTCATAAGATCCAATGTCAATTCAATCAAAATGACACTTGCACTGCGCATAAAGTGTGTCAAGGTGAGATGATTCCAGATTTCGAAAAAAAATTATCAGATAGTTTTTGAGAAATAATTTTTTGAAATTTCAAGTCCTATCTTTTAACATGGTTAATATTGTCCCTGACCTCAAGTTTGACCTTTCAAAGTTATCTATGGTCAAATTTAATATTGCCAAAATAGAGGTCATTTATGAATTCCTAAATGTCAATAATACAAGCTTAATCTCTATCTGCAACCATCTGGCCTCTAAAGGCTATCTTGCATTTTCATTAAATACAGCTCCCCCACCAGACCCACTTCTGTTGCCGTTGATTCAATCAAAATGGCACTCGCACTGTACATTGACAGTACCAAAGGAAGTTGATTACCTTTAGAAAAAATTAATCACATAGTTTTTCAGAAATGGTTCTTTAATATTTCTCAGTCTTATCTTTAACATTGGAGCCAAAATTTCAAGGGCCCATAAAACGGAAAAAAATTACTCAATCAGAAATCCGAAAAAAAAAAGTCTGGAGATATGGTCTAGTCGTATGTTATAGCAAATATACAGGAAAATTATCAGGCCAGAAAAAGATAAAAAATGTTCCGGACAACGGACGCCACACCACGACAATAGCTTATCGGCCCGTAAGCTAAAAATTACAATCCGCTTGATATCCTCCAATGTGTTTGTGTGTGAAGTATTCATGCACCCTCACAATGATGACCAGCTACATCATGGGGCTAAAACAAAAAACCTGGTACTAAATGCGAGAGGAGGCAAGTCGAGTAGTGCAAGTACCATGAAGTGGAAAAGCTCCATTATAGCTGGAAAATGGCAGCTTTTTATTTTTATCCTCCCGGCATATAATGCGGGGGGATATAGCGATAGCCATGTCCGTGTGTCCGTACGTACGTCCGTAATTATTTTGTTTCTGGAGCATAACTCAAAAACCGCTCAATATTTCTTCACAAAATTTGGTGTGTAGATCTGATATATCATGTGGATTGGTATTTAGGAATTTCTTGAGCAGTTAATCCATGAATGTGGGGGGCCGGGGGGATACGCCATTGTCAGATGGCTCTTGATTCTTTTTATTAAGAGAATGTCTACATGGGCTAAATAACGGCCAGTTTTTCTACCAATTATTGCTCCTGCATTCCAGTGGGATATTGTGTTCGGTAATGCCAAGTTATCATGTTAAAAGGCTATTTCATATAGTGGTCGATAGGGGCAATCGCGCTGCACTGCCAAAAACATCTCCAATTGCAGAAACGCGCTGCAAAACAGGAAAGATGCAAATTCAAAAACATGCAAACTGAAAAAGCTAATTCAGGAGAAAATAGCCACGTAAACACAAACGCGCTGCACAGGCCCAAACATCTCCAATCAGAGAAATGCGCTGCAAAATCAGAAAGGATGCAAACTCAAAAACACTCAAACCACAAAAGCAAATGCAAGAGAGAAAAATGCTGCATTTAGATATCAACATGACAGAAGTGCTCCCAGGCGCTATGGGAGTGCCAACAAATGCTGTGTTCCAGGCAACCCGTAACTCGTGTTTTTCCAACCTGTAACCCATGAAAATGCACTGGAATGGCACTCTAACCCGTAATTTCCCACCCGTGAACTCGTACCAAATCGATGTACTCCCAGTTCCGCCCAGTTTGTCGTAACTTTCCTGGAACGTTACAAAGTCGGAAGTCGTGACTTGAAGTCGTGTCTTATGAGTTCAAAAGCCAGCCTGAAACGCAGCATAAAATAGCTATTATTCTTGACTTGAATAGACTAGCTAACCAAGTTCACAAAAAGGCTTTCTGGCTGGCTAACGTTAGTTCGCTTGATTACCTAGCAAATTTGTTAGCCTAGCTAGCCGACAGTGTGGTGCACGGAATTCAATACAAAATTATTGAATAAAAAAATATTTCACCATCTCACCTAGCTAAAGTTGAACAGGGGGCATTTATGTAGCTAATACCAAATATAGCTATCGCTAGCTAGCTTGCTGACGGTAGTTCACTTTCATAGCTTGCTAGTTTGCTAGCCTAGCTAGCCAACAGTTTGATGCACAGAAGTCAAGAAAATTAATGAATAATAACTTTTATTTTGGAAACTTTCTGCTAGCTAGGCCGGCGAAATAGCTAGCTAAGCAAGCGAACTAATGTTAGCGAACTAGCTAGTGAGCAGTTATATTTGGTATAACATAAATGCACGTGGTTCAACTCAAGCCAAGTGAGATAGCAAAGTAATGGATATTTTTTATTCATTTATTTTGTATTGACTTCCGTGCACCAAACTGTTTGCTAGCTACGCAAGCAAACCAACATTAGCAAAAACCTTTTTTGCTGACTTTGCTAGCTAGCAAGTTTCTCTAAAATCAAAAGTAAAAGCTGTTTTAGTTGGCGCTCCCCATAGTGACTGGGAGCACATCCGTTGCGGTGATGCCAAAATGCAGCATTTTTCTCTCTTGCATTTGCTTTTATGGTTTGCCTGTTTTTGAGTTTGCATAATTTCTGGTTTTGCAGCACATTTCTCTCATTGGAGGTGTCTTGGGCAGGTGTAGCACATTTGTGTTGATGTGGCAAAGCAGCATTTTTCTCTTGGATTTGTTTTTTTTTTTTTTTTGCGTGTTATTACATTTGCATCTTTTCTGTTTTGCTGCGCATTTCTGCCATCGGAGGCCGTTGCAGCACGTTTGCCCCTGTCAGCCACTGTAATTTCATCATCTGAAAGATAGGAGGGGGTATTACCCCCTCTATGGTGCAATGTAATTGATAGATTCATAAGATCTGGAGGGATTTCTTTATGTAAAGGGACGGGGTGCAAGCTTTAACTGAATACTTGTGATCTCTGATCACTCAGGTGGCACTCCATCAGGAACCATAATTTATATATCCGTCAAAGTTGCATTACCGCATGGGCTCAGGAATATTTTTGGAAACCCTTGATCAAGTACTGCAATACCTAGTTACATTGCAGAATGTCCGTTAAAACTTTACTGTGCAAAAAGTCAGCCTTTTCCTGACTGCGTCCAGAAGCGCTGTCAACTTCTCTGGGCTCAGAGGCATCCGCCATGGACCATCACACAATGGAAACTTTTCTTGTGTCAGTAGAATCAATATTTCAGGTTCTTTTTTGGGGAAATGGAGACTGTGTGCTTCGGACTAAAGAAGAAAATGGCCATCCAGACTGTCACCAGCAAACAGTCCAAAAGTCATGAAGTGTCATTGCATGGGGTTGTTTCAGTACTCTTCGCAAGGGTAACCCGCACTTCTGTGAAAACAGCATTAATGCAGAAATGTGCGCAGAGATTTTGGATCAACGTATGCTGTCCTCAAGAGGACATGTTTTCCAGGGTTACCCATGCATATTTCAACAAGTCAACTCAAAACTGTATTCTGCATGTATTACAAAGGCATGGCTGGGCAAGAAAAGTACGCGGATGCTAGAATGGAGTGTCGGCAGTCCTTCCTTGTCCCCAATAGAGAATGTTTGGGGAATTTAAAAAACAAAGTTGAACAATGAAGACCCGTGCTATTTCACTCAGTAAAACTTGTTTGCTGGAAGAATTTGGAAAAATTACTCGTGAAACATTTAATTACTTAAGTGTTTTCAGTCCCAGAATGTTCATGAAGTGTAATGAAAGTGAATGGCAACATAAAATAGCGGTAAATACTTTAATGTCCCCACTTCATTTGAAATATCTACCAAGAATCAAAACTGAAATATGTTCATCTTAAAGAAATCCATATAAATCATGTGAAAAACATCAAAGAATATGCTCTGCATTGTTTTCAGTGTGGTACAAATAAAATAAAATTTCAGTTTCAATTTAATAATTACAAACTGTCCCTACATCTACTGATTTGGGGCTGTACACGTACACCAATGAGCCTGCCAAATATTCTGTAGATCCTCCTCATGCCGTCAAAACAGCTGAACCTTTTAGAGAGCATCACACTCCCTCAAAGAGCTTGTCTTCCTCCTGCAGTGCATCCTTATCCAGCCATCTCTTATCCAGGTAACTGGCATGCATGAACGCAGTCGATGTAAAAGAATCCAGGACTGATTGGACAAGCAAATTTTATTCAAAGGCCCCAAGGTCCAGTTTTGATAATGCCATTCTAAGAGCCTTAGATGGTGGACCAGGTTACAATGGGCAGTCCAATTGGCTTGCTGCGACAAAACATCATATGCAGCATGTTGCAGTGCACTGTGGTGAGTTGCATTCATCACGTAAATTTGTAACAAATTTTCAGTGACTTGTGCCACAGTAACCTTTCTGTTGGTTAGGACCAGATGGGATAGCCTACATTGCCATTGTGCATTGGCGAGGCATGGATGTTGGATGTCTTTTATAAACACTTTCAAAATTTCAAATAATGAGGTAAACATACTTGTGTCCCATGAAAAAATACAAAGGCTTCAGATTATGCTGAACACTGGATTTCAGACTTTTTTTTTTTTTCAACTTTCACAATGAACTGATGTCAGGCCACTGCAGATCTCCTTATATGGTCATCTGCTCCAGCCACAGCAAAAAAAATGGGTGCCAACCCTCGGCTGGCTTCCAGAATTTGGCCAATCAGAGGGAAGTGGGCTTTGGAGGCATTAGCAGACAGTTTTGCATTTTCATTTGGAATTTGTCGCTGTCGACTCTAATTATGAATTCCAAAGAGCTGTCACTGCTGAAAGCAAGTCATTATTATGCTGAAAAGTCAAAAGCAAAGACTTCAGTCAAATAGCGAAAACATCAGATGTGGCCAAATTGACTATTTGGCTCATTCTTAACCATCAAGTGAGAACGGACCTTTCAGTTTTGGCAAACTTCCCTTACAATTGTTAGCAACAAGTAAATGTAAAGCCAACCAATCTTGTCAATCCTCAAAACCTCTCACCATGTACAATTCCTTCTTCTTTTTTCTTTTTACTTTTTTTCCAGCACAGTCGGATTGTTCTCCTGCTGTCCTGTTGTTCCTGACAAAGTCGGCTTCAAAAGTTAGTTTTTCTTCTTCCTCTTTGTATTTATGGCAGGGTTCCTGCATCAAGCTGGTAGTCAAGAATAAAAGGTGCATCGGATAAAAAAGTTGAAATATTGTTTACTTATTATTATTGTTTAAAATTTTAGTTGAACTGCGATGTTGGGTCCCCTCCCAAGCGTACCTGCCAACATTGATCTGGACTGCAGGGATGCTTGCATTTCTACTTTACTTTTTCATGTGCTAATACATTTATAGAAAGGACCAAGTAAGCAGACTCCAACCAGCCTAAGAGACAGCCCCAGTAACCCCCTATTGTCATCTACGAACTGCTGTGGAAAATTGCCAAACCTACAGAAATTAATTCTGCATATATTACACTGTGGCATGGGCACTTTTGTCAGTAACGTAATTCTGCCATTAAGCAAGGCTATGCTACGGCAGCTTTGAACCAATAAAAAAATATTGTTTTAATCCTCATACTCAGTCATTCTTCAAAATTTGTGTTCCATCAACCGTGTGCACTAGGGATACTGTATCTTCTGTGGGAGTTTAGGATGCTGGAGATAGTGAGCCAGTAGCCCCTACCATTATGCGCCTGTCAGCTCTGTGAGAGGAACAGAATTTTCCTCCATGCAGTTGCTGTATATTTTTCCGAACCACATGAATAGTTTTAATGTGGTGCCACAGAGAAAATAATCTGACATGGCTGCTCAGCCGCGATTCGTGAAATGGTGTGCTCCCGTCCTCTTAGCTGTCCATCTGTCACTCCAGTCCTCTCTAGTCGAGAGAGTCATGGCTCTGCCACACTAATCAGTGAATGTTCTCCCTAAAATGTCCTCCTACAGAGGTCTCCAAAGAGTTATGATTCGCTGCATGCCACTTCCCTTCATTCATGGTAACCATTTATAAATGTCAGCCTATAAAAGCTCTTGCACAGTACAAAGGTTGGGAAATGAACCGAATGAATTCCAAAATGATGAGAATAAATAAAGTAAACATTAAGGGGTCTTCAGGGAAAAGTGTAGAGCTAACCATCATAATGTAAAAACTAAGAAATAAACATACTCGGCATGATTTTAACCTTATAAAATGTTTTTTTTTTTTATTTACATGGTTGCCATGGAAACGGCACTTATATGACAAAATCTGAAAATATTTTTTGGCACTAATATTTCAATAACCTATGGTCAGAATTAGTCTCATATGAAAGGTTGAAGATAGTTCTATGAAATGACATAGGGTTTTGTTTGTTGGGAACATGTATGAATATTTAATGAGCTCTGTTATGTAACCATAACAAAAATCGCTTTCATCAACTTGCTTCATTTTCAAAACTAGATTTAGTCAGTAAGCATGGCTTACACGATACCCCCGCAACAACAAGTAGTCGGGCAGTACCACAGTCTATAGACCTTCCAGCAAGAAAAAAAATTTTCTAAATCGGATGAGTAGGTTATGAGATCTAGGTCCGGACGCACAGACGCACGCACACACACACAGACGCACGCACAGACACACGCACACACGGACGGACAAAGCAAATCCAGTATACCCCCCTAAACTTCGTTGCGGGGGGTATAATAATTAACCCCGTAGGGATGCACCTATGTCATTTCATAGATCTCCAACAGATACAACTTCAGTCCAAATTTGAAATTCAATCAGATGAATATTAACCCTCTATTAACCAGCGAAGAGATGGGAAGACAACATCACAGAATGGACAGGATTGAAGCTGAGCGAGGCGGTCGAACGTGCGAAGGATAGAGAGGGATGGAGAGGACTGGTTGACAGGTCATCTGTAGCGCCCCGAAGGCAACCGCCATGGGGCAGATGAGATGAGATGAGAACCAGCGTAGCATATCTGCTACATGAGGTAAAAGGGTTAACAGCCTGGACACCCTGTTGATTTTGTTTCTTATTGCCAAATAAACATTTGAGAATAACTTGAATGGTATGTCACTTTAATTTTTTCATTAGCATTATTACCTAATGCAGTAGATTTGCTACAATTTGGAAAGGTGGGCCAAACGTGTCAAACTTTTTTCGTCTACTGTTTTTGAAATAATGGCCCAAAATAAACATTTTTGCATAGGGAAATAATTTTAACACAAAATTAACACATGCCATAAGGTTGAAAATCAGACAAAAATAGCATTTTTCTGTAATTTGCATTTAAAGCCACAAATAACAATTGAGGCAGAGGAAAAACATGGATTCTTGGCGTTTACTGGCATCTCACTGCATTCCTTTATGTATTTTATGAAAAAATCAAAAATATTGAAATTCTCGAAAAAAATTTTTACCCTGAACACCCCTTAAAAAATACTAAAATAATTATTTAACAGTCTCCTGTTGAATCACTGTATTTCATCGTTGTCGTCGTAGCATACTCTGGTCAGAGTGTAGCCTCTCTTTCGGTAAAAACATCTGTTTTGAGCAGTCCTAGTTGCTTCCTCCATAGACCCAAAAGCCTCCTTCACTATTCTGTCCCATCTACATCTTGGCCTACCTCTACTCCCTTTTCCAGGTGCCTCAAGCACGCGCTTCTCCATCCCATCATGACTCAGTATATGACCAAAGTATGCCAGCTTCTGTCTCCTTACATATTGTAGCAGCGAGTCACTAGTTACTTCAAGCTCATTCCTGATGTCTTCATTTGTGCGCCTTACCACCCAGGGGACTCTCAGAATCCTGCGGTAGCATTTATTTTCAAATGGTGTGATTTTATTCTCATCTGTCTACCGAGGAACCCAAGCCTCACACGCATAAGTAGCTATCGGGAAGATGCAGGTTCTGAGAAATCTGACCTTTGTCTCCTTATCCTGTCCCTGCCATAATTTCTTCATAACATTCAAGGCTTTTAAACCCATAGCCAGTCTATTCTTAATTTCCTTGCTGACTTCACCATCACTCTGGATTCTCGCACCGAGATACTTAAAATTATCAACCTCCTGCAGTATTGATTCATGAACACTAACTCTTTCAACATTTCCATCATCCTCTCTGACTACTGCCATGACATTTGTTTTAGAAGCATTCATTTTCAAACCATATTCTTTGCTCTTTTCATTTAGTGTGGTGACATATCTCTTCAGAACAGATCTTGACGAAGAAATTGTAGCTGTATCATCTGCAAGATCACCCATCTTCGAACCTCCTACATGTAGCAAATAAAACTATTCCGTATTTAGAGTCTGCATTTATTTATATATGTATTTATTCTTTTTTGAATTCAAATACTGTATTTCTGTATATATTCTGCTCTGTATAGTTTTAGTACTTTACTTCATTACTCATTTTATGAGGTAGCGGTCCAATAACTATCAATGACTGACAAACATTACTGTGCATTTAACATACCTCATCACATTGACTCCACAGCTCAAATGATCACTTACTGCCAATGCCTCCATCTACAAATGTACTTTGTACTAAGCCCTGTGGGTCTACAAACTCTTGGTTAATTTGGTTTGAGACTACATTATTTTTTTTGTATGGCTGGACTGGTCCTGGATGTCCTTCATATTTAATGCCTGTAGTCCTCAAACAATTATCTATTCCAGAATGAATCAGTTAATTCCAGCAGACCATGCATAAAATATTCCATTACCATATAACACCATTGAGCAAGTTTGGCTGTTTTAAAGTTGATTCACTAGCTGACAAAAACAAAAATAATCTTACTTTTAGTGTTCATATTTTAATTAATTTATAGAACAATAAAAATGACTGAATGTAATGTCTGAGAACATGCAGATATCTGTTTCTAATAGACTTGTAATATGTTGGTTCTCCCTCTGGAGGATTTATTTATTTTATTCCTTCCATGAAAATGCACAAAATAATATGAAATTGGTTCAAAATTCCACAATACATATCTCAAATCAATGCATCTCATGACTGGAAAGGAGCAGAAAGAAGAATATAATTCTTATGGATTATGTTATGTAACATTCTTTACAAAAAAGTTCCTCATCAACTGTTTCAATATGGTAATGAGAGTTGAGATTTATTTAACTGACTATTTATTGACTTATTTTTGAAGAAAACACTAGCTTGCTTTAAGGGTACCTTACATGACAATGGTTTTTGTTGAAAACAAAAAAAGAGTTTTGCATGTTCAAAATGTTTCACGTCCATATGACAATGTACAGTAGTTTGCAGTGATGATTATACACCACCACTATTGTCTTAAAGGCGTCCTAATATATTACTTGTCTATAATTTTTTGGTGTTAATGTATTGAAAAATACTATTGAAGGTAATGAGAATAACAAATAAAATCCCATAAGTATATTGATGTATAAATATGGGTAAAAAACAAAAAACATTTATTTTTTCTGGCAGTTGAAAGGTGTTGCAAATTTTATTTTTTTGACTCTTTCATAGCATGAATGCATGTCTGACGGCTCATTCCATGATTATTGATGCTAAAGAAATTGTTCAAGCTGGTTTGAGGCAACATTATTCTGCACAATTACCTCTGATGGTCAGTTGTTCCAGTGTATGAGACATGAACTTTGATCCGTGTAACAGTCATAAACAAGATGGCAGGAGTTCTCTGAGATTGTTTGTAGCTGTATTGTGGCCTTACGTGCTGCTGGTTGGTCACTAAGAAAAATTTCTGAAGATTCTGTTTCTGAAATATCAGTGCGACAAAATATTTTCAGATTTTGTCATTAAAGTGCCATTTCCATGGCAACCATGTAAATTTTTATCAAATGGTACATAAAGTTAAAATCATGTTGAGTATGTTTATTTCTTAGTTTTTACATTATTATGGTTATTTATACACTTTACCCTGAAGACTCCTTAAACGACATCATGAGACAAATTGCCAAATAGCTAGCTACATAGATAGCTTTGTTTAAATGACCCAATACACACATATCCAGTTGTCATGGTCCATGTTGGGACAAATGACATAGGTAAGGGTAGGTTTGAGGTTCTGCAAGGCAAATTTGTGGAATTAGCTGAGAAGCTTAGGAGCAGATCCTCAACGGTAGTGTTCTCCGGGATTCTACCGGTACCACGTGCAAGCAGAGGTAAGCACAATTCTATCTGGAGGTTTAACACGTGGCTACGAACCTGGTGTAGGAAAGAGGGGTACAGGTTTATGGGGCACTGGAACTTTTTCTGGGACAGGGGTGACCTGTTCAAGCCTGACGGACTGCACCTGAACCGGAGGGGTACCTTTGCACTGGGCCAGTGTATGTTGAGGGTAGCACAGGATTATTTAAACTAGGGACTTGGGGGGCAGGGAGGTTAGTCAGTGTTACACATAGGGAAATGCAGACTGCCCCGATGGAAGCTGACGGCGTAACATGCACTATCGATGTTTTACTTTTAAAGCAACAAAGCGTAGTGGGGGGCTCAAGGCGGTGGCCACATGGGAAATCAAGGGGGAAGAGCATTAGTAATAACCTGAAATGTTTTTATTTAAATGCAAGAAGCATAAAAAATAAATTTCGAGAACTTGAGGCTGTAGTGATCAGTGAGGGCTATGACATAGTTGGGATAACAGAGACATGGCTATGTAAAGAGGACAGAGATGAATATAATATAGACGGTTATAAGCTCTTTAGGAAGGATAGATGTAAAAGGCGAGGAGGAGGCGTGGCACTCTATGTGAACGAAACATTAATGTACTGGAAATTCCCGAAATTGAACATTCCTTCTCCTGTGAAGATATCTGGGTCAGGCTCATTGGCAAACACGAGACAGGTTTAAACATAGGAGTATGCTATCGACCACCAGCTTTGGACAGCACAATCAATGAAATGCTTTTTAGGAGGATTACGCAAGCTTGTAGCGGTGGTGGGACTATTATCACGGGAGACTTAAATTATCCTGGTATCAATTGGGAAATGGTGAAAGGACAGGGGAGGGGGGAGGAAGAATTTCTGGATGTTATAAATGATAATTTCTTGGTGCAGTTTGTTAATAAACCTACCAGAGAGAAGGCAATTTTAGACTTAGTGCTCTGTAATGACCCCGATAGAATTAGCAATGTTGAGGTACTGGAGCCACTTGGGACAAGTGATCACTCTGCTGTTAATTTTGATGTTTCATGGGAAGTTGAAAAGGTGCATTCTAAAACAAAAATTTTCAATTTTAGGCAAGCATACTTTGACAGGATGCGCTCATATCTAGCTGAAATAAAATGGAAGACACTCCTGGACTATAAGTCTGTAAATGAGATGTGGGAAAGATTTAAGGGGGTTTTACTTGAATCACAATGCAGATTCATTCCAAAGATGTCCAAAGGTAAGCTGAAAAAGCAGAATCCTCAGTGGATGACCAAAAGTATTCGTAGGATGTTGAGGGAAAAGAGGAATCTTTATAAGATGTACATAAAGGATAACAATGAGAATACTAGGGCTGAATACTGTAAAATGCGGGCTGTGGTCAAAAGAGAGCTGAGGAATGCTAGAAGATTGTATGAAAGACAAATTGCAGAGGGGGCGAAAACTTGTCCTAAGCGCTTCTTTCAGTACTGTAGCAGATAAAAGGAAAGTTAAAGAGCAGGTTAAGTGCAAAAAGAATAAAAATGGATTGCTGCTATATGATAACAAGCATATTGCGGATGCCTTAAACAGTTACTTTGTTGAGAATTTTACCTCCGAGGAGGTCTTTATTTAGCCAGAGGGCATGTCAAATGCTCAAAATTATTTAGCGGAAATTGAGGTTCGGGATAACGAAGTAATAGACAAGTTGCATAAACTAAAAGCAGATAAGGCGGCGGGTCCTGATGGCTTATATCCTAGAATGCTCAGGGAAGCTGGTGAGTTCATCTTTAAGCCGCTATCCGCCATCTTCAGACGGTCTTTAGAAACTGGAGAAATACCAAATGATTGGTAACAGGGCAATATAATACCAATATATAAGAAAGGGGACCGTACAGAGCCAGGAAACTACAGGCAAGTGAGTTTAACTTGCATTTCGTGCAAGATATTGGAATCTATCATAAAAGATGAGCTGGACTTATTTCTAGAACGTAACAGTATCTTGAGGGATAGCCAACATGGTTTTCGGAAGGGAAGGTCATGCCTAACAAACCTTCTGGAATTTTTTGAAGAGGCCACCAGGACTTACGACAGTGGTTCTCAAATTTGGTCCTGGCGCCCCCCTGTGTATGCTGGTTTTTGTTCCAGCCACAACTGCAATTCTAAGATCTTAATAAGCTGTTACTTTGTCTTAATTAGCAGCATTCCATGTTTTGAGTAGTTATTTACCATCTTAAGTCACATTTGGATGGACACATCCATTCTGCTATGGAGAATAAAAACCCTTGAACATCTTGTGCTTAATTTTCAATATTGCTGGGATTTTCAGGTGAAAACTTTTTTGAACAGATCAAATTAGACTCTGAGAAAATCAATAAGCTCCAAATTAGGTTTCTGAATGCAGATGTTTTGAGTTTTTCCCAAATAACCTGCCTGAACTAAATAGAATCAACAGAAAACACAACAGGTGTGACTCCATTGTTTGCCAAGTAAATTGTCAGGTTTTACCTCCATGTGTTAAGAGTTTCACCAATGAGGAACCTGTGGATATTTGCATAAATGCACCTAATTAAAACAAATCAACAGCTTGTTAAAATCCTAGAATTGCAGTTGCGGCTGGAACAAAATCCAGCATACACAGGGGGGCGCCAGGACCGAATTTGAGAACCACTGACTTACGACCAGAGCAGGGCTTATGACATCATATACTTGGATTTTCAGAAAGCATTCGATACAGTACCGCATAAGAGACTAATTTTTAAAATGAGCTCCATTGGAGTTACAGGAGGTATTCTGAAGTGGATTCAAAACTGGTTACAGGACAGAACATAAAGAGTAGTGGTCAGTGATATCTCATCTGAGCTGGGTATGGTGGGGAGTGGCGTCCCCCAGGGATCGGTGTTGGGACCCCTGCTATTCCTCATTTACATTAATGATCTTGATAGGAATATTAAGAGCAGATTGGTCAAATTTGCAGATGATACTAAATTGGGGGGTTTGGCAAATAGTCTAGGGTCCACTCAAGTGATTCAGGATGATTTGGATAGAATCCAGAATTGGGCAGAAATGTGGCAAATGAAATTCAATCTAGCAAAATGTGAAGTTGTACATGTAAATAATAAAAACATTAGACGGGATTACTTCTTGGGAGTTTTAAAACTGGAATGTGCTGCAGAAGAGAAAGATCTGGGAGTGATTGTTAACCAAACCCTCACAGGTTCTAGCCAATGTGCCGTAGCAGTTAAAAAAGCTAATCGGATGCTAGGATACATTGCCAAAAGTATTGAGTACAAATCTAAGGAGGTGATGCTTCTTCTGTACAACACGTTCGTTAGACCACGCCTGCAGTATTGTGCACAGTTCTGGGGACCATACTTTAAGAGAGATATAGAGGCTCTGGAGAAAGTTCAGAGAAGAGCCACCAAGCTTATTCCAGGTATAAAAGATGAAAGCTACGAGAAGAGGCTGAAAATCCTTAATCTCTTTAGTCTTAGGAAAAGGAGACTAAGGGGTGATTTGATTGAGGTCTTTAAATATGTTAAAGGGATTAACAAAGTGAATCAGGTAGGATTCCTTCGACCAAGTGTTGTGAGTAGAACTGGCGGTCACAAATGGAAGTTGACTAAAGGTGAATTTAGCACTGATATTCGGAAATATTTCTTGACCCAAAGAGTAATTTCAATGTGGAATAGCTTACCTGACCATATTGTTGAGGCAGTGACCTTGGGGGTTTTCAAGAGCAGGCTTGACCTAAAGCTAGATACCATTGAGTCATTTAGTATCTGAAGGGATATATTCACAATAGTATAAAGAAACTGGCAAGCTTAGTTTGGCTGAAAGGCCTGTTCTTGCCATTCATGTTATGTTATATTATGTTACATAACCTACTCACTTTTGTGATAGTCAATATGTTGAAACTGAAAATTATAACCCACCAGTTACCACCAGGATCTTTACAACTCTCTTTCATGCATCATTTATACATCCCAGGAGTCGTGCAGCGATCAATCAACAAAAAAAAAAAAAATATTGGAAATCCAATAGCTTTGGCTATGATTCACCTCTCTTGCTGTTTTTGATTCAAAATTCATACCTTATTACGTGATGGTGATTGGCCAGTGGCTGGCAATCACCGCTCCTCATTCGAATGAGGTTCAGCTGTTGGCTACTCACTTATCAAACTTTGTTCCACTTCATTCTGCTGCTGGTCCCATAGTGCACTGTGCTGGGGCTCAGATGAGAGTGAATGAGAACGTGACTCCGCTTTCCAAAATATTGTGCCGTGCCACAGCAGTTTGTTCGTTCCGTTAATGAGAACATTGGTTTTAGCTGACTGTGCAAAGTAAAATATCTGGCAACTAATTTCTGCACATACAAAACGCCCCCCATGTTTCTGTGACAGCTTTATACACTTCAGCATGAAGTGTGTTGCCAGGTAAGCTTAGTGAAAATCTGCTGTCTGGCCTCCGGGCAATCCTTAAAGCAATCTATACCATTACAGCAGGAGTATCTCAAAGGCTCTTTTTAAATGGGAGCTTAGCTGCTGAGATGTTCTCACATTAAACCTGGAGAAATGGATGAGCTCAACGTAGCTCAGCTTCATTTTCACTCGAACAGCGAGAAGTAATGCCCCACAATGGGAAATTCATGTATTGAGGTATACAGCCTAAAACAATATGTATTATGGTTTGCTTTGCACTATCATATGCATTACCAGACAAAACTTTGGAATCACTTGTTATACCAGTGCCCCAAATCATGCTTTACCAAGCTGTTGTATACCTGGATGTCCAAAAAAATGTTTAATAAAATAATAATCTCAGACTTCTGTGCCATTCAGTGCCTGTTAATCTCTACTCATTGAAGAGCATGTTGTTCTGATTAGCCAACCCTTCTCCAATAAGGGGAAGGGGAAGATGGCACCGTTGTGTGTGGCTGGCCGTCTACCTCTGCTACCTCTTTTGTGTATTGTCCTGTTTTTATCGTTTTTATCTCATGAAGTGTCATCACTACTGGTGTATGATAACCCGAGTCTCTTAAAAATCTGCGATCCTGTAGACAAACCACCGATCCAGTACTTTAATGGTCAGACAAAGCCACCGCCGACTGTTCTGGTGTCTGTACCCTCTTACCTACGGCATCTACCTACTTGGTTACTATGCAATAGCCGTCTCAGAAGGCTAGAGAGGTGGAGTAATATGCGGGCTGAGAGCTCACCTGGCTTCGTCCTCCACGTACAACCCTCGCCGCCCACCGTTTGATCTCTCCAGGGAGTACGCCGGCTACGACATCCGAGGCTCTGCAGATTACTCCTACAGGTGGCTGCTGCCAGCTGTACCAGAGGCCGGGCACCCACTTCCCTGCTGCCGGCCCGCGAGGATCCGTAGATGGGGCTGCGAACCGCAGAATCTCCTCTCGGTTAACCGGGCCTCCCAGCAGACGGATTGGCGCTTGGTTCTCATGGCTCTGATCAACACTAGATCCATTGTAAATAAGACTTTTATCCTAAATGAATTTTTTTCCTTGTATTCGTTGGATTTTCTCTTGTTGACTGGAACCTGGCTGAAACCAGGTGAAAACAGTGCATTGCCTGAGCTCCTCCCACCCAGCTGTTCTTTCTTCAGCTCACCGCGAGTTTCGGGGCGAGAAGATGGGGGGGGGTTCTTGCTGCTGTTTTCTATGACAGTTTTGAATATTGGCTTCTTCCCGCAGGTACATGCTCCTCTTTTGAACTGCAATTACTTGTGGTGGAGTTTGCACGGCCTGTGTTGTGTGGTGTTGTCTATCGCCCTCCGAAATATAATAAGAACTTTATTCATGAGTTTTCTGAGTTTCTAGCAAACATTCTCCTTAAATATGATAAGATCTTAATCTGTGGGATTTTAATGTTCATGTTTGTTTCCCATCTGACCTATTCGCCACTGACTTTAAAAGTCTGTTGGCAACATTTAATTTAATTCAATCTGTGGATAAACCAACGCACCATCTTGGGAACACCTTAGACCTTGTTATCTCATCCGGGCTCTTAGTTTCCCTCAAAGAGATTTCTAAGACTGCAATCTCAGATCATTTCCCTATTGTTTTTGAACTGAAAGCCCCCCAATCAGTCAGAAAACCTCTGGCTCCATCCCGTCAGCGGCGCATCATGACTTCCTGCAAGGCCGATGAATTTACTGCTGCTTTCAAGGACTCTGTTTTTTGCCTTCTCGGCAAAAATCTGCCAAGTCAAGAACGGATCCGTGGTTGAACGACACCACCCATGTCATCAGGCAACGCTGCAGGCAGGCAGAACGCAGATGGAAGATGGACAAACTGCAGGTGTCTCTGAAAATGTTAACGGACTGTCTTGCTGATTATCGGATGGCTGTACGAGAAGCAAAATCTCAGTACCTCTCTAATATTATTTCTAGCAGAAGTCATTGTCCCAAGGTGTTATTTGATACAATTAATACTGTTGTTAACCCATGCATTTCTGCTGTGACTGATGTCTCAACTGCCGCTTGAGAGAATTTTCTTTACCTTTTTGTTGACAACGTGGATTCTGTCAGAAAAGACACCAGTAAGAGTATTAATATGAGTGCTGATAAGGATTTGCTAGTCGCCCCAATTCATTCTGCTGAGTTCAGCCAGTTTGAGCTGGTTTCTCTCTCCTCTCAAGGTGACGTAGTGAAATCCTTGAACTGGCCATTGGATATTGTCCCTGCCAAAGTGCTGAAAATGGTTTTAATACTGTGGGGCCCAGTCTTCTGGTTTTTATTAACTACTCCCTTCGATTGGGAATCGTCCCAGCTGCTTTTAAACATGCTGTGGTCAGGCCCCTTCTTAAAAAGCATAATCTTGACTCAGTGCTATCAACTTTAAAACCTGTTTCCCATTTGTCCTTTTTTAATGGTTTAGGAAAAAGTTGTTTTCATTCAATTACAGTCCTTTCTGGAAAACTCTGTTCTTGAAAAGTTTCAATATGGATTTAGGTCTCGTCACAGTACTGAGTCTGCACTGTTAAAGGTGCACAATGATATTGCGCTGTCTGTCGATGCCAAGTGCCCTGTTGTCTTAGTGTTGCTTGATCTCATAGCAGCCTTTGGCACGGTGGACCATTTAGTCCTCCTGTCAGGTTTGAGTAATTATGTTGGAATCCACGGCACTGCACTGAAGTGGTTAACATCGTACTTGTCCGGTAGAACCTTCTCTGTTATGGTTGGTGACCTGTCCTCTTCCAGTGCTCCTCTCTCCTGTGGAGTCCCACAAGGTTCTATTCTTGGCCCTATTCTCTTTTCATTATATATGTTGCCACTTGGGTCAATTAAAGCTAGACACAACCTTTCTTTCCATTGTTATGCAGACGATCTACAAATCTATCTGCCTGTGAAGCCTAATAGTAACAGTGCACAATGATCCTTGTTTAGTTGTATGGCTGATATTATGCAGAAGTTGGCCCAAAACTTTCTTCATTTAAATGATGAGAGAACTGAGTGCATTGTGTTTGCAGATAAAAAGATGCGAATAAACCCATTATGAGCGCGTTAAGCAGCTTTCACACCAGACGCGAAACTAATTTTTCGCGGGACAGGTTACATTGAAAGTCAATGCAAAGACGTGAATACATGCGTTATGCGCGCGTTAAGCAGCTTTCACTCCAGACGCGAAACAAACTTTTCAAGCGACAGATTACATTCAAAGTCTTGACCGCTTATCAGCTACTGCATGTTAGTTCGTGTGCTCAGCTAATTAAAAATGCTCCTGGTTAACTTATATGCAGTAATTCTGATCAGTTTGCTTGTGTTACTTCTGGAAGGATCAATGTGACAGTTTCATCATAACGTTGCCTGATTGCAGAGTAGAACCTGAATGTTTGGTTGATTTTGCTCATAACAGATATTTCAAATGTCAAAAATAATGTTGTTGGAACAAATGCTTATTACGCATGTATAATCTGTATGTTTGGCTGATCTGGGGCAATCCAGAGCCAGCAGTAAACCTTTATAATCTGCAGTTTGCCTGTGGGGGTAGAATCCCCTTTGTTCTGCCCCGCAGGGTGTCGGAGCCATTAGTTCTGGCAGGCCCAGCTTCTCCTCTGAAACTTACCCCACTGCCCTCATTGAATTTAAAGCCCAGTTACATTAATCTGCTTAAAACAATCTAAATCTCTGTCAAATTCATAATATGTTGAAGTTCAATACTCTATAAAGAAACCACTTATATATTTATAACACAATTGGAATATAATACTCCATTTTAAGGCTTTTCCATGACAACTGCTTCATTTTAGCACATATTCCTATCATGTTTGGTCTTTTTATTCTCGGGAGAATCCAAGGAGTTGAATGGAACATGTTTTATTTCGCTTAAAATTATGGATAATCCCGTTTGGGAAGATCTTATAGTGGTCAAATCTCACTCACCTCTCTCTATGCAAAATAATCTTATCACCTCAATGGGGAAAGCCCACTTTGTTCGGAGGCGTGGTTTGGAATCTTTAGAGGTGGGATATTCTAACCGAAGGGGTTTCTCCTCTGCTTCTCCTCCAAGATCTGACGCGCGAAGGGTGAGTTTGGGAGAATCACATTTCACCTCGTTCCGCACGCCTAGGCCTGTGCGTAGGTGGGCGGATCGGGATGGCATCTGAATTCTCCCCGGGCCACGTGGTACGGCTTTAGTTACGCGTGGCCATTCATCTTTTCCAGGTATGAATATATATATATATATTTTCTTCCTAAATTATGTGTAACTGGTAATTGGCTCAGCGTTGATTTGTTTGATCCAAGTTTGTGCCTACCTGGTAATTAAGTTATTGTGATTGCTTTTTCAGCTTGCGTGGTCTCCATGACTCTTAACACTCGTATATTCTCTCTAGCCTTGTTGCGACCGGGACTTAAGGGGAAATTCCTACCAAGTAGGGCTGCAACGATTACTCGGGTAACTCGAGTAATTCGAGTACAAAAAATAATCGAGGCAAATTCCTTACCTCGAGGCTCCGTTTAATTAATGTCACGTTACTCTTTATTTTAATTTGTGTATCATCGCGGCATTCTGTATATGTTAACTATAGCGCTGTTCAGGCCATATCCCTGTTTCAATATACACATAGAAATAACATTTATAAATGTAACGTTACAGTGACGGTCCGTCGGCAGAAACACAGGGCCAGCAATAACCTCACCTTTCACTTCTTAATGACAGACACCTCTCGCAGTTTACCTCCCCAATTAAAAACAGTTGCTCAGACTGATTGCTGGAACCGATGAGAATCTAATTTATTTTTGAAAGCCTTGTTATACATTGCACTACGAATATATACGGCGTTTACTTCCGCACATCAATGACGATGGAAAATATCAATCGCCTACGTCTTTATAATTTCTGGATTTGCGTAAATTAGTTCGCGAGGTTATTTGAGCAACAAGTCAGGAGAATCCGTTCTCTCGTCTGAATGTAGTGACAGCTCAAGTGCGTTGTTAGACGCACAGCTGAGTGATAACAACGAAAGTAATCGCCGCGAAGTCAGCGAAAGTTCCAGATTTTTTGCAGATTGTCATCCTTGCGGAGTCACATCAATTATATCAACATGGCCAACAGATAATCGCTTTGTCATTCGTTAATTATTACATGTCATGCATTGGCGGTAGCTGTTCAGTTAATAAACTGATTGTTAATCAGGCAAACCTGATCGCAACAGCACATCGTCAATACTGCAGCGCCTAAAAAGAAAACGCCCTCACTTCACCGTTACAAAGTAACGTTCATTTAAGATTGATATTAACACTAGCGCCTGTTAAAACGTACAGTATTCATAGCCTGTGGTGTTAGTCTGTAGTAACGAGGCATGGAAGTCACTCACGTCAAGCGCAATTTTAAAAAAAGGGGGGGGCGGGGCGTCTAGGTTACGCATAGCCTGTTGGTGTCCGTAGATAAACTTGTATTAAACACCTTTTTTGTCATGTCAGTTCATACTTGTCAGACTAGTAATGCGGCTGTCCACACGAACACTGATACACACACAGGTACACATACAGTATAGTTCATATATGAGGTGAAGAGTTTTGTTCTTAAGCCAGCAGTGGTTTAAACTTTAAAGTTTTCATTGAGAAGTTCGGTGTTTTGATTTTTTTATACAGGGAGAGCTAATCTCTCTCTCTCTCTCTGTCCCCTTTCTTATACACGTTTGCCAAATTCATACCAATCGGCTTAGTTCTTGTGCCTAATGGTTTAGGCTGCTTTGGATTGTTGACTGAAATGCTGAATTTTATTACCGCTTTGAATGGCTGACTGCTGAATTGTCCATCCATCCATTTTCTATACCCACTTATTCCTCACTAGGGTCACGGGGCGAGCTGGAGCCTATCCCAGCTGACTACGGGCAAAGGCAGGGACCACTGCTGAATTGTATTTAATTTTTTATTTACATAGCAAAGATTTATTTTTATTGTCTTAGATTAAGATTGTTTTATTGGCTTAGTTCTTAAGCCAGCAATGGTTTCAACTTTGAAAGTTGTTAAAATAAAAACCTTTTTCTGAGGAAAAAAACCGCAATTGTTTGTTCATTTTAAAAGGCCTTTCATATTCCATTGTACAAAATTTATTTAATTGTTTAAAAACAAAAAAGTAAGATTCGTTAGATTACTCGATTACTCGTAGAAATAATCGACAGAATACCCGATTCCAAAAATACTCGATAGTTGCAGCTCTACTACCAAGACATGTGTAGGTAACGATACTTCAGAGTTAGATGTGGGATTACGTTCTACCCCTTAAGGGTTTGTGTAATACCGGTCCTGGGGATTTAGCTCTTAAAAGGTGCCCTTTAGGTGCATAATCAAGCCGGCACCCGGTTACACCTTTAAGGGGCCCTTGGGTGTACATAAACCTGGGTTCGTGATACGTTCACGCTCCGTGCTACTTTGTTTATGCCTCGATGCTGCTATCATGGTATTTCCCTCTAACCAATGGAATTATGGTCAAATTAAGCCAGGACAGCTGCGCTTATTAACCCTGGGGGCGTATTTGCGGAGCAACGATGGTTTCCATTGCCAAGTCTGATGGCATAGCTGTCTCGAGATTCACGCATGCTGTCCCAAAACTATCAATTCTAATTCTAATTTGGAGTCAGATATTTAACGAGGATACAACTAAACTTGGTATTTTAACTGTTTAATGGAGTCAGATTGATTGTAACCGTTGCGTTTCTATGCCCCGTCTTTGGACGGAGAAAAAATATCTATTATATTGAGATTCACACCAGCCAGGAAAATGCTCGAATTAAAGTTAGTCAAAAGAACACGTGAATCCTTCACTGCAATGTCCGCCGTTGGTATTGGTTTATGGGGCCTTACAGTAGCCACTACTGTTGAAGCTAACCGGAGAGGTGCAGAATCAGACCAGCCGTAGGTTTCGCAAAAAGCTTGGGGTGCGTTTTTGGGTGCTTGTGAAACGATCGGTTTACTTATCCATGACCGGGGTCAGCCTGATACTTCTCCAATACCTGGGCAAGCTCTCAGATGCTACTGGTCAAAGCAATAGAGAAATGCACAGGCTGTAACGTGTCCGGCATAACAAAATTTCTCTGCATTGCCGTTAACTGAATATTAAATCGGCAATTGATTATTAAATTATTTCCTGTAAAAGTGACCGATTTGCTAGCTCCACATAAGCAGCAATCCACAGTTTCCTTTTATATTGCGCCGCAAACAGAGAGCTGTTTTTTTTTTTTTTTTTGCCAAAATTTTGCAGCAGATTGTATTCCTGCATGTGGAAGACACACTGTAAAAGACAGGTGCACTGGACAGACTATTTTTACCAAAAGAGTGGCAATTAGGCCAAGATTTGATTCTCCGTGAGAGTCACTGTATGAAGACCATAACACATTTCCAACAAGGAGTTATGCCCCTCCTCTTCGACATTCTTTTGTCAGGCTACCTGCCCTGCACAAATTAATCGGTTGTCTTTTTTTAACACATAGTTATCCTCATCTGTTTCCTTTTTAGTTAATTAGATTCCTTAAGTGTTTATAAGCTTAGTTTTCCTCCACACTGGCAGGTAGCCTTAGTCAGTTCCCCTTTGTGCACTCTCTTTTGCATTATGCAGAAGTTCTGTATTTGTTCAGTTTTTCCCTTCATTCTTTATTTGATAAAATCATCTCATCTCATCTCATCTCATCTGAGTTGCTCATCTCAACTCATTGCCCTGTCACCCTTTTTTAACATCTTGGGGTGCCAGGACCTGACACAAGGTCATGCTTCAGGGCCAATACTTCACCATAGTCAAGTCTTTATGGGACATTTAAGTTTTTCTGAGATTTACACAGAAAAATAAATATTATGGTATACCTAATGGACTTATTCCCTGGAATCAGTACTGTATATTTAGAGCTAGGTAGATTGTCTCATGTATTATAACTTGAAATTTTGAAAATGAATGTCATATTTTTTCCCCCAAAATGGCAAAGAGTAACTATAGTGCCAAGGGCCCTGAAGTTTGCCGGCAGTTACAGCTCCAACAGGAGACAAGTAACTCGCATCAGTTTGCGGATTCAACGGCAAGCCAACAGAATTGTATACATGATATTGGCATTAAAAAGCTCCAGGTCGGACATCCACGAAAAAATTAAACCTATTTAAAATTTTTCACGAATTTCGGCCATGATGGTGAATGGTCCCGTACCACTGCGAATCAATTCACGGTTCTTTAAATCAATTCTTCTCTGCGAAAGAAGAGAACTGTTTCATCTGCTCACTTCCACGGGCCGACGCAGCTCAGTGAGAAGAGGGTTTTAGTTACCATTATCGGGCAACTCGACTGAGCAATCACACTTTTTCATGAGTGACAGACCACAACATTTCTGCCATTTAGCAAAAATTTAATCTTTAAGAAGTCTAGATCATGAAATCCGATTAATTTTTTTTCTAACCTGAACTTTCACTGTCATCTGCTGTCAATTTGTGAAGTGCACCCTCTTCTCAATTCACTTCTGGTTTTTGCTCTGCTTTCAGATAATGAATTTTTTTACACAACACTGCCACCGAGTGGGTCTAATTAGTATTATTCTTTCTATTCCATGATGCTAATAGGAACAAACATCCAAAAATGGGTTTTGACCAGTTTTTATTGCTGCAATTGATTGTGAAAAAAGGTCGACCATGCGGTTACAATGCCCGTAAAAATTGTAATTATATATAGTTTAGTGCCTAATACATACTAATTTGAACTTGAAGACCGAAGTCAAATCCAATATGGTGTGCTTGATCAGCACACATGATTTGTCATTAGTATCCAATACATACCGAAGATCTAAAGCCAACATTAAAGGACTTTTAGGCCTTTTTGTCGTTACCTGGACCTTGTTGCCCAAGGTCAAATCCAATATGTCAAAAACTACCAACATACATGATTTGCTATTAGTGCCCAATACAAACTAAGCTCTAGAAACAATATTAAACAAATATCAGCCATTTTTGTCATAAAACCTTGATCTTGAGGCCCAACATCAAATTTGACTGTCTGCCAAAGAATGTTCTGCATACATGGTTTCCTATAGATGCCCCAAACATACCTGAGCTCTAACTGTCATATTCAGCAATTTTTGCCATTTGATCTTGACGCCCAATGTCATATTCAACAGAGAATGTTTGCCTTGATTCCCTTTAGGTGCCACATTAAGCTATTATAACACATTTTTGCCATTTGACCTTCACCTTGAGGCTCAAGGTGAAATTCAAAGGACTGAGAATGTTTGGCATACATGATTCCCTATAGGTATATAATATTTATTTTATATAATATATATTTAATATAATATATATTATAAGCTAATATAGCCTAATATATATTTAAGCTCTAAATGCTATATTAAGAGAGTTATTGCAAATTTTTGCCATTTGACCTTGATCTGGAGGCCCAAGGTCAAATGTGACTGACTCACAATGTTCGGCATACCTGATTCCCTGTAGGTGCCTCCGACATACCTAAGCTCTGAATGCCATGTTAAGAGAATTATAGCACAAAACACCCCGAAAAAATAATGAAGTTCAGACATGTTGCCTAGGTGGCGCTATGAAGGAGCGATTACACCGTTGAAGCAGGTCATGATACTGATTAAAAAAAAAAAATCAGACAGTTTTTGAGAAAATTGCAAAAATGGCCATTTTCAACATAAAAATGGCTGCCAAGTCTAAACGAATGATTCAATCAAAAAATTTTTTGCTCGGGCATTAACTCAATGACCGATTTGATCATATCCCCAGATTTTTAAAAAAATTCATCAGACCGTATTTGAGATACGGCTTTAAATGGACGACACCGACGCCGGACACAAAGTGAGGACAATAGGTTACTGGCCTACAGCTGACAACCTAAAAATGACATCTGCTTATCTTTGTTTTATTTCATTAGTGTAAAAAAAAAAAAACAGCTAAATCTCTAAGGGTGGGATATTATGTTGGGTATTAAAAAGCTCAAATTGCTTTTCTGAATTTATATGAGCGCATATATCCTCAGGCCCAGAGGGTGCTTCTGGATTATTAAGAAAAAACAAAACAAAGAAAAGCTTTCAAGGGGGTGTTATTTGGGGAAAAAAAAATTAATGTATAAATTAAGCTGACTCCCTGCCTTTGCCCTTAGCCAGCTTGGATAGGCTCCAGCTCGCCCCGCGGCCCTGGTGGGGAATAAGCGGGTGTAGAAAATGAATGAATGAATGAATGAATTTAGCTGACATTCAGCTACTGCAGAGGAAATAGTAGCTTAACCACACAACATGGGTATGAGCCCTAATTGAAATTTTACTTCAGAAGAAAGGACTTAGCAACAATTTGGACCAGTAGAGCACCTATTCAATTTTCAAGTTGAATGACTTAGCCAGTCAGCAAGCAAACCTTGTCGCCTTCAAGTATGATAAAGTCGTGGTCTTGGAATATGGCAAGCTAAACAAAGTTATAATGTTTGAGCTTTGAACATGAACTCGACTACAATACTAATACTAGATTTCTGTTTTCAAACTAGCTTATTTTACTTTATTACCAATCTCCTTTTTTCCATAGCATTTTAATAAGGTACAGTATCAAGATTTGATTAAATTGATGGCAAATTAAAATTTAAACTTTTGTTTATGTGTTGGAAATAGGCATCCTGAACATATAAATTATTTACAATCCAATAAATACACCTAATGCATACAGAGATACTATCATTTCCATTATCTCTTTTTTCATTAAAATCCCTCTCTGGAACTACAGCACATAGTTGCATCCTGAAGTGCTACTTGTGGAAAACTGCACAATTTAAATGAGAATGTGCTTTCTCAGAATTTAATTGACAACATAAAAAGTTTTCTTTTTTTTTGTTATTTCTTTGTGGAGGAAAAAAATGGCCTTTTATTGGTTTCTATCCCAGGAGACAATGGGGCTTAAATGAAATGCATATCACGCTGCAAAATCTGTAGTACAGAACAGAGCTCCATTCTGTACTGGTTTTTTTTTTTTTTGCCTCAAATAAGCAGTCCTGGTTTTATAGTTTTTGTGTAGAAGAAAGTAAAGTAAATAAATAAATGAATAAATAAATAACAACATCATGCTGTATTGGTGCAGCTTCTAAAAAAGTTTTGCAAGCTGCACATAAAATGAATCTATGTACCCTAACCAGTTGGTTTCTATTAATAATACATTCTTTCTTTCACTCTTGCACCATATGGCATTATACCGAATGTTATAAAGGGTCCAAAGCAGTATCGTAAAGCATCACAAAGTTCTAAATAAGGAACATCTTCACAACAGTTTTGAACAGCGTGGCAGTACAAGAGACTCACAAAAAACATTTCACTAGGCATAAAAAGTAATGTGTTCACTTGTAGTTATGATTGCTACCTTGATTATTTTGGATCAGAATGAATGTTATCTGTTTCTGTACACTTGCTACACTCTTACTTAACTTGCCCTCACTAAGAATTACTGCTGGATGCCTAAATGTAAATGTTGGACCAGCATCCTGCTTGAGAGTAATAATTTAATATGGAGTATTTTGTGGGGTGACTGCTTACTGTGAGTTTCCTGGAAATAATCAGGCATAGTGCTTTAAGAGGTCATGGCAACAGACAGGGCTTAGCATTTCCTTTTGCTTTGGAAATAGTGTTATTGTAGTATTGTATATGTTCAATTTATGTGTGCGCAGCATTAATGATTTCAAGGTTATATTTCATGCAGTAAACCAAATGTTCCTTTGGTCCTCCATTAAAAATACTGGCTGATATAAAGGCTTTTGAGCGTTTAATTGCTTGTGGCAAAATAGAAACCTGATTTCAAAGATTTTTCGGTCAAGTTTTGCACTGCATGTAGGCTGTTTCTCTTGACCCTCTCTGTGCAATGTCTTATGACAGCTTGGGTTTGATCTTGTTTTCAGTATTTAGTTTTATCTGAAACGACACCATTTCCAAATAAGTTGGGACAATATGGGAAATGCAAATAAAGAGAAAAAAGGGTCATTGATAAATCATCCTTGACTCATTGAATTGATATTTTCCATGATATGTATCTTGAGCTTTTTGGACGTATTTTGCACTTCTTGAAGTACCGCATATTTTCAATGAGAGGCAGTTCTGGGCTACAGACCGGCCAGTTTAGTTGCTTCACCATCTGAATAGGAGGCCTTGGTGTTATGACATATTCAGAATGAGGCTTGCCATTGCCTTGTTGAGACTAGCAAAGGAACTTAAATGAAAAATGCTGCTCCAAAATGCACCAGTCTTACTTTGACACGTGTTGAACTTACCCATACCAATGCCAGAGACATGACTCCATATCGCAAGACATGCTGGCTTTGGAACCTTAAGTTGGTCACAACTGGGATTGTCCGTTTCTTCGTTGGCTTCGATTGCACAACAAACATGATGAGCATAAGATTGTCACTGGAGTACATTGGGGAGGCGTTACCAGTCAGTTTCTGAATCAGTATTTTGAACCTCTACTGCAGCGGTTCCCAACCTTTCTAGGCCGCGCACCACCTTCTACTTCCCGACCTAGCTGATGCACCACCACGCCCAACACATAAAAAGGCACCGTCTATTTATAGTCTCATTGAGGGCATCAAGTTTAATGCAACAAAATATAAGAACACACACCTGCTCTTTATTGAATGTGCAATAATAGGCCAATTTTGCTTTCACATTTGAAAGATGAGGAGAATAATATGAAAATAAAAAGTTTGGTCGCTGAGCGAGCCCACAATTAACAAACTACCGATCAAAAAAAAGGCACAGTCTTTTTATAGCCTCATTGAGTGCATCAAGTTTAATACAAAAAAAAATAAAAGAGAAATAAAAGTGAATTTAATTTAAATAAGAGTTTTGAATTAAAAGCCTACAGATGATTTTCTTGAATTTTTCTGTGTGACACTGCCACATAAATTTTAAGTGTTCTCTTATTCTTTGAATTATATTTAAGTTAACGAAATATGGTTGTAATTGCATTTTACGAGTTTCCCATTATTCTTACTCAAACTAATGTATGAAGCTCTATTGCTCTCTAATGACGTCTTTTATCTTCATTGTTGCTTCATCATTGTGGGGTACTTTTTTGCGGCTTATTTGGGACTCACTTGGTGGACTGTCGCTTTATGTCACGGACGGATTTTTCCAAGGAGCTCCTCCTTGGATTTTTCCTTTTGCTTCACTTGCCTCTGCTACCTCGCAGTTCTGCGCTTGCACAACCCTAAAATCTCGGGCTGTTTCCTCGCTCATATCTTTAATATCTTCAAAAATCATAAAAATAGATGCATTTTCTGTGCGCATTTCGACCTGTAAGCGTACATATATTTGCATGTACATGCTGGGTTTTCCTGAAAATGCAGAAATTAGATGATAATAGCGTATATGGGCATATTTATATCTTTGAACAAATTTATCCAACTCGTTATAAAATCTGCTTTTGGTTATGATAAGCTAACAAATAAGTTACTACTGTAAACTGATTCATACTGCAATATCAAGTCGAAAACAAAGACTTTACGATCGCTTTGCATTAAGGTAGCATTTTTTGACAAGGGAGCAAAATTTGACAGAACACCGGCATTTCCACATTGACTGTGGAAAACGCATATGCACGCTAGAACTGTCTGAAGGTGCGCGTTTTGTGGGACTGAAACAATGTTTTGAGCGATCTGAATTGATCTGTTTGAGCTGTTTGTTACCAGTGAAACTCCATTTGAAATAATGCATGATTTATTTGTTTTTTTGTAAAATAAAACACAATAGGCTGCCATTACCCTTCCCATGTCGCGCACCACCTAGCGGCAGCTTGCGCACCACAGGTTGGGAATCTCTGCTCTACTGCAATCGACCAAATTCCATTCTACTGACCGCTGGCCAATTACCAATAAAATGCGTGCTTCCCATCCTTAAATGTGATTGGCTGAGCCGCATTCCATGCCGGTATAAAATCACTGTAACCCACTGCAATCTGAGGCAGCCCGCAGCACAAAATATCCCTGTGCGCAACCAACTACTTGGCACTTGGAGAGGAGTTATTGTCTACAAGGACTGACGGACGCAAGGTCTTCGCAATACCCGAAGGCTAAACTTTTGCCTCGGGTAAAAATGCCAAATTAACAATTTAGTGGATTTGGCTTGTACACTTACTCATATAAACCATTCTGGTTTCCGTATTTTTAAATGTGTATAAACACCTTGCACCCCCTCTACTATAATTGTCACCATCAGTCTGCTGACTCTGGCAAAACATGAACATTTGCTTATGGGCTGAATGAACACCTTGGTGTGCCCTTTTCAGTGTTAGTCGAATGGTGATGCATAAGATCCACATGTGTAGCTCCTCTAAAAACAGACCTGAGGAGCAACCGATAAACTGAAATATTTAGAGGGGAAAAACAGGAAACTAAGGTGTTATTTGTGGGCAGAGAGCATTGTGTTGCCTCACACAGCATCCATTGGCTCTTAGCGTTCTGTTGCTTAGAAATTCAAAGTAATGAAATTGTTGGTGCCATTTCACTGAATTTGGTAGTAGGGTAGTGTCCTCAACCTGCCACAGAGCCATTTGCACAATTTGTCTTCTCTTGACTTCTTAAAGAAAAGTACACTGAAATGATATAACTACAGCCACACTCAGAGTAACACATTGGTTATAATCCAAAGCCATCCTATTACAATGTTTTCCTCCTGTTTAAAAGGAGAACACAATATAATTTACAAGGATGTATTTATTCATTCATGATGCTAATAGTATTGTCCTGTGGGTGCACATGTCTAGCAACAAAAGTTAATTACATTTCAAATGCAAATTAAGAGCTCTGAATCAGGCCTATTGTATTTGTTATTCAAGATTCAGGATCATGAATGTGTTTTCAGATATGGATAGTGAAGAGTACTGCTTTCTCTCTCTCAGCGAGAAGGTTGTGGGTTTGAATATGACTCACACCTCACTGTGGACTTACCATGTTTTTCCCATTTTCTAGTGGGTTTTTGCATGGTCATTTTGTTTCCTCCCACACCCTACAGACATGTATGATAGGCTTACAGGAAACCATTGGTTTGAATGTGTGAGCTATTGGTTTGCATCAGCTGCGATGCATAGGTCAACTCACAGTAACTGGATTCTGCGATAGTCTCCAGGCCCTGGCAGCACTGACCAGGAATAACTAAGTTAGAAAATGGATGGACTTTCCTGAAACACTGACTAACCTGCTGAATGTCTCAGCATCAGTGCATATTGTCTTAGTAGGCAATGGACTCCACACCACAAGCAAACTTGGTAAACCCAGAAGCCTTTAACAAGCAATCAGAATTTTACTGCTTCATTTTCATTAAACTTGGGGTAAGATAATCATTGCATTTCCTCTACTTGGTCTTTAGTAAATCATTTCTTCATACATTTTGTGGTTTGTTGAAATGCATTTCACGTATTTTAAGATGTTATTTCGCCCAATTAGAATTTAATTTCAGTCAAAAATAATCTTGCTGAGGAGGCTCTGCAGTCACCATTTCGAGCTCCTGAGACTTGTCTCTAGTAATTGTGCCGAACCCCTCTCTATCTCAATTCAGAGTGTCTGCAAATCATTGACAATGTAAATAATACCTAATAGGGCTTATTTGAAAGTTAAAAAAAGAAAAAAAATTCTCGATGACATTGAGCTCAGAGAAGTCGGCGGCATTTCTGGACAGGAAGATGTATGGCTTTGGCCTAGCATACTAAGGCTTTAACCCACATCTTAGGATGTATTAGTGAATCCTTTTTGCCTGAACATGATACCAAAGTATTTCTGAGCCCATGTGGTCATGTCCATGACAGGCACTTGACAGTTCTTAAAACAGTGCTATCTGACATCAAAAATCATGCGAATTCAATGCTTTTTTTTTGTGTTCTTCCTTTAATTGCATTGATTTAACTGCATTCCGTCCTTTTTGAATCATATTAGGCATTCTTGAGGGTCATATTCCAAAAATTCCATCACTTCTACTGCAAGATTTTTTAAATTCATATGCTGTTAAATTGGAGAGTCTCGACCAATTTTTGCTCCCGGGGGATAAGGGCAATTTTGAAACCTTTGTTTATACTGTAAACATAAGAATTTCACTGATTTAAGATCATCTGTTTCACATAACCTATTTATTACAATTTGTCTCATCATTAATAGTCCTGAATTGCCATTGCACCAACTTTTTTAGAGTGTGGCGCAAACATCAGCTTTACATTGAGCATAGATTTTCAATTACTGGTTGAATTCACACGTTTTAGCATCAAATAACGCACCGTAAGGTTTTCAATGTAGTTTCGTCAAGATGGTGCAAACATTTTCATCTGTTGTTGTCATCTGTCATCATCAGTTGTCTGTTGACTGTGGTATATCATCTGTATACAATTTGACCTGTAACCTCTAGTCATCAAAAATATTGATCAAATTCAACAAAACTTTGTATTATAAATTTTTGAGACAAAAATTTCAGTTTACATCGGGATTTCAATTCAGTCCTGAACCCGCCCAAAGTGGGTGTGGCACGGTGGTGATATTGAAAAACTGAAATTCATTTTAAAACTTTATAATATATACTCAGAGGCAATGAAAACGCAACACCAGTTTGGATTCAAATAATTTTGTGACTCAAATTTATTTTCTTATTTCAACAATTCAAATATGTTGGGGGGGGTTGACTTTGATTAATTAAATGTGTTAATGGGCCGATTTGGTCAATAATAAACAGATGCATTAAACATAACGAGCACAAGTTGAACAAGCTTTGTTCGTGGAACACTGATGCCCCCGCCGGCAGGTTGAAGTATTGCAGGTTAAAGTTTTTTCCCCCCGCTGCAGACAAACAGACGGACGGACGGGCAGATGGACAGACAAACAGATGGACAGGTGAAAAACTATATGCCCCCAAATCTTCGATTCCGGGGGCATAGAAAGAAAAATCTCAACAAGACTGAATGGAACAGACATTTTAAAAATGAAGTCAAAAGAACAGTCAGTATCGGGTGTGACCCCCAGAAACATCCACACAGGCAGTACAATGTCTCCTCATGGACCTGACTAAGCGTCTCAGGTTGTCTTGGAGAAGTTGTCGCCACTCTGCCTGTAGTGCATTCTGGAGTTGCTGCCTGGTTTGAGATCTGGGTACTCTTGATGAAAGAGCTCGTCCCAGTTGGACGTACTACACCCAAAACGTACTGATGCTGAACGTACTACATCCAAAACGGTGAGCCACTTACCAGGCACTTACTCCCGCATCTAGCAAACCCAGGGCCCTGTTCCGTTGTTCAGTCGACAGACCTGGCATCATGACACTTAAAAATGTTTTTTTGTGTGGCTTTTATCGTGCCTTTATATAGGGAAGACAACCTCTCCTTCATTTCAACCACTGTACTTACACAACTCCTAATCCCATATGTTGAACTCAATATGGATTGATGAGAGTCCAACTCACACTGTTGAGTTACATGATGATCATTCATGTGTAACAAGGTACACATTGTGACCCCAATGGTCACTGAAGAACTCAAATTGGACTACTCAGGTCCTGAGCCAAAATTAACCAAAATTTAGAGTGTTGCATTTTCATTGCCTTTGAGTATATATATGAAGTGCTGAGTATTTAAGTAGTATACAACAGGTCTCAAGTTTTGACGATTTCTGAAAATGGACTTAATTGTGACTAATAGATTCCTTCACCCATAGAGACCTATTTTTACTACACATAACCTCTAGCAGTCACAAGTTTTTAACCAAATTTGGTGTGTCTTTTGATGCAATATCTTTAGCGCATGAAATAGATGGTATATTATGTCACCTTGAGTCCCACTCCCTAATAGGTGTGGCAGGGCAGCAGACCAGCTGACTTTCTGGTTCACTTGAATCTTTAGTATCACATAACAGCATTCTGTCCTGCTGGCTTTCCCTGATATATTATGTATAAGCATGTATTTATTTTTGAACTTTATTATTTATTTATTTAGTACAAGCACTCACATATCCTTCCACAAATAAATGTGTGAATTAGTGTGTGTATGTTGTGTGTGCGTGTGTGCGTGGGTGTGCATGTGTGTGTCTGTGTGTGAATGAGAGAGAGAGAGAGAGAGAGAGAGAGAGAGAGAGATTTAGACTGATAAAATACAACAAAATGCATAATACTTGCTTTCTGGAGCACAGGTTACTATTAGATTGCTACCTTTAGATTATAACAGTAGGTTAGATAGTATTTATTCAGACCACACTATTTCTCGCTCCTTCACTCTCATTCTCTGAAGTTTTAAAGGTCTGAGAAGAACAGCAAAAGCATGATTTAATGCTCAGCTCTTGCAGCCTATGACAACATAGATCTCAGTTTTATACCTCAATGCTTGCTTTGCATTTTAATGGTGTGTATCAGGACTGCAGAGACCTTCCAGCCATTCTATTACAGCCAAAGTTTTCCAATTAATAATACAGAGTCATACCTCACTATGGTAGGAGGGGCTACTGTAAACCATCAATATCAATAATGCAGGCTAGCATTTAAGTATCTGCTTTAACAAACTAAATTTTAGGGGGACTAATCTTATTTACAAATTAAGATTGCACCCACTAAGAAATGAAACAAAATCTTTGAAAAATTTGAAGCATGATTGACGTCTATCCATTACGACATGTACGTTTATTGCTATAACTCATATTCAACCTACCCAGGCCCCTGTTACTTTGAAAAAAGTTAGAGACACGAACAACTGGGGAAGTACAATACCGTAAAGTGTGGATAACTCATCTTTATCTGGCATTTTGGCATCTAGAAGTGATGAAAAGAACAATTATTCGCAGCCTTCAGAATCAAGGCTGATGCTTGTTGTCCTTTCAGAGTCGTCGCTGGCAGTGCGGCATTTTGCCACTCAGCATTCCACTCAGGCCCCAGAGTCAAACCCCGAGGAGAGCTGCTGTGAAATACGAGGTCCATTGTCACAGTCTGCTCCTGGCCCTTCTTCCTCTTTCTCCTTCTCTCTCTCTCTCTCTCTCAGTGACTCAAGCACACCATCTCTATCTCTTCCTGGCGGGCTCCCTCACTTCATCTTTTATCACCATCTGCTTTTGCCTTTCTTAACCTGCTCTGCTTCATTTTAAATTCAGAATTCTCTCCTGTCTTCCACACATCACCGCTGGGAGTTTTTTTTTTTTTCCCCCTTTTGCCTCAGACCACATCTCCACCCTCGAGCAAAGAAGGAGGTCACCAGAGTTTAATCCTTACACGATGTACAAGTGCACACACAAGCCAGGTTCTGCACTTATAAAACGGTGTGTACTCTCCTGACATCCATAAAAACACAAGCTCTAAAATCCAACTGATTACCAAGCTGCCTGAAAAAAAAATAAGATGAGTAGTTGCATCTTAAAGTTATTCCAGGTAAACTGGGCAAGTAGTATTTCAGGCAGTGGTACATATGGCGTCTTATTTTTGTTCTAGGAAGTTTGGATACGTAGTCTTGCCACATTAGCATAATATTATTTAAGATGTGTATTTTTACATCAATATGTTATTGCAGGAGCAGCAGTAGTTGAGCTAACAGCTGTATCTTGTGCATAGCTAATTTGTATATTCCCTGGTCTATTAACAGCTATTATAGGACTGGCCTGAAATTAAGTTGCACAGTGATTTGTCTGGCACTGCCAGGTGGATTGGGGGCTCAATGTCGAACCATTACTCTCAGGGAAATAGTGTGTTTTATGTATATTCAAGTAAATAACTGGCATGATACAATTTGTGGGGACGCCACAAATTTTTTAAGGATTACACTCTCAGTTTATTAGAAACGTATTAGAAACGCTGAGGAAAGCCTATGGCTGAAACATGTCCGTTTTCTGCCGTAGTGTAATATTAAATATTTATGTCTTGCTGTGTGAGTGTTGGCATTTTTTTTAAAATATTTTTGTCAACTTTTTTGGGATAGCACCTCTTACTTTTCAGTAAACCAGTGAGTTGAGCACGCATACTTGTTTAATTAAGGGGCCACAAAAAATACCCACATTACCTAAATGTGGGAAATTCTGTGTGCATAAACTGCTATGGGATGCCTACCAAGGAATAAGTGGGTTAGGTACTGGATGGGACAGATCTATGCTAAGATAACTGGTTTAAAATCGGGTCTCTGCCATTAGCCTCCTTGGAAAAAATGAACGTTTAAATGATAAATAAAACAACAAGATCGTTTTATTGAAGACTGAATCAACATACCATCACATGGTATGTTGGGGGGGGGTTGGCTGGGTTTGGTTCCTCATCCTGAGAGAGCAGTTGAAAGCACGGGCTGTTCCTTCAGATCAATACTGCCTACAGAGTAGTGATCCATATTACAAACCCATCTAGTTTGTAATACACTACAGAACGTTGTCCCACGGACAAAGGACATATGTATGTGCGCATGTAAACTCAGATACTCGTCCTACGCTTCTCTTTTCTTATTTTCCCCGGTTAAATTTGGCTGCTTATTTTAAATTATTTAAATAAACCAGGTGTCTCTTTTGATGTTAAACAAAACAGAAAATCGAGTCAAAAGGTCTTCCAAAGTATAACAAATCTCTCAGATTATTATCTTTTCTAGAAATTCTGTATTTTTGATTATAATGGCAATTTTATTAAACTTATTAGTTTTCTGCCTTGCTGAACTGGTATTCCCCAAAAGGATTTTGACAACCCTGTTATAAGACATATTGCCTCAAACCTGTCATAATTTCATCCCTGCCATTTCATATATTGGTTTTTTCCCCCATCACATCATGAATAATGAGAATGCTGAGTAATTGAGAACAATCCTTTGCATCTTGAAAGCAATATTTTAAACTTTCAGTGAAAAGGGTCACTCAAGGATGCCTGTATAAGCAATTACTCAACTGTTCTGGCAATATAAATGAAAAAATATGGTATTTCTGTACTGGTAAACATTACTTGTCTCAAGTTTATTCATAATTTTGTTTCATTATTCCGAGGCTGAAAAATTTGTTTGTTTACTTGAACGATTGTGTATTTTTCTCAATTGACAAACAGCATGTTGTAGGAAATGAGGTTGTCCTCTCTGATTTTATGTGACGTAGCGTTCAGGAACCACATGCAAGAGATGGAAATCCAAAAAACGTATGCTTTTAATGAGGTCCGAGTCAAAGCCAAAAAACACAATAATTGCCAAACCACAATACGGAATCTAAAAACAGTGTCGACTAGACAGGCAGGGGTCAGAACCAGGAAGACAGATGAGCAAAGGTACATAAACGGTAGGCAAAAAGTCGTAGTCGATGAACAAAGCCAAGGGTCATACACAGGGCATCCAAACACAGAAATCGTGGTCATACAAAAATGGGTCAAAATCCAAAAAGACAAAACGATACCAGAAGGGCAATGGCAAGAATCGACGTTGGACAAACCAGTAGAAGAAAAACAATACTCAATGGCATACACGGCACTCTGCACGATGAAATATTGATCAACGTTCTGACAAGGGGCTGGCTGTGAAAAGACTGCTTAAATAGATGGGAGGAAGGTCACCATGCTATGCAGGGAGCAGGTGAGCTGGATCAGACTAATTACAAAGGGAGAATCAAATGAGGGAAGCCCTAACCACGAAGATTGGCGAAAGCCAAGACACGGACGGGAATCACACAGACGTCTTATGACATTTAATGAGCTCCGGGCAAGGAGTTCTAAGTACACAGATAACGAGTGCAGGAAAGTAATTAAGCACGTGTGAGAGATCTCGCAGAAACAAAGGGAGGGAGACAGGTAAAGCTGAGCGAGAGGCGGAGACTAGAACAGGGCGATTGCTGAGAGGGAATTAGTATAAATTAGTAGAGGTGCAACTTTAAAGATTTAACAAGAGTGCTTGTTAGTAAGTTAGTAATCTATGTACATGGATTAGTTGCATTAATAGACTAGGATACAAAATACAAATGTTAGTTTTGTTAGTGATCAGAACAGTAAGACGAAGGAAGTAAACGAGAATCGAAGGAATATATTAAACACTGGAATTCATTTAAATCACCCGAAGTTGGTGGGCACGCAGACAGGGAAGACGGACTGAACCAACTTAGATCACAAGACAGAGGAGACAAGTGCAATGGAACTGAGAAATGGAATGAACTAAAAACCTGAGGATTACAATAACAAAAAAGAATAAATAAAAGAAAAATCATGAACACAGATCCTGACCATAAACATGAACATAAACATGACAAGAAACCATAACAATAACATTTTAAGCACAGAGGTCTGAGCTAACCCCCATCATGTGGCTGAAAAGCCTTTGTAGGATAAAAGTAGTCCTGTGGAATGAATCATAAGTTCTACTGAGGTACAGATATGATATAATGAGGGCCTTAACAACAGTATTCTTCAAGGAAAAATGCTTGGGTGTATAGTGATTTTTTTTTTCTAAAGAGAAATGTGCTCCTTGTTTTTTTTCTCTCTTAAGAAAGACATTAGAGAAGGTCAATGTCATGGCACAGATGGTGCAAAATCAAGACACAGCCCACCAAAAGAAAATGAGATATCACATGGTAGGATAACTTGCCATTATCATGAAAATGTAAGGTAAGAGGGTTACACTTTACTTGAAGGTACCGTCATAAGACTGACATGACACTGTCATAACTGTTACATGTGTCATGAAGCATGTCATGAAGTTCTCATAATCAAAACCACTCAAACAATGTCAACTTGTCATCTCAGAAAACCGAATGGCACTTAATGACAAAGTTTATGACATTAACTTAATTTTTATAACACGTTCATATCTGTGTCATGTTACTCTTATGACGATACCTTCAAGTAAAGTGTTACCGGTAAGAGTAATAAATCTGAAAGGATGTCCAAAGAGGCTCATCTGGTGGAAAAGTAATTGAAAGTGAAATTGTGAAAACACATCATTCACAGTGACTGAGAACTGTATTACAGTTTAAACCCTTTTGTTTGGATCTCAGGTATAGAGTATACTACTTAAAGCCACCTAGCAAGGCACATGATAAACCACACAGAGAAACTTCACTTGCTCTCTTTCTAGCCTTTCCTATTCTTGCCAATCTTTCTTGCAACAATAAGAAAGACAGCTCATGTTTTACTCATGCATACATTGTAGAAAATTAACAAAAATGAGAGAAAAAATAGATCATAAATAAGTCTGCCTCTGCTACACAACCAGGGGTAGGTTTCCCGAAAACCCCAGTGCTAACTTCCATAGTTGGAACCATTGATTGTGAATGGACAAACTATGTCAGTTGCTAACTTAGCAACTATGGTTTTGGGGAACGTACCCTTGCACAGAACGAGAAGGGTAGCAGTAGGTTGAGCAGATAAGCTCAAAATGAGTGGGAATTTATTGTAGTAAAAAATAAGTTAAGCCTTTACAGATTTTTGGTTAAGCTATGGTTGGTCAATTTCACCGTCATGTGACTGCCAAAGCGTACCTTTGCCTCTCATTGGCTAAACCTTTTTGAGAGATGGCAAGATAGCAGCCTTCAGTTTTTTGATTGTTTGGTTGCATGGGTGTATACCAGCTCAGTATAACACACAAAATGAAATAAAAATTCTCAAAATTTAATTTAGGTGTGTAGATCCCATGTGTGAACAAAGTCATGAGAAACAGATGAAATTAATTGCATTTTTTGGGGATAGAACTTGTAAACTGGTCAGATTTGACCGGAACACAACAGGAGGGTTAATCTGTAGCAGGAATGAGTTCAGACACAGCTCACACAACCATGCAAGAACCATTAGCTGTCATCATGTAGTTTTGTTCTTTATTCACAGTGACTCAGATATTGCACAGCACTGTCTTTTGCCAATAAAGCTAACATTAGGCACAAAAATTCTCAGTCATTATGGTAGCCTACGTAACATCATGAACATGGCAGCAAATGGCATTATTGTATGCATTGAATGAACGCTAAGCCTTCATCCTAAGTTATTTGCTTGATGAGTCAATATGTAATCATACGTGTGACCACTAAAGTTGGGTCGAACACCTACTGAAAAGACTGAAGGATAGGAGATCTATTTTGTTTAGTCTTATTGTTAAACTGAAACGGGACCTATTATGCTGATCTTTCTTTTAATAAATATCAGTAATATTATAATGTTGGAAGTCCTTACTCCACCTCTGTAAAGTTTCTAAACATAAGATACAGGGGTTTTGCCATAATCTAAGAACGTAATTTCGTGAACGTGACTTCCTCTCTGAACAGCTCATTCAGAGATATTCACGAGATCTGGGCAAAACCTGGCGTCACTGGGTCCTCCACCTTTGCCGCTGCGTTTATTAGAACAAGTTCATTTCATTAGATCTATACACATGTACAGCGTTTGATCGCAGAATTTCCCAGCCGATTCCTTAGCTCAGATGGCAAACGCATCTCACATTTCACAGTAGGGAGGCAGACCTGGAAAACTGTGTCTGCCAAGTCCCGCCCAGCTCTGCCCTCCGCAGAGTTGGCCAATCAGAACAAAGTGGGCAAACAGGGAGGGGGGGCCATCGTGGAAGAGCAGCCCAAATGAGGCGTTTCAGGCAGAGACTACAATGGACTACAAAACACCACACTTTAATTGACATTTGTACAGGTTTTTGCCACCACTTAATCCGTGTGTGCAGCATTGTTTGTAAACATTAAGATTGGTTTATAGTTTTAACAGAATGTTAAAAAGGAGTTATGAGAATTTGAACTCGATTGCTCTTTCTCAAAGACTCAGATGTATGTCTCAGTAAATTGAATTTGAATTGCGAGAAATGAATGAGGAAGTACTGTATGTTGACAGTTGAATTTTCAGCGAGGATCAAATCTCCTACAGCTTCAGAGCATCTGAATTCAATTTCATAATATTACGTTCAGTTTGAAGTTTATTAGAATTCAGTTCCAAATTTACAAATTCAATTTCAAAATTATACTATCCAAATTCAGTTTTTAATGAAATTATTCAAGTCAAACAATACAAATTTAAATTATGTGATTCAATTGTGCTTGCATGATACAATTATACTTAAAGATACCATCCCATGCGGCTCATTTTTTGCAAAATTTTAAAAATCTGAGTATATCTGGTAAGCATTGGATAGTAATCACTAACTTAAGTAATTTGACATATCAATGATGAAATATGTGTAAGGAGCAGGGGCCAAAATCAGGCTTCCAATCAAATTAGTCTCAGACAACTTTTATTGGATGGCCCGTCTGTCAGTCAAACTGCCAGATTAACATGCAAGCTGTTCTGTGCATGCATTCCATTGTGCATGCACTTTGGCTGTAGCTACATGGCCAGCAATACCAAGCAAGCTAGGCATTCAGACAGAGTCATGGCACAGCCAAACGAGCAGCCAGTTTTCCGACCTCCAACTGCACTCACAAGCCAAAACTGTCAAAAGCTAAACCACAAGCTAAAAAGACAAAAATCTTCATTGAAAGTATGCAAGAGAGACAAGAATATGTAAAAATTGCAAATGCGAGTCGAGTATCCCTTGGCAGAGAAGCATTCAACTCCTGGAGAGAACTGAAAACACTGAAAGGTTTTAAAACTGACGCACTCGTAGAAGAGTTTCTCTTAGACTGGTAAGCTAGCTTCTTGTCTTTCTTTCTGTGTGACGCTGTACATAGACAGAAAGTGTACTCTATACCCATTGAGTAGTAAGGTCTAGGCTGCTTTTGGTGTTAGCAAAATAACGTTAGCTACAGCCAAGTAATGGGTTGCTAGCGTTTGCTTGTTGTTGTATACCTAGAGACTGGCATTAGCCTAGGAAACTTGTGTGCAGGCTATAATGCCCTGGTAATGCTGTGGATCCAGTGTTGAAAGATACAGGTCTTGTTGTTGGTGGCTTTGTGTGAGGTAACATTAGGTCTGACTGCCAGTGTCCTACTTGTGTGTGGGCTATTATTCCCTGGCTATGCTGTAAACCCTGTGCAACCGCCATCAATATCCACCACTGCTAATGTTGTCTGTGTTGTAATGTTGTTGCCGGTGCTATCAAAATGTGCCACCTCACGGTTCTGCGCTTGCGGAAACCTAAAATCTTGGGCTCTATTCCTTTGGTCACATCTCAAGTATCTTCAAAAATGATAAACATTTGTCTTTTTTCGGTTCGCCTTTCGACCTTTCACCGTATTTATATTTGCATGTACATGCTGGGTTTTCTTGAATACGCAGAGATAGGATGATAATGGCGTATATGGGCATATATCTTCTAACAAACCTATCCAACTCATTATGACATCTGCTCATATTATAGTAAGATAACAAATGACAACGTTGGTATTGTATGTTGATTCATCTTGCAATATTACGGCGAGAACAAAGGCTTTACGGCTTTGCATTATGGTAGCATTTTTTGACTAGGCAGCACAAATTGTTAGAACACCAGCCGCACTGGTCAGCTGTTTATGGTGGAATGAAGCAAGCGCACGAAGTGGTGGGGGCGTGGTTTGGGTGATTCCTGACTGGACTGAGGGGGTGGGTGGTTATCAGTTGTGCAATCCAAAAAAAAATCGTAAGTCCACCCGCCTGGGATCGTACCTTTGAGTACTATTGTGATAATGTTTTTTGAGGTTACTGATTTTGAGAAGCTTTATTTTTAAATAGAATTCAAGATTCATTCAATATATCTCCAATGATTATAAAAAAGGGAGGCATTAGCTTAGTTTTTTATTTTTGTTTTACAATTATGATTTTGCATTAATCTGAAAATGCTTGGCCACATGACCAGGGAGGGTCATAACTAAATTTTATCAAAGAGAAAATACCATTGGCCACGCCTGTTTGTGGGCATAAATAACTTAGTGCTTCAACGGTTCAGATTACATCCAATTTTCTCATTGTTTTAGCAATAGCTTCACACTTGAAATCTCAGCCTATTGAATGTCATGGTGACTTTTGTAGTTTGAAATGTGTTTGCTCTCCAGCTGATGTATCATAAAGTACCTTATACAAACGCGACTTTGAACCCCACCACTGCTATAAATCTAAAGCAATATGCAGTTAAGGGATGCAGAAAATTTGTATATTTAGGTGTTCTTTTTGTGAGTATCACAAGTAAGCATCTCATTGTCTCTGACAGGACTTCCATCATCACTGAATATAAAAGAGGCCCTTTCCCAGTGGCTGCAGATATTCTATAACAGTTTGTGATTTTTCAACAGGCAATAATGCCAGCGGGTTCTGATGGTTGACATCAATGTTAGGATCTTGAGAAATAAGCAATGTTTTCAGTGTGACTGTCTGGTGTAAATAAGGTAGGTTAGCAGATTAACCCATTGAATCTTTATTACATAAAAGGGTCGTGACCGCCACTGATTCTGAAATAAAGAGCGTCGGTTTAACATTTGAGTTGGTAGGAACTTATGCAATGCGAGCACACATAGCATGCCAGTAGGAAAATTTTTGCAGTAATCTGAGTGCAAATACTGCCTTGTTCATAAAGAGATAATTCAAATAAGTGTTTTTTTAATGATGTTAAGCGAGGTGCCTCCATAATTTTCATAAATAGATGCCATATCCATGAACTTCTTTTTCTATCCAAATACTTTTAATTTGATTTGAGAATACAAGTTTGCTACTGTTTTGTTATGAACACTTATAAAGCTGAACAACAAACATTTGAAGTACTCTTCCCAATTCATAAGTTACTTAATAATATGATGTTATGTTTTAGTGCTAGCTAATGTTGCAATCTTTATTGCTTAAGGCAAAAAACTGATCGTTTTTTTCTTTATTAAATGCCTGAAGCCTATCTTAAATAAAATTAAATTACTGGAGCCAATCTTAAATCTCCAATTGTGTCCATTTGAACTTCATCAAAAACTGGGTGCTGGCTAGGTACTCACATCCAGTTGCCGAATGTCTTCTGTAGGTGAAATGGTTACTTAGGCTCATCTGCCTGATGCACAGTTATAGTTAATGCCCACTTGAAACTTCTGTGGTAATTATCTGTTGATTAACACATTTCTTATCCAATTCCAGAGAGTGTAAACTTTCCACAGTGACTGAAAGACATTGATTGAGCCATCAAAAAAGTATTTAAAGCTTTGCGTGACAGCAGTTAGACTGTATTCTTTTAATGCTATGCAGCTGAAAATGATGCGATTGCACAGAAGGAAAAAAAATTCCAAAGCTGGTCTGAATTGCTCAATTACATTTACAGGATTTATCTGAGATATGGACTTGGTCAGTGGGAATTATTTCAAATGAAATTGGGCTGGGGGGCCCTTCTCTTTGCTGCACTAGGGAAAAAATATGTGTAGCCACTAAAGCGAAATTAATAAAAAATGCAAGAGGGGCATCTTCTTATAGTTTAACAGGCATTTTTTGCTTACCATTACCATAAAGGAAAGAAGTGACTTGTAAATGGTCAATAATAATAATAATAATAATAATAATAATGATTACTCACTCATCCTATGAGTGTCAAGAATGCACGTTGTTCAAGTCAACAGAAGGCCCTGTTTACAGCAGTGATGGGCCGTCAGAGGTCAGTTAGGGTAGGCAGAATCCTCACCGTTAAACAAACAATAACACTTACTTCGCTTCATTATCAGTCTGAGGATTGATTAACTAATTTACAAGACTAAACAGCACAATGACGTGCCAGTTCCATCCACGACATTATTGCTCAGTGCATCCAACTTAAAATGCTCACAAGACAGCGAGTTTGTTCATATTTGTTCAAGGAAGCTAACGCAATGCCATTAACAAATATTAAAATATTTCTTATATTGTACATCACAGTTGAAGTTTTGCAGAATTTTTATGCAAAAAATGACCTCAGTTTGAGTAATATCTCATCCCAATCTTCTGTAATAACCTCAAATATTTGATCATTCATTTACACATGAGGACTTGTCGCACGTCGTGGAGGAAATGGAGCGAATGAGACTAAAATACCGAGCTATTCTGATTGGACAAAATTTTCGGAAATGTTTGGTGAGGTCAGGTGTATCCGGATGCGCTCTTCCAAAAAGGAGCCGCATTTGCTTTTCCTTGTTTATCGCTCAAAGAAAAGCTGCAAAAAAAAATTTCAGTACAGTGATCAGATTAAGGAAAAAATTGATTTCCATTTTTTGCTAATCATTATATCAATTGATTAGCTATTGTTCAGAATATTTGAATAATGATTAGCAAAAATGATTATAAAAAACAGTAAATTAGATTTTAAATGATGAAAGGGCTTTTTTATTCTTTCCTAATGACAGATTACAAAGAGATTACAGCTGGCAGTGGTCGGCAGCTTTTTCAGAGTAGCGCACAATTGGCTATTGTGGTACAGTGTTACAAATTGGTAAGGGACTGCCGGGTAGGAGAAAGCAATAGCATTTGCATAGAAAGCACTGCTCAAGCGCCTCCTGTTGGCCGGACGGGCGCTCGTCAGGAAGATTCTAAGCCTGTTCATGTCCGGGTATCTATGGAATTATATTTGTGCCACAATCCTGAGCGAGCAATTGGACATTTTGAGCGCGGAAAAATATATTTCGCAAGCACAAAAATCTTGTTTAGAGAAAAAAGAAATTTTGTGAGCAAACAAAACCTTCCGATTGAGCAAACAAAATAATTCTGTGCTCAACAAATATTTTTGCATGTTTGCTATGATCAATATAAACGTGCAATATTAACCCCCCTCCCTCAGTTTCACTCTATACCCTCTCGCAAACTCATGTTCTGCGCGCTGGCAGACCGCAGCATGCTCGCTCAAAGCATGTCTGTCCCTCTCTCTCAGTCTGACCTCTCTGTGTGCGCTCAGCTTCACCTGCGCGCTCGCTCGAGCTGTGCTGAGTGTTACAAATGTGCCACGATTCTGATTGGCTGCCTCGGTCTCCAATTAGATGCATTATGCCCAACCACCAAAGAAAAGGGGAAAAGGTAATGACGAAATTCGTCTGCGACCGGATAATAGTGCTGCCCTTGTTTGGGACGGGTTAAGGTTAATGTTATATCTCTATGTATCTTGAGACATCGACTGTTGTGTGACTCGTGTCCCTCTTTAGCAACACTGGCTGCTGCTAACTATAGCATTGCACAATGTCTTCTGAATATCAAAACCAAAATGCCACACCGCAGCCACGAGCACCGCGTTTTATGGACCTTTATGAAATTTTGTTGGTTAGTCTGTACACCTTCGGCTTGCGAACCAAGTTAGCTATCTAGTTAGGTTGCTAGCGTCAGGTCAGCCAACTAATGTCCGGAGAAAAGCAGAAGCTTACAGACATTAAACGTTACTTCCATGATAGCTGGCGAACTTGACAATCTTAAAAAAAGAAGAGTTTTGGCACCTTTATCCCTGCTGATTTATTTCAACACCCCTGAAGAAGGAACTTTGCCGATATGTCTGTCGCCATAAACTGAAATAGGCTACACTTATAACCTGCATATCAAGTCTGATCATCTAATGTTACACATCCACAAGTGAAGTACACGATCATCCTTGATTAATTTTGTGAAAGCAAAGACACGTGTTTTATGCAGTGATTGACATCTCATTCTAATGCTTAAACACTATTAGCAATCAGTTTTACTTGAAATAGCAGAGCAAGTGCAGGTGTGATAAACGATATTAATTAGGGGTAATATTGCATTTTGGTGTAGCTAACAAAACCAGGGTGCTGCTGCCGTTCCCGGTGTTGGTGTTGGTGTTGCTGCGCTGGCTTAATACTGTAGCATGGATGTATATACAGAACAAAAGATAATGTGGTGTCAAATTACAGCAGTTGTGATTGTTTAGTGATATTTGGGGTACTGCTTTAGACAAATAACCTGAAAGCATAATCTAAACCTATGTGGAATACATTTGGAAAAACCTGGAAGTTTATTCTCAAATGAACCAACCGGAAAAATAACCTCTAACGCGGCGAGTGCTTCGAACCACGGGAACGCCGGTGCCAGCGTCGGCTCAGCTCACCAGTATCATCTGGCACTAATGTTCATGAAATATGCAGAAACAGATCACGGTAATAACACACGATGCGCGGCTGAAGAGGCCCATCAGTCCGGAGCCAGGGAGCCGGCGCCCGGTGGTCAATGCCGGCCTTCATAGCTGCCAGCGGGGACACGCGCATCAAAGCCCCGCGCTGCGCCACCGAACGCACGCTTTCACGAATATTAGCGCCAGGTGATACTGGTGAGCTGAGCTGACGCTGGCACCAACGGTCCCGTAGTTCGAAGCACTCTCCACGGTAGAGGTCATTATTTCGGTTGGTTCATTTGTGAATGAACGTCAAGGCAAACTTTTATGTCGATAGACTTATCTGTGAAGTGCCTTCTTCAGGCGTTATATGTTGAAATGAATCAGCCGGAGAATGGTGCCAAAGCTATTTTTTAAGACTGTCGAGTTTGCCAGCTATCATGGAAATAACATTAACGTCAGTAATCTTCTGCTTTTCTCCGGACATTAGTTGGCTGACCTGACGCTAGCAACCTAACTAGATAGCTAACTTGGTTCGCAAGCCGAATGTGTCCAGACTAACCAACAAAATTTCATAAAGGTCCATAAAACATGGTGCTCGTGGCTGCGGTGTGGCATTTTGGTTTTGATTTTCAGAAGACATTGTGCAATGCTATAGTTAGCAGTAGCCAGTGTTGCTTAAGAGGGACACGAGTCACACAACAGTAGATGTCTCAAGATATTAGAGATTTAACATTAAACTTAACCTGTCCTAAACAAGGGCAGTACTGTTATCCAGTCACAGACGAATTTCGTCATTACCTTTCCCCCTTTTCTTTGCTGGTTGGGCATAATGCATCTAATTGGAGACCGAGGCAGCCAATCAGAATCGTGGCACATTTGTAACACTCAGCACAGCTCGAGCGAGCGCGCAGGTGAAGCTGAGCGCACACAGAGAGGTCAGACTGAGAGAGAGGGAGAGACATGCTTTGAGCGAGCATGCTACGGTCTGCCAGCGCGCAGAACATGAGTTTTTGAGAGGGTATAGAGTGAAACTGAGGGAAGGGGGTTAATATTGCACGTTTATATTGATCATAGCAAACATGCAAAAATATTTGTTGAGCACAGAATAGTTTTGTTCGCTCAATCGGAAGGTTTTGTTTGCTCACAAAATTTCTTTTTTCTCTAAACAAGATTTGTGTGCTTGCGAAATATATTTTTCTGCGCTCAAAATGTCCAATTGCTCGCTCAGGATTGTGGCGCAAATATAATTCCATAGGTATCCGCCGCCCTCGTCCTGTACTTGCGAAGATTCAACCAATGAGTGTATAAGAAGCAGCAGCCTGACTGGTGCATGCTTTGGAGGAGAGCCGCGAACTGTCCTCACTCTCCTGAGTTGGCAGCAAGGGGTCGGATACGAGCAAGCCTTGTACATAGTTCACCAATTGGGCATTCCAGATTCGGGTGGGATTGGGGATGCCAAATTTATTAAAAAAATAAATAATTTTTTTCCCTGAACTACCCTATCTTCATTTATTGCAGTACACTTCTTTTTCCCCGTGAAATTTCTGAAAACTACTTGTAACCCGCAGTACAGCTTTCTTATCTATACCTTATTGTAGTATATGTTTTTTATCACCTAATCAGAGATTTGAAATGATTCATACCCATTAAAATCCAGTCATACCAGGCAGTCTCCAACTCAATAACATTTTAACATCATGAATATGCTGGCATTTGTTTGTTTGTTTGTTCGCAAAATAACTCAAAAAGTTATGAATGGATTTTGATGAAATTTTCAGACAAGGTGGGTATTAGGTCAAGGAACAGATGATTAGATTTTGGAATATCTAGGCCAAAGTACAGCTGAGATACACTCCAAAGTTCAAGATTTCAAGTCTTTCCAATGGGCCGGAGTTCCAATCGCCGTGGTTTTGCTGCCACCTGGCGGAGGTCTGCGCTCTCTGAGTGCTCCTCTAGTTGTGCATGTTTCGGGAGAGGCCGGCGAACTTGCAATTCCCTAAACCCACATGGCAATGAGAGAAGTTTTGATGACTTTGATCTGCTTACCTTGATATTTAGGTGGCTGGAGGAACATTCAGGTGTGCAAAAATGTAAAGCCCACATCCAGTCAATACAACTCAGAGTTAATGCAGAAAAAATTGGAAGTAAGATGTGCAATTTTTTTCCATAAGGGCAGAAAGCAAATCACATGGCTTTAACATAGCAATGATTACAAAGATTCCCCTTAACTAGCATCAGCTAGGTAGGAAGATTTGGTTTGCTTTATAATCTGAAGGGTAACGTTGTACGCGATTGCACGCATAACAAGATAATGCAGCTAAAATTTGCCATGAAATAACACGTCTCAGACCCAAACTGTCTGTTTGCTCTTTAGGTGAAATAAGCGTGTCATCAGGGTTGAAAGAGATCCTCTGTGTGCGATGACGTTGAAAAAGACACATCAGAGCTATAAAGACTTCTCCAGTAGGCATAGTTACCATAGGTTCACAAGTCAGCAAGCTGTACCAAAGCGGTTGCTTTCGAACTAGCTACCAAATTAGCCAACATCCCAAAAATGTAAAAGTTCCGTTTGGTTAGATGAAACTGCCGCGAAACCTCAGATAAGTATATGCCTATGACAACTGGTAAAGTTAGTCAAGTTGGAGCAAGAAACAAATCATATCGCCTTAAAGGAGAATTCCGGTGTGGAATTGACTTGGGGTGTATTGAAACATGATAATGAGTACTAACTTTTGTTGAACACCCCACCTCCTTAGGCACCCAACATTTTTAAATACATGGCTTTTTAGCCAAAGCTCCCAACAGGCTTACAATGGTAGTGAATTGGGCATAGCATTGCCATGCAAATAAATCGCTATTTTTTCATCATTAACAAGGCTCAAAGTAGCTCCACTCTTCATTGGTAGAATTCTGAGGGCCCTGACATTTAAAAAGAGGCACCGAGAACTTTGAAAATGCAGAGGTAGTTTATTAAAAAAAAAGACGGTTTATGTAAACAGTACCTTGAGGTAGTTTCCAGTCGCCTCCATCCTGAAAGTCAAGATAAGTCGATTGACAAGCAGGAACAAATAGATTGCAATCTGTTCCCCTATCCTACCTATACGTTTGTGCTCATCAATCGACAATCCACTTAGTAGTGGACCTATTAGACTTCCAATAGACTTTGGTTGGAAAATAATGTTTAACAACTTCTCCTGTTGCTAAGTGGCTCGGGAACTCGGAAGTTCGCAGGCCAATGAGTCGGAATCAATGAGATATCATAAGGATTTTTTTAATCGCATTTTTTGCAAAAAGATTGTTATGATGATTAACATTTTGTCAAAACTGCTGAAATTTGATTTGCATTTTGCGATGCGAACCCACCTAATCTGATCACAGCAGTAGATTTTAGCTTCGCCACAGTGGCTAAACAGGCTAAAAAAGCCATCGCCATACAGAATATGGCTTCGCCTATGGTGATGTGGCGATTGGCTAGCACAAGCACAGCTTCTACTAGGTAGATCTGTGTCTCTAGAGGAGGGATTCAATGAAGAAAGGTTTTTGTTCATTTTATGAGGAGATACAATTTTATAAATTTTTTTTACTGATGTTTTACCTTTGATTTCTGTTAAATATATAATCATTTTATGATTTGACAGTGCACCATTTTGAGGGATCTGAGAGTTTGGGGAGCCACCTGGAGAGCTGTCTGATGAGAGCTTGGCTCCGAAGGAATGGATAATTTAGAAGTTCATACTCAGATGGAGTACACTTGTGGTCAAGGAGTATATGATCCCAGAAATGTATTGTTTTAACCTCTGCCATTGTTCAATTCTCAGTATTTTTTTTCCAATTTCTTTGCTGAATTTTCATGAAGATTTTTTATGTTTGCAACCCTTTTTCTCAACCAAAATCACGAAAATGAACTGAAATACAGTAAAATTCTAAATGCTACAAGTGTCTTGACTGAGAGAGGGAAGGAATTGCTTAACTGTGAAGCTGCGAAGTCTTAAATAAGGTAACACATAATTAGCCAGATTTGGCATGCATGTCAGAATTGACATGCATGCCAGTCAATCAGTCAAATGGTAATTATGATTTAGAGGTGATTAATATTGAGGATTTAGGCTGGCACTGCCCTTTTGCAACAATGTTAAGAGTCTTTCTGTTAGTCCTACAGTCAATAGCACTTTAGAATTGAAATTGAATTGAAATTTACTGAGTGTCATTGGTTCAGGAAGTATTGATTTAATTGTGAACCACATTAAGTAAATGATTTATCATGGGAGAAGGTGGTGACAAATTCAAATGAAAACCTTCAGTATTGGTGCCCCTTCACAGAAGAATACGGTCTTCTGATCAAAGCATACTAGAAATATTTTGTTTAAAAAATTAGTCACTGAGTGTGCTGGACACACTGCTGCCTTATATTAACAGCAATACTGTAAAACAAAAAAGGCATTTCAAATTTTTTACGTTTCTTTTTTTTCCAGTAACAGCAAAAATAATTGGATTCATAACAACGGCATGTCTTCTCCCCCAAGGAGCTATATGGGGAATGGCAAAGGAAATTTTTCAGTGCCCCAGAGTAGTTTGACCTCCAAAATAAAAATCTAACAATTACAATAAAAGGAGCATGTCCCCCAAGGCCTTGACCCCATGAGCAATAATAATACATACAGTGTTCAAAGCCCTTTACCAATGTGACAAACTAAACATTGGTCTGAGTGGTTTTATTCATTCTACCTTTGAAGAATAATTAAGGGTAAACATGGGAGCTTTTAAGAATGAGCACAATCAAAGCCATTTAGCACAAGGAACCCATTTGAGTGTGCACTAATTAAAGACATTCCCCATCATTGAAGAAATGTTGTACCTGTATGCTGTCCACTCCCAGCCCAGCAGGAGCTCTAAGAACTCGTGACCAGGTCTATATCACAAAATCAGTACTAAAGCAATGGTCACACTAAGACAAATAGGCTTTGGTCATAGAAGGAAGGACACCCCGCGTCAATACTAACATCACTGTGATCTCATAGTCTGCAAAGAGGGAAAATTACCATCACCGGGAAATTTCCAGAAAAACCATCTTCTTGCAGTCAGGGGAAAACTTTCATTTCATGAATATGGATTTCACAGTGAATTTATTTTTATTTGGAATAGCAATGTGACAGGTAAAAAGCAGATGGTATGCCGCACTGTTGCTTCTAAGCAGCAACCTTACTGTTCATATATCATTCATATGCCAGAAGCATTGATGGCAGCAAATTGCGTAATCATATGTGCTGATGCTTTGTTATTGCATATCTGCCGACATGAGCACACAGCACAACCAGGCCCCCAGATTTCCACTGCAACCTCTGCTCCCACAAGATGAATGACTGAAATGAACAATTTATATACAGTTTGCAGTCCATTTGGATATACAGACCACATAATAAGAACCCATCAAATAAGATTTATAAGCCACCAGTCGAGTCTGTAATTCATTAAAGCATGTCTCTGCCGTGGGGAAGTAATAATTATTCATATATATAATTCTATCTCACACCCTTTTCCAGTGTGATGAATTAAGCGAACTGTTCTGGGTAGATGCTGTGTATTAGAAGCAAACCTAAGAATCTCACCATAAATATTGGGACACCACCAAACTGTCTTAAAACAGTCCGGATAGGTTTATAGAAATGATGGACCTGTTCATTTTCTCAAACTCATGTATGCTCTGGTTATGGTTCAGAAGTAGCAGATGGTAAATACCAACTTCACATTCTTCGGTGTTTCATTATATGGTGCTTCTGTGTTCGGGCAAGTTTTACTGCTAAACCGTAGTATCATCCGTCAAGTCATAGCTGGGTAGCACAAATACCACATTAATTGAATGCTTTTTGCAGCTTATTTTTCTCCAAAACTGCTTATTGCAGGAAAAGATGTCAAACTGAGGCCAAGATAAAAGACTGCAGCACAGTAGTTATGGGGATGGAAGATGGCAGATTCAAACCCCAGATGTAACAGTGTTCATACACCCCTGAGGAAGCTATATCACCAGAGTTGGTTTAATAAACATCTAGGGGGCATAGTAAAGAGCTATGGGCTATTTGGGACACTCTGACGTGTCTACGGCAATTATAGCAATGTATAAAAATATAGAAAGCAAACTAGCAGGAGGGGTTCCCAGCACCCGGGCTAAGATCCTGGGGAAGTAAAAATTTGCGAGTGGCAGAATGAACACACTTTTCTGGTCTGTACTTTATTTAAAATGCTCGCAATGTCCTTGAAAAGCACTATGCCCAGCTCAGTGAAATTTCTTCATCAAATGCCAGAAAATAGGTTTCCTATGATCAGAACTCATCCCAGTCCTTAACCTTCGATGAACAGATTAGTGGCAGTTATAAACCTTCAGCTTCTTGTCTGCAATAACGTGATCCTTTTGAGGCAATGCAATCCATAGACTTCTGTCAGGTAGCAGTGTCTTTTCTCGAGACTGACATGTTAGAGTTGCCTGAGGTTGTGCATTATGTGATAATACACACCAGTGTGTGGAGGTTTGGGTGAGCTTACATGGGATGACTTTAATGCTGTATAATCAGGTCCATTAGTACAGTGAAAAATTTTATAATCATGGCTCTACATGTCACCACAATGGATTAGAATCAAACAGTTAGGATGTGCTTCAAATGTAGCCTTTCAGCATAAATTTCAGGGTTTTGTTTAAAACATGTCCCATGTAGGCAACCATTTTTATGCAGCAAACCCCCCCCCCGAACACACACACATACACGCATGCACGCACGCACAATTATAGGGGTTCAAAAGGAGTTTAAAGGTAAGTATACTCTTCCAAAAAAGAAACTATACATTATTTTTGCATCAATTTATTATACATGAAATGTTTTGCCAAATGTGGAAAACAAATTGAAATATACTCTTCCAAAAAAGAAACTATACAAATATTGAATTATTGATTACACTTTCTTTTCAATATGTTTTCCACATTTGTCAAAACATTTCATGTATAATAAATTGATGCTAAAAACAATGCATAGTTTCTTTTTCTGTAGAGTATAGATAATCCATCATGATCATAAATTAAATTGTCTTATTTAATCTATGGTAGCAAATCCGTTGCAGTAAACGATCGCCGGAAGTTTTGAAACAATAGAATGCTTCACGTTTTGCCTTCAGTTTTTCCTTAAACATGTGATATGATTTTCATTTGAATACAGGTCAGGTGAGAAGCTTGCCAATTGTAAAATAATCTTCTTCATAGCCTTAAATAAGACTTTTGTTGCTGAATCAGTACACTTCAGGTCACTGTTTACCAGCTCTTTTGCAGCAGCATAGGTAAACAGTGCTGAAATGTGGGGTGTCCTTGCAAAAATTCATGCTTCAGTGGTGTTATTTTTTATTCAACAGGCTATAGGCAACTCAAAATCAACTCAAATAGATGAAAAATGACAAAATACCTCATAGTTAAATCTAGGGCAGTGGGTCCTGCCTGACCATCAGGGATGGGATCACCTGCCAGATTTAAGCATTTCATGTGTTTCACCTCAAGCAAATCTGATTTTGCTGAGTTTAAGGTGGAACACATCAAATGCCTACATCTGGCAGGTGGCTTTTGAGTAGATAGACAGAAACTGCTGATTTAGAGTATGTATGTTGTCAGTGGAAGTCATGACTGCATAACAATTAATATTATGACAATTGACAATGCATGGAATTGGCAATGTACAGTGAAAATATACAATGGAGGACAGCTCACAGACTCTTCTTCCAATGTTTTTCTTCTTTTTGCCAACAGACATCCAAGGTTTTGAGCTCACACCTTCATCAAGGGCAAAACAGAGAGGATATTCCCAAAATGCTTTTTGAATGGCTTAAAAGACTAAGAAATGGGAATGTGATAATGACAAACAAATCATCCTTCACTCTGCTGCTGGGGAATGTGTAGGTATACAAGCCTGAGTGCTTAACTCCAACAGTCAAAGATTCTAGCACTTTCATAATGGTCCCAGGGGCAATTCGCTAGAATGGTTTGGGTGCACTTGCTCTACTGCAGCATTCTTTTCCTGCGGGAAGGGATATCTTCCAGAATGACAACAAATGACAAAATGTGTAGTCACTTAATGGTTTAATAAACATGCAAACACATTCCTATCTCACGGTCTGCTGCATATCATTTCAGTTCAGAGGGACTGCCATTATCACGTCCTGACTGTTTACTATTTTCCCCAACCCAACCATCCTTGTCAGTTTCGGTTTCATTTCCGTAATTGCTTGTCATTATTTAATTACTGCCTCGTTCTCATCCCCTCTCTCCATGTGTTGTCCCCAGTGCTTGCACATTCCTACCCACTTTGTTAATTTTTGTTTTGTGTATTTAAGTTCCTGGAACTCTGTTTCCCCTTTGCCGAATTACTCTCTTCCGTTAAGCAAATATCAAGTAATTAGAGAGATCCTTCTGAGCGCTTTTGTTCCTGGTGATGGGCAATTCTTTCTGTGCCTTCTTCATGCCAGTGCAAGAGTGTTCCCAGCATGCCTGGATTCATTCGGCCTGCCATCTCAGTTACTGGCCTTGGACCAGTCCCTTCTACTACGCCCAGCCTGACCACCGATATATTCCTGTTCCCTCTCTCCTGACCTCAGGCCGTCTTTTTATTATCCTCTTCATTGATGATTAAATGCCTGCAATCGTCTGTTATTTAAATTCTCTTTTTAGGCTCATGGGTGTTCTGCAATTTGGAAATCTCCAGCTGCACCAAGTACCACTGAATATGATGCAAAACACAACTTCTCCATCAGGTTCAAGTAAGTATGAGCAACTTCAGAGTGACTGCCGAGTTGATTATAATTGGCTGTCCTTTTCTATCCAGGTAGAGTATACTTCCTCTGTCTCAAAGCCCAGTATGAGTGTGGTCTTTTTACCATAATACATGGTTACAAATTATGGCAACATCATAATTACTGTCCACTCAGTCTCCAGAGGTGAAACCAGTAGAAAATCCACATCAGGAAATTTTTGATCTGAAGGATCTTGTTAGATTCGTTATATAGAAATGGTGAAAGACTCCCTGCACCCAAAATTGAACTGATTAATTCATTTATAAAACACTTAATTCATTTATCAAGACTGTTGAAGACTACTGTTACTCCATGCTCATTCCTTGTGCAAGGGTATTAAAAATAAGAAGGCAATAATTCTGACTTTGATTCTACTCTGCATAATAACAAACTACATATAAAATGATATTACTGTTTTCTGAATGTTATAATAGTAGAACAGAAACCAGGAACAGCAAGGGCACAGTTGATAAAGGACGAGTCTGAATGTTGCAAAAGATATCATAACTAATATCACAGCTGTGAATATATGCAGTCCCCATTTCCATCCAGTTGTTTATTTATTTTTATTAGTTCATTTAGATCTCTAATTTAAGGTGACACTAGATTGAGATTAATGGCAACATACAAAGAGTCACAGAACAAAATCTAGCCAGGAGGCAAAAAAAAAAGCTTTCTTGTCTTGATTGAACCTGATAGGAGAGTGAGAGAAGTCACTTCCTCAATATGAAAGCAAGGCTGGAGAGGCAATTTCATTTTCTTCCCTCACCTTGAATAGGGGTACTTGCGATAAATAAATTGTTTGAGGGACCATTTTCCCCGGCGTGGTTTGTATGTGCTGATAAATATATGCCACTGAGTGTGCATGTGCTTTATTAGCATTCAGTTTGTTAGCTTCCCGCACTTTCAGATGCATTATGCAGGGCATTAAAGCCTGATTCATCTTTCTGCTGATCTGAATCGGCGTGTGAAATTAAACACGATGGCAGGTACAATCTCACTTATTTATGTTTGAAATTAACATCTGAAACTGATAAACATCTGGCAAAGAATATTTAAATAGGCTCTTTAAATAAATAAATAAATAACTTGAAACAAATAAAAAATAAGGCCAGACAGACTGCCTGACAGGCTTGCCTCTGATTAAAATTACACCAGCCATCACAGCACTGTGGACAACAAACTGTCTCCCAATCAGCTCCAAGTGTGGATGAACGACTGTCCTGAGAACATAATGATTTTGTTCTCAGTGACAGCTGTAATATAAAAAGTGAGAGAGCGAGCGACAGAGACATTCTCATCGATGGTGCAGTGCAGAGAGGTCCAGACTACAGATAGGCTGCAAGTCTCTAGTGTGCTGTAAAGCTACTGCTACTCTTTTGGTGGCAAATTTGGTGCAGTTATTTACAAAAAAACTTCAGTATTCTGCACACACAGCCCATCCCATTAAAAGGTATAAACACTCATTAAATTCACTGAGCTGTAACTACAGCGCTCTTGCTTTTCAATGTGAGCCCAACTAGCCCCCCCACCACCACTCTGAAGTGTGTGGCATGCCAGAGAAGAACCCAGCAGAGGTTCTTCTACACAGAGCAAACAGGGCCTCAATATCAAACTTCCAAGCATTAGCATATTTGTACATATGTATGTACTGGGCGAACCCAAGCCATACCAAATTTGGAGAACGTTATGCTTGTTCTGAGCAAAATATTTTCTCATAATGATCTGTGCCATGATTAAAGAGTTCTATTGTGGTCCTTGGACTTCTAAGCAGATAGCCAAAGCAGAGGTCACTGTTGGCTTACTGCTGTTTCACCCCCATGTGAATCAGTTAGCGCAAACTGTAGAGATAAACTGTTACACAAATTAAGGAAATTCATAATGTATTCTTGCCCCCTGGTCATATAAGTGACAGTCAAGCTACAAGAAAAATGATGAGGAAAATTAAAAATGAAAGTAGGAAGTATTTCTATTGGGTCAATAAATAAATAAATGAATACAATGAAAGCTAATGAGATCCAAGATGAAAAAGTCAACCAAGACCATTTTATCCTCCATGTTAACATTTATTTGAATTCTAAGACTGTCAAGAAGGTGAGAGCATTTTTGTTTTGTGGATGTGTTTCTTCACTTATTTCTAATTCAACAGAAATGTGCATGGTATAACCCATCATAGCACTATTAACTGTTTTTCCACCAGCTGAGAAGTGTGGATGGTCATTTAGATGATGAGGGTTTGTTGCCAACACATTTGTGCAACATATATTTGGTAGCAGGAGCGCCGTTAGACCTGAAAATGCCAGGGCTAATATCCCTCCCTTGATTGAAAATAATTAGTCCTGGCTAATTCTAAATGGGTTTCCTTTATTAACATGTTTTCCAATTCAAGAATAATCAAGTGGTAATTGAAGACATGGCTTCTCTCCCCCATGTGATCTAAAAGCGACAAAATAATGGGCTACATTCACTACAGAAAAATAATTATAATTAGGTCTATGCACCGTCACTCGGAGATGGCATTTCAGAACTCTTCAGCGAATGAAAGTAATTTTGGTGTCAAGTGCGTAGTTTCGTCCGCTAACATTATCAGGGTTCTTGTTAATAGCCGGTAATCGGTTATCTTTTCCGGCTGTGAAACGCAAAGTTACCGGCTACAGCTTTAGCTAATATCAATAAATAAACGGGGAATAAGCAAAAAAAAAATACATCCTGTTTTAGTGTCCCTCTGGAGCTGTCGTCACATTTCTCCATCGAAATCTTGAATTTCAGGTCCAAATTCTCTGCCTTGTGCTCGCGATCACATGTCCACTCGAGCTCCTCGCACAGTATACACAGTGCATGCAGTGCAGCTAATAACGTGCAAGTGGTCCGCTGCATGCACGCTCCACGATATCCGTATGCATGAAGTTTAGTTCTTCCATGCACACATTGTTATACAGCGATCTTTGATTTGAAGCTAGCCAGAATGTAAAGGTTTGTTTCCTTTTTGTACTCGTGAAATTATCCACATTGTAGCATGAACTGAAAGCCAAGAAATGAATCATTAAAAATCATCATCGGATCTCAATGCTGATAGGTTGATGATTAGTGATCGCAAATCAGACCAGCCATCCATTTTGAGGCGGGGGCGAGTCAAGTAAGGTTAAATTAATAACTAAAAAGAAGGCACCAAAACACACCATATTCATGGTGTATACCTTCAAAACTGGCTAACTTCAATTCAATGATCACTGCATACACTAATCGTAGTACTAGTACGGCCGTATCAATGTTTACCTGACCTGGCAGTGTAGCCAACTCCTATGTAAGGAAATCACATCAACTAAGCCGCTAAAGCGAAAGTCATCGTTGACTAAATTTATTACCATTCGTGAAAAAAAGCTATGTTCTAATGGTAAATTTCATCCCCGTCTTTTGAACAAATTAATTTTGTCATTAGCCGATTTGTGAGCTCTACCACAACTTTATGTAGGGTACCCTGGTGGACCAGAGTCTTTTATAGCCCTGCTGAAAATTCCAGCTGTGTTTTGGACACTTTTAGTTGGTCGACCAGCCCCTCACCAGCCGACAATACCAGCTTTGACCACCTTCATCAAGCTATAGAGACCAGTTTTAAACCTCTAGACCTGCTAAAAATACAGCTCAGACCATCTTAAACCAGCTTATTATTCTAGCTGCTAAAATTCTAAGCTGGTTTAAGATGGTCTGAGCTGTATTATTAGCTGGGCTAGATGTTTAAAGCTGGTCTCTATAGCTTGATGAAGGTGGTCAAAGCTGGTTAAGCTGGTATTGTCAGCTGAAGTCAGCTGATGAAGGGCTGGTCGACCAACTAAAACTGTCCAAAACACAGCTTAAACCAGCCTAAGCTGGTCAAAGCTGGAATTTTCAGCAGGGAGGGATGAGGATCGCTCATTTATATTGATATTGATACCATTATCGAGATTCAGTAACAATTCAAGTCTTTATCGATACAGCTACTGTTACTTTTCTAATATTTTGTGGAAAGATGAGATTTTTAACAAAAATGATTGCCTTTATTGCTTAACTAATGACTGTTTCTGAACTGAACGAGAAACTTTCAGCCATAAAACGCACAGATGATGTGAAAGGAACCCCTTCAACCTAATGTATAAATAAGAATATTAAAATATATCAGCAGCAATAAATCAAAAACATTTTCCCAACAATAAATAAAATAAACAAAATATGTGAATTAAAAATTAACATGCGGCTTCACACTAGCAAATTTTAGCACATAAGTGTTGGTTAATGTCGACCATCAGCTTCATGTCATGTTTTAGTAATTGTATTTGTGTTCATGTACTTTAAACATCTGCAAAAAATCTTGGCATCAGTAATTTTGATGACGTTTTATAAGCTGATATTGCTTGTGCGATGAAGTTAAGTAGGCCGTAATTTCATTCATAATTTGTACTTTATATAGCTGGGTAACCAGAAAAGTTTTCTCCAAACAATTGTATTTATTCAGGTTTCTTACCAAAACCAGAATTTTATTTATCCTTGTCATTACATTTGAACAGAAACAGAGAAAATGAAAGCAATAAAGCTGCTCATGCCTCGGTGCTTACAGCAGTGACAAGTATGTCCCGAAATTAGGAACGATAATGCGGTTGAAACTATCAGAGACTCACTTACTTTAAATATAATATAATAATAAATAAATAATAAATATAATAAATATACTTTAAATTCAATACAAATTTAACAGATTGTTATCTGACGATCAACATAAACTAAAGCCGGATACAGAAAATGACGCTAACAAAAAAAATTAATTAGGCGTCAGCTAATGCAACAAATTTCCCAAAAATGCAGTCATTTGATAAACTTTCCTGCAAGCATGTTCCAATGAAAATGAATGGAGGTTAGTGCTGGAACTATACATTGTTTTTGGACAATTGCTTTCCCCTTGACACACATTACTTCCGCATTCTTCGATTCCTGCTGGAGTCTATGGAAGCATCAAATAGTGCTGTAAGTCGAAAATAAAGCTCTATCTCAGAAATCTGGCAAATTTAAAGTCAAAATATCATGGCATTTAACCCATAGAGCCACATTCTTGGACTTGATCTGGACCAGCGTAGTAGCTATCCCGGTAAAAGACAGACATACAAACGAACTACCGTATGCCCCGCTTGCGCATGCTTATCAAGGCCTAATAAGTGCCTCAGTTGACGAACAGAAGCCAAAACGGTGCCTCTCACAGAAGGGGATAAATTATTAAAAATGAAAGAAAAAAATTCTGTAGCACACTATTATTTAGGCGATTTATTAAGGTGCAGGTGACTGACGTTTCTACAAAATGTCTTCTTCAGAGTCAAAATTGCCTAAATAATCATGTGGTCCATAATTAATTTCTTTCTTCTTCGTTAGAATAGAACACATCACGATAACGTATTTTACTGTCATTTTACTGACCCGACCTTGAACGCTCATAATGTAATCTTTTGAAACCTTAACCTTAGTAAACCTTTAGTTTGCTAACTAGCTTTTATCCAGCCAATTTCAATACGGATTTCAGAATTAGATTTCTATTCCGTAGGACTTTAGTTCTACGTGTAATATACTGTGTGATCTCTGACCCAATGATGGTGCACTTCGATAATGATGGATTGATCCTGTTTAGCCAACACTCGCGATTGAATGTGCAGTAAAATCTTTTCGTTGAATCAATTTTTGTTCTTGCATTACATTACATTTATTTAGCACGCGCAACTTTCGTTGGGTCAGGAATCACACATATGCAGAACCAGCCAGAAAGTCCATCAGTGTAATTTTAACTAACGGAACTTGCTATATAGTAGGTGTGCTTACTGCGGTTGCTTTGAGTGAAGGAAGAGGATGGCTGGCCCATAGCAACAGCAGCCAAAGTTGACAGAGTTATTTTAACCGTAAGACAATCAAAGGTAGTGCATTTTTGTTTAAGTTTGTGCACAATGCGGATGTGCTTGGCCATGGAGGTTGTGTTCCCCCCTTTCAATGAATTATTTTGCAGCATAAATTGCATTTTGCTTATCTTTTTCTTTGGTAAAATGTAACCAAACCTTAGACCTCTCCGCACGATTCACCATCCTCGCAAGCAACTGACCCAAATTCTTCTTCATGTACTTGCTGGCTGACAATTCAGTCTTTCCCCCCTAAAATGTTATTCGACAATTGACTATGTTTGTGCACAAGTGAATTCATTTAAATGATGTGACTCGACTCGGGACATATCATTACGTCAATTGACCCACGAGATTCAATAGCAGTATCGATAAGCTCAAACGTTATTGATTTTCGGTTTTTGAAAAATGCTGAACTGGGTCCGTACTGGAACTGGGTTTCGATCATAAATATAGGCCTATATGTAGAAATGCCCAGAAGATAGCCTAAGCTGAGGACACTCACGTGGAGCAGAAACAGAATCTTAGCGACAAGATTTTAAAATTGATACTGCATAGATAGTTGGTAAAACTATGATTTTCACAATTCTTGTTTTGTAAAATTGTTCATATTGTTGATTATTTATTTCAAGAAAAATGAAAAATGGTAAAATAATTCTAATAAGCTCTTTTCTCCCAATAAAAGATGGAAATAATTGATTTGCATTGCACATTATTCACTCAGATGAGCTGATCTCACCATTTATCAGCTCTTGTAAAACATGTAGCTGTGGGGGGTCCACAGAAAATAAGTTTGTTAATTTTCTTCTTTTTTTATTTTTACTTCATTAAGATAGTCATATATGCATTACAGGTTGTGTAGATTGGCTTATTTCACCATATCACTTTGTAAAAAACATGTAGCTCCCTGGGGCGCTGTACGTGTAGCCCCCAGACCCCGGCACCTTGTAACTGCCTATAGCAATTCAGTTTCCTGCTGTCAGAAAAATTAACAAGAACTCTGCATTTTCCAATCGGACAGCTGTCTATTTTTTACAGCGAGTTGAGTGACCGTGCTGCAAAAACAGGTGTAGGCCCACATACTTGTTGCTGAAATTACCTTCATTCACTGAAAAATTCTGAAATGCTGTCGCTGAGTGCCAGTGGATAGCACTAATTATAATCAAATTATTTTTCTGTACTGAATGTAGCCCATTATTTTGTCGCTTTCAGATCGCATGGGGGAGAGAAGCCATGTCTTCAATTGCCACTTGATTATTCTTGAATCGGAAAACGTGTTCATAAAGGGAAACCATCTAGAATTAGCCAGAACTAATTATTTTAAATAAAGGGAGGGATGTTAGCCCCAGAATTTTCAGGCCAAATGACTCACCTGTTTGGTAGAACATTTCGAAAAAAATAAACCCACTAAATGTGTGGAAAGCAGTGTGAGAAATGGCTAATGACAGATGAGTGAAAGTGCAACACCAATAACAACTTAACTCTGAATAAATCTTAATTTAAGTTTGACCAAAACCACTAAACATCAGATAGAGTATATAATACCGGTCAAAAGTTTCAGGACACCCCAATTTTTCCAGTTTTTCAATACAGCATTATGCAGTTTAATGTCTCATTGTACTCTGGAATGAAAGACATGATAGAACAAATCGAAGTTTAAAAAGAAAACATGCAATCAATTTATAAACCAAAATGTATTTTAAACTTTAGAGTCAAAGAAGCTACCTTTGGCAGATATAATGGCTGAACACATTTGTGGCATTCTTTCTACAATGTAAATCAAATATTCTTCGCGAAGTTCTTCCCAACTCTGTTACAGAAGTTCCCATAAATGCGTGGCATTTGTTGGTTGCTTTGCTTTTCTGTCCAGTTCATCCCAAACCATCTCGATGGGGTTTAAGTCTGGAGACTGTGCTGGCCACTCCATGTTTTCAAGCTACCATCTTGTTCTTTTTTCCAAAAATAGATCTGGTAGAGCTTGGACTTATGTTTTGGGTCATTATCTTGTTGTTGGATGAACCCCTGACCAACTAGGCGCATACAAGACAGTACTGCATGGCGCTGCAGAATGCTGTGGTAGCCATTTTGGTTCAGGGTGCCTTTCACTCTATAAGTTACTGACCCTGGATCCAGCAAAACAGCCCCAGACCATCACGTTTCCTCCTCCATGTTTGACACTTGATGTCACACACTGAGGAACCAGCCTTTCACCTACCTGACGGCATACAAAAATCCTAGGCAACCTTAACTTTAGTTTAAAACTTTTGACAGCTCACCACTTACCTTTGTATGATTTCAAGCTATTCTTTGGACTGGAACTGCATAATTTTCAATAAAATAAAAACTGGAAAAATTGGGGTGTCCTAAAACTTCTGACTGGTAGTGTACTTCCCTGTGTCAGAATACAGTATAAACCCTGGTCAATGAATGAAATTTTTTTCCCCTTACTTATGAGAAGTGGACTTGAACAGAAAGATTTTGTTTCTTAATCTGTCATAATATGCTCATTGACCTGGAACAATCTCAATGAACCCCCAATGGCATGTCATTAATGTAACCTCACTGATCCAGAACTTTAATAAATGGGGGTTACCTGGTCTGCACCTATTTAATTTCTCTGCAAGTTTGCCAGTTTATTGCGACATAATAAAAAGCCCAGTGAGCGGAGAAGCCAAAGTTTCATGGGGATGAGTAGAACCTGGCAGACACACATCGGTCAAATCTCCTTTTGATTTAGTATTTGCACACACTAGTAAGCTCCGTTTACAAATCCCGCTCAGCCCGGCAGACTGTAATTTGCTGATGGCATGCGGCCACAGCCTTACAGATGGCGTGTAGTCATTTGCTCTTGCACCTTCTGCGGCCTGTGTCAGAAGGTGCCGGTAGCACAGCTTGCCAGAGAGAAGCAGACAGAGCTCTGAAATGCCCCTGCTTAAGAGTCAAAAAGGATTCTTCCAGGGATTTGATTAATAGCCTGTCGTTTTGTTCCCTTTCAGCATGGCAGACACGGCGGCAGCTCCTGGCAAATGGGGGTTAGGCACAGCTCAGAACCTGTAATGTTTGTATTTCCCTTTTATTCTGTGCTCTACCCCTCTCTACTCAAGGACAGATATTCATTTTCATTCAGTTTGCAAACGACAAAATATCAGAAACACACCTGAAAAAAATGGGTTTAACTTTTTTGTAAACCACAATTACAAAAGCATCTACACCGGTCATTCCAATCAATTTGAATGCAAGCAAATTGTTGAATTTTTTCATTCTTTTCTCAGAAGGGAAAAAATGTACAGTATTTTGGGCAATACTACAAGAAAAAAAAAATGTCAGCGAGGAATGGTTTCAACATACATAAGAGGATAATATTTTCCGACATGAGAAAAGAAAAATCGACTGAATTCAACGAAAACAAACTGGCTCCATGACCAATTTTTCTGAAACCCTCATGTTGCAGCTCACTCTATCGATGAACTCTCGTAACCAAGGTCCATGTGGTCAAATTGTTGGTGCCAGAATAAATTGTTGCTGCATTAGTCACAAAATTGGCAAAATTATTGAAAGTCATATGGCGAAAAATAGTCAGAAATTATGACAGCACATTCCTGACAAAAAGTAGCAGCAGCCAAAAAAAGAACTGTGGCTGCAATTTAAAGCTCAGCGACAGGGAGGTCCAGCCAGTTGACATGAAAGTTACCAATAAGCACAGCACTCCAATTCAAAAATCAATCCATATCTGAAGCAGTTTCAACAAAAACAGCGTGCAATGAGCTTCACAAAGCTATCAAGGGGTTAGAATGGGTACTCTGACCCATCATAAGCAGCAGACTGTGAGGCACTGTGTGTTGTGACACATTTCTCTCATAACCATTATCAAACTTTTTATGTGACCAGTGCCACAGTGGCATTTCAGTCAGTTCAGACGGAATGGGGTAACTTTAGTTACTCTCATTTATGAGCCAACATCCTGTTTCCTGGTTGTGGTTTGTTCCTCCTTAGACCACTGTCAGTAGGTACTCACCCCTGCTAAACAAGTAAATCCCACTAGTCTTGCTGCTTCAGAGATGCTTTGACCCACACGTCTGGCAATAACGATTTGGCCCATGTCAATGTTTTTCAGTGGTGGGTTTCCCGATAACGTTTAATCTCAGGATTAACGAGTGTTATTAAGAGATTCTTAAGCAACATACATTCTCTCGTTACGTGAGTTAGTTTAGAGCAAGCTAAAAGACGCTTTAGTTATGAACATTTTTGGAAAACTCGCTTTATTTTAAGAATGATCGTTTAAAGAGGTTCTTTGGGTTAAAAGGCTTTCGGGAAACCCAACACAGGTCTGAATTCTGCCACTTGACATGTCAATAACCTTCCTGTACAACCAAAGTTAAATCAAATTGCTTCAATAACAAAACACTATTACACTTTTTATTATGTGACATGCAACATAAACAAATATGCATGGGAAAAAAATCTACATGGTTAAGGTTGCTAGAGGCTAGTATGGTTTTTATATGTGCCTCCTCAGGTTTCAATTGAAATGGAAAAACATACCAAACATCCATGAAATCACACATCTTTTGAAGATACTGTGTTTTTGCAGTGCTGGATGTTTTTCTCATTAAGTCTCATTATGCGAAGCACGTAACAAAAATGTTCAAGACGGACAGTGCCCGCCCAACATGATCATAGACTCAGCATAATGTGAATATTCACACCATGAACATCATATTCAGAATAAGTTAAACTTCTTTTATCCATTGGAAAGCACAGTTAGTATGATTGTGGAGCAAGTTACCTTACTGTTGTCTTGGTGGCTATTTCATAAGACCTGAGCAAAAATATAATAAAACCTTAGCAAACCACTAGTTTCCTGATGCGAACACCTAGTAAAAGCTAGTAATCTCTTGGGAACATCCTAGAAGTAGAAGGTTTATTGCAGATTGGCTCAGGAAAATGAAATGAAAACAGCACAATCACACTGCCTGTTTTCTTTAGGACCTGTGTTCTTCCAGTAATTGTAAAAAATGCTGACAGAACCAATGTCTGTTTTTTGTTTCAGGAAACTTTGCTCTGCTATTACAAATACAAGCCATATACTTTATATATGACTAAAGCATAAATGTATTAATTTTTAGTCAACAGTTCATCCTTGCATTACTCACAAATGAAAGCAATTTGTCCCATCTTGCATGCCCTAATAAATGTAAATTGGCACTGTCGCAAAATATCCAAACCCCAAAATGTGGTCAAAAGCTTCAGCCCCCAGCTGAAAAATCTCAGATATTCCACCATTGCTTATGATATTGTAAAACTCACACAGCTATACCAACGATGGACAAAGCAGGAGGTGAAGGCTCAGCATGTTCTTCTTAGCTGGCGTGACTCAAAACAAAACATTGGTCAACTTCTCTGTTCGTAGCAACAGGACACATGGCATAGCGGCTACAATTTATCAGATTCCATAAAAGTAATTAAGGATATGAAATTTAGTTTTAAATATGTGGAGCTCGAAATAATTCTCAACTTGATCTTTTGTCAACCTTACACGATTATTTTTCCGGTCCAGCATAATCGCAAAATCTCGGTTCAGGGAGCCCTACATTGGATAGACAGCAACCACCATAATACACGAGTACCTTTCCATCGTGACAGTTACGGACCCATGTCAGCTAGTATATATCGGGTATTCTAAGGAGAATTTGACAAGAACCGGCGTATTACGCCCATGGGTCCTCTTAAGCCAAACCGCCAGAGCCAATATCTCACCAATCCCGTTAGCGGTCGAACGTGGCCCCATTTTAACTTACAGTGAAAGTTTTTAGGGAGTTCCAGTAACTGGCCTCTGATCAGTAGGTCTCAGTCAGTGCACCATTTCCACTAAGTATTTTAGATGTAAGTTTGGCTAAAAGGAACTAAGATGGGTTTAAAATAAAAAAAAAACACATAAATTACAATAAGGCAATTTATAATTTCAAAAGAAAAATTTATTCAACAGCCAGGTAGGTCCACATAGTAAATTAATTAGTCCATTACATAATTTAGAATTTTTATATAATAATTTAGTAGCATAGTAGCATCTCACCCAACCTGATTCAGCTACGTGCACAAATAATCCATCCGAAAAGCTGAATACGCTCTTCTAAAACTATATTGGCTAAGCACAGCAACAGAAGCACGTGTGGGAAGTCATTTGCAATCTTTCTAGCATGTTTAGGCTACACACGGCGTAGAGATGCACGTGGGGGAAGTCGCCTGCGATCTTCCATAGCTATATGGGCTACATACGGCATGCAGAAGCGCGTGTGGGACGTTGCGATCTTCCCCGACTGGATTGTCTCTCTTTGCTTTAAACCAAATCACATCTTTGATCCAAGCGGCATGGCCATAAAGTACCTGGAAGGTGGGTCGAATCTGGATTTTGGGTTTCCACCGTTTGTTGGAGGTAATAAAACAATTTAGCTGGGAAAAAGAAAAGCTAAATGATTATTTGAGAGGATTCTGACTCATTTTCAGGAGTTTCTAAAAGGGAATGAACCATAATTTCAATTGGAAAGACACGTTCCAAAACCAGAACAGCAATACCAGACAAGATGCAGTTGGCATGAAAAAACTCTTAAACTGAATTATTGTAAAAACAATTTTGTTATGAGCATAAAGTTAATTTATCGTAGTATACTGATCATGTGAGAAAAGGCCAGAGTTTCAGAATATTTAAACAAATGAGCAAGGTCAAGTTTAATAAAAGGCATGACCAGGGAAGGGGAAGATGTTCACAGAGGGAGAACTCTGATAGTCCCCCCTCACTTCGCCAGAGACCTGCTTATTGTCCCCTGCCATCATGAACCCCCCAGTCTTCCACAGACACAACCATAAGCCCCCCATTTCCCTTAACACTACTCGGCAAACATTCTTGGAGTCAATGGCCCACTTATCCTGAGGAAGGCTAAGCAACTTATCGTTATATTACAGGCCACATGAGTCCTTTGAAGTTTAGGATGAGCCTCAGTTCCTGGGCTCCTCCAGTTCATCAGCCCTTTGCTGCATCCCAGCTTGATCCCCCATCTTACAATATTATGAACTGGACCAGGTTGAAACTATGATGTGAGGTAATTTGGCCTAATCCTCAAAGGATCCGCTTTGAGAATCAAAACCAATGACCTCAAAGGATCTTTTATGAATCATTAGGCTACCTCTTATACACAGGGCTTTAACGGAAGGTGTAAATCCAAAGCCTCTCTGGAAACAACGAAGCAAAATTTAGCACTTGATCTATGGCCTTGTTCATCCTCTCAGTCTGGGACATTATGAGTGAATTAGCTTGATTTGAAATTGATCTTCCCGGGAGCAGGCAGGTGCTCTATATTTTAAAGATGGTCTAAAATGAGCACAGTATGTCAAGCAGGTTCAGTGAAGGCTCCTGTTTTCATTTGCTAAAGGTGAGCGAACGAATAATGCTGGTTTCCTCCTTTGGCATGCATGCGCATGCTTTATAGTGCTTCTAAATATACAATTTGAATAAAATTACATTATAGCCAACAAACCTGTATCAGTATAGTGAGTAGTGAGGTTTTGGGGGACATGACAAGGGATCTGACACCAGACCACATTGCAGAGTGAAGAGGGAACTGCAGTAACAAAACTGGAAAATAATATTAGACAATGTGATCAATGCCATAATTACAATACCATGGTGCAGCCTTTGAATGTTGATAATACAGGGTGTTTAAAAAAAAAAGTATACCCAAATAAAATCTACATTTTTTATGAAAAAAACTTAATATTTTTTAAGTGTAATTTGTCATTGGAAAGGGCTGAGTGAGCTCTTTTCCCTATTATGCCAGAAAGTGGCAAAGTAACCGGTGGCAGAGTCATCAGCAGAGGTCAAAATTTTCAGGACAAGCGTCTTCCATATTTTTTTTAAATTTTTCTCAAACATGCAACTATTTACAGTGAAACAAGCGATAAGGAATAAATACACACACAAAAAAAGACTTTTTCAAAGCACAAAGAAATCAGTATGGTTCTTAGGCTATGTCATATGACCCTGCGGAACCTGTTTCCCAAGACCATAGCTCTTTACTATAGGCAAGTCTCCTCTTCACTGAGACCATGGGCCTAATACAATGTTGTACAATGTGTAGCCCCACCCACTTGACTACTCCAAATTCTCAATCATAAAATTTAATTCCATTGTTCGATTATAATATAAAAAAAGAATAAATAAGCAAAGAAAATTGACACAAACACAATAATTTCCAAAACCCATCACCATTTTGCCCAGTGAAAATTGTACTTTACATTATTTACAATAAAACACCCCTGTCCTAGTGGTTTAGCAGACCCGCCACCAGGAGAACACTCCTATTTCTAGTGCTGGTAAGATGAAGCTTCATGAAGCGTTGAAGTTTTCCAGCCAGATATGTTGAAGTGTGGTTCATTTCTTGATGTTTTGAATGCACTCTAGAGACCCCTATTGGTCAATAAAAACACATACGAATTGTGCTTCTTAGGAAATGGTAGTCAAGCATAAGCCTTCATCACGAAAGTTCATTCGATGTCTCTGTTCCATTGCACTTGTCTCCCCTGTCTTGGGATCTAGTTGGTTCAGTCCGTCTTCCCTGTCTGCGTGCTCACTGACTTCAGGTGATTTAAATGAATTCCGGTGTTCAAAATATTCCTTCGAATCTCGTTTTCCTCCTTCCCCCTTCTGTTCTGATTACAAACAAGACTAACATTTGTTTTTTGTATCATAGTCTACTAACACAACTAATCCATGTATATATGAGATTACTAACTTACTAATGAGCACTCTAGTTTAATTTGTAAAGTTACACCGCTACTAATTTAGACTAATTACCTCTCCGCAATCGCCCTGTTCTATACTCCGCCGCTTTGTCTGACTCTGTCCTCTCCTGAGCTTCAGCAAGAATCTCTCGCATGTGCTTAATCACTCTCCTGCGCTTGTTATCTGTGCACATAGAACTCCTGGACCGGAGCTGTTTGAATGACATAGGCTGTTTGCGTGATTCCCGTTCATATTTTGTCTTCTGCCAATTTTCGCAGTTAGGGCTTCCCTCATGTGATTCTCCCGATGTCATTAGCCTCATTCCCTATACCTGGTTCCTGTATAGCATGTGACCTTCCCTGTGTGTATATTAGTCTTTTCACTCACAGCTCTTGTCAGAACGTTGATCAATATTTCTTTTAGCAGAGCGCCTCGTATGCCATTGAATATTGTTTCGCTTCTACCGGATTGTCCGACCTTGATTCTTGCCATTGCCCTTTTTGTATTATTTTTGTCTTTCTGGATTTCAACCTATTTTTGTATGACCACCATTTCTGTGTTTGGATGCCCTGTGTATGACCCTTGGCTTTGTTCATCGACTATGACTTTTTGCCTTTTTTAGTTTTTGTACCTCTGCTCATCTGTCTTACTGGTTCTGACCCCTGCCTGTCTAGTCGACACTATTTTTGGATTTCATATTGTGGCTTGGCAATTCCTCTGTTTTTTGGCTTTGACTCAGTCTCCAATAAAGGCATACGTTTTTTGGATTTCCCTTTCTTGCGTGTGGTTCCTGAACGCACCGTCTCAGATCCGGAAAACAATCTACTAAGTAATATCAACAAGAGGTGCATTTATCACTCAGAAAATCAGTTCAATAAAATGTTTAAATCAGAGCATAATATGTCAACTATTAATTTCAATAGCAGAAGCCTGTACCCCAACATTAATTACATAAAAGAATATTTCACAGTTCAATAATCCATTCAATATCATAGCCATATCAGAAACCTGGATTACTGATGGAAAAAAGAGCAGATTTTGATCTGGATGGGTAAGCATTCAACTTTGTCACAGAAAGTGCAATAATGGAGGAAGGGTGGCAATATTTGTGGATAAATGTTTGAGGTATAAAATTATTGAAAATATGTCAGCAGCTGTTGATGATTTCTTGAGTGTATTACAGTGGGAATCTACATTGAAAAGATGAAAAATGTAGTTGTACGCTGTGTATATAGAGCACCTGGATCAGATATTGAAAGATTTAAAGACTGGATGGAAAGCATACTGATAAAATCTATGCAAAAAATTATGTTCGTCTGTGATGATTTCAATATCGACCTTCTAAATCCAAAAAAAGCATAAAATGACAAGAGTTTATCAATTCAGTGTATAGTATGGGCCTATATCCAATAATCACTAAACCAAGTAGAATCTCTTCACTCTGTGCCACTTCAATACAACCCCGATTCTGAAATAGTCGGGACAAAATGTAAATTGTGAATTAAATCAAAATGCAGTGACTCTCAGATCCCATGTTATTTTCAATAGAGCATAGATAATATTTCAAATAAGAAACTTTTTTGTACTTGTTAGAGTACAAGTGTTTTGACATTAAGCAAATGGGTAAATTAGAGCAGAAAATACTCTTGATATAATGCCTGAATTACCATCAAAACTGGTATTTGGTGAAGGGTGGAAATGGAAGTGGGGAACATAAAACTTTTGCAAATCAAACTGTTTGCTGAAAATAACATTACCATACTGCCTGTTTGATGTAACCGACCAGAAGTAATACAGCGGAGTATATCAAAGTTCATTCTATATATATCAAAGTTTATTTTATATATATATATATATCGAAGTTCATTCTATAAATATCAAAGTTCACTCCATATATATTGAAGTTCTTTCTATAAATATCAAAGTTCACTCCATATATATATATATATATATATATATATATATCAAAGTTCATTGTATATATCATAGTTCACTCCATATATATATATCAAAGTTCATTCCATATATATCAAAGTTCATTGTGTATATATCAAAGTTCATTGTATTTACATCAAAGTTCATTGTATATATATCAAAGTTCAATATGTAATTCCTGTTTGGCTTGCCATAATATATTTATATAATATAAAATAGTACTGCGGATACAATGGCTATATATAATTTACAATAGTATGAATCATATATTCTTTTGATGAAGTCAAAACCTTTGAACCTTGCGTCTGCATTGGGCCCTGATAACTCACCATTAAACTAGCGAAAATGGATTTGGACACACCCTAAATGCACTTGCACCACACACTTCAGTTCATGTGCTTAGATCATTAAGACAGGGCCCCTAGTTACATACAACTGTGTGTTTCCGACAAGAATATGCACTGTTTAGTCAGAGCTTGGTAAAGAATTCCCTGGACCGTGTTTCTGCATATATTTTCTCCATTACTTCAACCCCATGGTTCAGTCTAGATTCATTTTCAACGCACCATCAAAGCCTGACAATAGGAAACACAAAGAATAACACAAGTCATGAGTTAAGGTTTGACGAAGCTTACGGCAGATTGGGTCATGCCTCCAAATGAGCTGAGTGGGTGTTGGAATGACCCACTAGCATAGAAAAATAGTGCCACAGTAACCCAAACAGCAACGGGGAAGGCATACAGACAGCTGGCAGCGGTGTCTACATCATCTGCAACCAGGTGACTCCATACAGATTGTCAAATTTACTTAATAGCCATTATGAAATAGGAACCATGTTCATCTCTGTGAGAGACAGCCAAACCATCTCAGATAGCTTGTAGCTTCTAGTGTTCCATTGCACGCAAATTTAACACTATTGAAGTTAGCAGCGAACTTTTTAAAAGCATAGTTTTTGTTCGTGTCACAAGACCTATTCGCTGTCTCAGTGTTATGTTGTCATTATCCATGAATGAAATGGCTGTCTGTGACAGCCAAACGCTTAGAGCCAAACTGTTTTACTATAAAGTTAGATACCGAGCTCAGTTTGATGTTAGCACTAGTATGGTTAACGGCTCAGTTTTCACGTCGACACAGATTTCGTCCTGATGTAAATAATGCATTATTCTCGCCGATTCCGCCATTAGTTTCGGGTCTCCTTCGTTTTTTTTTTTTTTTTTTTTTAACAGCAGCAGTACCTGCAGGAAAAACGATAGCTCAACAATTAGTTTATTGTAGGAGAACAGAAAGAGCACCTTTGGTTATTTTAAGTGATGAGCGAAGGCTAAAATTTGGTAGATGGGCATATGTATGGATACAGTATTAACTTTAATGTACTGATCAGTTTGTTTTCACAGCATTCCTGATATGAAGGAATGTAATTTCCAGCAGAAGTACAAGGCAGCTATATAATATATGTCATCGCCAGATGTTAGTGATTAGTTTACGGGTAAACCGATGATTTTAAACTTCTGACAAGCGCCCACCCACCAGGAAGTAAACACATGTCAATGACGACAACCCAGACTCAGTGTACAAAGCAAAACGAAGTAGCAGAGTCTGGTTTTACCAGGCTAATTATTCACATCCAGTCTTTGCTTTTTTGTAGATGAAAATTTGGTTGGGTTATTCCTCTATCCTCTGTTTTCCATCCTCATCACATTTTTGCTTTTATGGGCACAATATTGCCTCTTTTATTCCTCTAGTTTGATTGGAACGTTGGATTTGTTGCCAGCTTTGCTGTGATTCCAAATAACTTTTCAAATCCGGTCCCTTGAGTTTGCTGGAAATTTTCTCTTCAAACGTCGGTTTGCATGTTAATGCGAAGTCATTGATTTTGTCTCACTGTGTCTCCCTTCTCTATGAACCACATGCATACAGATTTACAGATGAATATTATAAAAGGTGGCTAAAAAGTAGAAGGCTGTTCATAAGGGAATTCCGAGAAAAAATAAATAAAAAGTAAGGTCATGAAATGATACAGGAGCAATTCCTGTTGGGCGGATTGGAGGGGGGAAATGCCAACCAGGATATTTTTTTTTTATCCAGTGTTCAATTGAATGCTCATTTACATATTACAGAAGTATATATAATAATATATATATAATAATATGCTCCATGGGTAACAAACATTTTTAATGTACAACAGATGTAATATATCACTTGCCTGAAAGAAAATGGGACACATTACAGAAAAATGTGTGTGTTTTCTGTACAGCCATGTTTGTGCTCGCATATGCATGTGCTTGCATACATTGTGGACATTGTGTGCGTCTTCATGTGTTTCAATTGAGGGCCTGTGAAATACAGGTAATGTCAGTAGTACCACTTTCCTCTCCCCGGGGTGTTGTATGTTGTGCAAATGCTGAAGCAGCAATTTGTGCAGGTGTCTCTCAGCTGCATCGTCCATCAGAGAGGAATAGAACAGCCACATAACACTGGAAAACAGTGAGTAAAGATTTTGAGATTACCGCTACAGCAAAAGGATACCAGACAAACCATTGAAGCTTGATTTCTGTAAGAATGTCAGCGCTGTTCTGAATATATTATAGGATTCACAGCGCGTCCTGGACTGCCGTAAACTCATCTGGCAGTCGCCAAAAACTAAGCTTGCCAATGTTGAAAAATTATTTGGTTGTTGGCAAAAAAAGAGACCCATATTGTGTTTCTCTCATGCATAATACATACAAGACCCTAGTAATACTAAAATCACGCAGGTATCAAAATCATTTTGAAGTAATTCAATATATGTCCATTTTTGACTGAATTTTGTTTTAATTGTCATTCTGCCTTTCCGTAATGTGGGAGCGTAGGATATTTAGGCAGCACTCTCACACCTGTGCTACAAAAACATGGTTCTGCCCAGTGCTGCAGTTTATCACTTTCTGCTAGTGCTGATAAAATTGCCTGCTGCTGCATCACTCCTCCCTGCTGCTCGTCGGCATCTTAACTTCACCCTTCTACCCTTCACCACCCACTTCTCCTCAAGCGCAGTAGGTCGCAGGCTGTATAAGTCAGAGTCTTGGGGCCCTATCTTACGCGAGTCCCTAAACCCGTTATTTGGGTATTTAGCATTGCGTAAGAGGCGTTCCATGCAGAACTTGCTATCTTGCACAGCAGCCGATATCCCAAAAATACCTGCGGTGCCCGTTATATTATGCATAGGCGTGGATTGGACGTTATGCCAGTTAAACCAATCAGTGTGCCAGGTGCCATTGCCTTTAACAGCAGGCTGCTCTATCCAAAATCCTCAAACCGAAACCTGTGATGGAGAGAGGAAGGTCGCACTTTTCTCAGAAGACAAACTTAAATTGCTCGTGCATGAGGTCAAACCCAGACAGGGGAGGATCAAAATTCCATTTTAGAAAATACCCACAGCCAAATAAATGCCTACATTGACTGCAACCATTTACATTTTTATCTTTATAAAGCGACTTTGAGTATTTAATAAAACGCTTTATGAATTACATTAATTATTACATTATTAGTAGCCTACTGATTGCACAAATTACTTACCAGGCAGGCTGCAGATGACATGACTAGCGGAGTCGCAACTCCGCTGCCAGCTTGTCCCTCATCGCCCCTGCTACTGCTGGCTCTATATCAGCATTTGGAGTCGGCGCCTGCACTTCAGTTTGCCGCCTTCTATAGTCCGGTAATAATCTATCCTCAAACTCCAGCATCATTCCATGTCGTAGGGCACACAACATGCCACAAAGAAAGATGCTACTTTCTGAGGACCATACTGTAAGACCCCACCAGACCTGTCCAAGCAGCGGAACCGCATTTTGAGCACGTCAAATGTTCGCTCAATGACAACTCGTGCGCGAGTGTTTTCTATTGAAAGCGAACTCACGCACACTTATGTATAATGTATGTAATGTATTGCACCGTGCACCACGTCTTTAATGGAAAGCCATTGTCACCCAACAGCCACCTATCCAGAGGGGAGTCCCTCTGGAAGACTGCAGGAATGACCAACTGTTCCATTATAAAAGCGTTGTGGCTACTTCCAGGATGATTTTCGCAAGCTATGCATTCAAGATGTAACACCATGCATTGCAAATCACCTGGACGTTGATGGAATGGGTTCCCTTATGATTCACATAGGTGCCACTGTTCAGATCCGGAGCCCGAATCAGAACGTGTGTGCAGTCGACGGCACCCAGAACCCTAGGGAACCCATATCTTGCCAAAAAATCCCACATTACCCTGCGCTGTCTCTCGGGTGTCACAGGGATGCCAGTGATGTACCTACGGGGATGTCGGACTATGCTGGCAGTGACTGCAGTTATAGCCAAGCTTACGGCAGATTGGGTCATGCCTCCAAATGAGCTGAGTAGGTGTTGGAATGACCCACTAGCATAGAAAAATAGTGCCACAGTAACCCTAACAGCAACGGGGAAGGCATACAGACAGCTGGCAGCGGTGTCTACATCATCTGCAACCAGGTGACTTAATTCAGTCACTGCCTGATGGGAGAGGCGCAGTTTTGTCACGCATTCTCGTTCTGTGGGAAATAATACTTGTATTGTATTATTATAATTTTAGAATATTATTTATCATATATATCATTATTATATATTATATATAATAATCATACATTATTATAAATGCGGAAAAAGTAATTGATGCAAAATACAAACAAGACTTATCTGAAAGGCCCAGGTAGCTGGTGTGCTGGTGGTACACGCGTTTTGGGCGTCCTCTGATATTTAACTGGCGATCAAGGCAATTTATTACTAAATTATTAATTAGTAATTATTAATTTATCTCTGCCATTTTCTCAGGGGTTCAACTGAGGCTAAAGCAAGGTGACTTTTTATAGGTGAGTTAATTCAGGAAGTGGAGCCGCATGTGCACGTCCACATGTGTCTAAGTGGACGCGGATTGAAGCCACCTGGGCGTGCTCTTGTATAAGCCCAAATGGGAGGCGGGTGGTTTGAGGACCTGCTATAAGCTTTCCCTAACGTGTGTGGTCAAGATAGCAATTGTAGGGAAAGCGCATTAAAACGCCCACAAGCACACCTCCAGGCGCAAATAAGGGAGTCGGCATAATGTATAGCGGGTAGTGTGGCCGCAAGATACCGTTTAGGGATAGTGGAAGTGGAATTCACGGGTAGCAGGTAGTGGCAACGGGTTAGGCAGTGTGAAAGATAGAGCCCTAGATGTCGCAAGGTATCTGTCGGCGAACACTGCAAATGAAATGTTTACTTGTTTGTCAGCAGACTAAAATAAAAGAACACAATGGCAGCTGCAGTTAGAAATATAGTGAACATATTGAGTAAATGTAAAAATAAATAAATAAGAGGCTAATTTGCATTTTCGTATATTCTTAAAAATGAATGGTTTTTTTGTTCTTTTTTGGCAGGGTAGTCCTTCACATCGATTCATATTTTGTTTCAAAGCATGTCTTGCATGACCCACCTTTACTATTTACTTTGAAATTTATTTTCCAAATAATGCTGTGACTTTTTTTAAAAGTCTACCTAAGAGACATATTTTGCAAGCAGCTTGGATGCTACATAAGCAGACTGTCAGCTTGTGCTCTGGCCTTTATTGTAAAATATTTAATAATGTATGATCAGTGGCTCTGATGACTAAAACAAAACAATTCTATCTGGAAATGGTGGGTAAACAATGACTCTGCTTCCTGTTAAAAGAGCAAGGTTACTGCTGCAGGTAATGTTTGGTGCTTAATGTGGAATCCAAAGAAGTGATTCAATGTTACTCCTGAGGGAAAGATAGTTGGATATTTTAGATATTAAGTATTCTTTTTAAATTAGACAGAATGTCAATTCTCTTTTAGCCATCCTCACAAATTGCCGCATTGGGCCTAGTCCATTGGAAGAAAATGGGCAGAGGATGACCAATTTTCCCACATATACTGCAAAAATCATTCAAAGTTTTAAAAACTGTGTTTCACAAAGAACTATATGATAGGATTTGGATTTTACCCACTGTGGTGCACAGCATAATGATGATCAAGGAATTATGAGGAATTTCTGTCTTTAAAGGGCAAGGTTGCAAGCCTAAGCTATTAATTAATCAGAGTACACTGCGTCAAGAACGTATAAGTAATATTACCAGATGAGCTCCGGACTACTTTGACAAACCTTTGTGAAGTGCAACAATGTGAAGTTATATCCACAAATGCCAGTTAAAATATAACTGTGCAAAAAGGAATCCTTTCGTTAAGTGTGTTGGAGCAATCTTCACTTCTCTGGGTTGAAAAGTACAATGCGATTTTAGAGCTTCTTTGTACACCATGTCTTAAAGTTGATATCTTTGCCAGGGATACCAATGTATATTTCAACAACACAACACAAAACTGCATTATGCAAACATTACAAAGGCATTGCTCCAAAACTGCATTATGGAAGCATTACAAAGGCATTGCTGCATACAAAGAGGTTGCAGGTGCTGGACTGCCCTGCCTGCAGTCCTGACTTGTCACCAATACAGTGCGAGTAGCGCATTTTGAAACCCAAAAGTTGACAACAAAAATTGTATTCTGTAACACACCCTAAGACTTGTTTGCAGGAAGATTGGTGCAAAAATATACCTGATACACTTAAATCACATGGTATACTAAACATTTATGCAGTGTTGTGAGGAGGAATGGCAATATTACAAAGTCGTAAAATGTTTACTGTCCCAACTTTTTTGAATATGTTGCTAGAATCAAAATGGAAATGTGTTTATTCATAAAATTAAAAATATTCAAGTGGTGAGACTTGTTTCACCTCTTGAAAAAAAAAACGTGAAAATGTTTTCAACATAATAAACTTTTAACTTCCCTCTTCTGCATGATATCTCCCTTCTGGTCTCCCTTGTTCCCCTCAGCTACCTGCCTCATTCAATTATCCCATTATCTCCCCGCTCATGGTTTATTCTTCTCACTTGGTTATTTTTTAGTTAATTATCGTTCCCTTTGTCTGTTTAAGCCTCCGTTCACCCATCCACAGGCTGGCAGCCTTAGGCTGTAACACCTTTTAATTTAAGAGTTTGTTTTGGTTTCTTTACCTTCACTTACCTTTTGCAGTTCATATTTTCTATTTCATGTTATTTGTACTTTTTTATTCAATAAAACTGTGTTCTTTGCACTTGGGTCACCCACCCAGTGCCCCCACTCCTTCCTGGGACACCAGCCATCATCACATTCTGAGGCATTACTTCCAATGAACAACAGGTTCAGTTTTAACAGACTAATAGCAAAATGCCGACAGGGCTCTGTCTGCTCCGCGAATTTACTGATGTAGGAGGTTGTTAGAAGAACAGTGACTAATAAAGTGACACACTGTACCATATTGCATGATGACTCATGGTCATCAGGCTCTGATATTATAGCATATGCTGCATTACGTAAAAACAAATGACCTTCGGCATCAAGCTGGGATACCTCTAGGGAGATCAAATTAAGTGTGCACATTGTGCTTGCTTTTTATAGGCAATATGAGAAATGAGGCTCACCCAATTTGTTTGTCCAGACACTAAATGGGTATATTCAGTGCAAACTGATTTGTTTGTCTAGACACGGAATGGGTATATTCAGCGCAAACTGATTACTGAAAATGAAATTAACAAATGCTTAGTTGTGAAATTGCAGTGCAATCCCATAAAGTATGCTTTTTTTTGGGTCTCACTGGGATGCAAGATTGCAAGCAAGATTGTTTACTTCTTGCAAGAGAAGGCACTGTATCAACCTACGCCCAAGACAGAGGCCAAAGATTAGAGTTAAAAAAGAGTTAACAGGTCTCTTTTCTAAGATACCTTAAATTCCCAATATGCTGTGGTAGACAGAAAAAAATTGATTAACACTGTGCCATAGGCTTGCTGATTGGATGTACTGCTAAAGGCGACAGTCAATGTATTCCAGCTATATTATAGTTGCAATAGACCATGTCCTTCCAGGAATGAGAAAAAGTCTGAGTCTCAGTTTTGGCTGTTGACAATGAGCAGTCCTAATTCCCAGTTTCACCCCGAGTGATTAGCAGCAGGTGAGTTTTTGAGACGGGACTCACATATACAGTATGTATTTTGTTTGCTGTGTTTACAGCCTGCAAACCGATTGTTTGAAGACTTAACTGCAGTGCTAGCAATTCCATCTTGGGTATGTCAATTACATTGAAAGACAACTTTTGTCTGCAGTCAAATACAAACAGAAGAACTGCCCCTGAAGGCGTTATGAAATATTTCTCTGGTAATTTTAAAACAAAGCTGAACTTAATAAGAATACATCTGGATGGAAACACTGACAAAGTCCACCATTTTCCCCATAACAACAATGTCCAATTTCCTATTGCTCTTTATCAGAAAGAGATTAAAAAAAAAAAAAGCTCTCCATTAAGACCCGAAGTGTCACCTTTTGCTATTGGGAAGAGTTAGCCCTGAACGCCCTTTATCAAAAAACCGTTAAAAGGGCAGATGACAAAGCATGAAGAGCCACACAGTGCAGATCGTAGGCAAGTTGTGGTGGATGAATGGATAAAGCACAGTACTCTCCTGCAAACAAATAAGGTATGAATCTTATATGAGACCATATCTTATCACAATCTCATATTGATTTATTACTTCTATTCTTAAACTACATTGTTTTCAGTTTTATTGATAATTTTCAATTCTCAATTGAAGGCTGGGTAACTTCATGCAACAAAACAATTAGGTGAGGTTAATGAAAATATCATGGGTTACGGTTAAATTAGGCCTTTTAACAATGTGAAGCACATCTTCAAAAGGCTCTCTCACAAAAAACCTAGAGGCAGACAGGCTTTCTCTCATGTGCTTGGCTTTCCCAAGAATGTTCTGACACCAAACAGCTGAACAGGCAGGCAGTTTAACAAGTTATGAGGAACTGTATCCACCAATACAATAAATGCCCTGCTATATAACAAAATAAGCACTATTGTAGTGACATGCTAAGCGTAAAATAAACATTGTCATTATATTGTAATGATTTTTATGAATGAAGACATCCATTTTGGTTGCTTATGATATAAAGCACCACATTATTAAATTTACATCAAAAAAGGTATAACAATAAAAATAATCACCTCAATATGTACAGGTTGTTCATCTCAAAATGTGGCTGGTTATTACAAAATGTGAGTATAATTACATTATAAAGTGCAAATGTATAGCATTTTGTAAAATAATTATGCAATGGGTTGTTCTACATAATTCGTTGTTACAAGTCATCAAACAAAGTTGATCGTAATAATCTTGTTGTTTATTTTGAAAAGTAGGATGTTTTTTGTCTGCCCTTGCTTGCCTTAAAAAGGATTTTAGACACCATATCTATTGTATTCCTTACTAGCCTTAGCATTAACACTGAGATAAGACTTTAATGTCTATGCAGTGGCGTAACAGTAGGTAATGAAGCGAGTACAAAGGCACTAGGGCCCAATAGCAGGGGGGACCCCTGAAAGGGTACCCCCGCGATAAGTTTAGGCCTTGGACGACACGAGCATATGCACCACTGCAAGTTATGTCGCTGATACCAATCAAAGCTTACATTTTCTCACACTTTAAGCTGTGCTACTAGATATTTGCACCACTGCAATTGCATCCATTTCTCAGTCATGGTGCTGGCAAGTCGATGTCATCATGGAACAGTAATCGTCATTTTAATTGAACGTAATTTGTTATAACATGAAATTATTTAGATTTCTTTTTAGAAAATGCTTAATAAAACAATGATAATTTTATTCTGCTGTTGATATCATCATTGAAACCGCAAGTGTTTCAGGGTAATGTCCAACATTCCACCAGCGTTTCCCAAAATGTGTGCCGCGAGAGCTTCCTAAATGTACCGCGAGAGAACCCAATTATTGTTTTTTCCCCGATAATAATATAAAACAGCTGAACTTACAGGATATAAAAATAATCAATTCATTATCAATTCATTCAATTCAGCTTATTAAAATGCCTATTTAAAATTCCTTCTCGATATTTCTGCATCGTGTATTCTACTTTACAATTCCTTCTTGTGCTTGGCCAATCACACATCGTCTAACGCAAAAAATCAAACATTCACCAGTAAAACTCAGCTAAAACAGCAGTGTTGGCTAGTCACGAAACAACGAAAATGGATAAGTTCCTGACCAAAACCTCCAAAAGGCCGTCCGACTAAGACCCTGAACCACCTCACTCTTGCTGCGCTGGCCAGAAAAAGAAAATCTAAGCGGTGGGCAGACTTTACAGAGAGGAATATCTGACTTATGGGTTTGTATTCAATAGAAATCCCACTACCCCAATGCCACTGTGTTTCGCTTGCGGCCAAAAGCTGGCGAACGAAGCTATGGTGCCAAATAAATTAAAAAGACACCTTTCAACCAAACACCCTTCTCTCGCAAAAAAAAAAAAAAAAAAGACCATGAAAATTTCATGCGGTTGAGAAGCCAGACGAACAAACGTGCTAGTTTCATGATGAACACAGTGTCAGAAAAAGCATTAGAAGCTCGCAATCTGGTCGCAGAACTAGTAGCAAAATCAAAGATGTCTCTCACAATTGCCGAATCTCTTATCCTGCCAGCATGCAAAAAAGCTTTTGTCGGGACCATGTTGTGTCAAAATGCTGCCAATGAAATTTCAAAGTTTCCTCTCTCAAACAGTACAATTGGCAGATGAATAGGAGAAATGACGGCAAATATAGAGGACATTGTAATGGAGAAAATAAAAGGGAGTGGGAAATTTGCGCTGCAGGTGGATGAAAGAACTGATGTCAGTGGATATGTACAATTACTAGCCAATGTCAGATACGTCGATGGGGAGACAATAAAAGAAAATTACTTTTTTATCGAATTTTGCCGGAGAAAACGACAGGTGAGGAAGTGTTTCGAGTGACATCTAAGTATCTGGAGAGGTGGGGGCTGAACTTGAAAGACTGCATAGAGTCATTTATTTTATGATTGCATGAAAGCCTGAAACCTGGTTGGAAAGCTCGAGTGGTTATCTTGTCACTCAGTCGCGCTGCAGGGTAGGTAGCACGAGCGGAACGCTGTAATATCATGGCGGTGTGCTGTGAGATTTTTTCATAGTAAACAGTGTGCCGCGAGAGAGATAAGTTTGGGAAACACACGACGATCTCACGGGCCGATCGTTTAATCCAAGGACAGTCTATGGTTTGATCTTGCTGCTGTTTACAATGGGGGGGCCTGTTGTCAGGTCTGCACTCGGGCCCACACGGACCACATTATGCCACTGTGTCTAAGGCAAATGAATGACAACAATGGTGAACAAATAGACTTTCTTTGTGGTTCTCTCAATATGAAGTTAGATATCTGACTACGCCATGAATAGCAGTAGTGATTATAACTTAGCTAGAAACCTGTGTGTGATCAAATGTGCATTCATCTGGGTTAGTGTAATCAGTCGCTACAATACATCGCTGTCCTCAGAAATGAACACTGGTCTTTCGGGTGTCTGAAATAAAGAACGTACTGCCGAAATAAACAGACTGCAGTTTTTATTAACCATCTTTGAGTCTGTTCAAAATGTCTGGCCGTTCTTTTACCTCCTTTCATCTGAGGTAGATTACACAGATAGCTAGCCATTTGTGTATTGCCGTGGACTTTTTTGATTTCTTTTTTGACCTGTTAGTGCTCTGTTGATGGTACTCTTTTTAATCCCATCATTCCAAAGCTTAAATGCCTTTATTTGTCTTTTGAGAATTGGCATTATTCTGCCAGGTAGCGCCACTTCTAGATGATTGGGAGTGACTTAGCTTCCGATGCGACACCAAATTACACTGAAATTTCCTACTAAGTCACTTCCTACAAAGTCATACCCAGCCGTGTTGACTTCTATCTCTGAAATTTGTGGGTTTATTGAGGTGTAGGATATTGCATTTTTCTCCCTATACACTCAATTTTATCAATATAGGAAAGGAAGTGATATTTGTACATTCAAAACTTAACTTTGTGCGGCTTTCAATATTTCATTTTCAAAGAGACAATTTTCGTGATTTCCTTGGATGAAGCGTGCTGCAACATGTTGGTACTGAATTTTCAGTGCGGTTTTGACTTGTTCAACTTTACTGGCATGACATGGAGAAGTTGAATCAGTTGCGACTAAAAGTGAATCTTTGCTTTTATTGCCAAACTGATTCTCATTCTTCTGCCATATTAAGACTAACAGAGCAGTAAAGTGCCTGGCCGTCACCAAAAGTGCCTTGAGCACTGGGGATTTGTTTGATGAAGGCAACATGAAAAGACAAGAAGATTGCTCAAAAGCAATTATGTTTAGGTGAGAATTCCCTGTCCACAATGTGCTATAATATCCTTCCTTCCCCAGATTACCCTTAGGAAATCTAGGATGTAAGTGATAAATCAAGGCCAGACTCTAATTGGACTCATGTACAGTACTTAAGTATTCTCAAAGAATGTAGGCCTAATACGTTTAAACATTCAAGGCTTATGCCGAATCAGCATGATGTCCATCACACAGTGCGCCAAAAATATATCACCGATACTGTGGGTTGCAACAGATTGATACATTTGGGCAATATATGTATTTCCTTCAAATTTAACTACTAGTGTGTTTATAATCATATTATATTTCATTCTCAAAGGTACATTATGATGTCAGCAGGACAAATAAAATCATGAAATGACAAAGAAATGCACAAAGTAACATAATTTCAAATTATTGCCAATTTTTTGTAAGAAAATAAATTATTTGCATCAATAAATATATGCAGAAGCCACATATTTATCTGAGGTATCCATATCTTTGTACTTCTAAGTGTTGGCCTGTTATGCCCGGCACATTGGGCTATAAATTTTCCCTGTTTTATTTTCTTGTCCTGATGCCCAAGGTGCCTTTTGAGAACGTACAGTTTCCCTCCACTGTACACTCTGTTCCAGTTACAAAGTGCAGCAAGAGCATGAGAGAAACACAGTTAAGATGTGTGCCAAGGCCAGCCAGGAATGAAAGCAACGTAACATGGGTCTCTTTTGTTTTGGAAGGCCACACTTTTGCTGTTTATTTTCCAAAAATATATACCAAACCACTGAGTATAATATGTCTTATGCCTGAATTCACCTTCAGTATAAAATGCACGTTTTACATATATCAGACATCAGAACCACAGCAAACACAAACAATGGATTCAGATTCAGTATTGAAATGAACAAGAAGCACAAATTGTAATTGACTGACTCACTCCAACTCAGAATGCAATAAAGGCTAAATGCACTTATTTTGTTCCCAAAGGGCTACTGTACAATTTGCAGCACAGCATCATCAATAAAAAAGCCAAGAACTGTGAAATTCACAAAGATGCGCAGCTACCACCTCTATGTCAAAATTGATTTAGTGACGTTCGCCCATGTTTGTTTGATTTTCGGATTAAAAAGTATAACAGGTTTTTATGTCTGGACCGCTAGTGAGGTACAGACATCAATTTCATCATATCTTGACAAATCTTAACAATGCTACACGACTGAACCTATGGGATTGCATAGTCCATTTGAGAATTGTTATATCACAGTTCATATTTGAAGATATAAAAATGCAATTATTCCAAGTGACCTGCCCTCGAGCCGGTGCTTACAAAGGGGCTACATGTAGCCTAATCAAAACTTAAAAACCTTCGTTCCCATGACAGAGATTTGTTTGACTTTGGTGCTCTTTATAAGACGAAGAAAGCCGTCCCAATAGAAAAGTGTTATTTCACTAATTATACTGATTATAGATAATCCGGGACCATTTCACGGCATTCAGGTGTTTCCTTGTTTACGGGTTCCCATCATGCATGGGCCTGGGTGCAACTGCACCGCCTGCACCCCTGGTGTTTCTGCCCCTGCTAACCCATAATGGATCACGTGCATGCTGTAGCTCAAGCCAACTCAGGGATCCATCCATCCATCTTCTACCGCTTATCCGGGGCCGGGTCGCGGGGGCAGCAGTCTAAGCAGGGATGCCCAGACTTCTGAATAAATGGCACTTTTTAAAAAAAAAATAACTCTCCAGCTGAAGTCATACTTGAGTGGCTGGTTTAGACTTGCTGCAAGCAGCAGCTTCATGCAGAAAAAAAGCAGGTGTGAATTAGCAACAGGCAATATGAACTAGCATCAAGCAATATTAACTGTTAGCAGGCAAGAGTGATGCAACAGAAGAGAGTGATGCAGTGCAGCTGCAAATAGAGGCACATTTATAGTGGAGGCCGCGTGGAAAAGAACCTTTAATTGCCCAACTTCTTGAGGGGCTTGGCAGTGTCTGATATGAATGGAAATGTGGACATGTTTCGGGTTGTCTGCCAGAACTTGCTCCATTTTTTAAATGTAACCCATTAGCTGAATATTGACTGAATAAATCCAAGATAAAAGCTTTGCTTCAGGCCACATTCTGCTCACATCCCCACTGTGCCACACTGCTATTTTAGTTTCTCAGTAGTGAAAACAGGTATTTGAAATGGTGGAGCCCAGAGCACAGCATCCAAGCTGGGAGTATGGGGAATTTTCCAGCAAGATACAGAAGTTTTGACTATTTATTCTATAGCCTTTCGGTTCCGTGTGATAGGCTTATCCAATGAGAGATGATACTGCTCCCAGTAGAGATCTCACAATGGCCTTGTGCCTCATTTCTGTAAAATTGACTCCGAATTGTTTGTCCTTTTAGAATGCTACATCACTTGCCAGTAGCAATTCCATTATAACAGAACTATAAGCCCTGAAATTGTCATTATATGTGTTCAAAATGTGTAAACATCAAATTCAAAGTGGTATTCATTCAGCATCCTGGAGATCATCACGAGGTGCTAAGAGGGGAAGCACTGCTTGCATTATTACAACAGGGCACAATGGATATCAAATTATAATGTTTGTTTTCATCATCATATTGCATTTTAACAGCACTGAATATTTGGATGAATTATTCATGGAACATTTGTATTATTTCCACTGATCTACGAAGAATAATAATAAATTATTCTATATAGATCAGTGATTATTTCACAAATTGCCTCCCTATTTTTTTTTTTTTAACTTCAGGATCTCTTCAATGCCTTTTTCCTCCTTCACACAGTCTGCTACGATGGTATTGATCACCATCATTTGGACCTGTAACAATATATTGAGCAAGATTTAGTCCTTTAGTCCTTATCTACTGTTAGAGTTGTCAGAAAGTAAAAGTGTGGCTGCTGGAGAATTAGAGAATTCAGACGTCATTAGTCTAATTTCTACCACTTAAGTGTCACAAAACTACACATTCAGGAATTAATCAAAAGTTCTATAAAATTTATAATTCAATATCTATGTTTCAAAAATAAGTCATTCCCAGATTATCAAGTTCACTATTAAAATGAAATTAAAAGAGTCCTTAAATCATTAATTGAAAATTTAAATGAAATCTTCGTATCCAACTTGTCCATAACACCTAATATCTCAGCAACTGCTGGATAGATTTTTTTTTTAGATTTTCATAGGTACTGCTGGAAGATATGGTTTGGTCAGCTCCATTACTAAAACTGCTTGTCCGTGTCTGAGCCGTCTGTGTGTGTGTTTGTGTATGCATATGTGAGTGCATGCATTTCTCTGTACATCATTATTATCGGACGGTGTCAGGACTGTGATTCATTATGAATGTTAAAGATCTCATTTGCAAATCCAGGAAGACTTTGAAAGAAACACAATCAATAAAGACAGGCTTACTCTTGATATATGTTTAACTGTATATGACTTTAGACCATGAGTCACTCAAAAATATTTGTAATTATGGGCAAATCAGATTTTGCGTGCAGGCATTCTGTCTAGTGCTTTGAAGTAGCCCTTGTTCTGTGGCAAATACACAAGCATGCAAATGTCGAAATAGTGGTTCAGATCAAGTTAAAAGATTATGAATCCTGTCATGTAGTGTTCTTTCTGAATCCCCCTAATCCTGTTACTGTCACTCTTTGAATATTTAAGACAGCTTGGCACAAAACCCTTAGAAGATCTGGTTTATGCCAACATCTTCATGGAGTGGGTTACTCTGACCTTTGGTTATTGCATTAATATGGAAGGCATATGGCCAAAGCAATGCATTTCTAAGCAGTTTCTTTCTTGGCTTGTTTACAAATAAGCATCTGCTTATTGCCCCAGGAGTTGACAAAGTGCTTCTTGAGTTAGTGTATAATGGAAAATGGTCGTGTGGCCTGCTCCTCAGAGTTGTCAAGATCTACAGTGCCACAGAGTGGACACGATGTCATATTATCACAAACCTTTCAAATAAAATTAATCTTTGAGGTCACTGTCACTTTGATCATTGACTGGTTTACAACAGCTTTAATATTTTACTTTCCCTGTCGCGATTATTATGTATGCATTCCCTTGGGTGCAATAGAAGTCAAATGGAACGTCCCTCGAACATTTCAATCTCTTCAAAAATGTCATATCTGGTACCTGAAATCAAGTTGTCATTTGCGCAACATGCAAATTACGCTTGTCATGGCTAGAATGGATCCAACCTCTTTTAAGTGTGACTCACTCCTTGCAGGAATCTGACAATCGTTTATTAATCTGACAATTTCGTTGCAAAAGTCTTTTCTGCTTGTAGCACTCCATTTATGTGAAGAATAAGTGATTAAACAATACATTTAAACATTCTTCTGCTAGCGATTACGTACATCATTTCATAATGTTTATATTGCAAAATGACTTGCTCTAATCGGAGAAATTACCACCACCTAGTCCAAGATAACGCTGGTTTCAAGCCCATAGATGGTAACAGCAAATAAAGCTAAAGGAAGTAGATAGATAGTTACGGTCACACTTTAGATGAAGTGTTGCTCATAAAGGCTTTATACAGCAAGTTTATAAATTAGACATAATGTCTTCATAAATCATACATAAACAAATGTCATGCTTTGTTAAGGGTGAAATAACATATCCTTATTCAGCATGTGATGCCAGATGTGATATAACTGACAATGTCACTTAGCTAGTCGCTAAATGCTATGAAGGGTGACATTGACAGCTAAGTGACATTGTCATTGTCAGATCTGGCATCACATGCTGAATAAGGATGTGTTATTTCACCCTTAACAAAATATGACATTTGCTTAATTGTTATTTATGAAGACATTATGTCCCGTTTATGAAGGCATCATACATGCTGTATAAAGCCTTTATGAGCAATACTTCATCTAAAGTGTGACCAAAGTTTCTTGTAAAGTAAAAATAGTCAAAATGAAGATGTACATATGAGAATAAGGTTCTAACCTCTTGTATTACTATACAGCTTATCAGCCGTAAATATGTACTAATGCATAATTGGAGTATTTTGCCGGGGTAAAAATAACCTCCGTGGTCAAAAGGTTCAAATTTCTAAAGTTACTCAATTCAGAGTCATAATTTAGGTAAGACGTTCCTTAGCTAACCTTCATGGATACCTCTGGATAACTAATTTGCAAGCTAGCTGTAAGATGTACATATTTATACAGATTAAATGAAGACAGTGATATGTCAAATAAAAATGATCTTTTCAATAAATGACAGGAATATCAATAACGGCGTCATAACGTAAACTCATTTCGCACTTTGGCTCATCGTCTCTACTGTACCGCCAGAAAGAGCTGAAGAGAAAATGATATAACACTTGACAGAAGTTGGATCACTTCTAGCCACAACCAAATATGGCAGCCAGATGGTTATAAATTCTCTGTTTGTCTATAGCCTGCATTGGTTATTCTGAGTGCCAAGTGGGAAAACAAGAAATAAATACATAATCATTGGGAATTTTGGCCAGAATCTTCATGCTGCATGAGTTGTAGTACTTAACAAATAATCCTGTGATTAAAAAAAATATTATGATAGATATTGTAGGTCACCTAGACAAAGCACATATCATTCATAAACAAGAAGAGAAAATGGCATCCCATGGCTGGAAAATAAGAATGTCTTTTAATTGATATAGTTTGTATGCGTTCTGTTGTTTGTGCTATGATAAATTATTCATGAGGTATTATATACCCACCAACAGGGGGAGGCAGCCTGTCGTTCCAGATGTTCAGAAATACTGTATATACCCGAAGGGAGCTGATCCATTTGTTAAAATTTTAATGTGTTCAGCTCTGGTCTACAAGGACTATTTTAAAACAAAAAAATAAAATTGCAATAGATGCTGAGACAACGTGAGAAGGTCTGACATAGAGTGTGTGTGCATGCATGTGTGGGGTCAGTGTGTCTGTGTATACCGTATGTGCTTCAGAATATTAATGGCTGTGTTAGTCAGTATACGCATAATTAGCATCATCAGATATTTAGTGATGTATTAAATATTTTCAATTGATAAGGCAAAGTCTGCGCAATTTTGATTAAAAAAAAAAACGTGTTTCTATACATAATCTGACAATGGAACTTTTCTTTATTTAATGGCGTCTCCAGATGCCAAAAAACACTGTATCACGTATTAATTGGAATGGCATAACTATACTTTATAAATAATGTGATTAATTTTATAGCTTCTCAAAATATGATAGGTGTAACTTAATTAATGTGCATGATAAGTGGGGAATACTTAGTAAACTCAAAACATCCTTGGATTTCCGTGCTAGCCGTGCCACATTTCTATGTGACAACTGCACTAGAGAGCTAGGATTAAATGTGGTTCATTGGTACCTTTGTGTAAAATTCATTGGAGTCCTGAGTCATATTTTCTTCAGCCCTCTGTCAAGCCAGTGAGAAATATGTGGCTCTTTCCTTGATTTTCCTGTTAATTTCAAGCCAACAAAACAGCAATGATTTCCCAATGGCCAGGGGGTAAAAAAAAAATAAAAAATCTAGCAAGATTGTAAAAAAGGCAAAACAGAAGCAGAGAACACCAAGGATGAATCGGTTCATTATGTGGTAGCTCTGTTTATTTATGAATTTATATTCCCTCAGTATGCGATTAATTTCTTAATTAACTCCATTACTCATTTTAATAACGACAGGTTGTTGGCTTTTTATTATTTCCTTGCTCAGGCTGACTCGTCCTCAGTGACCTTTCATGCATGTGTGAGAAAATGTGTTACACAGATCCTGCTTGCTTTAAGGTGCCATCTCTCAATTAATTTGCACCCCATTTCTCAGCTCTGTCCTTACTGAAAATAATCCATACTGGCGCATCAAACTTTAAAAAAATCCTGTGTATAATTTTGCACTGAATGACACACCTTGCTTATAGTTAATTACCCTTGACTGTTCACTGCAATGCAATTAGCAATCTTCTATCCCGGCAACAGCACTGGAATCCTAATAGACAAAGCCGTTGTAGCTAGTGTTTGACTTTGAGAGGTAGGGCAAGTTATTCTGTGCTACTCCTGGTGATAAAAAACCTTTTAATCTTGTCATGCTAATAATTTATTGGAAAGAGGAAGTTGCGGGGACAGTGTTTGATTCTGCATCTCAGCGACTGTTTGTTTCAAAACTTAGCAGGCGTCAGGGAATTAAGTTATTTTAAACTAAAGAAGACCTTGTTTAGCAATCAATTATCTCAAAAAAGAGCACCTCCAATTTGAGGGTTGACAGTCTTCCAGCTGGCTTGAGTACCTGAGCAGTCTAGATGCACGGATACACATTAAGCAATGACAGATTGTAATGAGTAGCTGTTGCCACTTGGACTGAAAACTGTAAGGTTTCCCTCCCAATACTGCATACCTGAAGTGATTTGTTCTGCTCCATCCGCGCCCTTTTGGAGGGATGACTGAGGGTGCTTTGCTGTTCAACCGATGGTGCATTTTATGAGCTGCTGCCAAGAGGTAGAGACAATGGGAATGTATGGCTGAGAGTGAGCTCTGGCAGATGTCCACTGGAGACCCATAGCTGAGGTGAAACGCTGAGACTGCAGTTCTGCTGAGGCAGGGGTTATCCCAGCCATATGGGCAGACCTGCAACAGCAGGTGTGGAGATCTGTCAAAATAACAAGGAGACACATCCCTCGCAGAAAATGATTACAAAACCAATCATATTGTGTTCTGCTCAGTTTAATGGAATTATACACCCTTCTCTCAAAATGTACATATTCTACAATCCAACACTGCTTTGTTAATATATCATGGTCTTGTTATGTAAATTTAAAGCTATTGTGCCCACACTGAAACTCTCATAAGATCCTATGCTATTGTTGAATCTAAAGTGACATAGAACAGTTTATTTTTTTTAATGATTTGCACCAATGCCAACTTTCGCAGAAAAATTACATGTATAGTACCATTTCCTATTTAAAATTTGTTGACTATGAAAGGGGCTCTCTAGTTGATGATTTGTGCCAACTTCTCGAAGTTGCAATGCATGCTGTGTCAATGTGCTGTCATTTTAATGGACATGAACATCCGTAAGCTTGACAATTCTTTATTCCATCAAAGCAATTGCTTTAATGGTGTTTTTTCCACCTTGAACTCAACCCCAACCTCTTCTCTGAAACGTTGTGCCAAATATTGTTGAATCTGAGCACTGAACATTTCTATTTGGCATTATTTCAGTCCCCAAGATCAAATGGGAGCATATTGGCATTTCACCCTCAAAATTGCTGCTTGGAAATGTTTTGCCAATGTTGTTAAATGAAGGATACTGTTTGTTTTCATCCATCGTTCAATAATTAATTATTCCTCATGACATAATATATCACTTTCAATTTCAAGGAGGCAAAGTCTACTCAATGTAATGTTTAGTAAATACAGTTTAGCGATGTATTTTTTTATGTTCTATCTTTTAAAGTTTGTTTTATTAAATATGGAGCCTAAAATAATTACTGTTAATGAAGATTCAATGTGCTCTGTGCCATTTGTGAAAACACTTCTTGATTAATTTTATGTAAGGCCATACTGCGCAATTTTAGATTTGTGATCAAAACACAATTGCAGTGTAGATACTCAGATCTTATTGATGGATATTGTGGGTTTCACAATGTACAAATTGCAGAATGTTTTACATTTTTTCCTCACAAATGACTTGATTAGTTGAGCATGTTCAACCACTTACTACAAGTAAAGTGTCCTGTCCTGAGTTTTTTTTTTTTTTTAATTATTGTTTCCCCATGGTCTAGCTCTCTTTCACTTTGGTCTCATTCTGGTAATTGTTTTTCATTTTTCAATTATTGTCTTGTACCTTTGCCGCTCTGATTGTGCTCTAGCCCCATGCTCTTGTATACCTGACCCACATGGTCAATTGTTGTTTTATTAAGTTCCTAGTTTTCATCTTCCCTTTTCAAGAACGTAAACCTCTGTTCTCGCTCTTAAAATCTCTTGCAATCTCTAGTGTTTAGTGTTATACCTGTTTCCAAGTTCATCTCCTCCAGTCTCCTCATCAGTTTTTCTTGTGTTATTCCTCGTCTGTGTTTCCCAAGCCTTGTGTTATCCACTCGCTCTGGCTTGACATCCCAGCATCTGAACCAGGATTTACGCCTTGGCCACAATCTGCCTGCCACACAATAATCCCAATTCAGACAGGAAAACTCACGTTTCAATTAAACAGAACAATTTATTCATGGGTACAAGCATTACATTGTATTTTGGAGGCGGTTCTGCTCTGGAGGAATGTCCTACCTAGGCACAGCAAACATACAAACATAGTCATGAACAGAAATCAAAATCCCCCCGATGTGAGCAGAACCAAACAGGTGGAGGCTGGGGTGGAGGTGGCAAGAAAAAAACCAAACAGCATGTTGCATAGCATGAAAATTCATTGCAAACAGCAGCAGAAGTAAGTCAGCTTGACGTCTTTCAAATAGACTGCTGTATGACCTTGTGACGTGTATCCTCCAATTGTGTGCCTGCTGATGCTGACGTGCTGGTAGCTTACCAGGCTGCTGTCAGCTGATGTAGCTCTTCTCGAGTTTCCTGCCTGAACTAGTTACACTCATTTACAAAATGCTGGCCGTGGACTTTCCTAGACTATGCTTTTACTTTCCCATTTGCTTGGCAGCCTGTTGTTATTTAACTCCGTAAAACCTAAGGCCCATTTATGGGTCCGTCAAATTCAGCTGCTGTGTACAAACCTGAGGAGCTTCGGGCCTAATTTAAATTCTAGACGAGATCCCAAGGTCTCCAATGATCCAAAATATGTCCTACTTAAATACAGGAAAATGGATATAAATGTTGTACAACATCTAGAAATTTTCAATTTGATGAAATGCCATTAAATATTGTGTCTTGGGTTTGAAGGTTTCTCTCAATGTAGGGGTATTGTAGCTTCAATGAAGCGCTGAAACCAGCAGGTGCAGAGCATGTATGTGACATGGTCCTACTGTACATGCATGTAAAAAAAGTCTGACTTTTAAACTACTTAGGGGAAAACCTGAGTGAAAGGTTACAGTGTGAGGGGTTGAATAAATGTGCCCTACAGGGTTCATCTGACATCTGCTTTTGGCTCTTGGGATCTGCTTTCTGTCACATGAAATTTCAGAGTCTTGTCTTAATTTAAGGCTGCTGATAGTTGCTGTAGTCTGTTACTGATATTTGCTAAATTAATTACTAGCGTTGTGCCAGTAAAAGTCAAAAATCCATAACTGGTCTCAGAAAAAGGAAAAAAGTCTGAGTTGAAAGTAAACCGAAATCACCCCACAGCAAAAGAGGCCCCAATGAGAATCAATTGTGCATCATCCGCAAGGTTCTTCGATTTCAATAAAATCCACCAGGTACCCTTGTTTACTCCCACAGTCAAGACAAGTAATCAGTCCATCCAGTACAGGTTTAATATTAAAAATTTCAATTACTGCTGGATCTGATCTGTGTATTCCCTGTGGGTGGTTTGTTGGCTGGCCTCCCTTCCTTATCCTAGCATGCTTATGTCAAAGGAGAGAAGGCTTGCAGAAGAGAGCAAAGCAACCAAAAGCTGTATTGCCTTATTGCTTATAACTGATTCTAACTTTGACAGCAGTGGTCCTGATCAAACTACACTCAAAAAAATGAAACCCTATGAAATGTTAGATTTACTTCATAATGTTACCTGTTTCCACAAAACTGAGTTAAGTACATTCCAGTCAATGCAATTAATTAAACTGGCCAAAAATGTTAGAAGTCAAATAAGGTTACGCAAAGCTATTGCGTGGAACCAGTTGACATAACATTATTAGGTAAATCTAACATTTCATAGGGTTTCATTTTTTTGAGTGTATGAACACTTCATCCAGCTATTGTGGCTGCAGACTGATAAAATATTCCAAAATGAGGCAGCAGAGGGGCATATACATTATGATTTAGATGTGTATGACTGTCAGTTTTATGGCTCATTTTTCTTTATTGATGATACAGTTGCAGATAGCAGCACATATAATGGTTCTCCTGTGTATATAAAAATATCATCTACTTCAGTTCAAACAAATACCTCCAAACATATTGAAAGTTTGGAGGGCATTGTATGATTATATATTGTTTTGTATAAATGTGCAGTCAACAGCATCGTCCCATCATTTGCGTGTAATATCCTCATTAATAACAAGCAACCAAACCATTTATACACTTTTAGGCAGGTTGTTCTTGGGTCAGTTTTGTTAAAGCAGTTAAATTTGCAATGGATCATGTCATTTGGCATAAATGTACCCACCCTCTCCGTTTCTTATGTATTTGAGGTTTTAGAAAAACAGCTTCACCTCCAGAAGCATTGGGACAATGAATAAAATGTAAACAGCAACTGTATGTAGTGATTCGCGAATCCCTATGCACCAGTATTCAACTGGCAAAAATTACAAAGACAATATAAGAGGCGTTTTAACTGATTAAGCTTGTTGGTTTTTTTTTTTGTTTGTCTGTTTGTTTGTTTGTTTTTAATAATCACTACTATGAAAATGTGATGTCTGCAGCACATTCCACTGAATTTGGGGAGAGCGCATGTTCACTGCAGTGTTAGATGCCCTCTAGTTTTATAAACACTCAGTAGTCAGTTTGGAATGGAGGACATTACTTGTGAGAGATTAAAAGCGGAATTAATTTCCATTCTTGTCTGATTTGGTACTTTTGTTGACTAAAATTGTGGAGTCTCCATTGTGTATTTTGTGCTTCATTATCCACCACAAGATTTCAGTGGGAGAGGGGTCCAGGCTGCAGGGGGCACCCACACTTTTTTACCATGAAGCCAAGCTTTGTAATAAGTATGGAGGGTGGCTTAACTGGAACAAGCAGGGGTGTCCCTGAAAAAAAGATGACATCTGGAAAGCACATATGTTAATCCAAAATGGATGCACCTATCTGCGTGAATTTTTTCTTCGCAGATACGCATGTTGCCCACGCCACCTATGCCGAGTTCAATGGTTCTGCCTCTGACGATGACAAACGCTGGCTTTGTTGTTGATTACAGTTGAGATGGTTATTCTCGTCTTTGGCCCTGAGAACACAACATCTATATTTAAGAAAACCAGTTGAAAGAGGGATGCATTTGAATAGTCTTTTTTACTTAGGAAAGGTCCTTGCTCCTTGAAAATGAACCGGAGGCATTTAAGTGGCAGCCCTGTGTTGTTTGAATTCTCAAAATGTTAATGAAATGTGCATCAATGCTTTCTGGTTTGTCTCCATTAGAGTAAGGTACACTGAACCATCTTTTATGGAAAGAAAGGAGATGACATCGTCCCTCAACTCCTTGCGGCAGCAATATTTAAAGTGATGCACCATCCACCCAGCCATTCGCTCAAACAAACAAACATGACGGGCAAGCAATGGTGTGCCATCAGGGCCAGCAAGGCCTTCTCTGCTGGCCTAGATAAATTGGAAAAATAATATTTTCTTCATAAATATTTTCATTAAAGCAGCAAGTATTTTAGAAAGTCAATGAAAATCCTCAATCATTAAATCTTACTGATTTCATTACTTAACTCCAAGCTTCCACAGACAGCTTATATAAAGGACAGCTTTGTCTTATCCAAACAGATTTTTTCCTTACCGTCTCCGGGTCAAAGCTGCTCTATCAACAAGGCTCTGGTCTCGAGGAATTCAGAATGCAGATTGCTTCCCTCCATTAAAGGGAATAGGACGATTTTACTGATTGGTTAAAAATATGAGTCAGATTGCGAGTATCCCAAGTGGGGCGTAATCTTTGACACAGCAGAGCCACCCAGAGCCAGCTAGCTGGCCTTTGCCTACGTTTGGACGTTACATACTGACAACAGGTTAGTTAGCTCCCGCCACTCGCGGTGCAGGAGCTATGTTGTCGGGTTCCGTCCGTGTGTGCGTGCGTGCGTCTTTCAACACATTTTGCTTTATCTCATCAACTATTTCAGTTACAGGTTCCTAATTTTTACTGGATATGCATCTCATTAAGGCCTACAAATGACACGCCTAAAGGTGACCTTGGCCTATTTTTTCAAGGTCACTTACCGAAAAATATCACCAAAAATTTTGAAATTTTGCTTTATCTCATCAACTATTTCAGTTACAGGCTCCTCATTTTTACTGGACATGCATCTCATAAAGGCCTACAAATGACGTGCCAAAAGGTGACCTTGGCCTATTATTCGAGGTCACTTGCCTAAAAATATCACCGAAAATTTTGACATTTTGCTTGATCTCATCAACTATTACAGTTACAGGCTCCGAATTTTTACTGGACATGCATCTCATAAAGTCATACAAATGATGTGTCTAAAGGTGACCTTGACCTATTTTTTCAAGGTCACTGGCCTAAAAATATCACCAAAAACTTCTACAATTTGCTTTATTTTATCAACATTTTCAGTCACAGGCAGCTAATTAGCTCCTGCTCCATGAGTGGCATGGGAGCTATGGTATTGTGCTCCGTCCATATGTGCGTCTGTCAACAAAAACTTCAACAATTTGTTTATCTTTATGGCGGGAGCTTCTAAGGCCACCAGTGCCCTATATTTACAATAGTTAATGGAACAGTCTATATAGTAGATCTTGCATGAGTGGGCGTGTCATATGAAAGTAATGCTACGAGTACAGTAAATTTTGAGGTAGTTTCAAGCTTTAGCGAGCTACAAACCCAAAATTTACTTAATGAGTTAGCATTGAGCTAACTCCGTCACTGCTACTCAAACAGTCTCTGAGTCACAGACATTTGCCTTTGAACTAACGGTTAGCCAGCTGCGGTTTTAAAATTCACTGTCAACTGAGCAGCTATGTCATTAGCCTCCGTGTCAATCCCAAAGGAAATCTTATTGGAGCCCAAACGGACTGATATGCTGTACGACCGCATCATCGATCGTTTTTTTAAAGAAAGAGAGGAGGATGGAGTTCATTTTCAAATGAGAAACAGTTGTTGTGAGTTTAATTCTTTTTTTTATTATCCTGCCCCGCCCAAAGGGGGAGGGCAAGGGGTATTGTTTTTGGTTCAGTTTATTTGTTTGTGTGCTTGTTTGTTAGCACTTTAGCAGCAAAACTAATGGCTGGATTCATCCCAAATTGGGTTTAGGAATTGCCACTGACCCGGAATAGATACCTATTTAATTTAGGAAAAGTAGATCAAAGTATGTGCGAGGGGCAGGGTTGTGCCTGGCACCACTTGTTTTATTTGTGTTCAGTTTTGAATTTTGCTTTAGATTGTTGCTGCTGGTATATTTATGATGTCCCTGGCTGTACCCTTGCACATTGAAGCACGTGTGTGTTTATGCGCAGCAGCAAGGCTAGTGTCCCAGTAGTTTTCTGTAGGTAGTCTGGATATGACTAGTTGCTATGAGTTTTTTCTTCTTTCTTGGTAAAGGCAGTGATTGATAAATGTGATGTGACATAGTGCTTTATATGTAAATGCTGTAACCGGGAATTTATGGGGGGTTATGTAATGACGTCATGCTGTTGCCGTTGAGTCATGTTGAAGTTTAGGTTAATTGCGGGAGGTCCACTGATGTAAAGGCATAAAATGCACAGCCCACCACTGAGGGCAATTTATTGCGTAATTTTTTGTGCTGTACCAAGTAATAATCCAATGTTTATAATTACTGACCTTTAAAAATGGCGTTTAGACGTGCAGTGCGTGTGAAGTTTAACAACGTCTAGGTAGCAAGCTTGAGTTTTCTTATAAGATGCGTTTTCTAAAGAACAATCCATACTGTTGTTATTAACTTGGTTAGAATTGTGAGTACACAGAGTGCGAGAACAATGAATAAGTCTTTCTGTCAATGAATCTTTTGAATTGAATTATTTTATAAACTAGCATTGCATGGAGAAGATTGATGATGAACTGGACATCTCTCAGATAAACCGTAGGACTACGAATTACTGCTTGAATAACTGCTGTATTCTATCCGGCGAACTCTGCTCCTATTCCTGTTCTCATATTAGTGTACGTTGTGGTTTTATTTTGATGTTCATAGGCTCAGATCTGTAGGTTTGGAAGTGACAGCATTTGTGACGCGCAAAATAAAGTTCATGTTAAAGAAATAGCCTATGTCGTGTCAGTGTCATAATTGGTCCTTATGTATTTATAAGGTGAAAGAAATGTATTTCAGGAGTTACAATATTCTATCACATGGGGAATGGAGAGCTTGAAGAAGTAGATGTATGATATGAAAATTGTAGATTCATTGTTGAAACTTATTAAAAATCAATCACATACAGACATATCTGAAACACTGCTATTTTTGGAATAACGTCACCGTTTGGAAAATGAGCCAGAAGTGGCTCGTCTGAAAAAGAAAAAATATGAAATATCGAATCTAAATGGTTAAAGATTAATTTTATTTACAGGAACATTTTTTTTTATTTACAGGTAGTCAGCTTGTTCAGGGGCCTCTAAAAATGTGACTTTATCCATAGCTGCTGTATCACATCAGGGAACAATTCTACAACTAGAATGCAAGTGGCCATTTAAATTTTTCTTTTTTTACTTCTTGTGTAAATACTTTGAATGAAACTAAATACAAGAGATTGGACTTTGATTGAAACTGACTTTTTTGAGATAAAGCTTCACCCCCCCTTAGTTTAAAAAAAAAGAGCTTTGAACCTTATTCCTAGCCCTTTTAGTGTTTGAGATATGAGCCCTTCTGCCCAATCATTGAAAAAAAAAAAAAAAAAACAGGTGAAAATTGGCTATTTTCTATGTTTTTGAAAAATGTGAATGTGAAGGAATGGATATTTCTTCATACTTTTTTCTAGAATATTTTGGAACCTGTATTTTTTCGAAAATAGTGTCAGGTTCCCCCATATTTGCTTTTTGTCATTGACAAAAAAAATCTCCAAATTTTTAATTTGAATTTCGATTCTTGATTTTTAGACATTTTGTCCACTGAAGATGTTGAAAAGAAGTATTAGTAACTTGAGTTTGATTAAAATTGACAGTTGAGAGAGAAAGATGGAGCTCTTTAGTTTAAAAATGTGCTTTGAAGCACATCTCTGGCATATGCTGTATATTTTGGAGTTACAGGGCTTTTTGTCCCAGTTGTCAAAAACAGGCAGAATTTCACCCATTCACCCTTAGAGTGGAACGCATTGCTCTGCACTGCAGTGTTGCACTTCTTGTCTTTATAAACCACTACTGGCAAACCCAAGTCATACTGCCTTTAAACAATGAAAGTCAAGACCTGAATATGAGTCACCATACACACTTATTAATTATGGATTGATGAATGGAATTAAATCAGTGGAGGACCATTACTTTCATCCTGCTAAATCTCACTCAGGGAGGAGGATAACAAATCTTAGAGCTCAGTTTGTGCAATGAAAGACAGGGAAGCCCAGGAGGGCACTGATGTTGCAGCTAAGACTGGCCTGGTGACTGCTGACACCATTAATCACTGTTGCTTTGTTTATACACAAAAACGCTGGCTTATGATTGTGTGACTGTAGTTGCAATGAAGGTGAAGGGATCTTTAAGGGATGCTAAACAAGCTGACGATCTAATGTGCTTTATCAGAGGAGAGTCTGCTGAGGTGAGTGCCCTTAAAATACAGGCAGTGTGGCTTGCTGCTCCAACTCCCTCTGACCCCCATTGCTGACTGCTGCTCCCCATCACACTCCCCTTTGCTGGAGGGGCAAAGTGAATTGGGTCGTGTCCCTTACAAAAATGTATTTATTTTGCTTCCAACTATGGGGCGCCATTTGTAAAATAGGGTGTGTAGTTTTATACCATACAGTTTTTGCACATTTAGCATTTATCGTCACTGGGAGTCATTAACATCTCTTCATTGATGAAAATCTGTAGTGCTGTTATTCACATTGGATATCAGGAGTAACGTGATCTATGGAAGTGTTTTCTTTTTGGGGTCGTTTTTTTTTCCCTCTTGGTCCGAGAAATTGTGATGTGTTAACAATTCAGCAAAAAATTGCAGCCTGCGAAAAGGACACCATAAGCACTTGTCAACCACAAAAAGGCTGAATCCGGTTATCATCATTATATGTAGTTTGATATCACTTAGGTAGGTAGGTAGCCAACAAGCCTGCTAGCTAGTATGACAGTGCACGCAAACTGTAGCCTTATTTTGTCGGCGTAATTATTTCTGAGAATACTTCGGTCATTGAAAGTGAACTATAGCTTTTTTAGCTTGCTAGCCAGTTAGCTATGTAGCTAAATACATTGGCGTGCTAGCTATAACATTATCCAGTTTGACATCACTTTAGTTTGCTTGCTAGATAGCAAGCTGGTTGGCTATTGAGTAGGGCGTAACCTTATTTTTTTGCCGTGATCAAGACGCAAATTGATGTGATTATGAGACGAAAGTGAAGTGGGGGTGCGAGAATTCCGGAGAATTCCATTAACAGTATGGAAAAAAATATCACTGACTTTACACCTAAGGAAACAGCCATCTGTATGGCTGTTGCCAAATCTTAGCTTATACCCGTTGCCATTTCTTGCTGGTGCTCTGTCGACCAATTGCTCGAGTTGTCTTCAAGCTTAAATCATGTACGACCCACTGAACAGCAATGCTAAGGTGACAGTGCCATCTACTGGCGAGGTTAAATCTAAACCTTAAGGGCTCTAAATTTGTAGACCATGCGCAGGCACGGTGCAGTCGCAGCAAATGGGGGGTGCGCCGCACCAACAGGGTGTGTCCAGGCGTATGTTGCAATTTTGTGCCTGGCGTAGCCTGGCGCAAGTACTCCTCTGTCCCGCCTCTGTCCCTCCTTTCGGCGCAAGTAACAAAGAGGGTGGAGAAAAGGCTTAAGTGGGTTTAACGCAGCTGAGTCAACTCTTCACCAATAAAATGAGCTCCTCTCCTCACCTTTAAAGTGTTGAAATAAAGAAACCCCTGTCCTGTATCTGCATGATGCTTTAATGTTGCTTTTTACTTTGCTGCTTCAGGCTTGTTTTCTGCACCGCTTACGTCTATATGAAGCATTAGGAATAGGAGGCATTCTCGAATTATTACCATTAGCGAACTTGAATGGAATTTCAAAACGAAAACTACGTCAGATCATTTAAACTTATGAAGTTGGAATGAAATATGACTCTTGCTCATTTATTTCTTCTGCCTGCATCATTGGGAAGAGAAACGATGGATAGCGTATTCCTATTATTACACCCTGGTGCTGCTTAAAATTGGTCATTAACATGCATGGACAACAATGCAAGATACGTTACACATTTATTTTCAATATGTAATCTTAACTCAGTACGAGATCATAGCAATCAGGCTGTATTTCTTTCCCCCACTAAAAATGATCAACCTAAGAGACAATATTAGTAGGGTTAAGCTGCTTGCACACTGGACGCAAAACGAATTTTTCGCAGGACAGATTGTGTTGCTGCGTTGAACGCAGTGTCTACGTGTCCGAAAGTCGGACAGGTTTTAATATATCTCCGTGTCCGACAGTCGGATGGTTTCAATATAACTTCGTGTCCGACAGTCGATTATTTTTTTTCATTTCTTCAAATCTACTGAATCTTTTAGATATTAAGCGTGAAAGTTTTGAAAAGAGGGCTCAGTTCTTCAAGATGAGTACCAAGAATTTCAATCAATGTTTCTGTTTAAGCTCTGCTCAATGAGTGAGTCAAAATTGGCCCGGGACAATGTACAATGCCTGTCAAACATTAAATGCAAAATACTCCGTGTCTGACAGACAAAAAAAGAGGACGATTAGAACAGATTGATGACAAAATAAAGCAATAAAAAAAGAAACATTTTTACAACAAACAGAACATCCAATGAACACTGCGATTAATTTATTTGCAGGCCATCTTTTTTGGATGTTGTGTTTGTTGGTGGCATATTTTTATGCTTTATTTTGTTAAAAATCAGGGCTCATATTCACACAGCATCTTAGCACTTAAAGTAGGTCCTAACTGCCAGATTTAGGAGAAACTCCTAAAAAAAAATGGGCATGTCAGTCATAAATTTAGGAGTCCTACTTATTTTCACTAAGAGTTATTCACAGAGCATTTTATGCCTAAAAGTAGCTCTTAAGTCTGGGAGAGCTTAAAAGTAGTCTAGAAGACTCCTAACTCACTAAAACCTATTCACAAAGAATCAGAAAATGGCTGCTGCAGTTGAAAGACGGAATGACTGGGAAATTCTGAGTGATGCACAGTTGTTTAAAAGATATCGGTTCGACCGTGAAGGGATTTTATTCGTTGTTGACTTGGTGAGGGAGAGAATTACGTCTCCAACCATGAGAAACGACCCAATAAGCCCCGAAATAAAATTTTACTCAACACTTTGTTACTTGGCCACCGGAAAAATGCAACAGTGCAATGAGGACAATTAAGGGATTTCACAGTCATCTGTCAGCCGCTCAATTCACTAACAATTATTGCGCTCAGTGAACTCCATATCATTCGACAGTTTATCTGGTTTCCAATGGACATTCGCCAACAACACAGAATCAAACTTGAATTCATGCACATCTTATGTATGCACGGTATCATCGGTGCTATTGACGAGACCCATATTCAAATAATTTCTCCCACCCAAGATGAAGAGGTATTTGTAAACAGAAAAAAGTTCATTCCGAGTATTTGCTGTTTACCCCCGAGCCAAATTTCACTTTGATTGCATGATTTCACTCCAGCACCAACTGGGCCAGCAGCAGTAACTGATCGTAGCTCCAGTTGGGCTTTTGTGTCCTTTTTGAACTTTCATCCATGACAGTTTTGGGCAAACAAACTTGAATGGCTCGACATTTAAATGATCGCATTACAGCATATTCTCATTGGGTAATAAGTTGCTATTTACTGGGGAAAATTACAAGTTTTATTATAGACTTGTTTTATGCTATTGGCTTTTTTACAACTATCTCTTTCATATGTATTATTATTTGCCTAAAGCGTGATATGTAGGGACTGCGCGTACTGCATTTTCACGACTGCTCAACATGTTATTATTTTATGGGACAAACCAGCCGCTTGGATTCCTCAATTTTTCCTCCATGGGTTGTATGTGGGATATTTTTGTCAATGGGCGCCCAGTCACAAAACATCCAATCACCGTGCTCATTGCCCCAAGACTCGTGCATGAGAATTGACGTCATCCATAGCAACGGAGATTTACTCCCACCTATCTACTCCTTTTCTAGGAGTTAACAGTTTTCTTAAGTAAAAGTTGGCTTTGTGACTAACTTAAGATTTGACTCCTACATAAAATTTTTTTGTGCAACTTAGGAGTACTCCTAGCGGTAAGATAAGATTCTTTGTGAATACGGGCCCTGTTCTCATATCAATACTTTTACTTTTTGCTGGCTGCCGGACATGGAGCATTTCGCGTCAGACAGCCTTGACCGTGCATGCGATATTTAATTCACAATGTCAATGGTCATGGAATTGATTTGGTCACTGACTACATGCAGTATTTTATTTATTTTAAGTCTATTTTATCTCTGGTGTGGAAATAAAGCGCGAATCTGTTCGATCCATCTAATTAATTTTCAAAAGAGAGACCAAATAAAGACTGTGGTCTATCTTCAATGGAAGAAAACAGAAGAATAAACAGACGTGTGTATTCACGTCTTTGCATTGATTTTGACTGTAATCAGTCGTGCGAAAAATTTGTTTTGCGTCCTGCATGCAAGCGGCTTTACTGAGCATAGAACGCCAGCACTATATATGTGGTTGGCTGAGAAAGATGTGAAGTCGTTAGTTTGCATCACAGATTCAGCTGCGTTGATTAAGCTAGGGTGAGTTTCCATTACACGTGCCAACAGCCTTTAATCTGACTTCAGGACAATCGATATAGATACAATAATTTATGTCCTGATCATATAGTTACATTAAGTAGTGCTTGCTGTAATTATTTATTGCATTGAAATGAGCCTGACATTCAGGAAACCTGCCTGTAAGTTTTCGGTGACGCGTGCGCACTGTGCGCCGGTCAGCCAAATTACCACTACACAGAAAGCAAACCAGGTTGGAGCTGGCGAGTTTTCTGCGCAACTACAGCGGAGATTTTTTCTACGAAATTGTCACTGCGACTTGATGAATATGTGACACCTCCCCCTACTACGCCGCCACACCCATCTCGGCAGACGTCCATCTACCAAATTGCCAAAGTGGCTGCGCACGGCGTTGCACCGCACGAAATTACCACTGCGTGGGCTGCACCACGCTACGCCACGCTGCGCCACCCTGCACTGCACCCTATAGAAATGAAAGCCCTATATCTTAAATCTAAATCCTAAAATATATATATATATATAAAATTTAGATTTATATTTAGTAATTTGATTTATATTTAACGTTTAGATTTAGAAGTCTTCTTTTTCCTTCTACAAAAAGTTATACAACAAAAAACGATATCACCTTTTGTACACCAGTTTACACATATTTGCACGTAAATGTGTGAAAAAGAAATGGTTTAAAATGGCAACAATCTTTCTTCCCAGTTTTTGACGCTAAATGTGCAAAAACTGTCCGGTATAAAACAATACATCCTATTTTACTATCGGCGCCCCATATCCAACAAGCCTTTTGTTTATATTTAGTGCATGCCCCTATGCATTTTTTCTGTGCGTCTTTTGTTGGGGGGAAGGGGCATGGGGTTGGCAATTAACTCAGCTGATGATTGAGCCAAATGGGAATGACCATAATATAAGTCACAGTTAAGATTTGCGCAAAATTATATATAATTTACTTTAAACTCATTAAACTTTTTCTAGAAGATTGTAGCTTGGCTAAAATCTTTACATACGATGGGCTCCAAAATTACCGGCAACCCCTGACTCGCAATGCTCAAACAATACATTCAATACAATACAATACAAAAAATACATTCAAAAACAAACAACATAATTATAGAGAGACAAAATATACCAACATCTGCAAAATACTTTTGTAATGTTTTGATCAAAAACAACCAAAATCATAAAGATAATTTAATAAAAAATGAATTTCAACAATTTGGTACTTTGTGCAACCACCTCTGGCAAGGACAACTGCATGATGTCTTTTCCTGGAATTTTTGACTAGGTTAAGGCGCACAATTGGGGGTATTTTGGACTATTCCTCTGAGCAGATCCTTTCAACATCCTTCCCATTCTTGGGTTTGCATTTTACAACTGCCCTCTTCAGAGCAGCCCACTGGTTTTCAACTGGATTGTGGTCATGGCGACTGATTTGGCCATTGCAGGACATTGATTTTTGTTGTCCCAGAATAATTTCTGCGTGCATCTTCAGGTATGCTTTGGGTCATTGTCTTTTTGCGAAGTCCATCTATGGCCATGTCCCAGCGATCTCACAAAGGCAAGCAAATTGTCAGCCAAAATATCATGACACTAGGTGGAATTCATCGTGCCATTAATCATAATCTGTGCACCTGAACCTCTTGAATTAAAAAAGTCTCAAAACATGACTGACCCACCATCATAATTCACCATGGGTATCAGATGCTCCTCCTTATAAACATCTTGGTTTCGACAGCAAACATACCAATCCTGTATCTGACCAGCATGTGCAATTTCGGTCTCATCTGACCATAGCACCTGGTTCCAAGCATAATTTAAATGACGTTTGACCAACTCGAAGCGTTTGTTTCTGTCTTCTGGCCAAGGCTTTCTTCTGGCAACGCTTCTAAAGAGCCTTTTTTTTTTGTTGAGGTGGCACCTGATGGTGCTTTTCGAAACCTGGAAATCCCAAGGTGAGAAATTCCTTTGCAGTGATTCTTGGGGGTTTTGTTGCTTCTCTCACCATCCTCCTCAGTATCCTGGGGGCAAAATGTGGTTGTATCCTCTACTCTTGAGGGTTTCAACAGTTCCATATTTTTGAAATTTCTAAATTATTGACATGACAGTGCTCAGTGGCATATTCAATCATTTGTGAATCTTCTTGTTGCCGTTAGCAGATTTATTAAAGTCTATGACCACCTTCCTCACTTAAACTGATGGTTATTTTGTTTTCTTTAAGGTTTTGGATGATTGGTGGCTAGGTTGTAGATGTGACTCCAGAAATCAGCTGCTGGTGCCCCATCGCAGTGCTAACTGAAGACAGAAGGTCACCCGCGAGACGTGACCAGCTTTGTTCTAGTGCAGCTCACTAATACAGATGCACAAAGACAGGAGATGAACAGAATTCAATTTAGAAATCAATAATCAACCAAACCCCACTGAAGCCGGCCGAGAAAAAAAAACTCATCAAGTGAATTACCACGTGCTATGCATAACAATAAGTCTATTTCTATTTCCTAGCGTCGACAAAACAAGGTGATACTGTAAATACATGTCATGGAGCACTGAACGCTACATTTGTGTTTCCAGCCATTCGCAGTCTTTCAGATTTCCGCATTTTCCATGAAGAATAACTGAAATGTCAGATAAAAAAAAAATGTTACTCAATGAAGTAGAATAAACAGAGTAATGGTGGCAATTAAATCAGTCTCACCTATTTTGCAGTACACAGAATTAAAAAAAAAAAAAAAAAAAACGTGCCAGAAGCTGATAGTCTTATTCGAAGGAACATATCGGTGTGGTCCCAACAGCTACAAATCAAGCAGCTTTCCCGACAGCCTCCGCATTGCAGGCTCTCTGCTCCCTCTCTCCCTCTCCATTCATGCACCTCTCCAGTCTGCACTGTCTTTATGGCTCCTAGTCTCCTCATGCTGCATGCAAACGACGCAGCAATAAAATTGGAAAAAAAAAAAAGAGAGAGAGACGTGGTCGCTTTCAACACTGTGACCATGTGACAAAATCAAGGTGAACACTCTTAAACACACACCCTGCTAGTCTGACTGTTCCGAGCCGTATGCATTCTGGTCTCGCTAAATTAAAAAATGAAGGAAAAAACATATGTTGAACCACTGTGACTGTACGATAAAATCTAGCTATGCTGTCCTGTCCACATACACACGCATTGTTTCCTCATAACCACTTGTACATTGAGATTGAGATTTCATGATGTGTGTTGTATTTCACTCTCTCTGTGTGCACTTGAATATTTCATGTAAGGATTATTTCATTCCCTTCTAGTGTGCAGAGGGAGTGATTTTCACATTTTCATGTTTTTCTGCTTCAGAAAATTATGAAAAAAACTGCCAACTTGGAAATGAACTGTAACAGCGAGAAAACCACATGCCACATGTTAAAATGAGCTCTGAGATGAGGAGGTTGTAAAGTATTTGCCTCTAAAGACATGCTAATTCGATGTTACCCATTATGCTTTTGTCAGTATTAATCAGTTTGCGCATTAATGGTGAGCATGACCTCCTTTCACAGCCTTCCAAAGTGATCCATATCCTTGTGCGAATGCCTTCCGATATTGTTCAACACTGGTGTTAATTTAGTTCTTCAGAGAGATTACATGCAGGACAGAGCAATTGTAGAGGACAACAGCATGGCAGCACACCATTATATTTCAGCAATAATGCACTAAAAATTTTAACGAGATCTGACAATACTAAATATGTAGACTACCGTAGTTATGATAAAATAGAGTAGGACTGCATACTGTCTATCTTTCGGAGGATGCTTTTAGAAAACACTTTCAACTTCGTGGAAGTAGTGGGTTCAAAAAAATCTTCATTGACTGTGGTCAGACATCATTAAAATACCTGATGAAGACATAAAAAAAACTGACTGTCGAACTCATGGCTGTCTTTACTTGTAAAAATGGGAGCATTTGCCTATGCGCCATATGACAATGCGCAAGAATTTATAGGATTGGGATTAAGCTGCTGCGTGGTCGCAAGAAAGCTACTTTTTGCAAGGCTAAATGGCAAAAAAAAACAATTCGCACGAGAGCATGAAGATTGGACTGTGTAGCAATGGAGAAAGGTCATATGGTCTAATGAGTCCAGATCTACCCTGTTCCAGAGCTGGGTAAGAATAGAGGCCCATGAAGCAATGGACTCGTCATGCATAGTGCCCACTGTACGAGCCACTGGAGGCAGTGTTATGATCTGAGGTTGCTCCCATTTGTCAGGTCTAGGCACAGCAAAGTCATGCAGCAGCAGAACAAAGTCAACAGACAATCTGAATTTACGGAATGACCAGGTTATTCCATCAGTGGATATTTTAATCCTTGATGGTGCCGGCATGTTCCAGGATGGTAATGCTAAGATTGACAGTTATGTGCTGGAGAATGCTTCTTGTGGTGGTTTGACTCTTCCACAATATATACAAGATCTCAGCCAAAAATTAATGCAGCTCAAGTGAGGAATAAGTGTTGTAACACTGCGTAAGGTAGTCAAAACAATGTCATGGCAATTGTGCGCAGCGATCAAAGCTGAAAGCAATCCAACAAAATGGAGTGTGAAACTTTTTTTGGCCTGGCTGTGTAGCTAGCAAGTTTGTTCCTTTGTTAACTTGGCTTTTACACACATCTTTTGGGAAATAGTGCATGATTAATGGCTAATTTGATCAACAATGCAAATATGTAATTACCTCACAATTTTCTGTTGAAGAACTGATGTGAAACCATGGGCAGCTGACTTTGAAGACCTAGCAAGCATGCTATCGACAGAGTGTCTTTGGAGACTGGAGTTTCTTGAGTTTAGCCATTGGAATTTGATCCTACTCTTGTTTAATATAGGCTTCCAGCTGCTGGAGAGTTTTGGGTCTCATTTGACGGACTGTTTGTTTAATTATGCGCCAAATGTTCTCAATTGGTGAAAGATGAGGACTGCAGGCAGGCCAGTTCAGCACACAGACTCTTCTACTACGAAGCTATACTGTTGTAATAGCTGCAGTATGTGGTTTTGCGTTGTCCTGCTGAAATATACAAGGCCTTCCCTGGAATAGTCATCTGAAGGGGAGCATATGTTGCTCGAAAACCTTTATGTACCTTTCAGCGTTCATGATGCTTTTTAAAACATGCAAGTGTCCCACCCCATATGCACTAATGCATCCCCTTACCATCAGAGATGCTAGCGTGTTGGTCTTTCTCCTCTTTAGCCCGGAGAACACGATGCCCGTGATTTCCAACAAGAATGTCAAATTTGGACTTGTCTGACCACAGGACACTTTGCCACTTTTCTACAGTCCATTTTAAATGAGCCTTGGCCCACAGAATACTGCGGCGCTTCAGGATCATGCTCAACAATGGCTTCCTTTTTGCATGATAGAGTTTTAGGTGGCATCTGTGGATGGCGCAGGGGACTGTGTTTACAGAGAGTGGTTTCTTGAAGTATCCCTGGGCCCATTTAGTAATGTCAAAGAGAGAATAATGCCGGTGAGTGATGCAGTGTCGCCTGAGGGCCCGAAGATCACGGGCATCCTGTAAAGGTCTTCGGCCTTGTCCCTTATGCACAGAGATTTTTCCAGTTTCACTGAAACTTTTGATGATGTTATGCACTGTCGATGATGAGATCTTCAAAGCCTTTGCAATTTGATGTTGAGGAACATTGTTTTTAAAGTATTCCACAATTTTTTACGCAAGCCTTCACAGGTTGGAGAGCCTCTGGCCATCTTTACTTCATAGAGACTCAGCCTCTCTAAGACATCCCTTTTATAGCCAATCATGTTACACACCTGATGTCAGTTAACTTAAATACTAACTAAATGTTCTTTCAGCTGATTCTCTTTGATATTAATTACTTTCTCAGCCCTTTGCTGCCTTTTTTGAGACCTGTTGCAGCCATAAAATCTGAGAAAAGAATAAAATTAAAATATAAAATGTCTCAGTTTCAAGAATTGAAATGTTATCTATGTTCGATTGTAAATAACATATTGGCTCGTGATCTGAAAGTCATTGCATTTTGATTTTATTCACAATTTACACTATTTCGGAATTGGGGTTGTATAATATTAATGTATTATTATATATTATAAATATCATAATAAATACTATATAAAATATACAAAAATACTAAATTGGGACTCTCTGTGTCTTCATTTGTAAGTGAATCAAAACCTGGTGGTGAAGCTCTGTGCTCTCTGATTGCCCCCTAGTTAATTATGTCTCTTCACCACTTCCCAGGAAAAAAATGCTATGATTCAATATAAATGTAGTCAACATAGTAATCAGTGCAAATTAGGCATTAATATTTCTCAGATTTTGCTGCAAATATTGATACTGCTGCTGTCAGTCTCACTTGAACCTGTAGAACCTGAATGATTGGTTGATTTAGCTCACAACAAATATGTCAAATGTCAAAAATAATATTGTCGGAACACATGCTCATTATGCGTGTAAAATCTGAATGTTTGGTTGATCTAGCTCAATCCAGAGCAAGCAGTAAACTTTTATAACCTAGGATGTTCTTGCAGTCTGCCGGTGGGGGTCGCCTCTGGCTTTGCTCAGCAGGGGGCCGGAGCCACAAAGATCTGCGGGTCCCATGTCTCCTGTAAAAGTCAAATCACTATCCCCACTGAAGGTAAAGTCCAGTTACATTAATCTGTTTAAAACAATCTAAATCCCTGGGAAATTCATAGTATGTTTATGTTCAATATCCCATAAAGAAATCACTTATATACTTATCACTCAAACTATATAATACTCCATTTTAAGGCTTTTCCATGACAAAGGCATCATATTATTACATATTCCTGTCATGTTTGGTCTTGTTATTTTCGGGGGAATCCAAAGAGTTGAGTGGAGCATGTTTCATTTCCCTTGAAATTATGGATCATCCTGTTTTGGAAACTCAGATTCCCCTCTCCTCTCTATACTAACACCTCAATGGGGGAAAGCCCACCTTGATCGGAGGTGTGGTTTTGAGTGCTTTAAGGCAAGAGATTCTAACCGGAAGGGGCTCTTCTTTTTCAAGATCTTGCACGCGAAAGGTGAGTGAGGGAGAATCACATTCCACCTCGCTCCGCCCGCCAGGGTCTGTGCGTAAGTAACGGATCTAGGTGGGCGGAGGGGGATGGCATCTGAGTTCTTACCGGCCACGTGGTGCGGCCTCGTTCCGCGTGGCCTCCATCTTTTCCAGGTATGAATTTATTCTCTCTTTCTCAATTGTGTGTAACTGATAATTGGCTTAGCGTTGATTTGTTTGATCCAAGTTTGTGCCTACCTGGTAATTAAATTATTGTTATTCCGTTCGGCTTGCATGGTCCTTGTGACTCTTAACTCTCGTACATTCTTTCTAGCCATGTTGCGACCGGTACTTAGGGGGCGATTCCTACTATTCCAGACTAGCTAGCTGATGTGTAGGTAGTAATGGGTTTTAAGTTGAATTGCAAATTACGGTCTACCCCTCAAGGGTTTGTGTAATACCGGTCCTGGAGATTCTTCCTAAAGGGTTCCCTTGGGCTTAAAGTTATAAGCCGGAGCCTGAAAAATGTCCTTAAGGGGCCCTTGGGTGTACATAAACCAGGGTTCGTGATTCGTTCATGCTCAGGGCTACTTTTTTTATGCCTAGATGCTGCTATCATGGTAATTTTCTTCATCCTCTAAAAACTATTACTGAACGAAGATCCGGTAGCTGCGTCTAACCCAGGGACGCCGGCTGAGCAACGATGGTTTTCACTGCCAAGTCTGATGGCATAGCTGTCTCGAGATTCATGTAAGCGGTCCCTAAACTATAAATTCTAATTCAAATTTGGAGTCAGATATTTCACAAGGCTATAACTAAATTTGGTATTCTAAATATATTATGGAGACAGAGAAATATATCCATTTCATTGAGATTCACACCAGCCAGGAAGTTGTGTGAATTAACGCCAGCCAAGAAGAGCACGTGAAACCTTCAGCCCTCTGCAATGTCTGTCCTTGGTATTGTTTTGTGGGGTTTTACAAACCCATTCAGCAGGCTGACAGTACGGATTTGTTTGGAACTCTTTGTTGCAACATGGGACTTGTGACCATGTAGCAACAAAGTTAATGCAAGTCGCAACTTTCTATTTCAATCCAGGCAAGCTGGATTTAGTATGTTACAAATTCAAACACCAATTGCTGTCTCGGATGCAAATGCTTGCAAAGAGACAATCCTCCAGTTCAAGATGTAATTGTCAGTACAGGAAGCCAGACTTTGCATAAGCCTCATCAAAGACAGCAAGCACTATATTTCTGATATGGTAGGAATTCATTTATAAACATTAGTATTGAAGTCTGATGCTGTACAAACTATTTATGTTGGGACTACAACAGCAAGCAGAAGTCAGGATGTGGGCTATAACTCAACACTTAAAGGCAAGCTTTCAAAATGTAACATTTGCTTAGAAACTTATTGATAGTATTGACCATGTTAGCTTTTTATGAGCTGCTCGAAGTTGTATGGTAATTATTAAACTATTAGGTAACCATTTAGCTAACATTTAAAAGTTCAACTGTAGGAAACAATGATCTTATTGCTGCATTTATCTAGAGCAACGAAACAGGCAACACAATTCTAATTTTAGGCGACTGGCATCCCTGTAACAGTTTGTTGATACCCCACTGTCATAATGCTATTCAGTCCTGGTTTTAGATAATAGGCTTCAAAATATACAGTAGCCTTAATTATAGTGGTAGCCTATGGGTGCAGTTAAAGTTTATGACAGCCTTCTGCTTATACTTCAAGCAGTCATGCTCTCTCCTACTCTCTGATATAGAATACACATGGTTGAAAGTACATTGGGTTTGTGGAAACAATATAATTCTAATATGTTGCTCACTAAGGCTCAAAAAGGTAATGCTGAATCTTGCCAGTGTTTCTTATAATGCTTGCTATCTTATTGCACACTTATCTCTCAGTCAACCAAGTACAAATAACAGAATCGGGCAGGTGAAAGGCCTGTGATATTTCCATATTTGAATATTTATAGTGTCAAAATATCTTAATGAGGGAGAGAGACTTGAAGTTCTTCCAGTCCATTTCAGCATTAACTATTTATTTGTTTGTTTTTTTTTTGTGCAAGGTAAAAATATGTTTAACAATATATGAATCATTGCACAGAATTTTTACATATTTTAAAATTTGTCTGGAGGGGGACTTCAAAAGCGGTGATGGCAGGTTAACATAACTGGCTGTTTTTCAGTACTTAGAACATACTCTGTTGATACCGTCATCCCCATACATCTGTTTGTGACAGGTTTGGAGTTGTTTTTGTTTGAACACTGAGGATGTACTTCCGTTTTCATGTCATCCTCCTTTGTTGTTAAACAAATGTTTGTATAGGAGACCTTCACTGAATATAAACCCACTCATGGGAATCTGAGATTTAAAGCGGGTTTACAGACTTCAGCTGGAGGAGATATGGCTTTGCTGCATCAGATCTTATTTGTTTTTGTGAGGCTGAAGTTCCTGGGATGCTTCAGGCTTCAGTTATTGTTCTGCATTTTACTTGCTATTTTTTATTTTTTTGGCACAAACATAAACATATATAAACAGCAATGTTCCCTGTTGAAATGGAGGAAACTGATTCATTTCCAGATGTCTGACCTGAATGCTGGACTGACCGGGTAATATCAGAGGTTCTCTGATATGCTGAGTACAGTGCAGTGCATCTTTCCCTAATTGTGAAAACTACTCTTCCCTTGCTTTTGTTTTGGGCTTTGGGCTTTTTGGTTTCACTAATTTCACTGTATTACCGTTCCAAATCAGATGCTGCCCCTTTAGTCAGTGTAACTCGGTTAACTGATATCAGTTAGAGGTATCGGTTTAATTGATTGCTGATTGATACCTCTAATGCTATTTTCCTGAGGTTGCACATTCTAATTGGAGCGGCACAGTCATTGGGCAGGGAGCTGGTTCTTGTGGGAATTGTTATATTTTGAGGGGGTTCCCCATAAAATTAGGTGGTGCAAATCTTTGTCATTTAAATGAGGTTTGTTTTTTTTCTTGAAACTAATTGCTTTGTGCATATGACTCATGCGCATCATGTGCTATTTGAAACACAACCTATTTTGCAATTCCATTAGTAGGTGGCAGCAAACAAGAGCCAAAATGAAGAACAGTTATGCCTCTTGAGGGAAATGGCGATGAAAGGTGACACTAAGTTATTAATATCAATGATATATCATTATTGCATTGTGTATCATTGTATAATTATTAATGTAAATTGTGGAGGATTTTTTCTCTGGCATGCACAGTATGTAACAGCTGGGTTAAAGAATACTCAAAACATGTCAGCTCGCAACATTAAGTAAGAATTAAAACTTTTTGGTTTTCTGGAAATTAGTTGATTGCTCATCCTCAATTTAAATGTACACACATTAATTTTTGGTATGCACAATGTGTAAATTTGCATCCTTTGACATGGTATGGAATTCATAATAGCCAGGAGGCTGAGACATTAATTTGTACTGAGGTATGGGGAGTATTAGGGAAACTTACAACTTTTTACGTTGATTATGACATGTGGGTTGCCTTCTGGAATAAGACCGTGGAAAACATTCTACCTGTCACCCTGTGGAAGTGAAAACCGTTACGATGACATTTTATGCCCAGAATTCACTTGCATGCCTACCCAGAATATCACAATCAGCTGTGAATTCAGCAGTACAACCCGCTTTGTAAGTACAGCTCAGCTGTTAGTAGTCTTAGTATTACAATATGCATTGCAACAAACAAAACATATATATTAACCGCATATATAGTTAGTTACCATAAGAAGAGTATAGACATCTGCTGTCAATGAGCTTTGCAGCTCTCTACCTTTGCAGCCAGGAATGGAAATGCTAAATCATGGCATGTGATTAGATGGGGCTTGACTCTTGAACCTGCTCCAGGCTTTTCTCCGTGGCTTTAAATTTTGACCCAATGAAGGCTCGGGCCTATATCATGTAGTAAATACAAGGCAGATGCCACGATCATACTAGATTTCCTAGCTGGAGATGGTCAGTCTCGTGTCATTCCTGGTAAGTTAGCCAATCAATGCAGAGCAAATGCAATATTTTTTCCCTTATAAAATTTAGCATGGATGACATTGTGAAATACTGTCAAAGCATCTCATTTGTTTGATGAAAAATAACTGAACGTTTTTTTTGGGGGGGGGGACTCAAGGAGTTCTTGAATCATTTGCATGTGCAAAATAAATTTCCATTTTGAGGGTATGTATGTAAGGATGTGAGGTGGCAGAACGCAAAACTTTGTGTACCTTGCATAATTTCATGAGGATGTTTTGCTCATTGCAATTCATGGAAAGCTCTGTATTGATTTTTGGGTTCAGTTAAACTAATTTTATGATTGCCAGCAGTATTCACTCGCATGTTGAAGACATTGAATACTCATATTAATCGGGCCATGCTTCTACTGTGTCAGTAGTGGCTCTGTCAGTGAAATAAAGTGTGTAATTATTATGACCTCTGGTGAAGCTACACTGTTGTGGAGAAGGTGAAGATTAAATGCAAAAAAGAGCATATCCCTTAATGACTAATTAGTATGGGTCATGGCAGATGGATTTCCACTTGGACTGCAATATTTCCCTAAGGTGAAACTCTATAATCAAAACAAACTCAGTTATCAAACTGGGGAGTGGGCAATTCCAGTCTGGGGGGGCTGGTGTGTATACATGCTTTTGTCTCCACCAATTATCCTGAGTAAATTACCTAATTGGCTGTGCAAGGAAATATGAGTTAGTCACAGATTAGATCACGACAAAATGTTTCATTTAGGGACACTGATGAGATTTGTAAGATGTGCTGCAAAAATGAAAGATTTCATGAATGGTCAAGCCAAGTAAGGATATTAAGTAATTAAAGGCCAGGAGATGGCATTAAAGTCAGGAATGGACGCAGCCGTACCGCAGCAGAATTATATTTCATATAATGCACAAGAACCACCCAACCACTTTTTTTTCTCCAGAAGACATATCATCTGCTCAACAATGGCTTCCTTTTTGCACGATAGAGTATTAGGTGGCATCTGTGGATGGCACGGCGGACTGTGTTTACAGACAGTGGTTTCTTGAAGTATTCCTGGGCCCATTTAGTAATGTCAATGACAGATTCGTGCTGGTGAGTGATGCAGTGGCGTCTGAGGGCCTGAAGATCACGGGCATCCAGTAAAGGTCTTCGCCCTTGTCCCTTACGCACAGAAAATTTTCCAGGTTCTCTGAATCTTTTGATGATTTTATGTACTGTCAATGATGAGACCTTCAAAGCCTTTGCAATTTTACGTTGAGGAACATTGTTTTTAACCCTTTCGTGCATGGTGGTCACTACAGTGTACAGCTGTTTAAAAGTGTTTTTCTCTATATATGCCTGTAATTTTGGGCACTGCTGCATATAGTCCACTCTAGTGGGAAGCTACTGCATCATCCCATACAAAAAATCCCATTGGCAGGTCATTGCAATGGGAAAAAGTGGTTATTTATCAAATAAAGATTTTTTTTTTTCCTTCAAAACTTGTTTTACATTCCTAAGGATGTATAAAACCACTTAGAAAAAAATTCTGACTGAGTTTATCTTAATTCATGCATGAGAGGGATAAAGTATTCCACTATTTTTTTGCATAAGCCTACACAGGTTGGAGAGCCTTTGGCCATCTTTACTTCTGAGAGACTCAGCCTCTCAAGTACCCCTGTTCCACCAAAAAGTACCTGGTGTTTGTGCCAGTGCTTAGTTGGTTCAACCCATGCACCTCCTAAGAACCTGTTTGGTTTTCCACCGCTGAGGAGCCAACTCAGAGCCACGCGATTACGTCACTGTAATTTCAGACCAACAGATCAGGAGAAAATAAACTTCGTTCAAGACCTGCGTCTCCCTCAGCAGCACTCACATGACGTCTGACAATAGAGAAATACAGTATGGACTGCGAGAATCCACAAATGAAATTTAAAACTGAAATTATGCTTGTGTTTTATGCTCAGTAATTCTATTATTGTCACTTTTATATCGTTTTAGTGGGTGAAAGGAGTACAGCCTGATTGCTATGATCTCGTACAGAGTTAAGATCGCATATTGAAAATAAATGTCTAATGTACCTTGCGTTGTTGTCCATGCTCGTAATACTGAAACCTGAAACAGCAACAGGTTGTAATAATAGGAACACGCTATCCATCGTTTCTCTTCCCAAGGATGCAGGCAGAAGAAATAAATGAACAACTGTTGCATTTCATTCCAACTTCATAAGTTTGAATGATCTGACGTAGTTTAGTTTTGAATCGCCATTCAAGTTCGCTAATGGTAAGAATTTGCGAACGCCCTAGGTAGCCAGCTTACTCATATTTTTAATGCTTAATATAGACATAAGCATTACAGAAAACAAGCCTTAAGCAGCAAAGTAAAATGCAACATTAATGCATCATGGAGATATACGACAGATGCTTCGTTATTCCAACATTTACTGCGAGCAGAACATTCAAAATACTTCTGCGACCATGCTGGTCTTGTTGGTCAAACTCCGCCCCACAAAGTCGGTGCTTGCTCTGGACCAGTAAGGAGTTGGTCTTTACTCTAGCACCGGTTTTGAGAGCCAGGAGCTGTTGCTTAGGCGATGGAAAGCCAAAGAACCGGTGCCAAGTCAGACTCAAGCGGTTCCCCATGAGATTAGGTAGTACAATTGAGTCTCATTTGAATTAGGTTGCATGAGGTAAGGTTTGTTTTCTTCCTGAAACTTATTGCTTTGTGTATATGACTCATGGGCACCATATGCTAATTGAAACGCAACTTATTCTGCAATTCCATCAGTAGGTGGCAACAAACAAGTGTCAAAATGGAGAACAGTTATGCCTATTGAGGGAAATAGCAATGAAATGTGACATTAACTTATTAATCAATGATGTATCATTATTGTATTGTGTATATGATGTCTTAGAAGCATAGGATAATCAGCAATATTGTTCCCATTTATTGACTTGTCAAAGGCTTTAGATACAGTGGACCACAGTAAGATGATACTATTTCTCATTCAGTCACGTTTTTCTGATCATGCCATTGATTGGTTTGTCAATTATCTTTCTGATAGGACGCATCTAATATCCTAAAATTCAGTGAGGGAGTCCCACTGATTTCAGGTCTGGGTCCACTTTTATTTTTTTCTGAACATCAACTGCTTGAGTCAAAACATTATAAATGCTGACTTCCATCTCTATGCAGATGAGATGATCATTTACTGCCATGCACCTACTCTCAGCAACGCTTTTGACCATCTCCAAAATGTTTTTGATACTTTGTAAACTCAACTTTGGCAATGAAAGCTTGAACCAAATACAGAAAAAACCTAAATTGCAGTCTTCTCTTTGAATCTGAGCATTATTACGTTTCAAGCCGAGCAAATAGAAACGGTTTCTCCCGAGAGATATTAGGAATTTTTGATTGATGACAAACTTTCATTTAAACCTCACATACTAAATCTTGTTAAAAAGTTTAAATTAAAATAAAGTTTTCATTTTAGAAACAGGTCTTCTTTTTCTTTCAATGTCACAAAGCGACTTAGACGTCGACTTACCCATTGGTTTGTTTGTATCTATGAGGATTTTCTTAGTAGAATCCCCTGTTATTCATCATGTCATAGGTCCCAGGAGAGTGGCTTCCATGGATTTTGATCTCTGGACAATGTGCTGATAGCCATTCCAAAAAACTCAAACTGAGTTAGGCAAGAAAGCCCTTATGTTCTCTGCACTCTCAACCTGGAATAGCCTAAAGAGGGAGACTAAGTTTTGGGATTTAGTGAAACTCTTTGAATTTAAAGCTATTATGTGTATGCAAGCGGAGTCTATAGAAAACTGTAAATGTTCTTTCTAATTGTGTTTTCATCGCCACCTCATTTTAATGCAATAATCTGTTTGCTTTTTTGGTCTTGATATGAGCCTGTCTATAAACTACATGGACTGTCGTCCTTCTTGGCCAGGTCTCTCGTAGAGAAGAGATTTTAATCTCAATGGGACCAACCTGATTTAAAAGAAGGTTACCCAAATCAGCTGCGGCAGTGAAATGTTTGAAAAGATGGCCAAATGGAAAAGAATGACTGACTTTCCCCGACTTGGGAGAGAGATTTACAGCAAATTGGCGATAGTTGACTATCTGTTTAAAGTCTATCAAACATATATTCTTATCACAAATACATGCTGTTGTTGTTAATGCAACCTGAAAAACATGTCTAGGCTACTTAGCAGCTCGCTAACGCACAAGATGATATTTCTAATATTGTGATTAAGTGCCTAAAATTTTGATCATGCAATGACCCATAGCCAGGGACATTAACACCTATAATTGAACTTCAAATATACTAGCTGTCACAACAATAGGGAGTGAAGACAGCCAAGGACAGATCTCATGCACATTACCCAATAAAAAACAATCCAAAAACGGAATCTGCTGTTGTCATAATTTAATTTTTTGACACAGAATGTTGAAAAACAAACAGAATCATAAACAAGACAAAAAAAAAAAAAAAAACAACCCAGAAATACAGAGGCACAGTGTGTGCAGGATTACAGCTGCCAGCAGCATAGCCCACCTGGACTAAAATTGCTAGGCCCTGATCTATTTGATCCCATAATAGCTCTATGGGGAAGCAGGTGATTGAACTTACAACTCCATTTTTTTTTTCATTTCCTTTACAGAAAGTTTGGATTAATAAGTTGTTTTCCTACTGAACAAGAAAGTTTCTTTAATTTAATTTAGTGATTCCAAACTTTAGAGTTGTAGTGTTTATGAAACTTATTTATTGAACAGTTGCATATTAACATTTTTCGTCGTGCCCTTTATGCCCGTTTCAGGCCCATTTCTGTGAGGGACATTTTTCTGAATAAAGCAGAGTGGTTGAGCCGCGAGGGGATTTGTTTGCAGACAGTTTAAATAATGATGGCCGACCATAAGTAAAATACTCTGAGCACTTGATTGCAAGCTGAGGTTTCTGTCCCCCTACTGCCCCTGTTTTTTCTAGTTTAGACTCCTGCACCTACTCTGCAATCCCACAATCCCCCAGGCCAGTGACTTATGTTTGTGGTTAATAAGCATTCAGAATGGAGCTAACCTCCACAGTGCTCTTCACTGCTAGGAATCAATACAACTTCTAACACACCAGCCACAAAATTTATAGCTACTTCTGGGCTGAATGTTGATAGGTCAGACTGGATGCTGCTTAGTAAAAGAGCTTATCCCAGCACTTTAAGCCCAGGGGGCTGTAAAATATGTCATTCTCATTTAATATGCTGTATTACGTGAAAGTTATGAAGCCATTGATTTCAGCCGGCAGTTACAATGCACAATTTGTCTGTGGTGTGAAACCATTCTATTCACTGCTGGACAGGATGAAGGCCATGTAGGTGAAAAATATAAATATATTTTGCTCATTTGTTCATGTGAGTGCCCAGAAAATCCAGCCAATGTTTTATTTAGTATGTGTTTATTGTACTGTGTCTAGGTGTTGTATTCGAATACACAGTGAAGTGTATTTGATGGGAAATGCGTGATCGTGCTAGTCAGCTGAAGACTGAGCGCAGCTGTGATTGGCTGTTTGTCATGCTTGTCTATGCACAGACTGGGCAAAGATGATGTTTGAGTGTGGTCAGCAGAATCACTGCTGTAAGTAATTTAGATTATATCTGTGTTTACAGAATGAGGCTGACTTCTGTCAGACTGTGAGAGACATTTAAGCCACTACTCCACTGAACAATTCAAAGCTACAAGTTTAATTTGAATTATTTTTTCAATGAGTACTAAGAGAATATGACAGGAATCACACTGCTACCGCACTGTAAATTCTGAGCAATTTGCATGATTGCATAGTTCTGGAGGTACAGCTAAATATATAATTTTTGAGATGAGGACGATTTTTTTTCTTCATTCAGCTCAGTACTCCTCAATTTTCATTTTTAAATTGCAGTCAAAACAATCATGTGCTGTTGTAATCAAACAATGCACGAATGCTTACAGTATATATCCTCAGAATTTTTGATATAGAAGTTACAGCGCACGTGTTTTGGTTTTTGCATCCAAAAATAACAGTTGTGTTTTGGAAATAATTCAGAAGTCATTTTTGCAGTCGTAATATTTGGGATCAATAGTTTTGCTTGCAATTTTGATTAAACCCTTTGTACAGAATACAAGTAACTTTTACTGTTGCGCATGAGCCTATCAGGCTATTTAACTCAGTATTTAAGTCACAGAGACTCTGGAAAATTATTCCAGTGGAAAGAAATATTTGGAAATTCAATTACAAATTATTTAGGAATTAATTTCGGAATTTATGGACATCGGCGTCTATATCTGCACAACGGGGTTAATCAAGTCCACAGTATTTCTTAGGTACATTTATGAGATGGTGTTCACTGTAAAATTTTCATTCTAGCCTTTGCTTACCCTTTGAATTCTGTTATCCCTTTATATTGAAATATATCCCAAACATTTGTTTGCAGCCCATCCTCATCATATCAGTTAGGATATTTTTAATTACAGAAACAGTCTGAATTTGTTTGGGCAGTCGATAGTTGGCATTATTTTTATTAGACAATATGAGGTACTTGTGCCCCCATTTACCTGGGGAAGAGATGGCACCAGGATGAACTGTGGGAAGAAAAACCACTGGTAAAGAGAGAGTGATACTCAGGGAAATGTTCTGCTGGGAAACCCCAAGTTTGGAAATTCAATTGTTGTCAGTTTGATGGAGCTGTTTTGGCAGCACAAGGGGGAGCTTCACTATATTGGACAGGTGATTTTAATCATTTCGCTGATTGGTGTATATGAGTTCTGTTGCAGGAAATAAAATCCAGGTGTCCATAGTCCCTCTTATATGAACGGCATGCCTCCCTCCCACAGCATGCTGCTCGATGTCATACACTCACACTTCCATCTGCAATAGAAAATGCTCTACGGCACACTTTAAAGTGCCTGGTTGGCATCTCCTGCAAGGGACCCCAAACAGTAGTATTGTTCCACCTATTCATGGCGATCAATTTTTCAGGAGGATCTTAGGTAGGCATAAAAGCTGGTTCTGTCTTGCACTACAGCCATCTCTAACTACTCTCCGCACCCAATAGGTGTCGTAAGTACTTAAAATGTGACACACAGACAGCCCTAGAGGCTGCAGGAGCTCCAGGAAAAAATGCATGGGGCCCATGTGACACCCCCACACCCAACCTCTTTCACCCAGAGATGCTTGACACATTACATGATGCAGACAAAAAAAAATTCTCTTATAATCATTTTCATTGTACAATTTTTGCTTCAATTTAGAGAGGTTGGGTAATGGATTTACACTAAAGAGGCCACTTGTCCCCCATGAGTCACCATTCCCACAACTATATCAGGAATATTTTCTGATTGGTATTTGAGATCAAGCTGTTCATTTTTCATGGTGAAAGTAGACCCCAGAGAACATAAACATGAAATTCAAAATATAATACAAAGGTTAGCGGGAGGTTTTTGTTGTTATTTTTGCGTGTTTCTCCTCACATCAAACTGGAAAACTGATATTTAGATTAGGCTTCAGGTTTTGATATGAAAATAAATAAATAAATAAATAATAATATAGGCCCGGTTTCCATCAGGGCAAATAGTCACAAAATCAATCAAAAAGTATTTTAGAGAGTGGAAAATTCTGTTAAAAAATGGAAATATCCATTGTTTGCCAGCTGCGTAAAACAAAACAATAAACTATATCTTCAATTGTTGCTGCATTCAGTGAAATAAAACCATTACAAAAAGATCAAGCTGACTGGCCAATTAGCTAGGATAACAGGTTCCAACAAATAGTGTAGCTTAAGCTAACTATTCGTTAATTGATACTTTGTAATTAACGCCATTTGGTTACACGCCTGGCCAACCTGTTACCTTCATCACATCTTGTGTAATAGGATGAATAAAATGCATTTGAAAAAGTTTTATCTACAAGCTACTTCAATCTGCGTATGAAGAGTTTCATCGCAAAATAAAATAAACACCACTTTCAAAATTTTTGAAGCACCACCGCAAGAAGATCACCATTTGAAGGCCAGTAGTCATGCTCAGCCATTAACAACTAATTATTTCAGTGCTAAGCTGAGTGCTAACATCAGCTTTCATTCCAAAGCGCAATACGCTTCAAGCCATTTTCTCTGCTTACAGTGATATATCCACACAGCCAATCAGCGATGGAGAAGCCCACACTACCATCAGGCTCTGATTGTTTAGTGACTCTTATTTTGGGCAAAAACAAAAATATGGATGAATAATCTTTGCTGCAAGCTCCACAGAAAAAAAGATTTCCTTGTCTATCTGTTGAGTTTGCATTTCCCATCCAGAGGAAACTCAGCTGACTGAGTTCATTGTTGTTGCTCAGTTGTTCATCCTCAAGGTTGGATGATTGTCTTTCCAATAATATTCTGGTTTATAACAAAAATAAGCCCTTTAGAGAACTTTTAATTGGATTGTTCACTGGATTGTTAAACCTGTCTAACAAATACTTATATGGTGTCACATAGTTTTTTTTGTCTTTGGATAGTTTCATGACCTGGATCCTTTATAACATTTGAAGACAATTAGAAGGTAAAGTAAATTAACTGCTGTTACACTGAGATCTAACTTCAAGGGAATTACGGGTCATTTTTTGCAGGCAAAGATTAAGCTTGGTCCTGGACTGGACTCAGTTTTGCAAGGAGATTCTCTGTTTTAGATTGAGTCTAGTTAAATTGGCCTCAAGTAAACAATTTTGATATAAGGCTCACCGAACCGAAAATCCACCTTTAACCAGCCATAGATGGGGCTTACTGCTCAATGCTCGATTTCTTGCTTAGCTGGATAGCCAAGTGCTCAGTTGGAAACAAATTTGGATTTCCCGAGGCATGACATTTACAGTCCTCTTGGCATGTTACATTGCCATGGTAACTTAGGTTATGAGGCTAGCCTGTAGACCATATTATATTCAAGCTTATGGATGGCAAAAAGCGCTGGCCTCAGACCAATCAATGACAAGTGATGTTTATATACAGTATAGTTTGACCCAATACAAGGGGTTCCCTGACACTCTTCCAGCACTGGAACCATGAAAACACTGACAGACATTAGACATCAGTGATGATATAGGACCTTATACAATATGGTCCGAAATGGCTAATTTAAAACATTAAAACATAATAATTATAATTCAGATGAATAAAGAACTTGGTTTCAGAGTGTTCGGGAACAATAAAACATTATTTATCAATGACATTCTGCCCTAAATAAGAGGATTGACCACAAACATCTACAGTGAGGATCCATTCATTATCTGCACTGCTTCTTCCTCACTTGGGTTGTGGGGAAGCTGGAGCATTTCCCACCAACTATGGGCAAAGGGCAGGAACTCACCCTGGACAGCTTGCCAATCCAACACGTCATCCACCCACAAATTCATCCTTCCCTGGAATTTAGAGTTTCTGTTCTTTGGACTGTGGAAAGAAACAGGAGTACCCCTCTCAGAATGGCCATGGGCCAAATTCAAGCCCCCAACTTTCTAGCTGTGAGGCGGTCGTGCCACTAACTATGCCAATGTGCCTCTCGGACAGTACGGATGTGTGTTAGAAATTAAAAGTTGGAATAATTAACAGTGCTCAGGTCAGACATTCTTCTTTCTTCAGTGAGTTGAATGGGGTATAGGGCTCAAATCTTAACGGGGTATTGTGACAACATTCAGAGATGTGCAATCAGGAGAACTTTATTGCTGTAAAAAAGGTGAGAAACTTCAGCACGACAAGTGTTTCTTACAGCAAATTAATTAAAAAGAGAACACATTTTCTGTCATGATTCAGACCAGGAATTAAGTGCTGAGGCGGAATACAATCCAATGATAGGGATTATTGATAGTAATACAGTAACACTGGGATAGTGTCATGGTTTTGGTGTTTTGTCATGTTTTATGTGCTGGTTATGTGTTCCCGATTATTGTCTTTTATTTATTCTTTTTGGTTTTTGTAACATTCAGGTTTTTTGGTTCATTCCATGTTCTGTTCCATTGGACTTGTCTCCCCCGTGTTGTGATCTATTTGATTCAGTCCGTCTTCCCTGTCTGCGTGCTCACTGACTTCGGGTGATTTAAATGAATTCTGGTGTTTAAAATATTCCTTCGAAGTCTTGTTTTCTTTCTTCACCCTTCTGTTCTGATTACTAACAAGACTAACATTTGTATCTTGTATCATAGTCCACTAACACTACTAATCCATGTATATAAGATTACTAACTTACGAGCACTCTAGTTTAATATGTAAAGTTGCATCGCTACTAATCTGGACTAATTACCTCTCCGCAATCGCCCTGTTCTAATCTTCGCCTCTTACTGAGCTATCCCTGTTCTTTGCTTTGTGTTCGGTGAGAAACTCTGGCACGTGCTTAATTACTCTCCTTATCTGTGCTCGTAGAACTCCTTCACCAGAGCTGCTTAAATGCAATTGGCTGTTTCTGTGATTCCCGTTCATATTTTGTCTCGCGCCAATTTTCGTGGTTCGGGTTTCCCTCATGTGATTCTCCCGATGTAATTAGCCTCATTCCATGCACCTGTTCCCAGCATAGCATGTGACCTTCCTTTTGTCTATTTAAACAGTCTTTTCACTCACAGCTCTTGTCAGAACGATGATCAATACTTCTTTGTGCAGAGCGCCTCGTCTGCCATTGAATATTGTTTCGCTTCTACTGGATAGTCCGACTCTGATTCTTGCCATAGCCCTTTTTGTACTGTTTTTGTCTTTCTGGATTTTGACCTATTTTTGCATGGCCATGAGTTCTGCGTTTGGATGCCCTGTGTATGACCCTTGGCTTTGCCCATCGACTACGACTTTTTGCCTTTCGTTTTTGTACCTCTGCCCATCTGTCTTACTGGTTCTGACCCCTGCCTGTCTGCTCGATACTATTTTGGATTTCGTATTGTGGCTTGGCAATTCCTGTCTCTTTTGGCTTTGACTCAGACTCCGTACGCTTTTTGGATTTCTGTCTCTCGCGAGTGGTTCCTGAACTGTACCTCACAATTGCATTTCGGAACTGGGGTTGTAATAATGCAGAAAACAATTTCCTCGAACCCACATCTTTATTTTTGTCTGGAGAGCTTCTATGAGCGTTTTGTGTGGGGAAAAAAGTAAGAACGTTACAAGTGCTTGTTCACAACGCACTACAATATCACTCCCACTGATCCTGTTCTGCTGCTCAACTACGATGGCTGAATACCTGTGGAAAAAGGGTTATGGACTCAGTCAGATTCATGAACGGTCCTTCATTTTTTGATCCTAGCGACAGTTGAGGAAGAGGAAGCAGGAGGGGAACATCTACAACAGGAAGAAAACAAAAACAGAACATAAAAGAACAAAAGAACATCAACAAGAAGAATAATGAACCTCAACAGCAAAGGGATGAAGAAATTAACTATGGCAACAAGAGGAGGTAGAAAAAGGAAAAACAACGAAAGAAAATGTCAAACCCCATTTAAATATTTAAATACAGCATAAGAATTACTCACAGTATCAGCAGTATTTTCTTGGCCACGAGTCAGATTGCTGATCCCATAGGCTTTGAAGAGTTAACCCTCTCATGGTATGCCTCTGTAGGAAAGCTGGGATCATGTTGATGGGGCATGCCTATAAATCACCGTGGTTTATGCCTCAGACACACACACACACGCGCGCACACACACACACACACTGCTGCCTTGATATCTTAAACAGGAGAATATGGGGAGTCCAACAGAAATTAGATTAGTGCAATTAGTGGTCTTGACAGTGATAGAAATTGTGGTTCAAAGAACGTAACAGCATACACACGCACCCTGCCGAGTCACCAGGGACAAAACTTGGCTTGCCTGCATCAGCATGTTTGAAGTTGCGGGTACTTTGTTATCTCCCCTAGTATACCATTAAATTTGTTTTGACACTGTGAGAGACAGAATCAAGTATGTCAACAAAAAAAAAAATTGTTTTTTTTACAAGTGTGAGGAAATATGTTCCTCATGCTTGGAATAGTATATGATAGTATATGTAGGCACAGCACATTTTAAGGAAGAGCAAGTGTAAAGATAAGGAATACTGTATTGAACTTGCCTGGGGTAAACTGTCCACCAGATGTGGATTTCAAGTGTTCTGTTTGCTCAGGAGCAGTGGGCAGCCACAGTGCAGCACAGGGACCAACTCTGGTTCTGAGGCTAGAGGCTAATCCAGGGGCTATGGCAGGAGTGTTCCTGTGGTGCAAGACTTTCACTACTATACGCACTTCTTTTGAGACTTATACCCCGATTGCATAAAATCTTGGATTCCCTCTCTGTTCATAACTACACAAAAAAGCTACTCTCACCGAAATTGAAGAATATTTAGCATTCACAACCTTTTCTGCTGAACAGCTTCTTTTTCAGAACTGTTTTTATGAAGTCAAGGATTAAGCTATTGGTTGTCTTCACCGAAGGTCCGCTCATTAGTTCCTTTTGGGCTTAGAAATAACGGCAGCTTATTGCACATACTGTGGAAGAATTTGCCAAGGGCTTTATAAAGACTTGAAAGTGGGTGGGTAGGGCTAAAGATTTGATGAATAAGCCTATGCTAGTAAGGGAGGACACAAATATAGAGCACAGTGCAATGGAAAATTATAGACCCCCGGCAACTCCAACCATTGCTATCAAGATAATGGATTTACCTCTTTTGACTTAGTTCAGGTTGCAGAAAATGTAGAGATGATTTAGTCATATGTTTAAAATAGACAATAATGATGCAGGATGGAATTATAATTCAAAATAATGGTCATGCATTTTGACTGTGGCCAATAAAAGTGAGGTGAGGGCATGTAAGAAATGCCCTATCACCTTAACCCCTGAATGTTCTATCTCCCATAATTCATAGTGGTTCAATAGACTCGCCAGTCTCCTTCTTCCTGTCGAACTGTTGCTTACATCCGACTTCATCGAAACGAGTGGTTGCTTGTGGCTAGTGTTAGTGGTATAGTTGGATGTGTACATACCCATACGTTCAGTGTGTATTATAGGCAAGCTAACCCATTTTTTTTACTCGGCCAAAACATTCTTTAGCTTGATGAAGACGTGATATTTATTTGGGCAGCTGCACGCGTTCCTACAGCCAAAGTGAAAAAAAAAAGGCGTGACAAGACGGCAAGTTGCAATTCATATCCAGGACATGATTAGCCAGCAAACTGTGAATCAAAATGCTTTTGATTCAGCAGATAGTCTGGCGACCAGTTTCTTTGTTTTACAAAAGGGTAAAAACCCAGCTGTCACCTGCTCCACTACTGAATGATATCACCAGCTGTGAGTAACAATCATTATTCAGGGCATGAAAGTACAGTCCCCAAGCTTCACTTCCCATGCTGGAAATTACTAAGAATGCATGGAACAAAATAAAAATCTCAGTCCTATCTTTCACAACTGCAGTAGCTGACAAGCTAAATATTTGCCACAAGAATATAGTCCGCTAAAGCTGAGGTTTTTGTTTGTTTTTTTTTTTTTTTTTTTTACAAAAGCCAGGATTACGATTATACACCTTTTCAATATTAACTATCGCTGCTGGTAAACCGGTAAGCCCCTCCACCGCTCAATGTCAACTTGTCCAAAAGTGGTAACGTTAGCCTGCATAACAGCCAAATGTGTGGGTTTCAATATGCGTCCTGCGTGTCACCGTAGATGGACGCTAATTACATGGCAAACGCAGGTTACTTCACCAGAAAACTGAACTGACCACTGGCTGACAATACTGCTTTTTATCGGATTTCGAAAAAAGGATACTTTTTGGACGGATCTTTGAATTAACGTATCAGGGGACTGTATAATGTATAATACAGCAGGATCATCCGTCGGGCGCTTTTTTACAAAATGGTGTGAGCATACCACCTCTTGGGTGGATACTTGAGTCTTAGCGTGGCTACCCACTCCAAGTGCCTACTCGTTGGCATACTGTAAGGTGCTGGGCAAGGGCAGTCCCTCCTCATCGCCTTGTGGATAAAGTACTCTGTTTCCATAAAAAAACTTTTATGTTTGTTGGTTCAACCAACGATGGAACAAGTGGAGCCTGAATGCATTCTTTCTGCCGATCTCTCTTCAGTGCAGTGAGCAATGACCGGAAGTAGGAGACAGTCTGGGTTCTCTTGGCGGCGCGTATCATTTTGTAGAACAGGAATTAGGTGGTTTAACCAATTGTGTTAACGAATTCATTTTCACCAAGCCCCATAAAGATAAGGCCAGTAAATGTACAAAGAGTCAAATGATCACAGTAATATCGCAAAAACTCCAAGAACATTTACACACAGTGACACCAAAATAATGCTAGGGTACATGCACCAAGTCCAATCAAAATAGCAGTTGTGCATGTATGTCATGTCAGAAAGCAGAACGCAGGAACCAAATGCAGATCTCAGACAAAACCCTGTAGGGTGACTTGTTTAAAGCAGGAAGGAAGTTTTAATGCACAGGCACTTGGGTAGTCAGAAGACCGTTCAAGGTCTGGGGGCAGCAAACAAGAGCACAGAGGGGTCAGGCTTTGGCATAATAGGAGGGCAGGTTAGAGGTCTGGAGCCTTGGTTGCAGGCCAGGGGGAATCAGGGAACTCTGGGCCGAGGCTCACACTCGGATAAGGACAAAGAAGACAAGGGAGAAAGAGGGACTTAGGAGGACTGCATACAAAGAGGAATAGAATCCCCAGTAAATATCTTTTGGGCCAGTGTTAAACACCAAAGATAAAAGTCTTTCAAAGGGAAAACAAAGACCAGGAGCTTAAATACACAAAACAGCAACTAACACAGTAGACATGACTGCGCAAAATTACGTGGAGAAAACACAAAAAGAGGGGCAAAACCACGCAACAAGTATTGAATAATAAGGCACAATTTACAAATTTAAATTGAAAGTGACACATATGACTAGGCTGTGTGGAAAAATAACACTGGAACAGAACGTGACAGGAATAATTAGAAAAAAAGCACGGACGTGACACATTGAGCCCAATCAAAATAACACACTTGCATTTTCACCAAAGCCCGATGAAAGTAACAATAGTGCATGTGCGTACATCAAACTCAAACAAAACGGAAATTTTGTGTGTTTACAGAGGGTAATGACATTGAGGAAAAGTTACGTTTTCCAAGAAAAATGAGGCCTGTGTTTGTGCAACAAGCCCAATCAAATTGCAATAATTTGATTTTACAAGGCGTACAGGCAAATTTTCCTCACCTCTCCATGACTGATGTACTTCCCCTTGAAGGTATGAGTGTTCATATCACTCTTTTTTGTGGCATTCAAATGGAGAAATGGATGACAGAAAAATCAAGTGTGAATTCTCTGCCCTGGGCCTCAGTGTTTCAGTAGCAGAGCAAAATACTTTCTTTTTATTATTGTTTTAAAATCAAACCTTTCATTTCAGTTTTTCTTAACCAGCAATATATGTTGACAGTGGGTGAAATTTTGAAAGGAACGATTTTCATGTTCCTGGGAGAAAAGGAAGAATATATATGTATATCATATATCTTGATATATATATCAAGAATCAATTGATTTTTATTGCTTTTCCAGTGAGGCATGTGACGAAATAAAGAAAAGCGTGTGGTATTGTAATCCTGACGCGCACCACGTGAACGCACCAAGCCCTTCAGTAATAACAAACATTGAGCTGTTGGTGGTGTGTACAGTAACACTTGACTTGTTCTTTTTGGTGTGGTCAATAGCCTACATGAAGCCAACAAAAAAAAGTGAAAAATGCTACTGCATCAAGAAAATGGCACAGCTTGTGACACAGGAGAGAGAAAAAGAGCCTTTGACATGTTACGGGCAGATCTCAGCTGCCGAGAGGTGGTGCGACATTTGCACTGTCACCGTACAACAGTCAGTCGGCTGTCTATCCGAGAATGAAACACAGGCACTGTCACTGACCGACCCCGCTTAGGGCAGCCACGAGTGATGATGGCAGCTCAAGAGCACCACGTCTGGTTACAGCCTGTAGGTGACAGATTCTGGACAGCAACCAAAACTGATCATGAGATGAGGGGTCCGAGACGATTTAGGGCAAGTACTGTTTGAGGCCGGGTGAAAAAAGTCACCGTTTGGAAATTCATGAAGAAATTAATGAACAAAAATTAAGGCATTTCTAATCGAAAAAAAATGTTCTGGCATTGCGTATAGTTGTCAAAACAATGACAAGATAAATATGCACTGTAATCAAAGCTACAGGGGTTCCAAATAAATATTTGAGTGTGCAACTTTTTTTTTTTGGCCAGGCAGTGTGTGTGTATATATATATATATATATATACACACTAGCTGCTACCCACTGTGTAGCCTATTAGTTTGTTGCTTTTAGATGGCTTGAGGGAGAGAAGCCGTGTCTTCAATTAGCACTTGATTATTCTTGAATTGGAAAACGTGTTAATCAAGGGAAACCATCTAGAATCAGCCAGGACTTGATATGGAATCAGTGACACCAGATGCGGGAAAAGGGAATGAGGATTTTATTAATAACCAAAACAAAACAGGCACGAGGGCCAACAAAAAACTTGGCCCAAAGGGTTGCAAAAAACAAACTAAGGAAGCTACACAGAGCTATAAACAAAAATGCAAAATGGCAAAAAACAAAAGGCACTGGAAACTCCAGGCAAGAAGAACAAGAAAAATAAATAACCAGACTAATATATAATATATATATATAAACACACAAGACGAGAGGCTAGGACAAATACTATGGAACTTGACAAGAACTTGGCTAAACGAGACGCGACTAGAAACAAACTTGAGACACTGTCTGCCAGCCAACTTCCACCGCAACCAGATAAAGGCTTGGAAATCATGACATGAGGGGTAACACCTGGAGAGAGAGAAACAAGAGGCATGGCAAGATCAAGACATGGACAGAGATTGGATGACATTACTTGCTCATTAAGAGAATGAGCGTGCTCAGCTTAAGTACCAATTAAGTATGCAGCTTGGAAGCAAGCATGAATGTTAAGAACAGAAAAGCACAGCAAGATCTTGAAATAGCAAAGCAGGAATCATGACAATAAACTCCCTGTCTAAATTAGTAATATTAGTAATGTGCCTATCTAAGAATTACACCACCCAGTGAGTGTTAGTAAATGTTAGTAACTTAAAAACAGTTAATTGCCAATTAAGCTTAGAGAGCCCCGAATCAGCACAGCACAGAAGGAAGAGGGAAATACCAAAGCCAACCAGAGCTCTGAAATGTGCAACAACGAAGGCACGGGGCGGAACGCAGACAAGCGGTGGAGTGGCATGGCAGACCTGGCAAAAACAACATGGAAAAGTAAAAACATGGACATGGACTGAGAAATCCTGAAACAAGAAACTGTTAAAACTATGACCATGAACATGAACTATGAAACATGAAACTATGAACTATGAAATCTTGATACATGAAACTGTTAAAACCATGAATAATACTGTTCTGGCCAAAGGCCAGAACCCTGGAACACAACAGTACCCCCCCCTTACAAAAGCGGCACCTGACGCGGACAAAAAACACCAATAACTAAAATACATGAAGCCGCACAAAACTAAATACAAATCCCACAAGACAAATAACTAACGAGAATACTAAAGACAAAAACCCTATGACACAAAACACTTAACCAAGAAACAGTACAACAAGAAACACTAAACATAAACAAGATTACTTTTTCTCCAGCAAGCTGGGGCTAAGGCTTGGGCTATGGCAATGGCTTGGAACTATGGCTATGGCTTGGCTTGAGGTTAGAGGCTATGGCTATGGGCTATGGGCTATGGCTATGGGGTTGGGGCTGTGGCTATGGCTTGGGGTGTGACTGGTGGTAGTCACGGATGAGGGATCTGTCCAGGATGTGCCTGGCCGGGACCCAGGATCGCTCCTCTGGGCCGTACCCCTCCCAATCCACGAGGTACTGGAGGCCCCGGCCCCTCCGACGGCAATCCAACAGAGACTTGACTGTGTAGGCCTCCCCTCCGTCAATGAGCCGAGGAGGAGGCGGAGGCTCAGGTGGGGGCATGAGGGGGGAGGTGGCAACAGGCCTCAGGCGTGAGACGTGGAACACTGGGTGGAGACGTCGCATGGTGGATGGGAGCTTGAGCCGGACAGCGGTGGGGCTGATGATTCTTTGAATGGGGAAAGGACCCAGGAAGCGAGGAGCCAGCTTGCGGCTTTCCACCCGGAGTGGGATATCCTGTGCCGCTAACCAGACCTTCTGGCCGACCCGATAGTGAGGGGCTGGGCGCCGACGCTTGTCTGCCGTGGTCTTCATCGTCTTACCCGCCCGAACCAAGGCGCGGCGAGCAGACAGCCACACACGGCGACACCGCCGGATGAATGCCCCGGCTGAAGGCACCCCGACTTCCTCCTCCTGGCTGGGGAACAGTGGAGGCTGGTAGCCCATACAGCACTCGAAGGGGGAGAGGCCGGAGGCAGAGGCGGCGTGGGAGTTTACGGCGTACTCGACCCAGGGTAGCATGGTAGACCAGGATCTTGGGTTGGTCGAGCACACGCATCGGAGGACCGTCTCCAGGGTTTGGTTGGCCCGCTCAGTCTGTCCATTGGTCTGTGGGTGGTAACCGGAACTGAGGCTGAAGGAGGTGCCAAGGGATGTGCAGAATGCTTTCCAGAACTGGGAGGTGAATTGGGGACCACGATCTGACACTATATCCACAGGAATGCCATGGGGACGGACAACATGCTGGATAAGAAGGTCAGCTGTGGTTTTAGCGGAGGGGAGCTTGGGAAGGGGCACGAAGTGGGCAGATTTGGAGAACCGGTCAACTATGGTGAGGACTGTGGTGTTTCCATGGGAGACGGGCAGGCCAGTGACGAAGTCCAGAGCTATGTGGGACCAGGGACGGTGAGGAATGGGCAGTGGTTGGAGCAGACCAGAGGGAGGTGCGTGGGAGGACTTGGCGCGGGAACAGACTGAGCAGGCAGAAACGAACCCCCGGACCTCTGCTGCCATCTTGGGCCACCAGAAACGGCGCTGGATGAACCGCAGGGTCCGGCCGACCCCAGGATGGCACGACAGGTTGGAGGAGTGGCCCCACTGGAGAACGTCAGACCGGGCAGCTGCAGGGACGTACAGGCAGTTGGCAGGGCAGGCACTGGGCGTAGCTGCGCCGTTCTGGGCGTTGCGGACCAGCTCCTCGATCCGGAGGCACACGTTGTTGACGAAACATGTTCTGGGCAGAATGGAGCTGGGCTCTCCCTTGGCCGAGGAAGCGTCGAAACGCCTGGAGAGCGCGTCAGCCTTGGTGTTCTTGGATCCTGGCCTGTAGGCCAGGGAGAAGTTGAACCGGTCGAAAAAGAGGGCCCATCTGGCTTGTCTGGGTGTCAACCTCTTGGCAGAACGGAGGTACTCTAGGTTTTTATGGTCCGTCCAGACCAGGAACGGAACCCTTGCCCCCTCAAGCCAGTGCCTCCATTCCTCCAGGGCCAGTTTCACCGCCAGCAGCTCCCGGTTCCCGACATCGTAGTTGGACTCCGCAGGCGTCAGCCGGTGGGAGTAGAACGCGCACGGGTGTACCTTCTGATCATTGCTGGATCTTTGGGATAGCACCGCACCAACCCCGACATTGGAGGCATCCACCTCCACAATGAACTGCTTGGCGGGGTCGGGGGTGGTGAGGATGGGCGCGGTGGTGAAGCGCCTCTTCAGCTCACAGAAGGTCACCTCGGCTTGCGGAGTCCAACGGAATGGCACCTTGATGGAGGTAAGGGCCGTTAGGGGAGCTGCCACGGTGCTATAGTTCCTGACGAATCGCCTATAGAAATTAGCGAATCCCAGGAAGCTCTGTAGGGCCTTGCGGTCCTTGGGTGCGGGCCAGTCCACCACAGCCTTGACCTTCTCCTCGTCCATGCCCAGGTGGTTAGGGGAGATGACGTGCCCCAGGAAGGAGGTAGTGGTGGTGCTGAACTCGCACTTTTCAGCCTTAACAAAGAGGCGGTTTTCGAGGAGGCGGCGGAGCACCTGGCGAACATGGCTTGTGTGCTCTGTCCTATCCCGGGAGAAGATCAGGATGTCATCCAGGTAGACATAGACAAACCGCCCGATCATATCTCCAAGCACATCGTTCACCAAGTTTTGGAACACTGCGGGTGCGTTGGTCAGGCCGAATGGAACCACCAAGTACTCCCAGTGGCCGCTAGGGGTGTTGAAAGCGGTTTTCCATTCGTCGCCTTCCCTAATGCGCAGGAGGTGATAAGCATTCCGCAGGTCCAGCTTGGTGAAGATGGCCGCCCCTTGGATCACATCGAATGCCGAGGACATCAGTGGAAGCGGGTAGCGGTTCCTGATGGTGATCTTATTTAGGCCTCGGTAATCGATGCAGGGGCGCAGGGAGCCGTCCTTCTTTTTGACGAAGAAGAAGCCTGCCCCCGCGGGAGAGGAGGATGGACGGATGATGCCAGCTGCAATGGACTCCCGGATGTACTTGTCCATGGCCCCCCTCTCTGGCTCAGACAAGGCAAAGACACGACCCCTAGGAGGCGCTGTGCCAGGCTGGAGGTCAATAGCACAGTCATACGGACGGTGCGGGGGCAGGGACACCGCACGGGACTTGCTAAAGACTGTTGCTAGGTCGTGGTATTCGGGGGGCACTCTGGAGACGTCTGGCCTCCCCTCGGGAGCTGGTCCACCCACAGAGCAAGAAGGTCGGGAGTCGAGGAGGCAGCTGGCTGAACAGGAGGCACTCCACTCCCGCACCTCATGGCGGGCCCAGTCGATCACCGGCCCGTGTAGCGCCAACCAGGGATGACCCAGGACAATAGGGGAGCGAGGTGTCTCGGTCACGAACAGCCGGATCTGCTCGCGGTGGTTACCGGACGCCAGCAGCTGGATGGGAACGGTCCGGAAGGACACCTTAGCTAGGGGTTGCCCACCCAGCCCTGAGATGGACAATGGGCTGGGAAGATGGCATAGGGGAACCCCCCACTCAGCAGCAGCTCTGGCGTCGATAAAGTTTTCCTCAGCCCCCGAGTCAATGAGGGCGGTGGTCTTGCGGGAGCGGCCCTCCCAGGTCAGGGTCACCGGAACGCAGGTCCGGCGGTAGGAGGAGGTCTCCTTGGATGAAGCACCCACCAGTACTCCTCCAGATGCTAGGGGGCGCTGTCTTGACTGACAGCCTCGCACAGCATGACCCTGCTGGCCGCAGTAAAAACATGCCCCCGACCTCCTTCTCCGTTGGCGCTCCTCCTGGGTGAGCCGGGACCTCCCGATCTCCATGGGAGATGCCTTCCCAGGAGGGGGTGTGGTGGTGCTTCTCCTCGGCTGGTCCTGAGGCGACGCATGACTGGGACCCGGGGGTTGGATCTGACCAGAGGGGGCAGGACGTCGACCAGGGCCAAGGGTGCTCGCCCTCTCCTCCAGGCGGCTGTCAATACGAAGGGCCAGGTCGACAAGGGCCTCTGGAGACTCTGGGATCTCACAAAAGAGCAGTCGGTCTTTGACTGGTTCGGACAGCCCCTGGAGGAACACGTCACACAATGCCTCCTTGCTCCAGCCAGAAGTAGCTGCCGCTGTTTGGAAGTCGATGGCATAGTCCGCCACCGATCTCCTCCCCTGCCTCATCCTCAGTAGCTCTCGCCCTGCAGCTCTTCCCTGCTTGGAGCGGTCGAAGATGCGCAGCAGTTCCTCCGCCAAGGCCTGGTAGGTGGTAGTACAGGGCAGCCGAGCCTGCCATGCGGCAGTTCCCCACAGGCGAGCCCGCCCCGTCAGCTGGGAAAAGACGAAGGCGACTCGGGCCGGCTCCGAGGCGAAGGTAGAAGGCTGCAGAGCGAAGCACATCTCGCAGGAGGTGAGGAAGGCCCTGCAGAACCCTGGTTCTCCGCCGTACCGCTCAGGTGGTGGAAGGCGAGGCTCAGGACCTGGGTGCGTGACTGGCTGCAGCTGGGGTGCTTCCGCTCCGGGCTGTAGCACAGGTGCAGGGGTGGCAAGGGGCTGGGTAGCAGGCATGGTGGGAGCCTGGCTGGAACCCGCCCAGGGGAGGCTGGCTTGCAGAATGGCCAGCGCAGCGGTCAGCTCCTGAATCTGCTGCCGTTGCCGCAGCAGCTCAGCCTCTTGCTGGGCGATCTTGCGCTCCATCCCGCTGGTGTCGATGAGACAGTGTCTACTGATATGGAATCAGTGACACCAGATGCGGGAAAAGGGAATGAGGATTTTATTAATAACCAAAACAAAACAGGCACGAGGGCCAACAAAAAACTTGGCCCAAAGGGTTGCAAAAAACAAACTAAGGAAGCTACACAGAGCTATAAACAAAAATGCAAAATGGCAAAAAACAAAAGGCACTGGAAACTCCAGGCAAGAAGAACAAGAAAAATAAATAACCAGACTAATATATAATATATATATATAAACACACAAGACGAGAGGCTAGGACAAATACTATGGAACTTGACAAGAACTTGGCTAAACGAGACGCGACTAGAAACAAACTTGAGACACTGTCTGCCAGCCAACTTCCACCGCAACCAGATAAAGGCTTGGAAATCATGACATGAGGGGTAACACCTGGAGAGAGAGAAACAAGAGGCATGGCAAGATCAAGACATGGACAGAGATTGGATGACATTACTTGCTCATTAAGAGAATGAGCGTGCTCAGCTTAAGTACCAATTAAGTATGCAGCTTGGAAGCAAGCATGAATGTTAAGAACAGAAAAGCACAGCAAGATCTTGAAATAGCAAAGCAGGAATCATGACAATAAACTCCCTGTCTAAATTAGTAATATTAGTAATGTGCCTATCTAAGAATTACACCACCCAGTGAGTGTTAGTAAATGTTAGTAACTTAAAAACAGTTAATTGCCAATTAAGCTTAGAGAGCCCCGAATCAGCACAGCACAGAAGGAAGAGGGAAATACCAAAGCCAACCAGAGCTCTGAAATGTGCAACAACGAAGGCACGGGGCGGAACGCAGACAAGCGGTGGAGTGGCATGGCAGACCTGGCAAAAACAACATGGAAAAGTAAAAACATGGACATGGACTGAGAAATCCTGAAACAAGAAACTGTTAAAACTATGACCATGAACATGAACTATGAAACATGAAACTATGAACTATGAAATCTTGATACATGAAACTGTTAAAACCATGAATAATACTGTTCTGGCCAAAGGCCAGAACCCTGGAACACAACAGGACTAATTTTTGTGAATAATTGCCTCCGAATTTTCAGGTGTTACGCCTCATTCACACATATCGCTACTCGCCCATCGCCCCTCGATGCTCGCTGAAATTGTACTCGCCGGCAGAAAAATTATCTGCCGTCAGCGTCGGTTGCCATGGCTTCCCGATGGTTTACTTCCCACTGCAAACGTGTCAGAGGGAAGCAAGTTGTGGCTGTATAAAATACCAGCGGGTGCATACACGTCATTATCTGCCTTGGTTAAGATCACTGACAATTCTTAATGCATAAAATGAACACATAAAAATTAACACATAAATAGTACCACTTATAGATCGCCTTTTCTGTTTTCTGTTGTCAGCTAAGGCATGGTTTGATGCCCACAGTTAACTGACAATTAGCTTCCAAAAGCATATTCGGCTAAAGAGAAAAACGTAAAACATGCTCTCACCTGAAACGCAGATGATTGCAGACACTCTGTTCCATGCGTCATCTTTTCGGTTTTTATTTCTGTATTTTTTGAGGGTGGTATCATAGAGCTCTAATGTTTTGAGATGGCTATTATTAGCTGCTCGTCAGACATGATGTAGGAACCAAAATTCTTGTGCGTTGCGGTGTTCAAACTGTCTGTGAAACTGTCTGTTCACGTGAAGTGAATCATCTCTTTCCTACATTCCCACTGGTAACTCGCTTCACTCGCATCGCTGACAGTAAAAAATATCTTATGTCCGTACCTGCCCACATCGCATCGCTAGTCCTCGAGTCGCCAGTACTCGCCACATTCTGCTGGAACACGCTCACATTCCATTGACGGCTCTCGCTCAGAGATGGGCGAGTAGCGATGTGTGAATGAGGCTTAACGCCAGCCCTGTGAGTGTTCAACTGTCAAATTTGAATTTGGGAGCTGTGAAGTTCGACTAATCAGAATGCTGCATTCGTGGACGAACGCGGTGCCCTGTCAAAAGCCCGGGTTTCGTGCAGGCTCTCTTATCACATCCTCGGCCCCATTGCAAACAGTAGCCTGCTCGCAGGTTACCTCAATGCTCGTTCGTAAGGATACTGCGGCTCCTAGCGGTGCAGCCGGATATTGCTACGCGCATCATCATCAGGTTATATAAGTTTACTCGCTACCCGGAGTGAAATTGCCATTTTTTTGTGAGCATGACCGTTTTCGTCATTGAAACCTGGCTTAGGTGTTAGTTTGGAAGCACAGGTATCACTGTGTGAAATTAGAAAAAAAATCCATGCACAAATATGGCCGTGCATGGCGAACACACAGACCCACACCGTCTTCCTTATATATAAGATAGATATATTTATTTCAGGGCTCTCAAGTCTCACGCATTGAGCGTAGACCCCGAAGCCGCCGCCACTCCCCGCCATTTGTGCCATTTAGTGTTTCAGCCAAAGCCAGCTAATAATTTTGTAAGCCAGACTGAGCCGCCATCTGAAAATTTTGGCTGAGCCAGCTAGAATCATTTGCATCAAATAATAATCGGGCCGAGCGTAAGTGAGCGCCACATAAACGGTACTTCGAGTGTTGCGTTGTATTATTTCTATTAATTTTATGGTACATCTGTCATCCGCGCTACTGTGCATGCTCTCTAACACAGGCTTGCCCCACAATGCCCTGCATTCACTACTAGTTCTATCTATCACAGGGAGATACGCACACGAAAAATAGATAAATGAAATCAATTTTGCACACCGGATTCGCCACAGTCCAGAGCGGTGTAGAGTCTCTCTTTATGGCACTGCCACAGTCTAGTGCTTGTTGCTGCGATTTAATACACAGGACTCACAGCAAATTGACGACCATTTAAAATTGCGCATTTTTAGATAGCGATGACAAGGTGCTCCCATGCTCTAGAGCTGCAATCGCAGACAGTAAAAGAAGCGATGCATTTTTTCCCCACATTAAATTGAAGTCAGCTGAAATGGCGGAAAGAAGCAGAAAAGGTAATTTTGGTCTTCTCTCATACTGTCTGTAGAAGCCATATTCACTGTACTCATTTGTTTATTTGAAGCTGCATTATTATTTTTTCACCACGAGGGGGCACTGACCTATGTAATTGGTCATTTCACCATAAAGGTAGGTCCTAGGCCACAGGTAGAGTTAGTGCACCTGGTGGACACACGGTTTTTACCATGAAGCTGCATGGAGATTGAGCTGTTTGCTGATATGGGAATTAATCTACTAAACTATAGCCATCCGTGTGGACAGTTTCATTGCCGGTAGCCTATGCGTAAATTCAAGTTCCGATGGTGTATTCAGTATTGGCCTAGTCAAAAGGTTGCATAAACGCCAATACACTGTCCTATTTCCCACGTACTCAGACTTTTTTGTTAGATCTTCAGTTTTTGGAAGTAATAATGCCGTTTTGTCAGGACTAGATTGCCGTTTTGTCGTTGTGTCAGGACTAGTGTTTTATCAATCTTTTCGTACTTTTTAGGATGCTGATTTAACAAATATATCAGCACGCCACGCACACATCTATTCAAGGATTGTGGTATGATATGGAGGCCTCACAGTGTTGATTCTGCTTGTAGCGTCCGTTCTCATTTTTGGATGTATATGGGCGATCTGTATGTGGACAACAATTGTATTGATGATAAACTTTACTGCAAACACTGCTTTGATGCAGTAATGACCAAAGAACAAGGAATGCTAGCAAAACTGTACAGCTTGGGAGAAAAAACATCAAGTGGAAACCTCTTTACTCATTCAAAAGCTACACACAAGGAGGGTACAAGATTTTTCAAAGAACAATCAAGTAAACTGACTAGCTGGATCCAAACTTCGCCTAAAGGAAGTCCAGCTACTTCCCAGTTTGATGTTAACCGCGACATCGTGTTGTGGCTGTGCTAAGACCTGCTTCCTTTTGAATGAATAGAAAAGGAAGGTTACCAAGCATTCAACAAGAAAAATATCCATCTTAATTTGTCAACCAGCAGAACCCTTGCAACAGCCCTGCCTGATGTCTACATGGCTTTGAAGTCCAAATTAAAAGAACTACTGGCAGACATTGTCAGTGGTACCATAATGTTAGATGATTGGGCTGATCCTCACCATCGATACCCATATGTTGGTGTGAGACTGCACGGTAGATGCGAACTGGGTTTTCCCTCTGTTAACACTTTGTGTTAAACCTGTAGAAAGTCACACATCATTGCCTTCATTTATGATAATGCCAAGTTCTTGTGAACAACTTGAGTCACTTAATTTTCACCTTACATAACCACTCATTTATGGATAGACATAGACAAATATTTAAAGAGCGAATAGAGCAATAAATAGATTTGTTCACAGGTGACACATTGTACTTGAAAATGCTTGTTCTACTGGCCTTCTGCTCAATGGCAAACGATCATCACTGGCTCCTTCAAGGTGTAATATGGATGGCAGTATGCACAAGTGGGCTAACCCAGATTTTGCTAGTTTGTAATAATGGGATAATCTTTGCCTTACCATTTAATTTGTCGGGTCCAGAATGCTTGTAGTTGTGACCAACAGTGGGTTAGCCCACTTGCGCATACTGCCATCCATTTAATGGTAACACAACGATCCATTTTAGCCCATTATTACAAACTAGCAAAATTTGGGTTAGCCCACTTGTGCATACTGCCATCCATATGATCACCTTCATTCATGATAATGCCAAGTTCTTGTAAACAACTTGAGTCACTTAATTTTCACCTTACATAACCACTCATCTATGGATAGACATACAGACACACATTTAATAAGTGGCAAAAAAAACATTTGTTCACATATGATTTTTACCTATATGGCTGGATATTTGGAATCATCAAGTAGGGAGACAGCTTATTCGGTGTCTTAAGAATGTTTCCAATGAAAGTGCACTTCTTTCATTTTCAGGCACGTGAAGCATTTTTTTTTTTCCATGACGAAAAAAATACACTTGCACACAGGTGATGAGGAATGTTAGACCACAAGTTTCACAAGTTAGAATGAATGAAGGATTTATATCTCTTATAGCCTATGGACTGGAGTTGATGTAATGTCTTGCCAACACTTCATGATATAAAACAATGCTAACAAATCTGTTTTGAATATGTGATATGTGCCTCCGTCTTTTTTTTTTTTCAGAGCAAAATTCGGTTTAAGGTTATTTTTCACACACAATATCCTGTTCAAAACCTAACAACTACTCCAGAGTTAACGCACGCTAGGCAAACTCAAATTTTTAAACTCATGTCGAATAATATTTGCAAATGCCCGAGCAATCCAGCTTACTCATAGTTGTAATGCTAAATATACCCATTAGCGGTGCAGTCAAATCCCAAATGAATGTAACGTGTAGATATAAGGCAGATGCTTTATATTCCAATATTAACTGCGAACACAACACTCAGAGACCTTAAGTTACCACGCCCACTCAGGAGACAGAAAGTGTGACCAACTTCTTGCAACAGGGGTACATTGGGGATTATTGGTCTTCCTTCCTAAAATGTCTTTGATTTGACCGATTGTAAAAATCAATAGGGTCCATCCCTTTTGTAATAGCAACCCACCCACAAAATTTCAGAGATATCCATTCATTACTTTTTGAGTTATGTTGTACACAGACAGACAGACCAATGCAGGCAAAAACATGACCTCCTTGGCGGAGGAAATGTTTCTAGTTGGGGCTCTGAGGTACTATTTGGGACTGCTAATATTGTGTGAAAACTGGTTTTAGTACAATTACAGCAATGTTTTCACGCAATTTAGGCTGAAAGTGTAGTGTATACTTGAAAGAATGAGACAAAAAATGATTATAGGCAAGGAAAAAAATGCAGCAACACTTAAAGACAAAGCTGAGTGTAACTGAAAGTGGCACTGTTACAAACAGGGGTGTGATGGCTATATCTGGGACAGAGGAAATGATCAATGTCTTTACACTGGAACTCAGAAGAAGAGCTTGGTAATCATACTGCCTCCTTGAGTCTCACACTTTTTTAATTTGAAATGTGCATGCTCATGATGTCCTCTTACAGATGTCCTCTTTAATTCTGCAATGATTTTCCTCTACCAATCGAGCCGTATCTGAAATGGCCTGTCACTTCACATCCGCAGCCTTCAGAGGAAGGATGACTATGTATGAGGAAGCTATTACAAACTCCAGAAATTGCCCAAATCGGAACTTCAGGTTGCATGTACATATCTATGATATTCTTCCAGTGTTTACAGATCGCATTAAATGCAATCATCACCAAGCCTTAAAACAAGATCTTACATGATCTAGGTAATGCTGGGCTGAATTTAAATAAACAAACATAATTCCTCCTTCCCTTTGTTTATTATTATTATTATTACCTTTGTATCAGTATTATAATTAGTAGTAATAGTAGTCACAGCAATAGCTGTAGCAGTAGCAGACACAACATCACAACATTTCTGAAAATCCTGTCCTCAACCAATATGCTAATGTAGCAAGGTTATTTTGAACTGAACGTGATCACAAATACATCAGGTGCCTGTCTTTACAAATCTGGATAATTAATTTAGCCATATTACTGCATTCAGTAAAATCCAGAAGTCCCTCATGCGGCTGAATTGGGAAAAAAAAAGAAGCTCTTCCAGGTTTGTTCTTTGCAGTTATCCAGCTAACCCAGTAGTCTGGATTTGTGCTATAGGCCCCTGTTAGACAGCTGTTGAGATAGCACCTGTGATGATAAAGGGGTAAAAAGAAAGAGAAAAAGCCACAGGCTTATGTTAGATCATTTTTCTTGCATTAAATATGCACAGGTCTATGAAATACGAATTTTGCTTTTGGGTATTCTCAGAAAGATTGCTTTTCTAGATACATGAAAGCAGGATTGTAATCTTTTCTTTTCTGTTTGGTGCTTCCCTCCACCTGGGAAAAAAAGCTGTAGCAAATTACATTTTCATGTCCTGTGGTTTCATTCATGTCACAACCTCACCAACTTGGGTAGACACCCATTCATATGAATATCCCGGGGATTAAATTCCCCCAACCCCCACCCTCCACACACAAAACCTACAGATTTGATTAATCACATGTCATGGCAGTCCTTGTTTAAATGGTTCCCATTTCCTCTGGCACGGCAATCCACCATTATTTCCTCATCAATGTCCCATTTCCATGTCTGATTATTCAGACTGTGATGATGGGACTCTGACAGCGCTATTCCTGAATGGAGCCCAAATTAAGGCAGAGCTTCTTGGTCTGCCCAGAGGACATTGTCCCATCTGCCACACCTTAGCCAAATAGAACCCCCCCCCCTCCCAGCCCCCATGTTCCTCTGCTCTAGCCACTCCCACCTGTGTACCTCATGAATCACTTAAAATCAGGCGTTTCATCACCATGGCAACACAAAGAGAGACAGCAGCACAAATGACCCACATCACTGTTGTTGTCCTCAGGCGTTGTTTGTGGGGTTTAGGAGAAGACCAGGCGTTCACTTAGGAGGGGAAGCCCACCGCTGTGAGAACCATGGAGACACTGATCTGGGCCTGTCACTTTTGCTTTGCTCCTGCTGAAAGATTCCTTTTGCTGGATTCCCAGCACCCGGCCCGACGCCACCCTGGTCTCCGCAGTCCTGCGCAGGCTGCATTCAGAGCAGGCCATTAATCACACTCCACCATCTGGAGTCATCGCTCTTCTCACTCCCTCGCCTTCCTTATTTATCGTCTGACTCGGGACGACTTTATGAGATATGATGTAATGACACAAGCTTTGATTACATCGGTATCAGGAAAATGTGGCGGTATAGCAGGTAATTAATTAGTGAATGCGGTTTCTCGACGGTGCGTGGCACCTGAGCTCGCTTGCTCATCCTCAGGAGAGCCGTCATGATCCAATCGATGGGTCAGTTGGCAGGAGCCTGAGAGGGCATTCCACAGCTATGCACGGATGAGCAGTGATGTTGAAGTGTATTTATTTATTTATTTATTTAACTATATTTAATTAATTACAATGCTATACTATATGCTATATAATTGCTATATTTAATTAGTGAATTTGCCCCCTTCACGATTTTTCCCATTTTTGCCAACTGGTCAATACAGCTTTTGAATGATCGTTTTATTTATTTAAGCTGATGATTTATTAAAAAACCTGCAGTATATCACCTGTGCCCCCCTGAACTTAATAACTGATGATGCCTCCCTTGGTGGCAACACCTGCAATACATTTTTTTTGATAACTGGCAATTAGTCTTTTAAATTGCTGTGGAGGAATTTTGGCCTACTCTCCTTTGCAGAATTATTTTAATTCAGCCACATTGGAGGGTTTTCGAATATAACTACCAGCTTAACGTTATGACATGGCATGTCAATTGGATTCAAGTCAGGACTTTGACCAGGCCACTCCAAAACCTCCATCTAGATTGTTCTGAGCCATTCAGTGATGGACTTGCAATTGTGTTTTGGATCATTTTCCTCCTGGAGAACCCAGCTGTGTTTGAGCTTTAAGTTATGAACTGATAGCCTGACGTATTCCTTCAGGATTTTCTGGGAGAGATTTCAGAATTCATGGCTCCATCAATTATAGCGAGTCGTGCAGGTCCTGATGCAACAAAGCAGCCAAGACCATCATGGTACCACCACTGTATTTCAAAGTTTGTATCATTGTGGGATGCTGTGTTAGCTTTACGCCAGATGTAACTGAACTCGTGTCTCCAAAAAGTTCCACTTTCTTCTCATTAGTCCACAGATTAACATCGCATTAGAATTGGGGGTCATCAAGATGTTTTTTTTTTGGCAAGTGTGAGACAACCCCTTGAGTTCTTTTTGGTCAGCGGTGGTCTTTGCCATGCAGCTCTCCCATGGATGCCATTTTTGCCAAGTCTCTATCTTACTGTGGAAAAGGTATACACTGACCTAAACTGAGGCAAGTGCGGTTGGCAGTTCTTAAGATGTCCGCCTCAGGTCTTTAGTAACCTTTTGAATACGCAGATACTCCAGTGGAGAAATTCTGTAGCCTGGCCACTCCTAGGAAGGTCTAACACTGTTCTTTGCTTTCTCCACTTGTAGATAATGGCTCTCACCATGTACCACAGCCTTTGACAGCTGTGTAGCCCTTTCCAGACTGATTAATGTCAAAAGACTTTGCTTCTCATCTACTCTTTAATTCCATTCGATTGCAGCATTATGTTCTGAGTTTTACCTTCTTCACATTGCTAGACTATTATGGGATGCTCACATTCAACGGGGCTGGCAGTGATTATGCCTGAGTGTGCCTCGCGAAATTGGACCTAATTATCAATTAAATGTGCTTAATTGGTTCATTTTGCAAATAAGGGGTCAAGTAATTTTGCACAAAGGGCCAGATAGGGTTGGATAGCTGTTTGCTGTCAACACATTAAATCTGTGAGCAAAAGCTGCATTTTGTGTTTATTTGGGTCGTCTTTGTCTAATAGTCAAATTAGTTTGATGATATGAACATTTATGAGTGAAAAATATGCAAAAAAAAAATGTTGGGAAGGGGGCAAATACTTTTTCTCAGCACAGTATTATATTAAATGCAATAGATTTACCATTTTATAAATGACATTGCTGTCTGTTATTGATAATGGCCGTTGTTGTCTGAAAATGGTCAAAATTATTTTCTAGTTTTTTTTGTAAACAATTCATATTACTCAGTATGTTACACCAGGTTGTATTATTATTATTATTATTATTATTATTAAGAGCTCTGTCATTTATGTGGGGAAAAAAACCCCAAAGAGCTGTCAATAGATTTCACTGGAGGCCACACACATCACTTCCCTCTTTAGGCATGATAAATAATTCACATTTGTGTAGTTTACCTGATAGTTTACTGCATTGTTTGCAAGAACGTAGATAGCCCAGAGGCTCCTGAGGGGGGAGAAGACTACCATGTGACGTATATTGCTGCCGCGGACAAAACTCTTGTTCACACCATAGCGCATGAAATATTTAGATAGACATATATGGATTTTCCCACGGATGTCACCTCTTTACACCGTAAGAAGTATTTTGGTGTCAGAAACCATAAAAAAATCAATAAACACAGAGATCAGTGTCTGACACTCAGGGGAAGCAGTGAAGAAACAGCAGGAATGTCAGACAGAAAAAAGGAATCAAACATGGAAGAGTGATCATGATGAAGAAGCAATATGAGGTTTTATTAGCAGCTAACTTTTTGTTATAACATGTACAATACTGGCGGTTGCAGATCCTTCCAGAGATATAATCTGGGGTCCAGAGCAGTGTATGTGCAGCAGTGTTTGTTAAATGACACAAGAAGAGTACAAATCTCTCACCCTGCTTATGATAATTAAAATAAAAATAGCATGTTGAAGCAAGCAGTGTCTGTGGAAGATATGAACAAAACAAGTAATGGTTTTTGAATGTGAAATTAAAACCAAAGTGTAGTGGTAGACAAAGCCCATTTTGATTGCCATTGTATTTTGTTTCTTTTCAAGTGGGAGTCATAAAATACCATTGGAGAGGCACCGATGAAAATGGTCATCACTTTACTACCTCTCCATAGTGTATGATAAAAATGTCGTCTGACTGATGGGTGCTGTATTGTCTTCTTGACCGCTCATTCTCTATTGATCAGTCTCACGGGACATCTCACGGGGGCCGTTTGTAAATATTTAAATGAACATCAGTGACGGTGCCACATCACTTTTAACCCCACAACGTCCTAATCAGCATCAGTGTATTTCCTCGAACTTGCTTTCCCCCCATTGCAACGCAGGCTTACACGACATTGACGTGGCTGATGCAACCCATGGGTGCAAAAAAAGAAAAGGATGGTCGTAAAGTTAGCAAATGTTTCCTCAGTCTTCATAGACGGAGGCATGCAGGATACATAATATAAATGATGTGTCTGTGTACCGTACCTCGAGTATCAAAAAAAACATTTTTTTTGAGGTTGCTAGTGTCGAGCTCGGTGGCTACCGCAGTCCTGTCAATATATGCTTTACGACGGAGACTCCTACCCCACTGCGGCACAGCGTAAGAGAAATGGGAAGCGGTTGGCTGCTGAAGCTCACCCGTCCCCCCATTCCCTTCCCTCCTTCCTTTGTTTTTCTCTCCTTTCTCCTCCTCTCCCCTCCTCCTTTTCTCTGCCCACCATTTTTGGGCGACTCCACATCGCGATCCCGTGGCGCCGAAATGAACCTGCTTCCTCATTTTCCAACCCCATTCTGTCACCCCCCCGCCCCAGTGAAATATACATCACGCCGCACAATAAAGAGCATGTGCAGCCAGTTTGGCCGCGCTATCGGCACAGCTATAATGGAGACAGAGATTTATGGTCCTGGCCAGGTGTACGTTTGAGGGATCATACCTGATCCAATATCGTTTTTCCCTTTTTCTCTCCCCCCCCTTCATTTCTTCGCGGAGGGGAGGAGTCGTGAAGGTGAGCCGTACAGTGGCATTGACCTGTTATACAGCCACATCTCGCCACTACATCACCCGCGGCGTGCATCGTTCATCTCATTTTTAATAAAACAAACGTGGACTCCTCCCCCTACCCCCTCCTTCATTTGCCTCTCTGCTGCTCGTCATGCAGGAGTAGAATGGTAATTCCTCTCCGTTCTGATTGGAAGTCCCGGGCCAGTCACAGCTGTCTCTTTATGATGCCCGCGGCCAACCTTCTGGGTGCACGCTATTGCACTATTGCAATCAGCACTCCGGTGCTGATTTTCATGGGCGAAATAACGTTTCTTAATTGTTATTGATTCATGGATGGATTATTTATTTATTCATTCATTCATTTATTTGATTATTCACAGCCATTATGGAGAAGGAAAAAAAACATCACCTCGCTTCAGAAATGCAATCTTAAATCTCTTGAGATTTAATTTAGATTTTTTCCGTATGTTTTTATCATGTAATCTGTTCACTTGTATTCCTCACTTTATGGGTACACATTATAAATTGCTGGCGTGCGTATTTTCTTAGTGACACAGTGTTTTGTTTTCAATGTACACTGGACTTCTGTCTGAGGAACTATATATGAATATTAAGGGCTCAGAATTCTATCTACTCATAGCTGATGGAGAAAGAAAGACTTATTTTGTCTAATAAATTAAGAGGCAATTATGTGATCAAACTGTAATATATGGAAAAAAAAAAATTAACAGTGCATGCAATAACGTTAGTATAAATGCCAAGCGGCCCAGTGAATGAATTTAACATTTTATTTGAAGGGCAGTGTTCCCTACTACACAGTGTCCCCATCATTCAGTTCCAGTATTGGCTGTTTGCTTTGTATAGAGGAAATGCTGCCCCCTACTGTCTCATCAACACCAATTCAAGAAGTTCTCTGTATAATTTCATTTTACAGACCCGACATGTTTACTCTTTCTCAGTCTTGCCAGCAGTTCCCTGCATTCTTAAATGCCCTCACTTGACAACCTACCCAATCAAAAGTGTCAGTGTGATTGCCACGAGAACATTTTTACAGATTTGTATTGGTAAAACAATCTAAATGATGAAAATGACATGAATATAGCTGAATGTTGGGAAAATAAATATTTCTTCTACTATAATTTTCACAAGGCAGATAATCCTTGATGTGCCAATGAAATACTGTCAGAGCTCATAAGCTGATAAGTTGCCAAAACAACATAATAGGATAAGCAAAATAAATAATAAATAAAATGACAGAAAACTAAATGCGCATGTGAGTGTGCGTGCGTGTGTGTGTGTGTGTGTGTGTGTGTGCGTGTGCGTGCGTGTGTGTGTGCATGCGTGCCTGTGTATATGTGTTTTTTTGTGTGTGCCGTATTTGTGTTTTCTGTTTTTCAGTTTCAGTTGGTTTAGCATTCAGCCCACAAAACTGCACTGCTGTAGAGGAATTATTGTTCGCCCTTGTAGTGGTGCCGCGCATATGATCCAAGTTTCAGAAGAAGTCATTATTGAATTTTGATCTGCATGCACGCTTTGGGACTACATAATGGAATTTGAAATTTGAGATGCTTCACTTAAATGCCATTTCTCTGCTTTAGCCCACAGACCTTCAGAAGCTGATCACCTTATTCACCTTGGATTTTTGCAGTGAGAGGTAGTGGGAGGCGCATCTGACAGCTGTGATCCAGTCATGTCAGGTATAATAAAATAAAGAATAGGCAAACCATCTTTGCTTTTATTGTTGAAGTTTCTATCACATTTTATGGGATTCTAACAGGCTTACCTTAACTAGTCCATGACCCAATTGTCTGAGGAGAGATGGGAAGATTTTATTTGTTTGTGTTTTAATGTTATCTTGCATTCACTATGGCACTATCAGAGTAGAGTGAAATTCATTAAAATTGATTTATTGTCTTTCTTGTGGGTAATTTCTTAAAGTTCATTCTTTATAATGGAATCTAGTGATGTGAAGAGGTGATGGTGTTGTTTTCCTACAGATCTTCCTTACTTCTGTCTTATAACCTGAAACTCTCTGAATTTTTTTATGGATGTTGATTTTACAGACTGTATGGTACATGGTAACCTCCCATGCTTAGATTGGGAAAATAATTTTACCAGCATTTTGTGCATTTGTCTGTTAAAAGTAATATTGAAGCAACTAGTATTCAGTGGGTGAAAGCAGTGAACACAGAATGCTAGGCTGCGCTAATGGAGTACGGGCACAGGCTCTGGAATGTTCCTTTTTTCTGTCAACTAAATTAGACATATAAAGTCATCATGAAGTAGATATATTCTTAATTCACTACCAAAAATCTGTAGCCTACTTTGTCTCTCATATACAAATGTGTCTGATTATGTTAGCTCATCAGTGCTCTCTCCTGCAGCACACTCTTTCCTTCTTTTTTTTTTTCTTTGCCTACAGGGCTACATCATTGTCTTGTGTGTATTTGGCCAGCTGTCCGAACTTGACTGAACAGCTGTATAATTCAAAATTTGCAGACTAATATCATGGCATCTTGTGGAATCCTATGACTGTGGAAACTTTTATTATTGAAAATTCATTGCAATTTTGTAGTCAAGTAAAAGTTCAGTGTCTGAGTAGCGTGGAATAACAACAAAATGTGGTATAACTGGTACAAGGTATATACCATGCCATTACCACTTTTAAAACATTGAAAAAAAGCTTTTCTTCTGAGCCGCAGAAACCACTGGTGGCAGACTGTGAAGAAAAACTGGCACGAAATCTATGTTATTGTACTCTAGTAAAATCCAAACACGCGTTTCCAACGTGTGACAAGTCAGGTCTTGCAAAACCAGAAATTCAAGGAGCAAAGAGACCTGATTAAAGCTGATAATATCCATGCCTTTATGCAATGAAGGGGAAAAAATCAGCTGCACAATCATTGCACAATGAATAAATATGGAGATCTGAGACATAGGCTTGTCTCAGTAGTCACTTAGACTGCCTTCACTGGATGGCCTTATTCTCCATGGAGGCTGTCAGCACATGGATTAAATCATTTCCACTTTTTTTGTCTGCTTTTGGGTTGAGCATTCTTCCAGAGAGTTTACAGCCACTTTGAACTAATTTAATGCTAATCCACTTGAGAATGGAAAACTTCCGGTCATTGGTGAAAACTACAGAGGTGGAGTATTCGAATGAAAATCACGCTACATGAGGTCACTATCAGTTGTCGCTCTAAAAGAATCATGGCAGCGTCTCCTTTTGCTGTAAGAACATTACATCAGTAAGCTCAGCACTTTAAAAATGATAAAAGGTCTTGGATAAGTAAGCTTGGCCTGAAAGCATGTGTTTAACGGGAGATGGGCAATGGGTCTTCTGCAACAGAGCCTAGACTCCCTAAATCTTCGGTCAAATTTAATGAGCTGACCACAGCAACAATAGCCAGTACTAGTACAAATGATAATTGTTAACCTTTTATGGTACAGGTTTTATGTGTAAACTTACAATGCTCTACATTGCCACTCCACTGACCTACAAACACCCAATGCTATAATGTGATATAGGTTACTATTCTTGAGAATTGCCTGCCTACCCAATGATGTTTCCTCTATTGTGAAGACATAGTTTCTGTTGCTAATTTTTCAAAGCTAAGTAAAAGCAGGGAATTCTAAAGTGATCATCATTCTTAGTCCTTTATGGGATGCGAAACTTTTTCCTCGGAGGTAAGCAGTTTTACCTGAAGACATTACGGTTAAAGATTGTGCATGGCACTTTGAAGATCCTTGAGAATAATAGCAGTTTAAGGTCAACACGTGACACAGGATGATCTCATGCAGGTGACATATGCAGCAGTTAGTGCTCTCTTTCACTTTCCAACCCCGGTTCGCTTTTACTCAAAGGGAGAGATTGACTATATGTCATTATATTTCAACTTAGCAGGGCTTTACTGGACAATTAATTACATGCAGAGATACGCATCTTAACTGTATTAATTGATCTGCTTTTAAACTTGCTTTTTATTATTTGACCTTTTACACCGCCAAAAAAATTGCAAAGTGTTAATTAGCTTATAAAAGTATACACAGTAAACAGCGATAATGATGAGTTGAGGAATGGTGTGTGCGTGCAGCGATTATTCCTGCCTGTCACCACTTGAATAGTGGAATAGCCGTAATCCCCCCTCCCCCTCCCCCTCCCCCCTACACACACACACACGCACACACACACATTATCCATACACCTCAAACTTACTCTGATCAGATATATACGGGTTGATTAGTGGTTGGATGGATGTGAGAAGGATACTGCAGAATATGTTTAAAATTAAAGGGAGTGGGTTTCATCATACAACTGGCTACTTACTTCATCAAGCAACAGATTTCATTTCCATATATTATGTATGTAACATGAATATTCTTATCATGTACCTGCCATCTGTTCCGTATAATGCCAGTGGAGGCTCTGCTCAGACTACTGCATCTTTCCTCGTTCAAATCTGTTTATACCACCTGCTCTGCTCACTGCACCAGGAAACATTTAACCAGTAGAGTATAAAGGTTGCTTGGGTTCAGGAATTGAGATGTCAGACCCTTTTACACTGCAGTTTAAATTCTTCTGTGCTGCAGACAAATTAATAGACCCCCATAGCACAGCTACAAATGTCCTGTCAAAATGACTGAAGGTGCCATAAACTCAGTGAAAAGAGATTTAACCTATAAATGATGCCAAGAATGAGACCTTTAAAATAGTTAATATGGAGAAAAAAAGTCATATATGTTGACCTTTTTTAAGTCAAATACATTCGTAGCTCTCTGGACTTCTACTGCAAAATATTCTGATGTGAAATAATTCAGCTTCAATTTTGGATTTGACAATAATCACACCAGCTACTATTAACTCTTTATGCTCTGAGTGTGTGTACAAATTCATCCATGGATGTGCGCTAGAACTAAACCAAAAATTGTACATGAAAAGATTCCTCAAATGAGGATAATTTGGACTTACTGATTTTGGCTTTTCCGTTAGATTTTTTGCTAAGTTGAAAGGGATTGGCCACGAAATTGTTTGTTAGGAGAACTTATATCGACTGTGATTTAAAGCAGGCAGGCTTCTTGAGTATTGAGTATTTATCTATTTATTTGCTTACTTTTGTAATCATTGTGGTGTGATTTCAAAGTAAAATTTGTTTGAAAATTGCTAGGTAACACTCAATGTTTATCTGGTTAATATTTGCAAGCAGTAAGCTCGCCACAAAGTTGGCAAGCAAAACAGATTTATTCTGGCCTACAAAAATTGGTCATACGATCATTAGTATGTTCCTAATTTCAGAAAAGCAATCAAGTGAACAACCATACCATACCAAAAATAGTTTCCCTGATGGTGGTACAGTGATGTAGCAAATTGTGTTATCACCCTATAATAGGTCACAAGGTCAAATCCAGGCCCAGCCTTTACTGTACGCCTGTTCTTTTTGTGGCCGTTTCGGTGCCCTTCATTGCAAAGGCAAGCAGGTTAGATGAGTTACATATTCTGAGTTTTCCTTTGGTATGAAAATGAAGGTCACTCGAGTGGGAGCCCTGTGTGTTGCGTATTTATGCCTTTTTACCCAAAATCTCCAGGAATCAGCTCCAGCCCAGCAAAATAATATATTTTATAAAATCATTCTTAATCTGTGGATAAAAAAACACAATATTGAAATGCCATTTAGTACCATTAGAAAAACAATAACATTGTACCTGTAGATATCCCTTGGACCCTTGACCAACACAAAGCATGCAAATTTTTAAGGTGGTCGGGCGGTTGGTTTCAGAGCTCTAACTGTCTGTTTGTTATTGCGCTACCTACTAAAGGATTTACACCAACTTTGGTAGGCTGGAGTCAAATGACCTGTAGAGAAGGGATCTCAAGTTCTGTGATGATTGGACTTTGCATTCAAGAGTTAGAACTCATTTAGCAGTAGAGGGCACACTCACATAATGTATTGCTGACTGCAGCCACATCTTTTGAGAAAAAAAGAAATTGTGTATTTTGCATGAAAAGACCTTGGTCTGAAAATGCTAAGTACCAAATTTCATGCAAATTGGTCCCACCATGAAGAAGGGCATGGAACATAAATATTGGATAAACAATTGAAAATGTTGAAATATGTACACATTCACCAATGGTTGTGATTTATATTTATAGATTTGAGTGGACCTACCGAATCCACAAGAAAGGAAGTTTGTTTTTGATACCTATGTTTCAAAAGTTATCGGCCAAAATTTTAAGTTTGTTTTCATGGTGCCACCCTGTGGTCAAGTGATGAAAAAATGGCAAAATAGCAAATGCATCACTCCAGTTCTTTTTTGTAGCTTGTAGAAAGTTTTGTGCAAAAATACTGAGTGGTTCTTGAGTAATGGTACAGAAACGAAAATGATCACTGATGGACGTCTGGATAGACGGACGTCTGAACAGACAAATATGCTGATAGCTATATCTCCCTGTATTACATTCCAGGAGGATTTAAAAAAAATAATTATCATTGAACCTCATGTCCTCTTATAGCCTATAAAGATTGTTCACACAGATAGTGGTTTGTGCACAACAGGTTGTAAAAAAAGGACTCTTTTTCTGCCCGGTTGTCATATTGGTACATTTCCATTTCATCTGGATTCATCGCTTGTAATTGTGTCCCCACAAGTTCACCAAACCTGCCAATCAACTCGCCATGATCACTCAGAGAGAAGTCAGCAATGTCAGACCAATTGCTGGAGTCACTCCCGCATGCTGCACAGCATTAAGCAAGGCAAGCCAAGGCAAGAGACAAGGGTAAGCACACTTTGGGTGCCAATTAAAAGCAAATATTGGAACGAGTATCTGTTATTTATGACATTCAGTTGGAAAAAATAAAAAACTCAGTGAAAACCAAAATCTGATCAATCTGTTCTTATCTTCATCTTACATTCACACACCACACCCAGTTTGCTCGAGTGCTGTTCAACACTGATTCTGGAAAATATGGTACTTTGTCCTTTGAAAAGCACCTATGCAATCAGCGGGCCAATCAGGAGATTCTCTTCAGCCTGAGGCGCTGGAATTCATGGCAGCTATGGCTATTGGGCATGCCCTAACTGCGAAAAACAGCACTCAATGACAGACATTGATGAAAATGATGGATCTGGCATTTCAAACTGTATAAGAAGTACACTCAGCAGTTGTGGGAGAATGGCAGTTGTCCTCAAAAAACCGGAAGGTTAGTGAGCATCTGTTTTTCGGGGAGGGGTTTGCAACAGAGAATGGATTTTGAAGGGAGATCTATATCAACAGAAATGGCAACTCAGAGCTTATCTACAGCGCAGAAGTCTCGGGTCAATGATAAGAGCTTGATGAGACTCAACACTCATTCATCTAAAGACAGCATAATGTTTGTGTGCCTGGGATCCTGGTGTAGCATTGTAATTAAAGAGGTGGGCTTGTAAACCAGGTGGGATTTAGCCACTGAGCCCTTCAGCAAAGTAGTTAGCCTGAATGACATCAGTGATTACCCAGATGTGGACTGAGAATCTAGGATAAGATTCAGGCTTTTAAAATGATATGTGTAATATAGGGTATAATGATTTTTTATGAGAATATAAATACTGTGAAAATATTGTTTTCAATTCCTTGAAAAGCTGTACACTTTAGGTAAAAAAAAAAACACTAGGAGGCACTTGGCAGATTCAAGACACTATCCGCATCCAGGTGGTACTGAGTCATTCAGTAGGATCAATACACCAAAGAACGATTTCATTCTCGTCCATGGGTTTTACTTTTATTCAGGACATAAAAAATGTAAACTACTATATGCCAGTGCAAATACAAGAAAACGTGGCGCTTGGGTTTCTCACTTACTAGAAGTACCGGTATGATATTCCGGAATTTGCATGGCATGTTATAGTTGATATTTTACACATACGGTAGCTTAGATAAATTACTCTACTATTAATAACTGATAGCCCTGAGTCATATTTGTGTACAAACAGAGTGTACAACATGCTATGCCTGAAGATGACAAAACCAACAAGTGGCACCAGGCACAACAAACCCTGCCCCTCGCACATACTTTCACCTTCTTGTATGAAATACAATTGGTATCAATTCTGGGACAGTGGCTATCCCTAAACCGAATTTGAGGTGAATGTGGCCACTAGTTTTGCTGCTAAGGTGTTGACAAACAAACAAACGCACAAACGCTGAAACAAACCGAACAAAAAACAATACCTCTTTCCCTCACCCTTCGGATGGGGCGGGGTAATTATGATGGGAATCTTACCAGTGTTTCTGAGGCACAGAAAACACATCACTGTAAACCCTGACAAGTGTGGTGAACTCAAATGTTTTGTGGAAACCGATAACCTCAAAAAAAAAAAAAAAAAGAGTATGCCACCTCAATGATCTTGTTTTCACAGCACTTAAAAAAAAGAAAAAAACTTTACCTTATTTTCTTTAAGTTCTCTCCACAACATGCAACTACGTTGGCCTACATAAATTTTTTTTTAGGTAATCGGTTTCCACAAAACATTATAGTTTACCACACTATCAGGGTTTACAGTGTAGTACAAAGGGATAAAGCAGTCAAAGATCCAAGAAGATAAACCTCAGTGAAGTGCTGCCTGATTTTAACATTAGGCCTTAATAATTAATTTTCCAGTCTTCCATTGCTTTCGGCATATGCAAACATTTCACTTACAATTTATTTTCTGGTGAGTAATGTGCACAAAGAAGTGTATGACCTCAACCTGCAACATGTCCATTTGTCTGACCAACTGGCAGCCCAGATGCTCTGAGTGAGTGGACTCAGCCACACCACACAAAGGAGGGGGCTAGCAAGCAGTAGGCACCCTTTCCCCCTTCAGCGTGTTATGATTCGAAACAGGTGCACGCGCCACTAATTGTCCTTTATGCATGAATAAGCACACTTGCGGCATCCTGGTTCTTGGAAACTCACATCTATAATAGCGACGGTACTCCATTGTCTGGATTTTGTGACTTCTATCCTCATTCACTTTATTTATTAATTTATTTATTGTAAAATCCTACAGAATAACAATAAAAGTAAAAAAAAAAAAAAACAGCTGTCGCACCCAACAGAAGCTGAGAGCGGCCCGGGCAATTATATACCGACGGCTATAACGAGGGTGAAATGCACACAGCTGAGGGACTCCTCTACACATCCATCGCTCTCTAATTCTTGCCTTCATAGAAACATAAGGGTCATTTGAGCCCAGAAGAGATATTCATTTGCCTGGTCTACGGTAAAATAGTAATTTTTATCTCAGTCATATTTTTGCCCATTTCAAGTCATAAATACGAAAATTTATCAAGAAATGGGTTTGTTATCTCATGTCTGTGCAAATGCTGTAGCAAGTAGAATGCATTCATTTTCTCTAATTGCAACTCAGTGGAATATTCTTTGTTCACTCTGTTGAATTTCATAAAGACTTTAATTTTATAAAAGCAAATCTTTTGTAATAAAATGAACACCCTGAAGGCTCAGGGCAATTTAGCTCAAAAAAAAAGAAGAAAAGGGGTTCTATTGTCAACACACTGACATGAGAGGAATAATAATTCCTTCAGTATGTTCAGCCAGATAATGTCATTTGAGTTCTCTTTCTGTTCAAATGAATAGTTCTGTTTCTGTTTTCACTGGCATGTTAGACAGTTTTTTGACTGCCACCCAGTCTGCTAGCATGTGTACCCATGGGCAACAGAGTGGCAAAGCTGGCATCTGTTGCCCCTGCCAGTAATAAGCATCACATACTTAAACCTTTGTTATTTTAATGAAAAGTCTCTATCCTAGGATAGAGTATATATGACTATAACATAATTTTTGGCACTTTTATGGCATTCATTATTCATAAAAATAGACTTAATTATGGATTTTCAGACAGTTGTGCAAAACTGGCAGACTGTCTTTGCACCAGCTTGAATGCTGGAACAACATTTAGAATGAGGTTTATTTCATAATGGTGCGCAGTTTATACTGCAGCCTGCTTTACTGCGGCTGTGTTCAATGATTGACACAATGCTTCTTCATCTCCCTGATCTTTAGCAGATTTTCTGCTTGAGAAATGATCATGCAAAATGTGCTCAGGTAGTAATACTGACTTGAGAAGATTTGCTCTATTGCAGTCAAGCAAATACGCAATGTTTATTTTTTTCAGTGTTTGTGAAACCATGTGCTTGCCCATGTGTGAAGTGTCTACAAGGTTATGATCCAAAGATTGTAATTTACCACTTTCAGTGGACACTATTACACAAATCCATTTTTCCTCTATTATCATTTCAAATTGATTTTAATTGAGCTTACTACATTTATGGACCACTGTTTATTATTTGAGTTTTTGGTTAAAAATTGAAATTATAGGTATCAAACCATTTTAATTACACTCGCAAGCAATTATATTTTTTTCAAATATCTGAATTCATCTAACAGAAGTCATTCTCATTCTTTTGCTGTTCTTCCCTGATGAAGCCAATCATTTATTTCCCTAATCAGTATTTCTGCAGAACACTGTTGAATGATGTTAATACCCAGCCTGTCAGATAACCTTGGCTAATCATTAAAATAGTTTGCTTTTTCATCAACTCCTGTGTATCTCTTTTCCCTGTAGTGCAGATTCTTGTCAGGGAGATTTTAGCTGATTACAGGGTAGTGTTACCACTTCTTTTTTTTTTTTTAATCTACAGCTTATTTCATCATCCTAACTGAAGAGATAGATATGGTCTTTAGTCAGCAATTTGTATGGCTTTACAGAAAAAGAAGGGTTATAGTTAACTAAATATCTATTAATATGCCTACAGTACTGAAAATAGCATAATGATTAAAAGGAATCGTTCACTTAAGGAAAAATAAGGATAAGATACTGACATCGCACATACCCAAACATGCAGTACCAGTTAAGGACAAACCGTGGTTGAATCCAGGCCAGAGGGAGCCCAGCTGTCTGAAACCAATTCCAACTCAGATGCTATCAAGTCCAGTTGTACCATACTCTGTAGGACTGCCAGATACAGTTTGATATCAGATCAGAGGCCATATCAATGCACTGAATACAGGGACACTAGCGAGAAAACATATCAAGTTGGAAAATCTGTTAGATAACCTATTTCTTAATCACTGAATGTCCTGGTTTTGATGGTTTAGTCGCACAACAGGAGTGTAAACTCTCATGGCCTCAGAGCCTTGTCTGTTAATAAACCGCTTGGATTAGTATAGCATTGCTGGCAAACATCACTTACACTGAGGTATCCTGAAGCTACTGAGCTAATCAAAACTTCACAATCGCAAGCAGCAACAAGCATGTAATGCTTCATATTCAGCTTTGGGGCTGCATAGCCACTGTCAGGCCATTGCCCAGAGAAAAGCAATGCTGTTTGCCAAATTATAATGGCTTGAAACATAAAAGTAGCCTGGCCGGAAATAACTTGAGTAATTTAAATTTTATTTTTCATTTGTTTGCAATTTGGGTAAGGTTGGGTATTTTCTTTTATTTCTGTGGCAAGTTTCAGGTCATGGAATTTAAATATTTGTTTATATCATACCTACAGTCCACATCAAAAAACAGTTCGCTGACACACTATCATCCCTACCGTTGTTTTGCTCCACACTGCAAACCATTATGGTTTGAAATACCTCCCTCTTGCTCTGCAGTTCGAAGGGCCATTAGAAGTGCAAAGGCTTACCTCAGGTTACATTGGAAGTCATCACATAGACTGCATGGGGGACACCGTACAGCCATTTGGGTTTGAGCCTCTGGTCTTCCTCTCTAAACAGATAGTGGCGAGGAAGCAGGTTGTATCTGGCATGATGCGAAAGGTCGTGCGTAATTTGAGGAAGCGTACAGTAGAAAACATATGGACCTCTACAAGCGTATAAGCCAGTGGGTACATTGGCAGAATTTCCAGATGGATCTTAGGTTAGCCATTCAGGTCAACTCTCCAGCAGTTGTTGGCCAGCCCCCATCTCTTCGAAGTTTGCTGTACAGACAGAAGCAGAGAAGTGCCCGTTCCAATCGTTGCACATGATAGAGGATTTATAAATAAATGAGGACAGGTGTGCTGTGCTTTCTGTGGGCACTGTCCAGCCGTTTGATATGGACAATATAAAATGGTTAAACAAGAAAATAATGCCTGGCGCAGGACCATTCAATGTCTTGCCCCTGAAGCAAATTGATTGCGTGAATGTGACAATTTCTCAACTGCACTGCTTGAGTTGTTGGACCACAGAAATTTAAGTAGGGGGCAGATGGGAGAGGCTTAGGGCTGGCTACAGCAGATAAACCTAGCACTATTTTTGCAAAAATATGGAGATCTTTCTTAATATTTCAATTTTAATGAGGATCACGGCGTACATCTTGCACATCAATTCAACTCAGTTCTTTATTTTCAGTACTTCAGTCTCACAAATTGCATTTTTTTGCCAGCAGTATGGTCTTCAGCATAAACAGTGCAGTGAAAAAATTATTTCCTCCCTTCCCAATTTCCTCTTTTTTTGCTTATTTTTCATATTCAGCTAATTTTAATTAAAGACAGAGGCAGCAATAGTAAATGCAATGTGCAGCTTTTAAGCTATCAATTCATTTATAGAAGGAGTAAAGCTATTCAAAACATATATCACCCATGACTGGTTGTGCCACACTTCGCAACAACAACTACGATCAAAGATTTACGATAACTGGCAATGAGTCTATAATATTTCCATGGATGACTTCTGTCCCTCTCTTCTTCACAGAATTGATTTTAATCAGCCACACAAGAGGATTTTCGAACATGAAAAAAAAGCCTCTGTAATACCTCACAGCAATACCAACGCCGGTCTCAGTCAGTACCCGTTTTCCCTGAGTATTTAACTGTAACCCTCACATCGCCAGAGTTCTGCTGATTGTCCTGGGCCATCATAAACCCCCCTAGTCTTCCACAGACACAACCATGAACACTTCACTTCTTTTGACACCACTTAGCCAACGTCCTGGGGAATTAACGGCCCGCTCCCCTAAGGAAGGCCGAACAGCCTATTGTCATACTGTAGGCAACATCAGTTCTTTGAAGTTTAGGGTGAGCCTCAGTTCCTGGGCCCCACCAGTCTGTCAGCCTTTTACCACAGCATCTCAATCAGATTTGAGTCAGGACCTTGACTAGGCCACTCCAAAACCTTCATTTTGTCTTATTTGAGCCATTCAGAGGTGGACTGCTTCAGATAATTCTCCTGCTGCACAAGCCAACTGCGCTTGAGCTTTAGGTCACAAACTGATGAACGGGTATTTTTCTTGTCTTGTAGAGAGTAGAAGTCTCTTTCTTATTGTGGAATCGTGAACACTGACCTTAATTAAGGAAATAGAGACCTGCTGTTATATACAGCAGAGAATGAACTAAGTATAGATCCACAGAAAAGCCCTAAGGCATTTTTAATAATGATATCAAGCCACAGTTGGCACAAAAAGAAACATAATTTGCAAAGAGGATCAGGCAGAAGAGTGATCCAGGCAGTCCGAATCAGGGAATGAGCAAACAGGATCCAAGAGGATGTTGAAGCCATGGTCTGAAACTGGCCTGAGGTCAGTACTGGGAAAGTAAACCAGAGGTACAGGGCACACTGGATAGTGCTTTCCTACAATTTTCAAGTTTAGGTAGGTCTGGCAGACTCGCGGCTCTGAATAACAGTTTACAGTTAAGGGAGATATCCCTATTTAAATAGGTTACTTGGTTTTCATTTTAGACTTTACCAAAAGTAGGAGGTGTAGGGCTTTTCAGATAGAACAGGTTAAGGACACAATAAAGAGACACAATACAGCAGGGAAGGAATGGAGACCAGGAACTTCAATAATATTCCATCTTCAACCAACGAGAGAGAACAGATGGGGACGAGAGCATGGAAGGGAAGGAGTGAACAAGACAACATTGAATGATAAAACAAATAAAGGGGAAAATAAGTAAAACTGGACAAGGACAACTGGATTGCAGTCAAATAATGAAGAGATCAGGGTGTGCACCTGCAAGTCTTCAGATGTTATTCTGGGGGGTTTTTTTGACCCGGATGGTTCCAGGACACTTCGTCCCGGACTTTTTGTCCCAGGACTTCATCCCTGGATGGTTCATTCCCCTTAATGCTTTGCCCTCTTCCTGTATTATAACAATATCCCTAACATTAACCCTAACCCAAACCGTAACCCTTATAATAGTCCTCTGGGATGAAAAGTCCAAGTCCTCGGGGACAAAGAGTCTGGGGACAAAACGACCATGGGGACAAAAAGTCGGGTACAAAAAAATCTGTGGACGGAACGTCCTGTAACCCTTCTGGCTGAGTCCTCTGCCATCTTGGAGGAGTTTTGGTGGGCTGGCCTCTCCTGAAATGGTTCACCACTATTCCAAGTTTTCTTAATTTGTAAATAATGTCTCTCATCATGGCTCACTGCAGTCCCAGGGCCATAGAAATTTCTATACTGATATATGTTAGCAACTTTGTTTCTCATCTGTTCTTGAATTAAATCTTTTTCTTATTGTTTGGTTTAGAAACTAAATGGGCAGTCATAATTTCTCATTGCAGTAGCTATAAATAGATAGTTTCTTTCATTATTTAAAAACTGCATATTGTGTTTTCTTAGATTATATTTGTCTACTGCTAGAATGATCTGAAATATTTAATCACAGTCTCGTTCTCTCAAAAATAACATTGATTTGTATTATTTCAATGCTTGCCCTTTTGTGTCAGACCTGTCAATTAATGAGGGATGAGCTAATTGATCCTAGGTTTTATCAAAAGTTTAGTTGACTGAGATGAACCCACCAGCTTGGCAGCATCACAATAATATCAATGAAAACTAAAAAAAAAAAGAAAAAGGACAATAGGTCAAGACTCTTCAACTGTCTGGTGAACTGAAAGAGTGCCACACAGGAAATGAAGACAACTGCTCATAGAGGTCTGGGGAATTTGGGGGAATTTTCTCCTTTATTTGATAGTCACACTGTTGAGAGTGGCAGGAAAGTTGGGAAGAAGAATGAGGAAGGCATGTTCTAGCTATGCCACTGAAGGTAAACCCTAACTGCAAAATTACATAATGCTGCTCAGCTGCTGTCAGGGAACAGCGAGCCAGACTGACTGTTGCAGATGCAGTCACAACAGATTATAATAAATATGGATGATTTTGTATAATTTTAGGGTTTACAAACACTTTTTATAAAACTTCATTTCCTTTACCATCAAAAGAATAAATAAATAAATAAATAATTCACTGAATTATTAATTATTATTAATATTCACTGAACAGTAAATGTTTCAGCCAATTAGCCCTCCCTCAAATATTTCAAACAAATCATCTTCTTTTTGTTTGCATCAAAAGCATATAGTCTGGAGCTTCCAAATGACGGACTCGTTTGGTAAGCAAGAGACTAACTTTTAGAACAATGAATTTCTTTGAATGGTTTCTGACAAGGAGTGAGTGGGGGCTCTTTAAGAAGCAAAATAGTCATGGAAGTAACTTTATAATGCATATACTGACATGCACTAGAGCTGGGAATCAGAGGAGCTAAGTGGATTGAAAATTCCGTGAGAGATGGGGAAAAAAGAACAGTGGAAAGAAGCTGTAAAACCATTTTACAATCAAACCCCAGACAGATAAGGAAGACGGGGGAAATTTGTTTGATGAAAAACTCCCAGAAATTATTTAGAAAGCATCCGTAATGTATTTTTGGTCTTCATCATAAAATTTGAACGTGTAGTTGGTCAGCTTCCGACTGTGACTTTATTGTTGTTCTAGGCCAATGAAGCTTAGTCACAGTATTACCGGGCCAGAAGAAAACACAGGCTCTCTTTATTCCGGAGAAAAACTTGCAACTCCGATGTTTTTACTCAGTTTCAGTAATATTCTCTGTAATTCTGATAATTGGTGATCAATCCTCCGAGCGTCACTTTTCAGAAGAGGCTATGATTATGTTTGCGGTAAAAGCGGTTCACGGACATTAAGCTCTTTAGTTAGGGAGGAAATTTGCTCCACAAAGGGGAGCAGGTCAAGAGGCAAGGGAGCGAAATGTTCTACAATAGAAAAGTCGATCACCTGAGTCCATGACCTGAATCCAAGTGAGAGCGCTTTTCACTTACTGAAGGCAAAACACCCAAACAACAAAGCAGGAACTGAAGACAACTGCTAATAGAGGTCTGGCTGAGCATCACCAAGGAAGAAACCAATCGTTCAGTGATTGGGTTCAGGCAGTCGTTGGGCCCTATTTTCACGACCTAAACGCGAACACTACCAGTATTACAGATCAAAACTGGGTGCATCTAACGCAATTCTGGTAATCTCATGGCAAGAGGCAATATTCCAGTTCTGGCACTGTAGTCAAAGGGGTTACTTCTGACTTCTGACTTTATTGCAGCATAAAATTTTAATGGCTAAAATATACCTATGCTCAATGTTTATTCAGGTATTAAAAGCAGGTATAGAGAAAATCACAACGAGCATGAATGAAACTCCTCAGCAATACAAATAAGCAGTTAGTAGCAATGCATATTCTGAGGTGCATTAATAGTAATTAGTGGCTGTTTGTGGCCTTAACCTATTTATTTGAGGGTTTTTTTTATGTAGTCTGCATCGTCTAAAGAGCCTGTGGTCTTTTCTGATGTGACTAGATAGATCAGGAGCATCATCTCCCTCTCAGCATAAGACAATACAGTAGTTTTCACTGTCCATCTTAAGCACATCACTGCCCTTTTTTATTTATTCTGCAGACTGAAAATCATTTTCGCTCTTCAGTCTTCCAGTAAAGCTGCATTTCAGACAGAAACAAAACTTAGCAGGTCAAGTATCCAGCAGCCACAGGGTTACATTTATGGACATTTATGATATTGTAATAGTTTTTTCTCCTCCCTTTATGAACCCTTTAGTAATTTATTTCCTCTGCAGAAACATTGCTTTGCTTCTGGTGAATGATCCTCATAGTGTCCTTGTAAATGTACTTGAGCATGACCGATTTATCCTGATTACAGTTGGAGGAGCCCGAGGAACTTCAGCAGCACGAGCTAATAAATTCAGGTGGTGTCTTTCATTATGATTAAGAACTCAGTGAATGTTTGATGGCATTTGGTATTAGTGAGCATCTTCTGGTCAAGGAACACATAGCAGCTGTAAATGAATGGCTGGGTAAGACGAAGCATATAAACGTCTGTCTACAAAGAGCCTCTCATACAAGGCACACAGATCCATCAGGACAGACTGGTGTCATAAAACTGCTTCATAAATAATGCTGGCTTCTCCTGGGACACCACAATCAACCAAAGCTGACCACCAATTTAAAGGCCAGATAAACTCCAATAAGTTTTCTAACTTTCCTGTTATGTTCAGGGTCAATTTGACCCAACTGAATGCTTTGTGTCTCTAAAAACATTGTCAACATACTTTTTTCAGCTAGATTTTTTTCCAAACTTTACAGGTAAAACATGAATTCAACTCAAATATATATATATATATATATATATATATATATATATATATATATATATATATATATTTTTTTTTTTTTTTTTTTTTAATGTGCTGTACACATGTTGTAAGCATCAGTGTTGTTTGGGTTGTTATGGCCTAGAGAGAGGCCTGTTCTTTTTGCTGGCTGTGCTTTCTGTTTCAGGTAGTGGGGGAGGTGTCTGTTCAGGCACCAATCTGGCACACCTGAGCAGGCTGGGCTCAGGAAGCTATAAAGCAGACCTGCTCACAGATCTGATTGTCTCTTCTCCATGGCCTGCAGACTGGGATTGACCTGTGTTTGTTTGTTAATTTGATTTGATGACTGATTCATTCAACACAGCATGCACACTGACAACCATAGTTTATTACTTTTGTGGCATTTAATTATTTACTTATTTTATTAAACTTTTTGTTAAACCTTGCAGATTATGTGTGGTCTCCCTTTTTGTCACATACCATTGAGCCAGGCTGTGACAAAATGGGGGCTCGTCCCCAGGATCAATTATTACATAAAACGATCATTCGTTTTTGTAATGTTACCTAAGACTGGGAGCATATTCAAATTAATTTCTCATTCCATTCACATTTGGTCTCATTCATTTGGCTATAATCATCTAAAATCGATGTTAGATGTACAAGGGGAGGATGAGGGAGTCGTGTTAAAATGGTCAGTAGAAGGGCATAGATGAGCTGAGAGGAGATTGGGTGACACTTTCAGTCACAAACATCTTATGTAGTTTTTCATTGCTGGGATCGAATTGACCTCAAACCAAAAATGGTTCATTAATTTGAACATAAAAGAAGGGTTGGAAAAAGGCTTGAAAGGGAGGGATTCAAATACGATTGGGCAATATATTTTCTCATCCATTGGTGTAATGGTTGAAGGAGTAGGGAGGCCAAATGCAGCAGTGGGAGAAAACGAGACCTGGAAAAATATAAACGAGGCATCAGAAACAGCTCTCGCACTTCCAAAAAGGACGCCCAACAATCCGAACCAGGAAATTAGCGAGAGAGGAAAAAAAACAGGGAAAGCAATAAGGAAATATCTTGAGAACCGAGAAAGAACGAAGCAACCAAATTGGTGCAACACCAAAGAAAGGGAGGAAAGGAATCAAAATGGAAATTTCCCACAAGAAATGTAAATAGCATATATACCGCCAAGACTTACTAGAGATCTCTTACTAGAGATCTTCTGGCTGTAGAGAAAACTGAAATCAGACACTCTAGCAAAGGAGGCGTTGCGGACATCTGGCTTAAATAGACTTAGAGGAACACGCCGCCCACGCCTGATGAACCAGCTGGGAAAAGAATCTGATAGAGAAGAAATTTGATATCGTCCCGGGACTAGAGCCACAAAGAAAAGTCCTTAACACGCACACCAACTAAACCATGACAATTGGAGCCCTTTTATAGAATTATTTTTTGGCAATCGAGAAGTAGGCACGTTGGTGGAAGTGCCCTTCCCACGAATTATATTTTTACCAAATGTTTGAAAGTGGTTATATACACTAAAACATTTAGAAAAACAGCACTTAATAGGATGCTTGACACAATGATTGTAAGTAATGAATATGGAAAAGGGTGCTGTTATTATCTTCATTGAATGAAAATTACAATCCATTCTTGAATTAACCTTTTAGGACCAGTTAGCAGTTTCTAGGTCTTAATTAAAACATTACATACATTTTATTAAGGTCTGGGTAGCAATAAAATCAGTGTTAATATGAATTCAAAAATTAAATGTCACTGTAAAGAAAAATATTTAGCACTTTTCTTTAAATAACATAAAATTTTCTTCGAATTGTTCTTTGTTTATTTACCACATTAAGTGGCAACAGCTTAATACAAACAAAATGCATTGATGCCTGTATAGCAATAGTCCAGCTGCGGTAAGTTTATGAATGACTGGAACCTTGGGATGGTATTTTCAATTTCTGCATTAATGTGCATTTTGCATACTGCCTGAACTTTTATCGAGTTTATTTATTTTCAGTTTTTCACTGAGTTTTTATCAAGCGGAAATATTTGTAAAAGGGTGCAATCCTTTATCCTTGAGAGGAACCATAACGAGCATTATTTAATTTAACAAGTCATCCAACATATCAGTAATTACAATGGTGATGGCGAAATGATTGCAGTGATATTTTTGTCGTGAGACCTTGAAGGATTCTGCTCAACAATGAAATTGATTCACATGGAATAAATACTAAGGTTACTCGTCAGTGCGCAAATGATTGAAGTGACTCCATCCATATCTGATGCCAGGGCCAGAGCGACATGTGAGCCTGGGACTGACTGTTAATGGTTAGCCAAGTGTGCCCTCTAGTGTAGAAGTGTTGATGTCTGTAAGCAACCTGCCCGCCATTGGCTACTATGATATACTGTATGAAGACCTTAACAATACAATATCACTGTTGAGTGGTTTTATTGCAATTGCATGTGGCTGGTGAACACATTTGGGTTGAGGTGACGTCAACTTACCCCAGCATTCATCCATACAAAGTTTTTCATGAACCGTCAGCTTATTTATTTTGGTAGAAGGTCCTTTTCAGTTCAGCTGGCAAATTTTCCATTGTGTCTTGAGACCCGGAAGGTTGTTTCAAAACAACAATTTTGGGGAAATCAATGACAATTGATACTGATTTATGCTTTGGCAATCATGCTCAGTGATCCAGTTGCCAAAATGGAGCTTACTGGGGCGTGGATGCCGGGTTTAAGGCCAAAAGAAGTCCCGTTCTTCGTCAATATGTCAATCTTCATGACTTCATGGGCCTCTTATTGAAGAATAGGACCAGTGGGTGTGCAACAAGCTACATTTCAGTTTCCTCTGTGGTAGACCTACACTGTTCTGTTTGTTAATGAGCCGAATCTAGCTTTATTTTGATACCTCTTCAAAACCTGTTCTGTTCTCAGTAGCGTGAACACAATATTTTGTAAATGCACTGTGCTTTGGAGGCTAAATGGTAAACAAAGGGTTTCATTCAATATACTCATTGCTTCTTTCTCTGGAAAAAATCATTTGAGCAGCAAATGTGAATTTTTGAAGGGATGTGATGAATTGACACTTTGTGACACCATACCAGAGTCAGAGCCAATTCAGGCCCAGCAGCGCTGATAAGGTCCAAATCAGGTCTGTTCAGATTCTGAGTCGCTGACAGTCTGCAATCTCATTGATTTAATCTTTTTTTTTAAATAAGTAAAACAGATATATATCCAGTCAAAGTTACCGCCATATTTTGTGCAAAGAGCAGCTATGCATTTCAACATAAAGATGAAAATTTTGTTTTCTCCAGAACTCATAGCAATGAGTAAAAAAGCTTCTTCTGCAGAAGCTGGTCACTGCACCATTTCTGCCAGCCTTCTTCATTGATGGGTAGGATTGGCCTGACTATGCAGTCTAACTCCACCCTCCCACCCCACCCCAACCAAGACCATCCCTCTGTGCCTGCTCTCCAGAGTTACTTTAAATCTGTGAGGTAGATGGACTGAGCAAAAGCAGATGTTTCTCAACTATTTTATAAAAGCTTTAAACAAATGTGGCCTCTGGTTCTGAGCAAAGAAAACAGAACGATCAAGAAAAGCTTTTTTTCCCCCCGAAAATATCTAATATGCCACAAATTTTAAGTGAGTTGTTGGTGCCACCAACTGGACGAATTTACAGCAGAGCAAAAATGATAAAAAATTTTCCTTATTAATGTTTTATTGTAATGTGAAGGCAATATTAAAAAGTAAAATTAACATATAATAAATAAATGAGGATCATTTTTAATCAATGTAAATGTCTCAGTTTTGATGAGAAAGAGTAAATGATCTCGTTCTTTCACTAGAGGTCCCCCTAGTTCATGTTTACAAATCACTCATACTACTGAGCTTCCTGTTCTTGCGACAGTACTTGTCAGCCTCCAAGTGTGACGACTTTTACTTCTTCATTCCAAACTGGGTGTCTCCTGTACAGTATCACATTAATTATGAATTGTGAAATACACTCATGAAATTGTTATTCAAAAGTCTACAAGTGATAATTGTCTACAAGTAAAAGGAAATCTAATTCCATGAGTGATTTGGTTTTGTTGTACATGTGTGTTCCCATCGTAAAGCTAAAGAAATTGTGAAATCTATAGGTCCACCCATTGGGAGCATTCCACAGGTAAAGGGATGAATAGGCAATTGGTGATTCAATTATGATTGGGCATAAAATATGCAAAAAAAACACAATCGTACACTAGCAAGATGGTTCAAGGGTCGCCACTTTGCTAAAAGCAGCGTGTACACATAATCAAACAGTTTATGAACAATGTTTCTCAACATATGATTGCACAGAATTTAGGGATCTCACCATCAACAGCCCAGAAACTGTAACTTAAAGGATTCGTCAAATAAAAATGTAAATAAATGCTTTTGGTTCTTGCTGAGCATTGCATATATAACACTGATAACATAAAAACAAAGTAAACCTGGGGTATATTCTGGCCTAGGCCAAAATATACCCCCCCAGTCCAGATTATACCCACTGACCCTAATTTAGTTGTCTAGATTAATATTCCAGTGCAAGTTATTTTGTAAACTTTCACTAACTATAACTGTCAAATCAAGGGTTCCGAGAGAATTTAATACAGTGGGTGGGTCAGTCAAATCACAGTGAAGATCCATTGCCAGTTCGCATGCTCTGGCAGTAAAATCGTGCTAATAACAATCATTTTAGGTCAATTTAGGTCAATTCCACTATTTTACCAACAGTGTATTTTACTACTGCCCAGACAGCCTTAATATCGAGTGTCGTAATTCCACGCATCACTGTAAGTTATCCTGTTGTTTACATATAGTAGTCAGTTTGTGCTAGCTAAAGACATTTAATATTTCTCCTTAAGAAATGTAGATGTTTTAATGTTTGTGAAATAAATAAAAATTTAGATGTGCTGTGGTATTGATTATTTTGTGCACATGAGTATAATCTGGCCTAGAAGTGTATGAAACAATTGCCTATCTTAGAATATGCCTTGGGTATATGAACTCGACAAGCCCAGAGCATACCTTGGGTAAGAAACAGGCTGGCCCACTAATACCCTCAGCCTGAATGCGTGGAGTACAATATAAGGGGGTATAAAATGTCCAGCAAGGAAGAGGATGTGGTAAAAAACTGTGGTAAAAACCCACTGTTTATCTTAAAGAAACATCGTTTTGCTCTTTGTACATAATCAGTATAGCTACACAGTACATTGGACAGTGGATTGTACCTACCACCATTAATACTACAAACTTGGTGCCTAAATCCTCGACAACAGCCATTTAAAATATGTGATCTTTCGACTACCATCAATTGATATTATAGTTATAGTGAAAGTCTACAAAATAACTTGTTCAGGAACAGAATTTAGACTACTAAATTAGAGTCAAGGGGTATACTCTGGCCTAGGGCCCCCAGGGTATAATCTGGCTTGTGGGGGTATATTTCGGCCCAGGCCGGATTATACCCTGGGCATAATCTTGCCTTGGCTGTAACATACCCAGGTATATTCTGGCCAGGGGTATATTCCGGCCTGCTACACTGGGAAAAAAATGCATACGGTTACCAACAATTGGAAAAAGTGAATATTTTGGTTAATGAAATGAATATGTGTCATCTTTAATGCATTTCTTTTACTGAAATTTAGATTTCTGAACTCCCAACAATACATATATATATTTTTTTAATAGTTATTTGTCATGTCCTTTAAATGACGAGGCCGAATACCAACTCATCAGATGTGCATGACTTTCTAGCCCTTGGATGACTCTGCATTTAGAACCGAAATGCTTCTGTAATGGACATAACCACATGGGTTAGTAAGTACTTCAGATGACCTGCAACAGTGAACAGTCTGTAGTCTCATCATCAAATGCAAATATAGAGGAAGCCATGTATCAACTCCGCCTAGAGGCAACACCAACTTCACTTGGCTCCATCTGAAATGGTTTGACACAAAAAGGAAGGGAGCGCTGCAGTCTGACAAGTTCATCTTTCAAACTGTTTTTTGAAATAATGGATGTTGTGCTTTCAGGGTAATGTGGTCATGAGTTAAATTATTTTGTCTTTGCACTTGTGATCATAGGTTAAATAAGATTATCAAAATACGGTTCACTGTTTTCATTTACATTTCACTCTTTGAGCCAATTCTTTTGGAAAAGAATACATTTTTTTTTTTTTCCTATCAATGAAAAGACAAGCATACACGGGATCTGCTACTTTAAATAGTATTCACAGCCTACGTTTCACCATTTCACAGAAATGATTGTTTCATTGTCGAGTCTGAATATGACAAACAACCCTCTTCCATTCACATACTTTGCAAGGGCACCGTATGAAATTGACAGAGGATAAGCTGCATCAAGGGTAATAAACACAAGCTAGGTAGGTCAATGACTTCCACTTTGACCCACGCTGTGGGCCGGTATTGAAACGCATTGCCCAGCCAATCAGTGGAATCATTTTTTCTGAAAGCGCGTCCCCACCGAAGCAAATGGCACGCACACTCAAAAATACTGCAGTTCTGGGCGCACGGTAAAAACAGTACATTCTAAAAAAAGAAGAAAACCAGCAGTCACGAGAGGTCCAAATTGAAGGAAAATTTCATGCTTGAAAAAAATGCACAGAGCAGACCTGCTCTTTGCATTTTTTCAAGCATTAAATTGTCTTTCTATTTGGACCTCTCGCGAGAGCTGGTTTTCTTCTTTTTTATAATTTTTTCTGCCCATTCATGAGAAAAGGTCATGATTCACGCCAAGCAACAGAGGAAAAAAAAACTGAAGCTCTTCACTTGCCAAGCAATAGCATACACTTTGCTGTCCTGACATTTCAAGCCGATAAACACGTTCACCTGGAAAGTAACATGCTTTTCTTGATTTTGAACCGCATGTTTTGCTTCAGAGGTGTAACACAGGAATGAGCATGCTTATTCTGTGAACAATTACAAAGTAGAATTCATTGAGTTGCACTAGATGTAAATGCTTACAGAGGACAGCATGAAGGGTGACAAAATGCACTGGTCTAGAAGAGGCAAACCTTTCAATTTACCAATTTGTTATGTTGACATCCATTTTCACAATGTTAAAAGCAGGGTAGGTAAGATTTTTCAGAAGCTTTTTTACTAAATTTGTTGGAATTCTCTTAAAAGCCTGACAATGAGTTGGTTTAAAAAAAAGTGAGGAAAATCTGCTACCTGTAGTTGTTGCAGGTCTGCAATAAGCCTGTCCAATTATTTCATTCCGCCCAAATAAAATTATTTGGATGGCTTCCCCTGTCTATCTAACTTATCTTCCAGCACACACCAAAATACCCTCCTCTTGCATGCATCCCTGCCAGCAGCCATACCAGTATGTTTTCTACTCCATCTGTGTGGCTGAAGTTGAACAGGTGTGGGATTGGTTCGCACTTGGATGAGAGACCAAATGTTTCTACACGCTGTTGCTGCATTTATAGGTTCAGCTCCCCAACATATTAACAATTTTTGAATTTTTTTTTTTTTTTAAATGATGGGCTAATTCAGAAATTAACTTATTCACTCTGAGATGGTGCCCGACAGCGTGAAGGAAACATAAAGGGTTCTAAATTCGTTGACTAGGCGTAGGTGCGGCGCAGGCACGACGAATGGGTGGAGTGCCGGGCCAACAGGGTGTATCCAGGCGTATTTTGTAATTTTGTGCCCGGTGCAAGTACTCCTCTGTCCCGCTTCAGTCCCTCCTCCCGGTGCAAAGTGGCAAAGAGGGAGGAGAGAAGGCCTGAGTGGGTTTAACACGGCCAAGTCTAATCTTCACCAATCAAATAAGCTCCTCTCCTCACTAGTAATGTGTTGGAATAAAGAAGCCCCTGTCCTATATCTGCATGATGCGTTAATGTTGCATTTTACTTTGCTCCTTCATGCCCGTTTTCTGCACCGCTTACGTAGGCTGTATATCAAGCATTACGAATATGAGTTAGCTGGCTAGCTAGGGCATTCGCAAATTATTACCATTAGCGAACTTGAATGGAATCTCAAAATGAAACTACGTCAGATCATTCAAACGGTGGTTAATTGCTCATTTAGTTCTTCTGCCTGCATGATTGGGAAGAGAAACGATGGATAGCACGTTTCTATTATTACACCCTGTTACTGCTTAAAATTTTGGGATTAACATGCAAGGACAACAAGGGAAGGTATGTCACACATTTATTTTCAATATGTGATCTTTACTCAGTACGAGATCATAGCAATCAGGCTGTATTCCTTTCTTTAATGGCCGAGGAAATCGGGAGGCCAAAAGCAGCGAATTGGTGAGCACAAGGCCAGTTATGACAAGCACCTTTAATCACAAAAGGAGTAATATACGACAGGCAGCAACTTAACTCATGCGTCTCCTGAAATGCAAACAACAATCAATCACAAACTAGAATTCTCTTCTGGCTGAAGCGTAATCTAAAACAGACACTCTAGCAAAGGAAGACTGACAGACCTCCGATTTAAATAGAAACAGAGACAGGTGCCATTAATCAAACAAATTGGTGCAATGAATTATGTGTAGAGAGACACAAAGAAAGGTCTTAAGACAAGTAGCATGACACTTTCCCCCACTAAAAACGATAAAACCTAAGTGACAATAATAGTATTAGCACGCTGGACGCAAAACAAATTTTTTAGATGATAGATTACCTTCAAAGTCAATGCAAAGACGTGAATACACGGGTGTATTTGCGTGCTTGCATTGACTTTGAATGTAATCAGTCATGCAAAAAATTTGTCTCGCGTTCGGTGTGAAAACAGCTGAAGGACACATACCCAGATACACAGCACTCACACGCCCACATGCGCATCTCTCTCTCTCTCTTTGATCTGAAATCAGGACAATCTATTTAGATACTATAATTTATGTGCTGATTCAGATAGGTATATTGAATAGTGGTTGCTGTAACTATTTATACCATTCAAATGTGCCTGACATTCTGAAAACCTGCCGGTGAGGTTTCGGTGATGTGTGCGCCGGTCAGCCAAATTACCACTGCACAGAAAGTAAACCAGGTTGGAGCTGGCGAGCTCTCTGCGCACTTTCGGCGGAACCTTTTTCCATGAAATTGTCACTGTGTCATGATGAATATGTGACACCTCCCCCTTCTACGCCGCCACACCCATCTCAGCACACGTCCGTCTACCAAATTTCCAAAGTGGCTGCGCACGGTGTTGCACCGCACGAAATTACCACTACAGAGGCTGCACCGGACGAAATTACCACTGCATGAGCTGCTGGACGCTGCGTCACCCTGCGCTGCGCCAAGAAATGAAAGCCCAAAGGTTCTTCATGTCATGTGACCAGTTTTTCCCGGGACTCTCATGATGCAGCTCTTTCTATCTGGGAACTGTAACTCAGACTAACGCTCGTCAGCGAGAGCACGCGTCAAACACAGTCTGTTACACAGTATGTAAGGCACAAGCCGTGGGAGTCCTGAGGAAAGAGGGGGAAGAGGAGTGATTTTATTTATTCACAAACAGAGTTGGTCCTTGTGTAACCATCTAGTGGTCAGAATTGCTCGTTGTAGTTTTAAGCTCTGTTATGACCATGACTTGTCCCATCTGCTTCATATTGTATTTTTAATCTGTGGCTTACTCTGGATTCTCCAAATTGCAGTCAGGCGTGACAAATCTCTCGTGACACTCCAGGTCCAATTGTTACCGCGCCCGTGACAGAGTCAGCGGGACGAGGTATTGTTATCAGTGTGGTTTGTTTGTCTGCTTATTGCGTGTCTATGTGTTAACGTATAGTGTCTGGAGGGTTGTACAGACTGACTTCAAAGTTTCAGAGTAGGTGGGCAATGATCCATTACATGATTAAACTTTGGTGAGATCAGCTCAAGGTCAAGGTTAAGGTCATTGGAAAGCTGAAAATCATTTTTTTGTGATAACTTTCTTCAAATTCATCACATTGACTTCAAAACAAAACCAGAATCCGCATTTCATTTCTGCTTTCAACCATATGCTGCATGATGGGGAGGTTTTGATAGTCTCCGTAGTGGTTAGGGGTTAAACGTCAGGGGGTTCAAGGTCATCGGTGAAAATGATCTATTTTCCATTATGACTCAAAAACAGTCGCAGATAGACAGATGTTTACTATTATGAGCACATAGGGACTCTTTTATGTGCTTTTACTTGATAACATGACCTTTGATCTTGTATGACCTTGAAAGGTCTAACTCAAGGTCACAGATTTTCATAGGGCTGTAAGTTGAAAGCGGGTGAGGTCACTCTAAAATAACTGAGTCAGTATCAAAAGCATCAAAATAAGTGCTGGCGAGCAAGGTTTGTTTTGCCTGGTAACATTTGTGAAATCCGCTTCTCCGTGGAGGCTCATTGTTCCTCACAGCTCTAGCTAGGCTTTCTAACTCCCAGTCCTTCAGAAAATATTCTCCATTGTTGTCTGTTGTTACAAATTACTGCATTTACTCTTGATGATTATCCTTTTTTTTATTTCTACTAGCCTCTCTTTGATCTGTTTCTGTTTTTCATACAAAATCTTTCAGGTCATGGTTACCACTTGGGGTGGATGAGGCACAATTCGCCCGTGATGATTTGATCCTTCATATTGTTGTTCCTTCAGTGTCACACCCTTAGACACTCTTCTTTGGATCGCTATCTGCTCTCTCACTGTTAGCATTTGCTTTCTTGTAATCACTCATACTCAGCGGCGGCTCGTCGGCCGTAACAAAGGGAAGCCAGAACCTCGCTCTTCAAAGCTTAATGACTTCAACATTTTGTAGGTCACTTTTCTTTATCAGCAGTTGCTCATACGAATTTATTGGAGGACAATCAAATCTATTTTCCATAGCAAATGACGACGCAAATTATCAACACGTCTTTATAAATTAGTTTGCAAGGCTTCTTTCACAAGAAGCCACGACAGTCCATTTTCTACAATCTTAATATAGAAGAAAAGAATGCGATGTTGCACAGCTTATTGCTTAATGAGCCTCACTAATCAATTTGCGCATCTATGCCGTTTCGTGAGCTTCTTGAGCGCGGAATTTATAGCGTAGGCCTATGGTAATTTATGTGTGAAAGAAAACCCCTCATAATTTCGTGGTGCAATGTATAACAATGCCATCGAAAATAAATTTGACTCAACTGACTGTTCTCTCAACAGTTCGTATGAGCAACTTCTGACCAAGAAAAGTAAACTGCGAAAGGTTAAAGTCATTAAGCTTTGAAGGGCGAGGTTTTGTCTTAACTTTGTTACGGCCGACGGCCCTCCACTGTTGAAATGAATGATTGAAAACAGGTGATGAACAATCATTAACATTTAGGGATTGTTTGGGCTTCCCCTGTTGCCAATTCATGAGCCGCCACTGCTCATACTTGACCTGAACTAACTGCTCTCTTGCCAAATCTTGAATGTCATCTTTATGCAGCCTCTGTTCTCAGGCTTGTACTCGTAATGCCATTCCATGACATTGATGATCTCTGTTCAGCAACATTCCTTTCAACTTTTTAAAGCCAAAAGCCCTGAAGACAACTGGTACTGTCCTGGACCTCCACGGGACCCCTGCCAGGCAACAATGGGCCATCCAAGCCTGCTCGCTCATTCACTCCATTAGTGGTAATTTCTTTGAATTCATCGTAATAAGTTGAATGTTATTTTTTTTGTCAGGGTTGCCTCTCTTAGCTTGCGCCTAAAAAATCCAGCTGTCAATCAACAACTCGATGACCCAAGCAAGGAGGCTGATGGATATTATGCCTTGCCCAAGAGCGACCCAAAACCATGCATTGTATGGCAGGGATATTCACTCCCTTAAGGCTCCAATTGCCAGCATACATTATCATCATCATCATCATCATCATTATTATTGTTACTATTATTATTACTGTTGTTGTTGTGCAAATAACATACAGTTTCAAGCCTTTAGGAGGTCACATGCTCAGCATGTGAAATTGCAGTGCTTTTATCATATACCATATGAAGGAATATTTTACTTATCAAGATGTGTGGAATGGCACGCAATAGCTCTGATGATTGTCGCTCAACAGATGAGATGTACTGCACATTCAATGGAAAAAAGAGTCCCTTGGCGCTTTCTGTTCATCTCATGCACCTGGAGGATTCTTCGCTAATCATGTTTTGTCGCGCAAAATGATTGGGTAGGATATACAAATAACATTTGGTTACTATGAGTCACACCTGTGCTTGGCAGCCTGGTGACCACGCCCACATTTCCACTTCCTTGTTCAAACTCCCCTGAGCATGAATTGCCTGCACCTGTACTCCTGCCCATTTAAGCTTCGTGTTGAGTCAGTTTGTCACTTGGCGTCATCTTTAGCATGACTGAGTCCTTAGCTCCTGCGGTTGCCGGTCTTGTTTCTCCCTCACATGTTAGACTCCTAAATCCGAGCTTTGTAAAACATCTACTAATTTGATACTTTCCAGGTTTTTGGATTTTGCGATTATTGCCGTCTGGGTTTTGTGTTTTGTTCCTCTGCTACTTTGTGCTTTGTTTGTATTCCAAGTGTTGGTTTGCATTTTTGTTTCAGTGATTCTAGCCTGTGTTGATCCTCTCCCGCATGGTCTCTAATAGATGAGTATTGTCTTGTGTCATAGATATCTCCTGGTTTAGGTATATTCGTTACTATTATTGTGAAATTAAATATCTTGCTCCGTGTGCTAACTTCCTGCTCCATGCTCTCCTTCCTGAGTGTCTCTTGACACTATGGACACGACCGAAACCTTTTGCCAAAGCATTAATTGAAAATGTGGCATGGCTCTTCAACTTCTGTCGAGCGACACTGATCAAAAGTGTTAATGCCGAACCATAAATCAGGCTCCGGCTGTTGTCAATCTGAGGAAACTGGAATGACAGGTTTCTGTCTCACTGTTGGCACTGGTATCTTTGTTTTTATGGCTTATTGCAACCGGATTATGTATGGTATTAAATGAATTGTGTCACATCACTGGGCACAGCAGTTAACTTGCATATCAGCCATCTTATCTTACACCACCAGAACATGTCCTAAAGATCTGTAAACTGCAGCCACACCCCTCGTATTTCACAGTAATCAGCAAGAATGCTCTTGCAGATTTAGGCATTCTTAAATGTGTATTCAGTTACATTTTAAATCCCTGTCAAGGCATGGGTCAAGGTAGTTAAATCTTAAGTTTCCTGCAGTGCAGAAGTTTGCATAATCTTTTGTGCAATCAATTATTCATGCAAGCATTTTTTTTCTTTTGTTCTAGAGTTGGATACCTGCTCTTGTTATTCAGTGGTAACTTTCAAAACTGTTCGAGGTTATGCCACAACTTGTTTGACAGGTACATCGCAATAACAAATGATGCTTCATTTTGAATTTCCTGGACTTTTTTCATTCATTTATTCATGTAATTATTTTATTCAGGGTGTAAATTCAAGGTGACCTTTCGACCTCAAAATGCAATTTTGGACAGGGTACCCTAGGATCATCTACCCCACAAAGTTTGGTCACCCTAGCTTCAGTGGTGGCCGAGCTGTCGCACGGACAGACACACGCACAGACAGACGGTGCTAAACTGTATACTCACGCCGTCGGGTGTGGGTAAAGAGTTGATTTTTAAGTTTTGAAATCATATGACACATAAAATCACATTTACAATGACAGAGTACATTTAACTTAATTTCAGTTGGTTCTGCTCAAACTTAGTGTCACAAAAAATGAAGCAGAACGAGTACTTGGAACTGAGAACCTATTGGACATAAAACTCTATAATTTAAATCAATTCCATCAAAACATTAAATACAGGTGCTGGTCAACGAATTAGAATAATTTGAAATAGTGCAATCCTTACATTTTTTTAATGCATTTTTTGTGCAAAAAGCAAATCAGGTGTTCACCGCGCCTGTTCTACTTGTTAGAGTAATCACAGAACTCGCTACCAGTAAAAAATTTGCTCAGCTGCGCTCTCCAAAAGGCCCATTTAGGCCATTTAACTGTGACACTGTTGAAGAGTGTTCACTGTGCAGAATAAAGTCAAGGTTGAGTAGAATTTCTAAGTTGTAAAATCAATCATGGGTCAGCAGCGCGACCTCTCAACCGGAATAGTGGCTCAAATTCAACCCTTCGCCAACAAGGCTTGACCCAAACTAAAATTGCTGAGCAGCTCGGCATCAGCCAGTCTTCCGTCTGCAAAGCTCTCAAGAAAGACCGGAACAAGCGCACCAACTGTTCCAGCGTCCGAAAAACTTCTGCTTGCGACAACAAGCAGCTGAGAAAGATTGCAGTCAGCAACTGGTTCAAGTCCACTTCCGAGCTCAGCGACTTGTGGAACGAGCAGACCAGCACAAATGTCTCGAGATCAACCACTTACCGTCGTCTGCGCAAACTCGGCTTCAAATCTTGCGTTCCAGCAGTAAAACCAATGCTAAACAAGAAACAAATGGAGAAACGGCTGAAGTGGGCCGAAGAACGCGGCGAGTGGACTGCTGAAGACTGACGGAAACTGGTCTTCAGTGACGAATTACGCTTTTGCATCTCCTTCGGTGACCAAGGTCCTCGTGTCTGGCGTCGTGGTGGCGAAACCTACAACCACAAGGCCGTGTAAAGATCCGTCAAGTTTCCCCAGAGTGTTATGGTCTGGGTATGCATGTCCGCTCGGGGAGTAGGGAAACTCTGCTTCCTCAATAAGACTGTCAATGCTGCCATATACCTACATCTTCTGGAAACGTTCCTGACTCCAACTGTTGAGGAACAGTTCGGCAAAGAAGACCTCATATTTCAACAGGATCTCGCACCGGCTCATGCGGCAAAGTCGACCAAAGATTGTTTCGCCGAAAAACAGCTTGAAGTTTTGGCATGGCCGGCCAACTAGCCTGACCTCAATGTCATTGAAAATCTTTGGGCCATCGTCAAGCGAAAAATTCAACAACAGTGTCACAGTTAAATGGCCTAAATGGGCCTTTTGGAAAGCTCAGCTGAGCAAATTTTTTACAGGTAGCGAGTTCTGTGATTACTCTAACAAGTAAGACAGGCGCGGTGAACACCTGATTTGCTTTCTGCACAAAAAATGCATGAAAAAATTATACGATTACACTTTTTTCAAATTATTCTAATTTGTTGACCAGCACCTGTAATACTGTATATGTTCTCACAAAAATATTGTACAGGGATGCGATTGTATACTCAGCCAAAATAAAAACTTCACTCTCGTTTGGAGGTCGATAAGTTGAACATACAAGAGGTTGAACATACAACATACATGAGGTTTTAAATAATGATTTTATTTAATTCTGTACTCATTAAAGATGGTGTATCATAAAAATAATGTCAATAATGTAACCAGTTCCACCGGGAATTCTACGGAAATGTCCAAGAGTAAAAATGGTGAGTTACAACTTGAATAAGAGCAGTGCGCTGGCGATTTCGTATGGTTTGGGCAGTCACATGACCTCTAAACAATTCCTTGTTCAATTCCTTGACAAATCGATTATGCAAATGACATAAGACAATTTGTCGGTCTTCTGCTTTTGACGTCACACATGGGCTACCAGAACGAGGTCAGTCAGCTGTGGTGCCAGTTTGTTGGAGACGTGTCTGAAGATCATTGATAGTCCGTTGACTGCATCCCATAACCCTTGCAACGTCAGTAACGGACGTTTCCGTATTCAGCGTTCATGCTGAATGTTTGACAGCCATGGCATTGAAAATCAACGAATAATTAACTGTAAAAACTTGTTTTTCCGAGATGTTGCTCTAACGTGCTAACACATCTCTCATATGGTCGAGTGACTAGGAACACAAGAAAACATGGTTTTAATTTAAAGTACGCTCCACGTACAACGTACCTGTGCATGTCGGAGTTGATGTGTGTCATGATGTCTTTGACAACGCATTTACCCCTCGTGATAATAAAAACTCTTTTATTAAAAGTTTCAAGAAAATATTTACAAATTTATGTTTCTTTTTTTGACTCAGTATATTTCATAATGCGCAATCTCAGTTCTTGAAAAATCAATAATTGCGGGAGTATCTGGCAGCGTAATTTAATTGAGACAGTTTAACCACGTATAACTTTCAAAAACGTTTCGCTATTTTTTGCTTAGTAGAAGTACAAATACACTTTTGTTGGCAATTTAACCCTTCTATGTAAAAAAAAAAGGATTTTTCCCCCCCTTTTTATGAGACAAGCAAAGAAATCAGTTCACCCTGACTGTGTGAACATTAGATGGTAACTTGGTCGTAAATCAAAACAGAAAGGGAATCTCATTTAATTTCTTTTATACTTCCTCTCAGTCAGAATGCTGGTGTCACCACTGGATGTAACATGCACAGCCTCAGCCTTGCCTCTTGGTGATGGCCATTGCAGCTCCCTGTAGAGTCTGTCTGCAGACTTGGATGCACCGGCCCAAGCAACGCCTCCAGCAACAGGACCTAGTAACACCACTTTTGGCTTTTGCCACAGAAGGCAGAAGTCACGTTTGTTTTTGCTGCCTCCAAGTACCATGGGTGCAGTTTTTATGTGTTGTCATAGCTCTCGAAGATGAAGACCATGTACATTCTTGCCAGCTTTCAGTTTAGAGGCCTTTATTTTAATCAGACAAATTGTTGTAAATCAGTGTCCTGGAACAGAACTTATTAATTGAACGAATAAAAATGATAACAATGGCAGAATTTTTCACTCTTGATGATAATAAAACTGATACTAATACTAATAAACAAATGCCACAACCTGAATGTTTCCTTAGCTGTTTTTCAGCACAATCCAGCTGTCAGTGTTGGTTCCAGCACTGTTCTCCTTAATTGGTTACTTTCTGTCTTGTTTCTCGCCCCTGCCTTCATGTGTCTCTGCATGCTAGCCTGCTCCCCATCCTATCAATGTTGATTGGTGTGTGAATATTTAAATTCCTGAGTCGAATTTCCACTTTTGCAGGATTGTCCTGTTCTCTCTGTTGTGTTTTAAACTAGTTCTGGTCAAGAGCTAAAATTTCTGCTGTCTTTGGTGTAATTACAGGTAACCTTGAAACTAATGCTATTTATTACAGATTGTTCTCTCAGTGTTTAAGGCTCAGAGAGTGGCTGTTCACCAGTTCCGTAAGTTTCAAAGTTTGACAAAGCGCACAATACCGTGTGCCCTGTATCCTCGGATTGCCTTTGCTGCACTGATCTTGGACCAGTTACTAACCACTGCTTGCCCCATCACCTTGATCACATTTGCTCCTCAACTGACTTGAGCTATCCAAAGATCACACTTCTTATGAACCCACTTTTGTGTCTTTCTGCTTCTGCTTCTGCCTAATATGGCTTAATAATTGTTATAAAATTGCCTCGTCGTTTTTTGAGGATCTGACCCTGGTTCCCTCTCTGAAGTTCATAACACCCAAACATTAAAATAATTGAAAAATCTGTTGTATAAATGTGGAAACTATAATTTTAATAAAACGTAAGCAGCAGCCAATCCTTGGAGCAGGAAGTAGGATCAAAATACTGTGCCCCTACTAATACTGGCATGCTTGGTCCTCCACTAATATTGGCACCGTTAGCATATTCGAACAAAAATAAATTATTGCCTGTTGTGTTCTGGGGTCCTGGCCTTTGGCCAGGACAGTATTGCTTATGGTTTTAACAGTTTCATGTACCAGAATTCCATAGTTCATAGTCACAGTTTTAACAGTTTCTTGTATTAGGATCACATTTCATAATTCATGTTCATTGTCCATGTTTTTACTTTTCAATGTTTTTGTTTTTGCCAGGTCTGCCAAGCCACTCCGCCGCTTGTCTGCGTTCCGCCCCGTGCCTTCGTTGTTGCACTTTTCAGAGCTCTGGTTGGCTTTGGTATTTCACCCTTCCTTCTGTGCTGTGCTGATTCGGGGCTCTCTAAGCTTAATTGACAATTTACTGTTTTTAAGTTACTAACATTTACTAACACTCACTGGGTGGTGTAATTCTTAGACAGGCACATTACTAATATTACTAATTTAGACAGGGAGTTTATTGTCATGATTCCTGCTTTGCTATTTCAAGATCTTGCTGTGCTTTTCTGTTCTGAACATTCATGCTGCTTTCAAACTGCATACTTAATTGGTACTTAAGCTGAGCACGCTCATTCTCTTAATGAGCAAGTCTTGTCAACCAATCTCTGTCCATGTCATGATCTTGCCATGCCTCTTGTTTCTGCTTCTCCAGGTGTTGCCCTTCATGTGTCTTGATTTCTCAGCCTTTATCTGGATGCGGTGGAAGTTGGCTGGCAGACAGTGTCTCAAGTCTCGTTTCTTGTACAAGTTTGTTTCATAGTCAAGTTCTCGCTCATGTTCCCAAGCCCTTGTTTGCTAGTTTATGTTCCAAGATCTCATTTTTATAGTCATTTTGTAGATAGCCCCAGCCTTGTTTTTCATTTCTGATTTTGCTTATCTCCCTGGAGTTTCCAGTGGCTTTTGTTTTCTGTCATTTTCTGATCCTTAGTTCCCAGCTCTGCGTAGCTTACCTTAGTTTGTCTTTTGCAACCCTTTGGGCCAAGTTTTTTGTTGGCCCTCGTGCCTGTCTTATTTTGTTTTCAATAAATCCTCATTTTCCTTCACCCCGCTCCTGGTGTCTTACTGATTCCCTATCAATTGCCTTTATAATTAATTCTCTTGATATTTAATTCAAAGTATTTAAAAAAATAACCCCAACTGAAAAACATTTATTGAACAAAAAAAAATTTTTTTTTTTTATTTTCAACAATGTATATGCCACAACTATTGGATCCCTTTCATTGAAGTATTGGTCAAGATAACAACTCTGCGTCTGTCTATAGTTTGTAATGTCGTTGCAGGACATTTTGACATGGACCTGAGACAATTCCTCTATTTTGAATCTCTCCAGAACCTTTAAATTGCGAGGTCCACATTAATGGACTTTCCCTTTCAGCTTCTCTCATAGGTTCTATTCGGTTCAGGTCAGCGAATGGAATAGCCATAGCAAAACCTTGTTCCATTGTCTTTGATCCTTTTTTATGTTGATTTTTTATGTTATAATTCTCTATCTTGCAGGACTGTCCAACTACAAACCAGTTTAAGCATGCTTCATAGGATGGCTAGTCAGGTTTTCATTTAATATCTACTAGTACTTAATGCAATTCATGATACAATGAATCCTATCCAGTTTCCAATAGCCTTTGGGTGAAAAAACTGTCCAACAACATGAAAGATCCACCACCTTACTTCACAGTTGACATGAGGTTCCTTCTGGGATGTTTTGCACCCAAACCACCTTTGGTGTTTATTATCTAAGAGCTCTGTTTTATACTTATATACTGAGATGAACTTAGATTCACTTGCCAATGGAAGTTTTGGTATCATTTTGCAAACTATAGGCAAATGAGTTTGTTTACTGAGTAAAACAGAAGCTTTCTGTCATGTTGAGCGAGACCCGCTGACGGAAATACTGTAATAAATAAATAAATAAATTTTATGTGTATATATGTGTGTGTGTGTGTGTGTATACAGTCCCATGAAAAAGTATTTGCCCCCTTCCTGATTTCTTACTTTTTTTCATATTTTTCATGCTTAAATGTTTCAGATCATCAAACAAATTTTAATATAAGAAAAAGATAACCCGAGCACAAAATAAAGTTTTTGAATGATGATTTCATTTATTAAGGGGAAAAAGCTATCCAAACCCTTTGTGAAAAAGTAATTGATGACAAGTTTTATGCAAAATTCCTGGCGATTCCACCACTGATTATATGGCTATTGTGACTGATACCTTACATGGTTTTTTTGCACTCTTGGAAATACCTAGGAAAGAGTTTGATTTTCTTTGCAATCAATACCCCAAGACTCCCTCTGTTTATATTACCCAAATTGCTTAAAAATCTCCATAATCCCCCTGGACATCCTATTGGTGCTTTGCTGACTTTTTCCTCTTTCTTCATGTGTAGACTATTTTACTAAACCATTAAATTAACAACTTCCATCACATATGAAAGATCCTGATCATATAATTACTATAATCAAGTCTTTAGAACCATTAAATGGGGACATATTTTTAATAAGGCTTTATCTGGAGGCTTTTTATACCAATGAGCCTCATGAGCGTGGTATCCAAGCTATGGAACACTTTTTATCACAACGTCCCTTGGATTATAGACCATCCAACACTTGTCTCATTACTTTTGGCTGAAACAGTTCTTACTCACAATTACTTCCTGTTTCAGGACTACTGCTTACCGAAGAAGGGAGTGACCCTGGAAATGCCTGTGGCTCTGACATATCCAGGCTTGCATGCTGGTTATTTTGAGAAGACCGAGATTTTTAATCCAACTTGCAATGAGTTGATGTCCAACAATGTTCTTTGGAAATGATTCATCAATGATATTTTTCTTATGTTTCATGGTAGTCTTAAACAACTCATTAACCTTGTTTCCTTTATGAATTAATGCTCAGAACATTTGAAATTTTCAATGAATTTTGATAGGACTGCAATCAGTTTTTTGCATCTCATGATTATCCGAGGTGATGCCATATACGGACCTAAATAAAAACCCACTGATCGCAATAGTTTGCTTAGGGCAGACAGTTGTCATAGTTCTGTAGGGTGAAAAGGATTTGTGAAAAATAACCCTCTGATTTTAACCAAAAATTGGCTGATATGCACAAGAAATTTAAAGCAAGGGGTTATAGTGACACACGGATAAATAAATAAACCTTGAACCAAGGTCAGAATCGTACAATAGTCATTCAAAAAAGAAGTTACAAACCTCTATTATCTTTTTACCTGCTACTCTGCAGATCTATTCAAAATTATTTTGCAAAAACAATGGCATATTCTTCGGACAGACAGACTTTTACACAAAGCCTTTTCTGAACTCCCCATGGTAGCTTTCTCGGGGTCCAAACCTCAAAGAACATTTGGTCAAGTCTGATTTACCTCCACTTCCTGTGTCTCCACAATGTAAGTATCACTCCATACAATGAACTGATGCAAGTAAGACTATGAGCCTGCAGGGGAACCAAACAGGCAATAATTGAATAAAACCACATTGCAGGTCAGTGTCCTAACTTTTTATGCAAAGAGCTGTCACACAAAATATTGAGTCAGATTTTAACAGTTAAAAAGACTTTATCATAAGTTTTTTTTTAAATATATTTTGAAACCTTTGATTCAATAATTTTTGGAGGCATACAGGCGTATATGTGCGTGAAGAGCCAAATCAAAATTTGCAAAGCAGTTTTCCTCTCCAGTTCATCATGGAAATGTTCCTTATAAAATCAAAATTTTAAAGCTTTATAATTTTTTTCTTTTTCGCGGGCTAATGGCCCCAGACCCACCGACAACTTGCAGATTATACAATTATCCCCCCCCCCCCCCCCCCCCCACAAAAAAGTTAAGCATGCCCTTGTTTACATTTTCTATTAAGAAAAAAACAAACAAACAAACAAACAAACAATGTAAACCCCCCCCCCAATACTGTAAATGCCCATCCAAAGAAGACATCCAAATGACCCCCCTGAGCTCAATACAGATGAGTGGCAAAAGTGGTATTATTTTACGAGGAGTGCCGACGTTGTGGATATCAAGATTTGCCATTAAATGCAGCAGCAGCCACGTATGCCTCTTTAAGATTTTTAGACAGGCCTACTTTAAAGTTGTAACTTGTATTATAAAAGTTGTAGATATCTTAAAATGAAATTTCCGCTGGTATGAATGTCATCGTGGATATTTTTCGTAATCAGCTACATATACAGTTTTGAAGAGGAGAAACGCTTTGACTTATATCTAAAATGTAAATGTAAGAGCGTGGTTCAGTCAAATATGCAATATATCCAGTACATAAGTAAGCAAGCTACATATTTGCCGCTAGAAGCCTGCAACCACATTGAAACGCCCACAGCCTCCACCCCCCCTCCGGGTTGTATACAGTCCTCGCATCCACTGCCATTTTGGTAAAGTACGACTGTTTATTTACTTTGACTGTCTACCAGCTTCCATGCGAGAGCCTATTGATCTTCGCATCAACGACGCCTTCGGATGTCAATTTATACTCCCACTGTAAAACTTCTGAGCTTTGATTTTAAAGTTGTGGCAAGAAATGAATTTCTTCCATCTTGACGATTTCATAGCGGGATGGATAGGCGGTGAGTGCTTTCGATATAAGTGTTCGTCTAGTGAATGCCAGTTTGCGATTGTAATGTAGCCCACTTAGTAACGTTATGCTATTTTTGCGAGTGCAGTTATCGATCAGGGCAACGGGTTTGCCTTTGTGCATGTAACTTCTCTCATTATTGTTGTTTGATTGGCCAGGTTCATATGTAATGTCAGGTTCAAAATAAGAAGGCATCCACGTATGCCATCGGCTTTCCTGCCATCTGACGTAATCCGATGTAGCGATCGAATTGATTTAGCATAAATAACTTTATAACCTTAAAGTTGCATGACAATTTAGTTTCAAATTTTACATTTTTTGTTTCGTGGAAGAATTTTCTTTCTGCTCCATACTGTAGCCTACCTGTGGCTGTATAATGTTTTGATTGAGCGTATAATTTCTGCCTGGTGGAGTCGTGTTTGAGTATTCGGCAGTTTTTGTTTGAGATATTGACTGGGCTTAGACATATGCACAGCAGAACATACGGGACAGGGCCAATAAGGGCGCTGTTTCCCGGTTGTTTGCTAATGTTCAAGATAGACCACATGAAATGTTGCATTTTCTGAAATAAAGTAAATTGCTTGACTGAAAGAGAATATTTCCTTTATTTTGTTTGTCACTTAGCGTACAAAATGAAAACAGAGCAAAATATTTATCCTGCTGAATGATTTGCTTTCATGTGTGGATCTCAATACGTTGTTTTGATTGGAATAGCGAACGAGAAAGTTTGTCTCCATGCCGTGCGCAAGTCATAGCGCTTTATCCCCCAATCGAAATTTCTTTATAGCGTATGCATTGGAACGCTGATACTTTAAACTATGGAGAATGCTGTTGTTTGCCATTTTGCTACTCTGCAAAAACTTCCAAAACAGATCAGCATTAGCATCTGCATTTACTTCATAAATGTTTTCAGTGGCTAAGTTTTTATAATATATAACTGAAATGTCCTAAATTTTTCATAATATCAAATACACATTGGGTATCGCTGGAACGGTCATCACGTTCAAGTCAGCACAGTCCTCATTCGAGGACTTTAGCTGCGCTCTACTGAAAAAAGATAAAGCATTGTTTTTCACTGTGTACAGTACTATATACGAAAGCATATTCTTTGTGAGCTCAGCAGGAAGTACGTTACGACGTTTCAATAAGAATAAACGAGCGGTCCTCTTTAATCATTGCTTTAAGACAGAAAACAATACATTTTTCAATGAAAATGGGTTCTGATTCGTTTATTATTTTTTTCTTGGCAACTTATTTTATTTCTCTACACAGGAGCTTCTAGTGTAGTCGTGGGACATCCACTAGACACAGTAAAGGTAAGTTCTGATACTCTTAATGGCGCAGTCAAAACTACATTCTATGTAAGTTTATTGTTTGTTTGATGGGTGACTAATGTCGGAACACTGAACATTTGCCACTAAGGAGATTACTGCATAGGAAGCATACCTTGACATGAAAATAAAGAAACGCCCAAAATGCTCCAGCCGAGCCACACAAAGAGGTGTAGCGCTCAAAAGAATTGGACAAGTTAGGATAAAAGGTACCTCACTTGACAGATCCTGAAAATGAAGAGAAATGTAGCACTTAGCTGCTGTTTCCACGTTTATTGAAAAATTAGACTAGGACTGATATTTTGGCATGAATGCCCTCATATCTTCATTATCAAACGGGAAAAGGGCATCAAAAGTCATAAATGCAATCCGTTATGTTACCTCCATAATTGTTTTGCAGCAAACAAAACGGGACAATAGTGTCTGCTGTATGTAAGTAACATTCTATAGTAAACCTGATCAAGATGTTTTGACACGTGCAGCTGACACTTTTCCCAGCACACATGTTTATGTTCGTCATTATGTGGGTATTCGTATGACTCAACCTGTCAGAAGAAGGCATTCAGGCTGTAAAGTCAGTCCTGCCCTTGTTATTCAATAATTGAGCAAGCCATACTGAGTGAAATAGCTCTCATCATTTTGGGCTCACCTTTGGTGAGTATTTTTTATCATGCTTTAAAATACTGCTATAATAAGCCACAAGGAGAGCTCAGTGTTGAACTTCCTCTTGAAATCAGCTCAGATCTGCTGTGCATATTATGTGCTCTTTCACCTTTCCTAAAATAACTCATGGCACTTTTGGCCCTTGCTACTGTCCATCAGGTCCTCTGTGCGCTGTGTAAGTGTGGCATTTCACCATTCTGTCCTGCAGACTCGTTTGCAGGCTGGAAAAGGATACAGAAACACCTTTCACTGTCTTGTAACCATCTATAAGAAAGAAAGCGTAAGTAACTTTCTGTGCTTTAGGCTGAGCCTTGAAGGCATCCCCCCCGGTATAAAACAATGGCTATTAGCCTCTATATTCACAGCCTCTATGTAGATGATGAATGAAGTAAATTCATTAATGATCACGATGGAAAGAAATAACCTTCTTACCAAAAACAAAAAGTTACCTATACATTGTTAAAATTGATGCAAATTTTCTCTCTCCAGCATGTTTCAAATGGATCATTCAACTCAAAATTGTAGTTTTTGCAACAAAACAGAAGATATTTTGTGTTGAATTTTGTTTACTTGGCAACTTGAGACATTGAAGTAACAAAACCTGTGACCAAGTGTTGCAGTGCATAGAGAGTTTGTCAAACACAAGGATTGCAAATGTATCCTGACATTCTAGCCTGATGCAGCATCTGTGTTTCACAGCAAATGTAGTCTCATATGGCTACATTCAGTCAAAAATGTCACAAACAAGCTCCCTCTCAGAGCCAAAAGCAATCTCTTGTCTAACTGACCGGTGGAAAATTACAGTTCCTTGAGTTTCAGTTCACCCTCGGCTCAGGAAAAAAAAAAAAAAAAAAAACCCTGGGCCCAGTTCTGGTGAATTTCATTCTACTTTTCCAAAGGTTTCCTCGCCAGCTGAACTGCTCTGCTGGGAGCCAACCCCTCCCCCACTCTCCTCACATTGTTCTTCTGCTCTTGCTAGGTTTATGGGTTTTTCAAAGGCCTCTCCTTCCCATTGGCCAGCATCGCTCTTTATAATTCAGTAGTGTTTGGCTTCTTCAGCAACGCACAGAGGGCAATTAGCAAGTTTCGCTATGGCAATGGGGAGCACCCCTGCAGCATGCTGGACCTGACGCTGGCCAGCATGATGACCGGCTTCGTTTCCGTGGGCGCGGGCGCACCTGTAGACCTGGTGAAGATTCGGCTGCAGATGCAGTCTCACCGTGTTCTTACAAGTAGGTAGAGGGGAGGCTCAGTGCGCTGATGGAGATGTGTCAATCTCGAAATTTGAAAAAAAAAACTGCTTCTTTGAAAGATTTGCTCATGGCAATGCTTCGGATTGTAATTTCTGTTCAGTTAAGTGACTAATTATCAGGGCTTTAACTTTACATAAAAGCAAAATTACATCCTGATGCTTTGAAAGTTCAGTGACATGAACGCGAAGCCAGTGGCAGGGGCAGTGTCCATATCTGAAAGCAAGAGCCAGTAAATTCATTTTTTGTCAATTTCAAAGAGAAGCTGAGGCTTGCTGGGAATGTGCCGCTTCGATCGGTGGAAATCCAGAGTGAACGTGTCTATCGGGGCCCCATTCAATGTGTGGCCAACATCCTGCAGAAGGAAGGGCTCCCAGGACTGTATAGAGGGGGAGGGGCCATGTTGCTGCGGGACATCCCTGGATACACCCTTTACTTCATCCCTTACAAAGTGTTCTGTGATTGGTTGAGTCCTGACAATGGTGCCGCCCCTCATCCTGGGTCCATATGGCTAGCAGGTGGATTGGCAGGTAATGGAACTGCTGGAGTAAAAAGAATATTTCCTTTGAACTTTGTATTTTTTGGAAATTGCATCTGATCGCAAGGAACAAATAAAATTACTGTGCATTAAATCAAGAAAGATGAAAAGATCACTGGAAGACAAAAACATGTGGTTTTAATGAACACTGGAAAGTGGGTGACACCAGCTGTGGAACATTTTCTTCATCTGAAAGGAAAATTTGGTTTCAGGGAAACTGAAGGCTCGTTAAAGGCATGGAATTTTTATTTATTTACTTATTTATTTGTATATTTTGCACCCTAATCCCATAGGTTATTAAACCTAGAATATGGGAATGGGCAATTTGATGTACTCTTGTGTCAGTTACAATCCACTTGTATGCTGCTGTTCTTAAATTCTATTTATATTATGTAGCATACAGCTCATCTCATCCAGTGTGAAAAAAGACGCCTGGTTGGTCAGACTTCCTCCAATACGATTCCCTTATCCTATGCATGGCATATTATAATCTGCCCCTAAAGCTGTGTAAAAGGAATAATCATGCATTGTGGAAGTACTATAGGCACAGAATTAAGGCAAATTTTGTACAACCCCAATTCCGAAATTGTTGGGACAAAGTGTAAATTGTGAATAAAATCAAAACCCAATGACTTTCAAATCACGCTAGGCAGTATTTTATTAAGCATTATTGCACGTGAGGGTGTGCTTGACCGTCACTCGTCTTGACAGTGATGCGACCGTTAGCATCACTGAAGTGATATGAATGACAGTCAAGCACATCCTCAAGTGTAATACTGCGATTATGTGTTTTATTTTGTTGGTAATTGTTTTATAATCAAAATTTATTCATACTGTGGGCATTTCGCTCTCAAAATATAAAAGTTTTTTGCTACTATTCTCTCCATTTCCATGGAAATACATGAGATCTGATGTTAACTAGTCCTTGTCAGCCAGCCAATTTGGGCTTATGTTTTCTAGACATCGTGATTTCCCAAAACTGAAAAAATACCGCACATAGCAACACCAAACTGCTTTGCTAGCTCAATCATGTTGTAACTAGAATATCCACTGGAAAAATTTTTTCATGGACTGATACTTACAGCTACTTCTACCGACATCTCAGTCATTTTTAAACTGACAGGTGCCGTGACAACAACTCAGCTGAGCTTTATTGAATGAACTTATATTAACACTCATAATTGAATATAAGCAACGGCTTTCCAGTATCGGCGCCAGAACAAAAATCTGTCTTTAAATAAATTCACCAGCAGATTTATCACTTCACCTGGGGTTGTGTCACTCCAGTTTAACGTTAGCTCCAATTAATGTGGCCAAGCAGCAAAAGTAACAAAAGTAACCGGTAACATTAAGGCTGAATAGAGTTACATAATTTCAACCCCACCTTCTGGGGGCTTTCGCCAATCACTTTTTCAGGCCATTATCAATTACTTTACCTCTGAAATAAAGACGGCAGATTTCACAGATGTATTGATTTATTAAATGTTCATTTCAATGTACAAATGCAAACAAATTGACAAATAAATTAAATAAATGGCCTAGGCAACAAAGATAGGCGGAGTAATATTTTCAGTGATGAGTTATTTTTCATTTGAGCACAGGCTACCCATTCTGTCTTGCTCATTTTAAAACATTCTAGACATCTAATTGATCAATCAGATTGCTCAGTCGGATCTACCTGTTGTATAATTCACAATAGGACAGAGATATAGCAAATGTTGAAACTGAGAAATTTTACACTTTTACCCACAAAATGAGCTCATTTCAAATTTGATGGCTGCTATAGGTCTCAAAAAAGTTGGTACAGGGGCCTGTTTACCATGGCCTAGAATCCCCTCTTCTTTTCAACACAGAGTGGAGGCGTTTGGGCATTAAGGAGACAAGTTTCGTGAATTTAGCCATTGGAATCTTATCCCTATCTTGTTTAATACACGCTTCCAGCTGCTGGAGAGTTTTGACTCTCCTTTGACGGACTTTTCGATTAATTATGCGCCAAAAGTTCCCGATCGGTGAAAGATCAGGACTGCAGCAGGCCAATTCGGCACACGGACTCTTCTACTACGAAGCCATGCTGTTGTAATAGCTGCAGTATGTGGTTTTGCATTGTCCTACTGAAATACACAAGGCCTTCCCTGGAATAGATGTCATCTGGAGGGGAGCATATGTTGCTCTAAAACCTTAATATACCTTCAGCATTAATGGCGCTTTTTAAAACATGCAAGTGTCCCACACCATATGCGCTAATGCATCCCCATGCCATCAGAGATGCTGGCTTTTGAACTGAACACTGATAACAGGAGGGGTGGTCTTTCTCCTCTTTAGCCTGGAGGACACGACGCCCATGAATTCCACCAAGAATGTGAAATTTGGACTCCTCTGACCACAGGACACTTTGCTATTTTGCAACAGTCCATTTTAAATGAGCCTTGGCCCACAGAACACGGCGGCGCTTCTGGACCATGCTCAACAATGGCTTCCTTTTTGCATGATAGAGTTTTAGGTGGCATCTGTGGATGGAACTGCAGACTGTGTTTCCTGACAGTGGTTTCTTTTAGTATTCCTGGGCCCATTTAGTAATGTCAATGACAGAATTATGCCAGTGAGTGATGAAGATCACAGGCATCCAGTAAAGGTCTTCGGCCTTGTCCCTGAGATTTTTCCAGTTTTCCAGTTCTTTTGATGATGTTATGCACTGTCGATGATGAGACCTTCAAAACCTTTGCAATTTGTCGTTGAGGAACTTTATTTTTAACTTATTTACACAAATTTTTTACGCAAGCCTTCACAGGTTGGAGAGCCTTTGGCCATCTTTACTTCTGAGAGACTCAGCATCTCAAAGACATCCCATTTATGGCCAATCATGTTACACACCTGATGCCAGTTTACTTAATTACTTGCTAATTCTTTCAGCTAATTCTCTTTTATTGTATTTTAATTGCTTTTTCAGCCTTTTTTTTGCCTGTGTCCCAACTTTTTCGAGACCTGTTGCAGCCAGAAAATTTGAAATAAGCTCATATTGTGGATAAAAACGGAAAATGTCTCAGTTTCAACATTTGAAATGTTGTCTATGTTCTGTCGTAAAATAACATATCAGCTCATGTGATCTGAAAGTCATTCCATTTTGATTTTACTCTCAATTTACAATTTGTCCCAACTACTTCAGAATTGGGGTTGTAATATGTTTGTGCTCAAGCTACCTTCCCCTTGACCTTTAACCTCATGGGAATTCTAACATCCTGTCCAGGGTCCATTTCTTGGGTCACCGCAACCCCAGTTGATGTGGTGAAGAGTCGAATGCAAGCCGATGGGCTTTATCCCAGGAAGTACCAAGGGATCATCCACTGCATAATGGACAGCTATAAAACAGAGGGTTTACACGTAAGACATTTGCAATACTGTACTTAAAGTGATTGTCTTTTGTTTATTACCAACCTTAAAGATTTTTGGTTTTAAATAATAAAACAGATAGAACAAACCAAACAAGTTTAAACCAGGTAAGCCTGCTATTGTGCTGGTGGAAAGTATTTGCCTCCACCCAATTTCTTTTTTTGTGGCTTTTTTGTCATCTACTTCTATAAAAGTTTCAGAATATCCAAATAATTTTTATATAAGTCACAGACAATGAGTGAACAGAAACTGCTGCTTTTTAAAGGATAATTTCATTTACTGAAGGTAAAGAACTATTCAAAACCGATATCACCCATGGGAAAAAATAATTGCCCCCCTAAACTAAGTAACTGTCTGTGCCACCCTTGGCTGCAAAAATTGCCATCAAACACTTGCACTAACTGGCAATGTGTTCCTTTTGGTCAACAGTGGTTTTCGATTTAAAGCTTTCCCATGGACGCCATTTTTTCTAAGCCTCTTTCATATCGTGAATCATGAACACTGACCTTAACTGCAGCAGGTGAGACCTTCAGTTCTTTAGATGTTGGTCTGAGTTCTTGTGTGACATCCTAGATGAGTCATCAGTATACATTTGGATGAGTATTGGTTGGCTGGCTACTTCCTGGGAAGGTTCATCACTGTTCCTAGTTTTCTCCATTTGGAGATGATGGCTCTCACTGACTGCCTTTACATGACATTAGAAAAAATGTAATTATTGTTTGTTACACTTTACTTGAATAAGAGTAACATCACACAGTCATTACCGGTACATGTGTCATGTAACAGTTATGACAGTGTCATGTGACTCTCATGACAAAGTTGTCATAATCAAGACAATCCAAACAAAGTCACCTTGTTATCTCAAAAACTGAATGACACTTAATGACAACGTTTTTGACATTGACATAATGTTTATGACACGTTAATGACTGTGTCATGTTACTCTTATGATGATACCTTCAAGTTTTTAGTCCAACTAAAACCGGACTTTTAAAATACACGTGACCTTGTGAGTCCAACTGGAATCGTGCTTTATCGAATTTCTCATAGTCGGACTAATACACCCAGATAATGTGGTTACCAGTCATATAATTCCTCCACGGCTTGAATCGAACCTAACTGGACTTTGCATTCTGCGAACGCTCCACAGTTCATCGTGCAGGGTTTTGACCCAGAAGTCTTGCGGACTTTGTATGGCGCAGTAGCAATCCTCGTCTGCAAGAGTATTTGTGCTTGAACAGGCATGCCTTGGGCGCTCATAACTTCTTCCATTATCCACATAATTTATCAAATGACTTCCATGTTATCTGAAAATTTTCCTTCCACTCGCCATCAGAAGACTTCCAAATCGACTCTCGCTCACTAGTGTTTACTCCTGACCCGCATCCAACATGCTCAGAAAGCCCGGGGATGCGTTTCCCAAAAGTACAGATGCTGACTTACATAAGGCATGTTTCCACTGGGTACGTTTTGGAAAGGGGCTGAGTGTTTTGGCTGTGCCCACTTTTAGTAGCAGCTCACCAACGGAGTTGGAGTGTGACGTGAATACTCCTGCGACACTTTTGTCCTTTCGTTTCATTTGGATCCTTTCAGGCTCGTCTGGACCCTCTCTTGCCCCCAGTAGACGAGGCAGGCCTGGACCTCGCAGTCAACCCACTTGTCGGCGGTCTTATTATCTTTTTCCATTATTGTTTTTCTATTCTTGAATTCGATTCTCTCAAATTATGCTCTGCTTATTTCGTGGCAATGTTTATGTTGTGTTTTGTGTGGAGTTCTACTCACGTCATATCCCATCTCAACGGTATCCAATCAGCATCGACTAGTGAGTAGCGGCTCAGAAAGCGGCTGAGAAAGTGCCTTACCCGAGGTTTCGAGAGCCGCTTATTGGTGAACGTGGGCGGATCTTGGGCAGATCCTCCCCCTTAAGCCACACCCATAGCGGCTGACGAGGGCAAAAAGTACCTAGTGGAAACGCGCCTATAGTTGGAACTAGGGGTGGAACGGTTCACGAAATTCACGGTTTGTATCACGATTTTGGTGTCCTGGTATTTTGGTTTGGTTCAGTATGTTTTTTTGTGCAGCAGGAGGGAGGAATTGTCAGTTTCAACAAAGTTTTCATTTATTTGGCTTAAGAAGTCGTAATAAACAAGATTCTGGCTAAAAACATAAGGAACATAAACACTTGACAAGACACACATTGTCAAAAAAATAAAAATAATAGGGCTGTGGCCAAATAGTCTTTTTCGCCTAGGAAAGTACCTAAGTCCTAAAAAAGGATCCTTAAATAATTGCGTGGCATGATAAGAATATTTGAATTATTTTAATGTTAAGGGAAGGTGCCTCTGTGCTTCCTCTTTTAGTGTAGGGTACAGAGAACCATCCTTTTCGAGAAGAAAGGAGATAACGCTATCCCACAATTCCGTGTGATGGCAATATTTAAAGGTGATCGAATATGCTATTTTTCCACTTTTATATATTGGTCTTTGACTCCCCTAGAGTATTCCTTTTCGCGCCAAGTAAAAATGGGTACTTATTTTGCTGACACTGCCATCTTCAAAAACCCCCATTTGTAGTCCATAGTAGTCTGCCTTATTGGGGTGGCTCTTCCGCTATGGCCCTCCCTGCCTGTGTGCCACTTTCTTCTGACTGGCCAGCTCTGTGGAGGGCGGATCTAGGTTGGACGAGGCAGCAGAACGCAGTTTTCCTGGTCCGGCTCAGTGAAACTGACGCGTCTTCTGAAGGAATCGACTTGAATATTCCGCAATCTAAGGCAGTACATGTGTATAGATCTAATGAAATTAACTTGTTCTAATAATAGCAACAGTGAAAGTGGAGGACTCAGTGCGAATGTGTGGCTGCTCAAGCACAAATTTGCTATCGGCTACAGTTTGCTACGGCAACAGTTGGTGAGTACAGCGGTTTTGCTACTCCGTAGCTAGGATGCAGGGAAAGCTAGAATCCACCCCATATACACCCAAAACCAGTGAAGTTGGCACGTTGTGTAAATCGTAAATAAAAAACAGAATACAATGATTTGCAAATCCTTTTCAACCTATATTCAATTGAATACACTGCAAAGGCAAGTTACTTAATGTTCGAACAGGTAAACTTTGTAATTTTTTGCAAATATTTGCTCATTTGGAATTTGATGCCTGCAACATGTTTCAAAAAAGCTGGCACAAGTGGCAAAAAAGACTGAGAGAGTTGAGGAATGCTAATCAAACACTTATTTGGAACATCCCACAGGTGAACGGGCTAATTAGGAACAGGTGGGTGCCATGATTGGGTATAAAAGCAGCTTCCCTGAAAAGCTCAGTCATTCACAAACAAGGATGGGGCGAGGGTCACCACTTGGTGAACAAATACGTGAGGTGATTGTCAAACAGTTTAAAAACAACAACGAGTTAAAACTCTACAATGCAAAGCGAAACCCATTTATCAACAGCACCCAGAAACGCCGCCGGCTTCGCTGGGCCCAAGCTCATCTAAGATGGACTGATGCAAAGTGGAAAAGTGTTCTGTGGTCTGACGAGTCCACATTTCAAATTGTTTTTGGAAACTGTGGACGTTGTGTCCTCCAGACAAAAAACAAAAAGAACCATCCGGACTGTTATAGGCGCTAAGTTCAAAAGCCAGCATCTGTGATGGTATGGGGGTGTATTAGTGCCCAAGGCATGGGCAACTTACACATATGTGAAGGCACCATTAATGCTGAAAGGTACATACAAGTTTTGGAGCAACATATGTTGCCATCCAAGTAACGTCTTTTTCATGGACGCCCCTGCTTATTTCAGCAAGACAATGCCAAGCCACATTCTGCACGTGTTACAACAGCATGGCTCCGTAGTAAAAGAGTACGGGTACTAGACTGGCCTGCCTGTAGTCCAGACCTGTCTCCCATTGAAAATGTGTGGCGCATTATGAAGTGTAAAATACGACAATGGAGACCCCGGACTGTTGAACAACTTAAGCTGTACATCAAGCAAGAACGGGAAAGAGTTCCACCTGAAAAGCTTCAAAAATTGGTCTCCACAGTTCCCAAACGTTTACTGAGTATCGTTAAAAGGAAAGGCGATGTAACACAGTGGTAAAAAGGCCCCTGTGCCAACTTTTTTGCAATGTGCAATGCAATGTGTTGCTGCCTTTAAATTCAAACTTAATGATTATTTGCAAAAAAAATAAAGCTTCTCAGTTTGAACATTAAACATCCTGTCTTTGCAGTGTATTCAATTGAATATAAGTTGAAAGGGATTTGCTAATCATTGTATTCTGTTTTTATCTACGATTTACATAACATGCCAACTTCACTGGTTTTGGGTTTTGTACATTTATGGAATGGGTCGAACATGCTCAAGTGTAGACCAGAGACTGTAGAAATCTGGTGGGGTCTGAGTTTAAAGGGAAACATGGGCCGTGAGGAGCAGCTAAAAGTGGACCAACAGCTTATGGACTGCTTCGGTGTGTATTAGGACCTAATGGTTCCTGTGCATTGCTGTGGTGTGTTGTGAGCGTGGAGAAACGAACAGCTTCCACGCTGGTATGTGACAGAGGGGCGAAAGCTCCAAGCTAAACGGCCTTTTCAGAAATGGTCATGGTTTACTCATTGCTTCGGAATGACCAGCTTTTCCTCGTGGAAATTGGGCGCATTATGGATAGCGTGCGAGAGCTAGACAGAGCTCCGGTTAGGTCATGAACATGATACAGGTTTGACAGACCGTAAGTTCCATCTACGTGAACCGTTGCTTATGTTGAGCTAGCAAATCGATCACTTTTACAGGAAAGAATTTAATATTCAATTGATGGCAATGCAGAGAAATAGTTTGTTATACCGGACATGTTATAGCCTGTGCGCTTTCCTATTACTTTCACCAATAGTATCAGAGTGCTTGCCCAGACATTGGAGATGGATCAGGCTGACCCCGGTCATGGATAAGTAAAGCGATCGTTTCATAAGCACCCAAAAACGCACCCCAAGCTCTGCACAATCTACGTCTGGTCTAACTGTAGCCCAACTCGGCAGACACATACAGCACCTCTCCATTTAGCTTCAACTGTAGTAGCTATAATTAGGCAACGTTATGATGAAACTGTCACATTGATGCTTACCGAAGTAACAAAAGCATACCGATCATAATTGCTGCATATAAGTTAACCAGAAGCATTTTAATTTGCAGAGCACGCAAACTAACATGCAGTAGCTGACAAGCAGTCATGACTTTGAATGTAATCTGTCGCGCGAAAAATTTGTTTCATGTCCGATGTGAAAGCTGCTTAATGCGCCCATACGCCTGTATTCGCTTCTTTGCATTGACTTTGAATGCAGCTAATCTGTCGCGTGAAAAATTCATTTTGCGTCCGGTGTGAAAGCGCTTTGACGTGCCCGCGTCTTTGCATTGACTTTGAATGTAGGCAAATCTATCCTGCGAAAAATTTGTTTTGTGTCTGATGTGAAAGCAGCTTTATGGATAGTACACAACAGCTAGATAACATAACGGTTATGTTATGAACGTAATACAGGTTTTGCCGATCGTAAGTTCCGTTAGCGCGGACAAGTTGCTTATGTGGAGCTAGCAAATTGATCACTTCTACTGGAAAGAATTACCTATTTAATTTCCGCCTTTTTCGGCTTTTTATTAGCCACAACAATTTCTGAAGGGGGATGAAATTATGTCAAGGTAGTGCAGAGAAATCATTTGTAAACCGGTAGAGCTTCTGCTTTTCGCACTGCTTTCATGGTAGCACCAGAGAGCTTGCTCAGATATTTGTGAAGTATCCAGCTGATCCCGGTCATGGATAAGTGAAGCGATCACTAACTGTAGAGGCTACAATTAGGCAACGTTATGATGAAACTGCAACATTGATGCTTACCGAAGTAACACAAGCTTACTGATCAGAATTACTGCATATAAGTTAACCAGGAGCATTTTTAATTAGCACGACACCACAAACCAACATGCAGTAGCTGGTAACCGAGCAGTCGTAACCACAGAGACAAACCCTTGCAATACAGGTTTTACAGACAGCAAGTTCTGTTACAGTGAACAGTTGTACTAAGCATCCAAATTACAAACAAGTATTAAAAGTTAGCTTCAAATGAGGTTTATGTTCACACACCTGTAGAATTTCCCCTGATATCACTCTTGCCTATTTAGGACACAAACATTAGCAACTGTAACTTGGCTACGTTAGCCGCTATGCTACAGCCACTGTCAACTGGCTATCACGTCAGGTTGACTTATGCAGTAAAAGCAACTTTCAGCTTCTGTGTCTTTGAGTCACCGACTGTCACGACCGATACAGGCTTTATCTTCAGATATTTTACAAAGCCTGCGTTTGAGGCCAGTTGTTAGTGCTAACTATCGCTAGCGGTCTGCTAGCTACCCATAACTCATTTGCTTCCCTTACATTATTATGATCCGCGGTTCTTCTTTTGTATTTCCAAAAGTGTAGACGCTACTAAGGCATAATATAATCTGCCGTTGTTAGTGCCTGCTAGAATAGTTTCCGGTGTGGGCAGGTCCAGCACAGTGGTTAGCTCTGGCTAGGTCTGTACTATTCGGACGGAACAACCTGACGTCAGGTTTTGCCCAGATCTCGTGAAGATCTTGGGAGGAGCAGTTCAGAGAGGAAATCACGCTCACAAAATCATGTTCTTGGATTACGGCAAGATCCCTGTATCTTATGTTTCGAAACTTTTCAGAGGTTGAGCATGGACAACCAAAATTATAACATTACTTATATGTATTAAAAGAAGGATCTGCATATTAGGTCCCCTTTAAAGCAACTATTATTCATTCGGCCAATCACGAAAATAAATGAGCCTATATGAAATGTACAGAGCCGTAAAGTTGTCCATGTTCTCGCCACTCATCATGCTACCAGTTTGCCGCCAGCTAACTTGTTTGTCGATTGTTTGGTTTGTGACATAATAGGTCAACCAGAAAAAGGTCCAACACGAAGAAGCTAAAGGGGGCATATTGCCACGTATTGTAGCGGAGACATACATGCTTTGGTCAATAAACTGAATTTCCTCCCGTGCATTTATACTGGGAAAAGGACAGTGGTCCAATTAAATGGCCTAATAGGCCTGTTTCACAAGATGGCGACGGCTACTGGAAGGCAGGTAAAAATACTTCCTGTTGTGCTAACACGGCAGAAGCGTGGTCAATTACCGTATTACCGTAGCTCGACTCAACTGTATATGTAAACGTACTGACTGTGGCTTGCTGGTGCTTTAGAGCCATAGATATGGTTTTATAACAGTATTTATGCCTGGGTGTGTCCTGTGGAATTGAACCCAATTATTGATTAAATTTGTTTATTTGATTTAGAAACTAAGGGGGCAATTACAATTTCACATAGGACCAGATATGGGTTGGATAGCTTTTTTCCTTAAATAAATTAAATCATTTAAAAATCTCATTTTCTCCTCACTGAAAGGGATACTTTGCTGATTTTCAACTGGCTTTGCATAACTACATTGTGGTTAGTATATTCAAATGAACAGCGTTTAATTTTCATCACTATTGCCTGGACTGAGAATTTTCTGTTTATTAATCAGAAATTATCTGCTGGATGACGCGTTTAACGTTTAAATTAATGGTAATTTCTTGGTCTTGGGTGGTTTATCGAATTACGGATTGTATTTCTGCATTTTTAGAAGCTTAAAGATTCCGATTAGAATGAACCATTAAAGCTAGGGGTGAAAGTGGTGTCTCTAGTTCAAGAAGTGCAGTAAGAACAATGTTTTGTTTCTAACATAGCAGAATTACAGTAGCTATGAAATCTTGCAACATACAATTTTATTTATGGGACCCAAATTATCTTGGTATTTTGCAACACTGGCATTTGCCGAACTAAAGATCGCATTGGCAGAGGACATCCCTTTGAGACAGTTATCGGTCCTGACATGTTCTGGCTCACTTTTCCTAAATAACTGTACATTTACTTTGAAAACACTTCACTGTATCAGGTGTTGCAAGTTCTCCTCGTTATGGTGAGACGATTATCATTCATCTCAACGCACAATGTCATATTGTGTGTTTCAGGCAGCCTTCTTCAAAATTGTGCTAGGTTGTTTCAAATTTTTGTCTTTGATTTAATTTAAGCAGTCATAAGGCGCAGGTTAGAACACTTGATATGTCAATAAGGTGGCATAAAAGTTCCATGGCAGTTTACCTTTCGTAAAGCATATTTATAAGTGAATTATCTGTCCTTCGGAACTGAACTTAGCTGGTTATTTCGTTGTCCTTAAATTGTATCAAGAAGAAAGCTGTCTTAAATTACCAATGAATTATTCTTATAAATGTAAAACATGTTAATAAAGGAAAATGACCAAGAACAATTCAGCACTAGTAATTGTTGTAAAGGGATGTTCAGTGCCCATCCAATTTTCTGTTCTGGGAAAGATACACACCCAGTGCATTCTGGTTTTGTAGTTTTTCTACCTTTTGTGCAAAACTAGATACCTCAGCCCTGTTTTCTCAGGTCATGAAGCACAAATTAAATGATTTTTTTTTTTCGCCTTTCTACTGCATATACATAGTAGTTTAATGAAAAGACCATTTTTTCCAGTGGTGGCATACTCCTTTAAGTTATTTATTTAAGATTAAAATTAGTTTGATGATCTCAAACATTTAAAGTGTGATTATGCAAAAAATGTGGAAAACGGGAAGGGCTCAAATACTTTTTCTTGGCATCGTACGGAGAAGTTACGACAAATCCAACATAAATTTTCCAAGCATCTCAATTGCTGTTTCTTTTTCTGCAGGTTTTCTTCCGTGGGGCCACAGTGAATGCGATCCGGGGATTCCCCATGAGCGCCACCATGTTTTTGACCTATGAACTTTCTCTGAAGTTCTTTAGGAGCTTCTAACGGATCATCTACCCCCTGTTGGAATGGGCTCCTTAAAATTTTAATGGAAGAGCTTTAATTTCCTATTATTTGGAACTGAGACATGAGACAAACTGCAGCTCTTGTTGGAAAAAGATTTTTTGAAGTATTTATGCTTTTCTGATGAGAAAGAAAATACGTTCATGTGTTTTTACAGTTAAGTATCTATATACCGCACAATAAAGCAAGATATCTTTATTACATATACTTGAATAGTCAACTTAAATGCTGTTGTACACATTGTAAATATTTCTAAAAAATTTGACAAATTTGTAATATAATAAAATTTTCTTTAAAATGTTATCAGTCAGAATTTTATGACGAATGTTTTTGCACTTATGATTTGTAATAATGATGCTTATCATTTTAGACAATGCAAAATGTCTTGTTTATGTTCTATAAGTTAATTTTAAAGCGATGATCAAAAACATTCCCAGGACGAAAAAGCACATGGTATTTGTTGTGTATGCATTGTATAATAAACTTTAACATATCTTCTCCATGCATACGCTTTTCACATTACTGAATGTATGAGTTGTAGATCATGCCAAACAATTTTGTGATTCAAACAGAGAGGCTAAATGAAATCTGAAACCATTACCCCCCTGCACTAGTGAAATCCATTGGCCCCATTCTAACAGATTTAAACACTGATCCTGAATTACTGACCCTGCCCCTCAGTCTGCCCAGCCAGCAAGCTTTAAATAACTTGGGTGAAAATACCAATCTCAGCACATTTTAAAATACTAGCAACAACCGAGTGACTCAGTTTTCTATATGCTAAAATAGAACTCTGTAATAAAGCAATGAGAGCGGAGTCTTGGCACTGCAGGGGTTGGTAAGTGGAGAGGAGAACCAAGCCTCTGCAGTACTTTCAGTGAGTATTGGAGGTTAGAAATAATTATTGTTGGCTTTTGCTCAACCAGATGGTGTGATCTGTTTCAGATTTCCACTGGCCAGCATTCTTTCGCAGATCCTTGGTGTTATGATGCTACTATTGGTATCACTTGGAATGTATCATTGAGAACACAGTAGCTTCATGGATTCCGCTACAAAGTTTATATTCTGCTTAGGAGAAGACAACCTCGTCCGCGGTATTGTGTGCCAAGTAAATTTTAGGCTACCAGTTTTTCACAACTGGGAGACTCTATAAGTATTCATGGAAGGAAGGGTTCCCATGGAGTACTGAAAGATATGGGCCTGAAAGCAGCTGTCTTGCTATTTGCGATGAAAGAAGATTATTTTTTATTGCTTTTATTATTTAAGGACATTTCCAGATAAACCTTGTGAATAAGGATTGTGTTTAGTCGCACTTCACGTGATAATTATATTTTGCAATGGCATAATAATTGAAAACCTTGGTAAAACTTGGTGCTCATAAAATAATTTGTAGTCAAAAAAGTACGATGCCATTTTTGTAAAGTGCACAGTTGCTGGTTCTCTCAGCAGACTTAAAGAGGAATAAAATTGGTCACTTAAAAGGTTCTGGTAAGAAATGCGGCATTAATGAATAACAATCACACAGCATTATGTCATCACTGAGGAAGACAAATTAGGCTTAATGCGAGCACATTTTGATTCCACGTCAGTCACATATTACAGCCACATTTTAGACTTCACAATTTCACTGGCAGTAAATGTAATGCAAATTATCCCAATTCAAACAGTGATGGAAAACACATTGGTGTACAAGTACTTTTTGTAAAATTATGCTGAATGATCATTTATACAGCAATTATGCTGACTGGAGCGCTGTTGCTGTAAGCATTTTCATACATATTTTGCTAGATGGCAGCGTTTACTCAAAAATGAAAAGACTGAACTTACGCACTGGAGAACTGAATTTTCCTCACAATTACCTGTGTTGTGTTCATGTGTGTCTCCTTGTGTATTTGTATGCATATTATGCAAACTGAAGCACATGGATGCTAGCAACATGGCAGGAGGTCAGATATATTGTAGGTCATGCAATATAAACAGTTGTAGTCACCAACCTTGTTTCTGTACACCTGAGTTTTCACTCCAACCCAAATTTGCCACAACAGACTGAATTAATGAGCAGCTCAATGCAGTTCTCTAATGCTTGAATGAGGTGAGCTTTGTTTTAGTGTAAGTGAAAACCTGACTGCATCAAATAACAGCGGATATTAAATGGAAACAACAGTCTGGTAGGATGCTTATAGTGGGCTGTGGTTGGACCTTCAGGTAGGACAATGATTTGAAGCTCTGCTCAAAATCGCTGAACACTTAATCAAGATATTGTCTTGGTCATCGCGGTCTCCTGACCTTATTCCCTAAGAAAGTCTGCTGGATGAGCTGAGGAGGAGCATTGACCTCAGGCTCAGTATGACCTCAGAGGTATATGCAGAGATTCTGTACTGAGTAATGGTCTCAGATCCCATGCCAGGTGTTCGCCAGCCTCATCACGCATTCTAGAAGGCAGAGCCTGCACAAAATTTCAAATGAAGAGGTGCCAATAATTGTTGCACACATACTGTATTTTTGAAAAAGATACTTTTTTATGAAAACAATTTCATGTCTTTCAATTATTTTACTTCAATGATAGGTTAGATTTTGCTCAATTCTCGCAAAGGATGCCAGTAGTTCTTGAGAGCACTGTAGATGGAGGCAAAATAACAGAACTTAAAATATACCATACCATACCACTTTATTTATATATCACATTTAAAAACAACAAAGTTGAACCAAAGTGCTGTACAGGTTAAAAGACAAAACAAACAAATAACAAATAAAAACAGAAATATTTTCAATTAAAGTAAAATCCAGTGGGAATGCTCCTGTGGTGTTGTTAGCTATTGCGATTATCATGATACATCTCACAAGTATGAATTTTGCCAGCCTGTTGTGTGTTTCTTCTGGGATATTACAGTGTTGTTTTAAGATGAATGAACATTCAAAGAGGCAATTCTCTTCAAATATTTTCATATACTGTTTTTTCGATAACTTACTAATTATTGTATTAAATATCAGGTAGTTTCCTAGAGTTGTTATTCAGAGGTCTGGACAGCTTCATTTATACTAAAAATGAGCGCAGTGGAGGAGATGCCTTTGGGAAACACTGGGAAATATTATGATCCAGGCCAGGATCTTAATGCGGAGTCAGAGCACAATCTAACAGTACTGATAGTATTAAGGTAAGACAGAGGGACAGAGCTCCGAACAGAATGACACAGTTCAGTTCTGATGGTACAGGCTAGGGTGCAAGGGCGTATCTGTGCCTGGCCAGTGGCTTTCTAATACAGCTGCCAGATGGAGTGCCCACTTTCTAAAAGCTGAATGGTCAGATGGCAGGACTGAGGAGTTTAGCTGGAATCCCAATCCTTATGATCACAGAAGGCTTTAAAGGTAGTTCCTAATAAAGTGGGCAGAGGAACAGATGAGGTTTGATCAATAAGGCTTGGGAGCTTGTTCCTATTAATAGAACAAGCAAGAACGCTTTCCAATTGTACCATCATGAAAGATTACTAATAATTTCTGAAAAGGATAAGCTTTTACGGGGAATTACTGACTGGTAGCTGAGGGGCATTTAGCAGTTGACGATCCTGCAACTTGCACATTTAAAATAAAAGGGTATAAATTTGCCGACACACACGAGGGAAGGGAAACATGAAGGCAACACAGCTGGTGAGGAAAGTATGCAGGACGTGAACCAATCAAAGGAAACAATACATCTTCAGAAACAAGGTACTATATGGGAGGAAACAAAAAGGGTTCACATCAAGACTGTAACAGGAAAAATGACATTTTTTGACTATCTGACCACAGATGTCTATCTAATCATCAAAACTGAGGTCATCTGCATAACTACATCAGTAATTGTAATTACACTGCACAAAAAATTCTTGACTGCTAATTTCTGTAGGGTGCATTTTAAAGACGGGAGAATGTGTGAATTACTTCTCATTACCAGGCCTCTGCTCAGAAAAAATGGCAGCCAGTGGTAGAAATGGTGCTTTTGCTAATGACTCTCAGAAAGGAAGTGGTTCTGTGTTGGCTGTCTTTATAACCCTCAGTGAAAAAAAGTCAATGGCCAGCAGAGCAGAAAATTATGTTTGGGAGGAGCATCTGCGACTGCATACTCCCTAGAGCTGCCCAAAACAGGCACTTCCTCAGTCCCCTTTGTGCTGCTCCACTGCTTACCTGGAATCTGCCCAGCAAGGACTGGTTATATCACCGAATGTCCACCTTTCTTGTATAGCAAGCCTTGGAGATTTTCCTTGTGGGATGTACGCCTTTTCATTCCAAGTAAAGCATAAAAACTGTTGCTGTTTGGTATTGCATGTTGGCGAGGGAGATTTCTTAGAAGCTGGGTATATAATTCTCAAATCATTTGTGAGGTATTCATCTTGGTTTTTGGAACTTTGCTCTATAAACAGTATAAAGTATTAGTCATTAAATCTTGTTTTCTCAATGGTTACAAATCACCAGTAGTTGCCGATTTAGAAATCTGATTAGCATTAAAAAAACCCTCCCAGAAATCATGCCAAAATAGAGGAAATAAGCAGAATTTTTAATAGCCAGGTGGAGAGCTATCATGCTGACTGCCCTGCGTATGATTGAGGCTGATAGCAAGCTTGTTGCTGCATGGGGTCATTATACTAAGAAAGGAGACATACCTGTAAACCACGAGGACTAAAGTGTGTGGGGCACTCATTCCTTTGTGGCCATTTTTCCCAATTTTTGTTATGCCTCTTACTTCCACTGAAAGGAAATCTTTTGCAACTCCTAGAGTATTCATTTTGATACTTAAGTTGAGGCTTTATGCGGATGTTCGCAGATTTATAACCCTGCCTTTCTTAAAATATATTCAGCCTCCTCTGTAAACTGCAATCACTCGTGCTGCAGCTTGGCTGGCAGAATTTAATAGTCACTGCCGGGTCTAGAGCGAAAGCATTTTAAGAATGCTACACTCCTTTGCAGCGTAAAAAATTTATACCCAGTTTGGCCCCCTCTCTATTACAGCAGTAGTGCAATACATTTTTTGGAAACAGAGCCTGTGGGGTCAATTTTGGCTATTAAGAAATGCAGTTTGTCTGAATTATGTAAGCGCAAATAGTAGCTGCATAAATTGACTTAATATTGAGTATAATCTGTGTATTATAGACTGCAAGAAGTGTTTGCTAAATGACAAAATGTAAAATCTGATTGACTGACATATAAAATTTACAATGGGAATGAATCTCAATCATAATTCTTTCACTGAAATACAAGTTGAAAAGCCCCAAGTAATTTTGTTATTATTCAAGCCTCTACTACGTTTACTACAAGTTGTAATTGGTGTCCATTTCTCAGTTAAGCAATAAATGTTGGCAGCCTCTCTGAATGTAAGCATCTTGTTTTCACTTTTGACCCTGTGGTGAAATGTTTCCAGTTTATACTGATCAAAACATGCCAGTTGGATGACTATTTGGAGGCAGTTTGTTTCACCTAGGGGGTGAACTCTGGGTTTCATTTTTTAAGCCCTTGGTGAGAGACGTAGCTCTCTAGCACCAGTGTCGTTGGCTCCAGTTACAGGTCTTTCAGCCACCCACTCAATTTTGACTTATGAGTGCCAATGCAGTCAAAATACACTGTCAATATTTTCCTCACTGAAGAGCATGTGATTACAGTAAGGTTTTTTTTTTTTTTCATTTAGTGTCTACCCATGGTTTTTGGATTATTCAGGGACAGTGCATCTCATCAGCATATATTGAATTCATTTTAGTATCTTCCATTGATAATTATGCTAATTGACTATCCAAATATCCTTCAGCTCCTAAACCACTTAATGTGAGCCGACTAATGGAAAATCTGACAAATATGTCAAATACAGTTCATAGCGGGTCAGCTGTGTATTGTATTCAGTCAACCTTGAAGATCCTTTGCATCTCTATGTTCACCCGACTGGCATGCGATCTTATATGCCACTAATGTACAATTATACAAATGGGATAAAAATGAAAGAACAGAATTGGAGAAAAAAAAAAGAATGATGCCATTAAGCTCTCTCTATGGCAGGTATAAAATGTTGAGTTGAGGATAAATTGCTAAGATAAATGAGCATTTGGGAGTTCAGTGCTGCGAAACCATAGCTAGTCCTCATAGGTGTGTGAATGACCGGTGTAGTCAGACAAGTCATCCTTCACCATGTTTTCAAGGGGCAAGGGCATGGGTGACATTCACCAAGACACTGAAAGCCTGAATGACATTTGCAATGAGTGGACCAGTACCTCTCAAATGCTGTTGGGGAATTTTACCAGCATAGTTACTGTCCACTGTTTCAATCCATCAGCACAGGCTATATTGAGGATAGGGATGGACGGATTATTGACGGATGGATGGATGGATGGATGGATGGATGAATGGATTATTGATGGATGGATGGATAGACGGATAGATTGATGGATGGATGGATTATTGATGGTTGGATGGATGGATGGATGGATTGATTGATTGATTGATTGATTGGGAATGTACAGGTTGAGAAAAATCCTGCAACAGAAGGGAAATCAATCAATCAATCAATCAATTTATTTTCCAAAAAATTAAGAGCCCAGCATGCATGTAGCCTATAATCATTAAGCGATGATAAATGGCAAAAGATTCATTAATGTAACCCTTGAATACAAGATTGCAAAGATGGCAATAAGATGAATAATTATTTTAAATAATCAACCCTTTCCCAAAAATTCCATTTATCGTTGCAGCATTTTTCATCAGAGATTATGAAAGATGAAATTAGATAATTTTTTTTAAATGTGTCTTGATTTAGTTTGAAGCATTAAACAGATTGAAAGTAGAAAACACCATCTTTGATGCAGGATACTGAACAAGTATTGAATGTGACATAAAAAAGGGTTTCTGTATGAAACTGGCATTAACTTGGTCTTCTGTAAGCCTTGCAAGCAAATTAATGTCAGTCAGTGCAGTTGTCTGAGCATTTAAAGTTCAGATGCAATGAATAATACTGAGATGCAAATGTATTAAGGGAATCATTTTAAATGAATAATCTTTGTAACTGAGTCAATCAATTGCTTGATTGCTAATCAACAAAGTAAACAGTATTAGGTAGAGAGTATTTGTGTGTCAAAAGTCAAAGATTCCGCCTGCCCTGACCTACCACTGACGGTACATCACTGATTATTATACCGAAATTGGGGGTCATCTAGTTATTTTTTTGGGAATTGTGAAACAAGTCTTTCTGTTCTTTTTGGTCCATAGTGGTTTTCACCTTGCAGTTCTCCCAAGGATGGCATTTTTGCTCAGTTTTCTTATCATAGAATTATGAACAATAACATTGACTAACCAAAGTAAGGCCTGCAGTACTTCAGATCTTTCTGACCTCCTGGATGAGTGTTTCCACTCCTGAACAGGTTCATCAGTGTTCCAAGTTTTCTTCTTTTGTTGACAAAAGCCTGTCTCCATGTTTTGCTCAAGTTCCAGAGCCTTAGAAATGGCTTTGTAACCCTTTCCAGATGCTAGATGTCAAAAACTTTGTTTCTCATCTCTTCTATAAAGTGAAGCATCATGTGCAGCTATTTGCCTACTCCACATTGCTACATGGGTTCATTTTAAGTGATATTTAGATTCAAAAGCTTTGTCAGTAAGCATGCCTGGGTTTACCTAGTGAAACTGAAATTGCAAGGGACAAGGCCCAAAACCAGCAATGAATGGCCATGATCTACAGGCCCGCGGGAGGTACAACATTAATAGCAGGCAGGATTCTGCAATGGAGAGCACTGCATGGGCTCAGTAACACTTCTGTCAACCATGGCCAGTGAACACAGTTTGTTGCTTCATCCCAAATGCAAGTTAAAAGTCTGCAATGCGAAGATTAATATGTGTATAAACAAGATCCAGAAACACTGCCACATCCTCTGAGCCTGGGCTCATATAAGATTAACTGAGACAAAGTAGAAAACTTTCCTGTCGTCTAACTAATCAAAATAGATTGGAAATAATGGATGCCGCGTCCTCCTGGCTGAAGAGGGTAAGACTATCCAGCTTGTTATCAGAGTTCAAACCATCCAAAGACCAGTATCCCTGATAGTACGAGGGTCTATCAGAGCATATGGCATAGGTAACTTGCACACCTGTGAAGATATCAAATGAGCGATATACATATACATGTTTTGGGGCAGTGTATACTGTTGTCTAAACAGCTTTTTCAGGGAAAGCCTTTGTCAGCAAGACAATGCCATACATCACATTTTGTATGTATTTCAATCACGAAGACTTCGGATTTAAGGAAAGTAGATTTATTAACAATGCAATGACATTAAATAAATTCAGTATTTGGCGATGACTCCATCCTCGAGGACCCTAAAGCGAAGTGGGGCGCTGATCTGCCTGGGTAGTAGGCAGGGGCGAAGCCATTCCCTGTTGGACAGAAGGGTCATATGGATGAAGTAGATGCTGAAGAGGCTGGAGTCAGAAGTTGGTGGTGGTGGGGAGGCGGTGGGCGATGCGGAATCTGTGCAACACCAGACAGGAACACGTCAGAAGCATATATAGAGAAGACTGAAGGCGTCAATTGGGTAAGCGTAACTGCTTGAGAATCCTACGTCTCGTGATTGAACTTTCGTTTACACTCCTATTACAACAACATGGCTCTGTACTAAGAGTCTGGATGCTAAACTGACCTGCCTGCAAAACAGACCTGTCACCCATTGAAAGTATCTGATGCATTATGAAACAGAAAGATTGACAAAAGAGGCCCTCAAGTGTTGAGCCAATGAATTCCAGCATCAAGCAAGCATGGGTAACCATTTTGCTTTCAAAACTACTGAATTTCACTGCAGTTCCCAAATCTTTACAGAATGTTGTTAAAATAAGAGGTGATGCAACACAGCGGTAAACATTTCCCTGTTCCAACTTATTGGAAACATGTTGCTGGCATCAAAATCAAAATGAGCATATGTATTTTTCAAAAATAAATACATTTATCAGTTTCAACATCTGATATGCTTTCTTTGACCTGTTTTCAATTAAATATACGGTTTAAATGATATGCAGATCATTGCAGCCTATTTAATTTTACGCAGCGTCCCAACTTTTTTGGAAATGGAGTTGTACCATATTGGATATTGCCACTGGAGCTTGTTTCCTCCTGAGTTTTCTTTCCATGTGATTTTCACGTGAGAAGACCAGTTCACATGATGTTTCATAAGCGATGTGATTTCAAGGTGCACCAACATCCCTTGAAATATAGGCAAAAATATAGGCTGTCCCTCTAATGTCTCCCTTAAGGTGGATGATTTGCTATGAACAATTTAACATGATATACTGCTCATTTATAGTCGCACATGAGTGCACTGTCCAGACTCCCTTTTGGGACTTAAATGGAGACAGATACTTATTCATTAAGACATTTTCATCTGCAGACATTCTAAATCCAAAAAGTGAAATCCATTAACCTTGTTCTGAGCAGGCCGTATGGTGTTACGGCCAACAAGCTGTAATCACTGTCAGAGCAAAGTAAAACTGAAAGCAGGTCAGACAGCTGGCTTACCTAAACTTGAATTATTTTCCACATACTGTGCAATTAAGACGGATTTGATATGATCAATTTGCAGAAATCTCTTGAAAGCTTTCACAGTTCTGATTTGGACATCAGTGTTTGTCAGGAGGTAAGCAAACAAACCCTGCATTTACCAAACATATGCTCAACACACCTGAAACACATGTACAATATCCTCGGAGGAATTTATGAAATATCCAACATTATGTCATACAAATGACCAATGCTCTTATTCTACAGCATATTATCTCAATCTTGTTCTATTATGTTCTGTTGGTTTAACTCTTAATCTTAAATAACTTTGAATAAACTGTCATTAATTTTCTTTTGAACGCAATTACCTTTTCGTATCAGGATGATTCAAAAAGTCTGCTTTCCTGACAGGATGCACTCCTTAATTTATCTGTGTATTCTGAAACCAAAACAAGGCAACTATTTCCAGGAAATTGAATGGTTTCCTGGTCTATTTTATATCACCATGTGTGCTTGTAAATGCACAGTGTGCAATGATATGGATCTACACATGTCAAATACTCACCTTCAGAGATGACACATGAAATAGAACAGATCAGGAAGAGGAAAAAATTTAGGTAGATGAAGAAGAGGACAGAAGATCTTGACAACACACAAGAAATATATTGCGCTATAGATGGAGCTGTATGGAAAGACAAGGTGCAAAGTATTGTGGCCAGCAGTATTGCAATTGTGAGAAACATGGTGAGATGCATCATTGTACTCTGTGACAGATATCTAGCATCTCAGAAAATATAGCAAATATTGCAAAGTGAAGGAAATGTCACATTCTGGGTGAGCAATTAAAATATTGAATGCTGCCCAGGTAATTACAGGCAGCACTCACCCCAGTTTAATTCATTACAGCAGGTATTGAAATGCAAGGCCATTACCTTAAAGTAATTCAATATTTGAACTTCAGCTAGGAACAACATGAACCAGTACAGACTAAATCTCATGATTAATTCGTGCAGCAGAACATTTAGAGAATTTAGTCATCAACTGGCACTAGATGTTCCTGCATCTAATCAAAATTTCAAGCAGGGAAAGACAGGAGGTTTAACCAGATTTAAATGCCAACCACCAGCATTTCAATGGAAATGAATACAACTACTCAACCTTGGTAAAGAACTTGAATTGAAGTGTTATTGATCATGACGGCCATCGATACATTTTTTTATTGAAGTTTATTATGCACAGTTTGGGTGTGATTTATTTTTACTTAGGTTTTGAATACAACCCCAATTCAGAAAAGAGACACATCAAGAAAATGCAAAAATCTAAAAGGATGTGATGATGTGGTGACAATTTGATTGCAGCAGTGTCTCAAATGTTGGCACAGTCAACTTTTTACCTCTTTGTAACATCACAACGTCTTTAAAAACAGTAAGCATTTAGAAACTGAAGACAACCAGTTGCTCAACTCTTTCAAGGTGAATTTGCACTCATTCTCCAAGTATGCAGGTCTTCAGCTGTACAACTGTACGAGGCCTGCACTGCTGAATATTTCACAATGAGCATTTTTCAACTGTAGAGGGACCAGGACTGCAGGCAGGCCAAACTCACACCCATAGTCTCTGTTTACGTACATAGCCATGCACTTTGGTAATCCTACCAAAATATGTTTTGTAGTGGTTATGCTCTTTAATACAGACACATTCCAGGAACAGAAATCTCTAGATAGCAGCATATGTGGCTTCAAAATTTGTAAATATTTATAGAAATATCTCTGCATTAATGGTGCTATTGTAAATGAGCAATTCACCCATGCCATGTATGCTGACCCTCTCCCATACCCTGACAGACATTGGCTTTTGGATCTGATGCTGATGGCAGCTTGGTTTATCCTTAACATCTTTGGTTCAGAGAGTGTGGCGACTGTTTTTCCAAAAACCGAATTAATTTTTGACTCTCCAAATTACAAAAATTCTTCCACTGGATGACTGTTCATCTCACCTGACACCACACTCAGAGAGGTTAGCAGTACTTTTGGACATTATTGATGTATGGAAATGGGGTTGAACCTCTATGGATTGCTTGCACCTCAGGCAAATGTAATTTTGGCGGTTGTTTAATTTGGGATGATCCATACAATATATATTGTGCAAAAGGGTTTAATTATGGTTTGGGAAAAGCATGACAAAATTAATGTTTTCAGGATTGTTCCGTTATGTAAAAGGAGGCACAAACCTACTTAAGCATTATGTTGAGCATTGCGCAACAACTATCACCACGGAGCAACATGAAACAATTTTTCATAAGATTTTTACCTGCAGCAATGGCAGCGCTGGTATGTTTACAGTTGATATATGTTCAAATTTACGTGGGTGTCTGTTCATGGACAACTCTTGTGAACACAATGACATCGTAACCCTTCAAGATGCAGTCAAAAAACATTACAACTGAGCGGTTGGGTTAAAAAAAGAAGGCTGAGTTTGAATATAGGTGTGGTCTGAGCACGCGGATTATAGATGATCATAACAGGAGGTTCCAGGGTTTTGGTGATACAGTTGAGAATTGGGTTTGCTGATCCGTGTATCATCAGTGCATATGCAATGACAAATCCAAGCAGTGCCAAGACCGGTTCTTCTATCCTCCGCTGAGACTAAAAATAGCCATCATTGAGGAGTGTGCATGTGGGGGTGCTATCCGTCAGCAAGATTGCCACTTGGCAGGATTGGCAGTGGGGGCTTGGGCCAGGCGGCAGGTTATAAAATATTCAAACTTCAATATAACTCTGTCAGCAAAGTACTACCAGAAGTGATGGAGCTGTCTCGGCCTCCATTAAAGCTGGATACTCTGCAACCACAGTTTCCACACAGGTAATACGCACATTCTTACAATACAATAACAGGATTCTGAGAGCAATCTAGGTGAGCTTGTGTGGCTGAAATTACATATTGACTTCATTAGAAAAGAGCACGTCTTGTGCAGCTCTACTTTGACAGATAAAAAAGCAACTACTTTTTCAATATATTAGCGATTCAAAGCTTATGATTTTCTGATTGAGACACAGGAAATGTGGTTTTCAGGATCCAAACTTCCCTTATATTTCATTATCCTATGCAATATTTATCCCTCCAACTGAACTTGAGTTTTTATGCCAGCACTGAAACCCTCAATGTGCAGTATATTAAATTGTTATGTATGGACACAGGGGGTGGGCAACATATCCATTGCACCATTGAAAATTGCTTGAACTTTGAGGCCTCCGGATTACATTATTACAAAAGCACCTAAATAGTTTTCTTATGGTTAATTTGAATTATAATTTGTTGCCTCTGTTTCCTTAAAAGCAGCATTTTGCTTGGCTAGTTTTCAAAACAAGATGGCGCCACAAACAGAGATCCAAAGAGGCCAAGTAGTGGGTGCTCTAATCGCAGGTGCTATGATGGCAAAAACAGAAAAATTACTTAAGCAACAGCAATGAAATTAACTGCATCACCAGGCCAAAGCTCTGCTGCAGGTGAAGGCAAACACACATGTAGTCGGAAAGTTGTTCATAATCACAGAACTACAGCTCTGATTATTACCACAGAATTTGTACAATCTACAATCTAGTCTGAACAACAATACATCTTATGCTTCACAAAGCAGCTGTGTATGCGTCCGCATGAAGTGAGTTAATGAGTGTGGCCTTTTTGACTTATCTTGTCGCTCTTTATGTTTCTAATTGCATCACAAGCCTTTGATCCCTCCCCTTAGTGAAAGAAGGCATTCATTTTTTTTACTGGACACTGCCCATTTGCAATTACATCTCATTTCTTACTTCTGGTAGCCCTATGTTTAAGAGCCTCTATTTTATTATTTAAATGGTAATTAAACTTGATTGATGATATCCAACCAGCCTCCACGTCCTCCCTAGATGTTCTACCAGGAGAGTCATCAGTGCAGAGCCTTTGAGAGTGATATAAATCAGGGGTTCTCAACTGGTCTCACATTGGGACCCAAATTTTCCCATGGTCATTTCGCTGTGACCCACTTTTATAGAATCGAAGCCAAGCCAAACAGCCTTTGAAAAAACATATGCAATCTTTTTAAACATACATACACATTTATTTATATGTGCAAAGTGCATTTCAGAGCTCATTAAGGAAATGAGGAACAAGAAAACTGCATTAGTGAATAAAATACAATAAAATACCAACACGAAATAAATAAGGCCACAAAACTAAATATTTCACTTTTATGAATATTTCTGCATACAGAGCACAAAATGAGGAGGAACATGACAACTGAATGTATAAAAGTGAATAAACTGAAATGACAAAACTGCACAAAATAAATAAGGCCACAAAACTAAATATTTCACTTCTATGAATATTTCTGTATTCAGAGCACAAAATGAGGAGGAACATAAAAACTGCATGCATAAAAGTGAATAAAATAAAATAATCAAAACTGCACAACATAAGGCCACAAAACAAAATATATCGCATCTATGAATCGCTCTGCATTATACGCACAGCGTATTACTGCCCACCACAGGCCAGATGTATTATGATACAGCTTGAAAACGCAAAAAAAAAAAAAAAAAAAAACATCTATTTCACACAAACTCGCACTTCAAGTTCAAGCTCCTATCGTCACTCGTGAGCTAAACTCTGCTCGCTTCTTCCTCTTCCGCTCAACTCCCCCTCGACTCTTCAGAACCTCAACACAACAATCGAAGTGAACGGCAATCAAATGATGGTTACCATGGCTCCAGAGTCAGACACGCAGTAAACATTATTCACCTTATTATGATTATTTATTGCCAAGGAGGTGTATGTTTTTGCCAGCGTTGGTTGGTTTGTTTGTTTGTCTGTTTGCAGGATATCTCAAAAACGGCTGCATAGATTTTAACCAAACTTTGCACAATGTTAGAGTAGCACAAAAGGAACAAGTGATTAAATACCATATCTAGGCCAAAGAAAAGCTGAGATGTACGCCAAAGTTCAAAATTTCAAGTCTTTCCAATGGGCCAGATTTCCAATCGCCTTGTTTTGGGGTTTTGCTGCCACCTGGCGGTGAAATGCAGCAATACCCTACATCAGCCAGCAAAAATAACTCATGCACAGAGTTGCCTTGGCATGGTGGAGGTGCTGCGCTCTCTGAGTGCTCTTGTTATTTTATTTTTTAACCAGCTGTCCGCAACCCACTCAGAATGGGTCCGCGACCCAAAGTTGAGAACCAATGATATAGATTATGACCTCTCAAGTCAAGTTCAAGACATGTATACCGCAGTTAAAACAACCACAGTTGACTGCAGTGCGAAAAAAGCTCAAAATATCACAATTAACAAATATAAATGTAAATATTTGATAACAACAAAAGAAAAAAAAATAATATTACAGTATAAAAATAAAATTATTAGAGCTAAACAGACAAAGAGCCAAGGTGTCAAGCTTGACTTGAATTGAATACCATTGAGAAGTGAGCCTTCAGAAATGACTTAAAGGTTTCTAGGATCTGAGCAGACCAAATATGAATGGGAAAACTGTTCTAGAGATTAACGGCTGTTGCTGAAAAGGATCAGACACCTCTGTTTTTGAGCCTGGATCTCAAAACATCTGCTAAGCAGTGGCGTAGCCAGCGGGCGTGCCAAAACCCGTCCCTTTATGACAGCAATAAATCCTGGCAAGTTCTCAATCATCTTCCATGATTGACGCTTTTTCCAATTATCGTAATTGGCAACTGAAGACACGGTTTCTCTCCATATGTGATCTAACAGTGATGAAATCATGGGCTAAATTCAGTACAGTTGCAGAACAAGAACAGAGAATTAGGTATTATTACGATAATTGGAAAACGCGTCAATGAAGGAAAATGATTGAGGACTAGCCAGGAGTTATTGCTGTCATAAAGGGACGTGTTTTTGCACACCTGCTGGATACGCCACTGCGGCTAAGTAATATGGCATCAGCCAATATTACACCTTTATTAACACCTTTAAAACAAGCATTGGAAGGCTGATGGATAGAAGCCTGACTCTGTGGTTCTATGGTCCTGTTTTCTTTTTCTTATGACTGTTCTCTACCCACATATACAGAATTACAATGGTCAAATAGAGCAGTAATAAAAGCATGAATAATTCTCTCAAAATCCTTGGGTGAGACATATGACTTCACCTTGGCTAGAAGCCTGAAAAAAGTAGTTTTGGCAACTGAACTAATCCATCCATTCTCCGCCCATGAACTGAACTAATCTGCATGTCAATTTTGAACCGGCTGTCAAAAATCACACCAGGATTCTAAACAAAATATCAGTTGTAAGATGCTAAGCGGCCAAGAACACCATGGAGTCATCCGGTAGGTTGTTCAAACACAATGGTATCAGTGTTATTTCCATAAAGCCTGAGAAATATTAACTCCATCCTGGTTTTGATATCTTTAAAAGAGTTCAACAGAGACTGTGTAGGGGAGCATAAGGTAATAACGGACTTACTTTTTGAAAGCACCATAGCTCCTTAACTAGCGGTTTTATGCCAAAGCCCTTCCCGTGTTAGACGAAGGTGGGGTACCCGCAGTAGCGGTTTTAGGCACGGGCGAACAGGGCAGCCGCCCGGGGCGCCACGAGCGCTTGGGTAAAAAAAAAAAAATTGTATCATATCGCTGCAATCGGCACATTGGCGCCCCCTCACTGCAGGCGCCCTGTAACTGCAGGCGCCCTTGCTTGCTGAGAAGGTGCCGTCCACAGAAGCCAGTAGCGGTTTTAGGCACTGGCGTAAATGTTCTGTCTATCATATCACTGTGTGGGCAATTGGCGCCCCCTGACTGCAGGCGCCCTTGCTTGCTGAGATGGTGCTGTGCACAGGAGCTGTGTGTGTGAGAAGGGGGAGGGGACGGGAGGGGAGGGGGCGCGGGGGACAGATCACCTCTGCTCTGGGTCCCCAAACGCAACGCAATGCCAAGGGAATATACTGTATAGAGCAATACTCTAATGCAATTAGTGGGCTAAAGTCAGTCACACATCAACTTTCTTCCACAAAACATACATGTCATAATATTATAAATACAGGTTTATAATTCCTGCACGTTTTTTTTCAATTGGGCGAAAAATGGCTGATACAGTAGGCAGACGATTATGTGGTCACCAAGGTGAATTGGTTTACTCCTGGTCGTGAGTGACAGTGTTGGGGGATGGGATCATGGGAAATAGATTGACTGTCACTGTCGAGTGAAAGATGGAGAGAAAAAGGCCAAAGCCATCAGGGGCCCAATTTAGAAAAAGAAGAAAAGAGGAAGAGGAGAAACGCTCAAAAGATAAAGGTGTGCAGGCAGCTATGTTCCCTCTGTATGATTACGGTATCCATGCCATTAATGAAGGGCTAACGTATAACTGGTGGTGTAACTCTTACGTTTGCTAGCCTTCTAGCTTTGATGCGTACTATACTTAACACTAATTCGGTCTGAACACGAGATCTAATTTCAGCACAAGATTTGCCTTTGCAACAAAACTAGTTAAAGTTCAGTTATTATTTATTTCTATCATTTGGGTTAATGTTGAGCCCTGTAATTAGGTAAGCCCGTTGAGCCCTGTCATATGGTAATTTAATGACAAACATTTGTCGTGTGATACTACTCATAGTTCGCATAGTTCAACCATAGTTTAGCATAGTTAACCAGTCATAACTAAACGTTTGCCAAAATCGTCTTGATCGGGCGCATCCATAAACACATCAGGCTTAAACTCAGTCATGATGAATAAAATTTGCTGGTGTTTGTAGACAATTAAACAGTCAAAATATATTACTATGCTTACGATTATTTTTTTTTTTTAAGAGTAGTTCAGATCCCGCACGAGCCCTCAATTTTTGTTACGACACATAACAGTTTGTAAGATACGAGTGCCGAAACTAAAATAACACCAGCAAATTTTATGGAATTACTTACAACTTTAATAAATAAATAAAAAATAAGAATTATTTACAAGTTATTTTACATTAGATAACAGTTGTCAGTGCTGTTACCCAGTAGTAGACTGGAATAAGAACAAGAGGGGAATTTGCCTTCCTCACACAAAAGTACCGATTTAAGTACAATAGTAACCACGAAGTTACTTACAAAGTCTAGAAATCACTTCTGCTATTTTCACTGCAAGTCCTGGATGTTAAAACCCCTGGATTGGAAATTCCCCTACGGAACCATATCTCTTTTTTTTTTACGGAGTATAATACAATAAAGGCAAATCATATATGATCACAGCCTGTCAACCAAAAGTGCATTAAGCGCACATCTCAATCCAGGTAGACCCAGAAAAAATCCCTGTCACTACTGCTCCACTTCCCCCTCTCGTATCCGTCACCGCCAAGCATAGAATTTGAGGCAGTAGCCAAGGATGTATTTAAAACATCAAGAAACTGAAAAATTATGAAAACAGTCGAAATAACATTGTACAAAAATTACTGCATGAATCAGTGAAGCATCAGCCTACAAGTCACCAGAAATGTCCTTCCTCGACAACTGTCAAAACTAGAGTATAAAAGATGCTTTCCTGCCACCTTATAAGGTGGCTTATTAAATTAAACATAAAACTGAAATACCACGATTTTTTATAAAGTGACCTCAGGTTTGATAAGAAAAAAAAAAGTCCAAACCCAATGTTTCAAATTGGGGCCGAGTTGTGTCACAGAACTTAGACAAGGTTCATCATAACGCCAAATAAACAGATGAATGTTTCAAAAATAATCTTGCATCAGAACAGTGCAGTAAGAACCCTCTCTGAACAGGATTTTTTGACATCAGATGCATGGGGCAATTGAAAGCAATTACCCCGTAATAATCTTGATGAGGGAAACGGCCTCTCCCATGCATACGGTGTACACTACCTGCATTTGTTTCATCAGAAAGTGAGAAGTGATATATGCCGAATCTATCAAACTTGTAATATAAGTGCATCATGTATTCAGTTTTCATTAACCAAACAAACTAGTCGAACTCAAAACCAGATTGAGATGGTCGGATTTACCTTTCGATCGAATATTATTGTCCTCATGAGAAAAACAATGAAATGCGGCTACCATGCAAACACATTTCCTACCCTCAATTTCCTTGCGCAAGAAGGATACTGGCATCCATTGGGAAGTAGAAGAAATGGGCCTGTCCGTTATTACCCTGTTCTCCCCTACAGACACATAGATTTGAATATCCTCAGCAAAACAATGAAAAGGAAAATAATGTTTCTTAAAAATGGACCCTGAGGGTAGCATATACAATGAAGATAGGGTGGGGCCCTAAATGGAGCCGTAAGAGACCTCACAAGTAAGCGAGGCCGTAGTCAAAGAATATTTGCCAGAGTGAACCAAGAAGCTCCTTTCTGTTAAAAATAACTGAAACCGTTGGAGGACAGCATGTCCCAGCTAGCTAGCTCGCTTAAGTAATGTTATAGCAGCTTAATTTTGCCTGCAGAAAGCCAGAGGAAAAGTTCCTCGGTTCGAGTAATGTTAGCGCCTTCGTTAGTTGAGGAGCTGACCCGTTTTCTTGATATACTTTTAAGTGGTAGTTTAACTACCAGCTATCTTGTCCACAGTAGCAAATGCACAATCGCACATATTGCCTTTGCTCATATTTCGCTTTTTGTCCATAGTCTATGCCCATTATTATGGGTTGCTATTAAAATATATCTAGCTAACTATCTTGTTAATAATAGCCAATGCCTATATTGCCATGGGTCTTTTTTTATAGTTACCCCTATTCATGAGAGTAATAGCTAAATGTAAAGTAATGTAGGTTGTTGCTTATTAAATTAATTGGTTGGTGACGATTCAATAAGTCTGTAAAGCAGCAGACGTGCAACCAGGCAGCCAATAACATTTTGAGTGCTGGCGATAGATAATTAAGGCAGCACATGTCTGCAGTAGCTATTTAATTTGTTAAAAGACCAAAAATCATTACAGTCAGTAAAGTGCTATGGTTGGGAACTGAGCTGGGGTTTATGAGAGGTTGTATAATAATAATCCATAATTCTTAGCTACACATGCTCACTCTCTTGCACACATGCTATCAAACTCTTGAATGTTTGGGGGAAGGAGATGTGTCAGAGGGGCCCCATGCAGGTCAGTGCCTGGGCGTCCTATATACCCTCAAATCACCTCTGCCAAGCAAAAGCAATAAAACTGTGGGGTCATACTGCATTCAACAGTAGTTTAGACATATGAAATATAATGGCGATTCATGAAATGGTCTTAATTCAGCAATGGATGCCATTTTTTTTTTTTTTAATTTGGCATCTCCTATCCGACCCAAATCTAGACTGCCTAATTGGAGAACTATGTACAAGCTCACTTGTATGCGACCCCATGTTGCCAACTCGGGAGAGAGGGACAGTTCGCAGCTCTCCTCCGAAGAACGCACCCGTAACTACTGCTTCTTTACGCTCAAAGGTCGAAACTTCGCAAGTTCAGAATGAAGGCAGAGGATACCGAAACAATGAGCAAGCTTAGAATCTTATTGACGAATGCTGGGCTGGCTAACAGGAGGCGCTGGAGCAACAAACAAAGGTACGTTTCTAATATCCCAACCGGGATGTCCTTTCCCAAGTTATTTCCCTGCAGCGCGAAGCTAATTGTGCACTGCTCTGAAAAGCCTTCCAACTTCTGACGACTGGTGCGACCAGAGATTGAACCAGCATAGTAGTGGTCACTGCTGCTCCACAATGCGGCACCTTAAGCGAGCAAACCAACCTGACAGCCTGCCTGCCGTGTTTTTAAAAACCTGCAAACTCCACCCCTCCTCCAATGAGTCAGTTTGTGGCCAAAAAACACAATGACCCACTAGGTCAACATCCAGAGAGGACTGCACTGTAACATACTTGTACATTCAACTTTCAATCCACGCAGGATTGGAACATATTACCCGCAAATATAAGGCCCTGCAGTACACTTGGACTGTTCTAAAAACTTTGAAAAACCTATTAAAAAAACAGCAGAGCTGTACCCACAACAAAAGTTTCAGCTAATACATGTTACTATGTCCATTTATTGAAATATGGACTTTGCATTTACTGATTATTCCTTGCCACTAAGTGGAGTGGCGGATATTACAATGGAGCCCGTGAGTCCCTTCGTCCTTCCATCTGGCTGTCCGTCCATCCAGATAAGTATGGACAAGTTTTTCTGAAACTAGTTTGAAATTTTTTGCAAGTATGTTGCTAATCATGACCTTTTTTCGGTTCAATAGGGGTTGGGTATATTGATGACAACATATTCTTGTTTTTTAAAGCTGCTGAAATGTTAATGTTTCTTAACATAAAGGACTTTTTTCTTTTTTCCTCAGTTGTAATTGTAATGCTTTTTCCTTCCAGGGGACTACAAACAAAAATCAGAGTCTTGATAAACTCTGACACATTTACATTGAAATGCAAACTGAAATGCTGCTTAGTGCTTACTGTGTAATTTCCCTGTCATATAAATAAATAAAACTATAAGATTTAAGAGATAATCCATCTAGTGGTCTCTGAAGCAAAAAGCATATGTTGGTCTCTTTCAAAATGTCCCTGGTGAATTTAACATCTTCACTTGCATTTTAAACATTCAAAACCTTTATTCAATTTTGGACAGTTAATCCAACGCCACTGGCATAAACTGTGGTGCAATCAATGTAGCTGCAACGGCGTACAGATGCTGTTACAGGCCCATGTAGGCAGAGGTGTAAAATCCAGGGGTCAGAAAGTAAAAGTCCTGCCAAGTGTTTCTCCCTCCCACAGAATGAGCTGATCACTGATATTGGCTCTATATCCTGCTTGAAGTAAATCCAGGTGGTTGGAATAAAGTTCTGGTGAGGATTTTTACTTTCTGAACCTGGACTTCACAGCTCTGCATGTCAGAAGGAAAATTTTGTCATCTCAGTATCACAGGTGGGCCCTCTCATTCAATTGACCACTACAAGCACTACTTTTCTTCAAAAGTAACCAAACATCGATAAAGCTCAAACTAGTTGTGAGTATGTCTAACTTTATATACCACCTTTTGTATAACATATAAAGTTTTGAGTCACAGCCAAGTTTTATGTTTCTTTTCTGAAATGTAACATAATTGCCTGGGTTTTTGAAAATAAATTATATTTTTCCAGCCCACCATTTATTTAACTTGGTTGGTTTCTTAAAAGAAAGTTTGCAGTGAAATAGTTTTTTCCATTGACCTAGCTCTCTGTGATTTGTGATAACTTGTATGGACATCAATTTTTCTTAGCCTTTTAGCAGGAGGCACGTATTCTACAACCCTAATTCCAAAATAGTTGGGATAAAGTGTAAATTGCGAATAAAATCAAAATGCAATGACTTTCAAATCACACCAGCCAGTGTTTTATTCACAATAGAAAAGAGATAACATAGCAAATGTTGAAACTGAGAAACTACAATTTTATCCACAAAATGAGCTTATTTCAAATTTGATGGCTGCTACAGGTCTCAAAAAAGTTGGGACAGGGGCTGGTTTACCATGACGCTCTCTCACCCTAAAAAGCTTATTTAAGTTTTACCACTGATGGAAAAAGAAATTTCAAAATCCTGCCGTTGAAGTTCAACTGTCAAAACAAAGGAGGGCTCCATCGCTATTGTGTTGCCAGGCGTGACGTCATCGGAGTGGTTGGCTCAACTCGTCAAGCTAGCGACGGCACTGAGGAACTACATCCGTTCATTCAAGATGACAGAGAAAGAGGAGCAAATTAAAAAGCGAGTTAAGGGAGACGTGTTTTGTATTGCCCCTGAATGTTCAAATGAATTTTACAGAGGTAAGGATCGGGAGAACCCCGTACATTTCCATCATTTGCCACTTAAACGACCACCTGTGCTCCAACCTTGGCTAGCTGCACTCAAAAGGCAGCACCCACCAGTTAGCAGCAATGCTAGAGTTTGTAGTGATCACTTTGTAGCTGATGACCACATGGAGGAAAAGTTTTTTGATGAGGCCGGAGTACTGGTGACTCGTAGATACAACTGGTTGAAACCAGATGCAACTCCCTCAGTGTTTGACTTTTCTTCCTATGATGCACGGAAGACAGACCGTCCCACGCAGTCCACTAACGTTAGTTCAGAAGTGGCTGTGCACCATAAGGAAAGAGCCCGATGGCATAACTATTTAACAGAACAGGGAGGTGTAATTATACTACCAGCAAATGTTCAACAATCCAGTTTAATGTTCCACTACCCAGTTCAATCTCAATCATGATCATCCTTTCAATTGCTTATAAGACAATAATTTCACGGACCGGCCTTCAATGTGCGGCAGATATACACAAGGAAATAAAATGATACGAACGGCATAAAAACAAATATAAAATTTATTAAGAAAAATAACTCACCATGAGGCTGAATCGGTAGAAGCCCTGAATTTGTTTCTCTGCTACGAGACGATCAAACTATCAGAAGTTCGTCATACATATTCATGCAAAAAAAGCAGGTGAAAATGCGTTTACATCTAACGGCATTAAAGCGAATAAAAAGTTGTGTGTAATGACGCCACATGCTGTTATGCGACTAAAGTGCTGTATTGAATAGATCTGACATTCTAAGCTGTTTCCATTCATTTTCCCACTGAATTGCAGAACCTTCAAGTGAACAAAAGTAGTGTGTTAGCCGATTGATTCAGCTGGTTAGAGGACAGAAAAATAACCCTTTCTGCCTCGTCCTCTGACATTTTCCCTCCTTCTACAATTCGTGAAAACTCTATACTCAAACCACCGAACCGCCAACAAAACACTCCCAAGATGTAGGCAGTGACATAAAATAAAGATTGCGGAGAGTATGCCCAAAAACGTATCATAAATGCATTTAAAAAGTAGATTTTATTTAAAACGGCTGATTTTTAAAAATGTTTCATTTCAGTAGTATGTTTTAAATATATACACATATCCTATGTTGGTGTCTATTCAGTTGTTTCATGTCCTCTTTAACACAGAGTGAAGGCATCTGGGCATTGAGGAGACAAGTCTCTTGAGTTGAGCCATTGGAATTTGATCCCACTCTTCTTTAATACAGGCTTTCAGCTGCCGGAAATTTTTTGGGTCTCCTTTGACAAACTTTTCGTTTCATTGTGCGCCAAATGTTCTTAATCAGTGAAAGATCAGGACTGCAGGCAGGCCAGTTCAGCACACGGATTCTTCTACTATGAAGCCATACTGTTGTAATAGCTGCAGTATGTGGTTTTGCATTTTCCTGCTGAAATACACAAGGCCTTCCCTGGAATAGATGTCGTCTGGAGGGAAGCATGTGTTGCTCTAAAACCTTTATATACTTTTCAGCATTCATGGTGCTTTTTAGAACATGAAAGTATCCCACACCATATACACTAATGCATCCCCATACCATCAGAGATGCTGGCTTTTGAACTGAATGCTGATAACAGGAGGGATGGTCTTTCTCCTCTTTAGCCCGGAGGACACAACGCCCATGATTTCCAACAAGAATGTCAAATTTGGACTTTTTTTGACCACAAGACACTGTCACTTTGCTACAGTCCATTTTAAATGAGCCTTGGCCCACAGAACACGGCGGCGCTTCTGGATCATGCTCAACAATGGCTTCCTTTTTGCATGGTAGAGTTTTAGATGGTATCTGTGGATGGCACGGCGGACTGTGTTTACAGACAGACCAGGCGATCAGCAGTGCCAATTCAAAAAGGTCTGGCAAGTGTGTTGGGTCTAATCTTTTTAAGTCAGGGCTGTTCCCTTCGTAGCCCGGTATGCGAGCACCAATGCTCTAAATGTGATGCAAGCCATAACAGGCAGCTAGTCAAGGGCAGTGAGAGGGGAGTGATGTGGGTGTTTTTGGGGAGAATGTAGAGCAGGCAAGTTGTGGTATTCTGGATTGCCTGCAGGGGTCTGATTGCAGATGCCAGAAGGCCAGCTTCCCTGAGGCAAATTCGGACAGATTGTGCTGAGATTTTTCACTTGTGTAAACCAGCTGTTTCATCAGCGGTCCATGCAGCTCGTCTCAGATGATCTCGCTGTTGAGGAAGTTGATGTTGCGGTCCTGGGCTGGTGTGCTTGTGAGGCAGGTCGGACAAAGTTCCAAAATCTCTGACACTGAAAGCGGCATATGGTGGAGAAAAGAGCATTCATTCCTCTGGTAATAATGCTATAGGACATTGCTACAGTCATCATATCAATTGCATGATCACTTAAAATGCAGATCCTGGACCAAATTAGTCTTTTTTTGTCTGAAAGATTGTGCCTTTATTTATCAAATCCTAAGGGTTATTTTCCCAAGGGTGGTGTGTGGATAGAACAATTTTTGAAAATTACCAGAACCGTCTGGAAAAATCCCCGGGGACTCTTTAGCTATATTGATCCAGATTTGTGACGTCACCTACAGTTCCTCCATATCCAGGGTGGTGAGATACCCTGTGCCTGTACTGATCAGTGTGCGGTCACTGACATTTACGGATTGCAGGTAAACAACAGTGTATCTGATATGGAATCGCCGTCTGTCCATGATATTGTCTCGGAATACTTCAAATACTTCAAATAACGCCCAAAATCACAAAAATAAACACAATAAACAATAATGCAACCTCCAAGTATATCCACTATCAACAGAATGACCAGTGCCACCTATGGGCTGAGGGAACCACACGTGATGTCAGAAAAATTAATTTTCCCCGGGAGATTCAAATCACAAGCTTTTTTCATGTTAGACAAATTCTGCCAAAAATACTAATATTAAACCAGATATATCTGATACTGACTGATGTGTTATATTTGTTAAAATGCGTAAAGTGACTAAATGGATGCATTTTACATTTTAAATGGATATGCACTTTAAATCTTAAATTATCTGTGTAATGGCATTGTAAATTAAACACCCATGGGTGGCTACTGACAGCATCATATGGAAAACCTGAGCAGTGATCATGGTTTTTAATTTAAATGACATGCCTCGCTTTTGCTGGTGAATTACAATGGAGAAACAGAATTCAATGGATATGTTAAAAAAAGTGTAGGAAAAATTTGAGTGCTAAAAGATCCTTGTGCATACAGAACAAAAAATTGATGATGCATTACTTCTCCATATAAAAAAATTGCTGCAAACTTTTTTTTGAAGTGTTGCATTTACATTTTTTCTATGTGTAATGAGGTTCCTGAACTCAAATTTATAAGTTCTTTCAAATAGCTTTTTATTGAACAAAAACAACAGAAAGACGCTTTCACTCATTATAATTTGCTTTGTCTTTGAATTTTTAATTATCAAATGAGTTGTTAATTTAAGTAACCATGTCTGGACAGTTTGACCAAATAGATGGCAATTACTTTTTCAATTTCATTCATCACAATTTTTCCCTTTTTTATATAAGGAAATACCATTTGCAATGTCTTTCAAAATAGGGAGAGGCATAAACAATGGTTTTTGACTTAATGTGGCTCAAAAGGGCTAATTATTCCAAAGAAGTTGATTGATAAAAATGGCAACTTGTCATTAAAATTATAGGATTGCAGCTGTGGTTGGAATAAAAAACCTGCATGCACAGTTGTCCCCCTGGATTGAGTTCGAGAACCATTGCATTAGTGCATAACATTTCACTCCTTTGTGTCAACAAAGGCCCCATTCAGATTAGAGCTATCAGATTCTTTGTTATCCACTTCCAGGAATGCGCTTGGCCACCGCTTTCTGGCTCGGTCTGATCGACCACCCTCAATTGATAAAAACCTAATAAGCCCTGTCCTCTGGAGTTATGCCTAGGGTTCTCATTAAATCTTAATCAGGAAGGATTAATTCCTTGTATCTTATTTTTAGTGGCTAAGGGATGAGCAATCACATCTAGCTAATAACCAAATGTCAACCGCCCATCTACCTTGCCTGCCGGCTAAGTCTCATTTTAAAGAGCTGAAAATTAAGCAATTTTTTAAAATGTTCTGGCAGCTAACCCCTGAAACAAAGTTATTTCATCATAATTGAGCGGCTGCCTGAGCTGCGCTCAACTTTCTCACGTACATATTTCAGAGGTGCCAAAATATGTTTTGTTGCTGTGCGGATTAAGGGAAAAGAGAGCTAAAGTCATCAATATTCACAATAAATCTGTTGGCAGGAGTGTAAGAATCAACCGTGCTAATTTTGCTCTCTTAATAAGTGTAGTATTAAGCAACCACATGATGTTCAGCCCCCTAGCAAGAGGCCAGAAAATCCACTGACAGTATTTAGCAATATTTTAACAGTTGAATGACGTGATATCACTTAAGAGTATGTTTCTATGCGATTATGAAAAATTATGCCTTAAGTTGAAATAATTTAATCTATTTTGTTTTGGGTGTATTTCAGGAACCCTGAATGTTAAGTGAAAAACAGTTTTGTGTCATATCTGCAATATCTTTACTTGCTATGAGGAAAAAAATAAATAAATAATACTCTGGGTGAAGATCCCCTATGTTTGCTGATTCCATGGGTTTTGCTTGGGGTTGTAGCCTTGAATGGACTCAAGGGTAATTTAACCCTGAAGAGATCACTAAGCTTAAGAAATTGTATGTTGAAAAAGCTCAACCCAGCATTTTATTACAACCACCAGGATTTCCTATTCCAGTTCCTAGGTGGAAGTATTAGGACCTAGAAGGGCACTCAGTAGAGCACATACACTACAGGCCAAAAAATATATAATCATTTCATTTCAGTCATTTCACAAAACTTCACTTCAGTCATTTCACAAAGTGACAACAAATTTTTCGTTATTATACGAAATGACTAGTTTCACAATCTGAATATAACATATATACAGTTGTGCTCAAATATTGGCATACCCTGGCTGACTTTGTGAAATATTGCCATTTATTTTGACAATATAACTCATCATACAAAAAACTTGTCTTTCATTAAAGGATAGTGATCGTGTGAAGTCGTTTATCATCACATAGGTGTTTAGATCCTTTTAAATCATCATGATAATTGAAATCACCCAAATGGCCCTGATCATAAGTTTACATAACCTTGAATATTTGACCTTGTTATATAGACACAAGGTGACACACTCAGGTTTAAATGGCTATTAAGAGTTCCACGCCTGTGGCTTTTAAAACTGTAACTACTGCCTCTGAATATTTATTGAGTTAGCTCCCGAGTGGATGCACTGATCTGGCAAGATCAGGACATGACCCAAAGCACAGAAGTAAATCAGCAACAGAATGGCTTCAACAGCAGAAAATATGCCTTCTGGAGTGGCCCAGTCAGAGTCCTGACCTAAATCCTATTGAGATGCTGTGGCATGACCTTAAGAGATCGATTCCCGCCAGACATCCCGAGAATATTGCTGAACTGAGACAGTTTTGTAAAGAGGAATGGTCCAAAATTCCTCCTGACTATTGTGCAGGTCTGATCTGCAGCTACAGGAAATGTTTGGTTGAGGTTATTACTGCTTTAGGTGGGTTAACCAGTCATTAAATCCAAAGGTTCACATACTTTTTCCACCCTTCACTGTGAATATTTACATGATGTGTTAAATAAAAAACATGAAAACATATGTGAGATATTTGTGAGATATTAAGAAGACTGTGTTTGCCTATTGTTGTGACTTAGATGAAGATTAGATCACATTTTATGACCAATTTATGCAGAAATCAAGGTAATTCCAAACGGTTCACATACTTTTTGTTGCAACTGCCAGTTCACGAGCCACTAATTATATATATATATATATATATATATATATATATATATATATATATATATATATATATATATTAGTGGCTCCTGAACTGGCAACTGGGGAGGCTCAAAACAATCCCTTAAAATTAATGATGGTCGCAACTTGTTTTCAATCATTCATTCCAATTACCATTACAGCAACTCCGAAAACGCTAAACGTTATCAGGTGTTGCCAGTTTTCATTTATAACGCATACCGATTACATCTCTGGACTTCTGCATTTTTCTTTACTCAGCGGTTGGAAGCAATGCACGTGCTTCAGAATCGCTTAAATGAAATTAGATCATTCAACATAACTTTATGCAGTTACATTGCTTCCAACCAGGCCCGCCGACAGGAGGGAACAAACGGGTATCTTGTCCCGGGCCCAGGGAGGAGGGGGGCCCAGAACTGGGCCCTCATGAAATTGTGGAATAATTATTCTATTTTATTTCAAAATATGCCTATTTGTGGAAGAAATGTATATTACTTGCATTAAAGAAATGATTTCTAATTGTTTTTACCTTTATTGTCCTTGAAATAGGGATCAAGAACCCCCTGCCACTCCCAACACAAAAATGGTTTGGCCTGTGATCAAAAATGCGATGTCATTTGATTTGCGCTTCAGTCTGCCGACGTGTGTCAGTGTGAGTCAGGGGCACAAAAAAACAAAGAAAAAGAGAAGAAGAAACCAGGAGCCTTAGGGATTCACTAAATACATATTTTAAAAAGGTTCTTCTGATGATGCAGGTACGAGTAAAGGCAGGGCAGAGCCAGATAAGACACAGAGCAGCCACCGTTTTCCAGCCCCGTTAAGTCACCCGGTCCAGCTTTTCTTGCCCCCCCGCCAGGCTAAGCGTCACGTGTTTATTTATTTTACTGTAAATAGGTTTATATGCACCAAAATAGGGCCCTATGATTCAGTGACGTGCGGTAGAGGGTAGTTTGGTGAGGCAGAAACCTCCCCTTTGCTCGATTAGCAATTAATTAAATGTTTAAAGGATATACAGAATTACCGAGAGCCGAGAATTTTTCCGAATTGATTATTCAGATTTCCATCCTTGCAGTCACAAATTGCAGCGTATACGTGAATTAAGTCATTACCTCCTCTATCAGTATCAGGCCTCCTATAGGCTTGGTCTTAATTGTTGTGATTGTCAATCATTAATAGTACGTGGGAACAGGTTCACAAAATCCTGTGATTAAAGTCTGTGTGACTGTCTCACCTCACCATCTGCAGTTTTGTGAGCATTTCGGTATACTGAGTAATAACGCCGCGGAAATTTAAACTGCCTGTCATTCTGCCGAATAGTCTTACTAAACTAGTTAAATTTAAGTCAAGAGCCCATCAGCCACACGGGACAACAAGCTATTTTATGTTTAAAACGTTCCGTTCCTTATCGCGCTGATGGGACCGGAGCATATACTGTGTCAAAAGATGGACGCAGCACTCCGGTCTGAAAAAAGCCCATACGGAAGTACCGTAAAATGGCATTCTGTTTAATGGCCAGCAGATGGCGACGTCGGTGGTTGCTGAAAGAAGTTCAATGCTATAGAAGACTATGAGAAAATGACCCTACTTTCCCACCTGATTTTTCATTTAAATAATAATTTTTCACATTATCTTATGGTAGCTATAGCAAGTTTTAAGTCTCCTTTGATATATCATAATGTTCATTTTTGTAAAGTATGGTCCCAAGTAGATGAGAATAAAGAATAAAGTCAGAATATTCTCTAGAGGCGTGGCTATCCTCTGGTCCTTGTCCGATACGGTCAGATCCACCTCTCACGTCCCTCCCCGGATCTTGATTCTCGCTCTCGTCCAACAGAAATCACATCCGGTTTCAAAATGACAACATGGCGCAATTCAAATTGCCAAAATCAAGGCTTCCTTTATGGTATGCTGAAACTAATGGGTGACGTCACGGTTGCTTCGTCCATCTTTATATAGCAGGGATACTCACTCTTTTCCAGAATGAGCCGCAGTGGGTGCAGGCTTACATTATAACCATGCAGTTACACACCTGATTCTACTTATCAAGGGTCTATGGCAAAAGCTTTAAGGGTTCATTAGTAGAATCAGGTGTGGGACAGGTTGGATAGAGCGAAAGCCTGCACCCACTGTGGCTCATTCTGGAAAAGAGTGAGTATCCCTGTTATATACAGTCTATGGACCAGAGGTTGGGGTGAGTAGGTGGGGGCGGGGCCCATTCAGAGTATTTTATCCCGGGCCCGGCCAAGGCAGTCAGCGGCCCTGCTTCCAACCCCTCCATGCACAAGGACTTCAATTCCGCGGGAGAATCCTGTACATTGCTGACTACAGCAGAGGAACGTAAATATGCCACTTAAACTTACACAGAATACGCAAGAGTTGAAAGGTATGGGTTATGAATGAAAACTGGCGATTGTTTGGTTCGGGACGAATGGTGGCTACAGAGTACGCGCTGTGACCTCGAAAATTTGTATGGTAAAAGTACTCACCTCCAAAAATTCCAAAAATAACTCAAAAGCAAAAGCATCTTTCTCTATGAGTTTGTCAAAATTTGGCACCGGATTACGTTATTGCGTTTCTTTTTTTGGTCACTATGTATGTATGTATATATATATATATATATATACATATATACACACACACACACACACACATACACACACAAGGCAATGAAAATGCTACACTCTAAATTTTGGTTTATTTTTGCTCAGGACCTGAGTAGTCCAATTTGAGTTCTTAAGTGACCATTGGGGTCACAATGTTTACCTCGTTACATTTGAATGATCATCATGTAACACAACAGTGTGAGTTGGACTCTCGTCAATCCATATTGTGTACAACATATGGGATTAGGAGTTGTGTAAGTACAGTGGTTGAAATGAAGGGATTGTCTTCCCTATATAAAGGCATGATAAAAGCCACACAAAAAATATTTTTAAGTGTCATAATGCCACGTCTGTCGACTTAACAACGGAACAGGGCCCTGGGTATACTAGAGGCGGGAGTAAGTGCCCGGCAAGTGGCTCACCGTTTTGGGTGTAGTACGTCCAGCATCAGTACGTTTTGGGTGTAGTACGTCCAACTGGGATGAGCTCTTTCATCAAAAGTACCCAGACCTCAAACCAGGCAGCAACTCCAGAATGCACTACAGGCAGAGTGGTGACAACTTCCCTAAGACAACCTAAGACGCTTAGTCAGGTCCATGAGGAGACATTGTACTGCCTGTGTGGATGTTTCTGGGGGTCACACCCGATACTGACTGTTTTTTTGAGTTCATTTTTAAATGTGTGTTCCGTTCAGTCTTGTGATTTTTGATTTTCTACTTGTGCGCGTTATGTTTAATGCATCTGTTTATTATTGTCCAAATCGGCCCATTAACACATTTAATTCATCAAAGTCAACCCACCCAACATACTTGAATTGTTGAAATAAGAAAATAAATTTGAGTCACAAAATTATTTGAATCCAAACTGGTGTTGCGTTTTCATTGCCTCTGAGTAATTTCCACATTTCCACATGTCATTTTTTTACAAGAAAAAAAACCCGAATCTTTTTTGTTATGAATGTGAAGGCCAGGCCAATATGTGGAACGAAACTTTTTTTACGTGGAACTAAACGTGTCACATTTGTTTCATTTACTCTGACAAAGCATGCACCGCGCTTTACAACAATAACGGGAGAGGTCAAACAAGCTAATATAAAAACTATTTTCTGAAACCTGAAACCAGGTCTAAGGAGAAGGATTATGTGTAGGCTGAGATGCAGTCTGAAGTGGGCTACCATGAGTGGGCTAAACTGGCCGAAAAAACCTGCGTGATCCCTGTCTTCATTGTGCCAAAACAGCACAGCGAAGGCGCAAGGGGGAGAATAAAGTCGCATGACTGATGCGCAGTGCGAGTTGCGGAGAGACACTTAAGATGTTAATTAAGCAGCTGCATAGTTCTCTGCAGCGAAAATGTGTAAAAACATGATAAGGGTTTTTTTAAGTTTGTCTTTTATTTATTTTACTTTATTGCCCCTGTCCCATTATAACACTGCTCTCAAAAAATAATCACTGCACAGCACGGATCAAGGGGATATGTTTTTTGTCTCCTGATTTCTAACAGCCAAGCCATTCTCCTCTCCTTGTCTTTTGGAATTCTGAATAAACAGGCAAAGCGACTTGTCAATTGTTTTAAGTATTATGCAGGTAAGAAATATTGTACTTGGATGTCAAATACAAGTAGCTAGCTATTTAGCCACCTTGTTCATATTTGACTGCTTAGTCAATGCAGTCCCCGCAATGGTAAGGGTACCAAGCTCGCTCGCTGAAGACCGTTATCGATCGCTAAGCGTTTGCTTTAGTCAGCGGTCTAGTTAAGTCAATGGGACGGCCAATTACCTAGCTAGCAAGCGAACGCGATTTTTTTATATTAAAGTGACAAATTTGCACTTCTACGTTAACTTACACATGAAACGTTTTATTACAGCCCTTCAAATTATTATTGCTGCAAAAGGCATCTCGGCATTTTAATGCTTATATTAACTTATTTGAAATTGACCTCATAGGAAACCATTCATTTTTGTGAAGAAGTTGGATGTATTAATATGGCGGCCGGGTGCCTCACTTTGGATAATGTAATAATGATAATGATAATGTTAATGTCATCAGCAATCTAGTGTTCTAAATATATATGTCTATGACAATGGATTGGCCCAGGCCTAGATCCGGCCCAAGTACAGGCTCTGAGGAGCCTCTTGTTTATTTTAGAAGTTACGCACGTCAGTCAATTGACGGCACTCATTTTATTTGATATAACGTACTTTTCAATAAAAAGATTATGCTATAAATTGACATGCCTTGATATCATTCTTATATAGCCTGCATATCATTTTCAGCTCAATAAATTCAGATAATATTCAACCCGAATTTCAAACGTTTGTCCGATAAATTGAAAACCTGCTGGTCACGTTGTCGGGTGCCAGTTTTTTTTGCAGAAACCCTGATACACACACACTGTTGTGTTCTGGGGTCCTGGCCTTTGGCCAGGACAGCATTTATGGTTTTAACAGTTTCATGTTCAAGATCTCATAGTTCATAGTTCATGTTCATAGTCTCAGTTTTAACAGTTTATTGTATTAGGATCAAGTATTTCATTATTCATGTTCATTGTCCATGTTTTAACTTTTCCGTGTTTTTGTTTTTGCCAGGTCTGCCAAGCCACTCCACCGCTTGTCTGCGTTCCGCCCCGTGCCTTCGTTGTTGCACATTTCAGAGCTCTGGTTGGCTTTGGTGTTTCCCCCTTCCTTCTGTGCTGTGCTGATTCGGGGCTCTCTGAGCTTAATTGGCAATTAACTGTTTTTAAGTTACTAACATTTACTAACATTCACTGGGTGGTGTAATTCTTAGATAGGCACATTACTAATACTACTAATTTAGACATGGAGTTTATTGTGATGATTCCTGCTTTACTATTTCAAGTCTTGCTGTGCTTTCGTGTTCTAAACATTCATGCTGCTTTCAAACTGCATACTTAATTGGTACTTAAGCTGAGCACGCTCATTCTCTTAATGAGCAAGTCTTGTCATCCAATCTTTGTCCATGTCATGATCTTGCCATGCCTCTTGTTTCTCGTCCTCCAGGTGATGCCCTTCATGTCTTGATTTCTCACCCTTTATCTGGATGCGGTGGAAGTTGGCAGGCAGACAGAGTCTCAGTTCTTGTTCTATCAAGTTCATGTCCATAGTTGTTAGTAGCCAGCGTGTTTCACAGTCTTATTATTTTGCATTCCTAGCCTTTGTGTTTTTTGTCATTCTGAAAATCTTGAAGCCTTATTCTTTTCTGTTTATGAATTTTCTGCCTGGAGTTTCCAGTGGCCTTTGTTTTCATCGTTTCTGATCCTTTTGTTTATAGCTCTGTGTAGCTCTCTTTAGTTTGTTTTTTGGCAACCCTTTGGGTGAAGTTTTTTGTCGGCCCTCGTGCCTGATTTTCTTTATTTTTCCAATAAAGCCTTTTCCCTCCATCCTCGCATTTGCTGTCTAACTGTTCCCGTATCTCACACACACACACACACACACACACTTGGGGATAAAACATAAAGTGGTGTGTATCACTTGTACTTTTAATATGAATAATGCAGTTACAACTGCTGTCTTCTTTATGAATAAATGATTGCTTTAAGACTTATTTTCCAGGAATAAAGACACATCCAAAGCAAAACAGTTAAACTCTCCATCCTCAGAGCAAACAGTCTGCTCAGCCCACAGTCTAGCCAGTCTGCTACATTTATTTGTATTCCCTAGAATATTCTATGGTTACTAAGTTACAAAAAGCCACTTGTCTCTGTAGGCCACGGGGATTCATTAGGTTACACTGGATAGATAACTGCCTACCCTCATCAGCTTTGAACGGCTCTATATTTTTTAAATAGTGTAGAGTGGTTGACCTAATTTTTATGATATGTTCATATGAAACAGCTCAGAAATGTAGTATAAATACAATGTTCCTCATGTGCCAACAGACACATGAAAAAGGAGATGACAGGGCCTTCTAACCACAATACTTTAGAAATTAGTCACTTTTGGCTTGTTTTACTAAGCACTTGTACTTTTGTAAAAACTGTAACAATAATTTTATTTATATTCATTTTTTTCATGGAAAAACATAACCAAAATAATAGGACTGAAAAAAGTCATATGACTAAATACTATATGTTTGTTTGGGTGTGCTTACATTCACTCAGTTACTGTCTGTCAAAACAATACATTTTAGCCATTTGATAGTGATATCTCTGTTACTCAGGTTAAAAGTGCTTAAAAATGCATCAAAACTAGATTTCAGGCAATCAAACTTGGAGGCAGTTTGCGACAGAATATTGATGCACATATGTACAGGCTTATGCCAGTTAGGTAGAACTTTTCCTAGTGCTTTTGCTTAATTTGCCACCATGGCCTGCAACTGACGTTATGATCCAGACAAGAAATCAAATGAAGACTCAGGGTACAATCCACCAGGGAGTCTTCATTGACAGTTCTATGGTCATAGAAGAGGGAAAGTCCACAGTCCAGAATAAAAGGAAGGGGCAGTCCAGTGAGGTTGGTAGGAGCATGTCCGTGCCCAGGGCCGTGGCCATCCCGTGGCACAAGCCAGGTGGCGAATCCCTCTCGCAAAGGCAAGATTACTTCAAAGTACAACTGAAGGGTTTAACAGGAACTGAGTCCTGATCCTGGAGACCAATGAAGGCTTGGGAAATGTTCCTAATAAGCCAACTCAAAGGAACAGGCAGACTAACCTGAACATGGCCTCAATCCTGCAGACCGACTTTAATGCTTACAAACTTGTTCCTATTTATAAGACTTCAAGGAGTAATTACATTCCTCTTTATCATATGCTGAAACACACGGAAGAAGAGCTTCGCTCAATACTAGAAGACACAAACTGACTGGAAGGTTTCATAGGTGAAACCATGAACTATGACAGTCTAGCAACCTCACTGACACCACAATGAACAAATACAGATGGGACTGAAGGGGTGAGGTATACAAACGATAACAACGGGGAGCAACGGAGAAGATGAGGTAATAAATCAACAACAGGAGACTGGGATCTGGGAGACCTCGCCTGAACAAACCTTTTAAAAATAGAGCTCTGAGATGGCGTCTGGTGCACTCCCATATGAAAAAGATTCATAAAAAACTTACAAAGTAAGTTTATAAGTATAAAACTGTAATGAAATGGCATATATGGCGCATGCTACAAAAGTGGCCCACTTCATATATATGAATGGAATACAGATCATAAAGGATTTGTATAAATTACATATAAGCCAACATATATGGTCAGCTTATGAAACATGAAATGTTAAATGTAATGTTTTATATGAGGTATGGACAAAAATATAGTTTTTTTTGTATGTTTACATAAATTTTCATATATGAATATGTCAAAGCCCATACATGCTTTTTGTATGACGTGTAAAATATTTATAGATTTCTTACATATTTCTATTAATATTCATATATGAATATGTGCAAGCCCATACATGTTTTCTGTATGTTATGTGTACAAACATTTATAGATTTCTTACATATTTCAATGTCTATTCTTATATGAATATGTCAAAGTCCATACATGTTTTTTGCATGTTCAGTTGCATGCATGCATTGAATTGAATGTTTTTTTGTCTGCTCATGATGTTGCAACCTAAATTTTGTATGTGTTACTGGTCATTTATGAAAATTAAATCCCTAAGAAATGCCTGATTTCAATTCATTTCTTGACTGACACCACTTTAAAGGAATACGCCACAGTTTTTCAATATTGAAATGTTCTTCCTTGATATTAGACAAGTTGAGGCGTATGTCTTGCCTTCATGCGTGCTCTGTCACACTGGCGTAGACGTGTTAGCATTTAATTAGGATCCAAACATTGGTGAAGTGAGAGGCAACCAACAACTTCCATGTTTCCCCAATTTAAATACAGTTATGTGAGCATCCGTGGGTATTTTAAGAAGCAGATACAAAGGACAACTATAATGTATGGCGGAACTATAGGCTGCTTGAGAGTACTTCAACAGCATTGATACCATAACTCCCAAACAACCCTTTGGTGATATTACCAAAGTCCTTTTGGGCAAGTTCCTCCACTCAGCCGCCATATTGGTGACGCCTGCAGGCAGCTACAACAAGTCCAGGCCCTATCAAAATGAATGGGGAGACTGGTGGGTTGTACATACTTAATTCAAATGTGAATGAGCTCATTGGAAATTCGTGGCATGGCTACCACTGGTGATGGAGATAGTAAACAAAAGGCTAACCGCCAGTAATAAATTCCACGTCCAACAATGCGATTGACTACTTTCAAAACAAGCCAGAACTTGCGTTCAGAATGGCCGCAATGTGTTTCTATGGGAGGATTTCCTCAGTGATTGGTCTCCCTCTCTCTTAATGTCTCCCCACTGCTCTAATATCGAAGTACTCACAAGTAGAGTTCCTGGGTCTTGTAACAACTCGGGTAACCATATTTAAATAGTGTTGGAAGAGCTTGGTTGCCTCCAACTTCAGACATGCTTGGATCCTAATGAAAGCATTGTGTTAAGCTACATGCTAACATGCTTGCACCCTTCATTAGCGAGATAGATTAGATGGAGGAAGACGAGACTGGCCGGCATTAACTTGTCTAAGAGCAGGGACGAACATATATCAGTACTGAAAAACGGTGGCTCGTTCCTTTAAAGTGTAAAGCATAAAGTATGCAAATATGTATAATTCTTCCAATCAGTGTTTACTTCTGAAATATAGAAACCTACAAATTCTGGTCATGAATATCTTCTTATCTAGGAGACAAAATGACTTTTTAAAAGCCCTCTGTGTGTCTGTCATAGGCCAGGTGGTGATAATACATGAGTTCTTACATGCATAATAATCAGAGGTGTCACTATCCAATTTTAGCATGCCATTTTAGTGGATAGAAATTATGGAACTTTTCTGGTAAAATGAAGGTTAAATAAATTAAAAAAAAAAAAAAAATATATATATATATATAGGCTATATATATTAATATATAATTCTTTTTCCACAGAAAACGCGCTATGCCATCACTGACCACAGCTTGGAAATTACCTTGGCCTGGTGTATCATCATGAAAAAAACAACCCTTAACTTGTTGACAAACTTTCATCATGTCTTTGTTAAGGATTTTATATGTATTCTTTGTCAGCCTATATCTCTCATACAAAGTTTGGCGTTATATGTCATGTAGCTCAAAAGTCTTATAATGATATTACATGAGGGTTTAGTGCCATCTATGATTCTTCTATGGTGTAAAATTGTGTAAGTTTGATTTTGTAGGCATTTTATATGAATATTGTATCTCCTATAAGATGCATATATGTTTTTCATAAAACACATATAAACATTACAAGTTTTATATAAATCTTTTTCATATGGGCTTTCACCAACCTAGACTCACCAGACTTGACTGTTATTTTCTCCTGCATTTTAGAGCATCTACAGTAACACCCCATAGAGATTGAATTTAGTGTCCTTATTCATGTAATAAAAATAGAAGGCCATGTATTGTTTACTCAAAGCAAATTTATTGCGTTATCGCACTGGCATTATTTATACAACTAACCTTCTTAGACACAAAATGTTCAATAAAAGATTAAAACTAAGACATATAGCATAACTGAATGCATTAAGTAAAAATGGACATTTCAAGACAGTGATTTTGAGATACAGGCTGTAAAAGTTGGGCACTTTTCACTAGTTATGCGATAGAGTTTTGCTTTTTACGTAATTACATTAAAACTAATCTGTGAATTACTCTAATGTTTTCACATCAAATACTTCATAGGTACATACAGCAAGCTATAGCAAAAAGTAAAAAAAAAAAATCCAAGTGTCATGACATGTTCTCATACTATAAGCATACCATATTACCATATTACCATATTACTTACAATGGCGAGCAATTTAATGCTCGAATGCAGCACAAAACAAAATGACAATCCAATAGCATGACGCAGAAGCCCTTTGTTAGATGGTGTTTTTTCAATTGCCACCTCTTGATCACACCAAATATTATTGAGAGACAAAAGAATGACATAATGCATTGGGGATGCTACTATCCATCATATTTGTTGTTTTAAAGGCCAATTACAATGGATTTTTAAAGTGATTTTACCTTAATTTCAGCTTGTCCTCCATTATGGATTTAGAGCATGCCTACATCTGATTGGTGGAGATAGGTCCTATGGGACCCAAAGACAGGCAGAAGTACTCAAACACTCCCAAGTTGTTTCAAACAGGCATCGAACAACACCGAGTTCATCTGTGTTACCTTATTTGTATGTCCTTGCTCCTCTATCCTCAAATGGACTGGAAGCTGTTCCAGATCAACCATCTTGCTGGCTTTTTCAAAAGGCTTATGCTGCTTTCCATTTATCTAAATCCCAATGCCCACTGGTGGCAAAGCAAAGCATTGCGTCAAATGGCCAACGCTTTTTAAACGCCCGCTGGAAGCATCAGTACCATCAATATCGAAAGATGACAACATGAGGAGAAGCAAGTCATTGGTGTCACTCAAAATATTCAATAAGACAACCTTTTGAAAACAACTGCGGATGCAGCTTATTTTAAGCAATGGCAAGGTGCGATGTTCAGCTCACAGTCCAATACATGTAATGAATAGGCATAATTTGTCACCTAAATGTAGCCGTCTAGTAATTTAACATTATGATTTACTTTATTTCACTCAGCAGTGAGTTAGCTAGCTAGTTAACTTAGCAGTGTTAAGTTCTTACCTGTGTACCTTGAGTTAGGTGAGAGAGGGTTGTAACATTTTGTGTAGTGTACTGTACTGTTGCCGCAAGACACTGAGTTGCCAGTGCAGTTATGGAGCTTTTCCACTACATGGTACTGGCTCTACTCTACTCGCCTTTTTTGCTTTTCCATTAGGAAGAAGTACCTATTACTTGGGACTAGAAGGTACTTTTTATGGTACCTGCTCTCCTGGGGTTCCAAAAAACGGCCGTCCAGGTTCTAGTAGGTACTAAATTGTGACGCGCAACACTGCAGCCCACTGTCCGGCTCCATTAGGGTACTGGCTCGGGACAGAGGCTCACTGTGGCCTGCCATTGCAGTAACTGACCTGCTCCACTAGGGGACTGGCCCTTTGAATTTGTGTGTCTACAGTGGAATTTTGATGTCCTTGCTGGCCTTGCGCCACAAGGAGGCTGGCTCGATATAGCAGTAGCTTAGAATTTCAGAACCATTGACAGCACAATCCGATACCTGCCTTATAGGGCTGCTAAAAATTAACTCCACTGCCACCGGAGAATTGCGGGCCAAGTCACCCATCTAGCTCAACATAAATAATAGTTTCAAGTTAGGAAGTTGAAATAAATTGTTCTGAATGTAGTTGTTTATAATCTACCTTAAGCGGATAAAATTAGCTCGTTAACGCAAGCAAAACATGCATGTGATGGAAATGAAGGAGCAACTTAAGAAAACATATTCATCATAAGAGAACAAGATGTGATGTAAATTTTACAGCAAATGTTCTCTCTGGATCAACACGATACATGTGGGTTGAATTTATTTTGCCTGGATAATGTTGAAATCCCTGTATCCACTGAAAAGTCACAGGCCTGATTAGAGGAACATTGAGAAAAAAGATTCAGTAGTTCAGTAGTAGTAGTATAATACAGTAGTATTTTTTCTGTGCATGTAGTACTACAGTGGTATTTGCAATTCTTTCAAAATAACCAGCCAGCACCATCTGCTACATTTGGTGCAAAAAAGCTTATTTTCCACTGTATTGCAGCAAACAGGAAAGCAGTTGGCTGGCTGGAATGTAGAGTAACTTCAATATCACTTACAATGACATCATAGTTATTATAACAAAAAATTGATTTTTTTTAACTGATAAAATGCAAGGGTGACAGGTATCCATTACCAAATACTTAGGATTCTGAATGTGTTTTTCTTTCAAAATCTTGATCAGAAATCTTTCAAAATATTTTTTTTCTTGAACTACACACTGGGAGAGCAATTGTGACTGGAGCAAAAATATATAGACAGTATAGAGAGTTGTCCCTCGGGATAAAGTTTGAGACCTCACGACTGGCCTACAGTAAATACAGTTTCCTGCATTGTCTACATATCGTAAAAAAATTTTAGATGAAAAGCTCATATGAAAGTTTATACAACTTTCTGGGAAACCATACATAACCTATTGTGTTGCCAGCTAAGCAGAGATAAAGGACTCCAACCTCATGAATGTAAAAAAAGTCATAAAGGAAATTATTTTCAAATGTATGAATAGTTGATTTGAAAGATACTACTGAACGCATGCTTAATTGAATGCAAATGAGGCTGTCCAGTCCTCTAGTCTGGCAGAAAATTTGCCGGAAAGGTGATGAAATTAATAATTGAAACAGTACATTATTTCTGGGAATTAGAAACCATTCTGAACTCCAACTTCATTAAAGACAATTAATAATTAACTTTTCATTTGATCCTATTCATATGACTTGGAAAAAAAAGAGAGAGAAAGGAATATTGCTGTAGCAGAGTATTTTTTGCCTTGATCTGGCTTAATTTTGCAGTATGCTGTTTTGCCACTTATTCTAACCTGTTACATATTGTAGTACCTTACAGTAGAAAAACCCCAGACATTAAATTCTGGACACATTCAACGTGATGTATCTACTTCATTTAATAGGTTTTAGTTATTTAACAAGAATTGATACTATGTGATCTCATTTCAATCCTTCAGACGGTTCTTTATTTCAAGAAATAAAACATCAACCGTCAGGTTCATAATCATTTGGTCACTGTGAAATTTATTGTTATTTTAGTTGTCTACCACAGCATACTGAAGATGAAATTTAATTATGAGTTCAGCTTTAGTTGAGAGTATTTACATCCAAATCAGATGAATGGAGCGGGGAATATGTGAAAATTCTATATGCGGCACCCTCCTTTTTAAAGTGAAAGACCATTGAAGCACCTATGACTAAAACCCAATAAGTCACACTTGACTTGACTTGACTTGTGGGGTTTTAGTAATCAGTGCTTCAATTGTTGCACAAAATCAACATTAAATACAAGAATTATCCATATGGAGTCCAGACTTGGATTTTTTTTTTATTTTTGGCAATTTGTACAATGCTTCAAATAGAATACAACTATGTAATACAGTCCCAATTCCAAAAAAGTTGGGATGCTGTGTAAATTGTAAATAAAAACAGAATTCAATGATTGGCAAATCTCATTAACCCACATTTAATTCACAATAGAAAATAGAAAACATATCAGATGTTGAAAGTGTGACATTTTACCATTTCTTGCAAGACTCCCTGATCACGCAGAAATGTTGGATTTCATGGGTGTAAGAGAAATAAAAATGCTAGATGATCAATGATTTTTTTCCCTTCTCAACAATTGCCCAGTTCAAGATTATCCACCATGAGGTATTTGTGTCAGACACAAAAGACGCAAATGGAATAAACACAGTGTTTACCAAATGATGTACACCATTGGTAAGCCTCAATAATGGGAAGTTGGCCAAAAAAAATAATGTCTCAGAAAGCTTGCACAGTTCTCAGGCAAATCCTATGGATGGACTGGACAAAGATTAACTTAGAGAAAGAAAGTGGAGGAGGGGAGAAACTTCATAAGAAGTTTTGACAAACTGAACGCAGTCAGAAAATGCTAGTGCTAATGGTATAGCAGAAAAAACTGGGCATGTCTCACTCCATTTTGGTAATTTTGTGACGCAAGGCTAAAGAGCAGCTGTGGCGCTGTTATCAAGAGGTTTTCACTAAGAGGAACTAATTGCCTTTGGGTGTCGTGGGGGCTTAGTTCCATCAAGGCCAAACAGATCAGCCATTATTATTCCCTTTAAAGTCTGTGCATTAACGCCAGAATGAACTGGCAAATTCTTTAGGTGAAGAACAAGCATGCCAGTGGAGGATAGCAGCTTCCACAAAGCAGAGCATGAAAAGGTCTACCACTGCAGTCATTACAGAGCCAAGGAAATGAACGGGTACCAACCAATCAAAAATATGCTTCATTAAATCAATTAATTAAAATAATAAGTTATTTATTTTTTTATTATTATTGAGAGGAAGAGTAATAATACTTCTGAGTTTGCAGCGTGGAGATCAAAGATTTAGCTCATGATAAACACCGGAGCGTGAAGTAGCAGGACTCATTTGGTTGTTGATGGAGAAAAAATGATAATAATAATCTCACGCAAAAGTTGATATACCCCACTCCAGCCAATGGCACGGTAATTATTTGACTGTTTTGTGCATGTATGCACATTTGTCCCAAGAGTGAAAACTTAATTTTGGCTGACATTAAAGCAAATGGGACCGCCTTCTCCTCAATTATTCTAATTTTAACAGGTTATTACCCCAAATGGCTACATTGCGGTTACTTTGCTGCATTGCTAACTAGCTAAAATTTTGATATCAATACGGACATCGGGTTGATGACATTTATGTTTCTGGTAAGTTGCTTAAAGTTAATCATGGTAGTGCAGCTAGTTAATTAATACTATATGTTATAATTAAAGTAATAGCGTTGAAGCAAAAACATTACGGAAAATAATGATGGCAACTATTAAATGTTTTCAAACTACATTGCTAGTCTGCCTTACCAAAAAATATTGGTTATGATGTTAATGCTAACCAACATCTTGTCTCCTCAGTTGATGCCAAGACAAACTTGGAAAAACACATTGCAATAATTTACAAATGTATGTATGAATTTGAGGGAAAAAAAATGGTCAACTGAACATGATATTGTCTTACAGCAATGGAAACTTTAAAATGACTGGTGAAGCTAGTTAATTCAGATTGTAGAATCTATTTTGATTATCAATAGCTGACCAACCATCAAACTGTCAATGATATTTAATGAAATGCTAAAGGAATGCTAATGTTGGCCTGCTCTGTCAATAATGATTCCTATTGTTGTCAGGAGATAGTGCCAATCCCCAAAGTTTACCTGCATATTTCGATAAAATCTGTCTTTAATGGTAAGGTGGCCTAGGTGGTAGCCTTAGCATTGGCTCTGTTGAGACGTGCTGCATAGATTTTAATATTAAACATCAATGTTTGTAAGAAACGATCCTTGTGAATGTTTGAAAGAAAAAGACAGGGTCTTATTGAAAGCAGAAAAGGCACTTTTTGCAAAGCCCAGACTCTTCTCCAACAATGTGGAACTGTGGTGGTTTGAAGAAAGTGCATAATTTTTTCAGTCAGGGTGCTGCCATGTAGGCAAATGACTGCAAATGTTACACCCACTCTAGCTGTATAGTTAGATGTTCAAATATAAATCACTGAGGTAAACTGCTGAGCACTGTAGCATACGGTTATGTCCTAATTTGGCCTAAGGATATTAAGCTAACAGGCGATATCATAGAGTTCAGCAAGTTATAATCCGACCCAATTATAAATTAATCTTGTAATAATTGCAGTCTGAGATAAATATGCTTTGCGATGGATGAAAATGAGCATGAGCCTTGTGCGTTTCTGTTTGCGATGGCACAAAGATAGAGCCCATCATCTACGAAGCTTGTCACATGGGGGCATGCTTAGCCGTCAATGGAATTGGTTTCTCGACATTTATTTATGATTTGGCTGCTGAAAAAACACAAAAGCAGCACAACTTCTGATTTCATTAAGCAATAATGTCTGCTCAAACGCAGTCAAATGCTTCAAAACCTGTTGGACAGCACTTCCTAGTGCAGATGGACAATGACCTGAAGTATACTGTGAAAGCGCCAAAGTGGAATATTTCATAATGGTGAAGTCACTTACTTGATCTGCATCCCTTTGAACACGCAGTTCACTTGCTCAAGGCAAAACTGATGGTAAAATCCCCATGGGAAAACAGGAACTGAATACAGCCACAATACAGACTTGTAGAGCATCATCAGGAAAGTCATTCAGCATCTGGTCATATCTATGGGTACCACACTTTAGGCTGTCATTGACTGCAATGGATTTGCAACCAAATTTTAAAAAATACACTTTAATTGTATCCCCATACAAAGTTGGAGATAAAACGGATTAGCATTTGTTCTGCCGCCTCCGTAGAGGGTTCTTGCAATTGAAAATGCACATCACCATTGCCAACCAGTTTTATTCATGGTGGGCAAAGGCATTAGTAAATATGAGGTCACAATGCCTTTCAATTTTCCTTGAAAACATAATAATTTACCAATTAATTGGACGTCTTAATTAGGGCGATTGCCAATACAAAAAAAAAAAGGCAAATGCGGCTTTTTCTCCAAAATTTCATACACTTCCGGAACTGCCGTATTCCCATTGTGCAGCTTGCGAAGTGGCATGACAACAACAGTTCAGTTATACTTTAGAAACTACAAACGATATTAACGCTCCAATCAATCCAAGAAAAAATACTGGATGCATGAAGAATCAATGCGGCTTCTACACTCAGCTAAGTATCGTACGCCCAAGTATCCATAAACAAGCATGCTAACGCAACGTGTCCCCCACAGCTGCCCACATCGCTCACTGTCTCATTTAGGGCTTTGGGTCCTATTAAAGACTGATCTGAAATCATATAATGCACATCAGATCATGACCACGAATTTGACTTTTGACCTTGGGTTCAAGGTCAAGCAAGAAAATGCCTTGTATCTTGCTAATTATTTGACCTTTGACCTTTGATTGGGGTTACGGTCAAACAGGAAATTTTGTACCTCCCATACTACACAAATCATTCAATATTTTCTTTTGGAACCCAAATCCACAGAAGATAGACTAGTATCATTCTAAATTACCTCATTCTAGCAAACGCATAGACTGATTCAGTCACCAACTAACCTGTTTGATGCAGCATACCAATTATTTGCCTCATTGATTGCTAAATCATGAACCTGTCAGGTACATGTAATTATGGGATATATTACCCTGTACACACTAGTAACCACGTAGAAGCAACAGCTGCCGGATAGCTCACTCGGGAAAGCTTTTTCAAAGTAGCGCACAATTGGCTATTGCGCTACAGGGTTGCAAATTGGGAAGGGACTGCCGAGAAGGGAAAATAATAGTTGCCTTGTTCATTGCTCAAGCGCCTCTTGTTGGCCAGACGGGTGCTCGTCAGGAAGATTCTTAGCCTGTTCGTGTCCGGGTATCCTCCGCCTTCATTCTGTACTTGTGAAGATGCAACCAGTGAATGTATAAGAAGCAGCAGGCTGACAGGCACATGCTTCGGAGGAGAGCCACAAACTATCTACATTCTCCTGAATTGGCAGCAAGGGGTCACATACGAGCAAGCCTTGTACATAGTTCACCAATTGGGCATTCCAGATTCGGGTAGGATTGGATATGCAAAATTTAAAAAAAAAAAACCATGTAGAAACACCTTAGCAACCAAGAGTAAAAATGGTAAGTTAAAACTTGAATAAGAGCAGTGCGCAGGCAATTACATATGGTTTGGGCAGTCACACGACCTCTAAACAATTCATTCCTAGTGGACGTTGCAGTGACAAATCGATTATGCAAATGACGTAAGACAATTTGTCGGTCTTCTGCTTTTGACGTCACACATGGGCTACCAGAACGAGGTCGGTCAGCTGTGGTGCCAGTTTGTTGGAGACGTGTCCCACAAAAATCTTGAAATCACTAAATAGGTCACGGTTCACTTCCTTTATGCAAATTTCTCATCTCAAATCTATTTTCTGGGCAGTCCCACGAGTAGGTACATATAACCAGAAGAAGGTTCAAATTGGCCTATGGGCAAATTTGTCTATATCCTGCAAAACCTCTTTTGATGAACTGCTCAATAATTTAGGGTTTGGAGAGTTTATTGACGGCTTGAAGAATCATCCTATTCAGGAATGCCTGACATGTGCCAGTTTGTTTGTGCTACATTATTGTATTTTTCCTGTACTGAGGCTCTGAGTTAAAGCATTGCTTCAATTTGTGAATGAGGAACTGAGAGGCTGTCAGAGACCATACAGAGCCCAGAATTTTTTGCAGTGCCCCTATTTATAAGCTCCAACTCCACTATATCGCTCCTTTGGGATGAGATGGAAAGGGAGCTTTGCAGTGCTAACTGTGTGATGCCATAGAGTCAGTTTCGGGAGGCCACTGAACTGACCCTCATTCACCCATTACCTTGGGAATCCAATGTGGCACATGTGACAAAACAGGTAAAATATATCATTATCTACACTGAATAGCAGTTCATAACATATAAAAAAAAAATAACCCAGCAGTGCGCATGGTCCCCCGGTGCTGTCAGAATCCTCCTCTTCCACGAGTGCTGGAAACCATGTTATAATCCCCATTATTTTGTGTACTCTCCCAGGAGATTGTATTGTAACATCTGAGCACCAAAGTAATGGTGCAGTGAATTGTTCTATAGTCCCGAGGCCATTCAGAAAAAGAAAAAAAAACTTTCTCTTCATCTCACAATATCCAATTTGTGGGCTTCATATGACAACATATACACTTTACCATGCTGTCATTTTGGAAACCAAAATTCATTAATAAATAATGGCTGCCGTCTGCTTTGCAGTGGCTTGTAATACCACAAAAAAGACAGACAATTGTCAACCTTTCATAATACGCCCAAGGACTCAGGGCATTACAGTAAATTGCTTGTGGAGACTAATGGTGTCCAATATTCACGGAGAGTGCTGTGAGCATTCAGTGTTCACAATCAGTATTTTTTGTTTTGTTTTGTGTTGTTTTGTTTTGGTAATTCCTGTGCCAGGATGCACGGGCTGTAATTTGCAGAAAGGTGAGGTCATTTTCTTTTTCGGAAGTCCAAGTGCTGCCACCAGCTGCCTTTTAGAAGGTTGAAATGGGAGATCCCAGGGGAGAACCCTTGGAATGCTGAAGTGATCTGAATGTCTACTAATCAAAGGAGACAGCTGATGTCCCTTTATGGCTGCAAGCCTTTTCTGGGATAAGGGTGGTTCCTGGGTTAGTGGGACAGGACCTCACCACTGAAGGGCAGGACCTCTATAATTCAACTTGTAGGGCAGGGGTGAGGGTCGTGACTTATAGCCTAAGTCATATCAAATGGTACTGTTGACATGTGTTACTCAACTCTTATTCCACAGAATTTTATTTGTTTTTCATTTTTCTGAGGGAACTGTTTACAAAAGAACCATTCACTTCATATGTATATGTATTTAGTTTTTTTTTTTTTCCTCCCTGGTTTTTTTTGCATATCTGAGCGCTGGAAGTCAGTATCATCTGAACCGCTCCTTATGAACCCTGATCTATGCATCTGCTTAATGTATTTCTTTGGACCTTCTCTGTCTTTACAGTTTTTGTCATTTTATTTACTGGTGTAGAGCGCCTTCCCACCCTCTGATTTGCTATCTGCTAATGACTGACCCAACAACATAACGTAAAAACCATGAGGAAGTCGCTATGTTGTCTGATTCATGGTTACTCGCATATCTTTTCAATGTATTCAGTAACCTTTTCTCGTTTCAAGGGAGAGCCATTCAGCTTAAATGACACAGTTCTTTGTTTGTATGTCAATACCTGTATTGACCAATTGTTCAATGAATATAATTAGCCATCATGTGTTCTACTGTCCCTATGGAGATCCTGAATCAGCAGTGTTCACACTAAAACAGAGTCCATGGTTTTTCTCCGTTTCTGCTTGTAATAACACAAATGAAAGGCATTGTGCTTCCTAGCTGACACAGTTTGCAGATGCATTGTGAGAATAACAGGCTTTTGTATTCTTTTTTCTCATCCAGGACTGTCCACCGTAATTGATTCAAAAATAGGGAAGTGAATGCAAATAGGTATAAGATGCAGAATTTTTCACTGCAGATCAGGGATAACAGGCGTCTGCCCGATGACATCAAAGCCCTCTAATCAGAGTAAAAATGGCAGGGATGCTTTCTAGGGTCACTACCTAAGATTGAGGCTGTCTTCCCAGCGGTCATGATTTATTTGCACTCTCACAGATTCCGATCTGGGCGAAGAGAGAGCAATCACTCTCCTGAGACCTTGAGATCACAGGAGTTGAAATTAATACAGGCAGTTTCAGTTTTTTTCCAGGATATCCAGGAAATGACGATGCACCCAGAAAAGTTAAAGTGAAGTATTGTATGAAATGGAATCAAATTTTCAAGGCAGTGTTAATTTATATTCTAATTACAAAATAGAGTTGCTTCATTTGTAACATGAAGTCAAATGTTCCATATTTTAACGATGAGTTAGCCTTGGAAATATGCTACTTCTTTGACAAGGCATTATTACCTCCTGCTGTTAAAATAGATTATGAAGTTTGTCTTTATTATGCATTATATATTATTTTTCCAAACTGCATGTTCTTATGTTTATTTTTGGCATATTTATGAAGCACACCTTGCACAAATGTAGGTTTTTTTTTTTTTTCAATGCACCAATATAACTTCAATACAACTGCATCAGCACGAGTCGCACTGGAACACTGTACATTCATCCACACATCATTTTTGTCATTTACCAATATTAGCAGAAAAGGCTGAATAAAATCATCTTAAGGGGGCAGGTGTCATGGTGAGAGGCGGTAAAATCAGAATCTAAACTCCCGACAAGATTCAAGATTCAGCCAACTTGAATGACTTCTCTGGGAGAGCGATGTGGGTGCACATTCATTTTGTGTCCGATTGGGTGCCCGTAGGCTGTGTATAGTCTCTTGAAATATGACCATGTCTCCCTGTACAAAAATTGACTAATTAATCATTGCCTTGTTTGACATAATATATCGTAAATAACAAAAAAAAAAAGAATAATAATTAACTTTGTGCCTTACCAAGTCTAATTAAGCAAGGTATCCCCAGGCTGAACTTTCATAGCTATGCAATGATTAATGTTGTGAAACAATCCCCCTTCAACGAATAGTTTAAGAAATGTCATATTACTGAGTACAAATGAGAACTTTCTAATGGGGATTTGCTTGATAGACATATTTTGTTTCCACGACAGTCTCTTTGACAAATAAAAGATTGCTGTACTTTGTGAAAACGTAGACAAAATGAGAAAAACTCTGCCACGTTACTGTGGAAACCACAGTGAATCGAACGAATCTGGAGGAAAGTAGTGAGCATCCAGAGGTGGCTGAGCTGTGCATGTGAGTGGTTAGTGTGTGGGTGGAAGGGTGAGTGTCTGAAGAAAATGTGAGCATAGTTTCAAAGGACATTTTGGCTCATTTAAAGCTTTAGATACAACCATGCAGTGTAGATATATGCCTGAGATCTGCTACAATCATATGATCTCTCACAGGGGCATTTGACAGTAGATCACTGATGAGTGCGGGAATGTTAGAATCTTAATTAGTTTGCTTGTTCATTCAAAATATTAAATTGCCTCAGCTTAGTTTGCTCAGTTGTGATTGTCTTCTTATGCAATGGCCTCTTCAGGGATTCAGCTTTATAATATTGGATTTAAAATAGGCTATTTTGATCCTGAATTCTAATTGGTTGTCATTCTGATGCAGGAACAGGTATTGCTAAGTATCACTCACCAAATCAGTACTTTCAGACATTATGACAAAACAAGAAATATTGCATCATCAGCTGATAAGTAATTAGTTATTAGCTGAGTCATAAATGTGGTTATAGGTGCATGCTTGCATGCTTGTTGGTAATTGTGCTTACCAACACTCCTGTAGTCATTACTCAGCCCTCACTCTCATGCCATATTGTTTAATTACTGAATTACTCCTCATGGATGTCCAATAATTTTACTGTGCAAAAATTGCCATGGTTTGGATTTGAGAGCTTTCTTTGGTGCTCTCGTCCGGTACGACATCGTTTTGCTCTCAATCAAATTCTTGCGCCAGCTGGCATTAATTGGAGGCGTCGCCCGGATTCTATATAAGCCCTATTTTCGCCTCAGTTCCCTTGCTAGAGTGTCAGTGTTATGTTTGCACTTTAGCCGGCAAGGTCTCTAGTAAGAGAGTTGTTACGGTCTTAGCTGCATATTTGAGGACAAGTTTTAGTGAGCAAGGGAATCTTTGCTTTGTTTTCCCTTTTCATTTCATCCTTTCGAGCTCGCTTTGCTTCTTTCCCCAGACGACATCTAGGTCCGTTGGTAGCGCGAGTCTCGCCTTCTGATTTTAATTGTGTCTCTCTCTCCTCTGCTGTTTTGCCCATTCATTCTGGCCGCTGCGTTTGGCGTCTAAAACTCAACAGCCATCACACGAATGTAATAGTTCTTTAACCTTTGAGTCTGTGGAGTCGTCAGTAGCTATGCATTGTGTGCCGCCCTGCTCCCTGTAATTCCACAGCTACTTGCCAAAAGCTATGCATATGTGCTCTACAGCTCAATGGAGTTTATTTAATTTTTGCATTTAATTTTCATTTTTGCTCTTTTTTTTCCCTCTACAGCTCAGAGCAAAAGACCTGCCAACCATGAACCACCTCATTAACTGAACACACTCAATTGTTTTTCCTTTAATCTACACTGTAAACACTATCACCACAGCACAATTCTGAAATAACTTCAAAGGTCACCTGTGTGTGGAAGAGAGCAGGGAACTGAGCACTACACCAGCTTGAAAAATAAAAGGTTCTGCCGAGAAAATGACTTTGTGCGTGCTTTCCCAATCTCTATTCTAACCATTCACCGGCTGAAAGTAAGTGAGGTTGCAGCCCAGGAAATGGGCTGGATTAACACTCACATAGGGCTTTGCAGGTATAATTTACAGCTCGGTCTCTGGTTTCCGCAGGTGCACTGGATGCCAGCCAGGGTGTTCAAGTGCAGAATCTGCATGGGTTTCAGCAGCTCCTTTGTCCCGACCCTATTGGTGCTGCCTGTGCTGCTGCCACCTCTTTGTTGCCTGCCCAAAATGCGCACCAAATTACCTTCTCAATGGCGTTTGATGACAGTCACTCTGAGTTGCTCTTTGCTGCAGCTGCTGTACAACCGCTGTTTATCACGTGCTCATTTGCTTGGAATACGAAGGGTTCCAGTCTGCTTACTTTCAATATCCATCACTCAGAAACCCAAGATTAGTTTGCCAAGTTTTGTGTTTCCCTCATGCACATGATGGCAGCCTGTATCACCAGGTGTTCGATCACTGCAAGAGAATTTGCAGCCGTGCAGTACATATTAAGACAAATAACTTTGAGTGATGTTTATTCCTTGATAATGACGAGATCACCAATTAATCTGAGATAAAAAATCAAATTGCATCAAATTAACACCCCAAGGATAGGTCCATATATGGTATGCACTACAAAGTATCCTTATAATTTCTTACATTATCATGTATTGCTGTTTTTATCCTGAAAGAATCTGTGAGAGAGAGAGAGGGAGAGAGAGAGAGAGAGAGAGAGAGAGAGAGAGAGAGAGAGAGAGAGGAGCTATAAATCTGTAGGGAGATAATAAGTGGTTACTATATGTGCTGTGGGTTTAGTCTTGAGCACTGAACATCAGCAGACAGCAGACTTGAACGCATCAGGAAGATTCTCGGAGCTTCCAGATTATCCTACTTTACATATATCATATTTTCACACGTTGGACCTGCTGGTCCCATCTCACATTTTTCAAAATGTTCCTGGAATATTGGTAAAAAAAAAAACCACTAGTTTTTTTTTGCCTATGGACTAAATCAAGATGGATGTCCCAGTTGTCAACATCACCAAAATGTACCACAAGCAAAATAAGTGAGTATGCAGTGGACCTTGACATTACAATTTATGACCTTGAGATACATCCTTAGAGGAAAGAACCACAGCTGTGACATCTGGTCCATAAAGATTTTTTTGACGCCAGGAGTGACAGGCATGCTAAGGTTTCAATTTGTTTTGTTTTTTTCGAAACACATTTCCCTTCGGATTTAGATTACTGTTGGTCTAAGGTTACTCCATAGCTGCCATTATCCTCACCAACAGACATGATCATTTTAATAAATATTACCATTTTAATCAAATTTCCTCAACAGTTTTCTGGATGAAAGACAAGGATCATAACAGCTTACAAAGGACTTCCGGACATAAGCACAATACCAGGGTTAAATACGTGGAGGGTGTATTTGTTTTGGGTGTTGAGAATAGGTGCTTCGAAGTCGCAGCAGAAAAGAGTGTAAGGCTTTAAACTAGCAGTTTTATGGCATCTGAATTAATCAAACTTTACACACAACAAAAGGGCAAGCATCACTTTTCATTGTTGCACCGTAGCACTGTGCCAAAGCTTTAACAACATGTAGATGTTGACTCTCTTCTGCTGTTATTAATGCAATTCTAATGATCCAGACAAGGAACCAGATGCATAAGCTGAGTACAATCCTTTTCTAGGGTTTATTGATAGGAATACGCAAATGACAAACAAGGACGGAGCCCATAGTAAAATGGAGACAGTTCAGTACAGGTGGCATAAGCTTGGGTAATGGGCATGTCCACAGCCAGCCAGTGTTGTCCTGGGGCAGAAGTCAAAAGAAAATCACCCTCGCCAGAAAAGACCTGTCTGATGGCAGGTTCAGAGAGTTTATCTGGAACACAGCCCCAATCCTGAAGACCGAAGCAGACTTGAGAGGTGTTACTAATATATTGGGCAGAGGAAAAGCTAAAGAGGCTGGTAAACAGGAATGCAGTCCCAATCCTAGAGACTGAGGCTCTGGGAGCCTGTTCCTATTAATAAGACTTACGTATTTCATTACAGAGGCAGACTTTGCCATTTGGCAAGGTAGGCAATTGCCTGGGGCCCCCAGCATCTAAGGGGCCCCCTGTAGACCTAAAAAAATAAATAAATAAATATATGATTTAGCTTATTTTTGACTCTTTCTTTATTATTCATGTCATTCAACCATCTATATGCTAAAATTGTGTCAGAATTTCAATTATTCACGAATTGCTGGGCTAAGCTCCCCCCGTCTTATTACAATGGACTATTCCAAGAGCGCATCTGGGGAATTGCACGGTGAAAACCATAGGTTGTATAATGACTGACCGAGTTTGTTCACATTCAGCAGCAAATCTGACGCTGATAAAATGCGATTTTATTTACGAAGAGATGGCTTGTGACATCTGTGACATTGACATTTGTAAAGAGAGATCTAACAAACATTCTGAGGGAGTGAAGTTTTAAGTCATGAAACATTTTCTAGAGCCACTGAAAACACACTGGAAATTAGACCCTGCCAGTATTTATTTGTAACCAGGGATCTAACATTAGCTTCGAACAGCTGCGGCAGCCAAGAGAAATAACTGAAGCGAAGAAGATCTCCAGTTAGCGTTGCTCTTTAATAAATACAACCGGCCCGATTTTGCCACTCACTTGTTTCCCCAATAACTAAACCACTCAAAAATGGTAGCAGTAGCTATCTTATGTCAGCTAACTAACAACAAACAGCTGCCATTATCATCTGGAGAAACCGGAGAAGAGTAAGAGTACCCTGGTGAAAATTGGTTTTTAATTATTACATCTAAACCGAATGAACTCACTTCCCCGACTTCACAATCCCATATTAGAAGGCTTTTATGCTTTACCGGTTTCTCTTGGCTGTAATGGCTGCCTTGGCTGAGTACCTAGCTAGCTTCCGCCAGAGTTCTGGGATAACGTGATTTTAAGTCAGGGGAAGCGGGTTGTCATTAAAGACAAATGTTAATAACCAAGGGGCTTTTATCCTTCTTCTGTTTCTCTTGGTTGTCGTAGCTGTTCGTTGTTAGTAACCTAGATAACTACCGCTACCACTGTTGAATGGGGACATGGGATCTTGTGTGGAGTTAATAGGGTAACATTTAAATGAGCTAATATGAGCAGGTTGTGGGGGTAGCCCCATTCGTGCCTCCGAGGGCTTGCTTTAACATTCTGACATTTACTGGCCCAGCGGTGTCAAATGCCGTGCCATTGACAAAACCTGCAAAAATGGAAATTGCCAGACACCACTTGTCTTCTACCGCTGCTGGCATCAAAACTTTCTTTTGTCTTACCGTGTGTCTGGTATTTGCGTGACAACGACATATTAAAGTTTCATTCGGCACCAACGATTCATCGTAACTCCCTCTAGTTCCAATGAATAAGTCGGGAAAAGGCAAAACTTCACCCCTGAAATCTAACTTCCTGCCCGGAATCATTCACGGCAAAACTCCACGCAGCCATAAAATTGTGACACGCGCGCTGATTGGCTGGCGCTCGAGAGGCCTGTCAGGTCTCTCAAGCGCCAGCCAATCAGCGCGCGTGTCACAATTTCATGGCTGTGCCATGAACGATTCTTGGCAGGAAGTTAAATTTCAGGGCTCAGGGTTTCACACACACACACACACACACACACACAAACAAAAGCCTGTGACTATCACTGCTAACGAGCGATAAGAGGAAAAAGTACTCAAAAAATATACTCAGTCAAACAAGAATGCAGCCATATTGTCTTGGTGTGAATTGTGACAGGCCTGGCAGTTTTCAGTGATCCACTGTAGACAACACTGATAAAGTGCAATCAGAGGAACCCAGAAATAAAGAAGATCCACAGTGGTTACTCTTGAATTGCTCCTGGGTATAGCTCTAAAAGCCTACATTCGGGAGAACAGTTTTTGAATCAGAAATGCATTTGATATTTTCTCTCAGAGAATAGGATTCTCAAACTGATTTACATATATTCATAAGTCATAATATTTACGCAGCTGTTGACATCATAGCTATATTCAAATACTAGAAAAGCACTCAGAGAGCGCAGACCTCCGCCAGGTGGCAGCAAAACCTTGAAGCATGGCAATTGGAACTCTGGCCCATTGCACAACAATTGAAATAGAATTTCTGAGTTGTCCATAGCTATGTTTCCATCCACTTGTCAATCGAACTATCTGAAGTTCGTCAAAAATATTCATGCGAAATAAGCAGGTGAAAATGAGTTTCCATCTAAAGTTATTAAAGCGAATAAAAAGTTGTGCGTAATGACGTCACATGCTGTTATGCAGTGAAATTGGTGTATCGAATAGATTTCTGACATTATAAGCTGCTTCCATTCATTTTCGAACTGAATCGCAGAACCTTCAAGTGAACAAAAGTAGTGTGTTAGCCGACTAATTTAGCTAGTTAGCCAAAATGAATTGCGTCTACCATTCAAATGATGATAATTTGCACAAGTTGCACATGCTTGTGTGCCAGCTATTAGCAACATAGCAAACCATTATCAGAAGGCAACAACGGCAACAAAACACCGTCACGATGCAGCTGCAGATTTATTCAGCAAATAACGTTTCCTTCAGCATTTATCGCATAAGCGTTTTACTGATCAAAAGAAAATCCGATCAGATCAACAGTATAAACTCTGTGTTGATATTCTTCAAATCAAGTCGAATGTCACCGTTTCCATAAGGCATTTTTAATTCGATATGACTTAGTTCGCATAAGAACGTGTGGATGGAAACATGGCTTGTGGTGAGCAAGCATATGTCCGGTGAATTCTATCCGATGTGCTATTCTAATTGGCTATGTGCACAAAATGGGGCTAAGTAAATTCTGAAATACACTGGCTTGCTTTACTATTTTAACTTTGCTTCTGTTATTTATCAGTCTACATCAGATGCTGAGCAGATGACTGGAATATAATCCCAAAAATGTGATTTTAACTATTTAGCTATAACTAATAAACTGCCGGTGCATTTTCAAAGTTCTCAGTGCCTCGTTTTAAATGTCAGGGCCCTCGGAATTCTACCGATGAAGTGTGGCGCTACTTTGAGCCTTGTTAATGATGAAAAAAATAGCGATTTCTTTGCATGGCAACGCGATGCCCGATTCACAACCATTGTAAGCCTGTTGGGAGCTTGGGCTAAAAATCCATTTATTTCGAAAAGTTGTGTGCGTACGGAGGTGGGGTATTCGATAAAAGTTAGTACTCATTATCATGTTTCAATACACCCCAAGTGAATTTCAAACCGGAATTCTCCTTTAGGTTAAGCTTACCAACATATTTCAGAATGTACATAGTGCCATCTTGTGCAACTAGCCAATCGAAAAGACTTGAAATCTTGAACTCTGGCATACATCTCACCTGTACTTTGGCCTAGAAATGCCAAAATTTTATCAAACAAACAAACAAATAAACAAACGCTGCCAAAAACATAACCTCCTGCGGGAGGTAAAAATGTGTGTTACGACTAATTATTTTCTTCGAGTTTATTAGCAGTGTGAGTCACAGGCTAATTTTTGTTTTTTTTTTGTGTGGAAAATCCCCCATTATTTTTTGTAAACTTTATAAAGTGTTATAGGTCCCCTTTAATCAGTCGGCATAAGTGTAGCTTTCCATAATCAAATAGCCATAGCAATTGAATTAATGCGTATGAGTCTTTGGTGACTTCCTTGCATTGCCTGCATGTCACATTTGATCATCAATAACAAAAAGTTCCATATTCCACTATTTGAGCTTAACTAAAAATTACCTGGGGTTTGAGAAACCAGAATGACTCATTTATTATTAAGAGAATAAATGTCCTCTATCATGCAGACCGAGAACAAATTTTAAAAAGATTAGAGCCACTGTGATGAATAATATCATAAATAGTCCCACAGGCACTGTCGCTCACCTGGACATTCAACTATGAATTGGCTGATACCCATGCTATGCACGGGCTACATGAGCGGGCATTGTTTTTTGATGCAATGTAAGCAGTCTGCAAAAACAACTTCAAAATGCAGTTCTCAGGTCAAAACCTAGCACATCGTCTTTGTCACACAGTAAAACCAATGCGGAAAACAGAATCATTATTCACAGTGGTTTCGGAGGAGATGTGTGAAATTACGCAAATCGCCAACTTATTAATAATACATAGATTGTTTCCAAGGCCTTGCAAGAACTGTGCGATATTCTGGAAAGTACTTATAATGTATGCATATATTCCCTGGTGTATATATCGTGTCACAGGTAACATTAAATTGTTATTTGCAAAAATGGACAATAAGAACATTGTTGTTTTTAGAAAGAAAATTATTGATATAATGGAGGGTTGTCATTTGACAAATTTTGACAACTTTCTAAGAAGTGTATTCATTGGTAGTAAGTTCATCATTCTGGTACAAGTAGTTACGGACAATATTTGCAAAGCTATTCATGAAAATTAGTGGCGTGGTCTGATGTCAGAGGTTAAATCAGGGTCAAAATACAATCACAGAAAAATCCTAAATATATGTGTTGAGTCATCCTGCTTAGTGCTTAGACACAAACTGTCAACTGAATCATGGCAGAAATGATAGAAAAATGGGTCAAAATGGCATTTTAAAGATGGCTGCTATGGCGACCACACTTGAAGGGACTGCAATGACTCATAAACTTTGGTGTTTGCTGGAAGATGACTGTAAATTGTCAGCATCATCCATCAAGCAGGTTCGAGGAAGAAGATTTTTAAAGTTAACGAAAAAATTTAGGGGCATAGTCTGATGTTGGATGTGGAAATATAACATACATAAAAACCACAACATGTGTTGAGTGAGGCTACCTAGTACCTGCATACCAAATTTCAGCTGAACACTGCAGATATTATTGACAAATGGGTCAAAATGTCATTTGCAACATGGCTGGCTTTAGGGCCATATTGGAAATTGTATTGCAATGATTAATACAAACTTTGGTGTCTTCATTAGCTGGAAAGTCAGCAAATTTTCAGCTTCATTGGCATAACTGTTTTGGAGAAGAGGATGTTTACAGACAACAAATGAGAATAATGGATGACGATAGACTAGGCGATGAGGCGAGCCCTCTGGACTGTGGGCCAGATGAGCTAAAAATATCTGCTCTTTTATTGTAATCTCTAAAAATAAAGTGTGACTTACTATCATCATATGTTATCTGGAATTATCATATTATATCCAGATTATAATTTCTGAACAGACATAAATTATGTTACCATTGCATCTAATATTTCCTTGTCATTGGGACTGATTTGTTTTCTGATCTATGAAGATAAATACCATAGGGTTAAATATAATAATAATAAATAATAATAATAATAAATTGTTGCACTGAATAAACTTCTTCTTCTAAAAAAAAAAAAAAAAAATATGGTGTGTTGACTCCAGACATTTATTTTTGTTCGCATCCAAGAGTCAATCGTGACTAAAAGCATAATCTCTTTGGAGGATGATCCACAGATTTTTACCATCAGCATTTTTTGTGAAAGTACAGCGCCCTCAATAATTATTGACACCCCTGGTTAAGATGTGTTAAACGCCATAAAATAAATTACATTTTTATTGCAGAAGCATACTCTCACACTGAAAACTGCAGAAAAATGTAACCTTCAACTCAAGTGAATTTTAAGGGGAAAAAATCCCTGACTAAGAAATAACGATTGTTCATAAAATCACCTGAGCCACAATTATTGGCACCCTAACCATTCCTTGGAAATAAATGTAATTGAAATATTTCTGTCATTTCTACAGTAGTTTACAAAGTTGATCAGAGTATCAAGGAACATTTAATTAGTAATTCATCACTTCCTGTTTCCCTGGAGAATAAATATGAGGTGACACAGAGGCCATTTCTCTTATCCACTCTTCAACATGGGAAAGACAAAGGAACACACCATTCAAGTAAGGCAGACGTGTGTCGACCTTCACAAGTCAGGCAATGGCAACAAGAAAATAGCCACTCGCCTGCACCTGCCCATATCTACTGTCAGAGGAATCCTTAAGAAGTTTAAAACAACTGGAACCATGGTAGACAAGCCTGGACGAGGACGCAAGGTTATTTTGCCACCACGCACAGTGAGGAGGATGGTGTTGGGGTATTGGCCTCGCACAGAACACCAATGTTGGGGAAATGCCTCGAATGGTGGCACCTTTGTGGTGATAATGCCCAAGCAGTGGCAACGTTGTTGTGCCTGCAATGGCACGTCATGCAAGGGCGCCGGCTGTTGGGGTTACACCTAACAGGTGGACACCATGTGTTGAGGCAATTTGCCTAATGATTTTATCAATTTGACTATCAGAAACATATGATATTGTAATATTAATATGAATACCTAGGGGCACCGCCCTTCCTTAGTGAAGGGAAAATGATAGCCAATTAATAAAACCTCAGTCTCAATATCCACTAAGCTATTAATGTGGAAATTAATTAATAATTAAATTAATAATTGTAACCAAATTACCTAATCAATAGCTAGATTGAAGGATTTGGGAGTTCTAGATAGAAGAGGCTGGCAGTTTCATTCACTTTTGTACAACATTAATAACCACAGCATATGTCTTTAAAGAATATTTATTTACATGAAAGAAATGAAACACACAATTTAAACTAGAAAAGCACTCAGAGAGCGCAGAACCTCCGCCAGGGGGCAGCAAAGCCAAAAGCACGGCGATTGGAACTCTGGCCCATTGGAAAGACTTGAAATCTTGAACTTTGGCATATATCTCAGTAGTACTTTGGCCTAGATATGCCAAAATTTAATCACCTCTTCCTTGAGTTAATACACACCTACCCTGAAAATTTTGTCAAAATCCGGCCTTAAGTTTTTTAGTTGTGTTGTACACAAACAAACCAACAAACAAACGGCACCGAAAACACATACCTCCTCGGCGGAGGTTAACTACACTAACACTATATGCACAATGAAGGAGGTGTGTGTGTGTGTGTGTGTTTGTGCGCAGACGGGTGTGGGTGAGAGAGAACAAAGGGATGATCTAAGGTATGAGTGGAGGAGCCTTGCTGACCATGTGAAGTGGGGGAAGGCAACTCTACTGTAACAAAGACCAAGTCTTTGTAGCCAAGGAAAGTTTCAAGAGTTTTAAAGTCAGTTAAATGACTTAAGACGCTCAATGTTGTTTGTGTGTGTGTATCACGTAAAAATGAAGCGATATGAGTGTGTTTTGCACAAGAAAGGCACCGTGTTAGTCTACAGGAGGTTATTTGCATGCAAGAGCTTGTCTGCTACACATTAATACCATCTTGTCCTACTAAAACACAATCCTAAAAACAATCACAACAATATCATTTTACAAATACACACAGTCAGTCTTAGTCTTAAAAGAAGGCTTGAATGCCCAGTCGTTATCAGTCCTTAGTAGAGGAAGGAGGTTCGGTGGTTGCTGGAGGATCCGTACGTGGACGATACTGATCCGTCTGAAAAAGTGGTTCTGGTGCTGCAAAAGTCTGTGTCTCCGTTGTGGAAGAGGAGGGAGGCTGGCCGCTCCTCAGTAGCAAGCTGTTGCTTCCAAGGCTTGCTCTACTCCTGGCAGTGTGACTTAGGCTTCAGAATTCAGAGAGGCCCAGAGGTGGGGGAGGAGTACCCCAGCCTGAGCAGTCCCCAGGGGTCCAAGAGTCTCACCAAGGAGCGGAGAGCAGAGCCAAGAGAGAGAGAGTCCAGTGCCTACAGTCCAAGAGCCAAGAGAAGATCCAAGAGAAGAGAGTGATAAAATGGTTGACCACAGCTGCCTGGCCTGCTGGTAGGAGGGGCTTACAGGCAGCATGTGATCATGGGAAATCCAGGGCTCCATTTTGAATTTCCACACATATGAAAGGCTTTCCACTGTGTGACCCCAACAATGGTAAGAGAAATAAAAAGTTCTCCAAAGCTCACTGTTAAAGAATTGCAACAAATGGAAGCATCTTGGGGTCACTAAGTCTCCAAAACAACCATCAGGCGCTCTCTACATGCCAACAAGCTGTTTGGGAGGCATACACGGAAAAAACCTTTTCTCACTCACAATCATAAACGCAAACATCTGGAGTTTGCTAAGCGGTACTGGGACTTCAACTAGGACTGTGTGCTTTGGTCAGATGAGACCAAGATAGAGCTATTTGGCAACAAACACTCAAAGTGGGTCTGGCGGAACACAAAAGATGAGTATGCAGAAAAGCACCTCAAGCCCACTGTGAAGTATGGGGGAGGATCGGTGATGCTGTGGGCCTGTTTCTCTTCCAGAGGCCCTGGGAAGCTTGTTAGGATGCATGGCATCATGAACGCTTCGAAATACCAGGACATTTTAAATCAAAATCTGGTGGCCTCTTCCCAAAAGCTGAAGATGGGTCGTCACTGGGTCTTTCAGCAAGATAATGACCCCGAACATGAGGCCAAATCTACACAGGAATAGTTCACCAGACACAGAATCAAGCTCCTCTCATGGCCATCTCAGTCCCCAGACCTCAACCCCATTGAAAACCTGAGGGGTGAGCTGAAGAGGAGAGTGCAGAGGAGAGGACCCAGGTCGGTGGATGATTTAGAGAGATTGTGCAAAGGGGAATGGCCAAAGATCCCTCTTTCTGTATTCTCCCAACTTGTGAAACATTATAGGAGAAGATTAGGTATTGTTTTGTTGGCAAAAGGGGGTTGTACAAAGTATTAACATCAGGAGTGCTAATCATTCTGGCACACATGATTTGATGTAAAAGAATTATTTCTTAATGTGGGATTTTTTTCCCACTGAATAAATGCACTTGAATTAAAGGTTGGATTTTCCTCTTTTTTTCATTGTGGTCCTATATTATTTAGAAAAAAAACTGAATTTATTAGAAGCTTAAGAACACATCTTAACCATATAACATCCATAACCAATAATTATGGAGGGCTGTAAATTAACTTTCAAATCAAAGATTATATTTTGCCATTAAATATGCCAAAGTTGTCTCATTTCCAGTTGTTTCAAAATTATCCAGTCTTCATTTAACTGCATCACTACAGTCCCTCTCTATAGAAATAAGCAAGGTTAATTGACAGATTTGTTGTTTAGAGTTAACAGCGAGAAATTCCACTCAGAATTCCACACGATTTCAGCCGGAGACCTTTTATCAGCTTACTTATAAGTGAAACGAGAGTATCTGAAACCTAGCCAAGGAAGAGCTCAGCTGCCAATTGTCTAACTACTTAAGGTGGGCTACTTTAAGTGCACTTACAGCTTATATTCATGATTTAATTTCAAGTTTATTTTTGTCAATGTCCAAGTATGTATGGACCTGACTGTACAGAGAATAATGTCTTTGAAAACATTTCAGAACTGATATATAAAAACATGAGCCCATAAACTTTCTCATGGGAAAGTGGAGACACCCCGCATTCAGTAAAATTACATGCTTGGGATATTGGGAATAATATTTTTACCAGGATTATACTTTGCTATACAATATACCAAGCAGGAAAGACAAGCGATGAATCTAAACCCATTTGTTTTCTGTTTCTGTGCATCAATGTGAAGGCAGTTTGGATTAATGTTATTTAAATGTTTATATCTTCATGTACATTGTTGGGGTTGACTCAGATGGCTTCATTCATTTACTCACACAAATACCTCACAGATACAATAGAGAAGCATGAAGTACAAAAGCTGAAAACGTTATCATACAAAAGTTTCGTATTTGACTTGTTTTATTTTTAGTTGTCTTTAGACAAAGTTTGATGTGTTAAGAGCGCGTGTAACAAGGAGAGATGACACGAAGAAGAGAGAGAGAGAGAGAGAGAGAGAGAGAGAGAGAGAGAGATGCAACGTACGATCCCTGGATGAAAACTACAAATCTCAAGATTAAGGGCGGGTACGGAAGCGCTGCTGGATCGCTTTCTCGGTAAGGTTTGCAAAGCTATCATACTTGCATGGCTTTATTCTTGTGCCGGCATCGCTTAGTGAATGAGGTGATGTATACTGTCTTCGAGTAATATTGCTTTAAGGCTCGGCCCTTGCGGAAATTTATAAGCGATATCACGCTAGGCTTTAAGGATACAGAGGGATGGATGCACTGGGCACTGAAGTAAACGCGTGAGCTGTATGTTTCAGCACCATGTCTTGCGGAAAGCTCAAACGCTTTTGAGCCACGATCTGGTCACAGTGACAGTGCATTGGAAAGCTGTGCATACATGTCTTCTCAAGAGGGAGGAGATGGCGCGCGAACAGGGCAATCCCCTTTCATAATGTCTCCTCGATTTTACTTGATCATAATACCCGCATCTATCTCTTATCGTTGCAAAGATGCAGTATGCGGCTGTACCTGCCATGGCTTCGGCTTCCGGCGCTTGATGAAGGGGACACTGCACAATTTAATCGCTGATGGTCATAAAGAATACTTAATCAATCGTCATTTTTGTTGATCTCGTTTTTTGGAGTATTTATTATTTCAGAGAGCCTTTGAAGAAATGAAAGTCTGTGTTTGGCGACGCAGTTTTCTGAATAATTCCTGTAGCACTAGTTCTTCAATATTTAATATTTCATTTGTCGAATTCTGTATTCATTGCGGGGACGTGACGGCTTGCATTTACTCGGTGCTTTATTTAATATAATCGAACCAGGTAATATCACTATGTAGCAAGTTGACTCAATGTATTATTATTATTAGTAGTAGTAGTAGTAGTAGTGTAGTACTATTAATCATAGTCCTTGTGACTGGTTTCATTCAGTGTAACTAATTTATGATTTGAATAATGTGGGAGAGTTAAAGGTTTTCTTCTTTAAAATTAAACATAACATTTAATTTGAAATGTGTAATTAACGTTGATGCAGGAAAAATAACCTGTGGCTCAGCAAGTGCTTATTCAATGTGACATGTACTGGCGCTCAGAAACTATTCTGTTTTGAGCTCCTCTGTTTTTGCTTCCATATGCTACTTCGCGAAATACAGACAGCACATAAACATACAAAATAAGTAATATAGGGGCGTATGTCTAATGTATGCATTAGTCACTACCTTTGGTGCTTAGTGAGTACTTACATGCCATTGAGAAAACTTGGCCACTGCCCTCTTAATCCTATTGCACAGTGAAACCGATTCTGTCCTGCTTTTGTGGTCCCCATGCTCAAATTGTGCTCATCAGCCACTCAGCCAATATGACTTGCTAAGGACTTCACAGTAATTTGTTCTTTTTTCATACAAATGTGATATCTGCAAATTCTGAATTAAATATGGGCTGTTGGAATTTTGAACATGATTATGAGACCATATAGTGGGTGTGATCATAGCCTTTTTAATACTGGTGGGATTGAAGAGGAAGCATACTGTGCTGGAGTAATTTCCTCATTATCACAACAGAAGAAGTGTTCACATTTTATTTTAGTCAAGCGCTGGTCAGTCATTTATAACATATTTCCAAATTAACTAATTATAACAATTTGGTTTCACAGTCCTTAAGGGACATTTCATGCAGCCATGCATGAATCTATCTCATGACGCAAACCCTACATAGGCACTAAATAAGCTATTTGAAATAAAAAAAGCATTGGTCCGCAATGTTTGGTCAGTGATGCCATCAGCCTAGAGATTATTACTGGTGTACGCCTGTCTTTAGTATAAGTTAGGTTTCCACCACGGCCAGGTTAAATAATGAGAATGGCAATGCATCACTATAGATCTAAAGCACAATCAAATATGAGTACACCTGACCTCATCCTCATGCACTGAGAACAACTTTTAATGTTTGTAAGTTTTCAGAAAATATAACCTAATTCCAAAAAAAGCTAGCACCTCATGTGTAATATTGATTTTTTTTTTAAAAAGTACTCGATGAGTAAGTGTTTAATGCAGATTGTTAGTTCAAGTTTTACTTACGGACTTATGGACTTACATTTCGATAGCATGGTGTCTAATAGCGCAAGTGCAGTAGACACAATAAGGAGTGATTTGAAAAGTCCATTCACATTCTGCCACATTGGAAATACAACAATAGAACATTATTTAATACTTCAACTCGCAAATTGAATTGGTCATTGAAAATGTACGCTCATGTCATATCTGATGACTGCAACAGACACCAAAAAAGTTGACTCGGGGGCAATTTAGTACTAATAATGATGTGACAAGTTGACAAAATATGGTGATGTTAAACGTGAGCTAATCATGTTGTAGTATGAAAGGAGCCTGCAAAGAAGGTCTAGTCACTATAGAGGAGAGATGAGTCGAGGTTCACTGATTTTGAGCCTGTCCTCCAACAAAATACGCCCGGAGAGGTTGTTTGTTAAGCAGCTTGTTATGACCTAAAGTTACAGTTGCAATCAAAATTACTGAACCCCCAATGCAAATTGGGTTTAATAGTAAAATTTACACACTCTCAGCTGTTTCTGAAAAACAGATGAAAGGACAACATTTTACATAGCTCAACACAACAACAATGAACAAAAAATTAAACACCCATTCAAATTACATTAGGTTTATGCAATATATGAAGCAAATAAAAATTCTTTTTTGTTAATGACTAATCTTCAGATCACCATCCAATACATCTTGATATTAGCATCTGCAAAAGAGAGACAATCCTTTGAACACGTTGGGGGTCAGGTTGAAGAAATTGAATGTTCAATATCTTGTGTGTCCACCATTTGCGTCTCTCAGAGCAACACGTCTCCTTCGCATGGAGTTGATCAGGTTGTCTATCGTGGCCTGTGGAATGTTATTCCATTCTTCCCGGAGGGTCACACGGAGGGAACTGGTGCACATTATCCGGAACTGGAACACGGTTGTGGACACGTCAATCCAGAACATCCCAAAGATGCTCTATGGGCAACATGTCCGGCGAATACGCAGGCCATCCCAGGACTGGAATGTGCTCTGCTTCAAGGAACTGCATGCAGACTGCTCTGGTGGACATCCCTGCATCCAGCATGCCAATGGCACATTCCCGCGTGACCTGAGACATCTCAGGCATGATGACTTTTGACAAAATTTGACAATTTGGGGTGGCTTTTTATTTTCCCCAGTATAAGGAGTGTCTGGGTACTGCTCATTCTGTCTGATCACCGTCTGGAAATGCCACACCCATGTACTGACTGAAATCACTGCATCACTGAGCAAATGCTCACTGACAGAAAGATGGATTAAAAAATGGTACACAAATCAAGAGAAATATCCCTATTGTACAAGTAAAAAGTCAGCATATGCTCACTTAGAGTTGTTAACTCCATGTGGCATCAATATTTGACATGGGGCGTTTATATTTTTGTTAAGTGTAATATTCCAAGTGATTTCTCCAAATTTAACAGAAAATGCCATTTTTAATGACTGCTGCTGTCTCAAAATAATTCAAACTCCCCAATAGAATCCTTCATAAGATCATATTTGCAAATCTGGTGTTGTCTCAAGCACACCTAATGCAGCTAATCAAGAGCTTAATTAGTTGCATCATGTTTGCTTCAGATAGAACACATCAAATACTTGCACTCGCTGGGGGTTTGCTGACAGTGACATTTGATTGCATATTAGAAATATGACTGTCAAAAGAATTGTCAAAAAAGCTAATAGAGGAGATCACAGCCTGCCACAAACAAGGAAAAGGATACAGAAAGGTAGCACAAGCAATGAATTTTCGTAGAGATACAGTTGGAGGCATAGTTCGCAAGTTCAGAGTCAAATGAAAAGTGGCAACAGTGCCAGGATGTGGAAGAAAGAGGAAGCTATCAATGGCTGCCACCAGATTCCTGACGAGACAGGTAGTCAAAAACCCTCGAGTGACTGCAGGAGACCCGCAGCAAGACTTGGAGGAAGGAGGCACTGAGGTTTCAGTTTGCACAGTAGGGCGTACACTAAATGTTGAAGGTCTCCAAGACATACACCATGACTGATCCAAAAGCACAAGGTCCAATATGCTAGAAACCATATAAATAAGCCACAGAGGTTTGGGGATATTGTTCAATGGAGTGGTGAAACAAAACTGGAATATTTCAGGAATAATGAATCAGTGGTATATCAGCAGGAGGAATAAAGAAGCATATGCTGAAAAGTACACCCTGTTTACAATGAAGAATTTTGGGGGCTTTTTGATGCTCTGTAGCTGCTTTGCTTCCTCTGGCACTGGAAACCTGCAGTGTGTGGAGGGCAAGATGGATTCAGTCAAGTACCAGGATATCCAAGGAGAAAATGTCATGTCGCCTGTAGTGAAGCTGACACTTGGGCATCATTGGACCTTCCAAAAGGGCAATGATCCTTAGCATACCTCAACATCCACCAAAGCTTGGTTTCAGAAGAAGGCTGGGAAGATTCTAGAGTGCCCATCACAGTGGTCTCATTTGAACCCCATAAAAAGTCTCTGGTAAGATTAGAAGAACACAGTCACAGCATACAACCCCTAGAATATCAGTGAACTGGAGGGCATTGTCCATGAGGACTGGACTAAGATTCCTTGGGAATACTGCCAAAAGATGACATCTGCCTATGCATCACATTTTCAGCAGGTATTACAAACAAGAAAAGCACAAAAATATGAAAACTCACAGGGTTTTGTGTTTTTTATACACAAGTATATTTTGGTAAACATTTATCAGGCGCCATTCACCACTGCTTCCACAAGTGCAAGTTAAACCATTATTATGCAAAGCCAAAGCCATACTTGCACATCAATAGTGTTGAAACGTGCCACCCACTTCTGTGGGCTCAGTGTCTCTTGAGATAGACAGTATTACATTGGAAGCATGTTTTGTGATTGGACGGTTTTTGGGAGAAAAAAAAAAATCAAAACAACCATATACTGTACCCTGGACCAAGGATGACAACGACAATCCAAGCTGTTATCAGTCCTGGTGCGGCGATATAACAGTTTACATGAGATTGGTGCTACTCACATTTGCAAGGGCATCATTAATACAGAAAGATGTGAGGTGCTACATATGCAGCCATCTTGGCATAATCTGTTCCAGGGATGACCCTGCATTTTTCAGCATGAAAACACAAACTGCATTCTGCATGGAGATCAAGTGCAAAACTGCGTTAGGCATGGTGCATTAGGAAGCAAAATACATACAGCAAAAAAAAGCCTCATTCAGTTTCAAAGCTGAAGATCTGTATAATGAAAGAAAGGGGGGAAATTCTGCTCGTTTGATGTGAGCATCTATTGTCTTCAAGACCTAAATGCTTTAAAAGCATGATTAAGAGATATAGTGGTGTTATACTCTAGTAAACAGTCAGCTGTCCCATCTTTCTGGACTCTGTTGCAGTTATCATATTGTATGTTTTTAATTTGCAATTAAACTCATGTTAGATAAACCAATAATGTGTTTTGTACTGTTTTCACTGTAGGAAGGGTTGAATGGACTTGTCAAATGATTCCTTTTTAATGTTATTTACATTCTCCAGGCTCCGCCAATATTTTTGTAATTGGGTTTGTATAAAAATTCAGGATTTTATTTTCTTTCCCAAAGGACTTGAGTCTGTTTTTGCAAATAAAAGAAAACGTTTTGCCGATAAACAAAGAAAATGCCCTTTCCATCAACATCAAATTGTTCTATATTTTTGTGTGAAGTTATTATGAACATTTGATGCATGTCATTAGCAGTGCATAGATTTCAGTATTTTTTAAGCATGAATATTTTTTGTCTCGATTCACTGACAATTGCTTTTTCTGGCTGCTATTTGCTCCGTATGAAATGCAAGAAATACTGACATCGCGGACTCCATTTTCCATAAACATTCCATGTAGCTGCTATGCGTCTTCACACCATGCTCATTTAATATAATAATAAAATAATATAATGCACTAACACATTTCCAGCAACATCCATGCTTGCAGACTGGACAGTTACCCTCAATGCTTTCTTTAGACAAAGGATAAACATACTTCAATATCCTCAGGTCAGCATTTACTGCCAAATTATTCATGCTACTTGGGAAAACGCTGACAGGGAAAAACAAGGTTATGTTCTGAATCAGCATGATGAAATAGAATTTTTTAACCTTTATTTAAGCAGTGAAATTTGATTGAGAACATTTCTCTTTCTAAAGGACGCCCTTGGAGAAATTCCAAATAGAACACTTGCAAATGAGAAGTGATAGAGAGAAACAAAGGCAGAGCCTCTGGAGCAGTTTTGGGGTTAACGGCCCTGCTCAAGAGCCCTTCAGCACAGATCTTCCCAGCCTCATCTCTTCAGTCGCAATTCAGAATCTCAAGCCCCACCAGGAGCTTAAACCAGCAACTCTTTGGTTACCAGTAAAGTAATCTACCACTTGGCTACCCTGCGAGCAAAACACAGAATACCAGATACTCTTTTTACAGTTATTTACTTTTTCAGATCTTCCCATCATTTGACAAATAGCAAATATGGGAAATCACTTAAAGGAAAAGACAACAAATATTTTAAGCATAAAGCATTTGTAGCAAAGAGTATGGCCAGCAGTTTTGAAACTGACCAACTATTAGTTTCAGGCTAGTTTCTCCACCGACTTAGGAGGATCAGTAATACCACAGCAAGCAACTTTGTGTTCATCGCCATCTTGGCTGTTTACAGCTGCATGCATGACGTCCATTGTGCCCCACTCTCCCATGCAGACGGCGAATACTCTATGAAGGGTATTGAGCACATTGTAATACACTATGTGGCTAAATATGCGGCAGCTGTTGCACTCATAATTGCAAGGAGCCTGAATTATGTTTCTAGCGGACCACTGCGAGTACTTATTACAGGTTCATGAGCAAAAAGCTATAAGCTACTTATTAATTCAGTATTTTTCCAGGTTATTTTAATCAAAATTACATTACATTATTTATTTATTGCTGAAATAATATTTCCTCACCTTCCTTAATCGTTTTGGCATACTCCTTTTTTTTCCTGAAAGACAGTGACAACTGGTGATGTCCTTCACCATGCTCAAACTCAGCTAGGATGGCATCAAGAATTAGTTTACACTATTTGGTCATGGAAGTGACATCATATTTTAAATTCTGGTCCTCTTGATAGCACTGAAACAAAAATACTAAGAGCACAGTAGCAATTTTAGGTTTATAGCTAGCGCAGCACACACTCGTCATTCATGTTCTTTAATATGACAGGTCTTGATACAGGGCACCAGAGAAAATCTCAGTTGATGGTGTTATGTATGAGTGTTTTATGTAAAGCACTGTATCATTTGTAAATGGAGATTTGTTACATACTGTTTGTGTTTGAGGTGCATTACTGGTCAGCTATTTGTTTATTTTGTTCATCATTTAGCACCCTCTGGTGGTATGTCTGTAGAAAAACATGATCTGATGCAATACCACTCGTTTGTGATGAAATAGACTAGTGATTTCTAGAAGTTTCTGGTTTCTTCTTGCCTGGAGGGGGCCGGATTACTCAGGAATCCTGTTGATTTTTGTAGAATGTTCCTAGTCTATATAGATGCTGTGATTTTGGTCAGTTAGAGAGAGTTTTTGTTTTGGCATCAGAGTTAAAAAGTGGCATTAGAGTGCTATTATAAGACTGCACAGTGGATTATTTGGAAAAATTTTTGGACTTCATCTGAGAAGAATAAATTTGTTTAAGTTGTCATTGCTGGTTTTCATTGTTGTCATTGTAATTGTGAGTGTAAATTGTGAATAAAATCAAAATGCAGTGACTTTTAGATCACATGAGCCAATATGTTATTTACAATAGAACATAGAAAACATTTCAAATGTTGAAACTGAGACATTTTACATTTTTATCCACAAAATGAGTTCATTTTGAATCTTTTGGCTACAACAGATCTCAAAAAAGTTGGGATACAGGCATAAAGGGCTGAAAAAGCAATTAATATATAAGAGAATCAGCTGAAAGAACATTTAGCAAGTAAAAAAGTTAACTGGCATCAGGTGTGTAAAATGATTGGCTATAAAAGGGATGTCGTACAGAGGCTGAGTCTCTCAGAAGTAAAGATGGCCAGAGGATCTCCAACCTGTGAAGGCTTGCGTAAAAAAATTGTGGAATACTTTAAAAACAGTGTTCCTCAACGTCAAATTGCAAAGGCTTTGAAGGTCTCATCATTGACAGTGCAAAACATCATCAAAAGATTCAGAGAAAATAGAAAAATCTCAGTGCGTAAGGGACAAGGCCAAAGACCACTACTGGATGCCTGTGATCTTCGGGCCCTTCGCATCACTCACCGGCATGATTCGGTCATTGACATTACGAAATAGGCCCAGGAATACTTCAAGAAACCACTGTCTGTAAACACAGTCCATGTGGTAAAGTGTCCGGTGGTCAGACAAGTCCAAATTTGACATTCTTGTTGGAAATCATGGGCGTTGTATCCTCCGCACTAAAGAGGAGAAAGACCACCCCTCTTGTTATTAGTGTTCAGTTCATAAGCCAGCATCACTGATGGCATGGGGATGCATTAGTGCATATGGTGAGGGACACTTGCATCTTTCAAAAAGTACCATGAATTTTGAAAGGTACAGTGCCTTGCGAAAGTATTCGGCCCCCTTGAACCTTGCAACCTTTCGCCACATTTCAGGCTTCAAACATAAAGATATAAAATTTAAATTTTTTGTCAAGAAACAACAACAAGTGGGACACAATCGTGAAGTGGAACAAAATTTATTGAATTATTTAAACTTTTTTAACAAATAAAAAACTGAAAAGTTGGGCGTGCAATATTATTCGACCCCTTTACTTTCAGTGCAGCAAACTCACTCCAGAAGTTCAGTGAGGATCTCTGAATGATCCAATGTTGTCCTTAATGACTAATGATGATAAATAGAATCCACCTGTGTGTAATCAAGTCTCTGTATAAATGCACCTGCTCTGTGATAGTCTCAGGGTTCTGTTTAAAGCGCAGAGAGCATCATGAAGACCAAGGAACACACCAGGCAGGTCCGAGATACTGTTGTGGAGACGTTTAAAGCCAGATTTGGATACAAAAAGATTTCCCAAGCTTTAAACATCCCAAGGAGCACTGTGCAAGCAATTATATTGAAATGGAAGGAGTATCAGACCACTGCAAATATACCAAGACCCGGCCGTCCCTCCAAACTTTTATCTCAAAGAAGGAGAAAACTGATCAGAGATGCAGCCAAGAGGCCCATGATCACTCTGGATGAACTGCAGAGATCTACAGCTGAGGTGGGAGAGTCTGTCCATAGGACAACAATCAGTCGTACACTGCACAAATCTGGCCTTTATGGAAGAATGGCAAGAAGAAAGCCATTTCTCAAAGATATCCATAAAAAGTCTCGTTTAAAGTTTGCCACAAGCCACCTGGGAGACACACCAAACATGTGGAAGAAGGTGCTCTGGTCAGATGAAACCAAAATCGAACTTTTTGGCCACAATGCAAAACGATATGTTTGGCGTAAAAGCAACACAGCTCATCACCCTGAACACACCATCCCCACTGTCAAACATGGTGGTGGCAGCATCATGGTTTAGGCCTGCTTTTCTTCAGCAGGGACAGGGAAGATGGTTAAAATTGACGGGAAGATGGATGGAGCCAAATACAGGACCATTCTGGAAGAAAACCTGTTGGAGTCTGCACAAGACCTGAGACTGGGACGGAGATTTATCTTCCAACAGGACAATGATCCAAAACATAAATCCAAATCTACAATGGAATGGTTCACAAATAAACGTATCCAGGTGTTAGAATGGCAAAGTCAAAGTCCAGACCTGAATCCAATGGAGAATCTGTGGAAAGAGCTGAAGACTGCTGTTCACAAACGCTCTCCATCCAACCTCACTGAGCTCAAGCTGTTTTGCAAGGAAGAATGAGCAAGAATTTCAGTCTCTAGATGTGCAAAACTGATAGAAACATACCCCAAGCGACTTGCAGCTGTAATTGGAGCAAAAGGTGGCGCTACAAAGTATTAACGCAAGGGGGCCGAATAATATTGCACGCCCCACTTTTCAGTTTTTTATTTGTTAAAAAAGTTTAAATTTCGTTCCACTTCACAATTGTGTCCCACTTGTTGTTGTTGTTGGTGTTGTTGTTTCTTGACAAAAAATTTAAATTTTATATCTTTATGTTTGAAGCCTGAAATGTGGCGAAAAGTTGCAAGGTTCAAGGGGGCTGAATACTTTCGCAAGGCACTGTATATAAAGATTTTAGGGCAACATATGCTCCCCCTTTACAACATCTACTTCAGGGAAGGTCTTGTGTATTTCAGCAGGACAATGCAAAACCACATACTGCAGCTATTACAACAGCATGGCTTAGTAGTATCACAGTGCTGAACTGGCCTGCCTGCAGTCCTGATCTTTCACCGATTGAGAACATTTGGCGCATAATTAATCGAAAAATCCGTAAAAGGAGACCCAAATCTCTCCAGCAGCTGGAAGCCTGTATTAAACAAGAGTGGGATCAAACTCCAATGGCTAAACTCAATAAACTTGTCTCCTCAATGTCCAGATGCCTCCACTCGGTGTTAAAAAGAAGAGGGGATGCTACACCATGGTAAACAGGCCCCTGTCCCACCTGTTTTAAAACCTGTTGCAACCATCAAATTTGAAATGAGCTCATTTTGTGGATAAAATTGTAAAATTTCTCAGTTTCAACATTTGCTATGTTATTTCTGTTCTATTGTGAATAAAATACTGGCTGGTGTGATTTGAAAGTCATTGCATTGCTTACATCACTATCCAGTAAAATGGGCCGCTAATGCTGCGTTTCCACCAAATGCGAAGCAAATCATTCGCACAGCCAGATAATATGCAAAGTCAATAGAAAGATGTTAATACATGCAAGATGGCGCTAACTTGCGTCTATCTGCGTCTTTACGTTGACTTTAAATGCAATCTGGCAGCGCGAATAATTCATCTCGCATTTGGTGGAAATGCATCTTAAGCCTGACAAAAACAATAGAAATAGCTAGTGGTCAACCAGCGCTTGTTTTCTGTGCAGTTACTGTGCATGCTCTCACATTTATAGCTATTATTATATTGATGATGCAAATGTAATGAATTATGAATATAAAATCCCTTCATAGTCCCTTTCTCAGCTTCCATAAGATTCAGTCCTAGAATTGTCCAAACTGCTGTTTGCTAGTCTGTCGGTTTGTATTTCCGCACTTGCCAATTTGCGTGAATGGGTGAAGTCTGCCATCTCTGATTGCCTTGTTATTATTATACAATGTAACTGTTAAAGAATCTTCCCTAAGGCTCGTATGCATTGACACTTATGACTGAAAAATATGCTTATATCTGCTTGGCAGGTCTTGACTTCAATGGTTGATACAGTTTGACTTTGTAAGAATTCCAATAAGACTCATAGCGCCCCTTGAAGAAATAAAATATCAAATTTTAAAAGAAATTGATCATTACAACTTGGAATCTCTTCTTGCAATTGCCATGAAATCCAGCTGCTGTTAAATCTGGTGTGTAGTTAAAGTAGCTGTTTGTAATTGGATAGGCCCCCTAATCTGGCTGAAAGGGGATGGAGATAATGCTCTTAGAATGGCAGGCCAACTGTAAGCACATTAACTGAAGGCTTATCACCTCTCTCCAGACTGAGTTGCTGTTTAGAGGCTTACGAATACTGTGAGAGACATAAATATGCATACAGGTGCATATAGTACATGCAGTATCCATATACTATTCTCGTTCTTTCAGGCATGGAAATAGACAGCATAAAAACATGTGTGACCGTACCCGTACAAGGTAAAACGTATGTACGCTTCATCTTCTAGAATCACAGTCACACATGTCTGTGAAACAGACAAGCATAAAAGAGCAAACTCACGCAAAGCAGCAATTACTGTACATTACAAACATAAAGGGTGCTTGCCAGTGACAAAGGCTAATTAGCCCTCACAGCAGGGTGGTAAACAGTCGACTGTGTCAACCTTTCTGGACTCGGTTGCAGTCAACACAAGGTGGCCTCCTCTGTGGCTACCCGAGCAGAGATTAGTGCATGACTGACACCTCATTGGAGGGAGGTCAACAAGACTAGATGCGAATATCCTCTTCCTCAAGCTGCATTTCCACTACACCCACTGGTCACTGGTCCCAACTCCCTGCACTGGGGGCACCTAAACAAGCAAGCAGAGGACAGGCTGAAACAGAGTTTATCTCGGAGACCAAGTGGAGCAACAGTTGCACACTAATTTACTACAGTGCCTGGAGGGTAGCCTGCTGGCTAAGCTCACATAGACTGACCACTCCTGAACACCCATATAAATTTGCACTTGATGCTAAACATTTCTGATCTCTTGTTGAGTTCCGAAGAACAAATGACAACAAATGGCAGTTGTTAGAGTCAAAGCAGTTCTTGATGTGATCGAATCTTAGCTGACAAATTTTTTTTCCAAATTTTCAAAACTTGTATGTCACAAAATGTCACAGCTCTCGTCCCTAGCTCTCTCTCTCTCCCTCTCTCTCTTGCTCCTCACCCTAAATTGCAGAGTGAAAGGTTGGATGTTCGCCCAAACCAATGATGAGCGTTTTTTATGTGATCTAAATTTAAAAGTATCCATCTCTTCCTCCTACACAGCTGTCAAGCCGTTGATTGTTCATTGTGCGGTATGCCAGTGAAAATATCCTGTCGCTCTCCATTAAGCCGAAAAAAAGGCACAGCGCAAAGCTGAAGCGTGACATCATAAATGGATTATTGAGTGATGATAGTGAAGCCAACTGAAACAAAATCTGTTCTTTTTATTGGTATGGTTCAGTTTTCCACCATGCAGTCAGTTTGCTTGCTATGTATATCTCCCAAAACAAAGGCCAAACTATGAACTCAGTGATAAGTATTAAGTCCAGAGGTTAGATCGTAATTGTTCCGTTATGCATTGCTTACATCACTATCCAGTAAAATTGGCCACTAATGCTGCGTTTCCACCAAATGCGAAGCAAATCATTCGCACAGCGAGATTATATGCAAAGTGAATAGAAAGATGCAAATACATGCAAGAAGGCGCTAACTTGTGTCTATCTGCGTCTTTGCATTGACTTTAAATGTAATCTGGCCGCGTGAATAATTCATCTCGCATTTGGTGGAAATGCATCTTAAGCCTGACAAAAACAATGGAAATAGCTAGTGGTCTACCAGCGCATGTTCTCTGGGCAGTTACTGCGCATGCTCTCACATTTATAGGCATTTTAATATTGATGTTGCAAATGAAATGAATTATGAAAATAAAATCCCTTCATAGTGCCTTTCTCAGCGTCCATAAGATTCAGTCCTAGAATTGTCCAAACTACTGTATAGTTTCTCAGCAGAGGGGGAGAGGATAAGAAAAGATACAAGAGAGACAAAGAAAGTGGCAATACAGGGTGTTTTGTGGGTAATTGGCAGTATTTTACTGGAGTAATGATCAGGCTTTCTTCTTAGTTTTTCGGTGAACTCAAATTTTTGTGACTTGAAAATTTCCGGGTGTAGCTTCTTCATATCTGGTGGTCACTGGTGAAAGAGTATTGGAGTCTGTGTAGTGGCAGTGTATTGACCCTCCCGTAGCCCTCCAGAACCAATAAAGCCTCATTTCAACATGAAAAAGGAAAAAGAAGAAATTACAGGCCCACAACCATTTTTGCAATTGAGAGGTAGCTAGCAAAAAGGAAGGAGTTAATCCGGGAGCTAAAGTGAACTCAGAGCTTTTTTGATGACTGTCATGGCTGGATGATAGGAGTGCTTCACAGACAGAGGTGTGCAGTCAGGGGCAGCAAGACTGGCACGACTAGCCCTGATAAAAATGAAGATGATATTTTCTCCATATTTAAAGTGTTTATAAGTGTGTCTGGAGTCAATTACTTGTCGAATATGCAACTTTATCCAGAAAACGAATGGTTATATTTTGTGGAGCTGAGCAGAAATTTCCTATGTCCTCTTAACACATCACAGCTCCTTTCCTCTGCTGGGACCAGCAGTAGTTGCATTGCTAGCCTTTAATTGAAGCTGGACGCTGCTATTGGGGTTACAACGTTGAGTGACCGTTTTATCAGCCAACAAAATTTTGATATGTTATTGACAGAATGCTCTGGGGCGTTGGGTCATTCAAATAAGCTTGAGTAATTATCCCTTGGGCAGCCATTCGTTTTAATGGAGCAACGGCAATGTATGACCAGAGCCCGGTGCGATTTGGCGCACTTTACTTTCTGGAATACCGTTCCGGAAGACACATCTTCTAATTATAGATCGAACTGCCAGAAGGAAGCAATATGGCGGCGTACAACATGCAATAGCTTATAATTGCTATACGATTAGAGTAATTAGAGAAGAGAGACACATGTAGAATTAAACTGCCAATAGTATTCGCCCTAGCAAGCCTTGCAACATAAGTAAAAATCAATTATAACTGCAGTGGATGCATAAGGGAACTGCTGTCAGTGTCAGTCAGATGTAGCTCGGAAAAATCCACTGCGGAAGCCATTTTGCATTTTGTTACTTCTGGCTCTGACTGAAACTCCACCGCACGCTACTGTTTACCGGTCCCCCACCGCGAGGGCAAATATTGCCATGCAGGGGCGTTCTCGCAAACTAGCGTGGACGCTAGTCTGTCGAACGGGCCAGCAGTAATTCAGAGGAGACCCTTTTTTCTTTGGGGCTGATGTCTTAAGTTGGGCATACACTGTACGACATCGGCCCATTTTTGACCCGATTTTCGAGATGCATGACTCGTTTTGAAGTCGGGCCGACTTCCAGCTTCATGGTACGTAGCTTGTCGTGCGGTGTACAGGGGAGAACGAGGGCCAACATGCTGCTCACGACACACGATCTGATGAATATAACATATTTGAAATTTTGATTGGCTCTCAGGAGTCACTTGCACAGTTGAAGCCGAGTCGCGAGTTGACTCGCCAATATCAGATCCTTTTTTTCTCATTGCACCTGCTTTGCAATATTTTCTTTGCAATAATGACCAACTTGCTGGACATTATCCCGCTTATTACATGGCTACTTACCAAAGAAAATAAACTAATTGACATAATAACATCACATGAAATTAATATTGATTTAAACAACTGACTAGGTGCAAACCGAGTATATGGCTGGGCCGCATATTGTGCGTTTTCCTAACTAAGGTTACTTCATTAGTGTACAACTGTCTTCTACTTCTTCTAGTCTTCTTTGTCGTCTTTTTCTGTACCTCCGTGTCTTCAAACAAACTTTGACAAATGTCAATAGCCAGACCAGTCCACTGAGACTGACTAGACGTGCAGTGTAGCACTCAGATGGTGGCAGACAGTTGGTCCGTACAGTGTGAGCACCTCGATCATGAGTCTTAGCTTCACAAGGCAGACGATTTACTTGTACAAAGTGAGGTGGAATTAATACCACAATTTTTTAAACTCGCATAGTGCGTATCCAGCTTTACTTAAATGGGCTCCCAGGTCATTGGTCGAGATAACTAGAATTTTGTGACGGTCCGTTCAGGAACCACAAGCGAGAGAGGGAAATCCAAAAAACGTACGCTTTCAATTGTCGGGTCAGGACCAGTAGACACAAGAATTGCCAAGCCACAAAACCAAATCCAAAAACAAAGTCGACTAGACAGGCCGGGGTCAGAACCAGAAAAGCTCAGGCGCGACAGTACATAGACAGTAGGTAGAAAGTCGTGGTTGAAATCCAAAGCAGTGAGTCATACACAGGGCATCCAAACACAGAAGACGTGGTCGTACAAAAAGGGTCAAAAGTCCAGAAAGGCAAAACAAGGCAAAAAGGGCTATGGCTAAATTCAAGGTTGGATGAAACAGTCGAGAGAAACAATTATCAATTGGCATACAAGAGACTCAGCATAAAGGAACATTGATCAACGTTCTGACAAAGTCAGAACAGCTGTGAGGACTCTAAATAGACAGAAGGGAAGTCACCTGCTATGCGGGGAACAGGTGAATGGGATGAGAGCTAATTACAGAGGAAGGTACATATGGGGAAATCCTAAACCACAACAATTGGCAAAAGCCAAGATATGGACGGGGATTCACGCAGACATCCTATGACAATTAAACAGCTCCGGTCAAGGAGTTCTAAGTGCACAGACAATGAGTGCAGGAAAGCAATTAAGCACGTGCGAGAGATCTCGCAGAAATGCAGGTAGAGACAGGGAAAGCCAAGCAAGGGGCGGAGACTAGAACAGGGCGATTGCTGAGACTGAATTAGTACTGATAAGTAGCGGTGCAGCTTTACAGATTAACTAAAATGCTCGTTAGTGAGTAAGTAATATATACATGGATTAAATTGGTTGGTAGACTATGATATGAAATATAAATGTTAGTCTTGTTAGTAATCTAGAACAGCAAGGCGAAGGAAGTAAACGAGAATTGAAGTAATAATAAGAAACACCAGAAACCATTGAAATCACCCTGAGCAGGTAAGCACACAGACTGGGGAGTCAGACTGAACCAACTAGATCACAAGACAGAGGAGACAAGTGCAATGAAACTTAAAATGGCATGAACTGAAACCTGAGAATATAATAACCAAACAGAATAAAGAAAAGACATGACCATGAACATGAAGCATGATAACAAAAACACAGAACCATGACAAATTTCTTTCAATGAGTGATCGTCTTGGAAACGATTGCTCACACCTATTGCCAGAATGCCACTTAATTTGTTTTGGCCAGCTGGGAAGAGATTCGCTGTTCGATGTTAGTGCAGACCAAGAATGGGGCTTTTCACGTGCTTGTGCGCTGGCATGCTATGAGATGTGAAGGCTTGGCAGATTTTATCCACCAGGCCAGGTGCTGTGCTTGCTTTCGGGCGTATAAAATTCCTGATTTTTTAAAAATTCAGTTGAAATCTTTTGAACTGCAGTTAGCCGCAAGAAAACACTCTCGTGTGAAGTCACATGAACACAGCGTTTTAGTATGCAGATAAACAAGTCATGAAAGAAGCGCCCACAAGCTTCAACTTCTTGGAAGGATGCAGAACAACTTGGGGCGCATTTCAATTCAAGGCAAGGCAGCTTTCTGATGTTCTGTTTCTGTTCACTAAAATTAGCATTCAATACAGATACTTTGAAGAAATGAACTACAAATTCCAAAATTAAAATATTCCCTTTTAACTCTGTCCAGAATGACTCCACAAGATTAAATCTCTGGGTCATGTGTATCTTTTTTACATGTCATGTAATATTTTTAAGAATTCGAATCCAACAGATTTCTAAATTCAAACCAGTAAAGCTTTTAACTGATGGCATACAGGGATAACGTGATGGGCAGGCTTTCTAGACTTAGTTGAAAAAGAGCAGCAATGAATGCTTCTCAACAGCATCATATGCTGCTTTGCCTCATCCCTTACTCAGTCTACCTCCTAGTGTTATAGATAGTCAACCTCTTCCTCATAATTAAGTGGTGTTTTCTTTCCATAGTGGTGTTTTATGTCCCTCTCGTTAATGGCATTTATGCAGTATAAATTATGATGCATCTTTCACGTAAGTGTGATAATCTGGAGAAGATATGAATTATGCAGTGCTTTCTCCTCTCACTTTTAGACATGAGGTAACAACATGAGCAAACGACCAATGCACTGTTTGAGTTTAAATAAAATATCTCTATAACACATTAAAATGTCAACTTGACAATCTGTGCATGGCTCTATACACGGAATACAGACACGCAAACCTTACAACTTATCCATCTCCCCATACGTACGCTTTTTCAATGCACTGACCCCTAAAGCTCATACTTATCACCTCAGTTCTCCCTTAAGCAGGTTCAAATTCATTTTTTCACATTGTAGAACTCTGTCGTATACGTATTATGTATCGCAGCATTTTACTGAAGGTACATCACACTGATTTTGAGAGAAATAACCAGGACACCATGTTTTTATGGCCACAGCATTACATCAAAAGGAACATATCTAGATCGTGAAAATCATTTTATACTCATTACCCTGCAATTAAGCAGGACATAATTGGAGATCATTAAAAATTTTGGGAACTCCGCTAGAATTTACAATTGGCCTGAAGTTCCACTGGTTTGAATAAAGCAGTTGCATTTTATGGACCCAGATAAGGGTCCATAGGTTTTATGGGCTTAAAGAGCCCCCAGATGCAAAGAGTAAAATCAATTTTCTTTTATTTTTTTCCAATGTTTGCGCTGAGATTTTGATACTGCTGCCTGGGTATTCTTGCCCATTTATGATTTTTTTCAACATGTTGCTGCCTTGGTACCAATACACTTTTTTTCCATTTGAGAAAAAATGGGACTGTTTGTTTAATTATTGATTGCCTCTGCTGCTTGTTATTGCTATTAAATTTCCAGGACTTTAAGCATGCTTTGGTTGTTATCTGCGTCCAGTCTGTGAACACCTGTTACAGCTGACAAGCTTACTTTGCTCACGGGTATGGATAGCTTGCCTTAGGTTAGATCCCAGTTTATGAAATTCTAAACCGCTATCTCATTGGACTCTTATTACAACCCATGTTCTTTCCATTTCAAGCAAAATCTTGCTCCACAGCAGGTTTTCTTTTCACTTCTAGACAGAGGTGAACACATTGGCAGGCTGGAAGGCATTAGCTAGCTATATGGCAATGGTGCCTAGTATGCTCTGCCTTTACCAGAAAATAAGGTGGATGATAGCTTCAGTATTCATAGTAATTATGTTTACAGTCTAATGTTAATTATAAATCTAGCATTGACTACATAAAGCATGTGGTCAACATTTATCCTAAATTGATTGATGGGATTTCCCGTACTTAAGCTTCTACCCCTTCAATTGAATTACCTCAACTGAGAACCAGGTTCACTGTGATAGGCATTCAAGATGATGGCTAATAGGATTCGAGGGGTAACTATACCGTAAGCCACCCAGTATGCTGCGAAAGCAGTGTTAACGTTGAGTTGATTTTGACAGACAGACAGACTCACTCACTCATAGACCTGCTTTGCAAATGTGGAAGCAAAATGTTTTTGGTATGATATGCACCAACACCGTGTGATTGCACTCAATACCTCTGAGCTGCTATGAAAATTAAGTCAGGGATCCGTCTCCGGTCATTGATTTTGCCACCTTGAAGCGCTGCTTGGCTGAGCCATTAAGCAGTGGTTGAAAAGGGCAGTTTGCCACAGGGGTTACAGAAGCACCTAAGTGACCAAACTCATCAGCTTTATGAGCCTGCGTGACCCGACAATCTCTGACTCACCGGTCACCTATCAGTCCAGAATTTGCAAACTTGTCTCATGTGGCAGCATTGGAAAGGAGGGCTCTGGGACATGTAACAGATTTTCATTATTTATTTATTTGCAGTTTTTCTCTATTTTTGTTGGATCAAGGAGGTCTCTACATGCTGCACACAAAGTGAGGAAATGGTAACATTTTCAATGGCAACAAAATCATCATGAAACTAAAACCTAGGCACTGCATTTAGGCTGCAATGAAATTGTGGTCAAGTGGGGCAGCTGACAAAGGTACTGGTCATAAATTTTTTTTAAAAAGTCACATTGATACAGTTTGTTTTATGTGTTCTCTCTCTGTTACAACCAGCAAGAGGTTTAAGATGAGGTCTTTATAGTCCAGCTTCTAGGAAAGTTGTGGGAAGGCTACACTATGAGATTGTATGAACAGCAATTATCTTATCAATTAATTAGATACAAAATATAAACCTTATCAAAATACCATCTACAGCAGCATTTACTACATAGCATTCTACTTCAAGATGGAATTTTGGGAAATTTCAGTTAATTGCCATCCATGCAACCTCATATTATAGCCTTCCACTTCAACGTTAAGCTATACATCTCAATTATTATAGCAACGCAGCTTCTGGGTGGCCCATTTGCTCAGTTAATTAATTCAATTAATTGTCTGATTCCTAATCGGGAACAGGTTGAAAGTTAACCTGCGTTACGGTAAGTTCACTGCGTGTGGACAGTTTTATTTTAATAAAAGCAAACTTAACACACATTTTTAAAAAAATTTTTAGCGTATCAAGCCAATCAGAGACTGACACAAAAATAGACTAATAAGCTTTTAAAAATACATCATTTTGTGATATACAGGAATTCAGAAGCTTCAAAAGATAATGACTTTGTATGTCACCATTACTGTGGTAGGAAAATGCTTGATAACTATTGCAATCAACGGAAATGCTGAGGGGAAATAGACAGCAATTCTACCAACTGATCCCAGCAACTGAATGAATTAACACTCAGTTGCTCATAAGAAAATGTTATGAGGACAGGTTTGGAGAAGTAATGCGCTCTAAGGCGAGGTGAGAGCAGCGCACCTGCTGGCAACATGTCTCTCTTGTCTTGGGTTAAAAGTAATAAACTAAGTCACTTTAAATGACTCATTACAGCAATCTTGTGGATTGGACAAACATTCCATAAAATGAAATCAAATCAAATAACATTGCTTGGGACGTGCATTTTCTAGTTGTCTTTGTGCTACAAAAAGATAACTCCAGTTTGTTTCACTTGGGAAAATGGAGGTAGCATCATTACCTGAAAGGCCTGCCCTTAGAGGAGCTAAGTGACAATTACTGCACGTGCTCAAGATTTACATCCGAAGAAAATGAATCTGCTTGACTGCAAGTTATTATCTGATTCCATCCTTGCCAATTCTTCTTTGTTTTAGATTGTATTTATACATTTTAGTTACTCCAGCAGTGTGTTTTTTCATATGAAATAACTTTTGTTATAAATTCTATAGAAAGATTCAAAGCACTCTATTTTAAGCTTTAGCCAAGGGATACAAAGAGTGTAAGCTGGTTGCTATTGTCAGTAATCAAATAAGAAGAAAAATACCTTCTAGATTTAACAGGCAGTTGAGCGGATTCACTTCATTCAAAGTTATGAGCATGAGCAGTCATCGTGACACAGATCCTTCAAGGGGTACAGGTTTGTTAGTAGATATTTTCGCCATCGCAAGTAACTATCTTGCATTAATGGTGCATTCCATTTGAAGCGGGAAAATTGGAAAGTAGGGCATTCTCACGTCTCTTTGGGAAAAATGAAAAAGTGGGATCTCCAAGATGGGAAATTCTGACCTATAGCAACTCTAATTTCCCAGATGATGAATAATCATCAGAGCATGTTGTGAGTGTTACAAAAAAAGTATGTTAAATTGTAAACACCACTCCCTTATTTCTTATTTATGTAATGTGAATATACGCCACTGGATGGCAGTATTTACCTTTTTTTGTGAAGCTCAGACTGGAGCTAGGTTTAGACATGTCCTGGACATGTCTGGGGAAAGTCCCAGAAAATAAAAAAAAGAGGTCTAAATGTGGGTGGGGTCTGCAAAAGAGTATATAAAGAAAGGAATTGAGACAGTAAAGTAGTAGTAGGAGAAATTGCAGGAAGATGACCAGACCTGCCATTCTGTTCAAGACCTGTGACGTTTCTTTTGTGGATTTCTTTGCCTGTGTTTGAGCATTTTCATCACCCAGCACATCACCAGGAAACCCACCAAAGGGACTGTAAATATTTCTGTTTTTTTTGTAATGAATCTTGGTCTTTAGGTTAGTTAGTTGTTATTAGTCTTTGTCTTTGTTTAAAAATTAAATGTGTTTAAGTTTTTAAAACTGTGTCTGTCATCCCTTGCTGTTGCTGTTGTGTTGTAGATTGTAAAAACAAATTGGGGCCATAACATTTAACACCTTATTTTTTATAATGTTTAAGCATGCAAATGTCTTTAGTGATCAAACCCAGACTTATGTTTGGAAAGGCTGACTATTTGAGCCATGAAAGCTACTAAATGAACGCCATAACGAGAATGCAGTTTTAGATGCCTTCACAACAGAACCATGAGACGATGCGAGTGCGTGTTTCACCAGAAAGGAAATGTTTGGACCTCTCAAGACAAATCACAATTTTAACTTGGAAGTAACAAAATAAGGTTTTACCCTGCCCTGAATTCAGATTTTTCACTTGAAATCAAATGGACTGTTGAAGTTCCCAGATGATCGGTAGGCAGGGAGATTGCCGATTGTCAGATATCGTGGCACTACCGTAATGATAAGCGTTTTCTGCAGCACTGCCTGCAGGTATGCAGTGCTATGACATTTCATTTCAAAATGCTATGACATTTTCAGCAAGGTGGGGAGGTGGGTACGAGTGACATCATGTCTGATTGAGGGGGCAAGATGGGAAGGTTATTCGGGAAGTGAACATTGCACCCTTGCTACAAGGTCAGAGAAGAATAATTACATCATGCATTGTCTAACACAGTTAAGCATATATACCATGTAATATCTTGGATGCTCCATCACATCTGGTACAAAGGTCATTTTTTTTTTACATTGGCTTTATTTTCAGCCGTTTTAGATTTATATTCAAAAAATGTACCCACACTGAAAGAGCACGTTTTCATTAGTCATTAGTTGTTTTCAACAAGTTAAATTTACTGTCATTTCTACATGGTAAAACCAAAATTTAAATGTAAAATGCCCTGTCATAAAAGATGAGGATGCGCGCATTTAAGGCATGTGAATACATAATTACAAGTGAAAAATTGTAGAATACAGAGCCAGATTAAGATATACAAAAATATCTTTGTCCCATAAATTATTGCATGAATCCAATTTGATCCTCGGGTTTTTAGATGCAGCCTCACAAAAATGAGGAATCATTTTGTAAGCAATTAAAACCTGTTATACAAAGCTGTGGCAATGACAAATGGCTTAAATACAAAATCCGCATTGAGCACTGATATTCATCTTTAATGATATGTCCTCTGAAACTAATTTTAAAAGTCAGATCTTTGGTGTTCACTATTTTGATTATTCAAATACTCGGTTTCTCAGTGTTGGATTAAAATATTAAGAGATCCTATCCCTCAGCCAAATGAAACTGGGTTTTTGTTTTACCTGCTCCTACGTGACAATATACAGTGACATTAATCTGTCATGCAGTAAAATGAAGCTGAATCATGTACTGACAATATGCTCAGTATCTGTCTGCAAATCTGTCTTGAATTTACAGTTGTGTTATTTCAAAAACGTGCTGGTTTTCACTTGGAAAACATCGGAGGCCACATATCCATTCTTTTCATGTACCCCTCACTGTATGTATTCTAGAAATACAAAGCATCGGCTGTTTTACATCTGTTTGATCCAAGGACTGATATGTCTTCTCTTCTGAAGTCTAATGCTTTATATTACTGCAACCTCAAAATACACAAGCTAATGGCCTGATGGCCACGTGTTTCTCCAGCTCACAGACAGTAATATTCTGTAACTTTTTTATTATTAATTATTACTATTAATTTCGTTTAGGTAAATCATACAGGAAACGTATGCCGATAGGTATCCGTGTGTAAGTGGCTGGTGAGCCCACCATAGGATTGGTCTACTGTTCAGGATCTTTTCTCTCATAGTCCTCTGGGATAGTCTCAAGCTCCTCGCTGACCCTGATGAGAAAAGAGTGGTTTAGAAAACAGATGGATGATTGGATGATTTTTTTTTCTATAAACAAGGAAGTCACATCTTGCGAGTATGCCATCTAGTCCAGCTTTCCTGCATGCATTTTCCAAATGTTAATCACATTAAAAATGCATTGAGAGGCCTGTCCATCTATCTATTTGACTGACGTGATCTATATATTATTTATTTAGCTTATGGGGATGGCTCTGTTGCTTATGTTAGTGTATGAATTGGATGAAAACCAGAGAATGGATTGTGTGAGGTAATTTATGTCCTCAAACTTTTTATATTAAAGCATTTGAAATGTGGCATCAGATTATAATTATGTTATATGTTTGTAAATAAGTATTTGCACAGCAAATTATTTCAAGTACTATACACCAAGGAATGTATTACTCTTAATTCGTTTATGAAATGCAAAAAGACTCACAATTTCTGCACGTAAAAAAATCCAGTTTAAAAACAGAATCTCCTTTAAGGTGCTGCCGGTAACTTTTATAAGAAATATCTCTTTTTCATGGTTGTTGAAACTGTCTCTCAATGCTGTCAGTAGAACATGAGATAGGTAATGTGTAAAAAAAATAAGGTACATTTGGTTCCTTCCAGTGCATCTAATGGCATTGGCAAGAATCTACATGATCCGTTGCTGCAGCCGCCACCTCAGATCCTTCTTGTTAATTAGATTTCATGGAAACTACAAACAATTTTGTGTATTTTTTAGGTGTATAGGGGACAAACCTTGTTGTTTTGTGTGACCGTACAACCTTTCCTGCAGCAATGCCACCAGGTCAAGCTCCATATTTCCAAAAGCAATCACCCAAACAGTTTTTTTTGGGAAACATGTTACACTTGTGATTGTTTCTTATGCCAAGAAAAGGCTTTTTATGGATGTAGGTCATCCTGTGACCTTTGCAGTAATGCCAGCACTAGGCCAAACTTTTATTTTAAAAAAAAATGCAATAACTTGACAATTTTTTATTGGAATTGCATGAAACTTCTTGTTTTCATTCCTAGCACATGCAGGGCGGGGTTATTTGAGGCGCTGCTGCCCCAGGGGACCTAATCAGGCCCTGAATTTTAGCTTCCTAATTATATTTCAATATGGTCTTTGTTGTGTGAAACATGATTCAGAGATTGTTGCTTGCACTTCCAACAACTCTGGATAGAATTTCTCTCTGACTCAACATGGGTGGGGGCTATGTTTGTAAAACAGAGAAAGATTGCCAGCCACCTGGTTTTTTGCCATTATGCCTTCTCTTTAAGTAATACTAATTAATTTTGCGGTCAAGTGCAGTTAAATTCAACTAATTTGCTTCTTGAGCATAACTGAAAATTTGTGCCATTATTGCCAAATGTCATTCACAATTGGTAGAAAGATTGCTGAGCTACTATTTTTAAACTTCTGCCCTGGCAGTAAGCTTGTACCAAGGGCAGATTATCTGGTTAAAATTTTTTGGGTGCATTTTTATGACCTGTTCAGATGGTTTGCTCTCCACTGTCAGCTTGTTTGGCTCCACTGTTCAGCTGACCTTTCACCTTCCTGTGTCAATTTCAGAACAATGGTGCCTGTGCAGTAAAAATGCAAATCAGCGACTTGTTCCTAAAGAAATATAGTCCCAACAGCTGTTTTTTAATGTCCATTCATTAGCTTATTTGGAAAATATTATTATTCTAATTGGTCAACAGTTTCCTGCTGTCAAAGACGCTGTCTGCGCACCACTCCCTTCTGAGGTAACCTGGGCCCAGCCCTGGCTTCATGTCCATGAATCTTCCCTTTTTTTTCTTTATCTGGAGTGCACAAATCGAAAACTATGTACAAGGCTTGCTCGTATGCGACCCCATGTTTCCAACTCAGGAGAGCAAAGACAGTTTGCGGCTCTCCTCCAAAGCACGCGCCTGTCAACCACTGCTTCTTTACACTCATTGGTCGAAACTTCGCAAATTCAGAGCAAGGGCGGAGGAATCCCCAAGATGAGCAATCTTAGAATCTTACTGACGAGCGCCCGGCAGGCCAACAGGAGGCGCTTGAGCAACGAACAAAGCAACTATTTTTGTATCCCATCCCGGCAGTCCCTTCCAAATTTGCATCCCTGCAATGCGAAGCTAATTGTGCGCTGCTCTGAAAAAGCTGCCGACCACTGCCAGTTGGTACGACCGGGAATGGTAGTCCCTACTGCTCCGCGAATGCGGTGCCTTAACCGAGTGAGGTAACCTGGTAGCAAATCATCCCTTTTACTCTCTTCACAGTCTCCAGCTTCAATTTTTTTCTATATGCTGGCATAAAAATTGAACTTCCCCCATTTTAAAGGGTTTTTTATGAGGTGCAAGTGACAGTGCCTATGGGCCTATGACCTAAGTCCTGTCTGACAGTACATAGCAGGCCCTATACTGAGTCAAATCACAGTAATGCTGCACCCCTTCCAAAAAAGTCGGCACATTATGGTAAATGCTAATTAAATCAAAAAGGAGTAGTTTGAAAGGTCCAATCATCCACAGCTTTAGTAAAGACACTTCATCACATTATTTCAAGCTTAAACTTGCCAAATCAATTATTTATTAAAAATATATGCTTATTTCAAATCTGATGACTGCAGCAGACTCCAAAACATTGGCACGGATTCAGTTTTGGATTAATAATAATGTGATAAGCTGCTGTAGGTGCAGCAGCTTTAAAAAAGGGCATTTAAATGGCTATCATGTGTAATTAATACTTTTGTAACTCATAGTAATTGATTTATATAATTAATTCGTTAATAATTATTTAATAAAACTTAAATAAAAATATTAAAGTTCCTCCCACGTGGCACCAAAATGCGTCGGGGAATCTACCTTTAAGATACGTAAAATAGCGAGGATGGATTACCATTTGATTCAGCAGGAAACCTGCAAATTTAGTTACCAGTCTCATAAAATTACTAAAATAACCAAAAAAATGGATTTTTAATTAATAATTAAAATAACCAATATTAATGATTGAAGAAAACAATTTAATTAATAATCTGAAGGAATTTTGGAGTTCTACATAGGCTATTTTGACTCCCACGTGTTACAGCACCAAACAGATACCAGGTTTAATAAATGAATTTATTAAACAAACGAACACAGAATATACAGTGGCTAATCTACAGAAGGACTATATACAAACTAAATAGAGTAACAATAGTGTGTGTGCACGTGCAATTGTGCATGTGTGTGCCTAGCGCGCGTGCAGGACGCACGCGTGTGCGCGATTTTGGCAGATGCACTTGTGTGCTCGTGGGCACGAGTTCCTTTGCCTTGGGACAAATTCTTTCAGCGCGGGGCTGCTTGGAATTTCTAAATGTAGTTATAGGCGGACGATGCGCGACTGGATAAATCAATTTAGCTTCATCGAATTGTGAGAAAAGTTTGCTTCAGCTCAAACGCAATTTGTACTCCTAATTGAGTTATCATCCATACTACGGGCATGCATTAGTTAATGGCAGCATAAGAAAGTTAGCCAGGAAAAAGATTATGCATGTAAGGTCAAACAATCAATGGCTATTTAACTTCATAAAATATAAAAATGGACACAATGCGATTATACAATTACAATACAGTGGCTCCAATAAGTATTTGTACACTACTTGAAAATTCAACTACTTAACAGCTTTTGTATATTCGGCTAAATGCTTGCTATTGTGTGTAAAAGTGATTAAAATATTTGATAATCAATATGTTTTAAACAAATATTTAAAGTCAAAATGGCATATTTGGTCAGAAAGGCGATTATCTGACCCAATAAGTATCTGTACAGTTCCATTAGTGAGTCACAAAACTTATAATACTCACCTAAAATTGACTCAAGATGTTTACAGGACATGGTTGACTCACTTGGTCTGATTTGGTCAAGCGTGACCATACTGGACACTCCCTCTTTACACAGACTGGCCTATGTAAATGGCCTGACCATGCACATAATGTATTCCTGTGATATATGGCTAAGACAGGCGAGATACCCCGTCGAATGCGAGAGCAAATCATTCAGCTACATAAAGAAGGCCAAAGCACCACAAAAATTGGAACTCGGCTATCGTTACGCCACACGACCGTGCAGTACATCATCAAGAAGTACAAACAGTCTGAACGCATAGCCAATGCAGCCAGGAAAGGACGTCCCAGGAAGACCAGCCAGTGCACTGACCGGTACATCTCCCTGCTGGTACAGAGGGAGAGACAGTCCTCTCCTCCAGTCTTGCCACCAAAGTGGAGGAAGCAACTGGAAGCCATGTGCGTGCCCAGGCCATCCGTAACCGGCTCCATGAAGTACAGTAGTGTACAAATACTTATTGGAGCCACTGTAAATCCTTATTTTTTGAAGATTGGTATGAGAGGAATACATGGTCTATAGTTGACTTGATGGACACGAATGGCAATTTCTTAACTTATGAACAATTCTGTATGAAATATACAGTGCCAAAAAAATGCCAAAAAAATTTTGAATAATCTGACTGATGATTTCAATTTTTCCTCATTCCATTTTAAATGAGCTTTGGCCCAGAGAAGACGGTGGTATTTCTGGATTGTGTTCACATATGGGTTCTTCTTTGCATGATACAGCTTTAACTTGCATTTTTGGATTGCACAGCAGTCTGTGTTCACCGACAATGATTTCTGGAAGTGTTCCTGAGCCCGAGTAGTGAATTCCAGTGCAGAATCATGCGTGTTTTTATGCTATGCCGCCTGAAGATCACGAGCATCCAATATTGAGCTTCGGCCTTGTCCCTTACACACAGAGATTTCTCCAGATTCTCTTCATCTTTTGATTATATTATGCACTGTAGACGGTGGGATATGCAAAGTCTTTTAGTTTTACATCGAGGAACATTTTTCTAAAATTATTAGACACAGTTTTTCGCAGATTGGTAAACCTCTGCCCATCTTTACTTCTCTGCCTTTTTAAAATGCTCTTTTTACACCCTGACATATTACTGACCTGTTGCCAATGAACTTAATTAGTTCCAAATGCTTCTCCAGTTATTTTGTATTAGTACCACTTACTTTTGCAGTATTTTGTTGCCCCTGTCCCAACTTTTTTACGATGAGTTGCTGCAATCAATTGCAAAATGAGCTATTATTTTGCATGAAATGGCAAAATGTCTCACTTTCAACATCTGATATGTTGTCTGTGTCCTCTTGCGAATAAAATGCGGGTTTATGAAATTTGCAAATCATTGCATTCTGTCTTTATTCATGTTTTACATAACGTCCCAACTTGATTTGAATTGGGGTTTGTCAGCTTGAGAAGATAAGATTTTTATGTTGTTGGTGGTGCGTTTGGTGCTTATGTTTGTTGGAATCTGGGTAGCTTGCCACGTCTACCGGACACCGGAGCTCTTGAGCACATGGAGGTTATACTAAATAAAATAAAACATGGCTATTGTAAGCAAAATATTTATGGAAGGGGAAGGACGTGTACTTGTTTTGGTAAGAGCTGTAAAGAGTGTTTTCTTTGCCTTTACTTATAAACAAATATTTAAATTTGGTATAATGGGAGATTGGCCCCTAAATATAATTCCTCATTTTGGCATATATATACGGTAGATGATGGGGATTCCCTACCAAAAATGTGGACAAATTTACTGATGAAATTGCTTAGTTTACAGCTTTGTTTCAGGGAATTTTCCATCATAAAGTGAACTACTGTTTTCAAATAGCAATTTTCTACCCTTTGTTGATATTTTCTCACCAGGAACGGGTACCAGGCAGAGTTTCAACCATAGTAGCAGTAGAAGCAAATGTACATTGAAGGGCAAATACTGTAACTTACATCGGTGCAAAAAAGCAAATCTGAGAAATAATGCAAACAACGCTCTTTGCCTTCATGCGACAGCACCGTGGAAGCATGTTTGTCATCTGATAAGTAAATCAGTGGTTTTTGGAAGAAACAGCTGCCCTGTTCTCCAAATGGAAGATGACAAGGGAAACCCTCGTCATTATCAGGGCCAGTTTCCAAAGCCAACATTTGTCATGGTAAAGAGGTGTTTCAATGCATATGGCATGGATGACTCGCCCATTCCTGAGGGCACCATTGCAGAAAGATATGTAACAATTTTGGGGCAAACTATGCTGCCAGCAAGACAATGCGAACCACATTCTGCATGGATTGTAAGTGCATGGTTGCATAAGCAGAGAGTGTGGGTGCTAAATTGGCCTGCCTGCAGTCCTGATCTGTCACTGACTGAGAATATATGGCTCATTGTGAAAATGCATAACATTGAGGGCTGCATACAATGGTGCAGCTTAAGAACAGCATAATTGAGGAATGGGATAAAAAATGTTTGCTAGACTTGACCAAATTGTGTCTTTAAATTTCAAATGCTTAATGAGACATGATGTTGCAAAGTGGTAAATGGTCCACTATGCCAACTTGTTGGACTCTGTTGCGGTCGTAACATTGTATATATACATGTTGCTCGGTTAGGGATACTTTTCAAATCAGTCCTTTTTGATTTTATTTGTATTTCCCTCAATGCAGCAAGTTCTTCAAATTTGCAGTTTAAAGGAGACTTATTTCGCTATATTTCCAAGGTTATATTTTGATCTCGGACTCCTCTAGAGTACTCCTGATTGTTCAAAGTCCAAAACAGGGTCCTTATTTAGCGCATACTGCCATCCTCAAAAAAGCCCATTGGTAGTCCACTGTAGTCTCTTCCTGAAATGCCTTGTTGGGGTGGCTCTTCTGCTACGGCCCCCACTCCCCGTGTGCCCACTTTCTTCTGACTGGCCAGCTCTGTGGAGGGCGGAGTTGGGCGGGACGAGGCTGCAGAACGCAGTTTTCCGGGTCAGTCTCCCGAGATTAAAACGTGAGACACATCTGCTTCTGATAAAGACTCGGTGGGGAAATTCTGCAATCTAACACAGTACATATGTATAGAGCTAATGAAATCAACTTGTTCTTATAAATGCAGCAGTGAAATTGGAGGACGCAGTGCGAATGTCTGGCAGCTCAAGCACAAATTTGCTAATTACGTATGGCAACAGTGGAGAGTACAGCAGTTTTTCTACTCAATAGCTAGGATGCAGGGAAAGCTAGAATCCACCCAATACAGACACATTTGTAGAATGGGTTGACATGCCCAAGTGTAGACTGGAGACCGCAGAAATCTGGTGGGTCTGAATTTAGAGGGAAACATAGACAGTGAGGAGCAGCTAAAAGTGGACCAACAGCTTATGGACTGCTTAGGTGTGTATTATAAGGACCTGCTGGTTCGTGTGCATAACTGCGGTGTGTCGTTAGCGTGGATTAACGAACTGCTTCTGCGCTGGTATGATGGTATATGATGGAGGGGCGAAAGCTCCAGGCTAAACGGCCTCTTTGGAAATTGCCCGTGGCAATGGCTACTTTTTGCGTCGGAATGACCAGCATTTCCTTGCGGAGAATGGGCGCGTTATGGATAGTGCGCGAGAGCTAGATAGAGCTCCGGTTATGTCATGAACATAATACAGGTTTTACAGACCGTAAGCCCCATCTGCGTGAACCGTTGCTTATGTGGAGCTAGCGAATCGATAACCTTTACAGGAAAGAATTTAATATTCAATCGATGGCAATGCAGAGAAATTGTTTGTGATACCAGACAGGTTATAGCCTGTGCGTTTCTCTTTTGCTTTCACTGGTAGCATCAGAGACCTTTCCCAGATATTGGAGAAGTATCAGGCTGACCCCAGACATAGATAAGTAAAGCGATCGTTTCACAAGCACTCAAAAACGCACCCCAAGATTTGCAAAACCTACATCTGGTCTAACTGCACCAATCCGGTTAACTTCAACTGTAGTGGCTACAATCGGGCCACGTTCATGCTTACCGAAGTATCACAACCATACCGATCAGAATTATTGCATATAAGTTAACCAGGAGAATTTTTAATTAGCAAGGCACGCGATCTAACATGCAGTAGCTGGTAACCGAGCATTCATAACAACCACAGAAACAAACCCTTGCAAAACAGGTTTTACAGACAGCGAGTTCCGTTACCGTGGACAGTTGTACCAAGCATCCAAATTACAAACAAGTATAAAAAGTTAGCTTCAAATGAGGTTTATGTTCACATACCTTCGGTCGAATTTCCCCTGATATCACTCTTGCATATTTATGACACAAACATTAGCAACAGTAACTTGGCTATGTTAGCCGCAGTGCTACAGCCACAATCAACTGGCTATCACTTCACGTTGGCTTATGCAGTAAAAGCAACTTGCAGCTTCTGTGTCTGTGAGTCACGAACAGTCACGACCGATCCAGAATTTATCTTCAGATATTTTACAAAGCATGCGCTTGAGGCCAGTTGTTAGTGATAACTATCGTTAGCAGTCCTGCTAGCCAGTAGCCACGCGTAACATGTTTGCTTCTCTTACATTATTTGCTGTTATATCGTTACTTACAGCTTGTGGCTCCGAGCGCTTGATCGATGCAGCTGCTTCAGGTTTGAGAAGCAGCTGAACCGTTTTCCAGTGTCAAATTATCCTTTATTAACAAAGCTGTCTTTGGTGAAATGCTGAGCACAAGCAGCTAACGTTCCCTTTGGCCGTGGCTGTTTGCTGCCAGCAACCAAAAAAGCTACCCACCGATTTCTGTTGGCATCCTCTTTTGGAAGAGAAACAGGTGTTTTTCTTCGCATCCAAAAGTAAACGGACAAGCAGCTTTGGGAGAGACGCTGACAAAACTGCACCTCAAATGATCTGCGATTCTTCTTTCGTATTTCCAAAAGTGTAGACGCTACTAAGGCATAGTGTGATCTGCCATTGATAGCGCCTGCTAGAATAGTTTTCGGTGTGGGCAGGTCCAGCGCCGTGGTTGGCTCTGGCTAGGTCTGTATTAACTGGACTGCACAACCTGGCATCAGGTTTTACCCAGATCTCGTGAAGATCTCGGGAGGAGCTGTCCAGAGAGGAAATCAATCATGTTCTTGGATTACGGCAAAACCCCTGTATCTTATGTTTAGACACTTTTTAGAGGTTGAGTATTTATTATTATACAACATTATAACATTATTAATATGTATTGAAAGAAGAATCAGCATAATAGGTCCCCTTTAAATAATTGATATTATTATTATTGTGGCTGTTGTTACTCTAACTACTACTGCTATTATGGTCACATCATCACCAGACAATCATTAGATCACGCTCACCATAGATATTCATTGTACATTGCACCCCCCCCCCCCCTCTCTCTCTCTCTCTCAAATGATTGCATTTCTTACTTCTTGCTTACCCAGTCCCAGTCTTTCACGCACATCCTGGAGGAGGGAGAGAGAGAGAGAGAGAGAGAGAGAGAGGGAGAGACGTTTGATGTGGCAGATGGATCTAATGCAAAGTTAAGCGCTGCGAATTGAACTTGATGCTTTGGATACACGCTGAACTGACGACTGGACATTACATCTTTTAGTAAGGTTAGTTGCTGCTTGAAGAAGCCAACTGGAAAAAAGTTACTTCGAAGATATTCATTTGACTTGCATAAGGAAAACATAGTTTGGTTGTGCTGTATGCAGTGTAATGGTTTATCAATCGTAGGCTATGAGCATCTACGGCACTGCAATCCGTGGTACCAAATAAGCGCTACCTCTACAGCTGCCTCCATCTGAGATAACGGCAGACGCCAAGCAGTTTAAATCAAGATCATTTGTAGCGAGACAAGCTTTTCAATCAAGATTTATTTTGATGCGGGTAAGCACCTGTGATAATGCTTTCCAGATGCAGATGTTCTCTTTTTCAGTTCATCAGTGTGTGCAGTGTTAAGCACACATTACTTGTAGGGATAGTCCAATGGTAAACAGATATTATGTTTCTTCGTTGCCTATAAATTGCGTTGTCTACAAATTTCCTGGATTGTTTTGCTCTCGACTCAGAACAATGCTGTCTTTGCATTGTTTTGCTCTCGACTCAGAACAATGCTGTCTTTGCCGAGTGTACCCTCGTCTGACATCTATACCATTTCCTGGAAAAGGTGACGGCTTGCTGCGTACAGCCTACGGCGTATCGCTCCCTGTATAAAAGCGCATCCTTGTTGCCGCGGAAAGGAACGGTCAGCGTTATTCGACCTATTTTAAACTCCTTGGTATGATGTGGACCAGTTTGTTTGTGTCAGTTATTCCATTTTATTTCAAGGCTTTTTTCGCTATTTTTTATTGGTGAACACAGGCTAAGTAAAGCCATAATTTATCTTAAAAATAACGAAAGTAAGGTCTTATATTAGATTCCGGATGTCGTATTGCCCCCCATTGTATCTGTATTTTCATTGTGCTTGTCGGGTAAAGAACCTAGTTGGGGCTCATCCTGGAAAACAAAAACTGTTGGATGAGATAAATCATCAAAGCCCTTCTGTACGACTGGTAGTATTCGTTAGTGAGATGTTGTCAAATGAAGTGACTTGACTACTCGAATAAAGAATAGGTTGTTAAAATGTATTTAAAACAAGATTGGGATGATTTTATTACGCTTTAAAAAATGTGCGCTCCTATGCCAGCGACGTGAATTGTTTTTATGGTCGAAATGAGTGTATGCCGTGAATGTTTTAGTATAGGTCCAATGTCCGGTTCTTCTGTCAAACTGAGTGAAATCGACTTATTAACAAGAAAGGAATTCTGCCGTAAATACGCGCTAGTCACTTTTGAAAGAGAAATGTAACGTTAAGCTACTGTAATTACGTCGTAATATTGACTTTTACAGGGAGGATCAGTATGTCCGTGCGTCCGTCCATCCGTCTGCCATCATTTCGTTTCTGGAGAAGAACTCAAGTATCGTCCAGTATTTTTAACGAAACTTGCTGTGCGTATTAATCAGGTCCTAGACTGCTGCCTCTTGATATTTGGGATTTCTGAGGGTATAATGCGGTGCACGGGGGCATAAGGTATGTCGTCTTCTGATGACTCTTATTTAAGATAACACTTTACAATACTGTACACAGATTTGTATTCTGTAAGAAAGTGGCTATTCGCACCGCAGTGTTTGGGCCCAAGAGTCACAAGAGCGGGGCGGTTTATAAAATGAAATCTCATTTTGGCCCAGCTGCGGAGCAAATAGCAGAAGTGCTTCTCTTATCTGCCCAACAGCGGTGCGAAAAGCCAATCCCGTTCCCCAATTCACCCCGCTGCGGGGTGAGGATGAAAAGCCTCTTCCCTTTTGTAATCCTCATTTGTTCCTTAGTGCCTCCTTAATAGTTTTTTAGTACCTTCTCGCAAATTTGTATACAGTAGGCCTATTGTAAAATGTTACCTCGTTTAATGTTGATACAATGTTTCCAGTTCTCCGACAAAACTAGCCAACAAGCTAAAGTTTACTGTGCATACAAATGTTTGTTTAACATTTGTTAATGAAATGGAATTATTTTACTTTTTGAAATTGAGGAATTCATGTGTGGGGTAGACAAACGTATTTGCATTCGATGAATTGCAGTCACTTGCTATTTGTCAGAGACATACTGATTTAAAAATAAAGTAGCCTTTATCAACGCAACTGAATGCACTCTCATTACTATGTGTGGGTTTACTGTGTCTTAGCTGGCCATGCTTAAAGTCGCTGCAGTAACTATTCTCTGAAACTGCCTCCCCTCCTCTGACCCAAGATGATCACCAGGGCTGCTAAGATGAATGCATTTCATGGCAGTACTTCCATGACTCAAACTTAAATGTGGGAGTTTTGAAGCTGATGTTACAGATGGCTGAGTAGTAATGCATAGCCCCGATGACCCTGAAATGGCAATGTTTTTGTTTACCGTGGAAAAAGAAAAGCTCAGGTCTATACTCTGCAGGCCACCAGCCAGAAGTTCTCATGAGAGAAGACTGAAAATATTACATTCAGTCCATTTTTCATTGCCATTGTTTCAGTGTTGATCTGCTGCCCTGATCTGGGGAAGACGGAGGCTCATTTGGCTTGTGTAGTTACTCCAGTCTACATTTATTTCATTTATTTGAGTAAGTATTTGCACATCACTCTCTCTAACCTGTGGTCTGAATTCGGTGCCGATTTTTGGTGAAAAGATGAGATGGCAAATCCTTAGGCTTTCCAGGGTCAGGACTTTCAAGCCATAGTCTAATCCAAGACCAGTATTCGAGGAGGGGAGAATCTGCCCCACCTTTTAATTTCCTGTTAGGGATAATTTAACTGACATTGAAGAAAAAATTGTTAGTTAGTTGTTTGCTTGCAAATCAGCATAATGGATGGTTAACAATTCAAGGAAACAATATGCTCAGAAATCTGTTATTTTGCTGACAGTTACCAACATGAATCATAGATAGGAAACGGGTGTAAATCGCTTTGGGAAAAACCCTAGGAGTGTAAATTATATATGCTAGTGCAGTGGTGTGTGCGCTGTTGCCTTGTGATAAGAAGGCTCTGAGTTTGAGTTCTGGTTAGCCGGGACATCTCTGCTTAGAATGAGCATATTATACCTGTATCAACATGGGTTTCCCCCAGGTACACTGGTTTCCTCCATGCTGAAGACTGTGTACTTTTGGAACACTCCTGCCAGTGCCCTCGACCAAGGCTCTGGCTTTAGAGCTGAAGTTGGTCCCTGGGCTCTTCACTGTGGCAGCCAACTGCTCTTGAGTGGCTTATCAAATGCAATAGTCAAATTCCCAAAAAGTTCAATAAAGTACATCTTATGATGGTTCAAAATCAAAACGCAGATGAACGACACTTATTTTATTTCTCTTAATTGATGGAATAATTTGATAAAGTGTAGTAATAGTCCTTGTATTAATGCATCTCTTTTTTACCTGCTTTCAGTATTTACAGTCTGATCTGTAAAATCAAATGTACATCCCAAGAAAAAAAAATATGCTGGATGAACATGTTGGCAGGGAAGGGACCACGAATATAGAGCAGTGGTCTGTGGACCACCAGGAAACTTTAAAACCAATCTTATCAATATGTCATTTCGCAATATTGGAAGAAATGTTGAATGCACGATATTATATGAATTTAAAATACTTTACTTGCCTCTTTATTCTTACCAACAAGTGCACCATGTGGCTTCACCACTGCAGCAGTGCATTAAGGCAAAAGTGTGTTTGCGTGCACACATGAATGCATGTGCTGCATGGCTGAGTAGGGGTCAATGTCTGCATCTGCTTTTGGTTAACTGAGCAGTTTTATCCATTGTTAAAAGATGGATACCCTGTTTTCCTTTGCAGGTGAGGAAAAAGAAAGGAATCGCTCAGGAGACGTAGAAGAACAACAGTAATTTTATTGTGGGAAGGAGCTTGGCTGCGTGCAATTTCCTCTTCAACTTCGGGAAAACTTGGGAAACTGAAAGCACCATGGATTTTGTCATGAAGCAAGCTTTAGGCGGTAAGTGCCATAGATCCAGACTTGTTTATCTGTTTATTTTTTTTGGCCCTGCTTGATATGCTGCAGCATATTAATTACTTTCTACCATCTTTTTGAAAATCTGCCCTTATTTATGAAAGAAAAACAAGATGCAATATCAACTCAACAATCTGAAGTTGAGTAATATTTATCATAATGTGGGGAGGAATGAAAAACAATACAGACAAAAATTCTGAAAATTGCATGGAAAGCAGGGGTTTTTCTAGAAAAACAGAGCAAGGGGGTGTGGTGGCAGACGGCGGGGGGGGGGGGGGGGGCGGGAGGGTTGGTGTCTGTCCTTCTCATTTTGTTGGGGGGGGGATGTCACTGTTATTGAGCAAATTCCGCCTCTTCCAGTATTCTCTATTTTTTTCCGGCTTTTTTTTTTTAAGTGCGCATACATTATGAACAGGCGGCGATTGCGCAATTACTCAGAATTACCAGGAATCAAGGGGGCACTGGGGAATAGCTAGGGGGCACAGCGCCCCTGTTACCCTGCTTATAAAAACCCCTGCAAAGTGTTCACATTATAGCAAATACCTCCCATTTGAGGGTTTGTAGTCAAATGGTCCATCCAAAAAAATGTGTCATTTTCTTATTTTAAATATTATTGACAAGAAAGCTAATGAGCGACTCCTGATAGTTCTGTAAATAGATGGGTAGCTGACTGGTAGCACATTCTCTCTGTTTATAATCACCTGACAAATAAATAATTAATCACGCATGCTCAGCAGGTGTCGCCACTAGTTTTGAGAACAGTAACCTGAGGTCGTAATGCATTTCAGCAAGCCAGCTACAGCTCTTATTTTTCCATTTTTAAATGATGTGTACAATGCCTGTAACTGTCATTGAAGACCATAGCTTTGAAATGGAAAATCTTCAAATCAAATTCAAATATCCTGTTTGGGATTCTGGCTTTTTGAATTTGATTTGACAAGATGAGAGTCCATCCACGGAATGTTAAATGCAATGGACAGACCATGGATCTATTCCTCTTCTTAGGGGCACTTAGTTTTGGGAGTGAGCTGGAAATTCCATTTCCAGAACGAGCTTAATCAGTGGAATGGCTGGCAGTAATAAAACAAGATTTATGCACTTCCTATCAATTCGCCTGAATGCCTCTGAGGCAGCAAATGGCCTACTCAAAGGAGACCTTGGCCATCTGATAACCTTTTTCATCTTAGCTCGAAGCATATATTAATTTCATTGTGTCCATGTGCAGGCAGGTCTTCTTGAGGATTAAGGAGGTTTGGTCTTCTGGCTGTCTGTAGTAGACTGTGTGGCTACAGTATTTTTATCAGTAAACATTGAAAGGTTCCTCCAGGTCCAGTCAACAAAATTATTTCGTCCCATAATCCAGAAACCATCAGTTATGGTATTTTTATTTTGTAAGCCCCTCTGAAGAAATGCTCTCACATTTGATGTGTTATAATGTTACATTAAAGTACTTTGTACATACTACCACTGATTAATTTGGGGACTTTCACAATGGGTACTCCCATAGTCATCTGGAGGGCAGCGCTATCTATATAGAATTTTTTCATATTGTGCATCATGTGTTCAATATGAGATCCAATTAAGAAAAAAAAGCTTTAATTTATTGTATAATACCGTTGTTGTTTTAAAATTTATTTTAAAAAATACACTAAAAATGAAGCTAATACCTGCAAATTACAAGTCGTATTTTATGTTTATTTGTTTTTGCGATTTGAATAAAAAAAATGAATACCATCAATTTTAATTATACTGAGCAACAAAAGAAACACAAGTTAGCTAGTTAGTCAATGTCCTCCACTTACTCAGTCAAAGTGACCGCAAAACAAAGAAAAGGTTGATGAAATGAGTGTAAATGTGCTATTGCTTACGCGCAAACTTATTTTCCAGTCTGTCTTTAATTAACTTGCGTTTCTTTTGTGTTCACTATATTTATTGCTTGATCATTTTTATGCTAGAATATAATTCTCTTTTTATGATAAAGTGGAGAGAAAATAGAGAAATGTCTTATAAAAATGGCTTTGTGCTCGCTTACATGAACAAGTGTAAATCATAAATGGCACGCGGGCAAACATCATCATGGTCTCAATGCATATATTGCACAGCCACTCATCAATTCTGTCTGTCTTACTGGGGCAGAATATTGACAAGTCTATGTCAAACTAAAAAACATGAAAAGGAATTTCAATGAATTACAGAAAATGAAGACACATTCACTCTTCGCCTGCTGCCCCGGCCCAGAGTCAAATACACGTTGCCATGACAAATGTTCCGTGATGACAGTTTTTCCTTAGAAACAAACAGAATGCTTATTCCCCCTGCACCACTATGGAGTGCCCTTGACTTCCAGAGAGTTACCTGCTGCCTAAAGCTGCCTGTAAATACTGCCATCCAGCTTTACACAGGCGCTGTGCTCTGTGTAAACTGCCTGGGGAGAATGATTGACTGCGTCACCACCATCCTTTTAGGGACTGTTGAAAATCCCTGCAGGCTCAACGGTTGACATGATGTTCGAGCAGCATTAACTAGTAGTGATGAAATATATTGATGAAGTAATCATGTCTTAATACTCGATCAGCCATGCAGTAGCATATGTTTTGTATGGAATGAGGCATTTTTTTCATTTTGATCAGTTATTTTAATTTTAATGATTCTTGACCTCAATGATTAATGAATAACATTTATTCATTAGTTTCCATTTGGTAATTTCCACAAAAAATATGCTGTAGCCCAAGTGACAAAACTTTTATACAACATTCTTAACCCTTTAATTTCATACCAAACAGTTATAAAAACACAAGCGTAAGTTGAGCTCAAAGAAAGAGAAAATGAGACGTGGAGATCACCTGCCGTATGATTTCCTGCATAAACGCGATGCTGAACAGTTCTTAACAATGGCAGAACTAAATCCAGCCCAGCAACAGGAGAAGCTGCAGCTCTAATTAAGAGTTGATACGGGTGACTGCTCGCAGAAATCATGAATTCTCTCCATTGTTCTTGCGAAAACTGAAAACCTGCTGAAGCATTTCACTCATCACTTATCCATAATATGAGCTTAACACAAAGAGCCAGTACATATATAAAAACTATAATGTAGCTCCAGCCAGTGCCTCAAAGTAGCTTATATTCCAGGTGCTTAAAATGATAACCTTGACTTTTCTAAAGATGAAAAATATGGTCAGTCATCTGCAAAGATAAAGGCTATATTCATTTATCATGTAACTTGCAACACAAATACTCATCATTATGTCCCCATAAGTCTTAGGTGGAATTTTGTGCATCAGTGTCTCTGTTTCTATTGCTAAGGGTCTTGGATGTTATTTTTACATTTGTTAAATATCCATCTTATAAAATTTTTGAGTTGTTTTAAATTGTACCAAATTACACTCAGACTTATTGAATGCACATTTTATATAACATGACCTCAATCCTATTCACGGCAGTTTCTAGTATGAGTTATATAAAGGATGAGTTGTGTGAGAGGAAGTAAAAATGTCTTAAGTGATGGGCTTCAAAAGCAAATATTACATAAGCAGAGGTCCTCTAGTACTTTGTTAAACCAGTTATTTGTCGGCATGGATGAATGATGGGTGGTCCATGATACAATAACAGACCTAGCTAAAGGAGAAATGCTATGCTTCATTGGATGATGGTAGCTATTTTTGGATCATCCCCTGGAATCAAGGAGTGTGAATCGAAGAGTTTAATTTTACATGGACTCTATTGCAATTCATATACAGTCATTTGAAAGACATTGTGACCTGACTGTTCACTTCAGAAGTCAGTTGGTCATGATATGGTTGTAGATCATTCAGATTTGTGAGAACTTTTTTTTTTTTTTTAATATAATGTTGCCTTAAGACAAGTCAGGAGTAGTGATGACACTCTTGAACTGGACTTCTCACTGAGGAGTTGTTTTTTTCCACCCACAATTCTGTCTGAGTGGTAGTCTAGCACAGTGTTGTTCAGTGCTTCTTGGATAAAGGAAATGGGCGTGTGTTTTTGCGCATTGGGGCCGTGGCGCTGGCGGGCGAAAGTGTTTCTCCAGATGCTGGCTGCAGGCTATTAGTGCACACTCAGCCATGAGGAAAGGCAAAAAGCATGAATATTTAAAGGGGGGTGGAGACAGAAGTCAAATGGCCTGCATTATTCAAACTCCACAATGGAGAAGCATTACCCAAACACTCAGCCAGTCCCCCTCAGGCTTGAGCAGTCTGCACGCACAAAGGCGAGGGCTTTTCTTGCCGCTGTTGTAGGAGACTCCGTGGATGATGAAAGGACTGGGCTGGCTCAAGCACAGCTGGAGAGCATGAGGGCAGTGTTGATGGGTTCAGTCTGTGGCCAGAACTTGTGATAGGAGATTAAAAAACAAACTGGGTTCTGTTGATGTGTCTCGCAATTTGGCATGGTTTATTATCCATGATCTTCATAATGATGTAGATAAAATTTCATTCAAGTAACTGAAAGAAACCATAATTTTTGTAAGAATCATTCCTGTGGGCTCCTCTACATTATTTGTTTTAGTGTACAAGTGGTTTTTATGACTATTTATTGGTATTTTGTTGAATATGTACAATTGGATGCCACTCATATTACATTAGTTTACCAAAAATGGTGAAATTATCCAATGGTGGTCTGTGAATATTCAAAGCAACGGAGAAAAAACATCAAATATGGACAGTTTTGCCTATGAATTCAGTTTTTTTCCTTTTCATTTAAATCCAGATGGCCTGAAATTGCTGAAGGCGAAGTCAATAGCTGCCATCTGATGTATGCTTCATTCAGCTTCATTCTTTGATTCTCTTCTCATTGCTCAGTTTCTAACAAAGGAGAAAAAGACATTAATTTTAAAAATTTGAAAGGACAGTGGCATCGCATACAATAAAGTGCTGCCCATTCATCCACACAGGCCTTTCCGGAAGCTTCCTCTTAATTCCTAATTGCCAGCACAAAATCCCTTAAAGCAAGTACTTATCTCTGTGCAGCCAGATGTTCTGTGAAGGACTATTGTTGCAGCAAATTTACACTGTCCTTTCTGGGCTCCAATTTGTCAGAGCCTTTGAATAGGAAAAGCTTCAGTATTTAACCCTTCCTGAAACCTATGTGATCTTGGGTTAATTACATTTTGTATGACTCGGGGCATGACAGTGTGCCACAGCCTCCCCCCGTGGGGGTAACTCTACCTCTTCCACTGCTGCACAGTAACTAAAACAAACTCTACAGGGAATTTGCAGTGCCCTGGATAATGTTTCCGTCTCAAAGGGGAGCAGAGGTCTAAAACCACTGGTTCTTGGAAGAGGCTAATTGATCTAGTGGTGTAAAGGACAGAGACAATTTAGATGAGGAATGCTGGATAATTTTCCCCTTTTCCTTATCTTCCTCAAAGACATGTCAGTATTTTGGGGCCACGTGGCACCGAACACTGTAGGGACTTAAGGGATTTTATAATTAAACAGGGGATCCTGCATGTATTAATCGCTGTCATTATTGCGTTTACCCTCCATCACCCTACCATCAAATGTCCTCTCTGCAGTGCTGAAGTGTTCCATTCGAGCTGAAAAGATTCTGACTGAATCCTAGGACTTGCATAGGATATGATACCTCATAGCACCCACCATGTTACTGTTAGGAATGAGGGACAAGTTAGTATTAATTTCCCTGCGTTAAGAACAAAAATTGTTGCACTGTCTTTATCTCTGAACGTAGCCTTTATAAAAATTCATGGAATAGAGCTTAGAACAAAATTTACAAAGGAGTAAACCAGGCGCTTTAACTGGGCACTTCTTATAATTTTATTTGCATTTACTGCTTGTATACAATAAGGAAGTACATTCAATTACGGCTGCTACCGCGCTAGACAATCCTGTATCATTTTTGTTGAGGCTAGTAATGCATAGAATATCATACTTTAAATTGTATTTACAGAATATACTACAATGATTTGGCAACTGCTCGTTTTAAGTCATTGATATTTTGACAAGCGAGTACTACACACTTGGACCACAAAATGATAATATACAATTTGCATGCAGCTTATTTTGCAATATAGGATCTGCACTAAATATTCAATTTAAGTTGCAGACCAACGCAGATGTTCACGTTTAACTTTTATTTCATGTGCACATTTCCTAAATTAATAGTTAATTCATCTAACTTTTTATTTAATTCATTCAAAAAACATCATCAGATGAGTTTTACAAATAGCCAGCTATGTTCTCTATCGTTTAAACGCATCATTTCGTACGTTTCGAGACTTCATACATGAAACAATTAGAGATCAAAAAATATTGGGAAACCCGATAGCTAAGGCTATGATAGGCCTGTCCTCCATTTTGAGATTTGAAATTGGTGTGAGGTGTGGTGGTGATTGGTCAACGGCTGAATGAAACTTTGAATAAAGATTCTTTCATTTCAACTTTTGGCTACTTGCTTTGCTTACTACATGACACTTCGCTCTGCTACCAGTCTCATAGTGCACCGCACAGGGGCTCAGTAAAAAGTGAGTGAGAATGTGATTCCGCCCTCCAAAGTACCGCACCACGCCCCTGCCGTGGGGTTGTGCTGTAAAGCCTCAGAACTGAAATGGCTTTTAATATTTCCCCTTCACAGAGGTGTCCAGTTCCAATGCCCAAGGGACTCGTGCTTGCAAAGAGAATGATATTACCACAAAACAAGACTAAAAAGCCTAATGTGCACACAGTTTTTTTTTGGGTGTAAAATATTGTTTTTTGTCTTTTGTTTTTCTGGTTTACCTGGTAATTTTCTTTTGCTCACCCAAGCCTTTGCACCTCTACAGTGAATCACGTGGCATATTTGAACATACTTTGTTTTTACTCTGCCTCTTAGTGACTCATTCAGATTTCAGTTTAACCCTTTCATTATCATTGTTGCATTTCCGCGACAGCGCCGATCTTACATCACATACCACTGTCGGCGTTTTGCACAACAAAACACCCCTTTGGACGAGTCTGGTATCGCACAACACGTCAGTGATGTCATCAGGCTTCCTGTAGCTCCCAATCCTCCGGTTATGCACAGTCCCTCGCTGACCTCACTGCCAATTCAGGCAGTGCGAGCTGCAGCACGTGTATTTTTGTTTGTACACAAATGCACATGTATTTTTGTTTGTACCGAAATGCGCGTGTATCTCAGTTTGTACATAAATCCCATAGTGGAGAAATCGTCTTGTCTTGACAAACCGAAATACGCTTTTTATCCTCATCTTCTGTTTTTACTTTTGGAAATACTAAGCAAAGATATGTGTCAATGGAAAGGTAGATGTATTTTGAACATGTTTTCTGTTCATAAAATTGTCAATTTCTGACGTTTTTAGTTCGAAAAAGGGGGGGGGGGAATCCACATGCAATATCATGCTGTGATAGCACGAAAATGTACGGTAAGCAACGGTTGTCTTATTCTCAGTAAGCGGTAGTGAAAGGGTTAATTATGATATGCTTCTCGTATTGATGGACAAAATCAGAATTCAAATGCGAATTTAATTCCTAGAATCACCTATAATTGCCTTATACGAGTTAAATACGAGGGCTGAACACTTGAGTGTCCCTTTACATTTGCTCCCCCTGAATGGGGGAACAATGTATAGAATTCCTTCACTAATAAAAGTACATCTATTCTCGAAATAAAGCTGTCTCCACCCATCAACTTCACTGTATATTGAACCTCATTGCGATTTAATTTCTAATCCAGTGTGATACAGCTGAGAATAAAAAAATTGCATGACTGCCCCAGTACTTTTCCATTTACAGTAGCTGCATGCTAACAGATCATTCACAGTCTGTTCCTTTTTATTTTGATAGTTTGGGAATTGTGAGTGACACTGTTGATATATCATGGTATAGCCATGTGCCTTTTTCTTATAGAGAGGAACTGAGGAATAATCAAGTGATTTCTTTGCTGCTTTACTTATGGACTAGGCAAAGACAATCCAATTATACAACTGTCATTCCCATTTGATGCAGCTAACATAGTTTGTTGCAGGATACTTGGCCAGCAGCTGGGCTCTGCTTGTGTCCATAAGAACAGATCGATGCTGAGAGATTTTTTCTCTCTGCCGTCATATGCATTATTCATATTCACTCGGGCAGTCCAGTATTTATCATCGATTGTGGTCAAGTAAAAACTGTGTGGTCAATATGGTGAAAAAAACCTGGGATGTTCAACAGAGAAATGCCACCTGGCACAAAATTTCTAGTTTTTTTGGTTTTAAAGACAGAAGTACTGTAGTTACTTATGTGTTTGTCTGGCACTGAAATTGGGTTATACTTTTTCAATCCTCCTAAATTGACATATGCAGTTTTCTGCTGGTGCAGATGCATTGAACAATACCCACAACAATCTGTGCACTGAGTTCTCTCCTTATGTCATTCATTCAGATCAACTGCGAGCAAAACCTGACTGTACCATGATGAATACTTTGAGCACAAGGTGATATTGCATTTGGATGTGTAAATTTTGAGTTTGCTTTGTTGAATTCCTACAGTATGTGCATTCGCTGAGGTGTTTGATGCAAAAGTAGACAATGTTAATTCATATTCTTTGCACAAATAGAGTCCATTCCAGGATTAGCTGTCAGTAAGATCAACATTATTAAATGTGGATACATCTGAATATGTTGACAGGATACAGTGTGTACAATATGTGCAAGTTTGCTCATGTCTATGCGTACGCAAGTGTGAATGTTTGCATGTGTATGTGTTTACTTCATGTGGGGTTGGAGTGAAGGAATGGTAATTAGCTCTAAATATTCTCTGTGGCGTTGACATGCATGCATATAACCAGATAGCTTAATCCTCCCTGAAGACCTCAAGTTGTGAAAACCATTAGTATTGCCGTGCACTATTAATAGCGCATTGCTTGATATTTCATCAGTAAGGAAAAGTAATTAAACTTCAGTTTCACTACGGCATAAAGCTGTCCTTCACAAGTCACTTTTTTTTTTTTAAATCTGTGATATCATTGGTGTCACTTCTACATGCACTTAGCATTCATTATGTCTGTGGACATGTTCAGTCACAATATGCTAACGACCTTTCCCATTGGAGAGATTAGTGGTTCTCCAAAGAGGCTGAGGGAGGGTCTTTGGAAAGTTGAGTGCCTTGTTTCCCACTATGTTACAAAACCTTTCATCGCATTTTTTGATTGACAGTAGTGCCGCCATTCTCGGGACATATGACCGTGCTCCTCCCTCTGGGCCCGAGAGATGCGGCCACACGCTCTGTGAGGGTTGCTGACCGGTCACGTCAGGTTCTGGTGGCCCGGGCTGGCAGTGCATGCTGGGAGGCAGATGGCCGCCGGTGGAGAGTAGAGGACTCTGTTCCGCTGACCATGGCTCTCTCCAGCTGGCCTGGCCTCACCCCAATGCCTTCTACGTCATCCTTTCTGCACCATTGCTGATCTCGGGATACAGCATCTCCAGATGATGGCCATTTGCATACTCTCGGAGTTTCCCTCTTTGAACTTTTGATATTTTCGCTAGCGTAAGGTTGCAGTCCAATCCACTTTGGCAGTTCTCTACAGAACAAGAGGTCCGTGATTGATTTAAATGACCTAGATATTCTGCCTTCGCACACTAACTCTGTTATTTCCCCCTTAATGAGCTCAGTTTGTTTCTGGGCCCGTCATATAATTTTGTGCTGATCCCCTATCAGAAGGAGGAAGCCCTCCAAGAATAATCACCATTCAGAGTCGAGGCCGGCATCTCTGTCGGCCAGAGAGAAAAGTTTGAGCTTGATTAGTGCTGATACCAATGTCCTCACATTACATAATGAACAGATCCAGCGTTCGGGGTAGAAAATGGCGCTGACATAAGACTGCGCAAACAGGGAAACGTCCAACTCTTTGATGTGACTCTTGAGATCTTCCGCCATTCACACACATGCTTGGAGAGGTTTCTGCGAGTCATTGTCATTCTTCCTGTTCTCCAGCAGCACCTCCCCCACCGCACTCCCCCTCCTTCCTGCATTGCTGCTTATCAGTACGGAGAGTTTCAAAGGCAAGCCTCATCAAAGCATTTACTTTCACTGCCCTGGAGAAATCTGCAGCCGTAAGAGGTTGGCAGCTTTCTCCTTGGATGTTAATAAAGTTTAACGGGCTGCAAAGTGCCCTTGACTCCTTTATCAGAGGACAAGTATGTAAGAAAAAAAATTCTGCAAATTGTGTCCATGTGAACAAGCAAAAACAAGTATCCATACTCCTTATAGTTGAACACAGTTAAACTATAGCTTATGTGACTGGCTAGTGGAGATGCATTTGCTCCATGAGGCAGGAAAATATTGTCAAATGAAACCATCTGCCCTCTCTCAGAAATTGCAAACAATTATGTATTGCTCCGCAGGAATTGTTGCTGCAGTCAACACTAACATGGCTACGATTCAGTTACAGCCTGTGAGGCACATTAATGCACCAAGGAGTACAGCTTTAGTTAAATAAACCTAAACATCTCTTAATTTTTCCATTCCTAGAATAATGCCTCCTTTTGTTAATATGGGTGCATCACATAGTGCTGTGTATAACCGCAGCCAGAAAAATGATGGTTTGCCAAGCTAAGCATGTGCACTTGATTTCACATTGCTGAAATGTGACTGATACTCATTAATAGAACATAGCTTATTCACTCCCCGTATCTCAGATTTACCTTGAATTTCTCAGACATTAATGAGCAGAAACATGCGTGGACACACATTGATTAAGGCTGTAATTATTTTGACTTCAGTACAGTCCAGTAATACACAAGTAATAGTGCATGAGGATGAAAGGTGAAAATATGAAATAAAAATGAATTTATGCCTGAAAGAGTAATTTCCAAGACCCCTGGACCCCTGGCAGCGTGTTTCTCCCTACATATCAATAATCCTTGGCCTGCAAACTGGAGGTTTTTTTCAGGTGGCTCTTAAAATCAGTTTGGCCGTGGATTATAGCCATATTCATTCAACCTTTATTTACAGTTCTCGGGGTACAGTTGAGGGCAGTCCTCTTTATCAATGTAGCAGAGATACAGTACATAAGAGATAAAAATAAATAAATAAAAAATAAAAATATGTAATACAAACATGAATAAATCAAGTAAAACAGTTACAGACTGGAGAAAGCAGGTTTGCAATTAATGACTTAAATTGTCAATAAGATATAAGTGAGTTTAGCCTAAGGATTTGTTGCAAAGAGTTTCAGGAGGTGGGGGCATATAGACTTTGCTGAATATTTGCTTGAACCTGTATCATACATTACATTTTTTGGGGGGGGGGTTGAAAGCCAATTTTAAAGGCTGTAATTTTGTTTCCATAATAGTTTTGAATGTTTTCTCGGTTTTGCAGATTTTCCGATATTCAGTGCAAACTTTTATATTCAAAGGGTGATAATTTGATTACAGAGTGACAATACCTGAATGTGTTGTCAATGCTGCCAGATATAAGAGAAGAACCATGCAAGAAGAACCACTGCTTTTGACAGGTTGACAGTCAACACTACGTAAACTTTGAAAACATAATTCAACAAACATTTTTCTGTCAAAAATCTAGGTGTGGCTCTTGACTCAGATTTTAAACTGGATAAACAAATAAAAAATGTGGTCAAATCCAGCTTCTAGCACTTAAGGCTTTTAGTTAAAGTTAAACCTTTTTTATTGCCTGGTAACCTGGAGACTGCCATACATGCTTTTATTTCTTCTTGCCTTGATTATTGTAATGCACTATATGCTGGCATTAGCTGCTCTTCCTTGTCCAGGTTTCAGCTAGTTCAAAACGCTGCCGCCCGCTTTCTGACTAGAACACACAAGCAAGAGCACATCACTCCTGTACTTGCGTCTCATCATTGGCTCCCTGTTCTCTTTAGGATAAATTTTAAAATTCTGTTATTTGTTTTCAAATCTCTGAAAGGACTGGCTTTGCTGCATATATCAGATCTCCTACATCCTTACACATCCTTGAGGGCACTGAGGTCTACTGACCAACAACTTTTAACCATCCTACCCTCAAGGTTAAAGAGCAGGGAGGCTTGTGCCTTTGCAGTTATTGGTCCAATGCTGTGGAATGAACTCCCTTTGCATGTAAATCTTGCCCTTTCAGTGCCTATTTTAAAATCCCTCCTGAAAACACATTTCTTTTCCCTGGCTTTTGACTCTGTATAAGTGTGTCTCTGTGTAATGTGTGTTCTTGCCTGTGTCCCTGATTTGTTTTCTTTTTATGCTTAACTATTATACTGTTTATTTGGTTTTGTACAGCACTTTGGACAACTGTTGTTGTTTTAAAGGGCTCTATAATAATAAACCTAAACCTAACATAACCAGCTGCGGCCAGTTATCCTCAGTAAGGACAGACAAAAATTAAAACAAATTATATCAATGTTAGGTTTCATTTCAATCGACATTCTTGAATAGTGGATTCTTGTTGGGAATCTCCACATTCTCGGTTATAATTTTAACAATCATGAAGCGCAACAGCAAGCGGGGTAGTTAAGAGAGTTGTTCATCTTTTTTGTAGAGTGAATAAAACATTTTTTTCCCAGAGTTGTACTATTTACCAGCTGCAGCATTGTATTTAGGTAGAAGCTGTGCATTTACAGCAACTGCCAACAGATAAATTTTATCATTGGAAGAAATTTTGATCAAGGGGAATGTTTGGAAACAGGTCAAGACTACTTGTTACTCACAAGGATTTTTTTTTTTGTTGTCCCTTAACTTCAGCCGAGCAGCCGTTACTGGCACGTCACTATTACTTGGTATAGCTTACTAAGCTTCCACTGTGTAATGTGTTTCATTTATTCTTATTATTTTATGTATATTTTATTTCATTTTGACTATATGACGTAGCTTACACAGGCTTACATTTAAATTGGTGACTGTGGCCTATAATCAATTAATCAAGCATCTCAGCACCATTAAAGTGGACAGCGCAAAGCAAAGTTACAACAAACTTAACAGCCGCGTGTGTGCTCCTACATAAGGGCTGCAGTGGGAAATGCATGTTAAGAACAAAGAACTTTCATAAGATCGCTCATAGAAAACTCTCTTAGAGCTCTACTGTCAATCATTATTGGGAAATGAGGCCCTGGAGTGGCTGCTAAAGAGTGATGCTTTACCGTCCACAGTTGGTAATTGCATGGTTGGAATATGAGCACCCGTCCATGGGGCTCCCACACAGACCTCTTAGCCACTTAGACTTTGTGAGCCTCTTGGAGTATATGAGCATATATGAGGGGCTGAGCGCGAAATACAACTATCTGGCATTTTGCAAGTTTTGAAAAAAATCAAGGAAGAAGTTTTTATTTCTAAGTAAACAAGTAACAGAATTTTTCAAGGTGACAAATAAATAAAAGTTCATCACAACAATAAACAACTAAAAATCAGTTGCTTAAGGATTTTCCTGGCTTCGGTAATTGTTGCGGCCTAAAATGCCTGAAGTTGTGATGTTTTGAGGACAAAATTGCTACGCTGTGCAAAATTTGTGTGGATTGGTTGAATTTGTGCTAATGTAGTGGGGCGCAAAAATTTGGGCACCCTGGTTTAAATTTCTGTTGCAATTAATCTCAAAGTAATTGAAAGCAAATCTGAACACTAAATGCTCCAAGGTTAAACATGACGCATTTCATCACATTTTAAAGGTTCCCTGACATTAAATAAGAAATTGACATTTAGAACTTGCGATGGTATTTTTTCGCGATGAAAACTAAGATGCAAACGCTTTTCCGTGAAAATGTGTTGTTTTTTAAAACTATTTTGGATCAATTAGACTAATTGGCAACTGATGTCACGCAAGGCAGCCAGCTGATCAGATCTCGCTCGCTCTACAATGAAATGTACTTGCACTACGCTTTATATACCATAGCCAGCTGACAGACCCTTTCAAAAAACCACAGTTGGAATACCATAATGTTTATCACCAAAAAACTATAGTATTACTGTAGGAATTGTATGTTTTTATGGAATGCACGATGTAGATGAGTGTTACTATTGAAATATTGTAGGGCTACCATAGCTAATGAAATAAAAGTACAGAAAAAAGCTTTTGTAAAACTGCAAACTTCAGGATTATTCGCCAGGGTGTTTGCCAGAATAGGTGGCGTTGAGCCGCTTTCACACCGAATGCGAGGCAGGTTTTTTGCACGACAGATAACATTCAAAGACGTTTGCATTCACATCTTCGCATTGATTTGGGGTGCGATTTGTCGTACGAAAGATTTGTTTCACGTCCGGTGTGAAAGCAGCTTTAGACACGCACGCAAGTTAGATGGCTAGCTGACATTACTTTCCTGCAGTACTTGCCCAGATAGCAAGCACCTCCGCTCCGGATCTGCCCTGGCTCGAAGCCGGATCAGATGAAGTCAGTAGAGCCGGGGCAGGTCCAGAGCGGAGGTGCTTGCTATCTGAGTAGCCAGCTAACTTAAGTTCAACATAACGTTAAATTTTCATTAATTTTAATATGAAATTATACAGCAAGCGTTCAGTCCAGTGTTGAGATCACTGTCAAGTTACACACTACCTGCCAGTTTAGCTAACCTCCTTACCTATTTAGCAAGCTAACGTTAGTGACAGTTGCGTGTATTTCCCTCTATCCAATCACCCTGGTCTAAGTTCAGGCCGTTAGCGAGCTTTATGAGCAGAGCGTTTTGCGTGTATTCTCATCTTTGCATTGATTTTGAATGTAATCTGTCATGCGAAAAGTTTGTTTCACGTCCGGAGTGAAGGCGGTTTGGCGCCGCCTAGTCTGGCAAATGTTCTGGTGAATATTCATGAAGTTTAATGCCATAGGTGGTTAACTTAGATAAATTGGCAGGCGAGGGTAACTGTCACAGCTGGAGAGTAACTGGATTATCAAAAGCTGCCGTTGCATAATGAGCCAGATGAACTCGGAAGGCTGCATTGTGATGCCTGATTGCCGGCTGTGCTGTATAAGGTGGGCATCCATGATCACAGAGGAATTAACGCTGGCTTATAGGCTTGTGACTTCAGCCACAACATGCATACAATATTTTTATATGAATCGGCGAGTTATCTTGAAGCCTTGTGTTACCCTCGTCATTAGATTTATACCTGAGTTTGGATAGTTGTCCTCATGTCCACTATGTATCTAGCTACGTTAGCCTACGTAACACGGTTTGTTGAGTGTAACAATTAGATAGATATCTTGATTGCAGGCTCATACACTAAACAAACACACTAGAAAACATGTAAACAAGCGTGTAAATGGACCGCAGAGATAGCTAAGGCAGAGGTGCTTTCCTTTGATGACATCATAGGAATATGTGACTTATGTCTCGGAGACTTCCTAGTTCTTCAGGGGGCGAGGCGTAAGAGTGCAAAAATATCACTTTCATTCCTTAAAGCTATAGTGCGTAACTTCTGTCGCCCCCTAGAGGAATTTCTACGTTATTACCACAGTACAGCCGGCACTTCCACATGTTTTATGCTCTGTTTCTTTAGTTTGTCACAGCACTGTTCTACTGTTCTGTGGTAATTGCGCAAATGCAATTACTCACAAATTATTCCATAAATCTCGGAGTCCGTAAAATGTGACCGATTTAGTTCTTCGACGTAAAGTCCAATGTTGTTCGAATTAAAGTGAGTTGTGAACTCAGAAGGCTTGAAATCTGCGGTGCTGGTCCAAACAAAACAAGTCACGTGGGGTCAGGAGCTCTCTTGATAGGAGACTCCCCGCTCTTCCTCCTCCTCCCTTCTTGTTTTAAAATGAAACGCGTAATTTCCTGTGTGCCAGCGCGGGAATGTCGCCGGTTGAGACGGAATACTAATCAACAAATAATGAAAAATACAGCGAGATGTTAGAGGAGCCGGTTGGCTTAATCAGCATTGCGTCATCTCCTCTAGTAGTGGCTTGGATGAAACCGAAATTTACGGACATGTAAAGGTTACATACTATAGCTTTAACCCTCTCCAGGCTCATGTTGCAAATTTGCAACAATAAATCAGTTGATGACTGATTATAAAATATGAAGACCACATGGGAAATGGTTTGATAAAGTTAGCCTTCCAGCTCAGTATTGCAAAAATACAATGTTAGTTCTACCAGCAGCAACTAGCGTATGAGAACTATTCTCCACGAATGAAAGATTTTTCAAATCTCAAAATAATAAATTGGGCTGGAGAGGGTTAAAATTGATGGATTTTTCAGCCATTTCAGAACTTTTGAGAGCATAGAGAGATATAAATAATCATATAGAACAAAATAAACCAACAATTTCAGGTGGTGTGCCTCATGTCAGGGAACCTTTAAAGGAAGAATAATTTTTATTTCTAACTTCTTACAGTTTCAAAATAATAAAACAAGGAAATAGGCAAGCTGTTCAGGGTGGGTCCCTGCCTTTGCCCGTAGTCAGCTGGGATAGGCTCCAGCTCGCCCCGTGACCCTAGTGAGGAATTAGCGGGTATAGAAAATGGATGGATGGATGGAAATAGGCCTTGTGCAAAAGTTTTGGAACCCTGTCAGCTAGTACTTTTGTACTTCTCCTCGGGCAGCTATAACAGCCATTTAAGCTATAACTTGCTTAATTTTGTGTTGAAGTTGTCGGAAAGGCTTCTTTCTTGCAACTTTGCCTTGTAGGTCTTTGTTGTTTAAGATATGCTGTATTGTAGTCCTGTGAACAACTAGACCTGTGTCTGCTACTGTTTTTTGCAGCTCTTTTGTCGTGATGTGTGGGTTCTTCTGAGCATTTCCCACCAGATCTTGGGCCATTCTATCTGAAATTTTTCTTGGTCCTCCAGATCTTGCCTTTGGTCAATTCTTCCATTTATTTTCCATTTTCTTCTGATGCGTCTGACAGCAGAAATGGGTAGTTTGAAACACTGCGAACGCTTTTTGTGGCCCTCTCCTTGTTGCTTGAAGTGAATTATCTTGATTTTGGCATCCTTGGACAACTGTTTGGAGGAACACATGGCTTTTAACACCAGACACAACAGCCACCACAGTAGGATACTTTAGAAGGCGTAGAGTTACTTCAGAGTATATAGTTCAACCCTGGAATTATGTTAACCTGACTCATTGAAGCCCTAACGAGTAAATCACCTGGGGTGGGCTTTCGTAATCATTTTCTTGAAAGGTAACAAAGAATAATCTAAAAGCCACAGGGGGCAACACCTATCAGCTGCAGGGGATGACAGGGAGACATCCCTGTGACTGCCCTCCCACCAGGAGACATTCCAGAATTAAAGCGGTGAAACATTGGCAAATGGTGGCTCCTGGCTGATGACCCTGCTGCTGACCCATGGGCACTGGTGGAGGTGTGACAAGCAGCAATGCCCAGCAGGAAATTCCACCAAACTGTACATTTACGAAAAACTCAGAAAAAATAAAATAAAAGGAAGCCTTGCTTTTAAATTTGCAGAAAGGTGTCATGTTTAACTTAGTAGTATTTGGTGTTCAGGTTTGCTTTCAATCACTTGGAGATTAATTGTAACAGATATTGAAACCAGTGGTACCCAAATTTTTGCGCCCCACTGTAGTTGAGTCACAATGTCAAAAAATAGCTCCAGCCGTTTAGCTGAAGCTAAGCAGGTGTGGGCTTGGTTAGTCCTTAGATGGGAGATCGCCAGGGAAAACCTAGTTCCTGCTGGAGATGGTGTTGGTGGCCAGTAGGTTGCAATCTTCCGTCTGGTGGAATAATCCCCAATGTCCCCAGTGGTTATTCCCAATGGTGGAATAATCCCCCAGTGCAGTGACGGGGACACTGCACTGAAGGAGATGCCGTCTTTCGGATGAGATGTTAAACCGAGGTCATTGAAGATCCTATGACACTCTTTGATAAGGGTAGGGGGTTACCCGGTGTCATGGCTAAAGTCCCAACCTGGCTCTTTCGACCTGCCACCTAATCATCCCCTGGATGGGTTAAACCCCTGGTTTAATTGGCAGTGCAAATGGCCCTCTCCCTCCCCAGATCAACCCCCAGGGCTCCCTTGAAAGAGAGATTTCAATCTCAACGGGACTTCCCTGGTTAAATAAGGGTTAAATTAAATAAAGAAATTATAATCATAGAATCAAGTTACTGTGTTGTAGCCTCATTCGAGGTAGGCCTGCTCATGTACTTTGCAGTGCACATCATATAGCTTTAGTCTGGCATTTATGAAGTGACCTGTTTATTAAAACTCCCCATCCTTGTCAGGTTCATAGCAGGGATCATTGCCTGAATCATCAACAACACTCCCTGATTGTGCATAATCCTCATCTCCAAGCAGTTGGCTCATACCTTCATCGTCCCTGAGCCAGACTTTTCTCCTGGAGGCTGCCATCTTGAAATGTTCAGATGACTGTGTTTTGCACAACAGTTTTCACAGGACTCTTGTTCGAGAACATGAGAACCCTCTTTTGGAAGCCATTGCAACTAATATCAGTTAGGTGTGTCTTGCCGAACAAGATTAGGACTGAATTGAATCTGATGGTGAAGCTAACTGAATTTTTCCAGAAATGTCAGATAGCTGCCTTTGTGCTCAGCCCATCATATGGCAGTATTGAATCACACAAGAAACAGAACAGACCATGGCCTGTATTGTGGTATCTGAAGCTTATGTACAATGGAAATTACTACAAATGTAGATCTTATGATTTGATATGCGGAGTTCCTAGAGCCGGAGCTTTCCTTTGCAGCCACCCTAGTCATGCAACTGCTGTGGTGGCTGCATTTGAAAATTATGAAAATAAAATCAAGATTTTAGGAATGAATTTCTTAATTTTTTTAATCGTATTGTAGCAGTAATTCAGTTTGCCTACTCAAGAAATCATAATAAAAATGAACAAACAAGTTGTCCTCTTTTTTTCTTTCAGTCAGAAGGACATTTCATTTTCGGGATAATAAAGTATTATGAAATATTAAATGAAAATATGACATCGCTATTTGTATTGCCTTACATCGGGTCTAAACTGTTCTTCTGTAAGACCAGATGTGCAGAGCTGAGGTCGCGTTAACCGAATATTTTCCATCATTGACTGATTTTTTTTAAACAAAGACGGAAAGTTTGAAGGCCGTCCGTCATTTTGACGGAATGTAATTTATACCCCCCGTCCAATTGGTGGTGGGTGTCATATTGTCTCAAGCATTGTCTTTGATCTGAATGACAGAGATGCCACATCTCAGGCATTTGGCATAGGTCTCACGCTTTTTTAAATTCACCGTAGTCCGCAATTATTCAATGAACGCTTATTAATGAGATTCTCATGCGCAATTAATATCCTTTTCCATTGAAGTTTTAGTTTCACTTGCGTGAAGGTGGACCTCACCATAGAAAGCGATTATGACTCTGGACTTCTCGTGCTTCTCTTTACTCAGGGATTGGAAACAATGTATGAGTTTCATGATCATTTAAATTGTTTTAATGAAATAAGACCATTAGAAATCTCTTTATGCAATTCCATTGCTTTCAATCCTTCAGTAAAGACATGCGTGAGAATTCCCGAGTCATAGTCCATTTCAATGTCACTAGTGGGGAAATCCACCTTAATGCACGTTAAACTGATTAACTTAATGCACAATGACTTGAATTCCGTGAGTGAATTTCTTCAGTTTGCGTTCATTGAATAATTGCTGACTATGGCACAGGAATGTGAAGCCACTAAGAGGCAAGAGAGTTACACCGAAAATGCTTGAGACTTGGCATCTCTGGACTATGATCCTGTATTCCTCATATTTTCGTAATATGATCATTTGCTCTACATTTGTAAAATATGCTGCCTGCTGCCGGTAAACGATTGGTCATATGCTACAAACGCAGTCTCTGTTATGTGAACACGCAGATATCTAGGTTGGGAAAGCTTCGGTTGACATAAGTTGATAAGCAGCTTCGTAGGACCGCTTAGCGAGACTGCAGTTGTGAGGCTTAATGAAGCCCAGCAATAACTGAAAGCATTGTTTATTCATGCACTCTCACTGTGTGGGGGGAGAAATCATTTATGATGTTTTATAAAGTTCATATAGCCATAAGTTCAAATGTCCACACAGTGCGCAATGTGTGTCTACATGAATCACTGTTGGCATTAGCTAATGCGTGATCTATAAATTATTCTGTTTATTTTATTTTCAAAAAATAAACGATTATCATTTAAAAAAATAAAATTACAATGACGGATAATAATTGATTATGACAGAATTTTTATGCCCCTGTCCTCCACAATTACGGACAATCAGAAAGTGTAGGGCAAGTCAAGTCGGGAATAAGCACAAAATATGGAACAATTGAATTATTTAAGAGGGACACAGGCTCACAGTGATCCTGAGAAAATTATGGCTACGTGTCAAGACATTGAAGTGCCACGCGATTCGATGATCACTTACCCTGGTTTGTGCATTAAAGACTGATAATTACCACGGTAAATGCACTCTGAAAATGCACTATGAAATGCCACATATCTCAATTAACTGTTAAAGGCATCTCCCAATGAATCAAGTAGAGCACATAATCGAAAACAGCTGATGAAAATGCCATTTCTCTTACGGTTTCCAAAGGTCAAAATATGAAGGACTGAGAGTAAGCTGTAAGCTTGAATAAATGTTGCATGGAAGCCATTCTAATGACAAAAAATTATACCTTTTTATGTCAGTGAATAATTGTTTTGGGATACAACCCCTATTCCGAAATAGTTGGGACGAAGTGTAAATTGTGAATTAAATCAATATGCAATGATTTTCAGATCACATGAGCCAATATGTTATTTACAGAAGAACATGGATAACATTTCAAATGTTGAAACTGTGACAAAATACATTTTTAAACACAAAATGAGCTTATTCCAAATTTTCTGGCTGCAACAGGTCTCAAAAAAGTGGCACACAGGCAAAAAAGGGCTGAAAAAGCAATTAATTTATAAGAGAACCAGCTGAAAGAACATTCAGCAAGTAATTAAGTTAACTGACATCAGGTGTGTAACATGATTGGCTATAAAAGGGATGTCTTTGAGAGGCTCTCAGAAGTAAAGATGGCCAGAGGCTCTCCAACCTCTGAAGGCTTGCGTAAAAAAAATTGTGGAATACTTTAAAAACAATGTTCCTCAACATCAAATTGCGAAGGCTTTGAAGGTCTCATCATTGACATTGCATGACATCATCAAAAGTTTCAGGGAAACTAAAAAAATCTCTTTGCATATGGGACAAGGCTGAAGACCTTTACTGGATGCCTGTGATCTTTGGGCCCTCAGACACCACTGCATCACTCACCGGCATGATTCTGTCGTTGACTTTACTAAATGGGCCCAGGAATACTTCAAGAAACCACTGTCTATAAACACAGTCCACCGTGCCATTCACAGATGCCATCTAAAACTCTATCTTGCAAAAAGGAAGCCATTGTTGAGCATGATCCAGAAGCGCCGCCGTGTTCTGTGGGCCAAGGCTCATTTAAAATGGACTGTAGCAAAGTGGCAAAGTGTCCTGTGGTTAGATGAGTCCAAATTTGAAATTCTTGTTGGAAATCATGGGCGTCGTGTCCTCCGGACTAAAGAGGAGAAAGACCACCCCTCCTGTTATCAGTGTTCAGTTCAAAAGCTAGCATCTCTGATGGTATTGGGATGCATTAATGCATATGGTGTGGGACACTTGCACGTTTTAAAAAGGACCATTTATGCTTAAAGGTAGGACACTTGTACGTTTTAAAAAGGACCATTTATGCTGAAAGGTATATAAAGGTTTTAGAGCAACATATGCTCCCTTCCAGATAACATCTATTCCAGGGAAGGCCTTGTGTATTTCAGCAGGACAATGCAAAACCACATACTGCAGCTATTACAACAGAATGGCTTCGTAGTAGAAGAGTCCGTGTGCTGTACTGACCTGCCTGCAGTCCTGATCTTTCACCTATTGAGAACATTTGGCACATTATTAAACAAAAAGTCCATCAAAGGAGACCCAAAACTCTCCAGCAGCTAAAAGCCTGTATTAAAGAAGAGTGGGATCGAATTCCAATGGCTTAACTCAAGACACTTGTCTCCTCAATGCCCAGACGCCTCCACTCTGTGTTAACAAGCGGAGGGGATGCTACACCATGGTAATCAGGCCCCTGTCCCAACTTTTTTGAGACCTGTAGCAGCCATCAAATTTGAAATGAGCTCATTTTGTGTTTAAAATTGTAAAATTTCTCAATTTCAACATTTGCTACGTTATCTCTATTCTATTGTGAATAAAATACTGGCTGGTGTGATTTGAAAGTCATTGCGGTTTGATTTTATTCACAATTTACATTTTGTCCCAACTATTTCAGAATTGGGGTTGTGTGTGTGTGTGTGTGTGTGTATATATACATATATATGTATATATAATAACCTCCTTTACAGAAAAAAAAATGCATAAAATACACAAAAATACAACAATCGTGTTAAGGCAAAACTTCAATGGAGACACTGAATGGACATGCAGCAGTTATTTAGGGTTTATCAAATCTAATATTTAAAATGCCTTGGTGAAAAAATTCACCAACATCCATTCTTCTGACTTAGGACTCTCAAAGATATTTGAAAATAAGAGACTCCTACGCCTGTCTACAACACCATCTTCAGGAAAATATTGATTTTTAAGGTAGTCAGATTTCTTGCCAAGTGCCACAAATGAAGGAGAAAAACCATTTTGAACTATAGAATGTATCAAATTGCCATCTGTCAAACTATCAGACTTGTAAAACTAGATGAAAGGATAATATTTAGATCTCTAGTAACAGAAAAACACTTAAAAAGTTGATTAAACAATCACACCTTTTGTTGAATAATTATGTCTGACATTTTGTAATGCCGAGCGCCCTCAGCAATTTTGTGTGGTGGCTATGTTGTGCAAAAATATATATATGTGTGTGTGTGTGTGTGTGTGTGTGTGTGTGTGTGTGTGTGTGCGCGTGTGTGTTGAATATTGTCTGCAGTGGAAAGAGAGCTTTACTTATTTGCAGCCATATCACCATAAGGACAGATCAGGGTGATGTTAAATGTCTGTGTTGATAGACTGTCCATTAACTGGTAATCATTGCAGCAGGGTGGCATGTGACTTAATGTCTTAATAGGTCATAAAGACTGTTCATTTCCACCTGAGACTCATTTAAGAGTTTTGTGTGCCTATTTGCACAGGTGAATTTACAGTGCTGGGTTTCATTGTAAAGTGTTCTGTATTTCGCTCAGATGGCCTAAAGACAGATGGGGGCCTTGTTGTGCTTTGTAGCCTAAAGTAAGTACTGTGAAGCATTTGCAGCACTAGCACCCTATGGGGCTGACTAACCTAAGGCAATGCTCCCATTGGTGATTCCCCCTGATTGATGATTGAAGTATGCCATCCCGCTCAACCCCTTTCTTTCTCTGGGTTTTTTCTTCATGATAAATCATCTCGAGTTGGCGCAGGCCTCCAGCTGTGTGGACTTGGTGAAGAAATATGAAATAATACATGACTCTGTGTCTCCCAGGGGCCACCAAGGACATGGGAAAGATGCTGGGGGGAGAGGAGGAGAAAGATCCGGATGCACAGAAGAAGGAGGAGGAGAGACAGGAAGCCCTGAGGCAGCAGGAGGAGGAGAGGAAGGCCAAGCACGCTCGGATGGAAGCAGAGAGGGAGAAAGTACGACAGACCATCCGAGACAAGGTCAGTGTCTCTCAGAGGAGCGGCCAGACAAAGCCTGTGGGAGAGAGGGAGGAACTGTTACCTAATGATAAAATAACACAGTGTGTGGACTTTATTAATCATTTTGAGTGATGCAAATTTTCCATTTGTCCTGCACCTGCATTAGAGTAGATAAGCGTGCTCTGTTTTTGTATATTTTAAGGAACTGTTACCTACACATGGCTAATAATCTTCGGAGCAACTCTCTCTGGTGTATTGCTATCTCTCTTGCCATTTCATTTATATCAGCTGTGCTTTTCAGTGTGAATAGTTCACACAAGCTAAAATGACGAGCAGGGATCAGACTCGTCAACTATCAAAGCAAAGGTCTATGGTCCTGACTTATCAAATGAAAAGACGCCTCAGGGAGTATCCACATTTGCCTTGGATGTAAAATCAATACCAGTGCATTCACATCAGCAAGGAATTTGTTCAGCCTATTCTTGCTGCAGCCTCCTTCTGCTAAAAGATTTGTGCTGGGCTTTGCTTTTAAGAGGTGTCCTTGTGCTGAATAAAATCAGTTCCTCCAAAGGTAAAGTGGTCATCCATATTTTACACCCACGTCAAGCTGAGTTAGCATCACACTGGCATTTGACCTGGAAACAGGTTTTCGTCATTGAAGCTTGTGGGAACCTCGTAGGCCCAGACGCTAAGACTTCAGACATTAATCAAATTCAGCATGTAGAGGTGGGGGTGGGGGGTATGCGCTGGATAGTTCATTGGCTTGAGTAGGATGTCACAGTTTTTTTTTTTTTGACAAATTCTCATCCTGCTGTGATGCTGTCAGTCAGGTCTCTGCTGGGGAAAGATATCACTAGTCTTTTCGATGAATGGGAGTGAGCTGCAGGTAGACACTGTGGTGTGACTATCAGGGATATGTATGAACATGAAGAACATGCCCAGTGGTGGCCAGGTGTCTGCTGCCCTGCGCTGCCCCGAGCTGCCCCTGTGATGCCCCTCTGCTGCCCTGCCTGCTCTGTCAGCTGTTTCTCCCTGACAGCTGATACCTGGGCCTTCGGTGCCTGATTAGCTGCCTTCTCTCTGTAACTGGAACAAAGCCCAGTGAAGTATAAATTACTGATCTCTCTCTCTCTCTCTCTCTCTCTCTCTCTCTCTCTCACTCTCTCTTTCATCCTTATACCTGGCTCTTTTTCTTAAGAGAGAGAACCATTTTCTCTTTAGAAACACAGTTTTAAAAAAATCAATTAAGTATTTCCCATAATTATCATGAAAAGCATATTTTTCAGATTGCCTGCAAATCATCAGATTGTGCGTTAAGTAATCCCTGTAAATATATCCATTAATATTTAGTAGACTCAATAAATCTGGTAATAGTATAGGTGTTAGTATTTACGTAATGCAAAATGCTAGCTATATCATTTAACATGAAAATAAAGACGTGATTTTATATTGCTTCAGTTTGTGCCCACTTTTTCTGAACAGCCTCTATATTGGAAATTATGAAATGTGGTAGCTGAGAAGTAATAACGAAAAAATATTGCTCATTTATCAGTATATCTACCTCTGATATAAGTGAAATGAGAAAATGCATGATTTCACAGCTTCTCTTGTATTCTGTTTTTCTTGGTTTCAAGTAAAATCTGGAAAATCTGGAAACACCGGAAATTAATTGCAGATATAGGGCAGATAAAAACACCTTTCATACACTTATCACATCACTGTGTTGGCTGAGATGCCCCTGAGACCTAGACTTCAATTTAAACAAGGAAAAATCTCATGATTTACTGTGCTGAAAAAAATCTAATATACAAAGTATGTGTTCAATAATAGGTCTTAGGCCTGATTAAAATTTCTTTATGAATACAATAATGCAGTTGAAATTATTTATATGTAAGAGAGGAACTGTATATATTAAATTTTGCTTCATTATGAAGGAAAAAAGAAAAGCATCTCGAACGATTGTGTAAATATTGTGAGTTGGTGTGAACAGCCCAAACCTATAGAGGGACCTAAAGCTTGTGTTATTAGTGAGCTGACTACCCCAGGTTACAGCATGAAAATGATGTGTCTGTTTTGTTCCCGTTTGAGTGGAGTTTTTGTTTGTCTACTGTGCCAGCCTAGACGGATTCACTCAGCTGCTATAGAGGTCACTGAACTGAAGTTTAATGGCCAGTCATGCTTCACTGGTCAGGCACAATGTTGTGCGCCTTGATAAGTAAACAAATCAATAGGCCCTGTGCGCGCGAGTGCGTGAAAGTGTGTGGCGTTTGTGCGTGTGTGTGTGTGTTTGTGTGATTTTGAGCTTGTGAGACAGATAGCGAAAGAGAGAAAGAGAAAGAGTGGGACGACCATGAAATGAAGCACAATCAGATAATAAGCATAACTATAATCCCTTGACTGTTATTTATTATTTTTTAATGGGGGCTTCATTAGCAGTGCCAGAGGTGCACCTGGTCCTCTCATTCTGATCCCATCTGTGGCCACAAATGTGTTTAACAGACCCCCTTCCACCCCATCCCTTCCCCCATGTGACTCCTCAATCTAGTACGGACTGAAGAAAAAAGAAGAGAAGGAGGCGGAGGAGAAAGCAGCGATGGAACAGGCCTGCGAAGGCTCCCTGACACGCCCCAAAAAAGCCATTCCGGCCGGCTGCGGGGACGATGACGAGGATGACGAGGAAAGCATTTTGGACACCGTTCTGAAATTCCTGCCTGGGCCCCTGCAGGACATGTTGAAGAAGTAACGGACAGCACCAGCGGCTGGCGAGGAGTCAGGTGGGGAGGCCGAAACGTTGGGTGGAGGGAGGAGGCTTCTGCCTGTGTCAGCTATCCATGGCCCCAGTGGGCTTTTGTTCTTATTTTACACTGCCAGAGATAAAGACACAGTCAAACTCACATTCACTCGGTCACGACTGCAAATCAAGAATATAGCCATTGCCTTTGCTTTTGTTCGTATTGGTTTCATACTTATATATTTTTTTATCAATTTAAGCATCGCTAATTTCTTTTCAATCATCTCTTGGTCTGCAAGACCCAGAATAAATCTCACAAAGCAGGGAAATACATTGATTTGTCTTCATGTTATTGCGGATCAAGGTTGTTTGAAGCGGAGAAGGAGCAACTATGATTGGCACATGCCTTACTCTTTGTCCGAGTTGTGAATGAACTGAGGGAACCATCCAAATTAGTATAAGCAGAGATCTATTTGCAATTGCATGAAGAATTACTGTATTTGTCATAATAGCTACTGTACTTATCTGTATCCGAAAACGTCCATTCAACAGCGGAGATTTCAGGCTTAATTCGAAACTATCCATTCAGTTTTGCCAATTCTTCCTCATATTTTCCCTTGTAGGGATTTTTTTCTTACATTTAGACTTCCACCATCGGTTTTATGGGATATAGCACAAAGGTTACAGTTCCACTCAATTCAAGATCAAGTCTTTCTATGGAGTCAGTGAGGACTATCAGTTGCACTTCAAAGTAGTGATAAACATTCCCAAAGGTTTATTGACAGTAAATAATGCTGTTTCTTTTGAGAATAAAAAGGGCCACCTGCACTTTTTTGTTCTTTTTGTGAATGACGGACTTTCTGAAGCACCCTTGCTGTGGGTGCTTAATGATAATGTATACCCATAGATTTTCTGCTTCTTTTAGCTCTACCATGTTTAGACCAGCGCCAGTGATGTAATGGGAATTAGAGGGCTCTGTCCCTCTGACCACAGTGTTTTGAGAGAAAAAAAAATGTTCGCTGGCTGTGTTGTTTTGCCTTCAGCTTGATGTGCAGTGTTTCAGATATTTCTTTTTAAAAATGTTTCGTCACTTTTCAAAATCGAAGTGTTCCGGTTATCATTGATCGGCTACCAAATGAAAAATTGATTTTGTCCTTGATCATATAACATGACTGAAAACAGTTTACTGATAACAAAAAACTTTGCAAACAAACAATATCATTGAAAGGGAACATTTAACCAGAAAAAGATGTATTATTTGTTTCTATCAGTGCATTTTAAACTATTGAATATGACCATTTTATTCTTTGTAGAATCGAATTGTGCTGCTGCAACGTTGCATATGTGTTCATATTGGTGGCTTTTCAACTGAAATGTTAACATTTTGTTGCCTGCCACTGGCGTCAGTACATCTGCATTTACGACATACTATGTACAATTATTATTCTCCAAGATGTGGTTAGCACAGTCCCAAAGACAATCAAACCTTACCACTGCTCCTATGTGAAAGTCGCCGGTATATGATGTCACTTAGCTTTACTCCTGCCACGTTAGTTACACAAACCTTAATTGTTGTTTTATAATTTTTGTTTCAATAAAATTTTAGAAAGGGGTGGACCAAATATTAAGATTTATTATTAAACACTAGCACACTGCCAACAAACTGCTAAGATTCAAGATTGAGTGCTACTGTCCCAAAAACTTTATTCCTCTAAAATTATTTATTTATTTATTTATTTATCTATTTTTTAAGTGGTTATTTGATTTTATATGTACCTGTTTTAGCTCATGAACAGAATGACAAAGTAATATGCCATGCTATTTAATGACTGATAAACTGTAGATAAAATTTTACATTGTTACATATCCATTAGTCTTATTTCAAACCCAGACCCCGCCAGTCCAGTAAGAAAAAAATAGATTAATTTTGTGAGATGTCTTGTGGGTTTCAATGTATTGAAAACAGGTTACCTACTGGTTCCATGAATGAAAACTGCCATGAGATAAAACAATGCTAAAATAATAATAATAATAATAATAATAATAATAATAATAATATGCTAATCCCAACCAAAAATTAAGTTATTCAACATAATCTGAATCTTTACCGACTGCCCAGTATGTTTTAGGATGGATAATTCACTTTTTAACCACAATCTGTGCCCCATTAATGATTCCTAAATTGATCTTTTATTCACACTCACTTTTTCTATCGGTGTGCATTTTGCTTTTTCATGCGATATACACCCTCTTCAGGTTCCTCCACCTGTCTTGATTAATGCAGATCTTAACACTATTGAGATTGCTATTCAATCTCAAACTATAATTTCGGTTCAATTTCAAACTATGATTTTACACATGGTGCATCTGAGATATGCATGTATTGTGTATTTCCACACATACAGTGTGTCATAGACCATGCGTGCTCACGGTAAAGAGACCGACAATACGGTTTAATATTTTCTGTTGATTAGGTTATTGACTCAGACATCGCATTAAGGTTGTATTTATACATTCATTTCAGAAAATTGACTTTTTAATGTGATATATAATATTTTGACAATGATGATTTTCTCATAGACAGTGATGTTGTGGAGGGCTTTTATTTGCATTCATCAACACCAAGACCAAAGAAGAGGGCAAAAATACCTTTGAAATCACATGTTGCTCACATCACTACAAATAATTTGAAATAATTTTGTTGCAGCCATCTTTTTGAGTTGTGCAGAAGCAGACTTACACATGCATTTAGTTTACAAATATATATCTCAGGTTCCAGAAGGCCTTGAAACATGCAATCATTGTTAACGGACTTGGGAATAGTTGAAGAAATTTCACATTGCTGTGCTATTATTTCACTGCTCAGAATATATACTGCAGCACTTTTAACATGGCAAGACAAAACCTATTGTCAGTAGAACCAGAAAGATAAAATCTTTGCCATCCAAACAACGACATGGATTAGACCTGTTACACAACTTGAAGGATTTCCTTTTGTATAGTGGCGGGGTTTAGGCTGCCTGAAACTGTGTGGAACTTTACTGAGAATTCATGCAACATTTATGTCAAAATAAAAACAGATTGAACATTGGCAACAGTGGTCTCAAAACCATATTCATGTCTAACGTGAAATACATCATCTTAAATCACTAAACCTGATGCGCATTTTTTTTAAAATTTGAAAAAAAATGCAGGGTCCATGTTTCCCTGATTATGCCTTGGAAATTTTTGTGATTCTGCAAGAAGTGTGTTACAGTATCTGTCTGATTCGGGCCTTGTTTGTAAAATAATATAAACACACATGTAGACTTTGTAAAGAAGTTTCTATTTAAACTAAGCCAAGTAAGCATGATGCTATAGGTAAACTATGTACAAGGTGAAGCTATGGTGGTTATCTGCTCTGTACATAGCTAAAGCCAGTATTGAGGTCAAGTTTGTTTTTGTATCATTACATAAACTGAAATCAGAACGTACAACAGGCATTGGTCTGCAACAATAATAGCCAAATATGTATAATTATTTAGTAATTATTTTGAAATTATCTGCAAAGGCGATGAGCCGTGGCATGAGCAGTGTGTCTGAGATATGTGCTAAAGAATAGTTTCCATCAGAGGGAGGATTTGCTGTTCTGAAATGTTTTTTATTATTGTTTTTATATGTGGAACCTCTCACTAGCTAAAGCCATATTATTTAGACTGCAATAATTTATTGAAAAAGTTAAAAAGTGTAAACAAGAATGAGAGACCTTTTTTAGTCTTGTTTGTTTTCTGTGACAAAAAATCTCTGTCAATTAACACTATCTACCTATCAATCATCAGACTCTCTTGCTTTATATATTAAATGTATATGTGTATATTTGCATATATACACTATGTATGTACACTATAAATAGTTTATCAGAAAATGATGTCTTTTCAAAAAGAAAAAGTCACAGTGATGATGTCTCTGTTTGTATTTATGTGTGTGTTTATGTACGTGTGTGTCTGTGTGTCCGTATTTGATGTAAATTGTGTGTTTCTGGTCAGTTGTTCCTGTTTTAAGATGTCTCTTAATCTATTCAATGTGCTTACATCCAACTATAACTCTCTAGAGAAAGCACATTCTCAGATCACAGCACATGTGCTTTTCAGTGCTTCAGCGTGTGAATCACACGATTATGGAAAATAAAATCACGCCTAAATCATGTATAAATATTCACCCGTATTCGTCAGTTTCCATCATTATCTACAACAGAAATTGTTCACAGAATCCAGTGGCAAACATTGTTTCAAGTGATGAATAACTTTGACCTCGGCCTTACTGAACTGTGCAATGGAAAATCAGCATACAGTGACAGTCAGCCTCACAACGGCACTGTTGGGTTCGCTTGATTTCTGAATCGTGATGCTGTAAAACCCAGAGCTCCTTTTGGTCTGTTGCTTTTTCTTTTTCTTTTTTTCAGAGAAAACTGCTTTAATTCACTGATTTAATATTAAAATCCATTGGAGTTCATGTGACAATCCCCAGCAAATTAGACACCTTGGGCGGCTATTGATACTAACATATATTTTGTGGATATTTGTTTGTCTCTCTGTGAGGGAAACAGTTTGCTCACTGAAGCAGAAGAATTTGATGTAGTGGCTAAATGGCTCAGCTTGAGTATTTTAGGCAGGCCCCATCCATATATTGAATGCAAGATCCTTGTTCCTTTTCCTCACTTACTTATCCATGGTAAAACTTCCCACATTTTTCTCTAACAGAAGTGACAGCATATCAGAAACTTGTACCATTTGTTGTTGTAATTACAGTCATATCAAGAATATCATGAAACGCAAAACGTCCTACAGCAATTGCAAAGCGATTGCTATTCAATACATCAAATAGTATTTTGTCTGTTAGTCGTGACATACTCATCCCAAAAAAAGAAGTTCGACATCTTGCATAAATTGCAAATCTGTCCTTTGAATATTTATAAATATATATCATGCCTTTTTTATGAGATTGTGAGTCACTGTCTCTCAATGCTGTCAACGTGTCTGTCTCTCAGCTGGGGGAAAAGGGCTGAATAAATTGTGCTAACACCAGGCTGCTTAAGCGCTGAAGAGTTTTTCCCACCCACTTAATCCTGTGCACAGTGTTATTCCAAATGTGCTCTGTAATGTGAATATAGGCCACTAGATGGCAGTATTTACCTTTTTTTTGTTAAGCTCAGACTGGAGTCATGTTTGGACATGTTTCCAGACATGTCTGGGGCAAGTCTCAGAAAATTAAAAAAAAGAGGTCTAAATGTGGGTGGGGTCTGCAAAAGAGTATATAAGGAAAAGAATTGAGACAGTAAAGTAGTAGGAGAAATTGCAAGAAGATGACCAGACCTGCCATTCTGTTCAAGACCTGTGACGTTTCTTTTGTGGATTTCTTTGCCTGTGTTTGAGCACTTTCTTCATCCAGAACATCACCAAGCCACCCCACTAAAAAGGGACTGTAATTATTTCTGTTTTTTCTTATTTATCAATCTTGGTCTTTAGTTGTAGGTTGTTATTAGTCTTTGTCTTTGTTAAAAATTAAATGTGTTTTAGTTGTTAAAACTGTGTTTGTCATCCCTTGCTGTTGCTGTTGTGTTATAAATGTAATAACAAATTGGGGCCATAACAAATTGGGGGCTCGTCCGGGATAGACCATTGTGTGAGTAATTTATTGAAAATCTAACATTCCAAATTGTGAAATTGTTTTTGTGAATTTTCCTAGATATATATTGACAACAGCAATGGATGATTTCTTGGCATCACCAACCGTAGGGGTTTTGAAGTCTTTTAAAAAGACAGAACTGCTAGAAATTTGCAGACAGTTGGAGCTGACAGAGGTAAAACCAGCCATGCGAAAAGCAAGACTGGCTAGAGAGATAGTTGAATATTACATTGATGAAAATGTGTTTGCACCAGGAGATCTGGAACAGTTTCCAGTGGAAAATCCAAATATAGAAATGGAACTTAAATTAAAAATGCTAGAGATTGAAAGGGAGGAAAGAGAAAAAGAAAGGAAGGAAAAAGAGAAAGAAAGGGAAGAAAGAGAAAAAGAAAGGGAGGAAAAAGAGAAACAAAGAGAATTTGAGAGGGAAGAAAAAGAAAAACAAAGGCAGTTTGAGTTAGAAAAATTAGCAAGAGAAGAAAAACAAAGAGAATTTGAGTTAGAAAAATTTGCAAGACAGAGAGATTTTGAATTAGAGAAATTCGATAGAGAAGAAAGACTCCAAATGGAGCAACTAAAAATTAAAATAGCAATGAAAAATAAATTTTGTGCTAGTCAGGAGGTAAAACTGGTGCCTCCATTTTCGGAAAAGGATGTTGACAACTATTTCCAATGTTTTGAAAAGGTAGCAAAGAGTTGCCAGTGGCCAAAGGAACACTGGCCTCTGATGTTGCAAACTGTCCTCAAGGGTAAAGCTCAACAAGCCTATTCGGCTTTGTCTGCAGATGATTCCTCTGATTATGAGGTTGTCAAAAAGGTTATTTTGAGAGCTTATGAGTTGGTTCCAGAGGCTTACCGACAGAAATTCAGAGGTCTGAAGAAATCTGAAAATCAGACTTATGTTGAATTTGCTAATGAGAAGCAGGTTTGCTTTGAGCGCTGGTGTACTTCTATGGAGGTCAAGGATGATTTCAACTCACTAAAAGAGATGGTGTTAGTTGAAGAATTCAAGAACTGTGTTAAGGATGATGTTAAGACCTACCTTAATGAGAAGCAAGCACTGAACTTGCAATCAGCTGCCAAATTTGCAGATGAATATGTTCTCACTCATAAGTCCAAATTTCAGTCTAGCAGTAACAATAAATGGTCCCAATTTCAGAAAAAGGGTTACGGTGATACCCAAGATTCCTCACCCAAAGACAAAGACAAATCTGGTGATGGTGCTCAGAAATCCAGTAATAGGTCTGATCAAAGTGTGAAAGCTGACAGTGACAAAAGTGGTCTAGTTTGCAGTTATTGCAAGAAATCTGGTCATGTTACAACTAACTGTTGGTTCCTTAAAGCTAAGAAAGAAAAAGAAAAGGATACCAAACCAAATGCTTTTGTGAAAACAAGGTTAGAAACCCCTGTAGTAGATAACCAATCTGCTAAATTGCCTGCTTCTTGTGGGGCTAAAAAGCCTAATACAGCTGACTTTGTGAGGGAGGAATTTCTTCCATTTGTGTCAGAGGGATTTGTGGCTCTGAATGAGCATACTACTCCTGTCCCCATATATATCCTAAGGGATACCGGAGCTTCTCAGTCACTTTTGTTGATGGACTCCTTGGAGTTACGTGATGAGACCGCTTCAGGGGATTTCATACTTGTACAAGGTATTGAAGGGAGAACTGTATCTGTACCCCTGCGCTCTATATTCTTGAAGTCAGATTTAGTTACAGGACAGGTAAAGGTGGGACTTATGTCAAGTCTACCTATAAAGGGTGTTTCTCTGTTGCTAGGCAATGACCTGGCTGGGGGAAAAGTAGTTCCCCCTGTACATCTTACTTCACAGCCGAGCACTGAAAATGGGGATGAGGACCCATCTCTGTATCCTTCTTGCGCAGTGACTCGTGCTATGGCCAAGAAGGCTAAAGAAGATGATGTTGTGGTGCCGTCCAGTACATTGAATAGTCAGGACTCAGGTGGTTCGCCTCATGACTCTGATTGGCCTACTATGGTTTCTCCGTTTGAGGACTTATCAGATACTTTTATCAGTTCTCTATTCAGCCAGCCGGATGGGTCTGGTGATTCTGATGTGTCTGGAGACTTGTCTCTGTCCAGAAAGCGGTTGATTGAGGAGCAAACTAATGATCCTGAAATTGGTGTACTAAAGAGGAGAGCCCTTCCTGAAAAAGAAATAGATGCAGTTCCAGTTGGGTATTATCTCAAGGATGGTGTGTTGATGCGGAAGTGGCGCCCTCCTGATATCCCTGCCAATGCAGATTGGGCAGTGGTCAGGCAAATTGTTGTTCCGAAGGTCTATAGGAATGAGATCTTAACAATGGCTCATAGTTTACCTTTAGGAGGTCATCTTGGTGTTAACAAGACTGTTGATAAGATCATGAAACACTTCTTTTGGCCTGGGCTTCGGAAAGACGTTTCCAACTTTTGCAAAACCTGTCACACTTGTCAGGTAGTTGGAAAACACCAGTTAGACCCACCTGTAGCTCCATTGCAGCCTATCCCAGCATTTGGGGAGCCATTCTCTAGGGTCATTGTTGATTGCGTTGGTCCATTACCCAAGACTAGATCTGGAAATCAGTACTTGTTGACAATCATGTGTGCATCTACCAGATTCCCTGAAGCCATACCTCTACGTAACATCAAGGCAGCTGCAATCTCGAAGGCTTTGATAAAGTTCTTCACGTTGTTTGGCCTTCCCAGGGAAATTCAGTCAGACCAGGGTAGCAATTTCACTTCAGGATTGTTTCAGCAGGTTGTGTATGAACTAGGTGCAAAGCAGATTCTTTCTAGTGCCTATCATCCAGAAAGTCAGGGTGCCTTAGAGCGGTTTCATTCCACTCTCAAGACAATGATGAGGACTTATTGTTATGACCATGAGAAAGACTGGGATGAAGGGGTTCATTTGCTGTTGTTTGCAGCTAGAGAAGCAGTGCAGGAGTCTACTGGATTCAGTCCATTTGAGCTAGTGTTTGGTCATGAAGTGAGAGGACCTTTGCTATTATTGAGTGAACAATGGCAAGAGAAAGAGCCGCATATCAGTCTGTTAGACTATGTTGGCAAGTTCAAGGAAAGATTGCGTGCAGCTTGTGACCTTGCCAAAGAGAACTTGAAATCAAGTCAGGGAAAAATGAAAACTTGGTATGATCATAAGGCTAGAAGCCGTGAGTTTAAACCAGGAGAAAAGGTCCTTGTGTTGTTTCCCTTGCAGTCCAATCCATTGCAGGCTAGATTTCATGGTCCTTATGAAATTCTGACAAAACTCAATGATCTCAATTACATTGTGAAGACTCCAGATAGGAGAAAACCAAAACAATTGTGTCATATTAACATGCTACAGCCTTATCATGACAGAAATGCTAGGGTTGCAGCTGTCACTTCAGATTCTCCAATGGTCGAAAAGTGTGAAGATGAGGGGGAGTTTCAAGATGATGAACCAAGAATTAAAGCTGAAGTTCTTTCATGTAAATTGTCAAACACTGAAGTGTTGCAAAATCTTGATGTAAAACTCCAGCACTTAGAACCCTCACAGAGAGATCAGTTTGAAAGGTTGATCAAGAAATATGAGGATTTGTTTCCTGATGTTCCAAAGAGAGTTACTATAGCCTCTCATGATGTAGATGTTGGTGATGCCAAACCAATAAAACAGCATCCATACCGGATGAATCCTGAAAAGAGAAAGATTGCTGAGAAAGAGGTTGAGTACATGTTAAAACATGATATTATCAGACCCTCCAACTCCGATTGGAGTTCACCCTGTGTGCTAGTTCCAAAACCTGATGGAAGTACTAGATTCTGTACAGATTATCGCAAAGTCAATGCTGTAACTAGAACTGATGTGTTTCCAATACCTAGGATTGATGATTGTATTGATAGTGTAGGGCAAGCAAAGTTTCTGACCAAGATTGATTTATTGAAGGGTTATTGGTGTGTGCCTTTAACTGAGAGGGCCAAGAGCATCTCTGCTTTTGCCACACCATCTGGATTGTACCAGTATGAAGTCCTACCCTTTGGCATGAAAAATGCCCCAGCCACGTTCCAAAGGATGATACAGTCTACAATCGCCGGATTGCCACACACGGGTGCGTACATCGATGACCTGATCACATGGAGTGACTCCTGGGAAGAACATCTAAAAGATGTAGAGACGTTGTTCCAGCGCCTGACCCAGGCTAACCTGACTGTTAACCTGAACAAGAGTGACTTTGGTTGTGCTACTGTCACCTATCTTGGCTACGTCATTGGCCAGGGTAAGGTGGCACCCATAAATGCTAAAGTCCAAGCCATCATGGACTTTCCAGTTCCTGACAACAAAAAAGCTTTGCGCCGCTTCCTTGGAATGATCGGGTACTACCGCAAGTTCTGCAAGAACTTTGCTGAGATTGCTCTCAGTCTAACTAACCAACTGAAGAAAGGCGTAAAGTTCACCTGGGATGATGCATGCCAGAGAGCCTTCAATCACCTGAAGTCTCTGCTGTGTCACTTCCCCGTGCTCAAATCTCCTGACTTCAACAAACCGTTCTCCATCGCGGTCGATGCTAGCGACCAAGCTTGTGGATCTGTGCTCCTACAGAGAAGTGACTCTGATGACATTGAGCATCCCGTGGCATACTTCTCCAGGAAGTTCAATCGCCACCAAAGGAACTATTCCACAATAGAGAAGGAACTGTTGGCTCTGGTCCTTTCTTTACAACACTTTGAGGTTTATGTTTGTACAGGACAAAAGCCAATGATTGTGTACACTGACCACAATCCGTTAATGTTTTTGAGTAAGATGAAAAACAAGAATCGGAGATTGTTGAATTGGAGTTTGATTTTACAGGAGTTTGACTTGGAAATTAAGCATGTGAAGGGTACAGACAATGTAATTGCTGATTGCTTATCTCGTGTTTGAATATGTATATATATATATATATCCTGTGTTTATTTGAATATTGTATGATATGGATATATAGACAAGTGTTCACTTTACCATTTTGTATTGAAAAGAAAAATTTTGCCTTTATGAGTCAAAATTTTTCCCTTTTGGAATGGAGGTGTAATGTGAATATAGGCCACTAGATGGCAGTATTTACCTTTTTTTTGTTAAGCTCAGACTGGAGTCATGTTTGGACATGTTTCCAGACATGTCTGGGGCAAGTCTCAGAAAATTAAAAAAAAGAGGTCTAAATGTGGGTGGGGTCTGCAAAAGAGTATATAAGGAAAAGAATTGAGACAGTAAAGTAGTAGGAGAAATTGCAAGAAGATGACCAGACCTGCCATTCTGTTCAAGACCTGTGACGTTTCTTTTGTGGATTTCTTTGCCTGTGTTTGAGCACTTTCTTCATCCAGAACATCACCAAGCCACCCCACTAAAAAGGGACTGTAATTATTTCTGTTTTTTCTTATTTATCAATCTTGGTCTTTAGTTGTAGGTTGTTATTAGTCTTTGTCTTTGTTAAAAATTAAATGTGTTTTAGTTGTTAAAACTGTGTTTGTCATCCCTTGCTGTTGCTGTTGTGTTATAAATGTAATAACAAATTGGGGCCATAACAGCTCAATGTACATCAACAGGAGGATATTGGCTCTAACGAATGTGCTAAATTAAACATCCTATAATCCTGTTGTTTTCAGCGTCGGGCCCTTGTGCACAAAGGGGTGCAGAGTCACAGAGCAGTCAATGAGCATTTAAGAGGAGCTGATTCGCTCTGTTAAGCTCCCATCACAAAACTGTTTCTAGTAATACAGCCCAGTACTCTCCTGATTTCCTTCCGACAAAGGGCTCATTACGTGGGGTGAGGAAGGTGTGAGTGTGGCCGTATGCTCTGGGAGACGGCCTCAGTGTTCACTGCACACGAGTGCTGTGAGGGCATACTGCTAATGCATGGTTCGTTTCAGGAGGTGGTCTGATTCAGATTAATCCTGGAAGGGCTGCTTTTAGTCTGCCCTGCTAATTTCGCTTGCGCAAACTAATCTGGGTGCAGGGCAGCCTATAAGAGATGGAAACGGCATAAGCTTGCATCACTGGGTGAATTGCAAATCTGAGGTACATTTCCCAAGTAGCAGTTTACATAGTTCGCCCACATGGTTCAGACTATGTAAGTTAGAAACTATGCTTTTGGGAAATGTACCCATGAGCGATTTCAACTTAGATTATTTTGTTTGCATTTTTAATTGAATTTTGTTTTATGTTGTTTTTTTTTCAAGGGAAGGGATGGAATGATAATATATCAAGATGCTTCACTGCAGATACATGGTACTAAATACGTTTTTTTTTCTCTCTTTCTTTGCAATTATGATGTTGTCAGGAGAAGGGACAGCTGTCAGTGTTTTGCATTAAAATTCAGCAAGGGAAAGAAGGAAAGAAACTGAATTTGATTGGCACCTTTCCTTAATTATTATTCCTTATTATTATAAAACATTGTGAAGAATTAATTACATTTACGACATTATTACATTGTATATTTATTATGTATCGCTTTATCTTTGAGTGGTAGAACTATAGCGGTCTATTGCTCTTGTGCACTGGAAAAAGAAATATTGTGCCTGTTGTTATTTCAACATTGTTGCCAACTGACTTAAAATCACAATTTTCTCAACAAAAAAAAAGTATGTGAAGTTGACTTGTCTTGTCTTTTGTTGACGTGATCGCTTAAAACGTGTGGAACCAACAGAGGCCTCAGCCAATTTCTTTACTGTGTGCAGTTGAGAGGTATAAAAAGCATTTCAGGGGCTGAGATGAGTGGTATCCAGGGGGGAGGGGGATTGTAAGTGGGGCGAGGGCATGATGAGTTGTGTACAGAGGGACAGAGTTGGGCACATTGGGGCGTCTCCATCTTGCTTTAGCCCCAGTGGACAGTCATTTATTCTCCTCGTTGTTGCAGTATCACCCAATGCTGCAGAGGTAACTCTGAGGACTGTAGTGAATGTGTCTCGCATACCCCACACTGAGATGAGTCTCAGTGGTCAGTTGCCCTGCTCTGAACCAGAGAAGAAATAAGGCTTCTTCTAACAGGATAAACAGCCATATTCCATTAGCGTCATTGAGTGTTCCTCTCTGCGATTTTAGTGGAGAATCATATTGAGTAAACCTCATTTGTAAAGGGCTATCTTCATTCCATTCTCCCTAGTTGACCACAATCTCACCAAGTTCTGATGACTGCCATCTCACGTTTGCCATTGAATAACATTTTTCATTTTACGTGTGGAGATAATCCATTGGGGAAGGAGAGATTGGGACAGGTGTTAAATAAAAGAAAGGAGCTGACATTTTCACCCCTCCAGCAGCAATAACAAGAGTAGGAGCCGGTTATCAGATTAAATCCTTTAAAAATGCTCTGTAGGAGGTGGGTGTTTGGCCAGAAGAGAATCGGAGACTTAAGTAATCCACTAGGTGTGGTGGGGCCAGAGAATAGGGCAGGCTTGTCTTTGAGAGCTGTGGTGCTTCATAATGACTTATAAGTGAGGATAGCCTATTCAGCCTTGTAGTTGTAGTGTCACTGCATTGTGTAAGTGGTGCTAATGGGAGAGAACAATTTTAGAAACATGAATATGCACTGGATGTATGTTCTTCCAGATGCATGTATGTATGCATGTGTGTTTGTATGTCGCTATGTGGAAATGTGTGGGTGTGTGCAAATGTATGGGTGTATTTATGTTTGTATTTATCCATGTATCTGTTTGTGTGTGTGTGTGTATGTGTGCGTGTGCGTGTGTGTGTGAATGCATGTTTGCATTATTTTACCTTTTTCTGGGCTACTAAGGTGTTTGGACTTAAAATAAACACATTGGCATCATCCACAAAATATGCCACAATTGGACAGGTATCATTCATTGGTCATCCAAGTAGCCAATTAAAGAGCTACTGTGTCTAGACATGGATTCTGTTGACTCTTTCTGTTGTGAGGTAATAACATTCGGTAATAAAATCTGCACAGTTGACATGTATGTCTTCCTGGGAATGATTATTGGCCACTTAATTGAATACAAGTGTGAAAACTATTCAAGACACAATTCAGTACTCACTGGGAAAATACGTTACCTGAAACCAGATGTTTGTTTGCGTGTAAACACTTAAAATAACTTAAAAGTGTATATTTTAAATGAATAAATGTACAGATAGGGATATCCAAGCAAAATCATGTGAATAGAAGGAGACCTGTGTACAGAATATGTTTTATGCGTCAGCGTTAAAAAATATATTTATTATTTTCATTTTGTGGACTGGGGAAGATAAAATGGATGTATAAATTGGTGGGGGCTGGGGAATGATCATATTTCAGATTAAATATACTAAATAGCATTTTCAATATTGCAGCCCTCAACTTTATCACCTGTCTGACCTTGTGAACACTGTTGAGATAAATGTATAACAATGAATTTAGTAGTGTGGATGATAAAGATCTTGAAAGATACGGCTATGTTATTTACAGTCATTTTTATGTGTGATAGATTTGGACAGGATAACTGGGTTTTTCTTCACACCAGTCCCTCTGTAGACGCAGTGTATTTTGGTCACTCATATTGGGGCATGATAACAGCAGAGATGGGTGTGCATGATTTCATATCGTACATGTGATTTGGGTCTGCAAAAAATCATTTACTTTCATTTGTATTAGTGTATATAGCTAATATACACATTTCCACTAGATATTCTCCTCGTGTGTAATGTAGATATAAACATTATAATAGGCCTATGAAGAAACAGACGAGTATGAAGGTCCATGCATTTCATGTCGGCCACAGATTTTAGCCGCGCCTCCATATAAGAAACTTAATATGCATTGACGAAATGAGAAGGAATTGCGAAATATGTTTCTTTACACATTCAACATTGATCATATATTCATGAATCTAATCACCATTTGTGAAATATAGCAGAAAACTAGCCACACTGTGACCTGCCAAACTGACAACTCATGGAAATCATTCTGTGATAAAAAAAAAAAGTGCATCTCTCTTACTGTGCATCCTTTGTACGGGAGACATTTGCATCAATTTCTGACCAAAAAAAAAAGGGAAAAAAAACACAGCAGACAAGGAGGGTAGACTGCGACCACAAAACTTTAATACATTCCAGTGTCTCACTGTTTGCACTAGAGTAAAAAGATGAATTTACTTGGACCAGAAAAAGAGAAAAAAAGACTATCCTTCATGTTGACAGTTATTGTATGCTAATTATGTGTGTCTTTGTCTGTGTTGTTTATTAAATATGTCTTTGACAAAGTTGATGGGTTTAATTAATAAATAAATAAATATTCCATCTTAAATTGTTGTTTCGTTTTATATCAGGATGTGGGAGCTGAGAATGTAATTAAATGTGTGAATTCAAATAATAAATTTGCTTTACTGCATGTCATATGACGTATGTATAACCAAATCACTGTAGAATTGTCACATCTATGGAGATAAAGCTGAATTTTTGGAGATTCAATGCATAATGAACTTAATAAAGTGATTTCCTAAAACAGATTGTGTTTTTATTGTTGAAGCATAGCCATTACGATGTGTTACACTGAAAGACCTTAATGCAACTGCAAGCTGACATGGGTTTGACGTACTAAAGAAATTCTTCCACACAGCATGTTATGTGACCAGGACAACTACTTCACGCTCCACCATAAGCATTTTATTTCTTAAAAAAATTCAGCTCAGAAAATACAAGCCTTGAAGATTTCCATTGAAAGACTAATTTTTCACAAATCAGCTAATCTCAGACTGTCCAACTCAAACTATTCTTCTTTAATTATACTTAAGAAAAAAAGAACTAAATGCTGCACTTATATTAATCAACCAGAAGGCACATTTTGTTATATTGGCTGCTCTTTGAACTTAATAAATGCACTGCAAAAATTGCACTTATATTTTAGTGCACTGATTTTGCACAAATCAGCTAATTTCAGTGTCTCAAAGTCACAAACTATTTGGTCATTCCATGCCAAGTCAGGCAAGGGTCCCAGCTCGACCATCTCAGATTTTCTTCAAACTCCACCCATATATGAATCAATTATCCTGAGGAGGCTTTGTGAAGTATTAGGTTCCCCTCATCATTAGTTCATGATTTATGGGCCCTGCAAGGGGTGTGGGTGTACCCCTTAGGAAAAGCGTCTACATTTTTGAGCCGTTTTCAGAGCTCTGCTGGAGCTGAAGTATTCAAGCCAGCTCTATAATTTTTTCTGGGGTGACTCTCCTGTACCCAGACAGCAGGAAAACATAGCATAAGGCCTGCTAGAATGTGACCTGAAGTATCAAGGAGGAGCCAAATATTGGAAAAAAAAACAAAAAACAGCACAATCGCAAATGAAAAATGCCAGTTTTTAAGTACCCATCTGACCCTTTTAATAAGTACCTACAACTCTAATTAGTTGTATATGGAATATCTAAATAGTTTCATCGTATGTACCATACAAAAGTAAATCAGATGTTATGTGAAAAGGAAAATATTTGGTCTTACATTTGTATTTTTGCCATGCGATAACTCAGTGCTGACATAGAATAGGGGGCCCAATCTATGATATGAGATAGAACAGATATAAGTGCACAATATATCCAAAAATTATAATAGTGTCATGTTTCCATCTTGGAAAATTCTTCCATTTAATATGAGAATAATGCACAATTTGCATGGGGCATTTCCCCGCAATTTTTCGTTACTTTCATTTCCAGAAACACGAAATAAAATGACTAATTTTCCCCATTTTATAATACAAAATTATGATGATTAGATTAAAGAACCACACAATTCTGAACAGCCCTGTAAAATATTTCAAAATATTCTTGATGCTGATGTCAGCTTGCTCCCTTCTGCTGTGGCTGGAAATGTCACCATAAATGAGGCTGATATAAGGATCCCTTATGTACCCTGCACTTACATTGCAATTCGGTTTCACTTGTATGTTGGAATCATCGAAGGCATTTGTCTGGAAGACAATGATGCATTAATGAGATTTATGCATCCTAAAGGCCCAACAAGAAGCCTCTCCTGGCCTAGACTTGATGATGAATGCTATGTACCTGTGGATCATATATTGTGTTCAATTGAAGCACTTTCCACTTCATCTTCAAATCGCAAATACACCCTAGATGAGCCAACCTTTAACAAAATTGTCCTTCTCCACAGCACGTTTTGTGATAAATGCATTAAAACTCGATAAAGGAGGATGTCAAGACCTGTACAGATTCCATGCCCCCTAAAATTATGTTCTTCTATTCATTAAATTATAACGCCTTGTTGAGACTACTCATGTGAAAGGGATAGAGACTGTTTGAAATGTTTTACTCTCACAAATGGTGCTTTTAAAGGGGACCTAACATGCTGATCCTTCTTTCAATACATATTAGGAATGTTATAATGTTGGTTGTCCATGCTCAACCTCTGAAAAGTTTCTAAACATAAGATAAAGGGATTTTGCTGTAATCCAAGAATGTGATTTTGTGAGCGTGATTTCCACTCTGAACAGCTCGTCCCGAGATCTTCACGAGATCTGGGCAAAACCTGACGTCAGGTTGTGCCGTCCAATTAGTACAGACCTAGCCAGAGCCAACCACTGTGCTGTACCTGCCCTCAGCGGAAACTATTCTAGCAGGCACCAACAATGGCAGATCATACTATGCCTTAGTAGCGTCTACACTTTTGGAAAGTCCAAGTGTCCAAAAGAAGAACCGCAGATCATTTGAGGTGCAATTTTGTCAGTATCTATCCCAAAGTTACTTGTCCTTTTACTTTTGGACGCGAAGTAAAACAAATATTTCTTTTCCAAAAGACGATGCCACCAGAAATCAGTGGGTAGCTTTTTTGTTTTCTGGAAGCAAACAGCCATGGCCAAAGGGAATGTTAGCTGTTTGTGCTCAGCTTTTCACCAAAGACAGCTTTGTCATTAAAGGATAATTCCACACAGGATAAGCATTTCAGCTGTTTCTCAAACCTGAAGCAGTTGTATCGATCAAGCGCTCAGAGCCACAAGCTGTAAGTTACGAGCTGTATAACAGCAAATAATGTAAGTGAAGCAAATGTATTACAGGTGGCTAGCAGGACCGCTAGCGATAGTTAGCACTAACAATTGGCCTCAAACGCAGGCTTTGTAAAATATCTGAAGATAAAGCCTGTATCCGTCACGACTGTCTGTGACTCACAGACACAGAAGCTGTAATTTGCTTTTACTGCATAAGCCAACCTGGCGTGATAGCCAGTTGATTGTGGCTGTAGCACAGCGGCTAACGTAGCCAAGTTACTGTTGCTAATGTTTGTGTTCTAAATATGCAAGAGTGATATCAGGGGAAATTCTACAGAAGGTGTGTGAACATTTTTGATTTTGTAGAGCTTGGGGTGCATTTTTGGGTGCTTATGAAATGATCGCTTTACTTATCCATGACCGGGGTCAGCCTGACATCTCCAATGTCTGGGCAAGCTCTCTGATACTACCGATGAAAGAAATAGGGAAGTGCACAGGCTATAATGTGTCCGGTATAACAAACGCTGCATTGCCATTGATTGATTATTAAAATCTTTCCTGTAAAAGTGATCGATTCACTAGCTCCACATAAGCAACGGTTCACACAGGCGGAACTTACGGACTGTAAAACCTAAATTATGTCCATGACATAACCGGAGCTCTGTCTAACTCTCGCATGCTATCCATAACGCGCCCATTTTCCGCGAGGAAAAGCTGGTCCGAAGCATTAAATAAACCATTACCACAGGCAATTTCCGAAAAGGCCGTTTATCTTGGAGCTTTCGCCCCTCCGTCATATACCAGCGCAGAAGCTGTTCGTTTCTCCTCGCTAATAACACACCACAGCTATGCACTCTAACCAGCAGGTCCTAATATACACCGAAGCAGTCTATAAGCTGTTGGTCCACTTTTAGCTGCTCCTCACTGTCCATGTTTCCCACTAAACTCTAAAACCCACTGGATTTCTACAGTCTACGGTCTACACTTGGGCATGTCGACCCATTCTACAAATTTGTCTATATGGGTTGGATTCTAGCTTTCCCTGCATCCAAGCTACGGAGTAGTTAAACCGCTGTACTCACCTACTGTTGCCGTAGTAAACTGTAGCCGATGGCAAATTCGTGCTTGAGCTGCCAGTCCCTCGCACTGCGTCCTCCACTTTCGCCGTTGCGTTTATTAGAGCAAGTAAATTTCATTAGATCTATACACATGTATTGCGTTAAATTGCAGAATATGCCCGTCGAGTCCTTCGGGAGTTTCCAGTGTCACTCTGGAGCCGGACCAGGAAAACTGTGTTCAGCTACCTCGTCCCGCCCTCCACAGAGCTGGCCAGTCAGAAGAAAGTGGGCACATGGGGAGTGGAGGCCATAGCGGAAGAGCCACCCCAATGAGATATTTCAGGCAGAGACTACTATAGACTACAAATGGGATTTTTTGAGGATGGCAGTATGAGCAAAATAAGAGCCCTTTTCTTACTTTGTACGATCAGGAGTACTCTAGGGGAGTCAAAGATCAAAATATAAACTTGGAAAAATAGCATATTAGGTCCCCTTTAAGTCAGATTCAGAAGCAAGATAGGAAGGAGACAAGACACCAGCATAATTTTGGATATATTATGTACTAATAACTCTTCTAGAACATACCAAAGATTGGGCTTCCTATTGTTTGTCAGCACTGAGTTATAGCATGGTAAAGTAGGCCGAATTTGGTCAAAAATACAACTTTAAGACCAAATATTCTCCCATTATTTTCCCATATCCTACATAGGAGAAAACTTTACATATTCCCCATACAACTAATTAGAGTTGTAGCAATTCATTAAAAGGGTCAGATGGATACTTAAAAACTGGCATTTTTCATTTTCAATTGTGTTTATTATTATTTTTCACGTTCTTGCAGGTCTTATGGTATGTTCCCATGGTGGAGAGCCACTCCAGAATACTTCAGCTACAGCAGAGCTCTGAAAAAGGCTCAGAAATGTATTCGTTTTTCCCAAGGGGTACCCTCACCACTTGCAGGGGCCGTAAATCATAAATTAATGATGAGGGGAACCTAATATTTTGCATAACCTGCTTAGAATAGTCGATTTATATATGGGTGAAGTTTGAAGAAAATCTGAGATGGTCCAGCTGGGATCATCCTGGAATTTGCCTGATTTCACATGGAATGACCCTATTCTTTAAGTATACAGTACTTTTGAAATGTATAGTCCTTTGGGCACTGTAGCTCACCGCGACATTTTTTGACTATAATAGCCATTTTTCAAATCAGATTAGATTATTTCAAATACTTTTGATTTACTCATGATTTAAATAATGTTTGGTGTCATTATTGGTAGCAAGTGCTCTCCAAAGTTTTACCTTCACGGACTTAATAGCTTTGTAGAAGATGCCTATAGATGCCAACGGACTCTCAGACCATGACATAAGCATTCTGTTCCATTGGTCCAGGTAAGCTGAAAATGTAGTTAGCTATACAAAGATATTAATTAATCAAACAGAAGGAATGTTTTGTTATATTTGCTGCACTTTAAATGCAATTATTTTGAAAATATTAGCTCTTTTGCTAAGTGCATTTTAGTTGCACATACGTGTACTGAATTAACAAAATTGTTAAGCATTTTTTCAGATGATAGTGGACATTGTAAATATTGTTTTAGTATAATTATTCATAATTTTCCAACAGAGTTCTTCATGTGTCCATCACATAGTGCTTATGGTCATTTGATCACAATCTGTAAGTTATATATATAGCCTATATATATCATCGTCTTTGCTGTACAAAAACAAATCTGTATCAAATGGGAAAGTGCAGCTCTTGTTACGGATTATTGTTTACTTAAAATTTATTTTTATTTTAATTTTACTTTAAATTTATTTTTGAAAATGCTCTAGGATATTTTTTTTCACTATGGTCAACTGCACAGCTCTAATATTAACATATCACCTCAATTCTACAAAAGTTGGCTTACTGCAGAAAATGCTTATGAAATCGGTCAGCATCTCGCAATGGGATCAGAACAGTGCTCTTCCTTCTCTCCTGTTTTAGGTGTCCTTACTCGAACCGCTTCCCCTTTGGCCTTTATTTTATTTTCGAGTACACACCTGTGAAGTTTTATGACTGCATCTTGCATGGTTGTAGCACTACCATGGTGGGAAAATCTGTTCACAGACAGACGCATCAACACCTGGCAAATTACTCAAAACTTATTTCTGTGGTAGTTTCCTCCGCAATAGGTGTCTCAAAGAACACATTTTGCCGTAATGAGACACAAGCAGGCAAGCAAAGTGAAAACATCACCGCCGACAATGCTGAGGAAGGCAATAAAAGAGTGATCTGTAAAGCCCATTCTTCCCTTACTGCATTGAAAATGCAACAAAAATACATTATTTTTTGATAAAATATAATTTATTTAACCCCACAGAGTATTTTGTCTTTTGCATTTGACCATTCTTAGTTGCTTAGCTGCAGTAGGCAGCCAGAGTGCAGTACCCAGGGATAAAGTCGTATTCCACAACCAGAGCCAGAGTCAGGGACAATAATACAAGTATTCCTATACTGCAGGGTTCTCAAACTCAAATCCAGGAGGTCTGCTGTGGCTGTCAGTATCTGAAAATCTGTGTTCATTCTTGTACATTTTTTTTTGTAAATTTTTCTATGTCCTTATTATTTTTCATTTTTTTAGTGTATTTACTGTGCTTGATCAGTCGTTATTAGTTTTAGGTACTTTTGCCTTTGCACTCCAATCCAGCACACCTTATTCCTTTGTTCACAGCCACGCCTCCCTTCATTTTCTCTCTCAGCACTCTCACCTGCTCCCACTTCCCATTAGCTCTCTTTTCCCTTCATATATCTTAGTCTTTCTTTGTAGTTTGTTTACCGGTTCACTGTCTTACCTACAAACATTCTGCATTCCACACAAGATTCTTGGTCAAGGTTCGAATTAGTTCAAGGGTTACGGTTCTGCCTAGTCCTTTGTTTTTGATTGATTTCCTGTGTATAATTATTGCTGGTTTTTCTGAATTATGATTTTTGGATGACCCCATCCTTGGCGTACCTCTACTTTGGTTTTCAACCTTTGAACTGTTTAAGTATTATGATTCAGATTTCCCTGACTCTGCTGCATTGTGCCTGTTTGGTTTTGACCCAGAATGTCTGAGCAGGAGCTTCAATAAAATCATTGAACTGAGTGTTCAATTTGAGTTCCGATTTTGCCTCCTGCCAGATTGTTGGTTTGTTCCTGCACTTAAGTGCTCAACTGAAGTCACTGTTTGGGGAAGGAGTCTGCACACCTTGTATATGAGGCCTCAGTTCAATGATCATTGAATAGATATCCCAAAAACCTGTAGACACGGCAGCCCTCAAGGAATGGAGTTTGAGAACTTAGCTATCGAGCGCGGAAGCATATGCATTCGTGAAATTAAATACAAAGTATTTATGTTAAATCATAAACCCCCTTCTCACTAATGAACTCCCAAGAAATATATTGGTGCCTCCTTTTAAAATCCTTCTGGCAAATACAAAGCCAAAGAAAAGTGAAGGTTGGATACGAAGTTTATGAATAGCCTAGTTGACTACATTACTAGACACTCGGACCAGTTTGAAGACTAGTTCACAAGTCCCCCATAATTTTTACTAGTCCGCAGAATAACAGGAATTTCGAACCCTGTATATATATATATATATATATCTATATATATATATATATTTTTTTTTTTTTTCACTGTTTATTGAAATTAAACAGTATTGAATTTTCCGATAACAAACACCTGTAAACAAAATGTATTTTGTTTGTATTAAGCAATAGTTGTGCTTGTAGGCCGATGTGTGTCACCAGTCCAGTGTTTTTCATTTCATTTTAGCTAGTCGCATACACACATGTACAGCATTCGATCGCGCAATTCCCCTGCCGATTCTTTACAAAGGGTGGCGGACACATCTCAGGTTTTGCGGTTGGTTCAGCCAATGACATTCCCCACTCCAGTGTTTTCTTTGGCTCTGTGGTAGTCTGGGGCCGTTTAGTGGCTTTTTTGGTAAGCAACCGGAACCAGGGCAAGAGAGACAGGATCTTCGATTGATGCGCTAAGCTAATAAAAATGTGGTGAAACTTTTTAATTTAAAGAATATACTTTTGTACGTCCATGTTTAAATTAATGAAAGGTTTCAAAACTAGAGACGGCAATCAATGGTGCGCCAAAAAGTTTTATTCTGTTTAACAATTTTACTTCGGTGAAGTTGGTGAAGTCCGGATCCGGTCCCTAGACTGGAACCAGAATCCTGACAAATTTCAGAGTGATTAGGCTCGTTCGACTGTATGTGGCACCGCATGGCGCCGCGTAGACCCGACTGGAAGTGATTCACGCCGGTTAAAAATCTTGTGACCTCTGTTAGCGCTGCAGATCAACGTAATATCCCCTTGTCACTTGATCACAAGACCTCACAGGATCAAGGCATCTGCAGCCAAATGGTACAGTTGTTCTTGTCAGTGCCATGGACGTATAAGGAGAACTGGACACACAACTAGGGTCTGTAACACACGCCGACGTGGTCCTAGCAGTGAGTCTGATATTGCAGGTCACGTGATGCCATGGGGGCCAAAAAGTAATTTCTCCATAGGGAATAATTGAAAAAGACACACTGATAAATCCGTGAATAATTTTTTTTGACAGCCACAAATTATCGATACCGAAACTGTTTATTTTTCTCTTTTAAATCATTAATGCCTCGTTTCTCGGCAAAGACAAAATCTTTTATTTATACTCAGGCTATGCGAACACTAACGGGTCCTCATATGTAAGCGCGTTCTCGACTTTTCCGAATTTAGCACTGCAGCGGATGTGAGTGGGTGGAGCAATGGGCATTCTGGTCAGTGCCCACAGTTCTCCTCTGGCTGCGGCAAAATGGATACACCTCCGTGACGACGGAAATGGATCGTAATTGGTTTCAGTTTTGGATGACGCGTTTGACGTCTGTTACAGTTAAATTCGACGAACATGAATTCAACTTTACTTACTTTACTTCACCCCATAGATATTTTATTTGGAATAACAAAGATATTCTCTTCAAAAATAAATCACAGTTTTTCAAAAACTGGGTCAACAATGGCTTCGATTTCGTCCATCACAAACAAAGCGAAAGCTGCGAGATTGACCATGTTTCCGACGCTACGGGAAAGTGTTTGACTTGATGGCAGACCTTTTATCCTCCTCCCCTGAAGTCGGCGGCAGTTCTCGTTGGCTACGGAATCAGCCACAGCCAGCCGACAGTTCAATCTGAACGAGCCTAATGGATACCAGGCTCTTCGCCCCTGTATGAAGAGCCCGGTGACGCGAGGATAGCTCTGTGGTCGGTACTGGCGCTGAGGTAGGAAAATGGGGTCATTCCACTCGCTATGGTTTCAGAGTCGCGCCGTTAGGTTATCGATAGTGCCGTTACGGACGCCAATTGGAACAATAATTAAGAGACTGTAGGAGCTCATTTTTGTTCAAAACAGGATGAAAACGTTTACTCACATTATCTGAAGACTGTATCGCAAAAAGGCAATGGCGATTTCAAAAGCCCATTGCAGACCGGCACATAAAAAAAAAAACTGATCGCATTTTGCGATGCGATACCGCTTATCACCAGCCCTGGGGGTAACAATATGATCATGCAATTAAGAGAAAAAACCAGACATAATGCAATTGACAGAGGACATGGCAGATATGTGCATATTTTGGAGCAACATATGTGTCCATGTGGATGTCGTCTGCTCCAGGGATGCAGTGCTCGATAAGTCTGGGTTTTACTTGTCATCCGCTGCCGGATAGCTCACTCAGTTAAGGCACTACGTTGCAGGTTCGAGCCCCGGTCGTATCAATCAGCACTCGTCGGCAGCTTTTTCAGAGTAGCACTATTGGCGATAGCGCTACAGGGTTTCAAATTGGGAAGGGACTGCCGGGAATTGGAAATAAAATAAATAGCTTTGTTCGTTGCTCAAGCGCCTCCTGTTGGCCAGACGGGCGCTCGTCAGGAAGACTCTAAGTCTGGTCATGTCCGGGTATCCTCCACCCTCGTTCTGAACTTGCAAAGATTCAACCAATGAGTGTATAAGAAGTGGTGGCTGACAGGCAGGTGCTTCGGAGGAAAGCCGTGAACTGTCTTCTCTCTCCTGAATTGGCAACAAGGGGTCGCAAACGAGCAAGCCTTGTACATAGTTTACAAAATGGGCATTCTAGATTTGGGTGTAAACTATAGATTAAACAATAGTCAGACAATGGAGTGAGATGATAACGTTAGCCTGTTTGCGCTGGCTAAAATTAGCCTTGATGATTTTACCAGTCAGTGCCTGATGTTAGCCTGGCGTTCGAGCATCTGTCAGCCGATTGACCGGGTTTGCTTTCTGTACACCAATATATTCACGATCATATGCAAAACAGGCAAAGTATTGGTATTAACCTGTGGCTACCTATGAAGAAAAAAAAAATGCAATCAGGTGTAGCGTAAGGTATTTTTTGCAACATGCTTTTTCTTTCTCCTTGAGCTTGAAATGGCCAGGGATGTTGGCTGTTAGACACATCACCCATAGGGAAGCAACAAGTCTCTCCCGAGCACTCACCTCAGTGGAAGTTTAGCTTTCCATAAACGAGCCAATAACCAAGTTTACTGCAAAATCTATTTTGTTTTACCGCATTTTCAGGAGCTTTGCAGGGACCTATGATTATAGAGTATAATATCGCGTGTCTTAAACTTTTCCTGAGGTAAATGAATAAAAAAATTCATGTAATGAAACATAACTTCGGTACTCTCATATTTGCTCAATTGCGAGGATTGTTTTGAAATGGAGTCAAACAAAAGATAACTTTCTTCACTATAGAATGTGCTTTTGTTACTAAAACTATTCTCTATTAGTTTTTAATTACATGTGATAGCAATTTAAATGCCCTTTTTAAGCTACTGCACCTACAATTATTACACCTGTGCTTGATGCATGACATGTGAAAATCCTCTGTGAAAAAGGTCTGACACGAGCGAACAATTAATTGGCAAGAATTGGAGAGCACGCATGGAGTAACTCTTATAAATTGCCGACATGATCTGCACGTCGGGCGGGTTTCTTGTTTGCTGGATCAATAATAATAATGATAATAATCATCATCAACAACTACCTCTGTGCTCTCGCTCCAGTTCTTGCCGATTATTGTTTAATTACTTGTTGGACCTTTTTCACAAAGGACATTTTGTCATGCCAAAGCAGCAAGCACAGGTGGGGGAAAAAATTATGCTCTCATTCCATTAAGGTGTTTCGGGACCATACTGCCCTTGTGCTGTGGTTCCTGTCTCACTAGAATAGTTGTGGCACGCCAATATGGTATCAAACTGTAAAACCCCACAAAACAATACCAAGGACGGAAATTGCAGAGGGCTGAAGGTTTCATGTGTCCTTCTTGGCTGGCGTTAATCCAAGCAACTTCCTGGCTGGTGTGAATGTCAATAAGATGGATATTTTTCTCCTTCCAAAGACGGGGCATAACAATGCAACGGTTACAATCAATCTGACTCCATAATACATTTAGAATACCAAATTTAGTTATCCTCGTTAAATATCTGTCTCCAAATTAGAATTAGAATTGATAGTTTGGGGACAGCATGCATGAATCTCAGGACAGTGAAAACCAGTTACTCAGACTCTAGGGAAAAACATGAAGTTGATTATACCTTGAATTCCTAACAGACATCCACCGTCGCTACATTAATGCTCCCGGGTTTTAACACCATGTCCCGATCCTAGGTTCGTTGATAAGATTAGAGGTTGGAAGTCAGCCATCACTGCAATAGCCTCTGTTTGCATATATCTACAGCGAACCCAGTTTATCTGCACACCCATGTGTTCCTTAAGGGAATTTTAACGGATAATCGACTTTTTGTCCATGGGTTTCCTTCAGGCTAAAACCCCAGAACCAGCAATACATAAATCCTTTCTGGGTGTCTATCCAACTGAACCAAACCAATTCCCACACCGGGCCGCTGGCCAGTCGTTCCTCAGTGGGGATAATACCCCTAGGTATCCGCCGAGACGGGACTAGGAAGAATAAAAAGATTAAGAGACACGGAGACCACGCAAGCCAAACGGAATAACAATAATTTAATCACCAGGTAGGCACAAACTTGGATCAAACAAATTAACATTAAGCCAATTATCAGTTACACACAATTTAGAAAGAGAGAATAAATTCCTACCTGGAAAAGACGGAGGCCACGCGGAGCGAGGCCGCACCACGTGCCCGGGAAGAACTTGGATGCCATCCCTCTCCGCCTACCTAGATCCGTTACTTACGCACAGACCCAGGCGGACGGAGCGAGGCGGCATGTGATTCTCCCTAACTCACCTTTCGCGTGCGAGATCTTGAAAAAAGAGAGCCTTCCGGTTAGAATCTCTTGCCTTTAAGCCCTCAAAACCACGCCTCCAATCAAGGCGGAGGAAGGGAGGGCTGAATCTTGGTTTTCCCTATTGAGGTGATAAGACCATCTAGCATAGAGAGCCGAGCGGAATCTGACCAATTTAAGAGTTTCCCAAAGGGAATGAACCATAATTTCAAGGGAAATGAAACGTGCTCCATTCAACTCCTTGGATTCCCCCGAGAATAACAAGACCAAACATGATAGGAATATGTACTAATATGATGCAGTTGTCATGAAAAAGCCTTAAAATTGAGTATTATATAGTCTAATTGTGTTATAAGTTGGGCTGTCGCGTTAATTAATCGCAATTAATTTAAGCGCAATAAAAGTAACTGCCACTATGAGGCAGACAGACTTTCTTGCTTTTTACTTTTTCTATGACACATACCTGATGCGGTCATTTGAAATGCTTCCGGGAAGAAAACTGTGATTTGAAGTCCACTAATTACCAGCGAGGTTGACCAGCCTCCATCGCCTTGGCATAATTAGCTCACCTTAAATAATTTCCCGTGTACTTTGCCAAACTTGCAATTAAGCCATTTATTCAGCCAGCTGACTAATCAAAATCAAAATGTGGCCTATAATAATTAAGAAGTGATAATGAGAAGCAGACGGACCTAACCAGGTTGCCGTGTTAGATTGAAAAAATTTTAATAATTTGAGTAAATTGCAGACCTCAGAATTCCACCTTTCATCAAGGAATTTTGTATGCATTATTAAAGATATTTGAAAAAAATGAAGTTATTCAAAGATGGCCCTGGTTTTAAGAGCTTTAAAATATAGGCTACGTGAAGTGGAAAACATTTCGTGAAGCATGCCAAACATGAATGTGAGCGAATACTTTTGCATTGCAGGCAATTGTCAAATGCACTGAACATTTGGCAATTAGCCTTCAGGTGAATCTTTGCTGCAAATTTGAGCCTTTTTTTATTGGATAATTGAACGAGAGTAATTCAAAATAATGTAACTCATATAGCACTTGATTTTATTTACTTGAGCATCTGAATAACCAGCAGTGAAGGTGGAAAATATTTTGTATAAGCGTATAGAACGTGACATGTAAATTGTTAACGAATTTGAAAATCTTTCAATATAACGCGGCAGCCTGGTTAGGTCTGTCTGCTTCTCATTATTTCTTCTTAATCATCATAGGCCACATTTTGGATTTGATTTGTCAGTTGGCTGAATAAATAGCTTGATTGCAAGTCAGGCAAAGTACACGGGAATTGATTTAAAGTAAGCTAATTATGCCAAGGCAATGGAGGCTGTCCAACCTCGCTGGTAATTAGCGGACCGGAAGCATTTCAAATGACCGCATTAGGTAAGTGTCATAGAAAAGGTAATAAGCAATCACGTCTGTCTGCCTCATAGTGGCAGTTACTTTTATTGCGCTTAAATTAATCGCGATTAATTAACGCGACAGCCCTAGTTATAAGTATATCAGTGATTTCTTCACCGGATATTGAACATAAACATATTATGAATTTCCCAGAGATTTTGATTGTTTTAAACAGATTAATGTAACTGGACTTTAAATTCAGTGGGGACAGTCATATAACTTTCAGAGGAGACTTGGGCAGCCAGGACTTAAAGGCTCCAGCCTCCTGCTGAACAGAACCAGAGATGCTACCCCCACAGGCAGGCTGCAAGAGCATCCTAGGTTGTAAAAGTTTTACTGCTGGATCTGGATTGAGCTAAATCAACCAAACATTCAGATTCTACAGAACCATGATCAATCCTATTAGCCAGTCACACATTTGCTTGCCCTGCTATGTCTGGTAAAATGGCAACAGTGAAAATGAACTAAATCCTGCGCCTGTCTTGCACGTCAATAGACATCCAAAAAATACCATATATTGACATATGAGTGTAGAACCACATATCAGTTGTGTAATCTGAGTTAACAGTGCAGGTTGTTTTATTTTGAAGAGAATATACATTGAGCTACAGGAAGTGGTGGGTTCTGTATTGTAGAGACAGGACTATGGGGATGTTCATGCTCTTAAACAGCAATACAAACTGTTGAATGCGATTTTAAAAATTAGCGACTTGATCTGCACATCAGGCAGACGAGCTTCTGAGGTTCAGTCTAAGGTTCAATCTTGAACCTTATTTGTGTGTCGTATTGACATACAGGTATGGTCCTGGACCGACCAACGCGATTATAGACATGATCTGCACGCCGGTCGGATGTCTCAAGTTCGCTGGGTTGATATTGAATAAAGTTACCGGATGAAACAACCGAGTATTTTTTAGCACGACAGTTCAATGTGTGTATTTCTGCTGCACAGACATTTCAGTGGGTTACAATGGTATTAATTAACCTCAGTATTGTGAAATGGGTAAGATGGTGCAGGGTTAGTTGTAGCCTTGCGTTATGATGGACTTTAGCTATGTAAGTTCATAGCTAGATGCCTGAACGATAGCTTTGTAAGCTTAGTCTATTTTAAAACAGCATTGTGCATCAATTATGCTGGATGAAGAATGTTATAGCGTGTGTGACATGGATCTGATTGATAATGTCAGATGCAGTTGTGAACCCTTGTGTATCAATTTGGCTAATGCAAAAAGTTACCAATTTGAAGACAGCTGTTCTACAGATGACCAACTTACCTCATTGATTATAGCTAGCTAGCAAACGTGATGTTAAGGTAAATCCTGCCGGCCTTATTGTCAACACTGATCGTAGATTTGTGCAAGAGACCTGAAAACTGACGGATATATTCCAATGATTCTGCAGCCAGATAATAACTTTACACACTGACTGGCGGAAGCTGTGCCCAAAGGCTTGTTTTGTTGGCGAGTGAACAATAATGTCTATTTGCCAGATGGCAAATTAGCCATTGCCAACTTTTTGAGCAGTGGGAAGTCCCTGCATTTTCCAGCAAGACAACATCAGACCACATTCGACAAGGATTACAAATCTATGGCTGCCTTCAGCCCTGATCTATTTCCCATTGTAAATGTATGCATTGATTATTATGAAGCTAAAAATAAGGCAATGAACGTCCGGTACTGTTGCACAGTTGAAGACGAGCATGATGCGGGAAAATAGTCATACTCTGTTTTCCAGACTTGACAGTGCCCAAATGTTTAAAAGATCCCTATCATGTCACTGGCTGTACAGCCAATTAGCTATTAAAGGCCTTTTAAAAATCTGTTTTTTGTGACATCACTTGGTGAAGTGACCGCCCAGAGGCCAGAACAGGTGATCAACTACAGCCAACAAGCTAATTAGTTACTTTATTACTCTGGGTGGTCTCTCCCCCTTGTGAAGTCACAAAGAAAAGACTTTTAATTGCCATGTAATAGCTAAATGGCTGTACACCTAGGGATATGATAGCGGACCTGTAATGAGTGTAATTAAAAGATTTTGTGATCTTACTCAGTGGGAAACTGGGCTGAACCAAATTTTTTGGACTCTGTGAAATCATCACATTGTATATTTTCAATATGCAATCGCAATCAAATTTAAAAACTTTAAATAATGTCTTGCTGTTCTATTTTCAAAGAGATTGTGGGTGGATGACTTTTCAAATCAGTCCTTTTTGTTTTTGTCGCATTTGCTATGATGTGCCAGGTATTTTGGAATTGTGGTTGTAAATACTGTAAATATTTATGATATGGGAAGCTCTATGGGGTGCCCTACTTTTATGATAAAGGCCTGGAAAATAGAATGCATTATTAATTCAGTTTAGCCATTTGCATTTGTCTGAACAAAATGAAATCTTGCATTTAATTCAAAGTCAAGGATGTTATAGTTGGAAGGTTATAGTTGGAAGTGCCCCAGGCATTGGATTCCCAAAAGGACAACCTATCTGATGAAAGTAAGAAAAATAAGCAGGTTAGCAATATGAGAGCTTTGATCATTTTCAGCACATTCACCAAAACCTTGTGTTAGTACTCAAATGTACTGTTTTGACCAGAGGCCTTGTCATGCCCTCAAACAGAACAACAAATATCCAGAGACAGACCTCCCCCCCGACCCCCACGGCTCCACACACACACACGCACACACACACACACACACACACACACACGTGCACACGTGAACATGCACAAGCGCACTCTCATGAATTTATGTAACATGCAAAATATTGCACATTGTTAAAAAAAGAAACGCCTAGAAAATTAACACTCCCAAATATAATATAATATATAATATATAATATTGAGAGCACTTCCCAGTGTCAGCATACAGAGTTTGATTGTGTCAATCAATCAGTCAATCATTCAGCGTAGTTTCTAATCTATGGTTGAATGTATTGTATTAGCTATGCCAGTGCTACAACAAGTACGGTTCTTATAGAAATATGGATTCAAGAATCTTTGAGGTCGCATATGGTATATTGATACATGTGTAATAGCATAAAAATAAGTTTGCACATCACCATATATATTTGAGCATAGTCTTTTGTAAAATGATCCCAACAGCTGCACTCTTTCTATAGTGATCTCTGTATCAGGACAATTTGTACTCATTTTTCTTTATTTCTTTTTTTAAGGACAACTGGCCTCTTATTGCGTGGGTTTGTGTCAGTTACACATCATCTGCACTAATACATTTCTGAAAATGGATAAATGTACAAAAGAGGCATTTTCTCTCTTCTGAGTGAGGGGATACTTGGTCATAATAATTATTATAATTACTCCTTAGGATATGAATGGGATTTTGCGATTAATTATATAGTTTGCTCTGCTTTAGCTTGGCAGCAATCATGTTCCTTTGTTCTTGGAAACAAGAATAACCAAACTGAAGGGATATTGAAAAAAGCAAACGGCTTGATAAAAGTTCTGACAGTCGTGATCTTTTTAAGCTGTTATAAAGATAAAAGTCGTGTCAAGACTCGAAGGAGGAGTAGGCTTGGGAGATGTCTCAGCATTTGAATTCCTTAACGAGAGTTATACTGTACATGATGTACTGTCTGCAACATTAGACTGTAATGTTCATTCACTAATTGACCACTTCAGGACACATAAAGGGACTCTTCCTATTCAAAATAGTTTTGTTTGACCTTTAATCTAACATCTACCTCAGGCTGTCAAAGAAAGATAGCCGGTGAGCTCTATAATAAAGGTATTCCCTTTGTGACAAATGATCGTAAAGCCTTGAGAGCTTTGGCCTTTCTGTAGCCTATGCATAGAACAAAATTTCGGCATTATTATTGTAGCCACTCTTATTTGTTGTAACATGAACATGTTCTGATTGCTTTGCAATGCTACATATCAGCTGCGTGTAGCAACGTTTCACGGATCAATGCCCCACTGGTGGCTTGAGGGCAATGTCTGGAGTAGTGAGCTAGGGCATTGCATTTTAGTAGCTGTTGGCTTTACAGCAAAAGCATAAGGAAGCCATGGGGGTGTTAAATACTTATAAATATCTCAAGCTGCTGCGGGAAAATGTGCGTTGTAATTGTGCAATTTAATGTATTTATACAGAGCCTGCACTGTGGAACTGTGCATCAGTATCGGCGGACAGCCCCTTTAAGACCTATTTGCATGAAAAATGACAAGTGACAAGTGACAAAACGACATGTAATACAAGCACCTTGTGTTTTCAGGTCCCTAAAAGTTTGTGTTGTGAAAAGAAATGGCAAAATTACAAAGTGACGTATACTCCAGCAACCTTTTTTCAAATATGCTCCAAAAATCAAATTTCAGTCTTTTATTTTGCACTAACCATAAAACTGATGTGGTGATTGATCAAATAATGTGCTGTGTGCTGTTTTGTCGTTTTGAAAGTAAAACCGGTCAAAGGTAACGGTGAAAGTCGCTGCTTTCAGTTTTGAGTTTAACATACTATCCCAAATTTTTCTGATTTGAGGTTGAACTTCTTAGTCTGGTGACAACTGATAAATCTGTCTGATAAATGTCTACTGTCAAGGAGATTCAGGTACATGTTGGCTTGGATCAGTTTTGTACCGGCGTGTGTTTGACAGAAGGTGTGTTGATCTTCTTGACTGTTTTCATAAATATTTTCCAAGATACATCCCAGATAGCAAAAGACATTAATTCAATGTTGGATTTTGGTCAGATAGATTTTTCAACCAAAAATAACCAATGTTGACTCAGTTACCATTTCAACATTTGAAAAACTGCTGTTGAATCAATGTAGTATAGATGATGATTTTTCAATATTGAAATGCCCTACTATGAATTGACATCATTTCAATGGTGCTGATGGGGGGGGGGTTAGATAAGCTCCACCAGATAATTTTCTAAGGTGCTTCCTCCACCTAAGCTAGGCAGGAAACCTTAAAAGATCAAAAGAAAAAGTGCGTGCGAAAATGTACAAAAGAAGTACAAAAGTGTAATTTCATTTGAATCTTTCATAAATAACTAAATGAATAATGGTCTGCCATTGTTTTTTTGTTAATAGAGCATGCAGTAAAGCAGCTGTTCTCAACCTTGGTTTCTTAAAAAAATGGAAATAGCCAATCTACAAGCTCACAACACATTTTCGAATATTCACCTATGAAATAATTATAATCAAGTATGGGTTCCCCCAAAACATGTCCATGTAAAGTCCATGTCTTCTTATAAAAAGGTTGAGAACCACTGCAGTACAGCATACTTAATGGACCATTTCAGCATTTTAACCTTCGTCTGTATGTTTTCAATATGCCTCATTTAAAAAATAATCATTTTACTCTATTTGGTGTTTTAAAGTTCTGCGGGGGTTGCTCCAAAGTTGTCTGTTAGTGACATCACTGCCATTCAGGCATATGGCAGTGATATCACTGACTAGTAGACTACTTTGGCTCCTTGTTGAACTATACCATAGAGTAATAAAGAGATTATTTTTTAATGAGGCATATTAAAAACATACAGAGGAGAGTTGAAAAGTGTTGAAAGGGCCCTTTAATTATAACATTGTTTCAATGTATTAATGCAATGCATATATACAGTGGAATCAATGTTGATGCAATTCTACTTTCTTTCAATGTTGATCATGCCATAGTTGAATCAAGGTTGATTCATTGTCGGAATTTATTGGAAATTCAATGTTATTTCAGTGTTATTTCCATGTTGATCAAAGCGAGCACTTTCAATGTTTTTTTCAATATCTGACATCATTGTTGATTGTAATCTTCAACCTGACAATATCACAATGTTGATTCAATCACTTTTTGCTATCTGGGATCACATGAAAAAAAAGTCTTCCCCATGCACAGTACATCTGAGACATTGAACTATCCATTTGTAGACTAAAAATTGCAACATTTTATATACAAAATGTAATACATTTTAGTGATTCAGGGGAAATAGTCACACAACAAATTTCACTGCATATCTTTGTAAAGATAATAAAATAAATCATAAAGTCATGCATATAGCAAAAAACTTCATGCTTTTCATTCAAAATGTGACGCTGGTTCCATGCATCTTCAAGTGTGCGTTTCATCGGTCAAGGGACAAAATACGTTGATAACACCAATTTTGATTTATTTAATTCATTCATACACCAAGAAAACGACAGGGATCCAACATAACAGCCGAGGAATAATTGGCACATTAAAAGGACATCCCAAGTAAGCTTCCCAAAGCTTTTAAGATGGTGTCCTGACATAAAATAATACCAAATGCGCACAATACAAGGAACATAAAACAAAATAACGCAGACAAACAACACAATAGCCCCTATCAGTTCATTAGTCCATCATAAATAAAAGAATATCAAGTACTTTCTTCAATAGCATAGCATTTCAAAACTCTGGAGAGAGATGGTGAACCATGATCAAGAAAATGATTACAGCCCATACCCCACCACATTAGACAGTCTGAACAGCATTAGTAGCAACAATCAGGCAACAGCCATTAGTAGACCAGTGTCAGTGGATTTGCAGTTTTAGTTCACGAACACAATAAAATGAAATAAATCAGAATACCAATCAGGAGTAGCAGCATCAGTTAATCATAAATTGACAACAGCAGCTTCTTCAAATTTCTCTTGAAAATAGAGAAAGAATGTGACATTTTAATACTGTCATCAGAGCTCATTCCATATCTGCGGCCCCCTGCCCACAACACTCAGACTGGTAGATTTAAGCCTTCGTTTTTTCCCCATAATAAAGTGTTTCTTCCTAGTGCTGTATGGATACAGAGGACGGCAGACTGGAACGAGATCACACAGCTTAGAATTCATTCCAAGTTTGAAAAACAATCCAACATATTTTAACAACTTTAATGTTAACTCATCAATATGAAACTTGAAGTTTAAGAGTTCATCAATTTGAACTCCCAAGAATTTTGTAGATTTTTCTCTATTAATATGTTGTCCATTTATTTTGAGACAGATGTGCTCAGCATTACTTTGCTTCCTATAAGACTGGAATAGAAAAAAAATTGTCTTACTAATATTAAGGGAAAGTTTATTACATTTATACCAAGTATCCACTTTTGTAAGTTCATGGTTTAGTGTGTCCTGAAGTTCAGATAAGCTCTCATGTGACAGAAACAGGTTTGTATCGTCAGCAAACAACACTTTATGTAAAACACTGGAACAGTTTACAAAGTCATTTACATAGAGCAGAAAGAGGAGTGGTCCCAGAATAGAACCCTGGGGTACTCCATATTTAAGGGGTTTATTTATAGATTTGTAGCCGTTTATATAAACAAGTTGTTCTCTTCCGTACATGTAACTTTTGAACCAGCTGAGGGCAATGGCTCTTGTACCATAATGCTGAAGTTTACATAGAAGGATCTCAAAATCAATAGTGTCAAATGCCTTAGATAGATCCAGGAAAACACCAATACCATAATAGCCTTTTTCAATAGCTTCATTAATATTTTCCACAAAATCTAGTAATGCCACGCATGTTGTCCTTTGTTTCCTGAAGCCATATTGTGAAGGGGCAAGAATATTAAAGTCATTCAGATAATCAGTAAGACTCCTGTACCCAACTCCAATACTTTGGAGACAGCAGGTAGTATGGATATCGGCCGATAATTACCCAGATTGTTTTTATTGCCAGACTTAAAGACTGGTACGATTCTCGCTGACTTAGTCATATTTGGCGCAATTCCAGAAGTTAATGAGAGATTTATAATATAGGCAAGCGGCTCAGCAATTTCATTTACAATGTACTTCAAAATTACACTACAGATTTCATCTGTACCAGCTGTATATGAACATTTCAATGCAGTATCTTTCCATAAGATATTGCTTACTGCTCTGCCAGTGTAGCATAGGGAAGCGCAAAACTAAAGACAAGTGCCTGGCTTTAGCTGAAAGGCAGGATAGAGCTCTCTAATTACTGAATGCCCTGAATGATAAGAGCAGTCTCATTTATGTGAAAATATACTGCGGCAATTTTCCCCAGCCGATTGCACATTGCAGCAAATCAAAGTGGCACAAGACCGAGAAAGACCCGCTGCAACCGGGGACATGTTGCCGCGCGGGAGAACTGTGAGAGGAAGCCAGATCAAAGAGGCTGTCGCATAGCTAGTGGACACATATTAGCTGGATAATGTAACAAACAGCAGAGTGATTGCACAAGCACAGCTGAAAACAGCTGAACTGCCCGCACACCACAAAACACTGAATGCAGTCTCCAGGAGGGAGGCAGCAGGGAATGTATTGTTGCCACGAAGCCCATTTCACCTGCAGAGAAAATGATATAGACAGACGCTTTCCCACCTTATGCCTCTGAGGCGAAGCACAAAAACAATCAGCGAGTGGTCGTCCAGAAAAAGAGAGTGTGCGAGTATTTCTTAACTGGGTAAACTTGCTGTTTCACGACAGAAGACTTGAAAGTTAATCGCCGAAATTGTGGTGAATGCTAATCAAAGTCTTGACCGATGAAACTATCACTGAGATATTTTTGGAAATGTCCTGAGATTCTCATTTTTTTGTTTTATTGATTGCGGTTGATTCGCTTGACAGGCGGACAGCACTTTATCCATTATCTGACATCATAAATAATCCTGGAACATTATATTATGAAACAATGTAATTACAAATCCTCTGATGGGAAAGAACATTTATCACATTTTGTACTGCAGCTCATTTGACACTTCAAGATTAATTGAAGTATTTACGAAAGGGACAGGAGTTGTTCATCGTTGGAAGTATTTTTCTTTGGGACCTTCCCGTCTTTTAATTGAATTCATTAATTTGGCGGCAGTGAGCTCATTAAAGCTGTACATCACATCCCTTATTTGTTCTCTGACACTGTGAAAGCAGTCAGGTATTGTATTAGCATTATGATTGTTCTGTTTTCTCTGTCGCTCACCAGCAACACAGCATCTCTCTCTATCAGTCGCATTGTTATGCCGCTCACCTGCTGCAGAACAAATCAACCCACCTTCTGAGAGCCAGATCAACAATAACATGCAAGGCTGCATTAGCTCTGGCTCTGAATCACCACAAGTAGGGTCTCCCAAGTAAAACTCCAAATACCGAAGCTTTCACGCGGGTATGTCTTTAGCCTTTTTCTCTTTTAGAATGTTGGAAACAAGGTTATGTTACTGACTTGGCGTATAGCTGTCTTTTAAAATGCAAAGAGAAAAGTGGTATTTTAGCCAGGCATGAGCTACTGATGGATAGTTCCTCTTGAGTATGCCTGACTGTCCACAGATACAACACCTGGGTCATGCATCAATCTGCAATTTGGCAGCTGTTACCGCCCCCAGCACTGCCCAAATTGAATTTTGCGGACAGCATGTATTTATTTTTGTTTTCAGTTCATTATAGTTTCATTTCTGACTGTGGTGCTTGGCATCTGTATCATACGGAGGCATAATATAAGTTTAGCAATGGCCAGCTGCATAGCTTAGTTGTTGGAAGGCAGGACACGTAACAGTTCAAATCCCAAAGGGCATTTGTGCAGTAGCGTGCTGTACATGTTGCAATAAATATCCAGCAGTTCCCTTAAAAAATTGATTCATCAAGCCCATCTTTAAGCACAAGCTTCAAAATGCATTGAGTGCCTCTTTCAGTTTCCATAAGAGCCTATACTGGCAGCACCATTGTAAAACAATAGGCCCTATCCTTAATGTGACAGGAAGCTGCAGTTGAGGAATGCCGATAAAACCATATGCCTTTTGGAACAAGTGAAAATGTGAAATGAGAAAAATTACAATTCGCTCTGAAGTAAACAGATTTCCAATGGCTGGATAACATAGGCGATAGAGACACAGCACGGTGTTGAGGTGTGGTTTTGTGCCAGAACACATTTGTCACCACACCTCTGGGCAATGACACGCTCAGCCTCAGTATCACAGATATAATATATATCAGCAATTTTTCTTTTCAGTTGTGTAAGACCATACCTAAAAAGGGACTATAAACCTTATTTTTGGTCAATAACCTTTTCAGTACTGCATTGCAAAACCATGAGTGTTAAATTGACACATACAGTGTCAATTTCACCACCAGCAAAGCGTCTATATGCATCGAAATTGCACTCTCGTAAAGTAACACTTTTAAAGCTGTCAAAAAGTTAAACCTGATTTGATTTGATTTAACACTCTACATTGTTCAAATGAAACACAGCTTGGATGTAGCTTAAGTGGAGACTGTTCACTGTAACGTTAGGATAATTAACTTACGTGATCGACGTGAGTGCCAAACGTAATGTTAACCCCTAACATTGACCCCAGATATAGACGCTGATGTCTGTAAATTCTGAAATTTAATTCCTAAATAATTCTGTAATTGAATTTCCAAATGCTTTGCTTCACAGCATGTAGCATGTTTGCCCCTGTCAGCCACCGTATAAATAGGCCCAGGCATAATAGGAAAAATTGGCATAATTTGTATTCTGCGCTAAGGGTTAACATAGAATCAGAGCAACTGGGTCTTGTTACATTGGCTATCTATTCAGTTCAACACAAAACAGATTGTTTCAATTTAAATAAGAACAAATTATGAAAGAAATGTAAATTATCATAAACTATGAAGTTTGTGATTTAGAAAAACTGACCATCTTCCTCGTGAAAAAAATGGCAGGAATGGAAGATTGGAGAAGTGACAACACCAGCACTCTATTCAACACTGTCCCTACAATTTCAACACTCATGTATTTGCTATGTGAATACAGTAATACGAATAAGAGTTATCCATCGGCAATTACCCATTGGATATATATGTGATTTACACACAAATGCACTCAATTGTAACACTACAACATTCAGGAATCAATACTGATGAGACAAATATGTCCCACTGACAAATACTGGTGGGAAAAATGTGTCCCATTCCTCGTTACTAAGCAAAATACAATTATAACATTTGAAATAACCATCTGAACAATCGAATCGGTGAATCCAAGAAGGGCCCCACTCCATGTTGAAAATGTGTGGAGTTGGGTCCTTATTTAATTCACCAATTCAACTGTAGAACAATCTATGCTCTCTAACATTGCAAATTCAATCAAACTATTTGAGGGCTGATGCCTACTTCCTTAGGATTGCAAGGATTTATCCATAATCAGAGAGAGCTGACAACATTGAAATGCAAGGGTTTCAGGGACTCCCATGTCCCAACAGGATATCTGGAAATATTGTGGGACATGTGTGTCTTGTTCGTACTGTAAGGGTTAAATTGCTTTCAATGTGTATAAGGCTCTTAATCTAGCATAATATTGCATTCATGGGACATAGTTAGTTGTAGTATCAGTTAATGGTGCTCATCCATTGATGTAGTGGTCCCTGGAGAAGTGGGTACGTACTACTTTGTAGCTGGCAGTAATGGAGCACATCCAGGTGCGTAATAACGTCTCTCGAGAGGTGAGTGTAATGTTTCGATCACAAAGCAAACAGTGAGTATATTCTCCTATGAATTTCAATAGTTAGCGTTTAGCTTTCAGCTTACATCATTGTTGGCCTACAGGCAGCTCTAATTGCCGCTAGGAGAGAAGCACCCATTGCAGCAAAATTTTATCAGCCAGATAATGAACACAACCAGGCTAGTGAACACTTATCGAGCAATGTATTGCAAGTTAGCAGGCTAGCTAGCTATGAGTACATTCACTAGTTTTTACTTCAGTAAGTAGTTGTATCTCCCCGACGAAGATAGCCGGTAGATACTGTGGTTTAGTTCCGGGGGCACCGCGGCGCCTGCAGAGGTTTTCTGTTCCGGGCTCTGGAAGCGACAATTATTAGAGGAATTTTTTCTGATTTTGCACAGGCGACGATATTTATTTGACAATGCTCAAGACTGATTTTCGGCAATTTTGGACATCCAATATGGCTGCAAGTGGCCATTTTGTCTGAAATTTGGGGATCGGGGAGATACACGACTCTGTCCCTGTGGCAACTGAGTTATTCTATTTATTACATGATTCTCAATTTGTTGTTCTTTGCAGTGTGTCAATTTTTGGTGCATACGAGACGTCCTGGGAACTTTGAAAATTTGCATGCAATGTTAAAGCACAATGGCTGACAAAACTGACTTTTTTTAAATTAAATATTTAATGTTAGCTATATCAATGTTAACTCAATAATGGATAAACATGATGTGCGGTTTATGCAAATTTTGGGGATCAGACAAAGTTAATATGTATATTGGGTAACAACACTGGCACAGACACTGGTTTTGTTGTTTCTCTCAGGTAGAGCTCTCAAATTCCGTGGTGGGAATTGGGACGTTTAAACATACAACCTCAATTTCGAAATAGTTGGGACAAAGTGTAAATTGTGAATAAAATCAAAACGCAATGACTTTCAAATCACACCAGGTAGTATTTTATTCTCAGTAGAACAGAGATAACATAGTAAAATTTCTGTTACAACATTTGCTATTTTATCCACATAATGAGTTCATTTCAAATTTGATGGCTGCTACAGGTCTCAAAAAAGTTGGGACAGGGGCCTATTTAACATGTTGTGGCATCCCCTCTTCTTTTTAACACAGAGTGGATGCATCTGGGCATTGAGGAGAGAGGTTTCTTGAGTTTAGCCATTGGAATTTGATCCCACTCTTGTTTAATACAGGCTTCTAGCTGCTGGAGAGTTTTGGGTCTCCTTTGATGGATTTTTCGTTTAAATATACGCCAAATATTCTGAATCGGTGAAAGATCAGGACTGCAGGCAGGCCAGTTCAACACACGGGCTCTTCTACTACGAAGCCACGCTGTTGCAGTATGTGGTTTTACATTGTCCTGCTGAAATACACAAGGCCTTCCCTGGAATAGATTTTGCCTGGAGGGGAGCATATATTGTTCTAAAACCTTTATATACCTTTCAGCATTCATGGTGCTTTTTAGAACATGCAAGTGTCCCACACCATATGCAGTAATGCATCCCCATACCATCAGATATGCAGGCTTTTGAACTGAATGCTGAGGACAGGAGAAGTGGTCTTGCTCCTCTTTTGCTCGGAGGATGCAACGCCCATGATTTCCTGAAAGAATGTCAAATTTGGATTGACCACAGGACACTTTGCCACTTTGCCACGGTTCCATTTTATATGAGCCTTGGCCCACAGAACACGGAAGCGCATCTGGATCATGCTGAACAATGGCTTCCTTTTTGCATGAAGGAGGTTTAGGCGGCATCTGCGGACGGCACGGCGGACTGTGTTTACAGACAGTGGTTTCTTAAAGTATTCTTAGGCCCCTTTTGTAATTTCAATGACAGAATCATGCCAGTGAGTGATGCAGTGGCGTCTGAGGGCCTGAAGATCACGGGCATCCAGTAAAGGTTTTCAGCCTTGTGCCATATGCACAGAGATTTTTCCAGTTTCTCTGAATCTTTTGATGACATTATGCACTGTCGATAATGAGACCTTCAAAGCCTTTGCAATTTGACGTTGAGGAACATTGTTACCTCCGCCAAGGAGGTTATGTTTTTGCCTGGGTTTGTTTGTTTGTTTGTTTGTTTGTCTGTTGGTTTCCAAAATGACTCAAAAAGTTATGGACAGATTTTGATGAAATTTTCAAAGAAGGTGGGTATTAAGTCAAGGAACAGGTGATTAAATTTTGGCATATCTAGGCCTAAGTACTGCTGAGATATACGCCAAAGTTCAAGATTTCAAGTCTTTCCAATGGTTCCAATCGCCGTGCTTTTGGGTTTTGCTGCCCCCTGGCGGAGGTCTGCGCTCTCTGAGAGCTTTTTTAGTTTTTAAAGTATTCCACAATTTTTTATGCAAGCCTTCACAGGTTAGAGAGCCTCTTGCCATATTTACTTCTGAGAGACTCAGCTTCTGTAAGACATCCTTTTTTACAGCCAATCATGTTACATACCTGATGCCAGTTAACTTAATTACTAGCTAATAATTGCTTTTTCAGCCCTTTTTTGCCTGTGTCCCAATTTTTTGGAGACCTGTTGCGGACAGAAAATTTCAAATAAGCTAATTTTGTGGATAAAAATGTAAAATGTCTCAGTTTCAACATTTGAAACGTTATCCATCTTCTGTTGTAAATAACATATTGGCTCATATGATCTGAAAGTCATTGCATTTTGATTTTATTCACAATTTACACTTTGTCCCAACTATTTTGGAATTGGGGTTGTACATACATGGAACAACAGGGGTCATATTGCTACTAGGCCGCATTGTGACAACTAATGCAAGAGAACAGTTTGTAAACATGTCTTGTGAGTGAAGAGCCACCCCCCTCAACATACCGAAAGATGGCTGTGGTCAGAGGGGGTGCACTAAAACAGTTAGATCAAAATGATACATCTAAAGCTGAATCAATTATACTTTTTTTGTTATATTCCACAAAATACAATTTTTGACTAAGTAAAAATATATTTTTTTTCTGAATCTTTAAGATATTTCAAAGTTAAAACAATTTTTCAGGGAGGCTGAGATATTTTGTGCTACCCAATGGATGGTAAAAAGAGATACTGTCATGGCATCAACAAGGGAGAATAACCAGGTAAGAGCATAGGAAAATGTGACACAGGATATTGTATGCACCCATGCCTCCAAAACCCTTGCAATTTCTCCTTTATCCCCTAATATCTATGGAGAAAAATAAATAATAGGATCAGAGCATCAAGGAATATGTACAGGTCCTTGTGCAATGTTTACTTAGTCATGAGAGTAGCTACCTGGGGTGACAGATTGTGTGTGGGGTGCGAAGCAAATGAGGCGATAACGCAGTTTGTTAATGTCATCCTGCTGGTTCCCTGCTGATACTGTGAACACGGTTTGCATCCTTTTCCGGGGTTGGCCAGGAGATATGTAGCTGCGATCAGTAAAACGCACCACATGCGTTTGATTAATCATTCCACATATATGCCTCTTAGGCTCCCACTGTGGGTAGTGCCCCATTTATCATGGTAATTGTAAAACTGTTTCATATATTAACTATGTTTTTCTTAATTTTGCATCATATTAAAATATTGTTGAGTTTCAGCTTATTTAACAATTTGTACTATCAGATGATTTACTGCCTTGTGCTCCTTTGGTTCTACCTAGCTAAAGAAGCATGATAAAGAAATAAATTACCACAAGTGCTGACCTTCAGAAATGATGAGAAAACAGCAGTGAGAAATCGCACTTAACAGAGGGCTATTCTTTCATTTCATTACGAAGATTTGTGTGTGGCCATTTTATTTGTGTAATGTGCGCATGAGTTTCTGCGGCTCTGCTGCTGGAGCGAATGTGTTTGTCACATCTGTGCAGTGACTGTATTAGAAAAACTTTAAATACAGTAAGTAGGTGGTTATTAGCTGTGAAATAACTATTTTTTCGAAGTTTTATTTCTCTTGACTGTAAATCCTCAGCAGGTGGCTATCTTTGAATGAATTGCAGGTACTCGCTGGTGTATCTCAGCCAGACATGCACAGTATATAGACAGCGTACTTTACATTTTACTTTTTTCAGTGTATATAAATACAATATACACATAAATTAGCACACAGCAAAATACTCAGCTTTAAACTATTTTTAATTATTATGAATACTGTCTGCTGTATTGGATAAACAATGCATTGTGTGCAGAATTTTTATTAACTGCATACCACACTCAGTATTGTATGGCTGTAGTTAGAATATGGTGGTTATGTACTGAATGTACAGTATGTTCACAGGACAGGTCAGCATTTCCCAATGCACTGGATCAGTGGTCTGAACTTAAAACTGGCCATGGATCTCAACTAATCCCCTCATGACTTTGGATACGGATAATTGGGAACACATGGGTAACGTGTAACATGTAACCTGTACTGTAGAATCCCAAAAGCAACTTAAAATATTCCACTCCTAGGAATCTCAGACATAATAGGGTCTCTGTAAATTCCAACCAAGTCTAAATAACTGGATCTGCATTTAGAAATTATATGGTAGCAGCCAGAGTGCCCCAAATGTAAGATGCTGTTTTGCTTTAGTATGGACGGTATGGAAAGATGTGGGTCTTTCATTTTGGTTTATCTTCAAAAGTTTATTGGTGTCCTCAGGCCCATATTAATCACTCTTCATTGCATTACGAGAGCGAGAAATGCATTATCTCATCTCTGTAAATCTGATTGGCTGCTAATGAGCTCATGGCGTGCGGGACATTTAAATGGTAACAGGATGACGAATGCAGATCTGCAAATGCAGGGACATAAATTAGCTCGCTCTGGAGGCTTCAGTGGCTTTATGACCCCACAGAAGCTCAAGGACTGCAATGCTTTTCGGTCTGAGAGACTGTTTTTCACAGCTGGATGCCTGAATGTGTTCATGACGTATAGCACTCATAGTTTATATGCATTGCTGCATATTTCACTGTGACTTACATCCATGAAAAGCGATTTGTTTGTTTGGCGGAATGTGGTAATCAAAAATCTCTTTGCATATTTATGGTGCTGTTCTATATTTGATTGATTTTTTTGGTTAATGGGATTGGTGTAAGGTAATCAACACAGAGATTTTATCCACCTATTCATATTATTGTGAAATCAGAAGAAAACAAAACGAAATTTTAAAACTGCACATGTATGAATGGTTTGGAGCAAGAAAAATGTATTGCAGTCCATAATTATTTAGGCAGTGACCCCATGTTTTGGTGTCTTAACTCTGTTCTCTATGAAGATGGATTTGAATCAGCAAGTGCATTGCACAGACTGAAATTCATATTGAATTGATATCCCATCAAAGGCAGCAATTCATGCTGAAGGTAGCAATTATTTTTATATACTGACTGGCATGTTGTAGTTATTGATTACATAACATTACGTAACAGAATGACAAGAAAAGGCAACAGAACATGATTATAAATTCTTCACTTCACTTCAGGCTGGGACACATCTGTGCACATACCCTGAGAAAGTGCTTGATTTGTTTTATCTCTGATATAGGACGTATCTTTGCCATTGAAAGCATTCTTCCACTATGCTTGAAATTGTATACCATATGTTATTGCTGAGCTCTTAGTACAGCATAACCTAAGAATATAACCAACTTTTTGACAAACCCAGCATTTTATTCATGTTTCCGGTCGATTGATTCTATCAGTTTTGGCCCCCATTACAGGCATTGAGGCTTTATTAGCACTCATGTTCAGACAACAGCAATAGCTAAGACTCTTGATCTCGGCCAATATTGCACCGTCCTTTATGAAGGCAAATATCTGCCAAACTAATGATGTCAGTGTTCATTTTATTGCCATGTTTGATTTTTCCCCTTAAATTCAATGCGTGAAAGTATAAGGCAAAGAAAAAATATTAAATACTAATCGTGTCCAGCATGGTGCACTTTAAATAATTTTAATGGCTCATCCCAAAAACTTCACATGCTTGGTTTGCATTCAAGATACTTCAGAGCGCTAAGATTTGATTGAAGCTGTTCCAGAAACTGGTGAGCTTGTTTAATGTAGTCTATTTGCAGTTGATATTATTATTATTATTATTATTATAAATTGCTGGATTTACAAAAAGAAATATCACATATTATTTATTTCATATATCTGCAAATACAGGTGTTATATCCTTGGTTGCATATCCCTGCTAACATCCTGTTCCATTTCCATTCTTCTGTGTAGCCTTTTTACATTAGAAAGAATTGGCCCATTATTTCTAGTATTATGACTGGCAAGAAAGCCACTTTTTTAAATGTGTCATAATAAAATGCTATAGCTTCGGGGAAAATGTATTAATTTTCCATATTGGGCTTGAGATAATAATTTTTTGTAAATGATTGACTTGAAAATATTCCACGAATACAATCTGCTTTGTTTACACCGGCTTTTCTGCCATGCAATAAACATGTTTCAGTTGGAATCACACCATGTAACTTACTGTGCAGTCATTTTTTTTCGAATAGTGGCCATTACAAAGAAATTATAATTTCAATTTTATGTCTCTCAGAAGCTCAACTGAGCATGTTCCTGTAAAAACATTAACCCGTAGGGAACCACTCTTTTTTTTCTCAAGACTTGTCTCTACCAGGAAATTTCAGGCCTGAATATGGTACATTTTAGCAGGTACACCATATTTACTGGGGGGGAATCATTTTTGATTGTTGACTGATTGTTAAGTAAACAGTCTCTCCAAGATGAATGGTTTGGGTATGAAAGATTTGCAATGATAACATACAAAATTTAAGTTAACAATCTGGCATGGTAGGTCATCACCAGTAACGATATTCAGCGTTCGGTGGGATCTAAAAATCTCACTGTTCGAGCAGTCATTGCATGCATAGGACATGTGACCAAATTTTAAAAATGTTTACTTTATTCTACAGCATAGTAAACTGATATTTTTGATGCTCCTAAAAATGGGGGGACTCCTTATTAAAGGTGCCGTCATTTCTAAACGATTCATCCAATATAGATCAATTTACTCTAAAAGTGGTAATCCGTAAGATTTCTGTGTATTACTGTCTGTTAAGTCAGTGTCTATCAGAGAGGGGGGATAAAACAACGGTGATGGGGCCTATGACCCAGTGATGCACTTGTATTTCATTCTTTGCCAGGTAAAGCAATCAGTGTGTCTGTGGCGATTTTTCCGCGCTATATTCAAATAGAGGCGCACATCCAGTGACGCTTTTTATGTCAGTAAGCAGTGTTTGGTCTGTCTAGAAGGTTGGAGGAGCCGCAAGCTAGCGGCATAGCTAGGAGAAGCGATGGCAAAGTAGACGTCAGAAGGGATCCAGTAGCTGTACTTTCCCTAACCTGAACCTTGGCTCTATCCCCTAACCATAAATCAAACTTGTCCCTTACACTATATGTCAGTTTTACGGATGGAATTAAGGGAGGACCGTTAAAAATGCAGCCATCCATGAAGCGGAAAGTACCGCTACTGGATGCCTTCTGACATCTATCCAATGGCAATGGCAAATACCATACTGTGTAGCTATACTGTGCACAGTAGAAACTAATGTTAGCTGAGTCTCTGTCCAGGCTACTACTGAAACTAAAATTATAAAACAATTTCAGAAAGCAAACGGGGAAAAAAGTTACGTTAACTGCCACAACAAATTATTTTTATTTAAAAAAAAGAAGAAGTTATAACGTTACCTGTTAACCAATTACCGTTTTCATTATTTACACAGGGCTCTCAACTTTCTCATATAAATGACATATTCACGTTCCCATGCTGTAGTCAGAAATTATTCTATCACTGTTTGTAGAGATTCTCAGGTGGAATTGCAGTCCTTGTGCATTGAAGTTTATCAGTTTCACACGTGTTACGGTGGATTTTGCCACTAGTAATATGAGAACAATTAAGATTCCGGAATTCTCACGCTTTTCTTCACTCAGAGGTTGGAAGCAGTGGAATTGCATAAAAATGTTTCAAATGGCCATATTTCATTTAAATAATTTTTACGATCATGAAAAACACGCATTTCGTTGATTGAAAAATTACTGACTACAGCACGGGAACGTGAATGAAGCACAAATTCTCATGGCGAATGCGTAAGAGTTGGCAGCCCTTTAAGTTAATCGATTCATTACAATAGATTAACATGTTACTGGAATGAGATGACGCTAATGGATGACCAACGTCACATAATTTTTGTACTTTTATTGAGTTCAACTGCTGTGTCAAAGAGCATCTTTCCCTTCTGCATGAGAATTGAGGAGGCATGGAACTGGTAAGAGCCGTCAATTTACCGACGTCATACAGGCGACACTGTTGGGTCTCAACAAGAGTTACGGGAAATGAGCTCCAGAAGCGCACCTGCAATTACAGCTTACTGCCAAAGATGTCAGTATAAACAAGCCAATTCAAATCTTACGGATTACCACTTTAAATGAGAGCTGACAGTCTGACACCAATTCAGCGTCACTGGATCCTTGTAAACTTACAGTGTGACAGGACAGAAACAAATTTAAATCAAATGTCACTGTCCGTTTAATTAGGGTTCTCCTATATACTTCCGGTCATTCGATATTTAGGTAGTTGAAATAACTTTTGAACTGGCTGAAAAGTGTGAAAACATAAGAAATGGGAAAAAAACATGGTTTTATGCTTAAATTTTTACATGAATATTTATTATTATTGAATATTTGTCAAATACCCACCATATCATGCAAACATTTGCTAAAGCAAGTATTTGGGGAAATGAAAAATTTAAGTTACCTTATGAACATGTCATATTCCATATCAATTCTGCCCCATTTTCAGTTAAACTCTCCCATCAATCAATTTTCTAAGCTGTTTATTCTTGGTCAGGGTCAAATGGAGCTGGAGCCTATTGCGGAATAGATTAGATAAAATCTTAGAATACACCCTTGACAGGTCATCAATCCGTGCAAGGCCGGCGTTGCTTTTACACATTCAGACCCCAAGGACAATTTAGACTCTCAAATTAACCTGAAGAGCATGTAATTTAACTGTGATGGGACCCTAGATTACCCAGAAGAAACCCCTGTCAACACAGGAAAAGCCTACAAACACTGGAAGGCACTTAGCCAGGATTTAAACTTGGTACTTTCTTGTATGAGGTGACATTACTACTCATACTCTTCACCATAGAGATAAGGTGTGCAGCTGTATGAGGTTCCAGTTCAAAATGTGCCTCACATTCTCTACTGGAGTAAGGTTGGGGCTGCTCATGGTGTCAATATCTCCCAATGAAGACCAGTAGTGGAGAAGAAAATTTTGCAAATGCTACCTTTGAATGACCAAACATTTTAGTAATGGAAGCTGGCTGGAAGGAAGACTAATTCAATTGCACAACATTTTGCTAGATCATGCAGGTTGTAGCTTGCTAACCAAAATGACGATGAACTTGACACAATTTCCATACAGTAAGCTAGCTGAAATCAAAGTCGGTGGTCCTTACACATAACCAGCCAACCAACACTAGCTGACATTGTTACCTTTGTAATATTAAAAGATTATAATTTAAAGAATAAAATGTGATTACTTCTCAACAGTCCTATGCGGTAATTATCAATTGAGCATATATTGTGGACCGTCTCTCACAATGCAAAGGCACCACCCACTGAACGCCACCTTGCTCATTTCATATTTAAATTATTAATTACACATTCTAAGCTGTCAAGCTGGGGAAAAAAATCTGTCTTGTTCTCACTTTCAATGATAACAAAAAACATCACAGCAATGTTATATTTACATTCGTTGTACAATAAGATACTTGGAATTCCTCTGGTGCAATGACAAAGTAATTACTTGCAGAAAATGATAAGGCTTCCCATTCTCCAGTGTCAACATTATAAACGTTCACTTTTTTCAGCCACTAAAAAGCAAAAAAAGCTAATTTTACATTGAGGAAAGTTGTCTTGTACGGTATCATTAAAAAAAATTCTTGCAGCATACCAATTACAGGGGTGCCCAAGTTTTTTCTTACAACATCAGCAAATCTAATATTAATAAGAAGTTACATTATCCCCTATAATTATTATATTCAATGTCAGGAACATGTGTATTCATGATTCAATCAATGTAATAATGGTAGAGGTGTGGAAATAAATAGCTTCCCTGCTATGACAATAACAAATGTAAGAAGAGCAAAGTGTGCTCATAAGACAAGTCTCTTTAAAGAAAAGGTCTCTAAAGAAATTATTTCTCCTGTGGTTTTTACTGTGCGAAGTGGCAAATTTCTATTTTTACGGGAGTGTAAAAATATATGCAATGCTCAATGCATCTTTGAACATTTTCTCCTCAGTTATTGCATCTTCAAAATTGTTTTTTGCATTATTAATGAAATGGCTGGCACTTTTTTCAGTAAAATATAACTTTCCATTTAAGTATTCTTTCACATTTTAGCATTGGTAATATACGCACTTAAGTGTCATATCTGTCCCTGTCCGAGAGCTCTGACTTTGGGCCACAGTTCTTTTTTTCCCTTTGCTGTGTCTTGGTGTTGAATTTTTGTGACTGACAGTGCAGGCTGCAGTGCAGGCACAAACCCTAAGGCCCCTCGGGAGCTCTGTCAGTATCCTCAACTTGTTTTGGAGGTCTAGCAAATCATATGAAGCAAGAGGCTGCTGGTTAGACATTTTTAAAGCAGACGTGTTACTAATTGCCTGTTTGGATGCTTTTGATTCAGCGGAATCAAATATGACTGCACTGTTTGGTTGTTGTTGTTGTTGCTTGTTTGTTTTTTTTTTTTGTTTTTCCTAGACTTGTTTCAGTTCACCACAGCCGGAAATGGAATTGGTTGTGGCTGCTCCAATACCAAAACTGACATGGCCAATAAACTATATCCCATTTTAAATAAAGACGATATTGAAGATTCCAGTCCCTACATTTTCTGCAAACATGTCCCAAGTGGACACATACCCATAAGGAGCAGTTTCATATACAGTTGCAATCAAAATTACTCCACCCCCGCTGCAAATTAGGTTTACTGGCAAAATCTACAAACTTTCAGCTGTTTGCAATGAACAAATCAAACAAGAACAATTTAAACAGCTCAACACAACAAATATTACAAGTGTCTTCTCCAAATTCAACACAAAATGCCAGCTTTAATGACCACTGCAGGCACAAAATTATTTAACCCCTTCATGACAATCATCTTTAATAGAGCACCCATTGAACCACTGTGACCAGCTGGAAATGTGATGCATAGGCAGACAACCACTTCTGGCAGCATTCTTAAGGAATCTTAGCCCAATCCTCACGGACAATAGCCTCCAGTTCTCTAATATTCTAGGGTTTGCGTGCTGCAACTGCCTTCTTCAAATCCCAGCAAAGATTTTTTAGGGGGTTCAAGTGAGGCGAATGTGATGGCCACTAGAATCTTCCCAGAATTCTTCTGAAACCAAGCCTTGGTGGATGTTGAGGTATGCTTTGAATCATTGTCCTGTTGGAAGGTCCAATGATGCCCAAGCGTCAGCTTCCGTACAGACGGCATGACATTTTCTGGTACTTCACTGAATCCATCTTGCCCTCCACACTTTGCAGGTTTCAGCGCCAGAGGAAGCGAAGCAGCTGCAGACCATCAAAAAGCCCCCACAATTTCTCATTGTAGGCAGGGTGTACTTTTCAGCATATGTTTCTTTATTCTTCCCGCAGACTGATTTTACTGATTCATAAGCCCGAAAAGTTCCAGTTTTGTTTCATCACTCCACAGAACAGTATCCTAAAACTTTTGTGGCTTATTTATCTGGTTTTTAGCATAGTGGAGCGTGACCTTTTTGAGTTGTGGTGTGTGTCTTGGAGACCTTCAACGTTTAGTATGCGCCCTACTGTGTAAACTGAAACCTCAGTGCCTCCTGCCTCCAAGTCTTGCTGCAGGTCTCCTGTAGTCATCCGAGGGTTTTGACTACCTGTCTCGTCAGGAATCTGGTGACAGCCATTCATAGCTTCCTCTTTCTGCCACATCCTGGTACTGCAGCCACTCTTCCTTTAACTCTGAACTCGCAAACTATGCTTCCAAATTTATCTCTACAAACATTCAGTGCCTGTGCTACCTTTTTGTATCCACCTTGTTTGTGCCAGGCAGTGATCTCCTCTATTAGGTTTTTGGACAATTCTCTTGACAGCCATATTTCTGATATGCAATCGTGTCACTGTCAACAAACCCCTAGTTAGCGCAAGTATTTGATGTGTTCTATCTCAAGCAAACCTGATGCAACTAATTAAGTTCTTGATTAGCTGCATTAGGTGTGCTTGAGACAATACCTGACTTGCAAATATGCTCTTTTGACAGATTCTATTCAGGGGGTGAAGTACTGTAATTATATCTCCGAACGCCGAATGGCGTTTCGGGGATTTTATGTTTTTGGTCCGACCGCCGCCGCTGCGCCGCCCTACGTGTTAACGCGATAACTTCAGTAATATTTCAATTAGAAATGACATCTTTTGCATATAAGTAAGTATCATGAAGAGGAAGAACTGATTCAATTTTGGACAATTTACAATTTCTAGATTGGCCACCAGGGGCCAAAAACTGAAAAATCATTGTTTTTACTCTGGTAATACTTGTCCGATTGACCTCAAATCAAGTGCAAATGAAAGATCATGACCTGAGAATATGTCCCGCGGTGACATTTTACCTGTTTGGTTCAAAATTTGACACAAGGTGGAGCTTTTTCACATAAAATTCACCATTTTTGCCATATCTTTGGAACCATTTGTCCAATTGACATGAAACTATGTGCAACGGCAAGGTCATGACCTCATAATGTGTCACTTGATGACATCATACCTGTATGGTTCGATATTTTTCCACCAGGTGGCGCTTTGTGATGGAAAATTACCATTTTGGCCATATCTTCAGAACCATTTGTCGGATTGACCTGAAATTAAGTTCGAATGAAAGTCTTCAAGGTCAATTCAAGGATTGGGGAATTTGAGGATTGGGGGCATTCGGGGATATACCCCAAGCCGTAATCTGCGACGGCATAAGCCTAGTTTTTAGACTGCAGTAGTCATTAAAAGTGGCATTTTGAGTTAAGTTTGGAGAAACCACTTGTAATATTAGTTGTGTTGAGCTATTTAAACTGTTGTTGTTTAATCTGTTCATCACAAGCAACAGAAAGTTTGTAAATTTTGCCCAATTTGCAATGGGAAAATAAATGCTAAAATAAATGGGAAGCGAAGCCAAGCTATTGGGCTGTAGTAGGAAACATTGCTGTTGTGAACATTAATACTAGCTATCTCACTTGTCAGCAAACTTAGGGTTACTAAACAGAGAACAATAAGCTAACCAAAACAATTTCTAATTGATTTGAGACATCATTGCTGCTAATGTTGCATGTCCCTCCCTCTTCTTGATTTTGATTTAGCGGTGAGAGAGGAGTGACATTGACGAGTCTGACGTCGTTCCAAAAATTGCCATGACCGGAGCAGAAGAAAGATCTGAAAGTTCATGCCGTTAGTGCGTTAAAGATGCTGACCACTGTCAACGCTGAACTTCATCAGATTTCTATCCAGTGCAAAAAATGCTTCCGGTGGACATAGGCCCTAATTCTCTCTGCTTCCATCTGCCATAAATGAGTGTTTCTGGTTGATAAATTTGAATGTTTTGTTCAGCAGTGATAATAATATCTATGTGTGATTATGTTCCATTTTTACTCAGAAGTTTCCACTTTTCATAGGAGCTTTTCATAGGAAGTCCTAAGACATAGCATGAAGAGCCAAAAAGAAACACTGCAAATTTCTTGTTCCTGCAGTAAGAAGCCATGAATAGACGCAGCGAGGAGAATTTTAAGCTGGAGATCATGACCAAAGGCAAGAACAGATACATAATTCGATGTTGGTCATTTTATACAGTTCACCCTGATGCTGGAGGCTAGAGGATTTAACTTCCATGTCCTCTTTTCCAAGGTATTGCCTTTTGCTGCTTATGCCTCATGTGAAAGAAGATTTGCAGTCTTGTGCCACAAAGAATGTTTTCTGCGCTGGCAAGAAAATCAGTGGGGGCTAACAGGCTTACAGTTGACAGACAGCTCAAAACTTACCTGATCAGTTCAAAGACCCATAATTTAACACTGATAGGCTTCACAATAATATTTGCTGCTGTATTCCACAGTTAAATGTGATTTAAAAAAAAAAAAGTTAAATAGAATAAGATGTATCTTGTCAATAGAAAAGAATATACAGTAAACAGTATTAGCTTCTTGCTCAGCCAGGTCCTCTCAATTTTAAATGGTAAAATATGGCAGCAAAAAAAGAAGAAAAAGAGGAAAAAAGATAGTAAATGTTATATTTCAATCTCACCTTTCTGTTTATTAAAAGGCTCTTTTGGCAATTTTTAACCTTATCTCTATTCATCCAATCTAGGTATATGGAGTGAAAAATGCACAAAGTATTTGTCAATGATTTATCCCGAGAAATCAGCCGCAAAATCTGTCCGCTTACCCCTCCAGTGTCATAAATACAATAACGTAGTTACTGAAAGAAGAACAATTAGCTATTTTCAGCTTAGATTTCTTGTCTCCACCTGTGGGTAGCCAGAGTGTGTGCCCTAGATGCTGCTCATTGCTGTCTTTACTTGCAAACTAGCTATGTTTCCAAAAGCAGAAATAGTATCCAAAATATGAGTGCAGAGGATGTTATGGGTGAAAATGCATTTTACATAAAGCTAGCTAGATAACATGCCCTCTATAACATTACCTCTTATTCAGCTTGCAGAGGATTTTGTTTGTTTGTGGTTGCAGTGGGCTTGAGCAGGTTTGGAAGCAAAAATTTTGCTGGCCATTTCAGTAGCAAACTTCACTCTTTTATCATGGTCAGCTTTATTTCTGTCAACTAAGGCTAACGATAGCTTACAGATCATTGGTGGTCGCAGAACTAACAAAAAAATGCAAAAGGCTCTCTCGGGAGCCAATGTTTTGTCTGTTGAGGGCTACTGTATTAATATGGAGGTGCAATACAGCAGGTCCCCGGGAAAAGGACCTACTCCCTCAGCAAATATAAAGTGCTCATTCTCAGGAAGCAAAACACAGCTATACTTTTATTCAGGTTATTATACACTGATGAAACATACTTATGAATACTATGTTTCATTTCTGCCAATGGGTCCCCAGTTGGCTTATTCTGCCAAAAGGCATTACGGCAGATTATTTAACCATTTGTTGAGCATCACCTTTTTGGATATTGTCAAACTTGTACTTAATTTTAATTAAATTGGATTGGATTGGAAAATTGGATTTTTTGTGGATCATTTATAACACCTCAGTCACCGAGAAGCCATTCTTATCCACAGCAATGTGTAGGTTGCACTGCACCGAGTGTATTAATGAAAGTTGCAAATGACACTTACATTTTGTATATATTATATGCTTATGAGGTCATGTTGAGTCACAAGACAAAATTCAAATTCACTTTTGAGCTCATAAACATTCAAATGAGAAAAAGTGAGATAACCCCAACCCCCACCACCTTTTCCTCAGTAAGTCTGAAAACTGTTTCCTTAAACATTGACTTAGCAGTGCATGTCAAATCGAGAGCAACAAAAGGATGTACCAAGGGTGGTCAAATAATCAGAAACATCACCTTTTAGACTGATTCAGATATTGCCATTTTTGAGACCGACAGAGCTGTAATTCATACACCAGCTATTTGGCTCCTTTGGAACTCAATATTTTTGCAAAGCTTTCGACACTTACCTAACGAAGTGCTGCTGGTCAGATCACTTTAAAGCAGTCATATGCTGCTAATTTACTTTCATAATAATGGGAATGGCCTAGTCACGTGCATTTTAGTATGCCAAAAATCAACTTTTTATTTATTTATCTATTTATTTTTGGTGTACTTGAGATTTCTTATGCGCCTCTACAGACAGAATGCAAAACGGCTACTCTGGCAGAATGCAAAACGGCTACTCTGAGGGCACACAATGTGCAATCCGAGAGGTATTGCGAAGAACCTGGTCTCCAGCAGCTGCAGAATACAAACATGAAGTAGGCGCCACACCCCAATTTCTGCAAGGTTTCTACCAAGGGTTCTAAAGAAAGACTGATGCTCATTTTTTCTCTGCTTCTACTCAATAAATTAAACATTCCTAATGTGCTGCAAGGATGCAATTACAATAATCCACTTCTCTCGGCAAGCAATTCATTATTTAATAGAAGCTTGTAATTATAAAAGTGTGGAACATAGCAGAAGAATGAATCACTGGGGAGCATTCTGTCCAGATTCACATTCCATGGAAAAATGAAATGAGGCCCATGAAAATAGGGAAAGCTGCATAATGTATTCCAGGCCCATAATTTCAGGAAAAATCCTGATTAAGCAGAAAAATGTGGGTGGAGATGTGCCCTGCTGAAAAATTACTGACAACATCTAATGAATTTTCATGAAGCACAAAAAAATAAAATTGTGCATTTTAATGCAATGCATATAAACTGATGACCCCCCCTTTAGTGAAGTGGGGTATGACAGGGTAATGCAGGACAGCAGATATTCAGCCAAAACATGATTTCATGTTTTTGCCCTGAAACATACATGGAGAGGGGAGCGTCATCAGATTTGTCTTGTGTCTGTTTGTGCTCTTTTGCATTATTAATGACACCAGTGACTGACTGGTGAGGGGGAGCACTAAGTCCAATTCATATTTACTGAAAAAGGGCATACACTGTCATAAATTGACTGAATTTAACAATGAAATTATTGCATTGTCACCTTGTTATTTTAACTTTACGTTGAGTCCTGCTGGCATTTAACTGTTGTTTACAGTTAACATGCAGGGAACCTCTGTTATAAACTGATTGTAAAATTACAGTCAAAATAACTGGCAAAAAAAAGGTACCAGTTCAAATAATTGGCAAATAAGGTGCAGGTTTATAACAGTGCAGGTGGCATCAAAACTAAAACTTAATCAAAACACCAAACTTTGCAACAATATTTATATTTTTGCATGTTATATTTATACTGCCAATACACAAGTCTTACTCATAAATGTACTGAGTCACAGTGGAATAAAATGGAAGCATATCAAGGCAGTAGTGTATGTGCATTCAGGTGGCAGGACATCTTTCATCACTTTTCAGTAGCAATTCTGCTGATTGGCTGAGCACCAACACAAACCAATACATAGACACAATGTATTTATATCATCGAGTTCTCTCTTTTTTATATGTACGTGATACCATTAGCCCTCACTTCAGTCACCTCTTCACAAAGCTGTTGTTTAGCAGGGAAAGGTGATGACAGTTCTGGGATTTTACAGGGTTCACAATAACCCCAGCAGTCCAGGCAGTAGGCCCTCAATAAGTTATTAGGCATAATAGGCCTGCATTCATATTAAGGCATCAAAATTAAAACAAGGCCACAAAATGTGCAAAGAATGAAGGAAGCTTTTAATTTCCAAGCGAAACCCTTCTTCTTTAAAAATTGTTTGGTCCATGGCTTTGTGCATGGTTCATTGAAATCAACAGGTAGTGAGTGGTTTTTTTTTTTTTTTTTTGCATAGAGTGGAAAGCTGGTATCTGTGACAGCAATACGGTCAGCTGTGTCTTGCCTGACAGAAATGATCAGGGAAAAAAGGCAGTGAGTGATGGAGAGAAGTGCTTCGTAAGAACAAGGGCAGTGTTGGAGCACAAACTGGGAAATAAATAAAAATTAGAGAAGAGGGAATGAGAGGAAAGGAGCAGATCAAACATCTGCCAAGGACTAAAAGATTTTTTTTCTCTCTTTTGAATTGAGGTGAGAGTATTAAGTGATTAATGATTGCAAATGAGATAAGCTAGTCAAGTTAAAATAGTAACAAGTTAAAATGAAAACTAATAAGTGATGTATATTGTATGGTGACTGTCAGTACACTTGTGTTTTAGGTCATGTTGTGACAAACAGCAGCACAGCACAGTGAAAACACTCAAGTGTCAGTCCGGTCCTTGGACCATCATTGTTATAATGGTGAATGTGATCAACTCAAAAAAAAATTAAGCATGGCAACTTAATGATCTTGTGTTCACAGCACTTGAAACATGTAAAAAATAAATTTACCTTACTATCTTTAAGGTCCTTCCGCACAATACTGTTATGGCCCCAATTTGTTATTACATTTATAACACAACAGCAACAGCAAGGGATGACAAACACAGTTTTAACAACTAAAACACATTTAATTTTTAACGAAGACAAAGACTAATAACAACCTACAACTAAAGACCAAGATTGATAAATAAGAAAAAACAGAAATAATTACAGTCCCTTTTTAGTGGGGTGGCTTGGTGATGTCCTGGATGAAGAAAATGCTCAAACACAGTCAAAGAAATCCACAAAAGAAACGTCACAGGTCTTGAACAGAATGGCAGGTCTGGTCATCTTCTCGCAATTTCTCCTTCTACTTTACTGTCTCAATTCTTTTCCTTATATACTCTTTTTCAGACCCCACCCACATTTAGACCTCTTTTTTTTTATTTTTTTGAGACTTGCCGCAGACATGTCCAGGACATGTCTAAACATGACTCCAGTCTGAGCTTAACAAAAAAAAGGTAAATACTGCCATCTAGTGGCCTATATTCACATTACACCTCCATTCCAAAAGGGAAAAATTTTGACTCATAAAGGCAAAATTTTTCATTTCAATACAAAATGGTTAAGTGAACACTTGTCTATATATACATATCATACAATATTCAAACACATGATATATATATACACATTCAAACAAGGGATAAGCAATCAGCAATTACATTGTCTGTACCCTTCACATGCTTAATTTCCAAGTTAAACTCCTGTAAAATCAAACTCCAATTCAACAATCTCCGATTCTTGTTTTTCATCTTACTCAAAAACATTAACGGATTGTAGTCAGTGTACACAATCATTGGCTTTTGTCCTGTACAAACATAAACCTCAAAGTGTTGTAAAGAAAGGACCAGAGCCAACAGTTCCTTCTCTATTGTGGAATGGTTCCTTTGGTGGCGATTGAACTTCCTGGAAAAGTATGCCACGGGATGCTCAATGTCATCAGAGTCTCTTCTCTGTAGGAGCACAGATCCACGAGCTTAGTCGCTAGCATCGACCGCGATGGAGAACGGTTTGTTGAAGTCAGGAGATTTGAGCACGGGGAAGTGACACAGCAGAGACTTCAGGCAATCGAAGGCTCTCTGGCATGCATCATCCCAGGTGAACTTTACGCCTTTCTTCAGTTGGTTAGTTAGACTGAGAGCAATCTCAGCAAAGTTCTTGCAGAACTTGCGGTAGTATCCGATCATTCCAAGGAAGCGGCGCAAAGCTTTTTTGTTTTTCAGGAACTGGAAAGTCCATGATAGCTTGGACTTTAGCATTTATGGGTGCCACCTTACCCTGGCCTATGACGTAGCCAAGATAGGTGACAGTAGCACAACCAAAGTCACTCTTGCTCAGGTTAACAGTCAGGTTAGCCTGGGTCAGGCGCTGGAACAACGTCTCTACATCTTTTAGATGTTCTTCCCAGGAGTCACTCCGTGTGATCAGGTCATCGATGTACGCACCCGTGTGTGGCAATCCGGCGATTGTAGACTGTATCATCCTTTGGAACGTGGCTGGGGCATTTTTCATGCCAAAGGGTAGGACTTCATACTGGTACAATCCAGATGGTGTGGCAAAAGCAGAGATGCTCTTGGCCCTCTCAGTTAAAGGCACACACCAATAACCCTTCAATAAATCAATCTTGGTCAGAAACTTTGCTTGCCCTACACTATCAATACAATCATCAATCCTAGGTATTGGAAACACTTCAGTTCTAGTTACAGCATTGACTTTGCGATAAGCTGTACAGAATCTAGTACTTCCATCAGGTTTTGGAACTAGCACACAGGGTGAACTCCAATCGGAGTTGGAGGGTCTGATAATATCATGTTTTAACATGTACTCAACCTCTTTCTCAGCAATCTTTCTCTTTTCAGGATTCATCCGGTATGGATGCTGTTTTATTGGTTTGGCACCACCAACATCTACATCATGAGAGGCTATAGTAACTCTCTTTGGAACATCAGGAAACAAATCCTCATATTTCTTGATCAACCTTTCAAACTGATCTCTCTGTGAGGGTTCTAAGTGCTGGAGTTTTACATCAAGATTTTGCAACACTTCAGTGTTTGACAATTTACATGAAAGAACTTCAGCTTTAATTCTTGGTTCATCATCTTGAAACTCCCCCTCATCTTCACACGTTTTGACCATTGGAGAATCTGAAGTGACAGCTGCAACCCTAGCATTTTTGTCATGATAAGGCTTTAGCATGTTAATATGACACAATTGTTTTGGTTTTCTCCTATCTGGAGTCTTCACAATGTAATTGAGATCATTGAGTTTTGTCAGAATTTCATACGGACCATGAAATCTAGCCTGCAATGGATTGGACTGCAAGGGAAACAACACAAGGACCTTGTCTCCTGGTTTAAACTCACGGCTTCTAGCCTTATGATCATACCAAGTTTTCATTTTTCCCTGACTTGATTTCAAGTTCTCTTTGGCTAGGTCACAAGCTGCACGCAATCTTTCCTTGAACTTGCTAACATAGTCTAACAGACTGATTTGCGGCTCTTCCTCTTGCCATTGTTCACTCAATAATAGCAAAGGTCCTCTCACTTCATGACCAAACACTAGCTCAAATGGACTGAATCCAGTAGACTCCTGCACTGCTTCTCTAGCTGCAAACAACAGCAAATGAACCCCTTCATCCCAGTCTTTCTCATGGTCATAACAATAAGTCCTCATCATTGTCTTGAGAGTGGAATGAAACCGCTCTAAGGCACCCTGACTTTCTGGATGATAGGCACTAGAAAGAATCTGCTTTGCACCTAGTTCATACACAACCTGCTGAAACAATCCTGAAGTGAAATTGCTACCTTGGTCTGACTGAATTTCCCTGGGAAGGCCAAACAACGTGAAGAACTTTATCAAAGCCTTCGAGATTTCAGTTGCCTTGATGTTACGTAGAGGTATGGCTTCGGGGAATCTGGTAGATGCACACATGATTGTCAACAAGTACTGATTTCCAGATCTAGTCTTGGGTAATGGACCAACGCAATCAACAATGACCCTAGAGAATGGCTCCCCAAATGCTGGGATAGGCTGCAATGGAGCTACAGGTGGGTCTAACTGGTGTTTTCCAACTACCTGACAAGTGTGACAGGTTTTGCAAAAGTTGGAAACGTCTTTCCGAAGCCCAGGCCAAAAGAAGTGTTTCATGATCTTATCAACAGTCTTGTTAACACCAAGATGACCTCCTAAAGGTAAACTATGAGCCATTGTTAAGATCTCATTCCTATAGACCTTCGGAACAACAATTTGCCTGACCACTGCCCAATCTGTATTGGCAGGGATATCAGGAGGGCGCCACTTCCGCATCAACACACCATCCTTGAAATAATACCCAACTGGAACTGCGTCTATTTCTTTATCAGGAAGGGCTCTCCTCTTTAGTACACAAATTTCAGGATCATTAGTTTGCTCCTCAATCAACCGCTTTCTGGACAGAGACAAGTCTCCAGACACATCAGAATCACCAGACCCATCCGGCTGGCTGAATAGAGAACTGATAAAAGTATCTGATAAGTCCTCAAACGGAGAAACCATAGTAGGCCAATCAGAGTTATGAGGCGAACCACCTGAGTCCTGACTATTCAATGTACTGGACGGCACCACATCATCTTCTTCTTTAGCCTTCTTGGCCATAGCACGAGTCACTGCGCGAGAAGGATACAGAGATGGGTCCTCATCCCCATCTTCAGTGCTCGGCTGTGAAGTAAGATGAACAGGGGGAATTACTTTGCCCCCAGCCAGGTCATTGCCCAGCAACAGAGAAACACCCTTTATAGGTAGACTTGACATAAGTCCCACCTTTACCTGCCCTGTAACTAAATCTGACTTCAAGAATATAGAGCACAGGGGTACAGATACAGTCCTCCCTTCAATACCTTGTACAAGTATGAAATCCCCTGAAGCGGTCTCATCACGTAACTCCAAGGAGTCCATCAACAAAAGTGACTGAGAAGCTCCGGTATCCCTTAGGATATATATGGGGACAGGAGTAGTATGCTCATTCAGAGCCACAAATCCCTCTGACACAAATGGAAGAAATTCCTCCCTCACAAAGTCAGCTGTATTAGGCTTTTTAGCCCCACAAGAAGCAGGCAATTCAGCAGATTGGTTATCTACTACAGGGGTTTCTAACCTTGTTTTCACAAAGGCATTTGGTTTGGTATCCTTTTCTTTTTCTTTTTTAGCTTTAAGGAACCAACAGTTAGTTGTAACATGACCAGATTTCTTGCAATATCTGCAAACTAGACCACTTCTGTCACTGTCAGCTTTCACACTTTGATCAGACCTGTTACTGGATTTCTGAGCACCATCACCAGATTTGTCTTTGTCTTTGGGTGAGGAATCTTGGGTATCACCGTAACCCTTTTTCTGAAATTGGGACCATTTATTGTTACTGCTAGACTGAAATTTGGACTTATGAGTGAGAACATATTCATCTGCAAATTTGGCAGCTGATTGCAAGTTCAGTGCTTGCTTCTCATTAAGGTAGGTCTTAACATCATCCTTAACACAGTTCTTGAATTCTTCAACTAACACCATCTCTTTTAGTGAGTTGAAATCATCCTTGACCTCCATAGAAGTACACCAGCGCTCAAAGCAAACCTGCTTCTCATTAGCAAATTCAACATAAGTCTGATTTTCAGATTTCTTCAGACCTCTGAATTTCTGTCGGTAAGCCTCTGGAACCAACTCATAAGCTCTCAAAATAACCTTTTTGACAACCTCATAATCAGAGGAATCATCTGCAGACAAAGCCGAATAGGCTTGTTGAGCTTTACCCTTGAGGACAGTTTGCAACATCAGAGGCCAGTGTTCCTTTGGCCACTGGCAACTCTTTGCTACCTTTTCAAAACATTGGAAATAGTTGTCAACATCCTTTTCCGAAAATGGAGGCACCAGTTTTACCTCCTGACTAGCACAAAATTTATTTTTCATTGCTATTTTAATTTTTAGTTGCTCCATTTGGAGTCTTTCTTCTCTATCGAATTTCTCTAATTCAAAATCTCTCTGTCTTGCAAATTTTTCTAACTCAAATTCTCTTTGTTTTTCTTCTCTTGCTAATTTTTCTAACTCAAACTGCCTTTGTTTTTCTTTTTCTTCCCTCTCAAATTCTCTTTGTTTCTCTTTTTCCTCCCTTTCTTTTTCTCTTTCTTCCCTTTCTTTCTCTTTTTCCTCCCTTTCTTTTTCTCTTTCCTCCCTTTCAATCTCTAGCATTTTTAATTTAAGTTCCATTTCTATATTTGGATTTTCCACTGGAAACTGTTCCAGATCTCCTGGTGCAAACACATTTTCATCAATGTAATATTCAACTATCTCTCTAGCCAGTCTTGCTTTTCGCATGGCTGGTTTTACCTCTGTCAGCTCCAACTGTCTGCAAATTTCTAGCAGTTCTGTCTTTTTAAAAGACTTCAAAACCCCTACGGTTGGTGATGCCAAGAAATCATCCATTGCTGTTGTCAATATATATCTAGGAAAATTCACAAAAACAATTTTACAATTTGGAATGTTAGATTTTCAATAAATTACTCACACAATGGTCTATCCCGGACGAGCCCCCAATTTGTTATGGCCCCAATTTGTTATTACATTTATAACACAACAGCAACAGCAAGGGATGACAAACACAGTTTTAACAACTAAAACACATTTAATTTTTAACGAAGACAAAGACTAATAACAACCTACAACTAAAGACCAAGATTGATAAATAAGAAAAAACAGAAATAATTACAGTCCCTTTTTAGTGGGGTGGCTTGGTGATGTCCTGGATGAAGAAAATGCTCAAACACAGTCAAAGAAATCCACAAAAGAAACGTCACAGGTCTTGAACAGAATGGCAGGTCTGGTCATCTTCTCGCAATTTCTCCTTCTACTTTACTGTCTCAATTCTTTTCCTTATATACTCTTTTTCAGACCCCACCCACATTTAGACCTCTTTTTTTTTATTTTTTTGAGACTTGCCGCAGACATGTCCAGGACATGTCTAAACATGACTCCAGTCTGAGCTTAACAAAAAAAAGGTAAATACTGCCATCTAGTGGCCTATATTCACATTACAATACAATAAAGTTGGACTACACTTTTTTTTTTGTTGAGGCGATCAGTTTCCACAAAACATTTGAGTTCACCGCACCACACACCAGGGTTTACAGGGTGATACTGTCAAGATCATTTAGGAAAAGATAATACTTATAATTAATTGTAATAGCCCAAGGACCAAAAAATGTGCAAAATTGCTCTTTGGCATCAAAAAGTCACAGTGAGGATGGGGGGATGACCAAACAATTGTACTTTCAGGGGCCTGCAATTCTTAGCAATACTCCAGCCTGTTTGTCAAGTTTTCCTCACATCTCAGCAATCACCCTGGTTCCTGTGCCTGATGTATCATGCATATTTAAAATACAAGTCTTGGGGGTTTTTTTTTTTAAATAATGTTTGGAAAAGTTAGATGCACTGTGAAAAATAAAAAGTTTAGACACTTGATAAGTATACATGGAAACACTGCCATACTGTAAATACCAGCTTAGTGGAGATCAGGACTAACTGTTTTTCCATAGCACTGGTTCAGATATTGACTGATTCAAAATTTTGTGATGATTTTTAGAGCTGTAGTTCTGTGCTGTAAGCCATTATTTTATCATCTGTTCCTGAATTTCTGGCACCAGCTATTTTGCCACTTTGACTCTCAGTATCTTTATCCTGCTTTGGAGACTTAGCTCACAAGTGCTGTCGGTTATAACTGTTTCAGGCAGACACATGCTACTAATTAGCATTCTAATAAGTATAAATGACTTGTGAGGAGTCTTTAGTAATTGTGGTTTGGAGACTTAAAACTCAAAGCCATTTTTTCTCTGTTGCCTCAGATATTTTGTCGAACTGCAGCTAACAGCATACTCTGCTTTTGAACAACAGTGTAGTTCAGTGGGAAGAATTGTTGCCACACAGCAGCAATGTTGTGGGTTTGAAAGGCCTGATGCTTTATTGTGCGGCGTGTTTCATCTATGATGCTGTGGGACTTCTCTAGATACTCAGGTTTCCAACCACAATGCAAAGACAATGCCAAACCAATTGGAGACTCTTGATTGACTATGGGTATGAGAGTGTGAGAGCATGGTGTGTGATCCAGTACCTGTGATGGACTGGTGATTTCTCCAGGGTGTTTTCCTGCCTAAGGTGTTGGTGGGAATAGGCCAGTGGGAAAGGCAGGAATACTGCACTGCATCCAACCCCCCCCCCCCCCCCCCCCCCCAGCCCCCCTCAAACCACTTCCCTCCTTTGTTACCTTGACCAGGAATTAGTTCCATTAATGATGAACAATGAATGGAAAAATGGACATTCTGCCTTTTTTCTGTTTACATGTGCCATTTTATGTGATTTCAGTTGAATTAAGGACAGATATTGCCAAATAAAGTTAATGACGTAATTATCTGGTAATAATGATTTGTGCATCAGGTCTCATTTTTCAGCGTTAGCAATACTTCAGTTGCTGCTAGTTAACAGTTGCTTCCATACAGAAATATTTTTCAAGGAAAATGGATAAAAGTGACTGTGAAACATTCTTCTGTGAAAAAGTTCTGTGCTTCAGATATTCTTTTGAAATCTAGTCCTTTGCCAGCTTTTCTCATAGCTTTTGCTGGGGTACAAATTGGATTAAGATGACGATGGTGAGAACCAGAAGAGACGTTCTTTTCTTTTAATTTTAGTGGTTGAAATATAGGATACCAACCATCCCTCTCAGGCCCCAAAAAGCAATCTAACCATCCAGGGAATAATAAGTGCATAATTGTTTTCATTTTACTGATATTCTTGTTTCTTTTTTTTTTTGTTTTGTTTGTTTCTTGTTTTTCAGAAAATCTGTTCCAGAGACCTAAAAGCATTACCTTTGAGGCAATGGTCACTCAAAATTTTGATCTAAGTCCAAAACAAAATAAAGCTGAATTTTTCCTATCACATGTAATACACATAAGGACCATCACCGCCTCTGCAATCCATCAAAGGGAGTGGTTCCTCTCAGTATATTAAGACATATGCATGCTTTATACAATTTTCACAAATAGATGTGATTTGAAGAGCTGCAATTCATCAACAGAAGCTGGCTCAGCTTCAATACTAACACTTCCACGGTATGTCAGTACTCTGGTGTACGCAGAGGAGGAAGGTGCACACATATTTGACTTTGCTGACTTTCATAGTTCATAGTTTTCTAGTGCTTGCCTTTATTTTGTGGACATTAATAAAGCATTTTATTAATTGCATTTTTTGCTATCATATAAGAGAAACTTTTACAGCGCATTTTTATAATTTTAAAAATATTGATTGCAGGTTGTGTGTTCACTAAGGCGATAACAGCCGTGTCTGAAATCACTCATTTACGATATACTGTGCTTGTATACACTGAATACCACAGGCTATTCCACATAGCCTATTAGAAGTGTTTTAGCCAGTGTACAACAATAACTATGTCATGCACTACAAAGTCACATAAACACAAATCATTTCCGAATGCAACAATACACATTAGAAGTACCAACCACACTCTCGCATAAAGCATTGGGTGTTTTGAAGCAACATGAGTTAATCGAGGCGGAAGCAAGTACCCCCACATAAAAAAGCAATTTTTGAGCAAAAGCGCTGCAACTGTCTTTACTCCTGTCTTGTTGTTAGGGTGTTTCTCATTCTGCAAGTGAAACGCATGCTCAATAGGATTCAGGTCATATGACTGATATATCTATGGTAAAACATTTCACCTCTTTGCCATGCTCCAAAATCACCATCCATCTGCACTGTGAACCATTCTTTAATTCAGTGTTGATGATTTTAGCTTAATCTAATATCATATAATATACTTCTATACAATTAAAAATTCATCCTCCAGCTTTTGTCTATACTCTCATCACCACTAAATACAAGGTAACCAGCTCAATTAGAAGCTATATACACATAACCACTCTTCACAGATGAGGTGGTACGCTTCAGATCATGAGTAGTTTCTTCCCTTTTCCATTCCTTTCTTTTGCCATATTTCTGAAATAAATTGATCTTTGTCTTATTTGTCGATAGGATGCTGTTCCAGAACTATGCAGGCATTTTTAGATTTTTGTCAGGCTTCCTATTTCTGAGCCTTACCAATGGTTCACGTGTTAAAATGAACCCTCAGCATTTACTCTGGTGAAGTCCTCTCTTGATGACTGACTTCAGCACTGATACGCCCAGCTCCGAGAGAATGTTCTTAATCTGGCCATTTGTTGTGAAGGGGCTTTTCTGAACCAGTGAAAGAATTCTTCAGTCATCCACTACCATTGTTAACAGTATTTTTCCTGGGCTTTTTGTATTCCAGAACACAACAGTGGTTTCTTTCTTTTTAAGAATATGTCATGGTTTAGGCATGCGTTTGTTGGACCTTTCTTTATTCCAACATCCGGGACGATATCGAGTTTCTTTTTCATCGAATTCCTGGCCCAGCTGGCTGATTGAGCTGGGGCGGAGTTTTCCGTACTGTATATATATATGGCCAGGGGTTCGCCACGCCTATCGCGAGAGTGTCTGATTGTTTCTACCACTTTGGCCGGAGAAAATCTCTACTCTGATTTCCTAGTAATTTGTTATAACCTATTCTATTTATTGTCAGGAATTGCTTCTTTTAAGAAATTTTCTTTCTTCTCTCTTGTTGTTTTTTCTCTCGCACTGCTTCCGGATTGCAGACATTTATGCGTCCTTGGAAGCATGAGCTTTTACCGGAGGTGTGTACCTCTTTTGTGTTTGTCTCTTGAACCAGCTGCTCTTTGTTTTCTCTCACTGGTCGCGGCACCTGGTGTCCTATCACTGCCCATCATAGAATATATAAAAAAAAGTTCAGTTGGCCATACCTGATGATTGCTCTTTTATTTGGGTGGGGTTTTTTTAGCCTTGTAATAACTTGCTTTACTGGCACGAACAGGTCTTTGAATTTCATATTGAGAATTAACAACATCTGATTCCAAATGACGCTTTCTCAGGGCATCCTCATAAGTGGACAGGCCCTAAGAGACACCTCTAAGAGAGCCGCCCTGGAGGCATTCACACCAGACATCCGAATCACCACAACTGACACCTCTCAACATGGAGGAGCAGTGGTTCTACTCTGCACCTCTCCCAGATATTTGAGCTCCTCCCTTAACCCTAAGGGTCAGCCCAGCCACCCGGCGGAGAAAGCTCATTTTGGCTACTTGTCCTTTTGATCACTACTCACAGCTCGAGACCATAGGTGAGGGTTGAAACGTAGAGCTTGAGACCTTCACTTTTAAGCTGAGTTCCCTCTTCACCATGAAAGACCGCAGCAACGCCATCATCACTGCAGACGCTGCCTCAACCCCCCCGTCAATCTCTCGCTCAATCTTACGCTCGCATGTGAAGACCCTGAGATATTTAAAATCCTCCACTTGGGGTGACAACTCACCCCCTTTTTGGAGGGGACAATCCACTTTTTTCTGGCAAAGAACCATGGCCTGGGATTTAGAGGTGCTAATCCTCATTCCGACCACTTCACACCCAGCGGCTAACTGTGCATTGGTGGTCACAGCCTAATGAAGCCAACAGGACCACATCTTCTGTAAACATGCCCTGTTCATCCGAAGCACCCCCCACAGGTTTGCTCACAAGTTGGTTAGGTAGTATTAATGTTTTCTACCACTATGGAGGCCAACAGCTGTAGCTAGGTACTCTGGAATCACCTAGGTTTCCATTTACTTTAATTGATTAGCAAACAAGCTTTCAGTCACGAAGACTAATCGCAAAAATCTTTCCATCGTTTAAGCTAACCTAAGGTAACATTGCACAACGGGGACTTTCATTCAACGATGGACTGAGGTAAGTGCTTAGATGTTATTTTTATTCGCTTATTTATTTTCTTGTGACCTAGCAACAATAAATTCCTGGTTGACATTCTTTTTCATTGTATGTTGAGAAATAAAATTCACATTTGATTTAGTACAGAGGTATGAGGAGAGAAACTGATCTGTGATGTTAACACCTTTTTTTTTTTCAAACAATGTTTCATCTGTTTCATTTTTTTTATTTGTTTTTAAATCTCTTGGACATTAATTTGTGAAAACAAATAAGTATACTGTAAATCACATTTTGACTGCAGAATGTCTCGGGAACACCTTGCTACACTGTTGTAGGGTAAAAATGTGTTCGTAAGCACAGTCCTCAGATATAAATCCACAGTTAAATGGGGTCATGGTGAGCACTTTAGCGAAAGGAAAGAGGAGTGGATAGGGGAGGGGCATGAGCTCGATAAGGCTGCTGAGTCTCTTGGCAGCTCTAGTGCTACTAAGCTGAATGATAAAAAAATGGGTTTGAGAGGCCTTTTATTCTCAGGATCCTGGGAACAATGGCAGTCATGGTCTCCCTTGCCACTTCATGGGAGAGAATGCTTTTGATCTTCTTCTTTTTTTCTTCCCTGCACAGATTGATGAGGGTGGCATTTTCAATGCCAGCAAAGCACAGGTATCCATGAGGGTTCTCTGATTAGCCGCGATGAAAGCTGTCATAGGTTCTCATTCTTCATTTTCCTTAGCCAGGTACTGAGGTGCACTTTCAGCTTGGGTTTTATAAACTCCCTTCAACTATAGGCTGCACTAAAAAATCAAAAAATCATTTGGTGCGGCCACCAATCCCTCAGAACAAGCATTAGCTGGAGGGAAGAGCTGTTACACTGGCACTCATGAGCTTGGCTGCTTTACGTGGGATCATGTGGATAAAGACTCCATCATATTTACAGCAGGTTCTCATATCCTTTTCCAACCCAGGCAAACCCAAAGTAAAACATTTTGCCGGCTGTCTCTGTGGTTTGTAGTTTACTATTTCAGATGCGAGCTGTTGAAGTTAATTAAACAATGTGCTCTCTCTGATTGACCTTTTGAATATTGCCAGACTTCTGGTGGCACAAATGAGGAAGAAACTATCTAAGGAAGAAAGAATCACAGAGGATTGTTTGTATTTGTTTACAGTATAAGAAGTGCTGCCTTTGAGCTTTTGCAGATAACATCCACTAAACTGAAATGGCACAAAAGAATAGTAGTGATGAGAAAAAGCCTTACTGTATTTAAGCCTGTGACACAATCATACAGTCACATGACGAAGGTCATGTGAGTAAAAGTGAGAACAATGCTGTTTTTTGGAATCAATATGTTTAAACATGCAGGGAGATAAATGGCAGTACATTTAATGTATCTAGATCCAAGAGCAGGCAACTTGTCAATAACCCACTATGAAAAAGATGTCTCAGGTTTCACTGGATGGCCTCACTGAAAGGTTATTACAGAACAATACATTATTTAGATGCAAAGACCTGAGGAGGCTGTATGAGAGGAGATGAATGGCACAGATTTAATTACCTTTCAAGGCCCAGGAGTGTTATATTTACCTTGTGACAAATGGAAAAGCTCAGGTCTTTATAAATTTCATTAGAGCCTAAATGAAACAAAAATGCAGACTCAAAAAAGAAAGAAAAAAGAAATGTGGGCGAGCTGTCCCTTTTTTGCTGATGTGTTATTCTGCGTCTTTGTTGTTTTGTTCCCCTGGAGTGAATATGATTACGACGTCAATCTTCTGAAATTGCACACCTTCTCAGGGATTCAACTGGAGCTTTTTCATTTTCTTTTAAAATATTCTTAAATTTCATTCAACCTAACACATGGAAATCATTTTTGAATAATGTAACATCTGAAAGTCCACTGAAGGGGCATTTCAGAAGTGATTGAGGTTAGGCCGAGATTGGTATTTGTTTCAGACGTATAATTTATGTCAATAATTTACATGCATACTAAGACCAAAGAATGTTTTGAGGGTGAGTTGGTCATAACCCGACTGATTGCATCTCATAGAAGACTGCTGGCATGAGAAAACAAAATTGGAGTTAATAAAATAGGGAAAAAATACGCGTTAAGAGCTGTTGTCCTTGTTTTTGCGTGTCTCTGCAATTACTTTGATTCATATAAAATTACAGATTTGAGTTTCATTTCTGGTTTAAGGTGCGATCTGCAACTTTTCTAAGTGTAGGCCTGTTAATCACTTTTTAATGCCAATGTGCATACGGATTGCAGTTTAATTTAAAAAATTGACCTTTCCCAACTTTCTCGACAGCAAATAACAGCTTATGGACTGATTTTTACACGGAGAAATTGGGTCACATTTGCTGTAAAATTACAGAGGAGGTGATGTTTATACGCACTGCCTATGTTTTGCCCGCCTCTTTTTACTCCACTATAATTGCCATTGTCCAACAGTAGCTAACAGCATTAGCAGACTCCTTTTAAAAGATAATGTCAACAAATGCCTGGGTGACTGAAACAGTGAAGTGAGTGAAGGAAAGCTGCAATGATTCAGCAAGGGAAACTACTGCGATACTTGAAATGATGAAAACATAGACTGCATTCCGGGATAATGTCGAAACGTTTGTTCCTTATGACCTGTTGCAGTACATTGTATCTACTTTTTATCTGCATTATCTGTAGTCTAACATTACTCATCCCAATCCTATCATCTGTTTTTAACTGACACTGATTTAGGATTAACTCAATGTTGTCTCAATCAACTGCCAGACCTATGAAGAACATTAATGTTAGCTGACAATAAAAGTCTGAAACAGTAAGCACATTCAGCAAAATGTGAATTGTGATGGAAGCTATCACATAAATAATGATTTATTGATTTATTTATTTATAAGTATATAAATGATTTATTTATAAGGCAAAGGCTATTCCCCAACCATTTGGCAAATAGTGTCAATTTTTCCCAACCATTCTCAGCCAATGAAATAAGTGGAATATTTTGTGAGTGACATCTTTCAGTGAAACATTTTGGCGCCATTTTAATGGTCTCGTCTGGAGTGCAGCATCTTGAAGACAGCTGGGGGAATAAGAGCAACCTTCCCCCCTGTTCCACTAATGGTTGGGGGAATAAGACCAACTTTCCTTCCTGTACCACCAACGGTTGAGGGAATAGCCACTATTTATTCATAATGTCCCATCAACTTCACTAACCATATCATTCAGAAAAACACTGCAATTTTGTCATCGCTCAGCTTCTCATTGAAAGCTAGACAAACAGCAATTTAAAAAAAGCTGGCTAACGCCAAACATAAAAACTCTATAATTCGGTTTACCAGCATAGTTTTTGCTCTTATCCCAAAAAAAGACAATATTAAACCAGTATTCCTGTTTACATGCAGCCATGCACACTCCAAATGAAATAGGATTTTTTCCCCCCGGGGTCAGACTTATTCATCTGTGCAAACCACCATCTTGAAAAGGTGTTGCCATAATTGCACACATCCTAAAATATGCTGATATCCATGTATTTCATAATGTTTAAAAGTAGGAGTGCTTCGTCCATTTGAACCAGAAATGTGGGTTTTTCGTTTGTGCATCCATCCTTATGCCAGCCTTGCAAATTGTTCGTTAGTTTACTTGAAACACACAAAGCAGACTGTAACCAGGCAAAAAGTCTTGTGGAGCAAAATGCGGTATGGACTCCAAATGAGATGCATTCTGAATATGCGGAATATAACTCCGAAGAATGCACTTAAAACCCAAATTATGCTGGCATTTTCCATGTCTTAATCGGAAAATGCCACATTTGTGATAAGGCCTAATGTCCCAATGGAATATGCATTTTTTGTGATATTTTTCATTTCCAATTCTGAATATGTTCATATTTAAAATAATAGCAGAAAATTAGCGTGCATGTAACTGTAGTCAATGTGTTGTGCTGTGGTCATGATTCTCCGGAATGGACTGCTTCAACATCACTAGTCTACATTGTGATAGCTTACGATAATAGCTTTATAAACCCAATTTAAAAATAACATAACCTTAGTCAAAGTTGGCCTTCGATAACTGTGCAGCTTGACTACCTGGTCTATTCACTGTCTCTCATGTGAACACGAGGAGCAACTAAATGATCACTGTGGTTCACCTAATTACAACGAATGGTAGTATTGACAAGGAATTTCAGATTGTTGCACACAGACCCTTTATTGTATTCGACAGACATTAAAGATACCTAAAATATCTTTAATACCAAAATTATTTTAGCGTGGCGTGATCATTGACTGTCATGTTTCATTTTTAAATCAGCACAAGGTGCTTGTCTATGCAATTGTCTTAAGATCAAATAATATCTTGCACAGCAGCTGAGGCTGAAATGGTAACTTGTAATTTTATGTCCATTGTTGAAATTCAGTGTGCTGATTACTCTACATGACATTTATACTGAACATACATACATTAATTGCCTGTTGGTCATGTAGTTGTAAGCTACTCTGTTAGATTCTATGTGGGAATCCATGAAGTGGACTGTGGTCTCATGAAGAGACAAAATTTCATGGAGAACTGATTTTAGAGCAGAGCAAGGAATATTAAAATGCAACCTTATTTTGTGGGTTCTGCAGATGGGATAATTGTGAAACATGTTTACAGTGAAAACTGAAATTCATTAGAGATTTGAATAGCCCTGGTGAGTAAGATGCAAATATTTTGTTTTACACCAATGTACAACTACTTTTCATTCTCATTTATGTTTTGTAAGTCATGCATAAACATAACTTGAAGATTACATTACAAGTTTAAAACCAAAAGCATTGTCATAAATTAGGGCTCAGGAATTTTTATGTTTTGTATTTTTTTATGATCCAATCAAGCGCAGCAGCAGAGTAAAATCCAATAGGTTTTTTGACAGAAATATAGTAGACTGTGGGATCGGAGCCCAGAGGAGGATGGCACAGTTCAGCTCAGATGTAACAGGCGGAGCTGTGTGGGCATAGCCAGTGCCCGGTCAGCACCTATCTGAGATAACTTGCAGATGGAGTGCACACTACACCAGAGCCAAACGGTCAGATGGAGGAGCTTATGAGGAATGCGGTCCCAATCCTGATGACCGTAGAGGCTTGGGAGCTTGTTCCTAAAGGCCCAGTCATACAGCGAAAACGCATGAATTACGCACAGATTTTCGTTTCTGCGCGGAGCGTACGTCGTATGCGTAATTCGTAGGTGGAACGAACGTGGACTGTCAGTGATTGTAAGTGGATGTGCGTCGAAGGCGGTTTGTGCGTGATTTTGAGTTTTGAACGGTTCAAAAATTTTCCGACGCACAACTGTGCGTTGGTGTGCGTAATTCATGAGTCGGCATGCGTAGTTTATGCGTCGAGTATGCGTAACTATGCGCGGGACACTCGTCGGCCGTCAGTGCTTATGCGTCAGAACTGGTTTGAATCCGCGCACGTCCACGTCCGTCCACTGATGCCCCACGTTCATATCACGCATGAAATGCGCATGCATCACGTTCATTCCACTGACATTCACTGACAATACGTGAAGCGTTCGTGTTTGGACGTGCTCCGCCGGTGATTCATGCGTCGGGCGTGCGTCGAATGTTCGTGGAATACTGCACCGTGTTTGCTATTATGCGTCGACGTGCGCGATATGTCAGTGATTGTAAGTGATACATGCGTGGTTCATGCGCGATTCATGCGTGATTCGTCCGAGATTTCTACCCCCGACACCCCGAAAAATTGGTCAATTTCTCAACGCACAAGCACGCACAAACCCAATCTGTGTGTGATTTGTGAGTGATTCGTGCGTGATCGGCTGTGTGACTGGGCCTAAATAAACTGGATGGAGGAATATACTAGGAGGGGATTAACAGGCACACAGTCCCTATCCTGGAGACCATGAGAAAGGCTTGGGAGCTAGTTTCTATCAACAAAACAAGGAAGAAACCTTCCATGTATTACTATCATTAAAAAATGTTTTACTTTTAAAAGACAAAGAATTTTGCTTGTAAATACTGACTGGTTCTAGAGTGCATAAAGCAAGTGACAATCCAGTGACTTACAAACTCAAACTCAAACGTGCACTTTGAGATTTGCAGTCAAATGTAAAGTGCGTTATAAATAAAATCTATTATTATTATTATTATTATTATTATTCAAAGGAGGGTTATGAATACATCACACACACGTGAGGCAGGGCAACAATGAAGTAAGGGTAAGACGCTGCCAGGATAAGGGAAATAGCAGGATACAAACCATGGATGTATTATAAGAACTGGATACTGAACCGAAAATGGCCCATTAATTTCAATGGAAATTACTCAGCGGCGCAGCACACCGACATGGGGCCTTATTTCCGGAGTCACGGGGACATGTGCTGAGTGACGTTTAGTTCACACGTGCGTAATGTGGAGCTCATGAACGCACTGACGCCTGAGGTATCTATGACAATGGTTCATGCCCGAAGCACTCCCACACAGGATGCGCTTTCACGACCAATGTTCTCCGGAAATATAGCGAACTATGTCCACCGCGAAACCCATGCAACAGCTCTCTACCGAATGGGCGAACATAGGGCTGCATGCATTTGGAGAAACGAAAACCTCGGCATTAGATGTCTTTAAACGCGGTATACATTCTACAGCAAAAAGCTATAATGAGCAAAATGCAAACAGAGTAGAAGTATAACCTGTTTTCTTCATTGATGCCCTCCTCCAGAGACAGATGTATCGGGTAGAAGGAACCCTCCAGTACTGTTTCATTCGGAATAATTCCCTTTGACCGCGTCCATACAATATGTATCTCGTAAATGAAACTGAACACTTCAGGCCGGTTTTGAGTGTCTTTGTTTCTTTGATATCGCATCATTTTCAGCTGCGCAACCATAGCCAACATTCGAAGAACACAACCGACCTTACTTTTACGCTTAGCTTTGTATCCTATTCTTATTGTTCGATCAATGTATTTCAGTTATTGAGGAAAGTTTAAACACTCAGGAATTGGATAAGAAACGAGTCTATCAATACATAATTACAGGGGAAGCTTCACGAGGGCGTGAACTATAACTGTAGAGTTACGCAGTTGAATCTGAGTATATAATTGAGTGACTGGCTATCACAGTACTTTGGTGGATAGAAGGGAGCGCTGAATTTGTCAATGGAGGAATATACGTGTTAATCCATGGGAGGGAGCGACGCATATTTTGTGTGTGATGACTGTAATTGACAGTAGAATGTGAGAGAATCAATACTATGTCGGATTTTTTGCTTCACAAAACATATTTTTTTAACCACTAATTGGAATACTGTTGGCTCACTGTAGCTAAAATGGTTGCTAATTTTTTTCTGTCGCAAGGGATAATTTTTTAAAACTACTGGATCGATACTATGGGCAAGGATATTGACCAGTTTGCACATCAGGCTTAGCTGAGGAGTAATGCAACTCCTGAAAAACAGGGATTGGAGGGAGCTTCTCCATACTCTAAATCGTGTTTCAGCTCTGCCTGCTTGTGAATATTCAATAGCTGATCCGGGGGTGCCATCTCGTGGTCGAGTACTGTAAATAAGCGCTTAAATTTGCATATCTATAGACGCGAGGGTCTACATCTGCAGAAAGGGACTAAGAGAACACGCTTAGAGACAAGGTCCCCTTGATGTTCGCGTAGTCTGGATTAAAATAAAAAATGTTATCGCTGCTGTGGAAAAAGGCACCGATGTATTAAGAGAAAAAATCAACAGATTATATATTGATAATTTTTGGTAGTCAAAAAGTGTATTCACAGATTTATCAGTGTCTTTTTCACTTGTTCTCTATGGAAAAATTTCTTTTCCCCCCATGGCATCACGTGACTTGCGATATCAGCCTGACTGCTAAGCCCTTGTCGACGTGCACCTCAGCCCTGGTTCAGTATCCAGTTCATCCATGATACAAACCATGAAAAAGAGACAATGCTTCTGATAGGCATGCTAATTGCTGAATGGGAGGAGCCACAGAAGGCATTCACACGAGGGCTTTGACAGTATTTCTGTCTGGCATGAGAGGCATCTTCCTGTCTGATGTAGGATTTGTATTCATCATATAAACCACATTTTAACGTTCGTTAACTCTCATCTAGTTCTGCATTTTCAAGCCCAGCCAATTCATACTCTACCTGTCTCTTAACACTAAGGGAAAAAAATGACATAACCAACGTAATCAATGAAATGGAAGGCAGTCAAGGCACTATGCTTTATTGCAATTTGCATGCATGCAATGTTTATTTTATGCAATGCACTGTAAACACATGGACATCTGACAATGCTTGGTAGAGGCAAAAATTGCCTCCATGTACGCTGAAGTGTTGCAATTCCTTGGAATGAAGTGTATTTTTTTCCCAGTGTAATCAATCTCTCTTTGGGTTGAACAGCCATTTCAAAAATATACCAGCATAGACATGCTCTTATCTGAGCTGAGATTGAGTTGTGGATTTTCACTCTAGGTTTATGATATGAAGATTGAGTCTTGATTTATACCTAGAGGATAAATGTAGGAACAGTGTATCCAACAGAATTTGCTATTGAAGTATATGATAAAAAAAGAAACCTGAATATGTCATCTCACGCTGCCCGGAGACATTTCTGGTTCTTGAGCAGAGGCTTGGGACTCAAATAACTGAGTCACCTACCTTCAAAAGGGAAAGATATTTAAATTCAATTTTTGATTAAAAAAATCTCTGATGAATCCATTACAAAATCATGGGATGGATACAAGGGGATTAGGCAAGGATAATAATTGCTGCACAATTTATACACCAGATCTTTTTTCAGCCTATTGCTAAAAATCCCCCCGCAAAAAATGCAAAAAACCATGGTGTCCTCTTGGAATGGTGAACAAGAGAGATGGCTCATCATACATTGGCAAACATTTTACTGAACTATTCACTGAAAAGGCTGGGATAGACCATCAGACAGACTAAAGCAAATCAGGGGACATGAATCCCTAAGTGCAGGTTAGGTGCAGCTCAGCAATTTGTCATGTGACTGGGGCAAGTTGAGGACCCTGACTGGGGCTAAAAAGATTTGTGGTTTGAACCAGAGCTTCAGTCCAGCCATGATTGGAGGGCACTTGTTGGATCCTTGAAAGCAAGCCCTCCAATTCCATTGTAGGAGTTGCACCTGAGTAGTCTATTTAATCAAGGGTAAGTTACTTTGGATTAACATAACAGCTAAATAACTTCAATGTTATCATCAAATGAATTAACGAAGATGAATATGCTTTCCGGCTTCATTTATAAATTGCATATATGCATGAAAAAGATACACTGCAAGGATCAATAGAAACAAACCTGACATTAAAAAAGAAACAAATTTAATGGGACAAATGACATATGCAAAATTTCAACTCAATGATTTATTAACTAAAAATGGGATAGTTTAGCTTACCCTCAATACTATCATTTTGGGTATTCTGTCACCATATGCCATTTTCTTTTTTTTTTTGAAAGTTTCATTTTTAGGATGAAACCAACACAGAATTTTGTGAATACAGATTCTGATCTTTTTGGAAATATCAGAGACTCCAGCTTGATTCAAATGGTGCAGCAATTTCAGATTTGGTTGGTAGCCAAAGCAATACAGATTATTGTTTTCGTTTAATTTTTTTTCTTCATCTCACTAAGTCCAGCATTTCTGTTCTGCTGACAACTGGCAGTCCATCACCATGTAATAATGTAGATCAAGAAATAACAAAACGTTCTGCCAGGAAATTGTTCATTCAATCACTAAAATTCAAATAGGCCATTCAAATACGGTAAATATAAAATGACACAAGTCATAATGTGAATAATAACATTATCTTGGTTTCTCTCTCACGCACATTCCTGCAGAATGCATCTTTAAAAAAAAAAAAAACTTTTTTTGATGGTTGGCTTTTCTTGCTAAGCTTTCCCCAAACGCCCTCAGTATTCTACATCTTTGCACTTCTTGTACAGCAACTGTGGTCCGCTACCAGCGCCAGCATGCTTTGTTCCTTCTCACTTTCTTAAACTCCTACCTCAGGCACCAGGCTGATGATTGACAGGTCTCAGGGGAATGTACCTTTGATATCTTTCAGTAAGTACATAGCATCATGTTTTGCTGCTTTATGTAAGTTCACACAACACGTGAAAAAGAAAACTGGTTTCTTTCAAATTGTTCACATATATTGAAATTTAAAGATTTTTTGAACTGCCTGTTTCAAAATATATGGAATGTGGATCCAAAATATTTTATCTAACTTGAAGCAGTTGTGTAACAGGTCAGGTAAATGCCTTCAAAAACCCAGAATCCTTTGTTAATATTTGCACCTACATCTCTGCCCTACAGTGTGATTTTATTGCTGAAATAGCAACGTAGGCAAAGCTTTACCTGCACCTTGCAGTTGTACCATATGCTGGCCTCTGTGTGGACTCAGTGCCCTGAAGGGGTTAATGAATTTCTGTGGAGAAGCCATTCAATCGCTGGTGTAGTTGGCAGTAGACAGGCTTGGTGTGTCTCCATTTGGTCTCCCACTGCTTGGATATGGCAGGACTCGGTAGGGTGCTGTTGGACGATTTGCTTCTCCCCAAGGGGTCTAAACGCTTCTGAGAATGGAAAGCTCATAGGCCTGCCTTCACCGATTGGGGAAAAAAAAAAAAACTGGTGAAACTGCTTTCATTTCCCATAGTAATGAGAAATGTAGCGTTCAAATTGTAGCATGTTCCTTTGCTTTCAAATGTGAATTGGTTATATAGTGCTTTGAGGAAACACACACAATGAATGTAATTTTCTGGTTGCTTGGAATGATTGCATAACCTACAAAGTTTGCTATCTGTGTCTTATTGCAAGCACATATGCCTTTTCTCACTTAAATTGAGCCCTTATCCAGTGTAATGGAGTAGTGTCAATTTCAAAGCCAGGTTAAGGTCAAGTGAATGCAAAGCAGTAGTACATCTAAACTAGCAACATATTCCATCACAATTAAAGAGTTTTATAAATTAACCGTGTTAGTTTTACCTTTATTGTCATAAACCTCTGCATTGACTATAACTTGAATTACAGTCATTGGTCAACCTCTGAACATGTTAGAAATACTCATTTGCATGATATCAATAGTTTTCTCTTTTTTTTCCGGTTGTACCTCACTGTTTGTTAATCTGTGTCAGGTATGAGTTGACTGTGATTGCTTGTGTATGCATTGCTTCTATAAGAAAGAGGCAAGTGGATATTTAGCATCAGGTCATGAGAAAAATTCCTGGCTATGAAAGCATGAAACAACATTGACTGTAGTTCAAATCACTGCTCTGCACCACAGCATCATTACTCTCTCTTGCTGTTTTGTCACGAGCCAAATTAGCTATTAATGAAGTCCAGCATGCGAACGGATTGAAAAAGTAAACTTTTAGTTCAGCGGATGACCAACTGGTGACTGTGTACAGGATGACTGTTTTGATTCTCCTGTGCACTGTCCTACATGATTAACCATCATACACCAGTTAATATGGACAAAGACAGAAAATTCAAGTAGACGAGTGCTATAAAAGATTTAGCGGAGCATTCTTTGATATATTATCTCATATGATATTGAAAATATTTGTTTGTGTTGAGTTACGTGCTACTCATAATTTATGTATCAGGTTATAATCTACCAAATTTTAGATGGGAAAGTTTGAATCGAGTCATTACACCAGACCAAAAGCAACAGAATTGAAGCGGTAACAATTAGCAGTGGTCCAACCATCTACATTCCCTGACCTCTTCAGGCAATGAGCGGCAGCTCTTTCCCTCATCCTGAAAACCTTTGGATGGAGATGCCAGTCACCTCATCTTTTGTGCCTTAGCTGCACGACCTATGTGATTAATTGCTCTGTCCACCACTATTACAGAGGCTAGTATCATTTATCTTGTTTAAGCTTATGTATGTGAATTGTCCCCATGTGCTTGGGGGGGGGGGGGGGGGGGCGCTCCGGGGAGTGAGGCATTTGGGAAGAAGCTGACCTCAGCCATGGCTTCATCAGGGGAAATTAATTTCCTCTCAGGTACCCAAACCTCTCTTTGTAAATAGCAGTGGCAGTGACAGCTTGTTTGCAATGAGATAGCTTCCCATTCAGGCCCTTAGCTGGCTATTGATTTCCCTCTGCCTACCTCCACAGGCATGATGTACGGCTCCCACTCAAAAATATGACTGTGCCAATTGCACTGGCACATTTGTTTCCCGAGCCCACGCACCCCATTCATTTTTGGAGCAAAAACATCATAGATTATACATTAAATTCCCTTCTACTTGAATATTAGTAAGCTTGGAACCATTTTCCAGAAGTTATTTCCATTTCTATTCATTCCAGAATGGTGAAATTGTTCCACAACAAAGTTTGCATTTAAATATTGCATTTCAAAAAATATATGAAAAGGAGAAGGGACAAAAACTGAGGAGCAAAAGTAGGCAAAAAAAAAATCTTTTTTTGCCTCACTATTCTATTTATTTATTTCCAGGCATTTGAATGTCAGTACTTTCTAAATAAACCAGACTGCTCAAAAGACTGACTTTCACTTCCTGTTTCAGTGAAAAAGGTTTTTTGTTTAGCAAATTCCTACATTATCTCTCCAGTCCCCAAAATGGAAAAAAATCCACTTTATAAAGTCAGAGAGAGACTCGCTGTGCATTTTAAAGACGAGTTAATCCAGCATGAGAAGAATGGGAGGTGATAAGCGACTTCACCCACTGTGTCAGCTGGAATAGAAAAGCAATCCTTGTTTCAGCCTATGAATGATGGACAGATGAAAGTAGCTTAATGATATTCTGTCGGCAACTAAAAGCTTAGCATTAAACATTTGCATAGTGATTGTTCTGGGCCGCGCTTCCCTCCTACTAACACAAAGCAATTATTACAGTTTACCAAGACTTGGCCCCTTTGTCATTATGGAAAATCATATCACTGTGGGAGTCACAAGTCCCCCCTGCATGCTAACAGACAAATCCTCTGCATGTGGCTTACTAAACACTGTGTTGTTCCGGAAACACATGAGGCTCTAAATTCGTAGACCAGGCGCAGGCACGGCGAATGGGGGGTGCACCGCGCCAATAGGGTGTGTCCAGACGTATGTTGCAATTTCGTTCCCGGCGTAGCCTGGCGCAAGTACTCCTCTGTCCCGCCTCGGTCCCTCCCATACACTGTATAAAAAGATGGAGGAAGCGACCATGACATCACCCATTGGTTTCAGCATACCATAAAGGAAGCCTCGATTTTGGCAATTTGAATTGCGCCATGTTGTCATTTTGAAGCCGGATGTGATTTCTACTGGAGGAGAGGGAGAATCAAGATCCGAGGAGGGATGTGAGAGATGGATCTAACCGTATCGGACGAGGACCAGAGAACAGCCATGCCTCTAAAGCATATTCTGGCTTTATTCTTTATTCTAGTCTACTTGGGACCGTAATGTACAAAAATGAACATTATGATATATCAAAGGAGACTTGAAACTTGCTACAGCTACCATAAGATAATGTGAAAATTATTATTTAAATAAAAAATCAGGTGGGAACTTAGGGTCATTTTCTCATAGACTTCGATAGCATTGAACTTCTTCTGCAACCACCGACGTCGCCATCTCCTGGCCATTACATAGAATGCCATTTTATGGTACTTCCGCATGGGCTTCTTTTTTCAGACCAGAGTGCTGCGTCCATCTTTTTATACAGTCTATGGTCCCTCCTGCCGGCACAAGTGGCAAAGAGGGAGGAGAGAAGGCGTGTTTGGGTATAACACAGTCGAGTCAAATCTTCACCAATCAAATGAGCTCCTCTCCTCACCTTTAATGTGTTGGAATATAGAATCCTCTGTCCTATATCTGCATGATGCGTTAATGTTTAATTTTACTTTGCTGCTTCAGGCATGTTTTCTGCACCGCTTACGTAGGCTATATATTAAGCAATACGAATATGAGTTAGCTGGCTAGCTAGGGCATTCGCAAATTATTACCATTAGCGAACTTGAATGGAATTTCAAAATGAAATTACGTCAGATCATTCAAACTTATGAAGTTGGAATGAAATACAGCGGTTGCTCATTTATTTATTCTGCCTGCATTATTGGGAGGAGAAACGATAGATAGCGTGTTCCTGTTATTTCACCCTGTTGCTGCTTAAAATTTTGGGATTAACATGCATGGACAACAATGTGATCTTAACTCAGGGTGAGATCATAGCAATCAGGCTGTATTCTTTTCCCCCACTAAAAACGATAAAACCTAAGTGACAATAATAGTAGCCTAGTATTAAGCCGCTTGCACACTGGACGCAAAACGAATTTTTTGCACAGCAGATTGCATTGAATGCAGTGTTTTCGTGTCTGAAAATCTGACAGGGTTTTAACCCTTCAATGCCCAGACACAGACATCATTGTAGGAAAAATATCACCCAGTAATATTTTTGAAGTACTGAAGGGTGGTATTGAGATCCACTGTTCATCATTAGGTTTTGTGACAGCAAAATATACATTGCTGAACAGAACTTCTTCTAATTCCAGGAGTATCATATCTGATACAGCCAAAAATCAGCGACCCTCCAGAAATCAACACTCAAAATTTTTTATTATTTTTATGCTCTCTACTATCTATAGCTATCCCTTAACATGTATGAGAACAAGTTTTTGTGCAATATTTACCTTGGAATGCCAGACTACACTGCCAAAGTCCAAGGAAATTCATGAATTCCCATTCACATGGGAGCTACTACCTTGAAGTGAGTGACTAGGGAAGAGACTACTCCTGTAATATCGCTTCTTTCTTCCAGGTGGCAGCACTGTGTATCAGATATGATACAGTGTGCAGTTGTGGTTGTGTTGTATCTTACCAGGTGGGCATGGTCCTTCAAATTTGGTGTATCATATATGATACAGGGGGCATTATACGGTTAATGTATCTCCGTGTCCGACAGTCGGATGGTTTTAATATAACTCCGTGTTCGACAGTCGACTATTGTTTTTAATTTCTTCAAATCTACTGAATGTTTTAGATATTAAACGTGAATGTTTTGATAAGAGGGTTCAGTTCTTCAAGATGAGTACCGAGAATTTCAATCAATGTTTCTGTTTAAGCTCTGCTCAATAAAGTGAGTCAACATTGGCACAGGACAATGTACAATGCCTGTCAGACATTAAATGTAAAATACTCCATGTCTGACAGCCAAAAAAAAAAAAAGAGGACAATTAGAACAGATTGATAACAAAATAAAGAATAAAAAGAAACATTTTAACAATAAACAGGACATCTAATGAACACTGTGATTTATTTATTTGCTGGCCATCTTTTTTGGATGCTCTATTTGTTGGTGATATATTTTTATTCTTTATTTCATTATAAATCTGTTCTGATACCAATAATTTTACCTTTTGCTGGCTGACGGACATGAAGTATTTTGCATTTCGCCTCGGACAGTCTTGATCGTGCATGCGAGAATTTATTCACACTGTCAATGGTCATGGAATTAATTTGCTCACCAACTACAAGGACTATTTTTTCTCTGGTGTAGAAATAAACCGTGAATCTGTTCGATCCATCTGACTAATTTTCAAAAGAGAGACGGAATAAAGACTGTTGTCTATCTTCAACGGAAGAAAACACACAAATAAAAAGACCAAGAAAAGTCGATAGCTATCAATTTGCATTTTGTGAAGGTCAAACAAAAACATGGCCAAGTTTGCATGTCTAATAATTCCTGGAGTACTCAAAATATTTGAACTTTTATGACTTTCGGACACAGAGATATATTAAAACCCTGTGCGACTTTCGCGTATTTGCATTGACTTTGACTGTTATCAGTTATGCGAAAAATTAATTTCGCGTCCAGTGTCCTAGCGGCTTTACTGAGCATAGAACGCAAGCATTCCACATAGGCAGCTTGTGGTTGGCTGAGAAAGATGTGAAGTCCTTAGTTTGCATCACAGATTCAGCTGCGTTGATTAAGCCAGGTGGAGTTTCCATTTTGCGTGCAAACTGTCTTTAATCTGACATCAGGACAATCGATATAGACACTACAATTTATGTCCTGATTCAGATAGTTACATTTAATAGTGGTTGCTGTAATTATTTATTGCATTGAAATGTGCCTGACATTCTGGAAACCTTCCTGTGAGGTTTCGTTGACGTGTGAACACTGTGCGCTGGTCAGCCAAATTACCACTGCACAGAAAGTAAACCAGGTTAGAGCTGGCGAGTTTTCTGCGCAACTCCAGCGGAGACTTTTTCTACATAATTGTCACTGCATTTTGATGAATATGTGACACCTCCCTACTGCGCTGCCACACCCATCTCGGCGCACGTCCGTCTACCAAATTGCAAAAGTGGCTAAGCATGGTGTTGCACTGCACTAAACGACCACTGCGTGGGCTGCACCGGACAAAATCACCACAGCATGGGCTGCGCCACGCAACGCCACGCTGTGCCATCCTGCTCTTCGCCAAGAAATTAGAGCCCCATCGTGTTATTCTTCAAATGTTGTGAGGTTTTGGGAAAGAATAACTTGCCTCAGCATGCATTACTTTACTTTCTGGGTAATGAAGACTCACCTGGTGCAAGTGCTCTCCAATCATTCTTCTTCAAAGTGGAGTGAGTTAAAATTTGCCGCGTGGGCTGAACAACATTCTAACTAAGACCTTCTGCCCTCTTTGTCTGTGTAAAAGAAAATGTTCCACTTTGATGTTATGGATTTGCGGCTGGAGAGCACAGTGAACCACATTACACCCAGCAGAAAAACAACGTCTTCTCCGCCAAAATTTTTTTTTCAATTCCTCTTCTCACTAAAAGCAGATGTCTACGTGTCTAACACACAGACTAGGATGGCCTCAAAGTATCAAGTCAGTAAGGCACATAAAAGATTTATTTTTTGGAGAGGATTATTTCTATCATACCATTCACTGAAGAATGTATACTTAGCGCCAATTTATCTCAGACAACTGACACGAAAGAATATCAATAGCATTGCATTTTCAAAACTCATTTTCTCATTTTCTATAACTGAGAAAATATCACCCCACACAATCATAATGTCAGCCTTATGGGGTTCTGAACACCGATAGTGCAAGAGCATTGCCTTCTGGGCCTAATTAGCTGAAATTGACTCGCATTACTGGTGAGGGACAATATGATGATTGCCAATATCTTGCTGAAGTATCGCTGGATTCCAGGTGAGAAAACTTCCAAGATAAACCGATGTTCCAATGCACCACATGAGCACTGATACACTGAGATAGTATGCATAAGTATCTAAATTTGGATGCCCAAAGCAGAAACTTTCTAGAATTAAATTGCACTTAGCATATGCAAGGCCAATATGTTTGAAAAAAAAAATTCAGCTATCTACCTGTATACTTTTTGTCTGAATGGAGGTTTGAAAGTAACATCCATATGGATCATATGGATCCATCTGATCCATTCAGATTAAGGCCAGAATTCCTGCTTGCTAATAATATAATGAATTCACCCCCCCCCCCCTAGTGGTGCTGATGTGTCTAGTACTGGTCTGTCTGATATTTTTCTGAGATTTCACTGTGCTCTGTGAAATACCCTACTAATGTTAACGCTTACTGATGATATTGTCCTGTGGATCTTCATCAAAAGGGCCACAGGAAGCGCAGAAGAGCCAGTGCGTCTGCCACACTGGCTAGCTCACAAGCAAACTCAGTTCTCCAGCCGTTCACTCCACAGGACTTCAAAAATGAGGAACGTTAAATGACCTGGCAATTATGACACCCCAACAATTTGTTATTTTGCTATCGATATCTCAGCACAGATATTGACGTGGCTAACCCAAAATTAAATGAACCACTTATGGCCTGACCTGTTTCAAGAGCAAAATATTGTTTTGCGGTGTAATTCCCAGCTAATTAATGTGATATGTCACACCTGAAAATAGCAAAAAGAGTAAAACCATTATGATAGGCTGGGATAAGTCCTTTGCATATTTCCCCATGCAATATTGGAGCGTGAAAACTAACCTTTAAAGAACCCGTGACGAGAATGCATGCGGTATTGTGCATATCATGGATTATTGTTGATGGCTTCCCTGTGTCTACAAGAAGTTTGGCATGCAGATGGACGCACAGAGCGTTTTGAGGTCACTGAAGTCACATATGACCCGCAACCAGCCTTGATAAGAGGTGGACCATTCGAATATTGTGTCCCTAGAGCAGTGGTTCTCAAATTCGGTCCTGGCGCCCCCCTGTGTATGCTGGTTTTCGTTCCAGCCGCAACTGCAATTCTAGGATTTTAACAAGCTGTTGATTTGTTTTAATTAGGTGCATTTATGCAAATATCCACAGGTTCCTCATTGGTGAAACTCTTAACACATGGAGGTAAAACCCGACAATTTACTTGGCAAACAATGGAGTCACACCTGTTGTGTTTTCTGTTGATTTTTTTTTTGGTTCAGGCAGATTATTTGGGAAAAACTCAAAACACCTGCATTCAGAAACCTAATTTGGAGCTTATTGATTTTCTCAGAGTCTAATTTGATCTGTTTAAAAAAGTTTTCACCTGAAAATCCCAGCAATATTGAAAATTAAGCACAAGATGTTCAAGGGTTTTTATTCTCCATAGCAGAATGGATGTGTCCATCCAAAAGTGACTTAAGATGGTAAATAACTACTCTAAACATGGAATGCTGCTAATTAAGACAAAGAAACAGCTTATTAAGATCCTAGAATTGCAGTTGTGGCTGGAACAAAAACCAGCATACACAGGGGGGCGCCAGGACCGAATTTGAGAACCACTGCCCTAGAGCCTCAGGGAGGTAATGATCATTAACAGCCACCATCAGATAATCAGTGAGGCCAGCACTGCCAATGGTACTGATCAGCAAAATGATTTTCCTCAATGATCTTTCACAACAGAAGGAAGATTAATATCTTGAGTTGCAGGGCTCCAATAAGCCACGAGGATTCAAATTTGTGGCACATATTGCCTGTAATTATTCATCGTATTTCACAGCACCTCTTGGTTATCAAAGTTTTGCCAACTGCCATTTTCCCCCTCTATTTGTATTTTCTTTGGGAAGCATATGCACTTTTGACATGCTGCCATGCTACTCATAAAACTTTGTCAGTTTTATTCAATAACTTTTATGGAATACAATCATTCTTTTTACAACAAATCAACATGATTACTGTCAGGAGTGACTGTGTTGTTTATGTACTTTTTTATGCTCATTTATTTTAAAAAAAAATGTTATTATTATTTACTAGCCGATACCCGCGCTACGCACGAGCTATATGCGTGGGCACTGGACGGAAATTAACTGGAGATTGAGGATGTGCCAGGTCACGGTCATAATAGAATTAATCAACGTCAACAAGGGACATGGTTTGGGGTCATATTTAACACGATAACAGCTGATTGAATTAGCCGGTTTTACTTGGAAAAATGGCTTCAAAATGCAGTTTTCACTTCATAACTAAGCTATGAAGCCTGGCGCATGGTCTTTGTCACACAGTAAAACCAGTGTATGCAGAAAACAGACTCATTACGGTAGTTAAGGAGGAGATGTGTGAAATCGTCAGCTTAGTAATAATATATAGATTTGAATTCAGCACCGTTTTTACCTAATTTAGAATTTGTTCTGGTCATTGACAGAACAGACATTGTTGCTTCTGTCACAGTCATAATAATAATGATAATAATATATATTTTTTTGGATGCCTCATCCACATTGTTGACAGTAGTTTTCATTATTGCAAACAGTAGTTTACATTTCATTATTGAAAATATCCATCAAAACGGCAAGAAATTTCCATTCAACTTTAGTAGGGGAAGTCAGTGCGCCATTGCTTCCCAAAGTTCCCATAGTGGTTAGCATTGCTGCCTCACAGCAAGAAGGTCTGGGTTCAAATCCTCCCACAGTCCAAAGACATGCATATCAGGTTAATTGGAGATGCTAAATTGCCCGTAGGTATGAGTGTGAGAGTGAATGGTGTGTGAATGGTGTGTGCCCTGCGATGGATTGGCATCCTGTCCAGGGTGGGTTCCTGCCTTTGTCCGTTGCCAGCTGGGATAGGCTCCAGCTCGCCCCGTGACTCTAGTGAGGAATAAGCGAGTATAGAAGATGAATGAATGATACAATGAATTTTAAAAATATATATATATTTAAATTAATTTTGTTGTTTGATTATAATTCCTTATTCATGTCCATTTTAAGTATGATAGAATATAAGATGCGGAAAATAAGTCTCTAAGTTGTCGCCACCCACGTTTCGCCTACTGTTTACATGTGCCTCATTGGACATTTATACATACACAAGATGGCGAAGCTATTCTGCCGTTTTCGCTTTGGTCCAGCCCACACGTCGTCCACCCTAGTTTTCTTATATTTCTGTGGTTATGACCTCTCGGTTACCAGCTACTACATGTTAGTTTGTGTGCCATGGTAATTAAAAATGCTCCTGGTTAACTTATATGCAGCAATTATGATCGGTATGCTTGTGTTACTTCAGTAAACATCAATGTCACAGTTTCATCATTACGTTGCTTGATTGTAGCCACTAGCCTGGAGCTTTCGCCCCTCCGTCATATACCAGTGCGGAGGCTGTTCATTTCTCCATGCTGACAACACACCACAGCTATGCACACGAACCAGCAGGTCCTTATAATACACACCGAAGCAGTCCATTAGCTGTTGGTCCACTTTCAGCTGCTCCTCATTGTCCATGTCTCAGACCCACCAAATTTCTACGGTCTCTGGTCTACACTTGGGCATGTCGACCCGTTCTGCAAATGTGTCTATATGGGTGGATTCTAGCTTTCCCTGCATCCTAGCTACAGAGTTGAAAAACCGCTCTACTCACCAACTGTTGCCGTAGCAAACTGTAGCCAATAGCAAATTCGTGCTTGAGCTGCCAAGCACTGCGTCCTCCTCTTTCGCCTTTGCGTTTATTAGAACAAGTTAATTTCATTAGATCTATACACATGTACTGCATTAGATTGCAGAATATGCCCGTCGATTCCTTCAGGAGACGCGTCAGTTTCACTCTGAAGAGTCGGACCAGGAAAACTGTGTTCTGCTGCCTCGTCCCGCCTAGATCCACTCTCCACAGAGCTGGCCAGTCAGAAGAAAGTGGGCACATAGGGAGTTGGGGCCATAGCAGAAGAGCCACCCCAATGAGGCGTTTCAGGCAGTGACTACTATGGACTACAAATGGGGTTTTTTGAGGATGGCAGTATGAGCGAACTAAGTACCCCTTTTTTATTTCGCGCGATCAGGAGTACTCTAGGGGAGTCAAAGGCCAAAATATAAACTTGGAAAAATAGCATAATAGGTCACCTTTAACACTCATACGTGCTCGATGATGAAGGTTGTGAATGAACAGTGTTTGGGGGGAGGGTGCTGTAAATGTTACTGTTATGCAGGTTCCTCAGATGTGCAAAGAAACTGACCCTTCCTCTGCAAAGTGTGGAGCTCAGGACAATAACCCCATGGCTGCAGACATGATTACGGGGTCGCAGGGTATAATTGCTTGCTCTCAGCTGGTTTTCTGACTCCACTTGCACTGTAAACGGTCTGCAAAGTGAAAGGAAAAAAATGAGCCCTGGCAGCCTTAAGACTCTATTGACAGGGGGGCTAGACTGCCGAGATTGGCAGAGGCATTACAAATGTGATTTATAGCAACAGTGGGTCTAGATTTATTTCTATGACATTTTTTTCTGACGAAGAAGGGATGTTTTCTAAAATATAAAATAGAAACATGAGTATCCATAACAATTTGATAAAGCTCAAAGCAGTTTTGCATTATAAAGTCTGGATCAATTAACATCCTCAATGTTTAGTATTAACTGAATGGACGTCCCCTGTTATTTTCCCAGATACTAAAATCAAGTTCACAGCCTGGATATGGCTTTATGTGCTATTTCTACACAACATGGTAATTTCACACCAGCTCATTCAACATCTCATTCCAAAATCATGAGCAACAAGCATGAAATATTCAGATCCCCCAACCATGGTTTTAGTGTTCTGGCCTAGAAAAGAAACAAAAAAGAGGGACAGACCGCTGGACAAGAGGACTGACAGGAGTATGAAAAGGCACAAAGTCACTGTAAGATATATCTTTATTTTAGACTTTGTGGAAAAATGCTGAAAGTTTTAGAAGTTCTGGCCTAGAAAAGAAGTGTGATGGACAGACACCTGGATTGATGGACAAGTGAAAGGACAACACTCATTCCTTTATCCCACTTCCACTTCATGGGGGCACAACAATATCGACCTGGTCCTCCCTTTGGTGCTACATGTAGCAGCCTTTGGTCTCCTCCTACATCTCCTGCTGGATGCTGCAGAGATTAGCTTCTATTGCTGCCAGAGAGGTTTTAGACAGACAGTGATAACATGATTATAACTGACTGGAAGTTGGATTTCATATTGTTCTCAATAGTGTTTAATGGGGATTTGGTCAGGGCTCTGTGCAGGGCAGTCAAGTTCTTCTGCGCTGATCTGTTGGAAGCACAGAATCATCGTGTCATTGTGGGCTGTAGTATGAAATTTTTCCTTGGAGGCATAAACCATGAAATTCAGCCCCAGACACCTGAGGTGCATCCACATATCTCTAGCCATTCAGTGCTATATATTATACAAACACTGTCCCGCCAAAAAAAAAAAAAAACTGTTTCACACTCTAATATCTTCCTGGACCAACTTTAGCTTTGATCATGGCGTGCATGTGTCATGGCATTGTTTTGACGGCATCATGCAATGACGCAATATCTATATCCCTCCAGATTAGCATTTATTTTAGTGAAATTGATGATTCATCAATATGCTTCCAGGTTCTAATTATCTGTTGGACAGTTCTTAACCCAATTTTAGTGATTTCACCTCACTTGTTTTCTTTGCTTAATGCAGGCCCATAATTTTCCCCACTTAAAACAAAGCAGCATCTTTTCCACCGACGTGGGACACATCTTTCACCGTGGTTGTTTTGAGTACTGAGAAGCTAAACACTGAATCAGTCATGGTTAAAATGATTGCTGTGAGCTGAAACATTTTAATCAATGCAACAATGATTTAGTCATAGGCTCTTAAGTATTTGCTTATTTGAAATGAAAACAGTAACTTTTTTTTGGCCAGGCAGTGTTAAGAGACTTTGTAAACCCCAAATCTTCAGATCTGAGGTAAGTTGAAGGGAGCGTTTTCCATTTCCCCAACTCTGCCATACTCGGACACAGTGCAGACCGAGCGCAACCCTTTTTGGGCCACAGTGGATTTCTAGGTGAAAAGCCCCTCAGAGTCCATCCATACATCACTGCTGATGCGCACCCTCAGAAACTTTACTTGACGCTTTGAAATGTTCCCTCATGTGAGATATAAGCGAGGAGGGGGGCCGTGAGCTCACAGCTACTTATTTGGCGCCATGGTGGTTGTTTTCACCCATCTCTGGGACACAAGTGGCACCCGGAGATATAACCGCAATCAGCCTCACAGCATGTGCCATTCAGGCTTTAATTTATTACTTTAAGCAGCATCTTAAACCCTTTACACCATTTTCTCTATAGAAGCAAATGTGCGTATATACAGCATATTTTTAGTTTAACACAATTAGTTCAACAGCTTAACCCTTTCAGCGCCGTGGGCAACTATAGTTGCCAAATGATGTAAGATATCAAAATCAGACGCTGTTGAAAACCGATCATGTGGCAACTTAGCTCTTTTAAACAAGTGACCATATGATAGGTTTAAACAGCTCAGGCTAACTACATTTTTAATTCCTTGAAAATGTATTCAATGCTCAGATTTGAGATGAGCATAATTTCAGTAAACAATTGAATTCACGCATTATAAAGCATCAAAAAATGTGTCCAAAAAAAAAATGTGATGTGGAGGATGAAAGGACTTTTCAAACCACTCCTTTTTGATTTTGTTTGGATCTTTTATATTAAAACTTTTTTGGAATTAAGATTGTAAATACCCTCAAATTAAAACTGAGAGTTATTTCAAGCAGATGTTGATTGTTCAATTGAAGACTTGCATGCAAGAAGTACCTAAGTCATATTTTTGAAAAAATTGAGCTGGTGCCAGTTCTGGATTCTGTGCTGATAAAAGAATCATTTGATACCAAAATTAGGGGGGAAAAAAAGAAGTTCTTCACCGTTGTTTATTGTTATATGGTGTTTCCGGAATCCACTAAAATTTTCTACAAGATGTACTCAAGTCCATAAAATTTATGCAATAAGTGCCCAAGTCCATTAGCCTTACTCCACCAGCCTTCGTACTTCCGTTTAATTTCATTTCGCTGCATTACTCAGTCTGGTCACTTGGAGCTCTGCCTGGTTTACCATGGCAGAAAAGACGTCGGACCAACCAACGAACAGAAGGTGTGGCCGAGAGCCATGATGTGGCAGCTGCGCCGAGTTTGAAATTGTAGTCTACGAAATCAACAATGGCCACGGACATAGATACATGGGAGGCCATTTCGCTCTGTTGTGGAGAAAATCCCAGATATCAGTAACTTATGGCCACATCAAGATGAATGTTTGGTTAGTTTTTTTTAATGGAAATGATGTTGTAGTGCTACTGCCTACAGGTTTCGAGAAAAGTTGTCATATCCACTTAATATCCATCATGAAACATATGAAATAAGCACCCTGTTCATCCCTGTGAGAGAGCCAAACCACCTCAGCTAGCTTGTAGTTTCTAGTGTTATATTGCTTGCGAATTTCACACTATTTGAATTAGCAGCAAACTTTTTAAAAGCCGTTTTTTTGCTCATGTCAGACCTCTTCGCTGTCTCAGTGGTATTTTCTCATTACCCGTGAATGAAATAGCTGTCTGAGTCAGCCAAACTCTTAAAGCCAAACTGTGTCACTATAAAGTTAGATAGCGAGCTCGGTATGATGTTAGCACAAGTATGGTTAACAATTCAGTTTTCGTATCAATGCAGATTTCGTCCTAATGTAAATAATGCATTATTCTCGCCTTATCAACGCAGATTTCGTCCTAATGTAAGTAATGCATTATTCTCACCGACTCTGCCGTGGTTTCTGGTCTCTTACGTTTTTTTTATTTAATAGTATTAGCAACAGTATCGGCAGGAAAAACGATAGCTGAACAGTTTGTTTCATGTAAGGAGAACAGAAAGAGAAAGAGTGGTTCTTTTAAGTGAATGAGTAAAGGCTAAAATTTGGTAAATGGGCAGATTTTTGAGTACAGTATTAACTTTAATGTATTGAACAGTTTGTTATCACTGCATTCCTGGTATGAAGGACTGTGTTTACAGTGGAAGTACTGGGCGGCCGAGCTGGCACATAACATACGTCATCGCCAAACGTTTGTGATTAGTTTATAGGTACACCAATGATTTTAAACTTCAGACAAGCGCCCACCCACCAGGAGGTAAACACTTGTCAATGACGACTGCCCAGACTCTGTTTACGAAGGAACGCGAAGTAGCAGAGTCTGGTTTTACCAGGCTACAAGTCCATGACAGGCCAATCAAAATGTCAGAATTGACGGTTACCATGGTTACCAAGGGAATGTTCATACTCCAAGAAGTAGATTTTGCTGTTATAAATGTTACATAAGTTCGGATTTTGATGCAAATTCTTCAAGTAGAAGGGAGGTGTTTGAAAGACTACTGGTTCTCCAAAATTAGGTTTTTCTACATTTCTAATGTTTGTTTCTGATTGGTCTACGTGACTTTGGATTTTACCATGTTTTATTAGTGTTAAACAAGTAGTTCTGTTCACCATAGAGGCACAAAAGGGAGGAAGCTTATCTTAAATAACATGTTTGTCTTGAAAACTAAGCAATAAAGGGTTTTTGGTATTAAAAGTACTCAAGTCCATGATCTTTCCACAAAAAATAGCTAATTCCAGACATTAAGCCTCAAACAGTACCTAAGTCCAAAACTACTTTTCTCGATTTCTCAGTGATGAAGGAGAATCATTCCACAAAAAAATGGTGACTGACCATGTTTAGCCCCTAGAACTAGCGCTCAAGTCCATAATAAGCTACCTTTTTGAAAGCTTTGATCATCAATATCTCAAAACTGACATTTTGTGACTTTAGTACTTGTTACACGCACATCTTCAGTTTCAAATCTATTTTGGTGGCTTGTAGAGAACCAAACTCACAAAAATTATTTTACTGGCCAAAAACTTATGGATCTGTCTCTGCATGCACAAGAATCCTGTCACACACACAGAGACACACACTTACGCAATCATGTAGTGAGCTGAATTACCATGCAAATAAAATTTGCAAAAGTTTTCTCGAAAAAGTATCAAATATGTGGCTATTATCTGTGGAAAAGAGGAATCTCCAAAGCCAGGTCATTCTCAAATGCTGAAATGATGTCATCATTAGGCAAGGCACATTTTGATGAGCCTTCTTTTGCCTGTAGCACTGCACCAGAGCGTGGATCAGTTTTTGCCCAGACAGCCCCCCCAATGACAATGCAACTGCTCTGCTCTTGTCCCTTTTTCACCCATTTTTGTCAACAAACTTGTCCCACATTTCCTTTCTGAAGGCTTGCCAACTTCAAAGGGCTAAACAGTTTGGAAAATGAGGAGTGAAATATGTAAGCAAGAGGATATTTCTCGTCCATTCATTTCAGTGTGAGGAAAGCTCCGAGAGTGAGAAACTGTGTGTATGATAATGTGTGCAGTGCTAGTACATCAATATTTATACTGAAATCTGGAATGCAAAGCATATGGTTCTTGTGACTGCCTACCATGAAACAGAAAAGCGAGTCGAGGGGATCGGGTCATGTCTGGGTGCGCTGTGCGAGCCCTGATTGACATGTGTGCTGTAAAGGAGGAGCCTTTCATGTACATGTATTGATTTATTTATCTTTGTCTCCAAGCAAAAGATATCCCCTCCATTTGCACATGCCAGGACTGAACTGAATGCATGTTCTTTCATCTCAACCTCAAAAGGGGGAAAAAATGGCCACAGACATCCTCTGGCTTGCCAATATCCACGGGAAGCAGGGTTTTTTTTTTCTTTAATAAATGAAAGCCTTTATCATGTTGTCCCCAGGCAAACATGACTAATGGCAGCTCAGGTGTGTTGTTTCAGGATGGTCTTTGCGGCTTGTTTTTTCATCCTCTCATATTTTGAAGGACGGCAGAGTTAACGCAGTTTTTTTTTTTTAATGCTCCGACTACTTCCCCATATTTGAGTTGGTGGCATGAATAAAATTATGACGCCATTTCGCACTCAGACGCTTCCAGTCTATCATTCACATGAAGGCTGCCCTCCATTTTCCTCAGCTAAATCCGTCATCACTGCGCTGCATCATTTATTTAAGGTTTCCTCTTTGAGAAAAGGGCTGATGGGGCATTTTTCAGCTTCTACCCCCCTGCCCCCCCAACCTCACCCCTCCCCCTCTAGCTGGCATTTGAAATGAGAGGAGGGACGAGGGGAGTTCTCTCCAGTTTGTGAACCATGCTCATATTTCATCCATCCAGCAGGTTGCCTTATGGCCTTCAAGCCAGCGGCAGGAAAGGACAGCGGGACCCATCAGTGTAATTATGTCTCCGGGCTTTGCCGTTGAGGCTCTGTGAGTGCACTCGGACATGTTCCTGCACCTTACAACCCACAAGTGCACTGGTTGAAATGCCAAATGAGCAGCTTGGAGTCATTAAAGCTCAGTGAGGCATTTCGTACACTCAGCTGACATGTTGCCCAAACAGTGTCACAGTGCACGGCAGTATGAGTCAGCGGCATGAAAATTTATCTCCTCTTCACAGCATTTTCTCAGCATTTCATTCCACATCTTCCCACCGCACATATTAGCAAGTCTTATGAGAACTGGAATGTGAACAATTTTGAATGCATTATTGCTCCAGATTTTATAATCAGTTTTGGACTGATAGCAAATTCAGATCATAAGGTTGAATACTGGTTCACAATCCTCTTATTGGGGACCCCTGATGTACTCCTAATGCAAACAATCAAGCCCGGGATTAGTTGCATCAGATACATGCTTAAGATGAAACACACTAAATTGTCACAACCCTCTTGTGAATGCCTTTTGCTTCCCTTCCTATTCAGGAACTTGTGTGTCCATTAGAAGTATGTCTCCTTCAATTGGGTTAGGTCTTGTGTGTTTTCCCTTCCCAGGCTGTGTCCTGTTTCATGGTTATTTCCTGATGGCTATGTGACATCTATTTTAGCCCCTTGCTTTGAGTTGCAAGTTGGTTTGTAATTTGCTATTTGTGCTTAGAAGCAATCAGTATTCCTTGAAGAAACTTCTCGTCTTTATGAAGGGTAATGTAATCTTTATAAATGTGATGCCATTTTGCATGAAAACTATTCACGAACGCTTCTCTTGCTACTCAGTTATCTTGAACAAACCTCTATGTCTACTCCGGGTTCAAGATGTAGATCACGTTCAACTCAACCCAGCTAAAGTCAGTTCCTCTGTCCAGTTTAATAGGAACAAGCTCCCAACCTTAATCAGGGTCCAAGATTGGGACCGCGTTCATGCAAACCCTCCCTAAGCTCCCAATCCTTCCACGGTCATCAGGATTGCAACCAAGTTCTTCTCAAGCGGCTCCATGCTCCTGTGGGACAGTTTGATTCTGGCAAAGTGCGCACTCCACCTGGCTGTTATCCCGGAACCCACTGACCAGGATTGACAGCCCAGCTCCACCTGCCACATCTGTGTTGAAGTGTGCTCCCCTCCTCTGGGGTTCCCTCCCCAATTATGCTGTACTGCTGTGAATAAATCAACCTAATTGATTGTACTCTGCCTGCACATTTAATTCCTTGTCTGGAACATAGCATAAAATATACAGATCTGGCTGGAGGTGATGTCAAACTGTAAGAGGCAATCAGAGGTGAATATTGGCTAAATGAGACAATGCAGGTTGTCAGTGTAATGTGAATTAAGACTCCTCCCTTCTCAAGTAACATATCAGCTACCAAAAATGACCTTTTGCAGTAATAGGACAGACCCTGCCCAAGTATAAATACAGCCGGAATTCCTTACCCTATATTTCGAGAAATGCATTCACATTTTTATTTGCTGACAATCTCCAATGCATGGAAGTGCCAGGTCAGTGGTAGGAAAGGAAAATGTAATTATCTTTTCATTAATTATTCAGGGAGCAGGAAGGAAACAGGATTTCACTCAGCAAGCAGAGAACACAGCTCATCTTTATGCTGATTTTGATGTTGTTGATGGTGCTGAAGACAGTGAGAACAATCATTTTACACTGCCCTGACTGTTGAGTTTACTCCAAAGGATTTACACTGCCCTGACTGTTGAGTTTACTCCAAAGGATTTACACTGCCTCGACTGTTGAGTTTACTCCAAAGGATTTACACTGCCCCAACTGTTGAGTTCACTCCAAAGGATTTACACTGCCTCGACTGTTGAGTTTACTCCAAAGGATTTACACTGCCCCGACTGTTGAGTTTACTCCAAAGGATTTACAATGCCCCGACTGTTGCGTTTACTCCGAAGGATTTACACTGACTGGACTGTTGAGTTCACTCAAAAGGATTTACACTGCCCTGACCGTTGAGTTTACTCAAAAGGATTTACACTGCCCTGACTGTTGAGTTTACTCCAAAGGATTTACACTGCCCTGACTGTTGAGTTTACTCCAATGGATTTACACTACCCCGAATGTTGAGTTCACTCCAAAGGATTTACACTGCCATGACTGTTGAGTTTACTCCAAAGGATTTACACTGCCCCGACTGTAAAGGATTTACCCTGCCCTGACTGTTGAGTTTACTCCAAAGGATTTACACTGCTCTGACTGTTGAGTTTACTCCAAAGGATTTACACTGCCCCGACTGTTCAGTTTACTCCAAAGGATTTTGAATAAACTACACATCAGAATATTCTCAAATTCAACTCATCATGGATGTATCGAAAATGTGGACGGCCATAGAAGTACTTTATGATGTCTCAGTTCATTCAGTTCATTTACCCTACCAGTCTATTTATGGAACCTGTGCAGTTTAAAAGATTTTTTTTAATCTCATTTGATCAACTCATACAAAAAAAGAATGAAGTAGAATTTGACCTGAGCTATATGACAAAAATTTGGCAATGAAATTTTGCCACAAAAATGCTTTTTTTGAGAGTCAATGACGCACCAGGCTAAATTCACCGTCTGTATTCGCAATGTTGTGAAATGGCATTTTAAATTTTGGAATAAGACTGTGGACAGAGAACTGATAACATAAGGTTTCCAACTGAGAGACCTTTTCAAGAAAGCAGGTGTTCACAATTTGCACTAATTAGTTAGCACTTCAAGCTGTCAGTCTTGAAACCGACTGCTGTAATTCATAAAGATTTAATTTCCAATCAGGGAGTGAGTGTAAGTGTCAGGGAGTCAGTAGTTGAGTACGAATAGTGTAGTCTAATTAAGGTCTTTGAGCATGAGAAACAGCCACGTGAGTGTGGATGTAAAGAAATCTGACAGAAATATCATTAACTGCCTTTCTACCCATTTCTAAGTCTGCACATATCCTGCATACATCACAGCATGTCAAAGCCTTTGTCAGAGCCCTTGAACAAACAACTGCTACTACGAAAGCTTTTGTGGTACACCTTGCCTTTTGAATTTCCATTGATTTATTATTTTCCATATACATTCTGTTCTCCTTGCACAGGTCTGATTTCTTGATTGGAGAGTAGATGAAAGGAAAAGTCATGTGACCTGTGGCATAGAGGATCTCCTCTCCCAATCAGCAGCGTCATTGCAATGGACTGATTAGGCAAAAAAAAAAAAAACACTGCTGCAGTGTCAGCACTAGTCCATCATTCCTTCTCGAGCATGAACTGCATCTCAGCTTGAACACAGGGGTGATAGTCCAACTATCCATCTGAGGTTATGATAAATTACTGGGGTGGCGCTGGCTCCAGGAAAAGGACATGGCTATGTGCAGCAGCTGTGAGCCAGTTGCACATTCAGACACATATATTTTCCCCAGCTTACAAACTACTGTAGCTATGGCATAAAAAACATATATATTTTTTTTTTTTTTTTTTTTTTTTTTTTTAAGGACGGCGTATTCATCAGTATGACAAAGTCTGAAGGCACATTGTTGTGGGGCCATCTCTCATGGAAATGAATTTCACACAATGCACCTGGGAGAGAGAGAATACAACTTTTGTATTGCACCTTGCTTTAAAATGAGTGATGAATGTTTGTTTGGGCAGGATAGAGCGCAGTGGGCAGAATTGCTACTTCACAGCATTAGGTTGTGCATTTGAATCCAGCCAAAAACTTTTTTGTTTACTTGTGAGTTTACTTGTTCTCCCCATGTTGGCATGGGTTTCCTTGAGGTACTCCAGTTTTCCCCCACAGTCCAAAGACAGGTGTAATGTGAAAAAAATGATGGCACTAGATGGCAGCATTGACCTTTTTTATTGTAAAGCCAGTCTGGAGCTAGGTTTTGGGCATGTCCTGGGCATGTCTGAGAGGGGAAGTCCCAGAGAACTGAATAAAGTCTGGAAGGTGAGAGGGGGCAGCAAAAGAGTATATAAGGAGAAAAATTGAGAGAGTAAAGTAGTAGGAGAAATTGCAAGGAGAAGGATACATTTGACCAGACCTGTCACTTTTTCAAGACCTGTGAAGTTTTTGGGGGGATTTTTGCCTGTATTGGAGCATTTTCCTGTCCCAGGACATCACCAAGCAACCCCACCAAAGGGACTGTAAATATTTTTTTGTCTTGTATATGTCAATCTTGGTCAGTAGTATAAATTGTAGGGCAGTTTGTTGAATTAAATCTGTTTAAGTTTCAAAATATTGTCTGTCATCCCTTGCTATCTGGGCCATAACACAGGCATTTCATGACTGCAAACTCATGAGATGTAAAATTGCACATGGGTCTGAGTGGTGTGTGATCTTGTGATGGTTTAATGGACTTTCCAGGGTCCTGCTCACTGTATGTGGAAATAGGTTTCAGCCTATTTGAGGATGTACCTGTGTAATGCAATAGATTAAATGCAATAGATTAAAACACTTTTCCTGACAGTGCATTTTTTAAGTTGCCAGATTCTGACTACATTTTTGATCATATTCGTTGATGTTTTGAGACATATTTTTTTCCAAAGATCTGTAACCCCCCACCATATGACAGTGAAAACATTGATTTCTGGAATATCTCTTCAATGGGGGCAAGGCATAATGTCATAATTGACAGGAAATCTCATCAATGATGACATCTTTACATTTTTATTTTGCCATATTTAAATTACAACTCTCTTCGTAGAGTTCTCTCTAATACTGGCGCCCTTGGTAAATATGAACAAAAGTGGTTGTATAAGTGAATGCCTTCATTGTTTATTCTCTTGATATTTTACAAATATTTTTCTCAAATAAACATTTGCCACAATTATTGGATCCCCTTCATTTACTTTTTTTGTGCAGCCTCCCTTTGCCAAAATAACAACTTTCAGTCTTCTGCTATATTGTGCAATAAGGTAGGAGAAAACAGGGCAAGGGATTTGCGGCCATTCCATCATGTGGAAGGTCTTTCCAGATCATTCCAATGCTAGGTCCACATCTCCTCTTCAGCTCATCCCACATGTTTTCCATTCAGGTTATATAAAAGGACTGGGATGGCCATGGGAAAATGATGATTCAGGAAAAATTTCTTAGTTGATTTCAAGGCATGCTTTGGATCATTGTCCTGATGGAAGACCCAACCATGGCCCTATGTGAGCTCTCCGGTAGAGGCAGCCAGGATTTCATTTAACCTCTTCCACCCGTGATTTTCCATTGGAGGGATTTTTGCCTCGCTCTCACCTTGCGTTCAAGTGCATTACTTCTCCAAACCCATTCTCATTTACAATTCCTAATTAGCAACTAAGTGTTAATTTGTTCAACTGAGAGGATCAAACCGTAGAATTACTGTCCATTTCCCCTCCACATCATTGTTCATTGTAATTCTTAGGCACCTATCCAGCTTAATGGTGACATAAAACATAAATGTTTTTCATACTTCTGACTTCCTGTAACTCACAAAATGGTACTTTTTTTCTGCATCAGTGTCTGATCAGTTTGATACACTAAAGAAAACATTTTCAAAAATGCGGTTTTGCCGACTTAATTTGCTTATGTAAAAATGAAACCCTGTTCACAACTTGTGACATTACATTACCAAAATGCAGGTTAACTCCCAACCTGTTTCTGTTTAAGAATGGGATAATTCATCAAATTATTTTGCTGAGAAAATAGTTGCCTTGCTATTAATGATTAAGACATAGCTTTACATCAAAGAGGAATGCTACAATATGAGATTGCATGGACAGCAATAAATTGAAATTTCTCGAAATTCCATTTTGAGGTAGAATGATATGATGTAAATGCTCCTGCAGATGGTATCTAGATAAGGTTTGGATTTCATTTCTAATTAATTAATTAGATAATTGCCATCCATACAATTTCATATTGTAGCCTTCTTACAACTTTCCCAGAAGCTGGACTATAAAGACCTCATTAATGATTTTGCTACCGTGAAAATTCGACACATGGCATTAGGAAAATTGTGGATAAATGATTTTGTGTTTTCAGCTTTTTTTCCCCAGCAAACCTCCAAACAACTTGGAGCTCTGTAGATGACATCCTTCTGTAGTTTTGAAGACTTTTGAGCCCAAGATGTTAATGACATCGACAACGCTCCTTTTTCATTTACCTTCCTTACAGCTAGTACCTTCAAAATAGGCACACTTTGTTCATAGACAGCTTTCTATATGGCTCGTTTTTTATATTGCCTTGAAGTGGGTAGTCAAAGTGGGTACTTTTATATTTTTATTTCCTTGTAGCCATTTTCATATTTGTGAGGATAAGATAATGCCCTGTTAATGCCCTGCCACAGCGGGACATTTACAGCCACAAAAAGAATAGCACAATAGCAGAAAGCTTCAATACTCACTAAATTTCAAACATCTCTGCTTCATCACCGAGGCATGGAGTAGTATCTCATTTGCAAAATGTATTGTACACATTAGGAACTGCATATTAAACCCAATTTTAAAAGCTGTGAATATATTGCATTCAAAGCAAAAAATTTAATAAAAGCTGATCAAATATGAAGGATAACCATCAACAGCTTAATAATTACACAACAGTGAACACATTTTCAAAATATCTCTGGTATGTTTTACATGCTGTTTCAGTAATCTACATAATTTTGGACCGATAAAGTTGGATGGATAATCCATCTTATCACCGAGTAGTATACAGTAGTATACAGGGCCATGAAGATAGCTATTTCAGGCCCATAGACTCTGACGTTAGTCTGCAAGCCACGCATTCAGTCTGGGGCACACTTATGCAGGCAACAAGGAAATCACTTCCGGGACCGAAGTTCCTTTGAAAATTTATTTACAGTAATATTTCAAGAAGAGATAATTGGAACAATCAATGACGCTATTTACCAGTTATCTAAAATCGAGAGTAGCGTCCCTCAGGAACAATTGAAATTGATTTTATTCCTGTCTTCAATTTCAACCATCCCAAAATTTTATTTACTTAGCACCACGAAAAATGCAACGGTGAGGTATATACTGTATTTGCAGCAGATTAAAGAATCATTGATTTTTATTGCTTTTCCAGTGAGGCACAAGTGGAAATAAAGAAAAGCGTGTGGTATTGTAATCCTGACGCGCCACGTGAACACGATAAGCACTTCAGTAATAAGAAACATTGAGCGGTTTGTGATATGTACAGTGACACTTAACTTGTTCTTTTGGGTGTGGTCAAAAGCCTACAGAAAGCCAACAGAAAAGTAAAAAATGCTACTCCTTCAAGAGAATTGAATGGCTTGTGGCACAGGAGAGAGAAAAAGAGCCTTTGGCATGTTACGGGCAGATCCCAGCCGCTGAGAGGTGGTGCGTCATTTGCGCTGTCGCCGTTCAACAATCAGTCGGCTGTCTATCCGAGAGTTGAATACAGGCACTGTCACGGACCGACCCCACTTAGGGCAGCCACGAGTGACTATGGTAGCTCAAGAGCGCCACATCTGGTTACAGCCTGTACGTGACAGATTCGGGACAGCAACCGAAACTGATCATGAGACGAGGGGTCCGAGACGTTTGAGGGCGAGCACTAGTAATATCGTACCGTACCCGAGTACACTTGCATACATTTCAAAATTCCAATTCAGCGCGTTGCAGTGTGCACCTACTAGGTGGTTTTAAATGTGGAACGATTTTAAAAGGAGGCACCAATTTACTATTTCTGGGGGGGTATTATTGAGAAGTGGGGTTTAGAATATTAATATTGAATATGAATATCGCAAATGCATATGCTGTGCGTGCCCTAGCATCCCGGTGTGTTATCTGTAACATGGATTACCACGTATAACAGCATAAAAAATTAAACTTGAAATTTTCTTGACTGAATGCTTGATGTTTTTACGCATCCAAATCTTTCTGTGGGTACCCAAGCATAAAGGTAAGCCGAAAATGTACTGATTACATTCGATATTGGTGGATTTTGCATTCGGAATTCTTTCGCCCTTGCGTTTTTGCCGAGTATGCTGCCCACTGCCTCATACCACAAAAATTTATCTATCTCATAACTTGAACTGCTAGACTTTCGCATCGCGTTCTGCACTTTGAAATATCGCAGCTGCATTTTCTTAAGTTTATCTCGCCACTGATTTATTATTCTGTGATAACCACACGAATGCAACTTCTCACAAATTATTCCATAAATCTCTGAGTTTTTGCATGTGGTATCCAGTTGTGATTGTATGTTTTCATTAGCCAACATTTCGAGCAAGCATTGAATTTCTTCGTTTAAATGGAAATATCGTTTTGCCGCTGCATTTGTTAGAACAAGAGAGCCGTAACACATATCAGTAATCTTCTTTGCACAAGTATGGTTGCTTTCACATTTGGTACGAGTAGCCATTCATCTGTCTCAGCAAACAGATCCGCTCTGAAAATGCACTCTCTGCACAAGACCTGGATGGCCAAAGCAATAGGTAAGCCATTCAGAAGCGGAACGCACACAAGTATCAACGGGTTTTTATAGCTTAGTCGTAATTAGGATTAGCAGGCCAAACTCTTTAGCCAACAAATTCAATAATAAAATCATTATAGTTCCTTAAAAACATAAAACAATCAAAATTTGATAATATGATGCATATTTAATGTTTAGGTTTTAAAATGTGTGTTTCCGTGCATTGGACTAGCAATTTGTGAACAGAGATAATAACAGTTTTCTATTTTCTCTTATCTCAGTAAGAGCGCTCTCGACCACTTGTAAAATTTTCTCTTACCTAAGGGACAAGCAAAAATAAGAAAACATTGGTGCATCCCAAGAATCAATGGGTAAGAACAAAATAAGAAAAACTTGGGGATACAAACAAAAATAAGAGAAAAATTGTTCTTATATCGCTTCTTGCATGAGGCCCATTGTTTTTAGGTGAGACAGGGTGTGAGACATTAGTGTCTTTTAAGTCTTTTTGAAGTCCTCTAGTGTACTGTATGGTCGGCATGAATACAGTAGGGATAAAGCTGTAGACTTACCAGACTCAACTGATTAAGAGCACAGGTGAGCTTAAAATTCACCAAAGGCCAGGTAGGCTAAGGAGACCTCTACAGTTCAGTTTCATTTATGACAATGAATAAAGCCCCAAAGTCCAAGGTATGGATGTGGATGTGTCGGTGTCTGCAGAAGTTTTCATAAACTGTAATCAGGTTGCACAGCACTTTTTAATACATGGAAGCATAGTGGTCAGCACAAATTGCAGCATATAAAATAAAGCCTCAAGGATTGTCCAAAGAACATTGATCTCCTCTGCTTGTCGCCTGAAACAACAGAGAAGAACATTAAAGTATTGCCATCTGAGTGAAGAATGTTGCAAAAATGAAAAATAAAAAAGGTTCCAGCGAAAACTTACAGCAGACAGCGGTATTTTCTGTGAGTAAACATCTTTAAAGTAACTGCTTGCCCATGTCAAATTTGACCTGTGCCTCAATAAATGTCAACAGCAAAATGTCAAATCCAGAATGTCGAAAACAAATTGCTGATGGTCAAACCTTCAAAGATAATTTCTTGGCTGAGCCACTTAAATCACTACTTTGTTGTCCCAGAAATGCTTCTCCCAACGACTAATCCCTTCCCTACTCCTATTTTAAATAGAGAACTTTAAAATTATAATGAAATTATAATTGAAATTTTGCTGTGTCTTGAGTCCTGTGACTTTTTCTGCACCAGTGGCTTGAAACCTTGCAAGATATATTCTGCACTCCTGGGCGAATAAATTGGGCCAACTCCACAATAGAAAAATATTAAGCTTCTTAACAACAAATCATTGGTCAGAAAATTAGCAAGGATTAAACAAATGCAGTCCTAAGATCTTATGCGCCACTATTTGCTTGTTAACTTTTGCTGCAGAGACCTGTTCAGGAAAATTGCTTCGAAGTTAAAACTTGATTAATGTTTTAGAGTGTAAGAGAATGTTGTGGAAAGGCTAGCTTTCCACTATTGAGAAGCTGTTTTCTATAGAGAGAAATGATAAAGTGTTATTTTTCAACTCTTCTTTCTGCAGAAATCTGCCCAAAAGTTTACCCACAAGGCTTAGACATTTACGGAAATCAAACAGAAAATTTAACCCACACTGAGATACTTTGTGTTTAATTCTTGCTAATTCCCTGACCAGTGATTTGTTGCCTAGACCAACATATTATTCAAATTTGGGCTTGGCCGATTGTTTGCACAGGAGCGTACATGTTTAGCACCATGGTGAAAGATCCTCCGGAAAACAGTAATGAAAAGGTAGTCATGGGAATGTACCATGCGTAGCTATGATGTTTTTGATTTTCATGCTAAAACCATTGCCTCACTCTCCTCATAACACCTAACACACACATAATTGCCCTTTGCATGAGTAATCACTTTTTCTGTACAATTCTACTGACAGTTTTACCCATTACTCTGTGAAATAAGAAATAAGAAATCCATTGCAATGAAAGATACTGTTAATTAAAGATGTAATTAATACATCTGGTATGAACATAATGAAATAGAGCAAATGGCTTTATGTGGATTTTATTGATTTTTGTGAATCCCTCAAGTTTTTTTTATTTCTTTTGCTGCTCGATGCTTACTCATGTTTGTCCACTTACACTGGCCCCAAAGAGGACAATCTTATAATACATGCCATAATTTCAGTTTATGGACTATTCACAAATGTGAAATACAAACTATTTTTTCCTAGCGCTAACCCTTTGAAGAGCTCTGAAAGGCAGCGCTGTTCGGAGTGAATCTCTTGTGTGAATTCGGGCACCGACCTACAATTTCAGAGGCTGTCAAGCCAGATTTATTGAAGGCACGAGGGTCACCAGATGGAATTAATAATAAATTGCATGTCCAAAGCATTTTGTCTTGAATCAGACGTTCCTAATAAGAATTATACTCCAAGACAAACAGGCAATACCCGCAGATGACAAAATTGTGGCTGGAACAAGAGAGAATAAATAGAATGCTTTGGGACTTCATCTCAGCACAAAGCCAACGCATTAACTCCTTCAGGGACATTTACATTGCAAAGACAAAGTCCAGAGTATACAATGAAAAAATCACCTCTTTTTCGTTTATTAAAAGTGTATTAAATACACATTATTACTCTTCTAGGGGTGCGGGCACTCAATGTTCTCTTTGGAAGTGTTAGGCTCTGCCCTAGTCTCTCAGCTTTACAGGAAATTGCTCCATTTCAAAAGGCTAAAGCGCTGGTTGTCTTGCCAGAGTAGCTTTAACAATTATTTATTTATTTTTTAATGCACTTGTATTTGCGATCTACAACAAACAAACAAACAAAAAAAAAAGAAAACAAATAACTCTTCACCACCATTTGCACGAACAGTTTATTTCCATACTAGTCTCATAGAATTTAGTCTCAATTGTGTTTATATATTTCAGTTTTAATGTAATGTTGGTGCTTCTTGACTCACAGCCGGTGGTCTCAGACTGCAGGCTCAGTGGGATGTCAGTCAAATTGAAAATAAGATTTAACATTTGTTGTGGAGCATGTCAACCTGGTTACTGCAGTTCACACACAGCCTCTGGAGGTGTGAAGCTCCTTACCTCCTAATTTACACCCGATCTAAAAGAAATATGTGTTAAAACTAGAAAACAATTCAAAACAGTGAAAGAGATAGATTCTGAGGCCAGTCAGGAGTCGTTATGATGTAAATTGAGCATTGGGTTCACTTCAGCACGTTGCCACAAAGCAATGAATTTTAGGAGAGACTGTGGAGCAGGATGCTGAGGTGGGAGAGGGGCTCTTAAAGAAACTATTGCAGACTCGGGGGTTGGATCTTTTTTTGGCTGCACCCCAGACACGTGGAACCTCTTGCTACGGTCCTAAACACACCCATATTTCTATTGCATGATAAATATTTTAAGCTGTAGAGAACAGCTCACAGAAGAAAAGATCTCTTGAATGCTTAAGGAAAGCTGTCATATTTTATCACTTTGTGGAAAAGGATTCACATTTTCAGTGCAAGAACATTTTTAAAGCACTGCAATAGTTGGCAATGCAGTAAGTTTACACAAGAAAAAATAATTCCATTGCATTGCAGTCGCAATCCTCAAATAAATAAAGCAATAAATGGTTTTGTAAAATTCTGACCATTTTGTCATCAGAACGAAGCAAAATACATAATTATTTAAATAACAGCCAATAATGTTAGCATAAAAAATGAGAATGGTTTTAATGTTTTGGCACATTTGTGTATATTCCTATTTTTTGTAAACTTAGGTTTGTTCATGTACCTCAGTGAACGTGCTTGATGAGTGCAAAGGTCCTCTGCTTTAAGTAAGCAGGACAGTCCATCACCCTGGAGGAGGGACCTGAGTGGATAAAAGGTGAGAGGAACTAGCGGCCATCAAAGAACTCACAAGGGGACCTGGGGTCATACGTTGGATTGAAGGCAGTAAAGAGAGATACCTTTGGGAAATCCCAAAGCTGAAAACTATTTGTACTGCATTTTGTATTATTCATGGCAAAAGGAGTGAATTAGGGTATGTTAGAGGGTAGGCGTTTAAAATTAAGGATTGACCAACAGACCGTTAAAAATAAACATGATTCAGACGCATAATCGAGATCAGTGTTTCGCCTACATTCATTCTGCGCCGCTGCTGGATTACGAGCGCCACTGTTGACATTTCACATGATCATTAATATCAATGCGCAACGAATGATGTTTACTCGCACTGTGTGAGCGCAACAACACATTACATCATTTTGGACTTGTTTTGAGTCATTAACGAGTGCATCAAATCCTATCGGACCCTCTTAGGGCATCAACGTATCAGGTAATGTTCAAACTTATACACGGTCTATATTGCGAGTAGCGCAGGGAACGTAACATGAACGTAACAGCGTAGCTCCTTACGGCAGTTAGCGGGAAGAGAAAGTGATGGTGATGGCGAAAGCTTAGCAGTAAGTTGACAGAAAATGTACAGTTTGTCAGTTAATAAATGCTATAGCTTCTCCAGCCAAAAGTTTTATGCCAAATCAGCAGTGGCGTGCCGTCAGATGTCAGGAAGGCCTTCAGTGATCATCCTTTCCCGCATAATTGGTTAAACTTTTTGCGATCATGTTTGCCTGATTAACAGTCAATCAGTTTATTAATTGAACGGCCACCACCAATGCATAACACGTAATGATTAAGGAATGCTGATGACAAAGCGATTACCTATTGCCATATGTTGATATAATTGATGTGACTCCGCGAGGATGACATTCTGCAAAAAATCCGAAACTTTAGCTGACTACGCAGCAATTATTTTCGGTATCACTGAGCTGTGCATCATACCCAACAACACACTTTAGCCGTCACTACATTCAGACTATAGAACGGATTCTCATGGCTTATTGCTCAATGAACATCGCAAACTAATTTACGCAAATCCAGAAATTATAAAGACGTAGGCAATTGATATGTTGCATAGTCATTGATGTGCGGAAGTAAACGCCGTATATTTTCGTATATATCTCGTCGGTTCCACCAATCAGTCTGAGCAACTGTTTCTAATCAGGGGGGTAAACTGCAAGAGGTGTCCGTCATGAAGAAGTGAAAGGTGAGGTTATTGCTGGCCCTGTCTTTCTGCCGACGGACCGTCACTGCATATTAGCCGTATTTATACCGTACAATCTGTTTATACCACCATATTTATGCTGTTAATTCTGTTTATACTACTACGCTTTCCATATTTATACTGTTTATATCTTTGTCACTGTCTTTTCTTAGATATATTTTAGCTTGTATATATTTATTTTTCTACATGTTGATAGTTAAATGGTATTTAAATTTTCAGATGAGTCTGTTAAACTGGGTGGTTAGGAAGAGAAAGAAGGATGGTGACCATGGAGGAGCTGAAGTTAGTAAAGTAAATTATGGATGCAAACTAGTGTTTTGCACTATGCACATATGCAGTTGATGCAGAGCAACGTAATGAAGTTTGGCTTTCCTACACTGTTATAAGCTGACTCAATTTAACAGTTAAATTAGCGCATTGTCTCCTTGCTATTTTAACTGTAAGTGGAGTCCTGCGCGCAATTTACTGTGGTTTACACTTAATATGGACAGAACTCTATTGTAAATTAATTGTAAAATTACATTTAAAATAACTGACAAAAATGTGCAATTTTATAATGGTGTGTTTGCGGAAAGTGAAAAAGGCGCAGTTTCATTTACACATTAGTTTTTTTTTTTTTTTTTTTTTGTCTTCGTCACTGATCCCAGTTGGAGCAACAAGCAGTTGCCCATCATCCTGTTATCCATTGTGTCTGGGTAAAGACAGAATAAATGAAGACAAGTAGGTATGTGCACTCAGAATAAAGTTGTTGTTTAAAAAAAAAAAAAAAAAGAAGAATAAAGTTGTTCCGATCTGTATACACAAAGTAAACATATAAATTCAATTCATACATGTATATAATCTGTTATGCACATATAGGGGATCTGTTTTATGCGTACAACAGATTTTGTCCGTTTTATTCATATAGCGGATTCCGTTCATAACGGACAAAATCAGCTGGTCCAATTGTATACGCGAGTTTTACTGTATGTGTATATAACTATTATGTTTTATAAAGACGTGGTCATTGTTTGTTGTGTTGCGGAGAGGTTAGCGGTATGAGGAAACGATTTATTTATTTATTTATTTATTTTTATGGGAGCGACATACCCTACAGGCCTCACTAAATCTCTTCAGCTCGAAACAAAGTGACTGACAGGCTAGTTTGGAAATTACTGATAGTAACAAGCCTTCCTATCTATTTTATTATTTAGCCTGATCATAAGCGAAGTGTAATTCTTTGTTTTTTGATGCGGTTCGCTAGCTAGCAGACACTCGGAAATCTGTCTAGTTAGATCGCTGTGGCGCACTCTGACCACTTCAGTTGTGAATGTCAGTGAATGAGTAGATGTTAGAATTAATACTGTCGATCTAGCTGTGATTAGGCCTACTCTTTTGTTAATAGGGTAAGCTGTTCTTTAATGTAAGGTTAAAATGTAAATTAGGCCTACAACATTAACAGTGTTGATATTCCACCAGCTACCTTGTTGATGTATGTTTTCCAAATAAAAAGATTGCAAGTCATATCCTGATAGTAGGTTAATAAACACTAATCCGATTTTAAGATGAGTGTCAAACTGCTTAAAGAGAAAGGCGAACAGTGACCATGGAAGAGCTAAGGTTAGTGAAGGAAATTAGGGCAGGCAACATCAAATTGGCTTCAATAAATTTCTGTGTTAAGCCACCCCATTTTGGTAGTATCTTTTGTTTCAAAGAAAAGTTTAAAATCAATACAAAAATGCTACTTTGTGACTAGTTCAAGTTCAAGTTCAACCATGCTTTATAGTCAGTATCTAGGGTCAGCAGATAACTTGAATCTGTTGATTGTTTGGTAAATTTTAATTTGCCCAAAAAACTCACCAGAAGTCCCCATTTGAAGTTCAATTTTTCAAAAATTTCCTTCAGGGGAGAATTCCCCGGATGCCCAAACTCCCCCCACCACCACCACCACCACTGTTGCTAGCTTACCGACACATAGTACCACTGCTACAAAAAATTCTAGGGGAAACAGGTAAAATTCCAGGGGAGATGGTCTGCAGGTAAAATAACACGAGATGAATGCTGATGCAAGAGGCTTTTCAGATACAGTAACTCAAGAACCTGGCACATCCAGGGTTCTGAGGCAGAGGAGAGATGGAATTGGTTGCTAGTGGAGAAAGACCATCTGCAGTAAGACAAAGGTAACATACAGTATTATAAATCTTGGCATCCAAGATAGAATCCAAACAAAAGTAGGTCTGTATAAATGCCTTTTTATATATCCTTTGATTAAATTCAAATTATTAACAAGAATATGATCTTTATTTGAAATACAATGACTGAAAGAAAGCAATTCTTATCATCATTAAATACATGGATACTTGTTCCTAAAAATGATGTGTACCACAATAATTGGATCCCCTTCATGTAATTCTTTGTGCAGCCTTTTTTGTCATAATAGTGGTGCTCAATCTTCTTCTACAGCCTGTAAAGGAGGTCAAAGATAATATGGCAAGAATTCTAAAACCATTCCTGCCAGCAGAATGACTCTTGGACCTTTTAATTCCAAAGTCCATATTTATGGACTCTCCTCTTAAACTAATTCCATAGGTTTTCTAATGGGTTATGGTCTGGGGAATGGGAAGGCCATGGCAAAATCTTGTGTTAATTTCAGTGCATGGACCACTGTCCTGTTGGAAATTCCAACCACGTCCAACTGAAAGCGTTCTGGCAGTGGCAGCCTGGTTTTCATTAAACATCTGCTGGTACTTGAAAGAATTCATGATGCCATGAATCCTAACGAGTTTCCCTCGGCTTGACAGCAGGGATTTATTGCTCGAAACATCTATATTGGTGTCATCTGACTAAAGAACTTGGTCCCACGAGAAGTTTCAGTACCTTCTGGCATTTGTTTTTTGATGACATTGAGACAAAAGCTTGCAACCCTTGTAACATCTCGTAGTCGAGTAAATACCATCTGATCATACTTTGAGACTTTTTGACCTTAATAGATAATTGATGTCTGCAGTTCTCAAACCCTGATCTCTGGAGTTTCTTTTACCTCTTGAAACATCCTCCTTCCTGTATCTGCATTCGAAATTGGCACACATCCTCGTCCAAGTCGAATTTCAGCATTAGCATATGCCTTAAAGTTCTTAATATTTGATTTGATATTCAAAATAGATATTTTTGTGATTTTCTAAAACCCATTCCCCCATTTCTAAAGCTCAACAATTCGCTGTCAGACATTTCTGTATTTACTCAAACCATGGTGATCGATGACTGAGGGAACCTGATCTATTACCTCATATTTATATCCCAAGGAAACAGGAGATCATATGTGAACATTTACTTTTATGTTGTCATCATGGAGAATTGAAAAATAAATTGAATTACATTTTTAGACAAGATTTTCTTGGAACGCCAATGATTATGGCTCACGATTTTGATGAAAATGTTTATTTTTTCATCATAAGATAAAATATTTTCTTTAAATTCAGGATTAAATTGTGAAATTTTGAGTGAAAAAAATGAGAGGATTAAAAACAGCCCCACATTTTCATGGCCTTATCAGCTAATATTTACCAAGTGTGCTAATATTAATGGAGGGCACTGCGAGTAGAAGAACAACTGTTTGTTGTTTAATTGACCTTACAGACAAATGGTGCTTTATAAGTCAGGTGAGGTAAAGGAACTGGTTAACAACTAGTAGTAACTGAAAACATAAATATTTAAGCATGGTAATTTGCCTTGATAAAGGCACTTTCACACCGGACGCGAAACAAATTTTTTGCATGACAGATAACATTCAAAGTCAATGCAAAGAAGCGAATACACACGTAATCTGTTGTGCGAAAAATTTGTTTTGCGTCCGGTGTGAAAGCAGCTTAAGGGTAAGCACATGTGAAAACAGGTTTTTAACTGAGTTTTTTTGCTTAATATGTACATACTGTATTTGTGCTTATAATAATAATGCATCAATTTTATATAGCGCTTTTCTGCTCACTTAGCACTCAAAGACGCTTTACAAGGATACATTATTCATGCACTCACTCATTCACGCTCAGATGGTAGTAAACTATGTTTTTGTAGCCACAGCTGCCCTGGGGCAGACTGACGGAAGCGTGGCTGCCAGTATGCGCCTACGGCCCCTCCGACCACCACCACCAAACACACACACACACACAGCATTCCTATATATTGCATGTTTTGTGGGTGGGGGAAACCGGAGCACCCGGAGAAAACCCACACGAACATGGGGAGAACATGCAAACTCCACACAGAAAGGCCCAGGCCAGATTCAAACCCACAACCTTCTTGCTGTGAGGCAGGAGTGCTAACCACTGTACCACCGTGCCAGCATGCAGCTGGATAATTAATTAAATCTGGCTTCTCTCATCCACTGTCTTAATGGCTGTGTCACTACTGAAAATTTAATGTGGAATTAATTACGGCCAGTTTCTTAACAATTAAGCCAATTAAGTCCCAAATAACATCAGCGCTGATATTTTCACTTGAATCATGTGGGACTTGAAGTGAACTTCATCCAATTCAAAGTGCAAAAGCTCGTCATCTGCGGCTCCTTAAAAAACTAAATTATGTCACCATGCTGCAGTACATAAACAAACTCCCAGGTCTCAGATCCAATCTGGGTTGTGCCAGTATCCACTGTGACCAGCGTCTCCACAGTGTGATGCGCTGTTGGTGATGATGTGTCCTTGGGAAGGGCAGGGTTCAGAATAAGAGGCCTAAATTTCATTGCCGTTTTGCGACCCCTGCCAGAATGTTAAGTATAATGGGTCTTCCATATTGGCCATTCCTCATCAGGGAAGAATGGGATGTGCTCAACCTCACATTGGCCAACTCTCCTTAATAAGAATCAGTACAATTTTTATTTTTAAATCACAAAGATGTCAATGGAAGTGCCATGAACATTCCCCTTTTGTGAGAAAAGTGAAATGGGGATAAGCATTAGATTTGTAGACTTTTGTCATAATGATGGAAAGTGCTCCTTGGGTGGACAACATTTCAATACCAGTGGGGCACTGGGGCTGGCTGCCTTCAATTACAGAATCTGAGAAGTGAGGACAGGGGTGACGACAATCACTGCTCCCAACCGAGCCCTCAGCATTACAGCGTGGCAGCAGTGTTGACATTTTTGCAGTCATATAATCAAATGCACTCTGGCTTTCCGTGAACATCAATAATTTATGGAGTGTGCAAGGTTTCATCTTAGACTCAACAATGGAGGCTACAATAGAGATCAGAATAATACGGAAAGCGAATGGTACAGTAGTGTATGGTTCAGAGAAAATACAAAATACAAATACCAATGCCTGCGGTTGATTCTGGCTGAACCATGTTGAACCCAATTGCATTTCAAATTTTAGAAGACATTGAGGAGACTTTGAAAGATGTCAAGTCCAAGACATTCAGCTAATCATTTTTATCATTCTTTTGAATACAGATTTCTCTCAGTTTTGCTACGGAATATTTTAGTTTTGAGTTTTTTGTCACTTACGCCCTTCTTGCATGAGGACATCGATATGTTATATAGTATAGTGCATAGCTTCAAATGGGAGGGGACTTGTTCAGGTAAACAGTGGCTTACACTGAATAACTATTAAATACTAAAGGAATGAAATTTGGAGAAGTGTGTCTGTGTGTCCGTGTGCATGTGTGTGTGTGTGCGTGTGTGTGCATGTCTAGGCTTGTTTCCCTTCCATTAGATTAACCACACTGCAGTACACAGCCTGAGGTGCAGCAGCACCACACAGCCTACACATTACAGCCCACAGGTACTTTATGATGAAAGACTTTCACAGGCTGTATTTCACACTCTTGGCAAAAGACTCAGCTGTATGTTTCCATGGAGGGCTCACATTTTATAGATTCAGACTCAGTGAGTTTCTTAGCACTGCTTTACAATTTCAAGATGCTCCATCTTAAGCACACTTGTTAGCCATGAACGTTGTTAGCCAAATAACATTGATGTAATTGAGTCCACTCATAGATCTTTTCTACAGCATCCTCCTTGGCAGCTCAATTTCATCCATATTTTGTACTTATTTAGTCTCGATTTTGCTGGGAGCCACATTGAGAATACGACTCTTTTCAAAGGGTTTCTGAAATATACACATAAGGGTCAAAACACAGTATTCGAAATCTCTCTGACGGGACATCTTAGAGACAATATGACAGATCAGTGGTGCTAAATGATCCACAATGTTACTTTTAAATTCATTTTTGCTTTAATTGGGCCATTGGGGCCTATTCAAAACAAGGAGCTACTTTATATTTAAATAAATTTTGTAATGATAATCAGTTAAAGTTCAATCTCTGACGGGACTTTTTTGTCCCTTAGTATTTTAGGCTAAAACTTTAACTAAAATTTCTCTTTGGAATTTCATTTAATCTATACTTTTGCCACTAATATTGCAAGGTATATGTCTGAAGAAGTAATTAAGGCATAAGTAGACCATTTTTTTGTCCCTTCTTTAACAACATGGGCTGTTGAGTGTAAAAAGTCATTATCTCTGACGGGACACTTTTGATCACTACATAAAAATCTGACAACAGAGGTTAAAAAAAAAAACAACCTTTTGTATCTGAAGAAATTTATTTACAAGATAACTCTAAAATAACATCCTCCACTTTACAAATATCACCAGATGCTTTGTTTTGAGAGTCTTAACAATAATTATAATGACACATCAATAAAGCACAATATAATTTTTTAAGCAATTCATAACCCATTACTGCTACCTGTAGTCAGTAATAATAAACATTTTCCATGATACACATTCTATTGTTCATATAAAAAATTTTGTTTTGTCCTTACTCCTAAAAGCCATAGCCTCTCCACATTAGGAATTTCAAGCTATAACATCAACAAGTGAGGAGAACAGGTAATGTCCACGAGTGTCTGTGTTGGGCATCGAGAGATCTTCTTTTACATCTTGTATGGGAATCCAGGTTCTGTCTTCTTTTGCAGGGAAAACAAAGATTCTTTTGCCAGAACCGTTTGTTCGTGGAAAGCTGACTTTCACTTCTTCGTCTTCAGCTTCATGGGTGACCTGACCCAGGTATTTCTTCACTCCCTTCCTGGCTGCAAATTCAGCAATGACAAAGTCTCCCGGATGAAATTCTGTGCCTGGATGGACATCGTTGTGAGGCTGTGCTGGCAGATCAGGCTCCTCAGCCATCTGCACCAGCTTAGCATCTCCATCTGGGACTGAGAGTTAGCTGACACCAGAACATGTCCACGAAGCTAGGGTTGAATCTGGTGGCAATACTGAATTCCTGGAACTGGTGTACAATCTTCCCAGCGGCTGCTGATAGGTGCGGTGGCTGACACAATATCGGCTGAAGTCAGGTACTTGACATTCACACTGGGACACAGTTCCTTGCTAGCCTGGTAGAACTCGAAAGGAGTTGATACAACCCTTTTTCTCTGGAGGACTGCTCTCCAGACCTGGCGTTTCATCCCTCCTTCAATCCCATCAACAGGTCCTTTACCATGGGCAGTGGCAAAAAAAATTCCACGGTGCTTCCATGCCAAAGTCTCTTTTAATGTGGACAATATTCAGGCAGCCGCAAGTCACAAGACATCTTGTGAGCAAATCATGCACATCCACATATCAAACAGCCCCTGCTTTGCAGGTAATGAAGTGAGGTGTGAAACACAACTCATTGAGGCCTGACTACACATGCCAACACCTGAACACTGACAGGCAACATATCTAATTAAAAGTGCCTAACACTAATATGGATACACTAAAAAAGAAATATAACACAACAGAACAGTCAAAAGTAACTTAATTGAAGAACAAAACCTAGTCAATATCCCAGAACCAAATATTCTTTCCACAATATAAGTATTGGGTGGCAGTTTTCGATGTTAAACTATTATTTTTCATTAGTTTAACGTATTTAATAATTAAAATATGAAACTAGAAAAGCACTCAACCTCCGCCAAGCACAACATTTCCCTCCATATTGCGACTTCCACCATAGATATTAGTCTTACATTTATTTTATCTTCATTTTTAGATTCCTTGACCATGAAAACATGGCAATTTGATTCATAATACTATATCAATATTAGTTCCACAGTGTCTTGGCTGTTTAAAGATGGCTGTTTCTAGCTTCTTTTATTTTTTTTTTCTTATGATGCAACATTCCCCCTCATGTTGTGATTTACACATAAATATTAGTCCTACATTTATTTCATCTATTTTTTCAGATTCCCTGACCAAGAAAACATACCATTAGCAACTGAATTCATAATGATATCATTAGTTCAGTAGTTATTCACGAAAATCAAATTTTCTGTAACGGTGGTTTTCTTCTGCATCTAGTTCCCTGGCTTTTGAAGATACAATAAATCCGGTGACACCTTCCTAATTCTGCAATATCTTGGCTGTTTGGTGTTTGTCGCATGTTTGTAGCTTCATTTGTTCTCTTCCTATAATGAAAGTTCCGAAGGTCCCCTACTTTCGTATTCTGGATCATAGTATCATAGTATCCGGAATTATTACATTTTCAGGATCAGTCTTTAATATATTGTAGAACATGTTGGAAACTTGTCCTGTATTTTTTTCCCAAGTGCCCTGACCATTTTTGGTAGACTTATATGCATAAATGTCAAAAATGGCCCTATCTCCCAATGTTAAAGAATCCTTTAAAAAATTCTTGGATCCAGACGGAGATCCGGATCACTTCCAAAATCTAATCATTTCTTCCTTATACCAATCTGTACAATCCCTGAAAATTTCATCAAAATCTGTCCATAACTTTTTGAGTTATTTTGGAAACCAACAGACAAACAAACAAACAAACCCAGTAAAAAACATAACCTCCTTGGCGGAGGTAATTATACATTGTAATATGTTTTATACATTGATAAAATGTTTTACAATGTGTCAAATTATGCATGTACTGTAAGTCTGCTGGATCCTGGTCAGATTAAAGCATTTTAAAGTATAAAAATGATCTGAAAACAGTCGAAAATGTTTAAAATCGGGAAATAAGATTTATAAGAAAAAACTTACCCTGTCAAGAGATGATCAACAAAATCCTTAAATTCATTGAGCAGAAATCACACCTCGTGAAAGTGCAGATGGTGAAATGCAGAATTTAAAATTTGATTCTCAGTAAAACAGACACAGTACTCTTGACTTCCTGTCTCCTTGAATTCTGGATGAAAAATACTTTATGTTCAAGCAGTCTAGATATACAAATGCAATGTGATAGTAATTACGTGTAGTCAAAGAGGGTGCTAACTGCAACTTCAGAAGGTATGAAATCAAGCATGTCATAAACATTCGTTGAAACGGCTGCGATCTTTTGATGCTCTCATCTGTGGCATGTTTGGGTTTCAGATTAGGTACTTTTGGGTTTCACTACAGTGATCTTAGGGCATGCCTATGGCTCGTCATTAGGCACCATCATGTTATGGGGAAGTGCGGTAGAATAATACCCAGAGTCAGTCTGGCAATAATACTCTCTTGAGTTGAAGTTGATCTGCCTCAATTAAGGAGTATAGCACTTTGGCTTGCTTGGCGATGTCTGTCAGAGGTACCCCACCACAGAAACTGCCTGGTAGTGGGCACTCATGATACATGGGACGGCATTGAACAATCTCCAGTTGGCTTCATTAGGTTCGGATTTCAGCTGATCTAGCTCAATTCTGGTGGGGCAGTTACGTAAGTCTGGTGGGAGCGTTCCACCACCAGAAATGTCTGTCAGTGCTTGTTTATCATTTCTGAGGATGTAGGGTGCATTTTGGCACTTGCTTCATGTGGGACACTTTTGAGCTGATCTAGCTCAATATTTATGGTCCTGTGTGACAGCCCTCCTGGCCACACCCATCACCAGGGGCCCGGCAGACTTCCATTCTCATGAAAAGAGATGTACATGCATCAGTATTACACAAGATAAAATTGGTTCGCTTTTCAGCCAGGCTGACCCCTGTGGGCTCCTGCTCTAATACTCCTGTCTAGTTGAGGCCTCCAATATGTCAAATGGATTGTTCGGCCGCAGACGATTATGTGTAATCAAAGCCTTATTATCATTATTACAGGCTAATGACTTCCAACTATCATATAGCGTGTCTTTTATTTAACGTACGTGTACATACACTCACCTGCTAGCTGTGCTACACACTTTAATATTATCAATACCGTATAGGCCTAGCAAGGCATGACAGTTTGTCCATGCTGGGATGTGCCACAAGTGATCGCTGCAGCTGCAGTCACCTCGTGGCACACCAGCACCGACAACCTATTACCAATGTCATTATTGCAGAATATTGTCCTTACGTGGCATTTTCACAGGCCTTGACTTGACATCAACTTTAAAGGTCTGGACTGAAACAGACCATGAGGCTTCCATATGAAAGAAAAACAATTGAATTAGTCGATTTGAGATAATAAATTATTATTTTCACGCAAAGTACAGTTATCTTTTCATTCAAAACTCGCAGATCACGCCCTTAATTAAGAAATGAAAATCTTCGGTGATCATCGGGTGATGACATAAACTCAGGAACACAGCTTCGGTTAACAAAGGAATCCACCATTCAGCACATTCAATAGAGTTCATTGTGTTGCTCCTTCTGTCCTCAAAAATGGTCAACAGATGTGTCGTTTTTGGGTGCAGTGCTACTGCGGATCAGAAGGGTGTGTCATTGCACACATTCCCAAAAGATGTCGAATTCACCAACAGTGGGGGAGATTTGTCAGATGACAAGAGTGAACTTCACGGAACTCAAGATGACCAATTCTTCCACCGTAATAAGCACTCATCATTTCACTTCGGAGGGCTTTGAAATACCCATTTTTATTGCTCAGATTAAGAACGAAGTTCAAAAAAGGTTATATTTCATATTTCGCGATTTTTGTTTGTCAAAAAATGTGCAATAGTTGACGGGTTGGCTATGTCCAGGAATCGATACATACAGCATTTGTACAGTCTAGGTACTCAATTTCCGGACAACTGAAGTTTGATTTGCAGGGGGCCTATTACCTTATCAAGATTCAGTGCAAAAATTTGGGCCTTCTTTGGGTGCTTTCACACTGGGGATTTGGGCACTGCCATTGTTGACTGAAAGCTGTCCACTGATTGGGTGGTTGAGTTGCTAGGTTCTACTGTGGTGAAGTGGAGAAATCAGTCAACTTTCAAGGTTTTGCCACCAGAATACCAGAACATTTAGGAGCCAAATTGCAATACACAATGCACTAACATGAAGCAATGAACATAGTAACTCCCAAAATTGTATCAACTGAATTTTTATGAAACAGCGACTTACTAGGTTTTGCCTTTGCACGGGAGTTTGGGGGACTTTTAACCTTTAGCTGGAATAAAGCTGATAACTAGAGTAAATCTAAGATGACTGACAACACAAGTTGGAGGGTTTTCCAGTAATGACTTGTTGTCACAATCAAGTGAATTGATCTATCCCAGTGAAGAGAAGTTAAATCTGTCCATTTATAATGATTAGCGACTGGATAAGATTTAGCCTTTGCAAAGAATTGCATTACTCTATGATGGACTCAGTCCAATGTCTGTAAAAGGGAGAAATTGCCATGCATATCTCTATAGTGAGTGACTGGCGAAAATGTGGACAAAACTCACCTCTTCCCAGCCACAGCAGGAAAGAAAACTTTATTTGTACAATGGAAACCCACTTTTACTTGTTTTTTCCACCGACTTTGCAGTTTCTTTGCCAGTTTCTCAATGTTCATCAAAGCTAATTTTATCATCAAATTGAAGTAGTATTGGTATAAACATCCCATTTCAACTAAATACCAGCCAAAGGTTCCACCATTTTAGACGAGACTGAATGGTTTTTAAAAAGGCGGCAATTACTAAGGAGACACCTTCAAGAGAGGAAGGGCAAATGCTGAGGTCCCATCAATGGGAATACCAAAGACGAACTAAAAGCAATGCTCAAAAATGAAAATGATGCATATTGATACGGATCAAGCACAAGATCTGGTTGGAGTTTACGAGCAGTGAGCTCCAGGGGGAAGCAGTCTTCATTCCAGTCATGTGCTGCACCTAGCAGCATGGTTTTTGGGATTGACAAATACAGCAGGTTAAAGAATTCCGCTTCTCAGACGAATGCCACGGTAAGTGGAACACAGGATGAAAAGGAGGACTTCATGATCATCCTCCTGCTTTCAATAGCAGCTGCAAGATGACCCTGAACACGATTGCGCCTCCAGGTGTTTTGGCCTTGCGTGAAGCTCCTCTTGAAGCCAACTGGAATGTGTGTCAGCCAGGCTTGCTGGAGTTGCACAGAGAGAACATGTGGGGTTTTCGCCATATTTGTTATTTACATTAACATTTAAAGGCTTATTTTGCTATAATTACACGGCAAATGTTAATTCATTGTACATTTACAGGAACTGAGATGCACAGAGAATTGATCTAGTTACTGTATGACAGCAAAAATTCCCCTTAACTTTGATAACATAATCAAATTTAATGCATTTGTTTTTGCACAGTAAAATGAAGGACTGTTTATGATGAACTGACGTCAATTGTACTATTGCACAATGCATTACACTGCATAGTATGACTGGGTGGTGGTGAGGGAATTATGAAAAAAAATATCTTACATACCAGTCAGTCGTAACGTTATGACCACCTGCCCAATACTCTGTTGGTCCTCCTTTTTGCCACCAAAACAGCCCTGACCCATTGAGGAGTGGACTCCCCTTGACCACTGAGGATGCGCGGCGGTATTTGGGACCAAGACATTAGCAGATCCTTAAGTCCTGTTGGTTGTGAGGTGGGGCCTCCATGGATTGGACTTGTTTGTCTAGCACATCCCACAGATAGTCAACTGGATTTCAGTCTGGGGAATTTGGAAGCCAAGTCAACACCCGAACTCATTTTGTTTCTCAAACAATTCCTGAACCATTTCTTTGTAGAGTGGCGGGACGCATTATCCTGCTAAAAGAGGCCATTGCAATCAGGGAATATTTTTCCCATAAAGGGGTATACTTGGTTTGCAACCACGTTTAGGGAGGTGGTACGTGTCAAAGTAACATCCATAAGAATGGCAGGACCCAAAGTTTTCCAATTGAACATTATCCAAAGCACAACACTGCCCCCGGTGGCTTTCCTTCTTCCTATAGTGCATCCTGGTGCCATATCTTCCCCGGGTAAGCAATGCACTCGCACCCGGCCATCCACATGATTTAAAAGAAAACCATGATTCATCAGACCAGGCCACTTTCTTCCAATGCTTTGTGGTCCAGCTCTAATGCTCACGTGCCCACTCTAGGCACTTTCACTGATAGACAGGGGTCAGCATGGGCACCCATACCAGCTTGCAACAACCAGCCCCTTGTGGAAAAAGCTGCAATGCACTGTGTTCTGACACCTTTCCATCAGAACCAGCATGAAGTTTTCAGCAACTTCAGCTATAGTGGCTCTTATGTTGGATCAGACCACACAAGCCAGCCTTCACTCCCTATATGCATCAGTGAGCCTTGCCCGCCTTTGACCCTGTCGCCGGTTGACCGGTTTTCCTTCCTTGGGTGACTTTTGGCTGCTGACCAAACACAGAGGAGCGGCAGTTTTGGAGATTCTCTGACCCAGTCATCTAGCCATCAGAGTTTAGCCCCAATCAAAGTCGCTCACATCCTCAGACTTGCCCACTTTTCCTGCTTCCAACCCACCAACTTTGAGGACAAAAAGCTCATTTGCTGCATAAGATATCACACCTACTGACAGGTGCCATTATAACGAGACAATCAATTTTATTCACTTCACTGGTCGGTGTTCATAATGTTATAGCTGATTGGTGCATGTATCATTATTATGCGGAAAAAAATGTGAAATAAAAGTGTATTATATATTCTTTAGTGATTCAATGGTATGAGATTATCGTCATTTTATCCATCATCTCCATGAAATGTATCGGAAATTACTATATTTATTATCAGAAGATCATTAATTTTAGAATAATATGCTCGGTATTGCAAAAAGGGATTATGGATATCATGAGGAGTTTACCTCTTCTGTTGTCCATGTAAGTTGTTTTTGCTTTCATTAACCAACGCCAATGTCTACAGTTCTATGTAAAGCGGTCCATAGATTTATTGATTCAATCTCAGCCATCCCCATTTTCAAACAGTAAAAGCTGCCATTAAATGTTAAAAGGAAAGACCTCCTCAGTCCCTGATCAGGGGAATTAATGGCCCTCATTAATTCATCACACGTAAGAACAAGAATGGTAAAAGGTGAAACTCATGAAACTCTCCTGACTTGCAAGATTTGCCATAGAGGATAATGAATCCCATCTGCTATGATTCAGGCTGTGTGCCTGTTTGTGGAATCACTGTGCAGATGCTGTTGTCTTTCCCCAATTCAGCAGGTGACAGAGAAATGGTTTTCCATTCAAAATCACTCTGCAGGCGATAAGTGCATGTGACAAGACAAGCGGAATAGGAACATTACAAATTACCGGCCTGAAATGCCAAAATGATCAAAACAAGATTTGTAGCAGACCATAATTTATGTTCATCATCGAAGTTAGAGCATGTCTGAAGGTGGTTTGGTAATTAGGCTTAGCAGGAGCAAATGCAAGTGTTTGGAAACACTTCTATTTATCGGTGTTGTGCTTTCTGATTTGCATATGTTTGTGTCGTCTTCTAGAACAATTTGACTGGTCCAATGACAGTCTAAATCTCTCCTCAGAATAGCAAGTGCTTATAATTATTTAAAAAGATTCAATTAATGCATCTGAGAAGTGATTTGTTTCTTCTCTCATTCTCATGGCAGTTTTTTAACTCTTATTCTCCACGGTATTCGGCCATTTCTATAAGACACTATTTTAAAATAAGCCCCTCCCATCATCTCCCTATACTATCCACCTTTTCACAATTTATTTTGCCCAATTATGAGGTTTCCTTCCATTTTGGGTACCTTCTCTTTCTTACTTACATTACAGTATACCGTGATAGACAGGTTATTGTATTTTTTATATTTTATCCATGGAAAATAAAAGCTTTGCATTTTTACAAAGATACTGTAAAATTGCATATTTGCATACTGTGTTTCAAATAAAGGCAACTTCCTTGTTTCTTTCACTTGTGTTTGGATCAAGGGCCTGGTAAGCAACAGCTGCAGACTCAGTACTCATCAATGGCAAAATAGTAAAGCATCATGAAAATACATGTCTCAAAGACAGAAGTATATGGAGCTATTCGTAATATCCTCCCTTGGTCTTTAGAAGGCAGGTTTTCGTCTGGCTATTAGCCTACACAAATGAGCTGTAAAGCAATAAAACCGATGCAAATAAAGCCAATAAAAGACAGGGCACTCTATTACTACAGTTTTCTTATTATTATACCTTCTCTTGTCTGTTTGTTGCCTGCTGTTTTTGATAGCCAAACAACAGTTGTAAGAATTTGCCTTGAGCTATGCTTTTTTCATATTCTATTGAATGAAATAAGATAAAGTTATATAAAAGTAAAGAAATATAACCTTACCTCGTCCATGTACATGGTTTCGCCGCTCCTGTTTGAGTCACGTCGGAGAATTTAGCTGTCACTGCTGCCCCTTATTTTCACATCTTTTTTTCACCATCTTAAATTTTTTTTTACACAAACAGTACATTAAGTGCCGAAATGAAATTGACACCATTACAAATAATCTTGTGAAGGGCTAGTAGAAGGCTACCATTTGGAAGTTCCCCAAGACATTATCTTTTTGGGGATTCACATTTTATGTGCCAAGATGTGCAGCAGATGCAAACAGAGAGATACTGATGAGGGGCTGATTGAGGCCTGAATTTCTTGCTGATCACTAACAGGAAAGCGCCCGTGGAAAAAAGCCGACTGACTTAATGAGGTAATGGTAAATATTGTTATCATTCCCCCAGTAGTCACTCGAGCTGATTCCAGATAGGGAAGGCTCTTGGGTTTTTGACGAGTTCCATAGTCAGTGTACCATCACATCATTATGGAAGAGAGAAACCTTACTTGCATGACTTGATTATGACATTTTAAAGCACTCCATATCCTCTTCACTTGTCCTTGTTTTGTGGTAATGTACTGTGGTCTGTTGCCCACTTTTCTTATATCTATCTTTTCCATCTCTTTTTTGCTTACCTCCTCTTTTCCAGCACCCTTGTCCATCCCTCCCTCCCTCCCTTCTTCCCTCACTATGAGTATGTTGGCTGAGTCAACACAGAGCTGTCCCTTGGACTGTGGGAGGACCATTGTAAATTCATGAGTTCCGCAGGAGAGCTATGAATTGTAAAGAGACACTTCAGATAGAAATCCATGCTTTCATTCCCCCGCCCCCCACAGATTTGCATTAGCATTCGCCTCCTTCTCACAAGCCTTAAATTACCACGTCTCCAGGGACGGCATGAGAGCTTCGCCAGGATACAGTTTAAGACCAGATGGGAGTCAAAACTCTATGGTTTTGTTCCGGCCTACAGTTCTTCCTCCGTATTCGCTCTTGGGAAAAGTAAAGAAATAAGCTGGGATAGAGGGAGACTATTTCATTATAGGCTCATCTATGGGTCAAGTATAGGGAAGCTATTATTCGGTTATGATTAAGGTCACTACTATAATGCCTAGGCTCATATCACATTTTTCCTTAAAATGGACCACATAATACCATATTCACATGTGCATTACGCCCAGTAATGTGCATTGTACTCTATTGTACATTTTACTGTGTATGAAACAAAATATTTAGCATTTAAATAACCTGAATTCGCAAGGGGCCAAGAGCTTAATTTGACAGTGAGAATTACAATGGAAAACTGTGCCCATTCCACTTACACAGTATTGAATGGCCTGAAATTGCATTAAGCAAATTACATTACGTATTTCAGTGCGACAGAAATGAATTGCTCTTATTTCCTCAATGGGAGCATTACTTGTAGTATGTCACATATCAATATTTGTGGAGAGAGAGAGAGAGAAACAAACAAAATTCAGCTCTTGGTGCCCAGCGAAGAATGTTTGCGAATAAGGTAACAGCAAGCTGATATCATCATAAAACCTACATGAGCTCCAATTTTACTGTATATATTGAAGAAAAGTCAAGTCAGCTTTTCAACGGATACCCACTGTTTAATTTTTAACCCCATAAAACCTATAGACCCGTACACGGGTATGTCAAATGCCAATGCTATATTCAAACCTTTAGTCTCAAATAGTCCTGCTGAATTATAGGGAAATGTGTACAAAATGATGTAAAAAGTCTGGATATTATCCATCTGATGTAATGCCGTGGCCATAAAAGCATGACGTCCTGAGTTGAATATTGCTGTCAATATATGTGTGATGTAGCTTCAGTGAAGCACTGCAACCAACAAATACAGAAGATGTAGGTGACATTGTCCAGCAATATGAAAAAATTGCTTGTCTGACTTACCAGCTTATGGGAAATCGTAAGGGAAAAAATAGCATTTTAGGGGTTGAAATAAAGAGATTTAAGCCACTTTGGCGATTTTATTAAGTAGCAGTTAAATGAGTTTACTCTCACATGGATCATATTTTTGAAAATGATTTTTCTGGAAAAAGCCATAATATAGTCTACTTAACCAATTTAGCATCAAATTTATGGCAGAGAATATGTGGACACGCGGACATGTTTATCAAGCATCTCCCTCCAAAATTATGGCTATTAATAAAGTACTACTACAGCTTCAATTCCTCTGGGTAAACATTATTATTATTATTATTATTATTATTATTATTATTATTATTATTATAAGGCCTATGTGTTAATTGAAACATACAACAGTATACACTTTTGGCCCATGTGTATCAGATAAAGTCTCTCATTGAAAAAACACTTCATATCACAGAGGAGGAACACAAAAATAAAATTAAAATGTAAAAAGACAGCCTATGTGCCCCGGTGGCTCATCGGTCTAAGTGCGCGTACCATAAAGGGACCTGGGTTCGATTCTGGCTCAGGTCATTTGCTGCATGTCTTCCTCCATTCTTCTCCCCAACCTTCCTGTCTCTCTACACTGTCAATTAAAGGAAAACTTCCCCCAAAAATTATTTTAAAAAAGACAGGTTATTCGGTGCATGTCAATCACACTGATAAATCACTTGTTTAACTGAATTTCACACTTCCAACTCAACGAAGAAGGAGAATATTATGGAACATAAATCCTTGTGAAAATTTGGAGGGTTGTGATCATTGTCCATATGCTCTTTAATTCAGACAACAAGGAAACAGCATGGTGAAGTTTAATCACCAGTCCTGGTATGAGTGTCTCTTTTGGGAGAGTGTATTTCGCTTTCTGCTCAGTGCATAAAATCTGTTGCATTTTAGCCCAAGAGTCTACACAAAGCCAGATAATGACAGGATGTCCACAAATATGGCATCCAAGAAAATGTTGGCTGTGTAATTTAGCAATTCACAATTTGTTGGTGATGATTCTGGGAGATTTCTTAAAACATGCATCTCTGGTGGATAATTTTGTTTGCTTGTCCCCTGAAAGATGAAACAGAAGAGACAATCATTTAATAACCAAGCAAAAAGCAAAATGGTTCAACTCGTACTTTGACCAAATTATATTTACAAAAATATAAATTAATTTATCAAGTCTAGAACGAGAGGTTAACCATCCAAGGTCAAAGAAATACAATGCAGTTGGCAGGTCTAGTGCAAATCAACAACTCAAAACATTCTCTCATTCTCATAGGCACTCCCATGGGCATTTGCCACAGCTCTGCCCTTCTGTAAGACAGCCCATTGAAGCTAATCACCTGCTCTGCCTCTTCTGCAAAAATGCCTTTGCCTGCCGCTGTACTGAATCACTCTCTCCTGCTGCTTGTAACAATGCCTTTTGATGCACCGCACTTGCCTGTTGATAGTTAAGGTGCATTTCCTCTGGCATGTAAGCCGCTCTCTTATGCATGTTTGCGATGGCTAATTTAAAATGAAGCTCTAAACTATGCAATATAAAAGAAAAAAAAATTCTTGACTTTCAACTTTCTTTGAAACAGCATGGAATTGACCCATTGGGGCAAACCTTGAAATGAGATTGCTTCTAAATTGACGACCCTGCCTGCATGCCCCATTGTTGAGCATTGTGCCGCTTGCTATGGTTGTTTGCTAATGAAGGAGGCCACATTTCAACCTGAAATCTTCCAAAACAATATCTGACAACATCTCTCAAATGTACTGCATATGTTGTACTGGTTAACAGACAAAGTGAAGTGCGACTAGAGCGATTTTTAAATTTGGAAGAGGGTTCAAATTAAAATCATGCTTTAAGGGCTTGGTAATATTTGTTCAAGTTTAAAAAAACAAATGTAAGGAGGTAAGACAATTTGCTTCCAATTTAAGACTATTGCTGATAGGGGTGTCAACATCTACATGTGTAAACGGGCACACGGATCACAAATCATAACCGTTTAAAATAAATAAATAACCGTGTAAACGTCATTTTTATCTCCTCCTCCTCCTCGTTCATTTCTCACCAATACATATAGTCGCCTATTTTTAGGGGTGATAATGTTGCCTTAAAGCTTCAGATAATAACATTAACTAATTATACACTTAAATGTTCCCACTAGTGCAGTTATCCGCTGACAGATGCATGGGGCGCAGTGTTACCTTGAAAAAAAAAAAACCCTGCAGCCACAGCCAGAGTCGCATCACTTCAATAGGCTGCGGAGGACTTGAGAAGAGCGCTGCGCTCATCATCTTCTCCATGTGCAAATGTCGTGCAGCTGAAAACAAAAACTGTTAATGGCTTGTTTTTTTAGCCTATATTGTTGTGTGTTGTTGTACATTATATTGTTGGTTGGTGTTCTGTCGGCTTTTCACAACCTGATCACGTATCCTCGCGTCTAAAGAGGAGGAAGAAAACATATTTTTTCCGCCTATTTTAGTGAATAATTGTCCCCCCTCTACTTTTTTAACTTTGTGGATATGAAGGTGAAGTTTTCTCCCCTCACTTCAGCTTCTTTTTGAGTTCCTTTCTCTTGCCAATTCCAGATTAGTTTCACTATGAGACGCATATTAAAATTCATAAGCAGCTCCCGTTGCGAGAGGGGGATGCACTTTAAGTTTAAAAACATATTGTACAAAAGTGAGCAATAGTTAAAACAACGATTAAAAAAAAAGGTTAAACCTTTTTCAGCTTTCACTTGTACATTTTCTTATCTGTCAAAATGATAGATGATTTACAACTCATTTTACTTTCTGTGGTTATATAGCGCAACTGCGATCGAAAAAGATCATAAATCTCCGACGTGTAATCGGGTACACGTCGGTTAGAAGTCCCGTTTACACGTGTAGAAAAAAATTGTTAACATTGACACCCCTAATTGCTGCCATTGAGGACAGAAAGGTAGTTTCCACTTTGTAGTCTCTCCTATAAGCTCTCAGCAAGAAAATAGCCAAGCTGGTTATATCTGCAACTGAGATTTCCAGTGGTTTTTGTCCTTTTGGGAGTAAATAATTAAGTAAGCTGAGATGCATCAATAATGAACCTAAAATAATAATTAAATATATAAAGGTCATTATTGCAATTTAGCCTAAATGAAGTAATCTGATTAAGATCAAGTTTGAAAAGGTGGATGAGAGGAATTGCAGAGAGAAAACAAGTGAGCTGATCTAACTAGCACGTTATGAATGACAAACAGAAAAAAAATGACTGAATGGAAATTTTTTAATACTGAAGAATGTTCCTTTCACAATAATAAAGCCACCCAGCCTCAAAGCAATTTATTTAGTCATTTCTTCTCACTAGTTGTGATGAGTTAAAAGAACATTAACTAAGTCCTTTCTGAAGTTAGCCCAGTTTGGCTGTCCCTAAGCAGCAAACAACTCTGATGCTTTCTGTATACCTGAATGCCCCCCTGTTCTACTCAACTACAGTCAAGGGAAGAAAATTGGGAAAATTAATGCTAAAGGTAATGCTCCCATTGAGAACAAGTAAGCTCTGGGCTGCCTTGATAGCTAAAACTTGCCTTACACTTACCAGTGAGTTGCATTGAAAAGCCACTATCTGGTAACTTTGAGTGCTACTGCACATACAATACTTCTTCTATTCCTGCCAAGATGAGATTTGACTGACAATGAAGGACTAACTGTACAATTATGTAAATATATGAGCATTTGGCTGTCAAGTTCAGGATGTGTCCCTGGTAGCAGCCTTGTTTTATCTGGTTTGACATTTTTCAATTCTGTGGGTTGCATGCTGATTTCCTGAATAATCACTGTGTTTTGTGGTACATTAATTGGTGTATTTCATCGTTGAAGAAGACATAACCTGCCCTGGTAACTGGGCATTCATAGTAATCAGACAATGTGACACGCATGTTGAGAAAAGTATACCTCCTGAACTGAATGTATTCAGCACCATTCACTCTAAGCCAATTACATTGCATGATATCACCTATTTGCAATGATCCTCTGTTGGATTTTGTCCAGTTTATTCACTCAAAAGATTGAATTTATTGGCTTTTGGTCTTAGGTACTAAATATTATACAGAAAACAGCCAATGTGGGCACAAGTTTTCATTTCAACCAGTTACACAGTAATACCTGATTCCACGAATGAATTACGCCAAGTAGCTATGGGCTATCCTAAAGTATTAGGAATTCTTTATGGTAATTATCATTGATAAATCATTCCTTTATTCAGATGACCATTGTCAAAGCAGTCTTAAGTGTTTTCAGGACACTTTTTCTCATTGATACTGGTTATAGTCATATAACGAACAGAATACTAGCAATGCGCGCAAAGTAATCTGTGCTGCTAGAATTTAATTTGCAACTTCCCAAGCTGTGTCGTAAAGCTTCTACGCAGTGCTGAAAATCCTCCTACTATCATTGTCACTGAAGTAGAGGCAAAGAATGCGCCAGTATTAGCCATAATATCCCTGCAAATGAAGGCTGTAATAGTAAATTCTTAGTCTGAATTGTGTATACCCCGCAAAAAACGGCTCCATGGATTATTGGTAATAGTGCTACAAGTGTTCAACCTATTCGTGGTCTGTACTTACTCAGATGGGTGCAGTTTTAACCTCTTAGCCAAATATGGCAATTTATGCGTTAACCTATTTAATGCTTTATAATTCAAGATTTAAGTTTTATAGAGAGGGAAAATATGGCCTAACTGAGACAAGACACTTGCAGCATTTAGTATTCCATTGGATTTTAGTTGATTTTCATGATTTTGGTAGAGAAAGGGGGCTGCAAACATAAAACATCTTCATGAAATTTCTGCATTGAAATTTAAAAAAAAAATCATACTGAGGATTGAAAAATGGCTGGGGGTCAAAACAATACATTTCTGGAATCATAAACTCCTTGACCACCAATATTATTCATCTAAGCATTAAATCTTATATGGCTTTGAAAGAGGAAGCCAAATAAGACAGCTCTCCAGGTGGCTTCCCAAACACTCACAGCCCTCAAAATGTCATGCTGTCAAATCATAAAATAATCACAATTTTAACACAAATCAACTTTTGAATCATGAAATTCAATATGAATTAATGATTTTCTGGTTGAATTTAGAATGATTTTATCAATACAGGCGCAGCTGGACATCAATGGTCACCAGTGATAAAGATCCATGATAAAGTTTAGAGTTTCGCCCATTTTCCAACAAAGCCGCATTAGCATCCACACATACTCAGTTAAGAAACAGCTAATTTTACGGTCAGAATGTTCACTCAGATGGAAAGCTTGCTGTTTACAATTCCAAAATGTGTGCTTGTAACAACGCTTTTCACACCCTATAAGGAGTAAGTATAACTCACAACACAGTAATTGTTCGCATTTTAAATGAGCAAAAGTCCAAGGAATTCCATTTCGTTGAATGCGGTATAAATTCTGAAATAGAACACCACATTAAGTAAAATTCCTGCATATTGCATTATTGACTATTCTTGTTACCCAATGCGACGACCTAGCTCTATGATCACGGTCGTAAACCAAAATTAGAAATAGCTGGCTAGTTAGCTAGCTGGCTAGAAGTAAGACAGAGCTACACAATACAAAGGCAGTTTTACTCACAGAAAAAACTCTCCATCATTGAACTGCTCCTCAAAAGTGTCAATGCTGCCAGCCCTCCAGTCTGTTCAATTCAAAATAACTGCCATTTCCCATCTCAAAATGACATTTCCATCCCACAAATATGCTATGCACTCCAGGCTTGGTTCTGAAAGTCTTTTTTCCATGAAGTCACATCATTCTCAGCTGCGCAAAGCTGGGAGAATACAACCTAAGTTCTACAACGTATTATGCAAGTGTTAAAATATGTTTCTGAAGGTCCAATCAATGTCTTTCAATTACTGAGGAAAGCTTATCCTCTCTGGAATTGGAAAAAAATCATGTCAATCAATAGATAATTACCAGAGAGTTACACATGGGAGTGCACTATAGTTTTACTTTTATGAAGATACCACTGAATCACCATTGAGGTGACTGTACAGTATTTCCATGAGAGTTTGCATGAGACTCCAAAACACGGCTTAATTCTGACCAATCTACAAGTGAATCCACAGTAGGAAATTACTCATTTTTAATATATGTGATGACTGTAATTGACAGTAGAATGACTCAGTATCAATACGACGACGAATTTTTGCTTAAGAAAACTGATTTTTTAAACTACTTAATTGGGATACCATTGGCTCACTATAACTGAAGTAGTTATTAAAAAAGACAACCACTTTTTCTGTTGCTAGAGATAATTTTTTTAAACTGCTGGATAGATACTATGGGCAAGTATATTGAGCAGTTTGCACATCAGGCTTAGCTGAGGAGTTTAATTCATGCAACTCCAGGGAAACCGGGATGGAACATAATTCCTCCACATTCTAAACCTTGTTCGAGCTCGGCTTGCTAGTGAAAATTCAATAACTGATTGGGGTTTACCATCTAGTGATAGAGTAGTGTCACTGCTTGCATAAATAGAGCAGCTCCATGCCCGCTAGCGTCTACATCTGCGCAAAGGGGTTAACCAATAATAATAATCCATTTGACATTATATGGAATTGTCATTGCACTATATATGCTGGTAAAATGTGCTGGTATTCACAAACAACATGCACCCTTACTGATCGATGGAACTGCTGTGGAGAGGGCCAGCAGTGTGAAATACCTGGGTGACCTCACCTCATCCACCAACACCACGGAAGTCGTCAAGAAAGCACAACAACAGCTCCACTCCCTCCGCAGACTAAGGAAAACTGGCCTTCCCACCTCACATCTCATCACATTTTATAGAGGTGCTGTGGAAAGCATCCTCATTACAGCTTCACTTCCTGGTTTGGTGGCTGCAGCGCCAAGGAAAAAAAGCAGCTGAACAGAGCTGTTAAGACGGCCAGCAAGATCATCGGTGCTCCACTTCCCTGCTTGCTGGAATTATACAAGCAGCGCTGCATCTACAAAGCCCTCTCCATTATTACAGACTCACATCATCCCTCCCATCACATCTTCTCCCTGCTGCCTTCAGGGAGAAGGTACAGCAGCATCAGCTGCAGGACATCCAGGAAGCTGAACAGCTTCTTTCCTCAGGCTGTCAGGCTGATCAACGGACTGCCCCCCCTCCCTACACTTACACTCATACACACCCCACCCCCTCCTGACAGTTAATCATCTGTCAGGCAACATGGACAATACTGCACAGTTGGCACTTTATGACTGATGGTGTGTGTCTGTATGGCATTCTGCTATGTTAGTTAATTTATTATATCTGGTTTTTAATCTTAATTTTATTTATTTATTTATTTATTTATTTATTTTTTTTTTTTTTTACTTATTTTATTTTACGGACTTTTTAATGCACTGTCTGTAACTGATGAGAAGCTTTTTTTTGTTTTCCTCTGTGTATGCAGGTACTCTGTGAAAATGACAATAAAATTGAATTTATTGAATTGAATTAAAATGCCAGATCCCATTCTTATTTGATCATACTGAAATTGTGCATGAGCTATCGCTCATGTAGCAGTATTGGTATAAATTCACTAGATCTATAAATTATATCTCTTTCCTGCTGCATTTGAGGTAGGTTGCTGGGTAGACTAGCTGCCCCCTCAGGGTTCCTAATAGGTAGTTTGTTCTTTGGAGGTTGGAGGTGCTTCCTTTTGGAGCGGCTATACAGTGGCTGTTACCCTCACCACCCGTGGATAGCTTCTTTAGGTTGTATAATATTCTTACATGAGAATGGCTACTTGGGGACAGGTGCCTGGCTCATACATTAATAGCTTCGATATACTGTATATTCCTGCTTGGGAATTGCAATACTGTTTTCGTGTTGTTCTAGGGATATCCTGATATCCCTAATGCCTGCTTTGCAAGATCAGTAGGACAAAGAGTGTGTCAAGTTCAGTGCTAAGACCCCAAACTATCATTTTATTTTTTGTCAATACCACAGGTAACTAATTACGCAAACACTGAGTGACTAAAATAGTATTATATTAACTGGTTCCTCACAGCTGTGAAGTTATCTCGTTAACACGTAGTGCGGCGGCTGCGGCAGCGGCGGCGGCCGGACCAAAAACATAATATCCCCCGGAACGCCATTCGGCGTTCAGGGATATTATAAAGACTTATTAACTAGGCTAATTATCTTATTACATAACAAATTTATGTGGGGCCAACTGACATACAGTTTAATTTTAAAGTAGACATGTACTGAGAAATTTAAAAAATGGGTAATTTATACCTTTATGGAAAGCTAATGCCATGGAGATGATTAATAAAACTCTCTGGACAGTCACTCAAACAGAAAGAGAGTTAAAGAGGCATTTTGAACACCCTTTCAACTTGCGTGCATCCCCCCCAAAGAACCGGGTGAAAATAGCCCCTTTCTAATTCCGTAATTTGGGGAAAACAGGGGCACACAGTTAGGTGGTCCAAGGCATCAATCATAGTCTGCTTGTCCTAATTTAATTTCTCGGTCTTGTTTCATTTCATATTTCTAGCGGATAAGATTTATGATCATCATAAAGTATGCTATGGTTTGGCTACCGGGTTAGCTCACCCAGTTACGGTACCGCTTTGCGATATAGTAGTGGGCACCACGGCCGGGATGGAGCCCGAGTCATGTCAGTGCCTGGTAGTCTTTTCAGAGCAGCGCACCATTGGCTTTGCGCGGCAGGGACTGACGGTTTGGGATCACAGGATTACAGCGTTGTTTGTCAGCAATTTACGTAGCTAGGTCAACCATATAAAGCCAATGATACCAACTACGTGAGTTAGCAACTACGCTTTTGGGAACGCACTATGGAACTTCCTGCCCTCTCACTCACCCGTGCCCGAGGCTCCGGTTTGTGCTGGTAAGCTAGCAGAAGCTGTTGGCATTTAGCTGCATCCATATGGTCGCTGATTTCCTCCTCATTTTCCATTTCTCCTACGTCTCCATCATCATTAACATCGTGACTAGTTCTTGAACTTACACTGGAATCACCCTCTTCAACTTTGCTGTCCAAGTCAAGCGAAAATTCTGACATTTTTAGTGGATTTTGACGTCTTGCTCGCAATGTAAAATACACAATAGCCTGTGTGACACAACTGATCCCACGAGTATCCCACATTTTTAGAATGTGATATTGCCTAAGCCTAGTGTTTTGAATCACCCCAATTAATGCCAAATTATATTTGAATTACAGCAGGATCTTTAATTAATGAAAAGAGTAGCATGCCAGATTTGAATTGTAGTTACAGGAAGGAGAATCTACTACCGAGACAGTGAAAATGATTTTACTTATTTAGGGCAGAAAAGCCTTTATTTTGTCAAATATACCTCTGTCAGCGTCATAAAAAAGCATCTCTCACTCATCACAAGCAATGCAACTGTCATTTTAAAATATTCTCTTATTGTCTTATGAGAAATGTCATGCAGTGTTGTAAAAACATAGACCACAACCATTTGTTTTGGTTGTCCTTCTTTAAGTAATGCAGTTTGAAATAAAGCATCCCCAGAAAGTCAGTTCCATCATCTCTGCCAACAATTAGATTTTAGGAAGCCCAAGGCAGTAAAATTGATGAGGTTTTCCAAGCAGTCTATCAGAGACTGAAGCTAATAGTATCTGACGGTGTCTGCGTAGTGTGAGCTACGGTTTGATTCTGTAGCAGTCTGTTATTCACAATAATCACAAACCACTAAAGTACTCTCAAATGCCGGAGAGTCAACTTGAGAAATCCTCGACTGGGCCTTTGTGCTGTCAAAACCTACTATGGGCATCAATGGCAGACTTTAGTGTGCTTTGAGCAAAGAATCACTGCTGGAGGTGCACAAATAGCTAAACACTGTGAAAACAGCTTTTGTATATGACTAGCACAGGTTTAATTCTGCTCTTGCCTCTCCTTAATGGGGCCTACGTATTTATTTATTTTGTTCGGTTGTTTGTGTGTTTCAGCACTTTAAATGTTCCATTAGCCTTTATCCATTCATTTTCACAGATAGATAGCAATGTGGAAAACATTTAACATGATGCCTTTCACAGAAAATATCATTTAATATGATACACAAGGTTAAGGTCCAGTTATTTGCTCTGGACAAACAACCCAAATAGCGAAGCTTGCTGCCATATTTAGGATTTCTATACTCTCAGAAATAACAGTACAGAGGAAAGAGTTTTTGTCCTTCAGGGAAGAAAATTTGCCTAATGTACCTTGAAAGCCCAATAACGCCCTAATTAGGCTCTAATGCCTGCTGTTTCCATGCAGAAATATGCAAATTACTCATAGATTGCTGGCTATAGGGGTGCAATTAATGTACTTACAGGGTGTCGAAAGAGTGACTTGAATTCGCAGCTCTTTAGACACTTTTCCTGCTTTTATTTCCAAGAGTTAATCCTGCAGGCCTCCAATCTCCCCTGCTTAGGAGTGGTCAATTTCTCAGGCTTGCATTGAGCTATTGTTGTTCTTTTTTCCTGAAGGGCAAACTATTTTATGTGCAAAGCTCAAACTCGTTTGATCCGGGCCAATTATGGATCCCCCTGGGTTGTGCTGGGGCAGATGAGATTCTAACATCCAGTGTCCTCTCCCCTGGTTTCAGACAGCAGTGGCACACACACACCAGCAAACACACACAAACACACTGGCTTGTCCAAGAACAGCCAATAGATCTATTCGGGACATGTATTGGAGCTGAGAACTGTTTTGGAACACCTTCAGCCTGCTTTTTTCAGCACTGATTACCCAGCCCGTTCAATTCAAGACAACAAAAGTCAAGGGACCGTGGAGCCTGTCAGAGGTTCACCAGAGGACAGAGAAAGGTGACAAAAACCGAGAGAGAGTTGCTTGACGAATTATTAATGCCCTTACCGTGTTGGACATGAATTAATGATAAACTAATACATGGGATAACAACAAATTCATGTTAATACATCACCCTATTGTGTGCAGACAGATGCATAACTGACGCAGACACTGGCTCGTTAGACATGATCATTCATCTGGTCAGGATAATGCTAAATGTCACATTACGTTGCTAAAGTGCAACATTCATTTCATTCAAGGCTTTCCCCTAAAATGGCCCCCATATTTGTCACTTCAGTGGAATATAAAACAGCACTGCCCCAAAGCAGCTGAGCTCTTACAGAAAGATGCATCTTAGGGGAGTATGTGCTTAAATCATCCTGCTGGTCTGTTGTCTGAGCGGTTGCCTCTTATAGAAAAAAATGGTTTTTGGACAGGTCCCATCCTAGCAGGCTAAAGCTTTGTCTTTGGTGGCAAATGTTCAAAAATGTGATGAAACGCGTGTATTGGAGATCCTTTCGATCCTACTGCAATCCTGGGCTATGCACTACTGTCTGTGTAGTGAGAAAACACAGATTGTGTTTGCAACAATTTGCCATCAGGTATTAGTGTCGCAGACAAGCACATATCCTGACTGCTTTTTTGTGCTTTCAGAAGTACCAGAGAGGAAAGAATCCGGAGACGCCCTGAGCCAATGATAATAGCACATCGATACAGCAACTCTACCTTGGAGTTTGCATGTTCTCCCCGTGTTCGCGAGGGCTTCCTTTGGGTACTCCAGTTTCCCCCACCAACAAAATTCATCAAATGCACACTCCAACCAGTACCCCTTACCAATGAAATGGCTTTAGAACTGGAGTTGGTCCCCGGGCGCTGCTCTGCGGCTGCCCACTGCTCCCAACTATTGGATGGGTCAAATGCAGAGGACAAATTACCCCACGGGGTTCAACAAAGTTTATCTTATCAAAGCTATTTGTAAATGAAGGAGTAAATGGTGAATTTTGATATGGCAGCACAATAAATATAGAATCCACAAATACACAGAACCATCAATGTTGTTTTACCGTTACTACTTGGCATCTGTCTAAAATCACACACGAGTGCATTAGATTGTATTTCCATTTCATGCCAAACTCAATTACATCATTGACAGTTCAGTTGTAATCTTTTCATTTGTCTTTAATGCAGAATTACTCAATTTATTGTTTATGCCTTTTTTCAAAAGGGAGCTGGGCAATTATGGCTAATTGTTATTTCTGTTTAAAAATAATTTGGCACCATGGCATCATATGCATCACCTCAACAATATTTCTGTAATGCACTTGTCATTGATTTGAGCCAAACTGGATAATGAAAGAACTACTTGCATTTTTTCCTCTCGTTGTCTGCATTTTGAATTGGAATATTACTGGTTGAATCCACTGATTCAAATAGGCGTGAATTTCCTGGTTCTCCATCCCCTTTGTATTTAATGTTTACTCTCTTTTATGATCCCCTCATTTCCTGTTATTTTCCTTGCACATCCTGTTTCTTTTTTTAAAGCCTTTGGCCGAAGACTGTGGCACAAAATAAGCTCAGGCAAATAAGACTGGATGGGGGCTTCCAGAGCATCTGTTTCGTGTATTGATTTCATTTCAGGGGATGGTGACTCACTGAATTCCATGTGAATCTATACAAAATTGGATTAGAAATGCAAAGCCTCAAATCCCTCCGTTGGTCTTTTTTAAAAGACTTGTGCTTTTGTAATTGGATGCATAACTTGGATGAATATTCATGAGGTGATTTAGGCCTGGAACGGTGGGCAAAACCATTGGTGGACGGGGTGGGGAGGATGGGGTGGATGGGGTACACATTACATAAGAAAGTTCAGGGAATGAAATTCCTTCTGTAAATATCAGTGTTGCATTAACTGTTGCCTTAATGGTGCATGGATGATATCAGAGGCGTTTAGTGGGTATATGAAACACCATTTTTAAACTACAAATGCGCCATTTAGCGCCACTACCACAATGCAGACGGGCAGACTGGGTGATATAGACGCATTCAATACTCCTAATTGAACTGACCAAATTCCAAGTCAGGCCTCTGAAAGCTCATTTTAAACTGCAGCCTTTTGAATCAAATTCAGTTGGTTATGGATTTAACTGAGGTTTTTTTAATGGAAAATGTCTATTCGGGGGAAATAGTTATTGTTGTGCCTTACAGTATGGGAAAAGGACCAGGGGTAGATGACGAGGGGGGGAAATATCCGCCTTGTAAGCTGCAGTTTTCATTACACAGTATAGTTCTACATGGTGTGTTTCTAATGACTTTCAGGGGAAAAGCAAGTCATTAATTTGTCAGCTGTGGAAATAGATGCATTATGTAAACTCAGGAAATCAATTGAGCCTCATTTGGGAAAGTGATGCACCAGCCACTACAAGCCCCCCCCCCCCCCACACACACACGCACACACACACACACAATTATTGTTCCCCAGCTTCTGTTCTACAAAATGGCTGTCTGACTGGTAAAGGCAAAGTTGAATGACTGAAGAAAAATAAAATGAAGAAATAGACTGGATAACCAAAACAAAATTTTCTACATTAGTAGCAGATCGGACATTGTTGTCTATTTTCTTAAAAGCAAATGGTTCCTGAATATCGGTAGATGGTTTTCAAATGGTGAAGCACTATTGAAGACAGAACACTAAAGCTGTGCAATACTGTCATTTCACATCAAATAAATTCTGTATACAGATTATGTACCGAGTTACAAAGTACAGTATGTTTGATCTGAAATAACAATATTGCACAGCTATAGAGTTCAATTTTCAATATTCTCTCACTGTGCACAAATCTGTGATACAATTAAAACTTCTGAACAGCCATAATAATCAACTTACGAACTCATTAAGAAGTTTGGTTAAGGCAGTTATGGCTCAAAATATTAGACATGCAGAGTCAAGTAACAAAAAAAAAAACAGTGAGACAGCCGATCTTAATTTATTACAAGATGGATGGAGCTGCACACTCTGAAGACTAATGTTTAGGCCAGGGATAGGGTGTAAAAATCATCATGTGGTATGTGTCCACTCTTTTTTTGATTGCAAGAGGTTTCGCATTTCAATGCAGTACAGCTATGATGGTTACGTAAATAGAAAGACTCTTTTGAATGCTTTATCAATTATACGTATGGTAATAGCTTTTCATTCAATAAGTTACACCTCATTTTTCGACATCACACAAAGCACTTGTATTGAAAATGAAACCTTGAGTATTTTGTTCAGAGATCCATGTTACGGGGCTATCATCAAGCAGGAAAGGACTTTTTTAATTGTTTATTCGGTTAAAAAGTAACAAGATTGTCTTCTCTATTTGTCTGTAGGAGTGCTAAAATGTTTGCTTTCTCTAAGGGCAGCTTAAGTGGGTTTTCTGCTAACTTGCCAATAACGCCAAGGTTGTGCAGTCTGTTTCATGTAGGAGGGAAGTTAACCATATGTACCTACGTATGTTCAGAAATGAGTCTTTGCAAATGATAATTTTGTTCAAAGTAAATACTAAAATTGGATGTAGAAGTGCAGATAAATTTGTGCGTTATTACAGTGCAACAGAATTTAATTGAAAGGCATTTTATAATATACCTGACACTTTTTATGAATTCCCCCTCTTTAAGGGACTAAATATAACTGTAAAATTGGTTGCTCAACCATTTCATAGTCAGGTGTGTTATTTCTGCAATATTTATTATACAAAAGTACAAGTAAGCAAATAAAAGGTTTCGAGATGATTCCAAGTATTTAATTAGTATGTGGAATCTGTTGCTGTTAACTTTCTGCATGATATCCCAAGAATTGTCATCGCCAGGAAGCAAGTCATCGCTTGGTGGAAAAATCAAAGCAAACCCCTACAAGAAATGGAAAACAGATTAGGGGCTCCATCTTAGACCTGGAACAAAGTGGTGCCAAGTGCAGCACGCATATGTAGGCAAGTTTTAGACGGATGCATTCATCATTTTCCTGTCCCCTGCCTAGGTTGTTAATATCACATGTACTCGCACCAATCAGTCATTCACTCTACCTGGGCATGTGATTTAGTTCACATTATTTTGTTTTGTGTTTAGTTTGTTATCCATTACACTGCAACCTCCTCTCATCCCAACATAAACTACCACTGATGGCACCAATCAATGCAATTTGTAGCTTCTTAAGTTTGTTATTTTAGCTTAAAATAAATACAGGTTAAATGGTCATGTGTGGTCATCTGCTCTCCGTTGTGCATTTGTTTCCAGTGTTATCAATCACAGCTTTGAACAGAGGGCACATGGACCACTTTTGGAGGATCAGATCTATTTCCTCCGCAGAAAAGCATTCTCTCCTATTACTTGACAAATCCACTGCTTTAATAGCAATCTGCAGATTGTAAAGAAAATTGGAGATGACACTGATTGGTTTATTTCATGTTATACACAAAATAGACCCAAGTTTAATTTAGAGACTATGTACAACTCATTTGAACCACATCCCTTACTTTGCACTCAGATTATTATTAAGTTTTGTGGCTGCCACTGGCCCTTGGACTGCTACCACCTTGTGGTATTTTCAGCATTTTTGGTCCTTCTAAAATCCACTCTGTGTTGTGAGTCACTCTGGGTAAGAGCATCTGCTAAATGCCTGTGATGTACAAAATGTAATGTCATGTAATTTATGATGGCCAAGTCTGACTGGAGTCAAAGGCAGCATGCATGTCATGAGCAGAAGACATTACCAGGGAAGAAACCCAGCGATAGGTGATCTCAGTGGGATTCAGTCTTCAGGCAGTCATTGGCTAAAATGGAGTTCCATTTAAAATGAAATTTATGATTATGTGTTGTCCAGTTGCTTTTGAGCCCATGTCGAGAGGAGGGGCTAATTTGTTATTATTGTTGTAATTCTTACATGGTCCATACACTATTTTGACGAAAGCCTTAAATTAATTACATTAGAAAATCCATACTTCAAGCATCTTGAATGTTTTATTTAAAATCCTTTTTGGTGACATATAGTCATAATTATTAAATTAGTCCTAATTATCCCTATAACCTAGATTGTAGATAGCGCTTCTGTGCCACATTTCTAGGTACAGATACCCTGCACAACGACACTCCAAACACCATACACTTAATATTTTCCTTTATAAGAAAACATTAAATTAAAATAAAAATGTATGTGTATGCAACAAGCATTTTCCCATCAACGTTTCCCATACCTGCACAAGAAAGGGCAGACTGTCAGTGGAGCCCCTCTGTGCTGGATTAAAACTTTAATTCCCATTGACGCTCCCTCTGATCGGTCTTTGAAGAAGGTCCTTTCATACGGCTTACGAAGAGCGGCCTGGCTTGAACAGAGGGGAGCCGCACAGATTTAAACAGAGCAAAATGTCTCATTTCTCCAGCTGCAGGACTGATGAGATTCTTCATGTACAGCCACGGTCAGGCACAGCCAAGCAACACAAGACAGACAAACTGAGAGGAAGGGCCAGGAGCCAGCAGCAGGGATAATGAAGTGCTGCATCAGTGGGGCACCTGAATCGCCGTGTGGAGTAATGCTCATCGCATTATTGTTCAAAATACAGCCTTCTGGTGACACAAAATATGGCATTTTTGCTGCTTTTACCCTCATGGTGGAGATTGCAGTGTAGGGCTGAGTGTAAATTGATGGGGAGGGACATTGCTATCACATCTGAGGATGAGAAGTTGGCTGACCCGTGATGGATGTGATGCTATGTTGAACACAGATTTGTATTTCCCTGAGGGAGTAAACTAAAGGAAATTGATACTACTAACTGTACCGATGGGCAACATAGTGGGGATGGTACCTTATGCGCCTGTCACTGACCATCCCCCATTACTTCATCTCATGTTGCAGCACTGCTCTAGGAACTAGAACTGTTCACTCCCCAGCTGCACCCTGCATATCATTTTTATCACCCATCACAAATTACCAGGACCTGTCCTGTCCATCTTTGCTGCCTGTTGACCTTAATTCCAATGAGGTTAAAGACACAGATACAGTATAAACTCAAGTGTATCCCAGGAGTTAGTATCTCACAAAAAAAGCAGCAAGAGGTTGAAAAACATATACTGAGCAACAAAAGAAATGCAAGTTAATAAAAGACTGACCGGAAACCAAAAATGTGCATAATTATTATTAAAAAAATCTTATTTATTATTAGCACATGCACATTTACACTAATGTCTTCTAAAATTTCTTTGTTTTGCAGTCACTTAGACTGGGTGACCATGCAAGTACATTGATTAATTTACTAACTTGTGCTTCTTTTGTCGCTCACTATATGATTCTACTGGGTAGCAAACATAAAATAAACTTTAAAAATAACGGCAAAACCACTGCGCCGCTTGGCCAAACATGGCCAAAATTGAACTTGGCCCTAGATTTTCATCCCACGTACACGCATATAAAATATGGATAGGACCCTTGAAAAACTGAAGGCACTACAGTGCTGACAAGGCAAAAAAGTTTACGGACGAACAGAGTAACAACAGACCACCATGAAGGCATCTAACCACACATAAGCCCAATTGGCTTAGAGGCCAATTTTTTTCATTTTCCTCATGGAAAAAGTGGATGACTGTTTGGCCCCCCAACTGTTCAGAAATTTAACCATTTCAGGTTTCAGGTTAAAGGTGATAATAATGAAGAGCAATCAGGCCTCAGTCCAATGTCCACTGATTTAAGTCTTGTCACTTGTTCCATCAAAAATTTAAGTTTTGTCAAAAGCAGCTGAAATAGCTTTCATAATATCTTTCATTTCCTTTAGGATTTATTTTATGAAATATGGAAGAAATGAACTCTCGCTGGGCTAAATTTATGCAAAGTTGCCGAAAAATAAACTGAAAGAGAATTACTTTGGGAGGGAGAACAGATTCTTCACATTTCCATATATTTCATCATAGAGGAAGAAGATGTGATGAAAGAAGGAAGGAAGGATTTGTCCTTGCATCTCATCAACCAGATTAACTTCACTTCAGTATTGAAGTTCAGTAGATGGGTCATTTAACAATTGCACACTTAACGATTTTCTGAGCAGTAAGAACATTTTTGCCCATTACAGTATGACCCAATTCCCCAAGCAGCGATAATCTGTTCCTTCGAACACTTTCTGCAGAGTTATTCCGGAATAAGTCCAATCAGTGTGGTACAATTCTTCCATAAAGCCACATGTAATGGCCAACGGTGGTGTTAATACATGCTGGTCTTCAATTCAAAATCCAGCTGTGATGGTCTATTTTAAATTAGTAAAGCTGTTCATTTGAAAACCTTGTAAGAGACTTCTTTTTGAATGATAGCTGTTTGCATGTCTTACTTTCAATGGCAATCGCCACAGAGAAGATTACAGGTGCAGCAGTAATATTGGTAGAGCATAACAAACAGAAGAAGAAGAAGTACAACAAACAGTTCTATGGTTTATTATTTTCAAACCAACAGCTGAGATTGTCATGCCATTAGCCAGTTACTCCACAACATGCAAAGGTAAACCCAGCATGAAGCTGCACTGGCCATTGTTCTCAAGATGCAGTTTCAATTCTATAGTTTTAGTTTAAATTTTAAACTACGGTTTTGCTTATAGAAAGGAAGAAAGGATCACAAAATGATGATATTTCTCCAAAATGCATGTGATAAGATTTGGCTTTTTTTTCCTCCAAAAAAGTATGATTAGAATACATTTATATGTGCAATTGAGCTTCAGGTGTCACAGGAACAAAGAGCTATTGTATGAATCGGGGGGAAAAGGAGCGCGTCTAGGGTAGAAAAATCAAAATCACAATACCAGGTGCTCTTAGGCGAGGGGCAAAGAATGTAACAAAAATACGAAAAAAAGAGTCTAAGGCACTCTGGTAGTGAAAAAAGTAAAAAGCCTTTATTAAATGGCTAATGCATCGGCAAAATTAAAAAGCGCACCTACGCGTTACGGCCATACAAGGCCTTCATCAGGGTGACTAAACCATTTGTGAATCAAAAGCACCATTCAAATAGATTAGGAAAGGAAATGACATCATGAAAAAACAGGTAGAACAGGATATATAAAACCTGATAAACAACAATAAAGGACACAATATCGCACGTATTAAGGGCAAGGAGAAATAACAAATCAGAAAAAATAACAAATCAGAAAAAAATTTTAGCAAATCAGAAAAAAATTCACATAAGACGTATCCAACCAAGAAGCACAAACATATATCATAAAAATGGAGAATAGTCTATTTCTTCATTTAAACCTGGAAATTCCATAGCCTTGAGCTGGAAAATCCAAAACGTCTCCCGTTATAGGAGACGTTTCAGGTGATCACCCCCCCTTCGAGATCTATGGACCACATCAATAACCATAGCTTTCAAAGAATTTGGATCTTCATGGCCGGCCAACCTATAATGTTTAGCCATGGGATATTTGTCGTTCGCTGTTCTGATGGCATAAACGTTCGGATAACCTATCCCTCAGTCTCCGTTTAGTACGGCCTATATAAAAGCACCCACATATACATGCCGAGCAATATGGGAGGAAAAAATATGGATGCAAAAAAAAAAAAAAAACCCCAATAAAATAATAACAATAATAAAATTAAATAATAATGTTAAATAAAATCTGACCTGCCGCCCCCCTAGAAGATGGAACAGGCCATAATTGCACCTCCCCCCACACCCTTCAAGTGGATGCATCCATTCATGTAATGTCAGTGGTTAAGTGGGAAATAGCATATGCAACGTAATCAAAAGAAGACATAAGGAGGGAAATACTTTGAGTCGAAAATAAAGCCAAATGGATGAAGATACCAAAAATCGAAAAGATGGTTCAGAAAAGATCAGGGAAAGAGAAAAATTCTCAAGGCTGATGCTGCAAAATGTTTTAAGTTTCCACAGTTATTGATAATTAACTGTCCACAACCAAATGAAGAGGAGGAGGAGGAGGAGAGAAACCTCTAGACAGATGAGCCGGCTGATTTCAGTGGAGAACAGAGGAAAGAAGAGGAGGCCGATGCCGGGGACGAGCGACAGGTGCGTCATTACGCTCTCCCAGCATGCGATACTAGCTCATGCAGTCACAGCGTTAACAGCGAAGCTAGACCAGAGGAGGGTTCTAAAACTGAGGAGCCTGCCATCAATTATTTTGCCCCTCCAAAACCAAACAAATTTGATTTATTTTTTAAATACCATCCAAACCAAAACACAAAAAAATACACTTGTAAAGAAAGCGTTTCAATGCAAAAATGGCACCAAACTGTGTGCTATGTTGTTTTTTGAATGTTGTCAAAGCGAGAGTGTTAACGTATGTCTCAGCTGATTTACCCGCTCTTTGGCCGCTCCAATAGGGTGCAGGCATGTTGCTAGTCATAGCCTGATAATAGTGAATGGACGTTTAACAAAGTATCTGCGTTTAGTGTCGGCAGCATGAAATCCTGACAGCCAGATGTCTGAATTGCATTAGATCAGCTGCAAACACAATGCCATGATGAATTGCTATAAAAGGCGACTGTTATTTGTCCAGACGTTTCTAGATTATGCTTGGTTTAGCTTTTGTCCGGTGTTAAAATTGACTTTGGCTAGTTTGTGTCACGGTGACAGCATTGCATTTTATCACTACAATCATGACTCACTATTGTGACACATTTGCGAAGTTACGGATTGTAGCAAAATTGTGAACCTAAGAGTTTCTTTGCCCATAGGCCTATCAATAGTCAAAAGGAAAAAATGGTAAGTGCGCCTCTTGGGATGCCAAGTTTTTCTGTAGGCTATTTCTTTGCTTTTTATTTTCTAAATAACTTTTTTCTGGGGAAACCTGTAAGTACACCTGTTGTTAGGGTGTCAACTTTATATTTATTGCTTTGTCTACAAGCCTATGCTATAAATAGCCTGATATTGCTTTATGCTACTCATAAGTCGGCATGTTGGGGGGCCGGTCCTGACGAAAATGGCCAGGGCCGAATTTTGTTCTCAGTCCGACCCTGGCCCAAAGACATGGGTTCGATCTGGCGAAAAGGATTCCACAATCGGAACATAATACCAACAGTCAAACACGGTGGTGATCATGTGATGGTCTGGGGCTGCATTGCTGCTTCAGGACCTGGGTAACTCCCCATAATTAATTCTTCTCTGCCATAAAATGCAGAAGAAGAATGTCTGGGCTACAGTTGGTGCTCTACAGCTCATGCACAATATGGCTATGCGGCAGTATAACAATATGAAGCACACAAGTAAGTCTGCTTCTGAATGACTCAAAAGGAATCAATGTTCGGACTTCAATCCGATTGAGTTGCTGCATTATGACCTTAAAACAGGCAGTTCATGCTCTAGAACCCTCCAATGTCACTGAATTCAAACAATTCCTCAAAGAATTATTTGGAATTATTTTTTTCACGAGTGATGAAGGTTTTGGATGACTCTTTACCTTCAATAAATAAAACGGTCATTTAAATGCTGCATTTTGTATTGACCCACATTGTCTTTGTCTTATATTAAAATTAGCTGGATGATGTGAACCATTTAGGCTAAATATGAAAAATAAGCTGCCTCTAAATATATAATGTTTTCAATCTAAAATGTGGAAGTTTCTCATGCAGTGAAATGCCCATTGTCAGATACAGTTTTCAGGCTATTTTGGTTTTCCAATTAAAGACACAGCATGTGTTGCTAAATTGTTCTAGTATTGCAGGTGGCAATTTCCTTATACAAGAAATAAAATGCAAGGCTGAGAAATTACTGGTTTGGGCAGCATGAATATCAATTACTTATAAGTCAGATCTAACCCCAAGTAATTGCTATTACTCCTACATCTCTCTCGGACATCAGCTAAAATTTTATCCTCACCTGTAATTCCACTGTTCTGTGAAAGTATAGCATATATTTAATCTATTTTTACGCTTTTACTGAAATACTCAAGGTTTCTAGAGCAAGGCATGTATCTGTGAACTCAACCACTCCTGCCATCCAGCTTATATTTTGTCCACTGCATTTTGTTTGAGGTTGATCCTTTATGAATAATTATAACATGACTTGTATAAGGTTTATTTAATGAATCACAGATCATGGTTTGAACTATGGACACACTATCAACATCAACCGACTGCCATCAACACGGGTTAGAACAGTGAGGCAAGAACAGAGTGTATAGCCATCAAACAGCCCATTGTAAGCTTATGACCAATTAGCAATGTAGTAACACTATTGCCAGGTTCACAAGAAATCCGATCCACAATGTGGCAGCCCTGCAGTTAGAGCTACAATAAAGGGTTTTCTGCAGTACGAAGGGCAGTTATAACTCAGGGCCCAGGAAATCTCAGATGGTGGAAGTACAGTACTCCACCATTTGCAGAGTCAAGGTAATGAGTGGAGCTTTTGCTTTGTGCAAAGTACACAGTCCATTGTGCCATTATTGTCTTTTCCTATTTCAAGATGTAGCTGTAGACCAGCACTCATGGTTAATATTTCACCAGAAGCAAACAAAGAGTTCAGGCCCATAAATATTTGCACAAAATCGAAAACTGTGGGTGCGTGTTTGTGTGTAGGCCCACACATAGATTCAGGTCCATTAATGTTTTGTACATTGACAAATGTTACAATTTTAGCAGTCTCTCACAGGATATTGGAGTTGAAATTGAACATTTGATTTAGAAACTTGCATACTTTCATCTTTAATTTGAGGATATTTACAATCAAATTGGGTCAAGGGTACAAGAATTACACCACTTTTTAGGAATAGTTCCACTCTTTTTAAGGGACAACACGTAATTCGAGAGTTAGCTGTACAGCTACTTTATGACTAGGCTTGGACTATTTATTCACCATTTCAAGTGAAGATACAAGTATTTACAAGTTATTTACACATTTAAAAAACCCCTATGTTAATTTCGAGTGAAAGTTGTATTTGGAAGCTGTTCCTGTTAACTCTCAATAGTCCATAGTGCCAACGCAGTAAGTCATCTTTCGAAAAATCAAAACAAACCCATCAGAGAAACAATAAAAAAAAACATCAGGTGTGGCAAATATCTGGCATGTTCATACAAACCCACTCGTAACCTCAGGAACACTACAGGGCTCATAAAAATCACAGATAATGGCTGCGGTAGGTGACAGAAAAATAATTTCCCGGATGAAAAAAAAGCAGCAGATTATGAACCTCCTCCAGGTGCTGGGGGTATCTGCAGACATAAACAACCAAGAGACAACCCTACAGAGGGTTTATCACAAGGCTTCAACCACTAGTCATTTTTTTATCAGCCATAAAAATGAATAAAAAAGCCTTTCCAGTTTTGGGACATCATCATATGGCCAGAAAAGTCATAGATAAACAAGTTACAGAATGATGGGATAAGTATAGAGATGGGAAGAAACTCTAGTCCCAAAGCGCCACACCTCATCTGTGAGATGTGGTCATGTGTGGGTATGTATGACATCGAATTAAACTGGTTCCCTAGCATTTGCAGATTGGCTGCTGTCAGAATCAGTAGGATGAAATCTGAATAATACAGGGCTGTGTTATCTGCTCAGATTCAGAAAAATTAATCAAGAGGCATTACCTGAATCCAACTGAGCAAACATTTTACTTACTGAAGGCAAAAAGAATCAGAATCAGAATCTTTTATTTGTCATTATGCAAGGCACAACGAAATTATGAACAGCTTTTAGCTTGACAATTAAGACATTAAAAGGACACTCTAAAAAAAATAAATAAATAAATAATAGAGCTATAAAAGTGCAGTAAAATATAATAAAGTGTAAGAGTGAGGAGGACTTGCAACCAGTAATTAAAAATGAAATTTTTAATCAAGTCAGTTTGTCCTTTTGAGCCTTCAGGGTTATATGGAGTATTTTGACAAAGTTAAATTAAAATTAGAAGACCACACTTCCATTGTCATGGCATACATAGATGAAGTTATGAAAATTGAGACATTGTCCAAATAGTTAAGGACCTGACAGGGCGCCTTTGTGCATGCGCTGCTGAAGTGCATGGCTAATTCTCGGCTTTATCTTCCATGCTTCATGAACTTGCCGGATGTTCTCACCAATCACCATTTGTCTCCTGTTATCTCTGAGCACCCTCCCTGCTATTTAGCATGCCTCACAAGTCATTCTCATGAAGGCCATATTCATATGCATATTTTCCAAGGCCTCGACACTCCTTAGCCTAAATTTAGAGGGATTATTCTCTGTTCCATGGTGCCATTTAAGAGTAAGCCAATAAACCAAGGCATGAGCTGGTAACTTATGCTTAACTCCAGATTTAGGGGAAAAAGAAAGAAAAGGGAAAAAAAAAAAAAAACTTACTCATCCCATGCAGATTTATGCACTGAGTCCTAACAAAAGTGCAGTAACATTAGAATAGGATCATGGAGGAATTCTAAATAACCTGGGACAAGGTTTTGAAAAAAATAATTTAAAATTTAAAACTTGGCGCTGTCTGAGCTGAGACCTACTTGTATGTGGAAGGATGCTGGAACACAAAGATACACCGTATATGTATAGCTCAATGTTTAAACAAACCATTTTTCTTTGCTGCAAATATCTCTCATTTGTTTTGCATGGGATTTAACCAGACTTAACCATACCTCAATGTCTGAGAGTCAGGTTGACATGAAGCGGGTTCAAAAAACTATTAAAGAACCCTTTGCCAATTCACTTAAGGCAATTAAAAGTGGTCTTTTATAGATTCAGAAAGAAATTTATTCTGACAACAAAACCTAATTATACATCCCCCAAAAAGATTGATGAGCAAGTCAGCCTGTGCTAACCTCTGGCCGTAAATGGAGTCACGGTTCCTTGCTCTCCGACCTATAAACTGAGGAATAAATTGAATGCGGACTAATACGTTACTGCTTTGGAATTAAGCAGTGAGGCACAAAAAAAAAAAAAAAACTTACTTTCTGCGCAGCAACCTCATGTATACACATCCAGGCAGAAAATTGGCTTTCATTCTGAAGTAATATAAATCTTTTCAGTGCTATGAAAATGTGAGATATTCAGTACATCGTACGTGTTCACTTATCTGTAGTCTAACATAGACAATCTTTTCTACTGAGTACTAGCTGGAAAAAACTAATAGGGTTTCTCCTCATTGTTCATGCAAATTTTAATCAGTTTTTTTCATCCTGTGATGCAAGTAGCCCATTCCCTCAGGTAAACTTCATGACCATCACCCTTTCAGAACCATTATTTTTACCATAGTTCCTTTACGAGTTTTATGACCAAGACTTACAGCCATTACTTGACACATGGGCTCATTCAGAGATTTCTTTTTGTATCAAAGACCTTAGACATTTACGACTACACAACTGGGGATCAGTCTGCCATAAATGTTGCAATGACTCAAACTAATAAAACACAGGAAATGATAAAATTCATGATCATGTTCAATTGAGTTTGGAGTGGTCTTCCTCAAACCACAATCAACAGCAGGGCTGTGGCTGGATGTTTCATGAGCGGCATGTGCTCCTCCAACCTCAGTCCAATTTTAATTTCCGCTTAATCCTGCCTAATTTATCTTTTACTTGATTTTTAATACATTTTCACGCCATATCTGACAAGTTTGGCTCAATGGCTCCTCTATTACATAGGTTATTTCCTTTTTGGTCTTCTAATTTTTCATGAACACAGACTCAAGATTTTGTCTTTTCTGCAAGGCTAATCCTGAACAGAAACAGGCTTTACCAAATTAACAGATACTACGGGGTAACCAGGGGGAGCTTGTACTGTCCCTGTTGACCATAAAAAATCGTGTACAGCACACTCAGGTACCTGGCACAGGAACTCAAGAGATGGGGGGTGGGAGCGATGACAGCTGCTTCGCCCCAGCCCGAGGACTCCTAATCTGGGCACTGGGAGCATGCCTGCTGGGTCAGTCTGTCACGGTGCAGGAAGATTAACGAGGCCGGCTCGTCCAATCTCAGTTACAAACAGCCACTTGGCAGCCAGAAGGGCCGAATCCCGCACTGGCCGCACCTCATTCTTTGATTTGTTTGTTTTTATTCCCCTGATTGCATTTTTGCCGTTTCTCACACAATTCGGTATTAGCATTAGCAAGCTGATCTCTTTTTCCTGCTTCCACTGACATTTCTGACATTACGGAAGCTCAGCTAGAGTGCACAGACTATAACTATCCGTCTCCACAAGAGGCGCTGCGCTTCTCTGGCTCTCTACTGTTGACGAAGACTGCCAAAAAAAAAAAACAAACAAGAAAATGAACTAATGCTGCCAAATAAATGTTCCAAGGATTCACGTTCACACTTGTCAGAATGTTCCCTCAGGCAAATCCTATGAGGTTTTTTAGCATTTCTCCCGTCAGCAGCCCATTTTCTCACCATTTATATCGCAAAATCCACCCACAGCCGACATCTGAAAAATATGCATGAAAAGCAAGCCAAAAAACACTTCATTGAACGTAGAACATCCTGCTAAGCATCTTTCACCAAATGCAACAGCATGGTTTTAAATCCAATTCTACGACCATTATTCATTAGGTGAGGAGCAGCAACTGCATAGGATAAATAACAATGGGAAAATTTACCAAGAAAAGACTCAAAATGCATATGACCTTGGCCCAAGGTTAGCAATACATCCTGGATACGAATTCAACACTCAAAAGCAACCTCTATAGTCTACCAAGCATGTGTAAAGTTCTTCCCCTGTCATCCTATATTTGCTAGAGAAATGTGATAAATCACATCTCACTTCGATGGGTTTGGGGATCGAGCAGATACTCTGCCTTGGGGGGCAGAAGCGCGAATGACTTCTTCTGAAGGCAATCCCGCACACACAATGATTCAGGCAAAAGCCTATAGATTGCCTCCCGTGAAATAGGCAAATGCCCACTGGTCCAGAGAAATGAGCCATCTTCATCCAACACGCTACAATGTAGACACTATGTACTGGGAGTTTCATCTCACTGCCACATTTGTCAAGTGAAAATGTATACAGCAATAAATATTTAATGAGCGCAATTTATTTGTGTTTCCGCTCCAGGTCACCCATGATAATTATGGAGGGCACTGTATGTGAAACGCGTGTATAATATCTTGAGGTAAACTCGGTGTATTAGTTTTGTATGAAATGCATTTCATTCTGTTGGACCCCAGCAAGACTAGCTGCCGCTTGTGCGTCAGCTAATGGGGATCTGTTGAAATAAACAAACAAATAAATAAACCCATTCAGATATAAAATATATGTTGAGTGCCTTATTGCTTTTCTTGTGAATGGATATCTAGTTTCTTAAATGTTTTGCAAAAGATAAATTACAAATGTGTAACCAGTCGTTTAAAATCTGTGAATACAATGCCCATATTAATTTTCATAATTATATTAACGTGACTGATGAGATACAGTCTCCACCTTGCTTAGACGTCTTATACTGCCCATCAGCAGACTTGCAGTCTGCCTAATCCTAAGCGTAATAGACTCCATGCACTTTTTTTTAACAATTTAAGCACACAAAATATGGTTGCGAAGCAAATAGTAATGTTCATGTGCATTCTCTATGCAAGTAGCTTGAGGCATGCTCCCCGCATAGTTTGGCCATTTGACACACCCTACATTGCAAAATAAAAACATAACAAAGGATTCCAGACTAGTCAACTGCCCTAGTGGATGAAAAATATTGAATGCAGCATCACCATTTAGGTTAGCAAGATATCTTGTGTTATCACATACTTATGACAGTTCTAATTCAACATACAACTGTAAAGTAAATGCCTGGCACAGGAAATGCAAACAGTGTCACCTTGTCAGTCAGTACATCATGAAAGTGCACTTCCTGCTTGCGTTGAGGACACACACTAGATTCGTCCAAATTCTCCAAAGCCAGTTAAAAATTTAAGCGAAACTTCACCGCCAGGTCAGAGCCCAACCCCACCCACTGCACAATCTGGAAAAATGCTAAAAAGTGGGCAAGGGGCTGAAGAGGGGCAAAGTGTTGGGGGGCAAAGATGTGTGAGGCTGGAGTGACATCCCCAGGCCAGAAAATGGAGAGTGAGAGAGCAACACAGAATAAGGCAACTATGCCTTTGACACGGTTTCTTTCAGTTCAGGGTTGCTCTCAAGCAATCGGACATTAAACCTCTAAAAATGTGGGGCATTTTTAAACCATTAATGAAATGGGCACAGTAACAGAATTTTACATCTAACAATCAATGACGGTATAAAAGCAACATCAAATCAGTATTGGCCTGAATTACATTAATTGTAGGACAAAACTGAGACAAAGTCAGTCACATAAGAAAAATAGAATTATGAACAAATGGAATTACTGCTGTCAGCGGGTACTGCTGTAGATTATCACAGTAAGCACCTTTTTCAGCTCACAAATTTTGGATACAAAGCAGGACAAAAACTTTAGCTAACATTACAGATTTCAGATAGTTTACTGTTGCGTTAGCCAGCTGTAGTACTTTCCATCAGGCGCAAAGCAGCGGTGTTGCTGTTGAAGGAACATCCAGCCATCTGCAACCATCACCAAGCCATATGACCGTCTGAAGGGAAAGTACGCAGTCCGGTGGAGCTTCAACAGCCGGAAAAAAAAAAAAAACACATCTCCAAACAAATGCAGCAAAACTGAGAAATACTAAATTGATTGGAGTATACTTCGAAACTAAATTCAGATAATTCAATATGCTGGTAGAAAAGGTTAGCAATGCCAAAAAAAAAAGAGTAAACTCTTGTGAATAAGTACGTATGGCTGCTAATTGAGCAGGATCCCTTTTATCTAATGGTGATGAGACTGTTAACAAAAGGTAGAGGATGAATCCTGCATTGTATAGGGCTTTATGTTTAGATTCAGCCAAATGCATCAGAACCAACTCAAAAATGCTTTACAGCGCAGATGAACAGTGGCTTGGGAGGCCGCAAAAACAACCGAAGATTTTTTTTTTAATGTTCTGCCATAAACAAGTCAATCAAGTGACCCGAATGCAACTGAGCACGCATTTCACGAACTGACAGCAAAACACCCCAACAACAACTGAGGAAAGCTGCAGTAAAGGTAGGGCAGAGCATCATTCGGGAAGAAACCCAATGTCTGGTGATGTCTATGTGTTCCAGACTTCAAATAGTCATGGACTGCAAAAGGTTTGCAATCGAGAATTAATAATGATGATTTTAACTATTATGTCTGTTTGTCCCATTACTTTTACTAAAAATGAGGGGGCTGTATATAAAATGAGTGTAATTCAGACATGGTTTAGACCAGGGGTTCCCAAACTTTTCCAAATCAGGGCCCACTTGAAAATCTGAAAAATGTCCGCGGCCCACCTTTGTCCTATAAACAGTACATTGACGAAATTATGCATTCTCAGAACACTTAACAGCAACAATAATTGATAATTAAGATAATAATTAATAATTAAGAAAATAAAATAACTAAAAAAACAACAATAATTGTTATTTTTTATTTATTATTATTGTTATTATTATTATTATTATAAAGATTCAGGATTGAAATGAAAGCAGGGGGATAAAGGAAGCCCAAACTTTTAATCTGTGGTGTACACACAAGACAGAATTAATTACGAATACAGTACGTGCTCCTTCGATTATGACCCCCGGTCATGATGACCAGAAAGCTACATTCCGATCATAAACTATATAAGGTTCCTAAAATATTGTGAGGTCAATAACACTCAATAGGTTATTACATCTAAATATTTTTTAAAATCGTGGAATAAATATTTTACAATAAAAATAATAAAAAATAATACTTGCAAAAATGAATAATATTTTTAATGACCTCTCACGGCCCACCTGCAGTACCACCACGGCCCACCAGGGGTCTGCGGCCCACACTTTGGGAATCACTGGTTTAGACGATATTTTTGGAAAAAAATAGGCCTGCAAAGCAGGCGTTACCCCTCAGCCCCTGGATTATTTGGAATGAATATAAAATGCCAAAGGCCTTTTCAAGTTATCCTATGGAATACAAAATACGAGATGGCAGCTGTGGCAGCCATTCTGGACATCCAAGTGCCGTCAAATTTGATTGGCTTTTGTAAGCACACAAGACCAAGCAACAGAGCAAAAATGGTGTATTTTGACGGGGACATTTTCAAATTATCGTGCGGAATACAAAATTCAAGATGGCGGCTGAGGGGGCAATGCGGAACATCCAAGCGCCGTCAAAATCGATAGGCTTCTTTAGGCATACAAGACCAAGCAACACCACAAAAATGGCTTTGATTGACCAAGGCATTTTTGAGTTGTCGTTTGGAATGAAAATTCAAGATGGCGGCTGTAGCAGCCATATTCAATTCAACTCTACCCCGATGTCCACACCAAAAATTGCGATGATCGGTGATAGCGTTTTTCAGTTATCGCACAGAATCAAATGTGAACGGACAGACGGATGGAGAGACAGACAGACACCATGCGCAGAGGCAATACTCCACAGCTTCTTTCAGGGCTGAGGGGTAAAAAGTCAAATTCACATTGAAAGTCTCCACGTCAAGCATATCTTGATTGTTTCTTCTCAAATCTATCATGGCACTGTTTAAAACTAAAACAATAAACATTGCATTTCTGTTCAAATATTTATGGACCCCACTAATATAAAACCGCGTGGTGTCACACACTGCCTCCTAAGGGCAGGGGCTGGCCCACCTCAGACTAGAGGACATTGACATTCTTTTTGGACACAAATGTCATGACGTAGATGAGTCCCAACCAGTCGATTCTACGTCAGCATAGGTCTTGCAAGTTAAACAGCTGATTTAAACCATAGATGATGCATTGACCCATTTTCAACCCAATTTGCATATGTTTTGAAATAAATGTCAACATTAACACTAGCACCGATGCACTTCTTTTAAGCGCAGACTCAGACCTTAGCTTACAGCTCAAAAAACACAATTAAGTGTGTGGTACCTGTTTTAGAGGGGGAAAAAATATCATTTCAAAACATCATCAACAGGCTATATACAACAAGAATGATTAAGTGAATGGCTCCTGTGAGTGTAGGCAGTGTGAATACAAAGGTTTAACTGCATTGCAGCGCGTCAAGACATGCCTCATCAGAATGTTCAATATGTTTATCGATGTTGAATAAACTGTGTTGAAGTGTTAATACATACATTGTGCTCCCATACACATGAACAGTAAACAAAAAATAATTGCTAAAAGGTAGGAAAGAGATTAATCAATCAATAAATCAGAGCAGCTTTCTTCCTGAGAGATGTTTTGCATACCAAGCCAATGCAGTTTTGCACCTGCAATCTTCATGTCAAGCAAAAAGAAAAAAGGTGGTTGGGTGAGCTGAGAGATGGATTCTGACGTCACTGAACTTAATTAAATCTGCTTTAAGGAGATTAAATATTACATTCAATTTGGAGGACTTAAATTTGTAATAAAATGATTAAATCTAAGCACTAAGGCAATTTAAAAAGTCAACAAGCATAATGGTATATTTCAACAAATCCAACATTTTAACAACAGATTCTTAAAAATATATAAATGAATTTTTAGCACCTTCTAGTTTTGCCCTCTAAAATCTTTTGTGCGGACTGACACAGAAACCAAACATCAGCGACCTTTTGAACAGCTTCCGGGAAAAAAGAACTGTGTTGAAAAGTCAGTCAATTATCAGGTTGATTGGACAGGAGGTTGGACCATGGACTGTATAGACGCAGCACCCGGATCTGAAAAGTGAAGCCAATGCTGAGGAGACTTAAAATTGCATTCTATTTGATGGCCAGCAGCTGGCGACGTCAGTGGTAGCAGAAAGAAGTTCAATGCTATAGAAATTTAAGAGGAAAAAGACCCCATTTTCCCACCTTAATCGCAATCATGATTTTCCACATTGTCTTATGGTTTTTATCACAAGTTTCATTTGATATGTTATGATGTTCGTTTTTGTAAACTATGGTCCCATATAGACTAGAATAAAGGATAAAGCCAGATATGCTTTGGGGGCGTGGCTATCATCTGGCTCTCATCAGACACGGTCAGATCCGTCCATAGATCCACTCCGCTCTCCTCCATGGATCTTCAATTCACGCTCTCTACATAGGATTCACATACAGTTTCAAACTGACAAAATGATGCTGTTCCAGTTGCCAAAATAGAGGCTACTTACAGTGGGGTGCAAAAATTTGGGCACCCCTGGTTTAAATGTCTGTTACAATTAATCTCCCAAGTGATTGAAAGCAAACCTGAACACTAAATGCTACAAAGTTAAACATGATACCTTCTGCAAATTTAAACGCAAGGTCTCTTTTTATTGAAATTTTTCTGAGTTTTTAAATGATAAGAAAGGAAAAAGGGCCCGGTGCAAAAGTTTAGAAGCCCTTTTGGATTATTCTTTGTAACCTTTGAACTAGCCCCAGACCCAGGTGATTTACTCTTTAGGGCTTCAATGAGTACAGTAAATATAATTCAAGGGTTTAACTATATATTCTGAAGTAACTTCATGCCTTCTAAGGTATCCGACTGGTGGCTGTTGTGTCTGGTGTTAAAAGCCATGTGTTCCTCTGCACAGTTGTCCAAGGATGTCAAAATCAAGATGATTCACTTCCACCAACAAAGAGAGGGCTACAAAAAACTCTCGCAATGTTTCAAACTACCCATTTCTACTGTCAGAAACATCGTAAGATTGCAACTCTAGCTGTATGCTTTGCCTTCGTCAGTGTTATCCCTGTCTAAGGGAGTTTAGTACAGATGTCAAAAGTTATCCTTCTAATCTCCGTTCCATCTCAGGCTGACATGAAAATGCATCAATTTTAAAAGTATGGTCAGTCTTTGCCAATTTCCACCAAATAAGCCTTGAAAGCTTTGGACCATGCAAACCTATCTCAGCTAGTTTGATTTAAATTACACTGTCCAATGTCTGTTATGTGCTATGTAGCCTATACCATTTCGTCAACAATATTTAATTCAATTACACATACTCAACATTCACTGCATGTTAGTGTACATCTCCACTGTCACCATAAATAATACTATGCAAATTCACAATTCAAACACCTATGCGCAGTTTCATAACCCTTTAAATTTCAAAATGCTATGAGCAAAAATGCTGCTTCCATAAATTTGCTACTGTACTAACTCAAATTACTAACTGGGTGAATCAGCTGTTTGACTGGTAATCAAGCAAAGTAAATGGGAACAGGGTGAGAGTAATTGTTGGTTAAAGGTTATCATTCTGAATGTTCCCTTCAGCACATCATAGGTAAATACTGATATCAGTGAAGTTTTTTCCAGAAGCATTTCAAATGGCCTCTGATGTATGGCTGCTGTTTGCTTAAGACTGCATCAGGTATGATTCATGGAAAAGAATAGGAGCACCAATTCGCCCCACGGCAGCAGTTACTCTTATTATAGTAAAAACAACTGCAATTCAATTAATCGTCCAGCCCAAGATCAATTAAAAAAAAAAGAGCAAGCCGTCACGTCAAAAACCAGCAGAAGGACTATTGGTGTCTGCTGCAGATAGACCAATTACAGAATCCATGAAAAGTAATTGATCTTCATCACAGCATGTCAGCTGGATGCCAGCTGTGCAATATAAGACATGAAAACAGTTGCTTGTCTGTTTCAATCCATCACAACTCTTAGCCCGTGAGACCTTGAGAAGAGCTGAATGAACTTAAGTGCAGCACAAAGGCTTGGCGAGTTGTCAAAAATGGCCATTAAAGAACCTTGAAGAAAGGCTACCCAATACAGTAGGTGAGGCTCATTATCACAATTTATACCACACAGAGGAGGATTAATTTGTTCATACAGAAATTTCCCGCTGGCCTGCTGTGCCAGTCCAGGGTAGTGACATCATGATTGGCAAATGGATCCCTCCAGTTACAATGTTTCCAAAGGCACACAATTATAGAGCCATCAGGAAAAGGAATAAATTGCAATAGTCTTCATGGGGGGGGAAGGGGTGATAATTATTGACCCAAAGTAGAATAGCCACCTTGTCTAACTCTATAGTGTAGAAACAATTAGTATAAAATCTCAGGGCATTTTCACAATTTACTATCAAACCAATAAGGGATCGTATTCTGATCTCACAACCTTGGGCATAAATACAGACATGAGGATTTCCAGAAAACCTCTGCTGCCACATCAAAAGAATTAACAACCACTGAAAATTTTCAAAAACCATTTTCAAAATGGATACATGCAATGGATCATTGCATTTGCTCCAAGAAAGAAATAGTTCTTTATCCAGATGTCATTCAAAGCTTACTCAACAATGAAATGTAAGTCCTCATGAGTGCATCACACACTGTCCACAACTTCATTTTATATGCACATATATTTCAATATAAATTCAAGCCTTTGACAGGGCATGCTCAGTATTCTTGCAGTTAAACCAAGCAAAAGAATCTGAGGTTTTGTGGAGGGGAAACGCTCAAGTACACATCTGAAAAGTCGGAACATTTAGGAATAAACAAACAGTCTGCCATTTCAGATTCTGTATTTTTAATGGTATAACAAAATTCACCTTCTGTGGACAACATTTAGACAGAACAAAAATACATCTCCTGGCATTTTGCCATCAAAGGTAAAGCAGCAGTGGCAATAAATGAGTCCTCATATGCTGTAGCATCACAGGGTGACGAGGACCCCTGCTGGTTACACTGAGAAATGAAACCTTGCCGTCGATCTTCAAAGTGTTGCCTGTATTGTGTAAAGGAGGGGGTGACAGGTCATGAATTCAAATAGTAACAATTAAATATCTTCCGTGCAATTCTTGGACCCAATTTCTGGATGAATAAAACCGAAAATTAGAAGAATTTTTTTTTTAACTGTAGGATTAAGCGGTCGTTTCTCCTTTTATAATTAGCAGACTTTCGCTAGCATTTTCGGCACGTTCACAAACAAGTTTGAGTGATTCATATTCATGAGTATTACTATTACTCATATTTAAAAAAAAGGAGATCAGACAGAAAAACTACTGCGCTAATAAAAATGTTTTGTTCCTCAGTTACCATCCAACGTTACAAGTATGCAACCAGAAGAACTGCTACGGCAAGGTCAAACACACTGAAAGAAATCTATTTTATGGCGTCAGTACACAGAAATACAATGTCCATATTTAAACCGGAGAGCACAGTGATGTTCAGTTTCCATGCCCGAGTCTTGAAATGGCCAACGACCCTATTGGCAGCTCCAATCACAAGGTTTCCAAGACCCAACTACAGCTGATTAACCAATAAAAGGAGAAGTCGAGTGCTATTGGTTCACAAGTGCACTGACCATGCCCCTCAGGAATCATTAGGCAATCCAAACAGCTTGACAGTGCCTGCCTCCCGGTTGCTGTCATATTTTCCATCCTTGTCATCGCAAGCGTATGCCAGTAGGGGTCTTTTAGGATGCCAGGCCACAGTGAAAGTGGGAGACTCGCACTGCACCTCCCACAGCTTCTCTCCTTTAGAAGTCACAGAAGAAAAACAAAAGGTTTGTGATATTATTTGTTCTCTCATTCATGTTTCCCAATTCACAATGAACAGACATGACACAGCTCTTCATGAGGAATGGTTCTATAGTTATTTTATAATTCTCACATTAGAATTTCACTCATGGTTTTAACATCAGAATTTTACAAGAACATTAAGAAATGTGCAAAACTACATCTTGTTTTTTTTTTTTTATTTAAGAATTTAAACAGTCGGCACCACAAGCTCCGCTTCAAATCTAATGAAAGGAGACCCGAAAGCAGAATATATCTAATATTTCAGAAACATATAGCATACCTGTCTCAACCTCTGCAATGTCAATGAAGTGATCCTCAGATGCTGAAGCCAGCATTTTGCCATCATGACTGAAGCTCAAAGTCCGAACTGGCCAGTCCAATCTAGTTAACATTCAAAGAAAAAACAGAAAATGTTGAAGCACAGCAAGACTCACCGGTTACAAGGTTCTCCCCATTCACAATGCAAGGCTAGAGTAAGCACTCATGATAAGGAGATATGAACCCAAGTGGAATGGGTCATTCCATCCCAAATCAACCAGAGGTCCCCAGGACACAGTCTCAGAAAATTCTGAAAAAAATCACTACCTTAAGGTTGTGGTAATGAAGTACTACCTAGAGAATGAATATGTGTAAAATTTCAGGTGTGTAAATGCAGTAGTTGCTGAGATATGGCCATTAATATTTTAAGGGATTTTTTTTCCATTTTTGCAAAATGCATTTTTTACCAAATTTGAATGCTTATTTAAAGCAAAGTAATGATGCTGCAGGGTTTTAATCTTGAAAATAGGGTTCATTTTTCCCTGAATTTTCCCAGTTTTGGCTTCATGAAAGGTGCATCTTCAGTTTCTGATCATCTACTGACCCCCGAAAATGGCCGATTTCACTAAATTATGCTGTATCTTTGCAGTACTGCAGAGGGAGTACGGCTCATTTTCTAGATCTGAAATTTTTCAAGATTTCTAAACAGATGTTTATGCATGTGTGCTAGCAGTCAGACATTTTAAATAACCATTTCTTCCAGCTCCAGTGGCCTATTTATATTAGAACATTTTATGTTTTTCCAAAAATTAGCGCATGTTTCACAACCAAACACTACTGGATGAGAGTCTTAAAATTTTTACCATGTATTAGCACATATTTAAGGATAAAACATACCAAGTTTCATCCGTAGTATCAGATGTGTGCCATTTTTAAAGCTGCATTAAATTGATAAAAAAAACTCCCGCACACGGTCTTTTCACTTGCAATTGATTTATTAGTCAACGTTTCGGTCAATCGACCTTCCTCAGGACCTGAGTTTGTCCTGGGGAAGGTCGGTTGACCGAAACGTTGACTATTTATATAAAAAAAAATTAACCCTATTTTCAAGATTAAAACCCAGCAGCATCATTACTTTGCTGTAAATAAGCATTCAAATTTGGTCAAAAATGCATTTTGACCAATGCGTTTTTTTTGTTACTTTAGTCCTTAGTCGGCCTTTCTCCTATACACCTGTCTACTTACCAGTGTGCAAAGGTTTCTCTCGCTATAGCTGCATTAAATAAAGTCTAATTTTTAGGCTTAACGATACCATGTACACAACTGTAAATTGGTGGTTATTCTTGAGACGCTTATGTGGGACAATTCCTTTGTATTGGTTATGATAGCTCATCATTTAGAAATTTTCAATGTTCCTTTGAACATTAATGTGGTCTTGGGCACAGCTGTGGATGATTAAAATTTGATAACAAAAAAAAAAAATGGAATGATCAAACTCAATCAACTTAGTAAAGAAAATAAGGAACTTCTGATGTGGAGGTGTGAAATTTCTTTTGAAGATGAAAACACAATTTGCCTTCACCACGAAAAGCTGTTTTTGTCATATTACGAAAGTCATCAACAATATTGTTGTGACCCAAGGAATGTTCATAAAAAGAAGGTTACAAGTGAGTGCACTCATTAAAATTATCTTTGAAGCCCCCAATAAACATATACTCTGATGAAATTCTGATTTTAAAACTGTATTGTTGTTCATTTTAGAACACCTGCATACTATAGATCAAGAAACAGCAAGAGAATTTACTTTGAAACCTGGTCAGAAATGGTGCAGCAACTGTTACCATTATTGCAAGCATGGAAATGAGAGGGACCGTGCTGCAGCATCTGATGAGCCAGTGCCCAGTACCAGTACCCATACCCATGAAGCATATGTTGATGATTCGATTCTTATGTGGAGCAGCTCAATGTCAGCGAAACGAATTAAGACTGTTCACCCTTAAAACTTGTAAGTGACAAAGACAAGGTTGGATACATAAAATGCAAAGTGAAGTCTATGGAAAGGGCCACATAGACCAAGTTTAGTGCAAAAATTGTCAAATATTTTATAGCTTTAAAAATAAAACCAATCTGATACTACAGAAGAAACTTGGTATATGTTATGCTTAAATATGTGCCAATACATGGTAAAAATTTCAAGGCTGTCATTCACTGTCATTCAGTAGTTTTTGTTGGTGAAATATGGGCTAGTTTTTGGAAAAACATAAAATGTTCTAATATAAATGGGCCACTGGAGCTGGAGGAAATGGTTATTCAAAACGTCTGACTGCTTGCACACATGCATAAACATCAGTTTAGACATCACGAAAAATTTCAGATCTAGAAAATGAGCCATTCTCCCTCAGCAGTACTGCAAAGATACAGCATAATATAGCAAAATCAGCTTTCTCTCCATTTTGAGTAGTCAGTAGATAACCAGGGACTGAAGATGCACCTTTAATAAAGCCAAACAAGAGTCATCAGAAGATGACATATCCCCCCGGCCCGATTATTTGCAAAAGTCATGTCAATCCTACACCTCCAAAGAAATTCAAACAAGAATGTTGAGGTGATTTTCCTCTGGAATTATCTGGAAGTACACACTGCCAACATCTACCAAAGACTATGAACCACATGTTGACAAAGGCAATAATAAAACAAGAGTCATGAAATGATCAGTCTGTGAGATTTAGGGCCATCTAGTGGTCAGATTATAGATTGCAACCAACTGACCATTGCTTTTCTCAGAAAACCTAAGGTGGCCGCAAAAAAACTTGCGAAAACGTGAAAGGCGCTCTCTTGTATCAGTACTTTATTCATTCACTTTTTTCCCGTTCTGGGCTACTATAGAAAAAATGGCGGTGCAACACAGCAGCCTCCACGGAGGTGGACCCGCTCCCACGGAGGTTTAAAGGGCTTATTCTAAGCGAGATGAAACTCAAAGGTTATCGTTTTCACTTGACTATACACGACTAAAAAAATAGTTTTGAATGTTATATTCCATTTCTGCCAAAATATCAATCTAAATTCTACACACTGCTCCTTTAATGAACAGTGTTTCAGTTCTGCTCCGGAAACAAACCCATTCCTGCGACTGAGTCCAAATCCAACTCGCTTCCATGGGAGAAAAAAAAAATTTCAGAAATCTGAAAATATGAAAAAGCTCCACTTCAGTATGTGGGCACTACACATGCAAAGTTTTAGAAAGATATAATGAACAGTTTCTGAGTTTTGCTCCAACAAACGAACCTCTCTCTGTACAGAGTCCAAATCCAACTGGTTTCCATGGAAAAGAAAAAAAATAAGATTTTCAGAAATCTGAAAATATAAAAAGGCACCACTTCAGCATGAGGATAATACACATGCAAAGTTTCAGTAAGATATATTGAATTTAAGTTCTGCTCCGGAAACAAACTAGGCCTGATGCGCACCGAGTCCAGATTAGTTTCCATGGAAATAGTAAAAATATTAATCCTGAAGTTTCCAAGGTAGCAAAAGGCACATCTAGACTATACATAGAATACATGTACAAAGTTTGGTGCTGATATCTTACATAGTTTTTCAGTTCTGCTCAGGAAACGAACACAGTCTAATTTGCACCAAGTCCAGATTTGTTTCCATGGAAAAGACAAAAATAGGAATCCCCACATTTCCAAAGTAGTAAAAGGCACATCTAGACTATACACAGAATACATGCACCAAGTTGGGTGCTGATATCTTGCATGGTTTCCGAGTTTTGCTCCAGAAACAAAATGATTACGGGCGGACAGATGGACAGACAGATGGACGAGGTGATGACTATATCCCCCCGCATTTTTATGCCAGGGGATAATAAAAACTAAAAATTCAGGAAAAATTAGCTCTATATGCAAGATTACAACCCTGCAGCATCATTACTTTGCTGTAAATAAGCATTCAAATTTGGTCAAAAATGCATTTTGCAAAAAACAAACAAAAAAAAGTTAAAATATAAATGGCCATATCTGAGCAACTACTGCACTTACAGACCTGAAATGTTGCAAACATTCATTCCTTGGGTACTGCTTAAACTGTGATTTTTATTTTTTTTTAAAAGAATTTTCTGAGATTGTGACCTGGGGCACTTCTCACATTCTGGTTGATTTTGGATGGAATGACCCAAATACAAACTGATGTCAGCTTTCCAAAACACCAATCAATCACTGGCCTTGGTTGCAATCCAGAAGAATATAATGCCATTCATCACACAAATGCACTATTGTAATAATTACTGTACAGTATACTGACTCAAGTAAAGACTTAAATGATCCGTGCTCCAGAGCTTATCTCCAGTGCAGATTCACATTAAGTGTGCCCTCACCTGGAGAAACAACGCACACACACCAGTTCTTCCACATCCCACAGGCTGACCAGCGCATCTGCACTGCCAGTAGCAAAGTACTTCCCTGTGGGATCAAACTTAATGCAGATGCAGTTGGAAGGATGGGCATTGATGCTCTGTATGGGCTTCAATTCTGGATAGCTAAAGAGGAAATGTGTCATTCAAACTGTTGAACACCAAGAAATATATAGGTACCACCACCACCACATAACCATTCATTATAAACATTCTAAATGTAAATTCACACAGAGCATCGTGCTTGTACCTGAGAATATTGATGCAACCGTTTCCATTCGTTAAGAAGAACATATCGTTGTCATTGTTCCAAGATATCTCGTTCACCTCAAACTTGAACTGCTCCTCTGCTCGTGACCGGTGTGTTTTGGCATCGATAAAAGTAACAACGTCATCTTTGTTACCAACTGCGATTGTCTGTCCGTCAGGGCTCCAGCATATGTTTATGTTTTCTCCTACAATCAAAACAGACTCTTAAAGACGAAAATACCATGTACCCATCGTAGAACAGATCCAGCGTAGTGGCTCCACTTCATATGATAGACAAGTCATGGAAAGATTGCGCAATTTAAAAATCTGATCCCAAAAGATTAATCTTTGCACACAATCGTCCGTGAAAATATTTGACAAAGAAGCACGAGTAAAAAAACCTTTTGTGTTCACTGTAGCAATGCACTTCGCCGTCCGAACATCCCAGATGCGGATTGTCTTATCTCCAGATGCAGTGACAAATAGGTCCGGGTTTGTGGGATGCCAACATAGCTGGTCGACACTATCACCGTGGCCCCGGTAATTATTTTCCTTCACCTGTAATTAGCAGTCAAAAAGTGATCCGCGTCGATGAGTCTGCATTGATAAATCATGAACGTACCGTAAACTGTGACAAAAGAAGAAGAACAGCTTAGCTATAGGGTCATGTTCGACCTGGGTTTCATCGAATAGTATTCGGGATACAGGTCCATGCATCGAAAGGTACCTCGGCTTCCAGCACATCTGTCGAAACTTACCCCAATTCCGTCGAAAAGTAACAGACCCGAAATACGGTTCGACAGACATTACAGGAACCGAAAATTGCGATATATCCGCCGTTAACAGTCGCAACCCTGGGTACAGTTCAGTGGTACCCAAGTTCAACATGACCCTATTTACAAAACAACATACGTGCTTCGGGCTGGGCCGAAACGGTTTTAAATCATAAAATTATGTCACATAACCGATACGGTGCTCCAAGTGCATAGAGCCATCAACGAAAAGCGGCAGTTAACAACCAGCTGTTTCTAAAAGATTAGTCCAACGTTAGTGCTTTTTAACACGGACAACCAAGCGCATGTATTCATTCATCATCCCTGCGTAGAAACCAATCACTTACCAAGCGATCTTTCTCCAGAACAAATACGCTTGCTGTTTTGTCAAATGATCCAGACGCCAACCGCCTGCCATCACAGCTCCAAGCAACCGAATGCACCTTGGCGGTATGAGCCGGGAATTCGCGACTTTTGCTGTTATTCTTGAAATTTTCTTGCATTTCTAGGTAATACTGCGACGCCATGTTTCCACTGGGATCTAATAACTTCGGATGTGTATGGGGGAGGCCTTATTAACAACGATTATGCCAATACGTTCATATTTCCTTAAATGTCTTGCCACTCATAGTATTTATAGTTTAATTTAATCTTTAATAAAGTTGTATTGATTCACAATGTGTTATCAGCGGGGAAACTGATTCAATGTTGAAATTACAAGATACCACTTAGACACAAAATGGTTCATTCCGTTCTTCAAACTTTATTAACACTCCATTCAACGAACAAAGTAACGGGCAATTGGACAGGAATGTAAGAAATATGTGGAATGTTTACACTCTAAGCCGGATATTATCTGTATTCAAAAAACTTGGCTAAAACCGAGACTAGATTTTAAAATGCCTGAATATGTTAGTGCTAGAGCTGATAGAATTGATAGGGCAGGGGGTGGGTGTGTAACGTTTCTTAGAACGGGGCTTCAGTATCGATGTATAGATTTAAATACTAATCTTGAATGTGTAATGGTAGAAGTATGGAGCGTGAATTATCGAATTGACATTATAAATTCGCAGGAAGCTGTGTGTTGAAGATTTAGAGAAATTGATGGAAAAAGTTCGGTGGTGTGGGTTGGAGATTTTTATTCCCATCTATCTCTGGGGAAGTATCAAGAGAGATAGTAATGGGGAAGTGGTAGACGACTTTTTGGATAAGCATGGATTGGTGGTTTTAAATGATGGAAGGCAGGCAAGGATTAATGTAAATACTAAGGCAGTAGCATTGATCTGATGTTTTCATCTGCCAACTTGGCGAGAAGAGGGATATGGGAGGTTTTTGATACTTCCCCATTGGTAAGCGATCGTTATCCAATCATGGGCAAATTTAGCATGCGGTTGAGAGTAGAACTGGAGGAGAGGCCTAGAAGGTTCAACTTTCACTTAGCTAAGTGGGATGAATACCAGGAGGAGGTAGTTGGTGGATTAAGCAGGATTAATAGTGAGGGATCAATCGATGAGTGGAACTCCTCTATCTATATCTGCTCTAATTCACTCAGCAGCATTGAATACGACTCCTTTCAAGACGTCCCCCAAAACTCGGGTGCCTGTCCCATGGTGGGATAAAAAATGCAAGGAAGCCCAATACGGAATAGAGATAGGGCATTTCGGATATTGAGGAAATTTCCAGTAGAATGTAATGTCATTCAATATAAAAGACTGAGAGCAATATCAAGAAGGGTGGTGAAAGTAGCAAAACAGACATACTGGAGGAATTTTTGCGGTATGATAGGATCAGAGTTCCCTATTGATTGAATATGGGCTATGGTCCGTAAGATGTCTGGAATACATAAACGGTCTCAGATTCCAGTATTAGTTAGAGGAGAAACTAAGGCGGTCACAAATGTGGAAAAGGCAGACTTATTGGTGGAGGAATTCCAGGGAGTACATTGCGCAGGCAACTCAAGGACGGATGGAGCTTGGAAATGGGAAAGAGTTATGATGTATGAGGGTTGGAAAGTCGACAGTAATTATGACAATGCAAGCGCTATGAACCTCCCAGTGTCTCAGAAAGAATTGCAGGATGCAATTGGTGTGCGTAGGAATACTTCTCCTGGGAGAGATGGGCTTGCATACAAGCTATTTAAACACTTGGATGAGCTAGTGTTGGAAGAACTATTAGCCATGTTTAACTTAGTTTGGGCGCAAGGTAAGTTGCCGCAGGACTGGAAACACGCTGTTGTAGTTCCAATTCTAAAACCGGGGAAATCGGCATCGTGTCCAAGTTTGTATCGCCCGATAGCACTAACCTCGGTCCTATGTAAAATAATGGAGCGAATAGTAACGAACAGGTTGGTATATTATATTGAGAGTAAGGGACTGTTGACGAAATATCAGAATGGATTTAGAAACGGTCGGTCCACAATGGAATCCGTAGCAACACTTAGCCAAGATATAGGGAAGGCAATAGTTAATAAAGAGGTCGTAGTGGCCGTATTTTTAGACATAGAAAAAGCATATGACACTTTATGGAAGGAGGGATTATTAATTAAACTGCATGATATGGGAATCAGAGGTAGAATGCTGAATTGGATCAATGATTTTCTTAAGAATAGAACCATACAGGTAAGAATAGGGGGAATTTGCTCCAAAAAGGTTATGATAGAAAATGACACACCCCAGGGAAGTGTGATCAGCCCTGTGCTATTTAATGTCATGATTAATGATATCTTTGATAATGTTGGTGAGGGGTTTTGCCAATCTCTGTTTGCGGATGATGGTGCACTTTGGAGGAGAGGGAAAAATGTGAATTATATTATGAAGAAAATGCAACGGGCATTAGATTCAGTAGAGGAATGGGTAAACAAATGGGGATTTAAAATACCCACAGCCAAGACCAAATATGTCATTTTCGGTTATAAAAGGAAAATTCCTCACCATAAATGAATGCTCTATGGGTGCCCCCTCGAAAGAGTAAAAGAATTCTAATTTCTCGGAGTATGGTTCGATGAACGGCTCACATGGAGGGTTCATATAGGAAAAATTATGAATAAGTGCGAAAAAACATTAAATGTCTTGAAGAGTCTTGCAGGATGTGACTGGGGTGCAGAGAGGGGGTCTATGTTGCTAATATATCAGGCAATGATTAGATCTTGTCTCGACTATGGATCATTCGTGTTTGGATCAGCTGCGAATAGTCATCTTATGAAATTGGATGTCATCCAAACCAGAGCATTGCGACTGATTAGTGGAGCCTTTAGGACTACTCCTATACCAGCACTGCAAGTTGGAGTGGGGGAAATTCCATTGTGGATGAGAAGGATTAAATTAGGTTTGCAGTATTGGGCCAAGGTAAAAGGAATGAGATCCAACTTACCAGCTGAGGGCCTAATATCAGGTATAAGAGAAACTGGCGCAAAGACAAAGAGCAAGCACTTTTTGACTGAAGTTGAGCGGTGGGTTAAGGAAGTGGGATTGGAGGATAATCTAATATCAGACCTGATGTGCAGATCCCCTGTTCCCTTTTGGCTGCTTCCTGATGTTGAAACAGATCTATCTTTGTTAGAAATAATGAAGAATAAAGAAAATATCATGGTAGATGTAAAATCTCATGTTGAAAAACTGTGTGGACAGTATTTAAAAATCTACACAGATGGATCCAAGGATCCAGTCAATGGGAGGGCAGGGTTTGGAGTATATGTGGAGAAGTACTGTATATTACAGATGGATGACGCAGAACAGTTTTTAAGAGGAAGCAGTTCACATTTTTTTTTAATTCAAATAAAGTCCAGACGCGACAGAGAAAGTTTTGATCAACTCAATAGCCAGAGGTATCTGTGAAGCATCATTTAAAAATAGCGTTGTATCATCAGCCAGCTGACTGATTATAAATTCATTATCAACTATCGAGATACCTTTCAGCGGACCAGTCTTAATGAAATTGTTGAGCAATTGTGCACAAAGTAAGAAGAGGTATAGGGAGATCAGGCACCCTTGTCTAACCCCACGTTTTAAAAAGAACCAAGGAGAGGTACCAGCAGGTAATTTAGTAGAGCAGTTTCCATTATGTATATGACTTTGATGGCCCTATTAAAATACAAACCAAATCCAAATTTCTTCAATGCATGGAAAATGAAATTATGTTCAATAGTATCGAAAGCCTTTTGGAAATCCAAAAAAAATGAATAAAACTCTCATCAGTACTAAAATCTTAGTAGTCGATTAAGTTGAGTACCAATCTAATATTATTCAAAATATGTCTTTGTCTTATAAAACCAGACTGGGTCTCATCAATAATATGGTCCATAACTGTTTTTATCATTTTAGCAAATATAAGTGCAAACACTTTATAATCATTATTGAGAAGGCAAATTGGATGCCAATTGTCAACTAGAAAAGCACTCGGAGAGCGCAGACCTCGGCCAAGCACAACATTTCCCTCCATATTGCGACTTCCACAATAGATATTAGTCTTACATTTCTTCCTTATACCAATCTGTACAATCCCTGAAAATTTCATCGAAATCTGTCCATCACTGTTTGAGTTATTTTGGAAAACAACAAACAAACAAACAAGCAAACCCAGGCAAAAACATAACCTCCTTGGCGGAGGTAATTAGAAGTACATCTTTCTTAGGTTTTAGGATGAGAGTTATGAGGCCTTGAGTCAATGTAGGTGGAAAAGTCCCATTTTCCATAAATTCAAGGAAGAACCCAAGAAGAAAGGAAGCAAGTTGATCAGAAAATATCTAGAAAATTCAGAAGTAATACCATCTGTCCCAGGAGATTTATTGGGCTTGTGTTCAATAGCAGATATAACCTCTTCTAGTGTTATTGGGATATCACATTAGTCCATCTGGTCAATATCAATTGTTTTTGTTTTAGTAAGTGACTCTGTAAAGAGAAGAACAGACTTCTCACTATAACTTGATTCATAAAGTGTGCAATAAAATTTAGCTACTTTTTGAGGATCATCTGTAACGTTTCCATCAATGTTCAGTTTCTGAATTGAGTTATTTTTAGCTCAGGATTTTTCTAGTTGAAAGAAATATGCTGTTTTCTGCTCCGCCTCTTCCAGCCATTTTTTCCTACATCTTATAAAAGCTCCTTCTGCCTTCCTTTTATACAACTAATCCAGTTTATTTTGGAGAATAGCCAAATTTTGTATATTGTTTTCAGTCAAACTCCCAGGTGGCTTTTGTGTAATTCTTGCGATTTCTGATACAACATTTTTCTCTTCAGCTCTTCTGGTCTTTACCAAAGACCTACTATACGTTCTTTAATATTTTGCTGCCCTCCTGTTGTTAGCTTGCCCGACTTCCAGGTTAGGAGAATGATGTTCACCTTACACACAGGCTATTTTTAGATATCGTGCGGGTCCCCATTAAACTGTCAATATGAAGTCTCCCGTTATCCTGCCGTGTTTTCGAGCATTGAACATGTTGTTTTTGCATTTCTGTAGCTAGCTAAGCGCAAACGAAAAAAGGGTTGTTATTGTTACGGTTTGTGTTATCTGGACTGACCCTTGTCTGTGTTTCCCCGTTAGCTGTCGATGGTGAAGTGAATTTTTTCAGAGCCATTGTTGCCATGACTTGGTCTGCTCTGCCGAGCCAGGAATGATTTCTTGAAAGAACAGATGCGATCATGCGAACTTACATAGTTGGAGCCATTGACAGTGAATGGACGACCTATGTAAGTTGCTAGCTATAAAAAACTATATTTTTGGGAAACAAAACCCAGGTCCCCATTGTCAGCACAAGTTAGATCTAAGATAAAAGTTGATTAAATTGCCTAAAAACCTACTTTTTCTAACATGCCACATTTGCCTTCTGTTGTTCGCTTGCCCGACTTCCGGGTTCGGAGAATGATGTTCACCTTATGTACAGGCTATTTTTCGATATCGGCAGGGTCCCCATTACTATTCCTGACTTGCTGTCAGTCAATTAACATTAGATTCACTCTGAAAACACTCCACACTAACAGATGCTGCTAGTTCTCCCCGTCTAGATAAGATGACAATCATTCATTTGGATGCCTATTTGGTGCATTTAAACCAACGTCATTCAAATTTGCATACCTGTCAACTATCGCACATATGGCTTGAGTTTCACGCCCTTTATATTGAATTGTAACATTTAGATCCCAGGGCGTCATACGGCCATGCCAAAAACCAATTTTGAATATATGTTAACTCAGATCACTCCGACGTCACCATCTTAAGAACCATCATTCGACTGGAATAAAGATCTTGACGAACTCAGAAATACTTTGGCAAACTTTTGTCTGTCAACTCCATTCGCTGTTACATGCAGATTCAAGTTAAAGTTTTATCATGCAAAGACTTGCATCAAGATTGTCCAAAATGGCCGCTGACTTCTCTGGGCTTGCTGTCTCTTGAAATGGACAGTAGCACAGTGGTAGTATGTCTTGTGGTCCAACTCATCACCATTTCAAGCGATATTTGGAAAAAGAAAACTAGCTGCCATGTTCACCGAATCAAAGATGACCAAAGCTGCTATCCGGACAAGTATTAAAGCCAGCAAATGTATGGGGTTTGTCTGTGCACATGGCATGGGTGACTTGTACATTTCTGAGGGCTCCATTAATGCAGGAAGATAAGAATGAATTCTCAAGCAACATATGTTGCCATCCAGATGTGGTCTGTCTCAGCATTTTCCAGCAGGCCGATGCCAAACCACATTCTGAAATAATTACATGTGCATGACTGAGGAAGCAGAGTGTGTGGGAGCTGGATTGACTGGCCTGTAGTCGTCATCTGTCAGCAATTAAGAATGTATGGCTCATTATGAAGCAGATATGTGGCAACAAAAGCTCTTTTGCAGCTGAAGACCAGCACAATGAAGGAAATGCCACCTGCAAGACTTCTCCAATTGGTGTCTTCAGAGCCAAAATGCATCATGAATGTAATTTAAGATATGGTGACCTTTTCTATGAGTTTTCTATGCATTTTTCTTTTCACCTCTGTTGCAGTTGTCACAATGTGTATTTTCAATAAGAATTTAATTAACATGTTAGAACATCAAGTGTGTTGTTGTTACTATTTTCATTCTAGTAATGGGTGAATTGACCTTTTATATAAAACATTTTTGATTTTATTTTCATTTTCCATGATGTGCTAACTGTTCAAAAATAGGGGTTGTATTTCAGGCAGACAACTGTATTAGTTAGACAAGAAAATACAACAGGAGACTTAAGTTCTTTAAATGGCCAAATTTATTACCTTCAATTAAAAAATGAATGTACCATGAATAAGAGAGCCAAGAAAATGTTTATAAACAAGGTTGTGCTGATGAACCTATCTTCACATATTAGACATACCTATAGAGCCAAGGAACAAGCAAAATTCACACATACAGATCATAGGTTTACAGTGTTCATACTGAATTATTAGAGAGAAACAAAAATATGGACTTCAAGCAGTGTTAGCAAAGCTCTGTGTGCGTGTTAGGGAGATAGATGCACAGTCATTCACTTTGAGTCCTGCCACATCCTTCAATTCAGATGTTGCCTTATGGCTTTGAAATAAAGAGGATAGTAATTGTTAAAGGGTTAAGAGGAGCATTATGTAGCATTATTATGCTGAAAATCTACTCTAATGGGACCAATCCATTGTATTCCGTGTCCAACTATAGCTTTTTCAGCATAAAGTCTGCAGCATAATCTCTGAACACCAGGTCTATAAGCTATAACAGGATACATTTATAGTAGGAGTCAGAAAGCTTGTGGATGAAGATGCTCAAACTGGAACATTGGACTATGTGGTGCGCAAATGCCTTCATTTGTGTTTGAGATGACAATGGAGTGAGACAGCTTTTTTTTTCCTTTCAAACATCCGGTCTTAAATTCCAATACTGAGAAGCATAGTGGGAAATTAGTGAGTAAAATTACATGCTTGTCTATCAAAGCAGCGTGATTTTACATGACCTGCTCGACTGCAGCAAACTAGAATGAGGATTTATGCACAGAATATTCAATGCAAGCCCCCAAAAGGGGACTGGATGTAACGCTAGCGCCCTGCCTTTGGAAGCCTTCCAGTTTTTCCCAAAATGACAATGACAATGAGATGTACTGGTATTAGCACCTTCCCTCAAGAGATAATTCATCAAATACTCAATCACCTTGATGGAAATAAAGTGACCGCCGCAGTGCAAACACCTAAGAGGTCGGATGTGGAAGACATTTTCGGCTGTTGGAACCTCCATTCAGTCTTTCACCCTTGATTTCATACAATTTACGATAGGTAAGAGGTGGATGTGTCTTATTTGGAGGTAGGCTGAGCATACTAGCACTTAGTTCCTCAAGGAAGTCCAAGAATAACCATACACCTGCATAGCTTTCATTTCCATCATCACTCTACTGAAATCTGTTGACACAACAAGCACGACACTTCACCATGTTCATTTAACATCAATATTTCCCCCTCAAATGCGAAATATTTTGTGAGTGCGCAATGCTAAACACTTGACTGAATTAAAGCCCAGCTTTGGACCTGCTTAAAATGCGATTTGATTGGCTTATATTCAGGGCTTTTATGTTGATGGTAAATTTTTTTGTTTGTTTGTTTGTTTGTTTTTGGTACTTTTGGAAAAAAAATGATCCTTTTAAAGAAATTTCAGGATATTTATGAAGGCATTAATACATTATAGTATAAAATCAGAATTAAAGGCCATTTCAGATAATTAAGTGTTCCATATAATAATAATAATAATAATAATAAATTTGGGAATTGTTGCATACATAGTGCGAATAAGCATAATTGTACGTAAAAGACACACTGTTAAGACTGTCTATAGTCTCTCCAGTTCACAAGAGAGAAACCCATCATACTGTATTAAAAACAAACTAACAGTGGTCAGAGTGAGGCACACACCTGGAGATGGTTTGTGCTCTGAAAAGTAGAGAGAGAACTAACAAAACTTCAAGTCAGGTGTCAAAAGTTACAAAACAAAGATTTTGTGCAAATTGTGCAGCTGTTTGCCACATGCTGCACTGCTGCCCTCCTCTGGCAGCCTCCAGTACTGCCGTTAACACTCCGCATCATTGCTCCCATTCACAGGGCTGGAGCCCGTAGGTAATTCTGTTGTGAGGGTGGTGTGCTTGTCTTGCTGCAGGATGGTGTGATTGATTCCATTTGAACGCGCACAATTCTCGGTCTTCTGCTTCTCTTCCTCACTGTAAATAAAGAGTCCTCCATGGGTATTTCTCACATGCACAATTGTCAATGGGGTCATTCCATATGAAGTCAACCAGAGGTCCCCAGGTCACCAACTCAGATTTGGCTCAAATTTACTTCGGGAATACCTCTATATTCATGATGAACACTTGCAAAATATTAGGCTCCTACTCCAGGGGATTCCGAGATATGGTCCCCCAAAAATCAGGGGCCTTGCCCCAAGCTAGTTGCGAACGTTAATTTATAGCGATTTTGGAGGCCAAAATCTTTGGAACCAATCATAGGTATGGGCTGAAAATGACTATGCAGAGTATTTCGGGTGCAGGCTTTCAGAATCTCTTGTCAAAATTTATTTATCTTTTTCATTTTTAAGATATTGGCCTCTCAAATATGAAAATATTTATGGGTGGAAATCAAAAATTCAGTTTTCAAGGGCCCCTTAATGAGGCCAGGATCCCTTACAGAGGCTAAATTGTGCTAGATTCCTTCTATTAGAGGACAGGTCTGTCTGCATAAGGAAGACTGACTGCATCCAAGGCATAATCATGGATTAAGGAGACCCTGAAAAGGGTCCTAGCTGGAAAAGTCACTTTTTTGCCAATAACAATTTTCAGCCCATACCTGTGATTTGTTCCAAAGATATTGGCCTCCAACATCCCTATAAATTCATGTTCGCTATTCACTTGGGGCATGGCCTCCCGATTTTTTTTTTTTGGTGGTGGGGGGGTCATATCTCGGAAACCCCCTGGAGTCGCAGCCTAAAATTTTCCATGTGTTCATTATGAATATAGAGGTACTCCCGAAGTAAATTTGAGCCAAATCTGAGTGGGTGACCATGGGAGATTCTTGTTCTTCAGTTGAGTTCATATGGAATGACCCAATGCAGTGTTATGCCATAGAAAACTTAGATTTTTCTTTAAACCTCCTAAGCATTGCACTGCTACTGGATCTATAGATAAAACATGCTAAAATGCAGCTGGTAATTTTTTGAGGTAATTAACTGACTTTCTCACAGAGATATATGGACTCTGCAAGAGAAAAATAAAGCAAACTGCTCATTAAAAAAGGCTTTTGAGCCAAACGAAGAACACCAGACACCTAAAAAAGCCCCAACAGACAGCTGAGACTGAGCTTCTGTGAAAATCAAAACTATTACCCATCAAAGCAGCCGTTGGTGACCATCTCACCGGCCCCTTTCTCTGACACTGAGCTGCGAGCACTGCCCCCCTGCCACGACCCCCGGGGCTCCCTGTCAGAGTTGGAGCTGCGCCTCAACACCACCGCTTCTCTGGTGGAGTCCGAACTGCGCCTCAGCACCACCGGCTCTCTGGTGGAGTCCGAACTGCGCCGCAGCACCACTGGCTCCCTGCCAGGACTGCCGAAGGTTCTGGGTCCGTCCGGTTCTTTGCCCGAGTCTGAGCTGTTTCTGGAGCCGCCCGCCTCCCTGCTGGAGTCAGAGCTGCTGCGGGCATTCAGGCTCTCCGATGAGGAGAACTTACTGATCTGACTGTCCCTCTCATCTGTGAAATACAGAGAGGCAGCAGGCAACCACGCTCAGTAGGAGGCTACATACTGTCCAGCGAAAAGTAGTCATGCACAGTAATCAGGACATTAGTTGAGGCTAATTATCCCTTTCCGTAAATCCTGCGTTCATTGGAATAGTTTTCCCAATACACACTAGAACATGTTTTTGACACCCCATGCTAATCCGTACTCTCGAAAATTATGCTGCCAAGTAGAAAAATGCTGCCATTTATGAAAACGTCAAGTCTTTGTTTTCCAATAAAAATTAAAATATGAATTAGCCTACACTAGCAACTATGATATTTTTAGCTTGTTATAACATACCCACAAATTAGCTATGTTTATTTATGAGGTAGCTATGTTTGTTTAGAGGTAACATGCAACGCGCCATTAGCCTATCATCTAACGTTGACATTTTACGGCGAGGCCAGCATGTACATACAAATATGCTTACAGGTCGCAAAGTGCAGTGTGAAAATTAATTTTATGATCTCTGAAGATATTTATGATATGAAAGTGGAAATAGCCCCAAAATCACGGGCTTTCAGCGCCTCTACCACTATCTGCATGATCGGCATCTGCACCATCCGCCATTCTGGTTTATATTTCGCCCTTTTCAAGTGAAGGTACAGGTGATGACAAAGGTGTTTTTTCAAAGGGAAATTCCATAGACACCAGGGGGCGCATGGTATCTGAGGAAAGGAGGATTGAGCCAGATACATTCACTTTCATAGGCACCCAGTTTCTCAGTTCATTAGGATTATGAATAACAAATACATTCTTTGAATTCATGACTAAAACAAGTGAAAATAAGTGAAATCCATTGATGATGAAAAATGTCTTAATCTAGACCCAGATTGCAAGCACCTTCGCTCCGGCTCTGAGCAAGATCAGCTGGAGTCGGCACAGAGCCGAGGCAGATCCGGAGCGGAGGTGCTTGCTATCTGGGGAATTTCTTAGCTTCCCAGCTTATCCCTAGATAGCCACATTCATTCACTTATCAGGACGCATGTTTTTCACTCGACCAACATAACAAAATTGAGAGAAGTGTTTTTTTCCAAAAAGGATGTTGATAAGTTATGCAAAGCCCAGATTGGATTGGTATAGTGCTTGTGGTCAAAGGATATCACCCCAATTCAAACATCATTTTATTAACTCCTTATTAAAACCATTGTGGTATTCAAGGTCTCAGGTAATTGCTTTGTACCAGGAAGGGACTGACTAAAACATATTCTCAGCCACACTATGCAGTCAGCTGCAATTGACTCCTTTAGTGAGCAGATGAAAAATCAGCAGAAGACCTAGAAACTGCACTGCAATTGACCTTTAGAATTAATTTTGAAGCCACACAAAAAGTAATGTTTCATTTTTGTGAGTTTACTTGGTTATTGTTATGAAGACCGCAATATGAAATCCTGCCATATTACATAGTGAACTCTACCAAACAAGGATATCTTTAGGTCTCCAGTAAACTTAAAGCATAATGAATTCCTGGATTAGACGGCACCTCGCTGTTTATCTAATATGCAAACAGCGTATAATAAAGTAAATGTAATTACAATGGTGATTTTTCCCTCTAGTGGATATATTAGGAAATGCAAACTGCCAAAGTACAACATAAAGCACTCTCTGATATCCATTTTTCCTCAGTTCAAACGAATAAATATCGCTAGATTTTAGTAACTTCATAAAAAATACATTCTCATCAGTCAACCCAAAAAAATAAAATTTAAACCCAGAATTAAAAAAACAAGTTCCTAGTATAAACTGAGCAGCGTGTAGAGCCTGCTCATGTAAGGGGTGTTCAAGTGGCAGTACCTTCGGAGCCAGGGTCACAAGCCTGTTTACGCCGCCTCCTCAAAATCACTTCCAGTTCACTGTCCTTTTTTCCAGGCAGCACCTCGGGGAATCCTCGACTGGGACTCTTCTTCACAGTCTCCTGAGATTTCAAACAGGAAGCCAGAGATGAACCTCAGATGGTTGAATTATTTATATTTTAGCACATTTCCCTCAACCTGATCATCTTTACTGAGAGTCAGTCTGTTAGTTCTGAGTTCTCAGGATCCACGTGAGTGAGTGCATGGTAAGAGTATGAGGTGTGTTTTATTTAAATGTCTAGCTATATGTATAACTTTAATTCTTCTTAAACATACAGTAGAATGAAACAGACAAAACATAAGAAAATAAACTGATTTGAATAGAAGATGATTACTCCTCTGTGCATTACTACAGACAACACTGGATCATCTTTGTGTGTGGCAAAACCATCATGAGATAATACCAGAATGCCCTTCAGTTCCTCCATCGCACTCTCCTGTGGTTTGTCTTCAACCACTGGGGGGTGCTGTGGCAACAAAAGAAAATTGTGATTAGGAGCTCTTTCTCTTAAAAAAAAGGAAGATTAAGGATTTTCAGAGAAACATCCCTCTTCCCAAACAAACAAAAAAAAAATTATTAGCCGGTGCCTGTGAGAAATGGAATCCATTTTTGTAGCACCTGTGGCCTCCTGATGTTCGTACGATGTGTCCCCAGGTACAGAACAAAATTTCATCAGTAATGCCGATAAGACATGACATGGGCACTGGTGTCCTGCCAGCCTTCTCCCCAATTTCAGTGATGTAAACCTCCTATATGAACACATTCTGAGAACTGGACAAAACCTTCCAGAATTGTGTAACGTGACAAGGAAGAGATCATTCCAGGATCACAGCAATAAAATTTTGACATTAGAAATGAGTCATGACAAAGTTAAACCACCAGACCACTCATCCCTTTATACTGAAGAAACTTCACCACAAGCCAGATGTTATACATTTATCAAGTGATTACAGGATAATAAGTTAAATATTTGGTCCTGTACATAACACAGGACAGACTTTATCATCATAGAAAGGCACACAGCCAGTTTTCATTAAACACAAGTATGGCCTTCAGGTCATCATATTGATTTATTCTTTTCAACCCCTTTAAGGGGGGAGTAGTCATGGTGCTTTGAAGTCAATCAATGACAATAAATCAAATCAAAGCACTGAGTTCATATAAAGTGTCTGTTTGGAAGCAGCTTTAAGCCCTGAATCATCTCCCAATAGAGCACGGCTCAGCTCACCACAGAAAGTAGGCAGGGTACATCCAGAAGGAATAATCTAAAAATAACAAGCAGGAAATCACTGCAAGTTGCACCCCTCTGGCTTAGCGTTTAAAAGTGAAGCACAGCTAATATTATGAACAGTGATGGTGAAGTCCCCAGTAAAAAGGCTGAGCTCCTTCCACAATATTGGCCCAGTTTTTATCTTACTTTGGCTTTTGAAACTGCTGAGATATTCTAAGGTAGGTTAAAAACTCACCTTTATGCCAAATCTCTTCAGTGTCATCAGTCAACACAGATCATGCAAGGCGAAAAGAAAGAAATTTACATTACAATATAAAGACAAAACATATATGCTGTATCACTCACTTTCTTCCAGCCATAGCTGATGACCAACCATTCTATTGCAAAATGGCTTACATGCATCTTCCAACTAGCTGTTACCACATGACCTTACACTACATAGTAGCTGCAGTTGAGTTATCTTCCCATTTTGCTCCACATAAAAACCATTTGGTCAGTGGAAGGGAAGCTGTATATGCATGCACTCAGGACTGTGTATTGATCTGATGCAGTATTGCTGTGTAATAGCAGACCTTACCTTGGTGTCTTGCCCTTTGACAGGCCTCAGCACCACCCCGTGCTTGATCCTCTCCATCATCTCATTAACAGCCTTAACTTTCACTTCATCCACACCTCCATTCTCTTCAAAAAACCATAGGATGGTCACATATTTAGTGTTGGTTCCGTGGAATTTGAAGCTACCAATGCAGACTTGGAGAATGAGTTAAGTAATTCCATTATGTCATGTTTGCGTTTGTTGTTCAAACAACTATTTTAAAGATGCGCACTTTATCAGGACAGTTAAAAGTATTGTCCAATACCAATGAAATACTTTGATGCAGTATGATAATTGGCATCTCACCAGAGTGCTGGTTCATGTGTGAGGAGAAAAGAACAAACTTACCAGGGGCGAGATCTGCCTTTAGGGGACCCTTAGAGCCTTTTGAGGATTTTCTCATTATTGCAATGAGGGAACTGTAGAGACAAAGAAGCAAAGATTCTGATATTTACTGTGAGTGACTTCTAATAATAATAATAATAAAAATATACAATGAGGCATTAAATTTGAACAATGTACAAATTTTTGTGTCAGTAATGTAATAAGGAAATTAATAGAAGGATATTTAAAGTAGAGTATTAGTTCACAAATGGTGAATTCTAACAAATGAGTAAGTGGACAGACCAGGTGCCGACAACAACAGTCAGACACATGAGCCACTCCCCAAATGATCCGCAGAAAGAAGAGTGAACAAAGCAATGTTGTTCGCATTGCTCAACATTAACCCTGGCTATAGAAACCATTCTATCTCTAACAGGGATTAAGTTAGCAACAATAACAAGTCACATGACGCAACAAGAAATTTCTTGTGACACTGGTCGTTTGTACATGTCAAGGGCATTCTACATGCCAATTTTCATTAGAATCAATCAAATTGTTTTCTAGTTATCCAATTTTAACAATAGTTCTGGTCACCTGACAATTTTGGCCGATGGTGAGCTTCAACAATTTTGATCTGGAAGAAAGCGATTTCTACAACTTTAAAAGAGCTGCTGACCCACAATCAATATACAAAATTTCACCTCATTGGTCGCTTATGGAGAGAAACCATGTCTTCGGTTGAAAATTATGATAAGTGAAAACGCGTCAGTAAAGGAAGATGATTGAGAACTAGCCAGGACTAAGTGTCATGAAGGGACGTGTCTATACCCCCAAATTCCCGGGTCTAGGACCACCACTGCTGCAATGCCCCCAAGCGACCCAAGTTTTAGCAAACACTAAAACAAAGTGAGGTGGCCAAGTTTCATTGATGTAGTTTTTTAACAGGGCAGTCACAAAAATGGTGGAAAATTAACATATTGAACCAAAAAAAAAAGAGCTTCTAGCTAAAGGGCTTGAAGCCCAAGTAATAATAATAGCAGTATAAGTAGTCTTATCTCAACTACTCACAAAAAGCAGGCTTCGGCAGGATAAAAAATAAATAAATAATTATATAAAAAAGCTGACCTTTTTGGAGCAATTCCAAGTTAACTCTGAGTAAACTTCACAAAAACATGCTCACTCAGCAGAGTGTCCAGGTGACAAATGGAGACTACGCATAGACTGTACTCTGACTGTATGCAGCACACTGCATCTGTCTGCACTCAGCAGGGGCTGCCGGCAGCAGTGTTTTACCTGAGTGGGTTGCAGCGTGAGGGGGGAGGGGGTGGGGGAGGGGGAGGTGGGGGAGGGGGCGGTGGAGGGGGCTGAGGGGGCGGGGCAGGGGGCGGGGCTGTCCCTGGAGCCGAGCCTGGTGCAGCTGCATCTGAGGTCTTCTGTGCTGCCAGCAGCTCTTGCACTGCGCAAAAGATAAACACACACAGCAGCGGGGGTTAGCAGCTCAGACTGAAACTGCTGTACATTCATGTTTGGCTGAGTGTCAGTGTGTTTCAGAACTGATGCAGCCCAAATATCTGCTCAGCTATCATCACAAGAAGTGGGTCACTTAGTTCATCAGAGTTCTTCATGTTACAGTTATGTATACAGACACACTTAGAGGGGCAGTTACACTACCGCAGTACCGCAAAGTAGGACTGAGCAATATAGACAATATGGAATATCACAATATCTTTACCTGTATGCAAAATATTGATATTGCAGCAATATTTTAGGGATAAATATTGGTGCCTTCAGAAAATATTTGCATAAGACATCATAAAGGGACATTACCAAAGTGGGTATGATGACCACTCAGCTACAGACAGCAGTTAGAACACTCCCATGCAAGGGTGTCGTACTGTCCTCTAAAAGGGCCAAGAGGCTGCAGGTTTTCACTCCAACAATGCTGAAGCTCACCTGATATAACTAATCAGTTGTGCAGGCCTAGATCAGTTGATAAAGTCTCTGGTTTCAGGTGTGCTTCTGCTTGGTAGAATTGAAAACCTGCAGCCTCTTGGCCCTTTTATGGGTCAGTTTGACACCCCTGCTCTAATGAGTATGGGACACTGCATTGCTTGATCATGATGCGACCTTTAACCTTTCTGACTGACGCATGCTCAGACAGGGCCGTAAGAGGCCCAGCGGTGACCCACCTCGGCTCTCCAGGCTGCTGTTGCTCTGCTCCACCTCCTGCAGCCGGCCCTCCAGCTCGCGCTTCTCCATCTCCACCAGCTCCAGCTGCTTCTGTACTTCCTCAAGCTGCCTCCGGAGGGAGCACTCCTCCAGCTCTGCCTGCAGGCTCTTCACCTGCAGAGCAATACAAGCCCCATCAAAGAGAGTTTTGAGTCACTGCGCGCACAGGCGAGCATGACGTAGCAAGATGCCATGAGGCTCTTTCCCAGATCCCAAAAGCGATTCGTTTAGACTGCCAGCCTTTGTGGAAGTTTACAGGACTCCCTCAATACTGGAGTTGGAACTGCTCTGCATTTAACAGTGTTTTTAATCGGCTGCTCAGAGACACAAAAATGTCAAGCGAGTTTACTCTAAGCTGTACTGCGGCCTACTGAATATTCATGAAGCTTGGATGGCGTAGGTTTGCAGCTGGCTTACGGCTCCACCGCCGAGCTCAGCACATCGCAGACAGCTTCGCACACACACCCGTACTCAAACAAGCCGCAAAACCCAGAGATCCTCCACAACCCACCCGCGAAAAGCTCCCCCCACCCACAACCCGGTCTCCTGCCGCATGCTTTGATCATCTGTCTTCACACACGGCATCTCCTCCTCTGAGCCAAAATCTTCATGAAGCAGTCGCACCCCCCTCCCCCCCCACAAACCTCCCACCCACACTGCACCACAGCCACGAGGAGCAGAACAGCAGATTGGAGCTGTGAGCAGACCGTGCTGTCAGGCAGCGGATGGAGGGAAGCTGATGAGGAGGGGGGCCTAACTGCTGCTGTCAAAGCTGGAGCTGGAGGGAGCTGGAGTCTTCATGGACTAAGCCAAATGTGCATTTGTATGCTCTGAAGTAAGGAAGATCGACTATACAGCACAAATGATTCGTCCAGGCCAGGAAAGCTGATGGTTAAATGGCAGTGCCGTGAAGAAAAGTGTGTGAGTGACAATGTGAAAGTGTGTGCATGTGTGTGAGTGCGTGAGTTTATGTGCATGTGTATGCGTGTTTGCACATTTCGCTGTGAGCATTTGTTCTTGGCTTTTGGTTTTCAACCACCACAGGGCGTTTGTGTTCTTGTCTCAGACACTACTGAAATATCCATCACCTCATTTCCCAGCAATTAAATTACATTGAAAACATCAATTTAACAGGCAGCAGGTCACTATAACTCTCCTTTTGGTTACAGAGTGACTGTTAGCATCACCTCAACAGTATTTTATCTGTTTGCTCACCCTCTAACATCCATCTAGTGGGTGGAGCTCTAGGAATCAATCCAGATCAATACAAGTTTGCAACTTTGACAACTTAACCGGTGGCGAAAAATCTCAATAGATAAGAGTCATATCCATCACAAATTGTGACGAGAGATTATTTTGAGTCAGTGTGTGTCAGTTTTAGCAGTGTTGGGTCAGTTCTTTACCATTCTTCAGCTTTGACCCAGGTCAGGATGCTCTTTGGGCAGGATTTCAGAATTACCATTTATCCTTTAAACTCTTGAAGTGAATGCTAACGAGGAGAGATGTTCAAGCAGTTGGCTTGATTGGACTGGGCTGAGGCCAGTTTGTTAGGATTACAGGACAAGTTTCTTCCCATAATGTCGCTGCATGGCAGAGTCCATAACAGCGTTCTGCTATTACTGAGCGCTGGTTATAGGGTTCATGATCACCTTCCAGATGAATAAGATAAACATGAAAACCTTGGTTTGATTTCTCCATAGAGCTGCGCAATTCACCTGAGTCAAATCCAGGCCAGACTCAACACACGCACTAACACACGCACCTACACACACACACACGCGCGCGCATGTGCTCACACACATGCACACACACACACACACACACACACACACGCACGCACGCACGCACACACACGCACGCATGCACACGCGTACACACACACACACACACACAAAGTTTTATCAGATGACTTGGCATTTCTAAAGAGAACTACAACACATGTACTTCAAGGCTTTGCAAAGTATAAAAAGTTTCAGTAATTATCTTGTTCAGGTTAACACTGCCAGGTGTTTATTTCCTGACCACGTCAGATGAGCTGAGGGAGGTATGAGACTATAAAGACCATGTCAGAATATTCATTTTAAATTCATGGTCATTCGGTCCAGAGAATACCTTCAGTTTCACTGATGGCAAATAGACACAGAGTAGATTAGAGGTTCTGGCCCAGTTTTGGAAGGGGGTGGGGGAGCCCACTCCAGGTTTTTGTCCGGCTGTCCAAGGTCCTGTGGGCCCTACCTTCTGTTCGTGCTGCAGCCGCTCCTGCTCCAAGGTCTTGGTGATGTTCGCCACGTCCTCCAGGGCCTTGAGAAGCTGCACACTGGGGTCGGTATTCTGCAGTAGGATCATGCTCTGCCTGTTCGCTTCCTTCTGTTTCACCAGCATCTGAAGGGGGGGGGGGCGTGGCACTCATCACCACTTCCTGCCTGTGACCACCGCGACCCTCCCACCCCTCATCCCTCTCAGACTATCATCGTTGCAGAGCCAATGAGCCGTCTGTGTCCCTGACAGATTCACAGCTGCCCTTCAAACCAGAGACAAGCTCCCGGCCAGAGGGGAATTTGAGGTCAGTGAACACAAGTAATGAGCTGGCAGAAACACCACCCGTAATAAACAACAGATGTAAACTAGCACACTAATTAACGGACAACGTCCCGCCAAAACATTTATATTTCGCGTTTGAAAAAAATGGTTGATTAAAGATGTCACTTTTATTTGCAGACAGCACTTTAATATACATGTAAATGTTCTCTTGCTTTGTAGATGATGGAAGGGAAATTACTCATGGAATCGAGGAATACTGCAGCAATTCTGCTGATCGTGGGATGACTCAAAGAGTCAGTATAAAGATTTAATTAATACATTCAGTCATACTCCATTCATTAAGATCATTGATGCATGTGTATTCAATTAGCAATTACGTTAAATTAGCAGCCGCAATTATATCATCCACATTCCTCATATAAAGTCCAGAGCGTCGTCAATGAAGGATATAACGATGATAATGAGGACTGTGACCAGCAGGGCAAGCAGCAGCACTGTGGTAGCAGAAAAGCCAAAAAGCTTCACCGTGCTGCATTCTGGTCTGTCCAGGCGTACCTCGTGTGCATAGGTCTCAGCTTTTTGCCTCAGGCTCTGCTCCAAATCCAGCTGATCCCTCAGCCCCTCGTACTCGTGAGCCGCCATCATCGACACTGCGGACAAATTTGGGAAGGTAAGTGTCCGGGGGTTCAGGGAATAACAGGATGACACGCTCCTTGCGTGCGTCATTCACTCAAAAATCTGGTGCAGAAGACTGTGGAGATTCTCCAGCAGAGAAGACAGTTCAGAGGTAAAATACAAGCATAAGAGCTCTCTAATAGTTATATGCCCTTGTCTTGCAGGAGGGTCAATGGGGAACTCAGTTGACGTCCACTCACATTAATAAAATGTTGAGAATAGGATTTAAAGCAAAACAATCAACATGCATTTCTGAACCTTTATTTGTAGTAAATATATACTGAGTAAAAACTGCAGTAAAAATTTAGGATAAAAATGCAATTATTCTACCGTTTATGGGAGATTTATAAACAAGGTTAGGGGAGTTCGGTCAAACATGGTGCAATTGAGTTAATTTTAGCTTGGAACAGGGTCTGTCCTTGTGGTGGAATAGGGCAAAGTAAAACAGTAAAAAAACAATTGAGAGATAAATTTGAATCAAGGAAGATATCATAAATATGATGCAGTGTTAGACTCAGAGGAATAACCATGTGTCAGTGTCAAACTCAAAATAGTTGTTCTTGAACAGCACAAGCTGTTTGAACCCAAAATCAAAAATCGAGCATCAGGTCAAGTGGCATGCTAAGGCAGTAGGTTCATTCTTAGCATCAATAAAATTAAATAAGCACCGCTCAATTGTTTCAGCTGCTCATTGGAATAATGCAGTGCATTGGGGGTTTGATATTGTGCAACTGTGATGAATAGTTGCACGTAAACACCCCCCCTGATATCAGGTCTTCAGAGGTGGAGACTGCGACTGGCTCTCCCTGAGGGTGCCAGTGGAGCGGGTGTGAGATTGCAGGGCTCTACCTAAAGCCTGGCTCTCTCATTAGATCTGACTGAGGCGAGCCCACCAGCAGAGCAGAGGGAGGGGGTGTCTCTGTGTCTGTGTGGAGGGGGTGGGGACTCTGTTTCCATAGAAATCAGCATCCAGGCTCACAAAGGCCCTCTGGGATATGACATCATCGTCCGCCAGTCAAAATGCAGCATTAGCCGACTTTGCGTGGCTCTTTTGCATCAGCGCACACACAGTGCTCAATGTCGTGTGTCCATGTTTTTGTGTTCAAGCTGTATATAGCAAGTCAATTTTCCAGAGAGACTTGTGACAGAGCATGGTTTATAATTGTACGCGTCTACAAGGCACAACGTCCAGAATTCAGTAACTCTTAATCAAAACCAGCCTTTGACCTCAGAGTCCCAAGGGCAGAACTGTGAGCCGACACGCCCATTTTTTCATCCCAAAACATTATCTTCCACAGCCGATTAAGCTAGCTGATAGCTGTCATTAATGTTCACCATTGAGATTTATTGTCTCATACTGCTCCGCATAGCTTCCCATCAGAGTCATGGTGGGTTGGTGAATTGATTTTTTGTGTTGTGGAGGGTTATGGGTTAACGGTTGCTGTAGTGCACACAAAAACAAGGTGAAATAAGCTGTCCATAACGTCACTGTACAAGAAATTCTCTCTTCCCAAACATGGCAGTGAAATTAAAAGTAACATTTTAAATGAAATTGAAGCACTGATTACTAAAACCCCACAAGTCATGTCAAGTCAAGTGTGACTTATGGGGTTTTAGTAATAGGTGCTTCAATTAGCTGCAGTAAAGCGTGCCATCAATGGTATAACCCCAATTCAAAAAAGTTGGCTAATCATGAGAGATGCTAACAAAATCAAAAAGAACAGAACCGTATAATCCATTCCCACCCTGTTGCAAAAACACCATAACAACACATTATTCGATGTTCCCACAAATTCATTTAATGACTTGTTGAAAATATGTGATGTGATGACTGCAACAGAGCCCAAAAAAGTTTGCGGAGTCAAATGCCTACCACTGTGTAACAGCAGCACGTTTTTTAATCACATTCATCAAGTGCTGAGGCACTTAAGACACCAGTTGGTCAAGTATATTGAGTGGAATTCTCCCCCATTCCACCATTCTTCAGGTCGTCAGCAGTACAATTGTATAGGGCCATTTTTGCCATATAATTTGCTTCATTTCACAGCCTACATTGTCAATCAAAGACAGATCAGGACTGCAGGAGGCCGATCTATCACCCCTGCACTCTGCTTAAACAGCTATGCACTTCAAATCTGCGCAGACTGTAATTTTGCACCATCTTGCCAAAAAAGCAGGGGTGTTCCTGGAACAGACAACATCTAGACGGCAGCACATGTTGCTCAAAAGTTTGTCCATATCTTTCTACATTAATGATGCTTCGGCAAATGCGCAAGTCACTCGTGTTATGTGCACTGTCCCACCCCCACACCATGACAAACATTAGCTCTTGGACCTGATGCTGATAACAGCTTGGGTTGTCCTTGTCATCTTTGATCCAGACAACATCGCGACTGCTTTCTCCGAAACCTCTTTAAATGTTGACACTTCAGACCATAAAACAGGCTTCTTCTGCATTACTGTCTCCCTCAATTCAGACCAAGCCCAAAGAAGTTGGCAGTGCTTTTGGACAGTATTGATGTGTGGCTTTGGCTTTGCATTATAAAGCTTTAACTTGCATTTGTGGATGCAGGGGAGAATGATATTGACCGACAAAGGTTTATCAAAGGTACTTCTGAGGTCATGTCATGATATTCATTACAGTCGCATGATGGTTCTTAAAACCGTGACCACTGAGGGATCTGAGACCATGTGCAATCAGAATTGGGTTTCGGCCTCGACCTTTAGGCACCAAGATTCAGCTGGATTCCTTCCATATTTTAATATATTTTCAAAGTGATGGATTGTAAGTCAGTCTTTGCACTTCAGGGCCCAGATTTGTTTTGGGAAGCAGCTTTAACCCTATAATGCCCAGACACAGACATCATCATTGGAAAAATATGACCCAGTAATATTTTTGAAGTATTGTAGTATTCAGATCCACTGTTCATCATTAGGTTTTGTGACAGCAAAATATACATTGCTGAACAGAACTTCCTCTAATTCCAGGAGAATCATATCTGATACAGCCAAAAATCAGTGCCCCTACAGAACTTAATACTCAAAATTTCAAATTATTTATATGCTCTCCACTAACTATAGCTATCCCTAAAAATGTATAAGAATAAGTTTTTGTGTAATGTTTACCTTGGAATGCCAAACTCCACAGCCAAAGTCCAAGGAAATTCATGAATTCCCATTCACATGGGAGCTACTACCTTGAAGAGAGTGACTAGGGGAGAGACTACTTCTGTAATATCACTTCTTTCTTCCAGGTGTATCACCTGGAAGAAAGAAGTGATATCACCGTGTATCAGATATGATACAGTGGACATTACCAGGTGGACATAGTCCTTCAAATTTGGTGTATCATATATGATACAGGGGGCATTATAGGGTTAATACTATAACACTATTGGCTCATTTGTTTACAATCACCTTTTTCACATCACCTTATTATTGCAACTTGCCACACATCATTATTAGTTCCAAATTGCCCCTAGAGTCTGTTGCAGTCACACAGTTTAAAGAAACAATTGCACTTGCAAGTTAAACTATCAAATAATGTGCTGTTGAAATCTTTTCAATGTATTAAAGGTGAGTGGACTTATAAAATCACTTTTTTTCATTTTGTTTGAATTTTTCATAATGTGCAAACGTTTTTGGAATTGAGGTTCAGTAACAAACATTAGCTAGTCTAGCACACATACTAGTACATGCAGATAAAGTTCAGAGAACTACGTGAGATTACTGGGGTTAAAACCAATTTAATTTCCTCCAGTGCTGCCCTAGAGGAATTAATTTATCCAAGTACAACGAAACTCATTGCAGTAGAATTCAATTTTCCAATTCTCTCTAAAAAAAAAAAAAAACATGACTTCCATAGGACATGTACATCATTGCTGTGACAGTTTAACTGAAAACAGATTTGTGTACATAATTATAAGCTGGAGTTGATCTTGATTGTATCTGTCGCATCAAAATGGCTATTAACAGTAATTAATCTGCCACTCCAGGAAGGAGAGTCTTTGTACTGTGCAATTTGGGGGGGGGGGTTTGTCATATGTCCCTAGAAAATAGCAGCAGTCTTCATCACTCGCATATCCTGAAAGGTTATTTCGATAACAGAGTCAGACAAAATAATAGAAGTGTTATCATTACAGTAAGTATGATTTTCAATAATTTCTCTGAGAATGACAACTCCGGACAGCACTGATTGATTAGCAGTGCTGCATTTAGAATGCCGACTCTGAGGGCTGGTTGGTTTACCAGCAGTCAAATACTATCAGGATTTATGAAGTTCATCCTGGGCAATTCCAGCTTGTGTTCCAAGACCCTTTTCCACCATCATAGACAGCATACAAATGTCCAAGCTGTTTAGTATTTGCAGTCTCTAAGGTGGAAGAGCAGTGTGAGTGTGCCCCACTGTCTGGCACCATGGTGCCTCACTGCCTCCCAATCTCGCTACACTCTCCCCCTATCTGCAGGCTGAGCCAGCGGCCCCTCACATCAGTCACTGCTCAGACGCCTCACCCTGGTCTTTCATGCCTCAACAAACATGACATAAGCGTCTAATGCTTGGTGGCAATGCCCATCGATGCCTCAGTGGCCAGTACGTCCCACAGCTCGGGAAACGATGCCAATGAGGCATTAGGTCATCGAGGCAGGGAAGCGCTGTGACAAATGTCACAAATTATAAATGCTGAGTCACCAGCTAATTTTCTGAGCAATATCTTCAGGTGGCAAACTCACCTGCACTCCTTAAGCAAGGGCTATTCAACTACAATTTTTAAGGGGCCACATTTTCAAAAAACTTTTTTCATGTGGGCCAAAAATTCCATTTGATGTCATTTTTCCTTGTTAAGAGAATGTACACTTGACACACCCTGCCTAATTTATTTTTAATGCAAACAACTTATTCTAAAACATTGCTAAAGGTTAATGCATTTTAACGGGGAAATTTGCTAGACATGAAACCATACTCAGTTAGATCCGAAAGTATTTGGACAATGACACAATTTTCACTATTCGGACTCTGTGCACAACCAAGACGAATTTGAAATTAATCAAACAAGATGTGATTGAAGTGTAGACTTCCAGCTTTAATTAAAGGGGTTTCTAAAACATCTTGCATAACCATTTAGGAACGACAGCCATTTGAACCCATAGAACTCCACTCAAAAGTAACTGGATGAACTAACATGATTATAAACATAAGAATTATTTTTAATACCTAGATGAAAATTCTTTGCTGTCAATGACTGCTTGAAGTATGGAATCCATGTGCTGACTTTGCTCCCTTAAGATACTTTTCTAGGCCTTTCCAGCAGCCACCTTCAGTTGCTGCTTGTTTGTGGGTCTTTCTGCCCTCGGTTTTGTTTTCATTAAGTGAAAAACGGCTCAGTTGGGTTGAGTTCTAGTGACTGACAAGGCCATTCAAGAATGTTCCATTTCTTTGCTTCATGTTGCTTTTGCAGAATGTGTTGGCTCATTATCCATTCATTCTGTGAAGCACTGCTCGATCAGTTTTGCAGCATTTGGCTGAATCTGAGCAGGTAGTATTTGCCCTCTCCACTTCAGAGCTCATTCTGCTACCTCTATCAGCAGTCACATCATGAATAAACACCAGTAACCCAGCCATACATGCCCATGCCATAACACTGCCTCCACCATGTCTGACAGATGATGTGTTATGCTTTGGATCATGAGCTATTCCTTTCTTCTCCAAACTCTTCTCTTACCATCATTTGGTTACAAATTGATCTTGGTTTCATCAGTCCTTGATTGATTTGCTTCAAATACATTGTGGTGGTGTACAGATGTAAAATAATTAAAACTGTGTCACTGTCCAAATACCTCTGGAGCTACAAACCATATGCATTTTCCCGCAACAACTTGATATATGTGCACAGTTATCATTATCATGGCTTCCCCATGCATTTGTACTACAGACAGCAGCTATTACAATGCACTGCACTAGCACACTATTCAAGACACGCCCTCAGCCCCGTGCAGCTCTGTGATTTATTGTAAAGTTGTCATAGATAGCACTGTATTTGAGCAGCATTCACTTTAGAGCAAAGAGAACTGGTCGAATGATGCAGACAACAATCTGTTCTCACACAGGCTGCAAAACTGCCAAAGCTAAGGGTGTAATTTTTCACTCTATACTCACAAACACTGTACGGGTGATAGAATAGCAACACTATTGCAAACACGAGATATAAAGAAGACATGCTCACATGTGTACGAATGTAAGAGTTTCCAAGGAGCACTTGCTTCTTGAGGTCTATGAGAGATGTCTCCAATCAGAATTACTGACCTGACCTCCTAAGCGAATGCTTAATGATATAGCTATGCCATACATTTCTGACCCAAGCAATGAATGCTAATCAAGAATCACTTTCGACTTTGAAACCCTTGCAGGAGACGAGAGGATGACCAACAATATCGTAGGTGAGTAAGCTAGCCAGGTAGCTGGCAGTTTTTACATGTCAGTCCCATGATCTAGTGAAAATTTTATGATTGGCAAAATTTTTCACTTGCTAGCGAGCTCCAGGCCAACTCACATTGCAAGTGTAAGCTATTGTTAGTGTCACTACACAAAAATGATGCTGACCCAGATAAAACAGGATGGTTAGGTCGTCAAAATGGCTGGCAAAAAATTTCTGCTAGCTAGCTTGCTCCAGTCCGCTACAACCACAAGCTAATGAAAACCATCACAACAAAGTTGTTTCTGAGCAGCATTCAGCTTCCCCAAGGCAGAGAATCGAAATCCAAGCTGAAAAAGCCATTACCTCTTACTTTCCTCCAACTACATCATTGTACGCAAGAAATGTTGACACTGGACTAGTTATGACCAGTTTCAAGAAAGTCTTGTTCAATTACATGACTCTCCATCCAGTCAGACATGATGGTGCATACTTGTGATTGGCAGTTGACAGAACCACCAGAACCCTTGATTCTCTAGTTGAAAGTCTGGCATTACTGTGTCAGATAGTCACACAGATTTTCTGTCAGAAATTTTATTTTTAGTTAATAAAACTGATGGGAGAGCCAGCCTGAATTATTTTGCCGGGTGTGTTTGGCCCACGCGCTACCAGTAGAATAGCCCTGCCTTTCAAACAATAAAAACAAGCAAACATACAGCCATTTTGAATTATTCACCAGAGAATTTATGTAAATTACATGTAGTTTGGGGTTTGCCAGAAGGGCCTGCCCAGCAACCCCAGGCTATATCTGCCCCCATTGACAAAAATGCCTCCCTACCAGCCTCACCCCCACCCCCTCTCACTTACCTCTATTGAATCTCTTAATGGTCTTGCTCTGCTGCTCGATGGTTTTGTAAAGCTCCTTCATCTCGGCCTGTTCCTTTTCACTCTGAAAATTCCCACAAAGCACCAGCAAAATAAGTACGACAGTTTTTCAAAGGACGAGGAAAGAGATGGACGCGCCTGAAAAAGGGGATAGAACAGCCCCAGCTTTAGCCAAATGTTAATGGCCAGCCACTGTTCCTCGACAGACTGCTGAGCTGGGCTGCGGTCCAAAAGAACAGTGGCTTCACTATTGGGTCAGCGCAATTAGTCTTCGAAAACACATTTGGCTGTAAACTTGCTCATCCATACCATAGGAATAAGGAGAGGAAAGGAAGCGACATTTCAAGCAGTCACACACGCACACACACACACACACACACACACCTCCAGCCGCCCAGGCTGTGCTGAGGGTGACTGACTGCTGGCCTCCTGCTCTTCTCAGGCTCAAACGAGGAGAGGCCGGTGGACACTCACCCGTGCTGTCAGCTCCTCGATCTGCCTGCGCTGGTCCTGCAGCTGGCAGGCGAACTGCTTCTTCTCCTCCAGCAGGGAGTTCACCGTCTCCTGCAGGTCTGGGAACAAAAGGACAACCACACACGGTACCTCACACACAGCTCACGCCGTACGCCCCACACGCCACATAATTATTCACGGTTATAATTACAACAGGACCAGGACCGAGAACATTCCATATGCACGTTTGTTGAAGACGCATGAAATTTGTAGGGATGGCTCTTAACACCAAGCTCAGCTAAACACAAACTAACAAATTGTTACAGTGTCCTTTGAGAATGGCAATGTGTAGCATTCACTTGGTGGACAGCTGCCATTAGACACCAGAATGCTTACCATATCCTGGATCAGAGAGTGATTGAATTATTTAGTTCTACTGGCTTGTCTACACAGTTCAACAGCAGTAACAAAGCATTTACTGCCTGCATGCAACAATAAGAACTAGGACTTAAAATTAATGTGAATGAACACCTTGTGTCATAGCATCCCCATCTTTTGACCAGGACATTGTTTTTCTCTACTAATTCCTGATTTTGAGCCCAGTGCCACTATTCAAGCGCAAAGCAAGCGCAGCTCTGGTTAGCATCTATTATCAGGGGAATCCTGTAAGACAGTGAGGGAGCTGACATAATTCACTAGCATAATATTAAAACAACAAGTCCATAACATCTGTTGAATGTCTCAGGTGACCAGTTTCTGGTTGCATTTTTTTTCATGGTGCATTGTGCTCCGGTATGATCAATGATAACTCTTCAACATTTTGTAAAGTAAAAACAAGGGGCAGAAAACGCACACACACATTTGTTTTCCACAAGGGTGAGTTGTTCACTCAAGTCTCATGGTATCCAAGCAGCCAACTGACATTGTAAAAAAAAAAAAAAAAAAAAGGCCCAGAAACTCGGCTGAATTAGTGACAAAAGAGATAATATATTAACTTGGAAGTGCATTAAGGAGAGCGGGTAATTTATTGAACGCCAATCCACAAAATTTATGCTCACATTAGTGTACTGTTGCTAATGTTTTCCCACTGCACAGATAAGTGATTAACATTCTGCTTCACTGGCTTTAAACAAAAAGGCAGCAGCCCAATCGGGGCTGGAATGAATGAATATGTGGTTACTAATGTATAAAACAGCAAACCACAGTGCTACAAACGCCATGATATTATTGAGTTCACACCTTTGACCTGCTGCTGGTACTGGGTGTATGGGTCTGGACTGGGTTCCTGGGGCTCTGTTTCTTCTTCCAGGGCGATGCAATCAGAGATACTTGGCAGCAGCTCATCCAGACAAGGTCGAGACGACAGACTCAGGTACTTTAGCTTCCTGTTCTCACAGTTCAGCTGTAAACAAATATGTGGTCATTACTATCATTTATCTTGGGGCTTTTACAGCACTTACCAGCAATTACAAGAGCAACAGTATCCACTGAAAGGTACGGCCAACTGTAGTAATCAACTATCCAGCGAATTTTAAGCAAATGGCTTGTCAAAATGCTCATTATAAAGGCCGATGCTAAAATGTGAAGATGTGCTTGGAAAGAGGACTGGAGCCACAGAACTAAATGCAGCCTGAGAAATACGGTCATCTCCCACACAACATCTGCCTGTCTGAAGAAAACTGATGCTACTGACGGGCAAATGTCAATGTACAAACACATAGCATGGCATTTTTGTAGTAGACGACATTGCAACAAATGGCTAAATGATATAAATTGCCAACAAATACATGTAAGAAATTAATCATAACGACAAAATAATTCCAATGAAATCTTTGCCTCCAAACATCTCACATTTAAAAGTTTAACTAATATGCCAAACATGACTGGAGGACTGAGTTCTACAAGTATTTCGGTGAAAGAGGACAGGTGACCATGAGAAAATAAGACTGATTTTATGGGATAGGTACGATGACATCATCACATACATAGAATATTTTATTACCATTATCTCTTTTTTTGGTAATACATTTTTTTTTTACCTTTGTTGCTAGCGCTTCAGCATTCTCCCTGCAGGACTTCTCTATCTCCAGCTGCGTCTGCAGAACGCTCACCTCCTCAATCACCATTTGGGACACTGGAAGAAACGAGGGAGTGCAAGATCACCACACTGCAGAGAGAAGGATCCTGAGGCATGGCTGGTTTTGCTCAGTGGAAACTGGAAATGCTCTCAGACTGCAGTCAAAGGGCTGCCTCAAGTCTGAAGCAAAGAGGACTTGGCTGTTGGCCAAAGCCTTATTATGAAGTCAGTGTGAAGGCAATGCTGTTTTTCACCTTGTCAGGCTGAATGCAGTGTCTTTGCCAAGGCCATGTAAAATCCTATTAAAACTGTGATATTCTGCCCTCGGGTGTCATTCCTTTGAATGTTAATGTCATGAATAAACATGCATTCAAAGCTGTACTGGAAAAAATGCTTAAGTTGACTAACAGCTTCATTTCAGCACAGTTTACAGTATAAAGAAAATCCTTCGCAGTGGCATACGTCAGCATGCATCATCATCACAATTATACCTGAGGAATCTGAATAAATAGTAAATATTGCCCCGACTTTATATTTTTGAAATCTGAATTACAGTACACATAGCCATGCCCAGCCACATTGCAGAGATACTCAGACACCAAAAAAACATGCTACTCGGCCAGGTCCCTCACATTTTCCGCTTTTATCTCCAATAGCAGATTTGGTTGTATAAACAAATGCTCGGGTAGAGATGCTCGGTCAACTATTTGTTACTTACTCATCATCCTAATGCAAAACTAGTGAGTGTGTGTCTGTGTGTGTGTGATAGATAGATGGAGGGGCACAAAGGCAATATGAATGGGGCAATGGCAAAAAAAAGACTCAGTGTGTGTGAGACGGAGAAAAGGAGATGGAAAGAGGAAGTGGAAGTAACTCCAACAGAATTCAGATGTGAGTCCGTTAATCTATCTGGTTTACCCAGATGGACAGACACAATCTCTCTCTCTCTCTGTCTCTAACTCTGAATGTGTGTGTGTGTGTGTGTGAGTGTGAGAGAGAGAGTATATTCTGACATCAAAAAAACCAGGGTCTGATGGAGAAGGCAATTTTGAAATTCATCGCTAACTTCTGGGCATCGTTCATTGTGTTATTTTACTTCATGATGGGTATAGTAATGTTCTCTTATTAACAGCAAAACCTGGTTATCTGATCAAATCATTAAAGATCTTCTGTCAGGATGTTCAAAAGGTAATCAAGAGATCATATCGAGGGCTGACTGTAATGAACAGTTATGTCCAGATGTTATATATTGGACATAACTGTTAATTGCAGTCAGCCCTCGATATGACAGGTACGGTTGTAGTCAAATTTCATCGCTCCCTTCAAAGGATGACAAATTATTCTTCCAGTCAGTCAGACACATGAACTTATATGTCAATGTAAAGATGCTTCAAAAATGTTAAAATCAGTAGACTGTAAACAACATTCTGTGACAGTGAAATGATGGACTATTCATGTTTTCTCAGAAGGCATCATTGAACATGGTTCAACAATAATAAATCAAAAAAGCCAATATGTTAGTATTTCTTTACAGTTTTTTTGTTACTTCTTAGCAGCTGAGGGAATGCAGCTATTGTTGATGGCTTGAATTAAGTCTTTCAGAGTCATTTCAGCTCCATATCTCATCTACATGGGGCATCATGAGCTCATAAATGAGGGTCACTGGAGCTATGACACAGTTCTCACAGACCAAAAGTTTCCGGGACTCTCTGCAGCTTAGTTCCATGCAAAGTGTTTCTCAGTCCTGTCCACCCCTTCCCTCCATCCCCCCTTCCTTTCTCTCTCTCTCCCTATTAGAATGTTACAGAATCAACACAGCAGAGACAGCACTTAATTGTCGCCATATCTTTACGAAGGCTGGCCAAATTGAGGCTGAAGATCTTTGATTACAGGCAAACTGAAATGTCAGACTTAGCTCAGACAGCATGACCTATAGCATAGAATGTTTTTAGCATGCCAAATATCAAAAACAGACATGCTGAGAAATGCTCCCAGAGATCATTGCCTCCTCTGGCAACCTGAGGAATAGATATCCAGTGTACAGCTCATTGAGCGTCCTTGCAAATTGATTTCTCTTTTTGACCTTTGCCCCTTATCATGTCTGCTGAGTTGTGCTACTTCAAACCAGAATAGAGAAATGTCTGTAGACAACAGTTTATGAAAGACATGTCTTGAATGGGATGTAATTGACCCTTAGAGCGCTGTAGGCAACTATGGTTGCTCAATGATGTGAGACATCAAAATCAGATACTGTTGAAAACCTACCATGTGGCAGCTTGTTCAGTTATTTAGTTTTAAGTTTATTTGTATAGGTACAATGCAACTTAAAAAAAAATTTTCTCCAAAAGAACTAAAAAGATGATTTGCACGATGAGATTATAGCCTAAACTAATTTGGATTCCAGCTCCCGCTGGAGAGCTTTTTTAAATAAGCTGCCACATGATAGATTTTCAACAGCTCAGGACAATTAGATTTTTAATTCCTTGAAAATTTATTCAGCACTCTAAGGGTTAACAGAGAAACTGACGGAGAGGCAGTTTGCCAGAACCTGTTGCAAAGAAATAAGATACAACTGTTTGTAGACAGATGCTCACATATCGACTGCTGTGCTGTAATGCAGTTGACCAAAGCTAAATGAAGCCCAGGGGACAACAGGAACCAACAGGCATTCTGAAATGCCCAAGCCAAGTAATGAACATTGCACCACAGAGACTCAAATGTATTAGAAATATATTGATGCATTAAATAGAACAATGCAGTCTATGGGTCAGCAAAATAAAGACTGCATTAAATATTAATCCGATATAAACAGCATTCTTCTATTAACAGATAACAAACTTTGCATTAAATATAGGGCAGCATCGAGCACATTAGTCACAGAGGATAAACGAGGACATATCACCATTTCCACATTACTGAATTATTCGATTTCACAAAGCTCTGAACTGTCACTGTTTCCACTCACCAAGCCTCACTGTAAATGCTGTGTTTCAGGGAACACAGAGTCAATTTAAATTCAAGTCTATAATTTCATGTCACTGTTAAGTCAGCTGAATTCCCAGTGGCAAAACCAAACCATAATCTCCGGCTTCCAACAGATCTAACGCATTGCAGCAAGAAATATTTTCCATCTTTCATTTTAATATTAACCTTTCTTGTCATATCTAAGCATGTGAGAAGTGGAAACTCATGCCTATAAGCATTAACCAATTGAAAAGAACCCTGTATGTCATACATTTTGACTAATCATTCTGTACCTGACTACAAGAAAGGCTCATATTTCAAGGTCATCAGTTGATTTGGACTGTACATGTGGTTGGCAGGTACAGATGACTTGCAGTACACCAAAGAAATATACTGCAACAAGAGAAAGGAAAACCAAGGAAAACCACTGCCCTTCCCCAGATCACCACTGAGCCACAAAACAACCAAATTCATTGGTTATGAGTGAACACTGGGCTATGATGCCACTCAGTTGAATTTATCACCTCGGATGCGCTCGTTACTCAATACATCCCACCGCAGTAACCCTACACAAGAAACTTCTTGGTGGTAAGATCTGGTTTCATAGCAACAGCGGCCTGTGTTACACATGGTCATTTCTCAGAAGGTCCACCCCCTCGGTTGCTAGACAGTCGCAGTTTCTCTCCATTCTATTCCACGCGCAATAGCGAATATATGGTCTTACTTTGTTCCGTTAAAGTAAAAAGCCATCCCCTGTCTATCCAGATAAAGAAACCCGAACACTTAATGAATAGATTTATCATGTCTACCTTCACATGAAAAACCCCATTGAATTCTCAGTGCTGAAAAATTGCGAAGGCAGCGCACACAGCAGTATACAGCTCCTGAAATTCTCAACTGCCGACTGCTTTTTCAGCTGAGATACAGGATTCGTCTGGTTTTTTGTATTATAGTGCACAAATAGCCCTTGGGGATGAAGCCACCACTTTAAATAAAAAAAAAAGAACAGCAGACAGAAGGAGAAATCTGCTCCATTAAGAAGCTCACACACTACCCAGGAGACCACAGCCGATCTTCCCTTCACATATTTAATTCCTAATCCTTTATCCCCGGGTTTGGTGAGGTCCCATATTTAAAAATTCTGGGAGTTCTGCCTGTCAACAGGAACACCAATTTGAGCCCAGAAAATGACAGAAGGAACACATTATAATCCAGATATGCAAGCTCAGGCAGGTCTTTCCAAAGATGTCCTAAGTGAAGCATCTGCAAGTGTAGAGCATCATGTCTGGAAAAGGCACAGGAGGCTTAAGTCAGAAAACAGACAGTGGGGGGACTATCACCCATACGGAGATTTCTGGTTTAAAGGAAAACTGTAATATATTGTGTCATGTGTCCATGGCAACATCTATTTTCATAGTATTATCAGAATACTTCATCCAATATTCAAAGAAATCATGGTAAGCTGTATTGGAATTCCATTTGATGAATATGCTTTTGAAGCAGAAATTAATCTTTAAAAATTGTAATGATGATTACGTGTATAATGTCTTACCGCAAAGTGCAGAGCAGTTTTTTTTGGAATGATTCTTTTTGCGTTCAAGCGTATTTACAAATGATAAAAGCTTGCCAAATATGTGTGCATGTCACAATAAACATGCAGGAGCCTCTTCATCTTTCTTCAAAAATTTTCAGATGCTCAGGCTTGGTGTTCTTTTTTTTCGGGGGTAGATAGTAATAGCATTTATTAAATATGACTACTTTATGTGTGAATAGGTTTGTAATTAAAAATCAGCAACGCGTTTCTTCATACTGCAGCAGTTGAATTATGCATGAGGGACGATTTTAAATTACCCTTCCACTGCAATCGGGAATCTGGTCCATAATGTACTGTCACACTGAGCTGACACAGACATATAGACCAGCTTCTGTGTGGACATTACTGTTTGAGTCCGTTTGCTGAATATCACCAACTGCATTTTGATAAATATGGTAAAGACTCTGGTGTCCTGCAAGATGATCAAAACCAATTGTTTAAAGCATTTAAGGTTCTAATGGTTGTACTGAAAACTTTCTTGCCCACCATAAAATTACCAAGACGCCTGGATCAAGGCGTAATTTCCAGAAAAAAATAAACAAATAAAATAAATAAATAAATTGGCTTGGCAGCAATAAATGATATGATTTGCAGTAGCACAAAGGAAATGCATTTATTACATAGAAAATCAATAATAGTCATGAACTCATTCTGTATTCTAAATATTCCATTGGCATGGGGTCATAGAAGTAGTGCAGTATGTGATGACGTAATATTGTGATACCCAACAACAGTCTATGCAATGAGCACAGGCCACACTAGATGTAGCCAGGACGCTATGGGGCTGCCACTGCCATCACCCGGAGGTTTAAATGGTCCAAATGACACCCCCGGTCAGGATCTTTCCACGAGCAGAACAATGCATCTGAGTGCCATTAAGCAGCAACAGCTCAGTACAGTTATCAAGATGGAGGATTCTCCTGTGTATGTGAGCAGAGTCTTAGCAGGACAATGATAATTATGCATTTTCTCCAAAGACCACAGGTGGACCCCAAGCAACAAGACAAAAAAATCTTAATAAATTCAACATTCTGTACTTGCCAGTAATTGGTCATAAAACAGCCTAGGAAGTTCAACTAATGCATTTTAAAATGATTTGAAATTGAACTTCGACTAAAAAAGTTCTGCCATTCATATTCCAAGATCTGAGCTGGATATTTCAGACCCTCATTATTCACATTAAATAGCATTGCCTAACTGTTAAAAGTGGGCATTATACATTCAAAAATCATAGTCTAAATTTCAAGTTGAATAACCAAATGCAAAAGACCTACTCACAGCAGAACTGCATTAGAATATCTACATTGTTACACCAAAAAATTTGATATAATTACCTTTTTGGCTCCTATGAGCACGACACAAAGCAGGCTGCCAGCGAATTATTCTGCGGTATACCTTCAGTATGGCAAGAGGCTCCTGAATGAATATTAGAGCTTTCATACAATATTAAATATGCAGGGCCACAGCTCTGAAGGTAAATGCACCTGTGCCCTTGCAGAGGGAGTAAGAGGGGGCGGGGACTGAGGGAGTGGTTTCCACAGTTACAGAAGAAAAGGACAGAGTTCATTTCCCTGATGAACTCTTCCTCGCTTTCATTCTGTGCCCAGCCAAACACACTGCTCTCCATCATTCTGTCATTCGCAGAATCCTGCAGCCTCAGCAGCTGGTGCAAAATTGCTCCCGCCGAACATGCCATTTATTCCAATGATGACACAACCGAAAAATTTCAAAAACTCGTAATTATTAGTGGAAAATTAATCCAGGCTGGCAGGTGAATCATCACACTCACCTACCTATCTGCACTTCACAGTCTGATTTAAAGTGCCTGTACAATGCACACAAACTTGTGATTAGCTTAGAGCACATTTTGAGAAACAAAATCGGATCCATACGGAGGTGTATCTGTCTGGTCTTGACATTTTCCAAGTCGGCATCCCCCAACAGATGAATAACCTGAGCCTGTTGCCTCTGATGAAAATATAACTCCGGCAGTAGGCTGAGGAGTTACTAATGAAAGGAGGACATTTTCTTCGATAATTAAAATATGGGGGGCTATAACGGTGATGGTGCCAGTCTCCAATTTAATCAAGTAAAAGTAATCAGCTGACCACACATGCTTGAAGCCACGCTCCTATTTTTAGTTTATTGCACGTTACAGTGACAGGGTCAGGGCTGACAGGTTTATAATGTGCAGTGATACTTCATTCATAATTTTAATATCCAGACATGAGTCAGTGTGTGAGTGGATAAGCAATGGAGGTCGACACAAGGAGAGACTGGCAGTATGTTTTCTGAAGAGACCTCCAACTGCTCCTGTGAAACAGAACTGACTGAAGAGAGCTCAAACTGCCCCTGTGAAACAGAACTGACTGAAGAGAGCTCTAACTGCCCCTGTGAAACAGAACTGACCGAAGAGACCTCCAACTGCCCCTGTGAAACAGAACTGACTGAAGAGACCTCTAACTGCGCCTATGAAACAGAACTGACCGAAGACACCTCTAATTGCCCCTGTGAAACAGAACTGACTGAAGAGACCTCTAACTGCCCCGGTGAAACAGAACTGACTGAAGAGACCTCTAACTACCCCTGTGAAACAGAACTGACTGAAGAGACCTCCAACTGCCCCTGTGAAACGAAACTGACCGAAGAGACCTCTAACTGCCCCGGTGAAACAGAACTGACTGAAGAGACCTCTAACTACCCCTGTGAAACAGAACTGACTGAAGAGAGCACTAACTGCCCCTGTGAAACAAAACTGGCTGAAGAGACCTCCAACTGCCCCTGTGAAACAAAACTGACCGAAGAGACCTCTAACTGCCCCTGTGAAACAGAACTGACTGAAGAGACCTCCAACTGCCCCTGTAAAACAGAACTGACTGAAGAGACCTCTAACTGCCCCTGTGAAACAAAACTGGCTGAAGAGACCTCCAACTGCCCCTGTGAAACAAAACTGACTGAAGAGACCTCTAACTACCCCTGTGAAACAGAACTGACCGAAGAGACCTCTAACTGCCCCTGTGAAACAGAACTGACGGAAGAGCCCTCCAACTGCCCCTGTGAAACAGAACTGACTGAAGAGACCTCTAACTGCCCCTGTAAAACAGAACTGACTGAAGAGACCTCTAACTACCCCTGTGAAACAGAACTGACTGAAGAGAGCACTAACTGCCCCTGTGAAACAAAACTGGCTGAAGAGACCTCCAACTGCCCCTGTGAAACAAAACTGACCGAAGAGACCTCTAACTGCCCCTGTGAAACAGAACTGACTGAAGAGACCTCCAACTGCCCCTGTAAAACAGAACTGACTGAAGAGACCTCTAACTGCCCCGGTGAAACAGAACTGACTGAAGAGACCTCCAACTGCCCCTGTGAAACAGAACTGACTGAAGAGAGCACTAACTGCCCCGGTGAAACAGAACTGACTGAAGAGACCTCTAACTACCCCTGTGAAACAGAACTGACTGAAGAGAGCACTAACTGCCCCTGTGAAACAAAACTGGCTGAAGAGACCTCCAACTGCCCCTGTGAAACAAAACTGACCGAAGAGACCTCTAACTGCCCCTGTGAAACAGAACTGACTGAAGAGACCTCCAACTGCCCCTGTGAAACAGAACTGACTGAAGAGACCTCTAACTGCCGCTAGGAAACAGAACTGACTAAAGAGACCTCTAACTGCCCCAGTGAAACAGAACTGACTCATTACATTGGATTCCAGCTCTGGACTCATTGATGAGCGCCCAGTGAGATGCTCAAAGGCCGTCTCATGCCCTGATTCTAGGTCAGTAGTTACTCTGGGCTCAATCATGACATGTAATAAACATGCCCCTATCCAAAAAAATCCAGCATCCAAAAGGCAGACGGGAACTACTGTCACTGGACATGAGGGTGACGATGCTTTTTTGAAGGCACTGCATTTCCTTCAATGCAGAATGAAACTAGCAGGCACTCGGTAGAGCGCATACTCCACATAACTCCACCATGCCACATATCTGTTCTTTTGGTTACAGAATATGTTCCGGATCACTTCCAAAATTAAATCAACTCTGATTTGGACTACCACCTATCATCTTGTCAAATTTTGTGCCAAAACGTTCATAACTTCTTGAGTTATCCTGTTAACAGACAGACAAACAATCAAACAAACATATAAACAAACAGGTGTGTAAAATATAACCTCCTTGGTGGAGGTAATTATGGTGCTCCATGCAGGACTGGAAAGTTTTTTTATTTTGTTTTGGTTTTTTTTTTGTTGTTGTTGTTGTTTTGTGGTCTGCAGTTCCACAAAGTGCGGACCTCATCCCAAGGACCCTTATCCTATTGCACCCTCTGGACTCTCTCGAGATACGCACTGCAGCCCGACCCTAAACACCCACCCTCATTCTCTGAGTCGCCGTGGAACAATGCTGCTTTCAGAAATATTACAACATGGCAGAAAATGTAGATGATAGATATGCGTTCGATCTGCTTTCAAGATATATTCCACTTAATCCACAAGAGCATCATTTACAGTATATGAGAGACCTCCGACACTGCAGGGACATACACACGGCACTACTGCATCCATTCCAACCACCCTATACAAAATTCAAAGTAAGTAAATGAATAATTAATAAATTAATAAACAATGAATGCAGACAGTCTTCAGTGGGAGTATAAAACAGACAAACTGAATGGATGAGTCTTTTTTTTAGTATACTGTCTCAGTACGGTACACAGCACGGTTCACTGAGTCCGCATGGACATCTCATCCTTCTTCATTGACATCTGCAATAAAGTGTTGTTAGATTTCATCATGTTAGATTTATTTGCCATTTAACTTTTATTTAACCAGGGAAAGCCCCATTGAGGACATGTTTCTCTTTTTCAAGAATTCCTAGGGTGCAATGCAAGACAGAATAGTAGCAAGTGAGGAGGGATGGAGAGAAACAGAGGTAAAACAACTGCAGCAGTTTTGGGGCTACAGGCCTTGTTTAAGGCCCAGCACCTGAGTTCTTCCCAACTTCATCTCAAGATGCAAGCCAGAATCCCAAGCCCCGCCGGGGGACTGAGACGGCAACTCTAAAGTCATCTGTCAATCAACCTTCCACTACGCCGTCCACTTCTGTCCATGTCCAAGTATCACACCTTCTGTTCTCTTCTAGAACAAAGTCAAAACCTCTTAAAATGTAAAGATGCAGAATGTATGTATTTTTAGGAACCCTCATATTCTTATGGGGTCCAGAAAGAAAGTGTCAGTAGAGTGGAGCAGCTCTGAATCGTCCATAATCAGATTAGGAAGGAAACGCTGAGTGACATCCTGACACACTTGTGGTGATGTATTCCCTTATATGGGTGTTTGGGGAATACTGAGTGCCGCCTACTGATTGTCTAGGGTGAAAGACAGCTGCTGTGAAATTTACAACCCAGATGCAGACCTGGCATTTCCCAGATACTCTCTTATATTCAGTCTGCAAAGCCTCAATGGTTTTGCGCCCTTCAGCACCAACCAATCACTGAAGAGGCTTCCGCCCAATCACTTTTCACCTGCGTGGGAGCATAAATACAGCTGGGAGTGTGTAGCTGGGCAAATTAGCTGTGGCATTTGCAGTGTCATGTTGCCTCCTCTGCAGAAGTACCGGGATGGATTGCAATGTTGCAAAAGCATGATGGATGGAGGCATTAACTTGTCGGCAAGTACAACTGTGACCTAAGTCTGCAAATGCATAATGTATCTTCATTCTCAAGTCACAAAATCAGAAACTATTTCAGTGATAACAACGGACAGTTTAAATAGGCCATAAGTGTCTATCAGAATGCCAGAGATTGTAAAAAGACAGCACTGTTTCCTCAGTGTTGATAACAATATTCATCCTTTTGTGGGTTATTTATGTGACTTTAGGGTTGTTGACATCCTAAGTGAATGCCCCAAATATTACACAATTAGGCTGGCAGCCACAGTCTTAGCATGTACATTCCAGATCAGAATTTATCATACAATAAGGTATGATAATGTGATTCCAGAATGTTTACAAAACAGTTCATTTCATTACTGAGGTTGTTCAGAAGGATATGAATATATTCGTCGTTTTCAGCTACATAATATCTTTTCATCTTTAAAGGTGGAGACGTGCTAAATTTGAGATGGGCTTGCTGAAAGCACAAGGGCTTATTAAAAAGCTCTCTCTCAACACAGTAACGAGACAATAATGCTCCCATAAAAAATACAGGAGCAGGTAACCAGCACCCAGCTTGAACCACAATAGATGGTTGTAATACAGGAACAGACATTCATTTTCTAATCATGAATAATGTATGGCTTGGGGATTTAATAATTCAACAAAATAACATCTCAGGGATGAGTACGGAGCTTTTTACTGTCTATACCCCCACCCTGGGGGCCAAGTGACAATTCCAGCAGAGTGGAGGGTGCCGTAACAGTCCGTAGAAAAGCATAGTTACTTGGCCACCGGCTCACTTTGTTCATCTGTAGCGTCAGCTAAATTAGTTTGGTTCATTGGCTACTGAAATTCTTCCCTTAAGACTGCTGAAAGACTCTGGGTAGGAACACATATATTTTGTTTAGAAATATATTATAGTAATTTCCCGGATATTTCAGCTGCAGATGAGAAATGCAAATCAAAATGGCATGTGTTCACCTTTCAAGAAGTATCAAATTATTGAAACTCATGCACAGAATGAGTCCTCTCTGAGAAAGGCCTTAAGCACAGACAGCATTTAAGCAAGGGACATGCAATTTATTTCAAAAACACGTTCAAATTGAGGAAACTTTTTTACTTTTCAGACATCAACTTCCAATATTGAAGGATAAACATACACGTAAAACAAATAACCAGTTTTTAACCTGAGCAGCAGGCTCATTTTTTTAATTCTTCTGGACAATTTTTTGATGTGCAAACCAGGAGGGCCACACGTGACATAAAATGTAAAAGGCTGAACATGAAATGACGTGAAATAAATTTTTTAAAAGTCTTAAAAATAAAAAAACAGTGGATTTTACATATTCCAGTAACTGCTATTTTTCTGATTGAAATTTTTTTTCTGGTTTCCAAGTTCACGGCCCAGTGCTCTTCATTACACACAACTGACAAGCTCTTTTACACTATAAGCAAAGAGTTTTGTCATTGCAGTGAAGCCAATTCTAAAAAGAAATCAAAAGCTTTTACATATACAAAACACCACAATGCTATTTTTCTTACCTCACACCCAGACTGACAGCTCCAGTCAAAAAGTGCACTTGCCCGCAGCTTCCCAGGTAAGGGCAGCTGTATTTCATTACATATTGTAAGGCTGGGCAAGGCCAGTCAAGCAACAATCCATCTCTACGGTTGGCTCTGAGTTGTCATGGAAACTGGGAGCCCTCTGACAAGCAGAGTAAGCGGCCCAAACTGAGGTCAGGATGGGAGATGGAGTTGATAGGATGGTGAGGGTCAAAAGTGGGGGAGGGGTCTTGGCTAAGGTGAAGAATACACGCAATAGAAAGGTCAGCTTCCAACCACCGAGGAGAACAAGAGTATCACCACCTTATATCAGTCATCGCAAGAGATCCTCAATGGCAAATTATCCACGAACCACAATATTCCCATGATAAACTCTCACTTTATCAAGACTGATGTCAATATTTAATAAAATAATGGAAGTTAGAGCAGAATATATTGTAGCTGGTAAAGATGGAATTCGCAAGCAACTGTCACTGCTGAAAACATCCGAATTTACGGAAATGGCAGCATAAGCGATCCAAAATCACCGAACACCATCCATCCACTCTAACAATGCATTTATTGGCTTTTGCCTCGTTGAAATCATCGTATTGAGATTTCCATTTCTTCAGTGGTCTCCTTCAGACAATTTCTGCAGTGATAGTATAGTTCTGATTTACACTATACCAGTCAAAAGATTTGAACACTTTCATCACATTTTTTTTCCATACTTCAGTGAAATATGGGCATTTTTAACTAATATAAACAACCACAAATTGCACACTGCACGATTAAAATAGTGACAAGTCAAAATTATTGTTATCTTACAAGACAGTAACCTAAAATTTTGAGTTAGTAAAAAATTGCATTTAGCAAAGCAAACAGGAAAATAAATTATTCCTACATTTTCTAAAAACGGATGCACAATCAAACCGAATTTGTGAAAACTGGACAGAAAAAATAAAGAAGAATTGCAGTGCTTCCTTGGCAACTTCCATTGCAGAATATGGTGTAAGCCATGTGACTGTCTTTGTTTGGGGGAAGAAAAACAAACAAAAAAAAAATAAACATCATGACTCTTCTCAGCAGCTACCATGGGAAAGAGTGGCCACATTCAAATTCGACCATTACAGGCCTCAAGTGACAAAGCATTGAGATCACAAACTACAACGGAACCATTGCTGAATGCAACAGAGGGCGTATTTGAACCATGACTGCCTACTAAATGTAACCACTGCAAAGGGCATTGCGTGGACACACAAATGGCCGGCTTCAGTAATCCACCCAAGCAAGTCAAACAGCCATTCTCACTCTGTGAATAAAATGTGCCTTCCCTTCAAGAGCTCTCCACGCACTGAGACAGCCTGCATAATTACTGCTACTGGTAATAACCCAGGAAGTGAAATGTGATAAATTCACTGTATTGTGTCTGCATGAGCTGCCTGAAAACGAGACGATGACATCATTGCCTCAGTACCACCCCTTCCCCCATCTTAGAGTAGCAGGAATGAAAATTTGCACAGCAGGTGTAGCAGGGCAAAGAATACAATGTCAAAGATTAGGTTATACATGTTCTGTCCTCTCTCTGTATTAATTTAAACACAATAGAGCCATACTGGGAATTTGCGGATTTCAAGTAAACATTATCTCCTGAGCAGCACGGAGGACTGAGTCTTAGAATCAGAAAAGTAATCGGTAAAATGCAGATAAATCAAGCGTGAGGCTTGCATTTCAAGCAAGTGGAATGAAGTGTTTTTTTTTCTTTATGATATTATAACACCGTCCACCATGAGCGCAAATTGTTCAGCAGATAGGCTTTTCCCTAAAGGAGGAGTGGTTACTCACCTCTTTTGATGTGTTTCAGCTGTCTTTCAGCCTCATCTCTCTCCTCCGTGAGCCTGATGCACTGCAAGCCAAGAAGACAGAGGACAGATGCTCTTCAGCCCAGGAATAAATACCAACGATATGTTAAGCACCACTCACCCATCATCATAAACAGACCAGCCACCAATACAAATATCCCTCATTACCATGCCTTTGGGTCGCAGCACGTTACTGTGACTGACTCGCTGTGGCTGCTGGCAGCTCATGTCATGAAATGATAACAACTGTTTCAATCCCACAAATCATACTGTATCTGTATATCTGTATTTACAGAATGTTCAGACAAAATCACTAAAAATTCTACCACGTTGGTCTCATGTTTAGGTTAAAAGGGGAAGTGCAAAGATGCAGGAAAGGTCAGTATAGGGTTTATAACTTCTCACATGCAGATCATTCAGAATTAAACATCTATTAGCATCATTCATCATTTTTAGAAGAGTGAATGTTTATTTTTTTAGAGCCAACAGTGGAGATTACAGTTTCAGTGTTTGGGAGTGTGTCCTTAAACATCCAGATCATCAGTGTCCTTAAACATCCAGATTTCCCATCCCCTCCTGACATGACTAAAATGTTGGCACTTATAAGTGAGCGTTTCCTGAAATCACTAGATCATTTCAGTCTAAAGATTTTAAGAACGAGCCATACAATTGTTAAACAGCTGTGTCAAAAAGAGTGCAAAAGATATTTTCGGGGAGATAAGTTTGCCTCCATAAGCATTGCCAAAATATTTAATGACCACTCTTCTAAGCTCATTTGGGTTTTTGGTCGCTCTTTTGTTTGCCAGCCATTTTCATGTTTATACCAATAATCTGTGCTGCTCTGCCCTTTCTGGCCTTTTCTTTTCCGATACTCAAAGAACAATGTCAGCATAATCAGTAGAAATTCTTGGTAGCAATAAAACAGTTGAAGAAAATGGCAGGACGGAATTTACAATAGAACTCCAAGATCTAAGATCTACTGCAGCCAGTGTGTAAACTAGCACAGTTTCATGAATGAATAAAACTTCCAGCAGCAAGTTAGACTCAATCTCTCTGTGCATCAATGATGTTGCAAAGAAAGATTATAAGCTCTCACTGAAACAATTGGGGGCCGCACATCTGGCTCAAAATAAACTGACCCATAATGATCAAACTGCTATGAAAGTAGAGATTACTCAAACTCAATACTTTGGTTTGGTTTGGTTTGGTAAGGCACCCAGATATTTATGTCAGTCACAGCAACTCGCAACTATGGAATAGGTAATATTAACAGACTTTCTGACAGCAATGGTCAATGTTAGTTCTGAGGTTCCACTGTGTAACCTGGTTTTTAATCCAACCACAATTGCAATTAAAGGATTTTATCAAGTAGTTAATTAATCTATATTTGGTGCATTTCATTTTTTGTACTTTCTTTTGCCATATTATGACAGAGATATCCATGCATACCATGAAGAATAAAAGACACTTTTATTAGCAATTTCAGCTAAAAACGTTTGACCGTCTTGAAGCCCAACGTCCTCCCAGTGGTAACGCCATCATTACAGGATTTTCAATGGAGTGCCATGAGCCTCTGACCCTTAAACACATAATTGCTTCCAAACTCTTCCTGTTTGTGATTGCTCGATAAATAAGCACACAATTTATTTACTGAAAAATCAAGATGAATATATAAGTACGTCATTATTAAGAAATGTCAGGTCACCAATGGGCAACATTGGCAACATACTTATTGTCATATTGTTGGGATGGAAAAAAATTAATTACTCCAATACTTACAGTGGGGTATTTGACCCTGTGCTGATTTTGCAGGTTTGCCCACTAACAAAGAGTGCAACGGTCTACAATTTTAATGATAGGTTTATTTTAACAGTGAGTGACAGAATATCACCAAAAAAATGTGGAATAAGACATTGTATGCATTTTAGGAATTTATTTGCATATTTTTGGTCAAAAATAAGTATTTGACCCCCTGGACAAACAGCATGTTCATATTTTGTAGAAAAGCCATTATTGGCCAGCACAGATGTCAAACAATTTTTATAGTTGTTGACAAGGTTTGTGCACATTTTGGCAGGGATTTTAGCCCACTCCTCCCTGCAGACAGCCTCCAAATCATTCAGGTCCCGAGGCTGTCGCCTTGCAACCCGAATTTTAAGCTCCCTCCAAAGATCTTCAATTGGATTCAGGTCTGGAGACTGGCTAAGCCACTCCAGACCCTTGATGTACTTCTTCTTCAGCCACTCTTTTGTTGCTTTGGCGGTGTGCTTAGGGTAGTTGTCGTGCTGAAACACCCATCCTCGACCCATGTTCAGCTCTCCCACTGAGGGAAGGAGCTATTGGTCCAGAATTCCCGGTATATGGCCCTGTCCATCCTCCCCTCAAAGCAATGGAGTTGTGCTGTCCCCTCGGCTGAAAAGCACCACTGTGCTTGACGGTGGGGATGGTGTTCTTTGGGTTGTACTCTGTGTTCTTTGCCCTCCAAACACGGCGAGTTCAGTTGAGCCCAAAAAGTTCTATTTTGGTCTCATCTGACCACATCACCTTCTTCCAGGCCTCCTCTGAGTCATACAGGTGGTCAATGGCGAACTTCAGGCAGGCCTGTACATGTGTGTTCTTGAGCAGGGGGACTTTGCGTGCGCTGCAGGATTTCAATCCATGACCGTGTAGTGTGTTACCAACTGTTTCTTTTGTAACTTTGGTCCCAGCTGCCTTCAGTTCATTAACCAGTTCCCCCCTTGTGATTTCTCACCGTTCGCATGATCAGGGACATCTCACGAGGCGAGACCTTGCATGGAGACCCAGACCGAGGGACATTGGCGGCAGTGTGGTACTTCTTCCATTTCCTGATAACTGCACAGACAGTTGATCTTTTCTCTCAAAGTTGCTTTCCGATTCTCTTGTAGCCCATCCCAGCCTTGTGTAGGTCAACAATCTTGTCCCTGATGTCCTTAGACAGCTCTTTGGTCTTGCCCGTGGTGGAGATGTTGGAATCTGGTTGTTTGGGAGTGGACAGGTGTCTTTTATACAGGTAATGAGGTGAGGCAGGTGTATTTGATGTAAATAATTAGTTGGGATTGGGGGTGTGTCTTAAAGAAAGACTAACTGGCTTGTGGGACCTAGAATACTTGCTGTTTGGTAAGGGGTCAAATACTTATTTTTCCTCATCAGATGGTTATCAATTTTTATAAATTCATATGATGTGATTTTCTGGAATTTTCTTTGTGATTCTGTCTCTCACTGTTAGAATGTGTATACGATTAAAATGATAGATCGTTGCATTCTTTGTAAGTGGGCAACCCTGCAAAATCAGCGAGGGGTCAAATACTTATTTCCCCCACTGTAGAATTCCATTAGAAATTTTAGCATTTTTTTTCTGCAATGCAACCTAATTTATTTTAAGATTTCACTTAATCAAAATGTTTCCCGCACAATAGCACACTGGTTGCCGTGATTTGAGCACAATTAACTCATTAAATTACCAACACTTCTTAAGTCGAAGAGTTGGTAATTGAATAATTAAGAAAACTGGCTATTAGTGTGTCATGAAAATTTGATGCAATGTGTGGATTTAAAGTTATTTCAAACGCATTACATTCATCGAACTCTCATGGCAGCAAAATTACTGATGAGGTCTTTATTGTCTAGCTTCTGGGAAAGTTTTAGGAAGGCTACAGTATGAGATTGTATGAATGGCAATTATCAAATTAATAAATTAGAAGTAAAATCTAAACCATATTTCAATACCATCTTCTGTTGCATTTACAACATAACATTCAACATCAAGAAGGGCTTTTGCAAACTTTCAGTTCATTGCCATCCATGCAATCTCATATTGTAGCCTTCCTCTATGACGCAAACCTGTACGTCTTAGTCATTAATTTTTTAAATTTATTTAATCTTTATTTAACCAGGGAAGTTCCATTGACATTGAAATCTCTTTTTCAAGGGAGCCCTGGGGGTTCAGGTGGAGAGGGAGAGGACAAATGGCACAGCCAATTAATGGCAACGCAGGTTATTGGTAGCCTATTTGCTCAGTAAATTGATTCAATTGTCTGATTCTTAATTGAAAACAGGTTGAGAGTTAACCTGCATTACAGTAATGTCACCGGTTGTAGACAGAGTTTTATTTTTACGTAAGCAAACTTAACACACGGACCTGAGTCGGCAAAACAGTACTTTTAAAAATGTTTTCTTAGGTGTATCAATCCGATCGGACACGGACGCAGAAAAAATATACTATTTTGTGAGTGACATGAATTCAGAGGCTTCAAAAGATATTGATGCTTTATGACGCCATTAATGTGGATAGGAAAATGCTTGATAAACATTGCAATGAACAATAATGCAAGCTGCAGGCAAATGGACAATAATTTTACCGATTGATCCTTGCAACTGAATGAATTAACACTTAGTTGCTAATCAGGAAACATAAATGGGAACAAGCTTGGAGAAGTAATGCATGTTAACCCAGTAATTCCCACTGTCCCATTTTTGGGACGCAGCGCATTTTAACCTCTGTAACCCAAGTAAATGTGCTACTGTGACTAAGCTGCAGAAGGTTAATCAAGCGAAATTACTCACAATAAGCACAAGTGGGGGGCCACCATTTATGTGAATTTCTTGAATCTGTGTACATTCGTAATGGGACGTACATATTTGGAATCCTCGATGACAAAATCATTATTTTTCAGTAGAATTTAAGCATTACACATTTAAAAAAATGAATACACGGATTAATTCAAAAGGTACTTTGCTTGAACTTAATTACAACCCCAATTCCAAAATAGTTGGGATGAAGCGTAAATTGTGAATAAAATCAAAATGCAATGACTTTCAGATCACATGAGCCAATATGCTATGAACATTGATAACATTTCAAATGTTGAAACTGAGACATTTTACATCTTTATCCACAAAATGAGCTCATTTCAATTTTTTTGGCTGCAACAGGTCTCAAAAACATTGGGACACAAGCAGGAAAAGGTCTGAAAAAGCAATTAATATATAAGAGAATCAGCTGAAAGAACATTTAGCAAGCAATCAATTTAACTGGCATCACGTGTGTAACATGATTGGCGATAAAAGGGATGTCTTTGAGAGGCTGGGTCTCTCAGAAGTAAAGATGGCCAGAGGCTCTCCAGCCTGTGAACACTTGCGTAAAAAAATTATGGAATACTTTAAAAACAATGTTTCTCAACGTCAAATTGCAAAGGCTTTGAAGGTCTCATGATTGACAGTGCATAACATCATCAAAAGATTCAGAGAAACTGGAAATAAGGGACAAGGCAGAAGACCTTTTCTGGATGCCCGTGATCTTCGGGCCCTCAGATGCCAAAGCATTACTCACCGGCATGATTGTCACTGACAGAATTACTATATTCTGTCAATTACTAAATTGGCTCAGGAATACTACAAGAAACCACTGTCCGCCGTGCCATCCACAGATGCCATCTAAAACTCTATCATGCAAAAATAAAGCCATTGTTGAGCATGATCCAGAAGCACTGCCATGTTGTGTGAGCCAAGGCTCATTTAAAATGGACTGTAGCAAAGTGGTAAAGTGTCCTGTGGTCAGACAAGTCCAAATTTGACATTCTTGTTGGAAATCATGGTCGTCATGTCCTCTGGGCTAAAGAGGAGAAAGACCACCCCTCTTGTAATCAGCATTCAGTTCAAAAGCCAGCATCTCTGATGGTATGGGGATGCATTAGTGCATATGGTGTGGGACGCTTGCATGTTTTAAAAAGCACCATGAATGCTGAAGGGTATTTAAAGGTTTTAGAGCAACATATGCTCCCCTCCAGACGTCATCTATTCCAAGGAAGGCCTTGTGTATTTCAGCAGGACAATGGAAAACCACATACTGCAGCTATTACAACATCATAGCTTCGTGGTAGAAGAATCCGTGTGCTGAATTGGCCCGCCTGCAGTCCTGATCTTTCACCGACTGAGAACATTAGGGGCATAATTAAATGAAAAATCCTGTATTTAACAAGAGTGGGATCAAATTCCAATGGCTACACTCAAGAAACTTGTCTCCTCAATGCCCAGACGCCTCCTCTCCGTGTTAAAAAGAAGAGGGGGTGCCACACCATGGTAAACAGGCCCCTGTCCCAACTTTTACGAGACCTGTGGCAGCCATCAAATTTGAAATGAGCACATTGTGTGGATAAAATTGTAAAATTTCTCAGTTCCAGCATTTGCTATGTTATCTCTGTTCTATTGTGAATAAAATACTGGCTGGTGTGATACAAAAGTCATTGTGTTTTGATTTTAATCACATTTTACACTTTGTCCCAACTATTTCGGAATTGAGGCTGTACATAAACATGAAGCAAAATAGGTTTGACTATGGATTGCTTGTGTAATAAATGATTTGTTTTAGTCAGGTGTGTCAATTAGTTTTCACCAATTAGGAACTGACTGGTTCTTTAACTTGATTGGTTAACTTTTTTCACTGTTTATGCAGTTTTCCCAATATATCACAACATGGATATGGAATTTTCATTCTTCAAGGGATGCATGCATATTTCTGTCACCTTGTGGCGTCCAGTCGTAAATAACAGCCCTGCACATTACATGTATCTGTTAAAGACAAATTAAGTCATTTAAAACCTGATGATTGCAACTCTGGTTGGAATAAAAACGAGCAAACACATTGAGCCTCCAGGATCAAGGCTGAGAAAAATTACTTTAAAAAGTTAGAGCAACCAATAGGCTACTGTGTTGTTTTATTACAAAATAAAAATTGAAACCTTTGTATTATAGCAAAATCAGTATAATTAAGTAAGCAGACTTTCCTCTGCAGATCCATGTTTGAATATAATGGAACTATACGTGCATACTGTATCTGTATTTCATATCAGCATAACCATAACTTAATCTGAAAGAGCTACATATACATCAGTAACTTAGAGTTGAAGTAGTTGGGTAGGTATATGAATGCAGTTTTCTGTTTAAAGACCGAATAAAGAGCACAACAAGGACAAATCAGGTCAACTTTCATATCAGACTGAGCCTATTAAATATCCTCTCAGCAAACATGAGAGGAAGGAGGAGAGTATTTCCCTGCATAGTGTGCATGGTCCACAGTAATTGTACAGCTCCAGTTGATAGTGAAGAAGGAAGTATTGCCTTGTCTCAGGTCAGAATATAACAACAAATAAATTGGACAAATTTGAGTGAAACAAGGGAAGTGCAGTCCCCACTCACTCTTTCAACAATATGGTCATTAGCTGAATGCCACAGATTGTATATAGCCTACTTTGTGGGTCATGAGGTGCAAGTTACTGCAACATATTTTTCCCTTCCCTCTTCACGTGGACTTAAAAATAAAACAATGACCACTTATGTAAACATTTGCAAGCCAACCCATATACTTATTCATGGCATTCTTCAAGATGCCTGTAATTATTCCATAAAATATTTGCAACCTGGAAGCGAGACAGTGATAATAAAATTTCTATTAAGAAATGCGTCGATGTATGGGGGAAAACCCCACTTTTGGGAAAACCAATGCAAGATCCTCTAGTAAAGACAAAACTTAGCTACCCAGGATGCCATGTTTGTTATTTCTAAAAAATGATGCTTCCTGTATTATATAGAAGCGACTTTGCCAGTGACGGACTATACCCTGATGAAGAGTTTATTATGCGTTTTGATTGTCACGAGGCATGACATTTTCACATTTTGAGACATTGCTTTGGCCATATTCAATAATTATTGACTGAAAAATATTTTCATTTTTTAAACAGCGACAGGACATAAATCAAAGAACCTCCCATCTCCATTTTTTTTTTTTTTTTGGAGTTCGCTCTCATTAAATGCACAATACTGAAGCAATTTAACATGCGCCAAACACATGCTAATTTTCACGTCAACTAAATTAGATAATTATGGGTGGATCCGACCTTCAACCAAATATCTTAGTTGATACAGCCAATCAAATAAAACGTGATAATTATATATTCGATTTAAAATGCTTAACAACCAAACCATTCTGCTCTCCTATAATGAAAATGGCTGTGAGAGAGAAAAAATAAGGACAGGTTGGCTTGCATCTTTTGAGTAGCCGGTTTCTAGAGCCCTCATGATCGGCCTACTGTGAAAAACCTTACCGGCATTTTTTCCCCAACAGGCCCACAGTACCCAGGTGAAACCTTAGCCTGTTAATTGCTGCGCACATATTTATAATATTCAGGCAAATGCACGAAAACATTTTTAATATAGCGATATGAATCCCTTACCTCCGTTTTTACTTTCTGATCTTCGCCTTCATTTTCCTCACCATCCACCACCACCGTCGGTGAAGTGGGGCACGGCAGCATCATCAAAATCCCCAGTAATTCGGTATAAATAGCGAGCAGCAGTGACTTTATAATTTTGATGAAGACATGTATTTAAAAAATAGAACAGCGGAGGATGGAAAGTCTACGTCAGATACATACAAGACAAATTACCATTTTAGTTCTGATCATTTGCTAAGAATGCCACTATTTCCAGCTGACCAGCGTACTGTGTGCAACACCAACAGAGAGAAGCAATCTCAACACCGGCAGACCGGCGAGGTTTTTCTTATCTCTCGCAGTTTCTGCGCTTTTACCAGTCCGCCCGTTTCAAATTCCTTTCTCAATTCCAGACTGAGGTCGGCGTTGTCTCCCGAATGATGCTCAAACGCTCCGCCCCCTCGATTGCGCGTGCAAAAGGGATGCGAGTTGCATCCACAGCAGAACTTGTTCGCTAGAGACCATCTGCCCCTAGCGGCACAAAGGTAGGCTACAGTTCTTCGAGCTGATGCTCCGTAAAAGCCAAAGTCGACACGTGAATTATTGTTGCATTATTATTTAACGCTTTGCAGCAGGACCCACAAGAATTGACATTATAACACTGATCAGCCATAACATTATGATCAACGACAGGTGAATGGAATAACATTGATTATCTCGTTACAATGGCACCTGTCAGTGAGTGGGATATATTGAGCAGCAAGTGAATATTTTGTCCTCCAAGTTGATCAATAGAAAGAAGGAAAAGTGGACAAGCTTAAGGATGAGAATGACTATGACAAGGGCCAAATTGTGATGGTTAGAGGGCAGGGTCAGAGCTCCCCCAAAACTGCAGCTCTAGTGAGGTGTTCCAGTTCTGGGTAGTCAATACCAATCAAAAGTGGCCCAATGAGGGATAACTGGAGGACCGGTGACAGGTTCTCAAGGCTGCCACGGCTCATAGATACAGATGAGTGAGGGCGGCCCTGTGTGTTTCAATCCAACAGGAGAGCTACTGTGGCTCAAGTTGCTGAAAAAGTTAAAGCTGGTTCTGACACAAGTGCAAGGACACACAGTTCATTAGTTTATTGCGTATGGGGTGTATAGCTGCAGACCAGCCAGTATGCCCATGCTAGACCCGTCCACTGCCAACAGCACCCAGAGGGCATATTAGCATCACAACTGGACCATGGGGTGATGGAGGAAGGTGGTCCAGTGCATGTGCATTGCTTACCTAGGGAAGACGTACACCATGATGCGTTGTTGGACAAAAGCAAGCCAGCAGAGGCAGGGCCTTTCTAAGACGAGCCCCTCTCCCCTCCCCCTCAGTTTACACTTTCACATGGAGGATCCGCCACATTGAGTGCCTTACCAAACCAACTGTTGTAGAGTGGAAGCAAGTTATAAAACCCTCTGCAGCGAGTCTCGATCTATGCAGGCTTATAAACCAGGCTCCATTCAAATGTAGCACTTACTTTGTGTCCGAGATGGACACACCTACATATCTGAATTCCGTGCAGCCATTTCTAGAAAATACGCAATAAACTGCTCAACCTCAAACTGTAATTTGATTGACCACTTTGCATGCACATTAAGGTACTAAAGGTTAAATGATATTTTGAAACTAACATGCAGCTGCGTACCCAAGAAAACGCAGAGGGAGTAGTTTCATTTATGGAATCTTTCATTGTTCCTTTCCACAATGTGCCATTTCATTGCACACACACCATCTTTGTCAATGCGGTGTATAAAATATCTTTTCTCGAAATATTAATTTAATCACAATATCCTCGCTGAACCATTTTCAGTAAGAGTTGTATCATTAAGGAACTGGATAATCGTCGGCCTGCTGATAAAACCTTGTATCTCTAAATTTAATCAGAAACAAAAACTTGTATGTCCATAATAAAAACATAAACATTGCAAAATACAAAATACATTCTTGGAAGAAAAATAGTCATCCTACCCGAACACAGGTGAACTGCATTCTTACATGCAAAATGAAACATTTTTTATGCTCTCCTGTAACGTTTATCATTTTCAAGATAAAACCTTGTATCAGCAGGCCAACGATATACAACACAATGTGTCTATCGGTAGGCATGGTGATGACCACCTCCGCTCCCCACTGTATGAAGGGAAAGGGCATCCCGAGGTTTATATGTGCATTACACGGACCCTGTTAATGAAATTCCCACCACAGCTGCAAGGGAAACTTCACAGGACTCACAGAGTGACACTCGGTCATTAAGTGCGAGTGGAGAGGGAGCAGTTGGGGAGAGGGCTGCAGTGTGATGCTCTAGGCAATGTTCAGCTGGGAAACCATCGGTCCTGCCAATCATGTGGATGTTACTTTGACAAGTGCCACCTAAAAAACATTGTTGCAGACCAAGGGAGCAATGTTGCTTAATGGCAGTGGCCTCTTTCAGTAGGATGATATGCCCTGCCACACTGCAAAAATAGTTCAGGAATGGTTTGTGAAACACAACGAGTTCAAGGTGTTGAATTGGCCCCCCCAAATTCTCCAGATCTCACTGCGATTAAGCATCTGTGGGATGCTTAATTGACCCATGGAAGACTGACCCATGGTGGCTCCAGCTCTCAACTTACAGGACTTAAACAATCTGCTGTTACATGTCCTGGTGCCAGATACCACAGCTCACCTACAGAGGTCTAGTGGAGTCCATGCCTTGAGGGGTCAGGGACTGTCTCAGTGGCCAAAGGGAGATCCACACAGTACTGGGCAAGTGGTCATACTGTTATGGCTGATCAGTGTCTGCATAAGTTCACAGCTATCTACAGTCAGTTGGGGTGTGCATCATTCATTAATGTTAACTAGATTAGGCAAGAGTTTTTGTATTTATACATTTTTATGATCTTTATCCTGTGCTACGCAAATATAAGTTTCTCTAATAAATCAGTTAACCAGCAACTGATACATCACATACTAATCCAAAAGCTTGTACATTCTTGGTGAAAGTTGCTAAACTAAGCCAACTGAATGCCAGTTCATGTGACCTCGTCCCAAAATGGCACAATTATTATGATCATCATTAGTAGTACTAGTTAGCTAGCAGTTAAAGCCTCCATGAACTAGGAGCAGATGAAGTACTTCAGTGTGATGGGATTAGTTCATGTCATGCAATGCATGTCAACTATAAAGAAAAGCATCAAAACACTCCTACTGCCAGAGCAAATCTAGAGTGGAAATTGAGCAACAAGTAAAACAAATTATTATTTTTTACATCCTTGCTAGGTTTTACTGGCATGTAAACTACAGAAAATGTCTCAGCCATCTTCACTGAAGTTATGTCTCGAAGTGTGGTTGTGCGTCACTTGGGTGTAATAAATAAGTAGATAGCAGAGCCCTGCAGTTTGTGAGTTATTGGTTTGGCATTATTTTAGGCTCAGCACCAGCTGTTTTTGGACTGGATGTGCCTGCTAACTCCTGTTGACATAACTCTCTTTACCACTATCTTTTTTTTTTTTTTTGCATCACATGAAGGCAAGTCCAGTCAGCATTTCTACTGGGCCAGAAAAAATATTACCAATCTGTTACCTACATTTACCTGAAACTTATAATAAAAATAGTGATTGCTTTGCAACCGCTGCGAATAAAGGCAAGTTCGATCTTCTTTAAATTCCTCATTCTGAGTAAAATTGCATATATAAGCTCATAAAAAATAAAAGAAAAAACAATGGTATACAAGCAATAAAAATATTAATTTATTTAAAACATACTTCCTGGCATATTTGTCGGTAAAAAAAAAATGTACATTCATTGAAATGCTCAGAAAGCAATGTTTTTCAATACTTCACAAATGTCACCATATAAAACAATTCACAGAAGTTCAGGGACCCCAGTGAACACTAATCAGCTATGTAAAGTGAACCATTTCTCTTGATACCCAAAACAATCCATGAGAAACTTAACAAATTATATACAGATATATCCAAACGGAAATATTATTTTCAGACTTCGATAAATTAAAATTTGTGGCTAGTGTAAAATCTGCCACAGTATACCTCATAACTGATATATTGAGCTGTTCTAGTGTGTTCCTCCATCCCACTTTTCCAAATGACACTGGACATCAACACTGCTCCATTGGGACCAAAGCCATATCAATACACACTCGCCCTAAAAAGGAGGAAAAAAGGCAAATTTGAAAGTGAAGCCCAAACAAAAATTAAAAAATTACAAAAAGAAAAACCATTTAACTAGATCGGTCAAAATTTCAGTCAGCCAACTAGAAGGGTCAAGGGAAGCCACATGAATAATTGCATGAAGCACAAGGAAGAAATAACCCTGCAGTAATGTGATATACTTGGTAAACTTGATCAATATTGCATGAGGTGCTGACGAACAGCCAAGCCTGCCTCGGATACCTTGCGAAAGAGGAAATGGCGATGAGAGACAGGAGCAGCTCCAGGCTGTAGAAACAGAGCAGCACTGCATTGAGCACCAGCTCCAGGCGCAGTACAAAGGTCTGCAGCAGCAGGTAGTACACAGAGAGCACAGTGCAGGGCACCAGCAGAGCCATACTCAGTCCCAAGGCCAGAGTACGCTCACACAGGTTTCCCTTCTGACCTGGGGTTAAAGAAACACCATCATCATCAACACAGGCGGTGATCTCCAAGCACCAGCATTTTGTTAAGATCACCGATGAATATTGATAATTAAGTCCAGCTTAGTTAATAAATTCAAAAAACACTGACGTACCATAAAAGAGCCTGAGGATCTCAAGACCAAGGTAGAGCAATAGGAGCACTATGTCAAGAGTAAGATTTGCAGTAGGATATGGCAGCAGGATTCCTAGTGGAGAACCAAAGACATTACATTATGGTCCTTAGACTGAAAGGGCTGAAGTTTTTCCATTTAAAATTTTCCAAATTGTATCACATTGAACAAAGAGTATTGGAATAGCACTTCAGTATTGGACCATAGGTGTGAATATTTTCGCAAGATCCCACAATGCACACTTCCACAGATTCCAAAGATTTTTTTGGATGGGCTGGTCACACCAAAAGTGGCTGCAGAGGAGTTACTATAGCCCTTAGCAAAGTTAAAAAGCATTTTGACAAATACAAATACAAGCAGCAAGATGAGCTGAAAACGTTTAAATTACAGCAGATTATCGACTGTACAAACTCGAGACAGTCAGTTACACTGCTAACTGAATGCATTTGATAGGCCTTGGTAACCTTTGTAAACGAACATAAGAACCTCAGCGATGAAGAGGGCAGCGAAGTACCAGCCATTCAGATGAAGCAGGACCTGTAGAGGTGCTGAGGACAGCTGGGAGCATGTGTTAAAGAAATTACAGATTTAAAGAACTTTCATAAGAAAGTACATATATATGGCAAAAATGACAGGGAAAAAAATCAAAGATTATTAATTAACGTTGATTGTATTTTCCAGAAGGATACAATAACATTTTTCCCTGTAAGGCAAAAAAAAAAAAAAACGTTTATTTTTCAACATTTATGACAGACGCTTTTCTCATCTTACCAAAGGATATTAGAGGGTAAAACTACTCTTCAAATGGAGCTTGCATTGTTATACTGCTAACATCCAGTACAGCTGTTAAAGATGTCTATTCGTGAAATTGAATAAAAGGTTGATTTTTTTTTTTCTCAAAAATTTGCTATGGAATTTTTAAACGGTTTTCATGGTTGATACTAGAAGGCCATATAGAACAACTTCAAATATTAGTTTCTCTGGGCAACTTTTCTCAACTTCCTTAAGGTTAAAACGTGGTGTGTGTACTAGAGAATTGTGCACCAAATTCGTTCGCATCAAATGTTTCTTGATCGGTAACGTTAGTTTTGTTTCAACCACAACTGAAGGTTTTGAACGCGCATCTGCGCGGGATAGAGTTAACTAGCTAAAGCTAACTAGTTAACGTTATCTACGAAATTGTACTAACAGCAGAAATTACCGTCGCGAGTTGGACTGTTAGCTAATGAGATCTAGCCATCACTGACCATGTTTAACAGCTAACGTTAGCCCACTTGCATGCTGACTGCAAGCTAGCTAACCAGGTAGTTACGATATTTAACGTGATAACTAGATAGTTAACTTAGCTGGTAACGTACACCAAGTTAGGTTTAATCTGCGTGATGTTTCTAAAATAACTTCAGTTTGACGTTTACTGTAAGTGAGCTGACCAGCTACTGCGGTGTAAATTTATCCGTTAACAGTGAACCAGCAAAATAATTGCCTTGCCAAATTAGGTACCTGGCTACCTAGCTATGATCGCGAAGTGGGTAATTAGTCAGCACTAAACTAGCTAACGGTTGAAGATAGCTACCTAGTTTGCTTGATTAGCAGAACTTTGTGATGATGAGGCTGCAACGTTATTGCTAAGATGTGCCATAAACCGTATTTCTGATGTTTAAGGTTGCGGCTATTTCTATTTGTCTTTAGTTTGTTTCTTGTTAGCAGAAACCCAGCTTGGAGTATCTACCGCCCGCTTGTGTTAGCTAGTTACCAGCTATAATACTCATTTCAGACAACTCACCCGAACCCGCCATATTTCTTTGCCATGGAGACCGCGTCGTTTTGAGGAGCTCATGTTGTAGTTCCCCCCACCCCCGCCCGTGTGAAATGCGACCGTCTTCCCGGTGATTTCAGTCAGCAGAGGATGCGCTCACTAACAGTCGCTCCTCCTATCTGACTACTATGGCTGTCTAAAGCCGTTTTCAAACTGGATGCGAAACGAATTTTTCGCACGACAGATCACATTCAAAGTCAATGCAAAGACGCGAATACACGCGTTTCGCGTCCGGTGTGAAAGCAGCTTGAGCTTCTCACGCCAAAGCTACGCGCGGTAACACACACTGGTCAGTAGTATCAGAAGGCTACTACCACCCACTGCAATATGAAGTTGTTCATGCCGTCGGAAAGGAAATAGCGAAATGAGGTTAAACCGCGGGGCATACGAGCTATGCTGTTAAAATGCCTCTTCTTTTTTTCAGACAATTCATGAATCATTTAGACTACAGTTAAGACCAAACGAAAACATTTTCATGGATCGTCACAAACTGCTATTAGCTTAGCTAGGATGCAGTTATGGAACCTTGTAAAAATTAATCACACTACACAGTCCTATTAGATGACTGTTATAAGCGCAATCGGTTCAAAACAGACTTAACGTGAATTCATTTATTGATCAGTCATGAGAGCTTTATTTCCGGGCTCTGTCCACACGTTCATGGGTATTTAGGTTGCCCAAGTAATCGCACATTGCCACTAATTCGCATGAGACGAGCACATTAAATGAATGTTCATATAGACCCTTTTTTATTTCATGAAATACCCTAATCCATTAAATCTGGAGGCCAGAGTTAAAGATAAATCAATATTTTATATTTAGTCCCCTGAGCTTGAGATAATTATGAAAATATATTTTTAAATAATGAATTGTCCCTCTGACATCAAATTTCCATTTTGTCCACCTGCAAATCCTCTTAAATGGTGTTTCTTAACTCAAAAAGTTGCCAAAGTATCATGTATGATTGTACTAGCCCTGGTTTACCACACCTATTTCAACTTAGCAAGAGACTGATGATTAGGATTTGATTGACTGAATCATGCCATTGCTGAGCTGGCAGACAAATGTGTAGGGCAGTGGGTCCCCAGGACTGGAGTTGAGAAACACTGACCTAAAGAACATACACAGAGAGGGATGCACATGCGTTTTCGGTGGTAAGGTGTGGTGAGGTGTATGGTGAAGTTCCCAATCTGCTGGTTGAACATTTCATCCCTCACATTCATTTCTTTTGGCTGGTTATTTTAGGCCCAAAACATCACCGATAGGAGAAGCCAGAATAAAACTATTACAAATCTAAGAAAGGGGTCGTTACCTATTTTATGTTCAAGTACCTAGTGCGGAGGAATACATGACGCAATACACAGCAGTAGAGGTTAAGTATAACCTAAAGCTGGTACAAACCAATACTCACAGCAAAACATAACTTGGCAACAAATGTTTTTTTTTCTCTAATGAATTTAAAAGTTTAAAAATGAAAGGATAGACATAAAAAGGAAAAAGTCTCAAATAACAGTCCTTTGCACGAATTCTTTGGTATTTCTTGGAGTTTGAAAAAGTCCAGTCTTTAGTCAGAGAGGAAAGCAAATTCACCAATGAAACAAAACATTAAGACCACCTCCGTCACATGCTGTTACTCTGCCCCACAGAAACAACTCCATCAAAATGACAGCCACATGAATGCCAGGGTTTTACAGCAGAATGCACATCACACTCCCAACTCCAGCTTGTCTTATTTCCCGGGTGCCATCTCTTCCCCAGGTAAACACCAGATATGTGCTCAACACACATGCATGTTGTTAAAGAAAGCTGAACTCATCTGACCAGGCATCCTTTTAAGGTCCCCTATTATGTCCCCAGGTGCTCAGCCTATTAGCAATTACAAGTCATTTCAAAATCTGTCCTCAGTGACATCACAAGGGGGGAGTGGCCCCCAAGAATAATGAAGGAACTGATCAACTGTTTGAAGTTGATTAGTCCCTCTTGCCTCCAGGAAGTCACCAACCCAAGTAACGTCAAGGAGGAACCATTTTGAAATAGCTTTGTATTGTATGGGGGGCCTTTAATTGACTCATCCACAAATGCCATGGGCTTCATAGTTTTTATAGAATTTCCCTTTGAAAAACATCACTTCTGTGGTCATGTCCCTCCACTCCCATTAAGTATGCAAAATAATGGTGAATGGTGCAAAGCGATAGTGGAAGAGACTTTAAAAGGTTGCCATTTATGAAGGATATTGAGATGGAGAAGAGTGCCATGGCTAGTGCTGAGAATAATAAATCCACTTCATCACCCCAGACTGTTAAATTCATGGACATCAAATGCATGACATTGATTTATAAGAGGTATTGAGGTGTGCAAGTTCATTCTAGCACATGCAGACACAATCTGTTTCCATGCTCTTAAATATCTGCAAAGATATTCAAAATTCATTTCAATTGCGCCTTTCAACATGAATGCATGTAAATATCTGAATGTATACGCTGGCTTTGGTGGAAAATGTGACTTAGAAAACAGACAATGGCACACAGTAGGATACCAATTAAAGAAAAACATAGCTTGTAATAACATGCATGCAAACAAATACTCAAGTTGCTAACGTGGACTGATTTATATTATAATACTAAGGCAAATAGAAAGACACTGCAGTGGTTTTGCATGGCCGTTGCATTTTCCGACAAGGCAGCAAAATTTGTCAGAGTACCGGCCAGGATGGAGCATTGAAAATCTGTCCCGGCATGCATTGGGAATACTACCATGATGCCACCTGGCATGAATGAACGCAGTATTTATGGATGGGTCAGTTGCTACCAGTTGCTCCAAGGTCCATTTTCGATGCTTGCGTGCCCATGGCAGGCATTTTTGAAAGAGTAGGGGTTAAAATGCACACTGACAGCTCTGCAGCAGCAAATCCCCACACACAGCTGGGTTCCATGCATTGAGTGTTGTGACACATTCCTCTGCTAGTCACCTATACAAAGTGCACTGGCTCACACCTAAACCAATACAGATGCCAGCTTTTGGACCCAACACTCATGAAAGCTTGGGCAGTCCTCATTGCCTTCGGTTTGGCAAACACAACTGCCATTTCTCCTAAAAGACACATTAAATGTTGACGCGTCAGATCACAAAACAAGTTCCCACTGAACCTCTATCCCGCTCCAATAACACCAAACTCAGAGAAGTTGGTGGCGCTTTTGCAGCATTGATATATGGCTCTGCATAGTAAAGCTTGAACTTGCATCTGTGTATGCAGCGGAGAAAGGGAATCGAAAAGAACACACATTTAGAGTTGCTTTTCAGCCATGCAATTTACAAACCAAGATTTGACAGGATTCCCTCCATCTTCAAATTATGCAACACACAACAGACGGTGAAATTTCAAAAATACGACAGATTTGTGTCTGGAGAATATTGCTCTCAAGTGATGAAATTTGAGTTTATGCATTTGTTGGCAAATCGTGAGCCTCAAACTATTTCTTCTACAGGAATTAAACCTTTTTACAAGGCTCCTCTTCTGCTACGTCATAATTAGCTCACCTGTCTGCCTAGTTCACATTACCTTAATGATGAAACAAGTCGCAATATCAGTCTCTGTACCACCTTTTTTGTAGTCTGTTGCATTCCGCCGGGCGCGTATCTATGATGTAATGTGTGCGTCGCCATTTTGCTCCATCCTTCACGCGACTTCCTATCCCAAGTGTGTCACACAAAGCATCCTGCCAGCTAAAACAGTTGACCCGCTCAGATTCTTTGTGCCACTACCATAAGTGAGCCAGCTATGCCATTAAATGCTCTCTATTGTTGTCCATTTTGTTTTATTTCTGACTTTTTTGTGCTAACTAGCATAACAGTACATCTCTTAAATTCAATCCCTGATAAAAAATCGTCAGGCATTCAAACTTTCCTGCAGTGCATGATGCAACTTGGTCATGTGACTTCAGTTCCAAAACAGTGCTGCAAATCTGTCACAATACTGGTAGTGTGGAAAGTGTTCGAAACAAATCAAACTTAAGTGTCAATATTGCCATTATTATGAGTCGGTATAGGCATTATGAGTCGGCATTTTGAAAATTTACCTGAAGCATTATGCTTCTCCCGTGTGAGACTTCCTGCCCAGCACAATCAGTTCTGTTTACCTTGATGCGACTGCGGTCCAACTCTGTCAAAAACTCTTTGGAACAAAGATGGCCATTTCTGGGACGCTGATGAGACATGCCAGAGAGCAACTGGTGGAAACAAGAGTTTGGTCCAGAATGGCCGTGATCAGCTCCAATGACTGTGTCGCGGCAGTAACGAGGCTGAGATGACTCCGATGGAATCAAGGGGTAAGCTAACATTTTGAATAAACAGCTGAATCCACATGTTAAAGCATCAAAAAACATGAAGCTGTTGGGTTTTACATACAGCAGAGAGTGAAAGGTCTTTTAAAATCACTCTTTTTATTTGAATTTTCCATTAAGTGCCGACTTTTCGAACTGGGGTTGTAGTAATGGAAATTTTACTGATCCTCAGCTAAAATCCCGATGACTGAAGTCCTGTTAATAAAATCTGCTCGTAGTTCTTTAAGTGCCTAGAAGTGGGCATATCTGCTGAACATATTCATTTTCCAGATCAGCAGGCAGCTTTGGTGACTTTAATGCGCAGATTAAATTTTCATTAAATACATAACAATACTGAAAGTGTAAGAACCAACAAAACAAAAATGATACAGTAAAGAATAACAGTTAATACAAGAGTGCACAAAAACAGCGAAACGTAAGAAGACCCCTGTAGGACAAAAATGTAATCTTTGGGGATCATTGTTGCATCTCAAGATGGTCTTCCCATCCAACTGAAACTCAGGCTCCCAGTCCTGGTGATGTGTGCTCCAAATGTTAATGAACTGCCAAAACCCTAGGAAATGGCAGAAATCATCATGGCCTGGATTCAACAGGTTTTTATTCTCTGGATTGATCCAGAGAATGTTGCGTAGAAGGTCCCAATCACACAGCAGCTCAAGAGCAGTTTCCACAAATACTTGGGTTTTAACACTTTCACAATGATGACTCTACACTTTCAGTGAGACGCCATTTTTTCCTTATGTGCCTAAAATGGGAGGAAGAAAAAAATGAAAGTCAAACAGTTCAATCATGCTGTGACATACCTGAAAGGAAGGCAATCCTAAGACCACAAGAAAACAACAAGTGGGCAAATCTTTTTCAGTAATTAACCAGTTTAGGTACTGAGCATGGTAAACATTTTGCCATTAGAATCACTGACAAACATGTCTCTTCTCATGATTGAGTTAAAAATGGTGCCAAAAATAGCAAACAATCATCTTTCACTTCTTTTTTTTTCCATTGGTGACTGAATAAATCATTCACCAATGTAAAATAACACATTACATTCCAATTATTTAAACGTAGCTACATCAAGAACTTGTGGCCATTTGACTTTTGACGGTGAGCTGAAATGCAAATAGCATATTTAAAATTTTAAAAAAATTTACCTTCAATTGCTCATAGTGAGACAGGCTGCTGCAGTGCTCATTCCTCGCTTCGTCTTCAGTGACATAAATGACACTGCAGAGGCTGCAGAAGTACCCAATTTTCTGACTGATGAACTCCCTTCCTGTAACCATCAACCAATCGTTCATTACACTGGGAGAAGGGGATGGCTGGGGAGAACTGAAGTAGCAGGCAGGTATGTTGAAAATAATTTCCGGTAAGATGTCTGCAATCCATTACAAAACTTACCCATGGGGTTGTTGGGCAGGTAAGACCCCAGGGGCTCATGAACTGGTTCGGTTTTCATTTCCACTCTCTCTACACAGGCCCGGTGGACAACCCCTGCATTTTCACTGTTGCTCTCCTGCATCAAATGAATGTGCATCATGCTCTGGCTTAAACTACTATGCCACCAATGCTTTCAAAAATGCACCACATTTCACAGTCGTACTTTATTACAACCCCAATTCCGAAAAAGTTGGGACAAAGCGTAAATTGTGAATAAAATCAAAATGCAATGACTTTCAAATCACACCATTCAGTATTTCATTCACAATAGAACAGCAAATGATTCACAATAACATAGCAAATGATGAAACTGAGAAATTTTACACTTTTATCCACAAAATGAGCTCATTTCAAATTTGATGGCTGCTACAAGTCTCAAAAAAGTTGCGACAGGGGCCTGTTTACCATGGTGTAGCATCCCCTCTTGTTTTTAACTCAGACTGGAGGCGTCTGGGCATTGAAGAGACAAGTTTCTTGAGTTTAGCCATTGGAATTTGATCCCACACTTGTTAAATACAGGCTTCCAGCCTGTATTAACAGTAATGGGTCTCCTTTAATGGACTTTTCCTTTAATCATCCGCCAAATGTTCTCAATCGGTGAAGATCAGGACTGCAGGCAGGCCAGTTCAGCACATGGACTCTTCTACTACAAAGCCATGCTGTTGTAATAGCTGCAGTATGTGGTTTTGCATTGTCCTGCTGAAATACACAAGGCCTTCCCTGGAATAGATGTTGTCTGGAGGGGAGCATATGTTGCTCTTAAACCTTTCAGCATTCATGGTGCTTTTTAAAACATGCAAGTGTCCCACACCATATGCATTAATGCATCCCCATGCCATCAGAGATGCTGGCTTTTGAAATGAACGCTGATAACAGGAGGGGTGGTCTTTCTCCTCTTTAGCCCGGAGGATACGTGTCAAATTAGGACTCGTCTGACCGCAGGACACATTGCCACTTTGTAACAGTCCATTTTAAATGAGCCTTGGCCCACAGAACACAGTGGTGCTTCTGGATCATGCTCAACAATGGCTTCCTTTATGCATGACAGAGTTTTAGGTGGCATCTGTGAAAGGCACAGTGGACTGTGTTTACAGACTTTGGTTTCTTGAAGTATTTCTGGGCCCATTTAGTAACGTCAATGACAGGATCATGCTGGTGAATGATCCAGTGGCGTCTGAGGGCCCGAAGATCACAGGCATCCAGCAAAGGTCTTCGGCCTTGTCCCTTACGCACTGAGATTTTTCCTGTTTCTCTGAATCTTTTGATGATGTTATGCACTGTCGATGAGACTTTCAAAGCCTTTGCAATTTGACGTTGAGGAACATTGTTTTTAAAGTAATCCACAATTTTTTACACAAGCCTTCACAGGTTGGAGAGCCTCTGGCCAAGGCATTTTTCAGCTATCATCCGGGAACGAGAAGTTACCAGACTGACAGACAGATGGACGCTGCTCCTCACGACAATACCCCTCCATAACTTTCGTTGGCTTAGGGGTAAAAACTATGCACAGTAATGAGACTGTTAGTTTCTTGTTCTGCTGACAAAGGGAAATCCAAAAGCTAGTGAAATGTTACATTCCTTCACTCTATTGCTCCATTGTGCAGCCCGCAGCAGCAACGTCGTCACATTAAAATCTGCCTCAGCTTAAAAACCTAGACTCTGTACGTGAATGTAAACAAAGGTATACGAGTGCAACAGCATTAGAAAATTGTAGTTGCAAAGACTTTTGCATTTGCTTGGCCCCATTTAGTCTACAATTAACTAGCTATTGCAGCTGTACAATTTTCTCAATTCTTTTTAATTACGGCCAAGAAGCAGTGCATATCACATGCTCGCTTCATAGTAGTGGGCAGAGCACTATTAGTATGGGTTCATGTGAAACTTGTGCTCTTGTGAAATTGTGAATTGTCAAGTCAAGCCAAAATGCTCACTTCAGAAATTAGACTGGCAGAGAGCGCAAACAACCACCAATGCCAATAGTTCAGTCTTCTATGACATGCAAATCTACAAGCATGGCCATTGAATTTCGACAATTGGGTTTGTTCTCTCACTGTTGAACTTTACTTCCATCGACTGGATTTTAATATGCATGGCATTTATTCCAACTTGGCGCCCAAAAGCAAAAATTACTCAACATGACTTGCAAGCAAAAATTACCTAAATCCTGCTCATTAACCAAAAAACAGAACCAATCATGTAACGCATTTAGCGGACGTGATTTTTTTTTGGGGGGGGGGGGGCAATGTAACGGCCTGAAGTTCTGTAATGAATACAGTAGTGCCTTCAGCACCCCAGAACAAGGTTAGCGCAAGTGAAAAATCCTTCTTTTAATAATTTAAATAACTCATTCTGAGCATAAAGTTAAACTGCAAGATGATGTAGCCAATTTTATCCCATGTGTTTTTGAAGTGTCATATAAAATTGTGAACAACATGTATTTATTGTGTCAGTATTGCTTATTCATGCACCATGGCAGAACAATTAAGTTCATTTTTTTCAGGATGCAGGGGAAAGTGCAAAACTTAAATTTTAAAATCTTGTGTCCCAAAGTCCCACAGGACTGCAGGAGTTCCCTCAGCTTCCATACATCATTACGGTATTCCCTGGTGTCATTTGTGTATGAAATGGACAAGATCGCGGAGTCATTTCCTGCAAGGTTGGGCAATCTCAGAATTTTTTTTAAATGAAAATTTAAAACAGCCTAATAATTACAAACTTAAGTAGTATCTAAGATGAAAGGAGAAAACTTTTAGAAATTTTGATCATGTCCTTGATGAGATCTATTAAAATTGGTGACTCCATCAGGGCCCAACTCCACATATTTTCAAAATTTAGGTTTTGGCATACTTGGTGGTCTCTGTGAGACAAGATTTTTGATTGAGTGCAAGAAGTTCCCAACTTTGAATAAATGTAGATATACTTAGTTTATTTTACACAGTGACCTGTTGCAACAAATTCTGCCTCGGCCTATAAGAGGCAGCAGCACTTATCCAAGGAAATATGAAATATTAAGATTTTCAGCAGACTTAAGAAATGACCCAGTTTTCTGAAACCATGTCGTCACAATTCACAACTAGATTTCATCTTGTAAAGCGTGATGTCAGGGATATTAATTATCCACAGCATCCACTCTATACTGAGCAGCTGGGTGTCAAGATTCAAAATGTCTGGAAACTTGCCAGATATCCATCACCTCATGGCTTTCCGGTGTAATTTAGGGGCCACGTATAACAGAGGCAGGCAGTCAGATTCTGAGGGTGACTGGACCTATGATGAGTTTGATGTGTGTTGATCGGTCGCTTCAATCTGGATGCAATCAATCACTTAATGCAAGCACTAGATATGTTGCATTGTATGAATTTCATGAAATAAAATGGTCACAAACCCTGGTCCTGGAGCTCTACTGCTCTGTAGGTTTTAACTGCTATCTAAACAAAGCACACTTTACACTAAAGCTTCAGATTCTGCTCTGATGCCTATTGAGCTAATCTTGTGTGCCAGTTTAAGGTTGGAATGAAAACCTACAGGATGGTAGATCTCCAGGAACAGGCTTAGCGACCTCTGATGCAAAGGTTATACTGAAAGCATTTTTTTTTTTTAAGTTTTTTTTTTTTGGGAAGTAGAAGCCGTTAATGCCAGAGGATGAGCCCCAGGCCCTAACCCACACGATAAGGTATTATATTTCTGAATGAATATTCTGATGACATAAGTTGTAAAATAGATCCATTAAAATGATTATTTCGTAACTTTCTAAAATAAAAGATTCTGGAGAAAGATGACATGTTTTGTCCCTTGGGTGTCCCATGACCACACTGAGGAATTTTATTTTATTTTATTTTATTTTTTTAAGTTTCCCAAAAGTTTGTTTCATGGAGTTGGGCCCTCATAGAATTCATCAATTCATTTGAATTCAGTTTTTAAGATAGGCAAGCCGAAGAAAGCTGATCGTAAGCTTTGTTTGTGTATTCATTTTGTAATAAATGACAAATGTAAACATTTCTGAGAAGCAAAGCCGCTCTCACCCCCTCTGTGCCCTTTTCTGAGCTTCCCATGCTGTTGGAGGATTGGCTGATCTTTACTTCTTCGTGCTCCGTCTTTGCCACAACCACTTTCTGTTCACCAGGGATCTCAGAAATCTCCTTCTTCACATCTAGCTGTTGCTCCCTGGTGCCACTGGGCTCTGCTGTGGCTGCCTCTTTGACTTGTTGCTGCTCCCCAGTGCTGCTGGGTTCCACTGCGGCAGTCTTCACCACCTCCTCTTGCACCTGCTGGTCCTCACAGGGGCTGGGTTCCTCAGTGGCCTCTTTCTCCTCTTGTGGCCGTTTCTCTTTGCTGTTGAGTTCTGTAGCGCCTGCCTTCTCTTTTTGCTGCTGTTGCTCGTTGTTGCTGCCGAGTTCCTCGATGACTGCCTTCTTCGCCTTGTCTCGCTGCTGCTGCTCCCTGTTACTGCTGGGCTCCCTAGCAGCTTTGTTCTTTTCCTCTTTGGCACTCCTTCTGGACTCTACCGGGGTGGTCTTATCTTCCTTGGTGCGGGTCTTCTTCGCAGGGGGCTCTTCCTCCTTCCTAGATTTGGTTTTAGACCCGTCTTCGCTTCCCCTTTTCCTCTTTTCTCGATGACGTTTCCTCTCAGCCTCTTCTTCAGAATCTGAATCAGGCTTCCACCTATCAAAGTGAGCAGACATGAAGCCAACATTCCTGAGTCAGAGCTGCGCCAATTATGCAATCGTTTTGAATTCAAATACCTTTCTGCACTTGATGGATCCCCCCCCGATGTGTAAAGTTTATACTTTTTGGGAATATTTCAAAAGCATTGACTCACAAGACAATTCTAGAATCCAAAAAAAATATGTAATTGACCCAGGCCTACCCAAGAGTTGAATTTACTCAGGGCATTCAATGGTCTCAGAAACAAAATTGGTGGCATTTGTGCTACAGCTCATGGAGAAAAACATGGCATGGCACTTATATAACTAACATGTGTACGAGAATTTTTCCTCCCACGTGAAAGCTACAGTAAAAGGCAACTATCTTTATCAAGTACAATTCAGGTCAGATCATTCTGACCTTACACAGAAGCAAAGCAATCACATATCATCAATAGCAATGGCACTTACCCTGATGTTAATTGCTTATATTTTTGTGACAGACGAATGGACAAAGTATAGCGATCCAATTTCACAACCTTTTTTTCCAGGTCCCTCACAGCTCTGACCGCATCGTCAGATCTTTCCATTTCAATGAAGCCCTAGGAAATGGTGAAAATTTATTTGAAATTTAAGATTTCAGCCTGGGGAAGGTCATTTAAGGAGAAACCATGAATACAAACGTGATACAACATGCATTTGAAACCAACCTTTCATGGCCTAATGCCTTCCAAATTAGAATTGCTACATAATTTAGTACCCCGAGAACAGTCATATTACAGATTTTCATGAGCCAGCTACACAGCTGGCTAAACAGTGAAATAATGCCCTAGTTCCTTTGCATTGGGATGATTGCGGAGTAGCAAAACTAGCCATCAAAATCCAACCATGACATATCATGAAGACAATAAATTAACTCTTATTTTATCAGGGAAGTCCCGTTCAGATTGAAATCTCTTTCAAGGGAGCTCTGGGGGTGGAGAGGGTAATTCGCACAGCCAATTAGATCAGGGGATGATTAGGTGGCAGGTCGAAAGAGCCAGGTTGGGACTTAAACTATGACACCGGGGAACCCCCTACTCTCATCGATAAGTGTCATAGGATCTTCAGTGACCACATTGAGTCAGGACCTCGGTTTAGACTCATCCAAAAGACGGCATTCTTGCTCAGTACAGTGCCCCTGTCACTGTAGTGGGGCACTGGGGATTATTCCACCAGAGGGAAGATCGCTACCTACTGGCCACCAACACCAGCAGCAACTTGGTTTTTCCAGGTGTTCTCCCAACCAAGTACTAACCAAGCCCACATCTGCTTCAACCACGCGGCTGGAGCAGATTGAATTGTGGTAAGGCGGCAGGCAGAATAAAGGATGTTTCGAAAAACCAAACAACTAGAGTAGTGAAAATGCCTTCGACATTTTTGCTGATTTTGTTAGAAAGCACTGCGTGTCACAGAAGTAACAGTAATCGTTTTTTTGCCTTATTTTTTGAAAGTTTTGTTACCATTATAATTTTTCACAAGTTCTTGTTTTAACTGCCTTTGGTGCCATTTGGGTATCATAATGGAGCTTCCCTGAACAACAGCCAGATTTAAATGGAGGTAGCACTGAAGTCTAGCAAGAAGGTAATTCCTGGGCATCAAAAATGCTGCCATTTACCTCCCGATTACGACGGATCAAAAGATAACGATTCACTCTTCCATACTTCCTGGCAATCCTCAGAAACTCTTTATCTGTGTAATAGGCTGCTGGTAGATCTCGGATGTAGAGGACCCTTCCTTTGCCATGTTCCTGGAATAAAAAAAAAGTGCTAAAATTAGTAAAAATACAAGAATAAATTAAAACAAGCTTTAAGGTGGTCAAATGCTGACGAACCTCTGCTTCCTTCCGAGATCTCCGACCTGCAAATTAAACACAACATTAACAATGGGAACCATAAAAAGTGCCATTATCAACAAGTGTGACTTTACAAATGCCCTCTTCATTATGAGCTGCATTCAAACACAACATCCATGGGAACAAAATAAAAACACAAACGGCAGGTGAATTTGCAGTAGGTTTCAGAGGAAGTACCAGAGTGGACATCTGATGTATGTTCCTTGCTCTCATCATCATCATCGTCATCATCATCTTCAAGCTCATCCAAAGTGATACAATGCTCCAAGCTTTCAGGGAAACCGGGCTCATCCTAAAGAGTTAAAAAAAAAAAATTAAATAAATAAATAAAATTGTGAAGCACCTATGTTGTGCCCATTTAGAAAAAACACAGATATGTCAAACAATACAAGCCATTTCAAATTTTACCAGTCATTCTAGTTCTAACAGTTCTTGTTCTTGTTCTAATCTTCAAAATTCTGCAATGGCCACAGCAACTTCATTAAGCAGCTTTTAGCAGAACATTCCCACTTCTCCCCTGCTTCACACAATGGTGCGAATATTCAAGTTTATCTTAATCGGGACATTACCTCTTCACTGGCCTCAGTGGGTTCATCCCCCTCTAATTGACCATCTCCTTCACTCTCCCCCTCATTAGGTTCGTCCCCCTCTACTTGACCTTCTTCATTCTCCCCCTCATTAGGTTCATCCATCTCTTCTTGACCATCTCCTTCACTCTCCCCCTCATTAGGTTCGTCCACCTCTAATTGACCATCTCCTTCACTCTCCCCCTCATTAGGTTCATCCACCTCTGGACCTTCTTCACTCTCCCCCTCATTAGGTTCGTCCACCTCTAATTGACCATCTCCTTCACTCTCCCCCTCATTATGTTCGTCCCCTTCTACTTGACCTTCTTCATTCTCCCCCTCATTAGGTTCATCCACCTCTTCTTGACATTCTCCTTCACTCTCCCCCTCATTAGGTTGGTCCACCTCTTCTTGACCTTCTCCTTCACTCTCCCCCTCATTAGGTTTGTCCACCTCTTGACCTTCTCCTTCACTCTCCCCCTCATTAGGTTTGTCCACCTCTACTTGACCTTCTCCTTCATTCTCCCCCTTCCCTGGTTTCATTTCAGGCTTTTCTGACAATGTTGGATCCACTCTAGGACTTTGCGAACCTGGAACTTCATCAGGAAACACAGCCATCTGCTCTGCTCCTTCTACTTCTTTATCTTCCTCACCAGCTTCAGCAGACCCAGGGGCCAAAGCAGATGGGTCCACTCCTGGAGTTATCCCTGCTCCATCTTCATCACACATGGGTTTCTCCATTTCTTCATGGAACTCATCAGAGTCCTCTCCTGACATCATCACCTCATCCTCTCCAATCACTGCCATCCCTTCAATGTCACTGTCCATGTCGCTGTCGTTCCCTCCCCCGTCGTCCGCCCCACTTTGTTCCGGAGTTTCCTGGTCAGTGCTGTGAATTTCAAAGTGTTCCTTAGAACTAGTCTTGGTAGTTTGCTCTGGAATGCATGAGGGCTCTTGGCTGCTCCCCAGGTCTGGATTCTCAGGCAAAACCTCAGTGCCTTTGACTGAAACATTCAGAGCATCAGTTTTCTCAACAGAATGTCCTTTGGAGTTACTCCTACTTTTCCTAGTGCGGGAGACAGACCGTCTAGGGGACTGACTCCTGTGCTTGCTGGAAGACCGTGTTCTTTCCCGAGAAACCTTGTCCCCTGCTTTGCGAGCACCATCTTGTTTATCCCGGGACCTCCTCCTTGGGCTTGGAGACCTCCTGCTATTGACAGAGGACCTTTTCCTTTCAATGGAAGACCTCTTCCTGGGGCTTGGAGACCTCCTTCGTGGACTGTACGACCTTCTCGGGCTGTATGACCTTCTTTTCGGACTTTGAGGCCTCCTTGGGCTGGCAGACCTCTTTCTCCGATCAAAATACATTTCCCTAGTAGTTGGAGACTTCCTCCTGGGACTAAGGGATGATCTAATCTTGTGCCTGCTGACTACACCATCTTCAGCTTTTTTGCCAGTTACTTCAAATCTGCAAATGTCGAAAACAATAATTTTCACGTCACAGAGAAAGTAATCTCAGCGCCATCTTATATTTTGTGGTTTGATGAACTGTATGTTTGCCCTCCCCACATAATTACCAAAAGGATGATTCATTAATAAACCTTCAAGCAACCGAGGCGGGGTCAGCCATGACACTAGGAGCATAATTTCATTGAATTGCGGTTTTAACACCATTAATCATACCAAAGTTATTTATAGTGACTTTGTCAGTATTTCTGCAGCTTTTCTGTAGAGAGTATTTCTTCAGCTTTTTATAAGGATTGACATGTTGGTGTGGCAAGGGAAATGCAAAGTTGTGTCGAGTCATAAATGAGCCAAGAATGTTCTGCTAGATTTCAGACATTATAGGCTTTTTTGTGTTTTTCCATCCATCCATTATCTGTATCATTTCTTCCTCACTAGGGGCGCTGGGACGCTGGAGCCTATCCCAGCTGACTATGGGCAACAGGCAGGGACACATCCTGGACATTTCATTAATCCGTTGCAGGTCACACAAACCAATAACTCACACATAGGGGCAATTTAGAGTCTCCAATTAGCCTGATATGGGTGCGTTTGGACTGTGGAGGGAAACTGGAGCACCCGAAGGAAACCCACACGAACATTGGGAGAACATGAAAACTCCACACAGAAAGGCCCCAGGCCAGAATCAAACCCATGACCTTTTTGCTGTGAGGTGGCAGTGCGTTTAAACTAAAGGATGAGAAAACACTGATTACACTGACCACTAGCTGGTAAATGATTATTGACAAAATTACGACAAAAATACAAAATTAACAATACCGTTATGCTGTAATATGTACTGAACTCAAACGTCATCTTCAATTCGTAAAATTTACTTGTATCTGGAGTTATTCAAAAAAAGAAAAAGAATCTCTTAGAGATTCCTATATGTGGTCTTTAACTGCTTTTTGCATTTAAAATGAATAAAAAACCAGAAATAATCATATTTGAGTGTTGTAGCATCTATGCCATTAGTTTAGAAAGTAGTAAATATATCATGGACAGAAATGGGCCCGTTCAAAAGCCTTGCTCCTCTCTAAAATATAATGGGGTCATAAATCACCCCACTCTGTCACTAGTATATATATAATATAGCGTGGTCGCTTGAGGGTTAAAATGGGGGCTGCCAAATTAGAAATATGTATAACATAATTCTGAGCAGAGTGAACACTGCAACAAAAGACCCATTTTTATCCTCCTTACTTCAGTGAGCTGTGCTTCGTAGAATGGGATGCTTGGATAGTTCTTCCTTTGATTTTGAGAGGACTAGCAGCGAAATACTGAACCAATTTCATCGCAATTTCTCTGGATCCCATTTCCAAGAGCATCTAAATAGGAGGCAAGGAGAAAAGACCTCAGGCACAAGGCTATTCTTATGCCATTCATGAAATGTATAGGAGTCAGTAAAGATGGTCAACTTACCCGATTTGGTAACAGTAAAGAGTGCCTAACAGGCCCAAATCGTTTTGCAATCGCCATTATCTCAGGGTACTTATCATTTCCAGGGGGCAATGAGGAAAAGACCACCACTGGGGATTTCTGCAGAGCACAGAAACTGATTTATACAACATTTATACATTCAATACACTAACAACTTTGAATTCCACATGAACGCTGAAGCAAGCAAAAACACATGAAAGGTACAGCTTTGCCATTTGTTTTCTCTCTTAAATGATTAACTGTAACAGGAGGTCACCTTATAAAAACAAATGAATGTCATGCAAAACTCCAACTCTCAATGTAGAAATCTGCAACAAGCTGACCAGTTGCCATTATTACCAATGTATTGCTTGCACCAGAAAAGCATGAAGTGAAGATATATGCATTTTCACCTGGAGGAAATTATAGGTTGCAGACATAGAAAATTGGACTGGTCTGCCTTCAACAATAACCGGGTTCCTGCGGAAATATTTAACAACATCCTCTGCTTCCTCAGGTGAACTCATTTCAATGAAAGCCTGCGAGCATAAGTACAAAATCACAAATAAAGAAGACAGTTTTTACAAAATCACTCAAACAAGACAACAGTTCTTACACATTGCAAGCTTTGCAAATGTGTTATGGTTTGCAGAAGAATTATGTTTAGTTCTACTCCTGCAATGCATAGTGCAACTTCTTTTTTGTTTTTCATTCATAAAACTATTTTCACTGCTGGACTGGACCCAAAGAAAAATCCTCTGCTCCCCATAGAATCAACTTATGGGTAAATTTTTTTATTTTTATTTTTATTCAAACCTGCGGTCAATGCTAACTGATCCTTTCCAAAATACGCCCTATATGATGAATCACCTTAAATAGAATTAAAATTACCATGTTAGGTTAGAGTCTTCTTCAGATGTCCCATTTTATAATTGATGCATCCAACAGAACAACATCTAACAGGAATTTTCATCAATTTCTCAGTTTGACAGAATGAAACTGATGGTAAAGAAAGCCGAAAATATGATCTTTTATGTAAGCCAGGTTTCAGGATAGTGCACTAAGCCATACATTGGCAATTTGACTGCAAACTTGTTCAAAATTGAGTTTCTGTTTCCGCACCCACATTTCTTGGAAACTATACATGTCTTACGGGTGTTTTTCATGATACTCAAGCTCATATAATAGAACTTTCAAAGAAAAATTGCAAACCTCTGCATTGATTATTGTTGAAGTTTGAACCCCTTAAAAATGGTATTTCATAGAACAACAAAAAATGGAAATGCATTTTCAAACAGATAGAACATTGTAGAAGTAGCATCAATACATTTTATACTGCACATATCAATTGTACTAGTACAATTGTACTAATATGTAGCATACAAAATTTTAAGGTCATACCTGGCACAGTTGTTGAGATATGAGCACTTAAAAACTAGATTTCATTTCGTGACAGTAAAAAGAGCTCCAAAAGTGGCCAAATATTGCTTCCTTTTATGATTTTATTGCAAAAACAGCTACAAATGCAGATCTGAAATTTTGCACAATTCCTATATACTAATAAAGCTTTGATGTAGAATTTATTCAGGCAAATCTGAAGGGGTCAGGTGGGATGCATTTATTGAAAACGGCATGGAGAGACTCAAAAGCTTCTTCCCAAATTCATGTCCCACGGCTAGGTTCGCCATCTACAGCCGCTCCGAAGGCGAAAATGAAACATAGGCAATTGGTTCAAAAAAGGTCACCTGGTACACCTGGTTCATAGAAAGGGTCCCTCTTGCTTTTGGTTCTCTTGTCTCCACAAAGACTTGTTCCCATCTTTGCCACTATAAAGCACTGTTGGCATTACCGTTCAGCATCATACTGAATGTCTACAAGAGGAGTGTCATGATTGAGATGGAACCAGTCTAGTTTCTGCAAGGCGCGCGTTATTTTTCCTGAAGATTTGTTTTTGAGAGGTGCGCACCATTTTCTGAACCTCAATTTTTAAAACATTTTTTTTAGGCGCACACCACACAGCGCGCACACTTCGTGGATATGAATGAACACCCCTTAGCCAGACGACGTTCATTTTGAATGCAGAAAGTGATGCATCACTCACCTGAACAGGGAACATCATCACATTCACCGCTGTTCCAACCTGGTCAACCAGCCTCCTCAAAGCGAGCTCATCCATAGAATTAGCTGCATATTTAGCGCAAACCACTCTTCCGCCAGCCTGGATGTAATAAAATCACGTGCAGTAGCAATTAGATAAAGAACAAATACCTGGAAGTCAGTAACTTCAAATGGTCTACACTACCTCGTCTCCAGCAGAATAGGTTTTGCTTTCACAGCTTGAAGGGACTCCTTTATTGAAGCAAAAAGACAAAAAAATAAACTCAATTAGGAATATTGGTTCAAACTTCCAGTGTTGCAATGCAATACCATTTCTGTTGTAAAACTCAAAAGAGGACATTTTACCATAGTGTTGAGAAGCTCCCTGCCTTCTTTCTCCAGCATTTCTTTCCTTCCTGCTTCTCTCTGATTGGGGGTAACTCCTGCTAGGAAATTTACCTCTGATTGCTCAGAATGCGCACACATTTTTGGACGTCTTGGACAAAGAATTAGCCAACAATTCTGATTTCAAGCATTAAAAACTAATTCCCTCAAAGCTACTTGCTATGTTTTATGATAACATGTTCAAGATTAAACATGGAAAATGTATTATCATTGAAATTGCTCATTAGGTTACTTCAATACTCACGGTCTAGCGGATTTAGTCCGACAGTCCCAATCAGGATACCTAAACATAAAAGAGGCCATTATAGGATTTGAATGCCAGTATGGGCAATCCAATAAGCACTAACTCTTACTGGAATTCCTTCTGTTTCTTGTGAAATAAGTGTCTGTAAGCAGATAAACTGTATGTAATGCTCCAGACAACATTGAGACAGCTGAAAAATTAAAGGAAAAAGCTGAATTAATGTTTGGACAAACATAAATGTGGAAGCTTTCTTAAATTTTCCTGGCATGGATTGGGTCCACTCCTATCCATAAAGATGGGAGTACTGCAAATCACTCCAGCATTATTCTTTTTGATCACTTCTATCTCACATATGAAGCATTCCTACCATTAAGGGATTGGCCAATTCCAGGATGACAGTGACTCATGACCTAGGCCATACAGGGCAAAAGAGGTCAATGAATGGTTTTAAGAGTATGAAAATTATCCTAAACATATGCCATTGTCTTTAGAATAAGTAGATCTTCAATCAACTGAAATCATTCAGGAGATTAACACATCAGGTAGCACCTTCTGTCCCCATACTCAAAACATCAATTGAGAATTTTTCATGAAAGAAAGGAAGAAAGTTTGACACTTTTAGATTCTGCACCAATGCATGTTAAGTTGATCTCGCAGCCCATGGGGCCCCACAATCTTACCAAGACTGATTATGTTGATTTTTCCATTAATTTTTCACCCATCTCAATAGTACTGACAATTTTATAGCACTTAATGTTAGCATCGCACAATCTAAAAGGTTTATCACTAATAGACATGCACGTTCAAGTATTCAAATTATGTAAATTTTTAACATTTTTATATTGTATCCAGTGTCTGAAGCTCATCAAATTACAATCACATTTCAGTCCAGGACAAATTATAATTAATTTATAAAGATGAACTAATTTAAATAAATACTCTCAAGGCTCAGGTTCACAGCTTTTTCAGGTTTACTGTCAAACTAGTACTGTGGAAATGTACATACATTTGCAGCACAACAAGCTGGCTTTCTGCATGTTGAGACCCATTTATGTGTACAGTCCAGTCCTAAAAAGAAAGAAACAGAATTGTTACAAGCAGCAGGATAATACCAAATATTTCAACATCAGTAGCAGACCAACTCCAGGAGTGCGCATAATCTGCCACAGTCCCAAGTCTACCGTGTCAATTGGATAATGGATTTTGTAGAAGATTTGTAAAGACTTTACTTACCTTATATTGTCAGAATAAAATAGATCTTTTGAGGGTCACCATAAACATGCATTGAAATTATCTGTTGAGTTACATTTTTAAAAATGATACATTTTTTGACATTTGATTGGCAACAAAGAAAAAGGTCAAGAGGGGAAAAACAGGCAAGATTTCCTTTTTCAGCATTATGAGGGGAGGCTTTGCTTACCTTTTGAGAAAGTACTGCAATGTCACAGAGGGAACAAGCATAAGGAAAAGTTTGGGGCACAGCCCCATGGAAATCATTTGCTTCTCTCGCTGTTGGCGTGGAGTGGACGCTGGAAGCCAATGGAGGGTTTTGGGCTTTACTCTTCTGATACAGTGCAGCTGGCTCTTTGCCTGTGTGTACCTGCCGGTAATCAGAGGAGGACTGAAAAGGGAGTCGCTCTTCAATAGCCGCTGTTCTTGCGCCATAGGCTTCTCTAGCTGTTGGAGTAGAGTGGGCGGAGGCAGCCAAAGCAAGGTCTTGATTCGTCGGATACAGTGCAGATGGTCGTTTGCCTTGGTATGCCTGCCAGTAATCAGATGAAGACTGCAACTTGTCTCGTTGCCCACCGATGCCTGCTGCTTTTGCACTATAAGCCGATTTCTCAAGGTTCCGTGAACTTCCCTCCTGCGGCTGACCGTAATTGTAGTCAACAACATAGGTGGTACTGGCCTTCTCCTGCCTGCCAGCACTAGTTTGCATTGGGTTCCCCCAGCGATCCCTCAAGCAGTCAACTTCTTCCCTGGCAAGCGGGTATGAGGAATGTGGGGAAGGGACTGGAGGGAATGATGAAGGTTTGGGAGAAACTGTTGAATACTCTGTGGAGGAAGTACGAGCAGAACTCTCCCACTTGCGAAATGAAGGCTGTGGGGGTTGAAGGCACGAACTGCGGGGAGAGCTTGATGGACAGCTGCGTTCTTTGAGCGCTTTCTTCTGCCTGATCTCGATGAGCAGACTGGGAAGAGTTTCCTCCGTGATCATATGTTCAGGCATACCTGCTAAGAAAGAAAGGTCTTCAGGATCAAGCCCACAACTGGCAAGAAGACTCAAAGCGTGTTTGCTGGCTGTAGCACTTGTGGAGGGAAAAGAATCCAAGCCGCTCTTCGAGGACGTGAAAACCGACGCAGAGCGAGAAGATGGCAGGACAGAGGTTTGGTAGACTTCGCGCCCTTTATGTTGCAGGCGGTCAGATGTCGAAGAGGCCCCTTGATGGGGGCCATAACCTTCTGAAGACATTCTGTATGGATAATTGTGAGACATGACGAAACGTGAAATCACTAGAGCTAAAGGTAATGAGTCCAATGAAAAGATGAGTAGTCTGGGAAGAGAAAAATCCTTCCTGGAGTTTGCATCCAAGAAATACGAAATGTATAAACTGATTGTCGACTTCTCCTCAGAAAATGTAACGGGTCTGTAGAAACAGAAGCAAAAATGTACAATGTTAGGATGAGGGTAAATATATCCAATAGGTAAACTCCATTTTATCCTGAGGCAAGATATTCTTACGCAGCATCTCCACTTCCTGTCAAATGTGAAATCGCCCACAGAAGACCAATTTGCGGGAATAAGACCAACTTTGCAGTATGCTATGGAGGAAAATCCAGGGTGATGTTTATATCTTGCCTTGTTTGGTAATTTTCTTAGCTCAAATCTGATCTATCTTACTGGGATTGCAGCACCTTTGGATGAGATGACTGGCATCCCTTCAACTCCAGTATCACAAGGTTCCCCGGAGAAGTCACGCGTCGGATAGGGCTGTAACAATTCCAAATTTTGCTGAGCGTTTAATTGTCTGATAAATAATTGACAATTAACAATTGAATAGAGGATGTTCAGTTTGTTGAGCGGGGGGCAGGGGGTGGAGGAGGTATGCATTTCATTTTGCTGAGCCGAGGAGGTTTGGCACTGTCTTCCAGTCCTTTCTCATTTTTCCTTTTTTTTTTTCTCTTCAAAATGAGCATTCATTATCAACATGTGGCGGTTGTGCAATTTGAAAAAATGCAGTTTTACCGTAAAGCCACAACTATTTCACATTTTTACAATTAGACAATTATTTCATAATTGTTACAGGCCTAGTTTTGGAAACACCGCACCAACCCACAAACAAAAAGGTATTTGACTGATCATTTGTTTTATGTGGACTGTTGCCCATTTACAGACTCTACATATATTAAGTACGAGTTTTGTTTTATATTTCATGCCCAAAAAATATTGCATTAATGTGACATTCATGCCTCAGTGTAATCTATGCAGAACAAACTCTAGCAAAAATGATGAAAACACCACACAGAGGAGGTCCATCCAGCTTTTTTACATCATAGCAAATAAAACAAGAGCCATCTGGCAATGGCGGATCCCCCCGGCTGTAGGTTGGGTAACCTACAGGTCGTGTGGACAGACGGATGGACCGAAACCCCCAAAAGGCACAACTAGACCATAAGGAGAAGCTCCATACCAAATTTGGTGTTTGTAAGTGTTATACTTTGAGTTCTGGTCCGGAAACTATTTCATTACAGACGGGCGGACGGACGGACGAATGGACACACTGATCGCTATATCCCCCCGCATTATATGCCGGGGGGATAAAAATCTGAAAGTATAAAACAATATTTGTTCATTAGCTTGACACTAAGGCTTCATAATCACACGTCAAATAAATTATATAAAATTACTTTGAGGTCTTTTTTCCATTGCCAAGTTGAAGGGGAAAAAAAAAAAAACAGGCAATCACTCAATGTTGAGGAAAAACTGTGGAATCACCTTGGAATTGGCATTTCTAAAAGAAATACCAGCACAAATCTGAATATGCTAACTAGACAGTTCAGTCAGCTGTGGCTGCATAAGTGTATGGCTGCGACCGCTTCGCCACTTTATTGCCCATTATTCAGCCAATACCGTCGCAATGGAAACCAAAATAGATAGGTGTCATAAGTGAAGTATTACACATGTCCATACCAAATATGAAAGTAATCGGTCAAGAATTACAGCCTGCACAGCATCCACATGGAAGAGTATATTTTTCAGCACAAATTTGCACATTATACGGCCAATACTGTCACAGTGGAAACAAAAATTGATAGGCTTCGAGAGAAAAGTGTAAAATGTGCATAGCAACTATGAAAGTAATCGGTCAAAAATTGCAACCTGTACGGTGTCCACGAGGAAATCTCTACGTTTTGTCACTTATTTGCACATTATTCTGCCAATACTGTCGTCATGGCAACCAAAATCGATAGGCGTCGTAAGTGAAGTGTAACACGTCCATACCAAATATGAAAGGAATCGGTCAAAAATTGCAGCCTGTACTGCGTCCACAAGGAAATTTCTGTTTTGCCACTAATTTGCATCTTATGCGGCCAATACGGTCACCATGGCAAGAAAAATGGATAGGTTTCAAGTGTAAAATGTCCACACCAACTGTAATCGTTCAAAAATTGCCGCCTGCACTGTGTCCACAAAGATTTGTTTTATCACTTATTTGCAAATTATTCTGCCAATACTGTCGTCAAGGCAACGAAAATCGATAAGCACCATAAGTGAAGTGTAACACGTCCACATCAAAAATGAAAGTAATCCATCAAAAATTGCAGCCTGTACTGCGTTATTAAGCAAATTTCTGTTTTGCCACTAATTAGCATATTATGCAACCAATACTATAGCCATGGCAACCAAAATCGCTAGTGTCTCAAGTGAAGTACAACACATGTCCATACCAAATATAAAAGTAATCAAAAATTATGGCCTGTAGAGCATCCACAAGGAAGTGTCTCTGGACACGGACGCAGAGGCACTGACAAAGACGAAACACGCGAATCCATAGCAGCCGCACAACTTTGCCCGGGGGCTATAATTAGTCTGAAGTTAAAAGTGCTTGCAGACCTTAGCGAGGAGTTGGACTTTGGTAACTGAGAAGATGTATGGCACCATCAAGGCAGTTGGCAATTGAAACAATGGACAGGACTATAAAACTGCACAGAGAAGGAAATTCAGCACAGAAAGTGGCAAATAATGTTGATGTTCCCAGTCAGTTGAGTCTAAAATTTGGTGCAAGTAAAAGCAAAATGGGAAGGAAATAAAAGGAAAACATACAGGTTGATCAGAGAAGAGGTGAAAGCATCAGGACTGAAAACTCAAAGCAATATTCCCTAAAAAAAATGCACAACAAAACAAATGAAAACTAGACGTATGTCGATGGCGTGCATCGCAAATCTCCGCACTCCGCAACAAATGTTATGGGAGTAGTAGTAGCAATGTGTCAGAGGGCAATTCACTGAACTGGCATTCTGCCATACAAATGATAATATGCTTGTTGCAGAGACAAAGCACTGATACTGCACACTGGGTTTAAAGTGCTTTAAAGTCTGGAGAAGATACTGAAACAAGACCTTGGGTCTTGTAGGTCTTAGTGAGCAGATAAAGAAAATGCAAAAAAAAAAAAAAAACCTGTTGGGAATTTTTGGAGAAAATCCATTTTTTTTTGTGACAGTCATCTTAAATTGCAAAATCCTAAGAAAGGGGTTAATAATTGCAAGCCATCATGTTTTTTTTCGAAAGGGTCAGATTGGTAAAAATACAAAATGGTTACCATGGTAACCGAATTTCTTGTCAAAAATATGAAAATATTAAATCCCTGAATATAACCGATCATGTTGCTCAAAATGTTGGTCAGCTTTAGTCAAATAGTCCAAAACTCTCCTCTTGTGTGGTAGGAACAATTGGCAGCTGATTACATCATGTATATCAGGCCTTTTCATTCATTACCTCAGCTGGAGTGGAAGTAATGTCCATGTCGTTTTCATCATTATTCCTACTTGGGAGTTAATGCAGCTTAAAGGTTGCATGACCTTACATTCATAAAAGCTAGAGCATGTGGAAGATGGGCCTTTCCAAGACTGACGTCCTACCATTATGGATCACAGTGAAGCTCGCTCAAGAGATTGTTCGCTTGGCTTTCGTCAAGGGAGTTTCTCCATTGTGATTGAAGTTCACCTCATCAAAACAAATCAGGATAAGATAATAACTCAGTATGACATACATGACCGCAGTTTACTAACATCACTTTGTGACACTTTGTAAAACAAAGGTTTATAAGATGAGGCAATGTAATCGACCAAAAATTCAACTGTCCATACCAACTGGAAAAGGTAATTGAAGGCCAGCGCTGGTTCAGCCCCAGAGTTCAGTCTTGTGACGGTTTGCTTTGCCAAGTGGCAAAAGCCAGAGTATTCATGGCCGGGCCAAGCAGATACAAGGTAGCCTCAAAAGAGCCATCCAGCCACACCCTTCACAAATGCATTTGCAGCAATGGGAAAGATGGTCACTTCCTGTTTCGGACAAAGCCAAAACAGTGGATGGGAAGACCACTGCAAGACAATGCATTTTGCCGCAGAGTGTAAACTTTTCTTCAGGAAAGGCATATCAACTAAAGGATAGGTTTGATTCATAGGATCAGCAAACTGCCTCTGGTGATCAAGATCGGTTTGGAAATTGGATAAAGTCAGCAATTTTTCCCCCTTTGTTTTTCTATACATTTTTTTCCTCACACACACACACACACACACACACGCACACACACACGCACGCACACACACACGCACACACACACGCACACACACACGCACACACACACACACACAACGAGCTGGCAAGCCTGTTGCCTAACCTTACCTGACCCTAAACAGTGATAAAAAAAACATCACTCAGTACCTTATAGGCAACAATTCCCTCTGGGATATACGTTGTTGCTTTCCGTCGCACTTCAGGTCTTAACCGGTCCTGGGGTATTGCATCAAAGATTTTCGTTAATGCAACAGATTACCCCGACTAATGCAGTTTAAGTATACATTTATTAATGCAGTTTATGCATGCACTTACAAAATGGGCTTTATACTGAAATAAGAATCCGAGGTCACTAGAAACCCATCATTGATTTTTATTGATTTTATTCATTGTTGTTGTTCTCTCATTCTTGGACGGTGAAAGAGTACTGAATGTGGATGACTACTTTTTTCCTCGTCATTTCTTACAATAAAAAAAGAAAATGTATGCATGGAAACTGATGAGTTATCAGGGGGAAAGAGAGAGACATTAATTCAGTATTTTATCTCCTTGGGGTTGGTGGGGAGGGGTAGACCCGAGTTGGACGGGAAGAATAGAAATTGGCCAATAACTCAAATTACGTTAGGCAACTTATTTCCCCTCCAGCCTTCAGGCCTCTGTCCCTCTCCTTGAAGTCATCAAGACATTTTCTCTCTCCCTCCTCCGCTCATGTCTCAATCTACTGTCATAAATTAATACACAGACACACAGAAGTGTTATTCTTAAACACAATTTCTTTATTTTTTTTATTTTTTTTATTTGCTGTTCGGAATTACATATATCACTCAAGCAAATTCAATCTTTCATGTTCTCTCTTTGACTGTGCCCCATCAAACTAGTTATTTAAATCAATCCAGTCGTGCAGTTCGCGACAAATCATGCATTCCATTAATCTCAAACAATGGATGCAACACCCAAGGGCATTCCACAACTCTCTCCACAAGTTTTTGCAGTGTACAACAACAACGGAGTAGAAAGGACATCCACACCAGGTTTTAACTTAAAGTTGAGAAAAATTGCCCAGAGAAACTAATGCTTGGAAGTCGTTCTATATGGCCCACTAGTATCAATTTCCAAAGCAAATTTGAGAAAAAGCATTTTTAGAAAATCATGAATTCTGAGATATATTTCTTTTATTTTGGAATCTAACAATTTTCCCCAAGCATTGCAAATTTATCTATTCAAAACCCCCCTCCAATTTGTTTGAATGATCAAATAATTAAGTAAGAACCCAATAGTTCACACAGATAACGGTTCATTGCAGGACAGTGACCCGTTTCGGATAAATGGTTTCAAGGAAAGCTCTAATTGTATTCCCCAAATTCCACCCACAATTATTTCATCTGGAAAGGCCTATTTTGCATAATAATGCAATGGAATCAAGAGATTGCACCAGGATGTAATGATGTTACATAATAATGGTGTACAAAATTCGGAGTCAACCCCTTCAAGTGCCCAGTTACTTGAAAGATGTTGCATGTTGAATGCCTTGAGAAAGTTTGCTTGGTTTGTATCAGAGAAGGAAATTTTAAGATGACCGAAAATTAGCTTGATAAAATTTATGAACACATTTTGACTGATTACGAAATTGATGATATTTGTTTGCCATGTGGATTATGTTCAACATGCAAAAGGACTGTCCCACTGAATAGTTCATGTAATCTGGGATTAGCAACATGCTTCATTTTCTTGGTGACCATTATTGATTTTAGGGGCATTTACCATAATTAGGGCGCATTTTTTCCCAATTCCTATTTTAGGCGCAGGCCAAATTCGATGCAATTGAGAGCCCTGCCAGTTACTGTAGTTCACTGGCCTCTGGCGGAATCACTTACCGATACTTCCGACCTTTTCGCTAGATCGGCAATCGGCTCGAATGCCCGATCATTATATGATCAGAGGCAGATTGGTTCCCGATCCGAGAATCGGTCACAGCTTTAATATCAAAGACATGTCCAGCAAACGGTCCGCATCTAAATTGAAAATTTATGGCCAAAATTTAAAAGTCCGTGACAAGGCCTTGTAATACAAACCTGATCAGTCAACTGCTATTCAAGAAAGTTGGAACCGGCAAGATGGAGTATATTTTTTTGGATTTGTGAAGCACATGCCTCAAAGAATTCAGGCAGTCATAAATGCCAGAGGAGAAACACAGTAATAATTTGGATTTTTTTCTGTGAAGATTCCATAATTTTTTGCCCTCAACTTGATTATGAAACTAGAGGCACTCGTAGAGTGCAAACCTCTGCAAAGGCAGCACTATCCAAACCTTCGTGAGTGGGAGCAATGTTGAGTGATCGAATGTCATACGATTTCGAGATTGGCTGCAGTTACGGCCATATTGTTACGCTGATCGTGGTGAAAATCAATAGGGTCCATCCTTGATGTAATAGCAATGCTCACACAAAATTTCAGGCAAATCCATGCATCAGACAGACTGACAAACAGGGGCGAAACCATAACCTTCGCCCCAACTTCGTCGGCGAAGGTAAAAATCCCATTTACAAACATAATTTAATCCAATTTGTGTGTGTGGTGTTTCATGAAGGCTGATTGTTATGATAATAAACAAAAACTGTTTTGTGTCATATGTGCAATAAGTAAATTAAGCAGGATAGCCATCCACAATGTGGTGATTCCATGATTTCTGCAAGGGGTGGTAAAAATTTTTTTTTTTTTTTTGAAAGAACAAAGGAAGGTTGCATGACAGTACGAATATTGGTGGGCTGATACTCTCTATGCAGTCTCCATGTTCATGTGGCAATATGCATAGCAACATGCAACTACAATCAATATGGACAATATCAAATTGGAAACTGAGATTAGGATAGAGCAGTAAAAGTTGTTACAAATTAGTCTAAAAAGGAACAAGTAGATCAGAAGGATCTAATAGCTGCGACCTCGCCTAGCATCCGTCACGTGGCCTAGTGTCCATGACTGGTGGTTTCTTGAACAAGTGTGATCTTGAAATTGGCAAATGACCTTGAAGGGGACCCTTCCTCTGTGCCAAGAAGCTTGTTCTAAGATGTAATAGCCATCCATCAAGTTAAAGTGGAGTTATGGTGCGAAAACTGTGAAATCGGGGCAAAATCGACACTTTTTTGACCGGTGTGACCTTGGGATTCGAAAGATGACCTTGAAAATGAATAGGGAACCCCTCCTCTATGCCAAGAAGCTTATTCAAAGATTTCATAGCCATTCATTGAATTAAACTTGAGTTACGGCGCGAAAACCGTGAAATCGGGCAAAATTAACACTTTTTTTGTGTTTGTGACCTTGGGATTTGACGGATGACCTTGGAAAACAATAGGGAACACCTCCTGTATGCCTAGAAGCTAGTTCCAAAATTTCATAGCGATCCATGAATTCTAACTGGAGTTACAGCGCGAAAACCCGCAAACAAGGTCGTGACCTCTGTGAACTTGACTTTGTGCATGGACATCACTTTGGTGAAGGTCAATAACTCCTGAAAATTTCATGATGATACGACGACAGGAACATGGTCAAAAAGACAGACAGACGGGCAGACAGACAGAAGCGTTCATACAGCTGCTTGGTTGCAGCTAAAAACTGGTAGATGAAAGTAAGGTAGAACAAACCATACACAATGCCAGAAACTTGAATGTGGTTGTGCTCCAACAACCAATGATGATTAAAAATAATCGGATTAGTTAGGACAAATAATGAGATAAAGCCTGAAGGTGGTGGATAATGCAGCATCCGTAAAGAGGATTGATGAGGCTTGTTAATCAGCTGCGTAATCAATTTTAATCATTTTACTCAAACCAAAAGGGATGCAAATAAAAGAGGCAACAAATCCATAAAATTAAAAATTACCATGTTTACTGATGCAATTTCAAAACATTAACATATAAAACCAAATTTAAGCAACAAGTATTTTTTGTTCTGACTCCTCTCAAATGGCAATCCAGCTCGTCTGTGCTTCCACCAAGATTATGGATATTTTGTTGATGTCTGGCTAGCTTCAGAACGGACACTCTTCCAAATGGGACAACATCTCAAATAGAAGACGGGCTTTATGTTTAATCAAATGTTCCTAATAATATTGTTGGTTGTTGGTGGAGGAGGTAGTCATGTTGGTGTTGACTCTCGTAGCAAATTAGATGAATTGCTGATGGAACAAAACTTGAGGGTTTCCAAAGGAAAAGAACGGTGTCAGCACTGCACAGCTGCCATAAAAAAGGCCACAGAACGTGCGAGTAAATATGAAAGATAAAGAAAACAAGCTGTGTTCGTGGAACACTGATGCCCCCGGCGGCAGGTTAAAGTATTGCAGGTTCAAGTCCCCCCCCCTTGCAGACAGACTGACGGACGGAGGGACAGATGGACAGGTGAAAAACTATATGCCCCCGAATCTTCGATTCAGGGGGGCATTATAAATCAGGTAAACAGTGTAATAAGGATGCAGAAGCTCCTGAAAAGTAAAAAGATGGGCAACAAAACCACTTCTTGTTTCACAATATCAAGTTACAGGGAAAGCCTGGACCCCATCTATTCCAGATCAACAAGGACTTCTAAAAATAGGTGATTGAAGTTAAAATGATGGAAATTAAGTTAAACACAGAAAACAACCGGAGTTTTGAGGACCAGATCAGTCAATGACACAGGAGATTAGAAGAGAAAATTAGTTTAAAATCAATTCTTGACATGAATGATATTATCACTTACCTCACTAGTATAATCAGCACTTTTTCTTAATAAATACCATGGTCACTGTGTAGGGACATATAACCACAAGAGACGTGAATCGTTCGGGATGACGTTTAGGCAGCAATCAAAGTGAAGATGTCCAATCAAAAAATATCTATATGCATAATAAAAATATTGTGAAACTTCAGTAGTGTGACGCTACTGGGCAATTCCATGGTAACGGAATTACAATCAAGAGTAATTTTCATGTCATTTTTACCTGCCATCTAATGCAGTAGCTACTTGCCTGTGCTTCTATCAGTTCCACTGGCATGCCTACTGAGCTGTATAACACAAAGTTTGGGGTAATCTATTCTGTAGAAGGCTATACGAAGGTGAAAGTGTCAGTAACGGAATTACGGCAGAAAAAATGTCATTATTTTTGCCTTATCTTTGATAGGGATTTCTCTGAAATCTGGCAATGATAGGCAGCAGGATTAAGCTTAAGTTGGTGGCCAAGGATGTTGACCAAGCCATGGTAAGTTTATATTGACTGGAATATTCACAGATATTTTGTAGAATGCCATTTATGAGAAAGAGACACCGGTAACGGAATTACAAAATGGTAACGGAATTAAATTTTCTGAATATCAACTACATTTATTATACTCAAAACAACAAAGCAACTGAAAATTGGCATCTTAAAAGATGTTTGTGTTGCTGACCTCCTGTTGAACCAAAATTTTGAACAAATTTTCAAGAAGTCTGGGAAAAAGGAAGGCAATACATGATATTGATGAGAATAACAAATTTTCTGCAAGAACAGTATATGTTTCTTAAAAAGTACAAAATGCAGTATGGGATACCGCTCAATGCACTTTACATAATTAAACTGACAGCTGAGGCAACCTAGGAACCCTCTCTGATTAGGAGTGTCTTATGTAACAGGTGAGATTAAAGCATATCAATCTTGAATACTATTTTAATTTGCTAAACTAATATCAGAACTTTTATATCAGTTTTATTCAGAAATGAAGCAAGAAACTTACCTGCTAGTTGGAGGATTGCTGGCTTTCGATACTGAGCATGAACGAATGTCGGACATGGGATGTGTTAAAAAGGTTTGGTCCTTACAGCCCCTCCCCTTTCTAATTCTTTCACCTCCACCTTAATGGGCCACAGGTGGAACCATTTAGGGTGGAGGTGTTAGCAGAGTATATAGCTGCCAGCACTGTTGTTGCTACATTTTTTCTTTTTTTCCCCATCCCAGTTAGTCTGCTGCTCCATATTATTTTTAAACCTGCTGTTTTTGGATTTTGTTTTAATTAAATTCAGTTTCTTTACTCCGGTCTTGGCATTTGAGTTTCTCCTTTTTTCTTGGCCCATGGTCTAAGTACCTGACTGATTGCTTTTGGCATCCAGCGGGAATAATACCATGACATGAGTATTCTGAGCATAGACTATCACCGTTTTATCACACCTAGAATCAACAAGCTTCACTGAGTAACTGACCGCAAGGACCACAAGCCATGCTTTCCCAATCTAAAACCCCTTATAACATTCACATATTACACAGGTTATACAAAGAGATGATGTCTTAATAAAGCACAATTCCAGGAGGAACAGGGTGCTGGTGTTGAGGATTTTATTTCAGCATTGTTTGTTATATTCGATAATATTGATTATAGTTATATTTTATCATTTGCTCATACTAATAATCAATAATTATATTATGCAGGCAGCAGAAAGACACACACACACACACACACACACACACGACACACACACAAGTAATTCATATACTGCAGTGCAAACACAGACAAATATACAAACAGGGCAATTCAGTTCACACTTGCATGAGCAGTACACACACATAAGCAGGCTTTTTGCTTAGTTGATTCAAAAACCATAATCATAAGATGTATTTGATTTCTGCAGCTTTGATCAATATTTGTTCTGCAAAATCATTATTTGCTACTGAAAACATACTCAATTGAATTATTTGTTTTTAATTTGATATGCATCAAATTCATCCACTGGTATCTTTTTCTTTTGGCTGTATTTTCTGTCTTTGTATCTCTGATCTCTGTATATTTTCCATCTGGGTGAGACAGTAAGTGTCCATTGTAATGCGCATGCATCTCCTGCGTGACATCAAATTCAGAAGGATTACCTAATTGCAATCTCAAGTTACTTGACCAATTGTAATGAGGGGAGGGACCATATTTTCCTGTATAAAAACTGTATGCCATAGCTCAGTTGGTGGAGGTTTTTTACAGGGTTAAAGAAAATTGGGAGTGCTACGGACGGTTCGTGAGGGACCAGATCGGGAGAGGAGGAACCCAGCTTTGCATTTTTCATCATGACACAATAAAGCATAAGTTTTTAATTTTTCAAGAATCTGTCTCTCTCCAATTGCTTGAGGATGGGGGAATCTCAATATGTTGAAGAAATTCCACAACACTGGTAGAAGTGATGGTGAAGAAGACTCCATACTACAGAACAAACATTCATTCATACCCTTCCCCAGCAGATGCTACTCCTTAACCAAACTATACTATAAATTCCCACTAATCCTTGAAAGAATAGTTACAGAAACTTAAATATAGATGTCCAAAAGAATGAACCACTATGCTCCATTAAGTCCTCATGTCACCTTCTGTTTTTCACTGGCTTTCAGAATAATTCTGTAATTCCGTTACTGGCGTAATTGCGTTACCATGTAATTCCGTCACCGCAAATTTTCCAGGATTACTACAAGGTATTGGAGACGTTAATGTCTAAAATTCAGTATAGACATAAGGAGGAAGAGAATTCTGAATAAAAATAAGATAAATGCAGAAATAAGATGATGCAGAGAAATTTCGGTCATGGAATTACGCTGAAAAATTTCACAATGAGCCACTGGAATTGTATTTTTCAATTTCCTGCAATGACTTACAGTCTCAAATACTTTGGCTACCAATGAATGGAAATACAGTAAAAACCAGGAAATGGCTACATATCTTTTAGGAGTTGTCAGCTTTGGAAAAATAACCTTTGATCCTTGTCCTGGAGCAAAATGTATGACGAGCAATCGGAAGATAATACTTCAGGTGCGGAATAGTCGGATTTTTAAGAGGGAGAGGCAGAAGAAAGCGGGATCCAGTCATATATGTTTGAGCCTCAGGCATCCCATGAAGGCTCAGCGGAAAGTGTACGTGATGACAGGGAAGATCTTGAAGCGAGACTGGGCAGCAATGACTGGTTAATTTTTACAGTTGTTTTCTTTAGATTTCCGTGAACATGAGAGCCGATTCGATTTCATAGCTATTCATTACTGCAAGGCGGTCACTCAGTTTTGAGACATGAAGGTGTGCACGTCGCTGGTTGTCATATTAGCAGCAGGTTTAGCCTTAGTTAGCTGTCAAATACGGCGCATTGACCCGGCATGGCTCGTGGCCTCGGATTTGCAAAAAAAAAAAAGAAAGAAAGAAAAAAAATGTTTTTACGCTCGCTTGAGATGGCTGCTCACTTTAGCGAAACAGACTTAATATGCAGTTAATCTGAAATGAAGACACATTTTTTCTAATAAACGCTGATGCGGAGGCTTTGCTCAGATAAAGAGCAGTCACATGGCTACTTAATGCAAGCTATTCTGCATTAGCAGCCATGTGCTTTCTCAGACCTGCGACTCTATACTGTCAACTTCCGCAAATACTTCATTTAGTGGTCAAGTGCCTTTTTTGACATTATCCAAGATGAGTAGCACGATCGAGGGGTACAGTCATGATCAGTAGGCAATGCCAGACTGAAAAAGCAGTCTGATCGTTCTCCATTCGCATTTGAGGTTGCCTAACAAGGAAGTTAGAATGTGTTTATCTGACGTACAGTGAGAGTAAAAAGTATTTGATCCCTTGCTGATTTTGTTGGTTTGCCCACTAATAAAGACATGACCATTCTATACTTTTAATGGTAGATGTATTCTAACATGGAGAGATAGCATATCAAAACATAAATCCAGAAAATAACTTTAAAGAATTTATTTTAATTCATTTGTTTTTCATTGAGGGGAAATGAGTATTTGATCCCTCTATCCAAAAGCACTTAATTCTTGGTGGCAAAGCCTTTGTTTGCAAGCACAGCAGTCAAACGTTTGTTGTAGTTAACCACAAGGTCAGCACACATATCAGGGGGAATTTTGGCCCACTATTCTTTGCAGATCCTCTTGAAATCATTAAGGTTAGTGGGCTGTCGCTTGGTAACTCGGACCTTCAGCTCTCTCCATAGATTTTCGATTGGATTGCGGTTCGGAGACTGGCTGGGCCACTCCATGACCTTAATATGGTTCTTCTTGAGCCACTCATTTGTTGTCTTTGCTGTATGCTTCGGGTCGTTGTCATGTTGGAAGACCCAGCCACGGCCCATTTTCAGCTTCCTAGCAGAGGGGAGGAGGTTGTCCCTCAGGACTGCACAGTACATGGCTCCATCCATCTTCCCACTGATGCGATGAAGTAACCCTGTGCCCTTGGCAGAGAAACACGCCCAATAATGTTTCCACCTCCATGCTTGACGGTGGGCACAGTGTTCCTGGGATCATAGGCAGCATTTTTCTTCCTCCACCCATGACGAGTAGAGTTTAGGCCAAATAGTTCAATTTTGGTCTCGTCTGACCACAGATCCTTCACCCAATCACTTTGTGCATCTTTGAGGTGATCATTGGCATACTTAAGACAAGCCTCAACATGTGTCTTCTTAAGCAGGGGTAACTTTCGGGCACAGCAGGATTTTAATCCATTGCGGCGCAAAGTGTTGCCAATTGTTTTCCTGGTGACTGTGGTCCCAGCTGCCTTGAGGTCATTCACTAACTCCCGCTTTGTGGTTGCAGGCAGATTTCTCACGGTCCTCATGATCATTGCCAACCCGCCAGGTGAAATCTTCTGTGGAGCACCAAGACCGAGGTCTATTGATGGTCATGTTATACTTCTTCAAATTTTCTCACAATTGCACCAATGGTTGTTACTTAATACCCAGCATCTTGCTAATGTTTTTGTAGCCCATTCCAGATTTGTGCAGGTCAACAATCCTGTCTCTGAGGTCCTGAGAGAGTTCTTTGGTCTTACCCATGTTGGACAGTTTGGAATCTGTCTGATTCTGTGACCCGTCTTTCATACAGGTGATTAGTTAGAACAGGTGTCTTCAATTCAGGTAACAAGTTGATTGGGAGTGTCTAACTGGTCTGTGAAAGCCAGAACTTCGAAAGCATTCTTGGGGATCAAATACTTATTTCCCTCAATGAAAAACAAATGAATTAAAATAAATTCTTTTAAGTTATTTTCAGGATTTTCATTTTGATATTCTCTCTCTCCGTGTTAGAATACATCTATCATTAAAAGTATAGAATGATCATGTCTTTTTATGAGTGGGCAAACCAACAAAATCAGCAAATTTTTAAAGAAACAATAAAACTTATTAGTTACCAAATTTGATGCGTTGCCTTTGTAACATTTTCAATTAAATATATGCTTTAAATGGATTGAAAATCATCGCGTTCTGTTTTTATTTTCATATTACACAGAGTTCAAACTTTTTTTGGAAAGGGGTTGAACTCACTGATCTAGATCAGTGGTTGAACTACAATTTGAGTTCAACTAAATTCAAATATAATCACAGTGCACTCAGTAGAGCTCATATGCCCACCAGGTGCAACACGAACAGACACACTCATGATACACTCCAGGCTTTTCGCCCGGCGGGAACAGAAATGAGCATGTCTTCTCCGTCCCAAACCCCGCGTGCAGTGTACAGTAAATGGAGGGATACAACAACCTGCTCGAAGATTTGTGCAGCTGAGCTCAGTTGAAATGACTCGCTTTTGAACCTCGCATCGCAACCATTGTGAACTATGAGCCAGTCTGTGACTATGAACCAGGGGGTGATATATCATGTTCCAGCAGGCCACTGAAGATATTTGTGGGTGTCGATATATCATCCAAACTAACAAAAATTACATTTTTTTATCAGAAGATCCCTTTGGAGTGGAAATTACAGCCCTTTTTAGGATAGGGGTCAAAAGGGCCAAAATATTGACATGGTCAAAATCTGGACTTTGTCCTACTAATATCTTTTGTGTGCCCTCTGTCACCCTCCTTGATGTTATGGTATATGAATGTATGGGTAGAGTTCTTCCATATAGCATAACAATTTTCAAGGATTACTGAGGGCGCTGCATATAGGTCGCCCTTCAACTCTTGACTTTCTGCTTTTTGGGCTGTATTTGAGACCCTCCCAGGGCCTCATTAAACCTTGTTTGTTTATGTAGATTTGCATACATTGGGACGAGTTGCTTCCAAACTGGCATAAATGGTGGTGACTTGGTTAGGGCACTTTTGCAGAGGCGGTGCTTTCTTTGGCAAGAAGATTTTTGCCGATTTTCATTTGACCATATCTCAGTGCGCCCCCTATGGATTTCAGTGAAACTTGTTCTGTTTGTCTCCATCTCTGTTATTCATGATAAAAATTGATTTTTTTTATTTATTTATTTATTTATTTTATTTTCAAGAAGGGTTTTTGCCTCATTTACCCTTTACATGCCATAGTTTTACGTAAGTCGCTATCAAGCACCACCTCCGAAAAATGCCCATTTTTGTTTTAGTCCCCACCGACCAGTGGGGAGAATTATTTGTGTTTTCAAAGCATTGAGGCAAGAGCACTTATTCAAGAAAAATCAACAATTTATTAAAATGTTAAAACTGAAAAGTCAGAAAAACAACAATGAAGGCACCCATAGGTGCTGAAGATACTTGGGCCTTGTTGGACTGCAGCTTTCTGTTGGTGCCGCCACCACAGAATAATGACTCAATAATTCTAGAATTGTTCAGCATGGAATAAAAACTGTATAAAAATTGTATCACTAACAGGGGCTTCTGCGTTGGTATTCCTGAAACAGTCTGAAATAAATGACTGCCTGTCATTCTAACTAAGGGACACGCTCCTCAAGAGGTTCTCAAGACAGCAACTGAATTGCACATAGTTCACAACTGACTAAAACGTTTGGACAGATTTGTCCAGAAAATCTCACAACATAGTTCAAAACTAACTGAAGGGCATCCTTATCAAGAAGGTAACCATGGTACTTTTCAGAGGGGGTTGAGGACCTTGTCTTTACATTCTGCATTGCTGCATGCATACACACAGGCCACGCCCATTAAAAAATGTGATCAGAAAATATATGATCTAATATCTTGAGAGAAAAACAAATCGTTAGCACAATATCCCACAAGGTAAAGATGGAACGATGTCAGAAGATGTTCATGACAAAGGAGGATTTCCCCGGCTCTATTCAGACTCTGAATATGCCATCAAAATGTGGTCACAGCAGTGCTGCCACCTGCAATATGAGCCACCTATTGGAGCACTGGAGAACTAACCTTTTGACTTTCTTAATTAAAGAGGAGTGTGATCTGGTGTGAACGTTTTAGCACAAAGAGGGTTAACGAGGCAAAAGGCCTTCTTGATATTTTCATCATGAATAGCAGAGATATAGAGAAACACTTAAAACAAGTTTCACTGAAACCCATAGGGTGCTGTAATGTGAATATAGGCCACTAGATGGCAGTATTTACCTTTTTTTGTTAAGCTCAGACTGGAGTCATGTTTAGACATGTCCTGAACATGTCTGGGGCAAGTCTCAGAAAGTTAAAAAAAAGAGGTCTAAATGTGGGTGGGGTCTGAAAGAGAGTATATAAGGAAAAGAATTGAGACAGTAAAGTAGTAGGAGAAATTGCAAGAAGATGACCAGACCTGCCATTCTGTTCAAGACCTGTGACGTTTCTTTTGTGGATTTCTTTGCCTGTGTTTGAGCATTTTCTTCATCCAGGACATCACCAAGCCACCCCACTAAAAAGGGACTGTAATTATTTCTGTTTTTTCTTATTTATCAATCTTGGTCTTTAGTTGTAGGTTGTCATTAGTCTTTGTCTTTGTTAAAAATTAAATGTGTTTTAGTTGTTAAAGCTGTGTTTGTCATCCCTTGCTGTTGCTGTTGTGTTATAAATGTAATAACAAATTGGGGCCATAACAAATTGGGGGCTCGTCCGGGAGAGACCATTGTGTGAGTAATTTATTGATAATCTAACATTCCAAATTGTGAAATTGTTTTTGTGAATTTTCCTAGATATATATTGACAACAGCAATGGATGATTTCTTGGCATCACCAACCGTAGGGGTTTTGAAGTCTTTTAAAAAGACAGAACTGCTAGAAATTTGCAGACAGTTGGAGCTGACAGAGGTAAAACCAGCCATGCGAAAAGCAAGACTGGCTAGAGAGATAGTTGAATATTACATTGATGAAAATGTGTTTGCACCAGGAGATCTGGAACAGTTTCCAGTGGAAAATCCAAATATAGAAATGGAACTTAAATTAAAAATGCTAGAGATTGAAAGGGAGGAAAGAGAAAAAGAAAGGGAGGAAAAAGAGAAAGAAAGGGAAGAAAGAGAAAAAGAAAGGGAGGAAAAAGAGAAACAAAGAGAATTTGAGAGGGAAGAAAAAGAAAAACAAAGGCAGTTTGAGTTAGAAAAATTAGCAAGAGAAGAAAAACAAAGAGAATTTGAGAGAGAGAAAGAGGAAAGAGCAGAAAGAGAGAGACAGAGACAGAGAGATTTTGAATTAGAGAAATTCGATAGAGAAGAAAGACTCCAAATGGAGCAACTAAAAATTAAAATTCAAACTGAAAATAAATTTCGGGCTAGCCAGGAGGTAAAACTGGTGCCTCCATTTTCGGAAAAGGATGTTGACAACTATTTCCAGTGTTTTGAAAAGGTAGCAAAGAGTTGCCAGTGGCCAAAGGAACACTGGCCTCTGATGTTGCAAACTGTCCTCAAGGGTAAAGCTCAACAAGCCTATTCGGCTTTGTCTGCAGATGATTCCTCTGATTATGAGGTTGTCAAAAAGGTTATTTTGAGAGCTTATGAGTTGGTTCCAGAGGCTTACCGACAGAAATTCAGAGGTCTGAAGAAATCTGAAAATCAGACTTATGTTGAATTTGCCAATGAGAAGCAGGTTTGCTTTGAGCGCTGGTGTACTTCTATGGAGGTCAAGGATGATTTCAACTCACTAAAAGAGATGGTGTTAGTTGAAGAATTCAAAAACTGTGTTAAAGATGATGTTAAGACCTACCTTAATGAGAAGCAAGCACTGAATTTGCAATCAGCTGCCAAATTTGCAGATGAATATGTTCTCACACATAAGTCCAAATTTCAGTCTAGCAGTAGTAATAGATGGTCCCAATTTCAGAAAAAGGGTTATGGTGATACCCAAGATTCCTCACCCAAAGACAAATCTGGTGATGGTGCTCAGAAATCCAGTAACAGGTCTGATCAAAGTGTGAAAGCTGACAGTGACAAAAGTGGTCTAGTTTGCAGTTATTGCAAGAAATCTGGTCATGTTACAACTAACTGTTGGTTCCTTAAAGCTAAGAAAGAAAAAGAAAAGGATACCAAACCAAATGCCTTTGTGAAAACAAGGTTAGAAACCCCTGTAGTAGATAACCGATCTGCTAAATTGCCTGCTTCTTGTGGGGCTAAAAAGCCTGATACAGCTGACTTCGTGAGGGAGGAATTTCTTCCATTTGTGTCAGAGGGATTTGTGGCTCTGAATGAGCATACTACTCCTGTCCCCATATATATCCTAAGGGATACCGGAGCTTCTCAGTCACTTTTGTTGATGGACTCCTTGGAGTTACGTGATGAGACCGCTTCAGGGGATTTCATACTTGTACAAGGTATTGAAGGGAGGACTGTGTCTGTACCCCTGCGCTCTATATTCTTGAAGTCAGATTTAGTTACAGGACAGGTAAAGGTGGGACTTATGTCAAGTCTACCTATAAAGGGTGTTTCTCTGTTGCTAGGCAATGACCTGGCTGGGGGCAAAGTAGTTCCCCCTGTACATCTTACTTCACAGCCGAGCACTGAAGATGGGGATGAGGACCCATCTCTGTATCCTTCTTGCGCAGTGACTCGTGCTATGGCCAAGAAGGCTAAAGAAGAAGATGTTGTGGTGCCGTCCAGTACATTGAATAGTCAGGACTCAGGTGGTTCGCCTCATGACTCTGATTGGCCTACTATGGTTTCTCCGTTTGAGGACTTAACAGATACTTTTATCAGTTCTCTATTCAGCCAGCCGGATGGGTCTGGTGATTCTGATGTGTCTGGAGACTTGTCTCTGTCCAGAAAGCGGTTGATTGAGGAGCAAACTAATGATCCTGAAATTTGTGTACTAAAGAGGAGAGCCCTTCCTGAAAAAGAAATAGATGCAGTTCCAGTTGGGTATTATCTCAAGGATGGTGTGTTGATGCGGAAGTGGCGCCCTCCTGATATCCCTGCCAATGCAGATTGGGCAGTGGTCAGGCAAATTGTTGTTCCGAAGGTCTATAGGAATGAGATCTTAACAATGGCTCATAGTTTACCTTTAGGAGGTCATCTTGGTGTTAACAAGACTGTTGATAAGATCATGAAACACTTCTTTTGGCCTGGGCTTCGGAAAGACGTTTCCAACTTTTGCAAAACCTGTCACACTTGTCAGGTAGTTGGAAAACACCAGTTAGACCCACCTGTAGCTCCATTGCAGCCTATCCCAGCATTTGGGGAGCCATTCTCTAGGGTCATTGTTGATTGCGTTGGTCCATTACCCAAGACTAGATCTGGAAATCAGTACTTGTTGACAATCATGTGTGCATCTACCAGATTCCCCGAAGCCATACCTCTACGTAACATCAAGGCAACTGCAATCTCGAAGGCTTTGATAAAGTTCTTCACGTTGTTTGGTCTTCCCAGGGAAATTCAGTCAGACCAAGGTAGCAATTTCACTTCAGGATTGTTTCAGCAGGTTGTGTATGAACTAGGTGCAAAACAGATTCTTTCTAGTGCCTATCATCCAGAAAGTCAGGGTGCCTTAGAGCGGTTTCATTCCACTCTCAAGACAATGATGAGGACTTATTGTTATGACCATGAGAAAGACTGGGATGAAGGGGTTCATTTGCTGTTGTTTGCAGCTAGAGAAGCAGTGCAGGAGTCTACTGGATTCAGTCCATTTGAGCTAGTGTTTGGTCATGAAGTGAGAGGACCTTTGCTATTATTGAGTGAACAATGGCAAGAGGAAGAGCCGCAAATCAGTCTGTTAGACTATGTTAGCAAGTTTAAGGAAAGATTGCGTGCAGCTTGTGACCTTGCCAAAGAGAACTTGAAATCAAGTCAGGGAAAAATGAAAACTTGGTATGATCATAAGGCTAGAAGCCGTGAGTTTAAACCAGGAGACAAGGTCCTTGTGTTGTTTCCCTTGCAGTCCAATCCATTGCAGGCTAGATTTCATGGTCCTTATGAAATTCTGACAAAACTCAATGATCTCAATTACATTGTGAAGACTCCAGATAGGAGAAAACCAAAACAATTGTGTCATATTAACATGCTAAAGCCTTATCATGACAGAAATGCTAGGGTTGCAGCTGTCACTTCAGATTCTCCAATGGTCGAAACGTGTGAAGATGAGGGGGAGTTTCAAGATGATGAACCAAGAATTAAAGCTGAAGTTCTTTCATGTAAATTGTCAAACACTGAAGTGTTGCAAAATCTTGATGTAAAACTCCAGCACTTAGAACCCTCACAGAGAGATCAGTTTGAAAGGTTGATCAAGAAAAATGAGGATTTGTTTCCTGATGTTCCAAAGAGAGTTACTATAGCCTCTCATGATGTAGATGTTGGTGATGCCAAACCAATAAAACAGCATCCATACCGGATGAATCCTGAAAAGAGAAAGATTGCTGAGAAAGAGGTTGAGTACATGTTAAAGCATGATATTATCAGACCCTCCAACTCCGATTGGAGTTCACCCTGTGTGCTAGTTCCAAAACCTGATGGAAGTACTAGATTCTGTACAGATTATCGCAAAGTCAATGCTGTAACTAGAACGGATGTGTTTCCAATACCTAGGATTGATGATTGTATTGATAGTGTAGGGCAAGCAAAGTTTCTGACCAAGATTGATTTATTGAAGGGTTATTGGTGTGTGCCTTTAACTGAGAGGGCCAAGAGCATCTCTGCTTTTGCCACACCATCTGGATTGTACCAGTATGAAGTCCTACCCTTTGGCATGAAAAATGCCCCAGCCACGTTCCAAAGGATGATACAGTCTACAATCGCCGGATTGCCACACACGGGTGCATACATCGATGACCTGATCACATGGAGTGACTCCTGGGAAGAACATCTAAAAGATGTAGAGATGTTGTTCCAGCGCCTGACCCAGGCTAACCTGACTGTTAACCTGAACAAGAGTGACTTTGGTTGTGCTACTGTCACCTATCTTGGCTACATCATAGGCCAGGGTAAGGTGGCACCCATAAATGCTAAAGTCCAAGCCATCATGGACTTTCCAGTTCCTGACAACAAAAAAGCTTTGCGCCGCTTCCTTGGAATGATCGGGTACTACCGCAAGTTCTGCAAGAACTTTGCTGAGATTGCTCTCAGTCTAACTAACCAACTGAAGAAAGGCATAAAGTTCACCTGGGATGATGCATGCCAGAGAGCCTTCAATCACCTGAAGTCTCTGCTGTGTCACTTCCCCGTGCTCAAATCTCCTGACTTCAACAAACCGTTCTCCATCGCGGTCGATGCTAGCGACCAAGCTTGTGGATCTGTGCTCCTACAGAGAAGTGACTCTGATGACATTGAGCATCCCGTGGCATACTTCTCCAGGAAGTTCAATCGCCACCAAAGGAACTATTCCACAATAGAGAAGGAACTGTTGGCTCTGGTCCTTTCTTTACAACACTTTGAGGTTTATGTTTGTACAGGACAAAAGCCAATGATTGTGTACACTGACCACAATCCGTTAATGTTTTTGAGTAAGATGAAAAACAAGAATCGGAGATTGTTGAATTGGAGTTTGATTTTACAGGAGTTTGACTTGGAAATTAAGCACGTGAAGGGTACAGACAATGTAATTGCTGATTGCTTATCCCGTGTTTGAATGTATATATCATGTGTTTGAATATTGTATGATATGTATATATAGACAAGTGTTCACTTAACCATTTTGTATTGAAAAGAAAAATTTTGCCTTTGAGTCAAAATTTTTCCCTTTTGGAATGGAGGTGTAATGTGAATATAGGCCACTAGATGGCAGTATTTACCTTTTTTTGTTAAGCTCAGACTGGAGTCATGTTTAGACATGTCCTGAACATGTCTGGGGCAAGTCTCAGAAAGTTAAAAAAAAGAGGTCTAAATGTGGGTGGGGTCTGAAAGAGAGTATATAAGGAAAAGAATTGAGACAGTAAAGTAGTAGGAGAAATTGCAAGAAGATGACCAGACCTGCCATTCTGTTCAAGACCTGTGACGTTTCTTTTGTGGATTTCTTTGCCTGTGTTTGAGCATTTTCTTCATCCAGGACATCACCAAGCCACCCCACTAAAAAGGGACTGTAATTATTTCTGTTTTTTCTTATTTATCAATCTTGGTCTTTAGTTGTAGGTTGTCATTAGTCTTTGTCTTTGTTAAAAATTAAATGTGTTTTAGTTGTTAAAGCTGTGTTTGTCATCCCTTGCTGTTGCTGTTGTGTTATAAATGTAATAACAAATTGGGGCCATAACAGTGCGCACTGAGATATGGCCAAATGAAAATAGCCAAAAATCGCATTCTTGCCATAAAAAGTGCCACCTATGCAAAAGCGCCCTAATTAATCCACCGGGATTTATGCAAATTTGGAAAGAACCAGTCCCAATGTATCCACATACACATAAATAAGCAAGGCCCTGGGAGGGTCTCAAATGTAGTCCAAAATGCAGAAAGTCATGATTTGACGCAGCGCCATAAGTAAACCTTGAAAATCATAACAATACATGGAAGAACTCTACTAATACATTCATATATCAAAAGATCACAGAGGGTCACTGTAGGCGCACCAAAATATTCGAAGGTCAATCTCTAGATTTTGACTATGTCAATATTTTGGCCCATTTCACCCCAATCCTAAAAAGGGCAGTAATTTCCAGCCCGAAGGGATCTTCTGATAAAAAAAAAAAGTAATTAGTGTCAGTTTGGACAATATATCTACCCCCTCAAAAAACTTCAGAGGTCTACTGGAACATGATACATCACCATGAGCTGGTCCAAAGTTACGAACTCTGGCTCATAACATCACCAAGAAATTGTTGTTTTTTACGCCGAAAATCCAAATTAACCAATTCAGACGAAAATGCGTTCCAAGTTAAATTCCCCACCCCCCGCATTTTACTAAACTGGCCTCTCTCTATGAAAAACGGCCGAAAAAGCTACACCGGGTTGGTATACTGCCATCTGATTGGAGCCAACTCATTGCTTGTTCGTTGGTCCAACTCGGGTCAAGCTGGTCTTGTAGCAGAAGCTCACTTTGAGAGTATAACGTTACTGCAATCCGGTAGCCAACTTTGCTGCCACTCCTTTCAGGGAAATAACAGCGTGTTTTTGAGTAAGTGGATAATGGTAGTCAATAAAATCTTTATAGTTTTTAATGTTATCCCCAAAAAAAAAACAACGCTATCGATTTGAAAGGCTAATTACATTACGCTGCAAGTAGTGCAGACCGACTGATGGCATGTTACCACATAACACAGTTTTAAGCAAACTAGCAAGTCAGCCACTAAGCTAACGTTAGATAGCCAAAGTCGTTGATTTTATAGCTAGCCAGTTCATTAGCCATAAGCGTTCCTACCCAGCCACTCGGTAAGCAAACAGTTTTCGAAGAAAATAGTAACATACCCCACCAAGACGCAGTCTAACGTAACTTCCTCAGCCAATTTTGAGAACAATATTTCCCTACTGAGCAACCTTTTACGTTTTCCAATTAAGCAAGCTCACTAACCGAACATTTTTCACGCAAGCCGCTAGCCTAAACGGCTAACCCTGACAACCAAGTAGCTCGGCATCAGGTCAGTGAAACAAGAAAATGTATTACTGTCACTGCTAGTTATGTGGCAACGAGAAGTCAACAGACAAGGGGATAACTAGCCTAAAACTACCGTAAAGTTAGCATGCAACCATTTGTGAGCATCTTACCGTTACAGCAAAAGCTTACACCGAAAGCAATTTCTTGCAAGGTAGAGCGTCCAAATCATAGGTCCAATACATCTTTGGATTTGTTCGCGGGCAGGACACATTAAAAGTGCCTACACTGCCGCCAACTGGGTGGAGTGAGAGGACGGTCAGTTTCCCAACACTAAGAAACCTAATTAGTGCTGTCCTGTCCGACCACCTCTTTTCCTTGACTTTCCACTAATTTCCCGCTATTATGCAAGTTTGAAGGCTTATATGGAAGACCATAGGGGACCATATTAAAATAAAAATTTAATTCCGCTATTGCATTATAATTTTCCACTTATGAATGAGTTATTTGAGACAATATTAAATTGAAAATGCATCAATCAAATTATCACTTTCATTTTTACATACTCGTTGAGGAAATCTATGACTATATTCGAATGATAATGAAAAGCTGTTTGACAATTCATTTTCAAAGTCATGCCCCGCAATACAGTGGACAATATTCAAATGCAATGAGCAAAACAGCACCCTCAGCCTATTGCGTTTACATTTAAATGTCACCACACTTTTTTAGGGTCAACATGAAAATGTACATGCTGTTTTCTGACTACTTGAAAATGATATTGAAAACGGCATTCAATATTTAATTTGCAAGGACGAAACTAGCTCTACGGTGGACAATATTCAAATGCAGAAAGCCAAACAGCACAATCAGTCTATTGCATTTACATATACATGTCGTCACACTCTTATAGGGTCAACATGACAATGAAAATTGTAATGTGAATAGAGGCCACTAGATGGTACAGGACAAAAGCCAATGATTGTGTACACTGACCACAATCCGTTAATGTTTTTGAGTAAGATGAAAAACAAGAATCGGAGATTGTTGAATTGGAGTTTGATTTTACAGGAGTTTGACTTGGAAATTAAGCATGTAAAGGGGACGGACAATGTAATTGCTGATTGCTTATCCCGTGTTTGAATATGTATATATATATATATATATATATATATATATATATATATATATATATATATATCACGTGTTTATTTGAATATTGTATGATATGTATATATAGACAAGTGTCCACTTAACCATTTTGTATTGAAAAGAAAAATTTTGCCTTTTTGAGTCAAAATTTTTCCCTTTTGGAATGGAGGTGTAATGTGAATAGAGGCCACTAGATGACAGCATTTACCTTTCTTTTATTGAGCTCAGACTGGAGTTATGTTTAGACATGTCCCGGGCATGTCTGGGGAAAGTCCCCGAAAAAAAAAAAAAAAAAGAGGTCTAAATGTGGGTGGGGTCTGCAAAAGAGTATATAAAGAAAAGAATTGAGACAGTAGTGGTAGGAGAAATTGCAAGGAGAAGGATGCATGTGACCAGACCTGTCATTTCTGTTCAAGACCTGTGAAGTTTCTTTTGTGGATTTTTGCCTGTGTTTGAGCCTTTTTCCTCACCCAGCACATCATCAGGAAACCCACCAAAGGGACTGTAAATATTTCTGTTTTTTTATTCAATCTTGGTCAGTAGATTAGTTAGTAGTTAGTTTGTCTTTGTTAAAAATTAAATGTGTTTAAGTTTTTAAATTGTCTCTGTCATCCCTTGCTGTTGCTGTTGTGTTGTAAAGTAATAACAAATTGGGGCCATAACAAAATGCTGTTTCCTAATCACTTAAATAATAAGTGATAAGTAAAATAAGTAAGTAAAATAAGTAAAATAATTCAACATTTCATTTTCAAAGACTTATCCTGCAATACATGGGACATTATTCAAATGCAGTAAGGGAAACAGCGCCTCCCAGTCTATTGTATTTACAAATACATTTCGCCACACTCTTTTTGGGACCCAATGAAAATGAAAATTAAATCTGTCAGCATCTCATCAAGGCGGGTCTTCAGCTAGGATGTCACTCATTAGGGGTGCAAAGTAAAACAACGTTCCTCATTTGCATACCAAGCAATCAGCTTCTGGGTGGCACATGTACGCACGGAGGCTTACTGATAATGTCATGATGGTCAGGCTGTTATGTGATGTATGCCATCGCACATTAGGCTATGTTGCAGATTGGGTATAGTCATCTAGGCAGCTAGTATGCTAGCTAACATTAACTAAGGAAAATCTTTGTAAATGATCATCACATTAAAGTGATATGATTTGATTTTTGCCCCAATTTTACTAACTTAATAATAACTTAATTGTGTAATATGCACAAACTTATTCGAGGTTTAAGACTTGAATTTGTGAGAAATTCAAGGATTGGATACCAACGGACTGGGAACAAGTCTTTTGGACCGATGAATCAAAATAAAAAAATTCTCACCCAAACGCAGAACTTATGTGCATCGTAGAGTTGAATAACATTTCAAAAATGACTGTTTAACCCCCTCAGTAAAACACAAAGGTGGTAATATTATGGTTTTGGATTCAGTCAGCTCGAAAGGAGCCAGTGATCTCATAATAATGGAAACAATCATGGATCGAAAGAAGTATCTCAGCATCCTTGTGAGGTATTCATTGCTATCTGGAAAGAGACTGATTGGCAGGGGATTTTATTTTCAACAAGATAATGACCCTGAACACACTTCTATATTGTGCAAGAATTATCTCACTCAGAAAGAATCATCTGGTAACACAAAAGTGATGATATAGCCGGGTCAAAATCCAGACTTTAAGGGGAACTCAGGTGTGAAATTGACTTGGGGTGTATTGAAACATGATAACGAGTACTAACTTTTGTCGAATACCCCACCTCCATACGCACCCAACATTTAATAATACAGGGTGTTTTAGCCGAAGCTCCCAACAGGCTTACAATGGTAGTGAATAGGGCATAGCGTTGCCATGTAAAGAAATCGCTATTTCTACATCATTAACAAGGCTCAAAGTAGCTCCACACTTCATTGGTAGAATTGCAAGGGCCCTGACATTTAAAACGAGGCTCAGAGAACTTTGAAAATGCACAGGTAGTTTATTAAAAAAGACTGTTTGGTGGGGTATTCAACAAAAGTTTGTACTTGTTATCATGTTTCAATACACCCCAAGTAAATTCACTGCAGAGTTCCTTTTAAATCTGATTAAGCAAATCTGGAATTTGCTCGATAGCAATACAACAAATGTTGTCTCATCAAAAGAATCTCTTGGAATTATCTTCAAACCATATGGAATGGTTTAACAAGTGAGGAAATAAAAAAATCTCAACACTATATTTGAAAGATTAAATGTTATAATCAAAGCAAAGGGTAGCCACACCAGTAGCCACTTTTCTCTCAAAAGGTTTCATTTTTGTTTTTAATGTATAGTATCTGTTTATACATTTTCATCTGATCTAATATTACATGAAATAAATACTTGAATAGTACTGGATTTCTGATTTATCTTCATTTGGTAAGGGTATAATCATCACTGCTTGGTAATTTATTGCGCGCGTGTGTTACAGTAATATTGCGAGACCAGTCATTTCATGAAATGGCTCGCGCTAAACTTCAGTCATTTCACTAAATGAAATATCTCCCATAAATCAGACACGTGTGATACAGCTTATATCTCCCATAAATAAGACGTGTGATACAGCTTTCTCACGTCGCGATTTGTCCGATTCCATTCTTTGACAAACATCAAATATGTTCTCACAATGGTACCTTTACCAATTCTCCTGATAACCATTCACCATCCCGGCATTAGCTCCTTGTTGACAGTTTTTTCAAGTCGGTGGGATGGATAATTCAATCACCAGCATGCTAACGCTTTTGGCCAATAAAGTAATTAGTTAAACATGCAACTGTTGTTGTAGATGTTTGAGTCCATCAATTTAATGGCGGAAAGTGCTGGCATGCATGCTCGCGAATTATTCATCACATTCACTTGAATATAATGCCAACCGGAAGCTAAAATTAACGCTATTTTTCCATTTTCCAAACAATATGATGCTGACATTTTTGGGATAAATAGGATCTCAATTTTGTGAACCTGAGATATCAAATTTCTGAAACTCAAGTGATAATTTTCATTTATTCATTGTCTAAAGTTTGGAATAAATGAAAATGACTACTCTCATTGCAGAACTTTGATACGTTGGGCTCACTCATTCGAAATTCTCACGATATGTGTATGTGTATATATATTTTTGATTGTGTGTGCTGTATTTGCAGCAAATCGAAGAATCGATTGATTTTTATTGCTTTTCCAGTGAGACATGAGAGGAAATAAAGAAAAGTGAGTGGCATTGTAATCCTGACGCGCACTACGTGCACGCGCCAAGCACATCTGTAGTAACAAACATTGAGCTGTTCGTGTTGTGTACAGTGATTCTTGACTTGTTCTTTTTGGTGTGGTCAATAGCCTACATAAAGCCAACAACAAAAAAAAAAAAACTAAAAATGCTACTGCATCAAGAAAATGGAATGGCTTGTGACATAGGAGAGAGAAAAAGAGCCTTTGGCATGTTACGGGCAGATCTTAGCCGCCGAGATGTGGTGCGTCATTTGCACTGGCACCATTCAACAAATAGTCGGCTGTCTATCTGAGAATGGAACGCAGGCAGTCACAGACCGACCCCGCTTAGGGCAGCCACGAGTGACGATGGCAGCTCAAGAGCGCCACATCTGCTTTCAGCCTGTGCTTGGTCAGAGCATTTCCTAAATTGCAGCTTCTATGGAGTGTTCCTGATTTGCAGTGGTCAGTACCTGCCAAAAGTGGTCCACGGAAGGAAAACGGATGAAGCGCAGATAGTACCATCCCAGGAATTGCTCACATTTCCGCCTTAGCAGACTCATTTAAGTGGTGATGGTGAAATGAGGCCGTATGAAGCAGTGAACCTTTTTGAATCATTATATTGAAAATTGGTTCACGACTCAGAGCTTCATTCATATCACCTGTCCGTGACATCTGCAGGTAAAATGGATTCACTACAACAGCATTGTTTTGATGCACACGCTTAATAAATTTATGAGTCCACGCCATTTTTGTGAACATGACAGATCGGTTCACAATCTGACTCCAGCCTTGTTGCATAAAAAAAAAAAATTATGAACAGAGTTCATAATTATGGGGTAGAGGCATTAATAGTGGGGTAATTTATAATGTTATATAACACTTTTCTTTTTAATTCTGTACAGGCCTCTACACGCGTCTAAATTGTCAAAAATCCATCGGTTGCAAAAGCTTGCTTTACGCAATTGTTCTCATTCTGACTACTTGGCTCATTCCCAACCCCTTTTAATACAGTTCAATACTCTTAACGTATTCGATCTTCACAAATTCCAAATAGCTCTTATTATGCACCGATTTAAAGTTAATACATTAACTCTTACTGATATGTTTTCCTTGAAGTCTGTCATTCACACCCACCACACAAGAAACTCCAACAATTTTCATCAATGTCAGGTCTCATCTCTCAGTAAACATTCAATTCAGCATCTTGGCCCTGTAATCTGGAATTCATTACCCAATGACCTACAGTCAATTCAATTCTCAAATACTTTTAAATGCAAACTAAAACAATACTTATGCTTTTACCGTCTTCGGTAATTTCATATAATGTTATAATCTTGTTCTCATGTAAAAGTCTGTATTAAATTTTTAATTATGATCTTTAATCATTTACTTGGTGCTTCAACTTGTCAAGCCCCCGTGGCTTTTACTGATGCACCCTTTTCATTTCATTATTACATCGTACATCTATATTCTATACTGTGTAGGTTTTATACTTTTGATCTTTTTCTAATCTTTGCCTATGCTGTTACACTGTATAATTTGTTCTCTTGTATGTTTTTAATGGTATAACAAAATGGAATAAAGCAATAAAGTAATGGATTTGCTTGGAGTACCAGGCAATAACCAAACTCAACAACTACAACCCACTACTGCAAGTGGTTCCGAATGTTAGTCCTGAGGATCCACTGTATATGCTGCTCTTTGTTCCAACTGCATCTGCCATCACAATTTTGAACAGCTTTTAATTTTTTTTCAATGATGTCCTTTTCATATTTCATTATTTACCCCCTTTAGCCATAAAGTCAGAAATGGCTATAGCTGCACAACAAATAGGAAAAAAACAGCCTTCCTGCAAAAAAGTACACATTTTTAACAGACCGAAATAAAGGTGACTCAAACTAATTACACTGGTGAATGGAACTTCTTTTTCTCCAATTACACAATAAAGGTTTGGACCTTCATCTTTTGCCTTGTCATTGACAACCAATTTGTGACTTCATTTTTGTTACCATGAGTCCACTTCACCAACTGGAAGCCAATGGATTTTTTAACAAGAGTTGTCAGAAAGACAACAAAGCTCGCCGGGGGACAAGGTTAAAGTTTTTCTGCACGCAGACGGACGCGAACGGACGCGGACGCCGGGGGTACGACAATAGCTCTCCGGACATTCGTCCCGGCAAGCAAAATACGTTACAGTTCACTGCCATTTTTCGGCGATAGAACAACTGTAATGACGTGCAACATGAATATGGAACTGTTCAGTGCATGCATGGTCATTTGTAACTATTAAGCTTAAATGGGCAAATATGTCCTGTTTTCCTATCATTCCAGCCCACTTTTGTAAACTTGCCCAAAGTTCTTCTAATTTTGAGTTAGAGTGAGCAAATATACGGAGTACAAATGAAAACGCACCACTTGAAAAAAGTCAATATTTAAGTTCAAATGAACTTCAATATAATTTTTATACAACAACACTACAGTGACGTCACCCGACATACCAGGTGCAAGAAATGCGAGAATTTCAAGTTAACTGTAATGCTAGGTAATTTTTTGCAAAAACGCAACATCTTGCATGCACACCACGGGAAAAATGAATTTCACTCTGAATTTGTGCACACATTGCCTTGAAAAAGCATGTGAATCCAAATAAAATTTCACTTCTTCACTGACACTTGTGAAACGTCGACACTATGCCGCGACTTACAGCCCCTGAACGGGAACAGGCCATAGGCATGCTTCAAATTGGCACCAGCACCAGGGAAATTGCTAGACGACTACACTGCGCACACACAACGATCGCAAGACTCCAACAAAGGTTTCTGCAAACGGGGAGCACTCGGGACCGTCCTCGACCGGGTCAACAACGTGTGCCAACGGCACGTCAGGACCGTCAGATCGTACGGGATCATGTCCAAGACCAAACACTACCAGCGACAAGAACGGCTGCTCAAGTCCAAGGACGACGTGGATTCATTCACCCCAACACTGTATGGAACAGTCTGCGAGCTGCAGGCCTGCGTGCACAACATCCTTATTTCGGCCCCATATTGACGGATCGTCACCGAAACCAGTGTCTACAGTGGGCAAACAGGCACCAGAATTGGCGACTACGACAATGGCACGGTGTCATCTTTTCTGACGAGTCACGATTTAACTTAAGGAACGCAGATGGCCGTATAAGTGTTTGGCGGAGACGTGGTGAACGTTATAACGCCGATTGTGTCGTCCAAACGGACCGTTGGGGTGGTGGCAGCGTTATGGTGTGGGGTGGAATAAGCTAACGTCACAGAACCCCTCTCCATATCTGCAGAGGAAGGGTGAAAAGGCGTCTACTACCGGGACCAGATGCTGCAGAACCTTGTTGTGCCGTTCTTCAACCAACACCACGATGTCCACACGTTCCAACAGGACAACGCTAGGGCACACACTGAAAGGGTGTCCATGCAGTACCTTACACAGCAGAACATCCCCGTGCTTCAGTGGCCAGCTCTGTCACCCGACCTCTCCCCTATCGAGCACTTATGGGATGAAATTGGACGACGTCTTTCACGTCGACGCCAGATGGACAAAATCCGAGAACTTGAGGTTGCCCTTGTTCAGGAGTGGAATGCTATCCCTCAGAACACTATCCAGAGACTGATCAACTCCATGCGACGAAGATGCACCGCATGTGTCAATGCAAATGGCGGTCACACCAGTTATTGACTTTCCTGTTTGACCCCTACACCATTTAAACCTCTCTTGCGCATTAACATTATCGTGAATGAAATTGAATGATGTTTACATGTCTTCTTAAATCATTCATTATCTCAAATGCATCATACGAATATACTTCACATATCAATCCGTGGAGCTATTCCAGATTTCGTGAGTGGTGCGTTTTCATTTGTACTCAGTAAACATGTTAAAAGATCATATTTTGACTTTTTTCGTCTCTTACAAAGTGTTGATAAAGAATGAGAGACAGTGAAAGACACCCCTTTTAGCAGATCTCATGTCAGTTGAAAAACCTCATTAGAATTTTCTGATGTTATTGCAAAAACATGTCCAATACTCAGATGGAAATATCTACACAAGAAACAATGAAAAAATAGGCAAAAGTATCACATTTTTTTGGTCTTCTGACCAAGATGCAGTTAACAGCAGCCTACAGAAGTCACTTCATCATGCATTTTCAAAGTGAAAAACATCAATCTTGCACTCTTCTAGGATTTTAATCTTTGATATATGTTGTACATACTTATCATATCTTAAATGTATTTCAAGCAATAGAATCTCAAAAGAGGGTGATCTTTCAACATGTATTGCTCATTCGAACTCAAAATTGGAAGAACTTTGGGCAAGTTGACGGAAAAGGGCTGGAATGATAGGAAAACAGGACATATCCTTATCCTCAAGACATGACTAGTCCAATAGATAAAAATGAGCATCATATTGAAATTTTTGGATTGCAATTGTGGATGAATCCAAAACCAGCTTTCACAGGGGGTCTCCAAGACCTATGTTGAGAACCACAGCACTGATGCATCATTTCATTCGCCTTACATAAACCAAGTTGCGCCAGTTTTCAAAGCAGCCACTGTCCAACTGTCATCAGCAAACCTCAGCATGGTGCTTCAGAGCTACTGCAGAAAAAATGAAAATATTGATCCTTCGGTTGAGCAGAGAGCTAACAAAAATGAAACTTGAAATAGTATTTCAAAGGAAATGCGCAAACACTCTTGAAGATGCTATCTGAATGTATTTAATACACACTCCCCCCCCACCATTAACACATACACACAAGTGTCAAAAAACCTGCACTAGGATACAGCTACAACTCAGCACAGAAACTTCGGAGAGACAAGTATTAGAGAGATCATGGGTGGTCAATGTAAATTCAGGCAGAATTTAGGACTTAGGGCTTAAACCTACTTAAAAATAAGAAAACGTATAAAAGCAAATAAAAAGGTAAAATAAAACTCCATTCTAAGCATGCCTGACCTAACGGACTACATTCAGCATTAACCATTGCCTAGGTGAACTGCAAAGATAAAATTAATGCAACAGGATTATGAACTCGAAATGAACCCTAGTAGTAATAACACGGGTGAGACCATATATGGTTAACAAACGTCGCACTTCATTAACACTTTTTCAGTCAGCCATTCTTCACTGAGGTTTTGATTTCCCCTTCTCTTTATCCAAGTGTTTCTGCAGAGGGGGTGGGGGGTTGGGAAAGAAAAACAGATTAGTAATGGTAGATGAAATCAGTTGATTCAACTGCATTTTGGTGTCATCGTCCCTGCTGCAAATGTAAGGTGAAATGGAATGCATTTTGTTTGGGTCATATACCATGCAATAAAGATAGCCAAGCAAAGTGTGGCAATATGCCCACGTGGCTGCAATGTTAACGACATGTTAAATGACAAAAGTCCTCAAAATCAATAAGGATCCTCTTTATATCACCGGCGATCCTCAAAATAAAAATGACAAGTATTTGCCACTAACGTGTCTTAGTCCCCCGCCAGGAAATGGCAAATCGTGCGAAAATCAACAGTGTCTCGGTGTAACCGAGAGTGACGCGAAGGTCACCAAAATCGACTGGCACCGGGGCACCACCCTACCACCCTAATACATGTTGACATGAAATTTGAAGGAAATCTGTCAATTCGTTCTTGAGATATCGCGCTGACAAGGATTTGGGACGTACATACGGATGTACGGACGGACGGTCGTGAATAATATGTCCCGCCGCTTCGCGCATAAGCGCGGCGGGGGACAAAAAGAATCCAATTAAAATTGTACTCTGTTGGGTGAGAACAATAAATAAAGGATGGAACAATAGATGGACTGAAGGACGGACAAATCCAGTGGAGTGAGCTTGAGAAAATCATCTATCTTCAACTGAGCAAGACTTAAGAGGCTATTTTTCCATATTTGAGATGCATTCCATGAACACATTTTTTAAATTCAGTCAACAACAACTTTAATCTGTCATACCTTCAGTTTCTGATAGTGAGACTGGCTGCTGCAATGAACCTTTTTAGCAGTTTCTTCATTGGAGTAGAAGAGGAAGCAAACTCTGCAGTAGTAGCCCATCTTTACATACTCCACACCTGTAATTTCATAAATCAAGTTCAAATACATGACTAGGTTTGACACGGTTCTTTGTTTCAAATGAAGGGTTTCTGGTATTTACCTCAGGAGGGCGCATATTGGTATGCAATTTATAATAATGTAGCTTTGCCTGAATGAGGGACGAGTCAATCTTACCCACAGGGGTGTTCGGTTGGTATGGCTCCAGAGGGAGAGAGGTGGGCGCTGGTTTCTTCTCAATCAGTGCTTCAATGCTGGGCTTCTCTTCACTCTCACTGCTCTCCAGGGCTCCTGCTTCTTCTTTTACACAATCCTGAAAGAGCCAAAGGCTAATTATTGGCAATTTATGGCAACTAGGGGCAAGGGGGCCATTAAAACAAGAGGCCCATGGGCCTTAACGGTCACATGAACTGTATAAAAAATGATCTTATTGATGTCAATGAGCCAAATATACCCAAAAGTATCATTTGCCTATGTAAGTATGGTAAACTTCACCCCCTCCCCAGGGGCAAACATGGAGCTCGAGGGTCATGAAGTTCACAATTTTGATAAAGCACCTCAAGAGCCTTCCATCTATGAAGAGTACTGTTGTCCAGCATATCTGCATCTGGAGAAGAAGATTTTTAAAATTTCAGCCAATTTGACCACTTTTAGCCTCACCCCTCAGAGCACCTGGGGGTGGGCACCATATAACTCACAATTTTGGTGCATATTTGACCAAGGAATCAAACCAAATTTTGTTGAGTCGTTGGCAACTATTGCATAAAGCTTTCCAGCTAGGCATACTATTACTAATGTTTCTTTCAGAAATACAACAGAACCAGCCTTCAGCATTCAGTCTGCCCCTGAATCAAAGATTTCAAGTATAATTCGATCCCTCAAATCATCAAAAGCAAAAGATGTGTTTGGAATGCATACAAACATGAGTCTTGCTAATTTTAGGTTCATGCGTAACTTTATGTCAACTGAAGTGGCTAAGGTGTACATGTATTCAATGCTTTTCTCTCATAAGAATTACTGCTTGACAAGCTGGTCACAAGCAAATTCCACCACACTTAAGCCACAGCAGTCCTTGCACAAACAGATGCATAAAACTTTAGATAAAAAGCATAAACAATTTAGCCATTGTGCATTAAAGAAATATAGCCTGTTGAACTGGGAAAATATGATTAGGTATGCAGATACAGGTGTTCTTTACAAAATCATATATGATTTGGCTCCACCTCCTCTTGGATCCTTTGTTAGGATAAAAACAAATGCAAATCAAATCACAAGGGGGGTTTCAAGAGGGGACTGTGTTATTCCACTGTGGAAAAGTACCTTGAGTCATTCAGCATTTTCTGTTAAAGCCTCACGAGAGTGGAACAATATCCCATCACATATGTGATGTTTAAATCTCGTTTAAAAGAGTGCCTAATTAGTAGCCAAATCTGTCAACATTAAAAATCTTGTCAGCTGCTGCCACCTTGTTAAAATCAGGTTGTCGTTTTGTCTGCATGTCCTTTTAAAATGCTTACTTAAATGCCTTGTCTTAAATACATTATACTTCTTATGTATAGCCCTGATTGTGATTCTGCTGCTTTATATGTACTCTGTGATAATTACTCCCACTCTTCTTAATGTTGTCCAGATGATGATGCAACTTGAATACGCCAATGCACTGATTATTGTTTTATTTATGTTACATGTGCTTTGATTAGGGGTGGCACGGTTCACAAAAGTGGCAGTTCGATACGTATTGCGGTTTTTTATTTTTTTTTATTTTAAGTACTCTATATTTGGGCATATACTATTTACCTTAAGTTACCATAGTTTTTAAGCATTTAAGAGAGGTTAAAATTATAGTTAGAATGAAATAGTCATGCACAAACTAAGTTTGAGTTGACATAAGCATATTTTATGAATAATCTCTGATGAAAAGCCAGGTAGTATTTTGAAACCGCAAGAAGTAAGACATGGATGATTTCACCAGCTTTTTTTTATTTACTACAGTATTTATACAAAGTGTCAGGAGCGTTTGCTGCCATGTTGTGGCATATTTGAAGTATTCCCACGATTGTACGGCATTCGTGCTTTACAATGCTTGCATACTGTGACGATTTTGTGAATTGATTTTTTGCCGGCGTCATCGTATGGAATGGGAAAACCAAAATGTTCCCACACACCTGATTTGAATGACGCGGGGGCATCCTCAATGTACGAGATGTCTGCTCCACTGTCACTTGCCATATTTGCACTTGTCGTCCACACTCCGCTGTCGTTTCAATTCTTTCGCGTTAAAGACAACCACGTGGTTTCATACGGGCATTCGCCTTTTTTTAATTTTTTTTTTTGCGAACCGAAGTCTACACGCGTATCGTTCAGTTCGGTTTTTTTCCCAGGACCGTGCCAAGCCTGGCTTTGATGCATGCATATATGGACTGCTGCCTGCATCTCTTATCTGCTTATTGCCTTTCTTGTATGTTTTAACTGCTTTTCAGCATGCATGTTCAAACTGCTTTTCCGCATGCCTGTTTTAACTGCTTTTCTGCATGCAGGTTTTAACTGCTTTTCTGCATGCATGTTTTTACTGCTTTTCTGCATGCATGTTGTTGGTCATGCTTGTTTTGTCTACCTGTTTTGCATCTGTTTCAGGGTTGTCTTGTTCTGTAATTCATAGTGTTGTCTACCTTTTTCTCCATACTAGTATGTCAATTTTAACAATGTTATCATTAATTGGTATTTATACTGTAACCCTTTTTAACAATTTGTTTTCAATTGTTTATTGTTGCTAGACAGATTGTTGTTTTTCTTACAATTTCTTGTTTCATTTTAGGGAGGCTTGCAATATCTGGCCTGGGACAGCAGATGAAAACTAGCCTTTTGGCTAAATCGGGAATATTTGCAGAAATGTTTATTAATATGCTCTGTCCCAGTCAATTAAACTAGTAAAAAAATAAATAAAATAAGGAAGGTTCCTGCAACATTTATTTAAAATCGGATCAGCGTTTTCTGAGAAGTGAAAAATGTATAGAGCAGTTTTAGCCCCGCCCCTCAGAGCCCCTGGGGGTGGGCACCATGTAATTCACAATTTTGGTGCATATTTCACCAAGGAAGGTTCCAGCAAAATTTAATTGAAATTGGATCCGCAGTTTCTAAGAAGTAGAAAATACATTGACCAGTTTTAGCCCCGCCCCCTCACAGTCCCTGGGGGTAGGCACTATAAAATTCACAATTTTGGTGCATATTTAACCAAGGAAGGCTCCTGCAAAATTTTATTGAAATCGGATCAGCCGTTTCTGAGAAGTCGAAGATGTAACTTGTTTACAGACGCACAATGGACGACGCATGACGGTCGACTACGGACTAAAGGCGATTAGAATCGGTCACTTTGAGACTTCATCAAGTGACCTAAAAAAAAAAAAAACCTGTTGGTTTATGTCTGGGAGAGGATTTTTTTTTTTTTTTTTTTTTTTTTTTCCCAAGGGGCAGGGATTACACAGGAGTACACTGGAATAAAAATGTAAATAGATTAATGGTAAATTTCTTCAATACAACAAAGGATGTAGGCAAATCTAATGGAATACAGTGGCATGCACAAAAGACCAACGGATCGATTAAACACTCATTTTTACTAGAAAATCTGTTCAACCCAGCTGGTAACATTACATCCAGCTCACCCTCTTTGTGTCATTCTCCTGGGTTTCCTCGCCGTCTTCATTATCCATCTTTGCCGTCCCCTCTTCCTGTTCACCAGGAATCTCAGAAGTCTCCTTCTCTGCCTCGTCTCGCTGCTGCTGCTCCCCGTCGCTGCTGGGCTCCTCTGCGGCTTTGTTCTCCTCCTCTTTGGTACTCCTGTTGGACTCTCCCACAGTGGTCTTCTCTTCCCTAATGCAGGCCTTCTTAGCCGGAGGCTCGTCCTCCCTCTTGGGCCTGTTCTTGGCGGGAGAGTCCTCCTCAGTACCTTTGTGTTCCCTCTTGGGTGGCCTCTCCTCAGGCTCTGGGGTGGGTGGTCTGAGGCTGTGAGGAGCAGAGCCCATTATGACTTGGTAACCCACCATTAAAGTAAACCAAATATACACAAATGGGCAAATTAGACAAGCGCTGTCTAATGAAAAATAGTCCAGAACAAGAGTTGTCAGAAAGACAACAAAGCTCGCCGGGGGTCAAGGTTAAAATTTTTCTGCACGCGGATGGACTCGTATTTTCATTCTATCCATCATTTTTGGGGCCAAAAAAGTGGATTTTGGGGAATTTTGGGTTTATCCCAAATCTGTATGATATTTTTGAAATTCACAATACTCCAATGATTTCAATTGGCTGGAAACCGTATGCATACATTAAAATACACTTCAAGATAAATATCCAAAAAATAAAAAAATCAAAAGGTGGTGGTTTTCCAAGAAAATCACCAAAAATAGGGGTGTCCAAAAAACCTACTCAATTCCATAACCATCACCACAGACTCCCCCTGGACACAGAAGCAGAAATCACAGTATATGGCCCATGCAAACAGAACCTGTGTGAGACCCCCGTAGCAGCCATGTGGACTTTTTTCAAAATGGCTCCATGAATCTTTCAATATTTCTCAAACTTTTGGCATCTTACGGTGAGTATACTTTTTGAAATCCACTCCATTACCTTCATTAAAATCAACAGTAGGACAGATTTTTAATTAAGCTTTTGATAATACTTGTCCAAAACACTCCATGGTATAGTAGGAAGCATCAAAAGTTACTGCACTGGTGGCATGGAAAATTCTACTCTAAAGTTGAATGAGTAAAATGGTAATGGTTTATATCAGAGGCACTGAAAAGGGTGATATTCACTCAGTTTCAGAACTCTGGTATATCACAATGTATCAGGAGAGAGCCTCACTTAAAAAAGTAACGGAGTTGAGTGGATCCGAGGACACGGCAAAATTAAAATGGCCTGCCCAAAAAATTCTGCCCTGGATTAAGCTCTGCCTCGTGGTTTTTTGAGTACCTTTAGGGCAGCCGTAACACTGGGGGGAAAAAAAAAAGAATCAGACAACTTTACCAAAAAAAAAAAAAAAAAAAAGACATCCAAAAAGTGCTCGTATTGAGAAAAATACCCTAATGACCACCTCTGAGAGCAAGTCCATGTTTCAATAAATTGTTATATGAGAAAATGTTAACATTTTCATTACATTAGACAACCTGAACTGAGTTGTGGGATTTTTTTTTCTCCCCCGCCACAGGTACACTGGCCAAAAACAAAAAAAGTCACCAACTGGATTTAACGAAGCAAACAGCCGAGAGCCTCCCATTAGATAATTACTGCAGTGATTCACATTTTTCAGCTGGTAACAAGTTATTTAATCCTAACTGATCAGTGAGTAGCTTCTCATTTCTTAAAAAAAACATGTTAGAAGATATATTCTGCGATCATGGAGAAGATGCTACACTGTCTCGGAAGGCTGAAATTATAATGCATCAAATTTAATATTTCTGGAGACAGCAGAAGATGAGGAACATTGATTCCATAAATGTGTACTTTTGCGTTAATTTGTGAGAAGAACAGCCCTTCTAAAAAGTTTTGAGAAGCTGATAGCACTGATCCAATGTAGGTGAGTGGGGGATGAGATCGCTGGGATCACAAGACTTGAAACAATAGCCGAAAAATACAGAAAACTTAGACTGCAATTTATCAAAAGTATGTCAAAAAGTTGTATCATACCAATAATCTATCAAGTCTACAGACCCATTAAAAGTTTGAATGACATTTCTAGCAGCAAGTATACCGAAGTAATAAAGGTTTAAACAGGGCTGGGGTTAAATGTCATCCCCATACACATCCACTGTTAAAATGAAGGTTCAAAACCACTGTTGATATCAAAGTGAAATGCAAGGGGGGGGGGGGGGGGTTGGGGGGGAACGGCAATAAATTCAGCTGAAGTTTGAACTAAGCCTCTAGTTTTAAGTATGTGGTCAGTAGTCAGGTTGTCCACTACGTACAGAATAATAAGAAGCATATAGAGTGGGTAGAAAATGAGTCCACTGGCTTTCAGCCAGCCCACTAATCAGAAGATATTTAATAAAACAGTTATGCGGCACTAGTTGACATAACACTTCTAAACAAATCTAATATTTTATTTCATGAGCGTGGGAATAGTACAAGTCTGAGGAACATGACTGAGCAATTTAATGGGGGTAGGAACCTTACAAGCCTGAGGCGTTAAGAGTGTGTTCAATCAATTCCAAGTCCTGGACCACAGCAAAACAGTAGAGCACATCTTACAACTCACCCATTCCTAAGTTGTTTATATTTTCGGCTCACATAAACGGTCAGTCGTTGGCCATGAAACTTCGGTGGATTCTCCTTATAGGTATCAGCCATTTTCTCAGCATCTTGTCCCCTTTCCATTTCAATAAAGCACTAGGTAAGATAAAAGCGTTATTAGGAGCATCTTGCTGCATAAATTCATGATGACTTCGCAAAATGAAAACAGAGATCGGGGAGATAATTACCTCACAGCGAGGTTGATTGAAGAAATAACGTCTCACTTTTCCAAAAGGTTCAGCAATTTTCAGGAGGGAGGCATCTGAGACCTTAGCTGAAGGAAGATGGCCAATATAGACAACCCGTCCGCTCTGAAAGATATGAAAAAGTCCAGAAAATGTTGACAGTTACGTACCTTGACCCTGCAAATATGACAAAGTGATAAGAAAATAAAATAAATTATTAGTGAGGACAAATACATACATCGATTGTTGCATGAGTCCGTGATGGGTATACTTTCACAGGTCTTCCACACACCATTGGGGTAACATTGGAATTGTAGAAAGCCACCATAGCTCTTGCCTCCTCTTCAGAGGACAGTTCCAAAAATGCCTGTTTCACATGGGCAAAGATGTGAAAATATCCCACAAGAAATCCCAAACTTCTCCAAATAAAACTCTTATGTGGGAACAAGTAAAAGTGCATTGAAGTTTTCAAACCATACCTCTGGTCTTTTGTCAAGAACTAGGTGTTTAATGACTTTTCCAAAGGGCTTTGCAAGGACCAGAATTTCATCAAGGAAGTTGTAGCCTCGCCTAATTCCCCAAACTCTGACAACCTTCATTCCCTATGCATGAAAAACATGAAACTTATCAGAACATTCAACTGTGTGAAATGGCAAAGAACTGATTCTGAAACTGAAAATTTAAGGTGGTTTCTAATTTAGAACCACATTGGTAAATGTGTACAAACCTCTTTTTTGTCTGAGCTCTCTAAGAAAGGAAGTGAGAGAGAAAGGTTAATAAATCATTGAAACTGGTAATATCAGAATGTTCCATTTCAAATTATACGGGCAGTTTCCACATACAAAAAAAATCAAATGAGAGGCATTTAAAACAAAGAAAATTTTTCATGTAAAAAGAGAAAAGGTGGTAGTTGTTTTATGAATGTTTTTACTTACGTAATAGTAGTAATCAGTCATTCCTATAAATAACACTGTTATTTGAAATTAACTTTGAGTACCTGAGAATGTGCCTTCCGATTCTGACAGTCTGTCAGCATCGTCTTCTTCTGCCACCTCATCTAAAGTAACAAAATCTTCCATGTTCTCTGGAAAATCCTGATCCATTGCCATGTCCTGTAGCAAACAATAGCAAACCATATTTAAGAGACATTGGCTGAATACAAAAGAGCAAACCAGTACATTTAAATTTCTGCTATGCCTTCTAAAATGGCAAAAGGCAATCAATTGCTCACATTTAGTCAAGTTGCTGATTCTGAGCCGGTCTCATGACCAGGAAACTAGCAGATGCAATTCAATAAAACTGAAACCATGGCAAGAAAATGTCAGCCTCAAGAAATGAAATAATTTGAAGGAAAAAGTCTATTTCAGTGACTTGCCTGGTCCTCTTCTGGTTCCTCAGCTGATATCTGTGCGCTTTCAGTTGGCTCAGTTGACTTGGAGCTTTCCAGCGTTCCCAAGTCTTCAGGAGCAACTCCACCTTCAGCTGGTGCAGCCTGATCATCTACTTCGGTGTTCTCAGACTCCGCTGTGGGGACTTCACTACTCTCTTCCACAGTTTGCGTCTCATCTATATCAGGAACAGGCTCCTCTTCCTGGGTGGAAGACTCTGCTGGTTCCATCATGGCCTCATCTGGTTCCCCTTCTTGTTTATCAGCAGATTCATCACAGTCATCTCCAACAGCTTCAATCACACCAGATATCTCATCTCCAGAGACTTCCCCGAGCACAGTGCTGCCTTCAGCTTCCGACTCTTCCTCTTTCTTAGAGCCCTCAGCCTTGCTTTTGGAGCTCTTCTCACTGTTGCTCTCAGACTTGTGTCTTTTTGGAGATCCTCTCCTGCTGTTGCTGCTACTCTTCCTGTTGGTGTCTTCTCTCTCTCTCCCTGGAACATTTCTGACTGGATTCACTCTGAGAGGATGCAAGAACATAAGTACAAGGATATTTTCACTGGCGAGAAATCTTTATCAAGATTTCAAAAAACCATTGCTTCAAAACAACCTGTAATCAAACAGAATGACTAATAATGAGATCATGAAAGCCTCACTCACATTAAAGTCTTGTACTTCTCACAGATGTTTAGCCGGATGGTTCTGCCCATGATGGTGAGAGGATGTATAGAATAATACTTCACCATCATCTCAGCATCCTCTGGGGTTCCAAGCTGTACAAATGCCTGCGAGAAGAGATTGAGAGAACTGTAGAAAAACACCCAATTGATCCATGCAATTCCTTCAATCAATTTCCCACGCAAGCATTCCACAGATATGACCAAAATACTGAATATTGTGCTTTAAATTTAGGCAACAGAAATAATAATTAAAGCAAGAGACTTTCCTGCTGGCTATTTTTATAAATGCAAATCATGGACTTATCAAATTTTTTTTGAATGGTAATATGCAGAGAATGTGGTGCCAACAAGAAGAAACAGAGCACTCATCAGGACTCCAGACTGTCACCAATTTCGGTTCTGATTTTGTTTGATTATTATCCTCTTCAGGCCTACCAAAGAAAACGTAGCCTCAGCACACAAAAACTTTGAAATGCCTACATTAATCGTGGAAATAGCAACAGAAAAATAATACCCCGCTACCGAAACTGCAAAAACCGCAACATAAACTGTTGACTCGTAGCATAAGACTATGAAACTGCAACATCATCTTTCGCATCCGTCTTTGCCATTTACTGCGCTTGCGCGTACTGGCCCAGGCTGCTTTCAGAGATAGCGGAATCAGGCGTGTCTCCTTCGGTTGTTAAGTAAAACTCCCAAATATGACGTTATTGTTAATGCAGATGTTTAACAACGAATTGTAAGACGTAGCTGTTACATCCACATTCTCGTAAATTCGCTTATTTTAGCATGTCACCCTGCCGAAAATGAACGATGCACTGTCGATTTCGCTAAAGTCTTAGAGTTGCCAACTTGACGACTTTCTCGCTTAATCTGGCGACTTTCCAAATCGGGATTGTTTGTCCGCTCAAGACGTATGTTGACGTCTTGAGAAAGTCGTCAAGTTGGCAACTCTAAGACTATAGCGAAATCGACAGTGCATCGTTCATTTTCGGCAGGGTGACATGCTAAAATAAGCGAATTTACGAGAATGTGGATGTAACAGTTACGTCTTACAATTCATTGTTAAACATCTGCATTAACAATAACGTCATATTTGGAAGTTTTACTTACCAACCGAAGGAGACACGCGTGATTCCGCTATCTCTGAAAGCAGCCTGGGCCGGTACGCGCAAGCGCAGTAAATGGCAAAGACGGATGCGAAGGAAGATGTTGCAGTTTCATAGTCTTATGCTACGAGTCAACAGTTTATGTTGCGGTTTTTGCAGTTTCGGTAGCAGGGTATTATTTTTCAGTTGCTATTTCCGCGATTAATGTAGGCATTTCAAAGTTTTTGTGTGCTGAGGCTACGTTTTCTTTGGTAGGCCTGCTCTTTTGAACTACCTTTAAGTCACATTTCTTTCTCGGTCTCTTGTGCGATGTAATATTGGTATACCAAAATATTTAAGGGGGCAGTTCACCCAAAAATAAAAGTTATGCCATAACTGACTCATCCCTTGTGAAGGAATTTTTGTTGTTACTGTTATGGTTTTAAAATTCCTTGTTGCAGAGTTTAGTGCACTTTGGTTTTATTCTGGTTTCACTGCTAAAAAAAATATACATATACTTGTTTAAAATGTAACTGCTTATTTTGTTCTCAGCATTAGGCTCCAAGAAAACGGTCTGTGGGAAAGTACTGACAGGAGAGGTGCATGCACCTGGATAGGAGTTATCGACTCATGTCTGGGAAATGTACCAACTTAGCAAGATGAGAGTTATTTCTATCTGTACTTGGTGCCCAAATTGGGCCCTACACAAAAAGTGCGACTCCTAAGCGCATCCCAAGTGCAGAAATCTTCAAGGAATAAAACGTTTGTGTAATGCTGTGATTGATTGAAAGGAACGCCCAGCTAGAAGGGCATAAGAATTGTCTGTGAAACTTGCTCAAGAGAGACCAACCTCTGACTGCTGTACACAGAGTCCCTGTTCGCGCTCTCATTCTCCACCACAACTTAAGTCAGTGGGGACTTGCTCAATAGCAAAGCAAAAATATGTGCAAAATTACTCTATGGGCCCTATTTTTATGACCTCAGCACGTAGTCTGAAGCGTGTGGCGCAAGTGCATTTAGGACGTGGCAATATCCATTTTTGCTCGTTTAACGGCGGGTTCTACGTGCGCAATGCATGGCAAAAGGTTGAAAGGGGTCGTACTTGATCTCTGAATTAGTCATAGGTATGTTTTGGACGTAACAAGAAATGACCCAATCAGTGTCCATTTCCATGTCCTTTAAAAGCCAGATGCCCTTGCACCCTGGCAAACCATTATAATGACAGCAGACTTGCCTAGTAGCAGGGGGGAAAAAAACTAAGCGTACGGTGCAGACGAAAGGGTGTGGGAAACACGCGAGACAATTAAACATTACTTAAAGGGGCAACAAGCAGAGATGCATTATTTCTAGATATCGCAGTTTACAGAGTTAGACCTTTCGCAGTTCACTTTTCTTGATCAGCAGTTGCTCATACGCATTGATAGGACAGTCAAATTTATTTTCTATAGCAAATGACGCAATCTCAATACGTCTTCATAAATTGGTTTGCGAGGCTTCTTGCGAAAGCCACGACAATCCGTTCTCTACAATCTTAATACAACAAGTAAAGAATGCGATGTTGCACAGCTTATTGCTTAATGAGGCTCACTAATCAATTTGCGAATCTATGCCGCTTCATGAGCTACTTCAGCGCGGAATTTATAAAGACGTAGGCCTATGGTAATTTATGTCGTAATTTATGTGTGAAAAAAAACCCCACAATTTCCTGGTGCAATGCATAAAAATGCTATCGAAAATGAACTTGACTCAACTGATTGTCCTTCGAACAATTCGTATGAGCAACTGCTAATGAAGAAAAGTGAACTGCAAAAGGTTTAAGTCATTAAGCTTTGAAGGGCGAGGTTTTGGCTTCCCTTCGTGACGGCCAACGAACTGCCACTGTCTTTTTTGCAGTTTTCTTGCGATCGTGGGCGCAAAATTACACTGGAATCATTTATGCATCTCCTCCATTTTAAACTCCGAACACGATGCAGACAGGTGAAAGGAACAAAAAAATGGAAAGAAAAAAGCCGAATTACAGTCGGCGGCAGCAAAAGTGAGGCAAATTTACAAAGGTATGGATCTACTGAAATTTTCTTAGGTTGCGTGTTGTGTGTTGATAAAGCTTGGGAGGGGTCTTAATAGGCAGTATCTAGCGCTGTTGTCAGTGTGAGTGGTGGAGTGACAGGAGAATTTCAGAATTTCGCAGGTGGCAGAAGATGGACAAAATGGCTAAATATGATTTTTTTTTTTTCCAATGACCCGGCGTTTGATTGGAATGTCCTTTGCTTGCACTTGCATTATTGCAATGCCCAAACAATGTCCCAGTGCAATACTGAGCCAATTTCCAAGACGGCAAGCGGGGGAAAATACAGGCAACGTTTTCCTTCAAGAATGGCTTTGATTTGCATGACGCACGCTGATTGGTCACTTTATGTGAGGAATATCTGAGACTACGGACCTTGAATTTTTATTAGCTAAAGTGATGACTTAAAAAGCTCCATGGTGGACTTGCTGTTGTGTCCCTAAGGTAGCGGCAGACTTTGCTGTGGTGCCCCTTATATGGGGGCACATTTGCCGTAGTGCCCTTATATTTTCAGCATGGACCATGGAAACTTTTGCCGTGCCCCTAATCACCTGTAGTTCGAGGCCTGTACAAACATTCCGAAGCAATGAACAAGCAATAACTTAAAGCAATGGTACTCAACCCTGGCCCTGGAGAGCCGCAGTGTCTGCTGGTTTTTGAAGTTACTCAGCACTTAATTGATTAATGAAAGCAGTTGATTACACGCTAAACTAATCTCACCTGGTGTCTTAGGTTAAAATAGGGTGGAGAAAACCAAACTAGGCATGCCCTGTGCTGTTAGCTATATTCCTGCACTAAGGGAATAATGAGCCAATCAATCAATTACCAGAAACTACCCACAAGACCCCTAGAGCCAATTAAACAGACATGCAGGTTGTGACAGCAGTCTATTTGGAAACCAAGATATGTCAATGTAGCATAGTTGTAATGCGAACAAAGAAGAAGCGCAAAGTAAAGATAAAAGTTTATAGGGCAGGGGTAGCAATCCCTGGTCCTGAAGAGCCACAGGGTGAGTCGAGTTAGGTTTAAATATGGTGAGAAAACCAAAGACACCAGGTGAGATGAGTTAAGTGCATAATCAACTGCTTTGATTCATCAATTAAGTGCTGAGTAACGTCAAAAACCAGCAGACACTGCGACTCTCCAGGACCAGGGTTGAGGACCACTGACTTAAAGAATATGGACATTAGCAGGCAATAAGCTAACAGCGGCTATTTTCTTGGGTGAACAATGGCAGATCATCATGAAACTTGCGGGGAGAGGACTACCGCAAATAATTATGAGCCAAAAACTTGAAATCTTTCAAAAATTCAAACAATGTATGTCTTCACTGCTTTTACATTTATAGCTGCCTCATGTTGCTTGGACCCTGTTCATTACCATTTTATTATTAAGTTTTTTGTTTTCTATTGTTCTTTCTAATTATTTTGTCAGTTTATTTTGTTTAATTTATTAATATACTTGTTCAGCACTTTTGTCAACTGTGATACCACAAGCTTGAATATGATTTATTGACAATAGCAGAGGAAGTTGTATACACAATATAGACACTTAGAGTTAGCACTGTCACGAGTATAAAAATATTACTTTCAAACCCTGCTCAAGCACAGCGTTTTGAGGCTTTTCCATTTTTTTCCCCCAGTCAGTAACTGTTTAGGTTGGTAACTTCAAATGCCAGAAATAATTAATCAGAGGGAAGGTATTACTTGTTCATTTAAAAACAGGTATTTCTCCACAGTTCCAAAACGCCGAGCAACAGTCAGCAGCTCCGATTTCTTCTCTCGCTCTCTTGGCAGGTTGGAGAAGAAAACCACTCGACTTTGTCTGCCTGTACCATCACGGTTGCCCTTCTGCAGCAGAAAAAGAAACTCAAGTTACAAGTTCATATTCATACTGCACTGCCTACTTCAGCAACATTATATTCAGGTTTATTCCTCCATTGAGAATTTGGAGGCAACTGCTGACATGGAAATACACAGTTCAATATGATCAGGGTTCATGAACCTACCACTTGAAACCACCAGGATACCGGCACCACTCCAACATGGTGCAAATCTTTCAACAATTACACAATCTATACAGAAAAGCAAAACCCCAAAAAAAATCTTACATCTGAAGAGTGCATTCATGCACAGCAGATCATTCATATAGCCAATGGCAATCATCACAAATTTTACTTTTACACCAGAGCATGTACAGTGCCAAATAAGAATGACCTAAATCACGCAGCGTAATATCTCAAAACTACTATCCATTCCGAAATGCCGCCATAGTCTCCTTTCATTTTTACAGATGGCTGTCAGAGTTGCAAGAAGGAAAACTGTTCGCAATGATGCCGCCTGAAGTTAAAGGAGTACTCCCATGTTTTGGGCAAAATACCCATTTCTGACTTACCCAGACAAAAACAAGATGTTTAATTCCATTTTCACCTCTATCTATATATCAACTGATTTGGTTCCTAGGGGTAGCTAAAGACCTGAAGTCCATAAGCATTATCAGTCTAGATCTGTCGAAGTGAAAAAAATAAACCCTACAGCAACTCCAAAGCAGTCTTATTTATACCCAATATATCATATGTAATTCAAAACACACATTTTGGATTGTTTTTAAGTGAAAGTCTGAAGAAAAGTTCAACGGTCGGAACTATAACCGCTGAACACTTGTATCCGTCCATTCAACTTTATGATTTTGCATGGGTAGATCTGGCACAAAGTGTGCTCCCTGACTGATATACAAAACTCAGCTGACCAGCTAGGTAGCTCAAAACATTATTTCTGATCACAGACATGAGAGGATGAAGATGATTTTCACAGGACAATGAAACAGAATAAGGATGTTAATGATTACGTATTAATCAATTAATTGGCGTAAAGAATTTAACCGATTAACAAGTAGATCAGAGGGACCTAATAGCTGCGACCTGGCCTAGCATCCGTCACGTGGCCTAGTGTCCATGACTGGTGGTTAGATATACCTCTGTACCAAGAAGCTTGTTGTAAGATTTAATAGCCATCAATCAAGTTAAACTCGAGTTATGGTGCGAAAACTGTGAAATCGGGGCAAAAACTTCTAAAATATAGGCTACAGAGATACACGTTATAAAAAATCCAATTCGCATATGAACACCTTGAGTTCCCTCAAAACGAATCAAGGAGTCGATTACTCAACTCATGCCCATCTCTAAAAGAGTATATGTCAAATAGAATGAAATATTGTGACAGCTTTGAAGTAGCTGTGAAGTTTATTTTTTCACATTGACAAAGCTAAGGACTTCTAAAGACCTCAAATCTATATGCACAGATAAAACAAAATGCTACCCATAGGAAACAAATCGCTGGATGTAGCGGTGGAAATAGTTTCAAACATCTTGTCTCAATATGGTTCTGCTGCACCAAAAATGTGGGAGCACTCCTTTAAAGTGAGTGGTGACAGTTCTTGGACAGACTGATTCTCAAGACTCGATGCAGTTAAGACATGAGAGTTAGCTAACGTCAGAAAACGTTCTGTACTATCAGAAAATTAAGACTTTCCCCCAGAGGCTGGTGCAATTCAGCTAGCTATGCCATATCAAAAGGGAGATGATCTACATAACATACCAAAGGCTAGCATCATGCAGTCAAGGGAGCTTTGTTAAAGGGCTAAGCACCAACTGCAAACAGTATGCTTTGAGGGCTCATGAACAAAAAAAGATAGCATTTAGGAAAAGGTATATGACTGAGCTTATGGAATGCATAACTCCACACAACACCCAAACCAACAAAAGACCACAGCAACTTCAATTAATGTGCTCAGACAATGCATGAAATTATTAATAAACAAAAGGAGCACTTGCTTACTTTGGTTATCAACATTTTCTAATGCACAAGGGCTCTTATGAATTGCAGTGAACCTACCAGAACAAATTCAAGTTCATCAATAGATCTCAGGGCACGAAATGCAGTAAATCAATTTCTCCGTTCAGACAGTTAGTGACCCCCTTACCTCAAGGGGGAAGGGTTCCCATGACAGTGACACACTGATTGGTTTTCCATGCATTGAGGGGGGCTTCTGCTGATAGCAATTCACAAAGGCAGCAGCTTCTTCAGGACTTTGCATTTCCAAGTATGCCTTTAAGGCAGATAAACAGATGTAGACAGATGATCACATTTTCTGAGTGTGAAAATATCTAATACATAAATGATGATTAAAAAAAAAAAAAAAAAAATCACAGGAGGACAAGCAGGTCCCAAAAAGTTCAAGTGCCCGCCAAAGATCAGATGCACGTACTGATGCACACGCAAAGGGACGTACAGACAGGGTATAGATCATTAGTTCCCCAACCTACCCTGTGGTTGGCAGGGAACTGATAAATCATCACAAAATATGGAAGCAGTGAGTAACAGTTATCTGGCTGGAATGCATCAACCAAAACAGCCAGAAAAAACAAGAAACATCTAATTTTATACTGGGACTGCGTCAAGTATTCCCACTGGTGATATTACTGGTGAAGAAAGACGGGTGTTGCAAACAGCATTCATCCTCATCAATTCAGTCACTCAACCTCAAAACAGCAAGTGAAACTTGATTTCTTACTGTGCCTACCTTATTGAGGCGTACCAAATGCTGACACACCATTCCAAATGGTTGGGCGAGTGACAGTAACTTGTTCAATACGATAGGTTTCCCTTGACTTTCAGCCACAACGATTCTAGTTCTCATCTAGGAGAAGAAAATTTCAATAAGAATAGATATTTCAGATATACTCAACCACAGCATTGTTTATTTTTACCCATATTTTAATGTCATCAATGAGATATAATGCAGTAATAGGTCAGATGAAAATGAAGGTTTGGTTAAAGATTTCCAATAAAAGCAAGACTGATTCTGGACGCCCTCGAGTTACCTTGAAGCAAACAAAAATATAAGAATGAAAACATGCCAGTCATTATACAAATATAATTGCTCATCCAAGAGGTGTAATACATTGACCATAGAGGCGTGCAATTATTTTTGTACAATCCCAATTCCAAAATAGTTGGGACAAAGTGTAACTTGTGAATAAAATCAAAATGCAATGACTTTCAAATCACACCAGCCAGTATTTTATTCACAATAGAACAGATATAACATATCAAATGTTGAAACTAAAAAATTTTACAATTTTATCCACAAAGTGAGCTCATTTTAAATTTTATGGCAGCTACAGGTCTCAAAAAAGTTGGGACAGGGGCCTGTTTACCATGGTGTAATATCCCCTCTTCTTTCTTACACTGACAGGAGGCGTCTGGGGATTGAGGAGACAAGTTTCTTGAGTTTAGCCATTGGAATTTGATCCCACTCTTGTTTAATGCAGGCTTTCAGCTGCTGGATAGTTTTGGGTCTCCTTGAAAAGACTTTTTGTTACATGATGCGCCAAATGTTGTCAATTGGTGAAAGATCAGGAATGCAGGCAGACCAGTTCAGCACACGGACTCTTCTACTATGAAGCCATGTTGTTGTAATAGCTGCAGTATGTGGTTTTGCTTTGTCCTGCAGAAATACACAAGGCCTTCCCTGGAATAGATGTCATCTGGAGGGGAGCATATGTTGCTCTAAAACCTTTATATACCTTTAAGCATTCATGGTGCTTTTTAAAACATGCAAGTGTCCAACACCATATGCACTAATGCATCCCTATACCATCAGAGATGCTGGCTTTTGAACTGAACGCTGAGAACAGGAGGGATAGTCTTTTTCCTCTTCAGCCCAGAGGACACAAGGCCCATTATTTCCAACAAGAATGTCAAATTTGGACTCATCTGACCACAGGACACTTTGCTACAGTCCATTTTAAGTGAGCCTTGCCCCACAGAACATGGCAGTGCTTCTGGATTATGCTCAACAATTGCTTCCTTTTTGCATGACAGAGGTTTAGGTGGCATCTGTGGATGGCACAGTAGACTGTGTTTACAGACATTAGTTTCTTGAAGTATTCCTGGGCCAATTTAGTAATGTCAATGACAGAATCATGCCGGTGAGTGAGGCAGTGGTGTCTGAGGGCCAGAAGATCACGGGCATTCAGTAAAGGTCTTCAGCCTTGTGCCTTACACACAGAGATTGTTCAAGTTTCTCTGAATCTTTTGATGATATTATGCACCATCAATGATGAGACATTCAAAGCCTTTACAATTTGACATTGAGGAACATGGTTTTAAAAGTATTCCACAATTTTTTCACGCAAGCCTTTACTGGTTGGAGAGCCTCTGGCCATCTTTAATTCTGAGAGACTCTGCCTCTCTAAGACATCCCTTTTATAGCCAATCATGTTACACACCTGATGCCAGTTAACTTAATTACAAGCTAAATGTTTTTAGCTGATTCTCTAAAATATTACCTGCTTTTTCAGCCCTTATTTGCCTATGTCCCAATTTTTTTGAGACCTGTATCAGCACAAAAATTTGAAATAAGCCAATTATGTGGATAAAAATGTAAATGGTCTTTTAAGTGGATATTTATCATGTGAACGCCTCCAGCGCATTTATTTCGCAACAAAAATGCAATATTCGTGCATCGCAAAATTTCATGGTTTATCAGGCTAGTGGCGGGGATAAAATCCATATTTTTCAAGGCACTGCTCTGAAATTTACCATAGCATCAGTTTGTTATGTTCTATACAATGACATAGCCATTTTTGGGTAGGTAGAGACAAGGTGTATTTATGATCCGTCTGCCAGGCAGGGTCTGCCACCCATTTCTAAAATTCTATGACCAGATAATTTTTCAAAATATTTTCTTATGAAAATACCCAGAATGAGTATGTCATAGTATAGCTAGTGATATTAGCTACAAAACAAAAAAATTGCAGGAAAATATGGTATTGTTTCTAAGATATTGTTGCCACAAGATTTCAAATTTTTCGCCAATAATGTACAGTCTTCACAGTAACAAACTTATTAAATTTGATTACAATCAAATTCCATTCTGAGCTTTTTTCATTTGACAATTTTTGTGCGTTTTTTTTAATGTTAAGTACTTAAATTGATTGAACCCAGGCCTGACCCCTTAAAATGCGTTGCTTCGAAACAACTGAAATTTCCATTGCTATATGCCAGAGTGCGCGTTTGTTCCATTTCGCTTCATTGCTATGAAAGAACTGCGGTTTCCACAGTATTATATAGGGCCACTAACATGGCAGATCTCCCATTGTACCTTCTTCCTTTTCTCATAATAACCAAATTTTGACTGTAGTATCAGTGAACTGAAACAAAGAATGCAATGCTAAAGTACCCTCGGCCGTATGGGCATAAGACAAGGAATTACAACATATAAAGGTTTTTTTCCATGTATGCTCATGTAACACAATGTGTTTAATACTTTCATGCTTGAGAGTTTCAAGAGAGAAAAGGAAGACCGAGCTAATTGTCCAATTTCATCTAGGACCTGGAAGGTTTTATGGAAAGAGTGGAACAGGACAACTGGGACTTAACATCGTTTGGCATTCAGAATTTGAAGTCTGACATGATGCGCAGTCATCAAAATTTGATGTTATGTTGAAGGTGACTGAACAGTTTGGTTGATAATGTTGCCAAATCAAATTGTTATTAGAAGGTATTTAAAGTAGGTGAAGGCCATGTAGCTTCCATGTCCTCCAACCTGATCATCCAGTGAGTACACCTTATGAATTTGACATAGCAACACCACAAAATGTCATGGTAGTGCAAAGGCGTAATGAAAGTAACACTGTTCAGAAACAATGTGACCTTTTGACCCCATTAACCAGGTGAAGGTCGTGCACCTTTAATGTTCTGCAAGCTGATCATCCAGATTATACACTGTAAATTTTACACGGCTACATCAAAAATAGTGGATGTAATCAAGGAAACAGTGTTCACCAGGAATGTGACCTGTGAATTTCATGACGCTGACATTAATAGGAAAGGAGTTATTGTGTACACAGATGGACAGACCGAAGGACAGATGGACGCAAGGTCTTCGCAATACCCAATGGCCATAAGTTGGCCTTGAATAAAAATGCCGTCGGGAGTCTATTTTGGCCTTCAATTATGCTGTTTGTAACCTTCTGACTGAAAGTGCCAGTTAAAATATAGCCTAGAATTAAATTATGGCCAATTACAGTATATCACAAAATTGAGTACACCAGTCACATTTCGACAATTAATTGATTATATCTTTTCAAGGGACAACATTACAGAAATGAAATTTGAATAGATTCTAGAGCAGTCATTGCACAATATGTGTAGCAGAAAAGATATACTGCTCTGTCCAAATAACTGAACAGTCATTATTTCCGAAATGGGTGGCGACAAAAGTGTGTACACACCCCAATTGGTAATGGTCAACCAAGCGATGAAACGTGTCTTATTCATCACGTTCATGCTTTTGTCTGTTTGACTGAGCAATATGAGGTTGTGTAACATGTTGAAGGTTTAAATTGTGGTGCTTTGGGTGCAATGCTCTCATTCTGGTCACTGGATGGTCAACATGGCACCTCATGGTAGGAACTCTGAGGATCTGAAAAAGAGCATTGTTGTTCTCCATAAAGATGGTCTCAGTCACAAGAAGATCAGTGAAACCATGAAACTGAGCTACAGCACGGTGGCCAAGGTCATTGAGCGGTTTTCCAAGACAGGTTCTACTCTGAACAGGCCTAGTCAGGGTCGACCAAAGAGGTTGCGTCCTCATGCTCAGCGTCAGGTGCACAAGATGGCTTCAGAAAATAGATGCAGGAGTGCTGGCAGCAATGCTAATGAGGTTGCAGCAGTGGGAGAACAGCCTGTCAGTGCTCAGACCATACAACATGTACTGCACCAAGTCGGTATGCATGGCCGTCGGCTAAGATGGAAGGCTCTTCTGAAGCTAGCCCACAAGAAAGCCTGAAAACAGTTTGCCGAAGACAAGCAGTCCAAGAAAATGAACCACTGGAACCGTGTTCTGTGGTCTGACAAGACCAAGATTAACTTGTTCGGCTCAAATGCGGTCCAGTGTGTGTGGCGGTGCCCTGCAGGAGTACCAAGACAAGTGTGTACTGCCTACAGTGAAACATGGTGGTGGCAGCATCATAGTCTGGGGTTGCATGAGTGCTTCTGGTCCTGAGTAGCTGTGCTTCATTGATGGAATAATGGATTCCCAACATGTAGTGTGACATTGTGAAGCAGAACACGATGCCCTCCCTTCGAAAACAGCGGTTTTCTGACATGATAACGACCCGAAACAAGATGACATCTGCCTTCCTGAACAAGCTGAAGGTGAAGGCGATGGTGTGGCCAAGTATGTCTCCAGACCTGAATCCCACTGAGCACCTGTGGGGCATCCTCAAGAGGAAGGTGGAGGAGCAGCAGGTGTTCAACATCCACCAGCTCAATGATGTTGACATGGAGGAGTGGAGAAGGATCCCAGCAACAACTTCTGCAGCTCTGGTGAATTCCATGCCTAGGAAAATCAAGGCAGTGCTGGACAACAATGGCGGTCAAACTAAATGTTGACACTATGCACACAATTTGGCATGTTGACTGTGAGGTGTACTCACTTTTTTTGCCACCCATTTTGAAAATGGTGACTGTTTGTTCAGTTATTTGGACAGTGAAGTAAATTTACACTGCTACACATATTGTACAATGACTATTCAGGTTTCATTTCTGTAACATTGCCCCTTGAAAAGATATAATAAATTAACTGTCGAAATGTAAGGGGTGTACTCACTTTTGTGAGATACCGTAACAAAATTTCAAAAGGCTGTGTTTGCAACTACTGCATAGGTTTGTATTTATCATAAAATAATGCTCATCATAAGGACATCCTTCAACCAATCACAAGTGAGTAGTCAAACGGGAAAGGATACCTTTGGTGCAGTTAGGAGCGGCATCTTTGTGTTTGACATTCCAGAACCTTTAAATAAGATGAAAGACACATATGAGTAATGAGGATAAATTATATTTCCAAACGGTTATCCCCATTACCCAAAATCACTGCAAAGAAAAAGTATAAAACATGGGTTACCCCAGTCTGAGTTCATCCTTCCTCTTTGTAATCCCATGGGTGCAGGTCCCAGGAGTCCATCAGAGCGGCGATCGCCATCCAGTGAACCCAGCCCTGACCTGCAAGAAAAAAAAAAAAAAATTATATATTATATATTTTATATATGTATACAACCCCAATTCCGAAATAGTTGGGACAAAGTGTACATTGTGAATAAAATCAAAACACAATGACTTTCAAATCACACCATCCAGTATTTTATTCACAAAAGAACAGAGATAACATGGCAAATGTTAAAACTGAGAAATTTTACAATTTTATCCACAAAATGAGCTCATTTCAAATTTTATGGCTGCTACAGGTCTCAAAAAAGTTGGGACAGGGGCCTGTTTACCATGGTGTACCATCCCCTCTCCTTTTTAACACAGAGTGGAGGCATGTGGGCATTGAGGAAACAAGTTTCTTGAGTTTAACCATTGGAATTTGATCCCACTCTTGTTAAATACAGGCTTCCAGCTGCTGGAGAGTATTGGGTCTCCTTTGACGAACCTTTCATTTAATTATGCGCCAAATGTTCTCAATCGGTGAAATATAAGGACTGCAGGCAAGCCAGTTCAGCACATGGACTCTTCTACTATGAAGCAATGCTGTTGTAATAGCTGCAGTATGTGGTTTTGCATTGTCCGGCTGAAATACACACAGCCTTCACTGGAATATATGTCCTTTGGAGGGGATCATATGTTGCTCTAAAACCTTTATATACCTTTCAGCATTCATGGTGCTTTTCAAAACATGCAAGTGTCCAACACCATATGCACTAATACATCCCTATACCACCAGAGATGCTGGCTTTTGAACTGAACGCTGATAACAGGAGGGATAGTCTTTTTCCTCTTCAGCCCAGAGGTCCATTATTTCCAACAAAAATGTCAAATTTGGACTCATCTGACCACAGGACACTTTGCTACAATCCATTTTAAGTGACCCTTGGCCCACAGAACACGGCAGCGCTACTGGATTATGCTCAACAATTGCTTCCTTTTTGCATGACCAAGATTTAGGTGGCATCTGTGGATGGCACGAAGGACTGTGTTTACTGACAGTGGTTTCTTCAAGTATTCCTAGGCCCATTTAGTAATGTCAATGACAGAATGTGTCAATGTCAATGTGTCCCAACATTTTTAAGACCTGTTCCAGCCAGAAAATTTGAAATAAGTTCATTTAGGATAAATGATAGTGGATAGAAATGTAAAATGTCTTAGTTTCAACATTTGAAATGTTATCTATTTTCTACTGTAAATAAAATATTGGCTCCTGTGATCTGAAAGTCATTGCAGTTTGATTTTAGACACAATTTACACTTTGTCCCAACTATTTCAGAATTGGGTTTGCAAAAAAAAAAAAAAAAAAAACATAAATAGATAAAAATATATATATATATATATATATATATATATATATATATATATATATATATATATATATATATATATAAATATATATATATCAGTGCTGGTGAAGGAAAACCATTATTTTCAAAGTGTGTACATACTTTAACCAGTAGATCAGAGGAATCTAATAGCTGCGACCTGGCCTAGCATCCGTCACGTGGCCTAGTGTCCATGACTGGTGGTTTCTTGTACAAGTGTTACCTCGAAATTGGCAAATGACCTTGAAAATCAATAGGGAACCTTTCTTGTTGTAAGATTTAATAGCCATCCATCAAGTTAAATTCGAGTTACGGTGTGAAAACTGTGAAATCGGGGCAAAATCGACACTTTTTTGACCGGTGTGACCTTGGGATTCGACAGATGACCTTGAAAATCAATAGGGAACCCCTCCTCTATACCAAGAAGCTTGTTCTAAGATTTCATAGCCATTCATTGAATTAAAGTTGATTTACGGTGCAAAAACCATCAAATCGGGCAAAATTGACCATTTTTTTTTTACCCGTGTGACCTTGGGATTTGACGGACGACCTTGAAAAACAATAGGGAACACCTCCTCTATGCCTAGAAGCTATTTCCAAAATTTCATAGCGATCCATGACTTCTAACTGGAGTTACAGCGCGAAAACCCGCAAACAAGGTTGTGACCTCTGTGAACTTGACCTTTGACCTCGACCTTGTGCATGGACATCACTTTGGTGAAGGTCAATAACTCCTGAAAATTTTATGATGATACGACGACAGGAACATGGTGAAAAAGGTGTCGGACGGACAGACAGGCGGACAGACAAGCGTTTTTAGAGCTGCTTGGTCGCAGCGAAAAAATACTAAAAAGGCAATGCCAACTAGATAACTCGGTCGCAACAGGGGGCGGGTCGTGCATATACCCGATCCCCAAATTTCGCTGGTAGCCATATTCGGAATCCGAAATTCGCAAAAATTGGTCTTGAACATTGTCCAATCAATATCTTCGCCTGTGTGAAATTTGGAGAAATTCCTGTAATAATTGTGGCTTCCAGAGCCCAGAACAGAAAATCTCTGCGGCGGCAGCCCCGGAACTAAACCGTAGTATCTTCCGACTATCGTCGTTGGGGAGATACAATAAAAATAATTTACATTACTATGTTCCCCAACAACCTGATTAAATCCAACTGCTTCAAATGCCAAGCCATATAGAAATGAAAAAGGTACACTCACATTCTGTTTGAATCCATGTGAGGGTCCCACTCTGGATACCTGGAAAATGTAATGACAAATGTTTCCATTGTTGTGTTTTGTCAGTATTTTTGAAGTTCTTCCTGAAAACACATTGGGTCCAGAATTCCACTCTCCATACCAACCGTTCCATTCCTGAGCTTGGAATCATTTTGTATATGCCAAGTAATCAATTTTTTATTCGTTACTGAGAGATCGTTTTCACACATGATTTTTAAGACCCAATTTTAGCCTTCATTACGCCACTTTACCAATAATACGCCCCCCTTTAGCAAAAGAACCAGTGTTTTAAGTGACCAGAGAAACCACTCCAAAGCAAAAACTAAAAAATACCTTTCTTTCAGTTGCTACACCATCTAGCATTTATGAAGTCATACTGGAAAAATGCTGTTGACATTGCAGGAACGGGAAAAACAACAAGAGAAGTACTGGTACTCTTGTCCCTACAAAAGTTCACTGAAATTTTTACCCAATTCCCATGAGAACTGGTTGACTTATTGCATTTTTTAGGAAGGTAAATTTGGCCGAAAAGCTGGTAGAACAGGAGTGGCCACATTGTCATCAGAAAAACAGGATTACTCTTATGTATCAAGTCATTCACAACTAAGTTTATCCAATTCCCATGAAAACAGTATGACTAATTGTACTTGGAAATGTAGTTTTATACAATGGTGGCATTACAATAAAATTAAGAGCCATTAAATTCAGTAAGGTTCCCTCTCTTACAACAGGAATGTTGGCAGCAGAGTTGACAGGATTCTTATTAACAATTCAAATTATTCAAATTCAAAAATTCAAAGTTAGCCCTGGTGTTGGCGGTTGGGTAGCACACATCACCTCTATACACCAGAAACAATAACAGAGGGTTTGGCATGATTTCCATCAAGTGCACTCCAGTCAACGCATTTTGAAAATGTAAAATTTGTTAAATGTTAAATGTTAAAGTGGTGGCACAACAGGAATTGTTCCAGAGCAACAATAACTTCCTCCTCTATGCACCAGGAATGTTCAAAGCAGATCTGACCTCATTTTCATTAATCAAGCAATTTCCAAAAATGAAAAGCTCTGCCTCATGGTGGTGCTACAGCAAATGTCAAATTATATTTTGGGAATATAATTATGGCTTCAATCGGGCCAATAACATACTTTTTGAAAACTTACCAGTCAGTTAATCTGCAAGATGAAGCTCATTTCATGCGTGAAACAGCCAAGGAAATAATGATTTCATGCCAAGATGTGCATACTGTACAAACCTGGTTTAACCAGGAAAGAACGCAAAGATCATCCAGATGCACCACCAAGCAACAAAAAAAAAAAAAAAAAAAGTCTTGAGTCTTAGAAACTGATGCATCACAGGTCCTCAGTTTCATTTAACAGCACCCACCAAGTATTAGCATCGGCAGCAGTGACAAGACCAATGCAGGATTCTGGTCTACCAGAGCTTCAAAAAAAGTGCCAGGTTCTCAAACTGGCAAACAAAAAACCTTGTTAGCTTTGTCCTTGGCCAACAAGACCAGTGTCCTGGAGCAGTCTCATCTCTGTTGGAAATGCAGATGTGGGGCATGTTCTATTCAATGATGCAGCAAGCCGAGGACCCCCAAGACCTCTGCTGCACAAACCAGAGATCCTGATCATTTTAATTTTTCTGGTGCAGCATTTGGCCAATCACTTCTCTTTCCATTACTCCAACATCCAGTTTGTGCTCTTTATGCAAGACAGTACAGATAGGCTTCATATTTAAAATATCTGTCTGATTATTTCAACCCGGAAGCCTTTTACTAATGGGATGCTGGATGACAGTTAAGTTCAATGATGTCAAGAATTTCCCATTCTTCCCCGACCTTCGTCAAAATCACAGGGAACTGGAACGTGCAGCATTTGTACAGTAGCGTGCAGTGATGATTATACACCACCACTTTCCTCTAAAAGAGGTCCTATTATATCACTTATTTATAGTTTTTTGGTGAAAATGTATTGAAAAATATTATTGTAGGCAATGAGTATGAAAAAAAAATCATTCCCAAAAGTATTGAGGTGAAAAAATTGCAAATAAACAATTACATTGAAAAAATCAATTTTTTATAACCAAAGGTTTTCACAAGTTTTATTTTTGGAATCTTGCATAGCATGATGCATGTTTGAAGGCTCATTCCATGATTATTGATGCTAAAAATATTTGTTTAAACTGGTTTCAGGCAATTATTCTGCAAAATTACTTCTGATGGCCAGTTGTTCCAGTGCATAAAATGACATGAACTTTCTGCAGTGTTACAGTGTTAAACACGATGGTATAACAGAAGGAGCGCTCTGACATTGTTCATAGCCATATTGTGGCCTTAATATGCTGAAGACATTAAATGCTGCCATAGCACAGTAAGAAACACCATCAAGCATTTCAAAGAGACCAGTTTACTGAAAACTAGTGGCAATAGAGAAATTAAGTGCCACTGATGTTCATTATCTGTGTACAACAAGGGAGATTAAAAAATGTATAAATAAATGGATAAAAATTGGCGGCAGACAGCACAACACCTCCGTGATATTATCTGTCTCAGAAGTGAAGAGATGAAAGTGTCAAGATCTAATACTTCCAGACACCTGTAAGAAAATGGTTTGACTGGTTGTGTTGCTGCCAAGAGTGAGCAACATCAAAAACAGACTTGAGTTTGCCAAGAAAAACAAGGATTGGACACCAATGGACTGGGAAAAGTCCTTTGAACTGATGAATCAAAATTTGAAATTCTCTCAGCCCAAGTTACAGAATGTTAAAAAAAATGACTGCTTAACCCCTTCAATAAAATATGGGAGGTGCCAGAGGTACCATTATGGTTTTTGGTTCAGTCTGCTTGAAAAGAGCCAGTGATCTCATAAAAAAAAAAATAATAAAAAAAATCAAGAGAATCATGGATCAAAAGAAGTATCACAACATTCTTGTGAGGCACGCATTGCCGTCTGAGAGGAGACCAAGTGGTCAGGGATCTCATTTTCAACAAGATAATTACCCTAAACACACTTCCAAGTTGTGCAACAATTGTCTCAGTCAGAAAGAAACATCTGGTGATATTGAAGTTATGATTTGGCCTACTCTAAATCCAAACCTTAATCCAATTGAGCAAATCTGTTGGTACATCAAAAGAAACACTTCAGAATGAACTTCAAATCATATGGAACGGTTCAGTAAGTAAGGACATAAAAAACAAAAAATGGCACGCTGTCGCGAGCGGGACCCCTCAGCTTTCCGTTTGCCCAGCCGTGGCGACCATATTGATAATCGATGGGACAGAAATCGATAGGGAGCTTCCTCTAACCACCCCTACCATACCACCGGAAAATGAGAGCATCTGGCCAAGGAGTTTTTCAGCCATTGCCCGGAAACGAGAATTTAACGGACAGACAGAAGGACGCCACTCACGACGACAATACCCCTCCACAGCGTTCGCCAACTGAGGGGTAAAAAGAAAACTATGCCTGAAAGATTAAATGCTGTAATCAAAGCAAAGGTTGGCCACACTAGATATTGACTTTTTCTCTCAAAGACATTTTTATTTTTGTTTTTACCATACATTATCTTCTTACTTATTTGCATCTAAATGATCCAACATTATATGAAATAAATACTAGAATAGTACTTGGTTTCTGATTCATCTTCATTTTGTTAAGCGTGTAATCATCACTGCACACCACTGTACAAATGTATCAATGACTTATGAAAACCAGATCATAAGCACCTGCACAAACAAATTGACTGACTCAAAAATCACACCCAAACAGAACCATTCAAAACCGACTGCCATTTACAAATGTTTAAACTGAGGAGAAATGTTATCACCAAATCAGGCACAGACAGTAAGAAAAAAAGGCCTTAAGACTTCATAAAAACTGAATTTATAGAAATGGCACCAGACAGATGTACAAGGCATAGTTTCTACATTCCATAGAGTTAGTGTGCAATAATATTTTTCTTGTATTGTAACATGAAAGTATACTGATGCAATTTGATTTTAAGAATTCCCCCCAAACCCACATTCCCTCTAACTATTCTATGGGAGGAACAGCTTCAGGTTTACATTCTGTTGCCATGAAAAAAATGGCCTACATGCTCAAAGATGAGAAGACTTACATCTGCAAAAGCTGCCTGCGGGTTTCTGCATGGCGCAATCCATTTGTGTGCTGGGTCCACTCCTGCAATATGAAATTATGCCAAAATAATTTGCAAATAAATATTCCACATTGCACAGGGAACACTGAATTATATAACACAATAATAAAGAAATTCCATCATAAACCCATCATTTCCTCTACTTTAAAGAATGATCTTAATATTTTCATCAATACAACAGAACAATCTAAGGACGTATTCACACCTACGCTGTTTGGTCCGCACCAAACGACCAAACGAAACAAATTTTATTTGGTCCGAACCTTTTGGAATGGTTGGAATACAACCGGCGAACTCTGGTCCGGACCAAACAAGTGGACCGAGACCGAGCTGAAAAGGTCGGACTCGGTCTGGACCAAAGGAACGCTGGTGCGGATCTTTTGTAGGTGTGAAAGCGAAACGCACCAAAATGAAAAAAATAAAAAAAACATTTGGTCTATCGAACTTTCCTGGTCTGAATACACCCCAAAATAAATCCTGGGAATTCAATTAAAAAAAACAAATTGGTAGGAATCACCATGGAGCATGGCACATAATCAGATGAATCACAACACTAGATACAATTTCAAAATGAACAACCCAATTTTATATTGACGTATATAAAAAGCCTTTAGCCAACTCGGCGGGGGGTGGGGGGGTGTTGTAGTTCACACTGAAGAAAAAAAAGCCCTAATTACCTCAATATCATCTAAGGCACTTGCAGCCCTTGAACAAAAAATGTTTTATAACAGCAAATGCGATGCCATCACTAAGAAAACTGACTTCCCTCTGGTTTAGACTCTGCCACATATACTCCCAAATTCATATTTTCCACAGCTCCAAAGGAACGTATACGTTCAGAATGATCAAGTTACTGCCAACACCGAATAAAAAATGCTCCATCCCTGGACTCAAAAAATCGTTTTGTGTGGGTTTGGGTTTGTAGAAAAACTGCTGAGCCAAGAGCAGCTAAAGCTGTGGAATAGCATCCACAATACAAGTGGACCAAACAGAAATACGAAGTCTTGTAGTATGTGGTTCCAAAAGAATAAAGGACCAATTGCAATGCTGCTAAAAGAGTGAGGGAATGCCTTGTCAATTTGTTTCCAAATAAAAAGTCAAAACCATGAAGCGACACATCATTGTGTGTTTGAAAAAAAAAAAGGGTCCCCAAGGGAGAGGGGTTTGGATATTAAAGGATGACCGATTGTATCAAGTCAATTTTTAACTGTAGAAAACCGACCAATCCAGACTAGTCCATTTAAAGAGGGAATTGCTTAAGTCTTTGCTAATGGTACAAGTGTTTTTGCTTACAGTAGTACTCAATTATTCTATTGAAAAGTTAATCCCGTGAAAATCCATAATCGCTGATGCATCGTAGCCTTTTAGTTTGGCTAGGCAGTCAGTAAGCAAAGCATCTCTGATATTCTACAGTGTGCTTTTTTCCAAAAAGTATCCAAAACTCTGAGGGTACTTTAAAGAAACAAAGAAAGTGCAGTCCAATGTATTGTAAGAATCTTGATGTGGAAAAAAAACAGGGGGAAAGAAATTGTTAAATTTTACCAATGAAACTACCACAGGAATAATTTTAAGGGCATGACTGATGAAATTAGAAGATTCAGACCATCCACTTCATTCAGTTAAGTAATACGGAGAGTAACGATTAATGGTGCTGTGCAGTGGCAGTGTTTGAATCATTTCCAAAAATTTATTGCTGCTCAAAGAAACCATTGGGAGACATCTTACAGGAAAAGTAGTCAATTAAAATACATCAGTTGATATGTGCCCAAAACAACTTATGAAAAATATACACTCACTCAAGAATTCAAGAGTTTTCCATATACGGTCTCTTTCAAGAGGTAAGCATGAAAGCACAGCAAACAAAGTACTCACCATCATTGAATGGACATCAAAATCGCAAAGAGAGCACACGTGTGGGAACATGTGAGGCATGACCCCCAGGTAGTCCTGCACTTTGCCCTGGGAGGGAGAGCCCATCCTTTTCTGCAGAAAGCCACTGTCAGATGTTGAGGAAGGACCCATTCCAAGGTCTCCATAGCGGTCACGGGAAACCCCTGTATATTGACGGTCTCTACTCATGCCGCCACCACTGTTCTCACCGCAGTAGCTCCGAGATGGACCATCCTGCATAGAACCATAGCCAGAGTCCATTTGCTGGCCATGGGCTCGCCCACCAGAACTGCCCATGCGGCCAGGTGGGACATCCTCCCAGTCACGAGAAGTTCTGAACGAATGCTCAGTAGAGATGGGGGGCAGATCCCTGGAGTTACCGCCCATGCGCCGGCCAGCCTCCAACTTGCGGTTCTTCAGCTGCATGATAAGCTGTGGCAAGGTCTCTAGACTGATATTTTCCTCAGGGATTTGTGCCAGTGCATCTATGTCAGCGGGAGAGAGTCCCAGGCTGTGAAAGAGTTTCACGGTGTTGGAACGGTTTCTGCCGTCCCCACCACCCGAAACTGAAGACATGCCATGAGAGGGCCTGGAAGAGGGGCCGAGGAGGGGGCGCCGGTCATTCATGCTGAAATTGAGGGTCTCAGCAGCAGCCAGGAGACCCCGTCCCACAGCAAAGCCTTGATGAGCACCGTCAGAGCGGTTCCTCTGGGACATTGTTGCTCAAAGGTAGCACAGGTACTAAAAGCTGAATGGCACAAGAATGGGTAAAGGCTGGGAACTTCTCTCTTTTTCTAATTCTCCAAGGGGAGAGGGCTGGGACAGTTAAAGGAGGGAGAAAAAAAAAACAAAAACAAACTTAGTCCAAGAAAATTTCTGCTTCAATTATTATTCTTCTCTATGGGGAAAAACTAATTCATTGGGTAGCAAAAATTTGGGCACCCCTGGTTTTAATGTCTGTCACAATTAATCTCCAAGTGATTGAAAGCAAACCTGAACACTAAATGCCACAAAGTTAAACATGACCTTTCTGTAAACTTAAAAGCAAGGTTTCTTTTTATTTTTGCGTTTTTAAATGATGCAAATTCCAGGGTTGATCGATATATTTTGAAGTAACTCCACGCTTTCTAAAGTATCCGACTGTGGTGGTTGTTGCATTTGGTGTTAAAAACCATGTGTTCCTCAAAACAGTTGACCAAGGATGTCAAAATCAAGATAATTCACTTCAACCAACAAGGAGAGGGCTACAAAAACCTCACAACTTTTCAAACTACACATTTCTACGGTCAGAAACATCGCAAGAAAATGGAAAATAAATAGAACAGTTGAAGCCAAGGCAAGATCTGGAAGACCAAGAAAAATTTCAGATACAATGGCCCGAGATCTGGTGAGATATGCTCAGAAGAACCCAAACATCGCTGCAAGAAAGAGTAGCAGACACAGGTCCAGTAGTTCATAGGACAACAATACAGCATACCTTAAACAACAAAGACCTACATGGCAGAGTAGCAAGAAAGAAGCCTTTCCTACAACTTTAACACAAAATTAAGCGTCTGAAGTATGCAAAAGAAAACCTTGAGAAACCTCAAGCCTATTGGAATAATGTATTTCGGACTAACGAAACCAAAATTGGACCTTTTGGTCACAACTGAAGATGGTATTTTTAGAGAAAAAAGGGTGAGGCATTTGTAGAGAAGAACAGGTTGCCAACTGTTAAGCATGGATGTGGACCCATAATGCTTTGGGGTTGTGTAGCAGCTGGGGATACAGGCAATATTGTGCGGGTGGAAGGAAGAATGGATTCACCAAATATCAAGACATTCTAGAGGCTAATGTTCAAAGCTCAGTCCAGAAATTGAAGAGTCATTGGGTATTCCAGAAAGACAATGACCCGAAGCATACCTCAAATTCCACCATGAAGTACCTCCAGGAAAGACGGATGAAGGTTTTGTAATGGCCATCACAGTCCCAAGACTTAAATATTACTGAAAATCTGCAGAGAGAACTCAAACATGGCGGGCATGCAAGGTGGCCGAAGAATATTTCTGAGCTAGAGGTGTTCGGACAGGAAGAATGGGGAAACATTCCAAGGACAAGAATTGAAAGACTCAGCTGGCTACAGGAAGCATTTGCAAGTTGTTATAGCTGTCTGAGGAGTTACAAAGTACTAGCTGACAGGGTTCCCTAACTTTTGCACAAGGCCTCTTCCCTTGTTTTATTATTTTGAAACTGTAAAAAGTTAAAAATAAAAATTATTCTTGCTTCAAAATGTGGTGAAATGTGTCATGTTTAACTTTGCAGCATTTAGTGTTCAGGTTTGCTTTCAATCACTTGGATATTAATTGGAACACATGTTTAAACCACGGGCACCCAAATTTTTGCACCCCACTGTATACACGTTCCACATGATAATCCACAAGAAGGGTGATCGTGAAAGCAAATAAATTACAAATATATTGGGTTACAAATATACTGGGTTTAGCAAAGTCTAAGACAAATTTATTGAGCGACAACAATGCTGAAATTGGGATTAGGCGAAAAAATGTCCAAGTGCCACAAACATAAGTGTGTATGTGAGAAGAGATTGCAGTTGGTTGACAGCACTGAAAGCAAAATGAGAGAAAGTGTTAGTGGACATCAATATTGACTTGAATTGACATCTAACAAAGGTTTGAGTTGAAGAGCATTGAAGACTGCAACATCAAGAAAGAACAGTCAGCCAGGATAAGGTGAATAGGAGAGGGCAAGTCAGTATGTGTCCAGTGTTTAGGAGCATTTAAAAACAATACATTGGCCACGATTAGCCCAAAACTTCCCAAACTAGCGATTGGAGATCTTATACCAACATGTAGAGGAGCGTTCAAAATCATTCCCGGGCTTGCTCTTCGATGTAAGTGAAAGGAATGTAAACATGAACACCGCAGAACCAACAATATTTGGCTGTGGAACTTCTGTGCTAGTCAGCCTACTCTCCATCATTGACTGGGACTGATTTTCCAATACAACCACAATCACAGAAAAGTTGACACATCATGGGAAATGTAAATAAAACCAAAAAAATTGAGTTATGAGAAACGTCAATTTACTCTCCATTGTACTGAAAACACAAGAACTCATTATTTGATACTTGGGCTTGTGAATTCAATTAAAAATATGAAATATTTTAACTTATTTCAATTTTTAAAATTTATTTCAAACAGACTTCCAAAAAAGGTTGATACCTTTGATATAAAGGTTGATTTAGGACCAATGTAGCAAACTGCAATCCTGAGGTGATGGAGAACACTAAATCAAACACGCAAGTTAATTGTGGCATAGTTACCTAAAGCCCCTCAAGGGCAAAGTTGAGACAGGGTTTACCCAGTTTCCAAAAGATGCATAAGCTTCAAATCAACCATTTCGATAACAACCTCCCCCAGGGACAAACAGGTGGGACTTTTGGAATTACACCCTCAACTAAGGATAATTTAATTAAGATGGAAAGCATCAGGTGCATAAAGGGCAAGACATGCAATCTCCGTTCTTTCAGAGGTCTCTGTCATAGATACCGCCATGTAACCAAATGTATACTTGAACTAAGAAATGCTTTGGTGAACTTTTGTAAGTTAACAGCAGTGGCTGCTACATCCACAGATTGAAGTTACAGCTTTACTTTGCAAATCAAAAGCCATGCAATGCAGAAAAAAAGTATTTAGTCCCATTCAGATTTCTTCTATTTTTTCATCTGTGGGTCAATGACAAATAAGCCTTTAAAAAAATTTTTTTTTTTAATAAATCTTTAAAAATCTACAGAATACATTTATTTGAAGTTGGGATAGTGTGTTTAAACAAGTCTTAATGGTTGCATAACATTTACAGGGTTTTAGTAGTTATAGACGGTATTTGCAATTTCACCAGCCATTAAATATCAGGTGGTGCAACCAAAAGTTTCTTGGAAGGAAAAAAAAAGAAAAAAACACACTTCCCTCTTTTTTCAAAGTGAAAATTTTTATTAAGTATAACTGAGATTGTCTACTCTGCCTAAAACTTACTATTTTGTAGTTGAGCTGGGTATTAAAAGTAACTTATGGATTCTTCTTTGTAGGGGGCTGGTATTTTGGTTTCCCAACATCCAACTTTAGATTTAAAATGTGAAAATATACTTTTTAAATATGTAAAGTATTTAGTTGTATAGAATGATTATTTATATAACAATTTCTAAAGATTTCTTCACGTCAATCACCCACTTCATGATTTAAATAAGTATTTCACCTGGTTGCACCACTTGACGATGCGTTTGTGCCGCCTGACAAGATTCATAATGACAACAAATATGTTGAATAATTGCATTTTTTTCACAGAATAAAAAATTCTTGTGAAGGCCTAGTGTATTTCAGCTGGACAATGCAAAACCACAAACTGCAGCTATAACAACAGCATGGCTTTGTAGTAGAAAAGTCCATGTGCTGAACTGGCCTGCTGCAGTCCTGATCTTTCACCAATTCTGAACATTTAGCGCATAATTAAATGAAAAGTCCGTCAAAGGGGATCCAAAACTCTCCTGTCTATGCGCAGGACATGATCTACACATATTTCCTGATGCTATTATGGACATAACATGATAGGAGGACACGGATAATTTTTCTTTTTTCAATCATTTTAAAAAGCATGTAAGGCATATATGACTGTCTGACGCCTCGTGCAATTTTAAAGCAGAAAGTGAGTACCTTAGTTTCTCGCAGTCATCGTTTCGCCATTTGAATACATGATGCAAATTAACCCATAGGTCTGGACGTAACGTGTGGACACAACTGGTTACGCCCACAATGGTCATTTCAAATTGCATCTCTGAACAGATGAGTCCCGGTAATTTAGTGCAGACATTTGAAACCATTATTATGGGTATTTCTCTGCAATTTTTCATTTTACTTGGTTTCGAAGTATCAACAGACATGTCATGAGCATTGAAAGAAGTTAGCTGCCAAATTTTGTAACAAAATATGGTTTTCACAATGCCTTGGTTGACATCAAGACACCACTTTTTCTGCTGTGTGGTTGGACAGATGACTGTTTTTTTTCTTATGTATATTTTCAATCCTGGAGTGAATAAATATGAGCAATGCAAACAAACATTGGGGGGGGCAGTGACATCCAGGGTTCAGATTCTAGACTGCAGCACTCACTCACGCTCACCCTTCCCGTCGTACAAAAGACTAAAACATTTTTGCAGAAATGGCGTCTTCCTCGACTGGGATTTATACCCACAAAATGCATTCTCTAGCTGACTGGATTGTTCGTTATATCTATGGTTCCGGCTGCAGAGCCAACATGGCGATGCAAGATGGCGACGTCCCTAAAGCAAGGCCCTTGCTATATGTATACATCAACGCATAATTATAAGGCTACAAAAACCTTCCTCGAGCCACTTCCATTACGCCATTAAGAAACGGCATCAATCCGACGAGGGATTCTATAGTTATCCCACGGAAACGAAAAGTTAACAGACGACGGACGGACAGACGGACATGGTGTCGACATACTGCCCCCTTTGGAGGGCTGGGGCATAACAAAGACTTTCCAATCAACTGTTTTGCAATGACTGTCATTTGGGAGGGCAAATTCAAGGGTCTTAGAAAGGTAAATCTAGTTTCATTTTCACCTTCACCAACCAGAAATGGCAATATAAAAATGACTTCATTAAATACCATTTTCAACTTAAACCAAAAAAAATGATGTATTCCTGAGTTCACTAAATGAGAACCACCACTGGACATTAGTGGTGAGACATAAGGTTGTATGGTACGCTAAATGAAATGATTTTCTAATTGCCAGAAACATTCATCGTCTAGGGAGACAATATACTCACAGCAGTAAAGGGCAAAGTACCTGGATCCATCTGAACCTCAGCTTAATGACATTTAAAAAAGTGAAAAAATGTGACCTGGTAAGTTTGCGCAACGTCAGTAAACATTAATTGAGGAACGGGTCTGACCTTTGCATTTCTCCAGGGCATTCATATAAAATGAACACATTCAGACAGGCAGGAGATACACTACTCTATCTCAAACAAATTGATTGCAAATCCAGTGGAGCATTTGTCAGCAAAGAGAGTACAGCCGTTTTAAAAATACAAAACAATTTTAAATGAATATTTCAATGATTATAAGGTGAAACTATTTGTAGTTTGCAGAATGCGTCTTGATGGACAGAGAAATTGCATTTCAGAGGACACAGAGGGATGGCTACCGTCTGCAAAGAGGTGGCATCCACTCTGCCGGGTCATGAGGGTATGACACACAACTTCAGCTCATTGCAATTGGGCCAAGTGCCCAATTTAGCTAAGTGCCTTGCCAATGTATACACCTAGTGGCGAGTTTAAGCAGCAGCAATGCCACAAATGCAGAATTGAATTAATGGGTTTGCATCCACCTCATTACTTTGATCTTCAGAGTGCATATGGTGTGCCTGCCATTGGTATCTGCATCTACACTCAGGGGCCATATTCTAAATTTGCTGAAATATTATTTCTCAGAAGGAGTGCACCAGGGAGGACTGTGGACACTGGTTCCATTCGGACTGAATGGGTAGGCCCACTGCTGAGGGGCTCTACTTTTGTTTTGCCTGCAGCGAGGACTACCCACTTGGTTGATGATATTGTTATATTTCGCTTGAATTAATAAACTTAACGTCAAATTATTTTGTCTCAACTGATTTGATTACATAATGCATCATGTAATTAAATCAGTTGAGACAAAATCATTTTTAGTTAAATCCAAGCTAACGTATGACAATTTTTTTGCCCAACACTTCATGACCATATAGTCCCACTTTAACTTCCTTGCTTCGAGTTTCTCGACTGAAATGCAAAAAAAAAAATGACAATGGTGAACTGGACATCATGCGCAGTGGACCCAAGCTCTAAGAGTTTTTAGTCATTAAAATTTATAGCTTGTGAACTCAACAAAAATGCATAAATTTTCATGATCCTTGAGGAAGATACAGAAAACAAACCAAGGCTGGGAGGTGTCTTTTAAAAAAAAAAAAACAAAAAAACTATAATTAAACTTTAAAACGAAAAACTGGTCATTCAGACTCAAACACATTCTGGTCCAACTCATCCTCCCTCCCGACACCCAGTCAGAGTAGTTAGCCTGGACATTGCCGTATTAGCCAGTTGGTTTTATTTCATTTTCTATGTGACGGGGTGAAGGTTGCTCGCCTTGAATACTCAAGAGTAACGACAGTATTAGTGTGATTATGAGCAGGCTTAGCATTTTCACCAGATTAAAAAATTGAGTAATTTTCCTTTCAAAGTCGCCAATTTTAAGTCACATTTCCAAACTTGCAGAAATATAATCAAATAATGAGAAGTCAAGAAAATTACACATTATGATATTTTAAGACCGTGCCTCCAGTTTATTTTGTCGAATCTGCCAATGCAGTATTTAGGCTAAAAATCTAAGCAGTACTTGTCAATTACGTACACCGGCCGGATAGGAATTTTCATGGTGAGAAGAAATTTCTGGACAATATTAACTGACCTAATTACCCGAGAGCCCCGCAATACCAGCTTTAAAGGCCTGATCCGGAAACGAGAGCAGAAGGTCTTTCGAACGGCTATTCCCTCGTTTGCACAGCTAAGTACCTTTAATGACGCTGACTAGTAGCCATTAGTTTTTCTCCGCAGCCAGCGCGAGACAGAAAAAATAATAATTATCGCTGACTGGCATATTTGCAAGCTAGAAACCATAGCTCGTCAACTATTTAACATCAGCCAGCTATTTTACTGAGGTTTGCGCAAGTTAATCATGAAAAAATCTTGAAGCTTCGAGACCACGTTCCAATATGCGAAGGAGCTTCCCTCTGAACGAAAGTGAATAGGAGGCTGGCTAGCAGCTAGTAATACGAGTTTTCTGCACAGCTGCAGAATGCAGGGCAGCTCGTTTAATTCATAGCGAAGGAAATATCCAGTCGTGAGAGTTAAGTTACCAGGTCATACAAGAGATACAAAGGCAAATAAAATGTTTCAATAACAATGGTGAAATAAATTTTATTCGTAACGTAAAGCCTTACCTCCCTGTACACGCGAGGACCGTTGCGAGGTAAAGAGGCCCTCTCGCCGAGTACTCAAAAGAATTAAACAAAGCTCCACACCGCCACCCTCAGTACTGGAGTAACGATGATCAACTTCTTCTTCTTCTTCTGTTGAGTTTTTATCAACAACGGTACTAAGGCGTAATACTGCCCTCCGCCGGTCGGAAATTTTGTTGAGACACAAGAAATAAACTAAAATAACTTCCAATCCGTACTTTTCGACTTATGTCAACTAACCAAAATTATTCAGAAGATATCTGACTCCCACTCCCCCCAAACCCTTTCTCTAACATTTCCTGCGTGTACAACCATTTTAATTATTTCCGTCTTACACTCTATCTCGCTCGCACAATTTATCACCATTGCCACAAAAGCCAGTAACCTCCTTTTATCCACACTGACACAATCAATAACTCGTCTTTGCTCTTGTGGCGCTCGCCTCCCTTTTCTTCTCTCACTTTTTTAACCGCCTCCGCATACGAAATTCTACTATGTTCACGTGCCCTTTCAATTTCCCCCTCAATTTCCCTCCGCTCGCACTGTTTCGCACCCGCTTCATAATTTCCCGAGCAATGAAGACATACAGCTCTTTCTTTCGGCAATTCACAGTCTTCTTCGTTACATCCGTCTTTCCCGCATCGTCTACAATACGGTACACCCTTTTCCTACAGACCGCTGCCACATGCCCTTAGTCTTGGCACCAAAAGCACCCTAATGGATTTCGTTCATATACCCTCACTCTATAACTGACATCATCCAGCATTATACATTTGGTAGCTTCTTTTCGAATTCTAATCAAACTGATAAGCTATCCGTTTCTTTCCTGTCACGATGGCTTTTTACTCTTCTCGCACCGCAAACACCTTTAACCTCAAAAAATGACTCGGCTTTCACCGATTGAACAACTCCGCTTATTACTCCCTTCGCAGTCGGCTGGTTTCGCATATTAAAACATGATACTTCTGACAAATCAAACTCTACAATTCTCAAGGCCTTGTCCCTCTGACGCTTAGATTTACATTCAAGAATTACCAGTCCACTCCTACAAACCCTCACTGATTCTACATCCCCCACTTCTTTTTTAATAAATTGGCCTAAAAATGCCTATCACTAAATACATGATTTGTTCTATAACAAGATCTAGCTAATTTCATTCCAACTAAATAAATCTCTTCCTCTCCTTTTTCTAATTCTTTTTCCTTTTCTTTTCCCTCCTTCCTCCACTTCCCACTCCATTTTTCAGGCCTTCCAAACACAAACTCTCCAACCAACATGCAACCTGCAACTTCACTATCCCTCAACCACTTACCGACGATGATCAACTGGCTGCCAAGAGGTTATTTAAATAAAAAGGTTATTTTTTGCCATTTGCTTGATTGTGTGTATCAAGGACTGTGCATCATACAGACATATTATGTCTCTCTGACTGTCTGTTAGTGGGATAACTCAAAAAGTTATAAACGCTTTGGCATGAAATCTGGAAGGATGATCAGTGGAAATCCAAGGATGGGCTGATTCAATTTTGGAAATGATGCGGGACATCGTCTGCATTCTGGGAGAATTAAAATATATCTGTTTAACGTCGGTCTGATATTTCAGACCAGATAACTCAAAAAGTTACGAACGGTTTGGCACAAAATTTAGCAGGATGATAAGTGGTTGTCCAGGCATGAGGTGATTCAAGTTTGGAAATGATCCAAAACATATTCTGGAAGAATTAAAATATTTGTTTTACGTGGGTCTGTGATACTTCTGATTGGATAACTCAAAGTTATGAACGGTTTGGCGCAAAATTTAGCAGGATGATAGGTGGTAGTCAAAGGAAGAGTTGATTTAATTTTGGAAGTGATACGGAACATATTCTGTAACCAAAAGAACAGAAATAGCCTATGGCGTGGCAGAGGTCAGTGCTCTACCGAGTGCCTTCTAGTTTCATTAAGGAGTCACACTCGGGTGTGCAATTGATTTGTTCAAAATCAATAAAAATGAAATATCCAGATATTCCATCGCATTTTTTTCCTAGCTGGTAAACACGCACAATATATGTGCCAACAAACAGTCATGAGGTCGGCTCTCATAGTCAGGTATATTAACGGAGAACATGGATATATTAATGGGAAGCATGAAGAACCTGGTTAACCATACCCTGTGGGGTTTAAAATTCCGGGAAAAGTGAAAATCATGGACTAAAAAAAATTATGCCGTCTATTGCCAAAGTTGCTTGTTTTCATGGGATAAAAGAATGTTCTCAGAAGACCAAGCTCATTGACTGTGACCTCTGATGGAAGATTGACAGTGTCGGAAACCTCTCGTCAAAGTTGTGCAATATGCCAGCTTAGCCCATATGATAGCATGGCATAAACGCATATCATACAATATATGGGTCAGATCCAAAATTTGACAACCTCCAGGCTTAAATTTATATGTTCATATTATCAATTTTAATAGTTCTGTCTGAAAGAATAACAATTCATGTTTTGTTGACTAAAAATTATTTATGTTTGTTAATTAAATAGTATTGCTTAATTATGGCAGTAAAGCACTATGAAATTACCAAGAATAGATGATTTTTCTGATTTTGTCCATAAGGCACTCCAATTTTGCACATTTGGACTGAAGAAACACAACCGCATGATTTTTGGCCATTCTGCCGAGGTATCCCAACCAGTATCAATCATGCATACCCTACCTAATTTTAACTCTCACACTATTTTTGATGAGACTTTATTTCTCTGAATTTCTGTAATGACTGCAGTGGCTTTGGATCTGACCCTGATCTGATCAATCCAGTTAGACAAATCAGCTAGTTTCTAGCTGGATTGCAGACTTTCTACTCTGGTGGTGCTTAAGTAAACTCAAAATACACTCGTCATCAGGCACATTGTCAGCAAAAACAATGATGTGACTGTGGTGTCTTTAGAAGTGTGAGGCAGTACAAAGTGTTCCTCCATGCTAGGTACAAAATATGGAAAGTATGGTGGGAGGCTATCAAAAGGAACCTTTATCTTCTCAACCTTAATACACTGAGCAAATTGGAATTTGATTGGATAATTAGTTCTCCCTTAACCCCTGTGTGCAGAAGCCCAATTTGGCTATTTATGGGTTACCCAATTTCATGCTTTATAATTCAAGATTTAAGCTTCATAAAGAGGAAAAATGTAGCTCAACTCATAAAAGACGCTTACAGCATTTAGAATTACATAGTATTTCAGTTTATTGTCATGATTTTGGTAGAGAAAATGGGCTGCAAACATAAAAAATCTTAGTGAGAATTCACCATTGAAATTGAAAAAAATTATTCTGAGGATTGAAAAACTGCTGGGGCTTAAATCTATACATTTCTGGGATCATAAACTCCTTGACCACAAGTAGAATTCACCCTCAACATTACATTCTAGATTACCTACATGCTATTAGCCAAATTATACAACTATCCAAGTGGCTCCCCAAAGTCTGAGATCCCTCAAAGTGGTGCACTGTCAAATCATAAAATAATCATGTATTTAACACAAATAAAGTTTTGAGGCATGAAATTTAATATGAACAAATGGTTGAGTTTAACAAGAATTTATCAATATCAGTGGTCACCGGTAACCTCTCCAAACATAAAACATTCGTTTTCTCCATAATAAAGTTTAGAGTTTTGCCCATTTTTCTTCAAAGTCCCCAAAGGCAGCACAAACACTCATTAAATAAGCAGCTGATTTAACGGTCAGAACATTCACCCTGCAATGTAAACTACCAGTTCCCTCTTCCGAGCTCACAAACTCATTTCAACACATAAGGAACAAGTACAACTCACTAACTCAGTAATATCTGAATTCTGAAATATACGTTATTTTAACAGAACAGACGTTCCACTTTCAGGGACGATCACACAATATATGCCTCCCCAGATTTAACAGAATGGTGCAATGTACATACCAGGGGGTCCACCCAAATGCACGGGCATTTCAGGTTTTAAATTGGAAAAAAACCTTGGCATTCGACTTTGTTGAGTACGGTATACATTCCAAAACAAAAAGCAAAAGTAGCAGCCAAACCTTTTTCATGAATCCCTCCTCCAGAGACAGATGTATCCAGTAGAAGGAATCCTCCGGTCCTGTTTCATTCTAAATATTTCCCATTGACCATGTCCTTATCTCATTTAAATCCTCTGAACATAACTGAACACTTCAAGGCTAGTTTTACAAATCTTTTTTTAAAATAAATCGCGTCCATTTCAGCCGCTCGACAGGATACAACTGAGCTTGCTTCATACGCATAGGCTTGTTTGCTATGTGTTTGTCCAATCAATGCATTTCACTTACTGTAGAACGTTTAAACACTCGGGAATTAGATAAGAAACGAGCCAATCAATACATTGTTACCGAGGAAGTTTCACGAGGGCATGAACTATAACTGTGCAGTTACGCAGAAGAGCCTGAGTGTATAATTGAGTGATTGGCTATCAACACCAGTTCTTGGGTGTATATATGGAAGCGCTGAATTTGTCAATGAAGGAATCTACACGTAAATCCACGGTAAGAAGGTACGCATTTTTTGTATGTGATGACTGTAATTGACAGTAGAATGTGAGAGAATCAATACCATTTTGAATTTTTTGCCTCAGAAAACTGATTTTTCTGAACCACTAATTGGAATACCGTTGGCTCACTGTAGCTAAACTGGTTGCAACAGAGGACAACAATTTTTTCTGTCAAGAGATCATTTTTTTAAACTGCTGGATCTCTTTAAAGTCTCCAGTAAAACTATGATCAATAGGGTCGGTGGTTTTCACGTGCACTCATGGCCTTGTATACTCACTTGCATCAGTCAAACCCAAGCAGCACAGAAATTGTGACACAGCTCCTCCAAGGGAGGGAGGAAAGAAGAAATTTTGGACAAGTCTCATAGTACTACTTATGTGGTGATCTTTCATTAAAACCAGATTTGAAAAAAATTGAGTGAAAGAATCTTTTTCTTGGCCTGGACAGAAAACAAGATAACACTGAAGATGGCCATTGGCTTCAAGTTCTAATTTTCTCTGGATATAGGTATGAAAAAAACTGATCTTTCCATTCTCAGGAATGAAAATATACCTACAACTGGCTAAGTGCTTATAATACTTGCATCATAATCTATAACACTGGATTTCACTGCACAAAAGTATCGTTTTTCATTCAATGCCAGGGTAAGATCACAGATAAGTTCAGCATCACCAATGAGCAATATTCCAGAATACTGTTCATAAAAAAAAGTTTCACCATTAAAAATTGGATTAACAAGCACTATAAGCATAGATGGTGCACTTCAGAATGGATCTGAAGAATATAGTGAGATCTGAGGCAATTACTCTTTCATTTTGCAAAAACTCCTCATTATATTGAATGATCATTATGGGGTCAAGAGAGCATCCTTTTCACCATTAAAATTAGTTCACAAAGTGGAGTAAATGTTGCACTTTCATGCCATCAATATTTTAATAAGATCTCAAAAATCATAAGAATGTGCTTTCCATAATCAAACATGAAAATAGTTCTTCTATGGACTGTCATAGAACAAATAAAAAAACATGTAAAGAAAAAAAAACAAATAAAAGGCAATGCACAAAAGCACTCTACATTCAAAGTACTGCCTTATTCTCCGCTAAGAGGAAAAAGCATTATGTCAATATTTTACAAATGCAAGAAAGCTGAATACCAGAACAGTAACACAGTAATTAAGCAGTCATAAAAAGTTGGACGTGAGTTACAAGGAAGCATTTCACTGAGGTTTCACTCCATCCTTTGCTTTCTTCTCTTTCTCCAGGTGTTTCTGGGGGAAAAGAAGACCAGAGTCAATTAAATCAAACTATGTTGAAACATACAATCAGAAACTATACTGAATTCTACACACAGTAAATTGCTATGAATGAATTTGCATCTACACACACATCTACATTTTTTGTGAAAACAATACAAATTCATAATGCTCATTTAAACGAAAGCAATACCTTTAGTTTTTGATAGTGAGACTGGCTGCAACAATGGACATTTTTTGCTGTATCTACATTCGAGTAGAAGAGGAAGCAAACTCTGCAGTAATAGCCCATCTTTACACACTCCACACCTGAAATTTAAATGAAATAAAAGCATTTTAACAACACTTTAGTATGTCACATGTACATTCCCTGCATTATTCAAATACGTGTAAACATAAACTGAAAGCTTTTCACTTAATATGCACCGATGAGTCAAAACATTATGATCGCCTGCCAAATACAATGTTGGTCCTCCGCCTGCCAACAAACAGCTCTATAAAACTGACGCCCACATGAATGCCTGGACTTGGGGTTTCCCAGCAAAACATCTCCCATACTATCACACGCCCTGCACAAGCTTGACATCTTCCCATGGAAGAGGACATAAGGAATCTAGTATTATTACTCTTAATCAGTCTCATTTTGTTTTTGTTTTTTTAGTTGCAAATGTAATTATTCTTAATTCAATTATGCTGATTTAATAAATCTTCATAGTTTAAATCTTGAATTTATATTCATGATTATCAACATCATAACTGAATTTGAATATACAATGGAGTTTCAGTTGGCTTGATTCAGTACCAGAATAACACAGGGACAAACCACAGATTTGCCTGTTATGTATTGTCGGGGGTGAGAGCAGGAGAGGCAAGAAAGGCCGAGGAGTGAGCATGCACGAGGTGGAGCGGAAGAGGGAGTAGCTGGTTGCATACATCATTGTGCGTTGAATTCCTATTTAAACTAAACATTTACAAAGAATTTTGATTCATGTTTATTAAGAATGTTTTATTTTTACCAAGTTACTTGTTCAGTCATAAGAAAAAGAAAGTACGCCATTTTCAGTTCCACAGTTTTACTATCAGGACATTTTAAAAAATCTGGTCCTCATCAGGTCCTAAAATTAGGTACATATGACCTCTGGTGTAAAACAACACAACAGATTCCACCGTGCCATTACTATTTAAACCAAAATTCAGCAAAAATACTGAAGTTATCTGTGAAAAACTGAGTACAATCCCCGGTTCAATAGCTTGTAGAACCGCCTTCAGCAGCAATTACTTGAACTTTAGAATCATTTTCTATATGATTTTATCAGTCTCTCACATCATAGTGGAGGGGATTTGGCCCACGCTTCATTACAACATTGCTTCAGTTCATTGATGTTTGAGGGCATTTGTTTATGCACAGTTCAATTATGGTCTAGCCACAGCATTTCAATCGGGTTGAGGTCTGGACTTTGACTTGGCCATTGCAACACATTGATTTTTTTTTTTCTTTTCCAGCCATTCTGTCGTAGATTTGCTGGTATGCTTGGTATCATTGTCCTGTGACATGACCCAATTGGGGCCAAACTTTAGCTGTCATACAGATGGTTCTAGAATACTTTGATACACAGAGGAGTTCATGCTTGATTCAATGAGTGCAAGGTGCCCAGGTCCTGTGGCTGCAAAACAAGCCCAAATCATCACCCCTCCACCACCATGCTTGGCAGTTGGTATGAGGTTTTTGAGTTGTTATGCTGTGTTTGATTTGCACCAAACATGGCACTGTGCATTATGGCCAAACAACTCTACATTGGTCTCGTCTGTCCGAAGGACATGGTTCCTGAAGGCTTGTGGTTTATTCAACTTTGCAACTTAACGAATCTCAGCCGTGCTGCCAAACTATTTTTGGCGAGAAGAGCCTTTCTCCTGACACCCCTTCAAAACAAGTCAAACTTCTTCAGTCTTTTTCAAATTGTACTGTAGTGAACTTTGAAAGTGAAAAACGATAAATGTCTGCACACTAAGTGTCATTAATGAGTGTTCCGAAAAGGAATGGCGACATTACAAAGTGGTAAATACTTCACTGTCCCTACTTTATTTAAAATATCTTGCAAGAATCAAAATTGAAATAAGTTTTCATTTTGAAAAGTCAATAACATTCATGGGTTGAAACATCAAATAAAGTTGTGTTTCAATGTATTTTGTTTTCAGTGTGATACAAGTCTCATATAATTTACAAATAACTGCTTTCAGTTTTAATTTTAACATATCATTCCAACTTTTTGTGATTAAAGGGTGTTGTTCCCAAGTTTCTACCTACTCTGAACAAATTGCATGTTCAAACCTACTGTGTCAAGGTTGAAGGACAAATTTGCTCCAACAGCCGATAAGACCTGTCTCACCCCTACCTCAGGTGTATAAATGTCCAATTTTGAAGAGATGGCACCAATAGTTTCCAAGATAAAGTGTTATAAAAGGGTGATGGTGAATGGCAGAGGGAATGACAACACTCCACAGAACCTGTTGATCTGTGGGCTAAAAGCAAGTCAAAGCTCAGATGAACTAGAGGCTCAAGAGAGCCTGAATCACTCACCTGTATCTGTATGAAAATGAACCAATTCGTCAAATTACAGAAACATAATCTACTGCTGCGTACAAGTAACAAGGTATAGGATCTTAATGAAATACCAAAAAAATAATTACGATTCCAAACTTGCCCCATAATTTAGAATAAATGGACTTTTAAATGGAAAAGAAGTTAATAAATCAGTTCGATTCAACCGAAAATTCCGGGGGATTCTGATTAGCATTTCAAGAATGCTTTTTATCAAACGCAGCAAGTCACATCAACCCCCGCCAGGCAACATCCCAAACCTCCACAGCAGATAGTTTCAAGCATCTCAGAAGAATCCAACCATGACAGGTACTGGATGTATATTTGTTGCATATCTGTCACATATCTGAAGCATTCCTGTTACATTTCCGCAGACAGATTGGACTAGTTTTCATCTGTATTCCTACTAGTGATAAACTGTGCAGATGTGTCTCAGTCAAATGTAAGTTATTTTTTCATCCTTGCAGATTTACCTGCGACACTTTACATTATAGGCTACAAAAATGATTACCTTTGGAGTACCATTCCATCACAGTAGGACTAGCAGAAACTAAAACACTAACCTATGTTAGCTAACATATGCGGAGTTAGTTTTCGTTCGTTTCGCATGCATAAAATGCTGTAAAGGGCCGTCCACACTGAGAAAGATAACAATGATGATAACCATAACGATTTGAGCATCAACACAGATGAATGATATTGCTGTGTAAACATTGATGTTGTGTGTTCCAGCTGTGTCAGAGCCCTTTTTTTTCACGTGGACCTTTGGTCCAGGTGAGCTAAAAATGAATAATGGATTACTTGTCCAGTGAATTTCACAGTAACACCACAATTAGTATAAATACTCAAAAATCGCAACCCGAGTGTCAACGAAGAAATACCCTAAAGACCGAGAAACAGCACACGTAAAGCACACATAAATTAGTTAAAGGAATAAGGCGAATGGAAATGGCTGTGGACGGGTTCCTGGGATGAGAGATGAGCTGATCTTACCCACAGGGGTGTTGGGTTGGTATGGCTCCAGAGGGAGAGAGGTGGGTGCTGGTTTCTTCTCAATCAGTGCTTCAGTGCTGGGCTTCTCTTCACTCTCACTGCTCTCCAGGGCTCCTGCTGCTTCTCTTCCACAATCCTGAAAGAGCAAAAGGCTAAAGCTGCGTTCGATTGTACTCGGAACTCGGGTCGGAAATTACCATTTCCGATGTAAATGCGTTTCATCACGCCAACTCAGAAACATGCCAGCCCACAGTAGGATGATATTTGTTTGGATGCTTCCTGAGATAAGTGCAGTAGCGTTATTTCCACGTGTCAAAACTTCCATTTTCTGTACAAAAAAGCTGCAGTATTAGTGCTGAATATTGCTATTATAGGCTACTGCAGCTTAAATGTGTGAAAAACTATTCTATGTCATGTTAGGACTTACAATATTTTGAACACAAAACACTTCAGTAACTGTAACGTTACTGCGGTTTGTCATCCCTACTTCATACGCATACAGAGCTTTATAAATCACTAATCAACAGAGTCGGAAAGGAAATGCCACAACAAAGTAATTCTTGCACTTTAAGCAACACAAACGCTAAATTAGACGACACACAACAGTAAAAGTTGAGGAGAAGTGACTGTTTACTTCTCACGGAGTACAGCAGCAATTTGCTATGACATCAATCCATCCGACTCGGTCTGCTTGACTCCTGCCCGAATTCCCGAGTCAGAGTTCCGACCTCAACGGCCGTTTTATTGCACTTTTCCGATTCAGAAGGTCGGATTTACCCGAGTTCCGAGTACAATTGAATGCAGCATAATTAATGGCAACTAGGGGCGAGGGGGCCATAAAATAGTGTTGGTTTAATGTCTGGTAGATGACTTATTCGAGGGGCTGGGGTTACAGTGGAGTACGGGAATAAAAAAGTCAATACATCAATGGTAAATTTCTTCAATCTAACAAATCATGTAGGCAAATCTAATGGCAAACATGAAGTGACATACAGAAGACAAATAAATAGATTTGTCACTCATCCTCAGTAGACTATCTATTCAAGGCATAATGGCATCTCCCTCCCTAAAAAGCCAGTCAGTACATCCAGCTCACCCTCTTTGCGTCATTCTCCCGGGTTTCCTCGCCGTCTTCATTATCCATCTTTGCCGTCCCCTCTTCCTGTTCACCAGGAATCTCAGAAGTCTCCTTCTCTGCCTCGTCTCGCTGCTGCTGCTCCCCGTCACTGCTGGGCTCCTCTGCGGCTTTGTTCTCCTCCTCTTTGGTACTCCTGTTGGACTCTCCCACAGGGGTCTTCTCTTCCCTAATGCAGGCCTTCTTAGCTGGAGGCTCTTCCTCCTTCTTGGGCCTGTTCATTGTGGGAGAGTCCTCCTCATCACTGCTGTGCTCCCTCTTGGGTGGCTTTGAGGGAGGTGGTTTGACGCTAGCAGGAGCAGAGCCCATCATGACTTGACTACCCCTCGTTGGAGTAAACCAAATATAAACTAATGGATAAATCACTTATGAGTACAGCTGCACTATGTAATTACACTTTTTTCCTTGCAGCATATTGGTAATGTTTCCCCCCCCCACCCCATCACACCTTATGCAATAAATAACCAAAACCACAAACACTCATTGCAATCTCTAAGGCCAGAGTTTCTGACGTCAAAGCTTTCCATCAATAGGGTCAGAGAAATGGTCATAACTAATCCAAAAGCCCTCCTGTGCAGCACGCTTCAAAATGGTTAGTCCATCAGCAAGGCACTTGATGCTTATTAGTTGGCCCTGATGGATCCACATAAAAACCCATGATATGTTCAAATGCACTCAAAAAAGTGAAATAATAGATTTAATAAAAAATTTTACATTTGCAGGAGCAAGATAACAGAGTTTACCCATTAGAGACAGATGTGACATAGACACTGTATCTCTGTATGTTGAAAAGAGCTCCGCAGGGGAGCTTGTTAAATTTTCAAGCGTTTGAAAATGTATCTCAGGGCCTGGAATTTTTCATGGTAGGCTTGGTTTGTGATGTTTGCTTACTGCCAATTTCATGTATCATATATATTTTTCTCGTTATGTAGTTGCTTCTTCAATGTTCATTCGTTTACCATTTTCTTTTTTACGCAACCAGGCTTCCCCTGGTAATCCTAATTTTTAATGTCACAACACTATCAATTGTGGGCAATTCCCACAGACAAAGTCTGCAGAAATGCGAACTAGCAGAGAGTGTTCTCAATGGGCTAAAAATGTCCGTGAGAGAGCTTTAAAGCACTTGACCATTTGACAGTAGGCCAGCCCTAAACCCTCAGACTTTACTGGAACAGGCCTCAAAGTCTGTGAGTCCGTGAGAGTGGAGCTTGGGATGGGGCCTAAATGAAAGCTAATCTGGAAAAGGTTCGGCAAGTTCCTCTCTCTTCATAACTTCTGGTTTCTGGCCAAAGAACCGAGTTTGGCTTGAGTGAGGAGAAACGTACAGTTGTGCTCAAAAGTTAGCATACCCTAGCTGAATTTGTGAAATGTTGCCATTTATTTTGAAAATATGAATCATCGTGCAAAAAGCTTGTCTTTGACTGAAGGACAGCGATTATGTGACGTAATTTATCATCACATACGTGTTTTGCTCCTTTTTAAATCGTAATAACCGAATATACCCAAACAGCCCTGACCATAAGTTTACATTCCGTTGAATTTTTCTCCTTGTGATATGGACATATGGTGACACACTCAGATTTAAATAGCTATTAAGTGTTCCACACCTGTGGCTTATTATTGTGACTAGTGTCTCATGAATAATCATGAGTTTGTTAGCTCCTGAGTGGAGGAACTGATCTGGCCAGACACTGAGCTATGGGGAGCAGGAAAGAACTGTCTACTGAGTTTCGTAATAAGGCAGTTAAACTTTGTAAAGATGGGAAAGGAAAAGATATCCAAAGACTTGAAAATACCAGTGAGTACTGTTCAGTCTGTGATTGAGAGATGGAAAATTAGGAGATATGTTGATATCAAGCCAAGGTCAGGTAGGCCAAGAAAGATTTCAGCCCAAACTGCTGAATGCGGGCGTGAAAGGGTTAAATAGAACCTGGCAATGTGATAATTCGGCGAATACTGTCGTCATGGCAACCAAAATCGATAGTCGTGAAAAGTGAAGTACAACAAATGTCCATCCTAAATATGTAAATAACATCAAACCAACAGACAGACACAGTGGAGGTAGTGTGACGGCCGGGAGCTGATTTGCTGCTTCAGCACCTGGGATGACTTGCCATAATTCGTGGAAGCATGAATTCTGCCCTCTACCAGAAAATCTTGAAGGAGAGTATCTAACCGCTCATAGCCTGAAGCTCATGCCCAGATGGGTTACGCAGTGGGACAATGTACCGCAGCACAAGCAAGCCCACCTATTAATGGCCCAGAAGAAACAAAATGAAGGTTTGGAGCAGCCGAGTAAAAATCCTGACTTGAATCCAATTGGGATCCTGTGGCATGACCTTTAACAGGCACGTTCAGGCTCAAGCAGCCTTAGCCTCAAATGTGGCTGAATTTAAAAAATTCTGCGACGAAGAATGAGCCAATATTCTTCCACAGCAATGTAAAAGCAAACATATCACTGCAACCGCTGCCGCCAAGGGTGGCACAGCCAGTCTGGAGGTGTTCTTCAGTAGGATGAATATTCCTATTTCATATTTAATATTTCAATGTATCAGCGCTGAGTTTGATACAATTTGTGAACTAGAAAAGCACTCAAAGAGCGCAGACCTTCGCCAGGTGGCAGCAAAACCCAAAAGCATGGCGATCGGACTAGATATCTTCAACTTTGGCGTATCTCTCATCTGTACTTTGGCCAACATATGCCAAAATTTAATAACCTGTTCCTTGTCCTAATATCCCCCTTCTCTAAAAATGTAATCAAAATCCGTGCATTACTTTTTGAGCTATGTTGTTCACAAACAGACAAACAGTGGCGTAAACATAACCTCCGGCCCAACTTCGTTGGCGGAGGTAAAAATGCCAGAACTTTTCGAATGTAGCCAATTGTGGGTTTTCTTTTTTAATGGCATAGGATTCATTAAAGTTTGACAAATAACAGCGTCTGCTTTTCAATGGGTTAAGCAACTTCCAATCAATTAGATTATTGAAGTGGCTTTAAGTCTTAGAATTTAATCAAAAGCCATTTGTGTGGCTTTTGATTAACAGTTGATGGCAACAGTCGTGTGGAACTTGCTAAAAAAAAACATTTTAAAACAGATCTAGCATTTAATTTATTGCGTGCAGGAGCAGTATGAGCTCCAGGAAAATGGTTGAACAGCTGAAAGATGCGTTCTGCAGCCCCAATAAAGCGTGCATTCAATCAATCTCAAGTCCTGAACCACAGAAAAACAGTCGTGCATGTCTTATAACTCACCCATTCCTCAGTTGTTTGTACTTCTGGCTCACATAAACAGTCACTCGTCGGCCATAAAGCTTTGGTGGATTCTCCTTATAGGCATTAGCCATTTTCAAAGCATCTTGTCCCTTTTCCATTTCAATGAAGCACTAGATAAGATGAAGGTGTTATTAGGACCATTTTACTTTCTTATTTTACTATGACAGAGCAAAATAAAGACAGGTTCAGACTGAAGAAGCTGGGGTGATCATTACCTCACAGCGAGGTCGATTGAAGAAATAACATCTAACTTTTCCAAAAGGTTCAGCTAATTTCAGGATGGAGGCATCTGAGATTCCCACTAAGGGAATGTGGCCAATATAGACAACCCGTCCAATCTGAGCAAAAAAAACAAAAAACAAAAAAAACAGAAAATGGCAGCAACAGTTTCGCACCTTCACCCAGCAAAAAAACAAGAAAGCAAAATGGAATTTATTTTTTGAATCGGAGATCATTATAGTTAGGAAAAGGACATACATAAACTGTCGGATGAGTCCGTGAGAGGTATACTTTCACACTTCTTCCACACACCGTGGCAGTAACATTGGAATTGTAGTAAGCTACCATGGCTTTTGCCTCCTCTTCAGAAGACAGTTCCAGAAATGCCTGTTTCACACAACCAGAAATGTACTGTCAAACGGAATAAATGTCCAAAATAACATGTCAATATTCTCTTAAAAATGTGACAAAGGAGGGAAAAAGGCAAAAGACAAAAACTTCATAAGTGCATTAAAGTTTTATACAAACCGTACTTCAGGTCTTGTATCAAGAACTAGATGTCCAACTACTTTTCCAAATGGCTTTGCAAGGGCCAGAACTTCTTCAACAAAGTTGTAGCCTCGCTTACGTCCCCAGACTCTGACGACCCTCAGCCCCTGTGAAAAAAAAATATCAGCAGTTTATTAGTACATCCATCTGTGTTAAATGCCCCTGAACCGATTCCTAAAAGAAAAAATCAGGAGCTGGCTTAACTTAAAACCATGATATCAAATATGAACAAACCTTAGTTTTGTCAGAGCCCTCTGAAAAAGGAAATAAGACCATAAGGGTAAATAAAACAATTAAACTGCTCATACCACAAGGCATTTAAAATTTTGTGGGTACTTTCCACACATACTAAGTGAGGGATCAGTAATACAGAACAAAGGGGAAATTCTTCAAGAAAAATGGCATAAAAACTTCTTTGTGTTAATTTAACTGTTAACTGTTAACTTAACTGTTCCCAAAGTAGTAAGCAATAAGTACAATAAATAAGAGAATTATCTATATCAAGTTAAAATGGAGTACCAGACTGAGCATCCCCTGATTTTGAAAGAGTATTTAGTTTGTTACCATCATCATCTTCTGCCACCTCATCCAAAGTAACAAAATCTTCCATGTTCTCCAGGAAATCCTGATCCATTGGCAATTCCTTTTGCAAACAGAGGAAGGCCCCATTTTCAGAGGTGATAGCAACATAGTTCAAGAGCAAATCAGTACATTCCAATGTCCACAATGCCATCTAAAATGGCATCAGAAATGCAGGTGCTCACATTTCTATAAGCTGCTGTTTCTTGAACTGGTCTCCTGGTCAGGAAACTAATACAATAAAGCCAAATAACAGAAATCAGAAAAGGGGCCCCCAGCTGGGTCCAGGGCAGAGCCCAGTGGGGAGCTCAGGGGGGCTTTACCCCCTGAAGCCCCTGGGCTTTGAACTTTTGTGTATTAATTAGAAGTCATCTAAATTATCAGTAACTAGATACACAGACATATTGCCATGCCAAAAACAAAACAAAAAAAAATTGGGACTAGTTATTCATGTTTCTTCACTGTGCTTGTTCCATAATTGCAATACAACCACGAGAACCATAGTTTATCAAATGATTGCAGTATGTACAAAGCACTTTCCCTGGTACATCGCACTCGCACACCCATAACAAAGTTCACTAAACTTTCCGAGACTTCTTTGAATATACTTCCGATTTTCACCTTGATGGCAGCAGCTTTATCAAACCATTCCCATCTGAACATATTTCTTACATCCTTCTTGATCTCTTTGATCAATGACTCTTGTTCACATGTGAGAATTTTCACCGTTTCTCAACAAGAGTCATCAGTGCACAACTGCACGACTTAATAGAGCCAAGCCAACTACTATCCGAGCATGGTCCGACATAGCTATGGCCATTAGGAACTACCTTAAAAGAAGGGTTACCCCAATGTCTATGCCTCTTTCTCTCTAATGATATCAGATAAATGACAAGATAAATGAACCCCCCCCCTTTTTTTTTTCCTCCCCTTCTCTTCTTTAACTACTGTATGAATTGCTATATGATGCATTATATGTAGACTACCTGCTTGTATATGCTAGCTTTATTTTCAATTCAAGGTAAACTTTTTCTGTCTCTTTTGTGGGAATATATTTTTTCACTGTGATGTATAGTAACTATAGTGTCAATGTGATCTTTGTTTTCAAACCTGACTGGATTGGGCCGCACCATATTTGTTATTTGTTTGTGTGTGTGTTTGTATTGTATATTGTTGCAAAAATAAAAATTGTTGATCATAAAAAACAAGAGTCATCAGAAGATGACATATTCCACCAGTTCCATGTAATTCGTGATTTGTGGGCTGTTTTTGGTTAAAAATTCAAAATTTTGGGAAGAATGGAGCTGAAACCCCCAAAAGGCACAACTACACCATAAAAGTAAGTTCCATAGCAAATTTGAAGTTTGTAAGTGGTAGAGTTTTTGAGTTCTGCTCCGGAAATGAAAATGATTACGGACGGACGGACAGGGCGATGACTATATCCCACGGTATTACATACCGGCGGGATAATAATAATGTGAGATTTGCTTTAACCACTGTATGAAATGAAACACCTATTTCCGTATATATTAACATATACTTACCTTAATAAATAATCAATGATGTAACTTCCATAGTGATATCTTGTCTACCACAAACTTGACAGTGTTCTGTAACCCATACTCTTTCAATAGCGATGGCTGGTGTGCTACTGAGTCCTAGGTAATTGACAGTTCTGTGTGTTCCTCATTCCATGGCTCGGATGTGAGATACAACAAGGACATTTCACTCTATTTCATTTGGTCTGTGTGAGCCGAGACTTTTGGAGTTTTTGAAGTTTCTAAGTGGCATAGTTTTTGAGTTCTGTCCCGGAAACGAGACAAAGTCCAATATTAGGGCTGTTTTTGGTGAAAATTTGAAGAATTATGGGCAGCAAGGAACTAAAACCCCCAAAAGGCACAACTACACCATAAGAGTAAGTTCCATAGCAAATTTGAAGTTTGTAAGTGGTATAGTTTTTGAGTTCTGCTCCGGAAATGAAAATGATTACGGACAGACGGACGGACGGACAGGGCGATGACTATATCCCACGGTATTACATACCGATGGGATAAAAACATGAATAAATTAAAGCGCACACTTGTTATTTTAATCTACCTGCCACCTTTAAAAAAGACAAAGTACTGAGGTCGAGTTAAATATTGAGACAGTGATAACACCTACAAGGTGCAGTGTCTATAAATGCACATGTTCGAGGCTGTTCATGCTCGCTAACTGATTATGTTTTAAGCTGAAATCAGATATCACACAGGCCATATAGCTTGTTCCAAACAAAATGAACATAAACGTCAGCTGGCTGGCCACACAGCTCATTCAGCATCTAACAAAACATAGTTTATCTTTTTGGCGATATAATGAAAATATTGGTCATGACGTTAGTAAGTTGGATGCAAAATAAGTTGAATCATCGGAGCGAGCAGAACGACATTACGCGGCAAGCAAAGGCATTCACGTCGCAAACGATTACTGGCCAGTGCAGAGATATATTAACTTCAGATTGGACTATTTCTGAAATATTAATTTTATTTGCGGGATGATGGGTATTAGCTGACCTAGCTAGTTAATATCACGTGCTCATTCCTAATCATGCTTGCCAACTGAGGGAATCTGATCAATTTCGGTATTACCTTTATTAGGCTTACTGACTCTTTTAGCACACAGTGGCAACCATTGCCAGGTTCAATGATCACTTACACTTCAAACAATATTTCAATCAAGCAGTTAAGCATGTATTTGTTCTTACAAATGAAAAAGTCTCGACAAAGAGGGACCGAAAATATAAAGCATGTGTAGCAGGCCGAAGGAGGGCTCGGGCGGGGACATCTTGCATATTCATAAAATACAGCGCCCCCAATACACCCACTTCCGTCGATTCAATCAAAATGACGTTTGCACTGTACACTGACGGTACTGAAGATGACTGCCTGACTTAGAAAAAAATTTTGGAGAAATTTTTTTAATTTCTCAGTCCTATCTTTAACATTGCCAAAATGTCAAGGGCCCATAAAATGGACAAAAATCGATTCAATAAAAAAACCGAAAAAAAAACATCTGGAGATTTGGTCAAGTAGTATGTTATGGCAAATTTACACAAAAATTCATCAGGGCAAAAAAAGGATAAAAAATGTTCCGGACGCCATACCACAACTTATCAGCCCATAGTGCCGGTAAGCTAAAAAAGCTGACCATACAAAACAGTACATCTTGTCTTTATGGTCTGCAACAAAATGCAAGTCAAAACAAATTTAGAGATCACTGCTTTCTGTTTTTATGTGCATTTACCATACCATCCCAACTTTCACTGAGTTGGGGGTTAAAATAACTTGAGGGAGAAAGGTGACTTGCCTGGTCCTTCTCTGGTTCCTCAGTTGATATCTGTGTGCTTTCTGTTGGCTCAGTCAATTTGGCACTTTCCTGTGCACCCAAGTCTTCTGGGGCAACTTCACTTTCAGCTGGTGCAGCCTTATTATCTTCGGTGTTCTTAGACTCCGCTGTGAGGGCTTCACTGTCCTCCTCCATAGTTTGTGTCTCATCTTTATCAGGAACAGGCTCCTCTTCCTGAGTGGAAGACTCTGCTGGCTCCATCATGGCCTCATCTGGTTCCCCTTCTAGTTTATCACAGTCATCTCCAACAGCTTCAATCACACCAGATATCTCATCTCCAGAGACTTCCCCGAGCACAGTGCTGCCTCCAGCTTCTGACTCCTCGTCTTTTTCGGGGTGCACAGCTCTGGTTTTGGAGCACTTCTCACCGGAGGACTCAGACATGTGTCTTTTTGGAGATCCTTTCCTGCTGGTGCTGCTAAACTTCCTGTCAGTGTCTTCTCTCCCTCTCGTTGGACCATGTCTGGCTTTGTTCACTCTGAAATGATGAAAAGAGTAATATTTTTACTGGCTGTCGATATTAACATAAGAATTCAGCGCTTCTAATCCACAAAGAAATTAAATATACTTGTGCTGCTCCCAGAAATCAGACCCACTTAAATTAAAAGCATTCATAATGAGACAACGAAAGCAAACCACGGTCATTACAGCCACTCACACTAATGTCTTGTACTTTTCACAGATGTTCAGCTGAACTTTTCTGCCCTTTACAGTCAGAGGACGATGAGCGTAATACTTCACCATGGTCTCAGCTTCCTCTGGAGTTCCAAACTCAACCATTGCCTGCGAGAGGAGATCCAGAAAATTGTAGTAACACCCATTCGAAGACAAAGAAAACATTTCTTTCATCTCTTACCCAATAATACATGTTGTTTTTCATTCTATTTTTTGTGAATTTCTGCACTTTTTATGTACCGAGTAATCAAATGTCAAACCTCTGAAATACAACTTGTTAGCACAAGTTCATGAATGTCGCCATTCCATCTATTTTAGCCAATCAAAAAATACTTGGCATGGAAATGTCCCAGATGTTATGACGCACTTGGACACCAGGGAATCAGCTGATCTATATAAAGCGGATACAAATTCATCTTGATCATCACTAATGCTGCAGCTTAATTTTACGCCGACTGATCAAGGTTTGATAAAACCAATCATTACTATGTTCGATTTAGACTGTGCGGAGAGATTGCTGAGCTGCGGGTCTAAATCCAAGCTGCAGCGCCTGGTAGAGACTGCTATGAAGGTGATGGGGAGGACTGAACAGCGCTCCCTTCAGACCATCGATGAGCAGACTGTACTGAGACAGGCACAGAGGGTTTTGTCAGACCTGTCGCATATCCTTCATGCAGAGTATGAGCTCTAACCTTCAGGCAGAAGATATTGCAACCTGAACCGTTTTAAAAACTCACATTTGTACCCACCTCCATTAAAATATCAAGTGGCTCCTTAGGCAATGGCAACCGTGGCTGAGTGTGCAATAGATTCATTGTGTTTGTTTGAAATTTCATTTAATTGTGCTGGCGATTTGTGAATTGTTTGTCTCTGTTATATTTATCTGTATATTTATCTTGTGAAGGCAGCAACTGTACGCACTTGAGTCCATGACATACTTACCCAAGGGGACATTAAAGTACATTTTATTATATTATATTCTGTTCAATTAGCACCTGAGCAACAAAATCAGTCATAATGCCGCTGTTGGTTGCACCAACAGCATGGGAAACTCGGATCTACTCGTGGGCACAAGCTTGCCCAGATTTCCCTTGGCAAAGCCTGACTTGTCACTACAGTGGTTGCAGGACATCGGACAACGAAGAGTCACCGGTAAAGTTCTGCACACTTTTTATTCAGTTGTTTCAAGGATAAAGCTTACTCAAAATGTAGAATTCAATTTCCCAGTAAACATCAAGATTTTGACAGATGATGCCATGTAAATGGAATTCACTGATCAGCAGGCCCACAATTCCAAGCACCTGACAACTCTAACTAGGCTGGAGAAACTAAAATCTTATATCAGCTAATAATTTGTCATTGTAGTTATACCGATTCACAAATGATTCACTGGACAAACTCTTGCAAACAGTACCCTTGTTTTTCAATATGCACAAGTCCAACGCGCTTCAGCCAAGTTTCAAAAGTGAGGAAAGTTGCTCAGCAGTAAAGGACAATAAACATAGAAAAAAGACTTTTACCTGGGTACTTCAAAAAGACTACCCAAAAGTTAAAATACTGGAGCACACTTTACAAATCTGCACGTTTATTGAGGGGAAAAGATGACTGACGTTTCGACTTGCGTTTCTGAGGAAGACACAAGTCGAAACGTCAGTACCCGTGTTTTATTTCATTTATAACCTCCGTGCACACAAGAGTTCTGGTGTGCGGGTTAAACTCAACATTTCAATGGTTTTCCAGTCATTTTTTTCCCCCAGTCTTTTGGGCCTCCAACTTCACATGATGCCCCCCTCAGAAGGACGGCCTTACTTGTTCCTTTAAGAACAGGTATTTTTCCACATGTCCAAAGCGCCGAGCAACGGTCAGCAGCTCAAACTTCTTCTCACGCTCTCTTGGCATGTTGGAGAAGAAAACCACCCGACTCTGCTCGCCATCAGCATTTTGGCTGCCCCTCTGTGGCTGGGGAAGAAACTCAAGTTTCAAGTTCATATTCAAACTGCACTGCCTCATTCAGCAACATTATATTCAAGGATTTTTCCCCCACAGAGAATGTAATGGCGGCCGAAGATGCAGACATGGAAAAAACTGATTATAATCACGGCTCATGGAAATACAACATGAAATCAATAGGCAATAATCAGCCTGATTATAATACAGGTTAAAGATATCTAAAAAGAACACAATTGTTTCACCATCGTGACTTGAAGTTACAGCAAACAAATAAATGTAATATATAAACTTTCTGTAAGTGGTCCATAGCTCTGAGGGAATGGATACCTCTGGCGTTGGTAATAGTGGCATCTTCAGGTTTGACATTCCCGATCCTTTAAATAAGAGGATAAAGACGACAAATGAATAATGAGGAAAAATCATATTTCCAAATGGTCATCCCAATTACCCAATTTCACTGCAAAGAAAAAGAATAAAACATGGGTTACCCCAGTCAGAGTTCATCCCTCCTCTTTGTAATCCCATGGGTGCAGGCCCCAGGAGTCCATCAGAGCGGCGATCCCCATCCAGTGCACCCAGCCCAGACCTGAAAAAAAAAATTCAAAGCAAGTGAAGCAAGACCAGCATTTTCAAATATAAATTCTGAAATAGTTGGGACAAAGTGTAAATTGTGAATCAAAATGCAATGAGTTTCAGATCACATGAGCCAACATGTTATTACCCCTGCCAAGGAGGTTATGTTTTTGCCTGGGTTTGTTTGTTTGTTTGTTTGTCTGTTGGTTTCCAAAATAACTCAAAAAGTTATGGACAGATTTTGATGAAATTTTCAGAGAAGGTGGGTATTAAGTCAAGGAACAGGTGATTTAATTTTGGCATATCTAGGCCAAAGTACTGCTGAAATATACGCCAAAGTTCAAGATTTCAAGTCTTTCCAATGGGCTGGAGTTCCAATCGCTGTGCTTTTGGGTTTTGCTGCCCTCTGGCGGAGGTCTGCGCTCTCTGAGTGCTTTTCTAGTTCACAATAGAACATAGATAAAATTTCAAATGTTGAAACTGACATTTTACATTTTTATCCACAAAATTAGCTTATTTCAAATTTTCTGGCTGCAACAGATCTCAAAAAAGTTGGCAATTAATATACAACAGAATCAGCTGAAAGAACATTTAGCAAGTAATTGGGTTAATTGGCATCTGGTGTGTGACATGATTGGCTTTAATAGGGATGTCTTAGAGATGCTGAGTCTCTCAGAAGTGATGATAGCCAGAGGCTCTCCAACCTGTGAAGGCTTGTGTAAAAAAAATGTGGAATACTTTTAAAACAATGTTCCTCAACATCCAGTTGCAAAGACTTTGAAGGTCTCATCATCGACAGTGCATGACATCATCAAAAGATTCAGAGAAACTGGAAAAATCTCTGTGCGTAAGGGACAAGGCCGAAGACCTATACTGGATGCCTGTGATCTTCAGGCCCTCGGACGCCACTGCCTTACTCATCAGCATGATTCTGTCATTGACATTACTTACTGGGCCCAAGAATACTTCAAGAAACCACACAGTCTATAAACACAGTCCGCCGTGCCATTCACTGATGCCACCTAAAACTCCATCATACAAAAAGGAAGCCATTGTGGAGCATGATCCAGAAGCGCCACCGTGTTCTGTGGGCCAAGGCTCATTTACAATAGACTGTTGCAAAGTGTCCTGTGGTAAGACAAGTCCAAATTTGACATTCTTGTTGGAAATCATGGACGTCGTGTCCTCTGGGCTTAAGAGGAGAAAGACCACCGCTCCTGTTATCAGCCTTCAGTTCAAAAGCCAGTATCTCTGATGGTATAGGGATGCAGTAGTGCATATAGTGTGGGACACTTGTATGTTTTAAAAAGCACCATGAATGCTGAAAGGTATTTAAAGGTTTTAGAGCAACATATGCTCCCCTCCAGATGACATCTATTCCAGGGAAGGCCTTGCGCATTTTAGCAGGACAATGCAAAACCACATACTGCAGCTATTATAACAGCTTAGCATCCTAGTAGAAGAGTCCGTATGCTGAACTGGCCTGCCTGTAATCCTGACCTTTCACGAAATTAAACGAAAAGTCCGTCAAAGGAGACCCAAAACTCTCTAGCAGCTGGAAGCCCGTAGTATACAAGAGTGGGATCAAATTCCAATGGCAATTGTTGGCATGCATTCATTGGTGAGGATATGATGTACTAGTGAAGCAATATTCATCATTTTTCATATTGATAGTCTTGAAAAGTAAGGGAGGGGCCAAATGACATGACTTTCTTTAAATGTCATTATTTTGTCATTGGAGTAGTGACCCCAGCATGGCAGGTGGACCATGTTCACTGAGCATACTTCTCAGTCAAGACAAAAGAAGGTGTCTGGCATGCAGATATAATTGTCTAATCACATACAAAGTCATTCAAGCAGAATCTATCCCCTTGATAACATATCTTTGTACACACCGCAATATCCATAACCCTTATTGTGAGAAGAAAATATCTGTACTCATGCAACAACAAAAAAATCCCATTACCACATCACCACACAGTTTGCTAATCACATCCAAGTGCTTCAAACACCGGGTGATTTAGATTATGTTATACTCACATTCTGCTTGAATCCAGGCGAGGGTCCCAATCTGGATACCTGGAAAATGTAAAGAAATGTAAATGTAAAATCTCCATTTTAGGGCTTTGTTAGCATTTTAAAAGTTCTTCCTGAAAGTCAAGTCCAGCATATCACTTTTGACACCAACCATACAATTCATGAGTATGGAATCACATATGCAGTTAATTTATGAATTAATCAGTTCATTAAAATATTTATACTTAAAAGAAATTCATGCTTTACCAGCACAGCATTACCTTGATCAAATACAAAGACCAAGGCCTTGTTAATGTCATAATTTATTACTACATGAGAAAGTTCTGATGCATGATTTTAAAGTCCCAATTTCAACCCAGCTTTCACATAAACACACACTTAAGTAACTGCGTCTATGTGTTATGCTGCTTGACGAACCACGTAAAAACAGTCTTGAGAACTATTGGAGGTTGGCAAACCAGCTAACATTCTTCATATCCTTTAGCTAAAGTGCTAAAATAGCGCTTTGCATCTTTATGAAGGAGTTTGCTATGGAAGTTCAAGGATTCACCGAATTTTCAGCCACCGAAAAATTTTCAGCCAGAATGGCAAAAAAAAAAGCATTTTCGGTTTTCGGCCGAAAGACTTTTCACACCGAAACAGTACGGCCGAAACAGGATGTTGTGATGATGCAAGCAAAAACTGCAGCCAGTACGCCCCTGACTTTTACTCTGTCGATTTTGTTGAATATTTATGTGTTTAAATCAGGGGACGCAGTCGCACCCAACCGTCACCACGTTATGGCACTAAAGTCCGCGAGTGCTTAATTGTAATTTCTGTTTGACATCGTCCTGATGCATAGGAGAGCAGCTAGCGTTGTATCTGATTCGGTTGCACATTAAATGACGTACCACCTAAAAACACAAAGCAATGATATCCGTAAAAGGCAATACATTCTCAAGGCATTTGTGTACCATCAGTATTCCATAATGTAACAACAACCCCTGGAAAAAAATATGGAATCGCCACACCCCAAGGATTTTCATTTACCCTTTTCCCTTCATAACAAAGAAGCAAATAACACAAGACAAAACAAGTATTGTTTATTAGCTTGACATTCAGGCTTCATTAACGTTTCACTTTGAAACTGAAGGCAAAACACATAGCAAATGCGCAAATCACAGGAGATGGAGGAGTATTAGAATGTATCGCTTTATGAGGTGTCATCTCATCTGTGATACCTTCCCTCAGAACAATATGCATAATCAGCACCCGTAAAGTTATTTTCTGTGCAAATATCGTAAAATAGGGGCAGCTTAATAACTTTCTCAAGGGGAATTAGGGGAACACCGTTGCTTATAATTTCGCTATGAACAGGGTCACAGGCAAAGAAACGCATTTCATAACTGCAGCAGCTTCGGTGAACAAACGCAAACTTGTTTGAAAGGTAAGGCAATGCACAGTACATTTATCAAGCTGCCTAAAACAACACAAGTTTCAAAAACACAATTTAAAGACCTGCTCCAATCATGATGGCAAGTGAAGCCAATTTCCTAGCGATAATGCCGAAGCGATTTGTCTTTTGTCTCTCTGACCAATCAGTGGGCTGCTGTGTTGTCACGCAACATATTTAATTTTACATATTTTCAGCAGACAGTAATAGGCCAGTCAGATATAGGCCTGTTGGGAATTCATGAGTGGGGCCAAGTAAAAGATTTTATTTATAGTTATATTTTATATTGCGCTTTGTAGGAATGTCAGTGCTAAATAAATATTTTCATAATTGATTTATTCTTTGAAGCATGAGTATTAATTTACGCAATTGCAATGCCTTGACTTTAGGTAGGTAAGTACAGTCATCGCCATAAATGCAATGGTACTAAAATTTGGGGTAATTATTTCCTTCAGCGTTTGGGTTTTCGGCCAAGCGTTTCTCATTTTTGGTTTCGGCCAAAAATTTTCATTTCGGTGCATCCCTACTCCTTCATGTAAAAAGCATACTGCCCAAGTAGTAACTAAAATACATAAATCCAATGTAAAAAAAAAGACGGATTAGCAGCGATGGAATCAGATTTTGACTTGCAGTCGAGTTGATTCACTTAGTTTGATTTCTTGTACGGTTTCTTGTAAGTTTTAAAATTTTGAGCATTTAATCGCAGTAATCGTGACACAGGTCAATTAACTCAGATTATGCAGTCTGAGGCTACTGAATTACATTACTCTGCACTAAGAGGCAGCTGGTGTGCACCACAGTTTACATGTAATAGCTATGGTTGATGCAACTTTGCAAGTCAAAATACGCGCCATCAGATGTCAGTCAAGGTAGACTGAACAATGTCAGATGCAAATAATGTATCCATGTAAATCAATGCAAGATGCAGCTAGCCACATGACAAACACAGCTGTGGTCATTTCACTTTGACACAAAATTGCATTTTAATCAACATTACTCACTTGTGGATATTCGTAGCTAATTTTCACTTTCTTTGATGGCATTAAACAATCATTAAGCAAAGATTTGATAGAGCCAGATGTGCTTAAATCAAACAAGAAAGTTAATATCATACTATATCTTTAATCGTTGAACATTGCATTATGAAGGACGCTGTCTGGTCAACTGCCAATGGCATATTGTTCTCATCGAAAAACGTATTAATCAAGGGAAATGACTGAAAACAGATCAAGGCTTGTAGTGCTTGCCTAATCAAACAAGAAGAACTGGCCACACCTGATGGTATCGACAATTTTTGGTATTCACATATAGTCAATTTATTTTAGCAAGTGATTACAGGTCAAGCCCACTGTTTTTAATTTGTGCTGGTATGTGCTTTGCCAATTTTCAGTTCAACAGACATCACTGCTGTATACACCCCCATATTATGCCATAAATTTGCGACATTATACGTACACATGCATTTTATGGAACTTTTTATGTGCATTAATAAATATATCAATAGACTTCCATGGCACTGACAGTATCTTCTGAAGAAATACATTTCCTCTCGCCAACAAAAATGCAACAAAGCTTTAGCATTTTTTAATATACAAAATAATAAAAACCACAGCAGCAGTAAGCAGTAAGCTCAAGGTCAAGTATATGGGCCGAGCAATCCAGCTGTTTTGATTTCACATTTCTCAGATTTGTAAACATATACCATTTATTTCTGGGCGACAACATACACGTCACTTCAGAAATCATCATAAGTTTACTAACTTCCAATGAGAAAAAATTATGTTCTCAGCTTTGTTAAATGTGCTTTCTATGGCCGTCTATGGGGAAAAGTACCGCTCCTGTAAAGCAGCCGTGCACATGCACCCGTGACAATGTTTGACATTGGGCATGCGGCATCTAGTGTTTTTACATCTATTGTCCGAACAATAGAAGAGTTATTGCACCGAAAATAAGTTTTATCAATGGTATCATCATCTGGCCAATCAGATTAATATTTATACAGCTTGCTTTTTCACACATTCCAAACAATCTTGCAAGGTTTCATGATGCAGCATGATGACTCAGCTAAATGCGATTGGCTGATTGTGGCCATCTTGTTTGAGTAATAACCTTCGGTAGACTGGGTGTTCCGCAAGCCCCAGCGGCCGGCGATTTCGCCGATAACTCAGGCCTCTTCCGCTTGCTACTTCCCTGATAAATTTATAAGATTAAGGCGAGTTTTGATGCAAGTATTTCGCTAAACACTTTTCAATTGGCCGATTTACCTTCTCTTCGCCGCCTTATTGACACGTTTTTCTAAGCTGCAAAGAAAAATTATTGGAGTTTATATGAAACGCGCAATATCACTGGATGTTGAAATTGTCCTTGAGTGATTACAGTATGCACTGTCTATTTTAAACTTCTTGTTGCAGAACAAAGGGGATGATAATGGGCGTTTTTACCCCAAAATGCTTATATTTGATAACATGGGTGCAGTAAATCTTCCTTGTACAGACAGAGCTGTCCTAAAATAAAAGGCATCCAGCACATTATAGCCTCTGTGAGGGATCCTGGCCTCATAGGGGGCATTTGAAAACTGACTTTTTGATTTCCACCCATAAAAAAGTTTCATATCTGAGAGGCCAATATCTTGACAATGAAAAGAGGTACATTTTGATAATAGATTATGAAAGCCTGGACCCAAATTACCGAGGATATCATTTTTCAGCCCATACCTACGATTTGTTCCAAAGATATTGGCCTCCAAAATCCCTATAAATGAATGTTCACAATTTGCAGGGGCAGAAAGGTGGCGTGGCCTTTTTTGGGGGGCATATCTCAGAAACCCCTTGAAGTAGAACCCTAAAATTTTTGCATGTGCATCATTATTAATATATAAGTACTCCCAAAATAAATTTGAGCCAAATCTGAGTTGGTGATCCTCTGGTTGATTTCATATGGAATGGCCCAACAGGCTACAAACTCAAAGGATGAGAAGACTTACATCTCCAAGAGCTGCCTGCAGGATTTTGCATGACGTAATCCATTAGTGTGCTGCGTCCACTCCTGCAATATAAAAATAATGGCAAAATAGTTTTCAAATGAATTAGCAAATACATTTTTCCACATTCTGCAGGGGACACTGAATTATCCCATACTATAATAAAACATAAATATGCTTTTCATTTTCTCCAACTTTAAAAAAAAAAAAATTTTCAGAGTTCATCTGTACGACAGTCCATCCTGAATATAGTATTTAATAGAAGAAAAATCCTGAAAGTCCAAATTATAAAAAAAAAAAAACAAATCAAAACGGTAAGCATAATCAAAAACCATACCACAGAACAAGAATGTATTTTGGTACTAAGATTCCAACATTAAACTGAAATTAAAGGAAAGTTTTTCACCAATTTATTGAACAAAAGTGTATCTCATGCTGAAAGTGAACACCATTTACTTCAATGTTCACCAATGGCACCCTTGAACAAGAGATGTTTTAACAGCAAATGCTATACAATTGCCACTAAAATAACCTCCCCAACACGTTAGTCTCTCCCATGTGAACTACTTGATTGACATTTTGTACAACTAGAAATGTATGCAAAAGGGCAATTCCACGGTAACGGAATTACGATCTAGAGTAATTCTCATGTCATTTTTACCTGCTAAATATTACTCTAATGCAGTAGCTACTTAGCTGTGCTTTTATCAGTTCCACTGACATGCCTACTGAGCTGTATAACACAAAGTTTGGGGTAATACATTTTGTAGAAGGCTATACGAAGGTCAAAGTGTCAGTAACGGAATTACAGCAGAAAAAATGCCATTATTTTGGCCTTAACTTTGACAGGCATTTCTCTGAAATCTGGCAATGATGGGCAGCAGGTTTAAGCTTAAGTTGGTGGCCTAGGATGTTGACCAGGTAAGTTTATATTGACTGGAATATTCACAGATATTTCGCAGGATGGCATTTATGAGAAAGAGACACCGGTAACAAAATTACAAAATGGTAACAGAATTACATTTTCTGAGAATCTACTAAATTTATTATACTCAAAACAACACAGCAATTGATAATTGGTATCATAAATGATGTTTCTGTTGCTGACCTCCTGTTGAACTAAAATTTTGATCAACAAGTCTGGGCAAAGGAAGGCAATACATGATATTGATGAGAATAACCAATTTTTCTACAAGAACAGTATATAATGTCTCTTAAATAGCAGAAAATGCAGTATGGGATACCGCTCAACGCGCTTTACATAATTAAATTGACAGCTAAGGTAACCTAGGAAGCCTCCCAGATTAGGTGAGTCTTATGTAACAGGTGAGATTAATGCATATCAACCATCTTGAAGACCATTTTAATTGGCTAAACGAATATCAAAACTTGAAATATCCATTTTATTCAGAAATGAAAAAGCAAGAAACTTACCTGGTAGTTAGAAGATTGCTGGCTTTCGATATTGAGCATGAACGAATGTCGGACATGGGATGTGTTAAAAAGGTTTGGTCCTTACAGCCCTTCCCCTTTCTAATTCTTTCACCTCTACCTTAATGGGCCGCAGGTGGAACCTATTAGGGTGGAGGTGTTAGCGGAGTATATAGCTGCCAGCCCTGTTGCTGCTACATTTTTTCTTTTTTTCCTCCTTGTTAGTTTGCTGCTCCCAGTTATTTTTAAACCTGCTGTTTTAGGATTTTGTTTTAATTTAACTCAGTTTCTTTACTTTGGTCTTGGCATTTGAGTTTCTCCTGTTTTTTCTTGGCCCATGGTCTAAGTGCCAGACGGATTGCTTTTGGCATCCAGCAGGAATAAGACCATGGCATGAGTATTCTGAGAAAAGACTATCAACGTTTTGTCACATCTAGACTCAACAAGCTTCACTGATTAACTGGCCGCAAGGGCCACAAGCCATGCTTTCCCAATCTGAAACCCCTTATAACATTCACAGATTATACATGTTATACAGAGAGATGCTGTCTTTGTAACGCACAGTTCCAGGAGGAACAGGATGCTGGTAAAAGTCATGTGAAGAAGACCCCATACTACAGAACAAACATTCACACATACCCTTCCCCAGCAGATACTACTCCTTAACCAAACTATACTATAAATTCCTGCTAATCTTTGAATGAATAGTTATGGAAACTCACAGGAAGAAACGCTAGATGTCCAAAACAATGAACCACTATGCTCCATAAAGTCCTCATGCCACCTTGTGCCATCTTCTGTTTTTCACTGGCTTTCAGAATAATTCTGTAATTCCGTTACTGGTGTAATTCCGTTACCATGTAATTCCGTTACCACAAATTTTACAGGATTGCAGCTAAGTATTAGAGAGGTTAATGTCTGAAATTCAGTACAGACATAAGGAGGAAGAGAATTCTTGATAACAATAAAATAAATGCAGAAATAAGATGAGGAAGAGAACTATACCGCAATTTCGGTAAAGGAATTATGTTGAAAAATGACAAATTTCACAATAAGCCACTGGAATTGTGTGTTTCAATTTCCTGCAATGACTTACAGTCTCAAATACTTTGGCTACGAATGTATGGAAATACAGTAAAAACCAGGAAATAGCTAAATATCTTTTAGGAGTTGTCAGCTTTGGAAAAATAACCTTTGATCCCTGTCCTGGAGCAAAAAAATTTTACAAAATTCAAATCTAAATTCTCAGAAGACTATCAAAGACTATCAAACCATTTTAAAATGTTTTTCAGCGTTAGATTTGGTAATGAGTCATCTGCATGAAAACCTATATATTTCTAAAGTAAAACACTTTTTAAAATTGCTGTTCTAGCAAATCTCATGTGGAATTGCTCAAAGGTTAAGAATATATTTGAGAATTACTGCTGACGCCCACTTAAAAATTCTCCATCCCCCCCGCCCCAACATTTGGAAAATTTCTGCTTGTCGTAAATAACTTATATACCAAAACTGCAAGCAGTAACAATTGGAAATAGTTGAAAGTATGTGACTTCAAAAAAATGAAGGACAAATTGCAGTTAAGCTAAGAGTGAAATAATACCTCATCAACAGATTCCAAATAGATGTTCAAAACTGATAAGCAACACATCATAGTGCATATGAAAATAAGCTGCCCCAAGGACAGAAGGTGTGAACACTTAATATGCTGATAAGATGACAGGTTGACATTATTCAAGTCAGTTTTCCACTTCATGTGCGAGTGCAATCTAGAATTGTCCATCTCAAAAAAAAAATTGCTAAAGTCTTTGCTAAAGTTTCAGATGCTTTTGTTTCTTACCACTGACCAGTTATTCCATTAAAAACTTTCTCCCTTGAAAATTAGTAACTGCCAGTGTCACAGCCTCTTAGTTTGGCCGGGCAGCTGATAAGCGTATATGCACCACAAATATTCTCCTGATTACTTTTCCATTAAATATCCAAAACTCTGAGGATGCTTTGAGGAAACTAAATGCATAGGGAGAATGATGATTGGAGAAAAAAAGTCAGTGAAAAGAGATTGGTAAATGTTAACAATGAAGTTACAGCAGGAATAACTTCACAAGCATGTCTGACCAAATATTCCAAGAAAGTTTTCAGTCCAATCAGTATGCTTCATAAAGAAAAACAATTTATGGTGTTGTGCTGCAGTGGTGTTCAAATCTATAAAAGACACGGTTCCCTTCAAAAAAAAACACCATTTTGGGTGACGTTGTAATGCAAAGGTTGATTGGTGTCAGAGATAACTCATGAACAACACACACTCATTTGAGGAATTGGTTAATTTCATAAATATTCCATACATATTTGAGATTTTCTTTTGCATAAAATAGTAAGTACAGCAAACGAAGTACTCACCATCATTGAATGGACATCAAAATCACAAAGAGAGCACACGTGTGGGAACATGTGAGGCCTGACCCCCAAGAAGTCCTCCACTCTGCCCTGGGAGGGAGGGCCCAACCTTTTCGGCAGAAAGCCACTGTCATGTGCCGGGGAGGGACCCATCCTGAGACCGCCATAGCAGTCACGGGAAACCCCCGTATATTGACAATCTCTGCCCATGAGGCCAGGTGGGACATCCTCCCAATCATCGCGAGATGCTCTGAACTCTGTAGAGATGGGGGGCAGATCCCTGGAGTTACCGCCCATGCGCCAGCCAGCCTCCATTTTGCGGTTCTTCAACTGCATGATAAGTTGTGGCAAGGTCTCTAGACTGATATTTTCCTCAGGGATTTGTGCCAGTGCATCTATGTCAGCGGGAGAGAGTCCCAGGCTGTGAAAGAGTTTCACGGTGTTGGAACGGTTCCTGCCGTCCCCACCACCCGAAGCTGAAGACATGCCATGAGAGGGCCTGGAAGAGGGGCCGAGGAGGGGGCGCCGCTCATTCATGCTGAAATTGAGGGTCTCAGCTGCAGCCAGGAGACCCCGTCCCACAGCAAAGCCTTGATGAGCACCGTCAGAACGGTTCCTCTGGGACATGACAGCTCAAAGGTAGCACAGGAACTAAAAGCTGAATGGCATAAGAATGGGTAAAGGCTGGGAACTTCTCTCTTTTTCTAATTCTCCAAGGGGAGAGGGCTGCAAAAGTCAAAGGAGGAAAAAAAAACAAAAAAAAAAACTTAGTTTAAAAGCAATTCCTCTTCAAATATTATTGGTGGGGACACTAAAGGTACCATCTACATTCCAAATGACAATCAATAAGAAAGCTGATCATGAAAGCACCTGAATTACGCATATGGGGTTTAGCAAAGCCTCAGACAAACTCCAAAGTAATTCAAACTGATGTTTGAGTGCCACAGGCATCAGTGTATTTGCAAGAAGAAATTTCAGTTGGTTGACAGGACTGAAACCGCGATGAAAGAAGTGTCAGTGAAGTGTAAGTGAACATCCAATTTAGAATTGGGTTGATTTCTAACAAAGTTTTGAGCAGAACAACAAATCAAGATCAAAAGACGGAGAGATACAGAAGGAACAGTCAGCCAGGAGAAAGTGTATGAAGGAGGGTATGTAAGTATGTACAGCAAAGTGTTCACATTCAGTCCTGACATGTTCTCTGATATAATTAAAAGAAATGTAAATATAATCCGTACTGCAGGAAACTGAGCTAACCATAGATAAATGGCTGCGGTGTATCTGTTCTAGTTAGCCTACTCTCATCGCTTATTAAGACTTTCCAATACAACCCCAATTCTGAGGAAGTTGGCGCAAAGCGGAAAATGAAAATGAAATCCAAAAGGAGTGATCTGAAAAGTCCAGTCACCAGCTACTATTTTTAAAACACTACAATATTTGATGCTTTCGCTTCAGAATTGGTACAAAAGGTGATTTTGGTATACATTTAATAATCAAACCTTGTGACCATAAATTACAACTTTTAAAAGCATTTTAAAACTTGGATAAAACATAAAAAACTAGCGAAAAACACAAAACATTTCATCGAGTCATTCTCAAGTGGGAAATGGGGGAAAAAAGAAAAAGAGAGGACTTTCTTTATTTCCCATTTATATGCCTGTCCCTGAAAAGTGAAACATGAAGGATTCTAACTCGCCACCTTTATTTGACCTGATCTTATTAGTTGCATGAAAACTGGGCTAGCTAAGAAATGTATTAATTATGCCTACCTTACAGATATCAACAATATTCTGAAAACTAATTCACTGAAGTCACATTAGCCAATGAAACTAAGAATTACCATCCCGGATTCTCAGTGCTACACCAGCAGCCATACCATCACTACATCTGCTTCAGCCACATGGCTGGAGCTAAACAGATGTGGGCTTGGTTAGTACTTGGATGGGGGACCACGTGAGAAAACTAAGCTGGCCCTGGAAGTGATGCTGGTGGGCCGAAAGGCGGCAATCTTCCCCCTAGTAAAACTAGGCTTATGCCGTCAGAGGCGACGGCTTGGGGTATATCCCTGAACGCCCCCAATCCTCCAATTCCACAATCCTTGAATACACCCAATACAATGTAAAGCCCCTCAGGTCATGACCTTTCATTTGAACTTAATTTCAGGTCAATCGGATAAATGGTTCTGAAGATATGGCCAAAATGGTAACTTTCCATCACAAAGCACCACCTGGTGGCAAAATATTGAACCATACAGGTATGATGTTATCATGTGACACGTTGTGGGGTCATGACCTTGCAGTTGCACATAGTTTCAATGGTTCCAAAGATATGGCAAAAATGGTGAATTTTATGTGACAAAGCTCCACCTTGTGTCAAAATTTTGAACCAAACAGGTAATAATGTAATCGTGGGACACATCCTCAGGTCATAACCTTTCATTTGCACTTGATTTGAGGTCAATCGGACAAATATTTCCAGAGATATGATAAAAAGTGATTTTTCAGTTTTTGGCCCCTGGTGGCCAATCTAGAAATTGTAAATTGTCCAAAGTCGAATCAGTTCTTCCTCTTGATGATACTTACTTATGTGCAAAACATGAAATTTCTAATTGAAATATTACTGAAGTTATCGCGTTAACACGTAGGGCGGCGCGGCAGCAGGACCAAAAACATAATATCCCCGGAACGCCATTCGGCTTTAATCATCCCCTTGATCTAATTTTCTTTGCAATTTGTCCTCTCATTTTTCAATGAAGAATGGGCTTTTGTTACTATAATTCACTACAATTTTTTTTACTGGCATAAGAATGAATGGCCTTCACGACGGTGAGGTAGGAAAATAATATGATGTCTTATCATTAACATTACGTGTAATATCAGTTCATGTGACAATGGAGTATATTCATCTCCAGCGAAAGTTTAACATGCATTTTTGCTGCACTAATATTTCAATGGGTGACTGCTTTAATTAACCTCATACAAATATGAAAATTGATAAGGTGGAGTAGGTCAGTGGTAACGTTGTGTCATGATGGGTCACAGATAATAGGAGTTCAAACAATATTTTTAGCCTAGTCTATGTTATAGTTGCTTAATATTGAGCATGACAATACTGGCGTTCAACCACTTCGGCTTGCTTCAATCTCCCAACAGAGCTCACTAGAGCGTCAGCAACCAAGTCATCCACTAAAGAAAAGCGTGTGATGGTCTGGGGCTGCCTTGCTGCCTCAGGACCTACACAACTTGCCATAATTGCTGGAACCATGTCTTCTGCTTTCAGCTAGAAAATCCTGAAGTAGCATGACCCGCCATCAGTTTGTGACCTAAAGCTAAACTGCAGTTGGGTCATGGAGCAGGGCAATGATCCAATACACCCAAGCAAGTCTACCTCTGAATGGCTCATAAGAAACAACATTGAGGTTTTTGAAAGGCCAAGTTTAAGTCCTGAGTTTGCTGTGGCATGACCTTAAACAGACAGTTAAAGTAGGGATTCAAAGAAAAAACTGAAATATGGCAATTTCAGCATCAATGGAAAGCTTAGAAGGCAAAGAATGCAATGTAATGTCATTCAGTCACATTATTGAAATGAGAAAATGGAAATAAGCATGAAACGACAGTGCTTTATCGAGCGTGAATACTTCCGTGACACTCGGAAAGAGGCCCGTTTTGGGCGACGTCACCGACGGGTTTTGCAAGCTCTGCTCTGTGAATTTGTGGGCAGAGTCAATAGAAGTACTACGTCTCTCTCTAAGCTTTATATTTTGTTATTTAAGGTTCAGATTGAGTCGTACTTTACTTGAGATGGATAAATTATAATAAAGAAAAATTAATCTGCCGTTTTTACTTTAACTCACATTTTTCTATATAGTACATTGAAGATTAACATGGACATATACATGATCTGACGGAAATCGTGTAAATACGGGGAAGGCAGATTTTTCTCCAGGATTTTTTGAAACTGAGGCAGAGGGCTTCAGCATTGGGTCAAAACTCAGCATTACCAGGTGTGGCCAGTTTTAATTAATCAGCACATAGGCAATGTAATAATTTAAGTCTGTGCACGGAGGTTTATCAGTTTCACATGCGTCACGGTGGATTTCACATTATAATATGAAAATCGACTAAAACTCCGGAATCGGAATTAAATAATTATGAAGATACAATTAGGTAGAGCAGGATGTGCTCCCAGCAAATAGAAGAGAAGGGATACAATAACTATAAAAAAGCAATAAAGACCTGAAATTGAGTCTGAGTGTATGAGAAGTACAGGCAGACGATTTAGGCTACTTTTGAGGTATTGGGTGGAGATATTTGAGGGGTACAATTGTGTTTGAAATGGCATCGACCTCATCACTCCATATTTCTATGACAGTCAATCATTGTAATGAGAGTCCACTTGATCGTGTTCATAAAATACTATCTTTTTTGTAGTCCTGAGCATTGGCTTATCCAACCTTCCTGGGAATGGTAGCATGACTCCCGTAAAAAAAAAAAAAATGTATAAATATATTTCTAAACTAAACAATGTGTACGTGTATAGCGTATAGCCAGCGTGGCGACCAGACTTTTTGCAGGCACGGAACGAACCAAAATAAGCAGCAAAACTAATATGCATTGATGAAAGAAATCACCTTTACGCGACATTAGCTTGAAAAAAAAAAAGATATAAACATGGGATTTAAAACTATGAGCTAATGCGTGATCTGGAAGAAATCTATTAAAAGTTCTGACTCGTCAGGCTTTAAAAACAAAATTGAAAACAATTTTCAGTGTTCACTGTATTATAACTATGTAGGCCTACTTTCAGAGCATACAACTGGTGTGTGACATCTCGGAAAATGAGACTGTTGGCGGACTGGTTACGGTCGAAGAACAACAACATTTGGAAAGCGACATGAAATTCTTTTTCTCTTGTTATATGAGTGAATACCTTCAACATATCATGAAATTGCCACAACGAACCAATTTTATGGTAACTTATTTTCTTTGAATCCCTACTTTAATGCTCATTAACCCTGTAATGATGCTAAATTAATACATTTCATAGAGGAGTGAGGTAAAATTCCTTCACAGGAATGTAAAAGACTTATTGCCAGTTATTGTAAACATCTGATAGCAATTGTTGCCTCCAAGGGTGGTGAAAATTATTTTTTCACAAGCGTGATATAGGTTTTGAATAAGTCTTAAATGAAATGATCATTTAAAAACAGCATTTGGTGCTTACTCACATTGTCTGCATCTTACAGTAAAATTAGTTGGATGATCTGAAACATTTAAAAACACAAATAAGCAAAAACAGAATAACATTACCAGTGAGTCAGTTCATGAGTTGTTGCATGAAATTCTCTTAGGAGCGAAGAACCTTCCATGATAATAGACATGAAACAGTAATTGTTTAGCTAATGACCATGACCAAGAGCATCCCAACTGTCCATTCCATGAAGGAAAAGGGACAATTATCACCTTCGTGTTTTCCTTCCACCAAGGAGAAAGGGAGAAAGGAATGACTGAGCATGGACCACAATCCTTGGCCTAATCCCAAACCGGTCCCTATCCACTCGCTCTATTCACTCCTCCTCCGTTTGAGCGTTCCCGCGGAGGGTCCGCCACATTGAGTGTCATCCCAAACCAATCTCCATTGAGTGTAAGTGGCTGATTTTACCCTCCGCAGCGAGTCTACACCGATGCAAGCTTTCAAACCACCCTCTTTTCAAGTGCAGGAATTATTTTGTGTCTGAGATGAAAAGAACACTGCATATCTACAAATGTCAGTTCCATGCAGCTGTTTCCGAAAGATAAGTAAAACATTACTTAACCTCAAACGGACATTTGATTGACGATTTCATGCGCATATCACGGAACTAAAGGTTGCATCGTATTTTGAAATGAGCAAGCAGATGTGCACACAAGAAAACATTGAGTGAGTGGTTTTATCTATTGAATCTATGATTGCTCTTTTTCACAATGTCCCATTTCATGCACAAACGCTTTCATGCTGAGTATTCAATATTTATTTAATTACATTACCCTCAAAATTATTTTGGGTAAGAAATGTATTATTAGGGAACTGGACCGCTGTATACAATGCGACGCACTTCTCAGTGATGACTACCTCCGCTTCCCGTTGGATTAAGGGCATCCCAACGTCTATACATGTTTTTACACCCTCACCCTTAATGAAGCTCCCTCTACAGCAGTGAGAGAGACTTCACACAGCGACACTCGGTAGTGAAGTACTAGTGGATAGGGACCGGTTAGGGCCCCAGGCAGATACGTCATTCACTATCCCCCCCCAATCATGTAATTACGGATCCCTATCGTGTTCACGACGTATTTATTACATGTCTCAAGCCATCTTTAAAATCTTGCCGCTGTCCTTCGACCCATCTGACACTTTCAAGCGAGGTCAAAGAAAAGTGCAGATGAAATGAACAACCGTCAGTCCGAGACAAATTGAATCTATCCACAGTTTAGCCAATAGAAGCTGCAATTCGTCCGTTAACTAATGATAGCAGCAATCACTCAGATCCCAGTTTTGCTTTAGGCGGAAAATGCATTTTGCTGAGACTTTTGGTGCATTCGATTTGACGTCAGAAGTCGGATCGAGGTAATAACGCCATGTTCGCCACCCTCAAGTCAAAAGTGGTCATTTTTAACCACTTATAAATTGTGGAGGAAGCATGGACTCGCGTCACTGAATGGCTTTGTTGTCAAGACAACTTCAAATGCATTTTCAGTATGCATTTCATTCAAGAGCTTTCGCAGCCCGAATTGGGTCTTTCCGAACAACTAATTCTGGATTTCATATACAACATTTGTATATGGAAGTGAAGCCGAAATTGTATTAACTTAAACCTTTCTACAGTGTTCTAAACTTCTACATCCTCATACCGAGTACGTCGTCAGGGAAAGTCGGGGAATGTCAGGGAACTTCCCATCTTGGAGTTCCCACTTAAGGGATGTTCTTTTGAATTTTTCCCAGCGGTAAGTCGGAAATAACTCAATTTCGAGCAACTCCAATTTAATTCGAATGCACCATAGGTTTAAGTAAGATAAAGTTACATGGCTTGCTAAATTGGTATCCGTTTGCAGCTCACAACGGGGAAACTACCCAACTAAGCATATTTGTAAGCTACCAACCAAAGTGTATCGTCAACTGTTTAGACATCACATTGACAGACCAAGTTCCGATTAGCTTGTTACAAGTTAAGTTCCTTTGGAACGAAGGTGGATAGATAGGAAACGAAAGTTAGCGTCGACACTAGATACGTACTGAGCTAGCTAGCTATCTCAGTTTGCGAGAAACAGTAACCTACTCCAAACAAACTAAGCTCTAACTGAGAGCGCTGAAACATGAAATTAATCGCGAAGAAAATGTCCACCAGTGAAAGTTCAGGTTACCTGGTCATAAAATTGAAGCAAAATGGAAATCCTTTAATTATGACTGACAAAATAAATTATTTCTACCCAACGTTGAGCCATACCACACTGCACACGCGAGGACTGAGCCGAAGAAAAGCGGCGCATCGGCATTTTAAACTGGTGGGAGTTGCACACCGCCACCCTCAGTACTGGAGTCAGGACGAACAAATTTCTCGCCTCTATTTTTTCGTTGCCTGCTTTGCCGAAGGTCACCAACGAACCCGCTCACTCATGGACCGTTTTGCGGAGCTTGCGCGCCTCAACGCGCCGTTGGTCGGCCAAGTTTCGTGCTTGTTTTCAAGCTACCGAACAAGACACGGTCAAAACCTGTCTAGACGTGCGAAATTTAGCGCAATGAACCGACCAATTGTATAACTTCATCACCCAGACACCCACTCACAGAGGACATCCTCGGATTAAGGTTAACTGCGCCAGTCCAGCCAAAAACTGCCTATATATTCAAATAAATTGCACTACGGTGCACGATTTGAACTTTGTTCGCTGTTTGTATTTATATATATGTATGCAATTTAGGGGCCGAGAAACACCCATCAGGGATGATATCATGACAACCAGCCCAAATCGTCTAGTATAGTGGGCTATTACAGCACAACATTGGTATAAACAAGAAAAAGGTGACACTTGATCTACTGAACCTTGCAGCTCAGCTTAATCTGGGAAATAGTAAAAATGGTTGGCTATGAGAATTATGTTGTTCCCTGTCAAATTTTCCAGTCTTCATTGAGACTAAAACATATTCTCAGGATGCCAGGTTCATTAATCTTTGCCTCCCATGATCGACAGAAGATTGACAGTGTCAGACTTCTCTGGCCAAAATTTTGCAATGCGCCAGCTGGCTCTGACCACATGCTCATGTCAGGAAACTGCAGTAGCCTGTATGATTCCATGGAATGAAGGTGTACTGTACTGCATATGCTGCATTCGTTGATCTAGTTTGACAAATCCGGTCCAGCTTCTTGCTAGTCTTTTTCCACTGGTGGTGCTTGCAGCATCCCATTAAATTAAAAATACGGTGAACATATTTTCATAAAATAACTGGTCCCTTTTCATCCAGATTACTACCTGACCTAGAATGACACTAATATTTCCATCCTGCTCAGCAAATGGAATGACACTTAAATGTTCTTTGGCAGCATGTTGGCGCAGTGATTCGCTCTGCTGCCTTGCAATAAGGAGGTTCAAGGTTTGAGCCTTGGCTGGCCAGGGCCTCTCTGCGTGCAGTTTGTTCACCTTGGGTTTCCTCTGGGTACTCCAGTTTTCCCCTTTCAGAAAAATATGCATTATTGGAACACTCCTACCAGTACCCCTGACCAAGGAACTGGCTTTAGATCTGGAGTTGGTCCCTGGGCATTGCTCTGTGGCTGCCACTGCTCCTAACTATAGGGTGGGTTAAATGCACAGGAAAGATTACCCTACGGGTTCAATTAAGTGTATCTTATCACCTGTGTTCTCCTTGACAGAACTTCAGAAGAAATAACACTCTGGACAGAGGAATAACACTGGGAATTTCATGGTCATTCCACGCAATATCAACGTCATTCTATCTGCTGATGGGGATACAGGTGATAACAATAAAGAAAACAGTGTCATTCCACCCATTATCAGTGTCTTTCCATCTGTTGAGGGTATACAGGTGGAAAGAATATCAGTGTCATTCCATTTGGAGATACAAACATTAGTCTCACTCTTAGTCTGATCGTAAACTGAATGAAAAGGGACAAGTTATTGTACAAGAATGATTTCTGTTATTCTTCATTCCATGCCATTCTTAGTTTGCTTGAAGGTGACCCCTTGAAAAGTATGAATCAGATGCATCATGAAGAGCAAATTGTGCTGTTTCTTTAAAGCAAAAATGGGAAAGTTCACAGAGCCTAAATTAAACTCAAGGACATAAGGAATGGTTGTTTATTCATATAAATGTGGCTTAATTATAATGAGAGATTCTGTCTTTATTGTAAATCAAGAGGTGTAAGTGTGATTGAGGAAGAATGGCATGTTTTTTATGAATGTGAATGTTATTTGGATATTAGAAACAAATATATTGCAAAATATTTCACAAAACAATTATCTGTAAATAACTTTGTTAATATACTGAAGTCAAACAATGTTGAAATCATGAAAAATGTTTGTCCATATTTGTAATATGCGTACAAAAGGATTAAGACCAGAGTTTAAAAATTCCTATATTGTGCATCATACTTATATAATTTGCTTATGTATGTATTTTGGGCCAGAGGCCTTTTACTGAATAAAAAAATCTGTCTGTCTGTCATAAATGTGGCCTAGTATTCATTCTCTCATTTTCTTTCCTTTGGTAATGGGAAAACCATAATACTTGAGGAAATGTGCCACTATTGTTACAAAGGTGTGACATCAATGTCACTCGACGCACTGTACTAGTACACCGCCAGTATGTCATTTGAAGGGTGCTGAGGTTAAAAACGATGAGGCTCTGGTGGATGCCAAGGCTATTCTCATCATTGACCACATGGAGTGGCACGTTACATATACTGCTCAAAATTTATTGGGTTCATAGGATTTTTTTTGTGAAATTACATGATAATTTGGTAACTGCCACTGATGAGCAATATATTGGATAAATGACATGCAGTCAGACACAAAACACATTTGCACATGCATTTCATGACATTAAATGAGCGTGCAGCCTCACATTTTGGCTTTGACTAACACTTCACCATTTCAACTCAGACGTGTGTTGCTTGTTGCTGAAAATTTGGAAGTTGCCAAATTTTATGCATTACAATTAGCAATAACAATGCTTCCTCATTGATTGACTTCAGGGGGTGGTCGTCAGACATTGACTACACAACAAGACCACTTTCTCACAACGTCATCCTTTCTGAACAGCCACCACCGTACGAAATGACCTTCATAATGCCTCGGGGGTCAGGGTATCCACTCAGACGATACGGAATCGTCTTCATACTGCCGGCCTCAACTCAAGAAGGCCATATGTTAGAATCCCACTGACCGTGCGTTATAGGCGTGACTGTTTGGATTGGGCTCACGATCATGTCACATGGACACACAACGATTGAGCTCCAGTTCTTTTTACTGATGAGTCCTGATATTGCTTGGACTTTACTGACAGGAGTTAACTGGTGTGGCGAAGACAACGTGTGCGATTTAATGATGCCTACATCAACGAACACGACCCTTATGGTGGCGGATCAATTATGGTCTGGGGAGGAATATGCAGGAACGGCAGAACAGACCTGCATGTCATGGGGAGAGGGACGATGACAGGGGTACGGTGCAGGGATGAGATCCTCAATGTGTACGTAAGACCATACGCTGGTGCTGTTGACCCTCATTTCATCTTGATGGATGATAACGCCCGTCCTCATTGTGCTAGAGTGGTGAATCAAATCTTAGAGCAGGAGACAATTGTATGCATGGACTGGCCCGCACGTTCGCCGGACCTAAACCCTATTGAGCATGTGTGGAACATGCTGCAGGTCGCCATTTCCGGTCGTCGGGCACAACCCACAACTCTAGAATAACTAAGAAATGCCCTTGTTGAAGAATGGAACAACATTCCAATTGCAAGCATCCGGGTTCTGATTGACAGTATGACCCGACGTTGTCAAGCCGTCATTCAAGCTAGGGGAGGCCAAACCCGTTATTGACATTAACTGTGGTAATGAAACATGAAATGAACAATGTCTGTTTTCACTTTACATGTCAGAGGTGAAACCATGAAGTGTTCGTGAAAGCTAAAAGTGTGAGGCTGCACGCTCATTTAATATCATTAAATGCACTTGCAAATGAGTTTTGTGTCTGACTGCATGTCATTTATCCAATATATTGTTCATCAGTGGCAGTTACCAAATTTGCATGTCATTTCACAAAAAAATTCCAATGATCCCTATCAAATTTTGAGTGGTATATATACTGCTTGAGTATGTACTGGATACTAAGAGGTACTCTCCGTAGTAGCATGAAGTGAAATAGCCAGTATTTGATAATTACCATGTTGTGTACCACACAGTCACATGACCAACAGGCTGTTAAGGATCACCCGGGTCACGGTGGGACGTTACTTTTAACTATGTTGCATTGAGGGTAACAATATATCATGAAAATAGCTCTGGCTGCATGCTATAAAATTCAGCTAGTGTAGCATGGCAGTGGCTCCAAAACTTGACTGCTTGACAGATTATCAGCCAATTTTTTTTTTTTACATCTTTAGATTACCAAGCAAAATTACAGTGACTTTGTAATAGCATGGTGGGTCTGTAACATGTACAAACTGATTCCAGAAAACTTGGGATGCTACGTAAAATGTAAACAAGAACAGTATACAATGATTTGCTATTCCTTTTTGGTCTATATATGAGTACAGTACAAAGACAAGGTATTTCATATTTAAGCTGATACTTTTTTTTGTGGAAAATACACACTAATTCTGAATTTGATACCTGCAACATATTCCAAAACAGTTGGGACCGGGGCATATTTGCAACTTGGTTACATCACCCTTTCAATAACAACACTTAGTCAGTGTATGGGAACAGAGGACACTATTGCTGAAGTTTTGAAAGCAGTTATTTACCAGTCTTGCTTGATATATGACTTTGTTTGCTCAACAGTCAGGAGTCTCCATTGTCATATTTTGTGCTTCATAATGCGTCTCACATTTTCAATGGGAGATGGGTCTGGACTGCAGGCAGGCTGGTGTAGTGCCTGCACTCTTTTACTAAAGAGCAACATTGTTGTAACGTGCATATGTGGTTTGGTATTGACATGTTGAAATAAGCAGGGAAGTCCCCGAAAAAGATGTTGTCTGGATGGTAACGTATGTTGCTCCAAAACCTGTATGTACCTTTCAGCATTAATGGTGCCTTCAAAGATGTGCGAGTTACCCATACCATGGGCACAAACACAACCCCGTATCATCACAGATGCAAGCTTTTAAACTTTGCGCTGGTAACAATCTGGATGGCCCTTTCCCTCTTTAGCTCCAAGGACACAACATCACCACCGTAGCCAGCTATGAGGTCCACAACTCGGTAATTTTTTCGCTGTTCAGGCTGATGTTTGCATTGTGTGTGTGCGCGTTTGTGTGAGAAAGAGAATGTGAGTTTGGGAGCAAAAGGGTTTTGACAAACTCCTCCTACTGTCAACAAATTTGGAAGAATCTCTGTAGATCTTGTATCAATCTGCAAAACAAGAGTGTTTTCAGCCAACTTACCCCTCAGTGGAAAGCCTCCATGTTTCTGTCAGAGCCTAATGTTACCTGGGGTGATATGAACAACTAGCGCCAGTGACATTTTAGTATCTAATGTTACAAACAACTGTATTTTTTTTTTTGGAAAGAATTCCATGTCCAGCCTCCACCTTTTATTCACCAATATAATCTAGGGGGTTGAAGTGCTGAGAAGGGGGTTTAGAATTTAAAATTAATATTAAATATCGCAAATGCACGTGTTGCGCATGCCCTTGCAACCCAGTGAGTCATCAGTAACATGACTGCCGCATTATTTGCCATTACCACTTACAAGAAATTGAACTCTAAATTTCCTTGTCTGGATGTATGCTTGACGTGACACATCTGTGGGTACCCAAACGTCAAGGTAAGCCGATAAAGTACTGATTTCATTCGATACTGATGAAGGTTGAATACGGAATTCTTTCCTTTTTTAAAATAAATATACAGTCACCATTAACATTAGCTCGGATATCCTACAACAGTGGTCTCCAACCCTGTTCCTCGAGGGCTACCATCCTGGAATTCTTCACTCCACCCATAATGAATAACACGAAATTTCCCAGTTAGAGATCTAGATGAGCTGCTAATAGCCAATCGGTGTGCTGAGTTAAGATTGGAGCAAAAGACTGCAGGATGGTAGCCCTCCAGGAACGGGGTCGGAAACCCCTGTCCTACAACGATTACGTTGAACTGGTCCGTGATCTTTTGTCCACTACCTGTGGGGCAGCAGTGCTTCCAAGTTATGTTTTAGGCTCCTAGCAACCCATTCTTAAGGAAACGTCAAAGAGGAACAGCCAGAGCAAAATCACCTTTTTTTACCAAGAGACCTGGATCTTTTTTTAGGGCCTGAGCACCATGCAGAGTAGAGGCCACTTTTTTGCCAATGTTATTATTATTCTTCTTCTTCTTCTTTCAAACATCACCAGAACACTTAAAATGTAGAAATGCACAGTTATAAAATAAATCTCCTGGACTTGCTTCTGGACTTCGGTTGAAATTTTGTCCTGGCTACGACCCTGCACAATGTCCATGATTTCCAAAAACAATTTGAAATGTGGACTCGTCAGACCACAGCACACTTTTCCACTTTGCTTCAATCCATCTCAGATGAGCTCCGGCCCAGAGAAGTCAGCGGGAAAGTCAGCGGGAGTTAATGGACCAAAAATTATTTTAATTTCCAAAAAACTATGAAGTTCATCAGTTTAAACACAAAATATCTTGTCTTTGTACAGTAGTCAACATAGAGTGAGAAGGAATTCCAAATCATTGTATTTTGTATTTATTTACAATTTACTTATAGTCCGACTTTTTTTGGAATCAGGGTTTGTAAATACTCTGCTTATTTTTTATCACCAGCGTTTCTCACCTTGAAATCAGACATACTTGTGTTTTTGTTCACCGTTGTTAACTCATAAACGAGCATGAGCCTAGTTTGGAAGGAGGGGTAAAGGGAGGGAGCAGAGATGGAGGGGTGGTGTTTCTGATCAAAATCTCGCTATCATCCGTTTCTCCAAAGTTGCCAACTAAAGCTTTAATCAAGGGTTCCAAACCACTTTTTTGTAGTTGTTGGGCCAGATACTGGCATATGAAGCACTGTGCAAGAGATAGGTGATTACAAACAGTTTGATATCAAATTTGATTTTCTGAGGAAAACACAACACTGTCAGAACTTTTCAGCTCTCACAGGTCATCATCTGTGCACTTCTAAACAAGTGCAGTAAATCAAGGTACATGCTATTCATTCATATCAATGGGCATTTTAAAGTCTCCATTTAGCCTATCATACTTACCTTTGGACTGTGGGGAAAAATGCAGTAATGTGGGTGCCTAGTAGGAAAAAAAATTTGATTTGTATTGAATCAGTATGGTTCAACCCTATCCCACCATCTTGAAGAGGGGTGTCCAATCTCATCTGAAAAGGGCCAGTTTGGGTGCTGGGTTTAATCATCATGGTGATACCCTGACTCTAACCAGAGTTTAAGGAAGGAATGAAGGAGGGAATCAAGGAGAAGTGTCATATTAGTGATTACGTACTGAGCTTTCATTAAAGCCAAGTTTTTGTATTCAGTGATGATTATTCTATAAACAAACTATAAACAAATACAGAATATGGTTCTATAAACAAACACTAATGAAAAAATGTAATTATGAGAATGGCTATTGACCACAAATTCTTGGTTTCTACATGAAAGAAACTGCATGTTGTTTCACTGAGCAGACCATTCCTTCTTTGCAGATGCATACATTGAACACTGAAAATAAAGAGGTATTAACAATGTCCAAAGCACTTACCAAATAATTACATAATTCACATTGGATTTGTTTTTACAGAAAATTTCGTATTTCCTTTAATCCAGGGAAGGACTATGCTAGTTTAGTGTCAGCAATGAAAGGCATTTCTCAATACGTTCCATACAAAAGTCACACTAGTCTATTTCCATACAAAAGTTACAGTTTAACCCTTCAAAATTAGATAAACAAGCAATAAAAGCATAGATGGTAGACCTGATGAATGGATCTGAAGAATGATGAAATCTGAGGCAATCATTTTACTTTAATTTTCAATCATTTTGGAGGTGAGAGAACATCCTTTTCACCATCAAACTCAGTTCATAGAACTGTTTACATCACTCTTTGATGTCATCATCAATGCCATCAAATCAAAAGAATGTGCATATCAGACTCAAAAATAAAAATGGTTCCTTTGGTAGGCAATTGGCTATGAAATAATAAAATGTAAAAATAAAAGGCAATGCACAAAAGAATCTACATCCTAAGCACTGCCTGATTCAGGGGCCAGCATTATTATCTATGCAAGACAGCTGGATACCAGAACAGCAACACTGGAATTAAACAGTCTTGAAAAGTTGAACTTGAGTTACAAAAGCAACATTTCACTGACACTTCATTTCCTCCATGGCTTCTTTTCTTTCTCCAGGTTTTTCTGGGGGAATAAAGGCCAGATTCAGTAAAATTAAATTCAATGTTGAAACAGACGAGCACAAACTTTGTTGAATTGCAAGCAACTCATTCACATGCGCACAGATACATGCGCACAAACACGATCTTTCTTTTCTATCCTCATCAGGGCAAAAAAGGTTTTTGCTCCAAAATCCAATTTCCATCACCCCAGCCCTAAAATAAACTCTAATCTCAACCCCTTCCCGAACCTTAACCCTCAACATAATCTTAAATATTGCCCAAACCTACAAACACTTTAAAGTCACCCAATTTTTTGTACCTAAATATTACACACCTTAACCCAGAGTATTAATTCTGATATTGAACTAAAACAAGTATTTGCCACTAACGTGTCTTCGTCCCCCGCCAGGAAATGACAAATCGTGTCAAAATGAACAGTGTCTCGGTGTAACCTTGAGAGTGGCGCGAAGGTCACCAAACTCGACTGGCGCCAGGGCACCACCCTAATACATGTTGACATGAAATTTGAAGGAAATCCGTCAATTCGTTCTTGAAATATCTCGCTGAAAAGGATTCGGGACGTACGTATGTACGTACGTACGGACGGACGGTCGTGAATACTATGTCTCGCCGCTTCGCGCATTGGCACGGTGGGGAACAAAAATAGATCTTTTCCTAACCATAGGCACATTGTGGCACATCTGTAAACCTATACTACACTTAGGCCTTGGCCCAGAAGTAAAGCATTTTCCACATACGGATCCAAAAAAAATGTGCCCATATTGCTATTTTTTCAGACTTAATCCTCTTTGTTTGGTCTACCAATTCCCACAAGTATGGATTAACAAGTACACACATCCATCCCAACATTTTATGTGGGAGCAATTTAAATGTATTACACTCAGAAAACAATACCTTATATTTTTGATAGTGAGACTGGCTGCTGCAATGAACCTTTTTTGCAGTGTCTTCATTTGAGAAGAAAAGGAAGCAAACTTTGCAGTAGTAGCCCATCTTCAAATACTCCACACCTGAAATTTCAAGTGAAAGCAAATGTTCAAAACTCACTTTCTTCAAATGTAATAATTAATTGAAATCTTTTCACTCAGTATATTAATAATCAAAGAGTGAAATTATTATTACCATCTGCCTCACCGTTCAAACGAACTGCAGTGGCGCGGCGTGAAATTTCAGACAGTGGAGTCACATTCCCATTCACTTTCTATTGAGCCCTGTTCCCAGTGCAATATGGGACCGGTAGCAGAGCGAAGTGGCGTGAAACAGGTGTAACAAGCAGCCAAAACTTGACTCTCATTCAAATGAGGAGCCAGCCGCTGGCCAATCACCATCGAAAAGGAGGCAGAAATTGCAAATCTCAAAATAGAAGAAAGGCTAATCATAGCCGCAGCTATCTTGTTTTCCAATATGACAGCTACATAGCTAGCTACTCACCAAGTTGTCCACTGCCATTTAAGTAAATACTCAGCCAAAAAACCTTGCATATAAAATAAAAATGTTAGCGCGGATGTATGCCTATTGCCATGTAGCTAGCTATTCGGCCAGTTGTCTGAAGTCGTTCAAATGAAGTAAATAAGTATTTTACTTGCAGAAATAAATGTGGTACTGTACAAGTAAAGCACAGGCAAAGAAGTGTAAAGAAAAAGTAGAACGGAGATGGCTGTGGACCTTGTGCCTGAATGAGAGACAAGCCAATCTTACCCACAGGGGTGAGCGGTTTGTATGGCTCCAGAGGGAGAGAGGTGGGCGCTGGGGTCTCCTCAATCTGTGCTTCAGTACTGGGCTTCTCTTCACTCTCACTGCTCTTCAGGGCCCCTGCTGCTTCTCTTCGACAATCCTGAAAGAGCCAAAGGCTAATTAATGGCAACTAGGGGCGAGGGGGCCATAAATAAGTGTTGGTTAATATCTGGTGGATAGCTTACTCAAGGGGCTGGGGTTACAAAGGAGTACAGTAGAATCCAAATGTAAATAAATTAATGGTGATTTTTTTTCAATCTAATAAATGATGTAGACAAATATGAAGGTATATAGTGACATCGAGAAGAAAAACAAAAAGATTCATCACTCATCCTCAGTATACTATCTATTTAAGGCTAGCCTGCGATCAGCGGCCGGCGAGAGAAAGGAGAGGAAAGACCGCCTGCACGATAACGTAGGGATTTTGAGTTGTCCGTTCACCAGTGAACGGGAATTACTGATTGGCTCAAGAGGTGTCAATCAAAATAGAACTGTCATCGAACGTAACCCAACGCATGGTTACGCCGTAAACTGCCAGAACAAAGATGGCGAATGTAGAGAACGATGCTTTGATAAAGAAATCGCTTGAATATCTTGAAATTCACGACCGAAAGATTACTCTAAAGAACGAACAACTACAGGCGATCAATCATTTACTAGATGATTTGATCTCCGCGCATCACTTGTGCTCTCAAATTACACTCGAGTTTCATTAATTTAAAAAAGGGGTGGTCCGTCGCGGCTCGTTGCGCAAGGAAATGGGCGGCTACTCAAAATCCCTACATTATCGTGCAAGCGGTCTTTCCTCTCCTTTCTCCCGCCAGCCGCTGACCGCCGGCAACGCAGGCTAATTCAAGGCATAATGCCACCTCCTTCCCTGAAAAGCCAGTCGGTAACATTACATCCAGCTCACCCTCTGTGCATCTGTCCCCTGGGTTTCCTCGCCGTCTACATATTCCATCTTTGCTGTCCCCTCTTCCTGCTCACCAGGAATCTCAGAAGTCTCCTTCTCTGCCTCGTCTCGCTGCTGCTGCTCCCCGTCGCTGCTGGGCTCCTCTGCGGCTTTGTTCTCCTCCTCTTTGGTACTCCTGTTGGACTCTCCCACAGTGGTCTTCTCTTCCCTAATGCAGGCTTTCTTAGCCGGAGACTCTTCCTCCCTCTTGGGCTTGTTCATTGTGGAAGAGTCCTCCTCATCACTGCTGTGCTCCCTCTTGGGTGGCTTTGAGGGAGGTGGTTTGATGCTGGGAGGAGCAGAGCCCATCATGGCTTGACGACCCCTCATTTAAGCAAACCGCTTATAAACTAATAGACAAATCACTAATGAGTGGAGCTGCATTTTGCAATAAAAAACTAAAACCACCAACACTGACTGCAGTCACTACAGCGAGAGTTTCTGCCATGTCATTACAGACTTCCTTCGACAGGATCAGAGACACAGTCACACCAACTGCATAAGCGTCTATACCAACTGCATAAGCCAGAGGTGCGCAATCATGTGCCACGGAGGGCCGAGAGTATGCAAGTATTATTCCAAAAAATCATTCCACATGCTGATTTCACGGACTAGCATGCCATCAAGCAGAGAGGAGGTAACTAATTGGTGTAATCAGCAGCTGTATTGATTGGTAGGAATGAAAACCTGCATGCTCCCAGCCCTCCGTGTCACATGATTGGGCGCCACTGTATAATCCCACCCATGCAGCACACTTCTACCCTGTTAGTCCATCAGCCAGGTGCAAAGATGATTACGGGCTGGCTCTTATGGGTCAACATAAAAACACCAGATTTATTCACATGCACTCAATGAAGTGAAATGAGCAAAATATTACATCCACTGATTCCACATGAAGTTGGTATCCCATTACAGAGGAATGTAATGTACACGCTATATCGCGGATTCAGGGTAGATGCAACTTTTGTGTTGCATCACATTATATCACCACCATTTAAAGCAAGCACATGTCTCAACGCATTATGATATGCAGAAATACATCAGTCGGTGGGTATATAAGATATAAAAAATAATTCAGAGGAAGAAGTTCCCATAACGCTTTTTAACAAATCTAAAATTGAATTTATGGAGTGCAGGAAGCAGTATATGCCCCAGGAGAATGGCTAGGCAATCCCGTAATGTATTCTGCAGCCTTAATTTAGAATGTCTTCAATCAATTCCAAGTCCTAGATTGCAGGGAAAAATCAACTGAATGTCTTCCAACTCACCCATTTCTCAGTTGTACATGCTTCTGACTCACACAAACAGTCAACTGTAGGCCATGAAACTGTGGTGGATTCTCCTTATAGGTATCAGCCATTTTCTCAGCATCTTGTCCCCTTTCCATTTCAATGAAGCACTAGATAAGATGAAGATGTTATCAGGAGCAACTATCTCCATAATTCCACTATGACAAAGCAAAACAAAAACAGTTTTTGACTTCAGAGTTAGGTGATATCATTACCTCACAGCGAGGTGGATCAAGAAAATAACGTCTCACTTTTCCAAAAGGTTTGGCAATTTTCAGGAGGGAGGCATCGGAAAATTTCTCTGAAGGAAGATTGCCAACATGGACAACCCGTCCACTCTGAAACAAAGGAAAAATGCCGCAAAATATTCACGACAGCAATGTACCTTTTTGCTCCAACCAAGACAAGAAAACAAAAAATGAGCTAAGTCAAGAAAAAGGGAACTTTTATTTTTCCAAAAATGTGGATAAATAAATATGTTTTTCAACATGATAATTTAGACTCTTGTTCTTTATTTGAAGAATGTATGGTCTTCACTACTTGTAAAGTAAATTTGGTAGGATTAATTGGTTTTTAGCAATGCAATAGACAAATTAAGATAAAAAAACTGGCTATTTTTAACATAAATTTGTAAAAAAATAAATAAACAAATAAATAAATTGCAGAGGCTTTTCTACACCTAAAATAATAATAGAAGATATGATTAGTGATGTCCGAGGTGTTTCTTTCATGATAATATACAACAATTTCACTGGGACACTGTGGAAAATGTAAATACAAACAGAATGCAATGATTTTCATATCATTTGAACTTTACAATAGTTTGAAAATAGTACAAAGACAATACATCAGATGTTGAAAATGAAATATTTTATTGTCTTTTGAAAAATGTGTGCAAAATTTGAATTTGATGCCAGCAACAAATTTCAAAAAAGTTGGCACGTTTACCGCTGTGTTCCAATTTTCCGTCACCTTATGTCACGTCTGTCACACATCAGCTGTAGAAAACAACGCACGGTGGAAAAAAAATGTTTCACATAGAGCCACCAATTACTTATCTCTAGGTGAAAAACTATTCCAGATATCCCTTCCTTAGATGTACACAGAGTACAAAACCCAAAACCAGTGAAGTTGGCACGTTGTGTAAATCGTAAATAAAAAGAGAATACGATGATTTGCAAATCCTTTTCAACCTATATTCAATAGAATACACTGCAAAGACAAGTTACTTAATGTTCGAACAGGTAAACTTTTTTGCAAATATTAGCTCATTTGGAATTTGATGTCTGCAACATGTTTCAAAAAAGCTGGCACAAGTGGCAAAAAAAACTGAGAGAGTTGAGGAATGCTCATCAAACACTTATTTGGAACTGAAGAATTCCTGTGTTTTCTTCGTGAAAACAAAACAGCTGCGACTTCGTGGTGCGTTTCAAGGGAAGAGACGGAGTCAGATTCGGTGTTGAAAAACCCCAGTTTTAACGGAAACAGAGTTTATTCGTCGTCTTGACCAGCGTAGTGTCCAGTATAATGATGATCTGACTACCGTCATTGGAATACAACAGGGTTTAAATACTCATTGTGAACAAAAGATATTGGTCCAGGAGTTTCGGTATGGTACAGAAACAATAGTGTCTGATTAACTCATTGAGTTAAACACAAAGGACATGTCTCAGTGAATGCAACACATAGCCCATCAAGATGTTCCTACTTGACTACATCAACCCAGCAGTGGACTGAAACTGCCTTGATTAAGTAGTTGAGCGAGACAGAATAGCTGACTGTAAAGATTCTAGTTCACTACCGACAGGACGCAATATGTAACTATATGTGCTGTGAACACTAAAATCTAACAGAACATCCCACAGGTGAACGGGCTAATTGGGAACAGGTGGGTGCCATGATTGGGTATAAAAGCTGCTTCCCTCAAATGCTCAGTCATTCCCAAACAAGGATGGGGCGAGGGTTACCACTTCGTGAACAAATGCGTGAGCTGATTGTCGAACAGTTTAAAAACAACATTCCTCAACGAGCTATTGCAAGAAATTTAGGGGTTTCATCTACGGTCCGTGATATCGTCAAAAGGTTCAGAGAATCTGGAGAAATCACTGCACGTAAGTGACAAAGCCGAAAAGCAACATTGAATGCCCGTGACCTTCGATCCCTCAGGCGGTACTGCATCAAAAACCGACATCAGTGTGTAAAGGACATCACCACATGGGCTCAGGAATACTTCAGAAAACCACTGTCAGTAACAACAGTGCGTCGCTACATCTGTAAGTGCAAGTTAAAACTCTACAATGCAAAGCGAAAGCCATTTATCAACAGTACCCAGAAACACCGCCGGCTTCGCTGGGCCCAAGCTCATCTAAGATGGACTAATGCAAAGTGGAAAAGTGTTCTGTGGTCTGACAAGTCCACATTTCAAATTGTTTTTGGAAACTGTGGACGTCGTGTCCTCCGGACCAAAGAGGAAAAGAACCTTCCGGACTGTTATAGGCGCAAAGTTCAAAAGCCAGCATCTGTGATGGTATGGGGGTGTATTAGTGCCCAAGGCATGGGCAACTTACACATATGTGAAGGCACCAATAATGCTGAAAGGTACATACAGGTTTTGGAGCAACATATGTTGCCATCCAAGCAACGTCTTTTTCATGGACGCCCCTGCTTATTTCAGCAAGACAATGCCAAGCCACATTCTGCACGTGTTACAACAGCATGGCTCCGAAGTAAAAGAGTGCAGGTACTAGACTGGCCTGCCTGTAGTCCAGATCTGTCTCCCATTGAAAATGCGTGGCGCATTATGAAGCGTAAAATACAACAACTGAGACCCCGGACTGTTGAGCAACTTAAGCTGTACATCAAGCAAGAATGGGAAAGAGTTCCACCTGAAAAGCTTCAAAAATTGGTCTCCTCAGTTCCAAAACCTTTACTGAGTGTTGTTGAAAGGAAAGGCGATGTAACACAGTGGTAAAAAGGCCCCTGTGCCAACTTTTTGCAATGTGTTGCTGCCTTCAAATTTAAAGTTAATGATTATTTGTTTTTTATTTAAGTTTCTCAGTTTGAACATTAAACATCTTGTCTTTGCAGTGTATTCAATTGAATATAAGTTGAAAAGGATTTGCAAATCATTGTATTCTGTTTTTATCTACGATTTACATAACGTGCCAACTTCACTGGTTTTGGGTTTTGTAAAATGAATAACTCCGTCTCTCATCACGCTGTGATGGACGTGAGATAAATGACCACAATAATATAAATGCTGTTTCTCCACATTTCCTTCCTTAGCTCATGAGAGGGAGCATGTGAAAATATGTTTCATTTTAACTTCATCGATGGTATAAGGCCCTGTACATATCAAATTGCCATTTTGGGAATATCTCGTCGAACAAACTTTACAGTGTCACCCACTTTTTAGAGTGAAATTCAAGGACAGTAAGTATAACAATCTAATTCCAGAGTATCTTGAATGATGGCAGCACTCCATTATGCAATTTTATTGCACATCATTGACCATGCAAGACAATAGGACACCTAAATAAGCAATTAGCGGGAGGTTGTCCTCCATTTTAGACCACATGTCCAGAGCATTGGCTTTTATCCAAGAAATCTGAAGACGTCAGTTCAAACTCATCACAAAACCGAGGTAACGTAGGGAGTAATATTAACTGGACTTAAATGCAATATTTAATGGACCATTAGGCTTGACTGGTGAGGATCCAGGGTGCAAGAGTTGGACAAAGTTGGAGCCACCTTCAATGTCCTACAGACTAATAGGATTAATACATTAAAAAAATCTGAACTTGGATGAGCTTGGACAGTTGACTGTTCACAGCAGGGTGGCTATTCAGGACACTAATTTTCAAATGTTGTTCAGTTTTGATGAAGTTTAAAAAAAACTGGTTAGACAGCTGTAAAAATGTTATTGATTTACAAAGTAATACTAGTATTTAAAGTTTCAAACCTGGACAAAGTTGGACAACTAAACTTTAGACCATATTTGTTTACAGGGAGTTAATCAGGGCAATTAAACTAGTTTTATTAAACTGGTTCTAGCCTCTAAATCATCAGAAAACACCATCTGGTTCATTTTACGCTGTTGGTGTGGTCTTAATGGTGTGCAATGGACGTGACATAAAAGTTTGATAGTATCAACTTCAACCACAGCATTTTCCAGCAAGAGCCATCTAGCAATGGCGTATCCCCCCGGCCCCCCACATTCATGGATTCACTGCTGAAGAAATTCCTAAATACCAACAGGCACATCTACATATGACACCTGACCTACATGTCAAATTTCGTGAGGAAATACTGAACGGTTTTCAAGTTATGCTCCGGACAAAAGAATGTTTACAAACAGACAGACAGACGGACTATCAGCATGATAGCTATATCCCCCCGCATTATACGCCGGGGGGATAAAAAGGGTGAAAATATTTACTTTTCATTTTGATTTCCACGTATTTGAACTAGTCCAAGATTAGAATAAGTAAAAAGTTCTTTAATTGGCAATAATAAAATACAAACCCTAATTTTCCACAGAAGTGTTCTGTTTTCTGTGACTACGCTCATATATCATTCATTCAAAAAAGTGAGAATTATTAGAATTAGGACAAGGACGTACATTAATTGTTGGATGAGTCCGCGAGAGGAAAACTTTCACAGGTCTTCCACACACCATTGGGGAAACACTGGAACTGTAGAAAGCCACCATAGCATTTGCCTCCTCTTCAGAGGACAGTTCCAAAAATGTCTGTTTCACAGAGACAGAAATGTAAAAGTCTAAAATGAGACAGAAGTAGGAACAAGCCCGAAATGAGATGAAAGTCGCAAACATATCAGAGCCCTGAAATTCAAAAGTGCGTAAGGTTTTGCAAACTATACCTCAGGTCTTTTGTCAAGAACTAGGTGTCGAACTACTTTTCCAAATGGCTCTGCAAGAAGGAGGATTTCATCAAGGAAGTTGTAACCACGCTTGATTCCCCAAACTCTGACGACCTTCATTCCCTATGAATGAATAACAAAACTTATCACGACACATTCAAATGTGAGTATTGGTCATGAACGGAGTCTTAAACTGAGCATTTGGGACTGACTTTAAATTTAAAACCACATTATGAAATGCATACAAACCTCATTTTTGTCTGAGCTCTCTGGGAAAAGCAAGAGAAAAGAAACTATGAATATCACAGCGCATTTTAAATCACGTGGGTAGTTTCCACACAAAGTCATCTATTAGTGACATTTCACAAAAGGGAACATTTTTCATTGAAAAATGGCACAAAAAAAAAAACCACAACGGTGGTACATTTTTTTCCACATCAATGGTTGTTACTGTTCAAAAATAGTAACCCATAACGACTATAAATAACAGACTTGTGCAAGTCAATTCAACTTGGAATACCTGAGTGCCCCGATTTAGACAGAGGATTTAGTCTGTCAGCATGATCTTCTTCCTCCTCAGTCAAAGAAACATCTTCCATATTCTCCGAGAAATCCTGATCCATTGGCATCTCCTATTGCAAACAGTAGCCGCCCACATTTTCAGAGGTGATGGCTTAACGCAAAATGAGCAAATCAGTACATTTCAATGTCTGGGATGCCATCTAAAATGACAAAAGACGACCACATGCTCTCATTTGATTGAATTGCTGATTCTGATCCAGTCCCTGAAAACTAGTAGATGTAAACTAAAAACTGAAACTAAAGAAAGAATATGTCAGCATCAAGAAATAATTATAATTTTAGGGAAAAAATGTCAATTTTCGAAGACTTGCCTGATCCTCTTCTGGTTCCTCAGTGGTTATCCGTGTACTTTCAGTTGGCTCCGTTGAGGTGGCACTTTCCTGTGCACCCAAGTCTTCAGGGGCAACTCCACCTTCAGCTGGTGCAGCCTTTTCCTCTGCTTCAGCTTCCAGAGACTCTGCTGTGGGTGGGACTTCACTGTCCTCTTCCACAGCTTGAGTCCCATCTAAATCAGGAACGGACTCCACTTCTTGGGTGGAAGACTCTCCTGGTTCTATCATGGCCTCATCTGGTTCCCCTTCTTGTTTCTCAGCAGGTTCATCACGGTAATCTCCACCAGCTTCAATCACACCAGATATCTCTTCGTCAGAGACTTCCCCAAGCACAATGCAGCCTTCAGCTTCCGACTCTTCGTCTTTTTCGGAGTGCTCAGCCTTGCTTTTGGAGCTCTTCTTGCTGGTGAACATCGATCTTTTTGAAGATCCTTTCCCGCTGCTGCCGTCTCCCTTTCTGTTAGTCTCTGCTTTCTTTCTCCCAGGGGGATTTCTGGGTGAGTTCACTCTGAGGACATGAGAAAATGAGAAGAATTAAGTTTCGCTGGCCGGCAGTCTTTGCCAAGATGTCGACAAACCGCTGTTTCCAAACCACACACAGCCATAAATGAGAATAATCAGCAATGGGACAATGAAAGCCTCAGGGTATTCGCCACACCCTGCCCCACTCACAAAGTCTTGTACTTCTCACAGATGTTTAGCCGGATGGTTCTGCCCATGATGGTGAGAGGATGTATAGAATAATACTTCACCATCGTCTCAGCATCCTCTGGGGTTCCAAGCTGTACAAATGCCTGCGAGAAGAGATTGAGAGAAATGTAGTAACACTACTGATCTCTATATAAGAACCAACGCAAAGCTGCACGTCAACGCTTCTCTGCCATAGAATACTATATAACGGTTGCTTACTAACAGGCAAAGAAAAATGGCCGCTCGACCACTTCCGTTTGCTTCAACCTCCCAAGCAGTTTTCTATCACATCAGCAATCCAGTTATGCTATATAGATCAGTGAGTAACACCCATTTGATGCATACAATGTAATATTTCAATGCTTTCCATTGGTTCAACACTCAGACAAGATCCTCGTACTGAATGTCAGACCGCTAAATTCAGGCAACTGAAACTTATGGCCAATGACTCTCCTGAAGGTTTCTTCAGCTATGGGATTCACGGGCTTATCACCAATTCAAAAAAAGACTCATTTTTAAATGATATGAAGATAACCTAGTGCTTATTAGTAAAAACATCTTGTACTCAAGGTCAACATTCTGAGGCTTCCCCAATAGTATTGTTTACAGTCTTTCGGGCCTGTAACGCAAAACATCAGAAATGATGAACATTCAGACGGATGATATTACTTGTTCGTTTAAAAACAGGTATTTCTCCACAGTTCCAAAACGCCGAGCAACAGTCAGCAGCTCAAATTTTTTCACTCGCTCTCTTGGCAGGTTGGAGAAGAAAATCACCCGACTTCGCATACCTGCAGCAATTTGGTCAACTCTCTGTCAGGGGAAAAAAAATTATTTAAAAAATCAGGCATGAATTTCAAATCATACTGCACTGCTCCATTTAACAGCATTACAATCAGGGGTTTTTTTTCCCAATGGGAGTTAAAATACAGGAACTTGAGTTAGAGCATGCTGAGAAATTTGCAAGGATGGAACTTCAGGTTCAAGCAAAACAGGCAGGTAACTTGTTGCAGTTTGAAGCAATAACATATGATGCCCTTTAAGTGTCATTGTTTCTCCTCTTTTGGTTTTGACATCCCTCAACAATTTGCATGGTGCCACCTTTCAACTAGATTACTCAGTTGCCACAGGGACCGAGTCATGTACCTCCCCTATCCCCAAATTTCTAACAAAATGGCCGCCAGCAGCCATATTGGACATCGAAAGTTGACGAAAATCAGCCTTGAGCATTGTCATATATATACCTTTGCCTGTGTAAAATTTGAAAACATTCCTGTAATAATTGTGGCTTCCAGTGCCCGGGACATATAATCTTTGCGGCGGCGGTGGCGGTGGCCCCGGAACTAAACCATAGTATCTCCCAACTATCATCGTCAGGGAGATACAATGAAAAGGAAGTAGACTGATACTGCTCCCATTTGGGTGTTGCTTTCACAGCGTGTACTCACAGGAAGGACTCAAGCAGTGCATTCCTCTCCAGACACAGGAGAGAGTTTTTAGTATGATAAACTCCACTATACTTAAACCACCGTAAGAGCACACAAATCTTTACCTTGGGCATGCAGGCAGAAGTTCACAAAACACAGAAAATCAAAGAGGCAAACATATGTTGAGTTCACTAGTGAAAAAAGAAAATCTGTTGAGAGATGGTGTATGTCTTTTAGCAACTTAAGGCTTTAGTTGTCCATTACGATAACTGACTGCCCAAGACTGTAGCCATATACATTCAAGAAAATAAAGGTCACTAACATGGCTACAGTGAATGTTTTAGCCGATAAATTTGTCTCGATATACATGAACGGGTATTTGTCCAAATCTGCCAACAGATCATATATGGGTTTTGCGAATCTCTGGTTCGCCTTCAAAGTTTTTTCCAAATGTACATCAAAAAAAAAAAGCATGAAAGTTTTCCAGTAACAAGTCATCATTTTCCATCTGTCGTACAAAACATAATCATGTTATGGCTTATTGCAATGCATAGCAAAGGAAGAATGTAATGTTACATCACAAAAATAAGCAAGTGTTTCTCCTGCCGTATGTATCCAATGTAAAAACAGCCAGTCTCTTAAGTGATTTTAATTTTTAATGGGAGGCTACATTTCATTATGCAGTCAGAATGACCCACCTCGTCAAGTTAAAGTGCTTAGAGATGTACAAGCGCTGCACGATCTATTATTCTGGAGGGTGTGCTTCTGTTTTCAGTGAAGTCTGCATTGGGGTCTAGCGTTTTGGTACGGGAACTCAAAATGGGTTACGCTGATGAGCCATTGTATGGCATCAGGTTGCAGTCTGGCTGAGTGAAGGGTCATGTTGTTGTTGGGCAGTCTTCTCACAACAGGGGAATGACCCAGCTGGAGGCAAAATGTTGGCAAACCCAGTCATTAGTTGCTTCTGTTCCTCTGGTGCTGAATGCTAGAGATGATGTGAAAAAGTACCCAGGTCGAGTTTTCCACCTGTGCAGTTACTCGGCCCAAGGCTAAAGCGAGAATTGAGACTGCTACAGATGCAGGCAAATTTAGTGATGTAATGGATTTAAATGGTAATTTTTGTTCTGGTTGTAATGTTAATTTTGAAGTGATGCCTTCCATTACTTTACCGGCAACAGTTTAGCCATGATTTGAAAAGTGGGTATCTACATTGTGAATTAACTGTGCCGCAATGCCAAGCAACTACCACTTCGCAGCAGATGCATGGGATTCTGGGCTCATGCTCCCAGGAGAAGTTGGAAAGCTGGAGTAACAATGGTGCAATCAGGTGCATTTTAGACCCATATTGACAGCAATTCTCTTTCATGCTTGTTCCATGCTTCAACCATAATTCTAGTTCTCATCCAGGATAAGACAAATTGTTTCAACAAGATCAGATATTTGACATGGACAGAGTTTATTTTAGCCATGTTTTTATGTTATCATTTAATCAAATGAAAAAATTGTAAAGATATCCAGCAAGAAAACAACTGACTTTGACACTTGACTTGAAACTACAGCGAGCAAAAAAATATGTAAAGATCATCTTTCTGTGTACGCAAACCTTTGCTCAGTGAGTATTGGTACCTTTGGAGTTGACAGAAGAGGCATCTTTGGGTTTGACATTTCGGAACCTTTAAACAAGAAGATTAAGGTGACAAATGAATAATGAGGATAAACCACATTTCCAAATGGTCATCTCAATTACCCAATGTCATTAAAAAGAAATGGAATAAAAACAGGGGTTACCCCAGTTGGATTTAATCCCTCCTCTTTGTAATCCCATGTGTGCAGGGCCCCAGATTCTATCAGAGCAGTGAGTGTCATCCAGTGCACCCAGCCCTGACCTGCAAGAAAAAAAATATTCAGAGCTGCCTGGTGTAGCAAGACCGGCGATATATTTCAATATTTGTGAAAATATTCAATAAATGCAAAAAGAATCCCATAACTACATCCTCTCTCCCCCCCTACCCCATGCTCTAATCACATCCAAGTGCTTCAAACACAAACCAACATTAAGATGAAGTCGTGGATGAGATATACTTACGTTCTGTTTGAGTCCATATGAGGGTCCCAGTCTGGATACCTAAAAAGTGAGAAGAGAAATGTTTCCATTTTCGTGTTCAATATACATTTTATAAGTTTGCCCTGAAATTCAGTCCAGCATAGCACTTTTGATACCTGCAATACCATCCATGAGTTTGGAATTGCTTTGCAAGTTGATTCGTAATTATAAAAAAAGAAAAGCATGCTTTAATTTGCCAGGGTAGTATTGCCTTGACTAAATAGCGAGACCTAAACATTGATAATGCCATAATGTCCATTAGAAAGCCTTGGCATATGACTTTAAAACCCTAATTTTAGTAGTCATTTTCTGCTTTACCAACAATACACACCTTGAAGCATTTGGGCCAATGCGTTAAATGGCCAGAAAAATCACTCCAATCACAAGTTCAGCAAAAGCTAAACACACCTTTCAGTTAAAATACCATCTCGTACATAAAGTCAAATCAGACAAATGTTGTCAGTGGATGACAGCAGGGTATCTCCAAAAATAAACCATTCTCCTCATAGCAAATATTCATAGTCTGGGCAAATTGAAACACTACAGGAAAGGGTATACAGTGGGGTGCAAAACTTTGGGCACCCCTGGTTTAAATGTCTGTGACAATTAATCCCCATGTGATTGAAGGCAAGCCTGAACACCAAATGCAACAAAGTTAAACATGACACCTTTCTGCAAATTTAAAAGCAAGGTTTCTTTTTATTTTAATTTTTCTGAGTTTTTAAATGATCAGAAAGAAAAAGGGCCCAGCGCACAAGTTTGAGAACCCTTTTGGATTATTCTTTTTTTAAGAAGAACATTACTAAGGCCCAGACCCAGGTGATTTAATCATTAGGGCTTCAATGAGTCAGGTGAATATAATTCCAGGGTCGAACTATTAGTGCCTTCAAAAGGGGGCGTGTTTACCGTGTTCACGAGAAAAGTCCATATGAACGCCACTCTCTTGTGGTATTCACAACGTCCTAAGTCAAATTTTTCTGAAAGCTCCGAGTTCACGAGTTGTGACGTGTTTGATGGCATTTTCAGAAATTGTATCCGGACTACAATTTTGCCATTATGCCTCCACATGCAATCCGTTAATTCCCATGCTTGCAGGTTCTGTAGTTGCATTAGCAACCCTACGTTGGAGGAGCGAACTTTAGCGAGAGCGCAAGCCTGTGCAACGTAGTTTGCATAACGTTACCCAAACCTAGAGGACAAGAAGGAACAGTGTAGACCTGAGGTGGACAATGAGGGACCTATCGGTCCCTGGTTTTCACACCAACTTCTGGCCTTTAATTAGATGATTATCTAAATTAGCCAAACCATTAATGAAATCTTACATTTCAGGCACATTTCTTTAAATTATCACAAATGAGCACCAAAGACTGTTCTTTTCTCCCGACATAAAACATTTTTCTTTGATCTAATCATTGCACAAATCGATATTTGTGTATGGAATCAATTAAAGGGGACCTATTTTGCTATATCTCCAAGGTTATATTTTGATCTTTGGCTCCCCAAGAGTACTCCTGATTGTTCAAAGTCCAAAACAGGGTCCTTATTTGGCTCATGCAGCTATCCTCGAAAAACCCTATAGTCTCTGCCTGAAACGCCTCGTTGGGGTGGCTCTTCCGCTATGGCCCCCACTCCCCGTTTGCCCACTTTCTTCTGACTGGCCAGCTCTGTGGAGGGTGAATCTAGGCGGGATGAGGCAGCAGACGCAGTTTTCCAGGTCCCCCTCCCAAGAGTGAAACTGAGACGCGTCTCCAATCTGAGAAGCAATCGATGGGCAAATTCCACAATCAAACGCAGTACATGTGAAAAGATCTAATGAAATTTACTTGTACTAATAAATGCAAAGACGAAAGTGGAGGACGCAGTGCGAATGTCTGGCAGCTCAAGCTCGAATTTGCTGTCTACCTACGGCTACTATGGTGAGTACTATGTTTCTACTCTATATATAGGATTGAGGGAAAGCTAGAGTCCACCCCATGCAGACATTTGTAGAACGGGTCGACATACCCAAGTGTAGACTGGTGACCATAGAAATCCGGTGGGTCTGAGTTTAGAGGGAAAAATGGACAGTGAGGAGCAGCAAAAAGTGGACCAACAACTTATGGACTGCTTCGGTGTGTATTATGAGGACCTGCTGGTTCGTGTGCATAGCTGTGGTGTGTCGTTAGCGTGGCGTAACGAACAGCTTCTAAGCTGGTGTATGACGAAGGGGCGGAAGCTCCAGGCTAAACGGCCGTTTCGGAAATGGCCCGTGCTCAACAAGTTTTGAAAAATACACTGTTCCGATAGGGCCAGTGACTGGTCATTTCCACTGGCCCGAACCAACTTTTCACTGGCCCAAATTTTTGATGACCACTTTCCGTGGATTTTTATTTGCAGCATTTGTCCTCTGTGATGCGTCTGAGCTAGTGCGTGAACTAGCGCATTAGGCGCATGAACTAGCGCACTAATTTGACTTTAACTGAGGGCTGTACTGTACCTTAAGCGTTTCCACTTGGCATGGAATGACCCAAGTGCCATACCATGTTTACAGTCTAGATCAGCACCGAGGGGCTTACATTACAGAACTTAGCCCCAAGTGTAAGAATGGTTTTCATTTTGCTGCTGGCAATAATCATTTGGTTTCCTTGTGAATTAAATTTCATAATTACTTGCTATATATAGTCAACGTGACATAATGTCATTAACGCCACTATGGTTGGGTTCCATGCCAGAAGTCAGCAAATAGCTAGTGTTCTTGCAATGAATTTGCATTGCTCAAAACAACCGGCAACCACACATGACCCTAATCTCTTCTCAACATGGATAAATGTGCAAGTACACTACAGACCAAAAGTTTGAGGCCAACCTCAGATTTTTAAAAAAAGACAATGACCCCAAACATTCTTCAAAGCTTAGCTAGAACTACAATCATTCAAGAGAGGAGCAGAATGTCTTCAGAAACATGATTTTGCCACCACAGTCTCCAGACCTTTCTCCTATTGAACTGGCATGAGATGAACTTGATAGGCAGGTCCAGTGCTCCAACCCTGGCATCGAAAAACAGTTGTTTGAACACTTGAAGTCTGCACAGGAATCACTGCCAGCAGCATACTTCAAAAAACTGTTGTATTGCATGTCAAGAATTTGTGAAGCAGTGATCAAGGCTAAGGGTGACTATTTCGATGAATCTTAAGTCTGAGCAAAGTCTCACAAAAATGTCTTGTTCAGCCTAAATCCTTGCTGGAAACGTGACTGTATGACATAGTGAAACTGTCTTGGCCCTTTAAATCACCATGAACCAAAATGAAATGCAGAACACGGTGTTTTGATTAGATTTTTTTTTTTTTTAAATCTGAGGGTGGCCCCAAACTTTTGGCCTGTAGTGTACACATGTAACATATAAAGCCATATCATTACTGTTTGACCGAACATTATTTGATTTTGGATTTTCATTTATGCTGAAAATAACATCGAGGACTTAACTTGACAGTATTGCCGATAAAGTCTCTCAAGTCTACATTGTAGTACAGGAGTCAATGCATTCAGTCTGTAGGAGAAAACTAATGGAGCAGTCTAGCTATATCGTTAAGGGGAAAAAATTTGTATTCAATCTCCTCTATTTTCTGCTTTTTAATTGCCAGAACGATTTTAAAAGGGGGACGCCTAGATTTTAGGGCAGGGGTCACCAACCCTGTTCCTGGAGAGCTAACATCCTGTAGGTTTCTGCTCAATCTCCTATTCAGCACACCTGATTCAACTAACTAACAACTTAATTGCCCAGCTTGTGATATTGTTAAGTAGCTAATTAGGGGAATCAGGAGTGCTGAATAGGAGGGAGGGCAGAAACCTACAGGATGGTAGCTCTCCAGGAACAGAGTTGGAGACCCCTGTTTTATGAGGTTTTTAATCAGTGAGAAGGGGGTTTAGAATTTAATATGAATAATTAATATCGCGAACACATATGCTACGCCTGCCCTAGCAACCCAGTGTGTCATCAGTAAAATGGCAGGCACCATTACGCTACATACAAGAATAGCAGCGCTTGAAACTAAACTCTATATTTCCTTGACTGGATGTGCGCTTAATGTGTTTACATATCCTAATGTTTCCCTGGTTACCTAAACATCAATCGATATTGGCGTAGGTTGAATTCAGAATTCTTAATTTCGTCATCAGGACACAAAATGTACGTCACATACCATAGAATGAACAAAAAATATTCCTGTTTATAACCCGAATCCACGCTGTATGCTGCCTTTTACCACGGGGAAAGTGAAAGGACTTATAATTCCTCCCCTTTTCAATGCGATTTCAGCATCTTTTGCAGCACATCGTCTCGCTTTTTCACACCCTTAAACAGAAAGGGTCTATTGGTTGCGAGAACAAAAGTCGCTATTTGTTGGCCGGCTTCTCCGGCAACCGAAGTCCATATAAATTGAACCAGCAGCGAAAAAATATATCCGCATGGAGAAATACAAATGTCATGGATGTAGAGTGGATAAGCTCACAGAGATAGAGCAACTTTTTTACACAAAATTTTCAGCAAGTGAAGCAAAGTTCCAACTTCATTTCTCGTGACAAAGAAAACATGACTTGGGGGCAGATCTACCACTGTTACAACAATTGATTTCCGTTTTTAGTTTTTCTCATTTATAGGTTTACTTGCTGTATTTTACTCATTCATTACATGTCAGAAATTGGTACATGATACCTGTGCCAGCAGGTGAGAAAATATGTTCTGCGAGACTGCAAATTAAATTATTCAAATCAAACTTCACTTCTCCATGCAGGGCAACACAATGTGCTTTGAATAAAATGACAGTACTGCAACATAATCAATTCACTCAGTATACAGTTATATGTCAAAAATACCATGGCAATTGATACATTTACAGTGGAGCACATTGCATTTGCAGTATTAATTATTTCAGCCTGGTGTGTGGAACGAGGCGTGTACACAACGTCTCCCCTGCCCAATCACATACTGATGTGATGTGATTTAAAGAAGCCCCCCACCTATCGGCTACTTTTCTGGTGGAACCTCTGAACATGATGCGGTATGCAGTCTATCGCTAAAAAATAATAGGCCACAGGCCCAAAGGATGAGAAGACTTACATCTGCAAGAGCTGCCTGCAGCTTTGTGCGTGGCGTAATCCATGTGTGTGCTGAGTCCACTCCTGCAAAATTACAATTATGGCAAAATAATTAGAAAATAAATCTTCCACATTCCCCTGAGAACATTGAATTATTTCACACAAGAATAAAGGGAACTGAAACATACAGTAAATAACCCCCTCACTTTCTCCATCTTTAAAGAAATAAGTAATCTAAATATTTTCAGAATTCATCTACACTGCAGCAGAATCTGGACGTTTTTTAACTTCTGCCAAAAAGATCATGTGATAAGTCGGATTTGTTGGATTCATTGTTTGTTGGTTAGTCAGAAGGATTATGGGTCATTCCATGTCAAATGTCCGAATGGCTCCCATTCGACCGTCTCAGATTTAGCTGAAAAAAATTCAAGCGGGAGCATTCACCTCCTAATAGGAGAAATAAAAAATTTTAGTTCTCAACTCCTCATAGTTTCATCAAAAAAATTTTTTGCAACTAAGTTCTTGCCCTTTTTGAACAACTATTTCAGGAGCCACTTTCACATGGCTATATCTGGAGAAGTATTTGAGCCAAGTCCTTCAAATTTGCTGGGGCGATAATATGCTACTATAACTTAAGGAATATGGACTTATAAAGGTGTCCCTTTAGTTAATCATGTATTTCTGGGTGCTTAAATTTGCTTGAAATATTAGTGTGCTCTATGCTGGCATATTTGAAGGACTGTAAAAAGCCTAATTTCAAAGACAAGGATTTTTTAAATAAAGCAATTTCTTGAGTTAAAGCTTTCAATCATTCACTATGTGCATTTTATGAAATAATGTTTGAATATGCCTTTGATGCCATTAAATTCTGTGCGTCCACAAAAATACCATTTTTTCAAAAATTTATTTTGAAAATATAAAGCTGAACCCCATCACAAATTTTGTATACACTGCCCTCCATAATTATTGGCACCCCTGGTTAAGATGTGTTCTTTAGCTACTAATAAATTCAGTTTTTTTCTAAATATAGGACCACAATGAAAAAAGAGGAAAATCCAACCTTTAATTCAAGTGCATTTACTCAGTGGGAAAAAAATCCCACATTAAGAAATAATTCTTTTACATCAAATCATGTGTGCCACATTTATTAGCATCCCTGATGTTAATACTTTGTTCAACCCCCTTTTGCCAACAAAACAGCACCTAATCTTCTCCTATAATGTTTCACAAGATGGGAGAATATAGAAAGAGGGATCTTCGACCATTCCTCTTTCCACAATCTCCAAATCATCCAGCCTCCTCTGCACTCTCCTCTTCAGCTCACTCCACAAGTTTTCAATGGGGTTGAGGTCTGGGGACTGAGATGGCCACGGGAGGAGCTTGATTCTGTGTCAGGTGAACCATTTCTGTGTAGATTTGGCCACATGTTAGGGGTCATTATCTTGCTGAAAGTCCCAGTGATAACCCATCTTCAGCTTTCGGGCAGAGGCCACCAGATTTTGATTTAAAATGTCCTGGGATTTCAAAACTTTCATGATGCCATGCACCCTAACAAGGTTCCCAGGGCCTCTGGAAGAGAAACAGGCCTACAGCATCACCGATCCTCCCCCATACTTCACAGTGGGCATGAGGTCCTTTTCTGCATGCTCATCTTTTGAGTTCCGCCAGACCCACTTAGAGTGTTTGTTGCCAAAAAGCTCTATCTTGGTCTCATTTGACCAAAGCACATGGTCCCAGTTGAAGTCCCAGTGCCGCTTAGCGAACTCCAGACGTTTGCGTTTATGATTGTGAGTGAGAAAAGGTTTTTACCGTGCATGCCTCTCAAACAGATTGTTGGCATGTAGATAGCGCCTGATGGTTGTTTTGGAGACTTTGTCACCCCAAGATGCTACGAATTGTTGCAATTCTGTCCAAACTTCCATGCTTTCCAGATTAAAATGTACATTGGGATTTGATCACTGGACCGTTACCAAAGTATAAACATCCATTTGTACATATACTGACAGATCTGAATACAATCAAATCCATGATGCTGCATAATCAGGCTGAGGATTGTTATGACGATACTTGAAAAAGCATTTTCGCTGACGTATCCGAATCATAAAATGGTGTACGCAGTTAGAATGCAAAGTCCTCACACTTTCAAACGTATATAGGTCTCAAACGCAGCAAAATATTTTGTGGCAATAAATAAGCAATTATGCGTGGCTGCCTGCCCCTCGGGCCCAGAGTCCAATAAGAGGTCAAATATGCAGATGACAAGTTGACTCGAACAAAGTCAGTTTTCTACTCTATGCAGACAGCCTGAGCCTAGCATTCCAGATTAGTCCATTTTAAGATGGAAATGGCAAAAGTCTTAGCAGAAGTTACAGGCGATCCTGTTTCTTAGAACTGCCATATTATTTAATTGTAAACCATCTCCCTCTAAAATGCAAACTTGCCAACACAATGTAGCCATGTGGTTAGGTTGGGCATTCAGTTAGCTGACGCATTGCTAGTATTCTAGAGCGAAGGCTTTTTTTCACTAAAATATCCAAATCTCAGAGGATACTTCATTATAACACAGTCAAGAAGCGCAATCCTACATATGGTAAGAATGATAATGTGGCAAAAAAAGGCAAGGTCAAGGAAAAGTGAATGGTAAATTAAACAACAATGAAGCTTCAGGAAAAATAACTTCAAAAGCATGGCTGACAAAATATTCAGGGAAAAGTTTTAGACCATTAACTTCACTCAATAAAGAAAAAGGAAAGTTAGAATTTATGACACAGTGCTTAAGCGGTGCTTGAATCTTTACTATGATTTGGCACAAAAAGTAAAAAAAAAAAAAACTTTGGGAGACGTCATAATACAGGAGTAGACAACTAAATTTTTGTATTCATGCCTGTCTGAAAAAACATATGAAGAATTTCTCCCACTCAGGGATTATCCATGCACATTTGAGATTGAATGAAATCATATGCACAGCAAAGTACTCACCATCATTGAGTGGACATCAAAATCACAAAGAGAGCACACATGTGGGAACATGTGAGGCATGACCCCCAAGAAGTCCTCCACTTTGCCCTGGGAGGGAGGGCCCATCCTTTTCGGTAAAAAACCACTGTCGTATGCTGAGGAGGGACCCATCTCAAGGCCGCCATAGCGGTCACGGGAAACCCCTGTATATTGACGGTCTCTGCCCATGCGGCCAGGCAGGACATCCTCCCAATCATCACAAGATGCTCTGTATGAGCCCTCCAGAGAGATGGGACGCAGATCCCTGGAGTTACCGCCCATGCGCTGGCCAGCCTCCAACTTGCGGTTCTTCAGCTGAATGATAAGTTGTGGCAAGGTCTCTAGACTGATATTTTCCTCAGGGATTTGTGCCAGTGCATCTATGTCAGCCGGAGAGAGTCCCAGGCTGTGAAAGAGTTTCACGGTGTTGGAACGGTTTCTGCCGTCCCCACCACCCGAAGCTGAAGACATGCCATGAGAGGGCCTGGAAGAGGGGCCAAGGAGGGGGCGCCGCTCATTCATGATGAAATTGAGGGTCTCAGCAGCAGCTAGGAGACCCTGTCCCACAGCAAAGCCTTTATGAGCACCGTCAGAGGGGTTCCTCTGGGACGTTGCAGCTCAAAGGTAGCACAGGTACTAAAAACCTGAATGGCACAAGAATGGTTTAATGCTAAAAACTTCTCTTTAACTCTCCATGGGGAGGGGGCTGGGGTTAGAGGAGGAAAAAAGTAACATTGCGCAAGAGCAATTCCTCTTCAAATATTGTTCTTCTCTGTGGGGACACAAAAGGTACAATACGTTGCACATGACAATCAATGAGAAAGCAGATCATAGAAGTAACTGAATTACCTGTTTGGGGTTTAGCAAAGCCCAAGACAAATTCCGAAGCAATTAATTTACCTACAACGCTGCCGGACATCAGATTAGGAAAACTGTTGTTTGCATGCCTGACGTGCACAAGTAAGCAAAAACTGCAGTTGGTTGGTACGAGTTTATGTCCAATTTTGACTGAACTGGATTTCTAACAAAAGTTTGAGCTGAAGAGCATATCAAGAATGAAATAGCGACCATTCGAAGGAAAGAGTCAGCCAGGACAAGGTGCATAAAAGAGGGTATTATCAGTTGGTGTCAGGGTTTTGGAGCATTTAAAAACAAACCATCATGGTACGAGAAATTTCAAGTTTTGCAAAAAAGTAAGTATCATAAAGAGGAAGAACTGTTTTGATTTTGGACAATTTACAATATCTAGATTGGCCACCAGGGGCCAAACATTGAATAATCTTTTTTTTTTTTTATCATATCTCTGGAAATATCTGTCCAATTGACCTCAAATCAAGTGCAAATGAAAGGTCATGACCTGAGTATGTGTCCCACGATGACATTATACCCGTTTGGTTCAAGGTTTTGACACAAGGTGGAGCTTTGTCACATAAAATTCACCATTTTTTCCATATCTTTGGAACAATTTGTCCATTTGACATGAAACTATGTGCAACTGCAAGGTCATGACCTCGCAACATGTCACATGATGACATCATACCTGTATGGTTCAATATTTTGCCACCAGGTGGCACTTTGTGATGGAAAATTACCATTTGGGCTATATCTTCAGAACCATTTGTCCGATTGACCTGAAATTAAGTTCAAATGAAAGTCTATTCAAGGATTGGGGAATTGGAGGATTGGGGGCGTTCGGGGATATACCCCAAGCAGTCGCCTCCGACGGCATAAGCCTAGTTGTTAAATGTTATGCATGTCCCCTTCTCTGTTAAAGAGGTTCTTATGGCCTTGAAGGACCTAGACCCTCGAAAATCAGCAGGCCCAGATAATCTTCCCCCTTACGCCTGGCTGTGCATATTATAGCTCAGCCTGAATGTCACATTTTCAAATTTCTATCCAGAGCAACATTGTTCCTGATGAGTGGAAAACCGCTTATGTCCTCCCTCTCTTGAAAGGAGGCGACCCCACATGACTGAATAATCAGAGACCCATTTCTAAGCTCTCTATTTTAGCAAAAGTTCTTGAAAGGCTGGAGAATGACGAAGGCAAGGATTACCTGAGTCTAAACAATATTTTATCTCCATTTCAATCTGGCTTTATGAAGCAGCACAGTACAGCAACTGCTGCCACTAAGGTGATAAATGACGTTGTGGAAGCAGAGGCTGAAGCTGTCCAGCTTTATTCCTCTTAGGGACTTCAAAGTACTTGTAGGAAGGCTGGTGAGAGGGTCTGTGGGGGTCTGCATATGTACTTAACTAGTTCTATTCTTCTTTTTGCACTTTTGCAGTTTTGCATAAATTATTATAATGTTTTGTCTCTTGTATGTTAGTCTGTAACTCTGTTTTGCTGCTGCCTACTCTTAACAGGTCTCTCTTGTAAATGCGACGCTGGGCCTGAATGAGATTTTCACCTGAATAAATAAAGGTTAATAAATGAATAAAATTGTAAATAACTTATTGGCTCATGTGATCTGAATGTCATTGCATTTTGATTTTATTCACAATTTACTCTCCGTCCCAACTATTTCGGAATTGGGGTTGTATACGAGTCCCTAGTAACGTTAACGTGATTGATATGAGCAGATATAAGCGCCTCTTTACACGGCATATATTAGTTTGATTAGTCTTCGACTTAATAATCTCTTGATGCGTACAATCATGTCATTTGTTGCCATGTTTTCCACCACAGTATGACTGGCGATTTCTGAGATAACGTTATTCAAAACATGGTACTTCCAAGTTAGCTTTAAAGACACAAGAAAGTGTTATATAGTATCTGATTGATCAACAATAATGAACGAAACTTCGTATTGACAACAAAGCGTTCCTATACGACTGGGTTGACTGTCTGTGAACTCATCGCTGTTAAAATACGTTCAGGCCAGTGCGATAGTTAGCCAGTAAGTTAGTCTGCTGAAGCCTAACTCAACAGCTCTCAAACTCTGTCCTGGGGTGAGCGCTGTGTGGAATGGTTTTTGCTCCAACTGGAATTGCTATCGCAGAATTTTAACGAGCTCCAAGCAATTATTTTTCTTAATAACGAGTGGCTTATAATGTTAGAGGGGTGTTTCACTCTTTTAAACTCTATTATGACTGAAATAGTAATGCATTCAATGATTTTCAAAAACTCAGAGCAGCAATGTGTTTGTAAAAATAGACTACACCTTATGACTAAATGGACGCCAAGCTTTTGACCAATAACAATACATATTAATCTGCTAGGTGTGGTGTTGTAATTATGACTGAATTATGTAAATCCCGTGGCGCTTGCTACGGCTGGGGGGCTTTGGGTTTATCATCTTAGCATCACATGGTGGTTTCAGACAGTACAGTAACCAGACAGCACTGCACTCCCTAAAGAGAAGTGGATGAGGGAACCAGTATTGAGACTAGTTTGTTGCTGGCATCAGAATTAGTGATTATCCGAGATGTTTAACATATGAAACCCTAAACATCTGAGATTTAAGTTAAGGATTCCAATAAATTGTGCACAAAGCATTGAACTCACCTAAAGTTCAATTTGGAATCAGTTAATGGAAATCTTAAAAGTTAAACATTTTAAATAAATATGTGACAATTCCACCAATTCTGATTCCAAGAGCACAAAATTTTAAGCTCACCCCAAGCTCAATTTGACATTTTTGTCAGGCCTCTCTCGAGTGCCCTAAAAGGGTGTGTCCCTTTTTAATTTTGGGATGCCAAAAATGGCTGCAGTGATAAAAATGTTTCGGAAAAAAATTAAGAAATTAAGGGTTTAAAGGGATTACCATTGCCAGTTTTTGAATAAATTCCATGCTAAATGCTCAAGAGGTTTTAATTTAGCTTTTATGGTCAACAGGGTCCCCATTATTAGAGGTTGGCCTTGAATGGACCCAAAAGTATATATTCAATCGAAACTATAATGGAGGGACCTGTTGTAACGCAAGTATTTGAGGTTTGACCTTGATCATGCTGCATGCACTTTGTCCATTTTGAAGGCTTTTCAAAGTTTTATTAAGTCCATGAGTGACTCATAAAAAATGACGACTATGATACAGTGAAGAATATTTTTTCTTTTTACTTTATTTCTCGAGCGATGCAAAAAAGTACTAAGGGCACTCGGATAATGCAGCTGAACTTTTATTAAACAAACAAACAAACAAACAAAAAAGAGGCAACAAAAAACAAACACTCTGACGAAAGTCATTTGACCAAAAGCTTGTTTTTGTTGCTGTTGTTTGATAAAAGTTCAGCTGCATTATCCTGGGAGTGCCCTTAGTACTTTTGTACATCAGTCTTTATCTTCTTTGGCTGCACCTCAGCAGAGTCGGATGTGCGGAGGATCTACTCGAATGGACTCAATTATTTCTCGAGGGAAAAAGTGAAGAATATTTTTCAGAACCCAGGGGGAACCCTGCTTGTAAGCCCGTATGGGCTGGGCACCACAGTTGTGTGCAAGACACTTTAAAAAGAAAATCAGAATTAACCGGCGTCGAGTTCAAGACGTAAGAGAATGAAACCCGATTCTCTCAAAATCTCCCGGCAACTATCACGTGACCCATTTGACGATGCTCCACAGTAGGAAAAAGTGGAGAGGAAGAGCTGAGGTGAATTATATAGTGAAATAATTACTGTGCTACCAGGGAGAGAAATGAAACCCAGAGTTATCTTAGATAGGAGCTTCAGATTTGGAGAGTCTCGCTGCGCAAAAATAATCAGTTGGATCCACGAACGGTAATAGTGTAACGTTAGCCTTATAAATACAAGCATCCCTAGCTAGCTAGCTGATATGGCTAACTTGAGTGTCGAGATAACTAGCAGCCATTTGTTGTTTTTAGCCTATTGCTAATGAGAGATAACTTAGCCGCGTTAATAAAACGAGGCATATAAAACCCAGCATATTTACCAGCAACTAACAAAGGTGTATTGTAAACTATTAGCTATAAAACCTACGAACTCTGGTTAAACCTGAGCCAGATCAGGTATTTGTCAGTTAACCATTCTCAAATCCCAGTTTAGCTTGCGACCAATTTTCCAATAGCTTCCTCTGGAACTAATCCGTGAAGGTAGCGGACTTACTTAGCAAGAAGTGGCTACTAATATGAACTGTAAATACTAGATACTTGGCTTGTTAGTAAGCTGGCGCGCTAGGTTGATGCGCAGCTCCATACAGACAGGCTCTTGCTGAGAGCACTTGCTACCATGAATTAATCGCGAAGAAAATTTCTATCAGTAAACGCAACGTTATCTGGCCATACTATAAATACAAAAGGGAAACATTTCGATAATATTGGCAAATAAATTCTCGAGTGACAGTTTACCTTACCTTAGGGCCGTTCCGAGGATAAGCGACCTGTCGGTATTTCAATTTTTAGGAACAAAGTTACACACCGCCACCTTCCGTAGGGGAGTTAGAACGATTAACTCGACCGCTTCTGTGTTTTGTTTCCCATGCTCCCGATAATACCCAAAATTATTAAAGAGTCGCACTCTGATGTGGAATTGATCACTTCCTTCCAAGTTTTTCATTAAAAACGAAAAATCTAAGTATTCCAATGCGTGTTTTTTGTTCTATAAGAACTGTACAAACAATGGTTAGGGGGTGAACAAACGGCCATGGGCCATCGTAAAATGAAAGCCCAGGTAGTCAAGCATATTGCTGAAGAGCATGGATGTATTGACAAGAAGAAAAATCTTGGTTCAGCCAAACCGGAAGGTTTGCTAAATCCGGGAAAATGTGAAAATCATGGGCTATATGAATTGTGCCGTCCATTGCCTAATTTGTCTATTTTCATAGTAGAAAAGCAGTAGCAGTTCGTCGATGGTATTAAAGGCCCTCGGTATCATGAAACTTTGGCCTTATGAAGCGTTGAACCTTTTAGAAGTATTACATTGGAAATTGATTCACTACTCAAAGCTTCATTCATAGCTCTTGAGGGTGACATCTACTTGTAAAACAGCTGTTCTACAGTCAAATGATGGTACACTCTCACCGGATTGTTTTGATGTCACACTCGTAATTACCTGAACATGCAGTTTGCCTGATTAGCAACAAATGCTAAGACTATTTGGTAGTATTACTGTCAAATTTTATTTGGACAACATTGTTATGCATTGCATCACGAAGTCATGAGGCATTATCTGCTCCAAATAAATAACTAGAATGGCTTTTACACGTAAAAACAGATGTCTCCCCCTTCCTCCCATTTCACATTTTAGACTTATGGTCCGAAAACTAGTCCCACCCTTCAATATGCCCAAGTCCAAATTGTTGCCATGGAAACAGAAAAAATAAAATTCAAAAGCAGTTCAGACCCTGAAAAGGCACATCTTCATTTTATGGAGAAACACTATATCAAATTTGGTGAGAATCGGTTGAACAGTTTCAGAGTTATGCTCCGGAAACAAATGGGAACCCCAACGCCGATGCCAACAGGAATTCAGGCAAAAACAATATGTCTCCCCCCCAGGAAGGGGGAGACATAATCAGTCATCGTCTTTCTGTCATGGTCCAACCCAGGAATCAAGTGCAGAGGCAGACTTGCAATCCAACTGGTAATTTGTTGGCTGCACAGTAATGGTAATGATGGGGATGGAGAGGATGAGAGACCGTTCAACACAAATGTAATTGGCAGCGTTTGGGCTGTTCGTCTTACGCTCTTCTCTTCTTGGAAGTGCTTCTGCGTTTACAGAAGAGATGTCCTCCAAAAGTCAACCGAGAAACTTGATAGAGAATAGACTTGCAAGGGTTAACAATAATGCGGTCCCAGTTCTGGACCCAAGCTGGTCATGAGACGTCTGAGGTTGAGCACTTGTACCGTTTGATGCAGTCTACATGAGCAACATAAGCCTGCACACATCCACCTCCTGAAAACCCATTTTTTGCCTGTGCATTTTTTGGCAACAAATGGTTTTTCTGTTCAGGTTGTGTGCACGCACGTGTTGCTCACGTAGACTGCGTCGAAAGGTACTTGCGCTGGCCCTCGGATGTCACAGACCCCTCGTCTCATGATCAGTTTGGGTTGCTGTGTGGAATCTGTCATGTACAGGTGGGAACCGGACATGGCGCTCTTGAGCTACCATAGTCACCCTAAGCAGAGTAGGTCAGTGAAAGTGCTGGTTTTCCTTTCTGGGACAGACAGCCAACTGATTGTAGACAGGTGACAGTGCAGATGACGCGCCACCTCTCAGTGGCTGAGATCTGCCTGTAACATGCCAATGGCTCTTTCTCTCTCTCCTGTGTTGTAAACTTTTCCATTTCCATGATGTCGTAGCATTTTTCATGTTTTTGGTTGGCTTTATTTAGGTTAAGGTTATTGTCCACATACAAAAGTACATGCCAAGTATCACTGTACACATGAGGTGTCTGTTTTAAATTTTCTGTAGTTGATCCATCATAGAATTATTGTAATAAGTTGTCACTATTTAGCTCATAAGCCTACATATTCGCTTGCACAATTTTTTTGCAAACTTCTGTTGAGTAGTATAACAATACATACAGCAATTTTCAGCTGTCACTCATCGTATTCTTGTAAATATGAGTAAAAAACTGAAGCACATACCATTCATTTGGACCAATTGGTATTTTTAGATTCTGCAATTTGCCAAGCATCCTTGCATTTAGTGATAGAAGTCATTGAATTTTCAGTTGGTCGTTTGACCTTCAAAGGTTAATATGAAGGTCACCAAAGGGAAAGTTCATATAACTTCCTATACGTCTCCACTAGACCCACTTCAGTCGAATCAAAATGGTGCGTTCACTGCACATTGACCGTACCAAGGAAAGTTGATTGCCTGATATAGAAAAAAATTATCACACAGTTTTTGAGAAATAATTTTTAATTTGTCAGTCCCATGTTTAACATTGGGGCCAAAATTTCAAGGGCATGAGTTCTCTTGGTTTAGGTTAGAAAGAAATAGCTCTGTTTTTTCAAATTGAGGACCATTCATTTTTCACTGATGCATACCTACACTATTAAACATCAAAAATAAAAGGGAGCAAATAACATCCAACTGCTAATAGTATTTACTTGATAATTATTCCCCCTAGATCTGCGTATAAAGTAATATTTCTTGTAATACCAGGGAAGGAGCACAGATAACTTTACCATCAGTGATGACTGGTTTTCCTCAATACCTTTCATTAATTAAACACAAATTATCCCTTTAAAATCAGATTAATGAGCACAAGCACAGATGGGACACTTGGGAATGGATCTGAAAGACAGTGAAATCTGAGGCAAGGATTTTATTTCAGTTTGCAAGAGTATATAACATCATTATGGAAGTGAGAACATTCTTTAATCTTTTTACTAACAAATCAGTTCCCACAGCAGAGCAATGGTTGCACTTGCATGCCATCAATATTTTTGTAAGATCTTAAAATAATAAGCACATGCTTTCCACCATCATACATTAAAATAGTACCTTTGTGGACAATAGCAGATCAAATAAAATATGTTAAAAAAAAAAAAAGGCAGAGCATAAAAGCACTCTACATAAGCACAGCCTAATTCTCAGCTGACGGCCGTAAGGATTATCTGAACATATTGTGTACGCAAGAAATCTGAATACTAGAACAGCAACACTGGAATTAAACAGTCTTTAAAAGTTAAAAGTTGAACTTGTGTTACAAAGAAGCATTTCACTGAGGTTTCGCTCCCTCCTTTGGCTTCTTTTCTTTCTCCAGGTGTTTCTGGGCGAAAAGAAGACCAGAGTCAATTAAATCAAACTTAAATCTGACAAGCAAAAACTCAGTATACATTTGCACACACCTACATTTAGTATGAGCACTTTGATTTCATTAATTAAATGATATAAGAATACCTTCAGTTTCTGATAGTGAGACTGGCTGCTGCAATGAACCTTTTTAGCAGTTTCTTCATTGGAGTAGAAGAGGAAGCAAACTCTGCAGTAGTAGCCCATCTTTACATACTCCACACCTGTAATTTCAACAATAAAAGCTTCTTAACACTTTCGCATGCCACATGTTCATTACTCAAATTCTTATTCTTAATTCTTGTCATGCTAAATAGAAAGCTTTCGACTAAACAAGCAATGCCTCAGTAAGTCAAAACATTGTGACCACGTGCCTAATATGCCGTTTGTCCTCTGCAGGAGAAATAGACACCCACATGAATGCCCAGACTCAGGGTTTTTCAGCAAAACTCCTACCACAGTATCATCCTCCCTGCACAAGCATATCTTCCCACAGTTCACCCCAGTGCTGTCTATTCCCCAGGCAAACAGTACACACACAATATAAAAGAACCGGACCAGTTGGACCAAGTCACTCTCTCTCATTGTTCTAAGATCTAGTTCTAATGCTTGTGTGCCAGTTCGACGAACCTGGACAGGGGTTAGAATCCGCACTGACTGCTCTGCGGCTTCAAAGTCCTGTACCCAGCAGGGTGCAATGCATTCATGTAGTCAATACGGAAGGAATGAATCACATTAAAATTTTCACTGAGACTTGTGCCCCAGCAGCCCTTGGATCAGTTTACATCAGATGAAATTGACTTCGCTGACCTTCAAGGGGCACCAATGTGCAAATCTTTGCTCCAACATTGAAATCATTACCCTTGCATTTTCAATAGATGCAAAGAATTATTAGGATCCTTAGGTATCGAGTCTCACTGTTGCAATCTTTGCACTCTGGAAATTTTCAGCAGTGAAAAGAATTTTACCTCAGGAATAATCATCTGACTAACTGATATTAATAAATCTGTCTCGAGGGCTTATAATTTTTATAGTTGGCAAAAGCTAAACAAAAAAACACTAAAAACCCTTTTAAACACACAGTTCAAAATATCCACAATATTCTCAGGGTAAATCCTTGAGTTTGAATTACCGAAGTTCACGCACATGAAGTCTGGACAGCTCCCCTTTAAAATTTCAATGAGCAACCCATCACTCCGTCGCCAGTTGGCAGTCTGCCAAAATAGTCAATTGGTACACACCACTTCTTACCGCGAAACCCTTGCCACCTAAAAGATGCTCTGACCCAGTCTTCTAGCCATTGCTATTTGGCCCTCGTTAATCACTCAGGTCCCACTTCTCCGTCGTTCAACACAATGACTACGAGAAGAGACTGTACACTTCCTGTGCTGAGTCTTTATGCAAATCTCGACCTGCGCCACTGTCGATAAGTAACTGCATGATATTTCAGGTCATCAGTGTACAATCCCAACTCAGTAAAAGTTGGGACAGCAAGGAATGTGTGTAAAAATAGACAGCAGTGATTATAACGTTACTTTGACGTGCCTTGACGACAGTATGAAGACGAGATATTTAATGTTCTGTCTTATCAAGTTCATTTTAATGGTAAAAACGCATTAATTCCTGCCAGTCATGCCTGCAATGCATTCCAAAAATAATTGGCATGGGGGCAATTTAGGACTAGCTATGAGTTAAAAATTTTAATCATGCCACTTGAAAAAGCTGGTGTCAGCAGGTAATTGTAATCATTATTTGGTTCAAAAGCAGGATCCAACAAAGGCTGGATTCTGCAGGAACAAAGACAGGCCAAGGACGGCTAGTTTCCCCAACAAGAGTTGTCAGAAAGACAACTAAGCTCGCCGGGGCAAGGTTAAAGTTTTTCTGGACGCGGACGCAGGCGCCATGGGAACGACAATAGCTCTCCGGACATTCGTCCCGGCCAGCTAAAAATGCAGGAGGAAAAACAAAAAAAAAAAAACTATAATAATTGAACAGTTTCAAAACCATGTTCCTCAGAGACAGAAGCAGGACAGGAAGGGATATGGATACTGTGCTCTCCACAGGGGATAACAAAAGATTCACAGAATCTGGAAAATTTTCTGAGAGTAAAAAACCAAGGGTGCAAGCTTAAGCTGAATATCCATGATTTCCAATCACTCAGACGGCAATGCATCAGGAAATGTTATTTATCTACTGTTGCTAACCACACAAGATTACTTTGGCAAACCTTTAGTTAAGTCCTTCAATATGTAGTTTCATCCTAAAATGCCACTTGATGCTTTGAAAAAAGAAAGCCCATGTTAGGTTGGGGTGGAACAAATAATCGATGTGGGTCCTTCCATGCAAACTGTCCAAATGGCTCCCGATTGACAATCTCAGATTTGGCTGAAAAAATTCCAAACAAGTTCCAGCTTTTTTTGAACAGCAGTTTCTGAGGAGCCACTTTCACATGGCTATATCTAGAGAAGTATTTCAGCTAAATGCATCAAATTCCGATAAATTATAAATGTGGCACTGTGCATGCTGGGCATAGGTGAATTACTGTAGGGAATAAGGCAAGTGAGATGGCTATGGATTGTTTGCCTCAATGAGGGACGAGTCAATCTTACCCACGGGGGTGTTCGGTTGGTATGGCTCCAGAGGGAGAGAGGTGGGTGCTGGTTTCTTCTCAATCTGTGCTTCAGTGCTGGGCTTCTCTTCACTCTCACTTTTCAGGGCCCCTGCTGCTTCTCTGCCACAATCCTGAAAGAGCCAAAGGCTAATTAATGCCGGGGTGCAAAAACAAGAGGCGGGGGGCTATAAACACCTATTGATTATGGTTAGGTAGATGGCTCATTCAATGGGTTGGGACTGAGTGCAGAAGCACATTAGGATTGCGACATTGTCTCATTGTCTGTAGTTGAGTATTGTCACATGTAACATTCAAAGCACCGTCGTTTGGCGGGGATTAAATCTATTATTATCCATTATCAGGGTTCTGCTGATGCTGGTCGGCACTGGTCGGCGCCTACCAGCACTCGGAATGTACCAACCAGCACTCTGAATGCACCGACCACCACTCAGTTCAGATAGCTAGAGCTTTTCCCGACTGGCACAATTTTTTCAAAGATCAGTTGAAATGAATGCATCCTGTGTCCAATAAAATCGCTAGAAACAAAACATAAATGACCCTAAAAATGCCCCCCCATTCTTGTTATTGTCAGAAGAGTGAACTTCCGTTAACGACCCACGCCCTGTCTGCACTGGTCTTCATTGATACTGAAAAACCTGCCCAACTGTGATGGAAACACAGAGTGCCAACCGAGCCCGCATGCGCTGGGTATTCATGGCGAATTGAATCTGAGGCTGCGGGGAAATGATCGGTGCGGTTGTCTCAGTCTAATGAAAGACAGGCAGTTATAATCAGGCAGGGTGATTGATTTGTCGCGCTGTACTTTGCATGTCGTGAGAAAAGTTTTGTTATATAAACGACAGCAAAACCAAATAAATCTCTGTCGAGGACAGTAACATTCTTTTCATGTTAATCCATCAGTGTTTAAAGGTTCCCTGACATTAAAATAGACCAAAATTGATATATAGAACTAGGTATTGTGTTTTTTCGTGATGAAAACAAAGATGCAAACGCTTTTCCGTGAAATTTGTAATTTTTAAACCATTTCGGATTATTAAACTGATCGGGAACGCCCCCCTTTGAAATGCCCGGAACTGCCTTATATGGCAACTGATGTCACGCAAGGCAGCCAGCTGGTCAGATCTCGCTCGCCCTGCAATGAAATGTACAAAACCCAAAACCAGTGAAGTTGGCACGTTATGTAATTCGTAGATAAAAACAGAATACAATGATTTGCAAATCCTTTTCAACTTATATTCAATTGAATACTCTGCAAAGACAAGATGTTTAATGTTCAAACTGAGAAACTTTTTTTTTTTTTTTTGCAAATAATCATTAACTTAGAATTTAAAGGCAGCAACACATTGCAAAAAAGTTGGCACAGGGGCCTTTTTACCACTGTGTGACATCGCCTTTCCTTTTAACGACACTCAGTAAACGTTTGGGAACTGAGGAGACCAATTTTTGAAGCTTTTCAGGTGGAACTCTTTCCCATTCTTGCTTGATGTACAGCTTAAGTTGTTCAACAGTCCGGGGTCTCCGTTGTCATATTTTACGCTTCATAATGCGTCACACATTTTCAATGGGAGACAGGTCTGGACTACAGGCAGGCCAGTCTAGTACCTGCACTCTTTTACTACGGAGCCATGCTGTTGTAACAAGAGCAGAATGTGGCTTGGCATTGTCTTGCTGAAATAAGCAGGGGCGTCCATGAAAAAGACGTTGCTTGGATGGCAAGCTCGTTGCTCCAAAACCTGTGTGTACCTTTCAGCATTAATGGTGCCTTCACATATGTGTAAGTTGCCCATGCCTTGGGCATTAATACACCCCCATACCATCACAGATGCTGGCTTTTGAAATTTGCACCTATAACAGTCCAGATGGTTCTTTTCCTCTTTGGTCCGGAGGACATGACGTCCACAGTTTCTAAAAACAATTTGAAATGTGGACTCGTCAGACCACAGAGCACTTTTCCACTTTGCATCAGTCCATCTTCGATGAGCTTGAGCCCAGTGAAGCCGGCGGCGTTAATAAATAGTTGATAAATGGCTTTCCCTTTGCATTGCAGAGTTTTAACTTGCACTTGCAGATGTAGCGACAAACTGTAGTTACCGACAGTGGTTTTCTGAAGTGTTCCTGAGCCCATGTGGTGATGTCCTTTACACACTGATGTCGGTTTTTGATGCAGTACCGCCTGAGGGATTGAAGGTCACGGGCATTCAATGTTGGTTTTTGGCCTTTGTCGCTTACTTGCAGTGATTTCTCCAGATTCTCTGAACCTTTTGACGATATTACGGACCGTAGATGATGAAATCCCTAAATTTCTTGCAATAGCTCGTTGAGGAATGTTGTTTTTAAACTGTTCGACAATCAGCTCACGCATTTGTTCACCAAGTGGTGACCCTCGCCCCATCCTTGTTTGTGAATGACTGAGCATTTCAGGGAAGCTGCTTTTATACCCAATCATGGCACCCACCTGTTCCCAATTAGTCCGTTCACCTGTGGGATGTTCCAAATAAGTGTTTGATGAGCATTCCTCATCTCTCTCAGTCTTTTTTGCCACTTGTTTTTTGCCACTTTGCAAATCATTGTATTCTGTTTTTATCTACGATTTACACAACGTGCCAACTCCACTGGTTTTAGGTTTTGTATAATAAGCCACTCGTAATTAAGAAAAATAATTGCTTTGAGCTCGTTAAAATTCTTCAATTGCAATTCCAGTTGGACCAAAAACCATCGCACACAGCGCTCACCCCAGGATCGAGTTTGAGAGCTGTTGAGTTAGGCTTCAGCAAACTAACTTTTGACAAATCTGATGTTTCAGGGGACTCCAAAAACAAAGTATTTCCTCACATCCTCTGACTGTTGTTAAGTTTTACATATGATTTGTATCAAATTCAGAAGTGAAAAATGCAAACATCTGTGAGCACAACTTACTCCTGTTTCTATGGGATTTCAAATATGGCACTTTATAAATATGGAACTTCTCAGCGCAAACACATAGCCCATTCTGACAATGTGGCTATAATCCTTATAAGCATGAATAATGCAGTTAAGAAACCATTAACACCTTTAAAAATTCTGTAAATGCACTTGTGGTTGAAACAAACGCCATCATACACAGGAAATCCCCAGGACCAATTGGGAACCACTGACAAGAAGACCAACATACTTGTTCCTCATCTACCCAAGATAAAAACCTTAAAAGTATAATGCCATCTCCCTCCCTAAGAAGCCAGTCAGTACATCCAGCTCACCTTCTGTGGGTCTTTCCCCTGGGTTTCCTCGCCGTCTTCATTATCCATCTTTGCCGTCCCTTCTTCCTGCTCACCAGGAATCTCAGAAGTCTCCTTCTCCGCCTCGTCTCGCTGCTGCTGCTCCCCGTCGCTGCTGGGCTCCTCTGCGGCTTTGTTCTCCTCCTCTTTGGTACTCCTGTTGGACTCTCCCACAGTGGTCTTCTCTTCCCTAATGCAGGCCTTCTTAGTCGGAGGCTCTTCCTCCTTCTTGGGCCTGTTCTTGGTGGGAGAGTCCTCCTCATCACTGCTGTGCTCCCTTTTGGGTCGCCTCTCTTCCTCAGACTCTGAGGAAGGTGGTTTTACGCTGGGAGAAACACAACTAGTTACAATGCTAGCACAGGTAAACACTGCATTATCATAAATCACACTGAATTGAGTGATGCTTTGCATTTTTCTGAAAAGTCTTCAGTTCCTTGCAGCCTGGCAGCACAAATCACAGTTCTCGTCTGCCACCTGAAGGTTGGGGACCACTGCTTTTAGTGACAAGTTTTAAAAAAACATTGCAACTTATTTCACATTGTTCATCATGCAACTCGCTCAGGTACCAGACGAAATGTATGCATCACTCCTAAGGAGAGGCTTTTTTAATCATTCGGTTCGTGAGTACGCCAGAGACAACAGCCCAACTCAAAAAATAAGTAAATAAATAAATAATTCATTACATTTACGAGTTTGCCAAAAAAAAAAAAAAAAAGACAAAATATATTAAAAAAAATACATTTTTTTTAAATTTTATCTCCGAAATTCGAAATAAAAGTCTGGTGGCGACCAATTGATTTTTTTCTCTCGAAACTGAATGTGTTCACCGATTGTAGTCTTCATTTCGACCCAGAATTTCCATTTCCTTGGACCATTTTCTTGTCCAGAGGTATCTTCGTGTGCTATACAAGTACAAAGGTCAAGTTTTTTTTCTCTAGGTCAAGTTAGTCCTTCGAAGGCCAATATGAAGGTCACCAAATGAAAGTTCATACATTACTTCCTGTCCCTCAGAGAATTGATTTTAAACTTTTAATGTTTGTTTTTAAAGCTCTTAATGGCTTATTTATCTGAGCTTTTAACTGTCCGGCAGCCTGATAGGGCTCTGAGGTCGGCGAACCAGCGTCTGTTGAAAGTGCCCAGGTCACGTTATAAACACTGGGGTGACACAGAGCCTTTTCTGTAGGAAAATGCAATACAAACCTAAGCTTCATCTGTAATAGTTTTGGTGATAGAAGTCATTGAAATTTCACTGTGCAGTTTGACCTTCGAAGGCTGCCGAGGGTCAAGTTAAAGGCCACCAAATGAAAGTTAATACATGACTTCCTATAAGTGTTCAATGCACATATGTTCCCAATCTTCAATATCTTCAAGCCTAGAAACCTCTGAAAATTGTAAATAATTTTTTGAAATTTCAAGTCATTTGTTCTTACATTGTTAATATATTCCCTGACCTCGAGTTTGACCTTTCAAAGTCATCTGAGGTGAACTTTAACATAGCCAACATATAGGACATAGCCAACATATATATATATGACATAGGACTTCCTATATGTTGATAATTCAAACTTCATCTCTATCTGCAACCACTTAGCCTCCACAGGCCATCTTGCATATTCATAAAGTACAGCGCCCCCAATAGACCCACTTCCATTGATTCAATCAAAATGGCGCTCGCATTGTACATTGATGGTACCAAGGTAAGTTGATTGCCTAATTAAGAAAAATATTTATCCTGCAGTTTTTGAGAAAATTTTTTTTTTTTTAATTTCTCAGTCCTATCTTCAACACTGGAGCCAAAATTTAAAAGGCCCATAAAACGGACAAAAACTATCCAATCAAAAATCCGAGAAAACCGTCTGGAGATATGGTCTAGAAGCATATTATTGCAAATCTACAGGAAAATTCATCAGGCCAAAAAAAAAAAAAAAAAAAAAGGATAAAAAATGTTCGGCCTATATAAAATTATCGGCCTATAGGGCCGGTAAGCTAAAAAACTGAGCGTGCAAGACCCTCTCTATGCGCTCGCAACTTCCAATACGCTCACTCAATTTTAAAACATGCTCATAATTTCAAAATATGCTCCCCCCTCTGACTAGGATTTCACAATAAAAAATTAAAAAAAAAATCTCGAGAACCGAAAAAAAAAAAAAAAAAAAAAAAAAAAGCCTTGCCTGACCCAACTGCTGCACCATGAGTTAAAAAAAATACTCATTTCGTGTTTTATCAATTAATGCACTGACAAGTCTTAATTTGTCCAACTTACCCATGGTTTAGCCGTTTATATTTTCGACACACTTCAACATTCAACCATTTTCCTTGAAACTTTGGGCGGTTCTCCTTGCAGGCATTCACCATTCTCTCAGCCTCATCACTGGTTTCCATTTCAATGAAGCACTACAGAACACAGATCACGCGAAATATTTTTCAGTTTACTCAGTTATAATGAAAACAAGCAGCACGGCACAATGAAAAGACAAGCTTTGCTTAATCCAGTCATAGTAAATGTGGGTCAAATAACTTTAAGAGCTTTGTGGGAATGAGCAAGCAATAGCGATTTCAGATATGTATAAGGTCCACTTTTATACAATATGTATATTTACCTCATTACGAACATGACTGAGGAAATAACTTGTCACTTTTCCAAAAGGCTCAGCAATTTTGAGGAGTGAGGAAACGGATCCCCGAAATGGTGGAATCTGTCCAATGTAAACTACTCTCCCACCCTGGAAGAAATTATAAAACAGTAACTTTGCTGAAAAGAATAAATGTGCACAAGAAAGCATGGTAACACACTAGAATTATGGTTTGAGGATATACCTGGATTGTTGAATAGGCCTGCGAATGGTGTATCTTCACAGCTTTTCCACACACTTTGGGATAAATATTTGCTTTGTAGAATGCCATCATTGATCTTGCCTCCTCTTCAGTAGACAGTTCCAAAAATGCCTATTTTTTTTTTAGGGGGGGGGGGGAGATGATTATTACAGCAGAGGACAAAAATTTTCAAAGAAATTACAAACCATTTGAATAAGTCATTAATTCAAACATTTTAAATAGCTCACTTGGTTAATTTCAGGCTGTAGTGTTATTTTAGCTCGTAAGTGGTAGTATTTTTTTATGCTTGGGTCCATCATTGAGAAAATGAAGACACTTCGTAATTTGTGCAGGTAATAAAAATTCAGCATTATGGTTTGATGTTTCATCATGTCTTTTTTTTTTTTTTTTTTCAGTGCTCATTTGAAATTGAAATATCAAGACCCAGAAACCAGATTATTAAACCCAGGATTATATATTGAAAAAGTTAACCAGTTGGCTTCTGGGCTTAAGTGTTTTGCTTAAGGGAGTGGTACTGTAGCAAATTAGGAGCCAAGCTTTTTATGTCCTCAAAAGTATATGTGTACAAAGTTCCAGCATTCTAGCTGCTTTCAAATGCTCTCCGACATAATATAGCGCAGATTTAAATATGGCCAACTGGCGGCCATGTTCAATGTGGAGTTGACGCCTTGAGCAAATTTCAATCTTCCCATCCATATGTACCTGCCCTCCAAATTTCACATTGATTCATCCAGTGGTTTGGCAGAACAAGATCAGAGTTAACGCAGACGCCAACACTGCCGCATGATCCTATAAGCTACCTTTGGTCCGTGAGACCAAGTGAGCTAAAAATGGATACGATTTATCCAAAAGCGCTGGAGTTGGGGCTATGAAATATGAAATGTGAGCCGACTTTACATTGAAGCATACCTCAGGTCTAGTCTCGAGCACAAGATGTCGAACCACTCTTCCAAAGGGTTTGGCAAGGTTAAGGATTTCTTGAAGAAAGCCACGGCCCCGTTTAAATCCGACAACATTGACAACTTTCCGTTCCTGCAAAATGTTTTATCTCAAGTGTCTTATACAGAAAATCACATTACTGTAAAATATGGCATTATGGAGGACAGGTTGAGAAAACTTTTCACATTAGTATAATTACAAGGCCACAGAATTGAAAATAGGAACATACCCCAGCTTTCCATGCTTTTCCTGAAGAAGAAACCAAATATTTGACATATAAAACAAATCTTACAGTTCACAATGTCAAGCAAATTATAGAGCCAAAGAATACAGGCTTTCATTTTTTAATATCATTCTCAAACTCATGAGGCAGCTAGTAACCAATAGTGAACAGTAAATGAGCAAGATCCACCTGAACGTGAGTGCCCAGATTTTGACAGAGCTTCTTGTCTTTCAGGATCCGCTTCCTCCTCCAGCTCATCTACTGTCACAAACTCATCCATGTCCTCTGGGAAATCCTCATCCATTGGCATTTCCTTTTGCAGTACAATACAGGCAACATTCTCTTAACCAGTAACTTGGAGGTCCAGGCAAGGCAACATTATGGAGAACATTATTTTCAAAGGTTGACATCCTAGATAAAGTTACAGATACAAAGAATATACAATATATGCAATTGTTATGGAGTAAATACAGAGTTTTGGAACCACCAAATCAGTTCATATAGGACTTCCTATTTAGCTCTATTACAAACTGAGGCCCCATCTGTGACCAGTTTGGTGATGCGTGACAGTGAAATTACAATGACAAATTTGAAGTTCGAGGCCACGAAAGATCAAGCTGAAGCTCACTGAATGAAAGTTCATGATTTCATATATGTCTCCAATACAAACCTAGGCTCTCAGTCAGACCATTTTGGCAATAGAAGTCATTGAAATTTCACAATGTAAAGTTTAGCCTAAATTCGGGGAAGGTCAAGTTTAAGGTCGCCAAATGAAACTTATATACATCTTCCTGTACGTCTAATAAACATCTAAGCTGAACGTGTAATAGTTATGTTGATAGAAGTCATTGAAATTTCACCATGACAAGTTTGACCCTCGATAGTCACCAAAGGTCAAGTTCACCAAATGAAAGTTCATATGACTCCCTATAGGTGTTCAATACACATATATACTCATCTTAAAAATTTTCAAGCCTAGAAGCCTTTGACACAGAATTTTGCTTGGCCTTGAGTTTGACCTGAAGGTCATCTGAGGTCAACTTTAACACTGCCAAAATATAGATCAAAGGACTTCGTATATGTCTGTTATACAAACTTAAGCTCCATCTGTGACCTTTCGGCTTCCACAGGCCATTTTGGGCATTCTCCGCAAGACGCAATGTTAAAGTACATCGCCCCTCCAAAACCACTTCTGTTGATTAAATCAAACTGGCACTCACACATTACATTGAGGGTACCAAGAGGTTTGACTGCCAGATTTTAATATTTATCAGACAGGATTTGAGAAATTATTTTTTGATATTTCTATAAGTCCCATGTTTTGACACTGGGGTCAAATCTTCAAAGGCACATAAAACAGACCAATACGATTCTATCAAAAATTTGAAAAAAATGCCTAGAGATATGATCTACTAGTAGGTTATGATAAATTCACAAAAAAATTCATCAGGCCAAAAAAAAGATAAAAAATTTAAAGATGACAGACAAAAAAAATCCACAATAGCTTATCGGCGGATCATGCGGCTAAGCTAAAAATCAAAGTGTTTGCTGTCAGAAGAAGACTGTTAGTGTCGAGGTCAACAGAACAATAACCACGTTGAGTGACTTGCCTGGTCCTCCTCTGGTTCCTCAGTAGACATCTGTGTGCTTTCATTTGGTTCAGTTGAGTTGGCGCTTTCCTGTGCTCCCAAGTCTTCAGGAGCAACTCCACCTTCAGCTGGTGCAGCCTTATCATCTTCGGTTTTCTCAGACTCCGCTGTGGGGACTTCACTACTCTCTTCCACAGTTTGTGTCTCTTCTATATCAGGAACAGGCTCCTCTTCCTGGGTGGAAGACTCTGCTGGTTCCATCATGGCCTCATCTGGTTCCCCTTCTTGTTTATCAGCAGATTCATCACAGTCATCTCCACCAGCTTCAATCACACCAGATATCTCATCTCCAGAGACTTCCCCGAGCACAGTGCTGCCTTCAGCTTCTGACTCCACATCTTTCTCTTTCTTGGAGCGCTCAGCCTTGCTTTTGGAGCCCTTCTCACTGGAGGACTCAGACCTGCGCCGTTTTGGAGATCCTTTCCTGCTGGAGCTGATAACCTTCCTGTTGGCGTCTTCTCTCTCTCTTGTCGGAAGATTTCTGAATGGTTTCACTCTAAGGGCATGAGAAGAACAATATTTTCGCTGCTTAACAATATTAACATGAGGTTTCAGTGGATTTAATTCACAAAGGAATAAAATCTCCTGGCCGATTCCAGTCCCAAGACCTCTTAAAACAAAATGTAATCACGATGCAATAACGAAAACCTCATGTCATTGTCATTACAGCCACTCACACTAAAGTCTTGTACTTTTCACAGACGTTTAGCTGGATTTTTCTGCCCTTGATTGTCAGAGGATGAAGAGTATAATACTTCACCATCGTCTCAGCATCCTCCGGAGTTCCAAGCTGTAAAAATGCCTGAGAGAAGAGAGGGAAAGCTGTAGCTAAAACCCTTGACAGCTAATTGCGCATTAGCGCCTTTGAATGCTTCAGTAATGGAGCTATAACAAGAATTTTACAGGCATGGCATTATTGCTGAATGTCCCAATACAATAAATATGGAATTCAGTGCACCAATTTTACACAACCAGAATATATTTTTTCAGACTTGCAGCATCTAAAAATTTGCCAGTTTTAAATGCCAAAAATATGTTTAAATAAGCACTAGTACACTGCCCACATTACCATCACCCAGGACAAACATGAGCCAATAAAAAATAAAAAAAAACCTATAGTACTCAAAAATAAAAATTCAGACATTCCCAGCATATTTTGGAACTGTCTGGAATGATGCAAATGAAGTGAAGGGTTTTACCTGATCAGTAAGAAAGAGGTGTTTCTCCAAAGTTCCAAAACGACGAGCAAGAGTCAACAGCTCCATTTTATCCTCTCTCTCTTTAGGCAGGTTGGAGAAGAAAACCACACGACTCGATCCACCTCCACTATCCCTGTTGCCCTTCTGAGGAAAAATGACATAAAGAAAACCTTGTTTTATGCTTTAGGCTTTAAGGACATTAAAAATGCTGAAAATGAGGCATTCTGTACTCCACAAAACAAGCAACAAAACTCAAAGACAAGACTTGGGTGGAAAAAAAAATGATTTCCACAGTTGATATAGTAGATCCATAATATCATTCAGTCACAATTGAAGCACCAATTACTAAAACCCCATAAGTCATACTTGACTTGACTTGTGGGGTTTTAGTAATCAGTGCTTCAATTTGTCACCACCACTATTTCACACAAGACTGCGTGCCAGCTATGACCCCTACGAGGAAAAAATTGAGACGCCATGGAAAATGGATATAAACAGAAAGCAGTGATTTCTAAATTTACGCTGACTTGCATTCCATTGCAGATAGTGTGGAGACGAGACATTTATAGTTTTGTCTGGTCAACTCCATTTTATTCAAAGTATAAATCCATTTCGTAGTACAGTGGTTTGATGAAATCCAGCAATAAAATTTGTGAACCACTGAACAAGACTCAATTTGGAAATGATGCTGCGGTATATTTTTGCAAATGTACATTTCTTATGCTTAGAAAGGCACAATACCAGGGGTGCACATGGCCCATGTCAATCAGATAAATCTGCTGCAACCACGTTTCAAATATGTTCAATTTTATTTTAGCATTTCAGATTATTAAATTCCCTCAATCCAACAGGCCCTCGGCTTTGAGAGATAAACAGATGGACGGCCAGACAGACCGATAGAAACCACCACAAGCAAGTTTTGGGAAAAATATCTGTATAAGACAGAAATTTCAATATTCCCATGAATTTCATGTTAAACTGAATTTACAAATAACCATGTGGAAGAAAACCAGGGCTATAGAACGGCTCCTGTGAAGGATCCTGTAAAGTAAACAGAAGATTTTACCTCAATTCTCATTAGTTCCTGTGATACATAGATTGTGATTTCTTTCCCATGAACCACTGCTGGCTTCCACTGGTAAAAATTGGCCATGGCCAAGGCCTCGTCATGAGTTCTCATCTCCAAGAATGCCTGGAAGACAGACAACCCTAATGTAAGAAACTAGGGTGGTTTTATAGCAGTATCATTCAAATGCGTAATCTGGTCGAGAGCAGAACTGGAAGCAGAGTTCACCATTTATATTCAAAAAAAGGCCAACTTTCATTAAAAACCAATGTAAAATAAAAAGAATTAAGAAAATATACCATGCACATCCACTCAACTGAGGTGCAGGACAATGTGAAAATAAGCAAAAAGATAAATGGTAACGTCCGCACACAAAGACAACCCTAATGTAAGAAACTAGGGTGGTTTTATAGCAGTATCATTCAAATGCGTAATCTGGTCGAGAGCAGAACTGGAATTTATTCGTAGACAGAATAAATTTTTTGGGGAGCATTGTCTTTGTGTGCGGACGTTACCATTTATCTTTTTAAATAAAAAGAATTACCCAAATGGTGTCCAGATATGCCTTCCGCCATTTGCAATTTTTCTAAGTTGTAGAACGCTTCAAATGACAAAAATAGGACCAAGGGTCCTGTAGCTTGCCGGCAAGCAGTCTTACAGCGATGATTCAACGGACAACAGACAACGGGTGCCAATAAACGACAATAGCTTATCGGCCCATAGGGCTGGTAACCTAAAAACTGTGACCAAATGATAAAAATAATGGAGGTTGCCATCTTTACATTCTTCAAGGCAGGGTTATACAAAATTATCCAGAAAGGGCCGGTGTGGGTGCAGGCTTTCATTTCAAGCAAGCATTTACACACCAGATACTACTAATCAACCCCAAGAGGCTTTGCTAAAGAGCTTGATTATTAGCGTCAGGTGCGGAACTGCTTGGTTGGCATCAAAGCCTGCACCCACACTGGCCCTTTCTGGACAATGCTGAATAGCCCTGCTTTAAGCCAATGAGCAGTCCATTAGCTTTCTGTGTTGGTTGTGCAGCGGAGGGAGTTTTGTTGATGATCCAATTTTTTTCCCCCTCTCATTGCTAGTGTCTTTTGTATAAAATATGAATGGCATCATGTCCACTGCATGCAGTAAAAGACATTGGAGGGCACTCAAACATAACTGGTGATTGTGTGGTATAGTAAGAAAATGAAGACATTTCAGTCAGCATGCCAAGCTACAGCTACATATATGACCCATTATAAGTTTATAGCAACAGACATGAGGCAACTTGGGCCTTTGAACACCCAAATCTCATCAGTTCATCTTTGAGTCCAAGTGGACGTTTGTGCCGTATTTGAAAAAAATTCCCTCCGGACGAACCGAAGATGTGGTGCACAGACGAACTTGAGGTCACAGGAACCTTGACCACTGACCACCAAAATCTAATAAGTTCATCATCAAGTCCAAGTGGACATTAGCTTCAAATTCGAAGAAATTCCCTCCATGCATTCAAGAGATATTGAATTCACAAGATTGGGATGGATGGATGTGTGGACTGACAGCTAGAGAACCCAAAAAAAATACTGCCTCCAGTGTAGAGGCATTAAAAAGGTTAAGGTAGGCAGACATTGCCAAATACATTTATTTCTCTTTCATTCATAACAATTTAGTAGCATCATCATACGAACGACTACTAAATACAGAATTAAAGAATGGCTCATTTACATTAATCATGCTAATTAGGTCCCGAGATGGCTACCGTAATGTGGAACTTGATCAAGTACCTCAGGCAGGTTCTCTAAAACTTTTCATTACTTTAATCTCAAATTTTCACAGATCATTTATGACTATACAGTGCATGTTCTGATCAAAGGGTTTTCAGAAATAATAATCATGTGAAAAAATATGGGCATTTTAGTTTTTTTTTTTACTTTATTGGGTGCCTAATTACCACAAAATCTCGAGTTACACAAATGATTTTCTCAAAATGCCTGACCAGTCCATAGATATGCATCTGGTGAACTTATATTCCAAGTTTCACAATGATAGCACGAGAGAAAGAGGAGAAATGGTGTTTGAAGCAATGCTTGGCAGGTCAAAATCATAAAAACAACAGATGTCCATATTTTTGATAGTCCTATCAAGTACGCACACTATGAACTTACTGAAGGTTATTTTACAAAAATGTCAAAAGCAATTTTTTTCCAAAAAAAAAAAAAAAAGCCTATTTTGGGAGCGCCTACCTACCTTAAGCCAAACTTCAAAGTCTGCAACTTCATAGAAATACCAACCAAAACTTTCATAGGCCTACATCAACTACCTTTACTGCTTAGAATAGGAAAACACTGTATACACTAAATTCCAGAAGATACAGTATTGACTAATGACGGTGTTGAAGAATCCTTTGTCCTTACTTTGTTGTTCAGAACCAGATGTTCACAAACTGTTCCAAAGGGCTGGGCCAGAATTAGTAAGCTGTCCAAAGTGAGCGGTGCACCTGAAAATTTTGCCACCACGACTCTGCTTCTGATCTGGGAACATAACGCAAATGTAATAAATGGAATAGCATTTCCTGAAAAAATCAAGTGAAAGGCCAGCAATCTTTTTTTTATTTCACCCCACAAAGGTTTCCACAAAATAATACAGTGAAAAAACCAGATGGAGACACTTATCTTTTGAGTTTAAAAAAATGTCTTTGGAGTTAAGCCTTTAAAAATATATCACCTTTGGTGACCCTGAAAATGGCTGCCTTTGGTTTGACGGAGCAGCACCTTAAAGAGAGAGGAATGTTACATGGCCATTTAATCAAGCTGTGTAATCATGAAGTTATTAATATTGAGCAAGGTACCATTATTCTGCAGGAAATCTTAAAATGCAAGGAAACAAAGGATTGTGATAAATTCAAAACCACAGTTACACGTGCGGCAGTCTGGTAACAATTTAAGAGAATGAGTCTCACCCCAATTTGAGTTCATCCCTCCTCTTTGCAATCCCATGGGTGCAGGGCCCAGGAGGCCATCAGAGCAGTTAGTGCTGTCTTGTAGGAGTGCCCCCGAACTGCAAGGGAGAGAATGAATCCAGAGCTCTCCGTCAGAAGGGAGATATCTCCATTTTATCTCTCTCTTTCATAATTAAATGTCTCAGGACAAATCAATTATTATTGAAAACTGGCCACTTGGTATACACTGCAGGAAATCACCATGGTATACAACACCGTAACGTTGGTAATTCTTCGCAAATTATATTGAGAAACAAAGCAAGGTTAAGGTGAGAAAAAAATGGCCAAGAACAGGGAAGGGTAACTGGTTTTGGAGGCTCGCACCATGTGCAGGATTGTGAGGTGTCCTTTCAATCTGCCGACTATCAAAGACAGGAGAATAAGGTATGTGGACACCTCAGCGAATAAGTGACTTAAATTGATCACTGATGAAGAAATGCAAAAAAATGCCTCCAGGACTGGAGTTGCCCATCCCTGACTGAGAAGCACACATCAACCTTAATGATAAACTCATTTTTCTTTTAAAGGTGAACTAGAATGGTTGAAGGAGGTAATTATCCTTGTTCAGTGAAGTGACATATACATCACAAAATTTTGGTTTGGTCTGTAATGTGTCAGAAGCTTCCTAAAAAAGCCATGTTAGGGTGGGGGATTTTGAACACGTTGTTTGGCACCTATTTGGCGACCTTTCGGGCTTAACTGGCAACCTCATTATGAAATGATAGCACTTGTCACCGATTGGCTGGCTTTGCTGCCAAAAGCGAAGCAAGTCATAATCTCTTTCCATTTTACTTGCGGTGAAATTCACCTTTATGAACGGAAACTGAAACTTCGAGGCACAAGGATTTTAATTCCGCGTGAGAATCTCATTAATAAGCATTCAGTGGATAATTGCAGACTGCGGCAAATAATCGTTAAAAAAAGAAGAAAAAAAAAAAAGGCGCTAGACCCACATGTTTTGGTGTTTGACGCACCAGGCAAAACACCTTCACAAACTAAAGGCGCAGATCCCGACCTCCCACCGTCTTAATGCGAGCATGGCAGGATCATTGGCAATAACAATCTACACGGATTTATTTCAGATCTCGTTTCAAAGCTGTTGTTCAGTAATAATCACGTCATACGACATTGGCAAGTATTTCCCAAACTGTGTGCTGTGAGAGCTTCCTTAGTGTGCCGCGGGAAAACCCACTTACTGTTTTTTTTCCTGATAGCCTAATAATGTAAAACAGCTGAACTTACAGGATATAAAAATAACAATTCATGTCATTATCAATTCATTCTATTCAGTTTATTAAAATGCTATTTAAAACTCCTTCTCGATATTCCCGCATCATGTATTCTACTGTACAATTCCTTCTTGTGATTGGCCAATCGCGCATCGTCTAACACATCGTCCAGACTTTACAGTGAGGAATGTCTGATTTATGGGTTTACATTCACCAGTAATCCCGCTCCGCCAATACCACTGTGTCTTGCTTGAGGCGAAAAGCTGGCGAGCGAAGTGAGATTCATATGACATCATATGTATGCTTGTTAAGATTGGCCTGTTTTCTTGCGGTCATTTTTAAAAGAGGAATTTCTGAATGAAACGGAGATGTTCAGAATGTCTAGCACTTTTCATATGTTCTTGAATGTGGGTAGACTACCGTTATTCAACATAGACAAGGTAAAAACGGTTTTTGATTCTATGTCACCTTTAATATTAGCAAAAACTTCTGTCCAACTCAAACATGGTAGAGCAGTTTTGGTTTGGTTCAAGTTTCATGAAGATGAGCATAAATGTTTCCTTAAAGGCTCATTTACGCTCCCTTACAAAAAGAACTAATTTTGAATCACACACCTTCATTAAAAATAATGGTCATGATTCAAACCAGTTGATTTCCACTAAAATACATGAAGCAAGAGAAATAACAGAGATAGTGGAAGCATTTGTGGCAATGGGTACGGGCTCTTCACGATTTGAACCAGACGGGAGAACCCTGAGTGAGGACAAAGGATGGTTTGCGTTCACTCACGCTCTGTTTGCAGCCATGCGAGGATCCCAGTCTGGATACCTATGGAGAAAAAAAAATAAATTAAAAAAAATAAATAAATAAATCGGAAGGAGCACATTCAGCTGGATTTTGAGCTGGTTTGCCAGAAATTTTAAGTCTTAAACTCCATCTAATAAACTCAATTTAAAGATGCAACATCAAGAACAGGGTTGCATAAACTATTTCCCCCTGAAGGGCTCAGTGATTTACGGCTCAGAGCTTGAGAGGCTAGTATCTTGAAAAAGAAGAGATGGATATATTTTGACAAGAGATTATGAAAGCCTGGACCCAAATTACCCAAAAAAAGCCATTTTCAGCCCATAGGTATGATTTGCTCCAAAGATGTTGGCCTCCAAAATCCCTCTAAATTATCGTTCACGATTCACGGGGACAAAAAGGGGGCATGGCCCCCAACCTTTAAGGGGCCAGATCTTGGAAACACCTTGGAGTAGGGCGCTAACATGTTGCATGTGTTCATTATGAATATAGAAGTACTCTCAAAATAAATTTGAGCCAAATCTGAGTCCTTGACCTGGGGACCTCTGGTTGACTTCAAATGAAATGACCCAACTGTAAAGGGTTAATGCAGCAGAAACCAAGAGTATCTAACAGAAAAGGTTTCATCAAAATCAGATGAGGACGTGCAGAGAATTTTAACCTCTCAAAATGGCAAATTTCACGTTTTCTCTGACTGAAGCACCACCTATGCTCTTGCGCCCTTAACATCCCATGCTTACCTTGTGTTGATTATGTAAAGGACTTCCTATGGTATAAAATTTTGAATAAACCATCTTGGGCCGTCAAGGGCGCAGTCTGGAAATGCCCCCGATATTACTGCTCAAATGGCCAAAAGTAGCATTTTGCAGCACCCCCTATAGCACGCGTCTCGACAGCCCACAAAGATTTTCAGATTACTGCGAGCCCTACACACAGTAGATTGACATGCGAAAATGAATATGGATTGTTGTTGGCACAATGGCGGCATTGAATTTCAAAACGGAGTTTTTTTTCAATGCTCATTTCTCAGCTCTGAATCTTTGGCCCTTCTGGTTCCCCTAAAAAAAAAAAAAAAAAAGAAGCCGAGAGGTATTGGCGCCTACAAATTTGCAGTTCTTCAATTCAACTAACCATCCTTCACCATAAAAAATTTTGGGCAAATCTGAGACCATCATATATCAACCTCTGCCTGATTCTGAAAAAAACTGGCTCTTAAACGGTCAGCAGAAACTCAACACAACTTAGGAAGACAATGTTTTGGAATCACGTTTTTCTTTGCTTTTACCATGTTTAATGTTTTTTCAATGAGAACATTGCGATTTTGCGTGATTGTGCAAGACAACAAAAGAAAGCGAGGGTAGATGGAGAATGTTTACACTAATTATGCAATTTGACAACTGACTGATTCCAATTGCCCCAAAATGGCTACGCTCGCTTACTCGAAATTCGTCGCCCAAACCATAAACAAACTTATAACAAGGACAGACCTGCTGGAACCAATTAAACTCTGACGGAGACAGCTGATCATGGCTGCCACACGAACTGCCCAACTGTAGTCAATCATAAACCAAGTTCATACCCAGATTTGCAATTATTTGGCACTCAATATCAGATCAATATGAGCACTGTGAAATCACATGAATCTCAGAAAAGAGGTTAGCCTATGCTTCTCTGCTATGCACTTTTTGAACACCATGCAATGGACTGGCAGGTCAGACACTGGACATCTGCAGATCATAGTTTAAGAAAAACTGACCACGAAGACAAAGATCGAAATACTATAATTTTTATCGCAAAAATCAAAAGGCAAATGCATTGACACAAAGCTTGAACATAATCTGACCAAAGGGGTCCTGCCAATACATGAAGTTAAGCTCACACCATGGAGAGCCAATGACATACAAACCGACACTCAAGGCGAACAAGAAGCAAATGCTTTCGAATTGAATTCAGGAACACAAATGCATCCTAATCTGAGGAAGTGAGCCCAAATAATTCAACACCATTTTTAGGATGCAAACACATTTCAACTTTGTGCAGAGCAGTGGTTCCCAAACTCGTTCCCAGAGACACTCTGTGTTAGGCTGGTTTTCATTCCAGCTACAAGTGCAATCAGAATTTTAAAAAGCTCTTAATTTTTTTTGTAGGTCCAGTTGATATATGGGCCAGGCTCACAAAATGTGCGCCACCCCCCATTGACACCATTCAGATTTGGCTCCCCTTCTTACATCACATGCAGGCTTATTATACAGACCCTATCTGAAAATCTTCACCCACGGCTTATTTTTTCAGCAAACATACCACCATAAATTGGCAAAAATTTTAACAAATTTATTCGACTTTATACAACCAACCAGGATCAGAACAATGCAGGACTAGCCACAAAATTTATATTAAAGGGGACCCATTATGCTTTTTTGGACATGCAGTGAAGCGGTGGCTTCCACTCATCTACAGCATGTAGCTAGCTAGACAGGTAAGGCTTTCCCATTTGTGTTATTCTCCAACCGCAGACAAAAATAGTTTGATGGCATTGGTCAAAAGCAGTCATGTGGAAACCTCGTATATTCCCATATTATGTCACCAAGCCAATAGAGCTCCGGACCCCACGTGACTCCTTTTGTTTACGCCACCATTTTGGCAGTAAAAGCTAAAGCGAAAATGAATGTCGCTAGTGCTGATTTCAAGCCATCAGAGTTAATTGCCCACTTTACATGTCAAGAAATTGAGCTATATAATTCAACAATTAATAGGTTAAACATTATTGACCCTTATAATGCCTCAGGTGTGCTTTTCCCAAGTATTGACTCAGCCGGCTCGGACAATGTTCCAGACCTGCAGTATCCAGCAACTACAAATACCTGATCAACTTTCCCTTCATAAAGTCTCTCAAAGCATACAAGAGCCTTGAGGGATACAAATGGACGCAATTTAGCTTTGTGATGAATAGGGCCTGTGTCGGGAAACTTCTTTTTTGTGCTGGCTGCATCCGTTTTTAATGCAAATACAATGAAGTTTAGCACTGACAGCGCTCAACGTCCTCAGCAACCAAAACATCCTCAGCTTACAGCTTTTTCCCACGGCGCTCTCGGCTGGAAATAGTTAAACTTTTGGAACACCGCCGGGCTCATTAATGTCACCTCGATCTCGCTGACAAATCATAATCGTAAATTGAGAGGCACTAACAATATCAATAGTGAAAAACGTTTCCTGCTGCCACAGTCGACTTTCTAATCAATTAGCTTGCTACAGTTTAAGTTTGCTTACAGTTCCCCATTTTGGGACATGAAGTTTGCTGACAAATTATTCAGTATTAATGTTTATGACAACTGTAGACCCCAACAGCTTTAGCCAGCTTGGTACTCTGTGATTGCTTAGGTTCCCATTTATTTTAATCTGGGTCACTAGATTTCCCAAAGCATGATTGGGAGCTACATTAGCAACTTCGCTACATAGTCGGAATCATTGACTTTATTCGGTTCCAATTGCACTTTTGGGAAATAAACATTCATTAGCTTAATTGCGACAGTTATTCGCGGTTTCATTTCATTGAATAACGATGCATTTACAACGATGCATAGAGGAAATGCTCACACAGTCTTAGCAACTTTTAGCAAAAATTGGCGCAAGAGAGCAGTGCTCTGTAAATGTGATCACGGGCGCTTCCAGCTCTGAAAGCGCTGCCTGTGAACGCAGGTCTTAAGTGCCTCTTCATCACAGTTACGTTAGCATTAGCAACTGGGCAGAATAACGTAACTAGCTATTCGCTCTGCTCAAGGTGTATGTTGACTAGCTTGTGTCACCACGTTATCAAAGTTTGAATGACTGTCCAAATTACCTAAGAAATAAAATTATTCACTTTTCATGAATATAATCAGCAAATTAGCTGCTTGCCGTATGCCTGCCAGTGTTTTTAACCACACACTTTACTGCCAATATGGCGATTTCTGATTGCATGACGTCAGCCCCCGGAGCTCTATACACGGTGTGCGAGTAGATTATCTACATTAGCGTCTCTGAAGCAGCCGAAATGGCACGCATGTGAAAAAAGGTCTTTGGTGGGATAAATTAGTAACAAAGTCGGGGATCAGTAAATGGCATATTGGGCATTTACCGACCCCACATATTTCTGTAATGGCCCTCTTACAAACTGTGTGACTTATATACTTATATCATTAAAACCTGAATTCCAAGTGTAATGTTAGTAAAATATGTAAAGCTAGGTTGTGGATGCAAGTTAACCAGTTACCTTGTAAGATTCATTATGCAGTTTACTAGCAAGCTAGGAAAGAGAATGTCGGAGTGTGAAGAAAAGCAAAATCAAATAACCGAAAACAGTGGATTTTTTAATTTTTTATAACATCCCCTTTTTTCAAGAATATCACAACTTGGAAAAAATAGCATAATATGCCCCTTAATCCCACATCGTAAGCAACCAGTTGCAAAAATAAATAGCTACTTAAAATAATGTGGTTGTCACTATGGTTGCTCCAAAAACCAGAATGCACAAGGGTACTCCGGGACCAAGTTTGGGGACCACTGATGTCGTCAAACAAAACATTCCTGATGGAAAAAAAATCCAATGGTGCAGTACTTATGTTACTTCTTGTAAATTTATTTTCCATTGAGATGAGGTAAATAAGAGGAGCAAGACTTACAATTGTAGCAGGAGTCGACGATTTTCCATGTGGCGAGTTCCATTACTGTGTTGGGTCCAATCCTATGGAAAAGCATGAGACTGTATGTAATATTTACTTTTGAGATTGAGTTCCCCACTGACACCATACACCTACATTTAACATATGACAATTAATTAGCCACTGCAATAAAAGCTTGTTTTTGCACAAAATTAAAAGACAAAAGTATAATAAGTTGCTACCATTCATTTTTATTAAAAAGAATTCAACAATATTGTCCAAAAAATGGATATATTCAAGCCCGTGGCAGAATAAAAGAGAATAAAATCCTCCAACTACATACATAAGCTGAATAATGTTGCAGAAGATGAATCAAGACGGTAAAGCCTTGACTCAAGTGTCCGGAGAGGTGGACGTGCATACGTAATACAGCCAGATTATTGCATGGCAGAAGTGTATCGCTGTGTCTGAGTACCTGTGTATACATACATATATGCTTGTGCATAAGTGTGTGTTACATATGCCATAGTACTCACCATTGTTGAATGTACTTCAAAATCACAAAGAGAGCACACGTGTGGGAACATGTGAGGCATGACCCCCAAGAAGTCCTGCACTTTGCCCTGGGAGGGAGAGCCCATCCTTCTCTGCGGAAAGCCACTGTCAGATGCTGGGGAGGGGCCCATCCCAAGGCCGCCATAGCGGTCACGGGAAAGCTCTGTATATGGACGGTCTTTGCTCATCTCGAAACTGCTGCTCTCACCTAAACCTCTAAAGCTCCGAGATGGACCACCCTGCATGGAACCATAGCCAGAGTCCATTTGCTGGCCATGGGCTCGCCCACCAGAACTGCCCATGCGGCCAGGTGGGACATCCTCCCAATTATCACGAGACCCTCTGAACGAATGCTCTGTAGAGATGGGGGGCAGATCCCTGGAGTTACCGCCCATGCGCCGGCCAGCCTCCAACTTGCGGTTCTTCAGCTGCATGATAAGCTGTGGCAAGGTCTCTAGACTGATATTTTCCTCGGGGATTTGTGCCAGTGCATCTATGTCAGCGGGAGAGAGTCCCAGGCTGTGAAAGAGTTTCACGGTGTTGGAACGGTTTCTGCCGTCCCCACCACCCGAAGCTGAAGACATGCCATGAGAGGGCCTGGAAGAGGGGCCAAGGAGGGGGCGCCGCTCATTCATGCTGAAATTGAGGGTCTCAGCAGCAGCCAGGAGACCCCGTCCCACAGCAAAGCCTTTATGAGCACCGTCAGAGAGGTTCCTCTGGGACATTGCTGCACAATGGATGTGTAATTACGTATTGGTAAATGGCACAAGAGCAGCTCAAAGAAGTAAACTCCAAGGCTCCAAGCAGAAAGCTGAGAAAGTCTATGGTACTTCTAAGAATGAAAGAAAAACTCGACTTAGCAAACAGTACCTCCTCTTTTGTTATAGCATGAAAATCTGCAGAAATAAGTATTAGGCAGCCAAGATTCACATTTCCAATATGGATATCAAGGAAGCAGCACATAAGAGCAATCAGCAATTCAAGCCATAAGATGCAACCCAGTTTAACAGCAAAATACAATCATCTTGACAGTCAAAAGATCTCAGCACATATCAGGGAAGAACTTTCCAGATGCAATGAGTCGGGACTAATGAAGAAAAGTATCAGCTGAAAGCCTGGTTTAAACACAAATGCCTACAAAGGCCAATACTGAATAATAATGTCCAGGAATACATGTCCAGTAAGAAAGATTTCAGACCAAGAATTAGTGTTAACAGTCTAAATTGGAGAAAAAAAAAATTAGGCCATTTAAGCCACCGGAATAAAATCACAGACAAGATAAAATAAAAAATACTTAAGTTTCAAGAAAAATGGCTCTTATGATTGTGATATTATCAGGCTTATCAAAAAGAATATGTCAAAATTGTGACGAAAGACAATTAGAATGATACAAATTTACTCAACATCTCATGAAACAAAGAACAGACATGAAATGAGAGAAGCATATTTATTGATATTCTCAGGTGTCAGAAGGAAATCACTGCAGAGAAGGGCAAGGACACTGCAAGCAAATCAATAACAGCAGTCACATAAAGTTAGCAAAGTACATTTTTGAAAGGTTTTGGGTACTCATCGGATTTCCATTGTTCCAAGAATGGTTACATAATGAATACACACTCATTGAGCATCTTATTCGGAACACCTGAACACCAGCTCAATTGTGAAATTCATAGTTTTCCTGTCATCAGAATCTAATGGAACGCCCAACTAGAGGGCAAAAGAGAGATTCTTCTGCTTCCCCCCAATCATTTTTTCCATTCTGTTTTACCGAAAGGCCAGTTGGTTGTCAGATGCAGTACCAACTACGGGAAGCCAGAGTTGTGACTTTACAGAATCATGTCCAAGAAAGAAAACCCAGAGGAGGCAATTGAGGAATCTTGTTTCTAAAATTGCTGCCCTAGAACAGCTGGGAACTGCAAACCAATGACCTACCAATCAATGTTTAATAGCTCACAAAATAGTACTCAACCAACTTCGCTTAGACAATGAAGATTATTTGTTCTTCATCTTCCAAACAGCATTACTGACAGGTATCCAGATGGAAAATACATAATCTGAAATTTTGCATGGATTCATTCATTCTCCACAACACAGCAAGCAATATCAAAAGTAAAGTCATGAAATTGGAGCTGGGGTAATGTTACTGTAATGTGAATAGAGGCCACTAGATGGCAGTTTTTACCTTTTTTTTTAAGCCCAGACTGTAGATTGGTTTGGGCATGTTTTAGGCATGTCTGGGACAAGTCCCAGAGAAAAATAAAAAAAGCCTAAAAGGTGGGAGGGGTCTGCAAAAGAGTATATAAGGGGGAGAATTGAGACAGTGAGGTAGTAGGAGAAATTGCAAGGAGAAGGATACATGTGACCAGACCTGTCATTCTGTTCAAGACCTGTGAAGCTGTTAGTGGATTTTTGCCTGTGTTAGAGCATTTTCCTCACCCAGGACATCACCAAGCAACCCACCAAAGGGACTGTAAATATTTCTGTTTTTGTATATAATCAATCGTGGTCTGTAAAGTAGAGTAGTTTGTTGTTAGTTGCCTTTGTTTAATTAAATGTGTTTTAGTTTTAAAATTTTTGTCTGTCATCCTTTGCTGCCGTTAATGTCGTAACAAATTGGGGCCATAACATTACAGACTGGTCTAGCTCTTTCTAATGAATGAAATAGGCCCACTGCAGCAGGTGCTGTTCTTGAATCACAAGTGCCTCACACTTAGAGTTTGTTAGCACATCATTCTACTATAGAGAGGTGATTTAAATATCTGTGGGTTGAAACAAATGAAAACCTAACAGTCCAGCGTGGCCACTCAGTGGAATGTCTAGTGTTAACCGCTAAAGAAAATGTGTTTTGCCCTCTAAGGGCATACAGCAGTCAGGTGGCTGAAAACTATTGTTCCATCAGCCAATCATGTGCCAGAAGTTTACAGGATCATGTAGATATAGGTCAGAAACACCAGGAAATGCTCACATCAAATATCAGAATGAGGAAAAAGTTAATCTCAGTGACCCTGACAAAGTGTTTAACAGACTGGTTTGATCACCTCTGTGAGCCCCAGACCCCAGTCAGGGATTTTCATACTAAACAGTCTAAGATTTTTCACAGCATAACAGAGCAAAAATATCCAGTGCGAGGCAGCTCAGCAGGTGATAACACCTTGTGGATAAGAGATCCGACAAGAATGGCCAGACTGGTTCAAGTTAACATATAGGCCATGGTGCCTAGGGTAACTACACTCACAACAAAGGCGAGTCAAAAACTGTCTCAAAATGCTCAACAAGCTGGACCTTGAAATGGATTCACACCAACAGCAGAAGACGATGCTGGCTCCTGCCAGCCAGGAACAGACATATGAAGGAGTAACGCAGGGGTTACCACAGCCGGTCGTCACTATCGTCATTGACAAACATAATCAGTGATGAGGAGAAGCTGTAGTCACTGTGGCAAATGTAATTGTTTGTTAACAAAAATTCAATGACAGACAACAGCAGCTATGCCAGGACATTCGAGGCTGTAGCCCTGATGATTTTTTTGTATGGCCCCAAACAATGCCTCACTTTGAGCAGTTAGTCACAACATAACTCAAAGTCAGTAAAAGAAAACGGCAGTGTTGTATTTTTTTTTTATCCTCAATGAACACAGGCGAGAAAGACCAATCAGAGTTTATTGCAGGAAAATATGTCCAAATGGTGTCTTATTGGCAAACAGGTCTCTGTGCTTACTATGCGAAATGCTGTTTTCGCACAGTCAGTGAGAGGAAAATGAACATACACGGTTCTTTTAACGTGTAAAACGGCTGAAGCTGGACCACAAACATCCTCTGATGTTTCACTAGGAAAACAAGGTGTGGAAATGTCTGTATGTGTTCCTAGTTATGTGAACGTAATATGAGCAGAACATAAGTCATACAGCTACTGCAAGGAGTGCCTCCCCTTAGGTAGCGACACCAAACAATAGCCCAGTGTTGCCTTGGGTCTAGAATTTGGGAATGAGCCCCGTTTCCTCTATAGCACCGGCGTCGCCAGGTTAGTTTTCCGGGTGTGGCGTGGGGATGACCACCAAAATACCAATCACTCTTCATATGAATGCCATGACCTCAGTATTGTTGCTGACCATGTGCATTCCCTTATGGCGAAATCGTACCAATCTTCTCATGGCTTCCTCAAATATAACAATGAACCATGTCAAAAAGCAAAGGTAACTTAAAATTTATTTCAAGAACATGACAATTAGTCAAGTGTGGCTTTCCCAGTCACCAGATCTAAATCAAGATGGACCAGAACTTCAAGGGAATGCGTCCAATATCTTAAAGAATCCATGCTACGTAGAACTGAGCCTGTTCTGAGAGTAAACGGAGACCTCAACCTAGCTAAATTAGCAAGTAATGATGTTCGTAAAAGATCACCCGCCGAGTGTATTACCTTAATAACACGAGGCAGGATCATTTTCAATTATCCAGCTAAGCAGTAACATTTGAAAATTAAGCATTAGCTAATTAAAGACGTCCCAAGAATCTCGCGGTCGCAATATGGCTCCAGGTTGATTTCACAAATAAGTCGGATTTGCCACCACTGACTCAGATCCAGCCAGCGAGCGAGTTTGGACATGTAAGTTAACGTGAATGTAAGGCTATCAAACTTCATCAACCCATAACTTGTAGCCAGCGCAAAAGTTCCTGCAACTCTCAAGGTCCATTAACAAAAACATTTTTTGCATGAAACATGGAAAAAAATTACTTTATTAGCTATCACGCTACAGCCACTCAGACACGACTTCATCCATTTACATTCGCGTTTAGTTCCAGCGGAGTGGCTAAATCAGCTGATGAGCAAGTAATACGACTGATTGCTAATAGAGCTCCATTAGCATAATATTTGAAACTACTGTGCTTTGACTAGGAACAAGATACATAGCAAACCAAATGCGGCGAATTAGACAAACTTCGCTAGCTTAGCAAGCTAATATACCAGTCAACTCATATTTTAGCAACGACCCTCACTCACGATCGTAAATATGCTAACATTAAGTAGTTCACTTGGTTAGCTAGCAATAAGAGCCACTTTGATCCAAGTTAACGTAATCGACTGAACAGTATCGAAGCAGTAGGACCATAACCTCTTGTTATGTTACAGCACTCAAAATACGACACTCATAGAACTGGCCTCGCTTCACATGGTGGTGTTCCTAACGTTAGCTAGCTAGAGACGTAGCTGCATCAGAACCGACGAAACCTTCATTTGCTTAAAGGTATCATTAATTAGACCAACAAACGGCTGTTTCGCCAGCAAATTTTAGTTGAATTCGAACAGTTTTGGACTGTGCTTATATCGCTAGGACCCGAACTTACCTTAAAGCCTGAAAGTCCTGTTCCGCTTTTCAATAAGCCTAACAGGGAGAACCCTTCGAAATTCACTTAGCGATAGCAAGGTGTAATCCTTCTTCTTCCTTTGAGTTCTTGACTAATTTGAAACAAGTTCAGGTACATTACCGCCACCTATTGGACTGGACAAGACAGGAACAGAACGGTCGCAGAAAAAACTAAATTCTCTCCATCAACAGTATTAGTTACTATATATTATGGTGCATCTCAAAGCATAGGCTGCATCCTTTGAAGTCTGCATTTTAAGGGGTCGTCACTTAATTCCATCTGCCAAACTGACATTTGGGTAAGAGACAAGGTCAAGTTTGGGGTTAGGTATAGGGCTAGGTGTTAGAGTTGAGGTTAAGGTTGGGGAAAACAGTGACAACTCGCTTAAATCAAAGCTGTTTAACGGAGATGAAATGACATTACGTCAGTTTGGCAGATGGAATGAAGTGACAACCCCTAAAAATGTAGCCTTCAAAGGATGCAGCCTAGGCTTTGAGATGCACCCTTAGTTTCACCGGCACTTGGCGACGGCATTTCAGAACTCGGAAGCGAATGAAGGACATTTCGGTGACAAGTATGTAGGCTACACCAGTTTTTGCAGCACGGTCACGCAACTTGCTGTAAAAAATGACAGCTGTCTGATTGGAAAATGTAAATGGACGAAACCATGTACTAGTTACCAAAATTACCTTAATTCGCTTGAAGAGTTCTGAAATGCCATCGGCGAGTGCCGTGCATAGACCTAATTTTAATTAAATTATTTTTCTGTACTGAATGTAGCCCACTATTTTGTCGCCTTAAGATCGCATGGGGCAGAGAAGCCGTGTCTTCAACTGCCACTTGATTATTCTTGAGCTGGAAAACATGTTAAAAAAGGAAAACCATCTAGAATTAGCCAGGACTAATTGTTGTCAGTAAAGGGAATTGATATCAGCCCCCGAATTTTCAGGTCTAACGCCAGCCCTGTGTGTGTGTAAAAAAGTTTTGAGCTTGTAAAATTGTTTTGTGCGTGTGCAAAAAAGTTTTGAGCTTGTAAAATAGTTTTGTGCATGAGCAAAAAAGTGTAAGCTTGTGAAATAGTTTTGTGCATGTGCAAAAAAGTTTTGAGCTTGTGAAATAGTTTTGTACATGTGCGAAAAATTTCTACCTTCCTGTGTGACCATGAAGTTGCGAATACGCTAAAATCTCCAACCTTCGCGTGCAACACTTTTCTTACAAACACAAACCAGAGCCCAGTAGGATTTGGCACACTTCGCCTTCTGGAATACCCTTCCGGAAGACACATCTTCGAATTATATCGAACAGCCAGAAGGAAGAGATATGGCGGCACATAACATGCAACAGCTTATAATGGCTATACAGTTAGAGGAATTAGAGAAGAGAGACACATATCGAAGTAACCTGCCAATCTTCTACCCGCTTCTATTCGATAAACGGAAGACAAGGAAGCACTTCTCAGAAGAGAAGTGTGCAAAACGAACCACTGGAAGAAAACTCTACTGCTCCCAGAAGTACAAATCTCACCGGGCTCAGATTAATGAACCTCGAGTTACTAAATATGGCCCTATTTTTATTTTTACTCCTGTGGGTAGACTAGCCAATCAGCATGTTTCCCATTGAATAGCTAATCAGAATGTTACCCACTGTCAAAGTAAGTCAAACTGTCCTATCAGTGGCCAAAAGGTTCTGATGCTACTTCTCCCCCATGTCTATAGCGAAGTCCATTGCTCATTGATTTCCATTTTTTACCCCTCAGCCGACGAAAGTCAGTCGAGGGGTATTCTTGTGGCGCACGGCGTCCGTCCGTCCGTCTGTCCGTTAACTTTTCGTTTCAGGACCATAGCTGAAAAAGGCCTAGCAGGAAGCTTGGTTGCAGGAAGCTCTCTATCGATTTGTGTCCTGCTCCGATAATCAATATGGCTGCCAATAAAGAGCAAGGCTGAGGGGTCCCACTCGTGGCAGTGCGCTATTTTTATCATACTGTAATATCATTGTAATCATGTTTTCTCGCCAGCAATAGCCAGATCTGGTAACAGTGATATATGATATATATGATAGTGATTTAATTGATGTGTGTGCTTTTCACCAGCACGGTTCAATTGACTCATGTTGCATTAATTAGCTGGTTAGCGAGGTAGCTAGCTACTCTCCTGCAAGCTGACGAACATTACGAATGACCCTGCATGAAACATTCCAGTTTATCAGTCACGAGAAACAACCAGTCAAGTATTTTTTACATGGTTTGTAACAGCCTAATTAACCTTTTGTTATATGGGAGTAGATCGTAATAACGGACTCTCAGTTTTCTGCACAAAAAGTGTGGGGAACAATTTGGCTGCTCTAGAAACGGGTAGCCACTGCGATTAAGTCGGTAAAGGAAGATTGGATGCTCAAAACTTCAGCTCAATGAAAATGACAGCTGAGCAATACATTTTGCAGGTCTTTTTATTGTAGCTGCGTGATGCTAACAGTAGGATACGTCTCACTAGTCTTCCAGCTTACTCCTATGCTGCCTGCGATTCACTCACTTGAAAGCGATAGCTACCCCTTTCTTGAACAGCCAAATTGTTCCCCACATTTTTTGTGCAGAAAACTGAGAAACTGAAACTGACGCAATTGAAGCACTGATTACTAAAATCCCACAAGTCAAGTCAAGTCAAGTGTGACTTATGGGGTTTTAGTGATAGGTGCTTCAATTTTTATTCAGCCGTTGTTCGTAATGTTTGCCAAATGCATTATACATTCCCTGCACTTTTGCCTAAACCGTAAAATATCATCTCCAGAAAGTCCATATCTCTGCGCATTTCACTCTTTGTGGATTGGTTTTGCAGTTTGACAGAAAATTGGTTTGACTGATTGAACAGACAAGTTTGATGGAGGACTATTAAGGACTGTTTTCTTTACAGACAAGTCACGTTTCATACTTCACAAAACGGATGGACGGGGGATCATTATGCTGAAATCATGGTGGTGCGCACAGTGGCACATGTTGCTGGAGTACTGGTTTCGGTGGGAACCAAGGATGTTTTATATTTCACTGGATATACAATTGGAAAATGGCCGCTCATTCATTTCAATGTAAATTGCTCAATGGCGCAGCACGCCGACATGGGGGCCAAGCTTCTGGACCCACGCGGACATGCGCTGTGTGACTGTTTTCTCACACATGCGTAGTGTGGGGCTCATAAACGCGCTGGTATCCGCGGTATCCATGACAACGGCTCGCACTCGTGGAACTCCGACCCAGGTCTTCACGATCACTTAAACATAACGTAACATAACATGAATGGCAAGAACAGGCCTTTCAGCCCAACTAAGCTCGCCAGTTTCTTTATACTATTGTGAATATATCCCTTCAGATACTAAATGACTCAATGGTATCTAGCTTTAGGTCAAGCCTGCTCTTGAAAACCCCCAAGGTCTCTGCCTCAACAATATGGTCAGGTAAGCTATTCCACATTGAAATTACTCTTTGGGTGTAAAGACTTTTCTCCGGAAATGGAATTCTGACCACTGCAGACTGCACCCTGATGTAAGTATGAGCGGAAAGGAGAAAAAAAACATAGCCGCCGGTAAAGGTTTAATCATAGTTTGAGAGATAATGTTAAAACACAAATGCAATATCAAATGTTCAAAACAATTGTTATTTAAGAGGGAAGTAATACTATTGATTTCAACTCAAAAATGTTGGCAAAATAGTTGACTTGCTTTTTGCGTAACGTGACATTTCGCAGGGGTGCGTTTCCCGAAATCACAGGTGCCAACTTCCATTGTTGGAACCATTGACTGTGAATGGACGAACTACGTAAGTTGCTGCAACTACGTTTTGGGGAAATGCGCCCCAGGCTCGTGTCCTTTTTAGTTCAACAATGAATAACCACATTCATGGAGTCAGATGATTCTTGCTCGTCTGCGTGCGAATTTCATAATCTTCTCCGGATTCAAGACAATAAACCGAACGCACAACGCACTGCACGTACCTTAAAAATCAATATGTTTTAAAGTCAGGAGCCTTAAACTTTTGACAATTCTGGCAAGCTAATTTACTTTTAGCTAACGTAACTTATAACCAGTAAAATGTGGGTCTATCGTGAAAAGTAGCGCAAATTGTACTCAGTTACTTGTACCTTTGTTTAAAAGCTCCTTTTTTCTGTCTTTCCCCAGAGATATCTGAGCCTCTTGGAGTGCATTGAACAGTTCATCCATGAATTTCTGCATGTCAGCGAACCGGAGGCAGTGCCTTTTTATCCACCCCTCGTATTCTCTTTCCAATAAAGTCTGGCGTGATTATAATTTGAATACTGTCCCTTTACATTTCTAAGTGCGAGTTAACATCGATTGTAGTCGTGGTACTCAAATTTATGATAGTGGCCGGCTCTGCGTAATTTAGGCTAGCCTTTTCAGGCCTTTTTCGCATGTGTCCCAACTTTTTTGAGACCTGTTGCAGCCAAAAATGTGAAAGAAGCTCATTTTGTGGATAAAAATGTCTCAGTTGAAACATTTGAAATGTTATCTATGTTCTATTGTGAGTAACATTGGCTCGTGATGTGAAAGTTGGGGTTGTACATCATCTCGATCTTCGTCTCATGCTCAACTGTTGCATTTTTAGGACTTTTAGCTATTATCTTCATTCATATGAAAATCAACCACACAGTCAAATCTACCTGCATCACTCCCGTTGATCTCACATGCTGCTCATGAACATTAGATGTTCAGATTTCATATACTCTGACGTTTCTACCTCCCAAAAACTTCGATCTAATAAAGGCTGTACCACAAATAATGAGTATGTATGTTCAGTGCTTATTCGGATCATTCACAGAAAATTTTGGATCTCATCTGTCAAATTGCTGAAAAGTTTTGTCATCAAGTATGAAGGTCTGTAACTAATGTGAGAATAAAGAATGGTTAATAATGGTTTGCTTCGCAGTGGTCAAACTGAATTTATGTAGTGCTGTAAGCGCACTCATATGGACATTATATTACATGCTACTCAGCTGACACATTATGCAGAACGCAGCTAAATACAGTAATGTGAATTGGTGCTATTCAAAGTAATGGAAATATACAGCTCAGTTCATGGATATATCCATATCATTTTACTATGAAAAAGTAAGGTGACTGTTGGCTGCGTACATGGTTCTAGGATGTCACAACAGCGGCCTTAGCTTACAGTACATTTTGCCGCGCCACATGAAGTGCGGCAATCGAGTTGCTACATATTGCGGCCATTCATCAATTAAGATAAAATGGCAAAAATATACTGAGCAACAAAAGAACCGCAAGTTAGCAAGTAAGTTAACGTGCTCTTATGGTTACTCAAAGTGACTACAAAGAACAGTTTGATGAAACGAGTGTAAATGTGCTCACGCTAGTAATAAATTTGCTTTTCAATAATTACGCGACAACTTATTCTCCAGTCTGTCTTCAATTAACTTGCGTTTCTTTTGTTGCTCAGTAGATTTGCACCGTAACGCCAGCTCTCATCACTGGCTTGGCTACGTCTATAATGTTGATCACAGACGGACGGCAAGGAATGCCCATTTCTGGTCTCCCCATATCCAGCGGCATGTGATGCGCTGCATATGGCTTATTATAAGCAAGTCACCGCACTACCTAGCCTCTCACATGCTGAAGACCGCATGCTGTGGCTCTTAGCGCTGCCCCTAATATTGCAAAACAAAGCGGATCTATGGGAGTAAACCCTGAAAAAAATCAAGATCAGCCCCTGCTTGGGTTAGCGCACTGGTCCTTTCAAGATAGCCTCACTGATGTTAGTGCTGGTAATTTGTGTTTCTATATGATTCCACTCCAGAACCTACCCACAGAGGAATGCAAGTATGGAAGAGGGCACCCTGCTTGTCCACTACATAGGGCCAGCAACCGTTAGTAGTCGTATTTAATCGGCTACGGACCCAGAAACATCTTATAAGCAATCACATCAACATTTGCTGCGTCGTAAATCTGGGCAGCATTATCACAAGCATGACAGACTCCGGGTAAAGCTTGCGATTCTGATCAGCCCAGATCTGCTCGCAATTCGTAAATTTAATTTTCTATGATAATTACACGCAAACTTATTTTCCGGTCTGTCTTTAATTAACTTGCCTTTCTTTTGTTGCTCAATATATTTGCAACGTAACCTCGCCAGCTCACTTTACGACTTAGCTACGTCTTTAATGTTGAACACAGACAGACGGCAAGGAATGGCCATTGCTCCACCCACTCATATCCGCTGAAGTGCTAAATTCGGAGGAGACGAGAACGTGCCTAGATATGAGGACCCGTTGGTGCTCGCATAGCCTGAATATAAATAAAAAATTTTGTCTTTGCCGAGAAACGAGGTATCAATGATTTAAAAGAGAAAAATAAACCGTTTCGGAATTGATCATTTGTGGCTGTCAAAAGAATTTATTTACGGATTTATCAGCATGTCTTTGTCAATTATTCCCAATGGAAAAATTTCTTTTTGGCCCCCATGGCATCACGTGACCTGCAATATCAGGTTCACCGCTACGCCCATGTTGGCATGTGTTCCAGCCTTCGTTATCTGTCCAGTTCTCCTAATGGGTCCATGGTGGGAACATCCCGTGGATATTGCACCCAATTGGATTTCATTTACAGTGTAATGTGGGGGGAAAAAACCACTAGATGGCAGTATTGACATTATTTTTTGTTTAGCCAGTCTGGAGCTAGGTTTTGGCCATGTCCTGGGCATGCCTCAGAGCGGAAAGTCCCAGAGAATTGAAAAAAGTCTGGAAGGTGGGAGGAGGCTGGAAAAGAGTATATAAGGAGAAAAATAGAGAAAGTAAAGTAGTAGGAGAAATTGCAAGGAGAAATAGTGGAAGGGTACATTTGACCAGACTTGTCACTCTTTTCAAGACCTGTGAAGCTTTTTGTGGATTTTTGCCTGTGTTGGAGCATTTTCCTGTCCCAGACCATAGCAAAGCAACCCCACCAAAGGAACTGTAAATATATCATTTTTTTCTTTATATTCCAATCTTAGTAAGACTTAGTGTTATTAAATCTGTTTAGGTTTTAAAATTTTGTCTGTCATCCCTTGCTGTCAGCAATGCCATAACAAATTGGGGCCGTAACAACAGCAACTTGAATGCAGTGTGATATCTCAATGAGATACTGCGGCCTGTCGTCCTACCATTCGTCCATCAAAATGACAATCATCCAGCATGACCATGTCAGACCCACGTCACCCGTGTATGCACACAGTTCCTTGAACCTGAAAACATTTGTGTGCTTGAATGGCCAGCTTATTCCTTAGATTTGTCCCCCCTTCCAGCATCTTTGGGATGTCTTGAACCAAAGAGTTTGTCATTGGCCAGAAATGTGAAACAATATACATCGTCACTGCACAGCTCTTGAAGAGCAGTAGGAACACATCCCCTAAGTTACCATTTAACATTTGATACAGTCCATACAGCAGCCATGTGTCGACCCCATCCCCTTTATCAACACGCGACCGTGAGATTCCTGTTTGCTTCAATCATTGATCAAAATGCATTGCGATATGGTCATACTATCTGTCAACACTCAATGAAAGTACTATGAGCCTCTGAACATGGCCTGTTGTAATTTTTATTCAGACATATTTTCATATTATGAGGTTCCCCCAACCTCAAACAATTGGAGAGAGATAGATTATTCAGAAAATGAGGCTTTATTGAGGCATGTTGATGAATATAAAGCTGAGTTCTTTTTTCGCAAGAAGAACTTCCATTTTGCCTATCACACCCAGTTTTTATAGACTTCATCACAGGAAAACTCTTCCAAATATGGTCTTTTCGCCTTCTCACACTACAATGGTTCAATAACGTAATGTCAGCTTCTTACTTGTTTTTCAGTGGTACAATCATGTGGTGTCTAAATGTAACTTGTTTTTCTCTTTTTATCATTAGTTGGCATCTTTTGTAAATTAACAATTTCATAGCTACTTGTTTCAGAGGACTTTTAGTAGGGTCCCAGGTTTTTGGGTCACAGGTTTTCCTAGAGACAGGCAAACCAAAACACGGCCAACTTGCTTTGAAAACTGTAACCAAAAGATAAGCATGCATAACACTAAAAAAGACAGGAAAATTAGCCAAGAGAGAAAAATACAGCCAAAGGTATAGGATGCACATGGATACATCAATGATTCAACTGATTATGTTTCAGTGACAATAATTTTACAGAACAAATCTTGATCAAAGCTACAGAAATCAAATACATCACCTGATTATCTTTCCGAATCAACTAAACAGAAGCCTGCTTACTAATCAAAGCTACAGAAGCCTGCTGCTTGTGTGTGTGAGCTGCTCGTGCATGTGTGAATTGAATTGCTTGTATGTGTGTGTGTGCGTGTGTGCTGCTTGTGCATGTGTATGTGTGTGTGCATGTTTCTGTGGGCGCTGCTCATGTATGTGTGAACTGCTTGTATGTGTGTGCGTATGCATGTGTACGTGTGCTGCCTGTGCATGAGTGTGTGACTGCTGCATACATAATATGGTTACTAATTATGATTATTGATTATGGTAATTCAATATGGTTATTGATTTACTGATTAATATGATGAGAAATATTGAAATATGATCCTCAACAGGTCATATTTCTCACAATAAGAATGTTGCATTTATATTTCTGTTCAGTGTAATAATCCTAAAACTGATGATAGACTGATATCAAATCTCCCGGTCAGAAAAAAAAAAAAATCCCCTAACTACAACCCTCTCCCCACCAAGATACAGTTCCCAAATAGAATCGTCCCACTGAGTCCCTCCTTATGACTTCTAATCAAGTTATTCTGGTTATTTCCACCCCTTTCGCATAAGCAATATTCCATGGAAGCCAATAGTTATCTCTTTCTAATCAACATTTGTACTAATAATTTCCTTAAGTTACTGCTTATCCTGACGGTTCGTCTGTGCAGTAAACAACGTGCTATGATCATCGACCTCAGTCGATAAATGCTATAAACAGGCACGCCTGTTATGTCATGCGTCAAAGAAAACGGAAGTACCCATGTTTGCGTCCCGTAAGCCAGGAAAGTAATCAAAAGAAAGACTAGCAGCGGCCATTGCAACTGAAGAGTTACCTTCAACCGTGAACCACCATCTTCTAAGTTCCTCCAGTGCCACTACGCTCACAATAGTTGGTGAGAAATGCATCTCTCGCAGTAATTCACTTAGCCTGAATATCGTATAAAAATTATAGCTGTAGTTTTTTTTGGTGCTCCATCACGCCATTTCCAAGGATCGTTTGCTGGATATTCTACTTGCTATTGGAGGCTAGCTCTCGGGCAAATGCCCGTGAGGCCGTAACGTTATCTCAAAAATGGCAGATGAGAAGGACTGCTAGCTAGCTTAATTATCACAAATAACGATAAGTGTTTGACTATGTTTGGACATATTTTTGCTCGTTAGCTAGCTGGCCAAATAACGTTGCTGTTAAAACAATATACTGCTATGTTAGCGTTGCTGTTAAAACAATATACTGCTGTGTTTACAACACCCGCGTGGGTGTATGCCCTAAAAAACGGGGATTATCGATAAAGGTAACTTAACATTACCCAGATAGCCAGCGAAAGGTTAATCGCAAATTTAGCTTGAAAGCAAGTGTTTCTTAGGGAGCAGTCGAAGATTAGCAAAACATCCGGATACTCCCTTCTCATTTGCAGAGCAGTTGTTCGGTTCGCTTGCAAGCTTGCGGCAGGATTGTATTACCTGAATGCCTGTATGAGTACATTAGCCACTAGCTAGTTATCTTTAGTCGGACAACTTAAGTGTTAACTGTAACATTCTTCATGGCCAACGTTATGGACCAACCTGGGCTCACGAATTCCGAGCAAATGCTGAAGGTCTGCTATAGCTAACTTTAATCGACCTGCTACCGTTCGTCGCCAGTCACTTTTGTTCACAGAAGACGCTGGACACCTGAACCTTCGGTACTTCAGATGTAGCGAACAAACTGAAGTAAATTTTTAAAGGCTGATCAAAGGAAGCAAAATTTGTCTGTTTGTCGTTCAACTCCGGAAACTATAGCGGTTAAGTAGCTGGCTAAATTAAATTGAAATATTTTTCGCTCATCGAGCTTCCTGAGAGCCGTTTTCCAAAAATGCTCAGCTATGTACTCTCACTGGGCACATGGTTGCGATCACTTGCACGTTCAGACTAGCACGTAGCAGAGGTGTAACGCATGAGACTATATAAAGACCGTTCAGGGGAAAACATGATGGCTTTGACTGCAGCATGGCTGTTGATTCTAGACTAAAATGGTCGACTGGATAGATGCTAGTCTTGAAACATGCGCATCTATAACGAAATGAGATCATGTAGGTCAGGGCTCACCTTATCTGAACTTCAAGTCCAAATCCAGGCCTATATTTTTGTCCCTTGTAAATAATTAATTGGCTACCTTAATTATTGCTTCTAACTGGCTAGACCATCTTCAAACCTGACTTCAAAGTAAAGGGGTGCATTGGGAATGAGCTGTTCTTGGACTTTGTGAATCGTCCTATGTTCATAAAACTTCAGATATATGTTGATAATGAAATGAACTACCCCTTTTGTAAGTATGAAGGACTTTCTAGTTTCCATGAGGTAAAGTCAAGCAGAGTTTTACAACCCAGAACTTCAAAGAAAGTTTTACACTTTTGCTCCTTGCATGGAAAAAATTCTGAAACAATATTACAGGGACTTCTCAACAATAACATACTTTTTGACAAGCATAAATCTAATCTGCTAGAAATATGAAATGAAAAGAGGCCAAGAAATGGACAAATTGCGCCAAGTGGACGATGATCAATGCACTCGACTTCCTTACATTGTGTCCTTGTCTCCCTCAAATAACATACGAAAGGGGCCATTTTCTTTTTGAGGATGTGTGCAAATTGAAAGGGTGTCAAAAAGGCTCTTTTATTCTGCCTAAATACTGCCCATTTCAGTAAGTGTCCAGATTGTGTCGTGTCCCCCCCCCCATTATCTCAATGACATTAGCTTTCTGTAGATGTATAATTACCCCATTTTTTGATTTCTCAAAAAACGAGTCTGCACTGTAGGCAAGTTGTTGATTGCAGGTTGATTGCTTTCTGTAGCGCTGTATTTTTGCATGTGGAGAGAAGGTTTTTTTTTTTTGTTATATAAACGACAGCAAAACTAAATAAATCTCTTTCGAGGACAGTAACATTCTTGACATGTTAATCGATCGGTGTTTAATAACAGTGGCGGTCGGTGGACGGAAAACCGAGGGGGCGGAAAACATACCTTGAAACGGATGAGATTATTGACCCGATTTTAATCATTGTTCTTGGTTCACACGTTTTCCAACAATATGAAAAATCCATTTGCAGTTAAGTACAGTTTCCCTTTTAATGAAATGGTAAAGTGAGTGAATCATAAATTCAATAAAAATGTTTAATTTACGTGCCTTAATGGGTAACCCTTCACGAAAATAACCTACTGTAGATTTTCCGCGCGAACTTTTCCCGCATCTTACAAAGCATCTTTTTCGTCTTCAGTTGACGCAGTTTATCTCTCGTCTTAACGAAGACAATTAGCTACACCTGAGAAGGGAGAGTTATTTGAACTGTCTAGATCAGGGGTTCCCACACTCGGTCCTTGGGCCTCCCTGTGTATGCTGGGTTTTTGTTCTAACCATAACTGCCATCATAGGATTTTAATAAACTTTTAATTTTTCCTAATTAGGATCATTGTCTTAAGCCAAATTTAAAAGGAAATAGCCATGCGTGCCATGAAGAATAAAAGACCCCTAAATATACTGGGGTTTTTTTTCTATGTTGCAAGCAATTTCAAGTTATAACATTTTTAAACAGATGAAACGATTAATTTAAGCGCAATAAAAGTAACTGCCACTATGAGGCAGACAGACGTGCTTGCTCATTACCTTTTCTGTGACACATACCTAATGCGGTCATTTGAAATGCTTCTGGAAAGTAAACTGTGATTTGAAGTCCGCTAATTACCAGTGAGGTTGGACAGCCTCCATCACCTTGGCATTATTGGCTCACCTTAAATCAATCCTGTGTACTTTGCCTAACTTGGAATCAAGCCATTTATTCAGCCAACTGACTAATGAAAAACAAATTGTGTCCAATAGGTCTAATTATTAAGAAATAAGAAGCAGACAGACCTAACCATGCTGCCGTGTTTGATTGAAAGAATTTCAATAATCTGAATAAAGCAGACCTCTGAATTCCACCTTTTGTTGAGGAATTTTATTTGCATTATTAAAGAGAGGATATTTCTTAAATTTTTCAAACATGGCCCTGGTTTCAAGAGCTTAAAAATATAGGCTACGTGAAGTGGAAAACTTTTTGTGAATGCGAGAGAATACGTTTGCATTGCACACAATTGTCAAATGCACCGACGATTTGGCAATGCATGTTCAGGCGAATCTTTGCCGCAAATTTGTGCCATTTTTTTATTAGATAATTGAACAAGAGTAATTTAAAATAATGTAACTCATAGCAGTTGATTTTATTTACTTTTGAGCGTCTAAATAACCAACAGTGAAGGTGGAAAACATTTTGTTTAGGCGTATAGAACGTGACATGTAAATTGTTAACGCATTTGAAATTCTTTCAATCTAACGCGGCAGCCTGGTTAGGTCTGTCTGCTTCTCATTATCTCCTCCTAATCATTATAGGCCGCATTTTGGTTTTGATTACTCAGTTGGCTGAATAAATGGCTTGATTGCAAGTTAGGCAAAGTACACAGGAATTGATTTAAGGTGAGCTAATTATGCTAAGGCGATGGAGGCTGTCCAACCTCAGTTTCACCAATTAGGTACTCGATTCCCCCCCCCCCATGATTGGGTACATTTTTTCCTCTTTTTATGCAGTTGTTACGCATATATAGTGAGGTGGAATTTATGTATGTAAGCATATCTGTCAAAGTACTGTATGTCAAGAGAGGATAAATTGCTGCTCTAAATTTAAATGCACCTAATCAACACGAATTGACTGCCTGTTAAGATCCTATGATTGCAATCTCGGGTGGAACAAAAACCAGCATGCACAGGGAGGCCCCAGGACAGAGTTTGGGATCCACTGGTCAAGATCAAGTTTATTTTTTTGGTTAGAAGTCCAGAATCCAAACAGTTTTTGTTCATTTGCATGAACCCTTGCCACTGATAAATTCACTAGGTTTTTCCAGATCACAGGAGAAATGTCTGTGTGAATTCCATGAGCAAGGTAGCTGGCAGGAATGGCAGAACAAGAACTCATGAGCCTTGAATCCATGATACAGGCCATTTTAAAACGAGCAGTTCCAATAATTTTACAGCACATGCTGTTAAGGAAAAAGTGCACAAATGACTTAATGGAAACAGACGAAAGTGGGCATATTTTCAGTGAACCAGAAAAACAAAGCCGATCAAGATATTCAGAAATGGTATTTTGTTCTGCATTTCTCAGAATTCTTAGTTTTTTGCTAATGCAAGCTCATTTCAGCAGGGCCAAGTTTGAATTTTCACATTTTTAGCTTTTCTGCTGTAGATTTGCCCTCATGTAAGGAGAAAAAATTGCTTCACTTTTGACAGTTGGTATGATATAGCCATGGTGTGATGCAATTGCTTCTTGACCATTTGAGAACCAGGCAGACCTTTCTTAATCGCACCTTTGTTATTCTTTTGTTTTTGCAAAAGCAACTGTAAAATGGCTCTTCTGTGACTTGACTCCTGAGAGAAGAATTTTCTGTCTTAAAGGGGGAAAATGAAGGACCCAGGGCGCAGCAGCAACACTCCCAACATGATCAACAATGATGTCATCATCAATGGTCAGTTCCACAATGATGACAACCCTTTTGCTGAATACATGTGGATGGAGAATGAAGAAGAATTCAACCGACAAGTAGGCCTCTTGATATTGTGTGCATTGTCTTGCTGTATATTCATTCTATGTGGAAGTACACTCGAAAGTGAAATGAAAGAACATTTCCGCCTGCCTAAAATGCTTTCATTGTTGGTAGTCAATCGAATTGTAGATGTACAGGGTGCCAGTGTGTCAGCCTTGTTGAAACATTGTTAAAGTAGGGATTCAAAGGAAAAACTGAAATATGGCAATTTCGACATTAATGGAAAGCTTAGAACCCAAAGAATGCAATGTAATGTCATTCCGTCACATTATCGATACAAGAAAATGGAAACGCGCACGAAACGACAGTACTTTATCCAGCAATATGCTAGGAAAGGGGCCCGATGTGGGTGACGTCACTTGCGGGTTTTGCGAGTTCTGTTCTGTTACATGTCAATTGGAAAACATGTTTATCAAGCAAAATGATTAACAACAGGTCAAGAATTATTAGCACTCATTTTAACTTAACAATGAGAACTGGTGACACCTGATTGTCCTTAGGATTTTTTTGAGTTTAAGTCATTAGCTCGCCGGGACGAGTAACGTCCGGAGAGCTATTGTCGTACCTCCGGCGTCCGCGTCCGCGTGCAGAAAAACTTTAATCTTGCCCCGGCGAGCTTTGTTGTCTTTCTGACAACTGTTTTACGTAGGCATGGCAGCTTTTATTTTGCCTTGGCGGTGTGCCAAGGTCAATTACATGTAGCGGAAACCCTGGTTGAACTGATACCTGAATTTATGATTTTTTTTGTCCCACGCTACGCGAAAGCGCGAAGCGGCGGGACATAGTATTCACGACCGTCCGTCCGTCCGTCCGTACGTCCCGAATCCTTGTCAGCGAGATATCTCAAGAACGAATTGACGGCTTTCCTTCAAATTTCATGTCAACGTGTATTAGGGTGGTGCCCCGGCGCCAATCGATTTTGGTGACCTTCGCGTCACTCTCAAGGTTACACTGAGACACTTCATTTTGACACGATTTGCCATTCCCTGGCAGGGGACTAAGACACGTTAGTGGCAAATGCTCGTTTTTTTTGATGAGTAGACTTGATGAGCGACGACAAAACAAGAAAGGAAGATTTTTAGAATGCATGTTCTCTTAACTCAGGAATACATATTGTTCATGCACTTGCAGCTGCCTGTCGTCAGATCTTTCTATTGCGTATACGGTAACTAACGTTATTAGATTTGAGGTTATGTATCGTTTTGGCCATCATGGAAGAGGAAGGACCAGGAGTTGAAGAAGGAACCATGGGAAGAGAGACAACGACTATTAAAAATGCAATAAAGACCTGAAATTGAGCCTGAGTGCATGAGAAGTCCAGGCAGATGATTCAGGCTGCTTTTGAGGTATTGGGTGGAGATATTTTAGGGGTACGATTGTGTTCTAAATGGCATCGACCTCGGCACTCGTTTTTTATGTTCTGTGCTCTGGAAGCCACAATTATTACAGGAATCTTTTCAAATTTTACACATTTGAAGATGTGTGTTTGTATATAACAAGACAATCTTTTCGTCAATTTCAGACGTCCAATATGGCTGCTGCCGGCCATTTTGTTCGAAATTTGGGGATTAGGGAGACCCTGTGACAACCGAGTTATCAATTTTATTTTTGAATTGGGACATGATTGACTAAAACTAACTTGTAAGACCATCCCTTTAGTGATCATTATTGTAGCAACATTGTTGCAAGGCAGCTTGCTTTAACTCATTCCCTACGGCAAGCCGCTGCCAATGGCGTGACGAATTCCGGTGCCAACGGCATGGATAACCATTCTCAGTCCAATGAAAACGCGAAACCAGTTGACGATCCCGGTCATGGGCCACCTTTACTTCAATACTTTATAGTGTTATTTTCAGGAAAAGTATTCGGTACAAACGTGACAATTTTAGAAAAAGGTATTCCGTAGGGATTGAGTTAAAGATTAACATTTTGCAAACTCAAGCGCTCTTCATATGGCCTACAATACAGCCTCATAATGGTAGTTTTTGCAGCTAGCCCTTATAATTTACCACACTTTTTTGATACTCTTCTGTTTTATATTTTGTTTTTCTACCATATTCTTTTTATTTGTCCTCTGCACAAAAACGCATACAGAACTGTTATGCATCTTCGTCAGAATGACCTCACCTGTTTTTGTGTTCTGAGGCCCCATCTGCACTGTTCATGACACGCCTCCATCTGGGTAACATCAGAATATGATTTATTCTCATTCCATTTACAAGTATCCATATCAATGCGTCTTCAGAAGATTGATATAGATCCTGTTTTCCTGCACAAGGTGCCAATGTGAGTTAGTTGACAGATTTTTGTAGGAAGGGGGACATTACTAGGATTGTCACCATAGTGCGAGCAGCGAACATGTTGGGGGGGAAATGTAGAGTCTTTTGCTTTTACATGTTAAGTATTTGCCAATTCTCTCTTTCATTCTTGCTTATTTGTCAAATTTAAATGTTTCAAGTTATCCAACTAATTTTAATACAAAATAAAGACAATGTGAGTAGACATTTCAAAACTTAAATCGCCTACACAATAGGCCAAAGGTTTGGGGCCTCCCTCAGATTTTTAATGGTGCAATGTGACCCCTTTGTTTTGGGGAGGACATTTATACAGAATGCCTTCTTGATACATAACATGATTTTATGTCACTAGGACATGAACAATTTTAACACACAGGCATTGAAACTGAATTGTAAACAAAATTGTGATCAATGAGCAATCTGTCAAGATAGATTTAAAATGTGGTCTGAGGTTTGGAATTCACCCAAAACCTATTGGCTTCCATATTTTATGCACTGAAGTTATTTCATGTGCAAAAAAATAAGGAAAGAATAGTTGATATGAGTTTTTTTTTTTTTTTTAATCTGAGGGTGCCCCCAAACTCTTGACCTGTAGTGTATGTGAAAAAATGATCAAGGTCAAAAGTCAAATCCACGAATGACCCTTCCACTGCACACCTACCCCTCACATGGAATGTGCAATGCAAATTTGAAGCTGCTCTGGTTAGTGCTTTTGGAAATAGGGCCTGGACATAAATTTTAAGGTAAAACTGATTTTTCTGTTTACTTGGGCTGCCTTTGTATAAGATTAAAATTGGTTTGATCTGAAACATGTGGAAAATTATGTAAACGTAAAGAAATTGGAAGGGGGCAGGTACTTTTTCACAGCGCTGTATTGTAACACCTTGAAACCTAAAAGTATTTTCCAGTGTTCAGGCTCTGTGGCTAATAAATAACCACTTGAGATGTTTGTTCCAGATTGAGGAAGAGCTTTTGGAGGAGGATTTTATCGAGCGCTGCTTTCAGGAGATGTTGGAGGAAGAGGAGGAATATGAGTGGTTCATTCCTGCCCGGGATTTGCCACAGACGATCAATCAGCTGCAGGACCAGCTAAATGGATTGGTCATCAGTGATGGAAACATTACAGAGAACCTTGTGGTGAGTATTTGTCCCATTGTGGCAGCGTCAGCTCCCCATTCCGAAATGGTAAATTTTTTTTTTCTTTTTTAAACATTAATAGTGCCGTCATGTTATAACAAATTTCAATTCCACCTGACAGTAGTGGACGATTACGTAGTTAGCTTTCCAAATACAGATTTTTGGTGCATGAATTTTTTTAATGCATTTATGTTAAACCATTTATGTTATCACCCTCTCACCCCTTGAAAAAATTCTCATATTATGATATGTAGTCATTCTGAATGATGTGGGAGACTTAAGGTTGGCACACTTGGGCATGAAAAAATCCACAACTAGAATGGTGTGGAGGGGTAACAATGGCATCATAAGTCCATACACAAGTCAAAATGTTCTGTGTACACTGTCCTGTCAATAAGCATTTGGACATTGACACAATTTTGTTTTGGCCCTCCGAATGATCAAGATGTGCTGGTATTAGAGATTGTCTAATTTTTTTTCATTTTCAAGAGTATACAAAGCATAATTTGGGGGGGAGGGAGTTAAAGCCTGGCAAAAACCAGCGTACGCTTTTTAAAATAATCGTAAAATGATGATCGTTTCGGGCACAAATCGAATGCACATATTGAATCTGTCCCACGTTTCCAAGCAGTCAAATTACTGAATCTTTGAAATGGTTATGCTGAAGATATTGTAAAGATAACAAAAGTATATCAAAAAGGTCATTCAGATTGGTAGAATTTTAAAATTAAGTAGCTGAGCTTCAACCACATAACCGCAGCACAGCGTGACTGTTTGCAACGGTGCTGCAGTGAGAACTTTGTGGAAAAACAAACCACTGGTGACGATGACGGTTAGTTCAAGCGGCAAAGAAAGTTCGGTTTTGTCAGGGTCAGAAAGTTCATATGAAATAGATAATTAAGAAATGGATGGAAATGCGAGCATGGAGGAAATGGTGAGAAATTTGCTGTATTTGTACGAGCCGTATGTGTCGGAAGCTGAGGATGAAAACACAGAGTGACAGTGACCAAGGCGCCACTGGCCCTGGCCAGCCTTCTGGCGCATAGCTGTTGACGCGCCTGAACAATTTCGAATGGCATGTTAAAAAGTGGCATCTCGGTCGTCTTAATTGTCATCTCTTGCTTTAGAACTAACGTTAAATATTTTGTGGTTGACTGTGCGTGTGCCACACGGCCACGAAAGCTGCGATGGAAATTAATTTCTTTGGAGTTTCGTACCCCCCTCCCCCAGGCACACTGGTGTAGCTGGGATTTGTAGAGACTATATGATTTTGCAACAGTTTAGTTTTTATTGATAGATAATTTTCAGCCAAGATTTCCATAATTTGAGAAAATTGACAGCCTATCGATTATTGCAGAGGAACTCTCCCTACCTTGATGACATTTCCACAAGTGAATAGCAGATTCCATTCCTGAAGCTTTTCATTGGAGGAAAAGATTTTCGATAAATAAACTTGTATATCTGATTTTTTTCTTGCGCTTTTTCACGTTTATCGTGCAGAATTTTATCATTCTTGAGGAGAGTGGGAAAATATGTCACTCATTCAAGAAAAACCAGGCATAAAGGCACATCTGATAATCTGATTAGGCCCAATAGGCCAAGTGTATTTAATGCATGATTTCCAAAGATCAAGAGGCTCTCCAATCGAACATCAAACTGAAGCTGAGAAACTGAGGAATACAAGCCTGATTTGATAACAACTCTGTTTTGATCTTTGGTGCATTGTTTTTCTGGAATGGGTCACACATGGTGTCACGTGATCATTTTCTCACTTTCTCTTTGTATGCTTTTGAGGAGGGGGGGGGTCAGTCAAAAGATTTCTCTTTCGGGTCGGTCACAAAGTTTTCCTTGATTTTGGCAAGGTAGTCAAAATGACCTAAAATCAAGGACAGATTTCTTGTCTTACTAAGAAAATGGTGATGGAAATAAGTGTTTTAAGTCTTAAAATAAGTTCATTTCGCTTTCTTGAAAATCACTTTTTGCAGTGCATGCATCAGGTAAGAGTGAATGCAATGTCTAGAGTTACGGCAGTTTTATGGGTACGGCAGTCTATTTGAAGGGATCAGGATTTGGGATTATGGTTAGGGTTAGGGGTCAGGGTTAGGTTAGGGCAGAGTTTATATTTGGGACTGCCGTACCCCTCTACATTGAAATGGATTGGGGAAACTGCCGTACCCGTAGCAACTGCCAAGAGTGAAACGCCTGTGGAAAAAGTCTGATGTAACATTGCAGCACAAATTGATATTGCATAGGGTCTACACAGTATGTGGCTGCGTATCAGCTGTGCTGATTAATATAGTGAAATTTTTTTTTTAATTTGGGACATAATTCTATGCCATTGAAATGCTGTCTCTGCCGCTCAGTCTGACCCAAACAGCTGATCGCTACAGTGCGCAGTGAACTACGATGCGCCTCGTGGAGGGATACGTCAGTTGGTTAGTTCAAGAGCAACTGTGTGTTTTTCGTGCAGCTGAAGTGCTGTCATTTTTAAAAATACAACATACAATTGAAACAGTGTATTTTCAGGTAGGACCTATTTTAGGCCGCAAAAATACGCTGTTTCTGTGTTTCTGTTCACAAGTGTATCGCCAAAATTTCCACCCAGCACTATGCGCTGGTGCGGCTACCTGGAGGAGATCAGAGAGCTTTCTACTGTATCTAATGTAAGCTGTGGCAATTTGTAGCTCATACAACCCCACTTCCAAAAAAGTGAACTACCCCTTTAAGAATGCGCTCTGCACCAGTATGAGCAATTATTCCCCCCTGACTCAAGTAATACTTCTGCACCATTTTTTTTTCCTTTTGATTTTGAAATATTCAGAAAAACAAAGTGATGATAACCTGGAGAAATTCTGCCAGTCAACTGGAAATTTATCATTGTTCTTTTTCCCTCCTCAGGTCAACAGTAACTTGAACCCCAACGCAAAAGAATTTGTTCCTGGTGTTAAGTACTGAGTCTCCGCATCTTGGTGGATGTAGCACTTCTCCACACTGTGAAGCCAGTATTAAAATGATCATTGTTGATGCTTTCTTTGGGGTCATTGTTAAACTTAATGCATTGCCAAAGTTTTCATTCAATCTTGCATGCTGAAGTGCTCAGAGTATTGCATAAACATATGAATCTTTTATTTTTGAAACCCTTTTTGCTGCTTTCATAGAAGTGCTCGGGGTACCTGAATGGGAGGGCAATACTCGAACATTGGGAAAGTTTCACTGTATTGGTTGCCTTAATGTGAGGTACTTTCACGACTCGCCATTAATTACTAAATCTTGAGGTCAAATTCTTTGTTTATATTTAAAGCAGTAGTTGCAATCTATAAACCTGAAATGGATTAATTCTCTTTGCGAAATGTTTCTTTGAGATGTATAATGGGGTAGAGACTTCTAGACTTCCTTTTTCAAGTGTTTATTGTGCAGGTTGCTAAAACATGCACATTTATAAGTATTGTTACTTGAATTGTTTTCCTTGAAGTCCAATATTTGTTTTCAATGCAAGTTCAGAATACATTAATCATTTTGTTTTAGTTTCTTTGTCCCTTTGAAATGAAATACAGATTTTTCTTGTGTCCTAAACAGGAAAATGGCCATTTAGATGACATTTGCCCAGGCATTTTGCATATACAGTAATCAAGTCATTTTATTTTCCCAAGTTGTGCAGTTTACCTTTTTATAGGTTTTATTTTAAATTTGAAAGGTTTGTTTGGTATTAGGGATTATGTGGTTATATTCTTGTCCACTGTGTGATCCTCTTTTTGTTTGTCATAGCAAACACTGAAATTGGCAAGTCAGCAGAACTGCACTTATTTTCGTTGGCCAAACTTTGTTTCTCTTTTCTCAGAACATGGTATTTGACACTGCCTTGTGTTAAGTGTGAATAGTGTTGAAAAAGCAAAACGCACAAAAAAAGAATAAAATGAAAATATTGTAAAAAATATATTTTTTCAAAAATATTTAAATAAACATTGATGGAATAGATTTGTTTGTACTCGAGTATTCCCTTGTACTCTACTGCATTCTTGGTGGCCGGTGCTTCACGTTACCATTTCAGTTGGCATCAGTTCATCATATTATGCCATTATGTATACTATATCAATTTTATTTCCTAACTTTTGATTTGGCTAGTAAGAATGACTACGGTTTTGAGCTTTCAGTTATCAAAAGTAAAGTATTGCTATTAAAGGAGACATCAAGTTAATCACATTTTTCAAAATCTGCACACATTATGACTTTCTTTATAGAATACAGCAAGTTAGGATGAGCTATAAAATGGCTACAACAATCGTTCAATTCTGGAATGAAATAGTGTCAATTCTGTTAACTGGAACTTAATACCCCAACATGGAAAATATTGGGCCGATATAGAAAATGTACATGAACACAAAATAGTGACTCATAAATTTACTTTGACTTTGTATTTCATTGCAAACAGTATGAAAAGATGGTTCTGTCTGGCCAGGTTTCAGGCTATTCATGCCAGGAAAATATTCTGAAAAAAAGTTGGCAAGGTAATGACTCAGGACTAGTAATGAGGTAAAAAATGTAATGATGCGATTTGAAACTGCTGACATCAGCAGATCATTATAATCAGGATTTGATACAAAAGTGGTATTCGCAAAGGGCAGATTTGGGCCAAGGATTGAAAATTTGGGCTTGGTGGCAGCTGCGTTGGACTGTCAAAAAATTGGACCATCTATTGTGGTTAGACATATCTTTTGAAGATATTGATATTGGAAGAAATTGATGCCATTTGCTGCAGACCAAAGAAAAAAGGACCATTCAGTCTGTTGCCAACCAGCAATCCAAAAGCTATGCTCTGTCGTGGAATGAGTTGTGACAGTGAATTTGGCAAGAGTATCCCGCACTTCTGTGAAGACACCATTAACGTTGAAAAATTGGTGTGATTTTCAGCCAAATATATCCCCCCTTCAAGATGTCTGTTCCTGGGACACGTATGAATATTTCAACATGACAACCAGCATTCTTCATACATAGCCATAACTTTTTAATGTAAGATGAGGGTGTGGGTGCAGCACTTGCCTGTCTGGCGTCCCATGTTTTCTCCAGCGGAGATGGTTTGGCCAATTTCCTAAGTGTTGCACCCCTTTAAGACTTACTTGTAGGAAGAATGGTCCAAATGCACTCCTAAATGACTTGCTTGCCGTCTTAAAAGTTTTAAACCGGGCATAAACTTCCATTTAAGAAATGCTGTCTTTTATTTCCAGTTCAAACTGAGGTAATTATCTGCAATGTAAAGTCAAAGCTCACGATTTATGCGCTCATACTGGTAGGTCTGATGGTCATGCCGGGACCTGAGTGCTCACACTGTAAGTCCTTTAGTCCCTGCGTGCTGGTCTGGCTTTTGACCACTGTCTGTGAAGATTCATTGGAAGGTTCTGGCTAGCTCTCTTAGCTCCACTGGCACACTATGGAGAGCCCTCCTACATTCTTCCGTCAGCAGTGACTGTGTAAGCCAAACCTGTGTGAGGCTGTGGACAGAGGCATTGAGCAGAGCATGCTGCTGGGAGGCTGAGACTGCAAGGCGGAGGAGTCACAAATACAACTCGTGAGTACTGCTGCATCGTACACCTTGGAAGAGCTGGTCACTGGGGTCAAGGGCACCTCTCATCTGGCCTCAGACTTTGTCAAGCGCAACTGTGAGGGAAGCAATAGCTGGCATAAGCTCTTCAGAATCTTGCCTGGCTGCCAAGGTTCTGACATGGGGAAATAAAGTGGGAGCACGCTTTGGTGTCCTGACAGCATGCGAGCAACTCCTTTACACACAGTAATCAGCCAGCAAGATCTAACAAAATGACGTGTGTGCGCAGAGGGAGGGAAAACACTGGCCTTACCAGCAAGGAATAATGTACAGCGAGCTGGCCACTGTTGCAAAATAAACCCCAACATGGTGATGCAGGACCCTGGCGCAAAGTGAAGGGGTCTTTAATCACCCTGAAGGGATTTGTTTCACCATGACTAGCTTGCTGTTCATTATGTTGCTTATTACACAAAACCTTACTAAAGAAGGCAATAATTTGACACAAAATATTGATTGAATCAAACAAAAATTACTTTTCTAAGTTGACTGTTTCACTTCTGCTAAAGTAATAGGGCATTAGATTTTTCACTTGGAACTGCACTGCGCCTGCCCCAACGATCTGTTCCTCATGGCAGCCGTCTGCGCTTCAGAAATGACAAATTGTGAAATGCTGTAGTTCACTACTCAGAATTGAGTGCTAAACGAAGGCGTGTAATTAACAGTTATCAAGCAACCATAGATGATGAGGATAGAACTCAAACTGAAAGGCAATTCAAACAACATTGGTAAGCAAATGCTACAATCAAGTAGCCATCGTGCACTTGCATTAGCAAGAAGATGAAAAGGGACGGATCCACTCAAGACAATGGAAGATATAGCAGAGCTGGAGTCATGCGAGGGTCACAAGTGACTTTGTGGGTATAGGAACTCAACCTTCAATTGCACTAGATGGAGATATTCGGTGCTTAATGCGCCATCTCTGGAGGTCAGGGAGGATGAAATGGAAACTTGTTGCCATCATCTGTGCCATCCAGTGACCTGAGACTCCAACCAAAAAAATGAAAAGGCGCTGGCATATATGGACTCGGAGCTGGCCATGTTAATATGAACAGTTTATGGCTAATCTATTTCACAGAGAGAATTGGAAGTTGCTAAGCTTTTCTATGTCGTACTGTTTAGATTGTATGACTTTTAACTTGATTTGCCAGGAATGCTTTTTACTGTACAGCTGAGAACATTTTTTCTTCCTTGCTGTGCATTTGCTACCAGCCATAAACTGTTCTTCCAAAGTTACGAGATATCCCGTATGCCAAACAATGACACTTATTGACCATCATAAATCCAATCCGCTGAAAATATAAAACAAAACAAGACCAAGAAATGAACAAATTAGGACAGCCGGACGATGGTCGTTTCACTCGACTTGCTTACTGCGTATCCCTGTTCCCCACAAACTATGCCATCATTAAGGGGCTATTTTTGCCATTTTTTTTTTTTTGGGGTATGTGCGTGAGCTGAAAGGGTGTTAAAATACTTCTCTTATTCTCTTCCTGTTTGAGTGAGTGCCCAGAAAGGCTTAATCATTATCTCCATGGCATTATCTTGTTGTAGGGATATAATTTGCCCATTTTTTTATTTCTCAACGTCTGTCACCCCCCCCCCCCCCCTTCAATTTTTGTATAATCACACATTTAAATGTTTCAGATCATCAAAATCATTTAATAGTAGAAAAGATAACCCAAGTAAACAAAAAATTCAATTTTTAAATAAATCCATTAACTGAGTAAAAAAAGCTATCCAACCCCACCTGACCTAATGCAAAAATTTTATTGACCCCTTGGTCACTTGATCAACCTGTTCAACAAATTTAATGGATAATATGGTTCAATTTCATTTCTGACAAATACGCCTGATTTCTGCCTGCCCTGCTGAATCTATTAAGCACTTAAATAGAACGTGTCTGTCAGTGTGACGTGTGCAAAAACCGGCACACGATGCCACAATCTCAAGAAATTCAAGAACAAAAAGGGAAGCAAAGTTGTTGATAACTACAAAACCATTTTAAAGGCTCTGAGACTCAAGTGAGCCATGATGAAAGCCATTATCTACAAATGGATAAAAATTTGAACAGCAATGAACAAATTTTCCTCCCACATTTGCCAATAAACATACCAGGACCTTTGGGATAGTATTCTGTGGACTGAAAAATGAGAAGTAGAACCTTTTTGAAGACATGGGTCCCATTACATCTGGGGCAAAGCTAATATAGCTTTCCACCATAAAAGCAGTCAAACATGGTGATGGTGGCAGTGCGATAATCTGGGACTGCTTTTCTGCTTCATTACCTAAGTGACTTAACTGATGGAAGCCTGAATCCTGCTGTCTTCCAGAAAATGCTCAAAGGGAATGTCCAGCCTTCAGTTTGTGAACAAAAGCTTAAGTGCAATTACGTTATGCAGCAAGACAATGATTTGAGGCAGACAAGCAAGTCTACCTCTGAGTGGGTCCGTAGAGACAAAATGAAGGTTTTGGAGTAACCTGGTCAAAGTTCTGACCTCAATCCAATAAATATGCTGTGGCATGACTTTAAACAGGCAGTTCATGCTTGTAAACTATCAAGTGTGCCTGAAATAAAACAATCCTACGACAGAGACGGCCAAAATTCCTCCATAGCAATATAAAAGACTCATTGCCAGTTATCAGTGTGGTTTAATTACAGTTGTTACTGCCAAGGGTGGCACAACAAGTTAAGAGGAAATAAATATCTATTTCATATGGATGATATAGCTTTTGAGTCAGTCTTTACCCTCAATAAATGAAAAGACCATTTGAAAGCAGCATTGTGTTCACTAATGTTGTCTTTGTTTCATAATTAAACAAGTGTTGCCCGGTAAAACAAACCTTGCCCTATTGCACTTATTTTAGTGCTTTAGCTTCTGATTCGATAGTCCTCTGAAAATACACAATCTTGAGTTTGAGTTAAGGTCACTCTGGGTCAAAGGTCATGGTACCAAATGAAAGGCTATTTAAGATTTCCTACATGTCAATAATAGTAAATATCTTTCTAACTGCAATTGTTTTCGAGTTTTAACCCTCTGAAAATTTTTGCCCTTCAGTTTGTACTTTCAAGATCACTAAACTTGAAAGGTTATAACGCCAAATGAAAGCCCATATGTGAGTTCCTACAGTTTTGTGTAAATTAATTGGATAAAGCAGGCTGGGGTGGAAAAACCAAACAAAGGTTTTCAGGCTTTCTATTACTTTAATAGCATCTACATTCAGCGCTCAGTACGAGATGTGTCCTCCACGGTTCTTGATAAGCTGCTCCACCTGTTCTGGCATGGAGCAGACCAGGTTTTTGCAGGTTGCAATTCTTCGTCGTGATGCCACACCTGGAAAACTGCATTCTTCCTCTGCCTTCTGAGGAGAGCAATTACACCCTATCTCTGATCCTGCCTGCGTCGTCTTTCTTTGTCCTGTATTCTCCTATTACGCTCTCTTTTTTCTTTTTTTTTGAAACCTCCGTCTGCTTCTGAGGCTCTTTTAGTAAAGATGGAATTAATGAGCTGGTCCCTGAATGCGATTGACAGAATTTTTTCACCAAGAAGTGGAGCACCTAGCAAACCGCGTTGCCCGAACGCGACTTTTGCCGCTGGCTACGTTCGGGACATGTGGTCGAGCTGGCAAGTTCTTCGTCTGGCGGCACTATCCCTTGAAGACGTGGAGGATGTTTACCTATTTGGATTTATGGTGATGGGATTTCTCCTAATTGGCAAGGGAGTTGCTCTGATCTACCGCCAAGTACGCGAACTGGGAGCGAGGAAAATGCCCAACGCGCTGCCCAGCACCAAAATTATTATGGAGCGCCTCAGTGGATTGAGTGAACAGGCGATGGATTTACATCGGTGGGCACCGGAGAATGGAGAGCAGCTCAAAAAGCCTCCAGGATCATCTGCAGAAATGCACAGAAAGATGGACGCTGTTTTGAGTCAGTGTGGGAGTTTGTGCATTTGACTGTGAACTTGGGCAAGAGACATGATGAGATGATGGGAGAACTTGTGGCCCTAAAGCGCGAAGTAAAAAAATGTAAAAAATGAATAGCAGATCAATCGAAATTGCTTGTTCCACCCGAAATTGAATAGAATTCGACACCCACCCCCCATCTCCTCTCTGTCTGCCTCAGCCTCACACGGACCGGTCCTCTTCAACAACATCCTTATCCCTCAAGGACAGAACATTCTGCCCCTGATAAGAACTTCTGGACTCTGCATTCCACCCCCTCCTTCTGCCACAGGCTGCGTCCGCATTTCATTTTTCATTAACCCCTTCTTCAGCATCTCTCTGTTTCCAACCCTTTTCCAGTTATACTAGAAAAAAAAGCATGTTTATGCGATCACCTTGACCCCTCAGACATTTCATCCTCAACCACTAAGAAAACTATGCATGATACCCAATCATGTAGCACAGGAGATTAAGCAGAATTGAATGATGCACATTCTGGATGTAGTTTGAAATTGATATGATCGTTTTTACCAAAGTTATTGTGGAAAGACTATTTTGGTCTCTCTGGTGACCTTGACCTTGACTCAATAATCCTCCAAAATTTGTAGGGGTCTATTCTGGACTAATGCCCACCTAAACTCAAGGTTTCCTGAACATAGGTCCAGCCATTTTACCGTAATGTTGCTAACAAACAAACAGAGAGAGAAATAAAGAAACCTAACAAAAAACAATACCTCGCCCTCCGGACTCAGTCTCAGGCAAGGTAATAATGATTGAAAACAGTTTAAGATTAATAATTATTTTCAAGGAATGTTCAGTGTTTCAACAATTTTCATTTCAGCATCCGTCACTGGTGTACAGTACTTGTATGACCAAAGCCGCGTCTGTGGCATAGCTAGCTGCAGCTAGCTTAGATTTACAAGGTTACACATTATCAACAATTGACATTTTTTATTCATGGTGTCTGACATGTCATGGTGCATATTTCGACTCACAAAGCGGCATGAACCTTATCCATAACAAGCAGGCTGCTGTGCACATCAACTGCTTCTCACTGCCCAGTAACGTACAACAATTGTGTAAGTACAGCATGCAGTAATGAGACAGTAGTTTCAGGCCGTAATCTGTGCAGCAAGTAAGCATGAAATGGCTACCTTTCCTGGTCTACAAAAAAGAAAGAAATTTACTTCTAGAAGCAATTTTTCGGTATGATGACTTTGTACCACTAAACTTCCCTTCCTGAGAGGACATATCGAGGGCTGACTGCAATAAACAGTTATGTCCAATATATAAAATCTGGACATAACTGCTTATTGCAGTCAGCCCTTGATATATAGTCACAAAACTCACATTTGTGGTAAGTGAACTTTTTTTAAGCGGTGGGGCTAAGGAAGTTAAAAAGTACACGCAAATTTGGTAAAAATTTCTTTTTATTTGTCAAAGTAGCGATTTCACAGACGAAACTTGCAAAAAAAAAATCAATCAGTATACATATTTACATGCGAAAATGAGCAATTTTTTTTCAATTACATGGGACCTTCGATTCATGCTTGCACGGCCCGTCAGTGTAAACAGATTTCTGCTTAGTTTCCCTTCCATGGAGCAAAACCAGTGTGCGTCGCTATCAAAACATTGCCATTTGGCGCTGAACCTCCAATATTCTACTGAATCCATGAGAAAATTTAACTTTTTTGGGACACATTTTTAAATTTGGCATATATCAATACAACAATTTCACTTTTTGAGCTGTAAATGTGTATTTACAAAAGTATCCATCACACCTGGCATAAAAATTTGAAGTATTTGATTTTTTAGGGAATGATCAGAAATGTGTGACATAAGTTATTTGCATACGAAATATATATATTTTTAATTTCACTTTTATCAATTCCACTTTTTTATTTATTTGAGAGAGATGGGAAGTTCCTTTCTCTTACAGGGAAATAAATCAATTGCTGAGTTTCATGTGATTTAATTTATCGTTGCATTGACAATATCAATGATTGTTCATCCTTCTAGAAGAAACCGAGTGAGCCGTCCTCGCAAAAAGAATAAGCAGTTGGTTGTGAAGCCGTTTTGATACCAATAGATGGCGCCGTGTCCATATTTCAAAGTCGCAGACAGCGGTCTTCATTGCTGCCTCTCTACCGATGTGCAGAAATCTTGTCTGCAGATGTACTGTTAAATATCACAAGGGTAAAATTAATTCAATTTTTTGCGCTTGTGGACTGAGGAGAAATACGTATAAAATTGATATGAAGATAATTAGTCCTTTGGTACCGGAACTGAGCTACTTTCAAGGAAACATTGTTAAAAAATTTCCTCTTTCTGGTTTACAGTTTTCACTGTCACTAATTTCATAATTTCCTCTTTCTGGTGAACAATTTTTCACTGTCACTGATTTCATGAAATTAGTAGTTGACCTCCAGCTTCTCTGTCTTCTTGCCATTAACCCTGAGACCCGAGCTTTGAATATTTTTGCATTTTTGATTTCTCCAAGCTGTTTGGGATTAGTTGGACCTTGTAAGTATAAAAACTAAATATTGTCTTTGAACAGGAAGTAGTTTTTGAAAAAAATGATGTCCTCATATGGGGACAATGGGTTTATTTTGCTGCATTAGGGGGCTGCCAAGCTGTCACGGAATTACAGTCCCATTACATTTTGGGTTGTAACTCTACAACTAAATAAGATAAAATCAAGTATCATAGTCATATTGAAGGTCTTAACTTGTTCTTTAATAATATTAAGTGAAAATATATTTTTTGAGAAATTTTCATAGAAGAAACAAACAAAAACTACTCTGTCACGGAATTACACAAAATTGACGTGGTTTTTTTAATGTTGTGTTTAACTATCCAGAAAGTGATGCTCCTGTCATAGTCAAGTTATGAAACTTCAATATGTTCATATTTAAGGTGTTTTTTGTTAATACTGTATGTTATAGAAACAAATATTGACTTTAACCCTGCTTTATGGGCAAGAAATTTCAAAAAGTCAATGTCACGGAATTACAAGAGGCAAATTGTCACGGAATGACAACAATAGTATTAATTAGTTTCAATGTATTTATTTCAATATATTATACATATATACATAATTATTTACATTTTTACAGTTTAGCAATATATTACAATGAGTTTTCCACTTAAAATGACCAATCATAATACATACTTCAAAATTTTTTTTTAATCTCCATGTCAACATTGGCTTGGCGGCCCCCATTATGCAATAAAGTCACCAGTGCGTAACACAGTATATAACTTGTGAACTCTGAAATGCACCAAGGTGCAAATATACTAAGTCCAGCTCTAGGCCACCAACTGAAGCCAGCACAAATTCTTCATGCCGAATAGTTTGGACTTTAGTCGCACATTCTTTCAAAATGGACAGGCTCCTGGTCTGCGTCATCGCACTGCCCCACACAGTGCAGTGGCTGCTGACCATGTTGGTCTAGCAGACTTTCATCTTCAGCCTCAAACTGAACTAAGTCTGGAGTAAATACAGCAGACTTGCAGTGTTCTCATGCATCTTTTCTAAGTTCTTGTTGGCTCATTGGGAGTGCAAACACTTCTACTACATTGACGTTTATGCAGTCCTCCTCTGAATTGATGAACCTGGTGACTGTCATTATCTTTACTTGCATGTAAATAGAGCTGAGGTTCATTGTCATTATCATCACTGCTCCACTGATCAGATTCTGATTTTTCACATGGAGTATAATCCTCATCATTTCCACCAGGATCAGCATCATCACAATCAGACAAATTTTCCACCTCAGAGTTCTCTCCTATTATTGCAGTCAGTAACCGTTCTGCTCTTGACAGAGGAACATGCCCAAGAAATGTATCATACAAAAATAAAAACAATATGGATTAATTTGTACATGGAAAAAGTCTTTATACTCTTGTAAACAGTTGGTTTCTTTTCAAATCTTCTCAAGCTTTCCTTACTTTTACACTTTCACTTTGCATGAACAAAGTCCCAATGTCCTCAAACAAGTACATTCTACTTACCAGCGTCCTAACTTGTTACTGTTGCTAAAGCTTTTTGAATTTGTATGCCATATCAAACTACAAGCTTTAATAAACATAAATAATCTCATTTCAACCATAAAATTTGAGGCAGGATTGCACCTTTTGCACTTCTATATAGGTCTCGGCCAAAGAACATTTCAGTAGACATGGCAGCCATCTTGTTTCAACACTGATTGGTGAATTTTGCTTTTTTAACCACCAGATGGCAGCAAAAAGTGTCTACTTATGAGGGCAACAGGTCTAAGTGGGTTAGAATTAAGTATGATGTGCTGCAAACCCAAAATTTAATGTCCTCATATGAGAACGCAGGGTCTCAAGAGGTTAAAGCAACAGTGAGTTCAGCTGCACATTAGGGACTGTCCCACCGCAAACAAGAGGAAGGTTATACAAAAGTCAGAGAGAGTAATGAAATAAGTCTGTGCGCAACTCGTGGAAGGTGCTTGTTTTCAGCATAACATGCCCTTTACCCTATAAGGCCCCGTGCACTAAATCCATGTCTTTGGCATAAAAGGGGACACAATGATCTGGTCGCCTGGGGAAATGGTAATGTCAGGCAGGTTGGAAAGGAAGAGAAAGAGGGGACAGGGTGTGGGTTCCAGCACTATTCTGAAAAGGGCCCATCCAGCAAAGCACTCTGAAGGCCAGTTTTAGAGGCAGTTCCTTTGACTGCATGTATAAAGGCTGTAGCAGTGGCGTGCCATAGATCAGACTGTCTCCCCATTGTTGCCCTCTGAGCAGGTCAGATACCCCCAAACTGAGGCCTGCATGCTGATGAGCAGGGGCAGATGTCCACAGAACCTCCATGTGCTCATTGAAGGAATTCAGAACAGAAGCAGACAGGCCCAACTGACGGTCCTTGGGGACGTTGCCTTATTCTCTGCCCCGCAGTCTGACAGAGACAACGGAATGCTCATGTCATAAACCTTGATATCCAAAAAGAAGGCTGGGAGGGTGCCTAGATGTCCCAACTGAGCCACAAGTTCATGACTCTTATATCTTCAGGCAGAAGGATTCTCACATACTTCCAAAGATATTGCCTAAGTACAATTTTTGCTTGCCTTTAGTTTTCAGATTGTAGAACGATATTTTAACATTCTTGGCCAAATGTAATGAAAACCCTTTTGACACACCCCACCCCACCCTACCACCCCATTTTAGCCTCCATTCTGGCCAGTGCATCCTTGAGCATATAAAGAAATTACTTGGTCAGTGCTAAGCTAGGTCTGGCTGTGGCGGGTCTGCTGCCAATACATTGGATATCAATATCTTTATCAATAAGACATTACATGGTGTAATTCCATCCAATCTGCATGTATTTGGACATTGAAACAATTTTTGCATTTTGCTTTGTTAGGACAGCGCATTTGATTTGGAAAAAAAAATTGAACATGAGGTCAAAGTTGAGGCTTGGATTTTGGTGGAGGAAATAGGAATTCACAGCTGTTTTCCCACATACTTAAGGACGGCATTGTATTTTTTATGATGGTTTGTAAAATCAATGTAATCTCCGTTATCCCAGAAATACAAACGGTGCCTGGATTCAGCAGGGAAGAAAGATTTAGATGGTTAAACTGGAGCCTCATAGAGTGATGTGACAGGGGCCCCACTGTTGGGCACTTTTTGCCCAGTAGAAGCACTCCACCTTTTCAGAGAGCAGACAAGTGTCTAGAGAGGGGCTAAGCCAAATTAAAAGACAAAAATTGGGTACAAAAAAAACAATTCTACCATTATAATTCTAATAATGCCAGAAAAACTCAATGGTGGGACTCTTTTTCTTTAGCCTGGTTCCCTAAGTTACCACTTGGTGAGCAGTGAGCTAATCTGCTCTGAAGTGTCGCTACGTGCCTCAATAATGGGTTGTGGTAGTTTGATACAGCGGAGTGAAGTAAAAGAGTTCCCCTGGTCTTCTCTGCTTCACACCTGCGTCCCGCTTTGCACGCGAGAGAGGTTATATCCATGCCAGCGCATGGTGCGTTATAGCGCCGCCATTGTCGCCACATAATTGCAGTTGCGTAGTCAGTCAGTGTCTTTTCATTAGCTGGTGGTCTACCTCTTTTAATGGCAACACCTAATGCAAGTGCAGTGCCATTGTCTCTCATCTCCTTTTGTTCTGCTGCATTCTTTCAAGTGGTCCCCCTTTATATCGTGAATTGTTAAAATCTAGCATGGAGGTCCTGTTTTAACAAGAAAAGAATGAAAAACTCTACAAAGGTCTCTTGGGTCACTGGTAATGGTGATAAAATTGCAGAGTGCCTCTCATTCCAAGATGACCATTTTATCAATGGACAGCAATTTCAGAAACATAATTTAAGAGAGCCAAACAAACCAAGACCAGAAGGTGTACTGATCCCTCACCAAATGTGTATATATTACATAAGAGATTAGCTCTCATCCTCAGGTTAACCTTTTTCTCATGCTCAGTGGATCACTGGCTCCGCCATTACGCAACAATGGATACATTATTTTTCAATATTAAAACTCTGTTCCTTACTGAAATACTTAAAACAGTTTGAAAAGTATTCCAATGCTGCTCTGGTCCATCATTTGGATGCGGGATAATGAACTCAGATTATCTTGGTCAACCATGCGGTAAACTCAAAGAAATTCTCATGAAATCTCAAATCAACTATTTGAAATGGTATTGATACAAAAGCAAAATGGTATTGATATAAATTATTTATACAGTGAAAATATTGCGTACATTTGTAAAGTGCACCTGCAAATACACTGCTTAATTTATGTTATTAAAGACACCTTAATTTGCACCAACAAAAACTTTAACCGTGAGCCTGATGTCAGCATTCATGACATCAGCATGCAAAACTATGCCATAGTTAAAACAAATTGTCTAGTTTTAGAAGCCTAGTCGCCCAGTTGAGGAAGCGGAGTGTATCCTTGGTCCCTTAAGCCAAACCTACACCCTTCCTTCCTCTCTTGCCACCCCCCAAACTCTCTTAACCCAGAGCTTTCAGATGCTAAATAAGTAGACATATGGAGGGGAGGGCTTTCTGCTGCCCTCCTAAAGATTCAGATTGTATGACAAATCACGTCCCAGCCCTCCTCCACACAGCCGCTCACTCATACACACACACACACACACACACACACACACACACACACACACACACACACACACACGCACGCACAAAATCACACACACACACACACACACACACACACACGCACACACACCTCCAGACAACAGCTTCATTAGTGTGAGAGAGTGAGTTTTTGCAGCTTTGTCAAGTCAAGCTCAGACCCCCATCCCTTTCTCAATTACTCTTTTGTTGGCCCCAGATTCAAGTTATTGCACTCCAAACCATATGGCTCATTTCAGCTTCCACAAGCGATGCCATCGCTGGCGACACCAACTATTTTACTGCATGGGCAGTGTGCCATACTGCCAGGTTCTCTACTGAGAGAATTGCACAATGTGAGACAAAGTTAGGAAATAATGCTCAAATAACACAGCATAACTCAGGTGTTCTACATGACATTTATCCTAGCAGAATTAATTTTGCAATTTTTATAATAGTTGCAGCCATGATATTGCATTTGCATGGCAAAAACAATGCATTAAGTGTAAAAAAAATGTTGTTGTTGTTCCTTCACTTCCTAAACAGGCATATGGTCATAAAGGGTATTCAAAAGGGTTTGTTTATTTAATTTGGAAGTCTGGTCAGGTTATGTGTATCTAGCAATCATTTTATCATGGAGGAACAGTTGGAGCATTACTTCCCATTTGTTCCCCTCAAAAACGATATTTACTGTGTAAAGCTTTTGCTCATCTTACTCAATAGTTACCTTGGTTACTTTGTATTATAAGGTCTTTAGAGACAGGGTTCTTATTGTGGCGGCTAATATAGGGTAAACTGGAGGTAAATTATGCTCTTGTACAAATACTGGGAGACAAGTGAATGGCTTCCACGAGGTTATGCATTTAGACTTGGACATCTGATTGATAGCACCAGGTTCACATTCTGGCGCAATTCTGTGGTCAGCTCACAATGAGAACATAGAATTAGCATTCAGAAAGCCTGTAATGAGATTCCATTACTTCAATAGTAGCACCTGTTTGTAAATAAAAGTTGAGCCATACCAAAATACATTTTTCAGGTACCAGGTAGTATACTTCCAGAGCAGGAAGCTATGCACATGGTCTATGAAAACATGCATGCAAAGGTTAAACAGAGGCACGTGGTGAAAACTACCTTTGAACTTGCTTAGCTGTGCTTTGAATGGTACTGAGCTTTTTTTCCATCCAGAAACTAAAACAGCCGTAATATAGAATTATGTTTTGCCTTTCTGAATATCGAAGTTAGGGGTTCTATTTTACCCATTCAGTCTCCATCTGAATGAATGTCGTTTGCCGAGAATACAATCTTATCTCTTTATGTCATATCAGACTGTCGGATAATGAAAAAAACTAAAATAAATAAATAAATAAACGTCAATTATTATTGAAGCTTAATGGTTCTCGAAAGATTGCTGAAAACCTTTCCAGCATTTTATCTCCACACTTGTTATGTAGGTCAACTGAACAGTCATGAACTTATTCTCATGCCTTCTTCGTGGTTTTAAAGTACTTAGCATCGCTTTAGGAAGACCCTTCCCCGAGAAGACATTAGAAGGCAACATCCTCCGATGTTGGTAAGTATATGAAGGCGTACACGCAACATTGTTATACCTACTGGTCAACGTGTACTCAAATCAAAAGTTTTTGAATTTGTCTTCATTTTTCTTTTTCTTTTTTCCGTAGCAAAATGACTCCAGTTTTTTGTTAGCAACGACGAGCATTTGTTTCAAAACTTCCCAAAAAGAATATTCAAAACCTGGCGCGCAAATAGTTAATATACAGCAGCGGCCCATATTACTGCAATCAACTTAATCTCGATGTAGAATTAGAACTGTTTTACGAATCGCTGGCAGTCGATGGTCAGGAGAAAAGATAAATCTGAAATCGACAGGGCACAACCGGAGAGTGTTATAAATGAATTAGTGATGACATCATGATGTTGAAGAAATTTAATGAGTGCATCTGAGAGACGCGAGCGAAAATAAATCTCCATGATAGAAGATTCACGCCGAATCGAAGCGATTCAGAAGGGCAACCAATTTAGGCCCGCCCAGCGTTGATGACATAAAAGATGACTAGCTGGTCAGTTTAATTATTTTTGATAAATTAATTTAATAGCAGTCAAATTTTGTTGTAATACTGCTATACGAGAAAGGTACAGTAAATATTTTCTGAACAAACAAAAGAACAAATAAAAACAACCAAACAAACAAACAGCTTCACAGTCAGCTAAGCCAGAGGTTACAACTTGGCTAATATTTCCCAAAATATACCAGGCTATAGCCTTTGTATCATAAATTCGAGGTCACAACATGTGCATGATATAGGCCTATTTGTGTTCAGAAACAAATGTGATAAATAAATAAATAAATAGACAAATAAATAAATAGATAGATAAATAAATAAATAAATAAATATTTAGAGTGAGATACAAAATTTTGGCTGCACCAAAAGGTTGATTTCCATCGATGTTGCATAAAGCATGGAGTTTATTTCTTCTCCTTCCAATACCTTTACAAAGATGAAGGGGAGTTTTTAGATTGTGAAGAGTACTATCTGAGCACTATTCCGCAACAACTGAGGCACTGGAGTAAAGAATTAATTACCATTCAAAAGTAATGACCCTATTCTCCCATGCTTGAGTTTTTTTAACAAGGAGAAAAGGTCTAGTGGCTGCAGCTCTGCTACAACGCAAAGGGAAAGGATTATTCCGGGGATTAACATCAGAAAACTCCTATCAGACTTTCTGACTCAAAGGTCTTTTGCGGACAGTAATCGCATTAATACTCAGGCATCAATGCTAACCTGAATGCAAAATTGAACTTTAATTCAACTTAAATAAATATATATGAAATAAACTGAAGAGTTGACAACTAGATGGAAGAGAAGTCCATACCCACCCACAATACCCTTTCTGAATGATGATGGAAGGATTGCGAGTCTTAACAATCAGCGCGTGACCGCTCGGCATTTAATGCAATAGCCTATGTCACAGGTTTCACACCTGCATGCAAATATAGGCTATTTCATGCATTTTCTTGTTGCAAAAATTGCGTACGCCGTATGCGCCGTGATATATGCTTTGTGATAGAAAATGAACGGGTGAAAGGTCTGTATTCCGAAAAACAAAGATCAGAACGCAACCATCGTTTACTTGGCTTAGTTTGGACTTTTTTTAATGTCTCGTAATTGCGTGTGCTCATTTTGAATATTGATTTCAACACAGATTTCTGAATTGTCAGACGAGGATTAGTTCCCTCTTCAGTGGGTCAATTGTTTCTTTTTCTCACGTGTTTCATACATTGAAATGCAATCACATCTCGTGCACTTGTGCCTAATCCTGCTGGAGTATCTCCCAGGCAACGTCTCTCAAGTGTGGGCCCCAAGTGCGCATTTTGAAATCCCCATAATTCGGAGCGATCGCTTACCGCAATTCCGTCAGTGTACAACTGACTAGGTCGTAAGTTGTAAAACTGTTACTTTTATCACTTTATACGGCCAATCAGCATTCCCTCTCAGAAGACCACTAATGTTTCAAATAATAATGAAATAAGCATGCAAGCTGTCTCTTGGCTTTGATGTGCAAGCCAACAGGTTGGTGTAATAAAACTTCTCCACCTTTCTCTTTTCTTCCATCGGTAATAAAAACATTTCCATCTTTTGACCAAACTCGCTCTTCCTACTTTTTATTTTTAATAGAACCATCGCGCTGTCAAGGCACCTCCTAGTCAAATATAACTTCGTGCACGAAGAGCATAGCCTCAGCGTCAAGAAAAGATGGCACAGATGCAGCGTCGCCATAGGTTTTGAAATGTGTTTTCGGACTGATTAAATAACGGACCACGCAATAAAAAAATAAAATAATAATAATAATAATAAAAGTATCATCGGCACTATTTATTTATTTATTTACTTACTTATTTATTTATTTATTTATTTATCTATTCATTCATTCATTCATTTCAGGAGTGTAGATAGCGTTAGACACCGCGGTAAAATTGCAAACATGCAACGATGGTGGTGCGTTTTGCTCACGCTGGGACTCTTTGAACAAGAATAATGCCATTAGACTGTTGCAGGCAGAAAAAATGAGTGACAAAAGCTCCAAGGAGTAGAATTTGGACGGGAGACAAGGCGGATGGGCCTGAAAAGAAGTGAGGGGAGACGCTTACAATGGAACAATTCACCTTATAATCGCTTTGATATATTATACATGCCTGAAGACTCTAAACATTGTGTAATTATTTATAAATGACTGTCCCCTACTTTCATAATACCATTGGGAGAAAGGCGCTGCAGGTCTCTCCTCAAACTATTCCTAAATAGCACCCCCATCCACTTTTTTCAAAAGAGAGGCGAGATGCTGGAAATTGAATAAATGGAATAATTAATGGACAATTGTATGGTTGTCCCATAAAGATGTCTTTGAATTATCTAAATTAAATTGTTTAGGCTAAAGGATCTCGAGATCTTGATAATTTTATTACAATGACACCCGTGTTTTAATGATAATTGTAGCCGAAATATATCAGATCAAAATTCATTTGGTGAAAATGCTGGTGATAAATGAAATGCATTCGTTTTTCAATGTATATTTTGTGATATGCCCAAATTATTATTCACCCACTCTTTAAAGAAAAAAAAAAAACATTTTTAAATTAAATTGGATTTTGTGTGATTTTCTTACTCCGATTCAACCTCATTCTGAGACATCTATCCCACTGACCGCCTCATTCCCCATAAAAATAATCTCTTTTTTCAATTTTAAGTTGCACAACATCGTCAAACTTGTTTATGTACTTAATTATGAAAATCTATTTCAATACATGAATACCAATTCATAATCAGCTGATATAATGTTCTATTGTCTATTAAAAAATTCGATATTTCTCTCTTTTTGAGGACTTGGGTATCCAGAACCCCACCTCTCCCCAAAACTTACAGAGTGTGCCTTTGCCTCGAGGCTAAGCTCTCAGATTATTTGGTCGCCCAATTTTCATTTTCCTGAAGAGCTTTAACTTTTAAGAGGGCTGAGTCTTCGGCTCCGTGATAGCAACAGTACTGTTCGCGTGGCTGGCCAGCGGTTCCGCGTTCCCATTGGACAGCTATGATTACAGGCACGCTTCGGAAGGTGAACAAACAACGGGCATAAATTATGCTAATGAGATGGTCGTGAGGCACGGGGCAGACCTGATGCAATCCAGTCTTTCATCCCTCACAAAAATGCCAAAGTGAGGGGGGTATGACCATTGTCTTCTCGGAGTATATAAGAGGATTGACGCCAGTCGTGTGCCAAGCTCACTGGCTCACACGAGCTCACTGCATCAAGATCAAGACAGACGCGTGCCTTTTTTCTTTACATCAACACTATTTGTTGGACTTAGACGCCGTGCAAGAAAGCTTGCTTTGACAGTTTCGAGCAGCAACATTCCAAGGTAGGTATTTTACTCTCTTAGTTCCATCCTTCAGGAAATGTAATTTGAATTGAATCCATTTTCTGCCTCACCTTTGCATTCACGCTAATCAATTTGGCTTTTTTTGATTTTGCAGTCTTGAAGACCATGTGCAGTACTATGGAAACCCTCTACGCTGACTTGGACAGCTCAAGCTGTGACTTGTCCTACTCTCAAACGGATGACGAGGACTCCCGCAGCAGCATGCAGACGGGTTTCCCGTCACCTTCATTCGGCCAGCCGTCTTCTCCCATCAGCAACAACCAAGAACCCTCTTGCCCCGAGCAGCAGCAGAAAAAGAGACGCAGGGGGCGCGTGAGGAATGAGGCCACCGTGCATGTGGTGAAGAAGAACAGACGCATGAAGGCCAACGACCGCGAAAGGAACAGGATGCACAACCTCAACGATGCTCTAGACACTCTTAGGAGCGTCCTCCCTGCTTTTCCGGACGATACGAAATTGACCAAGATCGAGACTCTGCGCTTCGCCCACAACTACATCTGGGCGCTGTCGGAGACCATCAGAATTGCAGACCAGCGCCAGAACAAGTCCCAAGACGCCTCACTCCTGCTCCCGGGGCTTGTTTGCATGGCTGATTCTCCTAGCCCTGGCAGTGACGCGTGCTCTTGGATGTCAGGCGCGTCTTCCTCCTCATCATCCCCCTCGTACTGTACATCGAATCCCAGCAGCCCGGCAGCTTCGGAGGACTATGGATTTTTGCAGACTGACAGCTTGTACAACTTTCACAACTTTGTTCCAGGCATCTATTGAAAACAAAACTCTCATTAAATTTTTAAACTGAGCGGATATGTATCGTAATGTTGTAATTGTGACAAATTGAAGGGGATCGGCTTTATAATGAATTCAATTTTGTCACCCAATATAGAAGAAAAAAGACAGAAAAGCCAGGCGCCGTAGCTTTTCTAAACTATTCACTGTTTGCCTTAACGATGTTTCAGGAGCCTTTGATACTCTGTGTGTACTTCGCATTATCGTTATATTCATGTTTCTGATGATGCAGATATATAGAATAATTTTATTTTTGTGATTGTTTTTATATATAATTGTACGGTAGCCTTTGCTATGCTATTGTCAAAACCTTTGCACTTTTCCAGCACATACACTGAAGTCCTCTAGAAATCTTGACCCCCACCTCTATTAAAAGAAAATTAGAATTAAAAAGAAGAAAAGACTGATTTGCTTTCACAGACTGAGGTGAAAAGTCAATTTTACAATTTGTAGAGTGATAATAAAGAAAAACGAGCGTGGAAATTTGGTTTCAACGCTCTGACAATAGACTGAAAGGCTGTCAGAAGACGAGGATCTGGTCTCATGCATTATGTATTCCGACCCCCAGAAAACCGTTCTGTCTCGCTCAGCAGAAAGACTCAATCCCACGCACGAGGACCAGCCAAGCCCTGGCTCAGTTTTGATTTAATTTATTCAACGTTTTGCTTTCATATTAAAATGTATTTTTATTGTATATAAAGAGATTTATTCTATTATGTATTTACCTCAAAGTTTCAGTCTGGTACGAAGACTTTTTGATCAAATAAATTGTAAAATAATAAATAAATAAACAAAACGTGCATTTCTCATGGACACTTTGTGAATTCCAAGAAGAGGGATCTTTTGTGCTTCATGGTTTGTCTAATTCTTGTGATCGTCTCTTTAAAGATGCAAACATTTTTCTGGGTTAGAACAAAAATAAATCTACCCAACACTGTCTTACACAAAAAAGAACAGGGTACACTGTGGTGATTATAGTTTCAATAATGACTATTGGGCTCTTTCGACTCAGAGTTTATACTGGTTTGTGGCTTTGAAACAGTGAGGATGTGAGGCATTTGCCCGTGCACTGGCGCTTTTTAGAAATAAATTGTTGCATCACTTTCAGCAAAAGCAATAGTTCGGGTTGGAGAAATAGTCCTAAATGCTATACCTATACCCCTTGGTCCAGATGCTGAAAAAGTTAGCAAAGCAAAGGATTCTTAATGTCTAAGCTGCATTTACTGAAGATATATGTAGCCTATCGTTTAGAAGGTGCAGCCTTTCTTAACGAGTTTAAACACCAGTTAATTCTGAAATTATCAAAGCTAAGAGCAGTGAACGTACAATGCCGAAAAAGTGACGGACTTAAGGGAAACATATTCCTTACGCGTTAAATTACGTTACATCTCAAAATAATTTAACCGAATATTTGGCTCAAAGACGGGCCTGCCGTAAAACCCACATTTTATTAAATGCATTGGTAGATTTGTTGGTTAATGAGGGGAAACATGATTTATTTTAAAAATATGCTATTTCAGGGGGCTTATAATAACGACGATGATAAGTTATTATTATTGTTATTATTAGTATTATTATTGTTGTTATGTTTTTGACTTTTCTCAAGAAACTTCCAATTTTTCAGGCAGGCCCAGCCCCCAGCCTACACGTTACCGCGTGGTTTTATTACATTGTGTCCTGGAAAGTCGGTAATCTCGGTTTCTTTCTTCAGCTCTGATAGGACTTTGAAGAGGTTTTGATTGGGATTTCTTTGTGCTTCCAGGATCGTTTTATTCCGAAAGGGGCTCAGGTTAAATCCTCTATTTGTGAGTTCAGCATGAGGTCCGGCCAAGACTCTTGTATCTGCACGTGTCGGGGATAGACAGGGATAAAGGGACTGCTGCAGGCCCCGGGGAGAAAAGCGCATGCCAGCTAACATTAAAAGAGAAGAAAGAAGGAGAAAGAATTCAGCCTGTCTAATCAAGAGAATAGGCTTGAATGTTAATCCGACAATTAATCTCCTTCAGTGTGGAAGGTTTCCACGAAAAGCCGAATGGCTTTCCTGCGTTTAACGAAGTCTGCATCATTATCATTCAGAATTTGGGCATCGTATTAAGATACATTTAGGCAAGTTTTGGGGCAATATAGTGCAATCTCTCTCTCTCTCTCTCTCTCTCTCGAGCCTTTTAATTAAATTCAAATTTCTAGGCCTACTCGTAACGACGCTAAGTTTCAGGGCAACGCAACATTGCCACCTGTTTTGGTTTAGTAGCTATGCTTCGCAATCACATTGAGCGCAGTTGCACGGCACTAGTCGAACGCACAATAACTTGCGTATGCTATTTGAACATGTCTCATTGTTCATACTCAAAGAACCATAAGCAATTATAAAAACCTAACACTGACATGAACTGACGCCGGATCCACGAGCTCAACTCCCACCTATACAAGGCAATTATCGCAGCGCTGCCCTAATTTAGCTGACGTTTATTTAGTGTTGCTTCATTCGTAATTATCAGCAACATATTTATTAAATGACACAATATGACGATAATGCGGAATATGAGGAAAGCTCAGCTTGAAAAAAAAAAAATTTCACGTTGTTGGCCCATGCAATGTAATATATAACAGCTTGAGCGGTGAGCAGCTGAAGTGGGATAACAACGGGTTAATTGTACACGAGTAAACCGGGATATATAGGCCTAAGATAGATTAAAGAGGACAATAGTCTCTTGCTTTTGCTTTTTAAAGTGGTCTCTGTGATAATGTGTTAATTAATCTAATTCATTAGTCTCTGATAATTGTTTTTTCAAATAAAACTCGTTGAAAATACACAAAGCCACGCTCGTCCTTGTCCCACCATAACAGTCTCACAAAGGCAAGGGACACGCCTCGGAGGCCGCACGATTCTGGGACAAATTGTGAATCTGGGCAACGATTGCGTGCCCTTAATTTGACATGAATAGGGTCGGAATTAGTCAGAAGGGATGCATGAGGCGTTTGGATTTTCACAGAATCTCTTTGGGAGTCTTGTGCGTTTCACCAGTGTAGACCAGGCTTCCAAAGACGATGTGGCTGGACACCCTTTCACCTGGTTTCTCAGATTTCTGCCCATTTGACGACATATAGCTGAGTAATTCAAATATTATGAATAATGCCACATTTCAGAGAGGATGCTCTGACAAAATATAAAGTTGAGTAGACCAAAAGTTAAATAAATTCAGTGCTTAAAACGTCTAATAAAAGCGAAGACTGACAGACTGATTTTTTTTAAATCAATGAGAATAGCAACACAGTCGGCCATGTAAGCTATTAGCGAACTCTTCTTCAAATGCCCTGCCTTTCCTTCTCTCCTCAATTCTTGGTTGCCATTTACTACCGTTTCTACGATTTATGGATATAATCAGTTCAAAATACCCACGAATGAAACAATATGCCCCTGACACCGGAGAGAGAGAGAGAGAGAGAGAGAGAGAGAGGGAGAGAGAGAGATTGATTTTGTGTGTTTACCCCTCTGCCCAGCCTACAGACCCCTCAGGGCAGAAAGGCAGTACTGGCAGGAAAGCACAGGGTCACAGGGCGTCACACAGAAAGGGCAACACATGACCCCCCAGAAAGACACCTCTCCAATGAAACAGCAACAAAACATCTAAATATTCTGCACCCTGCCTGAACATCTAAAGTCCACGACCTCAAACACACATGCACACAAACGTACATGCTCATGTGTGCACGCATACGCACACACATATGCAGAGAGAAAGCAAGAAAGAAAGAATTAAAAGAAAAAAGAAAGAGAATGACCCAGGAAGAGCCTTGTTTCGCAAATGTGTTGAACCTCTGACCTTTTCTCTGCACCACACATGGGGTTAGGTTATGACCAATACATAAATGGAAATGTTGATCGACTTCAAGGAAGGTTTATGGATGGACAAACTCACATTCCTCTCCATGGTCCGCTGTCAGGGAGTACAGTCATTGCTGGTTTTTGTGACTCATTTTCGTAGTAAGACACCTCAAAATTTATACAACCCCATTTCCAAAAAAGTTGAGACATTGTATAAAATGTAAATAAAAACTGAATACAATGATTTTCAAATAATTGTTCTATTTTCAAATAAATATAATGTTCCAAAGACAATATATCAGATGTTGAAACTGATATATTTTATTGTTTTTGAAAAATATCTGCTCATTTTAAATTTGATGACCACAACATATTTCAAAAAAAGTTGGAACGGGACAATAACAGACTGGTAAAGTTGCATGATGCTAAACAAAGACAACTGGCTGAACATCTCACACCTAATTAGATTATTTAGCAACAGGTCACTAACATGATTGGGTATAAAAGGTCTTTCATAAGTGCTACCCCAATTCCAAAAAAGTTGGGATGCTGTGTAAATTGGATATTAATGCAGAATGCAATGATTTGCAAATCTAGTAAACCCACATTTTATTCACAATAGAACATAGATAACACAACAGATGTTGAAAGTGAGACAATTTACTATTTCAAGAAAAATATTAGCTAATTTTCAATTTGATGGCAGCAACGCATCTCAGAAAAGTCGGGATTGGGCCATTATACCATTCCATTATATAAAATATAATAAAAAGATAATATATTTGATGTTTAAATTGAGAAATGTCATTGTTTTTTGAAAAATATCTTCTCATTTTGAATTTGATGCCAGCAACACATATCAAAAAAGTTGGGACGGTGGCAACAATAGACTAAGAAAGTTATATCATATGAAAGAAATTCACCTGGTGAAACATCTCGCTGCAAATTAGGATAATTGGGAACAGGTCAGTAACATGTTTGTGCATAAAAATTCTTCCAGAAGTAAAGATACTGAGAACTTCACCACCGTGTGAAAGCCTGCGTGGGCAAATAGTTAAAAAATTTAAGAATATTGTTTCTCAATATAAAATTACAAAGACTTTGGTCATTTTTTCACTCTATATAATTTAAAGATTCAGAGAATCTGGAGAAATCCCTGTATGCAAGGAACACGGCTGAAAACAAATATTGAATCGCTGCAAGCTTCGGGTCCTCAGGCAGCACTGCATTTTAAAAAGTCTAGTATCTGAGCTGCCAGATAGCTCACTCAGTTTAAGCATCGCACTGCAAAGCAGAAGTGACTATTATGACACGGTTTCGAGCCCTGGTCGTCCCAACCGGCAGTGGTTGGCAGCTATTTTAGCATAGCGCACAATTGGCCATTGCGCTACAGGGATGCAAATTGGGAAGGGTCTGCCAGTAAGAGTGAAATAACATGGTTCCTTTGTTCATTGCACAGGCATCTCCTGTTGGCCAAGACGGGCGCTCGTTAGGAAAATTCTAAGCTTGTTCATGTTCGGGTATCCTCCGCCCTCGCTCTGAACTTGCAATGATTCAACCAATGAGTGTATAAGAAACAGTGGCTGACAAGTGCGTGCTTTGGACAGCCGCAAACTGTCTGCGCTCTCCTCAACAGGGGGTCGCATACAAGCAAGAGTTGTACATAGTTCCCCAATTGGGCATTTCAGATTGGTATGGGATTGGAGATGGCAGCAGATTGACAGCAGGGATGAGTGAGATGGGAGTCAGAAGGAGCCATGAGCGTGGCTTTACTAATCCCCGAGTAATGGTCTGTCTATCAACAAGGGAAAAATTACTAATGGCTTGGAGATTGGAGAGTCCGGTTTCACTGCATTGGCACACACTGAAAAATTGAGACTTTGGATCAAAGTAAAAAAACTGCGTCAACTTGTTACAGCTAATTTTTTTTTGTTTTTTTCAATTGAGAAAAACTAAAAAAATTGGCTGTAACAAGTTGACGCAATTCTCAATTTTTTTCAGTGCAGGAACACCTGTCTACTTTTGATAGTGAACAGTTATTCGCTGCATCCACAAATACAAGTTAAAACATTGCGATGTAAACATAAAACCATATCTAAACAAAATCCAGAAACTTTGCTGCCTTCTCTGGGCCCAAGCTCATTTAAGATGCACAGAGGGGAAGAGGAAAACTGTCCTATGGTCTGACCGCTGCATCTTCCGGGCTGAAGAGCAGAGGGCCCATCCAGCTCATTATCAGCATACAGTTCAAAAACAAGCATCCGTGATAGAATGGGGTGAATTAGTGCACATGGCATAGGTAACTTGCTCGTCTGTGAGGAGACCATTAGTGCTGAATGAGAAATACTGACTTTAGAGCAACACATGCTGCCACCCAGACTACATCTTTGCCAGGGAAAGTCTTGTTTTTTTTCCAGCAAAACAATGCCAAACCACGTTCTGCGCATATTACAACAGCATGGTTCCATAATAAAGTTTGGGTGTTAAACTGGCCTGCCTGCAGTTTTAACCTGCCACCTACTGAAAACATTTGGCTTATTATGAAACTAAAATATTACAAAGGATGCCAGAAAGCATTCAATCGCCAAAAATCCAACATCAAGCAAGAGCTGGTCTGCGCAAGATCCTAAATGTTTGCAAATGCCAAAAGAAAAGATGATGCTACACAGTGAAAAACATGCCCCTGTCCCAACATTTTGGGAGATGTGTTGCTGGCATTAAATTCAAAATGAGCTGACATTAAAAAAAAACAATAGCATTTCTCAGTTTCAACATTTAGTATATTGTTTTTGCACTATTCAATTACATTTCAGAGTTTCAATAATTTCCAAATAATTAAATTCTGTTTTCATTTAAATTTCACACAGCGTTCCAACTTTTCTGGAAACGGGGTTGTATATGTATCCATTCCTGCTATTTCGGCCAGCAACGCCTACCAAAAAAAAGGGATGTAGGCAATTTAGGACTAGTGATGAGGCAAAGATTGAAATAATGATATCATTTGAAACAGCTGATGTAAGCAGGTACTTATACTTGTTATTTAGTACAAAAGCAGCATTCAGGAAAGGCCTAGACCTTCATGGTCTGAGGTTCTCCAATTTGCCCTCAAATGCACAAAAAATCATTGAAAGGTTTAAAAACAATGTACCACAAAGACAGACAGGAGAGGGTATGTATATTTCATCCTCTATCGTGCACAACATAACAAAGATTCAAGGAATCAGGATGAATTCCTTTGCATAAAAGGCAGCAGTAGTAAGCTATGCTGAATACCTGAAATCTCTGATCTTATAGATGGCTTTGCATCAAGAGCCATCTGTCATGGTTATGGTTTTTGGTCATGTTTATGTTCAGTTCAGTGTTCATGATTTTGTCTTTTATTTATTCTTTTTGGTTATTGTAATTCTCAGGTTTTTAGTTCATTCCATTTCTCAGTTCCATTGCCCTGTCTTGTGATCTAGTTGGTTCAGTCCGTCTTCCCGGTTTGCGTGCTCACTCACTTCAGGTGATTTAAATGAATTCCGGTGCTTTACCATATTCCATCGATTCTTGTTTACTTCCTTCGTCTTACTGTTCTGATTACTAACAAGACTAACATTTGTATTTTGTATCATAGTCTACTAACACAACTAATCCTTGTATATAGATTACTAACTCCTTGACCGGAGCTGTTTAAAGGTCATAGGCTGTTTGTGTGATTCCAGTCCATATCTTGGCTTTCGCCAATTTTCGTGGTTAGGGTTCCCCTCATGTGATTCTCCTGTTGTAATTAGTCTGATCCAGTTCACCTGTTTTCTGCATAGCATTTGACTTCCCTAGTCTATTTAAGCAGTCTTTTCACAGCCAGCTCCTTGTCAGAATATTGATCAATATTTCTTTGTGCAGAGTGCCTTGTATGCCATTGAGTATTGTTTTTCTTCTACTGGTTTGTCCGACTTCGATTCTTGCCTAGCCCTTTTTGTACTGTTGTCTTTTTGGATTTTGACCCTTTTTGTATGACCACGATTTCTGTGTTTGGATGCCCTGTGTATGACCCTTGGATTTGTTCATCGACTACGACTTTTTGCCTATCGGTTTTGCACCTTTGCTCATCTGTCTTACTGGTTCTGACCCCTGCCTGTCTAGTAGACACTGGTTTTGGATTTTGTATTGTGGCTTGGACATTCTTGTGTTTTTTGGCTTTGACTCGGACTTCATTAAAGGTATACGTTTTTTGGATTTCTGTCTCGTGTGGTTCCTGAACTGTACCTCACACCATCTATCTTGTAGTGATGTAACCACATGGGCTCAGGATTACTTTGAACCTTTGTAAGGTACAATAGGCAGTTCCCCACAGAACGGCCTCTTAAAACTTTACAATGTAGAAAGAAAGCCTCATGTAATCAGTGTCCAGAAGGGCTGTCAAGTTCTGTGGGCTCAGAGGCATCTGCGATGGACCATCACACAGTGGAAATGCGTATTGTTGTCATATAAATCAATATTTCAGGTACTTTTTGGAAGAAATGGACAGTGTACGCTCTGGACCAAAGAAGAAATGGAACATCCAGATTGTTATCAAAAGCAATGCTCCAGGCAAGGGTAGCTTGCACTTTTGTGAATGCACCATTCATGCTGAAAAGCAATCTGAGTTTTTGGAGCAGCCTGTGCTGTCTTCAAGAAATTTTTTTTTCCTCTCCAGGGATGCCTAAGCATATTTCAACAAGAGAACTAATACTGCATTCAGCTGTCACAACAAAGGCATGGCCACGTAAGAAGAGGGTGTGGGTGCTGGACTAGCCTGCCTGTAGTTCCAGCATGTCCCCAATAGAGAACTTTTGCTGCATAAAAAGGCAGCAACTTGTTTGCAGGCAGAAAAAAAAAGGGAGGGGGGGGGAGGGAGGGGGAACCACCTCAGCACCTGGTGTCGTCAGTCCAAAAAAGTCTATCAAGTGTTTTGAAAAGTAATGATAGCAAAACAAGACAGCAAATGATTTAATGTCACCTCCAAAAAATGTTACATGAACAAAATTTTATTTTATTATTTTTTTTAATCAATAAAAATGTGGTGCAACATCAAATGATGTGCGGTTGTATTGTTTAATGTAATTCAGGTCAAACATAATTTCAACCAACAGCAGGAATTAATAAATTTTCTTTTTCTGATTTGAGGTTTTAATTTACTCAGATGTCAACTGTCTGTATATTGCAGTTCTGAGAAAATCATGCCTAGTAAGGCATGGAAGCAGTTTATTTTTGAAACAATGATTATTATCAAGACAAACTTACTAGGGGCAGCAAAGTGTCAATGTTTCACTGCATAAGATATTTCCTCTGATTTTATGCAGAGATGGAGAGCTAAATTGTATTGAAAATGATGTGTGATATTATGTCATTTTTGTTTGAGCAAACATGCTCCAATGATTTGAACGTGCCTGCGTCTGCAGGACAATCTTCCTTCAATGCAGTCTTATCCCTCACTCATTAAATATTGATATTGGTTTAGCCCAATGCCCCTCCTCTTCTGGCTCTTGCTGGACTCTGAAGCCTCAGAATTAACAGATAGCCTGAGAGGTTTGGGCTCAGCTGGGCAAAGCCCTTCTGGAAACTTCCCTAGAGTAATAAAGGCACACCACAGTCACAGTGGAGGGTATGAGAGAGCCCTACAAGAAACAATTACTGCATGCTAATGATGGGATCCTAACCAGACCTGAAAGGCTGTTATGTCAATTTCCTGTGCAGGGATTTCTCAACAAGTATGTTCCATGCTCCGAAGTTAAGCGAGTCCGTGGAAAGTTGTGTGAATCTCCTGTGGGCATTAATGCAGGGCTGGATATTTACAGCATCTTAAGGGTTTAATAGGCTGCCTGATGGTAAACCACAGAATTCCTCAAACATTTGCCTTTATTAAACATTTATCATCCATTGCTTGGTGTTGAGATGAGGTTTTGAGACAGACTTGTAAGCAGGAGAGTTGCCCCACAGAGCCTAATGGCAGAAGTCCTGCACCTCATTGCTTGGGCTGGTCCAGCGTCTTATTATACATCTAGAATACGATCCAGTCCCTGTATGAAAGTTTATGAACCTCTGTCCACCCTGAAGTCTTGTTTTAGGGTCATTATGCTCACTTCCGTTAGCAGCCATTAGTAATTTTTCCCTTGTTGATAGACAGACCATTACTCGGGGATTAGTAAAGCCACGCTCATGGCTCCTTCTGACTCCCATCTCACTCATCCCTGCTGTCAATCTGCTGCCATTTTGAAGTACTTGGAGCATTCCTCGCACTGTCTTTCATCCTGGCCGATAGCCTCACACCTTGATCCCATGACAGAACCTCAAAAACAAACCTGATGGCATCAGAGGTGTGATTAGGATGCCTAATGATTTGTTGAGCAAATACAGGATTATTTTCTAATTGGGCTTATTAGTATCACAGTGTGTTTAGCACCTGCCTGCTGCCTGAGGTTAACAGATGTCCCCCACCAAAAAAAAAGGGGAAAAATCCTGCAGTAAATCAAAGGTACAAATTCTCTTGAAAGCCAAGGAATCCTTCTGTAACATTTAACCTGGTCTGTAGGCATGCTGTAACAAAATGGCACAAAACATTAACAATAAATTATGCAGTACCTGCCAAAACAAATGCCACGGCTGTGACCTTAATGGATAACCACAGACATAGCTTTTGCCTTCACTTTATTTCCGGGAGAACTCAACAATATTTTGTTTTAGTATAGCATTACCTTAATGTGATAATCTATTGCTTGCAAGAAAAAGCCACAGATAAAATCTCTCCTTCCCTTCTACCCATTCTTTTGCTAAATGTGGCTAAAGATAATTTTCACTAATAGTGATTATTTATGATGGGAGGAAGGAACAATGTCAATTGTGATTACTTTAATGATCAATATTTGGAAACCAAGAAACAAACGTGCAACAATCCTGTTGTTTTCGTATTTTGCCTTGACCTGTCGATTGTTCATCGCCTAAAATTAACCCTACATTCTAAGCAGGGATCAGAATGAAATGTCAAAACTATTTGTAGGGTTTTTGTAGAACACTTCTTGTTAAAACTGCGGTGGAAATATCTGTGCTTGTATAATTTTTGCATTTACACTGCCCGGCCAAAAAAAAGTCGCACACTCAAATATTTAGTTGGAACCCCTGGAGCTTTGATTACAATGCATATTTGTCTTGTCATTGTTTTAACAACTATATGAAATGGCAGAAAATTTATTTTCGCTCAGAAATGCCATAATTTTTGGCCGAGATCTCGTCTTCTCAACATAACGGTTGAACCACTCGGTGGTCTTTCGAGAAAACATCCCAATAACTTTTAATGTGTTTAAGTTCAGGACATTGTGGTGGTAAATTTGTTTGTGAAAATGATTCCTCATACTTGTTTTTGTCATTCATGGTTTTCTTTGATAAATACAGGCCAACAACTTGCCCGTTCTGAAATACTGCAACATCTTTTCCACCATCAAGGGATGTGTCTTCCGACATGATTTTTTAAGAAATGAGTCGCGACGCGCTTCAAAAGTCAGAATAAAAATGATTATTGCCAGCTGAAACATATTAATAACCCCAATAATGATCCAATTATCGAATGTGTTTATTAATTTCCAAACAGTGACTTTTTGGCTGGGCAGTGTATATATTTCATTTAATAATAACACATTAGTTAATCTCTTAATTACCCTTTGATTGTTTACAACAAAGCTTGGCCTAAAAAAGTCAGCTGATAACGCAATGATTAAACCATCATAACTCCTACACAGTTTGACTGGGAGAATTTCACACAATTGACGACCACAAAGGAAAAACGATCCACTCCGGAATTTCTTGTCCGAATTTGCATGTATATTTTATATTTGATATATTATTATAATATTTATAATAATATATAATAATATTAAATATTATTTCAACAGAGTTCCCACCTTACACAGAGCAAATATTTCTCTCACAAATAACCACAGGCATTCAACATTGGATTCGCCACCATTTTTAGTATCATAAAATGACTTGGATAACTCTCATTCCACAAAAAAGGAACAAATTTGACATTTACCTAATCCCACGAGTTATACGAGAGTACCTTCTTATTTGTCAAAATTTGACAAATTTATTTGCAAAGGGAATGGCTTATCACAAATTGTTAATATGATCACATCCATTTACAACGTCATTTTCAGAAAATTTGGGATGTTGAGTGATAGGTAAATAAAAACAAACAGCAATGACGGGAAATTCATTTAAACTCTATCATAAATAGAAATTAGTACAAAGACAACAGGCTCTAAATTCGTAGACCAGGTGCAGGAGCAACGAATGAGGGGAGCGCCGTGCCAATAGGGTGTATCCAGGCGTATTTTGCAATTTCGTGCCCAGTGCAGCCCGGCACATGTACTCCTCTGTCCCACCGCTGTCCCTCCTGCCGGCGCAAGTGGCAGAGAGGGAGGAGAGAAGGTGTCAGTGGGTTTACCCTAACCCTAGCCGAGACAAATCTTCACCAATCAAATGAGCTCCTCTCCTCACCTTTAACATTGGAATAAAGAAGCCTCTGTCCTATATCTGCATGATGCGTTAATGTTGCATTTTACTTTACTGCTTCAGGCTTGTTTCTGCTCAGCTTACGTCTATATTAAGCATTACGAATATGAGATAGCTGGCTAGCTAGGGAATTCACGAATTATACACATTAGCGAACTTGAATGAAATTTCAAAAAGAAACTATATCAGATCATTCAAATTCATGAAGTTGGAATGAAATACGATGGTTGCTCATTTATATCTTCTGCCAGCACCATTGGGAAGAGAAATGATGGATAGCGTGTTCCTATTATTACACCCTGTTGCTGCTTAAAATTTTGGGATTAACATGCATCAACAGCAATGCAAGATATGTTACACATTTATTTTCAATATGTGATCTTAACTCAGTACTAGATTATAGCAATCAGGCTGTATTCCTTTCCCCCACTAAAAACAATAAAAGACAAGTGACAATAACAGTATTAAGCCGCTTACACACTGGGCGCGAAACAAATTTTTCGCAGGACAGATTACATTCAAAGTCAATGCAAAGACACGAATACACATGTGAATGTATTCAGTCGTGCGAAAAATTTGTTTCGCCTCCAGTGTGAAAGCAGCTAAGGACACATACCCACATAGCCTACACACGCACTCACGTGCCCACATGCACATCTCTCTCTCTCTCTCTCTCTCTCTTTGATCTGACATCAGGACAATCAATATAGATACTATAATTTATGAGCTGATTCAGATGGTTACATTAAATAGTGGTTGCTGTAATTATTTATTGCAATGAAATGTGCCTGACATTCTGGAAACCTGCCTGTGAGGTTTCGGTAATGTGTGGGCACTGTGCGCCGGTCAGCCAAATTACCACTGCACAGAAAGTAAACCCGGTTGGAGCTGGCGAGCTCCCTGCGCACTTACAGTGGACACTTTATTCATGACATTGTCACTGCGTCATGATGAATATGTGACACCTCCCCCTACTACCCCGCCAAACCCATCTCAATGCACGTCCGTCTACCAAATTGCCAAAGTGGCTGAGCACGGTGTTGCACTGCACTAAATTACCACTGCACGGGCTGCATCAGACGAAATTACCATTGCAATGCTACGCCACGCTGTGCCACCCTGCGCTGCGCTAAACGTTGAAACTGAGAAATTTTATTGTTTTTGAAAAATATGTGCTCATTTTGAGTTTGATGCCAGCAACATATTTTAAAAATTTGGGACTGGGACATGTTCACCACTGTGTTTAATCATCTGTTCTTTTAACAACACCCTGTAAGTGTTTTAGAACTGAGGAGAGCAATTACTGTAGTTTTGGAAGCAAAATGTTTCCTCATTCTTGCTTGATTTTAGATTTCAGCTTCTCAACATTTTTCAGACTCTTTTTGCGCTGGCTGGTCTTCCTGGGACGTCCTTTCCTGGCTGCATTGGCTATGCGTTCAGACTGTTTGTACTTCTTGATGATGTAATGCACGGTCGTGTGGTGTAACGATAGTCGAGTTCCAATTTTTCTGGTGCTTTGGCCTTCTTTATGTAGCTGAAAGATTTGCTCCCGCATTCAACGGGGTATCTCGCCTGTCTTAGCCATATATCACAGGAATACATTATGGGCATGGTCAGGCCATTTACATGGGCCAGTCTGTGCACAGAGGGAGTGTCCAGTATGGTCACGCTTGACCAAATCAGACCAAGTGAGTCAACCATGTCCTGTAAACATCTTGAGTCAATTTTAGGTGAGTATTATAAGTTTTGTGACTCACCAATGGAACTGTACAGATACTTATTGGGTCAGATAATCGCCTTTCTGACCAAATATGCCATTTTGACATTAAACATTTGTTTAAAACATATTGATTATCAAATATTTTAATCACTTTTACACACAATAGCAAGCATTTAGCCGAATATACAAAAGCTGTTATGTAGTCGAATTTTCAAGTAGTGTACAAATACTTATTGGAGCCACTGTACATTTTACTCAGCATCCCAACATTTTTGGGAAAAGAGTTATATGAGGAAATATTGAAAAACTCACAGCCACATCAAACAGTTCAGCATATACAGAAGGGTTTAGCACTTAATGATAATTATGACCAGTGAATTCAACCAAGGTCTTTTAATAATAACTTTACTTAAGAAATGTGAGGAGATATTCGGGCGAATGTTGTAAATAAGTTTTATTGAGAGGGATATAGCTCTCATAGATAGCTTATATTTCTTACAGAGCAATGGTTGTAAATATGATTTTACTGTTGATCTTATGGCCCTGGTAGGGAGGTGCTTGAACTCCACAAACAAAAGACCAGACATGGAAACAATGATACTGTTATGATTCTGCCCTTTCGTGTGTTGTCCCGTGCGTCTTTGTGCTTGTGATTTACTTTCGTCTCGTTTATTTTCCAGCCGGCTGATGATCCGCTTCCAATCTGCCGTCATTGGTGTCGTGTGACTGCCTTCAGCATGCCTGTGTCCCGTCGTCCAATCACCTTTCTACTTTCGGTTTGGCTTTGGTATTTCATTCATTGCTTCCAGCTGCACTTAATTCCGGGTCTCGCTAAACTGAGTGAATGCGTTCTCTGATAGGACATTACTAACCCGTACTAATCTTCACGTATTTAAGGGTGATTGTAAATACTTCGTCACTTAGTATTAACCTTGATTAACTCATTTAGCGAACGTATGTGTTTCTGGCTTTCGTGATTTCAATCTGAGCTTTCTGAGTAACTGCATTTAAAACTGTGCCTTTCCTTTCGCTTTTCTTGCGGTGCTTTTTACTTGTCACGTTTAGATTGCCTTAATCTAAACTGTCTAGTTTGATTGATGGTCTCCGCGTCTCGTCTCGAGTCATTATTGTATACCCGGTCCTCGTGTGATTGTTTATTAATCCCATGTGTTTCTGTTTCAGTGTGATTGCTTTCCGAGTCCCCGCCTCCTCTCGAGATTTTAAAAGCTCCAGTTTTCTGCGCGATTGTTAGACGGATCCTCCGTATTGTCGGTGTGTTACATGGTGAAGTCTCAGCTCTTTGTGCGTTCTGAGTGTCTCCCGTGTATGGTTCCCGAGTCTTCCTGTTTGCTGCGTTCTAGTCTTGTCTGCCCCGTGTTAAAGTCTCCCAGTGTATCCGTCAGTTTAGTTAGGTTCAGTTTTTGTTTTATTAGTTTATCCTCTCTTGGAGAGTGTACTTCTGTTCCCCCCTGCCTTTGGCAGTGTACCTTAGTTCTCCCTATTGTTCAGTGCTTGAGCACGGTGTTTTATTTCTGGCGTGTCTGCCAACCCTTTCTCCTAGTGTTTTTTGTGTTTAATAAATTCTTCTGCCTCCTGCATCTGGTGTTCCCCGGACCTCTCCTTACAGATACTTCAATAAAGAGAAACAAAGCAAATGAAGAAAAGACAATTGTTTACTATACAGATGACAGAGATAAAATCTTCACGTAAAAAGGCTATAAGGTGATTTCTGATCCAGGGGCTTTGGCCAAGCAGCTCCATCCTAATTCTGTTGGGGGTAGTGGCTGATGACTTCGGCCATGTACACACGTAGCCCGGTATTTTTAAAAAACGAATATTTCCCCCCTCCGTTTATAAAAAAAATGTATCCACACATGACCGAACATCTGCGTTTTCAATAAGCCTCCAAATCTGTAGATGGCATTATTTCCCCAAATCCTACCCAATCACATCAGAATAACCCTCTGTTGGCGTCACACCAACCGCAATGTTGTCCGTCGCCTGTGCTCTTGGAGCAGTAGTTGGGCTTCTAAAATGAAACATGTATAATGCGCCTGCACAATAATTAATGCTATCACAGCTTTAAAGGCACTACTCCGATCCATTACTCTTTGTCCATGCTTCTGCTCTGGCTTCTGCAGTAAACAAGGGTCGCACGTTTGATGTCAGAGCAGGTTTGTTGTCATTTTGGCGCAGGTTGTGACGTTCGAAAACCCAAAACTCCGGTTATCTCTGTCTACACGCAAATGCATGAACAGAGTTTTCAAAAATCTTCACTTTGCCCGGAGTTTTTTAAACATTCGTTTTTGATGCGTTGTCAAGTGGATGACAGGTCAAAACGTAGGAAAATATCTTCGATTTAGTAAATACCCGGCTACGTGTGGCAAGGTCTTCAGATGACACAAAAAGCTGATAGGCTGAAGAAGTGGTGTCACTGAAGAATCTGCAAAAGTGAGGTGGTGAGAGGCAGGTGGAGGAATGCACATGACAGCGGTATGAAGCACTAAAGCAGTGGTCACCAACTTCGTACCTGGAGGGCCACTATCCAGTAGGTTTTGCTCTACCTGCTGTTCAGCACACCTGATTTAACTAATTAGCTACTTAACAAGCTGGGCAATTGAGTGGCTAATTAGTTGAATCAGGTGTGCTTAGCAGCAGGTAGAGCAGAAACCTACAGGATAGTGGCCCTCCAGGAACAGAGTTGGTGACCACTGCACTAAAGCCTGAAGAGGGACATTTAGGAAGACAACAGGGAGATGATAAGTGAGCGGTGGATGTGTGTCTTTGTGCCATTGGACAGACGTGAACAGCTGATTAACAGATAGGCAACAAATGACAAAAAAAAACCTGAATAAATGTGTGGACAAACATAACAAATGCAGATGTTTCTGTTAATTTTCCTGCCACAGTTTGGGCCCAACCATCCCCTGAAAGGTGGAAGGGTCACTGCAAGTCAATGTGGAGCTCGAGGAAACCAAAAGAAAAGGGAAATAAACCAAAGATTCCCTTGCTCACTAACACTAAACCTGTAATGCAGTTAAGTCCTTGACAATACTATTTCAAGAGACCTTACCGGCTAAAGCACCATAGAAACACTGACACTCTAGCAACGAGAGCGAGGCAGAACAGGAGCTTAAATAGAGTCCGGGTAACACCCTCAATTAATGCCAGCTGGCCCAGGAATCTCAATACCTCCAAACCATGACAATTCCTCATGGAACTGCATGCAGCCATTTAGTCACAGTTGCTGGGCTTTGGTGACTTTTTGTGGACTGTATGTTTGTTGGTTGATTGATGTTTGTAGTTTTTCAGTTGGAACTTTTCCACATTGATGGACGCTACCCATTTCTGTGGAGCCCAGGAAGTGCCATAACATGAAAAAACTATATTGTGGCCACAACGAGCTATATCTTGCGGCCACAAAATATATATATATATATATATATATCTTAAAGTTATAAGGCATGAGGTACACTACTTATTTAAACTGGAGAGCAGCCCCTGCATTACCAAGAAGTCATTTTCCACCAAAGTCCAGTTTCCTGTAGTTATTTTCATTCACTTATGAACACTGAGTGACAAAAAATCAAAAATTGGAAATAAATGTCAAATTATGGAAGTCTTTTGTTGATTAGCAACAGCAGGTATAAGGGAAATTACATTTATCTGGAGTACATCCATTTCCTCAAAATATCTTATAAAAAATATGTGAAAATCTTTACCCATTGACATTATAGAGCAGTTGTATGGGTTCATCTCTGAGCACCAATGTTGTGCACAGAGTTCAAGAATTGTTGACTGCACTCAGGTGCGAAGATGGATCTGGTATTCATTATGCCTTTGTGGCACAGCAGGAAGGCACAGCAAACACAATACAAAAGAACACGGAATCAATGCTCCAGGATAATAATATTAATAATTGATACAACAAGCACTACAGCTAAAGTATGATGCATTACAAATAGAAAGAAACACGGAATCGAGGTTCCCGGATATTAATTACAGCATCTAACATTAACAGTAACAGTACAGAAGTTAAAGTTAGTAAAACATGCAAATGCAGGAAATACGTATAAACAAGACTAGAACATGGAATCGAGGTCCCAGGATATTAATTACAGGATTGGACATAAATAGTAACAGTGCAGAAGTTAAAATTAGTGATACACGCGAATGCGGGAGATAAGTCTGAAGACGAGAGAGTAAACACAGGCTTGTGAGGCTTTCGCCGTTTACGAGACTTCGCCCCGAATGAGTGCGAAAATCTGACTAACAGGGCACTCACAGCATATTCATTCATGATATTAATATTGGGTAGCAATATTCGAAACCCCCAATAATAAAACCCCCCAAAATATAACTCCTTTTAAAATCGCACTGGCAAATAAAAAGGCAAAAAAGTGGAGGTTGGATACGGAATGATCCAACCAAGAATGCAGTCTGGGTCTTAATAGGCTGGTGTTTAAAGACGACGAGGGCGTGGCCTTACAGCAGTTTATCAAAACCATAAAAAGCCCAGTATCTCAGAAACTACAAAAACCAGGAATATTTTTCAATGCTGTTGTAAACTAGGGAAGTACACCTTAACCACAAACCAGTTTGCGTAAACCAAAGTCCCATACGTGGAATTTACTTTCAGAAATGCATATCCATAGAATGTAATAAATAAATAAATGAATAAATAAATAAATTAAATTGAATTAAGAGTGGTAGCTTGCAATCAGGTTGTACAACCCAAATTCCAAAATATTGTAAAATGTAAATAAAAACAGAATGTAATTCAAAACAGAATGCAAAATCTCATAAATTGACATTTAATTCACAAAAGAAAATAAGCAACATGTCAGATGTTAAAATTGTGAGACATTTTACTAATCCTGCTCTTACTTTTGCAGTTAAACTTAGCCTCATGTTTTACACTCAATTTCTTAGGAAGAGATTTCACCAAGTGTTTTATTGTTCTCCAATTACGATTACCATTATTCATTAAATTTTCCCCAAACCATTTCTTCCATAAAGTTGACAGACCACAACCATCATTCTGGGTTTTAATGTTGCGTTGGACAGTGGATCCAAATCCAGAGATTTCTGCAATCTCCTTGACTGTTTTTGTTGCTTGATGCAGGCCAATAATTTGCCCCTCTTTTATCACAGCAACATCTTTTTCATGACCATGGTTATTCAGGAAATTAGAGGCTACACTCTCCAGTGATCAGAGTTAATAGAATTGTTGCAAGCTGAAACATAGTAATCACTGGAATGACGATTCAAGCATAGGCTCGTGAATGTTTGCTAAATGAAATACAAGTGCCAACTTTTTTGTGCTGGGAAGTGTAGTCTTTGATAAAATTGCTGCGGAGAACTTCATAATACACCCTAAACCGCAGTGTATGAATGTTTCAACAAACTTAGGACAAAAATTTGGAAAACTGTAAAGCCTTAGCATGAAAAGTTGCCATAAAATAAAGTTTCAAAGTTTTGAACTTCACGTTTGCAGTAGCAACACCTTAGGGAGAATCTAATTCCATACTTCAGCTTATGTCATTTCGGTCTAGACCGGACAAGCTGTGCTAAGTTTGATTTATTTTTATGCATGCACAGTAAACCCTGATAGTGTGGTGATCTCAAATGTTTTGTGAAAACTGATTACCTCAAGAAATGGAGTATGCCAACTAAATGATTTTGTGTTCACAGCACAAAAAAGCTTTACCTTATTTTCTTTAAGTTCCTTCTATACAATGCAATTAAGTTGGCCAACACAATGTTTTTGAGGTAATCGGTTTCCAAAAAACATTTGAGTTCACCACACTATCAGGGCTTACAGTGTGGAAGGGCAGTTTTAGTAAAAGAGAATAATTCAGTCAAAATTGATTCCATCCATCCATCCATCCATCTTCTTCCGCTTATCCAGGACCGGGTTGCGGGGGCAGCAGTCTAAGCAAGGATGCCCAGACTTCCCTCTCCCTGGACACTTCCTCCAGTTCTTCTGGGGTTTCCCGAATCGTTCTCAGGCCGGCCGAGCGACATAGTCCCTTCAGTGTGTCCTGGGTCTTCCCCGGGGCCTCCTCCCTGTGGGGCATACCCGGAACACCTTCCCAGGAAGGCGTCCAGGGGGCATCCAATATAGATGCCTGAGCCACCCCAGCTGGCTCCTCTCGACTTGGAGGAGCAGCAGCTCTACTCTGACCTCCTCCTAGGTGACAGAGCTCCTTACCCTATCTCTAAGGGAGCGCCCCACCACCTTGCGGAGGAAACCCATTTCAGCCGCTTGTATCCGAGATCTTGTTCTTTCGGTCATGGCCCAAAGTTCCTGACCATAGGTGAGGGTAGGAACGTAGATTGACTGGTGAATTGAGAGCTTTGCCTTTTGGCTCAGCTCCTTCATCACCACAACAGATCGGTACAATGACCGCATTACTGCTGCCGCTGCACTGATCCGTCCCTCAGTCTCAAGCTCCATCCTTCCCTGACTCGTGAACAAGACCCCAAGATACTGAAACTCCTCCACTTGAGGCAGGAGCTCTCCTCCAACCCGGAGGGGGCTAGCCACCTTTTTCCGGTGGAGAACCATAGCCTCGGACTTGGAGGTGCTGATTCTCATCCCAGCCACTTTGCACTAGGCTGCAAACCACCCCAGTGCATGCTGAAGGTCCTAGTCCTTGCATCGCCACCTTATCGTGGTGGAGGGGTTTGAGTACCCGGAAGATTCATATGAGCTATGTTGTCTGGGGCATATTGCCCTTGGTAGGGTCTCCCAGGGCAAACAGGTTCTAGGTGACAGGTCAGACTAAGAGTGGTTCCACAACCCCGAATGAAGGAATTTATATCAAGGATGTTCACGTCGCCCGGATTAGCATCACCGGTACCCCACCCTGGAGCCAGGCCTGGGGTTGGGGCTGGCAGGTGAGCACCTGGTGGCCGGGTCTCCACCCACAGGACCCATTCCCATTGGCCCATCACCCGCGGGAGGGTACAGAAGGGGTCGATGCCATGTGCTTTGGGTGGCAGTCATGGGCGGGGGCCCCGACGACCCAATCCCTGGACACTGAATCTGGTTATCAGGACATGGAATGTCACCTCACTGGGGGCGAAGGAGCCTGAGCTTGTGCGGAAGGCTGAGCGGTACCGGCGAGAGATAGTCGGGTTCACCTCCACACACAGTCTGGGTTCTGGAACCCAACTCCTCGAGAGAGGCTGGACTCATTTGTTGGAGTTTTCCCTGGTGAACGAGAGGGTCGCTGCCCTGCACCTTCGGGTCGGAGACAGGTAACTTACTGTCTTTTCGGCTTATGGGCCGAATGGCAGTGCAGAGTTCCCGGCCTTCTTGGAGTCCCTGGGTGGGGTACTGGAAATTGCTCCAACTGGGGACTCCATCGTTCTGCTGGGGGACTTCAACGCCATTGTGGGCAGCGACAGTGTTACCTAGAGGGGTGTGATTGGGAGAAACGGTCTCCCCGACCTGAACCCGAGTGGTGTTCTTTTATTGGACTTCTGCGCTAGTCACGGTTTGTCCATACAGAACACCATGTTCAAATATAAGGACGTCCATCAGTGCAAGTAGCACGAGGACGCCCTAGGCCGGAGGTCAATGATCGACTTTGTGGTTGTGTCATCTGACCTTCAGCCGTATGTCTTGGACACTCAGGTGAAGAGAGGGGCTGAGCTGTCCACTGATCACCACCTGGTGGTGAGTTGGATCCGCTGGCAGAGGAGAAAGCTGGACAGACTTGGCAGGCCTAAACATGTTGTGAGGGTCTGTTGGGAATGTCTGGCGGAACCCTTTGTCTGAGGGTATTCAACTCTCACCTCTAGGAGAGCTTTGACCAGATCCCAAGGGAGGCTGGAGACATTGAGTCTGAATGGACCATTTTCTCCACCTCCATTGTTGATGCGGCCGTCCAGAGCTGTGGCCGTAAGGTTTCCGGCACCAGTTGCGGCAGCAATCCCCGAACCCGGTGGTGGACACCGGAAGTAAAGGATGCCGTCAAGCTGAATAAGGAATCCTATCGAGCTTGGTTGGCTCATGGGACTCCTGAGGCAGCTGACAGGTACCCGCAGGCTAAGCGTGCCGCAGCCCACAGCCATGGGGGAGGATTATGGGTCGGCCCCGAAGAGATTCTGGCAAACCGTGTGGTGCCTCAGAAGGGGAAAGCAGTGCCCTGCCAACACTGTTTACAGTGGAGGTGGGGAGCTGTTGACTTCGACTGGGGGGGATGACACTCCTCAGCCTCCCTGGTAAAGCCTATTCCAGGGTGCTGGAAAGGAGAATTCGGCCGATAGTCGAACCTCGGATTCAGGAGGAACCATGCAAAATTGATGCCTCCAACTTAAACCTTATCGGGCAGCATTTTGGACATGCCTGAAGTTGGGTAAAGTAACTGCGCCTCCAGTCAATCATAGGTGTCAGAAGGTAATTGCACACAGCCTGCCTAACTAACTAACTTGATAAATAAACACAAGATGCCCTTTACTGATGACAGATGCAATTTTGAATAAAAACCCTATTGTAACAAAAAGGGATGACAAGAAGATGAAAGAAATTTGTATCTTGTACCCTAAAATTTGTAATTGTTTATTTTTTGGAGCTTGAGCAATAGTAAAAACAGAACATTCATCAATAATTTTCAGCATAATCAATCCTACGTGTCATATACTGGCAACTGCATCTTCATTGCATCACTATAGGCTTGAACTTAGAATTTTTGCTGAAAATCAAACTGATGTAAAAAACGTCAAATTTTGTGGAAAAAAAAATTTAAATTTGCCATAACTACTCTAATGGTGATGTTAATCATTTTGTTTTGAAAACCTGAGTTTTAAAGATGCTTTAGTTACTTAGTGGACAATGTACTGCGTGGAGCAAAACTCAAAATTTTGTTAATAATTCAGTTTTTAGATAAAATCAAGAAATTTGGTGCAGTGAGCGATTTATCATTCCAAAATATATAAAGTAGATAACATGTTTATCAAGAAATAAATTACAGTATAAGTGGACAGTAGCATGAACAGTCAGGTATTTTTCTGCACACTGGACTCAAATTTTGATTAAATGAAAATTCCTCAAAAAGTTCTGAAGAGGACAATCTGAAGATGCTTTGTGGCCATTTTGAATAATTTGAAGAAAATTTGTAGGACTAGTATCATTTAATAAGTTTTACAGTTTTTGATAAAAATGCTGTGATGGACTTCATAATTTGCTCTATGCTGTAGGAACGCTTCCACTAACATGGGGCTGTATTATAGTGAAACTTCTAAAGCTGTAGGGTAGCATACATACTTGAATTTTTTTTGTGATTCTTCAAGGCTTTGAAATTTACACACTTGCTGTGGCCCAAGTAAAACCCACAAAAATAATTACAGCCCGCAAAATCTGCAGCTTTAAATTTTTCATCTATTTTTTACTTTACCTTCAATCAAACGTAACAAATCCCTACAAATTTAATAATTATTGCATTTGTGGTAAATTTCTTTGTTACAGCATCTTATGTAATAATCACCACCAAATGTAATAACGACAGTTGCAATCAAAATTATTCAACCCCCATTGCAAATTGGGTTTAATATCAAAATTTACAACCTTTCAGCTGTTTGTGATAAACAGATTAAACAAGAACATTTTAAATAGTTCAACACTACTAATATTACAAGTGGTTTCTCCAAATTTAACACAAAATTCAATTTTAAATGACTACTGCAGTCTCAAAATTATTCAATCCCCTGAATAGAATCCGCCTTTAGAGCATATTTGCAAATCAGGTGTTTTCTAAAGCATACCTAATGCAGCTAATCAAGAGCTTAATTAGTTGCATCAAGTTTGCTTGAGATAGAACACATCAAACATTAGCACTCGCTAGGGGTTTGTTGACAGTGACATTTGAATGCATATTAGAAATATGACTGTCAAAAGAACTGCCCAAAAAGCTAATAGAGGAGATCACTGCCTGCCACAAACAAGGAAAAGGTTACAAAAAGGTAGCACTGACACTGAATTTTCATAAAGCTATAGTTAAAAAAGCATGATTCACAATTAAAGGAAGAGTTGCTACAGTACCAAGATGTGGCAGAAAGAGGATGCTATCAACGGCTGTCACCAGATTCCTGAGGAGACGGGTGGTCAAAAACCCTCGACCCACAGCAAGACTGGGAGGCAGGAAGCAATGAGGTTTCATTTTGAACAGTATGGCGTATACTAAACGATGAAGGTCGATAAGACATACACCACGACTGATCAAAAAGCACAAGCTCCAATATGCTCAAAACCACATAGATAAGCCACACAAGTTTGGGGATACAGTTCTGTGGAGTGAAGAAACAAAACTGGAATATTTCAGGCATATGAATCAGTGGTATGTCTGCAGGAGGAATAAAGAAGCATATGCTGAAAAGTACCCCTACAGTGAAGAATTGTGGGGGCTTTTTGATGCTCTGCGACTGCTTGCTTCCTCTGGTGCTAGAAATCTACAAAGAGATGGATTTAGTCAAGTACAAGTACATGAAATGTCATGCGGTCAGTAGGGAAGCTGACACTTAGGCATCATAGGACCTTACAAAAGCACTATAATCCAAAGCATTCCTCAAAATCCACCAAGGCTTAGTTTCAGAAGAAGTCTGGGAAGATTCTAGAGTGCCCATCACAGTCGCCTCACTTTAACCCCATAAAAAATCTATGTTCAGATTTGAAGAAAACAGTCGCAGCATGCAAACCCAAGAATTTTGGTGAACTAGAGGCCATTGTTCATGAGGACTGGGCTAAGATTTCTTGGGAATGCTGCCAGAAGCTGTTGTCTGCCTATGGCTCACATCTCTAGCAGGTCATAGTGGCAAAAGGGCTTTCTACCAAGTAGCCTATTAAAACCTCTTAAACTCCAGGGTCCCACAATTGGGGGACCCTGAGACTCACCGCAGCAAAATACCTACAACGCCGTGCTAATTAAGTAGCAATATAGTCATATTACACATCAAATGAAACAGGAGAGCCTCTGCTACAAGCACATATAAGTCATTTTTACATACACCAAGCACAACTCAAACGCCAAGCATATTAATGTTCAGATATCAAAATCCGAGTAGCGTCAGAAAATCAACCCTCTCTCCACATTTCCATGTCTCCCTCTCTGATACTTCATGCTACACAAACAGAGATATACTCTATTCATTTTGGGTATGTCATTTTCAAACAGAAACCTAAAAAAGAGGCTGGGGCTTAAGAGGTTAAAGTAGAGATTCACAGGAAAAACTGAAATATGGCAATTTCGACATCAATGGAAAGCTTAGAACGCAAAGAATGCAACGTAATGTCATTCTGTCACATTATCGATACGAGAAAATGGAAACACGTACAAAACGACAGTATTTTCGTGAACACTTCCGTGATGCTAGGAATGACGCCTGTTTTGGGTGACGTCACGTATGGGTTTTGCAAGCTCGGCTCTGTGAATTTGCATGCGGTGCACGTCTCTCGCTAAGCTTTATATTTTGTAATTCAAGGTTCAAATAGTCTCGTACTTTACTTGAGATGGATAAATTATAAAGGAGAGACATTCTTCTGTCGTCTTTTTTTATTTGAACTCCTATTTTTCTATATTGAAGATTAACATGGACATCTAGGCTAAAAGATCTGACGGAAATCGTGTAAATACGGGGAAGGACTGATACCTTAATTTATTAGGATATTATTTCGATGATTAGACTTGATAAAAGTGACAACAAAACAAGAAAGGAAAATTTTTCGAATTTATTCTCTCTCTTAACTCGCGCAGGAATACATATTGTTCATGCACTTGCTGCTGCCTGTCGTCACATCTTTCTATTGCGTATACTGTAACAATCTAACGTTATGACATTTGCAAGGTTTTGTTTAGTTTTGGCCATCATGGAAGAGGAGGGACCAGAAGTTGAAGAAAGAACCATGGGAAGAGGTACAACAACCATTAAAAAAGCAATAAAAATTGAACTTCAGTGCATGAGAAGTACGGGTGGATGATTCAGGCTACTTTTGAGGTAGGCCTACGATTTTGTTCTAAATGGCATCGAACTTGTCTCTCCATATTTCTATGTCAGTCAATCACGATTATGAGAGTCCACTTGATCATGTTCATTAAATACTATATTTTTTTGTAGCCCAGAACATTGGCTTATCCAATGGTAGCATGACTCCAATAAAAACAAAATTTTCTTCAATAACTAAACTAGACAACGTGTACGTCTAAAGCGTATGGCCAGCACAGTGACCGGACTTTTTGCAGCAACCAAAACAAGCAGCTTATCTAATATGCATCGATGAAAGAAATCACCTTTATGCAACAGTAGCCTAAAAAAAATAAAGATTTAAACATGGGATTTAAAACAGTGAACAAGTGGGAGATCTGGAAGGAATCTATTAAGAGTTCTGACTCGTCAGGCTTTAAAAACAAAATTGAAAACAATTTTCTGTGTTCACTGTATTATAACTATGGAGCATCTGAGTACTTTCAGAGTACACAGTCCTGTGTGACATCTTGGAAAATGAGACAGTCGAAGAAGAACAACATTTGGAAAGCGAATATCAAGTAGCATGAAACTTTTTTCTATTGTTATATGGGTGCATACCTTCAACATATCATGAAATTGCCATAACGGACCAATTTTATGGGAACTTATTTTCTTTGAATTCCTTCTTCAAAGATGCTTGTCGTGAAGGGGTTGAATAATTTTGAGCCTGCAGTAGTCATTAAAAGTGGCATTTTGTGTTGAATTTGGAGAAGCCACTTGTAATATTTGTTGCGGTGAGCCATTTAAATTGTTCTTGTCTGATTGATTCATTGCAAACAACGGAAAGTTTGTAAATTTTGCTTGTAAACCTATAATGCCTACAAATGTAATAACATTTCCTTCTCGCCAAATGTAATAAGCATCGCCACCAATTGTAATAACTTCTCTTGTCTCCCAGATGTAACAATCAACGCAATTGTAATAACCTTCCAAGTGACGTATTATACCGCCTCTTCTATTCACTCACCTTTGCAATTCTGTGGTCCGACATGAAAATGGTGTTTGTTATATAGAGGGTGCCACCAATCCTTTAGACTAAATTAACTAGTTTTTGTAATTGGCATAATTCAATATATTTTTTAATTGATATACAACCCCAATTCAGAAATAGTTGGGACAAAGTGTAAATTGTGAATAAAATCAAAACGCAATGACTTTCAAATCACAACAGCCAGTATTTTATTCGCAATAGCAAATGTTGAAACTGAGAAATTTTACAGTTTTATCCACAGAATGAGCTCATTTCACATTTAATGGCTGCTACAGGTCTCAAAAAAGTTGGGACAGGGGCCTGTTTACTATGGTGAAGCATCCCCTCTTCTTTTTAACACAAAGTGGAGGTGTCTGGGCATTAAGGAGACAAGTTTCTTGAGTTTAGCCATTGGAATTTGATCCCACTCTTGTTTAATACAGGCTTCCAGCTGCAGTTTTGGGTCTCCTTTAATGGAGTTTTCGTTTCATTATGCACCAAATGTTCTCAATCGGTGAAAGATCAGGACTGCAGGCAGGCCAGTTCAGCACATGGACTCTTCTACTGCAAAGCCATGCTCTTGTAATGGTCGCAGTATGTGGCTTTGTGTTGTCCTGCTGAAATACACAAGGCCTTCCCTGGAATAGATGTCGTCTGGAGGGGAGCATATGTTGCTCTAAAGCCTTTATATACCTTTCAGCATTCGTGGTGCTTTTTAGAACATGCAAGTATCCAACACCATGTGCACTAATACATCCCCATGCAATCAGAAATGCTGGCTTTTGAACAGAATGCTGAAAACAGGAGGGGTGGTCTCTCTCCTCTATAGCCCGGAGGACACGATGTGCATGATTTCCGACAAGAATGTCAAATTTGGACTTGTCTGACCACAGGACACTTTGCCACTTTGCTACAGTCCATTTTAAATCAGCCTTGGCCCACAGAACACGGCCGTGCTTCTGGATCATGCTCAACAATGGCTTCCGTTTTGCATGATAGAGTTTTAGGTGGCATCTGTGGATGGCACGGCGGACTGTGTTTACAGACAGTGGTTTCTTGAAGTATTCCTGGACCCATTTAGTAAAGTCAATAACAGAATCATGCCGGTGAGTGATGCAGTGGCGTCTGAAGGCCTGAAGATCACGGGCATCCAGTAAAGGTCTTTGGCTTTGTCCCTCACGAACAGAGATTTTTCCAGTCTCTCTGAATCTTTTGATGATGTTATGCACTGTCGATGATGAGACCTTCAAAGCCTTTGCAATTTAGTGTCGAGGAACATTGTTTTTAAAGTATTCTACAATTTTTTTACGCCAGCCTTCACAGGTTGGAGAGCCTCTGGCCGTCTTTACTTCTGAGAGACTCAGCATCTCTAAGGCATCCCTTTAATAGCCAATCATGTTGCCAGTTAACTTAATTACTTGCTAAATGTTCTTTTGGCGGATTCTCTTATATATTAATAGCTTTTTCAGCCCTTTTTTGCCTGTGTCCCAACTTTTTTGAGACCTGTTGCTGCCAGATAATTTGAAATAAGCTAATTTTGTGGATAAAAATGTAAAATGTCTCAGTTTCAACATGAGAAATGTTATCTATGTTCTATTGTAAATAATATATTGGCTCATGTGATCTGAAAGTCATTGGTGGCCTAGCAGCGAAGGCAACCCTTGTGTTTGCAGCTTTTCAGACATATATATAAGCCTTTATTTAAACAGGTAAAATTGACCTATTTACAAGTGCGACCTGTATCAAACAGGACAAACAGAAAAATAATAACAAGACAAACTCAAAATGGTTACACTAAAACATAAAAACAGATACACAAATTTACAGTTAAGATACCTTACAAGGACATCATTCGTTGACCAGCACCTGTAGTCTTCCTAGCAGCAGCCCAAGACTGGTTCCTTTTGTGTAAAAGGGAAGACAACTCACTGAAAAACCAGGGGCTATTACGCCCCTTTACCGTGAAACGACAGAGAGGGGCATGTTTATTAATAAAATAACTAAAATTATCATAAAAATAATTCCAGGCCAGATCGATTTCACCAATCAAGAATATGCAATAGAATCTAAACTGATGCAGGTCATGGAGAAAAGCTTGCTCGCTAAAGTTATTTAAATTTCTTTTCTGAATGACACGGGGCTTGAAACTTGGAATTTTGCTTTCCCTGATTGCTCCAATTACAAAACCCAAAACCAGTGAAGTTGGCACGTTATGTAAATCGTAGATAAAAACGGAATACAATGATTTGCAAATCCTTTTCAACTTATATTCAATTGAATACACTGCAAAGACAAGATGTTTAATGTTCAAACTGAAAAACTTTTTTTTTTTTTGCAAATAATCATTAACTTAGAATTTAAAGGCAGCAACACATTGCAAAAAAGTTGGCACAGGGGCCTTTTTACCACTGTGTTACATCACCTTTCCTTTTAACGACACTCAGTAAATGTGTGGCAACTGAGGAGACCAATTTTTGAAGCTTTTTAGGTGGAACTCTTTCCCATTCTTGCTTGATGTACAGCTTAAGTTGTTCAATAGTCCGGGGTCTCCGTTGTCGCATTTTACGCTTCATAGTGCGCCACACATTTTCAATGGGAGACAGGTTTGGACTACAGGCAGCCCAGTCTAGTACCCGCACTCTTTTATTACGGAGCCATGCTGTTGTAACACGTGCAGAATGTGGCTTGGCATTGTCTTGCTGAAATAAGCAGGGGTGTCCATGAAAAAGACGTTGCTTGGATGGCAACATATGTTGCTCCAAAACCTGTATGTACCGTTCAGCATTAATGGTGCCTACACATATGTGTAAGTTGCCCATGCCTTGGGCACTAATACACCCCCATACCATCACAGATGCTGGCTTTTGAACTTTGTGCCTAACAGTCCGGATGGTTCTTTTCCTCTTTGGTCCGGAGGACACGACGTCCATAGTTTCCAAAAACAATTTGAAATGTGGACTCGTCAGACCACAGAACACTTTTCCACTTTGCATCAGTCCATCTAAGATAAGCTTGGGCCCAGCGAAGCCGGCGGCGTTTCTGGGTGCTGTTGATAAATGCCTTTCGCTTTGCATTGTAGAGTTTTAACTTGCACTTGCAGATGTAGCGACGAACTGTAGTTACTGACAGTGGTTTTCTGAAGTGTTCCTGAGCCCATGTGGTGATGTCCTTTACCCACTGATGTTGGTTTTTGATGCAGTACCGCCTGAGGGATCGAAGGTCATGGGCATTCAATGTTGGTTTTCAGCCCTGTCGCTTACTTGCAGTGATTTCTCCAGATTCTCTGAACCTTTTGACGATATTACGGACCGTAAATGATGAAATCCCTAAATTTCTTGCAATAGCTCGTTGAGGATGGTTATTTTTAAACTGTTCGACAATCAGCTCATGCATTTGTTCACTAAGTGGTGACCCTCGCCCCATCCATGTTTGTGAATGACTGAGTATTTCAGGGAAGCTGCTTTTATACTCAATCATGGCACCCACCTGTTCCCAATTAGCCCGTTCACCTGTGGGATGTTCCAAATAAGTGTTTGATGAGCATTCCTCAACTCTCTCAATCTTTTTTGCCACTTGTGCCAGCTTTTTTGAAAAATGTTGCAGGCATCAAATTCCAAATGAGCCAATATTTGCGAAAAATTACAAAGTTTACCTGTTCGAACATTAAGTAACTTGTCTTTGCAGTGTATTCAATTGAATATAGGTTGAAAAAGATTTGCAAATCATTGTATTCTGTTTTTATTTACGATTTACACAACGTGCCAACTTCACTGGTTTTGTACACAATGGTCACTAAGGTCATTAGCAAAGACACTAACTACTGAATAGTTATGGGGCCTATTAGTAATAAATAGATCAAGAAGGGAAGATTTATCTGGTCTTTTGGGATTAGGACAGGGAGGACCTTCAATGATATGAGTGAAATCAGAAGATAAACAAAGGGCTTTAAAATCATCTGATGCAGAAGAAAGCCAGTCCCAGTTCAGGTCCCCAATGAGGACTATTTCATTAAAGCGAAGCTGGAAAAAGTGCTGCATTGAGGCAGGCAGTGTATCTGAGGACGGTAATGGGGGCCAATAACAACCTACAACAGTTAGGTACTGACCTCCAGACAGATTTAATTTCAAGGCTAGAAGTTCGAATTGCTTAGTAGCAGATGTAGAAAGCAAGACCCGTACATCAAAAAATGACCAAACATAAATCGCCACGCCTCCCCCTTTCCGAGGACAATCAGAGCGATAGATGCGAAAACCATCAATAGCAACATCCTTATCAGATATGGACCTGGAAAGCCAGGTTCTTATTATTATTCCCCACTGCACGATTAGCGAGAAGTGGGGGATATAGCAATGGGCTCCCTCCGTCAATACGTACGTATGTACGTACGTATGTCTGTGCGGACACATAAAATTGAGGCGGCTGGGGATATTGCCATGTTAGTGGCAAACACTTGATATTATTATTATTGGTGGCCTGGCAGGGAAGCTGCGAAGGCAACTATTGTGTTTGCAGCTTTTCTTATGATTGGTGGCCTTGCAGTGGAGCTGTGAAGGCAAACATTGTGTTAGCAGCTTTTTTTATTTTTATGCTTCCGCTTTCTTCCGCCATTGAAGTCTAGAACCGTACCTGGTAAAATTTTATAAACTAGGCACACTTGTTCGGGACAGTACCCTGATCACTCACACCAATTTTCATGCCCCTTGCTAAGAAGCTCGAGCACCCCCAAAGGTCAAAATTTGACATACATTTACCTTCATAACTTCTGACCCGTTCATCTGATTTTGACAAGTGAGATACGTTTAGAATCCTTGGGCCAAGTTGAGTTCAACGCACCCAATGAGCTCATTTTCTGCCATATTGGATTTTTCCGCCATTTTGAATTTTAGCAAAAAACTTTCAAAAGTTTCACAGGTCACAAATTTTGTCCGATTTGAGCGAAACATGGTTCATAGACTCTGCAGACCAAGCCGCACAATCAATACTAAAAGCCGTTTTGATATTTAAAACAGTTTGCCCGTGACAGCCAATAAAATTTGGCAGTGAAGCTGCCAAGCAGGAAGTGAGGCCATATCTCAGCAACGTTTCAATGTATTAACCTCAAACTTAATATAGAGTCTCAGTACCTGCTTCTGGCAAGGCACAAAATATTCTGTCACATTTGAACTCTAGGGGGGGCAATAAATCGCAAAAATATGTTTTAGCTGATATCTCTTGATCTCTTTGGACTTAAAACTTTAATTTTAGTGTCTGCTGATGCTGTTGGACATTCCTTGGGAAATCCTAGAAGATTTTGTTTGTACTTTTCAGAAGTTGGTGGCCATTCTGAATTTTGTCCAAAAATCACAAATTTACAGAAAATACAACCCTGTATTTTGGTAAATGTTGAAATTTGGCACACTTAGGCCTGATAACAAATTTTGCTGGACGATAAATTGTCCCAAAATTTATTGCGATAAACGATAATATTGTCGTTTCGGCACCATTTTTCAAACATAATGATATTCTATAAAAATGCAAATTCACCCATTTTAAAGATCAATGAGCTCCTAGGTTTTAGTGATTTTTAGTGCCCTAAGTGTACTAAGAATTCAATAAAATTAAAAAAAAAAAAAATTATTATCCAATGTATATTCAAGCCAACAAACACATGTAATCTTTCATTTCTAAGTCAAGTCAAAATTAGTCACAAGCTCCAAGCTTGTAAAGAATTTAATCTGCCACTACTGCACTCAGATAAAAGTCAAATAACATCCATTAAATATAGCCAATACATCAATAAAATCATTGACTTCACATTCAACTCCAAAATCATATCACAAAGTCACATGCTTATGGGATTTTATGAATTTAGACTACCCTGAATGTACTGTGTAATACCAAAAATGAAAAATAAGAACATAATCACTGTAGATACACACCATTAATAAATCTTTTTTCTTTATCCAATCATCTGTAGAAACCGTCCATGAGTTCTGTGAGTATTTTCAGCTTCCAATTATTGACTAAAGACACAATCCTGATGGAACTCCTGGAGATATGCATTACATATTATGCATTACAAGTTTACCTAGTGAATAAGCCGAACGGCAACGGAAAACAGTGTCACTAACTAGCCACATTTGGCTATATTCGGTGTTCAGTGACGCTCCATTTACATGAAAAAACAAAAGTGAAACTAAGAGTAAGGGCTGAAGCACCTTTTATATTAGCGAATGATACCACTAACTTTTACCTTTTCGACGCGATAGAAAAGTTAGTGGTATCGCTCGCTAATATTGCTAAAGATCATGTATTAGCTGGGCAGCTGATGCAATAACCATGATTTAGCTTTGGAGCTAGACGGCCAGCTGCGTTAGCACTGATAACCCGTGTGTATGCTGGCCTCAGTAACCAACTAATTCAGCATTCACCGAAGTGAGAATGTAGGGTGATAATGCTTATTATTAAAGTGGGAAAGTGAGGACGGAAAATAAAGGTCCATCAGGTTCGTTGGTAAGCTTATGTAATGCAATGTTATGGTTTGACTGGCCACACCACCATTAATGGGAGCTGGCGAAGGTGCGTCAAAGAGCTAAGACGAGCACCCGCTCGCATTCCCGGGGGACACTTATACACACTGAACCGACCACGCAACTTACCAGCGGTGTACAGCATTTGTCTCGACGAGTTACATAAAGGGACGCAGCAGTGTTCAACCGTCAGCCACTCACGCTGCTGAAACTTGGGCTACAAGACTGCTTCATCTGCGCTCCACTAGCTGAATGGGCTACACAAAATATAGGTATACGGACTATTAATTATTATTACTATACTACAAGCTATCTGTCGTCTCGAATAGCCGCAATATCTAAGTCGTTTCTTTTCCGCAGTGTTGAAACTTGCCGCCGCAGCCCCTGCCCACACAGCATGACAGTAGACCGGTGTGCCTTAGCTGGCTAATTTGAAAAGGGAAGTTCTGTAGAACGCATCATGCATAAGATCAATTCAGTTATGGAAATACTAAAAGTCGGAATGCTGTGGGTATGAAATCGGATTTTCCTGACTGAAAAATCAGAGTTTTATTTATTTTTTTAATTTTGAAGATAAAAAGTGGAATTCTGCGAGGCAGCGGAAAAATCACATCCCTGAGACAAAGAGTGAGCGATTGACAAGACGGTTCACTCCAGGGAGGAGTAAGGAACCGCGAGTAATCAGTCAAGACCAATGCACTGGAATTAACTCTCTTGACATCCAGTGTCTTTGATAAATGAAAATTATCGACCCCAGAAAACTTATCGACCTAATTTTTTGTTATCGTTAGATTAATTGATTTATTGATTATCGCGACAGGCCTAGGCACACTCATTCAGAAATGTACTGTAATCAAGCAGACCAAATTGAATGCCCCTAGCTCAAAAACTCTAGCACTACCAACTACCTACATTCACCTTCATAACTTCTGACCCTTTCATTCGATTTCCAGAAATGAGGGACCAGTGGAATCCGTGGCTCCCACCAAGATTAATGTATCCTACATCATCTTTTGTGCCCAATTGCATTTTCCGCAATTTTGAATTTCAGCAAAAACCTTTCAAAAGTTTCACGGGTCACAAATTTTGTCCAATTTCAGTGAAACATGCTACATAGAATCTAAAGACTGATCCACTCAAACGATACTATAAGCCATTTCAATATTTAAAACCATTTGCCTATAACAGCCTATGAAATTTGGCTGCGAAGCCACCAAACTGGTTGTGAGGCCATCTCTTAGCAACGCTTAGACGGATCAACACCAAACTTGGTAATTAGTCTGAAGCTCTGCCCGTGGTGAGGCCTAAAAAATATGGCGACTTTTGTCCTCTGGAGGGCACTATAAATGGAAAAAACATGTTTTAGCAGATATCTCTTGATCTTTTTGGAAAAAAGGCTAAATTCTATTGTCTTCTGATGCTGTTGGACATCCCTAGGCTTTCCTAGAATTCTGTGTAAAAATGCACCAGAGTTTGGTGGCCATTTTGAATTTTGTCCAAAATGCGTTTAAATTTACAGAAATTACAAAGTTTGTCCGATCATTATGAAACTTGCCAAGCATGATTTGCAGACCAAGCCTGAGAAGACTCTGGAGCTTGGTATCTCAAATCCAAACTGTTTGGCCATCACAGCCAATCGAAATATTGAAATTGACAGCGAAGCAGCCAAACAGGATGTGAGGCTTTTTCTCAGCCATACTTAGACAAATCAACCCCCAACTTGGTTCATCGTTTCAAGTCCTGGGCCTGGGGAGGCACAAAAAATTCAGTGAGCTTTGACCTCTGGGGGGTGCTATAAATAGCAAAAACATTTTTTAGCTTATATTTCTTGATTTTTTTTGGAATACAGCCTTACTTCCAGTATCTCCTGATGCTGTTGGACATCTCCACACAGATCCTAGAAGACTGTGTATGTGAGCATCAGAATTTGCCGGCCATTTTGAATTTTGTCCAAAATGTGCTTAAATTTAGGGAAATGACAAGCTTTGTCCGATCACTATGAAGCTTGGCTCACAAGATCTACAGACCAAGCCTGAGAAGTGTGTTAAGTTTGGTGTCTCAAATACAAACCGTTTTTTCCATGACAGCCAATCAAAATCAACTGAGAAGCCGCCAAACAGGAAGTAGGCCCATATCTTAGCAATGCTTTGGTGTATCAACTTGAAACTTGGTATAAGGACATACAACAGAGTCTGGAGGAGACCTATTTAAGTTGGTGACCTTTGACCCCTGGCAAATATTCAAGTCGCAGGAAGTGAAGTCATATCTTAGCAACACTTTCAATAACCAAACCAAACTCTTCAGTTGAACTCAGGACCTCAATGCTATATTGCCTCACAAAGTTGTTTGTCATTAATCCTCAAAACCAATCAAAATTGATGGTGAATCTGTAAAACAGGAAAGAGGCACATAACTCAGTCGATTACTGGTGATTTAATTTTAAATTTCTCAACTGTGCAAACAGTGATGTTTCTGACAGTTCAACCATGTTACTTTGGTCACCCGGGCTGACCTGCTACGCTGCTAGGCCACCCCATTGCTGCTTGCAGCTATATTTGCATTTTAATTTTATTCACAATTTACACTTTGTCCCAACTATTTCGGGATTGGGGTTGTTATTCAAGATTTATTTTTGTCATTGACATAATCCAAGATTTTGTTGTTATTAAAAGTATTCATGATATCTTTTTCTCCAATAAAGGCTTTTAATTGATACAAGTGAAGCTGTGGGTGACTTGATTTAAAGAATTTTGGATGTTGATATTGATTCGATTTTACATTAATATCGTAAAAAGGAATATCCATTCCTGGTATTGTGTATATTGTATATTGCCTGGCCTAAATAATCGGTGCATTGCAACAGGTGGCAACACTGGAAGCACACACGCATTAATTCTCAATACACTTTGGGCGAGTCTTTGCATTTAGGTGTTACCACTGGCTTATAGCAATATAATGCATGTATATTGATGTGTTGAAGACACAGGTTGTGAGATGGCTTACACACCATGCCAAGATGTGCCTCCATCCAGTCTTTCTTCTGGTACACAAGCAAGTTTAAAATTTTAATAAAAAAATAAAACATACCAGTAGTGGATACCCCCTTTTAGTCATTTAGCCATCATGCTTTTGGCTCAGAATGGGCTTCAGGCATTTATATACCGTCCACCCATTTGACGTACTAAAGAGCCAGGATAAATGCCTTGTATCCCAAGCCACCACTGGGATTGAAAGCTAATATGAATTCTTCAGTTTTGATCAGATGGTGGTGTACATGTTCAAGGAAAGTGGAGTCTCTGGAGGGGGTGGCACGATGGCACAGTTAGCACTGTTGCCTCACAGCAAGAAGGTCCTGTGTTCGATTCCTGCCTGGGGCCTTTCTGTGTGGAGTTTGCATGCTCTCCCCGTATTCGCGTGGGTTTTCTCCAGGTACTCCAGTTTCCTCCCTCAGTCCAAAGACATGCATGTCAGGTTAATTGGAGACACTAAATTGCCCAGTGTGCGAGCGAATGGTGAGAAGATTTGAATAGTGTCTTGTAATGCACTGTGGAGGGCAGCATTACACCGGATGGTGTACAGCCTGCTGGAAGAAGATGAAGAAGAGTATCCGGAGAAAACCACAAACTTTGGAGCATAACTAAGGACTAAAGCCACAATATCCAAGCTGAGAATTTCACATTGGTGGAAGGCAGGGACCTTTGCCACTTCACCACTCCAAAAAAAGCACTCCGATCAAAGTCACAATCGGTCATTTGGAAGGTTATTACATTTGGCGCTGATTGTTCTTACATTTGGTGATGAAAGAAGTTATTACATTTGGTGGAGATTTCTATTATACTTGGTGACGAGGAAATGTTATTACATTTGGTGGCGGTTATTACATTTTAATACATTTGGCGGCGATCATTACAAAAAGCCCAATCGTGGAAAAATTCAGTTCTGTACATTGGCATAATGCAAAGTTTGGTTTACTTCATGCATGGGAAGGCAGTTTTAATAATAATAATAATAATAATAATAAATAGAGGACACTCAATAGAGTGCATAACTCTGCCATGCCATATATCTGTTCTTTTTGATACAGATTATGTTCTGTATCACTTCCAGAATTAAATCAACTCTTCCTTGGACTGCCACCTATCATCCTGCCAAATTTTGTGCCAAACGGTTCATAACTTTTTGAGTCATCCAGTCAGAAATATCACAGACCTATATCCGAAAGATGTGTTTTAATTCTTCTAGTCCAGAATATGTTATGGATATCTTCCAAAATTGAATCAATTCATCTTTGGACTATCAACTATCATCCTACCAAAATTTTGTGCCAAACTGTTGGTAACTTTTTGAGTTATCCTGTTAACAGACAGACGAACAAACAAACAAATGAAAACATAACCTCCTTGGCAATAATGAGCAAAAGAAGAAGGCACTGGCAGCAGAGCTGCTTGGCTCCCTAAATATAATATCAGCTTCAGTATGTAATGGATAGTTTTTCTGACAGGAGCTTCATTAATGGGCAGATGCAAGTGTGCATCTATGGGAATTTGTTCCCTGAAAAAACCACATATATTTTAAAATTAGTGCCACAGGCACTGTAGCTCACCTGGACAAATTAGTTTTTACATGTTTTATTTTCTGAAGTAACAGACTGTGAAAGGGCCAAAGTGACGCATTTACATAGTTCTCTTGCTATATACACATCACATGTGTAATTCAAGTAATATTCTACATAGTACACAGTGCTGAAGACTACACTGGTGATAGGAGCAGTCAGATGGGCGTGAATCTAACCCCTTGCTTCCCCTGGATCTTGATCCGCGCTCTCGTCCAATCAGAATTTCAATCCCAGAATCCCGGTTTCAAAGTGACAAGATGGTGCTGGTCAATTCTTATCAAAAGAGGCCTCCTTTAGGGTATTCTGAAACCAATGGGTGACGTCACACTTGCTTTCTCCATCTTTTAGATACAGTCTATGGTTTAAAGTTATAACAGAAAAATTAAGCGTGGCCAGAGACCAACGGTCAAATTCTAAAATTTCTCAAAATCTGTCAGGTAGCCACCTGTTGCAGCCAGCCACCAATGTACCTAAATTCAGCTCAATAGCTACAAAACATGACCATCCAAATCAGATCAGAAAGTTTTATGTGCAGTTTGGTGTCCTCATTGGTAGGCACATGCATGCCAAGTTTTACCTTCATAGCTGCATCGGTTTCAAAACCCATCACATATGCGTCTGGGCTTCTGGCTAGCTATGATTGTACCAAATTACAGCTGAATGACCGACCAATGGGCCCATACAGTATGGCATTTTCAATTGGCCGGCATGGCGGTCATTTTTGAAATTGGCTCGGAAGGTTTTTTAGAGGGTTTGGTGTCCTCAATGGTGGGAACATGCATGACAAGTTTCACCTTCATAGCTGCAGTGGTTTCAGAGGAGAAGATTTTTAAAGTTATCAAAGAAAAAACTGGGTCTGACCAGAGATCGAAGGCCAAACCAAGGTCAAATTAGTAAATTTGACAAATCCCATCATTTATTTTTTGGCTTGCTACAAGCTATCATTGTGCCAAACAACAGCTCAACTGCAGCAAAAATAACCATCTAATGGGCCCATATGGCATTTTTACTATGGCTGCCATGCGATCAAAGTTCAAACCAAGGTCAAATTTGTAAATTTCACAAAACGCATAAGATATGTTTTTGAGCTTGCAATGAGCTACCACTCATTCAAATTGCAGTACAATAGCTGTGAAAGTGACCATCCAAATGGCCCATATGGCATTTTCAATACGGCCACCATGGCGGCCATATTTGAAATTGGATCGAAAAGATTTATAAAAAGTTTGGTGACCTCATTGGTAGGAACATGCATGAAAAGTTTCACTATCATAGCTGCTGTGTTTCCAGAGGAACAGATGTTTACAGATGACGGACTGTAAACGACGAACAACGAACGACGGATGACGAACAACCAGGCCATGAAATAAGCACACCGGACCTTCAGTCCAGGTGAGCTAAAAATGAATGAAAATTTCATATAGCTTTCAACGAGCGCAATCACCACTGTTCAGTCACATATTCTTTTTGGTTTGTTGTTGCCATCTTGGAAACTGAAGTAAGAGTTGCATCGAGAGAAATATGTAGAGTGATTATAAGAAAAGTAACTGAATAAAACTGTCCTTCGCGCCACTAAAAACGGTGAGGTATGCACTGCATTTGTGGCAAATTGAAGAATAAATAGATTTTTAATACTTTTCCAGTGATATATGAATGGAAATAAAGAAAAGCGCATGGTATTGTAATGCTGACGCACGCCACGTGAATGCACCGAGCACTTCAGTAATAACAAACATTGAGCTGTTTTTGACCTGTACAGTGATGCTTGACTTGTTCTTTTGGGTATGGTCGACAGCCTACATAAAGACGACAAAAAAGAAGAAAAATGCTATGTCATCAACAAAATAGAACAGCTTATGACAGAGGAGAGAAAATAGAGCCATTGGCATGTTACCGGCAGGTCTCAGTCACCGAGAGGTGGCGCGTCTTCTGCACTGTCACCGGTCAACAATCAGTCGGCTGTCTGCACGAGGATGGAAAACAGGTACTGTCACTGACTGACCCGATAAAGGCAGCCACAAGTGACTACGGTAGCTCAAGAGCACCACATCTGGTTACAGCTTGTACGTGGCATATTCCGGACAGCAACCCAAACTGATCATGAGACGAGTAGTCTGAGACGTCTGAGGGCGAGTGCAAGTACCATTCGAAGTTGTCTACGAGAGCAACGTATGCGTGCACATGGCCCCTGCAGAAAACCCACTTTATCACCCATTTGGCATGGGCAAAAAATTGATTGTCCATCTGGGCCATGTTTTTGTTTTTATGCCAAACCCTTCTCTTAGTAAAGAGCTCCATTTTAGTCTCAAAATAGGCATGTCCTCTTCCAACCAAAATTTAACATCATCATAAGCCTTAAAATTCTTCATTGTTGTCCTCATGGTGAAAATGGGTGCTTTCAATTTACTAGCAATTTTCTTGAAGTCATTTCAATGTTTATGAAACCCCACAACTTTCTGTCAACAACATTGCTTTAACATGATGATGGAAGACTTCGGAAAATTAGCCTGTCTATCGGCTCATATTGACCGCAGAGAAACAGGAAGTCATGGATGAGCATTTAAGTTTTCCTAATCATTGTAGCGAACTTGCAATGTAAAGTATGAATGGGAATACGGTTCGATTAGATTTTTCTGATAAGATTTTCTTGGGATGAGAATAATTGTGGCACACGTTTTTCAGGAAAATATGTGTAAATATATATTATATATATATTATATATACAATATATATATATAAAATATATATAATATATAAAAATTTTTATTTAAATAGTGATTTTTAGATGAGAATTCCTCTCAACCATTTTTTTGTAAATTCGAGGTTAGATTTTTGGAAATATTTTGAATCAGATATTGAGAGGATAAACAGAAACAACATTTTCCATAGCCTTTGCAGCTATTATCTACCAAGGGCTGTAATAGTGGAGAACACTGTACAGACTACATTCCCATTTTTTCCTTAAAATTTGGAAAATGTAACCTGAATGCATCGAATAATTTTTTGTGACAGAAGTAAAATCTTGCAAATACCTATAATACTCAGTATTTGGCATTTTAAACAGGGACAGGCCGAGTTTATACACGGACTGCTTGTATTGCTCCTTACATATGATTTAGAAATAAAAAAAGTTTAATGTACTATAAATGTATTCATTTCCGTTCAGATTGTCCATGCCAAAACTGAAACAACAGTATGCATGAAGAAATTCATGACTGCATAGTAACTGGCCACTTTATATTTTTAAATAGGTCCTGCATTGTCCAAGTGATATCACTGACATGCTGTCCATCAGCCCATTTGTGATTGAAATGTCAATATTAGAATTGATACCTACATGTGAATGATGGTAGGTTTAGAGTGACTTTCCATCTGAGTCCAGAGCAAAACTGTTGAAATTCCTGCCTTGAGTTCTAAAAAACCTATTGAAATGCTTCTTCCTGCTGTAACAGTGTGGTTGGATAGGTCAGCATCACGCATGAGTTGGTAATTAAGTAGCATTGATCCCACTGTAAATTCCTCCACATTGTTCTCAATTTGTAAACCCCCTCAAGATTCTTTGTGTGACAGAGCTTAATCCTCAACAGTTCCAACTCACTCCTACTGCATGTAATAACGGGGGCAGCTTCTTTTTGTCTGACACTGCCAGAGAGCTGGAGGGAAGCACTGCAAGGGGGAAAGCCTTGCTTTTCTGAGATTCTGCCCCCTCAGTCTTCCTCGTGTAGATTATTTCCTCTCCATACCACTCACACAAGCACACAGACTCAGCTCCCGCTGATGCCTTACCCAAACCTTCATCCAGCCGCCAGCACTCTGACCATCTCCACTCAGTTTATATGACTGCTGACACTTTCGTGAAGCAGTAACCATTGAGCTGGGTGCACCTAACAGTCAAACCAGCTTCACCTCTAAGGGACCCGATATCCTCACTGCTGAGGACTTGCACCAGGTGTGTCTGGTGTGGACAATGAGGAATGCTGCCTTTGTTGTTTTGTGAATGAACTGATAGCAGAGATTCTTCCAGGTCATTCCCTCTGCTCACTGACATGGCATAAAAAAAAACCTTAACTGGAGTTCTGCAAAGGAAGGTGCACTGCAATGCCACACCATGCGATCTCATGCAGACACACCACGCAAACGCCTGAATGAAAACTTCCGTGTCCCAGGGGTGGGCAGACTGCTGAGGTTTCACAGACGACACTGATTCATTCATGTTGAACGATGCTGTAATGGACTGCCGCTGCAGTCGCACCATTTGCCGGGCCATTTGAGCCCAACCGCCGTCTGTGCAAAAATACTGCGAGGGCAGATGTTTCTGTATGGTAGATTAGGCATCTGTTCCCCATAACCTCAGGTAGAGGCCAACCTCAGAGTTCGGTGCCTGACACGTCCGCTTTAGAATGAGAGGGATACAATGGCACAGCCAGCCATTGCCCAAAGGCAAGTTGTTCCAAGTGGCTGCTCCCTGTCTGTAAAGTTATCTTGTCCTCATTTGTAATGGAAAGCCACTAATACACACACACACACACACACACACACACACACATATGTTCACTTTTCACACATACAAATTCAACATCAAAAGACATGCGTAATATCCTGTAAATTTCCATTAATTTGGGTTGACTTAGTATACTATAATAATAATAACAATAATAATTATTATTACTATAATAGGCGGGGGCAGTGGTTTAAGACTGGTCAACACTGCATACTTGGGTTTGTTTGTCTAAGGCTAGGCTACTTTTTAATGTGAAGGGTTGAGTGGTTGTTGGATTAGCTAATAAATGCACTGGAGAAACTGGAGTATTTCTGGAGACTGCCATAGCACATGTGTGATGTGCCAGAATCAAGCAGGTCAGTTGTGAAGAGTCAGAAGGTAAAATATACAAGTGCTGCCCACAATGGCCCCTGAAAAGTCACAAGAGCGTCCTTCCTCTAAAGAGAGTCAACACGTGCAGCCCTCTTAAAACAGGAGAGCCACAGTGTGCTAGACAATGAGCCGACTGGTGCTAAACGGAGGCTGCTCTTAAAGAAGTGCTGAGAGTGCTTTGATTTCAGGGCAATACAAGTTCAAGACACGACCTGTTTGTAGTGAGCTGCCCAACACCGCCCCCATCCCTCTCCATGGAGGGAAGTAGGTAACAGAGGGTTGGAAGTGCTCTCGACCATGTTAAGTGCTGTCTAATTAGCTTGGAGTGGATTCAAGAGGAGGGGAGGGGGTGGGGACACATCTACCTGTATTGAAACGCACTGTCACCTATGCCTGCAGTCCCCCTGGCTATGGGAGGTCTCATTCTCAAGAGCAGCATTTCGTCGGACTTGTGTGTGTACATGTGTGCGTGTGTGCGGGGTGGGGGCTGGGGAGCAATATGCCTAGATGCCCACACAAGCAAAACAGAGTCACAGGAAAGTGTCAATCAAGAGGGTAGCCATGCAGCTGGGCATATTCAGAGTGGTTCTACTAGAAGTCGACGGCTTTTTCTAGAGACACCCCACCCCCCACCCTGGTAGTGGGGAGTCCTCAGAGAGAACAGATAAAAATCAAAGAAACCCAATCCCACTCGATGCTGGGGATAAACAGATGTGATTCTTCTCCCCTCAATGCAATACAAGATAACCTATCCCCCTGCCCCGCCCCACCCTCAATGCCACTGAATGCACCTGCACTGACATTCTGAGTGCTACAGCCAAGCCTGTCACCAGTACTTTACCCTGTACTCCAAAGGCCTGGCTATTTGCTGCATACGATTAGTGGAAGGGCATCCAATTAATTGATTTTGCCATGAGTTATAAGGACATTTCTAACCCTGGGTCACTATTGCGCTCAAGGAACAGACAATTAGCAGCTCAAGACCTGGCTTGTTCATAAAAATTAGGCACTCTAGCCTTTCTTACATTTACATGTTGCTGCATTTTCAAAGACTTTTTGTACCATTGTCATACCCGGGTTCAGAGTGTGTAATTCAGTTTGATATTTTCACTTAGGTAATTGACAATAAACTGTCTTCTTGTTGCTCCTTTTTACATGGAACTGCTGTTTTGAACATCTAATAGCAGCATGCCAAGACTAACTTGAAGCAGGGGAAAAACAACGCAGATACAATAATATCCACTGACTGACATACGTGTGCATTCATGCAGACAGAGGCAGGAGTTATTCTTCATTTAGCACAAGTATTGAACAGAACTTGCCTCTTTCACAAAACAGTTATGTTTTTTCAAGACTAAAATGCAAGGTAAAATACACACATGCAGAATGTAGCAAATGGACATACGTTTTTAAAAACCGTAATGAGTATGTGAAAGATTACTAAAGGAAACATTTAAACATCTTATGGAAGTGTGCGTGTGAGTGCATGCATAGAAGTGTGTGTTTGCGCACAAGATTATGTGGTGGTCTGGTCATTGAGAGATAAATCTTTCGATACTACAATATTGTTTATTGTATGTATCATTTGATAATAAAAAACCCTTTGTCCAAACACAAAAAAAAAGAAAGAAAGAAATGGCAGTCCCCTGTGCAGCGATTGATTGACCCTTGGTAAAACAGTTGCCTTTGTGAAACATAGCTTTTTTAGGAATATGTTTTCAGACCCAACTATCTGGTAAGTTATGCATTATTTTCGCACTGCACACAGCCATCACTACTGCTCCTCAGTTCAAAAACAGTGGAATTACAACAAGAACATCTCCAGCAGTGAAGGGAAAAGAGCTGAAAGACAGGCAATAAAAACCGGAGAGTGAGATCACTGCACTAGCTCATACAACTCATCGGGCAGTAAGTTCTCCCATTCTGAATTTAGTAAAGATACATAAAGCAAAGGTCATATTCCGCATCTAAGCAGAAATGCGAGCACATACAATGCAGTTAGGTCCATAAAGTTCAGGCAAAATACACAATTTTTGTTGCTTTGGCTCCGAATTCCACAAGGGGTAATTGAAATTAAATTTCCAGTTTCAAAATGAGGTCATCGTCTACACATCTGCTTATCTGTGTAGGAATTACAATTCATTTTACAAATAGTTTTCCCATTAAGCTGACCAACTGTATTAGGACAAAATAAGGATCACCTTAAAGGAAGCCATCACATTTAATATTTGATTGCACTCACATTGCATTTGAAGGTTGTAATCCCCAGATATCACCAACTGCTGCATATTTTCCCAGGAGAAGCTTTAACAGACCTGTACATCCGTGCTTATTTTAATGACGACAGCCTTGTCTTCTGCAGGTGAAAAGTATTTTCAGCTTGAAACTAAACAGATGACTAGCTACTTGAGAACAATTCACATTTTGTGGCCCTGAAAAACTTGGTTTCTCTAGCAGTGTGTTTGTGGTCACTTCCTTGCTGCATGACAAACTATTTGGTTGGATCTGAGCAGGTAAAATATTTCTGTGTAATATTAGCAATTGTATGAGAAATAATCTCAGTCAGTTCCAACCATATATGCCCAATATCTGTACAATATCTGTAGTACACTTTAGATCATAAGCAGTCCTTCTCTGACAACAAGATTATACGGATTTTTTTTGTAAAATAAATATTAATAATTGGAAGCTATTCATTTTGAAAATGATGAAAGAGCACATGAACACACCACAGTAAACAAACAACAATTGAATCCTTTTTTTCGCCGCACAACACAATTTGCCATTGGACATAGTGGACGAATACGTCTCGGAGCTTCTGCTGAACATATGTACAGCCCATAGACAGTATAAAACAAGGTGCGGTATACACAATCGGCAGAAGTATCAGTTGCAGACATACAAATACAACACAAATGATGAAGAGGAGCTTGGTTCCTGAGGCGGCACAGCACAAGCTATTACTGGACATCGGCCCTCGCCCTCCTGATTGACGAGTGGAATGATAAGAAAGAGAGATTGGAATTTTGGGAAAAATTTTCACAGCGTGGAGCAAACTCGAGGATCCTTGCCATACCCGTGTGTAATATCGGCATGTGCATCACAATTTTCACTGTCCTGGTTGAAGCTTTAAGGTTCTTGATTGACAAACTTGAACGGAAAGCTTTATTTCAGCTTTAAAAAATATTTTAATGACATGCTATGTGCTGCTATATGTAATCAATGTGTTTTAAGGGCCTAGTTTGGAAAGTCCTTCATTTCACATTTTTATATGTTACACATACCTTATTACATTTGCAAGAAAAACCACCAGTTTCTCACGTGATTCACACATGGAAGAACTGAGTAGATTTTGTTGGGTTATGATGCATGCTGCTCTTTAAGAAACAGCTAAAAGGCCTGCTGTCCACTTACTTTTCCACAAATCTCTATGGGGGGACTGTGCATGAAAAGGGTTTCAGTTCCAACACCATTTAGTCATGGTCTCATTTCAGATACAAAGAGCTGCAATACACAGCCCAAATAAAAATAGCAGGTTTGCTCAAATATTTATGGACTGCGTTGATTTCATGATACATGTGTAGGAGTCGTTTTATTCATCATGAGTAAGATTTTTATTCGTAACACTGGGCTGGGTAGCTAATATCTGCATGGGTTGACGCTTTGGAGAGCTGAGTGGGGTGAATTACAATTACTGTCACTTTTCAAAGAGCCTCTCTCAGAAGGGAGACGCGCGATGCATGGACAAACAACTTTCCACAACTTTCTGAGGTGTTGCAAACCACATTACAACATAATCTCTCGTTTGGCCTTGCTATTTTAGTCGGATGTTTGTTTCCATTGTCTCGAGCCTTACTTTTATGCATTCTTGAAAATGTTTATGGTAAACATAAATCTGTGTACTTAGAAGGGCGAGCGGAAAGTCGAAAACTTTTGCATTTAAGCAAGTCTCTACACGCAAACACTCTCACTGTGCAGTATTTCAATAAACGTGTTATGAAATATTATATAAAATAAAGACAATCTGAAATTTATGCAAATTAATGTGGTCTAGAAATGACAGTTAATGCAAATGAGCTTTTGTTCATGGGGGAAGGGTGTTGGTCTCTGCCTCTCTTTGAACCCTCAAAGAAGCATTATTTCATTTTTCTTCTCTTTTTTTTTTACTGTCAGGGGATGTTACTGGGATGAAGCCGTGAGGTTTTTATGAGAACTTAATAAGGGCCAAAAAGGTCAGGGCCCCCTCCTTGTCTTCAACAATTACCATGAAATTCTTAATGTCCACACAGACGAGCGGACCCCGGATTTAAAAGTGTCATCTAGAGGGCGACTCCACCGGTGGTGCCGTTTCCCTGGTCCCCTCCAATGCCCAAATTTACACCCATCTTCCTGGGGTGCCGTGATGAGAAGTTTAAGGCCCAGTCAGGCCTCTGCTGAACCTCTGACCCTCACAAGTCAGAGGAGAGGAGGTAATTTCCAGGGCAATAAAACAAACCATAGCAACCGTCATCACCATGACTACTTCCCTGAAATATCATGTGCATCATCCACCATTTATAGGACAAAAATGTAAAAACATGTATCCTATTGATTAAATTCCACAGGCAAAGAGCAGTTATACATATGTAATCTGTAAAACATCAGTAAAATCTGACTTTTCAGCACCATTCAACCATAAATTAATAAAAATTTTAAAACTGTAACACTTAAGGCACAAGACCATAGGAGTACCTCTGTACTTAAAGGCATTATTCAAAGAAAATAAGTATCATTAACACAGGGATATAATTCTTAAAAATATAAAATGAACCTCATATCTTATTTTGGCATCTCATACAATATAACATTACCAAGGATCCAACAGAAGTACTTTTCGTCTGGAGCAAGACTTTTCAAATTTTTCCCTTTATTTTTCACAGGCTCTACATTACAATGAATTCCCTGTGGCCGACCAAATAATGAGGCCCATTTTTCCACCTTACATAATAAAACTGAATTCCCTCCCATTGATTTGGACCTCTATTTTATTTAATTTTTTTGTTTTAATTCACCATGAAGAAAAGTATAAATCAGACATTTAAGTTGGCTTAGCGCACGGCTAGCAAACAATGCCAAAATGGGGGAGAAGAAGAGGGTAACGCCATAATGTAAAATAGTTAAAAGCTTATTAGAACCATTGAAAGGCAGCCTGATATCCACTTTGTTTCGGAACACCCTGAGCTCTGCCTTTCATGCAATTGTGAAGGGGGCAATTCAAATCTCTTTTGGTCCATATGAATGAGGGCCTCTTAAAGCTCTTTTATAAGCCAGCAAATTCCCCACAGGCGTATGGCCTTTAGCTCTATTACTGATTTACCCAAAGCATTCATCTCCAGCCTTCTGCTTCTCCCCTCCCATTGTTCTCCTCAGCCACCCCAGCACCTGACAACTCTAGCACCAGGCTTCTTTTGCAACTTAAAAATGTGTAGGCCCGAAAGAATTGAGAATATTGCCATATATCTTTACCCCTCCCTTCGAAGCCATTTTTTTACAGCAGTAAAAAAGGAACGTAAAAAAGAAAGGTAGATTGATTGATTTTCTTCTCACATGGGGTATTGCATTCGATAATGTTAACATCGGATAGCTGAATGAGGCAGACCCTGCTCTGGAGCCTTGTTTCTTTTCATTCTTTCTCCTCAGATAAAGGAGTGAAAAAATTCCAAGTGGGCCCATTGCCTCTGTACTTAGATTAATTAGGCTTCCTTTTAAGGGCTATTCATCCAAACTCTCAAAAAGGGGTCCCTGTTACATTATGTTAAGTTTTCAGAGCCTATTTGCATTTGTTTGTGTTGCCTGAGTAAGTGTTGAGGAGCACTTGGAAAGGGACAGAGAGGAAATAAAAACAAAGACAATCTACCTTCAGTGGCTTCCACTATCCTCTGCGGTTTTCCTTTCTCACCTCAAGTTAACAGCTCTCCAAGGTAAGAGTGCTCGAAAAAAGCCAGAAATAGATATGTTACTCGAAGAAATGACAAGATATGTAAGATATAACCAGGATGTAAATGAGGATGGTCCCTTCGGAGCATATATTTTAGCAGTACCGTTTGCAAAATAAAAAATAATTGAAAATTAATTTATTTCAGAAAGTTGACCATGACTAAACAAAGTGCATGGTCATACATGAAAAAAGTTGACTCAATGGATCCACCAATTAAAAGAATTAAAGTGAGATACAATATAAAAAATGGAGCCTCCAGGTTCATACCGTAAACATCACCCGCACCTGCCAGCCAAGGAAAAGATGATCATGAAGTAGATAAGGTTTGTTGATTTACTGACCCCTAAACTGGGACTAGATTAATGAAAACCCTGCTGATAACTAGCATTATGGTTAACTTAACAATGGATGTCAATTTTTTTTTTCTGCTTTTAAAATAAACACTTCATGATATGAGAGGACCGATAATGATGGTTGAATGTCACGCAATTACGATGAATAATCATGAAGCAAATTTGTGTTAAACATATTTTTTGCATTTATTCAAACATGGCTGCAAAATTTTCTGAATTGCAGACAAAAGCCTTTATGATGAATAATTGGCATATGATGACATTAGATAACGTGTGTGCAAATGTGTGTGTGTGAGTGGGCGTGTGTGTCTGTGTGTTTGGCTTCTGAATCCAAATTTTTCTCTATTCTTACTTTACTTACGGTCCCGTACATAACTAAAGATGAATGTGCCTGAATGCTGCACGCAGGCCTTTGTCTCCAGCTTCAGCAGGGACCATTCAGCCCCATGATTTGATGTTGTCATGCCATCACTGTCTTTCCCTGCTGCCATTTCCATTCCAGGGGCCAGCCAAAGGCCTGAGTAGGAGGAGTCAACGCAGTGAGCCATTTTGTAATTGTCTGAATATCTGCAGTGTTGAATGGTGCCTTGAACCATGCAATGAATATTGATATATATAAAAAAACAGAATTCTATAGACGCACTTTGCAACTTAAGAGCAAGCACTCATTTCAGCTACAGCGCATCATCTCATGCTTTTCAGAGTCTCTTGCATCAATTGGAGCCCTAAACATAGAGGGTATTTTCTAAAATCTGTTTCAGCGTCAAATACTTGGCTGTCGTCTTCTTGCGGTTTTAAAACTTTCTCAGTATTGGTGGCTACTACCCATGGATTGATTCCAGCCATGTGATTCTCATCTCTGGTTTTATTTTCTTTGCAAAAGTAGTTTAGCTATTTTATTCATGTTAGTCTAATGCAGCTTATATGCTTGCAGCTCTTGTGATTCTGAATTGCTAACCCCTGAGAAAACAATCTTTGTTGGCAGCGAAGGCAGGAGTCTGTTTGCAACTTTGGCAGTCTTCAAATTTTCATACCATTTCCTGTATTTGTCCCTTGGTTTCCAGTCTGACCAGTGGCCATGAGCACTTGGTGATCTTCGATCCCGAGGGCTGATAGAGCCAGCATGAGCTCTCTCCCTCTTATGTACAGTCTGCCCCTAAATATTCTCATCGCTCTGTGATCTGCTAGGGGCTGCGACATCTCATTGCTTTTTTGATAAAATCTTTTGCCAGCTTCTATGCAGAAATGAAACAACATTAATCATTGACTGGTTGACAAAAACAAGATGATTTCACGAGCAAAAACAATGACAACAACATGTTTGTGAGCCATCAGCACAACATGGGTTTGGAGTATTTCACTGAATGAGAGAGAACCGTAGGGGTGGAGTGCGATAAGTCCACGTACTGAGCCTGGCTGCATGCAGGGACACAGGGGGCACGTGAGACAACATGGGATCAGCAGCGAGATGTCAAGAAAGTGTTCTCAGGAGGGGTGCAGGACAACAGCGTGGTGGTGAGCTGGGGGCTTGAGGATAGCTGGGACAGGGGCCTGACATCTGACAAAGCACAGGGCAGGGTGTTTGAGAGGGGATTGGGCTGTGTGGGGCGCTTAATACCGAGGGACGATTAAGAACACAAAGGGACGGGATGAAGCGTCCTGAATGGGGGCCGTGTGTCCCAGATCGCATTAGGGTCTTAGAGCCAGGGGTGGGATTAAGCCCCAGTGAAAATGTCTGGGATGCAGTGAATGTGGAGTCAGCCTCTTTAATTGCATTTTTTTTTAAAAATTATTATTCCGGGATTGCCAGAGAGGAGCCGTGCCACAGCAGTGTCTGAAAGCACAACAAGTTAAATTAACCTTGTTGTGAGGGGTAAAATAGAATAGGAATATTTTTGCATTGCATCTGTTGCTGGGATAAACGACGCACTGCCAAATAAAAGCAGCCCCGGTCTGGAAAGTTTGTGCTGTGATCGCACATAAGATGCCGGCTTTTGTTGCCTTTGCCCCATTTTGCAGCTCTGGCGGAGTTTAAATGAGGCACAGTTTTAGGTTATTTGGGGACATAATTGAAAACGCACTGCACCTGCCTCCATCAGCACTGTCAGAGCAGCATGTATACCCGTACATAAAAGCAGCAAATCATGCACAGTGCACAACTCATTAAATTTACGGCGCCAGGCAGGGAGCTGTAAAGAAAGCTATGCAAACCAAAAGACCAAAATTGAGACTGCACTTGTTAAGTAGTTTTTGCTCGCATTCCACTCCTTACGGCCCAGCACATGGGCCTGACTGGAGGTTGTGCCCATTCAGAGTGCAGTGATGCCCTGCACCAGGGAATCCTGCCACTTCACAAGGGTCGGGGGGGCAGTGGGGGGGGGGGGGGGGGCCGTGCACTTTATATTAGGACTAAGAGCAGGACAAAGAGGTCAGAAGAATGAACGCAGTGTACGACAGCCTCCCAAAACAAGGGGGTCGCCTGTGGACATTGATCTTCGGTGCTTCTCTCTCCCTTTCACAGGGCCCGACAGTATCTGTCCTGCTTCACCTTTGGGCTGGGCCCTCACCCTTTTCTGCTCCTTGGGGGAATTCTGGTCGTGTGCGTTTGAACCCCGCTTCCCCCCGACCACAATAAAAAGTGCCCCCCCACCTCCTGTGCCTCTCTTCTCCATTTCCTCGCCTCGTCGAGCGAGCGCACAGGGAGGTCAGCAAGGGCATCCTAAAGTGGATAACAAAGCTTTGAAAAGCTCGGACACTTGAAGATAGCCTGACCAGGCTCCCGTTCTTAGCTCCCCAAAGTCCTCCTCAACCACAAACCACCACCCCCCTCCCCCCTGTCCCACTGAGGCACACAATCTTGACTTTACTGTCATCTCTAGCGACCCTCAGTTCATGCCCTACGGGGTGTTTCTCTGGCAGTCAATTTAAGAGAAACAAAAGGGAACCTCTTCCTGCACAACACGTGCACCGTTCCACACAGTGGTTCTCCAGGAAAAAAGGGTGCTGAACGCCTATCAGCAATTTGTAGATATTTTTAATGATTGGTTTGATTAATTGTCTTCTTCTTTTCTTCATCATTTATCCAAAACAGAATGTGTTCTCCTGCCCCCCAGCACAGGTTAATGTGAACCTCCCTCCTATTCCCAAAATTCATGGCTCAATGACCCTTTTTCGCCAGCTCTTGGACCTGAGATCACCAAGCTGATTTTAATTTTGTTCTCAAAGTGATGGATTATCAACTTACACATCAGTTGACAAAGTGTTGAGCCGACAGCCATCTTTGCTCTTGAGGGACAAGGCCTTTTTTGGATGCTCATTTGATACTAAAACACAATAAACTCACCTGTCTCACATCACCTCATTATTGCAACTCAGTCCTGAATTGTCCAATATCCATCCTTATAAGCTCTAAATTAGTAAGTAAATGCATTAAACAATGTGTTGCAGTGTTTTAAAGTATAAACCCATTTCCAAATAAGTTGAGACACTATGTCAAATGTAAATAAAAACATAACGCAAGGATTTTCAAATCATTTGAACTCTATATTTAACTGAATGTACTACAAAGACAACATACCAGATTTTGATACTGAGATTTTTTTTTTTTTTTGGTTTGTTTTTGAAAGAAGTCAGCTCATTTTAAATTTAATGCCAGCAACACATTTCAAAAAAGTTGGACATGTTTATCATTGTGCTGCATCAACTCATCTTTGAACAACACTAAAAGCATTTGGGAACGGAGATCAAATCTTTCTGTCCATTCTCATTATCGTTTCTCCAACGGGGAGGTTGGCACTCATTACATAAAAGTATCACGAGCTTCAAGTGCCTCATTCAAATCAGTGAATGGAAAACGTGCTTAACATTATACACTACCTGACCAAAATGGTCGCCCTTTCTGATGTTCAGTTGGACCATCTTTAGCGTTAATTAAGGAGCTCATTCATTGTGGCATTTTGACAACCTTATGCCACATCACATTTATTTCTGTTAATTGTTGCTTTAATTTTTGCCCAAGCTCGAGTATAGCAAATGGGAAGTCAAAATTAGTCTGTAACGTCTTCTCCAGTACATCTTAAAGACTTACAGTACGATTAATAATGTGATAGACAGTTCTTCACACAATTCCAACGATCGCCATAGTTTTCTCTGCTTGATGCTGGCCAATAATTTGCCTTATTTGAAAAACAGTACAATTTTTTTCCATGACCATGGCATACCTCTTCCAACGTAGCTGGTAAGAAAATGTGATGTAACACACTGCATCAGTTAGAGGTAACAGAATTGTTGCCAGCTTAAACAAATTAATCAATGTAATAATGATCCAACCACAGGGTCTTAAGAATTTGCTTATTTAAATCTAAATGGCAACCTATTTTTGGCCAGGCAATATGGCAAGAAATGACTTAAATTTTACAGGGGAATTCCATACCCATCATGGCCCTAGGACTTTAAAAAAATGTAACTATACTGACGATGTTTTTCTGTTTAGCGCATCTACATGACAGCTTTCATTACTCCTCTGAGATGACCATCACAGAATTGGCCGTAATGTAACGGATGCTGCTTCATTGAAAAACTTGGGATCCCCGAAAAACTAACCTCTGCCAGAAGGACAACATGAGCCCCACACCCACCCCAAATCTTCCCCAACAAAACCTCCATGCTTTAGCATTTAAGATATTGTGCTGTCTCACCTGTTGCCTTGACTCCTTAAATGCCCCAAAAGAGGGGCCCCCCAGTGCAGGCAGGGGTGATGGGTGATATGGGGGGGGGGTTCGGGGGCGAAAGTGTGCCGACTAGCTGCAAAAAGGCGGCTTTAAATGCGTGAGCATGAGATCAATGCAGGCCCCAGAAAATCCCATTACGGCCCAAAGGCACTTGCTGCCTTGGCTTAGACCTTTGGCAGCCATCCTGCCCAGGGCTACATCTCTCTCTTTGTGCACCTTGTCTTTTTCCAAGATTTTATCACATTAGTTCCAGGGGGAAGCTGGAAGTCTGGAATAATTACCAGTCCTGTTATACTGGCTGGACAGAGGGAGGGAAGGGCAAAGGGCATGCAGAAGGAGGAGGAGAGAATATGATCAATAGAGAAGACATCTTTTTGTTGATGTTCCTTAAAAAAAGAAGATATATAGAAAGTGTGTGTTTGAAACTTTCTCAGAGAACCCTTTGTTGAGCAAAATTGGATCTGACACTTGAGGCCATAAATAATGAGCTGGGTTTCTTACAGAGTTTATAATCTCTGACAGCTCAAGACAAAGTTTTACAGCTGCTCGAGATCCACTTGACCCTTTTAACACAAAAAGTAAGAGTGAAAATTAAAAAAATTACTCATACAAACACCGTCATATGCGCAACAGTTCCAAATATATCTATGATGACCTCATTATCATCGTTTTCAGTTACTAATCAAAGGTTGAAAAGATTTAAATTTCCAAGTCTCTGTGTAGAGTACTTTGAAACAACAGCAATAGGATCCCTTCAGAGATTCAGTCAGTGTTCATCCCACAGCTTCCCTCCCATCTGCTCATTTGAATGGGCAGAAGAGAGCTGACTCGCAAATCAATCTGCTACCCACACCAGGCAAAGCAACACACCGCAGACTGCCCAGCCCTCCTCTCCAGCATAATAAATGACAGTGGACCCGGAAAATACCTGAGGGTGAACTGACTTGATGCAGCCCCGCGTCAGCAGTTACTGTTTGGATCTGAAGGATAGCGACAGGGGATGCTGATCAATAACCCTCCCGATCAATCGCGGGGAATCCGATTCTAATGCGCAGGGTGAGTGGGCCACTCACCACTTGACGGAGTGGCTGTCTGGTAGAGACAGCTTCCTGTGCTCATTATTCAGAGCTTGAGAGGGCCGCTTATCACCCCTCTGAGGCTTAGAATGGGGCAGGCGTCCATCATTAGTCAGGGGGGGCCTGTCGGTGCGTGGCTTTGGCTTGGCTTTCGCCATCAGCCCAAGTGTGTCAGGAGAATGATTAACAAACCTGCTAATGTCTCAGGCGCTTGGAGTGTGTCGGTCCTCTTTCACGGGGTAATTACAAGGGAGCATAGAGTGGTCAGTACTGGCACACAATGTCCAATATAGTTGCTGAAAAAAGCTGCAGCTTGAAACACTATTTCATCGATTCTGAGTGGATAGACAATTTTAGCGAAATTGCAAATTTGCTTCTGTTATTTCTGAGACTTTAGGGAAAATTTACAGCACAAACATACAGCGGCATTAAAACATTAAAATTTTAAAAATATAATAATGACAATATCAAAGCAAAACTCAAAATAAAAAAGCAAGAAAAGCATTATCAAATAAAATTAAATAACAGCCTTTGTTCAAATAAATAGATTTATAGAATCTGTCAATATGAAAATATGCCTGGTTAAAATGAAATTGAACAAAACTAGCCTTTCCTTTGGCAGTTTATTGCAGCAGTAAATGTAGAAATCTCAGTGGGCATGGGACTGGAGATGGGGCAGTCATTATTATAAAAACAAAAGGAGCGGTATTTGCCTCTGAGGGGCTAGTAGTATGGAATAGAGGTCATACCACTGTAGGCCAATCCAGTCACAACTGGGTGCTCCTCCCATCTCTTGTCCATAGGTTCAACCAAGGCACACAAGGGAGAGACCATAAACCAGCAGTTGGAGGTGTGCTGCCCCATTGTAAACCAACAGGGGGGTTAGAGAAACACGGTCCCGAGGTCAATTATTATTTATTGAAAGGACAGTAATGAGTGTCTGAATCTCAGACCCCCTCCCTGGCTAGGGCAAACTGAGGGCAAATTCTGACTGTACAGCGACATTAACAAATACTTTTCAACAGGTTACAGAACCAAGCAAGTACATGGTCACATGTTGCAAATGAGGACTTTAAACTGATTGGCAAAGGAGAACTTCTGCATGGTTGCTGTAAGCTGACTGTAATTAGCAGAAATTAGCAAAATGTCTCAGACTGTGGCAGGCCAACGAGGATTAATACCAGCTGAGAGAGTACACTGTTGGCAACTTGACGACTTTCTCAAGACGTATACAAACGTCGTGGGTGGACAAACAATCCCGATTTGGAAAGTCGCCAGATTAAGCGAGAAAGTCGTCAAGTTGGCAACTCTAAGACTATAGCGAAATCGACAGTGCATCGTTCATTTTCGGCAGGGTGACATGCTAAAATAAGCGAATTTACGAGAATGTGGATGAAACAGCTACGTCTTGCAATTCATTGTTAAACATCTGCATTAACAATAACGTCATATTTGGAAGTTTTACTTACCAACCGAAGGAGACACGCCTGATTCCGCTATCTCTGAAAGCAGCCTGGGCCGGTACGCGCAAGCGCAGTAAATGGCAAAGACGGATGCGAATGAAGATGTTGCAGTTTCATAGTCTTATGCTACGAGTCAACAGTTTATGTTGCGGTTTTTGCAGTTTCGGTAGCGGGGTATTATTTTTCAGTTGCTATTTCCGCGATTAATGTAGGCATTTCAAAGTTTTTGTGTGCTGAGGCTACGTTTTCTTTGGAAGGCCTGAATGTCGACTCACTTTATTGAGCGGAGCTTAAACAGAAACATTGATTGAAATTCTCTGTACTCATCTTGAAGAATTGAGCTCTCTTTTCAAAACATTAACGGTTAATATCTAAAAGAGTCAGTAGATTTGAAAAATTAAAAACAATAATAGACTGTCGGACACGGAGATATATTAAAACCCTGTTAGACTTTCGGACACAAGACACTGCTTTCAACGCAATCTGTCGAGCGAAAAATTCGTTTCGCGTCCAGTGTGCAAGCGACTTAATACTAGGCTACTAATATTGTCACTTAGGTTTTATCGTTTTTAGTGGGGGAAAGGAATACAGCCTGATTGCTATGATCTCATACTGAGTTAAGAACACATATTGAAAATTAATGTGTAACGTATCTTGCATTGTTGTCCATGCATGTTAATCCCAAAATTTTAAGCAGCAACAGGCTGTAATAATAGGAACACGCTATCCATCGTTTCTGTGTTATACCCAAACACGCCTTCTTTGCCAACATGCGCTGGAAGGAGGGACAGAGGCGGTACAGAGGAGTACTTGCGCCAGACTACGCCGGGCAAGAAATTGCAACATACGCCTGGACACACCCCGGTGGCGCGGCGCACCCCCCATTCACCGCGCCTGTGCCTGGTCTACGAAATTAGAGCCCTATTTATTAATAAATAGGCAACTTATCCATGATAGAAGCACAAGATCTCAAAAAATAAACAGATCAAAGCAAGTCAATCGTCCCACAACGGTTTCGGTAAAGAACAAAAGCTGTTGCCTATTTGTAGTTGCACTGAATACACCATGTATCCTTTATCTTGGGTGATCGCGAGTGATTCTGTAATTACCATGTGATCTCGTCAGGCTTGCTCATTGGTCTCGCTTCTCTAACCGTCTGGACCTAGTGAAAAAAAAATGCAACTGGTGGGAGTTGACAGACGACAAAGCACGAATCAAACACGTAGCAGGGTGGAGGCAGACTGAACAGGCATCTGGTGTAAATCCTGGGTGATGCTTGAGGAAATGTTCTTTTGGGAAATCCTGGGTTCGGGAATTCAGTGATTGCCAGTTTAACGGAGCTGTTCAAGTGGTATGAGGGGGACCTACACAATATTCGGCAGGTGGTTTTAATATTGTGGTTAATCAGTGCACATTGTTTTCCCTTATTTTTGACAAGTTATTAAAACAAGGTTATAGAAAAACAAATATGACTTCAGTACTGCAACCACGACCGCGGCTCATACCAGCTTGGACAAAATGAGAGCACATTTCAGCTAATTACACTGCCTGTCCAAAAAAAAAGTCACAGTCTGGACATAAATAAGCAAATACTATGACTGGATCATTATTGTAGCGATTAATATGTTTCAGCAGGCAATGATTATGTCATCTCTAACCGATGAAACATGTAGCTTCTCGTTTTATAACCTCTTCCACCTTGGAATTGCCATCACAGGCCAGCCCTGCTCTCACCTCACCTTAAAGCGCATTACTTCTTCAGACCTGTTCCCATTTATGCTTCCCAATTAGCAACTGACTGTTAATTATTTCAGTTGCAAGGATCAATCAGTAGAATTACTATCCATTTCCCCTTACCTTGCATCACTGATCATTGCAATTATAGATGTAGATTTAGGATCGGATTTTTGGGATATGCCCGTACCAACTTTCGGACATAGCAAAAATACAGTATACCGACCATCTTTGGATCAGTGGGGAAAATGAAAGAAACGCAGTATTGTAAATAAAACATAATCCAGCCTGACGTAATTCTCAGTTTTTCCACATTGTCTAATTCACAGATGGTCAATGGTCCAATTTGAAGTGTTTATCTCGGGTGCTGTTGCTTACCAATGCTGTTTCAAGAGAACAATACCACACATAAATATGCTTGATAGACAGGATTACGCACTGGCTAGCTAACGCAGGTATATATCCACTCAGCTGGTCTAGATGTCCGGTCTACTAGAACTGAGCGGGTTTAGGGAGTATGCTGAGATGATTTGTAGTGATTTGTGAAGCTCGTGGAAAGTGAACAAAATTCAAACATAAGTTGATATTCAAGAACTTGATGACCAATGGCGAAAACACTGGAGATTCAATTGCGCCTGCGTGTGATGTGGTTTTGTTCATAATTAAACTCATGGCTGTGGCCACATGATCGCTGAGGCAATCTATAAGAAAAATGAACACAAGAGATGTCTTTGTAAAATTATTTCACATTGGTGATAAGTTACGCAAAATCTCACTTCATGCATCCAAACATTCTGTATTCCTGCTTTCCTCACTAGGGTTACGGGGGGAGCTGGAGCCTCTACTCTACATCAACAGCGAGTGTCTACAGAGGGTCCACACCCTCAGGTTTCTTGGGGTTCTCATCTCTGCTGATCTCTCCTGGACAAATAACATCACAGTTGTAATCAAGAAGGCTCAGCAGAGACTACACTTCCTCAGGGTCCTCAGAAAGAACAATCTGGAGTACATAACTGCTGCTGACTTACTGCTCGTCCATTGAGAGCCTGCTGACATACTGTATTGCAGTATGGTACGGAGGCTGCACTGAGGCAGACAGGAGGAGGCTTCAGAAGGTAATCAAAGCAGCACAGAAGATTGTTGGCTGCCCTCTCCCCTCCCTGATGGGCATTTACAGCTCCTGATACCTCAGCAGAGCACAAAACATCATCAAGGACGCTCACACCCCGGTTCTCAACTGCGTCACCTGTTGCCCTCTGGCAGGTGCTACAGGTGTATCAAAGCAAAAACAAACATACTTAGAAGCAGTTTCTTCCCCAGAGCCATAACCACTCTAAACTCACGCACTGATTCACAATCTAACCCATCAATATTAGTGGTCGGTCGATCTCTTTCTCACTCTCCATTTATATTTCAATCGCACTCACTATATGGTGAGTGGAGGGTGAGTGTGAGTGTCGTTTCTGAATATGGGCCTATGGCTCACGGAGCCAGCGAGATGTCCCTCAAAACGAGGGATCGGCCAGTCGCACCGCGATACGCTAAGCCCACACTGTCTTGAGAAAAACTGAATAGCAAAATGAGCCGTTTTTTAACTAGGTTTTATAATAGTTATGAATGTTAATTTTCACTCAGTTTTTTGTAGATGCTTTATGAGACACCCAACTTTGATATTATACGTGAATTCTCACTTTGTCAAGACAAGTTTCCAAAGGCTTTAAAAATAGTATGAACCAGGCGAGTTTGCAAGTTCGCCTAGCAAGACGATTCTCACCCAACTGGCCAATAGGAACGTGGCCCCGCCCATGACATTATTTTCGCCGCGATAGTAAAATCCTGAAACAGAGCAAAAAAAATTGCATCGAGAGCAAACACTTAGGTTTTGAGAGAGAAGGAAAATATTTTGCGAGAAACACTTTTTTTTTTTTGATAAAATGTTTTCACACTGATAGCAAAAATATATATATTTCAGAGTAGAAGAAAAGGTTTTGAGAGATTTTTTTTTCTCAAAAATAATTTTTAAAATAATTTTTTTTTTTAATGTACTATGAGATTTTTAGTCTCAAATATAATTGTTTGCTATCGGTATGATAACCTTTTCTCTCAAAAATATATTTTTTTCTCTCATAAAATGCTTTTTTGCAATCAGTGTGATAACTTTTTCTCTCAAACATTTTTTTCACTCTTGGATCATTTATTTTCTCTCATGTAATAAAGAAACAAATCTCACTCCATATATAACCAACCACATAGCCTTCATAATGCGACAAATAGCCACAGGTAAAAGGAGAAAAACAACAGAACTAGCATTAGTCAGTCCACAGTAGTAAGCCATCAAGTTAGGTCTGTGCGCTTGCTAGCTAATAGCCACTGTTAGTCATTTGCTAGAATGACGTTGAAGCACAGACGGCGGCTCGGGTCGTCGCACGGCATTGTGGGAGCAAAGTGATGATCGCTTGCTCACTCCGAAAATGGTCGTTTTGTAGGGCCCTTTGAAGGGATGAGTTTCGCACACTTTCAAGTGGACCTTCAATATGGCTTCAGTGGGTGTGGCCCTCATTATGTGCATTTTGAAGTGAACAACCCTAGCTTTTGGAATACAGCCATAGACTTTTTTAAATATTCACTTTTGAAAAACTTCCCGTTGTTTTCAAGCCTCCATCGATTTCGAGATTTTGCATCATATCAACATCAGCAACAAATGTAATTTTTCTTGACCGGAGTCAGCTATAATTCAAATCATTTCAATTTTTCACCTCCATGCAAAAACTACACGTCCCATGATCCTCCTGATTCCCAGGCTGAACAAGTTCATAACGCGTTAGAAATCTCCAGGGCCTTGTTAAATTAGTTGGCCATGTTCAGGATTATATTTCAATATTTCTCATCATATTCATCAGTAGATCAATTGCCATGTTGAATAACCAATCAAAAATCAAAATCAGTATCCATATTATGTATGCAGCAGTAACACATACACACAAACATACACACAGGCACACACATATACAAGCAGTGCGCACACACACACACACACACAGGCATACACATACAAGCAGTTTGCACACACATGTATGAGCAGTGCACACAGACACATGCACACACACAAACATGCACAGGCACAAGCCGCACATACACATGCACACACACACACACACATACAAGCAATTCAATTCAAACATGCATGAGAAGCTCACACACATAAGCAGCAGGCTTCTGTTTAGTTGATTCGAAAACATAATCAGGTGAAGCATTTGATTTCTGTAGCTTTGATCAATTTTGCTCAGCAAAATCATGAATGATTTGTTTTTTCAGTATCAACTTATGTATCTACTTGTATCCTATTCATCTGGCTGTATTTTTCCTCTCTTGACTGTAATTTTCCGCTCCTTTTTAGTGATGTGCATGCTTATCCTTTGGTTGTAGTTCTCAAGGGCAGTTGCCAGTGTTTTGGTTTGCCAGTCCTGTTGCAGCGTGAGAATGATGGCGGAAAGACCATATTTGGAAGATATTTCCTGTGATGAAGGTATAAAAACTGGGTGTGAAAGGCAAGATGTCAGTTCTTCTTGCACAAAAAGAGCTCTGCTTTATATTTATCAATATGCCTCAATAAAGCCTAATTGTCTGAACAATCTGTCTCTCTCTAATTGCTTGAGGATGGGGAACCTCATGACATAAAAATATGTCTGAATGAAAACCATGACAGCCACTCCACTTTCTACTTGGTTAAGCTTTCCTTGCTAGTAATAAAATTTTGCAATTAGTGCAAATTTACTTAGCCAAGCATATTTGGCCAAAGTTTGTTTGCTAAAAAACTCAGTAGCCAGGGAATGAGCTAATCAGCATTGTCAACGCATAACTGACCTAGCTACATAGCTAATTCATGTCTATTTACTCATTTTGCACTAGTTAAGTGCTGAAATAATCCCTAATCACCATTTCTAGTGATTAATAGTGTCTTCAAATGGGGTCGTGTTTACTGTGTTCACAAGAAAAGTCCATATGAACATTGCCCTCTTGTGGTATTCACAACGTCGTAAGGCAACTTTTTCTGAAAGCTGAGTTCACAAGTTGTGACATGTTCGACGACATTTTCAGCAATGCTCGCGGGTTCTGTAGTTGCGCTCGCAACCCTACGTTGGAGGAGCTAACATTAGAGAGAGCACTAGCCTGTACAATGTAGTTTGCATAATGTTACCCTAATTTACAAGACAAGAAGGAACAGTGTTGACAATCATCACCTTTCTGTCGTTTCTTGTTCCTCCGAGTGGCGTTTAGATAAAGTAATAATGTAATGTTTGCTCATAGAATGCCAGGAGAAGTGATGTTTTCGCATCCATAATGCCACAGCAATGGTGTTCTTGCGTGGTTGTCCCTCGAACGCCGAGCCTTTTATGCTCACGACTTGGTGGTGGTGGTCATTACGACTCTGGATTGCGGCACCTTAACCAAGTGAGCTAGCCCAGTAGCTGAACAGTGGGATTTTAAACATCATGGAATGCATTTGTCAAAGCGGCTAAGGAGGAGACATCTTGTGACATTACCATAATGCAAGTTAGCTCACACCTGTTTCCGATCAAGAGTCAGACAATGAATTGAATTAACCCTCTCAAGCATGAATTATGATAAACTCAGTCCGGATTTTTTTACTAATATGCAGCAGTGCCCAAAATTGAAGGCATATATAGAGAAAAAACACTTTTAAAGAGCTGTACACTGCAGTGACCTCCATGCATGAAAGGGTTAACTTATTGTGCAAATAGGCAACCAAGATTGAATGGACAGCAATCAACTGAAATTCCTTGAAAATTCCATCTCAAAGCACAATGTTATGTTGTAAACGCTGCTGAAGATGGTATTTAGGTTTAGATTTAGTTTTCTGATTAATAAATTAATTAATTCGATTATTGCAGTTCCTATAATCTCATATTGTAGCCTTCCTAGTACAACTTTCCCAGAAGCTGGACGGTAAAGACCTCATAAGTAATTTTGCTACCATGACAGCTTGACGCAAGGTATGAATTTTAGATAAAGTTAAATACATGCCATGCGTCAAACTTTTATGATGCACTAATAAACAATTTACTAAATTATTCAATGACCAATGTTTTGCCATAAGAAGCATTGGTAATTTAAAGAATTAATTATTATCGTATCGCGGCAACCAGTGTGCAACTGCGCTTATTTGCAAATGTAGCCAATTCCTTTGAATGCCGAAAACATTTTAATGAAGCGTAATTTTAAAATTTATTTGGTTGCACTGCTGAAAAAATGCTAAAATAGGAGATGGAATTCTGAGAAAGTACTGAATGAATTAATTATTTGATTTTTTTTCCTCCCATCCCTACAATATGGCTATTAAATATGTTGTCAATGTAGCCCATTGGTGATCTCTGTCATTTCTTAATAACATCTTAATTATTGCAGGCTTATATATTGGTCTTGATTTTTCATTAAATAAGTTGTGTGATTATTAATCAAGTGATGTAAAACAGGAACGGCTTGAAAGCAATTATGTGTTTAAGGGTCTGAGGCTCATAGCACACAATTGAAAATCTTGTAACACCGGTGTTACTGCTAGGGGATAAAATAATCAATCCTATAAGAGTGGAAATTAACTAAGAGCCTGACTGGTGAAACTCATCGATATTCAATTCTCATATATTTCTGATAAAAGTCTGACCAATCATTTTCTTCGGTCCAAATAAAATGATTTGCCAAGCTTCCTGTCTGTCATTTGCGCAGCGCTTCTTCCAGTTGCCTATAGCTGTCGCGCGCCTCTCTGGCAGAGCAGCAGAGCAGTAGAGACAAAGCAGGCAGCTACTCAACAAAGTTAGCCTGCAAACAAAGCAGCTGCAACTGCTCTTGATTTAATGACTAACGTTACCAGGACAATTCTGGTGAGGTAAGACGCTATGACAGCAGTTTTGCAAGAAAATATGTATGAATTCTGCCGAAACAGAAAGCATCTGACTGCAAACAAACAGGCGCTGAAATGCTATAATTATTAACGTTAATGGTATTTCGTCAGACGTGACAAGGGCATTTTATTTTATACCACATATAGAATTGAATATTATGTTATTACTGTTGGTTAGTTTTCACTAACCAGTGCCTCTGAATCTGACTCCATTGCCCCGTTTCAAGATGCTTTCACACCTGACACGAAACTAATTTTTCGTACGACAGATTACATTCAAAGTCAATGTAAAGACGCGAATACGCGCAAAATTCGCGTCTTTGCATTGACTTTGAATGTAATCTGTCATGCGAAAAGTTTGTTTTGCGTCCGTTGTGAAAGCAGCTTCATTCGCGCTGCTCACTTTCTCACCACACGCGTCAGGGGAGGAGGGGAGCCTCAGAGGTCAGGCAGGCGAAGGAGATGGGACTTTGAAGGGAGGCGGAGTTGTTTCTTGTTAATATTAATACTAAGAGCTGTGCCGCATGCCAGAAAGGTAAGAATAGCTTTAACTGACAACTTTTACTATTACCTAAGACTTTCACTTTACTGTCAAAGTTCGTGACCATAACCCTTTCGCTGCTGTTGGTGATTTGGTCAAAATTTCAAGGAGGAGAAAATTTTTAGAAATCGTACAAACCCTACAGTGTTCGTATTCATTGGAAAGTGCTTGATGAGAGCTTTCCAGTGAATGCCAATGTGCTATGGTACGAGCGATCTTCAAAGGTTTTCATGTTTCAGAAATGTTGACAAAATCACCACTGACAGTGAAAGGGTTTGACCATATTTCCCACAAAACATTGATATTATTAGTTTTTGAGTTTACATAACACCAAATATCCTACAAAAAATAATTGAAGTGTATATCTAGCATGCAAACCCAGTGGCTATATGCATCTGTGATTTTAGCAGATGTTAACAGATCACCAAATCCCCCCTCCCCCCAAAGTCCCTAAACCAGGTTTAGTAAAAGATACCGCCCTCAACAGCTTATAAAAAGTTATTACAATGCTGTGATTGCCTTTTTTCAAAATGGTTCTAAAAGATGAGCATTAATGCTTTGAAAACCCTCCCAAGTGTTGTGAGAGTAGGATGTGTACACATCATCCGAGTCACCATTAAGTAGAATTTCTGCATATGAGTGAATTTACTAATCTGGAGGCAGTGGTTGGGTAGGTAATGTCCAAAAATCTTATTTATCTGAAAGATCCTATTTATCCAAAAGATGTCCTGAAATAAAATTTATTACAATGATGCTGTCCTATATTAAAACATAACATTGTCAACATATAAACAATTTTAATGGAAATATTATTATTATTATTATTATTATTATTATTATTATTATTATATTTACATGAATTAATGTAAAAAAAGAAATGTGACTTTGGGGCCATTTAGAATTTTTTCAATAAGACCACTGAACTATTTGGATTGACTTATACAAAACCCAAAACCAGTGAAGTTGGCACGTTATGTAAATTGTAGATAAAAACAGAATAAAATGATTTGCAAATCCTTTCAACTTATATTCGATTGAATACACTTCAAAGACAAGATGTTTAATGTTCAAACTGAGAAACTTTTTTTTTTTTTGCAAATAATCATTAACTTAGAATTTAAAGGCAGCAACACATTGCAAAAAAGTTGGCACAGGGGCCTTTTTACCACTGTGTTACATCGCCTTTCCTTTTAACGACACTCAATAAATGTTTGGGAACCGAGGAGACCAATTTTTGAAGCTTCAGGTGGAACTCTTTCCCATTCTTGCTTGACGTACAGCTTAAGTTGTTCAACAGTCTGGGGTCTCCGTTGTCGTATTTTAAGTTTCATAATGCGCCACACATTTTCAATGGGAGACAGGTCCGGACTACAGGCAGGCCAGTCTAGTACCCGCACTCATTTATTACGGAGCCATGCTGTTGTAACACGTGCAGAATGTGGCTTGGCATTGTCTTGCTGAAATAAGCAGGGGCGTCCATGAAAAATACGTTGCTTGGATGGCAACATATGTTGCTCCAAAACCTGTATGTACCTTTCAGCGTTAATGGTGCCTTCACATATGTGTAAGTTCCCCATGCCTTGGGCACTAATACACCCCTATACCATCACAGATGCTGGCTTTTGAACTTTGCGCCTATAACAGTCCGGATGGTTCTTTTCCTCTTTGGTCCGGAGGACACGACGTCCACAGTTTCCAAAAACAATTTGAAATATGGACTCGTCAGACCACAGAACACTTTTCCACTTTGCATCAGTCCATCTTAGATGAGCTTGGGCCCAGCGAAGCCGGCGGCGTTTCTGGGTGCTGTTGATAAATGGCTTTCGCTTTGCATTGTAGAGTTTTAACTTGCATTTGCAGATGTAGCGACGAACTGTAGTTACTGACAGTGGATTTCTGAGGTGTTCCTGAGCCCATGTGGTGATGTCCTTTACACACTGATGTCGGTTTTTGATGCAGTATCGCCTGAGGGATCTAAGGTCATGGGCATTCAATGTTGGCTTTCGGCCTTGTCGCTTACGTGCAGTGATTTCTCCAGATTCTCGGAACCTTTTGACGATATTACGGACCGTAGATGATGAAATCCCTACATTTCTATAGCTCGTTGAGGAATGTTGTTTTTAAACTGTTCGACAATCAGCTCACGCATTTGTTCACTAAGTGGTGACCCTCGCCCCATCCTTGTTTGTGAATGACTGAGCATTTCAGGGAAGCTGCTTTTATACCCAATCAGGGCACCCACCTGTTCCCAATTAGCCCGTTCACCTGTGGGACGTTCCAAATAAGTGTTTGATGAGCATTCCTCAACTCTCTCAGTGTTTTTTGCCACTTGTGCCAGCTTTTTTGAAACATGTTGCAGGCATCGAATTCCAAATGAGCTAATATTTGCAAAAAATTACATAGTTTACCTATTTGAACAATAAGTAACTTGTCTTTGCAGTGTATTCAATTGAATATAGGTTGAAAAGGATTTGCAAATCATTGTATTCTGTTTTTATTAACGATTTACACAACGTGCCAACTTCACTGGTTTTGGGTTTTGTACATAACCTTTTTAAAACTAGGCTTATGTCGTTGGAGGCTTGTGGTATATCCCCGAATGCCCCCAATCTTCCAACTCCCCAATCCTTGAATAGACCCAATACGATATAAAGCCCCTCAGGTCATGACCTTTCATTTGAACTTAATTTCAGGTCAATTGTACAAATAGTTCTGAAGATATGGCCAAAATGGTAATTTTCCATCACAAAGCGCCACCTAGTGGCAAAATATTGAACCATACAGGTATGATGTCATCATGTGACACGTTGCGAGGTCGCGACCTTGCAGTTGCACATAGTTTCATGTCAATTGGACAAATAGTTCCAAAGATATGGCAAAAATGGTGAATTTTACGTGACAAAGCTCCACCTTGTGTCAAAATATTGAACCAAACAGGTATAATGGCATCATGGGACACATCCTCAGGTCATGACCTTTCATTTGCACTTGATTTGAGGTGAATCTGACAAATATTTCCAGAGATATGATAAAAACAGTGATTTTTTTCAGATTTTGGCCCCTGATGGCCAATCTAGAAATCGTAAATTGTCCAAGATCGAATCAGTTCTTCTCTTTATGATACTTACTTATATGCAAAACTTGAAATTTCTAATTGAAAATATTACTGAAGTTATCGCGTTAACACGTAGGGCTGCGCGGCGGCGGCGGTCGGACCAAAAACATAATATCCGCGGAACGCCATTCGGCGTTCGGGGATATAAAATTGTTACTTATCTTACTTACAGACTTTAAAGGGCATAGAATAGCTCACTAGCTTCAGAACCGCAGTACTCGCTGGTTACAACTGATGGGTGATTCTGAACGTGAAGACGGAAAGTCTTGCCGGTATTCCAGGCCAAATTTTATTTAGCACAGTAATACAATTAATCAATATACATAAATATAGTAGGCTATGAACAACTGGTCCATCAGTGGGGTCCTTTTGTAAGTTCAAGCAAATTTTAAGCGAACGCATACTTGCGATAGCCTATTAATTAAACGTCAGTCTTACCGCTTCCATGTCCCCCGGCAAATGAAAACTGCTTGCTACGAAAACTGCTCGGCATCATGGCCGAACAGCTGGTCATTTTTTTGCATTTGAGAGGCTGAGCCTCATATGTCGTTTAATTTATTCTCCAAGCTTTCCCGCCTTTCCATTGCTTTCTGACATTTTCCTCTGTCGTCGTTGAAACGCGTTTTACCGAAACAGGGGACAAGCAAAGCAAGGCCATTCGTCGAATAAATTTACCAGCAAGCCTGCCTTCTAAAACTTTAGAACGAAAACAACAAAATTAAATAAATTGTTCATAGGTTAAGTCCATGTATCGTTTTTCATTTGCAAGAAAAGAGTTTTTCGATCATTCCTATCGCATGAAGCAAATTTATACTATAGGATCCAAATCAGTTTGCAATGTTGCAAGACAACCGCAATTGTGAAATTAAACCATATAAGGTGGTATATATACGATAAGGACTACTTAGTTCAGCCAAGTATTTATTAATATTGACCAATAGAGAGGATAGAACACTTATCAGCTGATTATCACTTAGTAATTTTACAGTGGCCACTGGGCTTTTTCGCTTTTCTGCGAAAGAAGGGGAAGGGGAGGAGGGCGCGGCCCCCCCCCCCGGATCCGCCACCGCCACCGCCACAGGAAGCAATAGCTTGCTGATCCTAAGCAGCTATAATGGATCAAATACTGAGGACAAAGTACTCAACATGGTTCAATAAAGTGTAACTTATCATAAAATGCTTTTACTGCAGCAGAGTTTTATAACAAGCCAAACTCTCTAGCCAGGTATTGTAGGATATAAAGTGTAGAAGGGACTGGTTATCACAGAGTTTTATACTGTCTGACCAATAAATTAGAACTCAGGGCAATTTGAAACTGTTGTCGCCACATGAAACAAAGTAGACCTAACAGCGGTGAACAAAATAAATGTGATGGCTGCATTAAAAATGCAGAACAAAACAAACTAATCGGGTGCATGGAGATAAAATTTGGGTGGCCGATGCCCACCGCTGCTTATTTTTGAATGTGACACTGGGATCATCTCGCCATTGCTTTGCCTGCTTATCTTATCATAGCATCAAACACCATCCCCAGATGACACTGTGGCACTGTGAACATTGGTGGAAAGCCTCTAAGCATAGCAACTGCATGTGTGTTTTCACAACCTGGCAGATACAGGACAGGGCAGGACAAATTTTGCCTAAAACTGATTTCTGCAAAATGCCAACTGCATTTTGAACAGGTGGCTAGCCTAACTGTTAGTCTATATCCCCTTAATGTGTAGTTAGAGTTCCTTGAGAGAGTACTGAAATAAGACAGAAAAATCCGGTGACACAACATACAAAGCCATTTTGTTTCCATTGTTTTATTGGTCCCTGTTTGAAATTGAATGTGTTCATACATGAATTACATCTTCAAAATTTGTTAATAGAGTCAAAGAGTCACTGCGCCTGTAGGTGCAGCAATATTTTCGACATATGCCACAAAATGTATTGGTCCTTTGTTGATCCAGAAAGAACTAAAATGTGGGCTGCTAGTCATGGTAGTGGCCTGCGGGCAAAAGACACAAAAACGGCGGGCACTGGGACCATGTTCCCAAAAAGAGATTAGGGACCCAAACGCACAGGCTGAGTAAAAATATGAAACTCTTTCATTTAATTTACAAAAATAAAACCCCAGAGGGGAGCAGCAGCATGCAGAAACATAGCAGGGCTCTCAGAGCAAAATCAGAATACTGCTGCACCAAAGTAAGGTGCAACCAACCCTTAAATACCAACTCCTCACCTCCACCTTAACGAGCCACACCTGTTGCCCATTAAGGTGGAGGCGAGGGATGCAGCAGGGGGAAGGGCCTGCAGGCCAACACCATGACACTGCTAAGTCTATCGTGAAGAATGGGAACTGATGTGGTCATCGTTTCTGTGAGGCAAGTCCCTCCTTTGGACATTTTACCATCTCGGTTTCTGACCAAACTAAATTAAATAAGTGCATTTCCTACACTTGGCAGTTTAGTGTGCGATGTTGCCAAAATTGGTGATGTCAGAAAGATGTTAAGGATCATCCCAAGATCTGGTTAGTTTTGTGCAATGGAAATGAAATGGTATCAAGTCTTGAGTTTTCGCTACTCTCTCTGTCAAGGGACTCTAAGCGTAATCTGCGCTGGACAGTCACACAATTATAGTTGTGAAGAAAGCGGTACAGAAGAGTAATTAGCCGATATTGTGTCTTAGCGTGAGCTACTCTCTCATGCTACTGTTTTTACCCCTTTTTGTTTTGTGGTGTATTCATACTCTCTCCTAACCAATTGCACTGACCAGGAGAGAATGACACAGACTCACAGAAGACCCTCATAAAGGCCGACCAAAAGCAGCAGAGAGCTGCTCAGCTCATGGGAGAGGCAGGCAGCTTAGCTCACAAGTATTAAGCAAACCTGTAACACCACCACTATCCAAATTATATACTGCACATGCCATAAAGGCTAGGGATATGCTCATAAAAATTGGAGATGGATGAGAAGGAAGCACATCACCCAGCCATACAGCAGAACAGTGTTACTCCTAGCACTGGGCCTACAGCCTGTCCTTGTACCTCAAGAGCCCTGGCCTGATAGGATTAATTTTCGGGGTACATGTGTCATGTAACTAGCACATCTGACCTGGCAAACGCATTTTTGGCTTACTTCTAGAGAAAGTCTGGTTATGGTTCAATTCTTGTGAATTATATCTCCCCCCGGAGCGAGAGACGAGACATATTGTTTTAGGCTCGGTTCCGTTCATGTGCGGTTCCGTTCCAGAGCGTAACTCTAAAACTGTTTGCATGATCTTGACAGTCACTCCACGGGTGCACCATGCAAAATCTGCAAAAAGTGGCAAGGTGGGGGGTCTGTGGATCCGTTCTGTATATTGGCCATAGATGGAGATGGAGGTGACGTGGAGTCATTCATCAAATGATCATGTAGGGTAGGAGAAGAGGCTATTTTTGTTTTTTGCTTGTTATGAGAAGCTATTTCCCGCCAAAATATACTGATAATGTTACAACTTTTTTCACTGCAACTACAAAAAGAACAGACTTTTCCCTATTGTAGAATGAAAGTGGACATGTTGAAAATTTTTTCCCTGCTATCAGTAATTTTGTGTGCTTCTGGTAGTGCTGGCCCAGGGCCCCCAAAAAGAGCAAAGTTTGACCCTGCAAAATTATAAGCCATATTTCGAGGTCGATATCTTACCTTCTGCAGGGTGTTGATAAATTACTCTTTGCCAAGAACTAGGTAGATGCCAATGTTTTTATATTCAAAAAGAAATTTTTTGCCATCTATTTTTGTATTTTTACACTAGCCTTTCAAAAACCTTGCTATTAGCTATTTTTTGTAGTTTCACAGTTCTCCAATAGGGGGCTATCAACTTGGATTGGTGCAGTCGTATGCTACAGAACAACAGCAACAATAACAAAATGGCAGCTCATGAACAGCAGCAGCCCCACTAGTCCGGCAATAAAATGTGTTTTTCATGGAGTTTCTAATTCTTACAGTTCATCTATGAGAAAATACAGTCATGATGAAATTCTGGTCTCACTCGCAAACGGTAGATGTTCGCAATTTTTTTTTCTGCTTCTAGTAATTCAGGTAATGGTTCTAATCCTGTACGAGTCCCAAAATCCAATTCCCTGCAGAAGGCAAGTTATCGGGCTCGGAACATGGTCATCTCAAAATCAGTGATTTGGGGTAAGGGTAACATTCTCACTTGTACCTCCCACATTAGGTAATATTTTTCATTGGTTTTCAGGGGAAACATAGGCCTTCCTATAGGGAATCCACCCACCAAAATGTAGTGTCCCAAAATGTACCATATTCTGTCAAGAATTAATTTTCTCTTGCTCATTGAAATCCATGAAATAGTGCTTTAATGAAAGCCAAAATTTTATTTCTAGCAATTATTCTGTAATCACTGGAGATAAACTGCTCATACTGCACATTCTAAGTAAGCTATGTCAGACGCATATATCCAAAAAAATTGTTCATTTTGACTGACCCACCCCTTGCCGCATTTTGCATGGTCCACCCGCGGAGTGACACCAAACGAAATTTTATATACTTACTACTCAGATCCTTAAGTGGTGCCTTTCCTTTTGGTGTGTGCCAGTCTGTCCGTCCATCTGTCTATCTGTCCGGAAGTCATCAACATCTGTCTGGAGCATAACTCCACAACCGTATGCATGATCTTAACTAAACTCAGCATACTTACTGCTCAGGTCCTGCAGTGTTGCCTTTTGATATGTGTCTCTCTGTCCGTCTGTCCGTTCGTCCTGTGGGTTAAGCAGGGAAGGGGGGCCGGGGGGAGATGTATGTTTTTACAAGTAAAAACACATTCTAATTTACACTTGGGATGGATTATGCCCATCATTGATTTGGCCCTGCTCTAAGGGTCCCAATCATGACTCCCATTACCAAAGCAATGCAGCAGCATGGGACCACAACTGGCTGAAATGGGAAATCCTGGCCCCTGGCTAGAGTGTCCACCAGAACATTAAGGCAGACTGTCACATTATGGGTGTCAACCTGAGCGCACTCCCCTAAATCCAATGAAACTGTTTAACACTAACTGCAGTCTCAGCATCTAACCAGTAGTCAGATCGCCTACCGGGTTAGCATGAAATGAGTCCTGCCTGGCCATCCTGAAGGGTGTTAAGAGGAGATAGGGCAGGACTTCCCGCAGAAGACACAGGAGGCCCACTGAAGGTTAGCCAGGTCAACCAAACTCATCCCGATGAAGCCTCACGGGGAAGAAAAATGTCTCTGGAACACAACAGTCCTGTCAACAATCACCAACAATGGACTTCAACTCCATCATGTGACCAAAAGACATTATGTTGTGGCATCAAATTCCAGTAACACTTCAGTGCAGGCAACCCAAGCCACCACACTGCCATTTAAGGAGTGTTTCTGGCATCTACAGGATCCTTCCCATTCAAAATATTGTATGAACATTGGGCAGAAGACTGTTTGATTTGGAAAGGAGAATGAGGAAAGAACACCAAACACCTCTGCTGTTTGACAAATGTTGAGCAGGTGAAGAATAAAATCATGGCATATCTCAGGTTAAAAAGCACACAGAAACAGCACAAGTTGCCCAGCAGCAAGACATATAACTAGTGAGCCTCTTCCAAATAATCGTGTTCTGATGCTTGTCATTACTCTCAATGAGGTTGAAGGGACAGGAAACAATTATATACATGCACCAAGTCATGTATCTGAATTTATAAAGCTGATTTTCATACCAGGTAGGAACATATAAATATAAATGTAGGTCTGTTCCATTGCTGAAAAATCTGGGTTAAACTACTTAAGTTTGTACACATGGGGCCAGCGGCCAGATTTACCAAGACCTATCGTGCGTATGAAACCTCTAACATAGCCAGTGATTGGAGCAAAGCACGTTATTGATTTCTCATCAGTTAGAAGGTTTTGTATGAGGAAACGGTCTGAGTCAATCTGGTCCATAGTGCTCTCAACCGCTCCAATTTGGCTCGGGATTTTACTAGGGGCAGCATTAAGATGACACTTGGCAATAAGGTCACATGAACTGGGATTAACAAAGGAGTTCTGTTCATCTACTAATGAACCATAGTATCATCAAATAGAATACTTTAACCTGCTAAATTACACCGCATTTAACATTTTAAACACATAAATTGACCAATGTATTAGCTAATGATTATTTCTTCATTTGAAAAGCACAGGATGGGACATAAATGTAAACAGAGACACCAAAAGTCACTCAAATGCATTACCTAAAAGTTCCCAGTTTATCCAAAGGTATTTTTCTAATAGCCATGGAGTGCTTATCCGAAACAATTCAAATAAACACAAGATGCACTGGAATAGGAGGTAAAGTGGGGGAAAGTGAGACATTAAGAGAACGAAAAAGCCAACAGCCCTTCTCTTACATCCACAATTTCTCATGTGTAACCTGATCCGAGTGAATGGGCCCTGAATGCTGGGCCCTAGTTAAGAGTCGGCCACTGTGGTGCCACCCTCAACCCACTCCATTGTCTGGAACTCGCAGGCAAAGATTATGTGGTTGCCTTTAGAAAGCAAAGGGGAAGAACCCCCCCACTAAAGAAAAATGTCCTTAATGGCCGGCATACAACTGGATATGGTTTTACACATTAGAGCGCTTGGTTAAACCCCTCAGGTTGCCCGAGTCACCTGGTGTCCTTGCCACCCAGCAGGACCCTCTTTCATCCTTTGTTGCCGAGTGGGGAATGGGCGGCGTTTTTTTGCAATGCAGCTGGTATTGCTTGACTGTTCCCAAACCACCCTACGGACCACCTCCCACCCTACTTTCTCCAAACTACCCACCCCCACCATCTATTTTGCTCCCACCATCTTACAACTTCCAAATATGCTCAGGCAAGCCCATTCTAACACCAACTGCCATTACTATTGCCCTGGTCAGTGCAAAAACACCAAAAAATATCATCAGAGGGACAGGCAACAGTATGAAGATACAGCTATCAATGGCAAGGTGAAGGGAGATGAGGAGCCAAACCTTGAATATGATGTTTAGGTCTGAGATAGAGCAGCATGGAACATGGCTTGTGCAAAAAGGTTTTAGATGGATAACTGCAGAGGCTTTGTGCTTTCCAGGACCACCCGTCGGTCTCTTGATGACTTGTTCTCTTCCTTTATACCCTTCTGTCTGTCTGTCTGTCTGTCTCGCTCTCACTGAGGCCCAGGAAAGGGGTCCAAAGGAGGGCAGTGAATGAGCTTTCATCTGTCCTTCACTGTCCCCTGCCACCCCCCTCTCCCACCCCCCATCATCCAGCTCGGTTTGGGGAAGCAAGGTAAACAAACGGCAAACAAAAGGCGGTGCTTCACAGCGAAGTAGGCTCCATGGGGGGGCCCCTCTGAGACGGCGAACGTCCACCCCGCCAACCGCCTCACTAGCTACCCCATCCCCTTGCAATCCCCATACTCATTATGGCACAGATGCATTTCGATTACCTATCCTCCGCTTCATTCACTCCACAGGCTGTAGCCTGCACATGCTATTTCTGAGCAGAGCCAGAGCTTGGCAGTTAGCCCCCTCACCACACTGCAAAAACAAAAGAATTTAGTAGATATAAACAAATAGTTTCGTCTTAGTTAAATCTTTTTTCCACTACTTTTTCCCAAAAATGCAAAGAAAAAAAAAGGTCGTTTATGACGCAAACCATATCTCAAAACATGCAAATATTTCCCACTTGAGAGAGAAAAGTATCACAAAAAAAAATCCAAATATGCTTGCAATGTTTTAGAATCAAAAAATAAAATCAGACGATAAGAAAATGTATGGATCCTGATTTCCGCTTTTTCCCACTAGTTGGTTGAAATACAGTTTGTAAATATAAGCCAATGTAATGACGTTGACCGGTGAACCGCAAACATCGCAACGTCACACGCCTTCGTCTGAACTCTGGGCATTTGAATCTGCCTCAGGTTTCCTCGCAGTCCATTAAACAGCACCATCTAATGGCTTGAAGCATTATTACAGAATTTTATTCTTTCAAAGTCAGAAAATTTATTGTTGTCCTAAATTAGGGGCGGGCAATTCCGGTCCTGGAGGGCCAGTCTGTATGCAGGTTTTTATTTTTATCAATTACCCTGACTAATTGACTTAATTTTTTGCATACACATATATACATTTGTCCAATGACTAGATCAAAGAAAAATGTTCTATGTTCATGATAATTTAAAGAAATGCGCCTAAAATGTCAGATTTCATAAATGGTTTGGCTAATTTAGACCAATTTAGACCAATTAAAGGCCAGAAGTTGGTGTGAAACCCAGGGACAGATACGGCCCTTCGTTGCCCACCTCTGTCCTAAATACACCTTAATCAAAAAAAAAAAAAAAAGGATTCCGCAAAAGGTGGGACTGACAATTTTAAACTATTTGTTCATATTTACTCTCTTTGAAACAGTCGCATGTTAAATATATACTCATCACCAAACACCATATCAGCCTTGGGTCTAAAACATTAATTTGGGACCAAATCAGTGATTAGTTAAAAACTTGCAAATGTTGAACATTCAAGCAGGCCTCTTTCAAAGCAAATGATCGCTCTGGAAAAAAAAAAAATCTATTTTATACTAAATACTGATGAAAATAAAATTTCTTTATATGTGGTTTTACAGTATAAATATTGTCAAATTCTTGTTCTAGCTTACGAATCGAAAAGCATTTAACATTAACGCATGTTTACTTTATTTTGCAGTAACAGAAGTAGTCTTAAAACTATGTGGCTGTTCTTTGGAAGGCATTTCACTTGGCCACTATTACTTTGCTGAGCACCCATTAATCTGAAACACATTACAGTTCTGACAAAATATTTTTTTCACATATAATTTGCCATTAGATGTGAGTTAAAACCTCATTAGCAATGATATAATTGTTCACTTCTGACAACATACAGTTAGCTAGAACACAGCAAGCCATTTTGGTACCCCTCAAGTTTGATTCTGGAGTAGACTCTAAATGGTGGAAAAAAGAAAGTTAAAAAAGAAAATAAGAAGATGGATTGAGGAAAAAAGGCGAAACATCAGCATTATAGTGAGGATGCCATCGTTTAAACACGTGAAAGGCACTCCCAGATGGCTGAGGTGCATTTTCCCAAAAGGCATTCAGCTTACGACAAAGTGATCTAATTGAGAACAAACTGTTATTGAATTGGGAGAGACCATGACCGGGGTGGGCCCTTCTCCAGTTCCCCTGTTCCACTGTCACTAGGCTTGGGGGCCATGAGGAGGCCTCATAGCATCTTGGACCCCAGCTCCTTGGTGACTATGCACCGCTCGAGAGAGGCTGAATGATGAGAGGAGTTGCCATGGATAACGAGCGAAACAGTGCCCCACAAAGCCCCTTCACTGACTTTCAGGGGAGAAACTGTCCAAGCCCAACCGATTGTCAAGTGTGAAGGACACAGAAAGCTAAATGAAAATCCAGATCAATACATTTTGGACCTCATTCACTGTGGAAGAAATAAAAAAAAATGTGTGTTTGCTCTGAAATACAGTGTCTGAAAGTCATTTGTGCTTTTGAGGGGAAATTAGAAAAATGTTATTTTGACTCAGAGATTTGTTGCGAATAATAGCTAGACGAAGGGAAGCAAAACAAATCCTGGCCGCATACTAGTGGTGGCTGGTGAGCTGAAAACAAAGGAGGCATAGAGAACTCCTTTCAACTAAAGATTGGTCTTCACTTGTTTTCAGTCTTTTTTTATATTAACCTTACTTGAACTTCAAAAATATTAAACACCATCAAGTGTGGCCAGTTCTCCATGTTATGGTAAGGTGAGAAATTAAACAACCCATTCTGACACAAAATTCCATTTCAATCAATGTTATTCAATCATGGATAGGCTCAGTTGATGCTAATCTTTGTTTTCTTTGTTGATATTTAAACAATTATGAAGCGCTGGTTGGACAGTTTGCAATCCAGGATGTGCATAAGGGTAAAAACAGAAGTTAACAAAATGTTTCAAGCCTTTTTTTTTTTTAGAAAAGCGAAAAAAGAACTTTTCCGAATTTAATTCCCTTTGAAATTGCTGCAGCTCTGCATTTAGAAAGAAGCTGTGTGCCAATGTACTTCTCTTATCACTGGACAAAGATTGAAAATATATGAAGAATAATCATATATACAGTGCCGTGAAAAAGTATTTGCCCCCTTCCTTATTATTATTATTTTTTGCATATTTGTCACACTTAAATGTTTTAGATCATCAAACAAATTTTAATATTAGACAAAAATAACCCAAGTAAATACAAAATGCAGTTTGAAATGATGATTTCATTTCTTAAGGGGAAAAAGCTATCCAAACCTACTTGCCCCTGTGTGAAAAAGTAATTGCCCCCACTTGTTAAATCATGAATTAACTGTGATTAACCACATTTAAGGGTTCAATTTCACTAGCCACACCCAGGCCTTATTATTGTCAGACTTGTTCAATCAAGATATCACTTAAAAATAACCTGTTTGATAGAGTGAAGTAGGCTAAAAGATCTAAAAAAGCAGCACATCATGGCGTGAACAAAAGAGATTCAAGAACAGATGAGAAACAAAGTAATTGACATCTATCAGTCTGGAAAGGGTTACAAAGCTATTTCTAAGGATTTCGGACTCCAGCAAATCACGGTGCGAGTCATTATCCACAAATGGAGAAAACTTGGAACAGTGCTGAACCTTCTTAGGAGTGGCTGGCCCACCAAAATTACTCCAAGAGCGCATTAACGACTCATTCGTGAGGTCACAAAAGAACCCAGAACAACATCGAAAGAACTGTAGGCATTACTTGCCTCAGTTTAAGTCAGTGTTCATGATTCAACAGTAAGATAGAGACTGGGCAAAAATGGCATCCATGGGAGAGTACCAAGGCGAAAACCACTGCAGACCAAAAAGTACACAAAGGCTCACCTCACATTTGCCAAAATACATCTTGATGATCCCCAAGACTTTTGGGAAAATATTCTGTGAACTGACAAGACAAAAGTTGAACTTTTTGGAAGGTGTCCATCCCGTTACATCTGGCGTGAAAACTAACTCAGCATTTCATAAAACGTGTGATGGTTTAGGGCTGCTTTGCTGCTTCAGGACTTGGATGACTTGCTGTAATTGATGGAATTATGAATTCTGCTCTCTACTGGAAAATCCTGAAGAAGAATGTCCAACCATCAGTTTGTGACCTCACGCTCAAGCGTACTTGGGTTATGCAGCAGGAAAATGATTGGAAATACACCAGCAAGCCCACCTCTGAATGGCTTAAAAAAAAACTAAATGAAGATTTTGGAGTGGCCTAGTCAAAGACCGGACTTAAATCTGATTGAGATACTGTGGCATGACCTTAAACAGACCGTTCCTGCTTGAAAACCCTCCAATGTTGCCGAATGAAAAAAATTCTGCCAAGAAGAGTGGGCCAAAATTCTTCCACAGGGATGTGAAAAACTGATTGCCAGATATTGCAAATGTTTGATTACAGTTGTTGTCCCTGAGGGTGGCACAACCAGTTATTCGGTTTAGGGGCAATTACTTTTTCACACCAGGCCAGGTAGGTTTGGATGGCTTTTCCCTTACGAAATGAATTCTTTATTTCAAACTGCATTTTGTACAACCCCAATTCCGCAATACTTGGGACAAAGTAAATTGTGAATAAAATCAAAAAACGCAATGACCTTCAAATCACACCAGCCAGTATTTTATTCACAATAGAACAGATAACATAGCAAATATTAAAACTGAGAAATTTTACAATTTTTTCCACAAAATGAGCTCATTTCAAATTTGACATCTGCTACAGGTCTCAAAAAAGTTGGGACAGGGGCCTTTTTACCATGATGTAGCATCCCCTCTTCTTTTTAACACATAGTGGAGGCGTCTGTGCATTGAGGAGACAAGTTCCTTGAGTTTAGCCATTGGAATTTGATCCCACTCTTTTTAATACAGGTTTCCAGCTGCTGGAGAGTTTTGGGTCTCCTTTGATGGACTTTTTGTTTAATTGTGCGCTAAATGTTCTCAATCGGTGTAAGATCAGGACTGCAGGCAAGCCAGTTCAGCACATGGACTCTTCTACTATGAAGCCATGCTGTTGTAATAGCTGCAGTATGTGGTTTTGCATTGTCCTGCTGAAATACACAAGGCCTTCCCTGGAATAGATGTCATCTGGAGGGGAGCATTTGTTGCTCGAAAACCTTTATATACCTTTCAGCATTCATAGTGTTTTTTAAAACATGCGTGTGTCCTACATCATATGCACTGTGTCCCCATGCCATCAGAGTTGTTGGCTTTTGAACTGAATGCTGATAACAGGAGGGGTGGTCTTTCTCCTCTTTTGCCCGGAGGACACAATGCCCATGATTTCCAAAAAGAATGTCAAATTTGGACTCGTCTGACGACAGGACACTTTGCTGCAGTCAATTTTAAATGAGCCTTGGCCCACAAACATGGCAGCGCTTCTGGATCATGCTCAACAATGGCTTCCTTTTTTGCATGATAGAGTTTTAGGGGGAATCTGTGGATGGTGCAGCGGACTGTATTTACAGACAATGGTTTCTTGAAGTATTCCTGGGCCCATTTAGTAAAGTCAATGACAGAATCATGCCGGTGAGTGATGCAGTGGCGTCTGAGGGTCTGAAGATCACAGGCATTCAGTAAAGGTCTTCAGCCTTGTCCCTTACGCACAGAGATTTTTCCAGTTTCTCTGAATCTTTTGATGATGTTATGCACTGTCGATGATGAGACCTTCAAAGCCCTTGCAATTTGACGTTTAGGAACATCATTTTTAGAGTATTCCACAATCTTTTTTTCCGCAAGACTTCACAGGTTGGCAAGTCTCCGGCCATCCTTACTTCTGAGAGAGTCAGCCTCTCTAAGACAGCCCTCTTATAGCCAATCATGTTACACACCTGATGCCAGTTAACTTAATTACTTGCAAAATGATCTTTCAGCTGATTCTTTTATATATGAATTGCTTTTTCAGCCCTTTTTTGCCAGTGTCCCAACTTTTTTGAGACCTGTTGCGACCAGAAAACTTGAAATAAACTCATTTTGTGGATAAAAATTTAAATTGTCTCTGTTTCAACTTGAAATGTTATCCATGTTCTATTTTAAATAACATATTGGCTCATGTGATCTGAAAGTCATTGCATTTTGATTTTATTCACAACTTACACCTCATCCCAGCTATTTCGGAATTGGGGTTATATTACCTGAACCTGAGCGTCATTGAGAATCTCTGTTCCCCAGCGCCCCAAGCATTTCTGTTGTTTTTCAAGCTCCGTGTTCTCCTTTGTCTTAGTCCGTCATTTTCGTCAGCTTGTTTTATTTATTTCGAGCCACTCGTTGAGTGTGTATTTCAGTTTTTTTTCCCTGCCCTTGGCAGAGTACTTAAGTTCTCTTGGTTCAGTGCATTTGCACGATGTTTCCTTTCGGCCTGTGTGCCCTGATTTCCCGTGTCTGGGTTCCCAAATAAACCTCCTGGATCCCGCACCTGGTGTCCACCTCACCCGTTCCTTAACATGACCTGAATCTAATTCAGAATGCCTTTCACTTGCTGAAGTTAAAACACCCCAACAACAAGTAGGAACTAAAGAAAGCTGCTGTGAGGGCCAAGCATAGCATGACCAAGAAAGAAACCCAGGGTCTTGTGATGTGTTAAGGTTCCAGACTTCAGACAGTCATTGCCTGCTAAAGGTTTGCCAAGAAGTATTATACAGCTAATCAAAATTTCATTATGTCAATTTGTCCCCCCCCCTCCTTTTTTTGAGCCCCTAAAACTGCAGGGACAGATCAAAAAATAGGTGTATGCAATTCATGTATGGTTCAGACAATGTTTGAAAAACATTTAAACTGAAATTGAAAGTTTGCACTTAAGGCACATCTTGGTGTTTCTTTTCACATCCTTTGTGCTGGCATGCAAAACTAAACCAATGAAAATTGTGTCACTGTCTAAATATTTATGAAGTTTCTGATTGCATCCTGTTATGTACACACTTCACCAGAATGCTCATTGCATAGGTTTTGCTTTAGTGCATACTCATGCCACTCACGGATTGGAATGAAAGTGTGCAGAACATAGAAGCACATCTTTAAGATCCCTCTTTACTTTTTCAGATACAGAAAATACAGATTTAAGGCTAATAAACTTAGAATGTTACATATCATCCCACAAAGCTGATATTTCCATGCATGAATCTGAAGTCACGCAGAAATGCTGTTCGTAACACCTTTTAAGTTTTTAATAAAAAGGAATCCTCGTGACCAAATACATCCTCTTATATGTATTGGTTGAAACACAGCAAGAATAAAAAATGAACAAGTCAACATGAAGTAATGGCATCCGTAAAAAATTATATCTAAGCTTGTTTGTCAAGAGAAACATTCATACCCTCAAGGAAAGAATCTGTAATTCAGTAAAATTAATCAAACATCATGGAAGTAACATCAGGAAAAATTATGCCATGGTCAATAAACCTTAACTTTTTTTGGAGTTTGTTCAGCTTAAGTTATAGCAATAGATAAGCAATCTGACACAGCTAATATCACTGGCAAATCTTAGCTATTTTATCGTATCTAAAGCTCTGATCCATGAGATTCCACATGCACATGCACAGGCAGATGCATCGCAACTGCAGAATAGTTTTGGTTTCTTAAGCTTGACTGCACAAAAATGCTTCATTTTGTTTTTCTGCTTTTACCATTTGTAACAATTTTTTTCCCTTTGACATGCCCCTTAACTGCAATTGTTTGTAGTTCACTGCACCAGTGATTTGAGTTTCTGAAGCCACCATGAGGTATCTCAAATGTTTGGCCAGTTTTATATAACTAAATACAATAGCTGTAAATAAAAAACATAATCTTTATGGAAATTATTTATTTGAAAATCAGTAATTTTAATTATTAATATGAGAAAGGGAAAACTCTAGAACTTCATCTAGTTTGGCTTACAACGTAGATAATCAGTGCAGTCTGATGCTTGTGTGTAATTGGAGGTAAACAAAGTTAATTCTTTGAATATTAATTAATCAGTAACTGCTTTGACTGCTTTTTTCAGTTGATTGAATAGGTCATATGTTAGTCTGATTTCTCTACTCACAATCCAGCAGACTAATTCACCCAGATGTTTTTCATATTCCGTAAAAAACTTGAACCATGCTTGAAAATTATGTTGACTCCTTTGAAATTTTTTAGGGAAAACCTTTCGTCAACTTTTGGGAGCATTAAAATGAACTGCACTTGGCATCAAGACTTTGAAGGTTTAATTTAATGATTCCAACAGGTTGCTTTAGCATGACTTTTCTATACGATTATTCAGAGACATTGCAGAAAGTTTAATGAACATTGTCTGATGCTATCCATAACAAATCTGTAATTTATGGTATCAGGGCACCGAGCAGCAGCAAGAATCACTTTTTAATCAGATGTAATTGATTTTCCTTGCTGAATAAAGTGTTCAAAAACTAATTGTCCATGCCATCTGTTGACTCGTCTGTCACCACAGATATACTGTGAACTGAACAGACCAGGTCCTCTTTTGTTGATTTCAGTTTTACTTTGCCTTGAAAACAGTTTAATCCTTGTTGGAATACTGTCATAAATTTTTGAGCTGTGTTATGGGACATGCGCCCATTCTTTAAGGAGGACAGTCTCCAATTCATCGAGAGATGAAGGAGGAAGAGATCTAGTTCACAATATGCGCTCCAAAAATTTCCACAAATGTTTCATTAAGATCTGGTAATTGTGCCAGCCTTGGCATCTAACTTCATCCTGATGTTCTTGGGACCATTCTTATTTTTTTAGTGGTGTGCATGAGGGTGTTATGTTGGAACCTAAAACAGTGTCTGCATTGTAAGGTGCCCCAAGCATTGCAAAATGGTTCCATACTGTTAACCAGTTAAGTATCCACGAAGAGCCATTATTGTACTCAAATTCCATGACTGCGGTTTTTAGCGGTGCGGTTTTACAACTTAAACTAGAGTGCTCATTAGTAATTGAACATGTATATATACATGGTTAGTTGTGTTAGTAGACGATAATACAAAATACAAATGTTAGTCTTGTTAGTAATCAGAACAGAAGGGTGAAGGGAAAAAACGAGATACGAAGGAATGTTTTAAACACCAGACTTTCTTTAAATCACCCAAAGTCAGTGAGCACGCAGACAGGGAAGACGGACAGAACCAACTAGATCACAAGACAGGGGAGACAAGTGCAATGGAACTGAAGCATGGAAATAACCAAAAAACCTGAATGTTACAAGAACCAAAAAGAAAAATAAAAGACAATACTCATGAACACAAAATCAGCACATAAAACATGATCAAAAACCAGAACCATGACAGTATTTGGTTGTCTGCATAGCTATGCTCTCTCCCGATTTTGATCCTGGAATTCCAAAAACTCAGTCCTTAAGCCCTTCTGAAGCTGGCCCCCGTCCCAACACTGATAGAACTGCTCCTGAACGGAACTCAAGTATGACTAAAGATTTCTGCTTCCCAGAAGAAGAAGAGCAAGACACCAAAGCCGATGAGGAAGAAGACAAAGATGAAGATGAAGATAATGATGCACGTGTGCTGTATACATGTAGAAAGGTGAAGTCGCCTCTACATTAAATGCTCATAAGGCAGCTTGAAGATCATTTTTATGAATTTTGCTTTCTCAAGGTATTCCATTATATTGGGTCTTGATTTCCACTGGTTTGAGCCCTTTAGGGAGATGAGCAGGGCGGTTGGAGGGCTGGGCCAGGAGAGGTTGTAGATCAGGAGTACAGGTGCAGTTTTTTGTTAGAGACCAGTGAGGTGGGAAACTGTAGAAGACCTGATGACCAGTGCCTGGACAAAGGGCATAATTGAGCGAATAGTGTGGGGTGAATTCTTCAGGCACACAGCTGCAATGTTCTAAAGGTAGAAAGTGTTGTATCCTGCACCTTCCAGCTGGGCAATTCCAGCTTTACTCACGTTACATTTACTGCATTAGGCTATGGTATAAAATTGTTTCACTACTTATTCAATGGACACAACTTCAAAACACCTACATTGTGGCAACCTCCAACCATAATCAACTTTACGAGAGAAAACCTGGAATGAACCCCTCAATGGTTATGCTGCCAGACTGGATTTTTTAAACGTTACTCACGTTACTCAAAAGTAACATGGCTTTTTCACTTAAGTTTGGTCCTAAGGTCTTGATCAATGGTGCATTACAGCAGGGGTGCAGGAGGCACGGGGGACGTGGGGTTCGTGTCCAACGCAGTTATGAGGAGACGGCGATTCGCTGCCCCACTTTTGATAAGGAAAATATACTTAGGCTACGCTAAATAAAACCTTTGACAAGCTGTTCACATTCCGATAAGCCAGAGCCATGTAAAGAGATGATTAAATATCACATTCGCTCGGCTTGTAACAATTACATATTTAAAATGTTTGATCATTTTATGTGGTTTGACAACCTTCACGAACTAAACAACTAGCTTCTGTAGGTCGTCTCCCGTTTGACCTGTCTGTAACATTTGATAATTTGCGGGTTATCAACTAACTGAACTACTACTGCTAATACACAACTCATTTTCACTTATGGCATTGGAATGATTGAATAAAAGATGAATAACACCAATTTTAATGTCTGAAACATTTAACGTCTTTTAGCGACATGATGCAGACTTATATGTTGACTTATCTAAGCCAAGAGTGTGCAGTTTTTAGCAAAATGAATGGGTTTTTGCACAAATTGGCCAAATGAATTTGTGCAAATGAAAAAAACAACGGTAGCAGAACACTTAGGCAAATGGTTGGATGAGTTGAATAGAGAATATCATATGGGCATTTTCATATCACACACTGTATCAACCCTAGACCCCAGTATCAGCCCAAGAGCAGTAGCTCGAGGGCTGATACTGGTCGAGGGTTGATACACACCCTAGAATGGTATCCATAGATTGTGCTGTTTCTTACGAAACGTGTGGTCTCATCTCAAATAACTCAATATCTGATTTATTCTATACAGCAGGTTTTGGTCATGGAATTACCAGGTAATTAATGTATTTACGTAAGTTATCTGCGTGGTTGTTGTGAGAACACTTGAGATCTCCAATCAATCGAGCTAACTATGATTAGCCTCTGCTTGCCTTGTGAAATTGTGCCTTGTGAAATTGCACATTGGCGAAGTGATTTTGCTTGGTAGCTTGTCCATTAGTTGCATTCTTTGGTGGTTTGTTGGCAATTTCATACCAGACAATGAAGTGCAACTAATCATTTGATCATGTATATTAACAAGTGTATTTTTTCATTATTCTTGTTCATCCATGGCTTCACAAACTGTCAGCATCTCATGTTATTTTTAGAGTGTTGGACCATAAGCCCAAACAATGTAGAAAAACTCAATAAAATTGTAAAAATGGAATTCTGTAACTTTAAAAGTTTAGACCTCTAACATAGCAAGAGGCCAGTGGACCACTGGGGCCAGATTTGGTGTTTCACTGGCGTTTTGCTCATTGGTTTGAGGGTGGTCCACAGTCAGGTCACTGGCAAAAAGCCCGCAGTGTTGCCACTTTTCATCATACCTTCTAATGCATTCTAATAACATTTAATGTTATATTCTTAATATTCAGGCAAGGTAAAAATATAATGGCACATGATTGTCTGACAGTGGGCCAGAAATGGTGCTCCAGTATCTGGAAATCTGGGTTTGCTATCTGGGCCTTAGCGCACGATTTGGTCCCCACCACTTTGAAACTACGTATCTCCAGCGCCCCTGCATTACAGAATAAATTGGATTATATATGTTTGAACCTACATTACTGAAAATTCTACCACAACCAGAATTTTAATTTGATGCAACAGTAATTTTTCTGTGACGGGCCCTTAGAATGAAAAAGTCCTGTTACTCTCATTACATTACTCACGTTACAAGTAGGTTTTAAGCATGTGGAGGCTATTACCATAGCTCGACTTAACTGTGCATGTAAACGTAATGACTGTTTCAGCCATGAGAGCCATTTCTATCTAAGAGGCCTTCATGATTTCCAATTTCTAGGGCCCCAGTCTGTAAGTCCATCCTCCACCCTCTGAGTCCCCCCAGACAAATGTTATACTCGTGGCCCTTAGTTTCTCAGAACCACTTGCAACTTTTTTTTCATAATTCAAGCAACCAAGTAGTCTCTTCACAACTTCAGTATGTGAATGATGTTGAATTTTTATTTAATATGCTTACCAAAAAAATGTGTTTTCCCTCAGACCTTCAATTTCTTCTGAACCATACACCTGGATATATTAACCATACAGCCATAAATTGTATTGCTATTTCAAGTCAGTTTTTTCAGTGGTCATGTTACACTTCAGCCGGAATTGCCCAGCTGATGAAGTCACGATCTGGAATCATCCAAAGTGAGGGAAAGGCAGATTTGGTATGGAAATTAAGCACCTTATGTTCTCTCCAGTTAAATTCCAGCCGATAGTTCATTATTTAGAAAGATATATCATGAAGGCAGGCTGTGGTGCATGCACAGACCACAGTGTCAGAGGGAAAGAAAAACAGGTTACTTGAGAGTCATCATACAAGTGATTTTTCAGACCTTCACACCTTCAGAGGTGGAAATGACAGAACCAACTGTGTTGGCATAGAGAGAAACTGACAAGCCCAAGAAATAACTCCGAAAGACATCTTTGCACTAGAGACCACGAGTTCTCAAAACTGGACCACCAACTTAACAACCAGCAAGGCCCAATTGTTCACATGTGAAGAAAAACAGCTGAAGAGTGAGGCCACAGGTGGGTAGGTGTTGAACATGGATAACCTACATTGACTCACGATATCAGATTTGTCACTAAGTTCTGCATCATTTCATGAAAATAAGTCATGATGTTTCATTCAAACAGAAATTTAGACAGATCCTGACTAATAAGCTCTTAAGAAATGTCAGTAGTAATGTGCCAGCAAATGTCACTAATTCCTTCAAGCGAAATGGAACAACATATTGGGAGGGAAAATAGTTTATGAATGCCCACAGTCAGGTCTTAATGTACATTGAGATGAAGCCTCATTGTGAACCACACAATACAGGCTTGTGAGCGAAGCACCGGCCGCACTCATCTCATTACTTTACTTTCGAGAGGAGACAAAAGAGACCTGTGATGGAGAGAACAAAAGCCTGTCTGCAAAGTTACCAAAACAAGCAAAATAAGTTTCAAAGCATTTCAAAAAACCCACTTAATTAATTAATTTCCCTTATGTCGCAATGCTGAACAGAGATATTTTTGCTTTTTTTATTGCAGGAAAGACAAACGCCTACAATGTAAGTATGTTAAGATGTAATTCATGGAGAGTTGGAGACCGTTATGATTTAAATAAATTCAAACTTCCTTAATACACTACAGGTGAAAGAGAAAAAAAAGATTACTTTTGCATTATCATCACCACATAATACCATGTCATTTTGCTGTGCAAGAAAAAAGAACTTTTAATCACAAAATTACGTAAAAAAAATTGACATGAAAAAAAATAGCATCTGGAATTTTGCAAACAGAATACATTTTTTAGAAGGTATTAAATGCATTCACCAAATGAATTTAGAGGCATAGTTCCACTTGAATTGAAAAGATTTATATGAAAGTAGGCTCTGTCCAGAACATACTGCATACTGTACAATTTCTATACTGTTTGCTTGCACTTTATTTGTGAAGTATTTTCCTTTTTTATTTGGAGAGAATGGCTGGGCACTGAAGGGGAAAGACTGGGGGCAGGAGGCTGACTTCGGCCAAGTGTCTCTGGGCTTAATTAAAGGGATCCACAGTCATATATTTTATTTTGTTTTGTATAAACAACGGCAACACGCGCTACCTTCGTCTGAGCTGCAGCGTGTTCCTGATTATTCCTCCCAAAAGCTCCCCCCCATCTGTCCCGGTTTATCTGCCCTGAGCGTCTTTCAGTCCTCTGACAAGAAGCGGCGAAGAGAAAAAAAGTGAACCAGCAGGGGGTCCTCATTTCACACCAGCCCTCCGCTCTGGCCTTCCACACCAAAGCACTCTTGTATAGCTTTTTGATAGGCTTTCAATCGCGGCCCCACTGACAAGGTTTCCTTTTACGAGGAGTGGGGGTTGCAGTTTTTTTTGGGTTGTGGTGGGGGGGGGGGCGGGTATTTTGAGGGGGCTTACTTTTGGGCAGAGTTGGGGAGATGTAGTAAGGGAGCAGAGGTGGTGGCAATGGAGGGGATTGGATAAGGGGGGTGGGGGGTGAGGGGAGGTGGGGCTAGCGGTGGAAAGGAAAAACTGCAGCAGATGGGACCGATTGTGCTCTCTACGCAAATTAAGGAGTGGGACATCTGCAGCGGCAACATACTGGTGGTCTGGGGCAATTAATGCCCCTGTCGAAGAAGGGGGGATAAAAAAAAGAGGAGAGGAAAAGACAGTCCAGCCTGCCGGTGCATAGAGATGAAGTCAGGCTCACATTACAATGAGGCCAGTCACAATAGCGGGAGCGGGCGAAGGAGAGATCGAGGGGTGTGTTGAGGGGAAAGGGGGGCAGAGGGGAAGATTAATGTACAGAGAAGCAAGCAACAACATTCTGTCCAGGCAAAAAAAAAAAATAGGAGGGGCCTTTGGGTTTGGAAGGTTTGGTCTGAGTTATAAAGTGTGTCCTTTTTTTTTCTCCCTTCTCCATTTGAATCCAGAGGTCATTTACAGAGGTGACAGCTTAGACGTGCAGTGTTGTGGATTTAATGTGCACTGCTTTCTTTCCATTTGTTTTGTCATACATCCCTTACTCTCCAACCCCCCCACCCATCGACCAAACCCCCAATGTTTTTGGAGAGGTGAAGTGACAAAGCGGGGTCATCCTCAGGATTATACCTCTTTAACGTATTCCCTATTTATTGATTGGGTTCTGGGGGGATATTTGCGGTGGAGGAATAATGGTGGCATGGAGTTTATGGCCTTGTCCCTCCAGGGAAATGTGTGCTACAATGCAGCCTCGTCGGAGATTAACATATCTCAGCCTAATCAAAAACACAGTCTAAGCTTGTTTGAAATAATTGGGGCAACTAACTCGATGGTGTAGTTGCAGAAGCAGTGGTGCATTTTACGTGTCGTCTTAAAAGCTAATGATGGACTGTGCTCTTGTTCATAAGCATGCCACTGCCTGGCATTAAGCACCCGGGGAGATGGCAGCATACCTCCCCTTGGGAACCAAAAGATCAAATATGGCATATTGATGGAGAACTGAGTATGCAGTCCTTCAATTATGTGTCAAACATTTATCAAAACTCCCTCAAACTGAGGGAAGTTTCATCAAAGGCGATATTGATAAAATGCATCTCACTTCAAAAATGGCCTTAAATAAAGGACAGAGAACAGCCTATAAAGTTTGGAACAGCATCACAACAACATGTAAGTATTTTTGAGTAAGAAAAACACACCGTATCAATGAACTACCTGGTTCAGTGTCTCCCCTCAACATAACATGTATACTGTATTTTGCAAAATAGTTACAAACACTCACTAAAACATCTAATGCCAAGCATTAGAATCTGTTATGGATGCAGTATGAGGGCTTTCTTAGAATAATGATTGTGCCAGATAACAGCGATGCTTTTAAAGTCCGCACCACAAAATAGAATCAACCTCTGCTGAGGTTTTGGTGATGCTGAAGCCCCAAGGAAAGGAACTAAACAGGCCCTCAGAAAGGAGATGTTGCTTTCAGCACAGGTGATTTATCACTGCATTTTGGAAGCTGCCCTCTGGCAGGGTCTGAGAAACGCCCAAGAGGCTCAAGCAGACTGAGTGAACCTGAATAAAACAAGACAATAAGCACAATGCAGCCACCTTTTCTCATGTTAAATGTGGTCACGTGACAAGATCAACCCTTTCTGTCCTCATCCTCTCCTAACACCAGGGTACATATGAGTCAGGGGACACAAAGTTGTTTAATGCCAGCCAGAGGTTTGTGTCCTAATTGCCAAGCCAGAGAAAAGAAATAATGGCTGTCATCCGAGAGGTTTCCTCGTCTTCAATGCAAAATTCAGCTCTGACAAAAACGTCTAATTACTCATTATCACTAGGCTTCACAGAGGAGGCAATCTCACAAACAGACTGAAACAGGAACCTAGAGCAGTGCTAATCTTGTGGTTTCTGCACCTTTTGAACCATTACTACCTGCTTCTAGCCTGTCCTCCGAGTGGATCAGACTAAAACACAGAGAGCCTCATATCACAGTTAAATTAAGTATGAAGTCCCTAATCTGTCTGACATTGAGATTGGTCTGCTTTCACATAACAACACACTGATTTCCTTTGATGGATCCAGGCCTGAATCACTGCCTGTAGCCCATGCTATGCGCTTAATTAATCCTTGTGGGATCCATTCAGGTTGGGATAATCATAGTCGTCCAAACTCAATAATACATGTTTGCTCACTATAAAGCCTCTTGAGAACTCAACACGCTCTAGTGTGTGACAAACCGTAATCTTCCATTGATCATTTCATCACAGACATATGGCAAAATTCCATAAGTAAATGTAAGAAACAAAGGCAACTCAGTTTCAAGATTCAAAAGAAGTGAAACGCACATTTTTCAAATGAACCTGGTGCTCACTCACATTTCTCTCATTTGACCTATCCGATGGATTTGTATTTTCTATTCTGACAGTGGCAAAATGCTGGCTTATCATATAGTCAAGATTAAAGGTTCACAGAGGTACAAAACCCCAGCTGCAGAGGTGTTGCTTGTATAAAAGTAGTATGAAAAACTAAATAACTCGGTCGCCACAGGGACACAGTCGTGTCTCTCCCCGATCCCCAAATTTTGGACAAAATGGCCGCCGGCAGCCATATTGGATTCCGAAATTTTGCGAAAATCGGTCTTCAGCATTTTCCAATCAAAATCTTCGCCTGTGTGAAATTTGGAGAAATTCCTGTGATAATTGTGGCTTCCAGAGCCCAGAACAGAAAATCTCTGCGGCGGCAGCGGCGTCCCCGGAACTAAACCGTAGTATCTCCTGACTATCATGATCAGGGAGATACAATGAAAACCAAAAATCTGCACTGAACTATATATATATAGTGCAGTCAAGAAACATTTTGTGTCAGTAGATGTTGTTTATACTGAGGGTGTAGTGGTAAATAAAATGGTGGAATAACTTTGAGCCACAGTTGGCACCCTGTCGCATACCCAAGAGGAGATGGACAGCTTGCACAAATAAGTACAGTGTATGGTGTCCATTGTAAGTTTAGTGGAAATACACTGGGGTGAATTATGGGTGTGAAAGCTCCATTTAGGTGCAGCAGCATAAAAACAGTCTGTATGAGGATTTCTAGTCCAAAATGAGCGATACCGGTACACATGTGCTCAAACTTTCACATTTTCATTACCGGACTCAAACGAGAGACTTACCTTTGGCATGTTTGAACAATGCCATAGCAATAAGCAATTAAATATAAAAAAGTGTGAAACACAATTTTATATTGTAGAACATACATTAACAGCATTTATCTCAGTTTTTACCTTCACAACAATCCTGTTTATATTCTTTTTTTTTCCTCACTGTAAAATGCTATAAAATATCCACTATGTCAAGCGGTTCTCAGCCTCACCCAGAAAGGGGCAGTGTGGGTGCAGATTTTTGTTCCTGCTATGCAGTTACACACCTGATTGTATTGATCGTTGTCACTGCTCAAGACCTTGATTAGTAGTATCTCTGGGTAAGGTTGAGAATCCATGCTCTATGTTGTCCTTTCTCCAAAAATACAAATACATGAAAGTACTACTTCCAACAGATAATGGATTCCATGTATTACAAAAAAAAAACTGCCAAATTCAAGATTTTTAACAGTGTCTTAAACGGTCGCCATGGACATCAGCCCATATTCTTCCAAAAGGGGCAAAATGTATCGTGTTCAGTTGGCAGTCTCCTTTAATGAATGTGGTGTGTATGCAAGTCGGTATAAATGGCGCCAGCACAGCACACGCGGAAAGCTGTTGAATTAGGGGCTTGTATGGCACGTCTTGCTCAGGGAGAGGCGTCTACCCCGGGGATATTTTCCCTGCTGTCCTTTGGAGGGGCCAGTGGCCCTTATTATTGTTCAGTGGAGTGAATCAGCCATCCAAAAATACTGCAGCCCATTCAGATGGTTGGCTGAGGGCACCCAATAGGTGACAAACTGGCAGTGAGAATGAACTTAATCCCCTAAGCTCATGTTCAGGCTTGCCTCCCCTCTACATCCCTCGCCAAATAGCAGACTCCAGCCTACACAACACAAAACATCACACCAGAAGGAGCCACTGTCTGCACTAAGTGTCTATCTACATTTTTTTTTTCTCTTTGCCTCTCTTCTTGCTAATTTTTTATTGAAGGCTAGTGAAGAGTAATTGACTGGTTATTTTCTCACAGTTGGTCAGTCAACGGGAAAAAAATTGTAAGTGCGGCAGTTTCTCTGCTCTTTGACAACGAGGCTTGCCTGTTTTGAAGTGTTCGAGTGGTTACTACACATGGGCAGCAAGGAGCAGTTTAAAATTCTGTGATCTGCAGTCAGACAAAGACTCAACTTCTTTCTCAGAGAGAAGTTTTTTTGTCTTTAAGAAATTCCTAAATTTCATCAGCATTAATAAAAAAATACTGTATTTTCAACCCAATTTCATTTTCTAATTAAAAAAATAAAAAATAATGGTTTTGCTGCGTCAAATTATACTACTTACCACATATTTTTAGAGAAGTCACCATAAAATTGAACCATTTTGAAAGTGAGCTGTTTCTCACACAAGTCTGATGTGTCTGGGCCTAAAATATGTCTGTTTTAAAATCAGTTACCAATATGTATCTACCATAGGAGTTCCAAGAAGAAGAAAGCCATTGCTTCTGTTACACTGAAAACAACCCCTGATAAAGTGGCCCAAATGTCCATTTCCTAGTGCTCCTCACCTAATGACCTCTGGCTCAAATACTCCATTTTGACCTTACTTCCAACCCCTTTTAGGGCAACACTAAAAGCTGAGCATGTTATAATTACCTCTTCACCAATGACTTCCCATTCTGCGGCAATTAAGCTCTTGTATCCGCTGAATTCAGATGTGAAACTGAGTGACTCGCTGGCATTCAGGTTGCAGAACAATGCATCTTGTTTTTGGTGTTGTGTAATCATCAGGTGTGTCATGGTCCATTTTGATGGCAACGAGACGTTCTAATCACGTTTTCACATCCTCGCCGTGCATTCCTCTCCTTTTTGGCTGCAATGACATTTAACCCCCACCTGGCATGCTTATTAAAAGGGGCTTTTCATCTTTGACTAAATAGTATTTCAGGACAAGCACTTATACATTAGGTGAGAGATTAAAAAAAAGCGCTCTGTCCCTCCCAGTCATATTTAGCACCACACATCGCAAAAATGGGCTTTCTTTGTCTGTCTGAAATCCAACACTGTGAAATGTCCAATATCCACTTGCCTTATGATCTCAGATTTTGGAATGAAGTACATTGCATTTAAATGTAGGGATGAATTTGGTTTCACTTTTGTGGGAAGCAACCTGGAAAATTAGACACGAAATTTAGATTCACATCATTTTTTTTAATACTAATAAACATTAAGGATGAGCTCCTTAACATCATCCATTGACAGGTCACACGTTCATCTGATCAATCAGTTTGGAAAAGAAAGTAAATTTAAGAAGTATTTAATAGTGACAGCCTGGCAGATACTGAGTTTGAAGGGAATCAATGGGGCTTATTTGAGTATATGAGGGTGGACAGATGCTCATTGTTTAGCAACAAGGTATATGTCACCATTTTCCTTGAGGTGCTCCATTAAGAGCCAGAATGAGTCCCTCAAAGCCTATGAGATTATGCTTCAAGGTGGTGTTATGGGAAGTATGTTTGTGAGTGACTGATCCTTAGGCTGTATTTTGAAAGCTTCTGTCCTTCTCCTAGAACGTCAGTAATCCTCTTTTCCTTAAACTAATCTGATTCCTGAAAGCAGTGTTCAATTTGACAAGTTTTGAGTGATGTGGATGAGGTGGCAGGTGTTCGATCACTCCTGTGAAAGCTTTATGATTCCATCTTCCAAAAATAATGTATTGCTTTTAAAAAAAAGACATTAGTGATCCATAATCTAAAAGATTGATTGAGCTCTGTTTTCATCACAAGAAATTACAAAATTTCTCGCACCAAGAATTATTATAAAAGGTTGCCACACTTATGTGCCATTGGCAAAGAGCATCACAAGAAATGCATTTCTCAACGGAAATATATGTGCTTGCAAAGTCATATGTGAACTCTTTATGTCAAAAGTATTCCTCCATGACCAGAAGTGGCAAGCTTAAATGGAAGTCTATAGAACTGCATCAAACTTAAAAAATAAGTGCAATTAAAAGTTTACATAAAAATTCCTAGCAATCATCTGAGTGAAATTATCAAAGAGTAAAAGTTCGGGCAGAGTCTGGCTGCACTGTTATAAACTGGCACCTTTTTTGCCAGTTATTTTAACTGTAATTTTACAATCAATTTATAACAGAGGTCCCATGTATGTTAACTGTACGCCACAGTTAAATGCACCCAGGGCTCTACTAAAAGTTAAAAGAACAAGGAGGCAATGCAACAAATTAGCTGTTAAATTCAGTCAATTTATAACAGTGTGCATGTCGAGCTGTATTAATCATTCAAGACAATAAGTATTAAGAGGAATAAGAGTGTGCAACACTAATGAATATCTTACTTGGTTCACTAATCAAAGCAAGTGACTTTTTTGCTCGTAAATGTTTGGAAGTATATCTTATATGCACTCAGGAGTTCAGCAAGCAGGCCCAGCTCTAGAACAGGGAATTGGGGGGCACAGATGTGTCCCTTTATGACAATTAGTCCTGGCTAGTTCTCAATTATTTTACTTTATTGACGCGTTTTCCAATTATCGTAATTGGCAGCTGAAGACATGGTTTCTCTCTATATACGATCTAACAGCGATGAAATCATGGGGTAAATTCAGTATAACTGAGAATTGGGGTGGACAAAACATCCGTTTTCAACAATTATTAGTCCTGACCTGTTCTCAGTCATTTTCATGATTGACAAAAGGTTCACTCCGAGAGCACTCCACTCTTAACAGGTGTTGCTTGTTCTTCCTAGGACGACAATCATTCATCTGGATGCGTATTTGCTGAATTTAAATCAACATTATTCAAAATTGAATACCTGAGCAAATAGCTTGAGCAGCATGCTTTTTATTGCTTATTTCACAGGCGAGTGCCACTTTGTTTCACTCAATACCGAGAGTAATTTTGAATAATGTTGATTTGAATTCAGCAAATACACGTCCAGATGAATGATTGTCTTCTTACTTAAATCGGGGAGAACAAGCAACACCTGTTAAGAGTGGAGTGCTCTCTGAGTGAACCTTCTGTTAATCATGAAAATGACTGAGAACAGGTCAGGACTAATAATTGTTTAAAACGGATGTTTTGTCCACCCCAATTCTCAGTTATACTGAATTTACCCCATGATTTTATCACTGTTAGATCGCATATGGAGAGAAACCATGTCTTCAGTCGCCAATTACAGTAATTGAAAAATGCGTCAATAAAGGAAAATAATTGAAAACTAGCCAGGTGAGTTTTTTTTCCCCCTTTCAAAATTGCAACATGCCATAGTTGACAATCTTAAATATCCAGAAAAAATGTAAGTATTATGAGGGCAATACAGCACCATGTGGGGCGACGAGACATGCAGACAACAATGCAGATTGAGTCCTTCTTGGTTCAAGCACGAGTTAACTAATAAATTAACTATTTCAGGTAGCATGATGACATGATTGTGATTCCACCTTTTTCCATCATAACAGACCTGGGACCGGTTTCACAAAGACCTTGCAAAAAATTAGCGCAGCAAGGGCTTAGCGAAGCCATTGTGACCAAGCAACCTTAGTGAAGCGAAGGATTCACAAAAGCCTTCATCAACTTATCTACAAGAATGTCACTTTCAGCAAAGTTGCGATTCGTGCAAGGCCTTGTCTTACCACAATTTTCGAGCCTAGTCTCATTCTGACGATTCGCATTTTGATGCTACCAGTGGCGTAGCCAGCAGGGGTGCTGAGACACGTCCCTTTCTGACTGCAATTAGTAGTTCTCAATCATTTTCCTTGATTGATGCATTTTCCAATGATCGTAATCGGCAACCGAAGACATGGTTTCTCTCCATATGGTCACCGGCATATGGTCTCACAAGGAGTCTGAGGATCTCATCTCGATACATAATGGCAGTCAGGCTACCTCTGGCGAGCACATGGAGGGCTGAGCATCTCCCCAAAGAAATGCCACCCCACAGCATTACTGACCCACTGCCAAACAGTTCATACTGCAGGATGTTGCAGGCAGCAGAACATTCTCCATGGCGTCTCCAGACTCTGTCACGTCTGTCACATGTGCTCAGTGTGAACCTGCTTTCATCTGTGAAGAGCACAGGGCGCCAGTGGCAAATTTGCCAATCTTGGTGTTCGCTGGCAAATGCCAAACGTCCTGCACGGTGTTGGGCTGTAAGCACAACCCCCACCTGTGGATGTCAGGCCCTCATATCATCCTCATGGAGTCACTTTCTGACCGTTTGAGCAGACACATGCACATTTGTGGCCTGCTGGAGGTCATTTTGTAGGGCTCTGGCAGTGCTCCTCCTATTCCTCCTTGCACAAAGGCAGAGATAGCGGTCCTGCTGCTGGGTTGTTGCCCTCCTACGGCCTCCTCCACGTCTCCTGATATACTGGCCTGTCTCCTGGTAGCACCTCCATGCTCTGGACACTACGCTGACAGACACAGCAAACCTTCATACCACAGCTCGCATTGATGTGCCATCCTGGATGAGCTGCACTACCTGAGCTACTTGTGTGGGTTGTAGAGTCCGTCTCATGCTACCACTAGAGTGAAAGCACCGCCAGCATTCAAAAGTGACCTAAACATCAGCCAGAAAGCATAGGAACTGAGAAGTGGTCTGTGGTCACCACCTTCAGAACCACTCCTTTATTGGGGGTGTCTTGCTAATTGCCTATAATTTCCACCTGTTGTCTATTCCATTTGCATAACAGCATGTGAAATTGATTGTCAATCAGTGTAGCTTCCTAAGTGGACAGTTTGATTTCACAGAAGCGTGATTGACTTGGAGTTACATTGTGTTGTTTAAGTTTCCCCTTTATTTACTAGATTGCTGATAGGGTACGTTCAAGTGCAGCTTCTGTCCTAGGAGCTTATACACTTGGAAGTAAAATTCGCAGGTAGACTCCCAGTCATTTTCACCAACGTTAAAATTATATTTCCAAAAAGACTTGCTTGCGAATGTATTTATGACCACAATGACGTTTCATGACACCTCCTAGAAATATCAAAACGAAGACATTTCAATGATAAACCTACCTGGTCCGCCATCTTGGATTTCCTTCACTGGAGGCAACCATTGAGTCATTGGGCGTTTTCGACTGGTACTTTTCCTACACAACGCAGCTTCCATTAACGTTTTACATTCGACTGGTCATGGTGACGTCATATGGCAGGAAAATAAACTCAACGAAGTTAACGAAGGAAATCCTCCGTTAAATCACTTTCATTGAAAACAATTTGCGTTCGACTGGTATTTTGCTGCAATAATTTTGTAAGAAACTGTAAAAAGCAGATTTCAGACCATCTACACTTGTTTTTCAGGAGACTATACGTGTAATGTTTGGCTTTGGTAAAGGCTAAATAGAAAATAACGGTCTGAAGTCAGACTAATTAGACAGTAGGAAGTTTCGTATTGACAGCTATAATGAGCAGTGATTCGTGTACTATTTGTCTCATATGATAATGTATGGCATGCAGGAGAACAAGAACTAACCTTGTCAACTCTGTCATTAGAGTACAGGCAACGATAAGCTCGAGATATCATCGTCATCACTTCTGCTGTCCTCAATTCCATCATCTAGTAGTTCAACTTCCGGTAATTCAGCAGAAGACGCCATGCCTCTCCCCGTTGTTGACGTGTATCATTCGACTGGGCTTGTAACGAAGGAATATTTTTGCTCTTTGCGCAGGTGGGCGGAACCTAATTGCACACAACGAAAAAGTACCAGTCGAAAACGCCCAATGTTACCAGGGTCTCACTTTGAGCGCAAGCGCAACGAGACACGGGAACCAGGCTGCTTCGTGCGGGAACTTGAAGAAAAGATGAGACTTTCTCCTCTATGCAGTAAATACATGTAGGGCTACGTGTATGGCAAGCCTTACGTGAGGTACTGACGCCTGGCTACGGCCCATTAGATAACGGTGTGTACAGGTAATGCCCCGCGAAATAAACCTTAAGTGGACCCAACACCCGTAAATTCACTGGACCTTCGGCTTTCCAGATCCTTCTTATGACGTTCAACCAGTAAACGGATATCCTGGTAACCAAAATCATTCTAGGAGCTTTGTGTCATTCAGAGACTTAATCAGGTTGATCCTATGATACGTAGATTCTTTTTTTTTTTTATCCTTTTGGGATAAATGGTAAATACACGCATGCAATACAACTTCTTAGCGTTGCAATTGGCCAGATTCAGTTCATTGCAAAATACGGTGACATCATAATTCCTCCTGCTTGTAACCGGTAACCGTCGCTAGCATTAGTTTCTAGTCTGCAGTTTACTCAGATCACGGACATGAATAATTCGCTAGCACTTTTTGCAAGTAAAGCAATGTTGTGTGAATTCATGTTATCGTAGAAACTTTAATTTATTCGATGGCGAAAAGCGTTAGCATGCTAGCTAGCTAATTTATCATCACATTGACTCTAATAGACCGCCAAATTGAAGTTGACGCTTTTCTTTCATATTCTAAATAATACGACGTAGACCTTTAATGGTATCTAAAATTCGTGAGGCCAATATACCAAATTTATGAAACTCGAGCAGTAATTTTCGTATATTCCTGTCATAGGGCTCGGCATTAACACTACTCCCGTTTCTTAAATTTGACATTTCGGACTCACTCATTAGTGATCCCCGATTTCACGGCTGAAAACAAGAGGTAACGTTATACCTCTTCTGCCGCAAGGAAAACATGCCATTCAGTAAGCCTCTCTACACTTTGAAAGCAGTCGGGAGCTCCCACGAAAACGGCCATTGCATGAACTGATGAAGGGTCCGCAATCTGATTGCAATAGCACAAATTTAATGAGGGCTTTGTGAAATCACGCCATAATCTAGCGGAGGCTCGGCATTTGACTGATCTCACCAAGCTCTTTACGACTCGGTGAAATTTATTATATTTTTTTTAACTCGTCTTCAAATGATATATATTCCAACAATGCATTTCATACTACAATTCAACAAAACAGCAATTTTCTTATTAAATGTTGGGAAATAATGCAAGAAAGAACTGTCTTTTGTATAAAATATTTAATACATGTAAAACAACAGCTTCGTTTGCGATACACTTTCTCAAAAAGACAAAAGTTACAATGGCAGCCACAGTAAATAGCTATACAATATTTACATCTGTTGTGAGGGGCATGTGGTATTAATCACTATACAGTCAAAAGAAACATGAAAACTTTAGTCTCCTAAAGCAAGTTAGAATGAAGTGGCATCCCTTTTAAAATGTCCGTTAGTTGACCTCGGACCAATGGGACTGTTAATGTGCACTTTATTATTCTGTGCATAGTCCAAGATAGGAGTCAATATCAGTTACATTGCAATTCTAAAAATATTGACAGTTCAATGGAGTACATCTTTCAGCTCTTGCATAGTCTATGTACAAAAAGTCATTCTGATATTTGAGCTTACATTCTCAGTTCCAATTTTTTATTCTGAAAAGATGCAGAATGTAAAGATCTAATCTGCAAGTCAAAAAAGGAACAAAACTTCTCTAGTGGTACAGTGCTTCATCTTAGTGAGATTCAACCGATTTGACTTCTCTGTGATCTTAATCGGCAGATGGCAAGCAGTAAATAAAGTTAAAAAAGAACAATTTACTTAAAGCGAAATGGCGTGAAAACCATAGAATTCATTAAGAAGCCATAGATGGCAAAAGAAACAGACAATCAAATTCTTTCCATTTTCTAATAAGTGACTTGAAATCAAGTTGGTTTACTGGACTAAAAGGTGAAGGAGAAACAAACCAGAAGAGCAGTGTGTCTCTCAGAATATCTGCAGCCATGCTGATCTGAACCCTCATATTCATGTCATGTCCCTTATCGAAAAAAAGAAAGTATACTCAGCTATTTTTACAAATGGCAGTTCATTTGGTGGAACGCAAGTTTTAGAATTTTGTAAAATAAAAGGCACGTTTTCATAATTGAATGTTTGAAAAATGTGGGTGTCCAAACTTTTGATTGAGCACCATAAATGAATATGAATTTCGTAATTCATATTGAAACGGCATGTTTGAGATTTAGCAAAAAAAAAAAAAAAAACCAAGGCAATTGCTTACAAAGGCTCTACTTTCGACTTTCGTATTGCCATCTAAAGTTGCCATATATTCTTGGAAATAGCATCTATAGACACATCTTAACAGTGAGATGTAGTCCAAATGTAAAACCATAATTATATTTTAAAAAAGAATAAAACCGTGAAGAAAATTTTACTTAATTGAACACAATTATTTTCCTGACTGCGAAAACAAGACCGTACTTGCTGTTATTTTTGGGAGACTATTCTTTCAATTCCTTGACTGACTGGGGACAAATATAGCCTCTCTTGGAAATTAGAAAAAACATCTAAAGCAATACTTGGCTTAGGCCAAGCTGGTCCTTCAAGCTGTTCCTCCATCTCTATGGCATCAGTCCACTCTTCCATCACAGTATATTCCTCTCCACTTATAGTACTAAAAATCACTGAGTATTCTATCAATAAATAAATAAATACAATGGCCATTGTATATGTTACAATATGAGCCAAACAAAAACATATACTATGCCAGTGTTGTGTGTTCAGTACTACATAACACGTAAACTAAAGCAACATTTGCTGCTCACATCCAAGGTGAGAGTTGTTGAGTACATATTCATGATACGCGCTACTGAATTACAAATGCTTTGTGAGAGAGAGAGAGAGAAAAAAAAAACCAGCAGTAATGCCATCAATGTTCAAGTGACCTCTTTAAGAGAGAATCATGTAACAAATCTCAGCTAACAACAGTGCAATCAGAATGCATTTTAGAAATATTTCACCATTAAGGTCACCTAAGCACAAACTGGCAGGATAAGGGTAAGCTGAGGATGAATTTGAAATGTCGAATTCTCTTCACATAACGCACTCTTGACCTCTAGCATACACATGATTTCTGAGCCAACAGCAGTGCGTACTTTTAAACCATCAAACGATTCCCAATGAAAGGCACCGACTCCTCGCCTGAGCAGATTAGATTAAATGATGGTTACTTCAGAGCGACCCGCATAATTAGCATTTTTTGGGTTTTTAACTATACAGGTGTACGCCCTGTAAGAGCTGCAGCTTGGACATCGCGCTAGTTATAGCTGAGATAAGCGCATCAGAGGCTGTTATCTTCGGCTGGTGGGGTTTCGCTCTCACTTTTCTGGGTGAAAACGGTGGAGAGTTCCTGCAGTAGCAGGTCCTGGGACGGGCTGCCTGGGCCCATCGGTTTCCTCCTGGGGAGAGTCTGCAGAGTAGCGTGAGGCTCTTGCAGGTACAGCGTATCAAGCGAGGCAGCAGGGGGAAGCAGGCGCACCGGGTTGGGCCCAATCATGCGGTCCAGAGAGCCTGTCTTCCGGGCGCCGAGGCTGAGTGGCCTTTCCGGCACCTCCTGGGTCTCCGAGGGGCTGCCAGTCAGGAAGCTGGTCTCCAGGGACTTAAGCGCCTGCAGGCTGAAGTCTCCCACCTCCTCATACAGAGGCTCTGGGCTCATGGGCCGCTCCTCAAACGAGTCTTGCTGCACCTTCATGGGCTGTAGGGGACAACAAGATGGATGCCACTTAGTCAATGGACCGGTTTACCTCACATCCCAGCTGTCAGATCAGTACCAAGTGAACTGATCAGTACCAAGCTCTGTCTGATTAAGGCAAAGGGCATCATATGCAGTCCTGGTCAAAAATGTATCATGACTGAAATGGGCTACCTGAATGGCTAATTTATCTTGTGATTAAGTTCTCATGTTCAGTCTTTGAGCTGGAGAAAACTAAAATAATTACAAAAAAGCCTTAGTGGCCATTCTTCTCAGTTTAAGAGTCAGTGCAGTTACTGCAGATGGCCTTTGCTGGCCAGTGTATTATGAGTGGATGGGCCTTGTTTTGTAGTTTCTGTAAATTGACTGTTAAAAGGAAGGGAAATACAAGTGATCCATAGACCTGAAAATGGCTGTCGTGGAGATCACTATACTGGGAATTGATAAGTTTTCCTTGCTTTAGTTGACATCATATTTCTGTACAAACGTGTATCCCAGAGGCCATCACCTCCCATTAAACTCATCAATACTACCTGCAGGCACTTAGACTTCAAAATGGGGCAAAGAGGAATGTGGACCCCTGATGATTTTAAAAACACCAGACTTCCTAAAATAAGGTGAGGCCATTGTTGAAGTATCACAGGGACAACCTCAGGATAGTTACGTTACACAGTAAGACAAAAGGCGAATGTGCAGAGACAATGTGCCCATAAAATGCTTGGGGCCAGTACAATACTACCTACCTCAGCCCCCTTTCTTGTAAACCCCAGAAGCCAGTGCTAAACATCATCAATTTCCTCAACAGGTTTGAATCATAGTGCAATGACGTATTCAAGTACTTACAGGGAAGTGCTCTGGGCCAAAATTTGAGAAACTTCTGTTTAGCATTGCAAAATGCATCCACACAAATCTTAAACCAGCATGTTTTGGCACAATGCATGCTGCTGAAGGCAAAATAAGAAAGAAGAATTGTGGGAGCCGGCGACAGAGAAGACCTCAAAACTCATTACCAAAAATATACTCACTCCATATCTCAAAAATGTCAGTGAAGTAAATCAAGTGATAGAATGGATCCATTGTTAGAGAAATCCGGATCTGAAAACATGAGCATTACGTAAAATGCACGAAGATCCAACTGTCCATGATTATACAGAGACAGAATGGCGCAGATGCTTCGATTAATCAATCAGCTTCAGATTAATAAGTAAAAGTGAATTAAATTGCATGCAGGTCACACGGGGAAGTCAATGGGAGAGAACTGATTAGGAATGGGACGTAGGCAGAAAAATCTCGCAGGCAGAAAGCGACAGAGGTTAACTGCATACTTACAAAGTACATGGAGAGAGTCCTCCTAGCATGAAGCTTTCGCTGCAATGACAGAAGAATAAACGAGTACTACATGAGCTACACAAGCTGGGGAGGGAGAACAGGGGCATGGGGGCGGGGGGGGCGGGGGGACCCTGCACTCTTATAGAGTTGCTACTGATCGCTTTGTACAGTACTGACACTAGTCACTGTCAGGAGGCCGAGGCCCGCATTAGTTTGATGTAATTTGCCTGCAAATCTAGACCAGCAAGTCACCATTCAAAAGACAACGTTGATTTTCATTGGGCACGAGGGCTGGGCATCACTTCCTGCGGAGGAGGCCCACATGCTCGCTCAAACTCAGAACCTATTAAAGACGCAAAACGCATGCAAAATGCTGTTCCCACCAGCAGGCTGAGCAACACCAGCCCCGACACAGGAACAAGGAATTGGGAAGGTGCAGTCAGGCCTCACCAGAGTTTGATTGGCAGAGAGCATGGTGGAATTGCTCTCGTCTCCACGTATGGGCACCAAGGGCATGGTTCCGAACTTCTGCTTAGCGATGTCCGAGGAGGAGTGGCGACGCAGCACAGGAGGCCTCAGGTCGTCGTGCTGGGAGAGGGAGCGCACACACGACACGCAAGTCACACCATCAGCACACAGTCTATGTGTCACGCCCTGACACCCTAAGATGTGAGGGAGGGTGCCAGAGCAAGGAATGGACAGATGGAGCCAGTTGTAGGGATGTGGAGTTTATTAAATAATAAACGCAAGGAAAAACAAACCAATACAGACTTTGGGAGAACCTAAAGGGGAGGGCCATTAACTCAAACAGCACTGCAAAAAATTATAAGATAAAAATACAATGTAAGATGAATTTACTTATTTTAAGACTTATAACACATATTTCTATGACCATGTTTCTTAGTAAGACAATTTTTTTTCTTGTTTTGAGGTAATTTTTACTAGCTTGCCAATGGGGTAAATTAATTTCACTTGTCAAGTCGAATAGTAACTTGTTTTAAGAAAAAATAACTTAAAACAAGTTACTATTTGACTTGACAAGTGAAATTTACTTACCCCATTGGCAAGCTATTAAAATGACCTCAAAACAAGAAAAAAAAATGTCTTAATTTTTTTGTCTTACTAAGAAAAATGGTGATAGAAATGAGTGTTTTAAGTCTCAAAATAAGTAAATTCATCTTACCTAGTATTTTCATCTTATAATTTTTTGCAGTGAGGGAAACCAGACCAAGGTTACCTGCCCGAATGAGGGGAAACGGAAGTATAAATACTCTTAGTTAATGAGATGAACTGAAAGGAAATCGGTGAGAAGTGAGGATAATTGGGAATGTAGACACCATATAATTGAATAATAGATGCAGGGCAGGTAGCGAGGGGAATGGAATGCCTGAGGGGAGGGGGGCATTACACTAAGGAACAACTAACAGACAATATTATGAAGGGGAAGACAGTGTTGTAATCAGCCACTGCAGATTACCGAGATCTGGCCGCTGACATAGAAAAAAAACCTGAGGAACACTTTGCTCTCATAGCCATTATCCCATTATACAGGTTATTTAACTATACTGAAATGGAAATTGAACTGAGCAACAGTCCAAATGAAGAATAAAGAAACGGCAGATCCATGCAGACACAGCGTTAAAGATGAGGATTTGTATTCAAGGAAGAGAAGTTGGGCAAAATGTCTGCAAATGTGCATGCAAGCACAGACTATAATGACCAACCTGAGCCTTCAGGAAACTAGTCATCCAGTCCCACAGATCTGACTCACTGGCACAGCACAAATACCTGTGAAGGCAGTGCAACAAGCAGTATTTAGGACACAGTTATATCCATCACTGAAACTGCTGACTGCCAGAGTCAGAATTTGTGATACCCCTTCCTGGCTTTCAATACAGATACAGTTTCAGACAGACCTCCAGGCGTAAATGACGGCTCACAAGGGTAATACTGCAGAGTAATCAGAATAATCATCAAAAGTAGACATTATAGGTATTATATAAGGGGATTATAAAATAATTCATACAGGCACAAAACAATCAAACATAATTGAAATATGAAGTTATTCAGTCCTGCTCTGCTCCCTGTATGACCCACAATGCAGTACTGTGGTTGATGCTGAGCCCTGCAGTCTTTTAGGATAATGCATGAATACTCACAGTTGTTGTTTGTCCAGTAGGACAGTGAATCCCCATCTGCAAAAAGACATAAAATCATTTCCATCCAACAACTACCGTGAAATGAGCAGCTTTTGCAGATCCAACCATCCATATAACATGGTAAGCCATTTCATAATAACTTTGGCAGTCCAACGCATTCGATGACAGCCATTTATATAAGAACACAACTGCATAAAAAGCAGTAAAAACTATATACAGCAATCCTCACAACAATAATGTATTTTTACTTTGTCGGAGCTTTAAGCTTTTTCCGAATCCCAATGTAGATCTTCAAGGTCTTCAGTGGCCACTCCCTCTCAGGCCTGTTTGTCTTCAGCGACAGAGAAACAGAAGGGAAGGATTATTCACCGCCACAGAATCACGCCCTTCCATTGCCAACCATTCAAATAAACAAAGCTCAAAGTAAAAAATTACACTTCACATTAATTTCTTCCACCAACAACCCAAATTCCCAAAAAATTGGGACGCTGTGTGAAATGTCAATAAAAACAGAATACAATGATTTGAAAGCAGTTTAAAGGTTCCCGGACATGAGGCACACCACCTGAATTGTTGGTTTATTTTGTTCTATATGATTATTTATATCTCTCTATGCATTCAAAAGTTCTGAAATGGCTGAAAAATCAGTCAATTTTAAGGAATAAAAGTGATATTTTTGCACTCTTACACTCCGCCCCCTGAAGAAGTAGGAAGTTTCCGAGACGTAAGTCACATGTTCCTATGACGTCATCAAAGGAAAGCACCTCTGCCTTAGCAATCTCTGCGGTCCATTTACACGCTTGTTTCCACATGTTTTCTAGTGTGTTTGTTTCGTGTATGAGCCTGAAATCAAGGTATCTATCTATCTATCCATCTATCTATCTAATTGTTACACTCGACAAACCGTGTAATGTAGGCTAATGTAGCTAGATGGCTGGATACATAGTGGACATGAGGACAACTATCCAAACTCAGGTATAAATCTAATGATGAGGGCACAACAAGGCATCATGATAACTCGCCGATTCATAAAAAAAATGTTGTAGGCATGGTGTGGCTGAAGTCACAAGCCTATAAGCCAGCGTTAGTTCCACTGTGATCATGGATGCCCAACTCCTACAGCACAGCTGGCGATCAGGCATCACAATACAGCCTTCTGAGTTCATCTGGCTCATAATGCGACGGCAGCTATCGATAATGAAGTTACTCTTCAGCTGTGACAGTTACTCTCGCCTGCTAATTTATCAAAGGTAACCACCTATGGCATTAAACTTCAGGATTATTCCCCACAACATTTGCCAGAATAGGTGGTGCCAAACCGCCTTCACACCGGACACGAAATGAATTTTTCGCATGACAGATTACATTCAAAGTCAATGCAAAGACGAGAATACACGCAAAACACTCTACTCATAAAGCTCGCTAACAGCCTGAACCGAGACCGGGGCGATTGGATAGAGGGAAATATAAGCAACTGCCTTTAACTAACGTTAGCTTGCGAAATAGGTAAGGTGGTTGGTTAAACTGGCAGGCAGATAGTGTGTAACTTGGCAGTTATCTCAGCACTGAACGCTTGCTGTATAATTTCATAATCGAAATTCATGAAAATCTAACGTTATGTCAAACTTAAGTAAGCTGGCTACCCAGATAGCAAGCACCTCCGCTCCGGATCTGCCCCAGCTTTGCTGACTCCAGCTGATCCGGCTTAGAGCCGAGGCAGATCCGAAGCGGAGGTGCTTGCTATCTGGGTAAGTACTGCAGGAAATTAACGTCAGCTAGCCATCTAGCTTAAGTGCGTGTCTAAAGCTGCTTTCACACCGGACGTGAAATAAACCTTTCGCACGATGGATCACACCCTAAGTCAATGCAAAGATGCGAATACACACGTCTTTGAAGGTAATCTGTCGTGCGAATGACCCGCCTCGCATTCGGTGTGAAGCGGCTCAACGCCACCTATTCTGGCAAACGCCCAGGCGAATAATCCTGAAGTTTATTGTATTACATTAGCTTTTTTCTGTACTGTTATTTCATGAGCTATGGTATATTTCAATAGTAACACTCAAATCTATATCGTGTGTTCCAAAAAACATACAATTACTACAGTAATACTATAGTTTTTTGGTGATAAATATTCGGTTATTTCAACAGTGGTTTTTTTGTAAGGGTCTGTCAGCTGGCTATGGTAAATAAAGCGCAGTGTATGTACATTTCATTGTAGAGCGAGCGAGATCGGAGAGCTGGCTGCCTTGCGTGACATCAGTTGCCATATAAGGCAGTTCCGGACATTTCGAAGGGGGGCGTTCCTGATAAGTTTAATTAATCCGAAATAGTTTAAAAACAGCAAATTTTCACGGAAAAGCATTTGCATCTTCGTTTTCATCGCGAAAAAATACAATCGCAAGTTCTAAATGCCAATTTCGGACCATTTAATGTCAGGGAACCTTTAAGCTCTATATTTAATTACATACAGTTCAGAGACAACACATCACATATTAAAACTATTGAAAATATTGAGATATTTTTTTTTGCAAAATGAATGCTTTTTTGAAACATTTTGCAGGCATAATACATTACTAAAAAAATAATAGAAATTTCCCAGTTTCAACCTTTGATATGTTTTCTTTGTACCAGTTTAGTACAGTTTAAGAGATTTCAAAATCTTTGCAATCCCGTTTTTATTTACATTTTACACAGTGTCCCAACTTTTGTGGACATGGGGCAGTAGTTCTTTGGTATCTTCCTTTTTTAAAGCAAATATTCAGATTTTCTGAGTGGTGAGGCATTGGTTTACATGGCAAAATAAAGCACAGAATTAATCGTTTCCGCAACAAATTAATCCCAATTTTTCATGCAAGCGATTAGGATCCACCTGGACAGGAGGTGGCGCTGAGCCACAGGGCGAGCTCTACAGTAGCAGCTGTACCTTCTTGTCCTTCAGTAGCAGTAGCTTTTGGTCCCGGATCTGGAATGTGTGCTCCTGGAATTTGTTCCCCTGCAGAAGTTTTGGGGGCTCCTCTCGACACTTCAGAACCCCATTCTTCACAACCTCGCTCTTGTACCCTACACATCCAGAAAAAGAGGTCTCCGTTCCAGGATCACAACACAAGACATTTAAAATTTAAAACTTCAGAGGTATCGAAGTCAGAGTAATCTACAAAATGAAATATGGATGTCGATGTTTGTGGTAATATACAACATCATTTGTACTATTTCTGCAGTGACTTTTTTTTTTTTAAGATCTTTTGGGATTTTTTTCCCTTTATTTTGATGGATATACAGTGGAGGGTGACAGGAAGGTTGGGGAGAAGAATAGGGGATGACATGTGGCAAATGACCTGAGCTGGAATCGAACCCGGGTCGCCGCGGGAAGGACATAGCCTTTATGGTGCGTGTGCTTAGACCTATAAGACACTGGGGCACCCCTTCTGCAGTGACTGTTGATACCCCATTTGCCGAAAGGAAGTAGAGGAAAACCACAATAACAAAGTATACCAGAAACTAGACAGTCGGTTGCCCGAAGTGTATCCCCGGACTCCCAACAGCAATCACTTCCAAAATCGATGGGCCTCATGACCAAACCACACACAAGACCCACAGCAAATATGAAACAAACAAGATAAAATTTGGCATGTAGAGTGCTCACCAGCAAGTCACTACAGACATGGCAGATGCGGACTCGTCCAGGGATACAATAACATGCAAAAAGTAGGGCCATGCTGCATTTTGGCTTTGCTTTATGAGCGCACTGCTTACCTGTAAAGATGTTGATCGCTTCTCCTCTAGGTGCCTTCTTGACCACAAGGAATGCAGAACTGGGGTTGGCCATTTTACACCACTGCAGGGCCTGCTCCAAAACCTTCTCTTTAGGGTGCAATGGCCTCTCTGCAGTGAGTGACACGTAACATCAGAAGATGGATCCTCCATGTGCAAAACAAATTTAGTGAAGCAAGACCGAACCACGCGGTTCCATTTCCTCATTCAACTATTTCTGTAGGCGTGTAAACTCAAATTCAAGCTGAGAGTTTTACGTACATCCAAAACAAATACGAAGTGAGTGTTCATATAATAAACGAGTGATGAGTTTTTATGAAAGGAAAAAAAAAAAAAAACATAACACAACTACAAATATTCAGAATACAACTCACATGCCCAAGGCATAAACACATAAGGCAATGCATGCACTTTAAGAGATCTGAAAACTTTCCCTCAGCCCCGTTTACTGAATCATTTACGCTTTCATATGCATTGAAATGGTGAGTTGTGGAGATACCACTACTGTTGCTACGTGATTTCTGCTGACTGCCTGTAAAAATTAGCAGTGACATTTTATTCTGAGAGATGTGTGAGTATGCTACCCGCACTCTAACCCAGTTCTCCATCCTCAATGGCCTCAAACGTCAGCCAAATATCCTTTTCTCCAGCTGGAACATTCCTCATGTACAGAACTTGATTAGTTAACTCCTCAGCACACATTGATGGCGACACCTAGAGGACAAAAGATGACAATGAGCACCCGCCGAAAATCTCTGCCACAGTGCAAGACCAGCACCTGGTGGTTGAAATAAGAAACTGCAACACAAAGTAAGTAAGGATTCCAGAACCACTGTAGTAAATGTAAATTTAATGCCGCGAAACTAAACAAAAATGGCTCACGCACAATTTTACGCCACTTAAATAAATATGTTTCAAAGCAATTCAATTTTGCCATTCTTATCTGGTGAGCAACCGCCAAAATTCGTATAAAGCACATGAACAAACAAAAATTTCTGAGGACACAAACCATTTAAATCTTACCTTGAACCTCAGGATTGAGAAGCTGAGTAAAAAAAGTGAAGTGGTATATTTCCTTAATTAAACACGTCATGACTGACCTTCAGGGTGATGCAGCAGTCAGGAATCTTCTTCTCCAAATAAACTTCAATGATCAGGTCACCCGCTTGAGACAGCTGAACAAAATGGGCATAAAGAACCGGTGTGGCGAGTACAGTCACTCAGTTCTCTTCTTACTCAACACAGGCCTGCACTTCTGCACACACCATGTCAAACAGTGTAATAAAGTTAGACGAGCTTAATTCTACCCCATGCCCTGACATAAATCTTATTCAATAGCTCAAATTATTTGCCTAAATCTTAATATTTACTGTATTTATTTTATTATTCCCTGATTTATAATTTATAATTTTCCTTGATTTACTTCATGAATAAAGATGTAAAAAGTAATATGTGATGACGTGAACACTGACTTTACCTGTGTGTCTTTCCATGTGGTAATAAGGCTAATTTCCAGCTCAATCTGGGTTTGCTGCTCTTCATCAATCTGCAGAAATGGCCACGCACACACACAGACGAACAAGCACGCGCACACAAATGCACACAAGCCCTCAGACATGTACTGCCACTGTTACAAAGGCCAAATCAGGCACATTCCCCTTCATACGAACAGGGTCGCTGTGGTATGGATACTCATGGCAGTACTTTTGTGTGGGGGACACAGATCCACGCTGAGTGGTGAGGATGAATGTGCTTGATCGCCACTAAATGGACAACACAGTACAGACCTGCACTGATCCTGGACCTGACACTCGTCAGGATGCTATACCATGTAGCCTATAAATCAGCAGCAGAAATGAGCCGATTAATTAGGCTAACAGCAATGCAATGCCAAAACACAGACAGTGATTACTGCTCAACGATACATATATGGTTCCACTAAAACCTAAAATTCTTACAATTTTATGTCAAAATAAAGAAGGTACAGTTAACTGCTCAACGCATGATCAGGTAAACTGCCAGCTAATCCCACTCCCAATCAGTACTGTGTATAACCCAAATGCAGTCTCCACCATGGTGACCTTACAGGGGAACCAGAATGGTGTTTTGAAAGAAATCACATTTTATTGAACAGTTGAGCCATTTGAACCATAGAGAGGGCAACTAAAACCTTGTAAAATGTATAAATAGTGCATTTGGTTTGTCTGATACGCAGAATGTATCACAGTGAATTAGGAAGATAGCCAGAGAGGTCCAGTAGAGGACAGCAGACATTATTTATCAACTTAGAGAAATTAACCTCAACACAGAAAAGGGCACTGACATAACAGCACTTTTGATTTGTTTCCAAGTTGAGGGTACGTGCAAAGTTCACAAGATATGTGATTACGAGAATGAATGTCAAGCTGCGTGAAGCGTGTTCTGAGCAGACAGCGGGCCCACTTACGTCAAAGACATAGAGGAAGTTGTCAATAAGGTCTTCAATGATCTTCACCTCATGTTCTCCCTTGCCATCAGTCTGGAAAAGGCTTGGTGCAAATAGTAGGGAAAGGTTCTTGGTGCACATCTGGTTGAGGTCAGCACACTTCTGAACCCTGGGTCACAAACCGTTATTGGAGTTCATAAAACAGCCAGGCCAGCGACCACAGCTTCACACAAAAAACTCTTAGCTGCACAGTGGTAATAATATTTCAGACACAGTCAAAGGTCACTCACCGGTAGAGGTGACCAATCAGAGCAGCAAGTGTCATCCTGTTGACTCGAGGCAGATTACGGATTAGTTCTTTATACCTGTCCAGGCGGAGGGTTTTATTGGATATCCCTATGGAGAGAGCACCTTTTAGGCTTCACCGCTGTACAAAGGTTTCACAGCCAAAAATTACCAGCAACAAAACAGCCAGTGTAGGCCAGTACAATAATACATATTATCTGGCATGGGATCAGGGGAGTGATCTAACAGTTCCAACAGATGGAGCATTAATTTTGCTCAAAAATGGAAGGTTTTACTGGTAGTTCAACATACAAGCATTTGAGACTAACTGCAATGCAAAGGAACCAAATTAACCCAAATGCAAATGAACTCCCACGAAAAGCATTTGACTGTATTACTTGTTTTCAACCTATATCAGGGGTCATCAATCTCATCAACAGACAGTGGGTGCATGCTTCAGTTCCAATTTCACCAAGACCCTTATCAATAAAAACAGTAACAGCATGGATGAAACAAAAACCTGAACTGACAATAACCCCCTCAGCATAAAATGGAAGCCATAATGTAACTAAGCAGGGGTGCAGAGGTTCTTACTGCTAGCCTCCTGCCACGAAGGGTGTAGGTCGGACATGAAGATGGGGTCGTCAATTTCCCGGAAAAACCGCTTCAGCACATCAGTCACGTCCTCGATGAAGTTGTCCCCAATGCGCAGCTTCACATTCCGGGCATCCTTGCGGAACTCCTCCATTAGGAGCTTGATCCGTGACTTGGCCCCATTTTTCCGGTATATTCCTTCATGACCCAAGCCTGGAGTGCAAAGTCAATAAGCCATTATTTTTGGGGCAGTTTTATGTGAGTTTTGCAGCCAGTGTTGCATTTATTGCTCCCAGTGGAAAGCCATCAGAGACCAGTGCGCCCAGTGGTCAGGTCGAGCAGTATGATTTTATTGAAAAACAGCGAAGGCTGTTCAATACTAGTGCTACACTGTCAAGGCTGACTTTTTAAGAAAATAAATATTTATTCCAGACAGCAGTGAAGCCGATTGAAAATAGAGTATCGTATTACTGGATTCAACCTAACAAGACACAAAAAAGTAACATGCGGTCCTCAGTGTTGGATGAAGCAGACACCCATTTAAATGCACAAAGTCATTGGGATCAGCTCTCATTTTCTTTTAATGAGGGAACATTTGTTTTAAGGGAGGACCAAATACTGAGCGATGATTTACTTGGTGGACTCACCATACTGTGTAATGAATGCAATGCAGCTGTCCACAATGATGGGAATGTCACTCCTGCTGAGCTGCTGGTCCTTGAGGGCATTCCCCTTACCGCCTGCCGCTGTCTGGATATCCGCATACCACAGGGAGAAATCTGTCCGTCCCACCCCTTGCAAGTACAGCGTCCTGCAGAACACAGGGTGTCATCATTATATCCGACCACTGGGTGGCACTGATGCACATCATTTTTACACATTCATAACACTGCCAGTCATCTCAAAGCGTAGACAGCATCCTTCGAAGGATGCATTTTTAGAGGTCGTCACTTAGTTCCATCCGCCAAACTGATGTAATGTTCTTTCATCTCGGTTAAACAGCTTTCGTTTAAGTTATTTGTCTTTTCCCTGATCTAAACCTTAACTCCAACACCTAACACTAAACCTAGCCCTAACCCCATCCCTAAATTTAACCTTGTCTTCGGCAGATGGAAGTAAGTGATGATCCGTAAAAATGCAGCCTTGGCAGGATGCATCCTTGGTGGACTGTAGCCAACGAAGATCATGAAACAAGTAAGAAGGCTTCAGTTTTGAAACAGTCGACCAAGACCAGGTGTTTGCATCATTGGAAATGGTGATGTTTACATATACCAGGGCTCTCCCAATCCGGCCCTCGAATCCACATGTAATCCTAATTTTCCTTCCTTCCCGGCAATTAAATGAATAATTAATGCGGCTGATTGGCCAGATTGTCATCTCACCTGACTACCAGGTAAAGGGACGGTGGGAAATCAGCAGTTCTCGGCCCTCGATTACCGTGATTAGAGCAGACCTGACATATACAGTAGAACTTGCCTAAACCGTCCTTGTATAAAATGGAAACTCGTTCATATCGGACAACAGCTGAAGTCCCGAATTTTACGTAATGTTTTTCCATTAAATACACATCGAATATATTGGATTTCATATAACATATTTTCGCTTACATTGGACTAATTTTCCAGTCCCGTTTCAATGCATTTCAATTAAAAAGCACTCGTGTATACCAGAGCCAGAGTTATCTACTGCTCTGGTGCATACCGGACAAGCTGGTTTGCACCATGCACATGCGTAGTTGCAACACAGCAACAAAATAAAGTTTGGTTTCCCTCTTCACGGACAGCCAAAACTGGCTGAGAATTTATTGAACCTCGGAAATTCTAGAACTGGCTTAGCCACTGAGGCTGGCACGGTTTCCATCCCAGTTGGATCAGCACACAATATCATCCTCACTGTAATAAACTCGCAGCTTTTTCGCCAGTTGATATAACTTTCACCGTTTTTGCCAGTTATTTTAACTGTAATTTTACAATCAAGTTATGACAGAGGTCCCATGTATATTAACTGTAAACCACAGTTAAATGCGCGCAGGACTCTACTTACAGCTAAAATAACAAGGAGACAATGCCTTAATTTAATAGTTAAATTCAGTCAATTTATGACAGTGCTGTGATCCATTGTGTCAGGGCACAGATTGACTAAACTAGATGATGCGCACTCTATAGAGATGCTAACCCACCCCTCTTGTTGACCTTGACCTTTGACCTTTGGACCTGAAAATGGAAATTTGGACAGGGTACCCGAGGATCATCTCCCCCACAAAGTATGGTTACCCTAGCTTCAGTGGTGGAAGAGCTGTCGCGCGGACACGGACGGACGGACGGAGGGAGGGAGGGAGGGAGGGTGCTAAACTGCATACCCACGCCGCTTCGTCGGGCGTGGGTAATGAACACAACAAGTAGGTACCCAGATAGCAAGCTCTTCTGCTCCGGATCTGCCTCAGCTCTGAGCTGGATCAGCTGGAGCCGGGGCAGATCCGGAGTGGAGGTGCTTGCTACCTCGGTATGTGCACTCCAGAATGAAGCTGCTCCGATCATAATACACAAAGCATGCATATAAATTCATGCAGGTACATAACGGATATAATCTGGTATAAACATATAGTGGATATAATCAATTTTACGGTATAATGGATTTTGTCCGTTTTACGCATATAGCGGATTTTGCTTATATGGGACAAAATGCGCTGGTCCAATTGAATTTGTTATATGCCAGTTTTACTGAACTCGATGCTCAGTAAAGCGAGCGCTTTGATGCAGCCAGTTTTATCTAACTTGTGCTTCAAGTTATCAAGCCATTTTGAAAGTATAACTTTGCTAACTAGCTAACAAACATTTTATTATTGTATTTTTGTGTGTCAGGAGGATTTTAATCTTGCTAAAATGCCTCAGGTATCATGCATATAGAAATGCACGTCCAGGGCACTAATTTACATAGCTTAAATTTCTAATAACCAAGTCCACTGGAGCTGCTGCAACTGTGCTCTCCTCTGCTTTCTTTTAGCTGGACACCTGGTTCCTGTACCCGCACAGGATTGTGGGATACATACGGCCGCGAAAAATTGACCTTCCTGTCCATCATAATCCAGCCAATGGAAGATTTATTTCTGGGTTAAATTCAGAGGGACCTTCACACTAGAACAATACTTGCTTACCTGGCAGCCAAAAAATGTGACTCAACTAGGCTGCAGTTTACGCTAAGGTTGGATTTACACTGCGGGTTAAATGCAGAACGAATGTGACAGGAATCGAATCTTTTGCTCAAAGGCGGCCAATATCCGATCTGTCACATGGCTGCGTGAACAGGAAAAAAAACACATTGATTCTGCCCTCGATCGGATCCATCAGATCAGATCCAGGGTTCATTCAAATGCGGTTTTTGTTCAGATATGTAGGCTATCTGACGTGTATCGGATATGTGCCAATGTGCCCGTTGTGTAAATGCATATCAATCTGCAGATCGGATATTTTGTTAACAAAATTCAAAAAAAAAAAAGGGCCCAGACTAAGGCGGGGTCTTCCGATGCACTTGCGATGATGCAGGTGATAGGTGTAAAGCTGCTTTCACACCAGACGCAAAACTAATTTTTCGCGCAACAGATTACATTCAGAGTCAATGCAAAGACGAATACACGCGAAACGCGTATATTCGCATCTTTGCATTTACTTTGAATGTGTTGAGGATTATAATTCAATATTTCTTATCATACTCATCAGTAAATCAGTAACTAAGTTAATTCGTCTTGCGTCCAGTGTGAAAGCACCGTAGAAGGCGTTAATGGGAGAATCAGATGTAGCCTAGGTTACCCAGTGAAATGTTGCGAGCTTGCTTCATGTTTTGATCATTTCAATGACTGTTTGTGCTGCATGCTTTTGTTACGCTGCACGCACATTTGCTTTTATTTTCGGTAGCCTTCTCCACTGTGCGCATTAGGATCGCCCAAGACAATGACCAGGTAGTAGTGGTGTAAACAAATGGAATTGAAACAAAACAGATATCATTCAGGCTCAAAGCAAGATATAAACACACAGTTGAACAAATCGGATATGGGCCTCAAAATCCGATCCATATCCGATCTGGGCAACAAGACTTGCAGTGTAAATCCAGCCAAAGAGAAGCAGCCTGTGCCTTAACTGGGCTACTTTGATCTGAGAAGCTAAGTACCACCAGTAACTGACTAATGCTTTCAAATTAAGCAATATTCCATGGATAAATCTACATTTTGAAGTCCATAAAATACTTCACTTTAGAATAAAGCAGTTCAAAATGCTGATTTCAATATCATTTTTAGGTTCGTGAACTCTAATTTCAAACATCTGTCCAGTGTTTCAGATCACTCAACAGCAGATCTGCATTACAGATGACTGGACAGGTGACAGTACTGAAGTTTCAAACCAGCTGGGTCCAATCATACCAAAAAGGGCTGGTGTGAATTTTTGTTTTGGCCCTTTCAAACTGGGACACCAAACTGCACTTTTAAATAACTTCAACAAAAATCATAACTAGTTGACTTGGTGAATCAGGTGTCATAGTCTGGGCTAAAATAAACACTTGCACAAAAACAAGCCCCTCTCACATCAAATCTGGCATCAGTGTCTAATCCCTTACTTCCAGGATAAACTACATACATACCGCCCTTTTTCCACCAACACCAGGGTGTCCTTCTTTTCTTGGCTGTCATTTTCAGAAGTAACGCCTGCAAGACAAAAGGAGTAGAGAGCTACCATGGGTGGCAAAGACACAAGATATCCATGTGGTGGAGCTATGAGGACAGAGACTGGAGCGATAACTGTCAATGAAACATTTTAGGGTTAGGAGCTAGGCTGAAGCCACCACAAGGTTCATGGCATGTCAGCAACCTAGCTACCTACTGAGGAAGTGAAAACATATAAGGACTTTTTGGTTGGCACTTTAATGGAATGAGATAGCTAATGCAACAAAGGAAAGAGAAAAAAACATTAAAGGAAGTTGCTGATGATACAATGACAGCAGAGAGTCACCACTCTACTGATTCCAAAGATGTTAAGCAATGTGGAGCGATAGGTGGGACTAACTGTATGCAGTACAGTAATGGAATGTGGTACTTTAGGTGGGACTAACTAAGTTCTACAGTAATGAAATGTGGTGCTTTAGGTGGGACTAACTGTATTTAGTACAGTTATATAATGTGGAGTTATAGGTGGGACTTGCAGTATGAATGTAACACAACATGGGGTTTAGATAGGACTGACTGTATATAGTGAAGAAATATCACGTGAGGATTAGGTGGGACTCACTGTATCCAGAACAGGAATGTAACAGAGGTTTAGGTGGGACTCACTGTATCCAGTACAGTAATGTAACAGAGGTTAAGGTGGGACTCACTGTATCCAGAACAGTAATGTAACAGAGGTTTACGTGGGACTCACTGATTCAGAACAGGAATGTAACAGAGGTTTAGGTGGGACTCACTGTATCCAGTACAGTAATGTAACAGAGGTTTAGGTGCGACTCACTGTATCCAGTACAGTAATGTAACAGAGGTTAAGGTGGGACTCACAGTATCCAGAACAGTAATGTAACAGAGGTTTCGGTGGGACTCACTGTATCCAGTACAGTAATGTAACAGAGGTTAAGGTGGGACTCACTGTATCCAGAACAGTAATGTAACAGAGGTTTACGTGGGACTCACTGATTCAGAACAGGAATGTAACAGAGGTTTAGGTGGGACTCACTGTATCCAGTACAGTAATGTAACAGAGGTTTAGGTGCGACTCACAGTATCCAGTACAGTAATGTAACAGAGGTTTCGGTGGGACTCACAGTATCCAGAACAGTAATGTAACAGAGGTTTTGGTGGGACTCACTGTATCCAGTACAGTAATGTAACAGAGGTTTAGGTGCGACTCACTGTATCCAGTACAGTAATGTAACAGAGGTTTCGGTGGGACTCACTGAATCCAGAACAGTAATGTAACAGAGGTTTCGGTGGGACTCACTGAATCCAGAACAGTAATGTAACAGAGGTTTCGGTGGGACTCACTGTATCCAGTACAGTAATATAACAGAGGTTAAGGTGGGACTCACTGTACCCAGTACAGTAATGAACCAGAGGTTTAAGTGGCACTCACTCAGCTCCTGCAGTCGTTTGAGATTGATGATGTCCTCAGCCGCTCCATCGTTCTGGGGACAAATGAAGAGGTTCGACTTCTGAAGGACAAAAAACCCCTCCTTCCACTGCTGAGGGTCCAGCATGGCCTTGTAGCGTAGCATGCCCACTCTCTCAAACTCCCTCATCAGCAGGCAGTGGCAGCTCAAAGGTGTGGCTGCCTGTGCGTGTGTGTGTGTGTGGGCGCACATGGGGGGTGGAACAGGGTCAACAAACAGATCAGTTCCAACCCATTTATGGCACAAGACCAGAATATAAAGACCAGAATGTTCTTCTCAGATAGATTCTAATGCTGTCTTAAAAACAATGGCTTTTTAGAATACTGACTTGGAGATCAAAATACTTGCTTTAGAAGGCACAGCAGCCTGCTCTGCCACATCATGGAAAGGCAAGAGCAGAGCAAGGAATGCTAACTATGAGTGGATTGGACATGTAATGAAAGTGCTGCTTCACCTTTCCAATGGCTCTTGCCCAGCTATGAAGGGCATCTGGGGTCTCCAGACCAAACTGGTAAAGCTTCTCTGAGGACAAGTACATCTCAAAAGTATAGCGAAATCTGAAATGAGTTGAAGAAAAACCACTGAATCATACACTGCCAGTCAAAGGCTTGGGCACACCCTAAGATCTTGTCAAGTCTTTATCTAACATGCATGTTTACAACTAAGAAATCACGGGAACCCAATACTTGTTTATTACGAATAATAAATTTACAAGAAAAGTCCACAAGGAATCCAGCACAGGTGACTGAAATGATCAGCTCACTATCAACCCCCTGAAGCTGCTTGATAATGAGTCGATCATTTGTATCTCCTGTGCTGGAGCAGGGAGAGATCTAAAACACGCAGGACAGGCGGTACTCCAGGAGAGGTCTGAGAAGCACTGGATTAGACCATTCTTACTCATCTACTTAAACACTGACAAAATTACTGATCCTGGTTTTTATTCATTTGTTTTGTTATATACATGGTTTATACATTGGGCTTCAGTTTTCCTTCCATTCTGATATATAACAAATATGAGACTATTACACAAGAACAAAATATAAAAAAAAATTGTAACAATTACAGAAAATAGTGGGGTGTACAAAAACTTTTGACGGTAGTGTATGTCACAGTGAGCACACAGGACAAACAGAATGCATGAATTAAATACTTTTATTGACAACAGACAATATTAAGGGCTCCAATTTCTTGGCGCAGCGCAGGGTGGTGCAGCCCACGCAGTGGTAATTCCGCTGGTGCAGCCCTCGTAGTGGTAATTTTGTGCGAGCCACTTTGGCAATTTGGTAGACGGACGTCCACCGAGATGGGTGTGGCAGCGTAGTAGGGGGAGGTGTCACATATTCATCATGACGCAGTGACAATTTTGTGGATAAAGGCTCTGCTGAAAGTGTAAAGAGCTCGCCAGCTCCAACCTGGTTTACTTTCTGTGCAGTGGTAATTCGGCTGACCGGTGCACAGTGCGCACACGTCGCCTCACACGCATGTATTCGCGTCTTTGCATTGACTTTGAAAGTAATCTGTCGCGCGAAAAATTTGTTTCTCGTCCAGTGTGCAATTGGCTTAACGCTACTATGATTGTCACTTGGGTTTTCTCGTTTTTAGTGGGGGAAAGGAATACAGCCTGATTGCTATGATCTCGTACTGAGTTAAGATCACATATTAAAAATAAATGTGTAACGTATCTTGCATTGTTGTCAATGCATGTTCATCCCAAAATTTTAAGCAGCAACAGGGTGTAATAATAGAAACACACTATCAATCGTTTCACTTCCCAATGATGCAGGCAGAAGAAATAAATGAGCAACCGTTGTATTTCATTCCAACTTCATAAGTTTGAATGATCTGACGTAGCTTCGTTTTGAGATTCCATTCAAGCTCGCTAATGGTAATAATTTGCGAATGCCCTAGCCAGCCAGCTAACCCATATTCGAAATGCTTAATATAAACATAAGCGGTGCAGAAAACATGCCTGAAGCAGCAAAGTAAAATGCAACATTAACGCATCATGCAGATATAGGACAGAGGCTTCTATGTTCCAACACATTAAAGCTGAGGAGAGGAGCTCATTTGATTGGTGAAGATTTGACTCGGCTGTGTTAAACCCAGTGACGCCTTCTCTCCTCCCTCTTTGCCGTCTTGCGCCGTCAGGAGGGACAGAGGCGGGACAGAGGAGTACTTGCGCTGGGCACGAAATTGCAAAATACGCCTGGATACACCCCGTGGCGCTCCCCCCATTTGCAGCGCCTGGTCAACGAATTTAGAGCCCTAAATCTTATTGCACATTTTGGAGATTCACTTGCCCCTCACCCACCTGTCGATGAATCCAGTGTTGCTACATGAATCGGGCCGGCTGACTCCCAGACAAATGATATCTTTGACCTCGATCTTCATGCTGGGATCATGGCACCGATCAGACTCATAGAAGAGGATGGACTTCTCCACTGAGCACCAGTATTTCTGAAAATCTGAACACACACAAGTAATGTCTGGAGGTGGCATTGTTGTCGTACTTCTTAATGAAAGTCTTAATTCACCTCTACCACATTAAAATCCATGACTGGTATCTGAAAGTAACCCAGCTAAAAATCGCAGAGACTTCTTAGTTTTATATTCTCAAGAAATATGTTGATTTAAGACACACAAGTGAGGTGCCAAAACAACTGGATGCAATTTCTCTAGGACATTTACAAAGGCTTTAAAAATAGCAAAGCATTTAGCATTTTTTTCTACATGAATATTTAAAATTTATTTTTAGCAAAAATCTTCTTCCGTCCTGAGGAAACTGGTGAGAGTTATGTAAAGTAGCAAATATATGGAACAAAACTGGCATGCTGATAAACAGTAGCCAACCTTCTCTAGTTTTCCTGGATAACGTTCCCCTGTTCATGCATCCTGACTTGTAGAGGAATCCAGAATGCAGCACAGGCTGGATAATTTCATCGTAAACACTCTGTGACCCATCCATTGTGCTTAAATCTGTGGAGAGCAATTATGGAGTTAAGGGGGACAATAAAACAAAACTACTTAGCCCAATTCCTAATACTTGCATTAAAAGGCACTGAAAAGCACTTGAAGATGACAGCTACAAATAAAGTTTTGTTCTGGAAATAGTATGATTCATCTGCAATATCAACACTACACACAGCTTCTCTTGACTCAGAGTCTGGTAGCAGAATCTCTAGGTATTACATTCAGCAGTGTTGGTAATTTCCCACTGAATCATATCATGTTTCTACATCTGTAAAGCACAGGGTTTTTACAAGACTAAACAAAAAAAAGTGAATTTGCATACAAACATGAGAAAAGACAGACTGTTCTCAGTGCGTCTGAACTAGCAGGACTGGAGAGGTGCATAAATGAGCTCTGGGGTTTTCAATGGCCAAGCTCATAATCTCCTTTACAGTGTATTCAACAACTCCTGACAATGTCAGTGCGTCATGAATCCGATCTTCCGGATGCTCTGTTGAGCCCTTGAAAAACACCACTGGCTGCAGCCATCTCCTCTTTCCGACCCAAGAAAAGCATCAAATATTTACACACACATACACTCCTGCTGGCAGCCGACAACCTCTCTGCCTTGGTCTCCAGTTTCAGGGCATTCTTTACTTTTCACAAAGACTCTCATTCAGCAGAACTTTCCGGACTACCATTCCGCCTGACTATGGGTGCAGAAATCCCCACAGGGCGGCTGCACTAAATCACAATATGGTGCCTTTTCCTCCAAAGTAACAAAAGCCTCAACGAGGCAAAGGAGCTTCTTTAATCCCTATGGGCTTATTTTATCATCATTAATCAGTAGTGCCAGGCACAGAACAGATCATTGGCAGTGCTACTGAGGCTTCTTTGAATGCACTCTGGTCATGTGTAGTTACAGCGTAGTAACAGTATTGTTGACCCAACACTCTGGGATCCTGGTATCATTTGTGGGCTTTAAAACAAACATTTAAAATCTACAACCCAAAATTAGAAGAAGTTGGATGGTATAGAAAATGCACATAAAAATAGAAAATGATATGTGCTCCATTTCCCTTGACTTCCCTTTCATCACAGATAGTATATTGACTAGAGACAGTTGTTTTTTTTGCAGAGGAAAAAAAGAGACCGCCTGAATTGGGTGCATTTATCCTGAGACCTTTGACTCAGGTGAACCTACCATGGTGGATGCACAACTAGACACAGGTATAAGCACAACCCTTATGGATGAAGGCCATGAGCCAAGCAGTTGCTGAGTTCTTGTCTGCGAAAAATAAAACATATTTTCATGTCCAATGACCTTGACCTTGGCTTATACCCAGGTGTAGCTAACATGGCAGATGCACAATGTGACATTAGTATGAACACATGCCAAAAGTATGAAGCCATTGTGCCAAGCGGTTGCTGAGCTCTCGTACGCACAAGAAAGCGTGCTCATACACTGATACTGACGCAGATGAGAAACCAGGGTAAATCATAGGTACTCATTTTGGGTGACCTAACAAGACATTTTAAATGTTTTGTCTTTTTCCCTTCATTTTATATGTAAATATATACATCCATTCCTGCCACTCAAGCTTGTAACACGTTCCAAACAAAGTCGGATTGAAGGCAATTAAGGATTCATGAGGTTAAATATTTGAAAAATGTAATTTGAAGCAAATGATGTCATCAGGCAATTTTAATCATGGTCTGGTACAAAAGCAGCATCCAATAAAGGTCTAGTCTTGCAGGAGCAAAGATAAGGCAAGTTTTGCCAGTTTGCCAAAAAAATTTGAATGAAAATCATTGAAAGGTTTAAAAGAAATGTTCCACAAAGACAAAAAATACAAAGGGATTTTGAGATTTCACCCTCTACGATGTGGACCAAAATAGAAAGCTTCACGGAAAGTGGAGGAATTTCTGTGTATAACGGACAAGGGTGCAAACCAAAACTAAATACCAATTGAACTCTGATCACAAGACCATTAATGCAGAAAAGTACAATGAGATTTTGGAACAACATATGCTGCCTTCAAGATGACATCTTTTCCAGGGACGTCAATGCATATTTCAGCAAGACAATGCGTGACCGCATTCCGCGCACATTAGAAATGCATGCCTGCAAAAGAGGAGGGCGCTAAAGAACGTGTAGTGCATTTTAAAATACACAATGCGACTACACAGACCCCATTACACACCTTAACCCTTTGACTTCCTCACTAAGAAAAAAGCAATGGAAAAGTATTGGTTAGCTCTAACAAACGGTTAAGCATGAAGTTAAGGAGTTGTTTGCAGGAAGAATGGGACAAATTACAACCGAAACATTACATTACTTCATGTCTTCAGTCCCTAAAAGTTTTTGATTGCAGCAAAAGGAATGGCAACATAACGAAGAGGTAAGTATTGCCCAAACGTTCTTCTGAAAAATGCTGCAAGAATCAAAACTGAAATGTTTATCTAAAATAATCAATAAAATTCCTCCGATGAAACATTGAATAATGTGCTGTTGTATAGTTTTCAACATAATCAAGGTCAAAGATAATTAACAATTCACTAATTTAAGTTTCAATTTTAACATACCATCCACACCTCCTCTGATTATGTATCTACTTTGTCAGCCTTGTTGCCACCTCCAGGCCTTCTACAACACCCATTCCTGGTTTTCAGTTTATTTCAGAGACCAAATTGCCCTGGAGGGTCCCAAGATGTATCATCAACCTCCAGCCAGCATTGAAACATGAAAAAATGTGAGTGAGCTGCCATCAAAGGCCCACATGTAAGGGCATTTGGACAATGAATTCAGGGCATGCTGTAACTCTTTGAAAACACTTCTTCCACCAGGTGGGACAGTGAACCGCGGTTCAGCAGGAGAGCCAAACCCTTACCTGAGGTAGGATGTGTGCCCAGCGAGTTGACGGAAAGACGCTTGTTGTGTCCATTAGTGTCTGCGAGGTGGGCGGCTTCAGCTTCAGTGAAGATTTGCGTGACGGTCTTCAGCAAATTCTGTTCACTCACAGCAGTGCAGAGAGCCTGGGGGGGGAGACACTCACTCAAGGAAGGCATCACTCTAACACTTGGATTCCATTTTCCCAAAAACTCCCATCCCCTCCAACCGCCTGTTTTTTCTGTCCCTGAAAGGAAACTCCCATTTCTGGCCCAGAAGGTTAACGAAAGTAATTTGTCAAGATAACAATGTTGATGCAAATAAGGTTCAGTAAGACCAGATCAGGCTCGACTTCCCTCTGCTAGAGAAGTGACAGATTTTGGTATGGCAGCAATTAAAATGCAGTGTTAATTTTTAGAAATGTACACCAACAGTCAAATGTTTCTGGAAACCCGAAGATCTTGTCAAGTCTTTATCTTACATCTATGTTTACAACAACAACAACAACAACAACAACAACAACAACAACAACAACAAAAAAATTGGAACCCAATACTTAAACATTTATTTTATGTAATAAACAAGAAAAATCCACAAGGAATCCAGCAAAGGTGACTGAAATGATCAGCTCACTATCAACCCCCTGAAGCTGCTTGATAATGAGTAGATCATTTGTATCACCTGTGCGGGAGCAGGGAGAGATCTAAAACATGCAGGACAGGCGGTACTCCAGGAGAGGTCTGAGAAGCACTGGATTAGACCACAGTTACTTATCTGCTTTAATATTGACATAATGACTGATCCTGGTTTTTATTAATTTGTTTTCTTATATACATGGTTTATACATTGGGCTTCAGTTTTCCTACCATTCTGTTATACAACCAATATGAGACTATTACACAAGAACGAAATACGTTGTATAAAAATTTGTAACAATTACAGAAAACATTGGGGTATGCAAAAACTTTTGACTAGCAGTGTACACGTGCAGAGGACCCGAAACACACGCCCAGACTACAATGCAGCAACTCAGAGAGCTGTGTTAAAGAACAGAAACCAGGCCCCATGTGATGCTCAGCTTCAGTTTCTAAGTCCCAAGGAAGTTCTTCATTCTGAACAGCCCATCATTCTGTGACTAACCCTTAATCACTCACTGTTTCCTTGAGAGGACTGTGATAGTTACGCAGCCTGGCGCTTAGGCAGTAAAATTTTGGCACCTTGAGGAGCTCCTCCTGTGTGCTGAAGGCAGGATGGGGGCGCCGGTAGCGGCCCTCGCGGTATTTAAGGATGACAAACTCTCGCCGCTGCTCAGCTGTGGCATCACAGTCCAGCTCTTCAGCGGGGGGCAGGCGCGACGCCCAGAACTCATTAGCTCTGTCGTTACCCAGCATGATGAAGAGCTGTTCCACAAAAAAAAAAAAAAAAAAAAGCAGAAAATCAGGGCTCTTTCACCACAAACTCAAAGCAGCGAGGAGAATGGATGTCTTTACTTGCGTACATTTACAAAAAAAAATAAATTCCAAAATTAAAAAAAAAAAAGCTCTGAGGCCAGGCTGTTTGTTAGAGTCAAAGAAAATGGACTCAATTCAATCCAAATGCAGTGTGTTTTATCCCAAAATCACAATTAGTTTACTTTTTTTTTTTTTTTAATTGGCACTTGATCCTAATGAATCTGGTAAATGCTTAAATAAATGCAAGCTTCAATAAAAAACACTAAAATAAATAAATTACAAACTGATTTAAGATGAAAAATCAGTAGTTACGTGAATTCCTACCTGCTCTCTGTGGTTAGATCACGCTCTGCCTCCCCATCTCAAAACACTCACCTGCACAATCTCATTGCTCCACACGCTGGTGTCCAGTTTCAGACTCTGAACTTTGGACACCATTGTTCCCAGGCCTCTGTGCTGACCTACAGACAAAAGGAACAAAGAGAGGACCGCAGTGCTGACATTTTATCTGCTCCCACTGAAATCCAGACGCTCCCACTGAGATCACTCCCTCTAGTAGTAATCAAAACAAGGTTCCCATAACCAAAGAAGCACTGATGTCATCACAGAGTTCAGCGCTTCAGAGACAGCGAGACAAATACGGGTAAAGGGAATGCATCATCTCTCTCTGAACACATTCCGTCAACACAGGCATGATAGTACTTCACATCCCTTTGTTTTCAGTACTGAAGAACCCTGCCGGCCCACACTGGCTGACCTGCGCAGTTCTTGCAGATGACCACACACAGGTTGATGGAGGCCCAGTCCGGGTTGATGGCCTTGCAGTCGGCGCAGACCTTGTTGAACCGGTTGGACCAGATCTTCTCAGCCACCTCATAATCGGAAAGTGTCTCGGCGATGGCTTCCTGCAGGGCCTCCATCCACTCCTTCTTCTCCTTCTCCGACTCGGCTGTGAAGCTGCGGGGATGCGGCAGTGCGTTAGAGGCTCGCCGTCTGAGGTCATGCGTTCCTGCGCCCACCACAGGGCCCATTCTGCCCCCCCCCTACCATGCGCTGCCCTCCCACTGCACAGCCAGCAGCATTCAGCATGGGGAGGGCTGCCTATTCCAACCATCTGCAAAGCAGCCGACTGACACCAGCGTACTGCAGCCAATGAGACTGGCTCAGAGAGGAAAGTATTTCCCTGCAAATGGTGCAGTGAATTTGTCAAGAACTAACTTACCTGAATGTTTTGAATGGAGTTATCAGGTCAAAGCTTTTGTTCTTGGAGTCTCTGATGGTACAGCCCCTGACTTCTATCAAAGTGATACCAATTCCATTCTTGAAACACTGCAGTGGAAGCATGATAGTATACAAAAAATTAACATAAAATCGAAAAATATGTTTAAAATGCCTACATGTAGTTGTTAATCACCTTAGTTCTAAAAACACAGGGAAATACGATATAAAGGGCCTTAATGAAAACAGAGAATGTATTTTGGACTGATTTTGAACCCAATTAAGGGAGGCTTTAAGGTCTCAAGGCCTCAATTCAGTTAGAAGAGACAGGATTGTTGTTCCTACGGGACAGAGAGAGATCACCTGCTCACTCTTGTATAGCCACACTTGGTCAGTGTAGATGGCGGCGTGGATCTTGGATTTGGTCCCTTTGAGCTCCAGAAAGCCGCTTTTCTGGCAGTGGTTGCCTGGGCCAAACCTCGGCCGCCCAAACACCAGATGGTCCTTAACTCTTTCCTGCAGGGTGCTGCACCATTTGTTCCTCAGGGCTGCAGGAGGAAATAAGAACCTTTTGGGACCTTCTTCCCTCAGGGCAGCCAAAGCCCACATGTCCTGCAGGGATTTTCCAAAGCTAACAGCCGCTAACAATGTCTTCGGGGACAGGAGTAAGACAGATATTCACATTTTGAAGGTGTTGGGGCCAGTGCAAACTGTGTGTACTGCAGCTTTGATGAGTGAGCCACACAGTTGAATGTTTGCAGGCTTAATTCACTCAAATCAGGTCTGTTGCCTTTTTTTGCACCTACTCTCAAAATAAGTTTGTTTACCTTCGTTATCTGCACGGAAGATGAACGTCCTGTGGCTTGTCACAACCTCAAATTTATTGTCTTTGGCAGTGCGGGCCATTTGTATTGCAGCCAGAGGAATCACGCCTTTTGGGTAAACTTCCTGAAAGAGAAGCCATTCCAGTGGGCGAGGGGGGGGGGTCATACAAGGTTTGGTAAACAACAAACACTGCAAACTGTAGAATATCAAATTGTATGCAGCTGTATGAAAAACATCAAAATGAAACAATAAATGTTGATGGGGCGAATTGCAAAACAAGTGTAAAATCATTGTCCTGAAGAAACTGCTCAATCACTCAAAGATTGGTACACACTTCTTCTAGCATGGAACGCAACTACAGACTCAGAGCAAATTTCTGAGTTCCACACAATAGTCCCATCACCCTAACATGACAGCAATCATTCGGAAAAGGACAACTCCCATCCTGAAATGCACAATTTACCTTCTCATTGCCGAAATACATCAGATTTTTTCCATCAAACTTCACATATCGCTTCTGGAACACATAGTTTCTGGAGAAATATATATTATGAGCTGGTTAGAGCTAAAAATAAACAATGCTATTTTGTTTACATACTGCAAGCATTTTCTTTAAGCTCAATATCATGTCTTCAACTCCATGAGACCATAAAATGTAAAATCCACATGCTACAGTAACATGGATGCAGTTGATTTCACTCCAGAGCAAGGCAAAAAAAAAAAAAAAAAAATCAACTTCAAATCTGAAATCATTAATATCTCAAATAAGACATATATACACACGGAATGAATTTGTTGAGTTAGTATAAAAAACTGCACATTATAAAAGATATACACTCTGGATTTTCAAATGAGGAAGAAACACCAACAAGCAGTTGATTTGGAATGACAGGAAATCGCATTTCAAACAACTGCACACAGAAGCAACAATAGAATTCATTATGACTGGAGTAGAATTCAGAACATAATGCCAATTATTAAAATATTCCATCTTGAGCACAATTACAAATAATATATTATTTGATTTCAGCCTTGGTGCTTACAACCAAGGCAAACTAGACGTAGTGTTTAATCATCATGTTCCAGACCACATACACTCAGAATTTAAAAAGTCAGAGTCAGAAGCAGACATGCACGACTGCGCCATCTACTCTGTTGTAAGGTTAAGCCCATTTAGGCAAGACGGGAAATGCAGCGCAACATTACAACATGTAAAAATTAAAGAGGAGAGGAGGCCCAGACACACCGGCTTGGGAAGACAGACACGAAGCAGAGACAGTTCCGGAGAGGGGAAGAGATGCAACAGGCGCAGGGCCGCAGTAGCCCGGGTGGGGCATACCCTTGAGGCGAGAGCTTGTCCAGCCAGCCGCAGAGGATGGGGGCGGCCCGCTCGGACTGGGTGGTGAAGCTGGCGTAGGGGGAGATGGTAAGGTCTTCGTCCAGCTCCCCCGGGTACAGCCTGGGCGGCATGGAGAAGCAGCGGCTGGACGCAGGGAGGGGAGGGGACAGCCCCACTGTGCAGTATCCCTGGGACTCGCAGTGCAGGGGACGAGAGGGACGTGAAGTTCTGGACGGGGGCGGCGGCCTGAGAATAGAAACGCCATCACCCACAAAACCACCACAACTGCCTGCTGCGAGACCAGCTGTGTAATCACGATGCACCGCTGAGCTGTGCCACCATGCTGGCCTCTCCCAGGATAGCGCATGTTTATTTTGATCACTGTCCCGGGGATATGCATTTAAAATATCTCAACTTGCACGCCATTCTGAATGAGCTCCATTTTCCTAAGAATAATTTGTGGTGGGATTGTTGCGCTGATATCCCCACGGTCAGTAATAAAAATACAACTTAAATAACAGCTGTTACTCACGTCTGAAGACTTGATTGTGTAGACTCAGACACAGAAAAAGACGGCCTCACAGAGAGTGAAAGTGAGGAATCGGCAGGGTAATCTGAGAGCGTTTAGAAACGGCAGAATGCCGCCCTGAAAGAGCACAGTCAACACCAACACAAAGATCTTTTTGTTAACGCCCACGTAGGCCAGCCTGAGCTCAATCAAGGAGCTATGGCAGTGCCAGCTGCCCTGTGTCCTGTTGCTCAGTAAATCTCCCAACTCCAGGACCCAGGATGCTGTTCTCTTACCCAGAATCCTCTTCTTTCATGCTTTCATCCGTTTTCTGAGCCCCAGTCCCAGCCTCCTTTTTCATCCTTTCAGCCTTTGAGGGACCAGCAGGAAACGAAAAGCATTTAACAATAGAAACTTAATGTTCAGCATAACTCCTGCGTAATCCTTTAACATGAGGAAACATATTTCACACTAAAGTTTCCCAGGAAAACTCAGAAAGGAAAGGGTTGAAAGACACTCAAAAGGTTAAAAGATACTTAAATCTGAAATGAGTTTCTTCATCCAAACATCCATGACTTAAAGTCATGTACTACCTAACACCAAACATTAAATCAAGACAAAACATGCAAATTAACTTCTGGGATTTCAGGCCCTGTGATGCAACTCAGTTGCTCCATTACATACAGAGGAAAACCGTTTACTGGGACGAAATTGCCAATTAAACTATAATATTTGGGACTGCGATGACCGTCATTCAAAATCGCAATTGCAGATCAAGAAAACAATGCAACAAATTAACTTTAAATCGCTCAAATAAAACGTGACTCATCTCTGTAAGATGGAAGCAACAAGTAATCAAGTGGCATGTGAACAGCAGACTGGCTCTAAAAGAAACTAGGTTAATTTCCAGGAAGTGAGCCAGGGATGACAAGCCATTCTCAGGCCTGCACATGCCTGCATGCTTTCTCATGCCAACCACCATAGCATTCATTCTATCCCCACAGATGTCTAATTGCCAATCTGACCCACAACCCACTTTCACCTGGGTGTCCTCATGAATTTGCTTGTTGGTCTGAAACACTGTTTCACAGTATGGGTTGATTGCCTCTTCTGAGTCAACCTGGCTGCCTGTTTTAGAAGAGAAAAGTGACTGACAGCACCAAAACTAGTCTTCATCACCAATGCCCGATGGGCACCCTGAACAGGTGCTAAAAGCAACGACAAAATAACCGGTACGCTTATCAAATTAGCTACTTTTTACCCAATTCAAAAAGTGTCTAGGTTTTGAAGGTTAATTCATAGAACTCAAATGAAAAAAGAAATAATGCAATACTGCCAACATCACAGAAGTGGACCCACTTTATTGAGAACTGATGTTTTGTCAGTTCCTAATAAAGTTTTTCTAAAGTTAGCCTTGTTGCGCCATTTCCTTTATTTCATTCAAATTTTACTCTTCTTTGGATAGCAGCACCTGCAAAGAACTATACAAGGTGTGCAGATACTCCTTCTTTCTTTTTTATTCATTCATAGAAACTAACATATTTGAATGAAGTGTAGTTTTTTTTAATTCACTCCAGTATAAACCATGGTCATAAGCACATCCAGGGTATAGCATGCCATCGTTAAGTATGATGCAAGTCCTTGAGCAAATTGTCAACTTCTGATATTCCTTGGAACACAGACTTTAAGCAGTGTGAAGATTTGCATGAGGTAATTACTTCAATTCAACAGAGGGGTGGAGACTTACCAGGAGGCCTCTCAGGTGTCTCCGGTAGGCTGTTGGTTAAAGCGCTAAAAAACAGAAACAAAACTATTTCAGTGAGTACTCTCTCCATAAAATTAAATCATTTTCCATCCAGTGGTGGGTATGCTTTCATTAGGGGTTGTAAAATCCCCAAAAATGGTCGATTTAAGGAAATTTTTCAGGTAATTGGTATTTACATTATTGTGCAAAAGTCTAAGGCACATCTAAAGCAATTTCTTGGGGCAATTAAGCTTGCAAAAATAATGAAAAAAAGTTTTTAATGACTGAGAAATGTGCTATTCCGATTTGAAACTGTTAAACGCTAAATCAAATTAATATTTTGTGTGACTATCCTTTGCCTAAAAATGAGGGACACTGTCCTTTTGTGCAACAGTTTTGTAAGATGATTGGCTTTTTGCTCGTACCAAGCAGAGTGGAAAACAAGTCACCAGTCCTCTGCAGACTGACTGTCTCACTTGGGTCTATCCCGCCAAGAAACTGCAGACAGCAATGACAATGCTAATATTGGGGCTCTGTCAAAACTATATTATCTGTATTGAAAGTTTTTAAAAAAACAAACATCCATTATCAATGCCGCTTCTTTCTCGCTAGGGTCATGAGGGGGCTGGAGCCTATCCCATGTGAGCCTATCCCAGGAAACCCATGTGGACGCGAGGAGGAGATGCAAACTCCACACAGAAAGGCCCAGGGCTGGATTCGAACCCATGACTTTCTTGCTGTGAGACATCAGTGGTTCTTTCAGCAACACCAGTATGGAACTATCTGCACGGGCAGACAGTACTTTGGGTAGGGGTAAAGTTATTGAATTTCATCTTTCGGTGAACTACTTTTAACATGCGGCTGAAAATTTACGCAGTAACAGTTACACCTTTTTAAGTCCTAAAAAACTAACAATTACCCAGAAAATTCCCTTCTGTTGTGAAACTACTCTTAATGGGGCATAATTCATGCATTACAACTTTGATATGTTTTTGAGCTAGATTTATTTTTAAAAAAATCAGAAAATAGGTTACATTTTAGACTTTTGACAATATTCATTTACAACAGTGGCTAAAGTTCACAGCATAAAAGAGCCAAAATAAATTGGAAAATAAAAACAAATTTGATTGGGAGTTGTCTTAAGCTTGTCTTGATTGGCACTGGTGACAGATCATTGCCACAAAATGAGCACAACACAGGAAGCAGAGAATGAATGACTCAATAATAGCTCTTTTTCTGCAGTAATGAGAGGTTCCTGGCAGAAACCGTTAAAATAGTTTGCATGCCAGACTTTGATGCAGCAAAGTCAGCATTGTTAGATCAGGAACCATCTTTAAAGGCCAAACTACAACGTACTGGCACTGTTCATATAACAAACTGACAAAGGATTTACATAGTGAAGTCAGAACTAGAGCAGATTTACTTAGTATATAAAAGGTTTTATCTGATGCTTCACTGTACCTTATAAATATGTATTTAATATATATATGCAAATATGCAAACTCAACTAATTAACTGGTGGAATTGCCAATAAGAAGAAAATGATATCAAGAGTTTCCTATATTTTTAATAAAGTGAGCTAAGCAAGAACAAAAAAGCCAGTAAAGGAAATGTGTCATTCATTAAGAATACACCTGAATCTAGACATGAATATGTTGCATGAACTGTTGTTATGCTAACATCCATAATGAATGAAAGCAGAATTTTGCAAGAAAGACATTTAGTTCTGTCGCCATAAGTGTTAACAAGGATGTTCCCAAGTGGTCAGTTAACCACAGAGCGCAAATAATGATAAAATACTTTTAATACCGGATATTTGTTAATCCACAATCACAACTGTTCACGAATAAATGTTATGGCTTCATGACAGACATTACCATCAATATTGGTCTATACACCGCCATCCCATTAATCAGTCTCTCATTTCTGCAAGGACAAGTTCAAATTGTGACTACAGGGAGACATATCATGGATTTCAAACAAAAGTTCACCTGGTAAAGACTGACAACATTCGTTCAATTCTGTGGAAAACTTTTTGCGGCTTAACAAGTAATCTTCAAGTGTCAATGCATTACATACGTCAGAGAGAAGAACATTGGACTGGATATGGCAAGAGAGTCTGTGCACAAGCAACGCAGATTAGCAGATGTGAAATGTTATGATGCTGGAAATGTGGTTATTTCCACAGAACACCAGAGGCTCTCAGTACTCTTATGGACTAAAATGTGGTCGAAAGTGTTTCTCACATCCATGTCCTATAAACTGATACTATACATGAAAGTACTGCTCATTTCCTTTCATGTGCATATTTAGGCCATGTTTGTTTCCTCGTAGTAGGACTAAACTTTTGCATAATTCGAGTAAGTTAGCCTCCATGTGCCAAGTTAACATACACTTGCACAAATATTCTAGAAATCAAAATTAGAAAATGCAGTGCCTCATTATTCTTCAATGTAAAATGGTTTGGAAACACATCCCTGTGCAAAGCACGCACACTTCTCACCAGGGCAACACATTCATTAACCAGGCAGCTGAAGCAGACATTCATGCTTGCCCACTGTTTTTCCATTTAATCAGTGACTTCTGTGCAACTATCACAGTTTCAACGCTTGGCTGACCAAGACATTTTCCATGTCTAATGTGGCTTCAGGTCATCAAGCAGCATAATCACTCCAGGAAATGAAATGAGGACTGAGGACACGTCATTTAATGACACTCAACAGCAAGGCAATGTGGGAATGAGTTGATTCAATATCTAATCAAAACATGACAACAACATTTTGTTGATTTGTTCCGACTATTGAAATTTTAGTGACCTGGGCCTTGGCCTTCGAGTGGGGATGAACAGTTTTAAAAGTTCTGCCATTTTTTGCTGCCTTGGAGCAAGCAGGCAAGCTTGCATCTTTTCTTGAACAAACAAGCACCAAACCACAGAGGCCATGCGAAATGCTTCTGGGAGAGAAATGGTGTTGAAAAGTCTGCTGATGGCCCATGAGGTGAAACAGCTTCAGTAACATTTCCGCACATAATTACTGCCCATCAGTTCCCGCATACTAAATAACAATTAAACAATTTATTTAAAGACAAATAAAACCCCATATATAGTCTTTCATGATAAACACAAGATTATTAAAAACAGGTAAGTCTAACCAGGCTATGTGAGACTGTAAATTGGCAATAATCCGAATTTAAAAAATTAAAAAAAATCTCTTTCCTCGATTTTCCATACCCGATTACGGCATTTTTTGAATACTGAGCGGGAGCTGTGTGCATCCCCTCACTAATCAGGTATAAAGTTCCCAAAAACGTACAAACATTCATATGGACCCTTTCACAGCCGACGTGATGATAACGTGGCGATCTTAACTGGAGGCAGAAAAACTAGCCAAACATGATTCACATCAGCGTCATTAGGCTAAATAACAAACTGAAAATGTCATCGTTCTGTGTTGTTGGTGCCAGAATTGGAGGAACAATGGGGACAACTTTAAATTTTATCTCATGCTGCCACTGCCAGTCAAAATACTCGACGAGAACTACGATAAAGCATGATTAAAGGATTGGACGGAGCAGAGCACAAAATAATGCTAAAGCTTGTGGGTTAAATTACTTAGTCAGTTGAAGGTATCAATATATCATATATGAGTCAAAATCACCTAAGGTGTAATATGGCAATGCATTAAAACCATCACATGATAAATTATTCCCTATTTGAGTAAATCAGTCTATTTGGTGGCCTTAATTTAAATATTCAAGACAGGACAGATAGTTAGAGCACCACCAATGAAGCCCTGAATGGTGGAAAGAAAATTTAAATTCAGGGGCCACGCATTTCAGTGCTTGGCAAACATCACAATCCTCAGGTAGCCATGTACTTGGTTGGATATTTTTTTACCAATGAGGTCCAAATTGCAATAACCATTTGCTTACATTTTAAATAGGTTTCAAAACTCTTGAGCCACACAAACACAGCACCTATGACTAAATAATAAAAAAAAAAACCTCTCCTCTCCTGTTAGCGTGCCCGTCAAACATATCAGAGTGATGGCCGGGGTTTTTTCCACAGTCAACAGTGACTGGTCCATAACGAATGCACGGTAGTGTTTTCATTCGAATATAGTGAAGTTAGTGAGTATTGTCCCTGCTCATCAGTAGTCGGGCTTTTAAGAATCGATGTCCAGAAAAAATACCACCCCAATCCATCAAAAAATAATGTACATAATTTATGGAACTTAAAAGACTATGATTAGGAGGCCTCGTGACATCTGCATTTCCAGGATATCTCCCCATATATGGCCTGCTGTCTGCATCATCGTTTCTTGTGGAAGAAGGTAGTAGTGGCGGCAGGTAAGTTTTTTTTGACTGTCTGTCAAAATCACTAAGGTATGAATGATGTGATGTGTGTTAGTATAAACGCAGCATTAACTTGATAGATATTAATCGTGATGTGCAGTGACTTCTTAGATATAGGAAGCGAGTTCTCTCTCTCTCTCTCTCTCTCTCTCTCTCTCAGCAGTTTTGTTCGGGAACCTCAGAACCAATCGCCATCTAGCAAACAAACGCATTTTAACAGAGGCACCAGTTCCACAGTCCGGTCCTGGGTCCAGACGGCCTTCGCAACCTCTTCAGCGCATTCGGCATTCACTTTGCTTTTCCGAGTAGGGCCTTTAGGCCTCTACTGATACTCAGCGAATGTCCATATTGTAATTACAAGTTGAGTTTCTTTGGACAACCAAACAAGGGACAACCACTCCATCGTGCCTGTGTGTTTTAACAGGCTGATTCCACCCCCAAACCTGATAAATGTGTTGTCAATACCTGTCTGAATCTTACTAGCATCTGGTTCTTGCAGGAAAATAACATATTAAGTTCCGAGCCAATTTATTTTTGGTCAAAATGGTCCAAACCTCATCCTCAAACAGGACCCGCACAGGATTTCCTTAAGTTGAAAAGCCCCTTCGGAGGTCAACTTCCTGTTCCACCACTGTCATGGTACACGCCCATGACAGTGTTGCTGACAAGGACAAGCTGCATTCAGTCAGGCTCACTGGGCGAAACCAAATGGACTCAAGAAAGAGGTGGGTGAGGTTGTCAGGGGACTTCAACATGTTGTTGAGTCTAAGAGTGTTTGGTGTTTATATAGTCAAGAATTAAATTTTGTAAATGTTAAGTATCTGAAAAACATGGAATTATAGTGTAGTGTAGTGTTGTTGAACTCAATGCCTTTACATTCCGGGCGGTGTCAGCTGTTTGGGAGGCTGTTGGGGGGAAAGCTGTTATGTTTTGTGAGTATGGCCATGTGAGAATCTCAGCAACTTCTGGACGCTGTGTTTCTTCCTTTGTTGCATATCTCAATAGCTGCTGCCATCCTACAATATGTGAGGTGTGTTCCACCACAAACACCATACAAACATGTTATAAAAGAGCAAATAAAACTTCACAAATTCCTTTTAAGATGGAGCATAATTTAGTGTTTAGCATTTAAAAAACATTTCTAGAGCCATTCATGGGCCATTTTGATAAGAATATGAAATGTGACTCATTTGCACCAAACTTACAACCTTGCAGACACATTTACACAAAACTGTGCCATTTCACATGCACTTACATTTCAAAATGCATTGAATACTAATGCCATCTAAATATTAATTGGCAAGCTAGACAAGTAGTCTTATTGATTAATTAAATCAATTGCTTGACAGCCAATGAAGTAAAGTAAATGGAAGAGTTGAGAGTTGAGAGCATCCCTTGGTTAAAAGGCGACAGTGATTCTGCTAACTCTATTACCTCCCATCAGCACATCACTAATGGACACCATGATCAAGGTAGATTTTTTTCAGAAGCATTCCATCTGACGTTTGCTTGCCTTTTGTTTAAGGGGTCTTCAGGGTAAAAATTTCAATAGTTTTGATTTCCACACAAAATAAATGAAGGAATGCAGTGAGATGCCAATAAACAACAAGAATCTATGTTTTTCCTCTGCCTCAATTGCTACTAATGACTTAAAATGCAAATTACCAAAAATCACAATTTTGACTGATTTTCAACCTTGTGGCATTCATAAAATCATTTATATTCATCTGACTGACTTGAAATTTGGACCAAAGTTGTATCTCTTGGAGAAACGACATCGGATTTTCTAGATAGGTGCATCCCTAGGGGGTTAATTTTGAAAATTAAGCAAGTTGATGATAGCGATTTTCATTATGGTTACATAAAAGAGCTTATTAAATATTCATAAATGTTCCAAACAAAAGAATCCGATGTACTTTCATAGAAGTATCTTAACCCTTTCATATGAGACCAATTTGAGTAAAATCTGACCATGGGTTATTGAAATATCAGTGCCACAAAATATTTTCAGATTTTGTCATTAAAGTGTCGCTTCCGTGGCAACCATGTAAATTTTTATCAAGATACTACATTTTATGAGGTTAAAATCATGTTGAGAATGTTTATGTTTTAGTTTTCACATTATTATGGTTATTTCTACACTTTACCCTGAAGACCCCCTAAAACCACTTCAGGTATTATTTGGGGAAAATAGAAGGTGCCACACTTCTGTTTGCCCCGTGGTGACAGTTATTCTCAATATGTTGAAAAAAATTGTGACTGAATTAATCATTCACCTCTAATTTCAAGCATACAAAATTAGCTTAAAATTGTTTTTGACTGAAAGAGGAGAAAACTCTTTTTTGGAATTCATCCCTTCCTCTAAGTCCACTGAGCTGAGAAATCTCCCAAGGTCTGACTAGCCATCAACACATCCATATCCTGTGCTAAACAAACCAATCCAATATCTGCCTTGCCATATATACTGTACATAAATGGTTCAAGATGGCATAACACACAATGTTTCATTTCAGTATTTCACTGCAGAATATCATCTTCTAATGCACTGCTAAATAAAAATTAAAAAGAAAAAGTCATAAAAAGTTTGGATGGTTAGGCCTTGTTTGGCTCCTGAAACAGGAAATAGTGTGTCAGTGATGCAGTTTGTACCTCTCACACACAAACCTGAACACCAGTCAGTCCCAGCAATGCCTTTTTTACTCCAATGTCTCGTGAAAACAGTAAAGGGACAAAGGCAGGAAGTTTCAGCTGCCAACTCTGTGTGATCACCAAGGAAAAGCAAAGGACCTCGGTCCCTTTTGATGCCAATTTTAAAATACAGTGCCTGGGTGATTGGTAACAACACCTTGGAAAAACAGCATTTACACTAGGTATCAATCAATGGGTGTGCAATTCACCGCAGCAAGCAGTGAACAAATAAATAGGTAAATCAAGAAAATAGATATGCAAAGTCATGTAAAAATGAGTAAACAAAGTAGTATAGGGGTCCACCAGTTTCTAGATTTATACCAGAGGATTGGCACCACCATACATAAAAACAAGGTCAGATAAGCTTAGTTTGGCTTAGTATAGATTTGCCATCCCCCTCCATCAAGTCATCAAGTCAGCTTATCATATTTTTTCCATCTTTAATTAGTCTCACTATACTGTAATAAACATATGAATAATTTCAGGTTAGCATGATTACTCGACCAAAAAGAATGCTGGCATCAACCAAGCAATTAACCAGCCGATTAAATGAGTTCAGCCCTAAAAACAGTACCTGTTCTTCCCAGTAAAGGTGTTGAGCTCTTGTCGGGGTGGGGGTAGGGGAACGGGGCGGTTCTTGTGTATTTCCGCTCTTGTGGACTCCCCGGGTAAAGTGCCCCAGTAGATTTCATTGGAGACCATCTCCATAGGGCAATGAGGAGGACTACAAGTGGGAGGGAACGGAGGTTCTCCTTGGGAACAGGGTGTTACGGGACAGGAGGAGGAATTATGAGTTGCAAGTTTGTCCTGCTCTTCCCTGCCCGGAGATGAAAGAACCCTGAAAGTGGATGGAGGTATCCCCCGATTGAGCCTTGGAGGTACAGGGGGAAGAACTCCTTCAAACTCTGAGCAGTTACTCAACCGTCTCTCACCAGAGCTCTCAGTCAGGCTGGCAGTCGCATCCTCCGAGTCAGAGACGGACTCTCTGGCAGAGATCCCCTCCAACGAAGGGAAGCAGATAGATTCCTGAGATGCGTCTTTAGAGAGCTGGGTTTCTGGAGTTTGACAGGGGAGCAGACTCCCTGTTTTGGGCTTGTGGAAAACAGTCCTGGGCTTGGGCACAGGCTTAACCAACATACCACTCATACCCAGGTTTGCGTCTGCAACAGCAGATGGAAGGTTTGGGACGGAACTGTTCCGATGATGCCCAAGGGACTCGGAAACCCCATTTTGAGGAGATGGAGGTCCGGACCCCCCGGGAAGTCGAGGCAGGGCTAAGTGGATGGCAGATTCTGACTGGCAGCGGTCAAGCAGATGCTCCTGGCTTTGTCGACGGATATTCTCAGCTATTTTGAGGATGCGTTTCCTGTGGCCTGTGGCAGTTATCCCCAGCTGACTGAGAGTGTCACTGTTGAGATGAATGAAGTCTTTGGCCTGGAGGAACCCAGACTGCTTGAAGACTTCCAAGTACTTATCCAAGTGTATAGAGGCCAGCAGGTTCCCCACATCCACGTTCTCGTCCAACATCGCCATAACAGACAGACACTCCTGGATCCAGCCGGCATGAATTTCAATGGCCAAAACTGCCCACACAAAAAACAGGATTCCAGCCCGTCATCTGAAATTAGAAACAAGGAGAGACAATCAGCGTTAAAATTCTCAATATTATAGAACTTCATAAATCTATGAAATCAATTTATTTGGAAGTATGATGCTGGAATATACTACTGCCTGATGATTAGATTGGGTCAGTAAACTTGTTTTCCTGGAGTCAATGACATCACAGTGACTTTTCCAAAAGAGGGGGTCATGGCATTCCGAATGCCTCACAAACTCAGAGACTGAGATCATTCAGTTCACAAAGCCACCTTATTGTTCATTTGAGACACTAATACTCAAGGGGGTCAGTCAAGGGATGGGTTAACTTGGACACAAAAAGGGAAAAATTCATTACAAAACCTGCGTGTACTTGTTAATAACTATGGACATCAGTCTCTCTCATTCCACATTGCACTATTATCATTAATTGCAATACACCAATGTTAAGTGAGTAGTTTATCATATATGTACAATAGTTTAAGACTGCATCGATTTGTGCATTTCATGTCATACAGTTATTTACCCAAGAACGCCTAATTATAACAATTTTACATTGCAGGGTTTCCGCTGCATGTAATTGATCGTGGCGCACCACCATGGCAAAATAAAATGTAAAATGTATGCCTATGTAAAATGACTTTAAATAAACTTCAAAAATCCTAAGGACAATCAGGTGTCACCAGTTCTCTTTGTAAAGTTAAAATGAGCGCTAATAATTCTTGACCTGTTGTCAATCAATTTGCTTGATGAGTGCGCTTTCCAATGAATAAAAATTAGCCATCAGCAGTAAAAGGCACTGCTTTCTTCTTAATGCAATGTGAGCAACACGAGAAAAAATATTTTGTTCACTTTGCAACACGATGAACTAGGATGTTAACTTCTGTGTTTGCTGTGAGCACATCCTGCTCTACCTAATTGTATCTTCATGATTATTTAATTCCAATTCCGGAGTCTGGAGTCATAATCGGTTTTCATATTATATGTGAAATCCACCGTCACGCATATTTGTTATGGCCCCAATTTGTTATTACATTTATAACACAACAGCAACAGCAAGGGATGACAAACACAGTTTTAACAACTAAAACACATTTAATTTTTAACAAAGACAAAGACTAATAACAACCTACAACTAAAGACCAAGATTGATAAATGAGAAAAAACAGAAATAATTACAGTCCCTTTTTAGTGGGGTGGCTTGGTGATGTCCTGGATGAAGAAAATGCTCAAACACAGGCAAAGAAATCCACAAAAGAAACATCACAGGTCTTGAACAGAATGGCAGGTCTGGTCATCTTCTTGCAATTTCTCCTACTCCATTACTGTCTCAATTCTTTTCCTTATATACTCTTTTGCAGACCCCACCCACATTTAGACCTCTTTTTTTTAATTTTCGGGGACTTGCCCCAGACATGTCTGGAAACATGTCCAAACATGACTCCCAGTCTGAGCTTAACAAAAAAAGGTAAATACTGCCATCTAGTGGCCTATATTCACATTACACCTCCATTCCAAAAGGGAAAAATTTTGACTCATAAAGGCAAAATTTTTCTTTTCAATACAAAATGGTTAAGTGAACACTTGTCTATATATACATATCATACAATATTCAAACACATGATATATATATACACATTCAAACACGGGATAAGCAATCAGCAATTACATTGTCTGTACCCTTCACATGCTTAATTTCCAAGTCAAACTTCTGTAAAATCAAACTCCAATTCAACAATCTCCGATTCTTGTTTTTCATCTTACTCAAAAACATTAACGGATTGTGGCCAGTGTACACAATCATTGGCTTTTGTCCTGTACAAACATAAACCTCAAAGTGTTGTAAAGAAAGGACCAGAGCCAACAGTTCCTTCTCTATTGTGGAATAGTTCCTTTGGTGGCGATTGAACTTCCTTGAGAAGTATGCCACGGGATGCTCAATGTCATCAGAGTCACTTCTCTGTAGGAGCACAGATCCACAAGCTTGGTCGCTAGCATCGACCGCGATGGAGAACGGTTTGTTGAAGTCAGGAGATTTGAGCACGGGGAAGTGACACAGCAGAGACTTCAGGTGATCGAAGGCTCTCTGGCGTGCATCATCCCAGGTGAACTTTACGCCTTTCTTCAGTTGGTTAGTTAGACTGAGAGCAATCTCAGCAAAGTTCTTGCAGAACTTGCGGTAGTACCCGATCATTCCAAGGAAGCGGCGCAAAGCTTTTTTGTTGTCAGGAACTGGAAAGTCCATGATGGCTTGGACTTTAGCATTTATGGGTGCCACCTTACCCTGGCCTATGACGTAGCCAAGATAGGTGACAGTAGCACAACCAAAGTCACTCTTGCTCAGGTTAACAGTCAGGTTAGCCTGGGTCAGGCGCTGGAACAACGTCTCTACATCTTTTAGATGTTCTTCCCAGGAGTCACTCCATGTGATCAGGTCATCGATGTACGCACCCGTGTGTGGCAATCCGGCGATTGTAGACTGTATCATCCTTTGGAACGTGGCTGGGGCATTTTTCATGCCAAAGGGTAGGACTTCATACTGGTACAATCCAGATGGTGTGGCAAAAGCAGAGATGCTCTTGGCCCTCTCAGTTAAAGGCACACACCAATAACCCTTCAATAAATCAATCTTGGTCAGAAACTTTGCTTGCCCTACACTATCAATACAATCATCAATCCTAGGTATTGGAAACACATCAGTTCTAGTTACAGCATTGACTTTGCGATAATCTGTACAGAATCTAGTACTTCCATCAGGTTTTGGAACTAGCACACAGGGTGAACTCCAATCGGAGTTGGAGGGTCTGATAATATCATGTTTTAACATGTACTCAACCTCTTTCTCAGCAATCTTTCTCTTTTCAGGATTCATCCGGTATGGATGCTGTTTAATTGGTTTGGCATCACCAACATCTACATCATGAGAGGCAATAGAAACTCTCTTTGGAACATCAGGAAACAGATCCTCATATTTCTTGATCAACCTTTCAAACTGATCTCTCTGTGAGGGTTCTAAGTGCTGGAGTTTTACATCAAGATTTTGCAACACTTCAGTGTTTGACAATTTACATGAAAGAACTTCAGCTTTAATTCTTGGTTCATCATCTTGAAACTCCCCCTCATCTTCACACGTTTCGACCATTGGAGAATCTGAAGTGACAGCTGCAACCCTAGCATTTCTGTCATGATAAGGCTTTAGCATGTTAATATGACACAATTGTTTTGGTTTTCTCCTATCTGGAGTCTTCACAATGTAATTGAGATCATTGAGTTTTGTCAGAATTTCATAAGGACCATGAAATCTAGCCTGCAATGGATTGGACTGCAAGGGAAACAATACAAGGACCTTGTCTCCTGGTTTAAACTCACGGCTTCTAGCCTTATGATCATACCAAGTTTTCATTTTTCCCTGACTTGATTTCAAGTTCTCTTTGGCAAGGTCACAAGCTGCACGCAATCTTTCCTTGAACTTGCTAACATAGTCTAACAGACTGATTTGCGGCTCTTCCTCTTGCCATTGTTCACTCAATAATAGCAAAGGTCCTCTCACTTCATGACCAAACACTAGCTCAAATGGACTGAATCCAGTAGACTCCTGCACTGCCTCTCTAGCTGCAAACAACAGCAAATGAACCCCTTCATCCCAATCTTTCTCATGGTCATAACAATAAGTCCTCATCATTGTCTTGAGAGTGGAATGAAACCGCTCTAAGGCACCCTGACTTTCTGGATGATAGGCACTAGAAAGAATCTGTTTTGCACCTAGTTCATACACAACCTGCTGAAACAATCCTGAAGTGAAATTGCTACCTTGGTCTGACTGAATTTCCCTGGGAAGACCAAACAACGTGAAGAACTTTATCAAAGCCTTCGAGATTGCAGTTGCCTTGATGTTACGTAGAGGTATGGCTTCGGGGAATCTGGTAGATGCACACATGATTGTCAACAAGTACTGATTTCCAGATCTAGTCTTGGGTAATGGACCAACGCAATCAACAATGACCCTAGAGAATGGCTCCCCAAATGCTGGGATAGGCTGCAATGGAGCTACAGGTGGGTCTAACTGGTGTTTTCCAACTACCTGACAAGTGTGACAGGTTTTGCAAAAGTTGGAAACGTCTTTCCGAAGCCCAGGCCAAAAGAAGTGTTTCATGATCTTATCAACAGTCTTGTTAACACCAAGATGACCTCCTAAAGGTAAACTATGAGCCATTGTTAAGATCTCATTCCTATAGACCTTCGGAACAACAATTTGCCTGACCACTGCCCAATCTGCATTGGCAGGGATATCAGGAGGGCGCCACTTCCGCATCAACACACCATCCTTGAGATAATACCCAACTGGAACTGCATCTATTTCTTTTTCAGGAAGGGCTCTCCTCTTTAGTACACCAATTTCAGGATCATTAGTTTGCTCCTCAATCAACCGCTTTCTGGACAGAGACAAGTCTCCAGACACATCAGAATCACCAGACCCATCCGGCTGGCTGAATAGAGAACTGATAAAAGTATCTGATAAGTCCTCAAACGGAGAAACCATAATAGGCCAATCAGAGTCATGAGGCGAACCACCTGAGTCCTGACTATTCAATGTACTGGACGGCACCACAACATCATCTTCTTTAGCCTTCTTGGCCATAGCACGAGTCACTGCGCAAGAAGGATACAGAGATGGGTCCTCATCCCCATTTTCAGTGCTCGGCTGTGAAGTAAGATGTACAGGGGGAACTACTTTGCCCCCAGCCAGGTCATTGCCTAGCAACAGAGAAACACCCTTTATAGGTAGACTTGACATAAGTCCCACCTTTACCTGTCCTGTAACTAAATCTGACTTCAAGAATATAGAGCGCAGGGGTACAGATACAGTTCTCCCTTCAATACCTTGTACAAGTATGAAATCCCCTGAAGCGGTCTCATCACGTAACTCCAAGGAGTCCATCAACAAAAGTGACTGAGAAGCTCCGGTATCCCTTAGGATATATATGGGGACAGGAGTAGTATGCTCATTGAGAGCCACAAATCCCTCTGACACAAATGGAAGAAATTCCTCCCTCACAAAGTCAGCTGTATTAGGCTTTTTAGCCCCACAAGAAGCAGGCAATTTAGCAGATTGGTTATCTACTACAGGGGTTTCTAACCTTGTTTTCACAAAGGCATTTGGTTTGGTATCCTTTTCTTTTTCTTTCTTAGCTTTAAGGAACCAACAGTTAGTTGTAACATGACCAGATTTCTTGCAATAACTGCAAACTAGACCACTTTTGTCACTGTCAGCTTTCACACTTTGATCAGACCTGTTACTGGATTTCTGAGCACCATCACCAGATTTGTCTTTGTCTTTGGGTGAGGAATCTTGGGTATCACCGTAACCCTTTTTCTGAAATTGGGACCATTTATTGTTACTGCTAGACTGAAATTTGGACTTATGAGTGAGAACATATTCATCTGCAAATTTGGCAGCTGATTGCAAGTTCAGTGCTTGCTTCTCATTAAGGTAGGTCTTAACATCATCCTTAACACAGTTCTTGAATTCTTCAACTAACACCATCTCTTTTAGTGAGTTGAAATCATCCTTGACCTCCATAGAAGTACACCAGTGCTCAAAGCAAACCTGCTTCTCATTAGCAAATTCAACATAAGTCTGATTTTCAGATTTCTTCAGACCTCTGAATTTCTGTCGGTAAGCCTCTGGAACCAACTCATAAGCTCTCATAATAACCTTTTTGACAACCTCATAATCAGAGGAATCATCTGCAGACAAAGCCGAATAGGCTTGTTGAGCTTTACCCTTGAGGACAGTTTGCAACATCAGAGGCCAGTGTTCCTTTGGCCACTGGCAACTCTTTGCTACCTTTTCAAAACACTGGAAATAGTTGTCAACATCCTTTTCCGAAAATGGAGGCACCAGTTTTACCTCCTGGCTAGCCCGAAATTTATTTTCAGTTTGAATTTTTATTTTTAGTTGCTCCATTTGGAGTCTTTCTTCTCTATCGAATTTCTCTAATTCAAAATCTCTCTGTCTTGCAAATTTTTCTAACTCAAATTCTCTTTGTTTTTCTTCTCTTGCTAATTTTTCTAACTCAAACTGCCTTTGTTTTTCTTTTTCTTCCCTCTCAAATTCTCTTTGTTTCTCTTTTTCCTCCCTTTCTTTTTCTCTTTCTTCCCTTTCTTTCTCTTTTTCCTCCCTTTCTTTTTCTCTTTCCTCCCTTTCAATCTCTAGCATTTTTAATTTAAGTTCCATTTCTATATTTGGATTTTCCACTGGAAACTGTTCCAGATCTCCTGGTGCAAACACATTTTCATCAATGTAATATTCAACTATCTCTCTAGCCAGTCTTGCTTTTCGCATGGCTGGTTTTACCTCTGTCAGCTCCAACTGTCTGCAAATTTCTAGCAGTTCTGTCTTTTTAAAAGACTTCAAAACCCCTACGGTTGGTGATGCCAAGAAATCATCCATTGCTGTTGTCAATATATATCTAGGAAAATTCACAAAAACAATTTCACAATTTGGAATGTTAGATTTTCAATAAATTACTCACACAATGGTCTATCCCGGACCTTGAGCCCCCAATTTGTTATGGCCCCAATTTGTTATTACATTTATAACACAACAGCAACAGCAAGGGATGACAAACACAGTTTTAACAACTAAAACACATTTAATTTTTAACAAAGACAAAGACTAATAACAACCTACAACTAAAGACCAAGATTGATAAATGAGAAAAAACAGAAATAATTACAGTCCCTTTTTAGTGGGGTGGCTTGGTGATGTCCTGGATGAAGAAAATGCTCAAACACAGGCAAAGAAATCCACAAAAGAAACATCACAGGTCTTGAACAGAATGGCAGGTCTGGTCATCTTCTTGCAATTTCTCCTACTCCATTACTGTCTCAATTCTTTTCCTTATATACTCTTTTGCAGACCCCACCCACATTTAGACCTCTTTTTTTTAATTTTCGGGGACTTGCCCCAGACATGTCTGGAAACATGTCCAAACATGACTCCCAGTCTGAGCTTAACAAAAAAAGGTAAATACTGCCATCTAGTGGCCTATATTCACATTACATGTGAAACTCATAAACCTCCGTGCACATAGACTTCAATTATTACATCACCAACGTGCTAATTAATGAAAACTGGCCACACCTGATAATGCTGAGTTTTGACCCAAAATTGAAGCCCTCTGCCACAGTTTCAAAAAATCCTGAAGAAAACCCTGCCACTGACATAAATAAGGATAATGAAACAGAACTTGAACTGTTTATAGCTATTATTGAGCATGCAGCTTCAATAAAACATGATTTTATCCTTATCTTCTGAGTGATAGGACAACGCAATTTTTTTTAGAACAGTATCTCACTCGCTGAAATATATTTGAACCATCCTGGCAAGTAAATAAACCCATTTTTTTAACCCGCAATAGCAACCAAAATTTTTCACCCTCATTCTTAAGTAGTCATTATCGTTGTTACAACTGTATTGAATTATTAATTGAAATGTGTCCCATTATTAAAATTGCCATTGCCAATTCGACGATCGTAACAAAGATTACTGCTCATCATTTCTTTAGGGTGTGTGATCGCTCACTAGGTGTAGTCATTTAGCAGCTAGGTGCTAAAAGGCCCTTCTAAAGGAAGGATTTTGTTAAATTGCAGATAAAATGTTGACCAAATAAGGTGCTGAGAGATGTGTGACAGAAGCACACAATAACCCAAGATACTAAATAACTGCATGGGGAGCTAAGATCACAGTCCTGGATAAAAATGAGGCAGACAAATGGTACAGTAACTTCACGCAATTTAAACTTGCCAAGGGAAACAAAACCATGTTTTCAACAAGTGAAACTAGAGCACTCGGCAACCGAGTACATGTATTTCCCGAAGGCCCCCCAGTTGGGCCCAGATGGTCCCAGAGTACCCAAAATCAATAGGTGTCGTGAAGTTACCATAATACATGTCCCTGCAAAATTTGAAAAGAATCGGTGCACTTAGGTGGGCTGTAGAGTGTTCACAAGAAAATCTCTGCGGACGTGGATGCAGACGCGCGACGAGGCCAAATCCATAGTATCCTCCGAACTCGTTTGGGGGATACAATAACTGTCTGTTGACATACAGCAAGAGATTAAAAACAACTCATACTGCAAAAGAAAATACGAGCCAAATGAAAAGACCAGCTGGGTCAACTGAACAATGGTGAGACAACACCCAACTAAAGGGCCCTCCAGGACAGCACGCTGTGGTCAGCTGCAGAGATTCAGCTCTACAGGAGGCCCAGCCCTGATAGAAGAGCTCCCAGAGCAGACACTTTCTGAAAAAAGGATTGGAATGAGCTTATAATTTTTTTTTTTTTTTTAACTTTTTTCACCTCAAAGGGCAGTGATGCTTGAGAAAGCTGTGCAGCACAAAATCTCAGGGTTGACTGCAGCTTTTTGCCAGGCCTACCAGGAGGAAGGTGGGATGAGGATGTAGGGGCTGCAGTACAGGGGGGCTGAGCTCAAGTAATTTTCATGAAGAAAATACAATATAGATCTATCCACACCAGTCTATACTATACCAAGCTCATACAACTAACAGGCAAACACTCAGTTGCATTTGTATAGGTTTCACTACACTGCATATCTCGTGACGAACAATACAGAATGAAATTATGATTGTGGTAATTAAATTCTTTATTACAAAGATAGAAGGACAAGGTAGCCGTAAAATAAACAATCTGGGGCACACTCTTTGTGCCGAGAAGTAACAAACCAGCTTATTGATACTGAAGCATTAGCTTTACCCCCTCAATTGTTTAAAAAACAGATGCCATCCACAGGAAGTTAAAAGCAGTAGCTTGGGGAGATCAATGCTCAAATTATTTTAGCATAATATTGGAGCTTAATGCTCGAAAACACATCTGAAATGCTCATGGTTTTGAACTGAAAACATTAAAACAAAATACCAGATAACAGACACCTAGTCAAATATAGTTGACGTCATACATACACTTAGGCTGCGGTCATTAAAACTCATTTTTCAAAGACTCCACATAGGGCTGGCCAATATGGCCAAAATGTATATCATTATAAACATCTTAACTTTGGTCAATACGATATAATTACGACATCAATATAAACAATATAAAGGCCACAGAAAAACTGCCAAGACTGCCACCAATGGAGGTCTGTTTCTAAAAACATCTGAAAAATGAATTTGAAGTCCATGACACCTTGTTCAATAAAACTATATTTTCAAAATAAAAACAGCACAAATAAATAAATGTTCACCTTTTATTTGTATTCAGCCTTTACATACAAACAAGAAACATGACATCACCATCAAATAAACATAAACCTCTCGGCTTTGTCGATATCAATATCTTTAAACTAACTTAAACGACAACATAGGCTGATTATCGTATTCTTATGTAAACTGATTGAAACATAAGTATTTCTGCCAGGATAAAAATGATGAAAAGTGCTCAGAGTTGCTGCAGAATACAGAAAAATTAGTCTTTCCAAACTTATCAACCATTACGTCTGCTTTACTGTCATTTGTGGATGCTTGTTCAGTCACATTTGCATTGTGCTCAGGGGTACTCATTTTGCAGCTAAAACTTGCAGCATTTGAGCAATTAGAGCCTACTGCTGAGCATTGGACACGTGCCTGTGCTGTACTTCATCATGTATTGACATAGCTGTGGGGAAGATAAGGGTTTTCATCACCTCTTCTCAAATGTAATGTTACATGGTAGCAACAGCTGTTGGATGGGAACAAACACAAATTCCAAAGGGCGCCCGTTAGCTTATTCGCCATCATTATTCTTTTCAGAGGAGCTGAGGTGAAAATGCGGTCAGATTTGGACACACGTTTGGCATTATATAACCATCTTGCTAGCTAGCAAACGTTAGTTATGGAAAGTCTTTGCTAATAATTGTCATATTTAAGCTATCTGATTTGGTTTCTGCTCTAACTTCACCAGCCAGCCAGCCAGCTAGCAAGCTAGCTAACGTCCCATAAATCTGAGAGTACAGTTGGGAGGCACGAAATGATGAAGATACGACACCATTGGGAACTCTCAACATTGAAAACACAAGAGTTCAAGGGATAGAGGTCATGCGGTTTTATTTATTGCCAATATGCCGCATCTCTATGGTGATCATTAGACCATGACATCTCACTAATCTTCCCCTGCTGGCTTGAATGCGATGAACAGATGGCAGTGCCCTGTAATGTACTTCAATTAGTAACAGATGCTCTGAATAATGTGTATCGAAATATCAGAAACTAGCTGCTGCCTGCTTTATAGGCCATTATTTTGTCGCTTTTAGATCGCATGAGGGAGAGAAGCCATGTCTTCAATTGCCACTTGATTATTCTTGCATTGGAAAACGTGTTAATCAAGGGAAACCATCTAGAATCAGCCAGGACTATTTTTTGTGAATCATTGCCGTCGAGTTGTCAGGTCTAACGCCAGCCCTGCAAGTGTTCAACTGTCAAATTTGAATTTGAGAGCTGCGAAGTTCGAGTAATCAGAATGCTGCATTCGTGGACGAATGCGGTGCCCTCTGAAAAGCCTGGCTTTCGTGCAGGCTGTCTTATCACTCCCCCGGCCCCATCGGAAACCGTAGCCTGCTCGCAGGTTACCTCAACGCACGTTTGTAAGGACACTGCGGCTCCTAGTGGTGCAACCGGATATTGCTACGAGAATCATCAGGTTATATAAGTTTCCACGCTGCCCGGAGTGAAATTGCCATTTTTTTTGCGTGCATGACCGTTTTTCAAGAATTGGGCAACGTCAAGTCCTTCCTGGTGTCCAAGTGGATATTCAAACCATATTTGGTGATAATTGGTTGAGAAATGTAGGAGAAAAACGTGTACATACACACACAGACACACAGACACACAGACACACACACACACACAGACAGACATCGACCCCAAAAATATTATAGATGTCTTTACAAATCATATCACCATTACTGAAACATTTTCTATTGCGATATATACTGATACCCAATTATTCTCCAGTCCTTACTTCACAGATTTGATGTTAACAAACCATAGTTTTAGCAAGTTGGCTGGGACATTATCATTTGTGCACAACAACTAATTTTCCAACAATTGATTACCAACAGATTATTTCACTAATAATAACAGGATAACATAGGGTCAGACGTTTCCATACACTAAGTTGACTGTGCCTGAAAGCAGCTTGAAAAATTCCAGAAAATTATGTCATGGCTTAAGAAGCTTCTGATAGGTTCAATGACATCATGTGAGTAAGCTGCAGGTGTACTAAAGGAAGTCTTTTAATACCTTACTTTAAACTCACTGTCTCTTTGCCTGACATCATGGGAAAATCATAAGAAATCAGCCAAGACCTCAAGGAAAAAGTTTGGTTAATGCTTGGGAGTAGTCTCCGAATGCCTGAAGGTACCTCGTTCATAAATGCAAACAATACTCAAGTATAAATACCATGGGACCACACAGCTGTCATACCATTAAGGAAGTAGATGCATTTTGAGTCCCAGAGATGAATGTGCTCTTGTGGAAAAAAAAGTAATTCATTCCCAGAACAACATCTTATGGAGGTGTGGGAGGGAGCAGGTAAAAAAGGTATCTACATACACCATAAAACAAGCCCAATATCGGCACAATCCAAGAGGCAGCTAAGCAATGAAGAAGCCACTGCTACAAAATTACCATGAAATGCCAGAATACAGTTTTCAACTGTCCATGAAAAATACGAGGATATATTGAAGCAACATCAAGATATCAGAAGTTAATGCTAGGTCAAAAATTAGTCTTCCAAATGGACAATGACCCCAAATATACTTTCAAAGTTTCCACAAAATGACTTAAGGACTGCAAAGTCAAGGTACTGAAGGGGCCATCACAAGCCCTGACCTCAATTCAATGGAAAATGTATGGGGAGAACTGAAAGAGCGAATGTGAGCAAGAGGGCCCACAAGCCAGTCTCAGTTACACCAGGTCTGTTGTCTAAATTCCAAAGAATTGAAGAAGCCAAGAAGTGGACACGTATCATTGAAAAATCATGAATATTCATGTTGATGCTGCTGCCATCTAAAGATAATAAGCAACACCAATTATATGTTTTAAAGAAAACTTGTCAGTGACAAGTATTTTGCTGCTCAACTTTGTTGAAGCTTGTTGTGTTGAATCATGAGTGATGTCACAGACCCGAATTTACCTGTGACTGACATTACCAACTTTATTGCATACTCAAGCAAGATCAATACATGAAAAGCAACAGAGGGATTGTGTTTAGGTTCATGCTGACTATCTCTAACAAAAGTGAGAATAATAGATTGGAATACTAAATGATTTTTTTACAGCAGCCATTTTCTGCTAGTGTGGCCTTCTCAGCATGGACACTGGTGTCACAAAACTAAAGCACTGAACAAGAAACAAGCTTACACACTAAAAGAAAGACAAACAAGAACAAACTGTACACTGACTGCAATATCCTGCGACAGCATCGTCTAGGCAGTGAGTGATTGGCGGTGTTACGACTGCACTTTTACGACTGCGTAAAAAAAAAAAAGCAAGGACCATGCGTCATGTAAGTCAGCGGAATCAAGCCCAACGTCATTCAGCTCCTGAGTCAAAAGAAGCAAGTTGCTGCCAAGGACCTCAAAGGTGGGGGAAAGGGGAAAAAAAATTTTTTTAAAGAACATTTTTTTCCTATTATTATTTATCACCAAGAACTGAGGCAGAACTGTTAAAAAATGGCCTTTGAGTCCAAAACGAAATAATTTAAAATACACACATGAAGGGATAAATTATCCCTGAAGCACAAAAGCACAATAAACATAGAAATCATTTTAAAATGCCTCAATAAACCAAATTAATTTCATGCGATACAAATCAATTTTAGGCCGACTCATAATGTGGGCTCCAGAAGTCAAAGATGATGAAAAATTTCCTGCCCTCTACTGCTCCACAACAGGAGGGGTGTCCAGCGCTGCCCTCCATAGAACTGGTTCTGTGGTTATTCCCCAGCGGTTCTCCCCCCGCAAAACAGCAGTAGGTGAACCTCCCTTCAGTGGGAAAGCGGCTGCCAAAAGGGGATGCGAGTCACATCCTGCTCCCTCCCCTGCTGGCGTGCTAGCAGGTGACCCCTGGCTTCGGTGCTCCGACAGGCTGGCAGGAAGCGCGTGAGCTGGGCTGATAAAGGAAGTCTGCTCAGGCTGGGGAGAATTCGACTGGGGGGCGGGGGGTTGGGCACAGGTTGCTGTTTAGGTCCAACTACACGGCTCCCAGCTGGCTATTTTTCAGACATGCCCCCTTTAATCTTTTCTTTTTTGGTGAGGCTAACTGTAACACCTAGTAACCCTGTCTGGATTGGACAGATGATGCAACTGACTCGGAAACTAACGCCGCTTCCACATGTGAGGCTTCAGACACTGTCGCAATAACTTTTCTGACGATGAAGTGGCTTCTCTTGTTCACACAAACAAGAAGTACCTGGTGCTCTACTCTACTGGTCTGACAGCAATCACAAGTGCCATTCTCAAACTTTTGTAAAACAGTCCAAAACAGTGTTCCCCAACCCTCTCCTGCAGGCCCACCTGTCCTGCATGCTTTAGATCTCTCCCTACTCCATCACAGGTGATTCAAATGATCAGCTCCTTAATCACCCCCTAAAGCTGATTGATGACAACCTGATCATTTGAGTCACCTGTGCTGGAGCAGGGAGAGATCTAAAACAAGCAGGGCAGGTGGGGCTCCAGGAGAGGGTTGGGGAACACTGGTCCAAAAGACCCACACATAGGTTAAGAGATTAACCAAGCCATCACATTCATGTTATGTTGTGACTACGTACGGCAAAAAAGCAAGCAGAAATTTTACGCGCTGCTCTCTTATGCTGTAAGTAAATTGTAAGGGCTACCATGATGACAGAAACTAAGTTAGGCTTTATTGTTTTTCAGTATTAGTGCCTTCTTGTTTTGGACCTGCAGTAGTAGGTGTTGAACCGACAAATTGCTGAAGCCTCTTTTCCGATGCATGAAGTCTGACTCCCATCGACACCCAACCTTAATGTTCAGGAACACCGGAAGAAGCGGAGCCGTTTCCACGATATTTTGCGAGGGGCCACATTATTCAACAAGTTAGGTGCAAACACTGGCCGATACTATCAGCATGCAAAATAGCTGCTGACACTGAGAGTTACGATTTTCAGGGTTTAAGTGTAAATGATCTGGAATGGCATTCAAATGGGCTTCATATTGGTCTGTTGCGCATACAATAAAATTATTTAAGGCAAGGTCCAATCTTAGCATTTTCTTATTTTTCACATAAGTCCACTCAATGTTTCATGTGATTGAGAAAGCCTACTTGTTTTGCAACAAATAGAGCTATTTTGACAGGCAAGAATACTTGATCAATAACAGAAATGGATGTTGCATTCAGAAAATACAGATAATCCCCAAAAGCCTGTTATAAAATATTAAGCTTTTAACAATAATTTGCCTTAATCAATGGATTAGCGTCATATGTATTTGCCGTAAAAAAAAAAAAAGTTTAAGAAACCCACTCCCTCGCAGGACATTTTTTGCTATCCTTGAAAACTTATTCTTGATTACAACCTTTTTTAAGTTGTGCAATTGTTTGCAGCCTAACTTCATCGCAAACTATTTTAATCCTTGCAATTATTTCAACATTAAAATTTAACTGAATCAAGAGTATTTTGCCAAAGAAACTCATGAGAACAGACCCTCTGAAGTTAGTAACAATATTTCCTGCAATCCACTCTGGCCCGGCCAAAATAGTGATGACGGAATACATAAGTCAGAATCTTTGGAGGCAACTATGTCATGCTAATATCAGGAAATCCAGAGGCAATGTTGGTCATCTGTTTAATTTTAAGCAGCTGATTTTGCCAGCAGGTACGGAAAAATGCCACATGGAACGCTGCAGTCACCCGAGAATTTTAAACAAATAAGATGCGAACACTACCACACCCGTGACAGGATACATGTACTCAACATTGCACACAAGGATGAAATGGAGAAAGTAAGAGGCCTTAATGCTAAATGCCAAGGAATTAGGCCCTCATTTTAGAAAGAAAAACTTAAGAGATAGAATTTGGCCTGACACACAAAGCATTCTGCCTCCTTTGACTCATCGTCCTGGAATGCAACCACTTCTAAAAAATGAGCGCAATAATTCACAGGACGGTGATACATGTTTTGTTCCTATATTCAGGCACATTGAGTTTGAAAGGATACAATGACAATGCGGTTGAAGCTCAGCTTTAACTTGTGTGTTTTCATCAATATCAAATTAATTGTTTTTGTTCATATTCCCTCAAATTTTTGGGTGCATCAAAAACTACTTCAGTACATGAATTCCAGCCTCGATTCGCTGCCTCATCGAGGTGGGCAAAAGTGAGATCCATTTGGACGATGCAAATAAATCCCGTTATGATGTTACATGGCGCACAGACTCAAAATGGGTCGTAGCCATACCACTATTCGATCTGCTCCAGCCGCGTGGCTGAAGCTATAATCCCCAGTGCCCCAGTGCAGTGATGGGGACACTGTACTGAAGGAGATGCCATCTTTCGGATGAGACGTTAAATCGAGGTCCTGACTCACTGTGGTTATTAAAAGACCCTATGACACTAATCGATAAGAGTAGGGCTTCCCCGGTGTCATGGCTAAAGTGCCAACCTGGCTCTTTCGACCAGCCACCTAATCATCCCCTGATCTAATTGGCTGTGCAAATTTCCCTCTCCCTCCCCACATCAAGCCCCGGGGCTCCCTTTCAATCTCAACGGGACTTCCTTGGTTAAATAAAGGGTTAAATAAATAAAAATCACTTTTTGTCAGGAAGAGCACGATCATAACAATGTTGAGAAAATCACGTTGTTAAAACAGTGGTCCAAATAAATTTTCACCCCACAGTATACAACCTAAGGGCTCATCCAGAAAATTTCTTTGGAGAGTATGTAACTACACTTTTCATCCAGATGTTGACATTACTATGGATCTGCCCACCTTTAAATCTCTAGTCAGATTAATTCATAAAACTTTGCAGTAAATTTGATCAAATGGTAAATTGTCTAAAAACAGGAGTTTCACTCAGAAATTAGAGTTAGTTGAATAATATAAATCAGAGAGGAGTGCACTGGTAGCAGGCACCATGCTCACTCAGGCCCAAACCACAACTTCTGTTTCAGCAGTTGACGGGACATCTGCGATGGAAAAAAATGTGATTGACTGCTCGGCAAAAGAAGCGCCTCAGGTCAAATTGAAGGTAGGGCAGGCAAAACACAAAGCAGTAATGGACATTCTTCAGAGGGACGCACTCAGGGGTGGGTGGATGGTGGTCAAGGGCCTATCATCAAGAGTAAAGGACAGGTTTTTAAATCCCTAATGAATGGACACAAATGTTGAACAAAGGTCTAGAGTTTTCAGGTTCCCTTGTCCCTTGTCCAGGAAAACCAGGAGAGAAAAAAAAGACCCAAACCCCCAAAACTGTTATCAAGAATTTGACTGACAGGTGTGTGAATATGGGATTTTTTTCTGAGTCACAATGGTGGCAAATTTAGCCCCGGTGATTCATCATTGGGAGTGATAAACTGGATTACATGCAATACATCAAAGTTTCATGCCTCACATTAGTCACTGATACACATGAATTTCACCCGCTTTTCCTGGTGACATATATTTGACCCAGATTCCCCATGTGGTTCTTGGTGAAGGAATGTGCACCAAATTTCAGCCTGCAAGGCAAGTCACGGTTTCTTCACCCCTCTCTGAAGGCTGTATCTTTCTTATAGAACAGCGCAGTCCACTGCTAGGGTCATTTCCTCCGTGGTTACTGTTTGGGGGTTTTAGATGCATCAAACGGGAGGTGTGAAAACCAGTCAACAATGTTCAAATTCAGAACAAAGGAGGAGGCAGATCTGAGTGAGTTCTGGGCCTAACATAAGCAAAGGATCTGGGTATTAAAATAAGTCTTATTATTCTTTCATTTGAGTACATTAGGAGGAAAAAAAAAAAACTTTTAAATCACTGTATCCATCAGAATGACTGGTCACCCATCACCAAACAGAGCAAGTCGTGAACCTCTCATGGCCTTGAAAGCGGAGAAATGACAATCAACAAATGCATTCTGGGAGAAAGGGGGCCGGAAATCCAAAGGTATCATCAACAAATAAAAATGGCTTTGCTCTCTCCTGTCCATCCAGGTCCACATTTTCCCAACCAACAGGATCTATTGTGCCGACCAATCAGGGACACTACGGCTCCGCTTGGCCCAGTATAGTCTGCCTGAAAGGCAGGATACAGCCGGCCAAACACACCCTCTTGCACTGCCTGCTACAACAGGAAGAGAGATAACTGCACTTATGTTCTGACAGATCACAGATAATGATGACCCTCTTCCCTGAGGCTCTGCTGGCGTGGGGTGAGGTCAGCCGTGGGATGAAAACAGCTCAGAGAATAATGCGGTGGTGACGCAGAGACTGAGGAAGCGGAGCATCCTCATAGTAGGTTCTTAGACATGAGATTCTGCTTTTTTCTATGCAGGTCTTGTGTAGTGCTGCTTGTTGATTTAAAGTATGTACTGTAGCTCGGTGAGGTCAGTTCGATAATGATGGCGAGTTGGTGGGGGAGGATAGTAGAAGTGTGGAACGGTAATGCGGAAGGCAAACATGGAAACCAGTGGAGAATGGCAAGCTGCAAAAATCTTCATGCCATTCTTGAACAGTCAGCACGCTCTATCAAATCTAAGGATTTCTCATAACAGAAGGTTTCTCCTCGAGTTGTTTTAGAAATAAAGGAATTACCAAGGACTGTAGAAAATAAGACAAGCAATTAACTATGGACAAGAGCAACCATCTTACATAAATATAGTAGCATTAAAGGAGAATTCCGGTGTGAAATTGACTTGGGGTGTATTGAAAAATGATAACGAGTACTAACCATTGTCGAATACCCTACCTCCGTACGCACGCAACATTTCCAAATATATCCACCTCCATCTTGAAAGTTACAAAAAGTCGATTGACGAGCACGAATGAATAGGAATGATAGGGGAACAGAAAGCAATCTATTCGTTTGTGCTCGTCAAACAACTTACTGTGACTTTCAAGATGGAGGCGACTGGAAACAACCTCAAAGTACTGTTTGCATAAATAGTCTTTTTAAATAAACTACCAGTGCATTGTCAAAGTTCTCAGTGCCTCGTTTAAAATGTCAGGGCCCTCGGAATTCTACCAATGAAGTGTGGAGCTACTCTGAGCCTTGTTAATCATGAAAAAATATTGATTTCTTTGCATGGCAACGCCATGCCCGATTCAATACTATTGTAAGCCTGTTGGGAGCTTCGGCTAAAAAGCTATATTTTCCGAAATGTTGCGTGCGTACGTAGGTGGGGTATTCGGCAAAGGTTAGCACTCGTTATCGTGTTTCAATACACCCCAACTCACTTTCACACCGGAATTCTCCTTTAAATAAAGTAGGCTAGGACTGATGCCATGTCCCTGGTGGGAATCCTCACAGGACCCATCAGGGTCTTTAAGGATCTTTGCAAGGATCCTGTCAGAATCCCTCACAAGATCCTGTTGGGATCCTTGCAAAGATTCTCATCACGGGTCCTCAACAATGTTAACGTAGGGCAAAACGTTGAACCAAGGGGACTACGCAGAGTGATGTTTCATCAACAAGCATGGAGGACTCATCAGTAAGAATGCTTTGGAAAGCAAATTTCCCTCCGAAAATCCTAATGCATACTTAAAATCCAGAAAAGCAGCACGTAAACAACCAGGCAGCAGGTCATTTCAGCCACTGCGAGAACTGAAGTAAGTGAGTGGCTAGACAGTATATTCTAGAAATATCTTTAATCCCGAAGGAGTGCTTCAGCAACAGTAACCTTGCCATCAACACATTCAGCACCTGAGCAATGTTTAACTTACAACCTCTGACATGCTAAGCAATGAAGTTGTAGCTTAACTCTTTAATGACAATTTGATCTGATCAAACTATGTTTGTAACTACTTAATCTTAAGCCAAATATCAGGAAATGAGTTGACTTTCTACATTATTGTTTTTACAGTTGTATACCTAGCCCAGCAGTACTAACACAAAATAACCATTCACAGCACTTTCTTGGACAATGAATATGACAACATACCCTTTGCAGTTCATGTAACACTGCTGCTTCTTGCTGTACAGACTCACACTGACACCATTTCCACCAATTGTTCTCAAGCTAGTTTCCTTCCTTCTGCATTCAGCGCAACTCAAATGTAACACTTCTTCCTCCAAAGAGGGTGACACATTGAGACAGGCACTTAAAAATATCATCTTCAGACACACAATCACACGGTGGACACATCACTTAACCTCAGAAACCACTAGGGGCCTTGCAACAAAGTGTGAGGAATGCGTGCTAAATTGTAATAATGGCGATTTAAAGTCACTGGTGTGGTCATGCTTCAATAGCAAAACAGAAAACACAGCACTGCGCATGATCCCCACAAAACACATACACCAGGGGTCAGATAAAATATCCAAAGCACCACTGAAAAACTGCTTTCACGCAAAACTCTCTAGACTGATGTTGCGAAAGCTTCTGCACAAGTCATTTCTACCCCATATCTGAAACCCCATAAACTCCACATAGAAACTAATGAAGAGTAAGCCCACTATTTGACTTCAAATCACTTTCATTTTACACACACGCATGCATGCACGCATGCAGGCACACTCAGTGGGCTCCAATATTACTGCCACCCCGTGACTGGCAGTGCATAAACAATATTAAAAAAAAAAACATGAACAGTATGATTACAGAGAAATGGAATACACCGACGTATGTGAAATACTTCATCAATGTTTCGATGGAGGCAACCATTTAATACAAAATACATTTCAACAAAATCAAGGTTTCATATTAACTCACATTTAGTACTTTGTGCAACCACCTCTAGCAAGGATAACAGCATGTAGTCTTCTGCTGTAATTTTTGACAAGGATAAGGCACACATTTGGGAGGATTTTGGGCCATTCCTCTGAGCTCATCCTTTCAAGATCCTTCACTTTCTAGGGTTTGCACTTATCAACTGACTTCTTCAACTCAGCCGACAGGTTTTCAATTAGATTGAGGCCTGGCAACTGAGAAGGCCATTGCAGAATGTTGATTTTGTTGTCACAGAACCATTTCTGTGTGGATCTTGAGGTATGCATTGGGTCATTGGCTTGCTGGAAAGTCCACCTACGGCCAAGTCTGAGTCTTCTGCCGGAGGAAACCAGACTGTCTGCCAAAATATCTGGTGGAATTCATTATGCCACTAATCCTAACCGGTGCCCCAAGACCTCGAACTATAACAGCCCCAAAACATGACTGACCCACCATAATGTTTCACGTGGGTATGAGGTCCTTCTCCTGGTCTGCATCTTCGTTTAGACGCCAAACATGCCAATGCTGTATCTGACTGAAGCGTGCAATTTTCGTCACATCTGGCAAAAACACCTTGTTCCAGTCATAATTTAAATGATGTTTGGAAAACTCTTAGTGCTTGCTTCTGTGTCTTCTGGTCAGAAAAGGCTTTCTTCTGGCAACCCTTCCAAAGAGCCTTTTGTTGTAGAGGTGTTGCCTAATGGTGCTTTTTGAAGCCTGATGAACCCAAGTATGGCCTGGATATTAACAAATACAAGCAAACTCATTGGTTATCAATCAGAGGGAAACTCCTGCTGCACAAAGTTTTATGTCAAAGCACAAATGCCATCTTACAAAGTTGGAGCCACGGACTTTTTCTTAAATTGTATTTGCATATTGGTACAATTCTGTTCCAAGCCATCATGAAGAACAAGTGATGCCTCAGAAGTCCTCAACTGTAACTTTAGCGGAAAACATACCATGCACCTCCTCACCAGGCTAACAACCTCTGCTGCATGAGTCACATAAGACATGAGTCAACCCAGAGCCTTCTGTTCTCACAGACAGCCTTGAAGTGACCTCTCGGTTCGTGCTTTGAGCTCACACACTTACGCCACTGCCTCAATAGCTCCGCCTCGCTCCATATCAGAGAGGCCTACATGATCTCCACAGCCCTACACAGACGCCCCATTCATAGTCCAAAGGACAATAAATCCCGCATCCCGCAATAATGACCAAAACAAAACAATGAGACTGGCTTTATTTTTACTATCAAAAATCTGAAAATGGGGGGCAGCTGAATGGGGCATCTACATTCATGCTCAGTGGATAATAGTACTTTATAATGCATTGTTGTTTTACTGCCATCCCAAAGCCTTGATTCATTTTAAAGGTATGAACACAAAATAGAAGTATAAGAACACATAGAAGCTTAAATCAATTGGTATATGGTCAGGGTAACTTAATGGAGACACTCTGTCAGTAGGCGACACTTGACTGCTAGTTCAAGCCACAGTAATCAAGAAATTGCAGCAGCAATTCTTCAAGGCTAGTCTTTGGCCTTGTAGTATTTTGTAAAACAAAACATCCCATAATGTGTGTTGCAACTTAGCACTTACATGATAATACTGTGCATTTGTGAGGCATATGCACCATTTAATCACATACATGGCATAGAAGTAACAGATACCAGCAGATGGGGAAAACTGCAAAGGCCAATTCAACAACAGTCGCCAGTCAATGTCAACATATTACGGCAGCACAATAAATGATGTTTCATCCAAAGACAAAAATGAGTTGGAGGAATGAAATAAAAGTGCACACTTCAGAAAGTCTTCCAGGGCTGTCTCTACCTTCAGACTCAGTCCAATCCTCCAAGCCACACAATTAACGGAAGCTGAAGAGCAAAAAATGATTTGCCGAAGGAGGGGCAGGAGGACATCTCTTGGGTGGAGGGTGCAGGGGCTGTATATAAATAACAGAGAGCCACTATTGTGCAGTACAATATGCCATTGTTCAGGCCTGACCGAGGCTACACTGCCTCCATGACTGAACTCACTTGTGTGGTAATGAGCCGGCCCCTGGCTTGGTCACATTTTCGCCACCCGGCCTGGCACGCGGAACTGTGCCTCTGTTTCATTCAAACAGGGCCTGGTGCTTCTACTCCACCTCACAGGGGCCTTTTCCAACCCTCCTATTTGGAAGTCAGAGGCCTCTGAGAGGGCCTTCAGCCATGTCCTCAAAGGCCGTCACAAACTGCTTCATCGTTAGCTAGCTTTCACTCTGTTACACACAAGCACCTCAATCCTGTCCTCCAGGACTCTCTCAGCCAGAGTTGTCGTCGCCATGCCTGATGAGGCTGGTCAGGCTTCTACCCAAGGCAGCACAAACACTAAAGTATTTGTGTTTGAGCTCAGTGAGAATGTGCGTGAGATGGAGTTAACAGATATCCATGACTGTAAGCTTCCAATTATGGGCTGACAGAAAAATCATGATGGTAGAATTTATTATGCACATAGCAGGACATTGAGGTATCCCCCAATGTCAGCTCCAAAAATACTGATATTATCAACATGCAGCAATAACACTGCAATATTTTGGAACAACATATAGTCTATTTAAAACAAATTATCACTTAAAATGACATATTGGAGACTGCGAACAGCATGAAGACGCATTTTTATGAACAAAAAAACAGTTCTGAGAGACCTGTGTCCAAAGTCGGCGACAAAATTCAGGGCACAGAACACAAGAAAATAAAGAATAGATAAGAATAAAAAAAAGGCATTATACAGTAGTTGACACATGTAAAATTACTGCACGCGTTTTGCATTATATCTCCATTAAAATACCCCAAAGTGTTGTCAGTGATGAAGGCATTCTTATATGACCACTGCTCCTCTGCAACACTGCTACATTGAAAGTGATGACACCATGAGTATACTTCAGTGGTGCACATATTTTCATTTACCCAGGGAAGTTCCACTGAAAACACGTTCCTCTTTTCTCAAGGACTCCCTGGGAGAAAAGTCAGATAGAACACTTGCAAGAGTCAAAAGATAAACAGATATGAGGATAAAGTCCCGAAAGCGATTCTGGGGTTAAGGGCCTTGCTCAAGGGCTCAGTAGCACAGTTATTCCCAGCCTCATCTCTCCAGAAGCAATTCAGAATCCCAAGCTCCACCAGGGATGAAACCAGCATTTCTTTAGTTGCCAGTCAAACAACCAACCATTCGGCTTCTGTCGCCAAATGTGGTCAAAGCAAAATGTACATTCAAAAAAACTTTATCAGGATGCGCTGTTTGTTCCACAAGTGCCTATAGGAGTGCACATCTGCAAATGGTAAATGCTTTTCAAAAACAATCTGTGCTCCTGCAACACTATTTCACCATTGTTAGTGATCTTATGTGCTGTCTGAATGAACATAACTGCCTTAAAGAAACACAAAACACATAGGTCAGCTGAGCCAATAGGAACATTTTGGATTTTTTCTAATGACTCAGATAAAAATCTCACATAGTAACTTAGTTTGCCAATCTGAATCTCACTCTTACTGTAGGCCACATATTGGTTTGATTTGTCGGTAAATAAACAGCTTGACTAATACTTAGGCAAAGTGCAGAGCAACAGGTTAAGAGCAATCATACTTTAAACGGTGATCAAATCTGTAAAATCAGCTTGTCCAAGTAGGCTTAAAAAAATTTTGTGATTCAATATCACAGCCTAAGCTACAACTTGCGAGGCTAATAGCTAGTGCAGCGCCCAGTAAAACTGCGCCCATTTATAACGGGCCGATTTCCTGGCCTCCGATACTGCTACTTGCAGCTTTCTGGAACTCGGTCAGCTAAACAACAGCACATGACACTGCACATCCTTGGGTCCACAGCAATACATCCATCAAGTATAAAGTCAACCAGATGAACAGTTGAGAAGAGAATTAAACTAAAGACAGACATACATGTGTGCAGACAGAAATTCCTTCCATTTTAGTTAGATACTTTACAAACTTATTTCAGTTGGATAATGAAAACAATTTAACCGTTTACTGCAACTGTTCTTCAGTGCGTTAAAAAACCCATCATGATAAGGAATGGATATGTTTTTAAAAGTGTATATTTTGAGGCAATGTTAAAGTAGGTCTACTCCGAGTTATATATTTGATCCTATGCAGGACACGAAAGTTGATCAACAAACACTACTGATGTCAAAGCTTTGCAAGCAAAAAGGAAAGACATTTTGTTGTTATTATTTTCTAAGGATATTCTGCCAATTCACAACATCGACACACTTCGTTGCGCTGGAAAAAGTTTCCAACACTGAATCTGTTTGTTCGGATTTTCAACTTGTTTGGTGACGAGGTGGTCAGCTTTGAAGAAGGAGCAGTTAAGGATAAAAGATGAGACTGCGCCCACACTCACTCCCTATTTCAGCGAAGAACATGCAGAAGAACAAGAAACGCCCGCGTTTGAACACCCTCGGCCTGACTTATGAAGTGTTCCAGGACAATTACACAATAACCAAAGTAAAATTCCACAGAACATACATTTACAAATACAAAAATGCCCAAAGTCCCAGAAAAATTTTGGAAAATTCAAATTTTTTTCACTAATCCAGAGCCCCGCATATGGGGGCCGTCAAGCCAATGTTGACATGGAGATTAAAAAAAAATTTTCAAGTATGTATTATGATTGGTCATTATTAGTGGAAAACTCATTGTAATATATTGCTAAACTGTAAAAATGTAAATAATTATGTATATATGTTTAATATATTGAAATAAATACATTAAAACTAATTAATAGTATTGTTGTCATTCCGTGACAATTTGCCTCTTGTAATTCCGTGACATTTACTTTTTGAAATTTCTTGCCCATGAAGCAGGGTTAAAGTCAATATTTATTTCTATAACTTACAGTATTAACAAAAAACACCTTAAATATGAACATATTAAAGTTTCATAACTTAACTATGATAGGAACATCACTTTCTGGATAGTTAAACACAACATTAAAAAAACCACGTCAATTTTGTGTAATTCCGCGACGGAGTAGTTTTTGCTCGTTTCTTCTTTGAAAATTTCTCAAAAAATATATTTTCACTTAACAATATTAAAGAACAAGTTAATACCTTCAATATGACATATCATACTTGATTTTATCTTATTTAGTTGTAGAGTTACAACCCAAAATGTAGTGGGACTGTAATTCCATGACAGCTTGGCGGCCCCCATATATATGATCGTTCCCCCAGGTATAAACCCCCTAGCTCAACTGCTTCATCCAAATCAGTCCACGATAAAGTTTTTTTCAAAAACGCCAAAAATGCCATTTTTTTCCCCAAAAAATGGTCCGATCGGAAAAATTCTTTCCTGGCCTGGATTCCCTACATTACCGCGAATGTTTTGGCATGGGTAAATAGTTTATTGATGCTGACTTTAGAGGTGCACACACGGACAGACAGACAGATGGACAGACAGACGGCGAACTGATGACAATACCCTTCGGCCTGAAGTCGGGCCGAGGGTAAAAAAGCAAAACTGCGCTGAATTTCCCTGTGCATCTCACCAAATGGCTGTTTTCTGCCTCGTTCTCCCAGCCCATAGGGGAAAAAAAACAGGCTATTAAAAGTTGCCACGTGATCAATCCCAAAAACAAGCTGTGGAAAGAAAGAGGAACAACTGGTGAGCAGGTCCCGAAACTGTGACTGCTAACAGCTCACCCACATCACAGCAGCTGAGCCATCAAGACTGAGCACCGTGCACAAAACAAAATGAGAGACAAGGTTCCATACTCTACCCCAAATCTTAATGAAGCAAGACAACTGTCAAAATCCTGTGTCAGGTAAGAAAAAAGTGTTTTGTCAAAGGTTTGGAAACATTTCTTGAGGTCATCTTACCATGAACATCATTCAGCCCTTGTCACTAGCCTTCAGCACGCAATATGTCCCATATGGGCAACTTTGAAACTCCCTAGCTTTGAAAAGATCTGGAATCTAATCACTGATCTGGCCCAATAGTAACAATTTAACTATTAAAAGACATCTCAAAACAAACAGCTTGAAATTTACGAACTCATGTTAACAGCATATTAGAGGTACTGAGAAGACGACTGAATTACAAGGAAAAATGGCTTAATTTCATCTCAAAGTTCTTCTACACTGTCAGGCTGAAAAAAAGAGGCAGCAAACTCTGATATTTTTTGGACTGCCTTTGGTTTTAACTGCAGAGCTCATACACGATGGCACTGTTCTGACAATCTTAAGCAGTTTTATGACATATATTTACATTACATTCACCCTGCGGAGAAATTACATTCCGACACCATATGTCCAACACCAAAAAATGTATGTCCGACACTGTTTAGTGGTACATTACATGCTCATAATAAATAGAATGGATTCCTTTATTTAATCTGTTTTAGTGGACTGTCTTGGGGAATCAGTCACGGATTAATAACTGGAAAAAGTTTAAACACTTCACAGAGATCCTAAAACAAATCATGTACATGTCATTAAAGCCATCTGTCTGAGTACATCTGACACCAAGGTATTCTAGAGCAACATCTCTACACTGTCACGAGGAGCTTTACCCCTGTAGACCAGATGATTGCCATAAACAGGATGTGTAATCTGCCCAAATGACAGCCATCTCCTCACTTCACTGTGCTCTTAATTGACCTATGAAGTGTCTGAAATGTACATCCGACAACATGGAATTGCCCTTGACTAGATTGATTGGTTGATTTTATTTGACCATTCTTGATATAAAATATGAAACAGCAATCTGTGTCATACATTAAAATACATAGTCAGGGATGACACAATAAAGCCCAAAGGCTTATTTCCATTTTGGTCCCTAAACTAACTGGCTCACTAGCTACCAACTTGCTAGCCAGCTATTTCACTAGCTTAGCTAGCTATATTTGGTGAATAATCGTGTTAGCTAACTTGCTAAATAACAGTAAGTTACAGGAATCTAACCATTTACTGTTTTCTATTGATTTAGTCGTGCAGAATTCACTGTTATCCATTCCTTTCTAGGCATGTTCCTAGTTAGTTGATAGTGGCCCGCTGTGTATGGTTGCACGGAGATAGCCAGAGGCAATTTAAGTCACCTATCAGCTTCCGTCGAGTTACATTGATAACATTTGCTGAAACTATGGTGCCCCATTAGTGGGGAATAAATTACGGGGTACTCACCCATTTGTGTGGTGGATATGTAGTTGGCAAAAGTGGACTACAAACTGGACTACAAGTGCAAAAGCATTTCCTTTATGGCAATAAACAACAAATTTGATGTGATCATTTGCATCTGTATACCCGAAGGCTATTCTCGGGATGAGCTGGCTCATAAAATTATTCCAAGCCATTTCTATATTCTTCAGGAAAGTCTCAACAGCCTATTGCATGTACCTCATTGAAATGACTAGTTATGCATGTGAAAATGTCAACTACATTACCAATAATTGCAAATAATTATTCTACCCTTGTTTACATTTTAAGTTACTGCCACTGACTTCAGTTTTTTATATAATAACCACATATGGGATACAGTGGGACAACAATTGGAGAGTGAAGTAGCATAAACTTTGTGCCAGCAATGAATTATTATGAATTTTACAGAAGACAGCAGAATTCAAGGGAATAATCCCACATTCATTTCCACATAAAACAAGTTGTGATCTCAGATCACGAATGCTTGTTTTTTTTTTTTTTGTGAAGAAGGCTGAGTGACAATTCACTTAATTTAGGGCAGTGACTTCATCCCCTAATTCCAGAAACTCCTATTTCTAAACTGCAGTTATATTTAAGCAATAGTGAGCTTTGGCAATGTCTTTAGGAATTCCAAAAGACACCCTTACAACGGGTTGACTCATGACAGAATGGAACCAGCATCCCAAACAGTGTCAGAGCTCACAGACGTAAGTTTGTGAAAAAAAAACACACTGAATGAAATATTGATGGGCTGATTTGTCCCAATGAAGATAAAAACAATATATTCATTTATTAGATCAAGCCTTGCAATCCGGAGTTTGAGTTTCCCCATTTTCAGTATGCACCGGTGATTCTGGAGCAGTACTGCAAGTCAATATGACCACAAGCACAAATCTGCCATCTCTGTCAAATCAACAGTTACATGAAAAAGAAAAAAAAAAGAAGAGATTTTTTGGTTTTGCAAGTGACCAACAAAAGATTTTTTTTCTAATTATATTAACAGTCTAGTTCCCTCTAATTTTTTTTATTTTGTCATGTCTGCAATGTGGAAGATACTGTGGGATGCACTTGTTCTTAATTCAGCTGCCCTTCAGTTTACAGCCATGAAGTAGTCAAACTTCATAAGTCCAAATCAAGTTTAGAATTTAAAGGAAACCTCTGGAATGTAGAAAAATCTTGCCTATAATACTTGTCAGACTATAAACGAGAGGCTCCTCAGAGCCTGTACTCGGGCCAGGTCTAGGCCTGGGCCAATTGCAAAAACCGCGCACGCGCATGAGCAGGACAGTCGCGACCCCGAAAAAAAAATAAAGAACGGAGTAATAAATATTTTCAAGCAAATTCATCGCTTTCTGGCCTTTAGTTTTTATTTACTGAGAAAGGAAGGCTGTATCATTGTTTGAATTTCCTAGAGGTCACCATATTTGTACGCTCGTAAAGCATCATGGGTGTGTGATGTCATCTGGTTACTTGACCATATGACACGCTGGCCAAGAGTTCAGTCAGTGTGAACCCAAGAAGCTAAAAAGAGAAACGTTTTCTTGTTAATGACGCTCCTAGTATATACACTGCCCGGGCAAAAAATAAGTCACCGTTTGGAAATTAATGAACAAATTCAATAATTGGATCATTATTGCGGTTATTAATATGTTTCAGCTGGCAATAATCATTTTTACCCTGACTGATGAAGCGCGTCGCCACTCATTTCTTAAAAAATCATGTCGGAAGACACATCCCTTGATAGTGGAAAAGATGTTACAGTATTTCAGAATGGGCAAGTTATTGGCCTGTATTTTGCAAAGAAAACCATGAATGACAAAAAAAAAAAAGGATGAGGAATCATTTTCACAAACAAATTTGCCATCACAAAGTCCTGACCTTAAACACATTAAAAGTTATTGGGATGTGCTCAAGAAAGACCACCGAGTGGTTCAACCATTCTGTCGAGAAGACAAGATCTTGGCCAAAAATTATGGCATTTCTGATCAAAAATAAATGTTCTGGCATTGCATATAGTTGTCAAAACCATGACAAGATGAATATGCACTGTAATCAAAGCTACAGGGGTTCCAACTAAATATTTGAGTGTGCAACTTTTTTTTGGCCAGGCAGTGATGAAGCTGGTGCAAAGCAACGCAAGTGAAGAAAATTGGAAAGTGAGGTAGAACGAGCACGAACTCAGAATAAATTGTCACATGCAGAGGCGAAGAAGAAAGTCAGGATGGATAAAGGTATCATGAGGGAAGAACTGTGTGCTGCACAGACAGCAACAACATAATCAAGAGCTGACAAAGAATACTTTCGAATCAACAAAAGGAAGTTTTTGGCATTTGTAGCCATGGTTATTAATTGTGCAGATGAAATTGAATCAAAGGCCGAAAAGATAAGGATGGTGGTTCATGCAGCTAAGGGGTTTCTTGGGATAACTGATGTCAAAGGAGAAGCTATTTAGGAAATTTTGGGTTTGTTGTGAGCGAAATGCTCAGTAGTTCGTGTGTGCAGTTGTCTTAAATTAAAAAAACGGTTGGTTAGGAGATATATTGAAGGTTTACTCCATCCATCCATCCATCCATCCATCCATCTTCTTCTGCTTATCCGGGGCTGGGTCGCAGGGGTAAGAGACTAAGTAGAGAAGCCCAGGTGGCCCCCTTTCTAGCCACTTCCTCCAACTCTACCTGGGGGATCCCAAGCCGTTCCCAGGCCAGCTGGGAGATATAATCCCTCCAGTGTGTCGTAGGTCTGCCTCGGGGCCTCCTCCCAGTTGGACATGCCTGGAAAACCTCAAAAGGGAGGCGTCCAGGAGACATCCGGACTAGTTGCCCAAAGCAACTCAACTAACTCCTCTCGACACGGAGGAGCAGCGGTTCTACTCTCAGCCGCTCCCAGATGTCTGAGCTCCTCACCCTATCTCTAAGGGTTAGCCCAGCCACCCTGCGGAGAAAGCACATTTCGACCGCTTGTATTCGTGATCTTATTCTTTCGGTCACTACCCAAAGGTCGTGACCATAGGTGAGGGTTGGAACGTAGACTGAGCAGTAAATCAAGAGCCTTGCTTTTATGCTCGGCTCCTTCTTCACCACAACAGATCGGTACAACGTCCGCTTCACTGCAGACGCTACAGCGATCCGTCTGTCAATCTAATGCTCCATCCTACCCTCACTTGTGAACGAAACCCTCAGATACTTGAACTCCTCCACATGGGGTAATAACTGAGGTTTTAAGGTTTTCCTCTTTTTTTTTGTCCAGAGGATAAGTTTAGCAAAATTACTAATCCAGTAGTAGACGGTAATAATAGCCTACACCATAAGTTTGTCAGCCGCCATATATCGAAAGAGGAAGATGAAGAAGAAGTCCAAACCAAGACTTACTTTAGCAGTAAATTAAATAAAAACTAAAGGCTATGCAAGGACTTTGAAAGTAGTTATTTACAGTCTGATAAGTGCAATTGGCAAGATTCTTCTATATTCCAGAGGTTTCCCATAAGTGCTGAAAATTGTTGCAAATGCCCATTCATCCATCTATCCATCCATATACCACTTCTTCCTCACTCGAATGGTGGTGGAGCTGGAGTCTCTCAGGTGACTATCGGCTAAAGGCAGGAATTCGCACCCTGGACACCTTGCCAATCTGGCAACAGATGAGAGGATCGAAAAACTTTCCAATTACAGGGCAAGACACAATTCATCTATTTTTTTTTTATTCAAGAAGGTCAATATTAATTTGTTCTTATGCCTGTTCAGTATTTCGAGAGCCAGACACAGACAACTGAGAAGAATAGACTAATGAATAAAACGTGACTCCCTGACGTCCCCCCATCCTTGCCTCATCCATCAAGAATTGATTTCGCAAGCATTATTGCAAACTGAATGAGAAATGAAATGAAAATAAATTACAACTTTCCCTATATATCAGACAACACAACAAAACAAGATTTCAAAAATGTTGTTATAAGTGAGCTTGGAGTAAAGATTACCCACGTATTATGGCGTCAATGCAAACAATATATGTATGACGTACAATTAAGGTTTTCGGTTAATTTCAAGTTTATTCCGGTGAAGTTTGGTGGAGAAAAACACAGCTGAGAAAGTACGTTACGTTAATCATATTTTTAGAGACTGAAAGCGGTGAACATTTGGGTCAATTTGACCCCTAAGATAATAAAAGGGTTAAAACCTTCACTTAAAATCCCTTAGCATGTTCAAACAAAATGACCATATCGACGAAGTACCCGACTTGCAGTATCCATACGATGCCATGAACCGTTTCAAGGACTGTGAAACTGACATCTAAATGGGTCTATGAAATAGGCTCCTTCCAAGGAGAGGGCTAGTTCTCAAAATTCCCCACCTTTAGATACTGTTCCGACTAAAAACATCTTGATATCGTGATAAAACACCGAGCTCGACAAACAATTGCGGCTTCAGTACACAAATATTTAACGCTTCACACTGAGACTACAAGACCACAAACAGCTTGACAACCTTAGCTAACATTCGATATGCTCGTCTGTCAAAAACTTAATATTCGTAGCTGGCTAGCAAGGCAACAAACAGATAACAATACCCAAAATATTTAAGTAAGGGCACATCGAACAGGTGACAGTCCACTAAAGCTAATGGTTGCAATGTTAGACTCCTGAAATTTCGTGACTAACGTAACTAGTTCTATACTTAGTAGTTCATTGTCATTGGCAACTTCTCGAGCCCACAGTCTGGCAAACACTAAGTTGCAGACTGTAAGTATTGAGCAATCTAGTTTCTGAAAGCAGAACTGAAATCTCGTTAAGCAGGTACAGTTTTAAAACAAATGTAGAAACAAAACACTATTAGAATGCGACGAATTTACGATTAGTCCAAGTTACACATGCTTGAGTACAACTTGATGGACAGAAGGATAATCCAGTTGAGATGCGTTTATCGACTAAAGTTACAGAATCACATACGTTTCAACGAAGCCATATCGGCGCTTTGAGGCATTAGCGACGAGCCACGAGCCCGTCCGCGAGCCAAGTAGCCAACTGCAAATGCTCATGAAGTTAGTCAAACAGCAGAATTCCTTAAGTTCACGAGTAATAACTTCAATTTGTAAAATCAGCTAACTTACCGCTTTATCGCCCGTTGCGCTGCAGCGTTGCCCATTCAAAGTATTTTTAATAAAATAATTAATTCATGTTCTCGTAGCAACAGCTTTTTTGGATGAGCGACGGCACCCACTAAAGATTTACAAGCCACTCAATAGGAGTTTGATGAGAAGGATTATTGCGCTGCCGCTGGGACTCGCGGTCACAACAAGAGTACCAATACCAACACGCAGACGTTAAAGGGAAGGTGTCCGAGGTAGGGAAGAATCCTTAGCCGACTTTTTTTCCCCGTTCAGTATCTGTTGAGCCATCGAGTAGGCCTTATTTTCCCCATTTCATGTCAGTTTGGGTGAAAGAAACATTAGACTCTCAGTAATTTGTTCCGAATGTCGAGATTTTCCAAGGAATTATCCTGTTTTTCACATTAAAATTTTAGTGGCAGTAGTTACCTTGTCTCAGGTTAAGATAAGAGATAAGTTAGCACTTTATGAATCCCAAAGGAAATTTTTGCGCCAGAGGTTACTCAAAAACAAGAGAATGAAAAACTACAGAGATCAGGTTTAATTCAAAGTTTGGCCTCTATGTTGGAACTTGGCCGTAATTACAATCACTTGCTTAAAATGTGCCATGAATTATCATTGCATTCCCCTCTTGAGATTGCATCATTGTCAAGAATGTGTTGCTGAAATGTAATTAAATCATCGGTTGACACACAATATCTCTTTTAAAATTTGTTGTTCCCATTGGAATAAATATTAACTATGCTAGTTATGCTCAAAACAACCATGCCCACAATCTGAGCTTTACTGTTTTCTACTCTGATCAAACAATATATAGACCAACTGCCACAATATGGGCCATTAGTTTTTGTGCAAAATTATGTCAGTATAGAGGAATTAGAGATATTCTTTGGCTTTTGGCTCAGTAAAACTCAATAGAACAGGATTCAGGATCCAAAAAGAAACTATCCACTTCATTCACGCCCTGTTTGTAAAGTTACAAATTCCCACCACAGGAAAAAGGAAAGGGAAAAGGGCTTTTCAGAAGTTCTAACCCATGCAGTATTGTTGCATAAACAACTGCATATAACTGCCACATAAAGTCCAGACTAGACATTGCTACCAGACTACAGTTGTGATTATCATCCAGTAAAATTATGAGACATTGGAATAAATCATTCATTAAGATTTAGAATCACAGAACTCATTATGGCTGGGTCCAAGCCAAAATAGATTATGTGCATCGTCATATGAGAGAAATAATGTTTAGGAGATGTCACTTTCAAAATAAGTAATGTGCGAAAGGGGAAACAGGCTGTGAAGGAGGCCTAAGAGCTAAAAGGCTTTCCTGTGAAAAATCAGGGCATCTGATTTGAGGAGTTTCCTCCACATCCCAGTGTAAACAATCTTACTCTTATGCGGACAGGAAGTATGTAAAATGGGAAACAGGAAATTTCTGAGACAATACAGATTTTGAGGAGTGGCCCCAGCTGTAAACCAATGTTGCAACTGAAGGGTAGAGAAAGACATTAAAATTGCTTTGTCATCTCTATATCTGATCATTATTTCTTTTTTTTGAAAATGTGGACTTTTCTAAGTAAAAATATATGCAATAGTAATAATCAATTAATGTTTGACAAGATATCTGCCATTTCTCAATGAATGTGATTTTTTATCAATGTGTGCAGTTACATTTAAAAGGAAGCCTGTGCCAATTGAGTATTGTGTTATAACATGCGGTACTTTGAATTTACAATAGGATGTCACAGTCAGATGTTCAAGTGTTTGTGATAACTCTGGAGCCTATTTCATAGTCTGCTCAAAGACTAAGAGTTATGGAAGAGAGCTGTAGCAATTTCACCAACTTTTTAATGTGGAAGTGCTATTCTGCAGCCAGGCATGACTCATTATGGGTGTCTCATTATGAGACATAAAATAAATGCTTTGATACTCATCCTGATTTTATTTTGGGTTTTTTTTTTTGTGTGTGTGGCGAGAATGAAATAAAGAGCACTCATAAGTTTTGGTTTCTTTTTACCTTTTTGTAACATTACAATTGAAGTTATAAGCAAACTACTTGCAGACAAAAAAAAAAAAAAAAAAACTGCAGCCACTCACGAAGAACCTTGCTGGCAGCAGCGAAATTGTGTCATTTTTACCCTAAACTGAACTTCCCCTTTAATTGCAAATAGTTGTCTGTCTTCAAGATACAGTGGAGTAATATCCCGATAAACAACGCAAATTACAAAGCAATCTAAGTGATTTGTTTTTCTAATACAGACGTCATAGCGCCAATATCTACGTTTTCACGATTTTGTTGCCGTTTCAGAAATCTGTTTATGTGAAAATTTTGAAATATTCAACATTAGGGAGAAACACGATAACTAATGAGAAACTCAACCAATGACAATACTCCTAGAATCCTAACTAAAGAAGTACAATAATTATTTTTAAATGTGTTATTGATATGTGATGAAAATGATGGGAATCAAAAAATAAAACAAGAAATAATAGTCATACAAGTAGTATGTCAAAATAGGAACTGGTCCGACAGGAAACAAATAGATGTCAGTTTCTCAGAAGATAACGTTGCAACATCAGTGAGACAAAGTTATAAGTAAACAAACATGTTAGGGGCATGCATTTCAAATAATGAAAAAACAGAATTCCTCAAATAAGACCAGTATTTTTATTGAAAAAGGAAAAAACGAATGAGTAAAATGCAGAGGAGCAGCTAAAGAAAGTAAAAATCAGCATGTGCAGATTATCCAAGAGTGATGATGCCAGTTATACCAATAAGCTGTGAAACTAACACTTAATGCGACCTCTGTGGCGACTATCTAGGCCACGGATACTCATTCTTTTCCAGAATGAGCCACAGTGGGTGCTGGCTTTCGCTCTATCCAACCTGTCCCACACCTGATTCTACTAATGAACCTTAAAGCTTTTGCCATAGACCCTTGATAAGTAGAATCAGGTGTGTATCTGCATGGTTAGAATGAAAGCCTGCACCCACTGCGGCTCATTCTGGAAAAGAGTGAGTATCCCTGATCTAGGCATTGTCCTCACTATTGAGTGCGTCTTCACAGCTGCCATATATTGCAAAGCATCAGTGGAAGCGGATGTAACAGAACCAGTACACAGCCTCATGTGCCCACTCTGCACGTATTTCCACAGAAATCTAGTTTGCATGCACTTCAAGCAGTTGGCCCAGGTATCGGCAGACAGAAACTTTCACTCGTAAATAATGTACATTCCTTATTCACAAGAGGAAGTGGCTTTTACTGAAATCACTCTCAAAGACCGAGCAAAAGAAGAAGAATTTACATTTCGTTTTCGTCAATACAACCCTCAAAAAATATAGACAGCTCCTTAAATTTCAGTTTTGTGTCATTACTATTAAATGCATTAGCTTTAAACAGTACAGGAATTAAAACATAAATAAATTAAGCATAATTGCATAAATAGGTTTGAGCATGCCATTTTTGTTTAGAATATGATAGTAAAATATTGAGGCTGGTAAAGATGAGAGACAACTTGCCCCTTCTTTCAAATCTGCATGCACAAAATAGAATAAATTTTTACAATTCTCTTCTGTTTTTATAATACATTCTATTTTTTTAGCTATGAAAATAGTCATGGTAGCACTGATTTCTAAACGTCTCTAAAATGTCTATTGCTTGTATTTTGTGAAGTATCACACCTCAATAATAACCAACCAGGGGTGCGTTTCTCAAAACTGTAGTTGCTAACTAAGTTCGCAACTTACATAGTTCGTCCATTCACAGTCAATGGGTCCAACTATGTAAGTTAGCATCAGTGATTTTGGGAAATGCTCCCCAGGTTGACACTAATGAGGATAGTGATCCTAATAAGCCGCTCAACAATCTATATGTCTTTTAAAGTGGAATGAGACACTGAGAAAACAGTTCTCAGTTGTGTTCACTGCAGTTAAATCAAAAAGAACAGGTGCTATTGTCTTTTCACATGAACAACTGGCATGTCCCACTGCCATGTATCTGGTCAGCTGTTCTTTATTGCAATTGTCTGGGAACAAACCAATTTTAAATAGTATGTCATATTTTCACTTTAAATATTCACACTTCACACAAGCAACTCATCTTATCAGAATGTATCAGTACATATGCGATAATATGCCTAAAATGTGTGAGATCCACAATTTTTATTTTGTTGAAGTAAGCCTTACACCACAAAATATACACATGATGTTGGTAATGTTTCTGACATAAGAAATGACACAAACATGTACAGAAAGAGCAATGTGAAGGCCTTCTGGATGGTTCCTGGAATCTATTTCATTATCCAACATTACCACTGAATTAATCTGAAATCTTTGCACAGCTGCTCTTAATTACTATTTCCAAGCAGTTACTGTATTGTGACAGTTTGTTTGATTATCACTGGAGTCAACTTAAAACTTTGGTGACCAGATTCCCACATTTGTAGGGGAGGGCGGGATCAGGCAAATTCCACTGCCCAGTCGAAAGTATTGCCACATGTTAAGTTTCTCCCGACTGGGAGTGCTTGAAACACTTTTCAAGCTTAAGGGAGTTGGAATAGTAGAAAAAGCAACACAAATCATACCTTAACAAGGCTCCCCACAGCGCAAAAGGCCCCAAGGTTATTGGGTTGCCAAATATTTTTTTCATGGGAATGCAGTGGAATTTGCTCAGTAAGCTAGCAGGTCAATTAGTGGATATTGCGTCTGTAGCTTTTCGGCTGATGGTAAAACAATTGAACTACACCCAAATTTTGAATGTGTCATATTGCTATTCACCCAAACCAAGTGTTCACAATTTATGTGGTAAAATTTATTTTCGATGTCCCTGATATAAATTTTTGAGACTTTTAAATCCATACCACAACACATTGGTAGCAGATGTACAGAACTAAAAAAAAAAAAAAAAAAAAAGCAAAGACCATCATGAGAACGAGAGATTGCAATGCAAATCCATATTGCATCCCGCTTCATAAAATATGCATGTTGACACACGCACACAGACACACACATGTACACACATACAGTCAATAAATCCTGTTTTCCACCCACTGCCTCCAACTATGGGTGTGGTTTCCCCAGAGCAAGATTAGGTTTCCTCATCTTCGCTATTGTTGTTCGACTTCTCCTCGCTGAGGCCACTCTCATCAATGTTTTCCAAGGAGTCGGCTCTCTGCACGGTCAAGTCGGCTACGTTGATGCAGGGCAGGGTATTCTGCTCAGGGTACATCCACGGCTTCAGGTTGGGGTTGTGCTTGCGCTTCCAATCAGGGTACTTCTGGCAAGCCTTGTAGATCTTCCGCATGGCCTGCCAAAGAGTATACAGACACAACCACCACTAAACAGCCGGCCAACACCAAAGAAGCCTGTTCAAGTGAGCAGGGATGAATCATAAAAAATTGCTTCAAAGGAACAATTAATCCAAAAATGAAAATTCTTTTATTATCTGCTTAGCTCGAGGCCTCTTAAAACATGGGTGACGTTTATTAATCCATGTCACAAATTTGGAGTATACCAGCACAAATCCTTAGCGGCATTCTGCAGAATAACTGATCATTCTCTTTAGAGTCCAAAAAATAGTCAAAAATGCCCATGAAATTATTCCATACAGCTTGTGCAGCATAATCCTAGTTTTCTGAAGGCAAATGATACTGTGACAGCAAAAGTAAAACATTATTCAGAGTAATGTTTAACCCCAGCCCTTCAAAAAAGTTCCGTTGTGATTCTGCTTTGTCTGACCATGTTTTTGTTATCATTCTGCTTAGTTTGCCCATGCCTTGATTTTTGTTCTGATTCTATGCCATGTTCTGTTTTTGCCTTGTTTGTATTTCTGCCATATTCCCTCAGTTAGATTCCGACCCTTGTTTTGTGTCATACCATGCATTGCACTTTGTCTCCCTCTGTCAGGTCTCATGTCATGTGATCGCTCACTGCCCCAGTATTACGTGCCACACTTTCGGGTGATTTCATGGTTTCTGGGATTTCAATCATTCCTTCTAATCTTGTGTACTTCCTTCGCCTTGCTTTTCTATAATTACTAACAGTACTAACAGTTTGTTATTTTAGTTAAAGATACTAACCAAGACTAACATTGTTTATACTTTTGTAGTACAAACTTACTAACAAGCACTAGAGATTGTATGGCTGCACTTTACTTATTGACTAATGAGCTCTCAGCATTCGCTCTATTCTAGTCTCCACCCGCTGTCTTTACTCAATCTACTTTACTGCATTTCAGCGGATCCTCTGCACTTGTTAAACTCTGTTCTGCCTCCTTATCTGTGCACGTTAGAACTCCCGAACCGGAGCCGAATGTTTGTCTATAGGCTGTCTATGTGATCCCTGTCCGCGTTTTGGCTTTCGCCAATTTCATGTGGTTCGGAACTTCCTCTTGTTCATTCCTTTGTTAATCAGTCTGATCCAGCTTACCTGTTCCCTATCATAGCATGTGACTTCCCCTACGTGTATTGAAGCAGTCATTTCACTAACAGCTCTTGTCAAAACGTTTTCCCTGAGCTGCGATTGTGGATGCCTTGTATTCTTAGAGTTATACTTCTGACTGGAACGTCCCCGATTCTGATTTTGGCTTTTCCTTTGATACTTCTGTACCGTACCTCTTTTGCCTGACTCTGAGTTTTGTCTTCGCTGCCCTGTTAACAAACTGGAGTACGTCTACTGGATTTTGGCTTTGGATTTACCTCTGATATTCCTCTGCCTGTGTATCGAACCTGCTTTGCCCGACCCTGAGTTTTGTGTTAGCTGCCCTGTGTGCAAATTAGATTACGTCCCTGGGATTCTGATTTTGGATTGGACTCTGTACCATTTCCTTCTGCCCTGCGGGGCTTCACCCCCCAGCTTCAATAAAACTCATTTTTGCTGGATCTTTTTGGTCTCGCGTTTGGTTCCAGAACGATACCTCACAAGTTCAAAATTGCGTGCTCCTGTACCACCTTCACTCATTCTCTCACAGCCTGATGAGCACTCCTCAGCACTTTCTTATTTACCCACCAACACATGACAACAGCTCTCCGCAAGTGAACTGTGACACGAACTACTTAACCTACTTCTCAGACTCTCAAACAAAGAAGAGAATATGCAACAATTTTGATATAGAAATGATAGTTCTTTACCCAGCCATATTTCTGATTCTGTAACATATGCCCACAGGTAGCTCGGTAAATACGAAAGTGCCTAGCAGTTCTTGTCATGCAGAGAGTAAATGAGCGAAGGCAGGGCAGGTACACGCAATAGTCAACTTTCTTTTTGCTTTAAACACAGCTTTGGCAAAAATTTACACCAAATAATTGTGTAATACAGGTTTTTTTCATTTAAAAAATGCTACTGACAAAGTCCCCATTGAGTACAGTTCTGGAGAACGCTGCTATGGACTTTTGCTGGTATACTTCAAATTTGTAGTTTGGATGAACAAACCACTTGCCTTTCAACTGGTTTAGCAGTGCGTAGATAATGACAGAATTGTGTTTTTTTTTACAAACTGTTTCTTTTAAGTCTTTAGTCTGAGATTAATAGCATGCACTATATCGTGAGGCACGTGCAAATATGCACTCACTAACCACTTTATTGGGAAGATCATACTCATTTTCCTCTCAGAACTGCTTCAGTTTATGGCAAGCATTCCGCAAGACATTGGAAACATTCCTTTTTGATTCATGTTGACCTTATTGCATCACAAAATTTCAGCAGATTAGTCATCAGCACATTTAATACTGCAAATCTCCCATTCAAATCTTCCTGATGCTTAGTCAGATTTAGATTTGGTGACTGGGAAGGCCAATAGAGCACCGTGAAGGACATGTGTATTTTCCAGCAAGATTATGATACAAAGCACTCTAGAAAAATTTACATTGAAATGACACGACAAATTCAGTGTTCTGCAACAGCCATTTCAGTCACCAGACCTCAATCCACTAAAAAAGCTGTGGGCTGAATTGAATAAGGTAATTGATAATCGCGATCCAAGAATGTGTCTGATCTTGAAAGGATCTGCCAAGAGGAGTGATCCAAAATCTTTCCAATTGTGTGTCTTTATTTTGTAAAACTATACGGAAAAAGACTCCATGCAGCAAATCCTTCCCAAAGGTGGATTCTCAAAGTAATGAACTAAGGATGGCAATAATTATGAAACCTACATTTTGCCAAATTTGTTTATTCATAAAATAAATGCATGATTTTTGTTTTGTTCCATTGTTACATTAATAAATTACAACATTTTCCAGAACTTGGCTATCTGAGCAAATTTCTGTGATGCTATTAATTTTTTTTTGACAGTATTTTAGTTCATTTCCTTTCAAGGCTGCCAGCAATTCTACAGCCCAGTACATATTTGGGCATGCTTCAAGTGCACTAATGATCTTTTTGAAAAATTCTTTCTCGCTAAAGGCTGATGGAGTTTGATCATGTATGTCGTTGCATTATTTTGCCAGGAGGTAGCAGTATAAACCAGTATAATGGTACTTATTTTGTAGATGTCTAAACTGTGCTCAGTGAAGTCAGCTTGATGTGGTTTCAGAGTAATTAATCAAAAGCATTTGTAATCTGGCATAAAACTGCAATTAGCTTTACCACAACATACTGCTCACGCTCCTCAAAATTTAATGACAGATCATTTGCACACAAATAAGCATATATAGTAGCATATACATTTAAAGTAGTTCTGACAGAAGGAGATTGTATTACCGGACCCCTCTCGGACTTCATATTTGTCAATATAACCCATATTTTCAATCACACCATTAAATATTTTTTTTTTTATACATGGAAATTAGTGTAAGATAAATAAGAAAAGGTGACATGTGTTAGAGGAATGGCCACATAGTCGTTTAAATGAAATAAATATATATATTTTCGACCTCTGAATACAAATAATTGCTAAACCTGCTAAGTTTGCATTAAGAGCACGATGTACGTTTCACAACCTTCTGTGTCTCCTCCCATTCAGCAAGATGCGTGTCAATTAGAGTTAATGTCTCCTTCAATTGGTTTATGTCCCAGGTGTGCTCCTATCTCAAGATGTGTCTTGTAACATTTGTGCTTCCTGATGAATATGAGATGTGTATTTAAACCCCCCGCTTTTAGTAGCACGTAGCTGAATAATAATTTGCCATTCACGCTTAGAACCAATCAGTATTTCCTAGCAGAAACTCTTAGTCTTAAGAAAGTTAAACTTAACCTTTAATCGTAGATTGCGGAAGCCTTCCTCTTTACTCAGTTAATTCAAACAAACTCACAAGCCTATTTAGGATCCAGGATTGGGACTGTGTTCAAGTTAACCCAGCTCAAGTCAGCTCATTTGTCCAGTTCAATAGGAACAAGCTCCCAAAGCCTATTCTGAGTCCAGGATTCAAAGCGTATTCCTGTAAACCTTGTCCAAGTCTGTTCCTCTGTCCAGTTAGTTAGCAACAAGCTCCCAATCCTTCTAAGGTCATTTGAATTGGAACAAAGTTCTTCTCAAGCCACTCCATCCTCCTTGTAGGCAGTTCGGCTCAAGCGAAGTGTGCATTCCATCTGGCAGTCTTCCCAGAAAGCCACTGGCCAGAGATTGGCTTTGCCCTGCTTCGCCCACAACCTCTGAAATGAACTCTGCCCACTTCCTCTGGGTTCCGCATCAATGTTACCAAATTACTATTAATAAACCTTACAATTGGATTGTACTCTGCCTCCGCACTTGATTTCTGGTCTGGATCATGACAGTAGGGTTTCTTAATTGAGCTTAAATACAGTGAATGATGGTATACTGACATTAAAACTTTTAGTATGAATTAAAATAATCAAAACTTGTTGACTAAACATGTTCACCTCACAATGAATGAGTATTTGTGTTCGTTGAATGTGTGTCAGTATCTGAGCGAATTTTTATGTTAATTTGACAGTCTTTAACATCTGTGCAGAGTCTAAACTAAATTTTATGTCATGGGTGAATTAGAGTTTACAGTGATTACATAGCTTATACTTATGTTTGCACTTTAACCCTTTGAGCGCCACAGGCAACTATAGTTGCCCAATGATGTAAAATACCAAAAAGATGCTGCTGAAAACCTTCCGTGCGGGAGCTCTTTTAAACAAGTTGCCACATGATAGGTTTTCAACAGCTCAGGATTATTACATTTTTAATTCCTTGATGGATCACGATATACTAAATAAAATAATTGTTTTGGTTACCTTTGGGGCCACAAACTGGGAGACTTTATTGACCACCCACTTGGGTAAGGAACCTGCAAGAGATACAACACTATTTCAAAATGCACTACAGCCTGGATAGTGCTTTTTAAAGCATAATAGAAATAATAATCTCCAAGCAATGATGTTATAAATAGAAATGCATTTCTGAAACACACAAGTAAATGAATGACCAAAATCCAAGCACAAACTGTGTATTACAGCCTTATCCTAGCTAAATGCACGCCATCTCATGAGCTACAGGATTCAGAATATTCAACAGACAATTGTGGTTTAAAGTCCCCATTAAGAAAATGTGTAAAAACATTTCTTGACGAAATGAACAGGAATGCGAACTATGAACAAATGTGCCAGTCGTTAGGTATTCTGCCTAGAATTAGCAAACGAGTGAATAAATTCTTGGTTAGATGATCATTTATACGTTTTCCAAAGCTTTGACACGTTTTCTTGGCTTTCGTTGAAACTGCTGGTAATGATTACATAGTGGCTGCAGATGTTCCTGGGCTAATGCTGGGGAATGCCGTAGTAGGCCACTGTTCTAAATGAATAGCCTATATGGTCGTTTACTTTATCATCACTCATGGGCCAAACCTCTCAACAGAATTAAATCTCATGAATTTATAGCGTTGAAATTACATTTCTTTGTAGACCATATCAGAAATGTTTGCCCGCGAAATGAAGCCATCTATTAGGGTGGCATCTTTCGACTAGCTACCGAATGAAATTAAAATATTCTCAGAAAATACAAACCCAAAACCAGTGAAGTTGGCACGTTATGTAAATCATAGATAAAAACAGAATACAATGATTTGCAAATCCTTTTCAACTTATATCCAATTGAATATACAGCAAAGACAAGATGTTTAATGTTCAAACTGAGAAACTTTATTTTTTTTTGCAAATAATCATTAACTTAGAATTTAAAGGCAGCAACACATTGCAAAAAAGTTGGCACAGGGGCCTTTTTACCACTGTGTTACATCACCTTTCCTTTTAACGACACTTAGTAAATGTTTGGGAACTGAGGAGACCAATTTTTAAAGCTTGCAGGTGGAACTCTTTCCCATTCTTGTTTGATGTACAGCTTAAGTTGTTCAACAGTCCGGGGTCTCCATTGTCGTATTTTACGCTTCATAATGCGCCACACATTTTCAATGGGAGACAGGTCTGGACTACTGGCAGGCCAGTCTAGTACCCACACTCTTTTACTACGGAGCCATGCTGTTGTAACACGTGCAGAATGTGGCTTGGCATTGTCTTGCTGAAATAAGCAGGGGCGTCCATGAAAAAGACGTTGCTTGGATGGCAACATATGTTGCTCCAAAACCTGTATGTACCTTTCAGCATTAATGGTGCCTTCACATATGTGTAAGTTGCCCATGCCTTGGGCACTAATACACCCCCATACCATCACAGATGCTGGCTTTTGAACTTTGCGCCTATAACAGTCCAGATGGTTCTTTTCCTCTTTGGTCTGGAGGACACGACGTCCATAGTTTCCAAAAACAATTTGAAATGTGGACTCGTCAGACCACAGAACACTTTTCCACTTGGCATCAGTCCATCTTAGATGAGCTTGGGCCCAGCGAAGCCGGCGGCATTTCTGGGTGCTGTTGATAAATGGCTTTCGCTTTGCATTGTAGAGTTTTAACTTGCACTCGCAGATGTAGCGATGAACTGTAGTTACTGACAGTGGTTTTCTGAAGTGTTCCTGAGCCCATGTGGTGATGTCCTTTACACACTGATGTCGGTTTTTGATGCAGTACCGCCTGAGGGATCGAAGGTCACAGGCATTCAATGTTGGTTTTCGGTCTTGTCGCTTACGTGCAGTGATTTCTCCTGATTCTCTGAACTTTTTGACGATATTATGGACCGTAGATGATGAAATCCCTAAATTTCTTGCAATAGCTCGTTGAGGAATGTTGTTTTTAAACTGTTCTGACAATCAGCTCACGCATTTGTTCACTACCCTCGCCCCATCCTTGTTTATGAATGACTGAGCATTTCAGGGAAGCTGCTTTTATACCCAATCATGGCACCCACCTGTTCCCAATTAGCCCGTTCACCTGTGGGATGTTCCAAATAAGTGTTTGATGAGCATTCCTCAACACTCTCAGTCTTTTTTGCCACTTGTGCCAGCTTTCTTGAAACATGTTGCAGGCATCAAATTCCAAATGAGCTAATATTTGCAAAAATTTACAAAGTTTACCTGTAATTAAGTAACATTCAGTAACTTGTCTTTGCAGTGTATTCAATTGAATATAGGTTGAAAAGGATTTGCAAATCATTGTATTCTGTTTTTATTTACAATTTTACACAACGTGCCAACTTCACTGGTTTTGGGTTTTTTACAAAGATGTAAAGTGGACGGAAGTAGAATGATTTGAGTTCACAGAACACGCACAATGAGAACAATTGTTCTTAAGTAATCAGTGCAGCTTAGGACTATATTTCAATAAATCCGCAATGAGAAGGTAAATCGGCCAACAGAAGCGAGTTTATCTAAATAAAACGCATCCAAACTCGCCTAAGGACTTCTAAATTTATCAGGAAAGTAGATGGTGGAAGAGGACTAAGTAATCGGCGAAATTGCTGGCCACCGGGACTCATGGAACATCCTGGCAAAGTACTCAGAACAACTTCTTTTGTAGTTCCAGCCACAATAATTATCTCTAGAACCACGTTTTGCCACGATGACACACAGATATACACAGATTAACAAGGTGAAAACAACATCAGCCGATGCTGTTGTAGCTGATAACAATAATTCTTTAAAAATTGTCACACCTCGCCCGCATTCCAATCAGCGCTCACTGTCACCCAAGCATTTACCATCGGCCTGCTCCTGCTCCTTCTTTTAATTACTCTCACCTGTTGTTTATAATCCAGTCACCCTGGTCTGTGCACATATACCCGTGTTCTCCTGGCTACTAGTCACAAAGCCTTAGAATAGCTGAGGAGTGTTCAGTGTTGTATACCCATTCTTGTACTCTGCTAGAATTTCTGTTCGTGTTAGACGGTTTTACAGTCTTATTCGCAAATTGTAACTGTGTTTTATCCTCCTGTGCGGAATCCTGTTGGACAGTACACTTCAGTCAGTACACTTTAGCCCTATTTTTGCTTTGCGCCTGAATCCTCTACTCATAATTACACCGGTGCCCACCTTCAAGTGCGCGGGTCATGACAAATATAAAATACAGGAAAATGTTTCTGTCTCTGTGAACAAAATTGTGAACTGTCACACAATTTCATGTCATGTAAAGTCTGCCCCAGAAGGTACAGCTTTTCCTGAGGCAAGTGACACGTGTACTTCATCAGGTAATGTTGCACAGTGTGGCGATGGTTTTTGTTGCATAACTTCCTCACGTGACAGTGCAGCAGAGTATCTAGCATGCTAGATATTTTTGCGTCATGTGAGGAAGTTACTCACCGTGTGGGGGCTACCTGCTGTAACGTTACACGTGCTCGACCAGTCACAACGTGCAGACCCGTCATATGATGTGCAGATGAGTCATATGATACGGAAAAATGACGGCACCCTCTCAAACTGTAACAAACATCCTGGCCGAGAAAAAATTAGTTGAATTATGGCCAGAGTACCCATGCCATTGTCTGTATCATGACTCGTCTGCATATCATATGATGGGTCAGCACGTTGTGATTGGTCGAGCATGTGTAACATTGCAGCAGGTAGCCCCCACGCGGTGAGTAACTTCCTCGCATGACGCAAAAATATCTAGCATGCTAGATACGCTGCTACACTGTCACGCGAGGAAGTTACGCAGCAAAAACCATCCTCACACGGTGCAACATTGCCTGATGCAGTATACACGTGTCACTTGCCTCAGGCAAAGTTGCACCGTCTGGGGCAGGCTTAATGAACTGCTGAAGATCAATTACTTTTAATTAAATTAACACTGTAAACCAGGGAAGGTTAAAAGAACATTTTATCTGTGGTGGGGTCCAATGTGAAATATTTCATAGAGCCCAAAACCCCAAGTAGGACGCCAGAGAGGACATTAATAATCAAAGAGAAATCCCATAGCAGTTCAGAACAGATGACTTCACAGCATGAATAAAACATGTTTATTTTTGTCACCAACTTCCTTATCATTTGGGCTAAAAAAAGGCGAAGTTTAAAGGAAATAGCTTGCAGGAGGAAAGCACATGTAAAACACAACCAAAGTGCAGACACAGCTTCTGCTTCTCCAGACAGAGACCATATATGTTCTAAAAGGAAATTACTAAACCACAGACTTATTTAGGCTTTTGCATTTTCAAAAATCCAGATAAAAATGGAATATGTGTGGCAAGTTTTAAAAAATGAATTAACAGCAATATATGTATACAATGTTTACCGACATTGGAAATAACATTTGGTATATGTTCATTTTTGTTGCATGAGGTCATTTCCCTTCATGAATTCTCACCTTTTGGGTCCACTTGTGTCAGGTAGTACAGAGTACAGCAGTTTGTGCCCGTGGATTGAATCAGGTAGCCAGTAAGCAGGGATACAGCTCTCACGTAGTCCTTTTTTGGGGGGTATTGCTGGGACAAAATATAAAACATTACATGATCAAGTGAACAAGGCACAAATGTAACAGGATATATAGATCTACTTTTTCAGTCAATTTGCTTGAACACAATATTCAGAATTTAATTAACTCTGAGAATCTATTAAGTAATTTTCTAAGCACATTTGTTTCAACTTAGATCAGTGTTAACCCAGTTAATGTAAAATGAACACAGATTGTTTTAAAGTGGATGTGCTGAATTTCAATTTCTCCCAGACAGAAAACATATTTTTCCTCTTTTATTGGTAATTATTTTCATTGGTATGCTCTAACATGTACCTAACTAGCACCAACAGAAAGGAGTTTCCACAGAAAAAAAAGTTAATTTAAAAGAGATATTTGAGATTGGTGTTAGTGATTAAGCCAACAACAACATTCAGCCAGAATGAGGAATTCTATTTTAACTTTGTATTAAAGGAGCCGACTGGGCACTTGACACAAAAGCTTGACCAATTACACGTACCTACCTGTCTTCTGTTTCACTCCACATTAGCGCAGAAACAAACTGACATGCCATTGCAGCTCAGTCAATTTTTTTGCATCAACTCTTCAAAAATTCTGGCAAATCTAGAGCGGTTGTAACCAACCCTATTGCTTGTGAGCTACCATCCTGTTGGACATTACACACAATCTGATATCACCAAGTGAGTGGTGTTTTGGAATCATCAAAATAGTGTTTGTCCAGGAGGAACATTATAATTGACCAGTGATTGGCAGCTCAGATATATCTATGCAGCACTTATATATATATATATATATATATATATATATATATATATATCCTGGCTTTTAGTGGCCTAAAGTTAGCTAGATAATGCTAGCATGCCTTGCATGCAGATGAGGTGAAACTTACAGAAAAGTAAATAATCAAGAAAAACAAAAATAGCTTTTGTCTTACAAATGTTACGTAATCTTTCCATCACTTTCACTATTAAATTGCTCAACTTCAAGGATTTTGCTGGTTCGAATTGCTGGTCAAAGATTATTGCTTACGGCATGAGAAGCATGTTAGAAAAGGCTTTGTGTGCCGGTTAAGGCACTCACTCGGTTAAGGCACTGCGTTGCAGTGCAGAAGTGTCTATCACGTCGCGGGTTAGAGTCCCGGTCGTACCAACCGGCAGTGGTCGGCAGCTTTTTCAGAGTAGTGCAAAATTGCCCATCGCGTTACAGGGTTTCAAATTGGGAAAGGACTCCCTGGAATGGGAAATAAAATAAAAATAGCTTTGTTCGTTGCTCAAAACGAATCCTGTCGGCCAGACGGGCGCTCGTCAGGAAGATTCTAAGCCTGTTCATGTCCGGGTATCCACCGCCCTCGTTCTGAACTTGTGAAGATTCGACCAATGAGTGTATAAGAAGCGGTGGCTGACAGGCGAGGAGAGCCGTGAACTGTCTTCATTCCCCTGAGTTAGCAGCAAGGGGTCACATTTGGGCAAGCCTTGTAAATAGTTCACAAATTGGGCATTCCAGATTCGGGTGGGATTGGAGATGCCAAATTTAAAAAAAAAAAAAAAAAGGGCTTTGTGTTTTCATGACATCACTAATTCAGATCGTGTGGTCATTACAAGCCTCATTTGGCACACCTGAGTCTTATGCTGAGAAGCTTTTTAAGCTCTTCAGTTATTTACTGGTGCATATCTTGCAAGGGTTGTAATTCAAACATAAAGGATGGTGTCTTTGGAAACGGGGATGGTTACCACTGATTTAGATTTTTCCAGGTTTTTTGATGATTAGATGTAAAAATATAGACTAAATCCTATTTTGTGGAAACTTACCGGGTGTTTGACAGAGTAGTTAATGATCAAATAATCATTGCCCAAAGGCAGCCAGGACCGCATGGTAACAAAGTCTCTGTTCTTCAGGGGGCTTGGACATCGCCCTAAAGTCAAATAGACAGAAAGGTATTACTGTAAAAGCTCACAAATGCTGTTCCTTTTAACTGTGTCACAGTGCATACACAATTATTCCATATCAGTGCTCTCAACTAGATTGAAATATTCATTTTGGCAGCTTAGTTTACGCTTTTGCAGAGCTCTAAAATCAATACAGTTGTCCCTGTGCTATGTCAAAAAAACCTGTGAAATGGAATTTTATTGTTCTTAAAAACCAACTACACTATGGTAAAATGATTTTAGTACATTAATGATATATCTTCCCCCATACTGTCCATCTTGTTTACTAGAGTTATATTTTCAACATTTATCTGATGAAATGACCCCAAATAAGAGCCTTTAAAAGCAGAAGGCTGGGAAAGGACAAAATCTTCATTGAAGCAAAAGGTGAAACAAGATTAGAAATGCATAAATCAGCTTTCACTTTGTAAAGGGGTAATGATGCGCTCAGTCTCATTATTGCTCTGTTAGGTCATTCCCATAACTTTACAGCAATGTGCTCTGATCCCTGTGAGAGAAAGCCATCCAAATGAAGATGACTGGGGAGCTAAATGAGGTCTTATCGATTCCACTGTTTCTCAAACACTGCAGAAAATTACCTTTGGTCAGATGGGTCACTGCCATGGCACACTAAAACCACCTCACAGGAGTGCCATTTCAGAATAAGCTGGTCAGAGACCGTAAAGGACCCCCGCCAAAGATCAGACTCACGGATGGGCAGACCGACAAACACGGCCTACGTGAGTAGTCCCCAAACCAACCCGTCTGGTGGCAGAGGACTAAAAAGCAATACTGAATGGCCACAGCATGCAATTCTGCCGATATTCTCTGGAAACGTGGCTCAGGTCAAGGTCAAAGGTGGCCTAAAATGTCCTGAAGAAATCATGAGTAAATCATGGGTTTTGTTGACCAAAACATGGCAGTTTTTGATTGCTAAACTAAGAGACTGGATAATTTTTGCATTGAAAATTGCACCAAAAGACCTAAGTCAGGTCCAAGGTCACAAAACATTCAAAAGGCACGACTAGAGAATAAGAAAAAACTATACGCACTATTTCAAAAGGCCACTATCAACAGTATTGGTGATGTAGTCCAGGTTCAAAAATGGCCAAAGAGGTCATCGCTGAAAGGGCAGTGGTCACAGAAAGGTAACAGATATGAAGGTTTGGTAAAGGACATAAAGTCAGTGTAAAATGGTAAGGCTGCTGCATATAGTTCTAGAGGAATAGATCCAGATAGACAAATTCAAGTGCAAACAAACACTTGTATGCATGTATGGACGAAGACAAAATCAGTGGTCCCCCATACTAACCTTTGGGTGATGGGGGACAAAAAAAGAGACCTCCCCAGGAGCAATCGTCAGCGCAAAAACATGCTTTTGTCCTGTAATGAGACTTAAATTATTCTTTTTCTCGAGGTGAAAATATTTGCTTGTAACTTAAGTTGTTCCTGTGACAAGAGACATTTTGTGACCCCATTGGCAAATCCTGAAATTATTTAAACGGTAAGATCTCAAGGGGATGTTTTTTTTTCTTCTTTTTTTGTGCAAATAAAAGTAAAAAAAAAAAAAAAACAAGATCAGAATATAAAACAAAAAACTTGTAGAGACTGATTTTATTCTATGTACATGTGTGACATTAAAAACAGACACAAAGGCAGTCTGAAATACCCTTAAGTATATTTACCTACCAGGTGAATTACTTACTTGGGTAGTTTAATTAATCAGATAATCAGAATACATCGGTTAGGAACAGTGCTGGGAAAAAGTATTTACCCCATTCCCAATTTCTTTTATTTTTGCATATTTGTTACTCGTAAATGTTTCAGATCATAAAACTCATTTTAATACTTGACAAGCAAATAAAATCAGCAAACAAAAAAACAAAATTTAGTTTTAAATGATAATTACATTTACTGATGGAAAAAAACTATCCAACCGTACCTGGCTATTTGAGAAAAAGTAGATCAGAAGGATCTAATAGCTGCGACCTCGCCTAGTATCCGTCGCGTGGCCTAGTGTCCATGACTGGAGGTTTCTTGTACAAGTGTGATCTTGAAATTGGCAAATGACCTTGAAAATCAAGATCCTTGAAGAGTTTTGTCTGCGTTGCTGAGGGAGTTGCTAGGGCCATTACTCGTAAACCGGAGGGAGTTTTGGAAAAATTCCAACGCAGAATTATTGAAATTAGTTTCTCGTCGCAAACAGAGAAACTGAATGAAAACAATATGTCTGCTTACTTCACACAACCCCTTTAAGTACTTTGCCTTAAAACCAAAATTTAATTCCTAAATAATACTGAAATTGAATTTTGCCACATGTCTTGCCTCACTGGAATAATTTTCCACAGTCACTGTGACACAAATAATGAGTTATAAAGCCTAAAAAGGCTCATTGCATCACCAGAAAAAATTGGGAATATTTGTATTCTGTGCAAAGAGATTAATACATCTACTACTTGACCTCCACTACTACAGTCAATTTTTGCTATACTTTTGCCTGAATAAGAAAGTATGACTCAGTTGCATTGTGTTCCATTCATTGTATGTATGAAGTAGATTTAAATGTAGTGCTTGGCTTGGCCAATAGTGGGCTCTCATATTGCATTTAATAACCTTTGTTTGACTAATCTCTCAGTTATCATTAACATGAGGGGTATTGTTTGATCACAAAACAGAATTTCTGTTGAGGAGCAGAGCTGCAGGCCAATGCATTGGCTGCAATGAGACATCAATGAGAGAAACACTGTGTACAAAGAGTGAATGTTTGCGTCACTCACAGGAATAATAGCCCACATCTGCGTTCACTGTCAGCCTCCCAATGTCAAAGGTGTCAATCATGTTGCTGTCCCACTTCTTCCTGTAGCTTGTGTCATGGAGGACATCATACAGTGTCTCTGCTGTCACATCCTTACACACTATCCGCATCTGAAAGAAAACATGAACATTTTCTATTTTGGCACCCTGGACTTGGCTCTTGGTTATGCTAACAGTGGAGCAGACTTTTACAGATGTAAGTTTTAATCAAAACCTTGCTGTGTTGCTGCATTGATACACTATTTTCCTTCATTTTGCATTGCAATGGGACATTACTGCAAGCTATAGCATACTTCATGATTTTGTCTAATGACCTTATCAACAAAATGAACATGAGGATATTCAGATTTGTAAGAATGGTCAAGAGTTTAAATGTAATCTCAGCTTGAGACCAATAAAATGAGTCTACAAACAAAAAGTAAACAGATAGCATTTGCTGAACTTTAAAATTGTTTTTGTAAGTTGAACAATGTTGACATTTAATGTCATGCCAAATCTTCCTTAAGGACCTTGCCCTTATCTGTTCTTTTGTTTCAGGCTAGTGAGTATCCTTCACACACAGTGAATTAGAGACACTGTTTTTACAAGTCCAGCTCAAGTACTTAACTTCCATCTATTCCGGTCCAAGGCTGTCGATTCTGGCCATTAACAGATGCCAGGCAGCTCATAGCAAGCTTGATTAAACACAATGATGATGGAATGGGAGGACAGCATCTTTATCTCTATATTGCTTCCTCTTAACGGCGCATTTTTATTAATCACGGCTCCTGAACACTGTGGTTTTGACCGCTAAACTTTTTTCGAAAGTCAGCAGAATCTCGATAATACAGCACCGGCAAATTGTTTATAAAATGTACCTCAGGCAAATCAGCAATGCAGGTTGGATGTACAAATATTTCACTGTTGCTGAATGGAAACCAGAGCACACTTTACGGTCACAGACCTTATCTTATTAAGTAAGCTTGTCCTGGCAGAGCAACAGGAGAAACTGTTTTCTGCATGTTGTCAAAGCACTACAGGTATCAGCAAGGAATTGGCTAGTTAGGTTTCAGTACGATGCATGCCATTATCCCTTTGAACTGATCAGATAAAGTAGGTGTTTGAACTAATGATCTTCAGTCAGATGATATTTCACCCAGCTGAGTGTCAATGTCACAGGGACACTGGTGCAGGCCTCTGATCTTTGCCAATCATGAATAAATAGTACTTAGCAAAGCTTAAAGACTGGTAAACAATATTGTGAGCTTTTCAGGTCAACAATGGAGGTGAAGAATTATCTGCCCATGGTGTAAGTATTTAAAAGTGAAACCTCACAAAATAACTTCATCAACTTTATTGTTTTTTTTTTCAGATGCTGCAGACATCCTGATGGTGGATCCACTTAGCTTTCATAAAATCACAAAATCCAAATATCTTTCGTAAGATCCATACGCATACTTCAGAAATTAACAACAGAGAGAACAAGCAAGACAACGGTATAAATACGCAGGGCCAGTATCCTGCCATATCTTTCCACGGAGTCCGTAGCTTCAAGGAGACATGGACAGTCTGTAAAAGTGCCAAACATATTATGGTCCAACAAATCACTGTCATCGATAATACTAATTGCGCAATAACTGTACAATGGCAGTGGCATAAATCATACACATTCTCTCCTGTAAATTGCTCTGCTATAAAAAGCTTCCTGCAGGTCCTAACATTCAATTCCGCTTACAAATCATAAAGCGGGACAATGCACCGCTGAAATGCTAGCTACGCACTTTGATAATCGACTCAGGTGGCACAAGTTAACAAACTACATGGTAGGTCTATTTGGATTTTTTTACAAAGGGAAGGAAGCACACATTTTTAAAATATGAGTGGTGAATGGCAATTATAAGGAAATGCGAGCTTTCCATGTGATTGGTTAAATTTTTCAAGTTTCAAGTTAAAAAGTTAAAGTTCTGTAAAAAATTGAAGACCACAAAGAAAAAATTATCAGTCCAAATTCAGCATTTTTGTGTATAATATATATTATAATAATCTATATCATAATATTATATTTTATTATAATATTTTATATATTTTATATTTTTTGCATATTTTTTCAGTGCTTTGTTTCTAAGATCGTTTTGAATTTTTAAATTTTTAAACCAAAGATGATTCTGGGTAAGGATTCTGGGTTACACATTGCAATAAGGGTACAAATCATATGCTTTAGTAATGCTTCACCCTGATGAATTAATGCATGAAATCATACAGGATGTATCATGAATTCCAGTTGCTCACCATTGACAAATGATCAAGTTACTATGGCTTTATCTGATTTCTCCGCACTTAATAGATCAGCAGCTGAGGAATGTTAATTCACAGTTTCCTCATACATTAATTCATATTCAACCAAATTAGCAAGATTCCTCTTGTATGAAAGTTTATTTCAGGATGATGCATTTACCCAGCCTCTCTGAGAAAACTTTGCTTTCTATGAGAATAGACCATTTTTGCGCATTTACATCATTGGTGGAACATAGGTTGTTTTTCGTTAAAATGTTTTTGTGCTGTTGAACACTGTGTTACACACGTCACATTGTGGCGCGAATAATTTGACAACATTTTGAGTGCAGCAGAGAAGTAATTTGAGTATCACTGCAAAATAATTAATTTTAAATTGTATTTGTAAAGTTGAAAGCAGTGGAGCATAGTACGGTCAAGAAAGATGCTCCAAGATCAAAATCATCTAGCAGGTACAAATTCATAAATTAGAGGTTCGTCATGACTTAATCATTAATTTCACATGTGGCTCAAATGCTTTGTGACCCCCCCCCAAATTAAGTCTTGGCATGGTTCTCATTTGCACACGATTACTTGTTCACTTTCACTTATATTCAAGAGTGTCGACTTCACTGAGGCCCAAGCCTTAAATGGAGAACGGACTCTGATACGCGCTACAGATTCACACTTTGAAAGACAATGTGCTCAAAACAGGCCAACTTTAATTTCTCTGAGGGTCCATCTGGTATGTAAACCCCTAAAAATACAAACTGACCTTTGCTATGATTTTTTTATTTTTATGATAATTCTTTTTGGAAAATAATCTGTTGAATTTTTTTTAAAAAGAAAGGCTTACCATAAATATTATAAACAAAAATATTTTCTTATTTCTGAGATATACAGATATGCAATGATGATTTCTGGGTAATATTTATGCTGTTGTCCAGTGTAAAGTAAAGTGTCTAGTTGATCATATAATATAAAGACAATACAATATCACTAGTTCGGGTGCAAAGTCTGAATGTCAAGACCGACAAACTGGGCGCATCTGCCAGCTGCCTGTGCCGTCATATCTTTCAAATGTGAAAGCAGCAGTAAGGAAAGGCAAGAGAGAAAGGTTCAGGAGGAGAAGGCAGCAAGCTCCCAAAATTAGGTTCCCTTCGGCTCTTTGACAAACAAACACCAGCCCATGGGTAACCCTGCTTCTGGAGCAATGTAGCAGTTCGGCATGAGGGCAAAGCTGCTGTGTGTGCCGCCATCCCAAACCATACATTGTTATTTTTTAAATTTATTTATTGCATTACATGATTAATTATTTCGCAACCTTGAGCAAATTACTATATTGCTGTTTTTGAGATACTGTACAGATGATTTACACCACGACACGTGCTTATAGAGCAATAGAGCTTTCAACAACAAGAACATGTCGGCTACAGTTCATTCATGTTTCACCCAGTATTTCGTAAGTGTGTTAAAAATACCATAGAGTTTATTTTCATTGAAACGTGAAACTACTTTATCAGAGCAACTGAGAAAATTTATCCTGAAAAAAAAAAAAACAAAACTTTTATGTAAGAAGACCTTGTCTAATTTGGTCGCTCAATGTATTGATGCATGAAGTAACAGTGAATTAAAAAAACAGTGAATTATGACTTCAGCATATGATTTGTACCATCATTGTCACGTATGCTCAAATTCCATTTAAAATTGATTATACATGAAACAGAATACAGGAATACAGCCTGGATGGCATCTTAACCATTTAATAGGTTAATCAAAGCACAATAGTGCCTAATTACTTTGAAACGTCAAAAACCAAAGTATCCAAGTAAAATAAACTCAATCTGTATTGTTAAAGTGAATGGGACAGGAGGAGTGAGGAGCACCGTCACTAGTATGTCAACCGGTTTCGTTTAATATGACACATTGTGATTCTAAATATATTGCTTAGCCAATCAGGATGTTCTTCACTCCTACAGTTTCATTTAAAGCAATGCTTTGGCCTTGACAGTGGGAGTATGTGAATCCTAATCATGATACCATCTCAGCTAGCACGGGTGTGTCAGCAGAGACAGCACAACTGTCGCTTTGGTTCACATAGAGTTCCATCGCGTTTCAACCTCTAGCCATCTGCCTGCAACCAATATTGATTTAAATGCATTCCACTAGCAAAGGCACTGCATAGCACAGTTGTAGTACATTAGTCAATCACAAAAGAAAGGACTTTTTTCCCTGATGAGTACTTCAGCATTGCTGTGATAGTGGAGGTGTGGAAGCCCCAGAATTATAAGGGCTGTACAAGCATTAAATATTAAAATAGGAAGTATGTTTCCCATATTAATTTTCTGCAGTTGACGTTGTATGGAAGATTTCAGACAGCACAATTCCTTGTTTTTTTTGTTGTTTTTTTTTCATTCAGATGTTATAAAGCTCTAATTGCATGCTCTTAACAAACAAGCTGCTCTATTAAAGGGTGTGTGAAATATGAATAAAGCACTACGGACATATTCAATTACAATGCTCATTCAGCAATGACACATGAGCCTTTGAATTATACTTGGACATATAAATTGTGTGATCCTTTCACAGCTCACATCTAGAATAGTCTTTAAATATTAAAAGCAAAGGCAAGGAGAAAAGTGGACACTGGATTACAAAACTGCAACTCAGCAATTTTAACGGTAAATCCAGCAACCTTACACAGGTTTCAAATTCATTGACATTTCCGAGGCTCTACGCGGCTGTCTAAAATCTCTACCACCACTCTCCGTTTCTTCACTGATGTGTAGTATACTGGGGTGGAGTGCTGTGAGAAGTAGCTGAGTGACAGACCCACCATTAACAGTGAATAATCAGTGCAGATGAGCTGTTAGTCTTAACCCTTTCAATGATGTAAGATATCAAAATCAGACACTGTTGAAAACCTATCATGTGGCAACTTGTTTAAAAGAGCTCCAAACAAGCTGCCACATGATAGGTTTTCAACAGCACAGGATAACTACATTTTTAATTCCTTGAAAATGTATTCGGCCCTCAAAGGGTTCATCATTGAAATATTTTCATGGAGTCATCAAGCCAGAAAATACCACACTTTCTAAAAGCATGTTTTACCTCGTTTCTCTCCCTTTGAGGCCTATATCATATCACTCATTGCCATATTACTCTGAATCTTGTGATCCGTATTCAGGCCTAACTGCATCCTATTTGGCCCTGAGCTAAATACTTACTGCATACTGCAATAGGACAGCCTCTAGGAAAGATGTGCTTTTTAATTGCAGTCATATAGATGCAGATGACTCATACTAAAAAGTGCTGACCGCAGATCCTATTTGTGTGCTTTTCTGTGGGGTGTCTTCACTATATTCTCCAAGCCAAAATCCTTTGCACTGATTCTGGTCAGAGGCGCATGTGAACCTGATCATCAACCATGATTTCCATGCCCTGCTCCATGTACTTCATAAGAATTTGTTTGTAATCGCTAAAATAACAGTCAGGCCACAAAGACTTAATAAAATGGCAGGGGAGTATTGATCTTTCTGGAGAGAGCATACTATTGACAATCTGCTGGAGTAAATTCATCTAAAAGTGCTCAATAGACAAGGCTGATTCAAACTACCCTCACAAAGCAAATCTTAATCAACCTGTCCATAAGCTGTACCACGGACTATATGCCAAATAAAAAACAAATGTTTTTCCCACCCAGCAATATGTCTTGCATTCTAGTTCTACAGGTGTATGGCTTTGATTTAAGTCCTTTAATCTCTGTACTTTGGGCAGTGCAATACAAAAATAGCTACTTAGGCAATGTACATGCATTGACTTTTGCCCTCATGCCATGTTTGGCCATCATCATACCAAAAATAAATAAATAAATCAACACAATGGAACAAATGCCTTTTTTCCACTTTGGATTTCTAGGCTGCGAGTTGTCTTTCATGGTGCTTGCGTAGATGAGCGGTGAAGTGATGGTGCAGAGTGTCAGGTGTGGTGCCATCAGATATCGTTCGATGCAATGATGCAAACGCTCCGCGTAACTGTATCCCTGACCCCCTCACACCAGATCCATTATTAATGAGCAGTCCCCGCCCTTGCCCAGCTCCAACAACTGCTCCCCGTTTCCATTCGTCCACCCGAAACAAACAGCCAGGCCTCTGTGAATGGAACGTCACCAAGGGCTTCAGCGGATAGTCAATTATTCATAGCCGAAGGCACAGCTGTGTCCTGAGGAGTTCATGAATTATGAGGTAAAGCACTATCCCTGTTTCAGTGGGTTTTTTTGTAAACCCAAATTTTTTCCCTCACATTCCCCCACTCACCCCACTCAAGGAAAATACATAAAAATGGATCGCTTCCTTTCCTCTCCCCGCCAAAGCTGACACAAACCATGAGGTCAGCTGGAGTCCTCCTTAAAACAGGCCACAAATAACAGGGCAGTGGAGGTGGCTTAGGTTTCACTGCCTGCCTTTGCTGAATTTTTCCACTCTTAATTTTTCAGGATGCCCCATAAGTGCTCCCAATCTGGAGCAGAAGTCTCTCCTCTGGTTCTGATGTTGAGGTTTGTGCAGTCTACTTGGCTGGTGGCTCCAAAACCTCTCTTCTGCCCCCAAACCCCCAGTCTGCTCCAGGTATTGATAAGGTCTTGACAAGCTGGTACATATGTTTAATGTGGAACACATCACCTGGATTTGTCTGGCAGTCCCAGACGAGAAGTTAAGGAACCATTGTACGAAGCTAACTTGTCGTTGTTTCTCCAGAGTGCCTCCACAGTTCACTGGTGAAAGATGGGGCTGATACTGAGACAATCCTTTCAAAAGTTGCTCCATAATGTGCCTTTTACAGCTTGAGCTTATATTCTTTTATTTATTCTAAAAACTGAGAGGATTTTTATTCCTAAAAATGGGTTCTGTCCCACTGGGACACTGCAATATCACCTACTTCCTGCTGAGTGCAGTAAACACGCCGGGGTCTCTTTTATTTTCCACAGTTAACTTTGCTAAGGTCGAATACATAGAGGATCTTCAATGTGCGGGACCCAGATATCAAATTTAAGAAAGGAAAGTAGTAATTTTCATGTATTCCAATTTTCATTTATTCTGAGCCTTCGGCAAGGAATAAATGAAAATTCCTACTTGAGTTTCAGAAATTTGACATCTTGGGCTGACAAATTTAAGATCCTATTTACCCCAGTAATGTCAGCGTTGTATTCTTTGTAAAATGGAAAAATAGCCTTAATGTTACCTTCCGTTTGGCAGTCTATTCAAGTCAATGGGATGAAAAATTTGTGAGATAGCATGCTAACACTTTTCACTGTTGATAAATTCAAGTGTCTATGACAATAGTTACATGAATAACTTAATACTTTGCCGGCCAAATGCGCTAGCATGTAAACTAACGATTTATTCATCCCATTGACTTGAATAAACTGTCAACTAGAAGCTAACACCAGCCATGATGAACAGTTACCAACAGAATTGGTAGAGTTACCTTTGCCAACATATTAGTTGACGTTTGTCAATGAACAGAATCTGACCAATCGCAATGCTGTAAAGCTGTATCTCATGGGCTGCATCACACCGATTTTTAATCACTTATGGGATAAATTACAAGATTGTCAAATAAATAAATGATCAAGCCAAGCAATTATAAAGTTCTTTGGCCTCTTATGCAGTTTAGGATTTGATCTGAAGAACAGAAAATGTTGCATAGATTATATTTTTCAAATCTAATATTACCCAAATTCAACTTAATCCTGAGCTACAATAACTTAATACACATATTATACATATTTCAGTGAGGCCAAACAAGAGATTCTTTGGTGTCAGTAGAATGAAAAACAGAAAGCAGCATTCTTGCATAGCCATTACATTGATTTGCACCACCTTCTCGAACTGCTCACAAAAATCTGATAGGCTTTTTAAAATGTTGTAGCTTTGCTCACATTTTTGCTCCCTACTTTTGAAGGGTCTTCCCCATTGAGAAGAATGCATTCAGTACGCCAACCCACTGACTTCCCTGAAATTGCAAACAGGAACATTGGGGGCAGGGGGGCAGGGAGGAGGACCATAAAGTACTTGATAAGATATGAGGTATGGATTGTGAGTTGTCTCTGGGCTGATCACATTCTACCCACAGATCTATAAGTTGGAATGGATGTGAAACGTTCCTACAGAATGAAACACAATGATCAATAATGATCAGTGTATTTCAATCACCAAGCTGGAAGAGTACTGAAAGGTATAACCGACTCAAGGGTGCAGTGGACTGGAGCTTTGTATACACCATTAAATATTGACCCAGCAATCCATCGCTCCTTACCTGAAAAACAACAATTATGTGCTTTTACTCAACTTTTTTTTTTTAGTGAGCTTAAGATGGAGGCAGCTTTTTAAAAGCGCTGAGAATTCACAGTTCTTATACACAGAGTAACTTCTGGGTTGTGCAATGACCATTTAACTGCAGATGCCTCCCTTGAGACACAGATCTTCAATTTATAATGAGTTTTTGTAACACAGGCCCAAACAATCTTTGTTCAAATGCTGTACTACACCAGGAATTCAGACAAATGTATTCTTAAGCCATATACTGAATTATTACATATTGGAATATGTAATGGAGCCTTTGCCAAAGAAGGGATTTCACACAAGTCGGATCAGCTGCAATTAAACCCTGAATAAGTGATGTCATGAACTGCGTAGAGACCGCAAAGACTGAACCTATTGCAGGACTGATGAAGAGCTCCCAGGGTGTATTTAATGAGCAGGATGAGGAAAAATGGAAGAAGGCTCGGAGAAGCTGCTGTACCCAATAATTTGCTCATCAATTATTTACTCTCTAATCTAGCTCATTAGAAGAGACACCTGGGAGAAGAAAAAAAAAATTTGAGTGGGAGGTTAGAGTCCCCGACTAGTAAGATGATGCAGCCCTGACTGGGACAAAAATGGGAAATCTATGGCAAATATGCTAGGTATTGAGTGACTACAGCCGATCACACTAAGGGAATAACCAGCCAATCAATTACCAGGAACAACTCACAATACTGCAGGAACAGGGGAAATACCAATTAAAAAGACACAAAAGTTGTGACAGTACACCGCCACGGAGGGCACCACGTGGCAACCCAAACAAAGGAGGACAATACAGACGTTGAGGAATACAATTTTATTCAAAATTTTTAAAAATAAGCTTCTCACAGAACAGGGCCCTAAGCCCCAAGGAGCAAGCCAGAAGGCTACAGTGGTAAAGTAAAACTCCCCAATGGGAAGAAACCTTGGACATTACCCTGCTCCTAAAATGGGAGGATTGAACTGCCTAAAGCTGGCCCCGTAGTGATAAGGAGAGGAGGAAGAAGGGGCAGTAATATGCCTACAGGACTAGAAGGGGGCAGCGGAGTGGCCACGATATGAGGAAGAGACTTGTGGCACTGGGTGAGCAGATACCCAGCTGCTGGCCTAACATCTACAAGGTATCTCCCAGGACAGGATCTGTCATGGTTTGGGAGCTTTGAGAGCTCTGTTTTTTACTCTCGTCCGGGACGATATCGTTTAGCTCCCTATCGGATTCCTGGGCCAGCTGGTAGTAATTGGGGGCGTTTCCTGGACTCTATTTAAGCTCCAGTTTTGCCTCGCGTTCCTTGCTAGAGTGTCGGTGCATCTTTGGCGCTTTAGCCGGTAAGGTCTCTTGAGAGATTATTGTTAAGGACTAAGCTGCATTGCAGGATCAGTGTTAGTGAGTAAGGGAATCTTTGATTTATTTCCTTTTCTTTTGTTTGCCTTGAGCTTGCTTGTTTCCTACCACGGATGGCGTCTGGTCCGTTGGTAGCGCGAGCCTCATTATTTCTATGTTTTTATTCTCTCTACACGCTGTGATATTTGCCTTTTTATATTTGGCCGCTGCTCTTGACGTCCACCTCCAACAGTTATCACATGATCAGGCAGTGGAGACCCAGTAATGCTGGACAGTAGGGTAACCTTGCAGCACTAGGCAAGCAAATGCCCTGTAACACTGGAAGAGCAGCTGGGCAGCCCCCAGGTCAGGGGCAAACAACAAAAATCTGGTAATGTTTGGCAAGCAAATCAGAAACCAAAAACAAAGGAGAAGCAGGGTCTCCAAAATAAAAAAAATATAAAAAAACAAAAAGAAATACTGGTCCACTGGTGTTATGATTCTGCTTTGTGTGTGTTGTCTTCTGCTTATGCCTTACTTTCGTTTTATTTTTCAGCTTTCATTTCGGCCGTCTGATGATCCACTCTCTCTCTGCCAAACTCCAGCCTTCAGCATGCCTGCCTCGTTGTCCCCTCACGTTTCCTCTTTCGGTTTCGGCTCTGGTATTTCATTCATTGCTTCCACCTGTGTTTAATGCTGGGTCTCGCGAAACTCTGAGTGAATGCGTTCTCTGATAGGCTAATTTCTAACCCGTACTAACCAGCGCTTATTTGAGGGTGATAGTAAGTATTTCGTCGAGTAGTATTAACCTTAATTAACTCATCAGCGAGTGCATGTGTTCTGAGCTTTAGTATTTCTGCCTAAGCTTTCCCTGATTAAATGCGTTTTAAAGCTGTGCTTTACTTCGCCTCTCTCGTGGTGCTTTTTACTCGTCATCTAAACTGTCTTATTTGATGGTCTCAGCGTCTTGTCTCGAGTCATTATTGTTAACCCGGTTCTCGTGTAATTGTTTATTAATCCCATGTGTTTCTGTTTCCAGTCGAGATTGCATTCCGAGTCCCCGCCTCCTCACGTGACTATTTATGTGGCAGAGAAGGGAGAGGCTATCAGACGGAACCTTGAATAGACTCAGATCTGCATGGTGAAATCTCAGCTTCTTGTACCTTCCGAGTATTTCCTTTGTATGATTCCCGAGTCTTGTATTTTGCTGCGCCTACGTCTTGTCTTCCCCTTGTTTAAGTCTCCCAGAGTTAAGTCTCTTAAGTGTCCGTCAGCCTAGTTTGGTCCAGGTTTTGTTTTTTTAGTTTAGCCACTCTTGGAGTGAGTATTCCCCCTGCCTTGGGCAGTGTACCTTAGTTTTCCCATTTGTTCAGTGCATGTGCACGGTGCCTTATTTCTGGCGTGTCTGCTAATTTTCTCCTAGTGTTTTGTGTTCAATAAACATTTCCCCTGTTCCCCTGACCTATCCTTACAACTGGCTCCTTTGTTGGCTGGATCCTGTTACGAACTGGACAGAGGGGAAGCCAACTGCAGGATCAATGATGATCCACTAGGGCATATTTATAATGAGGGGGAAATGGAGGAAGTCATGGAGAACTTGCTGTACCTAATAACTTGCTCACTGGAAACAATTCCAAAGAGAACCCCCAGAATATGTAAAAGGTTAGAGTAAAAGGTTAGAGTTGCCCCTACAGTAAGATGATCCCACAAGCTATATACAAGCACAACCAGTGCTACAGCTTATCGTACTAAGGGAATAATGAGCCAATCAATCAACCACTAGGAACATCCTGCAAGATTGCTGGAACAGGAAAAAAACCAATTAAGCAGACAAGCGGGTTGTGACACCTTATTAGGTCAATAAAATAAGTTACTGTACGCAAAGGTTTTCAGAGATCTGTGTTTCAACCATGACGGATCACGTATTTTCATTTTGGAGTTAGCTAGAATTCCAGAAAAGTTCAAATGTTGTACCCTCTGATATAATGTGAAAGTCACACCTCATCAATCTCTGAGGCATACATTAATATTACAGCAATTTTGTGTGAGAGATGCTTTCAACCTGTATCACCCTTTTTTAAAGGAGCTTATGCTGCAAATCAGTGACAGCTCCAGTCAGAGCCGCCTCATTGTATTTACTCTATTCTGTCAGGCATTATTTGTAGGCCAGCAGCACATAAAATGTTTCTGCCAAAAGTAAACAATACAGAGTATCCAGATAAGATAACTTCTAAGCAGTATGCCCCGACCTGCTCAAAATGCAAGACTCCAAGGCTGGCGAGGATGCATTTGCTATATCCCTGATCACTCCAGCACTAAGTAATTTCCCACTTGGTTTTCTTTACTCAATCCTATCAAAAAACCACAGGATCTGTTGCAAATAGAAGGTTCTGTTTTCCCATAAGACATTACCTTTACAAAGACTGCAATACGGGTTATGACGACATCCTTCAGCAACACTTTAACTCTTTGTGCAGTGCAGACATACATGGGGGGTGGACAAAAGAATGGTAGCACCTCTAAAAAAAACAGCTTTTGCTTCTAATGTGGCTAAACGGCAATTAGAAAAGGAATTGACACTGCTGTTTGCTGTTAATTTCCAAAATGATTGAATGTGCGTGTCTGCTTGAAATTGGGCCAACCAGCAACCTTTGCCTGGTACTTTGCTGTGAAAAATTAGTCATAATAATAATAATAATAATAATGCATCAATTTTATATAGCGCTTTTCTGCTTTCTGGGCACTCAAAGACGCTTCACAAAGATACATTATTCATTCACTCACACACTCATGGTAGTAGACTACGTTTTGTAGCCACAGCTGCCTTGGGGCAGGCTGACGGAAGCGTGGCTGCCAGTATGCGCCTACGGCCCCTCCGACCACCACCAAACATTCACACACAGCCATACAGGAGTGTTCCTATATAGTAGCCCCCTTCCCAATTTTTTCTATTTTGGCTTATTTGTCAGATTCAAATGTTTGAGATCTTTAATTTTACCGTAAAATAAAGACAACATAAGCAAACAAAAAATGCTGCATTTACATGATAATCTCTTAAAGAGTTATTCAAAAGCTATATCACCAATGTGAAAATTTAATTGCACCTAGCCTATCAATAGGTTGTGCTACACTTGGAAGCAACTTATTGCAATCCAATGTAATTGTCAGTAATTGACAATGAGCCTTTTACCTCACTTTGAAGGAATTCTGGCCCACTCTTTTTGCAGAATTGTTTTAATTCAGCCATATCAGAGGGTGTTTGCCACAACAAGTCCAAACATGGCAATTGGATTCAAGTCAAGACTTTGATTTACCACTCCAAAACCTTCATTTTGTTTGTTTTCAGCCATTCAGAAGTGAACTTGTTTGTGTGATTTATATCATTGTCCTACTACATAACCCAACAGTGCTTGAACTTCAGGTCATGAACTGATGGCCAGATATTCTCCCGGATTTTCTGGTAGAGAGCAGAATTCATGGTTCTCTCCCTTACATCAAGTTGCCCTGGTCCTAAAGCAGCCCCAGACCAGCCCCATCTGTTTTTGAATTTTCCCTTATGAAAATATCCTACAGTTATTTCTCAGTAATACTATAGTATTAATGGCATAACTATAGTATTACTATAGTTTTATATAATTGGTGTAATAATAGAGCCATCACCTTATAACTGTAGTATTACCACAGTCAACAGTACCATGATATTACTGAAGTCCACATAACCGCATTGCTGTAGTTTGAATATCTATCACTATAGAAATACTACACTATGGTGTCAAAAATACCATCCATTTACTATAGGATAACTATAGCATGGAACTATAGCGATTTTTCATGAGAGTATATAGACTGTAACATCATGTGCTGCTTTTGGCTACTTTACATTACCAGTTAGGTTCTTTTTAAGTGATGTTTGAATAGCTTCAACAGGGCTTGTGGGTGTGTTTTGTAAACTTGAATCCAATCATCAGATACATTGGTTTAAATGGGTAATTTAGTGACTAAGGGGGCAATTACTTTTTCAGATAGGACCAGGTGGGTTGGATAGCTTCTTTCTTCAATAAATAAAATCATCATTTAAAAACATTTTGCGTTTACTCAGGTTATCTTCGTCTCATATTAAAATGATTTTGATGACCTGAAACATTGAAGTTTGACAATTATGCAAAAACAGAAGATATCAGGAGAGGATCACATATCTTTTCACAGCAATATAAGTTTCCAAAGCAAGATTAGAGAGCTAGCAGCAATAGGGCAAAGTAGTTCATAACCAAATTTCAGGAATGTCAGTCATGAGGTGTCTCAGAACCGTTCTCCGCGTCAAGTGGCAAGACAAGGTATCTGACACTGAAGTGCTCCAGCGTGCTGGGTAGGAGAGCATTCACACCATCTTACTGCGCTCCCAGCTCCGATGGGCCGGCCATATCCATCGCATGGATGACTGCCGCCTCCCAAAGAGACTCTTGTACGGGGAGCTTTCCTCTGGCAAGCGACAACTCGGCAGACCCAAGAAGCGGTACAAAGACACGCTGAAGGAGGCCCTCAAGCAGTGCAAAATTCCCCATTCCACCTGGGAAGAGACCGCCGAAGAACATTCCACCTGGCGCCCTCTTGTGAGTTCGGGCGCTGCAAACTTCGAGGAGCAGCATATCAAGGCCAAAGAGCAGAAGCGCCAGCGAAGAAAAGACCGCGAGAACTCCACCACCCAGCCTGGCTCAGCCCCTAGTTTTCCCTGCCCCCACTGCAATGGACTATTTCGAGCGAAGATTGGCCTGATCAGCCACCTCCGCACCCACCCCAACCTAGTGTGATCATGGTCATCTTCGCCTGCGAAGGACGAACATCACAGCTCTAAAAATCACCACAGCTTTGAATCTATCTATATCTAAAACAGCCTCAACAAAAACACAACGTTATGAGCTTCACAAACGCTGGTGTTTACGGCAGTGTTTCTGTTGTTTAAAAAAAAGTCCTGCCGTGTTTAATGCATGCCCCTATTCCTTCACAGTCCACTACTGATTCTAGTGCCAAAACTGAGCCTTCTGTTGTTAGGCTCAGCCAAGCCCACCCACAGATCAGGAAATTCTGTCTTCATGGCTTCACAACCAAGCTGAGGGACCTTCCCCAATTTACTTATACTGTTTTATAACCCTGTTAGAATATGGAAAATGTGAAATACTGGGAAATAAATTAACCCTCTGAAGACAAACTGCACCTGCTCTTACTCAGCTGCAGAGTTGCGTTGTTATAATGTTTAAGTTCTCGTCTTTGCAAGGCCATTGGCTGACTATGACTGCAAGCACACCTCACCAAGAAACAACGAGACCTGTCAGGTGCATGGTCTACCAACAGTGTTCGTTGATTTACGGCTATATTAGTCTGCTGCCATATGCCAGACATCAGCAAGATACTGGTTGATCACCAGTCTTCACTGGTTAGTTACTTTAGTATGAAGTTGCCTGATGAGCCTAAAACTGCCCCAAGATGGTGAGAGGTTAGATTACCTGCAACGATGCTAGCATGCTAATTTGAATAGCTCAGTGGAACTGGGGAGAAAAATAGAAAAAAAAACAGTGAGTTTTAGCTCCTGTTCATTCTGAAAATCAGGTCATTAATGGTCATAAGACCATAATTTCCGGTACTTACTGAGCAGGAAACAATTAGTCTTGCATCAGTTCTTCAAAGCCATTTTCTCTGAGGTCAGTACTGGCCAAGAGCAAGATTGCCGAGAAGCAGCAATTTTGAAACACTTTGTTAAGACCATTCTGACTTCTACCAGCAGTCAAGTGAAATTTCAAACTGAATAGAATCCAAACATTTTTCACAAGATTTATTTATTTTAACCTTAAATATTCTGTACAGGCCTGCCATGAAAAGCTGACCTGCAGTAACTATATATATATTTAGACAGTGGCATTTGAATTGTATTTCTTTTTTAACTTTTGTGAATAAATATGAAAAAAATGACTGTATTCCTCATACCAGGACTTTCATAAATTAAATAATGGCTGGTAGCAATGATAAGATATTTAAAAATATAATAAATGAATGAGAATCACAACATAATGTCAAATCATGTTTTTGTTTGGCACCACTGTTTTCATATTGATGTTACTGTTTGTAAATATCAACACTGGGAGCTGAAGTATATGCTCTCACTGAGGAAGATTTATTTATACAACATAGCATATACAGTAAGTCATATTTTTTTCAAATCGTATATTTTCATTGGTGGCAAAAGGAAAATAATGAAGATCAAAAGCTGGCAGTCACTCAATTTCCTTCCTTCTCTCAGTAATGAAATACAACAGTAGATTATTAGGGTCTCATTAAATATGAATTGAATTAATTTGAGCAAATTGCCGTGGATTTATGGAAGGAAATCAAAGATGGGCTACTGAATAAATGAAGACCCATTTATGCTACGGAAATGTTTGTACAATTCTTACCAAACACAACAGAGAAAAAGAATATCCAAATTATTGATTTAGTGCCAGTCCGTACATTTAAAAGGTGTTTTAATCCAGTCACCAACATGAGGAAACCAGAAAAACAGATAATTTCTTGACTTGGTAATTCAGTACTTGATAATCTTTGTATGCCACTGATTGCAGCTAAGGGTCATAACACATGAAATCAATCAATTTTCAGACGTGTTCCATAAGCATAGTCATGAATTTTCTTCAAACTTTAATAGAATGTGGCTTTGGGTGCCAAATGAAAAACTACCAAGTTTTGGCTCAATCGGGTCTCTAGTTTAGATTTTCTTGTCTTGACCATTACTAATAGCTGATACTACCAAAAATCCACAAATGTCATCAGATGAATGTGAAAATGGTAGCCTTAACTGTGTATGTTTTGATACCGGTTTGTTAAAGTAGCATTTTTGAGAGCCTGTAAAACCACAATAAAAGGGTTAAAACTGACTTGATTGGCAATAAAGGGTAGTACGTTGCATAAAGAACAAGTCCTGAACAAGATGTGTTTGTGAAACACTGATGCCCCCATTCATAACATGCACATGCTACCCATTAAAGGCCTATCATGAGTCAATCAAAGGTTAAAGGTCAAAGTCACAAGGTCAACATTCATTACCTCATCAGAAAGGCCTTATCCTAAGGAATACATATGCCAGGAATCAAATGCCTATTACTAGCCAATGAGAAGTTATTGCCCATGTTAAAGTTTTTGTCACCAAACGTCATGCTCCAAGGTCAAGGTCAGAAGGTCAAAAGTCATGACCCCATGTGAAATGCCTTCTCACAAGCAATGCATATGCCAAGTATCGAAGTCCTATCATGAGCCGATCAAAAGTTATAGCCATCGCAAAGTGCGGACAGACAGACAGACAGACAGGTGAAAAACTATATGCCCCCGAAACTTCCTTTACGGGGGTATAAAAAATCATGGAATTGGCTTAATTACCGCCAGAGTTACAGCCTATTGAAAATGGAAAAAATGCTAATTTCACCAAGCAGGGTGCCATGCCCTTTTTTGACCCCCCAGAAATGTAAAAATAGTGGGTCGACTGAGCTAAAACTTGGTATGTCCTCATTTGGCACCAAAAGCAACATTATATTAATGTTTGAAGAAAATCCATGACTATGCCCATGAGAGCCCTGGTTGATTTCATGTGGAATGACCCCCTAAGAGAACCATCATCATCAGCCTTGACTGCAAGAATAGGTTGCTACATTTACAGAGATTCTACAATGACATAAAATCCTGCCTCTGCTGGGAACCTCATCTTTTCAACAAGCTGAGTTCACGCTGGACTGCCGAACGAACCATTTCACCTCTAGCCTAATCCACCGGATCAACGGAAGATGAGTCAAACTACAAAGTTTTTCTCATACACTCTGATTTGGAGAACATATACAATCAGCAATTATAGTGAAACGAAAGCCAGCTGTCAACCATGAACGGTAGAGCTCCACAACCTCAGCCATTTGTGGGAAATGTGCACTAACTGCTCCAGTTGCAACTTTCTCAATTCAGCAGTAGAAGTCAACAGCTATTTTTATGGTTGCATTTCTATCATAATGCTTGATGTAGGCAGAGTGGGGTGTGCAGGATGCTGCTTTGGTGCAGTGCATTAGCGAAGAACACTGCATGGGAATGATGCCCTGCAGCAGGCAGTTGGATGATTCCCAGTCTTTCTTAGCACAAGCCATGTACCAATAAGTCTTTTTTTGTTCATTGTGTGTAAAAAAAGCTAACTTGATGTGTTAATTTGCTTAATCAACATATATTCTGGTGAATGCAAGCATAAATTCTGCATTCCACTGCATCAAAATTTCACATTTCTGGAGGTGACTAATGCTGTAATGCACCAATGGGCTGTCCATTTGAAGGGTCACGCTGCAATTAATGAACAGCATAGTATGCGCTAATTTTATCTAGCCTTTTCAGTGTCTTTGTTGTGTATGCCTGTGGCAGAAAAGTATCTTAAAGACACTAAATAATAAGACAAGGCCATTTCTTTTATCCATTTAAGGACCCCATTACAGGCCCTGTTTCACAGCTCCTGGTCTCTTAAAAAAGTGCAATCAGATGTGATTTCATATCACTGGTGCTGAACAAATTTCAGTTTTCAGATGGGCTTTTCCTAAGCTTATTTATGAATTCACTATTCAGCCAACAGAATACCTTCCCTCAATTCAATCATTTCCTTCATGGTATAACATAGGGAACTTTTTAATACAGCTTGCTCTTAATTAGCCTAGCAACTGTCCCCAGGCCTTGCTAATTTGAAGTTCTGATGAGGATGAATGCTCTTTGCTAATTTTGTTACCCTGTCAGATGAATTGAAAGACTTTTTGTAATTTAGTTCATATCGCTATGCAGTACATTTCCTTTTGAATTACTGTAATCCAAAATCCATTAGCCCTCAAGTACAATTATGCTGCTATCCATTTCCTAAAGAGTTTTACCAAAAAAATAATGAAAAGAACCTTATTACAGCTGTAAGCTGAATTATTTTGTTAAAATAATTTTGTAAGCATTTCAAATGGGTGAAATGATAGATTATTGAATACATTCACACTGTGCTTTACTAGATTATGAATTTCATTAATTGATTAAGAGAGAAACAACCACTCAACTGAATATTCCAACTAAGATCATATAGGCTGAGAAACTGTGTTTTGGACCCTACCAGCAAATCATAGCTGGTCTGTTACTGGTCAACGCTGGTCTATTGCTGGGCAAAGCCAGTCAAAGATGGTTAAGCTGGTTGAGTAAACTAGTGTAAAACCGGTGTACTATCTGATTACAGCTGGCTGACCATGTTAATATTTAAAACACATCTTAGACCATCTTGATAATGTTAGGCTGGCTTAAATGGAGAATTTCAGCGGGGCAATCACTTCCACAGGTGCTAATTAATGTCCTCTTACATTTTCCCAAGTGATGTCTGATTAGTATTTACTCAATGCACAAATCCCATTTAAATGAAGAATATAAAAAATATTTTCTCAAAAACAATCACTGGATCATTTAAAACCAAAAATTTCAAACTAGACGAAGACTACACAGTTATATCTCAAAATGAATACCTACTGCATGGCTAATCTTACCCAACATAATCAATACTGCAATCCCTTCCAAAACAACACTCGACGTTAGAAGATGTGGAGACGGAATTAACACCATCCCAAAAATCAGTTTTTTGAGACCGCAACAATAGCAAACACATTTTGATCAATTAGGATAAGAAGCTGACTGCGATAATACCAGCCGTTCATTTGTTCAGTATTCCGCACTGCGGTGTAAATTAGTGGAAACTGATGGAACAGAAAAAGCATGCTTGCCTTCAGTTTCTGAACAGTCTTAGACTCTTCCTCCCTGCACCACACCGTCACCCCTCCCTTGTTGTATCTGGCGGTCCATCCGTCCTGGCTTTCGCACTGTTCTTTGAAAGAGGTGAAATCAGAATCGTCCGGAATCTGGACCGGCATTTTCTTCTCGCGGTGCCACTCTCAGCAGTTCAAATGCAGCGGTCAATGAGAGGGATTGTTTTAGTAAACAGCAGAGGAAACCGCAATCTTCTCGTTAATCTATTGTCTCGATATCAGACCTTTCCTCTAGCGATTGATTATTTTATTATCAGGCACTGAATGGATGAAGGCTTCGGCTCAACGAAGAAGCAAAAAAAAAAAAAAAAAAGGTTTTCAATTTTTAAAAAAGCTGAGAAAAACGTCAGCTTGTACCCAAGTTGTATAATGTATCCAATTGCCTAACGCTCCAACTGAATTAAAGTCGTCTGCGCGTCTTTTGCTCTTTGATGCAGTAACTTTGGTCAGTGCTAATACAGTAATATTGCGGACCGTTTTTCTTGGTTCTAAACCGTAGCTTGCTGGTGACTTCCGAGTTGTAGAGCTCTGTTCTGACATTCGTCACATGCACTGGAGAACAATATATAGGTTACGCGTCACGTTACCGTTATCCCGGTTGCTCAGGTGAGGTTAACTACGTGTGCACGACGTCGCATCTACTCAGACTGAATGATGGGCACATATCGGGTGTCATGTTCGGTCTGTTGCCGTAGATTTTCTTTCTTTAGTAATTTTGTTTGGCTTCCATTGTGCCTGAATGGAATATGAGTACACCTCTCAGATTACCCCATGGGTTTGCTGACTACCGCTCATCTTTTGTTATAATCCCACTTCATCGTTGTCTGCCTTCTCTCTCTCTCTCTCTCTCTCTCTCTCTTTCTCTCTCTCTCATTATTCAGAAAATCAACTGATACATCTCAAAATTGCTTAATTTTTGCATTCAATGCGAAATAAGGATTCAGTAAGAATAGGCTAGCTCAAATTTCATCTTAACATTATTCATAACTGACCTTTGAATATTGTGCAAGTGAATGCGAATAGTGCAGCATTATTGCTCAGAGATGTAATTTTTTGTTCAAAATTATTTGTACAGCGATGCATTTTTTGTAATTTTAGGTCTGTACTCCACCACATTGGATTGGTGGAACAATCGAGTTGTGCTTGACTTGTAGACTTTTGGGATTCATTTAAAGCTTTTGCCAAAATATTGTATGAATCATGTTGGAAATTTGGAATAAGACATCATCTCCTTTTAAAATTAACCAAATTTAGAGGCATTCATGAAATTGGACTTGGCTATGATAGATTATTCCACTTCGTTGCCTTAAAGTTTTCAGTTGCTTTTGCAGTTTTAAGAATTTTGCTCAACTTGAGCAGAAAGCCCTGTATGACTCATCCTGCTGTGTCACATCCCAAGTGTTTCCCTCATTGTTTTTGCCCGCAATCTAGCTATCCTTGTTAGTGTCAATTTCCATTGGGTTGTTGATTGTCAGTACATTATTATCTCATTTGATCCCCCTTACTCCTTGTTTCATTCTTGACACTTCGCAAGCATTTTCTACTTTGTTGATCCTCATCCTGGGTGTTAATATTCCAGGCCTTCATCTGCTCTTTGCTGGATTTTTGTCTAGTGTCCTCCATCTTTGGTGTTATATCTACTGAAAACCAAGAATTAATTCATTAAGGAAATTCTTCAGTCCTGATGAGTGTCTTCTTCCAGTTTGTCCTTCGCTCCAGTTTGGAGGCGAGCATCTGCCCTTTGTGCCTTGTTTCATTGAGCTTGCCATCCTGGTTACGGACCTCTGACCAGTCCCTTTGACTACAGCCTGATTCTTCATGTTCCTGATTGCTCTTGCCTGACCAAAGACCTTCACTGAAAACACTCCAGCTCTAAAAACCTTTTTTAGTGAATCTTCTTGTTAAAAAGGTAATTAAAGCCAGCAAATCTGGTAAATCAGGTAAAAAGCCAGCAAATCTGGCTTTGTTCTGAGCTCTGATACTGCAGCTTTTGTTTGTTGTTATATCATCAATTAAAAAAAAGAAAAACAGTTCCACTGGCAACCATACAGGCCCACACAAGACTCTGCTTCTGAGAGAGGTGGTTCACTCCAGATCATAATCCATTCCCTTCCTTTTTCATACTCCTTTCTTGCCATAGTTCGGTTCAAAATTGATCATTTTCCCATCTGTCCATTGTATCCAGATCAAAGCAGGTTTTTAAAAATGTTTTTGGCAGATTTTCTGTTTTTCAAGCTGTCCAATAATGGTCATCATCTTACATTAAACCCATTGTCTATTCTGGTTAAGTTTTCTCTTGATTTTTCACAGTGACACCAATATACCTACCACCTAGAAGGTGTTCTTGATCTGGGGGTCCTGTGCTCACCAGTGTTTTTTGTGTTACAAACGCATCAAATAGGTACGCTAAATTCTTTGATGGGTTTGTTGTGATATTTACCATAGTTATGGCCTGTTTCACAGGCTGTGACTCTTTGTAACTCATTTTATCTGTTTACAGCAACTGATTCCAAAGTCCAATGTCACTCATGAAATTAACTCGTGACCTTTTATCTGTTTACTTGAAAATGGATGAATGGCAAAAATTTTACAAACAGACTCAAAATAGAGCATTCACTTTACCACAGATGCAGGACCAACATAAGATCCGCATCAAACTAAATAACAGAGTAGAGACTGTTCACTGTAAGCCTGGCTCCCCAAAGGTTTATTGCCAAAACAATGGGATGTAAATGCCCAAAAATATAAGAAGAATATCTACACTTTGAGCTATATTCATTATTTATTTTCAACTCCTACAAGTTGGAGTAGACTACACCTTTTTTATTGTCCAAATATTTATTAACCTGACCTAGTATGCCTCCATCTTAAGATTAGCAACAACAAAATAGTTAAGAAATTATGCTGCTGATATGGTATCAGCTCCGTCAGAAACAGATTCAGGCAATGAAATTCAAAAATCACTTCTAGCAAATGTCAATACTTCAGCCTGTGTTTCTGCTTGATTGAGTGGGCATTTGTCTTTGTTTGAGATCATGGTGTTTGTGTGTTTTTGGGATGGATTTGTGTGTTTGCCCCGCCCAGTTCTCCACCTTCTGTCCCTGCCTGTCTGTTCTGCCACACCTGCTCCTGACTGAATCATAAGTCAGAAACCTCTGCTGCCCCTGCTCACCAGCAACTCATCTTCTCCTCATCTGCCTGGTTACTTTCTGCTGTTGAAGTCCCTACTATGCCAGGTGTTCTCTGTCAGATCATGCCAGTGATTCACCCCTATCCCATTTAGCCTGTTTTTGTACAACCCCAATTCAGAAATAGTTGGGATGAAGTGTAAATTGTGAAAAAAATCAAAATACAATGACTTTCAGAACACATGAGCCAATATGTTAGTTACAATAGAACATCAATAACATTTTACATTTTGAAACGAGACATTTTACATTTTTATCCACAAAATTTCAAATTTTCTGGCTGCAACAGGTCTCAAAAAAGGAACACAGATAAAAAAGGGCTGAAAAAGCAATTAATATATAAGAGAATCCGCCGAAAGAACATTCAGCAAGTAATTAAGTTAACTGAAATCAGGTGTGTAACATGACTGGCTATAAAAGGGATGTCTCAGAGATACAGAGTCTCCTAGAAGTAAAGATGGCCGGAGGCTCTCCAACCTGTGAAGGCTTGCGTAAAAAAATTGTGGAATACTTTAAAAACAACGTTCCTCAACATCAAATTGCAAAGGCTTTGAAGGTCTCATAATCGACATTGCATAACATCATCATAAGATTCAGAGGAACTGGAAAAATCTCTGTGCGTAAAGGACAAAGCCAAAGACCTTTACTGGATGTCCGTAATCTTCGGGCCCTCAGACGCCACTGCATCACTCACTGGCATGATTCTGTCATTGACATTACTTAATGGGCCCAGGAATACTTCAAGAAACCACTGTCTGTAAACACAGTCTGCCGTGCCATCCACAGATGCCACCTAAAACTCTCTCGTGCAAAATGAAGACATTGTTGAGCATCATCCAGAGGCGTCACTGTGTTCTGTGGGCCAAGGCTCATTTAAAATGGACTGTAGCAAAGTGTCAAAGTGTCCTGTGGTCAGACGAGTCCAAATTTGACATTCTTGTTGGAAATCATGGGCGTCATGTCCTCTGGGCTAAAGAGGAGAAAGGTCACCCCTCCTGTAATCAACGTTTAGTTCAAAAGCCAGCATCTCTGATAGTATGGGGATGCATTAGTGCATATGGTGTGGGACACTTGCATGTTTTAAAAAGCACCATGAATGCTGAAAGGTATATAAAGGTTTTAGTGCAAAATATGCTCCCCTCCAGATGACATCTATCCCAGGGAAGGCCTTGTGTATTTCAGCAGGACAATGCAAAACCACATACTGCAGCTATTACAACAGCATGGCTTCATAGTAGAAGAGTCCGTGTGCTGAACTGGCCTGCCTGCAGTCCTGATCTTTCACCAATTTAGAACATTTAGCGCATAATTAAACGAAAAGTTCGTCAAAGGAGACCCAAAACTCTCCAGTAGCAGGAAGCCTGTATTAAACAAGACTGGGATCAAATTGCAATGGCTAAACCCAAGAAATTTGTCTCCTCAATGCCTGGATCCCTCCACTCTCTGTTAAAAAGAAGAGGGGATGCTACATCAAGGTTAACAAGCCCCTGTCCCAACTTTTTTGAGACCAGTAGCAGCCATCAAATTTGAGATGAGCTCATTTTGTCGATAAAATTGGAAAATTTCTCAGTTTCAACATTTGCTATGTTATCTCTGTTCTATTGTGAATAAAATTCTGGCTGGTGTGATTTGAAAGTCATAGCGTTTTTATTTTGTTGACAATTTACACTTTGTCCTAACTATTTTGAAATTGGGGGTGCATTTTTGCTTCTGGAAAAATGCTGGAAATTGCATCAAATTATGGAGAAACGAAAATGAACATGACTATATTTGAAACTTTTGTTTATAAGTACTAGCCAAAATGTATATTTTTGGCAAAAGCTTTGTGAACGCAACGGCAACATGGCTGTGAAAAACAGAAAAAAAAAAATCATAAAGTATTCTGAGGTGATGCAAACTGCTACTATTAGACGATTGCAATAACTGCACTGCAATAAATGCTGTAATGATGCATGGTGTCAGGATTGACAAAGGCATGATTTGAATTATGCTCTTGTCAGGAATCCAGGTCAAGAACAGTAGGGTCATTCCACATCAAATCATTCAGTGGGGTGCCAGGTCACCTCAAAATTCTTTCAAAAAATTCATGAGTTAATATTCACATAAAGTAAAAAAGCCAAATATTAGGCCAGAGTCTCAAATAGTTCAAGTTATAGCCCTTTGAAATTTTGTGAACCCATTTTCAGCCAACTTTGGCATCTTATTGCTCCAAATTGATTGCTTATGAAAGGTATACTAACCATATTCATCCCCTAAAATCTGAAAATGGCCTTAGATTCTGATCCACTTTTGGTATTTTTGGTACTTTTGGGATGGTAAAGCCTCAAAATCAGCAGAAAACACAAAATGCCCAAAAACGAGACCACATTTTATGACCTGTAACTCAGGAACTAAGTGAGAAAGACTATTTTCAGATTCTAGGAGATGAATATGGTTAGCATACCTAATTTCAGCCTTGTATAAGCAATCAATTTGAGCAATAAGTTGCTAAAGTTGGCTGAAAGTGGGTTCGCCAAAAAACGTACTCAAATTTCAAAGGGCTATAACTTGAAATCTATTTTATATATGGACGTAATATTTGGCGCTTTTTTATTTCGTGTGAATATTTACTTGTGAATTTTAAAAACAATTTGAGGGGGTGACCTGGAAAATTTCTCAAAATCTGGATCTGATTTGACATGGAATGACCCAGTACTTTTACGTGTCACTTTTTTTCCTGAGAAATGAATGTATTGTGCATCACATGCACAAATGGTGTGTGATTTTCAAAACACTTCCATTAAACAGTTTGGGGGTCACTTAAAAATTTTATTATTGAAATAAAAGCACTATCATCCATTAAAGTCAGATTAGATTGATCAGAAATAAATTGATGTTGAAAATGATTATCTGTGACATAGTCTGAGTCAAAGCCAAAAAACACAAGAATACTAAGCCACAATACAAAATCCAAAAACAGTGTCGACTAGACATCAATCAGAACCAGGAAGACAGATGAGCAGAGGTACATGGACGATAGGCAAAAAGTCGTAGTCGATGAACAAAGCCAAAGGTCATACACTCGGCATCCAAACACAGAAATCGTGGTCATACTAAAATGGGTCAAAATCCAAAAAGACAAAACAATACAGGACTGGAAATGGCAAAATCAAAGTCCGACAAACCAGTGGAAGTAAAACAATTCTCAATGGCATACACGGCGCTCTGCACAAAGAAATATTAATCAACGTTGTGACAAAGTCAGAACTGCTGTGAGGACTCTTGAAAAGACAGGAGGGAAGTCACATGCCACGCCGGGAACAGGTGAGCTGGACCAGACTAATTACAATGGAAGAATCACATGAGGGAAACCCTAACCACGAAAACTGGTGAAAGCCAAGACACGGACCGGAATCACACAGATGGCCTATGACATTTAGACAGCTCCGGTCAGGGAGCTCTGAGTGCACAGATAACGAGTGCAGGAAAGTAATTAAGCACGTGCGACAGATTTTGCAGAAATGCAGGGGGAGACAAGTAAAGCTGAGCAAGAGGCGGAGACTAGAACAGGGTGATTGCTGAGAGGGAAATAGTATTAATTAGTAGCGGTGCAACTAACTAGAGTGCTTGTTAGTAAGTTAGTAATCTATATACATGGATTAGTTGTGTTAGTAGACTGTGATACAAAATACAAATGTTAGTTTTGTTAGTAATCAGAACAGTAAGGCGAAGGAAGTAAATGAGAATCAAAGGAATATATTAAACACCAGAAATCATTTAAATTACCCGAAGTATGTGAGCACGCAAACCGGGAAGACGGACTGAACCAACTAGATCACAAGACAGGGGAGACAAGCAATGGAACTGAGAAATGGAATGAACTAAAACCAGAGAATTACAATAACCAAGAAGAATAAATAAAAGACAAAATAATGAACACTGAACTTGAACGTAAACATGAACATAAATGTCAAAAACCATAACCATGACAATCTGTAAACAGCTGATTTTTAATGGAATACAGTATGTAGGTATATGTAGCCTCATTTCGGCCACCATCTTTCCAGTGCAGGGCTGCATTAAGTGTTTTTAGAAATGAGGCAAACCCTGCCTTTGGGGCTGACTTAAAGCCATGTTTTTGTACTGACACCTTAAATATGTGTGAGAGAAATAAACACCATTAGATACTAACATCACTGCATAATAATGCTTATCAGACCAACAAATGTCACAATGGGCTACAGTAAAGCCAAGTGAACAGTAAAATAACTGATGTTAAAGCCAAAAGTTACCAAAACAATGTTTGTTTCAGAGGAAATGGATGCACACCTGAGTTGGTGAGGTGCCTGACAAGAAAATACTTTTCTGGCCAATTTGCTAAAGCAAAAAATTCACCGCACACTTTGGCACCAATGCTAAAAAAAAAAAATAAAAATAATAATAATAATAATTGTTGTCCATAGATATGCCTTCTTCATGGTTCTCTGAAGATTTTAAATAGTTTGCAATCAATTTCTGAATGATAAGATAATTTTAAATCGTAGAACTGCTCCCCCAGCAGAACTGAAGTCTTTGAATTGTTGTAACCTGACCTATCTCAGTGTCTATTTGAGCTTTAGAGTTCACTGCTGCTCTGTTCTCTTTCTAAGCCTATGCATCCCTACAAAACAGAGTAAACACATTCATTTCTTGTGTTTGTCATTTGGCAATGGAGAAGGAAAAACTGGAGTGTGTTTGTGCAACAATTATTTGTAAAAAAGAATGCCAATATGAAAGAGAAAAGGGATTTGATGTTCAGTCTTTATGCAAATTGCCCTCATTTACCTCCACTAAATTCACTGAATTTTATAAAATTTCATTTGAAGAGTAGAATCCAAAGTTTGCATATCAAAAACAGGTGCATCAAGCTTTCAGATATATTTAAGAAACAATTTTCAAATTACTCAAGGACATAGAGTCAATACATGTCCCTTGATGGTTGTCTTGTAGCAGTACCTCTCTCTGTGTCTGCATATACAGCTCATGTATTTGTTTCTGCTACTTCCATTCATATTTTCTGCTCACTCTAATTTCACTTTTATTCTAATGTGTATCAAGGTTAGCATAGCAGCGCATTTCACCGGCCAGTCATATGCCAGGACCATTTTGCTTCTCAGAATAAAAGTAACTATGATAAAGCATGTGGACATTCTGAACACTGTGGGTCGAATACTCCCGGTCGGATGAGGTTTGCGTCAATCTATTCACATTCCGACTCGCAGATAGAAGCCCCCTGGTGGTAAGGGTCTGGTACTGCAGAAATTCAATCCCATTGAAATGATGCCCTTCAGCCCTTGTGTTCCAATAGAAGTTGTGTTAGCTTCAGGGCCGTCACTTGACCTAATACTGTACTGGGGCACAGCTGGGGCGCAAACCACGCAAGCGCGCGAAGCGCGACAGCAAAAAATTTTTAGCACTAATTTATCATAACAAAGCATAAATAGTGCTTCAAATTATACATTCATGTCAGATTATCTTGTTGTACTCGATGAGCCCGATTCTCTGTTCATACAGAACCCATGTTTCAAAGTGAAATAGCTCATATATGCTCATCAAACATCGATAGCAATCTCCAGAAACCGAGTTGACAGTGCTAGGCTAACCATTGAGAATCAACGTTATGCCTATGATGAGCCAGTTAGCTATAAGGCAGCAGCTAACGTCTGCACTAGGCTTCTTCAATTTATAGCCAGAGCTAGCTGGCAAGACGGCAGCTGAAAGTTTAAGCAAAGTTGTGACATTTAAATTCCCATAGAAATGGCGACACAGAGGAGAAAACAAACAATAAGGACAGGCAGTTGCCCAGCACTAACATGAAGACCGGTGGAAAGAATGACGGTGAGAGCAGTCAGCACTGACAGACCCCGTTGTGTGTGTGACCTTGTGTTCCGAAGTTCTGAAGTGAGCACAAGCCGAATCACAGCCAGAGCCACGTGAAAATTAAATAGCCAAAGTGAATAAAGTAGCAATGAGTTACAGTTATCATATTAAGTAGTTGTGAGCCTATGCACTTTCTGTCACTGTAGATTCTCTTATTGTAGATTATGTGGACATGTAGACTTACAACGTGATTTTTTTTTATCTCCTGGGGAAAATTATTCTGGGGCACTGCAGACCAATACTGGGGCACGTGCCCCAGTAAAATATGTCCGGTTCCGCCAATGGTTAGCTTGTCCAAGTTCGCTGATTTATCATTTAAAAAAAAACTTCCTACTTATGATAGCTCAGCTGAAAATGGTTGTGTTGAATTAAGAAGCAATGAAGCTGGCCTTCTTTCAACTAGTTGAGTATCTGGCGTATCAGCATTCAGTTCCAGGCTAATAATGGGCAGAAAAGCCCACTTTCCTCTGAAACTCGTCAGAGTGTTCTTTTTCTGTGAAAAAAAGACTTCCGTTTGAGATTTTACTGAGAAACTGAAGATTTAATGCAACAATGAGTACTGCTTTTTTCAGAGGTCATGGGGTCCCTCTAGAAGTGGGAATACTCTATTTGGTAGATAGCTAGATCACCAAGAAGAAAGTGGGTGTACTCCAATGTATTTCAGTGGCTTTTTGGCAAATAGGTTAGTATACTTTACACTGACTGAACAAGAGGAGGGTATACTTTCAGTGAGAAGTGGGAGGTTCCGGTGCACAACCAAGTGAGAGAACAAGTAGGGTGACATGAAAGTCTCTGGTTTGATAAACAGATTCCAGGCAGGTTCTCAAGTGGCAGCCTTATTAAATGGTACCCGCAAAACACAAGTCTCTACATCATCAGTGAAACAGCAAGTTTGGTATGTTTCTGAGCAGAGTTGAAAAGAAAAAGCTGTGTCACAGACTGGCCAATTTAAGGAATTCACTAAGACTGGTGAAAGGGCACACACACTGGTCAGAGGAAGATTGAGGAAAAGAGTGTTATCAGTTTAATCAAAGTTTGTGGTGTTTGGATCACAAAAAGGAGCATTTTAGCAATTCAGAACAAATGAAAAGATGCTGGGGGAGTGCTTGATTCCACCTATGCAGCATGGTGGAGGCAATGTGATCGTCGGTGAGGGGGGGATCTTGTCGAAGAGGATGTTGTAGAAGGAAGGCTATCCCTCCATTTTCCAACGCTAAGCCATGCCCTGTGGAGGGCACTTGATTGAAGTAAATTTCCTCCTACAAAAGGACGATGAGACCCAGAGTACAGCTCCAAACTATGCAAGAACTGACTGGGAAAGAGGCATTCAGCTGGTTTTCTGTCTACTATAGCGTGGCAAGCACAGCCTTTGGATTTCAATACAATTCAGCCGCTGTGGGAGAGGCTTGACTGTTTCAGATAGCATGTATAAACTGCCCGTTAAGTCAGTCCAGCGTGAGGGAGGTGCTGCCACGAGCATGCGGTGAAATTTCCTCAGATTACCTCAAAAATGAGTAACTGGAAAGCAGCGAATACATGAAAAGTGCTGAATACCACCAGTGAATACCAGAAGAGGGCGCCCATTGACCTAAAAGTATATAAGGCCAGAACATTGAAAATAAACTGAATGATATTTGATAAAATATTCTTATTTTTGGTAGTCCAGCACTAATTAGTAAAGATGCATTTTTATCTATTATGAAAGGAACTTTTAAAATGGGATTCAGGGAAAAATAAGCAATTTTACAAAAGTCAAAACATTTGCATTTTAAGGGATGAGTAGATACAGGTTAGCTAATCAAGAGAAGGACTTGTGGATGACCCGGCATACATGCCTATACCTTGTAGTCCATGTCCATGCAGTTCATAATTTCAAGATAGATGAATACTAAATTGCTGAGGAACTTGGGAAATCAACCATATTTATAAAGGAGAAAAGATCTTAAAGGCACCATCATAAAATAAACGTGCAACTATTCCATGAGGAACAGGGGATGGTCAGTGTGTTTTCATTACCGGATAACTGTGCACTGTGGCATTCTTGTCCTCAGCTAAAAAAAGAAATGTCTGTATTCACAGAATGTGTCACTGATGATTTCCAAGCATAAACAACAGCTGTGTTCTGCTCAGTTGTGGTTATCCTCACATCACCATCTTCTCGACCCATTTGTTCCCTCCAACTTTGTCCTCTGTCCTTTGCTATTCACCCTCTTCCCCCGGAAGAAGAAACAGATTAAATTATTGTCTCTATTTGGATGAAGTTGCTCTTTGCGCCCTTGAAAAGTGGTCCAGTGATATCAGTAACGCGTGTCTCGTCCAGTTATTGCTCATGGATCACTGTTTTTCATTGAACTGTAATCTCACAGGCCTATGTTATTTTAATATGGTCGTGAGAGCATTGTGCTTCAAATTTGTAATTTAAGGGACAAAACTGGGTTACCATTGGTGTCACAGATAAACCACTGATTAATACCAAACTTTTAATTACCTCTGCCAAGGAGGTTATGTTTTACCTTTGGCTTGTGGGTAAATATGTTTGTTTGTTAGTCACATTGCAGAAAATGGTATGAATGTTTTTTTTTAACTACTTTTTTATTTTTATTTTTTACCAGAGGTGTGTCTGGGCCAAGCATAGAAGTAATTTCATTTTGGGTGTGATCTGGAACAAATTCAGGGCCCAGGAATTTTTTATTTACTTTTTTGGCAGTGCATAATACAACCAAATTTCCCAAAGAGTTGGGACACTGCGTAAAATGTTAATAGAGACAAAAGGCAATGACTTGTAAATCGCTATAACCCTATATTTAATTGAAGAATAGATGGCATATCACCTGTTGGAATACCTCAGTGCCAATTTGGTTAATTGACAACAGATGAGTAACATGAATGGGTATAACAAGACTTTCAGAAGTAAAGATGATGAGGCCTTCATCACTCTGTGAAAGACTGCATGTGGAAATATTACAACAATTTATAAATAATGTTTCGCTAAGTAAAAATGTGAAGAAATTTGGGATTTTATTCTCGATGCTACGTAATATCATTAAAAGATTCAAAGAATCCAAAGGAATTTCTGTGTGTAAGGGACTGGGCCAAAAACCAATAATTAATTGCCATGGCCATTGGCAGTGGTCAAAAACAGTGATAAAATAAAACCTCACTTGTTTAATGTTTTTAACTTTTAATGTAATCTTGCACTGCCTTATCTCCTGTCTGCACTACAAATTTACCTTTGGCTAATAATAAAGAAATCTTGAACCTTGAACCCTGGTCATCAGACCCTCAGGCAGCACTGCATTGAAAACAGACAGGATGAGGTATTGGATACCACTGCATGGGCTCAGTAGCACTTCTGTAAACCACTGTCGGTGAACAAAGTTTGTTGTTGGATCCACGCATGCAAAATAAAACTCCGCCATTTGAAAACTGTCTTGTAGTCTGACAAATCAAAACATGAAGTTCTCTTAAGAAATCATGGAGGACGTATCCTCCAGGCTAGAGAGGGGAGGGATCATCCAGCTTGTTTTTAGCACACAGTTCAAAAGCCAGTATCCATGTTAGTACGGGGGTGCGTTAATGCACATGGCATGGGTTCACTCACACATCTGTGAAGACAACATTAATGAGAAATGATATATACAGGTTTTGGAGCAAAATATACTGCCATCAAGAAGTCTTTTTCAGGGAAAGCCTTGCTTATTTCAGCAAGATAATGGCAAACACCACATCCTGCATGCACTACAACGACATGGCTCCATTGTAAAAGAGTCTGGGCGTTGAACTGGTCTGCCTGCCATCCAGATTAGTCACCCATTTAAAATATTTGTCATATTATAAACATTAAATATGACAAAGGAGGCCAAGCAGTGTTATGCAGCTGAGATCCAACATCAACCAAGATAGGAGATCATTTTGCTGTCAAAACAGCAACAGTCAAGCTGCTGGGTTAGCTCACTTGGTTAAGGCGCTGCATTCGCACAACAATAGTGACTACCACGGTGCGGCTTCGATCCCCGGTCGGACCAACCGGCAGTGGTCAGCATCTTGTTCATGGCAGCGCACGATTGGCTATAGCGCTGCGGGTATGCAAATTGGAAAGGGACTGTTGGGAATGGTTATGAAAAATAGTTGCCTTGTTCATTGCTCAAGCGCCTCCTGTTGGCCAGCCAGGCACTCGTCAGTGAGATTCTAAGCTTGCTCAGGTTCAGGTATCCTCCACCCTCATTCTGAACTTACAAAATTTTCAACCCATTAGTGGAAAGATGCAGGGGCTGACAGGCGCATGCTTCGAAGGAGAGCTGCAAACTGTCTCTATCTCCTGAGATGGCAACAAGGGGTCGAATACGAGCAAGCCTTGTACATAGTTCTCAGATTGGGCATTTCAAATTCAGGTGGGACTGAAGATGCCAAATTCAAAAAAGAACTGCAACAGTCAGTCTCCTCAGTTCCCAAACACTTACAGAGTTTTGTTAAAAGGAGGAGATGATGCAAAACAGTTGTAGACATGCCCCCATTCCAACTTTTTTGAAACATATTGCTGGCATCAAATTCAAAATTGGCATACGCTCTTCAAAAAAACAATGAAATTTCTCATTTTCAACATGTGATATGCTGTCTTTGTTAGAATTTTCTAATAAATATAGAGCTTGAATTATTTTGTAAATCATTGCATTCTGTGTTTACAATTTACATTTTATGCAACATCTCAGCTTTTTTGTAAATAGGGTTGTAATGCTACTCGTAAGTGTCCAAGCCATGTGGGGGATTGTCTGGCCTTGGCGGAGGTATGCGGTCACTGGGTACTCTTGTTGGAATTTGAAATTAGGCAATGCCCCTACTCTACTTGTAAGGTTGAAGACTGAGACACCACAGGAAAAATGCAGGTGATGACCCTTTTTCCATGGCTGCAAATGAGTTGTGGGTACAATGGCAAATAATGCTGTTATAAATAGTGGCTAGGGCACTGACGTTTTAACAGCACACTGTGGATGCATATATTTACACACTGAGAAGCTGCTTGAACCTTGCCACGCAGTTGGTGCAGATGCAGTAAATCGAGCAGCTTGGAATAATGCTCCCCCATCACATTTCACCCGGCCTGTTGACCCTCTTCACCTCATGACATCTGACAAAGTAACCTGATCTGAACAGCACCACAAAGCCTCACTTATCAATACAAGTCCACTCTGTCAGTTCAGGGGACAAAGCGAGAAAAAAAATCTGAGGGGAAAGATAGATTACACTGCCAAACAAAAAATCCTCTCAGCACTTTAATTTCTGTCTTTCTGTACATAGATTTCAGTCCTATCTCACTATTTTAATGTCTTTTATCCTCTTACTGAGATTCAGAATGCGGCCTAATGACCTTTGACATTTGACGGCCAAATGACTTGAGAAAACTAAGTATATTCACCAATGTACTTTGTCATTCCTTGCAATCCATTTTTCATTCACTTGTGACTGACAGCATTTTCCGTGGCTAAATAGTGCATGCATTGGATGAACTTCTATCACCAGGATGTTTCAAATGAATTTGCTTGGCACATAGACTCTTAAAATCTGAAATCCTTGATGTGATCAGCTTTGGCAGGCAGCGCAGCAGTGGTCTCCCGAGGATGAGAAACAGCTTTCTTCCAGAGGGATAAACACTGATGGTGAAGAAGGCCGTGGCTGAGCAGGAAAGAATGTGAGAGTGGAACCGCAGAGGGACCTAACGGCTGAGTCAGGGCCGCTGATTCTGGCTCGCCTTGAGGCATTTGCCTCTTAGGCCCTTTGCAGGAGTTCTGAAGGAGAGGAAGGCAGGCAGTGTCCAGTGCCATTAAAACACTGACTCAATTGTTATAATACCTCTTCCAACACTCCAAATAAAACTAGTGGTTGATGGAAGAGGAAAAGGAGTTTTTGGTGTTTATGTAGGGGATAGTGGTCAACTTATGTCATGGCCACAGTATAATTAGCCTCCACGATGGAGGCATTCGTTGAAAAACTGCTCCATACTTTATCACTACTGAAACATTTGCTATTTTTCCCTGCTAAGTTCACATATTGAGTCCCATATATCCAATGCTGATGAAAAGCTCCATGGATTTCAAAGACAGCCCCTGCCGGGTCACACACTGAGAAAGAATGCTAGCACCCTTCAGAGGGATAACACACACACACACACACACGGACGCACACACGGACGCACACGCTCATACACACATACACACACACACACACACACACGCACACACGCTCACACACACATACACACACCTGGCATAACGGCCATAATGCTGTAGTTCATGTAATACAGCTGTGTCAGATTTAAAATTAATATTTTCTTATTAAAGAGAGATTGAAAATTGTGGGCATCAACTTTTCTCCTTATATTATTTTATTCTCTAGAAAAACATAATATTTCACAGTTTCTGAGAGCAAGAGCCGAAAACTGGAAGCGTGAGGCAGACATATAACAGGGAGATAAGTAAATGTCTGCCTTGGAGGGTAAAGGTGTTCACACTAGTCAAAATTGTCTTTGAAACTTTCATGCATGCGTGCAAATCCGTGTGCATGTCAGCCAATTATATGGGTATTTTGAAGCCTTTGCAAGCAGTAGGTGTGTATTTAATTTCAAAATAATTTATTAAAAAAACACAATTTCAAAAATCACGACTACATGAGATTTCTTGTGCATTTCTGCTTCAATATTATCATATATCTTTTTCATTTAACGGTACATCATGGCTGAAAAATGATCCTGAGAGGGATATGAGCAGGATAGGGTTGTTACTATCCTTTAGCATGCACAGGAAACGTTACGCTTCAGTGCTGATTCTATATACAGATTTAAGAAATAGTTGCCTGCAACGAAGCTGATTGGTCATTACATTTTTAAATATTGAATGCATTTTTCATCTAGGTAAATAGAAAAGATACTGCAATAGTACATGTAAGTCAGTAAGTCAGTTTTCTGAATAAGAACGTAGTGTAGAGCTGCACCCTTGAGCTTTTTAACCTTTAGCTTTGCATTACATTGCTGAACAGAAGCACTGAATGATGGCCCCTTTTATTTTGTCTGTAGGGCACCCCTGTAACCACGGTTACTTGTGTTGTTTTTGTTTCAAGCTAGCCTCGACATGTAAGCAGGAAGTCATGCCAGACACTGAGGAGACCGGTGGTACCCCCGAGGAGATTGGAAAAACACACATAATTATTTCTCCTTAAGGTACACTGCTGCTCAGCCCTTGTGGTTTGATACGGAAAACCCACAACGTGACCGGGTATGGAGTCAAAGGTGCTCCAGATTTGAAAAATGGAGTCTCCTTGTTTCATGAAATAGGGAGAGAATGAGGGTCGTAGGGTGCGGCATGTTTAGACACTAGAAAATAAAGGAAGATTGCATTGATACTGCATAGTGCCGCAAAACAATGAAAAAGTCCTGAGATGCAATTCACAGAATATAAATTTTGTTCAACTGTTGAAGGCCAGAGTTTTCATGCTGTCGCTATTTAGCAACACAGCGACACACAGAGGATACACATTTTCTCAAGACTGAAATATCCCAGGGAATCCACAGAAAGGCTCATTCCTATTTGTCTAGGGTTGCATCTGAATCATTCGGTCATTAATGCAGTAGACAATGAACAAAACGAGCTTCAGTTCTTATCAGTCATTTTCTTCCTGAGTAACCATTCATAATGCTTCATGACAAATTTAGACAACCACTGTTGTATATACAGTGGGAGATATTGGATTGGATATAATTGAAGATATTGGATTATTATGTTTATTGTCACCTTACAGGACCAAAGAGAATACAACACAAGATATTAGATAATGAATAGACAAAGCTGATTACATCAGGGCCATTTTTCTGCTCTCTCTTTTGGACTCATCCAGAGGTCTGGAAGAATGCTGGTTTTTTAGGCTGTAGCATGGGTCAATAAACAGCCCCAGACCGGCTTCGATTAGACTCAAAAATAAAGGGCAACTGGAGGAACAGATCATCAAATAATTAAACTGCCTTCCTAACTACCAAGAAATACAGTCCGTGTGCTATTAGAAAAGTTTATGAATCTTTAGTAGCTCTCTGAAATTGCCCAAAGATCAAAGAAGTATTTTTCTGGACTTGAGTGTAGACCTGTGATCTCCAAATTAACATTGAAATAATTACAATGACAGACTGCTTAACACAACAGAACATCTGCATTGGAATATGAGGCTTCTGTCCTCAAGAGATCAGTAGGAGTAATGCCCCTCCCCTATGGCATTCCTATGCCTGGTTACTTGCCCTTAACCAATTATTCTATTATCCTCAGTTCCCTCCAGTTAATGGTTTCAACTGTCTTCCTTTAGTTAATTAAGATCACCTTTCTATTTAAAGCTTAGTTTCCCCCGTCACGGGCAGGTAGCCATAGCCTGTTTCGCCTTTTTGTAATGTGCACTCTCTATTCAGTTATCCTGAAGTTTGTATTTACACATGTGGTATTCACCTTTATCATTTAATAAAATCCTCATCCCTGCACTTGGGTCGTCATCCACTCCCCTTTAAACATCTCCGGGTGCCAGGGTGTGACAGTTGGCCAGTCAAATTATTTAACCCTTCCCTTACATGATGGAAGGTAAAATCAGAAAGTACAAACTGGCCTTTAGGTCTTTCCCTTGAACTGTCTTCTTAAGTTTGCAATAAACATGAACTATAGTTGTTTTTAAAAAGCATTTTACAAAGAAACTTGCTAAAAAATTTTTTTTCTTTGTAACCGTAGCCATCAAAAGAGAACATTTACCTCAGTACATTGATTAAAACGATTTCTTCCACTGAATGGAGACCATTCAAGTCTTAACTGCATCCCAATGGCGCTGCTGAATCCCAGTCAGACATGACCGGCGAGAACAGTTATCAAACTTCCAACAATCGAATTTCTTACATATAACAGATTACTTTGTCTCATACTTCAAAAGAAAGCCAAGAAATCTGCTCTGTTCAATGAGACCTCAATATGGAAATATCTGGCCATTGTCAGAATAGTTCAGCTCCTTGAAGCATATGATGTAATTTCCTGTTAAAATATGACAAATGAGGCCACAAAGGAGTGGGGTACCATGAGCCTGCAGGCACCTCGTTCCATGGCAATCTGGTCCATTCATAGGATATTTGTATCATATGTTCAGAGACATGTATTAATTATAATCAAAGTGAAAGTAAGTGGGAGTGATTGACCTAGTTTTTGGTACATGTGCCTGAATAGAATTGTTCCAAGCGGGGTACCATGAGCTGGCCCATGTGAGGCACGCTGAGCCATGGCTCATGGTACCCCACCATACTAAACAAATTAGCCTTGTGAAAAGCTGTACAATAACTTGTTATTTATTATGATCTTAGGAAAATATTTGCCATGATATCTGTGTAAAAAGGCACAAGAGTTATGTAATGAATATTAAAGAGAGATAGGACGTGGCACGGAAAACTGAATCAATGCTGTCATTCTTAAGTGACCTTAGGAAATACTCTTGTGAATAGGTCACAGCACAGGGTGCCATCATACCGCAATAGATGTATCTTCCTTCCAGCATTCAGGCCTCGCAGACATTTTGATTACAGGACAATACAACAAACTTTGGGCTTTAACACCTAGCTGACATTGTCGAAAGGACTTCAGAGTATTTGTTGGTGACTTACGGTATTGCACTCCCTGATGTTAACCAAAAAACGAATGTGTTAAATGATTTGAAATAAATTGTGCTGTTTCATTCCATTTTAGTGTTTGTAATAAAAGCTCAACGTACCCCATACCTTGGATCAAGGTACCCTGCACTTGGGGTACCTTGAGCCAGTTGACAAGGATTTTTTAACATCAGAATAATTGCTCCTCTTGATTGTAATAATTTTGATTATTTTAGAGGACATCCTGAGCCATGATTGGCCACTTGAAAAAAGTCAGAATGATAATCACAAAGCCAGCGAGGGTCAAAAATGTGAAAAATGGCTCATCGTACTCCACTATTTACACTAAAGCCCCTGGTGCCATGACGAGAAGTTTTGTCCTCCTGGCTGCCATTATTTCTGCCGATAAAATAGCAAAAAAAAACACAAGAGTGAAACAACAGACTGTAAAAAAAGAAACTGAACATTGTCAGAAATCATTTGCAAGTGATTCAGAGACATTGGAATTAACATTTTGGTCATATAGTGAAAAGACACCAGCTCTTCCACTTACCAATTTAAGTCATTGAGTGAATATACAGTCAATGATTAAAGCTACAAAACCGCTCAGAATGAGTGTGAATTTGCAGTACAAAATGAGTTAAGCAATAGCTTATGTTTGGTTGCAATCTTGTTATTTGAAACATTCAAATTCACAAAAATAAATGCAAAAAACCAAGTCATCTGGACTCCATTTGGGTAATTATTTTAATTAACATTGATTTTGTGCAAAAGTTGTCTTTCACTTTAATATTAGAAGTCTCACTGTGCGTTGAACTTTTTTACATGAAACATGAAATGTTTACTGGAAAAACTTGCGGTGAACACACAAAGAGACAACATTAGCCTGAGACTATCCATCCATCCATGCCATCTATCCATTGTCTTCCACTGATCTGGGGTCGGGTCGCAGGTGTAACAGACTAAGCAGAGAGACCCAGGCGCCCCCCTCCCTAGCCTCCCTAGCTCCAACTCTACCTGGGGGACCCCAACCTATTCCCAGGCCAGCCGGGAGACATAGTCCATACAGCGTCTGCCTCGGGGCCTCCTCCCAGTTGGACATGCCCAGAAAACCTCTAAAGGGAGGCGTCCAGGAGGCATCCAGGCTAGATTCTCGAACCTCCTCAACTGACTCCTCTCGACACGGAGGAGCAGCGGCTCTACTCTGAGCTGCTCCCAGATGTCTGAGCTCCTCACACTATCTCTAAGGGTCAGCTCGGCCACCCTGCGGAGAAAGCTCATTTTGGCCGCTTATATTCTTATTCTTTCGGTCACTGCCCAAAGCTCGTGACCATAGGTGAGTGTTGGAACATAGATCGACCAGTAAATTGAGAGCTTCGCTTTTATGCTAAGCTCCTCCATCACCACAACGGACCAGTACAACGCCCGCTTCACTGCAGGCACTGCAGCGATCCATCTGTCAATCTCATGCTCCATCCTACTCTCACTCATGAACAAGACCCCGAGATACTAAAACTCCTCCAATTGGGGTAACAACTGAGCTCCCACTTGAAGGGGACAATCCACCTTTTTCTGAGAGAGAACCATGGCCTCAGATTTGGAGATGCTGATCGTCATTCTGACCGCTTCACACTCAGCTGCGAACTGCTCCAGTGTGCATTGGAAGTCACAGCGTGATGATGCCAAGAGGACCATATGATCTGCAAACAGCAAAGATTAAATCCTGAAGCCACTAAACTGGACACCCTTCAAACCTCGGCTGCGCCTGTCTGTGAAAATCACGAACTGAATAGGTGACAGGGCACATCCTTTGTCCAACACCAACTGGAAAAGAGTCCGACTTAATGCTGAGAATGCGGGCACAACTCCGGCTTTGGTTGTACCTGCTGCACCTCCTCCAGCACCTGGACTCACTTGGACACTTCATCAGAATCCTCTTCACAGATTTCAGCTTCGCTTTCAACACCATCCAGAGACACCTGATGATCCGCAAACTACGCGAACTCAACATCCCCACCCGTCTGACCCAGCTCATCCACCCCTTCCTCAGCAATCGACAGCAGTCATTCTGAGTAGGCACAACAACGACTCCTCCATTTACCACCAAAATCGGTGCACCGCAAGGTCGTGTGCTCAGCCCATTTATTTACACCCTGTACATTAATGACTACACCAACCCATCTCCTAACTACACATATCAAAAGTACTGCGCTGACACTGCCATACTCGCCCAACTCACAGATAACTAATCCACCCAGGATTACCATAACACTCCCACTTCAACCAGTGGTGTCACCAAAACCATCTCCACCTCAACGTCAGCAACACTAAAGAAATGATCGTCGGTACCCAGTCACCTCAGCAACCCACCATCATTAACAATGAAACAGTAAAAATAGTTGACAGCCTCAAATATCTCAGACTCACAATTGACAACAAACTCAGCTTTGATCAGCACAGAAAGGACATTCAAAAAAGAAGCCAAAAAGGACTAACGCATGCGTAAACTTAAAGGACTCCACGTTGCCCCCTGTCAGAGTATTGTAAAACTCATTTTACTGTACTGTTCCACCCGCTTCTTTAACATGCTCACTGTTATAAACCTGGTCAAACTCACAAGCATAGCCAATACTGCTGCCCAAATCAGAGGTCTCCCCACTCCCAATCTCTCTGAACTGAATGACAAGGTCATCACATGCATCGCAAACACAATAGCACAGGACTCCACCCACCCATTACACTGTCACCTCACTATTCTGCCCTCCGGAAGGAGATACAGGACTCTGAAATACAGAAGAGCATGTTTCAGCAGGAGCCTGATACCCTCTGTCATAGCCACCCTTGACAGAAGAAAGCGCAAAGGTATCATCATATCACCAACTGCACAGACCGGCCATATGAACTCAATACTTCACTGAACTATGTGTATGATATATGTCCTTTTCTTTTTTTTGTATTGTCTCCATTGTATGCTTTTTATTCATTGAATGTCCCTTTTTAATGTTAAATGTTTATCCTGTTAATCTATACTGTTTCTGTGAAAACAAATTTCCCCTCAGGGATAATAAACGTAACTAACTTGTACGGGGATCGAATGGCTCGAATTAACGGCCATGGAGCCTCATACTCTTGCAGCACCCACCACAGGATACCTCGTGGGACACGATCATATGCCTTCTCCAAGTCCACAAAACACATGTGGACAGGATGGGCAAACTCCAATGACCCCTTCAGTATCCGTGCGAGGGTAAAAAGTTGGTCCCCTGTTCCATGGCCGGAACGGAACCCACATTGCTCCTCCTGAATCCAAGGTTCGACAATCGGGTGGAGCCTCCATTCCAGCACCCTGGCATAGGCATTTCTTGGGAGGCTGAACAGTGTGATCCCCCTATAGTTGGAACACATCCTCCGGTCCCCTTTTTTAACAATGGGGACCACCACCCCAGTGGACACGGCCAGGCTCAGCCCGAAGAGCTGACAGGAAGCTGCCTCCACGTGGGCCCACCACCTGCGAGGAGAGGAGTAGGGGATGGGTGTAAAGAAGGTCGGGTGGCAGACGGGGGCGATGGCCCTTGCGTTCTGGGCCAAGGACATGGAATTTGGCTTAAGACTATTATTTCAGTAAAAATGAGATCTTTACTGATGAAAGAAATACTTTTCTAAATGAGGAAATGTTTTTTATAGAAAATACTCAGAAAAATGAAAGTGTAAGACTAAATTTGAGGGTGTGTTATATCATTGTATCATACCCTTGTTTTGCCATGGAAAAACTGGCTTGGATATAACAAAAAATTCTTGTGATTTAGTCTACATGTTATGTAACAGCTATATAAACTCATTTTAGACCTCCATGAGTTGAGCTTTTGGGAAGTATTCTGAGCAACTGAGAGGAAATATGTTGAAAAATTTGGCCCATGAGATTCCAACAGCAACAGAAGACTGAGATGCTCCCAGAGGAGCTCTGTGCTTCAGCTGAAGTAAGCGTTGGCCTCTCATTTGCTTCTGCAAAGAGTCATGTTAATTGGATGAGGTTTCCCTCCTCAAAATAGCAGCTTAAAAAAATTCCTGGCTTTAAAACAAGCGAGTGCAGATCACAGAATTTACAAGTAATTTGGAAATGCTTGGTTTACAATCTGCCATTCTGAAATATTGCTGTATGATTTGCCTGAGAGTGAAGTTACAGCAACTCGTATTGCACGGTCCTGTTACAATAATCTTTTTGTGAGGGACCATGGAAATAGGGAAGAGTGAGTGGAGAAGGGTCACATTATAGGGAGTCACACAGTGACATGATAGTCAGTGATCGCACTCATGTTCTACTGTGCTTTGGTAATGCTGATGTTGGACGTATGTATTTCAAACAGTGGGCTAATCATACGCAATGGTGGATCCCTGCTGTTTTTATTGTTTCCCTGGCAATACAGTGAAAAAAATATTGCATAATTACTGCCTTAGCACAAGGTTTGTGGGTTTGTCAGAAGTGGTCACTGGCAACAAGGATTGCAGTAGTTTTCGCGATTACATCAATCCCTCAAAATGACGTATTGAACCCTATATGGTATGTAGACATGCAGTATCTCAGAAATAGCTTCCCAATGGCACCACACAAGAGCTGATAATTACACATCAAACTTCAGGTCTCTCGTGTGAGGGTGTCAGATTCCCAAATTACACTGCATATCTATGGTCTACTACGTAGGTAACATGGAATCGGAGCTACTGCAACTTGCAGAATATTATATTAGTGAATTTATTGGTTCCCCTCCAAACCCAATCGCAAGAGCTGAGAAATATGCAAATGCATGACAGCAGCACTTAAAAAAGGCACTTTTTACATTTTGAAAAGATCAGCCCTCGACTGTAGACTGAAACCATCTCTCAGCCCAGTTTGGTGAACTCTACTACTTTACTGCCTTATTAGTACCACCTCTGTGTGAATGTTGGAATGATGTTCTTATTGTCAAATGCTTATTGTCAAATGCTGTGTAAGCTTTATGTCAGATGTTAGCCGGACCTTTGTGTTCCAACGAATTCCACTTTCAACCCATCACTCCACACAACATTATTCAAACTGATATGGGGGTCATCAAGGCTTGTTTTTTTTTTTTTTGGGTTAGCTCTGGTTTTCTCCCAGCAACTCACCCATGGGTACCATTTTCACCAAGTCTCTTTCCGATGACAGAACCATGAACACTAACCTTTTCTGAGGCAAGGTCAGTGTTGATGTTTTTTTGCCAACTTCACGCTGGAAAGGTTCTCTTCACGTGATGTTTTTATTCAAAAGCGATGGCTGTAATGAAGCCTTGGCTTGTCTAATTTCATTTTAGCCAATTATTAATCAAATTAGGTCAGTTGGGCAACAAAGAGGGCAATTACTTTTTCACACAGAGCCAGTTACTGTTTGATAACTTTTTTCCTTCATTAAATAAAATTAACATTTAAAGAACTTATTTCTGTTTACTCAGGATGTCCTTTTCTTCAAATTGACCAGTAGATCTGAAGCAATTGTGACAAATATGCAAAAATATCGGATAAAGGACAAATCAGGAAGATGACAAATGAAACATGTATTGAGGATATGTAATCTCTTATCTGGTGTTATAATTAAAGTGGCTTGGACTTAACAATACTCCTATCCAGTGGAGTTCAACTGAAATTGGTGTTATTGCCATGGGATTTAGCACCAGTGGTTCTCATACTGGTTCCATCAGTTTCAGTGTGTTAAGCTGGGTCAGAAACAACAGCTTGTGGCAATTGGTTTGTCATCACAACTTACCTGCCAGAACAATGTATAAAAGACAGATCAACAGAGTATGGAAGTTGGGACCCTCTGTCCTAGCTTCATTCTGCATGGCAAATAAAGATCATAGAAAAAGTTGGACATCTGTTTGAGCCAAAATATAATCAGTTTGACATGGAAAAACTTTGTTTGATCAACACTGCCCGGCAATGGGGTCATATGAGGCACCCAGCACAAAACTATTTCACCACATTTTAAATGAAATGCCACCACAAAGTGAGCACTTTGAATTTGTCAAATTGCCTTCATCTGTAAAGCTTTTGTTAGTTTGGAATTGTTGCTGATTGCTTTGGCTTCAGTGTATATTTAGATTCCACTGAACCAATTATGGTGTTTTGGTGCATGTTTGGCTTCTCAAAGTGCTGAATACTCAAGACGTTTATGAATTTGTCCCCTTCAAGAATTGTTTCTGGTCCATCCAAACACAGATTTTAAGAATGTAAATGTATTACCCAGTTTGACAGGGGATGCACTAGATACAGATTGCCTATGATATTAAGCAGAAAAAATCTGGATCGAACAGCTGCTCTGGCCTCACCCATTTTATTTTAATCCTATCAGGATTCTCCAGTCAAACTCAGGAAGAAGAAAAAAATATATAGTTATGTTTTATTTAGGTTACATAAAAAAGAACTGTGTGTGACACTAACTGAAAGCCAAAGTCTCATCTGCATCAAAGCTGCTCCATTAGACCGATCAACAAAACTCACAGTAAGAGGGTGACCAGCCCATTATCACCAACAGTTCCATTTCAGCTTTTATGAACTTACGATAGAACAAAGAATATTGTTTTGCTATGAGAAAATAACATTCCCTATAGACGAATCTGAAAGATTTTGGACATTTCACCCTCTGCAGTGCATGAAATAATTGAAAAATGGAAGGATTCCAGACAAATTTTTGTGTGTAAAGGGCAAGACTGAAAACCAGTTCTGAATGTTGTGATCTCTGATCACTTCGACTATCACTAACCATCATGTAACTAATGGATATCATAGCGTGAACCCGGAAAATACTTTGGTAAATCATTCTCTGACAGGAGGCGACTCCAGGCTGGATGTGGGCCGGTTCTGGCTCAAGTTAGCCTGAGCAGCACAGAACCAGCCAAATATGGATCAGATTTGCTTGGTGTCTGGGACCTCAGTCAACACCATTCACCGCTGCATCCACAAATGCAAATTAGACTGTTCAAAGCCCGTCACCCTCTCCTCTGTACTAATTAATTATCTTACATTCTCCCTCTGCTATCTGGCAATGCCCGTGCTTGGGGAACTGCCTGCTTGAAGGTAAAAGACCCGGCTACATGTTCCTTTGGAGCCATTTCTCTGGAGATGCAAAAGGTCTGCAACCAAACTTTGGAGAGGTATTTTGCAGCTTGGCATGTTCTGCGTCTGAACCAGGGATATGAAACTGTTCCAGATTACCTCATTGTGTACCAGGTGGTAGCTACTAGAGCAGCCCCTGCATGACCCCTTTTTTGTGCAGCCTCTTAGATAATATCCAGGACAACCTCACCACCAGCAACCTCAGTGAAGATCATGATGGACTTGTAGATCTAGGTATCTAAGTGAATTCCCAGCTGCAGAAATGAGGCCTTGACAGGATCCAGGAGTTTCAGTGTTCCAGTTCAGCTCTCAGCAAGTGGATTGCACTTGGTTGTCACCCTGGGAAAGACAGCAGCACCACTGGAGAGGGCTTTGCCATTATTATGGAGGACTTCATTCACTGGTCATCCATTGCTGCTTGCCCTATCCAATGACCATGCAATAAATGGAGAGATGAGGGGCTGACTGGGGCATCTTTACTTCCACCTCTCACCCTCTTGTATCTATGCTGCTTACCCGGGGAGGCAAACAGCTCACTCTCAAGGCTCTAATCAGTTTTTGAGCCAATGCCAGCTTCATTTGTCCTGCCTGGCATGTCGTCTGGGGTGCCCCTTGACTGGCTTTCCATTCCCATTCATACCCATGCTCTCATTTGTGCATCCCTAGTGAAGACTTGCAATGTCATTTGTCCTGTGGGGGTCAAGGTTTCTAACAAGCACCGCAAGATGATGACATTCCTGATCATGAAGTCTCCTCAGGTGTTGGTGGTTCTTGGCAGACTTTAGCTGGTTCAACACAACCCTCGGATTGACTGGGTCTAGAGGGAAATTTTGGGATTGAGTCCTTCCTGTCATGCTTCCAGCCTCTAGTCAGCACGGAGCCTCGTGGCACCTCAACGTCTTGATCCCATGAAGGACGTAGACCTAGATTGATAAAGTTCCCGATGTCTCCCTTGAACTTGGCCAGGTTTTTAGCCATTCTTGGACCAGCTCCTTGCTACCTTGCAGATTTTAAAATTGCCCCATCCACCTGCTTCCTGGCACTACTTCTCCCCGGAAGCACCTATACTTTTTGTGTGGACCTGAGACAAAGGTCAAAGAAAAATAAATTACTTGAAACCTAGCCTTTGGCAAGATTCAGAGGTGCTTTTCACCAACTGAAGCCTGCTTTTTCTGAGTGGCAAAGAAGGATTGATCACTATGCCCCACTATTGACTACTGAGGTTTCATCACAGTCAACAATTGCTACCTACTTCTGCTTACACTATTGAACTTCTCTTACCTACAAGAATGCACCTACTTCACAAAACTGGGTTTATGCAAAGCTTACCACTTGGTCCAGATCCATGAAGGGGATGACTGGAAAATGACGTTAAACACCCCTCTGGTGACTATGAGTATCTAGAGACTCCCTTCAGGCTTACCAATGCCCCCAGTATTGTTCATAACCTTAACAATGATATTCAGAGGGATATGACTTCTAACCTCCTCTGGGAGTACAAGGAAAACATTTTTATGTTTTCCAAAAGTCTGTGAATAACAAACTTGCCATGTTTATCAGGTTACACAGTAGCTATTGGAGAATCAGCTCTTCCTAAAGGCAGAGAAATGTGAATTTCACAAGTCCTCAGTTCAATTTCTAGGCTTCATCATCACAAGAGGAAGAATGCAGACTAATCACCAGCCAGTTTGGACAGCACAAGACTCATCAAACCACATGACTTATAGAGAGCATCAATGTTTCCTGGGATTTGCCAACTTCTACTGAACTGTGTGTTACCTCGGAAAATCATTTCTGATCATGGACCACAGTTTGCCAGCAATTTCTGGAAAGCCTTCTGCAAGCCACTTCCTGCCTCTCTTCTGGTTTCCTCCCCAAGTCCAAGTGCCAAAACAAGAGAATGAACCAGGGAGTGGGAAAATGCCTTTGTTGTCTGGTGGTCTCGCTCAATCTGGTTCTGCCAGCTTCCCTCTATTAAGTATGCTATGATTCCCTTTATAGCTCCACCACTGGTATGTCCCTCTTTGAGTGTTGCCTGAGTTACTTGCCCACAATCTCCCGTAAAGGGATATTTCAACATTTTGGCAAATGAGCCTATTGCCATATTCCCTACAGTTATATGAGTAAGTTCATTACCATTAGTTATCTGTTCCCCTTTTTTTTAGACTGGGGTTGGGGGGGGAGTGAGTTGCTCAGCAAACATAAAGAAAGTGGATGGCACAGGTCCCTCGCTCCTTCAAAACTCTTCAAACACGCAATCCTGCAGCTCAAAAATGACAAGTTGTGACCTGCACATTCACCACGCTATGAAATAATAATGTATAATTATGAGACAGAGTTATTTTCAAGGCAAATACATAACCAGAACTACATTCCGGACATCCTGGCTGGGCGGAGTGATTTCAAAAGCATATGTTTACAGAAGATACTCACAACGTCTGAGGTGCACAGGGCGCACTGTGTCAATCCGCCCTGAAGGCTATTCAAGAAAGTAGTTCCAAGTATTTGCTTCATGTGTCGTAATAATACATAATTATTAGTGCTGTCAAGCGGTTAAAATTACTCTCAGCATTTTCCTGAGTTAATCACGATTAATCACATTTTTTTTTTGCTCGAACTAGCATAAACTCGGTGTATGTCATATAAATGGAAGGTATATGCAGCATCCCAATGTATTGTTTTTTTATTCTAAAAGTACTTTTATAATACAAAAAGTGCTTTATGAGCAACAGAAATGAGCTTTTCGTTTACAACTTATCAGTAAACGTTAAAGTGCGTTTTTAGCATCACAAACTTTTTGTTTACATGGCAACAGTAAACATTATTTGCAAAAAGCCAAAGTTATTTGTTGCCACAGCAAGGGCAAAAATGAACAGGCACATTTCAAAGTCATATTTCTTGCACTATCTGTGATAAGTGTGCTGACCTTATCTTCAATGTTCAACTCTTCTGCAACACGGATGAAATGCTCTGCACACGTTTTGAGCATAGTGTCTCTCCTCTGTTTTCATTACCGTCAGAGCATGAAAATGCAGTTTCCACTGTCCATCAATATAGAGCGCTGTGGCTTTGGTACCCATTAATTATGGTTACCCAGTGATGTCCTGTAGTCTCCAATGAGGGGGACGGTTGTTGCATGTTCCACCAGCAGCGTCACTCTTACTGTCACTCGTTCTCATACAGCTTGTGTATTCTTGTCGTGATCGTGGCTATTGAAGGTAATTAGTATGAATAGTCACTCGATGCGATCCTAAAACAGTCCCTCAGGCCAACATCGTCCACAATACTAACTGGCCTTCAATCTGTAGCTACCCACTTTGCTATTGCAGCTGTTAGCTTCACGCTCTTCTGTTTATCCATACGCCTCTCACAAGCTAGCTTATCCAACGTAATGTTGTCTGTTGAATTCCCTCCATGGTTAGCCTGGGAGTGGGAGGGGGTTTTGCTAGCATCGCCAATGACACCGGTGTGTTTTGCATCTAAGTGATACTTTAGACTTGAAGTACTCCGATAATAAGAAAGTTCAGCCTTACAGTGGTTACAAATAACTTTACTTTTATCAAGTTTGCCGCCTGAGAGCGTTTTGAAGAGGACATTTCCATGTAAGAGCCCCATACCTTTCCATGTTTATCACCGGTCTGATCATGCAGCATATGTGAGCGGCTCAGAAGTCAAAAGCCCACCCCAAACGTTGCAATTAGTTGAAACCATGGTTGAGACTTGCACATAAGCAAATCCCCAAACTAGTTGTCCTCATGTAGCCCTCGGGACAATTGGCTGTTTCATTTCCTTATTTTTATCTGCCTCGTGGGCTGTCGGTGGGTGGCAGTACCTAGCGGAAGAGTGGTCAGCCTTAATGAGATTGTGCTTTGAGAACATAACGTCATGTCCATACCTTGCCGAGCCTTTGACTCTCAGCTCTTTGTTGGAACACATCGGTTCACCCCCTTGCCACGTTTGCCTCGTTTTACCCTTGGGTTTGGATTTTTCGTTGAATTTTATCACAAGAAGTATTGCCGTAGGTTTGCTTTGCTGAGCTGATGCAAACAAACAAGTTAATCTGGAGCACCTCTGATGGCAGTTGCCGTAGTATCGCTGGTGGTGAGATCCTAGTTGAACAAGTACACTCAGTGGAAGTACACTCAGCCCAATCCCAAATCCATCAAATCCACAGCGGTTGGAAAAAAGCCCTCTTCCTCAAATACATTACCGAATTAAGTCATAAAGCAAATTAACATTGCCATCCTACTCCATAATATTCAGTGGGAAAGAAGGCTTGGCTTTTCACCCTCAACAACTACTTAAGAACTCACTGCAAGGAGCTGTCACTCCGCATCCTCCACCCCTACACTGTCTCCCATGTCATCAACCCCACTGTTGTTCATCTCAACCTCCCTCCTCTTCTATACTGCATCCATTGAATGTGTTATGTGTCCATTGTTAAATCTTATCTTGTCTCTTAGCCTACCTGTTCCAGCTCAATGATGGGAATCCCATGTAGACCTTATACCACCTTCTTGATGTCAGTTCTTCTGTTCCTCATCATTGTTTGCCAGATTGTAATTGCGCTGCATAAACTCAGCTCTCTCACATTTCATTCTTCCGCCTCCCTATTCCTGGTTGTTATATTTTCCTGCCCTCCTCCAATTTGTTTTTTGTCTTCCTAATTCCTGGGTTCATTGGCCATCATTCACCATTGTCCTCCTCGCTTAGCCCAACATCCTCTGTCTGCTTTCCTAGATTTGAGTTTGGTTTACAACTTTGATTTTACCATGCTCCATCTCCAGAACTATGGTTGCAGATCTCAGACCACAGACCACCCTATGACGATTATCTGCTTTCTGTGCAATGGCATTTCTGTTGTGTTCTGGACTTGCACTGTTGTATGGAAGAGTAAATTCCGGTTGATTGTGATACTGTAATTGGTCTTTTTTGTTTTTGGCAACTGGACAACTGCCCAAGAGTGCTGCTGACCTTTTTTGGCTCAGCGATATCTGATTTGGAAAGCGGCACAGAGGAAAAATGTTTTGTGGCCCGACAAGTCAACATTTCAAGTAGTAGAAAAAATGACCAGCATTCTCTAGACCAAAGACAACAAAGACAACCCAAGCTATTATCAGTGTCATGGCATTTGCCATGATATTGGGGTAAGTCAGTGTACATAGCATAGATGACTTGCACTAAGACGCAGAAAGATATGCATGAATTTTGGAGTGACATATGCTACCATTTGAACGTCATCTGTTCCAGGAACATCCCTGCATTTTCCAGCAAGCCAAAGCCAAACCACTTGCACAGATTACAAGTCCATGGCTGCATAAGCAGAGAGTGCAGATGCTAGATTGGTCAGCCTGCTGTCCTGGTCTGTCTCTGATGAAGCAAAATATATGGAAACGAGAGTCCTGCACAGTTGTGCAGCTGAAGACCTGCATCATAGAGAAACAGGCAAAAATGTTGCTAATAGACTTGACCAACTGTTTTCCTCAGTACCCAAACACTAAATTAGAATTATTAAGAGACATGGTGGTGTTACAGTTGGCGATGCCTGTGACGAACGCCAGCTGTAGCTTGTCAGCTCTGCCAGCCAGCTTAGTTTCCTGCCACTCTAACCAATTATTCGATCACTAGTTCAGTCTTCCCATTGGCTTGGTTTTTACTATCTCCACTATTTAGTTCCAGCTTTGTTCATTTCACTTTGTCGTTCAAACCTTTCACTTCCCTATCTTTTAGCTGGTTTGGTTTTCTTTCTTTTGGGTAAATAAATTGTCTCTATTTAGAGAGCTTGCACTTTCGCGCTTTCTAATTTTCCTCATCTAAATTTAATAGTTTCAGAGCTTGCGTATCCGCATCTCTGCAAGTTTACTTCCTATTTTGGGCTTTCCTGTTTTCTCCCTCCTGGAGTTCTGTTGCCTGTTTGACCTTTGTATTTTTACCTTTCCGGAGCCTTTGTTTCTTTATGCTTGTGTGCTTGTTAAGACTTTGTGCAATGAACTCTAATAATAAACCAGTCGTTTTGCTGGCCACTCTGTAATCGGGGTCTCCCTCTCTTCCGACAGGTAACCATGCCAACTTTTTTGGACTCTGCTGCAGTTACTTTGTATATTATTAATAAGCAATTAATTTCACAGGTTAGAATATCAAATAATGTGTCATTGTATTGTTTTCATTCATTGCAGTTTTAAATATAGTTGAGGGTGAACTGACTTGTCAAATCAGGCTTTTTGTTTAAAAGTGCATTTTATTTGCACTTTCCATGACTGGCCAACTTTTTTAGAATTGGGGTTGCATATGAAGTAAACAAGGTGGTGGGAGCAACATCTGTTACCTACTATTCGTACCTTATAATGTTTTTAATGCTCACCTTCTAGCCAGACAGAATAAATCATTCACCTGGACCATGGCATTATCTAATAGTTTTATTTGAGTGGGTATTCAAGATTTATTGCTTTCATTATTCACCTGCTAAGTGGAGGGCTGGCCTTCCAAGAACCCCCCCACCCCATAAACTACGTCTGTGTTCGATTAGATAGAACAGTGGCTCCCAACCCAGTCCTTAAGGACCTCCTGCCCTGCAGGTTTTTGCTTCAGCTCTACTCTTTCACACCTGATTTATTTAAGGGCCTCATGCTGATTGGTTGAAAAAGATCTACCTGAGCACGGTGTGCATGACGGTGCATTGGGCCTTAAATGGGTAAGGTGTGCAAAAGTAAAGCTGCAACAAAAACCTGCCAAACAGGGGGTCCTAGAGGACTGGGTTGGGAACCATTGAGATAGATAATGGTATTTTGAGGACTGAAGTACTGCTTTTTTCATATATATGTCATTCTATGGCACGTTTTTTTTTTTTTTTTAAAGAATGTGCATTCAGTGACTGAGATATTAAGATATGCCTGGACAAATGTTTTTACTGAATTTGCAAGGGAGTCTTTTTTTTTCATACCAATGCTATCAAGCTCTAATCGTCAAGAGGGTTTAAGTAGACAACGCTTGTTTAATCTGGGTGGCCATGCACAGCCAAAGACAACCTTTGAGGGTCTGAATGCATGCACTGCAGTGGAAATACAAGGTGAACTGTGAGGCCTCTAAAAAATAATAAATTTGTTCCACATTGCTTGCCATTGCACCAAACTTACTCACAGAATCTTTCATGTCAACCTTTCTAACACCTCACTTGGAAAGTCTTGGGAGTGTGTTCTGTCTTGTAAAAACCAGAAGTAAAAATCCTGCAAGGAAATCCCTTTGCTGAGAACCCTCCGCAAATGACAGTAATCTCCATCACAAGTGTGTATTTGAAAATGGTGGAACTCGATGCAGAAGCCGTGGTTCACAGACACTCATATTACAACTGAAATGGAAAGTAATCTTCAGGTTCTCTCCTTTCCCTCCATGTCATGTTATGACAGGAAATTGGCATGTTTTCAACACTCTAGTTTTTAAAGTCCTTTCAGAGAGTTCTGTCAGATTAATCATAACCTCTAAGACCATTGTGGGTGCAATAATGTATAATTACACAATGATTTACAATCAGTTGTTTTGAAAATGAGTCATTCATATCAGTGCATATTTGACATCCTGACATACAGATTATAAGCACAAATCTATTTGTTTCTCACTAAGAGGTTAAAAAACAAACTTCCTGGAGCTGTGTCACAGAATTTTATCTATGTGACCAGATGAGGATGAGTTTTCAAAGAAATCCTTTTTTGTTGATGTGTGCAAAAGCCACAATTGCTTAGTTGGAAGGTCGGATCTGTTCCTGCTCAGTGCTGCAGTATTTTTAGCATTTATCAGAAACATTATGCATTCTGCATTATTATTTTGTATTATTATTAGTCACCAATGGAGCAACTAATGGATTCTCAGTAAGTTGTAATTAACAGCTAAAGAAACAGGAGCACACCCATGCTGAGTGCTGGGAATATAAACATTCGGTACAAAAATGTGTTGTGTATCTGTAGAAATAATTCCACACTGTTGATCTCAACTGTAATTAAAGTAAAACTGTTTCGATTCTTGGAGGCATTGATCCTACAAACTACAGTAAATGACTTTACATCAACAAAACTTAATCACAAAAAATCACAGTATATAGTTAGTGACTACATGGAGAAGATGGGTTCTAATTGGTATAAAGAACTATTATTGAGTGGGTGCTTAATCCAGACATAAACCATTATGGTTTTTCTCAAGCAAACTCTACAATCTTTGAATCTCATGACAAATTAATACTGAGAAATTCTTGACAAGAATTGGTTGCCCATCCTAAGTGAAAGTGAACCTGAACTGCCTCAAATCAACATCCAGTGGCAAAGCCATTACTAGTCAGTTGCCTGAAGATATTCATTCCCTTCGGAAGTCTCAATATTGCCTGTAATTTTCCTTGGCAGGTTTTAGGGAGGAGTCCTCTTCAGTGGCTCTGATCTGTGAAACACGCCATATTAAATTTTTCTACAATTAAACATGAAAGGAACAAAACTCTGGGATGACATTCCTGGAGCCTCAACACAACAGGAAGGGCCACCGACTAAATTGCATTCCGTAGGAGTCCAAAACCCCCAGCTTGCTGAAGGCTACTGGCCAACATATAATCTTGAGCAAACCAGAATATTTCACCCAAATTTCTAGTAGAAATTTGTTCTGCAGTTCCAATGTAATTAACCCTCAGCTCGCACGGGCAAAGATGAGACGTAAGATATGTGAATCGCTCATCTTCAGGGCTCTAATAAGAGCTGTGAAGAGAAGTTTTAGTAACGCACGAATATATCAAATTGCTGTGCCTCCTCAGCCCCTCCCAAACCAATAAGAACAGCCCATATGTACTTAAGAACCAGCAACCGCTGAACCCCCAACCTTTTAGAGCTTATCTGAAGTGCGGAGAGTTTACCTGGAGAGGGAGAAGATGAAGCATTTTACTTTGATAACTTTAGCTCTGATGGTCATTGCGGCGCTCTGTGTCGCGAAGTCGCCTTATAAATCAGTTCTTCAGCATAGCAGAATTAGAGGAAGGCAACATGGGTAAGCTCTTGGTTGCCCACTCTGAAGTTTGAAAAATTATAGCGTTGTCAGGTCATGGATGTCGCGCATGAACTGATTTCCGGGGTAATATTATAGCGGTTGAAGTTCGCTTGAGTGGCACATTTAATGAGTTATTTGACGAAATTTTGCAATGGGTCCTATTATTATTCGCTCTATTTGGATAGCAGTGACCAAGTGCGAGAGACTGATACTAATGTAAAATTATCCTGCGACTTATATTGTACCCAGTTCAGTGAGTGCACATATGATGCGGTTTTAAAATATTGTTTGTCTGTTATACCCATAGTCCCAATGTCTGCGCAATGCAGACAATCCCTGGCACTGATAAGAAGTACCTCACCAACTGCAAGCAATGGTATCATCGCAAAATCTGCGGCAAGTCGACGTGAGTTATTTATTTATTTATTTATTTATTTATTTTCATGCATCCGTGAAGTGTTTAACTATACGCGAGACTGCACATTCTAATTTTTTTCTTCTTACTTTTCATCTTGCCACTATAATGGAGAAACACCTAATACTGTTGTATTAGGCAGTTTTGCCATCATCAATGCGCAAAACTGTACAAGCCACTTAGATTGCATATTGCTTTGTAAGTAGTGTTGCATTTTCATATAACATATTCTAGTTTTATGATTGATGAATAAAATGAACTGAAACCTTTAGCCTGTAAAATGGAGGGCTTTCTTTCTGAAGCCATTGACATGTTCCGGTCATATCTGATTTTTCGATAATCCCTTCATTATTTTATTGCTAATCAAAGTGTGAAAGCTTTACAGGCTCTCAAAAATATTAACAGAAAAACATTTCTCATAGTTTTCCAAGAGAGTCTTATAATCCTGAGCTGGACGTTTCAATGTCTAATGAATTAACAGTGACAATTTTGTCAGAAAATGTCTGGCCATACATTTCTTCCATCCGTGAACTCAACAAGCGATTCCATGATTTGATTTTAGTGTCTGTCTGAAGAATTACACTACTTAGCATAAACAGGTAAATGCAACAAAATAAAGCAGAGAGCATCCCTTTTCTAACCTTGGATTTTCCTCCAGAGGGCTACTTCAAAGATAAAATGCGTGCACCTCTGATGAAATTCTTTCACTTTAACCAAATTTCCTGCTCTTAGTGTCAGACAGATGCTTTTTTCAATGATAAAATAAGTGCTCAGTGGGAACTTCTGCCTCATGGCCGGACACAAATTGGAAGACTTTTGTGACACGGCTCAAATTTTTTGTTATCTCTGCAATCTTTGAAAAATTGTGTGCTTCACAAGTAACAAGAAAGTCACCCAAATTTCAAGAGTGTCAATATTCTGAGTTTCATTGAGAGTCTTGGCTTCTTGATTGGTGGATGTGTGCTTTATAATTGCTACTCTTGGTCAATATCTTACGCACACAAGCTTCTAAACCTGCAAATACTTTCCAGGAAAAGTCAAGAAGCATTATGCCCAAATACTCTGGAATATTCTGCCAGGCGTAAGAAAATTGTTTTTATGATCAATCCAACTCTTCTAATATTTCAAGTGCTGAGTCTGCGCGGGGCAGGAAGTTAAAATAAATTATTCAAAAAAATTATTGTAGTTATATTTTAAAGTTTATTTCTGCTCACATTTCATAACTGCTACCTCGCTTCACAAGCCACATTATATTTTGTGTGCATGTTTGTGCTTATTACATAATGTACCAAATTTCTTTTTCCGGTTCAGATAAATATTCAGTTTTTCTGTGTGTAGTATCCCAATGTTTAGATGCTCACTTTTGTATTTGGCTAAAATGTTTGGACACCTGGTGAGCCACATTTTTGGTTTAACAATACAGAGATATTTTGTTATGCTTTGCCTGTGTCTCCAGTCACCCTCCAGAACCTTGCCCATTTATTGGATATACAATGCTTCAGTTCATTGGTATACTGCCCCAAAAGGTTGTGTAAATAGCAGTGTCAGGTCAAAAGCACTGATCCTTCTGCCGGCTACAACTGTCTGAACTGCGGCAGTCATTAGTCTGCAGGTGTACACTGTTTTGTTTAAAACAAGCTAAAAATACAAAACCTGTGGAGTCATTCACCAGCCTGGTTTATGGAGTGAAGGCCTGGGAATAAACCAGGAAACTCCCTCTCTCAAACTAGGATCTACTTTTTGTCGCACTTTTTGAGGGAATCTTTTGTGCTCCAGACTGGAGCTAATTATGTTTTCACTTGCCCTTTGCGTAGCCTACTTCCGTGTTTCACTTGGAATGAGGCAAGGAGAAATGGCTGACAGACACAAAGTGGCCTTATTCCCGTTATGTGTGAGATATCAGTGAAAATTCAGTTTTTGGTGGTTCTTTTCACGGTCCTGATTTTCTTTAAGAACAAAAGGCTAGCATGGCTCAGGTGAAGGGTTTAGCTTAGAGAGCAAAGCACTCCCATCTTCGAAAGCAGTTTTTTGTGTCGTGGGTTACATGTTCTAAACTGTGCATAATGTTATGATTTTCCATTGAAAAATCATTTCAACAAGTAAAAAATACAGCCAACACTTGAACACAAGAAGTGTTTCACCTTTGAATTTGAACAACATTTGCTAGTAGTCCTTCAATCTCATGTGAAATGTCCAGAAAACTGTAAAACTGACGTGAATCCTTGGAGCCATACAGTGTGTGATTTTATTTTTCTCCACCATAGTCCATACACCAACATATGGACACTGGGTATATACAATGGCAAGTTCACGGTAAAATCTCTTCTATTATTTTAATTTATTAAACTATCAGTTTATAGTGATGAAAAAATGCCAGTGAACATTAAATCAGGCCAGCAAGATCAGGTTCTTGCGTTCATATTTGGCAAGGTTGATCAAAAGGGGTGCCTTCTCACTCTCTTTGAACCGCTGTGATCTTTGCTGTTTTTATCCATACATTTACCACATACATTTTCTGTCATGTAATTTTGCTGAGGCCTCAAAATAATGTCCCATCTGAAAACTCTACTCTTTCCTGGTGTTGGCTGATGTAAATAGTGGTATATCACAGATATGTCATCAGAGACTGAGAAGATTTTCCTTCCATAATTGATTTTCAGTAAATTCCATGTTGGCAAGCAAATAATGACAGTGCAAAATTATGGAAAATTTCCTCTTAAGCAGGCATTGATAAATGGGAGTGGAAATGTTATAAACAATGTCAAATGATTTGATATTTTTTTTCAAGCTCTTTAATTGATTGGTGACCATCCCTAAGTCAAATATTTTGGTGTCTGTTATTTTTTGGGTTTGAATTTATAGTGCATCAAGTGAAATATGATGTGAGTATTAACTTTTTAATCTCATTTTTCATTTCAGTGCTCAGCCTCATAATTGCATGGCCTAATCTGTTAACAAACATTAAAATTAGGCAACCTACCCCTTCCGAGGGAAGGCTGACGAAAAAATGTCCTGTGAGCTGGTGCACTAATTTGATTGACGCTGGTGTCATGGTCTCCATGGGGAATCTTAGTATTGTAGTCAATGTCAGTGGCCCTTGCATTCCACAGACCTGCAATGATCAGCTGGAGGAAGTTAAGCTCAGATTGTTCTACGAAAGGAATTTGCCAGTGAAATTAACAAGAAATGAAGTCCTAGATTCACCATCTATTTATTTGTGTTTGCTAAATGTATTATTTTCTGTTGTCGAATGCTGAAAATTTTACTTAATTGTATTTACAGTTTTTGAGGCTTCATGGGACTGAATATTGTGGTACCTAGGGAATTTAGTCATATAATGTACAAGATATGTGATTGATTGGTGGATACTCTATTGTGAGCATTACTCCCCTGATTGATTGGTGGCTTATTTCACCTCCTGGGGAAAAAGATGTAGATTAATATTATTGTTGATTAAAAGTGTGGCAGATTTAAAGGATTTTGCATTTGGCCTCAAATCTCTCGGCGGCGTTGACAAGCACCCTCAAAAAAGCTGTCTTATGAAACTGCAAAAAGGCATCAATCACCTGGTATCCAAAGGAGCTTCTGTTTATGTAAGCCACCCTCCAGCTCAAACTGTGCGGCGGTCATGAAAGGGAAAAGGCAAATGCAACTAGTGTAGCAACATGCCAGATTAATAGCATTTTTGTCTGCCTGTGTTTTCAGATGTAAAGTTATTTTCCCATGAACATTGTTTACTTGGGCTGAGATTGGCTATGCGTAATTCTTGTAAACATATTCAGAGCCACATGCTGCACTGTTAAAAAAAAAAAAACTCATAAGTGAGAGGCATTGAAGAACATCTGATCTATTTTTATATCGCATGGTATTCTTTGCATGCTCTTACTTGGACATTGTTTACTGCATCAACAGACACTTCTGGGCAAGTGGGGACAGCTCATGGCAGAGTTACAAAAATAGGCTGAGTTTTCCTCTGAATCAGTCCATTCAGGAAACTCTAGTTTGTATCTGCAGAGAGATAATCCCACTTAGCATAGTTCTTTAATAGCTCTCATTATTTTCGGGATAACATTTTTCATCAGGACCATTTTAGACGTGGGCGTAGGGGATATTGTTGAAACAAAGGTTCAGTTTATAATCTTTTGACAGAAAGTGTAGTAATTCATCCCCAATAGCAATACTAATTTTTAAAAAATAAACCATCATTATTAGCTTTTGAGTCTTTACACCTAGATGAGATGATTCATGTGGGAATCACAACTCTAAGGGAGCAAAAGTAATTAGACAGTTGAATTCTGAGCTGTTACTTGGTCAACTGTGTGTCGTTCAATCATGAATTTCTGGACATCAATGCTAGCTAATAGTCTAGAGATGATTTTAGGCAAGGCATTTACATCTTTAGTCTTTTGTTGTCTCTGTGGATCAAATAAGTGTTACTACCGTCAAAGCTGGCTGTCATGAAGCTGATAAATCAGGGCAAATCAATCAAATATTGACAAGACATTGCATTCATTGAAATCTGTTTAATTTATTGTTAACCCATCCAAAGCTCTGCTTTTGTTAATCATATTATCAGGTACAGTTATGGCTTCGGCATGTATGGCTGCCACTGGAACTAGCTCACTTGTTTTCATTTAATGAGGTGACTGCCGAAAAGTGGCAGCAGGATGAATTCTGAAGTTTGCTGAGACAATATGTGCTCAGATCCAGTGAAATACATTGAATACTTCAATACTAATTGAAGTCATTTTAAACTTTAAAATACAAATTTTGCATGTGAAAACAAAACACGTTACTTGAGGTGTTACATTTTTACTCAAAACCTACTCTAGTTATGCAAGGTTTCTGTATAGTTCTCTGGACTTCTTTTTGGATGTTGGATGTAAATATGTTGTTCTGCAACACATGCTTTATTGTGAGTCAATTGCCGAGCCAAATAACAAAACAATGTCTCTGTGTCCTGAGATTTTTTTTATTGAACTGCGATTTTATCTAATGACCTATACATTGACGTCCTCTGCTTTTTGATGATACAGAACATTCCTAAAAGTGGGCTTATCCTGTCTGATGTCTGTCTGAAATCTGATGGAATAAGCACAGTTGTGTTCCTCAAGAGAATCTGTTTTCCATATGTGCCACTTTGAGGTTTTTTTTTCTGTGCAAGATAGAACATCTCCCTCTCGACGATTTCTTGTGCAGTTTGGAATGTTGTATTGTGTGTTTTATGTGCGCTTGAAAATGCAGAACTGGCACATAAACTGAGATATGTTTCACAAGTGCCTGTTATGTACACTTTCGTGCTGCGCGTGAAACGAAGTGTGTAACTGTACTGCTTTCATGGTGATTATTTGGAAAGTTGTCTTCGGGAGCCAAAGGTTGCAGTGGGCGCTGGTTTCTTGTGGGAAACGTCCGTTTAAGTGAGGGAGCTTTCAGCAGAGTAATAACCTCAAACACAAACAGATCATTCATACAGTTTGAGGAGTCTCTTCCAAATGGAATGTTACAGCTGCCTTGACTGTGAGCACTGATGGCAGTTTATGTTAAGACTGAAAATCTTAGAGGCTCAACATGAGTCACTGACTAAATCTCACGAGAAAGGATGCACTGGTAAAACATATCTGGACTTTGTGAAAAATATGAAATAAAACTTGAGCAGCACAAATTTGAAATGACATACTGCTGTCCACTGGGAGCTTTTGAGGGCTATAAGACCTCACAGACGTCTGGCTGGCTGGCTGGCCCTCTGTACAAAGGAGCTAACAATCCCTGTCTTTGTTTGGGCGGCCCATTGGAGGGGGGTCACATAAGGGGAGACGGGGGCTGTACACACCGGAGTCTGAACCTCCACCGACCTCCCCCTGACTGCCGGGTGGGCTTTGATGGTAATTAGCCGCAGGAGCTTGTCTGTTTCCTCTGTGTTACCACTAAATATGTTGGCGCAGTTGGGATGTCCTAAACTGAAATCCCAAAATACTCAAGGGAATACTTCTATTAAAATAGTTGAGTTTGTTTCCTGATGCTCACTCTGTTTCACTATCCAGCGCCAATCTCCGGTTTTTTTATTTTTATGAGAGGTAATTCTTCTTTTATATTGAGTTTTTTATTGTGCTGTTTGGTCGTTAAAATGTGCTGTGAAGCACTGAGTCCCCCAACCATTTTGATCATGTTCCAAGGAAGGTGCCAGACCAAGCTAAAGCTATATCCTCATCTAACTGGCAGCAGCAGTCACTTTTCTCCTAAGGACAGAAAGAAAGCAGAACGCAGTAAAGCACTGACCACGAAGTCAGTGTTTGTGACTTAACTTATCTACTCAGTGTAGGAAATAATTTCTCAGCATTGGCCATGGTTTCTGTTGCTTTGACTGAGGTTGACCACAAGATGCATGGGGACTGAAATGTGGGCTCCATGATGTTCCTTCAATCCAAATGTGAATTGCTTGTGATGCAATGGGTAAGTATGGGGAGGCATTATGTCATTTTTTCCATTTGCATTTTTTGTTTTAAAAATCAACTGCAGACCATGTCACAGCTGCTCAGCTTGCAGACAGTTGCTTTAATGAAGTATTCCAGAAGGTTGGAGTGATGAACATTTAGGAAGTGTGCAATGTTTTTTAAACAATCTTATTTTGGAAGATTTATGAGGAGATTGTGAATTTATAGCCGAATTGCATGTTTCAAAGTGTTTCAAAACCTGATTTTCTCACTTAATTGAATGGGCCTGGAAGTATTTAGGGTTCTCATGCTCCTTTGTCCCAGCATAAAGGTAATCTGATAATATTTAATGTAAGTGAGTTTTGATCAAAGCACACAATCTCTATTTGATGAATTAAGCGGGAAATGCAAATGCATCAAACAGATAAACTCTCACTTGAACCCAAGATGACCCTCATGCAGAATGGTGCTTTAGCCATCTCTGATGGACAGATTACTATACCACTTGAAAGGTTTAAAATACACTTGGCTTTGTTTCGCCAGATATCCATGGCTACTATCTCGGTTTATGCTGTCAGAGGACAAATAGGCATGGAGTTTCCATCTGTTATGATAATGAGCTTGGTCTTCCATGAAACATCTCTCTGTTCTAGAGGGGTACCTTCGCTGGAAGACAAAAACTGTGTCTTTGTTTTGAGTTACGTCTTCATTTCAGTTTGATTCTGGCTACAATATGTGGCCACTTGAAGCCGCGAATGAGCACTCTGACGGGAATCTGAGCAAAATCTCATTTCTGTTGTATGAAAGAGAAGGAGACAAAAGCAAAAAAAAATTGACGACAACTTAAGCTTTAAACAATCATAAAGATACTGTTATTATCATATGCATGTATGGTGCATGGGGATGCACTGTCTTACTAAAACAGGAGAAACATTATTTTTGAGAAGAAAATTACAGGTTTTTTAAATTAATGACTGGATGTTCACCTGTTTCATTCTTGTCATCTTCTGGAGAATTAATATAAGCATGTTTAATCTCCTTCACATAACCCACCAGAAACTGCCATTTACACTGAACAGTGCCACCACTTAAGCCCCTCTGTCATTACAGTGCTGTCAGACTGAATTTGCCTCAGTTAAGAAAAGGGGCCTCTCGTAGAGTGAGTCAAATGTTGTTTTGTGAAACGGTCTTGCCATCTGTATGCTGTTCGTATACCCACCCCATTGACACGACACGAGGAAGCGTGGCTTGTCTGATCCCTTAGGAAGATTGTTTCTAGTTTAGCTGCAGTCTTCAACGCTCTTTTCTTCTCTGCAGATGTAAATGCAGAGTATAATTCATTACTGCTGGCCTGTGCTCTGCACATTGGTCGTCTGCACCTCTGTAGGGGTCTGTTTTATTATTGCACCCCTTCTTCCCTCTGCTCCTTTCTTCAGTCTAACTCATAGGCTGATTATGAGACACACTAGTCTTATTCATTACAAATTACAATTTTTTTTTATACACCTCCGCTCAAAGCTTTTGAATCACTGGTGATTTGCGTCAAGATTAAAGGGATGTAAACGGAAGAGATTTTTTGTAACGGCATGATTGTGACCTAAAACGTGAACGCAAACTCTGCAGTGAATTTCTGGAAAGAAAATGGTAAAACATAGGGGGGCCAGTCACCTGATTTAAACCTCACAGAGCTGTTGTGGGATTTCCTTTGTCGTAAAGTTTGCTAAGTGCGCCCATTTTTAAAGACGTTCCTATGGGAAATATTGCTGACCCCTTGGAAATCCATTGAGAATGCAGGCATAGGATAAGTATTATCCCAAATACTTTTGTACTTAATATTTGAAAAGAAATGATTAAATCTGGCAGAGGTGACTTTGATGGGAAATTACTGAAATTGATATCCATGATATCAATCTTTTGAGACCTTTTTTGCTCACAAATACCTGAAATACTACATAATATGTAAAAATACATTTGCGGTTTGTATTGTTTACTATTTAACATTTGCATTGATTTTCACTTGCTGGTGTCTTTTACGAAGTGGTATGAAGGGAGTGGGATATAGTCTTAAGTGTTGCTACTGCATATTTACCCCAATTATCAAAATTAACACATTGCCAATATGAATACCGTGAGAATATAATGTTCTGTTAATAATTATATTTTGTTTTATAAATTATGTAAAGTAAGGCTGGCGTGTGGTCATGAGAGGATTTTAAGTACAATGGACCTATGCAGTGTTTACTGTTGTGATCCATGCAGAATATTGTGGTAATTGTTTCTTCACGTTTGTTATAAAAATGAGAACTTTCAGAGTAATTTCTCAAATTGATAATTTGTAATTGAAGTTTGCTAATCTTGCATTATATATTGTATATTATCACAGCTGTAATGAAACGTGAGATGAGTGGTTATGTAACTCTTGATAACTCATTATCTCATCATGTCAGGTGTTACTATGCTAACTTTTGGTCCAATGCCAGCAGACTATTGAATACGATAGTTAATCTGAAGTTGTTTGGTACAATGTATTGAGTGCCTGAGGGATGTACTCGGTTGAATTATTGCTCTACACTGACACAAGCTTACAAAAGACTGAAAATGTTTTCAGCTTGATTCATCTCACGGAGGCCTCAATCAAATGTCACAATTTATGGTTATCCCTCAACAAATTAGAGTGAGGCTGCTATGATATGTGTCTCGAATTTTGCTTTCCACACTTCACAAAACATTTCCTTTCCACAGTAGTCATTGACTGTATTTGGTTCTGACCCAGTGCAACTACTGACATTGTGGTTGGGTTCATAGTGATAGAATATTGATGGATCAGCTTGGAATAAATGATTGTTGGAATATATTGTGTTCTTTCTGGTGGCTGCACACTGAAAAACTGAAGTGTCCTTTGATAGCTGAGTGAGTACACCTTAGACTGGTTGGCTGTTCTGAAAAATTTCTCATGTATTTTTTCTGGCAGGGTCTTGTGTTTGAATTATAGTCAATTCTAGCCCTGCGATGTCCTCTCTGGGGTTTCCACATTGGCAGCTCTGTGCCTCTGGATTCCTTTGGCTCTCAGCGGAAATTGGTTTTTACAGCTCTCTGCAAAAGGCACGAGCCCAGCTCAGATTTATGATGGAGGTATCAAAAAGGCACAGGAAGGAGCACCATAGTGGGGTCATGCGGTGGCCATCACGCAAGGCTCCTTTTGTGCAGGAATCAAGCCACCATCAGCCTGGTTTTCCACATGCGTGCTGTTATACAGGCAGAAGGTAGAGCCAGACTGAAAATCTCTGAAAATGAGATATTAATTGATCAATTTTTAGTCTCAACAATTACCGTTTCACCTAACTGAAGAATTGTGTAAAGAGTAAATCCAGGAAATTGGATCAAAGTACTGGGTAGTGTGTATAGTTTCTGGACCCAGATTTTCCATTTCCAAATTTGGGTGGATTAACTGCATTTGGAAGTGTGCGGAATCCTTGCTATTGGTTTTGATATTTGTTGAGCTAAATTTTCCACGTTGCACAACACAGTTGGAGCGGCTGGATCAATTAAGATCAAACAGTAAACAGCCTTGTTATTATCTTTCACAGGGTGATCACCTATGAGTGCTGCCCTGGTTATGAGAAGATTCCTGGGGAGAAAGGCTGTCCTGCAGGTAAAAGAGCTGTCTAGTGGGCTTGTCAGTAGATGCAACAGTCATCGTCCCATTCTATGTATCCTGTGCACCATCAAACAGGTTCTCCCTGTTCCCGTCAGAAGTGCCTGAACTAAAGCAGTTAGAGTACTTGAAGTCCTCTATTACATCACACAAAACAAAGTGCAATCCTAGCCATCTTCAAGCTAGTGATGTCTGCCTTAGACAAGAATATCAGTCCCAACAGAATCATGTTAATCAGTGTAACCATAATGGCCTCAGAGGTTTACTGCCACGCTCTTTAATGTCTTCAGTTCAGGACGCAAAATTTGTGTGAGGTGGGTCCCAGAGTAAGTCTGTCCCTCACACACGGCGCTCATATTTAAATTTGATGGGGTCCCTGAGAGTTACTAAATTTCTCATTTCGGTCCAGATACTGGAAAGTCCTGCTAATTTTGGTGACAACATTAAAACATGTAAGAACCAATGCTCTTTCTTAAACTTTTCACTCACACTACTTGGTTTTAAGACAAGCATTGAAAGCATTGCTGTAAACCCTAGGGAACACTCAAAAACATGACTGTGGGCTCCATCATTTAGAGTTGGCCCTCAACAGTGTGAAAGAGCATCACCAGTCTGTAAAATGGAGTCATGAAAGATTCATTGCATGATTTGTGAAGACATAAATGTGTGGAGGTATCCATCTGAGGCACAACAGTTTTCTTTGGCACTCTCCCGCAACGGATTTTGCTGCTGTCTTTCACAGCTCTGCCATTGGTCAACATCTACAACACCCTGGGTGTGGTTGGAGCCACCACCACCAAAATGTACTCTCAGAGGGCTGAACTGCAGGCGGAGATCGAGGGCCCTGGCAGCTTTACTTTCTTTGCTCCTAGCAATGAAGCTTGGTCTGCTCTGCCAGCTGTAAGTACTGGCAGCGCCTCCACAGTCAGACAGCAGCTATTACTCTATGAAGTCATACTGTTGCAGGCTGGAGAAATTTTTCCTAAATTGTAATAGCAAGACTTTCAGATTTGCTTAATTGTGATCAGGGGGCCAGATATTTAATACAACTACTTTCAATGCGAAAGTTTTGATAAAATTGTTTAAATTGCCGCTGTTTTCCACTCAATAGGAAATCCTAGATGCCTTGGTGAGCAATGTCAACATAGAGCTGCTCAATGCTCTCCACTACCACATGGTCAACAGACGTTTGACCTCTGAAGACCTCAAGCACGGCTCAGCCTACCCTTCCATGTACCAGGATTTTGATGTCCATATTCACCACTACCCCAATGGGGTAAGTCATGCCACCTTGTTGGGTTTAAACCTCTATAACCAGGTTACTCAGCTTGAGTTAAAGCCAAGCCTCCATTGCGGCTTTTTTCAGTAAACATCAAATAATTTATTTCCCTGAGCATGAAAGGGGACCCTGTGTTTGATGATATGAATTTTACCAGAAACCTGTCACACAAGCACATGCTGCTGCATCTCTTAAATCTATCTCTCAGCCCCTCAGCCTGACCACATTGGAGACTATTTGGATTGAATTTCAAATTCAAGGTGATTTATTTGACCATGGCAATTGGAAAACATGCATTATCGCAGTTTTTAGCAGATAAAATCTCAACTTCAACTTCAACTTTTCAACTTTATTATCCCAAGGGAAATTAGATCAGCAGCTACCATCAAGACACAAGTACACAAAGCAATAACAGAGCACAACATGGGGGGGGGAATCCACTGTTCAAGTGAAACACAGGAAACTTCAACCACTTCAACTGAGTCTGAGGCTGGAACGTTTCAAGCACTGTGTGTAAAGTGCATCAAATCAAGTAAGTGCGATACAGTAGGTAAAATAAATAAATATAAATAATGCATACTCGGGCAATATCACGGAAAAATAAATAATAATTAAAAGTCAGGGTTAACCTGAACATAAAATCGAAATCCCACAGACAGCCAGATTAGACAAGCAAATTAAGCATCTCAATGGCAACAGGAATAAAAGAAGCTCTGGCACGTTTCGTTTTGGTTCGGGGCATTCTGTAACGACGTCCAGAAGGAAGAAGATCAAACTCAACAAAGAGAGGATGGTCAGGACAAGTAAGGATTTGTTGGGCTTTACTGGCGACACGTTTATAATAGATATCCTGCAGCTGACTCTGCTGCACTCCGATCACCTTGCCTGCTGCTTTGACCAGCTTTGCGAGCCTGTTTTTGTTGGACAATGTAAGAAAACCAAACCATGCAACAATACAATATGTCAGGACACTTTCAATAAAACACCGATAAAACAGAGTCATCAAAATATTGCACACTTTGAACATATTCATCTTCCTTAAAAAATAAAGACGCTGTTAAATAATAATAATAATGCATCAATTTTATATAGCGCTTTTCTGCTTTCTGGGCACTCAAAGACGCTTCACAAGGATACATTATTCATTCACTCACACATTCACGCTCTGATGGTAGTAAACTACGTTTTTGTAGCCACAGCTGCCCTGGGGCAGACTGACGGAAGCGTGGCTGCCAGTATGCGCCTACGGCCCCTCCGACCACCACCAAACATTCACACACAGCCATACAGTATTTCCTAAATTGCATGTTTTGTGGGTGGGGGAAACCGGAGTACCCGGAGAAAACCCACGCGAACACGGGGAGAACATGCAAAACATGTTGGACCCTTTTACAAATAACATCAGTGTTGGGTTCAAAACTTAGTGAGTTATCAATAATGGTTCCTAAGTATTTATATTGAGGAACAATCTCAACATCCTTGCCATTAATAACAGTATGACTAACACTAAATTGGTCTATGAATTTCTGATGTTACTTTCTGCTGTTTCCTTTTGAAGATCATAACCGTGAACTGCGCCCGTCTGGTGAAGACGGATCAAGATGCCACCAATGGGATTGTGCACGTTGTTGACCGGGTCATCACAGCCATCACCAATGATATCCACACATTCCTCGACACTGATGATGACCTGGAGACACTGCGCGTGAGTGGAGAAGTCTGATCAAGATAAATCACATTCACAGTACTCCTTGGACAGCTTTCAGTACACACAGTGCCATTCTATGAGAAATGTGATGAAGGTTGATACCCTCGTGGGCCATAGTTTCATTGTCATCAAGAAACAGTCTCTTCAGGCAGTGTCCCTTTAATTACTGATAAGGCACTTGTTGTTGGCTGTCTCATGTATACATATATTGGAGTGCCCTGGATGCTTTGTGTTAATATTGTTGGTTGTTTGGTTTTTACCTTCTAAAAGGGAGATCATGGAGAGATAATGCACAGATGGCAAGGTTCCATTTGTTCATTCGCCGGTGGATGGGATCATTCTCTAAGGGTATGTTTTTAACTGTTTGTGCCTGTCTCAGACTGCTGTTGCCGCCGCCGGTCTGACTACCTTGCTGGAGAGCGACGGCCACTACACTGTATTCGCACCAACTAACGAGGCTTTTGAGAAGATCCCACCAGAGACCCTGAACAGAATTTTGGGGGATCCTGTTGCTCTGAAAGGTAAATAGACTTAAATCCTGTTTATACATAGGCAGACCTCCATGGGTTGAAACGCGAAGACGGACAATTCATGTTTCAGTTCACCAACTTCACCATATATGCATAAGCTTTTGTTATTTTAAAGGAAATGCTTCCCACATACATGTTTTTAGGAATGACATTTTGTATGTGGGATTGGGAAATCAGAAACAGTTGAGTATATACCGTCATTGCCCCTTGGTGATCCCGCAGACCTTCTGAACTATCACATCCTGAAGAACATGCAGTGCTCTGAGTCAGTTGTGGCCGGAACCCCGCTAGAGACGCTCCAGGGCACAGTGTTGGAGGTTGGCTGTGACGGCACAGACTTGACCATTAATGGCAAGGCCATCATCACCAAGAAGGACCAACTTGGCACCAATGGAGTCGTCCACTACATCAATGAGCTTCTTATCCCTGACTCAGGTGTGTCAACCTGTAACAACTCCATAAAAACCTGCAATTCCAAAAGAAAAGTGGGTGGGATAAGTTGCTTTATTTTGCTTGCATTTGATGCCTTTTTAATTCAAAGTGGGGCAAGCAAAGGTATTTGCCTTAAATAAAAAAATTGGCTAGGCTGCTTTTATTGATTCACATGATGAATTCACATGAACAAGACTTGATATATTTACCTTAAAGCCAAGACCCTGTTGGAGCTAGCTCAGGAATCCAGTGTTGCAACTGCTTCCAAGATGTTTGTCGACGCTGGCCTGGAATCCCATCTGACTGGCTCGGAGTCTTTGACATTGCTTGCACCTCTGAATGATGCTTTTAAAGGTGAGAGCACCATGTAATCCATCTATGATGAACTTATGCCTTGTGGTTCCTGCTTTCTGTATAGTCATGAGAGAAATAAAGAACTCAAGAAAAGGATTTGCTTGGACATATCAAGACTAGGTTTACTGAAATTGACTGGCTACTCAAAAAACCAATCCAGATTATCAGTTTTTCCACAAACCAAGCTTTTCAGTAAATTAGACACAATATTAAATAAAGAACTCAAGAAAAGGATTTGCTTGAACATATCAAGACTAGGTTTACTGAAAATGACTGGCTACTCAAAAAACCAATCCAGATTATCAGTTTTTCCACAAACCATGCTTTTCAGTGAATTAGACACAATATGAAATATTATAACTGTTTAAATGGTTGATGTTTAAAAGTCTCTGCACTTCAATGAGAAATGCATAACTGTTTTGTGCAGAAATTGGTACAACGATCACTGGAGGAGTGAAGACAATGCTGTCTCACCATGTTGTGAAAGAGAAGCTGTCCTCCAGAAGCCTGTACCATGGCCAGGTGTTGGACACCCTGGATGGACAAAAGCTCAGGGTGTTTGTCTACCGCAATGTGAGTCCACCCACATGAAAACCGGAAGAGGGGGGAGGGCAGAGGGCTATCTGATAATTGGTTCTCATAGTTTCCGAGAGCAAAGTAACCCATCACATTGTGTTATTTATGCATTTTGGCAGTGTTCGGGGCCACCTACATTGGTCCTATTTTGTATGTGATTTATATATGCAGTTGGATGCTTTTTCAGAACGACCTTTCTCATGGGCCACCAGCCGGGTCTGACAAATTTAATTGATAATTGGATTCAATTTCACTAGACACACCCAGACTTGAACCAGTTGCTGACTGCGATCTTTCTCAGCTGCTTGTTGTCGCGAGCAGAAGTTTTTCGGATGCCGGAACAGTTGGTGCGCTTGCTCCAGTCTTTCTTGAGAGCTTTGCAGACGGAAGACTGGCTGATGCCGAGCTGCTCAGCAATTTTAGTTTGGGTCAAGCCTTGTTGGCGAAGGGTTGACTTTGAGCCACTATTCCGGTTGAGAGGTCGCGCTGCTTACCCATGAAGTGAACACTCTTCACAGAAAACAATAATTCAAGCACTTATTGTAATGCAATGAAATGACTTATATGAATTATTCTAATTCAATGAAACAACAGTGTCACAGTTAAATGGCCTAAATGGGCCTTTTGGAAAGCTCAGCTGTGCAAATTTTTTGCAGGTAGCGAGTTCTGTGATTAACAAGTAGGACAGGCGCGGTGAACTCCTGATTTGCTTTCTGCACAAAAAATGAATTTAAAAATTTTACGATTGCGCTATTTCAAATTATTCTAATTCGATGACCAGCACCTGTACATGATGCTGCAATCTTAAGAAATTATAAAACAGATGAGAAACAGTGTCATTGACATTTATCAGCCTGGAAAGGGTTAGAAACCAAAGGGTCCAACAGCAGGCCTCACTTGCCTCTGTTAAAGTCAGTGTTCCTGATTCCACATTGAGAATGAGACTGACAAAGTGACACTCATGCAACTGCTGCGAGGTGAAAACCACAGCTGAACAAAAATTACACAAAGGCTTATCTCACATTTGCCAAAAAAACAGCTTGATAACCAACAAAACTTTTGAATAATGTTCTGTGGACAGATGAGTCAAAACTATATTTTTGTCATGCATGGTAGTGGTAGTTTGATGTCTCGGACTGCTCAGCTGCTTCATGACCTGGGTCACTTGCCATAATTGGATGGAACCATGAATTCTGCTCTCGATCAAAAAATCCTGAAGGAGAATGCCCAGCAATCAATTTATGACTGAAAGCTCAAGCATTGTTAGGTTATGCAGCAAGACAATGATCCAAAACATATGAGCAAGTCCACCTCTGAATGGCTCAAAAGAGGAAAAAATTAGGTTTTGGAGGGGACCGGAAAATCCTCCAATGTGGCTAAATTAAAACAATTAAGAAGAGTGGGCCAAATTCCACCACAATGATGAAAAAGGCTGTTTGCCACCTATTGCAAACAATTGATTGCTGTTGTAGCAGCCTACGGTGTCAACCAGTAATATGGTTTTCACATGGCGATATTGGTTTTGAATAACTCTTTACCCCTAATAAAAAATAAAATGATCATTTTGTGTTTCATCTCGTCTTTGTCTCGCTTTAAAATTTGTTGCATGAACTGAAACATTTAAATACGAACCCCAATTTCAACGATGTTCAGACGTTGTGTAAAACGTGAATAAAAACAGAATACAATCATTTGCAAATCTCATAAACACAGATTTTATTCACAATAGAGCACGGACAACATATCAGATGTTAAAAGTGAGACATTTTACCATTTCATTAGAAATATGAGGTCATTTTGAATTTGATGGCAGCAACACATCTCAAAAAAGTTGGGACAAGGACAAGAAAAGGCTGGAAAAGTAAGTTGTACTTATGAACTTATGGAGAAGCATTTTGCAACTAATTAGGATAATTAGGTCAGTAACATGAATGGGTCTAAAAAGAGCATTTTAGTGAGGCAGAGTCTCTCAGAAGTAAAGGTGGACAGCTGTCACCAATCTGTGAAAAACTGTGTCTAAAAATTGTGGATCTATTTCAGAAAAATATTCCTCAATGTAAAGTTGCAAAGATTTTCAATTTCCCACCATCTGCAGTACATAATATCACCAAAAGATACAAAAAATCTGGAGAAATCTCTGTGCACAAGGGACAAGGCAGAAGGTCAATATTGGATGCTCATGATCTTTGGGCCCTCAGGCAGCACTGCATGAAAAACAGGCATGATTTTGCATTGGAGTTCGTTGCATGGGCTCAGGAGCACTTCCAGAAATCATTGTCTGTGACTACAATTTGCTGTGCAATCTACAAATGCAAGTTAAAGCTGTATCATGCAAAGAAGATGTGAACACAATCCAGAAACGTTGCCATCTTCTCTGGGCCAAAGCTCATTTACTGAGGCAAAATCGAAAACTGTTCTGCGGTCAGATGAATCAAAAATTTGAAATTCTTTTTGGAAACCATGGACGCTGTGTCATGCGGACTAATGAGGAGAAGGGCCATCCAGCTTGTTTTCAGTGCACAGTTCAAAAGTATGCATCTCTAATGGTATGGGGTTGCATTAGTGCCTATGGCATGGGCAGCTTACAGATCTGAAAAGGCATTATCAATGCTGAAAAGTATATAGAGGTCTTACAACAACATATTGTCCCATCCAGACGCACCATATCTTTTAGGGAAGGTCTTGCATATTTCAGCAAGACAATGCTAAACCACATACTGCATCCATCACAACAGCATGGCTTCACAGGGGAAGAGTCCGGGTGCTGAAATAGCCTGCCTGCAGTCCAGTCTTTTCACCAATAGAAAACATTTGGCGCATCATAAAATAGAAAATCTGGCAAAGAAGACCCAGGACTATTAAGCAGCTAGATATGAGTGGGACAACATTCCTCTGCCACAACTCCAGCAACTGGTCTTCTCAATTCCCAAACGTTCACAGACTGTTGTTAAAAGAAGAGGGGATGTTACACAATGGTAAACACAGCCCTGTCCCAACTTTTTTGAGATGTGTTGCTGCCATCAAATTCAAAATGAGCTAATATTTCTCTTGAAATGGTAAAATGTCTCACTTTCAACATCTGATATGTTGTCTATGTTCCATTGTGAATAAAATATTGGTTTATGAGATTTGCACGTTATTGTATCCTGTTTTTATTCACGTTTTACAAAACATCCCAACTTCATTGGAATTGGGGTTTGTATGACAAAGAAGCAAAAATAAAAGTAGTCGCAAGGGAGCAAATACTTTTTCACGGCACTGTTCACTTGAAGGATTGGCAGTGAGGCCCGAGTTGTATTTTGAATAGCTTCAGTCTGAAGCATGTAGAATATCTCAGCAAATTGTTAGTGAAAGACAAGGAATTCAGTGACTCATTAAGTCTACTACAACTTGACAGCACATGCCGTTTATGCTTTTGACAGCAAAATTTTGTCAGAGCCTCTAACAGAAGTGTACTTTTTGCAACCGGATATAATGCAAATTTTTTACCACTAGAATGATTTTACTCAATTACTTTGGAAACTTTAATTGCGAATTGCTTGCCAGGAGATATTCAGCCCATGTCTGCTTCAGCGAGTTATTATAAAGACGTCATCTTCCTGTGTTGTTGCAAGAATATGCCAGAAAATCTGAACAAGCAAAATACTTTGTGCAAGTATTTAAGCTCTCCAGTATTTTTGCACAACCACCACAGCTTGATTCTTGAGGGACTGTGGTCCAGCATCTTACAGTGCAGTCTAAAATTTCAGCTATGTGAGGGAAAATTAAGACCACCCTGAATCCTGTCTGTGGTCATATAACTCTCGCCTCTGGTCTCAGAGAAGCCCACTGGGTTTACCAGCTTGCACTCTCCTCTACCCACAGAATTTGTGCATTGAGAATGTCTGTATTGCCGCCCATGACAAGACTGGCCGCTTTGCCACCATGTTTACGGTAGACAAGCTCCTTACCCCACCCATTGGCACGGTGATGGATGTGCTGAAGGGAGACAACCGCTTCAGGTGGGAGGCACTTTGTTACTACAGTTAAAGGAATACTCCAGTTTTCTGGAAAAATAGTCTTTTCCCACTTACTTACAGACTGAGGCAAGATGTTTGATGCCAGTTTCAGCTCTGTATGCCCAAAGGTTTTTTTTTCCAATTAGAAGGAGCTTGGCTAATTAATCCAATAGACTTCAAGTTTTTTTTATGCTAAGCTCACACAAAATGCTACCTACAGGAACCATACCATTGGAGATACAGAAGTGAAAATGGTATCAAATGTCTTGTCTCAGTCTAAGTCGGATTAAAGGTTTTTTTTTTCCACAACATTGCAATATTCCTTGATGCTTAAGCTTGATGTGGTACAGAATAACTGAACCCTTACAGGTGTATCTTGATTCTAAATTTTAAATTATTACAAGCTAGCATACTACCTTTGAGTGTAAAAACACTCAAAAGACCCACTGTGATGTGTTTGGAATAGAGCACGAATACGTCGAACCACAGGAAGCACAGATGTGATACTTATTCCTGCTGCACAATTAAGACAACAGACTCCGTAATTTTCTTTTTTTTGCCCTTCATTTATTAAAATAATTTCACTCGTACTTTGCTCGCCTCTTCTGCATGCCTCCTTTTGTTGTCCTTCTCAAGCCTCTAGTGGTGTGCTTTAACAAAGGTCAGCATACAAGATCATGCTGTTTCTCAACAAGATGTCCTTCAGCTCCCCATCCTGTCACTCCATCATTTAAGACCTTATGTGCCCTGAGGTGGCTTTGCCCCGGTGCAGTGACCCACTTCCTATTTTCAGCACACTGGTGGGAGCCATTCAAACGGCCGGTCTGACAGAGATGATGAACCAGGCTGGGACCTACACTGTCTTCGCCCCGACCAATGAAGCATTCAGCGCCATGCCTGCAGCTGAGCTCAACAGACTTCTTGGTAATGACTATTAGAAAGTGCTGAGTGTGCATGAAGCTGGTCCAGTTCTTCTTGACATGGTGTCTGCTTGACCAGGCATGGATGAAAGGGGAGTAAGACAGTTGTGATATCTAATTTCTAAAAGAGTGGTACTCCTGCTATCATGGAGGTTTGTCGTCAGTAATAAAACTGCACCAGCAGTAACTGGTGCATACTTTCTGTTTGTGCCCTTTTGGCGCCATAAATGTGACTTTTCAGGTTTTTAGACCTTGGCTTCTACGTTTTATTTTATTATGGTCTTGCCTTGGACTGACTGAATTTACTGTCTGTCGAGTTCTGAACACTGAACCATTTTCAGGGAATTCAGAGAAAAACAGAGCAGCCAACAAAATCTGCTGCATTCAAAACTAAACACATTTTTTGTTGAACCCCAGTAATGACAGCCAGTAGCCTATTGTCAGAGGGAACATTTTTTAATTTTCATACTTGCACTTCTATACTTCTTCTTCTACTTGGCACCCAGTGTCTACCCGTCTGGTTGTCGTAAATGTTCTTGTGACCTCAAATGAGTGCAGTATGCCTTTCCTCATCCATAGGTACAGATATTCACATAATGTTTTGTCTTAAATTGGAACACATTTGAAATTGGCTCCCTGGACTCAATCCTTCCCCAACATTAGTGAACTTTGAGATCTTTGGCAGACTAGTTTGAGCTTGAGTTATTGCGCAGACATGTTTGACTCATTGTCTGGCTGGTCATTACTCCTAATCAGCCAACTGTGCTACAAAACCCAGATATACAGTATTCTGTGATAACCTGCTGAATTGCCAAAACCTGACAAGAATACTTTGTCATAAAGTTATTCAGTAGGAAAGAATTTGCATCCTTTACAGGAGGTAAAGCCTCGAGAGAGGAGTCCCAGTCTGGTAAATGCTGACATCACTAGGAAACACCAAATACAGCTGCTTCCTTTGACTGATGTTGACAGCGACTCTGGACCTTGGGATTATTTTATCTCTTCCTGTTGCAGAATATTCCAACCTTTAATTACCATTCATTACATCACCTCGTTTCCTCATCCCACCCAGGAAAACTGTGGGTTGCTGCACATTGAGCACCATGAATGGGAATCAAAGCTAGCTGCAGCCAAACAGCTGCTATTAAAGACTTCTTTTGTTGTGTCTTCTTAAACCACAGTTCCTCACACGTACCAGACCTGCCTCCGCATTATGTCTCTTAGGATACAAAGCAGATGTGCACAGACTCTTAGTCGCATGAAAGATAATTTTTCTCATTTTAGAAGATTTCAAATTCTCTGATTTGAAATACATATGAATGTAAGCGGATAACTAAATCCAGTGTAATTTTTCTTTCAAAGGGACTAAACTTTTATTTGAAGTCCAGTGTTTAAAATTTGCTCTGTAATTGGAAATGGATGAGCACAATGAAGCATTCTTATGTCTGTAATTCCCATTTAACAGATGCAGCTGGTTGGTCTTTCTTACCACAGGCCCTCAATTTAATCCAGGAACCTCTATTGCAGTTCTTAAACCATTTTGTATTTTGAAGAGTTACTGTTATTTTAAAAGGTTTATTGTAAAGATACAGCTTTCTTTCATTTTATGAATGTTGGAGTATGCTAAATATACATTAATACATGTTACTGCCAGTAAATGGCAACTTCAAAATAAATCAAATGAAATATTAATAGCGATTAAAATGACAGCTGAAATGCATTCATTTGTGGAAGTAACTAAGCTTGCTTTAAGAACTGTGAAAAAAGTGCTTTCAGTTTAGTATGGGGTGCATTGTGTAGAAGCATGTAACTTTTATGGGCCAGTTTTTCCCCAAGTGATTATCTTAACCTTTCAGACCTCCCTTTGGTGTTACCTAGGTGACCCTATCCAACTGGCGAGTGTCCTGAAGTTCCACGTCACAGATGAGATTCTGGTCAGTGGTGGGGTGGGGTCCCACAGCAGGATGCAGCCACTGGCTGGGGAGAAGCTGGAGCTCAGCACGGTGGGTTATATGGGAGAGGAAATGGGGATGGGGTCATGGTGTTGCCATTAAATCTCCCTCCTGTCTGTAAGCATGTCTTTCCTGCCTTACTCCGCTTTCTAGTTTCAATCTCAAAGTGTCCTTCGTCCATCGTTCGAGAGGAGAACAATCATACAACTTCTTGTGTGCTTTGAAATTAGAGATGTTGCATTTGGTTTGCATGCCACTTTTAAGTAAAAGACTCATGTTGTGCACATTTTTAATTTAATGGTGTATTAAACAAAGATGTTCTGGAGAAATGCAGAGCTCAAATAAAAAGTTTGATGTCAGGCACATTACGAAATACAGAATGAAGCCTTGGGCTCTGGGTGCATTTTTAATGCGTGGACCTTCATTTGATTGATTTTTACAGTAGGAAACTCAAAAAACAGGCTGTAGACATAGTGGTTTTCCTTTCTAAGCCGGGTCTATGCCTCATTCTGATCTTTCAGAAGAACTACACAGTATACGTCAACAAAGTCCCTGTAATCGACGCTGACTTGATGGCCACCAATGGCGTTGTTCATGCTGTGGGCTCAGTCCTCCAGGCTCTCCGTAAGACTCTCAGCTCTTACACATTGCCACCGTATTGACACAGCTAGCTAAGTGCATTTTGTTGCTCTTGAATCCTGTACTGATACTATTAGGGCTTCATGCTTTCCATCTCTTTCAGCTGCCAAGGTTATGACTGAGAAATCACCATTATCGAAGAGGTCGTTCCGGCACACCTCTTCAGGGAGAGTAAGTCATTGCCCACAGCCAACACAATACGTGTTAGAGAAGAATGTTGCCATCTTGTTTTGTAAAGGGCCATTTTCATGGACACTGTTTTAGCTGAGTCTTACACTAAACTGAATTGTGTATGGAGAATCTTTAAGGGACTATGTCAGCTGGGGCGCATGCGTGTGACGAAGCAAAACTTCTTGAAAGTGTCAGGTAAACTATTTCAAGATCTTTAGAGATTTTGTGTAAGCGTTTCAATCTGTTTATATCGCGTTCATCCTTGAGAAGTTTGAAATTTTTACAAAAAAAACTATCTTTATTGACCGTAGAGCCTGTTCATCGCATCAGTTTGTCATAGTTTGGGTTTTTGTAGCTTTATTATTGGTTTTAAGTTGGCCTACGTTGATTGTTATGTTGTCCCATGGCGGCCGTCGAACTGGAAGCCATTGCAAAAGGATCTATGAGAGCTGCATGTCAGACAAAACGTTGCAACAAACAGGTTCTGCGGACATTATACTAAAGACAGTTGCTTGACAAAAATTTCCCCAAACTTCTCAAGGATGCACACGATGCAAATAGATTGAAACTAAACCACGAATTCACCGGTTTAACTTACCTCACACTTTCAACGCATTTTCGCCTAAAGAAATAGGACAATTTACTATGACGTCTCAGCAGTAGTAGACGTTCTTTCGGGTGGCAAAAGCCAAAGAGTTCTTACGGAACGTTAGTCAAAAATTTGTTTGCTTGCACTACGTTAAAAAAAGTCTGCAAGCTTTTAGTGTGTTACATCTGTTACTTTTGCCATTACATTGACACATTTAACTTTATCTTGTACTGCGTCAATTGGAAAGCATATCGATGGAGCCAATACAATACGGTGCCAGCTATTTCTAAGCCATCAGCTGTGTAGCCTAGTTGTGGGTGTTTCTTCACAGCTAGACAAACGCTAGCTAGCATAAGCGCTGCCGTTTCTTATGACTCCTGTATTTATGAGTTCAAACTTGAGAAGTTGAGAACGGGAGTAGAATCTTCCAAGAACGCAAGGACACAGTAAGTTTAATCTACAGTTTTAGACAGTTGCATTCTTTTCTACTTAACAGTTCCGTGCGAGAATTTATTTGTTCACCTTTCTCACCACAATTTTAATATTATTAAATATTGTTAAAAATAAACAGTTATGTGCTTAAACCTGGGCAGATGCTGTTGTCACTGACTTTCACCAGAGAATGCTGTCACATTAGCTGCAAAAGCCATAGGAAAAAAGCAGGCTACACTTGCTGCTGATAGGCGTTGCAAGCTCGGCTCGTAACAGTACTTTGTCGGTAGTTGGTTGGTAATGCAGGTGGGTGGCTGATAGATACATCACGTATCACAGCAGATGTATTTTCTGGTTGCAAAACCTATGTTTTCAGATGTAACAGTCAACATTTCTCATCTCGTTTACAAAATATCAAGCCGTAAACCCCAAACAGACTTTCCCGGCTGGATCTCTTCAGGTCAGTGGGAAGCCGCTCGTGTTCTGCCACCCGGAAGTATCTTGGCGCATATTCTTTACAAACATTCTGAAATGCCCTATATGGATGAATAATATTATTTATTCTTTGTGGGTTTCGGCAAAGATAAATGCGGTTACTCTAGCAATTTCGCATTTGCAGGCCATCTTCTGTATTTCAAACAACAACGAAGGTACACTTTACACACGTTACTAATAAGCTTGGGGTTTGTATTTCTGCTCCCTAGATATTGCACTACATGTATGAAAATATTTATCGACTGGACTCTATTACACATGAGGCTCAGCAGACATAGTCCCTTAAATGTAACATTGAATTCATTCTAGGAATAAGCTTAACCCCTTTACGCCAAACGTGTCGCCGCTGACACAGATATGCGCGTAATTTTGAAAGCACCATAATTACTGTAAGTTTTGCGCAATAGAAAAAATTCAAACTGTTCCTGAAAGCTGACAATCTGAGCTTCAGCCCAAATACAGGTTACTGCAATAAACACAGCAGCATGATTCTCTGCTTGGATTTTTGCATTAGGCCTTAAAGGGTTAATCTGTATCTGTATGACTAATGTAAAGTGAAAGGGTTGACCGTTGAATCAAAGAATGTTTTGGTGGATTTTAAGAGATCAGTTAGTTTTTACGGAGTTCCTGTGGATGACTGAGTTTTGAATACTATAGTAAAAAAATTCATAACTTCATTTTGGTTCATAGTTTGAAATATCAATGCCTTTATCTTACCAAAAATGCAAGAGAAGAGAAATTTAAACATAATTTCACTCATTGTTATTTTTGTTGTTCCCTCATGGAGACAGGATAAAATACATAAATATGCTGGGAAGGATGTCACACGCGAACAATAAAACATGCAGCTTTAAAATTAGTGTTTTTACGGAGAGGGTTTGTCTGTTCCGTTTACTTTAAAATATGTGTTATATCATAACCTTTGTTTCTTTTTCAGGCTCACAGACAGGCCATTAGAAATGGTAATTATTCCCTTCCATAATTCACTTTATAGCTGCTGAATTGAAGCTTCACTTTGAGAGCTTGAAATGGAGTTTTAGATGTGTACTCAACGCCATTAAAAACGCACAGATGAGGTATGTACAATATTTGCAGCAAATTGAAGAATTGATTGATTTTTATTGCTTTTCCAGTGAGGCACGAGAGGAAATGAAGAAAAGCGAGTGGTTTTGTAATCCTGACGCGCTCCACGTGCACGTGTCAAGCACTTCAGTAATTACGAACATTGGGCTGTTCGTGATCTGTACAGTTACACTTGACTTGTTCTTTTTGGTGTGGACAGCAGTCAAAACTGATCATTAGATGAGGGGTCCGAGACAATTGAGGGTGAGTGCAAGTACTGTTTGACGCCATCTATGCGAGCAACACATGCGTGCACACAGGCCCTACAGTAAACCCAGTTTTTGCCCATTTATACATGACTGCCCTTAGCGTGGTCGGTCAGCGACAGTCCCTGTTTTCCATTCTCAGACAGAAACAGGGAAATAAAGTGCCTAAAATTTACACAGCGACTGGTGCCCACGGTCAGAAGTGAAGAGTTCCTACTCCTGTTGATGGGGAAAAAATTGTTTTTCTGTGGGTGCCATGTGCGCGCGTGTTTTGCTCACGTAGACGGCGTCTAATGGTACTTGCTCTCACCCTCAATCGTCTCGAACTTCTCATATCATGATCAGTTTTGGATGCAGTCCGGAATCTGTCACGTACAGCCTGTAACCAGATGTGGCGCTCTTGAGCTACCGTCATCAATCGTGGCTGCCCTAAGTGGGGTCGGTCAGTGACAGTGCCTGTGTTCCATTCTCGGACTGATTGTTGAATGGTGACAGTGCAAATGATGCACCACCTCTCGGCAGCTGAGATCTGCCCGAAACATGTCAAAGGCTCTTTTTCTCTCTCCTTTGTCAGAAGCTGTTCCATTTTCTTGATGCAGTAGCATTTTTCTTTTTCTTTTTTTGTCGGCTTCATGTAGGCTGTTGACCACACCCAAAAGAACAAGTTAAGTGTCACTGTACACATCACGAACAGCCCAATGTTTGTAATTACTGAAGTGCTTGACACGTGCACGTGGGGCGCGTCAGGATTACAATACAACACGCTTTTCTTTATTTCCTCTCGCGCCTCACTGGGAAAGCAATCGATCATTCGATTCTTCAATTTGCCGCAAATACTGTACATACCTCACCTGTGCGTTTTTAGTGGCGCTGAGTATGTATAGATATATCTTTCTTTTGCTAGATTACTAATTATTTTAAAATATTATGTGTTTGTTGCGCTATTTTCATGTTAGATTACTAATTATTTTGATATATGATCTGTTTATTTCCAGATGATCTGTTCCACAAGGTTTTAAGAAGCCAAACCAGAAGAACTATTTCAGGTGCTCAGTAGTTCATTGTAACAGGGGAAAAACTCCTGAATAAATCAGACCATCAAAGTTTCAAATGGTAGTTCATTCTGTTTTGGAATATATTCTCAAACTTGAAGATTCAGCAGGTAATAAGCCTTTATCTTTTCATAAATGTAAAGTTAATTGAAATCAGCAAGCCATAAAGGAGATGAAATATTTTGACAGACACAAATATTTTGTATGATTGTTTTTTTATACTGAAGCCAACTTTTGGATTGAAAAGATTGGTGTGAGAATGGTCAGGTGTTTAAGCCAAGATATTCAGTTTAGGCTTTGTTAATATTACATGCAGCTTAATTATGACCAATGTTTGAATCTTCATGCTCATGCACACTCTCCTGTTTGTTCTTTCACGTTTCATTATTAATTCGGTGCTCTCCTTTGAAAAATGTGTACAGTATTTTCTTTAGATTTGCCTGAAGTATGTTTGCATGGTTCAGATGATTCTCAACATTACTGTTGGCACCAAGCATTTCAGACTTCCAGTTCATGACGTGTTTTGTGTGGGTTTAGTTTGTTCGTTTTTTTGTCTGAGAAATGTTTTGGCTAAAAAAGAAAATTCCCATAATCCAAGTCGTATACACATTTGTTACATACTGTGATTTTTGTACGGTGGTTTTTCGGCAGGTCTGCTCATTTCAAAATAAAATGTTCATTTTGTTACCGAAGAGTAATATTTTGCAATGATTTCTTGCTTTCCATTTTGACCTAACAATAATAATAATAATCATAATAATAATGAAGGTGGGCATGGCTTATTGTTCTGATCATCTTTCTCATTGTAATGTTCTGAGGTGTCAACCACTCTATATTTGTTACCCTATCTGCTTTCTTCAAAAACAGACAGAAATGCCAATGTACAAAAGCAGAGCAAACTGTTACCATGGAAATCATTTATGAAAGTACTGCGAATGTCAATTTCAGTTTGTTCATACATTTTATTCCCATTCATTAATTATCGATGTCTCAGGTGCTGTGTCAGCATTTGCAATTACCATCACATTTAACCTAATTCATCTTGCCGGTGTACTTTTTCCTTTTTTTTTAGAGGGAGGGATGTATTCCAAGCCTCAGCAGAAGGTTTATTCTGGGTTTTACATTAATGTTTCAGCATTTAGCAGATGCTGTCATCCAAAAGGACTTACGCAAGCACATTTTTATAGGTTTAGGCAATGAGCAGGAACACCAGCAGAAAGGCAGTATCGTCAGAACTGGTAGATTTAACTTCATCATCTAAATTGAGCTGACCCAGCTGCATCAGTCTGTGGTCTATCCAGTTCCCTGAAAGGCTGGGGGTTGGGGTCATTGCAGGAGAGGTGACTGCATACTGTGAGCAGTTGCTGCCCAGCTGGCTGGCCTGTATGGAACAGTCCAGAATAGCGAACGAGACATTCCTGGACTGTTTTGCACTCTGACCAGACATTTCCAAGCTGTTATAGCCAAAAAGGTGTGAAGGGCGGCCCAAGATGCAAACAGTGGCTGCTGGGATTTTACTGGTCTGGCAACGGGCTGCGAAACAAAGATAAAAATGAACCACAGACGAGTCATGATGGATCACTGATCAGGAGAGACTGACTATTTCAGTGGCTGTGTAGGCCCTTGTTCCTTTAGTTTTCTTTTTTTGTACTTCTGGGGCAATACCGTTGTATTATAAGAAATACATTACATTTGCTCCATATATCCAGGACAGCTACAGGGAATGTTGGTTTTTGTTTCCAACTTTACATCAGGCCAAATGAACAAGGTCGTCCTCTTTTTCTTCTTCATCAATCTTAGCGTTTGTCTTGCTTTCCAACCATTCTGTCCACTCTATCTTGCTTGGTGGAAGAACGAATAGTTCTCAATTTTACTGTTGCATTATTTCGAATAAATTGATTATTTCTCTTGTGTGTTCATTTAATAGGCTATATGTAACCGTTTTATAAAAGCAATAAGCCCCTTGAAGCAATAGGTTACAGTGATTTTATATCGGCGGAGGGGCACTAAGGCACGACGCGAACGCCCCTCCGCCGTTATAAAATCACTGTAACCCACTGCTTCTCGAGACTTATTCCTTTATTATGAAATAATCAAATAAACAAGGCAATGTCACCTATCCGCCACTTTCAGTTCTTTTGAATGACAGGCACATAGAATGGATAGATCAGCTGAATAAAAAGCAAATCCAAAAGACAGGATGAAGACTGACTTCATTACTAGCGGTTCCCATTGAATGGTTGGAAACAAACTGGAGTCTTATGCAAACACAGCACTGCCAAGCATTGAAGTGTTGCTCTGGAAGGGATCAGATGCAGAGATAAACACTGAGTTATGCAGGCTTTGGCTGGGGCCTGAAACAGCAGCAGTTGTTAACCATTACACTGAGCAACACATTTCATCAAGGGCTGTATGATTTACCATTGTCTCTTGAGCAACATTATCACACAACAAGTGATAAAAAATTTGAAAGAAGTTGGACAAGGAAAAACAGAATTATTCTCCAACATACTGCAATCTCCAGACAGAGACAAATTCAGTGCTGAAGCATATGCTTTATAATGAAGTGGAGAGTGGACAGCAGGCCTGGGTTAGTTAATTAAGTAAATTCCGGGTTTACCTTTGGAATTCCTCATCATCCCTGCCTTGCTGATTGTTTTCAGTGGCTCTGAACTGTCAATCATTTTTTGAACTTCACACGGAGTAAAAAAAAAGAGACCACATAAAGTAAAGAAAAACAGTGTCCAAAACACTATAGGGTAAGAAAGCTCTCTGTTTTTAGTGACCCATTGCCTGCAGGAAGTCCGACTGTGGGTGGGGGGGGGGGGGGGGGGGGAATATGGTCACCATTCTCAGCAGGCTCTCTTGGAAATAGAAGCCTCCACTTTCCCTTCTGATTGAAAGAGTAAATATTCCATATTTCAAGCACAGCTGTTATCAGTTTATTGCCTGGGGTGTAGCTGTATAACCTCTGTGGAAAGAATCCTCACCACACATCCCCTTATTATGACGACTGAAACCTCTCGGCTGCCGTTCTACCTTCTTTATGCCATTCATGACTGACATGGTATCAAATATTTAAACTTTGTTTCAACTGTTGGATGGGAAAGGTGATTTGTGCCGTACAGACTTTGCTGAAGTGGTATCATAAAAGCAGTTTGTTTGAATCATTCGGGTCAAACTACTCCAAAATTAATTGACAGTTTCTACCAAGCTTTTTGTGATCTGAGGTATGGATCCATCGAGTCATCAAAGCAATCCAATTATCCAACATTGCTATACCCGCAGTTAGGAATGAAAAGAACCATGGACCGCCTCTTGCCAAAAATGATTTGAACAAAGAACACATTTCATGTATTCCCCTGGCACCATTGTTTTCTTTTTATTATGCTTTGAAAGGTCTCTCAAGCACTATGCGGGTGATTAATCAATAGTAGAGGCAATGCTGTAAATGCAAGGACGTATAAACACTAGTGGATTACTGAAATGCATAGTAGCCAAGGATTTGAAATGCTGCTATATGTAGACATTGTTACTTGATACAATTCCTGACGCATTCTGATTTCGGCAGCCTTGTCATAAACTTCTTTCGAACACTGCATGGATTGTTATGGCCTGCTGTCAGCAAGCTGTATAGAGCAGGATCACAAAGGGGTATCACACAAGCCATAAGCTTGAAATATTGAGTGTATTTAGACCCAAATTCATCAAAGTCTTCAACTCAGGCTATGCATTTCTCAGGCTTTTATTATAATTAAACATTGAAGCAAATAAACTATCTCAGCTAATCACTCACTCAATATCTCTTAGCATGTGCTATATGGTTTTATAAATCAGGCGGCTGTAAGGAAGAAATCAAACAGTGCACTGAATACAGTAAGATAGTGTATGGGCTAACCAGCGGTCTCCCCTCCTTGGTGCGTGTGCAGTTAAGAGTGCGTGATTGAGCTCAAACTGCCGCATCTTAAAAGGCTGCTCTTTTACTTGACTCCTCTAATCCTCTTTCATTCACTACCTGCACACGGCTTGCTTCCAGCCCTACTTCTGGCTCATGATATGGAGCATGGGGGCCGCAAATACGGAACACATGTGGTGGACTCCGTACAGAGGCTTGAGTGTGGCGCAGGGCTCTCAGTTTGACTAATTCTGCCTCATGGTCCGCAGGCTTAAGAACTCTCTGAAGCCACTTTGTGCTGTGGCTCATCAATGGCAGCAGCTGACATCTCTTCAAAATGCCCCATAGTGGCAGGCAGGGAGGGCAAAAAGCAGGGGGTTTCCCACTACTTCTGTGATTGACAGTTTTGTGGGCCGTCTACTTAGGCTCAAATAAGCCTTTAAAGTTTCCTCTTCCTGACTGTGCACCCCTCTCTGGGTTAAAGTAGTCATAAATGTATGTAGGACATCTGCCGACTGATTGCCTTACCACTCGCTTTTTGTTCTCATCTTGCTTTATACACAGAAGGGAAAAACAACCGAAAGGGAACTGCTGCTAAATTGCGTAATAGGAACATGCCTGGAAATGCAGCCTCTGTAATCAGATAGATGGTGCCAGGTGAGAAGCAGTTCTGAGCACCGTTCCCTTCAGTATCTTATACTTGCTGTTGACTTGCATGCCATGGCCCATTCTGGTGACACTGAGAATAAACAAGATGTAGTGACATTAGATCTGAAGAGCACTGAGAGCAAGATAAGTGGTTTGCCAATAACCAAAAATGCCAAGCACTCAAATGTCTGTCAAAGGAAACCCTTTGAATGGCGCGCAATGCACACATATTATATCATTTGATAATGAAGCGATCTCTTCTCTCTGCACAATATGGGTCATAACAGCATAACAGCTTGGTGATCAGATGCCAGCTCAATAACAGCAGCACAAGTCACTCAGTAGAACTAAGTTGCATGGTATTTGCACAGCCACTCATTTGGGTGGGGCATGGGTGAAGGAGGAGAAAGCCAGCCTTGCATGTGGCACAGACACCATGCCTGGACTTCTTTTTTTGAGGCCCTGTTGACGGGGAGGATGATATTCAGGCTACTATAGCAGAGATGAATGCATGGCAGGTTTTCGTCCTTTTGGCCACAGGGATATTTATAAGGAAGCCGAGCATTGCCAGCTGTGTCATGCCCAGACATCTCAGTGGCAGTAAGCACCCACAATACATCCAGCGCCAGCTAGCACAGGCTTTCTCAGGAAATCCAGGATGACGCATAGGCTTGTGTATTTTTCAAGAGCAGACACGATGGAGACACCTTTCATTTCAAATAAGCATTGAAATCCATAAATATATAATTGTGACACTAAAATTCCTGGGAAAAGAGCATTAAAATGGTTGACTGCAGGCAGAGATACTGAATAAGAGTGAATTCGAGTCGAGGGAGTTTGGACCAATTTTGCTGTTCAATCTTTCTTTAAACCAAAGGTTAGATTTGATTAAGTAGTGAACTACTGCAGCAGCACTAGTTCGTATCCTTTGTAAAGGATACTAAGACCTGATGTTTGAGAGAAACCTGCAATGCATAAATTGTAACATATGTCAAGTTAAACATATATACATAAGTTAAACATATGTCAAGAGTTCTGGCTAGGTAGATGGCGTTTTAAGGGAGGGCATAGTTATGTGATCACTGTATGAACTGTACTCTGACAGGAGTGCAAAGTTTGAAATGGCCGTTTTTTGTGAAGTGAGTTTTGCAGCGCCAAAACCTAGAACTCAAGATTTGCATTTCAGTGAGGCTGCCACTAGTTGCAGTTGCAAGAGATAAAGTTTGGCAAAGTTGCAAAAGTGCCATGCAATATAGCTTTGTCAGCCTAACAAAGCTGCATTTAGGAGGTAATTTTTTCAATTACAGCAAGAACCAACGTGTGTGCGCGCGTGTGTGTTTGAATGCATATGGGCATCTGTGTCTGTGGGCGTGTGTGTTTCTCTGTACTAGACTGCACACATTTCTTTGTTCTGATTTTGTCCATAATGAATGTTTTGAATGACAGTTTTATCTGTCTCCAAGCACAGGTGGTAAAATACGTAAAGACGACTTCAAATGCTCAAGGACACATGGAGATGTGGCATATATTTGAAAATGATCTATCTCTTAAACCAGGAAGATCCTCCGGGAACAAGGGGTCTGTGGACTCCAAGGCCGGGACAGACACAACAGTTTTCCATCTGTCATTTCCATTGCACAGTGCACAAAAGCATTAAGGACCTGTCCCAGCTAGGCTTCCAGAATAATTCTTTGGGATGTGCCCCTCCCTCTGTGTTTGCCTGAAGGCCATAACAGTCTACTCTGTGGTTTTAATATCGTCTGGACCTTTTTTGTGATGAAAAACCAGCTTATCTTGAATACTTATTTTAGGTGATATTACAGTCTACCATTTTCACCCAAAACCGACCCTGAATTTGAGTTTTCTTTTCTTTTCTTTTTTTTTACCAACAGCAATGCGTTTGAAACCCTTTAAACCTTGAGTAGTGTACATATGAAATTCGTAAAAGCCATAAAAGTATATTGGCGGTCATAGTATTCTAAATCTAACAGTCCATCACTGCAACACTGCAAAAGTGGTATTAAATGGTTACATCCCCCTTAAACCCAATTCACCGCTTGACCTTGGTCTGGGGAAGAAATCCATGAAAAAATCAAAGAATGTCTCCTTGATGCAGAGCGCAGAGTTTTGCCATTAGAATATATCACTTATTAAACTCACATTGTCAATGTTATGATGCTGCAAGTGTTCAACACCCAGTTCTTTTTTAAATGCATAATATCTCTTGACCTTTTAGAGAATTGTTAGTTTATTAAGTGATAAAGATCGCCCACTGGTGGCAGATCTTTTTCAGTGCATTGCATGTGCATAATTAATTCAGTCTTGCATGAAATGCTGCTGAAAACAATACATAATCACTAATCCTCAGTAGAACACAGATCAACTATTTTGAAATCAAGTGTTTTTACATGGATTTTAGCATTAGTAAAATAAAATCTACATCAAATGTTTTTATATTCAACAAACATTTTTAAAATGATATTATTTTTCAGTCAACTACAACCCCAATTCTGAAATTGGGACAAAGTGTAAATTGTGAGTAAAATCAAAACGCAATGACTTTCAAATCACATCAGCCAGTATTTTATTCACAATAGAACAGAGATAGCAACATAGCAAATGTTGAAACTGAGAAATATTACAATTTTATCCACAAAATGAGCTCATTTCAAATATGATGGCTGCTGCAGGTCTCAAAAAAGTTGGGACAGGGGCCTGCTTACCTTGGTGTAGCATCTACTTTTCTTTTTAACACAGAGTGGAGGCGTCTGGGCATTGAGGAGACAGGTTTCTTGAGTTCCAATGAAATCATTTACAAAGAAAACTGCTATCGCAGATCAAGTAAAAAGTGCCCAACTTTAATAGCCTCTATCTCAAAATTAAAAGGTGTCATGACCCGCAGCAAGACTTAGAGGCAGGGCGTACTGAGGTTTCAGTTTGCACAGTTGGGGGCATACTAAATGTTGAAGGTCTCCAAGACATACACCACAACTGATCCCACAGCACAAGCTCTAATATGCTCAAAACCATATAAATAAGCCCCAGAAGTTTGGGGGTATTGTTCTGTGGAGTGATGAAACAAAACTGGAATTTTTTGGGCTTATGAATCGGTGGTATGTCTGATGCTTTGCGGCTGCCTTGCTTCCTCTGGCACTAGAAATCTGCAAAGTGTGGAGGGCAAGATGGATTCAGTCAAGTACCAGGATATCCGAGGAGAAAATTTCATGCTATCTGTAGGGAAGCTGACACTTCCAAAAGGACAATGATCCTAACCATACCTCAACATCCACCAAGGCTTGGTTTCGGAAGAAGTCTGGAAAGATACCAGAGTGCCCATCACAGTTGCTTCACTTGAACCCCAAAAAAAATCTCTGGTAGGATTTGAAGAACACAACTGCAGCATGCAAACGTGAGAATATTAGTGAACTAGAGGCCATTGTCCATGATAGCAGCAAAAGGGTGCTCTACAAAGTATTAAGGATGGTTGTCGTGAAGGGGTTGAATAATTTTGAGCCTGAATTTGGAGAAGCCACTTGTAATATTTGTTGTGTTGAGCCATTTAAATTAAAATTGCTTGATTTGTTCATTGCAAACAGCTGAAAGTTTGTAAATTTTGCCAGTAAACCTAATTTGCAATAGGGGTTGAATACTTTTTATTGCAACTGTAGCTCTTGGTCGGGTATTGTGGAAGGGAGCGGGGCACTCATATCTTCTACTGAAGAACAGTTTTTGCCAAATACATTGTTTTTTGTGGCATCATGGACTAGGAAATTTAACTTTGGCAACAAAAGTCAGTGCACCACCTAATTGGTAATAGTCAACCAAGTAATGAAATGTCTTATTCATCATGTTCATGCTTTTGTCTGTTCGACTGAGCCATATGAGGTTGTGTAACGTGTTGAAGGTATAAATTGTGGTGCTTTGGGTGCGATGCTCTCATTCTGGTCACTGGATGGTCAACATGGCACCTCATGGGAAAGAACTCTCTGAGGATCTGAAAAAGAGAAATGTTGCTCTCCAAAATGTTGGTCTAAGCTACAAGAAGATCTGTGAAACCATGAAACTGAGCCACAGCAAGCTGGCCAAGGTTATCCCGTGGTTTTCCAAGATGGATTCTACTCGGAACAGGCCTGGTCAGGGTCGACTGAAGAGGTTGAGTCCTCGTCCTCTGTGTCAGGTGCACAAGTTGGCTTCAGAAAACAGACGCAGGAGCATTGCTAACGAGGTTGCAGCAGTGGGAGAACAGCCTGTCAGTGCTCAGACCATATGCTGTGCACTGCACCAAGCCAGTCCGCAATGGCCGTCGGCCAAGACAGAGGCCTCTTCTGAAGCTAGCCCACAAGAAAGCCCGAAAACAGTTTGCTGAAGACAATTAATCCAAGAACATGAACAACTGAAACCATGTTATGTGATCTGATGAGACCAAGATAAACCTGTTCGGCACAGATGGTGTCCATCATGTGTGGCGGAGCCCTGGTGAGGAGTACCAAGACAAGTGTGTACTGCTTACAGTCAAACATGGTGGTGGCAGCATCATAGTCTGGGGTTGCATGAGTGCTTCTGGTTCTGGGGAGGTACCCGTCATTGATGGAATAATGGATTCCAACATGTACTGTGACATTCTGAGCAGAACATGATGCCCTCTCTTCAGAAATCGGTAGCCTGGCAGTTTTCCAACATGACAACGACCCAAAACACACCTCTAAGATGACAACTGCCTTCCTGAAGAAGATGAAGGTGATGGCGTGGCCAAGTATGTCTCCAGACCTGTATCCGACTGAGCACCTGTGGGGCATCCTCAAGAGGAAGGTGGAGGAGCAGCAGGTGCCCAACATCCACCAGCTCTGTGATGTTGTCATGGAGGATCCCAGCAACAGCCTGTGCAGCTCTGGTGAATTCCATGCCTAGGAGAATCAAGGCAGTGCTGGACAAAATGGTCATCATGCTCAATATTGACACTATGAACACAATTTGGCATGTTGATGGTGAGGTGTACTCACTTTTGTTGCCACCCATTTTGAATATAGTGACTGTTTGTTCAGTTATTTGGACAGTGCAGTAAATCTACACTGCTACACATATTGTACAATGACTACTCTTGAATATATTCAGGTTTCATTTCTGTAACGTTGTCCCTTGAAAAGATATGAAAAATGAATTGTTCAAATGTGAGGGGCGTAATCACTTTTGTGAGATACTGTATACGGAGAAATGTGAAACTTAAATATGGTTTTAATCCCGTTTACAGTATTTCAAGCATACATACAAGTAGAGAGTTTATCCTCTCAAATTAGCTATTGATCATTAAAATAGGAGCAGTATTAGATTTTTTTTTGTTTAATTTTTAAAAATTCGGGTGAGTTCTGACACATGTTTTACACCAACTTATGAGGGTTAAGCACCACTAAATTTTTAAAACAAGTTCCACTTTACCAAAGGCCCAATAAATCCCCTCCGTACCAAGAAAGTGTACAGTATACATTAACTTTTCGTATGTGCCGATTTGTTTAGCAGAGATTTCGGAAGAGGAAAATCCCATTGTTGAGAATGAAGATAATTTGGAAGATGAGGACAACAATAAATCACAATTGACAATTTGTAGTCGCATTTTCTTCTTCCAAACTCTCCTCTGAGATGCTTGGGACATAAAAATTGCCCTCTTGTCAATATATTCATTGTATACTGAGTTGAGGCACTGGCTTAAGGGAGCCAGCATCCCTTCTTCGCCAGGGTAACTAAACATATCGAAGAGTGCAATTAAAAAAAAAAAAAGCTACAAATGCCATAGCTAATACAGGAATTGTCAGATCCTCAATATCTGTTAATTAGTGTTCCCCCACAATCTAACTGTCTGTGTCAGTTTCTTTTTTGTTAATTTGATTGATTTTAATTATTCAATTATTGTCTCGTAGCTTCACCACTCCCATCATGATTCTACCCCACTCTCTTGCACACCTAACCCTCCTTGTTAATTGTTGTCTTCGTATATTTGAGATCCTGGTTTTTGTCTTCCCTTTGCTAGACTGTTAACCTCCATTGTGTTGAGCTACTTTTCTCGCAGATTTCAATGGTTGTTTATCCTGTTTCCTAGTTCCCAGCCATTTTTGGTTTGTTTGTCAATACTTTGTCTTTTCTTTCATTTTTCCCCCCAAGTCTTCCCCAGCCTTGGGTTGTCTGCTTTTAGTGGCTTGAAACAATGGCTCCTAACTTCAGGCCTCTTTCCTCGACCACAATCTGCCTTTGATCCTGTTTGTCCCAGCCTGAGTCTGGAGCGTTTCTGACTGTGCTCTTCTTGCTCCCTTTTGCGTCGGCTGCATTCTGTTTTTTAATACATGGACCCTTCTGGGTTTCCACTGTGATTTTCATTTGGCTCCCTTGTTCTGCATTCTGACACTGTCAGACCAGAAAGGAGGGTATTGAAGCAGGGTCAGCTACTGTCTCAGCGCATGAATCTTGAGACCGTGACAGATTGGCAGAAACCAAGCAGTAAGCTGGGATATGTTCAGGTCATAACTCCACTGGAGCTCTTGGTTGGAGACGGTCCGTAATCAGGATGAGGGACGACAATCTAACGGTGAACAGAAGCATATTCAGCAGTTGTGCAGTTGCAGCAGAGCGGAGAGGCAGAACAAGTGTTATTCTGACATATGCAAATAATAAACTCCAAAAGCCTAGAATGGAGACAAGATAGTAGAAGCTGAACAGTGAGGCAATTTATCAAAAATATTATGGTGTACTGAATTGGGTAATAGGGAAGACTGGGTTCCAATGAGCCATGGAGACCAATGAGCCATATCACTATTTTGTGATCAATCGATGACAGAGCTGCTTAAAATAGGTAAAATATTTTACCATTGATGAGTAATGGGGATAAAAGAGTCATATCACTATTTTGCCTATTTTAAACACCTTTGTATATAAAGTGCAGTCATTTTGACAAGGTGAAGCTATATATAATCATTCAACTTCCCATTTAAAAGACCTGATCATAGCTGAGAAAAGAGCGAATTCCATATATTTCTTTATCCCCAAAATTACAGAGCTCACTGTATATCACCCAACAGCAAAGATGTACATGAATTTATGAGGACGTTAGAGGATGATGGGGCAAGATGCTCTACCCAGGGTAAGCCATTGATTGAACATAACTGTTTATTTAGTAGCTGTGTTCTTTATTTTGAAAATTCATTTGGGCAATTGCATTTATAAAATTAATTCAATCAAAGCAGTTTTCCAATCTATTATCACTTATAAGCTTGGAATATTTGTTATGATTCTGCTCTACATTGCCATGTTTTTCTTGATTCCTGATCTGTTTGCCATGTTTTGGTTACATTCGGTCTGATATGGTTTCTGATCTCTACATTGCCTGACCTTGCCTTGTAATCTGTATTGTGATTTGATTACTTGGATATGTTCATGTGTTGTTTTGCCATGTTTACATTATTGCCATGTTTTTGTTTTTACCAGTATCCATATTCCTGTTATTATTCCAGTCCATGTTTTGCCTTCACCCATGCATTGCACTTTGTCTCTCCCTGTCTGGTCTCTTGTTATGTTTCTGCTCACAGCCCCAGTATTGCGTGCCACTCTTTCGGGTGATTTAATGATTTCTGGATTTCAACCATTCCTTCCTGTTTCATTTACTTCCTTCGCCTTGCTTTGCTATTTTACTAACCAGTACTAACAGTTTGTTTTGTTAAATCTACTAACCTAGACTAACATTGTATATAATACTAACTTACTAACGAGCACTAGGGATTGTATAGCTGCACCTTAATTAACAAGCTCTCAGCACTCGCCCTGTTTTAGTCTCCGCCTCTTACCTTTACCTAATCTTCTTTGCTACGTTTCAGTGGATCTTCCTCACCTGCTCACTCTATCCTTGCTCTCATTATCTATGCACATTAGAACTCCCTAACCGGAGCCGTATATCCGTCAATAGTGATCCCTGTCCGCGTTTTGGCTTTTGCCTATTTCATGTGATTAGGTTCTCCCTCATGTTCCCTCCTTTGTAATTAGTTTGACTTCCTGCACCTGTATTCTGTTTAACATGTGACCTCCCGTATGTGTATATCAGGAGTCTTCTCACAGCAGTTCCCTGTCAGAACGTTTCTCTTGTTTACCTGTGCTGCTCTCGTCTTCACCTTGTACTCAGTGTTACTCTTCTGACTGGACCGTCCGACTTACAATTTTGGGCTCTGTTTTTGGTACTTTTGTCTGTATCTGTTTTCAAACCCTTTTTCTGTCCGACTACGATTATTGTGTTTGCTACTATGGTTTTTCGATTCGGATTCTGCCCTGTGGATTGTGATTTTTGGATTGTGGACTTTGTACTGTTGCCTTCGGCCCAGCGGGTGTTTTCCCCCCTCGCTTAATAAACCACTTTCATTAAGATCCTGGATTCTCACGACTGGTTCCTGAACGCTACCTCAAAATATTGTTTTTTCGCTAGACTTTAGTAATTCCCATAATGTAAAACTAGTCGTGTTAATATATAGGAAAAACCAAATTCAAAAATATGTGTTCTGTAAAATGATTTTGCCATTCAGCATTGCCAAATTGAAGCAACTGTAGTTGAGATGAATAGTTCAAATATTAAACACAAGTTTTTACTCATAAAAACAGACGTGAGGCAGATGTGTGTCGACCTTCACAAGTCAGGTAATGGCTACAAGAAAATAGCCACTCACCTGCACCTGCCCATATCTGTCTGAGGAATCATTAAAAAGTTTAACACAATTGGAACATGTGACGGTAGGTTCAGGAACCACACGCAAGAGGGGGGAAATCCAAAAAACATATGCCTTTAATTAAGTCCGAGTCAAAGCCAAAAAACACAATTGGCAAGCCACAATACGAAATCCAAAAACAGTGTTGACTAGACAGGCAGGGGTCAGAGCTAGGAGGACAGATGAGAAAAGGTACATAGATGGTAGGCAAAAAGTCGTAATCAATGAACAAAGCCAAGGGTCATACACAGGGCATCCAAACACAGAAATTGTGGTCATACAAAAAGATGTCAAAATTCAAAAAGACAAATCAATACAAGAAGGGCAATGGCAAGAATCATAGTCGGACAAACCAGTAGAAGAAAAACAATACTCAATGGCATACACGGCACTCTACACAAAGATATATTGATCAACATTCTGACAGGGAGCTGGCTGTGAAAAGACTGCTTTAATAGACGGGAGGAAAGTCACATGCTATGCAGGGAGCAGGTGAGCTGGATCAGACTAATTACAATGGGAGAATCACATGAGGGAAACGCTAACCACGAAAATTGGCGAAAGCTAAGACACGGACGGGAATCGCACAGACAGCCTATGACATTTAAACAGCTCCGGTCAAGGAGTTCTAAGTGCACAGATAACGAGTGCAGGAAAGTAATTAAGCACATGCAAGAGATCTCGCAGAAATGCAGGGGACGACAGGTAAAGCTGAGCAAGAGGCGGAGACTAGAATAGGGCGCTTGCTGAGAGGGAATTAGTATAAATTAGTAGTGGTGCAACTTTACAGATTTAACTAGAGAGTTCGTTAGTAAGTTAGTAATCTATATACATGGATTAGTTGTGTTAGTAGACTATGATACAAAATTCAAATGTTAGTTTCGTTAGTAATCAGAACAGTAAGACGAAGGAAGTAAACGAGAATCGAAGGAATATATTAAACACCTGAATTTATTTAAATCACCCAAAGTGAGTGAGCACGCAAACCAGGAAGACGGACTGAACCAACTAGATCACAATACAGGGGAGACAAGTGCAATGGAACTGAGAAATGGAATGAACTAAAACCTGAGAATTACATAACCAAAAAGAATAAATTAGACAAAATCATGAACACTGAACTTGAACATAAACGTGACCAAAAACCATAACCATGACAGAACAGTGGTAAACAAGCCTGGACGAGGGCGCAAGGTTATTTTGCCACCACACACAATGAGGAGGATGGTAAGAGAAATAAAGAGTTCTCCAAAGCTCACTGTTAAAGAATTGCAATAAATGGTAGCATCTTGGGGTCACAAAGTCTCCAAAACAACCATCAGGTGCAATTATAAAAGCTAACGTCTGGAGTTCGCTAAGTGTTACTGGGACTTCAACTGGTACCGTGTGCTTTGGGTCAGATGAGACCAAGATAGAGTTTTGTGGCAGCAAACACTCTAAATGGGTCTGGCGGAACACAAAAGAAGAGTATGCAGAAAAGCACCTCATGCCCACTGTGAAGTATGGGGGAGGATCGGTGATGCTGTGGGCCTGTTTCTCTTCCAGAGGCCCTGGGAACCTTGTTAGGGTGCATGGCATCATGAACGCTTTGAAATACCAGGACATTTTTAATCAAAATCTGGGGGCCTCTGCCTGAAAGCTGAAGATGGGTCGTCAGCAAGACAATGACCCTAAACATGTGGCCAAATCTACACAGAAATGGTTCACCAGACACAGAATCAAGCTCAACCCATGGCCATCTCAGTCCCCAGACCTCAACCCCATTGGGGTGAGCTTAAGAGGAGAGTACAGAGGAGAGAACCCAGGTCGCTGGATGATTTAGAGAGATTGTGCAAAGAGGAATGGTCGAAAATCCCTCTTTCTGCATTTTCTCCCTTTTCTCTATCTTGTGAAACATTATAAGAGAAGATTAGGTGCTTTTTTTGGCAAAAGGGGTTTGTACAAAGTATAACATCAGGGTGCTAATAATTGTGGCACACAATTTGATGTAAAATAATTATTTCTTAATGTGGGATTTTTTTCCCACTGAATAAATGCACTTGAATTAAAGGTTGGATTTTCCTCTTTTTTTCCTTGTGGTCCTATATTATTTAGAAAAAAACTGAATCTATTACAAGCTAAAGAACACATCTCAACCAATAATTATGGAGGGTACTGTACATGATACATTATATGTTTTGAAAAATCTGATAACTCAAGGGGTTAGATGCCCCTAGGAGCTTCATACCCTAAGTAAAGTGGACATTATACCCCCGTTGTGGGTCAAGATGCCCCTTCACATGAATTTGAGATATGCCACCTATGTTCTAAATGTTCACTATGAAGGCTACCTTGCCTATCTTCCTTTAAAACAGTGTAGTAAGAACTAAATGAGTGCTGTTTCTCAAAATCAAGGCCATCCCCAGTGAATCAGTCGCATTTCCAACTTTTTCTGTTTTCAACTTCAGAGTGAAAAGTCCATCATCCATTTCTATAAAACCATATAAAAATGTGTTCAAACCATCACCAATAGACAAACGGCAGAAACTCATTAACATGCATCTTCTGCCTCCACGACGCATTTGCGAGGAAACCCTTTGGATGGGAACGGCCGTGGCGCCGCTAATTACACAAACTCAAGTCGTGTGGGCTTTCCAGTTCACGGATAATTCTCAAAAAGTCTTATAAGAGGGATCTGTACACTCAAAATACGGCCTTAAAATCATAGTGACTTCAATACTTAAAGTTATACCTTCTTTGTTTTTTCTCGTTTGCAAAGACAAAAGATTTTCTTCAATTGCGTCAAACCAAAACAGCCCTGTCTTGCTCGCCATCAGGCCTATCTTCGATATTCCCGACTTCAGGCATCCTCGCGCTCAAAGAGGACGCAAGGGGGCGACAGGGTGAGTGAGATTCATGTGACTCGGCTGTTTTCTTGACGTCGCATACAGTGCGCTGGTCCACAGCTGGTTTCAGAGCGGATGGACGGGAAAAGGATCTTTGCGTTTCAGTGACCTTCGCGAACAATAGTGAGGAGGTGTAGCGGGGCGGGGGGACAGAATGCTGACTGACTGATAGGTGCACTGGGCAGTAGGCGTGAAGGGGGCCTATGAATACCACCCAATATCAGCACGAAGCTACCGGTACCGGATCTCTCCCTATTTATATTTCAACCTATTTAAGACCTGGCGAAAGAAACCCTTTAAACAAAGGGCAGGTACTGTAACTCTTTATTTTGTGCGCTATAATAACTGGTTGCGCTTGTTATCCTTCACGTACATCATCAGCATCTTAAGTTAAGATTTCTCTGGCGTCACTATTTGCTAAAAACCCAAAAGCAAAAATAGGGCACATTCGGGCTTCTGAATTGAAATGTCATCTACCTTACCCTTGTGCCACCTGTCCTTTGATTCAGTGGATTTTTAAAAACCAGACTAATCGGTGCCAATCGCATGACGTCACTCAGCCTTAGCGCAACGGCGTGAATACTATGGGAATCAATGGAAGCAGATCGTGTCCTTCCGCTGATTTCTCTAAGACTCTTCGGTGGAGTGCGAAAGGCTCTCTGGAGAAGTTTGTGGATCTATGGAACAACAGTGCAGAAAAACATTTGCGGCATTATCTCAGGTGATCATGAGCACATTTGTATTCATAATTGGCCAATAAATAATGAAGGAATAATGTGAAACGGGTGATTTATCCCCCCCCCTCAATTAAATGCCACACAGTTAATGTTTTACTGTTAATATTTGCTGCATGCTACTGTTTTATCATTCTTTAGGTAGTGTATGCAGAATCAGATTCAAATAACCCAACTGGTGTTATATATTTCCATTGTGACTGCGCATTGCTGCAATGTAAATAATTATAATGGACCTAACTAACATTTTACCGGGTCCAGTGAAAGACTGAGTTGAAAGTTGAATCAATAGACAACACAAGGGTGTAGGCATGAGGGGTCACTGAACTAACTATTCAGAAAATAATGAGGATAGCATGGCAAATGATTGTACATCAAACTTGTTCTTCACTAAGTCATATGAGGTAACACATAATAAATTTATATGTATATATTATCGTATAACTACAAATACTATATATATATATATATTTATATATATATATATAGAGAGAGAGAGAGAGAGAGAGAGAGAGAGCGAGAGAGAGAGAGATTTTAAACGCAAATTATAATAGTAATTAAATATAAATTCTGTTATTATATTACTGTGCAATAAATAAAGAATTTTCATGATCATTTTTCAATTAGAGGACAAGTATAGCTATTTCAGACATTGTGGTTTAAGAGGGGGGCACCATTATTTAATCATAAAAAAACTAATGAAATTGACTTCTTTGTAAAATTTTGGGAGTTTGACTGTGGTTGGAAATGTAAGGATTGTGCTTTGTACATAGTTCTGGTGCATGGAGGACAGGAAGTTGAGGACTGGACTCAGGTGCAAGGATGGACTTGGTTGAATATATTATGCCTACTGCACAGCAGAAGGCATGAACGAAGCAATAGCAAACAAACAGCAATTGCGGTTCATTAATAAACACAATTGGTAATACAGACTCAGGGCATTAGCTGCTGTAACAATGTATTACAGATAGAAAACAAACAGGAATCGAGGTTTCTTAATCTAAAGTGCTGGATAAAACAATGAACTGCACTAAGTTGGAGTTAGAGTTGAAGTACATGCAAAACATGGGGGAATACGTCTTATACGAGACTAGGAATATCACTCAGGTATGCAGTTACGAGACCTCACAAAAGATACAATACACATAGACCACACAGAGACGCAGCTCCGGGATGAAAACTTCTACACGCCATACGGGGGGAATAAGTCTATACACAATACACATAACATGGAAACAAGGCTTATGCATTCTACGAGACTTTGCCCCGAATGGGTGTGAGGCTCAGTCTTAAATACCCCAATACTACCACACAGTGGAAATGAACCACAGATGCATGCAATGATTGCAGGGCAGAGGAATGTAGTCCGGGTCTTAATAGACCAGTGGGCTGAGAGCTGGAGGCGTGGCCTCACAGGAATAAAAACTAGCATGAACAGGGTTCTCCAACAATGGCTTGGATCTACTGCCTTAAATCATATCAGCACTTAAGTGAGGTCAAATTTGAACATCAAGTATCACTAATTTTTATTGTCTGCAAATCACATGCATGTTTGCTCTGTAAATTAATTGAAGTCAATAACTGTAATCAAATAAATCTTACATTTAATTAAAAAAAGTTAAGTTTGCCTAAATTGCATTGCGAAGTTACATGAATGAATTATTTATTCGTACCTGATAAGCAACCAATTGTGTTATCTCTCTTATGGAATTTGTGAGAAAATGTATGTCCTATATGAAATAGGAAAGATAGAGATGGTCAGAGCTTGTCCACTGAGAGGATTGCCACACTCACAGGTTGTCCAACTGGTTGGCCTAATCTCATACATAACATCAGTTGTTCGAAAAATTACTGGGTCATTTCATTTATTTATTTATTTTGCTTTACTAAGTGGTCAAAAGTAAAGTTTTTGCTTTATAAATCAGATTACTGCCACTAGGTCATGTGATTTAAACTTAACTGAAGAGTGAAAATTTGTCCTGGATATCTTCATAGATTCAGTAGTTTCATAGAACAGCATATCAGTTGATTACATCAATTCTGTTTGCGAGCAGTACAAGATGTTACGGTCCAGTACTCTTGAAAAAATATTTTCTTGACGTTCATAAATGTAAATACACAGGTTTCAGTGTTTTTCAGTACCCCAATTCAGAGTATCTATTCATTCTTTCACAAATTCAGTTGTATTTATTACCTCACGATAAACAGTATTGTAACAGTGTGGTGAAAAGTCAACTCACCCAAACACCTCACCTGCTGTGAAGCCTTTTCCTTGAAAAGTGGGCAAAGGAAAAATGTTGTGGCTGAAATTACCTGTATTTCTCTTCCCTAGAAAATTTTTGGGGGCAAAATACATAACGAACTGTATGTGTACATAATACTCATAAAACCCTTGAGAACCTGCTGGTCACTGTTAAAAAATGGCTATGTTCTTGAAATAAATCATGGTAGGAACACCTCCGTGCTACAATATATATCTTTTGAATTCCAAAGTGGAGGATCTCCAAAATATTATTCATGATTTTTCTGTTTGGAGCCATGATGTTCTTTCCTCATATTGTTTCATTTAAAATATATTTAATTTATTACTTCTGACTTGGTTGTTACTAGAGGTGGTATTACAGCATACCATAAAGTAGAAGTCGATGCACATTGCTTTGCCTCCACCTGCCATAGCTTCATACGCCCCAAAAGTTGATCTTTGCTGCCTGCATACCGCTGCACTTTTGTGACCCTGACCTTTGACTGGATGACCACCACAACCCTATCACAGTTCAGCTGCCCTCAGTGGGGCGTTAATGTGAAATCTCCTCAAAATCCATCTACTGCTTCATAAAAATTGCCCACACAAGGTATGTCAGACAAACGGGCAGGCGGACAGATCACCGGGAACAGTATCCCCCCCCCCCCCCCGAGTGTCTAGTATGAATATAATTATCCGTTGTCTTGAAAAGTCAAGAACAGATTATTCTGTAGCTTTGCCAGAAGACGATAATTTGTCTTCCCATTAAAGTGAATTATCTTGTAAGATGCTGATGAAAATGCCACTGATCGGATACCCATGATTAATGACTGATAGGAAATTTTCTTTTGATTTACATCAACGTTAATGAATTGAAATAAACGGTCCTCTAAGAATATTAATGCTTATTTCAATGTCATTCTAAAGGGAAATATACATTTCAAGGAGATATATGACAATACATTCCAAATTCACTCGGCAGCATCCCCGCTAGTTGACCAAACAATTTTTTCGATGTCTTGAATAGCTAATGCTATAAAGTCATATCTGTGGATTAGGTCATATTAACTTTCCCTTTCCCTAATACGCATAGGGAAAAATATCAATGAATCCCGAGGCACCTATTAATAAATAAAGAGATTCTCCTATTACTATGGCACTATGGGACCGAACATCCTACTGTGGTATTGAATCTTTGAGTTGGCGGAGGGATATACTTTGCGGCGCTCCGCCTCCAGCCGTGTTGACGCCAGGACATCTGAGAGGAGAACGAGTGTTTGAGAGACAGACGGGAAAAAAAGAAAAAAAAAACACAACTTCATGTCGGAGATTTAAAAAAAGGGAAAAGATTAGGAGAGCGGCTCTACTTAAAGGTATGCGATCTTATCTAGTCATGTTATATTTATTTGATAAAAAAACTTAGCTGGCTTGAAGATGACGTCCTTTTAATGAGTGAATATGGAATTTTTCATAGGGGGTGGGGTGTTACTAGTGATAGAAAAAGTTTTTCCTTGCTTTTTGTCGGGGGAGGGGGTACTGGAGGAATGGAGAGTCTGTATTATGGCGTCTGTAAAAGAGGGCCAGAAGAGCTCAAACGTGATTAATTCGAAGGGAGATCTAGTCAATGGGATAGTTGATAGCCAAGCAAAATCAGTATACCGCCGCCTCAGCAGGAACTTTGCTAACAGTTTCGCAGTTCAGAGGGAACGCAGCCGAGTTCGGATAGACAGGCCAGCTTTGTGTCCTTCTTGGAATGCATTCTCGGCGTTTGTTCTTGGCTAAAGCCGCTTTCACACTGGACGCGAAACGAATTTTTCGCGTGGCAGATTGAATTCAAAGTCGATGCAAGACGCGGCTTTGCATCGACTTTGAATCCAATCCGCCGCGCGAAAAATTCGTTTCGCGTCCGGTGTGAAAGCAGCTTAATGCGTCGCAGTGGAAGTGCGTAGAATAGCATATCGGCATCGTGTTTGTTCCTCGGCGCTTTTCATAGTGGAGTTTCTGAGTCGCCAAGTTGAGACGCAGTAGTGAAGTCTGAATTAAAAAGCTCATTATTAGTCTGTTTGCGTCGGGAAGGGAAATTGTGGATTCACTGTAGCTCCCCAACCTAATGGGAATACATTTGTCTTTTATACGAGATTAGCTCAGCGTTATATGATCGCTTCGACAGTTTATTGCACAATCACAGTAACCATTCAGTTTCTCTCAATTCAGATGTATGCAACGGTTGTGGTCTCTTTGGGTTTTATCGGTTTCCTGAATTGAAATGGCTAACCATTGGTGAGATGGATCGCTGTAATTCAAGCACATCTTATTTTAAACTATTTTTCTGTAAATCTCCGAGGATGGATGCGTCCTGTTGTCTTCAAGGGCCTTCTGTTTACTGAAAACTTTCTCTCGCACAGTAATACTTCGCTTTATTTCCCCATATGCATTTAGTTCTGAATGTCTTGGCCATCGAGTGTTCTTCCAAAGTTGACATGTTAAACTTGAGTCAATTTTACTAATCAGGTCATATAAATTTTGTCCTTTAACTCCGTGCATGAATAATCGACTGACCAAAGCCACGACGTTAGTCTTTGATTAGTTATTTTGATGAACTTAAGTCAGTTGATTTATAATTGTTGTCTGCTTTGCGTTCATTTGAGTACATGAAAATTAATAACCAGCTCGGCGAGGCCTTGGTCAGATCTGCACTTTTCGGCTCAGATGCTGAATGAAATGTTAAGCGGGGTAGGGCAAATCTGCTGAAAACATTCTGTTGAAAAACTATAATCATCTATACTTCATAATTTCTTAATTCTTAATATATTGAGATGAAATTTTCACCAGTTATTCTTGAGATGTAGGCCTATTTCTGTCAATAAGAAAGTCAAGGAAAGTATAGATGGTTTTTCGGGAGAACGTTTTCAGCAGATTAGGCCTTCCTTGTTTAGAGTCAGGTTTGAAGACGTCCTTGGTAAAATGTAATTTTTGAGGAGGGTGAAATTGTGTAGTAGTTCAATTAGTGCATCCTTTACCTAACCGTGACTTCAGAAGGTTTATGTCTAATTATTAATCTGATTCAGGCGACTTGAAAGATGACTTCCTCAGATTTTTTTCTGATTGGTAAATTATTCTGAACTGCATGTAGGATGGTCTCCTTTTGTCATACTGCCTTATTGAAGTTGTATCACTGAATGCTTGAAACATCAATTTACTTAGGGAAAAAATATCTGCATTTTCGTCAACATGTCGCTGTGGGTGTATTTAGCCTAACTGCTTTGCAGTTCCCCATAACCTATTAAGGGTTTAGTTCTGATAGAAAAAAAATTGCATTAATGCGCGTAGGTGTGTGTTATACTGGAGCACCAAAATTTTCTGAGGATGGCTCATTCATTGCAAAATATCACTTGAATTTAATACCTTTTACATTTGAGAACTGACTACAGTTTTGTCTGCATATGAGCTGAGCAGATTTCGGTTGAGCCCTCACTGGACAGCGCTGTGCCCAGGGCCTGTAGTATCTGTCATCTACCTGCCAGCCATGGCATAATGGATTGTGTTTCAAAGGTGTTGCTTTGCTGCAAATGGGACATCCATGATGCCATTAGACTTGCCCATCTGTGGGAGAAGTGGATTGAGGGTAGCTGACTGGTTAGGTGTCCTGTTAAAGGCTAAGCATTGTGACTCTCATGTTCTTATTTTTCAGGAAAGAAGTGAGGGGCTCACTGCTCTATAACAAATGGTTTTTCAGGCACCAGGCAGTGAACATTGGGATGGTACGCTTATGCGGAAGTCTGGATAGGCTGCTTGTAAATCAACATGCACCTCTGTGCAGAGTAGTGTCTTGCTGTTGGACCTTTTAGGTTTCAAAGAAGGCATCTGCTGAACCTGGAGGTTCAGGGGACTCTTCAATATTCTGGCGATGCGGCAAAAAAATGCAGAACGCTCTGAAACAGAAATAAGTGCTTTGTAGCTGAAAGTACTGCAACTGTGACTGAGTGTAGATATCATGGCAGCTGGGAGCGATTTACAACAAAATGCTTGGATATAGTGAAATGTAGTGCTCAAGCAGTATGAAGTATACAGCCTGAATTCACTGAGTATTTCAGAAATGTGAAGGTATGAAGCTAGTCCACATGATTGTGTAGGCTCACATTATTAATGGGACTTCCTGCCTTAAGAGCCTCTATATGTAAACACGTAAATGTTAATCATGACAGGACTTGACTTCAGGGTACAGTGGATGTCATGGTATGCCAGGCTGTCCAGAAAGTGTGATAAAATCATTATATTGATATTGATATTATATGAGCCCTGATTAGTAGTTCTGGTGAGCCTTCTAAAATGTTAACATGCATACATGGGAACTGAACACTAGTAAGAATACTTGTACCCCTGCTTACTTATCTAGCAGTCTTGTAAGGCATACGTACCTGCAGACCTGGTCTGGACACTTTCAGTGGTTTTTGACCTTAGTCTGTTTTTTCTTTCAAAATGGGCTGGTTTCACCATTGAAGAAGGTTCTGATTCCCTGGGATTTTCTTGCACACAAAATGGCGCAAAAAACAAATTGGGCGAAGGGTTTGTGCCTGCAGACTGCTTGTCGATGAGCGGTCAGTGGAGAACGTCCAGACTGGTTCATGCTGACAGAAAGGCTACGGCAGTTCAGATGCGGTGAGAAGAAGGGTATCTCTCAATGCTCAACACAAACTAATCCGTCCTAAGGTTCATTATCTGTAACAAGGGCCTGATGATTATAGCAATGCAGAAAAAACTTGCGGAATCACAGGATTTGATGGAAAAAAATTTGAATCAGCTTTAAAACATAGAATGTAGAGGAATTAGCCAAAATATTGGTCAGTTTTTGAAAATCTGGGTTTTCCCTGTAGTATTCAAGGCCAGCTTATAGCCCAGCGACAAAGTTGTGAAGTCCTATTGACAATGAAAGTGGTCTTTGTAGTTCTGAAAAGGTAGGCTATAAACTCAACAGCGGTGTTCCAATGACTTAATGCTACGAACAGTGGAAGAAGAAATGTTTTTTTTTTTTTTTTTTTCTTTTGCTACATTTAATTTTGTTTGGTAATTGGCTTCTCAGAGGTGAAGGCAAAGGAAGGCAGGTGTCATATGCAAATATAAGGCTGTGCTCGCTTTGGGAACATAATTCATTCTTTTGTGATTGTGGTTCGGAGATCCACAAGAGTTCTACTCATTTTGTAAGAATGCCACCAAGCATTTTTGACAGTCAGTAGGCATGTAAACCGCTGATGCAGCTTGGTACATCCCCATTGGTCTAGGGGTGAAGGAAGTAACAGATAACCACATGGTAATAGGTTGAAGTGAAAATATTGGTATTATGCGGGAGTTTCGTGAGTAAATTGAACAACAAAAGAGCGGCTGGTACACGGGAGGAAGGGGAAACAAAGGGCCATATATTGCTACTCAAATAAAATAAAAGAACCAAAAAACTGACTTGACCAACTGAACAAAAAAAGAGAGAGAATAAAAAAACAGCACTGAATAGCATCACTAAACTAAGATAAACAAATTGCAAAACAAGTGCTTTTATCTAGTCCTGTCTCTAGAATAAAAATGCATACAATTGACAGAGTTAAACTCCAGAATTACAGATTCATGTCCTTATACTTCTTGAAGTTGTCTAACAGTCAATACTCCGTGCAACACACAAAACGAATAACCACTGGAGTGCGAGTTATAGATTCAAGTCCTAGTACTTCATATGATTGTCAAACAATCAGTACTTCATACAAAACAACGAGTAACCACCAGAGTGAAAGTTACAGATTTGAGTCATTATACTTCATATGAATGTCAAGCAGTAAGCACTTCGTACAACTGACAAAACAACGAGCAACCACCGGAGTGTAAGTTACAGATTTAAGTCCTTATACTTCATATAATTTCCAACAATCGATACACGCGAAACGAATTGGTAATCACAGAGTTTAACAGCGAACGAGTAATCGCGGAGTTTAATGGCACGAGACGGGCTGCTCACATTAAATCACCGCCGTCTTGATTGTGCGGTTGACAGCTTGCTTTATCGGAGAAAGACGAGGTGTTGATACGGGATTGATAGAGGTCAGAAACACCGGACCAGTCGGTGGTGGATCCCCTGTGCGCCCCCCCTTTTTATGTAGAGAAATGTAAATATTATTATGAGTATTATTCTTTGAATAGGTTCATGTCTAAATAATTTATCGCGCACATTTGTGGCCAATGAATTCACTGATAATTTTGTAGTCTAAACAACCTCCCGTGATAAGACTCCTCACAGTTTATATACCACTTTTAATTGTTTTGACTTCACTTTTCTGGTTGTCTTTCATCATGACAAATTTATTGTGATCCAATTGTATGTATTTGCTTTATGTAATAGGAATGACAATGAGAAACTCTTTTCTTGCAAATAAAAAATGATTCATGGACTTAGGCTATGTATAGTTTATTTAATTTTGTTGTTTTCCTCCTAAAGTTAAAGAAGGCAGGCTTGCTGGGAAATTTGTTCGACCAATGGCCTTGCTTGTCCCCTGTTGCGGCAACGGTCTAAAAACGCGTTTTAATGACTACTTCAGACGAAAATGTCAGAAAGCAATGGAAAGGCGGGAAAGCTTGGAGAATAAAGTAAACCGACTTTTGAAGCTCCGCCTTTCAAATGCAAAAAAATGACCTGCTATTTGGTCATGATAATCCTCGTAGCAAGCAATTTTCATTTGCAGGGGGACATGGAAGTGGTAAGACTGACGTTCAATTAATAGGCTATCGCAAGTATGCATTCGGTTAAAATTTGCATGAGCTTACAAAAGGCCCCCACTGATAGACCAGTTGTTCATAGCGTACTATTTGATGTATATTGTTTCTGATTGATCCTTGGGTGGAAAATCATTGAATAGGTTGGCCAGATTTTTCTCCCAAGATGCCAAGAAAACATGTTTTCAGCACATTAATTTTTCAAATTTTTCTGGGGGAGGGTGCCCAGACCCCCTCATTGCTGCGCCCGCCCCCCCCCTTTCAGCAATTTCTGAATCCACCCCTGCCAATCAGGCACGTCAGTGAGCGGACAGCGGAGCAGACAGGAGGCTGGTGATGGGCTGGGCTGGGCTGGGTTGAGCACCAATTAAAAACAAGGGCTTGCACAGAGTAATTTGCATGAATGACCGATATTCGGAGACGGCTGGTGGTTAAATCATGTGGGAATTTTGACAAACCTGCTGGGGTCATAACAAGCTTGAATAGAGATGGGCGTATGTGTCGGAACTGTGCATGCATCTACTGGACGTACCGCAGCCGGACGTGCCGGTATAAGAATGGAGCGCACTCGCTGTGTTCCCTCGAGCTGACGTGAACATTCTGACCAATCAAAGGGGAGCATGACATCTTAAAGCTTCCTACTGATTCTAGAATGGTCAATATTAGCTGTCAATCTCTCCATTTCGCAATACTGAGAGTTACTATTGTAACCATACTCAAGATTTAGATGGAAAATGAAAAGAAGAACCATAGAAGACTTTTTTTGTGGTACCTTTAATGTTAAAAAAAAAAAGTCTGTAACAAAAGTTACTGAAACTGAGAATCATGACAACGACTACAACGCTGATTCAGACGAACCGGTGGTGAAATGAGCTTATTTTCTAAGAGTGGCTTTGAAATTTTGAATGGCTGAGGTTTAAAGAAGGTGAAATGTACTGTGTTCGTTATAAAGGTTATGGCCCTAATCTCGCAGGTAACGGCGCATTAGCTACTGAGTCCAAAACTTTAAACGCAAAAGTTCCTCCCCACATGGAGAAAGTGCGAAACACAGAAAATGCTGTGACAAATGTGCGTCAAGGAGAAGGTCCAATGTTCTGTCATTTTTTGTTACCAATCAAAATATGCCGCCTCGCTGTTTCTGCGCTAACGCAGACCTAAAATCTTCATCTCTGTTTCTTCGCTCATATTTTAAGTACCCCATGTGCAAAAATTATAAAAATGAAAATTTTTTCAGCGCGTCTTTCGACCTAATGGCGTTTATTTATTTGCATATACATGCTGGCTGTTCCTGAAAATGCAGAAATTAGATGACAATGACGTGCGGCTATCCAACTTATAACATCTGCTTATGTTTATCAAAAGCTAACAAACAATGAAGTTACCTCTGTAGATTTATTCGTATCGCAATATTAAGGCAAGAACAAAGACTTTACGTCAGATCTGCATTTAACCCTAGCACTACTTGAAGATTTGATTTGGATCAGTGTGGAGGGTCCTCCTCTGGACATATTTGATGCCTCACAGGCAGTGAAGAGATGGTTGGAAGGAAAGAAAGCCAGGAGACCTGAATTTAAATCATGGCCTCAGGATTTTAGCCTGACACCGCCCACCTTCATAATTCCACTTAATTTCATTTCGCTTCAGTACTCAGTCTGGTCACTCGGAGCTCTGCCTTGTTTACCGCGGGAGAAAATATGGCGGACCAACCAACGAACAGAAGGCGTGGTCGAGAGCCATGATGTAGCAGCTGCGCCGAGTTTGAAATTGTAGTCTCTGAAATCAACAATGGCGAGGGACATAAATACATGGGAGGACATAGATTCCCTTGCTCATGGAGAAAAACCCCAGTATCAACGACTCAAAGCCACAACGAGAGGAATGTTTGGTTGGTTTTTTCAGTGGAAATGATCTTGTAGTGCTACTCCCTACAGGTTTCGAGAATCATGAAACGTATGAAATAGTCACCTAGTTCCATTTTAGCTACAGTAATCCAACGGTATTGACATTAGTGGTTCAGAAAAATCAGTTTTCTGGAGCAAATTATTCGACATGGTATTGATTCTCTCACATTCTACTGTCAATTACAGTCATCACATACAAAAAATACGTAGTTACTCACTGTGGATTTACGTGTAGTTTCTTTCATTGACATATTCAGCGCTTCCTTATATCCACCCGAGTACTGGTGTTGATAGCCAATCACTCAATCATACACTCAGGCTCTTCTGCATAACTGCAGAATTAAACTTTATGCCCTCGCGAAACTTCCCCGGTAACAATGTATTGATTGGCTTGTTTCTTATCCAATACCCGACTGTTTAAACGTTTCAGTTTAAGTGAAACTCATTGATTGGATAAACACCTATGGATTGATTGGATAAAGCCTATGCGTATCAGCAGGCTCGATTGTATCTTGTCTACCTTGCGCACATTGCGCGGCTGAAATAGACGCGATTTATAGAAAAAAGGACTCGGAAAGACTGTCCTTGAAGTGTTCAGTTACATTAACAGGTTTTAAAAGAGATAAGGACATGGTCAATGGGAATTATTTTGAATGAAACAGGACTGGAGGGTTCCTGCTACTGGACACAGCGGTCTCTGGAGGAGGGATTCAGTGAAATAGGGTAGGCTGCTACTTTTGCTTTTTTTTCTGCAATGTATACCGTAAGTCGAATGCTGAGTTTTTTTTCCTGTTTAAAACGAGAACTGCCCATGCATTTGGGTGGACGCCCTGGTATGTTCATTGCACCATTCTATTGATCTATTCTATCTATCTATCATTCTTGGGAGGCATGTAATGTTTGATATTCCCAGAAAGTGGAATGTCTGTTGTTTCAAAATAAGGTATATTTCATAATTCAGATATTTCTGAGTTTGCGAGGTGTACTTGTTCCTTATAAGTGTTGAAATTGTGAGCTCAGAAGTGGGAACTGCCTGGTAGCTAGAATCATTGCAGGGTGAATGTTCTGACTGTTAAATCATCAGTTTATTTAATGATTATGTGTTCTGGCTTGGGGATTGCTTATTTGATGAGGGAGGGACCTGTACCATTGACTTTCATAATGTTCGCTGAGCAGCTTGCGTCCCCCCCCCCCAAAATCTCAAAACGACGGGCGCGGATAACTAAAGGTAACGTATCTACTGATTTAACTATAGAGTTTATGGCAATAGGCCAATTTGCCAAAATGTTAAAGTATCCCTTGTAGTGCAAAACTTTCACCAAAAATTTCTGAATGCTTTGATTTGATATTGCTGGCAAATGACCATGGTATAAGCGGGATAATTGACTCATAGATGTGCATCACACGGTTTTAAGGCACTTCGCGGAGGCAACCAGGTTATTTGCCTCTACATCGTGCCTTAAAACCATGTAATGCACACCTACGAGTTGGTTATCCCTTATATATCACCTGGTGTAGGACTGGCCTTAACCCTAAGGTAGCCAGTGCACTGCCAGGAGGGATGCATCTGAGGAACTATTAATGGCAAAGAACAGATTTTTTTGCAGTCACAACACAAGCTCTACCATTTACAATTGTGACATTGCAACAATTTGCAATACAGACTATTATTCTGACTTGAATAGCTAACTTAACATAGGCCTCAGACTACAAGTGATTATTTTTTCAATGACCTGGCGGTAGGAATGTCCTTTACTTGTACTTGCATTATAGCAATGCCCAAACGATGTCCCAGTGCAATACTGAGCCAATTTCCAAGATGGCAAGCGGAGAAAAACACGGGAAACGTTTTCTTTCAAGAATGATTTTGATTTGCATAGCGCACGCTGATTGGTCACTTTATGTGCGGAACATCTGAGACTACGGACCTTGAATTTTTATTAGCTGAAGTGATGACCTAAAGCTCCATGGTGGATTTGCTGCTTTGCCCCCAAGGTAGCGGAAGACTTTGCTGTGGTGCCCCTTATATGGAGGCACATTTGCCGTAGTGCCCTTATATTTTCAGCATGGACCACGGCAACTTTTGCCGTGCCCAACAGCGCTAGATACTGGCTATTAAGACGACTTCCTGATTTAACAAAACACAACCTAAGAGAATTTAAGTACCTCCATAACTTTGTCAATTTGCCACACTTTGCAGCTGCAGACTGTAATTTGGCTTTTTTTTTTTTTCTTTTTCTTTCCCCCCCCCTTTTTTTTTTTTGTTCCTTTCACACGCTGGCATCGTGATTGGAGTTAGAATAGAGGAGATACATAAATTATTCAAGAATAATTCTGCGCCCACGATCGCAAGACAAGGGCAAAAAAGACAATCGTAAGAACCAGTGGCAGTTCATTGGCGGTCACAAAGGGAAGCCAAAACCTCGCCCTACAAAGCTTAATGACTTAAACCTTTCGCAGTTTACTTTTCTTGATCAGAAGTTGCTCATACGAATTGTCAAATTTATTTTCGATAGCATTGTTATGCATTGCGGGGCGGCACGGTGGCACTGTGGTTAGCATTGCTGCCTCACAGCAAGAAGGTCGTGGGTTCGAATCCGGCCTGGGGCCTTTTTGTGTGGAGTTTGCATGTTCTCCCCGTGTTGCGTGGGTTTTCGCCGGGTACTCCGCTTTCCTCCCACAGTCCAAAGACATGCATATCAGGCTAATTGGAGACACTAAATTGCCCATAGGTATGAGTGTGAGAGTGAATGGTGTGTGCGCCCTGCGATGGATTGGCAAGCTGTTCAGGGTGGGTCCCTGCCTTTGCCCGTAGTCAGCTGGGATAGGCTCCAGCTCGCCCTGTGACCCTAGTGAGGAATAAGCGGGTATAGAAAATGGATGGATGTTATGCATTGCACCACAAAATTATGAGGGATTTTCTTTCACACATAAATTATGACATAAATTACCATAGGCCTACGTCTTTATAAATTCTGCGTTCAGCAGCTCATGAAGCGGCATAGATTGGCAAATTGATTAGTGAGGCTCATTTAGCAATAAGCTGTGCAACATCGCATTCTTCTAAGGTTGTAGAAAACGGATTGTCGTGGCTTCTTGCAAAAGAAGCCTCGCAAGCTAATTTATACAGACGTATTTATAATTTGTGTTGTCATTCGCTTTCGAAAATAAATTTGAATGTCCTACCAATTCGTATGAGCAACTGCTGATCAAGAAAAGGAAACTGTGAAAGTTTTTAGTCATTAAGCTTAGAAGAGTGAGGTTTTGGCTTCCTTTTGTTACGGCCGACGTACCGCCTCTGTTAAAAATGGGAAATGCTGAGTGATTTATTCATTTTGGGTAGGTGTTTTGGCCGAGGGGCAATTACAGCAATGCAGGGAAAGGGCACGGCATTCATAGGTGGGAAGCACGGCAAATGGGTAGAGCATCCATGAAATTCAAGCCCCGTTAACAGCCATCCCACCTCGACTGCATTTCACCTGCGTAGCTGTTATAAAAGCCACAAATGATGAACACACAAGCTAATGATGGTAATAATGGAGATGTTTATTACCCATGACCCCACATATTCGTGTCTCCACTAAAAAAAAATTGGTCACTGTCGATTGCAGCCTAGTATAACCTTATTATTTGAGATTATTAGTTGGAATTTAATATAACAGCGCAGCTTGAGCAGTGAAGCATTTCATTTTGGAAAAGGTTGGAATGTTGCGTTTTATAGACTGACGACATTGAAGCACTTTCTTTGATAAAACTGTGCGGTGTTATGTTGCATCGCATCAAATTTATTGATGTCCATCTTTATTAAACTGTTATCATCTCCGTGCTTCCGAAAAAGCGAGATCATCTTGTAATAAAGTTTGGCGTCTGTCCGCCCATCTGTCTGTCTGTCCATCCAAAACAGTTACTCCTCCTAGGCCGTTAGACCAATCAACCTGAAACTTTGGTGTGCGTAAGGTAGTGACCCTGAGGGCTGCACAATGCCTTTAGAATTTAAATTCATTTCCTCTTCTGGCCACCAGGGGCCTTTTTGTGAAAATTGAAAAATGGCCATAAGTTCCTTATGCATTGAGCTAGGACGCTCAAATTTTATGGGAGGTGCATGGGATGACCCGTCATCACATATCAAATGGGTTTTTGATTTGATCTCATTTTGACCGTTTTCTAGGTCAAATGGCTTCTGGTATGCCAATCGCTGTACCGTACGTCCTTTCCTTTCATAACACTCCTATTTCAAAATGAAGAGTAAGTTATGCCCTCAACAGCCACTCAAAAAGTCCTCAATCCAGCTAACCAACTACATCACATTGCTATAACTCTGATCAGTATCCGCTCTATGTCACTGCAGCAAGCATATTATCATTTGTACAGCAGAATGCCAGTTCCGTGAATTGCCCTCTGACACATTACTTCTACTCCCATAACATTTGTTGCGGAGCACGGAGATTTGCAATGGCACACCATCGACATATGTCTCATTGAAATTTTATTCCACCACCATGTGAATAGACACTGCTTCTGATGACAAAATGCCCTTAAATCGCAAAACACGGAATTCAGAAAAATGGAAATGGAACACGGAAGTTGGGGATAAATAAAACTCAGTGTGGAAAAAAATAAAATGATTTTATTGGGCCCTATTGTCCTCATGCAGCCCCGCCCACTTTACTCGCCAATTATTTTGCTACTTAATTTCCATTAAGCAAAAGGCCTGTGCAGGCAATGGCAAAGACATTGTCTTTCTGGTTGGCTTGTAAAGGAAAACTAACGGAATCAAAATCGTTGGACGACTACCTCCACCATATACTCCCCATGCTGTTTTGTTCTTAAGCATTGGCGTTAAAGCTACCAAGCTAACATTGAAAAATGGACGACTTGACCAGTCTTGTTTACCACCTCTGGACCGCTGTGAACTGAGCAGCGTGTTCAAATGGGCATTTGTTTACCAAATGGCCGGCTACCTGTAGTCCCTGATTCTGTGGTGAAAACGGTCAATAATAACGAGTTAATTGCTCTAACAAGATAGCTGCCATCAGCTAATCGCTTCCGTTTCATCATGAAACTACAGGAATACTTGGGATGTGTTAAAGACCAATGAACCATATGTCCTATTTGGAATAATGTCCTTTTTTCAGGACTCTTGGCTCTGAAAGCTATTTGTATGTTTTAGGTGTGAGACTAGGTGGTATTGCACAAGTGTTTAAGGCAACATGTAGGTTACCTAGATACTTCATTCAAATCTAATTCTCAACTTGCAGCATTACTCGAGGAAACATACGATTAAATCATATACCTTGATGAATAACTGATTGATTTTGCTGTGTTTGCTGATCATTGTTAAGAGGAATGTCGGTTTTTCCCTCTGTGCCAGTTACCGCCGTGATTTACGCATTGGACACTGTGATAACACACTCGCTCACCTTTGAGACGGACATTTAGCAGGACATTAAGTGGGGCGTATGCGCATTATGCACCCGGTCTCATCACCGTTTCATGCTTCTTGGGAACATGGGCTCTTTATTTAGGCTGTCAATGATCAAATATTGCTATTAAAAAATTAAAGAATGGTTCTGTGTTCAGAACAGAAGCACAGTTACAAAGAATAGAGCATGTAGATAAACGGTGAAAAAGCGCACGATTCATGTTTTTGAAGACTGGAAACACAGCATTTAAATTCGTCAGAAAGTCAATTTTCTATCACGTTGTTGAATTCCTATCTATTCTCATGGATTCGTCTGCTTCGGAGACTGGATGTTGAACTTTTTTTGGGGGGCTTTGTGGTGTTACACCAACAGTTACTCGTTTTGCTGTGTGGAAAGAAACATCAGAAAGACTACAAAACTTCGCTTACAGGTTCAGTTCAATGTGAATTTGAAGTTTACAGGCTTGCGATCATTATGCTCCTAGGTTTTGTCAGAAAAAAATTTAAAGGCTAATCAAATAAATGTGATCAATAAGAGTTCATATCAAGAAGGCAACAGTGCCTGCTTGGTGAGTTTTATGTCCTCAAACACACAAGTTTTGTGCATTTTGTAAGTTTTTCTGCACCCTCCATTCTTCCTTTTTTTTTTTTCCTTCCTGGACCGTTCTTCCTTTTTTTTTTCTTTTTTTTTTTTTTTTTTAAATAAAGATTCCAATATGTGATCATTGCTTCCTTGGAAAAGGGCCAACACAATAAAAACACAAAATGAAATTCCGCTTTATTTTCCCATCTTATGCGATTTAAGGAAATGCAAGAGCAATGATTCTGACATTTTTTTCAAAAAGAATGCTTGCATGCGAGCACTTTTAGATTGAGAGAGGGCATGATCGTGTTGCTAATTGTCAGTTGTAGCATGTTTAGGGGAGGGGTTAGGCTCCAGGTGTCAGCTCTGGGGCCTTGCCAAACAAAACACTTCCACCTCATAGAAATGCCCAGGAAGTGCTGATTGTTCACAAAGCCACTTCTCCGCTCTCTGTGTAGTCACACGTCGACTAAACCACCAATGGTTGTGCCTTGTCTGTGCAGAAACTCTTACGGTAATATGTCATTTTGAGTGTCTGTCAGGGCTCATGCCCAGCCACCTGATTGGTAAATAAGTATATTGTGGTTGTGTGGCGTATGGGCTGAACTGTTACCTTAGGGACAGCATGAGTGCATTTGGCCCTGAGTCAGAGGCAATTATGCCTGGCGCACTGTCTCTGGGGCATTTGTGCTGGGGGGCTTACGCACGCTGGGGCACAGATAAACAGAACAGTGTCGCCAGAATCGCCGCTGCCGAGTGTCTTGAGAAAACCACGCCATGGTTCACGTGGTTTGTATGACACATCTTTAGGTGTAGAATACCACGCTCTGCATCGCATCCTTTCAAACCGAGAGACCTGGACGTGGGGAATGTTGACTTCACCGACAACTGCAGGCAAGTGAAGTCGCGGGCGATAGCAATTGCATGACTGGCATTTGAATTTGCTATTTTTTGAGCATCCAATGACTTGGATGACTGACATCAAAAGCTTTTTTTAGAGGATCAGTCATTTACCGAAGGACTATTAGAGGGGCTATGCTTAATTTATCAGCCGCTCTTAAAACATGTTCCTTCCTTAGAAAGATGGAATTGATTTCAGTGAACAGTCATCTTTATTAACTCCTTGTAGAATGAAACAGCAGGGGCTTGTGTGGGGCTTATAAACGAGGTGCTGCTGGCTGTATTAATGGCCTGTCGAAAGAGCCCAGCCATTAGAGCTCGACTGCAGCGAAAAGCGTTGTTTCCGTAAGAGCCCAGAAAAATCAATAGTGGGAGCTGGAGTGGAAGTGTCCTTGTCTGACTTTGCAGAAGGAGGAGAGCCGGGCTGGGCCGCTCCCTGCCCTACGCCAGCGGGGGTGCGGCGGGGCTCGAAAAAGGACCGCGGACCATGGTCGCCCGAGGCAGGAGGTGGAAGGAAGTCTTCGGAGCGAAGTGTGTGCGCGTTATCGCCACAAGCTCACTGAGTCGCGGCCCCACTTCCTGTAGTGGAGATTATCCCCACCGCCTCAGTCCTTTACCGCTGGCACAGGGAGAGGGAGCGGGTGCTCATAAGGGGAGGAAAGCCCCCCCGCATACTTCGGAATAAAAGATGTGTTACAATTGTTTTCATTCGCACTGAGCTGCAGCCCCGCCCTGCCCCCGCCTTCTGGAGGTAAAGCAGCACTACGGCCGAGGGGCGGGGGTGTCGTCGTGCTCTATGAAATGCATCATGTTGCATCTTGAGTCTTGGTGCATTTGCCGCCCTGTAGTTTGAGTGAAGGCTTCTGGAAAGAGGTCAGATGGCATGTGTAATGAGTTTTCATGGTGTTCTTCGTGATTAATAATAAGCTTGGCTTGTTTTAACAAGAATTAAATCTGGGAATGGCTTCAAAATATTAATTAAGAATTTTAATGATTGAGCTTATGTGCCATGAAAGCGCACTGAACCAAGGCTGACGTTTCATTTATTCCTTGGTTATATCGAGTGCCCTTGTCATTACTTGGGTAAATTCACGAATCTTGCGGGTCAGTTCAATGGACGGTAGAACTAGATTAGTGGGCATAGTAGGCTAGTCTCCTTTAGCTTGCTAAATCTAAATAGAATAAATAAATGCAGAACAAAATGTGATGCTGGATACTGAGTGTCTTGCCTCTCATGACACGTTCGCGCAAGAGGGTTTATAAAGTTGCCTTTTATCTCGACCTCTTTCCTGTGTCCTGTCCGCAGATGTGAAGGTCTAGTTCTCTGGATCATATATTGTCTCTATTGTTTATGTCCCACTCAGGAGCCACAGGCCACATGAAGGGGCATCTTTGAGTTGGGCTGGGTGACTGCCGACTGCAGCTTTTTTCTTAACCCGCTCTTTGGTGTGACTTGAGTGCAGATGGAGGACCGTTTGACGTTGGGTTGTACAGTTAACGGAGGTTCAGTGCTTGGCGCCCCAACCCCCGTCAGAACAGTTATGAAGGTGGTCAGCACATCCTCTGTGCAGCGCACAAGAGGAAGTGGCCTGCGTAACGACTTGCCCATCTGCGCAAAACCTCGCCCAAATCACCCATTTTTTACTACTTTTTTTTTTGTCCTCGTCGGTCATTGTTTTTGGCCACTGTAAAAAAGCAGCACCACAGCGAGCCCATAGAAAGTGCTTTCCTGTGTTTAGACCGCCCAAGGTCATCCTTTGAAGAGCCCAACCACCTGATGCCTCTGCGGACATCTGTGGGGCGCCCCTCCTGTCCGCCGTGGACGTTCACACCAGGGAAAGGGTGAAACGCGCGGAGCTACTCTCCCCTCTCGCAGCCAGACGTCCACCCCCCCCCTCCACTGAGAGCCCTGGTGCAGAGTGAGCGCGCTCTGTTCCAAAAAAGGCGTCCGTCACAAAAGGAGGCGCAGTGATGTGGGACAGCTGTAGGCCGAGGGGGAGGGACGGGAGGAAGCGGCTCTCAGTGGTGACATCCTCTTTAGCTGTGGAGGGGGGCGGGGGTCGGGGGTTAGCTGAGCTCACTACTCTTTTTCTGCTGTCAATCTGTGTTGCCCCAGAACATTCGGCAGGCGAGGTTCTGTGTAGTGGCTGCTTCTCCATGGCTGTAATTTGTGATTGGCGTAATTTGGAGCAGAAGCGTGCTTTAACACAGAACGACCCAGGTGGAATTTCAGTCAAGTGATGGCACCTACAAAAGCCGCAATTTTTCTTTCGTTTTCTTTGGGGTATCACTCCTACTTTACTTAATGGTCTGATACCTACTCTGACTTCTCTGTTTTAGGAATTTCCCTTTGGCCGTGCGCTCCTTGCGTGGTTTGGATTAGCTGACCGCCTGGACGTCCGGCTCCACCAGCTTCAGGGTCTTCTGTCTGGACCCTCCGAAAGGCAGAAGTGGGTTGCGTACCCTCATCAACACGAGTCCCGAGCGCCGGGCCGAGCAGCCCCTCGTTTCCCAGAAGCGCTCCCCACTCCCGTTCCCAGGCGCGGCTCTGACCCAGCGACATCCCGCTCACTCCAGGCCTTCCTGAGTGCAGGCAGCTGCTTCCTGTCTCTGCTTCCTGTCCTTGGTGGTGCAAGGCTAACCCCTCCCACCCCAGCCCTCTCGGTCTCTCTCACACACTCTCGCTCGCACACACACGCACGAACGCCATAACCCACACCCTCAGCCCTCCTCCGCTGGTGCCGCCTGTCCGAGCGCCTGCCCCAGGACTCTCCCGAGTCCCCCCCGCTTCTCCCCGGCGCGACTCAGCGCTATGACCTCCATGTCCAGCCTCTTCTCCTTCACCAGCCCGGCCGTCAAGCGGCTGCTGGGCTGGAAGCAGGGCGATGAGGAGGAGAAGTGGGCCGAGAAGGCAGTGGACGCCTTGGTGAAGAAACTGAAGAAGAAGAAGGGGGCCATGGAGGACCTGGAGAAGGCCCTGAGCAGCCCTGGACAGCCTAGCAAGTGTGTGACCATCCCGCGCTCGCTGGACGGCCGGCTCCAGGTGTCCCACCGAAAGGGCCTGCCCCACGTCATCTACTGCCGGGTGTGGCGCTGGCCCGACCTGCAGTCCCACCACGAGCTGAAGCCCCTGGAGGTGTGCGAGTACCCCTTCGGCTCCAAGCAGAAGGAAGTGTGCATCAACCCCTACCATTACAAGCGTGTGGAGAGCCCAGGTAATTGCCCTCTTTCTGCTGCGAGAAACAAGCCTGCTTTCACAATGTTTTATCACAATGTAGGGATTGCTCTTAGCTGGCTCAGGATATGTTTTTGTGAAGTCCAGTCTTTGTTGAGAAAATGTCATCTGAAAGTCTTGTAAAAAAATTTTTTTGGACAGTGGATATTGCTTGGTCTGAAGTGCGTAATTTCTGGGGAAATTGGGCCTTGGAGTATAGCATTGGATATTGAAATTTCTGTATTATTTCTGCACATACAATTTAAGATTTTAGCCACATGTGTTGTTTGTTGAATGAAGAAAAAGTACTGCGCATCCCTTTCTCTTAGAAAGGGCCACCAGGAAATCGTAAATTGACGGGAAACCAAAGCTTTTAGAGATTCCCGTAATGAGGTTACCAGCAGCGTTTGATGTATGATGCTTTCGATGGTGAACAGAACGTTTTAAATTGAATTTGAAGGAGGGAGATTTGTGTCCATTTTAGCGATGCTCTTAAAGCTCTCTCTTGCGGGCGGGCGGGGGGGTGGAGGAGGAGGAGGGGGGGTGGTGTGTGTGTAACGGCTCTCCTCCCTGGTGTGCTGGAGGATCAGGGATGTGCACGGTATTGAACCGCTCAAGGGCGCATATCACATGTTCTCTCTCAGAGGAAAAACACACTCCTGCTGCAATTCCCTTTGTCGTATTCTTACGGGCTGTGTGCCTCATTTCTCTTTGTTTATCATTCTGCTTGCAGTACCTTTGCTTGTTTTAGTTTGTTTTACCAGTTTCGCTTGTGTGTGATTCCAGATCATTTAGAATTCCGAATAATTTCATAAAGGACTGATTATACTGGATTCCCAAATGCAAATGTGTCACAACTGTTTTGTTGCATGCATTCCTTAATTATGACTTGACACAAGTGTAAGATATCGAAGAAATGTGCTTGTTGGCATGTAGCAATCCACTGCTATTGAACATGCTGTTTTCCTGCCGCAGTGCTACCACCGGTCCTAGTGCCCCGCCACAGCGAGTTCAACCCTCAGCACAGCCTCTTGGTGCAGTTCCGCAATCTGAGCCACAACGAGCCGCACATGCCCCTGAACGCTACCTTCCCCGAGTCCTTCCAGCAGCACAGCGGCGGCGGCAGCGCTGGCTCCTTCCCCATCTCCCCCAACTCGCCCTACCCTCCATCCCCTGCCAGCAGCGGCACCTACCCCAACTCCCCCGCCAGCTCGGGACCCTCCAGCCCCTTCCAACTGCCAGGTGAACCCCCAAACGCTCCCTTTCCAGTCCGTCATCTGCCTCACTGGGGCTCCAAGGTCCAAGACCTACTCGAGTATCACACTGTGCACTGAGCAGAGAGAGCTGTGAAATGAGAATAGCGCGGACACTCTTAACAGTGCTCCCAGATCAATCAAATGGCTGCTCTGGGGTGTGTTTCCTGAAATCATAGATGCTAACTCACATAGTTGGTCCCACTGGCTGTGAATGGACAAACTGCGTAAGCTGCTAAATTGGTTAGTAACTAAGCTGAAGGGAAACACACCCCTGGGCAATTCTTAATAGCCAGTTGCAATTGCTTTTGAGTGAGGGCTGCAAGAGGGCACAAAAACTCATTAGATTTGCTAGTAGTAGAAGAGACTATTATGTGACCTACTGTACTTGAGGGCTAAAGGCTGTTCTATGAAGTATTTGCTTCATTATTTATTCCACTATAAATACTTCGAAAGATTTTTTGCTTTTTCTACCTTTCTTGATAAACATGAAGGTAAATTTGACACTCTCACACTCCCGATTTCCCCAAGTCTGCAGTTTTTAGTTGTTTTCTTTGTACAGTTCCCATGGAAACTGAGCCAAAGCTCTAGTGTGTTGTTCCTCCTCTGGGCTGGTCACGGGTCGTGTTGTTCCTGAGGTGCGGAAGAGAGGTGAGGCAAAGAGCTTCACCTCGCGTCCGAACATCTGCTGAACAGCCCGTCAGCTCAGTGAGGAAACGCTCTGCTCACGGAATTAAGACAGCCACTCCCCCGTTTTCTAAAGGCAGGGCTGTGGTGCTCCGGTGTTGTTTCAGTCTTATGTGGCGTTTGGATCGGCTTGACAGTTTTTCATGTGTGTTGATCGATATAGCTGAGACATAATTGGGGAAATTTCCGAAGACCTCCCTGTTCTCAAACAGTGGATAGGGAATCAAAATTTATTGGTCTTGAGCAAGAAAATTCAGTTATCTCCTTGATGCACTGTTGCAGTTGCAGATTCATTCCTGCATTCAGAAATTTTTAAATGTAATATATTTTCATTATACTGTTGTTACATCATGGCTTTAGCTAGATTGCCTTTTGTTGTGACATTTCCTCATCCAGAATGACTTGGACAGCGACAATTTTTTATTTATTTATTTTTTTAATTGTTTCCAGCTGTTCATGTTTTGTATCCTGTATATGAGCACTTCTGCCGTTAGTATATCCAGTATCCATTAATCAGCAGATTGTTTTTATTGTTAGCTCACCTGACAAAGTCAGATGAGCTTATGTCATGGCCGGTTTGTCCGTCGTCATCGTTTGTCGTCCGTAAACCTCTTCTCCTCCGAAACCACTGGGCTTATGAAGCTGAAACTTGACAGGTACCTTCCTACCCATGAGGAAACCAAAGTTTGTGCAAGACGTTCCGATCCGATTTCAAACATGGCCGCCACGGCGGCCATATTGAAAATCACATAGTTGGCCATCTGAAAGCTATTTATTCACATATTTAGCTGAAATTTGCTTTTATAGTTAGTACGTGGCAAGATGCATCACATATCTAGTTTGAGTTAAACTGCTTCTTACACACCCTTGAGTGGTCAGGTGAGCTACAGGGCACGTGGCACTATTTTTTAATATTGTTGTGAGTCTTTGTACACCCCGCCTTGTTGAGTTGGGGAATAAGACAAACTCGGCATATCTGCACTCAAATCAGCGCAATGTATGGCTGACTTTCGTTTCTTCATACAGCTGCTTCTGTTTTACTTCATGTGCGGCTGGATGCTTTCAGTCGAATGGAGAGGCTGGCTGTATCAGCCCATTCCAGATCACTGTTGGCAGCGGGTCGCGGGAAGGTCTATATTCTTGAGCAGCAGTGGTGCTTGTAGATGAGGGGACACAAACTCCAGTCTTGTTAGACAGCAGTTTTTGCTGGTTTTTGCTTTGGTTAGGTTCAAAAGCAGATGCATTTTTGATTTCAATTCCCGTCGAATAGATTACCTCTGTCTTCAGTCATTGAATTGGTTTGTGTGGCTGTAATTTTCTGTTGTGTTAGTTGATCAGGAGCCTGTGCTACAGGCTGGTACAGTGGACTGGGTTCAGAGGACTGGGATGGCGGAGGATAATGAATGTGCCAGCTAAGCGGCCCTGTAAAGCTGCGTGGCACACAGGCAGGTGCCCGGCAGTGGGCACGGGGAATGCCCTCATTCCTCGATTTGCTGTGGCACGCACTCCTGTGGTGGTCAGCTGACTGTCGGCAAGTGCTCGTCCAGCTGTGCTGTTGACCAAAGGGGCTTTTAATCCGGGTGAATTACCCTGATCACACGACTGTGAATCCAGGCCTTTCAAACATGGTGCTTATCAGGCGATCTGTCCACCGCTGTGTCCTCGGGTGATCTCAACTCATGACTCATCCACAGGCTATAGAGGTGGGAAATGCAAACTGTTCAACCATTTAATGGGAAATGTGATTTGGAATTGACCGACTTCATATTGAATCTTTTTGTGGTTTGCTGTGTCTTCAGTATGTATGTTGTATGCAGCAGTTACATGCAAGCTATAATTTGAGGACTAGGTGGGATTTATGAGTTGCTTGTCTGCAGTTACTCTCGCAATTTTATTTACTATTGCAGTGTAAACGACAGGTATTTTCTGAGAAATATCGGATCGTTGATGACTGCATCCTTTCTTGGTGTGCAGTTTGAGCCATTGACCACTTTGTCAGAACTGGAGAGTAGTGAGTTTGCCGTGAGTGTCGCCTCTGCATATCACCTGTGTGAAATGTTAATGGTAACTGTGAAATACTTGCACTCTCCTGGCCTCTCTCTCACTATGCTCTATACACCCTGTCTGGCATTGCCTGGGTCGGCAGCTATAGAATTTCAGTGCTGATTCACTGCGCCTGCCCTGACATTCTGCAGTTCCCCCCCCCTGCAGAAAGCTGGGGACTTCTAGTTGTTCTCCCTTGTCCCCCTTGTGGATCGCTTGCAAACTGCTCTCGAGTGCCCCTCATGTATTACAACTTTAAGAACTGAGGTCACGTCCCTGCTGAAATTTTCATTACTTTTTTCAACATTTTAATCGTTTACACTTGTGCTTTGGGGATGAAAGCCGTGACGTGACGTGGGCAATCAACACCATCTCCTCCACCCAAAGTAAGCTACGCTCTGCAAATCATTTGCTTAGCTGCTGTTCCAGTCTTAACTCATAACGGCTGTCTTTGTGCTCTCCCCCTGCAGCGGACACCCCACCCCCGGCCTACATGCCCCCTGATGAACAGATGGGACAGGACACCTCTCAGTCTATGGAGACAGGGAGCAGCATGGTACCCCAAAACATGCCCAGAGGAGGTGAGGCCCTAAGACCCACTCCAGTACAAAACCGTAGAAATGCTCCACGTATCAGCGTGCAGAGACGGCGGAAAGCAGCAGCACGCAAACTGACGCCCACGCTGTGGCAGGAGGAGACGCCTGCATGTTTTCCAAGAATAAATTCAAACAAGTCTCATAAATAAGAAAAAATGTGTTTGAATTGGTTAGAAGCTCCAACTGCCGACTAAAGTTTTTTTCAGTGGAGGTGTGCCGTGCCGTTAGTGTCTTATAGTTTGAAGCATCAAGTTAAAATGCAGATTAGCGCATGATACCAACCTTTACTTAACAATTTAATGACTCTGAAGATGAGCTTCAAACCAAAAGAAAAGTAATGCAAGAGTTGATTATAATTTTCCAACATGGAAATGACTTGCAGAAACTGAACGGATCTTATTGCTCACCTTTTAGAGGAGTAAAAATTTAAAAGTTTGGAAGCTTAGTAAGGTAGTTGACATTCTCTTTGCTGAGTTTTTGATCTGTAGCTGCACAGAGCCCATAATACCGATCTGTGCTCTTGAGCTGCTGTGGGGATGGTTTCTCTTGGATTCTCCATTTGAAGCCATATTGGCAGCTGGCTTTGTGGATGACCCTTGCATGAACTTGGCTCTTCGTTTTTGTCTCCCTCCAGACAAAACAATAACAAGGCTGTTTCTGGCTTTTTTGATATTTCGTGCAACATGGCTACTTATTATGCCAGTGAAAAGGGATCTGAACTTTTGACCCTTAATTGAATATTCCATCTTCAGCATTTTAAAACCAGTTTAATGAACTGAAGAGTGACAGCCATAACACCCACCATTTAATGATCAATATCCCTGTCAGGAGTGGTGGTATTTGTAAATCAATGAAGTGTTTAATCAAGGGAACTATCAAAGCACTTCGCTATGTGCTCTTAAAACAATTGAAGCAAAGCTGTCTCATCTGTTAACGATTGATGCAAATTTCCCTCATTGTCACTGTTATTCATCAGCAATTCCCTCTGATTGCCTGGCCATCCGCAAGCTTTGGCTTATCACTGAATGAGATAAGCCTACAAAACTGGTCTTATCGGAAATTCTTTTGTGGAAGAAATGTTTTACACGGTATTTAATGGGCAAAAACCCACTGTATGGAAATAAAATGGCAGAGGCACTGCCTGTTGACCGCTTGGCATCAGTCCAGGTTTCAGTTTACATGCAGGAAAATATTTTTGGTCACTGGTGTAATGTTCTGTGTATTTATGACGCTAAATTAATAGAATAGCGGTGAGCATTGTGCTGAAGTGTTTCTCTGTTCCTTCATTGTAGTAGATGTGCAGCCTGTGGAGTATGAGGAGCCCCTGCACTGGTGCTCCATTGTTTACTACGAGCTCAACAACCGCGTGGGTGAGGCCTACCACGCCTCCTCTACCAGCGTGCTGATCGACGGCTTCACTGACCCCTCCAACAACAAGAATCGCTTCTGCCTGGGCCTACTGTCTAACGTCAACCGCAACTCCACCATCGAGAACACCCGCCGCCATATTGGCAAAGGTACAGAGCAAAGCTTCTAACCACAACGTGACAACAGCTCAACCGCGAACTATGCAGTGGAACCGTAACGTAACCGTAACATCAGAGGTCGTGACATGCTGTTGATGAGCTCTAGATCCGAAAAGAAAAATTTTACTCTCATCCGTTCACAGAATGTTGCCCCATTTCTTTTTCGGCCAATCAGCATGTTCCTTGGCCAATTTTAACAACAATGGTGCCTTACGGGAACTTCCTGCTGATAGGTCAGCTTAGATCAAACATCATCTGACAGCACGAACAGATAATTTGAACTCATCTTCGATTTTTCTGGAGGTGATGAAGATTGGCTGTATCTTTGACAATCTGACTTTTCTTCGATCCGTTTTAGCAGTAGTTGCTCATTTCCTTCTGCGCTTTTCAGGTTTTTATTGTCATTTTTATTATAATACGCCCGTCTTAAGACGGGACGTATTATGTCATCACCCCCGTCCGTCCTTCTGTTGTCTGTTAGCAATTTCTTGTCCGGGGCATAACTCCTGAGCCGCTTGAGCTACATTCGTGATACTTCACATACACGTGCACCATCACTAGGCTCTGTTTCGCGCACCTAGTTCACCCGGTCAAGGTCAAGGTCCCTAGCAAAGGTCAAAGGTCACATGCGGCCCAGATGGGGCTTGTCCGGAGCATAACTTCTCAACCGCTTCAGATACATCCATGATATTTCACACACGTGTACCATCACTGAGCGGAGTGTCGCATACCATGTTTACGGCCCTCCGTCCAAGGTCAAGGTCATGGACAAAGGTCAAAGCTCACATGGGGCTGTTGTCTGTTGGATATTGGTATCATGTTGTCTGTCCACTTCCTGATCCATGTTCATGACGGGCGTATTATGCACTGTTGGCGGTGCTCTTCTTGTTAAGCATTTGAGACAATTTTAGCTGAGCATCCCATAATTTGCTGGACTTCTTTTTCGTTTTCCCCTCTCCAATCAACTTGATCAAATTACGTTGTTCCTCCAAACAATGTTTGAGACTGCCCATTTTACTTATTTTTTAGCTGTATATGATATATTTATTATATATTTTATAACAATGTGTGAAACATTTGCTTCCCTTCTTCCTTAATAAAAGACAAATAATGACCCGTTTCTTAACGGAGTGAATGAATTCTCTGCTTGAACTCTTCTTAACCCTTCTGTTATTTTAGAAAGGCCCCTTTCAAATGAGTCAGTTACTCAGAACAAGCAGCTCCATGTCAGACCATTGGGTCTGTTGTTTTTTGATTACACCACTCCATCTACAAGTAAATTATTTGCCATGCAGAAATATCACTACTACTATTCAATGATTCATCTGGTTATCGATGTTGTTCTGCTATTTTTTGAACACAACTGTAGCTCTGCAATTTTTACAAGTTTCGAACATGTTCTACAATATATCAAAGACTGATCCTGAAAATGGAATAATAGGAAGAGAACAAATGAAGCTACAAACATGCGACAAACACTATTATATAGCCAAGATATTGCAGAATTAGGAAGGTGTCACCGGATTTACTGTATCTTCAAAAGCCAGGGAACTAGATCCAGAAGAAAACCACCATTACGGAAAATTTGATTTTCGTGAATAACTACTGAACTAATATTGATATCATTATGAATTCAGTTGCTAATGGTATGTTTTCTTGAGGTTGAGACAGAACAGAAAATGTGCATTAAAACAGAGCAGTGAATTCTAAATTTATTTTGACATGCATTTCATTGCAGACTGGATGAAGACTTTTTTTATTTTTATTTTTTTTGGTCTGGTCAGCATTTTATTTGTTTATATACATCGATTTTGGTTTTTCAGGCCGACACTGCATTCCAAAAAAATGCTGGGAAGGGGGTAATTTCGGACCAGTGATGAGGTTTCAAAAATAAAAGAAAATTTGAGATTTGAAACTGCTGATGCCAACTGGTGATTGTAATTATAATTCTGATTGCGTCGGAAAGCGGCATCCAGGAAAGATCCAGTTTGGGAAGGAAGATGAACCAAGGATCACCAACTGGCACACTAATACATGAGGCATTATACGCAACACTTGCATCAGTTTTGTATTTTGGTTCACATTAGGTATGCTTGTCATATATGTAACACAGGTTTCAATAGCGCCTCCTTATGGCCAGTTATAGGCCCAAACTTTTTTCGTCTCAATTTTTCTCTTAAAAATTGCTTTATTTATTCATCACCCTGTCTAGGCCACAGCGAAATCTATTGTGGTAAATTTTTTGCCATTTTTTGAGGTGAGGTTAACCTGGATTGACATCGCCATTATGGTCATCTTGCCATTCGACGATGGTACATTTTGCGGGTCAATTTTTGTTGCCCCCGGATGAAGTGGAACGGCGACTATGGATTCACGTGTCGTCTCCGCTGCCTCCATAGACTCTTCCTTGTGGATGCTCTATGCTTTCATATTTGGTATGGACATGCGTTGCACTTCACTTATGACAACTGTAGATTTTGGTTACCATGGCGACAGTATTGGCCAAATAATGTGCAAAAAAGGGGAGAAGCGGGCTTTTGGGGGCTATACCCCTGCGGTTGCAGCAGACCGGACTGTCTGGTTTTATCCTGACTCTTCCCCTTCTCCTCCCCCAGGTGTTCACCTGTACTATGTGGGTGGGGAGGTCTATGCTGAGTGCCTCAGCGACACCAGCATCTTTGTCCAGAGCCGAAACTGCAACTACCACCATGGCTTCCACCCCACCACGGTCTGCAAGATCCCGAGCGGCTGTAGCCTCAAGATCTTCAACAACCAGGAGTTTGCTCAGCTGCTGGCTCAGTCAGTCAACCACGGCTTCGAAGCAGTCTACGAGCTCACCAAGATGTGTACCATACGCATGAGCTTTGTCAAGGTAGGGGTGTGCTGTAGCCTGGTGACAGGGATGAGCAATCTGTCTAGAAACGGCAGTATTCACTTCAAATGTTTGAAATCACACTTGGTGTAACATTGGACATGCATCTTTTTGTGCTGTGCTGGGTAGTCTAATTATTGCAGTGTAGCTTGTAGAAGATTTGTTCTGGAATAGAATTGAATGGCCGCCAAAATCATCTTGCTCTTCCTCCAGGGCTGGGGTGCCGAATATCACCGACAGGATGTCACTAGCACCCCCTGTTGGATAGAAGTGCACCTGCATGGCCCCCTCCAGTGGCTGGATAAAGTTCTAACACAAATGGGCTCTCCTCAGAATCCCATCTCCTCAGTTTCCTAATGGTCGCTCCCGGGGGAGTTCGGCGCCTCTCTTTATTTTCAACTGGTTTTCTTTTTTTATTTTATTTTTCAATGTTTGATAATGAGAAAAAGTGGTCTTTAAGGCTGAACTGTTTACACTACCTGCCAGAAGGGTTTCAAGCCCCAAAGCGGTCGGAAAGTTGTGTCGAAAGACTGTGGGTGGTTACTGTCAGATCTTGTAGCTGAAAACTCAAAAGTTGTGGCACAAAGCGGATGAACTACTGCAAAAAATGCAAAAAAAAAGAAGAAATGACTTTGGAAACAATCTGTTGTTACTTGCTGCATCTTGTCAGAGTAGGACTCAGAGAGCAGTTCACTTTTGTCTTTTTTTTTTTTTTTGGCATAAATTGCTTTTAAATGATGCTTGTTTGAGCAATTTACAAATTTTAGTCTCTTTTGTTAGAATGTTGAATAGGTGAAAGGAACTGAAATAGTGTTATCATATGTACCCTGCCCTACACCAGCCATTCATTTGTATGTTTAATTGTGTAAGTACCTTTTACTTGCTATTTCGCCTAATACTAGTTATTTACAACTTCGATAAAGTTGTAGTTATAGATTTACTGTTAGACCCAGAATTCAATATGATGATCCTTTTCGCACTCCTGTTGCATTTAGACAGAACACCTAGTACTGGCTTCGTTTAAATAAAGGCCATCTTAAACTTGCGTGTTTCTCTGGGAGATCCACTGATGCGATTGAAAATGCAATTTTTGTTGTATTTCATCATTTCAACACTCATAACTAGGCCTTAATGCCACTGGATGTAGATATTGATGGTCACATTAGATGGGTTTGTGGTATGAAACTCTGCAAAGTGGCCATTGAGTATTTCATTTTTTTAAATCATTTGCAGCGATCTAAACTATTGCCATAGTAATACCGGTTGAGATCCTTCTTTCTGAAATTACCTTGCTCCTGACCACAAGTATCAATGCAAAGCAGTTCCTTCTGTTACGGTTTAGTTACCCTGGGTCTGACCAGTAGTGAGAAGGTAACATATAAGGAGTTGAGTCCCTGTTCAAAGATTTAGTTGATCTCTGCCTTCCACCACGTTGGAGTCTTTTGTCATAGCTTGTGAAAGGTGGGATGTATAAACATTTTGGGATCTTTTACATGGAATTATGGAAGCTGGAAATTAATTGGGTCTAGTTCAGAACTGTGCATCATGTGGCAAGAAAGCTCATTTTGGCTTGGGTTTTGATCATGAAAAATGGTGGCACCTCAAAATCTGGCATGAAAGTGGCAAATGCAGATCTCTTCGTGTGTGTAATCTTGCTTCTGATTGAATAGTCATTTGTTTACATTGATATGTTCATAATTGTTGGAGATGTTACGTATTTCCGCACCGACACCCAGTTCAGCTGACAAGGAAAGGTGGACAAGGGTCACTGGTGCCTGTAGTCCCAAATGCACTGTGGTTAGGCAGTTAAGCGTTTGTTACCTCATACCAGTCTATGAATCGGCCTGACATAAAAAGGGGTACAGGATTCCATGGTCTGCGGACTTCAGTACTGCTGTGGCATGCTGGCTGGGATGTACTTTAGGGGTCTGATCTTGCCGTTATCATCCAAGCAATATGCTTACACGTGCAAGAGTGCATGTTCACGTGTATGTGGCGAAAAATGGCTTAAATGAGGATTTGTTTGGATATCCATTTTTGTCAGGCACACAGTGCTGTACGTAGTTGGTACATGTAAAAAAAACTGCATCACTTAAAAATGCCTTCAAATATTTGAAGTTTCTTAGTATGATCAAATATGAAAAGTGGCATGGAGCTGTTGAAAACCACATCAAAAAATGTTTAATATTGCCATCCTTTGCTATTAAAATTCCATCAGTTGAGTTTACATCCAAAGTTTTATATGGAAAATGGCCTGTAGGCAGTTCCAGTCGCATTGATCAAATTGTTGGTGGTCTGATGTTTGTTGGATCTCAATTGCTTCATTCTCTAGGCCTTTATTGTGCTGATTTTGGAGACCATACCATCTGATCAATCAAATACAAACATTTTCTCTGTAACCTTAAGCCTTTCTTGGAAGATCAATGGAATTTTTTTAATGTCACACCAATGCAGAAAGCAAAAATAAACATCCCAGGCTAAATTTACTGCCTTAATTCCAGGACAGTTGTGACTGTGTAAAATGTAAATGACAGCAAGCAGTAATTTGCAAATTCTTTGTATTCAGTCAACAAAGTGCAAAGATAATGCTCTAACCCATCAATTAAATTTTTTTTTTCTGTTTTAATATTGGTATTTCAAAATGTAATGTCTGCAACACGTTCTCATGAAGTTGGGACAGATGCATGTTTGTGATTGTGTAACATCATCTTTAAGAGCCCTTCAGATAAGTGCAGTGTGTGGCTTGGCCCTGAAAAAGACCTCTGGGAGTCATATATGTTGTTCCAAAATATGCTTGCATCCTTTGCATCGGTTTTGCCTGATATGTGAGTGTCCCATCCCAGGTGCACCAAAGCAGGCCCAGACTATAACTGACGCTGGCTTTTGAACACCATCAATAAAAGATGGAATAGTTCTTCTCTTCGGTTCAGAGAACCCATTATGCATCATTTCCAAAGACAAATTGGAAAATGGACCGAGACCACAGCATTCGGTTCCCCACCAGTTCATTTCAGATGGGCTTGAGCCCAGAGTAGTTGGTGGGGTGTCCGGTTGGTATTTATTTATGTCTTCCTCTTTGCAAGTTTTAGTATGCACTTGGGGTTTGTGCGATGAACTGTTCATTGACCGGCCATCTGAAGTATATACAAGTTTACTCAGTTTTCTCCATCACAGAAACATCTTCAGTTCTTAATGCAGTGCCATCCCTGAAGGTCATGTGCATCCAATATTTCTACTCAGTGTTGTCTTTTACTCCCTGAGATTGCTCTGGTCTCCAGATTCTTGCAATCCTTTCACTGTGTCACAGACTATTGTTGGTGAGATCCCTAAATTTCATGCAATCATATGACGCCAACTTAGGAAAAGGTTGAGACAGATCAGAAAATGTGCATTAAAACAGAGCAGTGAATTCTAAATTTATTTTGACATGCATTTCATTGCAGACTGGATGAAGACTTTTTTTTTTTTTTTTTTGGTCTGGTCAGCATTTTATTTGTTTATATACATCGATTTTGGTTTTTCAGGCCGACAATGCATTCCAAAAAAAGCTGGGAAGGGGGTAATTTCGGACCAGGGATGAGGTTTCAAAAATAAAAGAAAATTTGAGATTTGAAACTGCTGATGCCAACTGGTGATTGTAATTGTAATTCTGATTGCGTAGGAAAGATCCAGTTTGGGAACGAAGATGAACCAAGGATCACCAACTGGCACACTAATACATGAGGGAAAAAAAAGTAATTGAAATGTTTTAAATGGTGCGCCTCAGAGAACGATGTGAAGGAATTTAGACATTTCAGCCTCTATGGTGCATAACAATGAAAAAAAAAAATACAAGGAATATGGAGGAATTTCTGTGCACATAGGGCAAGGGTGCAGGATGAAGCTTCATGCTGCGTTGACTTCGACAGCACTGCATCATGAACCATCATTTATCTTCAAGTGTGGGCTCAGGATTACTTTTGCAGACTTATCTATACTGATGGACTTTAAAAACTTAAGTCTGACTAGACAGAAATGCTATATGGGTTAGGGGAACTTTAATTAGATGATTACATAATTTATATGCAGCTGTCTTTGAGTAAGGAGACAACAGTGCGTGAGGTCATGACCTTGTTTGCGTCTGTGGAGCAGGATTTGAGGAATTAGTGATGTAACCTCACCTGGCTTCACTGACCACAATTGCATTGCTGTCAAATGCCCTAAAACAATCCTTGAGGTCATTAAGGCCCGAACCTGAGAGCATTTGTTGAAAGACTCTACATGTGCCATGCCTGACCCCAACGTGATCAAGCCATTGGGCTGTGGATGGCTGTAACATCTCAGAATCGCATCGCCCAGCGTTTTGGGGTTAGCCTACCCACAATCTCTAACCTTATGGCTCGTTACCAGGAAATTGGAAGCACCATTGATCGACCCCGACCTGGTCAGCCTCGGGTCACGACCCCAGCCCCGGACAATCCGCTCTGCCTTGTCCACCTGAGAGATTGGTTTTGAACCTGCACCAGGACAACTTAGGAGACCCTAAGAATCCGCAGACCAAGGATCAGCAGAACAGTGAGTCGCCGACTTGCACTGCGAGGGATCAGAGCCCGCAGGACGTGTTGGAATGCAGCTTGATGCACGGCGCAGAGCTACCAGGCTTCGCTGGGCTGATGAATATGGTCAGAGATGAGTCCCCAACTGATTCTGGAGGAATGCTCTCTTCAGTGATGAATGTTGATTTTGTCATTACCGACATGATGTAAGACAGAGGGTCTACAGAGAACGTGGTGAGAGATATGGGCCCCCTGCATTGCTGAGACAGATCGCTTAGGAGGACACTTGGTGATGGCCTGGGGTGCCATTCGGTGCAGCTGGAGGTCCGACCTGGTCACAATCAATGGAAATCTTAATGCTGCCCGCTACTGTGACCTTGACATCAGACCGCACGCTAAGCCTTACATCACAGACCACCCTGAGGTCACGTTCATGCAAGACAATGCACGACCTCACTCAGCACGTGACCCAGCAGCTCCTGGCCCAGAATGGTGTGCGAGTCATGGAATGGCCACCTTTCAGCCCTGACATGAAGTGTATTTATCATGTGTGGGACCTGTTGGATAGGCGGGTTCGGCAACGCACTTCAGCGCCCAGGACAAGGACGGAGCTCCAAGAAGCCCTTTTCTAGGAGTGGCAGGCCATTCCCCAGCAAGAGCTCAACAGAATGGTGCTGTCCATGCCAAGACAAGTGATAGGTTTGTTGTAGGCACGTGGCACTCTCACTCGATACTGAGATTGGAGTTGATCTTAGTTGTTGATTTTGTTTTGAAGCTTGTAATTGTTGATTCTTTTTGTTCTGTTTTTTGTTTTTTTTTATATCTGACATTTTGTCCAAGTTGTTGTTGTTGTTATGAGTAAAGTGAATAAGTGGTTACAAATTTGAATCAGAGTTTGGCGACAGTTCTGGTTATAAGCTTTTAAAATCCATCAATGTAGTACTACATTGTGTATGGTTTCATTCACAAATGCCATTTACACCTTTATTGTGATAAAAAGGAAGCTTCTTGAGTGTGAGTGCCCTTAGCAAAGGTAACTTGCACTTCTGTGAATGCAGCATGAATCTTGGAATATACACTGAAAATTTGTTGCAACATACGCTGCCGTCAAGGTGACATCTTTTCCAGGTATGCCCATGCTCACGTCAGTAAGCCCAGGCAAAACTACATTCTGCATTCAAGATAAAAGCACGACTGAGTTAGAAGAGGGTGCAAGTGCTGGACTTGTAACCTGCTGTCCTGACTTTTCCCCAAAAGAGAATGTGTGTTGCATTGGGAAATGCAAGATGCGGCCACAAAGATCAGTTGACACCTTGAGAGTTGTTCACAGGAAGAATGGTACAAAATAAGACCCAAGGCATTTAATCACTTGGGAGTTTTCAGTCCTAAACACCAAGTATTTTGAAAAGGAACAGCAGCATTATAAATTGGTAAATACTTCACTGTCCCAACTTATTTTGAAATATGTTGCAAGAATTAACATGTAAATGTGTTTTCTGTAAATTGATAAAATTAATGTGGCGAAACATTAATGTACCATTTAATTTTTTTCATTGTGACATAGGTTGAAGATAATTTACAAGCTTCTGCTTTCAGTTTTAATTTTAACTTAACTTTCTGGCCCAACTTATTATGATCTTGAGTTTTTGATTGCAAAGCATTGTTCATGGACTTTTTGACTACTTACTTCCACGGCTTTACATAAAGTAGACAAACCATCTTCCTGACAAACAACTGTGCCTTCTGTGACCACCCATTTTATATTCAATCATAATTCGGTCACGCCTGTTTTCTTTTGGAATGTTCCAGACGGGAGCTGTTCTGAAGATTCCACTGCTCCTCTGGTCTTTCTGTTCCTCGTTCCCCACTCTTATGGAATGTATCGCAGGCATCAGATTTGGAACTTATGAACATTTACAAAAATCAATACAGTTGACGAGATGAAACTGTTCCCAACTAAATGTAGGTAAAGAAATGTACAAATCCCATAGTTCTGTTTTGTTTGCGTTTTACATTCTGTCCCAGGTCTTAAGGAATTGAGGTTGTAGATTTAAGTCAAGGGCAACTGAGATTATAGAAAGTTGTATAAACTTAGGGCATGCTGACGAACTGTGAGGCTGTATGGAAACATGCAGGATTGTATTAACCTTTAGCCATTAACTCTGTTCTCATGATTCTACCCCTCATTTCATTTCTCCTATATTTTGGGATGGGGGGTTCATCACTTGAATTTGTGCTTCATAAATGTACTGAAACTGAAAACGCAATGCCTAATTTTTGAAGTTGTAGCAGATTTTTTGAAGCCATCAAAATTACTACAGACAATATATTGTGGTATGAAGGTTAAAAGCTGGAATTTGTGCAAGTCCAGGGCCAAACCCGCTTAGTGTGTCTGTCAGGGGATCACTTCTCCAAAACGCATCTCATTAGCAGCAGGTTGAATGCACTTGAATGACATGCAAGTGCAAAGCAAGACATTGGACACATAAAAGGAACAGTGTTTCATCCCCACCAGCATCAGTGTCAGAATGCCACGGCTTACAGAACAGCAGAGAGAGTGAGTTTTGGGGATGCTGCTTGGGGGAACATCAAGAGCGCTTGCCCACTGATTCAGAGTCAGTACATCCATCATCAACAGACTGAAGCATCGCTACCAACAGACAGGAATTGCTCACGACTGCCTCCGACCAACACAACTTCCGGATACGATGGCGCGTCAGGACTGACACATCTGGTGTATCCATCTGAGGAGCCGGTTCCAAATAGCAGCAGACACTGCTCAGAACATGATAGGACACCACAAATGCTCCATCCATGCCATGACTGTGATTTGCCGACTGCGAGCTGCTGGGTTAAGGTGGCAGGGGCCGTAACGAGGCAACATCATGACACAGCGTCACAGAGACCACAGACCTCAGTTTGCTCAATGTCATCATCTTCAGCCACCACAAGTCTTCCACTGTTGGGTTTTTCAGACAAATCCAGGTTCACTGTGTCATTTGCTGATGGCGGGCAATGGGTGTACTTGAGGCAATATGAACATCATCAAGACAGATGTGTTCTGGACAGAAATTGTTTTGGTGAGGGTAGTGTGATGGTCTCGGCTGCCATTAATGTGAGATTTCAGAGTGAACTTGTGATTCGTGGAGGCCTAATGGGGCAGTGATATGTGGATGAGATTTTAAGACCAGTTCTCCAACCACTGTTGAACAACTATGTACAACAACGACTACCATTCACGTTCCAACACGACAATGCCCGTCCCCATACCGTACGCCTCACCAGAGACTTTCTCCAACAAGCAGGGGTCAGTGTCCTGCCTTGGTCATCCATTTCACCTGATCTTAACCCCATTGAACATGTGGGCTGAACTGAGTCGTCGTGTACGCCAACGTCAACGACGCAACGTCACCAAGTTGACAGCAGCACTACAGAAGGAGTGGATGAACTTTCCCCAAGCAACTTTGCGATGTTTGTGTGAAACAATGCATCACCGTTTATGCAAATGTGTGCTAGCACAGGGAGGACACACTCACTACTGACAGTTAACGGTGGGTCTGTGCATTCACAGTGGTGTATCAGAAACATTTGTTGAGATAATGAAATGAAACTCTACAGTGTTATGGACAATGAAATACTTTACCTATTTGTATTAAAATTGAATCGAAAAACATTGGTTGTTTCTTCTTTTTGGTTATTAAATATGGGTGTTGTTTTTAACGGTGTCAGTATAGACTTAAGCGTTCAATTTCAAGACAATTTCTTGCTTGAGATGAGTTTAAGACCGATTTTGACAACTCTGGTCTAGGAGTGCCAGGGTTACTTCTGGTTTTAGTTCCATGGAAACTTGCCCTCCTGAGTTTGATGAATGATTAGTTTCAGAATGAATTGCTGAATATTTTGGATGGTGATGGAATTGGATTGGAAGCACTCCTGGGCATGGTCAACCGTGTTCATGAGAGCATATTTAACCCCTTCAACTCTAACTTTTTACTTATGTTTTCCCTGAGGGAGGATCCAAGTCAGAAACAAGCACTGTTTTCATATTGAAGGATAATGTCACATACGCATCCTGTATCCGCAGGTTGCAGTGCATTACTGAAGGTTTATCACTCTTATATCGAGAGAAATATTTAAACCAAGGACGCCATGTTTTTATGGTCATAGCATGAGATCAAATGGAAAATATCTATATCTTGTACTTTATTTTATACACATTTCCCTGTAATTGAGTGGAACATTTGAGATTGTTGGCAACCTTTGCAGGGCGCTCAAGTTTTGAATGCAACTTTTGAATGGGGGGGGGGGGGGGTGCATGATACTCCCGTTTTCAAAGCTGCATAGTAACTTAAGTACATGCTCTTTGTTAGGGCACTTTTTTTCTTGAGGATTTGTTCATTACTTATGATTTTTCTTTTTAAACAGGGACTTTTACTTTTACTCAACTACATTTAAAAGATAAAAAGTATACTTTCACTTCGTTAGCTACTTTGACACTGGCGACTTAGTAACTCGTTTCAAATTAAAATATTAATTGAATGCATTATTTATGGATTGTCCGGATTTGGCACGTTCGCGAAGAATGAATGTGTACTTTGTGCAGATGTGTTCGTCAGTGGACGTGGAGCTCCAAATTTATGCACACAGTTACAATATTCTATCTCTAGATAGCACACCATTATCGGTCGCGGAAGTTTAGTGCGCGTTGTTGGCTATTTGCAGAATGAATGCTGACAGGGTTATCCATCGTATCTTGTTGTCAGAAGTGGTAGGCTGGTAGCTCAAGTAGGCGAGCAATTAAACGTTGCGATATACAAGTATCTATCCTATATCTGCATGTTGCGTGTATATTTCCTTTTATTTTGCAACATCAAGCATTTTATAAAACAGCTAGCAGCTCTGCTTAGCGTCACGAATATGAGTTAGCTGGCCAGCTACGGCATTCGCGAATGCTATTTGACATGAGCTTAAAAATTTGATTTCAACTTGCTATCGTTTACCCTGGGAGTAGTTGTTAGATTTTGGACATGATGATGTCTTGCCATACCTGTACTTTTTATTTCTGTGGGACCCCCAGTATAATAAAGGCTAAATTAAATAATTCTATCCCCGAACGGGGTTCCGGGGATATTATGTTATAGGTCCGATCGCCATCGCCGCCGCCGCGCCTCCCTACGTGTTAACGCGATAACTTCAGTAGTATTTCAATTAGAAATTTCCTGTTTTGCACATAAGTAAGCATCAAAGAGAGGAAGAACTGATTCGATTTTGGACTATTTACAATTTCTAGATTGGCCACCAAGGGCCAAAACTGAAAAATCTCTGTTTTTATCTAATCTCTGGAAATATTTGTCCATTTGACCTCAAATCAAGTGCAAATGAAAGGTCATGACCTGAGGATGTGTCCCACGATGACAATATACCTGTTTGGTTCCAAATTTTGACACAAGGTGGAGCTTTGTCACATAAAATTCACCATTTTTGCCATATCTTTGGAACCATTTGTCCAACTGACATGAAACTACGTGCAACTGCAAGGTCATGACCTCACAATGTGTCACATGATAACATCATACCTGTATGGTTCAATAATGGAATTGGAGGCGTTCGGGGATATACCCCAATGGAATATACCCCAATATACCCAAATATACCACCTCCGACACCAGATCGGAGCAGGGTTTGTTTTCAGCCAAAATGCACTACATGGAGGGCAGAGAGCCCCCACTCTCCCCGTAACAAGTTACAAGTCAATTCATTTTACCATAACCGTCCAAAGCTGTTAAATTGAGGCAAAAAATGATCCATTAAGCAAATATCCTGCAAAGTTCCTCGACTTTAATAAGCAGCCATTGTAAAAAAAAAATTAAGTGATCAAGTGATTACCTGATTTCGGGCTTCCACCTCCAGTTCTACTTTGTCGTGTGCTCACAAAAGCAGCATTCACGCGCGTGTGGAGGACGTGATTATGGCACTGCTATTTCACCTAGCAACAAAAAATACTATTTTCTGATTGGCTGATAGGCTGCTGATTCAAACAGAGCAGTCTGCCTTCGCCTCATCCATTCATAGATTACTAATCTCTTTTATACAGAGTCTGTGTTACTAATTTGCGGCGATTTTATTACTTCTCAGCGTGAGAAATGACATGTGTGGCATGAGAGCGTTGTAATGTGGAAAGATGCCACTAGATGGCAGTATTGACCTTTTTTTTTTATTAAGCCCAGTCTGGAGCTAGGTTTGGGCATGTCCTGGGCATGTCTTGGAAGGTCCCAGAGAATTGAAAAAAAAGTCTAAAGGGTGGGAGGGGGCTGCAAAAGGGTATATAAGGAGGAAAATTGAGAGAGTAAAGTTGTTGCAGAAATTGAAAGGAGAGGGATACATTTAACCAGACCTGTCACTCTTTTCAAGACCTGTGAAGCTTTTTGTGGATTTTTGCCTGTGTTGGAGCATTTTCCTCAGCCGGAACATCACCAAGCAACCCCATCTCAAGGGACTGTAAATATTTTTTTTTTGTATATTATCAATCTTGGTCAGTAGTATAAATTGTAGGTTAGTGTTGGTCTTTGTTTAATTAAATCTGTTTGAGTTTTAAAATTTTGTCTGTCATCCCTTGCTGTCTTATACGTCGTAACAAATTGGGGCCATAACAGTGTGAACTTATTGAAATGCGTGAGACTTGAGAGCCCTCCACTAGAATTTACAATAAGCTCCACAGGTTAGAATACCATAGCTGCATTTTTAAAAAACCCTATATGGGTCCGTTGGTTATTGGGGTCAATCAATATTAATTCAGTAACTCAGCCATAGGTTTGGATGGAACAAAAACCAGAAATGGGACCAGTATTCCAGGAGCCGGGCTTCCAACCCCTGGTTTAAGATAAAGGGCTCAAAATTCATTGACCAGGTGCAGGCGTGGCGAATGGGGGGAGCGCCACGCCAACGGGGTGTGTCCAGGCGTATGTTGCAATTTTGGGCCCGGTGCAGCCTAGTGCAAGTAAGTTACTCCTCTGTCCCGCCTCAGTCCCTCCTGCCGGTGTAAGTGGTAAATAGGGAGGAGAGAAAGCGTGTTTGGGTATAACACAGCCGAGTCAAATCTTCACCAATCAAATGAGCTCCGCTCCTCACCTTAAATGAGTTGGAATATAGAAACCTCTGTCCTACATCTGCATGATGCGTTAATGTTGCATTTTACTTTGCTGCTTCAGGCATGTTTTCTGCACCGCTTACGTCTATAGTGAGCATTACGAATAATAGTTAGCTCATTCAGAGTATTCGAGTGTTCCACATACGTACAGTAGGTGCACACAAATGAAGTTTTGATGTAGCAAGTGGCGTATAATGTTAAAAATGAATGTGCGTAATGCCACTGCGCAAAAAGCAGAACGTCTGAAAACAAATGGACACAAATAAAGACCAATAACACAAATGAGAACTTAAAAAAATAAGAACGAACACAAAATAATTACATTACACGAGTGAAATTATGCAGTGAAACCTTATTCAACTTGATTTGAGACATGCAGCTCAACAACAAGTGGTCAAGTAGAAGACCAGAAATATTAGGGAAAAATTAGAGAAATACGGTAAAATATTTCAACACATGGAACCATAGAGGAGATATGTAAGTTTTCCCTGATTTTAAATGCTTAAAGGTGACCTAATATGCTATTTTTCCAAGTTTATATTTTGGACTTTGACTCCCCTAGAGTACTCCTGATCGCGCAAAGTAAAAAAAAGGGTACTTATTTTGCTCATGCTGCCATCCTCAAAAAACCCCAAGGATCAGCATGTTGGGTCCCCTTTAATGGTTAGTAGGGGTGCATGAAAGAAAGGGGGGGTAAAATAAGGATTAATCATACGCACTGCATTAATATCTCCTTGCTTAGTGTCACATTCATTCGCCCTGACCCGGCTGTACCTGTAGTCTTTCGTCACTAAGAAGGGTGTTAAGAGTGCTCTAGTCCCTTCTTTCAAATTCTTCTCAACAAAAGATCATCTTAGACGAAGAAGGAATCTGGGAAACACGTTTGCTTCTTACTGAAGCCTTACGAAGGATCCAAAGAAGCTCTTAGCGCTAAGATCTTAAATGAATCTGGGTAACGTGACCTTTAAATGTAATCAGTCATGCGAAAAATTTGTTTCACGTCCAGTGTGCTAGCTGCTATACAGAGCATAGAATGTAAACATTATATTTGCACTGCCTGATGCCAAGGCAGTTTGTGGTTGGCTGAGAAAGATGTGAAATTGTTAGTTTGTATCACAGATTCAGCTGCGTTGATCAAGCCAGGTCGAGTTTCATTACGCGTGCCAACCGCCTTTGATCTGACATCAGGACAATCGATATAGATACTATAATTTATGTCCTGATTCTGATAGTTACATTAAACAGTGGTTGCTGTAATTAATTATTGCATTGAAATGTGCCTGACATTCTGGAAACCAGCCTGTGAGGTTTCGGTGACGTGTGCGCACTGTGCGCCGGTCAGCCAAATTACCACTGCACAGAAAGTAAACCAGGTTGGAGCTGGCGAGCCCTCTCCGCAACTTCAGTGGAGACTTTTGCTACAAAATTGCCACTGCGTCTTGATGAATATGTGACACCTCCCCCTACTACGCTGCCATCTCAGCGCACGTCTGTCTACCAAATTGCCAAAGTGGCTGCGCACGGTGTTGTACCACATGAAATTACGACTGTGCGGGCTGCACCGGACGAAATTACCACTGTGTGGGCTGCGCCACGCTACGCCACGCTGCGCCACCCTGCGTTGCGCCAAGAAATTAGAGCCCAAAAGGTTTTGCTGCTTTTGGAAAATGCCTTCCCGGGTGAAGATTTCTAGAAATTCTGTTTTCATTTTGACAGGCAAAACTGAGTTTTTGCCACTAGAGTGTGTGTGCCTTACTGCAAGCTTTTAAAGCAATATTTTAGCAAATTTGAATATTGGGTCTAATGTGCAGTTACTAATGAGTTCAGTACACTTTGTAATTGTCTCATCATTCCTCTGTGACAAAGCAGAGGAGTTTGAAATCCGCCTTCCCATTCACTTGCATTATACTTGTGATTATCGCAGAATATACAAACATACAATTTGTATAATTCAGAGAATCTATCGCATATTTGATGTTATTAGATTTTTTCCTTGAAATGGTCTATTAAATTTTTTTAAATTCTTGGTGCATTAAGGTCATGATTGAAGTCAAAGGACTTCCCTCTCAAAAGATCAGATCAGTTTAAAACTATTTAAAAATGCTATTTACACGAAAGCCAAACGAGGAAATGACTAGCAGAAACAAACCCTATCATTACTGAGTGTATAAATGTATTGGTGTGTTGGAAACATGTTTATATGAGGGCTGTCGCTATAATTAATCGTGATTAATTTAAGCGCAATAAAAGTAACTGCCACTATGAGGCAGACAGACATGATTGCTTATTACCTTTTCTATGACACTCACCTAATGCGGTCATTTGAAATGCTTCCGGGAAGAAAACTGTAATTTGAAGTCCACTAATTAGCAGCGAGGTTGGACAGCCTCCATCGCCTTGGGATAATTAGCTCACCTTATATCATTTCCCGCGTACTTTGCCTAACTTGCAATCAAGCCATTTATTCAGCCAACTGACTAATCACAATGAAAATGTGGCGTATAATGATTGAGAAGTGATAATGAGAAGCAGACGGACCTGTCAGAAAGAAAAATTTTTGTTAGTTTAGGTAACAATGTGTTACAAACATTAGATATTGAATATGGTGTTCCTCAGGGAAGTATTCTTGGCCCTGTTCTTTTTTCTTTGTATACGCTTCCTTTTGGCAACATAATTAGTCATCATAATGTTAAATATCAGTGTTATACTGATGACACACAATTATACATATCTGTCTCACCTCATAACCCAACTTCTTCAAAAAATCTTTTCGACTGTCTCACAAATGTCAACGATTGGATGAGTAGGAATTTTTTTTAAAAGAAATAAAAAAAAACAGATATTACTTGTAGGCTCAAAGGATAAAAGGCAAAAAATAGAACCAATGTTTTTAAATCTGTCTAAGCAAATAAAAACCCAAGTGACAAATCTGGGTGTGATTTTAGACTCTGATCTTAACTTAATTAGTCATTTTCACAAAATTGCTAGAAGATAATTTTTTTTGTCATAGGAATATAGCCCAAATTAGACCATTTTTAACTCAGAATCACGCTGAAATGATGATTCATGCTTTTGTCACAAGCCGACTGGACTACTGTAATTCTCTTTTTACTGGCCTGTCCAAAAAGTCTCTCAGGAAGTTGATTCAAAATGCTGCAGGATTTTAACTAATACAAAAAAGTGAGCACATTACTCCTCTGCTTGCATCGCTGCACTGGCTGCCGGTTCTTTTAGAATAGATTTTAAAGTCCTTTTAATTATTTATAAAGCCCTACATAAACAAGCACCAGCGTACATCAGTGGTTGCCTTTCATTTTATGTGCCCCCATGAGTTCTTAGATCTTCAACTGCCCGTCTTTTAGAGATTCCTAGGGTCTCCCACAAAAAATCTGGGGAGGCTGCTTTCTGCTTTTATGGTCCTACATTGTGAAACGGCCTCCCTCTGGATCTTAGAACAGTTGATTCCCTTGGAGTTTTTTAGAAGAAGTTAAAGACCTATCTTTTTAATTTAGCATTTAATTTGGATTAATTCTATATATAGGTGTCATTGCATTGTAATGTATTTTCATGCATTTGTTTTAATGTATTTGTTTTATGTTTTATGTCTGTTAACTTGCTGTTTGTCAAGCACTTTGGGTTGCATCTCTGCATGAAAAGCGCTATACAAACAAAATGTATTATTATTATAATAACAAGGCAATCAGAGACAGCAGACCTGGCCTCAGCCACGGGCTGGCAGACAGACTGACAGAAACACACACACACACACACACACACACGCACACACACACAGAGAGAGACATGATCATTGCTTAACCTGGCTCCCTAGGGGAGGGGCCAGGTAATAATAATAATAATAATAATAATAATAATAATTATTATTATTATTATTATTATTATTATTATTGTTGTTGTTGTTATTATTATTATTACCATAGTTCGTTGACAATGATGCAAGAAGTGATCACTTCACGAAATTATTCGCAAGTCTTCAATATCTTTTAGCGTCATTTTTACTTGATTATATATTAAATTGCAAGAAAGTATTCGCTGCGTTGGCCGACATTACACTGGACCTAGTATGTCTGCTTTGCCTTCATCTATAGTAAGGAACCATGTACTTATAAATTAAATCCACGAGATGGTAGCAAATACAACAAACTCTCTCCTCTTCCTGATAAGCAGGCGATTGTCATTTATTGTTTGTAACTTACCACAGACTTATTGTGCTTTCATTATCATTTTTTGTGCTTTTCTTTGTAGTTGCAGCGACGCATATTGAGTAACACTCATATTAAAGCAGGGGTTATACATTACGGAGCCAAAATTGAATTGGATAAATCAATTAAACATGTTAAATCACGGGCGGCCGTTTTCTCTGTTTCGCCGTTGTGTCAGATTTAAGTGTTAAGTTTAAGTGTTAGGTTTTATTCGTCTTGATAACTGGCTAATTACGCCATTCGTGCGCTATGATATAGCCGAATGAGGTGTGTGACCTGATTAAATCAGATGGCCATTATTCTTATTAATGTTAAAGATGTAAAACATTCTCATTTGAATAGGATCACTCGCCTGTGCACGCCTGAATACTTGCAAGGGTTTGATTGGTATATGCGTGTACTCTCCTCAACTACTGGTCCGCGTTTTCTTTACCGTAAATTAAAAATAATGACGCATTTTTTTTATGATATGACGTGTCAAGTTTCGAAATGCCTTCTAAGTTCCAAACCATTAACAAATTATATGATACGATGTCAATAAGATTTCGCATTTACAGAAATAAAGAACTGTCATACCAGACCACTGTCGATAAAATATCTGTTCTCTATAAAGTTAAACAGATGTTTTGGGTAGAAAACTTCAACGTAACTTACGCACTGGGGTTTACGGTAACAGTGTGCTCATCGTCGAGATCCTATTACGCTTCGACACGGATTCGAAAAGTATGTGGCTGGCTGGGCGGGGCCTGGAAAAAACATAAATCAATAAGGTAGTTTGCTGCCTTGCGTTGTGTGTGTGTAGAACTTTGGATGTGTGTCAAGTAAGTTTAACTGCATCATTTATTTGTTAATTGATACTTTTTTTTATTTTAAACTTACCGTTTGTTTTTCTGAGACTCTTAACTTACGGCCGAGGTGGTACAGTCTAGCAGGGGTGTCGCAGAACATGATCAACAACAGCAGGCGACATGCTGTCAGTACAATAGCTCGAATTTTTTATTTTGTTTTTTAGCCTAATACTTGTATGCACCTTGAACTTCTACGGAACAAAAATGCGCGCTTAACCTGAGAATATTAAATTATGGTTACTACCTATACAGTCACAGGTTTGGCCAGAACCGGAAGTGAGGTGTCCAGCCTTTTCTGAACTACAGAATGAATAGTTGACTTGCAAGCTCCTTATCTGACAAGACCGCTGCGAGTTTAGTAATCAGTCGATGGGGACGAGGCTTTGTCGTTGAAAAGACTAGACTTTGATAGGTGAAAAACGGCAATCAGGTAATCGCGTCTGCTTGCAGATTACGTCCACACCACCCGTAGCAGGACGGCCCCGGCTGAGCGTGGATCATACGCATTCCGACAGCGACTGAAGTCGGTAAGTCCCTTAGCTAACTAGCTAATGTTTGCTCGCTAGCTGAATAGGTAGCTAGTTCACGAGCAAGGTGCTGGTCCCGGCGCATATAACGCTAACAACAATATTCACTCCTGATTTCTGGTTGATATTTATGATTGCCATGTCTATTTGTCAAGCAGACGGTTAGTTGATGGCCTGCTTCAGCGAATGAACACTGAAGTGTACTCAACCAGAGGCTAACGTCAACAAGCAAGCCCAGTTCCATTGCCCAGTCAACCCAGATGCTTTGTTGGCTAAGGAGATGAACGGCAGCAATTCAGAATGTGTTGGTGTACCTACAAATAAATGTAATCTCTTTTTTTAAATGGTGACAGTAGCTAGCTAACGTTACCTGTGTCTGCGGGTTCCCGAAGCTGCTTCTAGTAACGTGAGCTGACGTACGCTTAATCTTTTATCGAAGTGAAGGATTCTGACGTAGCTAGTTAACGTTACAAGGAATAAGATGACTTTACTTTGCTTGCTGCTTCACTAATTGTAACTTGCATATCGGAGTTTCGATGAACTGTAGTCACTCGAGCTTTGGTCACTATTGTGAGACAACTCTTACTGCTTGGCTTGCAAGCACGGTGGGCAACTGTTTAGACACCGGGTTGGTTTCACAAAATTAATTGCGCTTTATGCTACAGACATTTTCTTTACTATTAAAACAGCGCAGTGGTGCCGATTTTTGTGTGTGTACATTTTTAATTAGTGACCTCCTTATTCAGGGGTAATATTTGTTGGTTATTGATTTTTAATCCTAATAAATGTTTTATTTTGGTTTTGCATAGACTGAACCGTCGCTTAAGCGTCTAGTCTACGGTCGACATCTACCCTGATGTAAATTTACATACCACTGATGAATCATTAAGGATGTAATGTTGGGTTGTGCCTCAGAAATACAGCAGTCATGGATATGTACGCCGTATCAGCACATACAGGCTTCAGCTCTTTCGTCATTGCATAACTTGCTTAACCCTATTGAAGTCGGTGGAGAATCAAAGTCTAAACTTTTAAGTAAAATGTGTATAAATACTATGAATGCGGTAATGATGTAATAATTAATTTTGACTTTATGCCCACATTGCTTTTACATTTTGAGAAACCTGAATGCCGTGTGTTCCAGTTCCTGTGTGTGTATTTTTGTAATTGGTGTATTTTTATAGCGCTTTTTACGGTTCATCTTCGAGTACTGTACTCCACAGTTGCTTCATACCACCCATCTTGTCTCTTTTGACTAACTACATCTGAATTCCAAGAAGCCACTTTTTTTTTTTGCAAACTGACGTTGGTGAAAACATTGAGAGGCTATTGATGTTCTTTGAAGGGCTGTTGAAGCGATTTAGTCCCACTGTTTTAGATTTGAAATTTCTTATAGCGCACAGGGTGCCATATACCATATCTTCTCAGATAAAATGGCTGATCAAATTGTTTAAAGCAAATCTGTCCACTCTTGTGCATTGAAATTAGATTATTAGAACAACCATTTTATACAGTTTACTGGTGTCTGACTATCATGTTTGAGCCCAGATAACTTCTACTGTAAAATTTAAGCCCTCCCCAAAGAATTTTTAAAATGCGAGCCACTCTTAGTTGTGAGTTAAGTTGTAAATCCTATCTCTTGTATGGATTTTTCTTTGCGTCTCCTTCTTACTGCGAGAATTCACGACGGGTATTATATCCTGCAGTTGGGTGTCTGTCCTCTGTTAATTGGTTATTTTTGGTTATGTGATATTTGCTCCCTGTGTTGATGTGCGTTGTGTGGCAAGTTTCACAATTTTCATTACTGTGAAGTATTTGGTGTGTGAAATGCTTGGACTTGTTCCTTCAAGTCACAAGTTTTGTTTTTATTATTATTATTTACTTTAACTTCAGTCCTGCCGGTCGCTGATATATAGAGGACCCACACACGTTTCCCTGAGTGGCAGTTGTCAATATATTGTTCTCCACCAGCTATTTCCCTGTATGCTGGGAAGGGTAAGCATGAGGTTAGAGGGAGGACTAGGGTTAAAGCAGCAACTGATCGCTAGCAGAAGGTATATTGAAATCCCTTATCAGTCAGCTACAGACTCACCTCCTGCAACAAGGGAGCGATTGATCAACTAAATCCTTCTCTCTGGACTGTGTCTTTTATGATGTGCCTAATTTTCTTCCCCATGCAGCAACGGGACTAAAGGATGGTGCGAGCAGCCCTAGTAACCGCCACTAGTCTGGCCCTGACTGGGGCAGTGGTTGCCCATGCCTACTATCTCAAGCACCAGTTCTACCCCACCGTGGTCTACCTCACGAAGAGTAGCCCCAGCATGGCTGTGAGTGAAAATATAGTAATCCGATCTTCTCAGCAGACATCTCATAAATTTTGTTGTGGAGCATTGTAGAGGTGGTTCATCTCAATACATAGTACTGACTGAATTACATTAATTTTGTTTTATGACTGTTTATTCAGCCTATTTGTGTTTTCAGATCTGATGTCATGCCTTTCTGTGGGAAACGAACAAAATTTTTGCAGAGCATGTGTTCTGGGATTGACTATACAAATGATGACTTTCTTGGTGTCAACTTGTATTATTAATTTTAAGGAAGTATTTAGTGCTCCTGTTGGTTAAACCTCCATTTTTGAGGACCAACTGGAATTGCCCTTCGGTCAAAGCCATTTCAGACACATGAACATAAACCGCATAACTGCATTTGATTGTGTATTGAGGCAGTGCTCCATGTGCGGTTCTCCATTATTCTGTTTGACTTCCTGCGGCAGGTGTTGTATATCCAGGCCTTTGTGCTAGTGTTCCTGCTTGGGAAGTTCATGCGGAAGGTCTTCTTTGGGCAGCTGAGAGCTGCAGAGATGGAGGTTCGTGAACATTTTCCTGTCTTGTTTTTAGGGTAATTCCATCTCAAATCGCCAGTTCCCAACTGATCGACTAATGAATTCTCGGACTAGAATGATCTTTTGTGTTTCTATCCAGAGGTATTGAGGGCCAAAACTGGCCCCATGGATAGAACCAAAGTATTGTGAGTCATTTTGAGAAACATACTATATGGGAATTTTACAAGTTGCGGTACTGATTTTTTTAGTACTCCGATATGTATTATGCCAAAGAAACAGTTCTGCAAAATTCATGCATCTCTCATTGATGGTTCAAAAGTTATGACTTGTAACACTCATTTTTATGCAAAACTGGGGGCCACGTCCCATTTTGAAAGTCTCAATATCTCAAAGGCTGATTAATTTAAGGATGTGAAATTTCGCACATCATATACTGGATAACCGAACATTACGTTTTGCAAATTTGAATGAAATCTGAGCTTGTTCGTGGAGTGGCCTCCGGTGATTTCCGATGGAATTACCCTTCAGTCTCCATTCTCACTTTGGTCTGCGCGGCCGTGTTACCGCAGCCATGCATTTTAGTCCTAAGTTTGCATTCGCTACATTATTCCCCCCTGGATCTCCTCAAGCTGTGTTTTTTGGGTGTCCTCTCCCCGCAGCACCTGATTGAACGCTCCTGGTACGCAGTGACGGAGACCTGTTTGGCCTTCACCGTTTTCCGTGATGACTTCTCCCCTCGCTTTGTTGCCCTCTTTACCTTGCTGCTCTTCCTGAAGTGCTTCCATTGGCTAGCTGAAGACAGGGTTGACTTTGTGAGTTATATTATTAGTATTATTTATTTTGGATTGGTTGTGGATTGGTGAAGGCAAAAATCTCAGACCAATCATTGCTGTAGTTTCCTCAACGTCTGGCCTTGTCTCATTCTTTCTGCCTCAGATGGAAAGGAGCCCAAACATCTCCTGGATTTTCCACTTCAGAGTGTTGTGTGAGTATGGACTAAAGGCAACCCTTTACCCACATTCTCATTGGAGGTAGTGGCTAACTTCAGATTATCAATGACTCTGCTTTGTACTTCTTGACCACCCCCATTGACAGAATCCCTCTAAGGGCTTCGGCCAAATTTCCTAAAAGGAACTTTGCTGATGTAAACAGTGTTTGAATTGGTTGCACCATTGCCTATGAGCAATTTGTGCGGATGGTTAATATTTACCGTCTGCATATTTAGTTTTGATGGAACCAGCTTTGACTGATATCAGAATCTGTCACAACTTGCAACATTAACTGCATACCATTAGAATCTTTCCCCAAAGATTTTAGAACAGAGTGGAAGACCCTTGTGTCTATTTCAGACTTATGCAAATATCCAAGTCGCACCTGCATTGGAAGGAAGACCTTGGCCCGCTCTTTATATTTAAATGATCTTATTTGAACCATTTTCTTTGCAACAATTTTTATTTTGCTTTTATATACTTTGAATTCTTGTGGGAGTTCGGTATAAATTGGTATCACTTTGCTAACTCTGACATTCTGTCTTCAGGATGCAGATAACTTGCACAATTCTGAGCAGATTTATTGTGACCCTTACTTTCATTTTATGCATTATCACCACTCCCTCTTGTTCCAGATGACTTGTTTGTCAGTGCATGAATGCTGATGCCAATTCTTTCATCCATGTTTGTAAATTCTGTGACCGTTGTACTGAAATTGAGTTTTTACGGTTAATCTTTTTAAGGAGGCAAGATTTAAAAGGTTTGAAATTCAGGTTGACGTGGTGAAATGAGGTTTTTTATGTGTGAATGGGCATGACTGTAAATTCTGATGGCCCTCTTTCTATTGCCTTCCTTCCTCTGACTCTTGCAGCGTTAATGCTCTTGCTGGGTGTCCTCGACTTCCTCTTTGTCAATCACGCCTGTCACAGCATTATCACACGGGGAGCGTCCGTCCAGCTGGTCTTCGGGTTTGAGGTTTGTGACATTATTTATGTGGGCAAGCCTCTCATGGCTGTCAGTTTTGGTTTCCTGTACAGTCTGCCCATCGAATGTTCCACGTCTCAGTGGCCGCGCTTATTCAAATATGACGTGCATCATGTGCAGACAGGCGGCAACTTAAAAGAAAGACTGACGGTGCCTTAGTGAGGTGTCTGGCTACTATGGGCCATTGGAACGGCTTTGGTGTATTTTGGTGTAAATTTTATGGGCCTCTGGAGGGAAGGAATGCTTATGAATATATTCCCTCATTTATTGCTGTCTAACGCCTCGTTCCAAAATCCTCCAAGGATGTGAATTTGGGTTGTAAAACTGGTATTTGCTAATGTCGTTATGTGACTCGCGTTAGTTTTATACTCATTGGGATTTTCAACCAGAGAAAGTCCACTCGCATTGGAAAATATTTCATTGTAGGATGGTGGTTGTCCACTCTGATTCTGATTTATGTCTTCCCTCATTTATATATATATATTTTTTTTAATTTGTTTTTTTTTTTTAAATAAACTTTTATATCATCTTTGTAGTGCACATATTTAAAAAAATGTGTTTTCAAGTCTTAATTCACATCTAATGTAAATTGTTTGTGAGAAGTTTACAATTTATGGTAAAAGCTGCTCATCCCCTCTTTGTAATTTTTCTGACCTGTCCTCATGCCATTTGAAGTTCAGCATTCTGAGGCATTACCCTTTGATTTAGAAGGCTGCCTGTGTTAGTGATTGGCAGGACCTATGTTCCCCTGGTATTTTCAGTATGCCATCCTGATGACCATGGTCCTGACTACCTTCATCAAGTACACCCTCCACACCATTGACCTTCAGAGTGAGAATCCCTGGGACAACAAAGCCGTCTATATGCTGTACACTGAGCTCTTCACTGGTACTGTGTAGCATTTCCCTGCCATTTTTTGGTGATGTGTCTGACACATGCTGTGCTGCCTAAATGTCTTCTTATGCCCTCTCTTTTATATTCCAGGGTTCATTAAGGTGCTGCTGTACATGGCCTTCATGACCATTATGATCAAAGTGCACACATTCCCTCTCTTTGCCATCCGTCCCATGTATCTGGCCATGAGGTAAGTGTTATACCCATTTCCTAAACGGAGTGCTGCTTCAATAAGCCAACAGACTGAGGCACTCTGTCTGATTTTGAGATCATAGATGTTGAGATCCTGTAAATCTGTATATGTTGGGTAAATTTGTTGTTCCTCCTTCTTTCTCTCTACTGCTTTCAGGCAATTTAAGAAGGCAGTCACAGATGCGATCATGTCCCGAAGAGCCATCCGAAACATGAACACGCTGTGAGTGTGAAATTCAAACGTGCAGCCAAAATTGCTGATGTGTTGTCACGTATGACCACTGAGCACTGTCAGACCTACGCTTCTTCCTTTTTTTTTTTTTTTTTGGGTGCACCAGAAATGGATCTCTGAGTTTGGCTCCATAGTAACCAGCCCTGTTTCTGGAGAACTGCCATACTGAGAGTTCTTTACTCCAACCTTCAAAACATTCCTCAGTCAACTGCTAGGATCTCATTGAGCTACTAGTTAACAGAATCAGGTGTGCAGAAGTAGGGCTGTAATGAGAGCCCACTGGAAGGCAGATCTCCAGGAACAGGGGTGGTTCCCACTGGTTTAGCTGAAGGAACTTGTTTAAGCAAATGGCATGGACACCTGTGTCACGTAGCCGGCTCATCCCATGGTCCCACCGTGAACTGATTTAATGTGACACAGTGGAGGAGTCCTTTCCATGAGTAGATGGTGGTTTTTTTTTTTTTACTCTGCTGAACTGGCATTGTGGGTTTAGGAAGGATGTGTGTTCATGTACCATGCCTCCAGCTCATCCCCTGAATAAGATGTGGCTCATTGGAGTCTGCTCCACATGTCATGTCCTATGTCCTCATGTTTCTTCTCCTCTCCTGACAGGTACCCAGACGCCACCCCTGAAGATCTCCAGGCCACTGACAACGTGTGCATTATCTGCCGGGAGGAGATGGTGACCGGAGCCAAGAAGCTGCCGTGCAACCACATCTTCCACTCCAGGTGTGTTGGCTTCAATCTGCACTGAAGTGCAGGCTTTGGCTGCAGTAATATGCCTGCTGCCTCCTGAGTTCTCACTTTCCTCATGATTAACTGTGGCATCTCTGTGGGGAGAGGAATCGCTCGAATGCGATGGCTGTAATTGGGCATTACTGCAAGGTGACGGTGTCATTTTGTTCCTCTTCCCTGTGTCAGCTGCCTTCGCTCATGGTTCCAGAGACAGCAGACCTGTCCCACCTGTCGCATGGACGTCCTTCGTGCCTCGCTGCCCAATCAGACTCCAGCCCCGCCTCCTGCTCAGCCGCAAGCAGCGGCTCCGCCTGTAAACCCTCCAGTACAACCTGCTGGTAACGGTGAGTGATGGTCTCCCTGTTTTACACGGGAATGAGTGTTCAACAGTGATCCGTTTGTCTTGTCTGGGGTGGCTCTGGAATGTGTTTGGTGCACTTTCTAGGAATAGTGAATTGCTGTTCATAAAATTGAATTTAACTGCAGTTTATCTCTGTCTTGGTGCCAATTTTGATCAGAGGCTGAAAGGCGAGCAACGATCTTTTGAAAACAAAATCTTAGACTGCTGCATTAAGATCTATTCTGGGACCAGGATTGAGATCTTGATGTCCGCAGGTCTTTTTCTGCTGCACTCTGCTATGCTTTTCTCAAATTTTTTCAAGCCCCCATCCCCAACCCGTCATTGAGGCTTCTGAATGATCTCTGAGCAGGTGTAGACGTTGCATTGACGGTATCGGGGCCTGCTCTCTCTCTCTCTCTCTTTAGTGCCCCCTGGGGTGATGCCACCGTTCCCCCCCGGTCTCTTCCCATTTTGGGGCCCCTTCCCTGGGGCACCCCCACCGGCAGCTGCCCCTGCGGCCCAAGGAGCTGCTACGGAGCCCCCCCAGTCCAGCACTGAAGGAGCCCAGACCCAGGCAGCCGGTGAGACTAGAAGGCCCTTTTGGGGCCTCGATTGGACTTGGCGAACCTTAAGATTGATGTAAAGGGCCCAGGTTCAATTAATCTTTCATTCATGTCAAACTGTTTAACAGCATTCTGGCCCTGACATTTTACTGCCTTGTAGCACAAGGCATCTGTGCCACACTACTTGTTTCTTTGCCATCATAGAGGTCATGTCTTCCAGTCATCCTGACTGTAATGAGGACTCGTATGATTTGATTTGTTTACTGCATTTTGTACTCATTTTGTTTTGAAGCCTATGATGGGTCCTATAAATGCTGTCTGACCTTTCTGTAATAGGCCCCAGCCAAGCAGCCCAGCCTGGCACTGATGCTGTACCACCCCCACCACCAGGGGGTGCTATGCCAGGATTCCCCTTTTCCTTTCCCCCTCCATTTCCTTCAGCTCCCTGGATGGCCATGCCTCCACCTCCTCCACCCTTTGGTAAGAATGTTAACAGCGATGGCTACCTCTAGCATTTTACAAGATTTTATTTATACAGCATTTTTATGGAGCAAATGTAGCTTTGGTGCAAGTTGTGGCCTTTTCTGTACTTTTTGCCAAACTTCTCGTGCATCTGTAGTCCAATACAGACTTGTGCTGCTTCAGTTAAATGGGCAGGCCAGGACTTGCACGTCATCTGGGCAAATGTCACTCGTTTTCAGTGTCACATTTTGCATTATCACGATTTGGAACCATAAATGCCGTCTGACCTTTCTGTAATGGGAAGAGGTTTGTATGCGGAAAAGCTGGCACCTAAATGGTGATAATGTTAAAGCGCACGACTTAGAGCTACTCTTTAAATGGTTCCACCCCTCCCCTTTCTCCCCCAGTCTCCTCCATGCCTCCGCCCCCTGCAGCCCTGTCCACCCTATCAGAGGAGGAACTGAGAGAGCTTGAGCAGGAGGGTAGGCGGGGCCTGGAAGCCAGGTTGCAGTGTCTCCACAACATCCACACCCTGCTGGATGCTGCCATGCTTAACATTCACCACTACCTCGCCACTGTCGCTACACTGAGGTTTTTATCTCTCTCTCCTCGTTATCCGCTGCACCAAATTGTTTTCGCTGTGTGTGTCTTCCTGGAGAAGTTTGCTCCTGTACAACTACAACCCCACTTCCAAAATATTTTAATAATAAAGTTTAAATTGTGAATAAAATCAAAATGCACTGACTGTCAAATCACACCAGTATTGTATTCGCAATAGGACAGAGAAAACGTAGCAAATGTTGAAACTGAGAAATTACACAATTTTATCAACAAAATGAGCTCATTTCAAACTTGATGGCTGCAACAGGTCTCAAAGTTGGGACAGGGGCATTCCCTCTTCTTTTTAACACAAAGTGGAGGTGTCTGGGCATTGAGGAGGCAAGTTTTTTTTGCGTTTAGCCATTGGAATTTGATCCCACTCTTGTTTAATACAGGTTTCCAGCTGCTGGAGAGTTTTTGATCTCCTTTGACAGACTTTTCGTTTAATTATGCGCCAAATGTTCTCAATCGGTGAAAGATCAGGACTACAGGCAGGCCAGTTCAGCATACGGACTCTTCTACTACAAAGCCATGATGTTGTAATAGCTGCAGTATGTAGTTTTGCATTGTCTGCTGAAATACACAAGGCCTTCCCTGGAATAGATGTCGTCTGGAGGGGAGCATATGTTGCTCTAAAACCTTTTATATGCCGTTCAGCATTCATGGTGCTTTTTAAAACAGGCAAGTGTCCCACACCATATGCACTAATGCATCCACATACCATCAGAGACGCTGGCTTTTGAACTGAATGTTGATAACCGGAGGGGTGGTCTTTCTCCTCTTTAGCCTGGAGGACACAACGCCCATGATTTCCAACGACAATGTTAAACTTGGACTCGTCTGACCACAGGACACTTTGCTGCAGTCCATTTTAAATGAGTCTTGGCCCATAGAATGCAGCGGCGCTTCTGGATCATGCTCAACAATGGCTTCCTTTTTGCATGATGGAGTTTTTGGTGGCATCTGTAGATGGCACGGCGGACTGTGTTTACAGACGGCGGTTTCTTGAAGTATTCCTGGGCCCATTTAGTAATGTCAATGACAGAATCATGCCGGTGAGTGATTCAATGGCATCTGAGGGCCCAAAGATCACGCCCATCCAGTAAAGGTCCTCGGCCTGGTCTCTTACGAGATTTTTCCAGTTTCTTAGAATCTTCATGTTGCGCACTGTCGATGAGACCTTCAAAGCTTTTGCAATTTGACGTTGAGGAACATTGTTTTAAATGCATTCCCCAATGCTTGGTTGGAATGAAAGCTTGCACCCACACCAGCCCTTGCAGGTTAATGTTGAATAGCCCTGTGCTAAATGCTCTTAAAGCATTTAATATATTTCAGCCCTTTTTTACCTGTGTCCCAACTTTTTGGAGACCTTTTGCAGCCAGAAAATCTGTAATAAGCTATTTTCTGGATAAAAATGTAAAATGTCTGTTTCAACATTTGAAATGTTATCTACATTCTATTGAAAATAACATTGGCTCATGTGATCTAAAAGCCATTGCATTTTGATTTTATTCACAATTTATACTTCGTGTGTGTGTTCCCAAACCCCATGTTTACAAATGGTACATTCAGTGTCTCTTGCAACCAATGGTGTATAATGCACCAGTGAATATGTATACTTAAGTAGTTTCCAGAATGTTTTGCAGGGTCTTGCGAACAAATATCTAGTCCGTTCTAAAAAGATAAATATCCAGGTGAGCTACAGTGCATATGGCACTATTTTTGTCTCCTCACAGGAGCGTAGTCAGATTTTCTCCAAAACCATTACCTGAGTGATAGTTGTCTGGTGCACTTGCGCTTATGTAACATTGATTTGGACCCATTATGTTCACACCAGCTCGCTCTGTATTGTTCCTAGCCCTCCTCGTGCAGAGACTGCAAGCAGCGGTGCAGCTGAAGGGGGTCCGACTGAGTCGCCCCCTACTGTCAGCGCTGAGAACAGCCCCGAAAGCGGTAAGTCGCAGCAAGAGAGAAGACTCTATGAGATTTGGCATACGGTACAGTTATGTTTTGGGAGTGTCCAGCTGTCCCAGACTAAATGTTCACCCTTCGTCATTCTCAGATCCGTCCCCCAATGGGGCAGCTGGCTTTACCCAGCCGGACTCCACAACGGAGAGGGAAAGCGAAGTGGTGGGAGAAGATGAGGAGATCGAGGGAGATGAAGAGGGTGAAGATGGGGCACCCAACACTGCGGAGCTGAGGAGACGACGCCTTCGCAAACTAGACAACGCCCCAGCCCCTGACCTCTGATGGATTGACTGTTGCTGTCTGTTCCCTACTGAAACCCATAGACTAACGGCTGATACGGAAGCAAAGACCAATACTCACGCACGCTCACACGCAAACATGTACGCTAAAGAACGGACAGGCACTTTTGCATCGGCTCTGATTCCCACCCAGTGAAGTTGCTCAAATAGGACAATCCTATTTAGTGACTGAGAGGATGCATTCCAGCACGGAAGACACGCTTAAACAGTGCGGTTTCAGGCCTCTTCAGGCTAGACCGTGGCTTTATGTAGGAACAAATTGTGAAAGCTTTTTTGTTTTTTTTTTTTTTGAATCTGTCATTTTGGGTTTGTTTTGTTCTTTCAAATGATAAACATGCACTGTGCCAGGCTGAGTGCACAACTTTTTCATGCCCTTTTCTCACACTGAAGATAAATAGTGAAGCAGTCAAAATCCATCACACATTTTGGTTTGGTCCATGACCAAGTACTTTTCAAAGGAATCTTGACTGCCAGACATGGTATAGGTTTTTGCAGTGACACCAGCCACAAATTTGCAGTCGGGGCACAACTCTCAAGCCCAAGTGAAAAGGGTTGTTGCTACATAGTATTCATCTCCAATCATTTTTTTTTCTCTCTGGCTGTATTTACCCCAGATGTTGTTGTGCTGGTCTAAGTTTCACACATTTTTAAGCCTTTGAAAATGGTGGCCAAAATGAAATGAGGCAAAGCGCTTTGACTGGCTGGATTTCAGGTCCAAAAGGTGAACTTCGAAGTTGGACGCCAGTCTAATTCACATCTTATTTTTTTTTCTCTCCAGGAGTCAATGGAGAAATGAGCTTTTCAAGCTTGAAATGAAAGGAAAGCGGGTTAATTTAACTTGTACATAATGTATAAAGCATTTTAATAGGACAATATGTACATACTGCTGAATAAACCATTCAACATGAAGAATTAATTTTGAGTGTCACTAGGAGTGTCCATGCTTTTAGGAAATGGGCAATTTGTACCTTTCAAGGGGCTATGTCGTTCAAGCAACAAGCTTCCTTTGTCAGCTGCACAGATGGACTTAAGGGGACCTATAGCGAAGCAAAATGCCAGTTTTGGTTTAAAATTTTAGTTTTAAGGTAAGAACATGAAGTGGTCCTTCAATGTACGTCTGTAATATGGAGTTGTTCCGAAGGAAACATTCATCATGAACGCTGTCTTCAAGGCTGGAACAGATACGAGTGTGGTGACTTTCAATGATGGCCAATGAGGAATTGCCTCCATTCTCATGAAACTTGGCATAAAGGCAGGGGCACATTCTGAAAGGCTATAACGAATGATGGACAGAAATCGTGAAACTGAAAACGCGCACTAGAAGGTGGGGGGAAAAAAATGAATTGATGCTCGACATGCACGTAAAACTAGGGTAGAAACCCCCATTGAAGAAGAGGGAGTTCCTTAATAAGGCTAGTGCCTTTTAAGGAGGTTAAAAAAAATCCAAAATGTATTCCTCCCAAGAACATTACTGTCAAACTTCGATCACATTACTACTGCTGAACTAAAATCTGGTTTTTCTAAAAATACAGATTTTCAACAAGAAAATAGATTTCTCAGCAACTATACATCTAGTTAACTTGGCAGTTTTCTTCATTTTTTGATGATCTGTTTGTACAGAGCTCTTTTTGAAATATGTACCTCTGAATATGAGTAATTCAAAATATGTGTATTAATTAGCGGTTTCCTATGTTGGCTCTGAAGTGCAAACCACAACAGCAAATAACAAATTAAAAAACAACCGCAAATAACTAAACACAACAGCAAATCACTGAACACATTGGGTCTCATTCATGAAACGTGAGCAGAATGAATTTCTGTGTAAACTGCAGACGGAAATTTTACGTGCATCTCCGCATTCATCAATATTTTAGTAGCTCTGATCTTTTAGTAGCTGCTAACAAAATCTACCCATACTGCTGACCACACGTAGTGCTTGAGTAATTTTCAGAATGCCCAAATAGTGCTCGTCACCATTGGAATTTACAATTTTAATTCATATTGTGCTCTGTTATGTATGCAATACGCAGATGTATTTGAAACGCGTGATATAGCCCAACACATTTAGTTAAATTTGTTGGCAATTAGCAGGTTTAAGATCCAGATTAGGTTTATGATTGGTGAATCATCTATGTGAATCGACTCAATAGATTACACGTTCTTTCTACATGTTGAATGATGATCATAAAAAAAATAAAAGTGAAGGCATGTCACTGTCTCCGTCAGGTATAATTCCTAACAGAGAGGTCTCCCCAGTTATGCCAGCGATGCGCTCGTCTGCAGTTGATAAGTTGTCCCATTAATAACAAAAGGTTGCAAGTGACATTCCTGATGAAACCTGTTTTTCTGCACCACAAAGTACTACAGGCGCTCTAGTAGCCTACTTTGTGGTGTAGAAAAACAGGTTTCATCAGGAATGACGCTTGTGACCTTTTGTTATTCATGGGACGAGTTGTGACTGCGAGCCTCCTCCCCCCGTAGCTGATGTATTTTTTTTTTGTGTGCGCTAATGCATTTCTTTGCCTCTAGTTTCATGTCAAACTATTTATTCTTCACCTCAGACATGGTTCTTTGGACTACAGAGACGAAATTAACAGCATCTGACTCCTCCCTCCAGGCCTTCTCTTTGCCTGTCCCTGTCACACCACTGCTAACAGATGAAAATAAAATGTTTTTCTTGACTCCACCCAAAATTATTTCTATCTCCGCTTCAGAATTATTCATTTTTTCTCTCTCTTTCTTTGTTTGCGCCATGACTGACGGGTCTACTCATCCAATCAGCGATGACTCACGTCGCCCACCAGTACCTGCCTCTTGCGGCAGGTTAATGTCATTGGGTCACATTCATGAAACATTAATAAATTTGTGCGTAGATTTGCACATAAAAGCCTACGCTACTAAAAACCTACTCCAGATTCATGAACACTGCAGGAAACTCAGATATGATCGTAAACACGTATGATCATGAATGCCAATCCATCATAAAGTGGAAGCTCGCTCCCGGTAATCAGCTATTAGCATAAATCCCCGCCCATGAATTGCCAATGACCACCATATAAGGAGGTGTAGATGCATCCAGTTGACCTGTCAGTCATGGGGTAAACAAAGAAAGAGAGAAAGAAAAAATAATTATTCCAAAGCGGAGATGGAAATAATTTTGGGTAAAGTGGAGTTAAGAAAAAACATTTTATTTTCATCTGTTAGCAGTGTTGCGACAGGCAAAGCGAAGGCCTGGAGGGAGGTGACAGATGCCGTGAGTGTTGTCTCTGTAGTCCAAAGAACCATGTCTGAGGTGAATGTAAATGGTTTGACATGAAACTGGAGGCAAAGAAACGCATTAGCGCACACAAAAAAATATATATCAGCCACAGGAGGAGGAGGCTCACAGTCACAACTCGTCTTATGAATAACAAAAGGTTGCAAGTGACATTCCTGATGAAAACTGTTTTTCTACACCACAAAATCAGGTTTAATCAGGAATGTCACTTGCGACCTTTTGTCATTCATGGAACAATCTCAACTGCAGATGAGCGCATCGCTGGCATAATTGGGGAGACCTCTCTGTCAGGAATTATGTCCCTTGAGCCTCCGAGCGAAATTGTGATATCTGAGGAAAGTGTCACAACTTTACTTAGGAGGGTCAATGTGAGGAAAGCTGCTGGACCTGTTTCCATCTGTGGGCATACTTAACATTATTGTGCAGACCAGCTCAGTGTTGTCTGCACCAGACTCTTTCAGATGTGTGTTGATCTGGACCAGATACCCACAATCTGGAAAACATCAACCATCATACCCATCCCGAAATCAAATCAGTCCAAAGAACTAAATGAGTTCAGACCAGTAGCACTTACTTCATTGGTAATGAAAACGTTTGAAAGGATCCTAAAACACATTATTGGGTCTTTTATAGATGGTGAACTTTGCAATTTGCGTACTCGCGGAATAAAGGTGGGGAGGATGCAAAACTCCTTATACTGGACACTGTGTACAAGCACCTAGAAAAACCAGGATGTCATGCCAGACTCCTATTTGCTGACTTTTCCTCTGCTTTTAACAAGATGCAGCCTCATATTTTAATAGAGAGACTGGCATCTCATTTTAATCTTCCAGATCAGCTTCTCATGCTGATTTTAAACTTCCTCACTGGAAGAGTCCAGCGCATTCTTGTGAATGGTAAAATGTCCAGGATGACTGTATCAAATACAGGTTCACCTCAAGGTTGTGTTTTGTCGCCCCTTTTATTTATCATGTATACCGACAGCTGTAGGGCTTCTCAGGAGGGCAGGCTTCTTGTCAAGTTCTCTGATGACTCTGTCTGATCATGGTCCTGCATTAACAGAGCTTGTCAACTGGTGCGATGACAACCTTCTGAACCTAAATGTATCAAAAACTAAAGAGCTGATTATTGATTTTAGACACAACACTGAATGTAAAACAAGCATTATACATGGAGAAGAAGTTCAGATTGTGGAGTCGTACAATTATCTGGGGACGGTCTTTGATTGTAAACTCAAGTTTGATATTAACACTGAGTCCATTGTTAAAGGGGGACAACAGAGGGTCAACGTGATGAGGAAGCTTAACTCCTTCAATATCAGTGAAAGGATCCTGACCAACTTTTACCGTTCATTTATTGAAAATCTTTTAACTTTTTCTTTCATTTGCTGGTTTAATGGATTATCCGTAAGGGATAAGAATAACCTGTATGGCATTGTGAACGTTTGCTCCAAGATCATCGGAGTCAAGCAGAGAGACTTGCGCTCCGTCTGGGAAGACCAGATAGTGAGGAAGGCAAAGACCATAATGAGCCAGCCTCACTACACTCTGGCTCTCAAGTTCAAGGAGATGCCCTCTGTGTCGCCGCTATTATGCTCCCCTTGGGAGAACTAATCACTACTTGAACAGCTTTATTCCTTCGGCTATAAGGTGCCTAAAGTCTAGTGGTATCCACAGGTAAGTTTGCATCGTTCTTGCACAGGGCAGTGCATGGAGACATGTAACATGTCCATCTATCACATTTTTTATTTTGTACGTATCTTACTATTGATTGAGTGCTATGATACATGTTTTATATGAATGTTGTCTGTGTGATTGTGACGCTGGAAAGCAGCAAATGAATTGCCCATCCTGGGATCAATAAAGTTTTCTGAATCTGAATATCTTTGTATTTGTCCAATTGACATGAAACTATGTGCAACTGCAAGGTCATGGCCTCACAACGTGTCATATGATGACATCATACCTGTATGGTTTAATATTTTGCCACCAGGTGGCGCTTTGTGATGGAAAATTACCATTTCGGCCATATCTTCCGAACCATTTGTCCGATTGACCTGAAATTAAGTTCAAATGAAAGTCTATTCAAGGTCTAATCAAGGATTGGGGAATTGTAGGATTGGGGGCGTTTGGGGATATACCCCCAGCCGTCGCCTCCGACGGCATAAGCCTAGTTTGCTGTTGTGTTTAGTTATTTGCTGTTGTGGTTTGCACTTCAGGGCCACTGTAGTTTCCTGCCGTAAGTGATTTAGGGGGGGTCAAAATCAATACTAGACCATAGAAACCTGGAAAAAAGCTCTGTAGTGTTATGGCCCCAATTTGTTATTACATTTAAAACAACAGCAACAGCAAGGGATGACAGACACAGTTTTAAAAACTTAAACACATTTAATTTTTAAACAAAGACAAAGACTAATAACAACTAACTAAACTGACCAAGATTGAATAGGAAAAAAAAGAAATATTTACAGTCCCTTTTTGTGGGGGCTTGGTGATGTCCTGGATAATGAGAATGCTCAAACACAGGCAAAGAAATCCACAAAAGAAACGTCACAGGTCTTGTACAGAATGGCAGGTCTGGTCATCTTCTTGCAATTTCTCCTACTCCTTTACGGTCTCAATTCTTTTCCTTATATACTCTTTTGCAGACCCCACCCACATTTAGACCTCTTTTTTTTAACTTTCTGAGACTTGCCCCAGACATGTCCAGGACATGTCTAAACATGACTCCAGTCTGAGCTTAACAAAAAAAAGGTAAATACTGCCATCTAGTGGCATATATTCACATTACAGTCGTGACATTAGGAATGCTTTTTCTTTCACATTGCAGCTAAAATGATAACCAAACACAGCTTAGTTATCTCAAAAACTGTGTTTCTCCAAGTAGCTGTATATTCATTAAAACTGCCGTTGCCATGGCAACCACTGATGTGAAACTCAGTGAGGGCTGCAACTCAGTGTTTAAGGTTGCAATTTCTAATAGAATTTATTTTGATAATTCTTAGTTTAAAAAGTGGAATCTTGGAAAATTGTTTGCTGAACTATAAGACCCCTTAAGAGAGCATCGAACTGGCCATAAAATGACAGGTAATTGGATGACTCTATGAGATACATATGCTTTAAACGGGCACATCTTTCAAAGACAGGCTTTCAGATGTTTCTTCAAATGACAATTGACAAATTGTCAAACTCATAATTGTCATTTTGCGCAAAAATTTTTAAGCCTCTTTTTCGTGGCTGATCTCATGGAAGTTGGGGTTTAATGTAAATTTAAATTGAAAATGCCAGAAACTTTGAGAATTACAACCAGTTTTTTTCTGTTATTTCCCAGATATCTAGGCAAACGTAATATTTAGTTTACAAAAATCATTGATACTAGTTATTTTCCATAAGCTATTTCACAACAGACCATTTCCATTTCATACTTTGCCTTTGTTAATTCCAGTTTTCAAAGTTTGTAGCTTGCTGGCTAAAAGTGGAGTCCTAGGCTGGAGATACACTTGCTTTTAAATGCGTGAACGCCTACGCAGGATGGCTGCCATGAGAATCCTGTGTTTGTTGGCACATAACTTGTGCAACTCCTCAAAAATTGATGAGACGTGTACGCAAGGTGCAATATGCATGTAAAAGGTAGGGGTAGTGTAGTAGCCGATGACAGAGGAAAACTAGACCGCGCAAAGACCCCACTTTCGTGGCAAGTTGGCTTTAAGACCCAGTCATGGAAAAACAAATTTTGTAGTGCTTTAACCAATTCGAATGCATGATTTATGTGACAAAATGTTTACACCCTGTTACGCTGTTAGCTATGAAAACTGTGCAGTTTTTTTCTTTATTCTCTCAAAAACTGTAGTAATACTGATATTTATGGATATATATTTGAGTGTTTTAACTATCTTACCTGATTTTGATCATATTGGTTATATCCTCAAAGCTTTGACCTTACCAAATAAGTAAGTCCTTATTTGAAAAAGTGCCCAAGAGCAACCTTTAAAAAAAAAAATATTTCTGAACAGGAGGGTTTACTGTTTACTATGCGTTTTGCCTTCGCTGGAAGCTGGCCCTTTCATGACCTTGACAGATTGCGCCAAGAATAGAGTATAGAATAGAATACCAAGTCATTGGTAGCAGCATTATCCATAAACTACACTCATCGAGTTTTCGCTATGTTTGTTTACTTCAAGCAAAACTGTCGAATTGCAAAACTGCGGAGTGACCTTTATTGGAATCCTCCACGTTGTGTACAGGCAAGTATGAGAACAAATCCGAGCGCAATGTTTGCCGGTTGCATGGTCAAACTGCAAGTATATGTCCGGCCTTATGGGGACCAGTACTGGCCGTAAGGCCTTGGAAGGCCAGTGTCAGATGGTATTTTAATGTGTGCTGGTTAAAGGGACAATCCAACTTTTTCAGCATTTTCTTTTTGTTGTTCCCAAGTGATAAATTTCATCCCTGAACATTACATGAATGTTGCCAGCAATAGCATGGATGCCAACTATGCCGATTCTGTTAATGGGACCAATGCTCATAACTAATTGGGGATGGCAGTTCAACATTCAGTATTTCAAAAATCTGAACCAATGAAATATATGCACCATCTGAGTTTACTATGGGTAGAAGCCATTCAAAACAATAAGACCATGGTTGTTTTCAAAGCAGCTCCACCCAGAACAGGACAAATGGCCATTTAAATAACCACTGGGCACAGTTACTTGCCAGGCAGTAGCCTTTGAGGCATTAGATAAGGGTTGCTAGGTTAACAATCCTATTGGCAGCTGAAACAAACCCAACCCGCAAGAGTATTTCCATCACTTCAGAGCAAATATCACCACCAACCGCAGCCATTCAGAATTAACAATGGGGCTGCTGCCCTTTCATATTGCCCATTATTTTTGTAAAGAGTGCACGCTGTTGAAATGGATATTGCTCTCATCTACCTTTCCTAGCCAGAGTACACTGCTCTAAAACAGTTCATTTGCAAAAACAAGGTAAACCCTTGACCCTCTCCAGCCCAATTTATTATTTTGAGATTTGAAAAATCTTTCATTCATGGAGAATATTTCTCATACGCTGGTGGCTGCTAGTGTATTTTTGCAATACTGAGCTGGAAGGCTAACTTTATTAAACCATTTCCCATGTGGTCTTCATATTTTATAATCAGTCATCAACTGATTTATTGTTGCAAATTTGCAACATGAGCCTGGAGATGGTTAAAGCTCAAATCAGACTAGACCATTAGTAATGTCATTCGAGGGGCATTGTCAAACTGCCATGATAGCTTGAAAAGCATCTTGAAAAGTTAAGCAAGGAAGTGTCTGTTTCAGCACAAATTTGTGTATTATTTGGCCAAAACTGTCGCCAAGGCAACCAAAATCATTAAGTTATGACGCCCAAGTATAACATGTCCATACCAAATATGACAGTCGTCGGTCAAAAATTTCACCGAGTACTGCATCCACAAGGAAGTGTCTAGGGACGCGAATGCAGCAGCAGGATGATAAGCATGAATCCATAGTAGCTGCCCGACTTCGTCCGAGGCTACTATACCTGGTAGCTTCTGGAGCCACATATGCGAGGCTGGTAGCAGATCAGCCTCTCTGGAGGGATATGATTAATGCAACATTTGTTGGACCATTTTAGACGTATGAACTCCCTCTTTTGAATAGTTCTTAGGCACCAGCTCCTCATGAATATTCAATCTACTGTTACATTCTTACAATGATGTCATCATTGAGTCACCAGCGTCTATGGTTCTGAGCAAGAAGGTTAAAGGGGCAGTGTCACAGCTGAGCATGCATACAAAAATAGGCAAATTTCTCCAAGTTAGCAGTTAGTGAAAGTTGTATGTTCATCATACCCATCCCTGCGCTGTTCTTTCAAAAATAAATTTACTTAAGGAAGGACTTTTTGTTAAAAAAAAAAACTTCCATCATGTTTAGGTAGACCAAGAAGGGTGGATGTAGCCATGTCTATCCATAGCTGCATTGTTTAGGAAGTGGTCGAAGGCAAATATAGCCTTGAAAACGCAATGCAGTTGTGTTAGACAGCACTAAAAACATTGTGCGCTCTTTGTGGGTTGCAGCCAAGTCTGAGCGTGGGTATGCAAGTTACTTGGATTTCGTACGACATCTCCTTTTACTTACTTAGACTGGCCTGAAAATTGGTGCATTAATACAAATGGCAGCTCAGCATGTTATAAAATGATGTTATAAAAGGTTCGTGGCTGAACTGCATGAGAACTGGCATGACTGATCCCTTCAGTCTATCAGGGTAAGCTACAATCGATCTCTTATCCTTTCCGTACAGCATGCACTTACATCAGCATGACACGACTTTCGTTATTTTTGTCTCCCTACGCCACGGTAGTGAGCAGAGCGGGGGGCATAGTACTCAGCTCTGTCTGTCCGTCATGTCCTGTTTGTTCAGAATGTGGTATCTCAAAAACGGTTTGACCGGTTCCATTCCTCTTTGGTGTCAAGGTGTATTAGGGCCAGGGGACATAGTATTCAGCTCCGTCAGGCCATCCGTCCGGCTGTCCATCCATCATGTCCCGTTACTAATGAACGCGATATCACAAGAACGCTTTGACCATTTATTTTCATCTTTGCCTTCAATGTGTATGTGTGATACACCGACCCCAGTCGATTTCCGTCACCTGGCAGGGGACATGGTCACGTTTAGTGGCAAAACTTGATTCCAAATGAAATTTGATTTTTCCATTGAGATGCATCCTAAAAGGACAAATACAAGTAAACATTAAAAAAAGTAAACTCCGTCACCTTCCCCTGATACTGGAAAGAAACTCTCAAGGAATCTCTAACGTTATAGACTTCAATGTCCTTAAGACTACATTAAACATGGTGACGATATGCCAGCAAGTTATTTAAACAAAAGAGGAGCCGGAGAAGCAGGAATGCATGTCAGAGTTCTGGGATTGTACCGATCTTTTAACTGCCCCGTATAATGCAACTTGGGAATGTATGCTTTTTCTTATGAGATGTGTATGGTTTATGCGCTGGTGACAATCTTAATTTCCCCTTTGGGGATCAATAAAGTCATCTTGGTCTTTGGCAAAACGGAAAAAAATTGCAGGTATCAAGAACACATGCTAAGCCATGACAGCACCCCTCTTACCTTCAGCTACTGACTGGCTTGTCTCACATTGTTTCAAAGAGCAGAACTAGCCAACAGAAAGTAAACTAGAAAACCAGTCAACACTGCAGGACTAAAACTATTCCACTGCCCAAAAAATGCCCCTCCACATGTGACTGAAGTTCAAAATAAGGGAAAAAGGACAGAAAATCTGAACAAGTAGATCAGAAGGATCTAATAGCTGTGACCTCGCCTAGCATCCGTCACGTGGCCTAGTGTACAAGAAACCATCAGTCATGGACAAATGTGTGATCTCGAAATTGGCAAATGACCTTGAAAATCAATAGGGGACCCTTCCTCTGTACCAAGAAGCTTGTTCTAAGATGTAATAGCCATCCATGTAGTTAAAGTGAAGTTACGGTGCGAAAACTGAAATCGGGGCAAAATCGACACTTTTTTGACCGGTGTGACCAAGGGATTCGACAGATGACCTTGAAAATCAATAGGGAACCCCTCCTCTATACCAAGAAGCTTGTTTTAAGATTTCATAGCCATTCATTGAATGAAACTTGAGTTACGGTGCGAAAACCGTCAAATCGGGCAAAATTGACAGTTTTTTACCTTTGTGACCTTGGGATTTGACGGATGACCTTGAAAAACAATAGGGAACACCTCCTCTATGCCTAGAAGCTATTTCCAAAATTTCATAGCGATCAATGAATTCTAACAGGAGTTACAGCGCGAAAACCCGCAAACAAGGTTGTGACCTCGGTGAACTTGACCTTTGACATCGACCTTGTGCATGGACATCACTTTGGTGAAGGTCAATAACTCCTGAAAATTTCATGATGATACGACGACAGGAACATGGTCAAAAAGGTGGCACAGACGGACAGAAGCGTACATAGAGCTGCTTGGTCGCAGCTAAAAAGTACACAATTCACAGCCGCAGGAGTGCCCAAAAACATTTTTAAAGAGGTAAAATTTTTGCCTTTACATTTAATTAAAATATTTAATTGCATTTTGAAGGTATTATATACAATTATATACAGAGCTTTAAAAAGGGGTTGGAAAAAATTTGGTTAAGTCACGTGGGACTGACAAGACAAAATCTCTAACAAACTTCCCACACAGTTACCGCCCAAAGTGAAAACTACCAATTCTTTTATCCTCCAAATGTTATTAAACAACTGGACAACTGAACAGCCTGAATTCCATTAATGGTCAGCACATTTTGCATTATTCAAGAAATTCCAGTTCTTGTTTGATGAGCATAAGAAAACATGAAAGATTTTAGGAAAATAACTTAATGTATCAAACACAAACAGAATACTAACCATGAAATTAACACAAAATTGTGGTATGTGTCAGTCCCATGCTATTGCTTTCTTTAGAGTTTAAAGCACAAAATCTGCATCCAGAGTTTTGCGAGATTCTAATTTTTGGGAATATTAGGCCATTTACATTTCAATTCAAACGGCCAGGTTTTGGTCCACAAACCACATAAGGTTAGATACAGTTTACATATTTCTGATTTCATTGCAGTTAAAATGAAATATTTAAAAACACCTTCTGACGGTGAAATTATATGGGGCAATAAAATTTTGCACTGTTCCATCATGAAGTTCCAACCATTAATCTTGTGGCACCTGGAAGACAAAACCCTTTCTATTGACTGGTCTCTGAAACCTTCGCCATACAATACTTACAGGAACCAAATCACTTTTAAATTAATGAAAAGGACCGTTTGTTTTCAAAAGATGTGGGAATCCTCACTCACAGTGATGGTATGCAAATCAGTTTAAGGTAGCAGTGCAAATAATGCTGTTTAGTGGTCAGCCTCAGAGGCAGGGTGCAAATTCCTGCATCTGCCTGCTCAGGAAGGGAGAATAAATAGCGGTCGCATTGAGGGCCACCTCCCGTTGTTTGGTCAGTTCTGGGGGGTTGAGTAGAAGGTGTGGTGCTGATTGGCTGGGTCAGTATTCCGTGTGAAAAGAAGGGGTTCAGTCTCACTGGGGCCAAACCAACTGGAAAAAAAGAATTACAAAGCAATAGCAATAGAGGGTGTATTGAAATGCTAAAACCAGGTGAACAAAATATATCAGGATCACAATCTTAAACCCAACAAATTCTATTCTTAATCCAAATATATCGTACTCCATCAGGATTTTATGTAAAAGAAATTAATAACTACTGAAAGGCTTGACTGAATGAAGACAAAAATCATAAATTAAATCCGCCAGGCTTAAAAAAAGCCATGGCTTCACAGCTGGTAGGAGAGCTTTGGGGCCAGATGGCTAAGCTCACCTATGTGGGTGCACACACTGGGCCCAAGAGACACTCAGGTCACTGTCCATCCCTCGGGGATCGTCAAAGAAGTAGGAGCGAGGACTTCGACTGTTTATCATAGCACTACAGCCCTGAGGAGCAGGAGACACAGAGAGGAGGTCAGTGGTGATGTCTAGACACAGCCTGGAATTAAAAACTAAAAGGGGGCGGTGTGGAAGAGTTCAGGTGAAAGAGAAACATGCAAACCGTTTCCTGAGGAGGCTGTCGAACTCTGAAGATGAGAATGAGTAGGCTGGTGGGCAGCAGCTCCCACACAAAAAGAATGACTCCAAATGCCAAGTAGCCTCTGTCGCCCAATTCACTGCGCAGGTCCGCCTACAGACGCCAGGACACACATAGGATTTAAGCAGAAGCACTGTGCTGACCGCATCTTTTCACCAATAACAGCAATCATACTCCAGTCTGATTGTGGGTAGCATCAGTGTAGAGGTTTACCTGGTCTGAGATGTTGTACCAGTCGAAATCAAAGGATTCTACCCTGTGGCTCTGTGACAGAACCAGAGCAATCAGGTTGTAGCACGCCCTACTGGAGTACAGAAAAATTACGCCAGCTCCAAGCACTGCAGTTCTGCACACAGATGAACCCTGAGGGAAATACACAAGGTGCCATCATCCCAAAAATGACTGAACTCATCAGCTTGACAGTTTGGTGTGCATGTTCATGCAACAAAAAAAACAAATTCGCACTTCTGAGAAGTAGTTTCTCAAGATCACAGCACCGCAAACCATTAAAGAACTTCCAAGCTAACAAGGACACCCAACAAGGTAATCACCAAATAAAAGTATTAATATAAAAGGTGAGTCCTTAGCCCAGCACAGATGGTTAATGGGACATAATATCATGAAGTGGTTCAGTCGTCTGCAGTGCGTTAGCTACCTCGCTGTGCAGGTACAGGCTGGTGGAGGGGGCCAGCCTGGTGAGCAGTAGGAGTGAAGAGGCCAGAGCCACAGCTTCGATGATGAAGAGCAGGTCATTGACCAACACTCTGATCAGAACCAGCCTCCAGGCCTGATCTCCCCCTCCCCCCCTCTGTCCCAGTATGGCACACGCCATGTTGACACAGAGGAACACGACACTCATCGCTGCATATGCATAGCGTGCCGCACGCCTGAAAAACATGCAGAGATGGGAGGCATAGGCCGAGAACAGGTGATCAAATCAACCCAGAATGACGTGCGCATCTACATCAATTGAAAATACATTACGAATAATGTACTATACCAAGGAAAATGCATATTGCCACGGGTCAGAAATTTTTTTTTTTTAATCAATTAGTAAAGATTTCAATCCAGGTTCTGACACCTTTCCGTAGTGACACTGAATCAAAGTATTTTCAATGGGCATTTTCAAGCTTTTCCTATAGCTGTGATAAATAAAATATTTATCAAACTACTCAGATGGCAATTTATTAATGCAGGTCACATAACAATTTCAAGCAGTTTCAAACACTTTCGAAACTTTGAAAACACTACATGAAAATTCAAGTGTTTTTTTAGGAGTTCCAGCACCTGCAGGAACCGAGTTCAATGTATGAACAATAAAATAAGGAAACCGTGATAATGCCCAACATTTGTAAAGGAAACTATGCACTTTGGAATTAGAAGTGGACAGAAACATGTCAGCAAATTGCAATAGTTAAGTTTAATGGGCTGTAAAAAATGCAGTAACAGGTAGTTTGTGTGTATACTCACAGCCCTGCACTTGGCTCGGAGCCAAATTTATCTCTCACTTTGAGCAGCACCTACATGGAGAAAAATGGTCAAGGCAAATCACAAAGGAACACCGAGCAGACCGAAAGCACAACAACACTTCACACAATCCAGTCCTCTGATACAAATCAGTCAGGACCGGGGAAATCCATGCAAGCACTGACAGACCTCCGAAACGATTCTTAAAAGGAGTAACAGGTTCAGGCAGTATCACAAATTTTCCACTTTTCTTTTTTCCACCGTACTTTGGATGAGAAATCCCTCAAGCAAGTTCTGACATTTTAATATGAAGACTGTTATGACCATGACAAAGTCAATTTAGCAGATACTGAATTTGAGACAGGACCATGATAGATAATGTATTTGTCATATGCAGAGCATCATCTTGGAAATTAAACTCACTTTAACAAACATTTTCCAAACCTCTAACACAGCCTAAACAAATGCAGCTGCTTCAGACCTGTGGAACTTCAGCCAATTTCACATTCTATTGGAGACCCCAAGGTTTACAAAGACCCCAAATGCGTCCTGCTGAATTACAGGGAACGTATATGCAATAATGCACAAGAACAATATATTTTCAGTTAGATTTAATACTGAGGCCATAAAAACATGGCATCCCAAGTTAAGTGAGATGTAGCTTCAGTGAAGCGGTATAACCTGCAGATGCAGAGTATTTATGTGACATTGTCCAACAAGGAAGGAAGGAAAAAAAAAAAAAAAAAAAATTCCTTTACCATCTTTGAACCTAATTCAGGGGAAATTAAAGCAAAAAAAAAAATTCAGTTTATGGCAAGGTTCCCCAAAACAATTCTCAAGGGGCAAGAACTGCTGCTTTTCCACCCTCCCTTAACCTAAGAGTTTGGTCAGATTGTGATCACACCTATCAGTGGCAATAATGGCTCAAGTTGCTTGGATGAGGGGGAGGGGGGGGAAGCACAGGGCTAGATTTGGATTCAGTGGTCAGATTTAGGCAGCCCTACTTTAAGTGGTCAACATTATGATACCCATAAAGTGAGATTCAAGAGAAAGATCTTAACCAATTACAAACAAAAAAAAAAAAACCCCACACACACACCCTTGTACTTATATCTTTGTGAAGACATTACACTGACTTCCATTCATTCTTCCTGTGTCTCTACAGCCTTTCCCTAATCTTAACAATAATGCCCAACTCTTACCCAAACCTATCCCCAATTCTAACCTTAAGTAATAAGTCACAATTTGCCTTATAAGTTGTGAGGACAGGCCAAAATGTCCTCACTTCCCAAAAAAAGACTTCAATTTGTTGGTTAACAACTCATTCCGGTCCTCAGTACGTAACACACACACACACACACACACACACACACACACACACACACACACACACACACACACACACACACACACACACACACACACACACACACACACACACACACACACACACACACACACACACACACACGTTAGCAGAGCACCCACCCTGACTCTTACCTGGGTGAAGTAAAGGTTGATGAGGCTGAGGGTAAAGAACTGCAGGCACACAGGGAAGCAGTAGAAGAGCCAGTAGGCCATCACAGGCAGGTGGTTCGCCCCCAGGGCATCATGAAAGTAGAAGGAGAAGAGGGTGGTGCGGAGGGCGGCCCAGAAAAGACAGAGGAAGAGGAAGATGCTCTGGTAGCTCCAGCGCTTGTGCCGGTATAGAAGCAGAAGCCACAGCTGCACATACACCGCGAGGAAGAGGCAGCCGTACAGGCAGGTGTACAGGATGGTGACGCCCTGCTTCACAGAGGGGAGGATGGCTGGGTGGAGCGGAGCGGGGGAGGGGATGGAGGAGTTGGCAGGCAAAGAGGGAGCTGCTGGTAAGTCCATTTGGGTCAGGGAGAGTAGCAGCTTTGCCAGTTTTACTGTTGCAATAGGCTGGGCCAAATTTAATAATTTAGTAGTTATGATACAGTAACTTGCTTACTTTCCAATAATAGCGGCGATAACATCTATAAACTGTGGAGTGGCAAATACAAATATGACAAAGGGGCTGGTTGAGCAGCAGGAGGAAATACTTATGAAGTATCCACGGCAAAGTTTTTTGAAAAGTAGAACAAATATGCATAAATGGTTAGTGAGGAGGTTCTCAAAAAGTAAACGCGACGACGGAGTGATTTACAATAAATCTGATTAACAAGCACATTAATGACTTCAATGTCTCCGGAGGTAAATGAACAAAATGTTACAGCAAATACAAAAATGAAAACGCAAACTAATGATGGGAAAAAAATAGCCACAGCCCTCCCTCCTCTCCCGATTTCACAGCGCTCTCGCTCTCTCTTCTATTTTTCATGAGTGGACCTTTTCATTGTCCGACTTCGTTTTACAGAACAGAAGAGAACCTGATTGTTTCCAGAGAGATTCTGCATACATGACGTCCTGCTGCAGTATGGCCATGTGTGAAGTTTACAAGCGAATAGGAGTGTCGCAACATTCTGTGTTTTTGCAGCTTCTTCCAGTGACATGATTCCTATAATGCATATTCCTAGGCATCATTCCCTGTAGAAAGAAAAATAATATTTAGAATTGCTACGACAAATTCAACCACATTAGCGTAACTACACGTTTGATACCACCTCAATCCTGCCTCTCCTGCTATCGCCGCTTAGTTGGCAATATAACTAGGTAAATGTTGCTCAACTTCAGGTGTAGGGGGAGCTAATGCCTACCTCAGATGTTTAAGTTAGTACTCAAACTATGATCCAAATGGTAAGGAGACGTCAGTTAAGCCATGGTACTATTTGAGGGCTGACTTTTCAAATGGCTATCGGCGACACACTAAAGTTGGACGTCTATAATGAGGCTCGACGTCGAAACAAATTAGCATAACGTTAAGCAAGCTACGTAGCCAGCCAGCCAGCAAGTTTAAACGACACAGTCCAGGTTTTCTATACAATTAGCTCAAACGTTGCCAAGCTAAAATTAGCTCGCTAGCTGTGTCACCACAGTTATCAAAGGGGAAATGTCGTTTTCGGATATTTGCTACTTTGCAGCTAGATAACGTTAACTTACAATGGTCCGGTTAAAATCAGCGCAGTATCCCTTCAAGTTCCCACCCGATAGCCACAAACGTTTAACAGCGTTAAAATAACCATTACTAAAATTGCGCCAGCCCAACAACGCAAGCTTAAGTTACTTACCATCACTAAAGCTTACAACTTCGTTAAAACCCTGTCTGCCAATTCAGTAACGTTACCTTTTTAACTAGCAATAGGAAACCCATAGCAGTGGCAACCCCTTCAGCTGGAAGTGTTCAGTTGTTAAGATAGCAAGTGAAGTTGATGATTGATTTAAATTAATGATTTGGTCAAATCGATGAAAAGCAACGCCGCTAGCAGTATCGGAGCTAGCGTCAGCTTACAATGACAAACATTTGCGAGACTGGTGAAGTTAACCGTTTTAACATAAGTGAGCGGGCAAACAAAACAGCCGAGTAAATTTTCATCACCTGCTGGCTGGCTAATGTTCGGCGAAATTATCAAATGTTCGTTTAAAACAGGTTTGAATAGAATTTATAAGCGAGAAATATTACTTGAACCAAAGTTTAATTATTTAATACACAAATATCGCACACAAAGCTCACCACATTTCAGGATCAGCTCGCAACTTAGCTAAGTACTTTCATCCAATGAGTACATTCGCTATTTCTCCACGAAGATACGCAAACGACGGAGAAAAGTGCTCGGAAATCCACTGCAGTCAATAGCCGTCGATGTCCACATCTGACAGATTTGGATGTGAACTGCGCCTGCGCACAGTACACATTTCTCCGTAAACAAGTTCAACCAACGCATTCCCTGCGTTGGTGTTGTGTTTCATTGAATTGTGACACAGTTCTCTTCTTCTTCTTGGTGATTAACGTTGTCACACATCCAGCTTATGGGGCATTACCGTCACCTACTGAGCCGGAGTGTGGGTCAGTCTCCAGGTTAACTAATCAACATTCTGAAATTCTCATTCTGCTCATTACTAACCCCCCTCACACCCTCTCATACACCCCCACACTCTTCAGGAAACCCAACACTATCCTCATCTTAGTCCCCCCTCCCTCACAAAGCACTTCCTTCCCTCCTATTCCCCCACCTCTTATTTTCCTTAGACTATCCTGCATTACTTTCCTCTCCTTCTCATACGCCTTACACTCTAATAATATGTGGTCCACTGTCTCCACCTCCTCCCCACATCCCTCACACAGCCCTGTCATATGTTTCCCCATCAGCTTCAGTGTCCCATTCAGTGAACAATGCCCTACCCTCAACCTCATCCACACTACCTCATCCTTCCTACTGCCCCTCCCCCAATAATCTGCCCCCTCACACTCTTCTGAAGCTGGTAGAGGTGACGCCCCCTCTCCTCCCCATCCCACCTAGCCTGCCACTTCTGACATACCTTATCCCAGATGACCCCCTTCGCCTCTGCCTTGCTGAATCTAACAGCCATATCCACCCTCTCTTTTTTTAATGCCTCCTTTGCCACCTTATCCGCCTGCTCATTTCTTTTCACCCCTACATGTGCAGGTACCCACATAAAATGGATTTTTTTGCCCTGACTCACACACCTGGTCACGCTCATCGATACCTCATACAGAATGTCCTGCCTACTACTTGAGTGGAAGGATCTCAGACTCGCAAGCACTGCCGCGGAATCGCTACAAACCAAAACCTTTCCCATCCGAGCCAGCTCCACCCATCTCACTGCCACTAGCATCGCTACCATTTCCACAGTATATACACCTAATCCATCTGTGGTTCTTCTGTTTATCTTCACCCCCCTTTCTGGCACCACTATACCAAATCCTGTATTTCCAGTGCTAGGATCCTTTGACCCATCAGTATATATTTCAGTGTATCCCTCGTAACTCCCACTAATCAGCCTTTCAAAGTCCCCCACTAAATAAACCTTTCCCCCTTCCCTCTTTTTGTCCAGCAACCTCCAATCTACCTCTGGCCAATCAAGTTTCCACGGGGCTACCGCCGGGATCACCACTGTGGGCCCCAGATTAAGATTCCCCACTCCATATTCCCCTGCTACCTCCCCTCCCATCCTTCCAAAATTCCTCCTTCTTCCCTTCCCGTTTTCCCAACATTCCCCCAAAACCCCCTTAGTGGGGTGTGAGTCCCCATGCCCCTTCACATTTACCCAGTAGTTAGCCATCAGCTGGTCCCTTCTCAAATCTAGTTGCATCTCACCCATGTTCACTTGCAGAGCCGGTATTGGAGTTGACCTCACAGCTCCACTACATACCCTCAGTGCCTTCGCCTGCATTACTTCCAGCTTCTTCAGGTGTGTCTGGGCAGCTGATCCATGTACAACTGATCCGTAGTCCACCCCTGCCCTGATTATTCCCCGATATACTGTCATCAAGGCCTCTACACTCGCTCCCCACCTCCTCCCTGTCAAACACCTCATTACATTTATTACTTTATTCCCCTTCTCCACTACCCTCTTGATATGTCCCTCCCAGGTCAGGTGCCTATCAAATACAACCCCAAGGTACTTGAATGCCCCCACTTTCTCCAGCCTCTGCCCGTACATTTTCAGTCCTAGTTCTCCCTCTCTCTTTCTTGTAAAAAATACCACCTTGGTCTTTTCTACTGAAAACCTACTGCCCCAGTTCACAACCCCCACTTCTCTACCCTACCTATGGCCCCCTGCACCTTCTGCACAGCCCCCTCCAGACTCCTCTCCCTCTTACAGATTGCCCCATTGTGACACAGTTTGAATGAGGACAATCTATAAAAAATGGTTTGCGCGAATTATTAAACGAAAGAGTAGCAGAGGAATTAAGCAAAGGCACTTTAAGCTGCTTTCACACCGGACGCGAAAGGAGTTTTTCGCACGACAGATTACATTCAAAGTCAATGCAAAGACAAGAGCACACGCGAAACGCGTGTATTCGCGTATTTGCATTGACTTAAAATGTAATCTGTCGTGCAAAAAAAAAAAAAAAAGGTTTCGCGTGTGAAAGCGGCTTTCTTTATATACGTCAGCCAACTGTACTAAACAACACCAGAAAATGAAGTATAAGATTTTCCCAGTTATTCCGTGGGCCACCACTAGGGGTCGATGCTCCTTGTTTACAGTGGCGAGTATGAAGGAGAATCCTGTAAACCGCCAATTGTCTATCAGAACAGGAAACCGCGGCGAGTTCAACTTCACTCGTTTTGTTTTGAATATTTACCTCAGCATTATCCACTTGGACTGAATTATTATTGCAACGAAGTACACGCCCTGAAAGTACTGAATTAATAAACCGAATTAAACGATTTAATTTTGCTTGTTGTGATCCCACATTCTGTATTCGAATGAAACCCGATATTTTAGTTGATATTTTAGCTCATTTATATTAGCCAGCGTTAGCGAGGTCGAACTCATAGAGCAAATAACTGCGCGCATTAGGTTTTGTCGCTGGGTAGCAAGTTAGCTAAGATAGTTTACTTTAGCAATGGGCTGGAAGCGGTCGGGTAGAGAGAACACTCCGCTTCGGCGGTCGGCTCGTCTGAGAAAGCTCAACCCCGTCCCAGAGGTAGGTATTTTAAACTTCAGGCTGTAACGTTACTGTAGTTTTTCCGCTTTGCTTTTTCATTGGGTTCTCAGTCGTAGCCACGTCGTCGAGGCAATTTCAGCTAGCGACCGCGGAGCTAACGGAAGAGCGACTGAAGTTTTCTCGGTTTCGGTGACATTATTGTGCCCGCTGAACAGTAAGTTTTATTGAAACCAAAATAGCTGGCTATAGCTAGTGTATCGTCTAAATAATGCTAGGATATCCGCAGCGTTCGCTCGCTTGCAAGAGATGCATTTAACCGGAACTAATGTGACTCAGGCAGCTAATGTCTAACTTCACCTCGCTTGCCGAAATTTATCCTGGTCAATTTATTTGTACCGTTATTAGCTTGATGATTAACTGGTTTGTCAGTTGACAGCTAATTGCCGTTGTTGTTTTCGTCAGCATATTTCAGTGTTGTTGCGGATTTGCTGGTTATTAAAATGGCTTGGATGCTCGGAAAATAACACTGCTACGGTGTTATTTCCTCCTTTGATTGATCCCCTGCTGTCCTTATTAACGTTACTATTTAAGGTTGAAGTTACGCATTCGCATTTGTGTTTAAAGCCTCTTTCACACTGGGCGCGGAACGAATTTTTCGTACGACAGATTACATTCAAAGTCAATGCAAAGACGCGAATCTTTGCATTGACTTTGAATGTAATTTGTGCGAAAAATTCGTTTCGCGTCCAGTGTGAAAGCAGCTTAATGGTCATGTTGGGTGGAGATGCTCTGGTGACCGCCCTGAACACTGTTTCGGCAGAAGCTTTAGTCGCAAAAGGCTAGTCGGAGCTGAGAAATAAGATTTTCTGGGATAACCGCTTATAGCTCAGTGCTTGGCTGTTACATGACCGCTCTTTTGCAGTTTAACGCAATATTGCAATATGTCGAATCTGTTCAAGAATACTGAGGAGATGGACAAGGATACCCTGGAGGAACAGCACGAGGGGGATGAGGACTTGAGAGCGACTATCACCACGCCTCAGGCCAATATCCTCAGTGCATCAAATGTTGGGACACCGCTGGGTCCCAGCATCCAAGAACAGCTGGATGCAAGCGATTTGATGGTATGACGCACTCCTCTCTTGTACCGATGTACAATTGTCCTGTGATCTGGAAAAACCTAGAAAGTTTGTGGTAAAGATCTCGCAATTGAACAAAATGATAGGTTCTGGACTTTTCCTAACAGAAAAAATAAGATAGAAATTTGATTTTTAAAGTTGAAATGACACTACTAGTCAGTGTTTTAAGATCTTCACCACTCTTATTTTATTTTTTATTTTATTTTAATTTATTTAAGCAAGGGGCCTGACTGAGATCATGTCTTCTTTTTAGCAGGGCCATATATTACAAGCAATGAAAATAACACAGTTTACAAGGACATTTTAAGTCCCAAGAAGAAGAAAAAAAAAATGCAATGCCATTATTAAAGGGAAAACATTAATTAAAACAACAACTATTCTCTTGAGAAAATGATTTGATCAATGTTATAAAATGTCCAAAAGGAACCGGTTCATTCAGTTTCAGGTTAACATGTAACTGATTCCAGGTGTGTTGGACATTATAATAAAAATCTGTTTTACCAAGCTCTGTTCTAACACAAGGAACATTCAGACACAATGAGTCCTGTGACTGTGCCCCTCGGCAACCTTCTCGCCACGGAAGAAGACTTGGCTAAATAAAGTGGAATTTTCAATAAAACACGTTTATAAACAAATAAAAACCAGTGGTAGTCTCGTCTAGCTTTCAGTGACCTCTTAACTACTCCAAATGAAGGTTAAACTCAGTTTCTACCTAGTGACACACGTACTAGGTTTTTCCAGATCACAGGAGTATTGTTGCGATACATTTGTCCTGAAGGTGTTGAAACTAGATTCAATTGTTGAGAACCATATTGGTATTCTGTTGCCGAGAATTCAAGATTTGAATGAGTGCATAGTCGACACTTGAAAACTAAAGTTACTGCCTGCGTGAACCCCAAACGAGGGTGTTTGTGAAGTCAACAAATCAGTACATGTACGTACTTAGGGTGACGTGCAATGCACCATCTGTTCCAATTTGCACACACAAAACGGTTACTTCCTGTGCGGACGTGTAGTCTTGTTTCTGCACAAATCCAAAATTTATCATCAACTAATAAACCTCTGGCCTGCACATGCAGGTTTCCTCAACTGTTTGTCTGAATGAGAACGGAGCTGTAGTGCTTCAGGCAAATTGATGCATTTATTATGAACCACTATTGGCTGAGGGAATTGATGAATTATTTAGTTTGCTATGATGTGCAATCCATTCCCAGCGACACCACATCATTAACTTTTTTTTTTTTTCAATTTTCTTAAATAGGAGGTCATATCATGGATTCAGATGGGTGTCTGTATTTGGGTGCAGCGACAGAAAATGGATTTATTTTTGTTTGCTCTTCAAAGTGGCCAAAAGAGCATAATTTAAAACTAACAAATTTACAAGTGGTTAGTAAAAATGCAAATAATCTTGATAGAAAATGTGATCTAAGAACATCAGGTTTCTCTTGAATCAATGCGTTGGTTTATAATGGTTTGTAAAACCTTTAGATGGGAATTATTTTCAATTATTTTATTTGCAGTATGTCAGCAGTTGATGGTTAGGGTATTTTGAGGTTTATCTTTTTTTTTTTTTTAATTAAATCGATTTTATTTTTTTTCAGAGTCCTGGATATTGTACTGTGGTATTGAACAGACTAAAACTTCATGAAGGGGATCTTGGTGAGATAGAAACAGAGGAACAGGAAAAGAAAGAGGATGAAGAAAAAGACTCACGCAGAGCGAGCCGGCACGCCACCTCTCGAATCCCCACCTTCCAAAGTTCATCCGCCCGAAAGCGTCCCACTGGGCAATCTGTGGAGTCAGGTGTACAGCCTCCAGCCAGAGTGGAGTCCTCCAGCCTTCCTGCACAGCCTATTGCAAAGGGTAGCGGCAGCGGCTCATCCAAAGTCACGGGGCGCAGGGAGACTGGCCTGCCCCTTCCCTTAACACGTCTTCCCATCGGCAGCAGTGATGCCCTGCCACACATGACCGCTGCCTCACTGGAAAGTCCCATCCTTTCTCAGAAAAGAAGCCAGTCCCCTAGTCGAACACCCTCCAGGGCAGCCGAGTCCCAGCATTCTGGAGTACAGTTTGTCTCAAGTCGACTACCTATTAGGGGAGAGACTGAATCCTGCATCTCGTTCCTGCAGTCAGAACCCTACAAAGAGGTCACGGCTGAAACTGAGTCTGTGAGCAGGAGTTCTCTCTCTAAAGAAGAACAGTCTGAGCTGGAGGAGGTTGAGCGTGTGGTTGAGGAGGGAGCGGGGTCTGACTCCAGTACTCCTGCACTTTCCGCAGAGCTGAGGAAACCTATGGAGAGTGTGCAGAAATCTGAACCATCAGACGAAGAGGAAGAAGAAGATGATTATGAGGGAGAGGAGAGGAAGGTTGTGCCTCTGAAGGAGGGTGAGGAAACGTTGGAGAATCATGAGGAGTCTGAGTCTGAGCTTGAGTTTGAAGATAATGACCCCAGCCCAAAAGTGAAAGGAGCAAAATCACAATCTTTCAGCGAGAAAGCCAGGATGGAAGAGGGTGTGGAGCCAAGTTTTGATTTTGGGCAGGAAGAAGCAGGTCTGAGCTCACCGAATGGGGCCAGTGGAGCAGACAAGGCGCCAACATCCAGAAGGCAGGCACTGGCTCCAGGAAACCGGTCTGGACGACGAGTATCAAAACTGGAAGTTAGTGACACCGAAGTGCACTCATATCAGCCTACAAGTCGGACTGTGAGGGAAGGTCAACCGTCGTCAAAGGTCTCGTCCCTCTCCCGACTACACTGCATTCACTTAAAACAATCTTTTTCATTCCCTCTCCTTTACTCAATCTCTTGTGCTCTCTTGCTTCTATCTCCCGTCGAGCTGTATACTCTCACACGGCCCTTTACAGCTGTGCCCATCTCTGCTTCGGGTGTGTACCACTCCCATGTGTCCTGCTGAAAATCCTCCAGCTGTGTCGCTTGGCTGTTTTCCCCTCTGCTTCAACATTCATTTACTGAATGCCTCACTACCAGTGATGTTGCTAGGTACGCGTCCTGCGTCCCTGACGCATTAAAATCTGAAAGGACGCAGTAAACTCAATCTCCATGCGTCCGAGGGACGCACATCACATCAAGGATGCGTGTGACGTTAGCATCTTGCTCACGTCCACAGGACACGCATACAAAGTTTGACCTTCTTTGAAGCGAAGTTAAATTCTCGCCACGTTTTCTTTGCCAAAATCTCTGTGTGAAATGCGTCTCCACAGCGCAGCTACCCTTACATACGGGGTTATTGACCAGTAACGACAATTGGAAATGCCCATTATGCAATGGCAGGTTGTCATAATTTGATCGCACCTGTTTAGTCTGCGGGCTAAACGCAAGGTTATCCGCGTGCAGTTAAATGTGCGATAATCCCATCTCGTGAAATGGTGTTTAAATGTTCGTTTAGCTGTCCGTTTACAACGGCATTTTAATATGCATTAAAATTTTAAACGCATGTTAGTTATACACACTCTAAATGCTTTTGTGAAATCGGCCCATCGTGAACAATAACAACTCGTGTTTAAAATCACAGTAACTAGCAAAAGAAACCTTGCTGTCAGCAGACCAGACAAGCGCCGTTTCAACCCTCTCACCACAAACATATCTGCATCATTGTATTTTTCTCAACAGACTTTCCACTGTGTTAGTTAAGTTTAATTTTTGTGCTATAAGTTTCACAGTGATTGACTCGGTTCATTTGATTTAGTTGATGTTCAGACAAGAAGATTTTGGTGTTATTTTGGTGACAAGTTATTTGTTGACTCTGTCATGAGGAGAATGTTTCGTTTATGTGTTAAATAAACAAAAGAAGTGCTGATTTTATTTTGGTACTACAGACACCATTTTGTTTTCATTTGAATTTTAGTAATTTATTTTGGTGCTTTTTTTGTTGCTACAAAAATGCAATTTTATTTGAATTTTGTATGTCATGCCACTGTGACAGTTGTTCTGCGATAAACTTTTCAGATTTGGAATTTTATTTAATTTCAGATACATTTTGAACATACATGAATATATCCGTTAATTATAACCATATCACACCATACCACCATCAAAGGAGTTTAACGCTACAATTTAAGAAATAGAAGAATATAATAAATGGAAAGAAATTTTTTTTCATTGGGGACCCATTGAATTTCCCAGGGACCCACTCAAATCACCACCTGTGGGTCCCAGGGACTCATTAAATTGAAAACCTATCAACATCACTGCACTACCTTGGTATTAAGTCTCTTCATTCTCTCCCCCTTTTCCATAGTTTTATCTTCGATGTTTTGATTTCAGTTAATCCAAGCTTTAACTGTGAAATACCATTTAACACAAAAACTTGCCTTGAAGTGATGTCCTCAATATGGCGTGTGCTCATGGCAAAACCTTGCCTCTTGTGACATCTAAGATGCACATTATCCATGCCTTGAAATTTTTGACCTCTCCACCTGTGGTTTGTTTATGGTGTATGCCAGGGGTGGCCAACCCTGGTCCTGGGGCCTGTCTCACAAACCTGGATTTCGGCTTAGTGAGGTAACTTCTGGATTAACCTTGGGTTTTCCGGAGCACGAAGTTGGTTTGCTTCTTACGTTGCCGCGGTAACTTATGCTGAACGCAGGATGAGTTCAGGATAAGATCTCAGCGGGTATATAAGACCACCTACTGGCCAATAACCTGCCCATTTCTTGAGAATCCCATTGAGGAAGCCGTACGGAGAAAGCTTGTGTTACCTGACCAAAAAAAATAAATAAATACATGTTACTTAAGCTACTTTCACCATAAAAGGATAATTGTGTTTTAAAAGCAACCCGCTGTTTTAACATTTGGCGCGCTGAAACATACCATATACAAAACCCAAAACCAGTGAAGTTGGCACATTATGTAAATCGTAGATAAAAACAGAATACAATGATTTGCAAATCCTTTTCAACTTATATTTAATTGAATACACTGCAAAGACAAGATGTTTAATGTTCAAACAGAGAAACTTTTTTTTTTTTTTTGCAAATAATCATTAACTTAGAATTTAAAGGCAGCAACACATTGCAAAAAAGTTGGCACAGGGGCCTTTTTACCACTGTGTTACATCGCCTTTCCTTGTAACGACACTCGGTAAACGTTTGGGAACTGAGGGGACCAATATTTGAAGCTTTTCAGGTGGAACTCTTTCCCATTCTTGCTTGATGTACAGCTTAAGTTGTTCAACAGTCCGGGGTCTCCGTTGTCGTATTTTACGCTTCATAATGCGCCACACATTTTCAATGGGAGACAGGTCTGGACTACAGGCAGGCCAGTTTAGTATCCGCAGTCTTTTACAACGGAGCTATGCTGTTTTAACACGTGCAGAATGTGGCTTGGCATTGTCTTGCTGAAATAAGCAGGGGCGTCCATGAAAAAGACGTTGCTTGGATGGCAACATATGTTGCTCCAAAACCTGTATGTACCTTTCAGCATTAATGGTGCCTTCACATATGTGTAAGTTGCCCATGCCTTGGGAACTAATACACCCCCATACCATCACAGATGCTGGCTTTTGAACTTTGCGCCTATAACAGTCCGGATGGTTCTTTTCCTCTTTGGTCCGGAGGACACAACGCCCACAGTTTCCAAAGACAATTTGAAATGTGGACTCGTCAGACCACAAAACACTTTTCCACTTTGCATCAGTCCATCCTAGATGAGCTTGGGCCTAGTGAAGCCGGCGGCGCTTCTGGGTGCTGCTGATAAATGGCTTTCGCTTTGCATTGTGGAGTTTTAACTTGCACTTGCAGATGTAGCGACGAACTGTAGTTACTGACAGTGGTTTTCTGAAGTGTTCCTGAGCCCATGTGGTGATATCCTTTACGCACTGATGTCGGTTTTTGATGCAGTACCGCCTGAGGGATCGAAGGTCACGGGCATTCAATGTTGGTTTTCGGCCTTGTCGCTTACGTGCAGTGATTTCTCCAGATTCTCTGAACCTTTTGGCGATATTACGGACTGCATTTGATGAAATCCCTACATTTCTTGCAATAGCTTGTTGAGGAATGTTGTTTTTAAACTGTTCGACAATCAGCTCACGCATTTTGTTCACTAAGTAGTGACCCTCGCCCCATCCTTGTTTGTGAATGACTGAGCATTTCAGGGAAGCTGCTTTTAAACCCAATCATGGCACTCACCTGTTCTCAATTAGCCCGTTCACCTGTGGGATGTTCCAAATAAGTGTTTGAGGAGCATTCCTCAACTCTCTCAGTCTTTTTTGCCACTTGTGCCTGCTTTTTTGAAACATGTTGCAGGCATCAAATTCCAAATGTGCTAATATTTGCAAAAAATTACCAAGTTTACCTGTTCGAACATTAAGTAACTTGTCTTTGCAGTGTATTCAATTGAATATAGTTTGAAAAGGATTTGCAAATCACTGTATTCTGTTTTTATTTACGATTTACACTACGTGCCAACTTCACTGGTTTTGGGTTTTGTACATATGCCATGCTTTGTGAGCTGCTACCTCCACCAGGGTCTGATGAGACTCCACCTCCGCTATGGGGCGACCCTTATTATAAGATAAGGCCAACTCCTCTGCAGGAGTATACGGTTGTGCAGGAGGACCCCCTCCCGTCTTTTTCTTGTCACATTTTTTCCTGTGAGCTGCACACAATGTCAGATCAGTTCTATTGTGATCGTTCTACAACTAAGAGACTGTTTAAAAGGTAAAGCTTTGTGCATGTTGTAGTATAAACTATTGTAGACAATGTATGTATATTGTTTACATCATATATGTAGCCTGGAAGATATAATAATAAACTTACTGACCACTTTGAACTATGTTCTTGCATTTATTTTTTACTTGCTCCCAAGTCCTTTTGACCCCACTGGGGTTGCAAGTAAAATGAGGTTAAATTGTAAAAAAAAGAATAAAAAGAAAATCGAAACAGGCACGTACATTTGAGACACACACACACAGTGTTGATTTAATATTACAATCCCAGTAACTTAAGCATTGACAAAGTCGGCAGTTTTTTTGACAAGATTCCTTGTGGCTTCTGGCAGCTGCAACAGTTTTGCTTTTTGCCCAAATGATGTCTTTATATTCTTCATACATCCTTAGAATTATTTTTTGCTCCTCCGTCGAGAAATAAGTTGCTCTCTGCGGCTTCTCCATGGTGCGCGATTGGTCAAATGACATTAACAACGCCCCTTTTATGTGCACGAGCACAGCTCTAGGTAGGAAACTCCTGGGTTCCCTAACAAGTTGATAACCGGCTTCGTGAGACCGATAATCAAGACCGCGGATGTCTGGTTAAGTGCAGCTGGGTAGCTGAGGGAAACTCCGGGTAGGTTAATCCAGCTTCGTGAGACAGGTCCCTGGTGAACAGCAGTGTCTGCTGGTTTTTAGTGTTACTCAGCACTTGATTGATGAATTAAAGCAGTTGATTACACGCTTCACTTATCTCACCTGGTGTCTTGGGTTTAAATCGGGTGGAGAAAACCAAACTCTGCTTACCCTCTGGCTCTACAGGACCAGCATTATCCACCCCTGCTCTATAAACTTTTATCTGTACTTCTACTTTGTCTGCATGACAACTATGCTAAATATCCAACCACATTGGCAAATCTTGATTAACATGTAGATTGCTGTCACAACCTGCAAATCTGCTTAATTGGCTCTTGGAGTCTAGTGGGTTGTTCCTGCTAATTGCTTGATTGGCTCATTATTACCAACTTGAACCCGAGACACCAGGTGAGATCAGTTAAATGAGTAATCAGCTACTTTAATCCATCAACCGAGTGCTGAGTAACACCAAAAATTAGCAGACACTGCGGCTCTCCAGGACTGGGGTTGGCCACCCCTGGTGTACACTAATGTCAGCATGGTGTATGTTTACTCCTGAGTTTGTGACATCCCCCTTCCTTATAACTCTCGGTCTTTGTAGAGCTCCTGGAGATGCTGTCCCCTTTTCTTCTTCCTGTCAGTCATGCTCCTCCTGATTGGGGGTGGATTACACCTGTGGCACTATGGAATCCCAGCGTCTGTGTGTGGTGTGTTGGTCCAGCTGGAGTTGGGCTGGCTCCAGGGCCTCAGTGGGGCACAGTTCCCCTGCAATTCAGACTGCAGGTGAGGGCAGAGATGCTGACATCATCAGACTCCAGTGACATCAGGAGTTTAACGTCAGCCTCGTCTGGTGCATTTAACAAATTCACCACCCTCTGCTATCCATCTCCCTCTACCCAGCTTTACGCTGTTGGAAAGTCTTCCTGAGGGTCTTGCGTTCAAAGATGGATCCCCTGTCCTGCCGTCCATCTCGCAGGCTTGGACCCAGCTGCTCAGCCAAGCTGGCAGCACAGTCAGCATCGCAGCTTTCTACATAACCCTCCGTGCCGCCGACCTGGGGCTGACTGATCCGAGTGACGTGCAGGTGACTGAACACGCAAAAGGAACCAGCTGATCTGCTCCTTCTTTATTCTTCTAGTTTACTAATAATGGCCACAAGTTTGTTGAGCAGTTGGCTCTTTTCGTCTAGTGTGTGGTCTGTAAGGCTGTCAGTTTTGCTTAGAATATGAATTTGAATATTTTTCTTGCTGATTTAGAAAAGATCAAACAACGTTCAATTTTTCAAAACTTTGTAATGTGGGGAAGAAGGGGATGTAGTACTGCACACAAGTTTTGTGACTAGGGAAGGACCAATACAGACAGATGCACTTTTTGCAAAATTTGTTGAATAAAATCAATATACAAACTTAACATTTATTAGACACAGGAATGTAAAGCTGCGTTCCATTTGTACTCGGAAGTCGGAATTTCAGAGTTCCGAGTCGGAAATTTCAACTGGAACTCCCCACCCCGAGGTCGGATTTCCGACTCGGAAAGTTGGAGAATCTTCACTACCTCCTAGTTAACATTCGAAGATGGCTGCCTCAGGTGTAAACAATAATTAGAAGCTCCTATAATATTCTGTTTATTACTTCTGACTCGTGTTTGTCGCACTAAATCAGCCATATACATTGTTCAACGTGTATATTTATGGAAATCCACTGTGTTTGAAGGTTGTAGAAGGACCGCATATTTGTCCAGAAGTTGCAAATGCAAGAATAGCTTTAGTAGACGTGAGCATGTTGTTTTACTACTCTTCTTCCCGGTTTATGGCGGTTGGCAACTTTTTTCCGACTTTGTAACCGGAATTCTGAGAACTCAGCTGTGACGTCATTCCCAGCTCCGACTTCCAAGGTAAATGGAATGCAGCATTAAAATTACAGGCGTCTGTCCTTGAATGTGATCATGGATTCATTTAATCACAACCCAACAAAAACGGACAGGTGCTCACAGAATGAATGAAAGTCAATTCAGTTTTAGTTCACTATTTTATTTAGAAAAGTACAAAATAATAAACTTCGCTTTCTCCCATGGTATACTTGCTTTAATCGTCGGAGCAATCGAATACAACCCCAAAAGCATTTGAATATCACAGAAGCCAGCTAATGCTAATCTTAACTTACTGGTACGATTGTTGATCACTGACTGGAAAACGCTGTTGTGCTCATTTTTAGCTCGCCGGGACGAGTAACGTCCGGAGAGCTATTGTCGTACCCCCGGCGTCCACGTCCGTCCGCGTGCAGAAAAACTTTTAACCTTGCCCCGGCGAGCTTTGTTGTCTTTCTGACAACTCTTGTTTTCCATCCAGTTATATTAAGCATCTTTGGTTTTGACATTGCCCTTTGTGGAATTCCGCAGATACATATAAAGTACAGAAGCAAGTATAAACATAGACTGTATAAAAAGATTGATGAAGCAACCGTGATGTCACCCATAGGTTTCAGCATACCATTTAGGAAGCCTCGACTTTGGCAATTTGAACAGCGCCCTTATTGTCATTTTGAAACCGTATGTGATTCCTATTGGACGAGAGAATGAATCGATGATCCATGGAAGACCGAGCAGTGGACCAATGGGTGGATCTTACCATGTCTGACGAGGACCAGGGGATAGCCACGCCCCTAAGCATATCTGGCTTTATCCTTTATTCTTGTCTATTTGGGACCATATTTTACAAAAATGAACATCATGATATATTGAAGGAGACTTGAAACTTGTGATAGATACCATAAAATGATGTGGAAAATCATGATTGAAATAATAAATCAGGCGTGAAAGTAGGGTCTTTTTCTCATAGACTTCTATAGCATTGAACTTCTTTCTGCAACCACCGACTTCGCCATCTGCTGGCCATTAAATATAATGCAATTTTAAGAGATTGGCATTGGCTTCACTTCAGATCTGGGTGCTGCATCCACCTTTTCATACATTCTGTAAGTATAAACAGAACGCAGCCTATGCGTGCACCAATCCCTTGGCTTGCAAGGATAAAAGCAAGTAAATCCAGCTTTAATTAGATAACATTACTTTTAAACATTGAATTGACATTTTTGAGTTGGAATGCACATTTTAAAGTTTGAATGTTGTTGTCAATTTGAATTCTAACAATTGTTTGGCAGCCTTAGTGGTCCATCTGGTGGTCTTCTACATTGTGCAATGATGCTTGTATCTGACTGCACCTTGGATGACCTTACATTTTGTGCTTTTTTTCAGGGTCAGCAAGTGTTTGATCAGTTAATGAAGCTGCAGTCACGAGGAGTTAAACTCCAGATCGCTGTGAATGACCCTCAGACCAGCCTCCAGGATACTAATGAACTCAATGAAACGGGTACTGCAATGGAAGCATTCGCCACTGTAATTTTCATAGGCTGGTAATTTGGGCAGCAGTGAAAATTTGCTATCTTTTTTTGTGTATAAACAAATTTATGGGAACAAGTTTTGAAATTATCGTCATATTCTATGCTCTGTAGAGGAGGGGTGTAACAATGTTGAATCGTGACTTATTTTAAAGCGTAATAAGACCAACTGCTGCCATGGGTCCTGAAGGCAAACTTGCGTCTTGCATTTTTCCTGAATCATACCTTCATTGAAGCCATCTTAAACAGCAGCCAAATGTCAGGCGCCAGGTGAGATGCATACATGGAGGAAACTGTTGAGAAGTTAGCTAATCACCAGTGAGTTTGCACGTTTTGTCTCTTTTGAACTCATCATTAACTCTCACCTGTACCCATGTATTTTGCCTTAATGACTAGCTCTCAGTTTACCGACCGATCAAATCCACTGTGTAAACTATGGCATATAATGATTAAGTAGTGATATGGTGAAGTGGATACCAACCTAACTAGGGTATGATGTGAGAATTTAAGTGTTGTGGCATTTATTAAAATTTTGCGATTTATTTTAAGATGGCCGCTGATTTAGTTTAGAGCTTTTTACATTTATTGCAGTAAATATTTTGGATGTAATGAACTGCAAAAATGGCCAAATGCGCCTGAAGCTATGCAAACTCATTTATACAAATCTGTGCAAAATCATGACCATTTAAAGTCCAGAAAGCAACCAAGAGTAATGCTGTCCAAATGTTAGTTTGCCAGCCTATCACTTAGTTCTTGTATTTGATTGAGTCTTTTTTTTTTTTTTTTTGCTAATCAAGCCAAGAAAATATGAAATGGTTGAGGAATCATTGGTTGAAACGTGAACATTATGCCTGCTTTAGTGTTTTTCCTCTGATCATGATGTCACTGATGGGCTCTGATATCTGAAGTTTTTCTATGAAGCATTTTTTTCTTGACCTTTGATGTTTGGTTGCTGTTTTTCTAAAGACAGCATCAGTAATGAAGGTATTATTCAAGATGAGTATAACTGTATGCCCCATAGAAGCAGTCATATTATGCTTCAAAAATCATCCCAATGCAGCATTTCACAACCCTACTGTTGAAGCTTTTGCCATCAATTTGGCTTATTACAGAAATTGAACCAATTTTATTAGTAGGATTTAGAGTCCGATTCATTATTCAGGGCTTGGGAAGTTAGTTTTATTGCTTCTTAATGTTATGCTAGTTTTGTCGCTTCTTAATAGTCCACACTGCTTTAACGTGATGAAAAGCATACTATCATTTTGTATACTTATAAAGTATACAGTATAGTAGCAGGAATGACATGTTAACTTGTTCTAAATTCTTTTTATGCATTTTGGGAGAATCAAGATTTTTGGGGAAAAAATGACATGACAGCAGAAACTGTATATGTGAAAGGAGCTGACTTTGGAAGTGCTGGCACTGAGCTGCCTTCAGTCTCTCTTGCCCTCTCAGCTCTCTTCTGTGTGTCTTTCAGGTGCAGAGGTTCGCAAAGTAAATCTCCAGTCTGTGACTGGGGGCATCATTCACACCAAGCTGTGGGTGGTGGACAGTGAGCATGTTTATGTGGGAAGCGCTAACATGGACTGGCGCTCCCTCTCACAGGTACTTGTTACCATACCATTGGGCTCAGCCAATAGAGGACCTCACAGGTCTTGGGAAAACTTCATTAGTTTCCTCAACTTTAAAATCATTTTTGACTTTTTATTGAGATTAATGCCTCCTGATCCTGGGCTTTCTGCTTCTCCAGGTGAAAGAGGTGGGAGTGTCAGTGGGAAACTGCAGTTGCTTGGCCCAGGATGTGTCGCGAGTGTTTGAGGTATACTCGTACATAGGCTCCTCTGAAGGGGGCTCCTTGCCTCCGTATTGGCCAGCTCGCTACTCTGCTCTCTCCAGCTCAGAGCGTCCCCTGAACTTGAAGCTCAACGGTGTTCCTGCCAAGGTCTACCTATCAGTGAGTAGCATTACAGTCTCACTCGTTTTACAGAATTAAGTTGCTTGTTCGCTGTTTGTCCCCTTCCCCCCCAATGTACTGTTTGGATCATTGTATAGTTTTAATGAGCCTGCAGTACCAGTGTGATCAAAGCTATAGTTGGCAATCCTGTTCAGAAACACTTTTTGTTATACTGGGAGAGTAGTCAATACATTATGTCTTCAGAAAAAGGAGCAAAAAGAATCAGACCTCTTTGGCAGCTGCAGGACTGTAAAAGCTCTAACCAATCCCTGCCTTTCGGTCTGAGTGAAAAGGACCAATCAGATGCCTTCATGTCTTATCCAGCCCACACCCCCCTCTGTCCCTCCCTCCTCTCTGCTTGCACACTCATCACGTTTCACCATTGATGGAAATATTAAGCATACTACTCAGCAGAAATAACAAGATAGCTGGAGAATAAGTTCATAAGGATACAGTGGCAAAGAAAATGCAGCCAAAAATACGTCCAGCGTTACCAGAAGAAGAAAGCTGCAGGTTTTAATGCCGATGGCTATTTGTTATTGGAAAACGTGTTCATTAAACAAAATTATTGGCACACATTTTAACTTAAAATGGAGAACTGGCGACACCTGATTGTCCTTAGGATTTTTGGAGTTTATGTAAAGTCATTTTACATAGGCGTAGCGGCTTTTATTTCGCCGTGGCGGTGCGCCAGTGGGAAATATTTTTGTAATAAACGGAGTATTAGTCCCAGTCCTTCAGCTGAAGTTGTACAGGTACGCTTTAATTTTGCGAAAGCAATGACTCTATTAACAGTTGTGAGAAAACGAGCTGGTAGTGTCTGAAAGCGTTTCTTCCCTGTGCCTATGAGTGCACTATATAGTCAGCTACATAGCGAGTCCCTTTTTAGTGAGTAGGAAATAGTGAATGAGTGAGTGATTTCGGGCACAGGCCTGGATTTCCAGTGGCAAGGCCCAGAATGAGCAAGCTGAGGCAGCGGCCAGTGTGAGAGGAAAAGATAAGTATGAGAAAAATAGTACAAGGTTGGTAACTGTGGAATTCATATGGGTCTGAACAACGTGGTGGAGACAGCGCCCGGGCGGGGAAGGGGGGGTGTGAGTTAAAGCTGAAGTCGGTAAGATTTTTTTGGTCGTATTTACTGAAACTGTCACTATGCTTACACATGCAAATATGAATCAGGTGATTTTAGAAATGAATCCATGACTTTATCTCCACCCACAGCCTGTAATGCAGTCTGTGATGCAGATGTGCACGAAAAATGGAGGGAGGGACTAGTTTGGATCTCGGCGCAAATAGGGGAGGGGCTTGAAAGTTGTACTCGTTCAAAAATCTAAGTCCTCTTGGTCGAGCAGTCTTACCGACTTCAGCTTTAACTTCATATTGATCTAAATGCATTCAAATTTAAGTTTGGTCTCGGTGTCGGGTGACACGTTGGAATTTGCCCTTTTAAATTTCGCTACTTGAAAAATACTCACTCCATGTCTCGCCAGATTTTTTTTTTTTTGTCATAGCAGGAAACACTCTTGTTTGGTCTCATCTTGTTTGCGCATCTGGGTGCGACCCATTTCTCTCTCTCTCTCTCTCCATGTCACCAGAGTGCTCCCCCCCAGCTGTCCGGACAGGGACGCACCAGCGATCTGTCTGCCATCCTGTCCGTCATCTCCGATGCCCACAAATTTATCTTCATCTCCGTTATGGACTACGAGCCCTTTTCAGACTTTACAAAGCCACCAAGGTCAAATTCAGCTTTTTTTACCAGTGTGTTTTTTGTGTAAAGTTTTGCGTAGAGGAAGTTTTCTGCAGTCATGAAGTTTCACTTTTTTTTTGCCTGCATTAGTGCCTGGGTTTTACATTATTAATCTCCGGTGAAATTTTAATCGTTTTCTGTGTGTCCCTCCCTGCTGTGGACTCGTAGGTTCTGGCCTGTGATTGACTCTGCCTTGAGAGAGGCTGCGTGTGCCAGGGGAGTGCAGGTGAACCTGCTGGTCAGCTGCTGGCCACACTCACGAGCCTCCATGTTCATCTTCCTCCAGTCTCTCCTCATTCTCAGCAAGCCACCACTGAGCTGCAGCGTACAAGTGGTACGTTTCCTGCTCCTCGCACTCCTCCTAAATGTTTGCTTTCTTTTTTGTTGGACTGTTGAGTCATCACCATATGTGCCCTTTGAGGCTTTGTCATGGTGTCATTTTTTAAAATCTTTTTTTTAAACCTTGTGCAACAGTGAAGTGTAAATAACCAAAATGAAGATCTAGGTGATAAAATTATTGCAATTTATATTTGGATAGATCTTATTCTTGGTATAAAAATGAGAAATGTCTGATTGTGTGTCCTGCGATAGCTGCTAGGATTGACAACAGTGAGTATGAATGACATCCCTGAAGTCAAAATTGGGACTAGTTCGTTTGTATTGCGCGCGCACAGACTGAATAAAAAGATGGACGAAGCAACTGTGACGTCACGCATTGGTTTCAGCACACCATTCAGAAAGCCTCCAGGGTTCTGCCCAGGATGCTAGGAGTGCTGGTCGGCAAATTTCTGCTGTGCCGGTTCCATTTTGTTGGGGGGGGGAGAGATGCGTTTTCTTTTGTTCAGCAGAGGGCATGGCAGTAATGTTGCAAACTCAATCGCACGTCTTCCAGTACTTCCGAATTTCTCTTTTTTTTTTTACCAGGCGGCACACCCTTCTTAAGTTAAACGTGCACCATGCAAGTTTGCTTACTTTCACTTCTGTTGATTCAAACTCAAAACACAGGTAGCCTGCCCCTCCCTCCCATAGTTCCCTCCTTCCCATGCTTCCATAACTGTCAACTCTTGTTGGTGATTGGCCGGGACGGTTTATTATGTTATGGGGCACAGCCTGTGCCCCTTGTGTTTATTTGCAGTTTGTGATGCCTGCGCTGTCTCCAGAGCCCTGGTTTTTTTTGATTTGTTTTTTTTTTTTTTTACAGTGAATTTAAGGGCAGGCAGCTAGTGGATCATGGAGAGATGTCAGCAAATTGAGACAAAAATATAATCGCGCAGAAAGTAAAAAAACTTGCATAGTGCACCTTTAAGTGAGAGTAGCCACAAATAATTTTATGGAATTGTTCGGAAAAAAATGGTAAAATAAAAAGTTGACGCACTAGACTAGTCAAACGCGGCTGGAGAGCGCAGTGGTGTAATTATCTCGGGTTTACAGTATGATATACTTACTATACATCTCGGGTACAAAGTAAACATGCAAAGACCTCGATCACAATCATTTATGCAGGCTATTGTGACTTGCTTTCACGTAAATTGAGATAATGGTGTTCAAAAGCCATGAGGAAAATAATTTCTTCATTGACGTTACGCAGAGGAGAATGGTTTGTATTTTTTTAATCGCTTTGAATACACATCTATTTATCAAAGTCAAAATATGCTTTGGTTATTAAGACATAGCCTAGTGTTCTCTTTCTTGGGTTAGGAAGAATGCTGCCGTCATTAAGCTTGGACTGGATAACATGAAACTTGATCATTTTGTTCATTCCAATTCATGAAACATCGCGCTTAAAGAATACCGTTCATGTATACCAAAGTGAAGGATATATAGCCAACATTGATACGATATCATTTAACATATCTGTGCACGTTGGAAGCTTACTTTTTCAATTGAGCTGTTTATTATGCATAATTACACAGAAAAGGCAGCCTATATAATACATAAGTTAAAGACATTCATTCATCTCGAACAAATATAGTTACGTTGTCGAATTTACCTTTTTGAACTCAAGGAGCTTCAAAACGGACCATTTAAATTTAAAATGGGAATTTCATTTCATTTTTCTGATTAAATGTGTTTGCGAATGGGAGGGAGGACATGTCTTGCGATATGCCCCAGGGCAGTGAACACTATTGGCGCCTCCTTTCGTAATCGTTCTGGAAAATAAAAAGCAGATAAAGAGGATGGCCACGGAATTCTTTCCATGTTGACAATATTTTATTAGACACTCGGACTAGTTTGAAGACAAGTTCACGAGTCCGCCTTAATTTTTACTCTTGTGAGTACTTGTGGATTACCACAAATTTTGAACCCTGAACCAATCTTGTAAGTGCAACACTGAATCTCACCTTAAAAATTTGTCAATTGGGCCCTGATTCTTCCGGTTGTCCATCTCTCCGCTAACCGTCTGCACGTCCGTTACACTCGTGTTAAAGCATAATACGTGTACAATGGGCGGATTGCCATGACGATCCCTGCAGACAATTTCCGCGAATAGGCTGTCATGGAGCGGGTTGAAAAAGAAAGTTCGCTATTCTGACAGTAACATAAGGTCGGTGGATTCCGAGTGCTGGTTGGAGTATTCTGAGTGCTGGTCGGCGCCGACCAGCATCGGCAGAACCCTGAGCCTTGGTTATGGCAGTTTGAACAGCGCCATTTTGTCATTTTGAAACCGGATGTGATTCCTATTGGACAAGAGCGTGAATTGAAGATTCAGGGACGATGCATAGCGGATGTATGGGTGGATCTGACCATATCTGACGAGGTTCAGAGGAAAGCCATGCCCCAAAAGCATATTATCCTTTATTCTAGTCTGTTTGAGACCATAATTTACAAAATTGAACATCATGATATATCGAAGGAGATTTGAAACTTCTGATAGATACCATAAAATAATCTGGTAAATCATTATTGTATCCCCCGAACGAAGGTCGGAGGATACTATGGATTTAGCCTCATCACGCATTCGCCGTCCGCAGAGATTTTCTTTTGAACGCTCTACAGCCCACATAAGTGCACCGATTCTTCTCAAATTTTGCAGGGACATGTATTATGGTAAGTTCACAACACCTATTGATTTTGGGTGCTCTGGGACCATCTAGGCCCAACTGGGGGGCCCTCGGGGGATACATGTGCTCAGTTGCCGGGTGCTGTAGTTGAAATAATAAATCAGGTGGGAAAGAAGGGCCATTTTCTCGTAGACTTCTATAGCACTGAATTCTTTCTGCAACCACAGACGTGGCCATCTGCTGGCAATTAAATACAATGCAGTTTTGAGAGATTTCCACATTGGCCTCACTTCTCAGACCCAGATGTTGCGTCCATCTTTTTATACAGTCTATGATTGCCCATAGTGCCATTCTGGGATTATTTATTTTATGTATTTTTTTTAATTGATAAAAAAACAAACAAAAAAAAGACACAGTGGCTTGTTCTGGTTTTTCGGTTTACTTACTTTGTTATTTTTAGCTTCATTGTTTGTTTGTTTGTTTTTTATGGATTCTGCAAGATATCATGTGGTAAATATTTTCTGCAGCTAAGTCACTTCAAATCATGGCAATATAACCATTCAAACCAAAGATGGTCAATCTTACAACACAGACAAGGAAAAAGGAAATGGGGAAATGACAAGGAAATGATTGTGACAGAAACTATTTGTTCTTTATACATTTCGTTATTTCATTATTTGAGACGGATCACCATCAAGCAAACGAGTTCTAGCTGTTTCTACAAGTAGCCTGCAAGCCAGCTATCTTGCTAAATATGACTTGGGTTGTGTCTAACATATTTCCAATAAAAATATTAATTGTGGTCAAATTTTTGACATATCATATCAGCCTACTGAAATATGTTGCTGGTTTTCTATATAATATAGCGTCCTTCCTAGAATAAACCCGATTCATTTATGTTAATTGGCACGTTAAGCCAACGTTCAGACACAAGCTTTGTTTTACATATGGACTGATTTGCTTAGGTTTTAGTTCCTTGTTGAGTAGGAAGACTTGTGAAATTTGTTTCGCAGAAAGTGTTTGAGGTGAGTTCCACTGCAGAGCAGCTGAAGATCCCCTTTGCAAGAGTGAACCACGCGAAGTACATGGTGACCGACAGAGTTGCCTATATAGGTAATTAATGCATTTAATCTCTACTGTTTGGAATAATGTTAGATGCATCAAATCTCCTTGTCTTTTTCTTCTTTCATTTTTTTTTTTAAGTAAGCCCGTCTCTGGTTAATATTTGTCTGTTTACTCTTAATGATGGGCCTCTAAGATTTATCCTTTCCCCTCTTTGGAATATAATTTTCCTCTTTGTACATGCAGTAAGGCTTTGTTTTATGTCATCTTCATATTGATGTTGTCAGTACTGTACAGTACGGAGTGTTGGACTGATTTTCCTCATATTCTTTATGTTTCTCTTTGCATTTTAACTGCTTGAAATTTGGCATGTACAGAAGAACACATGTTTAAGTCTTTCTTATTTACCTCCTAAATCCTGAGTCACGCGCGTTTCGTGCTGTGCTGATCATCTGTCTTCCCCGTGCCGTATGTTTTCTGCAGGAACATCAAACTGGTCTGAAAATTACTTCACCCAGACTGCTGGTGTGGGTCTGGTAGTGAATCAAACGGGGATTGAGGTGTGGAAGGACCAGCAAACTGTACAGAGCCAGATGCAAGAGGTTTTCCTGAGGGACTGGGAATCGAAGTATGCCCAAGTGCTGTCATCGGAACATGTGCATCGGTGTCATAAACAGCAATAGATGAAACTGAGTCTGTGTTGGGGTACACAAAATGAACATACATTTGGCTTGCTTTTGTATTATCCATGGATATGCAGTACTTTGCAAAAGTCTTTGACACCCTACATTTTTACAACATTTAAATCTGGTTTTAACTATTTAGCACGATCATGCCAAATATTGGTTTAATTTTGTTCTGAATCCGTTAAAAACTAAATCAAACCAATATTTGATGTGACTACGCTTTGCCTAAAATTTGGGACGCGGTCTTTGTTGTGCTTTAGTTTTATAAGATAATTGGGTTTTTGCTTGTTCCAGGTAGAGTGGAAAACTTACCTCCGTTCTTCTGCAGACTGACTATCTCACGTGTCTATCCCTCCAAGAAATTGCAGACAGCCATGATGATGACATCAGGGCTCTGTCAAGACTATATTATCTGTATTAACCGTGTTTAGTGAAATCCAAACATCTATTTATTAAGTTATTTTTAAATTGGCGTTTTGAATTTCAGATTTACTGTTTAACTTCAGCAATGCCACAGTGGAAAACGAAAAATAGACATCTAAATCCAGATTTAAAGTTTAAGAATTGTAGGGACCTTAAAACTTTTGCACAGAACTGTAGATGCTTCTGGAGCAGGGTTATTTTTTTCCCTAACTGTGGTTTACTTGATCATTGCTTTTGTGTGTACTGGCTCAGCTTTGATACTTGCACACTATTGACTCAAGGCCAAAGCACCCTGGTGGTTTCAATGAAGTTTACTCTGTGCTGTCTGATTTGTTGATTTTACTTCAGTTCTATGATATCTGCCTGTCAGAATACCATTTCTTTCCATCGCGGCATTTCATGTCATTCATTTAGTGCCTCCGGTAAGGATGATATGTTTTTGCCGGTGTTTGTCTGTTACTGTCTGTTGCAACTTCACTCAAAAAGTTGATCAGATTTCGATGGATTTTTTGTATTTTTTGGAGGGATAGGGTGTAGCCGAGGAACAATCCATTAGACTTTGGTGGTGGTCTGGATCACCATTCAGATCCGGGAATTTCTAAAGGGATTCTTTACCATTTCTGGATGGGGGCAAATTTAAAGCAGGGACTTTGGCTGCCTTGGCAGAGATTTACACTCTCTGTGCTGTCTAGATTTAGACGAGATTGTACATATTTTCTTTCTTTGAATTCTTGCTGTCATGGCGTGGTCATGAAATTAAAAGATTTTTATAGATATTTCCTGTGTCCAGTGCTCAGTGTCATTCTTCACCTTGTCCAATAAGAATTATTATTTTTTTCCATCTGTAAAAGTGGTACTAGATCATACACAGTAATATTTATGAAAGAAAAATTTCCACGTGAAGTACAGGAGGATGCATGTGCCACCATACAACAAATATGACACGTCTACCAGCAGGCTGTGCTATTATCAAGGTAAACGCGTTTTGGCCTGTAAGTTCCAAATTCTTCATCGCACATTCAGAAAACTGAGGGAATGCTTCCATTCAAGTTAAGCTGAATTTTGTGATGGAGGCCCTGGCTATTCGCACCTTTAAACCTACTTTTTCAAACTCCTCTGAGGCTGTAAATCTTTGGACCCTCATGAATGAATGAATCAAAAATGAATTTTGATTGATCAAAAAATGCAGAATGAAGGAAGCAACGTCCACTAGGTTACAATCAAAATGGCACACATCTTGGCTAAAGTTTCTTTCTTTTCTGCAGAACCTGATATCTGTCATGTACAGGCCATGAGATTCAACTAAGCGCAACAAATTTGTTCCAAACTCTCCCATAGGTGGCGCTATAAAAACAACAAATGGTTATAGCTCTTTACCATTTGTTGAGTCAACTAGAAAATCTGCATGCTTCATGGTGGTCAAACTTCCCATGGATTGCAATAAAAACAAGGTGATAGCTAAAACAAGATGGCTGATTTTAGCCAATCTAGTGGCCATTATTATGAAAGAGTTGCCCGTTAAGGTGTAGACGAAGAATGCAGCGGGGGAAGGGCCTGCAGGCCAACACCATGATACACTCCATCTACAGTGGGTAACTCCCCCTACCCACTGCAAGCCTTCGTACTCTTTCATAATAATGGCCACTAGGTCACATGATCACAACCATCCAATATGCGCACTCATCCTGCTTTAAGCTGAGAATCTAACACATCATTTGTCACTGGCTCCGGGCGAGCCACGTGATTCCTAATCTTATATCACACTGACATACCACACACAAGCATGAAAGCCCTTCGGCACAACGGTATACCCTTTTTTTGGGAGTATTTTCTGCCATGATCATCGCGGATTGTTTGCTGTTTACACGTGGTTTCCACCATTCCGTCTGATGCTGGCGACGCATTTGTAAGCTCGGCGCTGATTGGTCCTCAGTCGTAGTCGACTTGCGGGAGCCACCTAGTGGCCATTATTATGAAAGAGTACGAAGGCTTGCAGTGGGTAGGGGGAGTTACCCACTGCAGATGGACTATACTTCACACCAACATGAAGCTCTTCTCTGAGCTGCTAAAGTCAAAGCTTGGATCAGACCTGAGGGCCTGCAGGTCAGATTGTGTAGACTCCGAGCTGCAAGGTGTGACTTACTCAGGGGGCTTGAACCCCGTTCATACCTGCCTGCAGACCTAATTCTTATTGGGGCCCGAGCACCAAGTGGTGCGAGGACCCTATTGTAATTGCATGAATTCTTCTTCTTTCTTATTATTTTTACGACAAAAGTAAATTGCTTATTTGAGGGCTTTAACATACTCAAAAACTCACCATTTTTCTGTGCGAGGCAGTCCCTGTGCAAATTTATGTGTGATATGGCTTTTGTCATGGGGCAGACCAAAATGGCTCGGCCACGCCCCTTAAACAGCAGCCCCCAAGGCCCGTTACACAAATTTGCACGAAAATCGCTTCACATATGTATCACACCCAGAATTGATTTGTGTGAGCTTGACGATCTTGAGATCAAAATTTATTAAAAGATTTTGCCCTCTCCGGAAGGTCGAATTTTCATGTCTTGCCATAAAACACGAATTTGCTGTAACTTTGGGGAAAATGGTCCGATCTGTACCAAACTACACATGATGGATAATAGTCCTGCCCTGAACATGTCTACGTGCATAAATTTAACAATTGTCGTAGCGCCCCCTGCTGGCGGCAGGAAATGCCATGTTTCAGACTTTGATGTGCTGCCCTCAGCACATTGACCGTATATCCAACTCAAAATTGGTCAGAAAAGCCTTAAGACATTGGTCATGCTATCTTGTGAAGACTGTGATGTCTCGTCAAACGCTGACGCCGAAGGTTTCGCCAAAACACAGGAAGTGGCTGTAACTTCATTTCACTTTGTCATATCTTCCTGAAACTTTTCAAGTTTGTTACTGGTCCCGCCCTGAGGATAAAATAAAAATTTTGTAAGAGGGCGTGGTCAAACAGTTCGGCCATTCCTTTTAAACAGCAGGCCCCGCTGCCCGTTTCACCTTCATGCACAAAAATCGGTGCACTCATGTATCACACCCAAACGCACAAAATTCACCAAAGCCTTAGCCTAAACCTGACAGGAAGTCAACCATTTTTAATTAAGTGGCCATTTTGGTGCTTTGCACGCTTTGTATTTTATCAAACTCCTCCCACAGGATTTTTCAGATCGACTTAAAACTCGGTGTGTGTCATCCAGACTACTTTCTGACCAAAAGTTATTAAAAGATCCAGTCAGTATTGAACAGTGTGGCTGTGGTGTGGCGTCTAATTTTCTGTATTCGCCAGGAAAGGAGAAGGTGTTGTAGCTTTAATGTATATTGTCCAATCTGCCCCAAACTTCACGTTTGATAAGAGTCCCGCCCTGAACACGTCTACATGACAATATCCTGTCATAGTCATAGTGCCCCCCGGTGGTACAAGGAATTGACCTTTTTTGACTCTACATAGATCCAACATAGTGAAGCCCACAAACTTTATTCCACTTCTAAGACATGCAGAATAACTTGGTGAAGCTTCATCATGAACACTGGGAAGCTATGAGCAATGGCGTCTGTCTGCCATTGTGGCGACTATCGATCCATCACCATCAAATTATGTTTGGCTTTCTCATGGCTTTACCGAAGTCATAACCTCATGAAAATTGATACACACATCACGAATAGTGAGCACCTACATATGATAGGGGTGTTGCCCATGGGTGGGGCAAAATGGCTCCATAGTGCCCCCTAGAAAATTTCAACAAAGCAGCCATCCCAGCTTCTTTAACCAAGTTGCCACTATCCAATTGTTTTTAATGCACAGCTGCACCCGTCAGGATCTCGCCACCTCCCCCAACGTGCACAAGGGTGCGAGGGCCCATTCATCACTGTTTGCAGCTTTAATTATTTTCATTATCCATCCATCTGTTCTCTATTTCGCTTCTTCCTGACTAGGGTCACAGGGGAGCTGGAGCCTATCCAGCTGACTCTGGGCAAAAGACAGGGACCCACCCTGGACAGCTCGCCAATCCATCGCGGGGCACACACACCATTCACTCTCACACTCATACCAGTGGCAACTTAACATCCCCAGTTAGCCTGACATGCATGTCTTTGGACAACCTGAGTACCCGGAGGAAACCCATGCCCAGAGTTTGGACTGGATATGGATACGAAAAAGCAGGAAGAACAGCCAAAGTCAGAAGAAGATGGAAGTCTATCATTTCCTCCAACTCCGCAGTGCAGGAAAAAACATGAAGGAGAAGAAGAAGAATCATAAAAAGCATAAATAAAAATAATAGAAAGCATTTGTGTGATTAATGATGATATTTATGATAATTTATTTATGATGTGATCTTATTCTTAAGACATTATAATGTTAATTTGCAATTGCTGGCAATTCCCTCCACCGTTGTACTCGCGCAGTTTTATTGTGAGGCCTAATGTACTTTAAATTGCTTAAAAGCAGAGGTTCCGAAATGCAACTGTAAGTGAGCTTATTTGATTTACGGGCCATTTCGGAAAGGGATACAGGAGATTATCGCCCGGAAAAACTATCGCTATTATTATTATTATTATTATTATTAACGGTACCAATCAGCTATGCAAAATGCCAATTTTGGTTCAAAATTTTAGTTTTTAGGTAAGAATATAAAGTGTTCCTTCAAATAATCTGTGATATGGAATCGTGTTCGGAAGGAAACATTCATCATGAACATTGAACAACACTGTGTGGTAACTTTCAATGATGGCCAACGAGGAATTGCCCACATTCTTATGAAACTTGGCACGAAGGCAGTGGCTCACTCTGAAAGGCTATCACGAAATTGACAGAAAATGTGCGAAACATAGTGGAAAATGCACACTAGAACTTGAAAAAAGAAACAAATAGATGCTTGACAAGCATGTAAAACTAGGGAAGAAACAGATTGAAGAAGAGTCAGTTACTTATGAGGCTGGTGCCTTTTAAGGAGGTAAGAAAAAATATCCTAAAAACAATAAAAACAAAATACTAAATGTATTCCTCCTGAGAACATTACTGTCAAACTTTGATCACATCATCACAGCCAAACTAAAATCTGGTTTTTCTAAAAATACAGATTTCTCAGCAACTGTACATCCAATTAATTTCATATTTGGCAGTTTTCTTGATGATCTATGTCTGTCCAGAGCTCTTTTTGCAATATGTTCCTCTGAATATGAGTAAATCAAAATATGCGTATTTAATTAGCTATTTCCCGCCAAAATTGATTTAGGGGGGTCAAAATCAATACTAGAACATATAAACCTGGGGGGAAAAGCTCTGTAGTGGCATTAGAAATGTTTTTTTTTCTTCACATTACAACTGAAATTATAGCCTAAAATTGTTTAGCTATCTCACTGTTTCTCTGAGTATCTATATATTCATTAAAACAGCTGCTGCCATGGCGACCACTAATGTAATGCTACAGAACCTCAGAGTTTTAAGTTGCAATTTCCAAAAGAATTAATTTAATTTAATTTAATAATAATTCTTAATTTAAAATAATAATTCTTAGTTTAAAAAGCGAATATCTTGGAAAAAAAGTTTTCTTAACTATGAGATCCCTTCAGTATCCAGTGTTTGTGTGGTCACTCGCCATTTCACGCTACGGTCCTCCCGACGAAACTCTCCCACAGATTTATCCATCCAGTATCAATCGGCCTCAAAGTACCATGAACCATTTCTCTACCCTGTGCGCTTGTGTAGCCATTGCGTTAGAGGCGGGGCCTACTGAAACTCATCGCAGGCGGCGTGGTATCGCGGAAATAACAAGATATGTTTTATCATGTAAGTTGTTTTATGAATGGCACATTAAAGAAAGTGGTACTCTGTACCACTGCTAATATTTCGTTTTTCGGGCGTATCAAGAACCGATTAATACGTTAGCAGTTGCTTTGCAGTTATCCCGAAAACCAAAAAAAAATACTTGCTAACGTTATTTACGGTAGTCTGGCTATTGTTGCTAACTGTTAGCTTATTAACGATTAAATCTAGCATTTATTTCAGCCTGTGTAAGTTGGTTAGCTTGCTAACGTTATTTATGAATTTGATGTGGTAGATAATATTAGTAAATAGTTGGCTGTAAATATTCATATTTTGCTTTCATGTAACTGTTAGTTGTGGAATCACGCACACTGACATCATTTAGCCTCGAAGCGTGCTTAAGAAGGTGAAGTCTTGCTGCATTAACTCACTAACATTGCTGTTGAATCAGTGGAGGCATGATTTTCATCAGTTTTAAGGGAAGTTTGTGGCGATATTAGCTAGCTTGGAAGCTTTGTTTACGCTCGTTTCGTGTTAATCTAGAGAAGTCTGGCGTTATCAAAGGATGGAGCTACCAACATAACTTAAGTGGTTTGGATGTTGTGTCACTTATTAAAAATATATTAAAATATTAATATTAAAAATATATTAATATTATTAAAAGTATCTTCTTCAGTATGAATAACGATAAAGCTTCGAGGTTAATAACAGGACCATGCGATATCTCTCACAACATTTCATTATGAAGTACGCTTGCATCCGCTACTTGCGGAAAGGCAACTACGGGCTGTTTCACAATCGGGGTACGCGTGAGATTTGTGAGCCTTTGAGTGAAATTTGCCAAAATATAGAACTGTTGAATTCTATAAAATTTATTTGCAAGAAATGCATCTAATGCAATTAACCCTCTATGGTACGCACTATGATCCCAGTTGGTAAAAAAATGTTTGGGGTGTTTTTTTGTCTTAAAATAGACCAAGTAAACATAATGAAGAGACATTTTCAGAAATTTTTTTTTTTTTGTAAATTTTAGGGTTCGTTGCCATATGGCAACACCGTACCATAATGGAAAGTAATGAAAACAAGAGAGTTTTGTTTAAAATTGAATATAACATTTATTTTAAAACTCATGTTATAGTATAAACAATCCCCAGTAACCTGAACAGTTAATAATACATCTCAAGTGAAAGTAAAAGCTTTTAAAAAGACATTTTTTAACATTTAATTCGAATACATGTACAGTACTTTTTGAGTAACTGATTTGACTTGTTGATGGCCATCTTTGCCTTACTGCTTGTGAAAACGGATGAAGCAGTTCTTCTCAGTCGTGAGGCACAAGTAGACGTCGCACTTTGTGCACTGAACTCTGACAATCCCAGTGCAGCCTGGGTATTTGCACCGGCCCTTTTTCGGCATGACGACAGGCCAGTGATCTGTGTTGTCCTGACGCACAGCTGCTGGTGGCACTGGTGCAATGGGACCTCTGTTCCTCTTCCTGGCCTCAATATGCTGGGACGGTCTTCCCCTCTTCTTTAGGGCTTTTCTCTCCATGCAAAGGCAGCTTGCAACCTCACTTTTGAACTGGAGTAGGCTGTGGACCTCTCTCTGTGGGATGCTGCAGTCTCTGCAGTCCCTGCGGTACAAGAGCCAGGCATTGACGAGGGTGAAATCCATCATGTGGAACACAATCCTGTGGTACCATTTCCTTGACCTCAGCTTTGTTCGGTAAAGAGCAATGAGTGAATCTAGGAGATCCACTCCTCCCATGCTTTTATTGTAGATCTGGACAATACTTGGGCACGTAACCTCCATCGCTTCCTTTTGTTTCCTGTCCCATCTTCGCACAGACACCGTGGGGTTAGCTGAGGCATAGGTTGAGAGGAGTGTGACAGCACGGTTGTCATACCATTTCACTGCCTTGAGCTGGACTCCATCATGCTTGGTTTCTTTCTCTTCGAAGGCCCCCCTGCCTTTCTTTTTCATTGTCAGATCTTCAGAGAAGTTGCACCCTGCCAGGCGATTTTGGCGCACTGTTCCAACACAGTGGATCTTTTTCTTCTGGAGAATGACTTGGAGATCTACACTGGTGAACCAGTTATCGAAAAACAGCTTGTAGGACTGGTTGTCTGGGATTATGCTCGCAAGTCGTAAAACGATGTTGCCACTTGCCCCGATGTCTGGCATTCCATTCATAGGCAAGATTGCACCAGTGTACAGCTCAAAGTTGTAGGCCAGACCATTGTTGTCTGTCAAGACAAACATTTTGTAACCCCAGCGCTTCGGTTTTTTTGGGTTGTACTGCTTGATGCCGCTTTTCCCCTTGAATGGCACGATTTGTTCGTCGACGCAAAGCTTCTCATCCTTTGGGATTGCTTGGAAGCATTCCAGGAGTGATGAGAGTAGAGGACGCACTTTGTACAGCTTGTCATATCCAGGCTGTCCTTGGGGGATTTGCTTCATGTTGTCTGCAAAATGCAGGTTGCATTTGATCGCCTCCCAACGATGCATGGTCATGGTGTTTGCTACACAGTCAACTCTTGTGGCTGTGCTCCAATACATGCGGGATCCTGGCAGCCCAAAAATGGACATGTAAAAGCAAATGCCAAAAAACTGCTCCATTTCCTCACAGGTGACAGACAGTGGCTTATCTGGGTCACGTTGGCAAGCAAAGAGGTTTGATTGTTCCACCATATTCTCAATGCAGGAATTGCTCAGCAGGCCCCTGAAGTATTCAATGGGAGACTTCACTTCTGTGGCTCGGGGTACGCTGCCTTTCCATTGTGGGACTGGAAGAATACTCCTGCTCTTCTTCCACACCAGCCTTTTAGCCTTTATTGTTTCCTGTGGAGGAGGTGGACCTAGAAAACAAGCAAATATCCTTAGTATGTTATGAAACTAACAGTTTAATGCAATACATAAATAGAGGCTAGAACATGATTACCATACACATTTTACACTCTCTTATTGGTGATACCTGTCACTTCACTTTCACCCTCACTGTCCTCCCTCTCATCACTGTCTCCACTGCCCTCACTGTCTCCACTGTCCTCATTCTCTGGCTCATAGTCTTCATCCGTCTCACTGTCTTCATCACTCTTACTCTGCTGTGTTTCCAGCAGCTCATTTTCCTCATCACTGAATCCTTTGTCATCTTCACTATCATCTAGTGGGAGGGCTAGTTCAGCTTTTTTCCGTAATTTACCATAAAAAAAATTTACATTCATTCTGTAAATGGAAGAAAGATCTGTCAAATATCATCATATGCAATGTGGAAAGGACTCACAAAGTGCATTATTATAGTTTATAGACTATAGAAGATCAGTGTACACCAATGCAATTGCAAAGTAGGCCTATAGCTAAATACAAAATGTTATCAACATGCCAGGCTAGCAATCCATAATGGTACGGTGTTGCCATATGGCAACGTACCCATTTTTAACATTTTCTATTGTTTATTGATCAAGTACAGTGCAAGAAACTACATAATAATGAACTTAACTCACCTATCATTCAGTGTATATTTTTTCCCCCGTTGAAAAACTTCGAAAAAACACTTTTTTTGGTAAATTTTTAGGAGTCAAATGGTGAGGCTCCTCCCGTTGATGATGTCTGCGGAAAAGGGTTTCAAAATGGCCTCCAGAAAGTCATGTGACAAATTTAAACACTGCTATTGGTTTACTTAGAACCCCATCTTTTTTTTAATGCATTGCATCATAACTGGGGATGTATTATCTGTGTGTAGAAGGCTTAAAATGGGGTTGTTGCCATGTGGCAACGCTGTACCATAGAGGGTTAAAAATGTTGTTTATTTCATGAAGAAAGCTTTATTTTCCTTCGAATGGCGTAAAAATGGCATTTTATGGACATTTTTTTTCTCATCGTTGAATTCAAGAATAAATTGTAAATCTTTATGAAATATATTATAAAATGCAGGTGCAAAACATCTCTCTGAATTCAGATTCACGTGTTTGGCATTATCAGTCAGCGCAGACTCACTGTGAAAAAGTAAATAGAATAAATAAGAGCAATACACTAGCCTGTACATTTGTCCTTCCAAAATGTCCTCTCTGGAAATAAAATTATTGTAATGAGTTAAATGCCATGTAAATACAAATGGGTGATCTGTATAGGGTATTTTTGTTTCTATTATGTATTCTCTCAAAGTGTATGCAGTTTTGTTGATATTGTAATGAAATGAAAAGCTGTACATTGGTCAGAGAAAAGGCACAATGTTTGTCCGGCCCAAATATGTCCACTCCAGAATGCACATTTCTTCTGATAGCTTGAATAGATATAGCTTGATTCCAACTTTTCCCAGACTGAAGATACTCTTAACTGAAATTTGCTTGGTGAATTTCATGTACTTTATACATATAGTTTATAACTCCGTAAATATCATCTCCAGAAACTCTAGTTTTCATGTAATATTAACCTCTGTCATAATTCCTGTCAGAATATTTGGGTGCTTTGTAACTTTCTCATGACCATCCATGATCCTCAGGATTATACATGAATGTATTGATGTTTTGGACTAAATCCAAATTTTTTCTGTTTAATTAAGGGTCTAGAACAGTGGCCTTCAACGTTGTTCCTGAGAACCCACAGTGTATGCTGGCTTTTGTTCCAACCACAGTTGCAATCGCAGGATTTTAGCTGTTAATTTGTCTTAATTGTTTTTAGCTCGCCGGGACGAGTAACTTCCGGAGAGCTATTGTCGTACCCCCGGCGTCCGCGTCTGCGTGCAGAAAGACTTTAACCTTGCCCCGGCGAGCTTTATTGTCTTTCTGACAACTCTTGTTAATGTTAACAGCAGTTATTTGCCCTCTTAACTCACAAGATAACAGAAATTGCTATGTTTGACCTCAAGAATTAATTTAAAAAATGCCATACCCACATTGCGATGGATTAGAAATGACAGCATTAAATGAAAGAAATAATCAAATTAAAGATGTAGTTGGCTCTTAATTGATGAAAACTAATTGGCACATCATGACAAATTTATTCGACATGCAAATGGTGAAGAATCAAACTAGTTTTGTGTTATGTTGGTCTAAGTTCACCTGAAGTTTTTTGAAATAACTTGAAACAGTTGAGTGTCAACTGTCAAACTGTCGAACTATTCATACACTTTTCTGTTGTCCACCAAATTGTGTCTATACCAGATATCACCCTGATTTTTTCAGGGCAGACCAGAAATAGTTTGTTATTCAAAACACTGGTATTAAATGTAAGACTATCAAGAATATTCATGCACAGTAATAATTTAAATACAGATTTACCATGATTTGCAGTGAGGTTTTGCATATTAAACTGCATTATTTTTTATTTTTGGCATTTTTAAAATGTTTAATCAGTACATATGTTATTACCTGACTCTTAACTTGCAACTGGAACAACATTTTTTGAGAACTAGCTCCATATATTTATGTATAATACAAAATTAATTTACAGTACGAGTCTATAAAATGTTCATCATATTACAACATTAACGCCAGATATTTTCCAAACTAAATATCTCTATGCTCTGAAATTTCAGAAATCTGATCGTGAAATGGTATACAATAAACTCACATCGAAACTTCAGACCCATGTCAAACTGAATTGTCACTCGTGTGAGAAAATTTTGTACCCTGATTGTGAGGCAGCCCAGACCTGAAACTTGGTAATGTGGCAGATTTTTGCACAGCCTTTCAGGATTTGGCATCAAACTAAGTGCAGGGTGCACTATTCAAAAGTTATGGCCCCTTCAAAAGTGAATTTTGTATAGATACCTTTGAATTTTTTCCTTTTCATTGCTACACCCACCCACCCACCTACACCATAATTCTGAAAAAACCTACCTAAATTCCAAGAGGATCACATGCGCAATTCTGGGTGATTTTGCGTGGAATGACCCATAGACTTGTTTCTGACTAAATGGATATAGTTTCCCATTAAACTCTACCTTGCTAGCCACAGTTAAAGGGCACTATGATTTGCTCAAATCAGCAAGACAATAATACTAGACTGCTTCTCCCGATTTTGATCATAAAGCATCAGTCTCTTGCTCCTAGATGTATTAATCATCTCCCTCTGACTCGCTTATTCTTTCACAGATTTCTTTGGAGCATGAAATCCTGCTCCATCCCCGCTATTTTGGCCCCAACCTGTTGAACACTGTCAAGCAAAAGCTTTTCACTGAAGTGGAGGGAACATGCACAGGAAAGTAAGTGAACTTCACATAGCAGAATGAACTGGACAAATCAAGAAAGGCTTATATTCTGATTTGAAAACTGAATATAAAATTTGCAGACCTCAGTTGTTCAAACAGGAATAACAGTATTTTGTTTGCTCTGTGTGTTTCAGGTATGGCTTTGTCATTGCTGTGACAACCATTGACAACATTGGGGCTGGAGTCATTCAGCCAGGCAGGGGATTTGTCCTTTACCCGGTCAAGTACAAGGCGATCGTCTTCCGCCCTTTCAAAGGGGAAGTTGTGGATGCAGTGGTCACACAAGTCAACAAGGTGAAGATTATGTCTCACTCATTCATTCTGTAATGCCAGTTTACAGGAGTGGTTGAAACACTTAAATCTAAAATGGATATTTTCACCTAGGATCACTTCGGTTGACACAAGTAATTAATGTAATGACGTTTTCTTTTCTTATTTTTTACAAATAAAAGTGTTCCTGTGAGTATTGTGAGCTTATTAATAATTGGTCTGCTATTATGCTATGTTTATTATATGTAGTTATTGGCACATAGTGAATTGCCCTATAAGAGATAAATGACTTGATATGATTACAGCAGCAAAATCAGTGGTTTTAATTATGAGATTGCAAGTGATGCCACTGTGGAAAAAGCTACTCGTGCCTGGGATGAACGGAAGTTTATTGCCTTCTCTCACCTCCTTTACTTCGTAGGTTGGACTCTTCACCGAAATTGGCCCTATGTCTTGTTTTATTTCCCGCCATGTAAGTTGCTTCCCTATGCTATTTATTTTGTTCGTATTCTTTGATTTAAATGTGATGTAATGGCCAGAAGCTGTTCAGAAAATGATATGGTTTTTCATATACCAGACGTTTTTCAAGCATGTCTGTTAGCCATTTTTTCTTGATAAAACTAATTGCACTGAAATCCAGGTCGGCATTACTTTTTTTGATGAGCCATTGAATTTTAATTAAATTTTTTTAATCAAAACCTCAGTGCGGGCAAACATTTAAAATGTGATTTTTTTTTAATGTCTTCTTATGCATCCAATTTTGTCTATTTGCAGTCAATTCCGTCAGAAATGGAGTTTGACCCAAACTCCAATCCTCCTTGCTATAAGACAGTTGATGAGGTAAGTCAGCCATCCGGAAACTGCATGCTTTGGAAAACATTTCTCCTCCATGTAAAGATATTGGAATTACTGTAGGATTTTGTAATATTGCAGGGGTATTTTGTGGAATGGCTCATAAAGTGCATTGAATGTCAATGAGCTCTCAGAATGGATCAGTTTAGCTTGATTATAAATTTAAAATGGTGGCAGAAGGCTTTTTTTTGGCTGTGACTTGTGTTCTAAGGGCTGTTTCATAGTCAATAATTTCCCACCTGTACAACTCCTGGCAAAAATTGTGGAATCAGTACACTTGGAGGATGTTTATCCAGCCTTATTACTTCATTACAATTAAAAAATTGAAAATATGACTCAGCATGATTGTTGTTCAATGGCTGAACAGTCTGGCTTCATGAAACATACCTCAAACAAATTATATTAACTTTTTTTAATTAAAGGCATTCTTTGAAAGTTATGAAACGAGTTGAGTAAATTTTGCATTTGTTGCAATCTTAATGCTTGTACTGTGCTACATCACTCTGATACGCTGTAATGAGTCACTGGCATTCACGGTTGAACTTGCCATGGTTTTTAAATTCACAGTCAACACTGACTAGCCAGCTGGCCAACAAACTAATGTTACATAATGGTTATGGAAGGTACTCCATGCACGCTGGCTAGCTAGCTCATTTCACAAAATTTTGGTGGAAAGACGGCGATTGCACTGTGTGTATGCTGTATGTGGCGTATATGCTGAGCAGCCAGAGTAACGTCATAGCTAAGCACCGAAAAGGAGACTGCTCTAATAAAATGGCGAGCCCCATTCAATGGAGAATAGCCTGTTTACTCGCACCTTTTGTTACTTCACCCCAGGGAGTGGGCGTGAAGTACTGTTTTTAGCGGCTCTGTGTGTTTGTTTGTTTGTCTGTCTGTTTGTGTTTCTGCACTTGCCAATATTGGCGTGAATAGGGTGAAGTCTGCCATCTCTGATTGCCATGTTTGATATTTGAATTTCACGAGGGTTGAATCACCTGGAAAATGTTAGAAGTTGAATGTATTGTTATCTGGGAATGATTTAAGTGGCAAATTGTTTTGGATGATAATGTCCTTTTAATGGCTGCCTTTCTCCTGGTCCTTTGCCTGACCTGCAACCCCATATCATAAATGAATGGGGACATTGGCTTGTTTTCTTCAAGCAGCCATCTTCATATGTTTCTTTGGAATGACATCAGACAAAAGTTTGGCATTATTGTCCTGGCCCTTGCAGATTCGTGACTATCACTGAATATCACTTTAATCAAATCAACCACTCTCTCCATGATTGTTTTTCTTTAGACCACAGTTACCTTGCCTTCTTCTCTTTGGGTGTTAGTGCTGGTTTTTGTTTGTTTTGTTTTTGTATATAAATTCCATTTCATTCAGCTGATTTCTTACAGTTCTGCCAGAAACATTGACTTGTGTTTCTGCCCATTTGTTTTTTCTTTTGTTTAATTGTGAATTTTCTATTTTCAAGGCCTATTACTTTGAGTTTTCTGTTCTGACACTTTGACATCTTTTGTGGTTTACCGTATATTTACCCTTTATAAACCTTCCCATTTTGTTTATAAATGCACCAAATTGTTGACATCTCTGACTGGGAACAAAGAACATCATTTGTCACTTTCCGTGTAGAATTTCTTTTTTGGAGCCGTTTATAATCCTTTTCATTGTTTTAATTGCCAGCTGTCTTGTTGCTGCCATGGTTCCTCTCAATTAGCCAAGTCCAGCACCTCCTTTAGGTCTGCAAGCACTCCCTTTTAACTGCTGACAAATTTGCATATTCAGATTTGTGATGGTATTTAATTTAAATATCACATCTTAAATGTCAGAATGAATTTGCGCTCTTGAATTTTTGCGCTTTTCGATTTATTGGCAAATAATTGCATGTTCACACTGGCTTTTCCTGAAAATGCAGAAATTAGACGATAGTGGCCTGTGGCATGATGTCTGTAAATCAAACTTATCCAACTCATTATAACATCTGTGTATGTTATAATAAGCTAAGAAATGACAAAGCTGCTACTGTGGGCTGATTCATATTGCAATATTAATGCAAAAACAATGACTTTGCGATCTCCCTGCATTATGGTAGCATTTTGTGACAAGCCAGCACAAATCGTCACAACACTGGCAATATTTCGCAAGCCACTGGCTTTTTCTCTACGCCTTTGAAGGGATTTTGTGAAAACAGTCGACCTTAGGGTTATTTGCATCTGAGACAAGACAGTACTTCGCCACAGAATAGGGCATAGCCCGTAGTAAATCAACACATTAATGACGAGCACAATGTAATTCTCTCTCCATTTGTAGTGAAGTGCACAGATGATGTCATAGTACCTACTTCTGATCATGTTACTGGTCAGAATGGCTGCGCCCTTGGAAACTTTTTTTCTTATAAAAAACACTGTTTTCTCAACCCCATGTTGTTCGATTTGCCTGAAAACTTGGGATATAATGTATGAAGTGGAGCTTCACGTGCTGCTGAACGTTTCTAAGTCAGTGTGATGAATGAAGCATTCCTTTAATTAAAATAATTAAAATTGTTTGAGTTTTACAAAGCCTGTTTGTCAAGCTAATAAACAAATATTGTGTTTGTCTTACCTGTGATTTGTTTATTTGCTATGCAATAAGAAAGCTGGATAAACATCCTTTATGTTTGGTGATTGCATCACTTTTGCCAGGGGTTGTAGATTCTTGGTTGTAGGCTTTGAGTTGTTTTTACTTTAGGTTATGCAGTCAGTCGATGGTGTATCTGGAATTTGATGGTGTGCTTCCTCCATTTAGGACATTGTAATCCAACAGGATGATGAAATCCGCTTGAAGATCGTGGGAACCAGAGTTGACAAAAATGACATAGTGAGTACATTCTGTCATGAGCCTTGCTGCACATTTCAAATGGCTTTTCAGCAAGACCATTGTGTGCATTAATTTTGTGTCTTTTCATGTCTAAAACCAATTTCTGTGCTATTTTCACTCACGTGGATTCCAATTCTCCCTTGTTCCATTTTTAGTTTGCTATTGGCTCTCTTATGGATGATTATCTCGGTAAGTCCGTTTTTATGGTTTCATCATGCTCGTTTGCTTAGTTTACCTGTGTCATCCTTTTTTGTGGGATTACTGTATTTAATCCCTGCCTGGCTTCAGGTTGTTGAAGAATTTTAAGACCATGTCCCTGATATTATTATGAACTGAGAGAAAATGATAGTTCAGCCACTGTAGCTGTGATAGAACTATTCAGGCACTAAATTGTCATTGACTCATTTTTAAATAATTATGCCTTTCAATTAATTAATTTAGTTTTCTTTTTTTCTGGAAGTTCATTGAAAATAATTATTTTCATTAAATAATTAATGTTTCACTAAATAAGTTTTGTGTTATGTGTTTTCTCAACAGGTCTTGTCAGCTGATTTTTTGAAAAAAAATGTTTTTATTTATTTTATTTTTTTCGGATGAAGATGCCTGGAGGTTTATTTTTATAAATTATACGGCGCAAACCCTGAGATTTAGGCAGGTTTTCATATGATCCTTCTCAATTGTCAAGTTCATCTCTGTGAACATTCTCCACGGTCCTCGCTCAACTGGGTCCATGTAGGGCAAAAGCTTGTTGTCCTGACAGGTTTAGTACTTAATTTGCTTATGCATAGGGGTTCATGCAGGACTTGTGTCCAGTCCACCAGTGAAAGCAAGTTTATTATTTGCTTTTTTATTTATACCCATGTCCTTTTAGTTGCATTATAAAGTAATGTAGGCAAGTGCAGAAGCTAGAATTTGTTTTTGGAAACTACTCAATGCAAGGGCTGAGAAATTAAACAGCCCTCGCTCTTTCTCAGTTGTCATCTTCAAGGTTGTGAAGGTTTTCCATGCTTATCCTCCTCATCTGCGTCCATGTAGCTCAAAGTTTCTTCCACCCAATGAGTTGGGATCAGTCCTGGTAAGGGCTTTGTCTATGCAGAGCCTATCATCTGAATTGATAAATGCTGACAGTTTGCACAGAGCTCACTGTCTCGTAAGCTTTGGTGATACTTAAGGAATCATTTTCAGACACAATATGAATGGCATTGGAATAGATTTTTTTTTCTTTTAATGCTGTTTTTCTGTGTCCTTGTCCCAAGTCCTGTGCTCTGTTTGTTTTAGAGGATCAAGAGAAGGTTGTATGGACTGGTTAGGAGTTCTGTATTTCCAGATTCCTCAGCACTACTGTGTCTAATCCTCAATTTTCAATAAATATTTCCTTCATTTGGATATTATCTTTTTCATTTCTGGCTGTTTCCTTAGTATTATAATGGTTTGGTTTCTCTACTGCTTTAACCCATTACCTCCAAATAGTGCCATAATGCCTCCGTATTTCAAAGAGTGCCAAATGGCACTGTCTTCGCTGCTATGCTTAGACCAATAAAACATTTGTTTTATGTTTCAGTTGGTTGTGATCCTGCATTAACCAATTTGAACAAGCCTTCTAGATGATATTTGCATAATCACATGGTGTAGCTAATCTCAAAAATGTAAAGAATTTTGCCCACTATTTTGTTGAATGGCATGTACAGGCTGTTATAAGTGTAAACCTAAAATAATTTTTGAGCACTGAAAAAACAAATTTATATATATATAATATATATATATATATATATATATATATATATATATATATATATATATATTATATATATATATATATATATATATATATATATATATATATATAATATATATATATAAAATGTAAGTGCATTGGAGTCTTAATGTATTTTTATGATCTATTTATAATTTTATCAATAAAAATTAGGATCAGATGCAAGTCCAAAATGTGTCCGATAGCTTCTCTGTGTGGCATAATGTTGTTTGCCTTTGGCACCAAGCTTTTTGTGAGGGTGCTATTAAAAGTAGCTAACATGCTGAAAGGAGGGGCTTGGTATGTATTTAACTTTTGGGAGGTAAAGGGTTAGTAAGCGTGCTAAAGGTCAATTTTACTGACATGGAATAGGCTTAGTCATAAGCTTAATTGGGTATTATGTGGAGGTTCTCAAAAATTTCATGGTGAATTTTCTCTTCCTGTAGGTATTTTCTGTGTATGCAAAACTGGCCTTAAATTTAACCTCACTAGATTGCTTTTCATCTGCCATCTGCCTGTCAACAATTCCTATTATTGCTACTAAGCGAAAACTACTGAGTGGGCCTTCAACAAATTCTGCATTCTGGCTACCCCAGGTTTTCCAGGTAAATGATGTACACTTCCCCAGCCGATATATATGATGTAAAAGGAAACGCAACTCACTGGACCAGATGACCTTCTTCAGTTGCTCTAAGATCTAGTTTTGAAGCTCACATGCCCATTGTAGGTAGTTTTGGCAGTGGAGTGGAATTACAGTGGGCTCTCCAGCTTGTCTGCTGTTACAGAATGCCATTGGTAAGCGGGTTTGATACGCTGCATGTTGTGACGCATTTGTCACAAAGGTATTAGAATTCTCTGCGACTTCTGCAACAGTTGCCCTTCGGTCAGTTCAGACCAGATGGAATAGCCTTTGTTGCCCTGCAACAGTTGAGCCATGGGCGCTGAATACCCTGTTGCGGTTCAGGGATTTTAATTCTTTGGAACACTGTAGCTAGGTACTCTTCACTGCTGACAGGGAGCATCCCAGAACCCTTGCATTTTGGAGATGCTGTGAACACGCTCTTCTGACTATATTGATTTGGCCCTTTGGTCAAAGTTGCTCCAGTCCACTTCCCCGTCACGTCAAACACGGCGAAATTGAGAGTAACTGACTGCTTACCATCTAAGGTCTGTCTGGGGACCTTGGCATGTGTCCTTGTTGAGACATCGTCAACACAATTTTCTTCATCTGTGTGCAAATGTCAGATTCTGTCTGGCTGTTAATATGTCCTGATTTGGTGCATTGCTTGTTTAGAGCAGCTATTTATGCTCCTAAGCTGCATTTTTACTGAAGTATCCATGCAGGCCATACAAGATCCTTGGACATACTTTTTTTTTTTTGTATATTGAAAGTAATTTAGGCAATGTAGTTTAACGGGTCAAATTTGACAGTGGGGGGAAAACAGCTGCAAGTTCTCTCCAAATACTCAGCTTGAACTTAATTTGATGGCACAAAACAGGTGCCATTTGATGTGGATATGGACTTTTTTATTCTTTGTGGCATGCATTGATATTTCTGTCAGTATGTGGGCTCGCATAAAATAACCACTGAAGATGAGATGCACCTTGTCAAGGCACATTAATGGCTTGTTAAAATCCTGCTATTGCATTTGTGGTTGTAACAGAAACCAGCCTACAAGATTTCACTTGGGAAGATGTAACTGGTGTAATAAAGATGCATTGCACCGCTGGACATGAATATCTGCACAAAGACAAATGCGAAATCAGAGTGATGGTTTGGCGGACAGCAAATGTGAGGGAATGAAGTCTGTTTTATGTAATATAAGTTGCATTGCATTTTTATGTTGTAGTATTGTCACAATCTATTGTCCCATCTTTTAATTCAGAATAATCACATCCATGAAAAAACAAGTAAAAAAAAAAAAAAAGGATTGGGGAAACATCATTGGATATTTTTGATTGCCACGACGACTGCGAAATATCCAGCGTTATGGTAGCGTACGCCGACTAGTGGACGTATGCTGATGGTGATTTTTCCAGAACTCAATCCAGCTCCTGATTCGGCATTGCGCATGCTTGGTTGCCTTTACGTCACAGCTGCGCGCCGCCCTTCCTTCTTTCTCTCGACCTGAAGATGGCGGCAGGGGTGAGTGAGAGTGGAAATATGGTATCAATAGCGATTTCTAAACGTTAGCTGTGCTCATCCGATATATATCTTGGCCATCCAGCCTCTGTTCTTTAAACTTTGACCATAGTCTCTGACGGTGTTTCTCAAGTACGTCCAAACAAGTATTATTTGTGTGGCAGATGAACTGGGTGACGTATTTTGGCTGCCTGGCTGGGAAAAGAGCATGTTTTAACGCACTCTCAAATGCCACGTTTAAGGTTGTGATTTAAAGGGGGGTGGCTTTATGAAGATAATGGCTCAAACCTAGTTTTTTCCCCCCACATTCTGTACTAGTGTACCCTGTCACTGACAGTATGTCATCTTTCGGAATTTTAATGTCAGTTGTACTTGAATGAATCCGGGTTCGAAGCGTTTTAAGCTGTTCGTATTGGCAAGCCAGTAATTGCAGCGAACTCCTAGCCGGCTTGCTAACCTACCCTATGATGCAAATTGATAAAGAAACACGTCAGCCTAATACTGGGACCGACGCAATAGTAAATTCACGACCCTGAGTAACAAATGCTATTTTGCTTGGTTACCGTTCAAAATTCGTTCTGCTAACCCAGCGTTAATTGGCAAAGAAGAAACCGATATTAAGAGCCAAACGTTGTGTGGCGTATTGATAAATGATGCTCACTTCAATATGGCAACGTTAGCCACGTAGATGGCTCATTCAAGAGTTGTTCACGGAAAGGACCATCCAAATGGGAAGATTAATCAAACCCCTTTGGATACTTTATTGTGAGCCCTTAGTTCAATTTGAATCGAATCAGTATGGATCGAAACTAAACCACATGCTTTACAATCCACCCCTGATACACCCCGACGGAGGTGTACGTCATTTTTGGCGTTCTTGCCTGCAAATGTAGTGCGTTTGTCACTGACCGTGTTATTTACGTCTTAAATATGCATGTCATGGCCTTGACTGACTGCGTTATTGGTCAGGACAGATGAGCCTGAGAAATGGTATGCGGCAAGAGAGTGTCGTATTGCGCTGTATACAACATTTCGTATAAAGTCCTTGTCAGACATTTCAGATTAAAAATGAAACCAGCTCCATACACTATCCTGTGAAATGTGCTCCTTGCCACTCGCACTGAAAATAGTGATCATTTATTACCTTCCCATTTTCTGGGCTTGCCAACAATGAATTCCATGGCTTTTCAATCAACAAAACATCCTCTCTTTCAGACACTCTATACATACCCAGAGAACTGGAGAGCTTTCAAGGCTCAGATTGCCGCACAGTACAGCGGTGCCAGCTTGAAAGTGGCCAGTACACCCCCTGCCTTCACCTTTGGACAGACAAACCGCACCCCTGCCTTCCTCAACAACTTCCCTCTGGGCAAGGTTGGTGATCCTTGTTGCATTAGCCTCAAGTTTCTGCTGTTCTTTGTCCAGTTTGACTGATTGTTAATTAGGTGTCTGCTGCACATTTTAATGGATCAGGTGTTTCTGCATATATTTGGAACAACTCTTACTCTGTCTAACCTCTACACAGGTTCCAGCTTTCCAGGGTGATGATGGTTTTTGTCTGTTTGAGAGCAATGCCATTGCTTATTACCGTAAGTGTCTTACTCTGTTAGCGATGACACTGCATGGAACCACTTGACAGTAGTGCCATATGAATACAATTCAAACTGCCCTTAAGTTGTGTGTGCAGGGAGGCCTAAACTGTTTGCTCAGCATTGCAAAACTTGTAAAATGTATGCTGGCTGTGTGGGAAACAGCATGTTGCTGGGTCCTGAGAGGACTAGTGATGCTGGTTAAACACATTTGGTCTTCAGTCGCTTGTATGCGCTTGAGTAAAAGTGGTCTTTAATCAACTGACCTTTGTTATTGCAGTTTGTTGCACATGGTTCCCCAATCCTGATAGAGGAGTTGCGCTTTTGTTGACTGCCTAGATAAACTTGGTTTTCATTTTACCATCCTTCATTATCCTTTACCCTGACTCTTCTCTCTGTCCTATATCTTGACTTCTCTCTCTGTCCAGTACCCAAGTTGTGACTTGATTAAGTAATCTTTCTTGTTAGCAAATAATTTGTCTTTAAACGATAACAAAGAGAATCTAGCATTTAATATTATGATCCACAGGACACTTGTGCACTATGGCAGTATGCAGAATATTATGAACTATTGGAATTCAGGTTTTGTAAGCTTCTTCTGCCTTTTCTTAGAAGCTGTATCATTTTTGGGTAGGTAGAAGTTCACTGGGCATGACACAAGTCATCAGCTGAGTTCAAGTACATACTGAGTGTAATGTATTTGCCGGGGGTCATGCAAGGTGGTGGGATTAGTTTTTATTTACCCCTGCCGATCTGCATCAGGATCCAGGATGCAGGTTTCCAGAGATCAGCTTTCCTGCACTCTGACCATGTGTGTAAGCAGGCTGTATGCTAATGTCAGTTGTAATGGTTGTTACTAGCTCACAGGTGTTGCAGAAAAAAATCATCTTGTCGATGATATTGGAGGGCATAATCTCATCACTCCATGGACAACCTCTCTTAGATGACTTTGGGTACATTCTACTTAGGTTTGGTCTTCATGGAATATTAGTCTTGCTGAGACTGTTTGAGTATGACAGATATTCCATTTCGCTGGGGGATTCTGATTCTAGTCTGTACTGGACAGTCCCTTAAGACTGCTTGTGCATTAGATCTGAGAATGAAGGTTCTTTAAACTGAGTGTAAATCAGGATGTGCTCCTCAATGGCTGACTCTGCTGTTCTCCCCCTCTGCAGTGAGCAGCGATGCCCTGCGTGGCAGCTCTCCGCAGGTCAGCGCCCAGGTTTTGCAGTGGGTCAGCTTTGCTGATTCTGAAGTCATCCCCCCAGCTAGTGCCTGGGTCTTCCCCACCCTTGGAATCATGCAGTACAACAAGCAGGTTTGTGCATCCTCCTTCTCAAGCAGTACTGCAAGTAATCTGGATATTAGATTGTCTGTGAATTATATGCAATTGTCCTGGCTGCTGAGGGGTGCGTTTCCCAAAAGCATAGTTGTCAAGTAAATTAACAGCTTGCATTGTTTGTCCATTCTCATTTAGTGGGTCCAACTATGCTTGTTGGCATCTGTGATTTCGGGAAACGCACTCCAGAATGGTTTTGTACTTCATTTGCCAAGTGATTTATAATTGCGAGTCCTAATTTTCTCTTCCTACAAAGTCCTTGCTGCACCTGTAAGACAGGCTCAGGAGGCTTTCATTGGAATAGTGATGATCTAAGGGTGCGAATTGAGCAGTTGGTTTTACTTTGCTCTCTTGGGTCAGAATCCTGCGGGATTTTTTGCAACTAATGACACCTAGCATCTCCTAGTTTATCAGACTTGCTTTATTCTCTCAGTCTTGCACAAAACAATTCCATTGGTAAATTGTACTTGATGGTCAATAGCCTGCAGCTGTTGTGTGAAGACTGTGGATACCTGGGATTAGACTGGTGAGTGGAGAAGTTGTGGGCAGTCTTGGATCCTGGTGCATTGCTGGCATTTGGTTATGGTTATGGCTGTGTAATGTTGAATCTCAATATTTTTTTTCAAGTGTTATAGGACTGTATGGGCGTATTTGGCACACATGACTTCATACTAGATGCCGTCATAAACTGCAGCCAAATGTCCGAAACCAAGTGAAATGCTTTTGGGAAAAAATCCCTTGGAAATCAGTTAATTGCCAGCAAGAGCATTCAGCTTCCGTCACCTTTCAACGATTAGCTTCAACCTGTTCCCTTGTACTTTGTATAATTTACGTGCAAACTACTTAATCATTGATCGTAACTGGAATATGATTTCAAATGATGCAGAATTGATGATAACGTTAAGGGCAGAGACATTGTCCTTACAAGTACGCGGATGCTAATTACAGCATCTGGCCCAGCTGCCAAAACTCATGTCCCTTTGCCAGGGGCACTGACACTGCCGCATGCCTTGAAAGGGCGAGGCTTTTGGAGGTGTTGCTGGTAATTGTTTGGATGATCCTTTTCCTCTTTTGCACAGAGCACACAGCATCAATTTTTCCAAAAAAGACCCAAAATGCCTATTATTCTGACCACAATACATGTTTCCACTGTCTGATGGTCAATCACAGATGCCTCTGAGCCCAGAGAAGTCAACGTTGTCCTGGATGCTTAACATTTGGCTTCTTTATTGCACCGCAAATTTTTATCAAGCGTTTGTGAATGTTGGCTTAACTGCATATCTTAAAGTACTTTACAAAGGTTTGCTGAAGTTATCCTGAGCCCATGCGGTTGAATCACTTGAGAAATGATGCTACTTTATGCAGAGAATTCAGGCTTTTAGCTAAGGCTTGTGCCCTTGCTCTTAATGCACAGAGGTTCCTCCTGATTCCTTGAATCTGTCAAATGAGTTAAGTACCCGAGAGAGTGAAATATCACAATCCTCACTCTATCTTCATTGAGAAAAGGTGACAAAATCACGTGTAATAATTCTTATGTTGCTTTTGCGTGCCCTGATATGATTACATCTGCTGGCATTAGTGGTTTTAGATTTTTTTACCTCATTAATAGTCCTAAATTGACTCCATTCCTACACTTTTTTTGGATGTGTTGCTGGCTTGAATGGCAATGGATGTATTTTTACAAATGAAATTAAGTTCAATCGACAAAACATTATTTATCTTCATTAGAATAAGATTCACATTGGGTAGTATCTGCAGTACAATGCAAGCCAAAGTAAATTCAGGAATCTCTGCTCGCTGTAGTGTGTGCATTTGGTCGCATGTTAGAAACTGGTGGTAAAAAGTGCTGCAGGGTCAAAATTGACCATTTTCCTTTTGTATATGGATTGTGGGGCAACAAAGCTAACAGAGACACCAGTTGAATCTATGCAAATGATTATATTTTCTGCAATAGATGGCGCCAAACATCCAAACTTTAATAGAAAGTGCACTGCGTCACAAAAACGTTTTTACCGTTTTCTCCGTTTGGCCTCAATTTTTAGAATGGCACAGCTCGGCCAATTGTTCATCAAGAAGCTGTTTTTTGCAGAATGATCAGAAGAAATGGTTCCTTCAGGGAAAACTAATGCAAAACAGATATAAAAACAGCAAGGCCCTCAAACATTGACCCTATCTGGACCCTAAAAGTTTTGTCCGACGACATCAGGTTCCTGAGCTACAACATTCAAAGTCATGCCATCTGACCTAATACAGAATATTTGTTGTCTCCAGCCTCAAAACCTATTTCTACTTAATTTCAACTGTTTCCATGATCAAACATTCAGCAAAAATGTAGAATATCTTCATGGTGCTGAGCTTGCAGCAGGAAAGAACCAGGGTGACTTTCGTCCGGGATCAAATCAATTCCAACATCCAGAACACAAGCTGCTGGGAGAGTTACTTGCATGAAGATTCATTCCAGCACATTGCTCCTTGGGCACCCACATGGCTTCAAGATGCTTGGAAAAGCAACTGTTAAATTCTGGTTTTCTCTTATTCTTGATGATTGTAACGGCATCTCTGAACTTCATATTGAAAAGACAACAAAAAAATACTCACATTCACCTGTGCTTCACTCGAAAAACCAAAAAACACAAACTCCTCAAGGACAAAATGGCCTCTTTTGTTTCACACCATAACCTTGACCTTCAATTGGCCTAATTAGCAACAGTGGGGACATCATTTAGCCAATTAGGGAATTAGAAGTTGATTTCAAAGAAAAAGAAATGGACATGTCATTGTAGTTTAACATTTACTCATTTCACTCCACCACGGCCGTATTCCATCGTGAGGAGGTGCAGCTATGACTTCACTTTGTTTTAATCCTCTTGCCTCCACTAGGGGCAACTGACAGATGAGCATTGTCTATAATCTTGAAGAAGACTTACAAAGGAAGAAAATGACCCCTCATTTGATCAAATAGGCCAACTGTAACATACAGGAAATTTGTCTTTTATCTGGACATTGAGGGTGGAGCGCAACGAATGCAGCAAATCTTGAACTCCAGTTTGTGACATGCAACCATTCACAGTATGTGCATTTTCCATGCTATGCTAACTTTTTCCAAGTTAGGGTTGTATTTTAACTTGATTAAGCCTTTGCACAAAATGGCTTATCAAAACTCTAAGCACATTCGGGAAAATCTGCTGTTTCATGAGCATTTAAGATTAAGGATGCAACAAACCATACGGCTGTCTATATATATTTTGACTGGGCGTTTGCTCAGTCCTGCTGATTGTGTATCAATCATTTGATTGCTGGTCAAGCAATGCAAATCCTAACCACATTTCAACTGTGGTCAGGTTGACAATAATTGTTGGTTAAAAATACAGGATTCTGAGTACGTTTACGTATTCCCTTAGATCAGCACTCTGCTTACGGTTTTGGATATCGACAAAGATTTTCATCTGGCAGCATTTCCCATGGCCTCTGGCGTTCGGTTGCTCCTTGTTTAACACCACATGAGCTATGAGCGTATGGATAAGGAAAAGGAAAGGTGCAGGACTGCCTGTACACCCCATGGTGGCAGTTAGTCTTATTAATCCTCACGATCCAGTATTCTACTGCCCAGGTTTCAGCCCATCTTAAAATTGGGATTGGTCTGTTAGCCTGGGCTAATGTTTGCGATGAAGAGCATTTTGGACTATACCATGGTGAAACTGTATGATTTTACATTTGGGATCATTAATGTACCAAGGCTTTGTGTGCCTGTAAAATGATGTTGTAGCTTGGCCATGTGTTTCTCATAATCGTCTTCTCTTTGAAGCGTGTATTAACAAGTAGCTGTGAAATTTCTCGTCTTCCACACCCTTCCCCAAGGCCTTTGTGTTGCATCATCCGTTTACACTTGGCTTCTTCTGTCACTGTTGAAGTGTACTGCCTAATGCCATTCTCACATTTTTGGTGTGTTATAGCAGTTAATTGTCAAAAGTTGTAACTCATAAAAATAACCAGTTTGCTTTAAGGGAGCCCCTAGCATGCTGCGCTATTGTTTGGCAGGCCAATAATTCAGTTCAGTCAGCTTCATGTGTCTTGATGTCTGTCTCCTATCTGGATGAGCAAACTGGTTCTTTCATGTTCTAATAATTTTTCATTTGAAAATATCAGCCTGTTTTTTTCTTTCTGCCACTGTGACTAGGGAGTGCCTGCATATATAAAAAGCTGCACATGTTTAACTAGAGTTCTGAAATCAGTGTTATTTTTAAATCTGTTTTTGATTCAGTTTTCAAGGTCAAAATTATCAACATTAAGTGTCGATACTTTTTGTTGGGGATTGTCTGTACTTTAATTATTGCATTTTTAAAAATTGCTGACTTCTGCATGAATATTTTCCTTGTTTTGTAGGCTACAGAGCAAGCCAAAGAGGAAGTGAAGCGGGTGCTCACCGTCCTGAACCAACACTTGAACACTCGCACCTTCCTGGTGGGGGAGAGGGTCAGCTTGGCCGACATTACTGTGGTCTGCTCTCTTCTGTGGCTCTACAAACAGGTGAATTCTGTTCTGTCCTTGAATCAAAAGCATGCTAGTGCGGTCTGGGGTTTGCATTTTTTATGGGTTCTTTGAACACCGATTGGCCACTCGAAAGTACTTATTATGGATTGCCGAACTTTTAAAAAAAATCAAGCACCAGTTCTTTTTGATAATTGATTAAAGTGCTCTGGTACCTATGGAAATGAAGATGCCCATGCCCCTGATGTATTTTTCGTGGCCCATAGATTTCCTGTATGAATTGGCCACTTCAGGGAGTAAACTGACCTATGGTGTCTGTCCCGCTCCCCCAGGTCCTGGACCCTGCGTTCCGTCAGCCCTTCCCCAACGTAACGCGCTGGTTTATGACCTGTGTAAATCAGCCGCAGTTTAAGGCTGTCTTAGGGGAGGTCAAGCTCTGTGAAAAGATGGCCCAGTTTGACGGTGAGTTTTCAGGTGGTCAGGGGTGTGTTGGTGAAGCCAGTTTTCCATCTAAGCTTGGCAGGCATTTTATGACGAGGATTTGACTGTCCGTGCAAATGGACCAAGGATTTGAGACTATAAGGGTTAATAAATGGAGCCGTTGGCTCTTCATTTGACTTGACTCATCTTTGTTCACAGATGAGTAGGCAAGTTTTTTTGTGTGTGTGTGTTAGTGTGTTTAATATAAATATATAATATAAAAAATCAGCGGTGGCTCGTGAACTGGCAACAGGGGAGGCTCAAACAATCCCTTACTAATCCCTAATCCCTAATGACTGGTCATAACTCTGTTTTCAGTCATTATTTGAATTACCATTACGGAAACTCTGAAAACTCTCAACATTATCAGGCGTTGCCAGTTTTCATTTAGAAAACTCACCGATTACGACTCTGGACTCCTCACGCTTTTCTTTACTCAGCGGTTGGAAGCAGTACATGTGTTTTGCAATCGTTTGAAACATCTTTATGCAATTACATTGCCTCCAACCCCTCCATGCACAAGGACTTCAGCTCCGCGTGAGAGTCTCTTACATGGCCTACGCAATGATTGAATAATTGCTGACTACAGCGGAGGAATGTAAATATGCACAGGATGCGTCAGAGTTGACAGGTAAGTTATGCGTTATAAATGAAAATCGGCCACACCTGATAATTTTGAGAGTTTTTGGAGTTTCTGTAATGGTAATCTAAATGAATGATTACAAACAGGTTGTGACAATCCCTAATTTTAAGGCATTGTTTTGAGCCTCCCCAGTTGCCAGTTCACGAGTCGATTGTGTGCGTGTGTGCGCGCGCGCGTGTCTGTTTTTGCATTACTTACTTGTAACTTTAGAAAAGAATTTATCTTGCTTAAATCAGTTGATTAAAATTTTCAGACTGTTTGAACCTGAGTACTGTTTTTAGCCAAGAAGTTTGCTGAAATGCAGCCCAAGAAGGATGTCCCCAAAAAAGAGAAGGGTGGCAAGGAGGGAGGCAAGCAGAATGAGAAGAAGGAAAAGAAAGAGAAGAAGGAGGAGAAGAAGGCCTCGGCTCCAGCCCCTGAGGAGGAATTGGATGAGTGTGAGGCTGCCCTGGCCCAGGAGCCCAAGGCTAAGGACCCATTCGCACATCTGCCCAAGAGGTAAAGCCCTGTCCACTGCTCTGGTCTTGTTAGGTACTTCTTACCAGAGACCATGCACTGTGGGGCTGGAAATGCATGGTCAGGCATTTTAGGCTCCCATTTCCTGTTAATCCAGCCTACAGATTCAAAATGTTGGCCTTTGCCTAACCGCTATAAGGAGCATTCTGATGTGTACTACTTGGCCGGAAGTGTGTTGATGTATGCTCATCTCGTGTTTTATTCGAAGTCGTGGGCACTTGTGGAGTTTGTTTCCTATTGTTGATGGAACAGCCTTCATTTTGAGGAGGCTTTGTAGTTGATTTCATGACGTATAAGCGAGGCTTTGCTTTCATTCCTGTGGGAAAAGCATTTGAGGTCATGTCGGGTATGCTGGGTGATTGGGCCTGGCTCCAGTCTGTTTTCCTGTTGATCTCAGCAGTGTTTTATGAGAACAAGCTGCGTTTATAACTCTGCATGGGGGAATTGTTGTACTGGAATGGGAAAGGGCTTGTCAAGGGCTCCTTGGCCACTCGGTGGCTGAAGTGAATCACTTGTACAGAAATGCACCAGATACTGGCTGAAGCGGTGAAACTCAGGGCCTGGAGTTGGACTCCTGATCGACAGTATTGTTGTGTGCTGTATTGTAGACCTTCCTGCAACCTCCGCAACTCGGGAGGCATCGCTCTCTCGTCGGCAAAACTGCCCAAGAACAAGGAGTTCTGCATACTTTTGGGCATGTAGTGCATTTGCAGAAGATATCACTTTATCCGTGAGACCTCTCTGATGCACTGCCTCGGAGTGCCCCCCACCCGATGTGCCTGCTTCTGGCCATGCCTCCTGGCCAGTCTTGTCCCCATCGATGAAATGAGCATTGCGTTGTACTCTGGGCCGCTGTGATTGCAGGCTCGCCTCTTCAGGCTGGACCTCATCTCCCCACACACCACGTCCATAATCAATTCAATTTTATTTGTATAGCGCTTTTCAAAGGGTTTTTACTGAGTGAAAAACTGGTAGAGCCCAGCCTTAGCCTCAAAATGGCAAGTAACGGGGGAGGGGGAGGGGAGACTCCCAATGGGTAGAAAAAACAATCAAGCAGTAATGAGAATTTACCCATTCATGCGAAGAAATCTTCGGAGGAACCTGGCTGTAGCGGGAGAGCCCATACTCCACTGGCCAGCTAGTTGTAATGATTGTTTGGTTTGAGTCTGATAAGGAGTCTGATAAGAGGTATAAACAGTAGCTGCCGTCAGTTCAGGATGTGGCGAAGCGTGGGCGTGAACTAAGGGTGGAGCCGGATCAGGACGACTGCAGCCAGCGACTACACTGTGAGGGACAGTAGCCCATGTATTTGGGTAAGAGAGGGAAAGGATCCCTGGAGAAGACACACAGTGATTGGTGTCTGTATACATCATCAGCACACTGAATAAAATATTATACAGTTAGCGACTTCAGTTGAGTGAAGTCCAATGATTCTTCCAAGTGATATTTTCCAAGGTGGATAAATCATTGGATTCATCAATAACTGAAGTCAACTGTTTTATCATATGACCCTACTTGAAAATATAAAATAAGAGAAGGGAAACGACTCGAGCGTAAAGCTCCTCACGGGAAAGAAATGACACGAAATAGACATTGTCAGGAGTTCCTGCGCGGTAGCCTGATCTATTTTTAGCTGGAGGTTGTCTGTTTGTTATGTTCGCCTCTCATGCACTTCTGCGTGGTGAATATCACTGTTTACAGTGACCGGCAGAGCTTGCCTCGACCAATCAGGAGAGAACAAATCCTTACATCATATAATAATGTCCTTGGTCAAGTTCCAACTAGTGCTTTTAACCCTGCAACAGCCAGCCGTAAAGACGTCATCGAGAAATGGTCAAAGCTACTCTTATCTACTCAATGTCCTCAGTTTATTGTACCTCTGATCCCCCAATACTAGGGGTGTCAACATTTACAATTTTTTCTACATGCGTAAACGGGACTTCTATGATCTTTTTCTATCGCAGCTACGCTATATAACCACAGAAAGTAAACATGAGTTGAAAATCATCTATCAATTTGGCAGATAAGAAAACGTACAAGTGAAAGCTGAAAAAGGTGTAACCTTCTTTTTTTAATTGTTTTAACTATTGCTCACTTTTGTACAATATTTTCTTAAAACTTAAAGTGCAAACTGCATCCCTCTCTCGCAACGGGAGCTGCGTCTGAATTTTAATTTGCGCCTTACAGTAAAAGTAATGTGGAATTGGCGAGAGAAAGCAACTCAAAAAGAAGCCAAAGTAAGCTGAAGTGAGAGGGAAAAACTTCACCTTCATATCCACAAAGTTAAAAAAGTAGAGGGGGACAATTATTCACTAAAATAGGCGAAAATGTTTTCTTCCTCCTCTTCAGACGCGAGGATATGTGATCAGGTCGTGAAAAGCCGACAGAACACCAACCAACAATATAATGTACAACAATATAGGCTAAAATAACAAGCCATTAACAGTTTTTGTTTTCAGCTGCACAACATTTACGCATGGAGAAGATGATGAGCGCAGCGCTCTTCTCAAGTCCTTCGCAGCCTATTGAAGTGACGCGACGCTGGCTGCGGGGTTTTTTTTTTTTATTTTTTCCATATATATATATATATATATATATATATATAATATATCAAGGTAACATTGCGCCCCATGCATCTGTCGGCGGATAACTGCACTAGTTGGGAACATTTAAGTGTACAGTTAGTTAATGTTATTATCTGAAGCTTTCAGACAACATTATCACCCCTAAAAATAGGCGACTATATGTATTGGTGAGAAATGAATGAGGAGGAGGAAGAGGAGGAAAAAATAACATGTACACGGTTATTTATTTTTCTTAACGGTTATGATTTGTTATACGTGTGGCCGTTTACACGTATAGATCTTGACACCCCTACCCAATACCATCCGAGTAGTGTTTGAGTTGAGTGTCTGGTGAAAAACCCTTAATTTCATCCACAATCCGGGCAGATTCTCTGTCAGTAATAGCCGAGACGAGGAATCCATTGATTTAGGAGATTTTTTTTTTTTTTTTTTTTTAAAGCTTGCTTAGCTTGTTGTGGTTTTCTTCAACATATTGAGGTTCCCCCATCCTCAAGCAATTGGGGAGAGACAGATTCTGAAAAAGAAAATTAGGCTTTATTGTGTCATGTTGATAAATATAAAGTTTACATAAAGTTTATATAAAAATATAAAGTCCTGCGCAAGAACTCCACACCCTTCAAGAAGAACTGAAGTTTTCCAGAGGTTACAATGGTTACAATATCTCTCAATCTCGCACTACCATTGGACAGATAACCTGAGATCCCAGTTAGGTAATCCCTCAGGAATTCAACGCAAAGACGCATGCGCGTCACTTCAAGAGACCTATAGCCACACCCAGCAAGAGATACACTGACAGAAAATACAGCCAGATGAATAAGAAAAAGATGCCAGTGGATGAATTCGATGCATATCAAATTATTACAAATAATTCAATTGAGTATGTTTTTCAGTAACAAATATTGATTAAAGCTACAGAAATCAAATGCAGAAAATCAAATACGTGCTGCTTATGTGTGTGTGCTGCTCATGCATGTGGGAACTGAATTGCTTGTACATGAGTGTGTCTGCATTGCAGTATGTGAACCACTTGTATGTATGTGTGTGTGTCTTTTTGCTGCCCACATAATATGGTGTTTGATCATGAGTATGAGCAATGAATGAATAATGATGAAAAATAAATATAATCAATATTAGTGAATAAAATGAATAATGCTGAAATAAAATCTTCAACAAGCTCTGATGTGTTAATATGGTGGTCCTGGAAGATGAAAGGATTATGATCATTCTCATTCAGGGCTTTGTCATGCAGGAAATGGGGAGTAGGGTGTGGGATGCAGGCAGTTATGACTATTTTCTTGAAATTCTTGTGATAATCAAAAAGTGCACTGTAAAGTAACTTTGTCACCATTCTTCTGTGAAAAGCACTATCCAGATACATTTTTATTGAACAGTGTGAAGTTCTTGGGTTTGGGAAATTTCACCGAATGTTCTGTGCCTCTAATCCTTGAGCAGGCCCACTGTGCCACCATTTTGGATCAGGAAAACCGCACTGTATTCTGTATTGTTCTCTCCATTACCTGCATCATGAAATGTGTGTTCCTCCCGTCCATTCAGTTCATTTGTTATGGATGAGTTCAAGCGCAAGTATTCCAACGAAGATACACTGACAGTGGCTCTGCCCCACTTCTGGGAAAACTTTGACCGCGAGGGTTATTCCATCTGGTATGGGGAATACCGCTTCCCTGAGGAGCTCGCCATGACCTTCATGAGCTGCAACCTCATCTCAGGTGAGACTGAAATCTTGGCACTACGTTCTAGACCAGAGGTGGGCAGCGAGGGCCGTATCTGTCCCTGGTTTTCACACCAACGTCTGGTCTTTAATTAGTTGATTGTCTCAATTAGCCAAACCATTTATGAAATCTGACGTTTCATGCGCATTTCTTTAAATTATCATGAAACTACAAAGACTAGTATTGTCTCCCTTCATAAAACATTTTCCTTTGATCGTATCATTGCGAAAATCTATATTTGTGCATGCAATCAATCAACTCAATTAGTCAGGGTAATTGATAGGAATAAAAACCTGCATACACACCGGCCCTCCAGGACCGTGATTGCCCACCCCTGTTCTAGACGTTATCTTGTCCCCCGATTTGTGCCTTGTGGAGAACGTTTTTTTGAAGTGAAATGTGTACCTAAATGAAGTTAGTAGTTCTGCTCTTGTGCTATAAATTGACTGCAGGCATTTGTGTGCTTATTTATTGGTTGATTTTTGGAAGGCTGACGCACCTTTTTTGACAAACGCAGCAGACGGTTTTATCCACTTATTTTTATTCCCCCCCCGCCCATCTCTCTTCAGGAATGTTTCAGCGACTGGACAAACTTCGCAAGAATGCTTTTGCCAGTGTCATCCTCTTTGGCTCAAACAACAACAGCAGCATCTCTGGCCTCTGGGTGTTTAGGGGACAGGACCTCGCTTTCACGGTATATGACTCCTTTCCGGAACTCTCCTCTCCTTTCAGTGTTGGTTCATGTTGACGCTGGCTGCTGGGAATACACTGAGCACATTTCCCCCCGAGCCTAGTGTACGCTGCTTGCTTCCATCCTCTTTTGGCAATTTGATCAATATAATGAACCTTTCACTTTTACACTTGGCTCAAAGGAGGCTTATCAGCTGCAAGCCCGAGTTTATGGCTGATGTGGTGGATTTTATGACTCGAGTCCAGGCGCGAGAGGAGCTGAATTTGCCTGACACTTGATGCTGTAAATGGTCATTTTAGGACTTTGATTTCTATTCTCCTCAGTTGATATGATGTTACAAACATGAGTAAAAGACACTGAAATAACATGGTACGCAGTTCTAAAGAATCAGTCGGGCTCTTCGAAAGTCAGAGGTTAATACGGCTCCCGCCACCAAGTGGAGCGGGGAATATTGCAGTGGCGCACATTTGTCCGGATAAGTGGCGAGGAGTTTTGCAAGAAATTACTTTTTCTAGATGAATGAGACTTTGTTTATGGTATGAGTCATGACCTTGACTGGTCTTGAAATCGGACTCTATGGTGGTGGTCAATACTGATGACGGTGTTGTCTGATTGGAATGAAAATGTAAAATTTACATGCTGATGAACAAAGTGCTGCAGTTACCCATGTGCACTGATAGTTTGCAATTACGTTGTTGTTCCTGTTTTTATGTGCAGTCTTGACAAGGAGGGAAAGTTGGCATGACTTGTGATGTCATTTCTTGATGAAGGAAATGTTTGGCAAGTGTGATGGTCACTTGACTTCTGGCATCATGTGGTGCAGTCCTGCTTCCTTTTTGCTTTCTTCTTTTTTTTTTCTTTTTTTTTTTATCAGTGGCCGGACCATTAACACAGTACCATGGGCTGTCTAATTATACTGAATCTCTCAAATATTCAGCACCCATTTGGTGATTCTGACACATCCAGGGCAAGGTGGAAGGAATAAAGTCTGCCCACTTGGAAAAAAAAAAAAAGGATGTGACATGGAATTTCTGCGCTACATGACATAATCTTCCTAGATTTTTCTTTTGCCTGCTAAAAATCTTTTATTTGCATTTTCTAGTCGGCGTAAAAGTTTCCTGCTGAAATTATAAAACCATATGTCACCTAAATTTAATTAAACTCCTTTGTCAGTATATCCAACATGCATCAGACATTCCCAAAGTAATTCAACAATAAATGTCTCCCTGGACGACGAGTCGGGGACACTATGGATCAGCCTTCTTACTCGGCGTCCGTACAGAATTGTTTCATATTTTGCGTGGGGCTTGTGCATGGTAAGGTCACAAAGCCTATTGAGCGAATGCTTTTGGGGGTCCAGGGATACACCTCGACCAGTGGGCGACTGACGGTCTAGTTTCTGTTTTTTAGCAAAACACAGAAACTTAAGTTCATGCACCTTTCTGTAGATATTAATGAAACTGTTATGGAAAGTTTTCAATTATGTTTCAAGTGCTATTAATGACCAGGATACCTTAAATCTGTATATATTGGAAGACCACAATGGAAAAAAACGATCAGAGTCCAAATTTTATATTTTATCATAATTAAAAAAAAAAAATCTTTTCCATTTTTTTCAGTGTTTTGTTTCTAAGATCGTTTTGAATTTTTAATTAATAATTTCTCCACAATGTGAAAACGTGACTGATCATTTTTCCATTGTGGTCTTCATTTTTTTTAATCAGTTTATTAATGACTAAATTTGTGAAACGAGTGCCAACTCTCTCGGTTATTGCAGTTCCCCCCCCCCAAGATTACTCTGTGCAAATTCTGCTATTTGATTGCGGTTCCCCTGCCCTTGTACTAATGTCATTTTTTGATGGTTTGCCATGTGTCAACAGCTCTTTATGGCAGTACTCATGTTTTTAATCTGAATGCTTTAGGTTCTGTTGGTCAGTGTAAATTAGCGCTCATGAGAATCTTCTTTCCGCAGCTCTGTGACGACTGGCAGATCGACTATGAGTCATATGAATGGCGCAAGCTGGACGTGGACAGTGAAGAGTGCAAGACCATGGTGAAAGAGTACTTTTTATGGGAGGGAGAGTTCAAACATGTAGGCAAGCCTTTCTGTCAGGGCAAGATCTTCAAGTGAGAGGCCTGTGTGTTTCTTATCCTCCTATCCCTGTAAGCATCAGCACCTCCATCTAAGGACATGCTACCGCCAAATGGCCCGTCTTGAAGAGGGGAAGTGGGGGGGGTTACGTTGACTGTTGTTGGAGATGGCTGTGTAGAGCCGAAGGTGGGAATGATGTCTGAGTTAAGAAATAAAAAACAATATTTTCAAGAACCGTATAATTTTTTTGGATTTGTTTTTGTTTTGCAAATCTATGCTTGGCTGTATTTTGTCTGATTGCAGCCTCCTCAGTGCGTTTCAGAATGCCATTTTCCCAGTCTTCCAGTGGGTTCCCTTGTTCCCTCAGTAACACACCCATGCTCACTTGCCCAACTTCTAGCCTTCAGCACTGCAGAGAAAGGCTCTTTTTTTTTTGTCCCACTTAAGTTGTGTAACCAGTATTCTTTTGTTACATGTACTTATTTAATTTTGGTGACGAGTGGACTGCTGTATGGTAAATGAAAATGACACTGGATAAAGTTGATGAACTATATTTCAGTCAGATGTAACCTTGGTTAAAGCTAAAGTATTGGCCACTATTAAGTCTCTGGAATACATTTGATCATTAAAGTTTGGGTAATTATGAACCTGCTAATTTTTTGTGAATTAAATGTCTAGTATATACTTGGTTCCAGTGAACAAATTGTAGTGTTCATTTGTGACATGATTTGCCCTGATCACTCTTGGTTTAAAAAAAAGGGTGACGTTCTGAAAAGTAATTCTAGCAGTGCTTTGCAATGATTTTGCACAAATTACTTTTTTTTTTTACATATGACTATTCAACATGTGCTCATGACCAGTGAGCACTGAAATGGTTTCTCTGGAAAAATCGCTTGATGCATTGTTTGTAGTTGAGGGAGAAATGTCTCTTAGTTGTTGGAACAGATTTGATTTTCCAAAATGAACAGTCCCTTTTATTCCAACCACAAGCAAGCAAATGGGAGTATCTTGGTATGCATACACATAATTTAGGAAATGGTTACAGTGTGTACTGAGAGACAACAAAATGGCTGCTCTGCTGCAACTCAGCCAGGAGCACGCAGTTCTTGATATGGGAGTGGGTCAATACTGAGCACTTCTCCGGTTTATCCACTAGAGGGTGGGCAGATGCTTGAATTGAGGTCAAGAATCTCGAGAAGCTTTTTAAAATGGTGAGTCACTAGCCTGCCAAGAAAGTTCTGCAGGCTGTGTGCTGTTTGAACATGTTGGATTCAAAATGGACGTTTGTCTCTTGAAATGCTCTCATGAAATTTTGCTCTGCTGAGCCCTGAGGTTTTTTTTTTTTTGACATTGCCTCTCGCTAGATAAAGTCAATGTCATCTGCTTTGGAGTTCCTTGAAATCACAAGTGGCTAACAATAAATAAAACAAAGCTATTGAGTGTAATGGTTCATAAATATGTTTTGAAAAGAACTACTAGAATCGAGGGTGGTTTTGATCTTCCTTGACGAGATGTGGCTCCCTGTTCCACCGTGCGGCTTCAAACAAGCCTCTCCATGCCCTGCATAGGTAGCCACGTACCAATGATGAGCCCAAGAACAGTGGGGGGATGATTAAGTGTGAAGAACCAGTAATCAGAAATTCCATGCTCTGAGATAATGGCTAATCTAGGCAAGTGAAGCAAGCTGTGTGTGTGGGAGGGCTCACTTTGTCTGCGGTCTGCGAGTCTTTGCCTGTCGGCATGTTGATCTCCTGACACTTGTGAGAATCATGGGGAAGGTAGCCTCCGCTTGCCTTATGACTTATCCGGACTGATTCCTGTTGTAATGGGATGGTATGTTTCCCTCTGTGGTCCACCCTTCAAAGGCCTCTAGAGGGCAGTGGGTAGTAAAACTGAAGTTTGGTATCTGAAATCTTGTAAAAGGCCCTCAGTCGTCTTGGTTGAACATTTAAACAACGTGATGTGCAGTGAGACGATAATTACTATAATTATCATGTGTTAGCTTGCTTCCTCGGGTGCTTTACACTGAAGAGCATACGGTGGTTTTCATATATATTTGTTAAACACTTAGCCTTTGCTCTGATTCCCTGGGTTTATGTTGGGAAAAGAAAAAACTCTTCAGGGCGGCGGTAATTTACAGTTATAGTACTGACATATAACAGATGGATACATGATGAATGTACGCTCACTTTTGGGCTTTGAATTTGCTTTGTGCTTGGAAATTATATTCCTAGTTTCACAAAAGCATATTTCTTGCATATGGGGTCGCAGAACTGGAAAATAATCATCCACTTTATGTATTAAACATTTACATTTCTATGAAGTAAAATGATGCCATCAATATTTTGTATTGTACAATATTTTAATTCATTGTGTAGTTTTTTTAGTAAGTTTTTTTTCAGGTTTTCAAAGCATATTCAAAACCTATTCATTGTGATGTGAAGACTTGGATGAGACATTTGTGACACCTGTGTTGATGGTCGATAAAGTGCAGCACTTATTGCATATTGTGTTCACCCTGTTTGACTACCACGCTACCGTAAACAGTCATTAGGAGTCTTTTGCAAGTCTGAGAGGTGTGGCGTCCTCTTCCTTTGAACGTGTGCTTTCTCATGTGCACTCTCGTTGGAATGCTCAAACCACTGCGCAAATACATTTTGACCTTCCCTTGAGGGCTGCAGTCTTGCAGATGGCGGTGACGTCACCATAAGGGGCTTGTCACATGGCCGTACTTAAGATGCCGTCCCAGCCTTATGGGAACTCAGTTGAGGCCCGTCTCCTGTGGAGCATATACATTATGGAGCATATACATATTATTCTGCTGCCCAGCTCATGCCAATCATGATCAAGGCTGGGTTCTCATTAAAGCCAGTAATGATTTTTATAACCTGCAGATTGTAAATGACATTCTTGTCCATTCACATGATTTCAATATTTACTTTGCATTTGATTCTAAAGCTTAATGTACATTGGATAATATCCTTTGAGATGTGAATGGCTCGAGGTGGATAAATTTTGGGCATGGCTGCATTTTTAATTTTACAAAGTGAACACCTTGGTTCGTCACAAGCCACCCAAACAATGCGTAATCAAGACTCCATTAGTCGATCTGCTGTCAGTTAATCCTCAGCTGAACAATTTTACATTTAAATGCCAACCTTTGTAAAAACAAAAAATTAATGTGTGGAACATTTAAATTTATAAATCATTCTGAACAAAGTCAACAACTTTTTCCTTTTTACCTACTCCCACTTTCAGAGTTTGTGTTCTATGCTATGACGAAGAACCTCGCAGTGCTGCTTTTTGACCATTGTGAATCTTGTGCTTGAGAACATCAATCGAAGTGGAGAGGTTGCATCATTTGTAAGGATGAGGAGATGCAGTGTTTCATGCAATTTTAAATGAGACCTGCTTCATTAATGTGATGACAAACATTTGCAATTTCATATAGTGCACATATTAGAATTTCCCATTGAACAACAATATAGACACTAATTGGCCACAACATTAAAACTACTGTCAGGTGAAGTGAATACCACCGATTATCTCATTAGAAAGATGCCTGTCACTTGATGGAATATATTAGGCACCAAGTGAGCGGTCTGTTCTTGAAGGTTGTGTGTGGAAGTAGAAAAGAGGGCTTGTACTTGGATTTGAGCTTCATTGACGCGGGCCAAATTGTGATGGATAGATGAATGGCTTGGAGCGCCTCTAAAATGCTGCTCCTGGTGTGCAGTGGTTAATTCTTATTAAAAATGGTCCAAGGACAGGTAACCGGTGAACTGGTGGCAGTGTCAAGGGTACCCAAGGCTCATCGATATTTGTGAGGAGTGAAGGTAGGCCCACCTGGATCCGATGCCCTCGAAGAGCTTCTGCAGCATAAACTGTTGGAAAGGTTAATGCTTGCCAAGATAGAAATACTTCAGTGCGCGCACAGTATTGCAGCTTGCTGCTCATTGGGCTGCATAGTTGTGGTGCCCATCCTGACCCCCATGCACCACTGAAAGCACCTTTCAGTGCACACTTGTGCATAAGAATTGGACCATGGAGTAGTGGTAGACGTTGGCTCAGTCTGATGAATCATTTTCTTTTATGTTGTGTATAATTGGGTGCTTGTGTGTCCTTTATCTGGGGAAAAGATGACACTAGGATATCCTAGGGGATGAGGGCAAGCTGGCAGAGGCACTGTGATGGCCTGTGATGCCCTGGCAAATGTTCAGCTGGTCGCTGGCATTTATGTGAACATTACCTTGATACATGCTACCAACATAAACATTTTTGCTGTCCAAGTACACCCCTTCATGGCAATGGTATGGCCTGTTTGTAGTGGATCTGTGTAGCAGGATAGTTGACCCTGCCACGCTTGGAAAATTGTTTTGGAATGCTTTGAGGGACATGATGAAGGGGTCAAGGTAGATAAACTTTTTGTGGAGTCCATGCCTCAATGGGTCCAAGCCATTTTTGTGGCACAAGGGGGGGCCTTCAGTAAAAGGCTGGTGGGTATAATGTGGGTCATTGTTGTAGATAAATTTATTTTCCAACTGATGACATATACTTTGCACGACACTGCCATGGCAGTTATTCTTCAAAAGCTGAATGCATGGTATTCAAGATAAATGGTCTGTCCACTATGGGCACTGTCATTGAATCTATGCCTTTAAAATGCATGAAAATGTGTGCAAGTTATATCAACAATTCTGTTTTTGCTGAGAATGCGAGAGAAAATAACTGGAAAGTGGCCAAGTTCTTTTAAACATTTTAGATACTGAAAGTTTTCCACACCCGTGTGAAAGGAATGAAATATAGCAGCAGGAGTTGCAAAAATACCTTGGAGCATGAACGTGAGAAAAAGCTAGTTATTCATAAGTGGGTACAGTATGGGGAGTGGATTTGGAAAGTACCATACACCTGTTTCAAGTGAGATCTGGCGTAATTACCTGCCATGCACCTTGCAGGCTATATATGTTACTGGCAAACTTGGTATCAGGCATTTTGCGAAATGACTGAATCGAAACCCAGGCATTGCACCAAATGCCTGATTACACAGTTTACCTGTAACTTACACGGATGTGCCAAAACAAAGAAACTATTCACAGGTACAGCAAATAATGTTGATTATCTCATAACAATGGCTCACATCTAGGTCTGCAGACAGATCATAGATGGTTACGAACATTTTTTTTCTCATATTAAATGTTTTGGAAGTGGTAGAAATGGGAATTGAAGGACTTTGACAAGGAACAAATCGTCATAGCCTGACGAGCAGGATTGCATATCTCTGAAATGGCTAGACTTCTGGGGTGCCCCCTTTCAGTAGATGTGAGTACCTATTGGCAGTGGCCCAAGGAGGCACAAATCACGAACCGGTGACAGGGTTTTGGGCACCCAAGGCTCATTGATGCTTAAGGGCTATGACAGCTTTCCCATTTGGTCCAAACTGACAGACAGGCGACTATGGAACAACTTCCTGACAATTTCTATGTTACTTGTCTAAGATGTGTCACAGCATGCAATGCATCATGCAGTACTTTGCTGTGTATTGTACTTGTTAGCCTGCAGGCCAGTCAAAGTGCCAACTCTAACTCAAGTCCACCTCTGAAAGCACCTTCCACGAGCACCTGTGCTTCAGAACTGAACCTTGGAGCAGTTGAAGAAAGTCGCCCAGTCCAATTGAATCCTTGTTTGTTTACACCGTGTTTCAGCTGGATACGTACACACCATTTACCTGGGAAGGGATGACATCAGGATGTAGTGTGGGAAGAAGACAAGCCGGTGGAAAGAGTGTGTGAAACTCTGGGAAATGTTCTACTGGGAGTCAGTGACATCACTTTGATGGAGCGGTGGTGGTAGCACATGGTGGATCCTCACTACATCAGGAAGGTGGCTTTAATCGTTTGGCTGATCAGTGTGTAAGTTTGGGTGTGTGTGTGTGTGTGTGTGTGTGTGTGTATATGTATATATATATATATATATATATATATATATATATATAAAATCTCTATAATATATTTGAGGTCAATGTCTGTCTGTCTGTCTGTCTGTGTGTATGTACACGTTTTTCTCCTACATTTCTCAACCAATTATCACCAAATTTGGTGTGAATATCCACTTGGACACCAGGAAGGACTTGACGTCGCCCGATTTTTGAAAAACGGTCATGCCCTTTCACTCCGGGTAGCGGGTAGCAGCTAGTGTATACAGTATATATATATATATATATATATATATATATATAAAATATATGTATACGTATATATGTGTATATTTAAGTTGTAAAAAAAATATATATAAAATCACATATATATGTAAAATCTGACCAGGGCCACAAACAGCATATTGTTTTATGTCAACCGCTTCATGCACATCTTCCGTGCCTACCTGTTCTCTCCCACCATGGGTCTGTCAGTATTTAGTGGTCATTTCTTTTCTTTCATCTGAATGCACTGTGAGATGCAGATTATACCATGCAATCATTTACTCCATGCCTATGGGGGGGTGTCAGGCATGGGACACGTGCTCGGCATCTGTTCCACACATTTATGTAGTGCGAGCACGGGGTCTGAGAAGTGAACAGTCCACAGAGATAGAAGTGGAAAATGTGGCATGTTGGAAATTTGACCTCTGACCTCCCTCCATTCTTTCACAGTCTTCTTGACTCATGGCGCAGTTCATTTTTGTCATACTATGAAATCTGATTCCTCTGCCTTCTCTTTTCCTCTGCCTTCTCTTTTCCTTCTTTTGCTGTCTTTCTGTTGTGCAGTTTCTTCCTCGCTTTTCCTTTTCTTGCATGGATCACTCCTGGGGTTGTTTCCTCCCTGTGTATCCCCTCCCAAGGACCGTACTCCACCTCAGAAGGAAATTCCAGTAAACTTGTTCAGAGTACAATAGGAAACTCTTGGCACCGCAGTAAAATTGAACACAATGCAATGCAGGTTCAGTCAAAGTGGTATAAATCGTATTAGAATCTGTGGGAACAACTAAGACATTACTGCCTGGAATTTAATAGTGCTGGTCTCCCAGAAAGCGCACTTACAGTTCAGGAATCTTCCATATTCTCCTGCATTACTATCTCTTTGGTTCTGCTGTGGCTCAGTTAATATTATCATGTTTGTTTTTATGTAGTATAAATCTGGCTTTCCTTGGTCTGCCCAAAAATTAATGTGGACTTTTCCATGGGACTTTGTTATTCAGCCTAACTGCATGCATAAACAAGGGATTGCATGTTTTGAGTTCACTATACTGGTTCTTCCAGTTTTAAATTACTTGCCTGCAACTGCTTGAGTACAGATGTAAAGTTACAGATCTCACTTATGCAAGTACGTGCATTCCGACTACTGATGCATTTTTTTCCCATTTTGACAGAGGGATGTCTGCCTCTTTGGTTGATAACTTTTTCTACTGCTGTAAGACAATCATCTACAAACTCAGTAGGATTATATATTAATCTGTGTGGTCATCTTTAAAAGTAAATTCCAGGATAAGAACTGCATTCCTTGATATGGGTCATTTTGTCACTGCAATAATAAAAACAGCTGACAGCAATTTCAATATCATGGTTTAGCTGTCCTTATTTTAAATGTTTTACAGTTGATCAATAAGAGCTGCATCCTCTTGCAGATAATCAGACTTAACGTGTGCGAGGAGAACCATATGCTTGCTTTATAGCTAGGAACGCGGTTTATCTTTTTATTGAAAAATTTTATTGATTTATTTTTTAATTATTTTGTGTTGTCACAGCTAATTTAGGTATCAGTCATATGTGTTACGAGGATTTTTCTTACCAAAGCTTTTTACATGCATGCTAGTCTTGTTAGTGTTCTGTTCCACTAGCAATATCATTAGCCACATAGCATAATTGTCTAATCTCATTTTCTAAGGTTTTTTTATTATAATTTTTAAAAATATTTATTTATTTATTTATTATTTCAGAGAATGAATTTTATTTGCTAAATTTTTTTAAAGGTTTTCATTAAAAAAAGGAAAAATGCGTTTTTTCATCAACACGAAAGAACAGGCAGCTGATATCAATTTGGAAAAAATATGACTTGGGTAATTATGCAATGAGGCTATCAATATTATACAATGCACCATACAGCCATTACATGACCACTGAGCATGAATTACATTGACTATCTCGTTATGACGGTCCCTGTCTGTGGGTGGAATATATTCGACAGCTAGTGAATATTTCCTCCTTGAAATTGATGCATTGGAAGCAGGAAAAATAATAATAATAATAATGTATCAATTTTATATAGCGCTTTTTTGGACACTCAAAGACGCTTTACAATGGAGGCATTATTCATTCACACTCTGATGGTGGTAAACTACATTTTTGTAGCCACAGCTGCCCTGGGGCAGACTGACGGAAGCGTGGCTGCCAGTATGCGCTTACGGCCCCTCCGACCACCACCAAACATTCACACACAGCCATACAGGAGGGAGGGAGGGTTCCTATATTGCATGTTTTGGATGGGTGGGGGAAACCGGAGTACCCGGAGGAAACCCACGCGAACACGGGGAGAACATGCAAACTCCACACAGAAAGGCCCCAGGCCAGATTCGAACCCACGGCCGTCTTGCTGTGAGGCAGTAGTGCTAACCACTATGCCACCATGCCGCCCAATGGCCAGAAGTATGGATGTGAGCGACTTTGACAAGTGCTACACTGTGATGGCTTGACAGCTCGGTCAGGGAATCTCCAAAACTGCAGCTCTTGTGGGGTGTTCCCAGTCTGCAGTGGTCAGTACCAACTAAAAGTGGTCCATGGAAGGAAAACCAGTGAACCGGTGACAGGTTCATGGCTGGCCAAGGCTCACAAATGAGCATAGGGAGCAAAGGCTAACCAGTGTAGTCCAGTTCCACAGAGGAGCTATTGTAGCACTAACTGCTGAAAAAGTTAATGGCAGGTATGATGGAAAGGTGCCAGAGCAAACAGTGCATCAGAGCTCGCTGAGTACGGGGCTGCATTGCCACAGATTGATCAAGGTGCCCATGCTGACCCCTGTTCGCCAAGAGTGCCTACAGTGGGCATGTGAGCATCAGAACTGGACCACAGAGCAATGTAAGAAGGTGACAAATCATGTTTTCTTTTACATCATGTGGATGGCCGAGGGCGTATGTGTCACTTTCCTGGGGAAGACTTGGCACTTAATTTGGGCTCCAAATTTCACAGATCTTAATGCAATCAATTGTCTGCGGGATGTGCTGAATAAACATGTTCGATCCATGGAGACCCCACCACTTAAATTACCTGTTGTTAATGTCTTGAGGCTAGATACTACCGCACACCTTCAGAGGTGCGGTGGGGCCTCGACTGGTCAGGGCTGTTTTCTTGAAAAAAGGAGGACATGTGCAATATTTTGCAGTTGGCTGTAATGCTATGGCTGATCGGTGTATGTGCAAAAACTACATGTATAACATGATGGTAAAAGTAGTAAACCCTGATGTAAGACATAATTTTAGTTATTATTTTCCACATGAGGGCAACTCATTAAGTGATTCTTTTATTTTGAAAAAGTTGTGTTATTTGTTGTCAGTTATGATTGGCTCTGGGGGTCAAGGAATGTGAAGGGAGAAGGGGGAAGTAGAGAAGCCCGGCTTGCCTGCATTTCGTTCGTTTTCATCTCAGTTAAAGTGATTGGTTATTTATGAGTTTATGTTTACGTCTTCATCTTTCTTCCGGCTGGAGTGAGTCACGTTACTTTTGGCAAACCCTCAGTCCACAACACTCCCATGCCTTACACTTGGTTTGGATCAACATCTGTTCATTTTCATATTTTCGAGAAAGACGATACGTAATTCATCCCAGTACGGCATCATACTTTTTCCATCATTAAATAGAATTTTTTAAAAAAGTTATGAAGGAAATGCACGTTTAAAAAGAACAGGTTGAGACATTTGCTTTGGTCTCTGTGGGAAAACTGGCAAAATTGTCCTCCTGTAGCTTTGAGTGTCAGTGCAAACATGTAACTGCTGATATACAAGATCTACAAAAGTATTTAATGATTGCAAGTCCTGGTGGGGGAAGACAGCAGGGCAATTTTGCTCTGGAATGTCAAGGTCAGAGTTTAAGGCAGAATAGAGGGAGACACACTGGGCGGGGTTGGAGACCAGAGCCCCACCCTGCCATTTAACTGAGCAACGTGGGAAGTGAAGTCAGTTAGTGTTTCATATTTTAGTTTGCCACTTCTACTTATCTGACTTCCTGTTTTCAAGAAACAACATCTGTCATCCCAAGGATATCATCATTTTTATTATGAAAATGAAGGAACGGAAACGAGAAATGGTTTTAAATGTTATCCAACAGAGAGACATTTAGGGGCAGGAGGGAGAAGTATTGGAAAGGAGTGAAAGAAAACAGACAGCCCCTGCACATTTAGGTGGGGCAACCCATAGCAATGTTGTCTCATATTACAGGGGCTGTGTGAGGCAGAAAAAATTATAAGTTATCTGCAGAAGCACAACTCTTTGAATGTTTATAAGAGCTCAGTTTTTCCAGTCGGGCAATCCACTGTGCTGTCAATTTCTTTATAGGTGCATTGTCTCTTAAATATACTTCCTTTGGGAAAAAAAAAAATCGAGAGCTTTCAAAGTGCCTTGTAAAATGTGTGGAGATGTGCTAACAAGAATGTGTCTTTTAACTTGCTTAATATGATTTCATTAGGTGAATATCAAAGCCTTAATATAGGAGGCAATACATGGCGTAGAAAGGTTTTAGCTTTTGTATGTTCTCAAATGCTTGTGGGAGAGAGAGTTTACTTGCGTATGTATTGCACGTCTGGGTATGAATAGGAGTGTGTACTTTCCTATGCATATTTTTGTGATTGTGTGTGTCTGCGGGGTTAGGTGGGTGTTGTTGGGAGTATGAACCAGATGTGCAATATTCTCTTTTCTGGCAGTTTGAAAGAAAAGGAGAGGTCCTTCTGAGGGAGCGGTCGATGCAGATGGAATATTTCTCTTGTAGAAAAAATGGAGGAGGGAAAAAGTGGGCAGATACTGACAGCTCGCCTGCAAGCTACAGTGGCCTGAAGAAGAGGAGTGGTTGCGTCTTATGACAGAAAAACTGCAGTTACTTTTTGGAATCAAAGTAAGCAACTTTTTTGTGGTTGTTAATTTGTCACTGTTGATTATCTCATTGATTTTAGGCCAGATTTACAAATATAAATAAATTTTATTTTGCGTTACAAATGCAGGGCAAATTTGTTGTTGGAATTTTCAAATTAGAAGCAGTTGCAGCCCATACCACTGCCTTTACCCGAACTTTTGGCTTTTGCTTCCTACAGAGACCTAGCCAGGCTACCAGTAGTATCATTGATTGCAAATGAAGCATAAAAAAAAAAAAAAAAAACAAACAGAAGGCAAGGCTGCGTTTGTGTGCAGAAGTTAACGGCCAGAAGCCTCAGTGATTACATTGTCTGACAATCGCATAAGGCAATCATGGCAAAAAAAAAAAAAAAACAGCAACAACAAAAAGGGGGAGAGATAAGGTTAATTGGCTGTATTAAAACCATCCTGTTTGTCTCGCGGTTTCAGTTCATATTTTTCAGCTGTTACTAAAGTTTAAGGTATGTGTTGGGGTGATGGGTTTTGCTGACCCAAAATAAGAAGGGGCATTTTTATTTTCACAGTGCAGTCTTTCAACCTAGTGCTCAATGAACACTACACAGCCAGTTTGTATTTGTGTATTATCCATTTTAATCCTGATAGATCAGGTTTCTCTTCCAATCATTCCCTCCACCCTCCCCAAGGACCCACGTGAACTTCAAAGCACATGAAGCCATAGCATCTAACTGGGATCCAAACTGCTGCATTGCTAAGCATGTAAGATGATAAAAGGGACCTTCCTTTACATGAAGTAGCTTTTGTGCCTTGATCCTTAATTTAGAACATTACAGCAGGCCTGAGAATTGCTAGTAACTGTGATTAGCTAAGTTTGTGAGCATAAAAGTTATTGCAAAACTGAAATATAATGTATTGAATGTGGATAGTACACAAATGAAAAGTTAGTTAGATATGGATAATTGATAATACTTTTATTGTATGTGAATTTAAAGCTCTGACTGACTCTGCCAGATGAATTTACTTAAATCTGTAAAGAGCTCTGATGAAGTGAGGAGTCTCTGCTTGGCCATGGAAGGTTTCAAACCATGATGGCCAAAGAATTGTCTCAACAATAAAGGAAAAAACTGTAAGTACCTGACTAACACATTAGAAACCCTTCAGGAGGCAGGACTGGATGAATTAATGACAGCTGTCCAGAATACAGAGGGTACACTGAATATGCAAATTACTAGCCACAAAACTGGACTGATCGGAATGATTACAAGAGCAAAGCATGGCAGTGAAAAGGATCTGCCCATGATCCAAAGAATGCCCCCGCAATCTAGTCTTCATGTGTGTTAGGCGTGTACAGTGCCTAACTGCCCTTTATGATTTTAGAATTCAAGATTCGGTCAATTCTGTTAAGTCACGTACACCTTGAAGCAGCAGAACATCCCCACACCATCACATTAGCACCACGATTGACGGCCCATGTAAGAGGACACAGCTTGACTGGACACTCCACTTTTGCATCATCAGTCAACAAAATTTTATTCTGAAAGGCTTCGGAGTCATCTTGATGTTTTTTGGCAGACTTTAGATAAGCATTTATTTATTTATTTATTTATTTATTCTACTTTCCAAATGAGTTGTGAATCACCTCTTGGAATACTTTTGGCCATATGGCAACTTCTCAAACTACTCACTACTGTTCCCTGATTTCTCCAAATGGATAAAATGGTTCACAGTGTGGTTTCCTGAGGTCACAGAGCCATTACAACCTTTTTCAGACTGATATATTTAAATAATTTTCCTTTGCATTTCTGTCTTACTAAATTGTGCCAATTGCATTGTCTTGTCAAACTAGAAATTTTGAGTAAATAACACACTGTGAGTACCATAATTCATTATACAGTTACACTTTTTTTGTTATTTTGCTACTGTTGGCTGATTCAGTCACCAAATCTGAATCCAATTCAAAATGCATTTAACTTGCTGAAGAGGAGACTGAAGGCAACCAGTCCCCAAAACAAGCAGGAATTGAAGCTGGACTCAGTACAGGCCTGACAGAACATCACCAAGGAATATACCTGGAGTTAGGTGATTTTCATGTGTCACAGACTTCTAGCAGTTATTGCCTGGAATGGATTTTCAACCTAATATTAGAAATAATTACTTTATTCCACATTATGTGAAATTGTCCAGTATTTTTGATAACGTGGAGAATGGGGGTAATTTCTAAAGGTAAATGCAAATGAAATCAAAAAGGTCTGATGTGAAAAATCCATTCACCCTTTATTTTATTGAAAACAGAGCCAAGACGTGAATTTAATTGCTTATTGAAAATATGCATTGTCATTGAAAACCCAAAAAGTTGGCACAGTGAATTATCATTGTGTGACATCTTTTCTTCAGATCTTTTAATCACACTCATTAGTCATTTAGGCACTGAGGACACCAGTTGGTCTGTGCAATTGTTGGGGGTATTTCTTGCTGTATATTTGGCTGCATAATTCCCCATACATTCTCAATGGAAGGCTGATCAAGGCTGTAGTCAGGCCAACTTAGCACCGCACTCTCTGCGTACACAACTAAGCACCGTGCAATATGTGGTGTGGCATTGTCTCAGTGTAAAATGCAAGGACGTCCCTGGAGCAGATGGCATATAGATGCCAGCATATGTTGCTGTAAAATTCATACAATTCTTTCCGCATTGTGCCCTTGCAAGGAGCAAGTCACCAATGCAATGGGTTGTCCGTGTCATCTGTGGTGTGGAGAACATGGTGGCCGTGTTTTCCAAAAACCACTGGAAATGTTGAGTCATCAGACCACAAAACATGGTTCCACTGTGCTACTGTCCACCTCCGATGACACCAAGCTAGCTAATTTGGCTGTGCTTTTGGACTCTGAATAGTACAGCTTTAAGTTTTTTCCAAGCCCATGTCATGATGTCCATTATAGTTGCATGATGGCTCTAAAGATGCTGATCTTGGGGATTGGAGATCACGGGCATTCAGAAGTGGTTTTCAACCAGATTTCATCCACATTTTAAATATATTACACACTGTAGTGGGTGAATTACCCAAAATTCCACCAAATTGTCTTTGGAGAATGTTGCTCTCACAGTGATTGATTATAAGCACACACATGGGGAAGCAAATTGATGAACCTCAACTCATCTCTACTTCTGAGGGATTTAGTCTTTCTTGGAGGCTCAATTTATGCTGTAACACGATGAGCTATACTGTTAAAAACATCACTTATTCACATGACTTATTATCGCAACGTGATCAGATTTGAAATAAGTGTATAATTTCTATAAATTATTACATTCTCAAGCTTAAGCATAGAATTATGTTTTGTCTCCAAATCCTGAGAGAGTGAATTGACTTTTTAAAATCACTCTTTTTAAAAAAATAATATTTGCATTCTCCATAATGCACCAACTTTTTTGGAATTGGGGTTTTACAGAAGGTTGTTATTTCAACACACTTTTTCTGGCATGGATGAAAACTTTGCCTTAAACTAAAGCTGGTGGTCTGCATTTTGACCTCATTGTCATTGTATCCTCTCAAACGAAAAAATTCCGGGGGACAGAATAAAAACAAAGCTGTCACTGTCCAATAAATGAAGGTGCTCGGGCCAGTTAAGGTTCATTTTCTTCCTAAAAAAGTTCAAAATAATGAGGAAGGTGAGGAATCCATATCTTTAGTTCACTGTGAATAAATATAGATAAATATTTGACAAAATTTACTCATTTACTACCTCAATCCCTGAAGAATTAGGAGAATGTGGAAAATGTAAATAAAACAGCAAGGATTCATTTCCAAATCCATGTCAAGCTGCATTCAATTGAAAAATGGACAGGAAAGTTCTTGTTTTATTTCATAATATTTATTTATTTTTTGAAAATAATTGCAATTTTAAAATATGATGTCTATAACAAGTACCAATGCAGGTAGGACAGGTCAATGTTCGCCAGAGTATTCAATAATACTCTGTAGTCATTTTAGACTGGAGGACACTAATTGTGGAAATTTTGAAAGTGAAATTTGTTTCAACTCATGCCTGATTTAGGACTTCAGTCCAGGGTGTCCTTTGTTATATTTTGCACTTCATAATCTGCAATATACTTTCCTTGGGTGACTGATCAGGTGTGCAAGCAGTACTTGCCCTCTATAACTATACAGCCTTGCTGTTGTAGTATGTGCAGAGTGTGGCATACAATAATCTACTGGAACAAGTGGGGGTGTCCCTGTAAAAGATGACCTCAGGAAGGCAGATACTGTATATTGTTCTAAAATGTGAGTATACACTTTTGCCTCAACTTTGCCTTGACAGATATGCAGGTTGCAGATGCCAAGTACACTGATACAGCCCCAGACCATGACAGACTGGCAGGTTTTTGAACGTGTCACTGAGAACAGTCAGGATGATCCTTCTTAACTTTGGGGATCATGACGTCCATTGTTCCAAAAACAATTTGTGGACTCATCAGACAACAGCACTCCTTCCCACTTTATTGTCAGTCCATTTCAAAAGAGCTCAAGCCCAGAGAAGTCAACAGTGCTTCAGGTTGGTGTTAATACATGCGCTTTTTCTGCGCATTTGTGTCTTAATTTGAATTTGATGATGCCATTACAAACTGTTCGCTGACACAGGTCTCCTGAAATATTTACAGGCCACGTGGCTTTGTCGTCAATAGAAGCATGTTGGATCTCAATGTAGTGTTGTCTAAGGGCTCACAAGTCTCAAGCAATCAATATTGGTATGTGACCTTGTCTTTCACATGCAGAGTTTGCTCCATTTCCTCTGACTTCTTGACATCTTTTCAGAACATTTTATCATTTCACCATGTTCATTATATTATGGATTGTCAATGGTGTAATCCCTAAATTCGATGCAATCGCACCTTTCTTAATCTGTTTCACAATTTGCACTCACTGTCAGGGTCTGAGAATGTCTACTTATGTTATACTGTGTGTGTATTGTGTTACTGTGATTATTACTTTTCATGTCTCATTGTTTATTTTAACAGTTCAATGTACTAGTTCAGCATTCCCATCCCCCTGTCACTTACCATGTGCTTGTTGTTTTCACCCCTGCACCTGCACCGCCCCTCGTTCATTGTAAGTTTTTTCTTTGCTCCCTCATTTGTAAAATCTCTTCCCTGCATGCTTTTTTCTCCTTGTCATTCCTGTAACCCATCTGATTTGATCTCTCTCCATGTACCTCTCAACCCAAGTGCATTTTGCTAGTTAATCTTTGCCTCCATTATCTATCTTACGAAAGGTTAATCACCCGAGACTTCCTCATCACCATTTGGTTTTCTTTCCAACTTCTGATTCTGTATTGCCCTCTGTGTCCGACTGACTACTCCTGATTGATTTCTCATTCTGTCTTTTTGGTTTTGATAATCTCTTTGTGATTTGGCTTTGGCTTACCAACTTCGTAGTACTGATAGGGTCGATCATTGATTACAATTGTAGATTGCAGGGGGCCTGACTGAGACGTGTATCCTTTTAAGCAGGGCCCTGCAATGCAAACAATTAAAATAACATAGTTTACAATGACATTTGTAGTACCAAAAATAAAAAAAGAAAAAATAATAATACAATGCCATGATAAGAGGGAAAACAATTAAAACAACAACAATTCTCTTGATAAAATGATTTGATCAAAGTTTTAAAATGTCCAAAAGGAACCAGTTCATTCAGTTTCAGTTCAGCTTGCAAGTGATCCCAGGTGTGTGGGACATTATAATGAAAATCTGTTTTACCAAGCTCTCTTCTTACACGAGGAACATTCAGACACAATGAGTCCTGTGACAATGTCCAATGGCAACCCACTCGCCGCGTAAGAAGACTTGCTAAATAAAGAGGGATTTTAAAACACATAAACAAATAAAAACCAGTGGTAGTCTCGTCTAGCTTTCAATGACCCTCACCCTACTGACTTGTATAAGACACAATGGTGGGAAGTCAAAATCAGTGATAAATCTAATAGCAGAATGATGAATAGAATGTAAAGGTTTTAGAATAGAGGTGGATGCATTTCTATGAATCACATCACCATAATCAAGCATGGAGAGTGTTACTGAGTGCACAATCCTCTTTTTTTCTTTTGAAATTAAAACAAGCCCTATTTCTGTACAAGAACCCTATTTTATTCCTTATCTTTTTGGTAAAATTTTCAATATGCATATAAAAAGTCAGCTTGTCATCCAGCCAAATGCCCAATTATTTATAATGGGGGACATGCTCAATTTGGCTACCCTGCAGGATACAAATCTGAAAATCGAGGGGGTCCTTTTTTCTAGCTTTGGCGAATACCATGAACTTGGTTTTGTCCTCATTTAAGACGGGCTCAAAGTAGAGTTAGAGTTAAAATCATGCTGAAGATTAGATATGGCCCGCTGAACTGAAGAAGCAGTTGAGTAAATGATGGCATCTTCAGCATATAAATGCAGTTTGCTATGACCCAAAGAAAAGCTAATATTATTCATATAGATAGTGAATAACAAAGGGCCAAGAATTGAACCTTGTGGAACTCCTCTGCAGATCTGAGCACTTGAGACTGAATGTCTTCAAATGAAATGTATTGAGTCATATCCTCAAGACAGTTTTTAAACCAATTACAAGCAGATTTGTCAAAGCCAATTATAATGATAATCTTTTCAAAAGAAGGGCATGATCAACAGTATCAAATGCCTTAGACAGGTCAATGAAGAGGGCTGCACAATGTTATCTGTCATATAGATTTGCCCCATTGTACTGTAGTCTAACTGCCTGTTCATGACCTAGATTGCCTGACTATGGTTTCCAAATAAAACCTTTGAGCTGCATTTTCATCTGCACATGAGCTCTGACTCTGCACTCTGTCACTCACAGATTTTCAGCGGTGAACCTTGGACCAACTTGTTAGTAAACAGCTCATTTTATGCCCAATCATAACTGAGTCACCTATGTTAGTAAACAGCTCATTTTATGCCCAATCATAACTGAGTCACCTATTGTCTATTCACCTGTTCGCCTGTCGAATGTTTCAGTTTTTTTTTTCTTAAGATTGTAAAACAATTCCAGTCTTTCGGTTCCCCAATTCAATTGTTTTGGAACATGTCGCTGCCCTTAAACTCAAAATTTGTGAATATTTACAAAAATCAGCACAGTCGGTAAATTTTTTTTTCCTTTTTCCTGTTTTCAGCTATATGTATATATATATAAAAGAGAATTTACATATCATTTAACCTCCTCCACCCAGGATTTTTAGTGCGGTGCCTCAGAGGTATAGAAGCCCCTCAGAAACCTCACTGTACAATACATGTTAACTCCAAAACGGTTATCAAATACTTCTAAAAATTGAATCATTGAGTTTCCAAAGGGCTCAACCTCAATGCAATAGAGGTCTGCATATCTTAAAACAAAAAGGGGGACTTTCTTGTAATTTCAGGCAAAAGTATCCCAATGACATTCTTTTGTCAAGAAATAAACTAAAAATATATGGGTCACAACATATGGGCAAAAAATAAATCAATTTTTCCCTTTTTTGAAAAAGGGTGTTCCGTGAAGTTGGGCTTTTTGGAAACTCAAGGATTCAATTGTAAGAGAAAGTGAAATTACTAATGTGAAGAAAGGCAGTTGCACACTCGTATTTGGCAAAATGCAATATATACACAGAAATGTGATTTGAAGTCAAATGCTTCCCAGGAAGTATCATAGACGTAGTATCATAGACATAAACTGTTATGCTCCTTCGTGTGTAGTGCATTGCCCTCTTTGCAAATCATGATGCTCAATGCGGCCTAAAACTCGGTCAACTGGGAGAAAAACGTTCACAGATGGGAAACGCATTCTCAACGGATAAATTGGGGTCTCTTTTTTTCTGCAGAGGTTGCAGCATAGAAATGAAACTTATATTTTGGTTTTGCCCAAAACAAGAGTCGCTGAACAATCGGAGCCTGTTGGCAGTGTGGGATTCTCCATTGCTGATTGCCTGCATGAATATATCACAGTTAGCAGAAAAACTGACTTGGTACAATTTGCACGTCGGAATGAAAACTGATGTTCAAGCATGCTAAACCGTGGGACATATAGCATGTTGCAAAGGGCTGAACTTGGCATGACTGCCTGCCTACTTATGTTGATCTTCTTGCAGTGGTGGTGAAAGATTTTGATCGTGGCATTAATTGCATTTTGCGATGAAACTGTTCAATTACACTTTTGAAAAAGTGAGCAGGAATTCAGGGTAAGTTTTGGATTAATGAATTATTTTCAATTTCGCCATCCTTGCAATATCACCTGTATTTCATTTCCATTGTCAGTGTAGCCTTTTGGTTATCGTTTTGTCATTTCTGTATTTATTTATAAATCATCATAGGCTTATGTTTTAGTCTTGATTACTCAGTAAGAACAGTTTTTGATCATTTACCAAGTGATCTTAAATGGTAACAGGTTGAGGGGCATTATGTATCAAAAGGTGAGATGCTTCTATACATCTGATGGCATGCCACAGAAAATCCATCAGGAAATCCTGGAGCATTTGGTTTGAAGAGGTCAAATCTGTTTTTATTTGCATTTTACATACTGTCCCAATTTCTGTGGAATTTAGGTTTTATATCAGTTAAGTTATTGATTCATTCTTGGACTTATTCATGCAAAGTAAACCTAAAATGTTTTGTTTAAAAAAAAATCAATATATCCTCGTGTCTTATCTGTTCACAGATTGCTTAAAAACAAGCAAATCTTATTTTAACAATCTGCCCTTTGGACATCAAACTAATTTTTAAAATCCATATATGTTGACAATTTTTCATCTTTATTTGCGTGAGCATACATCTTTATTATCTGGAGTGATTGTGAAAGTGAAACACAGCATGTCTCTGGAGTTCCTCAGTTCCAGAGACCATTTTTTTTAGAAAATTATTGTGGTTGAAATGATGCTTCCTCACGCTTTCTGAGCAGCAACAGTTATTCCACTGGAGGACTGCATGAAAAGGTGCAGTTTTGGGGTTGGGTTTGGGGGGTGGGTAGTGGGGTCACATAACTCCACCCTTCAATGTTAAGGAACAGGCCAAAATAAACTGCCTCTCCCTTTAACACAGTGGTATGATGAGGGAAATAAGTTCATGCGGTATAATGAAAGCAGGCATTACATTTTGTGCTTGAGTATGAAGATAAATCCCTATTTTTGATCGAGAACATGGTATTTCCACTTGTGAGCAGACATATCCATTTCATAAATAGATGTTGTAAAGTTTTCCCCCAAAATTCTGCCCTTGCTTGCGCTTAAATCTGCTGCTGCATGGACAGATTTTTTTATGCGCGAACTTCAGCCTTTTCTCCTCAAACACAAAACTGTCCGCGTGCTTCAAACATTTGTGCTCGTATTCAGAACATTTCTGCTTGCGCTTGGATATTTTCTTCTCGCACTCAAAACTACCTTGGCGCACTTGAAACATTTCTGCTTGCACACAAAACATTTCTACACCCGTTTGGATTTTTTTCGTAGTACATTCCTGTCAAAAATCGCCAACTAATAGATTGCCAGGTTCTGTCTTGACCAATAAAATTATCGCTGGGCCCGTTGGTTTAACTTCATTCAGCGTACCGTGGGGGCGGTGACTCTTGGGCACACCCAGCCCTAAAAATACAGCAGTATCTTAGGCTATACTGCTAACTGTATACTGTACGTGATCACTGATTAAACTACGTTACTCTTAAGATTATATAGCCATCTAGCTAGCTACCTAACGTTAACTATGGAAAATTCCTGTAAATAATCGTCATATTAAAGTGATATGATTTGGTTTTGCCCTAACTTTACTCATTTCGGTAGCTGTAAAAGGCATGAACTCTTCTGATATGTTTTGTGGCACTTTTGTGCGTTAGAATCGTGTTTTCACATTTTTGGGACATTTGCTAGCTAGTTAGCATGCTAGCTTGATGGACCAGTATGTGAGATTTAGAGCCATCAAGTGGTGAGATTATAGATTGCAACCAAATGATCATTCACTTTCTCAGAGAACCTACCGTGGCCGCAAAACTTGCAAAAATGCGAAAGGCGCACTCTTGTGTCAGTGCTTTATTTAATGACTTTTTCCCATTCTGGGCTACCGTAGAAACATGGCGGTGCAAAATGGTGAGCTCTGTGGAAGAGGACCTGTTCTCTCTGTTGATATAAAGGGCTCATACTGGATAAAAGAATATGATTCTTATTTTCAGTGATGAAAATGTACTTTTGAATATTATGTTCCATCCCTGCCAGTTATTCAGCCAGATTGTCCATCTAAATCGTACACACTGGTCCTTTAAGATCGACCACTGGTACAGCTAGCTAGCACGTGGAGTTAGGGCAAAAACAAATGATACTGACTAATTATGACGAATATTTACAATATTTTAAATAGTTAATATTGGCTAGATAGCTTTATAATTATTTTGGCTGCTGACAAACAATCACCTGCCACCTTTTTCCCAAAAAAGTTGGGACACTGTGTAAAATGTAAATCAAAACAGAATGCAATGATTTACAAATCATTTAAACTCTATATTTAATTGAAAATAGCACAAAGACAACATGTCAGATGTTGAAACTCAGTGATTATATTGTTTTCAAATTTTGATTCCAGCAACACTTTTTGGGACTGAGTTGGGACAGTTGAGAGAGGGGCATGTTTACCATTGTATTGCATCAAGGTCTCTTTTAACAATATTGTAAGCTTTTGGGAACTGATGAGACCAATAGTTGTAGTTTTGAAAGCAAAATGTTTACCATTTCTGCTTAATGTAGGAATTCAGCTGCTCGACACTGCGTGGCCTTTTGTCATATTTAATATTTCATAATGCAGCAGTGGTTAGAAAGTTGTGGGTTTAAATCCGGACTGGGGTCTTTCTATATGGACTTTGCATGTTCTCTCCATGTTCGCGTGTGTTTCCTCCTTGTACTGCAGTGTCCTCCTACAGTCCAAAGACATGCATATCAGGCTAATTGGAGAAGCTATATTGCCCATAGGTATGAGTGTGAGAGTGAATGGTGTGTGCACCTTGTGATGGGTTGGCGAGCTGACTAGGGCAGGTCCCTACCTTTCGCCCAGAGTTAGCTGAGATCCAGCTCACCAACTACCCCAGTTATGAAGAAGCAGTATAGAGAATGGATGGAGGCAGTTTTCACTGGGTGCAATGTCTGGATTGCTGGGAGGACCCGAGCTCTCTTACAGTGGAGCCATATTGTGATACATGCAGACTCTGGTTGGGCATGGTCATGCTGAAATGCGCAGGGTCTTCCCTAAAAAAAACATTGTCTGGATGAGAGTACATGTCACTCCAAAGCGTCTATATTGTTTAGCACTAATGGTATCTTCACAGATGTGCGAGTTACCCATGCTATGTGCAGTAATGCACCTCTATACCATCATGGATGCTGGCATTTGAATTGAGCACTGATGGCAAGCTGGATTGTTCCTTGTCTGTCTAGCCTAGAGGAGGCAGCGTCTCTGATTTCAAAGACGAATTACACATTTTGACTGATTAAACCTCAGGAAAGTTTCCCACTGCGCCTCAGTCCATTTTAAATAAGTTTGAGCCCAGAGTGAGCAAGAAAATCTTTTGATCATGGATATTTGTATGGTGTTATCTTGCCATGATTGAGTTTCAGTTTGCATTTGTGGGGGCAGCGATGAACTGTGTTTACTGACTGTGGTTTCCAGGGTGTTCTAAAGGCCGGGCAGTTATTTCCACAAAAGAGTCCAGTCTCTTTTTAAGGCAGTACCGCTTGAGCACTTGAAGATCATGGCCATTTAAAATTGGTTTTTGGCTGTCTCCCTAGTGTACAGAGATTTCTTCAGATTTTCTGAATCTTTTAATGAAATTTTGCATTATGGATGATGACATCCCCAAACCCTGTGCAATTTTTACGTTGAGAATCATTTTTCAGAAGTTTTTGTACTACTCAGTCTTCGACAAACTGATGAAGCCCTCGCCAACTTTACTTCTGAGGGACTCATCCTGTCTAGGATGGTCTTTTTATTCCCACTCATAATACTGACCTGTTGTCAATATTAGCTGTGAGATGTTCCACCAGGTGTATTTTTTTTTTTTTGCATCATGCAATTTCTCCAGTGTTTTGTCGCCCCTGTCCAGTGGTGGACTGGCTATCTGCATACTGGGCATTTGCCCGATGGACCAGCAGGCCTTATGGGCCAAACAACCTTTTATTTGCGAATGCTAATTTACCAATTAAACGGAATGATTGATTCTGACTTGGCCCTTTGGGCTGCACAACATTTCTTGGGTTGTTCCTATGGTTGGCCTATGATTCATGATTGACACTGAGCTTTCCCAATCACAACCAAGGGCCGCGGGACGACCCACCCCAAAGTCATGCCAAAGTCATATCGAACAAATGTGAAAATTGAGAATAGATGCAAGCTAGGCGCAGAAGAAATTAGAGGGAAACAAAAGGCAAACCTCGCAGGCAGATGCTGCCAGATGCATCAAGATTAGAGATATGTTTTCTGCTGCGGCAGCTGCAGCAGATGAACCTTCCTCAGCACTGGCGGCCGGAGGTGATAGAGGTGGCCGTGAGAGGGATGAGGCGTGGTGGGGGAGAGATGACGGCGCCGGCAGCACCGGGAGTGGAGAGAGGGTTGAATTAAGCATTATTACACGCAAGGGTGTGCTTGACCGTCATTATTGTCACGATAGTGATGCGGCCAGGAACGAGGCGCTGGCGCAGAGTTCCGTTAGCATCGCTTAAGTGACAATAATAAGCACACCCTTGAGTGTAATAATGCGATTATACAACTATTACCAAGAAATAAAATGTATAATCAAAATGTATTCATACTGTGGGCATTTCGCTTTCAAAATATAAAAGTTTTTTGCTGGTATTCTCTCCGTTTCCGTGGAAATACATGAGATCTGATGTTAACTAGTCCTTGTCAGCCAACTTGGGCTTATGTGTTCTAGACATCGTGATTTCCCATTACTGAATAAATACCACACATTGCAACACAAAACTTCTTTGCTAGCTCAATCATGTTGTAAGTAGAGTATCCGATGGAAAAAATCATTTTTTTATGGACTGATAGTTATACTTCTGCTTATACTTTTTCACTTACGGCCAGATAGGTATGGATAGCTTTATCCCCTAAATAAATTAAATCATCATTTAAAAACAACATTTTGTATTTACTCAGGTTATCTTTTTCTTATATTAAAATTTGTTTGAGGATATGAAACATTTAAGTATGAAAAATATGCAAAAAAGTAAGAAATCAGGAAAGGGGCAAATACCTGTTCACGGCACTGTAGCTGCCTCGACCCTCCCCATGCATACGGTGGAGTGATTTGGATTGACAGAGGTTAATATACCTGGTGATTCATTCAGTTTATGAGTAGGCACTACCTATTAAAATCTTCTAGTTCCAGAACAAAGGGGTTAACAATGGGCGTTTTAATACCGAAACACCTATATTTGATAACATAATTAGTGAATTAAATGAGAAAACAATTTGTAATTTTGAACAAAAAAAGCCAAGATGTATACATACATGTAGAACAAGTTTCATTACCATGGGTAGCTGCCCACATGGTGAACTTGCCAATCCGAAATTGGCCAAAAAGTGACTTTTTCAGCTGGAACCCTTTTCAGGGTCTCCTAACTCCACTATTATGTCTTGGGTGTGTCAATCTTCCTTGTACAGACAGACCTGTCCTCAACTAGAAGGAATCCAGCACAATTTGGCCTCTGTAAGGGATCCTGGCCACAGAGGCGGCCCTTGAAACCTAAATTTTTAATTTCTGCTAATAAAAAGGTACATAATTGAGAGGCCAATATCTTGAAAATGAAAAGAAATAGATCAATTTTGCCGTCAGATTCTGGAGGCCTGGACCCAAATTACCCTGGATTGCAATTTTCAGTCCATACCTATGATTTGTTCCGAAGATATTGGCCTCCAAAATCCCTATAAATTAACGTTCGCGATTCGCTTGGGGCGTGGCCCTCAATTTTTTGGGGGCCATATCTCGGACACCCCTTGGAATAGGAGCCTAAAATTTTGCATGTGCTTGTGATGAATATAGAAGTACTCACAAAATAAATTTTAGCCAAGTCTGAGTCGAGGAAAGTGGAGGAATCTTGAACTTTTGTTGAGTTCATTTGGAATGACTCAGCAACACATCTCAAAAGTTGGAGTAGGGCCATGTTTAGTATACCATCTTCTTTAAACAACAGTCTGTAAATATCTGGGAAGTGAGGAGACCAATTGCCAAAGTTTCGGGAGACGAATGTTGTCCCACTCTTGTCAGATGTAGTATTCTTGCTGCTGAACTGTCCTGGGTCGTCTTTGCCAGATTTGTTTGTCTTATGATGCGCCAAATGTTTTCTCTTGGTGAATGGTCTGGACTGGAGGTAGGCCAGTTCAGCACTCACTCTTCTACTGTGAAGCCATGCTGTTTTGATGGATGCAGTACCCAGTTTGGCCGAGTTTTGCTGAAATATGCAAGGCCTTCCCTGAAAGAGATGTTGTCTGGATGGGAGAACATGTTGTTGTGAAACCTGTATATACTATTCAGCATTGATAGTGCCTTTCCGGGTGTGTAAGCTCCCCCCACTGAATGCACTAATGCAACCCAATGCCATCAGATGCATTGAACTGTGCACTGATAACAAGCTGGATGGGCCCTCTCCTCTTTAGACCACATGACACGGCGTCTGTGGTTTCCAAAAAGAATTTATTTTTTTAATTGAAAATTTGGCATCTCCAATTCCACCTGAATCTGGAATGGCCAAGTGAGGAACTATGTACAAGGCTGGCTGGTATGCGACCCCCTGTTGCCGATTCAGGAGAGAGGGACGGTTCAAGGCTGTCCTCCGAAGCACGTGCCCATTATTACTGCTTCTTTACACTCATTGGTTGAATTCTTGCAAGTTCAGAATGAGGGCAGAGGATACCCGAACAGGAACAAGCTTAGAATCTTCCTGACAAGCGCCTGGCTGGCCAACAGGAGTCGCTTGAGCAACGAACAAAGCAACTTTTACTTTTCCAGCCTTTTGTTACCTTTCTCCCAACTTTTTTGAGATAGGCTGCTGCCATCAAATTCAAAATATTTTTTATGAAGTGGTAAAATGTCTCATGTTTAATATCTGATATGTTGTCTATGTTCTATTGTGAATAAAATGTGGATTTATGAGATTTTCAAATCATTGCATTCTGTTTTTATTTACAATTTACACAGCATTCAAGCTTTTTTGGAATTGGGGTTGTACTTTTGACATTTAAACTGAACCGCTGCTTTAATAACGATTACTACGATCACATAAACAACTTCTTCTATTTTGAGTTCAAAGGGTTCAGGTGTTCAATCAATAACAAGTTATTTTATGGAGGTGTACTCTGTAAGGATTGAATTCTTGGTACAATAGCTCCTTTAGATGTTATTATCAAGTCACGTAAACTCCAGTCATTATTAACCCCATTCACTGTAATTTTTAACTTAGGTTTTCCCCTCAATGTTAGAAAAGGATTTTTTTCCATATTGTAGGATAATGTCTTGTACATGTTCAGTATTTTCTGGTCGTAGCGCATCACTGAAGATACATCACACTTATATTGAGAGAAATATTCAAACCCAGGATGCCATGTTTTTATGGCCACAACATTACACCCATCCATCCATCTGTCCATTATCTACACTATTTCTTCTTCACTGGGGTAGCAGGACAGCTGAAGCCTATCCCAGCTGACTATGGGCAAAAGGGGCACACTCTGGACAGCTTACCAATTAATCGCAAGGTAGACACACCGTCACACACACGCTCACACCGACGGGCAATTTCGAGTTTCCAATTAGCCCAATATGCATGTCTTTGGACTGAAGGACAAAACCGGAGTACCCAGAGGAAATCCGCATGAACACGGGGAGAACATGCAAATGCCACACAGAAAAGCCCCAGACTGGACTTGAAACCATGACCACCTTGCTTTGAGATTGAACTGTGCCTTCCTGTGCAACATTGCATCAGATGGAAAATATCTAGATCTTGTGCATCATTTTATATGCCTTTTCCTCTAATTCAGCAGAATTTATTTGAGATTGTTGGAAACCTTGGGAACTCCACTAGAATATATAACCGGCCTGAACTTCCACAGGTACATACAGTAGCTGCATTTTATGGGTCCATTTATGGGTCCATAGATTTTTGGAGTTAACCTCTTAGGTAAAAAAAGATTTCTATTTTAGAAGGGCTTAAAAGTTTCTCTTAAATGAGTTTGGTCTATCGTTACCAGAATAACCATCAAATAATATACTTCCTCCATAGTTTCAACTGGTTAACTGAATAGCTACTACCCCCACATTAAATTGACCTGAGAAAAAATGACATTCCACCCAGAGAGATAACTGACACTCTCTAAACTATGTGAGGAATGCACTGCTGACATGAAAGTTGCCATTTCTGAAAAAAATGAAACCGAGATAAAACAACTTAATATCCTCTGGAGCACAAGAAAAACATGTGATTACCACTGGAGACACAGAGGCCTGATTCAGACTTCCACCACGAGGATATTTCTTTTTACAAAGAAAGAGCATTGCGTCTTTTCGATAAAAACTCTAGTTGTGCCAGCTATAGTAATACTACTACTATTCAAAAGGAAAAAGTTTTGAAAGAATCAGACTAAATGAAGTGCAAAAGCAGCACTGAAATACACTGAATTCATTAAAGTAGTAGACTACTGCAAGTCTTCTGCCCATTTTTGAATTCTACTAATTGTAGTTCTGTTTGTGAGTTAAGAATATGGTTACTTGATCTGACTACTTATGAAGGCATTATATGATTTAAGCATATTAAAAAGGTGACGTATTTGCAAACGTGATTTTGAAGTATGGAGCAGGTTATTTCACCTTTTAACTTCAGGGAACACAACTGGTCCAGTTATCTACAAATTACTGATAAATCAATAATAGAAACGCATTGAGCAAGCAACATTAATAAAAGGACTACCATTGTCAGCTAAAAAAATGTCAGAACTATAGTAATTCTGCAATTACACGAATTTGTCAGTAAATAAGGAACTGCATATTACCACATTTAAAACAACTTTCTGGCACAGTTCATTGCTATGAAAACATACAATAAACTACTCCTTGCTTATTCCGTTGTCATGGGAGCCATCCCAGAATAATCCTTTTCTGTTCTGTCCCTCCTACATGTTTATGACTCATAGTCTGCTGGGGAAGCCACAATTTAAATGACTCAGTCTTATTTCTTCATCCTTTTTTATATTTTAACTGGAAGTCATGGAAAGCCGGAAAGAATAGGCAAAGGGGATACTGAGTCCACATTGGCGATCGCTGCCTTTTTTTCCTCTTCAATTCAGACTAAGACTTTTTATACAAAAGTAGATTGCTTTTCAATACAGTACTTGGGTAACTCTTGGTATGTGTCTGTGCATGTATACTTGCAGATGAACTTGCATACATTTGCAATATTTCTAAAAGTTAACTCATGTCGAGGACGCCATGCCCTACTGACTCAGGAAGATATCAGATAATGAAATGCTAAGTCTTACTTATACCCTAATCTCCAAGACTACCCATCTTCTGCTATTATCACTGAGTGACTGTCTCAGTGGTGTTTAGCTATTGCCACGTTTCTTAGTGGAAGACAAACAATGGAGCAGTAGAGTTACAACAGTCAGAGGATTTATTGTCCCAAGCCAATTTATAGACTAAGTCTGTGTGTGCGTGTGTGCAAAAATGCGGGCCTTTATAAAAAAAAAAAAAAACATAAACCATGACAACATAAAGCAACTTTATAAAATATGAATTTTCTAATCAAGGACAAGATTTATTGTGTAAATATTCCTGTGCAGCCCATGTAAAGGCTATTTTGCGGTGTTTACAAATTATGACACTATGGCATTTTAGGCCTAGTCGCATATAGTTGTTTAGACCCATGACGCAGATGAATCATTGTGTGTAAATTCCTTTGCGAGAGAGGCGGTTTGCAGAGTGGTTGCCACGGACAACCAAATAAAAATAATATGAGCTCAAATTCCTCTGTCAGAAGAGGCTGAGCACATCGCCTCTGAGTTGCTTGAGTGCTTGAACTGAGTATTACAAAAGCAAGTGGTCTGCTGTGAAGACTAAAACTACTTTCATGACAGCATACTTACATCTAGAATTTCTTTCAACAAAGAATCCATTCTGAAAACATTCGCTTGTTTCTTAATAGTTGGCTGAGATAAAACATTGTGAAGAGATTATTATTTCTAACATTTATTTCTACACAATGAACTAGTTAAAGACAAAGTTCATAAAATTAAAAAGTTGACATAATAATAAAAAAAAAAATCTTCCACGCCAATCAATTATGTGAAAGATTGGCTTCTGAATAGAATTATTTGGAGACCTATGCTGCTCTTTCCTTTGACTTTTAGATGTCACAACGGTTGGTGATGAAACTGACAACACCTTCTGCAGGGATCAAGGACTAATATACGATTAAGTCAACTCCTAGCCAGTGATTGGGTCTTTGAAATAGGATATCACCAGTTTCAAACTGACAGTGGAGTGAAGATTACTCCAACCCTAAACTTCGTACTACAAAGATAGTTTAACTTCGTTTTGAATTAGCACCGATACAGCAGACTGGGAGATTTTTTGAGCTTCTCTGGTCTGTATCCTACCAAAATTCTTAACACCTCCAAAGCGGCTTTGAGATGCATATTTTTTAGTACAGCTTGCACTTCCTCTAAGATATGTCTTACAGAAGTGAATATTCAAAATAAATCAATTCCTGCAAATTCTAGTTCCCCATTTTGTATGTCAAAATACTGAGCAATGTAGGTGCTGTACCCTGTTTCACAATGCATGACTGAGTCAGCGGGCAAAACCTGGAACAATCATAAAAACGGAATGTGTACTGAAGTAAAAGCAGCTGTACTGGGCGTTGCTCAAAGCAGATATCCAGCTAAATCCGCTATCCTGCTTTGTGAAACCTTCCTGGTCTTCTTGATAGCATTAGGATTTACTTTCCTCCTTTAACCCTTTCGCGCATGCATACGGGGCTTACCGTATTATGTAAATTGACTCCTCTGCCGATTTTTCTGTGTTTTTTGATTGCCTTGGAGTCCTCAATCTTATTCAGGGAGGGCCAGTGTGGGTTCAAGCTTTCATTTCTACTGAGCAGTTACACAATCAGGTTCAACTAATCAAGGTCTTCAGCAAAGATTAAAATTCAAACTGATCATGTTTCTCGGAATGTTTGCTCTTGATATGTAAAATCTGCTGCATTTTGCTGAAAATGAATGCAATCCAACTTCAGCTGAAATGTATAAGCAGCATTTAATTTTAATATTTTATGTCATGAAATGTTAAGGTTAACTCCAAACGTAATTAAAAATAAAAATTGACTTGGGCAGTGCAGTCTTGTTTGGATTTGCAGAGGCTGGGTGTTACAGTTAATTACATGTTCATGCAGTTTTTTTTTTGCCCTTAGTGATAATTCCATTCCCTTCCCTTGCTTTTTTGCCTCCTAATGTATGGAATCACATACTTTGATACAGAAATTCAGAACACTAGTACCTGTACACCTTGTTACTATACACATACAATTGTTACCATCAAAGGCCCATAGCCCACATAGTGGGAGGTATTTCCACTCATACTGCGAGCCAGTGAGAAAGCTGTCCCTGGCACTATCTTTGGGTGTGATCCATGGTTTGTGGATTGTTTTCAACACTTGGCAGTTCTTGTGTGGAAACAGAATCTTTCCAAGCTGCTTCTCCATAGAAACGCACTCATAAAAATAGAATGTTGGATTTACTTGAAAATGTTATGTCAAGTGATTCCACGCAATTATTTAAAGTAACTTCTAAATAAGAAAACTTAATTATTAGATTTTAGGCCAATTTTGTCGCAACTTATGTCGCGACAAATTTTGTCGAATTTATGTCCTACGTGCCTCGGCTTTGCCCAGGTGTAATCCATTTTGTGCCCCATTCCCTTTGTGTGTCTGTGCTGGTTATAATTTGTCCCTTTTAAAGCCTACTGTTCAGTTTATCTTCTCATATTAAGCAAAGCTCTTCATTCGTGTATTTTTGTGTACTTTAATGAGAGAGAAAAATTCAATTATTCTTTAAAGTCCTGTTAATAAGAACAAGCTCTCAAGCCTTAATATTGAAAGCTAGTGGCAGTAGAGACACAAAACAGAAATTAAGTGCCTCTGATATTTGTTACCTGTGTATGACAAGTTAAAAAAACTGGCAGTTGACAGCATGACAACTCCGTGATGATATTAATTGCACCAGTAGTGAAGAGATGAAAGCATCAAGATCTAATATTTCACTCAGACGCCTGTGTGAAAATGGTCTGATTGGTTGTGTTGCTACCAAGAGGTGGTAACCGCAAAAAAAGACTTTAGTTTGCCAAGAAATTCAAGGATTGGACACCAGTGGACGAGGAACAAGTCCTCTGGACTGATAAATCAAAATTTAAAATCTTTACACCCAAAAGCAGAAATTATGAGCATCATATAGTTGGAGAACATTCAAAAATGATTGTTTAACCCCTTTAGGAAAACATGGAGGTGATGATATCATGGTTTGGGGTTCAGGCTGCTTGAAAAGAGCCGGTAATCTCTTAAAAGTTGACAGAATCGTGGATCAAGAGAAGTGTCACAGCATCCTTATGAGGCATGTATTGCCATCTGCAAAGAGACTGATTGGTCGGGGATTTTATTTTCAATTAGAATGACCCTAAAAACATGTCTGAGTTGTGCAATAATTATTTCAGTTGGAAAGATATATCTTGTGACATAAAAGTTATGGAGTGGCCAGCTTAAAGTCCTGACCTTAATCCGTTTATCAAATCTGTAACATGCAAAGAGTCTCTTTGGAATGAACTTCAAACCATATGGAATGGTGAGTGAGGAAGTAAAAAAAAGTGAAAACTATGTATGAAAGATTAAATGCTGTAATCAAAGCAAAGGGTGGCCGCACTTGATAATGACCTTTTCTCTCAAAAGGTTACTTAAAAACATTTTTTGTTTGTTTTTAATATGCATTATCTGTTTACTTATTTTCATTGATATGATCCAATATTGCATGAAATAAATGCTTGAATGGTTCTTGGTTTCTGATTTATCATCTTTTTGTGAAGTGTATCATTATCACTGCACATTATACTACATATACAGTTGCAATCGAAATTATTCAACCTCCATTTCAAATTAGGTTTACTGGCAAAATTTCTGAACTTTCCGCTGTTTGTAATGAACAAATCAAACAGGAACAATTTACTACCTCAATTCCAAAATAGTTGGGACGAAGTGTAAATTGTGAATAAAATCAATATGCAATGACTTTCAGATCATATGAGCCAACATCACACTTACAATAGAACATAGATAATATTTCAAATGTTGAACTGGAGACATTTTACATTTTTATCCACTTATAAAGCTTATTTCAAATTTTCTGGCTGCAACAAGTCTCAAAAAAGTTGGGACACAGGCAAAAAAAGGGATGAAAAATCAATTAATAAATAAGAGAATCAGCTGAAAGAACATTTAGCAAGTAATTAAGTTAACTGGCAACAGGTGTGTAACATGATTGGCCATAAAATGGATGTCTTAGAGAGGCTAAGTCTCTCAGAAGTGAAGATGGCAAGAGGCTCTCCAACCTGTAAAGGCTTGTGTAAAAATATTGTGGAATACTTTAAAAACAATGTTCTCCAATGTCAAATTACAAAGGCTTTGAAGGTCTTATCATCGACAGTGCATAACACCATCAAAAAATCTCTGTGCGTAAGGGACAAAGCCAAAGACCTTTACTGGATACCTGTGATCTTCGGGCCCTAAGACGCCACTGCATCACTCACTGGCATGATTCTGACATTACTAAATGGGCCCAGGAATATTTCAAGAAACCACTGTCTGTAAACACAGTCCGCCGTGCCCTCCACAGATGCCACCTAAAACTCTATCATGCAAAAAGGAAGCCATTGCTGTGCATGATCCAGAAGCACCGCTATGTTCTGTGGGCCAAGGCTCATTTAAAATGGACTGTAGGAAAGTGGCAAAGTGTTCTGTGGTCAGACGAGTCCAAATTTGACATTCTTGTTGGAAATCATGGGCGTTGTGTCTTCCGGGCTAAAGAGGAGAAAGACCACCCCTCCTGTTATCAGCGTTCAGTTCAAAAGCCAGTATCTCTGATGGCATGGGGATGCATTAGTGTATAAGGTGTGGGACACTTGCATGTTTTAAAAAGCACCATGAATGCTGAAAGGTATATAAAGGTTTTAGAGCAAAATATGCTCCCCTCCAGATGACATCTATTCCAGGGAAGGCCTTCTGTATTTCAGCAGGACAAAGCAAAACCACATACTACAGCTATTACGACAGCATGGCTTCGTATTAGAAGAGTTCTTGTGCTGAACTGGCCTGCCTTCAGTCCTGATATTTCACCAATTGAGAAGATTTGGAGCATAATTAAACGAATAGTTCTCAAAGGAAACCCAAAACTCTCCAGCGGCTGGAAGCCTGTATTAAACAAGAGTGGGATCAAATTCCAATGGCTAAACTCAAGAAACTTGTCTCCTCATTGCCCAGACACCTTCACTCTGTGTTAAAAAGAAGAGGGGATGCAAACTTTTTTTGAGACCTGTAGCAGCAATCAAATTTAAAATGAATTCATTTTGTGGATAAAATTGTAAAATTTCTCAGTTTCAGCATTTGCTATGTTTCTCTATTCTATAGTGAATAAAATACTGGCTTGTGTGATTTGAAAGTCATTGTGTTTGGATTTTATTTACAATTTACACTTTCTCCCAACTCTTTCGAAATTGGGGTTGTAATGTTAAATATTTCAAATGACTTCTCCAAATTCAACACAAAATGCCATTTTTAATGACGACTGCTAGATCAAAATTATTCAACCCCTTCAAGAAGCATCTTACACTTAGTAGAGTACCTTTTGCTGCCTTGACCTGCTGGAGATGTGATGCATAAGCAGATGTCAGCTTTTGGCAGTATTCCCAAGGAATCTTAGCCCAGTCCTTTTGGACAATGGCCTCCAGTTCTCTAATATCCTAGGATTTGCATGCTGCAATTGTGTTCTTCAAATCCTACCAGGGATTTTTTTAATGGGGTTCAAGTGAGGCGACTGTGATGGCCACTCTAGAATCTTCCCAGACCTCTTCTGAAACCAAGCCTTGGTGGATGTTGAGGTATGCTTAGAATCATTGCCCTTTTGGAAGGTCCAATGATGCCCAAGTGTCAGCTTCCCTACTGACGGCATGACATTTTCACCCTGAATATCCTGGTATTTGACTGAATCCATCTTGCCCTCCACACACTGCAGGTTTCCAGTGCCAGAGGAAGCTAGGCAGCCATACACTCCATTTGCAGTGGATAACTCCCCCTACCCACTGCAAACCTTCGTACCCTTTCATAATAATGGCCACTAGGTCACATGATCACAACCATCCAATCAGCGCGCTCATCGTGCTTTAAGCTGAGAATCTAACACATCGTTTGTCATTGGCTCCGGGCGACCCACGTGGTTCTTAATCCTATATCGCACTGACACAACACGCACAAGCATGAAAGCCCTTCGGCACAACAGTATACCCTTTTTTTGGGAGTATTTTCTACCAAGATCATCGCGGATTGTTTACTGTTTACACGTGGTTTCCGCCATTCCGTCTGCTGCTGGTGACGCATTTGTGAGCTTGGCGCTGATTGGTCCTCAGTCGTTGTCGACTTGCGGTTGCCACCTAGTGGCCATTATTATGAAAGAGTACGACGGCTTGCAGTGGGTAGGGGGAGCTACCCACTGCAGATGGAGTGTAGGCAGCCGCAGAGCATCAAAAAGTCCCCGCAATTCTTCACTGTAGGCAGTGTGTACTTTTCAGCATATGCTTTATCCTTATTCCTCCAGTAGACATACCACTGATTCATAATCCCAAAATATTCCAGTTTTGTTTCATCACTCCACAGAACAATATCCCCAAACTTCTGTGGCTTATTTATATGGTTTTGAGCATATTGGAGCTTGTGCTTTTGGATCAGTCATAGTGTATGTCTTAGAGACCTTCAACGTTTAGTATGCGCCGCACTGTGCAAACTGAAACCTAAGTGCCTCCTGCCTCTCAGTCTTGTTGCAGATCTCCTGCAGTCAATGAGGGTTTTTGGCCACCCGTCTCCTCAGGAATCTAGTGGCAGCCATTGATAGTTTCCTGTTTCTGCCACATCCTTGTACCGTTGTCACTCTTCCTTTACTCTGTACTTGCAAACTATGTTTTAACTGAATCTCTATGAACATTCAGTGTCAGTGCTACCTTTCTGTATCCTTTTCCTTGTTTGTGCCAGGCAGTGATCTCCTCTATTAGCTTTTTGGCCAATTCTTTTGACAGCCATATTTCTAATATGCAATCAAATGTCACTGTCAGCAAACCCCCAGCGAGTGCTAGTATTTGATGTGTTCTCAAGCAAACCTGATGCAACTAATTAAGCTCTTGATTTGCTGCATTAGGTGTGCTTTAGAAAACACCTGATTTGCAAATATGCTCTTAAGACCGATTCTATTTGGGAGATTGAATAATTTTGAGACTGCTTTAGTCATTAAAAATTGAATTTTGTGTTCAAATGGGAGAAACCACTTGTAATATTAGTAGTGTTGAACTATTTAAAATGTTCCTGTTTAATCTGTTTATCACAAACAGCTGAACGTTTGCAAATTCTGATATTAAACACAATGTGCAATGGGGGTTGAATAACATTGATTGCAACTGTATATATATGTACACACACACAAACCCACACTCATACCAACTAAAGTGTTCCTTCGATTGTTTTTTTCATTAGACACGTGTGTGCATAGGTATTTATTTAACCAAGTACATTTAAGTATGGCTCTGGCGGTAGAGTCAACTAAATACAACATGGGAAAGGGAACATCATGGCAAAATTGTAATATTTAGGTGGCCCTCAATCCTGCAAGTAAGTGCTTCAACATGTTGAAGAATCGCATAAAGCCTTCCCCCAGAATTAGAGCATGAAGTCATTCATTATCTGAGAGGGGGTTTAAGGTTCTTCGCAAGCCAATACCCTGTCTTGGATTTCAAAAAAGTTTCTCACACAGGGATAAGCATTGCAAACACACTAAGCAGTGAAGGCTCTTTTTGCAATGTTACCTTGGCATTGACTTCTCAACTGTTTGCAGTTTGTGCCTGTCACACCCAGAATGATTCACATCATGAGAATGATATCCTGATTTACCTACTGGAGCCTGAAGCTATGTACTGTAATGACAGGTAGTTCAGAGGTAACGTTAAGAGCCTGCGGAAGGGGAGGGCAGCTTTGAATTGTGAGATGTCATTTTGTAAACATAGTCCTTTTTAGGCCTGCCACACCCAAGGTTTTGGGCTGCATTCATCAGACTGCTTAAATCTGGCAGTTAAAGCCATACCTCCTCAATTTATCTGAGCAGCAACTGTGTATGATTTGCAATCATTTTACCTCCTCATTAGCATAACAGGAATTCTAAAAATCACGGATTTGGCAATTGCTCATGCTTTGAGCTGTGATGGAAAAACCGGTTCAGGTTCAGGTGTTCTGCCGATCCCCTGCTTGAGTTTTCCAAGAGAGAGAAAAAAAGATATTTTTCATGGTATTATTATTCAGTTGGCAGCTGAGCACCTTCAGTACAGGCTCAAACAAGCACAGGCTTTGCTTTAGATGCTGAATTTGTAAACCATGCTTCCCATGGTTCTAGATCCGTGTGTAGTTATTTATAAGAAATGCAGGTAAGAGAACTGGGATTATCATTTTGGACCTCAAGGGTTTGGATTGTAGTAAAGATAATGGTGCTGGTTTTTAGCACTGGGATGAGTCTGGACGATGAAATGGGGGGGCATTTTAGATGTGTGTTGGGAAAATAAAAGAAACAAAAGCCCTTCTGAGGAGAGTCATGTCACTGTCTGTTAACCTTTTATTTCCTCCTTGTTGCAAGCAAACATTGATTGTGAATATTTGTAGAGGTGTGGTTTGTGATATGTTTGAGACAGAAAAAAGTAAAGTTCTGGACACAGAACTAGGAGTAGCCTGAAACCATGTTCTGTCTATTTATGTTCCAGCAACATGTTGCACTCCAGAAACAAAACACGCTGAAATTTACAGCTACCCTTGAGATCAAAATCTTCATTTAATATTTATTATTAACTAAGAGTTGGATGGCATGCGTTGGGCCAGTGACACCCAAACTCAGTCCTATAAGCTGGTTTTTTATTCCAACCACAATTATAATCCCAGAATTAACTAACTGCTGATTTTTCTTTAGAAATTGCTTTTCACGTTCGAGCCACATTTCACCCTCTTAAACAAAGTTGACAAAAATAGCTATGCATTCCATGATGTTTAAAGGCCAAATGTTCTTACTGTATTCATTTTGTGATATTCCAAGCCAAGCCAAGATGGCAATATGTTTTATATGGTCAAATTCTAGATAGCAGTGAATTAATAAATGTTAATTAGGTTTCTGAGCACAGGTTCTTTTCAGATGTTTTTCCAAAGACCCAACAAAGAAATAAATTCAAACAGGTTTGACATGTTATAATTTGCTCAGTCTTTGAATTCCTAATTGTCCAATAAATGGTTAGTTTTAATGTACAAATGTACGCAGTTTCAACTATTGGAAGCCAATTAATTATTCAAATTCAAGCATCACAATTTCCCTCTTTCTTCATGCAACAAAAAGAAATTTGTAACAGAGCCATTTTAACATGGAGCTCTTCAGGGCATGCATGGTTATTTCTGACTACATATCGAGGCTAGTGCAGAAATAAATTTTTGAATATTTGAATATTTGCATCATGTTTTTATCTCTATTGTGCCAGCAGACTGTTGGGATTTACTGCACATATCAAGTCTTAGAACTTCATAAGAAACTGATTTGAATTATAATCATTTTTCTGAAAGGTCATGTGCTGGCTAATTTTGACATTTAAGGGGACCAATTCTGCTGTTCTTTATTTCAAGTTATAGTATTGTTGGATGTCCAAAAGGGAGTCTGCACATTTTAGCAAAAAATTTAGAAACACGATAATTTCTTGGCAAGGTTGTTCCTGCCATTCCGAGCCCCCTGAAAAACACTGTTCTGTGTGGGCATCTCCGAAATAAAATGAGCTCTGTCCTGATTGGCTACAAAGCACTGTATCAACAGAGAGTGACTGTCAGGGACCAAGCAGTGAGCCAATGAGGAGAACAGGAGTTTTGATTAAAAAAGTAGGGTTTTTATTAACCCAAAGATTGCAAAACAATGTATGCCAAGAACTGAATATTTAGGCCTTTTTAAAAAGACCATGAAACAGAGCTATACTCTAAATGATAGCAACAAAACAAAGTGTTAACAGCACAAACTGAACTTTTGGAATGAGACACGAGGGAAACATTTATCGTGGCTTGGCCAAACCAAATAACACATAAGGAAAACACAAAATGGGCATCGATTGCAACTTATACAAAGGAAAAACTAGCTAAACCTAAGCCCCCCTTTAATGTTCTAGCTGTTCCTATTGATGCATCTGTTACATTGGCTCTTGCTAAAGTTGGAATGGTTTCTAAATTCACCGTCAATTTAGTAGGTAGCCAGTAACACTTGGAATTCAGTTTTATTTATAACAAAAATTGGAATACTTTCCTAGCTAGCTAGCAAGCTTCAGATTCTTCTTGAAAATAAATCCTGGTCACCAATTCTTTATACCTTCCGAAAAGCAAAATAAGTCCCCTGTAAAAATAAATTTTAACTACTGATCCTTAACCTCATTATCCTTTGGAAGTCCAAACTAAGTTCATTTGCATTTGCAAATATAAAAACAGTCTTCTTGGCATTGCGATAGTAGATCCGAATTATGAGGAGCCGGCGGTCCGAGTGATGGGTGGCAGGGGCAGGAGATCTTCTCTAACTTTGTATTTTAATGTGTGCCAAACTAGGCAGCCCTGTAGCCATCGTGATATTATTATGTTCAGGAAGAAACTATTGGACTAGAAACTTGGCTAATTTCTCAGTTCTGGCAAGGTGTTTTCTGTCGGCAAAAATACCTTGGCTCTTGGGTGGACATTGAACTTTGTAGACCTTTGACATACTCAATATATCATATAAAACACTGAAAAAAGGAAAAACGCAAATTGCATGAAGGGTTTTCTTTAACTCACTTCTTGGAACCTGCATAATAAAATGTTAAAATCAATATAAATTTTAAACTTTGAAATAGATATTGTCTGGTAGGAACTGAAACAGTCAATTCAAGCAGAAAAACCTACCAATTTGCTTGAAATAGGCAGCTTTACAAAATAAAAGTTCCTCCACAGAGGTGTAACAGACTGCTAAAGGTGGTGCAGCCACATATTGAGAACTTTCAATGTGGTTGATATAAATATTCAATCATTTTTAAATAAAAATATATATATTCCTTCCAAAAAATCTGTATTTATTTAGGTTTGTGTATCTATTGTCAAAGTTTCTCTAAAGATCTGATGTATTGTTTTATTTATACATTTATCGTGACAAATATGCAGCAACAGAAGAAATAAGGAAGGGGAAAACAATTTGAGGCTCTGGACTGTCTCTTGATCTTTCTAACCACTGAGCAGACGCCACTCCTGTGAAGACACTGCACTTATTGTTTAAAGGTACAGACAACAATTTTAGCCGTTCTTACTAAATCCTATTTGACTAGCCACAAAGAAGTCCACACCCCCATTCCCTCTCCCCTCCCTCTTAACCCCCTCCCTTTCATCCCCTCTGCCTCCCGAGAAACATGAACATGCACTCGTGCTGCACTGTACAGGTCAGAGAGAGTTTCAGCTCTCGTCTCTCCCTCAGAGGTAACAGCCTAGATATTTTTTTATTAAAACTCTGGCCATGGACATAGCAGTTTACTGCCATCACATACAGCATAAAAAAACTCCAACCCAGCAAAAGTTGGGATGGTTTGGGAAATGAACATAAAAACAGAAAGTAAGTAAATATGCTTTGACTTGTATTTCATTACAGACAGTATGAAGACAAGATATTTAATGTTTTATCCAGTCAACTTCATTTTATTTGTAAATATACAACCATTATTGCCTTTGGGGCCTGCAACGCATTACATAAAAAGAAATTTAGCACTGGTAATGTGGTAATAAAATTTGAATAAGAATGTGATTTGAAACAGCAGATTTCAGTAAGTGATTCTAATCACGATGTAAAAAACAGCATCCAGTGAAGGCCCAGTCTTGCTGGAGCAAAGATGATCAAAGGATTGCCAATTTGTCCCAAAATGCATGAGAAAATCATTGAAAGGTTTAAAAACAATTCTCCTCCTAGATGGATAGGAAGGGATGTGGATATTTCACCCTCTATCATACATTACATAATTAAAATTTTAAAGGAATCTGGTGGAATTTCTGTGTGTAAAGGGCAAGGGTGCAAGCCTAAGCTAAATCTCTGTGATCTTCGATCAATCAGATGCCACTGCATCAATACCCCTCATTTATCTATAAGTGATTCAACTGCATGGGCTCAAGATAACTTTGGCAAACCTTTGTCAAGTACGACAAAATGATGTCACCTTCACGAGTGTCAGCTAAAACAGTGTACAGAAACTCTGTCAACTTCTCTGGGCTCAGAGACATCTACAATAGATCATCACACAGTGAAAATGTGCATTGTATCATAAAAATCAATATTTCAGGTTTTTCTTTTTTTGGAAGATCAAAGAACTAAAGGAGCATCTAGACTGCCTCCAACAACAAGCCCTAAAGCCATGCTCAGTCATGGTGTGCAGTAATGTCAGTACCCTTAGCAAGGGTAACTTGCACTTTTGTGAAAGCATTATTGGAGCTCAAAAGTACGCTGAAATATTGGAGCAACATAAGCTGCCTCCAAGATTCCATCTTTTCCGAGTACACCCATGCTTATTTCCAGGAGACAATGCAAAACCATATTCTGCATGTATTACAAAGGCATGGCTGCTTGTGGCACACTTTGATATGCAAGAACCACAACTGTTTCACACCTCAACACTTGTTTGCCAGGAAAATGGGACAAAATTACACCTGAAACATTTAATTACTTGATGTCTTCCGTCACGACCTTCATGTTTCCTTAATTGGCTCCTCCCTTGTCCCAGCAGACTGCGGGGGGCGGGGGGGGTTGAGGTTTGTTTCCTTAAATTCACTGGACTGATGCTCCCTTGCTCCCCGATGTCACTATTTGTATGCCTCGCCCCTTTTGTGAATGTCCCATCTACATAGCAAGTTATTTGTGAGTTCAGTGTGGTTGCTTGATTGTCATGTTCATACCTTCATAAACCTTCCCAGGTAGTTGATGTCTTCTAGTATTGAACTGAACTCTTCTTTAGAGCGAATTGCTATATTGATGATAAAGAGAAAGTATTTATTATTCGGAGTATAATAAATAGAAACAGACTCCTAGCCTTGGAATCAGTCTCCAGGGTTGGGGCCATGTTCTTGTCAATCCTCTGTTCCTGCCCGTTCCTCAGAGCCAGTTTATTAGGAACACCTCCCAAGCTGTCATTGTTCTCCAGGATTGCGACTGTGTTCCTGCTAAACCCCCTTGGATCTGTTGTCAAGCAGTCCTGCTTCGGCAAGGGGGATTCTCCACTTCTGCCCCAGGACAGCCTCTGTCCAGAGTGTGGACACTCTCCTACCCTCTCCAGTCATCATCAGCTTAGATGTTCTAACCCTCTACTGTTCTGGGCTACGGCCTTTCCCTCTTTCTTGACTGCATTCCTGTTAATGAATACTCCCTTGTGGATTGTCTCCCAATCAGCATTTGGTTTCTTGTCTAGATCAGAATAGTTTTGGGTTTGGAGGAAGAAGGATTGCACTTTCTGCTGTCGGCGCGCTCTCTGAGTGCAGCTATTGCTATGCTCTATAAGTTTTTATTTAATGAAGATCACTCCGAATGCATAAAGTGATTGGCAAGTATGGAGGCCCACCCACTGGCTGCGCGCTTTGCTGATCGGCCTACATCTTCAGACCAAAAAAGAGGAAAGGAAAATTTTATTTCTGAGATTTCATGGCCAAGAGGGGATAGAGTTATGCATCAGAGAATCTACAGTATTTCTATTATGACTGGCAGAATGTTGAGACATAAGCACCATATATTAAAAAATGTTTTGAACTTTGAGGCTTCATTCATAATCAGCAATTGGCAAACACTGTTTTACTATTACTTTACTTTCAAATGTACCAGGGTTTTCAAATTACACATAAATATAACATTCTCAGTTTCACCAAAGAAAATAGAAATTAATCTGCTTTCAGTATTCTGTGAAACCTATGGAAGTACTGGGAATAAATTAAAATTTTTGTTGGTGTTTGCCCCTAAAAATCATCGGGCCTCAAATTTTTTATCTTCTAAGATCGATTGTGGCTCGCATCCCAGACTCACCATCTAACTTCTGTCGTCCCCATCGTCTCTTCTTTTTTCTATCTTTGTCTCCTTCTCTGTGTCTGCACTTGTATTTTTTACTTTTTTCCTGACACAGCGTACTCTTTCATACATAGTGCTCAGTGATACACAGACAGCCACACCTATATTCATCTGAAGCCACACCTCCTTCAACAGGCCCTCAAGCCATAATGAAGTGATGTTCACCTGGATTCAAAGGTACTTTTAAAAATCCTAGTCAGGTTTATATGAGGCCATCTCTCACAATTTAGATGGAAACTGGGACACACAATTTTGATCCCAAGCGTACACATGGCATGAGATGCCTCGCCATTCACTACCACATGCACACATATTCTCATTTAACTATCCAAACTTGTGGCTGGGTGGTACGATAGCACAGTTTCTGGCATTGTCGCCACACTGCAAGGAGGTTGTAAGCTCAAATCCTTTCTGTGTGAAGTTTGCATGTTCTATCTGTTTACACTAGGTTAACTGGAGTCTCCAAATTATCTGCAGGTATGAGTTTGTGAGTGCATGGTGCATGAATCCTGCGATGAATTGGCAAGGTGTCCAGGGCATGTTCCTTCCTATCGCCCATAATCGCCTGGAATAGGCTCTGGCTCCCCCATGACCCTGATGACGAAGAAGTAGTTTAGACACGTGTTGCCACTAAACGTGGCCATGTCCCCCGTCAAGTCACAGAAATCGACTGGGGTTGGCGTATTACAGTCGTACACATTGAAGCCAAAGATGAATGAAATCAGTCAAACCATTCTTGAGATATCGCGTTCACAACAAACGCGACATGACAGACGGACGGAGCTGAATACTATGTCCCCCACTCCGCTCGCTACCGCGGCGGCAGAGCACAATAATGGATGGATGAATGCTGCTGCATCAATCCAACTAGTTTTCATACATTGACACTGAACCATCAAATTTGTTTTTAACATCAGCTACCAATAAAAGTAATGTTGTTATGTATTTTTTCCTGCTAGAGGCCAATCTCTGTTCCTCCATGTTTCACTAAATTACCTCAGAGCATTGTATAAAATAGGCTCACTTTTCTTTTCTACGCCCTCCAATATAGGTTGCACTCCAAAACTGTAAATGGTAATATCACTGGCTGAAGTGATTCAGAGGTTCTCCAAAACTGATAATAATTATAAATTTACAATGGGGACTTTGGTCCAAAAGCCTTAAAGATGTTTGATTGTGAATTTATTGTATTCTGCTAATAAAACTACAGTTGTATAATACTGCAGTTATTGAGCTGCATTGGTCCAAAAGTCCCCTATATCTAATGATAAACAGCTTTGATCTTCAATTTATCAATCAGAAACTAAACCCAATTCATATTCTTGCAACAATGATATTTTAAGTAAAGCACAAGAGAGATTTTTAAGTTGGATTGCCTTAGTTTACGATTGTAGAAAAAAAGCTTTTTTTTTTTTTTAGTTAGACCTTGTTAGTTAGACCCACACGGCAATTAAGTTGACTTACAAAAATATTGGTAATTAGTTGCCACATCTTTTAATTCGTCAAACTATTTGGGTTTTCAGTTTGTACCACAAGGTTCAATCCTTAAACCAGAGCCAAGTGAGCAATAATATTTGTTAGAAAAATGTGTATTTGCTCTTTATAAACTTTTTTTTTTTTGCTGCATTACATACTGACCTCCACTGAAAAATTAAAACTTTGAATCAAAGTGAAAATACTGTCAATTTGTTATACCTAATTGTTTTAAATTTTCCGATTTGGTTAGATTCTAAAGAAGTCTCGCGTCACATGAATTGAAGCACTGATTACTAAAACCCCACAAGTCAAGTCAAGTGTGACTTATGGGGTTTTAGTAATAGGTGCTTCAATTGGCAACCCTTGATTACTTTATTCAGCAAAGTAATAAAACGAAGTTAACCTCTGGTTCAGAAAAAAAAACTATAAAATCAATATATTCTTTCACAAAAATAAACATGGAATTGACTTTGGTGAGGAAGTGTTTCAGATATTATGTATGTTAGAAAGTGCTTTTCATTTCTAAAAGCATGTTCTTCTTTTGCTGTATTGCAATCTTACCCTAAGTTTGTATACATTTTCCTGCCAGATGATTTGAAACAAAACAAATTTTGCATCTGGTTAACAAAAGGGGAAAAAATTACATCAAAATGACAATAAGGCAATACATTTATTCCTTCTCAAAAAATAAACAAATGGAATGCACTTTGGTAAGGATGTCCTTGTCTGATCGATGGAGAAATAAACAAAGTAAAACTGATGTCATGCAATTGTGAAAATGTTCCGGTGGAAAATTATTTGTCTCTTGCGCTACACCTGATATACCCTTTTCTCTCATATTGCAACATTCTATGGGCCAGTACCTACAAGCCTAATCTCAAACATTTTTTCATGTTACGAAAGTCATTTGACATGATGTCAATCTTTACTCTACTACTCACCAGCCCTTTTTTTCCCTGTAGCTTGAAATCCTGACTAGCATCTTAAATGTTTGTCTATTTTTTAATGTAGGATAAAACCTAATCTGACCTCCGTGCTGCTTATGTCAGCATGACCTTTCAAAGTAGAACCAAGGACTATCCCTCTGGAAAAATCTACAAAACAATTTCAAAAGTGCACATCAGTCCACCATAAAAAACCACCTTGACAAGCACCACAAAGTCTGTTGAACCACTACTTAATTAAGCCTTTGTCTTCAATCTTTATAGAGCTTTTTTAAATCTGTACTTCAAATTGTTCTGCTGTCCACTGTAAATAAATAAATAAGACTGACTAAACTTAAAAAAGTAAGACCACCAGCTGCAAAACATTTTTGTGTTTACTCAACTTTAAGTTCCTAGCTATTCCAAAGTGAATTTGTGCAACTGCTGGGAACTGAAGTTAAGAAAACTCAAAACGATTTACAACCCCAATTCCAAAATAGTTGGGACAAAGCGTAAATTGTGAATAAAATCAAAACACAATGACTTTCAAATCACACAAGTCAGTATTTTATTCATAATTGGACAGAGATAACATAGCAAATGTTGAAACTGAGAAATTTTATAATTTTATCCACAAAATGAGCTCATTTCAAATTTGATGGCTGCTACAAGTCTCTAAAAAGTTGGGACAGGGGCCTGAGTACCATGGTGTAGCATCCCTTCTTCTTTTCAACACAGAGTGAAGACGTCTGGGCTTTGAGGAGACAAGTTTCTAGAGTTTCGCCAATGGAATTTGATCCCACTCTTGTTTAATACAGGCTTCCAGCTGCTGGAGAGTTTTGGGTCTCCTTTGACAGACTATTCATTTAATTGTGCACCAAATGTTCTCAATCGGTGAAAGATCAGGACTGCAGGCAGGCCAGTTCAACACACAGACTCTTCTACTATGAGGCCATGCTGTCGTAATAGCTGCAGTATGTGGTTTTGCATTGTCCTGCTGAAATACACAAGGCCTTCCCTAGGATAGATGTCATTTGGAGGAGAGCATATGTTGCTCTAAAACCTTTTTATACCTTTCAGCATTCGTGGTGCTTTTTAAACATGCAAGCGTCCCACACCATATGCACTAATGCATCCCCATACCATCAGAGATGCTGGCTTTTTAACTGAATACTGATAACAGGAGAGGTGGTCTTTCTCCTCTTTAGCCCGGAAGACACAACGCCCATGATTTCCAACGAGAATGTCAAATTTGGACTCATCTGACCACAGGACACTTTGCTACAGTCCATTTTAAATGAGCCTTGGCCCACAGAATTGGCGGCGCTTCTGGATCATGCTCAACAATGGCTTCCTTCCTGCATGACGGAGTTTTAGGTGGCATCTGTGGATGGCACGGTGGACTGTGTTTTCAGACAGTGCTTTCTTGAAGTATTCCTGGGCCCATTTAGTAATGTCAATTACAGAATCATGCTGGTGAGTGATGCAGTGGCGTCTTAGGGCCCGAAGATCATAGGTATACAGTAAAGGTCTTCGGCCTTGTCCCTAACGCACAGAGATTTTTCCAGTTTCTCTGAATCTTTTGATGATGTTATGCACTGTCAATGATGAGACCTTCAAAGCCTTCGCAATTTGACGTTGAGGAACATTGTTTTTAAAGTATTCCACTATTTTTTTACAAAAGCCTTCACAGGTTGGAGAGCCTCTCTAAGACATCCCTTTTATAGCCAATCATGTTACACGTCTGATGCCAGTTAACTTAATTACTTGCTAAATGTTCTTTCAGCTGATTCTCTTATATATTAATTGCTTTTTCAGCCCTTTTTTGCCTGTGTCCCAACTTTTTTGAGGTCTGTTGCTGCCAGAAGATGTGAAAAAAGCTCATTTTGTGAATACAAATGTAAAGTGTCTCAGTTTCAACATTTGAAATGTTATCCATGTTCTATTGTAAATAACAAAATGGGTCATGTGATCTCAAAGTCATTGCATATTGATTTTATTCACAATTTACACTTTGTCCCGTCTATTTCGGAATTGGGGTTGTATATTGCGCGTTGCCTAACATTAAGTTAAGTCAACTTTTGTATTTTTTACAGTTTAATTGTTATCAGTTAATCCCATTTAAATTTCAATCTTACGTATCACGTTCCCGTATGTAACCTTGTTTGCACTTTCTTTCAATACATTACCATGTATAGTTATTTTCAAGGAACGAATTCCCAGCTATCTGACATTTTTTGTGGCCTGCTTGCATCAGGGAAAAAAAACGCATCACCGGCTGAGTACTAATAGGAATGAGACACCCAGCTGCACTTAGTGGAATGACATCTCTTTCCCACTATGTCGCAGTTTCATGAAGTTGCGTGCGCTCGGTTTTATGTTTTGTTAAACTTTATTTTCGCATTGCTTTCGTCTGCATGTAAATTCTGCTTGTCTCTGGTGTCTTCCGATGAATGCGTCAAACTCTTCTCCCTCTTTTTCGTGTTGTTTTGCTGAAATCAACCTCCCTTGGCTTAAGTAGCCTAGCAGTTTTGTGCCACTCCCTGTTCCACTGCACTGAGACGCGCATTACAGCTATCCTGTGTTTGCTTAATCCATCCTTTCTTCAACCACTGCTCTGAACTAGGCTAGGGAGTTGGCCCACGTGCGATTATGAGCGCAGATATTAAACCTTCAAGTTTCCCTGTAACTTCATCATACTATGTACTTGAACAGGTGAAAAAAATATTTATGATTGGTTACAAACGTATTAAAACACATATACATGACGTTTCTTTCATCAGTTGGCTTGGACATAGGGCATAGGCCTATGGAAAATGGAGGCAAGTTTTGAACATTACTTTATTCATCTCTAGTGATCAGCACGTTGAATCAAACTTGCACAGTCCTTTGAAAAGATAATTAAAGAATAAAATTAGTTTTTAAAAAAAACCTAGGGTATCGTGGGGTTTTCTGTTTTCAGGAGCCTAATTTTAGTAGCCTATGACTGGTTGTGAGGTTTTCTCGCTCTTAGCACTCCATCAGTGCAGAGGAATATATTTTCTAAATTTTTATATCGGCGAAAACAGCGCATGACGCAATTATACACTTTATTTCATTAAACTATTAGGCCAGTGTAGACCTCGCCACTCAGACCTACTATGTATCGAGATCGCAGTTATTAATGTTTTCAATATTTTAAAGTTAATTTATCAGACACCCCTATGATACTCCGTTGAATCACGGCACCGTGTGACTATGTGCATGTATTATTGTACTGGGTGGGCTGAATCCACAAGGCAGAGTGCCGCGCCCTATTTCACCGTATATTACCTCCCTCCCTCCTACCAATTCAAGAGCCCTACCCTGCTGTAGTCCTAACTATTCTCCACAGCCTGGAGTACGAGCCACGCAGACACGAAGAGAGGAGAGAAAAAAAAGAGAGAGAGGGAGAGAGGGAGGGAGGGAGGGCGACAGATAAAATAAACTTTTGTGGAAACAACTATAAAGCAAAAGAAACGTATTCGTAAGTTATCCGATTGTTTTGCGTGGCAAGGCTCAACACCAGGAGGAGCAGAGGGGGCTAAAGATGCGCATGCAGATGTGCTGAAAGTTTTGGCTCCAAGGACTGCTTGTCGGTAAGTTTTAACTTTAAAATTACTCTTTTGCGACATTTTGGTAGGGGTCAATGTGTGCTAATACCTAGCAGTGCTGATTTACTGGTTGTGGAGTTGTCTCAAAATCAATAGGGTTAATTGTCAAATTGTATATAAACGTCTTATATGCGACCGATATGTATGTCGTTATAACGTAGCAAATTGAAAGGAGTGCGAGTCACTAGAATGAGCCCGTTTTGTTTTCCCAAAGTTTTAGAAATGTTAAGACAGAGAAAAGTGGGTGTGCGCCTGATCAAGGGAGTTGCATTTAACCTGCGTAATGTTTTCCCGTTATACTTCTCGACGAAACTTTACGCGATTAACTGACTTTTTGTCAAAACCAATGCGCATTTTACAGCTTTTCAATTTTCCACATGCAGTTGGTAAGGTGTAAAATGAGCATATGACCTGCGCGATCGGTCCATTCCAGGTAAAGCAAAAGTGTTGGGGAAATAACTTACTGTTGATTTGCTAGAATATAAATTATTCATATAGCCAAAATGTCAACAACAAAAAAAATCCTCTGGTCTATTGGTTTCAGTGGTATATGTAGTTCGCTCTGCATGATGCACTATTCTTTAAGGCACTTTTGCGGTTTATGAGCTATTATCCTCCTGCAAATAGTTTTCCCCTGTTTGTTCTGCAGTTTTACTTATTTGTGCTGAGTTTGGGCGTGCGTAATTCCATACGGCCTCACCCTACCTCTGCACATAGAGGGAAACACCCAAATTTCCCGAACTACCAAAGCAATGTCGCGCTGCTGTACCTCTTGTTTATTTCTGGTACACAATAGCTAACGCCCTAATCGCAAATATTGTCAGCTGATATACATTTATCGCTGAAACTGTTATGTGCCTTTCCAGAATTGATCTTGCGTGTTTCATCAATTATCAATTTCATCAACAGCACAATTTATTTTCAAAAGTACTTATGTTTCTCCGCACTGAACACTGAAGAGCGTGAGTTTTTTTTTCCCTATGCCAACGACGCTGCAGTCCAGGCTAAAACTTTAGGACGACGCAGAGCTCAAGTGGGTGGAGTTTGAAAGACTTTCTCCTCAAATTTGCCTCGATTTTCTTAACATCGGATCTCCGCCAGGGTGTGGGAGGGAAAGGGGCGGAGTATAGGGAGAGGGGCTTGGGTTTGGGGGCGGGGGCGGCGGCGGCGGGGATGGGGGAGGTAATGGAATGTGGTGGTTTGGAAAGACTTACTAATTGAAACCAGGTTTTAAGGCGTAGTGGCGAAGCAAGTCTTTTCACGTAGGAAAAAAAAAGACGACATGTTTTATTAGTATGTGACAGCTTTAGACATATACCTCAAAAACTTTTTGTTTCAACCTTTGGAGGCTTTGAAACTAAGTAATGAAGAAAAATGATTCGTTCGGCCAGATGGAGTCATTGCAAAAAAAAAAAAAAGCATGCATTAAGTTTTTAACTCCCTGAATCACATGGCTCATAACTACTAACTGAAAAGAAATGAAAGTACCTTATTGAGATATTTTCTTTATTATTCATATATTAATTATGAATATGCATATAGGCCTATACAGGTCACAAAGGCCTCACCTACTGCCACACCCTATTTTTACAGAAATTTAGGTTTGCTGCTTAATGTCCTGTTCTAGAAAATTTTGAGGCCCTGTCTTGAGGTTACTGTGTTTTTAAAGTATGTTTAGTTTGTCTTACATCTAGACTTACTGCAAATTGATGCTCTTCAGGCTGGATCTTTTAAGTATTGCTGGGGTAAGACAATGGAAGCTCAGTCATCATGATGTACTCTTCACCTTTATTGTCAGTTAGGCACTTTTGCACAGTTTCTTTTGTTAAGGGTTGTTCATCTAGAGAACTGAACAGAACAATTTAGCAGGGTAAATTAACAATGGACAAGGGAATCAGCTCACATCACGGGCATCCTGTGACCTAAACTGACTCAATTACGAAATCCTTTACAGAATTTGAAAACAGGAAATTTTGAATAACTGGATTAAGACCTGAATGCTGAAAGGTGAATTGTGGGGGGGGGGGGGGATTATCAGGAGATAGACTTAAGTTAATTCATGACAAGAAAATTACAATTTTTTCTTCAATTTTGTGTAAGCTTCGTATCAGCTGCCAATGCCATCCCTTGAACACTGCCAGGAAGAGGACATAGTGACTGTTCTGTAGATTAATTTGGTTGAGTTTTCTTGATCGCTCACTCACTCCCAGCTTTGTGGTTTTTCCCTGCCTTTAGCCGTTACGGAGAAGGCTGGTGTACGCCAGGCGTACAAGCTCTCTGTGCCAGTGTGAAACGGAAAGAGCCTGGGCTCTCACACGCTTCCTCTCTCACTTCCTCACAAGCCTGTCGGGTTGGTCAGAGGGACCTCACTTAGCCAAATGTATGAGTGAGGGTGGGGTTTTGCAGTGTCAGAGATGACTGCGACTTTCCTAAAGAAAAAAACTCCTCTATTTCTGTGGTCTACTAGACACAAGTAGTAAAATCTCGTAGTATTTGATACAAAATCTAATCTAGCTAATGCAGTTTGTTTTTGCTATTCTTTATTCATTTGAGTGGTGCCTCAGTTTCTTATTGTTATCGCTATTAATGAAAAAAAAAAGATATTTTGATCCATAGATGTTTATATTGCTAAAAAGAGTGGTGTTTTCTTTTTGTCATTCTTTCGATTAAACTGTGAGAAAAGTTTAGTGCTAATAATTTCCAGCAGTATTTAAATCTTTTTGGTTTGTTGTAACTTGTCTGGACTCTGGAAAATATGTTGAAAAGTCACATCAGGACTGGAGATCATGTCATGTTTTTCCAGTGCTAGTTGTGCACATTCATCAGGACTGGAGACCAGAAAACACCAGCCTCTGACCCCACCCCATCTCCATGAGTCATGCACAGGCGAGCATTAAGCAACTCACAAAATGTCTGCACATGATTAAATGATGGCTACTCTTATTTGCAGGCCTATTTGCATTAATTACCGCCGCAGGAGCCCAGTACCTTTGAGACCGATAATTGAGTTTGATACAATTATATCTGGTGCTGTTGTTTGCTTTTCTCTGAAAAGGAAAGCAACAGGTGAGCTCTTCAAATCCTTAATAGATGCGGCTGTTCTATAAGATGGCATTAGGCAGTATAGCAGGAGGCAACTGAACTTACGCATACTGCAAAGCGGGGTTAGCTGCACTGTTGTTAAACCATGTGATCAGCCATAAACACTATTGATTTTAGATAAAATAAATTAAGAAATTAGTCAGTTCAAACATGAATGGATATCAAAGTAAGCAGTTGAAATTACTTGCCACAAAGTTTGATCTAAGTTTACACATTCAAAATTATTTACGATCCAGCTCAGGCTCTCAAGCTTGGCGAGGGGAAAACCTCCCTGTAGTCCGGCAAGTTTAATTCATTCCCCATCATTGACAAGATTTTCGGTCAGTTATGACTGAAGGCATCCCAAATCATTGATGAGATTTTATGGAAATCAACATTTTCAGTGTTATATGGTGGGGGGCGCGGTTACAGATTTTTTCCAACAAAGCTATTGAAAGATCAATTAATATTATGAAATAATGCTGACTCTGGCTAACCTCAAAAAATGCTCTGATAGGGAAAGTATTAACATAACCATTACTTAGATTTTTTATTTTTATCACGTCAATTTTGATATGGTTATAACTTGTGCTGTATGATTGTGAAATAAGTCTTCTGAAAACCATTTTTGTCTTAAAAATACGCGATACTCAATCATGGGAGATCTGACATAGAAACATATGTGAATATATTTCCAAGAATTATGACAAAAATAGTTTTCTTGTTCACCTTTTCCTTGTTTTTTAAATTCATATCAACTGCAAAACACTCAAGGGCTGCTTAACTCGTGAATTCAGCACAACAGAGAAATAATATCTCAGGCACTTCTGTCTAACCTGCCAATGTGTCATTGTATTTTTGCCGTGGTTACAGTAGGTCGTTCTCCACGTTGTCCACGCACAGATGAGCCTCATCAAGCAAAGGACCCAGATTGCAGAAGAGCAACAACTCTGCTATGTTAGCCACTGTGCTCAATGCATTGCTTACAGTTGGTTGCAGATCCGATTAAGCTGCTATAGCTTCATGATGTGAGTTTGGTTTGTGGCCTTTTTGCCTTGAAATACCTGCCTTTGAATGCTTCAAAAATGAGAATGGGTTGAGATGTTGATGACTGCCTGTACCAAACCAATGACATCTAATACCCTAGTAAAGCTTTTCACTTGGCTGGCCTGCTTTGGTCAACTGCTAAGAGGGACTTGATTGTTTATCTTTTGTATTTTATATGAGGTCAGTGTATTGCAGTGGCATTCCCTGGTAAGGTTCTTGAAAATAATAATCTTTAGCGCTTGTTTGTGGAATCCAGAGAGAAGAGCCTTAAGCCTGAATAGTGTCTGACTTACTTGGTGTGGGTGATAAGAAAATAGAAGTCAATAATGAATTGGTGTGTCAAGAGGATAGAACCAACAGTAGAACGGACAATGTCATAGTGTCCTTGTAATCTGGAATGTACTAATAATGGGGGTCAACTTTGGTAAGACTGAAATGCTATTATTGAATTAAAAACAGTAGAACAGGCAGTGTCCTGGGGTAATTGTGATCTGAACTGTGGTAATAATGGGAGTCATCTGGAATGAGACTGAATTGGTATTGTGAATGGCAATGACATCAGAAAGGTAAGACCATAGAATTCTGCACAGACAGGCCAATGGCTGCGGAAGACTTCCCAATATGGCCAACAGTTCGACTCATTAACACAACAGTCATGCCCATTCTGTTGTTTTTGAATTGAATGATCAAGGGCCTCCTTGTTTGGAAAGGATTCATTAAGTCACGTGCAGTATTTTTATTTGCATGCTGGGCGTGGCGAGGAAAAAGCTGGGGGATTCTGATTTCTGTTTGCATGAATGCAAATCTTTTTGTTCTTTTTTTTAAGTATAGTCATGCCATGAGTTCTGAGACTAGAAGTTGCTCCAGCATTGTGAAGTTTTGCCCCCTGCCTACTCCATAAAATATTGTGACACACAGTGGGCCTTAGGGGTCAATGTTTGTTGTTGTAACATGTGCCTGTCCTTTTAGCTGCATGTTTTTTGGTGTTATTGTGAAGTCTGGTTTATTTATATTGCGCACAGAGCAGCAGTGTTCGTGAGGTCAATGCGATCACCTGTGCGACTGATATCCAAGAAAAATGCAGACTGTTTGATTGCTTTTCCTTCCCCTCTCTAATCATTTCCAACTTCTGTTGAATGTGCCTAGTTTTTCTTTTTTACTTGCCAGTTCAAGGCAAGTGCTGCATTTTCAGGCCAATAGAGAACACAGTGTATCGAGAACTTTCCGAGGTGTATTGCAATGAATGTGCTGTCCACTTACTTGTCTGAAGACTACCGCTCAATGTACATTTGTTGTGGGCGAAACAGAAGCTGACAGCCCTGCTATGCTCTGAGTGATGAGAATAGCTTCGTGTTTACTCCCGGTACTGTGATCATTAGCAGTCCACATTCCAATGGAGTGCGGATCGGGAACAGAATGGCAGGCTCACTGCAGTGCTCTGGTCTACTGTGTGTTCATATGTATGTGTGTGTGTGTGTATCTTTATTAATGTTGAGTGTGAGCACATCTCCTCTGGCCATTCTGTGCACCCTGTGTGTGAGAGTGCTGGGGTGTCTTCCAGTTGACTTGGTTTGATACATTTGAGGAGTGTGTGAGCACATGTCTTTGTGTATGCGTGTTAGTTAGTAGACCGAATCAAATTTCAGTGGCCATAGTCTCTATAAGTGTGACAGAGCATGCTTAGAGTGCTTTGGCTGCGGAGCAGGACTGGATTTGCCGGGCTGAGCAAGTGCAGGGCCTGAGCTCGCTCTCTTTATTTATTGCCGCCAAATATTTGACATCTCAACTTTCTGACCCCAGCCTTGACCCGTAACTTAAGCCATGGAGAAAAATTTTGCCAGTGCTAGCAAGGAATTGTTCTTTTAGAAAAATGGAATTTCTCATTCTTCACAAGACAGTTTAGCTTAGACATGGCGGAGGTCATGAAACCAGTTATCAAAATTTGTCAGTCCTAAGTAGCTGGAACATGAATGGCTCGCACCTTGCTACAGGAACTGTTCTTTCAGTATGTCTGTAATTCTTGCATATCATTTGTTAGTTGGTGTATGTTGCCTCCCAAAGTTCTTTTAGACAATGGGATACTTCAACAAATTCTAAAAGCTTTTTTGAGATGGCTTAAACATGAGAAAGGGTTTTATGCAGACATTCATTACTGTAATGAATGGCTCGAGTCCTCTGACTGCTTTAGGGATGGAAAGAGTGATTACAGAGGCTTTCACTCTCCTTCGGTTTGGCCTTGGGCATTGTCTTCTTCCCACTAATATACTGGGTGCCATAGAATTCATATGCGCAATATTCAATGTGTTAGTTGGTAACTTTGTTCTCTTTTCTTGTGTCTAACTTTTCCTCGACAAAATGGCATGCAGCATTCAGGGAAGCTTCCTTGGGATGGATGTTTAAAATGCCAGGGGGTGCAGGATTTGAAATGTAAATTTAGAAAGATATTTTGCATTGTAGAGGTTATTGTAGGATAGGGAATGCTGCCCTCACTTTGGAAAGCTGACAGTCATTTCTCTTTAAACTCGCACAGATTTTTATTGGAAATGCAAACTGCCAATGTAGTCAAAACTGCCAAAAAAAATTGTGTCAAATTAATTTCAGAATGTGACAAAATCCTTTAATTATACCCTATAAAACACTTGTAGATAAAGTTGGGGAAAACTGCAGTTGTTTGGCTGAAACGTAGATGATGCATTCATACACAACCTTAAGTGAAATTCAGAGACATATTTAGTACTCCTTAGTTAACTGAACTGTTTTTTTCATACAGTTTTACAGTTGATTAAAGCGCAGTGCATACATTTTTAGATTTATATAAAGAGCAGGATTTACCGTTATCGATCATATTTGCTACGTCTGAATAAGTAAGACTGGGATGGGAGGAAAAAAGTATCACAACCCCATAATGCTATAATTTGCAGCAGTGGCACTTAACTAGTGTAATGTCTTGATTTTGCTCAACGAAAAACATTCTTCCTAATGTACTGCTGCTCGGTAAATGCAGCAATCGGGCTGAAATAGATGAATACGTCAACAGCTCAGCCAGTTGAAATCATGTACTCACAGTTGGCAACCCCCTGTTTGCACTGTGACAGAAAAGTGCTAAGATTACTATATTGTATTCAATGTGATACAGTCACATGAAACTGGTGATTTAAATCTTGATTTGTATGGCTGTCTGGACAATTTCAGTGTGGATTGAGTTCCCTCTTTTCCGCAAATTCGATGTCTAATCAATCATTCGAGACCAAAGACAGTCTGGTTTCAGCTGGTTCTGCACCAGTCACTGTTTAGCATCCATTTTACTTCATTCCCATTGGTTTTTTGCACATGGCCAGGGCTGAATGTGATTATATTTCATGGGGAGTTACACTTTTGCAACATATTTTACTTTAAATGACCAACATAAAAAGACTCATGCAAGTTACCTATGATATAAAATTCGAGGCATCATATATGCCGAAAAAAATGCATTATTGAGCACTGCGTATCAAAAGGGTTGCAATTAATGTTCGACTATATTACTATGTACCTGCTTTTGCATTTTTGGAATGGCTTGTCACAGCTGATTCAGCTCAGAAAGAATGTGTGAGAGGTTGTGAAAGATTTGAAGATGTTGAATTGCTATAGCAGAGGTGAGCGCAGAGAAGGGGCAAGTGCAAGTGTTCAGAGAATTTGTCAGAAATATTTTGCTTCGACCCTCTCATGCATGTGTATGAAAGCAACTGACAACAATTTGGTATAATGGCTTGAGTGATTTATGCCTGTAGATGACATGGGGTCAATTGAGGTTTCAGTTCTTCTTTTGGTTTGAATATACAGGTTAGAAAAAAAAAGTTATTTCTTACATCCTTGAAATTTGAGATTAATTGAATATATTTAGGGTGGCAAAAACCCAAGATGCAAATTCTTTTCAGTAATTAAATTGCCAAACAATCCTGTTACTAAAACCTATGTTGTGAGTTCTTGTGGTATGAAGCAGAGTCAAATGCCTTCATTTTTAAGTGCTTTCCTACATCCTGCCTACCAACTGAATTTGTCAATTGCTTCCACTGACCTTTAAGATGTTCAAAACCGTAGAATGTCTGCTGTCAAAAGGTGGAGGACCCAGTTCACTGCACTTTAATGAACAGCCTAGTCAGTTCAGACTGCCTGCATTGTTCATATGTGGCAGTTACCAGTTTTGCATGCTCTAGGGCAATTCCTCATTCGTAATTTTCTCGAAAAACTGTTTTCCAGCTTCGGGTGTTTTTTTTCTGGTCGTGCTCCTTGACTAGCCAGAATGAATGTTAACTTTTCAGTGACTAAATTTTTGGTTTTATGTGCAATTGTTGTTTTTTTTTTTTTTTTGTTAATCGCTGGAAGATCTGAGCAGAGACGGCCATCTAGAATGCGCGAAGGCTGTGCCACTATTCACCAAGTTTGCTGTAGTTCTTCACTCTGGCCACACCCTGTAAAAGGGGAACAGCTTTTGGGTGTGTCTGTTGGCCTGCCCAGGCTGTTTTTGACAGTGTCAGAACTGCTCTTTGCTGCATCTCTCTGGTGCATCTTGTCTATAACTCAGATTGCGTTTTCACTTCCTGTCCTGAACCAGACTAGCTAGTTAGAGGGTGTGATTTTGGACCCTCTGGCCTCAACGTGAAATTGTGCATGTATTTTTAATCAACCCCACTAGATTAAATATGAGTGAGGTTTGCGTTCCTGGATTTATGTCCTATAATGAAGACATATTTGCCTCCTATGTCTGCGTCAGCAGACTCACATGGTTTGTTGGTTGGACCCACGTGAAACTTGACAATGCCTTAGCAGGATCTTGGTAAAGCAAGAGGGTTGTGTGCGGACTAAGGGAACATAAACAGCAGTTACTAATTTGGTGGATGACAAATTCATTCTACCCCAGATTTTTTTGCAGCCCTAGCAAAGCCCTAGCAAAGTAGATTTGCGACCTGTAATTGCAAAAGCAAAAATGAATCTTGTTTCTAGAGGACATAACGAAACAAGGGGATATGTGAAAATGTCATTGAATCTTTGTTCTTTCTTTGGCGTGATTTCATTCCCTTCTGGAAATGTGCAGGATAGACTGCTGTATTCTAACTATCATTTTTGCTCAATTCGAATGGGCTACTTATTTATTTATTTTTTTTGGTTTTTATACCACCCAGAAGCCTGCACGTCTCTCCATGCATTTTGCTACATGGCTTGGCTACCACACAATATTGCCAGTGCCGTGTTATCGTATCCTCAACTGAGTTTGTCCGCCTAATACAGTTTTTACTCGTTGTCTTTTGGTCCGGTACCCCTCTGTGTGATTAGGAGAATTTGTAAAATCCAAGAAGTAGGGGAACATGATTTCCTAGCTTGCAGCTCTTATGTGGTATGGCCACACCCTAACAAAGATGGTGTCCAGTTTCATTCACGTGCATCCACACGTGCACACACACACACGCGTACGCACACACTCAGACTCACATCATTCTCAGACCAAAGGGAAGAGAACACTGGGTGGCTGGGCAGAGCAGAGGACATTGCTATGCTGTTAGTCATGGCCAGAGAGACTGGGCTGCCTTCCAGCTGGCCTTACTGCTCTATCGCGGAATGCATGTGACTGCAGTGAGGCCAGGGTGGGGCCAACTGCTCCCCTTCCTGCTCTGGGGTTGTGTTTGCTAGCAGGCCTTTCCCCTTGCAAGGGAGCGGCCTGGACTCCACCTTAGAATGAGCATTGTTGATTGGGCCAAGCGTGGCTGCAGAAGACACTTTACACAGATGTTTTGGTTTGCCCAGGTTGCTCTTGAGGAGCTGCTTGTGCAGTGCTGAGCAGCCACAAAGATGCATAAGTGAAATCTTCAAGGATTGGGTGAATGGGTTGCAGTAATGGGGTATGGAGATTTTGGGAATTTTGTGCCTGTATTGGGTATTTAAGGCTGAAGTCTGTTCCCAGCCTTTTAGTCCTTAAGATTTCGATGCAGTGTTTTGGGTATTGTGCTTTCTATATGACGTTGACATTTTTTTCAGGTTAAAGACCAGCATTGGAAAGAGCTGCCCACTGCATTCAGCTGTTTGCCTGACTCAAGGAAAGATGATGAACAGCTGAAAATTAGTGATAGGACTCCAAATGATTAAATTACACCTCCTCCATCTTTTGCTGGTGCCTTCACCTTGTTCGTAACTTCTCTTGTTCATAACTTTTCAGGGGGTTTAGGAAAGAAACAAGACTAGGCCAAAACCTAGTATATGAATGGACCATTTGCACTGTATGTGCTGAGTTCAGGACAACTTCATTCAGGAATAGTTGGTGGTATGGTGTATGATGCTAATTCCAGCACTGTAAAGGCTGTCGCCGATGTAGTTGTAAACTGTGGATCTTTTCTGGATTCACTGTCAATGCCCCCTGATGACATAGTAGAAACAGTACTCACCAAATCAGTTGGACAGAACAATGGCCAATGAGGAAAGTATACTCTGCAGGCTGACCAGTGGTTTACCTTCATCAGTCACTCACTCACTCTGTCACTCTCTCACACAGCCATGGACATCCACGGATGTAGGGCTGGACTGCACTGGTCCAGCCATTAAAGAAATGTAACAGATGATGTAGGTGTTGAAAGAATGCAAATTAGGGAAAGGGTGTGTGTCTTCAAATGAGACTGAAGCCAAATCAGTCTGAGGTGTGACAGATGTGTTTCAGATGGGTAAAGGTGGATCCATAGTTATTCATACACCACACTTTTGAAGGAAATACTTCTACAATGCAGAGACTTGAGTCCTGCGGTCAGTATAGCTCTGAGAAACTAACTCCTGGTTTCTCAGTCCTTGAGGGAGCATTGAATGGATTGGATTGTCCGAAGGATAGCTGGGTCAACTCAAATGAGGAGATCAGGGAGGATAGAGTATGCAATTTCCTTGAACCCACAGTAATGCATTAGAAACCAAATGGCCTCTTGGTTCATGCGTTTTGCACAAAGACGCATGAACAGGAGGAAAGGCTGTTTTTGCCAACTTTTCCTTGTCACCCACTCCCTCTCATCACAAGACTCGCTGCAATAGCCTCGTGGTATTTGAAATGTGAGCTTGTACCCATGTTTACCAGCATGCTTGGCCAATACTGCGTTCCTGCCCAATAGAGAAAGATGGATATTTGATTAATGCTCTCAGCATAAATATTTAATATTAATGCAAAAATTGAGTGTGAACATTTGTTATTGGTCTTTTGTCATTTTTTTTCTTTCTACGCATGCCTGTGTGTGCATGCGTGAGTAGATTGGAGGATCTGCTTGCATTGTCATTGTTCTCTGATTTAGTTTGCAGTTGGTGAACCTCATATGGTATTTTTATAATAATGCGGTAACTTTGCAGATGTAGACTTTTCAGAACTGCATTTAAAATTGATGGTCATAAGATAACGTGACACTGTGTTATAGAAGCGAGGTGCAAGTCCTCTATTCTCTATACCATTTTTCATGGTGTATGGGACTTGGTAATCATGTTGAAGCTGTTATGCTGCATTGTTACATTAAGACAGGCTGAATTAGGGATTTTCTTCTGTAGAATCATTTACTGTTCATGGCAGTTGCCTGTCCTGAGATTATTGTATGGGCTGCATTTTGTGAACACATGGAATGTATAACAAGTATACAACTACTTTCAGGACAATGTTGTTAGGAGATATAAAGTGTCATTTTGCTCTGTACAGTTCATTGATGCTCCAGCATCCCACGCAACTCTTCTGGCATAATTCACAATCCACCCAAGTAATTTACTGAACAGAGTTTAGTTGATAATGGGAAGGGTGCCGGACATTTTTTTTTTAATGAAATACTTACGTGCTAAGTTTCCTATGCAGTACTGTTACATGGCATCTGAATTACTCGTTCTGAATTGGTAACTAAGTTGTGGCAATTGCTCTTACATTGTGCACCTCTAATAAGCAATTAGTCACATTCTTCTTGCCGCCTTTATTTCATTGGAAAGACCAGTTCCTTAGCCATTGGTTGGGTCTGTACCTTGAGACTTGGCTGATTGAGCTTTGACCTGGCCTGAACCTGGTCTGAAGGGCCACTCTTGTAAAAGAAGCCACAGTGCTCTAAAGAATTTAATGTCTTTCTCATTTCACTGCATAGGAGTGACAATGGGTTTATTTAAGTGCTCAGATTGGGGGGTTTCAAGAGTAGGCTTGACTTAAAGCTAGATATCATTGAGTCTTTCAGTATCTGAAGGGATATATTCACAATAGTATAAAGAAACTGGCGAGCTTAGTTGGGCTGAAAGGCCTGTTCTTGCCATTCATGTTATGATATGTTGTTATGTTATGTTATTGGTTATGCTTTTAAATTACTGGAGCTTCCTGGTGAAAAATGTGCACTACTGGAGATTATTTCATTCTTTCTTTATTTAGCAGAACTGAAACTTGACAATGGTCAATTCTACCATTTCCTTCCATCTCTATCCTTTTCTAGTTAGGTGGGGTGTATAATTAATGAACCATGGGCCTGCAAGTCTGATTGCTTCGTTGTCTGTCTTGTGTATGTGCGTAGTGTGCACGGGTGCCCTTTCCTGTGTTTCTGCACAAACATGGTGACATCCCGTCATTGCCTCTCTTTCGTCACGGCCAGCCCATGTATATTTCTGCTGCTAGTCCATTTTTGAAATTAGCCATTTTTCTGAAGCCATGTGGGAGGGCTGTTGGAGAAAGTAGAAAACACTTGTTGAGGTGGGTTTTGAAGGTCCATGGACTGCTGATTTGTCAGGTGTAAAGCTAACAAGGACAGTTGTGTTGATGAGCACACAGCCAGCATATTCAGACTGGTAAACTCAATAAACGTACACTTTTATACGACATACAACCCAGTAATCTGTTTTTTTTTTTTTTAAATAACATGCATTTAACTGTCATGTATATTAAAGTGCATTCTAAGACCGAACTAATACTTGTATGTAGGCTTGAGCTAATTTCCTCTCAATGTCTGGTTATACCATCATAATTACATCTAATTGTATCTCAATTATCTGAGACTCATTACAGTCATAGACCAAACACCAACCCGTGCTTGGCAGTTACCAGTTAAGTTTAGATGTCATAACATATTTGTAGCACCCGATTGAAATTAAATGCGAAGAAACTGAAATTTGAAGAACTCTACCTCTTCTAAAAAATAAAAAAAAACATTTGGTCTTTGATTCCGCTGAAAGTTGATTCAAAACAAAGTTGGTTTGTGGAAATTCCATGTATACAGAAAGTTGCAGTCATGAGGTTGTCTGTCTGTCTAATTAATTTCTGATGGTTGTCAGTTCCTTTGCTTTTATCAAGAAGCAGGATTCAGGTTATTCAAATCCACGGAGAACTAATACCTTATTTCATGCTGCATCCTGATCCCCTGACGTTAGTTTTCACAGATTTACCAAGTATGTTCAATCATGCATTCTCTTTTGACTTCTTTCTAAACTTGGCATTGTATGCCAAACATGTCCTTTGTGATGTGAATATCTGAATAAAATTACCGGTAATTTAGCTTGAGGAAGATCATGTGTCCTATGAAGACTTCACAAGTGAAAAAGGAAAAAAATGTGAACTGTAGTGTTACTCCATTTACAGACAATTTAGGGATTAAACAATTCTTTTGGTTGCTTAAAGGTTTCTTAAAGCCAAACTAATGCATCACTTCCATGAATTTGATAAGAGGGCAGAAGGTAATGGTCACCCTGACATTATTGAGCTAGTGAACTGAGTGTCTGTGAAGTAGTGTTCTTGAGGACATTGCAGCTTGATTGATTCATGCCCGAAGCCTGTAAGTTAAAATCAAATTAAATTATTCCCACTGAAGGTGATTTAAGTTGAAAAATATTAAATACAATATCAGAATAAAAAAAAAATTATAAACAGGCATTTCAGTGACATCACTGGGTGACTTCGGTTTCAGCTGCAAAATTACTAAACACATTCATGCTTGAATAATCAAAGGCACCTCAAATGAAAAAGAAAACCCTTAAACACTGAAAAAAAATAGGGAGCTCTCTAGTGTCAATAAAGCCTCTGTATTCATTGCTGATGAGTGTTGTTATTGGTGCTGTTGTGTGTCCTTCGCTCTTCCTGCAAAATAAAAATAGCAGTTTTAGTCTCAGACTGATGCTGGAGTGACTATGCAGTAATTGACATAGTACCATTCAAACTGTGCGTTTCATAGGGAAAATGTTTGCAATAATAATCTTGAAATGTGTATATTGTTAAAATCTGGATGATTTGGATGATCAGTATTGAAAACACACACGTTAAGAAGCTGTAAAAAATGCAAAAATTGTTATTTCGGTAATTAAAGTGTCTACTACACAGTTTTGAAAAGACTGCAATTGCTTTGTTACTTCTAAAGTTGCTTGAGCAATATTAAATGTTTCTTGGGTGATTAATGACCCGTGAGTATTCATCCCTTGAGACTTAGTTTCTGTCAACTTGCAAGAAGCATTCTGCAGACTGTTAGCGTCAGTGCGAGTCACCATTTTGTGCCATGAATGGGCTTAACATTGTATTGCTGAGGAAAAAAAAAAATTATGGATTTTTCTGTGGCATTAAGGTTCTTGTCATTCATTTACAAAAGTAGTTTGAATATTATGGTCAAAAAGGAATGCACAGAAAATACGTTAACTGGAATGAACTGCTCCTATGACATGAAGGGTAAATGAAGAGTTAAGTTGACTATGGGTCAGAGGTTTTTTTTTAATTTCATATGGGATTTTTTTTTACATGACATCTATGGGTAAGCCAACATCTCACCACCAAATTTATTTTGGTGCCATGCTGTGTATATCTGAGGCGGCAGGTTCGAGGTTTTGACACGACATTTGAAAGCAGAGACAACTTTATCACCGAGAGGAGGCAAAATAAACCATGAACCTAGACTGTGCCACATTATGAACTGAGAGGATTTTATCTTTCTCCCCATGTTCCTTCCAGTCCTGTTGAGACTAAACCCTGGGTTTCACTGTGACATCAGCCCAATGAGGCCTGTTGTTCTCATGGCCACACATACCTTCAAATGGTTGACAGTTATCTAACACAAGGAAATCGGCGTTGAAATGGAATGATCTCCTCTTGAACCAGGCCACGTTTTATTGCAGTTTCCTACAATGCATGAGGGAAGAGAATAATATTTATAAATAGATAGCTATTGCCAGGAAACACATTGTGAAGTTGAGATCCCTGTTAGATATGTTAATTGGCAGGTATAAGATTGAAATCTTGTGATGCAGCTTCTGGCTTAGCTGTCATGATTCAGATCTCGATAATGACCTTCAGTATTCAATCACTTTGCTCCAGAAATTTCAATTAGAAGCTGACGACTAAGACATACACTGCCCATCCAAAATAAAGTCACTGTTTGGGAAGTGGATAATCAAATACTCAGCCTATGGTTGAATTATTATCGAAGTGATGTAGGTTTTAGCTTCAGTAATTCTTTTTGTCTTGATTGATTATGAGGCATTTCTCGCGTCTTCCGTCATTGTTTTCTTAAGAAAATCTCATGGTCATTTAAAAGATGTTTCTGTGTTTCAAGAGGGACAAATTATTGGCAAGCATCAAGCAAAGAAAACAGCTAAAGAGATTGCTAAAATCACTGGAATTAGGTCAGGGACTGTCCAACAATTTATTGAAGCCTGGAAGGATAGTGGTGAACTGTCAATTTTGTGGAAGAAATGGAGCAGAGAAAAATCATAACTGATCTTGACCAGAGAGCAATAAAATGCTTGGTGTAGTCTCCTTGCTATGTTTACCTATGAAGGTAAGAGCATTTCCAGAGGCAACACGCATTTGGAGGGTTTGCACTATACAGCTGCATGGCCACAAGAAATCCGCTTTTTAGTGAAGCGTATTGGAAAAAAATGACTTTAATTTGCAAGGGAGCATAAAGATTGGACTGACAAGCAATTAAAAATGGTCATGTGGTCTGATGCATCCAGATTTACCCAGTTCCAGAGTAATGGGAACATCAGGGTACAAAAGGAGGCCCATGAAGCGATGTACCCGACATGCATTGTGCCCACTGTCCAAGCCTTTGGAGGCAGTGTTATGATCTTGGCTTGCTGCATTTATTCAGGTCTGGGCTCAGCAATGTTCTGCAGCAATTAAATGAATTAAGCAGGCTACATGATTATACTGAATTACCAGTAACCCATCTGTGGACTTTTTAATCCCTGATGACACAGGCATATTTCAAGATGACAGTGCCAAAATTTATCGGGCTCAAATAATGAAAGATTGGTCATCGAGCATGAGGAATCATTTTCGGTCATGAATTGGCCACCTCAGGGTCTGGACCTCAATCAACTGAAAAATCTGTAGGATGTGCTGGAGAAAGCTTAACAGACTGGTTTGACTCACCCATCGTCAATACAATATTTCAGCCAAAAATGAATGCAAAGCTGGTTGGTAGTAGAAGTTGTAACATTCTATAAGATTATCAAAACAATATGACTACGAGTATGTGCTGTGATCAAAGCTAAAGGTGGCCCAACAAAATGTTATTGTGTGCACATTTCTTTTGACTGTGTATTTGCATTGAAACGCTGCTAACTATGGATAAATTGTTGGCCTTGGTGGATAGAACATTTGGCTTGCTGGAGACCTTGTTTTGGATTAAATTAACAAGAATATTTCAATCTTTCAGGACTCTCAAGTGTTTTTTTCTAACTGTTCACAAGGTATGAAGTAGTATGTAGTGTACATCAATAAGCATTGGGCGTGTACTTTGTCATATATTATTCTGTTTGCTTTCTGTGTCCATTGACTTGGCATGTCAAGCCAGAAGACAGCATCCGCAAAATAGTGAAACTGAGAAAACTGGCCTTAAAGTTTTACTCTTGGTCCTGGAAGGCAAAAACATGGACCACAATGCTATCAATGACTTTGATTTCCTATTAGACCCTGAATTGTTGGTGAATCAAAATATTTTTGAGAAGTTGACCCAGATACGAGACACTGCAGAAACTGCCCTTTGGCTTGACCTCCTGCCCTACGTTTGTAGATACGGCTAACTTGCACATGTATGCAATAACTCCGCACATGTGTATTAATCAGGCTGATCTCTACTAAAAATAGATGGAGCTTGTGCTGTACAGAGTTAATGGCGGGTTTCCAAGTAGCTTCAGGAATTCTGTTTCTCAGCATTTGAGCCAGCCTTTTGTCCACTGCAAAAGAAATGTCTCTTGAGTGCTTTTAAGCTGATAATACTGATGTTTCCTTCACAGCAGCACTGCAGTTAAAAGCCCACAAAAAGGCATTGGTTCAATTTGACTCTTAGGGTGAGTAGGGCAGAACTTTTGGGGTAGTGTTGTGGTCACACGATTAATTACTGGCCTGTTTTCGTTACTTGCATAAGAGTATACTGACAAAGGCTGTGTTATTGAAACATTCATGTTTTTCAGCTGCTGTTTGATAAAAATTGTCAGTAAAAAAAAATTTGGCTTGTTATCAGTGAAAAAAAAAAATCTTTTCTTTGTTTCAGTACTGTATATCTTTTTCTGGATTCAAATGAGCACTGAGAGCACCTCTGAAAAGAAAAAAAAGAGTTGTGATAGCAAGCTGGTGTTGTTGGATATTTACCTCCTAACTAGCAGAATTGTATGATGCTGCTTCATTAGGAATGCAGTTTAGACTTTTGAGATTATAGTGATTGCAATGATTAAGATATCGTACAAGTCAGGCTTTGCACCTTCAGAAATTCTATTTCAGTATAGATCTGGCCACCACATCAACGGCAGGAATCTTTGGCAATGACTGCAATGAACTGTAGCATGTATGTACATCCATGAGGGCAGCAAACTTGCTCCAAGCTTGCAAAAGCAATGTGTGGGAATAACTTCCACATACTTCAAATCCTTGAAATTCACACCTGTCACAAACTTCCTTTGGTATTCTGCCCTGGGTCATCTGCTAGACCTCTCCATACACTTTGTAAAACAAAACCATATCTCGCACTCCAGAGCTCTGAGCTCAATCCAGTTTGCAGCCAATTCTCTTCTCACAACATTTTGGTAGAAGGGTGTCTTGCATTCATTATCTGTGTATTTGTGTGTAAAATTCTGTGGATTTAGAAGTATATTGTAATAGAGCTCGCAAAATCAGGTCTGGATTTCCACCTGAATGCTGCAAACAGATGTATCTCTGAGGGATGTAGTGCCTGTGCTTTCTGCTGTTTGAGCCACTGCTGCTCATACAAATCTAGCTCAAGTGTTGTTTGCATAAGAAGGATATTCATGTAATACTTAAGTCTCAATGACATAATATTCTTGATGCTGTTTTTAACTGGGCGGCACATTTTCAGCTCATTTGTTTGGTTCATTTACTGTGGGGTCAATATCGAATATGGCCTCTGGTGGGTTGTTTAAAACAATAAAAATGAAAAAAAAATGGGGAGGCTCTGCAGCACTTTTCACAATCCGAATAAAATAACCATTCTACAGACTCGTGTTCCATCTCCACAGTTAATAAAAAGCAGCAAAATATGGATTTTTTTAATATAAAAGAATAAATATGGAGCCTTGTATCAGCAATCAATTTGGAGCAATAAGTTGCCAAAGTTGGCTGAAAATGGGTTTGCCAAAAAACTTAAAATATTATTCAAATTTCAAAGGGCCTTAACATGAAAAGTATTTGAGATACTGGCCTAATATTTGACATTTTCTCATTTTGTGTGAATATTTTACTCATGAATTTTTTCCAAGAATTCTGAGGAGGTGATCTGGCACCCCCTGGATGATTTGACGTAGAATGACCCGCATGCTTTTGGGGAATGTATCCCAGGTTTTCAAGCAAATTCCCAATATCAAAATACACTTTTAATATGGAGCATTTTTGCACAGATATTCTCCTCTAAGTAAATTACACTACACCTAGTACCACACTGAAATTTTTAATATGTCATTATACCAACTTTGGTCTGAAAAGAATTTCTTAAAAATTGCAAGTAAAACAAAACCATCTCTTGACCCTAGCCACTTTTTTCTGGCAGTTTCCGACAATGACAGCAAAAAATTACAAAATTCTGCTGCAGTAATTTTATTTAGGACCAGTCAAAGGGCTAAATTCAGCTTGATCCTGACCAGACACTCCCGGCTTTCTCTTGTTTTCAGGACTTATTTTTAAATTCAATAATTAGTTTTTAATCTTTAGATAACTTTTATTTAACGATCAGTGCTTGAGCTTTTCATATCATATAGTTCTCTGAGATTGCTCAGAAGCTCACAAAATGACCTCAATATCCTGTATAAAAACTTAGGGTGTTAAGTCTGGCCATTGAGTGTGGGTGAATGATTTCAAATGATCTTATAATTAGTTTTATTTTATGATGTATTTCAATTTTCTCATCCTGTCCATGCTTTGTTAAGGTAATTTAACCCTCAGGCTTACATTTGATAATTATAGGCATTTTTCTACTTTGAACTCCATATTCTGAAAAGTGCTATATAAACATGAAATGTATTATTATGAAAATTTTTGATACCCTACTGTTTTCAGAAAAAAGAGCCGGTAAGTTTGTGATTCATCCTCAAAAAGAAATGGTCTCTACATTCCTTACAGAGTGTTAAGGAGAAGGAGGAGGGAAGGAGCCGGAAAAGAGGAGCCCCCTGCCTGTGTTTGAGCAACGGAGAAGGTATGCCCTGTTACTCCCCAGGTGGTAGGTGGACACAAGACAGTGGCTTATTCAAGAATAATCTCTCAAAGTCAGATAAAACAAATAAAAACAATGAACCGACTTCCTGGAGTCGCTCCGTCATCAGCATGAGTTTCATCTTTCGAGCAGTTTCGGCAGCATCTATCCTTTATGTGTCGAGCAATTTAGTTAATGAGTGAGTGAGTGAGTGAGTGAGTGAAATGACACTTTTCACTTATCCTACTCTCAAATCCATGACTTGGATTTTTTTAACACCACGTGCAAATACCCTGAAGACAGCTGACGATTTCATACATTTGATTCATGGTTCTCTCCTGAAAATCCTGTGATTTTTTTCAAAACAAATTTAATGTGCAACTTCCACAGAAATATTTGCTTCTCCCAGAAGAGAAGGGGTGTATTGCTGAAATGGGTGGTGTCCTATAGCTGGTTGGAAATGGCTGCTTTCTGAAAAATGATCTGTTGGTTCTGCAGTTTCTCCTGGGCTCTTGCATACATACCACACCGACACAATGAACCATTAGTGGGAGAGATTCCTCCCCATCGCATGTTGGTCATCTGAGTGGAATTTGCTCTTTTTCTGTCCTACCCTTTTTGAATGTTTCTTTGTTGTGTATAACAACCTAATTGGAGGTTTGTGTTCATGGGACAAAAAGGACAGTAGATTCTGCTTAAGATTGTGACTGCTTGTCTCATTCTCTATTAAACCAGACACATAGACACAAACCTCTTATTCTAATTTTATTATTCTCATTTGTGCTGAAAATGATTTGGAGGGTTTCCTCTGATTGCACAAAATATTTAAAATATTGTCATTCATGTTATGACAACTATTTACTCTTTCACCTGGTGACATTGTTTATGCTTGTATAAATCTCAGATGGAGGACTATTTAGTCTCATTGCTCGAGAACAGTGGTTCTCAAACTCAGTCCTGGGGTCCCCTATGTATGCCGGTTTTTGTTCCAACCGCAATATCAATCTCAGAATTTTAACCAAGCTGTTAATTTTCCAAACCAGGAGCTGAAATTGTGGGATTACTTAAACTCTTTAATCACATTCTGCCAGAAATGGCTATATACAGTGCTGAACAAATATATTAGACCACCACCCAATGTAAGGTACATGCCACAGCTGCCCTAAATGACCAGTATTGGTATTTACCAAAATAATTTTCATGTTTCTGTAATGTTTAATCCACCAATATGTGCAAGCTCTTTAATTAAAATTATATTTTATTACCAAAATATAAGTTATCCATGATTTTTTCGAATTAACTGTTTTACAAAAAAAGCAGAAAAAAATAGTTCATCACATTATTATTTATTGATTAAGATGCCAAATAACAGTAATTTTCTTGCATTCCTTAACATAAAAATTAGTTTTAGTGGCTGAATGCAAGAATGCAAGCTGTTATCAAGGCCAAAGGAGGCCATACAAAATATTACACTTTTTTTTGGTTTTTGTGTGTGAATGAGGAATATATATTTGTTTCAGTTTGTTATTTCCTGAAGAAATAAAAATATAATTTTTAGTTATAAACAAGTAATTGGCAAATTTCTAAAATATTCGTGTTCTCCTTTTTATGACAGGTGGTCTAATAAATTTGTTAAGCACTGTATGTGATTAAAAAAAATCTCTCTTCTATGGGCATGTGGAACTTTTGGGATTTAATTTCAAACAATTAATTTTAATTTACATGAAAAGAGGTAAATTACCTATAACCAATGTACTTAAGGCCTGAGGTCAGTCAGTAAGCTTTCAATTGGTTTGTACACCTGGCCACCAATCCTAACCATCAGAAAGCGAATAAAGAATTCAATAACAATGCAAATGAAAGTGAAGCCCTCCAGTTTTGTATTGTATAAGGATAAAATAGCTAATTATTGCATTCACAACAATTAACCTAGTTACCTTTTAGGTCATTAAGTTGGCCAATTAATCTCATTAATTTATCATCTCCTCATTAAATTTTTCGCTAATCGTGCAGTAAGCACAATATAAAATGGGTAATCTTTGTGGCTTTGTAAGGATATGTTGGCATTCTCTGGATTAAGAAAATTACAGCTTTTCAAAATTAAGAAATTGCAGTTGTGGTTGGAATGAAAACCAGCATACAAAGGGGTCCCCCAGGATTGAGTTTGAGAGGCAGAGCTTCAGAACTAAAGCAAATGAGCTATATATGAAGGCTTGCTGGAGGTCTTCATGTACCTGCAAAGATGCCTTGATGCTTATATTTTCAATGTGTTAATACTGCTCTTTTGTAGGGTCAGTTGTCTTCGCAAAATTTGGGATTTGCTGCTTATGTTCCAGACGCAGTGTAGACTGGACATTCTTAAGGCAGATTTCATCTGTTTTCATTTCTTACTTTCTCATGGAAGAGCCTGCCCTCTGTCACATTCCTCTGAAGCTGAAGCCCTACCCTTTATTTTTCCCTCTCACATATTCTCATATTCACATATTCTTTCTTGTGTTCTCTCTGTTGCTTTAGCTTTTTCTCCTCTCTGTGAAATTCTCTTCCCCTCTCTTCAACCCCACCAAAATATCCTGCTGGGAATCTGTCCAAGCTGTGAGAGTAAGGATTGATGAAGCAGTTCTCAAGTTCAGAAAAACGTGAAAGTCCTAGAGGGAGGAAGGAATCAGTAGAAAATGATTTGAGACATGAGGTCAGAGGATAGTGTTGTCTTTGGAGGAGAGAAGGATTTAAAGAGGAGAAATTTGGAGGCGAAACTAAGAAATTTCATTCTTTTTGAAAAAATACACTATATGGTCATATTGATTTTCATGCTAGCAACACATTTCATAAAAGTTGGAACACGGCGCTGTATCACCTCTTTTTTTATACGACACTCACAAAGGTATTTGGGAACTGAGACCAAATTGTGTAGTTTTGAAAATAAAATATTTTTCCATTCTTTCTTTATGCAGGATTTCAGCTGTCAACACTTTGTGGCCTCCTGTGTCACATTTCTTGTTTCATAATTCACCAAATATTCTCAGCGCGTGGTAAGTCTGGACTGCAGGCAGGCCAGTTTAGTGCCCGGCTCTTTAACTACAGAGCCATGTCCTTACAATACATGAAGAATATGGTGTTTGGCATTGTCTTCCAGAAATAAGCATGCCATTCCTTGATTAAGATGTCTGGATGGCAGTATTTGTTGCTCCAAAACTTCAGTTTTCAGCATTAATGATGTCTTGGGCAAGTTACCCATGCTATGTGCACGTCCATGCTATCATGGACACTCAATTTTGAACTGTGTGCTAATAATGAGCTGGATGATCCCTCTGCTCTTTTGCCTGGAGGATGTATCATCTATGAATTCCAAAAGGAATTTCACAATCTGATTGGTCTTGCCCGTAGGACAGTTTTCTGCTTAGCCTCTGTTCATCTTAAATGAGCTTAGGCCCAGAAAAGGCAACAGCGTTTCTGGATTTAATTTCGATATTATTGAATATTTTTGTGGCAAAATTTTTATTTTCATTTGTAGATGCAGTGATTAACTATGATCACCAACAACAGCTTACAGAAGTGCTCCTGAGGCCATGCAGTGATCACTACAGAAACCTGACTTTTTTTAAATGCAGTGCTACCCGAGGGCCTGAAGCTTATGCCCATTCAATATTTGTCTTTGACTGTGTCCCTTGCATATAGAGATTTCTTCGGAATCTCTGAATCGTTCAATTATATTAAGTATCTTAGAATGCTGGAATGAGGTACACTTCAGACATTACTGAGTTAGTGAGTCATATTTGTTCCTTATAAGGTGTGGGAAGTATTTATATAAATTTTCGAGCTCAGAAGTGGGAACAGCTAGCTTTTCATTGCAGGGTGTATGTTCTGACCGTTAAGTAAGTAGTTCCTTTAATGAGTATCTGTGCTGGTATGTGGGACTCTAAGGAAAAATTGACAAAATTCTAAACTTTATCTTGGAGAGAAGGCACGTTTTGGGTTTGGAGAGGTTACTGGTGACCACTGATATCCAACTGCTCTGATGTCGATAAACTCCTGCAAAATTCAACCAGAAAATCAATAATTCATTTTGAATTTCATGCGCCAAAAGTTCAATTGTGTTAAATAGTCTTTGAAATAAGTGGTTATCCGGTTGTCCAGACAACTTGAAATAGATCCGGGCAACCTAAACTGCTCACGAGGACAATCAAATATCCCAGCAGTTTTATTAATTTAAATCTATTAGAATTTATTTACTTCTCTTTGCAATGGACGTGACCATTTTGGTCGTGATTGAAGGTCTACAGTGCATAAGTTTCACAAATCTTGTACGGGCAAGAACATGGGTCTTTTTTTAAAATAAAGTACCACTACAAACAAGGATGTAGAGAGAGACCGCGGCGCGCACTTCAGTTCATGCTGGGCGATCTATTCAACTAATACTCGTGGCACTAATGAGCCGGATATAACCGTAAACAACCTAAGGGAATGTCGATTTGAAAATGTGACAATAAGCATCTTCCTTTGAGGTGAATTTTATGAGCTCATATTATAAGCGTTAACGTATTGTATGCAAATTCAGAGTCAATTACATTTACTGCCGTGAGTGTAGCGGTTGGCTGTCTTCCAGCATGAAACTTCACTGCTTTTTGAAATTGTACAGCCTTATATAGAATTTCCTAAGTATTGATTTTTAATTGGTAATCTATCACACTTAGGAAGTGGGGAATTTTTCGATTGCGTTTTGGCTACGGTGTTTCCAAGTACTAACAGCCTGTATATCTCTCACTCATCCCAAGCAATGTCAAGTATGTCAGCTCTGGTCTTGCAAGTCAGATGGCGAGCTAATGCTGAATCCGATAAAAAAGGCAAATGCGGTGTCATGAAGACGTGTCCCTGTCTGAGATTGCTATTGCATCGTTCTGAATATCACCTGTATGGCAAATTGAAGCATTATTTAGCATTGTTCAACTTAAATATGTGCGTATAAGTGTATTTTCATTTAAATATTAATGATGGTGCACTGAGCGACTAAAAATTCGTGCAGACAACCTAATTTGTTTCCTTTTTTTTTTCCTTATTTCGAATACTGTTAAATATATTATTATTTTATGATTTGACAGTGCACCATTTTGAGGGATCTGAGAGTTTGAGAAGCCACCTTGAGAGCTGTCTTATTTGGCTCCGAAAGAGTAGATGATGTAGAATTTCATGCTTAGATGAAGAATTCTTGTGGTCAAGGAGTTTATGATGCCAGGAATGTATATTTTTAACCCCCAGCTATTTTTCAATTGTCAGTATTATTTTTTGTCCAAAGGTTTGGGAACCCGGTCAGCTAGTACTTTTTTAACTCCTCCTTGGGCAGCTATAACAGCTTGCAAACACTTCCTGTAGCCAGGTAGGAGTCTTTCAATTCTTGTCTTTGAAATTTTTCCCCATTCTTCCAGACAGAACACTTCTAGCTCAGAAATATTTTTGGCCTTCTTGCATATTTGAGGTTTCTCCACAGATTTTAAATAATATTCAAGTCTGGGGACTGTGATGGCCATTCCAAAACCTTCGCCCGTCTTTCCTGGAGGTACTTTGTGGTGGATTTTGAGGGATGCTTCGGGTCATTGTCTTGCTGGAATACCCAACGTCTCTTCAATTTCAATTTCTGTACTGAGCTTTGAACATTAGCCTCTAGAATGTCTTGATATTTGGTAGAATCCATTCTTCCTTACCTCCGCACAATATTGCCTGTCCCCCCAGCCGTTACACAACCCCAAAGCAAAATGGATCCACCTCCATGCTTTACAGTCGGCAATGTACTCTTTTCTACAAATGCTTCACCCTTTTTTCTCCAAACGTACCTTCTTTAGTTGTGGCCAAAAAGTTCAGTTTTAGTTTTGTCAGTCCAAAGCACTTTGTTCCAATAGGCTTGAAGTTTCTCAAGGTTTTCTTTTGCAAACCTCAGGGGCTTAATTTTGTGTTGAGGTCATAGGAAAGGCTTCTTTCTTGCAACTCTGCCATGTAGGTCTTTGTTGGTCAAGGTACACAGTATTGTTGTCCTGAGAACAACTAGACTTGTGTCTGCTACTCTTTTTTTGCCGTGGTGTGTGGGATCTACTAAGCATTTCTCACCAGATCTCTGGCCATTCTATCTGGAATTTTTTTCTTGCTCTTCCAGATCTTGCCTTGACTTAAATTGTTCTATTTATTTCCCATTTTCTTATGAGGTTTCTGACAGTACAAATGGGTAGTTTGAAACGTTGCAAGAGTTTTTTTGTAGCTCCCTCCTTGTTGGTGGAAGTGAATTATCTTGATTTTGACATCCTTGTACAACTTTTTAGAGGAACACATGATTTTTAACACCAGACACAACAAGTCACCACAGTCAGATACTTTAGTTACTTCAGAATATATAGTTCAACACTTAAATTATATTCACCTGACTCATTGAAGCCTTAACGAGTAAATCACCTGGGTCTGGGCCTTAGTAATCATCTTCTTAAAAGGTAACAAAGAATAATCCAAAAGGGTTCCCAAACTTTTGCACGGGGCCCTTTTTCCTTTCTTATCATTTAAAAACTCAAAAAAATGAACATAAAAAGAACCTAGCTTTTAAATTTGCAGAAAGGTGTCATGTGTAACTTTGTAGCATTTATTGTTCAGGTTTGCTTTCAATCACTTGGAGATTGAAATTGAATTGTAACAGACATTTAAACCAGGGGTGCCCAGATTTTTGCACCCCACTGTAAATAGCCAGATTTGGCTGCTGTGCTAAGGTGTTAAGGACATGCCACAGCATCACAAGATTCAAGTCTGGACATTGACCTTGCCACTCCAAAACTGTCTTTTTTCTTTGCCATTCAGAGGACTTGCTTTTTTGGGCAGAACTCATGGTTCCATCAATTATGACAAGTCACCCAGGCCTTGAAGCATCAAAGCAGCCACAGAATATCACTCTACCACCACTGTATTTGAATGTCATTTTGGTGTTTTCATTGTGGAAGGCTGTACTAGCTTTACGCCAAATGTAATTGGACTAATGTCTCACAGAAACCTCCACTTTTGACTCATCAGTCCTCAGAATATCTTGCCGGAAATTCTCGGGGGTCATCAAGATATTTTTTTTTTTTTGGCAGTGGTACTCTTTTTGGTCAGCAGTGATTTTCACTTCTCAACTTTCCTATGGATGCCATTTTTTTCCTAGTCTCATTCATTTTATGAAATTATGAATACTGGCCTTAACTGAGACTAGTAAGGCCTTTGGTTCATTAGATGTTAGCTTGGGTTGTTTTGTGACCTTCTGGAGTTCTCGATGCGCTTTTGAAGAAATTTTGGTTGACCGGTCATCCCACAGGTTATTTCCTGTTCCAAATTTACTCAATTTATAGATAATGGCCCTCACCATGGTTTGCGGGTGTCCTAGAGCCTGGAAAATTGCTTTGTAAACTTTTTCGGAGTGACTGGTATCAACAACTTTGTTACCCCGCCCCACCAAAAGTGTGAGGGAAGGGGTATTGTTTTTGGTTTGGTTTGTTTCTGTGTTTGCGTGTTTGTTAACACTCTAGTGGCAAAACTAATGGCCAAAATCACCCCAAAGTTGGTATAGGAATTGTCACTGACCCAGAATAGATCCCTATTGAATTTCATAGAACTAGGTAAAAGTTTGTGCGAGGGGCAGGGTTTGTTGTGCCTGGCACCACTTGTTTCTCATCTTTTCTTGAATTACTTCCGATTGTGGCATCAACATTGTCACTGTGTTTTTTAGGTCTTTCCCACTGAGCTGAATGACTGAAGGAATTTGGCCTGTATCTTATTTGATGTCTTAATGTTTTCCCAAAATGTACACGTATTTCAGTTTCAGACACATCAAGCATTTCCTTCTTTCCCAATGAAAAAAACACACTCGCACACAGGTGATGAGAAACCAGAGACATGAGGAAAGACTAGCAGTTAAGCCAGGAAAACCGCAAAATATAAGGAGTGAATCTAATGTCTTGTGAGCACTTCATGCAGTAAAACATCGCTAATAAATCTGTTTTGAATATTCGCTTCAGAAGGGCTGTGGCTGGGAGCGGGGCACACAGACAGAGCTTGAGGTATGCGTGAACTATGCAGAATGGAAAAGGGGAAACTCTGAGGTCCAAGCTAGCTGGTCTTCAAGGTCAGCTTCCTCTGCTGTGAAATACAGTGGAAGCCACTGTACCGGTGGACTGAATTGGGAAAGATGATTCCATAATATTGGCCCTCTTAGAACACAAGCTCAAAAGCCACCTTTTACTCAATGCGCTGGAAGTCGCTACATTGATATGGATTCTCATGTAAGTTTGATTAACTCATCAATACGAGGACTGAAAACAGAGTGACTGCAACTACCATAAACAACATTTGGGGAATGTCATCCTCAAGCAATGGCGTTAGTTGCACTTCATCAGACTTTGGTGTTGGCAGAAAAAAGGAAAGGAAATGGGCCCCAGCATAATCTGAACATCCTGCAAGAGTTTTTGTCTTTCCCAATGCAGAATTGTACCTTGGCCGTGATCACTGTTAATATGAAAACGCACCACATTGGTGTTGATGACCCAAAGGCAAAAACCCCATAGTGAGGCAGCCTGAAACTTATTTTATATGCCCCGCCCAGCTCTAAGACACATTAATTAGCATGCCAGAACTAGCTAGCTGAGTAGCTCACCATGGGAATCTGACAGAGTGGGATTTCTCTGAATGCAGACGGCTTAGTCTCCTACTCACTCATTCATGCAGTCTCAGACTCAGCCTAATCCTTGTTTTTATCTTAAGTCCTTGAGAAAGGGCTGACTGTACCCTGACTCCGTACATCAGTGGATGGGATGGATTAGAATTGGTGGTATTGCTATTCTTGAACTCAGCCTGAATTATGCAGAGACCCAGGATATGGAGGTAATTACTATCTTGTGGTGTAACCATGAACAGGTTAGTTTTTTGTATTTATGTGACGTAACTGCAAAGTGGGAGTTAATTGTGGGTTAGGCTTGGACATCCTTCTAGAAGGCAAAATGCTGATCTGCCTGCCAGTTCCCTCTGTCCCTCTGTCAATTGTAGAAATTCTGTAAAATGACACTTTTAATCCCTGATAAACTTCACTAGGTGTAATTTGAAGACAGATTAGCTTTATTACTCATTGCCCTCTCATTTTATGGTGCAGGGTTGTTCAGGCAACTCCAAGAAAACAGCCAAAGCTGATGGTGTGACTCACATCCTGTTGTTGTTAAGTACATTTTGTGGACTTGCAGACCTCAGTCATGATCATACCTAAGTGAATCTTCCACAATATTAACACTGTATTTGAGAAGGACTATTCGGGCAACAGTTATTTGGACGATGACACAGTTTTAATCATTTTGGCTTTGTACGCCACCACAGTGGACTTTAACCCCTTTGCAAAGACAAGAAATAATGCCAATTTTTCCAGTTATGCATGAGCCTATTTAGGCTTTATAACTCAGTATTTGTGTCACAGAGACTGTGGGAAAATATTTCAATGAAGCAAGACATTTGGAAATTCAATTAATGAATTATTTAGGAATTAAATTTTGGAATTTACGAACACCAGCCTCTTTCGCTTCGCACAGGGTTAATTAATATTAGAATCAGGAGGTGCTTGAAATTCTGACTTTCAGCATAATTTTGTAGTTTTTGTGTTTAATATGTTTATTGAGATTTTTATATGTGCATAATACTTTAAAGTACATACAACAGTGTATCACATTAATTTAGTAGTTTTGTTGAAAGTAATAAAGGAATCCTGAAGGAATTACAAAGATTTTGAAACAGCCCCCTAAATTTCTGGGACTCTAACACACTTGCAAAAGCTAACATAAATAATAATATTAACTTGACAAGTTTCAAATCCTTTGCATTCAATGATTGCCTGAAGCCCATAGACATCTCCAGATGCCGGGTTTCTTCATTGATGATGATCTGCCAGGCCTTTTCTTCCAGCTAGCTTCAGTTGTCTCTTGTTCCTGGGGCATTTTGCCTTCACTATTTCCTTCAACTATTGAAATGCATGCTTAATTGGATTCTGGTCATTTGATTGACCATGCCACATGATTTGGAACCTTCCACCTCTTCCCTTTAATGAAATCTCAGGGTGCATTCAAATAGTCAGAAACGGGCAGCGTGTCCTCTTCTCTGCTTGATGTCATTAGAAAATCTCACATGAGTCAAAGAAAAGTTACACAGAGATTTTGAAGGTGCCTTCGGAGATATTTAAGAGAAATTAGATGTCCTTTGCATCAATTGATCATGAGCTGGACGACTATTTATAATGACATGAATGTTCCCATTGGAAAACCTCAATGAGTAATGTATCCAAACGCTGCAGCTGCAAAGCACTGAGGTCACTAATTCACCAATCTCTTTTTTTAAGGTTGGTCCTATGTTGTCTCGCTGGCAAGAAAGGACAAAGGAAATCTAGTTGTTAAAAGTCAGAAGTTTACATGAACAGTTTTGGGGCAAAACCAGACACATACCATAGTGGGAAATGGGAGATGTCTTGTGTTGCCCCAAAAACCTTCACGTAAACTTTTGCTGAACTTAAAACATTTTTTTGACAAATATATAGATTTCATATTAGCATTTAGGCATGTGGGTTAGGACATCTACATTGAGCATGACACAAATCAGTTGTTTTTGGACAGTTTCACTTATAATATCACAGTGCCAGTGGGTTAGAAGTTTACATGCTCAAAGCTCAGCTTGTATTTAAAATATTTTTTAAAAATTGGGAAAATAATGTCTTAGTTTTAGAAGCTTCAGATAAGCTAATTGACATCATTTGAGTCAATGGATGTATTTCAAGGCCTACCTTCAAATTCAGAGCCTTTTTGCTTGACATCTTAGCTAATTAAATGACATCAGTCAAGAACTCAGGAAAGACCACGTGGACCTCCTCAATTCTGATTCAGCCTGGAGAGCAATTTCCAAATTAAAGTACCATGTTCTGCTGTACAAACAATAGTGTGCATAAGCTCCACGGCACCATGCTGCTTGCATACTGCTCAGGAAATAGGCACGTTCTTTCTCCAAGAGATGGACACACTTTGGTATGAAAGTGCCAGTCAATCCCAGAACAATGGCATAAGACTGTGTGAAGATGCTGGAGCAAATAGGTTCAGAAGTATCTAAATACTCAGTAAAACAAGTCCTATCCTGACAACACCTGAAAGGCCACTCAATAAGGAAGGAGCCACTGCTCAAAAACTGCCATAAAAAACAGGTAGACTAAAATTGCGACTGCACAGGGACAAAGATCTTATCTTTAGGGAAAAGGTCCTTTGGTCTTATAAAACATAAATTATATGTTTTGCCATTATAACCACTTTTATGTTTGGTGGAAAATGGGAAAGACTTGAAGCTGATGAACACTATGATGAACGAGGGTGGCAGCATTATGGCAGTTGTGGGTATGCATTGTCTGTGAGAGTGCGATCAGGAACCAGTCGCAAGAACCAAGCAATGCAGTAGAAGTTGTTTTATTAATAAAGGGGGGGAAGACCCCCGCAGGGCAGAAGGCAAGGGTACAAAGTCCACACTCCAGAAATCAAAATCCAGTTGGGCAAAAATAGAATCAAAAACCAGGGCAGCAATCACAGTAATCGTTGTCGGACAGAAATGGGTCTGGTTCACAGGTACAGGTGTGTCAAAGAAGCAAAATCAGAATCCAATGGGCGTAATCCGAATCGTAACCAGGGTAGCAATCATAGATGTCGTGGTCGGGCAGAAAAAAGGTCAAAACACCCAGATGCAACAATAATCCAAAATCACAAAGGCAAAAATCGAAAAGTCAGGCGGTCCAGTCAGAAAGATAATCACTGAGAAATCAAGTCAAGAGAAAGGTGGCACAAGAAGACTGAGGAAACGATCTGACGGGGAAGCGCTGTGAAAAGACTCCTAATATACACTCTGGGAGAATCACATGCTACACAGACACAGGTCCTGGAAATGAGACTAATTACAGAGGGTGGAACAAGAGGGAGAACCTAATCACATGAAATAGGCAAAAGCCAAAATGCGGACAAGGATCATGGGACAGTCTATAGACAGAACAATGGATTCGGTTAGGGATTTCTAAGTGCGCAGAGTGAGAGGCAGAACAGAGGTAAGACAGGTGCAGAGAATCTGCAAGAAACACAGCAGAGCAGATTGAACGAAAGCAAGAGGCGGAGAATAGAACAGGGCGAGTGCTGAGAGCTTGTTAGTCAATTAGTAAGTGCAGCTATACAATCCCGAGTGCTCATTAGTAAATTAGTCTAATATACAATGTTAGTGTTGGTTAGTAAATCAGCGAAAATAACAATCTGTTAGTAGGTGTTAGTAATGTAGAAAAAGTGAGAAGGAAGTAAACGAGATGGGGAAAGAAGATTGAAACCAGAACCCATTTAATCACCCGAAATAGTGAGACGCATACCGGGGCTGAGAGCTGTGACAATACAAGAGACCAGACAGGGGGAGACAAAGTGCAATGCAAAGTGGAAAGCAAAACATGGACCGGAATAACACTCTAGCAAAATACAAAATATGGAGAAGTAAAACTAAGACAATTAGTGAACAAATCAGAGTTACCAAATCACAATACATATATCGAAGAATAGTCAGACATAAGCAAATGATCAAATGAAGGTACGTTTTTACGAGTAAAAACATTCTAGTTCCTTTTTAAGGAATATACTTAATGGTTGATTTGGCCACACCTAATGTTTTTTGCAGTATCTAGTAGATCTTTGGATTTTTGAGCCTAATGATTGCTTGCTTCATTGGCAATGACTGCTCAGCTGAAAATGTTTCAAAAATATTTAAGCCTTGCTTTATGCAGCCTCCCACTTATGTTGAACAAAACTATGCATTTGAGAATCAACTCCACACCCAGGTGACATATGCTGGATACTAGACAACCTTGGCAAAGTAGCATTAGAGGTAGCAATTAGTCTGTGCGCATATTGTCAGACCTAGCACAGGCAGCAAAATTGGGTCCTATGCCTTTGTTTACAGTCACAGATATGCTCATAGATTTTGAAAATATTAGCAGTCCATTACTCGTGTTGTATTTGAGTGGCACTGGGAAAAAATGATCTTCCTCAAAATACACGTTAACCATGTTATCTGTGTAGCTGAAGGGAAAACCAGGCAGTGTCTTTATAATAGCTGGGTGGATCGCCAATGGATTCATTGGGATACTAATAAACATTAATTCTATTATTTCTGGTGCCGATGACCACGTGCTGGAGAAACATGTAGTGGGTAGTGGGGTGAGATGGCAGTAACTATCATTTTTCCCCTTTAAATTTTGAGATAAGGTAAAAGCAGAGGTGAGTGTGGTTCTCTTGTTTTACTTTTTGGGCAGGGCTTGGTCTCATTTTAGCTTTCTTTGCACAATAATTAGAGCTAGGGAGGGAGAAAGGCAGTGAACATCACTGGCTGGCAAAGAAGAATTTTGTAACAAGATGCTCAGGTTGCCCCCCCCCCAAATTAGGAAATTTTACATTTTGTGAGGCCACCTAGTGGTGTACACATTCACTGCCCTGATAAACATAAAAGTGAGAGGAATGCTGCTCAGTGAAGGACTGTAGAAATCAATTGGATGTCAGTAAATTCTTTGTTGTAGTTGCACTGAAACTCTTTGAAATATTAACAGTCACCACCAGGATTTTACTAAGCAAGTAGGTAAAAGCCTTCCGTTGGATATTTACTGCAGTGATTATTGTGTTTCAGCTGGAAACTAGTTATTTTATCTTGACTGATGCAGTGAGTTGCTTCTCATTTCTTAAATAACCAAGTCTGCGGACATACTCTGTGGTCAAGGAAAAGTTGTGACTCTATTTCGGAAGGGTCACATTATTGGCTGGCATAAAGCAGAAAAAACAACAAAGGAGATTACTGAAACTACAAAAATTGTGTGAAGTGCTGTCCAACTCATTATTAGAACCTGGAAGGATACTGGAGAACCTTCATGTTCCAGGAAGAAATGTGGTTGGAAAGAAAAATCTTTAATGATCATGATCTGAGATCACTTCAACGTTTGGTGAAATCATATCATAAGAAATCCGAAGTAAAACTCTCGGCTGAGTTTAATAGTAGAAGGAAGAGCATTTCCACATGCACATGCGAATAGAACTCAAGGGATTGGGACTAAACAATTGAGAAGCCTTAAGAAAACCACTTACCAGTGAGGTTAATCAGGAAAAAAAGGCCTCAATTTGCTAGTAAATGTAAAGTTTGGACTCTGAAACAATTGAAAAATGTTCATGTGGTCTGATGAGCCCGATTTACCCTGTTCCAGAGTGATGGATGCATTAAAGTAAGAAGAGAGGTGAATGAAGTGATGCACCCATCATCACTAGTCCCTACCATACAACCCTGTGGGGGCATTGTTATGATCTGGGATTGCTTCAGCTGGCCAGGTTCAGCAATGATATGTGCCAAAAAATGAGGTCAACTGACTACCTGAATGCAGTGAATGACCCGGTTTTTTACACATGGATTGGCTACCCCTGAGTCCAGACCTTAACCCCATTGAGAATCTCTTGGATGTGCTAGAGAAGACTTTACACAGTGGCCTGACTCTCCTTTCATCAATACAAAATCTGGGTGAAAAATTAATGCATTGCTGGAGAGAAATAAATGTTGTGACATTGCATGAGCTTACTGAAATGATGCCATGGCAAATGTGCGCCATAATCATTTTGAATCAATCAGTTGGGGTCAGTGATAGACAGGGGCAGTCCAACTTTATGTAACCCAACATTTGGCCATACTTATGCCAGTTTTATTTGAAACTTTTGGATGGCTCAGTTGGTGCTGGCATGGTCCAGATATCAGTATTAGACCATCAGCATTCATGCTCTGTAGTGGTATTTTAGCAGAATGAGCTATCATCAAAAGCAAAAACACAATATTTGACCTGCTTTTCCTAAATTAAATAGGCATCTATTCTGGGTCAGTGGCAATCCCTAAACCCAATTTGGGGTGAGTCTGGCCATTATCTTTGCTGCTAAAGTGTTAACAAAGAAACAAAGAAACAAACACACAAACAAACAAACCAAACCAAAAACAATACCCCTTGGCCTCCCCCCTCGGGCGGGACGGGGTAATAAAAATAAATTTTACACCTGGCTGATGGTTAGCTCTTCATATTAGTATACTAAAAATATAGTATGCAACTTGCTGGCTTTGTTACTGACATTGAAATCTAAGCTGCAATGTCCTTTCATTGAATTTCTGTCCATCCATTTTCATATTTGGGTCTTTTTTTTAAAATTTATGTTCTTTTAAGCAGATTTCTCTGGTAGGTTCATTTTGTAAGCACTTGCTGAAATGTCTCGCAATTTGTCTTGTCTCTTCTCAGTTCAAAGAAGTGATCCAAGGCTGATATTTTACTAAAAGTCTGGAAAACAGAAGTTTGAGGTAACGTTGGATGCATTTATTGTGTTGCTCTAATTTAACTTGTTGTTCTGTTGTTTTTACACATTAATAACGTTATAAAGTTCATAATACTATTATTATTTCCTTCTTACATCTTTTGATTACCGTAATGATTGTATTTTGTTTACAAATTTCCTCTGAAATCGATTAAAATGTGTTAAAATATGTTTCATTTACATGGTATCAACAATATTATGCTTAATTACACCAGCCAAGTTAATCAATTTGGTTTGTCTCTGTGTGTGTTCTTTTTAGAATGGCTGAGGAAGAAGAAACAAGAGAAGTCCTCTTCCCAGAGTGGATGGGTGCGGACAAAACTGGCCTTACAATTGAACAATCTGGCGAGGGTGAAATCTTTGTCAAAGAAGTGAAAACTGCATCCCCAGCTGCACAGACTGGGAAAGTTTATGAAGGTACAGACTAATTGAGGCCCTAATGTAATAAATAGACTAAGCAACCTTTTGGATATCTTCAAGTATTCTATTTAATGGGAATGGTGTATCTATGTGACAGGATACATACTCTGATATCTGCTCAACTATTGGTACTGGATCTGTTACAACAAGGAAAACCTTAGAAAACCTGTATTGCTCATTGTAAACATGCTTTGTGGCCCTGTCTAATGGATCCCTCCTCAATGTCTTTGACCAGGTGATCAGATTGTTGGTGCTACCATCTACTTTGAAAACATGAGCTCAGATGAAACAGCAGATCTTCTGAGGACACTTAATCGCCACAAGGTTGGACTGAAACTTCAGAATCGAGGGGACAAATCGCCATGCCGTTCCCCTGTAGGCACTCTTACCTGGGAGGGTAGGAGCCGATTCGGGAGTTCCAGTCCTGAAATTTTACTGGTGAGAAAACCAAAATAATTGTGCTCCTTACTATTCAGTTTCTGTCTCTCCTGTGCTGGATACAAATATTTGGGATCCAAACCTCATGACTTTGTTCAGACATATCATAAGTCTATTGCACAATGAGTTAACAATCTTCCAATCAAGCATCAGCCTGATTCTGTTACATTTGATTTCCCAAAAATTCAGCACTGACACTCGCCGTTTAATACATGTGGAACATATAAAAAAATATCAGATATGTCTGATACAGCAGTCCAACTGAAATGGAAATGGTCTTGGCCTGTCTGCATGTGTGTACAGCGGGGAAAATAAGTATTGAACGCGTTAACATTTGCCTCAGTAAATATATTTTTAATGGGGCTATTGTCGTGAAATTTCCATCAGGTCTTGGGAGCAGCTCAAGTAATCCACACAAACAAAGAAATCAAAACAAATAAGTCCATAAATTAAGTTATGTGTAATAAAGTGGAATGACACAAGGAAAAAGTATTTTTTTGTAATGACAACAAAAAGCATTTGTTGGTAATGACAGCTTCAAAATGTCTCCTTTTTGGAGAAACTAGCCGCATACATTGCTCAGGTGTGATTTTGGTCCATTCTTCCACAGTAACTGTCTTCAAATCTTCAAGGTTCTGGGGGCCTCTTCTATGAGCTCTGATCTGCAATTCTTTCCATAGATTTTCAATTGGATTCAAGTCAGATGATTGACTGAGTCATTCCAGCAGCTTTATTTTCTTTCTCTGAAAATAACTGAGAGTTTTCGTGGCTGTGTGTTTGGAATCATTATCTTGCTGAAATGTCCACCCTCGTTTCATCTTCAACATCCCTGTAGATGGCAGCAGATTCTTATCAAGAATGTCCTGCTACATTTCTCCATTCATCCACCTTCCAATGATATGACGTCAGCTAGTGACATATGTTGAAAAACTGCCCCACACCACGATGTTCCACCCTGCAAACCTCAGTGTTGGTATCGTGTTTTGGAGGTGATGTGCAGTGCCATTTGTCCTCCAAACATGGTGTGTGCTCTGACATCCAAACAGTTCAATTTTGGTCTCATCTGATCAGACCATTGTACATTCTCCCAGTATTTCATAGGCTTGAACAAATATTGTGCAGCAAACTTTAAACGAGCTTTAGCATGCTTTTTCTTAAGCAATGGAGTTTTGTCTGGTGGGCGTGCATAGAGGCCATGGCAGTTTAGTGCATTACTCATTGTTTTTTTTTTTTAAACAACTGTACTTGCTAATGCCAGGTCTTTCTGAAGCTCCCCGCAAGTAGTCCTTGGACAACTCTTCTCTTTATTCTTTTGACTCCTAAGTCAGAAAACTTGCAAGGAGCATCTGGTCATGGCCAGTTTATGGTGAAATGATGTTCTTCCCACTTCTAGATTATGGCCCAAAGGTGCTCACTGGAAGTTTAGAAATACATGTGTAACCAATGGCACCGCCGGGGGGGGGGGTACGGCCACCCCTGGAAAACTGCTGGCCACCCCACTGCCCCCCCCCACCCAGAGCAGTGACTGTATGAAACATGGACGTAGCCTCCGTGACGTTACTCATCGGTTTCTGAATATCCATTTGGTCGCCAATTTGGCATTTACCGGACTCCGCCTACCTCTCGGCTAATCCAAAAATGGTCAAAAAGCTGGACCGTTGCTAGAGCTGAGGCGAGCCGAATTCAGCCCGGTTGCTGAAAGACGCCCACCGAGATCAAAGCTACCAAACCAGCTACTGCTTACGACCCAGGCTAAGAAGACAACTCCGTTCGATGCTACATAGTTGGCTATGGCCGAGATGCAAAGTCATATCTGTACTCGCAAAGTAAAGGAGCCAAGTTGCTTGAGGTGGGGGGTCGAACATTATTTATTTCCGTGAAGAGATTGCGAGACGAACGCTGTACACCGCTGGGAAGTTGTGACAGATGACTCACCCCTAGGAGTACGAGCAGTGCTCAGTTCAGAGTTTTGACGAACCTAGCCACGCCACATTAATGGCGGTATGGCCAGTCTAACATTAACATTGCATAACCTAAGCTCACTAGCAAGCCTGGTGGTTTACTTTCCTTCTGCACACAGGCATGTTTTTGATCTATAACCCTACATTTTGAATTTGGTGAATGCCGGATTAATTGGCTTCTGTGGCCTACATACGCACGGGTTATCAATGCTAGCACAGCTGGGCATCTGGCTCCAAGGCCAAACCATGGTTATTTCAGCAGCTATCCAGCTAATCTATGACCTTTATATTAGCCAACGATACCAATGTGACTTGCAACGTTTCTTTCGGGTCGTCTAAATTAAGGTACTTCTGGACCTCAACAGGGCCTTTACTCTTAGCTTCACTTTTCACTTCGGTTTTTTTTTCTCTCCGCGTAAATGTTGCGTTTCTGGACACCGAATATAGCCGAACGTTGCCAGCTAGTGACACTGTTTCCGTTGCCATTTGTCTTATTAATTAGGTTAATGTAGCTAGTGAGCTTGTGGATGATGGACTTTTTGAAGAAACACATTTAGCGACAGCTAGCCAGCTTGCTAGATAACGAGGGATAGGTTTAATTAGCTATAAAGCTAGTTAGTCTCGCTATGATGAGTGATACTGATACCGTATCCGTAATCGCACTGAAAATGGAACGAATCCATTTGTGGCGAAGCAGCAGTAACTAGCGCTTGCAGTAAGCTAACATGAGAGGAAAAGAGACTCAGAGCCAGAACATGACTGCATCCCTACACGGGAGGAACAACAAGAGACAGAAACTGTCTGCGAAAAAGTGTGGAACAGGCAGCAGCCACAGTCACAGCCACAGCGACTGGTGAAGACTCAGCTAGATTCAGGCCAGCCACTACCAACCTGTCCCTGGACCAACAGGTGAATTTATCAGTGTGTCCTCGATGATGAAATGGATGGCTACAGCGTAAAATCATTTGCATAAATCTGCGGTTATGGTGTGTCTGCAGTGAGTGAGGCATTTTTATGGGAATTATATAAAACCTTTGTCAGTAGTTGAGACTAAGAATAGTCAGAATAGAAATCTTGATTGGCCAATATTACAAATGTAATGGAGAACACTTACTACTCATACTATTTGAATTATTATTATTATTATTATTATTATTATTATTATTGTTGTTGTTAAAAAAGCTGAATTGAAAACTATTGGAAATGTTTGTGTGTTTCTGAAACTTGAGGCAAATGTGTAGGATGCATATTGTCTTTTTAATGAAAGGGAGTCAAGGACATAGCCTGGGAAACATCTTATGTCTTTATTTTTTGTGAATATTTATTTGATTCGGCTGTAAGTTGACGGGAAAGATATAAGAGAGTAGGAGGGGGGGGGGGGGGGGCACAGTACATGACCACCAGCTGGAAATGAATCCGGGGAATGAGGACCGATTTGCTTGCAAGATTTTCACTGGCCCCATCTGGCCACCCCTATGAAAAATTTCTGGGGGCGCCACTGTCTATAACCAATGCCATATGTGTGTTTTGCAACAATAAGGTTGCAAAGGTCTTGAAAGAGCTCTTTGCTTTTACCAATCATGACATGCCTCTTGTGTAACACCTTGGTGATGAGAAACCTTTTTATGAGCCATCAATAATGACTAATCCAGTCAATATTAATTTGCACTGATAGCTGGCTGGATTGCTTTCTCAATACTGACAGATTTCAGCTGGTTTATTGGCTTCCCATGCCTTTTTACACCTCCTTTTTTTCATGTGTTAAAACCTATTCCCTTTGTCACTCCACATTATTACGCATAACTTTGGGACTCATTTGTTTTGATTTCTTCGTATGTGTGGATTACTTGGGTTGTTACCGACATCTGGTGAAAATTTCACATCAATAGCCCCATTATAAATATATTTACTGAGAAAAATATTGTTGCATTCAATACTTATTTTCCCCACTGTATGTCTGTTCTTCAATTTTCTTAACATTTGTTCATCTGATCAACTTCACACTTGGTGGGACTATTGATAAGGACCCAAGGAACAGTAAAGTTAAGTGTGAGGTTGTTCAGCTGGGTGGTTCTCAAGAAAGCTGCAAGCTGCAATACCAAAAGCCAAGCCATTGACCCTTTCCAAACAAGCACGTTTTGTGTTGGCTTACGCTTGTTGAAAATAATGTACCATCATTGAAATGACAATGGACAAAATTTAAAAAAAGATGTTATGGAATTTATGGATCATTCATCTTGATTTTTTTTTTCAGCCTGGTTTTGGACTGTTACTTTAATAAAATGTTCTTAATCACATTTCAATTCACCATCTACCTCTCAGAGTGGAGATGATGAAGACTACAGGAGAATCTATACCAAGAAAATCAAGCCCAGGCTGAAGTCTGAAGATCTGGCAGAGGGAGTGGATGTGCGTACTGAACGTCACAGTAGCACTAGCAGCGATGGAAGTACCATCACCACTATTACCCGTCGTATAACCACCTACACTGTTGATGTGCCCGGGGACTCCCAGCAAATTGACTACTCTAGCCCAGAATTCAAGATTAAGGTCCCACGCCATGAGCTATCTGGGGAGGCAGATTCTGGTGCTACTCAGATCAGGGGGCCACATATCATCTTTGGAGGGACAAGAGGAACTGGAGAAAGTACCCACAAAGCTGAAGACATAAAAATTTCTGGACCACAAGTTTCTGATTCTTCAGAGAGGCACTGGAGCTTGAAGACAACCACTGTTACCAGAGAGGTAGAGGGAGATGCCAAAGAGCTTAGATTCAAAGTTCCCGGATTTGATATATCTGGTGGCAAGGTACAGGAGGAGTACAGTATCTCTGGAAGGACCCAGCAAGATGAGAGAGCTATTGGAGTTCCGGGTACCAATGTGACAGTCATGGAGAACGTTCGGTTCGGTGGAGGTAGGTCCACAGCTGAAATGATCTCACCAGAACTGAAAAAGGGATCAGTTAGTGTTTCTTTGTCTGGAAGATCCAAAGATCTACCATCCATTGATGTTGGCAAGGGCACCAGTAGAGTATCTGGTATAAGCATAAGCAGTTCAGGAGTCAAGGTCAGTGGCAAAGGTGGTGAGGACGTCAGAGAACATGTTGGTGATTTTAAAACATCAACAGTTTCCATGGAGAATACACTGAAAGAAGCACCTGCTGGAAGTTTCAGCATCTCAGTGCCTGAGGGAGCTGTTTCAACACGCAACATATCAGATATGGACTTAACCATAAAAGGACTAAGCGTAAAGGGAGATCTTTCATCGACGACTATATCGGCTCCGAAATTGGATGTAGGTGCAGGTCTCTCTGAAGGTGCAGACATGCCAGAAAAATTCAGAACTGATATTTCTACAACAAAAATTCACATAGAGCCATCAAAAATAAAAGGAGATGCAAATACTTCTGTGAAAGGATTCAAGATTGAAACAACTGACGTCTCATTACCCGGTACAGAATACAGTGGAAGAAACATTGAAGGTCCCAAGGTTGATATTGATATCAAAAAACCACTGATATCAGCTGCCAAGATGGGAATCAAAATTGAAGGATCGTCGCTTGAAGGATCGAAAATTGCTGTGTCAAAGCATGTCATTGGAAAACAGGACATTAAGATTGAAGAAAACCTGAGAGCCCCAAAAGCAGGAGCAAAAACACCAAGTGGAGAAGCTCAAGCCACAGACATAAGAATGTCTGACGACCAGACCTCTAAGATAAAAACACCCTCCTTTAGAGTTAAAGGACAAGGAATTGAGGGTACTGATATTCAAGCTGAATTGAGCTTTAAAGGACCAGAAGTAAAAAATATTGATGTGTCCAAGCCAAAGATTGATGGAAAAGTCTCAGCTTCAGTGGTAAATATTCATGGACCAGACGTGGACATTGGAAGGCCTGAAAGTGGATTTCAGATTCCAAAATTGAAACCACCAAAGTTTGGAATCAAACTGCCTGAGATTGAAGGTTCTGATATAAAATTGCCTGAAGGTGATAGTGATGTCAAAGGGCTAAATGTTGACATTTCAGGACCTGAAGGCAAGCTCAAGGGGCGAAAATGTGATAAATCATCCATAACTGGTCCCAGTATATCAATGCCGGATGTGGATTTAAAGTCCAAAGGCCCCAAACTGAAAGGCGATGGGGATGTGGTAGTGACAGAAATTAAAAGTGAAATAAAGGCACCAAAAATTGATCTTGAATGTCCAGATTTTGACATTCACAGTTCCGAAGGCGGATTCCAAATTCCAAAATTGAAAGTGCCAAAGTTTTCAATCAAAGGGTCAAATCTTGAAAGTTCTGATGTTGATATTAACCTTCACAAAATTGACATTGAGAACAAAGCACCTAAGATTTGTGTACAAAGTCCTGATATAGACATTGGAGCACCAGAAATTAAAGTCAAGGGGCCATCACTGCCAAGTCCAAAAATGTCATTGCCAGATGTGGACCTCAATTGGAAAAGTCCAAAATTTAAAGGAGATGTGAATGTTTCTGTGCCCAAAATTGAGGGGCATATCAGTGCTCCAAAATTAGACTTTGAAGTTCCAGATGTAGACATTAAAGGTCCAGAAGGAGGATTCAATATGCCAAAAATGAAAATGCCTTCACTTCCAAAAGGTCCCAAAGTTGAAGGCGTTGACATGGATATAAAGTTACCAAAAACAGATATTGATATCAAAACACCAGAAGTTGACATTGAAGGCCCCACTCTTGATATTGAAGGTCCTGAGGGCAAGATCAAAGCACCAAAATTCAAGATGCCAAAAATACATGGTCCAGACATCAAAAAACCTGAATTTGACATGAAATTGAAAGGGCCCAAATTTGAAGATCTCAAAGGTCCAGAAATTCACGTTAAAGGTCCTGAAGTTGATGTGGAGGGAACAGAAGGTGGATTGAAAATGCCCAAGTTTAAAGTGCCTAAATTTGGCGTGAAAGGGCCTCATGTAGAGGGTCCTGATATTGATATTAACCTGCCTAAAGCTGAAATTGATGTAAAGGGGCCAGATGTTGACATAGAATGCCCTGCCCTTGACATTGCAGGTCCCGAGGGTAAGATCAAAGCACCAAAATTCAAGATGCCAAAAATACATGGTCCAGACATCAAAATACCTGACTTGGACATGAAATTGAAAGGGTCAAAAACTGAGGGTGATCTCAAAGGTCCGGAAATTGATGTTGAAGGTTTAGATGTTGATGTGGAAGGTCCAGAAGGTCGGCTGAAGATGCCAAAGTTGAAAATGCCTAAATTCGATGTCAAAGGGTCAAACATTGAGGGCCCTGATGTTGATATTAACCTTTCCAAAGCTGACATTGACATCAAACCTCCGAAGTTGGATGTACAAAGTCCTGATGTGGATATTGAAGCACCAGATGTTAAGGTCAAAGGATCAAAATTCAAGATGCAATCCTTTCCAAGTCCTGAATTGTCACTGCCAGATGTGAACCTCAATTTGAAAAGTCCAAAATTGAAAGGAGATGTGGATGTTTCTGTGCCCAAAATTGAGGGGGAAATTAATGCTCCAAAAATAGACATTAAGGGTCCCGATGTTGACATTGAAGGTCCAGAAGGAAAATTCAAGATGCCAAAAATAAATTTGCCATCATTTTCCATGAAAGGTCCCAAGGTTGAAGGTGTAGACTTGGATGTCAAGTTACCAAAAGCTGATATTGATATCAAAACACCAGAAGTTAACATTGAAGGCCCTGCCCTTGATATTAAAGGTCCTGAAGGCAAGGTCAAAGGACCAAAATTCAAGATGCCAAAAATACATGGTCCAGACATCAAAATGCCAGACTTTGACATGAAATTGAAAGGGTCCAAATTTGAAGGAGACCTCATAGGTCCAGAAATTGATGTGAAATGTCCTGAAGTTGATGTGGAGGGAACAGAAGGTGGATTGAAAATGCCAAAGTTTAAAGTGCCTAAATTTGGTGTGAAAGGGCCTCATGTGGAGGGTCCTGATATTGAACTTAACCTGCCCAAAGCTGACCTTAATATAAAGGGGGCAGATGTTGATAGAGAAGGCATTGACCTTGAGATTGAAAGTCCTGAGGGTAAAATCAAAGGACCAAAATTAAAGATGCCAAAAATATCTGGTCCAAACATTAAATTGCCTGACTTTGATATGGAATTAAGAGGGTATAAAGTTGAGGGTGGTCTGAAAGGCCCAGAAATTGATGTTGAAGGTTTAGATGTTGATGTGGGGGGTCCAGGAGGTGGACTGAAGATGCCAAAGTTGAAAATGCCTAAATTCAATGTCGAAGGGTCAAACATTGAGGGCTCTGACGTTGATATTAACCTTCCAAAAGCAGACATTGACATCAAACCAGCTAAGTTGGATGTACACAGTCCTGATGTAGATATTGAAGCACCAGATGTTACGGTCACAGGGCCAAAGTTCAAGATGCCATCCCTTCCAAGTCCTAAAATATCACTGCCAGATGTGAACCTCAATTTAAAAACTCCGAAATTGAAAGGAGATGTTTCTGTGCCCAAGATTGAGGGGGAAATCAATGCTCCAAAAATAGACATTGAGGGTCCCGATGTTGACATTGAAGGTCCAGAAGGAGAATTCAAGATGCCGAAAATACAACTGCCATCATTTTCCATGAAAGGTCCGAAGGTTGAAGGTGTTGATGTAGATGTCAAGTTTCCAAAAGCTGATATTGATATCAAAACACCAGAAGTTGACATTGGAGGCCCCGCAATTGATATTGATGGTCTGAAAGGAAAGGTCAAAGGACCAAAATTCAAGATGCCAAAAATATCTACTCCAGACATCAAAATGCCTGACTTTGACATGAAATTGAAAGGGCCACACGTTGAAGGAGATCTCAAAGGTCCAGAAATTGACGTTAAAGGTCCAGATGTTGATGTGGAGGGAATAGAAGGTGGATTTAAAATGCCCAAGTTTAAATTGCCTAAATTGGGTTTCAAAGGGCCACATGTAGAGGGTCCTGATATTGATATTAACCTGCCTAAAGCTGACATCGATATCAAAGCACCTAGGTTGGATGCACAGAGTCCTGATGTGGATATTGAAGTGCCAGATGTAAAGGTCAAAGGGCCGAAATTCAAGATGCCATCCCTTCCGAGTCCTAAAGCGTCATTACCAGATGTGGACCTCAATTTGAAAAGTCCAAAATTGAAAGATGTCGATGTTTCTGTGCCTAAGATTGAGGGGGAAATCAATTCTCCAAAAATAGATATTGAAGTCCCAAATGTTGACTTAAAAGGCCCTGACCTTGAAATTGAAGGTCCTGAGGGTAAAGTCAAAGGACCAAAATTCAAGATGCCAAAAATATCTGGTCCAAACATTAAACTGCCTGACTTTGATATGAAATTTAAAGGGCCAAATGTAGAAGGTGATCTGAAAGGACCAGAAATTGATGTTGAAGGTCCAGATGTTGATGTGAAAGGTCCAGAAGGTAGATTTAAGATGCCACAGTTGAAAATGCCGAAATTTAATGTCAAAGCGCCGAACATTGAGGGCCCTGATGTTGATATTAACCTACCCAAAGCTGACATTGATTTAAAGGGGCCAGATGTTGACATACAAGGCCCTGACCTTGAGATTGAAGGTCCTGAGGGCAAGATCAAAGGACCGAAATTCAAGATGCCGAAAATATCTGGCCCAGACATCAAAATGCCTGACTTTGACATGAAATTTAAAGGGCCAAAGGTTGAGGGTGACCTGAAAGGACCAGGAATTGATATTGAAGGTCCAGATGTTGATGTGGAAGGCCTAGAAGGTAGATTTAAACTGCCCAAGTTTAAAAAGCCGACATTTGGTTTCAAAGAGCCTCGTGTAGAGGGTCCTGATCTTGACATTAATCTGCCCAAAGCTGACATTGATGTAAAGGGGCCAGATGTTGGCATACAAGGTCCTGACCTTGACATTGAAGGTCCTGAGGGCAAGATCAAAGGACCGAAATTCAAGATGCCGAAAATATCTGGCCCAGACATCAAAATGCCTGACTTTGACTTGAAATTGAAAGGGCCGAAAGTTGAGGGTGATCTGAAAGGACCAGGAATTGATATTGATGGTCCAGATGTTGATGTGGCAGGCCTAGAAGGTGGATTTAAGATGCCGAAGTTGAAAATTCCTAAATTTAATGTCAAAGCGCCGAACATTGAGGCCCCTGACGTTGATATCAACCTTCCAAAAGCTGACATTGACTTAAAAGCATCTAAGTTACATGTTGAAAGTCCTGACCTGGATATGGAAGCACCAGACATTATGGTCAAGGGGCCAAAATTCAAGGTGCCATCCCTGCCAAGTCCTAAAATGTCATTTCCAGATGTGGGCCTCAATTTCAAAAGTCCAAAATTGAAAGGAGATGTTGATGTTTCAGTGCCCAAGATTGAGGGGGAAATCGCTGCTCCAAAAATAGATATTGAAGGTCCCGATGTTGACATTGAAAGTCCAGAAGGACGATTTAAGATGCCAAAAATAAAAATGCCGTCACTTTCCCTGAAAGGTCCCAAGGTTGAAGGTGTTGATGTCGATGTCAAGTTGCCAAAAGCTGATATTGATATCAAAACACCAGAAGTTCACATTGAAGGCAGTGCCCTTGATATTGAAGGTCCTGAAGGCAAGATCAAAGGACCAAAATTCAAGATGCCAAAGATTTCTGGTCCAGACATCAAAATGCCTGACTTTGACATGAAACTGAAAGGGCCCAAAGTTGAAGGAGATCTCAAAGGTCCAGAAATTGACCTTAAATGTCCTGAAGTTGATGTGGAAGGACCAGAAGGTGGATTTAAACTGCCCAAATTTAAAAAGCCGTCATTTGGTTTCAAAGGGCCTCATGTAGAGGGTCCTGATATTGACATTAATCTGCCCAAAGCCGACATTGATGTAAAGGGACCAGATTTTGACATACAAGGCCCTGACCTTGAGATTGAAGGTCCTGAGGGTAAAGGCATAGGACCTAAATTCAAGATGCCAAAAATATCTGGTCCAGACATCAAAATGCCTGACTTTGACATGAAATTGAAAGGGCCCAAAGTTGAAGGAGATCTCAAAGGTCCAGAGGTTGACGTGAAATGTCCTGAAGTTGATGTGGAGGGATCAGAAGGTGGATTCAAACTTCCCAAGTTCAAATTACCGAAATTTGGTTTCAAAGGGCCTCACGTAGAGGGTCCTGATATTGATATTAATCTGCCGAAAGCTGACTTTGATGTAAAGGGGCCAGATGTTGACATACAAGGCCCTGACCTTGAGATTGAAGGTCCTGAGGGCAAGATCAAAGGACCGAAATTCAAGATGCCTAAAATTTCTGGTCCCGACATTAAACTGCCTGAATTTGATATGAAATTGAAAGGGCCGAAAGTTGAGGGTGATCTGAAAGGACCAGAAATTGATGTTGAAGGTCCAGATGTTGATGTGGAAGGTCCAGAAGGAAAATTTAAGATGCCAAAGTTGAAAATGCCTAAATTTAATGTCAAAGCTCCGAACATTGACGGCCCTGACATTGATATTAACCTTCCAAAAGCTGACATTGACTTTAAAGCACCTAAGTTACATGTAGGAAGTCCTGACCTGGATATAGAAGCACCAGACATGAAGGTCAAGGGGCCAAAATTCAAGATACCATCCCTGCCAAGTCCTAAAATGTCATTTCCAGATGTGGACCTCCATGTGAAAAGTCCAAAATTGAAAGGAGATGTTGATGTTTCAATTCCCAAGATTGAGGGGAAAATCGATACTCCAAAAATAGACATAGAAGTTCCAGATGTTGACATTGAAGGTCCAGAAGGACGATTCAAGATGCCAAAAATAAAAATGCCATCATTTCCAGGAAAAGGTCCCAAGGTTGAAGGTGTTGATGTGGATGTCAAGTTACCAAAAGCTGACATTGATATCAAAACACCAGAAGTTGACATTGAAGGCCCCGCCCTTGATATTGAAGGTCCTGAAGGCAAGGTCAAAGGTCCAAAATTCAAGATGCCAAAAATATCTGGTCCAGACATCAAAATACCTGACTTTGACATGAAATTGAAAGGGCCCAAAGTTGAAGGAGATCTCAAAGGTCCTAAAATTGACATTAAATGTCCTGACGTTGATGTGGAAGGACCAGAAGGTGGATTTAAGATGCCCAAGTTTAAAAAGCCTACATTTGGTTTAAAAGGGCCTCACATAGAGGGTCCTGATATTGACATTAACCTGCCCAAAGCCGACATCGATGTAAAGGGGCTAGATGTTGACCTACAATGCCCTGACCTTGACATTGAAGGTCCTGAGGGTAAAGTCAAAGGACCGAAATTCAAGATGCCAAAAATATCTGGTCCAAACATTAAACTGCCTGACTTTGATATGAAATTGAAAGGGCCAAAAGTTGAGGGTGATCTGAAAGGACCAGAAATTGATGTTGAAGGTCCAGATGTTGATGTGGAAGGTCCAGAAGGCGAATTTAAGATGCCAAAGTTGAAAATGCCTAAATTTAATGTCAAAGGGCCAAACATTGAGGGCCCTGACATTGATATTAACCTTCCAAAAGCTGACATTGACATCAAAGCACCAAAGTTTGATGTTCAGAGTCCTGACCTGGATATAGAAGCACCAGACATTAAGTTCAAGGGGGCGAAATTCAAGATGCCATCCCTTCCAAGTCCTAAAATGTCATTGCCTGATGTGGACCTCAATATGAAAAGTCCACAATTGAAAGGAGATGTGGATGTTTCTGCGCCCAAGTTTGAGGGAGAAATCAACATTCCAAAAGTGGATATTGAAGGTCCAGATCTTGCTCTTGAAGGAACAGAATCTGGATTTAAAATGCCAAAGTTTAAATTTCCTAAATTTGGAAGTCGAGGACCAAAACTGGAAGGTGCTGATGTAGACATCAATCTACCCAAGTCAGACATGAATGTAAAAGGGACAAAGGTTGACATTCATAGTCCCGACATTGATTTTGAAGGACCAGAGGGCAAAGTTAAAGGAACGAAGTTCAAGTTACCATCCTTGTCAACCTCAAAAATCAGTATGCCAGATGTTGATCTCAACTTCAAAGGGCCAAAGGTAAAGGGTGATGTGGAATTGTCTGGTCCAAAGTTAGAAGGGGATATCAAGGGGCCCAAACTTGACATTCGAGGGCCTGAAATAGATGCAAAGAGTCCTGAAGGAGGCTTTAAACTGCCCAAATTCAAACTGCCAAAATTTGGTTTCAAAGGTCACAAAGTTGAAACTTCTGATGCAAATGTTAATTTGCCAAAAAAAGATGTTAATTTTGATATTAAAGGGCCAGATTTTGGCATTGAAGGACCAGACGTTGACATTGAAGGACCTGAGGGCAAACTCAAAGGACCAAAATTCAAGATGCCAAAAATATCTGGTCCAGACATCAAAATGCCTGACTTTGACATGAAATTGAAAGGGCCCAAAGTTGAAGGAGATCTCAAAAGTCCAGAAATTGACATTAAATGTCCTGATGTTGATGTGGAAGGACCAGAAGGTGGATTTAAGATGCCAAAGTTTAAAAAACCTACATTTGGTTTCAAAGGGCCTCACATAGAGGGTCCTGATATAGACATTAACCTGCCCAAAGCTGACATTGATGTTAAGGGGCCAGATTTTGGCATTGAAGGACCAGACGTTGACATTGAAGGACCTGAGGGCAAACTCAAAGGACCAAAATTCAAGATGCCACAAATATCTGGTCCAAACATTAAACTGCCTGACTTTGATATGAAATTGAAAGGGCCCAAAGTTGAGGGTGATCTGAAAGGACCAGAAATTGATGTTGAAGGTCCAGATGTTGATGTGGAAGGTCGAGAAGGTGGATTTAAGATACCAAAGTTGAAAATGCCCAAATTCAATGTCAAAGGGCCAAACATTGAGGGCCCTAATGTTGGTATTAACCTTCCAAAAGCTGACATTGACCTTAAAGCACCTAAGTTACATGTAGGAAGTCCTGACCTGGATATAGAAGCACCAGACATTAAGGTCAAGGGGCCAAAATTCAAGAAACCATCCCTGCCAAGTCCTAAATTGTCATTTCCAGATGTGGACCTCCATGTGAAAAGTCCAAAATTGAAAGGAGATGTTGATGTTTCAGTTCCCAAGATTGAGGGGGAAATCGATACTCCAAAAATAGATATAGAAGTTCCAGATGTTGACATTGAAGGTCCAGAAGGAAAACTCAAGATGCCAAAAATAAAAATGCCATCATTTCCAGGAAAAGGTCTCAAGGTTGAAGGTGTTGATGTGGATGTAAAATTACCAAAGGCTGACATTGATATCAAAACACCAGAAATTGACATTGAAGGCACCACCCTTGATATTGAAGGTCCTGAGGGCAAGGTCAAAGGACCAAAATTCAAGATGCCAAAAATATCTGGTCCAGACATCAAAATGCCTGACTTTGACATGAAATTGAAAGGGCCCAAAGTTGAAGGAGATCTCAAAGGTCCAGAAGTTGACGTGAAATGTCCTGAAGTTGATGTGGAGGGATCAGAAGGTGGATTTAAACTTCCCAAGTTCAAATTACCGAAATTTGGTTTCAAAGGGCCTCACGTAGAGGGTCCTGATATCGATATTAATCTGCCGAAAGCTGACATTGATGTAAAGGGGCCAGATGTTGACATACAAGGCCCTGACCTTGAGATTGAAGGTCCTGAGGGCAAGATCAAAGGACCGAAATTCAAGATGCCTAAAATATCTGGTCCAGACATCAAAATGCCTGACTTTGATATGAAAGGGCCCAATGTTGAGGGTGATCTGTCAGGACCAGAAATTGATGTTGAAGGTCCAAATGTTGATGTGGAAGGTCCAGAAGGTCGGCTGAAGATGCCAAAATTTAAAATGCCTAAATTCAATGTTAAAGGGCCAAACATTCAGGGCCCTGGCATTGATATCAACCTTCCCAAAGCTGACATTGACATTAAATCGCCTAAACTTGATTTACAAAGCCCTGATGTAGATATAGAAGCACCAGACGTTAAGGCCAAGGGGCTGAAATTCAGGATGCCATCCCTTCCAAGTCCTAAAATGTCATTTCCAGATGTGGACCTTGATTTTAAAAGTCCAAAATTGAAAGGAGATGTTGATCTTTCTGTGCCAAAGATTGAGGGAGAAATCAATGCTCCAAAAATAGACATTGAAGTTCCAGATGTTGACATTGAAGGTCCAGAAGGACGATTCAAGATGCCAAAAATAAATATGCCATCATTTCCTAGGAAAAGTCCCAAGGTTGAAGGTGTTGATGTGGATGTCAAGTTACCAAAAGCTGACATTGATATCAAAACACCAGAGGTTGACATCGAAGGCCCTGCCCTTGATATTGAATGTCCTGAGGGCAAGGTCAAAGGACCAAAATTCAAGATGCCAAAAATATCTGGTCCAGACATTAGGATGCCTGACTTTGACATGAAATTGAAAGGGCCCAAGGTTGAAGGGGATCTCAAAGGTCCAGAATTTGACATTAAATGTCCTGACGTTGATGTGGAAGGACCAGAAGGTGGATTTAAGATGCCCAAGTTTAAAAAGCCTACATTTGGTTTCAAAGGGCCTCACATAGAGGGTCCTGAAATTGACATTAACCTGCACAAAGCCGACATTGATGTAAAGGGGCCGGATGTTGACATACAAGGCCCTGACCTTGAGATTGAAGGTCCTGAGGGCAAACTCAAAGGACCAAAATTCAAAATGCCAAAAATATCTGGTCCAGACATCAAAATGCCTGACTTTGACATGAAATTGAAAGGGCCCAAATTTGAAGGAGATCTTAAAGGTCCAGAAGTTGACGTGAAATGTCCTGAAGTTGATTTGGAAGGACCAGAAGGTGGATTTAAGATGCCGAAGTTTAAAAAACCTACATTTGGTTTCAAAGGGCCTCACATAGAGGGTCCTGATATGGACATTAACCTGCCCAAAGCTGACATTGATGTAAAGGGGCCAGACATTGACATTCAAGGCCCTGAACTTGACATTGAAGGACCTGAGGGCAAACTCAAAGGACCAAAATTCAAGATGCCAAAAATTTCTGGTCCAAACATTAAACTGCCTGACTTTGATATGAAATTGAAAGGGCCCAAAGTTGAGGGTGATCTGAAAGGACCAGAAATTGATGTTGAAGGTCCAGATGTTGATGTGGAAGGTCGAGAAGGTGGATTTAAGATACAAAAGTTGAAAATGCCTAAATTCAATGTCAAAGGGCCAAACATTGAGGGCCCTGATGTTGATATTAACCTTCCAAAAGCTGACATTGACCTTAAAGCACCTAAGTTACATGTAGGAAGTCCTGACCTGGATATAGAAGCACCAGACATTAAGGTCAAGGAGCCAAAATTCAAGATGCCATCCTTGCCAAGTCCGAAAATGTCATTTCCAGATGTGGACCTCAATTTCAAAAGTCCGAAATTGAAAGGAGATGTGGATGTTTCTGTGCCCCAGATTGAGGGGGAAATGAATGTTCCAGATGTTGATATTGAAAGTCCTGAAGGAGAATTCAAGATGCCAAAAATAAAAATGCCATCATTTCAAGTAAAAGGTCCCAATTTTGAAGGTGTTCATGCGGATCTCAATTTGCCAAAAGCTGATATTGATATCCAAACACCAGAAGTTGACATTGAAGGACCTGAGGGCAAACTGAAAGGACCAAAATTCAAGATGCCAAAAATATCTGGTCCAGACATCAAAATGCCTGACTTTGACATGAAATTCAAAGGGCCTAAAGTTGAAGGAGATCTCGAAGGTCCAGAAATTGACGTTAAATGTCCTGACGTTGATGTGGAGGGGTCAGACGGTGGATTTAAACTGCCCAAGTTCAAATTACCAAAATTTGGTTTCAAAGGGCCTCATGTAGAGGGTCCTGACATTGATATCAATCTGCCGAAAGCTGACATCGATGTAAGGGGGCCAGATTTTGACGTACAAGGCCCTGACCTTGACATTGCAGGTCCTGAGGGCAAAATTAAAGCACCAAAATTCAAGATGCCAAAAATATCTGGTCCAGACATCAAAATGCCTGACTTTGACATGAAATTCAAAGGGCCTAAAGTTGAAGGAGATCTCGAAGGTCCAGAAGTTGACGTGAAGTGTCCTGAAGTTGATGTGGAGGGATCAGAAGGTGGATTTAAACTTCCTAAGTTCAAATTACCGAAATTTGGTTTCAAAGGGCCTCATGTAGAGGGTCCTGATATTGATATTAATCTGCCGAAAGCTGACATTGATGTAAAGGGGCCAGATGTTGACATACAAGGCCCTGACGTTGAGATTGAAGGTCCTGAGGGCAAGATCAAAGGACCGAAATTCAAGATGCCGAAAATATCGGGTCCAGACATCAAAATGCCTGACTTTGATATGAAACTGAAAGGGCCCAATGTTGAGGGTGATCTGACAGGACCAGAAATTGATGTGAAAGGTCCAAATGTTGATGTGGAAGGTCCAGAAGGTCGGCTGAAGATGCCAAAATTTAAAATGCCTAAATTCAATGTTAAAGGGCCAAACATTCAGGGCCCTGACCTTGATATTAACCTTCCCAAAGCTGGCATTGACATCAAATCTCCTAAACTTGATTTACAAAGCCCTGACATGGATATAGAAGCACCAGACGTTACGGTCAAGGGGCCGAGATTCAGGATGCCCTCCCTTCCGAGTCCTAAAATGTCATTTCCAGATGTGGACCTTGATTTTAAAAGTCCAAAATTGAAAGGAGATGTTGATCTTTCTGTGCCAAAGATTGAGGGGGAAATCAATGCTCCAAAAATAGACATTGAAGTTCCAGATGTTGACATTGAAGGTCCAGAAGGACGATTCAAGATGCCAAAAATAAAAATGCCATCATTTCCAGGAAAAGGTCCCAAGGTTGAAGGTGTTGATGTGGATGTGAAATTACCAAAGGCTGACATTGATATCAAAACACCAGAAATTGACATTGAAGGCACCACCCTTGATATTGAAGGTCCTGAGGGCAAGGTCAAAGGACCAAGATTCAAGATGCCAAAAATATCTGGTCCAGACATCAAAATGCCTGACTTTGACATTAAATTGAAAGGGCCCAAAGTTGAAGGAGATCTCAAAGGTCCAGAAGTTGATGTTAAATGTCCTGAGGTTGATGTGGAGGGATCAGAAGGTGGATTTAAACTTCCCAAGTTCAAATTACCGAAATTTGGTTTCAAAGGGCCTCACGTAGAGGGTCCTGATATTGATATTAATCTGCCGAAAGCTGACTTTGATGTAAAGGGGCCAGATGTTGACATACAAGGCCCTGACCTTGAGATTGAAGGTCCTGAGGGCAAGATCAAAGGACCGAAATTCAAGATGCCTAAAATATCTGGTCCAGACATCAAAATGCCTGACTTTGATATGAAACTGAAAGGGCCCAATGTTGAGGGTGATCTGACAGGACCAGAAATTGATGTTAAAGGTCCAAATGTTGATGTGGAAGGTCCAGAAGGTCGGCTGAAGATGCCAAAATTTAAAATGCCTAAATTCAATGTTAAAGGGCCAAACATTCAGGGCCCTGACGTTGATATTAACCTCCCCAAAGCTGACATTGACATCAAATCGCCTAAACTTGATTTACAAAGCCCTGACATGGATATTGAAGCCCCAGACGTTAAGGCCAAGGGGCTGAAATTCAGGATGCCATCCCTTCCAAGTCCTAAAATGTCATTTCCAGATGTGGACCTTGATTTTAAAAGTCCAAAATTGAAAGGAGATGTTGATCTTTCTGTGCCAAAGATTGAGGGAGAAATCAATGCTCCAAAAATAGACATCAAAGTTCCAGATGTTGACATTGAAGGTCCAGAAGGACGATTCAAGATGCCAAAAATAAATATGCCATCATTTCCTAGGAAAGGTCCCAAGGTTGAAGGTGTTGATGTGGATGTCAAGTTACCAAAAGCTGACATTGATATCAAAACACCAGAGGTTGACATCGAAGGCCCTGACCTTGATATTGAATGTCCTGAGGGCAAGGTCAAAGGACCAAAATTCAAGATGCCAAAAATATCTGGTCCAGACATTAAGATGCCTGACTTTGACATGAAATTGAAAGGGCCCAAGGTTGAAGGAGATCTCAAAGGTCCAGAATTTGACATTAAATGTCCTGATGTTGATGTGGAAGGACCAGAAGGTGGATTTAAGATGCCCAAGTTTAAAAAGCCTACATTTGGTTTCAAAGGGCCTCACATAGAGGGTCCTGATATTGACATTAACCTGCACAAAGCCGACATTGATGTAAAGGGGCCGGATGTTGACATACAAGGCCCTGATCTTGAGATTGAAGGTCCTGAGGGCAAGGTCAAAGGACCAAAATTCAAGATGCCAAAAATATCTGGTCCAGACATCAAAATGCCTGACTTTGACATGAAATTGAAAGGGCCCAAAGTTGAAGGAGATCTCAAAGGTCCAGAGGTTGACGTGAAATGTCCTGAAGTTGATGTGGAGGGATCAGAAGGTGGATTTAAACTTCCCAAGTTCAAATTACCGAAATTTGGTTTCAAAGGGCCTCACGTAGAGGGTCCTGATATTGATATTAATCTGCCGAAAGCTGACATTGATGTAAAGGGGCCGGATGTTGACATACAAGGCCCTGACCTTGAGATTGAAGGTCCTGAGGGCAAGATCAAAGGACCGAAATTCAAGATGCCTAAAATATCTGGTCCAGACATCAAAATGCCTGACTTTGATATGAAACTGAAAGGGCCCAATGTTGAGGGTGATCTGACAGGACCAGAAATTGATGTGAAAGGTCCAAATGTTGATGTGGAAGGTCCAGAAGGTCGGCTGAAGATGCCAAAATTTAAAATGCCTAAATTCAATGTTAAAGGGCCAAACATTCAGGGCCCTGACGTTGATATTAACCTTCCCAAAGCTGACATTGACATCAAATCGCCTAAACTTGATTTACAAAGCCCTGACCTGGATATAGAAGCACCAGATGTTAAGGTCAAGGGGCTGAAATTCAGGATGCCATCCCTTCCAAGTCCTAAAATGTCATTTCCAGATGTGGACCTTGATTTTAAAAGTCCAAAATTGAAAGGAGATGTTGATCTTTCTGTGCCAAAGATTGAGGGAGAAATCAATGCTCCAAAAATAGACATTGAAGTTCCAGATGTTGACATTGAAGGTCCAGAAGGAAAATTCAAGATGCCAAAAATAAAAATGCCATCATTTCCAGTAAAAGGTCCCAAGGTTGAAGGTGTTGATGTGGATGTAAAACTACCAAAGGCTGACATTGATATCAAAACACCAGAAATTGACATTGAAGGCGCCACCCTTGAGATTGAAGGTCCTGAGGGCAAGGTCAAAGGACCAAAATTCAAGATGCCAAAAATGTCTGGTCCAGACATCAAAATGCCTGACTTTGACATGAAATTGAAAGGGCCCAAAGTTGAAGGAGATCTCAAAGGTCCAGACGTTGACGTGAAATGTCCTGAAGTTGATGTGGAGGGATCAGAAGGTGGATTTAAACTTCCCAAGTTCAAATTACCGAAATTTGGTTTCAAAGGGCCTCACGTAGAGGGTCCTGATTTCGATATTAATCTGCCGAAAGCTGACATTGATGTAAAGGGGCCAGATGTTGACATACAAGGCCCTGACCTTGAGATTGAAGGTCCTGAGGGCAAGATCAAAGGACCGAAATTCAAGATGCCTAAAATATCTGGTCCCAACATTAACCTGCCAGACTTTGATATGAAATTGAAAGGGCCCAAAGTTGAGGGTGATCTGAAAGGACCAGAAATTGATCTTGAATGTCCTGATGTTGATGTGGAAGGTCAAGAAGGTGGATTTAAGATGCCAAAGTTGAAAATGCCTAAATTTAATGTCAAAGGGCCAAACATTGAGGGTCCTGACGTTGGTATTAACCTTCCAAAAGCTGACATTGACTTTAAAGCACCTAAGTTACATGTAGGAAGTCCTGACCTGGATATAGAAGCACCAGACATTAAGGTCAAGGAGCCAAAATTCAAGATGCCATCCCTGCCAAGTCCTAAAATTTCATTTCCAGATGTGGATTTCAATTTGAAAACCCCAAAATTGAAAGGAGATGTGGATGTTTCTGTGCCCAAGATTGAGGGGGAAATTAATGCTCCAAAAATAGACTTTGAAGTTCCAGAAGTTGACATTGAAGGCCCCGCCCTTGATATTGAAGGTCCTGAAGGTAAGGTAAAAGGACTGAAATTCAAGATGCCAAAAATTTCTGGTCCAGATATTAAGATGCCTGACTTTGACATGAAATTGAAAGGGCCCAAAGTTGAAGGAGATCTCAAAGGTCCAGAAATGGATGTTAAATGTCCTGAAGTTGATGTGGAGGGATCAGAAGGTGGATTTAAACTTCCCAAGTTCAAAAAGCCTACATTTGGCTTCAAAGGGCCTAACATTGAGGGTCCTGATATTGATATTAACCTGCCCAAAGCTGACATTGATGTAATGGGGCCAGATGTTGACATACAAGGCCCTGACCTTGAGATTGAAGGTCCTGAGGGCAAGATCAAAGGACTGAAATTCAAGATGCCAAAAATTTCTGGTCCAGACATCAAAATGCCTGACTTTGACATGAAATTGAAAGGGCCCAAAGTTGAAGGAGATCTCAAAGGTCCAGAAATTGATGTTAAATGTCCAGAAGTTGATGTGGAAGGACCAGAAGGTGGGTTTAAGATGCCCAAGTTCAAAAAGCCTACATTTGGCTTCAAAGGGCCTCACATTGAGGGTCCTGATATTGATTTTAACCTGCCCAAAGCTGACATTGATGTGAAGGGGCCAGATGTTGACATACAAGGCCCTGACCTTGAGATTGAAGGTCCTGAGGGCAAGATCAAAGCACCGAAATTCAAGATGCCGAACATATCTGGTCCAGACATCAAAATGCCTGACTTTGACATGAAATTGAAAGGGCCCAAATTTGAAGGAGATCTCAAAGGTCCAAAAATTGACGTTAAATGTCCTGAAGTTGATGTGGAAGGTCCAGAAGGTGGATTTAAGATGCCGAAGTTTAAAAAGCCTACATTTGGTTTCAAAGGGCCTCACATAGAAGCTCCTGATGTTGACATTAACCTGCCCAAAGGTGATATTGATGTAAAGGGGCCAGAGGTTGACATACATGGCCCTGCCCTTGATATTGAAGGTCCTGAGGGTAAAATTAAAGGACCAAATTTCAAGATGCCAAAAATCCCAAGTCCCAGCATCACAATGCCTGACATGAATCTTAACCTGAAAGGACCCAAATTAGAAGGTGACTTAAAAGGGCCCACTGTGGATCTCGAAGTACCTAATCTCAACATTGAAGGTCCGGAGCTTGATATGAAAGGTGATGCCAAAGTGAATATGCCTAATATTGATGTTACTGGTCCAAAACTCAAAATTGATAAGCCAGAGATACATTTTCCAAAGTTTAAAGGGCCCAAGTTTGGAATCAAGTCTCCTAACATAGAAGCGTCAGAAGTTGAGCTTCCTTCTTCTGAGCTTAGTGTTGAGGCACCCAATGCTGACTTCCAAGCTCCCAATCTCAGCTTTGAAGGTGCAGATGCAAATATTAAAATGCCAAAAATTAAGATGCCAAAATTCCACTTGAGTGGTAAGAGTCCAAAAGCAGATTCCACATTGCCTGCTGCTGATGTAAATCTTGAAAGCCCTAATATTGACATTAATCTTAGAGGGAAAAAGGGTAAGTTTAAAATGCCTAAAATGAAAGGGAAGGTTAAAACGCCTGATGTCAGGATTGATACCAATTCGCCTGACTTTGATCCAGATGTTGATTTAGCTGAACTTCATCTGAAAGGCCACAAGGTTAAGAAACCCTTGTTTGGGAAACTGCATTTCCCTGATGTTGAGCTAGATATAAAGTCACCTAAGATTAAAGGGGATGGCTCTCCCTCTGGCACTTTAAAGACCACCGATATGCACCTCCCATCTGCTAGCCTAAAAGCTGATGGAAAAGATGCTGATATTGACCTCCCAGATGCAAATTTGGAGGGTCCAGATGTGAAAATGAAAAAAACCAAAATCAAATTACCTAAGGTTAATATTTCAGGACCAAAACTCAAGACCCCTGAATTTGACCTGAGGGATCCAGAGCTAGATGCTCCTGATGTTAAGGCCAGCTTGGACTTGTCAGGAATTGGTTTTAAAGATCCAAATACAATGGGAAAGATCAGTCCTGATGCACCTGACATTAGCTTTGAAGCACCGGGAGGAGAGTTACAGGGTTCTGGTCCTGATATAAGTTTGAAGGCACCGGTGATCAAGGGAGGGTCCGATCTCTCTGCAGACTTACAGGGACCAAAGGTTGATGTGGAAGGACCTGACATTCTCGGAGCTGAAGGAAGTATCAAGGGCCCAGGATTCAAGATGCCCTCGGTGGATGTTAAAGCACCACACATATCTCTCCCAGGTTTCAATTTGAAGGGTCCCAAAATCACAGGTGACGTCTCTGGAGATATTACAGGACCCGCAGTTGATGCAGGGGGTCCCGCCGTAGACTTGGAAGGCCCAGAGGGTAGCATTAAAGGTCTAGGATTGAAGATGCCATCACTCAATGTTAATGCACCCAAGATAACTCTCCCAGACTTAAATCTGAACCTCAAAGGAGATTTAAATGCTCCACACGCCGAGATCTCTCTTCCTGATGTTGAACTAGAAGGGCCAAAGATAAAAGGAAATATGGACATTTCTGGAGATAAAGATTTTGAGTGTCCGGATGTTGAAATTGAAAGAGATGGCAAAATGAAAATGCCAAAAGTGGGCTTTAAAGGCCCTAGTATTCAGGGTTCAGATTTGGAAATGAATGTCCCTACAGCTGATATCAATGTTAAAGGGCCAAAATTTGGTATTGAAAGTCCACAGCTACAATTTGAAGGACCTGATGGCAAAGTTGAGGGACCCAAAGTAGGTATACCATCCATATCTGGTCCGAAGATATCATTGCCTGATTTGGACTTCAGTGTGAAAGGTCCAAAAGTAAAGGGAGAAATGGACGTTGACATTAAAAAATCTAAAGTGGACATCGAAAGACCAAAACTGGAAGCTGAAGGCCAAATCAAAGTGCCAAAAGGTGACATAAAGGAAGGTTCTGTTGCCATGGAATACCCAGAGGGCAAGGTTACCTTTCCCAAGATGAAGTTTCCAAGGTTTGGCATTTCCATGCCTCAAACGGAAGGTCCTGAAATTGGTGTAGACATTGGAACAAGAGAGGCATCTGACATCAACATCCAAAGTCCTTCAGCTAGTGGAGATGTCAGTATGCAGGACCATGATATACAAAGCCCTGAGGTGAAGACAAGTGGGGGAGCAAAAGCCAAAGTAAAGATGCCTAAATTCTTTAGCAAGTCAAAAAGCAAGGGAAGCAGTGCAAGCGATCTGAGTTTTCATGTGCCAGATGTGGAATTGTCACAAGAAACAGGTGTGAAAAGTGCCAAAGGACTGAGTGTGAGCTCCGGAGAACTGCTTAGCAGTAAGATTGAGGGCAGTGCTGGATTACATGTCTCACCTAAGAGCAAGTCTGCCTCACTCGATTTGTTAAAGAAATCAAGACATCGTTCCTCCTCACTGAGTGATGAGGGAGGTTTAGCATCGTCCTCGTCCCCCTCTGGGCACTTGCAAGCTGAGGGTGGAGACATGTCCCTGGATGCGGGGGGAATCAAGGTCAAAGGAAAGAAGGGAAAGTTGAAGTTTGGCACTTTTGGTGGCTTTGGCTCCAAGTCCAAAGGCTCCTATGAGGTGACTTTTGGTGAAGAGGGTGAAGAAAGAATAGAAGGAAGTGGTGTTTCTCTCCCATCTAAGAAGTCCAGAATCTCCTCATCCTCCAGCAGTGATAGTGGGACAAAATTGGGCTTCCGATTCCCACGTGTTGAATTAGCAGTGTCTCCGAAAAAGTAATTTAGTGTGGCACTTTATGTCTGGTTCCACCCCCCCTAACACTTATATTCCATCAACCATTAGCTTTCTTTTGAATTCCCATCATTATTATCTCTGATATTTTAAATTTGGGCAAAAAAATAAAAATCTGGCTAATTTTTCAAATGTATCTCCAGTGCAACATTCATGCACTTCTACATTAACAACCAGAAAACTGATTGTCTCTCATTTATCACCCAAATATTTTCATGAACTAATCACACTGGAGGTTTTTTGGTCCAGAAAGTCAACCGTTTAACTGTAAATAGGACATAAATCAGTTTGTATTTTTTTAAACCATTTTTGTACATAATTTTATTTTATTGAACAAACCCATTTTAACTGTTTTCTTCCCTTTAAATAAAATGTTTTCTTTTCCAATGTCCACAGGAAATTAAATGTTTACTTCAGATTGTCTCAGCCCTTTTCAAAATATTAGCTGTGCTATTTTTGTATCTTTGAAATGCAAGAATGAAACTGGTCTGTATCACATAAAAAGCCATTGTGTGGTTTGAATAGTTCTTTTCATGGATTTGTGTTCATAAACATACATACATGCCAGAGCATCATCACCTTTGATGAATTAACGATATAATTTGTCTTTATTTTGGAGCTTAAATAATGTAATCATGCTGCAGAATGTACACTTTTATACAGTTGAATTTTGCATTTCCTACTACAGTCACAAAAATGATGCCTGAAGTGACCATAATTGAAAACCGAATGACGTATATTTGTACAAACTAATGAACTGCTGTCAGGACTTTAGTTGCACGAGAACACTGCCCATACTTCAGGGCTGATGGCTGCTTTATAATTCAATTACATGGGTAAACAAACAGGAACGGAATAAGTTAACAAATTCAATGTGGATTTTGGTCTTCAATATGGAGAATCAGGTGGCAGTGTCCTAGTGTGACATTTAGGTGGCTCCTATGGTCATTTGCAAAAAATGCTATTTTCTTGTTTTGTTTTCTATGACGTTTCATGAGGAAATAAAGTACATATTAAGAATAAATACTATATTCTCTAATGTTGATTTCAATCGACGGCAAATTATAGCTCCCATGGTGTCAAATGTCTTCTGAGAAATCATACAATGTGATGAAATACAGCCTTAGAGCCTGTAATGCATTGACATAGCTGTGGTCTGTAAAGACTGAGAGCCGATTCACAACTGCTCCTCTGTTCCCTCTGAAACTTCACCAGCCTTGTAGTGAATCTCTCTCCCTCTCTCTCGCTTTCTCTCTCAAAAGGCTGTGGTAGATTTATTGGTGAGGGCAGTGGAAAATGTCAGCTGAGATGCTGTATAGTCATGCCACTTGTATGTAGAATGATTTAAATTTATATTACTCCCTGCAAGTTAGTGTTTTCACTTGGGGAGAATCATATATAATTTGTATATTTTCCTCATTTCTCAATAACAACTAATTAATTTCATTTAGAAACATTGGGATGTGGAAATGTTTTTGTTTGGCTTGTATTTTTTTCCTCTTAAATGTCTCTGCTACAAAAGAAATCACAAATAAACAGTTAATCTCATTTGGCTGGTTTCTTGCATCTTTTTTCTTAAGATGTGGTCTTTTATTGTGCATCACTTTAGCCACTTCGGTTACAACTATACCTGCCTAAAACTGCCAAAATCCCCCCCCGTGGTTTGATGTGTCAGGTAGCTGGCTAGATAGCAAGTAATAGTTTTGTCCGCAATTGTCACCTTAGTGGCTGCCAAAGTTCCTTTTGCTTTCTCCAATGTTATGCAATCCTCCGATAAAATGCAGTAGCACTGTTCCATTCCGTGTTCCTTGGGAACAAAACATAGATTCACCCTTCTGTCCCCAGCAGGTAAAAAAAATAGCAAGCCGCAAAAATGCACAGCCCAGGGCCTGCTGCCTGCAAAAATGCAAGGACATCGTTCACATGGAAACTGAATGGACTAGATGAATCAAGAATTCCCCTTGCTCGCCTCAAACAAATAAACTTGCTGCCTTTTTGTGATTCGATCACCCTTGAAAGATCCTCAGTTAAGGGATGTAAGTTCACAGTGACTTGATACAGTAATTACTTTTGCGATTAAATTAGCTGGATTCCACTTTCATAAAAGTTTACTTCAGGATAATGCTTCAGCTCAGTCTCTGATTAAATAGCCTCATACAATATCTCTATGAGAATAGACCCTAATGGCATTTTAAGCACATTTTCAATATACCGGATGGAACAAAATTTGTTTTTTTATGCATCTGTGTTAATAAAGTAATTTTTGTAGGGTTGTTAAAATAATTAATTTCTAATCATACTAGTGTTGTTGAAAGCAATGGAGTGTAGCCTGACAGAGAAAGTTGCACTGAAACCAAAATCATTTAGCTGGTAGGCTACCTCTTGATAAATTTGTTGTGAATGATTCAACGTTTTTACTGACCCTTTTATCACTTACTTTGATGCACCGCACATTGCACCGTGCTCCCTTCAGTTTTTTTTTTTTTTGATGACGTCACATAATGAAACCTAATCGATAAAAAACTGAAGGAGCACGTTTTTTAAGTTGACACTGGTGATAAATCATGTATCTCCTCATGCCGCCTCTCCTTTGCGATAATATCGCCACAATGGTTAACTGTGGAGTTTGTCATGGGAAGGAGAAAGTACTTGGATTCAGTCTTCATTTTGCTCCTGAACCCAACAAGGTCTTTCTTTTCTATCTCCAGATAGTTACGGAATTCTCTAGACCAAACATTGACAATATCTTCATTTCTCGTTGGGCGTCCCTGTTTGGCTTTTGTCGGCATCACTTGATGAACTGAACAAAAATATAAACGACCCATGTCAATTTTTTGAGTTTTTATTAACAAAAAACTGAAACCTGGATTCGTCTGTGAATAGCACTCTTCTCCAGCGTGCCAAAGGCCATCGAGTGTGCGCGTTTGCCCTTGCGAGTCAGTTCTGACACCAGTCTGCGGTGAGATCCAGACCACGGTGAGGACGCCGAGTGTGCAAGTTGTCTGTGGTGTGATGCATCTGTTGTGCAGACCAATGGCCTCATCCGCTGTGCATGTCGCTGATCTGAGCCAATCCCGCAGGTTGACGAGCTGGATGTAGCGATCTAGTGCTGGTGTGGTCACATGTGGCCAACATGGATGAGGTCAATTTGCAATACTGCCTGTCAGATGGAAACGAAGTCTCAAATGGCCATTCAGCTGCACAGCGACCTCTCTGGTGGTCTATACTGAAAAGTGTATAATTCATTCTACCAGTGAATGCTTTGAATGTGTAAAATTGGCAAAACAAAAGAATTATAGTACAGGAAAGTTGCCATCCTACTACAACTCAGTCACACGGTGGGAGGCCATGTTGACAGGCTGCTGAGGAATTGAACAATCAGTGACCACTTCTCTGCTGGTGTTCAACTGAAAGGAAGGCCATGGAGACCGTGCAATAATGTAAATATCAGCAACTTCCAGACGTGGTAATAATATCCTGACTAAATTTGGATCAATGGGAAAAAAAGAAAGAAACAGACTGTAAATTAAACATGGGGCAGTCCAATGTACATTAGTACCTCTGTGATGTGTGGCTTTGTCCAATCCAAACACAGTCTATAGTCCAGTCTCAAGTGTTTATTACAGCTATTGTCACGTATTGAATAACACTGTTTCAAGAAAGAAATACACATATAAAAACGTTCCATAGACAGGATTGTGAACTGGCGAGAAAATGTGGCTGTAATACATCTCAATTGGTTTGAACATCCGCTGGACTTGAACTGAGCTGGTTTTGGGGGTGCGTAGAGGTGATTTGCAGCGGTCTGTGAAGGTTGTGGACAGTTAACCCCTTCGCGCAGAAGCCAAATCTGGCTATTTATGCATTACCTTATTTAAGGCTATATAATTCAAGACTGCAGCTTCACAGAGATGATGGCTAAGCTGAGTTAAGACACTTGAACCATTTAGAATTCAATCATATTTCAGTTTATTTTCATGATTTTGGTAGAGAAAAGGGGCTGCTGTAAAACCCCAAAAGAGCAATAACCAAAAGGCGGATATTGCCCGGGTTGAAGGCCTCACGTGTTCTCTAAGTCTAACTTTAATTAGAGCATTCTTCTGGCTGGGGTGAATCACAATAAAATGGATATTTTTCACCGTCCGAGGACGGGGCGTGAAAGCGCAATGGTTACGATTTATCTGACTCCATATAACAGTTAGAATACAACATTTAGCTATATCCTCGTTAAAAATCTGACTCCAAATTAGAATTAGAATTGAAACAGCATGCGTGAATCTCAGGGCAGTTACGCACCCGAACTCTATCTGCGAAAACCATTGTCACTAAGCAGAACACCCCCTAGGGTTAAAATAGGCGACACTGCCTGGTCTAATTCGACAATACTTCCATTGGATAGAGGAGACTGGCATGGTAGCAACATCAGGCAAATAGCTCTGAGTATGAACGTACCACGAACCTAGGTTTATGTATATCAAAGGGCCCCTGAGAAAGATTAACCAATAGCTAAATCTTAAGAGCCGGTAATTTCATAACCCCTTAATAGGTAGAACCCAATCTCAATCTAACTTAGAAGTATCGCTACCTACACGTCTTGGTAGGAGTCTCCCCTTAAGCCCCAATCGCAACAAGGCCAGAAAGAATATACAATGAGAACACGCAGGCTGGAAAAGGAATAACTATAATTTAATTCACCAGGTAGGCACAACTTGAATCAAACAAATCAATGATAAGCCAATTACCGTTACATATAATTTAGAAGGATTTAGAGTATTTTCATACCTGGAAAAGATGAACGACCACGTGGAGCTAAAAGTCGCTCCACGTGGTCGGGGAGAATTCACATGCTTCCCCGCTCCGGAAGAAGGTGACATGTGACTTTTCCCCACTTACCTATTCGCACGTCAGAAGTTGACCAAGAAAGGACAGGACAGGAAGAGGAGCGAAGAAAGAAGAGCGAAGAAAGAAGGGCCCCCCGCCTCAGGATCTCATACCTTTAAAGGCTCCAAACCACACCTCCGAACAAGGTAGAGGGAAGGTTGGCCGAATCAGAGTTTTACTGGCCTAGGTGATAAGATAATTTGCACAGGGAGACTAGGGTAGTTGCTTGAATGAATCTTACAAACGAACCATAATTCCAAGGGAAATGAAACATGTTCCATTCAACTCCTTGGACTCCCCCTAGAATAAAGAGACCAAACATGATAGGAATGTGTGCTAAAATGATGCAGTTGTCATGGAAAAGCCTTAAAATGGAATATTATAGCCCAATAGTGTGATAAATATATGAGAGGTTCATTTTAGGATATTGAACATAAACAAAATATGAATTTGATAGAGGTTTAAGTTGTTTTAAGCCAATTGAAGTAGCTGCGCTTTAACTTCAATGAAACCAGTGAATTTGAGTTCCAGAGATGCTGGGCCTGCTAGACTTGATGGCTCTCACCCCCCGCCGTGGGGAACAAAGGATGCCACTCTCACCGGCAGGCTGTAAGATTGTAAAAGTTAACTGCTTGCTCTGGATTGTGTCAGATCACCCAAACATTCAGATTTTACCAGTGTAATGAGCATGTGTTCCAACAATAGGATTTTTGACCCATGTTTTGAGCTAAATCAAATATTCAGGTTCTACAATCCACCCCCTGGCCCCAGGGGAGACAAATCCACCCATGGGGCCACAAAGGATTATTTGAATGGTATCGGATTGATGACGTGAGTGCTAAAGAATACTTAGTGAGACCATGGAAGAAATTTGAGATATTACAGATTAAGAGTACTTGAGTTTTCCATTACAGTTGCATCACTTGATAAAAATGGATTGTCACTTTGATTCTTTGAACCTCTTCCTCTCAATGCAATATAATACAAAATTTAGAGAAGTTTGGTTTGGGACCTCAAAAGAAAGAGACCACCGGGGAATTTAACATAAAACATAGAAAAACTGGCACAAGACAAGAACGAAGCATTTTAATTAAAAGTAATATCTAGGTTTGTTCTATGAGTCTATGTTCTGAAATTAGTTGATGTACTAATTGAATCAATTTAATTCTGCCAAATAAATGAAAATTTGAAAAGTACTTGTTCCTAAAATCATGAACAATAGAGATCGCAGAACAAACCAGCACATAAACCAAAAACTTTCCCATTCTTGACTAGGGAAAGCAAAAAGATTATATGCGCTGCTAAAACTAAGTAACCATCCAATTAGAAAAACCCAGTGGGGAAAAAATCCAATGGAGGCTACAATATCAAATCATTATAGGGTCTGATTAAGGTGCCATGTAAACGTACACAGTTACAGACAAAAAACATTGAATATTTGCATGAGATGAGGTATGATGCGGTATGATAAAAGGAGAACTTGCAAATCATAAAGACATTCAGCAATTTTGTTACATGATATGATCTTGCGATTGTAATGTGAATATAGGCCACTAGATGGCAGTATTTACCTTTTTTTTGTTAAGCTCAGACTGGAGTCACGTTTAGACATGTCCTGGACATGTCTGGGGCAAGTCTCAGAAAATTAAAAAAAAGAGGTCTAAATGTGGGTGGGGTCTGCAAAAGAGTATATAAGGAAAAGAATTGAGACAGTAAAGTAGTAGGAGAAATTGCAAGAAGAAGGATACATGTGAGCAGACCTGTCATTTCTGATCAAGACCTGTGACGTTTCTTTTGTGGATTTCTTTGCCTGTGTTTGGGCATTTTTCATCATCCAGGACATCACCAAGCCACCCCAACAAACGGGACTGTAAATATTTCTGGTTTTTTTTTATGTTATCAATCTTGGTCTTTAGTTGTAGGTTGTTATTAGTCTTTGTCTTTGTTTAAAAATTAAATGTGTTTTAGTTGTTAAAACTGTGTTTGTCATCCCTTGCTGTTGCTGTTGTGTTATAAATGTAATAACAAATTGGGGCCATAACAAATTGGGGGCTCGTCCGGGATAGACCATTTTGTGAGTCATTTATTAAAAATCTAACATTCCAAATTGTGAAATTGTTTTTGTGAATTTTCCTAGATATATATTGACAACAGCAATGGATGATTTCTTGGCATCACCAACCGTAGGGGTTTTGAAGTCTTTTAAAAAGACAGAACTGCTAGAAATTTGCAGACATTTAGAGCTGACAGAGGTAAAACCAGCCATGCGAAAAGCAAGACTGGCTAGAGAGATAGTTGAATATTACATTGATGAAAATGTGTTTGCACCAGGAGATCTGGAACAGTTTCCAGTGGAAAATCCAAATATAGAAATGGAACTTAAATTAAAAATGCTAGAGATTGAAAGGGAGGAAAAAGAAAAACAAAGAGAATTTGAGAGGGAAGAAAAAGAAAAACAAAGAGAATTTGAGAGAGAGAAAGAGGAAAGAGCAGAAAGAGAGAGACAGAGACAGAGATTTTGAATTAGAGAAATTCGATAGAGAAGAAAGACTCCAAATGGAGCGACTAAAAATTAAAATTGAAACTAAAAATAAATTTTGTGCCAGTCAGGAGGTAAAACTGGTGCCTCCATTTTCGGAAAAGGATGTTGACAACTATTTCCAGTGTTTTGAAAAGGTAGCAAAGAGTTGCCAGTGGCCAAAGGAACACTGGCCTCTGATGTTGCAAACTGTCCTCAAGGGTAAAGCTCAACAAGCCTATTCGGCTTTGTCTGCAGATGATTCCTCTGATTATGAGGTTGTCAAAAAGGTTATTTTGAAAGCTTATGAGTTGGTTCCAGAGGCTTACCGACAGAAATTCAGAGGTCTGAAGAAATCTGAAAATCAGACTTATGTTGAATTTGCTAATGAAAAGCAGGTTTGCTTTGAGCGCTGGTGTACTTCTATGGAGGTCAAGGATGATTTCAAATCACTAAAAGAGATGGTGTTAGTTGAAGAATTCAAGAACTGTGTTAAAGATGATGTTAAGACCTACCTTAATGAGAAGCAAGCACTGAATTTGCAATCAGCTGCAGATGAATATGTTCTCACACATAAGTCCAAATTTCAGTCTAGCAGTAATAAAAGATGGTCCCAATTTCAGAAAAAGGGTTATGGTGATACCCAAGATTCCTCACCCAAAGACAAAGACAAATCTGGTGATGGTGCTCAGAAATCCAGTAACAGGTCTGATCAAAGTGTGAAAGCTGACAGTGACAAAAGTGGTCTAGTTTGCAGTTATTGCAAGAAATCTGGTCATGTTACAACTAACTGTTGGTTCATTAAAGCAAAGAAAGAAAAAGAAAAGGATACCAAACCAAATGCCTTTGTGAAAACAAGGTTAGAAACCCCTGTAGTAGATAACCGATCTGCTAAATTGCCTGCTTCTTGTGGGGCTAAAAAGCCTGATGCAGCTGACTTCGTGAGGGAGGAATTTCTTCCATTTGTGTCAGAGGGATTTGTGGCTCTGAATGAGCATACTACTCCTGTCCCCATATATATCCTAAGGGATACCGGAGCTTCTCAGTCACTTTTGTTGATGGACTCCTTGGAGTTACGTGATGAGACCGCTTCAGGGGATTTCATACTTGTACAAGGTATTGAAGGGAGGACTGTATCTGTACCCCTGCGCTCTATATTCTTGAAGTCAGATTTAGTTACAGGACAGGTAAAGGTGGGACTTATGTCAAGTCTACCTATAAAGGGTGTTTCTCTGTTGCTGGGCAATGACCTGGCTGGGGGCAAAGTAGTTCCCCCTGTACATCTTACTTCACAGCCGAGCACTGAAGATGGGGATGAGGACCCATCTCTGTATCCTTCTTGCGCAGTGACTCGTGCTATGGCCAAGAAGGCTAAAGAAGATGATGATGTGGTGCCGTCCAGTACATTGAATAGTCAGGACTCAGGTGGTTCGCCTCATGACTTTGATTGGCCTACTATGGTTTCTCCGTTTGAGGACTTATCAGATACTTTTATCAGTTCTCTATTCAGCCAGCCGGATGGGTCTGGTGATTCTGATGTGTCTGGAGACTTGTCTCTGTCCAGAAAGCGGTTGATTGAGGAGCAAACTAATGATCCTGAAATTTGTGTACTAAAGAGGAGAGCCCTTCCTGATAAAGAAATAGACGCAGTTCCAGTTGGGTATTATCTCAAGGATGGTGTGTTGATGCGGAAGTGGCGCCCTCCTGATATCCCTGCTAATGCAGATTGGGCAGTGGTCAGGCAAATTGTTGTTCCGAAGGTGTACAGGAATGAGATCTTAACAATGGCTCATAGTTTACCTTTAGGAGGTCATCTTGGTGTTAACAAGACTGTTGATAAGATCATGAAACACTTCTTTTGGCCTGGACTTCGGAAAGACGTTTCCAACTTTTGCAAAACCTGTCACATTAACATGCTGAAGCCTTATCATGACAGAAATGCTAGGGTTGCAGCTGTCACTTCAGATTCTCCTATGGCCGAGACGTGTGAAGATGAGGGGGAGTTTCAAGATGATGAACCAAGAATTAAAGCTGAAGTTCTTTCATGTAAATTGTCAAACACTGAAGTGTTGCAAAATCTTGATGTAAAACTCCAGCACTTAGAACCCTCACAGAGAGATCAGTTTGAAAGGTTGATCAAGAAATATGAGGATTTGTTTCCTGATGTTCCAAAGAGAGTTACTATAGCCTCTCATGATGTAGATGTTGGTGATGCCAAACCAATAAAACAGCATCCATACCGGATGAATCCTGAAAAGAGAAAGATTGCTGAGAAAGAGGTTGAGTACATGTTAAAACATGATATTATCAGACCCTCCAACTCCGATTGGAGTTCACCCTGTGTGCTAGTTCCAAAGCCTGATGGAAGTACTAGATTCTGTACAGATTATCGCAAAGTCAATGCTGTAACTAGAACTGATGTGTTTCCAATACCTAGGATTGATGATTGTATTGATAGTGTAGGGCAAGCAAAGTTTCTGACCAAGATTGATTTATTTTAGGGTTATTGGTGTGTGCCTTTAACTGAGAGGGCCAAGAGCATCTCTGCTTTTGCCACACCATCTGGATTGTACCAGTATGAAGTCCTACCCTTTGGCATGAAAAATGCCCCAGCCACGTTCCAAAGGACGATACAGTCTACAATCGCCGGATTGCCACACACGGGTGCGTACATCGATGACCTGATCACATGGAGTGACTCCTGGGAAGAACATCTAAAAGATGTAGAGACGTTGTTCCAGCGCCTGACCCAGGCTAACCTGACTGTTAACCTGAGCAAGAGTGACTTTGGTTGTGCTACTGTCACCTATCTTGGCTACGTCATAGGCCAGGGTAAGGTGGCACCCATAAATGCTAAAGTCCAAGCCATCATGGATTTTCCAGTTCCTGACAACAAAAAAGCTTTGCGCCGCTTCCTTGGAATGATCGGGTACTACCGCAAGTTCTGCAAGAACTTTGCTGAGATTGCTCTCAGTCTAACTAACCAACTGAAGAAAGGCGTAAAGTTCACCTGGGATGATGCATGCCAGAGAGCCTTCGATCACCAGAAGTCTCTGCTGTGTCACTTCCCCATGCTCAAATCTCCTGACTTCAACAAACCGTTCTCCATCGCGGTCGATGCTAGCGACCAAGCTTGTGGATCTGTGCTCCGACAGAGAAGTGACTCTGATGACATTGAGCATCCCGTGGCATACTTCTCCAGGAAGTTCAATCGCCACCAAAGGAACTATTCCACAATCGAGAAGGAACTGTTGGCTCTGGTCCTTTCTTTACAACACTTTGAGGTTTATGTTTGTACAGGACAAAAGCCAATGATTGTGTACACTGACCACAATCCATTAATGTTTTTGAGTAAGATGAAAAACAAGAATCGGAGATTGTTGAATTGGAGTTTGATTTTACAGGAGTTTGACTTGGAAATTAAGCATGTGAAGGGTACAGACAATGTAATTGCTGATTGCTTATCCCCTGTTTGAATGTGTATATATATATCATGTGTTTGAATATTGTATGATATGTATATATAGACAAGTGTTCACTTAACCATTTTGTATTGAAAAGAAAAATTTTGCCTTTATGAGTCAAAATTTTTCCCTTTTGGAATGGAGGTGTAATGTGAATATAGGCCACTAGATGGCAGTATTTACCTTTTTTTTGTTAAGCTCAGACTGGAGTCACGTTTAGACATGTCCTGGACATGTCTGGGGCAAGTCTCAGAAAATTAAAAAAAAGGTCTAAATGTGGGTGGGGTCTGCAAAAGAGTATATAAGGAAAAGAATTGAGACAGTAAAGTAGTAGGAGAAATTGCAAGAAGAAGGATACATGTGAGCAGACCTGTCATTTCTGATCAAGACCTGTGACGTTTCTTTTGTGGATTTCTTTGCCTGTGTTTGGGCATTTTTCATCATCCAGGACATCACCAAGCCACCCCAACAAACGGGACTGTAAATATTTCTGGTTTTTTTTTATGTTATCAATCTTGGTCTTTAGTTGTAGGTTGTTATTAGTCTTTGTCTTTGTTTAAAAATTAAATGTGTTTTAGTTGTTAAAACTGTGTTTGTCATCCCTTGCTGTTGCTGTTGTGTTATAAATGTAATAAATTGGGGCCATAACACGATGAACTGAGAGAGTGGGGTTGACACACACAATAGGCTGGTCAGAAGCAGTTTTGTAAGAATTTCCGATAAAATCATGAAGAATATTAGAAAGAAGAATTAGGCTAATTTGGATCATTGCATATATAGTTTTACCTTACCATTATGAACATAAGGCACACCATCTTTGGCCTTAAGTGTAAGGAACCCATATGCCCCAGTCCAATTACCAAATTATAAAATAGAATTTAATTGATTCCTCGCAGCCCATTTTTGTACCAACCCGCACTCTTTACAAGTAGTTCACAAATCAACCACAAACACAACTGCAGTCCGTCCATATGAAAATGTCCTCTGTACTGTTCCATTGTGAAGATGTAGTCCGAATCTTCAGCGGCCGCTCGCGGTGGTGCACATGTCAGTTGAGATTAGGAGTGTGTCTCCTTTAAGTTGAGCAGAGGAGGAATGGGTTGTGTTTTGTCTGTGATGAAGATCCTGATATCAAAGTTAGTCGAAAGCATTATGGAGTTTCTGTTCCTCAGGTGAGTTTGGCCAAGTCCGGTCCTTGAATCTTTGGTGCCTGTATAGAGAAACTTAGAAGCATCCTGCCACATACACAACAAGATCAAAACACGACATGACCAAAGCAATGTTATTACTCCACCTGTAAGAATCAGAAAATGTTTATTAATTGAAAACATTTGGGTGTGAGGTGCTCAGTGCGAGTTGAAATCTCCCTGAGCCAGCAAACTGTCCTGTAGGGAAGCAATAGATAAGAGTTAGACCCAATGCCCGTAGTCACCCCACAATTCACGTCTCCCCCGTCTGTGCAACCTTACAACGCTCCAAGGAGAACAGTGACTGAGGAGGTGTGAGTGACACCAGAAGACCCATTACCCCTGCTTCAAAAGAGGAAAAACAGATGTAGTTAATACCACAATTTTAGATGAAACAATGCTTTATGGCCTTCCTTTCACACCAGGACGAACCACAGACAAACATGGGGAAGAGTAAGTGGTGTAGATGAGGGTACACTTGTGAGTGTGTGGGCGTGTGTGTGTGTGTGGGCGTGGGCGCGCGCGCGTGGGGGTGTGAATGACGGCTGTAAAGTGGGTCTGAGGGGGCCTGTTGCCAAGAGCGGGTGTTTTATGGCCCCGCAATAGGGATGTTCGTCCTTCCCCTGATGCTCTCTGGTGTGAAGACTGTAAAAGAAAGAGCTATGCAGGGTGACTGTCTGCATAGTTAAGCCTGAAATGGTTAAAAAAACAAACAAAAAAAGAAATCAAATCATGCGTTTTGTCAGAACGCAGGCCCAAACTTTACGTCTACTATGTTCTTGTTGAACATAGCTGACTCTGAAAAAAGAGTGAAGAGGATCAGAGAGAGAGTACAATTAGAGGAATGGCATGCTATAAAGAAATAACGTAATTAATAGAAATATATCAATCATTGCCAAAAGTGACCAAAATCATCTGGTTCCAATACCTTAGGAAGAATGTAAATTAAGTAAAATGAATTTTAAAATGGGAGGAAAACTCATCTCCCAAAAGATAGTACATTGCAAGCAATTGAAAATTCAATTACTTACTCTAGTAAAGTTATAAATTGTCCCCCCAGGGGAAGCAGACAATACAGACTTAAAGTCCCATTAAGTATTTAGAACTTCAGATGTCATTTGATACACAGAGGCAATGACGATATAGAAGTGGTCAAATAAATATTAATTTAAAACAATGCATTTGGTGGCTAGCGAGATCCACACAAAACGCAAACAGATTAATCGGTTTAGTTCAAATATAAAGTAAGACGGCAAGTAAGTTTGTCAGTGAAAAGCCTCACTCAAAATGGCGGTCGAAGGCAGGCGATTTGTCGTACCACGTGCAACTTAGTGCTGGTTCCGCCTTTCCTTCCTCTCGGGAGGACGACCGGAAGCAACCCCAAAACGTGGCAGTGATTGGCCAATTCAAAGGGCGCCATTTTGCTCGTATTTAGAATGAGGACTGTGTCAACCAACCAGCTAACAGGCTACGGGCCACGCCACCCTATTACACAGATTGGCATGGGGGCTGTACCAGCTGACCAGCTCACCGGCGAACAGTCACGTGACCCAATGGGCCGGCTAGGACTTTCCCTCCGAGGAAAGGCCAGCCCACATGCAAACTCAACCTATGGCGACTCCCAGATGAAACCACGTCATATTCCTCACCAAATCGAGCCAAAATGGCGGGCCGTTCAACTTGATAACCCTTTGTGCAAAGGCAATATGGCAGCTTCAATGTATACTACAGAGAAGCTAAAATTTAAAGGGAATTTCAAAGCTGCTATTTCAAATGCTCACTTTGGCGTAAATTGCAAAAATATTCAACATCTCCAATGATAAGCCCCTGCGTCGCTGTGCCTAACACAAATGCCCAAACCGCCTAGCCCAGTTGCATAAGCACAAACACTCGGCGACCTGAAAACCCACGTGTCACAGCACAACAAGCCTTAGCTCACACGGAAGCTGCTGAAAATCTTGCTTGCGAAAAGCCGCATAACAAACCTATTCAAGAATTAAATCTATTCACTGTCCGTGTCCCGAAAGACTGCCGGCATGAAAACTTATAGAATTTACTTAACTTCAAAAGTCCACATGGTGCAGACTGCAACCCAATTTAAACTTTGAATACGAATTACAATTTTCGAAATGCCGTTTGCAGCTCTCAAGGCGCTAGTCAAAGGAGCGCACCCACGGGGCAGTGAAATCGTATTAACTTTGCACAAAGTTTAACAAGACAAGAGAATGGAAAACATTCGCCAACTCAGCCGAACTAATGAGGCGAGTCAAAGCACTAACAAACATACTTGCCACTACCACGCGATTATTACATGAAAAATACGGAAAAACCAATGATATTTCGAAGCTACACTCCACTTCCCCTACATGCAAGATTCATTCAAACAATAACTTCCAATATTGGGTCGAGATTACCTGAACAATTCCTGCAGGACCTTGCACCAAATCCATCAAATATATACACAACTGCCGATTGCTTTCAGTACACCTACGTAAACCTTCAAAGGCAAAACACACGATTTTCCCAGCACAAGTCAAGAGTATTCAACCCCTCCGGTGGCGAGCTGAATCTCTGCCACCGCGTAGCCACGAAACGCGTCCCTCTCAACCGCAGCCTAGGTACGATACAACCAACCAAAATACGGGTTTAAGACGAACACCATGTGCCTCGCAACAACAGACATTCGCGTCCACCCAAGGATGCCGAAAACTCCGACTGCACACAGAAATCCAATCACTTCCAACTTGCCATTAAACCTTCTACCTAAAAGCACGAAAATATCAAATGGCCCAAATGGCTTTGAAGACACAGCAGTCTAAAGAGATAACGGAAAACAATGTAGTTTATACAAACATTCCCTCAATCTACACTTCATTCTCTGATCCCGAAAAGATAAAATTAAAACATGCGTCTGGTTTCTACGGTCCCAGGCCTATGGGGGATATCTCGATCCCTTAGCATCGGTATTTTATGCGGTGAATTTTAACGAAGCAAAATTCACGGCATTACTTACCTAATTCGGATGACTGGTAGAGCCGTCCGGATCGCACAAACCAGGATCACTTCGGATGTGTGGATTCACCCACCAGCCAGCAGAAGGCAGAACACCACGGAACGCGTTGTAAACAGAACCATGCACTCACGACCATAGGCTTCGCCAGAATGATATGCAAGCCATTACGCTGCAAGATGCACGGGTTTTCAAAACGACAATTTAGTGTTTAAATAATTATTGGACTATTTACGCGGGGTCACCAGCTGTAAAACCCCAAAGGGGCAATAACCAAAAGGCGGATATTGCCCGGGTTGAAGGCCTTACGTGTTCTCTTAGTCTAACTTTAATTAGAGCATTCTTCTGGCTGGGGTGAATCACAATAAAATGGATATTTTTCACCGTCTGAGGACGGAGCGTGAAAGCGCAATGGTTACGATTTATCTGACTCCATATAACAGTTAGAATCCAACATTTAGCTATATCCTCGTTAAAAATCTGACTCCAAATTAGAATTAGAATTGAAACAGCATGCGTGAATCTCAGGGCAGTTACGCACCCGAACTCTATCTGCGAAAACCATTGTCACTAAGCAGAACACCCCCTAGGGTTAAAATAGGCGTCACTGCCTGGTCTAATTCGACAATACTTCCATTGGATAGAGGAGACTGGCATGGTAGCAACATCAGGCAAATAGCTCTGAGTATGAACGTACCACGAACCTAGGTTTATGTATATCAAAGGGCCCCTTAGAAAGATTAACCAATAGCTAAATCTTAAGAGCCGGTAATTTCATAACCCCTTAATAGGTAGAACCCAATCTCAATCTAACTTAGAAGTATCGCTACCTACACATGTCTTGGTAGGAGTCTCCCCTTAAGCCCCAATCGCAACAAGGCCAGAAAGAATATACAATGAGAACACGCAGGCTGGAAAAGGAATAACTATAATTTAATTCACCAGGTAGGCACAACTTGAATCAAACAAATCAATGATAAGCCAATTACCGTTACATATAATTTAGAAGGATTTAGAGTATTTTCATACCTGGAATAGATGAACGACCACGTGGAGCTAAAAGTCGCTCCACGTGGTCGGGGAGAATTCACATGCTTCCCCGCTCCGGAACAAGGTGACATGTGACTTTTCCCCACTTACCTATTCGCACGTCAGAAGTTGACCAAGAAAGGACAAGACAGGAAGAAGAGCGAAAAAAGAAGGCCCCCCCGCCTTAGGATCTCATACCTTTAAAGGCTCCAAGCCACACCTCCGAACAAGGTAGAGGGAAGGTTGGCCGAATCAGAGTTTTACTGGCCTAGGTGATAAGATAATTTGCACAGGGAGACTAGGGTAGTTGCTTGAATGAATCTTACAAAAGAACCATAATTCCAAGGGAAATGAAACATGTTCCATTCAACTCCTTGGACTCCCCCGAGAATAAAGAGACCAAACATGATAGGAATGTGTGCTAAAATGATGTAGTTGTCATGGAAAAGCCTTAAAATGGAATATTATAGCCCAATAGTGTGATAAATATATGAGAGGTTCCTTTTAGGATATTGAACATAAACCTCCATCAAATTCATATTTCGTTTAAGTTGTTTAAAGCCAATTGAAGTAGCTGCGCTTTAACTTCAATGAAACCAGTGAATTTGAGTTCCAGAGATGCTGGGCCTGCTAGACTTGATGGCTCTCACCCCCCGCCGTGGGGAACAAAGGATGCCACTCTCACCGGCAGGCTGTAAGATTGTAAAAGTTAACTGCTTGCTCTGGATTGTGTCAGATCACCCAAACATTCAGATTTTACCAGTGTAATGAGCATGTGTTCCAACAATAGGATTTTTGACCCATGTTTTGAGCTAAATCAAATATTCAGGTTCTACACTGCAAACATAAAAAAACTTCATGTTGTTATACCCACCTGGCTCAAAGTGGAGACAACATAAGGGAGACGCAGAGTAAGTAAAAGAGAGAGCGAGAGAGAGAGAGAGCAGGAGGCCAACAGCCAGCCCAGCCGTGGCCAAGACAGAGTATGAAAAGAGAAACCTGGGGGACCTGAGGCAACCACAGCACAGCAGAGCTGGGCGCAACATCACTCCCCCCAATAAAGCAGACCCCTATACTAAGATTTTACCCTGGGGTTCTGCCAGCTCCCTAAAACAACCCCCCCCCCCCACCCCCACCAAATCAGCATTAAAAATCACCATTCCCGGCCGTCTAACACCCGGAATCAAACTAGGACAAAAAGGTGGCTCAGACAGAGGACACCACTACCCACTAACCCTCTGGAGCCCGGGACAGAGCATCCACCATGATGTTCTCAGCACCTCTAATATGCCTGATGGTTAACCTATAGGGTTGGAGGAAAAGTGCCCAGCGTATCAGGCTTTGGTTCGAATTTTGTAATGATGACAAAAACGTCAGAGGGTTATAGTCTGAGTATACTGCAAGGGGATGCTCCCCACCCCCGACGTAGACTTCAAAATGTTGAAGAGCCCAGACCAGGGCCAACGCCTCCTTCTCAATTGTTGAGTAGTTATACTCTGCAACTGGAATGGTTCCTCCAGCCGTGGCGCAGCCAGGACCGGGGCAGAGCTCAGCTGAATCTTGGCATTTTCAAAGGCCTGTTGGCACTCAGTTGACCACTGAAATTTAACCAAACTCTTCAGCAGATTAGTTAGTGGGGCCACAACAGACGAAAATTTACAACAAAAGTTCCTATAATAACCTATCATTCCGAGAAAGCGCATGAGGTCTTTTTCTGTGGCTGGAGGTGAGAATTTGTCAATGGCCAGGACCTTCGCCCTGACCGGCCGAACCTGGCCTTGGCCCACCACCTAACCCAAGTACTGCACCGTGGCTTGGGCAAACTCGCATTTAGCTAGGTTCACAGTAAGGGCTGCTGCCACCAACCGCTCAAACAGTGCCCGTATGCGCAAAAGGTGAGTTTCTCACGTGTCAGCATGACATGCAACGTCATCCATGTACACCGCGCACCCCTCCAGCCCCCTCACGACTCTGTTCATGAGCCGCTGGAAGCTGGCGGGGCGTTACGCAACCCAAACGGCATGCGGGTGTAGGAGTACAATCCAGCAGGGGTAATAAATGACGAAACTTCTTGTGCCCTCGAAGTTAAGGGCACCTGGTAGTACCCCTTCAGTAAGTCGAATTTACTAACGAAGCGCGCCGATCCCACTTGATCAATGCAATCCTCAATACGAGGCAAAGGGTAAGAATCCGGCTTGGTCACAGCATTCACCTTTCTGTAATCCGTGCAGAACCTGAGGGTGTTATCAGATTTTTTTACAAGTATACACGGCGACGCCCAACTTGAATAGGACGGTTTGGAAAGCCCATTATTGAGTAAATACTGCACACTTTCATCTAAACTCTTCCTTTTATCTGGCGCCACACGATAGAATCTCTGGCGTATGGGGTTCGTATCTCCCACATCGACGTCATGCTCAATCAGTCGGGTACAAGAGGGTGAATCAGAAAATAAACACGAAAACTCCAAAATTAGAGATTTTAACTCCTCCCGCTGAAGTGGTTCCAAGTGCCCCAAAACCCCATCCAAATCCGCCAGTGTCTCTGAATTATTGAGGCATGCATGCAAAATTGCATGATCGGGGATGCGCACGGCATCCTCCTCTGCCACCGGAAGAGGCTGCACATCCCCAACCGCAATCAGCCCAACTGACCTCACCTTAGCCTTCTCCCCCTGAGCTAAAGAGAAGTAGGGCTTCAACAGGTTAACATGACACAGTTGTGTAGCCTTCCTACGCTCAGGGTTAGCGATTAAATAATTAAAATCCGAAACCTTCCGCACCACCTAGTAGGGCCCCGAATATTTCGCTGCAAACGGCGAACCCGGGAGAGGCAAGAGAGCAATCACCTGATCCCCAGGACTAAAAACTCGTACTTCGGCCCCCCAATCATACAAGTGTTTCATTTTCCTTTGAGTGTCGGTCAGATTTTCCGTAGCCCTTTTCCATGCAAGAAATAACCTCCGCCTAAAACCATGTACATACTCCGCTAAGCTCGCGGGAGGCTTTGACACGTCCAAATCACTCCCCAAGATCGATAATGGCGTGCGCACCCTGTGGCCAAATACCAATTCATTGGGGCTAAACCCAGTACTTTCCTGAACCACAGCGCGAGCAGCCAACAACAACCACGGCAACCCATCCTCCCACTCGCGGTTCTTTTCCACGCAATACGCTCGGAGTAAAGACTTGAGGGTTGCGTGGAAACGTTCGAGCGCCCCTTGGCTCTGAGCATGATAGGCAGAGCTAAAATTGTGCTGTATTTGTAATTGCTCAAGTGCAGAAGCAAATGTCTTTGAGGTGAAGTTAGACCCCCGATCGCTTTGTATAACTTTAGGCAGTCCAAAGATGGAAATGAACTGTGACAAGCACTTAACCACCGATTTCGTTGTAATAGTTCTAAGCGCATATGCTGCCGGGTACCGGGTGGCCTGGCACATTACCGTAAACAAATTACCACATCCAGATTTTGCCGGGGGCAAAGGACCTACGCAGTCGATAATTAGATGTTCAAATGGCGTACCTACCGATGGAATGGGTTGTAACGGTGCCGGTTTAACATCAGTCTTAGATTTCCCCGCTATTTGGCACACATGGCAAGACCGCACAAACCTCCCCACATCCATTTTAATACGTGGCCAGTAAAAATGCTGCACTAGACGGCCATAAGTCTTCCTAATCCCAAAATGCCCCGAAATATCCCCATGTGCTGTCGCCAAAGCCTTATCTCTATATTCCTCAGGCATTACCACCTGCACTACATGGCCCCCCACATCAGAGTCTGCACCAGGCAGCCACTTGCGAAGTAACAATTCATTCTGCAGAAAATAACCATGACCAGCCTCTTCACTAGTGATCAAATAAAAATATTTCTGTAATGACTGATCCCGTCTCTGTGCCTCAATAACCCCTTCACGGGACAGTGGTGCTGGTAAGTCAGGAATGAATACCTGTGTGCTAGCGTTCTAAGATGGCTCCGATGGATCTGCAGCCTGTGCACGCGACATGGCCCGCGTCACAGCACACGCTGTAAAGACCTCTGGAAAAGCTGCGCCACATCCATCCAGCTCCGTAGATGGTAAAACAGCCGTCTTAACTATGGGTGGTGGCACACCCTGGTTCGGGAAAACGCAATCATGAGTAAGATTATTTCCCACAATCACATCAATCCCATCTATTGGCAAAGATGGGCGCACTGCCAATGTTACTTCCCCATTGAAAAATCCCAAAAACAGTTGCAATCGATGCAAAGGCACAGGAAAAGCCTGAAGCCCCATTCCCAGTATCTGACACCGAAAAAAAGGGCAGCACTGACTGACATATGAAACTTTCTGATGCCCTGGTGTCAAGCAAGACTTTCACCGGCTCTCGCTTAGTCCCACCAACCAGGGAGACAAATCCCTCTGTATCAAACGGGGTATAGTCTGCCGCCCCATTCACGTTTGTTTCACTACGTTTATCACACTGCCCCTTTCCCACATTCTCGTCCCCATTCGATACTACAGCTAGCAGTTTATCATCAGAATCAACGGGCATGAACAGACGCGCGACAGATTTTTGACTTGTCACATTACGGCGCTGATTGAATGAAACGGCACAGAGGCCCACTTTCCCATGGTCCTCCCCCTTTCTGCGTTGATTCAGCAATTTCATACAATTACGCTAGAAATGACCCGGTTGCAAACAAAAATGACAAACAGGTCTATCATCCTGATCAGAATGTACGGGAGTAACCGAATCAGAACCCACTGGTGCCGCGCTAACACGGTTAAAAACCGACACCCTACGACCGTAGTCTTGGCGTGACCCAAAATCCCGCCCCTGAGGTTTATGAGTGAGTGTGAAACTATCTGCCAGCTTCGCTGCCTCAGATACTTTCTTCACAGGGTGTTCATTGATATAAGTACAGATACACTCGGGCAACAAATTTTTAAATTGCTCTACATTTTCATTTTTTCACACAGGGCCTCAAATGTAGTCACACCCTCGGCTACCAGCCACCGGTTAAAAAAGGTAGTGAGATCCCTGGCCAATTCTGCATACGTGTGCCCCTCCGACTTCGCCCACAAACGAAAATGCTGTCTATACGACTCAGGGATGAGCTCATAGCATTTCAAGGCTGCTTCCTTGACAGCAGTATAGCTCTTTCGATCAGCAGGTGATGGAGCAATAAATGCCTGCTGCGACTGGCCAATCAGCGCTGTTTGGAATAATACCACTTTCTGCTCATCGCTCCACTCCTGATCGAGGGCCACATTCTCGAATAAAGAAAAAAAAACATCAGGATCTTTCTCGTCAAATTTGGGAAGAAATTTAACCATGCTGGAGAGGTTGGCCAACAAGGACTTCCCCCCCTTCCCTTCAGCGGCAATTTTCAGTTTTTCTCGCTCAACAGCGCGGTCCAGCTCTAGATTTTTCAAACGCTCAAACTCTAATTGACGGTCTTTATTTTGTTCCGCCGCTTCTAGTCGCTTTTGTTCCATCAACAGATTGTGCTGCATAACCAATAATTCCTTCTGTTGATCAAACGACAAATCGCTGTAATGTTCGGCCTTCATTCCTGCACAAGGAATTTTTAATGAGGAACCCTCTTGACTCATAGCCCCCGCTAGCACACCCTTTTCTCTCAGCTGCTCCATAATAAATCCCGCGAGTTCCTCTTTTTTAGCAGACTTGGGCAAAGTGACCTCAATCTCACAAGGCTCAGCTTCCTCACCCAACTGCTCTTTAGTTAAAACCCCAAACAAGCTCTCCGATAGAGACTCCAGGAAAGTCCATAACGCTCATTTCCACTCCCCCTTAACGCACTTCAACGATGCATAAAAAACACTCTAGAATCAACCAACCAGCCTTTCCCCCCTTCTTTAATTCATAGGCTACCCCACAATGCTTGCAACACCCGCAACAAAACACCAGCAGAGCTCCCCCAAAACATTTACCCCCCTCTAGACTAAACTATCTTCACACAGAGTCCGAGGACGAGGATCAAATACTCACCCATACCAGTGGAGACGTATCCGCCCCGACAACGCCAATCCGGCCGTTTCTCCACGGCGGTGCCCTCGCCCAGACTCTGTGACAGCAACTAAACCCAGCGCAGACACGCCCTAAATGGGGATGACGTGCTCCTCATGCCGATGCAGTGTTACAGGCCTCACATGCGTTCTGCCAAACTCAACACCACACCAACACCACACTCTACCCCAAACCCCCCAATGTATAACGCTACCAAACGATGTAGATTCCCCTAAACCAACAGACACCGGCATAACACACTTCTCATTCATACATTTTCGGCAATGACATGGCTCTAGACACCGCCCGCTCCACCAATGGCGAAGAGCGTAGCCTCGTCAAAGAGAAAAAAAACTTCCGGTTCCGCCTCCTTGAAAATACATGATTTTACTCTATAGGGATCAAAATTGGCTAGACGAGCCCCAATATGTTATACCCACCTGGCTCAAAGTGGAGACAACATCAGGGAGACCACACCGAGTGTAACATTACATGAATACTTTATTACGTTATTCTCAGAATAAAACATCCAGGAATCAGTGGCGTAGTTAGCCAAATGGTGAGGTGCGCATCAGTCCCGTAGGGTGTGGTGCAATAAAGGAAAGCGCAGAGTAAGTGAGAGAGAGCAGGAGGCCAACAGCCAGCCCAGCCGTGGCCAAGACAGAGTGTGAAAAGAGAGAGACCAAGAACCTGGAGGTGGTGTTTTAAGACCACACGCCCACTGGACACTCTGCCAGCCCACTGGCCACCCGGCCAGCCAGCCAAGTGAGCGGCTCCCCCTGCAGCCTAGGAGCTGTCGAATCGGCCAGTCGTGTTTAATGTGCATGGGGAATTGAGGCAACCACAGCACAGCAGAGCTGGGCGCAACAATGTAAATTCAGCATTAAAGATTTTAAAAAATAATACTGACAATTGAAAAATGGCAGGGGGGGCATCTCTGGAATCATAAACTCCTTGACCACAAGTGTAATTCATCTGAGCATTAAATTCTGAATTACCTACTCTCTAGGAGCCAAATAAGACCGCTATCCAGGTGGCTCCCCTAACTCTAAGATCCCTCAAAATGGCGCACTGTCAAATCATGAACTAATCATATATATAACACAAATCTAGAGCTGTAAATTGGAGCAAGGATCGGATCGATTCATCGGATAGACAAACTGCGACCTGTGCTCAAGATCGGTTCGTAGATCGAAAAAATCAGCAATTTTGCCCCCTTTGTTTTTTCTACATATTTTTTTTCTCACACACACAACGAGCTAGCAAGCCTGATGCCTAACCTTACCTGACCCTGAACGGTGATTTAAAAAAAAGTCACTTGGTACCTTGTAGCCAACATTAATTCCCTCATGATTGAAATCGAAATCGAAAAGTTTTGGACGGTTCAAGAATTTCCTACAATCAACACTGATCATCGCATCAATCTCATATCCAAACTTGAAATTCCAGAGAAGTTCCACGATCAGCCTGGAATGGCCAATCGTGGCGTTCATAACGGAGCGCATGACAGTGGGAACTAAGGATAAGACTAAACAATACTTGGTCAATATGTTTACGATGATTTTTTCCCCATTAAATACATATTTTTTAATGCCATTCAAAAAAAGAGAGTTTATTTTCCGTTTTCTTTCATAATCCAATAAGCAAAAGGTCAAAACAATACCTGGAATTACCGAGAGAGTTCAGATGTTTTCTAATTGCGAAAATTTCCGTCCTTGCAGTCTCGAATCAAAGCATAAACGTTAATGAATCTTTTTGTGAGTATCACCTCTTAATCATACATATTGGGTCGGTCTTAATCATTCTGTAAAAAAAGTAAATATTGATTGATTGTCGATCAGGCATACTGCTTGGAAAGAGTTTGACAAAATTCAGCGATAAAAGGTGAAGTCACTGCCTCTCCTGACCACACGTCTCTGGGTTGTTCACTCAATAAACTGTTTGACTGTTAAACAGGCGAACTAGATGCAGCAAAGGGTGATGTTACTGAAAGTTTCTTAATGTCTGACAGCAAGCCACTGGTCATATTTGGTCATATAACACTGGTCAGTGTTAGCTAACACTGGTGCTCAGTCATAATGAGCAGTGAGACAATGGAGGATTAGTAACGGATAACGTGAAGTTTTGACATAAATATAACAAAGTGTCTACCAGTATGGGACCGTACAGCAATTAGCTAAGTTTAGCTCTACGGGAGTCCTGTAATTCTCTGAGTACAGAATAACAATTCCTGTATTTGGTTAAGTAAGTCATGTGTTTAACTAACAAGCTGGCTCACTCGATAATGGCGCTGCAGCACAGAAGAATTATAACTAACCTATTGCGAGTTCGATCCCCGGTCTGTAGCGTTTCTACAGCAGCGCACAATTGGTTTTGCACTATGGGGAAATAAATAGGTAAATTTGTGGTGAATGATTCAACGTTTTTACTCATCCTTTTATCACTTACTGTGATGCACCGCACATTGCACCATGCTCTCCTTCAGTTTTTTTGGATTATATGTTGAAACATAATCAATAAAAAACTGAAAGAGCGCATTTCTTAACTTGTCACTGATGAGGACCAGATTATAGCCATGCCTAAAGCATCTTCTACCCTTATCCTTTATTCTAGGCTATATACTGTAGGACCATAATTCACAAAGATGAACATTGTGATGTATCGAAGGAGACTTGAAACTTGTGATAGATACCACAAAATAATGTGGAAAGTCATTATTTGAAATAATAAATCATGAGGGAAAGTAGGGTCATTTTCTTATAGACTTGTAAAGCATTGAATTTCCTTCTGCAACCACTGACATTGCCATCTGCTGGCCATGAAATAGAATCAATTTTTAGAGATTTCCATATTGGCCTCACTTCTCAGACCCGGGTGCTATTCCAGTACTGCTAACCAAGCGGCTTAACAGTATGTCGCATACATGTAGCCACGGCCGAAATGTAAACCAGTGGTTCTCAAACTCAGTCCCGAGGACCCACAATGCATGCTGGTTTTAGTTCCAACCACAATTGCAATCTTAGGATTTTAACAAGCTGTTAATTTGTCTTAATTAGGTGCATTCACAGCGCCCTCAAAAGCAGTTCAAACCCTCAAAAGGCATATCTACATGTTATGGAGAGACACTGTATCAAACTTGGTGAGAATCGGTCGAACAGTTTCAGAGTTATGCTCCGGAAACAAATGGGAACGCCGACGCCAACAGGAATTCAGGCAAAAACAATATGTCCCCCCCCCCCCCCCCCCGGAAGTCTCACCCTTAAGCTTCATCTGTTTGCTACTGCCAACAACACTAATTTTTCTCCTTATGATTTTTCCCACAGATGGCGTATTAACAACGCAGATTGAGCTTTGCGCATTCACAAGCAGAGAGAAATGTGTTTTATGGTGTTCTCTCACCTGATTGGATAGAGTCAGTCAGCGACTCCAGAATTTTATATGCTGCTTTATGAGAGATGACAGTAGCTATGTTTCCATCCACTTGTCAATCGAACTATCTTAAGTTCGCCAAAGATATTCATGCGAAAAAAGCAGGTAAATGCGTTTCCATCTAACGGCATTAAAGCGAATAAAGCGAATGAAAAGTTGTGCATAATGACGTCACATGCTGTTATGCGATCAAATTGGTCTATCGAATAGATTTCTGACATTTTAAGCTGTTTCTAATCATTTTCGCACTGAATCGCTGAACCTTCAAGTTTACAAATGTAGTGTGCTAGCCGACTAATTTCGCAAGTTAGCCAAAATGGATCTCGTCTACCAACAAATGATGATAATTGCACAAGTTGCACGTGCGTATGTGCCAGCTATTAGCAACATAGCAACCCATTATCAGAAGGCAACAACGGCATCAAAACACAGTCACGATGCAGTAGCAGATTTATTCGGCAAGTAACGTTTCCATCAGCATTTATCGCATAAGCCTTTTACCGATCAAGAGAAAATCAGATCAACCGTATAAACTTAGTGTCGATATTCTTGAAATCAAGTCGAATTTCACCGTTTCTATAAGGCATTTCTAATTCGATATGACAATTTGCATGAGAATGTGTGGATGGAAACAGGGCAATTGACTGAGAGACCAGTGTTATTGACCAGATACTCTAAATAAATGATCTCATTTGGAATGTAGAGCCATTTAACACATTTTTTAAAAGCAAAAAAAATAAATCACTTACAGTAGTTTCTCTTTTTTTTTTGCATAGTATCTACCATGAATTAGCCGTCAAAGTAAATTTAGAAAAAAAACAGCTGGGTTTTTTATTTTGCTTTCTATTCTGTCTCAACGTTTCCTGAGTTGTGGTTGTACAATCAAATACACCTTACAATCCCTGCAGTTTTACTCTAGAGTTTGAATTGTAAAAATTTCGGGGTTCTACATGGGTAGTTTTGAACTTGTGTACGTTTGGAAAACTATAACTTTTAGGTGCTAAAAAAACAGAGAGCCAAGAACTCAGGAAATGGTGTCTGTGTTCCCTGTTGTTTCAGCCTAGCTGTTGAAGGAAGTGGTAAGTAAAACCCATATCAGGAATTTCCTTTCTGAGAGGAAAGCAGAATTTTCCTTTTTGTCTTTCTATGCAAATGTTTGTCAGCAGAACAGGGGCAAGAGGGAGAAAGAAGGAAATGGGTTGCGTTTATAGTGGTCCACTGAAATGATGATCCTTGGCCGTATGTATCGACATTAGGTGGAAGGGAACTGAGTGGGAGCTCTTTCAAACTTGCAGGACATCAGAAGTGGTAAGACCTAATGACGTCTCATGCAAGACTGCTTAAAACTAGGAATGAGGCATAGAAAACAGAGCCAGTGCTCGGCTGGGGTGAGTCCAGTCTTACCTGCGGACAGAAATTTCTGTCTCCTGTTTCTGCTGTGATTTGTGCTTTGTGGTGTGGTGGGCTGCTGGGACACCATCCCATTTTCATTGATTTATACTGTATATATTGCACTCTAAATTTCTTACATTTACATTTGGTCTCAGATCAGGTTCATGTTTTCCACTTGTATATTATTGTTGAAAAAAGGGAAATTTGAAAAACTAAATGTTAATTCTTAGAGCTAATTATTCAAAAATTCTTTATTTTACTGAAGAAAATTGACTTCTAGGCTGACAGTGATTTCCGGGTCAGCCTGAAGCAAATGAGACTGTGAACCTGCAGGGGAACTTGGGCAGGTTCTGCAATATGTTTGGAACAGTCAAACAGCAAATGAATGAATCTACAGAACAGTGTTCCTAATTTTGGACAAAAGACTGCTACACCAAATATCGATTTGATTTATTATTTTTTTTAGACTCTTAATAATGCATTTTTAAAAATATTTATAAAGCTTTCACTTTTCATGTCATGATTTCTGGAGCCTCCTCATCTCTCTGAGTGGTTTGAAATGTGCTGACCACACTCGCTCAGTACTCCATCAATAACGTGTGCAAGCATGTCATTAATTTGGCATGGAGAACCTGCCCACTAAAACTTTTTGGGCTATATTTCTTGATGTGTTACTAGGGAAAATGCCTATCCACAAAAATGCAGATATGTTCTTGGTGAGTCATATTTATACTGTATGTTACATACAGTATAATTTTTTTTTTGAACTGATGAGATTGATTTCCAGTAAAGATGCAATTTAGAAAACATTCCACAGGTAGAAGTTTTGACATTTGCTGAAATAACTCTATTCAGTCATTGCAAAACATTATGGCCCCGGTTACCGATGTGATTCTTTTTAACTCTGCATGTCATGACAAGTTTTAGAAATTGAACTAAAGTTCATAATTTTTTGAAAGTTACACTTAAATTTATCCATTTTCTTGACTAATTATTAGTTGAATCAAAACCTCTCCTGAGGAGTACGTTTCCAAAAAGCGTAGTTGCTATTAATCAATTAGCAACTTGCATAGTTTGTCTATTCACAGTCAATGAGTCCAACTATATAAGTTAGCATCTGTGATTTTGGGAAATGCATCTCAGGTTGAGTTAACTCACAATTATTTGAGATAACTTATGTTTTTAAGGCAGCCAGTAAACTGTCTTTCTAAGTTTAACCAACTTAAAATGTATTGCAGTGGTTTTATGCCTAAGGGCAGATACACTGACCGCTTATGTCAGTATGTGACAGGCTTAGCAACAACTAATGGGGAAACTAGTCTCTCGTGCATTTTACTGAATGCTAAGAGTGCATTTGGTTTTGGTTTATTCCATGCGGCAAATAAATGATTGGACTAAAAACAGACCATCTGTTTATTAGCCAATTCTTGAGTGCCCTCTTTGAATGTCCCATTGACATTATATCCGTAATATAGACTGCCCACATTTTTCTATTGGCTTTTGCAATCAGAATTCAATTTTTTTTTCAAGGAAACCAAAAACATTTAGCCTTTGTCAGAATTCCAACAGCTTTTTAAAATGTTACGCAGTTGAGCCATTAGCCTTGAGAGCCTGAGAACATCACAGAATTTTGAAAGTAAATCTTAAAGCAAACCTCGCATCCAACTGTAGTCTTTCTTGTGTATTTCATTGCATTGTCAAGGGCAGCAGCAGTAGCATATCAAAAAAAAAAAAATTGAATTGTGCCCTTAGTGACTATGACTAAAACAGTCTGTGAAAAAAAATGTGTTTTTGTTTAGTCCTCTTAGTCTTTCACACAGAGTATTCACAAAAATCTCACCTTTTCATCAAAGTAAGATTACTGGAAGAAAAAAAGTGATAACAAAAAAAAATTATTGTTCTCCGATGCATCTGTGCTATGAATTTTATGTTCACCACTGTCTAACATTGCCTCGGCTTTTAATAACTCTCTGTATTTATTTTGGAACTGAGGACAGTCACTGCTCTACTTTTGAATGCAGAATTTGTTTCCATGCTTGAACATTATAGACAGTTAGTCAACAGTCCGGGGTTAAATGGGAGACAGATCTTGGATGTCTGTCTACCCGCAGTTTGTGTCTTGGAGACCTCACCGTTTCATTGCATTCATAATGTTGCTACATTATCCTGCCGTATCAAGCAAGCGCGCCCATTTAGAAATGATGACTTCTGGAAAGCACAAATATTGCTCTAACATCCGCATTTAGCCTTCTGTGTCAATTTTGCCCTCACACTTGAGCAAGTTGTCTATGCTGAGTGCAATAATGCAGCCTTAGCCTGACAGAAATTCAAGCCTTCAAATGTTGTTGTCGATAACAGTCTGGATGGTTCCCCATCTCTTTGGTCCTGAAAACACAATGTCTCCATAAACAATTGACAAGATGGACTTGTCTGACCGCAGTATTCCTTTCCATCTCCCCATCTGTTAATTTTAGATGACCCTGAGCCCAGAGAAGTCAGCGATGCTTTTGATTGGTGTTGATGAAAGGTTTCCTCTTTGCAAAGTTGAGGCTTAACTTGCATTTGATGATGCCACAACAAACAATGTTCACTGACTCAAGTTTTCTGACGCATTTAAGTACCCTTGTGATTATGTTCATAACATGTTGGCTCTTAATGCAGTGTTTTTGGCTCTTAACATAGAGGAAGGACATACACAACCAATATTTGTATTCTCCCTTGTCTTTAATGCATAGAGATTCCACATTTCCATGAGTCTGACTTTAACAAAGGTAGACAATAATTTTTATGTGAAAAGATATGCCTTGAAATGGCTAAGGTTTTTGTCATGAGTTGGTAACATGATTTCTTGCATATTTCACAAACCAAATGGCCCTATGGATGCCCATTCCACATACATTTGTATATGTTTAGCTAATTTTGGTGACTCAGCTCTTGAATGAATTAATAAATCAATAAATAAATGCTGAATTCCAGGAAAGAACACATGATGTTTGAACTTGGGTAAGGACCCTTCAAAAATACATTGTCTTTGCAACAGACATATTGTGCCTATTTGAATTGTAAATGTGAAAAACACCTTTAGCATATAAGAAGGTCAAAGAAATAATGTCCTCTAAACAGTAACATAAAGAACACTGCGACCTCTTCTGTGTATTTTAAACATAATGTGTCAGCACATTTGCAGAACAACTTGCACATATGGTAAAATCTGTATTTGGCCCAAGGGGAGCAGATCTTGCACACTTCACTGTATAGGAGTCATAATAATTTCTACTATTTCCCCTGTATATTTGAATCTTAGGGTAAAACTTTATAATTGGCTTGGAAAATACAACGTAAATTACTGATTGCCACTGACGTTAAAATAAACCAAACATGTTACTCCCGAGCTGGTCTCTGCCTTCCTGACTGGACAAAACTGTATTCACCTGACATTAAGAAAAAAAAAAAGGCAGCATTTCCTTATTGGGTGGGGGGTGGGGAAACAAAACACAGAGTTGTTCCATGTCAGAGCAGCTTCAGAATGCACAATAATCCTATTTTGACAGCAAAAGATGGCAAGGGGTAGGTTTCATCTCACGAAGGACACGCTAAGTAATGGTCTGCATGTTGTTATTCATGCTATGTTGCTTACCGTGCATGCATCTGTGCATCCTTGCACAGTGACATGTCTGTCTTAAGAGCTGCATGATGGCTTCATGAGCCAATACAATTTATCACAATGGCCTTTTGATTTGGTGTGCCATTAACAACTGTTGCAACCCTTGTGTCTCATAAGTAGTCCTTCCTCTGTTTCGGCGGTCTTCATGAGTTTTTCGGGGTTTTTTTTTGATTAATTGATTTTTCCCTTGCCCAATGTGTGTTTCCTATCTGGACATTTGTATGCCTCTGCCCTTTGGCTAATTTGCTTGTGATGTCTCAGTCTTCGCTGGATTGTCACTGTGCCGCTTATCTGAAGTTCCCTTCTGGTCATCTAGATTTGAGCTTGGAGCTTCTTCCTCCATGTTTTCAGTGATATTGAAATAAAAAAAAAAGGTTAGTCTCTCCTTGAGAACGTATTATGAGGAACACCTTTTGAGTTCTCCTGTTGTCTCCAGGGATTGTGTCCCAAAAAATAAACATTCTTGGAAGCCATCTGCCTCTGCAGTTTTAGATTGACCACTTAGTTTCTGGCCCCTGGACTGTCTTGATCATGGCTCGGATGTGCCCTTCCATTGCTGCGTGCTAATCGCTCCACTCAGACTGCCCCTCATCTTGAGTTTTCCCAAGCCCTCTTCAGTACTATGGCCCATTACTCACAATAAATCTGCCCCCTATTGAAAAGGATGCCATAAATCGCACATTTCCGATAGGCTTTCAGTGTTCTCACAAGTTTTACACATTTTCCAGGAAAGTGCTTGATACTCCCGTTTTCCTCCGTGGGTGAATGCTTAATGCAGCTTTCAGAACATTGTTGGAGCAGGATCACGTAAATAATTCCAGGATAACGGTGTTGTGTTTTTTTTCCTTTGGTTGTTGCCCTAAATCTTATCCAGATATGATTGTGCTATTATCTGATTGGCTATTGTGTAGCCCCTTTCCTTTTTTTTGATTGGCTGGCAGGTGGCCTCCAGGAGACATGTTTGATTTCCGCCGGTTTCCACAGTTATTGCGGTGCTGCTGCGCATATAGGCCTACTGTTAGAAACTGTTTTCATTTTAATCATTTCTTTGCATGAGAAACACTGTGTGTGGCGTGAGTGCGTGAATCCCGTTTTTATTACCTATATTTACAACTTTACATTTTGCAACATTAAATTTAATTCACCACATTTCTGTCCAATTCTGGATTCTATCCAAATCCTCCTGAATCACGTTAGTGGACTCTAAACTATTTGCCTAACCACCCAATTTAGTATCATCTGCAAATTTAACTAATCTGCTCTCAATATTCCTATTAAGGTCATTAATGTAAAAAAGTAGATGAGGAACAGCAGGGGTCCCGACACCGATCCCTGGGGGACGCCACTCCCCACCATACCCAGATCAGATAAGACACCATTGACCACTACTCTTTGAGTTCTGTACTGCAACCAGTTTTGAATCCATTTCAGAATACCTCCGGTAACTCCAATGGAGCTCATTTTAAAAATTATTCTCTTATGTGGTAGTGTGTCAAATGCTTTCTGAAAATCCAAATATATGATGTAAGCCCTGTACATAAGCCCTGTTCTAGTCATATGTCTTGGTGGCCTCTTCAAAAGATTCTAGAAGGTTTGTCAGGCATGACCTTCCCTCACGGAAACCATGTTGGCTATCCCTCAATATATTGTTATGTTCAAACTGACTGGCCTGTAATTTCCTGGTTCAGTACGGTCCTCTTTCTTATATATTGGTATTATATGCCCTGTTTCCAATCATTTGGTATTTCTCATGTCTAAAGACCATCTGAAGATGGTGGATAGCGGCTGAAAGATGATCTGACTAACTTCCCTGAGCACTCTAGGATATAAGACATCAGGACCCGCCGCCTTATCTGCCTTTAGTTTATGCAACTTGTCTAATACTTCGTTATCCCTCACCTCAATTTCCGCTAAATAATCTTGAACAATGGACATGCCCTCTGGCCGAATAAAGACCCTCTCTGAGGTAAAATTCTCAACAAAGTAACTATTTAAGGTATCCGCAATATCCTTGTTATCATATAGCAGCGATTCATTTTTATTCTTTATGCACTTAACCTGCTCTTTGACTTTCCTTTTTCTGCTACAGTACTGAAAGAAGCACTTAGGGTTAGTTTTTGCCCCCTCTGCAGTTTGTCTTTCAAACAGTCTTTGAGCATTTCTCAGCTCTTTTTTCCCACAGCCCTCATTTTACAGTATTCAGCCTTAGTAATCTCATTGTTATCCTTCATGTACATCTTATAAGGATTCCTCTTTTCCCTCAAACTCCTATGAATAGCTGTGGTCATCTACTGAGGATTCTGCTTTTTCAGCTTACTTTTGGACACCTCTGGAATGAATTTGCATTGTGAATCAAGTTAACCTCCCTTAAATCTTTCCCACATCTCATTTACAGACTCACAGTCCAGGAGTATCTCCCATTTTATTTCACTTAGATATGAGCGCATCCTGTGAAAGTTTGCTCCCCTAAAATTGAAAATTTTTGTTTTTGAAAACACCTTTTTAACTTCCTGTGAAACCTCAAAATTAACAGTAGAGTGATCACTTGTCCCAAGTGGCTCCAGTACCTCAACATTGCTAATTCCATCTGGGTCATTACAGAGCATTAAGTCTAAAATTGCCTTCTTTCTTCCAGGTTTATTAACATACTGCACCAAAAAATTATCTTTTATAACATCTAAAAATTCTTCCTCCCCCCATCCTGTCCTTTCACCATTTCCCAATCAATACCAGGGTAATTTAATTCTCCCATAATAATAGTCCCTCCTCCTCTACAAGCTTGCGTAATCCTCTTAAAGAGCATTTCATTGGCTGTACTGTCCTAAGCTGGCGGACGATAGCATACATCTGTGTTTAAACCTGTCTTGTGTTTGTCAATGAGCCTGACCCAGATATCTTTGCAAGGCAAAGAATGTTCAATTTCAGGAATTTCCTGCACATTTATGTTTTCGTTCACATAGAGTGCTACACCTTCTCCTCGCCTGTTGCATCTATCCTTCCTAAAGGGCTTATAACCTTCCACATTATATTCATCTCCATCCTCTTCACTAAGCTATGTCTCTGTAATCCAAACTATGTCATAGCCTTCACTAGTCATAACGGCCTCAAGTTCAGGAAATTTACTCTTAATGCTGCATTTAGATTAAACATTTCAGGTTATCATGAACGCTCTTCCCCTTCGATTTCCCATGTGCCCGCTGCTCCAAGCCCCTCACTACACTTTGTTGCTTTAAAAATATATCATCAATTGTGCATGTAATGCTGTCAGCTTCCATCAGGGCAGTCTGCATTTCCCTCTGTGTAACACTCTCTAACCTCCCTGCCCCCCGAGTCCCTAGTTTAAATAACTCTGTGTACCCTCAACATATGCTGACCCAGTACAAAGGTATCCTTCTAGTTCAGGTGTAACCCATCCGGTTTGAACAGGTCACCCCTGTCCCAGAAGTAGTTCCAGTGCCCCATAAACCTATACCTCTCTTTCCTACACCAGGTTAGCCATGTGTTAAACCTGCAGATAAAATTCTGCTTCCCTCTGCTTGTACGTGGTACCGGTAGAATCCCAGAGAACACTACCGTGGAGGATCTGCTCCTAAGCTTTTCAGCTAATTCCACAAATTTGCCTTGCAGAACCTCAAACCTACCCTTACCTAAGTCATTTGTCCCAACATGGACTATGACAACTGGATCCCTCCTCGCTATAGCCAGGAGCTTGTCCACATGCTCCAAGAGGTCTCCTACCTGGGCACCTGGCAGGCAAAACACCGTACAAGACTCCTTGTCGCGTGAACAGATTAAACTGTCTATTCCTCTAAGTATTGAGTCCCCCACTATCACAAACTCTCTTTTCTGAGGGGTAGAGGCTAACATGGTGCCCTGCTGCTCATCAGTCCCCTCACTCTCAGGGGCAGGGGCCAATTCGAGATCCTGCAATGGCTGGAATCGGTTGAACACCTCAACCACTGGAGGAGCTGTCGCTGTATGGCGTGCACGCCCTTTCCTGCGCTGATGTCCTACCGTCACCCAACTTTCTCTACCTGTCTACTCTGGGGTCCCCGCACCACCCTGCTTTGGCATAACCATTATTTCTTTTAATGACACACTACTTAGTTCGCATTCAGTAGAGTTCTTAGAGGAACTATGTTGCACCGCCAACTGGCCCTGAAGATCAAGGATCCTGCTCTCCCATGATCAATTAGCTGGCACCGGGGGCAGACAAACCCACCCTGGAAATCTCTTTCCAAAAGTGAGATCATCCTGCAACCGTCACATAGTTTTGGCCACATTTTGAACCCCCTACCTAATGACCTCACTCACCCTAGATAAAAGAAAAATACAATGGCCGGGACAGAAGCTCCGGAACCATAATTTATTAATTTATTAACCTGAGAAGCCCTAAGCAGCGGTCACAATAGAAACTGTGGGGAAACTATATATAAATGGCAAATAAACCTCTTTTAACAGGTGCTTAGTTTTAGTTAACAGAAATGAAATACCAAATTGAGAAGCTCTATAGATAACAAGCACTCCTAATAAACAAACCCAAGTTTATCAGTCCTGGTACTATTAATATGCTAACATGAAAAAATATCACAGGGCTTAGCTGAGAACGAAGATAAAACAAACTGGCTACAACGCCCAGGAGAATCTGAAGGAAGGAGGAGGCGGAGCACTCCAGTAAACCCTACTGTTTAAACTCCAACCTAACCGATTGGACGACTCAAGTGACTGCTGACCTACTAACTAAATACTAAATCTCAGATCCCCAGCCAGAAAAAGCAAACAGTAACTATCTTGCTAGCTAGCCACAAATACAACTAAGGGTAACCGAGAAAAGAGTAAAGCCTCGGTTCCCTTTAATTCAAGCGGGCCGAATAAACAAGTTGTTTACTTTGTGAGCGAACTGTACACGGTATCTACCCCAACAAGCTATCGCTAAGCACTCAAACAAGCAGGTAAAATTTAATCAGCTGATCAAGGCACAGCAATCGGAGAAAAATACAAAGATCATGAAATTTGCTATGTGTTTAATCAGAGGAGCTCTTCAATAATAACAAAATGCGAAAAAGACAAAAACCCTGTTTCACGTCAATATTCAAGCGTAGCAATGCGTTTATGCAGTAATGCAGTAGAGAACGAAGGATAGAGAAGAAGGGGACTAAAAAAACCCTGATGAACGTCAATATTTATTGCCTAGAACAGTGATTCCCAAAGTGTGGGCCGCGGTTTTTTTTTTTTCAAACGTAATAACTAGAGCTGCCAAGGCTTATGCATTCGGAGTGAGTGTCTCCCATTGACGTTCCTGTGCCGCAGTCAGCGAGTATGCAATCAAAGCACACTGAAGAAATTAATTTGTGAAAGTCCTTGTGCAATAAGTTGATCTGTTTCACGTGCATTACGTTAGATTTCCCCACTAGTGACACGGAAATCGATTATTACTCTGGAATTCTCACGCTTGTCTTTACTGAGGGATTGGAAGCAGTGGAATAGTAGCCTTGCCAGATGTGCGGTTCAGCTTTCTGCTGCTAGATGTCCTCACCTTCCTTCACGATATCCGGGGTGGTCGGCCGTCCTGCTTGTACGAACTGCCATTACATATCAATGGGAGAAATTTTGTTGTTAGCTTCATCGACTTCTCTATCGTCGTTTGTGTGACAGAGACATCTGATAAGTGAGGTACACATGGATAAAGACTCCAACTATCAACTTCTGGGCAAAAAAATGGGTATTTTGGAGTATTAAATGCATTTCTCCGCCGATAAACACCCCTGGGTAGCCCAGCTGCTCTTCCTCTAGACAAAAATCACACCTGCTCATGCGTAAATTAACAGAGAGGTAAGATTCAAGAAACTATATTGATCCTCGAGGGAGAATTTTCAAGGCAAGCAGAGCAATTAAATGTGAAGATGTTTCTACCGCGCATGCCCAGTTTGTTTGAGAAGAATATTGGATTCGTGGAGAAAACCTGGATTTATTTGATGAGTAAAGCAGCTAATCGTCTTAATTTGTTAGCTAAGTATTAGAGGAAGAGTAGAACTATCGGGTGGTGACAACGTTTTTGCAGTCAGCTGTATACAGAAGGCGCTATCACTTTCTAAAAAATTATAAGCTTTTTTTACCCACATCATTCATGGACTGTCATAATACGCACCCGGATGAATGATTGTCGTCTTACCTAATCGGGGAGAGCAAGCAGCACCTGTTAAGTGCGGAGTGCTCTCGGAGTGAACCTTTTGTTAATCATGAAAATGACTGAGAACAGGTCAGGACTAATAATTGTTTAAAATGGATGTTTTGTCCACACCATTTCTCAGTTCTATGGAATACGCCACTACGCCACTGTCATAGTTAATATCTATTGCAAACAAAGCAATAATATTTTCTGTCCAGGGTGGGATACACCAAAAATCAACATGTTGAAAGTATTGTTTGGGCAGAGATGATCGCAAAATAGTGCTTATGGATGGCTTTTTCAATGCGGGGACGTGGGAACTTCCAGCATTAAAACCAGGCATATAGATAAGAATCCTTCAGTTTTAAGTCACTTCACATTGACAGCTGTTATCTCTAATGTATACTTGGTGATCTTATCATGCTGTGCACTCGTAATTATACCAACAATACAAGAAATCCAGGGGGGTTCCCTAATAGACAGTGTTCCTCTATGTATCTGAATGGGATCTGAACAAACAACAATCTGCCACCCGGGTCTGATACAGAATTACCGCCATCTGGCGATCAAGGGTATTGCATCTGGCAAGGCCGCTATTCCATAATGACGTCTATGCAAATTATTTTGAAGGGGAGGAAACGGAATGAGAGTGGGGGGGCAGCGAGATGCATGTGACATCTTATGCATCTGTTGTTCAGATTGGCCCATTTTATGGCCTGCCATAAGGCGGAAACTGATCTCCGTGACTTATCTGCATGTCCGCGGAGGCTCTCCATCCAGTTTCCGTTGGACACTTGCAATGGTCACGATAAGCGATCCAGGCAAAACCTTCCAATTACTGTGTAAGAAGAAGCACTATTGTGGATGTTTTTGCTCAGCACATGGCTGTGTGAATTTCGCCTGTCAAGATAAAGTGAGAGGAGTGAAAAGATTGTCTTATTTGTATCCGTTTAAATTTTTATATAAAATAGTTCTACAATTTTCAATAAAATGTTTGAACAGTCATCAATAAAAGCATTAAAACTTTGTATCAATCGAAAGACAAAAAGCATCTCAAACTGTGGCTGTCTGCGATCCCAAGAGATCATTGGACACCATTTAAATCCAGACAAATCTGCTCTGATCATTTCATTGGGGGTAAGACGAGTGTTTATTAGTGAATGAATTTTTCTCTCATCCGAAATTACCCAAGTTACAAATTTCTTTCCTTGGGATGAAATTTCCTTGTTTAATCGCCCCAGTAAATGGGCGAAAATAGGTGGTGACCTAGTTAGCTAGTCAGCCAGTGTTGGTGAAAAGTACGCACTATTCGCTTCCTTCACTATAGTGGTGTTAAAGGTCATTGGCAAACTTTGAGGTTTATGTAAACGCAGCCCGGTGCAAAACAACTGCTTTCCCGTAATACATATACGTATATCTATCTAGTTGTACCATTTACTGCTCTCTCTTTGTGGGATCAGCTTAGATTACCTTGTTTCAGCAGTCAATTGACATGATCGGCATTACATTCCATCTACCAAGAGCACAAACCTGAGATTTCTGAATGAATCATTACTGGTGACACCAAATTATCAGAAATTTGACAGATCGCCTCGCCTAAAACGGATTATAATCCCCTGATTATGATCTCCTACCCCTAACACTGACTCTGTCGACCGAGGTCCTTTGCTGCATGGAATCTATAGACCCATTTACTGTTTACAAACAAAACGCTCATTTAGCAATGTAATTTTTCAGTTGGCACTTCAGTACATTGCAACTATAGAGTTATTTCTTCAATGGTGTGTCATCTTTTCATCTTAAGTGAAATCATCAAACTAACACCTCTATACATCAGTTTTCATCGCCTGGAAAATTTTATTATTTAATGCGTGCGCATTATGGCAACGGAAGTATGGCGGACCATAATAGCTTAAGCTATGCGAGGGCATTAGCCATCAAAGATCGCAAATTCTACTTAAACAAATTAACTTTGACGATTGGCAACCAATTTCCAGATCCATATGGTATCAGTGAGTGGGCAGATGACGTTAGATAGTGGCCTAGTATTCTGTGGCCTGATATATATACCCATTTGATCGAGAAACCTACCGTGTACACAAGGAAGGAACTACGAGCATACAAGTCACTGGATGCTTATGACAGCGTTATCTGCGGACATAAGCAGAATGTTAAATACCACGACAGACTTGGAGTTTTGTGTCTCGAAATCAGAGGTCCTTCCTGGTCAAACACATGGGCATGAAACCGCCGTGTATGCAGAGATGACATTTTGTCTTAGGTGTTGGTTTCTCTTCTTATTGGCATTCACGTTTCTGTGCCGTTGTCAGCAATTATTCAATTAAAGCGCACTGAAGAAATTCACTCGCAGAATTTAAGTCATTGTGCATCAAGTTAATCAGTTTCACGTGCATTACAGTGGATTTCCCCACTAATGACATGGAAATCGATGATGACCAGGAATCATCAGGCTTGTCTGTACTGAGGGATTAAAAGCTATGGAACTGCATAAAAAGCATTTCAAATGGTCTTATATCATGAAAACAATTTAAACGATTATGAATCACATGCATTGTTTCCAATCCCTGTGTAAAGAGAAGCACAGGAAGTCCTGAGTCATAATCGCTTTCCATGTGACTTGTGATGAGGTGCATCTTTATGCTAGTGAAACTGAAACTTAAATGCACAAGGATTTTAATTCCGCATAAGAATCTCATTAAGCATTCAATGAATAAGTACGGACTACGGTGAATAAGCCTAAAAAATGCGCAAGACCTACGCCGAATGCGTGAGACTGGGCATCTCTGTGTATGGCGCATGGGTTATAATAAAAAATAAATAAACAAAACTACGTCCTGACAGCTAATTGTACCCGCATGGCAGGCTAAGTATTATTTTGTATTGTTGGCTTGCTAGCTAGCGAGTTTGACTGCGTAGTTGTCATGCAAACATGGAATCTGCTTCAGTTTACCATTATTCTCACAAATTTCACTTCATGACCGTAACCGTGAGATGCGCGTCAAAAAATTGGTTACATTAATTTCAATGGAGCAAAGCCCATGGGCAGCGTGTGACACGCTTGAATTACTTTTTGCTATTGCTCAATTTCTTGAGTGTCAAGGCAATAGAAACGCATTTTTCTTTTAGGTTAGCTATTTAACTATTCGCCTTGTCATGGTTGGTGGCACACACGGAAACCTCACATGCAGTTGTCGAAACCGATATACCTACTTTTTAACCAAGTTGCAGTTTTGAGAGGAAATCCGTTATTTTCTGTGCATTTAAGTTATCAAGCCATCTACAGTTAGACAGAACCTAACTCAAGGTACACTGGTAAGAATTTAACACTACTGAAGGAGTGGAGAGACCGCTACTTCCGTTGCCAAGATGCGTACGCATCTTTTTGATGACGTCGGCTGTGAATGGGTCTATACGCTACCAATTGACATCATCCAGGCACATCACGGCAAGGTCACATGACCCCATGATCTTGGATGAGATTTGATGGGAGGATGGCTGCCAAGACCACAGAGTCAAAGTGACAGTCATCCATTGCCATTTTAAAAGACATATTTCTCAGTATCAACACCATGTGTTTATAACACCACAATACCAGAATCAAGAAAAATTAGTAAGGTATTTATTTCATCAAGTGTTTTTGGATGATTTTATTTGATTATGTCAGGGTGCAAACCATTTTGATTTGCTTAAAATCTCAAAGTCAGCCTATGACCTTCAGTACAACACTTGTGAGCCCAGGCAAACACAGTTTTTCTATAAAAATGCCCCTCCAGTTTGCAGCCAAGCTAGCTACGTAGCCAAATAATTAGATATGCTATGATCAGATTTCCAGAGCTTGCTTCGGGCCCATCAATGCATCTGGGATGAACTGTCATTCAAATCAAGTGAGTTGGCATTCCTGACTGGCAAGAAAGCATTTACAGGCCCTCTCTGTTCTAATCCGAGGAAGCTCACGTGTAGCCTAAGCTGCAATATTATAATGAGCGTGGCTGAAAATGGCATTTGCCACCAGACAGAATCTCTGTAATGGGCAAGCTCGCTATATATGATGTCAGCCACCAGGCCACGCCCAGTGCCATGGGGGTGCTGAAGGAGGCTTTGCTCCCTCAGTTGTATTTTTCAACCCACTGGTTTAAGTTTTATGTACCCTTATGGAAAATGGCAAACTATTGACCAAGAAAACAGTGCAGCTGTTTCAGATCCATGGGCAGCGCTGCTTTGTGCATTGTCAAACAGATTTAAACCTTGCGTCATGCTGTATGTGATGTGATTAAAAAAATGAAACAATTAAAACTGGTAACACCCGAGCTAGCTTGCTAAAAAGTGTCCAACTTCACTGTTGCATTAAGTAGCTCCCTTAACGTTAGCCAAAAAAGTAGGTTCGAAGATGGATATCAGAACATTGCTTTTTAAGAAATACAAAACACCTCAGCCGATGCTAGTAGCCTCAGCAGCACCAAAGGTATTGCCAGGTCTGAACTGAATCAGCTCGCCCAGATGGGCCACAACAAGCAGAGTCAGAATGGACCCACTGCCCGCCCCAGCTCCTACTGCTCCGGTCGATCTTGAGACAAAGGAGGCAGCCCAGGTCCACCTATAATGCTGTAGGTAGTTATTTTGTTGTTTTTAGCAGTCATGTCTCGATGGTTAAAATTGTTCATAAATTCTATTGTTTTGCATCTCGTAGGCCTACATTCCAAATGCTTTGAAATTGTGCGCGGAGACTCAGGTTTAAAAATGGCTTCGTCACACTTGTGAAATAAATGTATAATTTGATTTTGAAATGGTAGTGGTTGTTTTTAAGCCATTCAAATGCTTTTCCATGGTTGAATCAATTAATTTAAGCAAACATACGACCAGAACAATTTTAGGTGGTGATCAGACAATATACCCTAAATATTTCTATTTCATGTTATTAATACATGGAAAAGGTGGGGAATGGTTCGAAAAGTCAAAACGTCACTATATCGCCACCCACAGGCAGAAGTAGAAATAGGCATAACAAAATGGTTACCTAACATTTTACTAGCTCCTTCACTACTTCTAATTGCTTCCGCAGTCAATTCATCTTGGAGCTGGGCCTGCCACGCGCTGTGAAAACTTTGGTAATAAATCCCGGTCCCAGCAGGCAACTGTCCAAAGTTTCTGAACCGCTAAATATGTTCATTTTCTTTGCTGGCCATTCTGCGGAGATTTGGTTTTTTATTATCAGTTCCCCTACTTTTCCCATTGTTTTAGCGCATTCTTGGCTACGGGGGCATAAGCCTTGCATCACTTGGGGGCAACAGAATAATCCTACCATCCGCTGTGGTACTGCTTGTAGGTCCCATGATAGAGAGAATGTGACTTGTTTTCGCAGACATCAAGCTATGGGGCAGAGTGACGCGTAGAGCGAGTGTGAGGAGGTTGTCTCACCTTACCCTCCTGAACTGGAAAAGGGACAGAGGAGGGGTTGGAATGGGATTCTCGATTTGATTTGTAATGTGAATATAGGCCACTAGATGGCAGTATTTACCTTTTTTTGTTAAGCTCAGACTGGAGTCATGTTTAGACATGTCCTGGACATGTCTGGGGCAAGTCTCAGAAAATTAAAAAAAAGAGGTCTAAATGTGGGTGGGGTCTGCAAAAGAGTATATAAGGAAAAGAATTGAGACAGTAAAGTAGTAGGAGAAATTGCAAGAACATGACCAGACCTGCCATTCTGTTCAAGACCTGTGACGTTTCTTTTGTGGATTTCTTTGCCTGTGTTTGAGCATTTTCTTCATCCAGGACATCACCAAGCCACCCCACCAAAAAGGGACTGTAATTATTTCTGTTTTTTCTTATTTATCAATCTTGGTCTTTAGTTGTAGGTTGTTATTAGTCTTTGTCTTTGTTAAAAATTAAATGTGTTTTAGTTGTTAAAACTGTGTTTGTCATCCCTTGCTGTTGCTGTTGTGTTATAAATGTAATAACAAATTGGGGCCATAACAGATTGGTGACAGCCAGAGGATGATTACCTTTTAGAAGATTTTTTCAACTCTGAATCAGTCACCGAAATGTCAGGTTCTGAACAGGATGAGAATTTGGGCGCCACCCTGAACTTTGATTTGCCTTCAAATGTTTCTAATGATTATGCTGACCTCGCTGAGGTTTTTAGCAAGCAAAGGTGCCTCTACCTTTCCTCACCGCGCGTTTGATAGTGAGATTAATCTCCACCCTGCTACCACTCCCCCTTGGGGTTTGTTATACTTACTGTCAGGGCCTGAGCGTAAAGCTATGCAAGAATATATCCAGCAGGCTCCAGCAAATGGATTCATTCGACAGTCTACCTCTCCCGCAGGTGCAGGTTTTTTTTCATGGGCAAAAATGATGGCAGTTTGAGGCCCTGTATTGATTACAGGGGACTGAATTATATCATCATCAAGAACCAATATCCCCTTCCGTTAATGAACTCTGCCTTTGAGCGACTACAGGAGGCGTTGTTTTTTACAAAGTTAGACCTCCACAATGCTTATAATCTGGTTTGAATCCGGGAAGGGGACGAGTGGAAAACAGCATTGAATACGCATGATCGGTACTATGAATGTTTGGTCATGCTGTTCGAATTGGTGAACGCCCCCTCTGTATTCCAGGCGCTTGTCAATGACGTTCTTTGAGAGATGTTGGAGAAATTTGTCTTTCTCTACCTTGATCATATTCTGATTTTTTCTTCAACTCTCTTGGAGCATAGACAACACGTCAGACAAGTACATGAGGCCCTCCTTAAAGCCAAGCTATTTGTCAAGGCGGAGAAATGCACCTTTCACGCCCAGACCGTCTTGTTTCTTGGCTTTATTGTTTCTAAGGTGTTGGTGCAACAGCTTATAAAAGGCATTTAAATGGCTATCACATGTAATTATGATAAGATATTACATTGTTTATTATCATTAATATTATAACAAAGAATGATCTATACAATATACAAAAAATTTGGAATGATCATTCTTCCTTTGTGGTCTTCATTTGTTTACAGGACAATGCACAAGTAGTGTCTTCCTCTGAATTGGTAAAATAATTAAATTTTCCAGGCGATGAAAACTGATGTATAAAGGTGTTAGTTTGATGATTTCACTCAAGATGAAAAGATGACACACCATAGAAGAAATAACTCTATAGTTGCAATTTACTGAAGTGCCAACTGAAAAATTACATTGCTAAATATCTATTAGGACAGTGGTTCACAACCTAGAATTTGAATGAGGTGTTTATGTTTATTTTGCACTATTCATGTTTATAAGGGTGATTTACCCTTTCAAGGCATTTTGTGTCAGAAATAGCGTTGTGTGCCCTGTGGAGTACCATATTCATATTATGGTCTGACAATAGCTATTTTTTAATGCATTATAAAGTGCGGGAAATTGTAGCCGATGAACAGAAAGAATCAGTTGGAATCTAACTGGAGAAAGAGTGGACACATGGTCACCAAAAAAGCCATTAAGTTGTTAATGACAAATTAAAAGACCAGACAAATACAATGAGCCAAACCTGCATTGTAACATTTTGCAAATGTTTGCAATTAAGCTCAGTTTTTATCCTACATGGATCACAGCTAAATATTTCAGAAAATGTCGCCAAAGAAGGGAAGTAATCCTCTCAAATCCATCCATATATTATCTATAGTGGGCGCCATAATTACGAGCAACCCTGACTAGCAATGCACAAACAATACAAAAAAATGTATAAACAATATAATTATAGAGTAAAGGAATATACCAACATGTGTGAAATACTTTATAAATACTTCGATGAAAAAAAAAAAACCAAATCATACCAATCATTTAATACAACATAAATTTCAACAAAATCAAGGTTTCATAATAATTGGCACCTTTCATTTAGTTCTCGGTGCAACCACCTCTGGCAAGGATAACAGCATGGAGTCTTTTCCAGTAATTTTTGACAAGGTTAAGCCACATTCGGGGGGATTTTGGACCATACCTCTGAGCTGATCCTTTCAAGAGCCTTCACATTCTTGGGTTTGCGTGTTTCAACTTCGCTCTTCAACGTTGCCTACAGTTTTTAAAATGCATGGAGGTTTTGCCACTGAGATGGCCATTGCAGAACTGTGACTTTGTCACAGAACCATTTCTGTGTGGATCTTGTGGAATGCCTTGGATCATTGTCTTGTTGGAAAGTCCACCGATGACCAAGTCCCAGCCTTCTGGCAGAGGAAATAGGACTGTCAGGCAAAATATCTTGGTGGAATTCATTATGCCATTAATCTTAACCAATGCCCCTGGACCTCTTGAGTTAAAACAGCCCCCAAAACATGATTGACCCACGCTACGGCTATGAAGTGTTTCAGTGCCAAACATACAGATGCTGTATCTGACCGAAACCTGCAAGTTTGGTCTCATCTGACCAAAGCCCCTTGATCCAGTCATAATTTGAATGACCTTTGGCAAACTCCTAGCTCTTGCTTCTCTTTCCTCTGGTCAGGAAAGGCTTTCCTCTGGCAGCCCTTCCAAAGAGCCCGTGGTTGTGAAAGAGGCACCTGATGGTGCTTTTTGAAACGGGTGACCCTAAGATGCCACCAGGCCTGCAATTCCTTCATAATGCATCTTGGGGATTTTTTTTTTCTTCTCTCACCATCCTCCTCTGTATCCTGGTGGGCAAAATGCAGCTGCGTCCTCTACCCTTGAGATTTTCAACAGTTCCATATCTTTTCAACTTTTTAGTAATTACCCTGACCGTGCTTAGTGGCATATTTAATCATTTGTGAATCTTCTTGTGGAAAATTTCCAGATGACCATATGCCTCCTTTGAACTGACAGTTTTTTTTTTGTTCATGGTGTTGAATGGCTAAGGGATATTACATGTGTGCAATCTCATTTTTATACCCCAGTGAAACAGGAAGTGATGTGACGGCTCAATATAGTTCCTGAACACTTGGATAGAACTTAAATAAGTGCAATTTAACGCCTGGTATAATTTTTGTTGATGTCATTTTCAGTAAGATTTAAGGGTGCCATTAATTGTGATATTCTGATTTGGAGGAATTTGATTTCTAATTAAATCAGTGAATGACTGTTTGGTTTTATTGCAACATTAATATTGTACCGTAATTTATAATATGTTGTTGGACTTCTTCTAAAAATACATAAATTTATTCAGTCACTCAGTAACATAACCCGTTCCCGCATAATTGCTCTTAAACTGTTTGTGATCAAGTTTGCCTGATTAACAATCAAATAATTTATTAACTTAACAACCACCACAAATGCATGACAAGTGATGATGAAGAAATGCTAATGAAAAAGCGATTGCCTATTGGCTATGTTGATATAATTGATGTGATTCAACCCAGCTGTGCATCATACCTAACAACGCACTTTAGCTGTCACTGCATTCAGACTATAGAACGCATTCTCAAGGCTTATTGCTCAATGAGCCTCGCAAACTAACACTGGACTCAACCAAAACATTAAAGGACGTAACTTGGCAAAAAAAAAAAAAATGTTGTAAAATTGTGACTGCAGATTGCAGTTTCACTTGGAATGAACACCAGCATCCACAGGGGGTCCCCAGGCCCTACAATATTCTACTGAATTCTGACATTGCAAAAGCAGCTTGACGCCTGATTCATAAACAGTAGACTGCCATCCACTGGACTCATTCTGACACACCAAACACATCTTGAGATGGTTTTGTCACAGTGATCATACCATAGGCGCCAATCTTTTTTTCTGCTGGTGGATGCTCAAAATAGTCTGACAGGCTAACTCCCATGGCCAGCACTGTAAAATCACAAAGCATTATGTGCAATCTATTTGACACATTGATAACTGCATATTAAACCCCATATTGAATGTAGTGAAAATATTGCTTTGAATTGCATGAAAGTATCACAACTGCTTTGTGTGTTATCTTTAAGTACAACAATGAGTACTCTTCCTACATGATCGTATGTCCTTGTGGATGGCATATGAGGATGTCAGGTTGGCAGGACAAATTAACACGAGGAATTGAACTCCTAATACTTTTAAATCTAAATTACTTTCCTCCCTACCACTAAGAAAAATATGTTCACACACTCGTGTTGATGGCCCTTTCACAATTTATTGCACCAAATTGTGAGGCAGCCTACATTTGATTATTTAAGATTCTGCCATGACGTAAACGTGCAGAGATGTCATGTGTGTACACGCACACACACAAGCACGCACACACATACATCTGCATATATACACACATAATTGTGTAAGGCAGTAGTTTGAGCACAGAGCCATGCCAAACTAGAATTAGGAAAAGGAAATCATGCTGCTCAAAGAGCCTCAACCAGGGCTGTGTCGATACCTATATGATAACACTAAATCTATAATAGAAGTATAGCTCCCACAACCTTAAGATATAACCCATTTTGAAACACTGTAATAATTAAACGATGTGTTGAACTTTATTTAATTAAAACCCCTTCACGGAGACATAGACGCCAGCGTCCATTAATTTTGAAATTAAATTCCTAAATCATTCAGTAATTGAATTTCCAAATGTCTTGCTTCACTGGTATAATTTCCCACAATCTCTGTGGCACAAATACTGTGTTATAAAACCTAAATAGGCTCATGCATCACAGGAAAAAATAGGCATTATTTGTATTCTGTGCCAAGGGATTAAGCCATCTCTAACACTCAGTTGATGTTTGGGGATACTCCATGATCTCAGGCCTCCCAAACAGCCCTAATGTCCACAAAGTCCTTTGTCTGCTGGACCAGCCAAGCAGCTTCTGCCTTTTTTCAGCTAAAAGAGCATTTTATCAACCCACCCCAGGGCCTAAAATTGGGCGCATGTTTGCTGGTTTCGCACATGCTTTAATCAATTCCTGCAAATCTGAAATTTTACTAAGGGACAATCCCGCAGCGCTGATTTGTAGCATCAAGTGCGCAATGAAACTCGCTTGTCTTCCTCCTCGCTTTCATGGCCTAATCATCTGAATGCCTCACCACTTTTTGGTGGAGGGTCCCATCTATATAATTTGCAGTTGCGTCAGCATTGTTGCTGAGTCGTCAAGGTTCTGTCCCTGCTAAACCTTCCAGTCAGTTTGTGTTTTTGAGTATTGAGCCAAGTGTTCTTCCTCTGTCGCTTGCTTTTAAATAGTGTAAAGGAAATATAATTACTCTTCTGAGTTTATGCATTTGAACAAAATCTCAAGCCTTAATTGGTCTCCAAGATTCAGACCGCTTTCCTGGTAATGTCCTCTTCCTGCCTGTTTCTCTGCTGTAGCAACTTAATTAGGACACCTCCTAAGCCTTCTTCCATCTCCAGGATTTGGGACGGCATTCCTGTCAAACCCTTCAGTCCTGTTGGCAAGCTATCCTGCTTCTGCAAGGGGGATTGTCTGTCTGGCTTCTGCCCTGGGATGGCCACTGGCCAGGGTGCAGATATGCCCCTACGCTCTCCACTCATTACCAACTTGGCTGGACTGCACCTCTTCAGCTTTACGCTGTGGCTTTCCCCTTCTTCAATTACCGTATTCCAGTTAATAAATACTCCCTTGTGAACTACAGCCTAAATCTATGTTGGCTTCCTTGTCTGTATCATAACAGGTTCATAAATGTTATGCTGAAAAAAATTCCATCTGTTATGATCAACACATCTTTCAATCAGATATATTGACTCAAAATGTGCTCCACCAAAAGGTTGCGTAGGCGGTTAAAGGATCGTGTGTTGGAAAGATATGCATATTCTTCCCAATTTCAAAAAGAGATTTGCGATGACTTATGACAGAACATTTATATATCTAAATGTAAAATCTGTTCAGGGAATGGATGATTATTGGTTGAAAAAAACACTGAAAAAGCCTTTCCTCCGTCCATCTTGATCTGGTAATGTTCGATGGAATTATATGCTGCAGAAAATTCAAAACTAAAATGTAAATTCATGTTGGTATCAGAATTTCTGTGAACTCCTGTTTACATTTTAATGTCCCAGGGCATTAATTATACTCAGCAACAAAAGTTTCTGTGACACCAATATTGTTAATTATTTTTCATAACGCAATTATGAAATTGTCATACATGGTGATATCAGACTGAAACAGTACACGTAAACACAACATTGAAATGGAAATCATGAAAATGCGAGAAAATGACTTTGCACGTGAAAATGTGCGTAAATCATGCTTGTGGATGGCAATAAAAGAGGAGAATTTTTGGAATGTTCACATTGTGCCTGATGAACGACGGAAGCATCACTTATCGAAAACACAGCCATTTCGGATCGGGAACTCTACCCTCTAAATGCCAAGACTGTCTGAAAATGATCGGTGGAGGGCCATTGGGATGATTGAATCCGGAACCTCGCAGAGGAAAGTTGCTCATCGCCTGAATGTCCACCGAAACACCATTTGGAACTTATGGCAGCGTCATCAGCAGACAAGACATGTCAGAGACCGTCCTCGCAGCGGCCGTCCACGAGTAACCACTCCCAGACAGGACAACTAGATTCGAACAACCCATCTCCGAAATCGATTCCAACCTGCAACCATAACTGCAAGAACGATACCTGGTTTGAGGCGACTGTCTGCACAGACAATCCGTCGCCGTCTCCGTCATTTTGGCATTGTCCCACGTCGGCCAGCAAGACGTCCAATACTCACAGTACAACACCGACGACTGCGTCTACAGTGGGCACAACAACATCGACGGTGGATCCAACGTCAGTGGGATCTTGTACTCTTCACTGATGAATCAAGATTCATGCTTAACCGATGTGATGGTCGTTTACGTGTATACCGTCCACGTGGAGAACGTTATGCCAACAACTGTGTTCAGGAATTTGATCGTTTTGGAGGTGGTAGTGTCATGATTTGGGGAGGGATCACGGCTAGAAACAGAACAGATTTGCTTGTTATTGATGGAAATCTGACAGGTCAAAGATATCGCGATGAAGTGCTACGGCCATTGGTGGTACCGTTTTTGATGCAACATGGTCCCGGAATAACGCTGCAACATGATAACGCCAGACCACACGTTGCAAGGATTGTACAGCAGTATCTGATGCAACAACATGTCAATGTCCTGCCATGGCCAGCCAGATCCCCAGACATGTCCCCAATCGAGCATCTTTGGGACGAGATGGATCGACGTTTGCGGCGGTTGGATAACCCGCCAGCTACATTCCAGGAATTGCGACAACGTCTACGTCAGATTTGGAATGACATCCCACAGCAATTTCTGGCACATCTGATTCGGTCCATGCGCCGGAGATGCGTTGCTTGCATCATGGCACGAGGAAGTCACACCCGGTATTGAAGTGTGAAGGTCACAATTGGTTAGACGTCAGACAAGTGCTTCATGACGCATGAAAATGACATTTTTCGTTTTGAGAGACGTTGGCACTGAAAAGTCAGTGTTTCTCCTGTTAAATAAACATATTGATTGCATTGAGATCTTTGCGTGTCATTTATAACATACACATAAATGGTGTCACAGAAACTTTTGTTGCTGAGTATATTTTCATGCAAAGACCTGACAAGGGTAGCAAAGTTTTGAGTTTGTCAAAAATTATCACAAAAAAATGAAGAATTTAAACATGTCTAAAACTGCTCTACCTATAGAGTTCTCTTTTTTAAGAGAGGCGTTTTTTGTTACTTGACTCATCAAATGCATGAATTTCTGACAGCTTGATACTGGCAGTCAGTTTATAACTGCTGACCGAGCACAAAATTTTCCAGATTGTGCTGGTTTGCATACCAATTGCCAGTTGGTTTGACTCTGTTGATGGAACAGCCTGACCACCATAACGTCAATTAAATATTTACGGCCTTTCTATGAGAATTTAATTTGTAGTTTTCACTTTCACTTCCCCTCCCCGCTTATTAAAGCAATTCAAACTCAGATCTGCATCATCACCTTCTGTGAAACTCTCAACCCCTGGACCCTGAACAAATGTAGCACTTTGTATATCAAATGTACAGAACTTGATTAATTTTCATTTAACATGCATTATTCATAAGGCAGGGCATGTCAGGCAATGTTTTTTCTGCTTTTGATCACTTTGATTTTCAATGAATGATGAATGCACTGCCTGTTGTGTGGGGAACAGTTTCGCCTGTCATGCTGCACGTAGTATCATCCGGATATTCACACCTTTATTCATTCAACAAAAATTATGTGATGGCTTTCTCTTTGGCTGTCGTGGTGCTTTTATCCTCAACCTGTTCAGAGGTTCAGAAGGCTTCCTTTGCTTTGGCTGCATGTGCTGTACCTTCTCGATTTAAAATCTCTAGCATAAACTCATTGGACCCCATTTGTCAAAGTGATGAAGGATCAAAATTATCGATCACTTATTTCAATGACAGGATTGGGATTTGTCAATTATGTTTGGCAGCTTGGCTAGATCAAATATTTGATTGGTGAGGCCATAGATTTGAATGTAACATGGGGTGCTTGATTCAGCAGTAAACATTGATTCTTGTCTGAGTAAAAACACCAATTCCTATGAAGTTGGTACGTTGTGTAAAATGTGAATAAAAGCAGAATTCAATGATTTGCAAATCCTTTTTCAAACTATATTCAAATTAGTACACTACAAAGACAAGATATGTTCAAACTGATAAACTTTATTGTTTTTTTGGAAATATTCACTCATTTTGAATTTGATGGCTGCAGTGTGTTCCAAAAAAGCTTGGACAGGGGCAACAAAAGACTGGGAAATTTGAGGAATGCTCAAAAACACACCTGTTTAGAGTATTCCACAGGTGAACAGGTTAATTGGAAACAACAGAGTGTCATGATTAGGTATAAAGGAGCATCCTCAAAAGGCTCAGGCCCGGGCCACACTGCCTGCTGCTGCGTTGCGTCTTCCGCAGGTCGCATGCGTCTTTTCGTTTCGGTTCCCATGTTATTCAATGAGAGCGGCCACACTGCATGCCGAAGCTGCGCGTCTCACGCATGCAGAAGATGTACTGCTCGCATGCGAAAACTATAGATTCGGACTCTTGCCGAATTTTTCCACAAGACGCATGCGGAAAAAGGCAAACCAGTGCTAAAAACGACTGTCAGAAACAGTCATATCGCCATAAATACATGAATTTCGATTAACTGCCGAGGATGTGTGTCTGTTTGCAAGCATGAAGCAGACAATCAAAAGATGTAACAACACTTCCGGCATGTTTATCATATTAAAAGCCCGTTTGTACGAACATAATCCCTTCCGCTCGATTCAGCAATGCTTCGTGAAATATTGAAACATGTAGTGGGAAATTTGCGACTTTCATCGAGGGCTGCTGTCATTAAAGGGTATATAGCCTATGGAAAAGTATTTCGTCATTCTCAACTTATTTTTAAAAACTTTAATACGACGTTGCTCGTTTTATTTCGGATTTTTGGACTTTGTGGGAATATTCCATTAATTGCGGTGCCAAGCCAATGAACATAGCTTATTATGTTGATGAAGAAAGTATCAGAGCAGTACTTTTCCGTGTCTTTCACTGGCGATGACACCCCCGCGATCGATGAACCTACATAGAACTCCCCACTTGTATCAGAAAGTTCAGGTGATTGTTTCCACTTGTAAAGAGAGAAAAAAACTAAGCTGGATACAGCATGGACCTAAAAAACATCCTTTGCATATAATGGCCAGACGAACGTACAGAACACCAGCCAGTTTTTTTAATTTTCTGAACTGTTCCTTTCACGGTCGTTCAGCGCCTAGCCTTTACAAATTGTTTTCATCCTCGATTAATGTATATTAGATAGCCTTTGAAAGCACACTCCACATCCCGATCCCTCCCCCTACCCCGAAAGTAGAGAGCAAGACCAATTTAAACGGGTTTGCTGTGTGTTGTAATATGATAGTGTAATTAGATTATTTGTATGATACGCTCAAGCATGCTTCCCCCACTGTCAATACAAAATATAAATCACGTGTAGTAGGCTATAATGACGCGAGACGAAATAATATATTATTTTATAGTGATTTCTTGGGCAAAGTCGTGCAGAACAAGAGTTGGAAGGAGGAGCCCGCGGCAGACCAGACGAAGCAGACACGCAGGCAGTGTGACCGAGACGCATGCGACCAGCGGCTGCAGTGCTACGCTTGCAGAAGACGCAACGCAGCTGCAGGCAGTGTGGTCCGGGCCTCAGTCATCCACAGTCAAAGATGGGGCGAGGTTCACCACCTTATAAACAACTGTATGAGCAAATAGTCCAACAGTTCAAGAACAATGTTTCTCAATGTGCAATTGCAAGGAATTTAGGGATTTCATCATCTACAATCCATACTATCATCAAAAGATTCAGAGAATCTGGAGAAATCCCTACAGGTGACCAGCAAGGCCGAAAACCAACATTGAATGACCAAGATCGTCGGTCCTTCACTCGGCACTGCATTAAAAACCGACATCATTCTGTGAAGGATCATACCATGTGGGCTCAGGAACACTTTGGAAAACTACTCTCAGTTAAGGTAGTTCCTCGCTACATCTACAATTGCAAGTTACAACTCTGCCATGCAAAGCGAAAGTCATACATGAACAACACCCAAAAACGCCGCCAGTTTCTCTGGGCCCGAGCTCATCTGAGATGTTCTGACACAAAGTGGAAATTGTTTTTGGAACAAACACAAATTGTTTTTGGAAAACATGGACATCGTGTTCTCCGGGCTAGAGGAGAACCATCCAAGAGGAAAAGGACCATCCAGATTGTTATCAGCGCAAAGTTCAGAAGCCAGAATCTGTGATGCTATGGGGATGTGTTCGTGCCCATGGCATGGGTAACTTGCACATCTGTGAAGGCACCATTAATGCTCAAAGGTACATACAGGTTTTGGAGCAACATATGCTGCCATCCAAGCAACGTCTTTTTCAGGGACATCCCTGCTTATTTCAGCAAGACAGTGCCAAGCCTCTTTCTGCATGTGTTACAACAGCATGGCTTTGTAGTAAAAGAGTGCCTGCCTGCAGTCTCCCATTGAAAATGTGCGGTGCGTTATGAAGTCCAAAATACGATAACGGAGACCCTGGACTGTTGAACAACTGAAGTCATACATCTAACAAGAATGGGAAAGAATTCCTCATACAAAGCTTCAACAATTGGTGTCCTCAGTTCCCAAATGCATATTGAGTATTGTTAAAAGGAAAGGTGATGTAACACAGAGGTAAACATGTTTCTTGTCCCAGCTTTTGTGGAATGTGCTGCAGGCATCAAATTCAAAATGAGTGAATATTTCCAAAAATCAATAAAATTAACATTTTAAACATGAAATATCTGGTCTTTGGAGCATACCCAGTTGAATATAGGTTGTAAAGGATATGTAAATCACTGTATTCTGTTTTTATTTTCGTTTTACACAACGTCCCAACTTCATTGGAATTGGAGTTTGTATTTGGGACCACATTTGTCGAAGAAATTATAACCAGATGTTTTGGCTTTTCCTTACCTTTCTGTACAAAATTTCTGCATTACTGTTTGACAGTGAGCGAAATTGATGTTGCTGGACTTCATGTCACAACATTGGACCGGCAACCCATTAGAACAGTACTTTATGAGGATAACCACTGCTTAAACTATACAGTATTACACCACGATACCTTTAATAAATTATTTGTATGCACACTTACAGTAATTCAGGCAATTTTGATTGCAATGAAAGACTGGCTTTGAAATATAATTATTTCTTTGAAGGTTTGTCTACCTTCGATCTTTGCAAAGGAAAGATTTAGGGATGTTTTGTTAAATGGAACTTTCATGAGGGCATATTAAAGTGTTTCACACCTGTGGGCAATAGCAACATAAATTCTCCAATCCAATTTCCTTTTCTGTCCACAAAGCATTACCAAGTATAGCCCATTGACCCCAATAAAAGACCTCATTAACTTGTTTGGTCAAATTATGTACACAAGTCATTTTCCCATAAATATCTTCTTTGCCCTCCTGACCCCAAAACAGTGTGTTTTCTGACTGAGGGAGGAAGACAACTTTTTTTATGCCCAAGGCTGAATCATAATTTTTGAGGTAGCGAGGGCCAGAAATCAAGGTTTTGTACTGTCCAGGCGTCGCATACCTCAGTGTTTGCATTCAAAAAGAGACTGACGCCTTGAATCTATATGCTGTCACTCTATATACTTCTCACCATTTCATGTCATTTAGAAGTCAGCATTCACTGAAATCAGTAAAGGTGCCTCATTGAATTTTTAATCTTCATGATTTATGTATTATTGTAAATCACCATGTAGATTCACTTAATCTACATGAATGATTGTTGGCAAATGATGCATTTACAACCACATTTCCAAAAAGGTTGGAGCACTGTCTATAATGAAAGTACATTTGTAATAACAGAATTCAATGATTTGCAAATTTTTGCTGAAAATAGAACAAAGAAAACATATCAGATTTTGAAAATTTTATGTTATGTTACATCGAGAAATTTTATTGTTATAAAAAAAATGTATGCTCATTTTCAATTTGATTCCAGCAAAATGTTTTAAAAAAAATTGGAACAGGGGCACATTTACCTCTGTGTTGCATCATCTCTTCTTTTCAGGGCACTCTGTGAGGGTCATTCTATGCCAATTCAACCGGAATGAGAAAATTCTCCCAGGTCACCATCTGAAAAGATTTTTTTGAAAAAATCATAGATGTCATACCACCTGAGAGATGAATGTGTGCTAAAATTTATATCAATATAAGCAATCGTTTGAGAGATACAGCTACCAACATATTTGTTATCTTTTCGTTTTTTGAAAATTTGACTATCGTCCATGTTCAAAGGAGCATAATTATGCAGGATTCTGTTAAAGCTACAGAGTTGAGATTTTTTTTATACAAGGGCAACTTTTGCTGAATTTTCCATTTCTGCCATGAAAATGGGCCTATCCTTTAACCCTTAATGTCCAGAGAGCTCCAAAACAGAAAAAAAAAGACATTTCCGAAATTGTTTTCAAACTTTGCAGCCCTGCTGCAGGAGAGTGACTTACAATTCAGAGCTGAAATCATTTCTATAGTTTTGCCTAATATATTTTAACACTTCCATGCTGTTAAAGCATGTAAATAATACCTCGCCCATACTGTGCATTCAAAATAACATACTTTTTCAGTTTTTTTTGAAAAAGGCCTTTATTCAATCTATCAAAACCACAGGATCTCAGCTAATGACAGTCTTGAGATTTTTACAATATGTTCTTATACATGTGAAGATTATTTGTTGCAAAGTTCACTTTAAGTATCAAACTGGCTTTATTTTTGAAAATGCAACAAACTTTTGCCAGTTCTAAGGAAAAACAAATGTAGAAAATATACAAAAATATGCATAATGTTGTAACATTCGTACATTTGCAGAAAATTAATTGATTTTTGTAAATCTGTCTTCTCAGTTTGCATTATAAATATACAGTAAAGAGTAAGGTCTATCATGCTGGTAACATAAATTTATATCGTTATCATTAAATTAGTAAATCTCTTTCAAGATCACTTACAGTACAGTGCCCTGATTTCTAATGTTTTTTGCATATTTGTCACATATAAATGTTTTTAATTTTAACATTAGACAGAAATTACCCAAGTAAATAGAAAATGCAGTTTTTAAATGATGATTTCATTTCTTGAGGGGAAGAAAGCTATCCAAACCTATCTGGCCCTATGTGAAAAAGTAATCCCCCCCCCCCCTCTTTTGCAATCATGAATTAACTGTGATTAACCACATTTGTTGAGTTCAACTTCACTAGCCACACCCAGGTCTAATAACTGCCAGACCAGTTGAATCAAGAATTCACTTAAATAGAACCTGTCTGACAAAGTGTAGAAGGCTAAAAGCTCTCAAAGCGCAACACATCATGCCGCAATCTAAAGAAATTCAAGAACAGATAAGAAACAAAGCCACTGACATCGATCAGTCTGGAAAGGGTTACAAAGCCATTTCTAAGGCTTTGGGACTACAGCAAACCATGGTGAGAGTCATTATCCACAAATGGAGAAAACTTGGAACAGTGCTGAACCGTCCCAGGTGTGGCCAGCCTTCCAAAATCACTCAAAGAGGGTGTTGAAAACTCATCCAGGAGGTCACAAAAGAACCCAGAACAACATTTAAAGAACTGCAGGCCTCACTTGTCTCAGGTAAAGTCAGTGTTCATGATTCAACAATAAGACAGAGACTGGGCAAAAATGGCATCCATGGGAGAGTTCAAAGGCAAACACCACTGCTGACTGAAAAGAACACAAAGGCTCGAGTCACATTAGCCAAAAAACATCTTGTTGATCCTCAAGACTTGGGAAATTTTTTCTGTGCACTGACGAGACATAAGTTGAACTTTTTGGAAGGTGTGCATCCTGTTACATCTGGCTTGAAACTAGCACAGCATTTCATAAAAAAACATCATACCAACAGTCAAACATGACGGTATTGTGATGGTTTGTCCTGCTGTAATTGATGGAACCATGAATTCTGCTCTCTTCCAGAAAATCCTGAAGGAAAATGTCCGACAATCAGTTTGTGACCTCAAGCTCAAGCACAGTTGGGTTATACAGCAGGACAATGATCCAAAAACACCTCTAAATGCCTTAAAAAAACTAAATGATGGTTTTGGAGTGGTCTAGTCAAAGTCAGGACTTAAATCTGATTGAAATGCTGTGGCATGACATTAAACAGGCTGTTTATACTAGAAAACCCTTCAATGTGGCTGAATTAAAACAATTCTGCAAGGAAGAGTGGGCCAAAATTCCTCCACACCGCTGTGAAAGACTCATAACCAATTATCGCAAACGTTTTTGTTGCAGAGGGTGGCACAACCAGTTATTAGGTTTAGAGGGGCAATTATGTTTTCACATAGGGCCAGGTGGGTTTGGATAGCTTTTTCCTGCAATAAACGAAATAATCAAAAACTACATTTTTCTATTTACTTGGTTTATCTTTGTCCAATATTAAAATTTGTTTGATGATCTGAAACATTTAAGTGTGACAAATAGACAAAAACATAAGAAATCAGGAAGGGGGCAAATACTTTTCACGGCACTACACATTTTATATACTCAGCGCCATTAAAAACACTCAGGTGAGGTATGGCTATATTTGCGGTAAATTGAAGAATCGATTGATTTTAATAGCTTTTTCAGTGAGGCACGGGAGGAAATAAAGAAAAGCGCGTGGTATTGTAATCCTGACGCACACTACATGCACGCACCAAGCACTTCAGTAATAACAAACATTGACCTGATGTGTACACAGACAATTGACTTGTTCTTTTTGGTGTGGTCAATAGCCTACATAAAGCCAACAAAAAATGCTATGGCATCAAGAAAATGGAACTGCTTGTGACACAGGAGAGAGAAAAAGAGCCTTTGGCATGTTACCGGCAGATCTCAGCTGTTGAGAGGTGGTGCGTCATTTGCACCGTCACTGTTCAAAAATCAATCGGCTGTCTTATCTGGGAATGGAACACAGGCACTGTCACTGACCGACCCCACTTAGGGCAGCCACGAGTGACGATGGCAGCTCAAGAGCGCTACATTTGGTTACAGCCTATACGTGAAAGATTCCGGACAGCAACCAAAACTGATCAAATCAATCGATTCTTCAATTTACAATATACTCAAGTGCATGATGCAAATGGTGCCAGCAAGTGCAGAAGCATTGGAAAGATATGCTACAATATGCGGTTGAAGAATCTTTGATTGTAATCCCGTCATGCCGTATCCTCTCGTGTTTTGATATACCTCAGTGCTCAAATAACATAAATCAATTTTCTTTAATCAAGTTTCTGCACTCGTACAACAACTACCGCATTCCTCCAATATAAGCAAAGTGTTATTTTTACTTTGCAGTGTGAGGAGGCAGCTGGCAAAGTGTTCTTACCTCTCCCTGGTGAGGCAGATGTTGGATGATAATGCGGTTAGTGCTAGTCTGAGCTGACATCTCATGTTTCACAGGGAGTCGAGGCAGATGGTGTCCTTGACTCCAGCTAAAATAGGATAGGTTATTGAATGCAATAGGTTGTTACAATTCATAATGGTAAATTGCTTTTGCCTGCACACCAGCCTACCTGACAGCATAGCGGCTAACACTCCCTAATAATCCATTGTCTCTTTTAAGGTAACCTCATTTCTTTGATAAAGACAATGGAGCTGTGACAAAGGGATTTCTGGGCAGTTCTCTTTTTGTGAAATCTTTCTTTGGATGGTCTTCTCCTCTACAGATAACTGATGAAATGGACAGTGTTTACTAGGTTCCAATAACTGCTGTTTTCATTGTAGCTACACAAATATGCTGAGAAAATTCTTTTACGTAGTGTGCATTATGGATAGTTGGTGCCGTTGCTGCTCTCAGCAGTGGAATGGTGCAGGGTCAGATTGGATTAAGGATGTGTGGGAACTGAACTGGGATGAAAAGCTTGCACGTTAGGCGGGGATATCAGTTGCATTTTTTTGGTCAATATACTTACAGTATGCAATTTTTTTTATTGAAATAAATGTTTGTTTGTTTATTTATTTATTTTTGATTGGCACAATATTCTTGAATAACCTGAATAAAACTGATCAGCCACAGAACCAGGTTGATCTGTGCTATGTTGAATTGTATTGGGTTCATTTTTCCTGTGTGGTGAGTGATCTGTAATCTGTCGTACATTGCTTTAGCAGAGGGATTCATTGGATACCTTTAATGGAGATATTGAGGAATTGTTAATAATCATTGATAGAATACACCATTACTCAGTTTCAATGGGTGTCATAAAAAAGAAATCATAGCATGTGTTTTGACAACATGAAATGGTGGCAGTAACTCTAAGTTGGGGGAAAAAAATGTTCATATTTTTTGCAGTTTTCAGCCTGGCTGTCGGCTCTGCCATTTTGTATTCTACATGATTTATGTCTTAATTCCCTGTCATTGGACAGGAATGGTTCATAAATCCCATCTCTCATCCCTCCAATACACCCCCCCCCCTTCCTCCACTGTCATACCCCCTCAGTAAATATAGAACTAATAGATGGCTGCTTGTCACTTCTTGGCCAGTGTCAGATCCTAAGTTTGCATAGAAAATACAGACAGATGCTTCATACTGCATGTGAAGTGCCAGACATTACCAATTAGACTGCCATTCATCATTTGCTGTTGAGAGATAAATCTGTTCTCCACATACCTCAGCCCACCTTATAATTTTGCATGAACTTCTCTATTATGCAAGGGACTTTAGGAGTAATTAAGGGATAATGGAGCTCCGTCAATATTAACAAATGATTTGGGTTTGCTTGTGGAGTAAAATTCTTCAGTTGATTCTCCAGATGAACCAATGTTATCAGCAGTGATAAGTCCACATAAAAAAGATAGCTTCCTTTAAATTTCAATTTTCAGGGGTGGATTGGAGGATTTTTGAGAGGTTTATTTTTTCTTTTAGTGTAATGAGAGTTTGTGATCAAAATCACGCAACAAACCTAAATCACACGTGTACTGCAAACCAAGATAGCATGGCAAAAAAATTGTGTAAGCCAATTGTGTGGACAGTACTTAAAGGAGATAAGGTAAAAATTTTTAAAAGTTATTATTTTTACCATGTTTTTAATCCCTTTACGCAGAAGCTAAATCTGGCTATTTAAGTGTTACCCAATTTAGGACTTTATAATTCAAGATTTGAGCTTCATACAGAGGGGGCATGTGGCTCAACTGAGACAAAATACTTGCAGCATTTAGTAATCCATAATATTTCAATTTACATGATTTTGGTGTAGAAAAGGGACTGCAAACATAAAAACATTTTCATGAAAATTCAGCAATGAAACTGAAAAAAAAACTGAATTGAATAATGACTGGGAGTTAAAACAATACATTTCTGGGATCATAAACTCCTTGACCACAAGTGCACTTCATCTTAGCATGAAATTCAAAATGATCTACTCTCTAAGAGCCAAATAAGTCAGCTCTTCGCGTGGCTCTCCAAACTCTCAAGGCCCTCAAAAAGGCGCATCGCGAAATGAGAAAGTAATCATATTTTTACACCAATCAACCTTTGATAGATAAAATTTGATATGATTTAATTATATTCTGGAGGAATTTAGCATGAGTTTATCAATGTAGGTGCGGCTGGACATCAATGGTTACCAATAACCTTTTCTCCTGATAAAGTTCAGAATTTTGTCCAATTTTTTTCAGAGCCCCACAAGCCAGCACACATAACCTTACTCGATAAAGGGACTGCTTATTTAAAATCAGAACATTCACCCTGCCATGAAAAGCTAGCAGTTCCCACATCTAAGCCTGCAAGCTTATATGAACACTTTCCACACCTTATAAGGAACAAGTATAACTCACTTACACAGTAATATCTAAAATATACCTTAATGTCAGAACAGACATTCCACTCTCAGGTAAAAGCAGGCAACACGCTACCCTTGATAGAACAGGGTGGTGCAACTAAGGCAGGAGTGGGTCGACAAGACGTGCTTGAGCAGCTTGCATTTTAAACGAGCCAAGACCTTGGCATTTGATTTCTTTGAATACAGTATAAATTCTAAAACAAAAAGCCACATTGAGCAAAATGCCACCTCATGCAGTATTATTAGTGGAGGCTAATGATTACTCTGACTAACCAATGTGGCAAACAAGTTCGGTGATCATCATGGCAATGGGAAACCGAGAATAAGAAACAGCTAGCCATAAGTTTAAAAAATATATAATTGAACTTACTCTTGTCTTGAAGAAAAGCTTTTCTTCATTGAATCCCTCCTCCAGAGACACAGATCTAGTTGAAGGAACCCTCCAATCCCGTTTCATTCAGAATAATTTGCATTGACCATTTCCAGAACTAATTTAAATTCAGTGATTGTAACTGAGCACTTCAGTCTGGTTTTGGAAATCTTTCTGTCTTTGAAAATCGCATCATTTTCAGCAGCACAACCATGTGCAATGTTAAGAGAATACGACCTAATCTGCTGTTCCACAAAGGATTGAATACTTTTCTGATGGTGCAATCAATGTCTTTCTGTTACTGTGGAAAGTTTATAGCCTCTGGAATTGAATAAGAAATGTGTCAATCAATTGATAATCATTGGGGAAGTTCCCTGTGGGCATGAACTATTATGGTGCCTTACGCAGATGAGCCTGTGCAAACGGTAGAATGACTGGCTATCAATGACAGTCCCTGAGAGGATGTAAGTCAGCGCTGAATTCATCGATTCAGGAATCGACACGTAAATCCACAGTAGGGAATTATGTGTTTTTAATATACTGAGTCAAAAAAGAAACTTCAAACTCATAAATTTGTAAATATTGAACTTGAAACTTTTAATAAAAGAGTTTTTATTATCACTAGGGGTAAATGCGTTGTGAAAAACATTATGACACACATCAACTCCAAAGTGCACAGGTACATAGCACGTGCGAGCATACTTTCAGCTAAGACCATGTTTTCTCATGTTTCTAGTCACGTGACCATATGAGAGATGTGCAACTGAGCTCACGTTAGCACGTTAGAGTGACATCTCGGAAAAACAAGTTTCAACAGTTAATTATTCGTTGATTTTCAATGCCGTGGCGGTCAAACATTCAGCGTGAACGTGCCATTGGCATGCTGAATACGGAAACGTCCATTACTGAAGTTGCAAGGGTTATGGGATGCTGTCTATGGACTATCCATGATCTTCGGACACGTCTCCAACAAACTGGTACTACAGCTGACCGACCTCGTTCTTGAAGCCCTCGTGTGACGTCAAAAGCAGAAGACCGACAAATTGTCTTACGTCATTAGCATAATTGATTTGTCACTGCAACGTCCACAAGGAATGAATTGTTTAGAGGTTGTGTGACTGCCCAAACCATACGTAATCGCCTGCGTACTGCTCTTATTCAAGTTGTAACTTACCATTTTTACTCTTGGACATTTCCGTTGCAGTTCCGCTGGAACTGGTTACATCATGGACATAATTTTTATGATACACCATCTTTAATGAGTAGAGAATTAAATAAAATCATTATTTAAAACCTCATCTCTTGTATGTTCAACTTATCGACCTCCAAACGAGTGTGAAGTTTTTATTTTGGCTGAGTATATGTGATGACTATAATTAATAGCAGAATGACAGTATTAATACCATGGCAATTTGCTTCAGAAAACTGATTTTCTTAACTACTTCCTTGGATTACCATTGGCTCACTATGGGTGAAGTGGTTGCTTCTTAGGACAACAATTTTTTTCTGTTTCAAGTGATTTTTTAAATTGCTGGATAGATACTATGGGCAAGTATATTGAGCAGTTTGCACATCAGGCTTAACCGAGGAGTTTAATTCATGCAGCTACTGGAAAACAGGGATGGAACTTATTTCATCCATATTTTAGACCATGCTCGCGCTTGGCTCGCAAGTGAATATTCAATAAATGCGTAGTGTAACTGAGTGCATAAATAGAGTGGCTCCATGTCCACTGCCGTCTAAATCTGCATAGAGGGAACACAAGATCATTATGCTGGTTTACACAATATTTTGGTGTAATCACTTTCCACAAGACAACTGAGGGCACTGTGCTATCTGGTCTTACAGTTCACATGTATTGACACCAAGAATCAAATCTGCCTAACACTTAAGTATTACAGTGATTGAAAGCCGAACAGATTGTCTAGTGTGTGGACATGGATTCTCAGCATTTTTTTTACTATCTTTTTGGCACGATTAACACATTTTTTTCAAAATTTAAAAAAAAAGGAGGGAGGGCTTTTCTGGGGTAGGTGGTGATGCTTTCCTACTTTTTTATTTGTTTTTTTTTATTTCTTTAGGCCAATGGTAAACAATAATGTCCAGCCAAAGAGCTGGGAAATATACTTCCTGAGTTACCAAAAAGTCTTACCACTGGGTCAGGAGATCAAGTTAATATAACTGACATTACGAAGCACCTACAGTTGATGTCTTTCTGACAATTTGAGATAAATCAAATCTTACTGAAAGAAGAAAGCAAAAAACTTCTATAGCAAGCTCCTATATAGCCAGCAAAGTGCATAATATCCACTGAATTTTGGGTAGGTACACCCAAGAACTCAGTTAACACCTTAATTTACTAATTGACTCCCAACGTTAAAATAGTTATGTCGCTAAACAATTTTTGATTTTTTTTTTTTTTTTTTGGTTTTATACAGGGAGATTCTTTTTGCGTCTATTTTCCCCTAATATATATTCAGAACACTGTCTGGGGTTATTAGTGTTAGTGACCGTAACAGTGCATGAGATCAGCCGCTGAGTTTCCCCTTAGATATGTTAGCACAATGTACACATTGATGGCATTCTCAAAAGTGACAGCACCATAAAAAATGGTTTGTTTGAAGTTAAAAATCAAATCACTCTTCTGACCTTCATTACATTACTATAATATAAAGTTGCAAAGCAGGATTTCATTGGCGAGAAGTGTGATGTTTAATATATTTTAAACTCCATATCAAAGGTAGATCTAGAAAAGTAGAAACTAGCTATTTCATATGATGCAGTACTGATTAATTTACATTCTGAGCTTGTTCATTTGAATTATGTGAATATTGCACTGACTATCATTCCCAGAATCCATTGCTGCACACCACACATCAGGCACTAATTGTAAAACCATTACTTCCAAATCATTGCTTTCTGAGGCTTTGAACTCTGTGGATGGCTAGCTTTATAATTAAACCCTGAGAGGGTTAAGATGATCCTTCGCAAGGAATCTAGTGTGAATTATGTCCGTAATTTTCACAGACAACCGAAACCTCTGAAAAAAACCTCTGGCTTGGCTGATCAAATTATGTTTTTTTTTTTCTTTCCAAGGTGCATAGAGTGCTGTGGGCCAGATTTTCCCATTTGCTCTTGGTGGTGTGTACTTTTATCATCGCTGTAATGCTGCTCATTCGGTAATGAGTCTCCAGCTACATTCAAAATGTCAGGACTTAAAGCTCAGAAAGCAACAACAAAATCAGTCAATTGGAGTTTGTTTTATGTAGCAAAGTAAACAAAAGCCTTGATCAGTGAAAAAAGCTGAGGTGTTAATTATACTGACACTCCTTTAGGCAGGCATCTCCGCAGGTTAATGTTTTCAGTGGGAAAGCACTTTGTAACTTTAGCTCTCCCCTCCATTAATGATGCAACTATCTTATCCAATAATGAGGCAGAAAGTAAGTGATGCTAGCAGGGCTTTGAAGCTTTCTTTACTCTGTGGGTAAAAAAAAAAAATGCATAAGCAATGAGAGCCTTGGAGACAAGATTTATTGCAGTGTTGTTGGTGCCATTGCCAACATTGCCATAAATCTGCAGAAAACCTCTCATTCTGATGCAAATCAAAAGGCAATTTGAGCCCTGCCAAAGGGAAGTTAAAACAAATGGTTTATGGAAGGCAGTACACAGGCATCTTAAAATTACAGCTCAGGGACACCCGTAGCATGCATTAAACAACCTTTCCGCTCGTTCATCACCATGCTGCTTCGCTTCCTTGAATGTTCCTAACTGCATTTGGGTTTAATCATCACACCGACATGAAACTATATTGGTGTGTTATTTTCTGTGTGTCTTTTTGCCAATAAAAAGAAAGGTCACCGTACTCAGAGCCTCACTGAAGAGCCTACATGCAAACGCATTGCTTTAAATTGCTGGTTTAATCCCTTCATCCTTGTGCTTGGATGAGAAATGTGGTAAGAATTTTTTTTGGTCAATTGCTCTTGACTTAAAAGCTGTCAAAAGTAACAATAATTACGAAAGCTTATTTTGTAGTGGTAAACCATTGTAAAGTTGATTTCATGAAGGGTTTGGGCAACTGAAGATACCGATCTAAAGTAGCAATTTTCTTCAAGGGTACCTTCTGTTCTTTAATTATAATTCCTATTGAGAGGGACTATTACCAATGGATGGAGCTTGGGGAATAAAAGGAGCACCCCACAGTGATTATCAGATGTGCTGATAAATTGCTGATGGCCTGAGATTTTTCTTATTTGATTAAATGTTTTACCTCAGGTATGGCAGAGACAGTGGAGCAGTTGTGATTAAAGGATAATGAGATTTTTATTGTTTTTACGGTCCATTAATTGTCAATATGGTATCATGACAAAAATGTAGACCGTGGCAGGGATTTTGAGCAGCATATTTAGCATTTAGCTGAGAATGCAGCCTTTTTTCCAGGCTGTGGTCTGCTTATATTTCAGCAATATGCCTCCGAAGCAGAACACAAGTAACGTTATTGTCTGGTGAAGATTTTCCTTCACAGCTGCTCCGCCAGAAAGCAAATTGGTAATTAGCTTCCTATTGAACATGGCAAAGCAACTAATAATTTTGCTCCGTAGTCTAGTGTAAACACAAAAACATGTGTAACTGAAAGGAGGTACAAACACTGAAATCAGCTGCGTAGTTCAATAAAGCATGAGTGTCGTTTCCCTCGTTGCATTAATTAGAGGGGAGAAACTGCATGCCATTAAAAAGGCAGTGTATTTTATGGTGAGAAGACCCGAACAGCATTCCCTAGGGACAGATAATGCATATTCTGTTTTGATGCCTCTTGTAAATGAGAAATAATGATAGGGAGATGTGCTTGGAGTTGTCCTGTGCTTTCTTGGGATTTGCAGATACAGTTACGAATCACCTTCCAACAGTTTGAGCAATTCATTACCAAAGTTGGCATCAGCTGAACTGGCATTGCTAGGGAAAGCCTTTGGAACTGCATGGTCCTGCCAGAAGGTTTGCTCTAAACATGAAGCACAGGCGTTTTGTTCTAAATACGAATCATGTGGATAGGACGGAAATAAAAGTCAACGATTTTAAAATGCAAGCGTTTATTACCTCCATCATTGTTGAAAAACAGTTCTCTACAAATCAATGATTGTATGGTTCAATGGAGAATGCATATTGAAAAATTAAACTCTTCCATTATAGAGAGTTATGATCCGGATCAGAAACCAAATGTGGAATCAGAGTACAATCCAGTTGTAAGATTTATTGATACTTGCATGGTAACGACAGAGGGGCAGAGCTTAGAGCAGAATGACACAGTTCAGTTCGATTGTACAGACAGAGTGCAGGGGTGTGTCCTTGCCCAGCCAGTGGCGTCCCAGGGCAACAAGCAGATGGCGGGCACACTCTCCATTGCAGAACTGTCAGATGGCAGGACCAGAGATTTTAGCAGGCACACAGTACCAATCCTGATGACTGCTGAAGACTTGGGAGCTGTTCCTAAGAAACTGGGCAGTGGAGCAAACTAAAGAATGATCATAAGACTCACAGTCCCAATCCTAGAGACCAAGAGTAGGGTTTAGGAGCTTGTTCCTATTCATAAAGCTGGGCAGAGAACTTCCGTATTTAACTATTATTAAAGATAACGATTCATTTCCGAGGGTGACAAACTTATAAATGAAAAATGGCCACATCTGATGTTGAGAGTTTCTGTAATGATAATTTAAATGAATGATTGAAAACAAGTCCAATCATTAATTTTAAGGGATTGTTTTGAGCCTCCCCTATCGCCAGTTCACCAGCCGCCACTGATATACGTATATATATATGAGCATTGATGTCTTATGTCACCATTAATGCGGAAAAGAAAATGCTTTAACTATTTCAATGAGCAATATTGCAAGCTAACGGAAAATAGACACAAAGTCTACTGATTGATTCTCGTGACTAAACTAATTAACACTTATTTGCTAATTAGGAAATGTAAATTAGATCTGCCAGGTTATTTCGATGGGAAATAAACATCTTATTTGTGTATAACTGCAAACATTCGGTTTTATTGAGTTCTACTGAGTGCTATACTTATAGTCCTAATGAGCGAAAATACCGCAGTATTTCACTCCCGAATTCAGCGTCAGACACGTCCAAAAAAGCGTTGAAATCAGCAGCTGCTTCAGTGTCAGTGGACGTGAATAGGTTTAGTTGTTCATCCTTCGTAATGTCAGTGTCTGGGACTGCGCCATGCAGCGGTATTTCTTTATAAAAAAAAAAAGTCATCGACATGTGTCTGATCCATTCACAAACAAATGTGTTTTTTGTCTTTCTTTTTAAGATCCAATAACAAACCAGTGTTTTTGTTTTTTTTTTTTTCTTCGAAAAAAATAGGCATATCTTCAGGGAGAGTTTCCTTGCAAATGAGTTTCCCCACTTGGCAGCGGTCATAATAACACGCTTGTTATCAAGGTTCCTGGCACTTGCGATGATAAATTACCAGTGCCCCATCCTAGATAGTACTGCCAGAAAATACAAACCCAACCTGACAGAACGAGTTAAGTCATAATATTACTGTACCGAAGGGGTTTTAAGATAGACTAGATGTACAGTGCCATGAAAAAGTATTTGCCCCCTTCCTGATTTCTTCTTTTTTGCATATTTGTCAGGCTTAAATGTTTCAGATCATCAAACAAATTTTAATATTAGACAAAGATAACCCGAGTAAATACAAAATCTAGTTTTTAAATGATGAGTTCATTTATTAAGGGAAAAAGCTATCCAAACCTACCTGGCCTTATGAGAAAAAGTGATTGCCTCCTAAATCCAAATAACTGGTCGTGCCACCTTCGATGACAACAACAGCAATCAAACGCTTGCAATAATTGGCAATGAGTCCTTCACATCGTTGTGGAAGAATTTCAGCCCATTCTTCTTTGCAGAATTATTTTAATTCAGCCACATTGGAGGGGTTTTGAGCAGGAACAGACTTTTTAAGGTCATGCCACTGCATCTCAATAGGATTTAAGCCCGGACTTTGACAAGGCTACTCCAAAATCTTCATTTTGTTTTTTTTTTTTAAAGGGGACCTATTATGCTGGTCCTTCTTTGAATAAATATTAGTAATGTTATAATGTTGGTTGTCCATACTCAACTTCTGAAAGGTTTCTAAACATAAGATACAAAGGTTTTGCCATAATCCAAGAACGTGATTTTGTGAACGTGATTCACTCTCTGAACAGCTCCCCCTGAGATCTCTGCAAGATCTGGGCAAAACCTGACGTCAGGTTTCACTTTGAGGAGGCGGACCCGGAAAACTGCGTTCTGCAGTCTCTCCCGCCCAACTCTGCCCTCCACAGAGCTGGCCAGTCAGAAGAAAGTGGGCACACGGGGAGTGGGGGCCATAGCGAAAGAGTCACCCCAATGAGGCGTTTCAGGCAGAGACTACAATGGACTACAAATGGGGTTTTTTGAAGATGGCAGTATGAGCTAAATAAGGACCCTGTTTTGGACTTAGAACAATCAGGAGTACTCTGGGGAGTCAAAGATCAAAATATGACCTTGTAAATTTTGCAAAATAGTTCCCCTTTAAGCCATTCAGAGGGGGACTTGCTAGTGTGTTTCAGATCATTGTCCTGCTGTGCGCTTGAGCTCGAGATCACAATCTGAGGGTTGGACATTCTTCTTCAGGATTTTCCGTTAGAGAGCCGAATTCTTAGTTCCATCATTTATGACAAGTTGTCCAGGTCCTGAAGCAGCAAAGCAGCCCCAAACCATCACACTGCCACCATCATGTTTGACTTTTGGTGAGATGTTCCTTTTATGAGATAATGCGTTAGTTTTATGCCTGATGTAATGGGACGCACACCTTCAAAAAAGGTCAACTTATATCTAGTCATTCCACAGAATATTTTCCTAAAAGTCTGGGGATCATCAAGATGTATTTTGGTAAATGTGAGACGAGCCTTCATGTTCCTTTTTGTTTTGTTTTGTAGTGGTTTTCGCCTTGGATCGATGCCATTTTTTGCCCAGTCTCTATCTTATTGCTGAATCATAAACACTGACTTTAACTGAGGCAAGTGAGGCCTGCAGTTCTTTAGATGTTGTTCCGGTTTTTTGTGACCTCCAGGATGACGTGCTCTTGGAGTAATTTTGGTAGGCCAGCCACTCCTGGGAAGGTTCACCACTGTTCCAAGTTTTCTCTATTTGTGGATAATGGCTCTCACCATGATGGCCTTGCAACCCTTTCCAGACTGATAGATGTTAATTTCTTTGTTTCTCATCTGTTCTTGAATTACTTTAGTTCGCGGCATGACATGTTACTTTTTGAGATCTTTTAGTCTACTTCACTTTGTTAGACAGGTTCTATTGAAGTGATTTCTTGATTCAGCAGGTCTGGCAGTAATCCAGCCTGCGTGTGGCTAGTGAAACTGGACTAAAGAAATGTGGTTAATCACAGTTAATTCATGATTTTACAGGGGGGGGGGGCAATTACTTCTTCACATAGGGCCAGGTAGATTTGGATAGCTTTTTCCCATTCATAAATAAAATCATCATTTAAAAACTGCATTTTCTAGTTACTCAGGTTATCTTTTTATTATAGTAACATTTTTTTGATGATCTGAAACATTTAAGTGTGAAAAATATGCAAAAAAGTAAGAAATCAAGAAGGGGGAAAGTACTTTTTCACGACACTGAATACCACTGTATTTCCAAACAGACCCAATGGAAAAATATAAATCGCTCAGGGGTGCGTTTCCCAAAATCACAGATGCTAATTTGCGTTTTAGGAACCATTGACAATAAATGGACGAACTGTAAGCTGCTAACTTAGTTAGCAACTACGCTTTTGGTAAACGAAATGGGCGGTAATGGGCAGAAATGGCGCTTCTAGTTGACTGTTCTCTCGTTATTGGTTAGGAAAAGTCGGAAATCAAAATGCTGCTGAATGATTATTACTGATATTTAGCAAAATATTATGCACACCGTATTTGTTTACGTTAGTTCCAGTGGGAGGTACACCCGTCATAAGATGGCGGTCAGCTCTGCACACATTGGCTGATCTGGAATGAACAACGTAGCGCCTCTAATTTATATATCTCGTTGGGGCAAGGCATGCAGCGTTGAGGTTTTATTGCCAAAAATGGCACAAGAACGAATTTGTTCTGCCATGTTAACGACTCGCGGTTCCTCCTGCTTCTCAGCTGCTACGTCCTGCTGTCTCCGGATGATTTGGTTGGCGGTGGCAAGCCCAAGTGGCCAGACCAGAGCGAGACCATGAATAATAATTCACAAACCTACAAAGGTTCCTTGGGCTTTTCTGATTCCCCCTTTTTTCCGTCTATTTTTTTTTAATTCGCTATTACACAGAGTGGGGGTTGATATTCATGTTCACTCGCAGCATGCATACGCAACTCATGTTGACCGATGGCATTTCAGAAAGAAATCATAATACACGGTTTCCCGTGGATAACACCTTTAAACACTTTTTTTAAGGTGTTGTTAGAGATCCAGAGAAAGATCACTTCTGTCAGTTCAGCACAAATTTACAGATGAAAAATGACTTGCACGCACTAAACACAAAAAGAGGCTGAAATATGTGACTTGAGTTAAAAGGGCTTCAGTTGGGCTTTTCCCATAGAGTGATTATGAGTCATAAGAGTGCGTATGGCCATCACTATTCTGGGTATGTTCTGTGCTGTTTCAATTATACAATTAATGAAACCAGCCGACCTTCGTCTCGCTGCTTCATGGCAAGGTTGATTGAGGTCTTTTCATTCTGACTCTGGTGTTTGCAGAAAGAAATTAAAATATAAAAATTCCACTCCCTAATGATTGCAATACAAAATGCGTGCTTCTGAGTTTTATTTTTTTGTGTTTCACCAGAAAAAATGCCGTAAATTTTTTAAAAATCAAATTGGCTGAACAAATTTTGGAGTAAACAACAAACATTGTCTCACTATCCTGACATGTAGAGCACCACTCTTTGCAGAACACTTTATCTCTAGATTTAAAATAAATTATTGTCATTCATAACTGAGCTTGCTGAGAAGATTAGGATGACATTTTGTGCACCCAAATACCATCAGTTCATATTGAGTACTGAACAGCAGTCCACTTGTAAATGTGGAAGTTCAAAAATGATTTTCTGAGCATTGTAGGTGTCAGAACAAAGTATTTCAATTTCTGTGCCAGAAGCAAAGATTTAAAGTAAATTGTTATCATCCATTTCTGAGCTTGCTGAGAAAATCAATCCATTCAGAGCACCCTATACCATAATTTTATATTGGGTACAAAACGGGAGTCTAGTTGTGAAAGTTCAAAAAATGATAATCTAAGTATTGTCAGCGCAACTGTCAGCGATTTCATTTTCAATAGCAGACACGAGTATTTACTTTTTTCCATCTACGGACTGGTAATTGATTTGGATAAAATGCGCTCACCATTCTTAACTGATTGCTGAGATGGCAAGTCTCACGCCTTGAGCGTGAGTTTCTCCTCTTAGTGGCATTCACGTTCCTGTGCTGTAGTCAGCAATTATTCAATCAATGCTCACACACGGAATTTAAGTCATTGTGCATCAAGTTAATCAGTTTCACGTGCATTACAGTGGATTTCCCACTAATGACACGGAAATCGATTATGACACGGGAATTCTCAAGCTTGGCTTTAGTGAGGGATTTAAAGCAATGGAATTGCATTAAAAACATTTCAAATGGTCTTATAAAATTAAAACAATGTAAACGATCATGAACACATGCATTGTTTCCAATCCCTGAGTAAAGAGAAGCACAGGAAGCCTGGAGTCATAATCGCTTTCCATGTTACTTGTGATGAGGTGCATCTTTATACAAGTGAAACGGAAACTTCAATGCAAAAGGATTTTAATTCCGCATGAGAATCTCACTAAGAATTCAATGAATAATTGTGGACTACGGTGAATAAGCCTAAAAAATGCGTGAGACCTATGCCGAATGCGTGAGACTTGTCATCTCTGTGATTGTGCACCGCTTGTTGACCTTATTACGTTATTGCCTGGCACCTACTGCTTCTGTATTATTAAACAAAGTTATTGCCTGGATTATACTGCAATACAATTTTAATTTGGAAAAAATGACATCGCAGATGAAAATGTGAATATGTTTGGCTCACATTGTTTGCACAGCATTTGTATGAAAAGGAATGAGCAATAACGCCATGACCAAGGTTGATGAATAATGTGATTTTAAAATTAACATTTTTTTAACATTATGCATATGTTGCTGATTTATTAGTTTTTACAATTTTTTTTCTTCTTAGAGTCAGATATACATTGTGCATTAATTTCTTGTGTACTCCATTGATTATACTTACAGTGTATCCCTATCAGATGATAAAAACATCACTTTCCTAGCTGTGAGCTGATTACTGTTTTCTTCGTGGCACAAGTTATGCGAACAGATCCCACCAGCTTACTGGCAGAAATGACCACACATATCATGGATCTTGTAAGGAATTTTACCACCAGAGGGCAGCAATTGCGACCATAGAAAAGCACTTCTCAATTCGACAACCTTCACTCCTCATACAATTCACTTTCAAGGGCATTAGATACAACTGTCAGAACGTCCAGCACATCTGTGAAAACTGCACTGCCCCAGGGGACTGGAGGAGGGCCTCTCATTATGGCAACTGTAATCAGAAATTTCACAGACTGCCAAGTGTCATTTTAAGTGCATTATCTCTGCTATGCAGTAGTCAAATATTCCTCACACCTAAGACCCAAACATGCAGGGTTTGAAAAAACGAATTACAGGGATGATTAACCACAATGCTATGATATGCCTGTCATCTGGTGGAGACTTGCATGACTTGCAAACCCAGGGTGACAGATTTAGAATGTTTATGCAGGCCAAATTGCACACAGGCCTTGGATTGGCTTTCTGTCCCTTCAAATTTAGTAAACATATTTTTTTGCCATTGGCATGCTCCGTGATGGACTATGGAACGGTGCCCCTCAGCAAGCTGCCCTCCTGGAGAAAAGGGAGAACTTCATTTCAATGCTGGCTTAATTTTTGTCACATTGGGTTGTGATCAAATGCTGTCAGTCCTAGCTTAATGCAGACAAACGAGGCTATCCTCAATGTGCAGATAATGCAGGCGTCTTTTTCACATTTTTTGTAAAATCAGCATCTTGAAGTAGTTTGAATTCAGGCCTTGGTCATTAGGGTATAGCTATTTTGAATATTTTTAAAGTATTAGATTGAAGGCCATATGAATGACAAAGAGCTATTTCTATATTTTTAAAAGTCGGTTATGAGGTTTGATCTAAAAGTTATTAAATCGGCCTTCATTACACCCCTCTAAGGATCCTACTTAGAGACAAACCCCATTGAACTTAGTTTACCCCAAAATGGTATAGACCAGGGGTGGGGAACATTCTCCAGAAAGAGCCTCTCTGGGTGCAGGCTTTCATACTACCCAGGCTGCTACACACCTGATTCTACTAATCAAGGCCCTTTTCAACCCCTGGAATGTTTGTTTAGTAGAATCAGGTGTGTAGCAGCTTGGTTGGTATGAAAGCCTCTGCACCCACACTGGCTCTTACTGGAGAAGGTTCTCTACCCCTGGTGTAGACCCAGAACCTCTTTATTATGAACACTGATCTAGCACAGGTCAGGACCCCCTTCGTCTCTGAAGCAGCCTGATTTCTTCGTGGCATGGATTCAGCGAGAAGCTGGAAACATTTATTACAGCAGAAATGGCTAATTCCAGTCCTGAAGGGCCACAGAGTATGTAGGCTTTTGTTTTGACCTTTCAGCAAGTAGATGATTCATGAAAATAATGTGAATTGAGTCTAGAGCAAATCAGTGACTTACCTGAATCAGTTGTGCAAAATCACACCAAAAAACCAGCAGGCTCTTTGGCCCTTTGATGAGTGCATGGTTTTTATATTGTGTTTCATATGTGCTGCACAACAAACCACATGCAACTTGTGTTTACACCCCATTATAGCTGAAACCAACTGAAGGCAAGGGTTAACTGAGAATTAAAGATTGCTGGCAGAATTTTGAAAACACATTCATGCAAGGAACTTCCTGTTCTGGCTCATCTAAATGGTGCGGTACTGGTCTCAGATTTGGGGGCTGTACAGATTTTTGGCATGAACTGCAATTACTGACATGTTTGTGGAACCTGGTTGAAATGATCCGTGCTAATTGGCCAGTCACAAGGTTCTGCCTGAATTCAGGCTGGACCATGGCCATAACAGGACGCAGATGGCCAGAGGTGCTTTGATATGAAGTTCAATCAGATGGTGCTCAGTTGGCGTGCATAGGCTTGAAAATATCCCAAACACCATTTTGCCACCAACAGCAGCAAACAATGTCTGAAAAATGCCATGAGCTCCAGGATTAATGCTGTTTTTGTGCCGAATACTGACCTTGCCAAAAACAAATGGAGATAAGCCGGACAAGCCAATGAATTCTAGTCTTTAAACCTCCAGGGGTGGTAAAATTATGGGAACTCTGGTTTCATACTCTAAGTTGACAGGAAAAGAACCTGGCTTAGATTTCTGCTGCAGTAGCCCAATGACTACAAAGTTTCCTATGTTGTATATTTTGAGAGCCTTTCTGCGCAGAACTAATGTGTGTAGCTGTTATTTCTGCATTTATGGCGATTGCCTGAACTCGTCTGCCCAGTCTTTTCTGACCTCTATCATAAACAAGGTGCCTGTGGCTGCAGAAATGCCACTTACTGGGGGCTTTTAGTTTTTTATATTGGTCCCTGTTTAGTCCTGTGAAAAAAAGGATTTGCCCCCTGCCAATTTCCATTTTTGGCTTATTTTTCACACAAATGTTTAAGGAAACAAGGAACTACTAAAGGAACGAGCTATCCAATCCTATCTGGCTTCATGTCAAAAAGTAATTACCTTTCAGCTACTAAATCAATTAATTAAAAAAAAAGGAGATACTTGGGTTCAATTTAACTGGAGACACCAAGGTCTGATCACTGCCAGCCCTGCTGAATCTAAACATCACTTAAATAGAACCTCTTTGGCAATGTGAAGTAGGAAAAAAGCAGCTCATGATGCCATGACCTAAAGAAATTCGAGAACAGTTGAGGAAGGACCGTGATTCTGGACAGGGTTCAGCAAACTGCTGAGAGAGCCATTATCTTTTAATGGAGAAAACTTGAAACAGAGGCAAACTTTCCCAGGAGTCACTGGCGTACAAAAAGAACATCATACCAACATCCAAGCACAGTAGTGAGGATGAAATGGTGTGGGGCTGCTTTGCATCTTTTGGATCTGAGCATCTTGCCACAATTAATGGAACCATGAGCTCTGCTCAAGACCAGAAAATTCTGAAGGACAATGTCTTGCCATCTGTTTGTGACCTAAAGCTCAAGCATTGTTTTGTTATGCATCAGGACATGATCCGCAGCAGAAAAGCCAGTCCATTTCTGAGTTGCTAAAAAAAAATGCAAGCAATAGATTGGCCTAGTCAAAGTCCTGACTTGAATCCAATTGAAATGCTGTAGCCTGACCTTATACCGGCAGTTCATACGCAAAAACTCTCCAATTAAAACATTTATGCATAGCAGAGAGGGCCAAAATTCCTCCACAGCGATGTAAAGGTCTCATTAACTGTTATCCCAAAAATGCGACTGCAGTTGTTACCATCAAGGATAGGAAAGCCAGTAATTAGGTTATAGGGATCAATAAGTCTTTTCTCAAGTAATATAGCTTTTAACCCCTTTGCGCAGCAGCCAAATCTGGCTATTAATGTGTTACCTTATTTGAGGCTTTATAATTCAACATTGCAGCTTCACAGAGAGGAAGGGAATGGCTGAACTGAGTCAAGGCACTTGAAGCATTTAGAATTCCGTCATATTTCAGTTTATTTTTGTGATTTTGGTAGAGAAAAAGGGCTGCAAACATCAAAAAAATCTTCATGAGACTTCAGCGTTGGAGTTGTAAAAAAATAATACTGAGTATTGAAAAATCGCTGGGGGTAAAAACTACACATTTCTAGGATCATAAACTCCTTGACCCCTGGTATTCTCCATCTGAGTATGAAATTCTAAATTATCTATTTTGGAGCCAAATAAGTCAGCTCTCCAGGTGGCTCACCAAACTCTCAGATCTATCAAAATGGCACACTGTCAAATCAGAAAATAATCATGTTTAACATTAACTTTTGCGGTATGAATTTCAATAATAATGAATTGATTTCTTGTTGAATTTAACACAAGTTTATCAATGAAGGAGAAGTTTGACATCAGTGATCACCAGTAACTTTTCCAAACCCAAAACATGCCTTTTCTCCATGATAAAGTTTAGAATTTTGTCAATTTACTTCCACAAGCAGCACACATACTCATGAAAGGACCTGCTTATTTAATGGTCAAAACATTCAATATGCGACCTTAAATTGAGCAGAATGGTGCCACGAATGTCATGGGGGTGGAGGTGCTTGAGCTGTTCACATTTTAAATGAGCCAAAACCTTGACATTCGATTTAGTCGAATGCGGTATAAATTCTTAACTCACTAAAGCCCAAAGTCCCCCCTGGCATTAATGCCAGCGTCCTTGTCTCTGACCCTTACACGCATTATTGCTTTCAAGCTGACCCCTGTTATAGCCCCAATTTGCTATGACATATATGACTGCAAGGGATGACAGACAAAATTTTTAAACTCAAACAGATTTAATTCAAGAAAGACCAACACTAACCTACACTACCTACTAACACTACTGACCAAGATTGATAATATACAAGAAAAAACATATTTACAGTCTCTTGAGATGGGGTGGCTTGGTGATGTTCCAGGTGAGGAAAATGCTCCAACACAGGCAAAAATTCACAAAAAGCTTCACAGGTCTTGAAAAGAGTGACAGGTCTGGTCAAATCTATCCTTCTCTTTGCAATTTCTCCTACTACTTTACTCTCTCTATTTTTCTCCTAATATTCTTCTGCAGCCCCCTCCCACCTTTTAGAATTTTTTTTTTTTCCTCTGGGACATTCCCCTCTCACACATGCCCAAACCTAGCTCCAGACTGGGCTTAACAAAAAAATACTGCCATCTAGTGGCATTTTATTTTACATTACACACCGCTTAAGATCGCTAAGCTTAGTCTAACCATCAAGTTATGCGAATACATTAATAATAAGGCATCATTTCGAGAGTAGGTGTGTGTGTGTTTTCAGGTTTTTGAGCAGCTATTTCAGAGTGGAAAAAGTAAGGATAAGTGTGATAGATAGCCAACAAATAGGACGTAATATACTTATATCTCTCTATCACATTATTGGCTACAATTATTACTTTTTTAAGGATTTTTTTTTTACCCGGGTAATATTATCGTAACTATCCAGTAATGTAGTAACTAGTGGTGGGACGTGATTAAAAAAAAATAATCTGATTAACCAATTGCAAAGCCTCTAATTAGTCAGATTAATTGCATTTTTATCAAATAGCAATATTTCACATAATAAGCAAAGTTTTTCAATTCAAATAAATTCTGGTTGATGAGTGAATCAATGAACAGACATATCCGTGAACTTAAACAACAAAAATGTTTATTTTTCATCTATATTTATATGTGCATTTTTCATCTGTCTACTACATTCGCAGATTAGTGCAAACTCAACGTGCAGTTATAGCCATTACATTCAACATTTTAAGACTTTAGGTGCATTGCCGTCACCTACCAGGCATCAGTGTGTGAATCAGTGTTACCAGTGTGCCAGAAATGAGAGAAGTGTGATTAAATGCATTATTTTTTGAACACATTATTTTTTCTCTAATTAATCAAAGTTAATGTGTTTAAGTCCCAGCCGTTGTAGTAACTTATTACACTATAGGCAAAAAGTTTTTTCATTTTTGGGTCAGAAATTTTTCTGCATTATTGGTAAGTTATCACTTTATCGACCTTTATGACATTAAGGATGGAAAAGTTATAATGTTATTGGTGGGATTTACCTTAATGCTAGCTATTACATCATTGGCTGCTACATGGTACATCACTGAAAATCCTGTAGCACTGGCATTACCTCTTTGAGGAGTTGGGGTGCTACTTGTTATCATTTAGATTATTTCGCTTATCCATCTTTGTGTGCCTATTGGATGTTGGTTGCTTTGCTGAGTGGGCCTGCATTCACTTTTTCACTTGATGTCCATTTTCCTCTGGATTTGTTTTACAATGAATTCTTCTGGTATGAGATGTTGACTTAACAGATTGAAGAGTCTAACTGGCTGCAAGCTAGAAATCATGTCTTTTTATGTCTGAGCTGTTCATAGTGTCGCAGTTGACTTTCGAAATGTAATAATTATTTGTTCATTGGCTATTTCTCTACAATTGGGCCCAGTTTATAATATCAGCAGGGTCACTTGTCAATTTGGCTAGATTTCATTATTATGCAGCTTACAATGCAGGTATGAAGCTTGCACTTTTTTTGTGTGATGGATTCTTCCATAACAAAACATCTGTATATTATTTACAATCAAAGTAATGATCTATGAATAATAACAGCTTGATGTTGAGTGCCTGAAATGGGAGAAATCACACAATGTCAGTGCACCTAAAGCCATCTATCTGCTCTGAATTCTCACTTACATGGATATAAATGATTAATTGAGTGGCAGAGAAGAAAAGTCTACCATCTGACTTTTCCAAATTCTGAGAAAATTGTTTTCCTCGAACAGAAAAATGACTTTATTTTGTACAAACAAAATATGCATATTCTCATAACGGACTCCAGAAAAGTGTAAAGTGTAAAAGTGATTTTTTCTGTTTGAACAAAACTTCAAATCTTATTTTCTCAGAACTTAGAAAAACTCAGATAGAAGACTTTTAATCTCAGCGACTCAATTGTTCTTTAGTTCTTAGGTATTTAAAGTTCTATACGTTTTTAGTTCGATGAAAGAGTCACCACAGACTCCAAGAGCAGCTTCTAATGTCTAGATAAAAATAGACTACAAATGTTTAGAGAGGAAGCATTTATCTTGGTTTTCACACCCATCTAAACTATGACCCTGTTTCTGAAAACGTTGGGACAACATGGGAATTTTATGCATGCAACTTGTTCCAGATAATCCTCTATTAACCAAACCCATTTCCAATTGTTAAAATTATTTCCCTAAGCAAAAATTTTTATTTTGGGCCTGTGGGAGCCATTAGTTATATTTGTCATGGTGGTGGTCTACACTAGGTGCCAGTGTGTCTCTGTATGTCATAGGTCACAGTGGCATAGGTGCACAAGGTAACTCGTATATTCACAGGTGTAGGGGGGGTGGAATGAGGCTAGGGTGGCGGGGAGATCGCACAGTTTTTACCACTGGCACGGCACAGCGAGATTAGCCCTCACGTTTGCGTTACGTTTTAACTCTATGGGCTCTAATTTCCTGGCGCAGCGCAGGTGGCGTAGCGAGGCGCAGCCCGCGCAGTGGTAATTTCGTACGGCGCAGCCTGCGTAGTGGTAATTTCGTGAGGTGTGCAGCCTTCGGTAGACGAAGGTGCGCCGAGATGGGTATGGCGGCGTAGTAGGGGAAGGTGTCACATATTCATCAAGACGCAGTGACAATTTTGTAGAAAAAGTCTCCGCTGGAGTTGCACAGAAAACTCGCCAGCTCCAACCTGGTTTAATTTCCGTGCAGTGGTAATTTGGCTGACCGGCGCAGAGTGCGCACACGTCACCGAAATCTCACAGGCAGGTTTACAGAATGTCAGGCACATTTCAATGCAATAAATAATTACAGGAAGCACTATTTAATGTAACTATCTGAATCAGGAAATAAATCTTAGTATCTATATCGATTGTCCTGATGTCAGATTAAAGGCGGTTGCCACGCGTAATGGAAACTTGACCTGGCTTAATCAACACAGCTGAATCTGTGATGCAATCTAATGACTTCACATCTTTCTCAGCCAACCACAAACTGTATATACATATCAAATGCTTGCGTCCTATACTCATTAAAACCGCTTGCACACTGGAAGCGAAACGAATTTTTCGCACGACTGATTACAGACAAAGTCAATGCAAAGACGCAATAGTCGGGCAGGGTTTTAATATAGCTCCGTGTCCGAAAGTCATAAAAGTTCTAATTTTTCCGAGTATTCCAGGAATTATTAGACATGCAAACTTGGCTATGTTTGTGTTCGACCTTCACAAAATGCAAATTGATAGCTATCGACTTTTCTTGGTCTTTTTAGCCTATATGTCTGTTTTCGTTGAAGATAGACGGCAGTCTTTATTCGGTCTTTCTTTTGAAAATTAGTCAGATGGACCGAAAAGATTCATGCTGTATTTCCACAGCAGAGATAAAATAGTGCGTGAGCAAATCAATTCCATGACCATTGACAGTGTGAAGATATTATCGCATGCACGATATGCACGACTATCCGACACGAAATGCAAAATACCCCATGTCCACCAGCCAGCAAAAAGTAAAACTATTGATATGAGAACAGATTTATAACAAAATAAAGAATAAAAACCAACAAACAGGATATCCAACAAAGATGACCCGCCAATAAATAAATCGCAGTGTTCATTGGAATGTTAAAATGTTTCTTTTTATTCTTTATTTCCTTATCAATCTGTTCTAATAGTCCCCTTTTTTTTGGCTGTCAGACACGGAGGCATTGTACATTGTCTCGCGCCAGTGTCGACTCACTTTATTGAGCAGAGCTTAAACAGAAACATTGATTGAAATTCTCGGTACTCATCTTGAAGAACTGAGCCCTCTTATCAAAACATTCACGTTTAATATCTAAAAGAGTCAGCAGATTTGAAGAAATTAAAAACAATAATAGACGGATTATTCACGGATATTTATTAAAACGCTGTCAGACTTTCGGACGCAAGACGCAATCTGTCAAGCGAAAAATTCGTTTCGCGTCCAGTGTGCAAGCGGCTTAATACTAGGCTACTATTATTGTCACTTAGGTTTTATCGTCTTCAGTGGGGGAAAGGAATACAGCCTGATTGCTATGATCTCGTACTGAGTTAAGATCACATATTGAAAATAAATGTGTCACGTACCTTGCATTGCTGTCCATGCATGTTAATCCCAAAATTTTAAGCAGCAACAGTTTGTAATAATAGGAACACGCTATCCATCGTTTCTCTTGCCAGTGAGCAAGATTTGACTTGGCTGTGTCGCCTTCTTTGCCAACTTGCGCTGGAAGGAGGGGCAGAGGCGAGACAGAGGAGTACTTGCGCCAGGCTACACCGGGCACGAAATTGCCACATACGCCTGGACACACCCCGTTGGCGAGGCGCACCCCCCATGCGCCGCGCCTGCGCCTGGTCTACGAAATTAGAGCCCTATGAATTAATTTTGTCTTTGCTATTAAATGGGAACACCACCCAAAGATTATGTGCATTGTGGACATCAAGTTTACCAAAAGTTGACAGCCCTATAGCGAGTTAAAAACAGGATCTAGCCCTCACCCTACCAAGTGTCTGATTGGAATTAATGTTAAGACAGTTACTACAGGGCCATTATTTAAACAAGAAGAGCACCGCCAACGGTGCATAATACGCCCGTAATGAACATGGATCAGGAAGTGGACAGACAACATGATACCAATATCCAACAGACAACAGCCCCATGTGACCTTTGACCTTTGTCCGTTACCTTGACCTTGGAGGGAGGGCCGTAAACATGGTACGCGACACTCCGCTCAGTGATGGTACGTGTGTGTGAAATATCATGGATGTATCTGAAGCGGTTGAGAAGTTATGCTCCGGACAAGCCCCATCTGGGCCCCATGTGACCTTTGACCTTTGCCAGTGACTTTGACCTTCACCGGGTGAACTAAATCATGGTGTGCGACACAGCGCCTAGTGATGGTGCACGTGTATGTGAAGTATCACGAATGTAGCTCAAGCGGCTCAGCAGTTATGCCCCGGACAATTGCTAACAGACAACAGACGGACGGACGGGGGTGATGACATAATACGTCCCGTCTTAAGACGGGCGTATTATAATAATAATAATAATAATAATAATAAAAACAGTGGACAAACATTTTTTCCACACATTAGGCCCACCTTTTTGAATCTCAACAAATCTGCTACATTGGGTAATAATGATAATGAAAAAAATTAAAGCGACATACCATTCAAGTTATTCTCAAATGTTTATTTGGCAATAAGAGACAAAATCAACAGGGTGTCCAGTCTGTTAATCCTTTTAATTCATGTCACAGATATGCTACACTGGTTAATAGGGGGTTAATTTGGGACAGGGGTGTGTTTACTATTGTGCTACATCATGCCATTCGTGTAATATTTTGGGCAACTGAAGACACCATTACTCCGGTTTCTACGGAGTTTTACCATTCTTCTTTGATATACATCCTCACCTGCTCAGACAGGGTCTTCATTGTTGTATTTTGTGTTTCATGAAGAGCCGCATATTTTCGAAGGGAGACTGCAGTTATGCGAGTCTGCCAGCAACATTCTCCAATTAGGAAGCCACAATGTGGGGAGACATGCAGGATGTGGCTGGTTGTTGTCTTTTTGAAATTAGTTGGGGTGTCCCTGAAAAGATTACTTCTAGAACACATAAGTTGCTCCAATATACTATGTCCTTCAGCATTAAAGAGAATTACAAATGTTGACATTACCTATGCCATAAGCCCCAACCACCACATCATGACAGATGCTGGCTTTTGAAACTTATCTCAAAAACAACAAGGATGGCCCTGTTCTTCTTCGGCCTGGAGAACACAATATTGGGTATTACCTTATACCTTTTCCTGAGTATTACCTCCACAAGATAGGCTCCTGCTTCATTTTCACACAATTTGAGCAATTTACCCAGGAATGCCACTTGTAATAAATACAACATGGGTAAATATTAAGCTGTCTCAGTATTGAAAACGCAAGAGTAAAGGAGAAGTGTCATAATCATCAAACAGATGCACTGATCGCCTTCCACGGCATGATTTCACTAAATTCTGTTTTAGCAAGACCATCATTCAGTAACTGTCAAAGGAAGGTGAATACTATTAACTTCTGTAATTAAAAGGCCCAACCAAAATTACTTTGGCCCATCTAAAATTGAAACACTGGCGTTGTACCTAATCTGAAACAGGCTGAAAGTCTGGCAATCAGTGTTGATTAACAATCTCATTCTTTACACACTGATTTCCTAAGATTACATAAATCTTTTAATAGTATGATGCATGGTCAAGGGTGAGTCATACAGTTTTTCGCAAGGAAGCCAGTCGCAGTCAGCCATTGCTTATAAGCTACTGCACCTTTTGTGGGTGCTCATTGTATATCCAGGCATGATAGCCATACCTGTTTGACACCAGTATACCTGTTTTTCAGTAATCTAACAAAAAAATTTAATGTTGCCCCCGTCCCATCTTTATTGGAATGTGTGGCTGGCACCAAACTCTACATACTCTGCAGGAAATTGCAATTTGACAATAATTTCTTTACCAGGTGTAAAGACATGAGTATTGAGCAATTTTCTGATGGTTCCTTTTAGTTGAATCTTGTATCATTTGATTTCGACTGAGGTGACTCAGGGGATTACTGAGAAAGACAAATGGGAGGAGATTATAAGTGACAGCGCCTGTCTCCAGTTCACAGAAGATGGCATCAAAGAAGTTTCAGAAAAACTTTAGTTCTGCAGAGTAATCACCCTCCAAGCTGAAACATCTGTTCCTTCAGACATAAACATTTTTATTCACATATTAGTCATTTAAGAGCTCGCTAGTGAAAAACTGAAATCACATTCCCTAAGGTGCCATTCAGGTCTAATCATCTATGAATCATTGAGTTCAAATTTACAGAGAGAGTTTATGAATTTAGTCACTATTATTCAACTTGGCCATGCAAATGGAACTTCAGTGATCTAGGTACATACCCCCAGAGTGATGCATTAGATGCTGTGCTTAACTTGTATTTATTCAGCAGTAGGTATAAAGTATGCAATGTCTGTATGTCAATTATAAGCTTAAAAACAAGTGGTGCCAGGCACAACAAACCCCGTCCCTCGCACATACTTTCACCTACTTGTACGAAATTCAATAGGGATCTGGGTCAGTGGCAATCCCTAAACCGAATTTGGGGTGAATGGGCCCATTCGTTTTGCCGCTAGAGTGTTAATAAACAAACAGACAAATGAAAGGCAATTCATAGAATGACGACTTGCCGGAATCATGCACTGATCTCTGAAACAGAATGAACGGAATGGAGTTGGTTTCAAGTCTCTAGCTGTAATAGTAGCGTAGTTAGGAACCAAAATGTGTTTTGGACCTTTCTGGTGAGCTTGACCTTTGGCCCCGAAAAGAGACCAGTCCCAAGCCACAAGGCTAGTCACCAAGTTTGGTGAGGTAAATGTGAAAATTGTGGCCTGTAGAATGCACACAAACAGACAGACAGACAGAAACAGACAAAAAATAAACTAAAATAGAATGCTGCTTAGATAACCTTGACTTTTGACCTAGATTTACCAAAATAGTGCAGTGCTTAGGTCAGGTAAGGCAGGCCTTGAGTTTATCAACAATTTATGCACTTGGTTTGAAGTGTGTACACCGATTAGAAGCGAAGCTATGGCCACTTATGTATTTTTGACATTTTGTGTGACCTTGACCTTTGATGTAGATTCACCAAAATAGTGAAGTACCTTGGTCAAGTAACAATATGCACTTGGTTTGAAGTCTCTATGACAGTTAGAACCAAAGATATGGCTTCTTATGTGTTTATGACCTTTTGTGTGACCTTGACCTTTGACAAAAAGTAAGATAAACCTTTCATTTATGAACAATATGCACTTGGTTTGAAGTCTCTACGACAATTAGAACCGAAGAAATGACTTCTAATGTTTTTTTGACCTTTTGTGTGACCTTGACCTTTGACCTAGATTCACCAAAATAGTGCTGCGCCTGCCCAGTGCCTGTCCTATGTTGATCATAAAATATGAACTAAATTGAGCTGAAACTGTGGACACACAAACAAATAAACCCACAAACAAACGAACAGAGTTACATACTTGCGGAATCCGATATTCTGGCAAGTAACAAACACAGAAACAAACCGAACCGAAAACAATACCCCTTGCTCGGGTGGGGCAGGGTAAAAATTGTATATGTTTCCATTTCTGTGAGTTTGCACCAGTGTATGCATTGTATGCTGAGGTCCTGAAAATCTTAGTCCTATAATCTTAATCTGCCAAGTATCTAATAAAATATTTTGTGTATCCTGGACTTATTACAGTTACTCTATTAAATATTGCTGAGGAATATACTGATTTCTTTTGATGAGGTCACTTGATACATCGTAACTGTATCCATTTCTATGCTGTATATTTTGGCTACCTTCTCTATTCACAAAGGCAGGATGAAAGTGACTTGAGGAATTTACACGCCTAAAAATGGATAGTAATGTGGATATTTCTCAGCACTATTCAAAAGACCAATTTTTTATTTGAGCGGAAATCATTTTTCATTGATCACAATGGAGAGGAGTTTTCTCTTCTTGCAGTTTCTCATCACATGCCAGAGCAAGCTTTGATTTAGGAGAGTCCTTCCTGTTGTTTTTTTCGAGTTATAACTGACAACTAAAAACTCCAGCACTGTCAGACAATCCATATTGGTGAGTTTCTCCCAATTGTAATGACAACACCAAACGAGAAGACGGTGGAGCCGCAGTGGTTATTCCTTTTCCACCGCTATCCTCAAAAGAGTTTCATTTTTATACTACACCGAGGACGTCCTTCTCTCAGAAGCTGCTTGATGTGCACACGCCATAAATTCTAAATGTTGAAACTAGGTCAAAGAAACTTCCCTCCGGATGATGCTACTTGAATGCTCACAACCAACTTGTCAGTATAATAAAGGTTGACCATTAGCTTTTGGGATTCGGGTGGATTAAAAGCTTAAGGGTAGCAAACTTTAGTCTTTTAAGGGTAAAAGGTTCTGTTGCTAGGCACTACACTTTGCGAGGCACGTACATGTCAGAAATGTGTCTTTTAAGTATTTGAACTAAATGCATACTATATGTTAGCATATAGTGGGCGGCACGGTGGCACAGTGGTTAGCATTGCTGCCTCACAGCAAGAAGTTCGTGGGTTCGAATCCGGCCTGGGGCCTTTCTGTGTGGAGTTTGGATGTTCTCCCCGTGTTGCGTGGGTTTTCGCCGGGTACTCCGGTTTCCTCCCACAGTCCAAAGACATGCATATCAGGCTAATTGAGGATACCAAATTGCCCATAGGTATGAGTGTGAGAGTGAATGGTGTGTGCGCCCTGCGATGGATTGGCAAGCTGTTCAGGGTGGGTCCCTGCCTTTGCCCGTAGTCAGCTGGGATAGGCTCCAGCTCGCCCCGTGACCCTAGTGAGGAATAATTCATTCATAGAAAATGAATGTTAGCATATAATTTGCTGTGTTCTGAATATAAGGAGAATACTTGCGCAACATTGTACTAAAATGAATACAAAAGCTGGGAGGACACAATAAAGTGTTCCCTGAAGTAATTGCATATCATACTAGATGGCACTGACAGAGTGCATTACCTCTATTATTTTGAAATTTGTTGGCAGAGGAATTATCATTGAACACGAGTCTTGACCGCGCCACCTTTACACGCAATGAATTCTTTTGGATCCTGGATCAAGAATTTGAGTTGGATCTTCACTTAAATTCAATCAACTCCTCAGGCCAGTATCGATAAACACGTATAATATCATTGACATCCATCACTTTTTGAGATATCCCAATAACTGAAGAATAAACGAACATAGAAATGAACAAACATACAAATGCCGGTGAAAACATAACCTTCCGGCAGAGGTATAATAATGATCATTAGATAAACAGACAATCAGATTTATTTTATTTCAACATTGAGGGACTCTCTGGGAATAATGTTGAAAGATGCTTGATCAAAAAGTTCTGAGTTCTTCACGTTTATTTCTAAAAATATTGTGCATACATTTGTATAATGCTGTCCGCTTCAGACTAATCTCCTCCAGCTGATACTGCCTCGTTCCAGAGTTCCAGCTATTTCTGGAAGCAATGCGGGAGGTCTTCAACTGTTATGCAAGTTGAATTGATTTTTTGAAAAGGAAAAAAAAGAACACGGGGGGCCAAACCAGGAGAATACAGGCGATGTGGTGCTTTAGGAATGTTCTTCTTTCTGCCAAAAAGTCTTGAGCGGACTCAGCAGTGTTGGAGGGTATTTTGTTATGATGGGGAGACCTGTTAAATTCTTCTCCCAGAGCTTGCAGTGGTTTCTTATACCTTTCTCCTTCAGGCATCTTAAGACGACCCCCTAATAAATAATAAAGGGTGGAGATAAGCGTCCGCGAATGAGGCACAAATTCCTAATGGCCTATGAGAGTAGAACCTTTTGATCACGCCTAGTACTTGTGGAAAGGTGAAGCTAATGTGCACATTACTTCAGTGACACCTCAATAGTTTAGCTTTAGTTCCTTTTGCCATCACAACAGCATGATCTTGAACTGTATTCCCCTAGAGTGCCTTCTTAATCCCTGTCATTTTCAATGCTGTAGTCCTGCCTCCTTTGAAATCAACCCACTGCTAGCTCGCAGTTCTCTGGCAAAGAAGTGAGATGAAATTCCCACTGATGGTTCAGTGCAGGCAGGAGTGAGAATCTATAGTACAGTTGAATGTATTTGTGGCCAAGTATGCTGCTAATTACTTGGGGATTCATCCATCTGAACAGAAAGAAGACAATCATTATGCGGCGAACATACCAAGCAATACTCTTTTCAGCCTAGCTCCCCTCAGACGAATGCATTCTGGCGCATGAGATTGTCAATTATTCAGTACTTTGAAAATAGCCAGAACTATTAAGCTCTGTTGCAAAACAAAATAAAATCCAGCCAATTTCTTTTTTATAGTATCTTTTATGTTTTTGAATTTGTGTAAATTTGTCACAACCCTCAGGTGAATCCCTTTTTTGTCTACTTCCCTCCAGCAGCTTGGGTGTTTAGATAGACTGATCAGCCGCTGGTATGAGTGATAGAAACAAGCATTTCTCTCAGTCTGCAGAACTGGGACCACTCTGTCTCTGGTTTGGATCATGACAAAATGTAAGTTTTAGGTGTCGGCACACGCTTGTGTGTGCATGCATTTTGGCTGCCTTTATTAATAAGAAATGCCAATATTTAAAACAATTGGAATAAAGTTCACTGTACACCTCCTCTTCACGCGCGCACACACACACACAGACACACACACACGAACATGCAAAAATAATAAATAAATTAATAAGTAAGTAAATAAAAAAATAAATAAACCATCTTCCCATTATTAACAAAGCCTTCCTGGAAAGATAAATGTGCCTAGGTCTTTATTAAAGTATTCATCTTTGGGTATAATTGCCTTATTTGACAGGTATAGTGGAAGGATGGGATGGAGCAACATGCAGCAAATGGCCCAGGCTGGAAATGAGCCGGGGCTGCTGTGGAAGGCCACAGTTTTGTATGTTATGCGCATGTAGTCAGTGAGCCACATGATAGCTGTCAGTCCTTATTATTAAAAATTTACCGTACATTATAATTCTATTTATGAAAAATATATTTTCCCTGATTCCACTTGGTATTCAAAAATATATGCAGTTTTTTAATGCATGGCCAGAATACATTACCATTGTTTCTTTTCCAGACCTAAGTTTAGTTCAGAAAATTACATGATGTAGTGAATCAAATGTGGCGCACATGGCCATCAGAGATCCACAAGAAGAATGTTGATGCTTTTGCACTCATTAAGCCATCTCGAGCACCCTGAAGAAAAATGAATGATTCACATAGGCCCAGTGCATAGAAAGCCCATGACTGCACAAATAATCAATACGTTTACATGCACAGTTAAGTTAAAATTATAGCTTGATTAGGCCATTTAATTGGACTGCTGTCTTTGTCTCAGTATACATGCATGTTAGGGTTTATTGACTAAAGCGCGTCCGTCTCCAGTAGGATCGGTGTTGATAAGCCCCCTCATCTTGTTCACATTGGACATTTTTCTGGTTGCCTTATTACATCACAGACTAAACAATTGACTAAAAAGTTATCTGGTGGCAAACTGCTTGCATGTCGAGAGCGGAGCAACTTTACGGCTCTGTACATTTCAGAGGCACAGTCCGCTATGCTTTTTGTACAGTTGAGACACACGCTGTTCCTAGTGGGTATAGTATTAGTCGAAAGCAGGCGGCAATGCTGTATGATTTTGGAGTGCTCCATCAGCGCGACCTCCATTATGCTGCACTTTGTGCCCTCTCTGCTACCCCAGGGTGCATTTCCCAAAGGCGTAGTGGCTAACTAAGTTAGCAACTTGTGTAGTTCGTCCTCTCACAGTCAGTGGTTCAAACTCTGTGAGTTAGCATCTGTGTTTTTGGTAAACAAACCCCCGGGCTTCCTCTGCATGTTGGATGCGGGTCAGGAAAGACTGGTGGGAGAGAGTCATTGTGAAAGTTTTCCAATGGTGAGTAACCGGAAAATTTTTGGATGAAGCGTAGGTCATTCGATAAATTATCTGGATTAATGGAAGAAGTTATGAGCCCACTTTTGCACCTTTGTGTCTTGCATCAAATCCCTAGTGGCCCTTCTTTATAAGTCACTGTCCACATTAGTATTTTTTTCTTTAACCAAAATGAGACCTGGTGAACTAAAGCACTAATGGTGCTCTAAAGGTTTCACAAGATGCATGTGAACTTCACCTGAGGAACACACTGCAGTTTCCAACTGACTTGTAAATTGTCTCCTGGTCCAGGGAAAGCTCAGTGAGTTGCGGTGATTAACATGCTTTTTTTGGTTTGTCATTCCAGTTCATTCTGTACCTATATCATCGCCTGTCTGTCTGTCTGCCTGTTTGTCAATGATGTCAAAACCATACATGCAAACTCTCTACCGCTTTTGGGGCGTTTTTTTCAGAATGAAACGCCCCAGAGGCGGTGTTATACCCGAAAATTCTGGGACTAATATTCCTCCCTTTACTGACAACAATTTGTCCTGGCTAATTCTTGATGGTTTTCCTTCATTAACACGTTTTCCAATTCGAGAATAATCAAGTGGCAATTAAAGTGGTTTCTTAGCCCCATGCGATCTAAAAGTGACAAAATAATAGGCTACATTCAGTACAGAAAAACAATTTAATTATAATTAGGTCTATGCATCGGCACTCGGCGACGGCATTTCAGAACTCTTCAGCGAATTAAGTTAATTTCGGCCCCAAGTACGTACACCTGTTTTTGCAGCACGGTTAAGCAACTTGCTGTAAAAAATAGACAGCTGTCTGACTGAAAAATGTAAACGGACGAAACCACGTACTAGTCACCAAAGTTACCTTCATTTGCTGAAGAGTTCTGAAATGCCGTCGCTGAGTGCCGGTGCAAAGACCTGCATTTTGTACTAAATGCAGCCCATTATTTTGTCGCTTTTAGATCATTCAGGGGATAGAAGCCATGTTTTCAATTGCCACGGGATTATTCTTGAAATGGAAAACGTGTTAAAGGAAAACCATCTAGAATCAGCCAGGACTAATTATTAATAAAGGGAGGGATATTAGCCCAGGTCTAACGCCGCCGCTGTAGACGCCCCGAAAGCGGTAGAGTTGGCATGTATGCAAAACATGATTACTGTTGGTACATTTTTTTTGCAGTTAACCCTTTGGATAAAGCGAATATGGTACTGTCGTTAATTTAAATCATCAACATTAGAAATAGTGGCAGCTGGTGAACTGGCAATAGGGGAAGCTCAAACCCACCCCTTAAAATTAATCAACTCTCAGGCATTCAGCGAGAGTTTTAGTTGCATATTTACATTTACCTGCTGTAGCCAGCAACTATTCAATCCACTCATGTTTAACAGATTCTCGCGGGGAAGTCCTTGTGCATAGAGGTTTATCAGATGCACCTGCCTTATTGTGGATTTCACCACTAGTTGTTGAATACCGATAATGTGTGACGGTGTGTTCAGGAGCCACACGCAAGAGATGAAAATCCAAAAAAATACGCCTTTAATGAAGTTCGAGTCAAAGCCAAAAAACACAAGAATTGCCAAGCCACAATACAAAATCCAAAACAGTGTTGACGAGACAGGCAGGGGTCAGTACCAGGAAGATAGGAGAGGTACATAAACGATAGGCAAAAAATCATAGTCGATGAACAAAGCCAAGGGTCACTCAGGGCATCCAAACACAGAAATCAGGTCATACATACGTAGTCGGACAAACCAGTATAAGAAAAACAATACTCAATGGCATACACGGCGCTCTGCACAAAGAAATATTGATCAACATTGAGACAAAGTCAGAACTGCAGTGAGGACTCTAAAATAGACGGGAAGGAAGTCACATGCTACGCAGGGAACAGGTGAGCTGGATCAGACTAATTACAACGGGAGAATCACATGAGGGAAACCCTAGCCACGAAAATTAGCGAAAGCCAACACACGGACGGGAATCACACAGACAGCCTATGACATTTAAACAGCTCTGGTCAGGGAGTTCTGAGTGCACGTATAACAAATGCAGGAAAGTAATTAAGCACGTGAGAGAGACCTCGCAGAAATGCAGGGGGGGACAAGTAAAGCTGAGCAAGAGGCAGAGTCTAGAAAAGGGCGATTGCTGAGAGGGAATTAGTATTAATTAGTAGCGGCGCAACTTTACAAATTAAACTAGAGTGCTCGTTAGTAAGTTAGTAATCTATGTACATTGATTAGTTGTGTTGATAGACTATGATACAAAATACAAATGTTAGTTTTGTTAGTAATCAGAACAGTTAGACGAAGGAAGTAAAGGAGAATCGAAGGAATACATTAAACACCAGAATACATTTAAATCACCCAAAGTATGTGCGCACACAGACCGGGAAGACGGACTGAAACAACTAGATCACAAGACAGAGGAGACAAGTGCAATGGAACTCAGACATGGAATGAACTAAAACCTGAGAATTACAATAACCAAAAAAAATAAATAAAAGACAAAATCATGAACACTGATCCTGAACATAAACATGAACATAAACATGACAAAAAACCATAACCATGACATTATGACTCCGGACTTATCAAGCTTTTTTTTCCTCAGGGCTTGGAAGCAATGCATGTGTGTCATTGTTTTAATGAAATAAGATCATTTGAAAGGTCTATATGAGATTCCAGTGCTTCCAATGATCTTATATCATTTAAACAATTTAAACTGAAAGCTCTGCTGACAAAAAGTCCCCCCAAAATGTTTGCTGGTATTCTGAGATCAGCGCACCTCCTTTGAAAAAATGGATTTTCATAATTATATCTCCAATATCTTATCCATACTGTTTAATGAATGGTTATATTATAAATTATGAATAATTTATGATAAAAAACAAGACATGTGCCTGACTGTAATCTGAGTAGAATTCCCTGCCAGGACATTTGTCTAGCAGACAAAAGCCATGGGACCAATAGGTTTGAAGCAATGACATTTTGCAGATTTGTATAAGGGGAGTAAAAAGCTTTAATGTTTATTTAATGTTTCATATGTCCCATAAGAACACGCTTGAATTCAGATGAATTGGCACCCTGCAAAAAATGTGAATTAAAAACAGTCGGTTGAAATTTGTGGCCTGTAGAGCTTCCGCAAGAAAATCTGTACGAATGTGGCAACGGCTGTGGCGGCGGGTACAACAACCATGAATCCATAGTAGCTGCCTGACAGCTTAAAAAGTTGTAAACTTGGCAGAAGGGGAGCCAATTGCAGGATCTCAAATGAATCAATAGAACTCGTTCATCATGTAGAGGATGAGGAAAAATGGAAGAAGGCTTGGACAACCCGTTGTACCTAACAATGCATTCATTATAAATTTCTCCTTGGAGGAGACACCAGGGAGAAGACCTGAAATCTACAGTAAACCATTAGAGGAACCCTATAGAGTGAGCCTTTAGAGTAAGATGATCCAGCCCAAACTGAGATAAGACCAGCAACTTCTCTAGCAACAACTTCTGAAATTCTCTAATTCGGTGCTAGGAATAAAGTCATTTTTGTATGACAAATGTGTACATCATACAATTTTGTTTAGTATTTTACTGCAGAATCATTGCATTTGTGTGGATGGATGCATCCAAACAAGCTTTTACCATTCAATATACAAGAAAGAGATGATTGTCAAAAATCCTGATGCCCTTAAAATTTGCCAAGACTTTAAAATTCCTTGTGAATTGTTTACTGCCTCCCTCCCTCTTCCAGTCTGATGATGCCCCCCCACATTTCAATTGAAAGAGAAAGCAGAGATCTCTTCCAACTTACCTTCGACTCAAACCTCTTGAGAATGTTACCATCATGGTGCACAGAAAGCAGCCTAATTTGAAAGTTTAGCTGTTTCATATTTTCAGGCTTGAGAGTTGAGCACTCAGCAGAACACACACCACATGAATAAATGACTGGCTCCATCAGTAGTCGCTGAAATGAGAATTCCTAAAATCTAGAACAAAACAATGGATAAAAATAAGCAGTTTAGTCATTAGCAACCTCTTGTATAAATACAGATAGTCTATATCCAAGAAAAAATGTAATGCTCATGTTATGAATTGTTGGATTAGAGTTCTGAAACCTTGTTGGTCAAATTCATGCACTGCTGCTGATAAGATGGGGAAGTTCAAAGTATTATTTCCAGAGATTGCTTTCAAGAATCTTGGAGCTAGTCAGCCAGGAAAGTTATCTATTTATTCAACAGCTCAAGCTGAGATGTTACCCGCTTTTTGAACTCACTAAATTTTGAGTTCTAAAGATACAAAATTCAAACCCCTGCACATTTTCAGCTGAAAATGATATTCTTTTTGTGCAAATTATAATATTTTCATCAATACAACCACTCATGGAAATACAAAATGTGTTTGTACCACAATAATTTAAAGGTGACATATAATCAAAAACCGTTTTTACCTTATCTATGTTTAACAACGGTAGTCTACCCGCATTAAAGAACATACAAAAAGTGCTAGACAGTCTGAACATCTCCGTTTCATAGAAATTCCTCTTTTAAAAATGACCGCCGGAAAACGGGCCAATCTGAACAACCGATACATATGATGTCACATGTATCTCACCGCTGAAAAGGCAGCAGATGTTGGCTGCCTTTCCGCACACACTTTGTAGTTTCATAGATAGCTGGCTAGCTATTCATTGGCTTGCCAGTAGCTGTGGTATTATAAAATCCCTTGAAATCCTCTCTCCTTTGACATGGGGGCTCTTATAAACTTCCCTTTTGAACATCCAGGAATATATTAACGTGGAAATTTTTTTTGCGTGCACCCTCTCCAAATTCATTGAAAGAAGCTGTAAAAAAGGTAAATGATAGATTTTTCTTTTTTCAAATTTCAACTGGACTTTTCTTATGAATCATATTGATCTACTCATTTTAATACATAATATGAATTCCTCCGTTTTTAAGACTGAATGACTGACATCAACTGTACTTGCTATATCCCTTTATGATTTGCGGATGTGTTGTGCAAAGTTACGATCTCTGTGCTCTTTCTTGAAGGGACATCCATCACATACTTCAGATTCACAATTAACTAGCTAGGGAAACAAACGACCACAAATAACCAAGAAACATATAGTGCAATACTTCACTTCACCTGTCCCTTAGTCTGGATGACCGTTGGGGCACCACAAATAACCTTTCAACCATCTTCCTCCATCCTTCTCTGTTTTCTGCTACCCTAAAGGCCTCGCTCAGCCTCAGACCTGTCCATTCGTTCAGCCTCAGACCTGTCCATTCTTGGATGTTGTTTTCCCATCTCTTTTTCTGTCTGTCTCTCCTTCTCCCTCCTTGTAAAGTGCCCTGCAGGATCATCTTTGCAAGTCCTGTTGATCTTAGGATGTCCCCATACCACCTCAATTTGCATTTCTTCATAGTGGTGAGAAGATCTTCATAGGGCCCAATGGCTTGCTTGATTCTGTTCCTCACCTCCGCGTTGGTTATGTGATCTCTGTTCGTGATGCCCAAGAGTCTTCGAACGCATCTCATTTCTGTGGCCTGTATCCTTTTTTTTTTAACTCTGCCGTGAGGGTTCACATTTCACATTCGTACAGAAAGATCGAGATGATCAAGGAACGCGTCAGACTTATCTTGGAGTTGAGTGCAATGTTCTTATCTTTCCATTGTCTCCAGCTTGGCCAGCGCCCCAGTCTGAGCGATCCTGGACAGTATTTCTTGCTTTTATCCTTCATCAGTCACAATTGACCCTAAGTACTTGAAGCTTCGCACGGTCTCTAGTTTCTGTCCATTAATTTTGATGTCTGAGCTGATACCCTTGGTGTTGTTGGTCATCAGCTTGGTCTTCTCTGCACTGATCTCCATGCCGTATGCTGTTGATACCTTGTCCAAGCCTTCCACTAACCTAACAAGCTCCTCCTCTTTTCCTGCAAGGACATCAAAAATGCAGGTTTGTGATTGTTCTGCCTCCAATGCTGACTGATCCATCATGGTCTTCGAAGGCTTCAGTCAAGATTCTCTCAAGGAAGATGTTAAAGAGAGTCAGCAAGAGCAGCAGCCTTACCTAACTCCAACTGCTGTCCTGAACCCTTTTCTTGTACTGCTGTTGTAGCACACTGCACTTGTGGCTTTGTTGCAGAGGCTCTTTATGACCTTGATTAAGTTGGCGTTGATGTCATACAACTTCATCGTAGACTTGAGGGCTGCAAGCCATACCCTGTCAAAAGCTTTCTTGAAGAGATCCTGTTGGTGTTGTAGATGCTTCTCACATAGTATCCTCAGGTTGAAGATCAGTTCATTTGTACTGTGCCCTGCTCTGAAACCTGCTTGTTCCTCAGCTATGATCTTTTCTGCTGGAGGCTTCAACCTGTAAATTAAGATTTTCAGCACGACTTTGCTTGGGTGGCTTATAACGCTGATTGTACGACAGTTGTGACATTCTTGCAGGTTACCGTTCTTTGGCAGAGTGATGACCAGTGACTGAGTCCAAGGCGAGGGCCATTCTCCCGTCTGTCAGATCTTGTTGCAGTTGATAAGCAGGGCATCTATCATGGCTTCTCCTCCTGCTTGAACTAGCTCAGCTGCGATGCTGTCCACTCCAGTGGCTTTCCCTTGTTTGAGTGATTTCACTGCTGCCTGTTGTTCCTCCTGAGGTTGTCATCTACTTCTTGGCACTATTCTTCTATCCATTTCTTCTTTCCTTTCCTCACATTTTTTTTGATTTTCTGGTTCACTACCTTGCACTGCTTTGCTCCCTCAGTTGAAAACCTTTCTTTAACTCTCTGCATTTGTCACACAAGTCCAAGATATTGGCGGTAACCAAAGATCTTTTTCTAAGTGTGTGCTTGATAAGGATCTCACTGACTGTTTCAGTCACTGCTGTGTTGACCTCGTTGATCAAGGCATCCGTGTCTTTATCATCCGTATCCAGCAAGGTCAGAAGAGCGAATTTCCCTCCTATCATTGCTTTGAAAGATTCTGTTACCTCAGGATCCTTCAGCTTCTCAAAGTCAAACTTAATTGTTGTGTGACCCTGCTTGCGGACCTTCTTGAGGTTGAGTTGGAAGGTCATCATCACTAACTCGTGGTCACTCTCAATGTCTGCTCCTATAAAACTTCTTGTCTTTGCAATATTTACTCTGGACTGAAAGCGCCTCATCACCATTGTGTAATCAATTTGTGTCATGGAATATGGGAGTTGGATTTCTTGGAACATCACCATTGTGCAAGCCTATGCTCAAACAACAGACCATGATGATGAGGAAATGGAACACTACTATGCACAACTCCAGGAAGTTGTGGATCAGACCCAAAAAAAAGATATTCTGATAGTGCAAAGCCATTGGAATGATAAAGTAGGAGAAGCGTGCAAGAACTGGAAGAGCATGTGCGGTCGATACTGTAACAAAGTGACTAACGAGAGAGGCTTAAGACTCCCGAAATTTGCATGCCACAATGAGCTGAAGCTTGTTAACACATTTGGCCCGCACAAAGCATCCGGAGGATGGACTAAAAACAGCCCAAGTGGAGAAAATCACTTCCAAATTGTCATGGTGTTGGCCTGCGGGCCCTTCCCCCTGCTGCATTCTTTGCCTCCACCTTAACGAGCCACACCTATTGCTCGTTAAGGTGGAGGTGAAGTTTTAGCATTTAAGAGTGGGCTGCACCTATCTTAGTGCAGCAGTATACTGTTTGTTTGTGTCCTGAGCCCTGCCATGGTTTGTCTTGCTGCTGCTTCCCTCTGGGACTATTTTAATCTTTATAATTTTAATTAAAGATTTTTGTATTTTTTGTATTCTTATTTAGCCTCTTACCTCTTTGGGAACATGGTCCCAGCGCCCGCCGGCAAGAGACAAAGCACTAAGATAGGTGCAGCCCACTCTTAAATACTAAAACTTCACCTCCACCTTAACGAGCAGTAGGTGTGGCTCGTTAAGGTGGAGGCAAAGAATGCAGCAGGGGGAAGGGCCCGCAGGCCAACACCATGACAATTTGGAAGTGATTTTCTCCACTTGGGCTGTTCTTAGTCCATCCTCTGGATGCTTTGTGCGGGCCAAATGTGTTAACAAGCTTCAGCTCATTGTGGTATGCAAATTTCAGGAGTCTTAAGCCTCTCTCGTTAGTCACTTTGTTACAGTATCGACCGCACATGCTCTTCCAGTTCTTGCACGCTTCTCCTACTTTATCATTCCAATGGCTTTGCACTATCAGAATATTTTTTTTTTTGGGTCTGATCCACAACTTCCTGGAGTTGTGCATAGTAGTGTTCCATTTCCTCATCATCATGGTCTGTTGTTTGAGCATAGGCTTGCACAATGGTGATGTTCCAAGAAATCCAACTCCCTGTTCATGTTTGTCCTCTCTGTCATTGAAGGTACAGTTTGTGGTTATTCTGAGTTGTTGTTTCTCTAAAGTTCCTCCATCGTACCTTGCAGAGTTCTAGGATGTTCCAGCGGTATCTACTCTTCTCATGTGCAAGCTCTTCTAACTTTCTAGGTGTTCTCAGTGTTCTCATATTCTAAGTCCCAATACTTATGCTGTTCCTGACACATATCTTCTTGTCTTGTACACTTTGTACACCAGTCGCGTACTTTCCTGCTCCACCATGATGTGCACTGGAAAGCGTGGCCCTTGTTGAGCCGGACAACAACCATCCGGTATGGCATGAAACATGGTTGTCATTCTTATGTGGTGTGCTTAGGGCAGAAAAGCCTGGCAGAGCCCATCCCTCTTTAGGCTGTTGACCACAGCCGAATGCCCACAATACTCGTGGCTTGCCTTGGTCCCGGACACGTGGCTGTTGAGTCCCTTAGGCACCATTCCGTCCTGGACAGTGACTTCATCAGGGAAGTTCATACACCCACTGTGCAATACTGATCGATGTAATAACTGCACATGCTAAATTTTTACACAGCGCACCCCACAAATATTATGAGATTTCCGATACAGTATGATTTCATTTTGTCCTGCTGAAAGAAATGCAATGCAGGTTTTTGCTTTAGATCATGAATTGGGACGAAAGACTGAAAAAAATTACGGCTTGTTTCAATTAATTTGCACAAGGGTGTAATAGGTTCCCTTCAACAAACTCAAAGAGTTTGATCCATCTTATAAGTATGGAGCACATGCTAAAATCCAATCAGATTTCTTCTCTGCTGTCTCCGGGTCAAAGCTGCTCTCTCTACATGGCTCTGGTCTCAAGGCCCTCAGAATGTACATTGCTTCCCATTAAAAGGAGCGAGGCAATTTTGCTGATTGTCATATTTTTAACCAATTTGATTGCAAGTATGCCAATTGGTGCTAGTATGCCAAGTGGGGCGTAATCGTTGACACAACCAGCTAGCTGGTTGCTGCCTGTGCCAGGACATTACATGCAGACAACAGGTCAGCTATTTTAGCTGACTGAACAGTCTGTATAGTAGATCTTACATGAGTGGGCGTGTCACACGAAAGTAATGCAATGAGTGCAGTACATTTTACGGTTGTTTCGAGCTTTAGCAAGTTACAGGCACATAATTTACTCACCGAGTTAACGCTGAGCTAACTCCATCACTGCTACTCAAACAGTCTCTGAATCACAGACATTTACATTTGAACTAACAGCTAGCTGCGGTTTTTAAATTCACTGTCAACTGAGTAGCTATGTTACTTATGTGAGAGCATGCATCAACTTCAGGCATGTGTAGCCGTGACCATCCCCGTGCCTACTGCCTCTGTCGAGCGGTCATTATCAGCCCTTAAAACGCATCAAAACTTACTTGCGAAATACGACTAGGCAGGTTCAACTGTCAATTCTGGCCTCCCTGGCGATCCTGAAGGAACTTTTTTTGGAGCTGGAATGGACTGATATGCTGTACGACCGTTTCATTGATCATTTTTTAAAGAGAGAGAGGAAAATGGAGTTCATTTTCAAATAAGAAGCAGTTGTTGTGAGTTAGATAAATTTTTTATTTTGTTTATGTGAAGTTATGGATTTTGTTTTAGATCATTGCTGCTGGTAAGTGAATGATGTCCCTGGCTGTACCCTTGCACACTGGGGCACATGTATGTTTATGTGCAGCAGCTTGGCTAGAGTCCCTGGAGTCTTTTCCAGGTAGTCTGCATGGATGTGACTGGTTGCTCTGAGTTTTATCTTGTTTCTTATAAAAGGCAGTGATTGATAAATGTGTTATGGCATAGTGCTTTATGTGTAAATTCTGTCAACGGGAATTTGTGGGGGGTTACATAATGACGTCATGCTGTTGCCGTTGAGTCACAGTGAAGTTTAGGTTAATTGCGGGAGGGTTACTCAAGGCCGAGGTGTAAAATGCACGGCCCGCCACTAGTTACAAAGTAATCATCATAGTTTGTAGAATATATGTTGTTTTATTTGAGGGTTAGCTCTGAACTTTGTTATCTTGAGGGTATGGGCAGGGTTGAGAAGCAGATGGATATGGATTTCTGAACAAGTGAGAGAAGTGCATTTGACATCCTACAAAATATCCCTTTAACATGAAATAAAAATTGAGCAAGGCTAATTCTGGAACAGATCCTGCAAATAGCACTGGTCAATTTTGTGATATTCCACTGAAAAATGCGATGTTTGCTTTCCCCAAATTTTTATTTATTCTTTTTTTGTTGTGATGTAGACAGCAGAGCTATGAAGAACACTGCTTCCTACAGCAAAAATAGCTGGGATTAACCCACTAGGCAGCTCTATCAAAGACCATAATGTGTTAAAGCGTACAATTCATTGTGATATACCCATCATATTTTTAATATCTTTGCAAAAGACAGTTGTGTGATTAAATCCAGTGGAGCCAGACGGTCAGACAATTTTAACAAAGATGGACATATCGTTGTAGCACTGTCATTGCGCATAAAATCAGATTATCCCCAGTAGAGCTCCCTGAACATGCAGACTGCATTAAACTGCTTACCTGTCAGAGGACACCAGAACATGATAGCTGGCATTAAAGTCCTGTGTTTTGTATTTGTTAAATCCTTTTTAGGACAGCTGTGTTGATGTGTCACAAAAGATGTGTCTGGCTACCTGGCAGGAAGCCAGCAAGAACCCCATGGGTACATGGGATTCATCCCTCCCCTGTAGTTCCAATTTTCTACAATTCACAATCTTGCCTGGACTTTTATCTCTGCAGAATGGCTTCTTGCAAAGAAGCAGGGTCTTATCGCAATATTTACTGTATCTGACAAAGCCCCCAAGGAGTAACTTTCTACTCTGTTGTCGTTGATAGATAGCAGTGAGGCCAGACAGGATACATAACCTCATCCCCTCCCAAAGTGATCAAAACACCTCATATTAGGGTAATCATATTGAGGCGTACATTCATGGGAGGCTATGGTGAGGATTGAAATGTAACTACCACGAGGAAGCGCAGGGTAATTTCTTTGATGTTCGCAATCCTGCTGGCGTGTCATTAGCCAAATAACACAGCAAACCTGACTTTATCCTCTCACACGATTTGTGTCACAAGTCAGTCTGATTGAAGCACTGGCTTGATGGCTGAATCTGCCTGATATAAATGCAGCGGGAGTTCTCCCATCAGGCTGCGGCAGAGAATGTCTTTCTGGAAAACTATCGTCCCTGGTATGTTATGGAAAGTCAGACTCAATGAATGATGAAGTCATGGTGGGGTAACTATTATTCAATGAATAATGACCCTTAATAATCACATTGATCTTTGCTGGATTGTTAAACTAAATGACTTTGAAAGTTTAAAATATCTGTATATCATTTGCATTAGCAAGAGGTAACAAATGTCCCTAGTGCTCAACTGTGTCATCACCTAGTAGCATGTGATGATTTAATTACCAAGCATGTGATACTTTTACATTCTTGATATTCCTTTCTTACTCACATATTGGAATCAGACATGGTTCTAATCTATCTGCAAGAATATGGAAACCTCTCCATCCCTAAGATTTATGGATTCAGTGGATGTCTTTAATTACTGGGGGGTGCACATTGACAGTATTTATGCAGTGTCCTGCTTGTAGAGAGAATAGAGTCCACTTCCCCTGGGATACTGTCAGTACATGGGATAGTATTGGGAAGCCAGTAGCCAGCACTGCACTGTGTGCAAATGTGGAAGTAACCGAGAATGAGGGTGGAAGACAGGAGAGAAGAAGGGGTGAGAGAGAGAGAGAGAGCATAGAGAAAAGGGGAGATAAGGGAGGAAAAAATGGGGAAGGGGGGCTGAGCGAGGGAGGGTGTTCAGAGGAGAGGAAAGGGAAGGGAGGGGAAAGAGGCAGAGAGAGAGGGCACAGAAGACCCAGCTGCCTAGACGAGAGAGTGCTGTCGGCGGCCGCTTTCCTTTCTAAGCTGATTTACTTGTTTAAGGTCTGACCTCATCATCCTGTCAGTATGGTCCCCCACCTCCTGTGGTGGGAACAGCCTAAAAACATCAGTTGAAGCGAATGGAAATAGCGCTAGGATTGAGCCGCTGGTTGCTCCTGTTCGCGCTCAGCCTGCGTTAGAGCGCGTGTAAGGAGAAAGAGAGAGAGGGGGAGAAAACGCATCATGCATGTGCATTAACCGAGCTCCAGAGGCTGCAGAGAGAGAGCGAGAGGCAGTGGAATTGTGTCGAGTGCAACCCTAGACAGGCAGAAGAGGAGCAGTGATTGTTCTTTTCTCCTGCTCAGGTAAAAAAACAAAGGAAAGCAAGAAAGAGGGAGAGCAGGAAGTGAAGGAGAGTGCATAAAAGAGAGGCCCTTATTGCCTTCCGCAAAATTTTTGGAATTCCACTTTTCGTTGCCTTCACTAACCAAGGAGAAGAGGATGTCGGTTTCGGGTAAGAAGGAGTTTGACGTGAAACAGATCCTCAGGCTTCGCTGGCGCTGGTTTAGTCACTCCTCCCAGAGTTCTGCCGGCAGCGGCAGCTACATCCAGCAGGAGGGCTTTGATCACCGGGGCAACCCGGCCCAGAACAGGTTAAAGAGTCATTCACGGGACAGGAGTGGGCTTCGCAAGAGCAACAGCCCTGTGCACAGCATTTTGGCGCCGACCCCGGGACCTACGCCAGTCTATGCCAGACCCGGCCATCAATCATGGCACCAGCAGAACCTCATCCCACACCTGCAGTCCAGCGAGGCGCTGCCTAAAACCGGCTCTCCGGAGCGTGCTGGGAAGGAGGACGTGAAGAGAAGCCAGGAGGATGTGAAGAACAACCCGGAGGACCCCTCAGAAGTGGAAGCGAGGGAAAGGTACGCTGCTTGGGAACCTCCTGCATAAATCATACCCAGACGGCAGAGACAGATTGCATACTGACTGCTGTAGGGGTTGATTCTTTGGAAAGGGAACAGGATGTCATGGTAGTTCATGAAGAGGCAAACCGTATCTGTGTGCTATTTAAAGCCATCTTTTAACATTTTTATTGTAGATTGTGACCAGTTGGAAGTGCATTAGTGGTGCATTAGCAAAATAAATTTGGAGGTTGAGTTACAGGAGGTTGAATTTTCAAATCATAATATCAGTATATCGTTGTATTCTTTCAGGCGTAAGTAGACTTAGATGATTCTTTCATGTATAGTGAGCTTTAGAGTAAGATGAAGGCATTTTAGTAATCATTTCTGCACACAGAGAAATGGAATATGATATTGGTATGACATGTATGCAGCATGTAATTTTAAATGAGGTGAATATTTCCGAGTCATCTTGTCATTTCTTTTACCTAAGAGCAGTTTTGATGCTGCCACAGAAGGTCTAGATTGGAAGACCTTTTCAGTTCCCTTTGGAGAATTAGTCAGCCGAAGCATGTGCCCACAGGCTCTGCGAAACAGACTCCCACTTGCAGCTGCAACCCTTTGTGTTCGTGTGTCACTGATATGGACACCATTGTTTAATTACTGTGTTTCGGCGGCTTGATCTCTCCTCTGCATCCCTCATCATTCCTGGGCTTCTCCTCCACATTGTCGTTATCAGGAGAGAGATTTTTCTGCGTTTTCTAGCACTGTTCCATGATGTTATAAATGTTGGAAGAACATCTCTCTGTGAGATGATAGAAGGCAGTCTGATAAATTAATTATTTATGGTGGGACTGTCATTTGTAAGCGCCGTCGAAGTGAATTAAATGGTCTTCATTTGATCGTCAAAACGAGCCCAGCCCTTTCTCTCGCTAGAAGTGGCCAGTTAAAAAAATGCTTGGTTAATTGCAACTGCAATTTTGCCTCATCGGGAGTCGGTTGTCTTCAGGGACTTTGAATCGCAGACAGTCAGCAGGAGAAATGTGTGTGCCATTGTCTGCCACTATGTCACGCTGGGATTTTGCAGGAAGTAAACAGTTTTTTCTCTCAGAATGAAGTGCCATAAGGGAGCCTTATGAGGAGGTGATGTCATTAGATTCGCTAAGAACGTTTTTTTTTTTTTTTTTGGTCCATTTTGCTCTTTGTCTTGTGTGCTCTTACTCTCTAAGTGGTAATGTCAGTGGTGATGCAATCCACTGCTTTTAATTTCAACTTCATTGAGCCTGGCCAAAATTGAACAGATGTGAGAATTATTTCTTATGCTGGAATATGAAATTACTACCACATTGGACTTGATATTTTTAATGTATGGCTTGTGCGTGAATAGGAAGAGATGGCACAATAATTGCCAATGAGCCAGGCATTCATTTCGGTCCTCAGCAGCGGTCTTAAGTCTCAGGTCTTAATTAGATTCAATAAAAAAAAATCTGACTACAGTGAAACCTACATAAGAAAGCTCCGCTCAAAAGAAAAAAAAACCATGATGTGCAAGACATTTGTATCATGTTAAAATTTCTCTATTTACTGAATGACATAAGATACGTAATTATGGGATCTTATTAGTTTATTTAAAGGATCCCCATTAGCTGATGCCAAGGCAATCAGCTAATCTTCCTGGGGTCCCATCGGACGTACATACACAATACATTACAACAACAAGCATTAATACACTTAGAATCGGTACACACATGTAAACAATTCAATTTGCATATAATAAAAATGTGGTCAGTGCAACTCATACATTTGGGTAAAAAAACCAATAAAAGCCAATATTCTTCGCACATGAAATGTAGACCTGGAATGTTAAAGACTCCTTTTATATCATCTAATATTCAGTCTATTATTTTCTCCCAGTAAATACCTCTGCATACTCTTTTTAAAATGTATTGTTTATCTGACAAATCCTTAGGGGTAACTTGTTCAAGTTTATTATGGCTTTGTAAATAATCGCTTTTTCAATAAATTAGCTCTTGGACAGTGCACCACAATGTTACCATCAACGGAAAATCTTGTATTATGATTATGTACATTACAAAAAACCAATCGATCAAATAGAAATGTTAGCATCTTAGAATTAATGGTACGGCTGAACAAAAAAGCCAAGGATAAAAACTTCTCTGCTCAATGTTAAGCCATGAGAGGCAAGAATACAGTTTTTCTGATCAAATTCTCGTAGAAAAGCCCAAAGCAAGTCTAGCAACCCTATTTTGTGCGACCTGTAATTTTGCAAGGTTTGTTTTAGACGCAGATGACCACACTACTGAGCAATAATCCAGATGACATAAAATTTATGATTTCGAAACCTGGCCAAGCATATATGATTGTAGAAAAACATCCTGGTGACTGCAATACCTCAACCCATTTTACTAACAATTGTATTAACCTGCTCAGTCCATGACAGTTGGCTGTCGAGAACTAGACCCAGCAACTTAGCTTTGTTTACCTGTTGAATGGTTTCACCAGATATGGACAACTCAAGTTTAGGCTTGGAAGCCAATTCATGCCGTGAACCAAAAACAATACATTTAGTCTTGGAGATGTTCAAAGCTAATTTATTCATTTTAATCCAATCGTATACTATGTTCAACTCGCTTGAACAAATTTGATTTACTTCATGACATGTGTTTGCTGCATAGTATACAGTAGAATCATCGGTGTACACTGTTACACCGGCTTTTTTCACAGCAGAGGGCAAGTCATTAATAAAAATTGAAAACAAGAGTGGTCCCAGACAACTTCCTTGAGGTATACCACAATCCAAACCACCACAATTTGAAAGACTACCATTGGAAAAAACCCTCTGAGTTAAAAAAAAAAAAGATGAAAAAAAGATGCTGCAGGATGGGCTGCTTCCAGGCCCCTTCATTGATAGACAATGGATCAAAAAAATCCATTAATTACATTCATCTTCATGGTCTTAACTATAGATAGCTGAGCTACGATCAATTCTTGATCAATGCCGTTTACTCCATTACTGAATATGCGATTGATCTATTGAACTGCAGTAGGATATTCTGTTTCTTAAAGTCCACCTTTGGCATCAGCAACAATAAATCTATAAATCTTTGTGCATTAAAATGTGATAATGTAGCACTTGCATCTTATATAATATTTTTCTGTAAGGATTTTAGTGCGAGCACTATGGTAGTTAATAAAGTTAGAATTACAGGATTCTACAAAAATGTCCCAAAAAAATTGTAGCTTTTTTGTTTTTCATGATACAGTTGACTGAATGCCTAAAATAACATTGAAAAGGATGTTTAAACTAAGAGATATGAAATAGAATCCTGTGCTATTTTATGGATTTTTAAATATTTTGAAATTAATTGATTTGCCTTTGTAGACAGAACCCAATTATTGAAATTCTTGACACCAAAGTCAAAGTGGTATATTGGCACTTGTATTTGGACATGAATTTGGAAAAGCATTCAAATATTTAAGTGAATATTCTTGGTTCGATTTTTTTACTGAAACAAAAACAAAACAAACAAACAAAGAAAAAAAAAAAAAACGTGGTGTCTGGCATCACAGATATAGAAATCAAGTTCTATAAATCTCTTGAAATCACAACCTCCAGACTGGTGACCCAGCTGGAACAAAAAATATAACATTCAAATATACGTATAAGGACAGTGGCACAATTTTACAAAGTTTTTGTGATTTACTCCAATTAGAAACGGTAGCAATACCTACATTGATTGCCCACTATCATAAAATAAAAGAAAGGCTGCCTATACTATATTCAGTGCTTCTATTTCTGAATAACATTAATACAAATCAAAATTAAGTAAAATTTCTCAATTTTTTGCATTTAACCATGCGGAAATCCTTGTTGATACAGAGCATTTCCTGTTATCACTCACCATTTCCTCCATTTATATACAAGCTCATTCTGCCCGGCACCCTCAGTGGATCGATGCCACAAGAGATGGCAGCTTTATGAGTATGTTTTCACAGGCTCTAAGATTTTGGAAACAGTTTTGATGCCAGTCGGAGCAGCAGTCTTCGCTTAGTACGTGTAGGAGTTCAGTAGAGGCCATCTGCATTATACCACGCAATTGCTCATCCAGCAACTCCTACACAGAGCCCACACGTGTTGAAAGCTTGAAAGCTTTGCCTGTTAAAGACTGAATGGCTGCCATATTTTCGTAGCACCATATGTACACAATACTGAGCTGCAAACACATTTGTATTTGCAAAAACATGCAAATATAAACAACAAATAGAGGTCGACTGCTCTAAAATTTACCACTGTAAAAAAAGAAAGAAAGAAAGAAAACAGTGAATATAAGTGCCGTTTATGTAGCCAGTATAATTCGAGGACTTTTCTAAAGTTTGTGACGCAATGGGTCAAACTGTTTGAACTTATGACCTTTAAAGATCAAAAAGATGGTGTAATTAGTGTCGATCGGAGGGATTGGGAGTTTCCACATGCAGACGCAGCAGATACGATGGTTCCATAAAGGCTCAGAACGGAACATTTTCATTGCAAATATGCAATGCTGTCAGACCAAGACCTTTCCCATTATCTGCTCACAGATTCGTTTCCTCAGCTGCTGAGCAGCGAAAATGGGGCTAAGGTCACCTGCCACTGTCAGGAGAGGGCTGGCCATTCATAATTCATGGATTTCTTGACCTGAATTTTTTTTTTAAGGTGCAGTGGTTCTCTCCATCTAATGGGGGGGGCTCCTCGCTCCTCGCGGATCCTCTCGTGGAAAGGGTCACGTGGCCGATCCGGCGTGCCTGCCCTTCAGCTTTAACTGCCTTCCTTTATTCATCCTTTCCCTTCAGAATCGATAGCTTTCACTTGGATGGGAGTTCACTGTATACACTCCGAGTGTAACAGGCCACAAATCAGCCCACACTAAAAATGGTTAATGGTTGCTGTCTGCGAGAGGTGCGAAACTGAGGTCCTCCAAAGTCATTAAACCTGCGGTAACTCCTCTCAATATTCGGCTGTACGGGCAGGCTTTAACCTATGACCTTATTCCGAAGCCTCCATGACAGCCACGGCGCTCAATACCGTCTCCTCAGGTCTGCCCTCTTGATTACAGATGTGATATTGTAGTTCTATATACACAAAGCAGGCTCTTTCAGTGCTGCTGGCATTAACATTATTGATTGCTTTTGCCTTGTGAACTTGACGCAGGAATACTGTGGTGCTGTGCAGTAAGGAAAAATGATGCTGTCCTCAGCAAAAATCCTGGAACGCATGCTCCCTATCATTTGGAACAATTACCATTGTGTCTACCTTTGCACTGCCTCTCTGTCTATGAATATCAAATGTGCAAACAAACATTTCTCTCTGACTGATGCCCTCTACGATTCTTTAGCTCATTGGAATCAACCCCCCCTGGGGAAAAAAAACACAGACAAAAAATAAATAAAAAACATACTCCTGCTCTCTCAAATTAGATTTTGAATAAATAAGATATGTTTAATTTAGCAATATGGCCTGAACAATTACAGATTGAGGGTGTGTTGGAGTTGAATTTAATTGAAATCTCCCACATCCCTGGTGGAAGTGAACCAGTCTCCTGAGGGGAGCTGTGTGCTTCACCTCTCTTCAGACTGTGTGACATATTTATCACACCATGTGCATCTCGTCCCAAAATACTCAGTTTTATCATCAGGGAGGAAAAATCCATTTGATGTTAAGAGGAAATAAGCTGACAGTGAAATGTATTTTATAGAATCTGCTGGCCATTTTTCCTGTTTTGAGGTTGAAAGCTGGTTGAAAAACAAAGGCACAGTACATTGATAAATCTCTGTTATTGCAGCAATGCCAGTTTTGGCCTCGGTAGCCTGAGTTAACCTATTTTTTCCCCTACGATTGCTACGCAAAACTAATAGTAAACAGCCAAAATGTTGAAAGGATATGGAGAGGTTAAAATAGGTAATGCATTAAATTATGCTGAAATCCCACAATAGACAATATTCAAAATAGCAGTAGTTCCAAGACCTTGTTTCACTCCTCTCAGTAGTCTGAAACCTAATATTTCATTTCCATGTGTAGTTTTAAATATTTATATATAGGCTCAGTGCAGACAACTATCAGCATATTCCCTCTCTGTCAGTACTGATGTTTCGCTGATGTTACAGTCGATGAGGTCGAGATCATAGCAGGTTCTTTAAACTGACATGCAATGAATCCGATGTCTGTCTGAAATTCACCAGGCAGCTCTAATGAAAAATTAAAGATTTTTGAACCAGTAAATGAATAAAACATTTTTTTAAAAAGGCATTTAAAATGAAATGATTTATTACTGCTGATTTTTAACCTCAAGAATAAAAATGTAAACACGAACAACACTAGAACATTCCTCAGTTGGAAAGCATCCCAGCTCATTTTTTCCCCTCATTGACATAATCAGCAATTCTTTAGGCTGAGAGAATGGTCAAGTTTACCCCTGCACATTATGTTAGAAAAGAGTAGCCCTCCCATACATGATTGTGCTTTGCACTTCTCACATTGTTAAATATTCTGTGCTTTTCAATGTCAAGAAAGCAATACTTAAGAGCCACAGTGCTGTCTGACAAAAATGCGCATTCTGGCTGTGTTCTCACGTCTGGTGAATGGTGTCCCAATGAAACTCCGCAGACACAAAGGTGCCTTTTACTTGCTGCCCTTAATTCTACCTTGAGGGTGGTTTATTGCAGTCTCCGAGCAGCAATTGTGCTGTAGCTCTAGAGAAATACTCACCGTGCTATAAATCTATTGGATTTTATGCCCTATGGGTAAAAAAAAAATCATGTGCCAAAGCAGGATTTCGTTTTGCCCTGCACGGGTAAGTTAATTAATACTGCCCTCCATTCCCTGCCCTCTCGGCCAGGTCACCTCTGAGATGGAGTGGCCTTATCTTAACTGGACTTCATGGTGGAATTAAGGTTTTAAAAAAAATATATTCAGTTATTTTTCCGTGTATGAAACTCCTAGGCAAGGGTCAAGATAGAATATGCCATTACAGTAAACAGTGGTTTCCGTAAGAGCTCAGAAACGCTAAATAATGGAATGGAGAAAGTAAGGGCTGCTCACACTAACGCAGCATATGTTTGCGCTGCATAGTGGCATTCATAATTGGTGTTTATGCAGTATTCTTTTGTAAAAGGTGACAAGGGAATAACTATGTTTTTTATGGTGTCTGTTGAATCACTGTTTGCTTATGTGTGTTTAACCACTTATGTTTGCTTACCTGTGTTTATACTGTGAGGGATGCTATTTTTTGATGAATACTCATTTATATTAGATCCATTGAACTAAAATAGCTACTAGCTTTCCCCATATCTACAAACAACAATGTCACTAGGTTCATAACTGGATTCCCTTTCTGCCACCGTTCAATTCTCAAATGTCTAGTATATTACCTGTCCTTTATGATAAGAAGGAAGAAACCCCAGGGCGCCCAGGAGTCCGAAAAAAGCACGTTTGCCTGCCTGCACTGTTTTTCTTTTGATATCAAATAACTTTTAAGATTGTTCAATCAAAGGTGGACTGCTCCTGAAGGTGTCAAAATAAGTAAAAGTCAAAGGCGTATTGGAAAAATTTGCCAGGTCACATTCATCACCAGGCCAGCGTTGCTCACTGCGTATCTTCATTTTCAGGACTTCTTTATAGCTGAATAATGTTCAGCTGTGATCACCTTCTCTAAGTTTCCAACTGGATTTGATTTCCCTGTGGTGGCTGTTCATTAAATCCCATAAAGCAGCCAAGGCCGACCATCTTACGTCATGAATAAAATATATTTTTGGAAATAAATTAATTTTGATTTAGCTTTATTACACAGTCCCCATAGCAATGTAAGGAAGAAAATATCTATCTACTCATCTCTTTCCGTATTGCAATGCAGTCTCAGGCATGCTCCTCATGCATAATGCAATACTAGTTGATTAAATATCCAGGTTTCCATTTTCAGCAGTATTTTTCTTTTCCTGGAATAGACTGAGAGTGTGACAGAGGGGGGTGGGGGGGTGGAAACAGAGTGATAATATATGGTAATACTGTGAGGGGTGGGTTTTGCGTGCTGGCAGTTTCTCGAGACCATTATAAAAGCATAGAACTCCACCCATTTTTTCCCTTTGTGCAAATGTTACGATCCACCGCTTCAGCTCTTGCAACATCACTCTATACAACAATGCCACTGTGAAGCAAGCTCATGGTGACTTGATTTAAGGTTTTAGGTGATTATATCCATGCAATCATTGAGGTTTACTATTCTGCACCTTTGTTAATGGGTCTGTAAGGTGGGACATAGGGGTTATTAGGCTTGTAGAGAATGATGTCCCATTTGCCTTCAGAATGCTCTTTTGCAAAACCAGGTCATGAAGCTAGGACCTCACAGGACAGAAAAATATCAACAAATTAGAATCAAATTAAAAAGAACAGAGCTTCTGTTCCTTGCATTGAGAAGTTAATTCAGTCACTAAACTCTGAAAGGTTGCTGGTGTTTTCGGTCAGAGTGAAGTTACTTGTGAGCTGTTGTGGAGCACTCTTTTATTCTGTGTTTCAACTTGGAATCAACTTATTGGGGAATAGAAAGCAGCAATACTTGAAAGTTATGTAGAAAAATAGTCATAAATTGCTGAGAATGAAAGAAAAATGTTTAAATTGTTTACAACCGTTTTACCTGAGAACCTTTTTGGTTATTAATGAAAACCACAAAACCATGGCTCAAGACATTTCATATGTTGTGAGTATTACTGGGTTGAATGGAGGTTCTGGAATGTGTTGGACACCAGTGTTGTATATGAAGAGGTTGATCCTTTTTGCCGAAAACAAGTACGGAGGATAAACACAGAAAGTGCCCACTTACATGCAATTCATTTTATATACATATTTTTTGATATATCCTATTGCTGCTAATATCCTGAATGACCCAATTTAAAGAATTTCTCTGGGTGTATAAGGATTAAAGTGCACACTATATGCACATCAGTTCACAAGATCAGCTGCATTTTTGGAGAGGTTTATAATCTTTTTGCTAGCGCTAACTGGCTATTGGCCAATATAATTCATTTTAATTGGTCGTTAATGATCAAATAATTAATTTTAATAAGGGATACATTTTTCATCAGAAACGTCACTTTTTCTGGGTCTCATTAATCTTTCCTCATGCTGTTAGCGCCCTCTGAATCCTCTTTGATTGTTAGATGAGAGGCAAATGATCTAATGATCGTTTCACAAATTAGGACACAGTTTGGTTAAAAGATAATTTAAGATACATCATAAGTATTTAAAGAACGAAAATAGCTTTCTTGGACATGTTTAGAGAATTTACCTGTAGCGACTGTCATTTTCTGAGTAAAGATGTGCAAATAATGAATAAATATTAAGAGCAATTGTCTTTTTGAGATCTTCACGATTGTTACATGTTTTAAATTCAAGATATAAGAAATTGTACAGTGTTTATGACAATTACTTTGAGGTTCAGCAATAAAGAATTGCAAAGTACTGCCCATTTGGAGTAGTTTTATTTTTTCAGATGAATATCCAGCATAATGAGAATTACAGCAATAGGGGTAGCATGACTTTTTATACTTTCATGAAATGTATTGGCGCTGTTATTTCAGAAATGTTGCTATGTACGTATTGCTAAAAACATATAAGTGACAGGACTATTTACAATATAGCCAAATGCATACATCTAATATTTATGATGACAATGCAGAAAACATACAATTGCAATGTGGCTGATTGCATTTTAAAACCTTTATTTTCAAAGCACTGCGGAACAAAGGCTGCTTTCCCTTTGTTGCAGCTTTTTTCTCACAAGAAAATTTGCAATGGCAGTGGAATATCTTATATGTTATGAATTATGAATGCTGTGTGTTGTGGACATTTGCGGTTCCCTCCCTAAGGAAAACACTTCATAAAGGAGTCAAAAATACGATAGCAGTTCATTGGGAGTCTTTTTTGCCTCCCCTCAGATTTTTCAAAATTTTTATTGTCTATATTGTCACTCTTGGGGATGCTTTATTATGGAACATTGGCATGTCAGCTTTGATAAATGAATCTCTGTTTGTCCTCATTTGATTTTAGAAATGCTCTATCTGTTCCCCTGTTGTTTATATGGGCTTATTTACTCTGACTTAATTTTACCACAGGTTTACCATTTGATATGACTATGCAGATGTCTCCATGAACTGCTGTGAGCTTATTGTTCACCATTAAAGAGAAAAATTGGTTCAGATGGAGCTTCAGTTATAATCCTATTGTTATTTTATTGTCATACTGCTGACACTATGCGATCTCCTTGTAGCTTGTGACTAAATTAAATTCTCCTTGTGATAGCTGTTTATTTGCAATATTACTAGTGCAAAGACCCTCTGGAAAGTTTCAATCACATCATGGGTTGACTAATATCATCATGTCAATTTTCAATCTTGTTCCAAATCGCAAAATCTCACAGTAACTTTTTGCAAATAAATAGCCTTTACAGACCTTTTTGTCTGGGAGTAAACTCTCCTGAGCGAGAGAAAAAAAAAGTACTGTGTAACAAAATACTGAGCTTTTAGTAGTCTTACCAAAATATCATTGGTCAGAAAATTAACAAGGATTAAACAAAGGCACTTCTGAGACCCTCTGTGCCTCCATTTGTTTGTAAATTCCTGCTGCAGTGAACAGTTTCAGAGAAATTTTTATACTGCTTCACTGCTAAAAGTCAATTAATGCTTTGGAGTAAAGGCACATTTTGCAGAAAGGCTTGCTTCCAACAACTAAAAAGTTGTTTTCCAAAGAAACACTATCAGTTATTTTTCAGCTCTTCTTACAGTAAAACACTGTCCAAAGGTTAACGTGTAGCCAAAAAAATCAAAAGAAATCAAAGTTAAAATCTATCCTATTCTGTTACTTTATCTGTTTGTTTAATTCTTGCAAATTTTCTGGTCAAAGAAAACGCTTCATATTTCTCCATCCTGGGCTTGGCCCCTTTTTTTGTCCAGGAGTGTGCAAAACGTATTAACTATGGGATGGTTCAGCCCTGCAGTAAGAAATATCTGATCTGACATCAGAACTTAGGTTTCAGCATTTACTGCTGCTGATCATTGCGCCCTGTCGGGTTTAATCAAATTTTAACATGGGACTGCTTCCAAGTGTGAATTTCCTTTGTGGATCTCACTGTCAGCCATCTTCTCTTTATGTAATAGGACAAAGGACAAGGTGACCCAGAGATGGTCAATGCGAGGAGCTTGAGACTGGAGATGGGGTATCATTGTAATTGCAAATGCCTCTAGATAGTGGCTGGTGACAGAGCCTTGAAATGCTGTCCCACAGCAGCCAAACAGATGTGCTGCCGACAGAGTGGCTCACAATCCTTCCCCGACAGCTGGGTGTTCCCATTACGTTTTGAATCATAAATCAGGGATGCATAATTTGTCACAGGCTCATACACCCAAACCCCAGGCTCCATAAACATCAGGTCTTGCTTGGTTGCACCATTACCATATTCTGTCAATGCGCGCGGAATGGTTGTGATTGATTTCAGGTAAAGTATTTATTTATATATTTGCCCCTTAAAGAGATGCTTCATGTCATGCCATCACAGAGATGCAAAGATTATGCACTTTCTACGCGTTTTATGTTTATCTTCAAAGACTCACTACTGGCTTTGGAAATGAGCTTTCTTCCCTCGCCTGCAGGTCAGCTTGCTTCTGTGCAGTCTGTGTACTGTGTATTGTCATTTGTTTGGTGAAACACTCTGATTGGCATTGCCAGCAGGCTGTTGGCTACAGTGACACCCTGGGTCCAGAGCAACTGAAGCATATGGCATGGTACAAAAACACCCAGTGCTGCCATCACACAAACAATAAATCACTCAATGGCCACATATCGCACCAGATATCTACAACTTTGCCACCAGAGAATAAGGTCCCATTATTCTTAATTATAAACAAATCAGTCTTTCCAGGGATGTGTGAATAGTAAGCAAGTTATTTTGTGTTTTTGGTCATCAGCCAACAAGCTCCTGATTGCTTGGTGAACACAGAACTGCTTTCATACAATACAGTGGGGACATGATATGGAATTTTGTACAATCCCATTCACTGTGCCAGGTTTTGGGAAGGTGTAGCCTTGATTGAATGGGATTTCCAATTTTAATTCAAGGCTGCAGTTTTAATCCTATTATGAAACAACATTTGAGTCGGAGTGCATAATCATTTGACATTTCAGTTCATCATTCTGAAAGCTAATGTTTAGCTTTATGCAATCATTGCCTCACTTTCGCGGTCCAAACATGGAGGTGATCTATTTCTGTGTTTTTGCTTACATGCATGTGAGTCTGGATGTGTTTGTAGGTTTGCATTTGAATTAGTATTGGCATGAATGCAAAAGAAACTTAATCTAAGGAATATATAGTTTGGAAACAGGGTGAACTTCAGCATAATTTTATTTTTCAGGAAAGAATTGCATGTGTGCGGTTTTTTTTTTTTTTTTTTTACAGAAGTCAGGGCCTGTGTCCACAGGCAGCTGCTTTAGCCAAGGTAGCACCCATTTCTTTATTTTAAGAGTGCTTCTCTCAAGTGCCTATTGTGGCTAGGTTACAAAAACCGTCTTCTGCTACTTACGCATGCCATCACTGCGACTATCAAGCCTTTGTGATGTAACGTTACTTTTGAGAGGTTAAATTAATGGAAAGAAATCACAATTAGTTTTCACAACTGAGCAAATTAAATGTGTGTTTGCTTATCTGTCAAAGTAAACAGAAAACGTAACGATAACAGAGCACCAACCTACTGCTGTTGGTCACCACTGTAATGGTAAACAATGCTATTTAGCTAACTTCCTAGAAAACCTAACTGTAGCTTACTGATTAGAAACGCAATAATGAAATGGTTAGTCCTGCCCTCTTCTTGATTTTGATGTTTTGGTGACAGAGAAGTGACAATGAAAAGCCTGTGGTGTTCCAAAATTTTAACTATTTTTGGCTGAAAACACCACGGGCCTCATTTATAAACAGTGCGTAGGCAGAAAAAAGATACGTACGCCACTTTTTTTTTGCAGATTTCTGATTAATAAAAACAAACTTGACATTAAAAAAAGGGAAATTATTAAGATTATGCACAATGTCAATAAATTCCAAGTCCATCCCGATTAAATTAATGAAAATTTCACGCAGTTTATTTCACCCCTGGGTTTATAAATTAGGTTATTTTCCACAAAATGTCATTTTTATTTTTTGTGCGTATGTATTGAAATCCACGCAATTTTTTATAAATATCGCCCCACCAGTGCGGCTGAAAAAAGTTGTATGTGCACTGCAGGGTGTTTTTAGCGCAGAAATTCATAGATTTCTATTGAAAATAGATGCTACCAGCACAAAAACAGCTGCCTGTGAACACATAAGGCTAAATGTAGTCCCGAATGAATGGTTTCCATTTGGTTGTACCATATCTTGGTAGTTGCAAGTGCAAGAGGAAATAAGTCCATGGACACAAGAAATTTCCAAATCCTCATTAATAAGGACAATCATATGAATAGTTCTTCATCGTCTGCTTTAATTTTTTTTTTTTTTTTTTGGTGAAAAACCTGGTCATGCAGAATATGGTTGGTCTCAAGTCTATTGTTAGGACCTCATAATAGGTGGAGCCAATTCTCATCATACTTTTATATGGTGACCATTTACCCCTTTCTGAAACACAGCTAGGTCAAAATTCCTATCTGAGCCCTTTTCTAGTTACCAACCCATTTGACTGGAAGTGGCATAACTTATTCCTCATTAAACTGACCTTGATGAAGGTATGGAGAGAATTGATTGGATCGGAAAAATCAGAAAGGTGCTAGATTGTTTTAATCAATAAGGTCTTATCTCCAGACACAGAGGCCATGAATCTTCTCTGTTTGCCTCAAATTGCCCTGTGAGGGGATTTATCCCAATGCCCTTATTTAGATAGGATGCAAAGGAGAAGTGAATCAGTAAGTCTGAGTTATTGTTGCTGCTGGAGGACAATTATTAGGTTTAACTCATTATGTGTTTTTAGTTCACCACATAAACTTGATTCATAATAAACCTAAGGCAAAAGTGAGAAATAATCAGTATGTTTTTTTTGCCGTGGATTTGGTGGTTCAAACACCAGCTCTTCAGGTATGTGATGGACTGCAAAAATGGTATGCCTGCAGAAATGCTCACCCTAATTTGTGCACTGCAAGGAGGCCACCCCTAATTCTTCAACATCAGGCTAGTGTGTGAAGTATATTTATTTATTCATCTGAATAGAGAATATAGATCTAATGTGAAAAACATTCATATGTAAATATGCCACAAGTAGCCATTAGTGATTGCAGGAAGGGGGGACTGCAATTAAATTCAATTATGTATTTTGAAAAATTGTTTGATCATCAAAATCAATGACGTACCCTATAAGATAAGCTATGTAATTTTTTATATTCGCAAACAATACTTTAATTCAAACTTGTAGCTCAGTATGAACATTAATGATTGCTCTGTTTTTATTTTTCGCCCAAAAGTAGAGGTTGGTGTGTTACGTAATGATCATCAGTTGAGAGAGAACAATTAACCAAGTATAAAATGTTTGATATGGAAATTAAATCCTCACATTTTCAATGGAAGACTTTGGATGAGGTGGCACAAGGAAGATATTATAGCCTTATAAGATGTAGGTACTGTGATTTTCAGTGGCTTTATAGATGAATTATAACCCTTCACTGTGAGAATTACTAGCATACAGTAAAAGAAAAAATGGCTTTGAGTCCTTTAGCAAAAGTCATTTTGCGATGCCTGAGCTGGATTATTGGTTTTGGTTCTGTTTTTTACTGTCAAGATGGTACTCTATCAGTCTTCCCAGGGGAAAAGCCCAAAGACAAGACCAGGAATAGTTCTGTACCCTTATTTAAAACTGGCTATTCTATGAGGGCAAAATTACTTTTTTCCTTTCGTGCAGTATTGAGAAGAAAGGACTACCTGCTGTAAATGCATTGTGAATTTCGAAAATCTCAGTTATGCTTATGACGAAGGATGAGGAAATGAATCTCCTCAATGCATGCTCTTAATTCAGACTGAATGGCGTACATTTAATTTTTGCATATTTTTATCCATTTATTTTTTGGTGACTTTGTAACAAGTATGATAGTACAAAAAGACTGCGTTTGAATCAGTATGTCAGCCTTGTCGGTAGATTGCCGAGTTCCCTTACCACTAAACCACAGAAGTATCTCATGCGGCTGAGATATCTGACTACATATCTGCTCTTCATCACTCCGATTTAAATAAATAAAATCCTGTTGTCAGCTACATCTTTAATTATCTTGTCTTGCTTCGAGTGGAAGATTGACACTTCTGCAGGCTTCACTTTAAGGGCCATCTCTTGTACAGAGTGTGTTTTTGAGGAATTGGCTAGCACCTATTTTGAGAGTAAAGAATTAGTCATGACTGAAAGTGCAGCTCGAGTAAGTGCTACCTCTATTCACTCACTCTCCCTGTTTTCAAAAAAGCACAATTAATAGGTGTCTCCTGAAAAAGGTTTCAGCAATCCTCTGTCACAATGAGGCAATGCCAAAGAAATGGAGTAAACGGCTTGATCTGCCTAGGTTTTTGGCTCAGTCAGGCCCGACCACACTAAATCTGAGAGGTGGAGCTGTAATCATCTGCCACAATTAACACTGGGTTACAAAGCTAAGCTAGTGGTGACACTAGTGATTATAGTAGTATCTCACTTCAATGTTTTTTTTTTTTGTCATTCCCATTTGGAGCTAAGTTATATTATGTTTAAGAAGGGTTTCTGCGTCTCGCTTGAAATAGGCAGGTTCCACTAAGATTCACTGAACATATTCTGGTTGTCTTGTGGCAAGGATATCAAGCATATGTCAGAATTTGAACATGCTACACTGCGAAACAGAGCTGTTCTTTTGAATTATGTATGAGTATATTCAGTATTAAATTCTGCAGTGTTCATTTTCAAAATGCAAATCAAAGCCATCGTCAGTCCAGACAGGTTAACCTTCTCTTACTTTCTCTGTTATGAAATCAAGGAATAAAACCTCAGTGACCTTATTGCAAAGTGATTCTCTTTAATTTGCATGAAGAGCAGGGTTTCAAAATGTAGAGTCAGTCATTCGTGATCTGCCAAGATCATACATTAAATTGGCTTTTCCTGGAGTTGCAGAAGTCAGTCATTACAAAATCTGTCCTCTGCCACAAATGCAATCAGTAGGTATTTCCATTGCTATAAATGGGGTTTACATGGCCTGCAACAATGTTTTACTTGTGGTAGGCGTCAAATTGACATCCACATGAATGCCCAAACCAAGGGTTTCCCAACAAAACATTGCCTAGCGCATTACACTTCCTCAACCAATCTAACATGTTCGCTACGAGAACTTACTAGTCACTTACCATCTAATACAATGTACATCCCAGACCTTACTTCACGCCAAAGTATCAATAATATTAGCTTCAGTGGTCAAAATATTTTGGTTCATCGGTGTATATGCTATGGATTGTATGACAGTCTAATGAAATCTGGGATCTGTTTATCGTAATGAAGAGAACAGTCATTCGGTGCTAAACAGCTTAAATGGATGCTGACCTTAAAATGTGAGCCCTCGGATAAATGTCCATATACACATCCAATATGTACTTTATGTAGTTTTTAATTGCACAGTTGCTAAGAAAGCAAGTTCACATTTGTAGACAGGGAGGGTCCATAAGTGTTAATTGAACCCTAACTGTATTATGAACATAATAGAAACATAAAATAAAACCGAGTAATTATGTGAACGGAAATACGATCCAGGGAGTACCATTAAATAAGCCATTACAGGCTTCTTGTTATTAATGTAGTGCTGTTTATACTTTTCCAAAAGCAGCACTATTGACTCTTTATTTGAAAATAATACTGTATCTTATGTACGTAGTTTATTTACGGACATATTTTTTCCATTGTTGCCTCTACACTACAGTGGCATTATTACCTTAAAACCTTGGAAGAAATTGCTTTATAATGAGCCTTTACTACAATCAATAAGAAAAAAACTACGGAAATACTTGAAAAACAAACTAACCTGATTAAGCAATGTTTCGCTTTTAGAAACAATTTATGGTGCAAAACCAGTTGGTTTTTCAATATTTTTATCCTGTAATGCATGAACTTTTCTTACAATCTTGCTTTTTATCTGTCAAAGGAAAGGGTGTGTTCTCTCATTTCTCAGTGGCCACATGTCATATTCAGCGGGCAACATGCCTGTTTTGGCCACGTAGTGTCCCTGCTCATATTGTCTATGTTTGTATGCTTATGTTTGTGATGGCCAGTGTTTCAGAGCACCATTTGTTGTCATTGATAAATTGATCTTGGCACTTGCTTCGGTGCTGTATTCTAGTATCCATGAATGAAATTCCTCATTTGAAAAATAATCTGCTTTTGTATCTGAAACACTGCTATCTCTGAATGAGGATGTTAAAATCTTAGATAGGTGGGGGATGCAGACCCAAAAATTGCCAATGGCACGACTCCTGAGACTAAGCTATGGTGATGATGGCCAAAATCATTTGATTACAGTAATGTGGCTACTTTCTAGCCCTCATTACGGTCTAAAATTGAAGTAAGAAACCTCTGGGAGTGACCCAAGGGATCAACAGTGTAAATTAGCACCATTCATTTCAGCCCCATCTGCTTTCAACCGTGCAGTATGCTTCACTCTTGCATCCCGTTGATTTCCAGCCGAAGGAAGGAGATTTTTGAGGCGGGTGGAGGTGGGAGGCCGATGAGGAGGACGCTCTCCTCTGAGGCTACTCTGAGTTTGCAGCCTAGTTAGCAAACAACCTGGCTACGGAGTGCTAAATATGCCCTGTATTCTGCGCAATATTAAGGCCAAAAGGACTTCCCTATCAGTATACAGGTATATCTGAGGTGGCAACAAGGATGTCCTGAGGTAGAGCTGAGGAATTTTTTATTTTATATTATATCGGAAATATAAATATCAGCGCATCAGAAGCATGGCTGGTAACTCTTCTGCTCTCATTGGTCTTGCTTTTAGTTCAGACTTCAATGCTGAGCCAAGTTAAGAGCGGTTTCTTAACCGAATCTCTAAAAAATGAAAGATGAAGAATTAATTTCTCGCAATTTCTCACACAATGACCCACCATTATCTGAAGTATTCAGCCAGAGCTGATATTGTGCTGACACAACTTGGCGATATTTCTTGAATAGACTGGGGGTGAGAAGGTGAAGTTGTAGCTCATTTCCTTCACTGATGGCACTTCTTGAGCCTCCAACACAAAAAAGCAGTGGAGCTAATCAGGGAGATTAAAACCATCACTGACATCAGCGAATGCAAGGGGAAGGAATTTTTTCTTTCTGTTCCTATTCATAAAAATGTTCCTAACCTGAATTTAATAATAACATTGTGACAAAGGATTGCTGAAACCTTTTTCAGGAGACACCTATCAATTGTGCTTTTTTGAAAACAGGGAGAGTGAGCGAATAGAGGTAGCACTTACTCGAGCTGCACTTTCAGTCATGACTAATTCTTTACTCTCAAGGCTGTTAAACGAACCTTAAATCATGAATAGAAGACACACAAAAGAAAAATTCTGTATGAAAACTGTGAAAGTGTATTAATGCGAAGAGTCATTGACCAATAGTATCAATGGTAAGTCCAACAGTGTATAGATTTAAGACCTGATATTATGTCATCTCCCTTTACAAGCGGGACATTATTGGTTGGTCCATCAAAAGGAGTAGACAGCAATTTTAAATGTGTTGAATTTTTTTTTTATCCCTTCGGTGATGAACACGAGCAGAATCACTGAATACAGTAAATGACAGTCAAAAGTGGACAGAGATTACAGTGAAAAAAAGTTTTTTTGCAGTATGTGATCCATTATTCATTCATTTGGAGGTACACTGTGCATATTTTAATACAATGAAGCAAAAAGCAAAGCCTTTAGGGAGAGTCTTTTCTGCGCATGGAGATGGAAAAAAATAATAATCTCACCAACAAACCATTGCTTTGATTGCCATAGCCTATGAAGTTTCACAAAACACCTTAAGCACAAATCCATATACCAGCATGAATTTTGATAAGGCAAAAAAGAGAGAGAAAAGACCGAAACATTCGGTCTTAGACTCGCTGGATCTAAAGGGTAGTGGAGGACATGCCTTCTGGGATCCGCATATGAACTTGGCTGGCCAGTCAGCCTCAAAGAGGATTGTTAACCAGCAAACTGCCCGGGGGACTTGGAGTTTATGGTAATCCATCTTAAGCATGTGCCCCAATCAACTTTTCTCCTCGGTTTCTCCTTCACCGAAGAACATTTGTCTTTTCATTCTCTCTCAGTGCAGTGGCCAAACCCATGGAAAAGGTATCTGAGGCAATAACGCTTATTTCACTATTTCACTGATCATGGATTTTTAAAATATTTTCAGCAGAAACGTTACAATCTTAGGTGAGAACCCGCAGTTATTCCAGCAGAAAAACACACAATAGCTCAGCAATAATAATAATATTAATAATAATAATAATAATAATTATTATTATTATTATTATTATTATTATTATTGTTGTTGTTGTTGTTGTTTTTAATATTTTATTATTATTATTATTATGTATTTTAGGGCAGTTTGTGCATGATATTTGTGGCCTGAATTTTCAAAAAAAAAGAAAAGAAATATCCACAGTAATATTTTTATGTTGTTAAATGATTCCAGTGCATAACAAACTTTTCAGTTCTCTGCACTTTCAAATGTCACATATGCTTCAATGCATTTGCATTGCTTTTGCATTTTTATTACTGCAGATCTCTTCGCGCAATATGAACACATGAAACCCAAAGGATATGAAAGAAGCTCAAACAGTTCTGCTATAAATACACTATTGTAATGAAATAACCCCCACAAAGTATGCAAACTCAATTGAATCTGTGGGAGAAAATTAAAACGTTACTGCGTGGGAGTTTGGGTTCAATTCCTTTCAATGTACTCATAGCTGCATTCTCCCATTCAAGCTGCGACTGTCAGTCTCTGATGGGAATTAAAGGCCCAGTCAAACTAACACAGTGGTGCACCTGCAATGCAATTACCTGTGTGAGGGGCGGAGGTTTGCTTTAGCTCTGACCTGCCAAGTATTGCTTTTTCCCCTTCATGCCACTTTAACAATATGTAAACAAGCTGTTCTATCATGTTTGATGGACATGTCCTGTGGATGCTGAGTTGCGGGAGGCTGGAAAGAGATGAGATGACAAATCCTTGGTTAATTTAAGGTGTTGGGATTGGCTGCAAACTTTCAATTTTAGCAGGATATGGAGAATGCATTTATTGTTGTCGTTTTATTTACTTCATTTTAGAATCTCTGTACGTATTTTGAAATCATTGGTTCATTGATACAGCTGTAATGTGATGCAGTCCACATCAATGGGTGCAAAACAGTGTTTTACTGTCAGCCACCGAGCATTCTCACACTGTACACAAAGACAAATAAGCAACTACACTCTAAAAAATAAAGCATTGGGCCAACAAAAAAAATTAAGGCAACATGTTGCATTACCCTTTTTGAGTTATGCCAACTGCTGGTAGAATTGCATTGGTCCAACACAATATTTTAACTATGATGAATTAGCTTTTTGTGTCATAATCATAAGCATTTCTAAGTAACATGAACAAGTTTTTAAGTGGACTTTATTTTAAAAATCAAGTTTTCCAAATTAGTTTTTTCAATATTTGAATGCATTTTAAATATAACTGTAACCTAACATTTTTCCATATGAATTTAAATTTCTTTGTTGACCAACCTCTACCATTGCATTTTCCCAACTAAAATTTCTCTCATCCCAACTCATCTTTTTCTTTTGTCAGTAAAGCCTACCTTTCTGAATGAAGTCAAACAAAGCCAATATTAGACAATTACGCTGCCTTTATTTTGCACTGCGATTCTACAAAATCTCCAGGTTGCACTCAAAATATGAAAAAGCATCACAAATGTCAATAGAAAATTAATTACTTGGTCTGTGGTTCACCATTACAAAATTGTGACTGTTTGCAGTGTGAAACAATGCAAGTATATCCAGTATATTAACAAAACATGAATTATCAGATCTGGATTATTAATAGCTGATTCACTATAAAAACACATATTACACAATTACACATGTAAAATTTGTAATTGACTTTAAATTTTACCAACAGCATAGTGGTAGACTAAGAGAAGGCAGACCTAAATATTATAAAGAGTATTCAATATTAACTCTCAAATTTCTCCAAAGAACAGCAGTTATTTGTGCACAAATACAATATCAGGACACTCATGTAAGAAATATCTTGCACAGTAGAGTGTCAAACTAATAAGACCAGTAAGTGATTATCCTATTGTTTGAGTAAAAAAAAATACTAAGAAAGGGTTGAAAATCCAACAGAGCCTGAAATTTTGAATGAATAGAGAGGGCCTGATTAGTCTTCAAGACAGCACCGATTCTAAAGCCAATTCTTACATGTAAAACATCAAGTGTATAACCTGATTAAAAACTCAACCTTTGATAACTAATGGTAACACCAGTATTACAGGTCAACACTGTCCATACAGTCAGGGCAAAAACTTTTTGCACACTGTTTGATGAGAAATATTTTTCAAGTTGGATAATTTGGATAAGAGTGGAAGAAAAAAAAAAAAATTGTCAAATGATACGTAATGGTTTCCCACACAATCAATGCTCAAAAGTGCTGTTGAGTATAATATTAGTTTGCAATAATGACTGAAGTACATGAATATGACATTTTACTGGAGCCAAGACGTTCCCATAAAATTATGTTCAGTGAGTAAAATTCAGTACTTTACTCAGTATTCATTGTGTAACAGGTAGTTAAATTTCTCAAGGGTCAGTTTCTGTGGGCAGGAAAAGGTTTTATATTTGCAAATTAGATGCACTTAGCAATGTCGTGCAAAAACTTTTGGCCGTGACTAATGTAGAGAAGTCTTCAGACAAATCAAAACTTCCAACTCACTGAGAGTGCTGAGGTTTTAGAGCAGTCAGAAAATGCTGTACTTGAGACTCATTACTTTTGAGCTGGCTTTTTGTCCATCAAGCTCCAGGAATAGCTTCTGAAATACCTCAAAGGTAAACTTCAACTGCTTGGGATAGCTGATGTTAAGGGCATATATTATGCCCATCAGCAAAGCACAGGATCTGGCAACATCAATCCCTTCCAAGATTTTGGTTCCCTCAATGACAATGGTTGCACACCGGTCACCAATGATGGCAATCTTCATCACCTGCATCATAAGGTCTGCCTCAAGCTCCTCCCTGTCCTTATAGAAGAAATGGATAGGCATTACGGTGTTGGAAAAAAGGTAAATGCATAATTTACCATGCATAATTTAATAGTAACCCAAGAAAAACATCCAAACTAAATGCAGACACTAAAAAGAGCACAAGGGTCATTCCATGGAAATTCAAAAAGTGCCTCCCACCTGACCCCCTCAGAATCAGCTTATTTTTTTTTCTACAATATCTTCTGCATATTCAATGAAGTCATGCAAAACCTTTCATTCATACTATGGATACTTTCCGAGTTACAGCTCCTCAAAGTTCGAACGGGTAGGTCAAAATTTGGCACTTTTTTTCCCCCACCATTTTTGAGCCTCATAACGTCATTCCTAATAGAGATAGCCACATGAATGTTTCAGGGCTGAAAAACGCACTTCAGTTCAAAACTGCAACCAAGTCCATTTGACATCAATCTCAGGTGTCACAATCCTAAGCCAAAATTTGGCTTTTCTTCAACATAATGTTTTCCCGTAACCAACTTTGGGCATCAATATCTTGGGGAAAATAAGTGTTAACAGCAAAACTGCAGGAGATAAGTGTCTGTGACATAGTGGTTAATACATGTTCTGGCAGATGAAAGCTCTCATTCTTAGCTCCATTTGGAGACCAGGCTCATCTTGGAACCATGATTCCTTCGGTGTCGAAATTATTTTGTAAAATGGGCAGATTTTTGAATTGCAACCATGATAATTGTCAGGGAGTGAACACTATGTAGATTGTACCTGGTACATAAAGTGTTGACTTGAAAATATGAAAATCTGCTCTCAGACGGACTCCATGGCTCTTAACTACATGTCAGCTCAGGCTCATGTTGTCCAGCTGGTAAAGCCCTGGGCATGCTGCTGCTGACACCAGCATAAGTTGGGAGGCAAAACTTGCAAACTATACATGTTGTATGCATAATGTATTATTAATTAGTTATTATTATTCTTGTGTAATTAATTGGTATATAACACAGATTATACAACTACATTGTACATGCATACAACATGCACTTGTATAGTTTGCAAGTTTTACCTTGCAATTTATGCTGATGTCAGCAGCAGCAGCAGGTCCAGGGTTTTCCTAGCTGCGCATCATGAGCCTGTGAAGCTGATACAATGCTGAGAGCCACACAGTCATCCTGAGCCCAGATTTTCATACTTTCAAGACTCAACACTTAACCATACTGGTTACAATGTACATAGTGTTCACTCGCTGAGGATGATCATGGCTGTAATTCCTTTCAAAAACGAATAGAATCTTCAATTTTATTTCAAAATATGCCTATTTTAGATCATTTTGACACAGAAGGAATCATGGCTAGAAGATGAGCCTCGTCTGCCAAAAATGAGAGCTTTCATCTGCCAGAACTTGTTTTAACCAGCCACCTATCCCGAAACGAACTTTAATTTTTCTGAGTTATCTGAAAACATCTGACACATCCAGGATACCAATGCTTGTTCCTATTCTACTGTGTCACAGACATGAAATTGGTGCCGTTTTGCTTTGAAACTTTCATTTTCCCCAAGATATTGATGTTCAAAGTTGATAAAAGAAAAAATTTTCTGAAGACAAAATAGACTTTGGCTTAGGATTGTGACACCTGAGATTGATGTCAAATGGACTTGGTTGCAGTTTTGAACAGAGCTCACGTGTTTTTCAGCCCTGAAACATTCATGCGGCTATCTGTATTAGGAATGAAGTTATGAGGCTCAAAAATGCTGGGAAAAAACTGACATGAATTAAAAAAAATAAATAAAAAAAATAAAAAGAATTGTTTGCCACAAAAGGTGGCCATGTCCCCCGCCACTTCATGAAATATCGCTTCAGTAAAAATACATACTTAAATGTATTAACAAGAGTTTAAAAAGTGGCCAAAGTGGTGACCTTGGAAATAAGGTCACCCATATCAACTGGTGTTTGTGTAATGCCCCAATGTAGGCCGATACCAAATTTGAAGACTCTAGGTGCAACGGTTCATGAGATATCCTGTTAACAAGAAACGGGACGTACGGACGGACGCAGCTGAATACATAGTCCCCCGTTTTGTGTTGCGGCGGGGGACCAAAAAAAAAAAGTTTTTAAAAAGGGAGGCAAATCTGGACCTACCTAGATATACTTTAAGGAGCTATAACTCAGAAAGTGTTAATAGTAAGAATGTATAATTTTACATGGCCTCACTGAAAATGAAAACAATATTGTCCAAAAAAAAAAAAAAAAAACTCAGCCGATTCTGAAGTGGTCAAGTGGAAATTTTTTCTGAATTGGTTGATTTTATATCGAATGACCCACACCTAACATTCAAACAATATTTGAGTGATTTGGGTCAACATCAAAAGAAGTTATGGATTAAAGGTTCAAGTTAAAGGGTACTGAATTACTTACACTGTACTCTTTGAAAAGGTCCTCTTCCTTCTCTCCAAGACACACAACAAGGCAGCGAATGGCAGCTTCTCTGCGCCGCTCAACGGTGTTGTTCTGATTAATGACAAAATTATACCAAGGGTTCACTAAAAATCAGGGCCCGGTTGTTCAAAGCTCGTTAATTTAACGGCTGGTTAGCGCTAAACACATGACATTGTGACCACTCTCTAAATAAGACTCTCGCGAATGCTCTTCACTACTTTAACTAATCAAGGGGAAACCTACAAAATGCATCAAAAACATACAAACATCTGGACTTTCATTCAGAGATATAGATACTGTGGTTTAAACTTAATCACCGGTTAAAGGTAACTAAGCTTTGAACAACCGGGCCCAGATCCACAAATACCTTAATGATAGCAATTTATCTGAACTAATTACTGTTAATAAACTTGCAATTTAAAAGTTTAATTAATAAGCATACCTCAAGAAGAATGTCCTTAATCTGCCTGATCTTCAGTCCTGCAGCTCCTCCCTTTGACTGGACTACAGTCATCAGCTTCGGGGTGCACTGGTCAAGCTTGGCCATAAAGGTTGATTCAAGGCTCACTGTTGTCACCCTCTTGAATTCTTCATTTATCTGTTGGGAACACAAAAGAGAAATGATTTCAGAGAACTCTACACGGTATTAAGCCATAGTACAAAAACTATACTTTAATAAAACTTTTCAAATGTAAGAGTACAGTTTTACCTGTGTTGAATCAAAAAGGGCAGGCCATCGCTTCATGAACTCTCTGATGGCAGGGGCCTCATTAACTATTTCCTGTCTGCGAAGTGAGAACGTTTTCAACATTTTCTCAGCCACCACTTTAGAGTTATCCTTCTTCATCACTTCATTTAGGAGCTCCACTCTCTCTTTTTCCAAACTTTCAGCAGTTTCACCTGAAGCATGAGGAGGTAGGTAATTTACTTCAGCCTTCCTTGGTTTTTTCACATTCTTTGCAGGAGTCTTCTCATGTCCCGCCTTCCTCTTGAGTGAATTCACCTCAAGTTCAGGACAGCCAAGACCACGGAGTTTGGATCTGAAATTATTCATCTTGTATTTCAGGCGCTGTATCCACCCATAACACCCATTAAAGGACCCAGGCTCTTTGAGGCAGGGATGCTTTTGAACAAGGGCTTCTGCAGCTTGACTTATCTGGAGACTTGATGGATAAGCGGTGTACTCATAAATAGCCTCTGCTAGCTTTCCAAGAATGTCCGGGAGTAGCGAGATGAGGTCCTTAGAACTGAGAAGACTCCCTTCCTTACTGAAGCTTTCATTGGCTAATTGAAGTTGAATCTCTGTGTTAGAAGCAAAGCGAGGAATTATAAATTCAGAGGGCCAACGCTGTGAACGGTGGCCTGGGCTATCTTCAGCTGATGAGACAGGAAGTGTGTCACTGGACAATCCAGATGAAGAGGTTTCTTCAGGAGACTGATATGAAGGCTGGTCAAAAGGCTGAGCACCATCAGTCATATTTGTGACATCAGTCAAGGTGAAAGTTACTGCAGGGGGCTCCATTATGTACACAATCTTGATTGTGTCCTTATCTTTGATGTCAGTTGTTGAACACAGGGAGAAATACTCATTACCAAAATCAACATCTTTATAGTGCAGACTGAAGTCCCCACAAATCCCAAATGTAGCACGAATGACTGAGTGAAGTTCATCCACTGTCCCAGGGATTCCAGATGGTAATGCCAGCTTCCGGACATCATGATCCGCAAGGACCACTCTGAGTTGGGCTGGTTGTGACATTAAAAGTGATCTGTAAGAGAAATAGGTTTCACATAATTCTGTAATTTCTAGTGTCAGCAAAATGGTTCAGACAAACTTCAATAAGCTCTGTGTCTGAAGGCTAATTACTATGCCAAACCAACTATGGTGTATTTTGTTACGTTTCTCATGTTCTCCCTCTTACTCAGAACGGTTTGGCTCAGTGCCCCAGCTTGCCTCGGTTGTCATGCTCCCTTAAGGATTTTGTCATTACGTATTACCGGAAATGGAAGAGGGAATAACTTCTTTAAAAAATAATATGAATAAAAATAGGTGATGCAGCGGGATGAGCTTGAGTCTAGCACAGATTTTGGCAACAAACTTTGGTGAGGAGGAGAAAAGGCACACCAGTTCATGTCATTACATCTCAAAGTCTCCAGAAAGAGCACATAGAACCTTTTGACAGTCCTGAAACTAAAATTGCAAGGTGCAAATTTACCCTACAATGACTTGAACATACACTGCGGTCCAAAATTATTGGGACACCCCTCTTTTCCCATGCTAACACACTCATCTTAAAGTTTTCCTATTGTGGATTCTTGGTGGAAACTAGAAATAAATCTGAATTAATATGTCAGCAATAGGTATGAGATTTGTTGATTATTTCTTACACGTTTGTTACTGCAAATTATGGGGCAATTCAAAAGTTTGTGTGCACACATTTTTCTCCCATTCACTTAACATTGTCTGCAAATAGTATTTCACATATGAAGCGTATCTCTCATCAACTCAATGTTGTAATCATTTTTCGGACTGCAAATGGTCAAATGTATGTTATTCACGGATATAATAGAATAACCTATATCCAGTATCATTTTTATATATATATATATATATAAAAAAAGAAAGACTGAACAGACTTGTTACAATGGGGAAAGATAGGGGTGTCCCAATAATTTTGGACCCCAGTGTACAACAAATTTGGTAACCATCTATGGAACATAAATGTAGCGCTTTAGAGTAATAATGCTTTTTCCACCAAGCAAGTAAGATGTTAAAGGGAACATGTCTGATAGCTCGACTGGTTCTAGGACTTTCACTGTGTTTGTTTTCTCAAGCACATAGCTCCTCAGGTGCTCAATTGACCAAGCACTTAAGCATTTCACCAAGAATCCAACAGCCCCCTTCACAACCACGGTCTGGATCAACTCCCCAAAATCTGGCAGACCACCTGTGGAACCATGAGCCAAGATCATCCCACTGGTGAATTTGGTGCCACTGTAACACACACTATTAGCTATTTGGACATGTGTCACACCAGGGAACTTAGCCTGCAGTGCTATCTGGATATCCTCTCTTAGCACAGAAACATCCACTGTAGACAGTGCTGTGGCCTGTAGAAGAGGTCTGACAACACTGGAATCATGTAGGTTATAAGCAACCATCAACTGATGCTTCATGGACAGTGACAGCAGAATATTTCGAAAGCTGTGAGTATGCCTGACAACACGCTTAAAAAAGCTGTGTTTCGCTTCAAACCGCATAGTCCAAAGTGACACCAGTGGACCGTAAGCTCTGATAAGTTCTGGATAATGTTCCAGAAAATGATGTTTTGGGATCAGCTTTTCCTGTGGGAAAACCTGGAGAAACCTATGCTTGTGCTCAGATATCTTACTATCCAAGTAGCAAATAGTCTCATCTGTATGGACTTGACTCACAACAAGCTCAACAATGTCTTTGAGCACAAGAAGCACTTCCCATGCTGGGTCACCCTCAGTGATTTTTGATCCAACCATAAGTGGTAGGAGACGCAACAAAGTCCAATTCTCATGGGCATTCCCTCCAATACTTCTCCGTGCAGCAAAATTCAGAGGGACAAGCTGTGGTGCATCAGTCTTGTCTGACCATTTATAGGGGAACTCTTTGATGCATTTGTTTAGCTCTTCAAGGGTGAAATACTTACTCTGAATGAACACTCTGAGGCACAGAGCCATTTCTAGAGGCACTATACCTTCAAAGAGATCATGCAACAGATCAGGTGGATATCCAGTCAAAACATCAAAATATTTCAGTTTTCCTGTCAGTGCACACTGGCTCTTCACTCCATTCACATGAGTTAAAGCAGCAGTCTCCTGTGCAGCCTGAATATGTAGCGTGTGCTGCTCTTTAGTTCTGGGTGGGAATGTCCCAGTCCTCACTTCTCCTGTTTGAAACTGTGATCGCTCACCCAGACAAAATCTACAGACGTATGAACAGGAAAAGCTCTCAACAAATCCCCCCATAGAATGGGCCCCGAGATTATCTGCAACAACAGAAAAGACTGTCCCTTTCACTTTTCTGCCCAATGCTGGAACATACAATCCTTCCCCTTCTAAGACCACAAGATCTTTGAGCAGTGGCTCCAATACAGTGCTGTAACCAAATTTCTTCATATCCTCAGCCTTGCACAGAATTGCTAAGAAGATTGAGGATAGTGCAGATCGGAGCACTGAGGGGACATCAGCCAATACCCAATACACAGCTGTGATCTTGTGTTTTTTCCTGGATGTACCAAGAGGATTGCATATCTCAAAGTCATCCACATAGAGAATGAGAGCAACGCTAAGATCATCCCCTGAAAACAACTCATTGGTTTTGTAGTGAGTGCCATCACGAAATGACTTGTACATAGTACACTGATCTTCTCCTTCACACAAGATCAAACCCTGGATGTCTTTCCTGCTCAAAATCTGCAGTAATGACTTCAGAATGGGGACATACTGGAAGCTATTCTTCTCTCTGCTGAGAACATACTCAATGGGTTCTACCACAGAAAAGTGCTCTTTAAAGTACTCTCTTCTTTTGTAGGCAGAGGAGAGATGACCACCACTACCAAGGGCAGAACTAATCGGGTTGGCACCACAAAGTTCCTTCACCATCTCTGACACAGCACCCTCTTCAATTTCACAGTTGTGCCTTCTCAAGCAAGACTGCAAAGTGTCTTTCATAATGGGAGCTGAGGCTGAATGAGAGATAAAATGCAGCTCCTCCACAACCTCATCAATGCATCTGTTGGGTACATTATAGATGCTCTCTAGTTTCAACAACAAGTGAGCCAAGCTTTTTTCAATCAACGCTGGCAGTTCACTCACATTACTATCATCGCCTCCAACATCAATATCAGACTGCTCACCCTCTTGATTAACTGGATTGCTGTAAGTGTCTGTGTTTGAAGCCTTTACATACCTGTTTAGCAGGTGTTCTTTGAACTCATCCAGTGAGTGAGGAGTATGCTTGCGGCTTCTGTGGGAAGCAAATGTTCCATAGATGTTAGTTTTGAAATAGCAGTTTTTGAAAACACAGGTGATAGTTTCTTGCCTCTTCAAATGCCGACCAAGATGCTCAAAATACTCTCTTTCAGTGGAGATTGTGCCTACACTGCAGCACTGGCAACAGAAATTGAGTATTTCATAAGATCTGACCCTTTCTTGAGTTGAGTGTTTTCTTGACAGATGTGATCTGAGGCTACCCCATGTTGTAAAGGAACAAAAACAATCCGGATGAGGACAGGGCAGAGGTTGCCCACCATTACTGTGACGTAACCTATAATGTCTCAACAGCTCTGCTTTGGTGGAGGTCTCAAAAGTACAAATTTTACAAGCCCAATGCATTTTGAGAGTCACTGAAAAAAACAGCAAATGTTTTGTTCCATATGTGCTGACTTCACAATGTGTGCACTGCAATTACAAAGAAATGGTAGCTAATTGGAAACAGGTTTGTCACACACATTTTATGGAGTAGACCTACCATAAACGGGGGTGTTATTTTAAACAGGAAAGACCATACTGCCAAATTTAACCATTCAATGACGACAATTTTCTGCTCAAATTTCAGATTCAAAATCAAATCACATTAAGTACTATATGTCAAGATGTGTTTGGTGTGAGATAGCCTAATGTTAACTAAACTGTAAAAAGGTTACAACCTGAAAGCAGGATGGTGTGGAGCAGTGTGATACACTGAACTTTCCCGTGGCACCAAAATACAGCCTATGCCCCAAACAGTAACATTATTTAACAATTACATGCTTTGCAAAGAAAACGGTTTACTTTCAAAATACAAAGACTGAAGGAAGCCTACGATGATATGGTTAAATATATCGCCGTTTCATCTCCTTCATTATGCACCCGTGTAGGCTAACATTATTTAGCTTAACGTTGGTGGATGTTTTGTTCTCGTTTTGTACTCCATTGGAACACTGTAAAGTACTTGTGCCAGAACAACAAATAAACAGAACTGCTGAACTGTTTTAAGCAAAAAATGACCCCCTCAATTTTAGATTAAGAGTGTCAGACAATGGCAGGTTTACAAAAAGCGAATTAGCGCACAGTGTCTAACTTACGTGTCTACCAGCATTCACCACAGCCACAAAATGAAGAGCGTGTTGCTAATCATATCACCATTGGGGGAAAAATCCCCACATCGTTGAAGTCATAGAAAATATGTAACTGTGATAACAGTAGCGGCTCTTTGTCAGTTAAACAAGGCCCTCTGGAACCTCACCTCTCAATTCTGAATAACCAAAACCTCTCGCAGGTTTCTTGCCGATTAGCAGCAGTTGTTCAGACTAATTAGTCGAGGTCAATGGCAGATGTCTGTTTTTAATTGCACGGTTATACGTTGAACCACAAAACGGAGGCTTTTTCTTCCGCACATTTCTGACGACGTCAAATATCAATATATCTTTTATAAATTCTGCGCACAAGCAGCACGCGAAACGACAAAGAGTTTCTGACCGAGGCTAATTAAGCAATACGCCAAGAGAATCCCGCTCTACATTCAGACAGGGCGTGGTTAGGCACGATGCACAGCGGAGTAGAAGTTGAAAGCATGGCAAAAATGAATGTTGCAAAGTCAGCGAACGTTCTGGATTTTTTTTTTAATTTATTGCATTAATTGCCATCCATAAAATGCCAAATAAAATGCTTTTTCAATATGATTTCTCATTAATTGGTGAAGTACCCTATTGGTGTTGGCGGTACAGTCAATAAATAGTTTGATTGTTAATCGACGATTTTAAATTGAAACAGCTTGAGGGCGATCGGTAAAGGGTGACACAGAGGACTTTCTGAACATCTGATGGCACCACTGAGTAATAACCGCTCACCTTGATTGAGAAAGATCGCGCTTGGTGTTGCTTGTATTTTACTCAGTCTGCAGCTATTCAAACTTTTCCAGGCATGTGACGTGGGCGGGGAAAATTCGAAGGTTAGAAAATGTAGTTCCCAACAAATGTAATTAAGTTACCAGGATGTGAATTTTGTTCTTTATTGTTGTGTCAAAGATTTTAAGTTCACCTGACTCATGATAGTGTGTTGAAACAATAGTTGCAAGTGTGGTGTCAACCGAACTCAATAAAATGACAGTTAAAAATAAAAAGTCTAACAATATCATAGAACTCATTTTTTTTTCTCACAACAATACATGTATTTAAGCACTGGCTAAAGGTCCTCTGAAGTACTTTTTAGAGTGTACTTAGATGCTTATCAACAGCAAAGATTTAGCATCTTTACGAAAAATTTTCTGCATGTGAGGATTTCAAAGAAGAAAATGGAAAATGTCCTTTGCCTGAAAATGTCTCTACCGTTTGTGCCTTCATTCACTTAATGGTTTGAAGTCATTGCTTTTTGCTGTTGTGAGCATTCAAGTGCATCACTGTAACCATGTTTGGTAGCATGCCTCAGATGCTGGAAGCTACCATTACTTATCCATATTAAGCCAATGAATGCTAGCGGTTTGCAACTTGACCTTATCATAGCCCGTCACTGAAAAGGAATATTTACAAAAAGCCTGAAAGCGAAAAAAAGTTGCATTTACAGTTGGTTTAGGTTGGTTATCTGAGGCTACATAAAAAAAAATAGCTGATGAAAAATAATCTAGCTGTGATAGGAATTTGCTTAAATGGTCATATTGAATAGATTTAAGGTTCCAAAAGGTCCAAAAAAACACTCTCTGTAGATACTTTGTTGCCCCATTAGCTTTGATTATGGCGCGTATTCATCATTCCATTTTTCAACATCCTTATGCAAGATTACACCATTTATTTCCATTCAAAACTCAATTAGCTTTTGGTTGGTATTAACAACAGGACAGTCAAACCACTCAGTAAGGTCTTCTCCAACATATCCTAAAGACTTTCATTGGGTTTAATAATGCGTTTGACAGTTCTGAAACAAATTCTAGCTATTCAGCAATCTCCATTCAGCGCTGTGAAATAGTATTAGCCCCTTCTCTGTTTTTCTGTGTTTGCTTATTTGTAATATCATCCTGATTTCAGGTCATCCAACAAATTTTAATATGCGACAAATAAAATGTGAATAAAAATAAGATGCAGCTTTTGAATAATGATTTCATTTTGAAGTTAAAAAGTTATTCAAAGTAGTATTATTGACTTGTGGCAGATCAGTGTGCATCAGCATAATGTTAACATGGGGGATACTTAATTCCATTGTAATTGGAATTGAGGAAGTCATCTTTCCTTGGGCTCATCATGACATCCAGTAATATCAGTAGTTATGTCACAATTAGTTTAGTATTATACAAAAGGGTCGTCATCCTTTAAAATGTTTATCCATTAGCTGGGTGATATCGCTGCTTCTATCACAGCTAACATAAGAACCTTGTAAGGAAGGTGTAATATCAGGATTTATATGTGAATGGAGGTACTAAGTCTCAGGTGGTACAGTGGTTAGCACTGCTGCCTCACAGCAAGAAGGTCGTGGGTTTGAATCCGGCCTGGGAGTTTGCATGTTATCCCCGTGTTTGCGTGGGTTTCCCCCACCCACAAAAACATGCCTCATTGGAACACTCCAACCAGTACCTCTGACCAAGGAACTGGCTTTAGAACTGGAGTCTGGTCCCCGGGCGCAACTCTGTGGCTGCCCACTGCTCCTAACTATAGGATGGGTCAATTGCAGAGGACAAATTACCCCACGGGGTTCAATAAAGTATATCATATCAAGTGCAACCAAAATGCTGTTTTGGATACTATTTAAACCAAGTAATATTCTTAGTATAATCCAATATTTAATCTTAGGACAGACGACATTGCATCTGCACAAAGGGACTCATGTTCCTCATAAGAAGACCTTGTTACCCATCCAAAGATTTGTTCATATCCCACATTGCTATGTGCTACGTTTCTCTTTTTCTCACTCCTAAAAACAGATTGTTTCAGATGAACATCTGTTAATCAGTGAAGATGCCTGCACAGCACAGTGCCATCATAGCACACTTGGTGTTGGCTCTGTAGGTGTGCAAATCTGTGATAGTGCATGTGATGGCGAATTTCTATGTCTTGAATGAGGTTATTATTTTCACCCTTCTGTGGGTAAAAGGTGCAGCCTAGTCTGTTCATAATATGGATGGTGTCAGTTGTTATCTGATGGGCTTTGAATCTACAATATATGAACAAAAATCTACTTGTTGATGTGGTGTGAGTGCTCACTGAACAGAAACGTGAGATGAGTATAAACACTGAGATAGAAAGATGGATAGTGACAGGACCAAAATGATATTTGCTGGCTCTGTCTTATGTCTCTGTTCATTTTCCTTAGAATACAAAACCTGCAATGAAATTACAATCGAAACCTTGGCCCCAGTCAACCTTGTTCAATAACTTAAATCTCCATACGTAAATGACTGAAAAAGGTTCTGTAGAAATTTAGTGAGCAGTGGTATTCCATCTGCACCACCTCCATAAGAATTATTATTCTTTTTTGTTTTCCCTCCTTTCTTTCTCTGCCGTAAATTCAGCCGAACTGTGTTGTTCACTGCAGACCTGCTCTCAGGGACCCAGGAGGAGAAGTGTAGTCCTCGCTTCTTTAAGCCCTCGGTGCAGGCACACCGCCAGTCACACACCGCTAATGCCATCAAAGAATTACGCAGTCAGTGTATGCTCAGCGTATGCAGCTACAAGCACCTGCCCAACCTGAAGCGGCCGCCGGGATAGGAGTTATGGCTTAACGCCCGCTTAACCCTTATTATCCCTAGCAAGGCCGGGCAAATTATTTGCCTTGCCCATATGGTTGTCCGTCCATGGAATCAAAAACCCAAGAACAAGACTCCCAGAAGAATGTTTTTCTGGGAGGCACTTGGAAGCCACTAGATTTAATTTTTATTCTATGTAAATTAATGCATACCTAAGAGAATTGCTATCGCAAGGTTTTAATAGTGATTTAAAATTACCAGGGGATACGCTTAACTAGCAAAAATATGTATACATATGCAGGAATTCATTTGTCAGAGGCTGTTTATTATGGTTTCAGGTAGGCCTCTTACTGTAGTTCCACTAAAGAAAAATCTTGATGTTGTAGATTATTCTGTGCTTCCAATGGTTTAGGGAAGTGCACTCAGACAAGCACTCTAAGTAGTAGAAAATAACACTGCCATTTTTTTTAGGGAGAGCGGAAGAGGGACGGCATCTGCATACTTTTTGGATTTGCACATTTTTAATTGAATCATTATCTTACCATGCAATATATTCTGAAGAAAAAATTAGAATTTAGATTAAAAGTGAAATTTTCCGCTGAAAGTTTTGTTTTGAATAAATCAACTCTTCTGTAGAAATGACATAAACCTAATTTCATGAAGTTAGATTAAAATTCTCTCGTCACATAAATAGCTACCCATGATCACTTTTTTCAGTGTAGCTGGTTTAAAGAATGTTTGTAAAGATGCATGCAGCAGAAATTATGTTGTTTTTGGTTTTTAAAAGAGGCATAATACATTAAATAATTTTCTTAAAATGACAGAAAAGCATGAATCTAAAATTGATATCGACATATTAGTAACTATTAAGTACTAATTTTAATGAGATTCTATTTAGCTATTGCATATTTTAAATCTGAAAATGTAAATAAAAACAAGGAACTAATTATTTCAGAATCAAATAAATTTCTGTTTTTGTAACAACTGTAGTTTTGGTTTGATTTAAATCATTTTAACTCACCAAATATCCAGCTTCTGTAATTTATTCTTGAGTGTAGTATACTCATTTTTATTACATGAGTTGGAATTGTTGACTAAAGCAATAAGCTAAAATGTATTTTCCAAGTTAGCAAGCAAACGTGTTGTCTTGGACACTCCATATTAAGACATTGTGGCACAGTGGGTCGGGCTGGTGCCTCACTGCAAGAGGGTTGTAGGTTATCCTCATGTTCACATGGGTTTCCTTTGGGTTCTGCATTTTCCTCCCATAGTCCACATACATACGTGCATGACAGGCTAAATGGAGACTCTAATTTTCCTACATGCATTAGCATATGTATGAGTAGGTGTGTCCCTGCCATTAGCGAATTGTGAGCTGGGATAGGCAATAGCTCCCCCCCGGGACACATATGAGGAAGAAACAGTTTAGTTATCAAAAATGTTATCAAAAATTTACCCTTTAATTGAAATACAGTGATTGAAAGAAAATAATGATGTTTTCCATCAGGAAAAAAAAGCCTCAAAAACCTATGCACCACAATTATTCGATCCCCTTCATTGGATACAAAGTTTTTTTGAGCAGCCTCTTCTTGCTAAAAGAGCGGCTCAGTCCTCACTGTCAGTGTGTAATGAGGTCGAGGCAGACATTGCAGGGAACCTGAGACCATTCCACTATGTAGTATCTCTCAAGATCACTTAAATTATTTGGTTGACATTCATGGACTCTGCTCTTCAGCTTATTCCACAGGTTTTTTTTTGTTGGGGTTAAGCTAAGGGCTCTAGGATGAAAAAAAATTATTATTTTTTTTTCCATTTTTACCCCTCAGCCCTCAAGGCTGACGGGGTATTGCTATCGTTCGTGCCGTTGGGCGGGCGAGTGGGCGTCTCCAAAAACTTTGACATCGGGCTGAGGGGTATTCCGTGCATTGCACGCCTATTTTACTTAGATTGGATTAGTTTTATGTAGTTTTTTCTTATATTGAATACTTATATTTTCCTATATTGGATTCCTTTAAATATGGTAAATTAACAATGTGGATTAAAAGAAACCATGGAAACAATGGTTACTACAGATGCCTATATTAGTGGACACCACTGTATGTAACAGATGCAGCGAGACTGGATACTAAGTAGGCAGACAAGGTATTTGCTTGAATGTCCAAAATATATATCAAATTCAGACCACCAGCAAGAAGTACTTTCAGAAAAGTTACCCCTCATCCAGACAAATGCAGTGTAGCAAAGGCTGATAAAGATTTTGTCACCATGCTACTTCAAAAAACTAGCTTATGGTCATTATCAAGGCACACACAAGCTACATACAGCTCTCTTTTTGGTTATGTTTTGCCCAGAATATTCATGCAATATCACAATTTGCTATAGCTACATGCAATCATATGTATCATATCATAACAATCATAACTATACACTCATACTTCAAATGTAAACTATACGTCAGGCAAACAAGAAAACACACAAATGACTGGCTAATTAGCCTCTTTTTAATTTTTTACCTGAAGCAAGACCTCGAAAGAATGATTAAATCGCTTGCATTAATGCATTTTAAACAGTGTAATTCTGAGCTGATTTACTGTTTGGGCGTGCCGAACAACAGAGCCATTTTCCTGCCAAGAAAAGCGATAAGATTGATGCGTATCTACTAAACCTACCAGGATTGCTGGGTTCCCATTAAAAGTGTATATCACTGGTACACAGAGAACAATAAAAACACAGAATGTAATTTCATTGGGGAAGTTATATGGACCTATATATTTGCAAGCCCTTTGTGTGGGTGAAGATTCCTGCAGTCACATTAAAAGCAATACTGAAAGTGCTGACTGCACTGATCTTTCCTTACTGAAGCCAAAGTAAAAACTGTCCATATCTTTTTTGCATACAGTGGTGCTTTTGTTTCTAATAATAATAATAATACTTGTAATAATAATAAGTTATTTGCAGTTCTTTGCTTTGACTTGAGGAACAGGGATTTATGTCATATTAGGGCACTTACTGCAGCAGTAAAATTACTGAGTACATTCACACCCTAGGGCAAGCTTTATGTGCCTCAATGAATGCCATTTCTTCAACATGTTTGCACACTCGCACTGAACTCAAAATCACTTATCAGCATGAAACCATAAGCGGTTGTATTTCATGGCAAAATAGTACAACTTCTTGTTTTCTTTTCTCCCTCTAATTATATAGGATACACAGTAAAAAACATAGTGTCAATTTTACTCTTTAAGAGTTTATTTTAACTCTCTGTCAGATAACATTTGGTCCCACTCAAAATCAGTGTAAAATTTACTCTATAGCCAGTGTAAGATTTTAAGAGTAAATTTTACTCTACTTTGTGTCAAAATTAACAATGAGGTGTGTAAAAATATTTAACACTATAGGGAATCATCACCCTGCAGAGTAGATTTTGTCCTTGTGTGGAAGTGGGAATTAACTCTCACTTTTGACACTTCCATTTAGATGATTTCACTCTGCATAGTGCTATAACTACTCTATCCAGAGGAAAATAGGTTTACACTGCAATATCGACACTCCATTTTTTACTGTGTACATTTCCTTGTGTTTAATTTAAATATATTAATAAAAAACCACCTGCAAGATGAGGCATAATTATAAGCATTAAATTAGTCCCATCAAATGAAGCAACTCCTGATATTCAGAGGGGTCTTTTATTATCAAGTATATGCTGCTACTCTGAATTTTATTGTCAAACTCCATATCATAAACTTCTGAAAGAAAATGCGCACCTATAAGCCCAAGCTCAAATATCAATTTTAAGGTATCCACTGGGGATCGGGCTGACAAGGCTACATCCATCTCTTTTTCTCCCAGCTGCTATTAATACAAGCATATATCCTTAGATTCATTATAAAACAGTGATATTTGGCCTTGAAAAGTAGTCCCAGACACTTCATACTGGCGAAGATGCATCAGAAATGCTGACATCTGCAAAGATTACTTGCTTACCCCAACTGGTGCTATTAAAGTTAGCTTGTCGCAGCGAATATAAAAGTCTGCAATTAATCCTCCCCATAAAATAAGAGCAGTAAATGTATACCTTCCAAGTGCTGTCTTCCACTGAGGGAAGAACATTAGTATAACAGTCCAGCAGTTGACTTCAAATGCATTCAACTCACATGAGCTGTTTCAGTGGTAGGCATAATGTAATCTTAAAAGGGTTAATATATTCTACATTCAGTCTTGCAGAATACAGTTGAAGTGAGCACCACTTGTGGTGGTGTATACAAGTACTTTTGTGGATATAATGTTTTACTTTGTGAGAAGGGAGTGATGAAGGTTAAAACAAGACCGCTCTGGGAGCACAGCATTCCCCGCCGGAGTCACGACTGCGATGTGCGTATCCTCAGACTGTCTGCAGCATAAGTGCAAAGTTTCAGGGATGTTCTGTAAAACCTGTAGGTCGAGTTAAATTCACTATCCGAGTGCCTTCCAATAAAAACAGATGGACGGACGGACGGACATCACCACAACATAATCCCCCTTTTGGACTGTCGCCCGCAGGTGATAAAAAAGGTCATTTTGAGAAAGAAAGGAATTGTAGTATTTCTTTTGCACTCGTAAACAATAATACTCAAAAATGACCTAAGTATCCTGGTTTTGAGATATCTGTCGAAGTGTTTCAAGGGTCAACCTTGGGGTGATGATTTCAAGCACTTCATTCAGTTTTGAAATTATTACCACAGAAGGGACACTTCTAGGATGCACTTAAAACATAAAATTGCCAGACACATTGGCACAGTAAGACATTAAATGGATGGACTCTATCATACACCCATAGATGATCCATTAAGGCATTATTGGGATTGTTTACAGTGGTTTGTTTGCACTGGGGAATACATTTTTAGTTTTCGAGTTGTATAGGCTCAGCAGATTTATACTTTGAATAGCTTCTTAGCTTTTCATCTCTGAAGAGCAAAACAAAGTGCTTAGCTTACCAGATACTCAGTGGACAGCATTTCAACTACTGCTTCAAACCTGCTTGAAGTGAAAAAACAGCTGGATGAAAGCTGACGAGATAAAGCTCATTCAGGAGTTAATCAGCTGGTTGGCAAAGCACCCATTCAAGCAGCTGGCCTGATCCGAGGAGTAACACTCAAAGAGGCAACCCAATCACGTGAAAATCCAATTCTTCTTTCAGTTTTACCATAAATAAATGCACAATGAGATAAAAATGACATGGATATGTGAATTGTTGAAAGCTTTCTGGCTATGAGCTACTGTATCTGTGGATGTGTGCAGGCCTCAGAGCATCTCTTCTCTTCCCTTAAATTTCCCCTGAATCAAAGAAAGGACAGTTGCAGCCAAAAAAAATGATTCTTTCCATGATGGTATACACAGTACTCGGCATTTGTGTATATATTGAGCTGAATCTGTGATGATTCCTATGGCAGTAGACATCAGTGAGTAGATAATTTAACCCTTTAGCATCAGAGGAGAGATCAGCAGTCACATGTATAGCCCATAATCCAAAATGGATGCCTTTATGATGATGGGCAAAGTCAAGGTCACCATCGAGCAGTTTCTGCCAAGGTGCTCCGCTTATTAAGAGGGTTACTTGAAATGGTTTTCAAGACTTAGCTCACTGCATTTCAGTTATGATTTGTAAAGTAACTTGTTTATTCATTTCTGAGGCTCTGCTCTATGTGATTGTAGAATACATTCAGTATTCTACTTACTAATGTCAACTTCAAGAGTTATATACAGCTATGCATGACCAATAACATGTAAAATGGATACTGGTGGTCTGATTTGAGGAGGATTTAAACAGGAAAATGCCAGGAGAACCTCAAGTGGTTCATAGGTCGTATTCTTTACGCCGTAATGGTAAAAGTACAATAATTGACACCTGTGCAAGGTAGTGAATCTGTCAATACTGTGCAAGTCCAATAAATGTTGAGCACTGAAATGGATCTGTAGGGTTAACAAGTATCATAGTTTCCCATGTGGCACAGCAGCAATGAAAAAAAAAAAAAAAATAAATAAATAAAAGGTGATATTTGTTCAATGGACCCCATTTATTACATGAGATCCAACTGATCAAAAGACAATTAATATCACTCATTAATGCATTTACACAAAAAAATACTTGGTTTCTCAGTTTTTTTAAATCAGTTTCTTAGTTTGATCCGAACAGATTTCTTGAGTGCTCTTGACTCTTCGTATCTTGTGCGCAAATAGCAAAAACACGGCTTAAAAACGTGTCTGTTGGGTTTTGGCTCTCATCATTCCAGTAACTCATCTTTTATTTGGATGTGTAGCAGACTGGTTGGTAGTAAAAATGCAATACTATAATGAATCATATTGTTAAATAAAAAAGCTGCTGGAATCAACATTTAAACAGATGATGCTTCATTTGTGTTATCCTGATTAGCAAATTAATTCTTAATTTGTATTTTACAGGAAATTTCAAAAAGGTCTTTATTGCTATGTGGCTGACCTTGCTGTATTAGAGGATTTGGCAGTTGGTGCACTTCGGACAGTGTGTGTAATCGAAAACCAGGCTGATTTATTAGGGAATGATGATTGACTCATGAATAGAATCAGTCTTTCCCAGACTTCTCTTTCGTAGTTTCAGCTACAGATTAGTGCCAAGACTCAGATGAGCCACATTTACTTTCTTAATACATTCTGATTTAACAGTCTTATATTATTAGATAAATATGGCCAGCCGATTTGACCATTCACTGGGTAGGATTTTACAATTTTGTCTTTCAAAAACAAATCTAAATATTATTGCTGTCATATTTTAAGAGCTCCCTTCATGGGCCCAGCACAGCTCCTCAGCATGTTTTATGGCAACAATAAGGCTGGTATACAAAAAATTACCTTCAGAGTCGAAGGATGATTGATCGAAGACACGAAGGCAAATATAACGCTGTCAGCTTCTGAGGAAACTGAAGCCAAGGACGTTATCTATCTCTTTACACTGCTGACAAATATATGGTCTTATATAAAAAAGCCATTAATTAAAATAATCTATTTTATTTGAGGTGTGTTTCAGGAAGCCTGAATGTTCATGTTAATGAGGAAAAATAATTTTATGTCGTGTCAGCAATTTGTTTATTCGTTATGAAGTAGAAAAGCTGGATGAACGTTCTCTATGGGTGGTGATTCCATCATTTTTGCCATGATTTGTAAAACCAATGAAGGTGAAAGTGAGGAAAAAGAAGACTTTCATGAGTTTCAAAAGTGATTCGAGTCTGATCAGTGTAATTCACCAGCCTTTGACGGGCGCTCTGGGACTTAATTATTTTTTATGGGTCCTCATATAATTCCTCAACTCAATTTAAGCCACTATAAATTTGACGCTGAAAGAAAAGTGCGGCAGGTAATTTCAAATTATGATCGACCTTCGGCTCATTTTTGATGAGGTAAAAGGCTCAAAAGTATTATAACTTTGGGTAAAGTAATTTCCTTTTTCTAAATTTTTATATTTTTCACAAATGATACGTTTTCAGTCCTTACACTGGAGGGACACTCTCAGCTGATTACTGAGGAAGAACTGAAAATACATTTCCTCTAAATTAAAGACATCTAGTCCTCCAAGAATTAGGAATTACTGAAATTACTGTATGTCACAATATCATACTCTAGGAAGATCTTGGAAATCATGCACTGATAAATTTCACCCCTTCACATCGTATTTCACCCCTGCAAAATGGCTTGAATAAAGTATCCAGACCACAATTACAAAAGCATCTATACAGGTCATTCCTAATGATTAAATAGCTAATTACCAGCTAAGGTCTCACTCACTACACTTTACTGAGTGAGTCTCCAAAAACAAGATGAGGATACTAAGATTACCAAAGGGGCCAAATAATAATAATAATAATAATAATTACACTAAGCGCATTGGTTTTTAAAAAAAAAAAAAAAAAAAACTAAGGTAGTGGGAGGAACTGCGTCTAAAATTGTGGAAAAATCTGCTCAACCCTCAAAAACGACAGCATAAGAGAATGGTGGACACGTTTCAAAGCTGTCCGACTGGGATGGAAATCATTTACCAGGACAATTGCTAATAACTTCATTATTACACCTTTACCGCCGCAGAACTGACTCTACATCTACATCTGAACAAGTGATTAAAAAAAATGTTTGTCATAAGCCTCACAAAGCTGGGATCTATGACAGGGCCATCATTTTGAAATCTTTTGTTTACAAGGTTAACATACACAATGACAGTACATGGTATAAGAATCGCAAAAACTTTTCATGAGCATTGGAGCATTCGTGAGCATTGGAGAAAAGTAATATGATGTGATGAGTCATCCTCTTCTATTTAAGTACAACTACACATTTTGAAGGATTTGTGTTTTGAGAGAGCCAAAGCTAGCAATCACTGACTGTTGTTTAAGGTTAAGTATGGTGGGGGTTGTGTAATGGCATGGGCAGCCATTTCAAGGGAATCATATGGTCCAATGAATTGTCTTCACTGACATATTTGAAACTATTTTGCAAGATAAGGTGTGGCCAATGGCAAAACACTGTTCCCTCATAATGTCCCAATATTCCAACATGATAATGTCTTTAAGGGAAATTCTGAAACAGTGCCAGCTATATTTCCGGAAACTTCATCCCTCCACGATCCAGAGGCTGTCCTTTTTGAAAATTTGTTTTTTATTGGCCAACAAACTGTTCAGAAATTGAATTCTGAAAATAATTGAAACTGCTGAAGGCAAATGGTGGCCCTACTCATTACTCCTTTCCAGTAATTCAGATTCTGAAACTTTATCCACCTCTTGTATGTGGGTAATGTCAAAAAGTTCATTTTCTGCACTCACACACTGCAGCACTGTAGCTTGCATCAGAAACTCCAGCCGTGCACGCTGTGCTCAATATTATGATCCTCATATGGCTGCTTAGTGGAGTGCGATGAAGATATACCAAGCAATTGGTCCTGCTTATAGAGTTAAGAACATGCACTGAGCAAGTTTATGAATATAAAAGGGTACAATTAAATCGTCAGCCCCAAAAAAAATGTAGAATTTTATTTCATTTTTTTTACAAAAATCATTATTTTTTCTTACTTCCCCCGCTCCCCTCATTAACAAACATTCTGAGCAACACAGAAAGCGATTCTGGCACTCCCCTGTGTGGTCACGTCATTGTACACGGTGGGAAAGATGGTATCTGAGTCAGATTCCGAGAGTTCCTCAAAATTTCCAATGAAATCTGTCCATTTTGATGAAAAAGAGTACTTTTTTATGGAAGATGAGGAAACTACATAAAGCTGCTTTCACACCGGACGCGAAACAAATTTTTTTCGTGCGACAGATTACATTCAAAGTCGATGCAAAGACGCTAATACGTTTCACATGTATTCGCGTCTTTGCATTGCCTTTGAATGTAATCTGTCATGCAAAAAAAAATCGTTCTGCGTCCAGTATGAAAGCAGCTTAACATGGGATTCAGAACCGTACAGATTCCAGCCTGAGTACTCGAGCAATGAAGACGGCTAAGTGTCAGTGTCTCTGTCTGTCTCGAACTGTACAACACTTCCCCGTCAAGTAGCGGAATGATTATTATTCATTATATATTGTAATGGCCGTTTATAGCACTTTAGCTTAATGAAGGCGATCGAGACAAATATCCGTTTAGCTTGCCTAGGGCTTTTTATTCCCTCTCGTTCACAGGCTAGAACATGGGTTGGAGGATCGCAGGAAAACAAAAACCCCACCACTGTCTCCTCTTCCCCAGCTCTCTCTCCCTTCCTTCCCGCCCTCCAAGTCCACCTCAAACTGCGTCATTGCTCCTTCCCCTTTTGCCCACACCCCCTATGTTCCTGCAGCAACACACAACAACAAAAAAACTTAACAGTACTGCTGCTAACTACCACGATCCTCCCCCAACTTATTACTGGTGCACCTGCTCAGAAATACTGCAAGATCGTTACACTGCCCCCTCCCCATTTGCTCCTCGTCCCCGAGGAAGAACAAAGTCCCTGAAACGACCTGGCAGCTGTCTTATTCGTCTTGACCTCAAAAGCCCCCCCCCCCCCTTGTGGATGGCTTAGGTGCTGCAGGGGGTGTGGAGTCCCCAGGCACCCCAGTTCCCGATGGCGTCATCTCATTGCTGGGGGAACCCTGCTGTTGGAATGGTTGGTCGGGTGAAGTGTGCTGGCTGCGTGTGGAAGGCCTTTGGAACACTGGCTGCTGGTTTCCCCTGTAGGGCGCCATCCTGTCCCGGTGTATTATCACCATCCGTCCCCGGGCAGCCAAGCGGACTCGATACACCACCTCCCCGACCCGCTGCACCACAGAACAGGGTCCCACCCACTTGCTATCCAATTTTGGGGTCCTCCCCTTGACCCGTTTAGGTGCGTACACCCAGACCAGGTCCCCTTCCGCGAAGTGCTGTCCCCTTGAGTGAGCATCATAATTTCTCTTTTGTCTGACTCCGGCGGCTTCCATTTGACGGCGGGCAAAGTCGTGGGCCACTTCTAACCGGTCCTGCAGGTGGCGAGCAAAGTCTCTGCCTGCTGGTAGCTCGAATGTGTCAGGCGGCCGTCCAAACGCCAGTTCTGGCGGGGTGCGAAGCTCCCTTCCGAGCATTAGCAGAGCTGGGGTGCAACCGGTTGATTCCTGCACCGCACTGCGGCAGGCCAAGAGGGTCAGTGGCAGCTGGACGTCCCAATCTTTCTGATCCTGAGCAGTAGTAAGGGCTAGCTGAGCACCGAGGGTTCGCATGAATCGCTCAACTAACCCATCACTTTGGGGGTGCAGGGGGGTCGTTTGTGTCTTGTGAATCCCCAGTCTTTCGCACACAGCGGAAAAGACCCGAGATTCGAAGTTACGCCCCTGATCTGAGTGCAGTTCACTGGGGCACCCAAAGCGACAAAACATTCCCTCCACAAGAGCGTCCGCCACAGTCTCCGCTTCCTGGTCAGGTAAGGGGTAAGCTTCTGGCCACTTGGTGAAGTAATCTATTGCAACTAACACGAACCGGTTTCCTTTGAGTGAGCGAGGTAAACGCCCAAGGACATCTACTGCTACCCGACTCATGGGAGCTCCAACTTGGTACTGTTGCAGTGGAGCCTGCGACTGTCCCTGGGGGCCTTTCCGAGCCACACAGGCGTCGCATTGGCGACAGTGGTCTTCCACGTCCCTTCGGCTGCGCCCCCAGTAATAGTTTTGTTGCAGCCTTCGCAGTGTCTTCTTAACCCCGAAGTGCCCCACCCCAGGGGCCCCATGCTGTTGCTCCAGCACCAGCTCGCGAAGTTCCCTCGGAACCACCAGCTGCCACCGGCCCTCGCCCGTCGCCGGGTCCTGCCATCTCCTCTGCAGGATGCCACCTCTGATCTCCAGGGCCTGGCCACTGTGACCACAATCCCCGCACGATAGAGGACTTCCCCACAACCGCTTCCCACGGGGGTCGGGAACCGCTTTCCACCCAGGCAATGGCAACCTTAAGGTCAGGGTAATTTATTTGGTGCTCCCGCCATCCGATGGCGTCTGGTGGCAGAACAGCATGACAGCTGGGGCTTACCGTCTGCTGCTGCTCCAACTCCCACTTTTCAGCACGGTCACAGTGGGAACAGTCAACTGGACAGGGCCGCCGTGACAGCCCGTCTGCATTAGAGTGGTTTCCCCCGGTCCGATGCTGGATATGAAACTGAAAGGCCTGTAGCTGCTCCAGCCACCGGGCCACCTGTCCCTCTGGCTCCTTAAATGAAAGCAACCACTGTAAGGCGGCATGGTCCGTCCTGATAGTAACTGGGAGACCACACAGATAATGCCGGAAATGTCGGGTGGCCTCTACCACCGCTAGCAGCTCCTTCCTGGTGATGCAATAATCCTTCTCTGGCCTGCTGAATGCCCGACTGTAATAGGCTACAACACGCTCCCCCGCCTCCGATGGCTGGGAAAGCACAGCCCCAAGGCCCTCAGCACTGGCGTCGGAGTCGAGTATGAAGGGTTTGCGGGGGTCAGGGGCCACTAACACAGGAGACTGACAGAGAGCCAATTTGAGCGCTGTGAAGGCCTGTTGCTGTTCCTCGCCCCAGGTGAAGGTGATGTCCTTCCGCAGGAGGCGGTGCAAAGGACCCGCGATCGTTGCGAACCCATCCACGAAGCGCCGGTAGTATGACGCCAGACCAAGGAAAGTGCGGAGCTGGCGCAGATTGGTGGGAGGCGGCCAATCCCGTACAGCTGCAATTTTGTCCTGTTCTGTGCGGATCCCATCTTGGCTGACCCGGTGTCCCAGGAAGGAGACCTCTCTCCGTAACAGCTGACATTTGCTTGGGTGCAGCTTCATCCCAGCATCCCTGATACGGCTTAGTACTTCCCTGAGTGCGAGCAGCGCGGTGCTGAAGTCCACCCCATGTACTAGTAGGTCGTCCAGGTAGACTAGACACCGTCCAGGTGGTATTCCTGCCAGAACCCTCTCCATCAGACGTTCAAACGTGGCGGGGGCATTGCAAAGCCCGAAGGGCATGGTAGTGAATTGCCACAGCCCCCGCCCAGTACTGAAGGCGGTCTTGGCCTTATCCTCGGGTGCCAGCGCCACCTGCCAGTACCCACTCTTTAGATCGAGCGACGAGAACCAGCTTGACCCCCCCACCTGGTCCAAAGACTCGTCAATACGGGGCAAGGGGTACGAGTCCTTTACCGTCACCTCATTGAGCTGCCGGAAGTCGACACAGAACCGCCATGTCCCATCCTTTTTAGGGACCAGGACCACAGGGGGCGCCCATGGACTATCCGACGGTTCTATGATGCCGGCTTCCAGCATCTCTTCCAGGGCTTCGTCGGCAGCTGCTTGGCGAGTAGGGGGAAGCCGCCGTGGGCGTTGTCGAACGGGGCGGGCATTGCCAGTGTTAATGGAATGTTGCACGAGATAGGTGCACCCAACATCCTTTGGGGAGGTGGCAAAACTATGGCGGAACTCATACAGTAAGGCCCAAAGACTCTCGCGCTGCTCCGGTTCCCGTCCCTGACAGTTATTTTCCCAAAGGGTTTGCAGGGGCACAGAGAGGGCTGGTTCTGGAAGCTGTCTTTCGGTACCTGGGTGGTCTCTTTCTGTGCAACCTACCATAGCTGTACTGACATGAGGAGGTGAAAAGAGTTTGATTGCTTCCCCCCCTTTCAATGTTAACATGCCCTCCCGCAGATCAAGCACCCCTTCTGCTTGGCGCAAGAAGTCCAGCCCCAATAAGCACTTCTCTTTAACATTTGCCACCCAGACATTATGGTGGAAGGTTTGGTTAGTTGTTCGAATTTTTACCCAGGCGCGGCCAAGCACCGGGGCTTGCTCCCCAGTAACAGTGACGAGAGGCAGGTTAGTGACAGCCAATTCAGTGTCCTGTGATATTAAATTTGGGTGAACAATTGTCACAGTGGACCCCGTGTCCACCAGAGCAGTGATGGGTTGGCCCTCCACATATATCGCAATTCTGCAACAGTCAGTGTAAGCAGGTGATGGGGTAGCTGGGGCAGTTGAGTGTTTGGAGTGGATGGTGTTAACAATGGGTGGAGCCTTTGTGGCGGGGAAGAACAAAAGGCCCGGTGTATTCCCCGCTACACTGGGCCAGGCTCGTTTCCCAAGTCCTTACTGAGGAGGGCAGCATCAGTCAGTGTGCAATTCCGGCGAATATGCCCCGCCTTTCCACAGCGCCAACAAGCCGGCCGTGTTCCTTCGCCTTGGCGCCAAGTTACTGGCGTCGTGCGGCGTGGTGCCGTCATTTGTACAGCACAGGTCTGAGGGTATGGTACCATGTCCCTTTGACTGGCGCTCCCTGGCAGCTCACACAGTATTTCCTCAATTGCTAATGCCCTCTCTAACGCTTGCTCTAAGGTCAGCGGGTTCGCCAGACGGACTTGCTGTCGTAGTTGTTCAGGGGTTAAGCCTTTAATGAATGCCTCCATTGTTAATGTGTGGACAACCTCCATTGGGAATTTCGGGAATCCCCGCTGTGCTAAATAGCGCAGCTCTGCAGCAAAGATGCCTAGCCTCTCTCCAGGCTTCCTAGATCGCTCATGGAACTGCTGGCGTACTGCTGCAATGGGCGTGTTGTCACCAAACCGCCTTTCTAATGCTATATGTATCGCCTGCGGGTCCCCTAGGACAGCTGTTGGCACATCTAGCAGTACTCTCTGGGCATCCCCCTCTAAAGCTGCTGCCAGCTGCCCAGCTCGTTCTAATGTGGACCAGTGATTGGCTGCTGCTATCAACTCAAACTTAGTAACGAAAGTCTGTCCATCATATCTGCCCACTTTCAAGTTGCACTTATTTCCTTACCTGCTGTAGGCATTCTCTAATTGGGGGCTAGCAGTAGTTGGCGTCCTATTAACATCCCGGCTAACGTTCATGCCTTCAACACACTCGTTGCTAATGTCCGCATGACAAGCATTATTTACGCCTCCATCCGTCCTTTCACAGCAGACAGCACCGCGCCCACTTCGGGGCATAACATTCTCCCTTTCATCTGTAACACCGGAATCGCGTTCTGCAGTAGAATCCCTACCATCTGCCGGTTTAATGTTTTCTAAAGCCTGTTTCACCATTATTTGAATCAATTCGATTATTCCCGTTTCCTCCTTATTATCAACGCTACTAGCGACGCTCATAAATTTGGCTGTTTCTTTCCGCTCACCCCATTTAGCCGCATTCCCTCCAGGTGTACTCCCAGCTCCGCCAATGCTATCGTCCCGTGGACACTGGGCGCTGCCATCTTTGCTGCTTTGTTTTGGTTCCGGTGCACTCATGACCTTCCCGGAGGGGCCCGTAATGGCGGATTTCCACTCAGTTGCGACAGCACGGCGCAACTGCTCCGGTATAGGTGTCCACCCCGTTTTGCTCCTCACAGTCGCTCCAGCTTCCGTCGCCTGTGATACTGGTGTAGTTGGCGGTGTTTCCATGCTTTCTGTGTGAATGTTTGTCCCCAATCTCCTCTGTAGCCAAGCTAGCTTCAGTGCTATCCCCTAGAAGCGTGCGTCAACCCCACCTCTGACACCACTGTAATGGCCGTTTATAGCACTTTAGCTTAATGAAGGCGATCGAGACAAATATCCGTTTAGCTTGCCTAGGGCTTTTTATTCCCTCTCGTTCACAGGCTAGAACATGGGTTGGAGGATCGCAGGAAAACAAAAACCCCACCACTGTCTCCTCTTCCCCAGCTCTCTCTCCCTTCCTTCCCGCCCCCCAAGTCCACCTCAAACTGCGTCATTGCTCCTTCCCCTTTTGCTCACACCCCCTATGTTCCTGCAGCAACACACAACAACAAAAAAAACTTAACAGTACTGCTGCTAACTACCACGATCCTCCCCCAACTTATTACTGGTGCACCTGCTCAGAAATACTGCAAGATCGTCACAATATCATATATTCATTATAATTGTTTCTGTGCACGGCGTGTTGGATAACCAGCCCACTCACTTTTCAACCTTAAGTGAGTTCAATAGACCTGACGTTTGGTTACCTTACCTAACGAGACCATCTACTGTATATTATAATAGCCGAGTGGCCTCTGTGTGTGTGTGCGTGCGTGTCCAGCCAAGCTAGATTCCACCAGGCGCGTATCTGCAGCAATGGCGCATTGTTCACTATAATATAAAGATGAAGTTACATGAAATAGAACCAGTGGATCCCCACAGGCAGAGTGCTAGTATATAGTACATTAGGTTAAGAATAGAGCCTAGCGTTAGTGGTGGTTGAACTCACCCCTGATCTAGCCAGTTGTGAAATGATAATGTTCGCGGCTCTATTCATTTCTGTGCATTGTGTTTCATGAGCTCTCGAAACAATGCGTGTGAGCCGATTTTTGTTGGTCCATTCTTTAAGATATTCTCTGTCCTGACCAGTGTTGTGAACTAAGGCTAACCACCAAGACACAATCTGTGTAAAACTTATGACGTAACGTGGCTGAGCTAGCCCAGCGCAAATATTCTCGATTGAGGCAAAGGGGGCGTTCCCTCAAGTGCATAATTTAGCAGATAAATTACATTTTTTAAAATATTGCGTAAAGTACACGATATTAAAGCCATCACTAATTGTTCAAGATAGGTATTATGTAGCATTTTATCATATAAAAAACAGAGCTGAATTTCATGTCCTAAGCTCTTTAACACATTTATGCATGCAGTCCTAAACATGCAAGATTGTGTTAGCAATCATTCATAAAGAAAGCAGCATTGGTTACTGGAAAATATTTGGTCATGGATTTGGCACTTTCATTGCATCATCTTTCTTGCCTTGGAAGAGGTGCAATGTGTTCATCTTTGGTCAAATCAGCTGATAATTAGAACTAAAACAGTCATTTGGCAGCACATAAGAACAGATCTTTGAGTCTTTAGTACACTGGTAGGCGATTGAATGTAAATTCTCCAAGGTCATGCTCATTAATGTAATTGCTGAATGTCACTGAAATGGGCACCAGGATAAAAATCAGAATATGTGTATCAGCAATTGTCCTGTGCTTGTTTCTGCACTGAACGAGTTCAGTTGTAGGCCTGTTATCACAAACAAAATGATATTGCCGTAGAGAATGTTCCATCCATTCCAATCTGTAACTGAAAATGCAAGCAAGTCCCATTGACTAAGATTCTTCATTCAAGCATTTGCTCCATGCTAACTCACGCTTTCGAAGAGTTCCGCAATCCATATTATAAAATAACTGGCAGAAACCTTCAATTTGGTCTTCCCAGCTGGCTATTACGACTTGATTATTGAGGCGTGTAATTAACTAGAAGCTTATTTATTTTGCTTGTAAATCATGTTTACCATTTTTCTGGGCTGCTATTACAACGGTGATTGAGTTAATAGATTTAAACTCTGCCATGGTTGCCCAGCCAAAACTAGTCAGTCAGCCAGTAGTTATTGTCCTGCATATTACTATGTTGTATGAATCCAAAAACCTAAGTGGGACAAACATGCTTTTATACATGCAGATATTCATGCACGTTTTCTTAATAAAGAAGAGATCTTCAAGGATTTTGATGTTTGATGTGTCCACTTCAAGGACCATATATTTTTGCAATGGTAGTATGACAGAAGACACTGTTTGGGAGGTGGAAAAAAAAAAAAAAAAAAAAAAAAAAAATATATATATATATATATATATATATATATTTATATATATACAGATTTATTTATTTATTTATTTATTTTTACTTTGTATGTGTTGTTTTTATTTTGATGTGAGTAATTGGTGATCATGCCTTATTTTTGAAAGTGATTTTTTAAATTGGAAAAAAGATATAAAAAGTGCATTGGTGGTGTATTTCTGGTTTGAGCCACCATTATTTGAAGCCGTACCTTCACAAGATGGTTGACTGCTTTTAAAGTTTACAAAGGCATTAAGGATTATATAATGAAGCGGTCTAACCTCCTCACCTAGGAGACAACATGGTGCCTCAGTGCTAATTACCTTGAGTGCATGCTGCTGGAAAGAGACATTCATGTTGATCCGAATCAATTTTCCCTATTGTCCTTAACCCATTCCCCTGCCATTCATGAGATTTCCTGCCAATTATGGCCAAATGCTTTCCCGGCCACTGAGGAGATTTAATTGCAATCAACAATTTCACTTTTATATGGTGGGGGCAGAGTTACAGATCTTTACACTCAAAAATAGGTATTGAAAGATAAATGAATATTATCAAAAATGCTCGTTGTGACCGGCAACTTAAAAAAATACACTGGCAGGAAAGTGTTAAAATGAATTATGCAGTGAGTTATTGCATTCAGTTGTCTTGTCTTTTAAAATGTATTGTTTTATTCCAGGGCAAATTAATGAGAAAATATTTATTTTATTACACATACTGCGAGCCACAACATTTGTCCGTTCAAATTTCCTTAGTAGTCATCGAATTTGAGGGCCCTGTGACCAAGGAAAGATTCTACACTCTGCTTAGGAAAACACCGCATTGGATTTCCCCCCCTAATGTCTTAAAATAGATTAAGTTGTCTCTCCAGATTTCACCAAACAATCTGACCGGTTTACATGCCCGGAAACACAATTTTAAAAGCAGCACGTTGATTTTATGCATGAAGGACATTAACTTATGCAACAAGAAGAGTAAAGCCAGGAGTTTGAAGGATTATTTAGATGCTGTACAGCAGCGTGTAATCTAACAGTCTTCTGGGAGAGGAGATCAGCATTTGAACTTTCACAATTCTAATCCGAAAAAGACGCCGATCCCATTGACATTTTAATTAAATGGCAAGAGCTGCCCAGACTATGCTCAGCCCCATTGGAATATTTCATTTTTTGTATCCATTTATGCGTGACTTTTGAATTTTACAGTGCTGAAGCTATTTGTGACTTTATCACTTTTAGTAAGCCTTTATCATAGGAGTTCAAGCTACTTGGTCAAATTCAACAATGCTCATTCTTCATCTCTTCAGATGATTGGCTGATTTCCCCACCCTGGTAATCTGTTCAAAGAGCCATGAGTGTTCCCAGGCCTAATATGTATTCACAGACATTTTGGGTCTTGGCTGCCATTTTGTACTATATTGATGTACTGCCATAAATCCTTGAAACAAGGGTCTCTAGTTGAATTAGAGATTTCCACAGTCTGACATTGTGGAAACAAGGTATATTTAGTAACTCAATATGACCTGTAAATCATAATCAGTCATCATATTTCTAAAGTGTGCTTTCACATTTACCCATGATGCTTTGCATTTCATTACCAGAGCTTTTTTACTTTTAATAGCTTTCACGGCTCACGCCTCGCACATTGATTCGCGTTGTTCTCCCCAGGTTGGCTCTAAGTACCTACTCAAGGATGAACTCCCACTGCTCGGATGAGTTTTTCCAGGCCATAAACCATGCGGAGCAGACCTTCCGCAAGATGGAGAACTATCTGCAGCACAAGCAATTGTGTGATGTGTTACTGATTGCAGGGGACCACAAGATCCCTGCTCACAGGTGAGCTACAGCAAGGTCTCTGAACACATTATTCCTGCCCAGCCAGTGGATGAGTGACAGGACATTCACTGCAAAAAAAAAATTAAATTAATAAATTAATTAATCTTGCCAAAGATTTTAATCGTGTATTTAGACTTTAAACGCTTATTAAGATTTCGTTTTTTTTCAAGGAAAAATATTCTGCACTGATGAGAAATAATTTTATTTCATTTCTAGATTTGTCCATGGGGTTAAAAAATTTCACTTGTTCCAAGGACATATCTAGAAATAAGTCAAAATTTTGTCCTATCAGGGGAGGGAATTTTTTTTCTCTTAGGAAAATATTATATGTATTCTGAATCTAAATACAGGTTTAAAATGCTTGGTAAAGTTTATTAACTTGGTAAGTTAGCGAGAAAGTGAGCCAGTTGGTGAGTAAGAGGAGATTGTCCAATCAGTTTTCTCGCACTCCTGCGAGAGGACGAAAAATCAGTCTGTCTCAATCCTTGTAAGTAGGTGAAAAAACAAGATGGTATCAATCTCTGTCAGTGGACGAGTAACAAAACATTGTCTAATAAGGCTGTCTCGATCACTTCCGCTGAGTAGGTAAGTTGACATTGTCCAATGAGGCTGTCTCAAGTCACTCCCATTGGGTAAGTAAGGGGACATTGTCCAATCAGGCTTACAGAACCCATGCCAGTGGGTGGGTTCTAGGAGAATGCTCAATCAGATGAGTGGGTGAAAAAACAGGAATTTGATGATCTCTGTCAGTGGGGGAGTAACAATACAATATCCAATCAGGAAATGTAAATCATTTACATTTAATCACTTCCTTTGGGTAATTAAGTGAATATTGTCCAATGAGGTTGTCTCAAGACACTGCCATTGGGTAAGTAAATAGACTTTGTCCAAGCAGGCTGTCCCAGTCACTGCTGGGTGGGTGAGTAATAGGGCATTGTCCAATTAGAGTCTCTAAATCCCTGTCAGTTGACATGTGAAGGGAAATTGGCCAATCAGAGTATCTCAACCAATTTCACATTCATTTGACTCTTTGAGGCAGCAACTCTTACCTTGTGACAGACCACTTGCAATTTTTTTTTCTTTTTTAAAGATTTGGCATCTCCAATCCCACCCGAATCTGCAATGCCCAATTGGTGAACTATGTACAAAGCTTGCTTGTATGGGACCCCTTGCTGCCAACTCAGGATAGTGAAGACAGTTCACGGCTCTCCTCCGAAGCACTTGCCCGTCAGCCACTGCTTCTTATACACTCATTGGTTGAATCTTCGCAAGTTCAGAACGAGGGTGGTGGATACCCGGACATGAACAGACTTCCTGACGAGCGCCCGTGTGGCCAACAGGAGGCACTTGAGCAACGAACAAAAAAATTTATTTCCCTTACCCAGCAGTCCCTTCCCAATTTGAAACCCTATAGCGCAATTGCCAATTGTGCGCTACTCTGAAAAAGCCGCCGCGACGTGATAGTCACTTCTGCACTACAACGCAGTGCCTTAACCGAGTGAGCTATCCGGCAGCTATCACTTGCAATTTCAATTAGGCACAAACTGATCTTCAAATAGGAATCAAATGACTCTAATTAAACACTTCATCTAAGTTTGCCTGTTAATTTCTTTTCTTAAAAATTAGACATGTCAGCCAAAAATAGTAAATCACTTACAAGCCGATTCCTGGCTCAGTTGGTTCTGATATGATTCTATGCCACAATCTGTTGTGAACTTAAGGAACGGCTGAGTGTGTGTTTGAGTATAAAACTGTAAAACTGATCTTTTTTATGGAGAACACAATCACTCAAAATAATATAGTATGGTGTCTTTAAAATGATAATATATAATAATAACTATATGACAAGCCCAAGTCAGATAAAATGATATGTTACATTAAAATTAAAACTTAAAGCAATGATTTGTAGATCATCTTTGACCTGCATTGCATTCAATACAATACAGCAGCACATTATGTAGTGTTTCAGCACATAAATTTAATAGATTTTTCAAAATAAATGCATTTCAATTCTTATTCTTGATGCATTTTTTTAAGTTGGGAAAGTAACATTTTTACCACTTTGTAATACTACCATTTCTTTTAAGAACACAATAAATGTTCCTTAATTATTGTAAACAAGTACTAAGGTCTTCAAAAGTATTGGGTCTTCATTGCCACATTTTTCATTCCAAAATGCGTCACATGTTCTGTATTAAGGGCCAGTTGAGCGTGTGCAGTGATGCCATTGTAAAGCGTGAGTGACGCAGCTTTTACATTGTGTTTTGGAAATGTGCATGGTGTCCCTGGAAACAATGTTACGCTAAAGGCAATATTTGTTGCTGCAAAATCTTAGTGTACTTTTCAACATTAATGCTGCCTTCACCGGAGACCAAGTTATCCTTGCCAAGGGCACTGACACAACCCCAAAGCACAGCTTTTGGGACAAATTGCAGGCAATAATCTGGACGATAGTTTTCTTCTTTGGTCCAGAGCACTGGGAATCCATTTCTTCCGAATTAAAAAAAAATGACCTGAATTATTGATTTATCTGATCACAATCTGTTTCCATTGTGCAATGGTCATTGCAGAGGCTGCTGACGTAAGGCTTCCTTTTTACATAGTAAAGTTTTAACTGGCATTTGTGGATGTAACTACATACTGTAGTACTTGACAAAGGTTTGCCAATGTAATCCTGAGCCCATGAGGTTATATCACTAATTGATGAATGATGATTCTTCCTGCAGTGCTGTGAGGGGTCAGAGATCGCGGGTATTAAGCTAAGACTTGCGCCCTTGCTCTTTATACACATAAATTTTTGCTAATCCTTAAAGTGCTAAATGCAGTATTTGCTGCTCGCTGATATAATGAAATAAAATCAAAGCTTTAGAAAGCCTATCATGTGGCGACTTGAAGAAAAGAGCTCCCGCAGGGGAACTCTTTTCAACAAGTTGCCACATGATGGGTTTTCTACAGCTCAAGATATGAGAATATTTAAACATTTGAAAATTTATTTCAGCACCCTTAGGGTTAATGATGTTATGCACTGTAGAGGGTGAATTATTCAAATCTCCTATTTTTCTTTGGGATATATTTTTTTTAAATTCTTTCAATGACTTCCTCACACATTTGTGGGCAAATTGGCTTTTCACCTAAAGGACTTCGCCTTTCCTAGATGATGCTATTGTGCCAAACCATGATTTCAATCTGAAGCCGATGTCAGCTGTTTCAAATCACATCACCAGAAAAAAATCTTTCACCTCATTAGCAGTCCTGAATTGCTCCAGTCCCAACATCTTTTGGAATAGGTTGCTGGCTTGAATAGAATAAATGGATGAATATTTACAAGCACATAGATGTTAATCCAACAAAACATTCATCATATTGTCTTGATACCGACTGCAATGAAATACAAGAGGAAACTCTCAGTTTTCAAGTTACTTTTCCATACCATCATACCTTTTTCTAAGTAGGGTTTGTTGCATTGTAATGGCGATTGTAATAGTTCCACAATTGGGATTGTTAAATTAGAACGATGTCTTAATGCTACCCTTTCTGAACATTTTCTCATTTTGTTCATGTTTTGTTTATGACAGATTATGGCATTTTATAGATGATTTTAGGTTTTAAATTAAATATTGCTCACATTTAAATCATTCATAGCGGAGTCTCAGTCATCTACAGCACGTGCATTTTACAGCATTTCCAATCAATCAACCAATAGTCATTTAGCATTGATTTTTTTCCTGATATTTGATTGGAGAAATGTATAATACTGTTTGTATTGAGATGTTGGGCACTGCCTTGTTACAGTGGATTATTAGAGCAAGTATGAAAAAAATGAAAGGTGAGCATGAAAGAGAGAGTTTGCTTTTTTGGGCCATATATGACAGGTGAGTTCTAAGCAAATAAATAAATGAAAGCCTCCCCTGCCTGGGCATCACTCACTTCAAAGAAAAAAGGCTGACCTTTACGCTCCCCTGCGCGGTTCCCCTTTTATCCCACTGTCTCTAATTTTTCTACAAAGCTGCCCAACACAGAAATCAAACAACAATTCTTTTCTGTCCTCTTCCCAAAAAAGCTAAATAAAAAAATACCACACTGATACCTATTTTGGAGTACTGTAGAGCATGTAAATTGACGACCAAAAAATAAAGCGGTAGGATTTGCTTGCATAAACGTTTGTTTAGCCTCGACGTTGCAAGTGCATCTAATGTTGTGCGACTCTCATTATCCGTCCACTGTACATATGGTGGTGTTCGGCACTCTGCTTTTCTTAACCCTTTGAGCGCCGAATACATTTTCAAGGAGTTAAAAGTGTAGTTATTCTGAGCTGTGGAAAACCTATGATGTGGCAACTTGTTTAAAAAGCTCCCTTTGGGAGGTCTTTTAAACAAGTTGCCACATGATAGGTTTTTATCAGCATCTGACTTTGATCGGCGCTGAAAGGGTTAATCACAAACAGCTTTCCATGGGAAGAGGAAAACAAATCACCTCTCAGAGTCAGTGCAGGAAATTAATAAAACGCACTGCTAGCGGAGAAATTTTGCCGCATTATTCAATTAGACATATTAAAAAACCTCTCCTAAATTCACATTCTTTACTGGGGGCATGTTTCCTTTCGTTCTGATGCACTGTAAACTCTGATAGTGTGGTGAACTCAAATGTTTTGTGGAAACCGATTTTCTCAAAAAAAATTGAGTCGGTCAACTTAGTGGAAGGAACTTAAACAAAATAAGTTCAAGTTATTTCTACATGTTTTAAGTGCTCTGGACACAAAACATTAAGTTGGCATACTCAATACCTCAATTTTGAGGAAATCGGTTTCCACAAAACATTTCAGCTCACCGCACTTGTCAGGATTTACAGTGTGGGGTGGATATTGGGAAGGGTGACGCATGTCTCCCTTGCTGATTGTAGGCTTGTGCTGAGTGCAGTCTCGGACTACTTTGCTGCCATGTTCACCAATGACGTGCGGGAGGCCAAGCAAGAGGAGATCAAGATGGAAGGTGTGGATCCCGAGGCCCTGAGATCACTGGTTCATTACGCTTACACTGGTGAGAGCTCCTCAGAAAGCACATGCCTCACCCACCTCCTCACAGTCAAACAAGAGTAATATGGTACAGCAATGTTTACGTGCCTATTTAATTTAAAGAGCGAGAAGCAGTGGTATGTTTCGACACCTTTATCATTGGGGAGGGGGCTGGCTGCCCCTCTAATGATAATAAGACAAATTTATGTGCAAGAGTGTTGTAGTACTAAATCACCGATCTGTGAAACAAAAAAAACAGAAACTGATGGTAACACACTTGGCTGGCTTGCACAGTGCCTGCAATTCGCTATTAATTGCGGGGCATGCTCATTTATCTGCATTCTATTGCTTTCTGTACTGCAATTTACAAATTCCGCTTGCAGAAGATGCATTGATAGCCATTTGCTTCGCAATCAATTCTACCAGATTGTACAGCCTGGAAAGTGACCTGCAAAATTACACCATGAGGGCACTATAGGTGTAATCGGTGCATAGAGTCCAAGAGCAGTATGTGATTTAGAAAATATTACACATCTGTTGAATGAAATGTCTCCTTTCAGGCCATTAGGCCGTCAGAGATCTAAAGGCCCTGAAATACTGTACATAGGAGGAAAATATAAATAATTTGTAAGTAAAGCACTCAATTACACATCCATAATGAATACATTTACATTTCATGCTATCCTCTTTCTATTTCTAACCTGGACAGAACAGTAGTTTGCACATCAATCCAATCAATCTACACAGTATTGATATCCGTTACATATTGTGGAATTATCTCACAATTTCTCAATAACATCGAAAGCAATTAACTGTATTTCCCACCCCATAAAACTACCAGAATATAAAAAATGGTCTTGGATTTACGAGGCCTCTCAATTGCACTGCTGGGAATCGCCTTGCACGTGTACCCGTGGATCAAATCAATGGGCCTTGTTAGCAGAGCCTGCTGCTTTCAAAATGATTTAGATTGCAGTTGTTCTTTTGGGCAGCTGTGCAGCGATATTAAAAACACATTACTCCATCCCTCTCTTCACCTCCATTGGCAATGTCACCAGGGGGACTGTTCATTGCTTTAACAGCGTATGTGAAGCTGCTATTTGCTGCAGTTGCAGAACACAGACCTGCCATCTAGTCTCGGACACAGTCTCTCCGGCCTTAAAGTAATAATTTGCTGTTGAATGATGCGGTTACCTCTGGTGGGCCACACCATTTATTCCCAGGAGAAGTGTAGTCCTCGAAGTTGCTGTGGCCGTGTTTCACATGGGGCCCAAATATGCAGCCTTCTCTGCTTCCCCTCTTTGCCAAGATTGCTAAGCTGAATACTCAGGGCCCAGAAGCTGCACCAAGAAGCTGTGCGCTGACTCAACTCACTGTAAATAACATCAATACTGTCTATTCAATAGCACCTCTGTCATTAATCACTTGGATAACACATTGAACTGTTCTCTACGGTTAACATAAAATTAATTCATCCATTAATTCAACCTTAATTTTAACTCAGAAATACATTGAAGTAGATACCTCATTTGCAATAAAGCCAAGTAATGTGTGTATATACTGTACATATGGAACATCTGGTGACATAAAAGTTATAATTTGGCTTGTCCCTCAAATTCCAGACCTCAATCTGATTGAGCAAATCTTTTGTAACATGGAAAGAATCTCTTTGGAATGAACTTCAAACTGTATAGAATGGTTTTGCGAGTGAGGAAAAATGCCTGAAAGATTAAATGCTGTAATCAAAGCAAAGGGTGGCCACACTAGATATTGACTTTTTCTCTCAATAAGATGTAATTTTTTTGGTTTTTACTATATGTGTACAGGACTAGGAAAAGGGGTCACTTGGGATTTTTTTCTATTCTGAGATTAATGGGGCATCTCAGTGATATCCCAGTGATAGTGATATCCCTGCGCTACTGTACTGTCAATTTACAATACTACACAAATTCACCCATTTTTTTCTCAAAGTGAAAAACCTGGATCAGTCTTTGGTTTTGTTGGAAAATCTCAATTTTCATGAAACCAGTGTAGAAGCTAGCAGAGGTCACATACCCCCACTTTATGTTTGAACGAATCCGGACGCACAGACACACGGACAGGCGGACGGATGCGCGGAGCGCTATATACCCCCGACTACGTCGTAGCGGGGGTATAATGACCCAAATGACCCATTTTTCTAGTCCTACACACATATATTGTTTTCTGTTTCCTTATTTTCATCAACTATATGATCAAATATCACATGAAATAAATGCTTGAATAGTACAAAAGTACTTGGTTTCTGATTAATCGTCATTTTGTTCAGTTTATTGTCATCACTGCACACATGCAGAACTTTGGGCAATGTTGGTACTTTTTACTGCTACAGCTCAGTGACTATAGGTGGAAAGATTCTGGTCAACAATTACTGCCAACTTTTTTTCAAGAGGAACCCATTGCAATTTTGAACCTCCCATATAGTGATCCTGTAGAAAGTTTTATTTCCCACATGTAGAACTTTATATTTAGCTATATTGAATTTCACATGCCAAGTGTTCACCAAATTCTGGATTTTATGTAACTCACCGTGAATCAATTTAGTATCCGCTTTACTGTTAGCCAAACCTCCCAATTTAGAATAATTTGCAAAGTTACCCATTTAAATTTGAATGATCCCGTCCAAGTCAATAATATAGACGAGAAAGACCTGCAAGCGCAAGACTGAACCCTCTGGGGCTCCAATTCCCACAGTTCCTTGCCCAGATGATCCCTCTGGTCGCTACTCATTGTGTTCTATTTTGAATCCAATCCAAAAAATCTCCATCAGTTCCTCCCATCCTCATTTTAATTACTAGTCTCTCATGTGGCACCTTATCAAATTCAAATGGTGGTTGTTGCACAGAATGGGCCTTGTAGGACACTGTTTTTTGTTGGATATAAAGATAAGTGTTTCCATTTGGATAAACACTCCCAAGCCCCCCCCACACACACACAGGAGAAGCAGGCAAATCCAGAATTCAATCTGCCTCTTGCCTCTGCTCACTTAGGTGATGCTACAGATTTGGTCCACTGTCATGAAATAAATTACTTTAGACATTTATTAGACAGTATTTTCCATTTGGCCTGAGAAATTGAGTTTTTTAAGCGCAAGAAATGTCTTAATGTTAAAAATTGTTACTGCATGCTGGCTTCACAAGAGATTCTTCTACTACTCAAGCTCTACTGGTGCTATCCCAGTAGTTGCTTGCCCTGTGCATTGTTGTCTCTGCTAGTTTACGCTTTCAGTTGTCGAGCATGCAAGCAGTACACAGAGCAAAATTGGCCTCTTTGACCACTGGTGCACAATTGGCTCTGTAAGGTTGCACAAAGTGCCAGGCAAAACTTTATACATGCTTTACTTGTGCTATCTGTTTGTGTTTTCACTACTTAACCAACCTAAAATGGCATAAGGTAATAAGTAAATAGTCAGAATAAAGATTACATTGTATAGTTGAGTATCCAAAATTTTGGTTTTTTACACCATCAAACTTATTCTTGACATTTAAAATCAAATAGTTCAGGACATTTTGGACCAAAACGTTGGGTGAAACAGTTTAAAAGTTCATTCCATCTTTGGGAACTTCTACAGCCGTGCTGGAGTCATTGCTCAGAGCCAAATAATAAGAGAAAATTATTATGTCAAAAAACATAAGCAAGTATACTTGACAGCTAAAATTGCAAATTTTGGTCATATTTTGATTACATTCCTATTGGCTTCATTTACAGAGTGCGTTTAATTTGCAGGTGTACTGGAACTTAAGGAAGAGACAATTGAAAGCCTGCTGGCAGCTGCCTGCCTTCTCCAGCTCTCGCAAGTCATTGAGGTGTGCTGCAATTTCCTCATGAAGCAGCTACACCCTTCCAACTGTCTGGGCATCCGCTCCTTCGCTGACGCACAGGGGTGTATGGACCTGCTGAATGTTGCCCACAGCTACACCATGGTAATTCCATCGCACATCCAGGCTCTCACCAAAATGTGTGTTGTACTGCACTTCATATGAGTACAAGAACCTCATATGATGTTACTCCATCCATGGAAAAGGCAATTAAATCTGTTCAGTGCTCAGTATGAGCTTAAGAGAGGTTTTAAAGGTAAATACTTCCTATCAGCTCATTGACTTCAGACCTGTAGCGAAGATAATACATGTTTACTATTCTGGAAAGCATTCAGGCGTCATAAACTGACCTCATGTCTGTCTGCAATGAACCAAGACCTGGAATGCCAGGGGCCGATATTAATCTCGGTCCTGGGGCAGGAAGATGTGCTCTTTTGGTTCTATTTCAGTGTCATGGTAGTCACCTGCTTTGTAAGCAGGCTCATAGCAACAGCCCTCTAGACCTTCATAAAGCTGCCCTGCAGACACCCGTAATCACTGGAATTATAAAAAAGACTGTCGATAAGACTTGAATCACACACTCCTGACCCAAGAAATCTGCTTTATTTCACCCTGGAGTGCTGGGGGCACTTGTCACTGTCGGTGAGTTAAAATCGGGATTCACAGCATGTCTGGCTCAGTTGCAGTTTTTCTTGTTTTTGAGCCTGCTGACCATTCTGAGATAAAAGTGATATTATTTTATATTGCTGTTAAGAGTATGGGGTTAGAAGTTTGCTAATAGTTTAAATAGTACTCTAAATAAGGTATATATTGGTATACATATACTGTGATAATAAGCTGAATTTTATGGATTGAGCAAAAACTAAACCAAAACCATAACCAAAATATAATTTATCTGCATCGTGCACCTTTGCTATATGTTGCTGTGAAAAACTATTCGTCCCCTTCCCAATTTCTTCTATTTTTGCGTATTTGATTTATTTACATGTTTAAGATCATCTGAGTAATATTAATTTGAGATGTACTGCAGACAATGTAGATATAAATACAAAATGCTGCCTTTGAATTATCATCTCATTTATTGAGGGCAAAGAGTTAGTCAAAATCTACATCATGCACGCCTAAAAGTAATTGCCCACATAAGCTTAATAACAGGTTGTACCACCTGTGGTGGCAACTGCTGCAATCAAACATTTCCAATAAGTTGTAATGACTCTTTTACATTGCTGTGGACAAAATTTGGCCTACTCGTCTTCGCAGAATTGTTTTGATTCAGGCTCATATGGGGGTTTTAGCATGAGCTGCCTATTTAACCCCTTTGTGCAGAATACCAATAATGCTCATTTTTTTCCTGTTATGCACGGGCCCAATAGGCTTTATGACTCAGTGTTTGTGTCACAGAGACTCTGGAAAATTATTCCAGTGAAGCAAGACATTTGGAAATTCAATTACAGAATTATTTAGGAATTACATTTCGGAATTTACCGATGCCGGTGTCTATATCTCCGCAAAAGGTTAAAGTCATGCCACATCTCATTCGAATTCAAGTCAGGACTTTGACTAGCCCACCCTAGACCCTTAATTTCTGATCTTTTGAGCAATTCAGGGGAGCTCTTGCTTCTGTGCCTCGGATCATTGTCCTGCTGCATAACCCAACTGCACTTGAGCTTTGAGCAGAAAATGAAGGCCCAACATTTTCCTTCTGGATTCTCTGGTTGGCTGCAGAATTCATGGTTCCATTAATTATGACAAGTCACCTAGGTCCTGAAGCAAAACAAATAAAGCCCCAGACCATTACGCTGCCACCACCATGTTTGACTGTTGGTATAATGCTCATATTGTGGAATGTTGTGTAAGCTTAATGTCGCAGGTAACGGGATACATGTCTTCAAAAAAGTCCGCGGAATATTATCCCAAAAGTCTTGGGGGGGTCATCAAGATTTTTTTTGGCAAATGTAAGACCTTCATGCTTTTTTGGCCAGCAGTGGTTTCTGCCTTGCAGCTTTCCCATGGAAACCATTTTTGTATGTTTCTTATTGTGAAATCATGAACTAGGTTAATGTCCTTAACTGAGCCAAGTGAGGCCTGCAGTTCTTGATGTTAGTCTTTAGTGACATCCTGAAAGAATCGTGGCTCGTGGAGGAATTTTTGTAGGCCAGCCATTCCTGGCTGGCGATGCCACTGTTCCACGTTTTCTCCATTCATATATAATGGCTTTGATTAGCTGGAGGCACAGAGCCTTAGAAATGGCTTTGAAACCCTTTCCAGACCGATAGATCTCAATGGCTTTGTTTCTGTTCTGCTCTTGAGTTCAGACTGCAACATCATCTTTCTTGTTCAAACTGCAACATCATCTGCTGTTTTTTGCTTACTTTACATTGCCAGACAGGTTATATTTAAGTGATGTTCTGATACAACAGGCCTGGCAGCAGAGCCGGCCCTACCCAATGTGGCGCCCTTGGCGAGATATTATGTTGCCCCCCCAATCAGTGATTTACATACACTTACAAAAGAAATCGAATAGCATTGTTTTTAATTTATAAGATAACATGTCACCCAATTTATGTGCTTAACAAAGTACAAATAAATATTAAAAAATCTGAAATACAATACAAATACCCTTACCACGAAATGAATTGAATGAGAATTATATATTAGTGAATTATAGTGAATTATAGTGAATTAATAATTGGATTTTAACCACAAAGAAATCAAAAATTACTGAAATTTTGAAACCACTATCTTGAGGAGAATAAACAATCAGTTATCAAATGGAAAAGTGCCAAAATTATATTTTAAAATGACAAATACTGATTGAAGCAGTATATGGGGTAGTTAGTCATTTTCAGGGTGGGATGCTGATAACTCAAGTGATTATGCATGACAGATGTTGGCAGGTGATTAATATCCTTGCCTCTGCTAACTTTAGTTTGTCTGAATCCATTTTCCAAAATACACAGCTCGGCCAAAAAAAAAGTCGCACACTCAATTATTTAGTTGGAACCCCTTTAGCTTTGATTACAGTGCATATTCGTCTTGTCATTGTTTTGACAACTATATGCAAGGCCAGAACATTTATTTTCGATCAGAAATGCCAAAATTTTTGGCCGAGATCTTGTCTTCTCGACATAATGGTTCAACCACTTGGAGGTCTTTCTTGAGCACATCCCAATAACTTTTAATGTCTTTAAGGTCAGGAGTTTGTGGTGGCAATTTTGTTTGTGAAAATGATTCCTCATACTTGTTTTTGTCATTCATGGTTTTCTTTGCTAAATACAGGCCAATAACTTGCCCGTTCTGAAATACTGTAGTATCTTTTCCACCATCAACGGATGTGTCTTCCAACATGATTTTTTAAGAAATGAGTAGTGACATGCTTCATCAGTCAGGGTTAAAATAATTATTGCCAGCTGAAACATATTAATAACTGCAATAATGACCCAATTATAGAAATTGTTCATTAATTTTCAAACGGTGACTTTTTTTCGGCCGGGCAGTGTATTACAAAAGAGACAAATCATAAATGAAAACTTTTGAGATAAAAATCACTGAGGAACAGCACTTAATGCAAGCAAAACAATAGAGCTAGCTCGCCACCCAACTCTCAGCCACGTATATTTTTATCCATAGCGCATGCGCACACACACAAACTAACTTGGTTAGTCAAACAACAGCATGCCACAACCGAGCAATACAACTCAGTGTAACTATTTTAGTGTTGAATAAAGGAATCAGAACTAAGCAAAACTGTCTGCAATGATAGCTAGCTACCCAACTCTCAGTCTCAGGTATTTTTCTCCAGAGCACCCGCACACAGACACAGACCAGCAACGCAGGTTTAAAAACCCACTCTAACGTTTATCCACTCTGCGAATCAAAAGAAATACAGTCAGCATTTTAAAACTTTCTTGCAGCAACAACCTGACATTAGAACAAAGCAAGCAAACTACACTAACAGGCTAAAGACGATACATTAGCCTCTCAGGCTCCCACTATAGACGATACCATAGCCTGTTCATACCTAAATGAACAGACTCGCGCTAAAAGGATAAGCAAGACAGGTTTAAGAAACTCACTCTAACGGCTGCTGATGTTGTCGATTCTGATTGACTGGTGATGATGATTGACAGCAGTGGCAGCCAATCTAGTTTGAATTAGAGAACTTCAGCACCAACCACTTGAAAATGTTTCCCTTAGTCAACTCGGGTAAAGAAAAAATACAGTATATACTCAGAGGCAATGAAAACGCAACGCCAGTTTGGATTCAAATAATTTTGTGACTCAAATTAATTTTCTTATTTTACCAACAATTCATATATGTTGGGTGGGTTGTCCTTGATGAATTAAATGTGTTAATTGGCCGATTTGGACAATAATAAACAGATGTGTTAAACATAACGAGCACAAGTTGAGAATCAAAAATCACAACAAGACTGAACGGAACACACATTTAAAAATGAACTCAAAAGAACAGTCAGTATCAGGTATGACCCCCATGAACATCCACACAAGAAGTACAACGTCTCCTCATGGACCTGACTAAGCGTCTTAGGTTGTCTTGGGGAAGTTGTAGCCACTCTGCCTGTAGTGCATTCTGGAGTTACTGCCTGGTTTGAGGTCTGGGTACTCTTGATGAAAGAGCTCGTCCCAGTTGGTCCCAGATGTGCTCGATGGGCGATAAATCTGGTGAGCATGCAGGCCACGGCAGACAGTTAACACCTTGTTGCGCCTGTAGCATACCCAGGGCCCTGTTCCGTTGTTCAGTCGACAGACGTGGCATTATGACACTTAAAAATGTTTTTTGTGTGGCTTTTATCATGCCTTTATATAGGGAAGACAACCCCTTCATTTCAACCACTGTACTTACACAACTCCTAATCCCATATGGTGTACTCAATCTAGATTGATGAGAGTCCAACTCACACTTTTGAGTTACATGATGATCATTCATGTGTAACGAGGTACACATTGTGACCCCAATGGTCACTTAAGAACTCAAATTAGACTGCTCAGGTCCTGAGCCAAAATAAACCAAAATTTAGAGTGTTGCGTTTTCATTGCCTTTGAGTACATATTATACATATTAACTCTCAAGCGACTGAGTGGGCTCATTTATGACCCCAGAGATAGTTTTGTTGATAAAAAAGCACTCCAAGGCGTCATACCTCATTCAAAGCAAATGTTATTATTTTTATTATGATTACATTTTATAGAGGTGGAAAATGCGTACTCTGAGGGGCCATAAACCATCCAACAAATGACAAAAAACACTCAATCCGTTCATCTAGCAAATGCATCAATTTTTAATCCAAAAATTATTTTCAGTTTCATAGTACTCAGCTCAGATGAGATAAAATTTTAGCAATTTTGCCCTTGGACCAATAATGGTGCAGATTTTGATGCAGATTGCACCATTAGTTTTTTGGGTTTGTTTGTGACGGACAGATAGACACACACACAAATGAAAATATGTCTTCCTTAGCATGGGTACATACTGTTGCAAACCATGTTATTCTAGTTCTGAGAGGCAAGGTTTGTGAAAAAAATTGACCATTGCCATAAATCTATGATAATACGGTCAAAAAAACATGTATATTTTTTGGGGTCATAAATGACCCCACAAAACTTTTTTGGCATTTTTCTTGGCATTTAAAAAAATTAATCAAAATGCTTAATTTTTAGAATTTGATCATTTACTTATATCTGCCTTAGATAAATGAAGCTCTTTGGATGTGATGAACATAAAAATAGTCATTAAAAATAAGTATTTTTACATAAAACACAGTGGGGTCAGTTGCTAAAAATACTCAGTCACTTGAAGGTTAAATAAAGCCAGACTTTTAATAAAATGTTCGGACGAATAGTTTATTTGGCAAAAAGCCATTATATGACACTTGCCAAATAAGGATTCGGATTCAGGTGCATCCCTACTGATTAGCACACCACGTTGAGGCTAATTGCTCAGATTCAGAAGCAAGTTATCAACTTTATAGTACACTGTGCTACATAACTGACGCAGTACAATTGATGCGTCATGTCATTACTGTATTTTACCTCTTTCTTTCTTCCTTTTTTGCCCCTCTTCTTTCCTTTTTTTCTTCCATGTGCTCCGAACAGTTTAGGTCGCTTTGACATGTTTACAAAGTTCTGTGGGGTCACATCAATAAATTCACCCCTCCCCCACAGAGAGTGAGCAGGTACCGATCAGCCAGGGGGGTACTTGTTTGGCATTATGATTTCTAGTAATATTTACTGGGCATTGCTTTACATTTGAATCTATGTTAGCTTTTCCATATTAAGAGTTCACAGTAATAACTAGTCTTAATATAATTAAATTTAAGGAGAATTTTTTAAACTTTTTTTAGCACCATCTGGAGGCCACGGCACCCTTAGCATTTGCCAATATGGCCTAATGGGTCAGCCGGCTCTGGCTGGCAGTAATCATGTCTGGCTGTGTCTAATGAAATTAAACCAAATTTTTCAATTGCTATTTTTGTCTAATATGAAAATTAGTTGATCTAAACCATTTTAGTGGGAAATTTTGCATAAATGGAAGAAATTGGGAAGGTGACTAATGCTTTTTCACAGCATTGTATGTTTTGGGCAAAATGCCTCCCTGCATCTTAACCCCAAAATCTGCGCACTGTTGCAATGTTGAAAGGACAACATAAACACTGTGAAAAGTATGATTCTTCCATCCGCTGGTTAAAAGTGTTTTGAGGACAATGACCTTTTTAGCTTTTTGTCACTAGAGCAGCTCCTCTCCCACTATCCCCAATGGTCAGGCAATAGGTTGTGCAGTTCTCATGTCAGTGATTCCCAGGACGGCTCCTAGGCAGGAGGCGGGGGGTTGGGGGGTTGTGGGCGTTATTTGAGATCCAGAGCACACATTTGGCGGAAACAGCTCAGGAGATGGGTTGTTATCTCCTAATGGACATCTGGTCTGCCTGTTTACTCTGGGCTGTTCAGAGTAGAGAGGTTCATCCAACCAGAAGACACAAACAGGACAACTTCCTGCCCATTCACTTCAGTAATGAGCCGCACAACTTCCTGTCTCTCTGTCTCCTGAGTTCAGATTAACAGTTCTATTTTGAAATGCCTTTGTTTTTTTTTCAACTTTTCCTTCCACAGCGTGATCGTAACATCCTGTTCCTTCTGTGAAAGCGTTGACACGCTGATTACCAAAACCGTTCTGCTTCCAGTCTAATCTAGCCTTTGTGACCAAGTACTGCAGAATCAAGGAAAGACGTAAACCCGCATGTTCTAGTATAAAAACTTCAGTATACTTTGGATCTTCATAATACCATTTTCAATTTACATTTACATTTAATTTACATTTCAATCAATGCCGATTCTGCATAATGTCTTATGTTTTTAAAGTAAGGCATTAATCCTTCAAATCCTTACTTATACAGTGAGTTTATAAAATGGACGATACCTTGTAATAAATAAATAGTGCTGTGCCATGGTTACTAATGGATTTTTTAACTGAACCTCAAGAATAATTCTTTTTTTTTTTTTTTCCAGTGTCTCAATGTTGTCTTTGCACATCACGCTTAGGATGGTTTAAAAATAGTCAAAAGAATACAGCGCTAATAGATAGTTTATCTCCCAAAATAGCCATCTGAAGTATTGAGGTGAAATTTATGTAATTTAATTATCTGTTACTGTCATCTTTGATGGTAATTGAATACAATGAATGTGTATTGATTTACTGTAATTTCAAGATGTGGATCAGCACTAAGCAAAACCTTTTTACATTAGTGAATGGAACCCATTTGATTAAAACGTTTCATGCTAAGCTCTAAAAGCCAGAACACCTAAGATAGCTGGTTGAGGCAAAGTCATTTAGAGCAGATTTAAATGATCAATAGCTTGAAGGCTGGACACTTTTGTTGCAGAGTGCTGTTCTCCAGCTCTAAGACATCACATAAGTATATTAATTTTATATTTATATTTTATAAAATAAAAATTTTATATTTTTATATTTTATATTTATAATACTTCTGCGTTATTCAGTGATCTTATCCAGTATTTCCTGGTAAAGGATGTTAACTGATTGATATACTCTTCAGTACATTGTGATTTGCAATGTGCCACAGACAGTGAACACCATAATCTAATGGACAGTGGCACATTTTTTTGTTTTGGTTCTGTTAGCTCAGTCAATAAAATATTAATTCAAGTGAACATACCTTTAAAATGTTGAATTGGAGACTGAAGACAAAAAGTCACCGAAACAACCAAAAAGTGAATACGGCTACAGTACAGGCCTGGCTTAGCGTCACGAGGGAAGATACCCAGCATCGGGTAATGTCCCCACATCACAAACCTCAAGCGGTCTTTGATGCATGTAAGACCAAATGTTAAAAATGATAACTTTATCCTACCTTAAGTTAGTCCAATATTTTATGTGCCAGAAAGTTGGTGGGGATGGGGTGATTCACAGCTACAAAATGTGCTGCCTTTTCAAAATGATTTTTTTGATACTGATTAAAATGGTCTCAAATTAAAGTTGATCATTTGCACTTCAAACTCTTTGTCTTTGTATCCTTTTGAACTCAAAGTGTAAAAGTATATATCAGAATAGTACAATTCAATGAATCATGGTGTGCTTAGTACATTGCTGCTTTAAATACTCTTCAGGATAAACAGGATTTCTGGCTAAAGTTTCAGGGGAAATTCAGCTTGAAATCAAATTTACATTCTTGACCAACATTAGTTTTCGAATAAGAAGTAACTAACTAAAATTTTATAATCAAATGAAGAATAGCTCATAAAGGCTAGATTGAGAAATTTGCAATTGCACATTAATGCTGATGTGTCCTCATATGTCAAGTCTGCGGGATGCTGCATCTGTTGCAGGAGCACTTCCTTGAGGTCATCCAGAACCAGGAGTTCTTGCTTCTGCCCACAGCAGAGATTGTGAAGCTCCTTGCCAGCGATGACATCAATGTGCCAGATGAGGAGACCATTTTTCAGGCCTTGATGATGTGGGTGCGGCACGACGTCCAACACCGCCAGCAAGACCTGGGAGTCCTGTTAGCTTACATCCGTCTACCCCTCCTCCCTCCACAGGTGCAGCTAAACTGCATTCTGCATCACTGATGGCATGTTTGCCATGATCCGCTGTTGTGATGAAGATGTATAAATGCTTTGGGTTAAGTAGTTTTTTTGGGAATGTTTTGATTGATTGATGTTTGTATCCATTTAAATGATATGAAATTATTATATACGGTGCTGCAAACTGTGGCCCATTAAAGAAGTAGAATGTACTGCAATACATTTTGCGGTAAAAACATCAAACAATGTGGAAAATAAGAGATTCACTATATGGCCAAATGTATGGACACGTAATGCACTTATTAAATATCTCATTCCAAAATTTGGGTGTTAATATGCAATTCCCATGCAAATCCATGAAACAAGAATATAGTAAGGATATATTCATAGGATGACTATACAGTTCAAAGAAATTGGTGATTAGCGACCAATCCCCAGCATGGCTGTATAAATACTAAAATCTGATTGGTACGGTGAAACACACCTATCCCCCTAAACATCTTTCGCTGCCACTGGCGGTTGTGCCTGGAAACTCACTCATGGCAATAGCCAAGATCAGCAGCCATCATAACTATTGTTATTGCGGCTATATCTGCGTTTTGCAATACTAGGGGCGGCGCTAACAGCCTCAGCATGCGGTCTTTTGCATGTGTGAAGCTAGGTAGTGCAGCCACTTGCTAATGATAAGCCTTATGTTGCACATCACATGCCGCTGGATATGGGGAGATGAGAAATGGGAATTCCTTGCCGTCTGTCTGTGATCAACATTATAGACGTAGCCAAGCCGGTAAAGTGAGCTGGCGTTACGATGCAAATATACTGAGCAACAAAAGTGACGCAGGTTAATTAAAGGCAGACCAGAGAATAAGTTTGCACATAATTATTGAAAATCAAATTTATTACTAGTGTGTGCACATTTTCACTCGTTTCATCAAACTTTTCTTTGTTTTGTGGTCACTTTGAGTAACCATAAGAGGACATTAACTAACTAGCTAACTTGCTTTTATTTTGTTGTTCAGTGTATTTTTGCCATTTTATTTTTATTGATGAATGGCTGTAATATACTCGATTGCCATACTTGTACCTACACTACCGGTAAAAAGTTTTAGGACACCCCAATTTTTTCAGTTTTTTATTTAGGACTATGCAGTATAATGTCTTATTGTACTCTAGAATAAAAGCATAGACATGATAGAACAAATAAACAATTAAAGTTAAAAAAGAAATCATGGAATCAATTTATAAATCAAAATGTATTCAAAGCTTTTGACTCAAAGTAGTCACCTTTGGCAGATATAACTGCTGAACACACTCGTGGCACCCTTTCTTCAATAGAAATCAAATATTCTTCAGGAAGTGAAGAGGTCTCCAACTCTGTTGCAGAAGTTCCCAGAAATGTGTAGCACTTGTATGTTGCTTTGCTTTTACTCTTCTGTTCAGTTCATCCCAAATCGTATCAATGGGGTTTAAGTCTGGAGACTGTGCTGGCTACTCCATGTTTTCAAGCTAAGCATCTTGCTCTTTTTTCCTTAGGCAGTTCTGGCAGAGCTTGGAGTTACGTTTTTGGTCATTATCTTGCTGTAGGATGAACCCCTGACCAACTAGGCACATAGTGGGTACTGCATGGGGCTACAGAATGCTGCGATAGCAGTTTTTATTCAGGGTGCCTTTCACTCTGTACAAGTCACCGACCCTGGATCCAGCAAAAATGCCCCAAACTATTACGCTTTCTCCTCCATGTTTCACAGTTGATGTCACACACTGAGGAACCATCCTTTCACCTACTCGAAGGCATACAAAAAACTTGGGTAACTTTACCTTTTGTTTAAAACTTCTGGCAGTTCACCATTTACCTTTTTATTTCAAGCTAGTCATTGGACTGGAACTACATAATTTTCAAAAAAGAACTGGAAAAATTGGAGTGTCCTTAAACTTTTGACCGGTTGTGTTGCGTGAAAGCACCCTAGATTGCCACGGGCAGTTGGCTCTTTGCTCACGGCACGTCACCTGCCTTTATATGGTGCTTAGTGGGTGTCATATATGCTAATTTAAAACAACCAGCCACGCGTTTCTACTTCACGATCAAGTGGGATTCAGCACACAAGGGCAAGAGCAGATTTGGACGGCAAGGGAGTTTGGTGCATCCGGAGTTTATTTCTCTTACTTTTTCTCTTTATAAAAAAATTAAAGAAAATATTGGAGAAATTTAAGACAATGTTGCTGCAAGAGGTCCAATATTCATCAATGTTATATTTCAGTATTACACATGGGTGTATTCAATGGCAATAGCTGAGAACATTTGTTTTTGCACAATTTTGTATCTTAATTCATGCATTTTTGATCCATCAAACATTGCCGCATGTCATATTTTCACTTTTATTCCTGTTTTGGTTACTGGCCCATCTGCAACTCTGATGACTCACACTGTACATAAATATTTAGATTTTCTTACAACAGCAACAACAAATAAAAGCTCAAATATATCTTCATGAAGCGCCACGCTTACTGTTACAATATTTCAAGCGCCAAAATGTCATTAATGTCTCATGCAAATATATCATTTAAAGTGAGGAAGAATACATAAAACAAGTTTAAATTATTGTAAGACCCAGCTTTGACAGCTTCTGGTATCCTGACAAGCGTATACATCATTGCCCTTTTCCACTAGTGGAACATATGTTCAGCCTCACTCAGGCCTTGCTCTTGCGTGTTTCATGCAAAATTCTACAAACATGCACTGACTCTCTGAGGGCCATATCGTATCGTTTCGCCAGTCATGTCAATGCGTTTAAAATGCATTGTCAATGGGTCAAATATTCAATCACAGTCTTAGCCCATATGCTGCTGAATGTGCATTCACTCATGGTGGTTTGAGTGATAAATGGCATTTCAGGAATGACACTCCCACTTAAAAGAACTAGAGTGTTCGGGTGAACACATGTATCGCCTGCGAATCTTTAGTTTGAAAGTGTGACTACCAACTAAAAGTGTGACTACCGGACGGACGGACGGACAGACGGACGGACAGACAGACGCTGGACAAAGTGATCCCCATGTGCCGCTATGCTTCGCAGGCGACACAAAAACCTTCTGAAAGGAATTATGTGCTCAAAAACCAACTCTTTCCTTTGTTGCACTGAAAGCTAGCATGGAATTAACAATTGCGCAGTACAACCTTCAGAAGAGATGTACTGATTAGTGGATGCACATTTCGTTGGACCTTGCTCAGGCAATAGCGATTGTAAAGGAATGGACTATTTGTTTCATTTTTGTGTGAGTGAGTGTGAGTGTGTTTGTTTGTGTGTGTGTGATCATTTTAGTTGTACTTTAAACATCAACATCACAAAAGAATGGACTGTTTATTTCATTTGTATGTGTGTGTGCATGTGTGTATGTGCGTGTGGGCGTGAGTGTTCGTGTGACCCTTTTACTCTGAGTATCAATAGGCATGATTTTATTTGGGCTCATGTAATGTGCTTTAAAGATTTCTTACATTTTAAATGAAAATGTCTCTTAAATTTTTTAAATAAAAGGGATCAGCAGGGTAATGCTTATTAAACAAAACCAGCTCTTAGGGCACAGTTCCTCGTGGCAATACTCAAACAATGCTACCACTAATAACAAGACAGGAGCTTCATTTTAATTTCCTTTGTTTCAGATTTTTGGTGAAATTACATAATCCAATTATGCTTTGCTCAGTTTTGTGGAGGGTATAATTATTTTTGATAATAGTTATTTGCTTTTGTACATGCAATTCCAATGAATTACAAACCGTCCGTCCGATAAAAACCAATTGCATTCTTTGTCCCTTGAGTGAAAAACAGTAGCTAATGTAAGATTTTGTGTAATGGCAATGCTGGAGGAAACCGAATGTAAGACTGTGGGTTAGAATAATTTGCCTGTCCTGCAGTGACATCCCTGTTATCAGAGCTCAGGCCTGAGGCTTTGGCTCATGGGCAGCCATAAATTATGGATAGCATGCCCTGAGAGTCCAAAAAAAAACAAATAAATGAATGAATGAATAAACTGAAAACATAAGTTATCGTTAGGCCTCCTGAGCCTGGAGACATCCAACATCTTGATGACGAGTCGTGTAATTCTGGTTGTGGGTGGACGGCAGTACCCATCGGCAAATATAAAGTAATTGCATTGCTTGCAGCCTCCTGGACTCTTTAGTGTTGAACGTGGGTGTTAATGAAATGCGGGTTTGGAAAGTCTTTGTGATGACATAAAAGCTTGCCTCGATCATATGCAAGCATTCTTTCTTTTTAGTATGCTCACATTGACTTAGCCGAGTGATGGTGAAAGCATTAACTTACTTGCCCATCTATGAAAACATGTTCCCATGAGAGACCACTCTATTTTTATCGGAGCACTTTAGCTCACTGGGAGTGCTTCTACATTGTACATTCAGTAGACTATCGGCTACAATATAATTTCTATCTTTTCTTTTATCTCTTTTGTATTGGATTGCCAATAGATTTTTACTACATTTCTAACGTTGGTGCATTTTATCATATGAATGGGTGCATTTTCCTAATCCTCCAAGTCTTTTCAATGGGGTAAAAGCTATAGGCATTGCCACTCTAGCTGCCAAACTCTTGCCTTTTTTCCATTTTGCGTGGTATTGGCTCTACATGACTCGCATGGAACTAGTACTTGGACTATTATTACTTTTTTTGCATTGCAAATAGTATTTGCTTGCTGTAGGCAGGGTTCATAGCTAAGTGACATCCAATTCCTACTGGGTCTTTTTATCTTCAGCATTATACTTGTGCTTCATTCTTGAGCGAGGAATGGGATATTTAGAGCATCTTAAAATATTATTTGCATTTAACACGCTGTCAAATTTCTTGCGGAATTGAGTCTGTATAGAAATGACCGATCTCTATTTATGTACTTTAGCTTCTTGCAGATCTTGAAAACAATAAAATGTTCTCCGATGACCTGGAGTGTCAGAAACTTCTAATGGAAGCCATGAAGTACCATCTGCTGCCAGAGCGCCGACCCATGCTTCAAAGCCCTAGGACCAAGCCTCGGAAGTCCACCGTAGGCGCCCTCTATGCAGTGGGAGGCATGGATGCCACTAAAGGTGAGCCCCTCAGACACCAGTCAATGTTGCCAGATGCAAATCATCGTCACCGCGAAGTCCTTGAAAACTCCTAGCCTTGTGCTGATTGGGACTCACATCCTAGTGCTGGCCAATAACATCAGTTCAGCTGTTCTTCAAGCCCTTAATTTTGCATTGGTCAAATGCAACTGGCTTTCTGCTTAATCAAAGCAACTGTAAGTCATATTGGATAAACATATAAACTACATCATGATAATGTAGTAAATTCTGGAAGAATAATGAAAGCAAAATTTATATACTTTGGTGCAAACATTTTTTTTCCCTCAAATTAGATGACATTTAACAAATATCAAACTGCAAATACAATACATAAAGACAGCCTGTGTTAAGCTGGGACATGCTCCAAGAGAGGCTGCAAATTGCTCAAGCAACAGCTCACAAATTGTCACAGAACTGAGTGAATGTTCTGACTTTAAGAAGGCCAACATAATAAATCTATTCGAAATTGGTTTGTTGTTTCTTCTGGCATTGGGGCTTTGATTTATCATGGCCACAGCAGGGATTCAGTATCAAAATAATGAGGACTGACATATCTATGGCTGTCTCTATGTCAGAAAAAAGAAAGATTTTTAAGGGATCCTGAAGGACAAAGTGACATCTGATCTCAAAGCTCCGTATGAACTAAGTAATAATCTTGAAACACAAATGACTGTAGTGTTGCAATGAGAATAAACAGGCTATTCAATATAAGGAACAAAATTGCTTCATTATAAAGAAAAAGTGAGACTGTTTGTTGCATTTCTGAGTTTAAAATTGAGCTGCATTTGTACATTTAATGTTTCTTTTAAATTTCAAAACACTGTCAACGAAGATTTATATCCTCTTAATGATAAAATAACTGAGAGGAAAGCTTTGTCAAAATTTTTTAACTCTTATTTTCTCAGCCTGGTGCATATACTTTCCGATTGTCACTGTCACGGAAGTTTTAAGTAAATGTGCTTTAATTTCTGTCATATGGCTTTGGATCTCAAAAAATCACAGGTCTTGATACAACAAATGAAAAACTACACTATTAACTCAAGCTATCATACAGAAGACTGTCAGTCTGTACATGCACTGCAGACACACTCTCAGCCAAAGATGAAATTCTGTGACAGAATGGCTTCATTGGTCACACATCCCAACCAAGTCTTGCAATTACCAACTGTTTTAATGTATTAATAGCATCTCTATTTTAAGGAGGTGCCATGTGCACGTGTGACTGCGGTCTGTAAACTGTAATATCTAGGAGGTGGGCTGACATTATTAATGTTGTTTTGATCCCTCTCATTTGGATCTCTTACCGAAGAGGTTTGAAGGATATTGCGGCAGTGGCAGATGCTTCATTAGAATATCTTTGCCCAATTCTTCATGGTACATTAAGCTGCAGGCATAAGAAAAGTACTGCGTAAACCTTTGAAAATCTTGCTTACTTTATAAACAGCATGAGAGTGTTGGTGCAATGAATTTTAGAAATCCAATCCGAAAATTCCTGAACGCTACTATTTTACTACATGCAGTTGATTGTGAGTTCATGCAAAGCATGGTCCAAATCAATTTGCAACTGCAGAATTGTATTACAAACTGGGGTCTGAGCATGAATTGTTATGATTACAAGTGCAATGTGCTGTCTTTGTGCTAGTATTTGAAAACAACTTAGTTATTCAAAACTATTAAGCAATCAATTAACCACATTTCAATTCAATTCCATTACAGAAAGCATTTTCATGTCTGTCCAGGAAATTACTATAATTTCCGTCCTGTCTTAATGTAGTTGATGAAATTTTTATCATTGCATTAGTGCTGTATAATAATTACCCTAGAATAAATTTGAATAAGGTCCCAGATAGCACCTTCTGCAGTGCTTCCATGTTTATATCATATTTAATGAAAATCCTTTAATGGAGCTGGCAGAGTAATGCAATGGAGCCCTTTTTTCAGGAAACACATGAAATTCAAGCTGCATGCATTGCAATTCATGAAAGTGCTAATGCTATAGGGAATATTCAACGGGTGAGAAATGTTTTTCAGAATCCATTATTTAGTTTTGTGATTTGTTAACAAGTTTCCAGTAGTTTGGCTCTATATTAATAAATAATATTTAACCGATGTTTAATGGAGGTTAAATATTATTAAACAGCAATTACATCATCAAGTTGGAACAAAAATATGCAAACAATTAGCTCTGACCTCCTTTTTCTTTGAAATATTATACAAATTGGCTAATTATGTTTCAGCTAAGCAGTTTCCATCCCTAGCTATCCCTCCCCTGGAGTCATTCCACAAAATGTACTTCACATACTGCTGTAATGGAAAAACACTGCATTAATGAAACATGAGGTATTACTGAGTTTTAAGGGTTTGCTGAATTTATAGCATGAAACTTGGCAAGGAATTAATCATAAAAAACTCTGCTTCAGTGACATTTCAGCTGTCAAATGTCTGAAAGGGTGCTGTTTCATGGCCTTTAATGGTAATTAAGGGCTGCCAGTGAAAAACACAGGCTCCATATGAAGTAGCGGCTTCTAGCCCTTCCACTTGAGCTCCTATGCTGGAATAAGTCAGTAAATACCATAGCTCAGAAAAAGTAAGAACTGCAGAGAAATCTCATACGTGCCCAAGAAGGCTTGTTATATGAAGCAATTGCGGTCACCGTACAACAGCTTGCCACTGAGACATCCGGATTCTCAGCGTTTTTTAAAATAATAATTCTACACATTTTGTGTCGACGAGTAGAAATTCCAGCACTTTTTCTACAAAGATAGAGTCCTGTTTCAGGGCCCTGAAAGGTTCAGGGCAAATGGGTTCACCGCTGTTTTTGATGTGACACTTGCGCTCAATTACTTTCTTTCTGTTATTGTAAGAGAGCTTTGAATATCATTTCTTAATTTAAATGTTTTTGTATGCCCATAGGACCAGATTGCCTGTGAAAGTCAAGGAAATTCAAATGGGGCTTGAAAAACAGTTTTTAAATAAAGTTAGAGATGCAGGCCTGGCCACTGGCTAACCGAAATTAACTTCCTTTGTTCACTCGGCTCCTTTACCCTCCCTGTTGCTGCTGCCATTCAAGTACTACCCCCAGCAGCCCCATCCTTGACACAAGGCAGGATGGATCCATGGAGCAATGCAGTCAGCACAAATTTCTGAACCCATCTTCCGCACATCGCGGCCAAAATAGTGATTTCAGACAAAGCCACTTTCAGTTCACTAGTTTTACTGATTTACACATCCACATTAGCATCATGTACCTGTTTGGAACTGACAGGAGTGGTGCAGTCCTATACAAGGTTCAACACAGTGGGCATCTTGCAATAACCCTCTGAGAACTACTACTGGTAATAGCTGGTATTTGTCACCATATAACTTAAACTTATATTTTGTGTATCATTTCTTGTGGATAGAGCCACATACAGGGGATGATTTAATCATTGGACAGAGTGTCATAAATATCTGCATTGTGAAGCTTATGACACGATATTATTGAGAATGGATTGATTTAATTTGGTGGTGATTTTTAGAGCTGTCACTGTGAGGTTATTGGCTACCATCCAACCAAAGTGTCTCTGTCACACTCAGAGAGCTTGGACTTGCTGCCTTATTCCTTTTCTGCTGCTGGTGTCTTTGTTGTTTGGGATCTATCATTATTTTTTGACACAATTCCCCATGCCACCTTAAATTATTTTTTTCTGACTGATTTATCTGCAACTCAGGCACCTGCTAATTGGCCCCTTTGGAACTCAGTTAGTATCCTTTTGTTGTTTTGGAGACTTACCTTGCAAAGTGGTATTGGTGGCTGTTTCCTGCAGACAGATTTAACAAATTAGCACGCATATGATTGGAATCACCTTCTATCAATGCTTTTGTTATTGTGGTTTGCAGATTTCAGAGGTACCAACATTTTTAAGGGTTCCTCTGTTATATTGTTCTTCCGCTTTATATTGAACATGTACGGGCTACGCTGTTTACTAAAAAGTTGGGACGCTGTGCAAATGAAAACAGAATGCAATATTTGAAAATCATTTAAACTCTATATTTGGTTGAAAGTGGTACAAAGACAACTAATAAAATGTTGAAAGTGAGTTTTTCTGGAAAATATCTGCTCATTTGATGCCACTAACATGTTTATTTAAAAAAAAAAGAACAAATGTTTTTAAAAAAAACTAAATTTCGCAGTTTTTTAAAATTTTGTCTTAAAATTATTTTCAATTAAATATGTAAGGGATAATTAACGAGAAGGTGTGTATTCCACGGTTTTAATGCACGACGCGGAGGCAAATAACCACCCGACGCATTCAGAAATTTCTGGTGAAAGTTTTGCAATAAAAAAAAAACGAGCTGGTAATCATTAAACAGGCGCCGCGCCTTCTCATACCCAATACTATAGGCCAAGCTAAACTGAACCAGCTATCTTAGTTCATCTTACATTCATGGAGAAAGAATTTTTTGCACACGCTTACATCCGTTTACCAGCTGATGATTTGATAACGGATTCCAGCTGAAATAGAGATTATGCATAACGCAACATTATGCGCGATTATGCAGACTGTAGCTAGCTTGCTACCCACAATTACAATGAACTTATGATGCTTTCCGCAGTCAGGGAGTAAAATCACTCTGCTGGCATAGCACGTAGCTAGCGAACTGTCAACAGTTGCTGACACATGAAGTGGACACGTTAGCTTCATTTGTAACCGTACACAATTACAATCGTTTAATGAATAAAGCCTGATAACTTTGCTGCTGTAATATTTCCGGTCATTATCGCTTCAGTACGAGTCAGCGAGCTGAAATCAGTCTGCTGGCATAGCACGTAGCTAGCGAACTGTCAGCAGTTGCTGACACATGAAGTGGACACGTCAGCTTCCTTTGTAACCGTACAAATCGTTTAATGAATAAAGCCTGATTACTTCGCTGCCACAATATTTACGGTCATTATCGCTTGAGTACCTATTGTTAACCGCTCCGCAGGACGCGATTTATATGACGTCGCTAAATTTACTGGCTATAAATGAGCAGCTAGGTTTCCACCCAGTCAAACACCAGCTCTAACATTGCTATGGTTACAAGTTGGCTAGTGGATGAATTTCGAATGGTAAAATGACCGTAGCCGAACTACCTGTGCGGTTCCACGGTTTTAATGCATACCTGCCAGCCAATCAGAAAAAAGTATTCACCCAGACCATGGTATAAAGTGTTATATACAGCGTTATATAGAGTGATTGGCAAATCAGTGCATTCTGTTTATATTAACATTTTACACAGTGTCCCAACTTTTTTGGAAATGGGGTTGTATATGTATGGGCTGGCATTATGTGCAAGCCAAGCATCTATATTCTGAGGTAAAAGCAACTGGTTGATTCAAACCATGTCTTTTTCTTGATTATATTACAGGTTCAACTACCATTGAGAAGTATGACCTGCGCACAAACAGGTGGATACAAGTTGGAATCATGAATGGACGGCGACTGCAGTTTGGAGTTGCGGTGATTGACAACAAGCTTTATGTGGTGGGGGGCAGGGATGGCCTGAAGACATCCAACATGGTGGAGTGCTATAACCCAATCACCAAAGTGTGGTCAACAATGCCCCCCATGTCAACTCACAGACATGGACTAGGTGAGGTTATCTTCCATTTTCCATCTATCAAATTAGTCTTTACGGCAACATCATGAGCAATGAATATAGTCCTATTCTGACGGGCATAGTATAACTTCAGGATCTTGAATATTTGCCAGTTCTGACGGGATTTAAATCACTGGGTTATTCGGTAGTGTGAGACATAATTTTAGGTCTTATTTTCACACAAGGGCAACTCATTAAGTGATTCTTTTATTTTGAAAAAGTTGTGCTATTCGTTATCAGTTGGGAGTCTAGGAATGTGAGTGGAGTAGGGTGAAGCAGAAAAGCCCACTTTTTCCACTTTTCCTACGGTGAACTTTCGGCAAACCCTTTGTGCACAAAACTCTCATGCCTTACACAAGTAATTACATTTACCAGAGGTTCAGAAGTTATAATATTCCTGTCAGAATAGGACTAAAGGTAAATTAATAAGTTGCCTGGGTACCAAAACAATTACAGATCATCTGCTCCTTTGATTACATTGATATGGTGTTTTAGGGTTCCCACAATACAATCATAAATATAAAAATATTCCTACCTACACATTTGCAAAAAAGGGTGGGATCTCAAACCCATTGCGAGAACAAGTAACATGAGTGGGAGGCTGGCTTCCTCTCAGCCTTTGCTGATACTATGGTAGAAAGCATAAAGGAATCTTTCCTTTCATTTTTCTATGTCACATTAGGTGAAGCCAATTTCATGTCCTACATACTGCCAGATGCACCATCTTTCCACTGATAACTTCCCCCTTCTTCCCCTTCCGTTGTGTACCGGAAGAATTCAGTATTGCCCTTTTGAATTGACATGGTATGGCATTCACCATGTGCACTGATTTCAAAACAACTTAGAGGTCAAATCATTTGTAAAAACTGATATCCCTGTGTGATTTGACAAATATTTCAGAGATCTGCAACTTGGCCATTGGCTTTTTTTTTGTGCCTCATGATTCCCAAGGCAATGTACAAGACAGCTTTGGAGGGAGTGGTGAGGTTCTACAAATACTGCTTCACTCAGAAATATGAAAGAGAGCTGTGAGATTGTGAAGACAGATGCTCCACTAAGGTTTCCGTGGCTCCCTCTTTAAAAGAAAAGCAATTACAGATTGATAAATAGTTTATTTGTCCTCAATGAGGAAATTCTTTTTCCCAAGTAGGTGCATGGAAACATACACTCATCGCCAAGGCATACAGGACAAGCTTATACAAAGATGTGGTCAGGCTCCTCTTTTCATAGGGTTGAGAAAAATATGATGTCCACCTCAATCTGACCCCCGGGCTCCTCCAACAGCACAACAATGCAGGCTCTTCCTGTTTGTTTGCTGTATGGCTGAGCTGTGAGCGAACTGTGCCATGCCACAATAGTCGGGCCAAACAGCCAAGCCAAGCAACAAGTTTATGCATCTTGACTAAATATTATTGTCCCTCAAATTGTGCTCTCTAAGGAAGGGGAAACAGTTTTATGTGTAGATTTTATGCAGGGGAAAAAGAAAACAGTTTTAAAAATTACTCCATGTAAATGATCCGGTTATGCTGTGGAAATGGGTTGTGTATTTCTGATACTTTGTCTGTATTGTTCGTAAAAATGTGCAATACTGCAATGTCTTTACTGTGGAGTATCACTAAGATTGATTGTTTGTGTGTGTGTGTGTGTATACAGTATATGTGTGTGTGTGTGCGTGCGTGTGTTAGAGAGAAAGAGAGAGTGTGTGTGTTTGTTTGCAGTATGTGAGTTTTTGCGTTAGCGAGTGGTGGCAGAGGTTTATGCCTTTAATGGAGAGATCATGTGCAGTATGAGAGAGAGTGGTACAGTTTTCCTGCTGATAAAGATGCTTGTTTCTGCGGAGATTATATGCCAGTTGATGATGCATGGATATTATCCTGCTCTGGCTGGCACTGACACTATTTGTCTCGCGGGACATAAACTCTAAACACATGGCTGCCATTTCTTTATGTTCTGTAATATCCATGATTGCACTGCAGTACCTTGAAGTAAGCTATCTGGGGAGGGTGCATCAAGGATGCAACTTTAAGCTTAAGTCATGCTCTAGGTGAGTTTTAATTAAAGATTTCTTGAGCAGTTTTCAAAAGCCATGCCACATGGTCTATCAGCCAAAAAATAAAATAAAAAGGAATCAATGAGCTGGCAAACTCCTATCAGAGCCTTGAAAGATATTTGTGCGTGAGCATTTAATTTAAGCACAGACGGAAAGAGGAAGTCATTGCATTGTGATGATTCACTTCACTTACAGCTACAGAGCATACCTCAGTGAGTTCCCTCAGGTCCTAGGGGTTGTACTACATTTATCTGAGTGTCGCGCTGCTCCAAACGTAGGCTTCTCAAATAGCAATTTAAATGTCGAGAGTCTGTCAAAAAGTGTCATCGTTCAAAGATTTATTGTGCTGCGACAGAGAGAGAGAGAAGGAATCGTTTGGGCACAGCCCTGAAACAGAGGTGGAGGGAGGGAGGATGCAGCATGAATGTGTAATGGCTGCTCTGGAGTGATTCTGAGGCCTCGTGCTATAATCCAGTTTGGGAGCTGGAGACTGGCTTCCTCTTGGAAGAGCCATTATTCCAATTTCTGTGCACATCTTACTGTAGTGTGGCCTTGTATTAATACTGTATAACATGCATCAGGAGACATTTGATTTTTTTTTTTCCCAGTTCAAACAGTAGTGCAAAATATGTTTTATTCATGGAGGGAAAAAAAGCCAAGTGAATTTTAGCTGACTGTTAGCACTGGATTTGAGGCAGTCCTCGTTTGCTCTTTCAGTGCAGTTTTTGCAGTAATTAGCAGTGTGCAAGATGTGCACAAGAGCTAGGCTGCTTATAAATTTGTATTTAACATGAAATGAGAGCGATCTGAATAACCAGTGAATAGCCACTCCATTTGTTTTTTTTCTCTCTCTCTCTTATAAGTGCCTATCAGTTCTCCTCTCAGGTCTACTATGTACCAAATCCTGACTCATAATTGGTAAGTCCATTTTAGAAAATGATCTGGGACTCACCACAGTGAACCACTGTCGGTGTCTATCCCATGGTATCAGGCACAGAATCAAAATACTCTCCATTTCTATTCTGAGCAGGAATTGCTGTGCTGGAGGGACCCATGTATGCTGTTGGAGGTCATGATGGATGGAGCTATCTGAACACAGTGGAGAGGTGGGACCCCCAGGCACGGCAGTGGAACTACGTGGCCAGCATGTCCACTCCGAGAAGCACTGTAGGAGTCACGTCTCTAAATGGAAAGTGAGTAGCCATTCTAAAATTCCAGAAGATGTGTTTAACCACAAAAATATGCAAACTCTGTTCAAAAAGAATATACAGCAATGTAGCTATTTGTACCTGCATTAGTATTTCGTTGGCCTAATAGCATAGTTGCCTAAGTCATATTTGAACGTTTTCAGAAAACAAGAGAAAACACTATTTTTAGCAAGAACTTTGGCTTTTTTTTTTTTTTTTGATATTGCAACAGTAGACCAAAAAATGACTTAGGCAATTATGCTATGAGGCTAACGTTTTTTACAACTGGGAAAAAAAAAAAAAATTTTCTGGTCAGGCGAAAACGATGTGTAGTCATGGTTTAAACTGGGAGGGAAACGAAACTCAATAGGAGCAGATGTATAGCAGATGTATATGCCCAATATCATTGACGTACATCATATACTATAAATACTAAAATTTTCTTACTGGCTGAATTATAAGTTTTTACTGCCTCCCTGCCTTTACTCCATATGAGATATTTAATATATAACTAATTCACTTCCCAAGGGCACAAACCCCCATGTTGTCCCCAATGCCATTTATTGTCCGGAGCTAATTTTGTTTTGTTGAGTTTGACAGCCCTGAATACATCAGGACTCAGAAGTTATGCCCTCCCTTCGGATTTTTTATCATTAAACTAATCAGATAGCAGCCTTTGCCAATGGCCATTTCTCTAAGCGTAGGATGCAGCTGAGGTAGGCTGCTACGTCATCGCAGGATGTTTGATTGTGATGACGCCCAAGAAAACAGCCGAGAAATGCAACCTTGTTCTCACTTGATACCAAATGCAATTGTCAACATGGAAAGGAAGAGTAAATGAGTTGATAATTCTGTCTGCTAAGAGCCACAACGAAGGCTGGAATTTCAAAGGCTAATATGAGCCAGAAAGGAGACTGAAAGTGCTGCTAACCAACTAGAACATTTGCGGCTACATTTCCAGCTCATATTGGCAAATGCTGACACCTGATTGAAGGCAGACCCGCTGATATACAGAGTTTGGCCAACTCGGATTTGGGCGCCATTTTGGGCCCATGCGTGAAAGCATGGATGCATGGAGTTTCATTTTAACTCTGTGTGCAAGTGTCTGCTCTTCAATACGGGTTTTATGTTCCCGCTCTTTATTCAAGTCACTTGCAAATATTGTGCCTTGAAGGCACTGATTAGAATTTCACTGGTCCAATACTGTAAATTTTTTTTCTCTGTTTTTTCTCCTCTCTCTTTCAATTTATATGTGGTGAAGCGAAAGTATAAAGTATGCAGCTTGGCCTTTATCCAAGCTATCTATCAAGCTTTCCAAGTAGATGCCTGCATACGTTATTAAATTAGGTGATAGCCTGTGAGCTAGATCATGGCGCTAAGATTGGAAGTTAGTTTGGTGGCCAACTTGGCTAACGTTACTATTATCTTAAGTTTTGCCTTTGAGACAACATTTGTTTCAACTGCATCTAGCCTTTTGCTCAAACTTTCATTGACATGGAAGGTTGACTGGTTAATGCTGGCTAGCTAGTTTGCTTGGCTGATCCTTAGATTATTGTATATGGTGCTGCTTGGTATCTCACTTCTGCTTCTGCAATGCAAGGGAATTACCCTTATTCGCTCTGTGCTCCGCTTCTTATGGATGGCATGGCTAGTTTAGCAATTGGCTTTCGGCTGTCAGAGTCTGAATACCCTGTGGTAGTTAGGCAGCTAGCTTGTTACATTTGGTTTCACTCCAGGCCCAAAAGCTTAATTTATTTTTAACACAAGCTCTCTTTGAAGCATTTAAAACCCATACAGCCCCCTTAGCGCAACCCAAGAACGGCTTTACTGTCGCTTTTCTTAAATTTTCCATGTTTTTCTGAAATGCATAGCAGCCAGTATCATACACACTGCTGCTATTGTTTGTTTACATTCTTCTTCCCAGCAACTCACGCACATTGTAAAAAATGGCAAGCAATGATTGGTTGGAGACCACCATGTAGTCTGTAATGTCTCTAGGTCATGTCAAGAATTTATGACTCTAATATCACCTCATCTGATGCAGTGACCATTATAACAGACAAAAATATTGCATTGTCTGAACCTAGCATTACAAATGATCATGATAAATGTAGTCTCTCCAGCAGTAATCATTCGTATGGTCCAAGATGGCGCATGTTATCAAGTGATTCCCAAACACTGAAATCGAGTTGGCCAAAATCTGTATTAACCAGATCACTTAAAAATCTGGTTTCACAGGACTTTTAAGACAATGTTGAGCGATTTGGAGGCGGACACACCTGGCTGCAGATGTTTTGACTGAGGCACTTTATCTTTCTCACATGTCCAATCCAAGGAACATTGGCTGTCAAATATTGTGAATTTTCTTTCTTAATGTATTTAAGTCTTGTTTTATGTGTTTGATGCCTGTGTATGTTTGTGCAAAACTGTTGAATGTGCTGCTGTCTTAGCCAGGACACTCTTGAAAAAAGATATCTTTAATCTCAATTTTTCCTGCTTAAATAAAGGTTAAAAAAAAGTGCTCTGGTAAAAGTGAAATTTTCTGGTATTTTTTCTGGTATTTGAATTTGTGTAAGGTACTTATCCCCAGTCAGTTCACTACCTGCAGGAGATTGTGGTCAGCAAGCTCCTAGTTTGTTGAAGCAGGCAGTAGTGCAGGTAAGTACAGCGACACGCTGTGGTGGACAGGGACAGAAGCGAAAAGTATTCTCGCCACATCAATTATGGGCCACCTTTAAAAAATAAATAAATAAATAAATCAGTCTCCATTTAAGTGTAGGCTATGAATAGGCTAGAATATTTTCACTGCTTTACCTTGCTGTCTGACAGCCCTTTAGTTTGGCATTACATAGGCCTTATTTTTTGAACTCTAATTCAAAAGTAATAAGACTATGAAAGTTCTAGAGTTGAGAAAATGTTAATGCAAAAAAAAAAAGCGTTGTCTGATGGCAATGTAAATCCCTGAAAACATTCAAAATGTAGGATAAACTTAAACCGTTATTGATTAATTCGAAGTGGGGCTTCTTTTAGATGGTCAACATACATTTTGCTGCTGGCCTGTCCGCAGCAGTGTATTGCCCTGCTTCCTTGCTTTCACTTTGCTCTTTTTTTTTGCAAAGTGGGAGCTTGCTGACCACTATCTACTGCACTTACTTGGGATAAGTACCTTACAGACCCACTTCAAAAACTCCAAATGATTCCTTCACTTTGTACCATTTTAAATACCACCCTGGTTATCATTACTGGAGTTATTTGCAGTTCTTATTTGGAATTTCGTGACTTTATTCAAGCTGCTTATTAACCTTAGTCCTACCTCTGGGCTAGTGCTTATTGAGAACCGGCTTATTGAGAATGAGTGTGGGTCCTCTACATATCGGTAACCAGCAAGGGGTTAAAATGACTTTGCTGGCTACTGGTAGCTACCGCTATCGAGAAGCCTGAACCAGTAAGGTCACAACAACTGTGTTACTACCCAGCAAACTGTTTTTGTGATGGTGTTGGCCTGCAGTCCCTCCCCCTGCTGCATTCTTAACGGGCAACAAGTGTGGTGTGGCTAATTAAGGTGGAGGTGAAGGTTCCCTATTTAAGGGCTGGCTGCATTTTTGTTCTCTGCAGCAGTATTCTGGTTCCGGAGCCCTGAGTGTGTTCTTGTGTGCTGCTGCTCCCCTCCTTGAGTCTATTTTATAATTTAAGTTAAAGATTTTTATATTTTTACTCAGCTGTGCATTTGGGTCCCTAGTCCTGCTTTTGGGTACATGGTCCCTGTGCCCGCCGTCTTTATGCCTTCTGCCGGCAGGGGGAAAACATGACAGTTTTTGTTGGAAAGCAGCAACATAATTCAGTAGATCGAATGAATAATTTTAGAGCAATGTGTCCAGATAAAAATGTTCTAGTTTTAAATGGCGGCTTAAAATGCAGCCAATTATCTGAAAACCAAATTAATTTTTCCCACTGAGAAATATGCTTTGTACTGGAATACATCCTACTTCCAAGTGCAGCCGATGTGCTGGGAAGAGTTGCACACATGTTTATGGGGAGTGCCCTCATAAATTATATCTCAAGTTGGCTATTACTGAGAAAAATAGGGAAAAAAACGATATGGGAGATATGGTACCTGAAATATTGTCATGCTGCTCTTAGGTAGCAGACTAGTTCATTTATTTTAGTAAAGAGGTGGAGATCCTTATGATTGTTATGCTAGTCACCTATGAGCTATTTCAGCAAGACATAGTTGGGGAGAGGACTGGTTGAATCTTTACTTACTTGCTTACCCAATTATCAGTGCCGGAATGTACATTGTCCTTTTTACGGCTAATGTTTGAATTACTTGTTTTGACAGCAGTCATACTCATATAATAACCATTTATTAACTTTGTCTATACAGCAAACACATCAGGTAGCCCCAGCCCAACCAGACATAAATAACCCATTACATTTCTGATTTATGTAATTGACGCCATTAAGCATCTCACAAATGGTTAGACTAAGTTGGGGGCCAATTCCCCCCTGGGTCAATGGGCTTTGCTCAAGGGCACAACAGTGACATTGGTTGCTTGGACCACCAACTGTGGGAATATAAGTCCAATGCCCTAACCAATGGGCAATGCTTTGGGCATTATACCGATATGCAATGTCTGTTAAGGACTGCTTCCTACCCCTCTCAGATTATGGGCTGTGACTGACCCAGACTTACGCAACATGCAAACTTGTTTTAGTTGTTGTTTAGATGTTGTTTATTAAAGGAATAAGCTCCAAGAAGCAGTGGGTTACTGTGGGTTATGCGCATCGGAGTGCCTTAGTGCCCCTCTGCCATTATAAAATCACTGTAACCCACTGCTTCAAGGGGCATATTGCTTTTATAAAATGGTTACCCTACATATAGCCCATTTAATAAACACACAAGAGAAAAATAAATAATTTATTGGTAATGATGCGACAATAAAATTGAGAACTTCCACCAAGCAAGATCGAGTAGACAGAATGGTTGGCAAGCAACACAGATGCTAAGATTGCTTTTTCATCTAGCGCCATTATCATGTCACATCAGGCTATTTGGAATGTCTCCTTCGATCACCCGAAAGCTGCATTAAATAATTTTATGTTCGTTTTGGTTTCCTTGTTCTCAACTCGCGCCGATCGGCCATATCATTACAACCAGCAGTGAGAGTAGAGAACAAGATTGACTTTTGTGCTCCGCACTTGCCGGTGTCCTGGAAAATATGTTGAATTGTGCATTAGTTTGCTAGCCAGCTTGTCTACTAGGTAGCGTTCACTACAATGGATGTGGTTACCCTACACATAGCCCATTCAATAAACACACAAAAAAAAAAATCAACAATTTATTGCTAATACTGAAATAATTAGCAACGTAGCTAGCAAGCTCCTGTGATGTCGAACTCTATAATGCTATAGCTAGCTAGGTAGATAGCCAATTGGTTAGCCGGTCAAAAGGCTAAACTTCACTAACACTGAAATAGCGAGCTAAAAGTCTTGAAACAAACGTAACCTAATGAGTCAGTTGAGCGCAGACTAGTTGGTTGCTGGGCCAGGCATGCAGGGATTTTTTGAGCCGTAGTCTGCCTCAGAATACCGTGGGTTACACTGATTTTATACCGGCATGGAACGTGGCTCAGCCTATTACATTTAAGGATGGGAAGCACCCGTTTTATAATGCAAAATATATTGTGTTTGTACTGAATTTTAGTGCTATTATTTATGCATTTTCAGGTATGGTATTCAAGCACCAGTCCTTTATAATTGGACTCATTGTTAAGGCTGTAGTTCCAATTTTAGTCTTGAGATGGTCAGCCATGTCAAGTTTTATAATTATAATTATTTATTTTTTTAAATTAATCTTACATTTTCAAATTCTTAAAATCAGGGGTAATCTTGAATCTAATATTCGTGAAGTGTGAGTTATCTGATGGATTGCAGCTGTGGTGATAAGTGAACGGGAATCCATCTTTCTCTCCGGGGCTAAAACCTGAGCATTTTTTCTTTGCAAATGTTACAAAAATTACATACAAACATATCAGGTAGAGGTTGAGTTCTAGTTCTGGAAGAATTTATTGCCTTTTTCACCACCAGTGTGTATCATCCGCAATCATGATGAATCATGGTGATCATGGCAATGAAGCACAATTTGATATTGCCATGTAAATGTTGTTCCGGGATCAAAAAAAAAAAATGCTTATCCAGGATTAAAATTATAGTCCACCAATGAATTGCCACTCTGCTATGATGATGTCATGGGGCCATGAAGGCTTTGCAGCTGTGCATCACACAGGGCTTGCAGTACATGCCAGCAAACTCCCCAAGGGTGAGCAATTTTAAGAATGAAAGCGCTGTGAAAATTATATAAATTTCACAAAGAAAAAACTATTTTTTGATAGTATGCGTCTCTGCAAGTCTCTGCTGATCTGCATGAAAAGCTTTCTAAAATTAGCTTGCTAACTTTCGACGCCTAGAACGTATTACATTCATTAGCACAGCATAGAGATATCAGAATTGCTATTCATCAGTGGACTGTCATGTTACTCCTGGCATTTAGCATTTTAGTATGTTGATCCCGAAACAACACTTACACGTAAAAATATTATATTTTCTGGCAATGAAGCAGCAAGAAAGCAAGCTGCCTATAATGAGCGGTTCATTTCTGGCACATTTTTAACACCTTGGGGTGTAAGGGGTGGGCAGAATCATGGCTTGTGGTGTGATCCAAGAGAGAGTTTTTTTTTGCAGTTAGCTTTTAGCATTCGTTTTCTCCTATACTGAGGACAGAATATTGCAAGTGTGGAGCAAATGTGTGCATGTTGAGCAGAAACAAAAGCGCAGGACTGTTTTCACCAAAGTCGTATTCCCTGTGTTACTCGGGTATTCATGTAAGTAAAATACTTTATGAAGAAAGGAGGAAATGTGTGCAGTTGAGATGAAGCCATTTCCCCGAGCCTCTGAGCTGCATTTGACAGTGTGGCGCACCCGGGCTCCATGTTGTGGCTCTTTATTGCTTGAGTCTCAGTGATTTCTCACCACGGCAGCTTCTGAAATATGTGGCACTTTCATTGCTCTTCCTTGAGATTCCTGCCTTGAAAGGAAATGGGTTAGGAGACCCTGACTCCAATGCCTTTCACCAAACAAATGACTCTGAAGGGCTTGTCTCCATTGTTGATTCAGGGGCTGATGGGAGGGGGATTGCAGCAGGGGCTGCTTTTGTCCTAGAACTGGGCTGGATCTGAGTTTCAGCGGGGATGTCGGGTTGTAGAAGATACTGGTGTTGACTGACAGGCCTGGGGCCCCCTTTGCATCCAGGTCAGGAGAGTGAAAATACAGCCAAGGTGTTTCCTCCTGGCTGGCTTCCTTTTGGGACCGTGGAGAGCTATGTTTCCGTGGCTTCTGGGAGCTATGTTTCATTTTTCAAAGAAAACAGCTTGAAATACGCAGGGAAGAAATAATAAAAAAGTGGCTATAATCCAGCAAACATGCTACTGAGGTTTTTAGACTTAATCGTGCGATGTCCCCTTGAGCAAATCAAGCAGTATCTGCTTCCATGTTTAAATGCTAAATCAGTACCCGCACTATCCAATTTGCTTTTGGAAAGGATCACAATGTGTCTACATTTATATTTTGAGTATGCGCACGACATGTTTTTTTTCATTCTGCTGTGATTATTCACCCAGATTTTATTGTCATGTTGGGGAATGCACTTGAATCTCCACATAATAAAATAGAATATGACAGTATTGCTTTTTGCCTGTTCTGTTAAATGCGCATGGTCTTTATTGTGTCGGAAACATATTTATCCTAACAAATGCGCACCATAGCTGCAGCAAAAGGTTTACGACCTGTAATCCAGCTGCTTTTTTCCAGATTGTTTGCAGTTGGAGGTCGCGATGGAAGCTCGTGCCTGCGGTCAATGGAATGCTTCGATCCCCACACAAACAAGTGGAGCATGTGTGCCCCCATGACCAAGAGGCGAGGAGGAGTGGGCGTCGCCACGTATAACAGCTTCCTCTATGCGGTGGGCGGCCATGACGCTCCAGCCTCCAATCACTGCTCACGGCTTTCAGACTGTGTGGAGAGGTGAGCAGCGAAGATTTTTCTAAAAAATAAAATAAAATAGTAGCAGAAAGAGTAATAGCCACCAATGACAAAAAAATAAAATAAAATGACAAATGACAAAAAAATAAATAAAAATGGTTACAAAGTGTCCACAGCATCCCTATACATCTTCAAATAAATTAATCAATAGATGGAGTCAGTTTTCAGAGATCATGCTCAATATTATGCTTGTGTTAGCTGTATAATGAGAGAAGTCTGCCACTTGATGTGTGACATGTTATCAAAAATCTCTTTATAATCTATTGTATTGACTGACCAGCAGATTGAAATATTAACATCCTGTGGTTTTGAGGTGGGAGTGAGAACCAAAAGGGGATTTCAGCATATTATTCGTTATTTTTCTAGACAGTTTCAACATATTCTGTGATTAATGAATATTGGAGTTGTTTGCTGAAATACTCTGAAATGCGATCGACTGAAAAATGGCATTAAACTGGGCTAAGATATTCTTCAGAGAGTTGTCCTTTACTGTTGTGCAGAAATGGAATACTGGAGTGGACGCAAGTGCACTGATTTTCAATTTATGAAGAATATAGGCGTTTTCGACGCTTCAGTCATTTCTTGTGAAAGGCTGCCCTCCTCTGGTTGTCAGCACGTCACCGAAATATTAATTTCTGGATTCAGGCGCCCCCTGCTGGGATATTTTTAGAATAACAAATATCTCACCATGAAAATGGGCTTTCACAAATTTGATGCGGAAATTTGGTAAGGAATTCAAGATTGCTGGTATTTACTGAAAAATATTGAAAAATATTTTCAAATTTTCAGAATTTAACGTTTTGGTTTCATTTTAAATTCATGAAGATAACCCAAAATATGCAATCATTTGTATAATCTGTTGGGTTCTCATATTCAGCAATGAAATGCAGTTGATTAGAAGCTGGGCTGTGATTTATCTTCCATTTGTCCAGACGTTGCCCTCTAAATAGGCGAACTGTGCCAAAAACAAATTACATTCAGCCTCTTTAGTTCAGTTGGTATTTCTAAATTGCCCTCTCTTTTCTCTGAAAGCAGCTAAGATCTGTCCATTTTCAGTATAATTTTCATTAGTCTATGGAGGCGAAAGTGTTTATATTGTTAAGTGTGTGATCCATTGTCATTGTCTTTGCAGGTATGACCCAAAAACAGACACTTGGACCACAGTGTCCCCTCTGAGTGTCCCGCGGGATGCAGTTGGAGTCTGCCTGCTGGGCGACAGGCTGTATGCTGTGGGTGGATATGATGGCCAGTCCTACCTGAACAGTGTGGAGTCTTACGATGCACAGAACAATGAGTGGACTGAGGTAGCTTGGCTTTAACTCATCATAGTGCGCATTCACAGCAAAATACCCAAATGATATCATGCTTATTCCTTAAGATTTTCTACTTACTATTTGATCAAATCAGGAATATATATTGCTGTCACAATGGTGCTGTCAATTTTTTTTAACCATGGCTTAAGAAATGTCACCCCGTTTGAGTGTCATCCTGCTGGAGACAAGCACTGATAATTCCTGTGTTCTGCATCTGCATGAAATTGAAGACAAGAAACACTTTTTAGTCAGATAATGTGGTGTTTTCAATGTGGTGTTTATTTAAGGTTGTTGTTTTCATTATTTCTGATGTGAGCTGAAAATATTCAGGCAAATTATCAAAAAGACTGAAAAAATACCAGCTTTGTGAAGTTGTTGACAAAATGCTTTTGTTGGGACTGGTTTAGATATTGATAAAATTTTCTGGTGATTTTTAGAGCGATTCTTCTGTGTTTATTAGTAGCTATCCCACTAAGTGTCCATTTGTCTTTGTTGGAGAGCTTTCGCTTGCATCTATTTATTTATAGCTGTTCTTTTTTGGTGTTTGGGATGTGTATTCATGATATTTTTTTCCAGTTTCCTTTGCCACCTAAAAATTTAAACAGCACACCAGTGATTCCGGAATTAATTTTTTGGCCCCTCTGGAACTCTGTTAGTAATCTCATCTTAATTTTAAGACTGACCTAAATGGCGCTAGGTAGACCTCTTTTAAGTAGACTTTCCACTAATTAGCATTATTGCACATGATTAGTGAATAGACCCTTGCTTAACAATTTACAATTCTTTTGGCAGTTGATTGCTTCTATTCACTGTTCACTTTTTCCGCAGTTTACATGCAGTTATCTGTTCCAACGTGCATCTTTACACTACCATTAAATTCATGCCAAAGTATCACCAACTCTAAAAGAACACCATGTGCTTGCCTCAGAGAAAAATCACGCTTTGAAAACACCTGCACTAATTAACAGGTCACAATGGCCTAAATTCACTAAAATCTGGCATCTTCACAATATATGTTCCATTTTAAAGGAATATTTGAAATATTCTTTTTTTATACTCCTTGATTTTTTACCACTTTTGTTGATACTGTTGTATAAAAATGTATATACAGCATTATATTCTGATGGCCATCTAATCTGTAGACGATATTTAATATGTGCAGTAAGATTGCCTGGTACAATGCATGTCTAACCTGTTTTTCCCACTAACACTTCTGCTATACAGCATGAAGTGTGCCGCTATAGTCAACCTGCTTTTGAAAAATGCTTTTTAGCGATTTTAAAAGTACAGATAAATGCAGGGGCTATCACTGAATAGTGTCATGTCATACCACCTTCAGTACTTTAGCATTAAAAATTAAAATCCCTCTTTAAAAAAGGAAGATAAGAACAGAAAAGTGTTTATTTGCAGTCTAGCTGAAACATTCGTAAGATAAGAGGGAGTGAAAACTGCTTCAGTGCAGTTTTTGTTCTGACTGAGAAGAATACTTTCCAAAAGTCAGCTTGGTCCCATATTCTTTTGATCTGAGAGAGCTGCAACCGCTGCATACTCTTTATTCAGATGATATTCTACTTCTTTCGCTAGGCAGCCCACACATCAAATTTTTATTCCCCTGCAGGAGGCTCTTGCTTCCATTGAATTAAGATTGAAATAAAGATCAAATTTCCTTTTGCAAGTCTGAATATATTGAATGTCAAAAACTGGGAATAAAAAGTCTCATGCTCTTTTGTTATGTGGGACTCATCAACTTGTTGACCATCCTGCACCCATAAAACCCTGTCGTGGTTTTGAAGGTTGGCGTTTGTTTGGTCACTTTCTTTGCTACTCTCGTCTGGGACGATATCGTTTTGCCCACATCGGATTCTTTGGCTAGCTGGCATTAATTGTGGATGGCGCCCGGACTCTATTTAAGTCCAAGTTCCGCCTCGCCACCTTTGCTAGAGTGTCAGTGTTATGTTTGCACTGTAGCCTGTAGGTTCTCTAGCTAGAGAGTTTGTTAGGAAAATTAGTTGCAAAAAAGGAAAGTTTTTGTTAGTTTTCTAGGGAGTCTATTCCTCTGATTACCTCTCTCCCTTCCTTTGTTCATGCACCGTTAGGGTGCTTAATTGTTTGATCTCGGTTTCCGAGATCTTTCCTTTGTTTGTTCTGTCTAGCTTGCTTCGCTTCCTTATTTTCTCTCGGACGAGATGTATGTCCATTGGAAGCGCGAGCCTCGCTCTCCTGTTCTGTCTGGTTTCTTTGGCCACTGCATTTGGCGTCTCGGATAACCAGCCATCACAGAACCCAAATTGTAGCTTTTTAAGCATTGTTATTTACAAACTTACTGTAGACTAAAACCACTTAGTAACATACACTGAGCATGTAATTCATAATACATTATATAATCAAAATCCCTGTAACACGAGCATGAATTGTGCCTCATTGTGGTATTTATATTGTGCTCATTCATTTATTAAGGAAAAGACCAGTAATTTCCAGACAGCTTTGCTAAAAAGTGGGAGATGTATATGGACCTAGTACTCTTGAAAATGTTCTGCTAAAGACTCTCATTGAGAGTACTAAGCACCCCTGTTATGTTTGTTTGCTTCAGGTGTGTTAAAGCATTATTTTTATACTTGTGAAATCACATGAAGCAAATCTGGAGGAGGCAGATTTTGATGGTCTCAAAATGACCACTCTGTCAGCCATAGACTCACAGCAGTTGAAGTCAACTAGCTGCGCTGGCTAATACAGGCTCTTTGTGTTGTTTCTTTCGCAGGAGGTGCGGCTGAACATTGGCAGAGCTGGTGCCTGCGTCGTTGTTGTGAAGTTGCCTTGAAGACACCATTCTGCTGAATCGGATGGATATTTTGTGCCAATTTGTGACCTCTGATGTCACCACCAAAACAATACGCTGATGTTATGCTACTCTCAAGATCTACATGTGAAACACATTCCATACCAGGCACTGTTTCAGTGCTTTCAGGCCAAGGCCGACTCACAAGACCCTGTTTTTTCTTTTCAATAAACGTCCAATGACAAAACTGGATGAGATCTTCAGTATTTTTGAAATTAATGAAAATCATGCTGATAAAGAACAAAAGTATTACTACTGCTGGTCATTTTTTATTTTTGAAATAGCAGAGGTCTCATTTCCATGAAACCACGACCCAATTTATTGTATTAGATGAAAAAATTTTTTAAAAATCCCCATACTTTTACATTGTTGAGAAATGTGATCATAATTAAAATATATTTATCTTTTGATTGATTCTGGAAATATAGATGAAAAACTAAATTTTATTTTTCAAAACACTGGACATGTATCACCGCAGCTAAACTGGAGCAGTGTATTTCAATTCTGTATAAAGTTTCAAATTATAAAGAAATCACAAAGGCTGGTGGTCAACAGAAAGGAAACTAATTGGGGAAAATAGTAACAAAATACAAGCGATTGAACTGATTAAAACAGATTCTGCTCCACCAGAAAGTTTCCAGATTTAAATAAAATTATTCATACCGCATCACCACAGACTGGTTACATTATATTTATTCCCTGCTCGTAGCCACTTGGAAACAGAATGTAACTAAACACAAACAGCCATTTCTTCTATCTTTGTGACCAATGTATTTCCTATTTTTGGACAAGGCTGTGTCAAGGAACACTGTGAATATTTGTATTTATTTATTTTCTGTGCTTGCTGCAAAAACAGAGTTAGTTTAATGAAAACCACTGGGGTTAAAAAAATTCACTCATGCACATGTCTTTTGAAAACAGTTTCTGTTTATGAAAAGTTTTGATATTTATTGCAACTAGAGTAAAATATTAAAAAAAAAACTTGATAAACTTTTATCAGAAAAAATTCTGGAAATATTCAGTTACTGGAATTATCAGTTACTGAAATGAAACTGTTTTCAAAGCTTTTAGCTGAGTCATGCCAAAGTCATTAGCACGTAAATGTCAGAAGTCTTGTCTGTCAAAGCAAATGAAAAGTTTACATAATAGTGAATCTACAGCTATATCATATTGATATTTCACATAACTGTAAAGTTTTTGCAAGTTTGCCAATGATTGCAGCCATGTATATAATTCCATTCTTAAACAAGTGTATATAAGAGTTTGTTTTGGCATGATAGGTTTACATTTATGTATCCTTGTATGTTATATTTTAATGGTTCAGCTGAATGAAACTGCTTGTCACTTAACAATGTTTTAAATTTATATTCTGGGTGTTACATACAAAATGTGCCAACTTATTCATTTACTGCCATGAATGGAAACAATTGTTACAGATCTGGTGGTATTTTTAAAATGTTAAGATGTTTCTCACCTGCAATATGGCATTTCCACGCTTAACAGTAGGCCTTTAAAGTTAAACTTACCGACCAAGTACATTGATGAGAAATGGCCTTTTCAGAGGGTTAAAGTATGTATACTTGTAATGCTGAAAATGCTTTGGGGATAACATCGATTTTTTTTCAGTATTTTCTAAGGCATGCAGACGGAGAAATAAACAAATTTTGTTCTCTATATTTTGTGTCTCTGTTTCGTTTCAGGCAGTATCTTTGTCACATGCATTGGTTTTGTTTTGTTTTAGGTTACCATCCTTGTATTGCTGGAAGGTAAAGATAATAGTTGATTATGACAACTGACCTCTTGTAGTGAATTTAAACATTTCTTTTTTGTTAGGTGAAACGTATGGTCATCTTTAAATCTCTGAAGAATAGAATTATTCTACAAAATAGCTATAGAAAGACAATGAATCTTGATACTGCCTTATTTATGTGATCAGTCCAACTTTTATTTTGACTCAGTGCAGACTTCACTAGGGTGCTACTTAGGTGTTATTAAGTGATAATTTTAGACTATCCAAATATGTTTGGAAAGTATCAGCCTTCACCATTAATTATAGTGTTTGTTTCCAATTGAGTAAAATCATGCACAGTGTAATATTATTCAGCAGATTTCAAATACTGTATGTGTTACTACAGCAATTAATGGGACTCATTTATCAATCACTTTGCGAGTTCTATCATAAAATTTTATGAACTAGCAACTGCCAATCAATTAATGAAATGTTCAGAGGCGCTTAGCTTCAGCTGCATCCATTTGTGCATGTTGATAAATACCAATCAGTAGTAAGTTGGAAGCATGTCACCGTGACCTTGATTTACATAACTGCCTCACAGAAGGCACTGTGGAACGCACAAAATGGAATCCAAGAGAAAAAAAAAATTGGGGGCAGGGGTGCAGGTTATAATTGGCAGCTTTTGGTGTTGTAAAGACATACTTTTTAGCAGCAGAATCAGTGAGGGCTCTGCAGCACAAAAGACAAACCTCAGGCAGGAAATAAAAAGTTAAACACTTGACGCAACACAGTGCACAAGAAATCCGAAAAATTGTTAGGCATACAACTTGAAACCAAAAAAAAAAAAAAATTTGTTTGAATGGGGGCATGTTGGAAAAATGTCTCAGCTTCCGGAGGATGATGCTAAGGAACAGAATGAATGAGTGAAACAGTGCCATCATTGGCAAGGAAGTACTCATTTCAGGGGGGGGCAGCAATCTACTTCCCATCTCGCTTGGCGAAAAAGTGCACACCCTTTTGCTCAAAAGAGCAGCCAAGTTTGGAAGGTAGCAAACGTTCTAAAATGCATTCAAGAGAATATTCATATCTTATTCCAGCATTTATGTTTTGTATCCATTTTACATAGAAAGCCTATCAGCCACTCAGCAGTTTGGATTAACAGCAGGTTGCCCTTTAAATAATCTTTCTACCAAATTAATTAGAGGCACATCAAATCACATTTACAGCATTCAGTAACCTTTTGGCAACAATCCTTTTGAATATTTTATTTTAGGCTTCTCTTTATTGAGAAGCCTAACTTTAAGCAAAAAAAATCCTCTTTTTCTCTGATTACTTTGACATTTGAGAACCCAATGGTCTATGTTCGATTTGGGTAGTTCAATAATAAAATAAAGAATCAAGATAGAAGGTGAGCTGTGCCATTTATGCACACATGCTGCACATGTGCTCTTATGTCTCTGTAAGTCTTCTTTCGATAAGTTTGATAAATCCAAATATCCATTGGTAAATGTTGGTACGAAGGAAATTCAATAACTGCTGTATGTTGCTTGTTAAATTATACAATTAAATGTGTGTAAGGGGCAAATATGTGAATTTCCATATTGAGATTTGATTCAAGCAAGAAACAAAGCCTGTCTGGGAAAGACACTGTGTGGCATGAATGTGAATGTGAAAATTTTACTGCAAAAAATAAAAACTTAGCAATGTGAACCGTGGAATAATGCACTGAACAATTTATTACTCAGGATTACCAATGCAAAAAAGTGAGCAATAAATGAAAACTAGTTATTCTTTTCTCAGAAACTAAAATTCGATAGAAATTTATTTTGTTTAACAAAAGAACAGTTCAGGAGAAATATCAGAGCTCCCATAGTAATTTTTATAATTAACCCCTTTGCACAGAAGCCAAATCTGGCTATTTATGTGTTTCCCAATTTAAAACTTGATAATTCATACTTCATACAGAGGGGGAATATGGCTCAACTGAGACGAGACACTTGTAGCATTCAGTATTCCATCGTATTTTAATGTATTTCCACAATTTTGAAAGAAAAAAAGGGCTGCAAACATTAAAAATCATCAGGAAAATTCAGCACTGAAAATTTAAAAAATAATAATACTGAGAATTTAAAAATGGCTGGGAGTTAAAACAATACATTTCTGAGATCATTGACCACAAGTGGACCTTATCTGAGAATGAGATTCAAAATTATCTACTTTCTATGAGCCAATTAAGACAGCTCTCCAGGTGGTTCCCTAAACTCTCAGAGCCCACAAAATGGTGCATTGTCAAATCATAAAGTAATCATGTTTTCAACACAAATCAACATTTGATGCATGAAATTCAATATGAATTAATGATGTTCTGGTGGAATTTAGCACAAGTTTATCAAAATAGGTGCGGTTGGACATCAGTAGTCACCAGTAACCTCTCCAAACCAAATACCTGCCTTTTCTCTGTGATGAAGTTGAGAATTTTGTCCTTTTTTTCTTCAGAGACCCAGAAGCCAGCACACATAGTTATCCAAAAATGGAATTTCTTATTTAAAGGTTCGCTCAGGTAGAAAACTTTTTGGCTATTTTTCGAAGAAATGGATCATATGTAGCGAATTAATATGCATCACACATTTGTAAATGCTTTCTATAACTTATAACTAAAATTTGGCTGGTTTGTACGGTCCTACGCCCTACCCCTCAAAAAAGTCGTTGCACATGGACCTCGTAGTCATATGACCTGAGACGTGTGAAAAGTAAGTTGCAAACGTTCCCAGCTGATCGACCAGTGGTTTGTTCTATACTAATAATTGATTTTGCCTTGATCAATCCTTGATATCGTTGACTTTGAGACAACGTTCATCAACATGCCAAATAGGTGTGTAGTGGTCGGCTGTAACAAAACTCCAAATGATGGTATGAGTTTACATCACTTCCCAAAAAAGAGATGCCAACTCTCACGCATTCGGTTGAGTCTCTTGTCTCGTAGTGGCATTCACCTTTCTGTGCCGTAGTTCGCATTTTTCCAATCAGTGCGCACTGGAGAAATTCAATCGCAGAATTGAAGTCATTGTGCATTAAGTTAATCAGTTTCACGTGTCACGGAAATCGACTATGACTCGGGAATTCTCATGCTTGGCTTTACAGAGAGATTGAAAGCAGTGGAATTGCATAAAGATTTTTCAGATGGTCTTGTTTCATTAAAACAATTTAAACGATCATGAAACACATGCATTGTTTCTTTCCCTGTGTAAAGACAAGCACGAGAAGTCCAGAGTCATAATCGCTTTCCATGTTGCTTGTGGTGAGGTCCACCTTTACGCAAGTGAAACTGAAACTTCAATGCACAAGGATTTTAATTCCGCGTGAGAATCTCATTAATAAGCCTGAATTGAATAATTGTGGACTACGGTGAATAATCCTGAAAACTGCTTAGGACCTACGTTGAATGCGTGGCACTTGGCATCTCTGAGATCCGTTCTCGTGCTTACTCCCCACTTGTTCAGCTCACCCTGCTGGGTCCGGCGCGGGTAGCCCATGGCCCATCCCTGCTGTACGGCTTCGATGTTAATGTCTGTGTAAGAGTGCCGTGAAGATGAGCTGACAAGTGAACAAAGCTCAGATGGCAGACACGTCTCATGTTTCATACTACGGAGGCGGACTCGGAAAATTGCATTCTGCCGAGCTCCGCTCAGCTCCGCCCTCCACAGAGCTGGCCAATCAGAAGAAAGTGCACACACGAGGAGAGGGGGCCATAGCGAAAGAGCCACCCAAAGGAGGCATTTCAGGCAGAGACTACAATGGACTACAAATGGGGTTTTTTGAGGATAGCAGTATGAGCTAAATAAGGACCCTTCTTTGGACTTTGAACGACCAGGAATAATCTAGGGAAGTCCAAGATCAAAATATAAACTTGTAAATGTAGTACATGCAGAAATCTCTGAAAATTACATTCTATTTAATCGCCAGCAGATGGCGACATCGGTAGTTGCAGAAAGAAGTTCAATGTTATAGAATGAGAAAATGACCCTACTTTCCCACCTGATTTATTTTTTCAACAAGAGGCACTCGAAGAGTGCAAATCTCCAACAAGGCACCACAATCCACATCTTCATGAGTGGGAGCAAAGTTGAGTTATCGCGTGTCATACGATTTCAAGATGGCTGCCGTGGCGGCCATATAGTTTCACTGATCGCGGTGAAAATCTGTACTGTTTATACATGATGTAATAGCAACGCACCCACAACATTTCAGCCAAATCCATGCATTACTTTTTGAGTTATGTTGTTCACAAACAGACAGACAGACAGACAAACAAACAGGGGCGAAAAGATAACCTCCGCCCCAACTTTGTTAGGGAAGGTAATAATGATTTTCAACATTATTTTATGGCAGGGCTATTCAATATTATCCTGCAAGGGCCAGTGTGGGCGCAGGCTTTCATTCCAAACCAGCACTTGCACACCTGACACCACTAATCAACCCCAAGAGTCTTGGCTAAAGAGACTGATTAGTAGTATCAGGTGTGTAAGTGTAAGCTTGGTAGGAATGAAAGCCTGCATCCACACCGGGCCTTGTTGAATAACCATATTCTATGGTATCTATCGCAAGTTTCAAGTCTCCTTCGATAGATCATGATGTTTATTTTTGTAAATTATGGTCCCAAATAGACTAGAATAAAGGATAAAGTCAGACATGCTTTGTGGGGCGTGGATATCCTCTGGTCCTCCTCAGATACAGTCAGATGCACACTTAGATAGTCCCCCCAGGAATCCGCGATTCCGCGATCGCAGAATTTACCGCAGATTTCAAAGCCCTCCGCGGAAATCAAAGCAGTCCGCGGAATATAGGGCGAGGTGCAGAATTTTATATTTTACATGTATTTTTCATCCCGGCCGCTTGATTTTGCGGTCAGATAAACGGGATCTAAGACTCACAGCTGGTTCTGCCGGTCACGGAAACTGATTTTTTTTTCTGCTGTATGCAGCATAAACTCTATAAAAAGATGGACGCAGCTCCCTGATTTGAATAAAGAAGCCCATGTGGAAGTACCGTAGAATGGCATTCTATTTAATGGCCAGCAGATGGCGACGTCAGTGGTTGCAGAAAGAAGTTCAATGCAATAGAAGTCTATGAGAAAATGATACTACTTTCCGACCTGATTTTTAATTTAAATAATGATTTTTCACATCATTTAATGTTAGCTATAGCAAGTGTCAGGTCTCCTTCGATATATCATGACATTCATTTTTGTGAATTATGGTCCCATATAAACTAGAATAAAGTATAAAGCCAGAATATGCTTCTGGGGCGTCGCTATCCTCTGGTCCTCGTCCAATACGGTCAGATCCAGAGCCACCTTCCTCCCCGGATCTTCGATTCACTAACTTAGTAACGTTTACAATATCCTGAGGATACAATGAATAGTGTACACTTTGTTTAAATCTTTACTTTGATCTTTGGCACTTGTTCAGTTACTAAGCCTCGGTCACCCATAGTTTGGTGAAATGTTTTGCACTTTGAAAGTTATGCAAATAAATCTGCTCAAGACGGACAAAAAGAATATTGATGCTGCTTATTTTAAAACCACAATGTTTCGCAGTGTTTTGGCATTGCAAATAATTTCATAAGAGAATTTTTGCTTCATTATTACATAAATTTGCTTTATAACTGGTCATTTTAGGTTTTTTTTTAATGCCCGCGGAAAATCAACTTTCAAGCCGCGGAATCAAGAATGTTCTCCGCGGAATCAACACTTTTTCTCCGCAGATTCCTGGGGGGACTACTTAGATCCACTCCTCACTCCTTCCTGGATCTTCGATTTACACTGTCGATCAATAGAAATCACATCTACTTTCAAAATTACTAAATGGCACTGTTCAAATTGCCAAAACAGAGGCTCTTTAAATGGTTTGCTGAAACCAATGGGTGACGTCACTGTTGCTTCATCCATCTTTTTATACAGTCCATGATCTGAAATGAACCTTATTTTAACAGAACAGACATTCCACTCTAAGGAAAAAGCAGGCAAAATGCTACCCTGGCTAAAACAGGGTAGTGCAACTCACCTAAGAGGGGGTCCACAGAAGTGCTTGAGCTGCTCACATTTTAAAGAGGCCAAAACCTGTGGGATGTTCCAAATAAGTGTTTGATGAGCATTCCTCAACTCTCTCAGTCTTTTTTGCCACTTGTGCCAGCTTTTTTGAAACATGTTGCAGGCATTAAATTCCAAATGAGCCAATATTTGCAAAAAATTACAAAGTTTACCTGTTCGAACATTAATTAACTTGTCTTTGCAGTGTATTCAATTGAATATAGGTTGAAAAGGATTTGCAAATCATTGTATTCTGTTTTTATTTCCGATTTACACAACGTGCCAACTTCACTGGTTTTGGGTTTTGTAATATAATGTAATACAGCATATTTCTCTTGATTTAGGCTGTCACTACATGGAACACTTTTTGTAGCATATTTCTCTTGTATCGGCATCAAGAGAGAACGCACCAGTGGCCGGGCTTTTACTGCACATGGTACACTTTGTATTGGATATTTCTATTCTATCGGTACCAAGAGAAATCGTGCCAGCCACTGGGCTGCCACTAGACATTAAACACTTCATAATTCATTCAGCGTTCAAGTTAGCCTTCTGCCCAGCATCGTTCTGTTTAGGGGGTCAGTTGCAGCTCCCTGGCTTTGGTTCCATGCTTGGAGGGGAAGGGCAATCTCAGAATAGAGCCATGTAACCAAACCCAATGTATGCGTGTATGCTTTCAAATTTTCTTTTTTACAAAGTGGTCCTATCATAAATAATATTAAATTAGATTATGATTGGAGGGATGATAGCTATTGCTGACCATTTGCAACTTCATTAACACTGTGGCTGCCTGCTCAACTGTTTAGTAGATTGCAATTTTAGGCACCGTATCTAATTGAAAGTTGCATTGAACTTAATGGATTTTTTTCAGCATTACATACCTCAAACGAGTGTCTGAGGTGGCTTAAGCAGGTTAAGTTCAACACATCTTTCAATCAGATACTGTGACTTACAATGTGCTCCACCAAATGGTTCATAGCCAGGGATTAAAGTTCTACGTCGTTAGACAGATTTCCGTCATTTGCATTCCATATTGGCCATTTATTGTATGTGAGATCAGTGTCAATCCCAGGGAAAAAAAACATGAAAAAGGGGGGCGGGGGACGCTAGTCCGCAAGGTTGGCCTCCATTGGTACCAATTATGTCACGTTCGAAACACCCATGCGATATTTGTGTCCGATCTGAGTTTTCTACCTTAATCGTAACCACAGTGAACACGCACCTTTAGTTAAATGGGAAAGCAGACTTTAAAAAAAAAATAAAAACATATATTTGTGGTTGAAATTCATATCTTTTACCATCTACTTTATTTTGTCCCTGGACATCTGTGAAACGTCTGTCAATCGTTATTTTTCCTGACATTTAAAACGTTATCCATTTTGTAGCTACGTAATTCATTCCGGTACACCAGATAGAGCCTGAAGGCTTATAGAGTACAAATGCCTTATCAATAGAGACCAAAACTGGCATCTGGGGACGTAAAATGTCCAAGTGATCATAAAACGTAAGTAATTAAACAACAATAATCAACTGCTTTATCTTGGTGGTGGATAAATCTAGAGTGCTACTGTTGCTCGTTTGTTCTGATGTACAGGTACGACTTTTCCTGTACAGTATAACGGCCATAGGCCAACGTTAATCTTAAAAACAACGGATTACAACACGTTTTTGATTAGCATATATTTCGTTTATGTTAGCGTTTTTGATTAGCAGTTATTTGAACAATTGTCCACAGTTGCTGATTTAGCAGTTTGATCATTTCCTCTGGATTCTGTCCTCTAATCCAATGAAGGTATCCTGGCTAGCTGATTCTCCAGGCACTGTTTATGTTAACTGGAAGACCGAGCAAAGCTGATTCACCACTATTTATTCCTTTTTAAAAAGTTGCTTTCTGTGTCAAACCATTAAACGCGAGGAAAAAATTTGCTGGAAAAACGTTTAAAAAGGGAATATCATTTGAATGAATTCAACATTCCACAGAGCAATCTACTTTAAATGAACGTACTGCTTAACGAAACTAGTGTTTGTCAAATGCAACAATTTTAGCCTTTTACTTCGTGCTACTGGAAAATGAAACAGCTAGGTGCGTGTTTCTGTAGCTTTGGTTTGTCGCAAAAGAATACTGTATGGCAGTAATAGAAAAGAAATGCGAGCTCGCTATCAGTCTGAAGCATGTCACAAGGCTGCTCTTCGTGCTATTCAGACGCCTCTTCACTCCCGGGTGCGACAGTCAGCCACCGCAACGGAGGCTCAACAATTCTTTGCCGTCCGTGTTTGCAACCAAAAAGTTTGCGTATGTTCTTTTATAGCGAAACATGACCTTTCACTGTAGTATTATAAATTAAATAAAAACATATATATTGAAAAGTTGTATAGATTGCTTATTATTTGGAAGAGTAAAAACTGAGACAAGCTTTGCAAAATATTATTATTATAAGACAACCTCACTTCCAAAAACGATGGGATGCTGTACAAAAAAGAAAGCAATGATTTGCAAACCACTTACACTGTTATAAATTAACTGAATTTAACAGTTAAATTAAAGCATCGTCATTATTTTAACTGTAAGTAGAGTCCTGCACGCATTTAACTGTGATTTACAGTCAATATATGCGGAACCTCTGTTATAAACGGATTGTAAAATTACAGTTAAACTAACTGGTAAAAAAGGTGCCAGTTAAAATAACTGGCAAAAAAATGTGCCAGTTTATAACATTGTAAACCCTTTATTTAATTTAAAATAGTACAAATAAAAAGACAACATAACAAATGTTGACACAAAGAAATGTAATTGTTTTTTGAAAAATATCTGCTCATTTTGATTTTGATGTCAGCAACTTGTTCAAAGAAGTAGGGACAGGGGTAACAATGGACTGGAAAAGTTGTGTGTTAAAAATACACCAGGTGGAACATCTCTCAGCTGATTAGCTTAAAAAGCAACAGGTCAAGAAAATGACTGGGTCTGAAAAGTCTTTCAGAAGTAATGATGGCGAGGGTTTCTCAACTCCGTGGAACAATGCATGGGCAATTAGTTTGTTGATATAAGAATAACGTTTTTTGATAAGAATTGCATCTGGTGATTTTATACTCTATGCTACATAACATCATGAGAAGATTCAGAGAAATCTCTATGCAAGGCTCAAGGTCAGAAACCAATATTGAATAACTCCGATCTGCCGGCATCAAATTCAAAATTAGCATATATTTACAAAAAACAATAAAATTTCATCTGATATGTTGTCTTTGCACTATTTACAATTAAATATAGGGATTAAATGATTTGCATATAATTGAATCATTGAGTTTCCAGAGGGCTCAACTCCAATGAATTAGAGGTGTGCATATCTTGTAACAAAAAGGGAACTTTCTTGTAATTTCAGCCAAAAGTATCCCAATGACACTCCCAAGTATCCCAATGAAGTAAAAATATATGGGTCATAACATATGGACAAAAAAAAAAAAAAGAAAGAAATTTTTCCCTCTCTTTAAATAGTGTGTTCCTTGGAGTTGGGCACTTTTGAAACTTTTTTATTGTTTTTATTCACAGTTTACACTGCATCCCAACCTTTTGGGAAATGGGGTTGTAATAATAATAATAATAATAATAATAATAATAATAATAATAATATATCAGTGTCATTACATCAATCAAAAATTACATTGGAAAGAAAACTGGCAACAGAAAAGCTGTTCAAAAGCATCTTCTCTCCCTTCAAACATAATTGGTCTGGAGTATTTAAACTTGATGGCAGCATAAGAGAACAGCGGCATTGTTTATGTATGTAGTGGTGGTGAAATTTTGTATTCTGTTTTTTCTTTTGTAGGTGTCAAGTCGTGTAACATGTTTTACAAATTGCAAATGGGAAATATGGCTTGGCTGTGGCTTGAAAAAATTTCAGTCAAAAGATTTTTCTTTGCTTTAATCGCTATTCATAGCATATCAGAGTGACATAACAGAAATGTGTTTTTGCCTCTATGAGAATTCCGAGGTGATGTGTTCCACTTTTTTTAGTTTAAGTATGGACTTCAGAGACAGTATTCTGAATAAGCAGCAGTGGTCTGATCGATCCTTTTTTATTTCTAATTCTTTTTTCTCTTTTTTACAGTGAGCTGTAAAGACTCTAATTCAGTCTTCAAACCTTCTAAAAATAAAAGCATGAATTAGTTTCTCCATGAGACATCAGTCATAAATCTTGCCATGTTTTTAATGTGGCTGAAAGCTGATTTGACCATTGAAATTTAGGTCTGGTTACAAAATTACACCAAAATATCTGGCATTCTATGGGGTCTTAAATGAAGGGGCTTCAAGGTCAGTATTATCTTTCAATCTTACTACCTTGGGCTAAACATTTTTTGCTATGGTTATATCCTCATTTGATTCTGGCACATCCAATCATTGATTTGTTCAAGGCACTTATTCAATTTTTACACAGGATCGTATACAACTGGATTTACTGTTATTTTCATTTGCATCTCATCCGCATTAGTATGGAAGAATGTTTTGCGGTTTTTTTTATTTTTTATCTGAGCCAGTGGGAGCAGATAGATGTTAAAAAGATCTGATCTAAGATCCAAGCCTGGGCCCTTGGAAAATTTCATATGCCATTGCTGTACATTCAGATAAGTTGTTACCAACTGACATAAAGTAATCTCTGTGCTGCGGATAGGATTTAAACCAGTTAAAGAGGTGATGGGAATTAATTTTAAAATCTCTGAAACCAAGTTCAGTTTGATTAATGCAACGCCATAAAACATTCCACGTTGAAATTTTTCCAAAATATCACCTAATTACTGAGTTATGGCCGTAGCAACGCACTTAGCAACCAAGACAAAAAGCTTCGGCCATCTTCAGGAATTTCCGGTAGTGACGTCAATTCAAGAACAGCCTCTTTGCTTACTGTGCGGCATTGTGTATGTAGTGTGTATGGTGTGTAATCAGAAACGACACTCACACTCACCCTTGACTCACCATATAGTGAGTATGATTGAAATGTAACTGGAGTGTGAGAGAGAGATCGACCTACCTCTAACCGAGGGAGCGGTCCCACTCCTTGCCAGTTGCTATTCACAAACGCCACTTGAGCATAATTGACAGTAGTGGGCACTGGGTACCACAGGGGGTGCGTCGGCTGCTGCAAAGGGAGGCTCAATCCTCACCCTTCAGTGCTGAATGACCTAAACCTGACGCCGTTTACTTTTCTTGATTAGAAAGTTTCTCAGACTAATTGGTGAAACGACAATGAAATGTATTTTAATAATGTTGTTTTACATTGCTTCACAAAATTGAGGCATTTCTTTCGCACATAAATGACGACGTAAATATCAGCATGTCTTCATAATTTCTGTAGTCGAGTGGCTTGCGAAAGGCGCAGGACAGCCCGCGAGGCTCACTAAGCAACAAGCTGTGAAACATGCCAGACATTTCCTTCTACATTCAGCAGTTAAGAATGAAGAATGGATTCCCGTGACTTACAGCTACATGAGCCTCGCAGACCAATCCACACGCGCCCCACGAGCCAGCTGAGCGCAGAATTTTCCAACCCATGAGTAAAGAAAACCGCAAGAAATCCGAATGCGTGAGAGTTCACAGATATGCGTCATTAATGAAAACTGGCCACACCTGATAATGTTGAGAGTTTTCGGAGTTTCTGCAATGGCAATTTAATGAAATTAAATTACAATCCATCTTAGATTTTATGTTGTGTTCTTGAAATGACGTCCCACTTCCTTATTAGTCAATTTGCCGGGAAATTTGAATGATCTTCGGAATTGTACATTGTCAAAAAATGCGTTTAGAACACATTTTTCTCACATTTATTTCTCATGATACCTTTTATTTATCTAGTCAGAGCATAAATAATAGGAATCCAGCAATTTCATATAGGACTTCCCATAACCTCTTTAAGGGCCATGCCAGAGAGTCCCATCCAATTTTCAATTCTGTCCAGTAGCATATTGTGGTTATTTGTGTCAAATCCTGCTCTGAGATCCAGAGTACGAAGCAAAAAAGACTTTGCTGTTATCTGCATTTACATAAATGTCATCCAAGACTTACACATGAACACTCTTGGTGATGTGGTGTAGTCAAAATCCAGATAGAATGTCAAAACAATTGTTTAGGGCTTTTCAATGATTTTACCCAAATGGGAGGATTGATATAGGCCTGTGGTTCTTCATAATTGGATGTATAAATCGGTCTTTTTAAAATAATGTTTGATTACTGCAGTTCAGTGTTTTGGGGGAAAAGACTGAGATAAGAGAGGCACCAACTATTGCCAGGAGGAAAAATTAAGATGTAACCGGAGCTCCTCTTCAGTGTTGCGCCAGAAGGGATCGAGTTCTGTCAAGCTAATTGAACTGGTTTTAGGAGGCAGCAAGAAAGACATGGCTCCTTCACCTGACACAATGGCATTGACAGCTTGTCTAATTTTCTCAATTTTAAGAGGGGAGACATTTCAGCTGTTGCATGCTCAGGTGGATAGGAGTTCAGGGGGAAACCGATATGGGGGGTTGTCAGCTTGTCAACAGAAGCAAATAAGGCATGCGCATTATTGACATTGTTGGAAATAGTATTGTAGAACCTGAATATTTGATTTAGCTCAAAACATGGGTCAAAAATCCTAGTGTTGGAACACATGCTCATGACGCTGGTAAAATCTGAATGTTTGGGTGATCTGACACAATCCAGAGCGAGCAGTTAACTTTTACAATCCTACAGCCTGCCGGTGAGAGTGGCATCCTTGTTCCCCACGGCGGGGGGTGGGAGCCATCAAGTCTAGCAGGCCCAGCATCTCTGGAACTCAAATTCACTGGTTTCATTGAAGTTAAAGCGCAGCTACTTCAATCGGCTTAAAACAACTTAAACTTCTATCAAATTCATATTATGTTTATGTTCAGTATCCTAAAAGGAACCTCTCATATATTGATCACACTATTGGGCTATAATATTCCATTTTAAGGCTTTTCCATGACAACTGCATCATTTTAGCACACATTCATATCATGTTTGGTCTCTTTATTCTCGGGGGAGTCGAAGGAGTTGAATAGAACATGTTTCATTTCCCTTGGAATTATGGTTCGTTTGTAAGATTCATTCAAGCAACTACCCTAGTCTCCCTGTGCAAATTATCTTATCACCTAGGCCAGTAAAACTCTGATTCGGCCAACCTTCCCCCTACCTTGTTCGGAGGTGTGGTTTGGAGCCTTTAAAGGTACGAGATCCTGAGGGGGCGGGTCTGCCCTTCTTTCTTCGCTCTTCTTTTTCTGTCTCTTCTTGGGGTAAGTCACCTGTTGCCTTGCTCTGCGGAGCGGGGGAATATTTGAGTTCTCCCCGACCACGTGGAGCGACTTTAGCTCCACGTGGTCATTCATCTTTTCCAGGTATGAAAATACTCTAAATCCTTCTCAATTATATGTAACGGTAATTGGCTTATCATTGATTCGTTTGATTCAAGTTGTGCCTACCTGGTGAATTAAATTATTGTTATTCCTCTCTAGCTTGCGTGGTCTCTGTGCCTTTTAATCTTTTTTAGTCTTTCTAGCCTCCGTCTCGGCGAATACCTAGGGGGAAATATCCTCACTGAGGAACGACTGGCCAGCGGCCCGGTGTGGGAATTGGTTGGTTAAGTTGATTTAGGCAGCCAGGATCTACCAATATACGGATTCATAGCCCAAGTGTGGAGTGAATCTGGGTTCACTGTAATTCAAGCCAAAAGATGCTGTTGCAGTGCTGGTTGACTTTCAACCTCTAATCAAACCAACGAACCTTGGATTCGGACATGGTGTTAATACCCGGGAACATTAATGTAGCGGCGGCGGTTGTCTGTTTGGAATTCAAGGTATAGTCACGTCATGTTTGTCCTTAGAGTTTAAGTTACTGTTATCACTGTTTCGAGATTCACGCAGGTGTTCCCTAAATTATCAATTCTAATTCTAATTTGGAGTCAGATTTTTAACGAGATTATAGCTAAATTTTGTATTCTAACTGTTATATGGAGTCAGATAAATCGTAACCATTGCGCTTTCATGCCCCGTCCTCGGACGGTGAATAATATCCATTATATTGTGATTCACACCAGCCAGAAGAACGCTCTAATTAAAGTTAGACTAGGAGAACACGTGAGGCCTTCAACCCGGGCAATATCCGCCTTTTGGTTATTGCTCTTTTGGGGTTTTACAGTATCCGAGGGAAAAAAATGGTCTTGCTTTTGTTGGCTCAATATGAAAAATTGAAAATTGAAAAAAGTTGAGATTTCATTCTTGCTACCAGCTTTGATCTTTGCGGCACTCTCTTTTTGGAGCCTCGCCGATGTGACATTTCTCCATCGACCTTTTTTTTTTAACTAGAGACACCTTTGACCTGGGCTTGGACAACTGCGTCAATAACGATTTTAAAGTTAAATTCATCCACCGTGTCATTGAGAGAGTTTGAATAAAGGGCAGGTGTGGAGAAGAAAGCCTGAGTAAATAATCTTCAGATGTTTTTCATGATTGACTTTTTTTTAATTGTGTGTTTTTACCTTAGTGCCTACAGTGATATTAATTTCAAAGAAATACAGGAATAATCTGACAGAGCAACATCAAAACATCATTCACCGCAATGTTAGATATATTGAGAACCTCTGTCAAAATTAGGTCGAGAATGTGGCCCTGATTGTGTGTGGGCTCTGTCACATGCTGAGTCAGACCATATTATCCAGGATTCAACATAATATAATGGCATTACTGTTCTTGGGGTTGTCCACTTATATATTAAAATCACGCACCAAGTATACAGTCAAAGTCGATTCAGACAACTGACAGTACTTAAAGCAAGTACTTCATTAAAGGAATCAGAGAAAATTGCTGAATGTTTTAGTGGCCAGTAGAGATTTGAGAACAAAGTTGGAGTGGAGAAATTTACTCGCTGAGCCATATTTCAAAAGAAGCAAAACATTCTTGCAATATTTTCTTCCATTGGAAAGTACAAAGATACAAAATGGTAATTCCACCTCTTTTCTTAAGTACTCTATTTTCACTCATGAAACCAAAATTGGGAGGGGATGATTCAACTGGAAGAGCTACACTCTTGTTCTTATTTTGGCAAGTTTCAGTTAAAAACATCAAATTAAGATTGTTATTGATGATTAGATCATAAATTAAAAGTGATTTGCCCACTAAGGGCCCAGTATTTAGAAGGGCTAAGGTCATTGTGTTCTGTGGGGCTGATTGTGGTGTTATAGCAACAGTTATCAGGTTTGAAAAGTTTCTTGAATGCACAGAGAATATTTTGTATGTACTAGTGATGTTACAAATGGGGAAGTATAATGGTGCTGATGTAAGCCTGATAGGGATTAGCATGCTTGATGAAGGTCCGTGCATGCTAGAGGAGATGTCGGATGCGGTGCCAGCGCGGAGAAGGTTATGTGTGCGCCGATGGGGATGGTGGAGATGGAGCCAGTGGTGGGCCAGCCAGAGACAGTTTTTCATAGTTTGCAGTCAGACGCAGAGTTTGATCCATGGGAGAGGGTAGGGAGGATGTGGATAACTCAGAGAGGCAGGCAAGCTTCTTATCAGTGACCCTGGAGCAGTAGAAGACCTTTGTTGGCAATGTGCTTGGTTGCACTGGACTAATTCAGCATTTCTGTTTGTGCTAAGCACTCAGGTTCCAGGTTCGAAATTTATATTTGCTTTGGTTTTCTTGACCTTAACTACGTTCGTATTGATGTGTTGTATTAAAGGATCAGATTATTTTTCAGAAATTAGAAAAATGCAGGTAATGGTTTAGATCACAGGAAAAAAAAGGTCAAAACATTCAAACATGGAACAACTAGAAGGTATGGCCAACCTATGGAAGCAATTATGAAAGGCCGCTGTCATCAGTGTTGGAGATATGCGACGTAAACAAAAAGCGGTAATAAAGGTCATTGCTGAGAGGTCAAAGGTCAGAGGTCACAAAGAAGTTGAGCTATATGAAGCATTGGTGAAGGTCATAAAGTCATATTAAACTGTTAAGGCTGAGTAATCCATTTTCAGAGTAATGGATCTGGGCAAACGTATGCATGCCATCACACACAGACGGACACGGCCTAAATTAACAGTCCCCCAATCCTGCCCTCAGGAGGTTGGGGACTAATTAAGAAATAATAATGAGATCAGCAAGAGGCTACATATATCATGAATCATACATGTGATATTATAAGGATGGCATTTATCTTTTTATATATTTTTTTCTTTTTGTATTTTTATTAATTAATAAATCCCAAACTTTATCTGAATTCCATCACCCGTTTTAATACAAACTCCAATTCCAATGAGGTTGGACGTAGAGTAAAACATGAATAAAAACAGAATGCAATAATCTGCAAATCTCATGGACCCACATATTATTCACAATAGAACATAGACAACTTATCTGATGTTGAAAGTGAGACATTTTACCATTTCGTGAAAAATTTTAGCTCACTTTGAATTTGATGACACAACATCCCAACTTCATTAGAATTGGGATTTGTATTTTTGTCAGCAGTATGATCTATTTTAAGATGGCACTAAATTTTTTATTGCAATAGAGGAGTTTTTGTGCCTCTGGGGATCTGGGGAGCTGTGTTGCCTGGTGCATTAGCTCCTGGGAGGCTTCGCCATGGCAAATTGGTGTCAGGTGAGGGGCCAAAAAAATGCGATTCACAAGACCCCATGGAACGACATCTAGGGACGGCACCTTGCCTGAAATGGGGACACCAGGGCCCCCTCCTGGAGCCAGGCCTGGGAGGAAAGCTCAGCGAGCGCCTGGTGACCATGTTTTTCCCAAGATCTGGACTGGCTTACCCCAAAAAGGCTGTGCGGAGCCGCCTCCTTGTGTGCCCATCACCCACAAGGAGAGGAATTGTGGTGGGGTGCTGTGTAAATCTGGTGGAAGACAGACGCGAAGACCCTGGCTTACAGGGCCCCGGTAATGAAAACTGGCTCTTGAGGCATGGAATGTCAGTTCACTGGACCATAAAGAGCCAGAGAAGGAATAATCGAAGGGATTGGTCTTAGTTCAGTGACTGGGATAGCAAGCCGAATGAACCAGGGCACACAGGGTGCACACCTTCAAACTGGAGTGAAGTAGAAACTTGGAGAAGCCACTCACTAGGACTGCGAGCAGGGCCGGCCTGCAAAAATTTTTTTCCCACTAGAGTTCTGGGCAGAACTTATTTGCATACAGCCAATCAGCGACCTTGTGCGGGACCTCTGAGGGAGTGTCTCGAGACAGTGAAATTTTTCTCTCTTCACTGGCCTTGCAATTATGAGGTAAAAATAACTGAGATTGTGTCAGCTTTTTCTAGAAAATATGAATGCTCTGAACAGATCATTTTTATCTAGCCTAGCTGGAAGCATTGAAAATGATTGTCAGATTTGGAAATGGCCACCGCATTTTCAAATGAAGGACACAAAGATTTAATGACTCTTTTAAAGTATAAAGTCATTAAACTCCATCACACCCCTCTGCCTGAGTATAGCTATGGCCATTTACTTAAAATTATGTTTCTATGAAAGAAAGTACCACAATCAACCTATATTAACAGCCGACAGCAAAGTGCGAATACAATTCATTAACAGCACTTGCCAAACCAGCCGATATGTTTATTACGTTTAGTAGCTTGCCTTGATAAAAATAATCTGTAGGCATACAGAGCATTCATATTTTCGAGAATAAGCTGAGGCGATCTCTGTTATTTCTGCTTTATAACCATCGGATTTTGTTCGGTGTCACTAACTAGTTTATGATTAATATCATCAATAAAAAAGCGGCGAGCTGATTATTGCGAGACCACGTTGATTGTAACCAGCTCATTTTACAAGCTTCAAATATTTGAACAATTACATTCATAACAATCCATTTATCTAAATGGCAGGCTAAATGAATGATTTGGCTGACAGGTATGTTGACAGTAAGGCAGGCATCTATGATGTAATTGCAATATTGTGGGCAGCAAATGGACTGTGCAGTCAGTGGTTCCGAGACTGTACCTCGGTGCAAGGCCAGTAAAGACAGAAAAATTTCACTGTCTCAAGACACTCCTTCAGTGGTCCGGACCAAGGTTGTTGATTGGCTGTATGCAAATGAGTTTCTGTCGGTGTCCGCAACTCTCGGGGGAAAAAAATTTTGCGGCTGGTCTAAGCCTTCATGGGGCCCTAAGCAGGATTTCATTCGGGGCCATTACCCACCTCCTCTGCACTGATAATTCAATTCACCATGGTCAATGTTCAATCATTTGCACTCTTCCACAAATATAGCACATACATGATCAACTACATTAGTTTTAACTGGAATATTTTTTCCCTTTTCTTTTTTCTTAAAATAGCAAACTCATTTGAGTGGTTCGGCATTAGTTTTCACTTTAATATTCAAAGTTAAACAATGCAGAACTATGTGGCATGCGTTACTGGCTTCTGGGAGAAGATTCCAAATAACAGAAATATTTTCTGCTTTAAACAAGACAAAAAGATACAGGAGACTTCGGTTCAGTCAGGAAAACTCACGTTTGAATAAAATGGAAAATTTATTCATGGGTATAAGCATTACATTGTATTTAGACGGCGGTTCTGCTCTGGAGGAATGTCCTACCTAGGCACAGCAAACATACAAACATAGTCATGAACAGAAATCAAAATCCCCCCGATATGAGCAGAACCAAACAGGTGGAGGCTGGCTGGAGGTGGCAAGCAAAAAAAGCCAAACAGCATGTAGCATCGCGTGAAAATTCATTGCAAACAGTAACGGAAGAAAGTGAGCTTGACGTCTTTCAAATAGACCGCTGTATGACCTTGTGACGTGTATCCTCCAATTGTGAGCCTGCTGATGCTGACGTGCTGGTAGCTTACCAGGCTGCTGTCAGCTGATGTAGCTCTTCTCGAGTTTCCTGCCTGAACTAGTTACACTCATTTGTGGCCCTCGAGCAGGCTACCCTCTGTCTTTGTTGAAAAGAATTCTTCTGGTCAATTATCAGTTTTATTCCTCGTCAATTTTATAAACTTGTCTCTTTTTCCAATAATGTGCCCAAAAACAAATTCCAATATTCAACATTTTGGATTCACTCTTTAACCCACTAAAACCAGGTACCTTTCATAAATGTACAAGTCTGCTATAAAGATAAACAGAAACAACTCGTGTACTACAACTCTAGATGTAATTGAACATACATATATGTACAATTACTTTGGCACTGGAACTAAGCCTACTCAGTCTACATTTTCCTCTTACAAAGTACTTGTACATTAGCACAATAAAGAAAATACTAACAATTATATATATATATATATATATATATATATATATATATATATATATATATATAAACGGTCACTGTCTTTTAAGGTGCACTTTTGCACTCGCGCACTGTCGTGCGGCTAAAAAAAAATTCAGGTGCAGAGAAAGGGCACATCTCACAAAAACAAAGCTTTAAAAAAACGCGCTCCTTGGAGACTAGACCGGTTCCGTCTCCATCGTTACACTCCGCTGATAGACACTCCGTTTGATACAGAACAGTGGCGCCAGCAGTTTTGTAGCGGCAAAGATGGGAACAGGTCTACATGGAGGCTGGGAAACCAAATGCGAGAGAGATCTGTTCTGTAATTGGGCAACCCGTATCAAGTGACCCTTTTTGAGCCAATATGTAGACGGAAAACTTAGGCACAGGACATGCCATTTGGGAAAAAACGTTTGCAAATTGGGACATTCCATGAGGGATTATGTCCCTGGAGTAAAGAATGTAAACAGCAAGCCCATGGCAACAGAGGTAAGTGAACGTTTGACTTCGGGTTAAGTGACTTAAGCAACAAAATGCCAGGTGAATCATGGTTTTCAAGAATGCTTGTCTGCTGTAGATATGTGCATAAATGAACGATTCTCGTTCCCAGAAATTCATTTGCTGTGGATGCACGTAGTGTTACTTGGCATCTGGGCATGCTCACTGTGTGCAGTAGTGAGTACCTACCAGCATTGGTCCAAGGAAGGACATACTATTAACTGGAAGCAGGGTGTGGGGCCTCCAAGCTTCATTGATGCACAAGGGCAATGGAGGCTATTCAGTCTTGTCTGAACTGACTGAAGAGTTAATGTGACGTAAGTTGCTGAAAATTTTAATGATACTTTCAAGACACAAATGTCCGCACACTGTCTTACTTGCAAATAATGTATTTTAATTCTTAAACAGCAGTCCAGGATGATGTGTTCCCCCGCTGTGCATATCTATGTTTCATATCCTCAGCCTTTTCTGTAATTCCTCCGTAGAATGACAGACCCTCCTCAAATGAAAAAAAAACTGACTGATTGGACGACCCCTTTTAAGGGGAGTGGAGTGAAAACTACAGGCCAACAACAAGGCGTTTTTCCTCTGTATCCTCTTGAAACAGATTAGTGATAAGAGAACTTTTGTCTTTTTTTTTGTCCTACGTGTCCAAGAAATGAGTCACAACACACAATGCATTGCACCCTGTTGCTAAGTGTTTTGTAGCTGCAGGAAAGTTTGACTGCCCACTCGAACCCCGATCCACTGCCAAAAGCACCTACTGTTGGTGAGTGTTGGAACTGGCCCACGGCACAATTGAAGAAGGCCGTTTGGTCCTGTGAGTCCCATTTTCTTTCACATCATGTGAATCAGCCAGACACGTGTGCACCATTTACCTGGAAATGAAACAACACCAGGATGCATTGTGGGAAGACAAGCTGGTGGAGGGAATGTAATGCTCCAGAAAATGTTCTGCAGGGAAAACCCAGGTTGAGGAATTCAAGTGAACATTAGTTTAAAAGCACTGTTTTAATGGCAGGAGGGGAACCTACAGAATATTGGACTGCAGGTTGTAAATGCCGTGGATAATTGGTGCATGTTACTCAGAACTCTCCAGAATTACTCAAACATTTGCTAAAGAATGAATAAAAAAAGACTGGCACTAAGCTACTGTATATTTTGATGATCAAATACTTGGAAAATATTCTGCCTTATTAATTACAGCAATCTGTCCATTCAATTGTCCTCATGGAGGTAAAAATCCTCTTGAATTAAAGCTGAAAAAAGTGCCAGTCTGGCAGCAGAGATACCACTTGAGGGCAGTATTGTCACGTGAATGTAAGGAATGCTATTAAGAAGCACACTTAGCCTCTGTTTAAAGTTAGCCATTAAAAATGAAATAAGCCACACACTGCAGTCACTGAGTGGAAAAGAAAGTACACTGTGTTTGTAAGGTCTACTGAGCACTGCCTGTAGCATACAAAGCAATGGCAGGCCTGTGCTTGTCAGCCTTTATACAAAGTTCCATTTGTGTGAGTCAAATTCCTTTCCTCGACAAAACTGCACATAATACACCTGAGCAGTGAGCACAGTGTTTTCGAAGTGGGAAAAAAAAAATCAGCAAGAGAATATCCACCTTTTTCTCTAAAGCCTTGAATGAATCTTCTTGGGAGGAAAAAAAAAATTAAAAGTAACATTCACTGACAGCAGCGTGAAAAGTGCCACTTTCCCAATGTTGCTTCTTTCTTGGATTATTCTGTCAGTGCCCAGGCACCGGCTGCCTCAGGATTAAAAAATTAAAGATTATTTTTTGATCTAGGTTCTCTTTTTTTCAAGCAGACATGGCTTCTGGTTGCAGTCCTGGGGGTTCATTTCACCAGCTCAATTAATCCATATTAAGTTGTTCGGAATAAGAATTAAACCCCGAGGACAGCCCAGCTTTTGCTTTGTTTCTCCAAATATGGTAAGACCCGAAAAAATTTTGTCAATGGAATGACTACAGCCCCAGGCATTGCCTCTTTATTTATTTTACATAGTTTCCTGCTTGCATTATTTCATATTGGGTTTTTAAATGTTGAGTTTTACAACCACTGTCACCATTTGTGATTATGATTTTACTGGAAATACTTTCACTATTCAATACATGTGCATGCGTTATAATGGCACTGAGCATTATAGAGACAACCCTAAATGGGAAACAATAAAGCAAAGATGATAATACACACTGCCACTTTTATTATGGCAATTTCCCCTGTCTGTAACCCCAGGCTTGGGAGTTAGGCGCTAGGAGCTAGTTGCTATCTGTAATTTGTTTTTGCGATTCGGCCAACTGATGAAGAGACTCTATAATGTTTGATCAAGCAATTTATTTTGCAGTTCGGAGATGATAAAAAGCACCACGAAATAAACTGACAGCATATAAAAGATTCTGTGATGTATCATCCTGCTGAGTCTTTAATACACTACCCACCGCTAGCACCCATCCCCCCCCCCACCCCCTCCAAAGGGCTCCAGCTCCAGTGAGTCAAAGCATAGTAAGTGCCATAGTTTTATTCTGCCAAAATGAATGCAACAGCTTCAAAGGATGTCCCTTTCCTGCGCCATAAGAGTGAGGAATGTATAGTTGTAAGTGTCAGATTGTGCCCTAACCTTTTGAAAATTCACAGACACTTACTGGTTCATATTTCCAAATGTCAAGAGATGAAGGCAAGCTCACTCACAAGATGAACAGTCCTATGAAAGTGAAAGATGCAGAGGGACATGGAGAGAGAGAACGTGACGGAGAGAAAGTGAGAAACAGAGAAAAGAAATAGAGAGATCTTTGGGGGGTGGGGGGGAAGCAGTCAAGGAGATGCTGCACTAATGCATTAGGAGGCTTTAACCTCCTTTTCCCTCTAAAATTATGCTTTGGTGAAATACTTCAGGGGGAAAGGTTGTAATCTTCTCAATATTCATCTACCGTGTATGGCATGTTTGTTGAGGGTCACCTAATGTGAGAAAAGGAGTGGTGTGAATTCCACATTCTGCCTGGCCATTGAAACTGCAAATGCAGTACAGCCAGTGCTCTGGACCCATAATGTATGTATCCAGCTGTATGGCATGCTTTTTTATTTCCTCTGAAATTTATTAGCCTCCTTTGTTCTCCGAAATCCCATTTGGGGCACGGAGACTGAGTGTTCGTCCTCCTCCAAGGACTGAGGTTTGGAAATTATTGAGGACTCCTTGTAATTAAACACTGAAGCCATAAATTTGCTCATGCAACTAATGATAAATTTAGAAAGCCTTAGCAGTAATTCCACCTGACTGCCACAGCATAAATTCATGCGAATGAAGAGATGCGCACAACTGCTCAAGGTTTTTCTGAAACCATTTTCTGGGGCCAGTCTGAATACTCATACATGATTTTTATAAAGCAGGTGAGAAACAGTTTATTAGATTCATAGCATGTTCGAATGATGCGTATGGATCAAACTGTAGGAGGGCCATACAGGGATGGCCGACTGCATTCGGCAGAATTCCAGAGAATGTGACCACGAATGCTACACTTTCATAAGGCACTGGTGCTTGGATGAGAAACCACTTTCTAGATGATGGATATGGGCAAATATCTGGATAAGGAGATGGGTGAGCTGGTGGCCACAGCATGTCCTAATTTGCGCAATGATACAGTGCTGATGCACGCACACTGTACCGACTACACAGCTGGAAACAAACCAAATTCAGTGCGTACAAATTTAGTTTTGGTATTCTGATGGGCCCTCATGTGTTGCTAAGGAGTACTCACCATTGTACATAAGGTAAATGTGACATTTGCCCTCACTACCAAAGCTGCACCGTGCAGAACATTTAGTTCTTTTTAAACAGGGGTAATCAACCCTATTCTGGTGTTCTCCCACTCCAGGATTTTAATTCCAACTCTAATTTGGCACATCTGATTTTCCAGATTATCGGCTCAAAAAGGTACCTGGCTGTTTAATAAGATGTTCTTTATTCGGAAGGGAGTAAAACTTTTAAGTAAGGTAGATCTCCAGGAATATTAGCAGTGAAAGAAAATGGTGTTATGTATGAGAACTTTTTATATAAAACAGAAAGTCCAATCTATAACCATACCTATTTTGCTGCATGCACATTGTTCTCTACGCTGTACAATGATGCAGTTATTTTTCATTACTTATACTGCACGTGCAAGAACAGACAATCATTTCATTTATTTCGAGCAATACTGTCAAATTAGTCAAACAACTTAAAACCGTATTATTTGTCTCTTCATTTGCTTACATAACTATGGGTTTCAGGTGCCAAAGCAGTGATTTGTATTTGGGTAGGTGTTGTGGCTGAGAGTCCTGTTATAACCTGTTCTCAATCATCATTATAAGCCATGCCATCACAAAAAGCAGGGTAATTATTATGTTCCAGTTCCCAATCTGTCCCAATCTGTAGATTTTGCATTCTAATCAGTCTGCCATCTGAATGAGTTATCCACAATCCTTGAGTGTCTGATGGTGCTGTTGTTTTCATCGCAACAGTGAAATGTTCTGATTCTGATTTTTCCTTGCAACATGATGTGACATTCCTGCTAACTGGTGAACAAACATTAGCCATGCAGTGTACCCATCTTACAGCAAGAGAAATGAGTCAGTGTGCATACATTTTAATAATTGAATCAGCTGCACAAGTAACACCTTTGAATTGCAAATAGCATCACTGTGAGTGACCAAAGAAATATTTGGGCAAAAAATGTATTCGATCTACTGTTAGCAAATTCATAGAATCTCTCAAAACCTAGAGAGTCACTTAAGGAGTTTGCTGAAGGCATCCTGTTCTTTTCCACTCGCAATATTTCTCAAGTACGAAATGACATCCTTCTGGAGTCAGATGAATGCTCTCAATAAATTAGTGAACCAGCTTGATTTTTTTTTTTATTTCCAGGCCAAGAGTGCCCCAGAGATTTGGCATTTAAAAAACTATTCTGCAGCAGTGCGAATTCCCTGAGAACATGAAAGGCAAACGAGTAAAATGTTTTCCATCAGCCTGAGAGACTCATTACACACACAGAACATGACCACAATACAAAAGGTGCTTGGATATTTTAATCAGAACAGCAGCAGAACTGAATGACATTTTGGCTGATGTTTCCATGCAGGAGTTTGGTTCCCCATCCACACTCCAAAGACTAGAATTGCTTATTCCGCAGAGACTTGGCAAGAGCAGAGAGAGGCAAAAATAGCCTCTTTTCACAGTACCAGCCTCCTTCGTCTACCTGTTTTCAGGCTGCTTGGTTTGAGATTAAGCATTTCACTATACTGCAATATGCCTGAATTTCAAGCAAAACTATAATGTAACAAAGAGACAATGCCGTTAATCACCAATATTTTGATGAAAGGAGTCTTTCCAAAATAAGTTGGAGAAGATTGAGATCTCTGTGGACTAATTAAGGATCAATTAGCACAGGCAGAGTCTGAAAATATATTTAGCTAGCGCATGTGGCAGTTCATTAGCTTTTCCAGCTTCTAGTTCTTCTTGTAGAGCCGGATAATTGTTCGATATTTAGAAATTCGAATGTTAGTAGCTAGTTGATAGAATCATGTGCTCCACCACTGTAAATAGCTCTCAATGCAGCAACTGAATCTGACGCAAAATGACCATTTTATTTCTTTCACACCAAGAAAACAAATGGGATCAAATTATTTTAATCTGCTTTTTTCTCCACACATTTAATTGTAAATACAAGATCATTTAGCCTACAGAGTAAAGAAAGTGGGCAGCATATTTGTGGTTTAAACAGACTGTGCCCCAGAGCGACCCGATGGACTCTGTTTGTTTTAGGCTGAATTACAAGAATATAAATAATAAATGATATTTACTACATATGGTACAGTGATGATAAAGTTAAATTATTGACATGAAAAGATTGCGAGGGGGTTCATGTGCAGCAAAGCTTAATTCTAATCTCCAACCACTCAGAATATGGGTGGGTTGAATGGCACTGAGGATGGCATATAAATGGGGAGATCACTGGAACAGTTAGGGAGGCTCGGAAGTCTTTAGCATAAGCAGCCAGCAATCCTGAAATTGTATGACAACCAGTCCTGTAAACACAGAAAGGATGGTGAAAAGCTGTGCTGATTGTTTCCCACATGCATTTACCACATATTGTACAACCATTTCCATTAAGGTATTTTTGAGAGAGGATTTTCCAATTAATAATAAATATTCAAAGTGAATATAAAGATTTTTTTTTGGTTAATTTTCATAAATTTTGCTATTTTTGTAAATTGTGAGAGTTGCTGAGGCAGTAAGCTGAAATGTTTAGAGCATTTTGGGAACACAAAAACAATGGCTGTGAACTTACAAATGTTTTGGAATCATTTTATAGGGAATCTTTGCTAAGGTATTCTTCATTATACAATAGTTTTATTTATGTTGGAAATGTGATGGCAATATTATTTCTACTTTATATTTTCTTTAAAAGCAAGGGGCTACACCCGTCCATCTAGTCTTAATACTTATCTTTGATACATAGTTTCACCTGTGTTTTGAAAGGATTTTGATTGCCTAGGCTAAGCTTGCTGAAGTAAGCGCTCTTAAAACAGTAGTAGAAGAAGTGCTCCTTGTTTCTTCTTGTTAGAGGACACCTTTATGTGAATTTATGCTTGTTTTACTTTGGTGCAATTAATGAACCCCACATGGGAGCCCCTTGTCTCCTCTAGTCTGGCCTCCGGCGCCCAAGAGACACAAAGCACAGGGTAAACACTGCTTGCAGAATGTAGAGGAGCCTAGAATATTAACCAGACATAGGCACTTTTCAGAGCTGTTTCTCCACCTTTTCCCTGCCTGGTCTCCCATGTTTATGCCTTGTACAATTGTAAACCCTAAGGACATCCTCCTGGAAGATAAAAACAAGTCAGTTGTTTATTTGATAGATGAGCTCCGCGCTGCACATCATTTGTATGGTGGTAAAAAATAAAAATAAAAAAACAGCCACTAGAAAAACAGACATTAATGTCATTACTCCATTTTTAATACTTTATGCAGTCTGATTGTACAGTTGCTTGAGAACATGTATTTTTGCATTGTGACACTGTGTCAATGACAGTCCAACATGAAATCCAATGCATTTCAAAAGGTACAAGCATCCACTCATGGTAATAGATCATCGAGGCATCACAGAAATAGTTAAAAAAAAATCATTTCGAATTGCATTTTTTTTCCTCTTTCCTCAGTTTTATTAGGAATCTTAATGACTTTTTAATTTGGACAGAGTTGGTGCAGTTATCCTAAAAATTAACATGAACATAATTGGGTTATTTTTATGCAAAATGAGGCCTCAGGATTTTTTATTGACACACATGTTGAATTGCTTCTTTTTGCCGTAAAATTTTAAATTCCAGACACAAGATGTATTTGAAATGGTCCTTCAACTGAGGACAACACCAACAACAAAGTCAGTACAGCAAGCAAACATCAAGCAAAAAGAAAAAAAACAAAAGGAAAACTTCTATTCAATAAATATCACCACGTGCACAGTCAATGAGCTATTACAAGCCATTTCAAAGTCTGCTCTTTGTGATATCACAAAGGGGAGGAACTGCCCAGAATAATGGTGTATCTGATTAACTGGTTGGCTGAAGTTGATCAGTCCTTCTTGACTTTGGGCAGGCACTTCACCGTGTCATATTACAAAGAAATAGATTTTGAAGTGGCGTGTAATAGCTAATAGGCTGTGAAGAGAATCAGGCATTCATATCTCAAAGGAATAAAGAAGGACATTATTAAGTTAATTCAACTAATTGCTCCTGGATTAATGTTCTCTTTCCAGTCTTTGTAAGCAAAACTTTGCAGATCTGAATCTAGTTTCATTAAACATGCAAAAATTTTTCATTCTGCAGTTTGCATTTGTTCAAACGTGTATAGATCTGGCCAATCATCTCATGAACATACAAAAAGCACATAGGTATTACTAATGAAAAACGCGTGACATAATATTAATAGAATAAAAGGAAATTAATTAAATAAAATAATCAGGGTAAAATATATTGCACTTTAAAAAAAAGATTTTGTCAACAGAAGAAAACACCTGTATTTGCTGTATTGACATTGCATTATGACTGAGTATACGGTTTCAAAGGGACTGAGAATAAGCCCATTTTTACTGTTGCTGCACCAACCTCCTCTATTCTCTCACTGTGTCTGGTAGCTAATGTGTCCAACAGGTGGCACTCTAACATTACGGAACAAAAAGAAGTGAAGGACGACAAAACGAGCTAAAGACAATATCTGCTGTAAAGAAGAATACCTTGTTCATTTAGTTTCATTGAGAAGTCGAGGGCAATTAACTGTGATAATGTTCCTGCGTCATCATCAAGAAAATGTGTTTAAATATACACAGAATAAATATCAGGGTACCTTACCTGGGATGCATTGCATTTGCTTCAAATAGAGCCCTTCAGCAGCATGAATGCAGTACATGACAACCATAAAAAAAGATGTAGAGCTTGAATGTAAGTTTAGCTTTAAACACATACTGTACAAGAGAAAACAGAAATGTAAAACTAGCTCCTTAAATTAAAAAAAAAATGACAAGCTTGCAAATGGGAGAAATGGCTGAATTCCCAGCACTAAGATGGCAAAGCCCATAAACGTACAATGTTTGTATTTAAAGACCTTCACAGAAGATTAAGATTGAATTACCTTTAAGGTGTTCAGCATCAGGAAACTCTGGCATTGTGGAGGCATGACTATTTTCCCTGGGGATTTTTACACACCCCATTATGGACCAAATAGCCTGGTTTACGTCATGGAGATTCACTTTTACATTTATGGCTCTAGGACACAACAAGAACGATGCCATCAAATGGATCCCTTAGTGGGGTTCTCTCCAGCTGGTTGTTACAGGGCAGTACATTCACTGCATAAATCGTTTTCTTGTTTAAAGCTTCAGCTTGCACTGGAAAAGAGCCTCAGCTCAAGAGAGTTTCCCAAGACAACATGGCTCTATCTCATGTTTAAAGTGCAGGCAAATTACTTCATCCCAAGGCAGTGCACATGTTTTCCGACACAGCTGGAACCAGGTTAAAATAAAGAACAGGTATTTATAAAGTCTGTTGCTAAATTTAGATAAGCAGGCAGAAGTAATATTAATATAAAAACAATATGTTTTGTTTGATACATGGGTTAATCAGTAGAATGCATGGAGTTATAAGGGAATGGATTAAGTATCAAAGTAAGATACCAGGGAGGGAAGGTGGAGACGAGTTATCAAAGTGAGAGAGGGGCATTATGCACAAACATATGGACCCCAGGCTGCACAGCAGATGGACCCAAACTAACTCCTGCCTGTGACCTAATATTCAAGCTGAAGAGATGATTGACTCAGTCACATCTGAAGGAGATAAGACGGATCCATTTATCAGCACCGATTGACACTGCCTGTTATACACAGTCCCTGCCCCCCATCCCCACCTCCCCTACCCATTTTCAGGCACATAAAAAATATTGGTCAATTTAATATACTGTAGAATTAGGGCTCTAATAATTTTGGCTATTGGTTGCTTATTCTTCGAATGTAATGACCACTTGAAGTCACATGTATATCACCAGACACTGGGTGTCATCCAGAATGATGCTCTGCCAGGCTAGTCCTGCAGCCATCTTAAGTTCTTACTAGTTTAAGGGACTTATTGCCTTCAGTTTCCTCTTCAAAAAATCAGAAATGAGAGGGAAGAAATGCATAACATTAATGGAGAAACCTAAATTCCAGGTTCACTGAGACATCTACACGGAGCTACCATGGCTACGATTCAATATCACTATTGATTTGCTCTCACAGATTGTGTTCAGTTCAGTTCAGTTCCATACAGAAGATCGAGACTAATGACTAACTAACTTTAGCAATGGTCATTTTGGTCAACTTGCTCGTCACTCTTCTGTTTGGATTGCCCACAAAAATCCTTACTGCAATATGTGTAAAAAATGAATGAGGACTCATTTGACTGATGTACTGTCTCAATTACATTTCAAATTGCCATAATGGCTGTGGTAATGTTGGAACGGTTTCCACAGCATCTCAGCATAATGCCCGAGAAATGGACTAATAATGCATTGTGAATGGTAGCAATGAAGAGCCACGGTTTTTCAAACAATTGTTACCTAGTCAAATAGATGACGGACCTGCATACGCATTCACGTACCATGAACGACCATACATAACGTTATTCGACTGTAGAGAATTGAAATGTCCGTGCCTACATTAAACAGAATTAGGTTAGCCAAACTTAGCTGAATCTTACCTACCCCGGAGAAAATTAGCAACTTTGGCGTGGGTCTTCAAATTCTTCTCTGCTTTCAGCCGTCTCCATCCTTCAAAGGCATGTCCTATACAGATCCTTGTTTTGTTTTTGACTTTTGTCACAACGTATTTTGGGATCACAACGAGGTGTTTTAGGTTTAGTAACGTCAGACATTTGTGCTCCGAAACGCTGGTAGCTGCAGCTCAGTGGTAACTGGCAACCCTGGATGCCAAAATGCCAATGACTTTGTGATTGGGAGATAGTTTGAGGGCGGCACAACAGGCCAAAACACAAAATGAAAACATCAATATTAGTTGAGGGCTGCAACTTCGCTTTTGTAATGAGAATATTCTGACTGGGCTATTGTTGTACTGTTGTCAGTGATATAAGTATTTGTATTAACATTATTCAAAGTCTGGTGATATATAAGGGCCATTTCATGATTAATCGACATACATTTCTTACATATTGCTCCTTTAAAACTGAGCCTTTGCACCTGCAACCAAGGACTACGCAAGGCCAGACAAACTTCTTTTCTCAAGAATTATAAATCAGAATATTAATAATGCTTGATCTTTGTTTGCTACAAATCCAGCAACTGATAGATCCACCAACAGCATTTTCCCCAAGTACATTCGGTTAGCAAATATAATGAATGTGCTTCTTTCTCCATTTCCAAAATAAACCTTAGTAGGCATAATATTAGTACTTCCCTAAAAAGCAATGAAGTGATGTCACCTCAATATTCCCTATTAAATAACGAGCCCATTATATCTCTTGACAAAACAGTGCATGACCTTAAACCTACTACCTTCTGTTGCTCTTCCATGAGGCTTTTCAGAAGTTGTTAACTGTCTAACAATGGATTTACCTCGAGCAGCTAATTCATCCCTCCTGTCAGGCATTTCCCCTGTTACCTTAAAAGCTGTAGTAATCAAATCCTTATTTAAAAGAAAAACCTAGATCCTTCCATATTCAACAATTACAGACCCATTTCAAACTTACATTATTAACATTACTGAAAAAAAAATAATCTTCCATTGGCTTATTAAAATACAAAATAGCAATTTTTGATAACTTGCAGTCAGGCTTCTAGCCTTGTCACAGCACTGAGACTGCACTTATAAAAGCGTTTAATGAAATTCACTCACCAATGCAAACAAACTATCAAATCTGCCACTTTTGGGCTTGAGTGTGGCCTTCAACATTACTGATCACAAAATTTTTCCCAGCAGATTGGAAAACTGGATGGAGCTTTGAAGTCAGGTCCTAATTTGGTTAAAGTTGAATTCAAAAGACAGGGACTACCCTGTAACCCTTGGGAATTATTAATTGGAGTGAGCCAACATGATATATGGAGTGCCCCAGGGTTTAATTCTTGGACATCTTTTATTCAACCCCTATGTGCTTCCATTAAGCCAAAAAATTGAAAGAAAATAAAGCTGCAGACCATATTTGTGTAGACTAAATCCAAATTTATTTAGCTTTCTGATTACAGACCCATTGCTCATTGCATCAGTAATTAGAACAGACACTTACCAGTGTGTGCCTAAATTACATTACGACAAATAAAGAAAAAAAAAAAAGAAATTATCTTATTTTGGGATATATTTGACCCACCGTGGTAAAAGGTACTGCCTAGCGGCGATCGTGCTATTGAGAAAAACATGATTTAAATGTCCCGCTCTCTAAGTGGACTGTGTTTACTTCCACATTTGGAAAACTGCTTCTGATCCACGGGATTTTGCTCCATATACATCAAGCAGAATCCCCTCAGTGTGTCCATTTCAATACTGCCGAAAATTGGCTTTTATTCAATGGCGGAACTAGAACTGGGAATTGGGCTGCACAAAACATCCTTTTAAAACAATTATTAGTCCTGACCTGTTCTCAGTCATTTTCATAATTAACAAAAGGTTCACTCCAAGAGCACTCTACACTGAACAGGTGCTGCTTGTTCTCCCGATTCGGTAAGACCACAATCATTTATCCCGACAAGTATTTGCTTTATTTAAATTAACGTTATTCAAAATTGCATACCTGTCAACTCTCCCGCAAATAGCTTGAGCCGCACGCTTTTTATATCCTATTTACTGCCAAGTGCCATGTTTTTTTAATCAACCCACGCAATACCAAGTGGGAAAAGCGATACTTCGTTCAAACGCAGACCAGTTCAATCAATGCAAAGCATTGGCCAATTAATAAGTAATTTATTTTTATGTACTGAATTTAGCCCATGATTTCATTGCTTTTATGGATTCCATTGCATATTGAGAGAAACTGTGTCTTCAGTTGCCAATTGGGATAATCGGAAAATGCATAAATAAAGGAAAATGATTGACAATTAGCCAGGACTAAATGTTGTCATAAAGGGACGTGTCTGTGCCCCCCCAAATCCCAGTTCTAGCTCCGCCACTGAATAATAGTCAATTTTCGGCAGGATTGAGATGAAAATTTATCGAGACACTGAAGGGATTCTGTGTGACGGATATGGAGCTAAATCCCGTGGATCAGAAGTAGCTTTCCAAATGTGCATATAAACACAGTCCATGTAGCAAGTGAGATATTTAAATCGCGTTTTTCTCAAGAGCATGATCACTGCTCAGAGGTACCTTTTATAACGACGGGTCACATATATGAAAGACTAAGAATAAATGCTAACCTGAATTTCAAAGGTCTAAAAGTAAAGCATCATGTTAGAAAACTGGCAGTTTCAATGGATTCAAACTCAAACTTCATGATCATATTAAAGTAATAACTAAAGCAGCTTTCTATCATCTGCAAATACTGCTAAAAAATAAAAAAAAACAGGACTTGGAAGTAGTCACCCCAGAGCTCTCAAGTTTTGAATGCAGGCTAGAGTGAGATATTCTTTTGGGGGGGGGGGGGGGGGGGGTGGGAGGCTGCACGATACTCCCATGTACTTCATTACAGTATTATACTTTCAGTAGTATACTTTCACTTCGTTACTTTGACACTGGCAACTTGGTTACTCGTTTCAAATTAAAATATCTATTTAATTCGTCATGAACAGATTATCTGGATTTGGCGTGTTCGAGAAGAACAACGGTGTATCGTTGTGCAGATGTGACCGCCAGTGGACGTGGAGCTGCAAATTTATGCACGCAGTAACAAAGTTCTATCATTAGATGACAGACCAGGATCAGTTATTGAATAATCACATCTGCTAGTAAACTGAAATAAGAAGTGACTCTTCATTCCCCCAATATCTGTGCGGTTTAAATTTCATTGGAGCTCCCCAGTATAATAAAGGCTAAATGAATGGTATTTGTATCGTATTGTAAGTCACAAACAAGAGATGTTGCGGTACCGCCTCTGACACCGGATCGGAGTAGGGTTTGTTTTCAGCCAAAATACACTACATGGAGGGCAGAGAGCCCCCACTCTCCCCATAACAAGTAAAAAGTGAATTCATCTAACCAGAACCGTCTAAAGCTGTTAAATTGAGGTAAAAAATGATCCATAAAGCAAATATCCTACATAGTTCCTCGACTTTAATAAGCAGTTATTGAAAAAAAAATGATTAAGTGATTACCTGATTTCGGGCTTCTACTTCCAGCTCTTCTTTGACGTGTGCACACAATAGTATTTTCATGTGTGTAGAAGACGTGATTACGGCGCTGCTATTTCACCTGGCAACAAGAAATACAAAAGTACTATTTTCTGATTGGCTGATGCCTCTGCTTGAATCAGCAACCTCTCTGCCTTCGTCTCATCCATTCATAGATTACTAGGTTATGTTACTAAGGTGCAGCGAGTTTTATCACTTTTCTGCGTGAGAAAAGTCATGTGTGGCGTGAGAGCGTGTGAACTTATTGAATTGCGTGATACGCTAGATAATTAGGAAGTGTAAATGGTCACGAGTTTAGAGAAGTAATGCACTTTAAGGCGAGATGAGAGCCAGGCAGTGATCCCTCCCATGTCAAATCCGGAGAGGAAGAGTTTAATTAGGAAATGTTCCAATGAGAACGTGTTTCTTTTTTAGGGTAGTTGACAGTGTTAATTCTAGGATTTCCCAAGGGCATTGTGATGGGTATGAAAAAGGGCACAGCAGTAGCAGCGAGCGAGTGGTTGTCTTGAGAAAGGGCACAGAGGTCATAGCAAGCAAGCAGTGGCCTGCCAAGAAAGGGCAGTACATTTGTAGTGGTAACTTGGATGCCTTCATTCCTAACACCTGCTTTGTGGATATAACCATACCTGCCTTCTGCAGATTTTAAATGCTAAAAAATGCTTTTTAATCTTTCCTAAAGACAAATTACAATTTCAAGAGAAATACACTGAAAGCAAAACAAATTATTTCCAAAAGGCATTAATTTTACCCAAAACAATCTTAATTAAATACAGAACACTCAGGTTTTCCAGAGAAATTTCAGTATACTATTCATAACTTGCAGTACATCTGTCTTATCGATACCTTACTGTAGCATATGATGTTAACACCTGATCAGAGATGTGAAAGGATCCATTCCATTAAAATCCAGTCACACAAGGCACTATTCAACCCAGTCACCTTTTGACGTCACGGCCGAATTCCAGGAAACGACAAAACACCACCTTTATTTGCGGTGGCAAATCAAACTGAATACCTGGGAATGCACAACACATCCGCAGCACTAGGATTCTGTCAGTGACGGCTCGTGAACTGGCAACAGGGGAAGAAGCTCAGACAATCCCTTAAAATGAATGACTGGTCAAGACCTGTGAGGCGCTCATGGGATGAAAAAATATTTTTGTTGAAAAAATGAATCCGGTGCTCTTGGAAAAGTGGGACGAGAGAACAACCAAAAATTGTCGGTCTTCCAGGCTCTCAGAGAAAATAAGGTCCAAACAAAGTCTTGTAAGAGTAAAAAAGAGTAAAAAGGCAAAGACAGACATATATAGATGGTACCAACCAATAAGAAAGAAAGACCAGTGTCACCTGATAAACTGCGAAAAGCGAAAGTACAAAAATGTACTTTTTTGGCTGCCGTGCATGCGAAGGCATGCGAGCTGTTATGCATGCAACTGCAGAGAGATTTTGCATGTTCACATTATGAAAGCAGCCAAGTTGCCAAGGCTAGATGTTACTGTTGCGAACAGTCAACACTGCTGGCCAACAAACAGGCGTGTCGTTAGACCTGAAAATTCCGGCCTAATATCCCTCCTTTTATTGAAAGTAATTAGTCTTGGCTAATTCTAGATGGTTTTCCTTCATTCACACGTTATCCAATTCAAAAATAATCAATTTGCAGTTGAAGACACAGCTTCCCTCCCCCATGCGATCTAAAAGCGACAAAATAATGGGCAACATTCAGTACCGAAAAATAATTTGATTATAAATAGGTCTATGCACCTGTCAACGAGAAAAGTCGCTAACTCTGCGTCAGTTTTTAATCCTCCCAGATCACTGAGTTCCTTCTGCCTCTAAAAAGCCACTCCGATGTTCACTCTGGTTTTATCCCGTGTTCTGGCTTCCTTTTTTTACTTGTCTTAGCCGTGTGTGTCTTTGCCGGTAACAGAGGCATCGGTATTTTTTTCCTCGCTGATGGCTCTAAGCTCCTGAACCCGCTCTTGGAGATTTGAACTTGACTGAGCACTGGCATGAACTGAGGAGGAAGGGGGAGGGGGCTGTCTGCAGCGCGTGCATGTGCACTGTTTGACGGCTGTCAGACACCATCCTAGCAATAACTGGTTCTTTTTGGTCGGTCCGAACAATTCTTGTAAGTTGCAGCATTAGGTGGATTTAAAGGAGCTTTTTTTTTTTTAAATTAGAGAGTACTAGTACTTTTATGTAATACTGTCTGTACACAGCGACAGTTTTAGCAAAAATGACAAAAAGTTACTTTTCTAAAATTTACCAACTGCAGCTTTAAGGTCAGGGAAAGGGGTTGGAGAATGAATGCAAGTCTATGGAATATCCCCACAAGATAGGAAAATCCAATATATGTGTGTGTGTGTGTGTGTGTGTGTGTGTGTGTGCGTGCGCCAGCGTGTGTGTGTGTGTGTGTGAGAGAGAGAGAGAGAGAGACAGAGAGAGAGAGAGATTTTGGTTGGTTATTTCGTAAAGAAAATACAATATCTTTCACATCTTGCCATTTTGAGTTCATCTCTATGATTTTATGATCTTTTTTTGTTGTATTTTTAGTGCATTTCCAGTCAGGAGTGGCAACTAAATAGGAGAAACAAGACTAAAATATAAAAGACTTTCCATACTTTACCGGCAACATTTGCTAGCCTGATCAAGTCAATATGAACCTTATGCACCTGGCAGTAGTATTGGAAGTCTGAAATGTGACCAAAAGTTCCTCAATGCTGTTTTTTTCCTCTTTACTTACTGGAATTGTATCTGATCAATTTGTTTTTGTCTCTATCTTGGGGATTTGCTTTTTCTCATCTGTTTTACCAATGTGCCACCTTTGAAATCTAAGCCTTTGTCACTGGCCAAAGGAAAATGTTGTGGACAATGGAGGAAGAAATTGGGCATGAATTAAATTTGAAATAGCTATTGTTCAGCAGAGGGTCTGGCTTGAAAAAACTGGCTTGGAAAAAAAGAGAAATAGAGCACATAGTTCCCTTAAATAAATGCCACTAATTGCTTTGACTCCTTTTGAGCTTTAATTAAAGCCTTAACTTAAATCGATAAGTAATACTTGGCTGCATTTCCTGGTCTTAGGCTGCATTTCCTGGCATTGTGACATTTCAGTAAATAAAATAAATAAAAAATAAAAATTCTATTACTCTTGATTTCAGATTTTTTGTGACTATATATATTCTAAGAATAATGTGTAATGTGAATATAGGCCACTAGATGGCAGTATTTACCTTTTTTTTGTTAAGCTCAGACTGGAGTCATGTTTAGACATGTCCTGGACATGTCTGGGGCAAGTCTCAGAAAATTAAAAAAAAGAGGTCTAAATGTGGGTGGGGTCTGCAAAAGAGTATATAAGGAAAAGAATTGAGACAGTAAAGTAGTAGGAGAAATTGCAAGAAGATGACCAGACCTGCCATTCTGTTCAAGACCTGTGACGTTTCTTTTGTGGATTTCTTTGCCTGTGTTTGAGTATTTTCTTCATCCAGGACATCACCAAGCCACCCCACCAAAAAGGGACTGTAATTATTTCAGTTTTTTCTTATTTATCAATCTTGGTCTTTAGTTGTAGGTTGTTATTAGTCTTTGTCTTTGTTAAAAATTAAATGTGTTTTAGTTGTTAAAACTGTGTTTGTCATCCCTTGCTGTTGCTGTTGTGTAATAAATGTAATAACAAATTGGGGCCATAACAAATTGGGGGCTCAAGGTCCGGGATAGACCATTGTGTGAGTAATTTATTGAAAATCTAACATTCCAAATTGTGAAATTGTTTTTGTGAATTTTCCTAGATATATATTGACAACAGCAATGGATGATTTCTTGGCATCACCAACCGTAGGGGTTTTGAAGTCTTTTAAAAAGACAGAACTGCTAGAAATTTGCAGACAGTTGGAGCTGACAGAGGTAAAACCAGCCATGCGAAAAGCAAGACTGGCTCGAGAGATAGTTGAATATTACATTGATGAAAATGTGTTTGCACCAGGAGATCTGGAACAGTTTCCAGTGGAAAATCCAAATATAGAAATGGAACTTAAATTAAAAATGCTAGAGATTGAAAGGGAGGAAAAAGAAAAACAAAGGCAGTTTGAGTTAGAAAAATTAGCAAGAGAAGAAAAACAAAGAGAATTTGAGAGAGAGAAAGAGGAAAGAGCAGAAAGAGAGAGACAGAGACAGAGAGATTTTGAATTAGAGAAGTTGGATAGAGAAGAAAGACTCCAAATGGAGCAACTAAAAATTAAAGTAGCAATGAAAAATAAATTTTGTGCTAGTCAGGAGGTAAAACTGGTGCCTCCATTTTCGGAAAAGGATGTTGACAACTATTTCCAATGTTTTGAAAAGGTAGCAAAGAGTTGCCAGTGGCCAAAGGAACACTGGCCTCTGATGTTGCAAACTGTCCTCAAGGGTAAAGCGCAACAAGCCTATTCGGCTTTGTCTGCAGATGATTCCTCTGATTATGAGGTTGTCAAAAAGGTTATTTTGAGAGCTTATGAGTTGGTTCCAGAGGCTTACCGACAGAAATTCAGAGGTCTGAAGAAATCTGAAAATCAGACTTATGTTGAATTTGCTAATGAGAAGCAGGTTTGCTTTGAGCGCTGGTGTACTTCTATGGAGGTCAAGGATGATTTCAACTCACTAAACGAGATGGTGTTAGTTGAAGAATTCAAGAACTGTGTTAAGGATGATGTTAAGACCTACCTTAATGAGAAGCAAGCACTGAACTTGCAATCAGCTGCCAAATTTGCAGATGAATATGTTCTCACTCATAAGTCCATATTTCAGTCTAGCAGTAATAATAGATGGTCCCAATTTCAGAAAAAGGGTTATGGTGATACCCAAGATTCCTTATCCAAAGACAAAGACAAATCTGGTGATGGTGCTCAGAAATCCAGTAACAGGTCTGATCAAAGTGTGAAAGCTGACAGTGACAAAAGTGGTCTAGTTTGCAGTTATTGCAAGAAATCTGGTCATGTTACAACTAACTGTTGGTTCCTTAAAGCTAAGAAAGAAAAAGAAAAGGATACCAAACCAAATGCCTTTGTGAAAACAAGGTTAGAAACCCCTGTAGTAGATAACCAATCTGCTAAATTGCCTGCTTCTTGTGGGGCTAAAAAGCCTGATACAGCTGACTTCGTGAGGGAGGAATTTCTTCCATTTGTGTCAGAGGGATTTGTGGCTCTCAATGAGCATACTACTCCTGTCCCCATATATATCCTAAGGGATACCGGAGCTTCTCAGTCACTTTTGTTGATGGACTCTTTGGAGTTACGTGATGAGACCGCTTCAGGGGATTTCATACTTGTACAAGGTATTGAAGGGAGGACTGTATCTGTACCCCTGCGCTCTATATTCTTGAAGTCAGATTTAGTTACAGGACAGGTAAAGGTGGGACTTATGTCAAGTCTACCTATAAAGGGTGTTTCTCTGTTGCTAGGCAATGACCTGGCTGGGGGCAAAGTAGTTCCCCCTGTACATCTTACTTCACAGCCGAGCACTGAAGATGGGGATGAGGATCCATCTCTGTATCCTTCTTGCGCAGTGACTCGTGCTATGGCCAAGAAGGCTAAAGAAGAAGATGATGTGGTGCCATCCAGTACATTGAATAGTCAGGACTCAGGTGGTTCGCCTCATGACTCTGATTGGCCTACTATGGTTTCTCCGTTTGAGGACTTATCAGATACTTTTATCAGTTCTCTATTCAGCCAGCCGGAAGGGTCTGGTGATTCTGATGTGTCTGGAGACTTGTCTCTGTCCAGAAAGCGGTTGATTGAGGAGCAAACTAATGATCCTGAAATTGGTGTACTAAAGAGGAGAGCCCTTCCTGAAAAAGAAATAGATGCAGTTCCAGTTGGGTATTATCTCAAGGATGGTGTGTTGATGCGGAAGTGGCGCCCTCCTGATATCCCTGCCAATGCAGATTGGGCAGTGGTCAGGCAAATTGTTGTTCCGAAGGTCTATAGGAATGAGATCTTAACAATGGCTCATAGTTTACCTTTAGGAGGTCATCTTGGTGTTAACAAGACTATTGATAAGATCATGAAACACTTCTTTTGGCCTGGGCTTCGGAAAGACGTTTCCAACTTTTGCAAAACCTGTCACACTTGTCAGGTAGTTGGAAAACACCAGTTAGACCCACCTGTAGCTCCATTGCAGCCTATCCCTGCATTTGGGGAGCCATTCTCTAGGGTCATTGTTGATTGCGTTGGTCCATTACCCGAGACTAGATCTGGAAATCAGTACTTGTTGACAATCATGTGTGCATCTACCAGATTCCCCGAAGCCATACCTCTACGTAACATCAAGGCAACTGCAATCTCGAAGGCTTTGATAAAGTTCTTCACGTTGTTTGGCCTTCCCAGGGAAATTCAGTCAGACCAGGGTAGCAATTTCACTTCAAGATTGTTTCAGCAGGTTGTGTATGAACTAGGTGCAAAGCAGATTCTTTCTAGTGCCTATCATCCAGAAAGTCAGGGTGCCTTAGAGCGGTTTCATTCCACTCTCAAGACAATGATGAGGACTTATTGTTATGACCATGAGAAAGACTGGGATGAAGGGGTTCATTTGCTGTTGTTTGCAGCTAGAGAAGCAGTGCAGGAGTCTACTGGATTCAGTCCATTTGAGCTAGTGTTTGGTCATGAAGTGAGAGGACCTTTGCTATTATTGAGTGAACAATGGCAAGAGAAAGAGCCGCATATCAGTCTGTTAGACTATGTTAGCAAGTTCAAGGAAAGATTGCGTGCAGCTTGTGACCTTGCCAAAGAGAACTTGAAATCAAGTCAGGGAAAAATGAAAACTTGGTATGATCATAAGGCTAGAAGCCGTGAGTTTAAACCAGGAGAAAAGGTCCTTGTGTTGTTTCCCTTGCAGTCCAATCCATTGCAGGCTAGATTTCATGGTCCTTATGAAATTCTGACAAAACTCAATGATCTCAATTACATTGTGAAGACTCCAGATAGGAGAAAACCAAAACAATTGTGTCATATTAACATGCTAAAGCCTTATCATGACAGAAATGCTAGGGTTGCAGCTGTCACTTCAGATTCTCCAATGGTCGAAACGTGTGAAGATGAGGGGGAGTTTCAAGATGATGAACCAAGAATTAAAGCTGAAGTTCTTTCATGTAAATTGTCAAACACTGAAGTGTTGCAAAATCTTGATGTAAAACTCCAGCACTTAGAACCCTCACAGAGAGATCAGTTTGAAAGGTTGATCAAGAAATATGAGGATTTGTTTCCTGATGTTCCAAAGAGAGTTACTATAGCCTCTCATGATGTAGATGTTGGTGATGCCAAACCAATAAAACAGCATCCATACCGGATGAATCCTGAAAAGAGAAAGATTGCTGAGAAAGAGGTTGAGTACATGTTAAAACATGATATTATCAAACCCTCCAACTCAGATTGGAGTTCACCCTGTGTGCTAGTTCCAAAACCTGATGGAAGTACTAGATTCTGTACAGATTATCGCAAAGTCAATGCTGTAACTAGAACTGATGTGTTTCCAATACCTAGGATTGATGATTGTATTGATAGTGTAGGGCAAGCAAAGTTTCTGACCAAGATTGATTTATTAAAGGGTTATTGGTGTGTGCCTTTAACTGAGAGGGCCAAGAGCATCTCTGCTTTTGCCACACCATCTGGATTGTACCAGTATGAAGTCCTACCCTTTGGCATGAAAAATGCCCCAGCCACGTTCCAAAGGATGATACAGTCTACAATCGCCGGATTGCCACACACGGGTGCGTACATCGATGACCTGATCACATGGAGTGACTCCTGGGAAGAACATCTAAAAGATGTAGAGACGTTGTTCCAGCGCCTGACCCAGGCTAACCTAACTGTTAACCTGAGCAAGAGTGACTTTGGTTGTGCTACTGTCACCTATCTTGGCTACGTCATAGGCCAGGGTAAGGTGGCACCCATAAATGCTAAAGTCCAAGCCATCATGGACTTTCCAGTTCCTGACAACAAAAAAGCTTTGCGCCGCTTCCTTGGAATGATCGGGTACTACCGCAAGTTCTGCAAGAACTTTGCTGAGATTGCTCTCAGTCTAACTAACCAACTGAAGAAAGGCGTAAAGTTCACCTGGGATGATGCATGCCAGAGAGCCTTCGATCACCTGAAGTCTCTGCTGTGTCACTTCCCTGTGCTCAAATCTCCTGACTTCAACAAACCGTTCTCCATCGCGGTCGATGCTAGCGACCAAGCTTGTGGATCTGTGCTCCTACAGAGAAGTGACTCTGATGACATTGAGCATCCCGTGGCATACTTCTCCAGGAAGTTCAATCGCCACCAAAGGAACTATTCCACAATAGAGAAGGAACTGTTGGCTCTGGTCCTTTCTTTACAACACTTTGAGGTTTATGTTTGTACAGGACAAAAGCCAATGATTGTGTACACTGACCACAATCCGTTAATGTTTTTGAGTAAGATGAAAAACAAGAATCGGAGATTGTTGAATTGGAGTTTGATTTTACAGGAGTTTGACTTGGAAATTAAGCATGTGAAGGGTACAGACAATGTAATTGCTGATTGCTTATCCCGTGTTTGAATGTGTATGATATGTATATATAGACAAGTGTTCACTTTACCATTTTGTATTGAAAAGAAAAATTTTGCCGTTATGAGTCAAAATTTTTCCCTTTTGGAATGGAGGTGTAATGTGAATATAGGCCACTAGATGGCAGTATTTACCTTTTTTTTGTTAAGCTCAGACTGGAGTCATGTTTAGACATGTCCTGGACATGTCTGGGGCAAGTCTCAGAAAATTAAAAAAAAGAGGTCTAAATGTGGGTGGGGTCTGCAAAAGAGTATATAAGGAAAAGAATTGAGACAGTAAAGTAGTAGGAGAAATTGCAAGAAGATGACCAGACCTGCCATTCTGTTCAAGACCTGTGACGTTTCTTTTGTGGATTTCTTTGCCTGTGTTTGAGTATTTTCTTCATCCAGGACATCACCAAGCCACCCCACCAAAAAGGGACTGTAATTATTTCAGTTTTTTCTTATTTATCAATCTTGGTCTTTAGTTGTAGGTTGTTATTAGTCTTTGTCTTTGTTAAAAATTAAATGTGTTTTAGTTGTTAAAACTGTGTTTGTCATCCCTTGCTGTTGCTGTTGTGTAATAAATGTAATAACAAATTGGGGCCATAACAAATGTTTCTTTTTTTCTGGATCTGTGCCTGTTGTGTGGACACCTGCTATTTCTGGGCATCGCCAGACTGTCAAATGCCTTTGTTATAAAAAGGGTCAATCTATTGAGATTCAAATTCCTACAACAGAGATGTCAATGTTAAAATGCAAGCTTAAGATTAAATACTGCTATACTGTATTTCACAGGTTCAAGTGTAAATAAAAAACTGAGGAAAACATAAAAACATGAATATATGCACTAAGTTGTTCAAGGAAGTTAAATCTCAGAAATTCCAAGATTGGACTTGTAGCAAAAGCACATCTTCAGAGGCAGAGCCTATAAACAGGTGAAGGAAAATAAAAATGGTATTATGAACAGTTATAAACATGAATAATCGTTTATTTTAGTTGTACTCGCAAATGTCTCTTTAGTAGCAGTACACATGCATTGAAGAAAACAAGAAAAAGAAAAACTGAATATGAAAAGCTAATATGGAAGATATTCACGTATTTGATTATTTATTATGTCCAAATATTCCGAGGTCATCCTTCAATGGTACAGAAATTTTGTCAAATCAGTTGCACAATAGAAAATTTAAGGTGAGCTGTTACTATAAAACTCATCATGACATTTAGGTAGCATAAATGCGCAAAGGCGCCAAGTCTAGCAAACTTTTTTTGCTCCCTGTTTATCATAATGACATAATGTTAAACATATTCAAGTAATAATGAAGCCAGCATCCGAATTGACTGAAATTATTGAAAATAGAGACAAGACGTCAATGCTGGTTTGGCTTGTTTCTAATGAGGAACTGTCCTTGCAATCATCAAATAGCATTCATTCATATTAAAAACTGGTTAAATCCAATCAAATCACAATGGTAAATACAATGTGATACAAAAGCAGAGATTTGAAGCTATAATAATTTAGACATGCATCAATTAGCAATTGTACCAATTAATGTTAGCTATATAGCTAGTAAGCTTAACAATCGCACAGGATTTAAAGTCTGATCACTGAAATAACGTGTGTCAGCTCATTCTCATCCTCATTCTCGAGAGGAGGACTGGGCTCCGTGGGGAACATGTTCATATTTACAAAACATAACATGGACGTGCTCCTGAATGTGGTATACTTGAATCAACAGTATTATGATGTTTATGCAGTTTGTTTAACTACCATCTGAAGCAATGAGAATAATGGACAAGGTTTAAATTGTCACAGTAGTATCTCAGTGGCTTGTTTATTGAAGACCTGTATGGTGCAACTGCCCAATCAAAAAGAAACTATAGGCCTCCACTCCCTTTGGGTTGTCGCTCTGTTGTCAGCATACACTGGTAAAAGGCAATGTGAGGTCATGTGGCCCTGAGTTTTCTGCCAAAACACCAAGTAAAGTACATCTGTTATGATCCAGACCAGGTGTCAAGTGCAGAGGCAGAGTAAAATTCACTAACAAGGTTCACTGATAGTAACACAGTAACAGTGGGATGGAGCCCAGAATAATTAGGCACCATTCAGTTCAGGCCGTCGCTGATCACTGGCCAGTGGCTTTCCGAGATAACTGCCAGCTAGAGAGCACTTCGCCAGAGCCAAACTGCACAAAGTCTGGATGAAGAAGCTCAGGAGGAACTCATCTCCAGTCCTGATGATTGTAGAAGAACTGAGAGCTTGTTCCAAATAAACTGGACAGGAGAATGGATTTGAACAAGGCAAACAAGAACGCCGTCCGAATCCTGGACCCTGAATTGTGTTTTGGAGCTTTTCCCTCTTAAATTGGACAGAGGTGCAGACTTGAACTGGATTAAGTAGGACACAGTCCTGAATTAGGCTTGAGAGCATGTTCCAAGGAACTATACAAAAAAGAGGTTTTCTGCAAATTGCCATCATTAAAGGGTACATTTAACTTTATAAAGACAATGGCCCTTTTTATCAATTTTGCGTAGGATCTGGTGTCGATTCTGGTGCAAATATCAGTGTTCGCCAGCTGTCATGTCTGATTTACTAAAAGTGTGTACATCGCTTATTTCAGTGTAGAACTGGTGGTGGCGTTGATAAATCTGGCGGCAGAAACCGTCGTAATTTACATGACACGCCCCTATAAATTTATGGTCTGGGAGGCAAAGTCCAAAGCCAAAAAAAAATTTTCTTGGCCAAACTTATTTTAAGTGGCACTTTCTAAGCGGCACTGGAATGGTTATCAACTGGCACACTTAAGTGTTGCTAAGAAGAAAAAAAAATCAGCATTGGCCTCACGTATGAGTGCGAATGACATCGGCCTTCATAAATTCAATTTATAGATCCATGATATTTCATGTTATATAGCCTACATAATTGACAATCCAAATGCTTTACATGTAGGTTAAAAAGAAGTGGTCCGATTTTAAGATCGCTACCAAAAAACGGGTTGCAGCGCTCAAGCGCAGCAGCATACGGACCAGTGGAGGCAAACCACACTTGAACCTCCAGCTGTCACCATTCCAGGAGCGCGTGGCAGCAGGGGTCCCCCTCTATCACGGAAATACGGGCGGTGGGGGCACGGATGAGTCCCCACCGCCTCAATCGGAGCTGCATGAGGGTAATAGTTAAAATGCAGTCTGCAGAGATCACTCTTCATTGTACTTTTATTAGTATTACTCCATGACACTTTATTGGGTGCCACACAAAATAAGCAGCCACTCGTCACTTTCCTGAAGGAGATCTTCTCTGTGCTGAAAGTTCCTCTCAGAGCTTATTCCTCTAACAACAGAAGATCTGCCTCCGTCAAAACATGATCATGGTCAAAGTGTCCGTAGGCATCTATATACTGAGCAACAATAGAATCGCAAGTTAGCTAGTTAGTTAATGTACTCTAATGGTTACTCAGTCAAAGTGATCGTAAAATAAAGAAAAGTTTGATGAAACGAGTGTAAATGTGCATGCGCTAGTAATAAATTAGATTTTCTGAAATAATTACGCGCAAAACTTATTTTCCAGCCTGCCTTTAATTAACTTGCGTTTCTTTTGTTGTTCAGTATATATCTGACTGGATGAGCATCTGACATACCACACTGCATATCTGCCAAGCTGTGCATTGCGCTTAATCAAATTGATTGTAATTGTCAGCCGTCTGGCCTGACAAGCAGGTTATCTCAAAATATGAGTTTAATTAATTTCTCAACACAGGTGTCTTATTTATTTATTTAGTTATTTATTAATTCATTCATTTATTAATTTAGCCTATTTATCTATTTAGCCTATTTATTCATTTTACTAATAAGAGCAACAACAGCATGATGTCCGTATATGGTTTATTACTCATTTTGACAGCTGCACTCGTTCCTGCATGTTGTTCGCTGGTTTCAAATCTGCGTGCACCTGGTCAGACCTGGCGTGAGATTTTTGCGGCCCATTCGCTCACTTTCAGATTGATAAATGCCAATCCTTGTGGAAGATTTGCCGTACACCCATTTTTTTTGGTGTACGCACATTTGATAAATGAAGGCCAATGAGTTTTTACTGGGAAACACTAACTGTTAGTAAGCAGGAATGGCAAATTACAGTCCATCAACTTGCAAATCAGGGCAGGGGGTCTAAATACAAATAAATACAAACAAAAGGAAGTTGCAATGAAACAAGACACACCGTGGGATCAGGCAACACGCATGATGTAAACCATTTAAAGGAGAAATTATTTTTTTGGCTCGAAGAGTCTTCATCCCCAAACTTTTCGTCCCTGGACTTTCCGTCCCCGTGGACTTTTCATCTCCATGAGCTTTTCATCCCCAAACGCTTCATTCCTAGATGGTTCATCCCCAATAATGCTTTGCCCTCTTCCTCCATTATAACACTATCCCTGACCCTAACCCTGATATCATGGTTATCTGTCCGTCATCCAATCGTCCATTCATCTGTCAACAATGGTGGCACATTTTTTTATCATTATGGGATGAAAAATCTGGGGACAAAAAGTCTGTGGGGAGGAAAAGCCAAGGGACAAAAAAATTGCGGACAAAAAGACCGGTGATGTAATCCCATTTTTTTATTTTCTCTGCAAATATCTGCAAAGCAATCAGCACCTAATGACTCAGGAGGAAGATGCCGTGGCATGGATTCCTCTGACTCACATAATGATTAGCCCCCGCTTTATGACACTATGCAGTCACAACACCAAACTGCATTTTAGTTTGTACAGCTACATGGACTTGGCAAACCAGAATTTGTCGCTACAGAGCAACAAACTAACAAATTTAACAGCAGCCATATTTTCCTTGGGGAGGCTGCGCCAATTGTTGCCTTGCCCATGTCAACATATGGGACTCAAAGATAAACAACTTAGCTGCAAGCCACCTGGGGGCCCAAAAATTAGCCTTTTATTAGACATTCAAGTTGCTGAATGGGGACACAGGGAGGGCATTCAAATGACGGTTGTCACAAACAGCAACGCAGACAAATGTGACTTTAAAGTTTATTTTAACTGCGAGCTCTGCAATGCATTCAACTAGTTTTGCTTGGAAAGCAAACATTTTTAGGCAACGGATTTTGCTTCTATTTGACAGTGCCCATCTCCATACAAAAGCTAACATATTTTACAAGGGGGATGGCCAATCAGCACGTCCCAGAGATTTAGTTTTTACATTTAACATTTAGATTTTAGTTAGCCTTTAAATTTAACATTTAACATTTACATCAAATATTTACCATTTACATTTGACATTTAACATCGGAATCATACCAAATATTATTTTTGGAAGAAAAGTAAATTTGATAAAGTTCACAAATATTGCTGTAAATCTGGTTAAAAAAAAACTTTAACAGATTCACAACACTCTTTAAAAAGTTTGGAGCTAAATATGGCAAAATCTGGCAGTTAATTTCAGCGTGTACCACTTTACAATCAATGCACCATATTAAACTCATTCATAACAACATTCATAGTCATGTTGCCCAGCAATCCTTGCATATCAGAAAAATAGAAGCTCTGTGTTGTGGCTAACAGCGGTATTAAGTTGGTAATCAAAGTAAATGATACTTGCAATTGTCACGTGTGTGAATATTTATTCTCTTAATTCACTTTGCTGTGCTTTTTTGTGAGTTATGTAAAATCCACGTGTGATTTGTTAGGTAGTATAAACCCACGTGTGTCTTTACTGGTGTTGTGCCTTACCCCTGCCTGGTCCTTCCAATGTTTCCAATGAGGGATAATGGACCCATTAACTCTCCACCATTCTTGGTGAGTTGACTAATTGGACTTGATTAGGGGCAAGTGTATGTGGGGGATGTTTTTGATCTTATTGAGAAACCAGGAGGAAAAGAGAAGATGGGGAGCCTGGCAGCGGCAGTAACTGGAGTAACGGTACTACGACTTCACTTTGATCATCCTTCCTGGGGCTAGACTCTGTCGGCGCACAGCTAAAAGGCTTCCTGGAGAGGCTGCGTCAGGAGTACAGCCAGCTGGATTGGAGGGCGTGCACTACTTCTTCAGGTCACAGACTTTGTCTGTGCCCGGCTCAAGTAAGTGGCTTGCTATCTAACCAGTGTGGGTGTTAGCCCCGGGCTACGCTGCTTGGACGCCTTCCGCTGCAGAGATCCTTCCATTTTTGTTGAGACTGGGGTCGGCGGGGACCATTCCCTGGGGGACGACGCACTGTTTTGTTGCTGCTATCGCTACTGCTGCTATCGCTATAGCCGTCAGTGCTATCGCTACAGCTGGGAGCAGGGTCGCTGCTGGTTTTGCTCCAGCTTCGCCTGCCTTGCTGCTGCTGCCATGATGTGTGCTGCTGGTGTGGGGCTTGGCTAGCAGCGCGGCTAATTGGCTGCCCTGGAAGTATAATTGTTGACCTACTGCTTGCTTGCTGTTCCTGTGCTGGGGGAGTGTGACTGTAAGGAGCATAGTGCTCCTAGTGGCTGGCGGGGGTAGTGACCGGAACATTTTTTGTGCTATTGGGACTTTTAGGCTTTTGCTGTTGGTGTACTGCATGTATTGTGTCAACAGTTTTAAAATTTTTAATATTGATTTTGTTATCTACAAAATACTTTAATAAAAACTGAATTAAGTACATAATCCGTTGCCTTGGAGTCATTTCTCTGCCTACCACTATTACCTGTGTGTTGGTAAATGTTGGCCTGGTCACGGGCCCCTTAATGTAGTAACCTGGAGACACAATTTATGGATTTAGGTTTTATGGATTTTTTTTTAAAGCCTATCTTTCATCCTTCTTGCAACTACATGAGATGCACTGTGAGAAGTTCAATGAATTTTAATCTGTTTGGGCTGGTATAGGACCTAACAGGACCTGGGGTGCCTTTCCGGAAATCACAGATGCTAACTTGCATATTGGGCCAATTGACTGTGAATGGACGAACCCTTTAAGTTGCTAACTTGGCAACTACACTTTTGGGAAATGCACCTCAGGGTGATTGTCCTTCAGGACCTGGGTGACCTGCCATCATTGATAAAAGAGTGAATTCTGCTCTCTACCAGAGAAATCCAGAGGGAAAATGTCCAGCCATCAGTTTGTGACATAAATCTCAAGTGCAGTTGGATTATGTAGCAGGACTGTGATCTAAATCACATAAGAATCCACCTCTGAATGGCTCGAAAACCCAAATTAAGGTTTTGGAGTGGCCTAGTCAATGTCCTGACTTCAATCCATTTGAGATGTTGTGGCATCACCTTAAAAAGGCAGTTCATGCTTGAAACCCCTCCTGTTTAGCTGAATGAATGCAGTTTTTCGAAGTTTCGGGGCAAAAATTCCCTCAAAGGACTGTAAAAAGACTCATTGCCATTTATCGCCAGCAAGAGAGGCACAATCAGCAATTAGGTTTTGGGTGGCAGTTATTGTCTCACATGGGTGAAATAGGTTTTGAAGAAACCTTAACCTTAAATAAATGAAATGCGCATTTAAAAACAGATTTTTTCTGCTTTTTCATATTAACATTATTTGGATGCTCTGAAACATTTAAATGTGACTAGAAAGCAAAACTACAAGAAATCAAGAAGGGACCAATGCCATGACACTGTTCATAAACTGCAATACATAAGTACAGAAATAAATAACCAAGCCATTTAGTCTTGTATTTAGAATTGAAATCCTTGTCTCTCTTACCTTCTTTTGTTAGAAAAAAATCTGCTCCTGACGTGAGATCATTTAAACTCATTTCTAGATTAATCTGGGGGGTAGGAAAATTTCACTAGTGTAGTAGAAAAATCTGGAAATGAGTCACAAACGCTTCACATCTGTGGCAGAATTTTAAAAAAAATTTAAGTGTTAAGTTTTAAATGCAAGATTAAAATACTTGAAGATTTTTTTGTATAGGGCCATCAAAACATTTTAAAATTTGAGAAAAAATACACTGTCATTTATGATTGATTTATGTTGCTAGACATGACTCTATGACACAGTGAACCTAGATTGTAGGGCTATCTGAAGTAGCGTGTACTCCAACAGCCTGTGGTATGAATTTGATTTGTAAATGCACTCGCACTGTGTCGTTGATTTTGGACCACTCAAACTGCAAACTAATTGCCAAACATTTTAAGTAAGATATGATGAGATGACAGCAGGTATCAACCAAAGGACTGTTGGTTGAAGAGGAGCTGGCCCACTGCATGTGCTCGCTGGCTTTGAAATGATGCATGGCAGGCCTGTCAAGCCAACGGTTGATTTGGACACTTGCTTTTTCATTCATTGAAATGTATATTTTCCATTTCTTCAAAGCCTGTCAGCTGCTGTCAAGCGGCTAGCCAACAACTCGCCTGAGAGCCAAAAGGCAACATTTGTGGACCTGTCTGAGGCATGAGCACAATTAGACTGCTTTGTGCGTGCAAAGTCTCCCTCAGCATAAACCATGCCGCTGCTCAATCTATCATATTAATGGGCCCAGCTACCCTCTGAGAGTCCTTAATTCATTGCTCATATTTGCATTCTGTTTTATCTGTCAAAGTCAAATTATAATCTGTCCTATCTGAGCTGCTCTTGCAAGCAAAATGTCTCAGTAAATTCACTATTCCAAGAAGGCGGATGGGGAGAGAGAAAGATGGGGGCGTATATAGAACAAACAAATGCCCAGATTGATGAATTCAAAGAAAAACACTTTCCTGCGCAGAGACAGCTGACCCATGAATAAATTAATGTTTTTAGTTAATTAGCCCACATTTCTCATGAGGATGAGCCTTTCTCTTTCCATTATCAGCATTAAGGGGGCAAATTGTAGAACAGTCAAACCCAACGTGTCCTTAATGGCCGATTCAGGACAATAAAGCAAGTGATATAATTTGTCTATTGTATAATTTGCCTAAAACACTGTCCCTCTAGAGTCACATTATGACTGCTGTATTGATTCTTTCTACCTAATTAGTTTTCATTTGTTTTCTGCACCGTTCATAAAGTTGCTTTATAGTTCTATTAAATTTGTCAAAAAACAAGGACAATCAATATCCATAATTGTGTCGACAGTACAGTAAGTTCTAATTGATTTTTCATAACAGTTTTGACGTGGAAAATTATCACCTCTTGCGTACATAATGAGAGAAAACATTAAGATTGTTGCATGTCAGGTATTTTGTAACAAACTGTAGTTTCATTTGATATGAATGAGATATTATACATGGCTGTGAGATATTCCTGGGAACATTTGCCAGAGAAAGTCTAATCCAATAGCCAAGTCATAATGTGAAACAGTGCACCCAGGAGCCAAGTCATTATGGCAGCCAGTTTACTATGACCAAAGTTCTGATCCAAAATTACCCCTATAAAATGCCATACTTTATCACTCTGGGGCCATTCTGAAAATAACATGATTTCAAGCTCAGTATGTCAGAGGAATTTCCTGAAACAACTGTGACTTAGAACAGCCAAGGTGATGTGATCCAATCCCTGCTCAGAGATCATTGCATCGAGAAAAAAACATTCAACACCATAGAAGTCATAGTTTGGCTGCATAGCTTTTCAAAAACTGAGAAGCACATGCCTAAGGGAATAAGGTAATGCAAAGATACTCAAGTAGGCCAAGAAAAATACAATGCAACCTGTAGCTCCAGAGGCCCGTTCCACTGCATTTGTGACATAGTTGGACAACAGCAATTTGTAAAACACTGACAAGCCCAAATCTGTAACATGGGGCTTTACTCTGTGTATGTGTGTCTCAGTTAGTCTGCTTTGTAGAGCAGGGCCTTGGATCTCTTTTCTGCAAGAAGTAATACTGTCACTGCGACAAAAATTACTCCTACTAATATTACTACAGACTGATGATAATAAAAATAGGGTGATGATGTCACTTTGCTGTATCTTGCAACTTTTTCAGACCAGCAAGTAAATGTACTGAAAGACTGCTTGAGACAATGTGGCACAGGTTGAAGAATAGTTCAATGATGCATACAAGAGGAATGAGTTGCAACACACAGGGCACTGCACCCTGCTGTGTATGGGGGCTTTGTTGCCGCAGACCGCATAGAGTACACATTCCAGCTCATGTCAGCAATGAAAGAAGGCCTCCTGGTTCAACGGCTTCCATTTTCTTTCATATTATGTTCATTCGTCTGGTTCATATGCACTTCCTACCCGGGACAAAGATGGCACCAGTATGCACTGTGGGAGGAAGAAGAGCTGGTGGAGGGAGTGAGATGCTCTGGGAAATATACTGTTGAGGAGCTCTGGGTTCAGGCATTCATGTGGACATCAATGTGGAGGCACGTAGAGGACCAACAGCATGTGAGGCCGAGTGCTCATAATCTTTTGACTCATAAATGCATATAGAACATTTATTATACACCTGGGAATAAGTTAAGAGCCACCCAATCCTTAAAACAAGTTCTATTTCACCAAAAGACAAAACTAATCACATCAACAAACATTGCCCAATTGTTTGGAAATATAGCTTGGACGTGCCTTTCATGGTACCAAAAGATCAGTTTGAAAGGAATTTACTCATTACTTCACACTTCATTTGCTTTTAAAGAGGGGGCGTGTTTTTAAGACTTTTAATGTATTAATGTATGGACCTGATGGCCTGTGAAAGTGGAAAGGAGATCTGAGTTTGCCAAAAAACCTTCCCCTGAAGTCTGAACTTTAATTAGAAGAAACAAAATCAATATCTGACTATGATGTAACCTGTTTTCAGAGGGGCCACCCGACTGCTTACATTCGGCACATGTAATTATTCACGGTTCATGACAAAGCCTTTTGAAAGTGAAATGCATGTGGAATGCACACTACAACTTTCATGCAAATATACAGAGTTCAGGACTGGCCAGTTTTCAGAAAATAATTTTTTTTTAGTTTGATGGTGCTTAACTTTTGCCCAGGCATCTAGTTTATGACTAGTTCATCATTAGGTCAAATGTTAAGCAGCATACACAATGTACTTATTGTACAGGGCATACAATACATTGTAGTCTGACATTTTAACAAGAAAAACAGTGTGCCAACTGTAGTATAGCACGTCATTTGAAAAAAAGTTGCCATTCTCGAAATCTCTGATCCCCCTCCCCCCCAGTCAGAGCAATCCAGAACCCTGGTTATTGTTAAAGCTGTGTCACGTGCTTCTATACAAGTTTGCACCTCGCAAGACAGTTTGAGTTCCCCATTTGCTTATTTAACTTCCTTATCTGTCTCTAGGTGTTTTACAGAAACACCCATTCACCCTCCACAGGCGCTGAAATGCCAGTGAGGACTCAAAGAAAATAGAAAAAAGAGGAGGTGGCATGTCCATATTGATGTTACAGCAAGTGATTCATCTTTCTTCCCATGTAAAGACGATTTTAATGAGAGGCAGAGTTTGTGATACATCAATGTTGAGTTTAATTAAAAAGGCCATTTGTCTGCTAATGAGGATAAATCCTCTCGAAAACCTACTCTGAATACCTGTGGGTTACACTGTTGCTTTACTCTTTCATTGTCTTTTGTTTTTTCACTTTAAAAGAAAAGAAAAAAACCCGAAGGAGAAACCTTCATTGTGACCATTTGTTGAGTCACCTTTCATAGTGACCATTTGTAAAATTAATGGTTAGACTTCTCCTGCTGAATGCCTGATCAAGCTGATGCACAACGTACTCAACAAAGAAGAATTTCTTAGCCGTTATTTATTTATTTATTTATTATTTTTGCTGTTATATACATTACATTGCAGCCACTTGGCAGACAGTCCTATCCTGAGGGACGTACAGTGGTGGAGAACAGTGCGAGGATGCCAGCAAATTCAGATGGGCACTGCGCTGTATGTGTTAATGAACTGGTCATTTAATTTTTTTCCTGGTTTAGATCTCTAGCTAATACAGTCACACGATGCCGGTGTCTCATGAAGGGAGATAAGCTAATATCAGCCCGAAATTATTTTTAATTCTTTATTTTAAAGGTGTTAAGCAGCTAGGTCCCTGTTAGCTATTTCTGTAGTTATGATTGAGTTTCCTCATACTGCCTACATTTAAAATGCATTTTTATGATCGGGTTTTATAATCTGTTTTTGAGAAACTAACATTGAAAAGATTTTACAGGGGTGCCGTTCAAAGTCATGCTTTTAGCACAATATCTTGATCTTTTAATGCCCCCGTAAACGAAGTTTCGGGGGCATATAGTTTCTCACCTGTCCATCCGTCTGTCCGCACTTTTCCATGGCTATAACTTTTGATCGGCTCATGATAGGACTTCGATACTTGGCATATGCATTGCTTGTGAGAAGGCATTTCAGATGGGGTCATGACTTTTGCCCTTGTGACCTTGATCTTGGAGCATGACGTTTGGTGACAAAAACTTTAACATGGGCCATAACGTTTCATTAGCAAGTAATAGGCATTTGATACCTGGCATATGTATTCCTTAGGATAAGGCCTTTCTGATGAGGTAATGAATGTTGACCTTGTGCCCTTGACCTTTAACCTTTGATTGACTCATGATAGGCCTTTAATGGTTAGCATGTGCATGTTATGCACGGGGGCATCAGTGTTTCACAAACACATCTTGTTTTTTGTTTGTTTGTTTATTTATTTTTTAGTACCACTGAATGAGGACTTCATCTTTGCTCAACTTGGGATTAGAATGTAATATAGGTTTGGTAATTGACCAATTGATATTTCTATTTAATTCTTCTTTGTAAATGGAGCATTAACATCTCATTTCAGATGGGGATGATTCCCTTGCCTTCTCATTCACTGCACACTGGTATCAGATTGAATTTAAGTCATCATAAGAGGTATTTTACACAATAAGATGCAAAAAAAAAAAAACTCAATCATACCTCAAAAACCTCAACAAAAAAAACCTGAATACAAGTATTGACAGCTGAGTAAAACTAAATTATCCAGCCAAACACAGGCACCTCTTCTAAATCTGGTGATCAGCAGCACTTTTTGCACTCAAGAATATGCAAAATATCCAAAAATTAAAACAAAGCTGCAAGCAGTATTTGAGGGGCCAAGCAAAGGCAGCCATTTCTGGCTCCAGTGACAATAGGAGACTTGATCAGACATTGGTTCTAAACATTTTGACATTAAATTGTCATTTAGCAGATTATTTTACCCAGGGCAAAGAGCAACACAACATGAATTTGAAGGAACAATAGTGCAGAGGACCCGTGAGGCAAGCAACAGTCCAAATTCCAGCAGTGACAGTGTGAAAGAACTTTGCTCTGTAGAATCCTTGTGGAAAGAAATGACATGCAGCACAAATTACCAAAATAACAGCTGTTTAAGGCCAACAATATGGGTCAGGTCAAACAAGTTTGCCAATTAATTGCCTAATTAATCAATACGACCACTAATAAGGAAAGATTAAAAAAAACAAATTGGTAAAAATGCAACAAACTCCAATCTGTTATTAATCACGCATTAGATTATCAGGGATGAAGAAACCTAAGGAATCAATAACAGGACTAGAGATCATTATACATAGCCTTGAATAGAATTGCCATCAGGCAATATCCAGTACACTGCAGCAATGCAAGAAAGACAGTTTGTAATCTTAGGACAGACAGCGGCCAAACCAAGGCAGCTGAATGTATGCACTGAAAAATGTACTGATACATTTTTTTTTAATGCTGAGGGCCTAGAAGGCCCTGACAGTTCGATACCATACTCTGTTGCCATTCCACTCGGAGATATTTGTCCATGAAATGTTGGCAGGTTTTTGACAAGATTTGGGTTCCCAGACTCTACACTTCCCTGTTTAACTTGGAGAAAGAAACTGGACCACTCTCTGCAATTCTAGCTGTGAACCTTGTGTCTGAATAGACTGAAAGTGGTTGAGAAAATACTGTTTAATCAATGGCACATCATATCACATCGGACTATGTGCTAAAAATGCATATTCAATAAAATCATATAAAAGATTGACATCATTGGTCTGATTTGTTGAAAGAATAGACTTAGCAGGCAGCAGCCAACCTCTGCTCAACCTGAGTTAGGTGCTGAAATTCCACTGGAGACCAGACTCAAAGTATCACCGCAGATGGCTTCTTATTGTTCGTCTCATTTCTGCTGTAATTGTGTAGAGCCAGTGGAGTTTATGCAGAGCTCCACCTCGCTTGTTTTTGAAGCAATTGGGGAATGCCTCAGGGAGACAATCTTACTGTTTCTCGAAATATTTCATCCTGCATTCTTGGGGTGATAATTAGGCTTTAACGATCATATATTATCATGGTTTCATTTGCTTGGATCTATATTTTAAGTCATACCTATAGCACTGAAAATGGAATAAAAATGAAATAGAGTGATTAAAAAGTATGCACAACACTAAAACACACAAACACCAATTAATATGATTTATACTGCTTAGAAATTGGCATACACATGCACTTTTATTTATTTGTTTACAGTCAATACATGAATAAGAAAAATAAGTAATCCTCAAAAGACTATATTACATCTACTGCATGTTGGGCTCTGGTAAATGCTGTAACTTCAAGTATCTCCCAAAATAGCCATGAACAGAATATGTTCATAATAATAGAGGAAAATGTACAAAACCCTTTTGTCCTGTAATCATTTGTATGTCAGTTTGTCCCATTGGTTATGATTCATACTATGTTATGATTCTCATGATTTGTCATGATCATGTGGTTAAATTATTATTTTGATTATTTGGTTAGCTCTCAGCTTTTGAGATTTGTAATGCATGTGATTTAAGGAAAATGAAATCATTGTATCATGATTCATGGCAGAGTGGGGTGGGAGGGGTGATGTTAGGTTAAAAATCACAGAGCTAATGTGGGGCGGTGGGGGGGGGGGGGGGGGGGGGTGACACACGAAAGTTTCATGCTTTGTGATGTGTTATTTTGTTGCCTGCACGGTAAACAGACAGACTTGGCCATTATGCAGTCTCCTGATATTTCTTCCCTTCAGATAGGTCTTGCATCAGATGGCAAGATCCGCTTCGAATACTGTTGCAGTGTTGTTCCTGCTTTAATCAATGAACAAGGTATAGCATTAGGACCCAGGGATGAGCAGGACAGGATAAAGCCTTGATTAAACTTGCATAGCGTGGGCCTCCACAGATGGCGCAAACTATAAGCATGCACTGACGTGTTTATGTTTAACGCGTGGTTTGTTGCAGTATTCTCCAAAGGCTCGGAGACGGACAAACAAAATATTCTGTGAAACTTGATATGCCATACTCTTAGGTCAGCCCAACGGAGTGAACTGCACTCCACCACTGACCCAAATCCACAAAGACCTCCTTTGACATAACAAAGCCCATGGGATTTCTTAACATTAAGACCTAAAAACTTCCAAGAAACTAAAATTAAGCTCCCAATATGGTAATGGAGAGCGACATAATGAGGTAGAAATGCAGTAGATTTCAGAACAATACCGAGAGTTGCAATTTTAGTGAGTTTTGTGAAAGATTTGAGGACAGAGCTGTCAAATGGCTCACTCGTCTGGCCACAAAACTTGTTTCTACCATGTAATGGTCCATCTCAGATGCCACCTAGCCCAGAAAAGTTGACGGCCCTTCTGGACTCTCTAATCATGAGGTTTCTTTTTTGCACAGTAAAGTTTTTGACTGGCATTTGTGGCTCTACCAACAGATTGTGGTACTTGACAAAGGTTTACCTAAGTAATCCTGAGCCAGTATGGCTACATCACTGATGGATAAATGATGCAGTGCAATCTGAGCGAACAGAGATCATGAGTATTCAGTTTAGGCTTTCTCCCTTGCACTTTACAAACAGAAATTTCCCTAGATTCTTTGAATCTTTTAACCCTTTAAAGTGCAGTCCTTTTCTTGAGCAGATCTCCACCCAAACTAAAATTCTCACTGTTCTTGGAAGTGCTTTGACGACAGGCATAATCATGGTCTTGTTTGAAAGGAGACACTTATTTGATTAATAGCTCACAGATAGTCAGAGCTGCTGAGAGTATTACCCAAATTGAATAACAGCACTGGAAATAAGTTTTTGTCTGTCAGAAAAAGATTTTCTGTTTTCTTCTGGCCCTGTGGCGCTGGGACCAAGCATCATCATCCTAGAAAAATAATACAGCCCTAGCCAGATGCTTGAACAACTGCAGATTCAAATATTATGATTGTGTTACCAAGAATGAATATTTTACTGACTTTTTTCTTGTTTATGTTCATGCGTATTTAAAAAAACTGGCCATGGTCACATTTTCTTTTACAACAGTTTTACAACTTCCTGCAATCAGCTCTTCCACCCCATATGTGGCTATGTTTTCACTCTAATATACTCTTCTGATTCTTTGCACTGGTTTGCAATCATATATGCCTTCCAATACAATACCAAGTTGCTTCCAATACGCCTTTGATTCATTGAGAAAATCCCTCCCTTGTCAGAAACCACTGAAACAATTTCTCCTCCTAATAATGAATCCTTTGGCTACCACACGCATCCATCTTATGGAATTTTCAGACTACTGGCTGTCTGTGTAAACTTTATGAGTTAGATTTTCCTATTATATTGGAGTGAGGGCTGATAGGCTAAAACACCTACTGCTCTGCTAGATCAGCACATAATAGCCAGTGGGTGCACTTACAGCATTTGGTTCGTTAAGGGCTACTGTTCATTTTACTGCACTGCATCATGAGTAAAGAAAGCTAATCACCGTGAAATTGTGCAAGACCGGCAGTTACTATTTTTGATATCGTATTTGCTTCATAAAATGGCTTATGCAGTTAGAATGCTGAGCGCTCAAACATTCAAACAACACTATTGTTCTACAGAGTAGCATAATTTTTTACGGTATAAAACTGCAATTATGCCTAACGGCTTGCCTTCGGGCCAATGACTGCAAAAGGGTTAACCTCTTCGGAGGGACTCACGGCGTGTCTTCTGCGACAGTGAAGAGGTGGAGACAAATCTTCAACCCTATGTAAAGTATAAACTGTGTCATCAGTGCCTTCACCCAGGGGCTCTCGTAGCTGCCTCAGTATTAACTCCTGTGCTATATTGTATGAACACAGCTTCATAGTTGTCCAACAGGGAACTCAATGCTGACATTCTGCAGGTCTGATGCATCGGGAAGAAGGATTTCACGTGGTCTCCAGAAACATTGGCAGAGAGAGTAGCACACATTTGTTTCAAATATGTCCCGCCTTTTTTGCTGTGGAGGAGCTCATGTCATTGATGTCATCCAAGACAGCGAGGACCCCCTGACGATCAGAAACTTAGAGGCAATGGTTGATACAGTGTATCAAAAAGCTTTTCGAGTTTCTATCCCGAATGTTTTTTTTTTTACTCCTGACATCTTCCCCTGCAGCGTGACTGCAGAGCCATATGTCTGGCCCCACATCTGTATATTATCAAAGCCGTACCAGAAAAGGGCATCTTCAATTGCATCTGCTATGGACAGTGCATCAGTGCAAGGGCAGTCGTGCATCCTAATACAATCCTTACGTATTGCGTAGTCACTCGAGGCCCATCAAATAGAAGGAGGCAGCAGCTCTCTCCCACTTATGTCCCTTGTCTCATCCACTATAATTCTGTACTTTTCAGCACCTTGAAAGTGGATAGCAGCACTTCAAGCGAAACATGGTACATGTTCTCTATTAATTTGTTTATAATCTTGTGGGAAGGAAACTTCCTTGTCGCCGTGAATTTCGCTGAGGAGCTGGTTCTTCCTTACCACCACGGTAGTCAGCTTGTGAAAATTTGATTCATTTTCTTTGTGCCCCCAGCTGCCCAAGAAAATGCAGACAGTGCAGTTACTCGAATATGCCCTCTCACCCCTGACACTGTTCAATGGCTTGCTGTCTGAACGGCTGCACATCTGTTGATGTCTGTGACTGGGACAGCGTCTTCTGCACAGCGTGCAGCACTGCTTCTGTGGTTGTTCAAAATCTGGGGAAATTTTGAGCTTCCCTCGCCGCAGCCAGCGAAGATGACAAGGTTGCGGGACACAGCAAAATGGCATGAATGACATATCTGTTGTTTTCACGTACTGCTCAGAACAGGCCGGTCTCCATTGGTTTACTATTCCAGATTGCAGTAGTACTCCACCTTCCCTTATGACCTGGCTTTGTCCTTCTTTGAGAGGACCGGCTAAGTCAACGTGTAAGCCTTTATTCCGCAGCAGCATGTGTCCAATCATGTGTTATGTATGACTATTTTATGCAAAGCAAAGTATATTTTTTGTAAATGGAGATTTGTTACATGCTGTTTTTGCTGCCTTGCTGGTCAGCTATTTATTTTGTTCTTCAGCACCCTCTGGTGGTGTGTCTGTAGCAAAACATCTGATGTAATATCACTTCTTTGAAATGGCCCCTTCTCCTTCTTGGGTAACTTAGGACTGTAATTACGATGGCTGATCAACACGCTTGGTCTGCGTTATTAGTGGATGTTCCACGCTGTGATTGGTCTTCTCAGTGTGCGACCCGCTGCAGTCTACCTTCCCCGGTAGACTGGAGAAACTGAATTGCCTTTTTTAGGACAAATAAAGTTGTCTGATTCTGATTCTGGTCTTATTATGCTTAGGCTTGAAGGAAATTCCGTTATACCGAGTCAGCTTGGTCCCTGAACAGAAATTTCTCAAACACAAAGTCCCTGAACTGATAATGTCACACTTCGGAGTTTCTCGCTTTGGGCCCCGGTAATCCCTAGTCATAGCTATTTTCTATGTCAAATTACTGCACATAATAATACCATCAGCCTCTGAGTTAATCCAGAGAAGTGGGTTGTACAGATGCTACTGGTCCGAAGGAGTAAGGTGTAGACCAGTTCTGAGTCCGATGCTCAACATAGCTCTCAATTCATAAATTGGAGTCAAGTCAATATTTATGCAAACGCAATGGTAACTGCGATTGAGTGTAACTAAATTTTATATCCTAAATTTGATATGGAGTCAGATGAATTGCAGCCGCAACGATATGAGGACTGAAGCATCCGCAAAGAACGTTCCTGGCCACTTAAAAGCAGAATGTGAAAAACGTCATCATGTTTCGCCTGGGGCAGTGGTCTAGTGCTGAAACTGTAGCCAGGCCCCATTATTATAATGGATACCGTTAAGACTTTCTTTCCCCTGGCTGTTAAGGCAAACACGCTGAGACCTTCCGCCTCAGCTAGGACCCTCCTTGGCCTATTTGCATGGTGTTTACAATATCAACCAGTACCTTAACTATATTGAATTTAATTTAACCCTCAACCACCACAAAAAAGGGGGGCTTGCTCAATCAGAAGGGGCGGAAGTGGTGGCAATGCTAATTGTATAGAAAAAATTAAAAGTAAAAAAGAGATTGTGGAAATTTTTTGTTTGTAAGAAGTCAACTTCTGCCCTGAACACACAAGCCTGTCAAGATTATTATTATGTAGGTTACAAATATCTAGTCTGTCTGGCTTCAATTTATAATCATTGTTTCACTATTCACCAATTTCAGTTGATGAAATTCCACATTGACTTGATGAACTGAATGAAATGGGACTTTCTCATTCTAAATTATAAATGACTATTCACCCACATAGCAGACAGGTCTGGCCCAGATCTGGCGTCAGGCCAGCACAGCCGGGCAACTGCTGGAATGGCGAGTGGTAAGTTTACCGGATGTGGGTCACGTCTGGGACTAATGGCAGTTATATGATGGCCTGCCACATGTGGACTGATTGTGTCCACACTGGCCCTGTGCCAGCTCTGGCAAACAAGATTTGGGCCACAAAAGGGTTTTCATTCTTGCTGCATATGGGCCAGAAAGTGGATTATGTGGGCCAGAGCTGGGCCAGACCAATTGTGCGATGAGGGTAAAATGGTCTTAAGTTTTAGCTGAATCAAACGGTTACTCATGGAAAGATCCTAATTCTTACTGATAAATGTTTGTTCTTGCCTGCTCCTTGCAATATTTTGAAGTTGTTAAGAGTACATTGTGAGCTGAATGCATATTTTCAGGGTCAGCTTTTCTGTGCCTGCATTTATTTCATTTTGTACAATATGATTTGTGTTCCCTCTGGTAAAGTTGATTGACAGCAGCAGGAAGCAAAATCAAACATTTAAGGTTAAGTAAACACTTAAAGGCTTAGACTGACTGGATTCCACTGCCTGGCTGGACCACAGCACATCAATTTGCCCACTAACTATCGAATAACTCACAGTTCAGTCAGGTAAACTCATGTATTAAGATTGAACAAATTTATTGACATGTAGATCTAATGACATTTGAGCTTGGCGGAAAGTTCTACTCTGGAGGTGCTCTCTACCATGCATAGCAAAAACATAGTAAACAACAACAAAATTAGGTAGGGAGCAGAACTAAAGAAGCCCCCCTCTGTCAGACAGAGCGGAACCAAACAAGTGGAGGCTGGGGTGAAGGTGGCAAGCAAAACACATTTCTCACCTTGCACGTGAGGCATCAGAATTGAGCAGCAAAGGTGGTAATGCTGATTGTGCTTAAATAGATCAACGTAATAGGTACTTTGCAGTTGGAGTATTCTCGCTGACGCAGACAACCGCATAGGTAATGTAGAATGCCCCGAGTCTCCAGCCTAAACTGGTTCTACTTATTTCTTTTTTTTTTTTTTTGCAGGGCACACACAGTCTTCTTCCTTCGAAAACAAAACAATGCTGACTAAATATAGGTATGTTTTCTGTCTACGGTTTTCACAGCAGTAGAGCTTTAAGCCACATAAGTCTTAGAGCTTAATAACTGCTATATTGAAGAAAAGCTATGCTTTGTTAGGAGAGGTTAGCCTTGACAGGTATTGTTCCTAAAGAGGAACTACCTTTGACAGCTAGAGTTCCAGGTCATTACCTTGCCTCAAAAGGAGAGTTACTTTCCATGCTAAATTGGCTAAAGGAGAACTCCTCTGTGTTTGCCGTCTTTACAACATTAGGAATCATGTGCGCTCCTAGCAGAAACGCTTTTGACTGGGCTGCCTCTGGATAAACTACAAGTTGGGTACTGGTATATCTGTACAAGCTGCCTGTTTTCTGAAATAAAGATTGCTAATAGAGCAATGGCCCGGCATTATACAAACCATTACATTGTCTCTACAAAGGTACATAGGTGAGATTTATTCCATGCAAAGCAATGGCGGCTGTTGAGCTGAATATTGCTGAATCTCTTGTAAATAATGACCTGTATTTAATCATTCATTATATATTAAAACTACAAAGAACTCAACATAATCAGGTGATGCTAGTTTTCCTTGTTAATGGACCAGGAGAAAATGCATCATTTTGACATGTATTTGCAATTAAACCAACAATACCCATTTGTAGACATTTTTACTAATTTTCATTTTCTTTGTTGCAATCAAATAACTATGAAGCTATCATAAGGTAGCGCAGGATGTGCTAAAACTAAACAGAAAATAACATTGCAGTTTATCTTTTTTGTTAAGTAAATAAAAAATTTTCTATTTAATTGTTGCAACATCGCTTTAAGAAGGAACCTGTGTGTGAAAATGACAATGGCTTAATCTTAATAATTCGAAACTTAACATTTACGTTAATCAGGGGGGGAAAAAAATGATCAAACACAGTTCAAGACTTATTAGTTCTCATCTTTCCTTGAGGAAAAAATAGCCCACCTATTATGGTTTTCGTAGTTCATGCAATGTAAGTTTAAATAAATAATTGAAAAAAGTGAAGATAAATCTATATTTTCTTTTTTTTTATAGCCCGCCACCCCCCCTTTGGGGTACAACTTTGTTTTCATTTTCAAATGAGAAAATACAAATTAAACAGCAGAATAAGGTTTGTAAAGAAAAAGGACAAAATATATAGATATATAGCACATTAAGAGAAATAAAGGAAATAAAAGAAAGAAAAAAAAATAAATAAAATTATAATAATTTCAACTGAAGAGATAACTCAACTTGAATACCAGTAAATAAATGCAAAATTCAATGCAAATTAAATATTTAACATTGGTGAATGAAGTATGTAACAAATAGGAAACATGGGGGGTAAGGGCGTGTATCAATGGCAGATGTGTAGTTATTTATTTTGTGAGGCGCAGGCTTTTTCACATACATAAATGGACACATAAACAGACAGACAGACAGATAAAATGACAGACAAAAGTTGATAACTAAGTGTAAATGTGTGTGTGTGTGTGTGTGTGTGTCTGCGCGTGTGAGTGTATGTGTACTTGTACACAGGTATATCTTCGTAATAGTCGTAATATATTTATTTATATTATAGTTGATAGGTATAATAATTATAATCAAAAACATTTATTGTGATAGAAATTGTTACGGTAGCAACACTTATTTTTTAGTGGAGCTAATGACGATGGCGCAGAAACGACAAATCAATATTTTCAAGAGATGTTTTGTGCTTTACCAATTTTTAGTTCACCTGCCCCCCAATGGTACGAAGAAACAATGTCTTAAAGGAAACCTCCACTGTTTTCACAAATACTGACTGACATGTTCCAATTGAGAAGATCTTAAATACGAAATAATACCCTACTGAGTGAAATCATTTTTATCATCTTCGAAAGAAGGGCTGTGCAGCTGGTGTTATGTCACAACTAGTTTCTAAGCTAAGTGGTTCCATTGAGCATGCACACACTGTAGTTACCTAGCAGCATCAGTTGTGGTATGCCTTCGTCAGAAGATTTGGCACATATAAACCTGACTGGCAATGTTCAAGTCGTACTTCTTATCTCCTGCAAAATATGTGATTGTATAAGAGAGCACTACATCACAAACACCCACGAAAAGAGAAATAAAGAGTATATAATTATTGCAAGATCACATCAAGTGGTGCTAGAGTAGAGGTATAATTAAAGCTTTCATTACATGTGGTCTGCACTGCGCGTCACTCATGCTGGTGTGCTTGCCCAGGTACGTATTGATTAAGGACGTTGGCATCCAGGAAACATATTTGGGTTGATCTAAAACAACTGGTTACCTTGGGCTCATCTAAAAGGAGAGCTCTTAGAACGTGACTCATCAATCTCATTTATGTTCTCACAGTTGTCACGACCCAGGATGTGGTCGAAGGATGTGGAAAATGTGGAAACCACAAATGTGGAAACCACACATAACTCTTCTAAATTAACAATAATTTTATTTACCAAAAGTAAAGGAAGTATGTAATCAGTTTATCAGTAATGTGAGTAGTTTGTGGACCTGTAAAGACGTAAGAAAACAAAATCAAACAAACCAAGTGGCCCAGATGAGAGAAAAAGAGACTGACTACTAAGGCACCCATATATATATATATATATATATATATATATATATATATATATATATATATATATATATATATATATATACACATGGGTTAGTAAATAGGTTGTGGGTTTGAATCTGGCCTGGCTTTCTGTGCAGAGTTTGCATGTTCTCCCCGTGTTAGCGGGGGTTTCCTCCAGGTATCCCACTTTCCCCCACCCAAAAAACATGCATTAGAGGAACACTCTTTCCAGTACCCCTGATCAAGGAACTGCAGTTGGTCCCCGGCTGCTGCTCTTAACAATAGGATGGGTCAAATGCAGAGGACAAATTACCCCACGGGGTTCAATAAAGTGTATCTCATCTTGTTGTCTTAAATTATGGTGTGGGTCATCTCCAGTACATGCTGACAAAACTTGTAAAAAGAATAGTGATTTTGAACATCATTGCGCCTAAAAGAAGCGCATGGAATGAAAAAAGAAGAACAAAGCTTTGTGTTTCTTGGTAAAATAATGAAGTTTGCGGCCAACTAAACAAGAAGAGTCCATCATAGTCATGTTGACACTAAACTCATGCTTCTGAAGAGGCCAACTTGCTTAGGTATGTTGAGAACAAGAGAATGATGATGATGCTAGTCAAAACTGCCTTATGAGATGATTTTTCCTTCAGCTTGGACCCCTCATTTACTACTTGCAGCTATTATTATTATTATTATTATTATCTCAGCCAAGGAGGTTATGTTTTCACTCCTGTTTGTTACTTGCTATACGATTTTGGTAAGTATATCAGTCGGTTGCATTAGACGTCTGTTTGTCTGACACGTTGTTAGTTACACACTCTTTTGCCATTTATTTTGCACCAATCTTAACAATGCTTGGAGACATGTTAGCATAGGTAACTCGCCACAGATCTATGCTTTTTAAGTTCAAGGTCAAAGTCACACAAAAGTCGAAAACACATTTTGATCCAAAACTTTGTTTCTAATTCAGGTATTGACTTGACTTGAAACTAATGCCATTCTTTTCGTCAATGCAGTGCGGTTCTAGCAGTTAGGAATTGTGATGACATCACTCTGACATAATTATGCAAAAATGACGTCAATTTTTTACAAATAAATTTTTTTGATTTTGTTCTTCAGGCAATATGATACATCTTTTCACCTTTTTAAATTTAGATTTCCGCAAGTCGTCTATCTAAGAACAAATATCCATTTGTTTGCACTGTGGGAATTTTAAATTGTATTCCTGAAAGAAAGGAGACTGAGACAAGATGAGTAAATAGGATCCTTTACTGCTTGCAAGTAGGGTCTTCGTTACAGGCAAGGACAGAGACAAAGGAATCTTTGGAAATGGAAAAACATGAAAACAACGTCATGATGTACGCCCTCTGTGTCAGCTGTGTGTGTCGGCATCCCAGGAAAGTCTGGCTTCAGTAATCCTAAAATGTATCTCCTCCCACAGAAATTTACGTTTCCTTGGGTCTTATCTAGAACACTCCAGGCTTCAGAAGGAACGCACTGTTTCAGTAAACACACTTCATGACACTTCTACATAGGAGCAAGCTAGATTATAAAAGTTGCAATCACGCATGGCCTAGGTCACCTAGGCCACTTGAGAGCAAGTAAGGATAAACACTTCATGACTGAATAAACAAGTAAATCAATACTAAATCAACAGCAAGCAAGGATAACCAATTAATAACCCATTAAGCAATAATAAGGAATTCATGAATTCCACCAACAGTCTGTCTGACTGTCTGTCTTTGAAGAAGGTTACTCAGAAAGTTATGAATGGTTTGGAAAGGTGATAAAAGGACAGGTGGTAATCCAAGGAAGAGTTGGTTTAAATTTGGAAGTGATCTAGAACATATTCAACGACCCAAAGAACAGATGGCATGGTGGGGATATGTGCTCTACTGAGTGCCCTCGAGTTGTTGTTGTTGTTATTATTATCATTATTTATCATTATTATTATTATTCTTATTATTATCATCAACTACAGTGGCACACATAAAACTTACAGCATTGGATGTGTAAACCCCAAGAGGTCATTAAGGAAATTGAAGCTGAGCCTTATTTTGTGAAGAGATTCCCCAAGGATTACTAATGGGACAATTGACCTATAAAGTATTCAATTTGCTCCCGTACATTTCTGTAAATGTCTTTGTGCTCCACGTGAAATTAAAACTTGTGCAAATGTTAAATGTCAACTACCATACCTCAAAGGGAGAGCAACCACAAGAGGGCAGGAGCAATTAAAAAGTTGCATGCATTACATCCAATAAGTCTGCTTTTCTGGATTGCTTCATGTCCCCTGGTAATGTTCAATGAGCAATTCAGTAATATTTCTGTGTATGGGACCTCATTTTTGTGTTACGGAATCCTTGATTCTGCTTCCGTCTTGACTCAAAGTAGATGTAGGCCGATCAAACTGCTCGGCATTTCTCGATGTTAGATTAAGATTTTCTGTTACTTCTTTTATTGCTTTTTTGCTGGTGGAGACAGATCCAAAGGAAGAGGCCTTTTACAACTCAGGAGGAAATACAGCCAACTGCCAGGATTAATGTGGTGCTTTAAAATCACAGTTGATAACGGCAGGCACACCGGAGCATCGTAAAAATCACTCAATAAAACGATGGTCCCAAAAGAAGCGGTCAGCGTGACTCATTGAATCCTCGTAAATACCATGCAGTGCAGAACATCTCAGGAACTATGCCCTAAGAGAATGCCTTACATCTGACCTTAGAGAGATAGCGCACAGGCGCAAATTGCCTCTGTTGCCCTCACCTAATTAATAATTGAAAACAAGAGAACAGAGAAAGACTGCGCATAATCTTCCTTTGGTGTGACAGCCATGTAAGTCAGATCAAGATCGTGCCTCTGTAATATAATTTAAAGCTTGTTGTTTCAGTCTCTTGAATTATGTATTCAATTTTTTACTATTTCTTGAAGACTTTTACCTCATGAATCTCGCTTGTCTGGAGATCAATGGCAAAGACTGAAAAAAATAAAGAAAAAAAACAAGAAAAAGAATGAAAAACTACCGTAAGCAGGTGCAACTAAGTGCACCTGCATAATATGGACATCCTTAAGATATAGTAACTGTTGAATTATTAATGCAATACAAAATCCAGAAAGTGGATTTCAACTCTTGTACCTTGGTGGACAAAAGAAGAAAAAGTGGCAATCAGGTGCGCCAATGAGCAGAAGCTGCATTTCTCCCTGAAGAATACTGGTGGAAAATACAGGTTTCATAATGGGCTTTGGCTGCTGTATCTCTGCAGTTCTGGAACATTCTAGCTAGTTAGTGCAGAGCTCTCTTGCACACAGTCACATAAATGCACATCTTACTTTACTTTTTGTCGCTGAGCAATTGACTAAGGGCTTACATTTAGTGATGTTTTTCACTTTGAAATTATTTAATGGCAGTGTTTACACTCAATAACAAGAGGGCACACACACACGTAAGCACAATGTGTGGCAAACATGGCACTTGCAGTGACAGACATGCATGTGTACATGTGCTGTACGCCCACACAAACACACAGGCTAACATACTCATTGAAGCAAAACTCATGCAGAGAGGCCTGCCATTGGCAGCAGAGGCTCCATCTTTAAAAGTAATTGACAGCTGCTGCTTCCAAGGATATTTTTGGGTGAAGGTAAATGTGCTAATACTGCATACCATGCAGGGAAGAGACTTTTTGGTCTTAATGGGCCACTGAGTTCACATGACTGACCCCTCAATCAGAACTCATCTGATACATGACGCTTAACTGATTTGCAAAACTTGTCCAAATTTACAATCAAAAAGACAAAGCAAAAGGAAAAATATAGAGAAATATGAATATCATGGGAGAGGCATTGAGATTTGCCTGGAGAGTAACAAACACAGTCTGTCTCAACTGGCCTGAAAGGATATTTTGTAAAATCACTCAGGACGGCAGGTAAATGGAAATAATTGCCAATTTGCCCGAGAGGCTCCAGGCATTAGTTAAAGCAGGAAACGGAACGATGTTGTCAATCTGAGTGGGACAGAAAGTGCCGGTATTGTGAGCGCCGGCTGGGACTGGCCTTTTGTTTTCAGGGCGAAACTACGCCGAATGCCCATATAATGACTTACGCTTGCTGATTTAATCGCTCATTTCAGAAAAGGCATCAAACCAGGTTCGGAGGATGTGGATAAACAGCAACCTTAGGGATCCTGAGCATCTGGGGACACAGAGCAGCCCTACAGCAGTATGCTGAATTGCTCCAGGTGAAATTCTACCCTGACTCTGCTATAGGGCTGAGACATTTGTAGTCAGACAGAGAACACAGGCCTTTAATGAAAAGCTGCTGATATATACACATACTGGGATTAATCACATTGAAAACTGATATCACATATTTTTACTTCAGCCATTTTTCTTCCTTACTTTCCTTAACTGCTTTATTACCACAGCATAATAAGGCAACAGATTTTGTTGGATTTTTACAACATTTAAATTTTACTTTCATCTTGAGAAAGTTATAGGCCTATTGACTTTGAGTAGAAAAATAACTTCTCAATTTGCTGGAAATTACAAAGGACGTACATCTTGAACAACCGTTCGACGTCCGTGGTCTGTACATTAAATAATATGATGAAGGTCAAATACCCTTGATTGTTTCAACATATGAATTGGAGTAATGCCGATGAAAGAATATATTCTAAAGTTTATGGTATATTGGATGAACATGTTCAGGATTTAAAACATCTGTCTTTCACAGTGTCCCTGGAATGTCCGATTAAATAATTTCCCAAGAGGTCTATTAATAAATAAAAATTATGAACAAATTAAATTAAAGATTCATCTCACAGCTGAAAATCCATTTTAAGTGATTCTAGCTGTGATAAATATAGATTTAAAAGGTCTGTTATGATGTGATGTCAGATATATTGAACATGAACGTGGCTGTATGAGTCATTCAATAAGTTACCCATTTGGTACCTGGAGATTTACATTTTGTTGAAACACTGAACATCAATCATCATAACCACATTAAGAGGCACACGTTGCACACCACATGGCAGTCATCAACAAATAAAATGTTATTATTTCATTATTTCCTCTATGTGCGTGCTTCTTTGTGCTTTAAAAATTACTAGTTTTAAGTCCAAAAGTATTGTGGAACAAAAAAAGCAATATGTTAAGGTAGTATTTAAAAAATAATCTATAGTGCTTACTACATTTAAAATAGTAATATTAGAAAGGGGCTTTTTAGCAAGGCTTTCATTAGTGAAATGAAAGCCCATGTAAAAGAAAATGTTTACTGAAAGGGCTGCACTATACGAACAGCTGTCATGTTGTTCATCATAACACAGTACTTGCCTCGCTTCTGTATTTCTGTCATATGGTCATGGTGTACAGTCGGTGCTAAGGCTGTTTCCACTGGCTGAACAGAATGACAATCCCTGTCATTGTTTTTAAATCTGTAAAGCCCTTTCCCACTTTGCCCTTCACACTGTTTGCCTGGTAAGCAGGTTTAACAGGGGCTGACCCCTCAGATCAAGCATGGCTAGAATAACTGATTCGCCAGGACAAAAGACAGCCGGGCAGGGAGCCTCAAGCATGTGTCAAACAATAGTGATCTGCCGCGGTGTAGATAGCCAGTGACCCTGAGCACTCGGGCATCAATAGGATGCTGTACCTCAATTGATATTCTCCAGGTCCTCGCATATGAATTGCCGGTACCAGGAAATTTGAAAAGAACAACAAGACCCAGCAGTCTCATTTTATTCCTTTTACTGGGGTTGTCACCCTTTTCTACGTATAAAACAAGGAACACATTTTATACATCAATGAAATACCCAAAGGCAGCTACGAGAACCATTTGTGTGCGCTGAAAAAATTGAAGAACGTGCTCTGCTATCCAAAACTCAACTTGCTCAGCAGTGGTTGGCAGGCGACTATAATCCGTTCTTGTAACAACTTCTCCTCGACACACATGACAAATCTAGAGATGCAGCTCGCTTCAAGCCAGATCCTCATCCTCAAAGCTTAATAACGCGCCGTGTGGAGAATGATGTAACGTAAAGACACATCAAGTTATGCAGCAGCTTAAAAGGAGGCCCTCAAAGCAGCTGATTACCGTATATCATCCAGAATACAACATGTACCACCCAATTCTCGGGTGAGATTCCAAATCCTGTTTGAATATGATAACAGAGCCGAGAATAGGTTTATAGACTCCCAGCACAGTTGCGCTCACAAAAGCTACAAAGCGATAGTGAAATTTCAATGCCGGCTCAAGGCGGCGACTCTCTTCTTATTAGAAAGACAGAAAGCAAATTCTGAGAAGGGCTGACGAAGTGAGCTGGCATGGGTAACAGAAAAACAATAGGAATCGCAAAAGACTGAACATGTCCTAGGGCAGTAAACCTTTGCACTTGCTTATGAAAATAATGATTTTGTGCGTGACTTAGCGCAGAGACCTTCGTGTGGGGTCACTGGTCTCACAGAACCGTCCAATTAAGAATTCCGTTTCATCTGAAGAATATGCTCCTGTCATGTTCTTAAGAACTGATGGGGTTGATAACGCAAAGCAGATTATTAGAGGGACATGACATTGCACACTCGCCTACATACAGGTCACGGGGCTCGTACAACCATCCAATTAAGTAAAGTTTTTCATCTGTCCATTACTTTATTGAATGGGTTTGAGGAAGTGATAGGCTGACTCAAAAAAATACCTAAAAGAGCAGCTTTTTACCTGGAAATTTCAATATTGATATGTTCAATGAAATGGATTGGGTTAAACAATGCAATGGAAATAATTTTTAAAGTCTGCCATTCTACTCCACACGAAAAATATGTGGACTCCCAATCAAAGATCATATTTTATAAATTGTGGGCATTAATATGGTGTCTTTTCCCCCTTTGCCTCTATCAAAGCTTCCACTTTTCTCAAACTGCTTTCCACAAGATGCTAGAACATTGCTGTGGGGATTTGCTTTAATTTTAAGATAGAAAAGCATTTGAAATGTTAGGCACTGATGGTGGAGGTTTTGGCCTGGTTCAGAATCAGCTTTCCATATGTACCTAATAGCGCCTCAGGGATGAAGGGCAGGGCTGCAATCTGACCATTGTATTCTTCCATACCAACCTTGAAAAACTATGCAGGAACCTTGCTCCTTGCATCAGGGCACTGTCATAATAAAACAACTAAGGGTCTTCCCCAGACTGGATGCCTGGGATCATCTGGAATGTCACTGCAGTGTTTGCCAGTTTCTAAAGATTTTCTTTCAGTGGAACAGTGTCCCAAACCAAGAAAAATGACTTCAGACTACAGATTGTCCGCATACTTTTGGCAATGCCGCCTAAAAATACACCACATTTGAAGTGATAAACTGAGCTGTCTATTATTTCCAAGTTCTTGCTTATTGAGTCACTGAGTGCACTGACTTACCTTAAGTGTTCTCACTACATGCCGCAGGAACTGTAATGATCTCAGTGCTCTCACTAGATTAGAACTACTCTCTCTATTTTCATTGATCAAATTAAGGTTCATCACTGTGATGGTTCACAACTAAATAGTATCTGTTGGTCTTCATTTAAGAAAGTTTTACAGGTAGAGCACATTTTTCTCAGTTAATGGCCCTTTATTACCATTCAGTACTGGAATGAGAATGAAGAAATCTTGAAGTATGCATGCACACTGCATAGCTCCTTTCCTATCCATAATGATAGTTTTCTAGGAATCAAGTTACCACCTGACGCCAAGAGCCCCATGGAATTGTCTTGCACTTCTGCTCATTTATTTATTTATTTCATTTTTACTGGCCACAAGATGGCAACATTGAATCATATTTTGCTGGCCTTTTTCTGTAAAAAAAAAAAAAAAAAAAAGTTTTCATCATTATTTTTTTTTTATCTTCAAGTACAAGGAGAAGTACTGCTGCATTCTCGCCATGTTTTTCTCCCTCACATCTAATTGAGGAAATCAAGCTTCAACAACAGCCCACGAAAGAAAACTGTTCAGGTGGACGACAATGTACTTTGAGTGAAGCAGATGTGATAATTCACAGTCTCAAGGAAAAAAAAAGGAAGAATGTTAAGACGCTAAATATAGACATATTTACAGTTTGCTGGATTTCTGTTCTCTTCATTGCTCTCTGAGTCACTCTTGATTTGTGTCTGAGTCCTTTCCTCTTGTGAAATTGTTTTTCTCCTAGTAGACTGCAACATACTTCAAGGGCATAAACTCCAATCAGAGCAATATACAAGTGAATGTTAATAAATGCTAACAGCTTGCTCAGAACCATTTGAATGAATATGACATGCTTAATTCATGATGAATCAAGCTTGATATATTACATGGATGGACTTGACGGGATTGCAGTCTTTAAGCATAATAAATCTTAAGAGCAGTACCTGCGATTAAATAAAGTAGTGCCCTCAGAAACGTTTTTGATACAACGCCTAAAGATTCAGTGAAATACCATTGTTCAGCCTCTTATTCATAGTCTGAAGAGTGGATGTTACACAGCTTTGTAACAAAACAGTAATTGGATCTCTAATCATATTGTGTTTGCTCTGATTGATTTACTTGTCTCAGGACTTCATTCTTTAAAATTCTGTTTTTCCATCATATAACAGTGTGTTTATTACTTCAGAGGGAATGTGTCTCCTTGTTATTCAATTATTTACATTTAAAATGGCAGGGGTGTGCGTCTCATTTTCATTCTGCAGACTTTGCTTTGAGTTTATTCTATATTTCCCTGACAATGTTTGTACTTAACTGCTGGCAGCCCTTCCAAAAAAGCATGCAGCATGCTCACTGTTGTTAAGTGCTGCCCATGACAAAAAAAAAAAAAAACATATATATATATATATGAATAAAAGGAAAAGAAAAAACATGATTGGGACCATTATTCTCCTCCCCATGTTTGCATTTATAAACATATCGAAACGCAGATACTGAAGAATGTGGGTCTGAGAAAACTCATTGTTGTGTGTGAAAGAAGCTCAGACTCCCTGTGACTGCATTTCTGGATTGCCTATGCGCTTCTTTGACCCAAAGAACCTCTTCCATTCTGAAGTAAACAGTTTGTCGATCTATCAAGCTCCCTTAGGTACATTTCTCCTCTCAATTTTATTCTCAGGATTCTGTTAGTGAGAAAAAAAATCTGACAGGCTGTCTGTAACCTTGACCACTGAGTGTCGTTCCTATATTGAACTCTTGTTTCTGTCTTTCAGCCGTGCACCACTGTGCAGTCAACAATCTCTTTTTTCAGAGTGAGTCTTCTGGTTAATTCAATACAGCTCTCTATCTGTTGCTAGAAAGCCATCATCCATTTACATGGAGAGTGAGGAAGTCAATAGTGTAATACTTGCCCTTGATTAAAAATAAGAATAAGATAAATCCACAGCAGCAGCCAAATTTCTCACTAACATTCACTGAACAAAATATGAATGAAAAGCAGAAAAAAGTTGCACAAGTACACATATTGCAGCTGTAAAACAGCACATAGTATATTGCATTTAAGTGATTGTGAAAAGGTTACTATAAAGTGGCAACAGTTTTTAAAGTTTTAATCGCCCCAACCTTCTTCTCTTTCTCAGGCTAGAAGACTGACTGCCAGATTCCATCAATCTGCATGTCTTTCACCGTTTAGCCAAGGCTCCACTGTAAGTCTCCTATCATCTGTCTAGGGCTGTGATTGAATGCTATTTTCTGCTTAGGAAAGTTCCTAACTCCCAGAAATTGACTCCGAATTATTTATGTAGCAGCCATGATAAGTGTGTTCAAACTCTCTAAATGTGAAGAGAAGGTGCTTCAAAGCTTCCTAACTTATCACCGTTAGCATAGGGTACACTGAAACATTCTTTTCAACAAGAAAGGAAATAATGCTATCCCACAATTCCATGTGGTAGCAATATTTAAAGCGACTACCATCCAATCACGAGAGCAAATGAACTTAACAGGCGAGAGACACTCGATCACGTAGCCTAGTGTATCAGCATTTGGATTCTCTTAATAGCGCAGTTCTCTTCCTAAGCTATTATGAATTTTCACCGTTCCTTTACCTCATTTTTCATTGAGGTTAAAGAACAGTGATTAGAAAGTAGACAAAATTATATAATTTTTTGAAAATTCAAACACAGTCTTGGTCAGTTCAGAGGAATCAGGTTGAGAAGCTCCATGAGTTCCCCTCTCGCTTGTCAACCATATTCTCTTCAATAAAATAACATCTTTTTGATGGTGTGGTCCTTACTAGTCAAACGAACTGTGGCGATCGGTCATGACTATGAAACATAAAACAATAAGCACTTGTCACTGAAAATATGACCACTTGAGCAATTTTTAGCCTTAGAAATTGAGATAAGTGTACAATGAATGACTCAAATGAAAGAATTAAACAAAAAAAGCGCAATAAGCTTACTAAGATAATAAGCACCTGATTCATTCTTATAAAGTTTTGTTATTTTGCATCACCTTAGATCAAGGGTAACCACACTAGACCCGAAACGCCCCACAGCGTGCAGGTTTTTGGTGTTAGCCTGGACTTAATTGATCAAATAAAGCAGTTGTCTCCACAGTTAACTCGCCTCATCAGGTTTCTTGGGCCTAAAGTGGGTGGTGAGGACAAAAACCAGCACAATATGGGGCCCTGCAGGACAGGGGTTGGTGATCCCTGCCATAGATTATATATCTGTAAATGCCCAGGGGAAGAAAAATATAAATACTGTACAATACCCCACAAATTATTGGTGCCATTAAATTTCAGTAGGAAAAAAAAATTATCAGCGTCAGTTAATGTTTTGATAACAACACCATGATGTTAGATTTACGAATCCATGTTTGTTTTGTTTTCCCCACTGACCCAAAGTTGGTTGAGATATTTTTGCGACATCATGAAAATTGGTCGGGACATGGGGCCTGACTGCCCTTACCCAAATCTAAGCCTATGGCCAGAAGTTTCTTAAACTGTTTATCTTCCATCTGAGGCTATATGTAAGGTCACACTCACCGGTCTATTAAGACCCGGATTGCATTCCTCAGCTGCCCTATCATCACATGCACCTGTTACTCATTTCCACTGTGTGTTGGTATAGTGCTATTTAAGACCGAGCCTTGCACTTAGTCTTTGCGAAGTCTCCTAAACCATGTATGTGTTATATTGCTAGTCTTGTATAGACTTTTCCTCCACGTATCGCGTGGATATGCTAATTCTCTAACTTAGTGCTGTTTATTGTTGATATCAGCATTTTAACGTTAAAATTAAGGAACCTCGTTTCCTCTATCCTTTTTCTATTTTAGTAAAATATTGTTACTGTAACTAAAGCCCTGTGTTTTGTATTACTAATAGCATTTTTAAGAAACCTTGTTAGCTCCAACCGCCGAGCGGCGCGGGGACTATGGTATCAGGCTCCTCCCATGCGTGCGTGTGTGCATGTGTCCGTCAACAAAAGCATCAACATTTTGCTTTGTCTCATCAAGTATTTCAGTTACAGGCTCCTAATTTTCATTGGACAAGCATCTCATAAAGACCTACAAATGACGTGTCTAAAGGTGACCTTGGCCTATTTTATCAAGGTCACTGGCCTAAAAATATCACCAAAAACTTCGACATTTTGCTTTAGCTCATCAACGATTTCAGTTCCAGGCTCCTAATTTTTACTGGACAAGCATCTCATAAAGACCTACAAATGACGTGCCTAAAGGTGACCCCAGCCTATTTTTTCAAGGTCACTGGGCAAAAATTATCACCAAAAAATTCTAAACACTATTCTGTGAAGAACATTATTGTTTTGATATTTGGTTCTGATATTTAACTCTTACCATAAACTATTTCAGTTTATTTATAGAAGGTAACCACTTAAAATTACACAAAAAAACAGTGTACTGTAACACAAGTGTGTCCAAAGCTTTGATTGGTACTGTACACTGTGATACAGATGTCCCCTATAAGATGTATTTAATCTTTGTCACTTCCTTTTCTTTTTAATGTATTTTGTCTTTTTACTATGCTTTGGCAACACATATATTGATTTGTTATACGAATGAAGCAAATGGAAATCGAAATTAATATTAAAAATCAAATTGTTTGTGCTGGCCAGGGTGATTTTAGTATCTCACAAAACTGTTGTTTTCCTGGGATTTTCACTCACAACACTTTTGAGAGTTTACAGAGAATGGCGTGAAAGACAGCAGTATCCAGTGATCAGCAGTACTGTGGGTAAAACTCCTTGTTCACAAGAGAGGACAAAGGAGAATCATCAGACTGGTTTAAGCTGTTGACAATCATTGAAATCATAGCCTTTTTTCCACCCAATAATTGCCTTTTGTTGCTTTACTGGAGAGAATTTACTCGAAAAAAATATTGCATGGAGTCTTAGAATCTTAGAATATACTATAAAAAAAGTAAAATCTGACTTTTTGTTGCTACAATATGCTAATTTTTTCCCCCATAAAACCATTAATTTCAACAGCCATGAAAGGAAGCATATCAGATGTGCTGTTGCATGACTTCAGGTAGGTAAAACTTTCATCTAGTTCACTAATTTGTTGATAAGTCTGTTTCATACCAAGTTAATTATAGTATTAATGCAGCGACGGAATTTGGATTCACTGCACAAAGTGCTCATTACCATTTTGGACCATGTTGTGTTTCCTTGTGATTAATTAGCATTTAATTACCCTTTTCTAATATTGCAGTCTCTCTCAGGGGCAATCAAAGGTAAGTCTTGCAGTGTATTACCCCAGTGCAGGTCACTTTGTGATATGTGCTGATTCTTCAAAACTATGATATTGTTCTGGATCGCAGCATGTCTGTCATGGACAAATCAAGCTAGAGTTGGTGGGCACACATCCAAGAGGCACCGTAAGGTACGCTGATATTCAGTGAAATGCAGACATTTTAGAGGGAAAAATCAATACATTAAGCACAAAAAACACTCGTCCAGCATAAGCAAACAAAATACATGGTCAATGTCATTTCAGGCCTGAAAATATGTAATACCATGCTACTGACACGAACATCAGCATGAACTGACAGCTTCCAGCAAACAGGTGTAACAGAACTGGAAAATACAGAGATTGAACATATTCATAAAATTAGTGTCCTACTATAATTGTTGCCTCAGGGAACAGTTTCTCCGGTAACTAGGGGGATAGTTACGTTTATTCATCTGCACAGCCAATTGGTTCCAGTATCTCTTCAACACTAAAAAGATTACTGGCCAAGTGAGATTTAAAACAGTTTTTAAACTTACTGATCAAGAAAAAAAAGACGGCAAAAATGTTTGCTGAAACTGAAAGTTATACTGCAGTATAAGGTGGCATTCAAAGTAGGCCAACATGGTATAAGTGATCCAAATCTGATTTTTTTTGGATTGCATCTAAAAAATATCAATTTTTTTTTCCCTGCCAGAGTGGACACAGAAATTTAATTTGCCAGCCTGGATTTAGGATATTTCCATGTGTGGCATTAGATTAGACATGCACTTTTCGTATCTGTGGCTATATACAGTATTCTCAGATAAAACACTCAAATTAGATATTTTTTGTGCATGCATTGTTCTTTTTTTATTGCATGTTACACTTGTGTAGGAGTTGATCCCTAATACCACACTTTATGTCATTGTTTTGCTAGCATCATGTGCGTATGCAAGACAAAGCAGGGCAGAGGTCCTTTCATACTGATGACAGATAGTCCCAAGCAAACATACCAAATCTGAACATAACATAGGAATTGAGCATTTTGTAATGTAGTGTAAAAACAGTGCTATACATTTAAAATGCAGTTCAAAAAAGTTTAATTTAACTAGCCGCATATCTATCTTATTGTGATGCTTTGAGTGCAACCATGTTAAAAAAAAAATATTGCTTGACACTAGTTTTCTTTTTTTTTTTCCTAAGAAAGACCACTATACCCTTGTTTATTCCGGAGGCCGAGCAGCTCTGTTTATATCCAACCTACTCCCAGAATGCAAGAAACACATTGTCAACAGAGGCAGTGCTATCCAGCACACGACTAAGCCCATAGTGGAATGACTGTTTCCTCATCTAAATGACCAAGCCCACTGAAAACCCCTAAGCCCAGCAAAACCTATCACCCAAAAACCACCAAACTGTTACAAAGAGAGAGCCCTTCACATTTGTCCCCAGAGAAAGAGAGAGCATTAAACAGGAAGATGTGCCCCCCTCCACATACATGTACTCTCTCACAGATGGACAAAAGTCATTGGCTGGGTGTATCCCTGAATATGCCTGATGATTTTGATGATAAATCGTTTGCTCAGTGACCAAAAAATCAAAACATAATGCACTTACAAAAATAAATATATTAGAGTTCTCATCACTGTAAATAAAATTGACAAATGCTGTTGTAAATGACAGCAGGGCATCACTAAAGCATTCTTCGCATTGGCAAAATTCATAGTTTGGCCTAGTGATGGCACTGGAAAGGGTATAGGGTCTAGAAAATCAACAGGGGATATACTCTTGGCTTCAGACATTTTCACTGCAAATTTTACCTGATTCTGTATGTTAAGTTTGACATAAATGAACAGTCAGCAACCGGAAGAGTCATAATGTTACCAGTATAACAGGATTGCACTTTAATTTTTAAAATGTTCACAGCAAAGTTGATCTGATCTCCATTCTTGCATTTAGAAATGTGTTTTCACCTAATGGTGGTGCTACCGTAAAAGTAACAGAGCCATAAAAATGTAAAAGGTTGCTTCTCTATGTAACAGGAATGCTGGGAGCAAATTTGATAGGATTCCCATTGAAAGATAGTGAAGTTATTGAATAAAAAAAAATAAAGTTTGGCTGAGCGATACTGCTACAGGCAAGGTTATAAAATCAACAGCATCACCTTGTATACCAGGAACAATAACAGAAGGCTTGACATGATTTGTATCAAAACTTCCAGAGTTTTTACATTTGGAAATGTTACATTTGGCCAAGTGGCGGAGCTCCAGGAAACATTATACAGTCACCACTATAACACAGTAACTTCATCCTCTATACACCAGTAAATTTAAAAGCACATTTGAGATAATTCTGATTAACTCTGTTCAAGTCATGGCAATGTTTAAAAATTAAAAGTTTGGCCTGGTGGTGGCACTACAGCAAAGGTCATAGTTTGACCAACATCAATAGCAGTGCTCCCCTATGCACCAGGAACAATCACAAGAAGCATATCATGACTCCCATCTCAACTGTTTGAATTAATGCACTTAAGTTTGAACTGGTGGCGGCACTATAGGACAGGTTACAGGGTTACACAAATCAATAGGTCCTGTCCTCAATGCATTAGGAATGAACACACAGAGTTTCATTTAATTTCCATGAAAAATGTTGCTGTTAACACGTTAACATTTAGGATCGGAGGCGGCAGCATCCAAGGTGAATCCATACCATCCCCAAAAACTGTTTTGAGAATATAATAACTAACATAGCATAAACCAGCTGATCAATTGTCATGAAAGCAAGTCAAAAAGGCATTGAGTCTGCAGGGTTGGACTTCCGGTTGAGGAAGCATGGAGTAGAGTCGTGTTAACCTCTAGCTCCCGCTAAATTTATCTTTAAACATAACCCACCTGTATTTTATCACCTGACAACTGCTAGCGACTCTTTTCTCCTTCTTTTTTACCGTTAATGGAACACATTTTTTGTTACTCTCGGACTAACAATGGCTCCAAAACAATCTAAATCGGGCGAAAAAGACGCCGACACTACAGCTATTAGCAAGGCTGATCTGTTAGCAATGCTATCGGACCACAGATTAGCTCTGCTCTCTGAGCTCAAAACATCATTTAAAGAGCTGAACGAAAAATTGGACGGACTCCATGAGACAGTAACTAGCCATAGCCACAGATTAACATGTCTGGAGTAAAATGCAGAGTCCCTACACCAGCGGCTGGAGAAGGTGGAAGCCTCCTGCGACCTGCTGCAGTCTGATAACCAGAAGCTAAAGGCTAAGTTAACTGACCTGGAGGGGAGGAACAGAAGGTGTAATGTTCGGCTTATCGGTTTGCCTGAAGGTGTCGAAGGTCCGCAACCCACTAAGTTCTTCGCCCAGCTGTTGAAGGAGGCTCTCGGTGAAGAAGTATTCCCCTCTGTCCCAGAGCTAGATCGGGCTCACCGCAGCCTGGCTCCCAAACCGGGCCGCAACGACAAGCCTCGGCCTGTCCTGCTTTGCTTTCACCTTTTTCAGAGCAAAGAACTGCTGATTAGGGAGGCCAGGAAGAGAGGTACACTCCGATACTTGGGGTACACATTCAGAGTTTACGAGGATTATTCACCAGAGGTGGTAAATCAGCGGAGAGTGTATGGGACCGTGATGTCGACTTTGTACAAACTGGGACTGAAGCCCGCTTTACTCTATCTGGCCAGGCTTCGCATCATACAGTCCGACGGTACCCGTATCTGGTTCGGATCAGTGACCGAGGCAGATACGTTCATTCAGTCGTTCAATGATTCCTCGTAACGATTTCACGAATGCTCAGTGTGTAAAGTGAAGGGTTGTTTAACTATTGAAACGTTTATTTATAGTTCAGGTAACAATATTTCTGTTTAAGTTATGAGTACTGTTGATGTTACCCTGCTTTAATTTTATAAGGCATTTGATATATGGTGGCTGAGATTTCTTTCTTCGCCCCTATGTCTATGTTTATAAATTACAGGCTGGTTAAAGCTGGGAAAATATAAGCAATACAGCAACTGTTTTACGCACTATAACTTTTTTGTGATTTCCAAAACTGTTAATATATATACATTTTTTATTCTTTTCTCTTTTTATTTTATTGATTTATTATCATTATTTTTTTAAAACCATATTTGTAGAAAATATTGGTAATTGACACAAGTACTAGGGGATGTCTATCCCCTCTTATTTTTGTACTTTGTGAGTATTGAGGTCTTGTAGGTTCATTTGTACAGTGGGGTTTATTCTTTATACCGTTATATACTTCTGCCTTTTTTCATTCAGCCTGCTTTATTTTATAAAGTGGGGAATCTTATGAGTTAATGTTAGGGCAGAAGAGAGGTTTATATTTAGATTAGGAAAGTAACTTGGAGGTCTGTAAGTTAGTTAGGGGAGGTGTGCTGTTTGCGATAACAGCTAGTGTCACCTTGGGGTTTGGGGGTGGGTTGTTTTGTTTTGCTGTCACTCATAGTGAAATGTGTGCTCATGTTTATTACATGTTTCATTGGACTAATTCCAAACTTAATCAGTATTATATTACTTGTTTGATGTTTAACTGTCTTCCCATACCAAACTACTCACAGAAGCAGCATGAACAGTGATCTTAACTTTGTCAGCTGGAATGTCAAGGGCCTGAATCACCCGGTTAAGAGGAAAAAAACACTAACACATCTCAAACACTTGAGGGCTGGAATTGCCTTTCTTCAGGAGACTCATCTTCGAAGGTCAGACCATTCCCGGTTGTCGGGGGGGTGGGTGGGGCAGTTTTTCCACTCTACATTTCAGGCCAAGACGAGAGGCGTGGCCATATTGATAAACAGGAACGTTGCTTTTTCTCCTTCTAACTCTATTGCAGATCCAAATGGTCGTTATATTATAGTTACGGGCCAACTTTATAATATCAAGGTCATACTGGCTAACATTTATGCTCCTAACCTTGATGATACCCAGTTTTTTGCTCACCTTATTAAATTACTTCCAGATCTGGATTCTCATTTGCTTATTATGGGGGGAGATTTTAATTTTTGTATGGATCCTGGGATGGACAGGTCATCTGCTAGACTAGGTTATGCGGCATCCAAATCAGCTTCCTACGTACAATCCTTTCTCTCAGGATTTGGCATTTCTGATATCTGGCGCTTTCTGCATCCAAAAAGCAGGGAATACTCTTTTTTCTCTCATGTACACCACACATACAGCAGAATTGACTATTTTTTCACTGACAATAAATTATCTCCCTACATTCGGTCTTGCGAGTACCAAACTATAATAATATCTGACCATGCTCCACTTGTATTGGATTTAATTTACCTGAAGTAAGGGTTACTAGCAGAAAATGGAGGTTCAATTCCCTGTTACTAGCAGATGAAAAGTTTGTGAATTTTTTATCGGAACAAATCTCTTTATTTTTAGAAATTAACATGACTCCGGATGTTACAATTTCAGTTGTTTGGGAGGCATTAAAGGCATATATAAGAGGTCAAACTATATCTTTTATGGCTAACAAGGAAAAGAACTCGAAAGCAAAACAATTAAAACTCGACAAACAAATTTCTGAATTGGATAAAAGATACGCACAATCACCCTCTCCTGATTTATATAAGGAGCGTTTAAAACTCAAAGTGCAGTATGACCTTGTCTCGTCATATCTCATTGAAAACTTACTGCTCAGGAAGAGAAGTGATCTGTATGAGCATGGGGAGAAAGCAGGGAAAATTTTGGCCAGACAATTGAAGGATGCCAGGGCTAAACAAATTATTAATGGGGTGGTTTCTCAGGATGGTGAGGTCATAACAGACCAACAGGAAATAAATGATATCTTTAAAGATTATTATAGTAAATTATACACTTCCAGTAATCCCAATCTTGATTCTATGCAGGATTTTTTTAAGGATTTACATATTCCGTCTCTGTCTCCAGATCAGGTCTCAGATTTGGATAAATCAATAACACAACAGGAAATAACAGATGCCATTAAATCTTTACAAAATCGAAAATCGCCAGGTCCGGATGGTGAATTTTACGTGAAATTTTCCAAACAGTTAACTCCCATTTTGGCTGCCATGTATTCTGAATCACTGAAATTAGGATCCCTTCCAGCTACGTTAAATCAGGCATGTATAACACTATTACTAAAAAAAAATAAGGAACCTTTAGACTGTGGATCATATAGACCTATTTCTCTGTTAAATACAGATTACAAAATATTGGCCAAAGTACTGGCCCATCGTCTGGAAGGTGTGTTGCCTAGTATTATATCTCCGGACCAAACGGGCTTTGTTAAACACAGACGCTCCTTTTTTAATATCCGTCGCCTGTTTAATATAATGTACTCTCCCTGCCAAGCCGCTTCAGAATGCCTTCTCTCAATGGATGCAGAGAAGGCATTCGACAGAGTAGAATGAAGTTACCTTTTTGTGGCATTAGAGAAATTTGGATTTGGGACAACGTTTATATCCTTGATCAAATTATTATATTCTAGTCCCTCAGCTATGATCCTGACAAACAATATATATTCTAAACCTTTTGATTTACACCGTGGATCTCGCCAAGGGTGCCCTCTCAGTCCACTTCTTTTTGTTTTGGCCATCGAACCCCTGGCTCTTGCTATAAGATCCAGTCACTCCATACTGGGTATAAATAGAGGGAACATGGAGCATAAGGTGTCCCTTTACGCAGATGACCTCCTCTTATATGTATCTAATGCTGAGACTGTTATTCCATTAATTCTTGACCTTTTACAACGATTTGGTGAGTTCTCTGGTTATAAATTAAACTTACATAAAAGTGAGTTGATGCCTTTGAATTTAGACGTTTCATCACTTGAGAACATTAGGTTACCTTTTAAAGTGACTATGGACAGTTTCAGTAATCTTGGAGTCACAGTAACAAAGAATTTCAAAAACCTCTTTAAGCAAAACTTTGGAAAACTGTTAGAAAAAACTAAACAGGATTTGGCTAATTGGTCTCCTCTCTTTATTTCACTTATAGGCAGAATTAATGCAATTAAGCCATGACTGTGACTGTGCTTCCAAAATACTTGTACCTGTTTCAGTGTTTGCCTGTATTTATCTCCGGTACTTTTTTAAAAAAGTTGGACTCAATAATATCATCTTACATCTGGAATCGCAAACAGCCCCGTCTGCGTAAAGATTTCTTGCAAAGAGCAAAATCTGAAGGAGGTATGGCCCTCCTGAACTTCCGGTATTATTATTGGGCTGCCAACCTGTACTGTATCTCGTACTGGACGCATTACCATCTAGATAAGAAGTGCCCTACCTGGGTAATAATGGAGACACATTCTTGTGGCTCTGTTTCTCTGTCAGCTCTAATCGGTGCATCATTGCCTCTATCTTTTATCAAGTCCTATGATAACCCAGTTGTCACCCACTCACTCAGGATATATTCCCAATTCAGAAAACATTTTAACCTGAAAGATATGTGTTTTTCTAGTCCAGTGGCATCTAATCATTATTTTCCACCTTCAAAACTTGACACAACTTTCAATTCATGGTATTGGAGTGGCCTGAAGTGCTTCAGAGACCTTTTTATAAATAACACATTTGCTTCTTTCACCCAGTTGTCCAAAAAATTCAATTTACCCAGCTCTCATTGTTTTAGATATTTTCAGATTAGGGATTATGTTAAGAGTGTTCTTCCACAATTTCCTACTAAACCCGCACATACAATTATAGATGATATAATGTCTTTTAACCCAACAGCTAAAAAAGCGATTTCATATATGTTACAATTGTTTTCAAAACTAGACTGCCCTTCTTTGTTGAGAATCAAAACTGCATGGGAACAGGATCTCCAAACATCAATAGATGATGGAACTTGGTCCAAGATTGTAGAAAAAGTTCACTCGTCCTCAATGTGTGCTCGTCATTCCCTGATTCAATTTAAAATTGTACATCGGGTGCACCTTTCCAAGTCCAAACTGGCCAAAATGTATCCAGAAATCAATCCAATATGTGATAGATGTAAATCGGCAGAAGCAACTCTGATTCATATGTTTTGGCTCTGCCCTAAGCTAGAGGGGTATTGGAAGGCTATTTTTGAAGCGCTCTCTACAGCTTTAACAGTTAAAATTAACCCAAATCCCTTAATGTCGATATTTGGAATCATCCCTGAAGGGCTGCATTTACCTGTAGGTAGTCACAAGGTGGTTGCCTTCGTCACTCTCTTGGCACGTCGCCTGATTCTCTTGAGGTGGAGGGAGGCTGTCCCACCCTCAGTCTCCCACTGGATAAGGGATGTGTTGTTGAATTTGGGGCTTGAGAAAATAAGATTCCGAGAAGAAGTTTTTTAAAGTGTGGAAACCTTATCTTACATTCTTTGATGAACCCTCTACAAAGTTACAAGAATAGATAACCGAGCCGTCTTATTGGAACCTTTAACATACTTACTATAGAAGGCTCCTGACATTTTAGGCCTAGACATGCTGCTTCTCTTTAATTTCTTAAATGTTTGCAAATGTTTTTCAGTCATCAAATTTATTTTGTTTTATGAAGTGTCCAATATTAATTATGTACACTTTATCGTATACGCATATCATTTTGAAAAGCTTCAGTAAACAAAACAAGTTTTATACTTCTGAGTGACAGCAGGAGGTAGGGGATGTTTGTTTTGGGATGGGAATGGGGTTTTTGTTTTGTCTTTGTTTAAATGTCATGTAAACCTCAAAATTAATAAAAAAAGAACTGTGAAGAAGAAGAAGAAAAGGCATACACTGGTATCAATACAATATAAATACTGGAGTTTACACATAGTATATCCCAACAGAATTACAGTCATCACAATACTTCAACAAGGTGCACGCAAGCAGTATAAATAGTCAAGGTCAGTGACGTGCTGTCAGAGGTCAGTTAGGTAGGCAGAATCATCATTGTTAAACAATAACTCTATTACTTTGCTTGATTAGCAATCTGAGGATTGATTAACTATTTTACAAGACAAATCGGCAGAATGGCGTGCCAGTTCCATTCACAACATTATTGCTCAGTGCATTAAACTTAAAATGGTCACCAGACAGCAGGTTTGTTCATATTTGCTTAGAGGAAGCAACGCAATGCCATGAACAAATATTAAAACCTTTCTTATGCAGCATTCAATGTGTGGTCATTATGTTTACGATAATATTTTCCCCCTAGAACACATACTTTTTAAGGCAACTTTTAAAAAATAGGGAGTTTATTTTCAGTCTTCTTTCATAATCTGATCAACAAAAGAGCAAAACAATATATGGAATTATGGAGAGAGTTGAGATTATTTCCTAATTAATTATAAAGGTTTACTTCTTTGCAGTCTCGAATCAAAGCATAAAGATTAATTAATCTTTTTGTCACTATCACCTCTTAATCATTACAAACTTAATTGACCAGGAAAAAGGTCAAATTGATTGATGGACAGTCAGACATAGTACGTGGAAACAAGTTGACAAAATCTAGTCATAAAAAAGGAGAAGTCACTCCCTACCCTGACCGCACGTCCCTGGTCAAGGTAAACATGGCATGTGGTCCATTTTGTGTCCCGTCAGTGAGATTGCAGCCAGAGTGGAGGAATAATCCGAGACCGTAAGATTTTCAGAGGTTTTTGATAGATTACAACACAAAGCTTCTACCACAAAGCTTCAACAATCCCTTCACACCTATGGATTTCTGACTACTAAGCTGCAGGACTAAGTAGCAGCGGAGCAGGTCAGGGGTGATGATGATGACCTTATATTTGACTGCGGTTATGTGAAGGTCAATGATGTTGAATATGGGGAGATGATTACATTTGAAGCTGTGTGAGTGAAACCGAGAAAGGTGTTCTCATTAGTGACAAGGAGTAGTCAGAAAAAAAACAATCAACTGAGCCTCAGTAAAGGGTGGATTCATTATCGGAACAGCCTTAGAAATAGTGCCACTTTACATTTTTAACAGTATGTTTTTCAGTCAAATGTTTTTCAGCAAAGATTTTATATTTAAATAGTGCAATTATGTTTTTACCTTTAGTATATCAGGGACAGCTCCACCGAGAACATGTTCCTCTCTTTCAAGGATGCCCTGGTAGGAAATCCAGATAGAACAGTTGTAAGTGAGGAGGGATAGAGAGAAACAGCGCTCAGGCCCTAAAGGAATTTTTGGGGTCAAGGGTCTTTCTCAAGGCCCCAACACCAGAGTTCATGCCAATTTCATCTCACCAGATGCAAGTCAGGATCCAAAGTGCAGCTGTGGACTCAGACCAGCAACTTCGCAGTCCTCCAGCAAAGCAACTGACTACAAGGGTTCCCTGCAACCCCAAATTCTGATTGCCTCAATAACCTGAGTATTCACTTCATATCAGCAAGAATTATCACGTTTTTTTCTCCAGCTAGGTTGCAATCCTAATAGCTAATGCTCATGAGGCCATTTCCCACTTATTGGCCCTCATTTATCAAACTTACGCAGGATCTGGTGTAGATTCTGGCGTAAATATCAGCGTTCGCCAAGTGTCACGTCAGATTCACTAAAAGTGTGTACGTTGCTGATTTCAATGTAGAACCGACATGGCTTTGATAAATATGCCGGCTGAAACCGACGTAATTTACATGACACTACCCAATAAATTCATGCTCCGGGAGGCAAAGTCCTGCCCACTTCACACATGGACTCTTGAAAGACAGCAAAGAAGAAAGAACTTCACTGAGGAGGAAATATAAATTATCACGTCCGAGGTGGAGAAAAACAAAATTTTATTTGGAAGCCTTAAGAGGGGCATAAAGGGAGCCCAGAAGGCTGGAGTTTGGAAAATTATTGCTGCAGCGGTAAACACAGAGGGGGGTGGAAAACCGGAGTGCAGCAGACGTTTGATTTAATCCATTAATTAATTAAAGAGACATTCGCACTTATTTAAGTGCGTCCAAGCGCAAAAATTAATCGAAATTCGCGTTAGACGCACTTATAAGTGTGGCCAAGATACACATTTTTCTATTTCCCACACTTATTTTAAGTGTGTCCAGAGCTAAAATTTTTTTCTTGGCCAAACTTATTTTAAGCAGTACTTTCTGTAAGCGGCACTAGAATGGTCATCAACTGGTGCACTTATAAGTGTGGCCAAGAAAAAAAAAAATCAGCATTGGCCATACGTATAAATGCAAATAACATCAGCCTTAATAAATTCAATTTATTGATCCATGATATTTCATGTTATATAACCTACATAATTGACAATCCAAATGCTTTACATGTCAGTTAAAAAAAGTAGTTAGATTCAGATCGCCCCCAAAAAACGGGTTGCGGCACTAAGGTGCAGCAGCGCACGGACCGGTGGAGGCCAACCAGACTCGAACCTCCAGCTGTCACCGTTCAAGTAGCACGTGGCAGCAGGGCTCCCCCTCCATCGAGAAAATACGAGGCGGTGGGTGCACAGATGAGTCCCCATCGCCTCAATCGGCGCTGCATGAGGGTAATTGTTAAAATACACTCTTCGGATATCACTCTTCATTGTACTTATATTAGTATTACTCCATGACATTTTATTTGGTTGCCTCACAAAATGAGCAGCCACTCGTCACTTTCCCTGAGGAGATCTTCTCTGTGCTGAAAGTTCCTCTCACATCTAACAGAAGCTAATTCCTGTAACAATAGAAGATCTGCAATCATCAAAACGTGATCACGGTCAAAGTGTCCATAGGCATATATATACTGAGCAACAAAAGAAACGCAAGTTAGCTAGTTAGTTAATGTACTCTTATGGTTACTCAGTCAAATTGACCGCAAAATAAAGAAAAGTTTGATGAAACAAGTGTAAATGTGTATGCGCAAATAATAAATTTGATTTTCTGAAATAGTTACGCGCAAACTTATTTTCCAGTCTGCCTTTAATTAACTTGCATTTCTTTTGTTGTTCAGTATATATCTGACTGGATGAGCATCTGACATACCACTCAGCATATCTGCCAAGCCACGCATTGCGCTTAATCAAATTGATTGTAATTGTCAGCCATCTGGCCCGACAAGCAGGTTAATTGTCTCAACATATAAGTTTAATTAATTTCTCAACACAGGTGTCTTATTTATTTATTTATTTATTCATTCGTTCATTCATTTATTAATCTAGCCTATTTATCTATTTAGCCTATTTATTCATTTTACTAATAAGAGCAACAACAGCATGACGTCCGCATTGCTACATATGGTTTATTACTCATTTTGACAGCTGCACTCATTCCTGCATGTTGTTCGCTGGTTTCTAATCTGCGTATGCCTGGTCAGACCTGGCGTGAGATTTTTGCGGACCGTTCGCTCACATTCAGATTGATAAATGCCGATCCTTGCGGGACGTTAGGCGTACACCCATTTTTTGGTGGACGCACGTTTGATAAACGAGGGCCATTGTGTTGTTGCAATTACCTCAGCTGAAAGGAGGAGACCTTGCCCAGCCAGAGAATATTTCAGTAGAACGTAGAATTCTTCAAGTGTCAAAAACGCATAGCTTTATGAATTATAATATAGTAATAATCTAATGCAACGTATTTTAAAACCCGCGAGTTTTGAAAATTGCAACAGTATCATGGGACAGACATTTTAACTCAGTGAATCAAATTTTATCCAGTCAAAGGCCAGTACACAAGACTGTGCCGCGCTGCTCGTGACATCAGTTTAACTCATTCTTTTAAGATATTTAGATATTTTAAAGAAATAAAATCATTATTAGATGTTGAATATAATGTTACATCCATAAATCATATTGCAATTAGAAGAAATATATGTTTACTTAGATTACATGCCCTTCCATTAAGATATAATATTCGAGGAGTTAATGTTGACAGAATTTGTAAAATGTGTGACTGTGGCTTTTTGGAGGATGAAATTCATTTTATGTTAGAATGTATCGCCTATAATTCATTAAGAGAAAAATATTTAGCCTATTATAGTCATAACAATGTATCATTTTCTTCTCTTAACTTGATTAATAGTAAGTCTGTAAGTATTTTATATAATTGTTCTAAATATGTTAAGGAAGCTTTGGTGTTAAGACGAAATGTATCTACTGTGTAAACTTTACTGTTTTAAGCTACTCTATAATTTGTATGTCGTTAAATGTATTGTACATGGGCCAATGGCCTACAAAACGGAAAATTAAACTGTCTCACTATTATATGATTAACTTTGCATTCTTTTCAAAGTCGCCATTTAGTTATCTCTTAATTCTTATGCATCCTGCAATTTCAGGACGCTTTATACCTGGAAAAAAAAGCCGCTTTAGGACCCATAGAGCAATTGCAGTCCTCTGCGTAAGATCGTCCAGGCTCAAACTGCTATGCTGCTATGCTATGCCCATTCCCAATAGCTTGGATGTCAATTATCACGGACTCATTTCCAGAATTATCGCTCACTATCGCCATCTTTGAGACTCGCTTTACAAAATCTACCTCCAATGAACAAGAAGCGTGCGTATAACTGACGTCACTGTTCGAGGCCTTATGTCTTCAATGGTTGCCCAGTCAAGGCTTATTTATGCAAGGTTTTTCTGTTATTTTACTGCCATCATTGCGACAAACTGCTACGACTAAATCGGATTTTAGACACTTTAGGCTTGCTACTTTCTGCTGAATTATACTTTCTGTGGTGGTGTCTCCTCCTTTTAACTAAGGTAAGGTTGGCTTTTCCAGCAGGACAATGATCTAAATCATGGATCGAAAAATCAATATTAAAGTGCTTCAAGAACCACAGAATTAACATTTAGTCATAGGCCATGGTTACACTTGCAACTTTTGTGATGGGATTTGCCAGGTCAGTACTCAGCTGTATTCACATATGTGTGCTCACACTTGACGCCTCAGCGCTACCTGCTGGATCGGATTATGATTTGATATTTGCGGATATATTCAAATGCAAGAAATGCATCCTAAATGGGTGAAGTTCCAAGAAAAACCATTCTTTTCACTACATTTTGTTTGTTTTGTAATGATGGCAGGGCTAGTGCAAGACGTGCTTTGTTGAAGGGAGAGTGGAGGAGACAAGAGATTGACACAGCTGTTGTTCTGCTCAGTGCTATAGTACGTCAGAGATTTTCTTAATTATTGCTGTATATCTGCAGTATATCTTTTGTCAAGTGCCTGCACTGTGTTGGACTGCAATGCTGGAAGATAACGGGCCTCAGCTGTGCTCCAGCCCAGTTTTCCCTCAATCTTTCAATATTTAACTGCTTTAGAATAGAATTCCTGTGTTACAGGAAGATGACCGGAGTCCTACTTTAGGTAAATCGTCTGGACTGTATCCACATGCTGTCTACACCGCACTGAGATCAGAACTCAACGCGAGCTGAGCCTCTTCAGTTTGTGATCTGGTTGATCCGGTCACAATGCAAGTGAAATCTGATCTCTGAGCAGACAGACTTGACAGTTAATGCGTGATCGGATGACAAAAGTTGCATTGTAAATACGAATGTAACCACAGCCATAGTCATCCCAGTCCTCTGACCGGAACCCAGAATGAAAGAAGTGGGATGAGTAGAAGAGGAGAATCCATTACCTTTAATCTAGGTATTTGAAACATCTGGAGAGATTCTGCTTGGAGGAATAGTTTCAGATCCGTTGCCATAGCTTCTGCAACCACAGTGTATATGGTTAGCGAGGACTCAGAGCTGTCATCATGGCTTCATAAAGTATTAAATCAAGGACATCCAATGATTTTGCCACACAAGTTTTTGAGCAAATAAATACTATCCTGTTTCATGATAATGCAGTATTTTTTTCTTTCAATCATTGTGTTTTAATTGAAAGGTAATTATTTACGATATCTTATGTTTATATTCATGAAGGATGCCACTATTAGTGGAAGGCACTTTATTCCTTCAAAGAATATTGAAACACTGTCTAAATGTTAATGTTTACAAAATAATATCCCTCAGAAGGTTGGTGGTTCAACAACATTTCCGCCTATTGCCATGGCAGGTCCTATACTACCCCTTATCTTAAAGAGGCAGCTTTAAATAAAATCCCAAACAGAGATCACAAGTGAGTTCAATTCTTTAATCATTGTAAGTTAATCACCACTTGCCCCCCCAAATTTATGTCCATATCAGCGACTAAGGATCTCTGTATATCCTGGTGAACTAGCTCTGGGTTTCCTGAACCATGGCTCAGTAAGTCAGGTTGCCTGTCTGCTTAAGGTGGGTAGTATTTGCCTCTGGAGGACAGCAACACAGGTAGCTGAGCTAACTTCAGGTCTAGGTACTGTACATACATGTGGGCTCGCTTCCTAGAGATGTGGTCTAGCTTTCTAGAAACAGGGAAAGTGATAGACTTGTTTCCTGCTTTCACAACATACAAAGGCCCATCATACAGTTATTGCAAACAAAAATGTATAATGCAGTCCAGGAATGTGAATCTGCAATGAATTGTGCATCAATGTCATACAAGTGAAAAAGCCTTGGCAGTGTCCATAAAGGTAGCCTGTAGATGAGTGACAAACTAAGGGCATTTAGCTTTGGGGATGAGATCCCTTGGCATCTGTGATGGCTGCTCATTGACCAACTCAGCTGAGGAGGACTGCAGGTCCTACCTGGGGGCTATCCTGAGCCCCAACAGGACTCATGAAAGCCTATCAATCCATCTGTCATCCCTTAAGCTGGATTTATGCTTCTGCGTCGAATAGATGCGGTCGCTACGCAGAGCCTCTGCGGCGATGTGAACCCCCACCGCAGAGCCTCTGCGTTGCCTGCCGTGCGCCTCGAAAATTTTCTAACTGCGTGTCAAAGCGACGCAGACCGCAAGGGCACTGATTAGTCTGACCTGAGCCTAGTGAGGTGTGTGATTCAACATCATTCAAGAAAATGACAACGGTGGCTAGTAGCTACTAAGCGCACAGAAAGCTGACTAACCTAGCTAGTTGTTTTAGAACATCTGAGACTAGCCCATCTCCTGACTAAGTCTGAAGTCTCAGTTCCTATCCTAAAGGGGTTAAAATGCCTTTTTAAAAAGTCGTATCTGCGGGCAAAATTTTTAACAGGTGGTGCTGTGGCAGTTTTTTGGCTCTCTTGTAAAATTTGTCAAATGTCACATACGCTCTTCTTGCATGAGGCCATCGAAATGTCAGAGCCACATCAGCTGATGTTGGTCAACCTATATGAACAGACTCCACCAACCTTGTTCTTCTGTCAACCATTACAGAAAGTATGTACAGCATTGGGCAGGCAGCAGATGACCAGATCAATGTTTATGCAGTCAGACCAAGTGTGGTAAAAGCATATACCTGAATACCTATGGCCCCTGACAATCATATTGGCTGTGACAGTGGGTCCTTGACCAACTCACTATTATCTCCGAGGAAGTTGTTGGCTAAATCTAACCATATTTGCCCTGGTAGCTGCAGTAGGAATAGTTTTTAAAGAAGAAACAAGATTTATGCTCTCCCAGGAAAGACATCATGCAATCCATTATTTACAAAGTTGTGAAAGGATAGGAGTTAACATACATGTCCAGCCTCTGTCAGCCAGAAAGCACCTTTCAGATAAAGGTCTTCCGCAAAATGTATTTGTCCTCAGCCAGGGGATTCTTGAGCAGGTGTATTATCCTGGCTGCTGTGGTACTGCTGAGTGAAGAAAAAAATGTTATATTTTGTCTAGTCCTAATTAATATTCCGAATAGCTGAGGCTCTGCCAGCATGAAAAATGCAGAATGTGTTGCTCCTAAAACTTTTCTGCAATGGCATTTGCTATGTGTGGGGCGGGGCTTGTTTAGGGCTGAGCTGAAGTTAGAGATAGAGGGAGTGGCTCGGTGAACAGTGTCAGCGAGAGGAATTAGCACAGGTGTAGCGGGTTGTCTAATTACTCTCTCCTCTATATCTGCAGTAGTGCGGTGGAACCTGAGGTGGCAACAACCCCTAACACATTACTTATAGAAGCAAACGAGACACCTCTAGAAATAAGAAGAGAAAAATTAGCACTCACATATTGGGTCAAGCTTAAAGGAGGCGGGGAAGAAAGCTCCGCAGTATGGACAATACAGAGATGCTAGGAGTATTAGGTCCCAGAGCAAAGGGTTTGGATGGACAATGAATGAATGTGCTCAGACATATCGTATGAATGATGTTGAATTTGCACAGCCCAGTCCAGTTAGTAGCGCGCCCCCATGGCTTTACCCTGAGTTTAAAACTGCACGAGTATCCTAAAAATGAAGAGAGAATGGAGAATGAATGAAATTGGAATTAAAACAAGTTGATACCTGTGAAGTATAACCCCAATTCCTAAATAGTTGGGACGAAGTGTAAACAGATGGGTCTAAGAAAACAAAAGGGTATGTGTGAATAGATATGCTCGCATCGGAATTTGAAATATTTATTTCCAAAAGGCTTTCTGACCATTTGTCGGTATATACTGCGGAAATGTTGGCAGTCATTATTACTTAAAAGTAGGTGGAGGAGGTCATACCAGACAGGGTGGTGGTTTGCACAGGCTCAATAGCTATATTAGAATGTTTACAGACAATAAACACCATCAGAGAAGATTTACTCACAGATATCCTGCACAGTTTGTTCAGTCTTCACAGGGGCGATGTTGACATTCAGTTTTGTTCGGTGCCAGCACACGAGGAGGTGAAGAGAAATGAGGTGGTGGATAAATTAGCACAACAGGCACTGCAAAAGAATATAAGAGTCCTAATCCCTAATGAGAGTGGTGAAGGGAAAACAATATTTATAGAATAAGGCATGGAAATATGGCAGAAATAGTGGGAGGAGGACCAGAAAGGAAAGGGGTTCCACAAAATACATATGCCAGTGATAATGAAGAACTACTGGGGAAAGAACAGAGGGGAGAAAATAATCTTACTGAGACCATACTGGACAAAATTATACAATGTTCATTTGGGGCAAAGGAATAGTGATAGGTGTGAGAGTTGAGAACTTAAAGAAAATGTTGAACATGTAATTCTTCACTGTAAAAAGTATGCTTACAAATGACAGCAGTTGAAGTTAGATCTGCAGGGCGGGAGTGGAGCCTGATACAACTTATAATATAGCATATTGAAATGGCACTGAATCTCCATACAGTGCATTCCTACTGCTGTTTATTTTATTGTTGATACATACTGTGTGTGAGAATCTGAGGCAGGGCTTTCAAAGTCTCAGTAATTTTTGCAGATTATCCAAGACATTATTTGAGGTCACAATTTTTTTTTTCTTGGCTAACTTTCCAAGAAATTCCATAGCTGTTACATTACTCAATTAAAATGATATATGGCAGTGCAAGGACTCTCATACTGCTTGTAATGCCCCTCCTCCAGGGAATTCCCATTTTTACTTGGCTACCTGTCTTCTCAATTATTCAATTACCGCCCCTGATGATCACACCAAGTTTCTATTGGTTATGTATCATTCCCTCTATTAATACCTCAGTTCTCCCCATTCACAGGCTGTTGGCCTTGCAGTGTAACACCTTTTAGTTTAGAGCACTCCTGGTTGGTTCTTTAGTTATATTCCCCTGTGTAGTTTTACTTTCTGTCTTCCTGTGCACTTTGGGTATCTAATAAACGTCCTTGTACTTGGGTCCTCCACTCTTATTCACTCTCCTGGTGCCCTTATTTCATTTTTGGGCTCCAGGAGCGTTGCACTAGCTATGTTTACATGGACACACATAATCAGAATAAAAGCCCAATCAGATCAGAAATCCTTCATGTAAACACATCAATCGGAAGATTCTGAACCGATTCTGTCCAATCTGAAAGAAATTTCATTCCGAATGAGAGAAGTGGTTTATGCCGATCATCATTCCAAACAATATCAAATTGATCGGAATTTCCGATCAACCGAGGTTAGGATCGGATTGGTGAACTTTTGCACATTTAAACATAGCAACTGTTAATCAAGTGTGCTTTTGTACTGTGTGTTTCAGGATGGCTTGAAAATGGCTACTCTGGCCATGAAAAAATGCAAAATGGCTGCATAGACAGAAGGACAAGGAATAGATATTAGCATTGAAAAACCTTAAAACAGCTGAATTCTTATTTATATTATTCCTCAGCAAACACTCTATTCATTTTTTATCATTCACTCTGTTTCCTGACGGTGCAATCCATGTAGAATTTGAGTATAAACAGAAAAACACAACTAACCCAATTAAATGTCTAGCAGGTAGTGCTATCAACAGCTGTTGATTTATTCATTGTGTATACTCCTTTCTATGATGGCAGGCAGGACCAGGGCTGTCATGCTGTCATATTGTTTCTTGTGCAGTGTGTACCTTGAGGTGAGATCACTAATGCTTCAAGCACAATTATAGACCTAATTATGAAAGATAAGTAATGAATGTTATAGCATGTTATCTTATGTGGTGACATGTCATCACCTGTACAACAATTAAAAGATTGACGTTAAACAATTTTGTTACAATCTTGCTAATATTTTGTCATTTTGGCACATGTGCCGGGGTGCATTTGCAGATCTTGCCCTGGCCATCTCAGCAACAATCCTAATATGTGTTTATGTTGTATTAACCTCTTGCCTACCGCTGACCATCAAAATCGGCCGGAAAAAAACCACTTGTATACTTTAGGGAAGAACAATCGCTCGCAACGTATTTCAGTTTCCATTAGACTCCAGTACTATGAGGCTCGTTGTGTATTGGTAAATTGGTGCCAGACTATGTTCTGTTTATGTTCAGTTCCTCATTTAATGTATTTATGGTGACACTGGCGCAATTTTGGCACTGAACCAGGAAGTGAAAATGGTAACATGTAGTCTAATCTGTGAACACAATAGCGCTGAATAGGGAAAATGTTTGTTGCTTTTGCTGGGTTTTTTTGAGCAAATGAGCACGAGGGCGAGGTTTAGGGTCGATGAGGCCCTTGCACAGATCCCGAATGACAGTCAGGGAAATTAAATGTGATTAGTGATTGATAGGTGGTTCATAAACAAATAAAATTAATACTTGACAAATGTCATCATTATTTGTTGAATTACAGGGCGAAAATCACAAAAAAATCAAAATCAATCAATCAAAATTGGTTATTGATTACCAATTTACAGATATACTCTCGAAATCAATGCCAATTGATAGCCCAGACAATACCTTTACAAAAATGTATAGTTTATGGGGTCTTTCACCAGAAATATAATTATTACAAATTTATCTGTGAAACCTCCAAAATCTCAAGAAAAGCTCTGATACAGAGCATATTGAAAGTTCAGGAAGCCAAAAGTTTAAACTGTGTCTATTTACCAACAAAGTGAGCCATTACTTCACTTTGAATGAAATCGGCAAACATCCGCAGATGGGTGTACAATTTGAAAAAGAGTCTCGTCACATGGTGGCAGTCTTGGCATCTGATGTCACAGAAAGGCATCTGCAAGAAGGTCATGGGTTTGAATCTGGCTTGTGGCCTATCTGAACGGAGTTTTCCTTTTCTTCCTGTGTTTGTGTGGGTTTTCGCTGGGTAAGCCAGTTCCCTCCTACAATCCAAAGACATGCATGTCAGGCTCATTGGAGACTCAAAATTGGTCGATTGGTATGAGTGTATGTGTGAATGGTGCCCACGATGGCAGTGGATTGGCAAACTCTGCGGGAAGTGTCCCTCCCTTCCGCCCACAGTAAGCTGGGATTGGTTCCATGTCCCCCAGGAGCCTCCTTAGGAAGAAGCAATATAGACAATGAATGGATCAGTGCTTCAACTCTGTTCTTTTTTTGTTTATAGTCTAACTGAAAAAAAAAAAAAAAAAATTCCAATAGCCCTTTTAACTCCGCCTGCGAAGTAACATCAATCATTATTAATGTAGAACTTTATTTTGACATAATATGGCTATTTATCTTGAGATACAAATAACCTATGCTTGCTATTTGAAGGGCACCTCAGACCAAGGCTTGGATTTCCTTAGGCTGAGACAGAGAATGACTGCCCGAAAATGACACCATTCATGGCAAGAAAATACACTAGAAACAGCCACCTGGACATTAAGCCTCAAATATACATTTAAAAAATATAAAACACAGTTTAGCCTGCAGCAAAGCTACTCAGTTTCATTCATGAACACTAAAAAAGTAGAACTGCTCCAAGATGACAACTCTTCTTTTCCCAACTCACAACAGGGCTCAGTCACTGCAGTGGTGTGAAAAAATCTTTGATCCTTCCCGATTTCCTCTATTTTTGCGTGTCCGTCTCACTGAAATATTTCAGTCTTTTTTTTAGCATCAGACAAAGATAACCTCAGTATACACATAATACAGTTTTTACATGAAAATTTCATTTATTCTAATAAAAAAGCCACCCAACCCAACTTAACCAAATGTAAAAAATGTTTTTTACCCTTCAGTTACTAAATTAACAAAATAAACAAATTTGAAAAAATTTACCCTCTATAAATGACATGATCGTATAAAAGCTGCATTATGTACACTCCTGCTGTCTGTCTCATATAAAAATTTGCTGGGTGATCTGACAACAAAAATCAGGAAGGAGGCAAATAATTTTTTACAGCGCCGTGCACATGAATTGTTGCGGATGTGCGGAACAATCTATTGATGTGGGGACCTTTTCCACAGCACTAACCTTGGTTGATAGATGTTGCCTTGTGTGTGTGTGTGTGTTTTTTTACCCCATTACTGAACTATTGTATTTGTGTTCACTGTTTAGGGTGTATGCATAAATGCCTTCTCTTGGTCCTCCCCAAGATCCATGCAGGACAATCCAGTCATTCGACTGTGAACATACACAACTGCCGTATCACCGTATCCAATGAATGTTCTGAGTAATGTAAGAGTAGTTCGGAAATTAGCATCTCATGATGTGGCTTTGGAAGCGTGGTAAGAACTTTGAAACATAAAAAAAAAAAAAAATAGGGATAAGGAATTTAAGTTTATAAATTCAGCAAATCTCAAGTGACTCGTCCCAATAAATTACTCATTCAGAATTATTGTGTGTATCTCCATGACAAACATATTTCGCAATCCATCCTTTTGATGCTTGTACTCTGATCATCACATTGTGAATGCTTGTGTGAAGCCGCACTCAGTAGACCTTCTAGTATAAATGCAAGCAGTTAAGTGCAACAACTGGCAGCTATTCTGTAACAGCAGAAAGTCATTTGGGGAATTTCTTACTTTGTGTCAGCTAAAAGATTATGTTGAGTAAAGAACAGTAAGATCAATCCCCACAGAAACTATTTGGCAATACTTGTTTACATGCATTACAGTTATCTTGTTTTCAAGGGCTAAATAACCCATTAGGAGCAGGGAGCATCACCCAAGTGTCTACAACTATTTTGGTTTAATTAAATATTAAAATGTACACATTTATAGCTGCCAGTTATGTTAATGGGATTTTTTTTAACATACTGGGTGAATAATTCATTCAATGTCCAGCTTAAACCCTCTAAAAATATTGATTAAGCCAGACTCCTGACATGCCAAAGGTCTCAGCCAGGCTGGAAGGACACATGTGGAAAACTAGATAATTCAAATGACTCAGAGAATCCAACCCATGCTGTCAATGAAGCTACAAAATGTTTATGAAAATCTAAAGAGTATGTGTAAGTGAAATTTCAGGATTAGTTGTTCATAAATGCTATAATAACTGTTTATTATTATGATTTTTTTTGTACAGATCATTTTAGCAGAATCAAGCATATTAAGCATATTATCAAGCACGATACCATTTTAACTTACCCAGCCCAATCCTAGAGAGAAATGGGGCTCCCTGAAAATATCTCTGAAGGCACAATAAAAGTTTTCTCCTTTGGGCATCTGGTTAATGGTCAGTTTGAATGAGCAGGTCGTGACTGGGTGCCCTGGGTGCCACAGCCACCAGTGCAATAGCAGAAAATGTGTTCCATACACTAATGTTCAGAGGAGAACCTCAGAGGAAAATGACTTACATTGATGGGAAAAGGGGTGTTAAGGTAGATCTGCTGGCTTGAGTATGAGTATTGAGTTTGCTTCCCTTGCAAACATTTAGGCCGCCTTCACACTAGGTACAATTGGTCCGTACCGTGCCACAGTACGATTGTCCACCCCTTCCCTCTTCCCCCGCTGGTCAGCTTTAACACTAGTAATGTTGTTTCGAACCCAAGTACACATGTATAGTCAAAATTCCAGTGCAGTAGGTAGTACTCTGCACCTAAGTGGTTTTAAATGGATAAATATACATAAAAAAGAATAAGCAGCATTCGGCTCACTCGTTGGTTTTTGGCAGATTATACTGTCCACTGCCACATTCATATGACAGAAATGTATCTTTTTCATCTTTTTAGCTCCCAGACTTCTGCACCATGTCCCTCACTTAAAGATATTGCAGCCGCATTTTCTTTTGTCACGCCACTGTTCTATTGTTCTGTGATAACCATGCAAATGTAAATACTCGCAAATAATTCCACAAATCTCTGCGTTTTTGTGCATAGTTTCCAGTTGTAATTGTATGCTCTCATCAGCCCAAATTTTGAGCAATTTAATTTCCTCGTTTGATCAAAAGAGATCCTTTTGCCACTATATTTGTTAGAACAAATGAGCCGAATAGTTAAGATGTCATGTAACAGCCCACTTTCATGCTCAAGTACTATTGCAGTACTTATTCATAATTATTATTTATTATTAGTTAGTTAGCTTGTGAGCCCACTTTAGCTAGCTACTCAGTGAACTGAATTAAACCATTGCTAGTTCAGATGGGAATGTCTATGACTTAGTGACAGCCTAAGTTAGCAGAGCGATGGAGTTAGCTCAATGCTAACATACAGTGGACGCAAGCAAAAATTACATTTGTTTTCTATTAGATTACTCAATTCAGTTATGTGATAACCAGAATCTTATAATCTTGGTCGTGTCTTGTGAAAGTTATGAAACTTGTTGGGAAAATTTGGGGTTTGTTGTTCGCTAAAGCTTGCAACAAATGCAAATTTTTCAACTCATTTCATAACTTTCATACTTTCATTGACACGTCCACTCATGTACGATCCTCCAATCCAGGCACAATGGTACTATTGACTTTACAGCAGATACCTGGAGAAGTGTGTGGGGGATAAATAAATTAATGTCTCAATCTGTGGAGGGCAAATTGAAAATCAACATACAGTACACTTAATGTATACAATTGCCTCCTTTGTGTAATTTTATCAGCAAGATGTATACAGATGCACTATAATCAAATAATTGATGAGAAGGTAAGAGAATATTTGTGAATAGTTTCATTTGAAAATTGAAAAAGAGCAGTACACTGCCAAATCAGGAATAAAAATTTGCATCTCAAAAACTATACAGCTGACTGCATATAAGGCCTTCCTCAAAGTAAAGGTAATAATTAGTCACCAAAGGCTTTCTGCATGTCCTTGATACAGTTGTTATGTGTAAATTGATATGTGTCAAAATATCAGCATTTTTGTTGCAGCATAGCGCTGTTTGCCATTTGTATTTATAACATGCATGCAAGACTTCAGTAAAAATCCTTGAGCAGTCTTTTTTATCCCTTGCTCATTCATTCCACAAAAATAGCAGGCACAGGTCATACTATTTTAAAGTGACTCTTCACAGAGGTTTTACATTTAAAATCTAAATTCCCTCATTTGTTAAAATCTTGGAATTTACGGGCAATAATCAATTGTGGTATTGGTTTCAAATTGGATCCCAGATTTTACATTTCATACCTCCATATTTATTTAAATATTTTTAATATATAAGTAGTACAACAGCTCATACTAAATTGAATTTTAATTCCATCATATTGGCGTTCCATTGACAAACTGCAGGACAATGAACCAACCGAACAAAATTTGGCTTAGAATGCATTTAATACATTTCTCCAAGGATTAAATATTCTTATGATAAATTTCTCCAGCCAATGTCATTGAAGAAATAATTAAACCTCTCCTTGTCAAGTGCTGTACCTCAGACCATACTTGGTGGTCATTGCTGCTGAAACCTGGACAGTTCATTGCACGTATGTTAGACAAAAACCCTTGCCCAGTATTTAATGTGGATTCTCTCTATTGCAGGCTATCTCAAGACAGAGGGCTGTGTGGAGTACCAGGGACATTTCAACTCACGCTTTGCCTCATAACCTCCAGATGCTCACCTTTAAAATGTGTCCGCGGATACAGGTAGCAGTATAATGGCCCGCAAATTGCCTGGGGCTCCGGTGATGAAGTGCAAGTGCCATGCAATTTTAATTGGGACTCTTGAATAGAAATCAGAAGGCAATGTACTCCATGCATCAGGAATTTAGGGGAAAAAGAATATGGTTCTGGGTAATTTGTTTTCCCTCCAGGACCGCACGTCATGTAATTTCGAAAATTTGAGATTTAATGTCAAAGGGAGAAGGCCATAGACATGCATCGCTACCCTACTGATGTTCTGTGTCCAAAATTACTCTGAGGTCTGAAAAATGGATACTTCAATATCCAGCTTCATGGTGTAAAAGGTCTTGGGGAATATATATTCAGAATGGTTTGTGAATTATGCTGTATGGAATTTCATAGTGTGAATTTGTAGCAACAGCCTATATTTACAAGCAAAACTGATCCTTATTTTAAACAATGGGCAAGTGGAATAACAATACATTCACAAAGTACGTATTTATGACAGTGATTCCAATAGTTTGGATTCCTCTGTACGAGTGTTTTCAGTATGTACAATCCAAATTCCTAAAATTTCAGTTCATGATGGGGAAAGCAAATAAAATCAAAAGGTCTGATTTGAAAAGTCCATTAATTTTCTACTGTTTCCATAACAGTACAGCAGCACAATATTTGAGGTTCTAACATTTAAGTACTAATTTAATTTCTTAAAAATGTACAGTTTGATGACTCCAATAGAGTCCAAAAAAAGTAACTCAGTAAGTGTTTGGCAACTGGAGACATGGAGAATTTTCCCCCATTCCTCCATGAAGCAGGTCTTTAGTTGTGCAATTATGCGGGGTCCTCATTGCCATATATTCTGCTGTCTAATGTGCCAGACATTAACATTCTGGGACAGATCAACTCTGCAGGCAGGTCAGTTTAGCACCACAATCTCTGCTTACACTGATTTTGCATTTGTAATCTGTACAGAATGTGGTGTGGCAGTATATTGCTTCAAAAAGCAGGGACGTCCTTTGAACAGACAAAATCTAGATGGCAGCATAAGTTTACATAGCTTTCTGACAGACATTAGCCTTTGGACCTGATGCTGAAAACACCTTGAGTTGTCCTTGTCTTCTTCGGTCCAGAGTGCCTGGCAGCCATTTTCTTTTTTCCGAAACCCCTTGAAATTTTGGCTCGTCGAATCACATTGCACACGTTGGCTTTGACCACTGGATGATTGTTGGCACCAGACGAAATGGTCTGGAGTGTCTCAGGGACAGCAGATCTCCTGGAATTTTCCCTCTCAGCTGGCTCAAGAGTTTATGCCAGTTGATGAAAAAAAAAAAAAAAAACAAGTCATAATTTGGATTGAAATAAGCAAATACTCAAAGGCAATGATTGAATTATTATTGCAGTGATGACTATGTTTCTGCTGGCAATAATTCTTTTAATCCTGAGAGATTCAGTGTGTAACTTTTCATTTCTTATACAACCACAATGAATGTGGGCTGTGATAAAAACTAAAGGGGGCCCAACGAAACATTATAGTTTGCAACTTTTTTTTGGACGGGCAATGTATATAATATTCAAAGCACTCATGACCTCACGGCCTTGCCATAATATGATAAAAGATTGGAACCACCTCAAAGGTGCACATACTTGATACAAAGCTTGTGAGCACAATGAGCAAATTTGATCCAAACATTTTTTTTTTGCATAATGAGCATAAATGGGTCATAGTGACGCAAATTGAACAAAATATATTTTTAGCATAATTACTACCAATACACAATGATGTCATTGCTCTAAAATTGAAATATTCTGAGATTTTCTTTTTTTTTTTTTTGTGCAAGAGTGAAAAAAAATTCTAGGTCACAGTGTAAAGGTTAGAGGTCAAATTTAGGATACAAGCAGATGATGTGTAGGTCCATGCAGTGTACTTTATTTGTTGCAAGTTTCATACTGCTGCTATAATGAATTGTTGAGAAAGAGCCTGCGCAAAATTTTCGATGTCAAGGTCACTGCAACTAGGTCAAAGGTTAAATTACGATAAAATTAGGTTGTTGCACAACTAAAGCCTATGGTCACTTACATGTGATAAGTATGAGGTGTTAAATATTAGTAGTTACTGAGTCCTAGCCTGCAAAAATTGTGGGACAGACATACAGACAAACACACAGACGCAGAGACAGACGTACTGAAGCCATCATGATGACAATACCCCTTTGGGCCTAAGGGTAACAAACAGTGGGTGGTAGCTCTGTGGACGGAAAGCCTTGGTTACGACTACAGTGAAAGGAGAATAGCTATAAATGAAAAGGTTACAGTGACGTATATAGCAGAAAAGCTTCAGCGAATATGCAGCATAGCCTGAATTGATGACTCTGGATTTCTGCTGCAAAATACTGATAAAAAAGGTAAAAAATTTGGCATTCACATGAATCCCTTGACCCAACCTACCTTGCTTCAACACTTTGACTGGAAATACGTATACTGTTTTAAGAATTTTGATGTAGGGAAAGTTTACAAGGCACATTTTGGGCCCCCAAATACTAGAATATTGTTGCCGACCAGTATCTCTTTATGGTCTTAATTTACCCACCTTCTAATCTTCATGCACCCCTGGGTAAAAAATGTATGAATAAATAAATAAAATAATCACAAAAATAAAAAAGTAAATAAATAAATCCAAATTGTAGAAATACAGAGCTTTTAATGGTCTTAACAGCAAGTCATATGGCAAAAAAAAAATGAGCAAGGATTAAACAAATGTACCTCTGAGACTTTCTATGCCACCATTTGTCTAACTTTTGCTGCCGTGAACTGTTTGGAAAAAAAGCAGGAAACTGCATTACTGTGAAGTTGACTTGTTTCAGTATGAAAAGTCAGTTTATGAGGTACAGGAAAATTGTGCAGAAAGGCTTGCTTCCTACAACTGAAATTGTGTTTTCCGAGAGGGAACAATTGGGTGTTATTCTGTTTAAAAGCTGTCCCCATGTTTACGCAAAAGGCTTACATATTAACAGGAATCAAAGAAAAAAGATTTCCCATTCAATGGCGGACGTGTTTGTGTGCTTTGAATCATTGCCCAGCAAGAAAAACTAACTGCAATTGAGCTTTAGGTCCTGATGGCCGCACATTCTCCTTCAGATTTTTTTTTAGTTCAGATCAGAATAGATGTTTCAATCATTTATGGAACTTATTCACATCTTTAAGCAGCAAAACAGCTCCAGACTGTTCCAATACCACTACCGGCTCATCAAGATTTTTTTGAGACGCATCTTTGCGTTTCTTTTGGTCAGCAGTGGATTTTTGCTTTGCAGCTCTCCTATGGATATTATTTTTCATGCCATAAATCATGTCAGGTATTGACATCAATATTATCAATCTATTATCGATCAGATTTGGTAAATGTAGGAACTTAGGGCCAGGTTGGATAGCTTTTTTCCATCAATAAATGAAATCATCACTTGAAAAGTTTATTTCGTATTTACTTGGGTTACCTTTGTCTAAAATGCAAACTGCTTTGAAGATCTGAAGCATTGATTGCAACAAATATTCAAAAATGGAAGAAATTTAGTGCAGTGCAAATTTTCCTTTGATAGCCTAAGGTCATGTGATAATTTACGAGTCAGGTGCTCGCAGAATTTGCGATTTTTGGTTGAAACAGCACAAAACAGCCTGAAAAGTATTCACACCTGTTGTGGGAAATTGTCAAATGAATGTCCACCAGAAAATGTTGAGTTGTTGAACAAATGATGATACTCAAGTGGTGAATTTGAGGTACAGATAGGGATTTACAGATACACATCACTTTGCATTAATATTTGTGTGGTGTCTTGTGAGTTAGGTAACTTGCCATTTGTGAATACTAATGAGCCTGTTATAAACCCATACATTTGCTAGTGTTTTGGTTGTTCAGTGTGAATCACTGGAGAGTCAGTGCTCACCATTGCAGTGTGTGGGATGCAGCAGGTGGCAGACAAAACCACAGCTGCCCCTGTCCCTCCTCCATGCAGCTGTGCATGTAACAGCAAGCGATTGAACAGCCTATTAACTCGACACAGAACCAGAGGCAGCAGTTAGCACCAGCGGAGCACTTCAACAGGAGCAGATGCTGGAGGAGAGATGAATCACACTATTCTGTTACAACTTGATAATTATTCAGATGAATCTAATTAAGCATACTGTACCCTTTTCACTCCCAGATTACCTTCAAAGAAAACCTGGGCGTAAGAATATGCAACACTTTCAAAATGGCTTAAACAAAGAGCCCCTTTCCCCACATGCCTTTATTTTAATACAGATAATATTTCTTTAATGAGTGTTTAGTGTGAAAATTTTATCAGGTAATGCATCAGATGGCTCGATATGGTTTGCGTTTTTAACCCACGTGATTCTTCTCAGCATGGATGTCTAATTAAATAGTTTGGTTCAAATAATACAAACGATCATTAGAAAGCTCCTGTTTTTATAGAAGAATTTGATCCAGTTGATCATTCAGTTCCTTTTTTTCACTGGTTGACTTAAAATAATTCCATTTTTGACATTGAAAAAAATAGTAAAAAAATACAAGTAGCTTGTTCCCTTTCTGTCACAAGAAAATAAATCAATAAAAAATTAAAATCCTACCACATTCAATAGTCCATAAGCAGTAGTATCCAGGTTTTATTTACAAAACCTTTTTACAGCATGCTACCTGCATGCTGCCACAATCCTTCAGAGACTTCAAAAGGCTACAGTGCCTATGACAGGCTTGTTCCTCTAGTCCACTATGAGCTTTCAAAAACTACAACCCCAATGCTGAAATTCATGGGACGAAGCATAAATTGTGAATAAAATCAAAATGCAATGACTTTCAGAACACATGAGCCAATATATTATTTACACTAGAACATAGACAACATTTCAAATATTGAAACTGAGACATTTTACATTTTTATCCACAAAATGAGCTAATTTCTAATTTTCTGGCTGCAACAGGTCTCAAAGTTGGGACACAGGCAAAAAAAGGCTGGAAAAGCTATAAATATAAGGGAGTCAGCAGGAAGAATACAGTATTCACAGTATTCTAATTTTCTGAGTTTTTGTATTTGAGGTTTTAATGAGCTGTAAATCATAATCATCAAAATTACAACAAACAAATGCTTGAGATATCTCACTTTGCATGTAATGAGTCTATAAAATATATTAGTTTTACCTTTTATTTTGAATTGCTAAAATAAGCCGACTTTTACACCATATTCTAATTTTCCGAGTAGTACCTGTACTTCAAGAAACCACTGTCTGTAAACACAGTCCACCAAGCCATCCACAGATGCCACCGAAAACTCTATCATGCAAAAAGGAACCCATTGTGGAGCATGATCCCGAAGCGCCACTGTTCTGTTGGCCAAGGAACATTTAAAATGGTCTGTAGCAAAGTGGCAAAGTGTCCTGTGGTCAGATGAGTACAAATTTGACATTCTTGTTGGAAATCATGGGCGTTGTGTCCTCCAGGCTAAAGAGGAGAAAGACCACCCCTCCTGTTATCAGCATTCAGTTCAAAAGCCAGGATCTCTGATGGTAGGGGGATCCATTGGTGCATATGGTGTGGGCCACTTGCATGTTTTAAAAAGCACCATGAATGCTGAAGGGTGTATAAAGGTTTTAGAGCAACATATGCTCCAGTCCAGACGACATCTATTCCAGGAAAGGCCTTGTGTATTACGGCAGGACAATGCAAAACCACATACTGCAACTGTTACAATAGCATGGCTTCATAGTAGTAGAGTCCATGTGCTGAACTGGCCAGCCTGCAGTCCTGATCTTTCTCTGATTGAGAAGATTTAGTGCATAATGAAACAAAAAGTCCGTCAAAGGAGACTCAAAACTCTCCAGCAGCTGGAAGCCTGTATCAAAAAAGAGTGGGATCAAATTCCAATGGCTAAACTCAAGAAACTCTTCAATGCCCAGATGCCTCCACTCTGTGTTGAAAAGAAGGGACGATACACCATTGTAAACAGGCCTCTGTCCCAACTTTTTTGAGACCTATAGCAGCCATCAAATTTTAATTGAGCACATTTTGTCGATAAAATTGTAAAATTTCTCACTTTCAACATTTGCTATTATCTCTGTTCTATTGTAAATAAAATACTGGCTGGTGTGATCTGAAAGTCATCGCATTTTGATTTTAGTCACAATTTACACTTTATCCCAACTATATCGTAGTTGGGGTTGTACCCCCAATTTTCTTTTCCACCCCATCCTCCATGCTGAATTGTTCCTAGGCTGGGGTTGAGGCTAGCAAAATAATTTTTAAAAATTACTTTGGGGAAAAAGGCTGCGCCCCCTACCGGCTGCTCCCTCGTTTTGTCACGTATGGTGGCAGCAAAGTTTTTTTAATGCTTCTTTTCCATTTACAAAAAACAAAATTAATAAATAAAATAGCTCAAATACTTTTGGAGATAGTTTTTTCTTCGAGGCCAGAATTAACATAAACTGAAGCACTAAAAAAAGAATGAACACAACACAAACAGACCTAACAAAATAATTATTCTTCTTTGGTGTGTAATGTCAGTTGACAGGCATAAGATGTATTACCATCACCTGTCAGACCCGGTGCTTAACCCCAGTTTCTGTAGAATGAAGAGCTTACTCCCCAGCTGTTCGTCAACTTTCCCTAACAATTTTCTGGTACCAAATTATACACCTGGGTGGAGGGGGGCATTGTGGAAGGGACGTGTTTTGCCCAAGAACACACTGCGAAGGCTGAAGACTGAAACTCAGGACCTTCCGGTCACAGGTCAAGCACACTTAACCACTGCACCACCGTGTCTCTCATTACCTCCTAATGGATCCATAATCCACACAAAACCTTTACTCAACATAGGCACTAAAAAATCATCACCTGACACCACTATTTTCGATAGCAAAAACCCCAGGAGTCTGAAGACTCAGCATCTTGCTACTCGGCATTTGGCTCCCACTAACCACCAAACTTCCCTGAATTTAATCACCCTTTACATCGGTTATCCAAAGACTTTATCTTTAGCTACATAGACTGCCATCCCTCTCCTTTCAGTCTTTGACTTGCACGATTAATCATCATTACTTTGAGTGCCAAAATCCTCTTTTGTCCATATTAATTTGTTTCTCTATATATTCTTCTTCTTTCTTTTGTCCTCATATTTGTAGTACTGTTTACTTTCCTAAATATTACTTTTTCTACTCTCTTCCTGCTCTTTCAATTGCTCACAATCATCCTCTGAGCGGCCAAATTTTCCTTCTGCATTGATACATCTTTTCCTTACATGCAGCTGCCACATGTTCGTATTCTTGACACCAGTAGCACCAATATAGTGCCCTTTCAATGGTCCTCATCCAGTAGGTCACGCAATCTTGTAAACCCGGTGCGGCAACTTCTATTCAGAGTCTAGCATCACAGCCATACTATCGTGCTTGCTTCATTCTCGATAACTTTTCGAGCGCTGAGCTCCGCAGACTCCCACCGCCTCCGGAAAAGAATCAGGTTTCACAGAATAAAGAACACAGCTGATAACACCCTTTTCAGTAGCCTGGAGGTTCATTTGAAAACAGATTACAGGTGTGAGAACAAATTCTTTCTTTTCAGAGTCATTTCCCTCTTCTTCTCTGTTATGAATTCAACAATCATAAGACCACTTCCGCACACCCACACAGCTTTCACATCACCAATTTCTTTTCTTTTTCTTTTCTTTTTTTTCCAAATCTCCGGACAATATGATTATCAATAAACACATGGCTGACCTCTCATCTTGCTGCACTCACTTTCATTCCAACAACAAATTTTCCTTCATCTTCAATTCCCTTTTTCCTTTTCTTTTCTGCTCACTGGCCTCGTCACATGCCATTTGTTTGTTATCCAAAATCTTAATCAAAAAACACAATTAGCCTACAGTCGATAACCAAACAATCAATCCAAAATTTAAAAATTTGAGCCTGCTCAGAAACTCCCCTGGCAACTTAACTCCTTCCCATTCTAACCCACTCAATGAATTCCACATAAAGTTACATCAGGGGAACAGATATAGAGGCGTATCGGGCCATTCAAACACACATAGCACAAGACTTAGTAAAATAAATTTATACTAACTAAAATACCTGTAAAAGGTGTCAGTGCAGAGGTATACAGTATTCACAAAGGAAAAGTAATAAAACAACAATATCAAAAATGCCCCGGAGCAGGAGGAACGCGGTGCAGTCAAAATGACAATCAAAGCACCAATTTAACCAGGTCTAATGCAGCTGGGACTTCTTTTGCTGGCCAGCCAGACGACTCCAGCGGCAACCACCAGGAACTGGTGCCTCAAAGAAAATTGAATTCATGAAAATTAAATCACTTAGGTCATTAAAAAAAGATAAGTTGCATTCTTCACATTTCAATTTTCAGGGGTGTGTGGGAGGTTTATTTTATTTTTCATTTTATAACAATGAAAGTTTGAGGACCAAATGGTACAACAAATCCGACTTTGAAGTACATGTATAAACATAAAGAATAGAATCTGCTCAACCCATGAGTGGCTCAGTGCTTGAAAGCTGACCTGCTGCGTGGACAATGATTCTGAGCATTTCTTTCAATTTCTTTTTTGCAAAATTTATTTGATTTAAAAAAATTAAATTAAAACTAAGAACAATCAGAAGCAGCAGGGTTTTTCTAACGCAGATGAAGATATTAATGAAATAATATTTTTTTTGTCCATCCAAAATTTTATAAATTTCATAAAGCAAAATTTACCAAGAAAGTTAACTTAATGTGTTATATATCTGATAACTTGTGCTGTCAAATATTTCTAATAAAATGCAAGCAAGTTATTTGAAATCAAAATCCATGTCTTCTCTAATCTGCTAAATTGTGCAGCCAAAACTGAGTAAATGAAAAAAATAAAAACCGTTACCACCATGTTAGGTGGTTCAGTGTGTGGCTGCTGGTGTGGTCATCACGCCCCTCTAACAAGTAATTCAGCAACAGAATGACTAATGCTTTGATAAAAATGTCTGAATCAAGCACAAGTTTGCACATGCTCTCAAACCAGATTAATTCATGGCAGTCATTTGATGGGAATTATAAAACCTGTAGATGGGGACGGATAATTATTGCCAGGGTAGTTATGAGAGGTTATGCTGACTACATTTACGAAAGCCAAACAGATCATCTGCTGCATGGAAAGGAATTCTGAGCTTTCCTCTCACCTTCTTTTTGGCGCCAATTTATCTGATGTCGTTTTTCTGGAGCAGTCAGGGATGCTAATCAACCAATTTTTTATGCCTTAAAGAAATTTAATATACTAAAATTCACTAAGAAAGAAAACCAGTCAGTATTTGCTTGAAAACTCTTTGTCTTTAGACTGTAAAATGTAACCTCTAGTCATTTCCCAAAGTTTCCTTCCTTGCTTGGTTAATAGCATCAGGCTCCCAAGCCTTTCTCATGGTCTCCTGAATCTGGACCATATTCCAATTCATCCTTACCCTGTCTGTTCCTCTGTCTAGTTTATTAACCTGTTGAAGTGCAGTCCTTTTTTGAGGATATTTCCTCACAAACTAAAAGGCTGACTGTTCTCGAACCCCTTTGATTAAAGGCGCAATCATGGTCTTGTTTGGAAGGTGACCCTGAGTTTATTGCTCTCAAACAGTCAAAATTGCTGAGAACATCACCCAAAATGAGTAACAATGGAAATTAAAGTTTTTGTCACAAAAAAGATTTTATATTCTCCTATGCCCCTGTGTTGCAGTGACCAAGCCTCATCAGCCTAAAAAATTAATACAGCCACAGCCAGACACATAAACAACTGCAGGTTCAAGTATTATAATTCTGTAACCAAAAATGAATATTAAAAAATTTTTTAATCTTGGCTATGTTCGAGAGTGTTTCAACGTAAAATTATGGCGAGTCCTAATTTCCCTGCGTTCCTTGCCAGGGTCTTTCACATGATTCAATAAAGAAAAAAAAAAGAAAACGAAAGTAAAGCACAAGCACAAATAAGCACAAAGACAACAGACATGAAGCAGAACCATAACACAAATCATTAACATGAACATAAAAAATTGACAATGAACTCAACCAAATTTTTTCTTTTGTTTCATACTACTTACTGCTGTAACGTCTGACCAGAAAAATTCCTTTAAATTTCCTTTATTTGATTTTTGATAGGAATACATCTCAGAAAATAAAGGGTAAATACATGCTTATTTAATATATATATATATTAACCCCTTTCTGCAGATGTAGATGCCCGCGTCTATAGACCTGCAAATTGGAAGTGCGCTGTTACTGTACTCGATCACTAGATAGCACCCCCGGATCAGTTATTGAATGTTCACAAGCAAGCAGACCTCGAACGCGGTTCTGAATACGGTGAAGTTCACTCCACTCCCTGTTTTTTGAGAGCTGCATGAATTAAACTCCTCAGCTAAGCCTGATGTGCAAACTGGTCAGTATCCTTGCCCATAGTGTCGATTCAGCAGTTTGAAAAAACGATATCTTGACACAGAAAAAATCGTTATCCTTAGTAGCAACCAGTTTAGCCACAGTGAGCTAACAGTATTCCAATTAGTAGTTCATAAAAATCAGTTTTCTGAGGCAAAAAAATCGACATGGTATTGATTCTCTCACATTCTATTGCCTATTACAGTTGTCCCATACAAAAAAAATTGTAGTTCCCTACCGTGGATTTACGCGTAGATTCCTTCATTGCCAAATCCAGCGCTTCCTTATATCCACCCGAGTACTGGCGTTGATAGCCAATCACTCAACCATACACTCAAGCTCTTCTGCGTAATTGTAGAGTTACACTTCATTGTCTCGTGAAGTTTCCCTGATGACAATGTATTGATTGGCTCGTTTATTATCCAATTCCCGAGTGTTTAAACATTTTAGAGTAAGTGAAACACATTGATTGGACAAACACAGAGCATACAAACCAATGCGTATCAGCATGCGCTGTTGTATCCTGTCTACGTTATGCACATTACGCGGCTAAAATAGACGGGATTTATAGAAAATCGGTTCGCAAAACTGGCCTTGAAGTGTTCAGTTACATAACAGGATTTAAATGAGAACGATATGCTCTATTGGAATTATTTCGAATGAAACAGGACCGGAGGGTCCTTGCAACTGGATACATCGGTCTCTATTTTATACCGTCAATGTCTCTGGAGGAGGGATTCACGAAAAAGGTCAGGCTGCTATTTTTGTTTGTTTGTTTTTTCTGTTTCGGAATGTATATGTACTCAACAAAGTCGAATGTCGAGGTTTTTTTCCTGTTTAAAACGCGAACTGCCCGTGCATTTTGGTGTGGACCCCCGGTACGTTCATTGCACGTTTCTTTTGAATCGGGAGACGCAATGGATTTGATATTCCCTGAAAGTGGAGTGTCTGTTCAGTTAAAATAAGGTATATTTCAGAATTCAGATATTACTGTGTTAGTGAGGTGTACTTGCTCCTTATAAGTGTTGAAATGGGTTCGTGAGCTTTGAAGAGGGGACTGGTAGCTTTCATTACAGGGTGAATGTTCTGACCGTTTAATTAGCAGTTTATTTAATGCGTGTTTGTGCTGGCTTTGAAGAAAAATGGCCAAAACTCTAAACTTTATCATGGAGAAAAGGCATGTTTCATATTTGGAGAGGTTGCTTGCGACCACTGATATTCAACTGCACTGATATTGATAAATTCATACTAAACTCAACCAGAAAATCATTCGTTCATATTAAATTTCATGCCTTAAAGCTTTAATTGTGTTAAATACATGATTTTTTTAATGATTTGACAGCAAATCATTTTGAGACTTTGGGGAGACACTTGGGTAGCTGTATAATTTGGCTAATAGCATGTAGGTAATCTAGAATGTAATGTTGAATATGAATTCTACTTGTGCTCAAGGAGTTTATGATACCAGAAATGTATAGTTTTCAGCCCCAGCAGTTTTTCAATCGTCAGAATTATTTTTTTTGCAATTTCAATGGTGAATTCTCATGAAGATTTTTTATGTTTGCTGCTCATTTTCTCGACCAAAATCATGAAAATAAACTGAAATACAATGTAATTCTAAATGCTGTAAGTGTCTTTCCTGAATTGAGCCACATTTTTCCTCTTTGTGAAGCTTAAATCTTGAATTATACAGCATTAAAGTGGGTAACCCAAAAATAGCCAAATTTGGCTTCTGCACAAAGGGGTTTATATATATAAATATATATATATATATATATATATATATATATATATATATATATCTTTGTCACTGTCAATTTGATCAATGCTTAAATACCAAAAAATCAATGTTTAATCAGCTGGTATTCTGTACATAAAAAACTAACAATGGTTAGTTCTATGTGTCTTCAGTTTGATAATTAATTATGCTTTTGTGAAATATATGCTCCACCCCCCCCCCCCCCCCCTCCCAATTCCAATCAATTAAGAAGAAATGTACATGTGGATTGCTGCATAGGGATCCCGGAGGGGATACATCTACATTTGCCACAGGACAGTAATCACATTCACCTAATCTCCCTTGGCAGATTCAGGACATACTCTTCTTTAGCGCAAACGGAGATAACAGAGCAATCAGCAAGCAAATTCAAAATTAAGCCTACCCTAAAGCTACAAGAGAGATTCAAATTCTCAGCAAGCCATGAGATGCCCATCAAAGCTCGGGCAGACACTAATGTCCAATCTTTGTGCTATTTAAGGATTTCCAAAAATGTATGTATGTATGACTTAATTAATTAATTTATTCAATAACAAACGCTAGAGCAGTCTGAAAGGGACAGCAATTTTTATGTTCACTCCATAGGATGGTATTGCAATAAGATTTAATGACCCCTTATACTTCACAACCATTACTCTATTGCAATCTGTGAAAAGAATTCCACAGAGGAACACAATGAATACATTCCGCTACATTCCAACAGTAATATTTTATATTTGAATATTTCATAAACTCACTGACGTGAACTGAATCACACTTACAAGAATAAACAATCAAATGCTGATAGAGTTTGTAAAATGAAATGTACAAATAAACTGCATGGTAACTGTGGAGCTGTACACGGGAAAATACTCATTAAATAGGCAACAAATATATGAATCATTATTTTTCCTTAAAGATTGTTTCATGATCTTATTCATAATTAAAATATATTTAACATTGAACAAAACATCATAAATGCCCCAGGAAAAATAACCGTAACTTTTAAGTCTCTGAGGCACTATCACAAAGCTTCAACTCACATCATAGTTATAACAACAGAGCCTTAAAAAGTATTTGCACTCTTCCTGATTTCTTTTCTTTTTCTTAACCATATTTTTCATACTTAAATGTTACAGATCATCAAACAAATTTTAATATTACACAAAGATAACCCAATTAAATACAAAATGCAGTTTTTAAATGATGATTTCATTTACTGATGGAAAAAAAAGCTATCCAACCTACCTGGCCCTATGTGAAAAACTGACTGTCCCCCCTTTTTATATCATGAATTAACTGTTATTAACCACAGTTTTTGAGTTCAGTTTCATTAGCCGCGGCCAAGCCTGATTACTGCCACACCCGCTGAATCAAGAAATCCCTTAAATAAAACCTGTCTGACAAAGAGAAGGAGGCTAAAAGATCTCAGAAAGCAACTCATCATGCCACGATTCAAAGAAATTCAAGAACGGATGAGAAATAAAGTCATTGACATCTATCAGTCTGGATAGGGCTACAAAGCCATTTCTAAAGGCTTTGGGACTCCAGCGAACCATTGTGAGGTAGTACAGGTAGTACAGTCTGTACTTCATATTGCTTGAGAGCCAGAATCTGTGCACCAGATCTAAAATGCATCAGCAGACGGTTTTTGGCTAAATGACAAAAATTTTAGGAATGGTAGAGCTTATGATAACCTAGCAAATCATTGCGCCTTTTCAAATTTAATAAATGAGTGGAATATCCCTTAAAGATTTTACAACTGCTTTTTGAGGTGTTAAAGGGGCTGGAACCATGTTACCTGTCTGATTTGTTGCACCAACATGTTCAGCCAGAGCAATGCATCCAACAAATCAACTTCTCTTTGACCCTCCAAGATCCAGCCTCAAAACCTAGGGTGACAGAGGCGTTGCTGTGGCTGCCCCTAATTTGTGGAATGGGTTGCCGCTTTGTATTAGACCTGTAACAGCTGAAAACCCACCTCTCTGTCCTGGCTTTCAATTCATGATTTCTGAGTGTTGTGTTTAATGTGATTTTATCTTACATGTTTGTCGTTGTATTTAATTTCGATTTTATTCATTTATTTATTTCTTTTAATTCATATTCATATTTTACTTTACATTGAATTTTTATCTTGTACAACACTTGAAAACCTTGAAAACCAGCAGCACTATTGAACAGAATTTTTCCGTATTTAGTCTGAAAAACAGCAATTAGGAAAATGTTCTTACATGGATGGTTGCAAAAATGCAACTACTGGCGGAGTAAATATTGCACTGAGGGGGCTATTCATTCTTTTCGGCCTTCTTTATGAACCCAACAATGTGAATTTTCTGGTAGAGCAGCTTCTTTTATTTGACCCTGAGAATAAGCAACACAATGGAAAGAGCCAGAGTGACCAGGCAAACTATTCAGTCTGTGTGGTCGTGGAGTGCGATCCACATGTCTGATTAACCCCATGCACCTTTTCCTCTTCATGCACTCTTCGACAGACCTTCAGTGCACCTGTTTTATGACAGTTTTCCCTGATGTAGATTACAGCTACACTTATCCTAATTGTGTTGTATATATCCTCCATGCCTTATTCTTTGTTCATTTTATTTTCCACAGAGGTTCTTCAGTAGGCTTTTGTATTTAGCATTACAACTTAACATGACTACACTATAAAAAAAAAGTTGTCTCAGCTGAAAAAAGTTAGTGTCCAGGCTGCCTTAAAATTTTAAGCTCATTGAACTTGAGATGATAAGTTGAGCTAATATTCAACTAATAATCTTAAATTCAGTCAACTTATAATTTTAAGGCAGCCTGGATACAAGCTTTTTTCAGTTGAGACAACTTTTTTTTTTTTTACAGTGTATAAGTAATTATTATAAATGACTGAATCAATGAAATGCCATATATGCAAAACACAATGCTCCATGTGCATTTGCTTGCCTATTGGGCTTAATTTGTTAAGTCAACTACCACCAATTAGTCTACAAACTTCCACAATTATAATGTATACTATGGAAGAACTGGTATGACTATGCCTCAATAGCAGTTTAATTGGCCAAAATCATAGAGAATTGTCCTTCTGTAATCTTCTGGTGTCAATTTAAATGCCATGCATGTAAAACAAAATGTTCTATAAGAATCTGCTTGCTTGTATTTGACTTATTGGACTAATTGACTTATACTAACCAGAAGTCTACAGATGTACATTATAATTCGTAGTATATCATCAGTTTAAGAACAAATATAACTGTTTCAAGCCAGATTTGCTATTCCTTATGATTTTGGTTAATTTTATGGTCTATAATTGAAATGTGATGCAAGTAAGATGTTCTACATGAATTGGCTTAATTGTTTGACATAGTTGACTAATTGATTGATACGTCATTTGCACTGTCACCCTTCAACAATCAGTCGGTTGTCTATCCGAGAATGGAACACAGGCACTGTCACTGACCGACCCTGCTTAGGACAGCCATGAGTGACTATGGTAGCTCAAGCGCCACATCTGGTTACAGCCTGTACGTGACATATTCCAGACAGCAACCCAAACTGATGCGGAGACGAGAGGTCTAAGATGATTGAGTGTGAGCGCAAGTACCAGTTGACGCCGTCTACGTTAGCAAAACATGCGCACACACGGGCCCTACAGAAAACCCATTAAAAAAAAAAAACTCAGGTCCGCATGTTCAGTTTGCTTATGTACGTAAATAAAACCCTGTCTGCAACCAGTGACATTACCATAATTCAGGTTAACACTCAACCTGTTTTGGGTAAGATCGCATAATTAATTGAATTAATTTACTGAGCAAACAGGCTTCCAATAAGCTGTGTTGCCAATACGATGAAGACATACAGCTTTGCGTTGAAGAGGTAGGCTATAATATATGATTGCATGGATGGCACTTAACTGATATTTCTTGAAATTCCAAACTTGAAGTAAAATGTGATGGAGAAAATGCTGCTGAAGATGGTATTTACGTAGACAAGATTTAGATTTTGTTTCTAATGAATTAATTAGATAATTGCCGTCCATACAATCTCATATTATAGCCTTCCTACAACTTTCGCAAAAGCGAGACTATAAAGATTTCATGAATCACTTTGCCACCTTGAACATTTGATTCCTGGCATGCATGAAATGACAATATGGCTGCTGCCTGCACAAACGCTCGTCATATGGTATATTGTCCTGGTTTACTGGCTTCAAGCGGAATGACGACAAGGGCATAGGTTGACTCAAGAGTCTACCGTACGTGCTATACTATTGTACCAGTCATTAATACACCTCTCGCGGCAAGGATGCAACATATGATAGCCTGCGATCTCAGGCTCTGCATGTATGGTTCTCACCATATATTCACTCCAATTCCCAGCACTAGTGGGCACTCTAGCATACAGGCAGTTATCCAAAGCATCTTTCATCCATTGCGATTTCATTACTTTGGCAAAAGCCACTCCACTGTGCATCGTAGAAAGCAATAATCTATTGGCTATCATTTATGTCTATATTCTTATATTTTTAGGCATTTGGATGTGGGTGTTAACAAACAGATATTGGTCTCAAATATTTGATTGTTGGTTGATTGGATAAAAATTCTTACTGCTCACAGAAATCATCCAAGAATAGTGAGTGGGAAGGTATATATTTTTCTTGAAGGGATACTGTACAAGCTAAGGTTGCATACAGTAATTGTAGTTTTAAGTGAAGTTTATCATAGAATCCATAGAGGGACGGAGCTGTTGTCCATAGGTCTAAGTACATTCTGTCACTTTTATTATGATGTTTGGCCAAGTTAGCTTATATTGTGGATTAAACTCTAAATGCATTTTTCATTATTGGTTCTTTCAGAGGTAAGAAAAATGCTGTACAACCAAAACAATCCCTGCAATGCTATACAATCAAACCAACATTGTTTTGTGATGACCTTCAGCCTTGCTCTATAGTTTTCCATCACAAATTTGTCTAATCAGCTCAGATATTGGCTCATCACACCTTTGAACAATATCTACTTTGTCAAAGCTTCACAGTGTTACCCCTATGAAGCCATAATTACGGTATGTGTAGAGGCACACAGGGCAAGCCGGTGCTTTAAAGTTTCTGAACACTCTGGTCAACTTTAGGGTAAATTATAGAAGGAAAGAAATACATCAGTAACATTTTGTACTGGTGTGGCAATAACTGTGGCACATGTGGTTTTGTCAAAAATAATCGTTCTTGATGAGGATTTTTTTTCTCTCTCAGAGTAATTGTACTTCAGTCAAAGTTCTAATTATTGTGAGATTAAAGTAATTTAAGCCTTTTAGTCATATTTATTAGGGGTCCCAATAATTATGGTGAGGATTGTAAGTACTCTTATATACTTCAGTGGTCTGAAAATGGTGAGTTTTGTTGGACTGAATGGCATGTTCTCAGCGCTCTGTTATGCTGTATTATGGTTTAAAATTACATGTCATATTACTTGTAGCCTGCAGTTATTTTCCAGATTAATTCGAAAACTTAATAACCGAAGGGCGTTGAATTACGCTTGGCCCTGGTGGAAGAAGTGCAGGACATTCTGTCTTAAAACGAAAATGAATCAGTTGCACATTGTGTGTGTGTGCGCGTGCGCGTGTGTGTGTGTGTGTGTGTGTGTGTCCAGTAGTGTAGTGGTCCCAGGGGATGTGGGTGTACTCTATTAGGTAGATGGGTAGATCACAAAGGAGAAAGGGGGTATTCTCTCCTGTGTATTTCAGAGGCTTTTTGGTTGATGGGTGGGGATAATGTGAATTGACAGAATAAGCAGCGGGTATACTCCGTTTACCTGCGTATACCCTCCTGGTGGTGGTGGTGGTGGTGGTGTGCGTGTGTGTGCGTCTGTGTGTGTGTATGTGCTTGCACGTATGCCTGCATATGTCATGTGTGTACATATGTGCAAGCGTGTTTCTGTGCCTGTGTGTATAAGAAAGCGTATGTGTATGTGTGGGCGTGAGTGCATATGGGGGGTGCGTCCATCTGCCTCTCTCTGTTTGTTAGAAGTGAACACATTAAGTGACAAGTTAAAGTGGTATACATCCAATTTGGAGATTGTGGAATCTTAAGGTCCAGTACTTAGCTTTCTACTGCTTTGGCAGTCATGAGACTGATGTATAATAGTTCAGATAGCCTGTTCTTAAATTTTGGAATAATGTTTTGGTAGCTGTGTTGAAGATGCTGTAGTGAAGAGGCGTGAGTTAATCTGTGTCGCGAGAGTTGGTTTGACCACATCGTTTTCAGTTCCTGGCAAGATAACGGGCACATACAGCAAACATTTTTCCAAGCAAAACAGTACCTTGGCTTAGAAACTATGTAAAAAATGTTTATGCAGCAAAAAATAAAAAACAGAAAAAGCAACGACAATTATCTGCAAAGAAGCTGCAAGCCTAGAGTAATGGAGATTTTGGAGAATGGGTATGAATTTTAAATGACTTTTCTTCTTTTCAAACAGAGGACAGAGCTAGTAATTATATTCACCACTATTGACCCCAAAAAGAATTGCTTTACATTCACTGTTTGTTTTATGGAGATTTCCATTTATTCTCATTCCATTCATGTTGTCATGGCAAAGTACACTCAAGATATTGAATTTGAACTGAATAAATGAAATCCTCACAGGTATTCCTCCAATTATAATATGTGATATAATTTTTTCTGATATTTACTGTGCATAATTTTCCATGTTCATGAAAATCCTGCTGCATGATTCAGTTTTATCTGCCATCAGTTGTTAAGTGCCTTTCAGTATATTTCAGATTTTACAACAAAGTCACCTAGATGTGGCACTGTTGTTTTTAAAGAGCGACTTGATGGATGACCAACTAACAAGATAAAATTAGATAGACTTTCAGGATATCAAAACATAGCCCGATAATGCTAATCATGATAGCTATTTCAAGATGTTTGCTTCACTTGGAATAAATATAGTCAAATGGAGAGTCATCTGAAGGTTAGAAATAATCATTATGAAATATAGATGGGGAAGTAGAGAATATGCATTTCATTCTTTGTGATGCTAGCTTGCCCTGGGATTTCAAAGACATCCTGAGAGTTGAGAAGGGCCTATTTGCGTTCAGATTAGTGCATTTGTTTAATTTGGCTTCAGCTAATTTAACCAAATTTGGTGATAAAAGCTGTATGACACTTACAAAACATAAATAAATGAATAAATAGGACATGTCTCTTCCACTGAACCAAATCTTAATTTAGCTGACAAAAAATCACTGCTTTCTGATTAATCTGAGCACCTTTGTGTGATAAATGTCGGTCTTATATCAATAAATTTGCTTTGCCATTTTAAAGTGCCCCTCAACCATAAACGATGAGGTGAACTGGGGGAATACCTCACACCTCCCATCCACCGGTGAGCCATGTTCACTCAGCTTTCAGCGAGCCTGAAAATCAATCCCCCACTCCTCACTGTCTCCTGCCAACTGAAACTGCCTGAGTGCGCGGCACGACAGTGCCATAGTCTGATGTTTCTTGCTGACATCGAGGTTTAGTTTTTATCCTTTCATATTGTCATTGTGGCTTAGACTGCATTAAATGTTCTATCAGTTGCCCGAAGGGACACAAATACATTATTAAACTCTGCGGAGTTATACTGATCAAATATGTTATAATCATCAATATCATGAAGACATATAAGTAGTCATTTAACCACATCCTGATTTGCATGGCCCGCAACTGTGTTTATTTTCTGATTAGATCACTTTTTGAAATTTTTTTTCCCTTGCTCAGAGTTGTGTTCAATTTGCCATTCAAGATTTCCATTCAAGAAAAATACAGTTTTTTTGCATCTTATGTTGTAGATCAGGGATACTCACTCTTTTCCAGAATGAGCCGCAGTGGGTGCAGGCTTACATTCTAACCATGCAGTTACACACCTGATTCTACTTATCAAGGGTCCATGGCAAAAGCTTTAAGGGTTCATTAGTAGAATCAGGTGTGGGACAGGTTGGATAGGGCGAAAGCCAGCACCCACTGTGGCTCATTCTGGAAAAGAATGAGTATCCCTGTTGTAGATGGTCATCAGTGAGCTCTCTCCAACGTGTCGTCTGCCTCAATTCGTCTCATTTCTATTTGACTTGGAAACAGCAGAGATATGTCGATTCAAGCAAAGGTTTTGTTGCATTTGAAATATATCTTTTAATCCAAAGCCTAGAAAGCACAATAAGACAGTGACATACGCAGTTAATTACATGTCAGTGTGCAGTGGTGTGCATGGGTGTCGTGGCAGATTCAACCGTTTCAACTGAAATGGGGCCAGACAACCAGAGGAGGCCCATGCTCACAGGTTACAATAAACAAAAAGCACCCGGCGTCTACCAAATTTTTATCGCATTGACGGAACATTCTTAAGGCTTTACTTCATTTTGACGTATTGAAGAAAAAGGCGTTTGATCAACGCTGACAGGGCACACACAGAATTCATTGTACATACTGTCTTATGTCACTGCAGCTCGGTCGCAGTACCTGATGGTTTGTCTGTGATTCAGCTCCGCCCTTAGTACCTACAGCAGATCCATGCTCGTCACTCAATTAATTTCTAAATTTATTTTTCATTCCCTTATGTTCCATTTTGAGCCATAATGTTTTATTTTGCAATTTGCATTTGAATTCATAAATTGCAACATGCATCTTCTGGACACTGTTATCGCCTGTGATAACAATTTCATATTTTACCAATAGGATTTTTAACTAATAGGCTGTGGCACATTTTGAGAAACCGTAGACGCAACTCAAAAGATTCTGTTCTTTCGAATGGTGCCTTATTTTTTTCTCTGTCAAGCCTAAGGGAAAATACTGATTTACTGAAAATACTGAAGTCTAAAATTTTAAAAAATTTTTTAAAAATTCTGACAGGTGTCTTAAACATCAGTTTTTTACCACGTATTTGTCATTTTTTGTTCTAAAAAAACCCCAGGAAAAAAAAAAACACTTTGAATCAGCAGATTCTGCTCTCCAGGTTGAGTTTACATAAGCATGTTTTTTTGGACAATCAGTGAACTTCCAGTCATTTCAGAGCAGAGATTAGGAGAGAGACCGTAAAGCAGAGTTATTGTTCAACTGATTGAGTGACAGACAAAATTACAAAATTAATATAGAGGGCTCTAATTTCGTAGCCCAGGCGCAGGCGCCGCGCCAACGGGGTGTGTCCAGGCGTATGTGGCAATTTAGTGCCCGGCGTAGCCTGGCGCAAGTACTCCTCTGTCCCGCCTCTGTCCCTCCTTCCAGCGCAAATTGGCAAAGAATGCGACACAGCCAAGTCAAATCTTGCTCACTGGCAAGAGAAACGATGGATAGCGTGTTCCTATTATTACAAACTGTTGCTGCTTAAAATTTTGGGATTTACATGCATGGACAACAATGCAAGATACGTTACACATTTATTTTCTCTTAACTCAGTACGAGATCATAGCAATCAGGCTGTAGTCCTTTCCCCCACTAAAGACGATAAAACCTAAGTGACAATAATAGTAGCCTAGTATTAAGCCGCTTGCACACTGGACACGAAACGAATTTTTCGTTCGACAGATTGCGTCTTGTGTCCAAAAGTCTGACAGGGTTTTAATAAATCCGTTTCCGACAGTCTATTATTGTTTTTAATTTCTTCAAATCGACTGACTCTCTTAGATATGAAACGTGAATGTTTTGATAAGAGGGCTCAGTTCTTTAAGATGAGTACGGAGAATTTCAATCAATGTTTCTGTTTAAGCTCTGCTCAGTAAAGCGAGTCGACATTGGCGCGAGACAATGTACAATGCCTCCGTGTCTGACAGCCAAAAAAAAAGAGGACGATTAGAACAGAATGATAATGAAATAAAGAATAAAAAGAAACATTTTAACAACAGAGCATCCAATGAACACTGGGATTTATTTATTGGCGGGTCAGCTTTGTTGGATATCCCGTTTGTTGCTGATATATTTTTATTCTTTATTTCGTAATTAATCTGTTCTCATATCAATACTTTTACTTATTGCTGGCTGCTGGACATGGAATATTTTGCATTTCGTGTCGGACAGTCTTAATCGTGCATGCGATGATTTCTTCACTCTGTCAATGGTCATGGAATTGATTTGCTCACGCACTATTTTATCTCTGCTGTGGAAATAAAGCGTAAATCTGTTTGATCCATCTGACTAATTTTCGAAAGAAAGACCGAATAAATACTGATGTCTATCTTCAACGGAAGAAAACAGATGAATAAGCCAAAAAGACCAAGAAAAGTCGATAGCTATCAATTTGCATTTTGTGAAGGTCGTACACAAACATAGCCAAGTTTGCACGTCTAATAATTCCTGGAATACTCGGAAAAATTAGAACTTTTCTGACTTTCGGACACGGAGCTATATTAAAACCCTGTCCGACTATCGCGTCTTTGCATTGACTTTGTCTGTAATCAGTCGTGCAAAAAATTCGTTTCGAGTCCAGTGTGCAAGCGGCTTTAATGAGCATAGAACGCAAGCATTCGAGATATATATATATCTTATATATAGTTTTATATTGCGCAAGTTTTAGACTGTTCCATTGTGTTGTGTAGACAAATGGCTGGGGCGGGGTTCACAGGAATGGAAATTGAAGGGCCTCCTGATAGAAAGTTGAAACGGGCCTTCTTGGGCCATGGGTGTGGGCATGTTGAACTATCTGTGAGCCTGTATTTATGTATCTGCACACATTTCTGTGCATTGGGGTCAGAAAAAAAAACCTGATATATTTGTTTTTACTTTTGATCAACATAGATCTTCTTCCTTTGATACGGTGCAATGCATAGGACCGTGTGAGTTAATCACGAACCACTTGTATATTCACCAACGAGGTATAACTAAGAGTTTTAGTTGGTGTAAAAAGCAGAATTTCTTAAATTTGTGAATTAGATTCAAGTCACAGAGGGTTCTTTGAGTAATCTGTGAAGGACAGTGAGGCTAATTAACAACAGAGAAAAAAGTTAATTTGCTTTTTTCTGGAGGAGAAGGCTTTTGTTTACCTTTTTCTCAATTGGTTTTTGAAACATTCATCTCATACACATGCTGTCCTTGAGGAACAATTTAAGCTAGAATCCAAAAAGGTGCACAGCCATTTATTCTTCTTTGGAGATCATTTTAATGAGCACATTTTAAAAACGTGGAAAGGGCATTAAATTACAGAGATAATTTCTTTTTTATTTGTGGAAAGCAGATGATGCATGCCAGTTTCATTATGGTACAGCTATTTTTGTCTTTCCAGTGGGGTGGCACATTGTAATTAAAGCAATTCTTAACATTACTATCGAAGACATTAAATGGCCTTCTGGGACAGTAACCCCAACCTTGGCGTACATGCTCAAAAACATAATTAAACAAAAAACTAAGCTAAACCTGAAAAAACATACCACAGTTAACCTCGCTAACTATGTCAACAACATGTAATTTTTCAAAATATGTTTTTTCTTTTTTAGTTCAGTGATAAGAATGGACCACTGCTTCATTACTTCATGCAAAGCAGATCACCGCTTCATTAAAAAAAAAAATGTAATGACCAAAGTCCTCTGCATGCGTTCTCTCCTTTTCAGCTCACTCTACATTTGCAGTGGTGTTCAACATGTTTGTTTTGGAGCAATGACCTATACTGTCCAGCTGGAAAATCCATCCATGATCAAATTGTATCTGCAGGGCCTAGGTAACCAGAAACTCCCTGGAACTAGCACAGAGTTTGTTTAAATTCTTTATATTACATTGCTCAGTTTGTCCCATACCCCCACAAACTCTAATGCTAAGCAACAGATACATCATCCTGGGGGGCATAACACAGGTAGCAACTTACGTAGTTCATCCATTCACAGTTAATGGGCCCAACTACTGTATGTAAGTTAGCATCTGTGATTTCTGGAAACGCACCACTGGATGACATGAACTGTCTTTCCTCAGTTTTTTGCGGCCCTTCCTCTCCCTCTGCTGCCTGCAGTGTCGTCTGCTTGCCCTTCCAGGGTATTACCTGTGCATTTCCCTTGACCACAGCCTGGATCCCTGCCATCTCTTCCTCCTCCATAAATGGGGGTGCAGAATGCAAATCATGCTCGGAAGGCAAAACCTCTACACTTGTCCCCAAAAATGTTGGTCATTGGAGATTCTGGTGGCAGGTGCTTTAATAATAAGGCTTGCAGTGACTTATTGTTTTCCGGGTGCCACAGTTACACATGTAATTGCTAAAGTTTCATGTTCTCTGCCTCAATATTGTTCCACGCAAAAAGTGTTTAGTCCTCCAATTCTTTCCCTACGGTCCAGACCAGTATCATTTGCGACCGACTTCTATAGGAGCTATAAGAAAAGATGGCAGAGAAACAACAGCCTGAAATGAAGAAATTTCTCATCCCTCCACAGCTAGCTGAAGTATGCGCAACAAAAAAAGCAAACAGAAGAAAAGGCGGAAAAAATTACTTAGACAAAACCAAATTTAACGTTAACTGTTAGAGCGCCCATTCTATGGTGGAGACAGTAGCTATGGTACAGGATCTGAAATTCTTTTAAATGGCTGCAAATTTGTCAACATTTCTGCTGGACTGGTAATTACCAATGCTTGATTTCTATTTGATTTGTTAGCTGAAGTGTGCGCACACCGCTAAGATAGCTATACTAACTGTAACACTTCATAGCCCTTTTCACTTGTCAATGTGACTCTGCTGTCGGGCTAATGTTAGCTCATTTCCAATGCTTAGCATACCGGTATGCATTGTGAAGTCCCCTGGCTGGGTTCTCGATTTTGAGTTTGTCCTTATATTTATGTATGCCTGTGACTCATGGCTATATGTTCTTATAATAAGTGTTTTACTGCTTTTTTATCGCTATTATTTAGCGATCAGATATTGTTATCAAACACCTTAAGCACTGCAATAAGTGTAAGCAAGCTAATTGTTTTGGTAAATGGAATTTGCTGGAGATTACTTTTATGGCAAAAAAAAATTACAGTATATTCCTGCCAGTCTGATAGTGTATCTTTCAATCAAAAGGTTGCAGTTGTTGGTCCACAATGTTGGTATTTTACAGCTGTCCAGCTGTCACATGGGGCCTGTACCATAAAGCTGGTTTTGGGCTTATGGCGGTAACTTCAGGTTTAACACTGGGTTTTCTGTACCATGAAGGCGGCTCACTTCTTACCAAGGTATATCACTGCGGCAACATAAGCTGAATGGCTAACCTGCAGTTGAAGCTAAACAAAGAGGTCCTGTATGTGTCTGCCGAGTTGGTCTGCAGTTAGACCAGACGTAGATTTTGCAGAGCTAGGGGTGCGTTTTTGGGTGTTTATGCAACGATCGCTTTACTTATCCATGACCGGATAAGGTCAGCCTGATACATCTCCAAATGTCTGGGCAAGCTCTCTGATACTACCGGTGAAAGCAATAGGGAAGGGCATAGGCTATAACGTGTTCGGTATAACAAACGCTGCATTGCCATCGATTGAATATTAAATTCTTTCCTGTAAAAGTGATCGATTCACTAGCTCCACATAAGCAACGGTTCACGCAGACGGAACTTACGGTCTGTAAAACCTGTATTCTGTTCATGACATAACCGGAGCTCTGTCTAGCTCTCACACGCTATCCATAATGCGCCCATTTTCTGCATTCTGATGCAATCAGTAAACCATTACCACGGGCAATTTCCGAAAAGGCCGTTTAGCTTAGAGCTTTCACCCCTCCGTCATATACCAGCGCGGAAGCTGTTCGTTTCTCCACGCTTACAACACACCACAGCTATGCACACGAACCAGCAGGTCCTAATACACACCGAAGCAGTCCATAAGCTGTTGTTCCACTTTTAGCTGCTCCTCACTGTCCACATTTCCCTCAAAACTCAGACCCACTGGACTACTACGGTCTCCGGTCTACACTTGGGCATGTCGACCCGTTCTACAAATGTGTCTATATGGGGTGGATTCTAGCTTTCCCTGCATCCAAGCTATGGAGTAGTAAAACCGCTGTACTCACGAACTGTTGCCGTAGCAAACTGTAGCCAATAGCAAATTCGTGCTTGAGCTGCCAGACTTTCGCACTGCGTCCTCCCCTTTCGCTGTTGCGTTTATTCGAACAAGTTAATTCCATAAGATCTATACACATGCACTGCATTAGATTGCAGAATATGTCTGTCGATTCCTCTGGAGCCGAACCAGGAAAACTGCATTCTGCTGCCTCGTCCCGCCTAGATCCGCCCTCCACAGAGCTGTCCAGTCAGAAGAAAGTGGGCACACGGGGAGTGGGGGCCATAGCGGAAGAGCCACCCGAAAGAGGCGTTTCAGGCAGAGAGTACTAAGGACTACAAATGGGGTTTTTTGAGGATGGCAGTATGAGCGAAATAACTACCCTTTTTTTACTTTGTGCGATCAGGAATATTCTTGGAGAGTCAAAGACCAAAATATAAACTTGGGAAAATAGCATATTAGGTCCCCTTTAATGTATGCTTAAGTGATACAAAAACTCCAAAGTCTGAGCCTTGTATGAATGAATTACAATTAAAATTATGCTCAGCTTTTCCTTCATGATTTGTATCTGTGTGCTTTTCAATGCATTTCATGTTATATAGAAACAGAGCTTTGCAAGTGCTTTTCTCTTCTCTGTGGGAAAAACCATGCTCCTTTCAAATTGCTGAGGATCAAGGACAGAGTAAATCCTTGGTATCGTCGGCGCCTCACAGCTGTTCAGAGACAGAGCAAAGCATGGGCTAAAACTTGATCTGCTTACCAAAACATATTTTAGGCAGACAGTATAACTTTGAAAGGCAAAGTTTTTTTTTTAATTTAAAATTCTTTGGTAATGCTGGTAGAAATTCTTGTCAATTCTGGAAGACAATGAAATTACGAAACAAATTCCAGTTCCACACCTGGGGCCTGTCTCACGAAGCTGGATTTCGGCTTAGCGGGGTAACTCCTGGATTTACCCTGGGTTTTCCATATCTCAAAGGTGGTTTGCTTTTTAATCGGGTACGCTGAACACCTAACCTGCTCCAGAGCAGGTTAAGTTCAGGATAAGAGCTCGGCAGGTATAAATGCCCCACCAACTGACTAATCAACTATATTGGAAAATGGCCTGCCCATTTGATGAGAACCCAGTGGTTCTAGGTGCACTACTTGCGAAGACTCCTCAGGTGCAAAAGTTTGTTTCACGATTGCTGTAATCCTTTTGATTTGCCTGAACAATGTCTTTACAAGAGGTACTGGTTTTCCGCGGAAGGACTACAGTCTGTCAGTGCTGTGATTCTGCCCTTTCGTGTGTTGTCCCGTGCGTATTTGTGCTTGTTATTACTTTCGTTTCATTTTTTTCCCCCCCAGCTCTCAGCCGGCTGATGATCCGCTTCCAATTTGCCTTCAGTGGTGTCGTGTGACTGCCTTCAGCATGCCTGTGTCTCATCATCCAATCACCTTTCTACTTTCGGTTTGGCTTTGGTATTTCATTCATTGCTTCCAGCTGTGCTTAAGTCAGGGTCTCGCAAAACTGAGTGAATGCGTTTTCCGATAGGATATTACTAACACGTACTAACCAGCACTTATTAAGGGTGATTGTAAATATTAGTCACGTAGTATTAACCTTGATTAACGCATTTAGCGAGCGTGTGCGTTTCTGGCTTTTCTGCTTTCAGTCTGAACTTTCTGATTAACTGCAGTTTAAACCCTGTGCTTTCCTTCGCTGTCTTTGTGGTGCTTTTTTACTTGTCACGTTTAGGTTGCCTTAATCTAAACCGTCTATCTTGATTGCTCGTCTCAGCATCTTCTCTCGAGTCATTAGTAATACCCGGTCCTCGTGTGATTGTTTATTAATCCCATGTGTTTCTGTTTCAGTGTGATTGCATTCCGAGTCCCCGCCTCCTCTCGTGATCTTTAAATGTAGCAGTATTGGAAGCTTTCATCAAGACGGATCCTTGTTTGACTCAGTCTACATGGTGATATTGCTGCTCCTGTATTCTTGTGGTTTCCTCAAGCCTGTCCTGACTCTTGTTTTTTTTTTTTGCTGCGCCCTGGTCTTGTCTTCCTTTTCATTCAGTTTCCCAGTGTTGTCCGTCCGTCAGTTAGCTAGGTTCAGTTTTTGTTTTGTAGTTTAGCCACTCATTGAGTGTGTACCTCAGTTCTCCCCCTGCCTTGGGCAGTGTATTTCAGTTCTCCCTTCTGTCCAATGCATGTGCGCGGTGTTTTGTTTCTGGTGTGCCAGCCATCTTCTCCCCTTAGTGTTTTTGAGTTTATTAAACACTTCTGCATCCTGCACCTGGTGTTCCCAGCTCCCTTCTTACAGTCAGCTGCTGGAGCTGTTCATTAGGCTACTAATTCTATTGTGATCATCCTACAACAGACAGTGTGAAGTAAAGCCATGTACATATGCTACTTATATAAGCCATAGTTGGCGTACTGATCACTTTGCAGTATGTTTTTACATATATTTTTTTTTTAATTTGCTCATGTTCTTTTTGCTCCACTGGGGTCACATCTGAAATGATAAGGTCATAATGACAAATTTCATAAACACACAAATTTATGGAACACACAAATATTACTATTGTCAGGTCTACTCGAGCTGTCATGGGGGGGGGGAAGTAATATTATAATCCCACTAATTTACACATTAACACAGTCAGAAATTTTTTTTTTTTTTTTTGCCAGCATTCCTTGCAGCTTTTGGCAGCTGGAACTACGTTGCTTTTTGCCTGGATGACGGACTTATAGTCCTCGTATTTATTTAAGATAATTGTCTGCTCCTCCATCGTGAAGTGTTCTGCTCGGGAGGATTTTTCTTTGTCTGCGATTAGTCGTATGCAGCAAACACCACCCTTTATATGTGAGCGTGCACAGATCTAGATTGGAAGCTCCTGGGTTCACTTAACGACTTGATTATCGGCTCACAAAGCCAGTTATCAAGATCGCGGATGTCTGGTTAAGTGCAGCTGGGTAACTGAGGGAAGCCCTGGGCATGTTAATCCAGCATTGTGAGACAGGCCCCTGCTCTGCAATCACAAGTTGTTTATGATTCAAAACTGATTACTGGTAAAGTTGAAATAAGTAATGCTTTTAATCAGCATTTTGTATCAGCTGGCTATCTCTTTGACATAAAATGGCGCACTCAAGTGTCTCTGAATTGGCAGATGAAAAGCATTGTAACTCAGGTCTAACTGCCAGTCCTAAAACATCTTATTTGCTGAATAATAATTGAGTATTTTCTTTCTGATTCATGTCTGCTTGAAGCTGCTAATAAAATTTATGTGGGGAAAAAAAAAATCCTCAAGGGATTACTTGCTTTTGACCCACACCTTTGGCTTATTGTATGTAAATCATGTCTGATAAGATACCAAACATATAGAAGACATCTCAGTGCAGAGACAAACTTGCAATAGGACTGGTAATTTCAAAAAGGAAAAAAAAAAAAACTGGAGATTTGAGGCACTCCTGATAAATGTATGAAAAGCCTTTAATCAAACTTGGCAACACGCCAACGCGTTTCTACTATTCAGCCTTCATCAGGGCATACCGAACAGACACAGGTGAATGCATTTAAAAATCCACATTGTCCTTTCCAAATGAGGGAAACTTCATAATCCTCAGGCCTCTAGGAATCATTTCCTCTCTCCAGTAGTCTGAAAGAGTTATTGCATGCAATTCAACCTCTTGTCTTTCTCCATGAGTATTTTCAATTCAAAAGTTGTTGTTTGGTAATTGAATGATTAGTATTTGTAATTAGTCTATCTGTGCAGGTATGGGGGTGGGTCTTGGGTTATGTGACCTTTCCCACATCTTTATGCCTTTTAAATGCATTATTTAAGGCATTTACCTGATCAAGTGAATTAGTAGCAAGGCAAGAATAATATTGAGAATTATTAAATTGTCTTAGTGCCTCTGCTATGTACTGTATCGTGCCCCAGACCATCACAGAACCTCCCTTGTCAGCTGTTCTAATGATCAAGTTCTCATTATTTTGTAGCCATTGAATAGCTTGCCTTTCACCAGCTGTCAAATTTAGTTGGATTTTTCTCCGCCCCACTTCAAACAGCTTATCAATTTCATGAGAAACTTTCTTTGTAAAGGCAGTCAAACAGGCATTATTTATTGGTGGGAAAAAAAATAGAATTGGGCCTGAAAGGACTATGTTGCTCAATAACTTGTGGTTCTGTTCTCTCTATATTGCTGCTTCTGGAGTTACTGTGATACCAGCAATAACACCAGCTGATCTGTGTGTTATTCTGGACAATGCCTTAAATAACAAATGGATCACACAAAAGGAGTATGATTTTTTTGTTGCTTCCAAAGATCCATGAAAATTTCATGCAACCCCCTGGAAGACTTAATATCAGTGGAATAGGGCCTATTACAGAACCGGCATCTAAGTATATTGATTTTTATACTAAGCCTCTCACCATGGCATTACCAGCATACATCTGTGACACCACTAATGTCCTGGCAATTTTGGATGAAATTGGTTGCGTGGACAATGCATATCTTGTCACTATGGACATTGAAGCACTTTATACAAACATTGACCATGATGAGGGCTTGGAAGCTTTGAGACAGGCCCTTGAAAAAAGACCAAATGCTTCACCTCCTACAACATTTCTTGTGGATCTCACCAGATGGACGCTTGACAATAGCATCATTTTATTTCAGGACCAACTTTATCGACAAAAAATGGGGACGGCCATGGGGGGGCAGCATATGCCCCTAATTTTGCAGGCCTTGACATGGGTTTATGGGAAGATCAATACATCTTTGATGACCTGAACCTATACAAGGAACTGATCAAATGGTATGGAAGGTATATTGATGACCTTTTTTTAATTTTTTTGGGCTCTTGACAGGAGTTGATGGATTTCCACCAGTTTCTTAATTTATTTTAGAAGTTGAACCTGGAGTATAGTCAATCAGAAATCACTTTCCTGGATTTGAAAATCACGGTTGACAAACAAGGTCTCCTCCCTACATCCATCTTTAGGAAGGCCACAGATAAAAATTCACTCCTACAAGCTGACAGTTTTCACCTGGGTAGTCTCATTTCTAATATCACTTATGGCCAGTTCCAAAGGTTGCGCAGAAAATGTGATTCTGAAGCGGACTTTGACGTACAGGCTGAGGACATGTACCAGCATTTTCAGCCTAGGGAGTATTAGAAAAAAGATCTCAATATGGCTCTGGGTAAGGTAAAATCAATAAACGGAAAGGACTTGCTCAAAAACTCGCACCGACAACAACAATCCATAAATAGATTTTTTTTCTCCACACAGTATGGATCCACAGCCTCCGATATCAGATGGATAATTAAGAAAAATTAGGACATATTGCAGAGTGACCCTCATCTCCGTTCAGTGTTTTCAGAGCTTCCAATGTTCTCTTTCAGGAGGGTATCTACCCTCAAGGACAAATTGATGAGGAGTCACCTCCATCCTTCCAAACTCCCTACATGGCTTCAGAGACGTAAAGGTACATATAGATGTGGCACATGTAATCACTGCAATAACACTGCTCGCCAGAGCTCTTTCACTGATGTCTTTAGCCAAAAGATCTTTCACTGCAATGACTTTGCCAACTGTAACACCACACATGTTGTATACAGACTGGAATGTGAGTGCGGGTACTATTACAGTATATAGACGCACTGAACAATGTCTTTAGGACCGACTTGCAGAGCACAAGTACGCAATAAAGTCTATGAATCCTAATTATCTTATGGCACTGCATTTCCAAGAGGCTAGACACAAGGATCTGAAGAGTTTAGGAGCAATGGTGATTGAAGTCATACCTAAGAGTGCAAAGGGTGGGGACAGAGTTTGCTGGCTTCTCCAGAGAGAGACATGGTGGATTGTGAAATTAAAGGCCTCCACTTTTCTAGGTTTAAATGATGATGTGGACTTCTCTCCATTTCTGTAGTTGCTGTATGTCCCAATATGCTGAAGCATAATGCTTTGTTTAGGCTTTTGTGCATTTGTTTTTATCAGATGGATGTGAAGTTGCAGTCAATTTGATAGATATAGAACTGCAGATATGTGTATGAGTAGTGTAATTTGGGATCATCCTTATTATTGCATTTTAAGTGGCTGATGGATGTTCTAAAGTTGTTGGGCTTGGTAATTGAAAGACTAATTACAAATACTAATCAATCTGTGCAGGTATTGGGGTGGGTCTTGGGCTATGTGACCTTTCCCACATCTTTAATCCTGGATCAGGATTGGAAGCTTGTTCAAATTAACAATGAAGATTCACAATAGACCTTGGCTGTCACTAAAGTATTCGGATCATGAAGACAAAAAAAAAAACATTATAGAGTACATATGACTACGATCAGTGTGAAAATGACTTTACAATTCAGCAACAAGCACATGCACAGAAAGGCTTAGATACCCATCATCCCCTCAGTAGAAAATAAGTGAGAAATGAGATTCAGCCGAGAGGGGAGATATGCACAAGATATTCACCAATCACAGCACACATTCACTTAATAGCCATGCATGCCACTGAATTGAGAAGAGACACACAAGGGAATCACACGAGGGTTGTGACACAGATTCACCAATGCTTCAAAAACCCCTTGTCCGGCGCGTCACAGTGCTGATCAGTAATCACCCGAAGCACACTGAGGGCAAATTAACACGTCTTTATTGCAAAGAAGTGGAATGTTCTACAATTGCCAATTTCATTACCTGACCATGAATCCAACTGAGCATGCATTTCAAAGGAGGTCATTGGGATGGGGCTTTTATGCAAAGTATAGAAAGAACATACCAGAAATGTGCGGTCCACTTAAAATAAACCCATCACTATTTTCTATTTTTCTTTTTTCCTTTAGTCTTGTTTCTGCAACCATGCGCAAAGTTGAGTGACTGAGTGGGGCATCCCCTGCCTGGTTAGGTTGACGTCTCCCACTCAAATCGAATTAGGGTGGTGTATTCTGTGAAAATATACCCCTGCAAGACGGTGAGATAACTTCTGATGATAATGAACAATGTGAGTGCATTTCTTTTCTAAAAGAGAAAGTTTATTTTTTTTGTTCAGATGCAAACAAATATGCCTGTGCCCACGTGACAGTGTCTTAACAAAACACATTTCTCAGAAAGTAGTTCTGATTTGGTTCTAGGAACTAACTGTCAGTGCGCACAGTGCCATGAGTATTTAGTCTCCAGGGAAATGGTCAGTGGCGGGTCTAAAACTGGGAATTGGCGTGGCACAGACACGTCCCTTTTAGTCCTGTCAAGTTCTCAATCATTTTCCTTTATCGACACATTTTCCAATTATCGTAATTGGCAACTGAATACACGGTACTGAATACACGGTTTTTCTCCATATGTGATCAAATAGCGATGAAATCATGGGCTAAATTCAGTAGGCTACAGTGAAAACGTGTCAATAAAGGAAAATGACAGAGAACTTGCTAGGACTAGAAGGGACGTGTCTGTGCCACGCCAATTCCCAGTTCTAGACCTGCCACTGGAAATGGTAACTAATGATTTCAATGGATGTGATTATTTTTTTTGGCAGGCATAGGGCAAATATAATCAGCTAAAATATCTCAGGTAGTTTAGGATTAATCTGCCCGATAAAGTCCATGAAAAAGTCCAGCCTGTTATTTTTCTCAGGGGCACCCACTGACACTTTCAGTCTGCAAAAAAAAATCTGTCAGTTGCTGTAAAATCATTGTTTGCTAACATTTCAACTTGAATGTGAATGAAAAATGAATATCTTCTTTTCACTGCGCATATAAGCTCAAACACTGAAAATCACATACCCATGACGATTAATGAACAAAACCACTATTGCTCACCTTTGGTGTTTTATCACCATATCTCTATTAACTCACATCTCCATATTCTGATGTTTCATTACCTAAGAGAAAAAAGTCAAACTGCTTCAAGCAGATAAAATTTTGTTATAAAAGTTTGTTATAAAAGATGCAAAGAAAAAACGTAATAATTTGGAAACACTAAAAGCCAGAATATTAAATGTTTTACCTGGTCAACTTCTTTGTATTTAAGAAAAAATGCCCATTTTGAATTTGATGGAGCCAGCATGTTCCAAAAAAAGCAGGGAGAGGGGAAATAAAATGATGTGTTGGAATGCTTTGTAATGGGTGCACAGGTGACGATATCATGCTTGGATATACAAGGAACACAAATACAACTAACAATTGCTTGAGGCTCCTTGCAAAAAAAAAAAAAAAAAACTAGTTTGGGCCCCTTTCTTTAAACAATCTAAGCCCCTGGTCCTCAGATCAAGGTCCTCGACGTCCGAGAACTACTGGTTTTCCACTCTCCCTTTATCTGGGAGTCACATTGTAAAACTGTGGAGCATGTGACATGTTTATAATCTAAACACCAGTGTGTAAAAGCTAAATGCCTGGTGGTTATTTTCTGTTCTCATTCAAAACAGATTTTTATTGGATGCTGCGATCGAGGTTTTTTAGATTTTTTGAATACACTGTAAAACTGAATCTTTCAGTAAACACTGTGACTTGTTTAAAAAGCGTTACAAAAAAGTATTTAGCATATATGTTCAGAACTTAAACATTTGGTTTTACTGTGCAGGTGTAAAGACAGTCTGGCCAGTCACGGGCGTTATATGTTCATTTGCTTACCAGTATAAAGGAAAACCTGAATTGAATTTGGATTTCAGGTCCAGATTTGAAGACATTCTGGGCCTGTCCAAATCCATTTTGGCTGGTTTAACGGCGGGTTATCAGGGCGTGAAGTAAGGTGCAAGGTTCAAAGGGGTCGTGCTTCTTTACTTAATTAATCATAGGCATGTTTTGGATGTAACATAAACCAAACTAATGAGTGTCATCTTCCATGTACTTTAAAAAGCAGATGCCCTCACCTTAGCAAATTGCAATTCTAAAGGCAGATTTTCCTAATGGTAGGAGAAACAATTCTATGCAGAGATGGGTTAACTTGTGTGTTAAGTAAAGGACCAAAACACTGCTGAAACCTGATCTCTGTAATGCCCAGAAATATTAGCTGATAAGAAAAGTATTTTTAAATATTGCTCAAAATTGTTTTTAGATTAATCGCGATTATTTTAAATGCAATAAAAGTAACTGCCACTAAGAGGCAGATAGACGTGCTTGCTTATTACCTTTTCTATGTCATTTGAAAACTTCCGGGAAGAAAACTGTGATGTGAAGTCCACTAATTACCAGCGAGGTTGGACAGCCTCCATTGCCTTGGCATAATGAACTTACCTTAAATCAATTCCTGGGTACTTTGCCTAACTTGAAATTGCATGTGATTGAGCAAATTGCATTGAAGTGTCATTCACGTGCTGTATAATATTTGGAGGACACACACATTTTCACTGTCACATTCACATTTTCATTTTTAAGATGAGGAGAGTATTGCATTTCCTGTGTTGATGTAAGTCCAGTTTTTAGGCCTAACACCTAATGGCGTAAGCTCCTGCTATTTGCAGTTGAGGAAAAAAGTTTCATATTATCTATTTAGAAAAGTGTGGACAAAACAGTTTTGTAAGCCACAGGAATGTGGACTCACTCTGTCATATGCATAAACAAATTCTACCAGTTACTAGTAGTGTGTAAACTTTGGGGGAATGAAACGAATACTGTAACCCACTTTGGAATTAAGCGCCTCTTAGTGTGCTGTCTTGGAAAACAACACCACAGAACCCCTGATAGGACTGGATTAGTGTAATGACAGCACTGAAATTAATTGCATCAGCAAGAGCGGTACACTGTTATTGATCTGCTGACTTCAGTATCAATAGTCTAATTCCTTGCTTAAGCTGGCTTTAATTTGTCACATTATAGGCTGATTTCAATTTCATTTTTTTCACCAATATAATAAAATATTGCTGATATCAATGTGTAAAAATATACATTTAAACAGTAGTCGATACATTATTTGAGTGAGTTTATGAATACAAATTATTGCTTCACTGGGATTCAGTACTTAAAACAGTGCCAAGGTTTTCTCCTTGGAAAACAAACGCTCAAAAAAAAAAAAAAAATCTGGTTGAGACGTCTTGATACAGTATTTATGTCAATAATCTGGATTCTTGGCATTGTAATAATGAAAATTCAACTGCGTGCTTTTTTATGCTGACTGATAAATGCAGTGATTTCTCAGCTCAGAGATGTGTACAGTTTTATGTTGAATTCATATGGTGTCTTTACTTCTTTTAGAGTCATTTGGTGTGCAAATATTACTGTAGACAAGCCTATCATCTCGCGTCAGATGATAGGCTTGTCACCTTGAATACATGATGCAACCATTGTGCCTGCAATTCATCTGTGAATAATTATCGACTTTATTCACCAGACAGCAGTACACACACAGACTACAGCGTATTTTAGAATTATGACATGATTGTTCAAAGAGTTATCAGGAACAATATGATGGTCAAAACAAAAATGGTAAATGAGGAAAAAAGAACAAAACAAAGCCCACAGTTCTCATAAATTAGCTACATCAACTGAAAATAAAGCAGCCGAGTGCTTGCATTTCTTTTCGGACTAATTCGTCTCTCCGGCTTGTGGATATAGTAATGTAATATAATACAGAGGGCTGCTCTATGTCTTGTACCATAGACACGGAGTACTGTAATCATTGAGTTGTATTGAATATTACTTTTTCCTACCAACAGTGCTGTGAAAAACTATTTGCCCTTTCCTGCATTCTTCTATTTTTGTTTATTTGTTATAGATAAATGTTTCAAATCATCTAATTTTAATATAAAGGAAAAAAGAAAACATATCGGCATCATTTACCAAGCAGGATATGAACAAATTTTCATATATTTCCTTTGCATCCACAATTACTCATAAAAGTTGGGCTTTATCAAACTATTTAGGAGGAGGAGGAGTTCGCTGGTTGTGGATAAAGAACATCTAGGTAGTCCAGGGGAATGGGCCCCTGGGGAATTTTTTAAGCAAAAAAAAAAAAAATAATAATAATGGGGTGGCACAGTGGTTAGCAATGCTGCCTCACAGCAAGAAGGTTGTGGGTTCAAATCCGGCCTGGGGCCTTTCTGTGTGGAGTTGGCATGTTCTCCCCGTGTTCGAGTGGGTTTTCTCCGGGTACTCCGGTTTCCTCCCACAGTCCAAAGACAAGCATATTAGGACACTGGAGACACTAAATTGCCCATAGGTATGAGTGTGAGAGTGAATGGTGTATGCACCCTACAATGGATTGGCAACCTGTCCAGTTCCTGCCTATGCCCGTAGTCAGCTGGGATAGGCTCCAGCTTGCCCCGTGAACCGAGTGAAAATTAGCGGGTGTAAATGAATTTTTAAAAAAAACATTAAATTGAAAATTTTGCACTTAAATGATCAACTAAACAGATGTTTGTGCCTCATCACAGACAAAGTATTTTCAATTTATCAGATTTTACTCTTTATAAAATAAGTTCGCTATTATGTGTCCCATTATTAAAAGTACATCTAAAGTGGATTTTCATAGGTACCGTTTTCATATTCATGAAATAACTTTTTGATTGCAACATTATCAGCCCCTTACAAATTAGTCAGAATCAGTTATATAGACTGTCATTTTTTATGAAAACGATCATAATTATCATTAATCATAAAATAATCAAATAACCGTGCAATGGTGTATCTACTGGGCATTACCAAGGCTCATTATACTGCAGCCAGAAACTTGAGTAATGAAAATAAGATAACAGAGGAGCAGCAAGATTAGGAATTTGAAATCCATCACATACTGACACGCATTACATTTTAAATGATGTGCTTTGCATTTGTAATTAATGCAAATTCATTTGATATAGTTCCTTTGCATGAGACACATCAGACTTCAGGAAGAGCAGGCATGTTTGAATTTTTGTATGTTGGGTTGAGAAACAGTGATTACCTTGCCAGGTAATTCCTGCCGCATTTTTTTTTTTGGGTGGGGGGTGTTCGACAAAAACTCCACAAAATAGTACGCTAATAACCTCCACCTCCTCCACCATTTTTTCCGCTTCCCCTGAATGCCACATTGTACATGACAATTGTCTAAGATGATGTCATGCTGTTCCTGATGTGGTGTTTCTAAGGTGGAGTAATGATGTAAATAAAGGATGTGAATCTGCTTCCAAGTTACTACTGTTCAGGATTTACCAACATGCCCAAAGGCCTCTCCTGAGAAGGTTCTCTATTGTTCAAAGTTTTCTCCATTCGTAGATAATGGCTCTCTGCGTGGTTCGCTAGAGTTCTAGAGCAGGGGTCCTCAATCTTTCCCAGAAAGGGCCGGTGTGGGTGCAGGCTTTCATTCCAACCAAGCATTTACACGCCTGATGCTACTAATCAACCCCTGGACTCCTTACTAATAAGCTTGATTACTAGCATCAGGTGCATAGCTGGTTGGTTGCAATGAAAGCCTACACCCACACTGGCCCTTTCTGGACAAGATTGGGGACCCCTGTTCTAGAGCCCAAGAAATGGCTCTGTATCTCTTTCCCTGATCAATGTCAACAACTTTGCTTCTCATCTGTTCTTGATTTTCTTTAAATTGTGGCATCATGTGCTGCTTCTCACCTACTTCACACTGCCAGACAGGTTCTATTTAAGTGACGGTTAGATTTAACAGGGCTGGGAGTAATTATGCCTGCATGTGTCTAGGGAAATTGAACCCATTTATCAGTTGAATTGGTGAATTCAAAAAGGGCCCAACATTTTCAGCATGGAATTGGGCTGTTATTGAATTCACTGATTCAACTGAATCTGTTTCACTGGTTGATTTAGGGAGCAAATACTTTCACATAGGGTCAGGTAGGGTTGTGTAGTTTTTTCTTCAATCATCATTTAAAAAGTGCAATTTGTGTTCAATAAGGTTACCTTTGTCTAAAATTAAATTTAGGTTGATGATCTGACCCATTTCACTGTGATAAAGAGGCAAAAATAAAAGAAATCGGGGAGTGGCAAATAGTTTTTTACAGCGCAGTATGCTTAATGACTTTTAATACTCTGTCGGGATATGGAGACAATATTACTATTTTCCTTACAATATTTATATTTTATTTATTCAGCAAACATGTAATTTTTGCTTTCAGCATATATGAATGGCTGAAACCATCATGACACTTAATCCACCATAATATCGGTAGTAGCTTAGACACAAAGTTATCAATTTTTCCTTGTTTCTCTACTTCGCTTTTCTCTTCGGTTTCAGGGACCCTCCTGGTCTTACTATACACCATCCTAAACCTCATTTGCATGCTATCAATCATGTGGGAGCTCATTTCCTCTCTACATCTGGTAAAAATCTTAATACAGCCTGCCCGCAATACACTTGCGAGTAAACACAGTGAGAGCAGCCAGAAAGCCTTCAAGGTCTGAGTATGCAAGAAACAATTATCAAATCATACCTAATTAGCTTATCATGTCAAGTGTAAATGCGGGCGTGAGTACTTTCGCTATATTTTCCATTGCATTCGTATTAGCTTGAGCCAAGTTAGCTCTTCAGTATATATAGCTAATAGCAAGCAGCGAACTAACTTTTTTGTGATTTGGTGATTTTGTGACTCATTCCAAGCATAAGCGAGACTTCTGTTATCAACTGCATCATTCAGTAATCGAAGTGAAGCCCCGCTTCAATATTCTTTGTTGAACTGAAGCTGTGAGCAGGGGGTGGAGCTAGTTCGTAATGCCCTTACAGTCCCAAATAAGCACGAAAAATTAAATTTCAAACTGATTAACTTTGATGGAGGAGATGTTTTCTCTGCAGATAGCCATGAATGTTTTGTGCCACTTTAATATTAGTAATTAGTAATGATATTAATAATATTATTTTCAAATGTTTGCTTTTAATTGTAACTGTAACTGATTTTCAATTGTCCTTTGCATTGGTTGTATTTCAACCAAACTCCAAGATGACAACAGTATGTTTAATTCATTAATCAGTCTTGGCAGTCCTTTTTTTGGTGCATACCACTATGCTATTGCATGAAACTCCTGAGATGCATTCATACTTTTGTCTGAATCAGATGGCTGCCAAAGAAGGTGCTGGCACCTTATAAATCAGCACCTTTCTCCTCTGCCCTTGGTTTAAACAGCGTGGTTAATGGCTGACTGTTTCACTTCTTCGTGGTGCACATGCAGATGCAAAGGCCCAGCCTGTGAAATCCTTCAGTCAATCTTGGAATTTATCTCACATAACCATAAAGCTTTGAGGCTGGGTCATTGGTTTCAAAATGGCCTGTGACAATGGGATTCTGTACAGAAGATTATGAGCTAGTGAATGCCACTAAAAGGGTGATGGAAATCTGTGCCCTGGGGTGGAAAGTGCCGTAGATCTTTCTTGCAAGGCGGAAATAATCACTTGCCCCGGAGATGTCGCTATTTAATCATTACGACCAGCCAACATCACCGAATCGCTGCCTCTTTTTAAGCTTTGAATGTGCCTCCAGTATGACAGCAGTGTAGAATTTGAGATGTGATTTGTGCACATACGTCAGTGAGGAGTGGAGTAAATTTGAAAGGGAATGGAGTTATACAACACATAATGTTGAAAGTATTAGAACCACATAATGTGTTCTTAATTCTCTATTTTAATAAATATCAGAGAATTTTCTGCGTGTGGTGAATTAATTAAAAAAGTTTTTCAGTTTTTAAACCTTTGAAAATGATACCATATGTATTTTTTTTTAAATTTATTCTAGAGTATATTTTTGTTTTATTTCACATATGCATGAAAAATAGTTTTGCAGTACCAATGGTCATGGATTATTCCTACAAGGGGCATATTTTATAAACCCATCAGGTCACCTTAGGCACTGATACTCCATTATCTGTTCATTGCCATTTGTGCTGTCAGTTTTAATGTATGGCAATATTGGCTGCAGTCTGCCAAAATGTGTAAGCGATTCACTCCATCAAGGCATGGAAAGGATGATAAATTTACAGCATGAAACTGTTTCACAACATACAGCATGCAGCCATGGCTGTGAAGCTTCTTGAACATTTAAGAAATGTAAAAATGTTCAAGAATGTAAAATGACTATCATTGGGGCTTGCCTTTGATAGATTTTCTTAATTGAATTATAAATAATGTTAAAGAACTAAGAGAGAGTCCTTTAGAATTGTCTACCTTTTTTGAGATTGGAATTCCGTCCTGAATGTCTGTCATGCCTTTTGCAACTCTCTCAAGAAGCATGCCAATTAAAATGCATAGGCTGCTTGCATAATACTGGTCAGTTTAACAGAGCTTTGACTGCCTGAAATCTTGGATAGTTAAAATTCTATTGTTGCATGACACATAGTGCAGTTGTTGCCATTATCAAAAACTATAAATGCACTTGTGACATTCCAGTGATGGATTCCAATCTATGGATGTCGGAGAGCAGCATGGGAAAACATCTGTCTATATTTAGGTATATTTAGCATGCATGTTATCACCATTATATAACACCATATACTTATAAATGGAATAAAGCATTACACAAAAAAAGCTTGTCAGCTACTTTGAGAAGTTTAGGCTATTTCTTATTTGCACAATAAAAATAAAAAGATAAGCTCACCTGATTTATGGCCTTCAAGACCGTACTCCCTGGAATGCATTGTCAAAATGATAAATATTGATTGTTCATTGTATGTTATTAAGTTTCATTGTACTTTGTGATGATGAATTCAACTTTTTATTATCTAAGTGTTCTAAGTGGATAGGACACTGCAGTAGCTAGCCGACACCCCTATGAAATAAGTATTATGCCATTTTCAGTATTTTAATTCGGCAAATGAATGTGCTGGGAAAGAGAAATTTGTATGAAATATCACTGAGCATTTTTTATTAATAGATGCATTGTGTATCCAGTGGCTGCTTGTAGGTTTGGGATCCGTCCGATAATGTATCACACAATATGGACAGTCAATCAGTAACTTGTTTATTTTAAAACTGGAAGTCAGCTTCTGCCCATGTTGAATTTTAACTCCTTCTCAATGCAGATTAGGGAAATGTAAATCAGTATTTTTAAAAAAACCTTCTTGTGGACCTATTAGAATGCTGTTAACAAATGCTAGGTTAAAATGTACTGCCAAACCAGCCAGTAATGTAATATTTAGCCTCCAAACACTACATTCATGAATGATAGCAAAAATCTTGAACAAAAAATTAAGCAAGTGTTTAAATCAGCTGTATGTGGCCATCAATTCTTCTTCTTGTTGGAATTCTTGAAGAAAACATGGCTGAAGGAATAGCCAATTAGCTATCACATGAATGCACTGAAAAGTAAAAAGGAAAAAGTCCAAAAGTCCATCTCCAAAACTGATTGTAACTACAAAAACAAAGGTGATGAAAGGTGATGAACAAATGTATGACAGGGTTCAAAGTTTAATACATTTTATGCCTGGGCAATATCCTTCACAACCATTGCTTTGACCCCAGGGAGACCAGAGTATAAATCACCCAGAGTATAAATTGATTATTGCTGCTGCTGGGATATTTTGTCACCAGACTATAAACTGACCGTAGTATGACTCACCAGCTCTAATCTTAACAAAGTTTTTAAAAGCTCCTGATACGTCAGAGCACATCTTCGTCATCTCCACTCAGACCGTTTAACAGATGTCCCGATTCATTACTGGACCATAAATCCTACACATCAGGATGGTCCTTAAAGGAGCTGTGTCATGATTATTGCGCATGCTCAGGTTTGACAGATGCTCATGGCCTTGTTTGCTCATTTGCGCTCGTGAAAACCATAGATTATATTTTTACAGGAGTCTTTTCAAGAGAATTACATTGGAAAACTGTAGAAATAATCATTTCAGGTAACCAAGGCACCTCTTAAGCAGTGAATGCATGTAGAATGTGTCCATTTTTCTTGGCAGTTGGCAAACCAGCTTACATTCTTCATATTGTTACAGCTAAATAATTTTTAATCCCCTAATTTCCCCCCCAAAAAAAAACTCCTGAATATAAAACGCATAATGCCTGATTAACTAAAATGTATCAATACAATGCAAAAAAAGACAGACTAGCAACAATGGAATCAGATTTTGTCTGGCAGTCGAGCAGATTTACTTTGCTTGATTTCTTGTTAGGCTGATTAGTCTTCAGGGTTCCAAGCATATGCACAGTAATTGTGACACAGCTCCGTTAATCACAGCGCTGGTATCAATAGCAGCCCCCAAAGCCCCCTCACCCAGGCTCATAAGTCCCCCTTTAAGTACAGCTGTCCAATTATACCTTATTTTTATTTTTATTTTTTTCAAATCTTATTGGAAAATAAAATCATCAATCCAGTTATGAACAATCCAAACATGTTATTTGTTAAAATATGGATTTTTAAAAATCCCATAATCGAAATCCATCACCGTCAAGTCACTAATGTTACATTTTAAAATCACTAACAATACATTTTATCTCCTTGTGAGACAGTTTCAAAAAATTTCAGTGGCTCAAAAAGCGGATATTTGGACTACTGACTCATGAGGATAACTCAGCTACAGTTGTCTACTGCTTGCACCTGTAGAATGATTACTTTTAGAGTGCTTTTTTTTGTCGAGTCATTCTATAGTATGTGGTTCAGATAAATCGAAAATGGATATTATAAAATAGTTTCCCACAAAGGCCCTGACTGAAGAGGCAGTGGCTACTGAGGCATGGACGCTGCACAAAGGCTTGCAATCATTCCCTGGATGCCACTGTTGGCATGTTTTTTGGAACACAGATTAGAGAACTCGAAATCCTCCTTTCCCTTTGGACCTCAGAAAGATGCTGTGCTCAAGTGGTTCAGTAGAATCAGCCATTGCATTCAGCTGTTCCGATTTTGAGTAGCCGTTTCATTTTTATGTGCAAGTCGGCTTGGGTGTTTTATTTTCTTTTCTCAGTTGTAAGCCCAATCATTCTTATGGTAGTGGTACCAGAAATAAACCACTTAGTAATTAGGCTATTCGACAACCAATTTAATGTACTTGACTATAATTCTTAACAGTTAGATTTTTTTCTCTATTCTTAAACCTTTTGAACATTCGCATACTGTGAGGTCTCAAAGCAAGCAAGGCTTCAGGCAACCCTTTTTCACTATGAAGAGCACAGGCATTCCCTAATGGGTAATGCAGTACTACAGGCAGATATCCCGCCTGGATAATCTCTCTAAGCATCCAAACGACTATGTTTTACCCAAGGAATTGGTGTCTGCCAACCCACCTCTCTCCTCAGAGAAGACTAGAAGATAAGCATCTCTTCACCATCTACCTTCAGCACCTGCAGCTGCATGATCCAGGAGGGTCACCTGCTGTGACGATAGTGCCCCCTGCTGCCCTCTTCCCGGAACAGCAGTCATTTGCTTGAACAGAGGCACCGAGCACCAAGAGGACAGCACCTCCTGTCGCCCACTACCAACTACCACTGTAGTTTGCTCCAACAAGGGCTTCCTGATGGCTCCAAGTGCCCTCCCTCCCTTGACCTCCCCAAGCAACTGCAGCAGTTTGCTCCGACCAGGACTCCTGGCAAGGAAATGCCAGCGGTCCGCCACTGCCCATTCTCTAGCTCCTTGCTTTGAAAGGGGCTCCCAGAATAGGGATGTCAACACCTGCCCATCTTCCAGCAATCGCAGCGGGTTGCTCTCATTAGGTCTCCTGGCACGGAGACCGGTCTATCTTTCAAATTGTTTTTGGAAATAATGGATGTCATGTTCACAGGATCTAAAAGCAAAAGGACCATCATTACAGTTAGGCCACTGAAAGTTGATTTTATAGTGCTCCTCAGCGCCTGCGTCTAAATTTCAGCCTGCCTCAGAAAGGTTCGTCATTCATCTTTTTTTCAAAAGCCGCGTTGAAAAGATTGTCAGTCAGACCCAGAGCAGTGATTCTTTAATTTCATACAAACAAATCCACTCCGCTGGTCGTGCCTGCCAAAATCACGCAAGACCAAGCTTCCAGGTATTTGGAAAATGTTTATTCTTAATACTCTCCATAAATTTTATCTAGTTTTATTCAAATGATTTTTTCTTGTGCATAATACATCAGTAATCAGGTAATTAAATGGGTTCAAGTTGACATGCACAGTGTGCTGAATTTTCTGAAAATCCTTCCTCAAAATCTTCAGGGAAATTTGCAGATGAAAGATGATGAAAGAACCTTTCTTTCTCTGTTTTTCAGGGACGTCACTACTTTTCCCTGCAGGATAACGCTAAGATGCTCTCCACAAATACTATGACAACGTGGCTTTTTAGTCCCAAAGTGCAGGTACTACCAGCCATTTGGATCTGCCTCTCACTGAAAACGTGCCGGATAATGAAGTGCAAAATGCAATAACAGGGACATGGACTATCGAGCAAATGAAGTCTACATCAGACAAGAATTGGAACAGATTTTGCTGTTGAAAATCCCACAATAAATTCCCTAAGTTCCAAATGCAACTGAATGTAGCTAAACAAAGAAGTTACACAGTGGTGAGCCTGCATCTGCCCCATCTTCACCGGAATGTGTTGCAGACCTCATTCTCTGGAGCAGAGCTTTTGCTCAGCTGTAGATCGACAGGTGCATAGGAGAAGACCAGAGGATGAAAATAGTATAACAAAGGACTCCTACACACTACCTACTTCACTTGCAATTAGAAAAAATATTTATCAGGAACAACTTTCTGTACAAAGGTTCTCATCAGGTCATTTTTGAAATGGATAGTAATTTGAAAAAAACAATATACCTGTAGTTTTTGCGTTTAAACTTTACTTACGTTGTCAACATGTTTTCTCAATTATATATTGAATAAAAAGGGATTTTTAAAATTACTGTTTGCTGTTTTTTTTTTCCTAATAAATGTTTTACACATTCTCCCAGTTCTTCAGGTGTTTCGGTTCTATGCTTGCTTCCTATATATCCATATTACATTAGAAAAAAAAATCTACGCTGAATTTTAAGTTCAGTCTATTATTGGGTCCTGGTATTTCCACACTGGGGCAATTGAGATTCCCCCCTCATCAGTCGTCTGTTTGCTTAACTGAACCCCTGCAGCTGATGTAGAATGCAACCACACAACTTCTGAAATCTTTGCAATGTTTTGCCCCTCATGTCAAACCCCTCCTCATCTCCCCCGACTTGCTTCCTGTTATAGCTCACATAAAATTTAATGCCACGGTAATAGCCCACAGGGCAGTGAATGGAACAGCTGAACCATACTTAAAGTCAATCTTCAATCTCCACACCCCCCGCAAGATCTCTCCATAATATAACCTCATGGAAACCCTCCCTGCATTGCTGCTCCACACAATTACAATTCTGGGCCCTCAGTGGTGGAGTGACCTTTGCAAAGTGGATAGGGCAACAGAGTCATAGGTTATCTTCTGAAATAGACTGAAGGTGCACAACTTCAGACTGTATCATCAGACTAGCTTCCCTCCCATCCCCACCCCATAGCACTCCCACATTTTGTACTTATTCAAGTTGTGGCACTGCTATTATTTGTGGGTTTGTTTTTAATGTTCAATGTTTCCCAGGTATGCTATGAATATAGCCTGTGAGCAACGATGCAGTAGGGATTTCTTTTATTAAGTGGGGAGTGGGACATATCTGCACATATATCATAGATGCACATACTAATATTTTCATTGGTTGAAGGTTAAGAGTTATTTAAAACCTGCATCACCCATGTGAAAAAAAAAAATTTTTCCTAATAACTTAATATCTGGTGGTGCCACCCTTGGGAGTAAAAACTGCATTCAAATACATGCGATAACTGGCAATGAGACTATTGTATCATTGTGGAGGAATTTTGACCCACTCTTCTATGCAGAATTGTTTAAATTCAGCCATATTGGAGAGTTTTGGAGTGTGCAACTGTCAATTTAAGGTCATGCCGCATCATCTCAATAAGATTTAAATCAGGATTTTGACAGATTGTGATTGTAATTGAGAGTAAGTGCAAAGACAGAGGGAAGTGTGGCATGGTGCGTGATCACAATAAGGGAATGAGGTGCGGCTAATTTTGAATCAGAATGTGGAGGGCGAGTGCTTGAGTGATAAAAAAACAAAAGCACAATGGAACATGACTGTAGAAATAATACAATGACGGAAAAAAAAACATAATTGGCTGGTTTCATAGACATGGATAAAGCTTAGTCTTGGACTTTTTGGAGTTTTGTTTGGAGAATCTCCATTGAAAATTTTATTTCGTCTGAGAATAAGCTTAATCTGTGTTTGTGAATCTGGCCCAATGACTAATATAATACAGTGAACACGGGATAATACACTGTTATAAACTGACTGAATTTAACAGTTGAGGGGTCCTCAGGGTAAAGTGTAGAAATAGCCATAATAATGTTAAAACTAAGAAATAAACATACTTAACATGATTTTATCCTCATAATTCAGATTTTATCCTTAGTATTCTGATAAAAACTATACATGCTTGCGATGGAAACGGCACTTTATTGACAAAATCTGAAAATTCTTTGTGGCGCTGATATTTCAATTGCCCATGGTCAGATTTTACTCATATTAGTCTCATAAGGAAGGTTTAACATAGTTCTATGAAATGACTCAGGATTTTTTTGTTTAGAATACTTATGGTTACATAACAGAGCTCATTAAATATTCATAACGAAAATCACTATCATCAACTTGCTACATTTTTTAAATTAACCCCCCTAGGGATGCACCTATGTAATAAAACCTATGTCATTTTAATAGATCTCCAACAGATAAAACTTCAGTCCAAATTTCACATCACTCGGATGAATATTAATGATTTTATGAATGCCACAAGATTGAAAATCAGTCAGAATTGTGATTTTTGGTAATTTGAATTTAAATTCACAAGTTACAATTGAGACAAAGGAAAAACATAGATTTTTGGTATTTATTGGCATTCACTGCATTCCTTTATTTATTTTAGGTGAAAATCAAACATTTTGAAAGTTTCTAAAAACAAATTGAGAATTTTACCCTGAAGATCCCTCAACCCCTTTGAGCAGAAGGCAAATCTGGCTTTATAGGTGTTACCTGATTTAAGGCTTTATAATTCAAGATTGTAGCTTCACAGACAGAAAAACTTTGGCTCAATTGAGCCTAGACACTTGAGTCTAGACACTTAGACTCCCATCATATTTCAGTTTATTTTTATGATTTTGGTGGAGAAAAGGGGCTGCAAACATAAAAAAATGTTCATGAGAATTCACCATTGAAATAGCAAAAAAAAAAAAAAAAAAAATACTGACAAATGAAAAACTGCTGGCGCTTAAATCTATACATTTTTGGGATCATAAACTTCTTGACCACCAGTACAATTCATCTTGAACATTATATTCTATATTACCTGCTTGCTATGAGCTAAATTAGATAGCTATCCAGGTGTCTCCCCAAAGTCTGAGATCCATCAAAATGGTTCACTGTCAAATCATACATTAATCATATATTTAACACAAATTAACTTTTGGGGCATGAAATTCAGCATGAACTAATGATTTTTTGGTTGAGTTTAGCATGCATATATCAATATCAGTGCAGTTGAACATCATTGGTCACCAGTAACCTCTCCAAACACAAAACATGCCTTTTTCTCCATAATAAAGTTAACAATATTGTCCTTTTTTCTTCAAAGTCCCCCAAGCATTAAATAAAGTGCTGATTAAACAGCTATAACATTCACGCTGCAATGAAAAGCTAACCGCTCTCACATCCGAGCTCATACCCTTATACCTTATAAGGGTAAAAACACAATAATTCAGTAATATCAGAATTCTGAAATACACCTTATTTTAACAGAACAGAAATGTCACTCTCAGGAAAAATTAAACGACATATACCTCTCCATATTAAACAGAATGGTGTAATGAACGAACCGAGGGATCTACCGACGTGCGTGGGATGCATGCATTTGGAGAAACGAAAACCTTGGCATTCGATGTCTTTAAACGCGGTATAAATTCTAAAGCAAAAAGCCATATTGAGCAAAAAGCAAACAGAGTAGAAGTATAACCTGTTTTCTTCATTGATGCCCTCCTCCAGAGACAAATGTATCGGGTAGAAGGAATCCTCTGGTACTGTTTCATTCCGAATAATTCCCATTGACCACGTCCATACAACATTTATCTCGTAAATAAAACTGAACACTTCAGGCCGGTTTCGGGTGTCTTTGTTTCTTTGATATCGCATCATTTTCAGCTGCGCAACCTTGGCCAACATTCGAAGAGCACAACCGACCTTACTTTTACGCTTAGCTTTGTATCCTATTCTTATTGTCCGATCAATGTATTTCAGTTATTGAGGAAAGTTTAAACACTCAGGAATTGGATAAGAAACGAGTAATCGATGCATTGTTACTGGGGAAGCTTCTCAAGGGCGTGAACTATAACTGTAGAGTTACGCAGATGACTCTGAGTATATCATTGAGTGACTGGCTATCGACACCAGTACTAGGGTGGATAGAGGAGAGCGCTGAATTTGTCAATGGAGGAATCTACGCGTTAATCCATGGGAGGGAACTACACATATTTTGTGTGTGATGACTGTAATTGACAGTAAAATGTGAGAGAATCAATACAATGTCAGATTTTTTGCTTCACAAAATGTATTTTTTTAACCACTAATTGGAATACTGTTGGCTCACTGTAGCTAAAATGGTTGCTACAGAGTACTACGTTTTTTTTCTGTCACAAGTGACTACTGGATCGATACTATGGGCAAGGATATAGACCAGTTTGCACATCAGGCTTAGCTGAGGAGTTTCATTCATGCTACTCCTGAAAAACAGGGATTGGAGGGAACTTCTCGCGTTTCAGCTCTGCCTGCTTGTGAATATTCAATAGCTGATCCGGAGGTGCCATCTCATGGACGAGTATTGTAATTAAGTGCTTAAATTTGCATATCTATAGACGCGAGCCTCTACATCTGCAGAAAGGGGTTAAATTGTTTCCTGGTAATTATAACTGTAACTGGAGTCCACGTGTTTAACTGTGGTTTACACTTAGCAATTACAGAACGCTGTTGTAAACTTATTGTAAAATTACAGATAAGATAACTTGAAAAAAAGGTGCCAGTTTATAACAATGTAAGTATAATAATAAATAAACAGAACATATCCAGAAAATGCATGAAACATAATAAACACACAATGTGGACTCTGACAGACCACGTCCCGATTCACAATTATTGAGTAAAATAAATGTGAGGTTAATCCCTTTTATCCCATTCAGTCACTTATTTATTTATTTATTTTTTCTATTTTCGTCTAGCAAAATAATCTTTTCCTCCTAAGTCCAATTTGGTTTTCTTACCTTTAAGATAAGATTTTTGACACTGCTGAAAGAAGATTGGCTCTCTATGGAAGTGGAACCTTTCAACTGCTAATCACTTTATTTGCTGTTGAACCCTCAACACTGACCCTTACCTCAAAGAAACATTCAAGGAATTCTGTGCAATGCTCTTTAGTTGACCCCTTAGGTGAGGAGAAATCATAGCCTCAAGGCATGTAGGCTATTTAAGTGGAATCCGTTACTTAAGATGTTTTGTGCAACTGGCCCTAGCATCTCAGTTTAAGCTCGGACTTTATTCCTGTCAGGGCATTCGTGTCACTTCTGCTTTCAGACACACCTGAACTGTCCTTGAAAATGTTGTTATCCGTAAGTAGAGAGACAAAGCAGTAGTCATTTATTAGTACCTCTTTATTTGTTTATTTATTAGTTTGCCACAGTGCCAAAGCACAAGCAATTGAACTGGCTACAATAAAGACAAGACACAAATTCAGAACTGTTTAGATGTTTTAAGATAAAAATGCCCATCTGCGCCCGGTCCATGAGTGTATTAACTGCTGTATGCACTGTTACGCTTGTTAGCCTTTTTCATATTAATAAAATTGATTTTTTTTTTTAAATGAGACTGTCCCTCATGAGAAAAAATGTCCACAAAATTAATGAAATATAAAGCTTTGCAAGGCAAATACATTCTTCTAAATGCATATGCCAATCAGCCACAACTTTATCACCAGACAGATGAAGTGGATAGCAATGATTATCTTGCTACAATTGCACCTGCCAAGGGTGCCAAACTGTGATAGCTAGGGTGCTTTTCATTAAGATAACTTATGATTCCACACGTCCTCTCCTATTCCATGACCTGGAAATTGTTCTGCTTCAGCCATCATGGAGAATCTTTAAACCACTTAAATATACCTTAGGGAGATGCAGAGTGAGGAAGGATGAGGCTTCTGAAGAAGGAGAAAATATGGGTATATCCTCTGGGGGAGGCTTCTATCTAGTGACGTGAGTTTTAAATTCTGCACCTCCACAATTGAAATCACTTAATTGAACAAAGGATTTCTCATTTGGCAGGTCTGGCTCCTCCATCTTTATGATAGTTACTTGCATCTCTCTTGCCGATCCTTGGTGAAAGAAACTAAGATGCAACAAGGAGATGCAAGTGGGGGAAGCGAGGAGACGTGTAAGCATAATGGAAAGCACCCCTAGATGACTGGGTCAGAGCATTCCCAAAATAGCAGGTCTAGTAGGGTGTTCCTGGTATGCAGTGGTTAGTACCTACCAACAGAGGTTCATGAAGGACAACCAGTGACAGGGCTATGGGTGCCCAAGGCTCATTGATGCACATGGGGAGAGCCTCATTGAGTCAGCTACTGTAGCGTATATTTCAGAAAAGAATTGTGCTGGCAATGATGGAAATGTGTCTAAACACTGTGCATCACATCTTGCTATGCCTAAGACTGGTCACAGTGCCCAAGCTGACCTCTGCTCACGGCTAAAACCTCTTACAATGGCAATGTGATGTGACAAGTTTCAATTGTAAAGTGCATTGCAGGTGGTGTTAAGTAGGTGAGCTAGTTGTTCTGTAGAATAAAGGGTCACTCCAAAAAGCCGTACTCAGTCAGGTGCCAATATGATTTGCCAACAGACAAGCTTATGATCCAGTATTTTGACAACAATGTCCCCCAAAGACAAATTGGTAGGATTTTAGGTATTTCATTCTTTGGACTGTATAAGACTATATAAAGATGGTAGGAATCCAGTTGACTCTTGATGCATAACGGGCAAGACCAAAAACCACTTCTGAATGCACTTGACCTCAAATGTCAGTATGACATCTACATTACAGTTTACCAATATGACATGTCACGTTCCTTTAAAATCTTACCACCCAGGGTGCTCATAAATTCAGAAACTACTTTACTTTTGAATTATTTTACATTGAATCAATTATTTTTGTAAGGATTGACTGACTCATTCATATACTGTATAAATGCATCTCAAATACTTGTCTTCAGCCTGCAATACAATCAATAGCTTTAATGTGAGTTGTATGTAATGTAAGGATTAGCTTTTTTCATTTGACTTCCACACAGCTACCATATTCCATAGTAAAAGAGAACAGTTGAGTCTAAGATCTAACACATACTTTTGCAGGAGCTGATTTAACACTTCACCATTTTGCTGTTTACTATAAGATTTTGTGACAAGTTATAATTGTACTGATGATCCTATTTACGCCTACTTGGTTTGTCATAATGCAATGAAGCTGGAATGAATTATGTTAACTTTACCAAGCTCATCACTGTACTCCTGTCAAATGAATCACACTGAATATATGATGATTTTGAAATTGTAAATGGTTTTTCTATCCACAACCCCCAGGGTACTCCAAGTTATAAATACCTAATTACCCTTGTATCATGGCTTATTGATATTCAGTGAACACAATTCATTTGACTGAGACACATTTTTTCCCCCTTTTATTTTGGTTCTGTGCTCTAACACTTGACATTAAAAGAATTTGGCTACAATGTTGTTAACTTTAATTTGGGCTTTGTGCCAATGGCAAGTGTCAAAGGAAGCAAATACAAATCTCTGCCCACAGCAGTCTACTCAAGATGAAAATTTATCCTTGAAATAATTGAAGCACCTATAAGTCACACTTGACTTGACTTGACTTGTGGGGTTTTAGTAATCAGTGCTTCAATTGAACATCCTTGCTATGGTCTGGACATGTGCTGTTTGCTTTCAGCACAAAAAATATTCCTGAAAAAAAATGTACAGCCTAAAGGAATCAATGAAAATATTGTGCTTTCTTATTTTGGCCAACTGAAACAACATTTTTATGCCGAAACATTTTTATATTTATCCCGGAATCATCTGTCCGTCTGTCTGTCTGTCAACCTTTTTGTCTGCAGCGGGGAAAAAACTTAAACCTGCAATACTTTAACCTGCCGCCGGGGCATCAGTGTTCCACGAACACAGCTTGTTTTTTTCTTGTTTTCAAGTTAGATCAGTTAGATCAGTGGTTCCCAAAGTGGGGGGCGCGCCCCCTAGGGGGGGCGCAGAGCAATTGCAGGGGGTGCGCGGGGTGCGGGAGTTCCGGACACCAACAGAAAATCATTTGCATACAGTCCATTCGCTGCCCAGAATTCTGCGATTACATCGTAAATGCCTGCCTTACTCTCAACATAACTGTTCGCCAAATCATTCATCTTGCCTGCCATTTTCATAAACAATTTGTTATGAATGTTGTTGTTCAAATATTTGAAGCCGGTAATGTAGTCTCTCCATACCCAACTCGCCGCTTTTTATCCTGCACTGATCTGGCATATTGATAATAAAATGGTAAGTGACACCGAACAAAATCCAATGAATAAAAAGCAGAAATAACCGAGATTGCGTCATCTTATTCTCGATAATATGAATGCTCTGTATGCCGACAGATTATTTTTATCTAGCCCAGCGACTGAACGTTACAAACATATCGGCAGGTTCGGCAAGTGGTGTTCGTGAATTTTTTTTCGTACTTCGCTGTCGGCTGTTAATATAGGTTGATTGTGGTGCTTTCTTTCTGCATCATAGAAACATAATTTTAAGTAGACGGCTATACTCAGGCAGACGAGTGTAATACAGCCTAATGATTTTATACTTTAAAAGAGATTTTGCATTATTCAATTTTCGTGTCCTTAATTGGAAAATAACGGTGGCCGTTTCCAAACGTGCCAATCATTTTTAATGTTTCCAGCTAGGCTGGACAAAAATCATCTGTGCAGAGCATTCCTATATTCTAGAATAAGCTGACGCGATCTCGGTTAACGTATTTTAACTTAAAAGTGCGAGGCCAGTGAAGAGAGGAAAATGTAACTGTCTCCAGACACTCCTTCAGCAGTCGCTGATTGGCTGTATGCAAGTAAGTGTCTGTTGGTGTCCGGAAAATGCATAAATAGCAATGTTGTTGTATATTAAAAAAAATAAACCTGTTACACTGAACATAATTACACAGATAAGGTGCTTGAAAACATTTACACCTAAAACAATTACACCGCGGTTGTTTGTTATTTTGCTATTTCCAATTCTAAAAGTAGCCTAGTTTTAGTTTATGACAATCTACAGTTTATGAGCGTTTACTTACATTTTTTCCAAAAAGGTTGAGGTTTATATAAATTACAATGAGTGAAATAAACTGCAATGGTCTCTGAAAACAAAATGTGTGTATGTATTACCTATTTTTTTGGGGGGGGGGGTTAGGGTTACGGTTAGGGTTGGGGGGGGGGGGGGGTGGGGCGCAAAAATTTTTTTATGTACCAAAGGGGGGCCCAGCAGAAAAAGTTTGGGAACCACTGAGTTAGATCAAGTTATGTTTTGCAAAACATGTTTGTTGTCGAGCATATGAGCATATTATGTGTAATCAGAGGTCTTTGTACAGTCAAAGAAGCTAATTGTTGTGCATTTGCTATTCATAGCATTGATCACGACTAAATTCGAAATAACACAAGAAAACCTGGATGTTTTAATGTAGGCTTTTAAAATACTACCCCTAAATTCTGCAGCAGACTATTGAGTCCTACCAATAGAGCTATAGGCATCATGGCAATGATTTAATGTGATGGAGATGCAGTTGAGACTCCAATAGATTATTAATGAAGATTAATGAATGCCGTTGACTTGAACCGACACTTCCCAACTGTGCACTGTCCCCCAGCAGTATCTCAATAAAATTTGAGACTAGATTGGCAGACATGGCTGAAATAAAACAGGAATTAGGTAGCAAATTGCAGAGTTATTGAATGGTATGTCCTTTCCATCAACTGCCTGGGGAGGATAAAAATTAACATCACAATGTAATTTTCATGAAAACCCCAACAAACACGCAAATAAGTGAGTGCACATGGTGCTTTTGTTAATGTGTAACATTTATCTGTGTTTTTGCAGTAATTTCTGCTATTTCCAGAAAATGTAAATTCAGGTATGGAAGATGCGTATGTAAACACCGTGCAACTAGGCCAAGGGGGGTCCTAGCTGAGGCGGAAGGTCTCAGCGTGTTTGCCTTAACAGCCAGGGAAAAGGTGGTCTTAACAGCATCCATTATAATAATGAGGTCTGGCTACAGCTTCAGCACTAGACCACTGCCTCAGGCGAAACGTGATGACGTCTTTCACGTTCTGCTTTTAAGTGGCCAGAAACTCGCCTTGCAGATGCTGCAGTCCTCGTGTCGTTGCGGTTGCAATTCATCTGACTCCGTATGAAATTTAGGATATAAAATTTATTGTACCCAATCGCGGTTACCATGCGTTTGCATAAATATTGATTTGACTCCAATTTATGTATTTAGAGCTTCGGACCCAGAACTGATCTATACCTTACTGCGCCGGACCAAAACATCTGTACAACCCAATTCAGTGAATTAACTCAGAGGCTGGCGGTCTTATTCAGCGCGATTATTTGACATAGACGTGAGCTATAACTATGGATTATCGGGGCCCAAAACGAGATCTCCGCTCAGGGACCAATTCCTATTCGATATGACAAAATTCTCCTCAAAAAGTCTGTTCAGGGACTGATTCTTTTTCGGTATACCGGATTCTCTTGGTGCCAGTCCAAATAATACTCATCACAGCCTGGCAAATCCACCTTAAAACGCAGACCAAGTATGTTGATCAGGCAGGCATTTACAGTCCGACGTTAACCAATTGGAACCAGGACTCCAAACTGGAAATACATGTTCATTCAGAGTCAGAAAACCCACAACAAATTGCAAATATCATTTATTTCACCAGGCAGGCACAAGCTTAAATTAGAAACCAAATTATGCCGTTACAGGAAATATAGAGAAGTCAGTTCATACATGGCACAGCTCAAAACTACACATATACATAAAGTATATGAGGGAAGGATGGATACAAGCTTCCATAGCAATATCACGTCAAATTGCCCTAGATCTTCCATGACTAGATTAAAGCTAACCATGGCATAGAGATGCGCAAGGGGGAAGTTGAATGCGATCCTCCAAAACTGCTATTAGCCACATACGGCATGGAGATGCACGCATGGGAAACCCGGTGTGGTCACCTCAAATTCTTTGTTTCGCTCCCATTTAAGCCTAAAATCCAGAAGCACTTCCTACAGCAGGGTAATAAATCATTTTGGGTAATCAGAAAGGCAACCCCTCCTCAGAGGGGGTTTGTGAGGGGGCACCATGAGAAGCAGAAGTAGATTTCTTTTCATACTTCTTGAATGAGGATTCAGTACAATTTTAATCCCTTCAAAATGTGCACCATGTGATTTCGGAATCTTAGTGGAGTAAAATGGTACCAAACACGATATGCTTGCACTACAGTTTGCCATGAAACGCCAGTTACAGTCCAGAATAACAAAGACGCCTGTATTAATGTTACCAGTCAGCTTATATAAATTTTTTTGCTTATATAACAAAAATACACATTGGATTTGCAACATTATGGGAGGTAATGTGAATTATTTTGCAGGTGTTGTCTCTGAAAAGTCCAGTTCATGGCACTGCGGCATTCTCTCTGCCCAAGTTGTCTCAGTCATTTTCGGGTGGCTTGCAAGACATTCAACGCTGACCTTTACTCCAGAAACTGTCCATTAACCCTGAGGCAGAGGGCCGCTCCAGCTGTCGTGACCTAAGTTGAGCAGACCAAGTGACACCATACAGACCCTAATTGCATCTGCTCTTATGACCGCAGAGGTCTCTGCCAGGTGCTGGGGCCCTTAAGACAATAGGGGTACTTTACCAGTCCTGTGTCTGTGAGAAAGGGGCTGCGTTTAGTTCTCTCTGCATTGCAGGGCGGCTTACACATTTACATATAGACCTATACAGAATTTCTGGACCATATTCAAAAATAATTTGTCACAGAATCCTGTACTGCAAGCGACAGCATACTGACTGTACACGATAAAAACACTTGAAAAGATGAAAACCAAAGAAAGACAGGCAAAAATGAAGGTGTTAACCATGTCTGACATAAAATCAGAGTTAACTTTACAGTGGCATTTCCAAGATGGAGACAGCTAGCTATGGGACCTGAAATTTTTTAAAACAGAAGCTGTGTTGGCAACATGTCTGGTAGGCAAGTAAATACCCCCAGTTGATTTATGTTTGATCTGATTTCCAAAAAGTATGAGCATGTTGCTTAGATGTCTATGGTTACAGTAACACTCTGTAGCCTGAATGCTACAGTGATTTTGCAGTCGGGTTAATATTAGCTTGTTTCCTATGCTGAGGCTACTGGTTAGCTTTATTTTATTATTGAGTGGCTGAAAATGCTTTTGTAAAGTGTCCAGGCAGTGCCTGTGCCTCACAGCTGAATGTTCTCTAAATCAATGTCTTACTGCTAAGCAAGCTAGCTTGTGCTATATTAACCTGCCTCTGTTATCAAACATGTGATAAGTGTATGCGAGCCATTTTGCAAAATGGAATTTGCTGTAGATTAATTTTTACCACAAAAATACTTATTCATGTTGTTCTGATTGTGTATCTCTCAATGGGAAGATTGCAGTTGGATAACACATGGTCGTTGCCATGTTTATGAGCCTGCCAATGCATGACAACCTCAGCAGGAAAGAGTTTTGGAGGCAGAACTGATGTGCAGCATAAAGGGGCTTGGAGGCTGTAGTCTTTGACATTCTCAGCATAGTCAACTCTCTTCTCAATCTTACCAACTAGCTACAGCTTTAATGCAGAACAGAGTGAATGGACTGCACTGATAGGAATACTGGACGATTAAAAGAAATAAATAATTTTGCTTATTCAATTAACTATTGAGCTACTGCAGTCTGACTTTGCGTTATTCTGACAAGCCACGCATGCTTGATTATTTTAAAATCAAAATTAAACTTACCTGTGCCTGGTCTGGTTCACATTCTTGTCTCCAGTCTGAGAAGCCCCTCCTGGCACTGAAAAATTTTTGCCATGGAAATAACCTGAGATTTATAGCATCCTCTGACTTTGTACTGTATATTAAACATACTGCCAATTATTAACTTCCTTTCTGAATACAGGCAATTTCCTGTGACAGCAATTTCATAACAAAAGATAAGATCAAGAAATAGACATTTTTTCCCCCTTCACTATTTAGATGTTGCAGCAAACAATTTCAGTCAGGATAATTAACACATTTTTAAGACATAATATGAATGGTATGAAATTATTTTGTTTTTTTGCAGAATACTTCAGTGTTAGATCAGGTTGTGCCCACATCAGCGCGTACTACCATCTTTACGGGGAGCACAGTACATCTCCTCCAAAACGGGAGATTTACCATATACTTCCCTTTTCCAAAGGCTAATCCTGAAAACAGGTGGAAACTGGGTGGGGTACAGTGAGGCCAATTTCTAGACTTGCAGGAAAATTTTTATGCACAAATACCAGTTAGTATATCAGCTGCACCAACGATATCTGACAGTCAGTTAAAGTAAGCTCAGTGAAGCGTGCATGTGGTTCACTGAATAAGGGGACATGTGATGATGTGATTTGCAGAGTATGACAACATATGGTAATGTATACCATATACCGTCAACTGATGTAAACGTGATAAAAGCTGTTTGTGAATATATACACTCGGCCACACAGCTGTATTAACATGATAAATATGTATAACTAATGAAACTGTTATTTTGGACATGTATTATGTCAATAAACTTACTACTACTATACATTTGGTTGAGCATAAGGATGTGACTGTGCAGGCCGACCAGTGGTTTGCTGCTGCAGCTTCTGAGTTTCCAGGGAGGTTCCACGGAGAGGAACATCCAGATTGATCGTTGGGATCCGAAAGGTCCTGGAGGAAGAGGTAGGCACTTCTCATAGATTTCATGATATATGTGCCCTATCATCAGAAAAAAGCTCAGAGGATATGGAAGACTGAGTATTAATTCACACTATGTTCTAACACAGTGCGGATAAGAAAGTCTGCTGAACATGTCCATATGTCCATCGAATGGATCGCATACCCACAGTGAAGAATAAGATGGGCTCTGGATCTCTACTAAGACTGTATTTCTACGGCAGCAAGGTGGCATAGTGAATAGCACTGCTGCCTCACAGCAAGAAGTTCATGGGCTTGAAGACGGCCTGGGGCCTTTCTGCAAGTTCACCTGATGTTAGCTTCAGTTTCCACAGGGTACTGAAGTTTCCAACAAAGACATGAATGCCAGGCTAATTGAGGATTCTAAATTGCCAGAATGAGTATGAGTGCGTGAGTGAATAGTGTGCGATCCCAGAAATGGTTTAATGGATAGCCTAGGGTGTATTCCTACCTTTCACCCAGTGTATGCTGGGATTGGCTCCTGCTTCAACTGCAACTCTGCCCAGAAATTCAGAAACATGCAGGTTAGGTACTGGACGGATGGACTATATTCCTAGTTTTGGGGGGGGGGGTTGTTTTGTAGGAAATCAATAAATTCCTGATACTTCTGCATAAATGGTCACATGAAAGATAACTCGGAAACACTTTACTTGACGCCCATCTCTATAACGCATTATTACCATAATTATAATGAGTTATAATGCAGTAATAGCACTGTATAACTATGGTTATAAACACTCATAAGTTATCATAATGCTTAATAACAATAATCATAACACTCTAAAGCATTTTATCATGACTTATAAGTTCAGGTATTATAAAACGTTATAATTGTTAGTAACTCGCTGACAATGCCCACATCGATAATGCATCATACATATAGGTATAATGAGTTACAATTGGCTTATAAACGTGTATAACCATCATAATAAACACTCATAAATTATAAGACTTAAGGTCAAGTATTATAATACTTCATGATTGCGGGTCCCTTGCTGACCGTTCTTTGTTGCGAGAACACCTGAGAGTGATCGAGTGGGAGTACTGGCTGGGAAGAAACCGAAGAGACGGCATTCTTGGCTGCCTAATTCATGATATAAGAAAGTAAAACATACCTGAGCGTTGAGATGTAAGAGTTTTTTTTTTTTTGAAGCAGTCACTTTTTTTTGTCAACCTATGCCACTCCACTGTGAATGTGAAAATTGAAACCTACGTTATTTTGGGGCTCTGTGGCCTGCGCCAACCTTCGCCGTCTCGGCCTTCTTCCAATCCCCACGCCTGGGCTAATTGCAGCTTACATGCCTAACAATTACAACATATTATAATACCTCACCTTATAAGTCATGATAAAATGCTTTATACTGTGTTATGATTACTGTTATAAAGCATTATAATCATTTTTGAGTGTTTATAACTATCGTAATACAGTGCTATAACTGCATTATAACTCATTATAAGTATGGTTATAATGCATTATAGATATGGGCGTCAAGTAAAGTGTTACCGAATAATCAAATGGGGTCCTTGAATTCAAACCAGCCCTTTTCTTTTCTTCCAGGTAATATGCAATAAAATCACTGAGACTGATTGGCCAAAATGTCTTCACATCTGACTGCTAGGTAAAGAGGAAGACAGCAGTTATTGGCCGTTGAGGACTGGGATTTGATGATCCCTGACATATGGCCAGTATTTAAGGGTCTGGATTTGACCAATTTGATGAGAGATCATTTTAATGGCTTTCCCCCAGGACCTCTGGAGGGAATGTCTGATCATAAAAACTGACAATTTAAATTTGAAGCAGCAAGTTGCCTTCAAAATAGCCTTATGCAATTTACACTTATCAGATTTGGCCAAACAGACGTCATTTTTTAAAGATTAGCTTCAAGCCAAAACTTTGCAAAAGCCAGCCAAGGCTTTGATTAGAGATGGAAAGTTCTAGGGTCAGAAAGTAAAAGTCAGTCCAACAGTTTCTTCAACTTATAAAGTAAGCCTGCAGATTTAACTATTTCTACATCCTGGCTGAAGAACTAGACTAATTACCGAATACAGCGATTGGATCAAAATGCTAGTACAGATGTGTATGTACCAACTGTCAGCTGACAGTCCATCCACAACAGTGATGTCTCTTTAAAAATATGCAGTGCATCTCTGCACGTGATGCTCTCAATCCTTATCACACAGCAAAGGTGATAACATTCCCCGCCCCTTATCAGGTTATGGTAATGCTTGAGCATTTACCCCAGTTTTATTTTTTATTTTTTGCCCTACTCTCTTTGCTCTTTCCTCCTTCTTTGGGCTAAGGCAGTCTCTGTGTTTGCCAAAAAACATTATGACGATCCCCAATACTTTTGGGACAATAGGTTCAGTGGACTGATGAGTTATAAGTGGAAATTTTCCTAAGACATGGGTCCTTTTACTTCATACCAATAGTGAAAGTCCCTTTGAAATTGCTTGCAGAATGCCATTTGATTCCGCATATTAACTATACGTGTTTCCCCTAAAAACAGGAAGCTGGGGAGGCTGCTCCCCTCCCAGCAAGCCTAGTCTGCTCAGATTGGTCAGCTCCAACCAGGCCTGCGAAGGTGCTGCCCACCATGCCACATCAACCTGCAGTTGTTTGTAACCAGGGAAGCTAGCCCTCTACCAGCTTGTATATTGTCAGTCAAATCAGTGCACTAATGTTTTTTAGCCGCATGATTTTACACAGAGCAATTGAGCATGGCAGATTGTAAACTTTACAAATCGAGTCTCAAAATGACCACAAAACACTAGACTAACTGCGAATGAAGTGGAGAAGGGTGATAGAATTGGAGGACATTGAGAGGCAGAGCAAAGCGATTGCTAAGTTAGCTGCTACTGCGCTGTCTGCTCTGGTCATGCCCATTAGCCGGCTAACCACTATTAAACCACACGGTGATACAGCGTTCCCACTGCTTTCCAATGTGCTTGATGGTTTTGCTGATTGTGGCCTGTTAGGAGTGATGCAAGTGGTGGGCTGGGATTTTATTTTTGAACTACTTATGAGCAGGACACACTTTAACTTTTTATTTTTATTTCTGACTCTGTGGAAATCTGATGTTTTCATAGCACAGATAAGGAAGACAGGCATTAAGACATGAGTAGTATGGATAAAACCCAAAGCTCATGGAAGCTTATACAGGAATTTAGGTTGCCACTTAACCAAAAAAAAGGCTTGAAGTGGAATCTTCACATTGCCAGCCGAATCGGGTTTGGTTGTTCAAACTTCTGAGTTTGGTACAGCCCTGATAATACGTATCACTAATAACAAAATTATCAAATCTTATGGATCTGAATCTCATTTGGTTAGTATACACAATTTTGCCAAAATAGCATAGCCATCTTCTAACATGGGGATTAACATTATCACATTGTTTCTTGCATGTTAGCTTATAGTAAGCGGTTTTAATGATGTGCGCGTTGGTTTTTATTTTCGTGCAGAAGAGTGCGTCTAAGTGAGTCCTCTGACAAAGACCACATCACCATGCATGTCAGATCACTTCGGCTGTGAACTGGTCGTCACTTATTTCCATCTACCAGTCTGACATTTAGGGTTGGGGATAGAGTTAAATTTAGGGTTAGGTTTAGGGCTCGGGTTAGGGGTTCAGCATAGGGTTAGGGAAACAAGCAATGACTTGCGTAAACCAAAGCTGTTTACAAGCTAAGATCAGGTAATGTCATTTCAGTTTGCCGGATGGAATTTGTGATCACCTTGCGAATTTCATGTGCCACTGCTTACATCCACACCCTGCTAGCCTTTACTCAGGAAATTTTTGAAGTGCTAAGAGGAGAGGAGAGAAGGCTTGCGGGAGTTTGTACAACCAAAAACACAGCAACAACAAATGGCTGCTGGGTAGCTCGTAAATCCAAAGCAGCAAGCCTGTCAATCATTAACTGCTTGAATTCACAGATGTGGGGGAGGGACATTCCTATTCTAGAAAGCATTTTAATTGGACGCAAAAGTAGTACAGGGGCATGAGTGCAGGATGAGTCATCAACATTTTTCAATCTTTTTCTAGGAAATAGATAACTCTTCACTATAAATAAGAATCTACAAAATGACTTCTTCGTCATTCTTGGGCCAGGTACTGGCATATGGGTGATACTTGTATATAGCGCTAGACAAATGTGATTAAAATTCCTAAGCACTGATTTTGACTTCAGGGGGACTTTAAAAATGGAGATGATAGTGTGACAGTCTGCAGGTGCTTTGCTACTTTAAGACCTGGGTGACTTGCCATAATTGATGCAACCATTCATTCTGTACTCAACCAGAATATCGTGTGGAAGGACCTAAAGCCCAAGTGCAGGTGGGGTTTGCAGTAAGAACAATTATCCAAAACACCTCAGCAAGTCCACTACTGAATGGCGCAAAAAAAAGAAAGAAAAAAGGTCAAATTAAAGCTGCTTTGCAGCGATATCGGGGCCAGGCAAATTTAGGCAATTCTGAGCAACAAGAGGCAAAAAATGGAGGATAATAAGAAAGGTGGGATTACATTGTACATTTTTGCATTGGTTGACATTTGAACTAATAATCTCTGACACCAAATAGCCAAGTATCCTTCGGCTCACTGAGCTAATTTGCAAGTAACTTTTAAGAGTTACATGCATTTCAAACTTCTTCTAGCGCATTTTAGGACTAAAACAAGAAATAAAGCAGCGACTTTTGAGATAAAATTCTCATATTTTTCAGACCACATTTACTTTGATTTTTTAAAGGGGACCTAACATGCTGATCCTTCTTTTAATACATATTAGTAATGTTATAATGTTGGTTGTCCATGCTCAACCTCTGAAAAGTTTCTAAATATAAGATACAGTGATTTTGCCATAATCCAAGAACTCGATTTCTTGAGCGAGATTTCCTCTCTGAACAGCTCCTCCCGCGATCTTCATGAGATCTGGGCAAAACCTGAAGTCAGGCTGTGCCGTCCAATTAGTGCAGACATAGCCAGAGCCAACCACTGCGCTGGACCTGCCCACACCGAAAACTATTCTAGCAGGCACTAACAACAGCAGATCATACTATGCCTTAGTAGCGTCTACACTTTTGGAAATACAAAAGAAGAAACGCAGATCATTTGAGGCACAATTTTGACAGTATTTCTCCGAAAGCTACTAGTCAGTTTACTTTTGGACACGAAGAAAAACAAATATTTCTCTTCCAAAAGACGATGCCACCAGTAATCAGTGGGTAGCTTTTTTTTGTTTGCTGGCAGCAAACAGCCACGGCCAAAGGGAACGTTAGCTGTTTGTGCTCAGCATTTCACCGGACAGCTTTGTCAATAAAGGATAATTCGACACAGGATAAACGGATCAGCTGCTTCTCAAAGCTGGAGCAGTTGCATCGATCAAGCGCTCAGAGCCAAAAGCTGTAAGTAACCATAGAACTGCAAGTAATGTAAGTGAAGCTAACGTGTTACGGGTGGCTAGCAGGACCGCTAGCGATAGTTAGCACTAACAACTGGCCTCAAACGCAGGCTTTGTAAAATATCTGAAGATAAAGCCTGCATCGGTTGCGACTGTCCGTGACTCACAGACACAGAAGCTGTAAGTTGCTTTTACTGCATAAGCCAACCTGATGCGATAGCCAGTTGATTGTGGCTGTAGCACAGCGGCTAACGTAGCCTTTTAGTTTGCGTGTCATGCTAATTAAAAATGCTCCTGGTTAACTTATATGCAGTTATTCTGATCAGTATGCTTGTGTTACTTCGGTAAGCATCAATGTGGCAGTTTCATCATAACGTTGCCCTATTGTAGCCACTACAGTTAGTGATTGCTTCACTTATCCATGACCGGGATCAGGCAGATACTTCACAAACGTCTGAGCGAGCTCTCTGGTGCTACCATGAAAGCAATGCAAAATGCAGAAGCTCTACCGGTTTAAAAATGATTTCTCTGCACTACCTTGACATAATTTCATCCCCCTTTAGAAACTGTTGTAGCTAATAAAAAGCCAAAAAAGGCGGAGATTAAATTGGTAAATTGGTAATTCTTTAATCAAGCTCTCTCTAGCTGTCACATACTATCCATAAAGCTGCTTTCACATCAGGCCCGAAACGAATTTTTTGCAGGACAGATTAGCCTAAATTCAAAGTCAATGCAATGACGCGAATGCACGTTATGGGCAAGTCAAGCCTTTTTCACAGCGGACGCGAAAAATGTTTTTTGTGAGACAGATTAGCTACATTCAAATTTGCTTGAGCTTACGAAAGGACCCCACTGATTAACCAGTTGTTCATGGCCTACTATTTGATTTATATTGATTCATTGTTTTACGGTTCCAAATAAAATTTGTCCTAGAATACTGGTAGACTTTCCATAATGTTCCTTTCCAAAACCCTGTCTTAGACGTTCAGAATCACTGGTCATTAAACTTTAACCATTAATTAACCAGCAAGTACTGCAGTTCTGAAGCTAGTGAGCTATTCTATGCTTTGATTTTGAACTTTGACAGTGAAGTGAAAGTCTTAGGTAAATTTAAAAGTTGTCAGTTAATGTAAAACTATGTTATAACAATGCTTTGAGTGTTTTTTTAGCTTAATTTTTGGAACCTTTGGAGGAAAATCGTTGAACAGATAGGCCAGATTTTTCTCCCAAGATAGCAGGAAAACGTGAATTCAGCACATTCATTTTTCTAATTTTTATGTGGGTGGGCCCCAAGACCCCCTCCTTACTGCGCCCCACCCTTTCAGCAATTCCTGGATCCGCCCCTGACAACTGTTGTGATAATCAAAGCAATCCAATCATTCAATTCATCGCAGCAAGATCACATTTCAGGTACATCACACATAAACATTTACCTAAATCAGTATGGGAGTGATCCATTTTTGCATAGCAGTAAATAAGCTCAAAGAATTCCATGCTCAGGCAGTCACTAGGAATTTCTTTATAAGAAATTTCATGATTTGACAGTTTGCAGTTAATGAATCCTTCCATCTTTAATTCAAATTAGCACTTTAGTCAGGTATGAATGTGAGTCTATATTCTGAGTTCACATGCCATGTGTCATTTCATGTCTGTGCTAAATTAATTAATTAACTCTGGTGCCAGCCAGAGTCTGAAAAGTCCATGTTCTGCAGCATTTTCAGTGCTTCCTTGGCATTCATTCAGATTAGTATGCCACTGTTTACCATCATGTAGCTTTACCAGCTCCTGTCTGAGGCCATCTGAGGCGCAAGCTTAGACTGCTTATCACTTCATCCAATGCTGAGCTATACCAGTTCTTAATAGCTCGCAAGTTTTCATATCCAAATCATTGTCTCAAAGTTGAGTTTGCCCATCATACAAATGTGATCAATATACCTGTCATATAATGAGAGAACAGTGATTTTTGGGCCTCATTGTGGGGGGGGGACTGTTGTTGGGACATTTTTCAGTTCAGAGCTACTTTTAATTCCATTTGTTTTTTTAAACTCACCGCCTTGATGTGGAATAGTTTTCAATGCACCAAAGACTTCAGGATGAATTATTGCCGCTTCTTAAGGAGGAGGTGATTTAAACAAATGAAATAGAAAATTTCTGAAAGTTTTTGAAAGACGTGCAGTAAAGAGCCATAAACTGCTAAAAACTAATCAAATAAATAGTTGATGTGACCTCTCTGCACCAAGCAATTGGCACAATGCACAATAATTCCATAGTTTTATAAGAAAATAGATCAGCTGTAAGTCAAAGAGCACAATTCTCTCCCAGACTGGCTGTTTTGCTTGTGTCTTTGGCTTCAGACACTCCTAGACAGCTTTTGTGATGCTGAGATCAGGAGTCTGTGGAGGCTATACCATCTGTTACTTACTGCCATTGTATATCAAGAAATTTCCGGTCATTTAATGATTTCAAAATAGAGTTTGGAAATCTCAAATATAGAATAAAACATCTACCATCTAATGAAAAAAAAACATTCACTATTAAGAAATTTTGGGTATCTCAGATTGTTGCAGAATATATACTGTAAAAATTGAGAATCTGGATCAAAGTAAAAAAAAAAAAAAAAAACTAGTAACCTGTCACAGCTAATTTCTTTAGTTTTCTCAACTGAAAAAAATCTTTCTACAAAGCAAATAACTGTAATTACCTAATATTTTAAAAAATGTATTAACAATTAATAATGATTTTTATTATGATGAAATCATGATTTCTACTTAGAACAACATTTTATAAATGCATGAACTCATGCTTTCAGAGGAATGAGGTTGCGAGTAATGCACTGCTCATTCATATTGCCTTGGCAGCACTGTTAGCCCCTGCATAAGACTGTCACATCGATGCGCAGGGAATCTTTTCCCTGAATTCCACCTAGAGCTACTGAAATATGAGGGCCAGGATAGGATTTGTGAAAAAATGTAAAATTGTGGACCTGCTGATTTGACAAAATGCATCAAAACTAACTTGTGGACTGAGTGATCACAAGTATCACCATTGAATCTGAAATCTTTGTCAAGATTATTACAGATCAAACAAGATCTGTAATTGATTTTACTGTTGACTGCATCTCAAAAGAAGTAATAATGGATAGAATTAGCTTGTTAGGCCAGATATTAATGTCCACTTATCAGTCAGGTAATTACAGACACTGTGACAACCCTTGTATGAATGCTTTTTGTCTTCCTTCCTATTCAGCAACTTCTGTGTCTTTTAAAAGTAGGCCACTTTTGATTGGTTTACGTCTTGCGTTTTTGGTGCCCCTCAGCTGAGCCTTGTTCACTCCGCCCGCAACAAATGTTGCGGAAGTGGTCTATGTGGTTGTTGTGTTTATTTATCTGTGTGTGTGTGTGTGTGTGTGTGTGTGTTTGTGTGTGTGTGTCTGTTTGCACTCTACAGGCCACAGTTCTGGAGAGATTGTCTTCAAATTTGGTAGGGACAATTCTTTGGCTGAAGGGAAGAAATTATCGGTTTTTGGTGAAGATCCGCATCAAATCTCTGGAAAATGCAAAAGGGGCACAAAAACTGTTCACAGACAAGGTACCAAAGAGCTCAGGCAGTATAACAAGGTCAAAAACAGGCAGAGATCATAACACTAATGACGCAGAGAGAAACAGGCAAAGGTACCAAACTGTCAGGCAAAAATACAAAATCCACAAAACAGGCAAGTGTCATAGCCAGGGCAAAAATACAGGAACAAGATAAATGGCAAGAAAAGCACCAAGGAGACACAATAATCTGGCACTGATAGCAATTCAGATTTGTCTTAAACACTGCAGCTGATGAGGTGAGTGGAAACAGGTGTGATGAACAGGAGAATACTGATAGGCTGTCTCCTCTGTCAGTCAAGCCAGAGTCAGGGGCGGGGGGAACACCCGGACAGGAAAATGGGAACGGATAAAGGTATCGACATGATACCAGGAAGTGGAAGAGCTGAGCCGGACTATGACAGGTCCAGGATTGGGACTACACTCTTGTTAACCCTTAAGCCTAAGGTTTGTGCCTCTGTCCAGTTTTATAGGAACAAGCTCCCAAGCCAAATCAGGGTATTGTGCACTATAAAAAACAAATAAATAAATTCAAGAAGTTGACGAAACTGAACAAAGTAAGGCGACCTGCCTTCAAGCATTTCTCAGTTTGCTCAACTTTAAGTTTTAAGACCTTTCAGAATTTAGTACGCTCACTGGATAGATATTTAGTGTGATGTGTACTTTGGAAATTAGATCAAGGCGAGCCAATGCTGGGAGAATTAAGTTGCGTTATGTGTAAAAAAATACTTTACCTCGCTCGTATCTTTTTTAAACTCTTGCAGTTTATTCCAAATTGCTCTAAGTTGAATGCTATAGTAACTTCATACATTGCCATTTTTTTGCTTTTGCAAACCATAATTAACAGCGACCTTGAGACAGATGGATTTTTTCAACCTGTTGTCGTATGTGTGGGAATTATTTTAAGAAGAGGCCAGCCCTCAAACTTGAAATCTGGGGAAGCAGTTCAAGGCCAGGATTGGGGATGACTTAAACTGTCTAACACTTTCAGGCAGGAAGCGAAAACAGCTGTTCAGCGACTGTTTTGTCCTTAATCTAGTTTTATTTATTTATTTATTTGTGAATTATTTTTGGAGCAGATTTGGACATGATCGAGCTCAGAAAGTACAGTCCTCCCTAAAGTTTACTTACACCCATGAGCTCAGCCTGCTGATTTCACTAATTATTTCAGTTCCTTGGCTGAAGGGTTCTTTCAATTAGATAATCCAATTGGTTTGAAAAAAATAAAAATACAGGGGAGGACATTTACTTTAGGTAGGTTTGGATATCTTTTTCCCTCAATAAATGAAATCATCATTTAAAAATTGCATTTTGTATTTACTCGGGGTATCTTTGTCTAAGATAAAAATTTGTTTGATGATATGAAACACTTAAGTGCAACAAATATGCAAAAAAATAAGAAATCAGGAAGGTGGCATATACCTTTTCACAGCACTGCATATGATTTTATCTTTAAGTGGTACCCAGGTAGCAAGCACCTCCACTCCCGATCTGGCCCGGCTCAGTGCCGACTCCAGCTGATCCGGCCCAGAGCCGGGGCAGATCCGAAGCGGAGGTGCTTGCTATCTGGGTAGAGTTTTATCTTGCATTTATGGATGCTGAAATGAAATGTGTACATTGACAGTGATTCTCAGAAGTGTTCATGAGTCCATGCACTTATTTCCTGTAAAGAACCCTGTCTGTTTTTAATGCAGCGCTGCCTGGGTGCCTGAGGATCGCAGCCATACACTATTGGTTTTCAGCCATGTCCATTGAACACAGGGATTTCACCGGATTCTCTAAATCTTTAAGTTATATTATATGCTGTTAATGGTGAAATCCCAAAAATCTCTGTGATTTTACATTCAGAGATGTTATTTTTAAATAGTTGAACTCTTTCCCAATGCCGGTTTCCACAGTGAGGTGAAGCCCTTGTCATCATTACCTTAGATGAGACTTTACTAAAGACGCAGCCTCTCTGGGATGCTCTATTTATACCCAATCATATTACTGATCTGTTCATTAGCTGTGAACAGTTCCACCAGGCACATTTTTTTTGGCAGCATGCAACTTTTCCAGTATTATGTAGCATCAGTCCAAACTTTTTTTGTAATACGCTGTAGGCATCAAATTTAAAATAAGAATGTTTTAAAAAAAAAAAAAAAACAGTAAAATTTTTTAGTTTAAAATTTAATATGTTGTCTTTGTACTAATTTCAATCAAATATAGGGTTTAAATAATTTGCAAATCATGGCATTCTCCTATTTTCATTTTTCACAGCGTCCCTACTTTTCAGAAAAAGGGTCGTAAAATGTTTTCCCCTTGACCCGCTCTATTACTTGCAATTCAAGTGTGTTTGACAGTGCAACATTTTACTCCTGGTTTGAACAGTTGTACCACTGCTCCTTAGCCTCTTCTGTTTTCATTATAAGGAAATCCTGAAAAATGTCACGTTTTTTCCAATTTGAATGCCTCTTTCTGGGTTTAACCTTTGCTAAATGATTGCAGATTAGGATTTGATTTTTGGTATATCAGTGGCCGTCTGTGTTCCTTCATTATAGAGACCAATCATTTAATAGGTTACTATCCTCCCTGTATAGGGGAAGTGGCGTAGTGGCACATTAATTTTATTAAAGTGTAGTCACATGTGGGAGGCATTTGCACATCCCGGAGGCCACATACCCTTTCCATAACCTTCCTGCCTCACCCAAGTTTAAATAGTCCAGTGCTACTCATCACGCTGGCTCAATGCATTAGTACCCCCACTGTTAAGGTGCAGCCCATTACAGTTTTACTGGCCCATCATAATAATATTTCAAATTGTTCCAGTGAATTCCACAATTTTTTTCCCTCAAACCTACCCTTAACAATGTCATTGGCTCCAACATGAGCCATAATCCACAAAGGATCCTTCCCTGCTCCAGCCAAAAGCTTGTCCCCATGCACCAAACAAGCAACATTTCTTACAAATAAATTCATGACAGATTCTGCTGGTTACTCGCCTAATTATTCAGTCTTCTCACTCCTATATGAAGCATATAATGAAGTGCTTTTTGATCTGAACTGAGCAGCACTCCAAAGTGTGCCTAAATGTTTATCTAGATGGAATAAGAGTGGAGCTGATAATTGTTAAGTTAGATTTTTTTTCAATAACACTTTAGCGTAAAATTTCTAAATACGGCAGCCTTCTTTCCTGTGACTAGGGAGCTTCAGTCAATATCAAAGGCTTTGATATTGATATGTTATATAGTCCATACAAATGTTCAGCCTGATGACTGGGAAAAGTGCTTCTAAAGTGCTGTTAGCCCAGAGCGGAATCCCTCTTCTGACTGTCAAATACAAGAGTGGAACAAAGGCTGCTCAGATTTCACACTGTCAATCCACAAGAGAAGTGACAGAAGAAATGATACTCCTGCTCATGGGTCTTGGATCTCTCAAAGAGTCCAAAAATGCAAAAAATGTACATGTTTTGAATATTTAAAAGTGGACTTCATGCATAGCTGGTTGGTTGCCACTTCTCAGTAATAATCGCCTAATTCTTAATTAATTCTTTTTAAAAATGGCCTGGGGAACTGACAAATCCAAATCCTGTTTTTAATAACAGTTTTAACATTATTCATAAATACATGTCGAAAATAAAAAAGAAAAATGAGAGAAGAAAAAACTAGACAGCACCTCATGCGAGTTATAAAATATTCTATGCTATTCTAACCTAAGCAAAATGACAGTTGCCCATGAGCAATGACATTCTTTCTGAAACCAATGTGAATCCAAGTGAATCTTTCTTTTGTAAAGTCCTGCAAAATCACAAAGATTGATTAAAAAATTCTTGAGAATAATGTATTTGGTATTTTTTAAAACTATACTAAAGCTTCTCTTTTAATTTGCTAATTTGGAGGAATTCTCAGTAGGTTTCACCTTAATTGGCTCAGTGACAGACAGTCAAGCTATCAGGCTAGGGAGAAAATCATTTTTAGCTTACCTGGGCCAACAGTCCGGTGAATTTATGTCATTGCCTGTTTGTCCACTGTTATCTGTTGTGGTCCATATCATCGGCCTCGGAATCTGAAAGCATCTCTGAAATGGGCCAGTGAAGCAGACACTCGATGAAATCTTTCAACCAATAAAGACATCAAAGTTTAATTTGGTGGTATCCATTTTCACGGCAGCTTTTTTGAAAACACCATTTTGACCCATTTGTTAATCTGTTCTGCAGCAATTCAGTCCAGGTGAACCACCATGTCCAATGCAATCGCACAAAACATTTGTTTCGCGTCCGGTGGAAATGACATGAATGGCTCATGCAAACAGTGCAAATGCACAGAATTCCTCTTTAGCTCCACGTCAAAATATTTATTTTGCAAAGAATTTGTGCGAGTTGAGCAGTGTTCTGAATAGCATCTTTGCTACTAGCAGCAACATTGGCTAGCTAGGCAACCTAGCTTCATATCCATGCCACATTTAGCTGCATTGCTTGAGATAATGGGAACATTAGCTACCTAGCTGGCAAGCTACACAGCTAGCTGATTTGCTTCCAAGATCGGCAGCTAGCGAAGAGGATGTGTCAAATAACCCATGGATCTCAGTTTCAAAACAAAATAGTGGTCTAGCTCAACATCGGATATGACAACATTATCAGTTTTGTGAATATTTTTATTCTCAATTAAAATGTTTGTTTAGCGTAGCAACATGAGCACCACCATCTGCTTGATAATTTTTGGAGATTGCAAGAAGAACCGCCCCTTGAGTGTAAACAAGGCTCAATTGGCATTGCTATCGGTCGGCAGTGTGAATTTGCGTGTTAATGTGAGGGTTGGCACGGAGGTCAGGAAAATATGGACTGGACTTAAGGGCAAGGATGGATTTAGTTGAAGCATTTATTATGCCAACCGCGCAAGCGGGAGGCATAAGCCAAAATATAAAAAAAACAGGAATCGTGGTTCCAAAAGAAACTATCGTAATATAAACAAAACACAACACTAGTATTACTATAAAAGAAAAGAAAATGGAAACAAGGTTCCTTAGTATCTGTAAAGTGTTGGATCTGCACAGCACTGATATCAAAGGTTAGATTCAGTAGTGTTATACACGCGAAACGGAGCGCTAAGCTACACAGGCATGTGGCTTGAGAGCAGTTGGGAAGAACAATGAGAAAGCAATGGTATATATCAGTGGTCGTGAACCTCGGTCCTGGAGGGCCGGAGTGTCTGCTGGATTTTGATGAATGAAAGCAGTTCATTACACCCTTAACTCATCTCACCTGGTGTCTTCAGATTAAATAGGGTTTAGAAAACCAAACTCAGCACATCCTGTGCTGTTAACAATACTCCTGCACTAAGATGAGATGAGCTGGACTTATTTCTTGAACGTAACAGTATCTTGAGGGAAGGTAAAGGAAGGTCATGCCTGACAAACCCTCTGGAATTTTTTGAAGACCAAGACTTATGACCAGGGCTTATGATATCATATACTTGGATTTTCAGGGAGCATTTGATACTGTACCGCATAAGAGACCTAATTTTAAAATGAGCTCCATTGGAGTTACAGGAGGTATTCTGGAGTGGATTCAAAACTGGTTACAGGACAGAACACTAAGAGTGGTGGTCAGTGGTATCTCATCTGAGCTAGGTATGGTGTGCAGTTGCCTCCCCCAGGTATCGGTGTTGGGTCCCCTGCTGTTCCTCATCTACATTAATGACCTTGATAGGAATACTGATAGCAGATTAGTTAAATTTGCAGATGATACTGAATTGGGGTGTTTGGAAAATAGTTTAGAGTTGACAAAGGTGATTCAGGATGATTTGGATAGAATCCAGAATTGGGCAGAAATGTGGCAAATGTAATTTAATGTAGCGAAATGTAAAGTTGTACATACAGGTAATAAAAACATTAGACGGGATTACTTCATGGGAGGTTTAAAACAGGAATGTACTCTACACGAGAATGATCTGGGAGTAATTGTTGATCAAATCCTCTCAGGCTCTAGCCATTGTGCCGTAGCAGTTAAAAAAGCCAATCGGATGCTGGGATACATTGCCAAAAGTATTGAGTACAAATCTAAGGAGGTGATGCTTCTTTTGTTCAACACATTCGTCAGACCACATCTGGAGTATTGAGTACAGTTCTGGGGACCATACTTTAAGAAAGATATAGAGGCTCTAGAGAAAGTTCAGAGAAGAGCCACTAAGCTAATTCCAGGAGTAAAAGATGAAAGAAATGAGAAGAGGCTGAAGATCCTTATCATCTTTAGTCTTAGGAAAAGGAGACTATGGGGTGATTTGATTGAGGTCTTTAAATATGTTAAAGGGATTAACAAAGTGAATTATGTAAGATTCCTTTGACCAAGTGTTGTGAGTAGAATTCGGGGTCACAAATGGAAGTTGAGCAAATGTAAATTTAGCACTGAGATTCAGAAATATTTCTTCACCCAAAGAGTAATTTCAATGTGGAATGGCTTGCCTGACCATATTGTCGAGGCAGAGACCTTGGGTGTTTTCAAGAGCAGGCTTGACTTCAAGCTAGATACCATTGAGTCATTGAGTATCTGAAGGGATATATTCACAATAGAATAAAGAAAGTGGCGAGTGTAGTTGGGCCAAACGGCCTGTTCTCGCCATTCATGTCATGTTATTTTATGTTATGTTATTGTGAGGTACAGTTCAGGAACCACTCGTGATAAACAGAAATCCATAAAACGTGTGCCTTTAATGGGGTCCGAGTCAAAGCCAAAAAACACAGGAATTTCCAAGCCACAATACAAAATCCAAAAACAGAGTCAACTAGACAGGCAGGGGTCAGAACCAGCTAGACAGATGAGCAAAGGTACAGAAACGATAGGCAAAAAGTCATAGTCGATGAACAAAGCCAAGGGTCATACACAGGGCATCCAAACACAGAAATCGTGGTCATACAAAAATTGTTCGAAATCTAGAAAGACAAAAAAAATAAAAAGGGCAATGGCAAGAATTGAAGTTGGACAGTCCTGTAGAAGAGAAACAATACTTAATGGCATATAAGGCGCTCTGCACAAAGAAATATTGATCAACATTCTGACAAGAGCTGAGAGTGAAAAGACTGCTTAAATACACACAGGGGAAGTGTGTGTCACATGCTATACAGAAATCAGGTGTCGTGAATCAGATTAATTACAACGGGAGAATCACATGAGGGAAGCCCTAACTACGAAAACTGGTGAAAGACAAGACACGAACGGGAATCACACAAACAGCCTATGACATATAAACAGCTCCGGTCCAGGAGTTCCTACTTGCACAGATAACGAGCGCAGGAAAGTAATTAAGCACATGCGAGAGATCTTGCTGAAACTCAGGAGAGGACAGGGAGAGCTGAGCAAGAGGCGGAGATAGAACAGGGCGATTGCAGAGAGGGAATCAGTCTACATTAGTAGCGGTGCAACTTTACAGATTTAACAAGAGTGCTCATTAGTAAGTTAGTGATCTATATACATGGATTAATTGTGTTAGAAGACTATGATAGAAAATACAAATATTAGTCTTTTTAGTAATCAGAACAGAAAGAATCGAAGGAATATTTTAAACACCGGAACTCATTTAAATCACCCGAAGTCAGTGGGCATGCAGACAGGGAAGACGGACTGAACCAACTAGATCACAAGACGGGAGACAAGTGCAATGGAGCTGAGAAATGGAATGAACTAAAAATCTGAGTATTACAATAACAAAAAGGAATAAATAAAACACAAAATCATGAACACAGAACATGAACATAAACATGAAAACAAGGCGGAATCACAACAGTTATGTTAAATGCTAATCTGCTGCTTTAATTATGAAGGTAATCTTTTTTTAAGATGGAAAATATATGAGGAGGGGAGGGGGAGTAAGATAAGAAAACAAAGGAAGGCAGACAATTTTCTACAAACAACAAATTGTTTTGACATAATGAGAATCTTGATTTTTGATACCTCCAAATACTATAGGGGTGAATCTCAAGTGCTGTCTGACGGGCAGATAAATCCAGCTTGATGTTAGCATAAAACATGCTCTCTTGTCAGTTGCATACATTCTGCTGTCTTGGAATATAAGGGCAACTGAATGAAAAAGAGGATAAATAAAGCACAACTGATGGCTGTGGACATTTTGCAGACATCTCATGTTCTCCGCATCTGGTATCGTGGCATCTTCTGCATATTAATTTTGCTGCCAAAGAAAAAAAATTGATGTGTTAAAGCAGTCTGTGTCTGTCAAAGAGGCTGCACAGTTTTATGAAAACAGTCATGCTGTAAGGAGAGACAACATGAAAAAGAGATGAAAATGTGAACACTGCAATAGTTCATAATTCTACTCGACAGTAGATTTCAAAGGCAGTAGAATACTGCAGATATAGTTATTATTTGCTTTTCATTACACATTTGATAGCCCCTAACTTGATGTCCTCACAAGCCAACAACCTTCATAAGGATTTCCCAATTGCACTGTGTAGCTAATTCAAACAAAGGAAATTGCATCTGAATTATTAATGTTAAAAAAAAGGGGGGGGGGGGGGGGGGACTGGAAAGCAAATATTTCCTAATGAAAAAGTGTGATATTGCGAGAACGAGAACAGAGTGAAAGGTTTCTTGATCTCACAACTGACTGAGATCATGATTGGATTGAGCACCTTCCAAAAAAAATTTTATGCTCTTGCCAAAATTTTTTGAAATAAAGTTGCTGGTTAGACGTTTTTCAATTTAGCCCAAAAAGCAAAAATTGCTTATTCCCCTAAAGGTGGTTTTTTTTTTTTTTTTTACTTTTTAATAGGCTTGAATAAATAGAACGGTCCTTCCATTGTTTGGCTCAGTAACTCGGCTAGTGCAGCATTCAAAGGTGATTCAGAAATTTGAGGGTTTCTCACTACGGCAGTGAGTGTCGAAACTGCTTGCGATCTGAGCTGATGTTTAGCAGCATAAAATGATAATGAGAGAACTGAACATTTGTATGTTTCCATGGAGTCATCGCAACATATTCAAAGACTATTTCTCTCATTAGCCTTGACATCATCATACAAGAAAAACAAGCTGATAATCATTAAACTGGTACCTTTTCCATAATAGGGCCCCTTCAAGTTTTTAGAGGTGTTGTATAAACTATTCTGAAGGTCACTTGGGGCTAACTCACCAAATAGTGGGAACCAAAACTAAGACAGCTATCACCATCCCATTCCAGTGAAGTGATATTACTTTGCGGGAGACCTACAGGATCATATTTGCTGAAGGACCAGTCCACTTTCTGTGTCAGGTCATTTGTGACATCGTCTACTATTGCAACACTTACAGAAAAAAAGAAGTTTCTGTCAAACAGGACAAATATTTACATTATACTCCAATTAAGAAGACAATGTCGCTCCAATCAGATGCAAATAGTACACATTGTAACCGAAGAAGTTGTTCAGTATCGTGTGTTACAATGTTCTGTTTGAGCCGTCAACCTTACTAGCTGAACTAACATCAATTATTGCAACAGACTGCAATAATTCTGCTAAAATCAGAAGAACAAGTGCTTAAAAAGTAAAATAGTCAAACAAAACTGAATTTAAACATTAAAAATGTTGCTCTCCCTTGACATCCACCACTCCATTGGAACCTGCCCTTGCAACTCTTGAAGCAGCACAGCCAGAAGAATCCTTAAGCAGCAGCTTCATTACACAATGGTTGAGTGGAAGGTAAAGCCAAATTAAATGGTTTTGCAATGTCTGCGGCAAGATATTCATAGTAAATGGACAATAAAGTCCAAAATTGGTTTTTTTTCTTATCAGTTTAAGTCCAGGTAAGATATCGAACATCGCGTGTGCTCTAAATTCCTCTAAATTGTATTCAAGTAGCGGCTGAAATTTCTAGATTGTTCTTTCAGTAGACTAACTTAAACAAACTAAAATGCAATCAAGGTTAATACAGAGATGCCAAGTCTCTAACCCTTACGCATTTTTTAGGCTTATTCACCTTAGTCCGCAAATATTCATTGAATGCTGAATGAGATTCTCATGCCGAATTAAAATCCTTGTGCATTGACGTTTCCATTTCACCTGCGTAAAGATGCACCTCATCACAAGTAACATGGAAAGCGATCATGACTACGGACTTCCCGTGCCTCTCTTTACTCAGGGGTTGGAAACAATGCATGTGTTTCATGATCGTTTAAATTGTTTTAATGAAATAAGACCATTGGAAAAGTTTTTATGCAATTCCATTGCTTTCAATCCCTCAGTAAAGACAAGCCTAAGAATTCCCGAGTCATAATCGATTTCTGTGTCATCACTGGGGAAATCCACCATAATGGACGTGAAACAGATTAAATTGATGCACAATGACTTAAATTCCGCGAGTGAATTTCTTTAGTGCGCTTTGATTGAATAATTGCTGACTACGGCACAGGAACGTGAATGCCACTGAGAGGAGAGACTCACGCCTAAAGCTGGGGACACAGTATGAGATTTTTGGCCAGATTTTATCCACGATTTGCAGTCGGGGCTAGTCTGCGGCAGTCAGCTCTAGTTGGGGACAGTCGTCATGACATCAGTGCAGAATCTGTTAGTGTGTGATGTGGTACAGACTGGAATCAGCAAGTGTGTGAGAAGAACAGACTCCGCCTGACTTCAGTCGCCGAAATTCAAACACGTTTGAATTTTTTGTGCCGACTCTGGACGCAGTTGTATAGTGTGTGCTCCCTCATCTGCTGCAGTCCTTAAATGTGTGATCCCCAGTCTTTACAAGAATCTACTAAAGCCAGTCGTGTAGTGTGTGCTCCAAGTCTTTTCAAAATCTGTGAAGACTGTGAAAATCTTGTAGTGTGTCCCCAGCTTAAGACTTAAGCCTTGGCATCTCTGTTAATTGCACATTAATTACTGAGGGTATCATTTCATGACATCCCTTTGTTGCATTTTACCCCGCCCCACCCGAAGTATGAGGGAAGGGGTATTGTTTTCGGTTCGGCTTGTTTCTGTGTTTTTGCGTTCGTTAACACTCTAGTGGCAAAACTAATGGTCAGATGCACCCCACATTCGGTATAGGGATTGCCTCTGACCCAGAATAGATCCCTACAAAGTACTAAAGTGATGATGTCACGCTGGCATCAGAAGTAAAATTTCCCATTCATTTTACCCATTGACTGTTTTTTCAGTTCACTTTTGAATTACTTCCCATTGTTTACAAGCCTCCATCTTTTTCGAGATTTTGCATTATATTTCTGACTAAAAACAAATATAATTTTTCTTGTCCGGAATCAGCTATATTTCAAATCATTTTAATTTTTCGCCACCACGCTAATCCTCTTTGTAGTCTTTGTAGTCCCATGATCCTCGTGATTCCTGGGCTGTAGGAGTTCAGGACGCATTTTATACAGTCAATGGTTAGAAGTTTCACGTCTCGAATTTTCCAGCACTTCGCTAGAGCAGTTTATTTGCTTAATTAGTTAGCCACTCTACGTTCTTCTTGGTTATACTTTCCTTGCTAGATACCAAGTTTAACAATTAGCGCCAATTTACTTCAATAGCCAGGCATCTTTGGCCAAAGTTTGTTTGCTTAAAAACTCTGTAGTCAGCGAACGAGCTTTTCAGCCTCGTCAATGCATAACTGACAGAGAACTTGCTGTCAGCAAGCTAACCTAGCCAGCGAGCTAGTTAACCGACTTCGGTAGTAGTCTAACTTCATATTTGGCGCATTTAGTTAAATGCCAGCTTGTGAAGTGCTCGCAGCTCAACGGTAGCATAGTAGCCAAATAATGGCTCATCGCTGCTTTTATTCACTGAGCTTGCAAGCTAGGCTAGCAAACTAGCTAGCTTGCTATTTCTCTTGCTAAGCTAGTGATATTTATTGAATAATCGTACTACTTAGCAGAGGTGTATAATCCAGGTTCAGAAAGTAAAACTCCATCCCAGGATATTGTTCCAGCCACAAAAGACCTGCTAGTTGGTACTATTCTTCAGCCGGGAGGTAAAACTAACAAGTAAAATCTGCTGACAGGAGTTTAAGGGTGGAATGAAAACATTGTAGGATTTTTACTTTCTGACCCCTGGATTATGCACCTCTGCTACTTAGCTTGCAAAATAACAGTAAGTGAAAATACCATTTACTGTTTCTATCGGTTTAGCTATTATCACAAGTTGTAATAAGCTCACTAGCTGGCCGGCTCAGTGGTGCACTCATGTTGCTTAATTCTAGGTAGCTAAATGGTGAAATAACTATTCATTGTGATCTTTTCATTTCTAGGTATGTAGCTAGCTAATACTAGCTTGCTATGTGGGAACGGGTGCACGGACATACAGCAATGTAGGTCACTCGTGGGCTGCTGTAGTGGTGCATTATGAACGTTGGCTGAAACGGAGGTACCTCATTGGCTTGGAACAAATCACGGGGTACTCGCCCACTTGTGCAGCGGATATGTAGTTCCGAGAAGTGGACGACAAACTGGACTACAAGGCCAAAGGCATATAATTTTTGGCAATAAACTACAAATTTGATGTGATCATTTGAATCTGTATACCCTTTAGGCTAATCTCGAAGCGAGGCAGCTCTTAGAATTAATACGAGTTCGAGCAATGCGAGATAGTGTCCAAACCCCATTATAAATTCCCATAGGGATTTTACATCCGATTCCAGAAGCCAAGTAGCGGTGACGTCATCACTTAAGTACTCTATTGAATTCCGTACAAGTAGGTGAAAGTATGTGTGAGGGGCGGGGTTTGTTGTGCCTGGCACCACTTGTTTGAATTAGTGTAATTGGTGAATAGTTTGATGATGAAGAAGAAAGGTCACTGCTTTTCTGATTATTGTTTGCTACAACTTTTGGATGAATGATATGCAAAGCTGACTGCCAGCATAAGTTAGCAAGCTAACTCAGATTACGATCGTCATTGCTTCCTGCAGCATGGCAGTCATTAATCTACTCAAACCCATTGGGCTCTACTTTCATAGACCAGGCGCAGGCGCGGCGAATGAGGGGTGCGCCACGCCAACGGGGTGTATCCAGGTGTATGTTGCAATTTCGTGCCCGGCGTAGCCTGGCGCAAGTACTCCTCTGTTCCGCCTCTGCCCCGCCTTCCAGCGCAAGTTGGCAAAGAAGGCGTGTTTGGGTATAACACAGCCGAGTCAAATATTGCTCATTGGCAAGAGAAACAATGGATAGCGTGTTCCTATTATTACAGCCTGTTTTGCTGTTAAAAATTTTGTGTTTAACATGCATGGACAACAATGCAAGATACGTTACCCATTTATTTTCAATATTTGATCTTAACTCAGTACGAGATTATAGCAATCAGGCTGTATCCCTTTCCCCCACTAAAAACGATAAAACCTAAATGACAATAACAGTAGCCTAGTATTAAGCCGCTTGTACACTTTGGACGCGAACAAATTTTTTGGAGTTGGCGAGCTTTCTGCGCAGCTGCAGCGAAGACTTTTCTACGAAATTGTCACTGCGTCTTGATGAATAAGTGACACCTCCCCCTACCATGCCGCCACACCCATCTCGGCGCACGTTCGTCTGCGCACGGTGTTGCAGCTCACGAAATTACCACTGCGCGGGCTGCGCCGGACGAAATAACCACTGAGTGGGCTGCGCCACGCTACGCCACCTGGGCTGCGCCAGGAAATTGGAGCCCATAATGTTGGTTTATGCTAACTGAACTGAGGCTGCTTTCCCTCTTGCACTAGGTAGCTTTTTTTTAATTAGATATACTGCCACCACATGGGCAAAGCGATCTATGAAAAGAATGAATAATAATAATATTAAAAATAATAATAATGCATTAAATTTGTATAGCGCTTCTCTGGACACTCAAAGATGCTTTACAGAGTAAAAAAAAAAACGGATGGGGATGAGAAGGTGTCACCATTTAAATGCAGTGGTAAACAAGTGAGTCTTGAGTGATTCTATGAAAATGGAGAGAGAGGTAGAATCTCGGATGGCTTTGGGGAGTGAGTTCCAGAGAAGGGGAGCAGCAATGGAGAGTGCCGTGTCCCCCCAGGATTTGCGCTTGGTGCGAATGGGGGCGGGGGGTGGCACAGGAGGTTAACAACAGCAGAGCGGAGTGCACGGGTGGGAGTGTGTTGATTGAGGAGCTCATACAGGTAGGATGGGGCCAGGCTATTGAGGGCTTTGTATGTCACGAGTAAGATTTTAAAGTGATTTCTCAGACGGATGGGGAGCTAATGGAGCTTGTGGAGGATGGGGGTGATGTGGTTGCGGTTGTGAGAGCAGGTGAGTAGCCGAGCAGCAGAGTTCTGGATGTACTGGAGATAATTGAGAGATTTTTGATGATAAGCCATAGAGTAGACTGATGCAATAGTCCAGACTGGTGTTGATGAAGGTGTGGATGAGGGTCTCTGCTGCTGTGGTGGAGAGGGATGGACAAAAATGGGTGATGTTCTTGAGGTGAAAGAAGGCTGTTTTGGTGACCTGATGTAATGGTCACAGGGGAGGGTGTTAGGAGAGGCCGTTAGTAAAGTTTATGCCAAGATTACGAATTCATGGAGAGGCGGATACTGTAGAACCGTTAATGTTGAGGGTGAAGTTATGGGTGGATTTGGTGAGTGCTTTCGGTCCAATGATGATAATTTCAGATTTGTCGCTGTTTGAGGAAATTTGTTTGAAACTAGGATTTTATTTCAGCGATGCAGTTTGTCAGGGTGAAGTGGGTGGCAGTGGAGATTGACTTGGCAGAGATGAGGACCTGGATATCATCGGCAAGGCAGTGAAACTGGAGGCCATGAAGGCAAATTATGTCACCGAGGGGGAACAGGGAGAGGATGAAAGGAGAACTGAACCTTGGAGGACACCTTGGGACAGGGGAGCAGTGGGGTATTTGCAGTTACTGATGGAGATTAACTATCTGTCAGAGAGATATGATCTGAACCAGTAGAGGGCAGTGCCAGTGATGTTAAAGATGGTTAGCAGTCGAGCGAGAAGAATGGATTGATTGATGGTGTCAAAGGCGGTGCTGAGGTCGAGGAGGATGAGGATTAGCTAAGCCGATAGATATCCTGAGGTTTTTCGGCTAGGATCATAAATTTGACTTCTGATGGTAACTTTAGCTACCCCCCTTCTGAAATGAATCCGATGCTTCTGATGCCATGTGCTCCAGATCAAGGAAAAAAGGACCATCCAGACTGTTACCAGCAACAAATGCAAAACCATACTCTGTCATGGAATGTGGTCGTGTCAGTGTTCTTGGTAACTTGCACATCTGTGAAGGCAGCATTAATGCTGAAAAGCACACTGAGCGCACATATCTATTCTGGGGGAAAACAAAAACATTTTTTCTACAAGACAATTCACAACTGTATTTAACAAACATTAGAAGGACAAGGCTGTAAAAAAAAGGGTGCAAGTGCTGGACTGGCCTGCCTGCAGTCTTGTGGAGCGGGTTGAAATGCAAACTTTGACTATTATAACCCTTTACTGTTGCAGCTAGCAAGACTGGAACAAATAGCACCTGAATAACTTAAATACTTAGTGAGTGCTGTGAAAAAGAAAGGTATTACAAAGTCATAAATACTGCACGGTTCACAACTTTTTTTGACATTTGTTGCCAGAATGAAAACTTAAGCTTATTAATTTATAAAAATCAATAAAATTTATGTGCTTACGCAAGAATAATCCTCTTCAGTAACCCCTGTATTTTCTTATTTTGATTTATACAGGACAGTTCTGGGCATCAACCTTAGTGCAATGGGTGTGCAGCCCCAAGCCAACAATTAATAGCGTGTCTGAAAAAGCTTGCCGGCCCAAGAAGCTGCAAAAATTGCAGCTCGGTGTAGAGAAATGGGAAGCAGAGTGAGGTGAAAAGCCTAATGGAAAAAGCTCATTTCAAAATCGGCAGTTGAAATCATCCACTGGCAAGAAACGACTAAAGAAGAGGATTGAGATAAAAAGCAAAGTGGAGCTTGACTGTTTTCTGTTCGACAGGTTAGCACCAGAAGTTAGTTAGCTAGCAAAAGTATTTGTTTTCTTTTTTTAAGCTTAACAACAAATGTAAACTCCCAAGAACAGAAGCTTGCTAGTTGTGAAACTTTTCATACAGGCAGTAGCCTTATACGTACCCAGAAAGTCTTACCATCAACCAATGCAAATAACTTTATCTGCTGTGGAAATAATCCTCGAGGTATGTAGTGCTGAGTTTCATGTTAGAATAATTTACATCTAATGCGTACCAGTCAAGGATATTGCAAACCAACGTAGCCAGCTAGATAGCATATCATGGGAAGCTCAGGGCAAAGGCCTTGGCCACACTGCCTGTGTGAGTGGCGCTGTTGCGTTGTGTCATGCGCTGATGCTTTACCGCGGAAGCCCGGTCACATATCTTGGGAGTCAGCAGCATCTGTGCTGCAGGCTGCTCCTTCCAGACTGGGGGTCTCTGCACGACTTTCCCCTTAAAAACCACCATGAAATAACATAATTCTTTTTCATTTCATTATAAACGTGATTTATGTTTTGTATTGACAGTAGGGGAAGCATGCTTGAATGTTATGAATCATACAAATAATTTAATTTAATAATAATATTAAAATACAAAGCAAATCCTTCTGAATTGGTCTTGCTCATTTTGAAGGCACTTTCGGGGTAGGGGGAGGGCATCAGGGTGTTGAATGTGCTTTTAAATGTGACCTAACTTACATTATTTGAGGCTGAAACAATTTGTATGGATGCCAGACGACCGTAAAAGGAGCATTACAGACAATTCAGACTGGCTGAGGTGCTGTTCGTTCGCCACTGTATCCAGCTCCCCGCCCCTTTACCAATAGGCAGTGGAGGCTCATGAACTGGCAATGGGGGATCTCAAACAATCCCTTAAAATAAATGATTGGTCATGACCTGTTTTCAATCATATACTTAAATGACAATTACCGAAACTCTGAAAACTCTCCACATTATCAGATGTGGCCAGTTTTCATTTACAACGCATATCGATTACGACTGCGGATTTCTCATTCTTTTCATGGGTTGGAAGGAATGCATGAGTTTCATGATTGTTTTATGAAATAATATCATTTAAAACATCTATATGCAATGCCATTGCTTCCAACCCGTCCATGCACAAGGACTTACATATGACTAATTGCTGACTACAGCAGAGAAGCGTAAATATGCCACTTCAACTGCCACCGAATGACAAGTATGCGTTATTAATGAAAACTGGCCACACCTGATAATGTTGAGTGTTTTCAGAGTTTCTGTAGGCTAATTTTAATTTAAATGAATGATTGAAAATAGGTGATGACCAATCATTAATTTTAAGGGATTGTTTGAGCTTCCCCTGTTGCTAGTTCATGAGCCACCACTGCTAATGGGTAAATATAAAAATATACCTCCCGCAAAATACGTTCATGGATTTTATTTTCTTTTTTTCTTTTGAACATATAAATCCTAAATAAAATGATCAACAATGTATTAAAGATCTCAAAAAATAAGTTAGGGATCCCTATATATTCCCTTTAATGAATGTAGCCTACTATAACAAAGTTTGACACATTGGAAATCGAGAATTTCCCACTACATGTTTCAGGAATTATTTCACAAAGCATTGCTGAATTGAACGGAAGGGATTATGTCCATACGGCATAAGGAAAAGGCTTTTAATATGATAAACATGCTGGAAGTGTTGTTAAACTTTTTTTTCTTTGTTTGTTTCATGCTTGTAACAGACACGCATCCTCGGAAATATAGCGAAATGCATGTGTTTATGTCGATAAGACTGTCTTCTGACTGTCACTTTCAGATTTGTTTTGCCGAGAACTGTGCGTGTGTCGCAGTAAAAATAGGCGAGACTCTGAATTTATAAAAGACGCGCGGCAGCAGCCCTGGCTGTCCATGCGAGACGCGCTCATGCATCTAGTGCATCCATTCCCAACTGTTAACATGGACACCGAAATGAAAAGCAAGAGGTAACATGACGCAACAGCGTCGCACACGCAGGCAGTGTGGCCCAGGCCTTAGTGTCTGTAATGAGCAGGTAACTTATATAGACTAGCTGACGATAGCTAACATTATTGTTGGCAGTGAATTTTTTATAATGTTGCAGAAGTGGCATAGTAGCATTGATATATATTGTATTGGTCTTGAACCGCAATACAGACTCTTTTTTTCATTTGCTAGTTAAATTTACGTTGGCGCCAGCTACGTATATGTTTCCACTGGATGAAAGTGAGTATTTAGCTAGGAGCACTTAGATTGTAGTTAGGGGGTGTGCATTCTGGTGTGGTTGAGCAGTAGAAGGGAAACTTTAAATGCTGTGTTTAGAATAAGCAATGGACAAATCTTACTCAGTTTTTGTCCGAACATCACATAATTTGCTTTTATATTGTTTTCAATGTAAAAGGCAAGTCAAATATAATTTATAAATCACAGTTTTCAGTTTTAATATTAATTTGACATACCTTCCCTACTTTGTAAATTTGTTTTTGGAAACAAGGAGCAAGTGGTGGTCTCAAATACCTGAGCTGTAGATTCCTTGGCAAATCTTACAGTGAACGTTCAGAATGGCTCAGTGACTGAGACCCAAATTCTCTGGTGCCTGTACCAGAATGAAACCAATCTTTTCATGGTTCTCTTTGACTAAATTTCCCTCATGGCTTAAGAGTTCCTTTCACCCAAATGCACCAGCTTCAGTTCTTGTATGCTTTTGATATCTGAACTGCATGCATTTTAAATTCGTGTAACGCCATTCACGACAAATGCATTAAAGAGGAGACCCTGAATGCATGAATAAAATAGGAGAAGGTCTTATGCAATCTCAAAGACTTTCAAAACAAGTCATTCTATCCTCTTAAGAAGTAATTTCTAGGGAAGATATTGCATTATATATTCATTGCTTTTCATTCTGATGATTCATGTGCATTGTAACATGCATGACTGGACGCAACATACATCTTCACCCTGCATGTGGTCACTACAGTTAGACACAAATGTATTTCTTGCTGCTTCCTTGTGAAAATGGCCCATATTTATGAACTGCAAAATAATAACAATAATAATCTCCAATCAGGTATTTGACAAAGATTTTGATGAGCAACAAACAATTAATGCAGTTAATACATCTTCCGGAATATGGACATCTTAGTAAAAAAAGAGTCAGTCGTAATTTACAAAACTGTATGTGCAGTACTCATTCCCGCATCAGAATGAAATGTAGAGAAAACTATAACCTACAGCATATACTGACGTAAGATGAAAGAGCTCATGGGGAGTTTTAGATTAAGAATATATTCAATCAAAAGGTCAAGGCACAATTATTTTTGGACCCCTTAATGTTTGTCATTGCTGGCACAAAGTGTCTGTGGAAGTAATCATGTACAAAATTTGAAAATTACAATCAGCATTCTGGTGTCTAGTCACTGATATTTATGGCGTAATAATCAAGTAACAGCATGAGATGGGTCAAAATGACTGTTTAGTCCAGTGGTAACTCTTAACAAGCTTGAGCTAAGCTGTGGGTATGCAGATCAGTAATTCCAGTGGCTGGAGAGTTTTGGGTCTCCTTTGATGGACTTTTTGTTAAATTATGTGCCAAATGTTCTCAATCCGTGATAGATCAGGACTACAGGCAGGCCAGTTCAGCACACAGACTCTTCCACTATGAAGCCATGCTGTTGTAATAGCTGCAGCATGTGGTTTTGCATTGTCCTGCTGAAATACACAAGGCCTTTCCTGGAATAGATGTCATCTGCAGGGGAGTATGTAAAACCCCACACAGCTCGACCAACGACGGAGGAGCCAGGGGCGAAGGTTTATGCGTGTGGAATCCAGCTGTTATGAGGCAATGGGACGTGTCAATTAAATCTTTTATGCCGGTGTCCCGCCTTGGACCCAGTTTGAGACTTACCGGAGATGTTCTCAATAGTTCTCCGTTCGAAAACGGGGCTATGCCGAAATCACGGAATCATCTAACTTAATGTCGTGCTGCGAATAATCCCAGGTGCACATTGGGACACACGCAGCAACTGAAAACGTCAGATCTATCAGTGATTTAAGCAAACTAAGCATAACGATTACAATGTTACTCTCGCTTCAAATCTGACTCCATAATAAATTTAGAATACAAAATTTGGTTATATCCTCGCTAAGTGGCTAACTCTAAATTAGAATTAGAATGGATAGTTTTGAAACAGCATGCGTGAATCTCAGGGCAGTTACGCACCCGAACTCTGTCTGCGAAAACCATTGTCACTAAGCAAAAACACCCCCTAGGGTTAAAATAGGTGTCATTGCCTGGTCTAATTCGACGATACTTCCATTGGATAGAGGAGACTGTCACGGTAGCAACATCAGGCAAATGGCTCTGAGTATGAACGTACCACGAACCTAGGTTTATGTATATCAAAGGGCCCCTTAGAAAGATTAACCAATAGCTAAATCTTAAGAGCCGATAATTCCATAACCCCTTAATAGGAAGAACCCAATCTCAATCTAACTTAGAAGTATCGCTACCTACACATGTCTTGGTAGGAGTCTCCCCTTAAGTCCCAATCGCAACAAGGCCAGAAAGAATATACAATGAGAACACGCAAGCTGGAAAAGGAATAACAATAATTTATTCACCAGGTAGGCAAAAGCTTAAGTCAAACAGATTAATGTCAAACCAATTATAAAGTACACACATAGAGAATGAGCGAAAGGTCATACCTGGCGAAAAGGCTACACACTAGGCCGTCGTGCAAAGTCCGAATTGCCAAAACTTCACTAAGCTAAAAATACGCACGGACGGAAGTGTGGGAAGTCGAATGCGAACTTCCCAGACTAGGTCGTCACTCTCAGATTTAAGGTTGGTGGCGCCTTTGATCAGGCCGCACAGATGGCCCAAATCGGAATTTAGACTTCCCCCTCCGGAGGAAATAAGGAAACATTTACTATCTCAAAGGAGACAATAAAAGTTCTTAGATCTGCGCAAGGACCCTTAGACAGACCTCAGGGAGGGGTCGCAAGGCACTTCTGTAAAGGGGGAGAGATGAGTGTAAATACCTCAAGAGATACCTCTGGTTAAGGACAAATCATTGCTGGGGAACAGAAACTATGTTTTCTTGAAATATGGCGGATATGAAATACAACTCATTCAACTCCTTGAATTTAGCTGAAGAGATGCATACCAAACATGATTACATAGAGGATCATGATGATGTAACTATTAAGAATTTTCTTCCCAACAGACCCATTCCCCATGAGATTGACATCACTATTACTTCAGGTATAATACAGTAATTCAGTGATGATATGAGGGCAATTAAAACAGTGTAACAGTGGGTTTTGTGTGAATGGAAATTCTTAAATCAGAACAGTTACAGTGATGAAATAAAAGGGTGCAGTGACAGGGTGTCCAGAAGAGGTCACTATGGCACCAATAGGGCAGAGAGCACAGGTCACACCCTGCTGTGAAAGGAATTCCTTGCAACAACCAAGCCATGTGCTCCCTTCCCCGTCTTTGATGCGCTCAATCACCCATGTTGAAGTGTCCAGCTCCAGGCCCCCTTATCACAGTGGTAGAATTGGGGGTGTTGCTGCAGAGGATGTCTGGACCCTGATAACTTTTACTGCCCCACTGTTCCCAGCCATGCCTGACTGGAGACGATGCCGGCTGTGGTGGAAGTGTAGGTTTTTATGCCTTTATTACGCCACTATGTTAAGAACAGGCACTTTTGATCGCATGTCCATGTTACCTCCTCGCTTCTCTCTTACAAGTATATGTTGCTCTAAAACCTTTGTATACCTTTCAGAATTCATGGTGCTTTTTAAAACATGCAAGTGTCCCACAACATATGCACTAATGCATCCCCATTCCATCAGAGATGCAAGCTTTTGAACTGAACACTGATAACAGGAGGGGTGGTCTTTCTCCTCTTTAGCCCGGAGGAGACAATGCCCATTATTTCCAACAAGAATGTCAAATTTGGACTCATCTGACCACAGGACACTTTGGCACTTTGCTACAGTCCATTTTAAATGAGCCTTGGCCCACAGAACATGGCGGCGCTTCTGGATCATGCTCAACAATGGCTTTCCGATTTGCATGATAGAGTTTCAGGTGGCATCTGTGGATGGCACTGTCCGTTTACAGACAGTGGTTGCTTGAAGTATTCCTGGGCCCATTTAGTAATGTCAATGACAGAATCATGCTGGTGAGTGATGCAGTGGTTTCTGAGGGCCCGAATATCACAGGCATCCAGTAAAGGTCTTCGGTTTTGTCCCTTACGCACATAGATTTTTCCAGTTTCCCTGAATCTTTTGATAATGTTATGCACTGTCAATAACAAGACCTTCAAAGCCTTTGCAATTTGACGTTGAGGAACATTGTTATTAAAGTATTCCACAATTTTGTTTACGCAAGCCTTTGCGGGTTGTAGAGCCTCTTGCCATCTTTAATTCTGAGAGACTCAGCCTCTCTATGACATCCCTTTTATAGCTAATCACGTTACAGACCTAATGCCAGTTACCTTAATTACTTGCTACATATTCTTTCAGCTGATTCTCTTATATATTAATGGCTTTTTTAGCCCTTTCTTGCCTGAGTCTCAACTTTTTTGAGACCTGTTGCTGCCAGAGAATTTTAAATGAGCTCATTTTGTGGATAAAAATGTAAAATGTCTCAGCTTCAACATTTGAAATTTTATCTACATTATATTGTAAATAACATATTGGCTCACGTTGCCTGAAACTCATTGCATTTTGATTTTATTCACAATTTACACTTTGTCCCTACTATTTCGGAATTGGGGTTGTAAACAAATCATCCACAGCGGTCATACCTATTCATTTGAATTGTATTTCAGTGGTTGATTTCAAACATGACGCGGCTAATCTCAAAGCTCGGAAGATAGTTAATGCCCAGACTCTTGCTGCATCAATTGCAAAAGTTGCAAAATTATTGAAGATGACAAGAGGAACGGTGTAAAGAAATTGTGACAACTTATGGCAAACACCAAGAAAAGCAATACAAAATTAGAACTGTTGCCACAAACATACTATAGCTCTCAAACAAAGACAGATGAATATTCGGTCAGAGTTTCACTCCTAACAAAAATGACTATATAACTGAATTAATACAAATTTGAAACAAAAATAATACTTTGTGAGATACACAAATCTGGTATTTATGGTAGTGTTTCCAAAATTTATCCCCCAGCAGGTGCATTCACTCCCATAGCCAGTGCATCCTGGGCGATAAAAGAGACCTTCATAAGAAGCAACTGCATTATTGCTGGCACAATACAAGTGTAAAAAAAGAAGCATTGTTTTACTTTAAAGAATGAAAAATACATGGCTTTGCTCATTTACATACTATCGATGGAGGCACGTGATTTATGATTCACAGATTTCCCTATTTCATTCTTTTCAACGTAGTTTTTAACATCATACACAAGTATACACTGCTCAAAATAATAAAGGGAACACTTAAACAACACAATGTGACTCCAAGTCAATCACACTTCTGTGAAATCAAACTGTCCACTTAAGAAGCAACACTGATTGACAATCAATTTCACATGCTGTTGTGCAAATGGAATAGGCAACAGGTGGAAATTATAGGCAATTAGCAAGACATCCTCAATAAAGGAGTGGTTCTGCAGGTGGTGACCACAGACCACTTCTCAGTTCCTATGCCTTCTGGCTGATGTTTTGGTCACTTTTGAATGCTGGCAGTGCTTTCACTCTAGTGGTAGCATGAGATGGACTCTATGACCCACACAAGTGGTTCAGGTAGTGCAGCTCGGCCAGGATGGCACACCAATGCGAGCTGCGGCAAGAAGGTTTGCGGTGTCTGTAAGCGCAGTGTCCAGAGCATGGAAGCACTACCAGGAGACAGGTCAGTACATCAGGAGACGTGGAGGAGGCCGTAGGAGGGAAACAACCCAGCAGCAGGACCGCTACCTCCGCCTTTGTCCAAGGAGGAACAGGAGGAGCACTGCCAGAGCCCTGCAACATGACCTCCAGCAGGCCACAGATGTGCACGTGTCTGCTCAAAAGGTCAGAAACCGACTCCCTGAGGGTATGAGGGCCCGACGTCCACAGATGGGGGTTGTGCTTACAGCCCAACACCGTGCAGGACGTTTGGCATTTGCCAGAGAACACCAAGATTGGCAAATTCACCACTGGCACCCTGTGCTCTTCACAGATGAAAGCAGGTTCACACTGAGCACTTGTGATAAACGTGACAGTCTGGAGACCCCGTGGAGAACGTTCTGCTGTCTGCAACATCCTCCAGCATGACCGGTTTGGAAGTGGGTCAGTTATGGTGTGGGGTGGCATTTCTTTGGGGGGGCCGCACAGCCCTCCATGTGCTTGCCAGAGGTAGCCTGACTGCCATTAGGTACCGAGATGTGATCCTCAGACCCCTTGTGAGGCCATATGCTGGTGCGGTTGGCCCTGGGTTCCTCCTAATGCAAGACAGTGCCAGACCTCATGTGGCTGTAGTGTGTCAGCAGTTCCTGCAAGACGAAGGCATTGATGCTATGGACAGGCCCGCCCGTTCCCCAGACCTGAATCCAACTGAGCACATCTGGGACATGTCTCGCTCCATCTACCTACGCCACGTTGCACCACAGACTGTCCAGGAATTGGTGGATGCTTTAGTCCAGGTCTGGGTGGAGATCCCTCAGGATACCATCCGCCACCTCATCGGGAGCATGCCCAGGCATTGTAGGGAGGTCATACAGGCACAAGGAGGCCACACACACTACTGAGCCCCATTTTGATTTGTTTAAAGGACAATACATCAAAGTTGGATCAGCCTGTAGTGTGTTTTACCACTTCAATTTTGAGTGTGACTCTAAATCCAGACCTCCATGGGTTAATAAATTTGATTTCCATTGATAATTTTTGTGTGATTTTGTTGTCAGCACATTCAACTATGTAGAATACAAAGTATTTAATAAGAATATTTAATTCATTCAGATCTAGGATGTGTTATTTTAGTGTTCCCTTTATTTTTTTGAGCAGTGTATTAATCTTATTACATAATTCATAGTTATTCATTTCGTAAAAAATTGAGGCTGTTTCAAGCTAGAACTTTTTAGTTTTTCGGAGGTAGAATACTGAAGTATTAGACATAATTAATTTTTATTTTTTTATTTACATTGAAAGAAAAAAAAGGTTTGTCATAATGATGAAGTACCTCTTACAGTGTACTTTATCAGTGAGAAAGGTGACTTATTCAGCAGAGAAACTGATGCATTTAATTTGCTCTTGCAGCATTTGCAATTAGATCACATGGAATATTCCCAAAACATTTTGTACTATGCTATGATAAACTGTCTTTTTAAGTAATTTATGCTAGTACAAATTGTGTGATTGTTATGATCTTATGTTTAGCACTCCCGCAGCATTACAATGAGACTGCAAATATTTAAATTGAAATTAATTCTTGCTGCAGGATCTCAGGAGACACTCACAAAACTGATTTGTGGCAGTAAGAAGCATCATTTGATGTTTCTTTTTGAGTTTATTGTAAGAAGATCCCTTTCCTGGAGTTTATTTTTTATTTTTCTATATTCCAAAAGTCATATTGAAACATGCCAATGCCGTCCACTTAGATATGTTGACAGGTCTACATAGAGAGTGCAGTGGTAATCCTTAAAACCATTATTAATTCTCTGCAAGTATTATAAAAATAAAACAAAGATTGACAATATTTAATCTTCCAACACACTGTGAAAATGAGATACCAGTTAAAGGCTGGGAAGGCAACTTTGGATAAAGCAGCAAGAATAAGGCAGATTTCGAATTTAATGAGAAGAAAAAAATAACACCTACTCATATAAGTCATTGTTCCTTATCCACTCCCCCGAAAGACATGAACGTGCACATGAACATGCTGATAGAACAACTGAGAGAATGGAGAAGAGTGGTGTTCAGTGCATCAACAGTATTCATTGCAAATCTTATCCAACCGCTTGATAAATTCATCACATGCCAGAAAAAAATGCCACATTACTAGCTGTATATAAGCAATGTAAGCATAAACAATATGGACACAATGAATGTAAACAATATACATGACTGACGTTATCTGAGTACTTGCAGCTGTAACATTAGCTAACATGATAGCATTAGTTAACTAGTAAAATTGATAGCTAATTTAGAGTTTATAGCCACCAATACTCTGCTGGCTATGTGGTAGTACCAGGCTGCCGTAACATATCACTAGCAAAGCTAAAACAGTAAGGGTAGGATACTACACATCAAAGGTATATTTTGATTGTTTGTTTGCCTATAAATACCCAGAATATACATGCAATTAATAATTTAGGAGGTAAGAAAATGAATACAAATGCAAACATCTGAGATTTTCTGTTTTTGTTTTACAATAACTGGCTGGATATGGTATGCAAAGAGTGGGGAACAGAGTAAGATATTTTGTATGAAAGCAACTCTAACACAGAGTATAGTTGTTCCCTACCGCCAGGTCTTCGGGTTAACATTTGGGATTTTACAATGTAATGTTTGTCATGAGGGCAATGCAGCAGATCTTTTTCTATTGTAACTATATTATATATTGTAAACTATTGTACAAGTTTTTCCTTTCCTTGCCCTGATAGAGTCCTGTGAACCCAAGCACATTTTTGGCATCCGCTTGTATTCTCTATGACTTTGATAGACACTTCCAGCTGGAGAGAAATTGAGGATCACTTTATCAAGGAGGGGATCTCTCAGCTATAAGCGAAGTTGGGATTAACCTTGGCCTCTGAAAGGATGAATGCTCCAAAACCATGATTGCTGCATCCTCATCATTGAACCAACGAAAATTTGCGCTGTTGGAACCATGCCTTCAGGCCACGAGACCTTTTGGAGTGAGCCTTTAGGTGTGGGCCTGTCAATAATGACATAACACATCATCAATTTGAGCACATCATACTGTGCTATTTTATATTTCATATTGTGCATTTTTCCATCACTGCACTTGCACATGTGGATTTCCATGTTTAATGAGGTTTGTGCTCTGCAATGTGAACAGGATGTGCTACTCTGAGGATACTCAGTGAAAGGTTCTTGATGGAGCTGCCTGCTCTCCCAATAGTTTTTTTTTTCTATCACTATCAATAGGAAACTTAAATGAGATAAAGAGGAGCATCTGGGGCTTGCCGGTTGCTGCAAAGGTGTAGCTTGGCTGGAGCTTTTAATTCAGAAACCTGTGGACCCAGGGGTTTTGTCCCACGAGGTATTTCTGGTGGAAGTAAGAGGTAAAAGCATATACATTGAGAAATAAACCTTTTTCTCTTTTTAATGGGTTGCATTACATGCATTGCAGCCTTTCAACTAAAATTACTTTTTCTTGCACACAATTAGTAAAATTTAAAGAAATGTATGTATTGACTGTGATTGAATGAGCTGAAGGGGGTATCAGTCCAATTTGTGGCGAAAATTTTTGGTCTTTTATTGTTCCACAACTGTTAGACGGAAGCAAGAAAATGAAGGAACCATCACTTGTTGGGACTGACCAAACTGTTTTGATGTTATGGTTTATTAAAGTGAGAGTGGGTGAGACAAGTGCTTCAGAGCAATCAGCCTTTGAAGAAAAAGATTGAGACTCACCAGGAGGATGCCTGTTGTTTAAGTGAAAATTTTCCCATCAGCCTCTGGTAGAGAGAGGTCTCAGTGATTGGGGACAATCAATAGGACTGGGGGCTGCAATTTCGTATGAGGTACTGATAAGAGCCCTGGTGGGAAGCTGAATGCGGCCAGTCAAAGCCATGCCAATAATGGCTGTTGTGAGTGTTAATGTTTCATAACCTCCTACAAAATGTCTTTTTTTGCCCTTCATTTTTAATAAGATAACTAAATATGTTTTTTAAATCGAACAAGAAATTGCTTAAAAAGATTACTGATACAGAGGACAATTTGAAGGACAATTTAAAAAGTGAATAATGCACAGAGCAAATAATCAAACGTTTCGACTCACAAGTCTTTTTCAACGTAAAAACAGGAAATACGTACATCCCTTAAATAAGGCTGTCAATATACAAGAGAATTGTGACCTTGTCTACCTGTGGCTTTTGGGGGGCAAATCACGTTGCCATTTCCAATGGAGGGAAGAGGGAGCGTCCTCCAGTGAGTTTTCAACGAATGAGTCTTTGAGTGGAACTCGTCCAGACCACCTCAGGAATCGTCGCCGCACCCCTTTTTTAGGGGTAATACAGGGAGGCATCGGCACCAGATTGTTAGGAGGAGGCAGCCGACCAGGAGAGGCGGTAAGAGACATCACCACCGCCCCTCCCAGTGGAGGAGGAGGAACAGACAGGGAGAATATCACAAATCTGTCTGAAAGACTTTTTTCACAACCTGAGGTCTCTGTTTAATCAAAAGGTTTGTCTTTTGTTCCATCCAAAAAAGCAGACTCGTCTCAAATTAGAATTGAATTATTTAAATTTTTTGGAATGTTAAGCTTAGAGCATTTTTTTTAGCTGCGACCAAGCAGCTCTATGAACGCTTCTGTCTGTCCGTCCGTCTGTGACACCTTTTTCACCATGTTCCTGTCGTCATATCATCATGAAATTTTCAGGAGTTATTGACCTTCACCAAAGTGATGTCCATGCTCAAAGTCGAGGTCAAGGGGCAAAGGTCAAGTTCACAGAGGTCATGACCTTGTTTGCGGGTTTTCGCGCTGTAACTCCAGTTAGAATTTATGGATCGCTATGAAATTTTGAAAATAGCTTCTAGGCATACAGGAGGTGTTCCCTATTGTTTTTTAAGGTCATCCGTCAAATCCCAAGGTCACACAGGTAAGAAAAGTGTCAATTTTGCCCGATTTGACGGTTTTCGCACCGTAACTCAAGTTTAATTCAATATATGGCTATGAAATCTTAGAACAAGCTTCTTGGTATAGGGGAGGGGTTCCCTATTGATTTTCAAGGTCATCTGTCAAATCCCAAGGTCACACCGGTCAAAAAAGTGTCAATTTTGCCCCGATTTCACAGTTTTCGCACCGTAACTCGAGTTTAACTTGATGGATGGCTATTAAATCTTACAACAAGCTGCTTGGTACAGAGGAAGGGTTTCCTATTGATTTTCAAGGTCATTTGCCAATTTCGAGGTCACACTTGTACAAGAAACCACCAGTCATGGACACTAGGCCACGTGACGGATGCTAGGCCAGGTCGCAGCTATTAGATCCCTCTGATCTACTTGTTTACTAAGTCAGTAGCACCATCTCCTCAGGCCACTCGGTTGTCTACATATGTATCTGATTCTCTTAGTAACACAAGATTGAAACCTAAGAGTACATTACCTTCGTGCAATCATTCAGTGGCTACTTTTTGTAGATTAGTTGAACAAGATGTGTCAAATATTTTTTCAAATTATAAACAGAGCAGATTATATTCTAATGTAACTGCTGATGAAAGACGAGTTTTGTCTATTCTAGCAAATGATGATAACTTGGTAATTTTTGGAGCTGATAAGGGGGGTGCTGTTGTCCTACAAAATGCATTGGCTTATACCCTCTCAGAAATAGGGGTACAGCAGGAGTCCATTCCTGTTCCCCGTGGTATTATGTACCCTTCAGTGCTAATTATAGGACCTCAAGGTACATGCGTGAACCTTTTTAGGGACTAAAAGGTATTTTTATGTTCCAAAACAAATAAAAACCCACTTCTAAGGTACAAGAGCAGTTCCTTTGAGGGTACTGCCCTGTCACTGGGGCAGTACCCTCAAAGGTACTGCTCTTGTACCTTAGAAGTCCTTGTCTTTGTGAGCAACACTTCATCTAAAGCGTGACCAAATCTTGATAAAAATCTAAGTCCAGAACTCTGCACACGGGCAAACGGAAGGACGTAAGACTAGCCTAACGAAGTATCCTTACTGCTGCTGGAAGAATAGCCACTGCCTTTTTACATCCACATACTGGCAAAGAGTTGAAGATTAATGGCAGATTAATGGTTAAAATTAATGGTTACATACAAAACTAAGTATGTTGTTTATCCCTTGAAGTGTCCGTGTGGTCGTCATCATGCAGGAAAAACAGTTCAGGAGTTGAGATTCAGAATCACTGAACATAAATCTGCAATTTGTAATAAAGATGTGAAATCCCCAGTTGCTGGGCATTTTATGGAAGCGGGACATGATGTGTGCAGTGTGCTCCTTACGTTTTTTAGGTATTCAAGTGGTACTACCGCTGAAGAGAGGTGGGGATCGCGATCGGGTACTTCTCCAAAAAGAGGCTAAATGGATTCATTTTCTCCAAACCGAATTTCCTAAGGGCATGAATGAAAAGCATTTATTGAATTGTATTCTGTAAATGTCTATTGCTGCGCTTAATTGTGTATAAATTCCATCATTGTCTCTATATTGTTAAGTCTGATATGGTGATTCAATCTACCTGGTCACAATTCTCTTGAATATTGATGGCCCCATTTAAGGGATGTAAGTATTTCCTGTTTTTACGTTGAAAAAGACCTGTGAGTCAAAACCTCCTATTACTTGCTCTGTGCATTTTTCACCTAATAAATTGTCTTTCAAATTGGACCTCGTGAGTGCTGGTTTTCTTCTTTTTTCAAACTTGCCGCTTTTACCGTGCACCCAGAACCATTTTATCTTTGAGAGTGCATGCTATTTGATTTGGTGGGACCATGTCTTTTCATGTTGATACAGAGGACAGTCATGAAATCTGCATGTGTGGAAAGCCATGATGAGTGAAAAGGAATTGGCTCAGAAAAAAATTTCATACTGTTACCCCCGAGCTAAGATTCCATACCAGACTGCGGTGAATGTGGCATAATAGAGTAATGGTTTGAAAAGACTCCTTTATATGCAGAAATTATCCTTGTAGAAAACGCAGAACGTCTCCCAATACCTGAGTTTTGTGATGTGTGAATTTGGATGGTACCAAACTTATTTTTAGGCGTTTTCCTTTCAACTGGAGGTGACGTGAAGGTCCTGGTTGAAGAACGTAAACCTGAAGATCCGCAATGGTACTGGATGACACACTTCGAAGGGGATTCTGTAGCCTAAAATGCCAGTCAAGATTGCCAGGTCAATTATTAAAGGCATAAAGGCATGCCTGTTTGGAAAGTAATGGGGACAGCTGCTGAGCAGCATATTTAGAATCTGCAGGATTATAAATAAATTTCTTTCTAATCCCAGCCCACCTTCAGCCACCTTGCTGCTGATTCAGTCTTTAATTTTCTATAAGCCGCTTGCTAACAGCAACGAGTGTCACTTAGTTGGATAAGAAATATTTGGTTTAGAGCGCAGGTTATATGAGCAGTGTCAGTCCATGTAATTCCTTCATCTGACCACCTTAGAAGTCTTGAAGGCTATTTACATCACTGAATGGGAATCTTCATTTCACATATCAATGAGACCTCCTATTTGTGCAAATTTTGCTGGAACTCTTAGTTTTACCAACAACATTTTGAATAACCCAGACTGCCATTTTACGAACAATTGCAGTAAACGTTGTATATCACTTTTGGCTCAGCACAATGTCAGGTTGCTAATGGAAGTGGTGGCTAAAGCTTACGTAATGGATTCACTTAACCACTGCCGAATCTCAAACAAAACACCATTGTTCACATCGCACTATTGTATCTGAAAGTGATGTTCCCAAATTTGCCAGTTTCATTGTTAGCCAGCATTTCTAAACTTACAGACAATATCACTGATGTTACATATTGATTATAAGAAACACTAAGATCATATATCTATTACTGCTGCTGAATAATATTTGCCCTGCAATTTTGCATGTTTGTAAGAAATAGAGCATTTTATTTGCTAAAATTAAATAATGAGTACATATGGCTTAGGGGCTTTGTTGGCGCCTCTGAAGGCTTTGTGTCAGGGCTCTAGTAAGTTAATGAGTGCAGGCAGAGAGCACCTCTAGTTGTGTTGACGTGTCTGTGTTAATGCAGCGCTGCTATACAGTAGGCTTTAATTCCAGCCTTCAAGCTGTTACGAAAACCTAAAGGGTATTGTTTTGTTCCCTTATTGATTAAAAAACAGTTTCTGCAATTTTGGGCAACCTCATGATACTCTTCTAAATTAATAGGAAATTGTAGCACATACAGCATCATACCTCCATACCAAAGGAACAGCACCATAACGTGCTACCTGATGCCCACTGGGCTGTAGGTTATTTTCATTGTTATATTTAATATCAAGATTGCAGTGATTTTTGGTACAGAAGCAATTTGTCATTTAAGGTGATTTAGCATTTTTTACAGTTTTTAAAATGTAGCATTTTACTAATTTTAAGTTAGCTAGAGGCACTCGTAGCAAACCTCCACCAAGGCCGCACAATCTAAATCTTCATGAGTGGGAGCAAAATTGAGTTATACGATGTGTGATTTCAAGATGGCTGCCATGGTGGCCATATTGTTTCACTGACCGCAGTGAAAATCTTTAGGGTCCTTAGTAGTAATGCACCTACAAAATTTCTGACAAATCGATGCATTACTTTTTGAGTTCTGTTGTTCACAAACAGACGGACAGACAGACAGACAGACAGACAGACAAAGAAACAAACAAACAGGGGTGAAAACATAACCTCCGCCCCAATATTGAAAATAAAATTCAATAATGTATTTTGGACATTATGCATGCGGAGTGACAGAAATAATGTGAAGTTCAAGAAACCCGTCATTGATATGCATGATAATCTATCTGTATTCTGGACATTGCTTATTTGAGCTATTTACTCGGTATGCATGATGTCCAATATTTTGATAGAGCATAGACTCTGATGTATTCCTACAAATAGACATGCGTTACATAGGTTATGTGTTTTCAGTTTGTGCTATGTATTTCCATCCCTTAACAGAAAACGTCTGATCAAAACTCGAACAATATAAGACCATTTCTGACTTTCGTCAACTTACCTCTTACTTGTGGATGCAGCCATTGTGATTGTTTGTGGTAAATCATGTTACTAAACAGAGAGCCACCTATTGAGGAAATTAATATCTGGTAAATATAATATAACTATAATTATATAATATTAACAGTAAAATGTACATTTCGAGGGCCGAGGATTAACTAGTTCTATCTAGCATTTTTTACTTTTTGAGAAAAATGAGTTTTTACATTTAGCTATTTGCTATTTTAAAACAATAAAAGGTACATATCTCATAACTTATTTGTAGTTAGGATATGATTCCTTGATTTTGAAACTAGTTAGTACTGAGACTATTGTAGGACAGATATCTCATTTTTGAGTAAAATGTCAGGTAGAATTAGTCAATCCTCGGCCCTCGATTTTGTGTTTTCAGGGAACCTATGAGCCTAGAGAAAATAAGCCCCACTCAACTTATGTCCAAAATATTGGACAACATGCAACTCATTCACCACTATATTATACAGACTGGTTGGCTATGAAATAAAAGTACTCGATGTTGTCCATTGATATTGTACTGTGTGCCAAGTAAGCATATTCCATATGCCTACAGTGCCATTTTAAGGCCATTACTTTACAGTGAGTGTATCAATATAATTATTTTACCGTATCCATCTCCCCTGTCACCCACCATTTGCCCCACAGCAAATCACTGATGTGTATAAACTCTTTGCCATTTTAAACATCTAACCAAATGAATTCTTCTGAGCAAAATAGCCAATTTTCAAGATGCAAACAGGGCAAAGCTTAAAGAGTTAGTTCAGGCCGACCAATCGAGATGCCCTTATTCTCAAACACTGTCATGCATAACTGCCACTGTGCCACCCCTGCGCAAGGTGGATCATTTAAGCTGCTCTTCTGCTCTCTCTTTGCGGCAAAAACACGCTTCTGCTGACAGCTGAACTGTATCGACTTTCTGCTGTTCTCAGTAACATTGTCTGCTGCGACCTGCTGCCATTTACCATACCATATCCTCCCTAGCATCAACCTCTGAATATTTTCCGACAGGGGTGGAGGAGTGATATCCCAGCACTCCCTGCTCTCTTCTCATGAAGCTCAGTAGGCTGCCAGGTGTGTCAGGGTAAAAGCCTGGGCTCCAAACTATTATTGTATCTATTTTTTAAGGCAGAAATGAAGATGAACTATTTTTAGCAGTTGGCTAAGTGAAATATTTATGATACAAAACATAAATATGTACAATTAAAATATAAGAAAAGAAAATAAAATCCTCTTAAATCTGGAACTCTATAGCCTTGGCTTATGCTCTGTGAGGAAGACATGTTCATTGACTGTGAAGAGTGAGGTGAACAGAGCACAAGGGCTAAGTATTTCTTTCTTGACCTCCTCTGCTCATCAATGCCAAGTGACATTTCCTCTTGGCACTTAGCATTGATGTACTCCATGTTATCTGTACCCCCACAAGGCACAGAGGTAGGGTGCCACCCTGCTGGGCTCTGCCAGGCTCCAGTGATGAGGGGGGTAGCTGTTTGATATGGCTGTAGTGCTGATGGAAGGGAACATGTCTGTTTGGTGGGAGCTTTTATCTGTTTCCCAGTGGCAGATGGAAGAGAGGAGTGAGCCGACTCATTTGAGCACTGCCAGCGGAACAGTGGAGCCAGGAGGAGGAGCGGCTGACACCCGTCACGGCTGCTCCAATTAGACATCGCTCATCAGGTATTCAATAGGAACTGCTCAAGTGCCGCGTCATCCTGTTTGTAAAGAACAAAAACCATTTTCTTCTGAGTGAACCCTCAATACGGTGTAAAATGTCAATATGAAGTGCTCTACACTGTATCCTCAACCACTGGACTTTGTCCATTTAGAGAAAAAAAATGCATGCTGTGTATGTTCAATGCCAAATTTTCTGGAATTCCTGGATTTTTTATTTGAAATTTTTTGTCAAAGCTACTGATATTCTTTGTCATCAAATATGTACACTGTACTAATGTTTGCTACATTTGGAGACTGAAGGCTCTATTTCACACCCAGTGGAAAGCGGAGCCAAATGCAATGTGTGTTTTTGTTAGTTTCGGACCAACATAGTCCTCCTTTCCCCATCTGGCGCCCATGTTGTTTAAACAGTAAATGTACTCGTGTCCATCTGAGAGCCTATGGGAATACTGGTCTTAAATGGGACATGGCCCAGCACTTGTTGGTGCTAAAGCAGCAGAGAGTGATTGCACCATTAAATAACAAAAACTTGGTCTTAAGTTAGTGTCTCATTATTTTAGTGCTATTTTAAAGGCGCATTATTTAGATGGTAATACACGGGCAGGCTATTTTGCTTTACTCTGATTATATGTATGATACCTTTTATCAAATTGGATTGAAATTAGAAATAAAATGTCCCAAGTTTCACAGCAAAATTATGCAATTATCTTCTAAATCAGTGGTCTCCACTGCTGATCCTCAGGGCCTACTGAGTAAGCTTTTTTTTTTTTTAGCTTACCGGCATTATGGGTCAATAAGCTATTGTCGTTGTGTGGCGTCCGTTGTCCGGAACATTTTTAATCTTTCTTTCGGCCTGATGAATTTTTCGTAAATTTGACATACCATACTACTAGGCCATATCTCCAGATGTTTTTATTTTTTTTATTTTTGATTGAATCATTTTTGTCTGTTTTATGGGCTCTTGAAATTTTGGCCCCAGTGTTAAAGAGAGATTTTAAGAAATTTTTTCTCAAAAACTGTGATTAATTGTTTTCTAAATCAGGCAAACAACTTCCCTTGGTACCATCAATGTACAATGCCAGCGCCATTTTGATTTAATGACGGAAGTGGGGCTATTGGGGGCGCTGTACTTTATGAATAAGCAAGATGGGCTGTGGAGGCCAAATGGTTGCAGATAGAGATAGAACTTTGTATTATTGACATATAGGAAGTCATGTATGACCTATACATTGGCTATGTTAAAGTTGACCACAGATGACCTTGAAAGGTCAAACTTCAGGTCAAACCAAAATGTTACCATTCTCAAAGGCTTCTAGGCTTGAAAATATTGAAGATTGGGAACATATGTGTATTAAACACTAATAAGGGCATATATGAAATTTTTTTGGTGGCCTTGAACCTGACCTTGAGTGACCTTTGAAGGTCAGACTTCACATTGCAAAGTTATAATGACCTCTATCACCAAAACTGTTACAGATAGAACTTTGTATTGTGGGCGTATCGGAAGTCATGTATGAAGTTTCATTTGTTGACCTTGAACTTGACCTTCAGTGACCTTCAATGGACAAACTTTACAGGGAAATTTCAATGACTTATGTCATCAAAAACGTTACAGATAGAGTGTAGGTTTGTATTGGAGACATGGGAAGTCAAATATGAACTTTCATTTGGTGACCTTCATATTGACCTTTGAAGGTCACACTTGACTGAGTGAAAATTCTATGACTTCCATCACTAAAACAGTCACTGATAGAGCCTATGCTTGTATCACAGACTTAAAGGAAGTCACACATGAACTTTATTTGGTGACATACAATTTGACTTGGTGACCTTTGAAGGTCAAACTTGACATAAAACAATTACAATGACTTGTATTTCCAAAACAGTCACTAGGTTTGTATTAGAGATGTATAGGAAGTCATATATGAGCTTTCATTCGATGACCTTCTAAGATCAAATGTGATCTTGGGAGGATTCAGTGACTTGTGTCACTAAAATGGTCACAGATGGAGTCAAGGTTTGTGTTACTGACATCTAGGATGTCACATATGAACTTTCATTTGGTGACATTCAACTTGACTGTCAGTGACCTTAGAGGGTCAAACTCGACAGTGGAATTACAATGACTACTATCACCAAAATGGTCACAAATTGAACCAAAGTTTGTGTAGAGAAATTTATCAAGTCGTATATGAAGTCCATTTACTGACCAATACTTCACCATCTGTGACCTTTAAAGTTCACAAATGACATATTGAATTTTTAATGACTTGTATCACCAAAACTGATTCAGAGCTGAGGATTATATTTAGGTCTTATAAATGTTGTGAACTTTTATTTGGTGACCTTGGCATTGACTATTAATGATTCAAATGTCAAACTTCACATAAAATTGTCATATCTTGTATTATCACTATAAGATTACTTGCCAGTAAGCTACAGGACCCTTGGTCCTATTTTTTTGTTTTGTTTTTCAGCCCCAATTACAATTGTAGGATTTTTTTTTTTTTTGACATCTCCAATCCCACCCGAATCTGGAATGCCCAATTGGTGAACTATGTACAAAGCTTGCTCGTATGCGACCCCTTGCTGCCAACTCAGGATAGTGAAGACAGTTTACGACTCTCCTCCGAAGCACGTGCCCGTCAGCCACTGATTCTTATACACTCATTGGTTGAATCCTCGTAAGTTCAGAACGAGGGCGGAGGATACCCGGACATGAACAAACCCAGAGTGATAAAAATTCAACGGACCATTTCATAGAAACAAAAAAATCACAGAACAAGCACCTGGAATTGGATAGGTTCTTTGAAGTGTACAATTCAACAATATTTGGAGGTGCAATTTCACTTTAAAAAAATGCTATGAAGTGCACACACTCTGATGACGCAAGTTTACTGTCAATTGAAATGCAAACAGTAAAAGCAATGTTTTTAGAGATATTCACTCTGAAGGGATTTTTGAAAAGGTCAGTTTGAGCTACTGAGAATTCAGTTCGTGTGCAGACAAACTGCTGAAGTGCGTAGTAAATATTACATTTTCTTTTTTTTTTTAAATTAAATTTGGCATCTCCAATCCCACCCAAATCTGGAATGCCCAATTGGTGAACTATGTACAAAGCTTGCTCGTATACAACCCCTTGCTGCCAACACAGGATAGTGAGGAGAGATCACGGCTCTCCTCCGAAGCACGTGCCTGTCTACCACTGATTCTCACTGGTTGAATCTTCGCAAGTTCAGAACGAGGACGGACTATACCCGGACATGAACAAACCCAGAGTCTTCCTGACGAGCGCCCGTCTGCCCAACAGGAGGCGCTGGAGCAACAAACAAAGCTGATTTTTACATGCCAAATCCGGCAGTCCCTTCCCAATTTGAAACCCTGTAGTGCGATGGCCAATTGTGCGCTACTCTGGAAAGGCTGCCGAACCCTGCCGGTGGGTACGACCGGGGCTCGAACCCGCGACGTGATAGTCACCTCTGCACTGCAGTGCTGTGCCTTAGCCGAGTGAGCTATCTGGCAGCAGTAAATATTACATTTTCAAAAATACCCGCACACATGTTGACAGGGCCTAAGTACAACTTCTTAGAATCACGCACTTTGCATTGCGCTCACGTCAACTACCAGAAAAATTTAAGTAGATCTGGCCATGACTTGAATGGAATTGCATGATGCACTTTGGAATGTGCTCTTAGATCATCAAAATATAGCCCTAATTGTGCATCAGATAGCACATATACAACGTACGCTATAAACCCTGACAAGTGCGGTGAACTCAAATGTTTTGAGGAAAAAATTTTTTCGTATGCCAACTTAAAGACCTTGTGTTCATAGCACTTAAAATCATGTAAAAAATAACTTTTACCTTCCCCACAATGCAATTAAGTTGGCATATGCAATTTTTTTTTGAGGTAATCTGTTTCCACAAAACATTTGAGTTCACCACAGTATTGGGGTTTACAGTCAGCAGGGCTTGACTTCAGCCACTACGTTATGCTTTGCTGCAATAAGGTATTCAGGTGTCCCTTGCAAAGACAATGCCAACTGACTAGTGAGAGGGAAATGGACAGGATACATCAATGGCGTCAGAGTATAATTACCTTATTGCTGTTTAATTTCCTAAAATGGAATCAGTTGCTATTTCGTATGCTGTCATATCCTCATCAGCCATATGTTTTTACTAATGATGCACCTCCTGCATCAAATGCTGTTACCTTCTCAAGAAATCTTGCTACATCCTTGGCAGTTAATTTTCATATAATGTTACAAAGCAGAAGTCCTGCCATGTTTTACCACCCATAAACGTATTTAGCTGATTGACAAATCCAGGGAACATTAACAAAATTCTGGGCAGGATTTCTACTTCCTTAACTGAAATCCATCTCTGATGTCTTATTAGGAATTAACAAAAAAAAAAAAAACCCTTTCCACATTAGTACCTATGAAAAATACTCTCCCATTACTCACTGTTTTTGTTTCTAGGTTCTCAGTATTCCAGTCTTAAGAGTAACTTGAAGTTCTATCGTTCTGTAAGGTTTAACATGCTATGAACAATGTGTACAATGTGCAACTAAGTCTCAGAAGCCTTTCCAGATCTTTAGTGCAAAGATGGAAATAAAGAAACAATCCAAACATGAGATGGACTATTTAGCAAACAGTATTGTTGAGTGATGGGTGCACACGCATTACAGAACCTTGTGAGAAAGGCCTGACAGCACTTTGTTTTAATTCCCATTTTCATTTAGCATCTCTCATCTTTTCAGGTGACCAATACACAAAATTGTAAATATAAAGAAAATATGGCATACAGTTGAAGCCAAAAGAAAAACATCCCAGTTCTTAAGCACGTAGAATAAGGAATACCTTTGTCTGTGTAAAGAGCTGGCTGACTATATTCATTTATGGAGTGCCCGAATTAGTTGCATTTTATGCCGAAGTGACTTGTTAGCGTGGGCAAAGCCTGGTGACAGAACCACGGGGCTCGCTCTGCTGTCTCTCCCATCGCCTATTTAATTTTCCATTTCAATTCCTCTTTTTAGTTAGAAGTGAGTCGTGTTCTGGTTTGATTCACCGTCTAATGAGAGGCACTGAGAGCTTGTTGAAATTGTTCCCTTATTATGCATTCTGAAGATTTAAAACGATGACTTCTTTCCCTATCTCTGCTCATTCACTTTAATATATTCCAATACTCATATCTTTCTTCCTTTCCTCAGTTCTATGCTTATAATTACTGCAAAATCCAACTTTAGGTTGTGAGATATTAAAAGAAAATATATAATCTTGGGCAGGGTGCCTATGACACTCATTAGTCCTCACTGGTAATGTGATTATAAATGTTTGGAATTATCAAGCAAAATTAATTAGTCAATGTTAAGTGCATTCATCATGAGTCACTCGTCCATTTGAGATGCTGCCCGAACATTAATGAAGGATGCACTCATTGAAAAGAGATGCACAACCTATTCATAAATTAAACAATATTAATTATGCCTTTATACAGTAAATGTATGCGTAGAATAGATCTGCGGCTTGATGTGGACAGAAAACAGGTGAGTAGAAATATGTAAAAGTTTGCTGTGTGCTTTCTGATTCTCTTTGTTATGAAAAAAGCATGCTGTGTAATATCTATGTCCAGAAAATATGGATTGACAGATTATTAATGATCAAATACACACTTGCATATTATTCAGGGGCTTGGTTGTGACTCAGATCTGATAGTGTGGGTGGAATGTATAATCTGTCTACATAAACAAGGCTTTAAGGTAACAGAGTTCAGTCATGGCTCTGACTGGGTGTGTATCAATGAAAGTGACTTTTCAAAAGAGTACATATATTAACCAAACCACAGCTTTCATTGCTTGATATAGAAAATGTCTTTGTTTAACCCACCTATTATCTTTGGGATCAAATCATAGGTGGAATTTGGCATTTGTGTTTGTGGGGCCTCCGGTGGTGGACTGGTGTTTTTTTCCCCCACTTATTTCACTTAAAACCATGCAGTTCTGCATTATTTATACCATTTCCATTAGGTCGCTACATTTATAATAGCCATACTTCAATAATAGCCTGTCCTTTGATTCAGTTCAGTCACTGAACTCAGCTGGCCTATTTTCGGACAGGTGCCTATATCGGACATGCCTTTCTTTTGCACAAAACTCTTGCTCAGCAAAGATGGGAAATGCTATCAAACTGTTTATTTTAACCAGCAGGACTACTACCTGTTTAAAAATGGAAATATCTAATTGTCTCATTAATAAAAGGCCTAACTGATGGTTGGATGTAAAGTTCATCTTAGTAGATGAAGAGGACGAATGTGTGCCAGTGTTCCATAATCGAGAACATCTTCCTGATGCACCTGGTGATCAAAAACTGAGAGGGAAATTCGTTAAAGAATAACAACATTTCGGACTACATTTGGTCTAAGATTTAGAGATTTTTTTTCAAAAGATAATCTTTTTTTTTTCTTGGCATTTCGATTAGCTGTCAGGCAACTGCACGATTTTGCTTAGAATATAGGCCAAAAATTTGTTTTTGTTTTTAATATCTTTTTGCTGACTGTTGAGTAATTGAACAACATGTAATCTATTTTGTCAAAAAATTTGGCATGAATCTGGAAACTCCACTTGGGAATAGCCTCAGCGAAATTAAAAAGTCAAAACGTCAGGGAGAAACAGAAACCTATATAGCATTTGGCCTTATTAATGATTATTAAGGCAATTAATATTTATCAATTTTAGGATATTAATAAAATATAAATGTTGCACGCAGCTTGATCTTTGCTTTAGCTGTTAGAAATATGAAATTACAAGTTCATTGTCTGTGATCTCTGTTGTCAACAGCCTCATGGAAATGATATTTGACTATTCTTATTTATACAAACTAACAACATTATTTTAAGCAAGTATTTTGGTGTTTTCGAAATCAATCTATTAAGCAAAAACAAATTCTATTGGCCTGCATTCTGTTTGTGTTCAGAGGCTGCCAGTCAAGCCATCTGTCATAGCTAGACAAAGTTTGATAAAGTGATAAATTTTATGATCACCTTCAGCTAACCAAACCAGTTATTATTATAGGATGACTGAGCAATTTATGTTTAGTTTACATGACTGTGTTCATGAAATTCTCAAGAGACACCACAGATTTGTTTTTATAAGGTTAACAATTCTAAAAGGGGTAGCCCATAGCCTGTATTGCGTCCAATACTAATTTGGGGGGGGGGGGGGGGGGAACGCTAATATGGGAGAGGGCATTCAGTAAATCTAGATTTTTTTATATCAATGATGCGAATAGTATCTATTTTTTTATATCAATGATGCAAATAATGGCTTTACAGACAATGTGATTCTTAATCAGAAAAAGGTCGAGAGTAACTTTGCATTGAAGCAGTCACTGAATACCCCATTGGCGCATCTCTACATCTAAATAAATCTTGTTTTTTTTTTTTACTGTTTTTAACCCCACCAAAACAATACCAAAATATGGACATTGCAGAGGGCAAAGGTTTTTACATGTTCTTTTTGGCTGGCGTTGAGTCGCACGATTTCCTGGCTGGCATGAGTCACAATAGAGTGGATATTTTTCTCCGTCCAAAGACGGGGCACAAAAGCACAACGGTTACAATTAATCTGATTCCATAATGCATTTAGAATATCAATTTTAGTTATATCCTTGTTAAATATCTGACTCCAAATTAGAATTTATAGTTTAGGGACAACATGCATGAATCTCGGGGCAGCTTTGCCACCAGACTCGTTCGTGAAAAACAGCTACTCAGCCGACGAATACTAACGCAGTTACTGAGCATAAACATATCATGAACCCAGGTTTATGTACACCAAAGGGCCCCTTTTAGGGGATCAGCCAGACACCAGCTTATAAGACCATGGGCACCCTTCAAGCCCAATCCTCAGGACCGGTACAACATAAACCCTTTAGGGGTAGACCATTATTTGCAATACAACTTGAAAACCATCATCCAAGTTAGAATTAAAATTAATAATCTAGGAAAACCATGCTTGGATCTCAAAGTTGATTATACCTCAAACTCCTGACAGACAGCCGCCATCACTACATTAATGTTCCCAGGCTTTAACACCATGTCCGGATCCTAGGTTCGTTGGTTAGATTAGAGGTTGGAAGTCAGCCATCACTGCAACAGCATCTTTTGGCTGTATACAGCGAACCCAGATTTTATGCACACCCATGGCTTCCTTAAGGGAATATTAACGGATAACCGACTTTTCGTCCATGGGTTTCCTAAAGGCTAAAATCCCAGAACCAGCAATACATAAACCCTTTCTGTAAGTAGATCATGATTGTCTCTCCAACTTAATAAAACCAATTCCCATACCAGGCCGCTGGCCAGTCGTACCTCGGTTGGGATTAAACCCCTAGGTATCCGCCGCAACGGGGCTAAAAAGAATGTACAAGTGTTAAGAGTCACGGAGACCACACAAGCTGAAAGCAATAACAGTAATTTAATTACCAGGTTGGCACAAAAGTAGATCAAACAAATCAACGTTAAGCCAATTACAAGTTACACACAATCTAGAAAGAGAGAATAAAGTCATACTGGGAGGAAACGGATACACATGCTCGCGGAGAGACCGGACCATGTGCGTGGGGAGCTCAAAGGCGATTCTCCATAATTCAAGGACTACTCACACCTTGCGTGCGTAGGGAAGGGTTGGAGACGATTCACCCCCAATGGCCAGTCTCTCTCTGCTTTAAGCCAAATCACACCTTTGATCCATGTGGCATGGCCATAAATGCCCTGGAAGGGGGGTCGAATCTGGGTTTTGGGCTTCCACGATTTGGAGTAATAAAACTAGGAGACTAGGATGACTACGAGTAAATTCTGACCAATTTTCAGGAGTTTCTCAAAGGGAATGAACCATAATTTCAATGGAAATGAAACATACTCCATTCAACTCCTTGGATTCCCCCGAGAATAACGAGACCAAACATTGTAGGAATATGTACTTACATGATGCAGTTGTCATGAAAAAGCCTTAAGATGGATTATTGTATAGTTTAATTGGGTTATAAGTATATAAGTGATTTCTTCACAGGATATTGCAGATATAAACATATTATGAAGTTCCCAGAGATTTAGATTATTTTAAACAGATTAATATAACTGGACTTTAACTTAAGAGTAAGGGCAGTTATATGATTCCCACAGGGCATTGTGGCAGTCAGGGCTTTGCAACTACGCCCCCCGCAGAGAGTAACAGAAAGATTCCCGACACCTTCCACAGGCAGGCTGAGCGAGCATCCTAGGGGGAAAGTCATAAAAGTTTTACTGCTATTTGGCCTGGCTCTGGATCAAGCTTATCATCCATTCGTTCAGATTCTACAACTGTTTTTGCCGTTATCACGGTATATTTTTCTGGCAGTGGTTTTCATGGATTTTTTCTTGGAATCCCATTTCCCAGGATTAAATCCGTACGCAGAGATGTGCAAAGGAGCTTATTCAAAAGTTGTTGTCATGAGTGATTTCAGCCACTGGGGAGCCAAATGTCTAGATGTCTAGATTGGCCACCAGGGGCCAAAAACTGATTTACAAGTTAATGCAATAACTGCAGTAATATTTCAATTAGAAATTCCAAGTTTTGCTTATAAGTAAGTATCATAAAGAGGAAGAACTGATTCGATTTTGGAGAATTTACAGTTACTAGATTGGCCACCAGGGGCCAAAAACAGAAAAAATTACAGTTTTTATCATATCTCTGGAAATATTTGTCCGATTGACCTGAAATAAAGTGCAAATGAAAGGTCATGACCTGAGGATGTGTCCTACAATGACATTATACCTCCTGGTTCAAAATTTCGACACAAGGTGGAGCTTTGTCACATAAAATTCACCATTTTTGCTATATCTTTGGAACTATTTCTCCAATTGACATGAAACTATGTGCGACTGCAAGGTCATGACCTCACAACATGTCACATGATGACATCATACCTGTATGGTTCAATATTTTGCCACCAGGTGGCGCTTTGTGATGGAAAATTACCATTTCGGCCATATCTTCAATACCATTTGACCGACTAACCTGAAATTAAATTCAAATGAAAGTCTATTCAAGGTCTATTCAAGGATTGGGGAATTGGAGGATTGGGGGCGTTCGGGGATATACCCCCAGCCGTCGCCTCCGACGGCATAAGCCTAGTTCTTAAAACAAGTTCCAATTTGCCAACAGATTAAACTAATAATATCAACAAACATTGTCCAATTCTCAATATGGCCTGGACATATCTTTACTAGCATACAAAATCAGTTTAAAAAGAACTTGATCTTTACTTTTTACTTTTTCAATTTGTAAAGTGAGGGCATGTTTTCAAGCCATTCAATGCTGTTAAAAGTATGGGCCAACTGTCCTTTAAAGATGGCAAGGAGACCTGCCAAAAAAAAAGGTCCCCTGAAGTTTGAAAACTATTAAATAGATTAAATATCTGACTAAGATTAAATCTAAATGCCACCCAACTGGTAATATTCAGCGTGGGTAATTAAGCACAGCATTAATTCTTGATACTATAATCAGGGGTCCCCAATCTTTCCCAGAAAGGGCCAGTGTGGGTGCAGGTTTTCATTGCAACCAAGCAGCTGCACACCTGATACTATTAATCAACCCCTGGACTCTCTGCTAATAAGCTTGATTAGTAGCATCAGGTGTGTAACTGCTTGGTAGCAATGAAAACCTGCACCCACACCGGCCCTTTGTGGGAAAGATTGGGGACCCCTGCTAAAAGTGATTTTATAAAATCAATTTTTGATTCAGAAGAGCAGGATGGAGGAGTTATGTGTTATATACTGAGGTATAAAGATGGTCAGAAGAAATTCCTGAGAGCTGTGTGAGAAACTTTGGTGAGACATTTAGTTTCACTCATTAAGGTTTTTTGAGGGGTTTAAACTGACCACAAACAAAAAAATGTCAGTTAACCTGAGGAAAACGGGAAGGTTAACACATCTCATGAAATAGGACACACATTTTGCCATGTAATAATGTTTTCACCTATAAAATCATACTCCCACAGCACTGCTTGACAATTTGGCCTATTTATTTAAAGCTTATTTAACAGCACCTCAGCTGTTCTTTAAAGCTGTATCATCTCACTCTGTGCACGTTCCTTTCCAAAAGCTCTGTGGGCCGCAGGGCGTGCCAGGGTCAGAGCCAAGACCTCAAACTATCTTTTTGTTGAAACAGCTATTAACTTTCTACACACCAAGTGGCTGACTTAAGTAAAATGGTTCTGGGAAGATTGCCACTTCTGTGTTTCTTGTGATTATTGAACTGCATAATCTGAATCAGCACCATTGGCAGGAATGGAATTTAACCAAACAATTTCAGGCTGTTATTTACATGCAAAACAGTACGCACATGTGTACAGTGCTGCGATTGGTAGAAGGTTGATTTAATTTGAGTTCATCCGTGGCAGAAGTGCACCATTTAGATTTAGACGCTAAAGTAGTTGCCGAAAGAATTCCAGTTCTTCTAAAACAAACAATAAGAAGTCGTAGAAAGTACTTAAAAATAGCATACCGACGATAACAAGGACTTTAAATGGGATAGTCTTCATTGTGCTCTGCGAATATGGTCAGGAAGTCTCAGTGCTCAGTGCTCACCTTCAGCCATTGCACAGTGAAAAACCACCAAAAATAACGAGTATCTGACAAAGCCACTGGGATTCAATTTTCTATTCTTTATTTCAACTTCACCAAAACTACAGGGACCAATGATCGTCATTGAGTTTGAAAAGGTTGGAGTTACACAGAAATTCCTCCAAGTTGATTTTTGTTTTCTTGTATTCTTGCAGAATAGAAGTAGGCCTTTATTTTGATCACCGCTCTCAAATTAAGGTAAAATGAGTAGCCTCAATTTATAACTCATGTCTTGAGCTGCAGTAGAGTATAGTGTATAATGCACAATATCAACTCAAATGAATAGGGCGTTTGGATCCTTTGAGGAGCAGACCCACTGACATTCCCTCCTAATGGCTTGTGGCCTCAATGTGTATTTGACTTTCGCTCATTTTTACTCTCACATGTTCACTGCTGTGCAATTCCTATGAGAAGCCTTGCAGTGGAGCAAGGCTGAACCAGAATCCTTCGGGGCCCCTCCCTCAAAGTCTGAAGGACAAATCATTTGGAACAAAACTAATGCCTAAATTTAACTTTTGACTGAGAGCACATTAACCCACTTATTACAGTCAATATGTGGGGCAAAATCATATACTGAAGCGAATTCCAGCAGTGCACTGCAAGTATGAGCCGGGAAGGGAAGGGAGATTATTTATACATAATTATATGTCCTCAGTTGTCTTCTTTTTTAATCAAAATATGGTAGCTGTTATTTCACTGTAGATACCACATGAGTAATCTTTACTGAATGGAAAATATAGCACGTTATGTTACTTTGGTAACACTTAATAATGAGAGGACATGAGTCATGCAGTTATCATGCATTACTGCCTGTATGATTTCATACATGAATTCATCATGACTCATCATGAGTTAAAATAAATGCCTGTAAATGTAAAATGCATCATGATCATGCTTAATTACTTTTGAATCTTGATTAATTCATTACAGTAAGTAATGCCTTAGTGGATATGATGTAATTGCATGAATTCAGACATGAGTAAGCATGAATTCATGTTAACTCATGATGTGTCATAATGCATTCATGCATATAATCATGCATAAATCGTGTTTAACTCATGAGTGAATCATGCATGAAGTAATGCATGATAACTACATGATTCATGTTCCCTTATTATAAAGTGTTACTGTTACTTTATGGAACCCATGTAAACATAAAATACACTGAATATTTACAACCCCAAATCAGGGAAACTTGGAATGGTATCTTTAATTAAAACTAAAGCTGAAAATGGTGATTTGTAAAATATCTTTGATCTTTATTACTTGGGGAAAACAATTCAGTCAATGATGGAAAATATTTTATTAAAGTGACTTCAATTTCTGCATCTCATTCGGTTTTACACAGAATAAATAAGTCGGGTCTGTCATGATTCTGGGTTTTGATCATGTTTTATGAGCTGGTTTTGTGTTTATGATTATTGTCTTTTATTTGTTCTTTTTGGTTTTTGTAATATTCTGGTTTTTGGTTCATTCCATGTTTCAGTTCCATTGCACTTGTCTCCCCTGTCTTGTGATCTAGTTGGTTTAGTCCGTCTTCCCTGTCTCGGATGCTCACTGACTTTGTGTGCTTTAAAGGCAGTCTGGTGTTTAAAACATTTCTTTTTATCTCGTTTTCTCCCTTCACTCCTCTGTTCTGATTACTAACGAGACTAACATTTGTATTATAGTATACTAACACAACTAACCATGTATATATAGATTCGATTACTAAATTACTAATGTGCACTCTAGTTTAAGTTTTAAAACCGCACCGCTACTAATAGACTAATTCCCTCTTCGCAGTCGCCCTGTTGTATTCTCCGCCCCTTTTGCTTTCCACTGTCCTCTCCCTATGTTCAGCGAGAATCTCTCGCATGTGCTTAATTACTTTCCTGCTCTTGCTATCTGTGCACGTAGAACTACTGGACCGGAGCTGTTTGAATGTCATAGGCTGTTTGTGTGATTCCTGTCCGTTTTCGTGGTTAGGGTTTGCCTCATGTGATTCTCCCAATGTAATTAGACTCATTCCCCACAGCTGATCTCTGTATAGCACGTGACCCTTCCTGTGTGTATATTAGGAGTCTTTTCACTCACAGTTCTTGTCAAAAAGTTGATCAGTTTTCATTGTGCTGAGCTCCTTGTACGCCTGTGATTATTGTTTTTCTTCTACTGGATAGTCCGACCCTGATTCTTGCCATTGCCCTTTTTGTACTGTTTTGCCTTTCTGGATTTTGACCTGTTTTTGTATGACCACGAGTGCTGTGTTTGGATACCCTGTGTATGACCATTGGCTTTGCCCATCGACTACGACTTTTTGCCTCGTTTTTGTACCTCCGCCCATCTGTCTTACTGGTTTTGACCCCTGCCTGTCTAGTCGATACTGTTTTTGGATTTCGTATTGTGGCTTGGCAAGTTCTGTGTATTTTGGCTTTGACCCGGACTCCAATAAAGGCATACGTTTTTTGGATTACGAACTCTTGCGAGTGGTTCTTGAACGATACCTCAGATGGTCTCCGGGTGGCTCACAGCGAAGACATTTGTCTGTGAGTCCTGTGGCCAGGTGTTCGGATCCCAACCATGCCATTACCCACTATGACCACAGGTCTACACGGGCGAGGCAATGATTGGAGCACACTTGCCAGGGTTAATAGGGGTTATGCCAGTTAAATTTTGTTCGTCCATTACTTTTTGGTGACCACTTCTGTTCAAGGCGCATGTACCTGTATGCACCAGATCCTCCAATAGCTAGGTAGTGCGTAATCGGTAGCACGACTGGATTGTGTGCAGAAGTGAGGGCTATTTTTCTTATGAGTCGGAGGAATCCCGTTATACGGAATCTTCCTCCTGAGTCAATGGGAGCAGGTCACTTTGTGGTGGGCTAAAAAGTTCAGGTACTCACACTTTTTTTTTCCAGGTAATACGGTCAGAACATGCGCTTTGTTACTTAAGTCCTCTTGTTAAATCTCATACTCCTCAAACCGTCATGGAGACTTGTGTGCTCTGGCAGAATTGTTTTCTGGCTCAACTGTTTTTTCCATTCCAGTCTTTAGCTTTCCTGGAACTAAGTGAGTACCGGTACTCAGAGTGTGATTGCAAACTTGCAGTCTGAGTTTGCAGTTTTAAGGGCTCAAACAATATCACGGCCCAAATTGCACCGCAGGGCCAGAAGCAGGAGCATAGGTTGCAATGGTACCTCAAGAAACTGGTCTGACCTTGGACACAGTGAACATGCAAATATCAGAGCTTGAAGTGCTTTTTTTTTTTTGCTGGTATCGGCATCCTCGATGCAAACGCCACAGCGCATTCTTTTTGATTTGGATGCAAATGAGTGAATAAAATCTCCAAACTGAAATCCGGTGCAGTGCCTAACAAATGTATTAGAATGCCTGTCATAAAAAAAACGAGAACACGACACGAATATCTGGGACATTTGTTAAACTTGTTTAAAACAAAATTGTTTTTATTCTTTGGCAAATAACAAACAAACCACTAAATAGTCCTTATTCAAGTATAAAAAACTAATAAAAAAAAAAAACTTTTTTGTATGGCCTCCTTTGGCTTTGATTACAGCTTGCATTCTTCAACCACTAAAACAAATTTTTATGTTCAGGAATGCAAGAAAATAACTTATTTGGCATTTTAACCAAAAAATAACGTGCTTAACTTTTTTTTTTTGTGTAACGGTAAATTTGAAAATTCATTAAACAATTATTTTAGCATTAAAAATATCATTTCAGTTAGAGCTTGCGCATACAGGTGGAATAACCATTACAGAAACAAAAATTATTTTGGTAATTACCACCACTATTAATTTAGGGCATCTGTGACATTGGGTGGTGGTCTGAAATTTCTCAAGCATTGTATATCCATTGAAATGATGGTCGGAAACTTTGGGTTGAATAAGGCAAGTCCAGGGCTATCCACAAGCAGCTGGATCGCACAAGGAAATACTTCCGAGTCAAATCAGTTTTTTTCAAATGTGGCTTCTTGACACAGGCTCTACTGTGGCATAGCTAGATATGAATTTTTTGTAATAAAACCGCATACCAAGGAGGAAGCAAAGGCTGACTGCATCTGTTGGAGCAGGGGCCAGTAACGTTTTTTTCCAAAACTGGGTTTATTACTTATCTATATTACTTCTCATCAGTGAAGTGCATTGAATCAAAATGAGGTTTGTTAGGAACTGTTTCCTTTGCGAATATCCTAAGGAAGTCATTTAAAAAAATATGCTACTATTTCCTAGAAGATGGAGAAAGAAAAAAACACCTATCAACTTGAATTAATTTGTTCGCAAACTATCGTACCAATGTCGTGACATGCTTCATGCCCCCAAATTGAATTCTTGTAGAGCTGGGGTGTCCAATCTAATCCAGAAAGGGCTGGTCTGGGTGCTGGTTTTTGTTAAAGCCCAAAGCTAAGACACTTGATTCTACCCACCAGGGTCAAGATTGAATCCCCTGATTAGTCAATTAGTTGAATCAGTTGCTGTAGCACTGCTGGCTAGAACTAAAGCCTGCACCCACACTGGCCCTTTATGGACACCCCTGTTGTCGAGGGTTCAGCTCTGCCCAGCAGTCTTGCCAGGTGGTGCTCAATCATTCATGGCAATCCTCTAGGAAGCAGGGTTTCATGCAGCTGGAATAAACTTTCACAATGAAAGACCTCAGGTCTCATGACTCCAGACTGGATGGCCTCCATAGAAAAAGGAAGGTGCATGCATGCAGTTGTATGTGATTTCCTGAATTAATTGAGGATGCCCAAGAGACCAAACATTCTGACTCAATATTGGTGAGTTTTTTTTTATTTAAAAAAGTTTTTTTTTTTTTAAACAGGTCAATTTATTTACCTTTGCCTTGGTGTGAAAACCAAATACAAAACTATTGCCATTCAAGTGAATAATGATGGAAGGACAGCAAGAAATAAGCAGCAGGTGTGTCAACATTCTGCACTGTGCTCCTTTTTCTAAGTAGGAAGAGATTTTGCCATCAGAGAAAAATAAGAAATTAAGAACACAACATAATGTGAGGTAGTTGCTTCAACCGAGTGTATTCGTGGAACTGTCTATTCAGGGAATTAGTAATTAATCTAAAAAGACTTGAACAATGGTTGGGCCTTATGCCTTCACAGCAGGCAATAGCAGTCCTGAGGAATGGGAGTTAAAAACCTGCCATGACTCTATTTAGGAATTTCTTTGTTGAATATGTGCAATAAAAGAAGGCTAAGCAGTTTAAACAGGATAATTTTATCTTTCCAGGCAGAACTTATTACAACTACCGAGGGTTCACATTCTTTTTTTCTGGGAGTCTTTGCATGGGAGTCTCAAAATGTCTGAGCCCCTTTGTCCAGAATAGATTGAAGCTTTGCTGAAATCCACAATAAATACCATGAGTGGAATCATTCAAATTCTGATTTGGCATAAGCACAGCATGGTGGCACAGTGGGTAGCGCGACTGCAGTACAGCACAAAGGTCTCAGTTCAAATCTAGCCTATGGCCTTTCTACTGTATGTGAAGTTTTTCTCTGTTCTCATGTTTTTGAGGGGTCTCTCCTGGCACTCCCACAGTTTATGATAACTGAAGACTCTAATTTGCCCATCGGTATGAGTGTGAATCATGCATGATCTTTGCGATCGATTGGCAAACAGCCTCTTGTATGCTTGGATAGGCTCCAACCCTGAGCTGGAATATGTGGGTTAGATAAAAGATGGATAGTTTTGGCATGACTAAAATAAATTTTAACTCATTCAACTCCATTCAATTCAACCAATCTCAACGGGCAAATAAATGCAACCATATCCCATATCTGCAATGATGAGCAAAAATATTTTGGCCACTCATAGATGGAGTGAATTACATTAACTTTGTAATAACAATGGACATCAAGATCTGAGAAAAGACCTGACATGGCAAGCAAACATTCACTTTTATTTGTTGATGTTTTGAAAACTTGGAGAAATTAGACCTGAGTGACTCTCTATTACTCGTTATGACCAGAAGACTGGGGTGAAGCATTTCCAAAGCACCGAGGTTTATGGAGTGCTCTCAGTCAACAGCCATGAGTACCTGACGGCATAGCTCCAGGGAGGGACAAACTACAAATCAGTAACCCGATGTTGCCCAAGGTTCATGTACATGTAAGGGCGTTGAAGAGTAGCCTGTTTGTTCCAAACGAACAGAAGAACTACTGTGGCACAGTTCACAGAAAATTTTAAATGAAGCTTAGCGGAAATTCAAGCAGGAAGACTTTCTCTTCGCGCATGCCCACCATGCCTTTGTATAGTTTCTGCTTGCCCTTTAAAAATGACTCTGCCTAACTTATAAACCAATTGGAATCCTACTCCGAGTCTCTGGACCAATCATTCGCTAGCTGTCAAATTTTAAAAGTACTCTCTCTCCCTGCAGTAAACCAGCTGTCAAATGCTTTGATATGCTCTGCAACCCTCCTCCTCCCCACCACCCTCCCCTGAGGTCCGCCAAGACTCCTCTTCAGCTCTCCTACCACTCTGGTCCCAGGACTCATCCCTGCAGCAGCCTCTCACCACCACCACCACCAGGATGCATCTCTATGAAGCATCTAATCCTCAGATTCTTTAAATGCTTTATTTGTTCAATGCCGGGGTCTAACCGCCAAAGTTCATGTTCATGTTCATAAATAAATACTTTGTTAAATTTCAAATCTTATTGTTTACTAGTCTTTCCAGATTGAATTGTAGTTGCATACTTGTGAAAAATGGCCAAGAAGTTCACAGCTGCCACGCAGCTTCACAACTTTGTGTGGTTTGGGAAAGTCATGATAAGGGTGTTGGAGAATTAGAGCCCAAGGGATTTGATTCGTATGATGAAGATGAAGATGAAATGAATAAGATCCATTTGAAGATGGCTAAGTGTAATCATGCTCTTTAGGGTCTATTCTGTTGTGTTCCGTGGTCTGAGTGTCTGGTTAGTCAATTTTAGGTTTCTATCATTTTGGTATGTCAGTTTTTAGTCCATGTCTTAGTGTTCACATTTCATTCCTCTCCTGTGTAGTCCAGTCCACGTTTTACCCATGTACTGTCTTTGCTTTCTCCCTGGTCGCGTCATTGTTTGTAGCAGTTTCTGTGTTAATTGATTGTGACACTACTTCGGGTGATTTAATGGATTCTGGGTTTCATCCTTCCTTCTGTTCTCGTTTGCTAGTTTCCCCTTGCTTTTCTATTCATACTAACATTACTAACAGTTTGTTGTTTTCTAAAATTACTAACCAAACTAACCTTGTATATAATACTAATCTACTAACGAGCACCCGGGATTGTATAGCTGCACTTACTAATTGACTAATTATCTCTCAGCAGTCGCTCTGTTCTAGCTCCGCCCCTCGCTTTACTGTTCACTGGCTTTGCTAAAGTTTTCCCGCAGGATCTCTGCATTCTTTTAATCTGTTCTGGCTCTTTTTCTGTGCACTTAGGAGTCTTTTATCCAGTTTATTTATCCCATCTTTGGGATTGTCTTGTGATCCTTGTCTGAGTGTTAATGTTTATCTGTTTTCTTGTAATTGGTTTCCCTCATGTTCCACCCCTTGTTAATTGGATTAAGTTTCAACACCTGTGTCTGTGTGTGCCCCTGCCCTATATGTTTGAGCAGTCTCTGCACGTCAGCAGATCTGACTTCACTCACCCACGCATCACCCACTCACGCATCACGCTCGCACGCATTCCCCCTCCCTCTGCCTCGTGCACTTCTCCTCTGGTCCCCTCAGTTTTTTCTGTGTCTCAAGTTCAGCCTCCTTCCCTGTCCAGCCTGCCCTTCTGCATTCAAGCCCCTGGTGCCCCCTGTCTCCTCCAGCGTCTTCTGTGTCCTTGTGCCAGGCTTCCTCCTGTCTTGAGTTGTCCTGAGCACCAGCCAAGCCCTGCCTGTCCTGAGCACCAGCCAAGCCATAGCCACTGTCCCAAGCCCAAGCCAAGCCATGCCATAGCCCTTGTCATGGCCCAAGCCATAGCCCCAGCGTTCCTGCCTGCCCTGAGCCCTGTGTCCTGTCTGTCCCCCTCCTGATGTTCTCCCTTACCCTTCTCCTGGCCAGCTGTGCCACCCGAGTTAGCTATCTGCCAGCTGTGCCAACTGTCTTGTCTTGTGAGTATGTTTAGCTTCCAGAGTTCTGTTTGTCTCAAGTCTCGTTCCATGTCTTGTTCGGAGTCTGTTCCCCTGGTATGTTGTGTTTTGGATTCTTGAGTTCTCCTGCGTCAGTGCTAGGCACGGTGTTTTTGTTGGCCTGAGTGCCCCTTTTTCCCCCTGGTTTATTTCTGTGTTTATGTTAATAAAATTTATTTTGGATTCCCACTTATGGCGTCTCACTCCCCTCTTGTGTCTCCCTTCCGTTCTAGCTCATGTTTCCAAGTTCACGCTCACGTTTCCACGTTCATGTTCCCCTAGTGTGTTCCACCCGTGTTTTTCGTAACACTATTCTCCCATTTGCGCGTAAGTCATTTTTTACGCAATTCGAATTCTTTTGAGTTTCGCGTATTCTCTCCAATGCGCTTTGATCACGCACACAGCGCTTAACTTCGGAATGTAGGGGGCCTTATGAAAGAGGTGTGACTAATGCAAAAGAGAGGAAGACTCTGTACCAAGCTTATTAATTATGGCCATCAGGAAAACATAGAACTAGGATTTTCTGATTAACCATGAAAATGCAGTTGTAGTCCATGGAAAACGCAAACCAGACTTTAAATATCAATATCTTCAGCCTGCTGATAAAACCTTGTATCTCCAAACTGATAAGAACTCGTATGTCCAATATTTTTTCCTGCAAAATTAAACTTTTTTATTTTAAACTATATTTATCAATTTATATTATTTAATTTTATATAAATTTTTTTATTTTCCTGTGAAGTTTATCATTTCGAAGATACAAGGTTTTATCAGCAAGCCGGCAGTATGCCGCTGTAATAGTCGGCCTATGTATGTCTGTGCCAATTACAAGAAGTAATGCATACATCTCTTTTTTATTTCTTACTCTAGCCACCATGGCATTAAAGCAGATAAAGACTTTAGCGCTTCTCAACCAGCGCAGTCAAATCATTGAAAATGTGCCCCTCCTATACCAGCCTGTTTGTTCCGTGGAAGACAGGGAAGAAGAGAAATAAAGAGAACATTCTAGTCACAAAACTGTCTCTGATTGTCATTTTTGTGTATGATCTCGTTTAGAAATTGCGCACATGAAATCTCAAATTACTCCAATGTCAGGCTTGCAACTAAAGGACATGGAAACGCTTTAACAAGGGATTCTTACCCTGCACGCAGTCATCCGCCCACCCCAAAACTGCCTCAACAATCACACAATTCCATATCCGTTGCCTATTATGTCCCATTTAATTTGAGCAACACATTCACTTGATCTTGTGCCTAATACTTTATTATAAACAATTATCCCATTTACTGATAATGATTCTTCCCATATTGGCGATTCTTTATTGGCTAAAATTGATAAACAAATGGGTAGTGCTTTGGTATTGGCCAGAGGGCTCAATCTAGAGTAGCCTATTTAATAATATCTTTATTCACACATTAAAATACACAGTATTATCAATGGTAAAAAAAAAATTACAAAGACACAAGTTAGTTCATACAGATATCCTCAATTGAACCACTGATTACTAAAACCTGTCAAGTCAAGTGTGACTTATGGGGTTTTAGTAATAGGAGCTTCAATTATAAAATCAATCTCCTCCCTCGTGAGAATATCACATCTTTTTAGATTATCATAAACATATAGGGCAGTCGCATTTGTTAATCGAACATGAAGACAATGTTGGCGATGTCGAGCCAAAGCCAAAAACCAAATTTCACAGATGTTGGTGTTGTACCGCAAGGGGGCACTGAAGGCTGATCCGAGGAAGAAAGCTGTGAATCGTTCTAGATGTGGCTTCAGTGGGGAGATGTAAGCGCAGTATCCTCAATTTAAAGCATAAATGGAGAGATCTGCGGGGCGCTGTAAATGCCAGGCTCTCTGCACACCGAAGAAGTGTACACGCAACAGGTGGTGGGCAACCATCATCCACTGTGCATTTCACTGCACCGCAGGAGGAGGTGGCATCCACTCTTTCTGCATTGGAAGTGCATGGAGAAGAACTTAGAGCGTCAACAACCTGTGTCAGACACCTTGACATAGACGCCTGTGATATGTGCATGACATCACCAGCCACTCTCTGGAACGACCCAGATGCCAGGACCGACAGCGCAGTTGTGACCTTGATGACCACGAGTATGTTTTGTGGATGATTGCTGAGGCAGGTTAGCTGTACATCCAGGAGTCGGCAAAGATATATGATTGTTTCATGGTTTACAAGAAAGTCACTTTTGACCCTTAGAAACGCATGTCTACATGCAAGTAATAAATTACCCTCTCAATTGTAAATGCTGTGATGTAAGTTGGATGTGATCTGCAGACATCAAGACAACATTTTCTTTATATACATTTGTACTAACATGCTCCACATGCGAACATTATGCTAATGTTACAGACAGGCCATTTCCCAGGAAAGCATAAACTGGTAAGAGTGCCAGAATGATGGGCTAGGTGGCCTGATGAGGCATTATTATTATTAGATTTTTATATTTTGTGGATTCCCCTAGAATATTTTTGGGTTGCTTGCATACAATTCTGGTTGACGTTGCTTAATGAGAATGGTTTGATCCAGTGACCACGTGATGCGATTGTGATGATGATATCAGGTGTTGCCGCGGCAGTTAAGGAGGCGGGTGTGTTGGGAAGTGGCAACAGCGGGATCAGCAGTTTGGGAAGAGATTCGGTATACTACAGACACTGGCGTTCACGTGTATGCTGTGGAGTGAAGCAACCTCGTACTCACCACCAACTGCAGCCAACCGGTCGGGAATCTTTTTACGAAAATAAAATAAAACGAACTGATTGCTGAGGGACACGTCTGCATCCCGTATCAGCACGGAGACAGAGCTGTTCGTCGTTGGTCGACGGGATCGGGCTGGCCGGGAGTTTCGACGATGACCCAGGTAACGTCAACCTTTCGTTATTATTGTATGCAAGCAAACCGAGTGCGTTAACTGCACGCCACCCTGGGGAGTTTGTGGGGATACAGAAAATCTACTACCCTAGACAGATTCCGAGCAAACGCTTAGTTAGTAAAACGAAAACCTCGGTAAAACGAAGCTTGCAGTATCTCTGCCCAGGGAGGCCGTGACATAGTGGGGGCTCGTCGCGGAAGTGAATTAACTGGGTCTGCTGTTCATAGGCTTTAGCATTTGTTGGAATAGTAATTAGGGTTGACGTATTTGTTCGTTTGTCTGTTGCGTTGATGAGATCAGCCGTTTAAATCGGTAACTTATAACTAAAGTCAGGTTGGATTTGCAGTAGGTTAATTATTTACGGATAATACGGTTCTTTGTGCTGGGAAACGTACACGGGGTTGTTTGGGCCTGCTAAAGGGCTACACATTGCCAGGTTAGATAGGTAGGTTAGTCTGAATGTGTAGGCCCAAGCGCGAATTAGTCGTGCTGTACCGCTCCTAGCAGTAAAGAGCTGTGTGTCCGGTCGGATTTTGGGTAGTTTAGCTTTGCAGAGTAATAGTGGGCTAACTTAGTCTTAGATTATCTAAGATTAGGCATAACTTGGCCAATTTTTTTTCCCCCTCTAGTAGAACGCTGCGGGGTCTGAGAATTTGCGTTACTCGTGGGCCGGTGTCAGTAATAGCCGCTTGTTGCGCTTTGAGCGGTCAGACAGTGTTCTGTGGGTGGTACTCCAGAAACTCTTGGTTTTTGCCTGCTGAATTGCTGGTTTTTTCCCCCTCAATTTTTCTGGAGAACCTGATCGTGCTCTTGTTGCACGTGTGGTTCTTTGTGTTTGGAGAGGTGACCTCTTGTAGCTGCTGCCGGTAGCATGTGTTGAATATTTGTAGTTGTGCTCCGGAATTTTTTTTGTGCTTCAGCGTTGCCGTGATTACGGTTGTCTTCGATAACTTTTGTGAGATAGTCATGATGAGTGGTAGTTCTACAAGTGGGATAGCCCCATCCCCTGATGTCACTGGCGGGGTTGAGTTGCCTACTGCTTCTCAGTTTAGGGCTTTTACAAGGCCACAACTAGCTGTAATGGCCGAGCGGGACGGAATGGAAGTTCCATCCTCCATGACTAAAAAAGAGCTGGTTGCGCTGGTGAAGGAGCTGTTTGGCCTGGAGGAACTTTGGACAGAGCAGAAGGAGGAGAAGGAGCGCCAGGAGAGGCTGGCGAAAGAGGAACGGGAGCGCTATTTTGAACTTGAAAAGAGGGAGCGAGAGCAGAAGTTCGAGCTGGAGCGCATGAAGTTGGAGGTGGAAAAAGCCTGGAAAAGGGAGGCTTGGATTCTGGGAAGGCTCACCAAAGTAGTGTTCATCAGGGAGGCGGTGGTCAGCGGCTCCCTGAGCGGTCTGTCCGAAATGGACGTGGTGGAGTTGGTTTCCACCAGGATATTATTTGTCACTACTGTCGGCGGCCAGGGCATATTCGTAGTAATTGTCCAGCCCTTAGAGACAGAGCAAACCGTGAGCAGGTTGTTGCTCTGGTGTCAGCCAGAACCCAGAGTTCTGAAGCTGAGGAACGGGTGCTTGATGATGATGGGAAAGAGCGGTTATCTGACAATGCTTGCTTTATTTCCCCTGGCTCTGTCGCTTTGAATTGTGAGAGTCCGGGAGTTCCAATTCAAATTCTGAGAGATACTGGGGCTAGTCAGTCTCTGCTGGTTGCTGGTGTGCTGGACTTGCCTCGCCCTATACCAGGAAGTCCTGTTGTGCTTCTGGCTGGCTTAGGAGGAGAGTTTGGGCCGTATCCGCTAATGGAGGTGTACCTGCGCTCTGAGTTGGTTACTGGTCTCGTGATGGTGGCAGTTATTGACACTCTCCCTGTTCCGGGGGTGTCATTATTGTTGGGGAATGACCTGGCAGGCAACAGAGTCAGGGAACCTCCTGTTCTTTCCCCTGAACCAATTAATGTGGTGGACGCCGAGAAGCTGGCTAAGGAGTTTCCTGAGGTGTTCACTGCATGCGTGGTGACTCGCGCACAGGCGAAATCTCATGCTCATCCCACTCAATGTGAGGAACAAGAAGCACCTGTTAATTTGTGTGATACATTTATGGCCCACCTAAAACAGACGCAGGAGGACCCCTACTTGAGTAGGGAGGCTCTGGTTGAAGCTCAGCTTGCGGACGCTGATTTGGCTCCCTATTTTCGTTTAGTGGAGGAACCTATCGGGGATACTGTGGTCTCTGAGGGGTATTATTTGCAGGACAATGTCTTAATGAGACGTTGGCGACCTCCAAGGGATCCTGCCGAGGACTGGAATGTCTTGCAGCAGGTAGTTTTGCCCGGGGGATATCGGGATGGTGTGCTTAAAATGGCTCACCCTGGACCCATGGCTGGTCATGTGGGAGTAAATCGTACTCTAGAGCGACTTAGACGCCATTTTTGGTGGCCCGGTGTGAGGAGAAGTGTTCGTGATTATTGTAGATCTTGTGAGCCATGCCAACGTGCGGGTAAGGCTCAACATAGGCCACCTCCCGTGCCTCTTAAGCCGCTTCCATTTTTTTCTACCCCCTTTACAAGAGTGATGATTGATTGTGTTGGGCCCCTTCCAAGAACTAAGAAGGGTAACGAGTATCTTTTTACTATACTAGATGTTACCACACGGTTTCCTGAAGCGGTTCCCCTTAGGAATATCAGGGCCCAAACTATAATTGAGAGCCTTATTCAGTTCTTTTCCAGATATGGTCTTCCACGTGAGGTTCAGTCTGATCGGGGATCAAATTTCACTTCTACGGTTTTCCAAGGGGTTTTGAATCAGCTTAGCATTAAACAAGTTTTGTCTTCAGCTTATCATCCTCAGTCCCAGGGAGCGATTGAGCGCTTCCATTGGACTTTGAAAGAGATGGTGAGAGCGTACAGCGATCAGTTCCCTGGGGAATGGGATGCTGCCATGCCTTTTCTTATGTTTGCGGTTCGGGATAGTGTCAATGAATCCACCGGCTTTACACCTTTTCAGTTAGTCTATGGGCATGAGGTGCGTGGACCTTTGGGCTTACTAAAGGAGCGGTTAGTGGGTGAGAGCGTTCCAGTGGATTCGCTTGCATATGTTGCTCAGTTTACTGATCGATTGCAGGCTGCTTGTGAGGTGGCCCGGCAGAAGTTTGCGGGTTCACAAATTCGGATGAAGCTCCACTATGACAAGCGGGCTCAGCCGCGTTGTTTTTCGGCTGGGGATAAGGTGCTCGTTTTGTTGCCAGCAGGGGGCGACAAACTTGGTGTCCAGTTTGAAGGGCCGTATTCCGTGGTAAAGCAGGCTGGATCCTGTACTTATGTCATCAGCACTCCTGATCGCCGTGTTAAGACACGAGTGTGTCATGTCAATTTGCTTAAACCATTTGTAGAGCGTGAGGCCAGGGTTCCAGTGTGTCTTAATGTGGTGCAGCATCCTGAGCAGTGTGATGAAGAGGTAGGCTTTACTCCTCGTGAGCCGGTCAGTGCTCGTCTTCAGAATACAGAAGCACGGGAAAAGCTTCGGAATAGCTTGACTCATTTGACAGCATCTCAAGTCGAGGACATTGTGGGCTTGGTTGAGTTTTTCCCTGAGTTGTTTAAAGACACTCCAGGTTTGACTAAGCTGGCGGTTCATGATGTGGACACCGGGACAGCTGCTCCGATAAAGCAGCATGCATATCGGTTAGCTCCACAGAAGCGTGCCTTAGTACAGCAAGAACTTGAGTTTATGCTTAAAATTGGTGCAATAGAGCCCACGGTGAGTGAGTGGAGCGCCCCAGTTGTATTAGTGGTGAGGGAAGGTGTTGCGCCTCGTCTGTGCATTGACTATCGGAAGGTTAATGCCGTGACGCGATCAGATGCTTATCCTATCCCCCGAATGGAGGACTGTATCGACCATATTGGCCAGGCTAAGTGGGTGTCAAAATTTGACCTTTTGAAAGGATATTGGCAGGTGCCTCTTACTGACCACGCCAAGGAAGTGTCCGCCTTTACTACACATGACTCTTTGTATGCCTGCAGGGTCTTACCATTTGGCATGAAGAATGCTCCCGCTTGTTTCCAGAGGCTGATGAATCGGGTGACCAAGGGCCTGAGCAATGTAGTTACGTATATTGATGACGTGGTTGTGTTCAGTGACTCATGGGAGAGCCATATTGGGCACATTCGTACACTTTTCACACGATTTGCTGAGGCTTCACTGGTTGTAAATTTACCTAAATGTGAGTTCGGCCAGGGTCAGGTCACTTACTTGGGTCATCGCGTTGGCCGTGGCACGGTACTTCCACGTTCTGCCAAAATTAAGGCCATCTTGGATCTCCCGGCTCCGCAGAATCGTCGTCAGCTCATGAGAATGTTGGGGATGTGCGGGTTTTACTGCAAGTTTGTCCCTAATTTTGCCACTGTGACTGCTCCCCTTACTGACCTGTTGCAGAAAGGGGTTAAGTGGGTCTGGTCTTCGGAGTGTCAGTGTGCTCTAGATGCTGTGAAGGCAATTCTTGTATTTGAACCTGTGCTGGCTGCTCCAGACTTTTCACAGCCTTTTTGCCTTGCCGTAGACGCCTCAGACGTTGGAGTAGGCGGTGTTCTTCTTCAGGCTGGAGTTGATGGGGTGGAGAGACCGGTCGCATATTTTTCAAAGAAATTAAATCACCACCAAAAGAATTACTCTACCATCGAGAAGGAGGCTTTGGCCTTGGTATTGGCAGTGCAACATTTTGAGGTGTACGTGTCTAGTGTAGCTGGTGATGTTGTGGTCTATTCGGATCACAATCCGCTTACGTTCCTTGCCAAGTTTCAGAGCTCCAATGCGCGCGTTTTCAGATGGAGTTTGATTTTGCAGCCATATGGTCTGAAAGTTAAACATATTGCGGGTAGAGAGAACGTCATTGCGGATGCCCTTTCCCGGTGTGGCACTTGAAAGGAGACAGGTAGTCTAGTTCTATTGTGCCGGTCTTTAGGAGTCTGAGATGGAAGCTCTGTAGGGATAGAATTGGCCTTGAATTCTGAGTGCTGATTTAGTCAGCATATTTTCTCAATGTGTGGTGTTGTTTTGGATGTGACCTTTTTATCTAGACGTGTGGGGTTAGTGGTTAGGTGCTGGCAGGCAGAAATGTCTGTCTGTAGTGTTTTGCCAAGAAATTTAAAAAAAAAAAAAAAAGGGTAATAGACAAAAAGGATGAAGTTGTGCTTTCTTTTTTTGAATTTTTGACTTAAGGGGGGGGGGTACTGTTACAGACAGGTCATTTCCCTGGAAAGCATAAACTGGTAAGAGTGCCAGAATGATGGGCTAGGTGGCCTGATGAGGCATTATTATTATTAGATTTTTATATTTTGTGGATTCCCCTAGAATATTTTTGGGTTGCTTGCATACAATTCTGGTTGACGTTGCTTAATGAGAATGGTTTGATCCAGTGACCACGTGATGCGATTGTGATGATGATATCAGGTGTTGCCGCGGCAGTTAAGGAGGCGGGTGTGTTGGGAAGTGGCAACAGCGGGATCAGCAGTTTGGGAAGAGATTCGGTATACTACAGACACTGGCGTTCACGTGTATGCTGTGGAGTGAAGCAACCTCGTACTCACCACCAACTGCAGCCAACCGGTCGGGAATCTTTTTACGAAAATAAAATAAAACGAACTGATTGCTGAGGGACACGTCTGCATCCCGTATCAGCACGGAGACAGAGCTGTTCGTCGTTGGTCGACGGGATCGGGCTGGCCGGGAGTTTCGACGATGACCCAGGTAACGTCAACCTTTCGTTATTATTGTATGCAAGCAAACCGAGTGCGTTAACTGCACGCCACCCTGGGGAGTTTGTGGGGATACAGAAAATCTACTACCCTAGACAGATTCCGAGCAAACGCTTAGTTAGTAAAACGAAAACCTCGGTAAAACGAAGCTTGCAGTATCTCTGCCCAGGGAGGCCGTGACACTAATAACAAGTGAAAAATGCTAGGAAAGTCATATTTGTGCCAAATTCCGGTAATATTACTGTACCTTGTCGGTCAACATTGCTCCTCTTAGACTTGTGGAGCACTCAATATACAGAGTGTAAAAAAAAAAAAGCGCATTCTCATGGGGGACATCACCGGCAACAGCAATCTGTGTGTTTTACGACAGTTTTGTTTTACGACAGTGGTGTTGCGCTTCTACTTGCTTTAGTGGCCTTTAGTGGCCGCTAGAGCGCACAAAACTGGGATTCCTACCTAGTGGGGCTTTAAGTCGAGGGGAGAATACACGTAGGCTGAAAAGTGCGTAGCTACGCGCTTTTTTCAACTTAGGAGCATGGTAGAATAGACCCCTTTGTGCGCAAATGTGACCATGTTGGCTCAATGCCGGCCTAATGCGCAATGCATAAAATTGATGTGTAACAATAGTCAAAATCAACTTTGTTTCCCAAAATTATCAGGCAATCAGTATGGTTTAATATGTGTGAAAAATTAATTAATTCCTCTAGTAAAAGTGATCCTCACTTGCAAATAGTGTGAATAGCCTCTGTTTTGATCATTAACAATTTTATCGAGCTTTTCAGCTTTCTTTGCCTTTCACAGTGGTTTATAAATACTGCTCAAACAAGGTTACAGGACTTTCTGTCCCCGGATTTTTCGTTCCTGGATTTTCTGTCCCTGAATTTTCTGTCCCAGTGTCTTTCAACCCCATGGACCTTTTCCCCATACCAGAAGAGAGCATAGCTTTTGGATTTGTTGCTGGTACTCAATAGCGGATTAATGCACGGGCTCGCGGGGCTGAAGCCCTGGGCCCAGCGCTCCAATGGGGCCCGTCGGTGGGTAGGCCATTGTGACATTTTTTTTACCTTCTCCAGTAAACTATTTCACCCTGTGCCAGTCTGCCAGACAGTGCCTGACCTGTGTCTGAGGGAGGGCTGGGGTCGGGTCATTTTTTGTCCAATAAAAAAATTCAATGTGGTTTTGGTTTGTTTGTTAGTTAATATCATTGTCCAATGGCCGGCCGCCGATTACATTGGTCGTTAGGTGCGTGCAGCGTGATATGCTGAGGCCTCGGTCAGTTATTCGGCGGTGCACCGCACTGGGTAATGACACAGCTAGACTACGTTAGTAACTTTTTCTGAGGCAGTCATGTTAAGTGGCAGTCAAAAACGTAAGAAAATAAAATATAAAGAAGCCAGAGAAGCTACTCAACAAAGAAAGATCCCCAAATTAACTGGGTATTTAACTGGGTATTTCACCCAGCCTAGTGCTGAAACGTGCCCACCTCGCCAGCAAAGCGAAGCTGTAGCCGCGTTGAACCGAGAGCTGCCAAATCTATAGGTAGCTAATTTGGAATTGAAACAGATACGTCCCGTTAAGAATTAGTCCTGGCGAATTCTTAATTCCTTTATTGACGCGTTTTCCAGTTATCGTAATTGGCAACTGAAGAGGGACATTCTAAAACGCATAACGTGGAAAAAAAAACTTAACATGGCTTAATGCACCAAAACAGCGACCAATAAGCGCCAAATTCCTCTCGGGCATGTCTGGTCAATAAAACATTTAAACCGAAGACTGAGGAATATACTAGTTATATCACGTTAAGCGTTTTCCCCTCTGTTGACTTACATTCTGAGGAAAAAGCTTAACGTAGTTTTAGGCTTCAAGACAGCGATTAATAATCACCTAATTCCTCTCGAGTATTTCTTGTCAGGAACACTTTCTCTAATAAAAAAAAAAAAACATTGAAACCGAAGCCCTAAGAAAAGAGATGGTAGGCCTATATCACATTAAGCTTTTTCCCCTCCATTGACGCGCATTATGAGGAAAACGCTTGACGCGATAACTACCATATTCCTCCGTCTTCGGTTTAATTTTTAATTTTTTTTTTTTTAAATCAGAGAAAGTGCTCCTGACCAGAAATGTCCGAGGGGAATTTGGCGCTTATTGGTGGCTGTTTTGGTGCATTAAACCACGTTAAGCGTTTTAGAATGTCCCACTCAAGATACTGTCCCTCTCCATATGCGATCTTACAGCGATGAAATCATAGGCAAAATTCAGTTGGCTACAGTGGCGAAACCAGAACTGAGAATTGGGTGCACAAAACATCCGTTTAAAACAATTAGCCTATTAGTCCTGACCTGTTTTCAGTCATTTTCATAATTAACAAAAGGTTCACTCCAAGAGCACTCCACAGTTAACAGGTGCTGTTAGTTCTCCCCGATTACAGAAAAACAACAATCATTAATCTGGAATATTAAACTTGTGCTATGAGGCAGTTTTCTGAGTTGAATTGTTTATGATATTATGTTGTTAATAGTAGTTTACATTTTACAGCAACATAATTAAAACGCTTAAACTGTCTGTGTGCTCCAGCGACTCCTGCCTTCACAGTAATTATGTGTGACCGTGACGTATATTTTGATGTTATGGAAATGCCAGTCATAATTGATGACAGGTTATGTGTTAACAGGTTAACAGATATGTTATGTGGTCAAGCTCAGAATGGATATTTGAGTACGATGTACTGGTGTGATTTTGAGTGCTATGTAGCACAGTTGCAGTGTTGATCTTGGTTTATGTTCGTTGTGAGAGTGGGCCTAGATGGTGCCTGCATTGTGCTTTCCTTCCTTGATTAGCCTACAAATCATTCACTCACCTGAGGTTATAGCTTGCCTCCACATGGGTTCTTGTTGTTCCTGATCATCTCCCTCCTGACAAATCTGATATCTTCATCTGATCTGGACCATAATCGAGTCTAGCATTCTGATAAACAAGTTAATCAACATACCCGTTACATGTCTTTGTGTGTGTGTGTGTGTGTGTGTGTGTGTGTGTGTGTGTGTGTGTGTGTGTGAATACTGCATAAACTGTACATGCATACTTGCACTTTACTACCATGCTAGTGAAAGTTAGGGTAGGAGGTTGGCTATAGGGTTGGGAGGGGGAGGAGGGCCCTTAACCTGATCAAAGCCCTGGGCCTTACATCATGTTAATCCGGCGCTATTATTTCTCCAGGTATGAGTGAGGTTGACATCATGGAGTTGTAGCGATTGTAGCCTATATATTGTCGTGTTGAATAACAGCGTCTGCAGAACTGTCTGGCAGGTGAAGGTTTTCGTAGCTGCACTCCGCGGTTAGAAAGGGAGGGGTTAGCGGAGGTAAATTCAGTTGGTTGCAATTTGCAACCTCAGCGCTAGATGCTGCTAAATCCTACACACTGCTCCTTTAAGACCATCTATCTGTTACAGTTTATTACACCACACATACTCAAAGTAATACATGACAGGATTGAATATTATTCTTAACATAATTTGCTTTTTTATGTAATAAGAAAGCACAGTGTGACTTACAGACTTGCAATGGGCTGTGGGATCACATGATCACTGTGGGATTTCATGTTGAGGAAGTTAAAAAAAAAGAAGCTATTTCCATGTGGGTTTAGTGGAAAATATCCTCAAACACTGTACGTGACGTCCTTAATGAACTCTTATAAACTTTCATGCGGGTAAATTCTCTCTTGACATTTAATTGTATATTCAGAGCATAGATTTAGTTTTCATGAAAATGTCAAAAAACATGCTGTTTCATTTCACTCCAGAAAATACAGGACCATGTGAAAGCCTCACTATTATTTTCTGAATATGATAATTTGTCATCAAAAGCACTTTTGAGACACGCATTTCAGAAAAGTGCACTTAAGGTGCTCTACTGAATTTTGAGAGAATATGCTGTAACATCTGCCCCTACATCTTTTTGCCAGAATTGTGCAAGTAATCATTTCGCTGACAAGACAGTGCCCGGGCCTCACTTGATCTGATTATCTCTGACTGCTTTCAGCTTTTGAAAAACCTTGTGATGTGATAGAAAAATATTTGCATTAATAGGTTGGCCGGCAGAATTTGATCAAAGAGTACACAGTACCCTGTGAAGGTCGGAACTTCTCCATGCAGAAAATACCAGACTATATTCTCAGACATACAACTTTATATGTAAAAGGTTGCTATTAATGGGAACCAGTGATCTACTACAAGAGAAGGCTTACGGAAAAAACTCTCCTCTCATTCCCTTAGAAAAAATATGTGAAAAAATCTGCTGAAATTTGCTCAATTTGTCTAGTTTACCCTTCGGTGACATTGTTCAATTTTTCAGGATGAGCCCAATGACCACAGATTTTGGAATCAGAATATGTGGGGCAAAAAATAGAACAAACACTTTCAAGCATGGATGCCATACATATGTAAGTCATATGTTAAAAAGAAGAGGCAGATATGGACCATTTCAAAAATTACTATTGGTCCCCTCATCTGCTACCAGATTGTATCTTCGTCATTAAGTCGTGTATTCAACACCAGAATTTTCTTTCGCTCAAGACCAGAATCTATATTTGTGTGAATGCGAAAGAAAAAGGGCTATAACGTTGAAATAATCTGCCCATATAAAACTTTCGTATAAAGCGTTTTTTTTACTTATTAATACTGGTTAAGTCCTTCAAAATTTGTTTTATCGGAAGACCCATCAGCTGCTATTCTGCCCTGTCAAGCCAGACAGCAGTATCAATAAAATAGTGAAACTGAGAAAATTGGACCAAAATTTATTAATTTATTTATTAAGCTTTGACAGAAGTCAGGAAATGATCGCAAGGAACCTATTGTGAGGCAATCATCCCACAACATGTACAGACAATTGAACAATGAGAAGAAAAAAAAAACATATATATATATATATATATATATATATATATATATATATACACACATACATACTGTACACACATACACATATAGTAATAATAAAATAAGACAGTTTATCAGCAAGTGTAAGTAACATCAGAGGGACAGACGACAACGTGAACAATGACATTTGCCAACCCATGTACATGAATCATCAGAAGAAAGATAGCTGTTGAACTTTTCTTTATGAAAATAAAGATTTTTCGATTTAAAAGCAGCTGTAGTATCAGAAATTTGATAGAGGTGACTGGCATTCCACAAATAAAATCTGTTAAAGTATGAATGGCGAAAAGTTTCAGTCCTAAATTTTGGAATTTTCATTAAAAATGTATCCTCATTTTGAAATGAAACAAAATGGTTGTAGTTAATATCATATTCCCCCTTCAAGCATTTGCACAAGAATACACAATCAAATATGTCACGTCTGTAGCCCAGCGGTAAAAGATCAAGCTTCATTAGTTGGGCTTTATAATTGCTAATGTACTTAGTGGCTCTCCGTTGCACACCTTCAATATGAAGGAGAGATTTTTTTGATGATACAGCCCAAGATTGGGTGGAGTATTCTAAAAGTGGTCTTATAAGCGAAATATACCAGTTTTCGTTTTGTTTGAACTGAACACGTATGACCACAAGTTCTTTGAATTAATCCAAGCATGCGATTTGCTTTACTGACCAAGACATTAGCACGTGCATCCCATGATAAATTTGATGACACCACAATCCCAAGATCACGCATGCAATCGACTTTTTTAATTAGATTACCATTCATTGTGTAATGGTGAAGAATGGGAATTCGCTTCCTTGTAATGCTCAATAGTTTACATTTACCACCGTTAAATCTCATGTCCCATTTACGACTCCAATCCAAGATGTTTTCTAGGTCGCACTGCAGGTGTGAACAGTCTTGCGTGTTTCTGATGTCGCTTATGCATTTAGAATCATCTGCAAACAAGGCAACCCTAGTCTCAGGACTTACACAGTCTGGCATGTCATTAATATACAGCAGAAACTTCAAAGGGCCCAAAATTGATCCTTGTGGAACCCCTGATTTAACGGGAGACCAGGATGATAGGGCACCATCGACAGCAACTCTTTGTTTACGATTGGATAAGTACGACGTAAACCACTTTAAAAGATTTCCATGAAATCCGTATGTCTGGAGTTTATATAAAAGTAAGTCATGGGGGACGGAGTCGAAAGCAGATGAAAAGTCTAAATGTTAAGAAAAAAAGTCTAAAAAAAGTCTAAAATACATGGACCAAAATGCTATCAATGACATTTATTTCCTATTAGACCCTGAATTTTTGGTGAATCGAACATTTTTGAGAAGTTGACCCAGATAGTAGATACTGCCCTTTGGCTTGACCTCCTGCCCTCCTGCTAACCTCCTCCTGCTAACTTGCACATGCAATAACTATGTACATGCGTATTGATCAGGCTAATCTCTACTAAACATATATGGAGCTGGTGCTGTAGAGGGTCAATGGCAGGTTTTCCCAATTTTGAGAAATTTGCAGATACTGCTGTCTGACTTGAAAGGGCAGGATTGCTCTCTGTTTTGTCAGTTAGGAAATGTTGACTTATCTACCAGACTTCTTTCTGGACTTTTCAGGTGTATTTTTGTTTTCTATTGGCCCACAACCGCTCCATTTCCTGTTGCCAATCAGTTAATATTGAGTGGGAAACAATGTGTCGTGCTTTTCGACAAAGCACAGACAGCCAGTCGAGTAAGGCCCTCTGCAGGTCAAGGATGCTTTATAATAGTAAATTTGTCTGTGGCATACCTAATGTATAATGTCATACCAGCCAACCTTACAAATTGATTATTTTGGATGTGGGGTTTGCCTGTGGAGAAAAACCCTCCTGGTTGTTTGTAATAATTCCTCTAAAGCAAGCATCTGTCATGGTATGGAATGCTGCAGTGCCCATGGCATGGGTAACTTGGTTATCTGTGTCAGTTCCATTAGTGCTTGAAGGATATATATGCATTCTGTAAGAAGTCAATTGCAAGACTGCGCATGACAACAGTGCGATATCCAGGCTGCTAGGTTGCCAGGCTACTTGACTGTCCTACCTGCAGTCCAGACCAGTCTCCCATTAAAAATATGCAATGCTGTTAGAAGCGCAAAATGCGACAGTGAAGTCCCCGGACATCTGAGCAGTTGATAAGACAGTTATCATGGAAGAATGTGAGAAAATTCTACCCAACTGATACGACTGCCATCTTAATTTCCGCAAATGATGACCTCAAGGGCTGTTGAAAAGATCTTTGATGTTCCACAGTGATGGCCTTACTTTTGTAGAATCTGTTGCAGGTATAAAATGACAATTAATTCATTAATGCATTAACATACTGAAGGAAAAAAAATCACACATTGTTGAGGATTATATTTCAATATTTCTATCATATTCATCAGTAGATTAGTTGCCATGTTGAATAACTATAATCAATAATCATAATCAATAACCATATTATGTAAATAGCTGTAACACACACACATAACATAACACACACATACAAGGAGTTCACTTACATGTAGGGAGGGGATGAGCAGTGCAAACACACACATGCGCAGGGGCACACTCACACATGCACATACACAGACACATACACATAAAACACACACACACATACAAGCAGTTCACACACACGAGCAGTGCACACAGACACATGCAGCAGACGTTCACATGCATACACACACACACACAAGCAGTTCACATACAGTCACTCACAAGCAATTCAATTCACACATGCATGTGCAGCTCAGACACATAAGCAGCAGGCATCTGTAGCTTTGATTAGTAAGCAGGCTTCTGTTTAGTCGATTCAAAAACATAATCAGGTGATGTATTTGATTTCTGTGGCTTTGATCAATATTTGTTAGTAAAATCATTAGTTGTTACTGAAAAAAAAAAACAATCAATTGAATCATTTAGGCATGTAATGGTATCCTAGTTCTTTGGCTGTATGTTTCCTCTCTTGACTGTAATTTTCCGCTCCTTTTTAGTGATGTGTATGCTTATCCTTTGGTTATAGCGTGAGAATGAGAAGGCGGAAAGACCATATTTGGAAGATATTTCCTGTGATGAAGGTATAAAAACTGGGTGTGATAGGCAAGATGTCAGTTCTTCTGGCGAAAAAAGTTCTTCTTGCCTCAATAAAGCCTAATTGTCTAAAAAATCTGTCTCTCTCCAATTGCTTGAGGATGGGGGAACCTCACGATATGAAAATATGTCTGAATGAAAACCACAACAATATCTTCAGCTGTTTTCAATTTTAAAAAGTTTTATGAATATTTAGACATAAATGCTTTCTCTTTCACTTGCATTTTTCATTTTGCCCCAACTTTCTTGAAAATGGGGTTGCAAATATAATAGTAGTTATGAGTTACCAAAGAATAAAATCATAATTTCTTCACTTAAATAACAAAGTAAATAATGTTAAGTATGTTTTGTTAGTAAGCTGATGTATTTTTCATACTAAAACATGGAAGCTATTGCCAAGAAAAAATGTAGTTTAGGAATCGACATCTCTCCTTTAACCCCCTCTGAGCAGATGTAGAGTGGACATGGAGCTGCTCTAGTTATGCACGCAGTTACACTATTCTGTGACTAGATGGAACACCCGGATCAGTTATTGAATATTCACTGGATAGCCGAGCTCAAACACAGTTTAGAATATGGTCGAGTAGGTTTCCATCCCTGTTTCCCAGGCATTGTATTAATTAAACTCCTGAGGCAAGCCTGATGAGCAAACTGCCTAATATACTTGCCCATAGCATCTATCCAGCAGTTAATAAAAATGATCTCTTGACGGAAAAAAATCATTGACCTTTGTTGCAACTAGACCAGCAATAATAGGCCAAAGATATCTCATGAGCAGTGAAAAAAAAAAATTTCTGAAGCAAACATTCAACATGGTATTGATACTATGTCATTCTAAAATCAAATGTAGTCATCAGATATTAAAAACGCTTGATTCCCCACCATCGAATAATGCGTAGATTCATCTCACAACAAATTCAGTGGTTTCTTACAAGTTCCTACAATCCCTCAAAGAAATTGAGTGTCTCCAATGCAGGCAATCTGTGTAAAGCAGTTATAGTTCACGCCTGCCTGAACTATAACCCAGTAGTTACATATTGATTGACACATTTTTATCCAATTCCAGACAGTATAAACTTTCCACAGTAATTGAAAGACTTGGAGCCTTGGAGTGATTGGAGCCTCAGAAAAGTATTTAAACCTCTGCGTAACAGCATGTAGGTTGTACTCTGAATTGTGTGCAGCAGAATGACATGAGTAAAAAGAAACAAAAAACTTTCAAAACCAACCAATAAGTGCCGTGGTTACATTTACGTGATGACAGTTTGATTCTGACATGGATAATGAGAGTTATTTTAGCCTCTTGACAAAGTTGTTGTTTCTGCCACTGCTGTTTCCACATCCATAGACACTTCCTTGTGGACACTATACAGGCTGTCATTTTTGACTGATTACTTTCATATTTGAAATGGACATGTGTTATATTTATGTCATGACACCTATCGATTTTAGTTACCATGTCAACCATATTGGCCAAATAATGTACAAAAAAGGGGAGAAGCAGGCTTTCGGGGGTTGCACCTATGCAGTCACAGCAACTGAACTGTCTAGAACTGAATGGAACAGTACTGGTAGGATCCTCATAATGGAGGGCTCTGAGATTCTTTATCTGGAGGAGGACTTCATTGATGGAGGGCTTTGCTTCTATTTGAGCGAGTAGAATGGAGAAAGAAGGCATCCTTATGGCTAGCTAGCTAGCCAGCTGTTTTTTATTTTCGGTTTACCATAGCCAGGATGATTACTGAGCTTGTTTGCACATTGGTTAGTTTGAGTAACCATTAGCCTTTGCTAATTAAACTGTATATAGAAGAATTTTGCTCAGTGTAGTGATGTTTTAAAATTGATGCCACATTCAAGAAAATTGAATGCCTTGGTTTCCTGTAAAATGAGAACAGCTCCAGGACTGCAGGAATAAGCTAGCTGCTAATATTAGCTATTACTGCAAGATAGCTACCTGCAAAAACATGCAAATGCTACAAAATCATTTTCAAAATTCCTGCTGTGCATTCAGAAGAATGCTTCAAGAACCGTTCAAACTGATATTCCGCGAGACATATACGAGTCCCTGGATCATAATGCACCAAGCAAAAATCTTTATTGTTCTTTCATTACAATATCCTGCCCCACCTGCCCCACATACCCTTATTCTGCGACTTTCACAAAACATTTAGCATTAAAACAATTGTGTTTGTACATAAATTTTGTCCAATGAAGACACGCCACCAATTTGTTCTACTTTCTTTTAAAAAATCCCCGCTATCCAATAGCCTGTGGGCACTGGCACCAAAATTCGAATGGAGCACATAACTCTGACATGCGAGTCAGCAACCAAAATTGATAAAAATTTGAGTCTTCAGCAATTGACAACAAGAGCAATGGGACAATGGAAGATATTAGAGATAAATTATTTAACTGTAAGAATGTATTTCTCCCCACAAAGCAGGTATCAAATAATGTAATAGTTACTTTGCATACTGATAGAGGAATCAATGATTCGTGGATTGTCATTACTAGGCCACAGTTATAGATGCAGTGTTTAGGCTAATTGGCAAGTCCGTAAAGATCACTTAATCTTGAACTTATATTCAAGTTGTACACTTTTTATTTAACGCAACAATGTTTAAATTAATATGGGAAGAGAAAGATAATTGCTGAAAGCACAGTTTGTGAAGTAAACTTAGATTTCCAATTTCTGATCAGGAGGCATGAAGGTTTTGGGCATCACTTCCTATTGTTCCCTCCAATTTCTTATTCTCGCAAAATAGTGATAAATACGTTTCAACATTTCTTTGCCCCTGTGGTATCCGTCTGTCATTTTTGGAGTTAGTTAACTTCTAAAGCAGTGGAATGGCACCAAAATTATATGAACATCTTGAATCTTGCTATCACACTCCATTATTGGCTGATTACCATCCGCTTTCGTCGTTGGGGATATGTGGAATCGTGGGCGAATCTGGTATCATCAGCAAGGCAAATGCAATTGAACTCAATCGGTTCCTATTCATTGTTTTGTGGTTGCTGGCTGTCACTTCAAGACAGTGTGGTTTGCCAGAATCTGCCCCGTTGTGCCATATACAACAAACAGCATATCTTAACTTGATCAAAAGTTGGGATAATTTACTTTTCTGATATTCCATGCTGTGTCGTAAATTAGTATTATTTCTCTGGAGAGAAGACACACGCCTGACTAAAAACATTCAACAGACGCTTGTGCCTAAAAACTTCTCCTTCTCCCCTGAAACCTTGAAAGTGCTATTTACTGTGTCCTACATGGCAACAGTTATATTGCATCATTGGTCTGTCTGCCATGGCCATTATCTATCTGTTGTGTATCTCAAGGATGCAACCTAATGCATTCATCAATTTTGAATCACAAGTACATTAGTTATGCCAGGGTTCTGTAGTTCATTTCCCAAATTAAAAAACCAAAGTACAAAATAATTTTACAACTCTGAAACAGAGCATGAAGTTTAACTGGTAAAGCAGCGTGGAGAAACTTTTCCAAATTTTGGTATTTTGTTGGCACCATTTGTTCATGTGAATTAAAGCATGATGATGCAGGCTGATAAAAACAAAAATATCTCTGATAAGTAATTTAAGTTTTTAAATTCCTTCAAAGTGGGGTCTCATTGGGGTTACACTTTTGGATAGGGGTTAATTAGTCATAGACATGAGATATTCATCACCGATTCAGCATTTTCGATAAAAGAGAGTTAAACTGGTGACATGCAAGAACATGAAATTTAGTTATCATTATTAGATTTAGTTATCAAGTTTATTTAGCAGTCTTGAACTACAGAAATACTGCAACACTACAGGGGTACAACAAATGAGCTTAGACATGGAGCTTTGACATAAATTCTGATAGACCACGGAGTCAAGCATGCTCAATGACAAAGAACCCCCCCCCCAAAAAAATTTTTTTTTAAAAATGCGCTCCGTATTCTTGGTGCACTCTACCATGGTCAAAAAGCTCCAGCTTCCAGTCATAGCAAAACACAATGTAATCATAGTAAATACCCTGGTTCAGAAATAAGGACATACTTATATATGATAACCAAAGGGCAGGTTTGCCCTTTGGTTTGCCTAGCAATGGAGGCCCATGTTGGAGAAAGAATCGGAGGAGGAGGAGGAGGACAACGACGATGGCGGCGGCGGAGACGACACAAATTAGGTCTGGGCAACTCTGACTCACCAAGTTATCAACCGTGGGTTGAGCCTGCAGGAGGGTCCAGCCCAACTGGAGCCTCTACGCTATAGCAGTTATTATCAGGACTCTTCCAAATGAGAACAGGTAAGAAATCCTAACTAATCCTAAATCCTAATGTGATTTTACAGTATTTTTTACAGACATGTTAGGCTATAAATTTTTGCATACTGTTTTTGTAGAATTGCACAGTGACCCCCTGCAGGAGGAAGAAATCGCTTGTTCACGCAAGAACAGGAAGAACAAATTATCAGCATGGTCATTGCAAACATCAGTATTTCTGAGACAACAGCAATACCACATCATTAATGACCATACAGCATTCAACGACATTGAGAGGGTAAGCTTATCCACACCGGGCCGTCTACTGAAGCACCATCAAATCCGGATGAAACCGCTGTACAAAGTGCCATTTGAGACACTCAGAGAAACAACTGCACTTTGAATATGTGCAAGTAAGTTACATTTTATATATTAGCTTAATACAATAATTGGTACTGTATTCCAGTTTACTGTATTACTGTGTCTGTTTTAAAAAAAATAAAAACCCCATTTGTTACCCCATTGCATTTCTGTTCATAGTCTTATTTACAGCATGCCAGAAATGAAAATGCAAGACTCTAGATAAGTGTCTTATACCTGGCACTTTCGTGTGCAAATGGCCTGTAGAAAAAGCTATTTATTTGCTGTTTGTGTGTAAAGTCCTGGTGTAGAAATACCATTTTAGAAGGGTTTATAAAATTTTGAATTAAGTGTTTGCTTTTGAAAGATGTCTGAAATTTTGTAGTTTGCGAATATGTTTAGTTTGTGTGTCCAGTTTTGACAAAAGGGCCATATTTTTAAATCTGATATTGAAGCAAAAGTTAAAAAAAATGGAATCACCTTAGCCCAGTTCAGTATCTCATTGCTTAGCCATGAATGCTTCACAACATGGTGTCTGTAACTGCGTGTTAGGGGATGCGTCAACGAAGAAGGCTGGTGCTGTGCAATTTTTGTGAACTGAATCACAACACACATTTTTAGATGGATGAATGATCACATGGCCCCACACATTAGGCTGCTCAGTAAGCCTATCCTGTTCAAACAAACACTGGCCTGGTAATCTACTATTGTCCATTTTGTTCGTTGCTGAAGGGGCAATGAAGACTTGGAAAGAGAGGATAAGTTGCAGAGATTTAAATGAACAAATTTTTGCCCAAAGATTACTTAACTAAAGGAATACTAAATGGTGGTGGGGGGTCTGACGAGGAGGAGTGCTTTATTATTTGTGAATATTTTCGCATTGCGGGGGTGAATACAAATCGTTAACCTCACTCTTGCCCTTGTTTTGATTCCAAGAGTGCCTTTTTATACAGTACAAATGGCTCACATTCAAACAAAATGCTCTGATGCTTGTTTTCACTTTCCTTTTTGCCTTGAATTATTGAGCCAATACCCCAGGTGAGAGATGTGGTGTTAAACATATCTTTGTCCATCCTACTTGTGGCACTTCAATTACATTTTTGGTGCCCAATGTGACATGGTAATTATCTCAAATTTTATCGAAATAATTTCCAATTGTTTGCATTTAATAATTCTTTTGTGTCTTATGGGCAAGATTTGCTGATATCCTAAACTTGCTTTACTCACATTGTAATTATACAGTAGCTGCTCTCTTATCATAATTTATTTTCATACTTGGATACAGAGTGCAAACACTCAAAATTTACTATCTCAATTTTTGTAAACTGGCTTTGATATCTTTTACGTTTGCTGCAGTCTTTGATTAGAATATACCTTTGCAGATCATTGGAATACATGGGAATAGATCCTTTAGTTATGTAAATTAATGATTCGTCACTTATTTCAGCATGCATCATGTAACATACTAGCTTTTGGGTGATTTCTTTTATGCATGGCCCATAGCTTGGAACATGGTTACAGCTATTGTAGTTATGAAATTTGTGTTCTAATTAACAAGAATGAAATCCTCAGCTTTGGTTGTCTAGCCATCAGAAGCTACTCTCTTCCCTCTTTTTGAATATTTTTACACATTTTCTTGGTTCTCTTGGAAGCAATGGACAATTAGTGGCGTTGCCAAAACAAGACGTCTAATGCATTGTACAAGTTAAGGAAAATCAGGAGCTTCTAACAACCACTAAAGAAGCTATGGCTTATCAACAATTATCTGTCTTTTTGCAGTCAACTAGACTACACCCGTTAAGCCCAACGCCCACCGACGGCGTGTGACACGTCAAAAAATAGGTTCCATTCATTTAAATGGAGCAACATCCACTGGTCGGCTTTTTTCCCCCCATTTTTTGCCACTGCGCAATTTCTCAATAAAAACACATTTGTCTTTAAGGTTATTTAGCAATTTTGTCATGGTTTGGTGTCACACATTTAGCAGAAACCTCACGTAATTGTCAAAACCAATATAACCGCTTTTTAACAAAGTTGCAGTTTTTGAAGGGAAAGCAATTATTTTGCATGCATTTAAGTTCTCAAGCTATCTGCAGTTAGACAGAGCCTAACTCAAAGTTCACTGATGAACGTCAAACTTTCTCATCACTTAAAATAAACTTTATCAGTAAGCATTTTCAAAATTAAAGGTTGCCTTGTGGAATATTTTTTTGAGAGTGACACGCATGGCTTGCTTCTTGGTCCTGTTGTCATACATAAATATTGACGTTACTGAAGCTTCCGGTGGGTGTTTAAAAACTTTGGCGTTTTGACGCAACGTTTTGTGTCTCTACCAGTGGGAGTTGGGCTTTAGTATGTATATGTAAACCTCAGCCACTATGAGACACAGCCAGAAAAAATCCAGCAACAGCTTGTTCTTGCTCAGGTTTGTGCTATCTGGAAGAAGAGAAAAGTGACTGGTACTCAGAGCCACAGTTACACTTCCCCTGACTGAAGCTCCACCACTTCCCATGACAAACAGACACTGTGCTCTTTTACTGATGTAGGAATTGCCACTGGACTAACATGTTTTCCTGTTAAACTTCTAGAGAGTAACACTTTGTTAGACTGATCTATGTCATCACCATCACACCGTACTGACAACTGCTTACTTAAAAAAAGAGACAGGGAGGTCCCTCAGTGGCTCTGGATTCTCAGCTGAACAGTCAACTGTCACCCCTCTGCCACAGCATTAACATGATAATCTTTTTACAGCAAAGATGTGAAAGTCCAGGCAGGCAATTATCTTGAAAGCTATTCATCAGCTTTCCATGCTTTTTACTAGGAGCAACCTGAGAAGTCACACAGTGATTCTCATTATTTTTCTCTGCCACTCTGACAACTGGTGGTGAAGATATCTTTTTCAGCCTCCTCATCCTTTTGGAGAAGCATGGAGGGCTTTAGCAGCAACTCTTTGCCTCAAGCATCACTAGGCCTGGCTTCTCTCCAGCACCGGTTTCCTGTTTTTGCTACCCAGAGGAGAGAAAGGAATTCAGCTGCCCTCATTACAGAGGAAAGGAGTCCTGTGTTACCGCTACATTCTTGCTAACAGAGCACCAGGTGATAGGCAGTCTCTTAACCACTATTTTCCTCACCTTTTTGCCACCTAAAGGGTGAGATGCCAGACTGCTGTTCTACAAATTGCCTTATCTGTCACCAGGACAGTCATTTGGTCAGATTTGGAGCAGGACCACGTTGTAAGTGGACACTGCCACTGTGGACTGTAGCAATAAAAGCCTTTTTCTTTCTTTCTTTTTTTTTTGCTTTATCTCTCATCCACATCTGCTGTGTGAGAGACAGGAGCTGTGCGGATCACTCCTGAGAATACGTAGGCTTGAATCCCAAGGAAACACAGGAAGAGTAGAGGGAACAGATGCCTTGTGGGATCAACCAAAACTTGTATTTCAACTCAGAGGAAAAGCATTTTCTTGCCATTGACATGTCAAACCGCAATTTAATACAGAGTCTTATGAGTGGTCAGCCGTGGTGCACTGAAATTTGCAGGTAACATTCAATATATACTGTCTTGCTGAAACTTGGCCACCTCATTCTGACCATATCTTTTACAAGATATGTACTTTGATATGTTTGTGTGTAGATTTTCATGCCAACTCCTTACTTAATGCCTTTATTGGGCGGCATGGTGGCACAGTGGTTAGTACTACTGCCTCACAGCAAGAAGGTTTTGGGTTCGAATCCGGCCTGGGGCCTTTCTGTGTGGAGTTGCATGTTCTCCTTGTGTTCGCGTGGGTTTTCTCTGGGTACTCTGGTTTCCTCCACCCACAAAACGTGAATGTTTGGTGGTGGTCGGAGAGGCCGTAGGCGCATACTGGTAGCCATGCTTCCGTCAGTCTGCCCCAGGGCAGCTGTGGCTACAAAAACGTAGTTTACCACCATCAGTGTGTGAATGAATAATGTAAGCGTCTTTGAGTGCCCAGAAAGCAGAAAAGCACAATATAAAATTGATGTATTATTATTATTATTTATGGCGGATGCAAGGATCATCACTGGGCTACATTTTTAAAAAAGATTTAGGACTAATATAGATTTGCGCATCTTATATTCACCAGAACACCGAAAAATTACATTAAATTGTTAAATTCAAATTAGCCAACATTATTTTAACCTTATAAAAACTTGTGAATGTAGCTTAATATAAATTGAAGTATTCGGTAAATTAACGTATTGCTAAAATAATGTGTTTGATAGTTCATGGCCTTCTTCCCATATCCTTCGGGCCATTGATTTCATTTTGCAGAAAACAGTGACATTGAAAAATGTTGTACTAGAATGATATGAGTCATTGTACTGGATTTTGGGGTTTGATAAATTTCTGACGTTGCATGTTTGGTAATGCAACAGCGAAAGTTAAGAACATTCCAAATACGCGAACACCAGTTGCTTTTCTTCATAATTGGCTAAAATAAGATTTTGGATATGATAAAATTTATATCTCTACTCAGCGCTGGTTTCAAGAGCAAATAATGGATGTAGCCCAATGTCCTTGAGATATGCAATGCAGTCTGTAAGTAATTGGACCATAACATGGCTTTTCTTGTTTTTAATCTGAAAGCAAGTACATTGGATTTGAAATGGGGCAATGAGGATCAAGTGAGATGTGTACTCACTTTAGTCTTACACATATTGTATACATAATCTCTTTATTTTACCGAACCAAAATAAGTGCGATGAAACAGCGTGTTAATTATTGGCAGAATTTCATTTCCTCTCCTCCCGCGGTCCGGTTCTCTCTATTTTTCCTTGCTTTTGTTTTACCAATTCATCTCTCTGCTTGTATTTCTGGATTCTGTATGCACGTTGATGCCTGATTGGATCGTTATACATATACGTATGCATATGTAAATGCACAACTATCCAGGTAAAACGACGAAACAGCGACTCCGCATTTTCGAAAGGTGTACACACTATCTCTCTCCTGAGAGAACTGAACTTGGTAATCCATAAATTCACTGCAAATTTCTTTCCTTCTTTTTCCTGGCTGACATTTCAGACCTCTCATTTGAGAATTAGTTGCTGCAGGAGGGGGGAAAAAATCCATAACTTGTGTCAATTTTTTCAAACACTTGAGGTGTTGGCTAATGCCGAACATATCACATTTCGACAGTGTGGACAGACTTTCATATGACAAGAAACTGTGCATGCGTGAGCTTTCCTCTTCATAAAATAAGAGCAGTGACCCCCTGCCCCCCCCACCTCCCATGGAATTTTCAGCGTTCTCAGAAAATTTCTTACTTTGATTTACATTGACAAAGTTTTTTTTATGTCTAAATAGCAAATTGTCAGCCAATTTCAAGGAAGCAGTTGCGGCAGAGTAATTATTGCTGCAATTGTTGGCTGTCATCACAGAACACCCTTGAGACTGCTTGTATTTTAAGTTGTTGTTGCCATATGAGGGAGTTCTATACCTACCATTCTGATATCATTCATTGATTACCTAATCTCCTTATTCACACTCTGGATACCTCACCAGACCACTGAGCTCACACAGCAGTCACCTGCGAAATCATACCTGCAGACAATTAAGTGTCTCAAAATAAAGTCTCAGGGATATTCATGCCTTTGGACAGTGGGAGGAAACTGGAATACCCAGAGATAACTCTTTAAAACTCGGGCAGGACTCACCACAAAAAGCCTAAATTGCTGCAAAGCAACTGGGGTTTCATTCCAATATGGTTGTTTATTCATCTTCCTCCTGAGAAAGCTTTTTTTTTTTTTTACCATAAATACGTTGTACAATTGACAGTTTGCTTCAATTTAATCTGTCATTAAAATTTATTTCAAAACTTAATCAACGGGCGTAGTCTTAGCATAATCTTTAGCACAACCTAAAAAAACACTTTTATCAAGGTAGTTAAAGGCCCAGTCACACCGCTCGAACTTTGCTGGAGCGTTCCTGGAGCGGTGAAAAAAATTCATCACCACTCGTAACCGTTCACCACCATTTAGCAAAAGTTGGCCCCCATTAAAGCAACGCCGAATACGCTCGGCCACCGCTGATGTTTCTCGAGGGGCCTTCCTACCGCTCCGAAAGTTTTGAGCTGCACAAAATATTGCGAGCGGTGAGGAGGGGGCAATCTTCCGCCCCGGCAAAGTTCACCCCCGCTCCACCAATGCCCATTCAAAGTTTGGCACCGCTTGACGCAAGTTCGTGGACGCTTGGGTCCGCTAGGCCAACGCAGAAATCTTGAACGTTGGACCACCGCTTCTTCGACAGCGTTGCCCGGGCGGCAATTAAACGTTGCACAAACTTCGGTGGAGCTTCGGTGGATCCGGTCAGCTCCGTAGTCACAAGCGGTATGCCACTAAACCAACTTTATACCCCCGCCGAGCCAAAGCCCGCATGCGCTGAACGCCGCTAAACCAACGCTCGCTACCGCTAAACCAACGCTAAAGCAATGCCGGCTTCAGCGGTGCACCGCTAAGCCAACGTCCGTGTTTTCAAATTTTTTTCCCATTTTGTACGCGGTGACGAGCGTTCGGCCCCCCCTCCCTACCGTTCAAGGGACGCTCCAGCAAAGTTCGGGCGGTGTGACTGGGCCTTAATGTTGAATGGCTGAGATGGTATAGGATAACCTACCTGGAGTAACTACTTGGCCTCTGATTCTGTGTGTGCTGAATTATCAGTATCATCTTGAACTGTGTTTCCAGTTGCTCTGTACCCTCATCGACTACAAGAAAAAGATTTTGCTGGGTTTCATTCAGTACCTGCCAACATGATGGGGTTCTTTAAAGACTGGGCTAAGCCACATACTTTGGAATTGCTTTTGACAAGTCTTTGGAAATAATTGAATTGATGTCATTTCCCAAATGTGATTAAAAAGAGAGGATATTGTCATTTTCTTAGTAAAAAATAAGGTTTTGTGTGAGTATATTAGTGTAGGATGTTTCTGTGAGGGAAGGGCATCCCTCGAATATGTACGGAGCGAGAGTCTGATTTATTACGAAAGCAAAAGTACACTTGGATTCTGCATGGTACATCAGAATCAGTGCTGCTCTATAAAAGAGTGATAAATGAATTCTTTGTCTTCATGCATTTCATCTCTCTATGCCAGTGGTGGCCAATCACGTGCCATGGAGGGCCAAACGTATGCAAGTTTTAATGCCAACCACTCGTTTAACCTGCTGAATTCACTGATTACTGCACTCTCAAGCAGAAAGGAGGGAACTAATTGGTTTAATATGCAGGTGAAATCATTCATTGGAATGAAAACCTGAAGACTGTTAGCCCTCTGTGGCACAATAGAGCGTGCCTGTACACATATAAATTTAATATTCTTAATGTTGTATTTTGGCCTCAGCTTATTTGTGCAGTCATTTGCTTTTTGCGCTCACATTTTTCATAAATAGCTGTAGTAATACATTCAAGCCATATTGAGTTTTTTTTTTTCCCTGATGAATGGTGATGTAATAGCCTAATTTGCAAGTGCCATGTTTTCTCTGCCTGGATAAGATTTAAGGCAAAAATGCTCTTGACTTACTTATGCATTTTTTTCCCTTTATTTATTTAACCCCATTTATTTTTTTATAATCAAGTTTGCTACAGTCCATCAACTGTGCTGTGACTTGTTTGCATACAATTTCAAACGTAATGTATTATGTGGAAAATATTCTGTGCTGCCAAACTGTAACTAACTCCTTAAAATTTGTATCCCTTTATGACTAAGAATTGTATGTATGGAACAGAAATTGTGCAAAAAATTATCATAAAATAGAAATTGTGCCAGTGCCAGGACTAATGAAGTTCTGTACAACTTAGTCAATTGGCAAGTGTGAGGACGTGTTGCTCAAGGCTGTTGAAAGGGCACAGGAGAATGGTGGAATTTCGAAGGACCCAAGTGCATGAACGTTCATTTATTAAATGAAGAAAGAGAATAAATAGCACAAATACAAAACTTCAGGAGGATAACATAAAGGAGAGTGTCACAAACTAATGCTACCAGCCGGTGAGGGGAAAACTAAGGGTTAAATAGACAAGGAAATTATACTGAACTAAGGAAAAAAAGGTGTGATAATTAGGAGAGGGAATAAGAACAGAATTATCAGGTAAGGCCAGGTAGCCTAGAATCTGGAATGCCGAGGGTCAGGGGCATTACAGCAAGTTAGCTGCTTTTAAGATGGCCCTGGGTTATGTCCTGTTGATGCTCAGTGGCTCCACATCAGCTGGGGATGAAAGCAAGTAGGTTGAAGAAGGCCAATGGAGTAATGATTATTGTGATCTGTACTTGCGCGTACAAATGAAGTCAGTATTTTTTTTTTAAGAGAATGGGTTACATTTTTTAATTTTTACAAAAATAGAGAAAAAAAGACATTTTTTTCCCCCCCTAACACGAAAGAACAGGCAGCCGATATCTCAGTTTGGCAAAAATATGACTTAGGCAATTATGCTTTGAACAATATGCCGCTTAACTAGCCCAAGTCTGATTTAAAACTTAAGATCTTATATCCATATGTCTTGGTATGAGCACATAGTGTTACATTCCTCGGACTGGGTTACCCCGTCCATCTTTTTTCTGTGTCCATGTTTTCCCCAAACCCTACTGTCTCTGGTTTTGGTTCTTGTCTGTCTGAGCTGGGCGTGTTGTTCACTGGCTTCCCTTGCATCCACTCACGCAATCAACATTTCTTTCAATTGTCCAATTACTGACTCTCTCCGCTCACACCACATCCTACTCCATTACTCAATTACTGATTCCAGCCTCTGCCCTGCCTGCGCTCCCACTATTATACTCACTAACGCGCTTCAACTGCTTCTTCCCCTTTATAACCCTGCTTTGCCCACAGTTTGCTGTAAGTTCTGTTTAAGGTCTTGTGAATTCAGCTGCTGAACCTGTTTTTATGTCCGCTCAGCTCTTTCCCTGCCCAGCTCCAGCCCTGCCCGCCGACCCTGACCTGCCCAAGTCTAGCCTGCTTCCCTGCCTGCTCCCCGGTCCAGCTCTGCACTCATCTGCCTTGCTGAGGCTTTTGTTATTGTTTAATAAAGACTCAACTGAGCTTTTCTGCATACCTGCCTCTGAGTGGCGTGTTTGGGTTCAAGCCTCCTAGGACGGTGACACATAGGGGTCTATTCTCCCATTTGTGCGTAAGTCCTTTTTTACGCGATTTGAGTAACGCGCATTTGAGTTATGCGTATTCTCCCCCACGCGCTTAAATCACGCCCACAGCGCTTAACTTCAGAACGTAGGCAGCCTTATGAAAGAGGTGTGACTAATCCAAAAGAGAGGCAGACTTTGTACCGAGCTCATTGGTAATGGCTATCAGGAAAACACGGAACAAGGATTTTCTGATTAACCATGAAAATGCAGTTGTTGTCCATAGAAAACACAAACCAGACTTTAAAACTGAATTTACCAGTGTAATAGTAGGCCCATGTATGTCTGTGCCAATTACACAAAGTAATGCAGACATCTCTTTTTAATTTCTTATTCTAGCCACCATGAAATTAAAGCAATGCAAACAAATTGCCGCAATAATGAAATAACAAAGAATTTAGAGCTTCTTAAACAGCGCAATCAGAGCATTGAAAACATGCCCTTCCAACAGCCTGTTTGTGCCGTGGAAAACTGGGAAGGAGACAAATAAAGAGAACATTCTAGTCACACAAAAATAACAATCAAAGACAGTTTATATGATCTCATTAAGAAATCGCGCACTTTATATCTCAAACTACTCTGATGTTCGGTCGGCAACTAAAGGAAATGGCAACGCTTTAACAAAGGATTCTTACCCCTGCACGCGGTCATCCCTCCCTTCCCGAAACTGCCTCAACAATCACACAATTCCATATCCGCAAATTATGTCCCATTTGATTGAGTGACACATTCACTTGATCTTGTGCCTAGTTCTTTATTATAATCAATTATTCCATTTACTGATAATGATTCTTCCCATGTCAGCTATTCTTTATTGGCTAAAATTGATTGACAAATGGGTAGCTCTTTGGTATTGGCTAGGGTAGGGTTAAATTTAAAGTATATAATAATATCATTATTTACGTATTAAAATACACAGTATTATCAATGGTAAAAAAAAAAAGTTTGCATCAACACGGGTTAATACAGATATCCTCAATTAGGAAATCATGAACATATAGGGTAGTCGCATTTGTTAACAGAACATGAAGACAACGATGATGACGTCGAGCCGAAGCTGAAAACCAAATTTCACAGATGAGGATTTAGAGGTATTGGTGAAACCAGTTAAGAGGGACCATGAGGCGTTGTATGACAAGGGAGCACCGAAGGCTGATCCGAGGAAGAAAGCTGCGAATCGTTCTGGATGTGGCTTGGGTGGGGAGATGTATGCGCAGTATCCCTGATTTAAAGCATAAATGGAGAGATCTGCGGGGCACTGTAAAAGCCAGGCTCTCTGCACACTGGATAAGTGTACACGCAACAGGTGGTGGGCAACCATCATCCCCTGTGCATTCACTGCACTGGAGGAGGAGGTGGCATCCCCTCTTTCTGCAGTGGAAGTGTATGGAGAAGAACTTGGAGTGGATACCGATGAAGGAGGGCTACGTAAAATGGTCATTTTTATTAGCCTATACTCAAAGTATCATTGTGATAAATACTGGAAACAAGCTTAATATGATTTCAAATATTTATTTTATTTTGCCATTTCAAGCAGTTGCACAGTACATAGGTGTCATGTACTGAGCCAGGGAATTTGGTGCATAACCTTAATATGCGTGTGTCAGGATCGCACACAACCTGAACATTAATGCTGTGCCGACGTCTACGGTCTCTGAATATATTGTCATTAGTGGAAGGGGTTCTGATTGCAACGTGAGTACAATCAATGGCTCCCACAACACTGGGGAACCCGGCGACCTGGTAGAACCCCCCCTTAACTCTCCGTCTTTCAGCGGGTGTTTCGGGGAACTTTATGAAGTGGCTGATGTGGTGCAGAATAGTGTCAACAAACTGTGTCAGGCACCTTGACACAGACGCCTGTGATATGTGCATGACATCACCAGCCACTCTCTGGAATGACCCAGATGCCAGCACCGACAGTGCAGTTTTGACCTTGATGACCACAGGTATGTTTTGTGGGTGATTGCTGCGGCTGGACAGCTGTTCATCCAGAAGTCAGCAAAGCTAGATGATTGCCTCACGGTCCAGAAGAAAGCGCTGGATGCACTACGTGTCTGTTAGTCCTGGGATGTCCAAACGAGGCCGAAATTTGCGTGGTCGTCTTCAAGCTCGGCCCACTCCTCTTACTCTTTCCCACTCAGGCAAGAGTGCAAGCAAATGCAAGACTGGCATTTTGGTTTTAGATTTTGAGGGCATGGTGAAATGATGGTCTTATATATATGCGTATTAATTAATTGCTATGTGTTTGTAATTGAGCTAATTGGAGAACAGGCTGTTGCGTAATGTCATGATGATTTTGTTTGATAATTTTTTTTGGTTATGAGAAATGTAGTTTAGAAACAAGGATGAACAATCGAATATTGACTGTCTCTACCTTTATCGTATTAAATAAAATGAAATAAATGTTAAAATTCGGCCTACAACCGACATCAAACACAATATTCTATTTCGCCTTATGTTGTCGCTTGACCTTAACACAGCCCTCAAAAATGCTTAATGGAAAAAGCGCGTAAGCCAGGGGGAGAATCTGCGTAAGTGTTATTTGCCTGAGAAACGCCAGATTTTGGCCTTGCTCCGCCCGAAGTGCGTAACTGCCTTTGAGGCGCGTAATGCAGAGACTTAAGTCAAGGGGAGAATACGCGTAGGCTGGAAAGTGAGTAGCTACGCGCTTTTTTTCGACTTAAGCGCATGGGAGAATAGACCCCTACGTGCACGATTTTTCCCACCATATGCTTCATATGCAAGGATCATCGCAACCTCATCTTCGAGTATATGAAAACATACACATACCTTTTGCAATAGCCACAAGTAGACTTGATATAAAGGGCAATGATACGGCAAAAGAGGCAGCTCAACTACAATACTAGTACTGCCAACCAATGTTGGGGCTGTGGTGTACATACTAGAGGAAGGTAAACACACAACTGACTTTGCTTACTTTCGTTAGGGTGCTCACCTTATTTTGTGATCAATTATTAAGCATTTTTTAATGGCATTTATCTGTAATATTGAAGAAACTTTTTTGGGGTATTTTTGTAGTTTTGAAAAAAAAACTTGCTAAATACATACTGCTATACTGGATACCTCCTGCTACCCTTCATATTACAAAAGTAGCAGCCTTACAGGGTCTATGACAGTGACTTAGACTGTGTTCTTAGTCACATGAAAACAACACATTCACCACAGTTATCTTGGTGTTGGTGGGATTTTACCATTGATTGTGTTAGCTTGAGGAATACAGTAGGCTTCCATTCAGAGTCTGTGGCTGGTTACTGTGAAATTTGGCCATTGTGGTATGTCATACAGGTATCTTGGATGTACTGGTAAATTACTATATATCGTAGAGAAATTAAAATGAATGAGAATAAACAGCCAGGGAGAAAGTGTCATGGTTTGTGAGGCGTGCTTGTGCTTTAGACTCTTCTTTGTGGCTCTCATCCCAGGACGATATCGAATTCCTTTTCAATCGGATTCTTTACCCAGCTGGCTTATTGAACCGGGGCGGCGCTTCCCCGGACTCTATATAAGCTGGAAGTCCGCCACGCCTTTTTTGCTAGAGTGTCTGTTTGTACTACGAGGATATCTGTAGTCAGGATTTGTGTGACTTTATGTCTACCCGTTATTATTGGGGTTCCTTCTGCTTTAGAGATTTTTCCCTTTTCTACTTTTTGCTTCCTTTTTTGGACTAGTAAACCTCCCGTGGAAGCGCGAGTACTTTCGGGTGGTCTGTATAATTCTCTGTGTTTGTATTGTGTCTGTGCTGCTCTTTTCTCTCTGGCTGCTGCACTTGGCCTCTCAATTTTACTGGCCATTACAGAAAAAAAAACAGGAAGCAAACAAAAATAATCTCAAGTTTTATTTCACTACCACAACCCCTTGAATTACATCCATGAATAATAAAGAGAAGGTGCAAACTTATTTCTTTTTCTTTTTGTGGACTGAAAACAAGACAGTGATGCTGGGAAAGAAATGGATCAACACGGATGACATGAGAATAAAAATAACAGCTGGTGAACATCAGGATTTTGACATCTCATCTTGGAAGGAAGTAGTAGGATGCATGAGAGAAATTGGGAGAAATTATTCACAGTGACAATACTGTAATCAGTGGTCATGGGTGATTCAGCCTCTCATAAGAATGTGAAATGCATACTGTGCATTGAAAAAGCATTCAACCCTCTGCTAAATTAACTCATTTCGAGAAACATAACAATAATACTTTTAATTAATTACTTGTCAGAAACATGAGTTTTACACCACTAGGTATTTTTATTTTTAATTTAAAATTGGAATATGCAGTTTGGAAAGGTATCCAATCCTTTTTCATTTAGGCAAACCTCAATTCAATTCTGTACACAGTGATACCTTTATAAGGAATTTAATTAGTTGGGTAGTCTAATGAATTAAAATAATGGTTCAGAATGAACAATCACAGATTTCAGTATAATACACCACTTTTAGACAGGACCCTCAGGTAGTTAGTGAAACTTGAGGCAAAGACTCAATCATTATGCCCAGAACTTGCCAAAGTAAGAAAACGATCAAGTAATAGTAAACGTGAGGAGAAATGTACAAAAAATTGTTTTAGACTTGGAAACACATGGGGACAGTCTGTCATGTCATCAAAAAATGAAAGAAGCATTGTGGATCATTTAATGCCAAATCAACAGATGCCTCCTGACTCATCATCTTGGAACATATGCCATGTTTCCATCCACACGTTCATATGCGAATTATCTCATATCGGATGAAAACTTCCTTATGGAAACAGTGAAATTCAACTTGATTTAAAGAATATCGACAAAAAGTGTATACAGTTTCTCTGATCGTGTTCTCTCTTGATCGGTAAAAGGCGTATGCGATAAATGCTGATGGAAACGTTATTTGCCAAATAAATCTGCTACTGCATCATGAGGGTGTTTTGATGCTGTTGTTGCCTTCTGATAATGCTTTGCTGTGTTGCTAATAGCTGGCACATAAGCACGAACAACTTGTGCAATTATCATCATTTGTTGGTAGACGCAATCCATTTTGGCTAACTAGCTAAATTAGTCGGCTAACACACTACATTTGTTCACTTGAAGGTTCTGCGATTCAGTGCGAAAATTAATGGAAACAGCTTAAAATGTCAGAGATCTATTCGATACACCAATTTGATTGCATAACAGCATGTGATGTCATTACGCACATTTTATTCACTTTAATGCCGTTAGATGGAAACGCATTTTCACCTGCTTTTTTTGCATTAATATTTTTGGTGAACTGCAGATAGTTTGATTGACAAGAGGATGGAAACATAGCTATAGATGTGTAACTTTTTTTTTCCATTTTAATGCATCAAAAATTAAACATATTGAATTCCTCCAGACATGCACCTGGTTGCTAAGTACTGTAACATGGCTATAACAACCTCGCTACCAAAAAAGTTGAGATACTCCCAAAGATGTAATTAGCAGAAATCAATCATTTGCTAATCATTTAAACCCTATATTTAATTGACAGAGGTGTTACGTCCCAAACTCCGCCCATTATATTTGCAGGGCCGGATTAAGTAGACACAACACAGAAAGTCCCTAAGGCCTTAAGGAAAAAACCAAAGCTCCAAAATACGATTTAATAAATCACAACAAAAATACACAAAACTCAACTGGTGTTGGACTGGCCAAGGCAGGGTGCCCTGAAGACTACACCCGAGATGTTAAGTCATTCTGTCTCCTAACCAAACAAAAATTAGGGTGAGTTTTCCGCAACCTCCTACTCTTGCCTAAACCTAACTAAAAATGTGCACAGAAACCAAAACAAAAGCTGTCCAAACACCAAAGAAATCTAAGAACGTCTCAAATAAACCACAGTCTCTTTTCGCCACCTCCACACTTCAGGTCCTTTTGTAGGTTCATCCTGGTGGAGCCAACGAGGCAATCAGCTGCTCGATAAGCTGAAGGGCCATATTCCAGGTGCAGGTGCTGGATCCCCAGCAAGTGCCGGAAGTTTCCTGGCAAGTAACAGCGGTAAAAAGACAACATATCAAATATTGCAACTGAGAAATGTCATTGTTTTTTTTTTTGAGAAATATTTGCTCATTTCAAATTTGATGCCAGTGATGTTTCAAAAAAAGTTGGGACAGAGTGCAGCAAAAGACTGGAGAACTTCTTTAATGCTACAAAAATTCAAACCCATTTCCAAAAGAATTTGGGATACTTAGTAAAATGTAACTTCCATCCATCCATTTTCTATACCCGCTTATTCCTCACTAGGGTCACGGGGCGAGCTGGAGCCTATCCCAGCTTACTACAGGCAAAGGCAGGGACCCACCCTGAACAGCTTGCCAATCTACTGCAGGGCAGACACATCATTCACAGACCATTCACTCTCACACTCATACCTATGGGCAATTTGGTGTCTCCAATATGCATCTTTGGACTGTGGGAGGAAACTGGAGTACCCAGAGAAAACCCACGTGAACACGGTAAGAACATGCAAACTCCACACAGAAAGGCCCCAGGCCGGATTCGAACCCACGTGCTTCTTGCTGTGAGGCAGCAATGCTAACCACTGCAATCAGCATGGTTCAGAAAAGCTGGATGGGGCCATGCTGTACTCTGCGTTGCATGACCTTTTCTTTTAACAGGGTTTGGGAACTGAGGACAGCAACTGCTGTTGTTATGAAAGCAAATTGTTAACCCATTCCTGCTTGATATAGGATTTTAGGCGCTCAACACTTCATGGCCTCCTTTATCATATTTTTCATTTAATTATCCACCAAATAGTGGGTGGCAGGTCTGGCCTGCAGGCTGGCCAGTTTATTACTCAGACTCTTTTACGTTTAAATCAAGTAGTTGTAATATGAGCAGAGTCAGGAGTTTGGCTTGCTGAAATAAGCAAGGCCTTTCCTGAAATAGATATCTGGATGGCATTATATGTTGCTCCTAAACCTGTATATATTCTTCAGCATCAAAGGTGTTTGCACAGATGTGCAGCTTAACCATGCCATACTGCACCCCATACTATTTATGGATGCTGGCTCCTGAACTGTGCACTGATTACAAGCTGGATGGTTCCTGTCCTCTTAAATCCTGAGAATGCCGCATCTGATGATTTGCAAAAACAATTTCACATTTTTTTGGGGGGGATGAAAAAAATGTCTCAAATAGCTTACAGTACTTTAAAATTAGGGCTGCAATGAATGATAGAATGATGATCTGCGTTTTAAATGGGGAACGATTTTAAAAGGATACGCCAATATATTTGAGAGATTTATGTATGTATATATATATATATATATATATATATATATATATATATATACACATACATAAATCTCTGAGTTTTTGCATGTCGTATCCAGTCGTGATTGTCCGCCTACATTTCGAGCAAGCGTTGAATTTCTTCATTTGAATGGAGACATCTTTTCGCCACTGCGTTTTAAGAACAAGAGAGGCGTAACACGTAACTGTGATCTTCCGTTTTTTGTTGGCTCTGTCCGTTTTATGGTGCTAGTAGACTGAAAATGCATCCAATGAAAGGGTGATCGGAATAATTCAGCACATTGATTGTTTTTTTGTTTTTTTTTACGATTTTAGGCTTGCAATGAATCAGCCACGAAAAAAAAAAATGAGAGTGTCACCCTGTACAATAAGAACGTGAATGGGTGATACAGGAACTGTAAATTTTATTTGATATCTTATGCTTTATTCTACCCCGATAAGATATGAGTCAGAGAAAAAACATTGTGTGTGTCCAAAGCACAGTTTAAATGAGCAAAATATCTGACTCTGTGTACACGCAGAAAGCAGAAAATCTCCAAATTCAATCCTGAGATATCATACTTTGTTTCTTACCCTTCTGGTCTGATAATATTTGATGGGTAAAGTCGGGTATTTTGACTCCAAATATGTGATGTTTTCCGTGCTCTCACACTGTTTCCCTGTTATATGTGTAGACCCATGCTATTGAATGTTTGGCAGTGGTACCGAGATTGTCAGAGGCAACGCGTTTCTTGCAAAAACCCTATTTGGGGGGCTCAGTCTCTGGATCCATGTTTGGTGAATCTGGTTTGGTTCGAATGCGACTGCCGCTTCCAAAGGTGCCCTGTGCCTTCATTGGAGGCCAGGATAACACTACCTGGCTGATTTAAACTTCCGAGGTAGCGACGCAATGCAGTTCGTTTTCTGAAGGGTCGTTTTGTGAATACGTGAAAAATGTACATAAGTACAGAAACAAAGTATTTGTACTTAGTTACATTCCACCACTGCACATAGGTGTAATTGATCCATCAAACCATTATGACCTGGATTTCTTTAATATCTTGATGTACACAATAAAAATATTATGATAATATTTTACACTCTGATACATTTGTTAATAATGTTTTGCATGTTTGTGTGCTGCTCTGTATGTAGTATTAACCCTCAGTGCATATGTATATGCCAGCAGACATGGAGCTGCTCTATTTATGTAGGCAGTTGCACTATTTTATCACTTATTGAATATTCCACAGCAAACCAAACTCAAACACGGTTTGGAATATGGACGAGTGAAGGTCTACCCATTTTCCAGTTGTATGAATTGAACTCCTCAGCCAAACCTGATGTGCAAACTGCCTGATATACTTGCTCATTGTATCTTTCCAGCAGTAAATAAAAATGATCTCTTGTGACAGAAAAAATTATTGAGATTTGTGCAACTAGTTTCAGCAATAATAGGCCAAAGGTATCAAAACTGAGTAGTGAAAAAAATCAGTTTTCTGGAGCACTACAATTGATTGTAGAATGATATAGTATCAATATGGTATTGATACTATATCATTCTACAATCAATTGTAGTCATCAGATATTAAAAACATGATTCCCAACCATTGAACTCCTGGTAAATTCATCAAACTCAGTGGTTCCTTACTACCTCGTACAATTCCGCAATGATATCTAATGTCTCTAATGCTTGCTCCAGCTTATCTGCTTAAAGCAGAGTTATGGTTCACGCCCACCTGAATTATTACCCGGTAATTATCAATTGATTGGCACGTTTTTATCTAATTCCAGAATAAACAGCATAAACTTTCCACAGTAATTGCAAGACTTTGATTGGACTCTCAGAAAAATATATAAACCCTTGTGTAAACAGCAGGTTAAGTTGTATTCTCTCTTCTGTGCGTAGCAGAATGACATGAGAACAAAATAAAAACCGACTTCCAAAACCAACCTAGAAGTGCCTAGGTTACATTTACATGATAGCAGTTTGATACCGGAATGGATGATGGGAGTTATTTTCCGAATGGAACAGTACTGGAGAGTTCCTCATACTGGAAAGCTCCGTTGCTCTGTTATCTTGAGGAGCACTTCAATCATGGAGAGTTTTGCATCTATTTGAGTGAGTAGAATGCAGAAAGAAGGTATCCTTATGGCCATGATGATCACAGAGCTCGTTTGCCACATTCGTTAGCATGATTATCTGCTAGCCTTTGTTAATTATACTGTATTTGGCAGAAATTTGCTCAGTGTAGTGATTTTTTTAGAATTCATACTGCATTCAATAAAATCGAATGCCTAGGTTTTGTGTAAAATGAGAAGAGCTCCAAGGCTGTGATAAAAAAATCCCTGCCATATTCAGTCCACTGATTCTTTTCAATCTAGAGTAGATATTGCCTTCTTTTTCCTGATAGTAGAATGTCATTTTTGTTAAAATGAGGTATATGTCAGATATTATTGTGTTTGTGAGTTATGCTTGCACCTTACAGGGTGTGAGAAGCGTTTATCCAAGCTTGCATTTTAGTAGAAGATTGGAATTGTAAATGGAAAGATTTTTGTCGGAACATGAACGATCTGACTGTAAAAAAAAAAATCCCTTCCTTTAATGAGTACATGTGCTTTCTGATGTATCTTTTTAGAAAAATGAACAAAACTCTGAACTTCATGGAGAAACGGCGTGTTTTTGCTTTGGAGAGGTTACTTGTGACTATTGATGTCCAGCCACGCCTATATTGATAAATTCATGCGAAATTCCACCAGAAAATCATTTGTTCATATTGACCTTCATGAGTCAAAGGTTAATTTGAGTGAAACTTAGGATTATTTTATGATTTGACTGTGGGTAATTTTGAGAGCTCTGACAGCTTGGGGAGCCACCTGGTGAGCTATCGTATTTGCATTATAAATGGGAGGTAATTTAAAGACTGTCCGATGACGTGCACTTATAGTTAGGGAGTTTATTACAGAAATAAATTGTTTTAACACTTTATTTGGCAGAAATTGGCTTTATTTGGCCATTTTTCAATTCTCAGTATTATTTCTTTTTATAATTTCATTGACAAATTTCCATGAAGATTTTTTTGTGCTTCTGGCCCTTACTCTGAACTAAAATACAACTAAAATTACAAATGCTGCAAGTGTCTTGTATCATTAAAGCCATTTGCCCCTTCTCTGTGAAGCTCAGATCTTGAATTATAAAGCCTAAAATCGAGTAACGCATTAATACCCATATTTGACTTCTACGCAAAGGGGTTGTTATGCGCCCTTAAAATAGCAGTTAAATACAGACCATTGAGTTTGGCACCGGTTTTTGTCTGTCAATTCCACAGGTACAATTTGCTTTGTGAACAAGTACATTTGCAAGTACATTGGCTATTTAAATATCATGGGTGCTGGAGGGGAAAATGACGACTGCATTGGTATTAAAATAGCAAAGACACTCGCGTCACACTTGGCGCTATTTGTGCATGATGTATGATGTAGCCCATATTCATTAAAGGCTGTACTACATCCAAACATTAAAAAAAATTTGTAAATGCAACATCGGGCTGAAGTTGTAAAAGTGTTATTGCATGTGTTCTGTAGTGAGAAAAGGAGAAAAGGTGACAGACTGATGGAGGCGGGCTGACTTCCTGTCCTTAGACAAACACATCACTCCTTGTTAAATCAATTTGCTGGTAAACATTTGATCTGCACATCATAAAGGAGCACAATTTCAGACAAATTAATGCCTTAGAATGGGGCGCCATAACTTAAAGCAGACGCTCTTGAAGAAAGCAGAAACTCATAATCCATAATACATTTTGTCATTGTCATATGTATTCCAGTACTATTTCTGCAATAATTGACATTTTTTGACATGTATCAAAATGAAAATGCAAAATGCGTTCGTTGGTTTGGGACAAGATAGAAGGCAGAGACTATAACAACTTACTAGTGATTAATTATCAATTAATTTGCATGCAAGCAGGATATGTAAAAGGTGCCATTGCAGCTCCCTTAGCCCTCTCCTCTGCATACGTTGACAACTGTGTTATTTCTCTCCATCAAACATGCTGAGCACCTGGCTCATGCTGGTTTATTTCTCTCATAAAAGCTAACTTGAATAATTTCATTTTTTTGCCTCCAGGTAAAGTGCAAACAACAGTTCTTTTTTCCCAGGGATCATTTTTACAGTCTGCCTTATTAATTTTGGCTTTTTCATTTGCTTTCTCCAGTCTTCAATGCTGATACTAGATGATGGGTAATTAGGCCTGGCCACATATGAATGACCATGAATCCTAAAATTAGGAATATGGTGGTGTGCGTGTGCGCGCATGCGCGTGTGTGGGTGTGATTGTGTGTGTGTGTGTGTGTGTGTGTGTTTCTTGGTTTGCCTGCACGTGAGATGACATCACCGCTCTGTTGAATCTGAGGATCCATAGTTTTGTAGATGGATGGTAGGGGGCTCCGAAGTCATTATTATTTTGAATATTGATGAGTAAAAAATGTTCCATTCAAGCTGAAATCTACAACCAAGGGGTTTATATAGGCAAATCACAGCTGTACATATCTGCATGTACAAGACATGTTCTCAAAAGTGGGATATTCTTAACTGGGGAGGGACGCACACATAGATATACTCGTATTGAGAAATTACCTGTGCTGGTTGCAAAAAAATAGTGTATATTTTTATATTAAATTATTATGGCTCCCTAAATTTAATATTAAGTATTAAAATATAAAATTTTGTGTTCTTAAATTGAATATTCTCCTCTAACATTTGAGTTCATGCTTCCAGTTTTCGAACGTCAGTTATTTATAAATTTTGCAAAAAAAAAAAGCATTATCCTGAAAGAACTCAAACAAAGCTAATTTAATTTTTAGACTCATTTAAAGTGCACTACTTGTTCAAAATTTGAGTAGCCTACCTTCTGTGATAACTCCAAAACTATATAATAGATGTGACGGGTAATGGCCCTTCCAGGTTTCATTTGCAACTTTCTTTACACAACATTTCCATTCTCTCACCCATTAATTTACATTATTCATTCTTTTCCCCAGATGCTGTGTGCAGTGAACTCAAAGCTCATCTTCCTTGACCAGTTTATTACCCATTTATACAGCCGAATGCAGTGGAACAAGGTTGTGTGCTTTGCACATGGGCTGAAAAAACAAAACTGCAAAAAGCTGGCTATCAAAGAGCTCTGTGCCGAACTCGGCTAAAGTTCCTTGTTTTTGGACCTGAGTCTGCCGAACGCCCAGTTCCCATCATCCCCGATGCCAGACTCTGATCCAGAGTCAGCCTCTACGACTCTTTCTGGAGCCCTCTAACGCAGTGTTCCTCTGAGAAATTGATGCCGCAGAGAGTGTTCCTGCCCCAGACAGAGCTAATTGAGTTCCTCTCTCCCAGTCTGCATCTCAGAGCCAGCTTAATGCATTATTAAAGACAGCCTTCCGTTGTTGTTATCTCAATAGTCATTTTTCAAGATTAATATATTTGTCCTCTTCGCAGAGTAATGTACGGTCCTGCGTATGAAATATTTAATCCTCCCCTGCAATTGACACCCTCTCCCTCCGGATTGGTAGTGTACTACAATAGGGGTTGACCAGAACAATAACTGGCACTCTGGTGTATCAGAGCTGCCTATTATCAAAGTGAGCCTAATGCAAAATTCAACAGCTTGGCCGTGAAGGCTGCTCCAAAGGGGGAAACCCGTTCTTCATGGTTTCATTGCTTATCATTTAACTGAAAGTGCTGCTAGCCATGTTTCCATTTCAATCCTCGTGTCTTACCCCACTGAAAATAAAATAGAAATTCGGTGGGCCACGAGGGCCATGGAAATGGCAAATCCTTTTCAAGTCATGGTGTAGCTGACCTCTCTTCTCGAGCAGTCTGAGGGAGAGGTCTATCGGAGATGAGATGGTAGCGTCAGTAGGGGGCACTGGAGGCACACTAAAAAGAGAATTTTTCTTTTTGAAAATGTGAAGGGATATACCACAACCTTTTTTAAAAAGTAAAACTCTGATTGCGTTGATGTAAGGATGACATGTTAAGGTGCTTGGTTATTAAATGTTTGATAGGATAAACAATGATGCATCCAAAATCAGGCAGATTTGTGAGCTGTACTCATTATTATTATTATTATTGTTATTATTATTATTATTAGTATTAGTAGTAGTAGTAGTAGTACTAGTAGCAGCAGTTGCAGTAGTAGTACCAGAAGTTTTAGTAGTTGTTGTAGTAGTAGCCGTAGAAGCAGTAGTAGTGCTATAATTATCATTATTGCTATAACTACAAAAACAATTACTTTTTGTAATATTCTTCTTGCTTGTACAGCCCAAACTGATACATTTTCTGAAAAACACACAGCAGTCAATATCCTGAACCTTTGATGATTTTTTTTTTTTTTGTGAGAGTCATGCGTAATCTTTCAACTGAAAATGAAAAGGAATTAAGAGTCCATTAAAATCAGAGCTATATTCCTTCTGGACCTACAACGAACCCACGTGGATTCACATGCTTACAGTATGCGCGCGCACACACACACACACACACACACACAGTTTCCATGACTGAGGACAGGTTCTCTGTGCGGGGGAGGACATCTGAATATCTTTGATCACAACAAATGCAGTAGACTTGTCATCCTCGGTTTAAGTAAAAACTACAATTTCAAACCATCCATTAATTACCAGTCTACTGTGTGTCTCCTTTTGCGAATACAGTCTGTGTCTGTCCACTTATTCTCGGGAGGGAGGGTAAAAAAAAAAAATGCTTTTTTGCGCCTTTAGGATTCAAATAAATTTCTCTGCTTGCCAGTCTCCTTGGAGGACAGTGCTGAATATATAGTATTTTTTGATGGTCTCAGACACCAGTGTTTTGCACATTCGAAGAAGCGCTGTCCCCTCCCCTCCTCCTGCCCTTCAAAATGGGAGCTGGTGACAGATCGCTGTGTGAGTGCACTGAACTGGCAAAGCATGCGAGAGGACTGCTATAGAGGACTACACTCTGTCCATTCATGGCTGCTTCATTTAATGGCAGCCTTAGGTCAGGACTGAAATTGCTATGAAAAAAAAAAGAAAATAAATAAATGAATTAAATAATATCATGTGTTGTCCTGGTTGCTGTAAATATATATCAGCTTGTGAAATCACATCTAAAATTCTTAGAGTGTGATCAAAGACAAAGATTTATCTCATTGATGATTAGCATTTAAATGACATGTTCAGGCATTTTTTTGTTTATTTTTTTATTGCAGTCATTGGGAATGCAACTTTTTTCACCATCGTGACGGCTTGTAATATGAGAACTGTGCGACTCCAACACATGTTCGGAGGAGAAAATGGGGATTGTGGGCCATTGAATTTACGGTGTCCAGTTGTATAGTCTTATCAGAACTGACTTAGCTAGTGCTAGCACGCGCACACACACACACACACACACACACACACATAAACACGCACACGTACACACACACACACACACACATACACACTCTTCATGATTATATTGCATTGATTATATTGGTTCTTTGCTCAAATTATAAATTTTATTCAGAATCCTGCACATTCCTCTAAACCCTTACAGAGCGCAACTTCAGCAGGCAAAGCAGTGAGCATACCTGCTCCTAACAACAACTGTGTGGTAGATGTGCAAATGAAAGAGAATGTTAATATTTCCTAATCATCTGTAAAATACGCATCAACATCAATTCATAAAATCAGTCAGCACAATTCAAAACATCAAGTAAGTAGTGAATGCTGCAGTTAAGCTCCCACATTCAGTAACAATGCCTTCTGGCAGTATTCGTCTCTGACCCAGCAGTGTGGTGATCTTGCAAATTAAACATATCTTGATTTAAATGACGCTGTACAAAGACTGGCTGATTTTCAATCAAGCCACAAACCCTACCAAGACAACAGACTATTCTGATCCAGATCTGCACTAGCTTCTGCTGAACTAGGCCAGAATTGGCACAAATCTGGCATCAAGTCAAATTCTGTCTGGGTATGTGAGTAGTTTACGGGTGAAATTATTTCATAGTTGGAAGAAGTTGGATAGCAGTCCATTTTTTCCACTACTTTGTAATGTATTTTTTTCTGTTTGTAATGAATTCCAACTGGCCAACCAAATCAATTTAATGATATTGGGCATTTTTTTGTGCTTCAGTTATCAACTGTTCATCAGAATTCAATCATGGTTTTTCTCCCTTCATGGTTCTTCATCAAAAATTGGTCATTTCAACAAAGTTTAACAATAAAAAAATTTGTGAAACAAATTTAAAAAAGCATGAAACTGCAGGATGGCTGATATCTGGCCTGGAAACAAAATGTGGTCGACGAATGGACAGCACGACAGACATGAGTATTAAAAAGAACATCTGTACAAGAAGATGAATCCATATATGAAATTTTGCGAGAAATATTGAATAGTTTTTGTGTTCTGGGATGGAATAGAACGAGATGTGAAATGCGGTGGAGGGACAGTAAGACAGACAGGAGGACTAACAAAGTATGAATGGCGAATCCACACAATAAGATGTATCTAAATAGTACATTTTGTTGAGAAATATAGAATGGTTTTGAAGTTCTAGCCCAGAGGAGGGACAGAGGGACAGATGGGCAGAGAGGATGAAGGACAACGCTCATTCCTATATCCCTGTCCATTTTGTGCTCGGGTAGAATTAGAAAGCACTCAGCGTGTGTGTTCGTCCGCCATCACACTTATCATGACGAAATGAACAAGTATGGCTTTGGCAGCCATATTTTAATGTGAATCCGTCCAAAAATTGATTCATCTGTTCCTCAGCCCATGGCCCACAGAAGACTTTGAGCGATACTGTCTGGACAGATAGACTGACAAACAAACAAACAAACTGACATGGGCGAATGCACAACCTGCACCCAACATCATTGGCCAAGGTAACAAAGAAAATATGATATGTCTTTTGTGCAAATACAATATTTAACTGCTATTCTCAGGTTTTCCATGATTTAAGGTTATTGAATTTAACCTACTTCATTACTGGTGAAGACTTTCAAGGTCCAGTGACGTCTTTTTGGTGTTGAAAGGCTCTGTTTTTCTGTCCTTCGATAGACCATTTTATGTCTTTAGACTCAAAGATCTTACCATCTCCATAGCTTTTCAGGAAAAGGCTTCTTATTTGGAACTAGTCACAGAAACGGTGTTGCTCAAACTCTGTTTTACCTGGAATTTTCACTCAAAAGCACTGTTATACTCCTATTGCCAGCTCAGATACCACAGCGTTCTAGTTTACTGCGTGTCTCCCACGCAGGAGAGGAGAACTTGTCCTTTAACACACCATTGAGTTGTAAAATGTTCTCAATTTCCTTCTGCAGAAAAAAAGGGAAGGATGTGGGAGCAAACTATTAACTTTGCTGCATGAATACAGTGTATGTATGTTAAATCATAAAAAGTTGTATTGGGGAAAAAAAAGAGAAAAACTTGAAATCGAGTGCAAAAGAAAGCACACATACCATAGAGTGACTGTGATCCCGCTCAAGTTTATTCATATTCAAGTTTTTTCAGAAGTGAAAATGGTTACACGAGTAATTTAATGATACAGGGCGGACTTATCCTCCTCAGAAATCAGAGGACACCGATTCTCTCTCTCCCAAGGATTTGCCAGCTGTACACAAACAACTTGCACCACACTTTGCTCTGTAAATCAGTATTCAGATATTTGCTGATGAACATTAATCTACGATGTACATTTTTGTACAATACATTAGGCGTCTTGAGCAATCGATACAAACACATGCTTTAGGTATGATATGATTTGAACTCAGTATTTGAAACAAATCATCATGTTTTGACGGTAAATATTATTTCCTGGGGATTGTAAAAATGGAATAAATGCTGACCATCAGCTGTCAATTGTCCTACACACCAAATTCTGCTTACCAGACTATTCACAAAGTACCGGTAGTTAACATAAAAATGTGTTTCAAAGCAACAACTGTAAGCAGAGACTGCAAAACTCCCCTGATGAAATTGGACAAACGTAAGCATTGAAGGACACGGCCAAAATCAATAGTCCCCTGGCCAACCCGTCAGGTGGCAAGGGACTTGAAATCAATTTAGTCAGGCCACAGGAAATAGCATGGGAGATATTCTCCAAAAACAGATCTGAAGTCATGGTCATGGGTTAAATGTTATATAAAATGTCCTGTAGAGGTCCTAGGTCAATTTTACTACTTGCTTTGACCTAAATTGAGTGGTTTTAGCTGTGCTGTATTAAATGATTGGATGCTTTTTAAGAAAGTTGAAAATTATGCAAAATGGTCAAGGTCATGGGGAAAAGGTTGAAGGTCACAGGTCAATGATACATTTAAAAGACACAAGAGAATAAGGCCAAACTACACAAGGAATTTCAAAAGGCCACTGTCAACACTAAGGCTGAATACTGTAAAATGCGGGCTGTGGTCAAAAAAGAGCTGAGGAATGTTAGAAGACTGTATGAAAAACAAATTGCAGAGGGGACAGAAACTAACCCTAAGTGCTTCTTTCAGTACTGTAGCAGAAGAAGAAAATTCAAAGAGCAGGTTAAGTGCATAAAGAATAAAAATGGATCGCTGCTATATGATGATTATATGATGACAAGGATATTGCGGATCCCTTAAACAGTTACTTTGTTGAGAATTTTACCTCAGAGTGGGTCTTTATTCATCCAGATGGCATGTTAAATGCTCAAGATTATTTAGCGGAAATTGAGATTAGGGATAACAAAGTATTAGACAGGTTGCATAAACTAAAGGTAGATAAGGCGGCGGGTCCTGATGGCTTATATCCTAGAGTGCTCAGGGAAGTTGGTGAGATCATCTTTAAGCCGCTATCCGCCATCTTCAGAAGGCCTTTAGAAACTGGAGAAATAACAAATGATTGGAAACAGTTTAATATAATACCAATAAGAAAGGGAACCGTACTGACCCAGGAAATTACAGGCCAGGCAGTTTAACTTGCATTGTGTGCAAAATATTGGAATCTATCATAAATGATGAGCTGGACTTATTTCTTGAATGTAACAGTATCTTGAGGGATAGCCAACATGGTTTCTGTAAGGGAAGGTCATGCCTGACAAACCTTCTGGAATTTTTTGAAGAGGCCACCAACAGCAGGGCTTATGACATCATATACTTGGATTTTCAGAAAGCATTTGACACAGTACCGCATAAGAGACTAATTTTTAAAATGAGCTCCATTGGAGTTACAGGAGGTATTCTGGAGTGGATTCAAAACTGGTTACAGGACAGAACACAAAGAGTGGTGGTCAGTGGTATCTCATCTGAGATAGGTATGGTGGAGAGTGGTGTCCCCCAGGGATCGGTGTTGGGACCCCTGCTGTTCCTCGTCTACATTAATTGGACGTCTACATTAATTAAAATCTGCCCAGAATTGGGCAGAAATGTGGCAAATGAAATTTAATGTGGTGAAATATAAAGTTGTACATGCAGGTAATAAAATATTAGATGGGATTACTTCATGGGAGGTTTAAAACTGGAATGTGCTCCATACGAGAAAGATCTGGGAGTCATTGTTGATCAAACCCTCACAAGCTCTAGCCATTGTGCCGTAGCAGTTAAAAAAGCCAATCGGATGCTGGGATACATTGCCAAAAGTATTGAGTACAAATCTAAGGAGGGGATGCTTCTTTTGTTCAACACATTCGTCTGACCACATCTGGAGTATTGTGTACAGTTCTGGGAACCATACTTTAAGATAGATATAGAGGCTCTAGAGAAAGTTCAGAGAAGAGCCACTAAGCTAATTCCAGGAGTAAAAGATGAAAGACATGAGAAGAGGCTGAAGATCCTTATCATCTTTAGTCTTAGGAAAAGGAGACGAAGGGGTGATCTGATTGAGATCTTTAAATTTGTTAAAGGGATTGACAAAGTGAATTATGTAGGATTCCTTTGACCAAGTGTTGTTAGTAGAACTCGGGGTCACAAATGGTAGTTGACCAAAGGTAAATTTAGCACTGATATTCAGAAATAATTCTTCTCCCAAAGAGGAATTTCTTTGTGGAATAGCTTGCCTGACCATATTGTTGAGGCAGAGACCTTGGGGCTTTTCAAGAGCAGGCTTGACGTTAAGCTAGATACCACTGATTCGTTGAGTCTCTGAAGGGATATATTCACAATAGTATAAAGAAACTGGCAAGCGTAGTTGGGCTGAACGGCCAGTTCTCGCCATTCATGTTATGTGTTCAGTGAGAGAGACTTGCTCCAGGAACAAAAAAAATTGCGATGGAGGAAATTACTGAAAGGTCAAAGGTGAGAAGTGAGAAAAAAGGTAAAAAACATGAAGTTTTTGTAAAGGTCATGAAATCTATCTGCATATAGCTGCTGGATATTGTTTCAGAATGATGGATCTGACCGGACACATGCACCTACAGATGGACAGACACTGCCTAATTCAATGGTCCCTCAACCTGCCTTTCAAGTGGAGGAGGCCTAAAAAGTCAAATCAAACAATGATATGATTAATTTGGCCCAATACAAATTTAATTATCCTTGCCATACACATAAATTATTAATTAATTTGCCAATATCTCCCTTGAGTATAACCACGCGTATGTGGTTGTTTTTCATATTTGGGTGGCAGCATTAATTTTGGGTGACATACAAATTTACTAAAGATGTTATCATCAGTGTAGATTTGTTGTAATTCCACGCATCCTTCCCCTGCGCACAGAACATTGCCATTCATGCATTATTTAGATGCCCTTTGCAAATGCTTCTGTTTGTATCTAAGGCAGCAACTTACTGAAGACCAAATTAATCTCTTTTTTAATTTCAATTAATTAATCAAATTTGTTGCTCAACTCGTGAGACTCCCTGAGTTCTAATAATAAATTTGTAAATCCAGTTGCCACCCGGATTTCAGCCACAGCATTGATCTGAAGGCTGTTAATAGATTGCTTAAGTCTTTCTCTTTATTATGAGCACGAGTAGTATGAATTCACAGCACCCCCCCCCCACATATGGAACGTTGGCATTCATGTATAATTTAGATGCCCTTACTCGATGAAGTGTCCTTGTTTATGTATAGGGCACTTACTCAATTAAGGACAATCAAATAAATCATTGATGCACATGTTGTGCTCTCTTGTATTTTATGAGAAGGAGAGAGAGAGAGAGAGAGAGAGAGAGAGTGAGGGGGAGGGGGGGGGGTGTGAAGTTGAGAGCTATGGCGGCCACTGAGCTGAAAACAGAGGAGGCACAAAAAAATCCCTTAACCTTTTTCACTCATTGTCCCTTATTCTTGTTTTCCAATGATCGTAACAATTCATGGGTAAATAAAAACAAAGCTCCTTTCGCAATGCAATTTAAGGTTGACTCAAAAATACATGCAGTTGAGAAAGCCAGTTATTTCATTCATGTAGTATGCATTATAATTAAAGATAACTTGGTTATTTTACACATTAGCTTGCGGCATATACCGTATTCCACAAAGCAGGCTACCTATAAGTTGTCCTAGATTGTTCAAATTCCAGCAATTATTTGCTAATTTACATGCATCCACAATTTTGAACAACTGCACTTGCACTCAATTACACAAGAAAATATCGAGTAATATTTCTCATTTTACTATAATGAGAGGAACTGACGATACCTGATGGTGTTGAGTATTTTCCGAGTAAATGCATTGTTAACCTCTTAAGCTCTCATTTTCACTTAAATTTTCCCTTGAGTAGATTCAAAGTCAGAAAAAGCTTTTTTTTTTTTTTTTTTTCCAAATTTTAGGAAAATGTGACATGCGTATTCTGTATCTGCTGGAAATGGCACTTCATTAAAGCCACTTCACACTTGAAATGTTCAAACCCAGGGCACCATGTTTTTATGACCACAGCATTACATCATTTTATATGCATTTTCCTGTGATTCAGTGGGATCGTTGGAAACCTTGGGATCTCCAGTAAAATATGAAATAGGACTGAATTTCAACAGGTCGGAAAACAGCGCTTCATGAACCCATGCATGATTTTATAGGTTTTATGGGGTTGATCAAGAAAAATGATTGAAAACGGGTCATGACTAAACCTCATTTTCAAGGGATTTATTTGTGCCTTTTTTTGTTTTCAGCTCTGCAGCTGCCTCTAGTGGAGAGATGTTTATGTTGTGTCTTATTATTTTTCATTTCCACTGGTCTATTTAAGGCATCTGGGAGAAGAAAAGTTAATGAAAACCATATCTTTCAGCATGAATTTGAAATGCCTCACTTACCTCAAAATACCTCGAACAAAAAATCAGAAAATTGCAAATTGTACATGGTTTAATTTTAAGTAAGAAGAAAATCAGTGTGTCTTCCTGATATTTTCATGAATTTCTTCACATTGCCAAGTAATTGGGAAACTTACCAGGATAGTAATTGTGTAATCATGTTAAAGTATATCAGGATATGGCACTATTGCAAACTGCTCATGCTCATTTAGAAGCCTGAAGAATCCCAAATGGAGACCAGTCCTTCTGCAAGGTCAATGACAATAAATTTCACTTTTATAAAAATGAACTCGCCTGGGCTCTTTCATTCATTACCTGCATCTAAGCAATCATTCAGTACTTGCATCTTCAAGACAGAAACACAATTATTAATGAATATATTTTTACAATGCTTGATTGTCAGTTCTGCTCGACACATAATTCACCTGTGTCTAGTGCACTCAAGTGGCCATAACGCAAAGCCACCACAACAATTGTTTCAACTTGATAAAAGTCCTATTTTGGCCAAAATGACTGTAGGTTAGCTAGAAAGATTGCAGGGATCACCACTGAATATGCATGATGAAGGCACCCATGCCAATGATGAAAATGGCCCTCATTATGAGTTCTTCTTCTAATCACGAGCAGATGATACAATCTAGGAGCAGCACAGTCTCCAATCCATCTCACTGTGCTCTTAAGTAACAATAGTTACAGTTTGTAAGTAGGTCATAGAAGATAGACGGCCAGCATGTGGAAGACCAATTCCTCCATGGCAGAAGGTGGTCAAGCAGTGGATAAAGATGCTCTGCAATGTGGAATGGAAGATTCTTGGGAACAAATGCAGAATGCGGCAGTCAATGAAAAACATTTGCATGAAGTGTTTGTACCATTGAATCTCTACAATTGAGCCCCTCGACAATAATCCTGGCAAACTCCAGAACAGGCATTCCCCAAATGTGTCCCAGATATGGCATGCATTTTTGGTACATTTGCAGCTAGGCATCCAGACATGTACATATTCCTTCAACAGTTGGAGCGATAAAAAGCAAGCACTTAAGTACACTCATTCACTCTAATATGAAACACAAATGCAGAGAGCTACAACAGATCTTGAATTTAAATGGCAAGCTATGCCAGTTATTGCATTCTAAACTGATAATTCAAACAATATCAATGATGTGAAGAGCTTTTCATTGCACAGTACAGTCAACAATGCAGAAAGACCCCAACTCAGAATATCCGGCATGATTGTGCTTAGCTTTAAGCAATGTAAAAAGAAATCTAGAGCATCCTGTATAATGAAGATATAATGATCATAATAACAAACTGTGATAATGCAACAAAAAAAAAGAAAAGATATTTCCCAAATTATTAAGTTCAGTAAGTACCCACAGTTAAAATATGTCATCAGTGGTGTTGTATCATTTTTTCATTTGTTTACTCTTTGAAATGCTGATGGAATGTGCAGTTTCCAGAGTTCATTGTTTTCCCTGCAATCCAGCTGTCTGTGTTAGTTTTGGTTCTGTTTTGTTGATTCTTTTCATTCATTTATTGCCTTAGTGTTTCCCCTCCTCTCATATTCCCTTCTCTTGCATTGTGCACCCGTTTTCATTCTTTTAATTGTTGTCTTATATTTTTTAGTTCCTAGACTCTGTCTTTCCCTTGCTATATTGTTGCACTGCGTTTTGTGCATTGCTTTGTCAAGTATTGTGTGTCGGTCATACTCAGAAATTATGCTGCAAAAATTAAAAAGATAATTTTCTCTTAAGAATTGCCTTCTCTGGTCCTGCAGTTTTGGCCATTCGCACCTTTCTGTCTGAGTTTTTGTGCAGTGCAAACAAGCGCACCATTCTTGGTCCTTCTGGTTCACCGCCCCAATGCTGACAACAGTCCAGTCCTTTCCATTCATCCAAGCTCTAGTCTTCAACCTTCAGTGACACCAGTCCGACGTTACCTTGTTGAAGCCTGTTTTGTGTGCTGTTCTGTTATGTTATTAAGGACCAATTGCAGCATAATTTGTGATTGATGTTTGCCTCTATTACGGAATTCGTAACAGAACAATCCAACCTACAGGCAAAACCAGCAGATCACTTTTTTATCCAAGGCTATCTGTCCTTGAGATTCCTGCCTGTTATGATGCTTATCCTCCCTTGGGACCCACGCTTCAATCTATAACTCCGGGACCTTAAGTACATCATGCCGAACAGTGTTGATCCTGAGGGCCATCCAGTCCAGGTCCTACAAACTCCCTCAACATAACCACCTGGTGTCTTCAATGCCCTAATGCTTAATGAGTGATTATAAGACTTGCTGATGATGCAAAGAGGCAAACAGTTCACAGCACCAACTTTATGGATTCTGTTGCATAACTTACATTTTGTATGTTCAATAAGCAATTGCATTCATATGTTTGACCATCTAAGGATACTTCTGATGTCGTCAGTTCAGGATTGTAAAGGGTTAATGGACTTTTCAAATCAGTCTTGTGTGATTTCATTTGCATTTTCCATGATGTGCGAACAGAATTAGTGGTTCCCTAGACTCGCATCCTTCAGAAAAAATAACTCGTAAATGAACAAATAAAACTGCAAGTTGTGATAATGTTCAGTAATGGAGTATATATACATGAGGAGAGGCTGAAAATAAAATATATATTTGTTGTCATTCTAAAAGAAAACAAACACACAATTTTGTTTTAAATGCACAATACCAAACTTGAAATATTATTTTTCAGAGTAGCTATTGACATGAAAATTTACATTTAAATTGGAACTGGAGAGAACAGTCTTGAAGAAATAAGTTGTTGCTGACCCTGTTATCTGGTCTTGGCGTATTGTGTTTCATGGGGCCTTTCCATATTTCTTTGTACCTTACTGTCTCCTGCCACTGTGGACATAATTCAGAATATGTTCTTACTCTGTATGGTATATAGGTCTATCCTTCTTGCTAAAGAAGTGCATTGTTTGCATTTGTGCGGTCACAAATTTTTATCTATCATCAGAAGCGATTTCATTTTCTGGGATTTGAATACTATTTTCTTTGAGGCATTTAGCTACAATCCCACCAAAAATCTTATTTCACTCTACTTTCATTTGATAGAAAAAGTCCAAAGCCACTGCAGTCGTGGGCTTGTTTCTCTTGGAAAAGTTGGCAGGTAATGCCATCCCTGAGCCTGATTATAGGCTGCAATACACAACATAGCGCAATGACAGCTGTATAATTCCTGTCTTCATCTGAATGTAATTCCTTTTTATCCTGAAGTGTTGAGGAACATGTGGCCGTATTTTTCTCTGTATTGTAAGTGCATTCCCCCCCCCCAATGCGAGTGATGTAGTACATTTTGTGATAAGGAAAGTATCTAAATTATATTTTTACTGACTGTCTTTCATTTCTACAGGCCTAAGGTTGAATTAAAAAGTTGGGACAGTGCATTATATTAAAAATTAAAATGGAGCATGATCTTTGACTTATATTACTTTGAAATTTTAACTGAATTTTATTGATTTTTCAAAATAAATGCCTTTCAAATATGATTCTTGCAATATATTTTGAAAAATGTTGGGACAGTTAATTATTTACTACTTTTCATAACCCTAAGGTAACCCTTTCGTGCTTGCAAACCAAAATTTCTGTATTATGCTAATTTGTGATACGAGATCAGGTAGACAACAGGAGCGAGGTGAAGGGGAATGAGGAATTTATTAAAACAAAAGAAAGCAGGCACGAGGACCAACAAAAAAACTTAGCCCAAAGGGTTGCAAAAGACAAACTAAGGAGTGCTTCACAGAGCAAGGAACTAAGGATCAGAAAATGACAAAAAACAAAAGGCACTGGAAACTCCAGGCAGGATAACCATAAACAGAAAAGAACAATGATTCTTGGAATGCAAAGGCTATATACAAAATGACTATGAAGATGAGGCTTGGGAACATGAACTTGCAAACAAGAACTTGAGACACTGTCTGCCAGCCAACTTCCACCGCATCCAGATAAAGGGTGAGAAATCAAGACATGAAGGGCAACACCTGGAGGAGGAGAAACAAGAGGCATGGCAAGATCATGACATGGACAGAGATTGGATGACAAGACTTGCTCATTAAGAGAATGAGCGTGCTCAGCTTAAGTACCAATTAAGTATGCAGTTTGGAAGCAAGCATGAATGTTAAGAACAGAAAAGCACAGCAAGACTTGAAATAGTAAAGCAGGAATCATGACAATAAACTCCCTGTCTAAACTAGTAATATTAGTAATGTGCCTATCTAATGAATTACACCACCCAGTGAGTGTTAGTAAATGTTAGTAACTTAAACACAGTTAATTGTCAATTAAGCTTAGACAGCCCCGAATCAGCACAGCACAGAAGGAAGGGGGAAACACCAAAGCCAACCAGAGCTCTGAAATGTGCAACAACGAAGGCACGGGGCGGAACGCAGACAAGCGGTGGAGTGGCTTGGCAGACCTGGCGAAAACAAAAACATGGAAAAGTAAAAACGTGGACAATAAACATGAATTATGAAATACTTGATCCTGATATAAGAAACTGTTAAAACTGTGACTATGAACATGAACTATGAACTATGAAATCTTGAACATGAAACTGTTAAAACCATAAATGCTGTCCTGGCCAAAGGCCAGGACCCCAGAACACAACAGTTTGCCTGATTTGGATTTTTCCGTGTTTTTTTTTTTTTTTTTGCCTTGGGATCCTCAATCTTATCCAGAAAGGCCTGGTACGGGTGCGGACTTTCAGTCCTATCAAGCAGCTACACACCAGATTCTCCAAACCAAGGTCTTCAGCTAAGATTGAAATTCAAACTGATCACGTATCACTGAATACTTGCTCTCGATAAGTAAAATCTGCTACAATATGATGTAAATAGATATATCCAACTTGTGCTGATAAGCAACTTTTAATTTTGCTATTTTATATCATGAAACGCTAAGGTTAACTCATAATTTAATAAAAACCTTGAGCCTATCTGATCTCTGGTCTTAATTAACTTGGGCAGAGCAGTCATGTTTGGTTATATAAAAGCTGGGTGTCAATGGGTTAAAACGCTTAGTGACTAAAGACACCAAGTGATTCAGGGTTTCACGTGTAATTTTGTCCTAATCTCCCTGCAAACAAGTCTTCATGTGTACAACAGTACTGGGTCTTTGTTGTTGTATTTTGCATTTTCTCTATTTGGGAGAGGTTTGGACTGCTGGCAGACCAAGCCACCACCTGCACCCCTTTCTTACCCAGCATGCCTTTGTAATTTGTGCGGAATAAGGTTTTGCTTTTTCTAGTTGTAATATGCGTGGGCTATCCTGGAAAAAAAAATGTTACCTTGAAGACCACATGTGTAATTCCAAAATCTCCAAAGTTTACTTTTCAGAGCAAATATTTCCTTCACAGAAGTGCTGGTTACCCTAACCAAGGGTGTGGACACAAGACCATGACAGAATATCGCTTTTGGACTTGTTGCTGTTAACAGTCTGGATGCCCTCTCTTCTTTGGAGCAGAGCACACTGGGCCCATGTTTTCCAAAAAAAAGAAAACCTGAAATATTGATTATTACATCATAATAGTTCTCCACTGTATTGTAGTCCATCGCAATCATCTCTGAGCCCAGAGAAGTTGAAGGTGCTTCTGGAAATCATTTACAAATAGCATTCTTTTCATACAGTAGTTTTAACTGGCATTTTAGTGCTTGACAATGGTTTGCCTAAGAAATCCTGAACCCACAGCATTTATATCACTTATAGATAAAAGATCGTTCTTGATGCAGTGTCATCTGAGTGGTCGAGGATTATAGATCATATGCTTGCACCCTTCTCCTATACGCACAAAAATTCGTCCAGATTTCTCAAATCTTTTATTGATGTCATACACCTTTGAAGGTGAAATTTCAAAAACCCTCACTATCATTCCCTGAGGAACATTGTTTTTAAAACTTTCCATGATTACCTCATGCGTTTGTGGGCAAATTGGCAATCCTCAGCCCATTTTGGTCCTGAAATACTAGGCTTTTCCTGAGGGCTGCTCTTGTACAAATTATGTTTGCAATCAACGTCATTCAAATTTTTTTCCCCCTCTTTACCAGTCTTAAATTTCCCCCTGTCCCAACTTTTTTTTGCAACATGTATGGATGAGCAAATAAGTGTTTGCCACTAAAAAAATTATGTATTGGCATTTGCAAACCATATGCATTTATGCCTTTTCTCTCAGGATGTTCAGAAGAAAGCATTGGTTGGCCGATGACAGGCCCGCTCACCTTTGGTTTCGCCAAAGCCATATTTTGGAGTTCGAATTACATAATTGAAGAAAATGTTCTATCAAAAGAAGTTCAAAGTAGCAAAGCTTTTTTTTGTCAGTGAAGTTTGCCTGGATGGTACAATCCCAATTCTGAAATAGTTGGGACAATGTGTAAATTGTGAATAAAATCAAAACGCAATGACTTTTCTAATCACACCATTCAGTATTTTATTCACAATAGAACAGAGATAACATAGCACATGTTGAAACTGAGAAATTCACAAATTAAGCTCATTTCAAATTTGATGGCTGCAACATGTCTCAAAAAAGTTGGCACAGGGGCCTGTTTACCATGGTGTAGCATCCCCTCTTCTTTTTAACACAGAGTGGAGGCGTCTAGGCATTGAGGAGACATGTTTCTTGAAACTAGTCATTGGAATTTGATCCCACTCTTGTTTAATACAGGCTTCTTGCTGCCGAAGAGTTTTGGGTCCGCTTTGACGGACTTTTCTTTTAATTATGCAACAGATGTTTTCAATCGGTGAAAGATCAGGACTGCAGGCAGGCCATTTCAGCACACGAACTCTTCTACTACGAAGCCATGCTGTTGTAATAGCTGCAGTATGTAGTTTTGCATTGTCCTGCAGAAATAGACAAGGCCTTCCCTGAAATAAATGTCATCTGGAGAAGAGCATATGTTTTTCTAAAACCTTTATATACCTTTCAGCATTCATGGTGCTTTTTTAAAACATGCATGTGTCCCACTAATGCATCCCCATGCCATCAGAACTGAATACTGATAACAGGAGGGGTGGTCTTTCTCCTCTTTAGCCCGGGGGACACAACACCCATGATTTCCAACAAGAATGTCAAATTTGGACTCGTCTGACCACAGCACGCTTTGCCACAGTCCATTTTAAATGAGCCTGGGCCCACAAAACACGGCGGTGCTTTGGGACTATGGTCAACAATGGCTTCCTTTAGCATGATAGAGTTTTAGGTGGCATCTGTGGATGGCACGGCGTACTGTTTTTACAGACAGTGGTTTCTTGAAGCATTTCTGGGCCCATTTAGTAATGTCTATGACAGAATCTTGCTGGTGAGTGATGCAGTGGCGTCTGAGGGCCCGAAGATTGTGGGCATCCAGTAAAGGTCTTCGGTCTTGTCCCTTACGCACAGAGATTTTTCCTCTTTCTTTGAATCCTTTTATGATGTTGTGCACTGTAATGATGAGACCTTCAAATCCTTTGTAATTTGACGTTGAGGAACATTGTTTTTAAAGTATTCCACAATTTTTTGTGCAAGCCTTCACAGGTTGGAGAGCCTCTGGCCATCTTTACTTCTGAGAGACTCAGTCTCTCTAAGACATCCCTTTTATAGCCTATCATGTTACATTCCCGATGCCAGTTAACTTAATTACTTGCTAAATGTTCTTTCAGCTGATTCTCTTGCATATTAATTGCTTTTTCAGCCCTTTTTTGCCTGTGTCCCTACTTTTTTGACACCTGTTGCAGCCATAAAATTCGAAACCAGCCCATTTTGTGGATAAAAGTGTAAAATGTCTCAGTTTCAACATTTGAATTGTTATCTATGTTCTATTATAAATAACATATTGGCTCATTTGATCTGAAAGTCATTGCATTTTGAATTTATCCACAATTTACACTTTGTCCCAACTATTTCGAAATCAGGTTTGTAAAAAAAATAACTGGTATTCGTTTGTATTAGTGTTGTGTCGTTCGCGAACGATTCGTTCAAACAAAAAAATTTTTTGAGTGAACGTACCGAATGGAATCACTTCACGAACTCATTCGCTCCTTTCTCAATTCAGTTGAGTTCCGCCTAGAGCGTGCCGGCCGGTAATGGAACTGCCGCGTTCTGTCACTGTGACTCACTCGTGAATCTTCGGCGAACGACACAGTCAGCATGATTCACGTTCGTGCTGCCACTCACTCATGATTCGCGAACCTACTGCACACACAGAACTGTCGCTGAGGAGGTGATTCACGTTCGCGCTGCCACTCTCGCTCATGACTCACGAACATGCTGCACACAGAGAACTGTCGCTGATTCACGTACTGTGCTGAAAGTGGCGCTGTGTCACTCACTCGCGTACAGCACACAGAGTGAACTGCTACTCAACAGTTATGTACGAGGTTAGTTACACACAAATATACAAACGATAACTCGTTATTAATTTGCTTGATTAGCAATCTGAGAACTGATTAACTAATTTACAAGACTAGATGGTAGAATGGCGTGCCAGTTTCATCCACAACATTATTACTCAGTGCATCGAACTTAAAATGCCCATGAGACAGCAATTTTGTTCATATTTGCGGACAGGAAGCTAAGCGATTAACAAATATTAAAACATTTCTTATGCGACGTTCAATGTGTGGTCAATATGTTTACGATAATGTTTTCGCCCTTAAATATGTACTTATTAATACCATTAAAAAAAGAGTTTATTTCCAGTCTTCTTTCAGAAATAGATACACAAAAGGTCAAAGCGATACACGGAATTACAGAGGGAGTTGAGTTCTTTTCTAATGCAGTCTAGAATCAATGCGTAAACGGAAATGAACATTTTTGTCGCTATAACCTCTTAATCATTACCGGCTACATATACCCTAGGCTAGGCTAGATAATTGTTTGGTTAAAAAAAAGGTGATATTAATTGATTGTCAATCAGGCATAGTGCATGGAAACAGGATAACCGAATCTAGTGATAAAAAGGGGATGTCACTGCCTGTCCTGACCGCAGGTCTCTGCACTCAAAGCTCCCGCGAATGACAGTGTACTATGGTCCGTGAACGAACACACCATCCCTCAGCCAGTGAACGTGTTAAGAGAGTGAATGTGAACCTTGCGCAAGGGCTTAATCATGACCCGAATGACGGGTCGTTTGATTGGTTATTAGTTCAGGGAGTTGGAGAACAATGTCAGGGCTCCTGGTAAGCACTGAACGATTCGGTGAACGAATCTTTTGAACGAATCATTTAAATGAACTGATTCTAGGGATTCAGTACAGTGAAAAGAACTGCCGTTCCCATCACTAGTTTGTATTACTTTGCATCCCCTTCCAAGTACGAATAGTAATAGTTTCCCGTGGCCCATGCAAAAGTGAGCAGTCATGACAAGACTGTGCATGCCTAACTGGAGACACAGCCCCTTTAACAAGTCTCTACTTCACAGCAAATGCATTATAGAACCACACCCCCCAAAGCGTGTTGTTATTGTGAGTTTTCCCGGGTCTTAACTGTGATAATGCATGTGATGCTCTAATGAAGCCGGTCTCCCCCTGAAGAATAAAGAATCTTGTACTCGATAATAGAAAAAGAGTAGTTCTATCCTATTCAGGTATGCGGCTGAATATAAAGTAATGTATCTTTGTCACACAATACAATGATGAGGAGGTGAAAACAGGGCAGAGATGTTTGGGTTTGGGAAAAATCTTCTGAGCTGTTGCTGTACTATAGCTGAAGCTGGGTGTGAAGTTTCTGTGTTGAAGTCTCTTGTGTTCTTTGAAGGAGTGCCGTCAGACCGAATCTTCGCAGGCTTGCTGGTAGACAACTTTGTAATTCCACCAGGGAGAAATCATAAGCACTGAAGACTGTACAAACTGTCCCAGAAAAAGGGAACAAACTGCTGTAGTCCATAAGGAGTGGGAATAATATTTAGATACAGAATACCTCAAGAGCCTTTCATTATGTTTGTTGGAATACAGAGAGAAACTTACCCATTACGGATAAGAAGCACCCTATGAAGACACCAGCCATAATGGACTGAGTCATAAGGGCATGATAAAGATTTTTAATCATACCCTTTTTCCACTACCGATGAGCACATAAATAATGCAACCTTTGCCCATAGTTTGACATGATCAAAGTCTGCCCTCCAAGAATATGGCAAATCTCAGGAAACTACTGCATAGCTGAATACTTAAAAATGTTTGCCAATTGAAAAATATAAATTTGTGGAAATACATAAGTGAACATAAACATAAATACATTTTATTGCAATTATATACCATTAGTATAGATGTAGGACATTTGCACTGATTAAGTACTGCTAAAATTTACAGAAGAGAAATGTTGCAACTTGGCTCTGAGCCATAACAAATTGAAATAACACCGGGGCATATCGCAACTCCAAAAAATATGGAAAATGAGGCAGAGCATTTATGCAAGTGAGAGGGACGTGAATTCAACATTTCCTGCTTGTCAAAATTATTTACTTTTTATACTTTGATACTTTTGTAATTTGTCAATAATATTTTGTCGAGCTAACTGCATACGACAACTGCTATTAGTATTTGGCAAGTATGTCTGTCAGACACAGAGACTAAGAACCACAAGCACACCCAGGAATTACAAACATTGGGCTCTTTAATAGACAGTACATGTTTGGCACAAGATAAGGGCAATAAAGGCAAGAGAGTCTGTCGTCGTGGGGGATAAGTGAAGGTCAGTGCTCAGAAGCCAGGAGTATGTTGGGCTGGTAGAGTGAAGTCAAATAACTTTTCAAGTGGCGTCTTACTTTTTGTTAATTTTTTTCCTGACACATTCATTAATTTAACGAACATTCCAGACAGCCATGATATTCTACAAATATACAATAATATGTGTTTGTCTGCTGCGAACGAAGAAGTTCCTTTCAAAATCACAACAGCTTCTGAACAACAAAATTCGGCTTGTATAAATGACAAAATTCAGTCTGATGAGGGGATACAGAAAGACGGAAGGACGTGGAAGGTCATCAAATTAAATGCTCATTACATGCAAATGCATGTTAAATACATATAACCAAGAGATAAAAAATGCTTTTCGATATTGTGTAACATATGCTACCATCTTTCAGTCCCTTCAATATCATACCCACTGAGCTCCTTTATGATGACAGTGGGCTCTGACCTGCTCTCTGTGGTAAATACTTCCCTGTCTACTGACTGAGTTCATCACTATTTTATGATTACTTACTTTTCAACCACTCCTAAGAAAACCAAACCTTTACCCAGCCCATCACCGTGCAGGATGTTTGGCATTTGCCAGAGAACACCAAGATTGGCAAATTCGCTACTGGCGCCCTGAGCTCTTCACAGATGAAAGCAGGATCACACTGAGCACATGTAACAGATGTGACAGAGTCTGGAGACGCCGTGGAGAACGTTCTGCTGCCTGCAACATCCTCCAGCATGACCGGTTTGGCAGTGGGTCAGTAATGGTGTGGGATGGCATTTCTTTGGGGGGGGGGGGGCCGCACAGCCCTCCATGTGCTCGCCAGAGGTAGCCTGACTGCCATTAGGTACTGAGATGAGATCCTCAGAACCCTTGTGAGACCATATGCTGGTGTGGTTGGCCCTGGGTTCCTCCTAATGCAAGACAATGCTAGACTTCATGTGGCTGGAGTGTGTCAGCAGTTCCTGCAAGACGAAGGCATTGATGCTATGGACTGGCCCGCCCATTCCCCAGACCTGAATAAAATTGAGTACATCTGGTACATCTCGCTGCCCCACAAGCCAGTATGATGATGACTAACGGTCAAAGCTTGACTCAAGAAGCCGATAGTCTGACCGGAGGTCGTAAACGGAAGAGCCTAAAAGTTATGAAGAGACCACTGAGAGTTGGATTGTGGAACACCAGAACTTTACATAAGAAAGGCAACAAAGAACTTCTAGTAAAGGAGATGGAACGTTATAACCTAGATGTATGTGGGATCTGTGAAACCCACTTAACCGGATCCGATATAGAGATGATTGAAGATTGGACACTCATTAATTCAGGCTTGGCTGACATCCATGCACATGGAATAGGCCTGATGCTTTCTAGTAGAACAAGAGCAAGTTTAATGTTATACGAAACTATTAATGAGAGAATCTTGAGAGCGAGACTATATGCGAAGCAAGTGAAAGTTACTATAATTGTGGCCTATGCCCCCACCGAAGAGGCAGAAGATGATGTGAAAGACCAATTTTATGAAACCTTGCAGTCAATCACTGATGATGTACCACAACATGACATCAGACTCGTTATTGGCGACTTCAATGCAAAAGTTGGTAGTGACAACAGTAACTGGACAAGAGTTATGGGACCCCATGGTATCGACGTGATGAACAACAACGGACTGAGGCTGGTTGAGTACTGTGCTGAAAACGACATGGTCATTGATGGCACCTTATTTCAACACCATACTATCCACAAAACAACTTGGACATCTCCCGACGGTAACACTCATAATCAGATCGATCACGTGTTGATGAACGGAAGGTGGAGGAAGTCGTTGTTGGACGTTCAAACATATAGGGGAGCAGATATTGGGAGTGATCATGACCTAGTTATAGCCAAAGTACAGCTCAAATTGGCGGCCCAGAAGAAAAAGTCAAGAAAGCCCAAACTAAAATGTGAAGATTTACGGCTTCCACCCCTCTCTGGAGAATACCAATTAAAAATAGCTGAGAAGTTTGAAGAGTTGTCTGACATAGCATCTGAACCGGACATAGATCATGAATGGGATAGATTTAAAGAAACGGTCTACAAGGCAGCTGAGGAGATAGTAGGATCCCAGATACGAGAACATAAGAACTGGATAAGTAAAGAGACATGCGATCTGATTGAAGAACGCAGAATCGCAAATAGGATCAGAGATCAGGACAATACAGAGGATAACAAGATCAAGTACCCGGAACTAGACAAGAGAGTTAAGAACAGTGCAGAGAAAGATTGGAAGACCTGGATAGATGAACAGGCGAAGAAGCATCAACCTAAAACATTCAGAGAGACGTATTCCAAAAGGTGAAGATGCTGACAGGTAAAAGGTCAAGAAGTACACCGGTAGTTAAGGATAAAGATGGCAACATAATAGGTAACGAGAAAAAGAAGCTAGAGAGATGGGCTGAACATTTTAGCGAACTCCTCAACGCTGAACCACCTGTTAAATTGCCGGAGGAGATCCCCATTGAGTGGAACCAACTTGATGTTGACCTGAGTGATCCTTCGAGGGAGGAAATTGATGAAGCTGTAAAGCGTCTTAAAAACAACAAAGCACCTGGATATGGTGAACACAACAGTGCAGGACGAAAAACGGCTATCTGTTTTCCACACTAGATGCCTTCGCAGAATTCTTAGTGTATCCTGGAAAGATCATATTTCAAATGTAGAGGTCTTTCAAAGAACTGGCTAAGTCCCTTTAGTGAACATCCTCCGAAAACGAAGACTATCGTGGTTTGGTCACGTCATGCGCATGCCTCCAACACGCTTGCCGCTTCGCCTCCTTTTCTGGACACCCTTAGGGCGACGACGTCCGGGTAGGCAACGTATGCGCTGGCGTGATGCAGTCACCAGAGACCTTCGGGAGTCAATCTCATACGAGGAAGCTATGGTGGCAGCACAAGATAGGAAGAACTGGCATTCTTTTGTGTTGGCGCTATGTGGGTAGGCCCACGACAGCAACAGTATGTATGTATATAGATCTGGGACATCATGTCTCGCTCCATCCACCAACGCCACGTTGCACCACAGACTGTCCAGGAGTTGGCGGATGCTTTAGTCCAGGTCTGGGAGGAGATCCCTCAGGAGACCATCCGCCACCTCATCAGGAGCATGCCCAAGTGTTGTTGGGAGGTCATACAGGCACGTGGAGGCCACACGCACTACAGAGCCTCATTTTGACTTGTTTTAAGGACATTACATCAAAGTTGGATCAGCCTGTAGTGTGTTTTTTCCACCTTAATTTTCAGTGTGACCTCAAATCCAGACCTCCATGGGTTAATAAATTTGATTCCATTGATAATTTTTGTGTGATGTTGTTGTCAGCACATTCAGCTATGTAAAGAACAAAGTATTTAATAAGAATATTTAATTCATTCAGATCTAGGATGTGTTATTTTAGTGTTCCCTTTATTTTTTTTGAGCAGTGTATATTTGAAAAAAAAAAATTACACCACACAAGCACAAAAATACAAACAGCAGACTTTTTTTTCTTTCCAAAATGAGCAATAATTATTTTTTTACATTTTTTTTCTCACCAAATAAATCAACAGTAAAGGGTAACAAGGGTCATATTTGAATCATCTCTATGTCCGCAGCCATGGTATAGCGTTAGCCTACCACAAGAGTCCTGTGCCATATCCTGTATGACATGAGTCGTGACTCATGCTCAATGAGAATGATAAGTGGCGTAAAAGCAATGCAATCTAATAGAAAAGTTGTTTCATTTCTACTAATGCAAACTTTACAAGCAGGCACAACCGCAGTGCCACAATGCGTGGCTTTTGGATGTGCAATTAGGACATATGATTCAAATAGAGAGATTTTTAGATTATTTTTGGTGGGGATTTTCTCCCTTATTTGAAAGGCTCACAGTAGAGAGAGTTGGGGAGAAGAATGGGGAAGACATGCGGCAAATAACCCGAGTCAGAATCGAACTGGGTCGCCGCAGGAAGGCCACAGCCTTTTATGATGCGCACACTTAGACCGATGTGCCAGCGGGGCCCAAACAGAGAGAGTTTTAAGTCCATCAAATTGATGCTTTCTGGGCTATCCTGGTCAAGACCTGTCACACTAAAGAATGTGGTTGTAGAATGTGGGGTGTGTTTGCTGTGAACCTAACTGTGATTTGTTGCTATGCAATCAGCAAAATTCTGAGACAAATCACTCCAATTTCATTCAGGCTGAATATTAATCAACCTGGAATATCGGTGGTATGCAGTAACATTTATGGATTTTGAGAACAGACAGCATATGACTAAAACATGAATAGTTATTGGCACTACAAAATGAGATGCTGTTCAGCTGAGTAACAGACACAAACTAAAGCTTGTATCTCAATGAGAGGCGAATGCGTGCGAATGTAGCGAATTTTGAGTTTTGTCAGAGTTCGTAAAAGGGCAGTTCGCTGAAGCAGTTCGCTTAAGTTTTTAGGATCACAAACAGTTTTCCTTGTCGCACAGAAATTTTGAGCATGTCCAAAATTTCTTTGCGAATTTATTTTTTCACAAACAGTTGCCCATGTTTGTAAAAGAGATGTAAGCGTTTGCAAATGGTTGTAACATGTAGCTAAAGTTCTTTTGGGTTCGCAAAGTAGTGACCACTGTACAACAGAGCTACAAAGGCCGACGAATGTAGACAAATATTGGGTTTCGTGAGAATACCATCTAGATTTCGTGAAGATTGTAAAAGAGTTTGCAAATGGTTTTTAGGGTCGCAAAAAATTCATTTTCATATTCTAGAAAGCCATTTCCTATTCTTTCACGAACAGTTGCGCGAACGTGCTTATGCAGAAACCTAACAGACATAAAGAGAAAGCTGACATTATCTGACGTTAATGTGAAGGTCTTTTCATCAATTCTGCCCTTTTCGTACCTGTTCTCTCTGCGCTAGTTTACAGGGAGGGGGGGTGAAACGGGTATATATAGCTACAAGATGCAACTGGTAAAACATATTTGAATTGCATTACCCTTGAAAGGAAGCTGATTGTCTGTTTCATCAAGCAAAACTGACCAATTAATTTCAACTTTAATTCAAAGTGTCAGATATTTCAAATTAAATGTCCGTACTCTATTTATATCAATGTCAGTGAAGTGTCCACATACTTTTGGCTATATAGTGCAATTTATCTGTGCGTTTCATGATATTTATTATGCTCATATTTAATTTACGGGAGTCCCCATGCCTCATTGTGTCTCACTGTGTCCTGATTGTAAATTCAGTGGAACCAATCATATATGGAAATGTGTTTAAAACATATCTTTAATAACAGTGGTTCCTGAGTTTAAAGGCAATAAAACACTTATAAAGCTCATTCATGGCCACTGGTTGTAGCTCTGAAAGCAGAAACTTTTTTTATCTGACATATAAGATATGCTAAGTATATCATTTCTAAATGAGAAATTACAAAATTTTTAAATGGAAAAATGCAAACGTAAGATTCAGTGAGCAAATTAACGCATCACTGAACCTTTTAGTAGTTATCAAATATTCTGCTTCTCTGAACAGCAAATATAGCTTTGTAATTTGATTTATTTCTGAGTTTATTAATATTAAAAGTTGATTGATGCTATACTTGTTTTTATTACTGATAGCTTTACCTGCTGGGATATTTTAAATTCATCATTTTGTTCATATTCAAAAAATAAAAAGTTGACTTAACTTTAAAAAGTAAGGAAACCAGCTGCAAAATACTTTTGCAGCGCTTGTCCCCGTCACAGTGTGCTCTGCTGTTGCTGTCTCTCCCTCTGCGTGGCCACACCCCTTGTACTGCAATTGCACCCCTTGTCCTCTCAGCTGACTCTCAGATACCCTGCCAGTATTTAAGCAGCTCTGTTTCACTCAATCTTTGCCAGATTGTCGTTGCAGAATGCACTTCTCTCCAGCCTTTGTCTTCGGTCTGACTTCCTGGAATCGACTCTGCCTGCCTCTGACGACGTCCCCTCGTTCCTGCCCTGTAAACCTGATTGCCTTCTGCCTCTGAGTTCTGCTTGTGTGCTTCTTGGTTACCGTCTGCCTTCCTCCAAACCCCTGTCCAACCCTTCCATCTTGCTTCTCTACTGCCCGCCTGCGTGGACACGTCCCAGTCAGTCACGTCCCACTCTGAGGCTCAAGCCAGCCGGCTTTGGTGACTTGATGGTAACACTCCCACCTGCTGTGCGTGTGTGTTTACCCCTGTTTTGAATTCATTAAAAGTAAAAAAAGATTCACTCGTTTTGATTGTGTTGCATTTGGGTCCTCCCACCCCGCGTGTCAGTCCCAGTGGTTGCTCAAACTGACTTTTGAGGGAACTCGGAACTTGAAGTCATGCAAACTCAAAAATTCTTTGCGGCTGGCTGTCTAACTTTTTTAGTCAAAATTTTCTTTTTACATTGCAGGGTCTAAGTCTCATCTGTGTCAATTCTGGAACTTAGACCTTTACTTCACCCAGGGGTTCAGCTATTTTTGTACCAGCTGATGCCTTTGATATTGTCCATTGCTCTGCATAAGCACGTCTGATTAATGCCTTAAACGTAATGTAAATGTAAATTAGGAGGCTGCAAATCAGAATATAAACCAAATAGGATGAAGAGATTTAATTATCCCCGCCACAAAGTGGATGAGCACATTGGAATGTGTGTTGTCCTCCCTGTCTCTGTCCATTCGTCCAACTAATGATCCGTCATGCTTCTTTTCCAGGCAAGAACTAATGCAATCTGTGCAATATTTTTCAGCAAAATTTAAAATGAGGATAGATCTTATCGTGCAGATGCGGCTTTTCATACTTTGGGCAGTCCCGCTTTCTGCCTGTCCCTCCATCGCGTTTTATTTTTCCAGGCCAGATATCAGCCTTCCCATGGTGAGATCTGAGTATTTCGTGCTTGTTTGAATTGCTGTTGTCATTACAAAGGCATGCGTAATCTGCATCTCTGAATGCATACTATATCATATATTGAACAGACGAGGCGGAAGCAATAACAGACACATTCCGCTTCCACTTCTGATGACTAAGGACAGGAAGATGAAGTCACCATGCTGATCCCAAAATGTGGGCAATCAATGACCGGGAAAAAAATGCTTCCAACTCAATTTATACTGTGATATTTAAGCAATGAGGTCAGCATTTAGCTGACACAGTAAATCGTCAAATTTAAAGAATCAATTTTGAAAGAATAAATATATTCCCTAATGGGCTCTTGTCTCCAAATAGAGCTTAATAATACTGGTCATTTTGCCATGAATTAATCCATTGGTTTATCCTGCTTTGAGTACATGGTGCTGGGTGTTGGTGCTCATTTAAGTGTTATTGGCAGACATTATGACCTGTAATGACAGATGACCATTTTAATATTAGTTAATAAAATATCAAAATAAAGCACACATTGTCCGCTGAAAAGTAAAAAATCATGTGTCATCTCAGATGGTTCCATAAACATAAACATGACATCTATTTAATTGAATAACCAACGCTGCCAGCAGAGCTCAATCATATTTGGAATGAGGTGGTGTGGATGGAAACTTGATTGTGTGGCTGAAAAGGAACAATAAATGCAATATGCTATCCTGAGGGTACGTAGTTGTTGAATCAATGCTGTCAAAAATTCCCAATATTGTGAATGCAAAGCATGTTCTTAAATGTCTGCCTCATCTAAAAAATGGTCATGCTTTCAGAAAACAGAGTACATCATTGTACCTTTAGGGGTCCACTGGCTGGTAACTGGGTTGTAGTACCCTCAAATGTATGGCCATTATACCCTTTAAAATGTTATTGCATCTTTTTAGTCATAAAAAGGGTACAAACAGTTACCTTAAAGTCCAATAATTAGCCCTTGGAAGTACATTGACCCTGTATACCACTGGGCTGCGATAGTTTGAGACTGTTTGCAGACTTGATATTGGTGACTGTTTCAAGACAAAGCAGGCAAACAGAGTTGCAGTCCCACTGAACAGATTTGTCTTGGCATGCACTTATGTGTCTGATGTTGCCAAGATGGCATTACTGACTGCGCATGCACAGAATGGGCGGGAATTATACAAGAAGTCTTCAAAATGTCTTATGTCTGATGACATTCTGAAGACATTCTGCTGACTATTTCTCAATTGTCTCATGAATTTTTGCCCCCTTATTCTCAAGACAATCTGAAGACATTCTGCAAACATTCTGCCGACAATCTGCAGACAATTTGGTGCACATTTCAAAACCTTGGTGACCACAGTTGTCGCCAAAAAATTTTTGAACGTGTTCAAAATTCCCACAACAACACGATGATCTCCACAAACACAAAAATTCTATCGCAAATCTTGCCAAACAGTCGCAACCCTATTGGGATACAGGCCTTAGTGTAGATTCTGTCTTGAGGGGCAGAAGTAGACTCCTATTGCACTCTTATTTCTGAGTATATCAACTGTATATTCCCTGACAAATATGTGGGGGTATTAAAATTTATGTTTTTTCAGCGGAAATTGATCTTGAAATCACATTCCTGAAGGCTTTTGTTACCACTAATCATATTAAACAGGACATAAAACAAATACACAAGCATTTTCAACTGTTTTCTCGACGTCTACCAAACATCTGAGCAGGAGAGCTTTTTAAAAAAGGTTTTCACAGTTCAGTCATTCTGTGCTGGCATGTTAGTGCGGAGATGACAATCAGCAAGCGTGACAGAGATGGAAACAACTGATCCATCACTGGTCCATAGACCCGTACTGTTTCTCATGGAGTGTGTTTCCATTGACATTACATGGGGTATTTCAAGAAATCGTAGACAAATCAATTCTCACCTTGATTGGACTTTTGATTGAAAGTTGCATCATAGCAAGCCATGTGGAAACAAGTTGAGAATACACCTGCACTAGCCGACAGCTTTTTGTTTTCTTCTATCCGGATTATTTATTTAAGTTATGTTACAAAAGTATTTTAAGGACAACTGACTCGACCCCCTCACACAATTTCTATTTATTTATATACATTTATCAGTATTTTGTAAGCTTTTCTCTTCTTGGCTAAATTGAGAAAACTGTCACCTTAATTCAAGGAAAAAAAAAAAACAATAAAAAATTTTTCAAATCTTACCAAGAACTTTAATATTGTGCTTAGACATTAAGCACTTTTCTATTACTTTCTCTCTCAAAAATAAATAAATAAATCTTCCCCTGATGTGAGATAATTTTGACTTATTTCTAGATTTGTCCATGTGGTAAAAAAAAATTCACTTGTTCCATGGATAAATCAAAAAATGAGTCAAAATTATCTTAATGAGTGGCAATTAAAAAAAGTTATTTTCTGACTAAATACAAGATTAAAACACTTAGTAAGTTTTTTTTTTTTTGCAGTGCATGTACTCCTTTATCTGACATCAATAGAGACTATTTTTCATTTCTCCAAATGAAGGTCAAATACAAGATCTCTTAAACCACGCCGTGACACCCATTTTCATAAAGGCATCATGACCTGCTCCTGGGAAATAATAAAACAGAAACTACTTCCCACGTCACGTTTGCAAACGAAAAGTTCATTCTTGCATGAATGTTATAATGCAAATCTTTCCTTGACATACTGTAAATTTCCCAGCTCAGTAAAAAACATCACACAAAGCTCATATTGTGCTTGTGAAATCGTATAGCAGTGGGTCAAGCGCTGGATCAATGTAGGGCCCTTTAAATGATTCTTCCTCCTTTAGGCAAACAATACATCAAATCTTTCAGACGGAAATGAAATTCTGTAGGGGAGAAATTGTTTGCTGATTTTACAGCAGTAAATAAGGATTGGAAAATTGTATTCCCCTAAGTCTAAACAAATCCTCCCTTTCTCCCTCCAGAAACCCTTTTGGCTTCCCACTATTCACTGAATTACTCCTGAGAGTTTCTGGCTGTCTGAGCCAACATAACACCACTGAACTCCTCCCTGAGCCCGTGACCAAAGGGATGCTTTTGCCAATTTTGGATTGCTTGTGTATCAGTTGGGGGAGAATCTTATGGGACTCATATCAAATTTGCAATTAAAGAACAGAATTTACCTGTATTAAGACACAAATTTTAACTTCATGTGAAACCATAAAACCACTTCTATCATATCTGTTTCCTCCTCAACCTGGAGTGAACCTGCATCCACAGATCAGATCGATGAGCAAAAAAAAAGAAAAGCATCGCATTAAAAATCACTTGCGTTCTTTTATAGATCTTAAAGGAAGCAGTCTTCAAGACGTTGCTAAGATACTATGCTTGCAAATGAATGTCATAAATTTTTAATTGACCTTCCACTCCCAGCATGGCTTTTTCTCTCATTTTCTTCAAATAGCCCAAATTCATATCCATATCAGTCTGCCCGCTGCTGTCCTTAGGTATGCCTTGATTCGTTGTACATTTCCAATGTGCCATAGGTTAGTATGATTTGCAGTTGCATGGATTGAATCTATCAGGGAGTTTTGAAATTTTGTTGGAACAGACACACTATTGTGAGTGTTTATCTCTGGCTAAGGGGCAGGCCCATGCAAAAGGGGTGGGGGGGGGGGGGGGGGGCAATTACACCTGAGACATTGTGAAGTTAGGGTTCTTTCTCAGAAGTCTAATTGCAGCACTGATCTGACTATGCGCCCCTCTGGAGCTTGAACCCTCTAACACTCTGGAGCTTGAACCCTCCAATCATGCGGACCTTAGGGATGCACATTAGTCACAAGGCTTTAGCCTAAAGCCAAACTAAACAGTAAAGTGCCACTTTGGAGAGCGCAGACGTCTGCCAAGGCCAATAGTCCACTCTTCTGTGGTATGCAAGTCAGCAGGGGCAACCATCGTATTTCAACTGGCAAAGTTTTGTGGCACTGAACTTTGCTACCATCTAGCAGATTGTTCTTTGGGCCATACCCTATCCATCCATTGAAACTGAATCAAAATCCATTGATAACTTTTTAAATAAAGTTGCGCACAGTCAGTCAGTCTGACATATAGACAGACACAGTGGCGGCTCCTGACAAAAAATTTTTTTGAACAATCACACCGATGAGCTATTTGTCAAATACATCAACAGACTGTGCCTCAATATTTTTGGGCCTGTTAATTAAACTCATTATCATTGCCTGTTATGTCCATTAGGTGGCAACATACGACAGAAAGAGCTGGACAGAAGTTAGCTAGAAAGAAGTTAGTCATATCCCTTTATTACTCCACTTTCCCACCAATTCATGTTATTCAAAATACCCATTTTGCAGAAATAACACGCATAGGCTGAATGTAGAGATGGTACAAATTCTGTTAGGTAGGTGGCAAGATCATCGCCTCAATTTACTTTATAGCAAAGCCTGTTCTGTCCACTAGAGAGCAGCACTGCAAGCACACAACAAAGTTTTCCTCTAGCTACTTGAGTAGCAGATGATAAACTGTGGTGAAGAAAGTCACTGCCAAGAGCCTTCAAAAATAAAGAATGGTTTAGTACTACAATTACTACCTCCACTTATTGTTCTCATTTCCCCCATGTTTTTGGATGATGATGTGTCCAGGAGTGGCACAAATAAATGGCAAGTCAATAAGTACATGACAAATTCAAGCATATATTGACCACTTGAAAGTCAACACATACAAAGAAAGCATTTAGAGTGCCAAGACTGCATTCAAAGTGCAACAAATTGCTGAAACAGATATGGTATGCCACTACATATGGAAATATGAATAATAAAAGGAGCAGTTTAAAATGCACATGTATTGCAAAATTGGTATTTCCATAAACAAATAATAAACAAGGAATTTTATAACCTAAACAAGTGCAGACCATAAACTGTATGTAGGACAACTATCTAAGTGCACAGCAAAATCCACACTTTCAACAAGTATGTGTACATAATAACAACATGATAATAAGTTAAAATGAGGTATTAGATATATTTTTAGTGCAACTTGGTCCAATACACGGAAGACCAAACCATAATGATAAAGTGCTGGCATGTTAAACCAAAGTGATGTGATACATGACAGATGAATCGCAGTCGAAGCTTAAAATACCGACATTTTGTGGCCTTCCAAGTTGGAAGAACCCATATCTGACCAGCTGCACAAAATTCTTTTTACTGCAGTTCCATACAGATTATGAGCAAGAGCTACAAATGCAGAACAATTATCTCTGAGTTTAAAGTAAAATATACACTTTCAGACCTAGGGCTCTAATTCCCTGGCGCAGCGCAGGTGGCGTAGCGTGGCGCAGCCCACGCAGTGGTAATTTTGTCCGGCGCAGCCCGCGCAGTGGTAATTTCGTGAGGTGCAACACTGTGCGCAGATGAACGTGCACCGAGATGGGTGTGGCGGTGTAGTAGGGGGAGGTGTCACTTATTCATCAAGACGCAGTGACAATTTCGTCGAAAAAGTCTTTGATGCAGTTGCGCAGAAAGCTCGCCAGCTCCAACCTGGTTCACTTTCTGTGCTGTGGTAATTTGGCTGACCGGTGCGTCACATCACCGAAACCTCACAGGTATGTTTTCAGAATGCCAGGCACATTTCAATATAGTAAATAATTGCAGCAACCACTGTTTAATGTAACTATCTGAATCAGCACATAAATTGTAGTATCTATATCGATTGTCCTCATGTCAGATCAAAGGCGGCTGGCACGCGTGATGGAAACTCGACCTGACTTAATCAACGCAACTGAATCAATGATGCAAATTAACGACTTCACATCTTTCTCAGACAACCACAAACTGCCTCGGCATCAGGGCTTGCGTTCTATGCTCGGTAAAGCCGCTTGCACACTGGACGCGAAACAAATTTTTCGCAAGACTGATTACAGTCAAAGTCAATGCAGAGAGCTATGGACTTTTCTTGGTCTTTTTATTCATCTATTTTCTTCCTTTGAAGATAGACAACAGTCTTTATTCGGTCTTTCTTTTGAAAATTAGTCAGATGGATCGAACAGATTCACGCTTTATTTCCACAGCGGAGTTAAAAAAGGGCTTGCAATCAGAGAGCAAATCAATTCCATGACCATTGACAGTGTGTAAATTATCGCATGCACGATCAAGACATTCCGACGCGATATGCAAAATGCTCCATGTCCGGCACCCATCAAAAAATAAAAGTATTGATATGAGAACAGATTTATAACGGAATAAAGAATAAAAATACATATACATCACCCACCACCGGAACATCCAAAAAAGATGACTCGCAAATAAATTAATCGCAGTGTTCATTGGATGTTCTGTTGTAAAAATGTTTCTTTTTATTCTTTATTTCGTTATCAATCTGTTCTAATTGTCCTCTTTTTTTTTTTTTTTGGCTGTCAGACACGGAGGCATTGTACATTGTCTCGCGCCAATGTCGACTCCCTTTATTGAGCAGAGCTTAAACAGATTCATGTTTAATAAACATTCATGTTTAATATCTAAAAGAGTCAGTAGATTTGAAGAAATTAAAACAATAATAGGCTGTCGGACTCGGAGATATATTAAAACCTTGTCAGACTTTCGGACACAAGACACTGCTTTCAACGCAATCTGTCGAGCGAAAAATTTGTTTCGCGTCCAGTGTGCAAGCGGCTTGATACTAGGCTACTATTATTGTCACTTAGGTTTTATCGTTTTTAGTGGGGGAAAGGAATACAGCTTGATTGCTATGATCTCGTACTGAGTTTAGATCACATATTGAAAATAAATGTGTAACGTATCTTGCATTGTTGTCCATTCATGTTAATCCCAAAATTTTAAGCTGCAACAGGCTGTAATAATAGGAACACACTATTAATCATTTCTCTTGCCAATGAGCAATATTTGACTCGGCTGTGTTATACCCAAACACGCCTTCTTTGCCAACTTGCGCTTGAAGGAGGGACAGAGGCGGGACAGAGGAGTACTTGCGCCAGGCTACGCCGGGCACGAAATTGCAACATACGCCTGGACACACCCCGTTGGCGCGGTGCACCCCCCATTCGCAGCGCCTGCGCCGCGCCTGTGCCTGATATACGAAATTAGAGCCCCTAGTGTGCGTAGAGCAACTTTGGGGGGGAGGCATATCTGGCCAATTGCATAGATTTGTGAAAATGAACAGCCATATCTGCCCAGTTGCTTAGATTTGCAAAAATGAACAACCATATCTGACAAATTGCATTAATTCGTCATCGCAGTCAGATGGCAATCACTGCATGGAGTCCAGACCAAGTATCCCAAAGAAACTGAGTCAGGTCAACTAAGCTTAGTTATGTCTTAGAAGACATTTCGCACCCTCTACAAATTCCTTCATCAGTTCAAGCTGTTCACTAGGCTAGACTGGCTAGTCTGCTTTTTACCTGGATGAATGAGAACATACAGAGACAGTCCATACGAAGAGTTCTGTAGCTGGAGGGAAATCTTTTTCATCCATGTTGACTTATTGATTACTTTAAAAACCTTTCAATGGTAACAGATACAGGCCATTTGTAACACAATTACAATATTCTTTAGGCTGAGTTGAATCAATCATGACTAAAATATGCATTTAATTCAGTAACTCAGTAAGAAAATACATTCACCAGCTACGCTCTCGGTCTCTGACGGAGGGAAAGTGGGCTAAATTTGATGGTCTGTTTCTAACTTGGTATTACGCGGCAGATATTACAAGCGTGGATAATATTGCGTTTATCTACACAATATTTGCATCTTACATTGATGGATAGTAAAATTATACTACTGGAAAGAAATTTACAATATTGCTTGATCACAATATTTGATGCTTAAGGAGACCATATGCATCTTTAGAGAAATAATTTTCCGAAATAATTCATGTTATAACACAATATTGAGTGACGTCAGACAAATGATTCTAGGTGAAGTGGGGGTAGATTGATATGGTACGAGTTCACAGGTGGTATGTCACGGGTTTGACAGCCATTCCAGGGCACTTTCACCAGTAGAAGGTTGTGAAAAAACGAGTTACTGGTTGGCTGGAACGGACCGTGAATCGCCAGTTCACAGCTTGTGATCACGGCTTGTGAGATGACTTGAACGCAAGTCACCGCTTGTGTTTTGGGAAACCCCTTTTTCACAAGCTGGTTTGAACGCAGCATTTAAAACATTACACCTCAAGGTAACTTTGGAGAATAACGTGATAAGCTGTCAAAAGAGTCTGATGATGATCGATCATTATTAGTAGTTCAAATTACTTGAATAACCACGAACATTCATGCTAAGATAACTAACGTTGACAGTTTGAATGGTCAGCATAGCATGCACAAGCGTCAAGCACAGTAAGCAAAGACGGAAAAAACTGATATTACAGGAGAGTCAATGAGTGACCCCTGGAGGGATTTTCAGTGAAATTGCCCTGAAAGGGGCGGGACTATTGGAAACATCAATTCATCCTGACTGGACAATGCCATTCATAGGCAGATCAAGCTGTAGAACGGTGGTAGAGCCGAAAAAAAAAATCTTTTTCTTGTGGCAGTGCGTTGCCCAATCGCCCCAATGGACACTCTGCCTTTGGACAGACAGGCAGACATGGGCGAAAACATGAGCTCTTTGGCAGAGGTAACAAATAAACAGATAAACTTTCCTTCACTCGTGCAGTGTGTAACCATACAAAAACTAAACATACACGGATGAACCAAAAAATTAAACCACTCAGACATGAAACAAGAAACTCGTCTCATAACAACATTGTATGTTTGCAGACAGACCTTAGATTGTAAGCAGACAGTCAGTTTTCGAAGTCAATGTGTTGGATGTGAGTGAAATAACACCTGAGGAACTTTGACAAGGGACAAATAGCTATAGCCAGATGAGTAGGTCAGAGCCTCTCTGGTGAGCTCCCAGTCAGCAGTGGTCACTACCTAATGACAGTGGTCCATTGAAGGACAAACCATGAACTGGTGACTGAGTATTGGGGAAGGGACATAATGCAAAAAGGCAACGTATAGGCTGTCTTATCTGTTACGAACCAACAGAAGGGCAACTGCGGCTCAAGTTGCAAAGAAATTTTCTGTTACTTACAGGAGGAATGTGCCAAAACATGCAGTGCATTGCTCCCTGTGGTGTATAATGCTATTTAACTGTGTAATGTGAAAAGACGCCACTAGATGGCAGTATTGACCTTTTTTTTTTGTGAAGCCCAGTCTGTAGCTAGGTTTGGGCGTGTCCTGGGCATGTCTGAGAGGGGAAGTCCCAGATAATTGAAAAAATTGTCTGTAAGGTGGGAGGGGGCTGCAAAAGAGTAAATTAGGAGAGAAATTGAGACAGTAAAGGAGTAGGAGATATTGCAAGGAGAAGAATACATTTGACCAGACCTGTCACTCTTTTCAAGACCTGTGACATTTTTTGTGGATTTTTGCCCGTGTTGGAGCATTTCCCTGTCCCAGGACATCACCAAGCAACCCCACCAAAGGGACTGTAAATATTTTTTTTCTTGTATATGTCAATCTTGGTCAGTAGTATAAATTGTAGGTTAGTTGTCAGTCTTTGTTTAATTAAATCTGTTTAAGTTTTAAAATTTTGTCTGTCATCCCTTGCTGTCATATATGTAATAACAAATTGGGGCCATAACAACTGCAGAGCAGTCAGCTTGCCTATTCTTACCCTGGTTCACCGCCAAAAGCAGAAACAATGGGCACATTAGCATCAAAACTGGACAGTGGAGCAGTTGAAGAAGGTTCCCTGGTCCAGTGAATCTGATTTATTTTATTTTTTTAACATGACGCGCATTAGGCGGTTATGTGTGCCCCATTCACCTGGGGAAGAGATGGCACCAGGATACACTGTGGGGAGAAGACAAGCTGGTGGCACCATTGTTAATCTTCGATAAATGTTCTGCAGGGAAACCCTGGTTCTGGGAATGCAAGTGCTCATCAGTTGGACAAACTTGTTTAGTCGGTATAAGGTGGACCTACACGGTATAAGATAGCCGGTTTCAATGTTGTGGCTGATATATGCTCACTCATAACGAAACACACAGATGTATGCATGCAATAGATTCATAGGCACACAAACGTATGCTGATGTATGCAGACTCACAGCTATCAAAAATGGCAATCCAACTAACATTAAGATTTCATTACTCATTGCAAGAAAGGCCTTGTAGGACATTTATACATCTTACATGCATTATCCCTCAGACGTACCCTGCATCTAAACTCCATCATTAGTCTTGGCTTATTTTTACTCTGCTTCAATTTGTGGTTTGTGGCAGACACGAATCAGTGATGACCCTGCCCACAGCAGACAATTCATGCTGTTTCACTCTCTAGGAGTCATATTCTCACAGGCTCTCAGCTTGGTGATTAGATTTAATGGACCATTAGATGTCTCTTATTTATATTAACATCCAATGTATTAAACACATAGGCTTCCATCATCAGTAGGTATCAAACAGAGAGTGTTCAATTTATTTGCTTATTTAAGTATTCATTTGTTATTTGGATGCATATAAATGTGCCATATTAATCTTTAGAATCATTTATCATATTGTTCTGTACAAATTGAATGCTGTGGCCCACATTTTTGAATAGCCTCCACTAATAAATTTGTGACATAACATTTAACATTTTAGTAGTTTACAAGAGAACACATTTTTTTTTGAGCAGCCTATAATTTGGGTTGTGTATAACTATAATACGGTGCAACAAACATGATAAGGTCAGAGAAAACAGGTTCTGTGTTTGTGTGTTGTGATTGCAGTAGTGTGATGAATGCGGCTATATCTTAACAAGTTAAGATGGGTAATGCTAAATGTATCTGTATTAAAACTACACAATAAAAGAAATACACTTTTACAAGTGGCACACACAGTAGTATGCAGCGATGATTATCTACTTAACAAAACGAAGATAAATCAAGTATTTATCCCACAAATGATGAAAAATCGGTGTAATATGACCCATGAGATATAGGGTTGGTACTGCGCACGTGCAATACAGCTTTCTTTCATCACAAATAAGTCAGAATCCATTAATTGGAAAACATGGTAACATTACTAGTCTGCCTGCTGGTAACCGGTAACCATCACACAAATTATTTTCTAGTCTGCAGTTTATTCGAGTCTATGGGATGAATAAGTCATTAGCTAGTAGCGCTTTTGCCAATAAAGTTATAAGTCATATGAGTTACTATTAAAGTAGCAACTTGCATTTTTTAATTTAATGGTGAAGAGCATTAGCATGCTAGCTGGCTAATTATTCATCCTATTGACATGAATAAACCGCCAATTATGTTGTTAAAGTTAATGTTTTTCTTTAATTTTCAAAATAATATAACACTGACATTTTTGGGAGAAATAGGATCTCACATTTATGAACCTGAGATATCAAATTTGTGAAACCCGAGTGGTAATTTTAGTTTATTCCTTGCCAGAGGCTCGGAATAAACTAAAATTACTGCTCTTGTTTCATAAATTTGATATCTCAGGCTCACTCACTGGAGATCCTCGATTTATCTAATGTAATATTCAATCCTGTAGACTAAAATAAGTAAACAGATAACAATATATTGCAAAAACAAAAATAATAATGTCTTTTTGAGAGAAAAAAGTCAATATCTAGTGTGGCCACATTTTGCTTTGATTACACCCTTTTATCTTTCTGGCATAGTTTTCACTTTTTTAAATTTCCTCACTCGCTAAACCAATGTTTGACGTTCATTCCAAACAGATTCTCTCAATGTTACAACAAATTTGCTCAATCAGATTAAGGTCTTGACTTTGAGCTGCCCAAGTCATAACTTTTACGTCCCCAGATGTTTTTTTCAGACTGAGATAATTCTTACACAGCTTAGCTGTGTGTTCAGGCTTATTTTCTTGTTGAAAATAAAATCCCCGTCCAATCATTCTCTTTCCAGATGGAATGAGATCACTGGCTCCTGTTGAGCAGACTGAACTCCAAACCCCACTTCCATGTTTTACTGGGGTAAAGGGGTTAAACAGTCATTTTTGAAATGTGTTCCAACTGTATGGTGGACATAAGTTCTGTGTTTGGGTGGGAAAATTTTGAACTTTGATTTATTGGTCGAAATTAATTGCTACCAGTCCATTGGATTTCTTGGCAAACTCAAATCTTTTTTTGATGTTGCCAGCTCTTGGCAGCAACATGACCATATTCTGGAATTTAAATGATTCTATATTTTTTCCTCAATTTCATTAAAAAAATGCAATTTCTTAAAACAATTTTATCTCATTTGTTTGAGGTGTGTTTCTTGAAGGTTGAATGTGAAGCAAATGAACAAGAACTGTTTTAAGTCATATCTGTGATTTGTTAAGAAGTAAAAAAGCTGAATGAGCATACTGTACTCTGTGTGTAGTGATTCCATATTTTATTGCTAGAGGTTGTACTTCAAGCTCCAGCATGTTCAGTTCAGGTGTGATTGTGCATGCAATTTCCATATCAACCAAAGTGTAGGGATACATGTGATATCTTGCTCCTCATACGGACCAATGTGTAAGATTTAGGGAGATCTGTTGGCAGAAATTGAGGGGAATATCCACAAGTATGTTCTCATTATTTTTCATTAGTGGATAATCATGTTTTCTTTATCCTAGAATAGGGCCATGGCATTTATGAAGGGAGTGGGTTCTCTTCCAATAAACTCGCCACTTATTGCCCTTTTTTTTTTTTTTCCACAGTAGCCCAGAACAGACTAAACAAACGCTGGCTCTAAAGAGTACAATTTGCATTTTTCACAAGTTTTGCAACCTCTGTCGGTTTTCCTACACGCTTGGAGGGGGAGTGGTTATCAGTTGGTTGCAATCATTAAGCCTACTTTGAACGCTGCTCTCAACGCTGCTCTCACACCCAACACATTTTCTGTCGACCTTCAGAGCAGAAAAAGAGATTTGGTGAATTATCGACCATTTTTTTCACAGAGGATTCATGGTCACGGCTGTGAACATACACCCACAAACAGATTATTTTTTTGCAAACTATTAGTAACATAAGTCCCCCTCTGTTTGCCTGTGACTGTTATTGAACTCAGTCTTCAGGAGATGAACAGCAGTCAAGTGCATGGAAAGACGGCAGAAAAAACAGACAAAGAGTAAATAATGGTAAATACACAGGGGCAAAGTGTTTTATTTAAAAAAGCCAACAGCATTTATGTTACACATTTTCCCATTCTTGAAGTGATACACATCAATTCCTCCTCTTAGTAGTCGTTGGAGACCCAGAGATTGAAGCCAGAAACAGTCATAAAACAGTTATACCCTCAATAGCTTTTGAACTCAATAAATAAAATCATAATTTCAAAACTGCATTTTGTCTTTACTCAGAATATCTTTGTCTAAAATTAAATTTGTTTGATGATCTGAAAGATTTAAGTGTTGCAAATATACAATAAAATAAGAAATCAGGAAGGGGGCAAATACCTTTTCACACTACTATATGAAGTGATGTCAGATAAACGGACGCTAATTTCAAAAGTGAGTAAAATGATGCCGTCCATCCTCTTCACCACTGGCTTCTTTAACGTTGTCTAGTAGACAACTGCAGATATATCAGTTAATTAAAGATGTAAAGTGTTTTTACTGAGGAGTTCAATCGTAACGCAAAAGACACCTTGGATACCCTTTAACTCCAAAATGCTGGCCACTTTCTTGAACGATACAGTTACAATTTTTTTGACATCTTGTGTCATTGGTGCTTACATATGTAGTGAAAATTGCGTAACCTAAAACATAATCAAAGCAAACGGGTAGCGCACTCACTTAAGATGTGCTTACTTTCACATCAGTACCGTAATACCAGTGTGGCTGCAAACCCGCATACAGGAGCAGTGAGTTTTAAAGTCTGTTAACATTACCTTTCATCATATATTTCCTCGGCAGCCAAACGGCAAGGAGATGCTAAAGTAGAGATAACGCAAGCACTTGAGTGATTGAGGTCAGTCTGCTGACCTCATAAAGCACAGTCTATTGCAGCCTCCCAAGGTGAACGCTGAATTATGGTGTCATTAAAGGACAGGGCGAGTAGCCAAGGGTAGCATGTAAAGCGCAATCATCCGCCCCCCTTCACCTGTCATTAGTGGTTTTCATAGGCTGAGTGGGAGCCGTACCTTGAACTTGCAGGGATTTCCTTCTTTCCCCACCAAGAATGGATCCATCACCTCCATTTATATCCACGTATGTCAGGCCTGCCGCTGGTGAATATGTGTGGGCACCGTCACTAATCATTAAGGTTGTTCCATAAAAAATGATAAATGCCTTGATCTATGGCTGTATTACATCCTAATTTATAAAGAGTGACTTGGGGGGGGAAAAGAGGCCATCTGGCTTTGTCAGCCGTGCAGATATCAGCTTGGAGAAGATTGATTTTTGGATTTTCGCTCTTGGAATGCGCATTAAAATATTTTTTGTGTCCGTGACCCCACTTTTATTAACAATAGGTAAGACGAGTTGCCATATCACATGTAAGCCTTGTCATGACTGTGCAGATCAGAGTGTGCAGATGTCTAATTTTGAGAACGAAGGCTTTCAATTTACTGGTGTGACCCTCTAAAGTCCATGATAATTTATTTAAACTTGTATGTATGCATGTACTGTGCGTGCGTGTGTGTGTGTGTGTGTAAAGACTAAGTTGAGTGTTTAATTTTTATCATTAATTAGACTTTTTAAATAACTGAAAGTGGTAATATAAATTAAATTGGTGTTTTGACATTATGAACTGTACTCTAGTTAGGTCTACTGTAGCACGTCCCTCTTATGTCATAATTCACACGGTTAATTCTGTGGAATAATATGTCCCTCTGGTGTTTTTATTCACAAAGACACGCTGGTCAGATCTTGGGTGTGTCTCTATCAGTGTTTGTTGAGGATTGGATGGATTGCACTTTTTTATCCTACCAATACATAACATTCATCAAGTGCAGTGATATCAGACACAATGGCAAATTCAGTTCACTGCATTCCCTCTCATTAAGCAGCAGAGATTACATCCAGCTGAGTGGAGAATGGCATCAGAGCTCAAGAGAGGCCGGGGTGGAGTGCTGATTACTGCCATGTGCCATCACTGGGATGTATTTGTGCCTCTGGAAAAGATTAAACAATAGCTCCTAATGACCTATCACAGTAAGCAGGGGGCAGATTGGCTTGCTGCCACCTGTCGCCTGGCAATGCCCCTTTTAAAAGGCCAGCAGGCAATTATAATAACAATTAAAAACAATATGTAAATGATGTGAAATATAATTTGTCAAGTCTTAGGCAATTAGAAAAAAAGTCGGAAAAAAATGAGCATATGGGATTAAATCCAATTCTGATGATAATTTTATGGCAATATGAACTCAGCCAGAGCAGCGACAATATGTTTATCCAAATACGCAAACATGATGACGTCCGGAAGTATTTGGACAGTGACAACATGAGGCTGTAATTCCTACACAATTTATTCCATATGGAGGCATATCCTTAAAGACTGGAATGTCCGTTTTATTGGAAGCTAATTAAATCTATTTCAGATGAAACATAAATGGTGATTGGTGAACGAACTGCACAAACACAGCACTTTACTACCTAATTGGACAAAGCCTCTGCTGAGGTTGGACATCCTGGCGTTTTCGTGCTCGTGCCGTATGTATGCATTGCAATGAGCACAAGGGGGCAAACAAAACATGAGCGATAGAAAAACATAGCATGCGATGGTATTTACAATGGAAAGTATACTATACATTGTCTTTGTTCAGTTTTGCTGTATTCTTTGGTGTTGCGGGAGCTCGGTTAAAGGAAAGAAGATGGTAAAGACTTGCAGTGTACAGTATATGGATGCACCAACAATCAGTCCAAATGCTCAAATGAATCATTTTATTCAATATCAAATTGAGTCATGTAGCCAGAGTGGACGAGTGCGCGGCTGAGCTCATCATGCATTGATCAGACAGGATGTGCTCCAAGGTGGAGCAAAATCCACCAAATGCACGCAAAAGCAATGCAAGCACTACATACAATGTATGCATCCTACCCCTTTCTTTGCCCCTTTGCCCAAAAAAAAATCATGTGACTGTGATGTCATCTTGACCTGGAGAACTCACCCACTCACTCACACATCAATGGCAGCGGAGCTCACTACGAGAACTCACTTCAAACTGCATACATACACACAAATGCTCAAATACACGCACATAAATTTGTGCTTATGTGCATACATAGTTCTGTACATATATAGAAAGAAATGTTGTTTAGGATCGCTGATTTTGAAATTTACTGTGTAAATACAGTGTTGTAAAAAAGAATTTGTCCCCTCCCAATTTCTTTTGTTTTTGTTTATTTGTCCTATTTTAATGTTTCAGATCATCTAAATAATTTTAATGTAAGACCAAGACAAAGTGAGTATGCACAAAAAAGCAGTTTTAAATGATCCTGTCATTAATTTAAAGAAAGAGTTATTTAAAACCTATATCACCCATATGGAAAAAAAATGACTTAAGTACCCCCCAAAACCAAATAAATGTTTGGTGGCAACAACCGTGATCAAACGTTTGGGATACCTGCCAATGAGTCTTGCACATCACTGTGAAAGAATTTCGGCCCGCTTCTCTTTGCAGAATTGTTTTAATCCAGCCGCATTTGAGGGTTTTCGAGCACGAACTGCCCGTTTCAGGTCATGGCACAGTATCTCAATTGGTTTAAAGTCAGACCCAACTGCACTTAAGCTTTAGGTCACAAACTGATGGCCAGACATTCTCCTTCAGGATTTTCTGGTAGAGAGCAGAATTAATGGTTCCATCAATTGTAGAAATTTGTCCAGGTCCCAATGCTGCAAAGCAGCCCCAGACTATCACAGTACCACTACAATATTCGGCGGGAGGTCTGGTAGTGTAGATATGGTCCAAATTCTACAAAACTACAAAATATCCATGGGGCTTCATTTGTAAAATCAACATGTAAAAACAGGCCACACATGCAATAAGGTTGTAATGTTCAGAACATATTCAATGGATAAAATGGCGCCCAAATCAATGGCCACTCTTTACCCCTTTTTCTAACTGCAAGGATTGCTTCATTGAAGAAGCACACAAAGTTTGAATACAGGCAGCATGCAGTGCCTAGACATTAATATCGCCCTCAGAAATGATAGAACCACCTGGGCCTTATGCCCAAGAGATGCCATCCATTTTATTCAGAACATCCTTTGTTTCAACGAAAGCAGTACATCTGATTTCTCAGCATTGAATATGCCTGAACATTTTTTGGCTCTCTTTGTGGTTGAAGGAAGAGCAAATATAATTATCTTTTATGCGCTGAATTGTTTTAGTGCCACTGCCCATCAATCTAGGAATTGTATGCTTCAGCTTTTGTCATGCTATTATTTAAAACAGTTTTCATTCATTTTGTGGTCATGTCAAGTAGGGAAACATTGCTGTTGTTCATCAAACCATTATGTATACACCAATCCAAATGACTGCCTGAGCTCCTGCTAAATGAAACTATATTCAAAGAGAAATCACTCAATTTCAATGAAAAGTCCTTAGATGGACAGCTTTTTTTTTAACTGCTTTGCTTTGGTATTCTGTGCCAGTCATCTTTGAATTTTGGCGATTTAAAACTCTTGAACCACAGAAAGTTACTGCACACAGTCAAAAAAGGCTGGTGTTGGATGTGTCAAATGTATTCTGTGTTACCTCCTCAACAACAAGCCGTAAATGATAAGCTATAATTTTATTTTTCTTTGCCCGTTGGGGCCGTTCAGTGAATGAAACCTCTAAAGCTGATATCTTGTGCAATATCATGATTTTATCAAAATTGAAATCCTATGACTGGGCCCTCTACTGATATCTTGCAGCCTGTGAGAAGGAGCGAGGTGTTTTAGCTTGTGAGTAGCTTGCTTGCATTTTTAACTTTTGCGTTCAGTGTCTTTCCACAAAAAGCAGGCATCCTATCCCCACATTTTGTGCAAAAGTAAATGCCGATAACGGATACTGACATGGAGCCATGGAAGGTTGCAGACACGCCAGCAGGCCCAAAGCCCGATGCCTACAGGAAGTGAACATATTCTATTTGGCTGAATTCACTGCACACCAGCTGCCTGCAGGTCATGATACATTAGAAACCAATTCTGCAGATGAGACTCGGCAGTTATCGGACTTTCATGTCAGACTCATTCATGAAGAATAGTATTGTTTTCTCCACAGTTCCAGCGCTTCCCTTTGCTCAACTGTCGCCTAGTGCTCACACCCTAACGCTAGAATTACAATGATTTTTTTTAAAGAATTTTTCCACAGAAGTTCTATTCAGCAGTCAGATTTATCTTGCACTTATCTGAATGAAATATTTCATATGAACTTTCTTGAGCACTATTTTTTTATTTAGACATTGGAGAAAAAATGTGAAAAAATATATGGGAGGATTATTACAATTATGCTTGACATTCGAGAACATTAATGATGTAATCTCCCTGATTTAAATCCTCTATATTTAGAATCCTAGCAAATGTGAAGATTTCATTTTGACCACACGCTCCACGTTGAGAATATTACTGTCCTCACTGCTGTGTTTAGGTACCAATAGGGGAGACTGCGTCCAATGAGCTATGAGGACCAATGAGCCATGTTACGTATTTGTGATCAATAAATGTCAGAGCTACTTAAATTATGGCTCACTGGTCCCCCTGGCTCCTAGGATGTCCTTTTCCTCTATTGTTTTTGTTTCAGGAAGCCATAAAATAATAAATCCCCCCACCCCCCCGTTTTAAAAGGTTAGAAGCAATATATTATTTTGCTCATTTTCAGTATTCACTTGCAGAAAATGAACAAGTAACCCTGACACTCTGACATAAGAAGTTTTCAGATTTGCTAAGTGGGCAGCAAATTCATTCAACAAAGGCATTATAACAGAAAGCCTATGTCTGAAACTTTTTAAAATTGCACTGAACTGAAAGGACATACTTGAATAACTCATGCGTCACTGTGACTGTACTTGTAAATGCTGAGGCATTTTTTATGAACCAAAAATGTACTTTCATTCCTTGGATGAATCGGACCTTCTCAGTGTTCTGGAGGATCAATCATTGTGTTTCCAAACATAGGTATGAATATGGTTGTCAAGTCTAGACCAGAAGTTTATCGGAAGAGGGAGGGGAATCATTGTACTGAGAAAGTTAATCCTTGTTAGAACATTCATCTTAATAACTGCAATGCTACAACATAGTGAGGCCGGCAAAGCACTCCACCTATCAAGATCGTTCTTCACTTCCCCTAATACTTTCTCACAGTTATGCTTAACTATACTGTGGAATGACTTTTGAATATCGATTCCCAAATATTTACATTTTGTCTGAATTGGGAGTAGGACCGATAACGGTACATTCTTTGTCTTCTCATTCAAAAATAGCGGGGTGGATTTCTCCAAATTGATTTTAAACCCAGAGAAATTACCAAAATCGTTAAAGACATTCAAGATAGTTGGGATCGACTTCTCAAGATCGTTAATATATAATAATAAGCCATCAACATATAGTGAGATTGAATGTTTGGCTGATTTTATCTCAATTGAGCTGAGCTCGTTTTGTCTTATCATTGGAGCCAAAGGTTCAAGAGACAAGGCGAATAACACGGGTGAGAGAGGGCATCCCAGTTTTGAGCCTCGCTGGATGGAAAATTTTTCTGAATGTAGGCCATGAGTTGAAATCATTGCGAATGGGTCCTTATATAACACACAAATCATGCTGATAAAACTGTTACCAAGCCCAAACCTCTCCAATACCTGCCAAAGGTGAGGCCACTCCAACCTATCAAAAGCCTTTTCTGCATCCAATGATAATACTGATGCAGGCAGAGGGGAGGACTGAGCGGCATGTATAAAATGCAATAACCTTCTTATATTATCTGCTGCCAATGGTTGGGGTATGAAGCCTGCTTGGTCTGGGTGAACCTGTCTATTAATACATTTCTCTAAGCGCATAGCTAAAACTCTGGCATACAGCTTCATACCGGTGTTTATGAGGCTGATAGGTCTGTAGCTTGAGCATTTGGAGTGGTCTTTGCTTTTCTTTGGGATCTGAGTTATCAGGGCTGTATTAAGGTGACTGTGGAACACCGCATTTTACACTGCAAAGTGCATAGCTTTCAGCAGTATGGGTCCTAGTATAGAAATATAATATAATAAAAGTTCTGCAGGGATTCCATCTGGCCCTGGTCTTTTCCCCTTTTTTGCCTCTTTTAGCGCCAATTCGAGATCTTCTAGGGTTATTGCTCGACCAAGTTGTTCAGCTTCTGCTAAATTCAGCCTGGGAAGATTCAGATTTTTGAGGAAGAGGTTGCATTTATTCATATCTAGTTTTGTCTTGGATTTATAAAGTTCAGAAAAAAAGGGTTGAAAGGTAGTATTTATGCCTTTAGGATGTCTCACTAAACCTCCCTGAGCTTGAATACACGCTATAGTAGATTGGGATTGGTTCTGTTTAAGTTTTAGGGCAAGAAGTTTGCTTGGCCTTGTGCCATTAAAATAATAATTTTGTTTTACTCTATGCATTATAAATTCAGCTCTCCTCCTCAACAAATCATTCAATTCAGACCTGTTAGTATTGAACACATCTTGTACTTTATTTGAAAAGGAAATTTTCAATCACTGTTCAAGAGAGGCGCAGCTTTTCTCTAATTTGTCAATTCGTTTCACTCTGCATTTATTTAGATGAGAAGCAAACGAAAAAGTGAAATCTCTAACAAAGCCCTTCGTGGCTCGCCAGACCAAGGAGGGGTCACTAACAGAGCCAACATTGAAATCCAAAAATTCAACTAATTTGGATTTAAATTCTGAAACAAACTCTGGATTCTAGAGAAGTGAAGAGTTATATTGCCAGCATGGAGACTTTTCACCTAATTGACCACATTCAAAAGCTGCTACAAGTACATTGTCGTCTGATAAGATTGCTGTGAGTAATGAAATAGACTAAAACAATGCTCGCAACTCTATCGAACAGAGGAGATAATCTATTCTAGAGTGAGTTAGGTGTCTTGTGAAGAAAATAGTATAATCTTGACTTGTTGGATTATGTAGTCGCCAGATGTCTGTAAGATTCAGAGCCACAAAAAATAAAGTGGCAGTCTGTTTTTGAGCATAACTGTAGGTGGCACAGGATCTGTCTATTCTCAGGTCTAACAGCATTCATATCACCCACGGTAACTAATGAGTATTCTGATATGGCCAACAATTCTTTAGTTAGATGTGGAAAAAATGATTCATCAAACACAGCAGGTGTATAAACTGATATAAAGGCCATTTTGGTGCCTCTAATGGTAGTACAGATGTATAGTCTACCCGTTTGATCCTTACTGACTTTTTCAATTGTGTATGGCCAATTTCTAGATATTAGAATAACCGTACCTTCGATCTTTGTCTCATCACTTGAATAAGTTACGACTTTACAGTAATTATTTTGTAAACGCTGTATATCTTTTAATCGAAGATGTGATTCTTGAATGAGTGCGATCAAAATCTTTTTCCTGTGCCGAAAATCTAAAAGTATTGACATCTTGATCCGTTCATTTGACCCTCAAATATTCATAGATAGTATCGTCAACTCAGCCATGATCTAAGTGTGAATGTGCATTAATCTTAGGGTCCATAACAATTTTACCTATGTACTGTGCAAGAATCTTCGCATACTATGGGTGACACCTCGATAAGGAAAAAAATATAACTTTCTGACATTATTTTGAAACTGCAAAAACCAACCCCTGTGTGTATGATCCGCGGCTTCATCCTACGCGGTTCGCGTGACATCCTGAACTCAATCATTACCCTCCCCCAATTATACTAGGGTTAATGACACTCATTGCCATCCGCACATCAGCCACCGCATCAACACCATTCAAGAATGCTGAGGCTAACTAAGGGAGACGATGCAGCGGCGGCGTAGATGGCAAGCGATGCCACCAGAAAATGGCAGGCACATCAAAGTTACGTACGCACGTCATGCTCTAGTATGTGGTTAACAGTTTATCTTATAGGTGGGGTATTACTTCACAGTGTGGAAACGGTAACTTAAATATTTAACCACGTTTGCTGTGAAAAGAAAAAAAAAATTAAATTGTGAACAGGAAAACACACATGCCTATGTTGCATAAGGCAGCGACAGCTCACTAAAGAATACAGTCAGACACCTTTACAGAACTTCATTAACCAACATTAGTCCATTGCAAAGAGATCTGAAATCATACTACCTGTCCCAAACAAGGAGCTCAAACTTTGAATGTCCAAAACTCCGCAATATGGGGCTCCAGAATAGTGGAAAAGATTAGCTAGGGTAGCAAGAAAGGCTCGCCAGAAATCCTGCTAGCCAGCCATAGCTACCATGCAATTTTGAAAACAAATGTTAATCCATTGGTTCAGGCGCTGGCTCAGGTGGCGGAAAAGTGAGCTGTCGCCTAGCGCAGCCTGCTGCCTACACATCCAGGCCGCAAATGAATTCCTCAGCTGCGCCCGCCGACTTGAAGGTAAGCCGGTTGCCTTTGTGGCGAACATGCAGGGTGGCTGGGTAAATCAAAAAGTTGTCGATGCCCCTGGCATGGAGCGTCTTCTGTGCACCCAGGAAAGGCTTTCTTTTCTGCATGGTAGACGCACTGTAGTCCGCCTTGAAGTAGATGTTCCTCGCGGCATCTTGAATGGGCCCTCCTGCCTGTGCCTTCCTATCTCCCGGTAGGATATTTTGGCGATCCTGGTATCTTAATACCCTAAAATCACAGTGCGTAAGGTTCCTGAACAAAAATTCGGCGCACACAGTCAATCTCTACAGGGACTTTGGAAAGTCTATGAATCCACACAGGGAGCATTTTTTGCAGAAATCCGATGGGATCGTCTCCCTCCCGATTAGGCTCTAAGCCTACCAAACAAACATTGTTCCTACGCTCGCGATCCTCTTGCTGGGCTAGCTTTTCTAAAAGTTTTTGCTGGTTAGCAATGCAGGAGTTGATTTCCCTCTTCAAGTCCCTTCCCTCTGTCTGCATTTTGTCCACTCTTTCTACCAGGCTGCGGACCATTGCATTTTGTGTTTTTAATTCAGTCCTAATTGATTTCAGAGATTTATATAGCTCGCTTATTGCAATGGAAACAGCGTTTTGCACTAACATTTGTCGCACGCTTTCTTGTTTCTGTGAAGCTTGAGTAATGGCTTCAGTTAGCATGGCTTCAGAAATGGCGCTAGCATTAGCCAGCTTTATCTTCTTCCCGGAGGATGTGGAAAAAGGAGAACTTTCATTTTTTTCCGCCCCCAGGCATATGAGACATAGTTAATCTGACAGTGGCTGTCATTTTAAACCGCTAAACCTGCTTTTTAACAACAATTTTTGGGTGGTTTAGAGGAGCACTAGATTCACACAACCACATGATCCCCCCCAGTACAAATTGTCTTTGTAATTATGTACTGTACCGGACGTTTCATGGCAAACAGTAGTGCTAAGATATTGTGCTTGTTATCATTTTAGTCCTTTAAATTTTTGAAATTGCATGGGATATATCTCGAAGGGGTTAGAATTGTATCAAACCCTCATTTAATAACTGTGTAAAGAATATCCTTGTAGAAATTTTCCCTCTGGCAATGTCCCAGCCCAAATTTCCTTCAGGGAGGGGTCGCATTTCTAATTCAGCTACCCAAGTAATTTATGACCCTGCCATAAAAGCCATTCTAGAGTTTGAGTATAAAAGATAGGAAAACAAACCATTTGGGGAAGATCGCAAGCACCTTCCCACACGGGCTTCTGCATGCCATGTGTAGCCCATATAGTTATGGAGGATCGTAAATGACCTTCTACATGTGCTTCAATATGCAGCTTGTAGGAAAATGGTAACAACTTCCCGCACGTACACTTTTTGTATGTGTGTAGCCGCGCCAGGTATAACTTAATTGCATTCTGTCGTGGTGTTCTGACACTCACTTATATTCTTCCAGCTCGGAGGCCTGGCACCCAATGGAGTATAATGTAGGGCTATGAGCCCTGCCTAATCATCAGACCTCCCTGCTCGGTACACGGTGGTGTTCCATGCTACGATTGGTGTTATTTTGATTGGCTTTGAGAGTATGTCGTTGAACTTAAGAGTCCCTGTATGCCTTTTTTCTTTTTTGTTTTTGCTTTATACTGAATAATCAGCCCCTGAAAGCCTCTTTGCCTCACATTTAAAAAGTTTTTAACGAACATTCATTCCAACCCCCGGTGGTCACTAGTCACCGCTACTTTCTATGTCAAACCACTGGGCAGAATAGGACTGCCAGCCCCTCCACCAAGTTCTCCACCAAGCTGGGCTGTACAAATGTTTTTGGTCCGGCGGACTTAGGGTGTAGACCAGTTATGAGTCCGATGCACAACAGAGCTCTAAATTCTTAAATTGGAGTCGGGTGACATTAACAGAATGCATGATTTAATTGCAACTGCGATTGATTAAAACTACATTTTATATTCTAAATTTAATATGGAGTCAGATAAGCTGTAATTGCTATGCCATGTGCCCTGTTCCTATGAACAGAGAAAGTTGATAAATTAACATCTATTAATCTGATTCAAACCAACTGAGGAAGAACGCGCTATGGCTTCTTGTTTGGCTATTTCTGTCATAGTATAGCTGTGTGGTGTTTGCAGAATGAATTGAGGTTTATTTGAGGGGAAAGAGAACGGTGAAAATAGATCTGACCAGGCAATCAAAAGTGCTCTATCTTGGCCAAAAGTAGCTAAAATGCCATGAAAATAACCCTCTTGAAAACATGCTGAAAAAAGAGAGAGCCAAAATTTTAATGTCTTTTGTTTTCTATTGGTTTCAACACGGTGTAATTTGGCTCAGTAATAATGAATGAAAACATCAGAATTGTGTTCTGCTTAATCAGTGCTGTATTGTTACAAATGATTGCGTATTAAACGTCACATCCTGCTCACCATAAGGTTGAGATTTGTGATTGAGGGTTATAATGAAAATTTATGAATAAATAAATTAATGAACAATTAAAAATAAATAAATAAATAAATAAACTGTTCTCCCGAGGAAGTGGGATCATAAATAGTTTTTTTTTTTTTTTTAAATCAGGGCTTGTGTGCTGTTGTCACAAATGCCTCCAAACCATATTGCCTAACATTCCCAGCCAAAAGGACCACTGTTTTGCATTATATTCATTTAACAGATGCTGTTATCTGTTACCTAAAATGCTAGAGCATATGAGCGCATCCACATGAATAATAAGAGTAACAGTGCCTAAAAAACATAATTCCCAGATCAGCAAGTGGAGGAGTAACATCTTTAAAGCACTAAATATAAATTAACCATGCTAACCAAGAATGATAATACAAATTATGACTAATTACAGACAACATCAATAGCCCATAAAACCGTAAAAATGTCATAATAAACTTTATTGACTGCATGAGTCAGGAGTGCTAAGGGATTGGGATGGGAGCAGAGCCAAGGTATAGTCAGAATAGTTCTGTCTTAGGCCTGCATAGAAATATGGCTGGTATTGCTGCCATCCAGGACCCTGTGGGTGTGGGATTATTGACCCATTGAGGGGCCAGGACAGATGGGCATTGTGGGTAGGGAGAGAAACTATGCTAGAAGGGCATAGCCAGTCACTCAGGGAAGCTGCCATGTAAGGTGTGAAGAGCAGTTGAAGATTCATAGGAGGGCCATCTGGGCTATTATAAAGGTTAAATACAAAAACTGAAATCTAACAAATCGCATGGAAGAGACATTAAAAGGACGATGAGATTAGCAACACTTAAAAATCCCAAATAATTTTGATTTATTTAAAATGGTTTAATGATGCTGCTTTGAACTAAAAATGATAATTTTTTCCAAAGTTTTTGCTGTCCTGTTTTTTTTTTTAAATAAATTTTATTAATTAATTTATTTATTTAGTGGACTCATCAGGTTCATGCAGTAGCGAAGCCCTCATGCAACTCATTACACTTAATTAGAGTTTGTGTAAATTTTGACCAGTTTAACTGTCCAGTCATTTGTACACTGTAGAAACAGAAGCAACATGCAATGCTTCCATTTGAAGTCATCTGGCTTTTAACATGAACCAATGTGTTTACATCTGAGTAGCATTCAAAATAGTGGATGATGTTCTGTTCCTTGCACAGTCTTTCTCTTGGAATTGAGGTCAGGCAATGAGGCATGACATGCAAGCAACTTTTCTCAGTTTTGACTTCATCAAAACAACAGCATGGCTGCTGTATGGAGTGTATTACGCATTTTACAAGCAACCATCATCACACTCAAAGCACAAAGTACACATTTGAAATAGTTTCCCACATCCTATTCATGTATGAGGTTTTCTACCTTTTTTTTTTCTTCAACGAAAGCCATCCAAGAGCAATTGTTATAATTCTCCCTCCACTTTCAGTTCATTAGGACTAGTCCTGCTTCAGCAGTCAGCTTAGCTTCCAGGTATTCTTAATCAAATAGGAATATTTGAATACTTAGAGGACTTTTTGATATTTGCAACCACTGTGACATACTTAAATTTTAATGAAGGGAAAAGAAACTTTATTTTATTTATTTATTTATTTTTTAACTTAAGGTGGACATACAGGTACCACATGCGGTGCATGTTGTGGAATGCATATGCATTCATCATTGAGGGCCTTTTCCATTTCACATCATGCGAACAATCAGCAGTGATGCACATACTGATGAAACTAAACTAGGGAAAGCGCTGAAGCACTCTGGATTTGGTTGCAAGCCAGGTCACCGAGCTCTAAATACATTTGACTCCTGTGGCAAACAGTTATATAAAGGACTGTTAAAGGCAAGCAGAACATGCTGAGGTTATTTATTTATTTATTTTAAATACAGCAAAAACATCCACTGCTGTGTTCTTCTCATTTTCTGTCATTCCCCCATATAATAGGGTTTGGTTGTAGATGCTTTTCCATGTTGATATTGGCTCTCTACAGCTCATTTAACATATTGAGATAGTTTTTCAAAATAAGAGAAACTAGAAATCCAATCATGTTCATACAATGAGAATACAGCTGATCAGCGGCCTGAAACTAAGAAGATGATGGTAATAATAAAATTTGATTAACACAAAAATCTGCTATTTTCAAAAATTGTTCATTCTCAGAATGAAAACTCGATTGCATCCTGATTGTTTTGTGAAACATCGTGACAGAATTTCAATTTCCCTTCCACTGGAAGTATGCCCCAGCCCCACCATCGCAGTTCTCTTCGATTTTTTTCCTGTTCCTTCACAATGAAAAAAATAGTTTTTTCCCAAAATCACGAGGACCACAATTATTGGATCCCCTTCATTTAAAACTTTGTGTGGCCTCCCGTTTCCAAGAGTCTTCCATTGTAGTTTGTCTTGAGGCTGTCGAAGATGTGGCCGTTCTTCCATGCGGAATCCCTCTAGATCCTTGCAGCTCCTGGGTTCATATTTCAGGCCTCTCCTCCCCGGCTTTTCTCACAGGTTTCACAATATGCTCATGCCCTCACACTTTCAACATTGCTGTATGCCTTGAACTTCAAAACTGTCAAAAGAGATACGTATGCCAAGAGAGATATTTTCAACAATTTTCTATCAATTGTATTTTGTGTTTCAATTATAGCCAATCTGCATTTCTGAAGGTCCACAGGCTTCTGTTACTCATCTTTGCTGAACTCTTTTACCTAGACCATGCTGATGGGCGATTAAGGGAACTTGGCCTGTGTGCTGTGTGTAACCTCACATTTATTCCCTGGGGAAATGGGGAAGTCAGTGGTGAGCATCTAAGTTTTCATAATTATTTTCATTATTATTACAAAACCCAAAACCAGTGAAGTTGGCACGTTGTGTAAATCGTAAATAAAAACAGAATACAATAATTTGCAAATCCTTCTCAACCTATATTCAATTGAATACACTGCAAAGACAAGTTACTTAATGTTCGAACAGGTAAACTTTGTAATTTTTTGCAAATATTAGCTCATTTGGAATTTGATGCCTGCAACATGTTTCAAAAAAGCTGGCACAAGTGGCAAAAAAGACTGAGAGAGTTGAGAAATGCTCATCAAACACTTATTTGGAACATCCCACAGGTGAACGGCCTAATTGGGAACAGGTGGGTGCCATGATTGGGTATAAAAGCAGCTTCCCTGAAAAACTCAGTCATTCTCAAACAAGGATGGGGCGAGGGTCACCACTTAGTGAACAAATGCGTGAGCTAATGGTCGAACAGTTTAAAAACAACATTCCTCAATGATCTATTGCAAGAAATTTAGGGATTTCATCATCTACGGTCCGTAATATCTTCAAAAGGTTCAGAGAATCTTGAGAAATCACTGCACGTAAGTGACAAGGCCGAAAACCAACATTGAATGCCCGTGACCTTCGATCCCTAAGCGGGACTGCATCAAAAACCGACATCAGTGTGTAAAGGACATCACCACATGGGCTCAGGAACACTTCAGAAAACCACTGTCAGTAATTACAGCTTATCGCTACATCTGCAAGTTCAAGATAAAACTCTGCAATGCAAAGCAAAAGCCATTTATCAACAGCACCCAGAAACACCGCCGGCTTCGCAAGGCCCAAGCTCATCTAAGATGGACTGATGCAAAGTGGGAAAGTGTTCTGTGGTCTGAAGAGTCCACATTTCAAATTGTTTTTGGAAACTGTGGACGTCGTGTCCTCCGGACCAAAGAGGAAAAGAACCATCCGGACTGTTATAAGCGCAAAGTTCAAAAGCCAGCATCTGTGATGGTATGGGGGTGTATTAGTGCCCGATGCATGGGCAACTTACACATATGTGAAGGCACCATTAATGCTGAAAGGTACAAACAGGTTTTGGAGCAACATATGTTGCCATCCAAGCAAAGTCTTTTTCATGGATGCCCCTGCTTATTTCAGCAAGACAATGCCAAGCCACATTCTGCACGTGTTAGAACAGCATGGCTCTGTAGTAAAAGAGTGCGGGTACTAGACTGGCCTGCCTGTAGTCCAGACCTGTCTCCCATTGAAAATGTGTGGCGCATTATGAAGCGTAAAATACGACAACGGAGACCCCGGACTGTTGAACAACTTAAGCTGTACATCAAGCAAGAATGGGAAAGAGTTCCACCTGAAAAGCTTCAAAAAATGGTCTCCTCAGTTCCCAAACGTTTACTGGGTGTCGTTAAAAGGAAAGGCGATGTAACACAGTGGTAAAAAGGCCCCTCTGCCAACTTTTTTTTAATGTGTTGCTGCCTTTAAATTCTAAGTTAATGATTATTTGCAAAAAAAATAAATAAAGTTTCTCAGTTTGAACATTAAACATCTTGTCTTTGCAGTGTATTCAATTGAATATGAGTTGAAAAGGATTTGCAAATCATTGTATTCTGTTTTTATCTACGATTTACATAACGTGGCAACTTCACTGGTTTTGGGTTTTGTACATACAATGATCATTTATCAAGTAAAATATGAACAGGATTATAATTAAAATATTCCTATTTTATGGCAGTACCAATGACAGTGGCATATGTGTTTGCAAAAATTATTTATTTAAAGGAAAAAGGAAAGCGATACAACATACACTCTGAAATGCAAAGAGCAGACTAATTAATTCAAAGCCTTTGAGACATTTCTTTGCCTATTCACTGGCAGTTAGCAATAGCAGTGATCCGCAGAAAACTTTCTTAATTCAGGTTCCATGCAACAGCTGCAGCATATTTACTTGGAGTATTATTGTCTGCTCAAGGGCCCTCATAGAATATCGGCCTCCTGCATGGGAGAGCAGTGGGGTCCAATCAAACTCATGTGAGCTTCTGTAACAGCTCAAATGGTGACACACACAAACTAGCTCGCTATGGCTTTTCTAATTTTATGAAGGTAGAGGGGAACAAACGTTGGACTATTTCTAAACTGAAGGTCATACTATTTCTGTGAGAGGATGGTTTCGAAATTAGTTGCCTTTTCTTTTAACGATAAGAATATTTTTGCCATCAAACATTCTCTTTCAATTCAGGGGTATATTTTAGTGTCTTGCACAAAAAGTTCTTGGAGAGAGATAACAGCAGCCACACATCTTATAGAATTTTTGCTAATAATGGTGCTAAAATTATTGGAGGGCACTGCTGATGCACATGAAACTGATTGGTGTGTGTGCGTGTGTACATGTCAGTGTCCCCTCTAAAAGAATTCTGTTGTGATTCTGCTTTTGCCATGCCTTGTGTTCTGCTTCTGCCATGTTCTGTTCTGCCTTGCCATGCCTTATGATTATGATTCTGCCTTGCCATGTTCTGACTGACCTTTGTGTATTTAGATCATTTGCTTATGTCTGACTATTCTTAGATATATGTATTGTGATTTGTTCACTTATTGTCTTAGTTTTACTTCCCCATATTTTGTATTTTACCATAGTGTTATTCCGGTCCATGTTTTGCTTTCCACTTTGCATTGCACTTTGTCTCCCCCTGTCTGGTCTCTTGTATTGTCACAGCTCTCAGCCCTGGTATGCGTCTCACTACTTCGGGTGATTTAATGGGTTCTGGTTTCAATTTTTCTTCCCCTCACTTTTTCTATATTACTAACACCTACTAACAGTTTGTAATTTTCCCTAATTTACCAACCAACACTAACATTGTATATTAGACTAATTTACTTACCAGCACTCAGGATTGTAGAGCTGCACTTACTAATTGACTAACAAGCTCTCAGCACTCGCCCTGTTCTATTCTCCGCCTCTTGCTTTCGTTCAATCTGCTCTGCTGTGTTTCTTGCAGATTCTCTGCATCTGTCTTATCTCTGTTCTGCCTCTCACTCTGTGCACTTAGAAATCCCTAATCTGGTCCATTGTTCTGTCCATAGGCTGTCCCGTGATCCTTGTCCATGTTTTAGCTTTTGCCTATTTCATGTGATTAGGTTCTCCCTCTTGTTCCACCCTCAGTAATTCCTCTTGTTCCACCCTCTGTAATTAGTCTCATTTCCAGCACCTGTGTCTGCATAGCATGTGATTCTACCAGAGTGTATATTAGACCTGTCTTTTTACAGGTCTTCCCCCCATCAGATCGTTTCCTCAGTCTTCTTGTGCCACGTTTTCTCTCGCCTTGATTGCTCAGGGATTATCTTTCTGACTGGACTGCCCGACTTTTCGATTTTTGCCTTTGTGATTTTGGATTATTGTTGCATCTGTGTTTTTTGACCCTTTTCTGCCTGACTATGAGTTCCCTGATTGCTGCCCTGGTTACGGTTTGGATTACGCCCATTGGATTCTGGCTTGCTTCTCTGATATACCTGTGCCTGTGTTCCAAACCCATTTTTTCCCACCACGAGTACTGTGATTGCTTCCCTGGTTTTTGTCTCTATTTTTGCCCATCTGGATTGTGATTTTTGGAGTGTGGACTTTCTACCTTTTTTGCCTTCTGCCCTGCGGGGGTTTTCCCCCTTTATTAATAAAATCATATCTACTGCATTGCTTGGTTCTCACGACTGGTTCCTGATCGCACCCTCACAAATTCTGGAAGGGGACCATGAAATGAGAAGCGTGCGTATCTGTCCGTCCATCCGTACGTATGGCCACCAAAAATGTTAACCCTGTATAAAATTGATCACTCTATCCACATACTTCACTGCATTTTGCAATGAACCTTGGATCAAGTCACTCATGTTCCCCCGACAGGTAGGTTGTCAAAGGTCATTTGGTGTCATTGATCCAAAATGGTCAGAAGGTCACTGTATCCAAATACTTGTGGATTTCCATGGTACTTGGATACAATGATTGTTGGGTCAAATCACACACAAGACCCCAACAGTTGTCGGGTCAAAGGTCATGTAAGAGTCATTTGGGGTCATGATCTAAAATCTACATCATTGATCACTGTATTCACATACTTCAATAGCTTTTCATGAAACTTGGTTGAAATGATCCTTGGGTCAAGTCGCACTTATACTCCCTACAGGTGGGGGTGGTGGGGGGGTTAAAGGTCATCCACCATGTTTGGCGGGGAAATATTTTATGCATTGCGTAAAACAGAGTTTGCTTTGTTTTCTCTATTACAATACAATATGTGACACGGCTGTGAACGCTTACACCGCCCCACCCACATCTTAAATGACCTGTGCAATCCTCTGTCCCACTTTTACCATATTACCATCAATAAACCCTACTATTAGATTGTACTCTGTCTTTGCACTTGATTCTTGGTCTGGATCATTGCAGTCTGGAACATTTGAATATGAAATATCAGAAAAATAGAAGAAATTGGGAAAGGGCAAATACTTTTTCACAGGGCTGAATGTAAATACATGGAATCCATTGGCATTCTGCTTGCTGTTTCATGGGGAATTTAAGTCACATTTTGAAAGAAATATCTGTGCCATAAAGAAAGACCCTTGGAAATACTGTCTTTATTTTTCAATATTGCAAGCCATTTCAGGTGACAACATTTTTAAGCAGATCAAATTAGAAAGTGAGGGAATCAATAAGGTCCAATTTAAGTTGCTGAATAGGACAACTTACAATTTGATGTCTCAGCAGTAATAGACGTTCTTCCAGGTGGCAAACGCCGAAGAGCTCTTAGCGAAATGTTTGTCAAAAATTAGTTTGCTTTCACTGCATTAAAAAAGACTTCAAGCTTTCAGTGTTACAGCTGTTAATTTTGCCCTTACATTGACATATTTAACTTCATCTTGTATAGCGTCAATTGGTAAGCATATCAATGGAGCCAATTCAATACGGTGACAGCTAGTTCTAAGCCATCAGCTGTGTAGCCTAGTTGTGGGTATTTCTTTACGGCTGGAAAAATGCTAGCTAGCATAAGCACTGCCATTTCTTATGACTCCCATATTTATGAGTTCAAACTTGAGAAGATGAGAACAGGAGTAGAAACTTCCAAGAACGCGAGGACACAGTAAACTGAATCTGTAGTTTGAGACAGTAACGTTCTCGTCTGCTTAACAGTTCAGCGCGAGAATTTATTTGTTCACCTTTCTCACCACCATTTTTATATTGTTAAAAATAAACAGATATGTGCTTTTTCCTCGGAGGATGCTGTTGTGGCTGACAGTCACCAGAGAATGCTGTCACCAGGGCCTCTGCTGTCATATTAGCTGCAAAAGCCATAGGACAAAAGCAGGCTACACTTGCTGCTGATAGGCGTTGGCTCGAAACAGTACTGCGTCGGTAGTTGGTTAGTAATGCAGGTGGGTGGCTGGTAGATACATCATGTATCACCGCAGATGTATTTTCTGGTAACAAAACCTGTTTTCAGATTTAACAGTCAACATTTCTCGTCTCGTTTTACAAAATATCAAATCATAAACCACAAACTTATTAATTTAAGACAGACTTTCCCGGCTGGATCTCTTCAGGTCAATGGGAACACCGCTTGCGTTTTGCCACCCGGAAGTATCTTAGCGCCTATTGTTTTCAAACATTCTGAAATGACCTGTACAGGTGATACTAGTTTGTCCAAAATAATTTTCTTGAACTTTTCGTGCATTCAATTTGACATTTTAAGTGGGATGTCAAATCTGGATGATGAAGTAATTTTTTTTCATTTACAAATTAAAAGTGGTGATTTGTGTTTGAGTTGTCCAAACATTTCCTTCTGGGAGAAAAATGGACTTGCATCATGGAGTGCCTTTGTTGTCACGGCAACAACAATTGCTTTCTCAGTATGTTGTTTGTTCAGGCGCCTTCATGGCCCAAATGATAAATCTCTCTTTCCTACTTATTCTGGGCTTCATCATCTACTGCACTTGCATGTCAAAGTGAAGCCAGAGCATTATAAAAAACAAGATCTTCAATTGTGTTTACAATATCTTTTGTATCATTCATGACATGCAGTGATGATGATGATGAATTCATCATCTGACTTAGTTGTAGAAGCAAGAAGAGCCGTGTATTCCCATCTTGTAATTTCCACTTAACACTAGAACCGCCATGATGGTCGTTTAGACCGTTTTGAAATTTGTTAGTGTCATAACTTTTCAAAATAAAAGAATACAACCTTGAGGGTCAATGAATTTTCCTAAAAGTGTCTATATTTTAAAATGCAATTGATTTTATATAGATTACACCTACGGAGCATAAAATATCACCAAATCTACCTTTTTCCTCCATAAGCAGCTTCATTGATCATACAGTTTTCCAGCTGTCATTTATTTTATTTTTTCAAAAAATGTATCTTCTGGTTGCCTAGCAACTAACCGATGCCACTGTCAGCGTTGTTAGGGAAGAGTAGTCTAGAATTATTTTATTAAGCACTGGCAAAAAGTTTGTGCCAGCAGCAGCGGGAGACACTGGCACCAAAACAGAGGCAGTGCCAGGTCCGCAGGAGCTGCTCACAAAATAAGACGCTCGTCACCTGCTGCAGATGCTACAGACCCATCTGTGAGAATTGCGCCAGGAGAACGGAGGTCACCTGCGCAGACTGATACGAGTAGACTAAATGCTACGCCATGCCAATAAATAAAAAGGTAATCAGAAAAAAAGTTAATCACCTACCTATTGTTTTCTAATTCCGTGTCATTGCTACGATAATTATTGCAGATATTCCAAGATATTCCATATGGTTTTGTTGTTTTAAATGTTGAATCCGAATGTTTATTAATCAAAATAGATGTTTTAATTGTTTTTTTTGTCGTTCTGAATGGTTTAATTATTTCTTCACCCACGAATATCTTTGTGAATGTGTTGTGAATCCGCATTTCAGCCATGCTTTGTCTGTTCCATGTTTAAGTTTTGTGCCTGGCTTGCCATGTATGCCTTTTTGTGTTTTAGTGACCACTGCCTGCCCCTGACCATCCCCATGATTATGTATTGTGTTTTGTTGTTTGATTTCATGTTTTATTATGTTTCATGTTTGGTATTATTTATGTCTTTGCCATGTTTTATAGTCTTGCCATGTTTCACAGTCTTGCCATGTTTCATAGCCTTGCCTTTCTTTCATCGTCTTGTTGTGATTTCTAGTCCTGCACTTCGTTTACCCTGTCTTGTCTTGTGTAGGTCTTTGCCCACGGTCCCTTGTCTGACGTGCCACTCATTCGGGTGATTTCCTGGTTTCTGGGATTTCAATCTTTCTTCATATCTCATTTTCTTCCTTCCTCTCTCTTTATGCTATCTACTAACCCTACTAACAGTTTATTGTTTTCGATAATTACTAACCCCGATTAACATTGTACATGTATACTAACTAACTAACTTGCACTCGGGATTGTATAGCTGCACATACTAATAGACTAACGATCTCTCAGCATTCGCCCAATCTGTATCTCCGCCCTCCTTGTCTATCACTAATTATCTCCACTGCGGTTTCCTCTTATATCTCTTGCTTTCCCTTTTCTTTAGACTGTACACTTTAGTACTCCTTAACCGGAGCCGTTTGTTCGTTCATAGGAATGTCTCGTTATCCCTGTCTGCGTTTCGGCATTCGCCAAATTCATGTAATTAGTTTTCCTCATGTGTCACTCCCATGTCATTGACTACACCTGTTTACCCTAGTCATGTGTTTAACCCGGATATGTATATAAGGTGTCTACACTTTTAGTTCCTTGTCAGATCGTCTTTACTCCTTTGTCTTGTGCTACGTTCCTCGCCTTGCTCACTGTGATATTTTCTTTCTGACTGGATTGCCCGACACTTGTTTTTTGGTTTGCCCTTTTGGATCTGATTGCCTTCGTGAGTTTTGACCTATTTTTGCCCGACCACGTCTATTGTCTTTGCTGCCCTGGTATTTGGATTCGGACTGTTTACGGCTTATGAGTTTGTCTCTCCACCAAACCCTCGCCTGTGTACCGAACCATTTTTGCCTGACCTTGAGTTTTGTTATTGGTGCCCTGGTTACAGTTTTGGATTTTGCCCTTTGGATTCTGTTTGTGGATTGTGGACATTGTACTGTTGCCAGCTCTGTTGGGGGGTTTCCCCCTTCAGAAATAAAGCCTCCATTTTGCATTTATCTGGTTTTCGCTCTTGGCTCATTTCGTAAAACCTCACATTACGATCTGACCATGACGGAGCCAGCGTCAGACCAGTCTCTGCAGGAGGCAGTGCACCAGCAGGGCACTCAGTTGGAGCTTCAGGAACGTCAGCTCCGTGCTTTAATGCAGCACATGCAAACCATGAGTCTCCAGATGGCGGATCTTACTCGCTCAGTACAGGAAGCGCAGCAACTACAGTCACCCCAGCCTACCGTCTATACTCCTCCTGCTCCCGCTTCCGCCCCGCCCCTACCCAGCTGCGAGCCACGTCTACCACCGCCGGAGAGGTACGACGGGAACCCGGGAGCATGTCGGGCGTTTCTCACCCAGTGTGAGCTCATCTTCAGCCTGCAGCCTTCGTCCTTCCCCACCGAAAGAGCGCGAGTTGCTTTTATCATCACGCAACTGACGGGAAGAGCTAAGCAGTGGGCTACAGCGGCTTGGGAAGCTGATCTCCCATGTGTACAGACTTTTCGTCTACTGGGTGAAGAGATGAGACGGATCTTCGATCGCACCAAGTTGGGTCACGAGGCAGGACGAGAGATCCTACGCATGCGACAAGGTGGGCGTCCCGTAGCCGACTACGCCATTGATTTTCAGACGTTGGCCACCAACAGCAGATGGGGACAGAGAGCTCTTTATGATGCCTTCTTTGACGGATTATCCGAAGCACTTAAAGATGAGCTAGTGTCGCGGGAATTACCGGAGAACTTGGACGACCTTGTCGACCTGGCTATTCGCGTGGATTCGCGATTGGAGGAGCGCCGACGCCTCGCTTCCCGCAGACGACCATATCCAGCTCCCCAGAGTACTCCGCCTCGATCACCCCCTACTGGCAGCCGCCCCCCTGAGCCTGAACCCATGCAATTGGGACGCACGCGCATTCCTGTGGAGGAGAGGGATCGCCGCCGCCGTGATGGGGCCTGCTTTTACTGTGGCAAGGGAGGACACCTTATCGCTCAGTGCCCTGACAGGGAAAAGAAAAAGAAGAGAAGAGGTCCTCCTGGTGCCCGCATAGCAACAGTAATAGGGGTGACGCCGGGACAGGAAACTAACAATCGCACATGCGTTCCTGTAACTTTGGAATGGGGGGGCGAGAGCAGATCCACCGAGGCTCTCGTGGACACCGGAGCGGAGGAAAATTTAATTGATGTGGAGCTGGCCCGGAAATGGGGCGTTCCCACAGAGAAGATCTTCCCCGATCGAGTGGCCAATTCGCTCAGCGGCCAGAGGATCGCTCAAATAACCCATACGACCAGCCCCATCAGACTCAAGGTGTCAGGGAACCACCACGAAACCATTCAGTTCCTCCTGTTACACTCTCCCCATGCTCCGATCGTCCTGGGCCATCCATGGATGGCCAAACACCTACCAGAGATCGACTGGCGCAAGAATGAGATTAAGGGATGGAGCCCCAACTGCTCCCTGACATGCCTCCGCAACGCCCTCGACCCTCTACACAACCCATCTCCGGAGGAGATTCCAGACCTGGAAAAGGTTCCTCTAGAATTCCATGACCTCAAGGAGGTTTTCTCAAAGTCTCGGGCCACCAGCTTACCACCTCACCGACCCTATGACTGCACCATAGACCTGAAGCCAGGTACCATGCCCCCTAGAGGCCGACTCTATTCTCTCTCCAGACCAGAGAACCAAGCTATGGAGAAGTATCTCTCAGAGTCTCTCGCTGCAGGCATTATACGCCCGTCATCATCACCTGCTGGTGCGGGTTTTTTCTTCGTAGCTAAGAAGGATGGATCATTAAGACCCTGTATTGATTACCGTGGCCTCAACGAGATAACTATTAAGAACCGCTACCCACTTCCCCTCATGAACACCGCTTTTGATCTCCTGCAAGGAGCCAAGATCTTTACTAAGCTCGACCTCCGGAATGCATACCACTTAGTGCGAATCAGAGAGGGGGACGAATGGAAGACCGCCTTTAACACTCCCACGGGGCACTGGGAATATTTGGTTCTTCCTTTCGGGCTTACCAACGCTCCAGCAGTGTTTCAAAACCTCGTCAATGATGTCTTAAGAGACATGATAAGCAAGTTTGTTTTTGTCTATCTTGACGATATTCTGATTTTTTCTGAATCCCAGGAGGACCATGTTAAGCATGTTCGCCAAGTACTCCGTCGCCTCTTGGAGAACCGCCTTTTCGTGAAGGCCGAGAAGTGTGAGTTTTTTGTTGAAACCACCACCTTTTTGGGTTACATTATTTCTCCGAGCACCATTCGCATGGACCCAGTAAAGGTGGAGGCAGTTACCAAGTGGCCCCGACCAGAGGACCGTAAGTCACTCCAACGTTTCCTAGGATTTGCCAACTTCTACCGGCGGTTCATCAGGAACTATAGTTCTGTTGCGGCTCCTCTTACTGCTCTCACCTCCTCCAAATTCAAGTTTCGTTGGTCGGAGGAAGCAGAGGACGCCTTTAAGGAATTAAAGACCAGATTCACATCTGCACCCATCCTCACTATTCCCAACCCAGAGCTCCAGTTCATCGTCGAGGTGGACGCCTCCAATATTGGAGCTGGAGCCATCCTGTCTCAGAGGTCCGCGGAGGATGGGAAGATCCATCCATGTGCCTTCTTCTCTCGCCGCCTCAGCTCAGCGGAGAGAAATTACGACATCGGCAACCGGGAGCTGTTAGCGGTGAAGTTGGCCTTGGAAGAATGGAGGCAATGGCTGGAAGGATCCAAAGTTCCCTTTATTGTCTGGACTGACCATAAGAATTTGGAGTACCTTCAGACGGCCAAGAGACTCAACCCACGACAAGCCAGGTGGGCATTATTTTTTTCCCGTTTTAATTTCCACATCGCTTTCAGACCAGGAAGTAAAAATGTTAAACCTGACGCCCTCTCACGCTGTTTTGAGATTAGAGAAGAAGGCCCTTGCAATGATACTGTACTCCCTAAGGAAGCGTTCATTAACGCTCTATGTTTTAATATTGAAAGAGAGGTCAAGGATGCCCAAGCTAATGCTGCTACCCCTAGTGCTTGCCCCACTTATTGCCTATATGTTCCAGTTGCTTTGCGCCCCAAGGTCCTGGAGTGGGGGCACTCCTCCATGCTGTCCTGCCATCCTGGGGTACGCCGCACCAAGGACTTTATTCTCCAAAGATTTTGGTGGCCAGAGATAACTCAGGATGTGCAGGGTTTTGTAGCTGCTTGCTCGGTCTGCGCCCAGGCTAAGACATCACACCAGCCCCCTCAAGGTTTGCTTCAGCCCCTTCCTACACCACATCGCCCCTGGTCCCACATTGCACTAGATTTTGTCACTGGCCTTCCCCCTTCCAATCACCACACCACCATTCTCACGATAGTTGATAGGTTCTCCAAAGCCATTCATTTGGTCCCCCTCACCAAGCTCCCTTCCGCTCAAGAAACCGCTAATCTCATCATTCAACACGTTATTAGACTTCACGGAATCCCCACCGACATCACTTCTGATCGTGGCCCCCAATTCACTGCTCTGTTTTGGAAAGAATTTTGTAAGTCACTTGGCACTTCAGTTAGTTTGTCATCAGGTTTTCACCCCCAAACTAATGGCCAGACCGAGCGAGCTAACCAGTCTGTGGAAAATGTTCTAAGGTGTCTATGTGTCAGGAACCCCTCCTCCTGGAGCCATCAATTGCCGTGGGTGGAATATGCCCTGAACAGCCACACCTCGGCTGCCTCCGGCGTTTCCCCCTTCAGGGCCTGCCTAGGCTACCAACCCCCGTTGTTCCCGTCTCAGGAGGAAGAAGTAGCCGTTCCGTCAGCTCGTGAGTTCGTGCGCAGATGTAGACGCACCTGGATTACCACCCGCCAGGCCCTGCTCAGGTCGGTCTCCAGGATGAAGGAGCAGGCCGACAGGAGACGCACATCTGCTCCCACGTACCGACCTGGGCAACGAGTTTGGCTTTCTTCAAGGGACATTCCCCTCAGAGGTAACGGGGGTAAACTTTTCCCTAAGTACCTGGGCCCATTCACCATTGAAAAGGTCCTCAGTTCCACTGCTATTCGCCTCCGTCTCCCCCTGTCCATGCGACGTATACACCCAACTTTCCATGTATCTCAAATAAAACCTGCTGTAACCCACCACCTGTCCTCTGGACCTGATCCCCCTCCACCCGCCCGGATCATCGACGGAGGCGAAGTCTACACGGTCCGTGCCCTCCTGGACTCTCGTCGACGAGGCAGAGGTCTACAGTACCTCGTCGACTGGGAGGGTTACGGACCGGAACACCGCAGTTGGGTTCCTGCCCGACACATTTTGGATAAGACTTTAATAAGAGACTATCATGCTGCATCACGTTCTTCGAATTGAACGCCAGGAGGCGTTCGTTGGGGGGGGGGTTCTGTTGTGAATCCGCATTTCAGCCATGCTTTGTCTGTTCCATGTTTAAGTTTTGTGCCTGGCTTGCCATGTATGCCTTTTTGTGTTTTAGTGACCACTGCCTGCCCCTGACCATCCCCATGATTATGTATTGTGTTTTGTTGTTTGATTTCATGTTTTATTATGTTTCATGTTTGGTATTATTTATGTCTTTGCCATGTTTTATAGTCTTGCCATGTTTCACAGTCTTGCCATGTTTCATAGCCTTGCCTTTCTTTCATCGTCTTGTTGTGATTTCTAGTCCTGCACTTCGTTTACCCTGTCTTGTCTTGTGTAGGTCTTTGCCCACGGTCCCTTGTCTGACGTGCCACTCATTCGGGTGATTTCCTGGTTTCTGGGATTTCAATCTTTCTTCATATCTCATTTTCTTCCTTCCTCTCTCTTTATGCTATCTACTAACCCTACTAACAGTTTATTGTTTTCGATAATTACTAACCCCGATTAACATTGTACATGTATACTAACTAACTAACTTGCACTCGGGATTGTATAGCTGCACATACTAATAGACTAACGATCTCTCAGCATTCGCCCAATCTGTATCTCCGCCCTCCTTGTCTATCACTAATTATCTCCACTGCGGTTTCCTCTTATATCTCTTGCTTTCCCTTTTCTTTAGACTGTACACTTTAGTACTCCTTAACCGGAGCCGTTTGTTCGTTCATAGGAATGTCTCGTTATCCCTGTCTGCGTTTCGGCATTCGCCAAATTCATGTAATTAGTTTTCCTCATGTGTCACTCCCATGTCATTGACTACACCTGTTTACCCTAGTCATGTGTTTAACCCGGATATGTATATAAGGTGTCTACACTTTTAGTTCCTTGTCAGATCGTCTTTACTCCTTTGTCTTGTGCTACGTTCCTCGCCTTGCTCACTGTGATATTTTCTTTCTGACTGGATTGCCCGACACTTGTTTTTTGGTTTGCCCTTTTGGATCTGATTGCCTTCGTGAGTTTTGACCTATTTTTGCCCGACCACGTCTATTGTCTTTGCTGCCCTGGTATTTGGATTCGGACTGTTTACGGCTTATGAGTTTGTCTCTCCACCAAACCCTCGCCTGTGTACCGAACCATTTTTGCCTGACCTTGAGTTTTGTTATTGGTGCCCTGGTTACAGTTTTGGATTTTGCCCTTTGGATTCTGTTTGTGGATTGTGGACATTGTACTGTTGCCAGCTCTGTTGGGGGGTTTCCCCCTTCAGAAATAAAGCCTCCATTTTGCATTTATCTGGTTTTCGCTCTTGGCTCATTTCGTAAAACCTCACAGAATGTTTACAATAAAGCTGCTTTCCCACTGGACGCGAAACAAATTTTTCGCACGACAGATCACGTTCAAAGTCAATGCAAAGACGCAAATCCGCGCAAAACATGCGTATTTTCGTCTTTGCATTGACTTTGAATGTAATATGTCGTGAGAATAATTTGATACGCTTTCGGTGTGAAAGAAGCTTAATTCATGTTCATTATAAATAATTCTATTGCATAAACATTCATAAATGGATTATTAAACTTGTTAAAGTGTAATGCTGATGTTGTTTCCTTCTTTTGAGATACATGCTAATATACAACGTGCATTAATTGCTTAATTAGGTGCTCAGAGAGACGGATTAGAATGTTTTGAACCTAGCGGTCCAAACGACTGTTGTTCAAGGCGGTTCTAGTAGTGATAAAATTCCAGCTCTTCTAGTGTAAATGGGAGTTTATTCTCCTCTCCACTTTTTGAGTTTCTGACTGTAAATCTAATGCACCATTAAGGAATATAAACATGTCGCTAAAAAGATGTGATTCTGTCATTTCCCATTTCAAAGTGTGTTTGCTCATTGGTGAATTGCTATAAAAAGGGTGGATTTGCCAAGTAGTAGGAGGAAATGGTTCTCTGCAGCAGTAGTGGGTCTGCCTGGGCGCAGTGTGAAAGTGCGCATGCAAACCACTCCTGCAAGCAAACCTGAAATGTTGACAAAAAATATTCCCTGAATATTGGTCAAAATTGTTTTAATCATATCCAGATGTAATAAAAAAAAACATCATTCATGGTGAATCCCAATGTTGAATTTGAATTTGTGAAAAAAAAAATACAAGCAAACAAAACAAGAAAAAGTTAAAATTCAGAGTCGCGGGTAAATAATGATTATGTGACGGCGGGGCACAAAGATTAAAATGAGTGGGAAAAGACAGTTTGGGAGTAAGAACTGAAAATAATTGTATTTTAATTACAAAACCACAGTCGCTTCAATAATATCCAATCGTGGTGAAATGAACTTGCTTCTGCCTTGTTGACAGTGAGGCTTAGAAAGAAATGGTTCAGCCATGATGACATAAGAACAAAACATATCTACTGGTGAAAATCAGATTGTTGACAACGCATTCTTGAAGGTCAGAAGTATGGTGTAAATTTGGATTAGCTTCTGGGTTAGGTGCTGACTTTCAAGGCTGTTTCATTTGTCAGCCAAACTGTAAATGTGAGCAGGAAAGAAAGGTTTTAGATATTGTATTCATAGATCAGGTTGGATTCAAAATTGATTCTGAGATAACTGTGGGTAACGGGTCAATCCGTGTCAGACTCTAACCTGACTCATCCAAACATCTGAAGCACGCCAAACTTTCTTTCTCTACTGAGCAACAAACAAAATGCAAGTTAATTCAAACCTGACCAGAGATCAAGTTTGAGAGTAATTCGTTTTACAAAAATCTTATTTAGTAATAGCACATGAGCATTTAGACACATTTCTGCCAAGATTTCTTTGTTTTGTGATCACTTAGACTGGGTGACTATGTGAGTACATTAAGTAACGTGTTAACTTGAGTTTCTATTTTTGCTGAATGTATAACAGCACGTAATTTCAACTGAATGAAAATTCATGCAGTTTTTGGCATGATATGTCATGTCTAACTAACTAGATGCCCCCTAACTAGATCCATTCGAAGACTGCAGAAATGCAAGTATGAAGGAGTCATGGCTTTACTCAGAATTATTTCCCAATTTCCCATGCGTTATCGTGCATGTTGAATCGCAAATCACCTGTTTGTTAATGGATTACTGTCCCTCACATTTCAAATTCATCAGACTCAGAGCATTCAATGGTGAGGTACGTAGTTGCACGGGTGTGCAGTTGATCGTACCTGCCATTATGACTCCAAATTCTCAAAAATTTTGATTTACACAATAATAATCTTTCACACAGTAATCTTTTCATTTTAATCGTTAGCATGTGAGCTGCAGCTCATCCCTGTAAGTGTAACAAGCAAAGTATATATGTATGCAATCTTAATAATGCACCCTTAAAATAGCAGTTAAAAACTGATAATTTAGCTTTCTGTTGGCAAATCACGCAATCCTTTTCTGCTGCCTCGAGATGGCAACGTCCCAACAATGTGCCTGACCACGCCTCATTTTCAGACCAACATGCCCATTAGTGCTCAGTCTGGTGCAAGTACACTTCCTACTTACGCAACCTAAGTGAGGGATGGGAAAACCACAACTGCACCGCTCATAAAATAGCAGACATATGCATCATGCTTGGCGCCGCTACGCTCCGGGTGTTGAGCCCTTTTTGATTGCCCATTTAGTGCATCCTCTCAGAAGCTTGCCTGCTGTACTGTAGGTTGGAGGTTCAAGCCCCGAGTGGTGCCAAAAGATTCAGTCGCAAGCCTTCCATCTGATAGGCATGATTCATTATGCTGAAACACTCCTTGACAAACATGGTCTAAAATAACCCTTCTGCCCAGCTGGTGCATTCTGTCAAAATGTGCCTTTGCTATTAAATGGTTCCCCAGTTGGTGCAATTAAGATTTGTTTGGAGATACTTAACTATATGGAACTTACTGTGTTGAACATAACTAATTAATTCCATTTTGCCTTTTTTGGATTCACGTACAGTTCAGTTCAGTTTTTATTTTGATTTGCACTCCAAATTTGATCTGTTATAACTGTTTAGTAACTTGAGTTTATTTGTTGGGGTTATTTAGTAAGGTGGGTTCTCAAAAACAGAATAGTTCATCTCCATAAATAACACGCAGAAGTATTCATTATGTATGAAGTATTTGTGTCAAGATTCAGATGAGCACTGATGCATTTTGCTAACACTTTGATTATAAGAGAATACATATTTAGAACATTACCCTGCAAATACAGTGTAAATGGCACCAACATAATCCCAGGAAGTACCATTTTCTGAACTCTAGATACACACTCACGGAATTACAACTGCTGCACTTCAAGAGCATGGAGTTTTATTTTGTCAATATTTTTCAGTGTATGCTTGTCAATTATTCTTTCCTAGTTTAGGGGGGAAAAAATAGAAAGTTCCTTATGATTCACTATGCTTATTATTTCAGATGTCTATGTGTCAGGAAATTGGAGTGGAAATGCTTAAATTTGCACTTACATAGCAGGTCTCAGGGGAACTTGTTGTTTTCTATTCGCAGCAGATTTGGCCACTATTTTACATGCTTTTTGATGCTATTTACAAAAGGGATTTGGAGCTCTAAAAATATTGATTTGACATTTGATTGTTTATCTCCACATTTTAAGTTATTCCTTCACGCTGCCCTGGGTCTTTAGAATGTCCAAAGTTAATCCACATTTCTTCTTTCCGGCTGTGAGGCCACCTGAGGCGCACCATGTTCCATTTCAAGAAAAAAAAAATCTTATGCCTCCCGAGCCTCACCATTTATAGTTCCTCACAACAATTTCCTTACAACAACAGAAATAAATAAAAAATAAATAAATTATTTTGAAAAATTGAAAAAAGCTACTTGGGATTTTTTATGGGAAAAAAAAAAAAAGTTAATCATTTCAGTTCAGTAATCAAATAAAAATTCCCTGTTTTGCACACTATTTTGTCGATGGGTGAATAAATGTTAAAAACTGATTGAGCAATAAAGGATGTCAAGCTGTGACTCAAATCTGTGAAGTCATTAACAGAGAATACTCTTCTGTCAAAAAAAAATCCCTTCATCCTTTGCTGGATCGACTGCATGGCCAAAGTTCATCTCATTACAAAGCTGCACATTGCTGAACCTGGCTGTACAAAATAATTTCCATTCTGTGGCCTGAATTGAATCCACATTTATCCTCATGAATAAATTCAAATACTACATTTTCATTTAGATTTTTCAAAGTTAAATATAAAGAAGAAACAAACAAACCCTTCATTGTCAGAGCAGGTAATATTATTTGATGAATTGGGGGCAACTGGCCAACTTGGAAATGTAAAGTAATGACATATTGTTTGAACAAATTCAAATTGACACTATAAATACACATACCATGCTTATTTTATACAAGAATGTATGAAGATATTATGAGAAGATTCTAACTTTAAATGATGCATGCTGCTCCTGAGTATTATGGAGGTGGATGTTCTCACAGTGATGTGGCTCTGGTCTTTTTGACAGTTAATTTTTTACTTCTATACTGAATGTTATAAAAATGCCAAGAGTACATGAATGGCTCCCTGACCTCCTGTCTCTCAGAAGAATTTGCATGTTTTATGTACACCATCTCCATAATCTATCTGTACTATGTATCTCTTTTAATGATCACCGCTAATGGATTTATGTGGTTGCATATATGACTGCAGCAGACTGATTTGAATATGCTTAACGCACATTGGCAGCCATAAATAATTGTATTGTTCCACTGCCAAAAATGATCAGGTCCTTGCAGGATTATGGACATCAGTGGTACTGGCGGAATGCCGATTGATGCAGCTGTGCACTTTTGTGACCATCAGTTACTGCGCCAAGGAGTACAGTGTTATCTTCTGCATGGAGTGTGACGCAGCAGCAGACATGAAATACAGCACATTTTGTGTCGCTTCCTGTGTCCACTATGTGGTGCTAGAGAACACAAACCAAATATGCATTATGCTGCTGTATATCGAGTATAGGCCATGCAACGTAAACTTAAATTGAATGATGCTCGTCACTCCAGGCTTACGTCATGCTGCCATGAAGTGGAATAATTACAATGAATCAGTATTGGCACATGCATGCCCACAGGTTTGGACCCTTAAGCCTAATTTATTGTAGTCCAACTCCGTCAATGCGCAGACACGCAGTTGTATCAACGGAGATGTGGACCTTTCAGACTTCTCCGTTGCTTAATGGGTGTTGCAAAGCAATTCACCGCTAGGAAAATAGGCGGCGTAGCGTTCTCTGCGACCCACCTTCCATTTCATGATGTCTGAGCGGCATTCCGGGAATGATGTTGTTAGCTGACCAATCACAGGCTTGCGCTATCCGTGGGCTCTCTGTCGTTTTGACAGATAGTTAGAAAATTCGGGAGGTGTCCGTCATGCGTCCGAGAGCATGTCAGAGAGGGTTTGCAAAGTTGAAGAGGGGCTCTGCGTATGTGCGTATTGACGGAGTTGGACGACTATAAATTAGGCTTTACCGTCCATTTCAAAGTTGGGGCATATTTGATTTGATGTTCATTGGTGTTACAAACTCTATCCTCTTTTATGGCAAAACATGGAAATTGGATGTCTTGCTGTGCATCAAAAACTAAAAATTTAATCTCAAAGCTCTTTTCTGTAACCAAGCTGAGATATGAAAATACTGTCAAATTTCACATATTTCAGATCTGCCTAGGTAATTTTCTACAATTAGTTAAACATACTGTGATGCTAAAATTTTGCATCGGGTGCTAATGAGTCATTTTGCCACACCCATGAACAAGACCTACAAAAGATATAATATTTTGCACCACTTCTGATGCGTGTGCAAAGAATTGTCAGTTTCCAAGCACCTGTAACCTCTCAACAAATTCAATTCATTTGAACGAAAAGAGAAAATAATAATAACATTAATCCTTGCATTACAATAGGGCTTTTGCACAATTATTAGTATGTAGTAGTATTATTACAATAATTATTACAAGTATTACTATTATTGTTATGATCATTATTATCCCCCCCGGCATATAATGCAAGGGGATATAGCGATCAGTGTGTCCGTCCGTCTGTAATAACATCGTTTCCGGATCAGAACTCGAAAACTATACCACTTACAAACACCAAATTTGGTATGGAGCTTCTCCTTATGGTCTAGTTGTGCCTTTTGGGGGTTTTGGTCCGTCCGTCTGTCCACACAACCTGTAGGTTACACAACCTACAGCCGGGGGGATCCGCCATCGCCAGATGGCTCTTGTTATTATATGTGACAGTTTAAGGGTCCTGTCTCTAGAAATGTCTCCTAATAAGTACTACCTTACTGGCTACTGGCTCTTTGGCGATGTGTTCAGCGCGTTTGAATCTTACCTGGGAGTCTGGGGTTCAATTCCCCACCCGGGCCCTGCTTTGGCCTGCTACATATATAAACACCTAATTCTCAGTACATTCAGATTAAGGCAAGCTTACTTAGGCTGAGGAATTAGATCACACTATATATATAAAAAAAAAAAACCTGATTGATATTTTCTGTGGAGCTCAAGATTGGATAGAAGAATGAAGTGAGAGGACAGAATCCAAATGAGTCTGCCTTTGCCTGCGGCGTCAAATCATAATAAAATCTGAATCACATTAATAGTCAAAACAAATTCCATATTCCTGCAAGTAATTATCATACCATCTATTAGACTCTCATGTTAAACAGGATTTGTCATCTAAAACATATGCTGCTAACTGTACTCTAACACATTATGTCCATGATTGGAATATTACATTCAGGCACTGTTTCAGAGGGAAATTATTACACGTTGCCGTTATTTGTGAATCGTGAAATACTATATCAGCCTAAATTTAATAGCTCAAGCAGCAATAGCACTTTTTTCATTTGGAAATGAACTGCTGCAAAAATGTATTTATACATTCATGAATATGCAAATTGGCCACTGTTATCTCATAATGGTGCATTAAAGAGAGCATCTTGATAAATTTAAGTTGCTGCATGATGGGATAAAGCCATCTGAAGCACTTCAACAATAAGTACAACAGCAAGCTTGCATAAATAAATGGTACTAGTGTGTCACAACTCTTGTGTGAATCTCTAGTGAGTCTCTTCACAGTTCAGCGGCTAGCATGTCTATTTGGTGTAATTGTGTTGTGATTTATATTTCCCTGCTATGCAACCTAATGCAACCAGTGCTTTACTAACAGATAAACCTCTCAGAAACCTTTATTGTCACTTAGTTAATTTGAAAAAGCTTCCAATCCTAGTCAGGGTTCAGGATTTGGACTGAGTTCAAGTTAGCGTAAGTTTAACCTGTTCATGAACCCGAGTTCTCAGGAAGAAGCGTCCAATCCTAATCAGGGTCCAGCGCTGGGACCGCGTTTTTGTTAACCATTCCAAGTCTGCTCTCTTTGTCAAGTTTGTCTGGAACAAGCTTCAAATCCCAGAGCAGGTCCAAGACTAGGACCGGGCTCCTCTCAAGCAACCATTCTCCTCCTCTTGCTGCCAAGCTCCAGAAAATCTGGCTGCATCCCCAAACCAGTGGCCGGCAACTTTAGCTCAAGCATAAGCCAGTTGCATCTGTGCTGAACTGTCTCTCATTCTCTCTGGGGTTTCATCCCTATCATTACCCCGCTACTTTCAATAAACAACCACCTCAACTGCATGGTTGCCTTCATTCAGATCATGATTTTTTTCAATGCCTCACTGTTAGACATGTGGAGTCACCTGGTGTTCAGTGTAATGCACCATTAAGTGCTCCTTAAACGACAGTTTACCCAGTTTTTGAGCAGCAACTACAATGTCTCCACTCTAAAGAAACTGAAGCGGCTGTCACATCGGAGAATGTGTTGGCACAGTTTGGTGATAAATTAACTTAGTTCTTCGCTAAGTTTATCATGATATTAGTCCTATATGGTGTTATTGTGTTTGATGTGTGGTGGGACATCTATGATTCATAGCAGATTGCCAAAGTTAGCTATAGTTTGCTCATGTTAACTGTTGCCGTTTTCATCAGTCTTGCGTCATTCCTTATAACGTCGCCATTGTATTAACCGGCCAAATTGATTAAATTGATTACATACTCTGCATTGGCAACTACAGAAATTTAATGGTACCACATTGTGCCGGGATTTTTCAAAAAAATTTTACCAGGGAAGTCCCGTTGAGATTGAAATCTCTTTTTCAAGGGAGCCCTGGGGGTTGAGAGGGCAATTTGCACAGCCAATGCAATGCATTTGCACAGGTTGAAAGAGCCAGCTTTGGACTTTAGCCATGACACCGGGGAACCCCAGAATCAAAGAGAGTCATAGGATCTTTAATGACCACAGTGAGTCAGGACCTCTGTTTAACATCTCATCAGAAAGACTGCATCTCCTACAGTACAGTGTCTTCTGCACTGGGGATAATTCCACCAGAGGGTAGATCGCCACCTACTGGCCACCAACACCTCTTCCAGCAGCAACTTGGTTTTCCTCAGTGGTCTCCCATCCAAGTACTGGCTAAGCCGACACCTGCTTAGCTTCAGCCACATGGCTGGAGCAGATCAAATAGTGGTATGGGTGCTGGCAGGTAATACTTTGATCCACTTCGAACATGACTTCTCTCTGTTGTTGCCAAACAATCACCAAATGCTCACTCATGAGTGGATCCACTACGGCTACAATCTTCATCGTTAGCCAGGGATTGCACACAATTTGCTGGTGAACCATGACAATAATGCTGTAGCCAACTGTGGCCTTAGTTTCCAACATACTGTCTTCTTTCACGGGACAGCCACTAAAGCCTCTGTAGCCCATAAACAATTATAGTAACATATAAATGCTTGGAATGTGTAGAAGAGTATGATAGACACTGATGTTAGTTGCAGATGTTGAAGAACTCTCATTGAATGTTTCTCCACCACACCACATTGTTGACAAAGTGAACTGTCTCTCAAATCAAAGTCTTTTTTTTTACAGGTAGTATTTTTTTTCCTTTTAGAAGTTCTCTTGTGTTCTTGTGCAAGCCCCAGGTTATTATTATTCTTTACACAGAATTGACAGTTCCTTTTTCGGGGCTGATGTTTGACGCAGTCCCTGCAGTAATTTGATTGTTTTACAGTTACATTGACTTAAGTCATAATCCTTGGAAAATTCATTTCAGAAATTGCTCTGAATTGGAGAGGGGACTGTTAACATTTTGTGTACTGTAATGTCCTGTCGCACAAACCACTGCAATAACTGTCTTGCTCCACTAGGGGGCTGGTCCAAGGTACGGTCTCTGAACTACGGACTGTGCAGTCCATGCTCAGCAATTATAATTCATAAGAATGCTAGTCCTTCCTCTTTTAAGGTCCTTGACGCAGTCTAGCACTCTGCCATCAGATTTGCAACTGGTGCAAGCTATAACATTGGCTTGCCATCCCTAGCTAAAAGGCATTCAAGACAGTGGGTGTTGTACATCTATAAAGCAATTATTGGCAAACTCCCACCAAACATTTCTTCTCTGTTGAACTGGCATTTAGGTTTCTATCATACCTGCTCCTCTAATTATCTACAGCTTAAAGTCCCCAAGGTCTGCTCTGAGCTGAGTGAGTCTGCCTTATGTTTTGATGCCTCCACCTCCTGGCACTCTATACAACAAAGCCTTTGGCTAAACTCATTCATATCTTATAGACAATTTAAGTCGTTAATTGCAAACCTGCCTTCTCCAGTCTGTAACTGTTTTGCTTGATTTATTTATGTTTGTACTATATATTTTTATTTTTTATTTATTTATATTTTATCTCTTATGTACTGTATCTCGGCTACATTGAAAAAGAGGACTGCCCTCAACTGTACCCTGAGAATTGTAAATAAAGGTTGAATGAATGAACATTGTAAATTAGGGGGCTCATCCAGACCCCTGTCCTGTGTACTGATTTGCAGCTGGACCCACTGCACCAACTGTCCTGTTCCACTAGGGGGCTGGTCCTGACCACTGAAGAAGTGTCTCGAGACTGTAAAATCTTGTGGTCTTTAATGGCCTTGCACCAAAGTACGATCTCGGAACGACTGACTGTATAGTCCATGCTCGGAATACTGCAATTACATTGTAAATGCCTGCCTTACCCGCAGCAATACTGTTGGCCTAGTTCTTTATCTAGCCTGCCATTTTCGTAAATAAATTGTTATGAATGTGTTTGTTCAAAATGTTTGAAGCCAGTAAAACCAGCTAGTTAAAATCAATGCAGTCTAGCAATACGCAGCACGCCGCTTTTTCTACTGCACTAATCTGGCGTATTAATTAAACAGCCAGTTACACCTAACAAAACCCGATGAATATAGCCTAAGTAAGGGATAATTAATGAGAAGGTGTGCATTCCACAGTTTTAATGCACGACGCGGAGGCAAATTGGGGTGGTTGCCTCTGCGAAGTGCATTAAAACCGTGGAATGCTCACCTTCGAGTTGATTATCCCTCTTATACCATGGTCATTTGCCTGCAATATCAAATCGCAGCATTCAGAAATTTTAGGTGAAAGTTTTGCACTAAAAAAAAAAAAAAAGCATGCGCGATTATGCAGACTGTCGCTAGCTTGCTACCCACAATTACAATGAACTTCAGGGCAGTCAGGGAGCTGAAATCAGTCTGCTGGCATAGCACGTAGCTAGCGAACTGTCCGTAGTCGCTGATACATGAAGTGGACACGTCACCTTCATTTGTAACCGTACACAATTTCAATCGTTTAATGGATAAAGCCTGATAACTTCGCTGCTATAATATTTACGGCCATTATCGCTTGATTACTTATTGTTAACCGCCCCGCAGGACGCAACTTTTATGACGCCACTAAATTTACTGGAGATAAATGAGCAGCTAGGTTTCTGTTGTACCCAGTCAAATACCAGCTCTAACATTGCTATGGTTACAAGTTGGCTAGTGGATGAATTTCGAATGGTGAAACGACCGTAGCTGAACTACCTGTGCGGTTCCACAGTTTTAATGCATACCTGCCAGCCAATCAGAAAAAAGTATTCACCCAGACCATGGTATAAAATGAAATAACCAATATTGCATCATCTTATTCTCAAAAATTGAATGCTCTGAACAGATTATTTTTATCTAGCCTAGCTGGAGAACAATAAAAATGATCGACAGGTTTGAAAGTTATGTTAAAAAAAACTGCAGCCTATTCATACACTGCTGTCATTTTTAATATTCTCCTGCTCGGCTAGATTAAAATAATCTGTTTGGAGCATTTTAGAAAAATGATTTGGCCAACAGTTACACTGACAGTTAGGCAGGCATTTACAATGTAATTGAAGTATTCCAAGAATGGACCGTACAGTCCGTGGTTCCGAGACCGTTCCTCAAACCAGCCCCCTAGTGGAGCAGCAAAGTTAATGCAGTGGTCCGTGTTACGGGACAGTACAGTACACAAAATGTAACAGGCCCTGTTGCTGAATTGGATGGCCTTTAGGACCATTCAAACCCCTAATATTCTCACCCTAGCCATCTTTATTACGTAAACATTCATGCATTTGACTGAATGAAAATCCTCAAATCAAATAATTGTTTCTTTGGGGGTTATTCACATAAACAAATTGGTAACGCTTTACAGGAATGGTACATTAATTAACATTAGTTAAAGCAGTAATTAGAATTGAGTAACACCTAATTAACTCATTAATTAATTTACTAATGCATCTGGTAATCATTTAGAAGTGATGTTCACATCAACTAGGGTATTAATTTACACATTATGGTTTAACAGTTTGAAGTGCTGCATTAGGGATACTTTAGGGATGTTTTCAACTTCTCAACACAGAAAATAAAAAAATGGTCAATTATGGTTGCATAATGCTTATTTGGCTATCTAACGCATTAGTTACCAGGCCCAGTATTCAATTCAATAGTTATTCTAAGTAAAACTTAGTATTTTACTTGGCTTAGAAAAATGCTTAAGTACAGCACTAAGTGTACTTAAGTATTGAATTGAATACCGGCCCTGCTAATTAACTGATGGTTAATGGACTAATGTTAATTAATGTTAATTATTGTACCCTAAAAAATCCATAGCAAATCAAATATTGTTGAAAATATCTTTTATTTCCATTTCACGAGGTAGGGTGCATATAGTGAACTCAAGTCAGTATAAAGTGATCCTAAAGGCAGGCAAAGCTTTCCCAATTGATTAATTACCCTGCAGCAGCTTTGCTTAACAAATGAGCAACTCTCTTTCCACCCCCTCTCCCCATTGGCCCATGGTCAAGAATGAATATTTGCTACGGAAAGGAACATTACACAAAGTGGATCACAGCTTTATCACAGCATGTCCTAAGATTGCCTCTGTCTACTTTCCACTGTGTTTAGCAGTGATATATACAGTGTATGTTCACATTGCCAGTGACTAATAAACTGTTCTTCAGCTGAGACAGTAATGACTTAATATGCTGTATTTTAAACAATTTCACACAATCACATGTGATCCCTCAATTCTTTTTTTGAGACTATTTCATACTAATAAAACTTATTTTTTCAGCCTCAATAACCCGTGTCTATAAAGATTTGTTACCTTTAACATGTGTTCATGCTTTTGGGATTTGCAGCGTTCTTATTACAGAAATAAAGAGAATGCGCTAAAATGAGAGGGGAAAAATGAACACTGATAATCTGCCAGAAAAGAACATTTCATTCCACTGGGAGAGCACTGACTCTGCGTCTACAAACTTTTAATTAACATTCAGTATGAAAGAGGAAGAGTTAATGCATATACATGCAATTGGCTACACAATGTTAGAGACAAAGGAATGAGTGTGGAAACATTTTTTATTGATTCATTTAATTATTATTAATTGCTTATCTTTGCTTGCTCATATTCTGTTTAAGTTCACAACTTCATAGGCCTAGAGTGTGTGTGTGCATGCATATTTCTGATTTAGCAGGGGCCTGCATAACTCTACTAGTGTGTCATGACATGTAGCCTATCTAAAGTCATGACAACTTGAATGTCTGTACCAAGGGCAAGATGTTTTTCTCTTTCTCTAAGTTTAAGTGTTCATAGAAAGCTCCGGAATCCATAACAAGATAAGCTGGAGCCAGAGCTGAGAGAGAAGGCAGGTGCTCTCCTCCCTGGCAAGATGTGTGTGTATCCCTAGACAACTTGACATGGTTACGTACCAACTTGACTCAGTTGCGTGTGACGCAAGGCTCGCGTGATGTGTAAATCAGCACGGGGGGAGGAGAACGCCATGGAGTATTCCTAAAAATACCAGAGAACTTTCTAATTGTGTATCCTCCATTCTGACTTGACTTGGTATGGGGATCCTTTTTTGCAAAAAAGTAAACGGACTTTGGCTTGGATATTAACTTCTCTGACTGATTTTTTTCCTGAGTTGTCTTGAGTTTTCTCTCGTGAAGGTAATACTTGGATTGTAAAATCAAAATTCCTTAAACAATGAGGACATCTTTTTCATGTGGCTCAGTGCAACTTAATTTGCCTCCATGCTCATGTGCAACATTTAACTACAAATCTAAAGCCTCGTTCACATGGAGATGGAGATTTTCGAAGACAGTCTTTTTTTTTTTGTAGTTTCTAAAAAATCTCCCGTCTACACGGCATCGTTTCGAGAAATATCTTCGTCCACATGGAGACGCCTAAAACGACCCAAAATCCTGCAGTAAACATTCTGGGCCTGTGTGTGGCACTGTATGGCGCTGTAGCGGTTCTATGGAAGTAGACCAAAAAGGATAAGAGCATGCGTACGAAGCTCGAGTTCAGCGTACAGACTAGATGGGGTGAGGATGTGGTGGAGGCCATCACGTCATTGTTTTTAAAAGAAAAACCGTTTCAGTTATCGACACGAAAACGCTGGGGTGGCTATTTCAGATTTTCTCACTCTGGAACCCGTTTTCCAAACACACCATTTTTGGGCTGTATTTTCACCATCTCCATGTGGACGCAAACGATAAAATACTAAAGGGTTTTCAAAAAATCGTTCTCATGTTGGCGGGCCCTAAGATTTTGGATTATAGTGCAAAGTGGAGAAAAAAGACCTGTAGCTAACATACTGTACAAAAACATTTTTAAAGTTGGGGCGGAATGGAAAATGCTATTCAAAAAGAAAGCAGAGATTTGTAAATTATTTTTGACCCTGATTTAATTGAAAACAGTACAGGAATATTTCATGGTTGACATGTTTTTTTTTATTTGGGTCCCGCAATACATTCCATAAATGTTGGGACTGGGGCAACATAAGAATCGGAAGGTGTTGGAATGCTGTAAAAAGAGTGTACAGGTATTGTACACTATTGTAACTGATGACACAGTCATGATTGGATATAAAAGGAACATACACTAAAGCAAGAAGCGGTTGAGGTTAGAGGCCATTAATAGTGACAGTAGTGACATGAAGGTCCCAGAAAAAACGTGTCACATGACAGATGATGTCATGTTGTTTCCATTGTGTTATTTTGACCTGTAGATAATGCAATGCATGTTTTCATTCATTACATTCCAACTTCTTCTAACAATAATTATGGGTCTAATTGTAAATTAAAAGGATGAAAAAAGTTTATGACAGGTAACTTAGTTTTGGTAATTACGAAAACCATCCACTTTAATAAACTCAATAAACGTATGTCACACAGATGATACAGTAAAATGGAAATCACTGTATAAGTTGCATGTCCACTATGTAAAAGGCAAAAAAATACCATAAAACATGTTAAATAATTATGAACACAGAGTATAAAGGGATCCTACTTTCACTTACAAACTGCCTAAAATACAACAGAATGCTTTTATAGAATAAAGAGCAAAATGCAATATATTACACGTGCTTATTGATTCCGCTTTTGCATTTTCTTTTTCCTCTTGTATGAACATTTAATCCTCCTCTGCTCCTCTGCGAACACATTGCTTCCAGTTGAGTGGTTTCAGACATTGTAAATAAAATGCCAGCATATCTTGGGTGAAGACTCACTGTTTTGCGAGCAATGATTGAATAATCAAATTTTTTTAAAAGCAATATATTTCAATGTGCTGTTGCAAGAATTTTACTCTCTACAAAGCCAAGTGTTATTTAAAAAATTAAAAGAGGTTGAAAATGGGGAACAAAAGAAAGAGGTTGAAAATCAATATATAGTGCTCCAGATCTCCAGTCCTTCAGATGCCATGGCATTGAAAACTAGCCTGCTTTTGTAATGATATAACCACTTGGGTTGAGACTACTGTGGAAAACCTTTGCCAGGAAACACCATTTGTCATATCATCCACCAGTGCAAATGAGCACTGTACTATGCTTCAAGGGGCTTCCAGAAATGCGGTCATCTTTGGGCCGGAGCTTATCTGAAACCGGCTGATGGACTGTAAAGACATGCTGCTATTGCCCTTTCAAACTATTTATGTGAATAACGGATGTTTGTTCTCTGGGTCAAAAAAGAAAAGTATCATCCAGGTTGTAATAAGTTCAAAAGCCAACATCGATCAAGTATGTTAGGGTCAGCACCACGGGTAACTTGAACATATGTGGAGGTACCATTGATGATGAAGGACATATATTCATTTTGGAGTAGCATTTACTTCCCAGCTTGTGTCCCATTGAAAACATTCAGAACTAGAAAAGCACTCAGAGAGCGAAGAACCTCCGCCAGGAGGCAGCAAAGCCAAAAGCGCGGCGATTGGAACTCCGGCCCATTGGAAAGACTTGAAATCTTGAACTTTGGCGTATTTTTCAGCAGTACTTTGGCATAGATATGCCAAAATTTAATCACCTCTTCCTTGAGTTAATACCCACTTACCTTGAAAATTTTGTCAAAATCCTGCCATAAGTTTTTGAGTTATGTTGTACACAAACAAACCAACCAACAAACGGCACCGAAAACATATACCTCCTCGGCGGAGGTTAATAAAGGAGTGCTGCAAAATGTGAAATTTCCCCTGATAGAGGGAAAAAGAAAGCTACTTTTTGCTTTCTTTTCCCGAAGCTCAGGAAGCCACATGATGTATCAGCAACAGAGCCTAGATGCCAAACTATCATTGCATCTATTTGTGCTTGCTGCAATGAACTACAACATACTTATCAGAAGACCGATTGATATGAATATATGACATTATTATAATTATTGTTTTTGTATTTTGAGTAGCCCTTTACACCTGTGAGTGCACCATCATTCACTTTCATAGAAATACTGTATGTTCATCTATTTACTGAGTGATGAATTTTGAGAAGGAAAAAAAGTATTATTTTTGGCTGCACAGTATGACGCATAACCAATACTGCCATTGCATCTTTAATTTTATAATTATGTACACAAGGTTCTTCATAAATCCATACTGTCGGTGAATTATGGTTAGAAAGCCCATAGTGACATTCTCTTAATCAATACCAGCACAGTAATTGATGGGTAACAAGGAAACAGGAGAATAGTGGTTTTGTTGAAACAGAAGTGAAAGTCATTTTGAAACATGGCCTTTTTGCAACTACATGTTACTGAATATCATTCAGCAAAGCACATTATTTTTCTATCAATTTCAATGTCATGGTACTTGTTCTTTCCACAATAGCTTCTCTTTAGACATAACAGCTTATAAATCCTCAATCTTGTCACCAGACGCATGTCATTACGAGTCATTTCAAAATATTTTTATTTGTGACATCACATGGTAAAATGACCCATAAGAGACAAGAAGGACAGATCAACTATTGCCAAACAAATAATCATTATTCTGAATGACCCGTCCCTCTTGTGATGTCACAGATTTTAAAATGGTTTCAATGGATAATTGTCTGTGCATTGGTTGACAGGAGACCTTTAATCCGGACAAATCACATGTGAGCAAAACATCACTTCTTTTTGTCTTTGTTTCATTAGGAAACTAAACCACAGTCGCTTGTAAAAAACATTCACTGTGATGTACAGCGCTATGAAAAGGTATTTAAGTGTGACAAATATGTCACAAAAAAAAAAAAGAAATCAAGAAGGGGGCAACTTTTCACGGCACTGTAGGATTACTTCATTCTTTTTGTTCCTAGGACACACTAACGGAGCCAATCTAACATCTCTGCAGAACAAAATCAAGGGATATGAGGTCTGCACCTTAAGCTGTACTTAGTGCAGTAATTAGTGCAAGATCCCCAGGGAGAAATGCTTTTACATGAGCCCTTGTCAACTGGCCTGAGCTCTGTGACAAGATGGGATGTGTAACCTTAACTCAGTACCACCTGAACCCTGCAAAACAATCTTGGTAGGTTGTGGCACATCTCTGATCCAAGAGATTCAAGTTGCAGTCAAAACACAGTCACCTTCAGCTTATTGGCAACTGGGTCACCCCAGAATTAACTTGCATGCCTAACAAGAATTCAAACTTTTAATTTATAACATTTTTTTAAATGAGTTATTTTGATTTCAAAGTTGAGTTTTTGCACCAAGTTGCGCGGGATCTAGAAACAGGAAGGCAGAGAGAAACTGAACTGCGTGCATGACACATGGGCGATGAGAGACATTTTCTGAGTTATTTGCCGTGTTTAGAATCGCCTATTACTCATTATTCAGTTACTGATGGTGGCCACAGTAGCAAGTAGTATTGGAGACTAGGGTCGGAAGAGCCATGTGAACCAACGAGAAATAGAGCAAATTTGTAATCAGTAGATGTTAGAACTGCTCAATATAGGCAAAAAGAAAAAGTGATATGGCCCATCGGTCCCCATGGATCATCAGACCCTAGTCTCCCCAATACAGTATGACAAACACAAAATTTACCAGTCTGCTAAAGGCACTGGGATAGCGTACTGGACTGATCTGGTGGAAAGTGGCAGTGTTGTTATTGATGTTGACCCAAGCACTTTTAAAGTAGCACTTTCCAATGACCATGCCCACGCGTTGCAACCACTGAACAAATGCAGGCCCGGAAAGCTTTTCATTCTTATAACTTCTGAAACTTCAACAACTTTAAAAATGTGACCTTGAAAAACAATCTCTTCCCTCAGTCCTTACAGTAAAAGCGTCAGAAATGCTTTTCGTTAGTGCTCCTCTGTAATTGTTTGTTTTATTGTCTGCTTGGTCTTAGCTGTGTCATAGTTTTTTTCCCCTCCATTCAAAGGCTTCTTCCCCCTCTGGTCTCTGGCATTTGTCCTCGAGTGCGTTCTGCTCCGCTGAGCACACATTACCATTATATTCCTTCCTCCATTCTTTTGCTTTTTTTATTTTCCTTACAAGTGAAACTTCTCAATGTGTGTTTGCATACACCTTTTAAAGGAATAAGTGACAACAGAAGCACACTTTTGTAGCGCATGTGAAATTACAGTGGGAATTCATTCGCTCTCGTGGATTCTTTTGAAAATTAGTTGAAACTATGTGAACACTTCCCCCTTTATGCAGCACTATTCACCCACATTTCCCTCTCTGTCAGCATGTGCAGTCATATTTCAACATTTGTGACATAAATTACAACTAAATTCTTCATTTCCTGTTCCTTGTCTTTACTTCAATAACTATAGTTTACTTCACTGCTGGGGAAAAAAATATGCGTGCACTTTGTAAACTGCCATTTTTTGTTTGGAAATTGTTGGAAATAATGTTGCAATTAACAAAATGACATCTAACAAACATAATAAGGAAACTTGAAAATGATGAAACAACACCGATAAGTGGGCTAGCCTCTCCCAAGCTGATTTCTCAGTCTGATCTCATCCGCCACTAAATGCGATACTGTAAGATATCCAAACAAAACTCTGGGCGGTGTAAATAGTTAACCATGCAGATGAGATGCATCCATAAAAGGAGGTTTTTTTTTTTCCTCATATGATGACATTTTTCAGTTTCTGGGATGGATTTGTGTTGCTTGGTCTCTAAGGTTTAAAGTAACTGAGGAGGGAATAGGCCTACTGGAAGGATGAAGGCTTACATCCATGATATCTGGGCGACAGCTGATGGTTGCTTAACGACTGCCTTCCTTGAATCCTGTCGCCTAAAACATTGAAGTATTGGCAAAAGCATGCCTGCGGAAGGCCAGCTCAGTTAGGTCTAACCATGCTATTGCCATTGCTAACATTATCTGTGAGTGGAATAATTCTCTTGGGGTCACTAAAGCCCCGTTTACAATATCCAACATCACTGAACTTTTATTGAGTCAACAAGAGTCAACTTCAAGTTGAGTCACCAAGTTGAGTGGTGTTGGATAGTGTGGACGGGTTATTCAACTTCCTTCAACATCTGGTCAAAGACAGAGACATTAAAAAAAGCAGCCGTGGAAGCCATAGCAGCCACGATTGGTCCAGAGGTAACCAATGAGAGGAGTCGTCCAAGACCCGGCATGAACTGGAAACAGCTTGGTGTGCTCTGTCTATACATTAATATGCGCTAAGTGTTCATATTTTTGTCGAATGACTTCACTTCGGTTTCTTCACACATGCTGCTGAGCTTAGCTTACGTAGCCTTTTGGTCACTTTCTGCGCAATTGCAGATGTTTATCAGGTAAAATGTCTGAAGCACATATCACGTTAAAAAAAAAAAAAAGAAGCATGTTCCTGAGGGGGATTGCATGGTTAAAAGATACAGAGTTAGTGAGGATTATGTATGGACATATCCCTTAAAACCAGGCGTCCCGACGCCTGACTTAATACTTTTTGACGCTGTGCAGCTAAGGCAATAACTACTGCCAACAACCCTGCTACACGCCAGGCGCGGCGGTAGAACTGGGAATTTCTCAATCATTTCCCTTTATTGACACATTTTCCAATTATCGTAATTGGCACCTAGAGACACGGTTTCTCTCCATATGCGATCTAACAGTGATTAAATCATGGGCAAAATACAGTACAGTTGCAGAACCAGATCTAAGAATTGGGGTGCACCAAACATCTATTTAAAACAATTATTAGTCCTGACCTGTTCTCAGTCATTTGAATAATTTACAAAAGGTTCAGTCTGAGAGCACTCCACACTTAACAGGTGCTGCTAGTTCTCCCCGATTAGGTAAGATGACAATCATTCATTTGGATCTGTATTTGCTGCATTTAAATCAATGTTATTCAAAATTGCATACCTGCGCAAATAGCTTGAGCCGCATGCTTTTTATAGCCTATTTAACTGCAGAGTGCCACTTTTTTTTTCAACCCACGCAATACCGAGAGTGAAGCGATATTTCATTGGAATGCAGACCAGTTAAATCAACGCAAAGCATTAGCCATTTAATAAGTAAATTATTTTTCAGTACTGAATTTATCCCATGATTTCATCGTTGTTAGATCGTATATGGAGAAAAACCGTGTCTTCAGATGCCAATCACGATAATTGGAAAACGCATCAATAAAGGAAAATGATTGAGAGCTTGCCAGAACCAAAAGGCTAAATTTTTGCAGAATTTTCTTTCTCGAGTTTTAGCTGAGATGTCTTAAAGAATTTGCTGCACCAATGCCATGGATTTAATTTGAAAAGTTGCATGGTAAAAACAGCTTCCAAAATGTACATACAATTCAAGGCCTGAGTACCCAAAACAAGCCTTCAAGTATAAAATTGCTACTTCTACTATTAAAATGCTATTGGAAAATATTATTGCTATATATATGCTATTGGTTATTATTTGCTGTTGCACATACATATTCTGAATTGCATATTTAGTCAGTGTTCCCTCATTTTGTCACCTGTTCAAGATAATAACTCTCAGGAGTTTTTGTTTGTTAGGACCACTCTAATAATGAAATTACTCTAAATATTCTTTCATTAAAAATCAGCATTGTTTTTCCTTATATGACTTAATCCAAATTTGAATTTCCCATGTCCTTCTTAATCCTTTGGTTTGATGAATCTTTTTCACTGCATCTCCATTAGAGCTCCTACTGTTTATATGCTACTCTTGGTCTGTTGCACAGCTTATTAATTCAAGTCATTCATCCAAGGCGAGTCCTCTGACCGATATTGTGAGTTGCATCATTAAAGGAGTTAAGTGCCGAGGCCATGAGGCAGAAACCCTCCCTGATAACATCTGGAGTTTATGTTCTTAGTCTAATGTGTTCAGGAAAACATGCTAATTCTGTAGAAAGTAGAAAATCTCATGCTTGGTGAGTGGTTTCACTGTTAAAGAATCCAAGATATCACAATTCATTGACCAACTACATTTAAAATACAGTTATGCACATCCCATGATATCACTTTTAATTCTGCTATTTCGTTCCAATAAATAAAGTTCAAAGCCATTAAAGTACAACCTCTTTTTAAGAATATATATATACTGTATATGTATATATATACACATACACACACACATTTCTGAGATCATAAACTACTTGGCCACAAGTGTGCCTCATCTGAGTATGTTCAAAATAATCCACTGTTTATGAGCCAAATAAGATAGCTATCCAAGTGTCTCTCCACACTCACTGAGCCGTCAAAATTGTGCACTGCCAAATAATAAAATAATCATATTTTTGACAAATCAACTTTTGACTCATGAAGTTCAAAGTGAAGTAATGATTATCTAGTGGAAATTAGTGGAAGTTTATCAATATAGGCACAAATGGACATAAGTTGTCACCAGTAACCTCTCCAAACAAAAAAAATGCTTTCTCTTTATAAAGTTTAGAATTTGGCCATTTTTCATTTGAACCATTTTGCAGTCTGCACAGGTACTCATTATACGTATTACACTGTCAGAATGTTCATCAAGGAATGGAAGGCTTGTGGTTACCACCTCTGAGCACCCAAATGATACCAAAGCTTGTGTAAATGCACTTATTTTGGGAAAGGATTATAAGAAACTTAGCATTAGCGATTCTCCATAGTTTCTCCCTTTTGGGGCATCTGATTTTGGTGACGATTGGGAGAGATATTCCCATAGAAGGATTTCCCAGTTTTTTTGCTTTTTTGTTTTTCTCCATCTAGCCCTAAGTGGTTAATTGCTTCTTAGTGCCAGCTTTTAGATCAGACTCGTAGTGGCAGTTGGCCGCAGCCAATTTCCACGCTGTTACAGAACAATCAAGCAGGAAGCGGGAGCCACTTCCGCCTACATATAAATCGAGTGCAAGTGCTCCAATAATCAACCAGCTCTGGTAAGGCAGACAAATTCCTGGTAAAACCAAAAAGTAGTAAAAATAGAAGTGCACCCCTCACAGAGCAAAGAAAACAAACAGTCTCCCCAAAATCATGATAGGAAAGAAAATAAACAATCATGACAGCCCTGTCCCACTTGGGGACTGGCTCAGGGAATGACCCACCTTCTTGGGCACTCACTGCCTCATTAAAATTCTGGACCACGTCTCTCACCAACCAAGCCATTTATGATGTTATGCTTTCAAGCCTTTGTTCATATTCAAACTTGAAATTAATCATAACATCCACCAAACGAAGTTGGCAGGAGGTTACGTGATCGGTGCCATTTTTTTGTCTGTTGGTTTGTGAACAAGATAATTCAAAAAGTAATGAATGGATATCTCTAAAATTATGTGGGTGGGATTATCAGGGATGGTCCCTATTCATTTTCACCTCAATCAGTCAAACAATATGGCCGCCACGGCAGACATCTTGAAATCCTATGATGCATGATAACTACACTTTGCTCCCACTCACCAAGATTTGGACTATGCTGCCTTGGCGGAGGTTTGCACTCTAGGAATGCCTCTAGTTCTGAATGTGGCCTAATTGTTCAATTGGGTAAAATAAGCTAGTTACGAACTTACAATCAATGTGCCAAGCCAGCCTGCTGCTTGTACTGTAGCCTCTAATTAGGCATATCAATAGGCTAGCTACTGACACCTAACAGAACCAGGTGAATGTAAAATAAAAACAAGTGGTGCCAGGCACAAGAAACCCTGCCTCTCTGACGTACTCGGACCTACTCTTCCTAAATTCAATTGACAGCTATTCTGGGTCAGTGGCAATCCCTAAACCCAATTTGGAGTGCATCTGGCCATTAGTTTTCCAAAGTTTTCTAAAGTGTTCAAAAACAAACAAACAAACCTACCAAAAACAATACCCCTTGCTCTCTTCCTTCGCGCGAGGCGGGGAAACAACTGACTTAGGGGTCTATTCTCCCATTTGCGTGTAAGTTTTTTTTTTTACACGATTCGAGTTACGCGCATTTGAGTTACGCGTATTCTCCCCTAAGCGCCCACAGCGCTTAACTTCAAAATGTTGGCAGCCTTATGAAATAGGTGTGACTAATCCAAAAGAGAGGCAGACTCTGTACCGAGCTCATTGATTATGGCTATCAGGAAAACATGGAACAAGGATTGTCTGATTAACCATGAAAATAGAGTCGTAGTCCATGGAAAGCGCAAATCATACTTTAAATTTGAATATCGTCGGCCTGCTGATAAAACCTTGTATCTCCAAATTGACTAGAAACTAAAACTTGTATGTCCACTATTCTTACATGCAAAATTAAACATTTTTTATTTTATTTATATTTTAAATTATATTTATCATTTTATATTTAAAAATTTTTTTTTTTTCTCCTGCGAAGTTTATCATTTTGAAGATAGGAAGTTTTATCAGCAGGCCGACGATATAGTAGGCCTATGTATGTCTGAAGTAATGCAGACATCTATTTATTTCTTATTCAAGCCACCATGACATTAAAGCTATGCAAACAGACAAATTGCAGCGATAGTGAAACAACAAATAAAGAATTAAGCGCTTCTCAACCAGCGCAATCAGAGCATTGAAAATGTGCCCCTCCGACACTAGCCTGTTTGTTCCGTGGATGACAGGGAAGAAGACAAATAAAGAGAACATTCTAGTCACACAAAAATAACAATGAAAGACAGTTAATGTGTTTTCATTTAGAAATTGCGCACTTAAAATCTCAAACTACTCCGATGTCAGGTTTGCAATTAAAGGACATGGGAACGCTATAACAAAGAAAGGATTTTTACCCAGCACGCGGTCACCCACCCGCCCCGAAACCGCCTCAACAATCACCCAATTCTATATCCGTAGCCTGTTATGTCCCATTTGACTTAAGCGACTTATTCGCTTGAACTTGTGCCAAGTACTTTATAATAATCAATTATCCCACTTACTGATAATGATTCTTCCCATGTCGGCTATTCTTCATTGGCTAAATTGATTAGCAAATGGGTAGTGCTTTGGTATTGGCCAGGGTAGGGCGCACTCTAGAGTATTTAATAATATCTTTATTATCTAAGAAAAAAATAACATATTTACATAGACACGGGTTAGTTAATGCAGATATCCTCGATTAGAAAATCAGTTTCCTCCCTAGTGAGAATATCACAACTTTTTAGATTACCACGAACATATAGGGCTGTCACATTTGTTAACAGAACATGAAGACAACGATGATGACGTCGAGCCGAAGCCGAAAACCAATGTCTCAGAGAGACTGAGCCTCTCAGAAGTAAAGATGGCCAGAGGCTCTCCAACCAGTGAAGGCTTGCGTAAAAAAAATAGTGGATTAAATTAAAAACAATGTTCCTCAACGTCAAATTGCAAAGGCTTTGAAGGTCTCATCATCAACAGTGCAAAACATCAAATCATCAAACATCAAATGATTCAGGCCGAAGACCTTCACTGGATGCCCATGATCTTCGGGCCCTCAGACACCACTGCATCCCTCACCGGCATGATTCTGTCATTGACATTACTAAATGGGCCCAGGAATACTTTAAGAAACCACTGTCTGTAAACACAGTCTGCCGTGCCATCCACAGATGCCACCGAAAACTCCATAATGCAAAAAGGAGGCCATTGTTGAGTATGATCTAGAAGCGCCGCCGTGTTCTGTGGACCAAGGCTCATTTAAAATGGACTGTAGCAAAGTGGCAAAGTTTCCTGTGGTCAGACGAGTCCAAATTTGACATTCTTGTTGGAAATCATGGGCGTTGTGTCCTCTGGGCTAAAGAGGAGAAAAATCACCCCTCCTTTTATCAGCGTTCAGTTCTAAAACCAGCATCTCTGAAGGTATGGGGATGCATTATTGCATATGGTGCGGGACACTTGCATGTTTTAAAAAGCACCACGAAAGCTGAAAGCTATAGAACGGTTTTAAAGCAAAATATGCTCCCCTTCAGATGACATCTATTCCAAGGAAGGCCTTGTATATACCAGCAGAACAATGCAAAACCACATACTACAGTTATTACAACAGCATGGCTTCATAGTAGAAGAGTCCGTGTGCTGAACTGGCCTGCCTGCAGTCCTGATCTTTCACCAATTGAGAACGTTTGGCACATAATTAAACAAAAAGTCCGTCAAAGGAGATCCAAACTCTCCAGCAGGTGGAAGCCAGTATTAAACAAGAGTGGGATCAAATTCCAACATCTAAACTCAAGAAACTTATCTGCTCAATGCCAGACACCTCAACTCTGTGTTAAAAAGAAGAAAGGATGCAACACCATGGTAAACAGGCCCCTGGATGGTGTGATTTGAAAGTCATTGTGTTTCGATTTTATTCAGAATTTACACTTTGTCCCAACTATTTCAGAATTGGGGTTGTAGTATTTTCAATTAAATGTAAATTTTAAACAATTTGCAAATCATTGCATTCACTTTTTGTTTACATTTTACTCAGAATCCCAATCGTGTTGTTTAAAAAGAATAAATGACTCAACATAACCTTTGAAGAACAATAATAAATAAAAATACAAAACACTGCAACAATCTAGCATAGCTCCACCAAAATCAGCGTGTCCGGAGCAAGTAAAGATAAGAGTCCACCAACAAGTTGCCATAACATATTTTTAAGAAATGACTGACATCAAGGTTCAAAAATTACAGTTTAACATTGGAGAGGTGACAAATGCAGATTGTACTTCAGCATAATCCATACCATTTTACACTAGCAGCACAAAATTTATGCACTCTGAGGTTCTGGTCAAGAGTTGTCCAGAATGTGGTAGCCGTGCCCAGTGTGCTGCTAAACTGCAATGTACTTTGAATGCAATGAAGTTCATCACATAAATGCTGTGCACCCCGTGCATTCTAAGTGGTTGGTTGTAACATATGCCAAGTCTGAATGAAAGAAAGAACGGGCAGAAGCATGTGTCAGATTCTAGACTGTCATTCTATATGCATATCTAAAATACTACATCGAAGAAAAGTGAAAAAAATATCAAGAGTTAGTCATAACAATGTGTACCTAAGTGATGGAAAACATCATTTAAAATTTGTTTTAATGCTTGGGGCCTTAAATTATTTGACCCTCTTCAGATTTCAGGTGCGTGTCAAAAAAATGAGATAGTGTCACTCTATGTGTGTGAATCTGCCACGGGCAAAGTCTTTGATACATCATCAGGTACTCTTCATCCTTTGAAAAGATTGTAATTGAGCCTTCCACATTCACTAAGGTACAATGTCCTTTGCCAGTGCACGATTCAATCATTGTTGCCACATTGAGAAACCATAGTACCTTAGGGTTCAGAAGTATGTTCAGTGTAATCACACATATATGAATATTCAAAGAAAATCATAGTGCAGGTAAAAAAAAAAAAAATACTGAAAGCAAATTAGACATTTTCTTTGTGAAAGAAAATGACCAGGGGTTCCATATAGTGAATGCCTGAGGCTGAGATAGTAAATTCGCTAAGGGCAATTTCCTGCCATGATGGGCATTCTAACTGCACACCATACTGCTTCAAGTTAATTTTACTGCTCATAAAATGGCTTCCCGACAATAATCATAATAATCAGCAAAACACTGAGAAATATTTGCACACATTCCTTTGCAATTGAAATGGGAAGGAAATAGACCATTCCAGCAAATACATTGTTGTGAAAAACTATTTGCCCCTTCCATATTTCTTCTTTTTTTGCACATTTGATGCTCTTAGAGGCAGAGAAGGGAACTGTCGATGAACCAGAAAGCACAATGCAGCTTCAAAAAGCAGCAAGCAGAAATTCCCCCTGTATTTGAGGACAGAAAAAAAAACAATAGGGAAAAGAATGGAGCATTGCACATTATTTATTTTCACAAAAAAGTCACACTATTCGCTTTATGTACAGTCCCAATTCCAATATAGTTGGGACAAAGTGTAAATTGTGATTGAAATCAAAATGCAATGACTTTCAGATCACATGAGCCAATATGTTATTTACAATAGAACACAGAATAACATTTCTAATGTTGAAACTGAGTCATTCTACATTTTTATCCACAAAAATCCAAACTTTCTGGCAGATCTCAAAGAAGTTGGGACGCAGGCAAAAAAGGGCTGAAAAAGCTATTAATATATAAGAGAATCAGCTGATAGTACATTTAGCAAGTAATTAGGTTAACTGGCATCAGGTGTGTAACATGATTGGCTATAAAAGGGATGTCTTAGAGAGGCTGAGTCTCTCAGAAGTAAAGATGGCCAGAGGCTCTCCAACCTGTGAAGGCTTGCATAAAAAAATTGTGGAATACTTTAAAAACAATGTTCCTTAACGTCAAATTGCAAAGGCTTTGACGGTCTCATCATCGACAGTGCATAACATCATCAAAAGATTCAGAGAAACTGGAAAAATCTCTGTGCGTTAGAGACAAGGCCGAAGACCTTCACTGGATGCTAGTGATCTTCGGACCCTCAGACGCCACTGCATCACTCACCGGCATGATTCTGTCATTGACATTACTAAATGGGCCCAGGAATACTTCAAGAAACTACTGTCTGTAAACACAGTCCGCTGTCCCATCCAAAGATGCCACCGAAAACTCAGTCATGAAAAAAGGAAGCCATTGTTCCGCATGATGAAAACATGATTGCATTTTGATAAAAGAATACAAAGAAACGCATTTTTTGAAAGTTTTTTTTTTTTGTCATTTATGGTTAAATAGATACACAATATGACCGGGGATGTAATCTAAAAGATTTAAAAATTTTTCATTTCAGCTCGAGTTTTAAATGGACTGTAGCAAAGTGGCAAAGTGTCCTGTGGTCAGGCGAGTCCAAATTTGACATTCTTGTTGGAAATCATGGGCGTCGTGTCCTCCGGGCTAAAGAGGAGAAAGACCACCGCTCCTGTTGTAAGCGTTCAGTTCAAAAGCCAGCATCTCTGATGGTATGGGGATGCATTAGTGCATACGGTGTGAGACACTGGCATGTTTTAAAAAGCACCATGAATGCTGAAAGGTATATACAGGTTTTAGAGCAACAAATGCTCCCCTCCAGATGACATCTATTCCAGGGAAGGCCTTGTGTATTTCATCTGGACAAAGCAAAACCACATAATGCAGCCATTACAACAGCATGGCTTCATAGTAGAAGAGTCCGTGTGCTGAACTGGCCTGCCTGCAGATCTTTTGGGAATAAAATACTGGCTGGTGTGATCTGAAAGCATACATGCCAACCCCAAACAGATTTTACTATTATTCATGAAAGACATAATGAAGAGCTGGAATTTTGCATTGAATCCATTGTGTGTTGTACAAAGATAAGAACAATTGGCTGTGACCCTCAGAAAATGTTTCTCCAGAAAGAGGACAGGTTTAGTGGAGAGAGTGTGTAACAAAATGTTCTTGGTCATTGTGTTCTCCTCTTTAGTTTTTATTTTCTCCTGTTTTTTTCAGAGTGCACACTGTTGTAGGTTTGGCAGTATGGCTAATTTTGGCTGCATTTTTCTGTCAGGTCAGCCATTCTCATAGCACTAGCTCCTTCGTTGTACAAACATTATATATTCGGCAGGTGCGTTGAGTGCACAGGCTGGGTGCCCCAGTGTGCGCACCCTGCTGAAAGACCCAGCTCTGACCAGCACTGGTGCTGCTCACGATGACTGTGCAGGTGAACCAGCATGCCCTTGCTGGTTTATGCTGGTCTGCCTGCATAGACTAGCATCGATGTGACCAAAGCACAACATATGCTGGTCATCAGCGAAGCCAGCATTGACCAGCCGTTCTGGTTTTTTGCAGCAGTGAGACCAGTATGAAGCTCCGTAAGATTCATGCTGGTCGGTACAGGTTAATTCGGCAGGACAAGTCCTGTAGATTGTATAGATAGACTGTGGGTCGGCCTTCCAAAAATCTGATTTGGGCTAAATGAAATGAGTGGATGGGCTTATCACAGCCCTGTGACAGTAAAGGTACAGGATTGTCTTTTTTCTTTTCTTTTTTTTTTATTGATATAGACATATTTGAAATGGGTTATAAAACCATGCTTAAGGCTCTTGGACCCCTGCAAATGAACCCTAGTGAAACCCATTACCTCCAAATTTACAAAACTTAAGACAGAAGCTATTATTCCTTGAAGACCAAGCCCAATTAAGATAAGGCATGCATTAATGATTCCATGGTATAATGGCATCCTTGGGAGAGTTTCAAAGGAAAAAAAAAACAAATGGCAAAAAAAACCTTTGTGAACCGAGAGGAATGTAGAGGCTTTTTCTGAAAAATACCATTCCTCAATTTGAACATCATACCAGTCAAACACTGCAGTGGCAGTGATGATGCATTGTGGTGATGTGAGTAATCTTGAAAGAGAGTATTTGCTCTGCAGTCTGTGGTCTGAATTATAAATGCAAAGTGGGTTTTGCTCATCCTGAACAGGAATAAGTCCACGTCTGAATGGCTCGGAAGTGAAAAATATTTGATTTTGGTGTGGTCTCGTCAAAAATCTGAATTGAATTGGCTGTGATGTCAAACAGCTTCTGGAAATCAAAATGGATGACCATAGTGTCAAGGTACCTGGTAGGAGATCATCAGTGTCAATTCTAATGAAAACTGAACTAAATTTGTGGCCTCGGAAGTGGTTTTAAACATTTCTTAGAAAATCCAATCCAATGGCAGAAATAAACACTGTAGAATCGGAACATTTGGTTTATTAGCTCAATTCAGAGCCAGCAGTAAAACTTCTATAACCTAGGATGTACCTGCAGCCTGCCTGTGGGGGGTAGCATCTTTGGCTTTGCTCAGCGGGGCGGGGGGGGGGGAGGCGCAAAGCCCTGTGGGTCCCAAGTCTCCTGTGAAAGTCATATCACTGTCCCCAAAGTCCAGTTACATTAATCTGTTTAAAATAATCTAAATCTCTGGGAAATTCATAATATGTTTATAATCAATATCCTGTGAAGAAATCACTTATATACTTATAACCCAATTAGACTATATTTTTATATATTCCTATGATGTTTGGTCTTGTTATTCTCGGGGGAATCCAAGGAGTTGAATGGAGCCTGTTTCATTACCCTTGAAATTTTGGTTCATTCCCTTTGGGAAACTCCTGAAAATTGGTCAGATTCCGCTCTCCTCTTTTTGCTAGATGGTTTTATCACCCCCAAATGGGGAAAAGCCCAAATTCGACCCTCCTGATCAGAGGTGGGGCTTCGAGCTTAAAACCAAGAGATTCTAACCATTGCAGAAGGTCCGTATCTCGAGATCTTGCGTGCGGAAGGGTGAGTAGTCTTTTGATTATGGAGAATCACATGCCGCCTCGCCCCACGTGCTTTGGTTCGCGCGCAAGTAGCAGATCTAGGTGGGCAGGCAGGGTTGGCATCTGAGTTCTATTAGGCACGTGGTGCGGCTTCCATTTTTTCCAGGTAAGAATTTATTCTCTCTTTCTAAATTGTGTGTAACTGATAATTGGCTTAACGTTGATTTGTTTGATCTAAGTTTGTGCCTACCTGGTGATTAAATTGTTGTTATTCCTTTAAGCTTGCGTGATCTCTGTGACTCTTAATCTTTTTATTCTTTATAGTCAGGTTATGACCGGTACTTAGGGGGCGATCCCTTACCATTTCAGACTAGCTAGCTGATGTTGTAGGTAGTGATATGTTTTAAGTTAGATTGTAAATTACGTTCTACCCCTAAAGGGTTTATGTGGTACCAGTCCTGAAGATTTGGCTCTTAAAAGGTACCCCTGGGCGCAGGAGCTGGTACCCGGTAAAATATTCTTAAGGGACCCTTGGGTATACATAAACTCGGGTTTGTAATATGTTTATGCTCAGTGCTACTTTGTTTATGCCTAGATGCTACTATCATGGTAATTTCTTCCATCCTCTGGAACTATCACCGAACTAAGATCCGGCGGCTGCATTTTTTACTCTGGGGGCATTGGCTGAATAACAATGGTTTTCGCAGACAAGTCTGATGGAGAAGCTGTCCTGATATTCATGCATGCTGTCCCCAAACTATAAATTCTAGTTCAAATTTGGATTTCAGATATTAAACGAGGGTAACTAAATTCGGTATTTTAAATGTATTATAGGGTCAGAATAATTGTAACCTTTGTGTTTTTACGCCCTGTCTTTGGACGGAGAAAAATATCCATTTTATTGAGATTCACACCAGCCAGGAAGTTGCTTGAATTAACCCCAGCCAAGAAGAACACGGGAACCCTTCAGCCCTCTGCAATGTCCGTCCTTGGTATTGTTTTGTGGGGTTCAACAACATCATAGGATGCATTGAACTCAGCTTGAACCTAGAAATTTTGAGAAAAATTATGGGCCTGTACCTAATAATTATAAAAGTTTTTACCATGACCTGCCAGAGACACCCCAGCCAGAGGAGAAAGAAAGAGGATGAATAAGAATGTGAAGAAATACCATGGGTGCCCCTATGGCTTTACTGCTCGACTCCCAATAATTCCTATTTAATAACTTTTGAACAGGTGGGCCTCATTTTTTATATTTTGTTAATTCGTGAACTTGAGGTACTCACTGACGAACTACACACTTCAATTTACAGGAAGACTGGTCGTTGCAAAAAGTAAAGGAGCCAGACTGCACATTAAGAATGGCGAGGAAGCTTTTGCATGTGCCAATTCAAAGCTTGGTCATCAAAATGATGTACCCCTTTCGGTCAATAGGTTTTACCTTTTCAGCTACAAGGTAACAGAAATATCAGTAGTGCATTTACTTTAAATTTTTAATTCTCCATGATTAACTTAAATCCATCCATCCATCCATTTTCTATACCCGCTTGTTTCTCACTAGGGTCACGGGGCGAGCTGGAGCCTATCCCAGCTGGTTACATTTCTTAATTCTTATTGGCAAATATTACAGCAAAAATATTATGGCAAAAATACATGAATTTGCAGACATTAACTTTCCTGGAAATAAATGTATTGCCAACTGCGTGAAAGAAAATCTGTAGCAAAAACTTAATTTACATTTACAGGCATTTACACTATACTACAAATATAATGGATGTCATGTTTTCCGACAAAAAAATTTCAACGCTGAACTTATTTGAACTTCTTTGCGATAGGGATTTATACTAAGATATGTGTGAAACAGCCAGCCAACATGTCTTCTCTCTCACTCTACTTCTCGGTTCAGTGACCAGGCCAACACACAGCCAACACGGCTGACACACGGCCAACGGCGCCTTGGCGAGAGTGGAACCTTTATCCACGCTGATACTGTACACTCTCACTCATATACAAGCAGTGTTGAAGAAAACAGATATCATACTTTGAATCAACATCTTTTTTTTCCCCATATGGCCGTCATCTTTTTTTGTAACCTGCCCAATCCATAGAATATGTATCAAGATAAAAGATGCATATCCACTTCCTAACGCTACGCAAATATGGAGCCAAAATTGCCTTCCTACAGATGCTGCCATCTTGTGCATTTGGAGCCGGAGTCTGCACAGTCATGATCAGCAGGTTGAGCTGCAGTATCAAGGCCTTGCCTATACAACCATTCTACTCAGTTGCAAGCTCTTCCTTGAATGTTTTTTACGTAGCATAGCTGGCGGCTGTGTTAGACTAGAGATTGGGGGTGTGTTCATTTACATCCAACATTATATTTCACCTGGTATACTCTGTATTGTCTTGTTAGGAAAATAGCCAAGTTAGGCCTTTTCAAAGCACCATTCTACAATGACTGAAAGCTTGTTAAAGGATGAGCTAGTTCAGATTTTTTTCCAAATACGGCTGTTTAAGGCCCAGTACATTTGCTGCTTTCCTCATTCTTGGCAGTACATCGCTTGGCTCCCATGCCAGTGTCCAGTGCACCTTCCAGCCACTTCAAACTTGTGCCAACTGCTGTCTACTAGCTAGGTAGTTAAGACATTGACTGTGGTTATGTACCTCATTCTACCCTACTTCAATAAACCCATGTCAACCCTTTAAAACATGGTTAATACAGTGAATTGACTCCCCGCTATCATGTGTTTTATCATTAGGTCTAACCTCACTGGCTGGAAAGCTAGCTAATTAGGTGACCTGTTACTGAATCTTGATTTACAAGCTTAACTAACTAGCAAAATTCAGCGATAGGGCACATAAATTAGCTACAAAAATAAATGGTAAAATAGCTCTTTAATTAGCATCACTACTTAAAGTATATAATGCTATTTTCTGAGTGAAGAGACTTTAACCACTGATATCTATTGCTACCAAACTTACTGTGACCCATTATAAAATCTTTCTAAGCTGGCTAGCTAGCAAGCTGGTAACTGGTTTTACTTTTCAGCAATAGGATAGCAACTTACAGTACATGACTGTGTTCAGAGCAAAAACATTTCTACTGTCATTTTTTATTGGACTTTCAAAATCATTATGAGTTAAATTCAGTTGTACTGGGACCAGCTGGAAACCTATGCATGTGTAGTGTTAACACTTATTCTCTGCTTGACAGTCACATTCTATCTCCAAACCATCCCCAGAAAGAAGCCGGCAGGGAACTACTTGTCTAGGAGTCGCCGTCAATCACATCTGCCAATCATGACTTGACACCGCTTTTTTATGCAAAGTAATTTCAAGAGAACACTTGGATGAATGTCAGAATTGTAAGAACTACTCAAAATGACAAAAACATAAAAAATAAAAATTTGATGCGTGCTTAAAATTTTTGTGTGGTCTGTGTCCTATCCAATAACATGGAGGAGGTGGGTGAACCCATTTTCATATACTGTCAATGGCCCAACCATTTTGAATAAAATACTGGCTTCTGAAATGTGGCATGATCTTAATATCTAGTTGAAGCATGGCAGGGGAAAATGTCAAAGGCATGCAACTTGGGACCGAGAAAATGTCACCTGTGTGGTCAGCAAAGAAAAGCTGAACCCCTAATGGAGAACTTGTCAAAAACGTAAACCCAGCATGAACATCTCTTGGGAAGAAATCAAATATTATAGAAAGCAACTCATTTTCCCAATTTCGCAACAATTCACTATTCCATTCATTGAATGTCTTTTTAAAATTCATGACTCATTGATATGCAGTCTCATTATTTTATAACACTCCCAGCTAGGGTGCTGTTCTGAAGGCTCTTTGATATAGAATGTCCTCTATTGCCCTCATGATTTTTCTGGGCTTTATGTGCATCTAGAGGTATAAGGAAACTTGCATTTGACCATGGGTCTAACGGGTGAAAGCTGTGAGTTATATGATGGGGACTGTTCTCCCAATATAATGAAACTTTTAATAATGGCATTGGATTTTCTGAAACCAGTTTTTTTCACGCATGCAATTCATTTATCTGGAAACAAGGTGTTGAGGGAACATCTTTCATACATGTTCCCCATTGAGCGATCATTTAAAATAATCATTTCGAATCTTGGTTATTGTCAGGATTTGTCACTGTTATTGACAATAGAAATTTTGCATGGACTCTCAAAGTTGTGCTCCTTTAAGATTACTCATTTCTCATTTTAGTCAGTGCTTGCAAGTGCTCGTATGAAGCCATTTGTTCCATATTTCAAAATGTTACAAATGAGCTGAACAAATGAAATGAGTAAACATGAACCTGTCTTGGGTAGCACCAATTCATTATGACAGGTCTAACATTCTAATTAATCATTGCGTAATTGTAGTCAATTAAGCTTTATATAGCTTCTGTGGATATCAACTGAATTGCGCGCTACATAATCAATCAACATTAAACCAGAAAGCTGCATCATTTTCTAAAATTCAATCAATGGACTTAATTGAGAAAAAAAATACATTGATAGGTATAGGACCCAAAAAGAAAAGGACACAGTAAGAAAGGGACATTAAAGTGAAGAACCAACATGTTACCCCATCCCTTGTCTGCGGTGTGTCTGACCCTTTGTTCTGCTCTAAATCCTAATCAAATTGCAGAGGAATGGATCCCTTGGAGACGATTAGAATGTCTCTTTCATCAGTTTATACTTTTTCATGCCTTCCAGTCAGAAAAATGAGCAAGACAGTGGTGAAATAAGTTTATAACTTTCATGATTTTTCAAGTTAAATGAATTATAACAATGTGGTATAACTGCACTGTCTACGCCACTCACTCTTAAGTCTGGAAGGACGTTACTGTGTCATCTTAGTCACATTCCTGGCTCTATAATTCAAAACGTGTCTAGTCATAACATCTTGAGATTGCTGATCATGAAAATGTGAAAACGGAGACTCCTGTGAAAGAGCGAGCATACTCACTGCTCTGCCTTTTGCATTAAGGCAGCCTGTGACATTTCCTCTGACATCAATTTTTGGTATGCAGAAGCTCAGAAGGTTGCTGCGTCATTCACTCAAGTAATGTCTGGTTAACATGTATCTGGTTATCGTGCATCCCGTTGACAACCAATGTTTACTATTGCACTCCTCAGAAATAGCCTGCGGTAGGGTCTAATATTTGGAATGACTGAAATGCTCATTTTGACATGCATAAAGTAGTACAATACTAAATGTGCACTTCAATAGAGTATGATTTCTGAGATCATCATCTTTATTCAGGCTTACCACCCCTCTCTTCATAGAACATCATCTTGCGAAGTGTGACATGACATCCATCATTGGGATTTCAGAAAAAGATCAAACTTTCAACAGGAGATGGTATTCCAACCCCAATCTCCTCTGCCTTGAGGGCGAGAGCATTGCTCTTCCTATGTACTACCCTTAGGACAAATGCTGGTCTATAATTAAACTGTTTTGGATACAAGATAATGATGGGGCGGGGGGCGGGTGCACATCCTAGAGTTTTTCCACTGGCTTTGTTTCCTGATAATGTGGACTTGATCACATGCATAAATCTTAGTTTTATGTATGTATCTGTTGAAATTTTCATTGAGTTTTAACAAAGGTATAGTCGTATTAGATGATTTCCATTGTTCATTTAAAGCATTTTGATCATGTTCTTAAAATAAAAATAAAAACCACTGAAATAATAGCCCAGGATTTCCCCTTTTCTCAGACTAACAAAATGGCCATAATTTCCTTAATAATTGGGGTAAAGTGCGTACAATGTCAGGAAACGCTTCTCCCACGTTACAACAGCAAAACGAACAGAAATTAATTAACCAGCAAACCCAGAATGCGGACCAACCAGCCTTTTATTTTTAGACCGTTTCTTCATTTAGATTTCTTCAAGTTATGTATTTAATTTCACTAGCTAGGAGTGCAAAGAGACATACGTTTAGCACAGACATGCTGTACCATGTTCGAGGTAAGCTACTCCTTTTAATATAATAGCCAACATATAGTGCTTTCAAGCAGTTGCATGACATACCCTGGACCTGACTTGTCGTCCCACGTGGAACTTCATTTTTGATTCTCCTTTTTTTTTTTTTAATTTGGCATCTCCAATCCCACCCGAATCTGGAATGCCCAATTGGGGAACTATGTACAAAGCTTGCTCGTATGCGACCCCTTGCTGCCAACTTGGCAGTCCCTTCCCAATTTGAAACCCTGTAGCGTGATAGCCAATTGTGCGCTACTCTGAAAAAGCTGCCGACCCCTGCCAGTAGGTACGCGGGGGCTCGAACTCGCGACGTGGTGATCACCTCTGCACTGCAGAGCAGTGCCTTAACCCTGTGAGCCACACGGCAGCTAATTCTCTTTTTTTAATTCTCTCATCTTTTTTTCCTCCATTGCTGTTGGATAATAGGCCACAAAATTTTTCGCGTGGGCCCAGAAGGAATCTAGTCAGCTAATTTGTGCCTGATTAAAGATGAAAATGAAACTATGTTCACAAAAAGACAAAGTAGTGAATATTTTCACTTTATGTAGAATCTTAATTTCTATGACACATCCACCCGATCCGTGGTTGAACATGGGTCCAGCGAATATAACTAAGATCCCCGCATCTCTATTCAAGACATTAGCTTTCTGTACTTAGTGGTACCAGCTCTATTCCACCCAACTCTATCTGCCTTGGTACCGGGTACTTTTCTGGGGGGTCATTTTCCATTGGAGGATAGTACTGCCTCAGTGTAGCTGGTCTTCATAGCGGCGCAGCACAAAACTGCCGTAAAGTTATCCTCAACACGACACACAATGTAGCTGCAGTTATATCAAGTTTACATTTATTCCATTGATTTTGTTCAAGATTAATGTGTTCAAATCAGGGGATGCGCACTACTGTCACCACGTGATGGCACTTAAGTCCAGTGAGTGTTCAATTGTATTTTCTGTTTGACATTGTAGTGTCCGATTCAGTTGCACATTAAATTGCGTACCACCTAACAACGCAAAGCAATGACATCCATAAAAGGCATGGAGAGCCAATGTACATTTCACTCTGAATTTGATGGCAAACAAATAGATTGTTAAAGCATGGGATAATTTAGTGATCATTGCAGAGCAGAATTTCACGTTCCAAATGCACAAATCACAGGAGATGGTGAGAATCAGAATTCATCGCTTTATGGTGCATCATCTCATCTGTGATAACTTTAAGAGCAAAGTGAATTGTCAATACCCCCAAAGTTATTTTTCTGTGCAATTTTCTTAAACAGGTGTAGCGTCACATAATTTTGCCTCAAACGGTGTCACAGACAAAGAGAAACGTATTTCTTGAATGGAGTGGCTTTGCTGAACAAGTGAAACCGAGATTGAAAGGGAAGGCAATGCATAGTATATTGAATAAGTTACTTAAAACAATATAAGTCGATGATCATAATTATTGCGCTAATCTTGAGAGTCGTCAATCTTACTCGAATAAGATATCGAGAGGTCGACTATGGAGTTGTGTTTCGTAGTCACGATTCTCTCTAAGCAATCAGTGGGCTGCGGTGTTGTCACGTCACATTTTAGTAGCTATTAGTTCCTGGTCAGCTTTTTTTGGAATCCCAGGAGAGCAGGTACAAAAAAAGGTGGTACCAGGTACCAAGGACTAGGTACTTTTTCCTAATGGAAAAACAAAAAGGCGAGTAGAGTACAGCCAGTACCGCATTATGGAAAAGCACCATAATAAATCAGTCTATGTCATGGATGCAGTAGGTTTGTGCTTATTAAGAGATTGTCTAGTTCAGCCTGAAAAGTTCTATGTATGTGTTGATATTTGCTGACACAGGGTGTTAGGGGCTAGTAGCTCTGCTCGCTGGATAACCAGAGCAGAGCTCATTTCATACCAGGGATGCCCACTCAAAACAGCCTGGTCTTCAAAGGGAAAAGAATGACCTGCTGAAAATCACCTAGCAATGCCGTAGGGACCTTTAACTTACACGTGGCTCTGTAGTTAGTGAACGTGAGATTGACGTATAGCTGGCTGAAGCAAAGCTGCCCCTTGAGAAGGAGACAGAAATCGAAGCTAAGCATTGGAGAGCCAAGATGTCTATTCTATACCGACAAATAAACATGAATAAGTTTTTATTTATAGGCTGAAATTGTAGCACAAGCTTAGCACACACTTAAACCGCAACTACACTAAGTCATTAAGATTCATGAAACACATGGGCTTATATGATTCTGAGATCTGAATGGATGACAGCTGAATTATTAGAACTGGACATTTTTGCAAGAGACTGGATGTTTTCATGGTAATGAAAAATGTGAAATTTAATCATGCAAATTTCTGCAAGACTGCTTTTTTCAAACTCACATTCTTTAATGTGAATAAATTGCAACTGTCCTCATCTTATTAGTGAGATTTTTTTTCTTTTAAATAATCTTATTCCATCTCTTATTGGCTTTCATACAGTTGATCTGTATAATTCAGTCATCACCCTCCCCCCGGACTTCAGTCAGCCTGAATCAAAAAGTTGTTTAATGAAGTGATCTGCCAAACAATTGCTTCAGCTTAAGTTAGATTAGAAGGATATGTATATGCTCCAGTATAATGCTTTCTTGCACGTTAAGCAAAGAAACAAGACACAAGTGGCAAAAAGTTTACCCTTGCTGTGCACTTTAAAACAGGCTCTATCTTCCCACAAGACAAGCAATTAAGTGCTTAGGTGGCGTGACCCAGTAGTGGTAACAGCAAGGAGAGCAAATATGTCTCCCTTATTGGTGCGAGGACAGTCACTTGTTCCCTCTTAATGAGACTTGCTGAAGCAAGAAACTTTTATTTCTGTCTTTACGTGCATGTAGATGGGCTCATGAAGCAGAGGGGAACAATGACCCTGAAACAGCAACTATAACTAAACAGATAGTGTCACCACTATTTTCAAAAAGGCCAAACATATCATCTGCATATTGTCCCAGTACTTACAATAAAATTCCTCTTGGATCCATTATCAGTTCCTGCTCCGTTTCAGATTCTTGTAGACTTATTGCAAATGCAATGAAAGGCAGCCAACAGACACATTAAAACAGACTTTGCTTGGAAAAATAGTTCTATCCTTGAAAAGAACTGGCAACTGCGCATAATATTTTTACAGTCTTGCATGTACAGCCCAGAATGATAAATCAGTATTCTCCAAAAACACTTGGATATTGCTTATATCTATATTGGATATAGCTTATATAAGACGTAGCTGTTACATCCACATTCTCGTAAATTCACTTATTGACGTGCTTTCACGTCAGTCTCCAAAACACCAGAAAACTCTCCATTAATAACAAAAAAAGTCGCTAGATTTGTCGCTAGTCGCTTTTGACCAAAAAAAAGTAGCCAAGATGATTTGGAAAGTCGCAACATTTACCGAGAAAGTCGCCAAGTTGGCAACAGCAAAATTTTATGATTTTCCAAAACTCCTCCCAACACAGATTGACATCAAAATGAAAATTAAGCTGGGCTATTGAGGGCGCACTGAGATATTTCAACTCAAAACATACTTTTTTTTATTATTTTGGCCCTCCAGTGGGTGACTCTTCTCGAAGACCTAGCAACCAAACCGTTCTTTTTTAAAACCTGAAAATTTGGGATTTTCCTGTCTACCCAAAGGCCTTCCACTAGAAAAAAATTCAGTCAAATATCTAACAGACATATATCACCCACCTCCTGAATGGTATAAATTCTGGCAGTTAAAAACTGCTCAGCTTCACCCATGTATGATAACGTGACTTTCATTTAGAAACAATCCACAAAGCTAATAAGGAAAAAAAAAACTCACTACCGCACACACTCTAGAAATAGTTATTTATACGAGAAAACTTCACAGATGGACAGACAGGGCATTCGTGTTAAGAAGAGGTCAGGGGCACCAGATGCCAGATCCAAAAGTGTTTATTGAAACACCAAACACTAAATGAAAAAGGTAGGCAACAAGCCAGAAATAAAACACCGTGCACATGCACTGAACGAATGGGAAAACTAAGGTACACTGCCTGAGGCAGGAGGAAACAGAAGTACACACCCCAAGAGTGGCTAAACCAAAAAAAAAAACAAAAACTGGACCTAACTAGACTGACGGAAACACAGGGAGACATAGACAAAGGGCATACAAGACGTGGGTGCAGCAGAACACAAGGCTCGGGAATCATGTAAAGGAAATAGTCGGGAAGGCACAGGAGTGGAGTTTTCGCAATGCAGGGCAAAGCCAAAGCAAAGTTCTGTCTGACGGTCGCGTGCCTCTTTCCACCTGAAATACCCACAGGAGGAGGCGGGGACTCAGACCGCAATCTCGAATGTAACAGAAACACATGGGATTAATAAACAAATTCACGAGGACCGGGTAACAATAATGACTCGAGACAAGACGTTGAGACAATCAATCAAACTAGATGTTTAGACTAAGGTAATCTAAATGTGACAAGTATGAAGCACCACGAGAGAAGCAAAGGAAAGCATAGCTTTAAATGCAGTTCGTCAGGGAAAGCTTAGGAAGGAGTTACAAAAGCTAGAAACACTCGCACTCACAAATGAGTTAATTAGGTATACACAAAATATACACAATCACCCTCAAATTAAGCTGCGTTCCAGCAGAGGTTTGAACCTGTGAATCATGACTTCAAAGTAACGAGTCACGACTTCATAACGTTTCTAACCATTTGCCACTTGAAAAAAAGGCGGTGCCACCATTTTAGTTGAGCTGCGTGATGTCAAGCAAGAAATTCGGAGTATGTTGATCACAATCGAGTTCACCGGCGTGAATTCACAGGTTTGACGGTAGCCCCGCCCACTTTTAACCAGTAAATCACGGGTTACGAGTTGCCTGGAATGCACCCTAAGTGCTGGTTAGTACCGGTTAGTAATGATCCTATCAGAGAACGCATTCACTCAGAGTTAATTAGAGACCCAGAATTAATTACAGGTGGAAGCAATGAATGAAATACCACAGTCGATTCCGAAAGAGGAAACGTGATTGGACAACGAGATACAGGCATGCTGAAGGCTGTCACACGACATCACAGGAGTTTGGGCAAAGAGAGAATCGAACATTAGACGGCGGGAATGAAAGCTGTAAAATAAACCAAGAGTGAGGCACGGGAGAAAAGCAGAAGCAAAAGTAATAAGCACAAAGACAAAACAGCCTACATGAGGCAAAACCATCACAATTCAGTAATCATAAAAAGAGGAGAAGTAGCAAATATCCTGGATTTTACACATTTTTGAAAGGCTGCATGTGGAAGAAATAAACTCTTTGATGAAATGCAAAGTGCTGTGCATATTTACAGTCGGAACAAACACCTCTCTAATTGTCTAATAATTCAGAAATAAACCATAGGTAAGCTAGCTTGACATTTTTGTGACTTTACTGCCCCATAATCCATAAGCAAGTCTCAAAATTGAATAAAAAGCAAATGGCAAGACGTCATTGCACTATCCCCCCAGAAAAATGTGCTTCACTCCGAAATGAGAGGCTAATGCTGCCACCGATGTCCTTCAAAGCTCACTGCATGTATCACTGAAAATCAGCAGATCAATATCTGCTTGAGTATTCTTTCATGGGGCTGCTGAGATCAATAAGATCAATGAAGAATCTGACTATGGTGTCTGTATTAAGACCTCCTCATCCTTCAAGTATTACCTGAGTGCAACTATCACCATATTCAAGAACACTGGTGAGTATCACAGGTCAATACCCTTTACTCCATGACCTGCTCAATTAATTTATCCAATACACATTTTACTGCTCGTTGCTACTATTCTGAGCATTCAAACATAGTAGATAAATCTTCAGTAATGAAAACTGATCTTCTGATGTGAATATCTTGTGCACTTATAATTACCCCTCGTTTTAAATAAAGACAAAAACCCTTTAAAATTAAGTTGGCTGGAACATATAAGCTTATTTATTAATGATCCAGACCTGAACTTTGCATTGTGCTGACACTGGGGATGTGATGGCTAAGCTGGGAGTTAAGGCCTAAATCCTTTTGATTCCCCCAGCTGCCTGCACATCTCTGGAACCTATCTTTAAAAAATAAAAAAATAAAATAAAAAAGAGGAGAGGGAAAAAAACATGCTGTCTCTCAGATCGGCCTGCTCTACCTTGCTCAGTCTGTTTTAATAATGTCTTGCTCTGGAAACTGGACTGCCACCTTGTCATTAAAACACATGACATTGCTTTGTAAGAGAGTGTCACTTAGCTTGAGCACAGATCGCACTTAATTGGAAGTAGGATTTAAATTGCTGTGCACCAGGCATTCCGGACAACAAAGAGCCAGATGATTTGGCCTGTGGCTGAAGTCCATGTGACATGTCCTGACCTAGGCATCACATAAAAATCCCCTTCTCCAGAGAGGTCAATAACTCACAGAGACTGAGTCTTAATTAATAATTACCATAGAGCACAACTGACCTGTAGAACAATACCTATACACTCACGATCCACTTTTGTATATTTATAAATGTAAATATACAGAACACATCCTTATTAAAATTGTTTTCTGATGGTCAACAGACCTTACTGTTGCAAATATGTTTTTGTGCGTAAGTCTTTTGTGCAGACAATGACACTAGCATCGATGGAACTGCTCAAATGATGCACTCAGGTCCACTACCCTAATAATATCGGGTAGACGTGATATGTACACTGCTGAAAAAAAATCACAGGATAACACCAATTCAGCTGAATTTCAAGAACATCAATCTGTCCATTAAGGAAGCACAAGTGATTGTGAGTCAATTTCACCCGCTTTCATCCAAATGAAATTGACGACAGGTACAATGGAGAGGCAAAAGCAACACAACCACAAAAAGCGAGTGGTTATGCAAATGGTGGCCACAGACAAAAGCTCTCTCCTTATCCTTCCTGACAGATTATTCTCCAGTTTTGTGTACTGCAAGAGTCCTTGTCGTAACTTGTAGCATGAGGCGATATCTGCTGCACAATTAGGCTGCGCAGGTAATCCAACTCCTCCAGGATGGCACATCTATATGTGTATTTGCATGAGGGTTTGCTGGATCTCCAAGCACAGTCTTAAGAGCATCGAGGAGATACCTGGCCGTGACAGGAGAAGAGGTGGACAAAGCCATTATTATTATTATTATTATTTATTATTAATAAGGCAGATCATATGTCAATCATTTCAACTGAATTCAGCTGAGCATGCATTTCTCTTGCTGATGGCAAAACTCAGCCCGTCAGTGGGTAGGCCTTCGGTAACGTCACATTTCAATGCTTAATCGCCTCAACCTGTCGCAGTTTACTTGTAAGGATTAGCAACAGTCAATTAGACTTATTCATAGCTGGATAGTCCAATTTATTTTTGATAGAAGTGTTGGACATTCCATTACAAAGTTATGGGGCCTTTTTTTCTCAACATAAATGATGATGATGTAAAGCTCCAGTCTGTCATTATCATTTCGCAATCACTATAGGCAATGTATTATTCTGGATTATTCAGTAGGTATATTGTTTTGTTATTAATCAACCAATATGGGCTTACTCAAGCGGGAATTGCATGAGAGCAATCATGCATTAAAAGGTGAGGTCACTTGAGGTCTTCTAAACCTCTGACTGTATGCCATCAGCAAAACCAAAAAATGAATGCCCAAGAAGATACAGAAACTGAAGACGGCTGCAGTCAAGGCCTGGAAAAGCATCTCCATGGAAGAAATCCAGCATTAGGTGATGTGATCCAGACTTCAAGCAGTCAATCTGCCGCCAAGTATTATAAATGAATGATCTAACATGTACTCGTGTTCATCTGTCCAAATAAATAAAAAATTTTTTTAAATAGTTGTAATTCAGTCGCCGACTGGGGCAAATGCGCTGCAATGGCCAAAAACATCTCTAATCAGAGCAACGCGCTGCAATACAGAAACGATGCAAATTCAAAAACATGCAAACCACAAAAGCAAATGCAAGAGAAAAGCGCTGCATTTAGATATCAACACAACGGATATAGGGAGCGCTAACTAAAACAACTTTTACTTCTGTCCTGAGCGAGACTAGCCAGCTACCTGGCTAATGTTAGTTTGCTTGCTTAGCTACCAAGTTTGCTAGCCTAGCTAGCCAACAGTTTGGTGTACGGATGTCAATAGAAAATAAATGAATTAAAAAATCCATTATTTTGCTATCTCACTTAACCGTGAGCATTTATGTTATACCAAATATAGCTGCTCCCTAGCCTTAATTCGCTTGCTTCGCTTGCTAGTTTGCTAGCCTAGCTAGCCAACAGTTTGGTGCACAGAATTCAAGAGAAAATAAATAAATAAAAATTAATCATTATTTCACTAACTTAGCTAGAGTTGAATCGCGATCATTTATGTTATACCAAATACAACAGCTCGCTACCTAGCTCGATAATGTTAGTTCGCTAGCCTAGCTAGCTGACAGTTATCTAAATTATAATTGGGATTTTAACATGAATTTATTTGTTTATTAAAAACAGTGCAATGACTGCAAGGAGTCCAAAAAGGTTGGCACACATGATTGTGTAGCACTGTGTAACATCACCATGGATGTTATGGATGTCTTCATTATCTAATTATAGTGATAGTGATTTGCTTTACATCATATTTGTGCACAATTGGTAATTATAATTTCTGAAGGACAGAAAAATGATTTTTCTCCGCACAGGTATTCAGCGGTATTGACATTTACTATGATAATGACATTTCTGGAAAAATGGGAGAAACATGTTTCTCATTACACTTAAAAGTATTTCAAAGCGAACCCTTGGGCCAAAATATTCATAAATAAACTGTTGGTAGAATCTGAAATGGAGATTCAAGAATGCCCTACTTCAGAATATGCAGCGGGCTATTTTAATAAAATTACTTTGACATTAGGTGCTTTGCTCTGCCATTTGTGCTCATGCTTAAAAATCCTGTTATTTAATTCCACTGTCTACAACAGAAAATATGAATACATGAAGGCTTCTGCTGGCAGTTATATGGTGGACTTCATTTGTGAGCACTTGCTTAATCTGAACAAAAACTGTGTGATGGTGAGATACATTTGATAAGGCTGTTGCATTAATGAAAGGTGAATGGTAACATCCTATATGACATGAAAATGCATGTAAGTACATTCATAAAACCTTTGGGATAGTGGAAATCACTTTCGAGAAGGAATGCTTCCCCAGCCTTCATATTTCAGCAATATCACACAAAAGGGAGTGATGTTGTTGCTGAATACCTTCAAATCCGTGATGATATTCAGCAATAACATCACAACCTTGAGTGCGATTTTGCTTTCATACAACAGTTCTACAAATGACATGGTAACACTTTACTTGACAGGTGCATACATAACACATATTAGCTGTTATGATTAGTTCATTCATTCATGATGGTAATATATAATAATATAAGACATTATTGCAGCTGAGTGGCCTCTGTGTGTGTGCGTGTGCGCCTGTGTGTGTGTCCGGCCACTCCGTGCAAGATTCTAACGGGCGCGTGCTAGATTCCACCGGGTGCGTATCTGCAGCATAGTGGGAGCGACGCTGTTTGGCTCTGCCTTGCAGGCGACTGTGTCCGGCCAATCAGTGCTGGACTCCGCCGGGCGTGTATCAACAGCATAACATGAGGGACGCTATTATACTATAGACATACAGGGGGAATCCCCGGGTATCTCCCTCTCCTGAGGATTCCCCCTTTTAAACCCAAGCCATTTCATCCACAGCAGAGGGGGAATCCCACGCTGTTTGGCTCCATCTTGCAGGCAACTATGTTTGGCCAATCAGTGCTAGACTCCGCCAAGCAAATATCTACAGCATAATGTGAGCAACCCTATTATAATATTTACATACAGGCAGAATCCCCCGGTATCCTCCTCTCCAGGGGATACCCCTTTTAAGCCCAAACCAATTCAACCAAAGGAGTCCTGAATCCCAGAAAACAGATGCCAGGCCACAAGAGAAAGTAATGCGTAATCTGCGCGAAGCTATTATGCTCCATCTTGCAGGCGACTTTGTCTTCCACTGAGGGCGGAATGTCAGCGCAACATTTTCCCCGTGATAGTTACTTAGTTTTTGGGACTATAAAAACATCGGTCACGTGACAGCCACCTTGGTGTTTTATGGAAACACCATAGCAATGTGATGACATCATAATGCTGCACGAAGTTACATAAAATAGAAGCTGTCGATCCCTACGGGCAGAGTACTAGTATTAAGTATAACGTAAATGCTCGCGGTTCAACTCTAGCTAAGTGAGATGGTAAAATAACAGATCTTTTTATTCATTTATTTTCTATTGACTTCCGTAAACCAAACTGTTGGCCAGCTAGGCTAGCAAGTTTGCTAGCTAACAAGTGAACTGAGGTAAGCTAGGTAGCTGGATAGCTAGCCAGAAAGGCTTAGCTGGCTAGTCTCACTCAGGACAGAAGTAAAAGGTATTTTTGTTGGCACTCCCCATAGCGACTAGGAGCACTTCCGTTGTGTTGATATCGACAGTAGATGCAGCGCTTTTCGCTCTTGCATTTGCTTTTTGGTATGCGTGTTTTTAGTTTTGCATTGTTTCTGTTTTTGCAGCCCGTTTCTCCAAATGGAGATGTTTTGGGCTGTTGCAGCGCATATGTGTTGACATGGATATGCAGCGATTTTCTTTTCCATTTGCAGTTTGCATAGCTCCCCATAGCGACTAGGAGCACTTCCGTTGTGTTGATATCTACAGTAGATGCAGCGCTTTTCGCTCTTGCATTTGCTTTTTGGTATGCGTGTTTTTAGTTTTGCATTGTTTCTGTTTTTGCAGCCCGTTTCTCCAAATGGAGATGTTTTGGGCTGTTGCAGCGCATATGTGTTGACATGGATATGCAGCGATTTTCTTTTCCATTTGCAGTTTGCATGTTTTTGAATTTGCATCATTTCTGTTTTTTCTTGCATCATTTCTGCAGCGCGTTCCTCCGATTAGAGATGTTTTTGGCCATTGCAGTGAATTTGCCCCTTTTGGCCACTGTCCCTATACAATACGTCAAATATTTTTGAAAAAAGAAGAAAAAAAAGGCTTCAATTAAACCTGAAAATCTGCCATCAAGCACATCTTGATTAATTCTTTTCCATCCATTGTGCTATCATGCTCAGCCAAAATAATGAAAATGATGTCACTGTCCAAAAACTTACAAACCGTGCGATATCCTGGAAACCAAAGTAAGTCAACAAAACATTTCCCACACTGTTTTTAACTTCCACCAATCTGAACAGAAAGTAAGTGCCAAAAATATCCAGTGTTTGGCCAGGAAGCTGAAAGGTAGGAGAAAGGGGTGAAGAAGTAACTCAAACACAGACAAAAACACTGACTGAATGCAGCTAAATTTTTCAATTAACAAGCAACCAAAAACAAAATAAGAAATGATACACAGCAGACATCTCTCATAACAGCAACAGTTATCAGATGCACTTTAATTTGCAACTTTCATTCTGAACAAGTGGCGGCACCATGGAAAATGCATTGAGGGCTGACTTGAAAAGTCCGTTCTCGCTCCTCTGAATTAAAAATTGTGCAACATCATATTATTTGAGATTTTAACATGAATTTATTTGTTTATTAAAAACAGTGCAATGACTGCTAGGAGTCCAAAAAGGTTGGCACGCCTGATTGTTTAGCACTGTGCAACATCACTATGGCTTCCCTATGGATGTCTTCATTATCTAATTATAGTGATAGTCATTTGCTTTACATCATATTTGTGCACAATTTGTAATTATAATTTCTGAAGGAAAGAAAAATGATTTTTCTCCACACAGGAATTCAGCGGTATTGACATTTATTATGATAATGACATTTCAGGAAAAATGGGAGAAACATGTTTCTCATTACACTTAAAAGTATTTCAAAGTGAACCCTTGGGCCACAATATTCATAAATAAACTGTTGGTAGAATCTGAAATGGAGATTCAAGAATGCCCTTCTTCAGAATATGCAGCGGGCTATTTTAATAAAATTACTTTGACATTAGCTGCTTTGCTCTGCCATTTGTGCTCATGCTGAAAAATCCTGTTATTTAATTCTTCTGTCTACAACTGAAAATATGAATACATGAAGGCCTCTGCTGACAATTTTATGGTGGACTTCCCTTGTGAGCACTTGCTTAATCTGAACCAAAACTGTGTGATAGTGAGATACATTTGATAAGGCTGTTGAATTCATGGGAGGTGAATGGTAACATCCTATATGACATGAAAATGCATGTAAGTAAATTCATAAAACCTTTGGGATAGTGGAAATCACTTTGGAGAAGGAATGCTTACCTAGCCTAACTAACTAGTCAGAAACGGTTAGCTATTTAAAGTGAAAACTTGCCAGCAACCCAAAATTACTTTTTATTGGAAAATAATGTCAACTAGTGTCAGTTGATCATGTTCCCTAGTTTCTAATAGCGAACTAAACCTGGTTTCTGTCACACGTTGGCTAGTAGTCAGGTTACTAGCCGTAGTATACATAACACGGGTGGATATATATCAAACTATGAGGTGAATTTCAGTGTAAAAATCCCGCGATGGAGCTATTATTAATGTATTATTTTGTGTGCAGGAACCACGTCAGCAAGCTGTTGAGGATACAGGTGTATCAAAGCTTCAGGTGAGGTCCTCATTATGAATTACAGTATGGAATCATCAGGGAAGTATTAAAGTTAGTCTAATGATGTTCAGCAAATGTAAGCTTTGAAACTCAAAATGTCCCAACCTACTTTGCCTCAGTGGGGAAAATGAAAGAAACAAGTTATCGTAAATCTGGATCATGCTCAACAATGGCTTCTTTCTTGCATGATAGAGTTTTAGGTGGCATCTGTGGATCGCATGGCGGACTGTGTTTACAGACAGTGGTTTCCTGAAGTATTCCAGGGCCCATTTAGTAATGTCAATGACAGAATCATGCCAGTGAGTAATGCAGTGGCGTCTGAGGGCCCAAAGATCACGGGTATCCAGTAAAGGTCTTCGGCCTTGTCCCTCATGCACAGAGATTTTTCCAGTTTCTCTGAATCATTTCATGATTTTATACACTGTTGATGATGAGACCTTCAAAGCCTTTGCAATTTGACACTGAGGAACATTGTTTTTAAAGTATTCCGCAATTTTTTTTAACGCAAGCCTTCACAGGTTGAAGAGCCTCTGGCCAGCTTTTCTTCTGAGAGACTCAACCCCTCTAAGACATCCCTTTTATAGCCAATCATGTTAAACACCTGATGCCAGTTAACTTATTTACTTGCTATATACCTGTATTCTTTCAGCTGCTTCTCTGATATATTAATTGCTTTTTCAGCCCTTTTTTGCCTGTGTCCCAACTTTTTTGAAACCTGTTGCAGCCAGAACATGAGCTCATTTTGTGGATAAAAATGTAAAATGTCTCAATTTTAAATGTTATCGATGTTCTATTTATAAATAACATACTGGCTCATGTGATCTGAAAGTCATCACATTTTGATTTTATTCACAATTTACACTTCGTCCCAATTATTTCGGCATTGGGGCTGTACATGGCAACATCATCATTTGTTTGGTTTCGTGAAGGACTGGATTGAATCGTCACATTAAATATTGCTGCCACAATGAATTTTAGGGTGGCGCTCTCTCCTCTCTTTTTGACAAGGATGGTGTAGTATGTCCTATGCTAATGGAGATAAATAAAGGAAGCATAGAAGTACGTTTCCTTTGCAGTAAGAAAATTAAAACAGCTCTTATCACAGCTGCCACGTAAATATTTCTGAGTCATTTCAAAGGAGAAATGAAATTTCCTAAGCACACAGCATATTGTATCAGGCGTCTGAATTCCTGTCGATCAGTGATGGTTGCTTTAGATACAGTATCTCTGTGAAAGTGTTCGTGCTCATGGATGTTGGACAGTTTGCGAAAAAGGGATAAGAGGGGCTGTCATTGATTTTCCTTCTTGTTTACTTGTCTTTTCCACATTTCCAACATAACATATTAATGAGCTACCAACCTATTTTCAACTATCAATTTTTTTTTCATGTTGAATTGAAAAATAGTTGATTATGTCTCTCTTTATCAAAGGTGTGGAAAAATTTGCGGATCAAACTGAAAATGTGCCACATTTACTAATTAATATTTGTGTGTTAGAATTAGTATTGTTATTGTGGTGGATGACGGCAGTGCTGTCGTTATTACAGGGAAATTCATTTCACTAGACAACGCTGTTTAATTTGCGAGCTAGAGTCACACAGCATGTCATAATTAATTGGGCTATTCACTTGTCTGCTCATCAGATTGTCTGCTCATCTGTGCACTCCAGAAATTGTGTTAATTTGCTTGGCCTGATGTTCCAGATACTGCCGGTGTTCCAGCACCACTATAAATGATTATCCAGGTGTCTTGAGCTTCCTCTTCGTTAAGCACATCAACACGGTGCCAAAGTCTCCCTCCAGCCCTGAGGCAGGTTCTAATCCAGTGAGCCATGCTCTTCCAATAATTAATCAACCCCCAGCCAGATGGCAAGTAGATCTGCAAGGTTAATAAATGTAAATTATTTAATGTGTTTGTTTCAACACTTTTTTTTTTTCTCTTTTAACAATTTCATTCTTCTCTATTTTTAAAGTAATGAAGCACAAAGGCACTGTCTGGATAACAGTAGATGTCAACTGGCTGGTACTCAAGGAAACAATGAAAATAAAAGGTCTTGAAACATTCATGCTGATGTAGATGTAAAATTAACAAATGAATAAATGAGTATGTATTACATTCATTGCTGGTGTTAAATGGTTAAGATAATGTATTCCACCATCATTTTTTTTTTGAATTTGAGTAAATGAAGCTTCATCTTGTGTAAGTAGATGTTGATTAAAAAAAAATAATGTGTAATATGATCAACGCATTACAAAAGACAGATCTTCAAGTGCCACTCAGTTTGTGGGCCGTGGTCCCAAACACAGTAAATGCTGATTAAAAAAAATATTGATCCATCCATGAGTTCTGCACTCCAGTAAAGCATCTTTTTTTAAAATTTCATTCAAGAGTCCCATTTTTACTGTCATCTATGTAAAGCACTGTGAGAATATTTTCCATGATCTGGTAATAGGAGCGATATTTTTGCATATATTTAAACATAATTGTTGTTTGTGAATTTTGTGTATTTTTATCTGTGCTCTTTGTCTTTAATCTTCCATTGTAATTGTTTTATTTTTTTCAGGGCTTTGGTGTATGCACAAAAGGTGTACTCATGACTGACTCTATTTTCGTTAAGGCACTCACATTTGGATTTTAGACAATTTTATTCATGGCATTATTAATTATATCAAAAAAGGTATTTGATGCCTTTATGTCAAACAAATGTACTCAGTTAAGTCATCAAGGGAACAACAGAACTGAACATACATTCACTTGACGCTGCATCAGTGTATACTGGATACTTCAAGCTATTCCCCATTGTAGCATACAGTGTATAACCAGTGTCTGCCAATACCCATATCTGCACTACACAGTCATTTGACCTCTAAGTTATTGAGATCACCCAGGTTTTGGTTTGATATTTTCATTGATTGTGTTGTTTTGTGTAATACAGAGCTCAGTGAAAACTGCTCAGGCTGCATACTGTGAAATTTGACCATTGCTGCATGTTATACAAGAAGCAGTGAATTTAATGTTAGTCGCATACTGTATTCTTGGAGTTACAGTGGCCATGATCAGTAACTCATGTGACGATGCATTCAAGAACTACACGCAAGAGATGGAAATCCAAAAAAGTATGCCTTTAATGAGGTCCGAGTCAAAGCCAAAAAACACAAGAATTGCCAAGCCACGATACGAAATCCAAAAACAGTGTTGACTAGACAGGCAGGGGTCAAGAACCTGGAAGACAGATGAGCAAAGATACATAGACGGTAGGCAAAAAGTCGTAGTGGAACAAAGCTAAGGGTCATACACAGGGCATCCAAACACAGAAATTGTGGTCATACAAAAATGGGTCAAAATCCAAAAAGACAAAACAATATAAGAAGGGCAATAGCAAGAATCGAAGTCGGACAAACCAGTAGAAGAAAAACAATACTCAATGGCATACACGGCGCTCTGCACAAAGAAATATTGATCAGCGTTGTGACAAAATCAGAACTGCAGTGAGGACTCTTAAATAGATGGGAGGGAAGTCACATGCTATGCAGGGAACAGGTGAGCTGAATCAGACTAATTACAATGGGAGAATCACAAACCACGAAAATTGGCGAAAGCCAAGACACAGACGGGAATCACAAAAACAGCCTATGACATTTAAACAACTCCAGTCAAGGAGTTCTAAGTGCACAGATAACGAGTTCCGGAAAGTACATGCGTGAGATCTCGCAGAAACGCAGGGGGAGACAGGTAAAGCTGAGCAAGAGGCAGAGACTAGAACAGGGCGATTGCTGAGAGGGAATTAATTAGTAGTGGTGCACATTTACAGATTTAACTAGAGCGCTCGTTAGTAAGTTAGTAATCTATATATATGGATTAGTTGTGTTAGTAGACTATGATATTAAATACAAATGTTAGTTTTGTGAGTAATCAGAACAGTAAGACAAAGGAAGTAAACGGGAATCGAAGGAATATATTAAACACCTGAATTCATTTAAATCACCCCAAGTAAGTGAGCACACAGAGTGGGAAGATGGACTGAACCAAGTAGATCATAAGACAGGGGAGACAAGTGCAATGGAACTGAGAAATGGAATGAACTAAAAACCTGAGAATTACAATAACCAAAAAGAATAAATAAAAGACAAAATCATGAACAAAAACCATAACCATGACAACTCACCTGCAAGATGCAGGCAATTCCAAACAAAGCCAATATACCTCCTTGTGTAAGTAATGTTTCCAGCACAGCTTTTAGTTGCCAGGGTCTTTCTACTACCCAAATTTCGGAAAAAGCTTAGACAGTGAAAAAAATGCACATAAAAAACAGATGGCAGTGATTTTTAAATTTGCTCTGAATTGCATTTCATTGAAGACAGTCAGAAAACAAGATGTTTAATGTTTAGTCAGCTTCATTCATATAAAACCCAAAACCAGTGAAGTTGGCACGTTGTGTAAATCGTAAATAAAAATAGAATACAATGATTTGCAAATCCTTTTCAACCTATATTCAATTTAATACACTGCAAAGACAAGTTACTTAATGTTCGAACAGGTAAACTTTGTAATTTTTTGCAAATATTAGCTCATTTGGAATTTGATGCCTGCAACATGTTTCAAAAAAGCTGGCACAAGTTGCAAAAAAGACTGAGAGAGTTGAGAAATGCTCATCAAACACTTATTTGGAACATCCCACAAGTGAACAGGCTAATTGGGAACAGGTGGGCGCCATGATTGGGTATAAAAGCAGCTTCCCTGAAATGCTCAGTCATTCACAAACAAGGATGGTGCGAGGGTCACCACTTAGTGAACAAATGCGTGAGCTGATTGTCGAACAGTTTAAAAACAACATTCCTCAACAAGCTATTGCAAGAAATTTAGGGATTTCATCATCTACGGTCCGTAATATCATCAAAAAGTTCAGAAAATCTGGAGAAATCACTGCACGTAAGCGACAAGGCCGAAAACCAAGATTGAATGCCCGTGAACTTCGATCCCTCAGGCGGTACTGCATCAAAAACCGCCATCAATCTAAGATGGACTGATGCAAAGTGGAAAAGTGTTCTGTGGTCTGACGAGTCCACATTTCAAATTGTTTTTGGAAACTGTGGACGTCGTGTCCTCTGGACCAAAGAGGAAAAGAACCATCCGGACTGTTATAGGCGCAAAGTTCAAAGGCCAGCATCTGTCATGGTATAGGGGTGTATTAGTGCCCAAGTTATGGGCAACTTACACATATGTGAAGGCACCATTAATGCTGAAAGGTACTTACAGGTTTTGGAGCAACATATGTTGCCATCCAAGCAATGTCTTTTTCATGGACGCCCCTGCTTATTTCAGCAAGACAATGCCGAGCCACATTCTGCACGTGTTACAACAGCATGGCTCCGTAGTAAAAGAGTGCGGGTACTAGACTGGCCTGCCTGTAGTCCAGACCTGTCTCCCATTGAAAATGTATGGCACATTATGAAGCGTAAAATACAACAACGGAGACCCCGGACTCTTACAACTTAAGCTGTACATCAAGCAAGAATGGGAAAGAGTTCCACCGGAAAAACTTCACAAATTGGTCTCCTCAGTTCCCAAACGTTTACTGAGTGTCGTTAAAAGGAAAGGCGATGTAACACAGTGGTAAAAAGGCCCCTGTGCCAACTTTTTTGCAATGTGTTGCTGCCTTTAAATTCTAAGTTAATGATTATTGGCAAAAAATATATAAAGTTTCTCAGTTTGAACATTAAACATCTTGTCTTTGCAGTGTATTCAATTGAATAAAAGTTGAAAAGGATTTGCAAATCATTATATTCTGTTTTTATCTATGATTTACATAACGTGCCAACTTCCCTGGTTTTGGGTTTTGTATTTGTAAATATACAGCAATTCCAGCCATTTAGGTCTGTGACGCATTCCAGCAAAGCTGGGACAGCAGCAAATAAGGACGAGTAAAAAGACTTTAAGAATTGTGTGACTTGAAACAGGTGATGTCAGCAGGTGATTGTTATCATGATTTGGTATAAAAGCAGCATTCCAGAAACACCAAGGCTGCATCCAAATTTCTAAAAAGCAAGAAGCCCTCCCCGCAAATGGATGTCTTGGAAATATTTTGGCTGGTAGCCATGACAAGGGGTGATGAATTGTTGATTTCATGAAGGAAAGGAGGCAATTAGCTCCTTTGTTGCCTCCTTTCAGCAAGCAAACACAGGATCAGCCTTGTAAGAATTGAGAGATTGTGGGCTACCAGGTTAGCTCACTGGGTTAAGGCACCGCTTTGTGGCGCAGTAGTGACCACCACTGCCCGGGTTTGGTCCCCTGGTCGTGCCAGGGCTGGCAGTGGCCGATAGCCTTTTCAGAGCAGCACACAACTGGCTTTCTGCAGCAGGTGAATAAATTGGAAGGGACAGTCGGTTTCGGATTATTGTATTGTAGCATTTTTTGTTGCTCAAGCGCCTCCTGTTACCAACGGGGTGCTCGTCAGTAAAATTCTAAGCTTGCCCATGTTTGAGTGTCTTCCGCCCTCATTCTGAGTTTGCAAAGTTTCGAACTATGGGTGTAAAAAGAAGCAATGGCTGACAGGTGCGTGCTTCAGAGGAGAGCTGCAAAAGCCAAAATCCAGTGGGCGTAATCCAAACCGTCAACAGGGCAGCAAACACAAAACTCGTAGTCAGGCAAAAAGGGTTCGTAAACAGATGCAGACAATGGTACCAAAGAGCAGAGCCAAAAATTATAAGCCGGACGGTCCAGTCAGAAGAGTAACACTATGAGTTCAAGGCAAAGATGATAGCAGCACAGGTAAACAAGAGAAACGTTCTGACAAGGAAGTGCTGTAAAAAGACTTCTAATATACACTCACGAGAAGTCACATGCTTAATAAAACACCGGTGCAGGAAGTCAGACTGATTACAAAGGAAGCAAACATGAGGGAGAACCTAATCACATGAAATAGGCAAAAGCCAAAGCGCGGACAGGGATGACAAGACAGCCTATAGACAGAACAAACAGATCTGGTTGGGGATTTCTACGTGCACAGGGTGAGTGGCAGAACAGTGATTCGACAGGTGCAGAGAATCTGCTAGAAGCACAGCAAAGTAAATTGAGTGAAGGCAAGAGGCGGATACTAGAACAGGGCGAATGCTGAGAGATTGTTAGTCAATTAGTAGAGTGCAGCTATACAATCCCTAGTGCTTGTAAGTTAGTACTATGTACAATGTTAGACTTGGTTAGTAATTTAATAAAAACAACAAATTGTTAGTATAGGTTAGTAAACTAGAAAAGCAGGGCGAAGGAAGTAAATGAAACTGGAAGGAATGGTTGAAATCCAGAAACCATTAAATCACCCGAAACAGCGGCAAGCAATACCAGGGCAGTGAGCAGAAAAAAGACAAGAGACCAGACGGGGGAGACAAAGTGCAATGCATAGCAAAACCAAAAAGGTGGACGGGAATATAACTGTAGGAAAGGAATATGGCGAAATACAAAACATGGAAAAACTAAACTAGACAAAACAAGAACAAAATCAGGTAACCAAATCACAATACACACTTCAAGGCATGGTCAGGCAATAAAGAGTTCAGACAGAACATCAAAAACATGGCAAACAGCAGAATCATAACATTAAAATAGTTTTCTTGTGTGGTCCAGGAAAGGTGAAAGCCAGAGTATCTCAGAATTCAGATGCAGCTTCGGTCCCTCAGGAACTACAAAGCACTTGATGTCGTTTTCTTGAAAATTCCTTTGTTTATGATCTGTCGCACCCCGTAAATGTTGCGTATCAGGGTTCTCACGGATCCTTAAAAAGTCTTAAAAGGCATTAAATTCACGAATCTAAAAACAAGGCCTTAATTGGCATTAAAATGTCTTAAATAAATCTTTCAAAAGTCTTAAAAATGTGAACTCATGATGAATTATTTTATGGTTGTAATTAGTCTCAAATCTAAAAAAAAAAATGGTAACATTAATTTATTTTTTATTATTTTTTTAAATCATTTACGAATGAATCTCGCGGTGACATCTGCAATCACAGTAGCGGAACCAACAGTGATGTCGTTGCAGCCCGGACTTTCAGAGCAGCGCATCGTTCATGGAGCAACCCGGAAGCACCTGTAGCAACCTAGCAAGTCATGTAGCAACTTCGTTCGGACAGATACGTTCGCTTTGGACCACATGGGAAAGTGTAAATTCAACGAAAATTGGATGTCCAACCAACATTTTTCTTCATGGCTGAAAGCGGTGCCAGGCAACGTGTACGAGGCACGGTGTATTTTGTGCAAGAAATGTTTCAAACTCGGCACGATGGGAGTCAAGGCAGTGGAGTCGCACATGCACAGCGCGAAGCACAAAGCCTCAGTATCGAGCTGCCAACAGATTCCAGGTATTTCCCAGTTCTGTTCTACCATCGTCTCCACCATGCCTTCGCCTCCAACACCACCCCCGGCCCCGATATCAACAACTCGGACCGCAGCACCATGTCTTCAGACAATGTTTGGTTGTACGCCTACACTGAAAGCAGAGGTACTGTGGTCGCTGAACACCGTGACTAAACACCAATCGTTCAAGTCAAATGAGGGAGTTGGAGACTTACTCCGTGCAATGTTCCCAGACTCTGATATTGCCCACTCATTTGCATGTGGGTCCACCAAGACAGCCTACATCAGCAAGTTTGGATTAGCTCCGTACATTTTAGAGCAGCTTGTTGCGGATGCTAACAAGGACACGTTTGTTTTAATGTTTGATGAGAGCCTCAACCAGACCACAAAAACAAAACAACTGGATCTGCATGTCCGCTACTGGTGCGAAGATCACGTCCAGTCAAGATATGCAGGGTCGCAGTTCATGGGACATGGAACAGCCCAGGATTTACTACGCCATTTCAAAGTAAGTCGGCATCAAACAGAGGTTATAGAAGCAGAAAATTAGAAACATCATTCTCCCTAACTCATGCATGTAAACGTTGTGACCAAAACTTTCAATATAATACAGTCCATTTCAACACCACTGCAAGTTATAACATCAGTATTAATAAGTTATCTTAAATTAATGTTAATATTTTTTCTGAAAGTGTCAATCAAAACTGAACATTATTATATTTATAGAGGTAGAAGTTATGGCTGTTGTATTGGATCACATTATATTGTACAAGTGTTGTTTATGGTCTTCACGTTTGACTAAGGTGTCAAATGATATTATTTTTTCATACCTTTTCTGTGTCAGCCTTCCATATATTACATAGAAAATAAGCTATATGGCAGTTTGCAAGATTAATTCAGCATTATTTGGATATGCTTCATGAGCTTTAATTTTATTTATTCTCAGGAATGTGCCAAGGACCTGGATAGGCGTAAGCTGTTGTCGGTCTCCATGGATGGACCAAACGTGAACTGGAAGTTCATGGAGCTACTGCAGCAAGAACAGGCAGAACAGTATGGGGGCGCTCAACTGATTGTGGTAGGAAGCTGTGGTCTCCACACCTTACATAATGCTTGCAAAGGCGGCTTTGTCATGTGGCAACTGGACAAGGTTCTGAGGGCCATGCATGCACTCTTCCATAATACACCTGCAAGGAGGGAGGATTTCACGGTTCTTACCAAAACCACATTGTTTCCACTGGCATTCTGTGGCCACCGGTGGCTTGAGAACCTACCAGCTGTGGAGAGGGCTTTAGAGGTGTGGCCTTCAGTGACCATGTACGTGGACGCAGTCAGGACCAAGAGGCTACCAAATCCAGGGACCTCATCTTTTGACACCCTTGAGGCGGCACAGAAAGATCCTCTCATCATGGCAAAACTTTACTTCTACATGTCTGTCATCAGAACCTTCAGCCCCTTCCTCACTGCATACCAGACAGATCAGCCAATGATACCATTCCTTGTGAATGATTTGGCAGAACTGATGAGGGTAATTATATTCTACTACTGAGCATTGTTTGTTTAAAAAAAAATCTGAAAGAAGAAAGCAAAGAAGCAAAGCAGTGTTTACATATTGTCAAGTCCATATGGTTGTAATTATTTGGGTTACATTTTTGCTTTTTCTGTTTACAGAGTATTTTGAGGCGTTTCATCAAGAGGGAGGTCCTTCAGGACATCAGTCCACTCCAGTTAGCCAGACTGGATGTTGGTGACAAAAAGAATTGGGTCCATCCTACTTAAGTGAACATTGGCTTGGGTGCAGAATCAACCCTGAAGGTAGTGTTTCATGTTATTGTTTAAAATATTACCAGGATCCAGAAAATTGATTTACTAGTTGTTACATAGGTTACTCTCACTATCCCTGTCAGGAACTCCAAAGACAGAAAAAGATAGGAGAACTCACAGTCCTAGAGTTTAAGAGGGACTGCATCAAGGTGATGTCAGCCATCCTGCAGAAAGTGCAAAACAAGAGCCCTTAAAATATCCCACTGTGAGGCAGCTGACCTGTTTGGACCCTAGACAGATGTTCAGTGATCCAGAATGGTGCCAGGGCAAGATGAGGAATCTCGTCCAGAGGTTTCTGCACGATAAACAATTGTCAGGAGGCGTCTCAGCCGGTATGAGAGAATAGAGCAGTTCAAGTTTTCTTTCTGCATTCACTACGTTATCTCTCTCTAAATGAAAAAGAAACTAAGAGTGATTTAAATAGCATCTAAAGAAGTGTTAGGTATCCAGAAAGCGCATATTAATTTGCCTGATTCTTATAGTATTTAGCGTGGCAAAGTAAAATAAAGTGTTTGCATTTTTTATTGAATTTTGCCTGCGCCTCTGTATTGTGTCTTGCAGGTGACGTGATTACACAGCAGTTTTGTGACTTCTTATCCGTTGAGGCTAGAAATGACACCTTCCACTCCTACCGACCCACTGAGACAAGGGTGGATGTCTTCCTCCATCAGGCTTTCCAGAGCAAATGCTACCCTGAGCTATGGGAGTTTTGCAAGAAGCTTCTTCTCCTATCGCATGGCCAGGTGACAATAGAGAGAGGCTTTTCAGTAAACAAAGAGGTTGAAACTTGCAATATGCATGAAGAAACAATGGTCAGCCAGCGACTGATCTGTGACTATGTCACCGTTTGTGGGGGTGTCCTCAAGGTCCCCATCACTAAAGAGCTCCTGTCCTCAGCTGCATCAGCGAGGTCAAGGTACATGATGTACCTAGATGAGGAAAAGCAAAAGAAAATGAATGAAATTGCAACACAGAACCAAAGGGCAGCTGCAGAGCGCACCGAGGAACTTAAGAAAAAGAAAAAATGTCTGTCTGAGGTGGCAAAAGTTCTGCTCGACGATGCCGATCAGCTTGCTACACAAGCAGAAGGAAAGGCTGGTAGCCTGATGGCACAGCTAATCACAAAATCTAACACTCTGAGAAAGCGCCACAAAGAAAAAATGGCAGAATTGGCAGAGGTGGAGGAGGAACTGAAAAAAGCAGTGCCATATCAGTGAACGATACCGGCTTTAAAATTAAATATCGGACATCGGCCATTCTGCTGATATCTGCCGATATACATACCCAAAACCAGTGAAGTTGGCACGTTGTGTAAATTGTAGATAAAAACAGAATACAATGATTTGCAAATCCTTTTCAACTTATATTCAATTGAATACACTGCAAAGACAAGATGTTTAATGTTCAAACTGAGAAACTTTTTTTGTTGTTGAAAATAATCATTAACTTAGAATTTAAAGGCAGCAACTTATTGCAAAAAAGTTGGCACAGGGACCTTTTTATCACTGTGTTACATCGCCTTTCCTTTTAACGACACTCAGTAAACGTTTGGGAACTGAGGAGACCAATTTTGAAGTTTTTCAGGTGAAACACTTTCCCATTCTTGCTTGATGTACAGCTTAAGTATTTGTTTTGTTTAAAAACAATTGTAATGAATAAATATGAAATGTTTTAAATAATGTAAATTGAGGTATTTTTCTTATTTTGCACAAGGAGTGATTACTGATGTTACATCATTTTCAGCTTTGTCTTATGTCTGCATTTGCCAGCAGGCCGACATGATGAAGAGTCTGCAGAATAATTCTGTCTGTTAATTCCCCTGCAGAAACTAGATGATCACTGCAATTAGATGTGGGGGAAAAAATATCGGTATCAGTATCGGATATCGGCCAAATGAGTTGTAAAATATTGGCATATTGGATATCGGCCAAAAATCTAATATCGTCCATCCCTAGTATTAATGTTTTTCAAAAAAACGTTTTCATTTGATCAAAAGGTCATATTTCATGTTCAAATAAACATTTGGGCAAAATTGTCCCGAATCCTATGATGAGGTGTTATTTTTCCATTTGTGTTTATTATGAAGTTGGTCTTAAATTTAATATCAAATGGCATTAAAAAAGTCTTAAAAAGTCTTGAATTTAACTTTCCCTAAGCTGTGGGAACCCTGCGTATGCACTGTGACCCGTTCTCTTTTAGCTCATTATCACCCATAAGAAAAAAGATCAATCAAAATGGCAGAAAGTGACTCTGCAATGGTGTTCGTTATGAATTCTGAGGAAGAGTTGAGCAGGATCTCAATGCTTGCCCAGAAAAAGTTTTCTAGCGGGAATTTTTTGGAATGTTATATTTTGTAAGAAGATGAACAGCTTATGACAACGGCAGCTCGCCTTTAAAAGACAACAATTTAATCCTGTTTTTGTGAGCCAGTGTTTTTCATTAGCCATTTTGTCCTCTTGTTAGCCAGTTTGGAAACAATTAATGAATAGCCATCATTGCCAAGCAGCCACCCAGCCATGGACGTATCCCAATAAAAGACTTGGAATAACAGAATTGGCTCGAAAGAATAAATTATGTTCAGACCCAGGGCAATTAGCTTACACCTATCACCAGGCCATTTAAATTATAAATCACCTGGATATTAATTGAGTAGTCCCCCTTTCAATTCACATAGATGAGAAGTTGGATAGTTGGGGTATGCAAGTAGTTTTCAGCCGGCTTTTGGGTGTTTTCAGACAAAAAAAAAAGATAAATAAATAAATAAATGAATTGCTGCCGGGTTAGCTCAGTCAGTTAAGGAAAAGCATTTGTTGAGCAGTTGTGACTATCATGGCACAGGTTTTTTCAGAGTTTTTTCAGAGCAGCACAGGATTGGCTAAGTGCAGCAGGGATGCAAACTGAGGAGGGACTGCTGAGATGGGATACAAAAAATGGTTGCCTTGTTCGCTGCTCAAGCGCCTCCAGTTGGCCAGGCGGGCACTCGTCAGTAAGATTCTAAGCTTGCTCATGTTTGGTTATCCTCCGCCCTCATTCTGAACTTGCGAAGTTTTGACCAATGAGCGATAAGAAGCAGTGGTTGGCAGGTGCGTGCTTCAGAGGAGAGCCACAAACTGTCTTTGCTGTCTGGAGTTGGCAACATGGGGTGGCATAAGAGCAAGGCTTGAACATAGTTCTAGAATTGGGCATTCCAGATTTGGGTGGGATTGGAGATGCTAAATTTATTATTTTAATTAAAAAATAAACAAATAAATTAATAAATAAATCACCAGCATGTTAGGCTAAACTGATATTTATAGCCGAATTGATGGCAGGCTGGCTGAACCAAGACACCATGCTTAACATGTGCAGAAAGGGCGTAGGAGTCAAGAACTGCTGTAACTTATACAAGGAATAGGAGAGAACAATCACCTGTTGGGCATCTGCCAGGTTGTTCAGCCTCGGTGAAGGTTTGCTATCTCAAATTGGTTTTGTTATTTAAAATTTTATGCATTGCAGTGACAAAAGGGGGGAATTTGTGCCGACTACTCACTGTTCTGTGTTAGAGAGTGCAAAGGTTCATGGAACTATTATGTGGATAGCTATGGTCTACAGTTTCACTGTTATCATATTGTTCTTCACATGGTCTGATTCCTGTGGTTTTTTTTGGCATTATTACTGTTGGTCAGTTAAGGCAAAGTATTATCCAAAAGTGCCCTTCTTAGCAGCGAACTTATTCTGCTAAATGGCTTCCAGGCAGTGTTTGTGAGTGTGGTGGGAGAAATCAATTAAACAGCATTCCTGGGGTCGTGTAGTGTATGGCGGCACAGGAGTCGTTGCCACCATATTATTGCACGATGCCACTGCATCATCAGCGCATCCGTGTACTTTGTGTTGCTATGGTGGACAGCTGCAAACAAGACCTTTTGCGCTAGGAGCAAGCTATCTATATCATTGACAGCTGAGTAAACAAACGGTTCAGCTACAAAGGTCTTTGAGAAAGTGATGCTATTCTGAGAACATTTGATCAGGCAATATAAATAGGTTGTCAGCCATACTAGACATCCCGGGAACCCATGCATGTGCTTTTTATTGAACATGTAAAGTTTCAAATCTTTTGGAGACATTCACATTTAATGTTGATATGCGTCACAACTATGTAATGCAATTCGCAATAATACAATCAGACCAAAAATGTCATCAGCAAGTTGACAAGGCATGACACTGGTAAAAAAATGTACTTCAGAGATCCTCTGTGTGGAAGAAAGGTAAAGATCCTCACTGGTAATTTGCAATTTAGATGCCAGTGATGCATAGTTTCAGATGAGAGAGTCTAATCTCTGTCTGAGCAATACATTAAAGCACCTGCATCAAATTTGTCTCCGACCAGCGGAATGGGAGACAGCTGTTGCACTCAAAGTTACTCGATCTTTATGTCAGATAAATTGCACACATGAGACCTATTATCATTCGTGTGTAAAATTCTTGCTGGTCAGGTTACAGTTTAAGTAACGAATATATCACTACTGTTGCGCAAACATGATTTTAAATTTTTCTTTACTTTTGAGCCATTCTTATTTTGTTTTTTGGTAACATTGAGAAGAAAGCATGAGACATGCAGTCAGTCCCTTAGCACACAACCCTCCCATTAGCCAGGTGTTCCATTTTTCTCTCACTGTGATGTGGAGCCCTATAAAAACATTCCAAAAAATAACATATCTTCGGGTTAGACCAATCTGCCCAACTGGGTTTGACGTTTCTTCTTCATAAATTGTTGTCTATTTGGAATAAATATAGTTTTGTGTGAAATTTAAAAATGAAATCCTCATGGATGGTAATGTAAGCCTAATCTAAGGATGGTAATGTAATAGTCATCAACACACACACAGAATGTCAAAGTGTACAACCTCGGGCTATATTTTTATGATCTAAGCACAGGGTTTGAAGTTCATGGCGCAAGGGCATTTAGGGCTTGTCCAGATATTTTTCTCTGTTTAATGGCAGGAAATGTGAGCAGACAGTAAGGCATTTGAGTCAAAGGAGTTCTACCTTTTTAAATTAATCATATCTTTGATGTTAAAAAAAAAAGAGTGTCACCTCCCAAGCCAGGTGGATTTGGAAAAACTGCATCCCCCAAAGTAAAAACTGATCTCCACGTGCCAAGTATAACCATGGGTGCAAACCATTGGTGAAAGTATGAAAACTTGATCGCTGAACTCCAAAAACGTGAATAAAGTAATGATTCCAAAATTATTAAAATCATATTCAGATATTAAAAAAAAAAAAATCATCAAATCAGCAGGGTAAAGGGATGCACGTAAAAAAACTAATTTTGTGTGGGTGGGGCATGGTGTCAAAAAAATTAAAATAGAAACAAGCAGCCAGGGAGAAAGAGAAGTAAATGGCGTTACTTTTGATGTGATGTTTCAGCTTAATTGGCTGTGAGCCTTGGCAAGAAATGTATCAACATGGATGACATAAGAACAAAAATAACTGCTGGTGAATATCAGATTGTTGACATTTCATCCCCAAAGGCAAGATCGGGTGTTGGGAAGGAATTCAGTTCAATTATAGACATCCGTGTCATTGCTGCATGTTAAACATACCGCCTTTAATGGAAACTTAGTTGGCCAAACTGAGAATGATGATAAATTTCCAACAAAATGCTGAGTTACATATTTTATAATGTAAGCAGGATAGACTGGTCATGATTATACTGCTAATTGGTCAGAATAAAAAGTGATTTTGAGATCATGGCAGGTAATGGGTTGAGTGCAGTATTGAGCCTTGCGGGGCCAAGTCAGCCACAGGTCTGCTAAACTGGACCTGACTCTGACCTGACTGATCTAAACATCTGAAGCTCATTTTCAGCGCTCCAAACCTTTTTTACAGTCACAGTTGCTGTTCTCGTATGTGTTTTACTAAACAGAAATTCACACACTGTTGTAGACATAATATTCTCCAAGTGAGTCTAGTTACAACCCCTGAAAACCTGCTTAAAGGCTTCTCTGTAAATATATAGCCAGCCTCCGCAGATGTAGGTGCCCGTGGACATGGAGCCGCTCTATTTATGCACGCATTTACACTATACTATCAGTTGGTTGTACAATAAAAATGGTTATTGAGTATTCACTAGGAAGCAGTGCCTATAAATGATTAAGAATACAGACGGGTTAAGTCCCATTTCTGTTTTCCAGGAATTGTATGAATTAGATTCCTCAGCCAAGCCTGTTGTCAAAACTGCAGATTATACTTGCCCATAGTATCTATCCAGCACTTGATAAAAATGATCTCTATCAACAGAAAAAACAATTGTTGTCCTTTTTTGCAACCATTTCAATTATAATAGGCCAAAGGTATCCCAATTAAGTCATGAAAAAAATTTATTTTCTGAAGCAAAAAGTCAACATAGTATTGATACTGTGTCATTCGAATATCAATAATCTTCACCCGATATTAAAAACGCCTAATTCCCTCCCATTGATTGATGTGTAGATGCCTCAAAGAATTCAGTGGTCACTTAAATCCTCATACAATCTCTCACTGAAATCCAGTCACTTTAATGCTTGCTCTGGCTTATCTGCATGAAGCAGTTATAGTTCACACCCACATGAAACCTTCCCAGTAATTATCTATTGATTGGCACATTTTTTGTCCAATTCCAGACAGTTTAAACTTTCCAAAGAAAGTGAAAGACTTTGATTGGACCCTCAGAAAAGTATTTAAACCCTTGGGTAACAGTGAGTAAGGTTGTGTCCTCTCAAGTTGGCACAGCTGAAAATGACCTGATCACTCAGAAATAAAGCTTCCAAAACCAACCCTGAAGTGGTAGGGTTACATTTACTAGATAGATACATTTACAAACATGGACACTGGCAGGTATACCAAATGGAACAAGACTGGAGGGCTGATAGCATTGATTCTGTGGAGGAGAAATTCAATGATGTATTTTTTAATCAACTGGGAGTCCAGTTAGCACTATGGGGCATATTTTACTTATGGCTAGCTGGATAGCTGTTTTTTTATTATTATTTTGGTTTACCATAGCCATGATAATCACAGAGCTTGTTTGCCACATTTCTTAATAGGAGTAACCGTTAGCCTTTGCTAATAATACTGCATGCGGTGGCATTTTGCTCAATGCGGTGATTTGTTTTTGAATTTACAACGTATTTGGCTATATAGAATGCCAAGGTTTATTTTGCTCATTTAAAATGCGAACAGCTCAAGCACTTTGGGAGACCCTCAGCTACATTCGTTGAACTGATTCTGTTCAATCTAGGGCAGCATATTGCCGCTTTTTTCCTGCTAGGTCAGTGTCTATTTTGTGTACATAAGGTGGGGAATGCCATGAGAATGTGGGCACAGGACAAGAAAATTCAAATTGATTTTACTGCATTTTTTATTTGTTCAAGGAAAAACTAGGATATCAGAGGTTCAGAAGCTGATGCTGCATTCTTGGTTTCATTTGTATGTTCCAGGTACCAAACGTTTTTACATTCATGTTTTCACCATCTTTTTTTAAAATAATAAAATAAATTTGGCATCTCCAATCCCACCCGAATTTGGAATACCCAATCCGAGAACTATGTACAAGGCTTTCTTGTATACAACCCCTTATTGCCAGCTCAGGAGAGAGAGGGACAATTTGCGGTTTTCCTCCGAAGCACGCGCTTGTCAGCCCCTGCATCTTTACACTCATTGGTCGAAACTATTGCAAATTCAGAATTAGGGCAGAGGATGCTCAGAATCTAACTGAGGAGCGTCCGGCTGACCAACAGGCGGCACTTGAGCAACGAACAAACCAATTATTTTTATTTCCCCTCCCCAGCAGTCCCTTCTCAATTTGCATTCCCACAGCGCTTTAGCCAATCGAGTGCTTGTTCTGAAAAAGCTACCGACCACTGCTGGTTGGTGCGACCGGGGATCGAACCCTTGCCGTGGTAGTCACTACTGCATCGCAATTGCGGTGAGCCGAGTGAGCTAACCCGGCAGCTATGTTTTCAGCATCTTTGAGGCACAAAATTTGCTGTAATTGGGAGAGATCCTTGTCTATCATTAATTTTGATATATCTCCAAACTCACCACATTTAGATGGTTCAAGGAAAGTCGTTTCGTAGATATGAAGACTATTTTCATTGATCCCACATCATTCTGGGCATAATGGGCCACAAACTTTGCAAAATTGAAAGTAACGTAAGTCACCAAAAACAAGATATTTTAAGTCTCCAGCCCCCATCTCAGTGAGTTAAGTCTTCCTCTGCTGTAGATGTAACCTTTATGTAGGAACCAAGAAAAAAAAGGGTGTCTGAGCAGCACTGGCCCTATTATTTGGGTGTAATGAAGAGCTGACCTTATGGTAACACCCTCCTGGACTTTCTTAAGCTTCAGTCCATGGACAGTTATGTCAGTGCAATTCTATTACGTGCAATAGAACCTTCAGAGTGTTGGTTATTCATCATATGATTTTCAGTTTTGGATCAGTTCTATCTTTTAAGAAATTTTTAATTGAAATGAAGTGATGTTTTTGTGTGTCCTTTTTGCGTAACAAGTTACCAAGCTGTTGACGCCTCCAATTGCCACATTTCAAGGGATAGCACTTTTCTTTCCCACTGGTGTATGTATATAGATGGGATCTACATATGTACAGAACAACACTTGTCACAGATGACTAACAATGGCATGACAGCTGATTGAAAATTGATATTAGCCTTAAAATATAACATAAGTTACCATGGAATCGCCCAGGTATATTTGTGATATTACTGAGTTGTTGAGTTATTGCATGCTCCTTATAGGGTGTGGAAAGCGTTTATACAAGCGTGCATGCTCGTAGGTGTCAACTGCTACCCTTCCATTGCAGGGTGAATGTTCTGACCGTAATATAAGCACTCCTTAAATGAGTATGTGTGCTAATGGGGCTTTGAAGAAACATGGACAAAATTCTGGACTTTCATGGAGAGAAGTCCTTGGGAAGCAATTTGTCCCTGGGAAATGTTGTTCTCAAGGTGATGGATTACAGACTTTCTCATGTGCTGGCAAATTGGTGAGCCTTAACCCATCTTTGCTCTTACAGGACAATGCCTTATTCAGAGGATCCTTTTTATACCTCAGCCAACGGAAGTTGCGGTGGGGTACTGTGGTGGCGAGCGGCGTCCCTCCGCCTGTCTGTCTGTCCATCAACTTCTCATTTCCGGACAATAGCTGAAAAATGCCTTGGCCAAATGCTTTCATTTTCTGGTGGTATGCTGCTGGTGATTAGAGGAAGCTCCCTATTGATTTCTGTCCCGCTGCGATAATCAATATGGCCGCCACGGCAAGGCAAGCACAAAGCTGAGGGGTCCCGCTATTTTTTGGAATGGGATGAGCTCAACTGCTGAACATAATCTGCTTCACATCACCTTATTATTGCAACTTGTCACATCATTATTTGTCCTTAGCCAACTTTTTTGGAGTCTGTTGCAGTCATCAAATATGAATTAAGCAAATAGTTTCAGTTAACAATTGAATTTGCAATTAAACTATCAAATAATGTGTCAGTGTTGAGTTTTCAATACAGTAGAGGCTGAATAGACTCTTCAAATCTCATCTTTTTGATGTTATTTGATGTTAACATAATGTGCCAACTTTTTGAGAATGGAGGTTATACATTGACGGCAAACATTTGTAAAATGTACAGTATACAGTTGATTCCATCAGAAGCTTTACTGGAATGATTCGGAGTGGCTGGACATTGCATTAAGTGTGATGACGTTACATTAATTACTTGTTGCATAGATCATAATTTCCAGTCCAAAAACCATTATTCCCCTTCCATTTATATCTTGTCAATAACTATTAGTATCCTTTGTTTCAATTTGTATGTATGAAGCCTTGGCAAAGAGACGACACCGGGCATCAAAATGATTATTGTGTTACTCTTGTGATCTCATAGCACTTCCTTTTCCAGTTCTGATTGGCTGAGAGGAAAACTCAAATGATTCATCAACTGCTAATGCTCTAGCATTAAGTTCTTCTGAACTGACCGTGTATAGAGGGTTTCTGGGAAAGCTACAAGAGGAGAGAACATTTTTTGCCTAAGTACCTCATTAAAAAGTCTATTTAATTGTAAGATCAGACACTATTGGGAAATCCACTCCAGTTCTGAGGAGAGAAAGAGAGAAAATCCAAGTTATAGGTTCAGCATTACCTATCTGGACCACCTGCTGAAATATGGGCATTGTAACTCATTGTTGAGTTAGCATTCAGCTCTGCACTGAGCTGCAATGACAGCAAGGCCAAGTAAAAATCTTCATCTTAGCATATTGTTAAAAGGAGTACAATCAATGTGGCTGAGATTAAAAAGAAAAAAGAATGACTGGAGGAGTAAGATCAATGATTAGGCATTCAAATTTTATTTATACAGCCTCTTATTCCATATAGAGGGAGGAAGAGGGAGAGAAAGAAAACAGCCTATCATGTAGTTTAATATCTGCCTCCACTTTGTCACCAGAATGTACAGTTGTGTGTAATGATTATACCCCACCACTTTCATCTAAAAGGGGTCCTAATACATTACTTCTCTATACTTTTTTGGTGAAAATGTTGTGAAACATAAATACTGTTGTCGGCAATGAGAGCAACAAAAAAAAAATCCTCCCCCCCAAGTATAATGAGGTGAAAATATGGGGAATAAACAAAAAATGCTGAAAATATCCATTTGAAAGGTTTCACAAATTTAATATTTTTGACTCTTGCATAGCCTGAATGCATGTTTTAAGGCTCATTTCATCATAACTGATAACAGATAACATAACTGTTTTAACAGGCTTTAGGTAAGATTTTCCGCAAAATTTCCTCTGATGGTCAATTGTTCCAGTATGTAAAGTGACGAACTTTGAGCAGTATCACAGTGTTAAACATGATTGCAGAACGGAAAGAGCTCTCTGAGATTGGTCGTAGCTGCATTGTGGCCTTACACGATGCTGAACACATTAATGCTGCCACAGAACTGTAAAAAAAAAAAAAAAAAACACACACACCATCAGGCATTTCAATGAGACCAAAATCACTGAAAACTAGTGGCAATAGAGGCATAAAACAAAACATAGCGTGTTAATGCACACTATATCACCAGATTCTGCTTTACTCCTCTACATTTGTCCAAAATGACAGTCACCTTGTGCAGTATGCTTCTTTTTGGAAGGCATATTAATTACTTTGCATGGTATTCTGCAGTGTACTTCCATACCATAGATGATGTGAGGTACTATTCTGTAACCAAATGCGAGACCAGGAAGTTTCAGCAAAAGTAGGTTTTATTTAAGTTAGGGAGGGGGACCCCCAAAGGGCAGAAGGCAATGGTACAGAGTCCACAATCCAAAATCAGAATCCCAGGGATGTAATCCAAACTGTACACAGGGCAGCAAACATAAAACTCAGAGTTGGGCAAAACAGGTTTGGTACACAGGCACAGGGATGTCAGAGAACCCAAAGCCAAAGTCCAGTAGACGTAATCCGAACCGTTAACAGGCCAGCAGAGACTAAACTTAGGGTCAGGCAAAACAGGTACGGTACACGGGCACAGAAGTATCAAAGAAAGAGCCAAAATCAGAATCGGGGACGTTCCAGTCAGAAGTATAACACTATGAATACAAGGCATCAACAATTGCAGCACCGGGAAAACGTTCTGACAAGGGCTGCGAGTGAAATGACTGTTTAAATACACATAGGGGAAGTCACATGCTATGATAGGGAACAGGTGAGTTGGATCAGACTAATTAGCAAAGGAATGAACATGAGGAAGTTCCTAAAAACATGAACTTGGCAAAAGCCAAAAGCAGACATGGATCACAAGACAGCCTATAGACAGACATACGGCTCCAGTTAGGGAATTCCAACGTGCACAGAAAAGGAGGGAGAACAGAGTTTAACAAGTGCTGAGGTTCCGCTGAAAACTGCAGCAAAGTAGATTGAGTAAAGCCAAAGGGGTGGAGACTAGAATAGGGCGACTGCTGAGAGCTTGTTAGTCAATTAGTAAGTGCAACTATACAATCCCTTAGTGCTCGTTAGTAAGTAAGTACTATAAACAGTGTTAGTTTGGGTTAGTATGTTAACTAAAATAATAAACTGTTAGTTTGGTTAGTAATATAGAAAAGCAAGGTGAAGGATTTAAACGAGATTGGAAGGAATGATTGAAATCCCAGAAACCATGAAATCACCCGAAAGTGTGGCACACAATACTGGGGCAGTGAGCGATCACATAACATAAGACCAGACAGGGGGAGACAAAGTGCAATGCATGGTATGACACAAAACATGGACTGGAATATAACTGCAGGAGTGGAATATGGCAGAACATACAGAAACAAGGTAAAACAAAACATGGCATGGAATCCTACTCACAAATACAAAATACAGATCATGGTCAGACAAATCAAGTCAAGTCATTTTATTCGTATAGCACATTTTAATAAAACAGAGTTGGTCCCCAAAGTGCTTCATAATACAACACAAAGATATAGAACACTGGATAACAGAATAGAGACAAGACAGAATTCATAATCAAACATGGCAGAATAAAAAATAAACATGGCAAAACAGGCAGAATCATGACAGATGAAGCATGAACCCGCATTTGAATGCACAATTACACAAAAAATGGTATTAATCATGAAATTCACCAAACTTTTGGCAGTCTTTCAAAAAGAAAAGTATAAAACATTAGGCAAATAGAAGACGATGATGTAGGACATAATTAATGATTAAATTAAGGTAAGTTCATTAAGAGGCAGTATTTAAAGCATTGCAGGAGAGTTCACCATAATATTAGAATTGGCACAACAGTGTTGAGAATTTGTTCACTTGACAGGAGTTTTGCTGACATTGCAACTTCAAGCACGATTAAAGCTGAAATAGCAGAAGGCAAAACAATTTGTCAGCATATTTATTCCCTTATCTTTTTGAACCAATCAACTGATGCATTATTCCTTTGTACAAACACAAAATTTTCATGAATTTGAATGCAATTGGAACACACAAGAGATTTGGTGAAGAGGGCCCATTCTTTTTGCAGTACGTCACATCAGTTAAAGGGAAATCGAGGTGTCCAGCATTGTTTGATTTGAGGGCTGTAGAAAGGGGAGGATAAATGTCGTAGGATTTTGGGCCTTGTTGTGGTCCCCCAACAATCACCTGGCTTGGATGACAGAAATTATAGGTGCCAAAGCTGAAGGTAAGAGGTCTCATACTTGCCAAATTATGCATTAAAGAGGCTGTCACAGAAAACAAACACTGAAATGTCAACTTCTCCCGGATGGTAGGTTTGCGCAGTACTCGTAGCATGCAGGGGAACATTTGTTTGGAGATGAGCCTGAGAATTTCCTCTGGCCCAGCTTGCAAGAGAGAGGAATCAAAATAAGGCCAGAACTCTTTTAGAATCAATACGCAGCACTAAGAATTGTCTCAGTACAGTCAATGTTTCATTGTAAACAGGAAAGAGTCGGCCACTTAACTTCTGGCCTCAATGGCAGGAAAAAATGCCAAGACAAAATGAGCTGGCTGTTTTTACTTTTTCGTAGAAATAGTACCACAGTGGTTGGTTTCTCCCCGTGTCTTCATTACTGTATAGCTCACCAGCCATGTTTCCGCCCCTCTCCACCGCAATCAATGTCAACTGTGGCTTTTTCCTTGCCATTCCAGAAGGTTTGTGTCTCTGTCTCAACAGACAGCCATGCTTTTCATGTGGAATTTCCCAGCAGACAAGCAAGTCACTGCAATCCTGCTTGCACATTTTTTAAACTCTACCGAGGTGCAGTATCCGATGAAATTCACCCATATTTCTCCGCACGTTTTAGCCTCGGGCATATTCAAATGACTACTCTGCCACTGAAATACAAAATAATAATGGGAAGATTTTATCCTGATTTGAAAAGTCTGAAACTGGAAATTAGTGCATTAATAACAAAATCTGTTCGGTTGATGCCATTCCCCATTATGGGTGCAGTGGCATATTATTTTAAGCTTACAACTTCTATGGCGCCTAATTTAATGCCCTTTAAGAGGAACATATAAAAATACCTATAGATTTGAAAATGATGGATGAATCAAAATTACACAGATTTCTTAAAGGTGACCTAACATTCTGATCCTTGTTTTAATACATATTAATAATATTATAATGTTGGTTGTCCATGCTCAACCTCTGAAAAGTTTCTAAACATAAGATACAGGGATTTTGCCGTAATCCGAGCACATGATTTTGTGAGTGTGATTCCTCTCTGAACAGCTCCTCCCAAGATCTTCACGAAATCTGGGTAAAACCTGACGTCAGGTTGTGCCGTCCAATTAGTACAGACCTAGCCAGAGCCAACCACTGCACTGGACCTGCCCACACCGGAAACTATTCTAGCAGGCACTAAAAATGGCAGATCATACTATGCCTTAGTACCGTTGACATTTTTGGAAATACGAAAGAAGAACCGCAGATCATTTCAGGTGCGATTTTGTTAGCATGTCTCCCAAAGCTACTTGTCCATTTACTTTTGGATGCGAAGAATAACAAGTGTTTCTCTTCCAAAAGAAGATGCCACCAGAAATCAGTGGGTAGCTTTTTTGTTTGCTGGCAGCAAACAGCCTCGGCCAAAGGGAACGTTAGCTGCTTGTGCTCAGCATTTCACCAAAGACTGCTTTGTCAATAAAGGATAATTCGACACAGGATCAGCGTTTCAGCTGCTTCTCAAACCTGAAGCAATTGCATCGATCAAGCACTCAGAGCCAAAAGCTGTTAGTGACCATACAACAGCAAATAATGTAAGTGAAGCTAACGTGTTACGGGTGGCTAGCAGGACCAGTAACGATAGTTAGCACAAACAACTGGCCTCAAACGCAGGCTTTGTAAAATATCTGAAGATAAAGCCTGTATCTGTCGCGACTGTCCGTGACTCACAGACACAGAAGCTGTAAGTTGCTTTTACTGCATAAGCCAACCTGAGGTGATAGCCAGTTGATTGTGGGTGTAGCACAGCGGCTAACGTAGCCAAGTTACTGTCCTAAATATGCAAGAGTGATATCAGGGGAAATTCTACAGGTGTATGATCATAAACCTCATTTGAAGCTAACTTTTGTTTGTAATTTGAATGCTTGGTATGACTGTTCACAGTAACAGAACTTGCTTTCTGTAAAACCTGTTTTGAAAGGGTTTGTCTCTGTGGTTATGACCACTCGGGTACCAGCTACTGCATGTTAGTTTATGTGTCGTGCTAATTAAAAATGCTCCTGGTTAACTCGTATGCAGTAATTCTGTTCAGTATACTTCGGTAATCATCAATGTGGCAGTTTCATCATAACGTTGCCCGATTGTAGGCACAGCAGTTAGTGATCGCTTCACTTGTCCATGACCGAGATCAGCTGGATTCTTCACAAATGTCTGAGTAAGCTCTCTGGTGCTCAAGTTCATTTCATTAGATCTATATTCAAGTTTCACGTTAGATTGCAGAATTTGGCCGCCCCTTCGTTATCAGATGGCGGCCGTGTCTCTCGTTTCATTCTGGGGAAGCAGACTCCATGGCAGACTCGGAAAACTGCATTCTGCAGCCTCTTCCGGCCCAGCTCCCTCTTTTCGCCCTCCACAGAGCTGGCCAGTCAGAAGAAAGTGGGCCCACGGAGAGTGGGGGCCATAGCGGAAGAGCCACCCCAATGAGGCGTTTCAGGCAGAGACTACAATTTACTACAAATGGGGTTTTTTGAGCATGGCAGAAGTACCCTTTTTTTACTTTGCGCAATCAGGAGTACTCTAGGGGAGTCAAAAACCAAAATATAAACTTGCAAAAATAGCAAATTAGGTCCCCTTTAATCAATCCGATTTTCATTTAAGATTACTACTGAGTACAAATGAAAACGCACCACTTGAAAAAAGTCAATATTTAAGTTCAAATGAACTTCAATATAATTTTTATACAACAACAACACTACAGTGACGTCACCTGACATGCCAGGTGCAAGAAATGCGAGAATTTCAAGTTAACTGTAACGCTAGGCAATTTTTTGCAAAAACGCAACATCTTGCACGCACACCATGGAAAAAATAAATTTCACTCTGAATTTGTGCACACATTGCCTTTAAAAGCATGTGAATCCGAATAAAATTTCACTTCTTCACTGACACTGGTGAAACATCGACACGATGCAGCAACTTACAGCCCCTGAATGGGAACGTGCCATAGGCATGCTTCAAATTGGCGCCAGCACCAGGGAAATTGCCAGACGACTACAATGCGCACACACAACGATCGCAAGACTCCATCAAAGGTTTCTGCAAACGGGGAGCACTCAGGACTGTCCTCGACCGGGTCAGCAACGTGTGAAAACGGCACGTCAGGACCGTCAGATCGTACGGGATCATGTCCGAGGCCGAACACTACCAGCGACAAGAACGGCTGCTTAAATCCAAGGACGACGTGGATTCATTCACCCCAAAACCGTACGGAACCGTCTGCGAGCTGCAGGCCTGCATGCACGACGTCCTTATTTCGGCCCCATATTGACGGATCGTCACCGAAACCAGAATCTACAGTGGGCAAACAGGCACCAGAATTGGCGACTACGACAATGGCACGGTGTCATCTTTTCTGACGAGTCACGATTTCACTTAAGGAACGCAGATGGCCGTATACGTGTTTGGCGGAGACGCGGTGAACGTTATAACGCCGATTGTGTCGTTCAAACGGACCGTTGGGGTGGTGGCAGCGTTATGGTGTGGGGTGGAATAAGCTACCGTCACAGAACCCCTCTCCATATCTGCAGAGGAAGGGTGAATGGCGTCTACTACCGGGACCAGGTGCTGCAGAACCATGTCGTGCCGTTCTTCAACCAACACCACGATGTCCACACGTTCCAACAGGACAACGCTAGGGCACACACTGCAAGGGTGTCCATGCAGTACCTTGCACAGCAGAACATCCCCTTGCTTCAGTGGCCAGCTCTGTCACCCGACCTCTCCCCTATCGAGCACTTATGGGATGAAATTGGACAACGTCTTTCACGTCGATGCCAGATGGACAACATCCGAGAACTTGAGGTTGCCCTTGTTCAGGAGTGGAATGCTATCCCTCAGAACACTATCCAGAGACTGATCAACTCCATGCGACGACGATGCACCGCATGTGTCAATGCAAATGGCGGTCACACCCGTTATTGACTTTCCTGTTTGACCCCTACACCAGTTAAACCTCTCTAGCGCATTAACATTATCGTGAATGAAATTGAATGATGTTTACATGTCTTTTTAAATCATTCATTATCTCAAATGCATCATAAGTATATACTTCACATATCAATCCGTGGAGCTATTCCAGATTTCGTGAGTGGTGCGTTTTCGTATGGACTGAGTATATAATTACCATGCACAAAGTAAAGAAAAAAGCAGGTTTTTTTTTTTTTCTCAAATGAAGGGTCCGATAAAATATTTGACAATGCTTTGCAGGGGCTATACCAAGAAGAATCATGATGGCAGGCTCAATGGGCTAATAACGGTATTATGGAGCCACTGCAATATTGAAATGACAAAAAGGCTCATTTATGATGACAAAGCAAAATATTATATGATTTGCGACAGGTAGTACATGTATGCAGTGCTGTGTTAGCTACACTGATAACTGTGCTGTAAGGCTTTTTTGTAATTTTGTTGTTGTGAACATAGTCTGACGAAGCATTATTACGGCTGGTCTGTGTTTTCTGATGAGATTAAATACAAAATAAAATAAGATTCAAGATACTGCATTTTTCCAGGCCAGGAAATATGGCAGGATTATGTTGTTACAAAATGAGAAGCCCATCCAGTGATTAGCACTGCCGCCTCACAGCAAGACGGTCTTGAGTTCGAATCCAGCCGGGGGCCTTTTGATGTTGAGTTTGCATGTTCTCCTCGTGTTCGTGTGGGTGTCCCCTTGCTGCTCCATTTTCCTCCCACAGTCCAAAGACAAGCACATCAGGCTAATTGGAGATGCTAAATTGTCCACAGTTATGGGTGTAAGAGTGAATGGTGTGTGTGTCTGTGCCCTGTGATGGATTGGCAAGCTATCCAGGGGGGGTTCTGCCTTTCGCCCATAGTCAGGTAGGACATGCACCAGCTTCCCCGCGACCCTTGTGAGGAAGAAGAGGGCATAGAGAATGGAAGGACAGGACACAAACAATGCAAGCAAACCCCTTTAACAGGAATGAGGCATCAAAAGACAGTTTTCTTGCAAATTTGAGAACAAATTCTATTTTCACGGATGCCATCAGGGAATTTGGTTGGGCGAGAATACTATAGGTTTAATGTTCACCAAACCTACTGTGTGGTATTACTCAGCTCTCTTGAGCACCAAATCTCAAGGGGAAAAAGGAAGGATGGAGCATCACCCAAAGGACATGTTTTTGCCTGTGCTTAGACATCAGCATGAACGAATCTGGCATGTCATTGTGGAGTGCTGTGAAAAAGTATTTTCCTCAATTTTTGGATATATTTTCACATTTGTTTCAGATCATCTAACTAATTTTCAATCAAAGATACTTGAAAAAACAGAAGATGCATATAAAAGTGATCATTTCATTTAAAGCAATTCTTACCTTCTTGGCATGTTGCACAGCACTTCGTAAAAATTTGAACATGAACAACTTCGCCTCCCTCCAATCACAAAAGAAGTTTCCTATGTAGACTGCTTTTCATCCAGTAGAGGTCTAGATCAAAAATACCAGCTTTTTGTTTAAGTGATTTTCGGGTACCCGGCTACCAGCCCGAAAAAAAATGTAAAAGACTAGTTCTCGGATTTTGCAAGTGCTTTATTGCGGTTGTTGCAGCCAAGCATAGCACAACCAGTCATTAGCTTGGGCAGGCAATTATGTTTTCACACACGAGATTTTGGTATTGAAAATCTCTTTACCATCAGTATGTGAAATAATCATTCAAAATATGCATTTTGTGTTTACTCACATTGTCTTTATATTAAATTAAAATTAGTTGGGTAATCTGAAACATTCCAATATGATGAATGTGCAAAAATAGAAGAAATCGTGAAGGGGCAAATACTTTTTCACAGCACCGTGCCCAAAGGTTCAATGCAGCAATTTCAAAGACATGAGTGTCTAAATGCACCATAGTTGGAAGCACCCATATAATTTCAAGTAATGGCAATGTTTTGATACTGTGTCTGTTTTTATGTTGTGATTTCTAGATGGTTGCTATGTTGAATTACTCTGTTGTTTAACTGAAGAGAAATGAATTGAATTTAGCTGAACTAAGCTGAACTCCGCAACTGCTTCCTACAACTCTTCCTGGGGGACTCCAAACCGTTCCCAGGCCAGCTGGGAGATACAGTCTGTCCTGGGTCTGCCTTGGCGCCTCCCCCCAGTTGGACATACCTGAAAAACCTCAAAAGGGAAGTATCCTGATCAAAGTCGGATATCTTTACAGTAATACAAGAAGCAACCCTGTACGTTACTCTGTATTATTATTATAAATAATGAAATACACATCGATACAGAATGTTTAAAAAGGCAAGGCTTTTTATTTTACCTCTTTGTTCGTAGCTGGGCTTCAGGACAAGGAATTGTGGAATGGAGGTCTAACTCGGCTGCTGCATGAATTTGGACAGGCCAACATTTGAGCAGACTTCACACTGCAGTTGTATAGTCCCTCCCGATGGTTCATTTGGACCGGTCCTGCGCAGAACATTTCAGCAGGCTTCACGCCAGTTGTAAGCGCCCTCCCCCGTGATCATTTGGACTGCTCCCGAAAGCGATAATTGAACAGGCGCGTGGCTTGATATATGACTGGCTTTGCGCCACCATTGGACCAGTGCTATGTGAGGTTTGTGCTCTCATTTGACTCTGTGCAAGCTGCGATTGGCTCCACGCGATCACAGGACAGAGCACAGAGAGAGGTTTGTACTTTCATTCACATCTGCGTGAGGCTTTCATTACACTCTAAGTGAGACATTTCCATTCCCTCGCGTGTGAGGTTCGAATCCCACTCTAGCACCTTACTCACTGCAGGCAGAAAAATCATATGAACTAAGCCAACATACAAACATATAAAAAAATAAATATTAAAGTGACCTAAAGTCATTAACTAAGCATTAATAAACGTCCTCTTGTACCCTAGATTGTCAAACTTGGTTGGGAGCCTCTTCTTAGCTGGGGTCTGACTCTGGCTCACTTAAAGGCTGCATTGCTATGTTATCCCCGGCAGCCCTGTTTCCTCCAGGGTTCACGCACATCAGTTGGCATGGTAGAGCGAGGCTGTACTTGTGTCGCCACGCCATGCTGAAGATGGGGGCGGGGTAAGCAGTGGCTCATTATCATTTAAAGCAGTGGTTCTCAACTCCAGTCCTGGGGACCCACAGCACTATAAATTTCTGTTCCAGCTCAGCAGTGGGATGATTCACTTAATGAGCTAATACTAATTGTCAGTCTCTTAGTTCATTGAATCAGGTGACCCCAATGAAGACATTAAACTTTCCGATTAAGAACTGCATTTTACAATGACCTAACCTTAAGCATACTAAGTAGAACAAGTTGCAATAAAAGTAAACAGAAAACTAACTTCACTATGTGGGTCATTTTTTATTTCATGAAATACCCGAATCCATTAAATCTGGAGGCCAGAATTAAAGATAAGAAAATATTTTATATTTGGTCCCATGAGCTTGAGGTAATTATGAAAATATATTTTTAAATAATGAATTGTCGCTCTGACATCAAATTTCAATTTTTTCAACCTGCAAATCCTCTTAAATGGTGTTTCTTAACTCAAAAAGTTGCCAAAGTATCATGTATGATTGTACTAGCCCTGGTTTACCACACCTATTTCAACTTAGCAGGAGACTGATGATTAGGATTTGATTGACTGAATCATGCCATTGCTGAGCTGGCAGACAAATGTGTAGGGCAGTGGGTCCCCAGGACTGGAGTTGAGAAACACTGATTTAAAGGAATAGGCTCTCAAATAGGCTGTTCTGCCATATAAAAAGGCTGAGAAGGGTACAGTGGTGCTTGATTGTATTTTGACTAAAGGATGTTACAGATATCTCAGTAAGACCCCGGTTAACTGTCAACTTGAGGAATAGGGGCATAATGTCTTTCCTTTGGATTATGATGGAAAGAGGTTAAGTCATTGACAATAAGAGATGTTTTCTTCCCACACTTCCAGCTGTGTATTCCTTGAAAACACATAAAAAATCAACACTGATTCATATTTCTGTTCCTGCTTTGGCAGAAAAGGTAAATGCAATAAAAAGGAAACAGACACGTTCAACAGTTGAGATTACAAATACTTGTAGATTCAGATGTGTGGCTAAAATTGGTAATGTTAAGTTTTGTGATCTCAGTTATTTTCTCAGTAAGACTATCAGATAAAAACAATGCTGTAACATCTGAAACGTTTTTAGCTAGTGGCAAAATGAAATTGGAAGTTATTCCATTTCTAAAAAAAAATACCCCCACAATTTAAAGTTCCCTTACCAAAAAAATAAAGAGGGTTATGTCCCTTTCTCATGTCATGTCATGTTGCTCGCCTCAGATGCAAGGGGACTGATATCTAAAACATTTGTTTCAGTAATCTCAGATTCTCAACCACTGAGCCCCAGTGTGTCCATCTCAGCCAAACAAAAACAAATACAACCCTGATGAAAGGTTTTTCTGTTTGTTCCTATTGGTCCAGGAGGATCACACTGTTTCAGGAGACCTCTGTCGCTGACAGCAATGACATGTGCCTAGTTAGAGCAGACCATAATTCTATGGAGCTGCCACACCATTTAACAAGACAGTTGGGATTTGAGTTGCTGGGCTTTCTATATGGAGATCTTGATCACAGTCTTGCCGCCCTCCGCAGAGCTTCACACTCTGATGAAAAGCCCAGATTTACTTAAATGGTGTGCTGGTCTGTAAGCTCTGTCAATTTTTCGTTTTATAGGGATGGTTCAGTTGCTGGGGTTTTGACATTATTTACGTTTTAGTGTCTGATTTTCCTATTTTTAGTGTCTTTGTTGTTGTTTGTACAACAACAAAATGAACGATGTAATGAACGATGTAGAAATGAACGATGTAATGAACGATGTAGAAAATATTTCACAAGGTCTATGATGATCTGCTGTCTGGAATTTGGGGTTTGTGGTTTAACACAAGCATATACACTTCCCGTAATTACAAAACTGCGTACAGTAACACCGTGTTTCAGTTTCTGAGAGGCAATACATATGGCCATTAATATTATGACTATACATGGGTATTTACAGAAATATCATGTTATTTATCCTAAACCAGAAATCCCATGCCAAATCATTGGCTTTTCATTGAGCGCCACATTGCCATTTTTTATGAACTGTGAGATGTTATCAGAATCAACAGTGAATCAAATACCTATTATTGTAGGAATCAGGGAACATTCATAAGACAAACCTTTGGAAGCAGATCATTTCTATGCATTCTGCTTTAGAGCATAAATGCATACACTTGATATACTCCACAAACATCCATATGGCTGACAACAACCACTTTATGTTCTTTGCGTGCTACGTTGAAAATGCAATTTAAACAATTTGGCTTGATACATAGTGCTGTATCAGGAATTCAACCATTGCTTCAGAGGTTGTGTCAGGCATAACAACCACCGAGGCAGTTATTGTATTTAAGGCTGTATTTATGATACAGTGCAAACTTGAGTGGAGAATTCCTTGGGATCACTGTATTTGGCACAAGTTGTGATGCTGCGCAAATTTACAGAAGCCCTGAACGGCAAGGTGTTTTTTTTTTTCTTTGCATGACGTGTCAGCCAAAACCTAAGCCTTATTTATTTTAGCTAAGTTTAACCATGACTGCTAAAACTGCGGAGCTTGAAATTTGTTGAACAGCAGCACCAAATGATATCTATCTATATTGCTAAGAAAAAAAAAAGTTTTAATTTGGATTTAAAGAAGTAAACATTCAAGCCAATGACTGAATCATGATTGCAGTGATTGCTGTGTTTCAGCTGGCAACAATTCATTCAACTCTAACTATTCATTAGCTTGTCATTTCTTAAACAACCATGTCGAAAGATGTTACTGTGTTTCAAGAGGGAGAAAATGATTTGTCTGCATCAAGTAAAGAAAGCAACTGAATTGGTTTAAGAATTGTCTAACACATTTAAACCAGTAAGGACAGGGGTCAGAGCCATCAACTTCATGAAAGAGATAGGTCGGGAAAAAAATCATGAATGACTGATCAGCAAAATTATTGGTCATTACTGTAACAGATGGTAAAGTCCCATCATAAATACTTGCCAGTGCACAGGCAATGCAGCTAGAACTTGAAAGACTGGGACTAAAGAGCTGCATGGCGACAAGACAGCAACTTTTTAGATAAATGGGGGGAAAAAACAGCTTCATTCTGCTAAGAATTATAATGATTAGACTCTGGAGTGATGAGAAGAAGGTAATCTGGTCTGATGAGTCCAGATTTAGCCTGTTCTAGAGGGATGAGGCCATGAGGGTAAAAAAGGAAGCCGATGACGTGACGCACCCCTCATGCATAGTGCCCACTGTACAAACCTCCAGATTCAGTTTTATGGTCTGGGGTTGCGTCAGTTGGTCAGGTCAAGCCTCAGAAAGCCATCTGAAAGTGCTGAATTACCAGGTTATCACATCAATGGATTCTTTAATCCCTAATGGCGCAGGTATATTCCAGGATGACTATGCCAAGATTCATTGGATTTAAATTGTGAAAGACTGGATCATTGAGCATCAGGGGTAATTTTCATACAGTAAAAGAATTAGCCACCTCAATCATATATCTTTGCTAACCTGCCGCAGCAATCATTCACAAAACATACCCGTGGTCATCAAGGTCACTACTTGGCTGTCGATCCTGGCATCAGGGTCTTTCCAGAGAGTGGCTGGTGATGTCATGCACATGTCACGGCACCGGCACCGGTGGGGCTTTTCATACAGTAAAAGAATTAGCCACCTCAAAGTCCTGACTTTGACTAGTTGAAAGTATTTGTGATATGCAGGCGAAAACTTGAGTGGTTTTACCCTTCCATCATTAGTACAAGATCTTGGCCAAACAATTTTAAAACTTTGGACAGAAATCAGTGGCACTGCCAGAGATTTTTTCTTGCTGGTGCTGTAGTGGGGCTGAATCATTCAGTGAGGGGCCTGATGAATGTATCGTGTGGTAGTCTGTATTTGCACAAAAGCCAGATGCGCGCCATTCAAGAGTAGTTTCAGATATGTTTTTACCAATGCCTCTATTCATTCACAAAACTAAAGCGTTTTTGTATTTAATATACAAACGATACAGCAACATGGGAGACACCCCGGCTACACATGAGCATAAAAAAACAAACCAGAGTGCACATCATCAATCACACCAATTGACCACACCGGTGCATGGCACCGGTGGGGCTTGCTACGGCCTTAGTCACCGGGTAGGTCCACATGGTGTTGGTGGTATCTGATTGAAAAATTACGCAGCCTTGGTCGGATGGAATTTCAGGGCCTCTGCGCTGCATTAAGTGGATGAAGGTTACTAGCATTTGGTCGTTAAAATTGCTGTAATCCATGAGGAACCGGTGGCACTGAGATTGCACTTACACGGCACCAGTGGGGCTTGCTATAGCCTTAGTCACCGGGGAGGTCCATATGGTACTATTGTTTAGAAAATGAAAAGTGATCTAACAGCCTGGAATAAGTGTTGGGCCTCTGTGCTGCAGGAAGTGGATGGAGGGGTGTTGACTGTTTCCTGACCAGTCTCCTTATAACTTCTCACTTAGCACATGACAGAGGACGGTACTTTTATTATCATGCAGTAGTTATCCAGTGCCTCACACCCCTTTCTTCTGTGTCTCTTTCCGAGGATCTTTCCCTCTACTTCCCTGAGTCCTGGACCGTATGAGCCCTGTCCCTCACCATGAGCGCTGGCTGCTGCTGTCCTGCTGTCCTGATCCGATCCGGTCCGGCCCTGGTCCAGTCCTGCACCATCCTCGACTTGCCACTTTCTGAAGCTACCGTTGCCACTGTTTAGATGGACTTAAATGGAACTCCTCTGTCGTTCACTCCATTTTACTTTTTTGTTCTTAATTAGCTAGCCTGCGGAGGATGGGCTCCCCCACTATGGCCGGGTTCCTCCTGAGATTTTTTCCCACTGGGGAGTTTTTTCTCACCACTGTTGGAGGATTTTTCTCCCTACTGGGAGTTTTTTGCCTCATTTGCTGTAGTGGGGAATAGGCTGGGCACTGCCTTTTTATTTCTTTAAACTCTCACTGTAAAGCGTCTTTGTGACAGTCTCTGTGAAAAGCGCTATACAAAATAAATTGAATTGAAATTGAATGTCACATGCCTCTGGGTCAAAGTGTCTGACACAGTTCGATGATGCTCCAAGTTCTTCTCCATGCACTTCCACTGCTGAAAGAGTGGATGCCTCCTCCTTCTCCAGTGCAGTGAAATGCACCGGGGAAATTGGTTGCCCACCACCTGTTACGTGCACACTTCACCAGTGTGCAGAGAGCCTGGCTTTTACAGCGCCTCGCAGATCTCTCCATTTATGCTTGATATCGAGGATACTACGCTTACATTTCTCCAACGAAGCCACATCCAGAACTATTCGTAGCTTTCTTCCTTGGATCAGCCTTCAGTGCCCCCTTGCCATACAACACCAACATCTGTGAAATTTGGTTTCCAGCTTTGACTCAACGTCGCCATCATTGTCTTCATGTTCTATCAACAAATGCAACTGCCCTATATGTTTGTGATAATCTAAAACGTTTTGATATTCTCATGAGGGAGGAGATTGGTTTTCTAATTGAGGATATCAGTATTAACTAACATGTGTCTTTGTAATTTTTTAACCATTGATAATACTGTGTATTTTAATGTGTGAATAAAGATATTATTAAATAGGCTACTCTAGATTGAGCCCTACCCTGGCCAATACCAAAGCACTACCCATTTGTTAATCAATTTTAGCCAAAGAATAGCCGACATGGGAAGAATCATTATCAGTAAATGGGATAATTGATTATAATAAAGTATTAGGATCAAGTTCAAGTGAATGTGTTGCTCAAATCAAATGGGACATAATCGGCTGCGGATATGTAAATGTGTGATTGCTGAGGGGTTTCGAGGTGGGGGGGTGACCGCGTGCAGGGTAAGAATCCTTTGTTAAAGCGTTGCCATGTCCTTTAGTTGCGAACCTGACATCAGAGTAGTTTGAGATTTCAAGTGCGCAATTTCTAAATGAGATCATACCAACTGTCTTTGATTGTTATTTTTGTGTGACTAGAATGTTCTCTTTGTCTTCTTCCCTGTCTTCCACTGAATAAACAGTCTGGTGTAAGAGGGGCACATTTTCAATGATCTGATTACGCTGGTTGAGAAACGCTAAATTTTTCATTTGTTATTTCATTATCGCGGCAATTTGTTTGTGTGGATAGCTTTAATGCCATGGTGGCTATAATATGAAATAAAAAAGAGATGTCTACATTACTTCATGTAAGTGGCGCAGACATACATAGGCCTACTATTACAGCAGCATTTCGTCAGCCTGCTGATAAAACCTTGTATCTTCAAAATGATAAACATCACAGGAAAATGAAAAATAAATATAAAATTTAAAAATATTAATTGATAAGTATAGTTTACAATAAGAAAAATTTAATTTTGCATGTAAGAATAGTGGACATACAAGTTTTAGTTTCTTATCAGTTTGTAGATATGAGGTTTTATCAGCAGACCGAAAATATTTAAATGTCAAGTCTGGTTTGCGTTTTCCATGGACTACAACTGCATTTTCATGGTTAATCAGAAAATCCTTGCTCCATGTTTTCCTGATAGCCAAAATCAATCAGGGGTGTGTTACACAAAAGCATAGTTGCTAAGTAAGTTAGGAACCTACATAATTTGAACTATGTAGTTGCGACGCCAGTGTCTCCCAAAACCATCGTTCGAACTATCAAGGTAACTTACGTAGTGCAAACCATCGATAAACGATGCAGTTTCCCCAAAACTGTAGTTCGAACAAACGCTCGCAACCACTGTCGTTAAGTTGTGTCGTTCCAACTACTGCTCCCCAGCTGTAGTTCGAAGCTTAGTTCCGGGTGATTGCATTGGAAAATTCAATCCATGAAAGGTAAACATAGGGTCAGTAGCTGAAAATGTTCGATGATCTTGCCGTACAAACATATATAACATCAACTCAGTGATTTAAAAATGTTGCTAATCAGGAAAAACACTCTTTATTGTATTTCTCTGTTCATGAGTGGGCCTATGGTTGGATCTTTGGAATTATATCTCTTGTAGCCTTCGCATGCGTCAACAAAGAAACTTTAATGTTCGGCAATGATAAACTACGCTAGTCTAGTAATTCAACACTTGTTTTTTTCCCACTGTCATTAGAGCGGGAGGTGGTTAATTAGCCTACTTTACGGGATCATGGTTCAAGACAGTAGTATTGTTGAGTAAACCTGTAAAGCTCGTGACTTCGTGTTGCTAGTCATAGGAAGAACATATGATCGACATATATCGATAGGAGAGGATGTTGTTTGCCCACTTGCAGGTGTGAATATGGTGGAAATCATATATGTATGACTGTGGATGGGAAAGTCTTGATGAAAAGAAAGGGGGTGGGGGAGATGGAGGTCTTTTTGCATAACATTTGTCATTCCTTGTGGTCTGTGGAATGCACGGTCATCTTCAGCATCCTTTACTGAGATCGCCTCATCTTCGGGGAGCTGGACATTTGCTGTGACGGCCATGCTGTGCAGGACGTAGACGAACTGCCAGTCTGAGAGGATTTCGGAGACTCAGGGGAAAGAGCGGCCCTGACACACAGAAGGCCATGCCAGTGGGGGCCCAGTGTGGAGTGACCCAGTGAGAGAATGGCCAATGTTAAGGGGTCCTGCGTGCGGTTGCCCAATGTTGGGGGGCCCTAGGAATCAAACTGCAAGGGACAAGGCGTAAATGGGCTTTGAGGAAGTGGGCAGAGGGGGGAAGACACTCATGTTAGGGAATTGTGCATAACACAGATACCTATACCCCTGGGACTCCCGCCAGCACTTCTGGGCTTAGCATGGACAAAACTCTCCTCAGGAGTAAGATGAGGCCGATAAACCAGAGTTCCCACAACCAGTCCTCTGTAGCGCACTCCTTAGAGCTGCTGCTGTCCTTAGTAATGTCTAACTGGCAATCCCTCCATTACCCCCCCCCCCCCATCCGTGGCCCTCAGAATACATTTTTTTTATATTGGCATATATTTTCTTATGCCATTTTTTTGTATTTGAGTCAATGAAATCATTTTCAAAGTTAGGAAAAAGAAATAAAAATGTTTAGTTTTTATATTCCATTTTTGTCTGTGTTTGTGTTTCTACGCCCATGAATAAGGTGGGTGACCGTAAATATTTACTACATATATCAAAAGAGACAACGTGACACACAGATCGTCTAAATTTAATGATCACTTGTTCATCGGAGCCCATGTTGCCATGAATAAAAATACAGCGTGGAAAAAAAACGCTGTCTCTCTCTGCGGGAGTCGAACCCTCAGTCTATGAAGGCTGCGCAATTACGTGTAGTACGCTGTCTCTCTCTGCGGGAGTCAAACCCTCAGTCTCTGAAGACCGCGCAATTACGTGTAGTTGGCTTTATCCACTACACCACAAAATTTACATTATGTAAAGAAGCTTAGTGTGTATGTGTAACTGTTAATTAAGAATGTTAATGATTAATGAATTTAAAAACTTTGTACTCGCTGGTGGAGCTCATCTCATTAAATGCACTGAAATGGCAAATCTTTCTTTAGATTTTTTTCCTTCCAAAGGATTGTTACCTAAAGTGTCTTTTCATTTAAATGGTAAATAGTATTTTAGCTAGTTTGTATATGATCACAAAATAATATATCAAAACAACAAATTTGTATTATAATATTGATCAGAACTGCCGTATTTAGGCACAAATACCAAGTTTTTAAGCTTGCTGCGGTGAAAATCAGACCGGAGTGCTCCAGGTAACATTGTTGTTCGAGCGTCAATCGCTCAAACTATCATGGTTCAAACTAACGTCGTTCAAACCAACATGGTTCGGACTACTGTGGTATGAACAAGGTACGAAGGTTTTGGGAAACCATCGTTCTTCTGATGTTCATTAGTTTAACGACATCGTACCATGTTAGTTCAAAGCTAACTTCCGTGGTTGTTCTGGAAACGCACCTCAGCTTGGCACAGAGTCTGCCTCTCTTTTGGATTAGACACACCTCTTTCATTAGGCCGCCTACATTTTGAAGTTAAGTGCTGCGGGCGTGATCGAAGCGCGTAGGGGAGAATACGCGTAACTCAAAAGCGCTTAACTCGAATCTTGTAAAAAAGCACGTAGGCGCAAATGGGAGAATAGACCCCATTGTGACTAAATGTGCTGCCAGTGCCAATGGCGGGAATTTGAACTAGTAATTTAAAGTTCTGTACATGTTTTTGACTGAATCTAAATACTTTTTCAAATGCTGCGTATATGAACTACATCTGAATTTGTTTTGCATGCATAATTGAAAATGAATAAAAAAATAATTAGTGAACAGTGCTTATTTAACACTATCCATTCATTAAGGCATGTATAAATCCACCTGGATTCTCACCATGTACACAGAATTTGTCCATTTAGTTTGCTTGTTTTATTTATTTTTTTCTTTTTCTTGTTTTTGGATGAAAGAGATTATATAGATGATGACAAAGGATGCTTCTTCTTAGAGGTCGGCTATTAAATTCTCCTGTGGCATTGTACTATTAGATGTAAGAGAATGGAATGCCTAAACTTTCCACCCCCACCCTGAGATTAAAAAGAAAAAAAAAACATTCTTAGGAAAAAAATACAAATTAATTATCCCAGCCTGAAGCCGAGCCGATTATAAGGATTTAATTTCAATACAAAAAGTAAATTAACTGAATAAATAGTCCTCGATTTACTGAGCGTGCAATGCAGATGAGTGTGGATTTCAAAATCAAGGCAATGTAGGATTGCTTGAATGAGTGTTAGATTCTTCAGCATTTACTGGCTTCCTTATCATTTAACATTCCCAATGTACACGTTTGGTGTTGTACGTATTTATAGCTGTGAGCTATATAAAACACCTCTTCATTGTGCAAAGGGACTTTTAAAAGCTGCATTTGTCTGGATAATTGCTAATTGATCAAAAGCGCAGGGGTGGAAGTGGTGCAAATGCACACTTGCAAGGCAGCTTTATTTCAAGTGCCTATGATAATTTAGGGATATTAACAGAATCACCTTACTCGAAAAATGCAGTGCAAAGAAGAATGTATTTAAGGGTTTTTTTTTTTTTTTTGCAGGAACAGAGAACTCATAAATTGTGAATGAATATTGAAAAGAAATGTTGAGTTAAATAGAGAGAGTCGTGATAGGGTCTTTCATCTCAAATTGGGAAAAAAAGGAAACATTTTGATGTTGAAGAGACTTTTCCTCTACATGTCCATGCAAACAGCATCAAATCAATAATTGAATGCCACAAATGACAATGCGATGCAGAGGATGAACTGTGATCTCATTGAAAAGCACCCTCTGCAGTTGCCTGGCCTTCTAAAGCAGATCTGGAGGCTTTATCCCGGCTTTTCCCTGATGAAAGTAATCTGAGAGAGAAGGTCCTCAATATTGCCAGTTATGAGCTGACCTTTTGAGAGATCCATAGCTCTGTCAGAACCACAGGGCCTGCTTTGTTCCGCGCCTCACTTGGCTGCTGGTAGTGGCCGCCGTTTCACAGAATGGCCAGAATTCCCAAAAGAAGCTCATTCTAAGCATGCCCCAAAGTGGCTGCTTTGTTTGCGTATGCTGAATGTTTCTTTCAAAAAAAAAAAATTAGGTTTCAACTCAGAAGTTAAGATGGCTTATGATGCTTTTGTGATGTGGGGAACAATCCAACGTCACATAAGCAATGCTTCATTTCTTTGTTTTGGGGGAGGGAAAAATTAAGTATGGGAATGGAAGAGCCATTAAGACAGCATTTGTGTTAAATTTCAATTGTTTAATGGAATGTTTTTCCCAGAAAAACAATCCAGCACTTAAACTTTTTTTTTACCCCCCTCCAGATATTTGGTTTTATTTAATTTCTGCATAGCATGACACGGGTGACACGGTGGCATAGTGGGCTGCACTGCTGGCCCGCTGGAGGTTCTCCCCGAGTCTGCATGAGTTTTCTCCCACAGTCCAAATACATGCATTTCAGGCTTATTAGAGACTCTACAGTGAATGTGTGTGTGAATGGTTTTTATGCCCTGCGATGGATCAGCAAACTGTCACAAAACTGCCTGTAGTCAGCTGGCATAGGCTCCATCTTCCCAGTTACCCTAGGGTGACAAAAGAGTGGTTTGATGATGGACAGATATCACATTTAATAGTTTGAGGTTCTCAAACAAAAATGTTCTTGAAGAAGATGGCAGCCTGATTAAAGACATACTAATTTATAAATGAATATGTCCCTGTTAGAAACCAGTTCAGTTTTGAGTGATATTTCATTAAAAATAGAGGGGAATGACAAACCCAGGTACCAAAAAGTTGGCACATGATGAGAAAATGCAAATAAAATCAAAAAGAAATTTCCCCCTCTACTATATAGAAAATAGTACAGCCACACAGTATGTAATGTTAGAACACATGAATGTAATTGGTTATTGAAAATATACAATGTGACAACTAAGACAGAGTCCAAAAATTTTTGCACAGTCAACTGTTTACCTCTGTGTAACATCATCATACCTTTAAATCACACTCATTTAACGTTTGAACACTGAAGACAGCAGTTAGTGAGATTTAGCAAGCAGAGTTTTCCCCATTTGTCCATCATGCTGGTCTTCAGCAGCGTAACTGTATGGGCCCTTCATTGCCGTTTATGTTGCATCATAAAGTACATTCTCAACTGGAGGTACGACAGGACTTTCAGCTATCAAATCACACTCCGCTTATTCAGCCACGCATAAGTAATGCATGCAGAGAGAGGTTTGGCGTTGTCTCGATGGGATACAGGGATGTCCCAGGAACATCCAATGTCTGTATATGTTGCTCAAAAATTCATGCATATTTTTTCTGGTGCCATCATAAACATGATAGGTACCCATACCACGTGCTCTGACGCACTCCCAAACCATCATTGATGCTTGCTTTTGGACCTGACAGTTTGGGTTGTCCTTGTTGTCTTTGAAATGAAAAACACTGTGGCTGTTATTTTTCCATAAATTGAGATAAGATATAATGGCAAATACTTGCTTACAACAAAGTGAGATAGTAACATCATTTACAGCATCTGATCATTCATATGAGCATGACTGCAAAGAATACTGAAAATACAAAAAAAAAAATTGGTTGGAGGAAAATGGAATGATAGTTGCATGTGATGTTTGATATGATATATGTCAATGTGGGAAGAACTGTTTGTATTTTACCCTACCTGTCCCATGAGACAGATGACATATTATTTAGTACCCCGACTCTTCAATAAATAATATGCCCAGCGAACAAGAATGTACATGAAATCAATTTTCTGCCGCACACATGCTATTATTTTAATGTAGAGAAATGCTGTATTGTAATAGCTTTTATGGTGAAATGATGATTGCTGGCTGTCAAATTGGACCATTGTTTCTAAAAGGTTGTCAAATAATGAACTCCTTCTACATTCTGTATCTTGCAGTATTTTTTTTTAGTTAATTTCTTAAGTTTCTTAGAATGATTCTTATGTCATTTGGGCCATAAATAACATTTATTTTACTTGCTTGAGGAAACCACATCTCTTGCTGAGTCACAAGCATTTTACAGCCATTAAGATTTATACTGATTGGCAATGTGTTCTCTTGCTTGGATTATTGCTTATTGTGTGGTGTTGATGGGGGAGACTGAAAAATTACGAGAAGCAATAGCATTGACGCGGAATGCCAACAGACAAAAAAAAAAAAAAATATATATATATATATATATATTTATGAATTCCAAGAGTCATCCCAAGTTAGCACTTCCCTCTCCAGCAGAAGTGAAGCAGAGCCACTGAGGATGGTCAAATCCATCATTCTTATGAGGAAAAATTGCCCAGAGGAACCTGAGAGTGAAAGCAGAAGTGAGAGTCTGTGAGCCTATGATGTGTAAAATAATGATTGTAGGGAAAGTTTTCGGTCTTAAACAACTGTGGTTAGGCCTATTCCTGTAATTGCAGTTCAAGAAGTCCTAACACCAAAACAACCATATAAACGACTGCTTGCTCTGATATGAAGTATAGCAGCGTGGCTGACTCTATAGGAGAAATGTTGCCCTAATAACCGTAAGTTACAGTAACACTGCACCTTAAAAGCAAAAGACAAGTAACCTTGTTTAAAGTTACTTTTTCCTAAATTTTAAGATTATGTTAAGGTTAGGGCTAAGGTTGGATTGAGAATCAAGGTAATGTGATCGTCCAGGATAAAAAATATATGTATATTCTCAGCGCTATTAAAAATGCACAGGTGAGGTATGTACTGTATTTGAGGCAAATTGAGGAATCAATTGATTTTTATTGCTTTTCCAGTGAGGCACAAGAGGAAATAAAGAAAAGCGATGTGGTATTGTAATCCTGACGCACACCACATGCACGGGCCAAGCAATCCAGTAATAACAAACTTTTTTTTTTTTTACCAAGTTTGTTTATCGGATTTGTTCTTATATCAGAACAAAAACAAACAAAACCACAAGGAAAACATAACATTCTGCTTGAGTTCGTCTCACACAGTACAATCACTAGGAACAGCTTCGTTCATAAAGATAGGTTACAGTTAAAACAAAGAATAAGGCAAGAATACAAATGAGAATGAGGTCCTAATCAGGAATAACTGGGAAGTTGATTCTCTCTGCATGGGCAAAGGAGCGCTCCCAAGTTCTTCTGAAATTTTGAGTAGAGCCTTTTAAGGTGCATCGTATTTTCTCCAGCTGTAAATTATTGAAAATCTCTTTGAGCCATGAGTGTGAGATGGAGGGGTTACAGATTTCCACCTGACCAATATTAGGCGTCTAGCCAACAGAGCAACAAAGGAGATCAGGTAGGCTTGGGGCCTCGGCAGAGGTAGCCGAGGGATACCAAACAGAGCAGTGATGGCATTAGGCTCAATTAACGTGCCAGTTACTTCTGTTGAAGTATTAAAAATCTCAGTCCAGTAATTATTTAAGGATATGCAAGACCAGAACATATGTGTATGGTTTGCTGGCATTTGGTGACACCTTTCGCATGAGGGATCAATACTGTCATAAATTTTTGCTAAGCCTAGCTCTGGTCCAGAGGTGGGCAACGAGGGCCGTATCTGTCCCTGGTTTTCACACCAACTTCTGGCCTTTAATTAGTTGATTGTCTAAATTAGCCAAACCAATAATGAAATCTGAAATTTCAGGCGCATTTATTTGAATTATTATGAATGACCACCAAAAACTGTTCTTGTCTCCCTTCATGAAACCTTTTTCTTTGATCTAATCATTGGACAAATCTATATTTGTGTATGCAACCAATTAAGTCAGTTTGTCTGGGTAATTGATAAAAATAACTAGAGTGTTCAGGTGAACACATGTGTCGCCTGCGAAGCTTATGTGAAAGTGTGACTACCAACTGAAAGGGTGACTACCGGACAGACAGACGCCGGACAAAGTGATCCCTATGTGCCGCTATGCTTCGCAGGCGACACAAAAACCTGCATACACACCAGCCCTCCAGGACCAGAATTGCCCACCCCTGCTCTAGTCCAATGAGTTCAGTGGACAATCTTACATTGAACTAACCCATGTCTAGCAGAAATAGATGAAGTATATACCTGTCGAAGAATATCCCTCCAAAGCTCCTCAGAGATTTCCTCACCCAATTCCTCCTCCCAACAGGCCTTCACACAGTTCAGAAAGGTCGGGGATAGGGTCTGGATTAGGTCATGAATATATGAAATCATGCCCTTTCCCATAGGGATCTGAGTGAGAAGAGTGTCTAGGGGGGTATCATCCGGCAGGTTAGGGAACGGAACATATATGCCACGAACAAAACTTTGAACCTGCAAGTATCTAAAAAAAGAGATGCCAAGGGAGAGAAAACGTACCTACAAGCTGTTGAAAGGAGGCAAACACCCCATCAACATGTAGGTCCTTAAATCTTTTGATCTCCAGGTTAGACTGTGTAGAGAACATCTAACAAAGAGGGAGGAAACGCGTGATTTGCAGCTACGGGGGCGGAGGCCGAAAAAGTTTGTAAACTAAAGTGACATCTAAATTGTTTCCAAATCTTTAGTGAGGTTTTAACAATTATGTTTTTAGTGTAGAAGGAGGAGGAGGTGTTAACGGGGGTATATAAGAGGGCTGGCAACGAGACAGGTATAGAAGAGAAAGACTCCATGGACAGACGTGGGAGGAGGGTGGAGTGTTTCGGACTTGAGTCAATATTGCAAGGTTCTAATGTTAGAAGCCCAGTAGTGAAACCTTAAGTTCAGTAAAAACAAACATTGAGCTGTTTGTGATGTGTACAGTGACAGTTGACTTGTTCTTTTTGGTGTGATCAATAGCCTACATAAGGCCAACAAAAAAAAAAAATCAAAAAACAAAAAATGCTACTGCATCAAGAAAATAGAACAGCTTGTGACACAGGAGAGAGAAAAAGAGTCATTGGCATGTTACAGGCAGATCTCAGCTGCCGAGAGGTGTTGCGTCATTTGGACTGTCACCATTCAACAATTGGTCAGCGCTATCCGGGGAATGGAACACAGGCACTGTCACAGACCGACCCTGCTTAGGGCAGCCACGAAAGACTATGGTAGCTCAAGAGCGCCACCTCTGGTTACTGCCTGTACGTGACAGATTCTGGATTGCAACCAAAACTGAATATGAGATGAGGCGTGTGAGATGATTGAGGGTGAGCGCAAGTAGTGATTGACGCCGTCTATGTGAGCAACACATGCGTGCACACGAGCCCAACAGAAACCCAGTTTTTGGTATCAGGATTTACTGTGAGAAGAAGGCAAGCCAACAGAGGCAGTGCGATGTTCTGGGCAATGTTCTTTCAGGAAAACATGGGTCCTGGCATTCATGTGGATGTTACTTTGTCTTGTACCACCTACATTAACATTGCCGCAGACCAAAAAAAACACTTTTTCATGGTTCCAGTATTCCCAGATGCAGCCTGGAAATATGCTAAAAAACAAAGTTCCAGAATGGTTTTAGGAACATGACAAACAGTTCAAGGTGTTGACTTGGGTTCCAAGAATTCATTCACCCAGAATTCATTCTAATCAGTCATCTGCAGCATATGCTGGAAAAACAAGTCTGATCCATTGAGGTCATGTGTCACAATTTACAGGACTTAACACACCTGCTGTTAACATCTTTCTGCCAGATAAGTATAGGACACCATTACTGGCCTATAAGAGTCCATGCTTCAATAAGTCAGAGCTGTTTCGGCAGAGTGAGAGGGACCAACTCAACATTAGGGAGGTGGTTGTGGCTAATGGATTAGATATGTATACTCAGCAATAATGGCCACAAATGGTGGTTATTTTGAGTAATTTGAGGTGTAGATCTTGTGAAACAAACAGTTTATTTTTTTAAATCTCTGCTTTTCAAATGTGGGAGTCTCCACACTCTTGACTGGTACTGTCAGTCATCCATTGGTCCTCGTCTCGCTTCATGCGTTTGTTGATCAATGTGGATGCACAATCAAATAATGTGGGTTTAAATGTACTCAGTATTGGTTGCATTTTTACTAACAGCAAGCTCTGACCTATTGAGGTAACAGCATGCTCTTTAGGTCTTCGTGTTGGCTTGGATTTTACTTCAATTTCTTTGCAGAGCAATGTATGCATGGTGCATTGTTAAAGAAAAGCAACAAGCTGTTTCTCCAGATCAACAATCAGATCAAATACAACTTATCCTTGATTGATACCACCTCCCTCAAAGTAAATTGCAGGTATAATTTGCGGTTCTTATTTTAGACAGCACAAATAGCAATTGGACTTGGATGCTGACAAATCAGCTCTTATTTTTTTCATCTACCTGGTTATTGCTAAATAATAACAGTAGAACAGGTTGGAATGTCGAGATGGAACCTTCGCATCTGTAATCATTGTTCATACGCACAAAATATGTAATTCTGTCATCAAAAGTGCTATTTATAGGAATTCTGTCTATAATTTGCTCAATAGAAATCTCAATGGATGGAAAATTGTCTAGTTCCATTATATCACAACTTAAAGGGGAACCAGAAAATACAGTTGAAATCGGAATGTTTGTTTATCGCTGTTACACGGAAAAATTTGAGAACAGAAAAGCAAGGTCCACCTCCAGAGTATTGTTACTGTTCACCAAAGGTTAGTAAGTTTACCAAAACAAGTGGCGCCAAGTGCAACATTCCTCTCCCAGATTTTCAGTGAACTTGATATTGAACTTGGCCCAATTAGGTCCAAAATGTATTTACAGTACGTGACCCATGGATCATTCCAAACCTTTCTTGAATGTGGACATTTTTAATTCACTAATATTTTCACTACGGGTAAGTGATAACTGGCAAGATAGGCAGCATAAAAATAATTTGGGTTTGAATAAGTCTGAATTAATGAATCATGTATACATGATTATACAAGTACTACAAAAAAAAAAAATCCTACAGGTACATTTAACAATTTGCTGTCCAATTAGTTTTGTAAATTATTTTTAGATTACTAGACAGAACAGACTACTTTTGCCTAGCACTTACAGGGATGTAAACATGTACACAACAGCTTGAGACAGACGCACACACATGCGCACACACACACATATATGGGTGTGTGTGTGTGTATAATTTATATACACTCATACCCTCTAAAAAAATTGTGAAAAAAGTATGATCTTAATTTAAATCAGCCTGTCTGTCTTTTAATAATCTCATGTATGCCTCATATATATATTCACTGAACAAAAAAATAAACGCACCATCAGATGTTTTGTGAATTTTATTACATATGGGATAAGGTGAACCTCCGCAAATTTTACGACTTGATAAAGACATCTATACTGATCATATTGATGTCCGTTACACCTTGATACACGCACAATCAAAAGTTTGGCAACAGTTTCAACAGAGCAGGGGTAGATACCATAAATTTCACAGTTTAGTATCGCGTTTGTCCGCCACACGCATCTCTCAACGTGAAACATCTCCTACGCATGGAGTTTACCAGAGTGTCCATGATGGCCTGTGGAATGTTGTTCCACTCCTCCTGGAGCGCTATCCGGGGTGGCCGGACATTACCTGGGACAGGAACACGTTCCCGGATACGCCGATCCAGAGCATCCCAAACGTGTTCTATGGGCGACATGTCGGGCAAATATGTGGGCCAGTCCAGCACCTGATCGTTCTGAGCTGTGAGGAACTGGGTGCAGACCCTAGTGACATGAGGACGGGCGTTATCATGCTGGAAGGTGACATTATGCTGTTGGACAAACGGTAATACAGTTGGTGCAAGGATCTAATCACGGTACCTTTGGGCGTTCAAGTTGCCATCGATGAAATGCAATGGAGTTCTCTGTCTGTGTGCAATCCCTGCCCACACCATGACACCGCCTCCGCCATGGACGACTCTCTGGGCGACATTTGTTTCAGCAAACCGTTCACCGACACGGCGCCACACACGACGTCTCCCATCCGCGTGATACAAGTTGAATCTTGATTCATCTGTGAACAGCACATTTCTCCATCGAGCCAAGGGCCACCGGAAGTGTGTGTTAGCCCATGCGAGACGATTCCAGCAGCGTACGTCTGTGAGGTCTACCCCACGGTAAGGACGTCGAGCATGCAATTCTGCTTCTCGGCGGTGGTTGCGAACTGTTTCAGCAGAGATTCATCTATTGTTCAGACCGACTGTCTCATCGGCCGTGCGTGTCGCTGGTCTGAAACGTTCACGCAAGTGCACCAGCCGGATGTGACGATCTTGAGCAGGGGTGGTCATACGTGGACGACGCCGATGAGGCCTGTTCGCAGTGCTTCCAGTCTGTTGGAAACGCTGTCGTAGACCAACTATGGTACTGTAGTGAACATTCAGCTGTGCAGCGACCCCTCTGATGGACATTCCAGTATTCAGCATGCCAATGGCACACTCCCGCATAATTTGAGACATCTGAGGCATGGCTGCGTCTGACAAAATCCAACATTTTGGTGTGGCCTTTTATAGTCCCCGGCCCAAGGTTTGTCTGAGTACTGCTCATTCTGTCTGAGCAGTGTCTGGGTACACCGCACTCGTTTACTCATACCAATCATTACACTGGTGAAAAAAATACTCAATGTCTGAGCTGAACTCAAATTTTAGACATCAATCAATGGAAACATTCCTTTTGCAAATGAAAACAAATATATTTGGAATTTCATAACGGCGTACATGAAATGGTGCCAATATTTCAAGTGGTGTGTTTATATTTTTGTTCAGTATATATATATATATATATACACACACACACACACACACAGTATATGTGACTTATGAGTGGGGGTTAGGGGTGAGGTTAGAGTTAGAAACATGACATGAGATAGGTTAAGATTAGGGTAAGGCATGTGTTGCATATTTTTAAGATTAGGAAAAGGTTGTAGAGACACAGAAGAATTAATGGAAGTCAATGTAATGTCGTCACAAAGAAAGAAGTGCAAGGATGTGTCTGTATGTGTGTGTGTGTGTGTGTGTGTGCGCGTGCGCGCGCATGTGTGTGTGCGTGTGTGTATTTAATTGCCAAGCACCAGCTGAACTTTGATGAAATTGATAAAAGCCCCCTTTCTCAACATATTAATGGTACAATTCCTTATGATCCTTTATGCAGAAGCTTGCAGTAGATCAAAGAGAAGAAGTGTTGCCCCAGGCAATCAATGATATATTCAAAAAAGGGGTTTGCCTTGAATGATATAATAACCAAGTTAAGATCATCCAATTTATTCAATTGATGAAGTAAGGCAATGCCCATGGTTACAGAGCATTGTCATTGTTCAGAAGTGAATCTGCTTCAACTACTAAACTAACTGGATAGATGTGTACTTTTTTGACCTAATGGGATGGCCATGGAAGTTGTTTTCTCAACAGAACGCCACAGAGGAGTTTGTCCCTTATTTATTTTCTGTCAACAATGATCAGAGACTCTGCTGGCGGCATCAACAGTAAACAAAAGTATTTTAAGCATATTAGCGATCAGGTCTTTGTATGTCTGCAGTTGACCCAAGCGAAACAAAGGCATCGTATTACGAGCTTTTCATACTTTCTCAAAAACACAATCTAAGCAATTTTGGAGGCAGGGGAGCAGTGACTTAACTGTTTTATGTACAAATTGGGTCTTGGCAAACGAGTAGGAGTTTATCATTCAGCTGCGTAATGCGTCCCAGTATGTTTGTTTTTTTTTCTTTTTCTGATACTCATGACAGCCATATGGACGTAAGATTTAGGGCAAACAAACCACACAAACCCTCGTATTATTTCCATAGGGAATGAATGATTCTGTTTCAAAAAGATTTTGGTTTTCTATCAGTATTTCTGGAGACGAAAGCTCAACAGCTGGTCTTTTGTGTTTGCGTATGCATTTTTGTGTGTTTTTCTCATATATATTAGTTTTTATTTATTTCCTGCCAGAAATCACAGAAAAAAATTCAGAAAAATAAAGCATTTCAGAGTCGTAAAACAATAAAGAGCTGTAAATTAATTTTGCGTGTAAGTTAGCTTCAGTAAGGCCCTTTATAATGCCTGCTTCACCTTTGAAAATTAACTAATTACTGCGCAATCCACTGTTGCTCTTCCTACCACTTCAAAAAATTCTTGTTAGACATGAAAGGTTGTCAGAAAATACTGTGACACACTTATAAGCTGAGTGGACAGTTAGCCTAATTTCTGATGTGGATTTGGGAAGGTTTGTTGGATTTGGGTTTTCCCTGTAGAGGACCCACAAACTGGAAGTGGAACTGTTTCAATGCCGTTTTATGGCTTGATAAGGAAAGTTAATTAAGACTGCTTTTATACAATTCAGATATACTCAAAAGTTTTTTTTTTTAAATTAAATTCTCAGTTAAATATAGCGTTTCATGATATGAAATAATGAAATAAAATGTTACTTACACAAATTAGCACAAGTAAGATGCATTTATTTCCTGCCAAATGAAGCACCCACATTGGTACTTTCTGGATAAGATGGACTACCCTAAGTTCATTAAAAAAACAAGGTAAAATCCGTCTTGGAGTGGGAGATTCAATTAGAATAATACGTAAATTTTTGTATGTGAGCATGAGAGGGTTAAAGGAATGGACTATGGAATTTCAAAATAAAGTTTGTAAGATTGATCATGTCACAAACTAACGATCCATGCGAATGTTTGAATATATTGAGCTCATACAACTAAGCTATCCATCTCAGAAAGTCGGTTCTGAAACAGAATTGTCGATTTCATTGATGCCGTCATTGAAAATATTTCAACCAAACAGAAGAATCCTCTCGAAGATGCTCTGACGTCACATGGGCGTAGGATGTTGAAGTATAGTGTTAGCCAGCCGCCCGTCTCCCCGTCTTTGAGTCGGGCAATGTTTACCTGAGACGGGTAAGTCTGATTTGAGAAGGGTCCGGCCATTTCTAGTAATAAATTGCCTATATTTGAGACAGGCGAGGATTTTTATAGATAAAAATGGTTGTCCCGAAAATCTGCACATTTGATTTTACTTTAATTCTTTGGTGAACTGAAGTACTGTAGGCCGGGCGCAAAACTGGGCTCAATTATAAACTTATTAACATATGACCAATCTACGCACTTCTGTCTTATTATTGCTATTTCCATGATAACAGCGGTGGCCATGACAGTTAGGGGATAAACAAACAAAGTCAAGGACAGGGTTGAGGCATTTTTCATTTCTTGTACAGCGCAATAATGCCAAAATCTTGCTTTGTTCACGGCTGCAACATAACCAAGAGTGAAAATCCAGAACTTCAGTTGTACGTAATCGTAATAGTAAAATGAATAGTTTGGTGTGCTCCGTGTCAGGATGATATGACTTAGTTGGACGTCAGATTTGTCTGTGGCATGCCATTTCAATGTGAAAGCACTCGAAAGGTTGCACAAGCAGAGCAGGAAAGAATAAACACTTTTGAGTGGAATGGCATTACACACACAATACATACGCATTAGGCGTGTGACGACGGCTGTGTGTCAACAAAAATGTGAGAACACCACAGATGGAGCAACTTCAAATTCTTGCTTGCAATCATCCAGCCAGCGCATTATCAAGTAGTACAATGAACTAAGCTGTTGTAAACGTGCTATGAGGGTCACAAATTAAAGGTTGAATCTGAGGATTTCCTCGTTATCCTACCGTGATTCACGTAATACATGTTGCTTTAGCATTTTTGTAGCCAGCTAAATTCCAGTACAAAGGTTGCGGTTTTGTCTTATCTGCATTGCCCTGCTAGCTAGCTAGCTATCAGAAAGCCGAGAAATATGGGAGCCGCATTTGCTTCTGCTGGGTCTGTCGAGCCAGATCAACTGACTGTCAAGCTTGTTTGGTCTTTGCTGTTAAGTGGACAACACTGCTAGGTGAGACACCGATGGCTAAGCGAAAGGGGCATGATAAAGGGGCTGGTGAGTGAATATTCACACAATCCAACCGCATAATTGATCTTTATGCGCAAGTCAGAAGTTCAAAAAAGTTCCGCCTTCTTATCTTCATTTTTTATGCAATGTTGTTTGGTGAGTCGTATGGTTTCCTGCCCAGCGGTGTATTTACATAGTTCGAACCATTGACTGTGGATGGACGATCTATGTAAGTTGCTAATTTAGTTAGTGTGGTGGGAAATATATTGCCACCTGACTGGGCGTAAACACCTATCATACCTCAGAGTGTGACAAGGGCACTCCTACAACACAGGACTATATGTGTAGCTGGTTTGTTTGTGTTTCTTTTCTTCTTGCTTTTCCATTGCACCCATTATCAGTGTTGCCTGCATCAAAGCGGATGAAGCTGATCTACAACCACTTGGGCTTCCTAAATCAATGGATTGAGTTTCTAAGGTTAAACTGACTTGAGGTCATGAGTGTTCCCTCAATCTTGAGCCGTATAAATGTCCCACACTTCTATATAGCGAGGTGGGTAAACATTCTAAAGTCAAAGAATAACATGATTTCCACTCTTCAAAGAGAACTGAGCCAGGCTCCCATGGCCTGCAAACTGCTGTAGAAAAGTAGTGGGAATGAAACATAAACTCATAAATCTGTTAAAAAAAACCAGATAGCAACCTTTAGCTGGCTGACCAGATGAGCTAATCTTCCGGAATGACCATATTGATAATTCACCAATGAAAAGTCCCTGCACAAAAACCGGCGCACTCCAGTTTATGCTGGATGAATCCAGAGATCCAGTCTTCTTGGGTACCCAAAGATGACTCTCGCGTAACCCCTAGGTTTGGGAGGCTCAATCATGGTCTTCGAGCATCCCTGGCGGCAAAAAATGAATTTACACCATGATGTAATGGCATACTTGTTACTAAGGTTGGAGTGTTACTATGTGACAATTACCAATCAGAAAATGATAATTGTATGACGAGGAAGAAAGTATCATGTTTTACCCCACCTTATGGGAAGGTCCAAAGGCCCTATAAATTAAGTGGTCAGACTATCAGTGGTCAGTTGGCGTGGGGCGATTGATGGGATATGAATGCTTTGTGGTATGCGCATACCAGCCCGGGTTGTTGTACTTCACTTTGAGTAAGATACAATAAACCCACTTGCATCAGACTCTGGAGATTGCGTCTTTTCTTTGGAAGAAAACTGCAGGTGTGGAAACCCCTCAGTCTAAGGGCCCAGATTGAGGTTGTTCACCCACATTAGCAACTACGTTTTTGGAAACGCACCTCGGAAGGAATTCTAAATCCACTCAACTGTATATAAAAAAAAACACCCATAAACATTAACATCAGTTTATAAGCACATCACATTAACCTCCAGCAGTTAGCATGGGGTTGCTCACTAGCTCTCATCAGTAAATTAATATTTTTGCATTTCTTTGCTGAAGTACGTCAAAAGCGAAATAGCAAAACAACTCGTAAATAAAGAAATATAACATGTTTTTTGAGTGCACAAAACTAACTCGTGCACAAAAATATGCAAGTCAGAGTACAGGGACTTCAGTATGCTCTCTGCTAAAATACGGTGCTGGAGCGAATTTACTAACTGCGTGCACTTAGTTCTGTAGTGGCATATTAAACGCTCAAGTTTCATTGCTAGCTATCTGCCTATATCCGCTAATTCATCTGCAAGATTTACGGACACGTGAAATGCAATGGTAAGTTCTATGACTCCTCGGAGTTAAGTACTTTCTACTGGTCATCGGCTATGTCATTTGTTCGGTCCCTGACATCGTCTTCCCAGTGAGTGAGCAAGATCCGAGATCTGCGTTTTTAAAAATTTTTTTTTTTACTTCAGCTTATTCTTTCAGGGTTTTGCATCAGGGGCTAGATAATATTGCTGCTTCAGATTTTGCAGTGGGTTTTACACACGTCCGCTTTGTCAGAGTGCCCATTCCTTTCGATCAAGGACACCACTTTCCTACTCTTACAGTAAAGTTACCTTCCTCTTTCTTGTCCACTGGTATGATTACACTAATGGAATATACTTATGGCCATTGTCTTGGCAGGGTTGAGAGCTTCGATGGCTATAGTACTTGAACATTTATTCGTTTCAGCAATCTCCGCTGCTGTTTACTATGTTAAACACGGGCATTGGACATTTAGTCTCCCACCTCTGCCTCGTTTTCGCTTCGAGAATTTTCAAGATGGTGTCTTGCGTGATATAAGTCCATTTCCAAGTCACGTAACGTGTACTGACATACAGTGCAGGCCACACACCTTCATTCAATGCGTTTACTTTATTTTCATATTTATATTGTAGATTCTCACTGAAGGCATCAAAACTATAAATGAACACATGTGGAATTATGTCTGTATCTAACAGTTGTCCAATAGGGCTGTCAGCTGTGTATCAACCTGAATTCTGCACAACACAACTGATGGTCCCAACCCCATTGATAAGGCAAGAAATTCCACTAATTAACCCTGACAAGGCACACCTGTGGAGTGAAAACCATTTCAGGTGACTACCTCTTAGAGCTGTAAGAAGATCCGGGATCCTGCTCAATTAACTGGCCCTCTAATATCACTCACGAACCACGGATCTAGACGTCTATTTAACCGGCTCAGTTGAGTCCTACAGTTGGCAGAAAAATGACACATATGCGACTTGAGCACAACTAGTGGATTCAAGCAGTAGCGCAAGCATAGGCACTCAGCCACTCACTCGCTCAGTTGGCACTCGGCAGAAAAACGAAACTTATCTTCTCTGAGTCTCTGACTCAACTGCAAGGATCCAACTGACTTAACTTAACCGAGATCCGTCACAAGGATCCAACCGACTTAACTTAACCGAGATCCGTCACTCGTGGTGGATCCTAAGTTTCATTTCACTCGCAGCTCGCTGCTTTCGGTTAGCTCATGGCTTCACTCGCGGCTTGCTGCTCTCGGTTGCCTCATGGCTTCTCTCGCGGCACGCTGCTCTTGGTTGGCTCATGGCATCGACTCGCGGCTCGCTGCTCTCGGTTGGCTCATGGCCTCACTCGCGGCTCACTGCTCTCGGTTAGCTCATGGCTTCACTCGGCTCCCTGCTTTCGGTTAGCTTGAGTATGAATCCCTGCTTGCTCGCGGTCCTGCACAAACTGTAGCAGAGGGAATACCCTGCATACCCCAATGGCGGTCTAGCACACAGACACGAGTTCGCCATGTTGTTGACTTCTATGACTGTCGTATAAGCTTGTTGCCTAGGTTGTGTCAATGAATACTGTGATCCACCCCATATCCATTTTCACCATAAGAGAATAAAATAATAATAAAAATAAAATAAAATATTCTTTCGTAGTGGTTACTGGTTACCCTGGGAGCGTCACTATTTAGAACATCTGTGTTTTTTTTTGCAGACGTAATACGACTGACGACCTGTCTTTTTGCTTAAGCTATTTATTTATTGACAAACAATGAAAACGTATTCCAGCGTGAAGGAAAAACAATACAGATTTCATTTTCAAGTAATGCATTCTGCATTCTGAATTGCAGACTGTATTCTGCATTTGGGCATTCCTCACAAACATTAAATCCTGTAATACAGTGGTTCCTCGTTAATCGCGGGAGTTTCGTTCTAAAAATGATAAGCCGCAATAGGCGAAATCTGCGAAGTAGGATTACTTCTTTATTTTTAGCTTTACTTTTTTACAATTATTATATAGATGATTTGAGGCTGTAACTCCCCCCCCCACAAATACAGCTTCAGAGTCACACAGCTAGCGAACGAAGATTTATGTAAATTTTACATGCTGAACGCATTCTGTACAGGAGACACGACACAGAGGATATTGATTGACAATGTTATACAGTCCTGTAGCCAATTAGGGGGCGTAGCACAATGCGCTGTCCCGTTAAAGCAAGGGACCACTGTGTAATGTAAAATAATATAATGTAATTTAATGTAATATAATTTATTTATATTACATTATTTTTAATGTAATAATGTAATATTACATTGTCTTTATTTATTTCTAGATTTCTTTTTTTCTCAGAGGTGGGGGTTTCTGCATGTTGTGAGGACTGTACTATTATTAATAATAATGATAATAATAATAACAACAACAATAATAAGAGCCCTTTTGTAGAACTAGTAGCCAGGGCAGCTACAGGCTGGATATTCTATTGGTAGGCAGTCACACATAAAGGTAAGTGTGTATGCTTTTTTATGGCTTGAGTCAATGTACCATGGTTTTTGCAAACATTTAATCGGGCCATTTTGTGTCAAGTGACTCAAGTGACTCGCACAACCCGGCTCATATTACCGAGTGACTCAGAATGATCCGAATCCCTCAAATGATCCGAGTCAAACATAGCTACTACCTCTTGAAGCTCCTTAAGAGAATGCCAAGAGTGTGCAAAGCAGTAATCAGAGCAAAGGGTGGCTACTTTGAAGAAACTAGAATATAAGACGTTTTCAGTTACAGGTATTTCACACTTTTTTGTTAAGTACATAATTCCATGTGTTCATTCATAGTTTTGATGCCTTCAGTGAGAATCTACAATTTAACTAGTCATGAGAATAAAGGAAACGCATTGAATGAGAAGGTGTGTCCAAACTTTTGGCCTGTGCTGTAGATATACTACTGCACTGAATTCATTTAGGTTTGAGCTTTCACTAACGCCATGATTTTATTTTATGCAGATAAAGTTGACTAATGCACTTGTGTTTAGATGCAAGTCCAGCTGTATATTTAAGATGGGTTTCTTGTGTAATTATATGTGGTCTTTAGAATTGAAGTGGTGTTTTTGGCTCTTTCTTCAGTGTCAGTGGCAAAAAATACCCATCAGTTATTTCTTTTGTTTGCAACAAGCTGCTTCAATGGGATGAATTGCTACTGTAGCAGGGGTTTTTCTAAACAAGGTAACTGGGGCGCTGCGCCTCCTTACTATTCCCCAGCGCCCCCTTGATTCCTGGAAATTGTGAGTAATTGAGCAATCGCTGCCTGTTCATAAAGTATGGGCACTTAAAAAAAAAAACGGGAAAAATAGAAAATACTGGAAGACGCAGAATTTGCACGATAACAGTGACACCCACCCTCTCAACAAAATGAGAAGGACAGACCCCTCCCCCTCGCTCAACAAAACAAGAAGGTGAGCCTGTGGCCCTCATGCTCCGATGCGGCAGGGTCGCCTACTGCACCACCATGGCGCCCCCATCCCATGATAACAGTCTAACTTTCATATACTGTAAATAACCATCATAGAGAAACAATAATCTGGATGATCCGGCCTGACTGACCCTACTGCCCCGCTCTGGAGCTCCCTGACAGCGCCCTGACCCTCACCTTATTTTAACTCATTCTTGCTAACTTTATTTTTTTTCTTTTCTTTTCCCCCATCTTTCTTCTCTGTTTGTTTCACCACTCTTTACATAATTATTATTAAAATTGGAGATTGGTGAATTAAAAGTGGTGAAATAGATGGTGAAATAAATAAATAAAAATAATTTCCCCCTTTTCTTTTTTTATTTATTTTTTTCTTTCCCTCTCCAAGTCTCCTTTGTTTCCCCATAACTAATCCAACCACATCATTTTTCTTTTTTTCTGTCCACCCCCCCCCTTTTTTTCCATCCCAAAGCGCACACACAATACTCAGACTATGAAAATTCTCCCATCAACTCCAAGCTGCACCCCTACCAACTAAAAAGGGAGAGAGAGAAGAAAAAACACAAAACAAAGAGGGTATCTGTCCCGCCAGGTCAGGTCGAGTTTTCATTACGCGTGCCAACCGCCTTAGATCTGACATCAGGACAATCGATATAGATACTTTAATTTATGTGCTGATTCAGATAGTTACATTAAACAGTGGTTGCTGTAATTATTTATTGCATTGAAATGTACCTGACATTCTGGAAACTTGCCTGTGAGATTTCGGTGACGTGTGCGCACTGTGCGCCGGTCAGCAAAATTACCACTGCGCAGAAAGTAAACCAGGTTGGAGCAGGCGAGCTTTCTGCGCAACTGCAGCGAAGACTTTTTCTACGAAATTGTCACTGCGTCTTGATGGATATGTGACACCTCCCCCTACTACGCCGCCACACCCATCCGGGCGCACGTTCATCTACCAAAGGCTGCGCATGGTGTTGCACCTCACAAAATTACCACTGCGCAGGCTGCGCTAGACGAAATTACCGCTGCGTGGGCTGCGTCAAGCTAGCCACGCCGCGCCACCCTGCGCTGCGCAAGAAATTAGAGCCCCAAGCGTTGAAACTATACCTGGCAAGTGAGACTGCTCAAGCATTGGGATAGTTGTTACTCACTGTTGTCACCATTTTTCTGTGCCAAAGGACATTGTTAGTCGCAAACACACCCTACTTTTTGTGAAAATATTCAAGAAGGCTGTTTGAAGGCCGAAAGAGAGAACAATATGCCTCCATGTACAGCGGTTAGGTGTACATGCAGGACTGGTTCAGGTCAGCAGCATGACCGCACGCTCTATGCTGCCGTGCAAAGGCAACACACCGTAACATTTGGTCGAAAATGAGTTATTGTCATTTTGGGGGTATTGAAGACCTCCTTTATCATTTGGATGAGTTTTTTGAGTCAATTTGATTTATTGATTTTTGAGTCAATTTTTTATGAATAAAATCAAGGTCTTTGTCAACAGTAACACTGAAAATCCCACCAGAAACTATGTTTTTGACAATCGCAAATAAGGAAGGTTGGTGCCACAAGGAAAAGCGAGAAGTCTTCAGAGTCATCTTTCTTTGAGTTGTTAGGTAAAGGGAAGAGCACTCTACAGTTGTAGTTCCTGGTAATTCCTGGTTCCTGGGAAAAGTTCCTCCGGTCAGAAAGCGGCTTTGAAGTGAACTGGGTAAAGTATCTTTCATGATATGGGTCTTTTTGTAAATCCCAAAATAAATAAAATGCTTTATGAATTTTTGCAAAATTAAGGCAAGTGCTGTGATAAAATCAAACAAAAATAGGTTAATTAAATGTACGCCTCCTTCTTGTGTGTACACCAGGGACGTGATGAAATACGGCAGTATTGGTATTGACATTGATCAAACCTCCTTTGAACTATCTTTTTCAATTACCATGCCTGTGTGGGTATTGCAGATCCCATTCAGGAAAGGAAGAAGACCCACTCACATTGACAAAGCGCTATGGGATTGCGATAACGTTTGCATTAATTGCATATGATATGTTAAATCTGGCTCGCTGTGTCGTGAGTACAGTGGTGTAATGGCTTTGTGATCATAAGTTAAAGCTGAATGAAGTTATTCTAATGGGAAAAGTGATATTTTTAATATCTTTGCTCGATTTTTTGATCAATTTAATAAAGCTGCGAGGACAAAACTATGAATTCAAGTCAATATTAATATTCAATATAAAAAAACTCGGATTCCAAACTTACAATAGCTAGTTTGTGCGTGTGTGTGTGTGTGTGTGTGTGCGTGAGTGTGCATGTGTGCACAAGCGCACGTGTATATGGGTGTGCATGTACGTATGTGCATGTGTGTGTGCGTGCCTGCTTGCAAGTGTCTGCGTGTTTAATATTAGATGGGTACACTGCGGTTGGTCTCAGCCCTGTGGTTTTTGTGCCCAAGGAGGAGTAGTCTGTTGTGAGAGGGGCAGATTGTGACACATGATAAAATGCAGTGTCCTTACCTTGCACGTGATCTTTAGTTTGTCAGCAAAAAAAAAAAAAAGTCTTGGGATGGAAATGAAGTCTATTCATGTTTGCAGCTGACTGGTGAAGGAGTGGCTTTGAATTTCTATAGCCCAAAGGTCCTGCTTGAAGTGCAGTTGAATCGGCCCCATTTATCTTCTTTTTGATCGGCTGAGACTGCGCTTTTGATTTATTTGACATTCATGTTCCCCTGGAGGATCTCCTGTCCCGAAACCTCCCTGTTTCTCAGATTCATTTTTACTTTGCAATATTGTATTGACATTTTGTTTTTGAAATCTGTGACTCAGAACTTTGTATGTGCGCTGCACTGATATATTCTAAATGGATATAGGACAAACATTAACAGTCCCATCACAGGGGCCCTCAGTGTTTTTATTTATTTATTTTTAAAATTATTTATTTAGTATGAACTGATTTTTTTACCCCCCACAAAAATTTTAGAAGTCTTTCCATATGTGTATATAATATGTGCATGGTTCTTAACCATTGCACGAGCTCTCATTACCTTAAAAACTTGCCCTTTGCAGGTCAAAAAAATGCTGAACACTCTGAAAGTCGGTTTTATCCTCTGTGCCGCCCGCTTTCCTCTGTTGTCGCAAAATGAAGCACCAGGCACCAGTTGGGTCATAAGCATAATTAAGCCCTAATAGTTTGCTTGCTTGCTAAAGAGTGTGTACTTTTTGATATTTAGCCAACATTAGATAGTTGTTGAATATATAGGTACTGCTGAAATCACCAACTGATTATACTGCATCTTACCAAGATTATGCTGGCTTCATTATAATCTTGTCTGCTATTGGGTACATCAGCAAAGTGTCAATGCTGTATTTTTGCACCAGAACCAAAAATTGATCTAGAGTGATTCAGGCTGCCGCATGAAATGGGTTAGCATTCTAACACTGGTTTCAATGTCCTAAGAAAGCACGGTTTAGAAGTATGGCTTAGACTGATAGATGCTAAGTTGAGGCTAACATATATTACTAATATTCACGGTATTATCAATGGTGACACTGAAAGTCTAATTTTGAGCTAAATTCTTACTGGGAGCTAAATGATTCTCCGGCAGCAATGTCGCCACTTTTATTGCCACCGCCACCCCCATTTTCAATTTCATAACTGTAAAAAGCATACTCTTATCCCAAGCAATATGAATAGTGTATCTTATCCTAAATAGGGCTTGTGCGGACACATATCGAAGGAAAATTGTTCACCTACTGTGAAAAAGGTGAAACACAAGCACTTAAGAGAGCTGTGGGGTTTGTTATGACCTAATAGTACTATTCTGACCAACTGAATCCCTCCATCCCCATCTCTGGGCAATGCAGGAGCCAGTACTGTCCTGCTTTGTAATGGATACAGGCTGTTGTCACCACTCGCATAGTTCATATTTAATGCCAGACTGTAGGGAGCCATCCTTTAGGGATTTAATTGGGTTAGACAGCCTGACAGTTTTACAGTTTTCCTGGAGACAGGCTGGCAATTTCAAACTGTTCCCGCATTGACAGTATTTCCCTATTGAATGAATGTAAGTACCCACTTGAGTTGATTTTTTTTTTTTTGCCTGAGACATGAGTCTATGACTCATTCATGCTGAATTTGCTGAGAAATGAGGCCCAAATGCCATGATTGCAATTGTTGAAACTCAAGCAAAGGAAGCACTGGGCCTTTGCTTTTCATTGGCCTTGACTAGAAGGGGGGAGTCAGGGGGACACGGGCTTTGTTCATTCAAGTAGACCAATGAAACCAATGCCCTTGTTGATATGATCTGCGAATGCATCGTCCTGCCCTCCATAGTGTCCCTCCGACTTATTGATATCCAACGGCTTTAAAAAAGCTCAGCGTCAGAGTTGTTAGAAATACTGACTTGCATCCTTATTGAGTTCTCGATAGATCATGAACTATAGTGCACTGTGAGCAAAACCGTCCATTTTCCATCTGCAGATCTGCAGAGCTTCTGAAGTTGATGAGTCAACAGCAAACACAGCAGCAGAAGTGAAGGTGAGGGAAACATTTGCAGTGAAGGTCATTCTTTCAGAGAATCTCTAGAAAGTATCTTGGATTCCAGTAAACCGTATTGTCAACGGCATGTTCAACGTAGAGCAAAAAAAAGTGTATTTTTCTGATAAACATTGTCCTTTGAGATAGTTTTTAGCCAGTTGAATTATCTTTTTTTTTTGTATAAGCTAATGCACATACATTACGACGAATGAAATGGTAAGTCGTGACCTTAATATTAAAAGGTTCCATCTGCCCCAGAAACACGTGATAGAACCTTGTAATACTAAGGTCACGATGTGTGACTCATCAGAAATGCATTAGACGTTAAATTTGCGCATTATTTGTACTTTCATGAAAAAATAAATTAAAATAGATTTTAAAGATTATAATAAAATCTACTGTGTGATGTCTTTGGGTCCTTTCCCTTCATTTTCATTTGTGAGCAAATGAACAATAAATTAACATAACTTTGTTGGTATGATCTGAAATTTGGTGAACGGCAAGGGATTGTGGGAACAATAATCAGCGAGCGAGTGGACATCATAAAAACAATTGATCTGTCTCACGCTCATGCAGAAAAGGGGAGAGCGGCTTTTATGATTCTTTTAGCTATGAAACCAAATGTGCTTAATTTCGGCACCTTGGCCAACCTCTCCTCCTGCTCCCTACGCTCTTGCCGCTTCTTGCATAAATACTTTGTTTGAAGCCGATCTTGCACGCATAGACTGTCCTTGGATTAAACGATCGGACCGTGACATTGTCACGTGGGTGGTCTATGGTATGTTGTACATTACCCAGAAACACTTGCTTTCTCAATGACGTATCAACTGCAGAATAAACTTATCATTGTTTTATGAAGCATTTTCCAAAATGAAATTATTTCATGTTATAAGGACTTTAGGTTAGTTAAATTGATGAATGTACCATGATGACATTGACTTGCCAGCACCATGACTGAGAAATGAATGCAGTTGCAGTGGCATAAATATCCAGTAGCAAGTAATTTTTCATTATTACTTCTAGGTTTTGGTCAGTATGAAAGTTTTAACAGTGAAAACCACCTTTGCTGACGACTTTCAGGGCAAGGGGATGCCCATCAATCCCCCCCCCCCCTGCCACCAAGCCCCAGTGCTGTTGCACTCCCTGCACCCCCTATTGTTAAGCCACTGTTCTGATAGCATTTATAGTCTTGATTATCTTTCTAAATTTTGCTGTGACTGGCCAGGCGCTCAGAACTCAAGCACGGACAAGAGATCCGTTTCACGTAGTTCATTGAGAAGAGTGTGCAGAGAGTCAAAAGCCGATCCATGTAGCAGACAGAATTATAAGACAAAGGAAAAGCCACCTCAAACCAGGAAATAACACTACACATTGGGTGAGGCAATCTCAGAAAAATAGTGGAAAAGAAAGTCAGAACCAGAAAATCTCTAAAGAAATACACACTCTTAAGTGGTTAGGGAAAGCAAGGCAACAGACCTCTGACAAAAGAGAGAAAAAGCGGTGAACACTATCTGTAAGTCATTGGGGAAGTCAAGGTGAAACAGGTGCGTGGGGAATCGGGAGCAAGACTAGAGGAGTGGCTACAGAAAAGATAAAAGGTAACAACTATCAATAACTATTTAAGGCAAGGCTTTCTATTTAAGAAAGTTATGGGAGGAAATGAAAATAAGGATATGTGGAGAATGTGAGAGCTAAGAGAAACACGGAAACCAGGAAGTTTGGGAGAAAGTAAAAAAAAAGCATATGAGAGTTTTTGTTAACTCTGATTAGTTTCTATCACTTTTGACTAGCCTATTAAAAGTTAAAAGCATTGAAGATGAATCATCATCAAAATTAATTCATCATTCACAAAAACAATAAAGTAATTCATAAGATACATTCTTTCCACTAAACTACATGTAATTATTTTGTAATAAATGTCTTGAGTTTGATATCACATGCGAATTTTCACAAATTGCATCAGACAGTTTGAGTGAGCAGTAAATGCATATGCATCAAACACAATAATGATGTAAAGCCTACTGCTGGGGGAAAAAAAAATCTGTAAGTGCACATTTATGGTTATCGAATTTTCTTTATGAAGAAGTTTAACTGGGGGTGTTAGACAATCTTTTTTACTCTAACCTGGAGTATGGAACAGTCATCATGAGGTAGTGCCCTAGTACTATTCAAAAGATGGAAGTTCTTAAATCTGAAATGGTGTAATAGACACTGAATGAATCATATCTCACCATTGAACCTAATCTGCTACCAACCTGGCACATCTGACAACAGAAGCAACCGGGGAATATTTCATAATACATATAGAGGTGAACCAAAACTTATCCACTCTCATAGCATCAACGTAAAGCTTTACAGACTCTGATGAACGTGAATACAGTAATAGTGAAAAACTGCTTAGGTAATAGGAAAATATACAGAATAAATTCCAATGTTGTCTGTCAACTATGGCAATCCTCTGTTTCGGTTTAAAATAAATGAGCAATGTTACCATTGCTAAAACGTAGAGAGGCTCCTTTCAAATTCAGGATTCATTTTTCATTTTATCATTTTTGAGTCCTCCAGAAAATAAAATAGGAGCCAGAGCCAAGTCAGAAAATGCTCTGTCTTAGCACATCTTGTCCCCATTAATCTTTTTTTGCATGGCTCTGTTTAAGAGCCGTGGCCCATGTTGGAAGAGCATTGTGGGAGGTACATTAGCATGGGAAAGGTACTTACTCATGTGATAAGCAACAAGAATGTTTATTTGCTCTTGGATTGGACGGAAATATATATTTATATCCCCGAATGGCGTTCCGGGGATATTATGTTTTTGGTCCGACCGCCACCGCCGCCCGCCCTGTGTGTTAACGCGATAACTTCAGTAATATTTCAATTAGAAATTTCAGGTTTTGCATATAAGTAAGTATCATAAAGAGGAAGAACTGATTTGATTTTGGACAACTTACAATTTCTAGATTGGCCACCAGGGGCCAAAAACTGAAAAAAAATCACTGTTTTTTATCATACCTCTGGAAATATTTGTCCCATTGACCTCAAATCAAGTGCAAATGAAAGGTCATAACCTTAGGATGTGTCCAATGATGGCATTATACCTGTTAGGTTTAAAATTTTGACACAAGGTGGAGCTTTGTCAGAAAAAATTCACAATTTTTGCCATATCTTTGGAACTATTTGTCCAATTGACATGAAACTCTGTGCAACTGCAAGGTCATGACCTCACGTGTCACATGATGTCACATCATACCTGTATGGTTCAATATTTTGCTACCAGGTGGCGCTTTGTGATGGAAAAATTACCTTTTTGGCCATATCTTCAGAACAATTTGTCCGAATGACCTGAAATTACATTCAAATGAAAGGTCATGATCTGAGGGGCTTTATATTGTATTGGGTCTATTCAGCAATTGGGGAATTGGAGGATTGGGGGCGTTCAGGGATATACCCCAAGCCGTTGCCTCCGCATAAGCATAAGCCTAGTTAAAAAATGTAATCTAATTCCATTGCCATTCATGATAATATAAATTACCATAGAAAGCACTTTGCACTGATGACTGGTTGACAGACTAACATTACAGCTCACATTGTAACAAAATAAAATGTTAAAAAGTCAAAGGAGTATCAATACTTTTTTAATGGCACTGTACTTTGATTCCTGCAAACAGTGGAAATCTAAAATAGACAATTAGGTTTATAATTTTCTCAAATATATATTCACTTCAATATTTTTGAGGACACTCAGCCTCCAGACAGGGATATTTGCAAACTCTAACCGAGTCAGATGAAGACAAGATAGCTAGATAATTAAAAAATAATTTGTTGTAGATTAATTGGTAAATGGGCCTCATATAAAGTAATTATATATAATTGCAGGCCATCAGAATGCATAACAATTTTAATCATTAGTATTGTGCAAAATGGATCAGACAAATTTGAGAAATCCAGATGGGCCCTAATGTAACAGTTGCCTGAGTAGGGCACTCAGTTGCAAACATTCAATAAATTTCCCTTGAGCTATGTATATAAATTTAATGTTTTCAGTCAATTTAATGGTGTTGAAGTCTAATCTCTTACCTTTCTAAGCAGATATAATTTTGATTATTGACTTGAGCTTTGTCCTCACTAGAGTGGGCAAAAAAATGTGAATAGCAGTGATTTAGCAGAACGCTAACTGTTATCTGACATCTTTAGCTCCTTGCTGCAAACACTAAGCACTACTTGTTTTATGAGAGGAATTGGAAAGGTTGTTGCGGAGTTGGCAAAATCAACATCAATACTGGGTCTGGCGACTTATAAACTACAGTTTAAAAAAAATTGAATGGCTGATTTGAAAATAATTTTGCACTAAATCTTTGTGAATGACCGCATTAAAGAGATCAGGGGGAAAAAATCAGCTGCATCCTCCGATTTGATTCTATCATCTTCTCCACAGCAGCAACTTATTTTTTCAAGTCATTCAACATTTCTACCTTCCTAGTCCCTTGACAATAAATTATGTCACTAATGATCGTATTTTTTCATTGGTTGGACAAAGAAGTGCAAAAAAGCAGTGTTAAGCTTGATTGTTAAAGCAGACACACCAAGCGTGATCTATGAGTGTCACCCAAGCACGATCTAAGCCTTCATGTGACTTTACCTCGTCAATGACTGCTTGAAGTCTGTTGCGCATGCATATTACGGGCTGTCCTCAGTGGTGATGCTCTGTCAGGCCTGTACTGCAGCCATCTTCAGTTCCTGCTTCAGTCCTCTCTTCAGTATAAATAATGCTGATGGCCATGAAGTGAAATAATCATGGCAAATCAAAAATCAATCCCTCCTGGTCTGCCAAAGCATACTGTAAATCCAATACTTCATTGTGCTGGAAGTCAACACAAATTGAGTATTTTGTTTTGTATCATTTGTAAGGCAAAGAAACAATTAAATGCAGGGGAATCTTTGGGTAAATTATCCCTGAATTGTGCTGTAGATGTTTGAGTACTAAGTAGAGCGCCTGAATATTTATCAAAAGTGATTAACTTCAAATTCACAAGGCTGGAATTATGTGGCAAAAGGCTGGTGTGCGGGGAAATTTGGGGGAAAAAAACAGAATTTGAGAATAGGCAGGGGATTTTTCATGCAATTATTATTATTTTTTTATTATTTTCATGCAATCAAGGAATGAACTGCATGATTTGCATTATTTTTCCCATGAGGTTTCAGGTTGTTAAGAGCATATGTCTCTCTCTCTCTCTCTCTCTCTCTCTCTCTCTCTCTCTGTCATTTTAATTGTAGGGCTTCTACCAGTCATTTATTTCACATTGTTGCATCAATCGCTATTCAAATTACTTTTTAGACACCTGTAAATATACCTGTATGCTCCAAAAGTACTACTGTCAAGGAAACAAAAGTACTTAATAAGGATGTCTGCTATAGTTGGTCATCTCCATATGTAGTGGGAATATGAAGAAATATCAGCTTCAATGAGGAAGTGATTGAATGCTTTGGTATTTGCCTGAATGTTGTTGAGCAGAGCCACACCAGCCAGCCGATGAAAAAATAGTATCACGAGCATCGTTGCTCACTTGGACATTAAACTTTTTTGACCAAAGTAGGTAATTGTTTGCAGGACTCTGCAAGAACTGTATGACATACAGTATAATAAATGCATTGATATCATATCTTTGGACTAGAAAATCATTCCTTTCAGCTGACCTTGAAATTACTGAAAATGGGGTTTAAGTATATTCCTTTTTTTTTGTTAGAAACTTGGCAAGAGAAAGATAAGTTGTTTGTTGACAAATTTTGACAACTTTAAAAATGCAGCTTTCTTGTATAATTTACTAAGTAGTTTCAAAGAATGATTTTTAAGCTATTTATGAAATTTAGGTCTGATGTCAGAGGTAGAATCAAGGTAAAAAAGCACGGTGAAGAAAAAGTTAAGTGTTAAGCCTTAATTCATGCTGGCATGTGCCTAAATGCCAAATTTCAGCTGAATTGTTGGAGAACTTTTTGACAAAAAGATCAAAATTGCTTTTTTTCCCCTTTATTTGAAAGTCACTCAGTGGAGAGAGTCAGGAAGGTTGGGGAGAAGAATAGGGAGGACACGCGGCAAATGATCCGAGCCGTAGTCGAGCCCGGGTCGCCGCGGGAAGGGCACAGCCTCCATGGCGCGCGCTTTCAGACCGATGAGCCACCAGGGCGCCCCCAAAATTGCAATTTTAAGATAGCTGCTAATGCAACCATATATGAAAATAGACTGCAAAGATTCATTTAAACTTTTGTGGACACAATGGTTGGAATATGTCTGCAAAGTCTGAGGCTCATTAGTCAAGGAGTTCCTAAGAATATTTTTAAAGCTATTTATTTTTGCAGGGCTATGAATTAAGACGATTACACCATCCAGGGGATTGCACCCCAGGAAGTTTAGTTAAAGGTTTAGACCAATTACAATCAAGGACACAGGTTCTCATTCACCAAGATAACCAGAGACGAGATTTCCAAAAATAGAAATAATGTTTATTAAAGTTCAATTCCTTTTTCAAATCAAAGTCATGGGCCTATATTGAAACATTTCATCAAGAGAATTCAATATCAATATCGATATCATAAATACCGTATTACACACATCAACATCACATGCATGGTTCAAATTACAGGGGGGATTGGGGGCTCTGACCCCCCTAATTAAGACTTGAACCCCACCCCCGGAAAGAGGTAAAAACAACAGGTTGGGGAGTTCCGAACATTTATCCTTATTCTACCTGTCATCATACATATTACAATGTATCTTTTATATGCATGCCTGGAAGAATCTTGCAATACGATGATACCCCTAAAGTGGTCCATACCATTTCTTAAACTTTTGTTGAACCTCTTGTCTGCCTGTGTCACTCCCATCATTGACTCACATGTACACGTGTTGCTTGAAACGGTAAAGGCTAATGTAAGTAGCTATCAATAAGTCTAAATGCACTTTACCTTCTTACCCTCAGAGTTTCTGAATTAAATCATATCAAGTGTCTACGGATGAATGCTAACGTGTATCTATGGCTTGGCATTTCAATATAAAATGTCCTATCCAGTAGCGGTTTGTCAGTGGTAATCTCACCTTTCACAGTTTAATTGCCTTATCCTCCTTAGTTTACTTTGTTTGATTAGCTACAGTTGCTTGAATGAATCGGTTGAATGTTTCACAAAGTTTTCTTCTGCGCATAAAAGACATAAAATGTCAATATGACTTAATAAATTTTAAAGTCATGTAACATTAGCTCATGAAATGGCCCAGATTTGCGTAGTTTGCAAGGCTGATTAAGCAATAAGACAGGAGGCTCTGTTCAATATTCTGAGTAGAATTGCGACTAATAGGCGCAGTGAGGCATGTGTTATAATCAGAATAAATGAAAAAAATCCAAGAGAGATGAAAGTTGGTGAAAATTTGCATTTTTAGCAGTTATTGCCATCCTTGCAGTGTCTCATCAATCTTATCACCATAGCCAATACGCAATCGCTTTGTCATTTGCATGTCCGAAATATTTCTGATCATGCATTGGTCTTGGTTGTTCAGTCAATACATTGTTTGATTGTTTATCAGAAAACTTGATGCGGCAAAGGGTGGTGTTACTGAAGGCCTTCTTAACATCTGATGGTACCACTGGTCATATCTAATGCCAGCTTACGCTGGTGCTCAGTCATGATGAGCAGCGAGGCAACGGATGATTAGTTGCACAGATAACGTTGCGTTTTGACATCAGTATAAACCAGTGGTTCTAAAACTCGGTTCTGGCGCACCACTGTATGCATGTTTTTGTTCCAACCACAATTGCACTCTTAGGATTTTCACAAGCTGTTGATTTGTCATAATTCGCAGCATTTATGTTCAGAACAGTTATTTTTCCTCTTAAGCCACATTTGACAAATTCCATGAAGAATTAAATTGTCATATTTACATTGTAAACCAATAGTAGGTGTTTTCCGCAATCTGATTGGTTAATTATTGTCGAATAGTGTTCGACATCCCTGAAATGACACAACCTTTTCACCTGCTCATGAATACATTAGCATGCAGAGGTGTATAATCCAGGGGTCAGAAAGTAAAAATCCTACCTTGTTTTCATTCCAACCGTAAACTCCTGTCAGCAGATTTGACTTGTAAGTTTTACCACCCAGCTGAAGAATAGTGTGAGCTGCCAGGTCTTTTATGGCTGGAACAATATCCTGGGATGAACTTTTACTTTCTGTACCTGGATTATACACCTCTGTTAGCATGAAAACGGACCTACTTTCGCTCATTCAGCCCATCAGTTCAACTTAACAGGTTGCGGAATTCTAGCGCGTGACCCGATGACCTAATTGTGACGGATCACGTCGCCGTATGAAAGAGTCCGTGTAAAAAACGTTTCTTTCTCGTTTATGGTTTACAATATCGATAAATAGTTACGCTTTTGAAATTTATGGTTTACAATATCGATAACTAGTTACGTTTGTGAAATTTCCTGGGATTAACGTCGTCGGTTTTAAACTAAATTTGTGGGCGTTGAATTCCAATGAATCCTGGAAATTTCAAAACGTAACTATTTATCTTCATATTGACACATATTAGATACTAGTATGAATAACTGCAGAGAAAACAATTTAACCAAACAATTAATCTACGTAAACAATCAGCAGTTTACTAATTGGTGAAACTGTTGACACATGGTTGCAAAAACTAGCAATTTATTTGGCAAACAGCAGAGTCACACCTGTTTGCTGTCATGCTCATTTTGTCACAGATTTTTTCTGAGTCTGTTCAAAAATTATAGTTCTTGAGTATATCTACTTAGTTACTATCCACCACTGAATATGGTTTATTATTTCATTTTAATTACCTTCTGTGTGACTTTGGTGGTTTATTTAGTCTTTTTCATATTAGCTTTTATGATAGGCATCCCCTTTATTTTCACTCAGGAGTTGGTGTAATAGGTTATCTACATATATCGTTATCTACAGACATTACATTAAACAAGCAAAATACTGTAAGCATTGTAAGACTTCAATTCACTGAAAACAATGCATGTGTCGTACTGGGTTCCCTTTATATCCTGGAGAAAAATCCCCCCCCCGAGAGTCACTGTATAATTCGCACTCTGACCACATGGACCATGGAGGCAAAAGGGCCACACTAACTAGCCTAACCAGTGGAGTGTGAAGCATGGCTGGGCTGACCACGGTGAAGGGGAGGTGATGGGGGGGGGGGGGGGGACTGGCGTTTTAAATTACTTACCTGGAATGTTGTAAGCCTATCATTTCAGATCATACTCTCCCATTCATTCCAAATTCAATTTAAATGTTAGATATTTAGAATCTAAAAATGTCCTTTATCTCTGTATGTCATTGAGGTTTCAGTAAAGTTTCCACGCACTTTTGTCAATTTAGTGTTACTGCTTTACCGGATATTCAAATATCAGATTTATTTTTGAACACATATTAACCTTATAGAATTGTTCCATTTGTACCACAGACATATTACTATACATATTTACTAGCGCTGTACAGATGGAATGTTATATAAACTGTTGGAATCTAGGCGTGCAGTTTCTGGTCAGTTGAGTTTTTTTTAATTCACTAATAATACAATTTTTTTTTAAGTCAGCCAAAAGCAGGTTGACTCAACACAAAACATGTGCGCTGTCTCTCTAAGTTATGACCAATTAAATTACCACCTGCGTGGTTGAGGTGAATTAAGTTCGACCAGGTTTCTCAGTCTGTATTCTGGAAGACATCTGTACAATACAATTTATGTTGCATGGGGCATTAAAATGTAGGAGCCTCATTTAGTCATAGTTGGATGCAAGCCTGATTTCTCCTCTTTATTTCAAGTAAGCAAACCAGCTACCAGTTTGCTCTAACAGCGGTCTCTGACAATAATGAACAAGTTACAAGTATGCTGTGCAGCATACTCAACTTAAAACTATTATAAAACAACCAAGACCAGTCATCACAACTCTGTAAAACTCAAATACTCATCTGGTCAAAAAATATTTTATAGCAAAAGATATAAATAACACTATGGGGTTCAGTAAATTGTCATCTGTGTTTAAGCCATCACAATACTTTAGGTGCAGTGGGAACCTACTGTGCAGCACCCAGGTACATACATTCTCTGTAAGTACCCTGCCCAAAGTCACAATTACAGATGCTATAACAAAGATTTAAATCTGGGAGTCAAATTTATTTTGCGATTAATTAGATATGCAGGTAGAAAATATTTAGATGTCCTCATGTTCAGTTGGGGTTTCCTCCCACAGTCTAAAGACATACATGTCTGGCTTATTGGAGACCGTACATTTCCCACAACTGAATAAGTGAAAACGTGTGCGCCTTGCTAAAGCAGGGCGATCTGTCTGCCCGTTGGAAGCTGGGATGGACATAACTAATGAACCAATTCTGCCTTCGAGAAGAAGAAGCAGCATGCATGGAATGCACACAGCAGTTCAGTCGAGGAACTCCTGCACCAGCTACATGGTAAGTTTTACTGACTATGTGTTCTTTCCAAAGAAATGACAGAAGCCTACACCACATGGAGAATAGCATTTTTTGAAAAGCAATCAGACTGCCACCATGCTGAGTTCTGCTCTGTGCGCTTTGCTGCTTGTTTGCTGTGCTTACCTGGTTTCTCCCCTTGCTCTTTTTGCCGTTGGTTTTTGCTCTTTTTATTTTTCACTCCCCTATGGGTGGGGAATATAGTGGGAAAGAAATATACTGTTTTAGCTCTGTTTCTTGTTCCTCTCTTGGCTTTTTGATCAAATGAGCACCAAACTTTCATTTTAAGGAGAAATTAACTAAAATTTGCCATGGAGATAGCTAGTACTTTTTTGCTTAAATGCATAATTTGCAATCGGTATGGCTGGCATTGCAATGCCATCTTGTTACTGCATGTGACATTCGACGACAGATCGCGCCAACAATCACTGCTGTGTTAATGAATTTGAAATAATTCACTTGCAGCTGAATTAAATTCTACAAAATCAGTTCTCTTTTTGAAGCATACAATAATTCGACTAAGATTTTGGTGACTCATACAGTCGATAATAAGTCTAGCTCAATTTATTGTGAAGCGCACTATGGGGTCTATTCTCCCATTTGCGCATAAGTCCTTTTTTTATGCGATTTGAGTTAAGTGCTTTTGAGTTACGCGTATTCTCCCCTACTCGCTTTGATCACGCCCACGGTGCTTAACTTCGGAATGTAGGCTGATATGGAATCAGTTGACACCAGATGCGGGGAGAAGGGAATGAGGATTTATTTCCAAACAAAACAAAACAGGCACGAGGGCCAACAGAAAACTTGGCCCAAAGGGTTGCAAAAAACAAACTAAGGTAAGCTACACAGAGCTATAAACAATAAATGCAAAATGGCAAAAAACAAAAGGCACTGGAAACTCCAGGCAAGATGAACAAGAAAAATAAATAACCAGACTATATTTATACACAAGACAAGAGGCTAGGACAAGACTTGAAACTAGAAATGCAAGGGAACTTGACAACAAGAACTTGGCAAAACTTGAACATGCAACGAGACGCGAGACACCGTCTGCCAGCCAACTTCCACCGCAACCAGATAAAGGCTTGGCAATCATGACACATGAAGGGCAACACCTGGAGAAAGAGAAACAAGAGGCATGGCAAGATCAAGACATGGACAGAGATTGGATGACATGACCTGCTCATTAAGAGAATGAGCGTGCTCAGCTTAAGTACCAATTAAGTATGCAGTTTGGAAGCAAGCATGAATGTTAAGAACAGAAAAGCACAGCAAGATCTTGAAATAGCAAAGCAGGAATCATGACAATAAACTCCCTGTCTAAATTAGTAATATTAGTAATGTGCCTATCTAAGAATTACACCACCCAGTGAGTGTTAGTAAATGTAACTTAAACAGTTAATTGCCAATTAAGCTTAGAGAGCCCCGAATCAGCACAGCACAGAAGGAAGAGGGAAATACCAAAGCCAACCCAGAGCTCTGAAATGTGCAACAACGAAGGCACGGGGCGGAACGCAGACAAGCGGTGGAGTGGCATGGCAGACCTGGCAAAAACAAAAACATGGAAAAGTAAAAACATGGACAAGGAACATGGATAATGAAATACTATGACTATGAACATGAACATGAACTATGGAACTATGAACTATGAATTATGAAACTTGGAACATGAAACTGTTAAAACCATAAACAATACTGTTCTGGCCAAAGGCCAGAACCCTGGAACACAACAGTAGGCGGCCTTACGAAATAGGTGTGACTGATCTAAAATAGAGGCAGACTTTGTACAAAGCTCATTGATTATGGCTATCAGGAAACGAGGAACAAGGATTTTCAGATTAATCATGAAAATGGAGTTGTGGTCCATGGAAAACACAAACCAGACTTTTGAAAATTTGAATATCGTGGACCTGCTGATAAAACCTTGTATCTCCAAACTGATAAGAAACAAAAACTCGTATTTCCACTATTCTTACATGCAGAATTTTTTATTTTAAATTATATTTGTCAATTTATACTATTTTATCAATATTTTTTCATTTTATATATTTTTTTATTTCATGTGAAGTTTATGATTTTGTAGATACAAGGTTTTATCAGCAGGCCGACGATATATCGCTGTAATAGAAGGCCGATGTATGTCTGTGCCAATTACAAGAAGTAATGCAGACATCTCTTTTTTTATTTCTTATTCTAGCCACCATTGCATTAAAGCTATACAAACAAATTAAATAACAAATAAAGAATTTAGCGCTTCTCAACCAGCGTAATCAGAGCATCGAAAATGTGCGCCTCCTACACCAGCCTCTGTGGAAGACAGGGAAGAAGAAAAGTAAAGAGAACAATCAATGACAGTTTATATGATCTCATTTAGAAATTGTGCGCTTGAATTTTCAAACTATATCGATGTCAGGTTTGCAAATAAAGGACAAGGCAACGCTTTAACAAACAAAGGATTCTTACCCCGCAAGCGGAAAAATCTGCGGGGCGAAAGCCGGAGAAGTGTGCACGCAACAGGTGGTGGGCAACCATCATCCCCTGTGCATTTCACTGCACTGCAGGAGGAAGTGGCATTCACTCTTTCTGCTGTGGAAGTTCATGGAGAAGAACTTGGAGTGGATATGGATGAAGGAGGGTTATGTAAAATGGTCATTTTTATTTACCTATACTCAAAGTATCACTGTGATAGATACTGGAAACAAGCTTATTATGGTTTCAAATATTTGGCATTTGAAGCAGTTGCGCAGTACATAGGCATCATGGGCCAAGCCAGGGAATTTGGCGTAGATGCGTATTATGCGCGTATCATGATCGCACACAACCTGAACATTAATGCAGTGCCGACGTCTACGGTCTCTGTATATATTCTTAGTAGTGGAAGGGGTTCTGATTGCAACGTGAGTACAATCAATGGCTCCCACCACACTGGGGAACCTGGCAACCCGGTAAACCCCCCCTTAACTCTCCGTCTTTCAGCTGGTGTTTCAGGAAACTTTATTAAGTGGCTGATGTGGTGCAGCATAGCATCAACCAACTGTCCGACACCTTGACACAGATGGCTGTGATAAGTACATGACAACACCAGCCACTCTCTGGAACGACCCAGTTGCCAGGACCGACAGCGCAGTTGTGACCTTGATGACCACCTGTATGTTTGTAATTGCTTGTAATTGAACTAATTGGAGAAGAAGCTGTTGCATAATATCATATGATTATTTAGTTAATAATTTAGTTAATAATAGTTAATAGTTAATAATTAATAATTAATAAAATAATTTCTCAAAGTTATGAGAAATAAAGTTTAGAAATAAGGATGAACAATTGGATGTCCGTATCTTTAACATGTTAAACTAGGCGTATGCCGTCGGAGGCGACGGCTTGGGGTATATCCCCGAATGCCCCCAATCCTCTGATTCTCCAATCCTCGAATAGACCCAATACAACATAAAGCCCCTCAGATCATGACCTTTCATTTGAACTTAATTTCAGTTCAATTGGATAAATGTTTCTGAAGATATGGCCAAAATGGTAATCTTCTATCACAGAGCTCCATCTGGTGGCAAAATATTGAACCATTCAGGTATGATGTCATCATGTGACACGTTGTGAGGTCATGACCTTGCAGTTGCACATAGTTTCATGTCAATTGGACAAATGGTTCCAAAGATATGGCAAAAATGGTGAATTTTATGTGACAAAGCTCCACTTGATTGCACTTGATTTGAGGTCAATCAGACTAATATTTCCAGAGATATGATAAAAATAGCGATTTTTCAGTTTTTGGCCTCGGTGGCCAATCTAGAAATTGTAAATTGTCCAAAATTGAATCAGTTCTTTATGATACTTAATTATATGTAAAAGATGAAATTTCCAATCGAAATATTACTGAAGTTATCACGTTAACACTTCAGGCGGCGGTCGGACCAAAAACACAATATCCCCAAAATGCCTTTTGGGGATATAATAAATGAAATTAATGTAAAAATTCGGCCTATAACCGACATCAAACGCATGTCGCCTTATGTTGGCGCTTGACCTTAATACAGGCCTCAAAAGTGCTGAACAGAAAAAGCGCGTAAGCCAGGGGGAGAATACGTGTAAGTGTTATTTGCCTGAGAAACGCCCGGAAACGCCCCGATTATGGCCTTGCTCCACCCCAAGTGCGTAACTGCCTTCAGGGCACGTAATGCACAGACTTAAGTCGAGGGGAGAATACGCTTGGGCTGAAAGCGTGTAGCTATGCGCTTTTTTCGACTTACGCGCATGGGAGAATAGACCTTATAGTCATTAAAATGAACCGCTTATAGTCTGAGTCCGAATGAGAAAGATTTTCCCACCATTTTCCAAGGTTTAAATCATTTATTTAGGCGAATTTTTCTTTCTTTTTCAGTTTTTGTTTCCTTTCCCAAAAAAATCTAATTCAGACACCTGTACGGTGGGAAATTATCAGATAATAACACAGTTACGCTATAACCTTACCATTTGAAGGCAAACATTTTGCTTTGATTAAAAATATTATATTTCATGTTTTTTCATGTCCGTTATTGCCACAAAAAGGTCTATTTTTCAAGAGAGTCAGGGTGATTTCGTTATAGTCCTTTTTTGCATGGGGGGAATTTTAAACAAGTCCATTTCCGCTCGGGTGAGGGAAGGGGAGTGAAGTATCCTGCATTTGCTCACAAATGTTGACTTTAGTTGCAATTGGTTTTGTTTACTGCTCAGCCACCACCAGTCCAGGCTTCCCCCTGTTATGTGGATCTTGTGACATCTGATGAAAGGAACCAACAGCAAGCAGTCCTTGATGCAAAATATCCGGTCCAGATGTCACTATATCATATACAGATCACTTGCGTACAGATAGCTCAGCACAGGAAAAGCTAATCAATGTCCTGACACTGAATGAGCAGTGTCTTATAGACAAGGGAGGTAACAAGCTTTGCGGGGCAACAGGTGTGAGGGATAATCTAAACATTAACTGAGAGGGGAAAATGCTAGAGGTGATTAGTAATACAATATAGGAAACAATGACAAAGACTAGTTTCACAAGACAAAGTGACACGATTATGGGAAGAAAGTGAAGTGGGACGAACCAGAATTCCAGAGTAGCGACGCATTAACGGTACGGAAAAAGATATCGCTGCCCGTACACCTTAGGAAACAGCCATCTATATGGCTGTTGCCAAATCTTGGTTTATACCCATCGCCATTTCTGGCTAGCATGCTGTTCACTACCTGCTCGAACTGTCTTCACGCTTAAGTCATGTACGACCCACAGAACAGCAATGGTAAGCTGACAGTGCCATCTACTGGCGAACAGGTTAAATCTAAACCTTAAATCTAAGTCCTAATTACATGTATAATTACATATAAATAATTAAATATCTAATTATACATATATTCATATTTATATTTAGCCATTTGATTTATATTTAGCCATGTGATTCATATTTAACGTTTAGATTTAGTATTTAATGTCCTCTTTTTCCTTCTACCAAAAGTTATACTACAAAAAAGATATTGCATTTTCAACATCAGTTTACACATATTTGTGCATAAGTGTGTGAAAAAGAGACGATTTAAAATGGCAACAATCCAAATGTGCAAAAACTGTACGGTATAAAAAAACACACCCTATTTTACAAATGGTACCCTATAGAAGAGTTCTATGTTTGAACAGTATTTAAGAAAAACATGATTTGAGCACAATGAAATTAAATTTGAATATTATTGGTCAGCAATGGGGCATATCCAGGTAGGAATACATGGCAGAGAGCAAATAGGCATTGCAGTGATATTGTTTGACAGGTGGGAATGAACGTTGTCCCATTACCCTACATTGTGCTACAAGGAAACCTTGCACTGCAGAGAAAAATCATCATCATGCTAAACAGTTCAAGTGTGCATACTATATATAATGAGGTGTTTGTAGAAATGATAGAACATACAGTATGTACAGCAGGGGTCACCAACCCTATTTCTGGAGAGCTACCATCCTGTTGGTTTCTGCTCTATCTCCAATTTGGCACACCTGATTCAGCTAATTAGCTACTTAATTGCCCAGCTCGTGATCTTGTTAATTAGCTAATTACATGAATAAGGTGCCCTAAATAGGAGGTAGAGCAGAAATCTACTGGATGGCGTGTAAGAAGAGGTCAGGGAACACCAGACGCAGGATTCAGAAGTGTTTATTGAACACAAAACACTAGGAGAAAATTGGCAGACATACCAGAAATAAAACAGCGTGCACATGCACTGAACAAATTGGAAAACTGAGGTACACTGCCCAAGGCAGGGGGAAACAGAATTTCACACTCCAAGGGTGGCTAAACTAGAAAAACAAAAACTGGACCTAATTAGACTGACGGATACACTGGGAGACTTAAAACAAGGGGCAGACAAGATGTGGGCGCGGCAAAATACCAAACTCAGGAATCATACAAAGGAAATACTTCGAGGGCACAAGGACCTGAGATTTCACCATGCAGATCTGAGTCCAAACAAGGTTCCGTCTAATGGCCCCTCCCATCTCTGCCACATAAATAGTCACGAGAGGAGGCGGGGTTTCGGAATCCAATCTCGACTGGAAACAAAAACACATGGGATTAATAAACAATTACACAAGAACTGGGTTAAAAATAATGACTTGACACAAGACGCTGAGACAATCAAACTAGACAGTTTAGATTAAGGAAATCTAAACGTGACGAGTAAAAAGCACCATGAGAGAAATGAAGGAAAGCACAGCTTTAAAACGCAGTTAATCAGGGAAAGCTTAGGCAGAAATACTAAAGCTAGGAACACACGCACTCGCTAATGAGTTAATTCAAGTTAATACTACGTGACAAAATATTTACAATCACCCTCAAATAAGTGCTGGTTAGTACGGGTTAGTAATTATCCTATCAGAGAACGCATTCACTCAGAGTTTCGCAAGACCCAGAATTAAACACTGGGAGAAGCAATGAATGGAATTCCAGAGCCGAAACCGAAAGAGGGAACGTGATTGGACAACGAGACGCAGGCATGCTGAAGGCTGTCACGCGACATTACTGGAGTTTGGCAGAGAGGGAGTGGATCATCAGATGGCAGAAAAGAAAGCTGAAAAATAAAACGAAAGTAAGACACAAGCACGAATTAGCACAAGACAACACACAAGGCAGAATCATAACATGATAGCTCTCCAGGAACAGGGTTGGTGACCCCTGATGTACAGTATATCTTTGTGGTGGTCTTTTCAATCTCAACGTGCTACAAGAGTTGTATTTTCAACACGTTTTTGTTGTATGATTGTTCAAGACTGCATGCACTTAAAGCAAAGATGGGCAGCTCCAGGCCTGGACAGCCAAAGTGTCGGAAGGCGTCCAGAAGTGTCAGAATGGTTTTCCTTTGAATCAGCATGAAGATAATATCAGGAAAACGAGGTGCGGGGTCATTAGTCAAAGAATTCCCTGTATTAATCACCCGAGAAGAAACACCTCAAGCAGACACTACTGCCCTCCAGGACTGGAGATTCCCATCCCTGACTTAAAGGAAAAGTTCATCCAAAATGATAAGTCTGAATTTTCTGCTCACCCACATGCCAGTTGACTAATGGGTAAAATTTGTCAGTTCATTCGACATACATGGCTAGCACAACTCCGTTGCAGCCTTCACCAGAACAGCTGAAGTCTATGGGGACTTTTATTTATTTTTTAGTCCAAAAAAAAAAGCTAAAAATAACCATAAAGTTACTCAATGCATTACTGAAACCCAGCAATTGCACTTTGGTCAGAGAGGACTATTATTATTATTAGCCCACAGTTCAAGATTGCACGATCCAGGCTCGCACGTTCCGGTTCATTGTCATTTTTGTCATTTTTTGGACTCTCAAATGTACACAAATAACCACAGACTTCAGTTGTTTTTGAGAAGGCTGCCAGAGTTACTTCTACGACACATACTGGCCCGGTTTCGCAGACAAGGCTTAAGCCTAGTCCCAGACTAAAATGCTGTTTGAGCTGGCTTAACTTTAAGTCACCTGCACAGACTTATCTTAAAGTAGTCATATATTTAGTCTGTTTTGGATTAAACAATGCCAATTGCAAGAGGGTGGATTAGAGCCACTCAAGGACTAAATTGAAGTTTATATTAATCCTACAAAGAGGCAGGTTTAACTTTGGTTTAGTACTGTTTGTGATAGGGAGCTCAGATGGTTTGGGAGCATGGCGTATTTGGAATATCTAAATGAAGAGCAATATTCGCTACAGAGGCCAGCCAGACAAATACTTTAGAATAGGAGTAATCCATTGAATGAATTTGATGAAATAACTTTCCGAGACCGCTTTCGTATGTATAAAGACGATGTACTGTAGATAATGACTTCGCTTGAGCCTAGACTTTCCTTCATGTCTCAAAGAGGAAGACCTGTACCCAGTTCTCTCCAAGTTCTGATCACTTTGAGATTTTTGGCATCTGGAACCTTTCATTGTGAAACTGATGGTTTGCGTGGTGTCAGTGAAGCAACAGAATAGTTCACAATGTCTGCAGTGCCATTTGTGAACTGAGAAATCGGTATATTAAGTTCCCTGATGCTGCTGAGCAAGCCGACTATAAAGTTTGATTCTACGAATATGGGAACTTCCCAGGAGTGATTGGTTGTATAGATGGATGTCATGTTGAAATCAAATGTCCATCAAGTTCAGATGCTGAGGAGTTCAGGAACCATAAGAACTGGTTTTCCATCAATGTTCAGGCTGTATGCACTCCCAATTTAGAGCTTTCAAACATTGTTGCCCGTTGGAAAGAAGCAACAGATGATTCAAGGATTTTTCACAACTCTGCATTGTGTGCTCAGTACGAGAGGGGGCAAAATAGTCGACTACTACTTGGTGACAGTGGATATGCTCAGAGTTCCTATTTATTCATGCCTTGGCTACATCTCACAAGAACTCAACTGAGCAGCAAAGGTACAACAGACCGCATATTCGCACTAGAGGGATGGTCGAGCGTGTGTTCGGAGTGTGGAAAAATCCATTCCAGTGTTTACGCAATACACTTTATTTTGAGCCAAGAAGATGCTGCAAGGTGATCATTGCTACACCTGAGCTGCACAACTACCTGAGGCAGCATAATTGTCCTGACCCTCCAATGGAAGACCAGAGTGATCCAGATGTGCCCATGCCAGTGGCAGAAAATAACCAACGAGGACTTGCGCTCAGAACTGCTTTCACATTGCAGCACTTCAGCTGGAAAAAAAGATACATCGATTATGGCTTGTTTTTGCTTTTATATATGTTGTACACAATAAACACTATTAATAGTGTGCTGAAAAATTAAATGAGAAACTCAACCAAGGCTTTTCTAAAATGTAGGTTGTGGTGGCTACAATACTCACACTCTAGTCAAGCGAGAAAAATTTTATTTTCACATCTTATTTCATTACATTACAAAGCAGTCTCGTCCATTTTTCTTTGAACAGCTCTCTCTTCTAATTTCATATTTAATTTGACCTGTAGAATTCTCATTTTCATGTCATGCTCTTTCAGATATTTCATTTTGTGCTCATGAATTTCTAAGGCTAATTTTTCATGAATGGACATCCTTTCTGGTCTCTACTGGAAGTTGGTGGCAGCATCTTTTCTCTTGGATGCCGTATCAGATGCGGAGGGTGCACAGTCACTGTGCACTGGCTCTTCCACCAGGGTTAGAATAATTTCCTCTGGGAAAAGAACACTGTTAGATACAAAAACTCACATGGTCCTTAGAATGAAATAAAAAATAAAGATAAAGATAGACACAGACGGTGGAATAATCTGTATGTACAGAAGGAGGTAATTTTCTATGGAATATCTTATGGAATATTTACCATTTGTGCTGTTCTTCATGTCCACTGTCTAAATGGTCATCATCTGGTTTACCATCCAGAGTTTGCTGGACCTCTGTTATTCCAGTCAACAAGTCAGCCAATTCATCGGTCTTGTCTTTACTTGGTGGGGGTCCACCACCAGTAGTAAATCTCTCTCTTCTGGCCTCTGCGTTCCATTTTTCCTAATCTAATTTGATGTTCTTCCACAGAGTCTGTGAAGGCAGATATCATTCAATATAAATAATGTCACAAAACTATACGACATCTGTGATATACAGATCATTTGCTGCACCGCTCTTGTGGTTACATTTTCATTTGCATTAAATTCACTGCAAATGGCAGCCCAAGCACTCCTCTTCTTATGTTCAATAGCAGCAGTATGGCATTTACTTACAATAACAGCATGATTTCCCACAATTTGTTTAAGTAGAGTTTTTTCATACTCAGTATAGTTCTTTGAGCGTGTTCTTTTAGCTTCAGCCATTTTTTGGTGTCAAAGTTCCCTCCAGCAAAGCTGTCCTCGATTCCATTCCAGGTTTTTTTATGAGAACCATTAGGCTAACAGGCTGTGCTCCCACTTAGGCTAATGAGGCTTGACCCAGGTGTTTTCATCTGAGCTTGCACCAGGTCTCCACAGTCTGGGACTAACTAAGACAATGTAAGTCACACTTATGCAAGCCACTTAAATGACCTAGCTTTACCAGTCTGACTTATGCCTACTCCTGGCTTGATGTAATAATTGTCTGTGAAACCGGGCCACTATCTCAAAAACGCATCTAGTGTTGAAAATATCAACAGCTCATGAACAATTTTGTTGCAAACACATACTGTGGTCACCACGATGGTTTCTACATTTGCAGATATTCAATCTGTGTGCATAGGAACAGTACAGAAAACAGAAGGGGGTGTTTTTTCATATCTCTCATTGTTTGATGAAACACTCTTTGAGTAAATTAAAAAAGAAAAAATCTCTGACAAAGTAAACAAACAGCATGATCAAAACAACTTCTGAAATTCAATATGCCAAATTGGCAAGAGGGAGATTTGGGGTGATGGTTAGTTACTATGCTTTTACAATTTTTTCTCAATAGAATTCGCACATTTTCTAAAAACGTTCACTCAGTTATGAAAACGCTGAGAACAAATCCAAAAATCCAAATCAGTTGCAAGAAGAAGAAGAAGAAGAAGAAGAATAAGAAAAAAACTTCATATTTTGAATGACAAATTAAATCCACTATCAAGGATCAAGGAAATCTTTAGGCTTGAGTGCACTTGAGCTTTTTTCACTACACAACTTGTGTAATGTGGCCAGTTGTGATTGATTGAAAATGGAGAGAGACATGTACTTGGCTACACATAATTCCCTTTTGAAAAAAAAATGCATTTGATAAGCGTAGAAGTACAATGATTGACAAGATGTTATTGTCTGGGATAACTCTAGAAGGGCAGTTTTCTAATTCCAATCTCGCCAAGCAAAAAAGAAGCACGCCCTTCCCGAACCAAAGATCAGCCCTTTTTTGGAATGCACAGGCTAATGTTCTGAAACATTTCTCATGTTCTCATTAATCTTGCAATTAGACACAAGGAAATTTTTATATAATTCCGTTTTTTAATTTATATATTTTTTTTCAACTTAATTCAAGCCTGTGCCCGATGCACAGTTAAACGCACAGGTTCTTTCTTGGCGTTACAGTGACTAAATAATAGGATAAAAAATGGTTTGCATACAAAGCATGCTTTACGAATTAAGGTAAAGTACACTGGAACTTCTTTATTAGCTTTTTGGCACATCCTGCAATGCCAGCAAACTTACCTGTGCTTCATAATTGTGTTTGTAATTGTTTGTGTTTGTATAATTGTAACAGCTCACAGCAGCTCATTCCTCCTTGGCTGGTGTGAATCGGAATGAAAGATATTAATTTATCAACCTCCTCTGTTCATGGGAACAGGGCACATAGCATAGCAGTTTCAGCTTATCTGACTCCAAATTACTCTTAAAACTACATTTTATATTCTATGTGGAGCTCAGAACGACAATACTCAAGTCTTTTGCCATTATTACACAATGATATGTTTCTGGAATAGCATTATCGCTAAATCTCAGTTCAGAGAGTTCTACATTGGATAGACAGCAAACCACCATAATAAATGTACACCTTCCCACATGATAGACACATGCTTACTCGGGTTTATAACTATCGTGCTTCTGAAGGAGAATTTGACATCAACTGGCGTATAACACCCATGGGTTCCCTTAAGCCAAAAATCCAGAGCCAATACATTACCAATCTTGTTACCGCTAGACTGTGGTCGCCAATCTAACTTCTAGAACTCCCAAAAGATTTTCACTGTATTAGCCCCTGATCAGTAGGTCATAGTCAGAATCGTCTCCATTGAGTATTTAGTCATAATTTTGGCAAAAAAGAATCAGGGATGAGTTAAAATCATGAAAACCACATAAATGAAAATTATGAGAAATTTAGTAAATTTATTAATCAGGTTGGTAGATCATTATCTAAAAATTACAACAGTCTGTTACATGATTTTGAATTTTTAAAGAATAATTGTAGTAGAGGTATCTTATCTAACTTTTTGTGGCTACACACGGCACACAGGAGCACGTGTGGAAAATTGTTTGCTATCTTCCCAAACCATATCTGCGAAAGCTGCTGGATAGCTCACTCGGTAAAGCATTGCGCTGCTAAGCAGAAGTGACTATCACGTCGTTGGTTCAATCCCTGCCTCGTACCAGCCGGCAGTGGTCGGCAGCTTTTTCAGAGTAGCCCACAATTGGCTATTGAGCTACAGGGTTGCCTTGAAAATAATAAAGAAAATAATCGTTGCCTTGTTCATTGCTCGTTGGCCAGACTGGTGCACGTCAGGAAGATTCGAAGCCTGTTCATATCCGGGTATCCTCCGCCCTCGTTCTGAACTTGCGAAGATTCAACCAATGAGTGTAAGAGGCAGTGGCTGACAGGCGCCTGCTTTGGAGGAAAGCTGCGAACTGTGTACACTCTCCTGAATTGGCAGCATGGGGTCGCATACGAGCAAGCGTTGTACATAGTTCACCAAGATTCCAGATTCGGGTGGGCTTGGAGATGCCAAATTTATTTTAAAAATAAATAAATAAACTGTTTCGGCTGTACATGGCATATAGAAGCACGCGTGGGTAGTTATTTGCGATCTTTCTCAAATGGATTGTCCCTATTTGTTTCAAGCCAAATCACGACTTTGATCCAGGTGGCATTGCCATAAATTACCTTCACTGATGGTCAAATCTGGAATTTAGGCCTCCACCATTGGGAGGATGTCGTAAAGTAATTAGTAGAAGGGGAGGAAAACGAGATGATAACCTGAGAGGTCATTTTACTTTTATAGTTTTTCTACAGTTTCAAAAATTGAATAAACCATAATTTATTTTGATATGAAAAATATTCCATCCAACTCCTTGAATTGCTCTGAACACAGACATATCAAACGTAAAAATAATATAGAACTATGATGCATTGGTCATGAAAATATTCTTTTGGCTGAATTATTTTACATGCAATTCTGATTATTTGTATATAAGTTATACTGTATATTACAGCAGCATGACGAACATATGATAACAGTTAAAACTTTCCAGAGATTTAAAATATTTTAAGCAGATGATTTAAAGTCCAGTATAAGGGAAAAAAAAACATTGTCTAAGTCCAATGATGATGATGTTCACAGGGGGTCCAGTGGTAATACCATGCGTAGTTACCCCAACACTTAGCCAGAGGCCTGGTTATTGTACCCGCAAATAATGGCCCCAATAGCCCACAGACACAACCATCACCACATTCCGCTTCCCTTTACTCCAGCTCAGTAAACATTCTGGGGAGTCAATGGCCCACTCATCCTGAGGAAGTCCGAAAAATTTCTTGTTATATTGCATAGCTCCTGGGTCCTTTGAAGTTCAGGATGAGCCTCAGTTCCCAGGCCCTTTCACTTCTTCAGCCTTTAGCCGTGTCCCAACTTGTTTCCCTTCTACAACTGTTCAAATTAAATCAAAGTAAACAGACATTTGAAACACCCATTCACAAATTTGAAGAAAGCTGACTGAAATGCACAAAATTTCCCTCTTCACAAAGAGTAATGGCAACCCTTGCAATATGGCGGCTTTAAGTGTTCTTGGAGTTAACACATGATATATAAAGTAAAATGATTGATAATAGGTCAATACCAATAATCAGTTTAATGGCCTGTTTTGTGCCCATCCTATTTTCAGCTTTGACCTCATATCTGAATATTCTTCATAACGACTCCACAGAACTCCCTGAGAGATAAATCAACAGAAACCTTTTTATACCTACATTCTGACCCACATAAATTGTACACGGCTGGTAGCATTAATATGTTCGTTCAATTTCAGTTGAAATGTTTAGAGTGTTAAACAAGTACATTTAGATAATCACGAGTTTTATAAAATTCACTCATTTTCCTCGAGTAGGGTCGAGCAGTGGCTATCCCATCAGCAGGCACAGTTGCCTGGCCATGATGTGTTCTCCCTAATGCCATTTCACTTACACAACTGCCTAACCCGCAGGGGTTTGGCAGTTGCATAAGATTTTTTCATGACATTTCACATCAGTGAATATCACAGAGTGGCTTAAGGATTTGCCATTGGGCCTGAATGACCACATGTTCCATTCAGCAAGTGGTCTGGTCTGTCATGTCTCATTTTCAGATTAAATTTGGTCTCCAAAGCTGGTAATGATTGGGTGGTATATTCACTGGTTATTTGAAATCTGGAACAGGTTATCTGAATGCTACATAAATACTCTTTCCCAATTTATCTACAACATACTAAGATCCCAGTGGAAAACATGTACTTGGTCTTTACACAAATTATGATGGCTGGTGAGTTTGAGACGCCAAACGCAGCGGCCAGAATAAAAGAGGAACTGCAGAAGAGAGAGACACACAAATAAAATAAGAGAGCGAGACTCGCGCTTCCAACGGACGTAGATGTCGTCTGAGGCAAGGAAGCAAGGCAAGCTCAACAGGACGAAAAGAAAGGGAAAAAACAGAAAGATTCCCTTGCTATCAAGAACTTTTCCTCAAATATGCAGCTAAACCCTCAGCAACTCTATTACTAGAGACTTAACCGGCTAAAATGCAAACATAACACTGACACTCTAGCAAAGGAAGTGAGGCGGAACTAGGGCTTAAATAGAATCCGGGCGACGCCCCCAATTAATGCCAGCTGGCCCAGGAATCCGATTGTGAGCAAAACGATATCGTCCCGGACGAGAGCAACAAAGAAAGCTTTCAAAGCCTCCAAACCATGACAGCAAATAATTCAAATGTAAATTTCTGGTACACTCTGTTTTTGCTCACTACTTTGCATGTCTGCGCTTGAAATCTGAGTGTAATCTGGTCCACATTTATTTAAATAAATGGAACCTGAAAACTCCATAAAATAGCCCTCACTTTATAATGTATTTTCCTTTCTGTTACCACATATTTATTAACTTCTGTGTCTTCCCCCCAACCTTGGTGATGCTCTTTTATTCAATGCTACGCAAAACTCTGATAGATTTAGTTAGCTAACAAGTAACCCCCATGCTAGTAGCTGGTCCCATAAAAATAAATTCTGCAAATAATACATAAATAACATCATGGTAAGTGAAGATCTATCAGTGCCATGACAGAGACTGGGGACGTATCCTCCTTTAGCATTTTGGCTACCATCAGACGAGCTGTCCGAATTAGTTTTCGGTGTTGAAAGATTCGACTCAACAAAGTAAGTAAGTAAAGCTTTATATATATATATATATGAAGAGTTTGGTTCCAAAACGCAATATATCCATTTTAGTCATTTTGAGTAAATCAGCTTTTTCTCTGTTGGCGCCTAATGCATTTTATAGAAAAACACAAACTGTGACCATGAAAAAATATATCATATAGTATGCATTTCTGATGACGGGTTTTTGCGCCATGTGCAAGAAGTGCAGGACTATCGCTCTATGGTATTATCTCAATTTTTGTAATTTTGGCAGTTATTGCGTTTTGGAACCAAACTCTTCATATATATATATATATATATATAGCACCTTTCAAAACCGAGGTTACAAAGTGCTGTACACACAGAAAAAAAGGTTAAAAGAACAAGAGAAAATCAAACACAAACATTATAATATTAAACAACAGCATAAACCAAAGCAGTTGCAACCTTACAACCATGGGGAAGTACATAGACCATTTATAAAAACATTTTGAAACAAATGGGTCTTCAGCCAAAGATATCTGTCATTTCCTAAATGTTTGTTAATTGGTGTTACCCTGCAGTCCAGCCATCTGTGTCAGAATCTGGTTTGTTTAGTCACTTGTTTCTTTTTATTCAATTATTGCCTGGTGGCTTTGCTCTCCCCTTGTGTTTCTCCCCCGTGCTTTTTCTCCCCTGTCTTCTGTCTGATGGACTTTTGGAGATGGACTTGCTTTGAGAAGAGACGTAAATCTCTATCAATCCATTATCCAAACAACTTCCTCCTCCTCAGGGAGGGGGAGGCCTCTGGTCGGAGTTTGAACCCACGGCCTTTGTGCTGAACAGCATCAGCGCTACCCACAGTGTATTGTGTAACAGATGAAAAAATGTATTGTGTAATCGTGCTGATTCATGCATGAGCAATCAGACCCTGACAGTAGACCTGACCTAATAACAGGTTGTACAGAATGTTTCTGTACATTGCAATAACGTTGGGGCATGTGTTGTCTGAAAATCCGATTTGTTTGCATCTCTTGTGGTGTCTTCCAAATGTCTGCAATCAAGAAATCAAGATGTGCTATCTCCAAAGAAAGTTTAAGACTATATGGGGAGATCAACTGCATGCACACAAAGTAACACTGAAGCATTATGCTCGATAATAAAACAGTATCTTTATCTTATATGGTGGTTCTGCAGGGCAAAGAACGAAAATAGAAATAAAACATGTCTACGTTAACAAGAAACTGGTGATTAGGTAATGAAAACAACATACTGGGCCCCATTTTAACAGTTTAACAAAAGCGCAAAATACAAAGTCTATGGTCACAAGTGTCCTGTGAGTGTCACACTTATTGTTGGTATTTTGGTGGTCATCATAGCAAAGGCACTGTACAGTTGGAAAAATGTTTGGACATGGAAGAATAATTGTCAGTGGGTGTATTTGAGGCCGGTTTCAATTATAGCCAATCAAAGCAGCTCTTCTCATTCCCGTTAAAAACAGTGCATTTGCCGTGACCGACATACTGACAGTTTTGTTATGTCTGAGGCAAGTCCCAAACAGCACTATCAGAAAAACTCACCCAGGAAGAAACTGAACTATTTGTCATCCTTTTGCCTCCTCGTTGGGCACATGCATTACTGCCTCTCAGCCTTAAGTCTTGTAATGTCTTCTCTGTAAGGTTAATGTGACATCCACAGCGTATTGCAATGTTATGCAGAACACAACAAGCCACAAAGAGCGCATTGACTCGCTGAGGGCTGTTTTGTAATGTGCTACCCAAGTCATCTAAACACTTGAAACACATTTATAACTTCACTAATTTTCTCTCAATTACTGACCTGGCCCAAGTAAAAATACTCTCTAAAACATTCTCCCTTTGTGTTGTGGGCATAATGTATGGCTTCATCAGCAATGGTTTTAATGGACAACTACTGTGGCCATGCAGCCACCCACCCATGGTGGTATCCCTGTAAAAGTCTGTATGAATGACTGAGTAAGCCAAGATGAATGAATCCGGTAACTGAAAGACTCATAAGTCACCAGGCAGTTTACATCACAAACCCCTTTAATGTTACTGGAGTGGACCTCCATTTGACAGAGGAGAGTTTGAGCAGTTGGTGCTAACAACGCGCATACATGCTGTCAGTGGCAGCCAAAACCACTGAGAACCCACGTTTAACCATGAAGTCATGTTAAGTTTTCCGCTAGCTTTCTGTTATGTTCAGGAACTCACTGCCATGTCAGACTAGACTGGGATAATTAGCATATGTAAACAAACTAATGGCGGACTGGCTGATGCCAGACACCAAGCCTAAGCTTCGATCAAAGGACCCAGTGGTGACGAAGGCAAGAGCCTCTGTGACTTTTATAGAGACTGGGAGAGAACAGGGACCTGTTGGGGTACAGTCTAGGGGGGTATTCCACAAAGCTGGGTAACTGAGTAAGCCTGGCTTTTTCACAAAGTAAAACCTGTAAAGCTGTATTATTTCAGCCCATGTTCCAGATTTGAATATTTTCCAGGTTTCACTTTGTGAAAAAGCCAGGCTTACTCAGTTACCCAGCTTTGTGGAATACCCCCTAGGTCTGCAGACCTTATTTACAATCTCCCGGGAGATATGCGACTTCTCCTGACACTGCCTGTCGCTATGGTAAGAAAAGGAAACTCAGGGGTGATTCAGACATGGGCTGTTCATGTGCCAACATCTCCTCCCAATGATGTACTCCATTTTCTGTGGATAGCGACAAAAATGTAACTATTTCAGTTTGATTTGAATCAGCGTGCAAGTAGCCTACCTCATAATTTCACAGTCTTGTTTTCTGATGTAGCCTGTCACGTTTTATGAAACATATCAGTTTTATTTATGTGTATTCTGAGATGACCGACACAGAGAGCTGAAATAGGCTTTTCCCTTTGGCTTCAAGTTGCATTTTACTTCCCTTAGGCAGAATCGTCACACATCGACTGATTCTGAGCCTCACAACAACCAAAGATATGAAGCCTTATTACCTTTTGTTGATTACCTGATTAGCATGTTGCATATCAGTAATTATAATTTTTTGAATAATTAGTTTCAACGTGGGGTGATATACATAGCCTTCATCCACAAAACCAGTTTGTGGCAAATTTGATCAGAGTTTTCCATCTAGACAGGGAACTTATTATCAAGTCCAGAGTCACAAAAATACTGCAGTGCATGTACTTTGCACTTAAGTGGGGGTCTTGGCTGGCAATTGATGCAAGTGTGAAATATGATGAAAGGGACCAAAATTGCACTGTGCTGGTGGATCTCTAATGACATACCCCTGGCTGCGCCCTCACGCCCATCATGGTAGTAGCGCATCCATTCAGATGTCATATACAGGCATAGTACTGGAAAATTTGAGAGATTTTTGAAAGCTTTCTGATGTAAAAGTCAGACCCAGCACACCTGGAAATATTGTAGTTTGAATTGTGGTGGTTAAAACATTGTGGTTCTAAACACTATGGTACAAACATGGTATGAGAATTTTGGGAAATCGTCATATGTCAGATGTTAGTTAGTTCAATGATGAATCATTCTGCGTTAGTTCAAAGCCATCTTGTGTTGTCGTTGTACAGAAAACAACCGCATAGAGTGTTTATGCCAGCGGCCGGCCCTGATTAGAGCCATTTTGGATCAGAACGACAAGACTATTGAGGAGAAAGAAGGACATAATTATTTGGCTCATGAAACTGTATCAATGAATATATAAGCATACATAGTGATATCTGTGTAAATTTGACTAAGATCCTGTCCCTGCTCACCTACATCTTGCTGGAGGTGTCATGAGAAGTACTTTTTTTTTAAGTTCAGTTTCAGAACCTTGGCATATTTTGTCAATGGACAGTGATATCTCCCTCTGCACCACACATATTGCAGTGCTGAGATGCCAGTTATCTTGGTCCAGTGAGAAAACTGCCTGGTAACGGTCCATCCATGCCATGAATAAAGCCCAGTCTCATATGTTTGCTTTATATATCGATCCCTTGGAAAAACGTAGTGTGCAACAATATGACAGGACCTGCGCAATTGGAATAATATTTGCATTTGAATGCGAAAAAATGGACTATTGTTCAGTAAAAAGGGTGAAATTAGTACTTGGCAACTAGCAATCTTATTTTTACACATTTCATCAAATGTATCAAGATCAGGAAATAATGCCACTCGAGTCTGACAATTCATGCTCAGCATATTCAGAATAATAAAGGAAGTTAGGCATGTAATACTGTAAATCTTTACTAAATCAAAGATTTATTTTTATTCTCCTGCTAATATTTGCTAGAAGAAGAAATTAACTTTATATTGTACCAGGAATAGATTACATCATATTAAACTGTGCATCATTTGTTGAATTTGGATTGGAATGATGGAATAGAAGTCTACATTTTCCCAACAAATAAATGCATATTTTGAGCTAAGCTTAAGGCATGTAGTAATAACAAATCAACTTATTGACAGCACCATTCAAAAAAAGCATAAAATCCTAAAAATGTTAAGGAAATCTACTTTATTTGTCATTAGTTGCAAGAGACATTTACAGAGAGCCTACGCAGAACTAGATGAGAACATCTCAATTGCCTTATTATAAATATTATAAATACCAAATCTAATATCATTTTAAGATTTTCAGATTGTCAATGCAGATGTGCTATGCTACTAATCTAACTTTACTCTTTAGTTAGCAAGCGGAGACAGTGGATTCCTAGTTGCCTGGCAACGTGTACACAGCAATTCTGCACTCATAAACCCTCGCAGAAAAAAATGCTTTATTCAAAGCCTCATCTTCAACAATGTAACAGCTTCTTGAATCATGATTAAGTTCCCTTCACATTGCAATTATGAGCAGATTGCAGTGGGGTATATTTAAAGATGAAAGTATCACAGCAAGCGGCCCAGCACCCTGCTGGTACCAGGACTACCAAAACATCCCAGTGCCCATTTCAAGCCTCTTAAATTCAGAAATCCACGCAGGATCAAATATTGTAATGCATAAAATTAAGAATGACGATCAATGAAAGTTATACACACAAAAAAAAAAAAACGTTGTGGGTATAAAAACTCCTCCAAAAGGCAGCAAAAAATGGATGGATTGTAGTATTCAGTTAGAGATAACCGATAACATGATTGCCATTGACATTTACGATCAATGGCACAGACATTTAGTTACAAATGGGAGACCATTTTCACGGTATCTATCCAGCAGCAGCCATTAATCATTCCATAATTGTTAAATTATAAAAAAGAAAGAGTAAAATGAGAACTGTGAACTTATCTCTTTGCTCTTTCAGGAATATTGACAAAAAATATCTAGCCTTATCTCCTTCTGTGGCTTCAGCAGTTTAATTGTGGATTTTAAACCTACTGATAATTACCACATAAAGGGAATACACAATGCCTTGCCTGCTATATACACGTGTAAGTGCCTTTTCTGATTTATATTGGAAATACCAACACTTTAGAAAAAATGTGAAAATTTGCATAACAAATGTTCTGGTGCAATGGCTCCCAATATCATCCTGAAGAGTCCCCCTTCTTTCATTGTCTCATCCATGTCAGTAATGTAAGAATGCAGACTACTTCAGGGAGAACATTTATGCACACTTTAAAGTTTGGGTCTGGCTAGTACTAGTGAATATACCGCTTCACTGGCCACAAGAACTGATAAGTAGGTTGGATGAGGGATTAATAGGGCATTTGCTAGGTAATTTTTACAGCAAATTTAGACATTGAATGATTTAACACTCATTTACCTCCATATTTTTATCTGCTGTGACTCAGAGTTTTGGAAAATATTTCTAAGGAAATATTGTGATAGCACAACTTAATTGATGATTAAAAGTCAAAATATCATGAGAATCTCAGCTACCATATGATTATTTGCCATTCGCTTGTGTCCTGGCCCTGACGTTATTTCAGGACCTGAAACACATCTGCAGCGCTAATTTACGAAAAAGGGGTTTCTTTCTTGATTTATTATACTTCTTGTGACATTTTCTGAGCTGACATATCTCCCTTCAGACCAGCATACAGTTTTAGTCCTCCACCTCATCACCTTTCTCTAAGAGAAGAACAGGGTCCATATTTTATTTATTTATTTATTTATTTATTTTCCCCCAAGGAAAATGAATGTCTTCAGTCAAATAGAGACTCAACTGTCACTTGCAGCAGGTGTCCCTGCCATGGTAGGTAAATAAACTAGAGGGTGTGTCCGGAAGGCCACATCACCCCGCCCAATCTTCACCAAAATCTAATCATTTCTTCCCTTCTGCCAAAGGATTGTCCCTACCAAATTTGAAGACAATCCATTCAGAATTGTGGCCCGTAGAGTGCAAACAGACAAACAGATTAAAAAACTAAATAAACGCGACAACCACATACACCCCTACTGCAACATTGCCAGCGGGGTGAAAAATAAATAAATAAATAAACGCGACAACCACACATTTCACACAGATCAGCATCTCCCAGGCTTAGTCCTGGGATGTGCTGCATCAGTTTTCCTTTTTCAGCTGAGCTCTTAATCATTGAGGTTTGATTGAGCTTGTGACTGAATGCTGATTTGAGTTTGACATCATTAACAGGGTATCTGTGGCTCGACTGTCGTTCAAACTGTTTGCTAGAATGAAGAGAGCATTACTCATATTGTTTCTCAATTCACTCCCAATGTTGCCTTTCAACAAACTGTTTAACAATTTATCACAGGGGTAAAACTATTTAAAAAAAATAATACTGATAAAAAAGAGAAATACTCTTGAATCTCACACTGTGATGAGAATAACCCTGAAATCTGGTTTAGGAAACAAAAGTCATCATAGTTTTAAAAATCCACAGTATACTTGTCTTTCTTCAAGTTGCCATTTCACAAAATTTCATATCATCTATAGAATGATTTAATAGTTGAAATAAAATTTTTTTAAAAGTCAAAGCAAATTTTGGTGATTTTCTTACAGCAACTGCCTACCAGTGAGACTAAAATAAAATAAAAAATTTTAAAATAAATGAAAATGACCACACTTGGAAAAAAAAAAAAAAAATCTAATCCTGGCAGCCATAGCAGAAAAAATGGCTTCCTTTAGTTCGTCCATCCTTAGTCAAAGCAGTGAAATGGAAAAACTGAACAAACACTAAAGCAATGTCATAGAGCATGGCAGTCCTGCATTTGTGAAATGTATGTGCAGCTATAAAGCTAATAAAACAAATTATTTGAAAACTTAATGACTTCAGACGAAAAGGATGAACTCTTTGAAAGCCAAGTTGCAGTGAGAAAAGTACCTTTAGTGAACTTTCCTTTCATAATTTTAGATGCAAAAGCAGATAAAACATGTTGGGAAATAACAGGAGCAATTTTAGATTAACCGGTATCTCTGTTTCTGAGGGCTACTAAAAGTCTATCAAATTTAAAAATGAGACTACAATGAATCATGTCTATAAAATTAAAAGATGGGTTATTAAGAAAAGCATTTGTATGTGAAGGTGATAATAATGGATATTTATTAGGTACAAATAAGATTTTTTAACAATGCATCATTGTGTATATCAATGGAATACATCATTGCAATCAGATTATTTTTCAAGATGATCAGCATATGTTTAAAATTAATGCACTAAACTTGTCAGCATATTTTAATCAGTATTGCTAAACCCAGTTTGATGAACTCATTGTCATGCATGTCAAGTCTTTAAATGGCGTGATGGTGAAACATGATTTGATTTTATATCTAAACGTGATGCTGAGCAATTCTCACCTTTGCTAATGGGTACTGACAGTCATATTTTAAATTTCAAACATATATGCAGCCTTCTAATGGAGAGTTCACATTAATTATTAAACCTGATAAAACGAAAACAACAACTTTAAGACTCTGGAGAGATAGTCACCAGCATCGAGTTGGGAATACATCTCATTGGGGACATTATCAGAGTTTGCACAAGATTTTTTCTTCAATTTTTTGAACAATGGTTTTGAAATGGGCCAGACAAGTTGCATCATAATCATTCTGCTGCATTTTTTTTTTCTTTTACAAACCCCGATTCCAATGAAGTTGGGATGTTGTGTAAAACGTGAATAAAAACAGAATACAATGTTGTGCAAATCCTTTTCGACCTATGTTCCATTGAATACACCATGAAGATAAAATATTTAATTTTCCAACTTAAGAACTTTGTTTTTTTGGAAATATTCACTCGTTTTAAATTTGATGCCTGCAACCCATTCCAAAAAATCTGAGACAGGGGCAACATAAGGCTGGGAATGTTTGGAACATTCAACAGGTGAACAGATTAACTGGAAACTAGTGAGTGTCATGATTAGGTATAAAAGCATCCCCAAAAGGCTTAGTCATTCACAAGCAAGGATGGGGCGAAGTTCACCATTTTGTGAACAACTGTGAGCAAATAGTCCAACTGTTTAAGCACAATGTTTCTCAACGTGCAATTGCAAGGAATTTAGGGATTTCATCATCTACAGTCAGCCCAAAATATCATCAAAAGATTCAGAGAATCCGGAGAAATCTTTACGCGTAAGTGGCAAAAACCAACATTGAATGTCCGTGATCGTTGGACCCTCTGGCGGCACTGCATTTAAAACTGACATCATTCTGTAAAGGATATTACAGTGTAGACTCAAGAACACTTCGGAAGACCATTGTCAGTTAACACAGTTGGTCGCTACATCTACTAATGCAAGTTAAAACTCTACCATGTAAAGCGAAGGCCATAAATCAACAACACCCAGAAATTCCGCTGGCTTTTCTGGGCTCGAGCTCATCTGAGATGGAATGGCACAAAGTAGAAAAGTGTGCTGTGGTCTGACGAGTCCACATTTTTAATTGTTTTTGGAAATCATGAACGTCATGTCCTCCAGGCTAAAGAGGAAAAGGACAATCCAGATTGTAATCAGCGCGAAGTTCAAAAGCCAGCAGCTGTGATTGTATGGGGATGTGTTGGTGCCCATGGCATGGGTAACTTTCACATCTGTGAAGGCACCATTAATGTTGAAAGGTACATAATGGTTTTGGAGCAACATATCTCCTGTGATCCTGAAAAACCTAGTACGTTTATCAGTGGCAAAGATCTCGCAATTGAACAAAAATTTCAGGTTCTGGACTTTTCCTAACAGAAAAAAATATGATAACTTGATTTTGAAAGTTCAAATGACACTAATGGCTCGATTTTCACCACTCTTAATTACTGCAAATGTGACAGTGCGTTCAAGAACCACACGTATGAGAGGGAAATCAAAAAATCGTACACCTTTATTGGAGACCGAGTCAAAGCCAAAAAACACAGGAATTGCCAAGCCACAATATGAAATCCAAAAACAGTGTCGAATAGACAGGCAGGGGTCAGAACCAGTAAGACAGATAAGCAGAGGTACAAAAACGATAGGCAAGAAGTCGTAGTCGATGAACAAAGCCAAGGTTCAAACACAGGGCATCCAAACACAGAAATCGTGGTCATACAAAAATGGGTCGAATTCCAGAAAGAAAGAAAAAATACAAAAATAACAATGGCAAGAATCAAAGTCATACAGTCCAGTATAAGAGAAACAATACTCAATGGCATACAAGGCGCTCTGCACAAAGAAATATTGATCAACATTCTGACAAGAGCTGTGAGTGAAATTACTGCTTAAAAACACACAGGGAAGGTCACATGCTTTACAGGAATCAAGTGTAGAGAATCAGGCTTACTACAATGAGAGAATCACACGAGGGAAACCCCAACCACGTAAATTGGCGAAAGACAAAACACGAAAGGGAATCACACAAGCAGCCTGTGACATTTAAACAGCTCTGGTCAAGGAGTTCTACGTGCACGGATAATGAGCGCAGGACAGTAGTTAAGCACGTGTGAGAGATCTTGCTGAAACTCAGGAGAGGATAAAAACAGCTGAGCGAGAGGCGGAGATTAGAACAGGGCGAATGCTGAAAGGGAATTAGGCCCGTATTCAGATACGGCACTCACACTCACCCTCCACTCACCATATAGTGAGTACGATTGAAATGTAACTGGAGTGTGAGAAAGAGATCAACCGACCACTAACTGAGGGATCGGTCCCACTCCTCGCCAGTTGCTATTCGTAAACGCCATTAGAGCATAACTGACAGTAGTGGGCACTGGGTAAAACAAGCGGTGCGTCGGCTGCTGCAAAGGGACGCTCAATCCTCACCCTTATGTGCTGAATGACCTAAACCTGACGCAGTTTACTTTTCTTGATTAGAAACTTGCTCAGACAAATTGGTAAATCGACAATCAAACTTTTATTTAATAACGTTGTTATACATTGCTTCACAAAATTGAGGCGTTTCTTTCTCACATAAATAACGAAGTAAATATCTGCATGTCTTCATAAATTCTGTGGTCGAGTGGCTCGAGAAAGGCGCAGGACTCACTTAGCAACAAGCTGTGAAACATGCCGGACATTTCCTTCTACATTCAGCAATTAAGAATGTAGAAAAGAATGGATTCTCGAGACTCACAGCTACATGAGCCTCGCAGACCAATCCACACGCGCCCCACGAGCCAGCTGAGCGCAGAATTTTCCAGCCCATGAGTAAAAAAAAGCGCAAGAAATCCGAATGTGTGAGAGTTGACAGATATGCGTCATTAATGAAAACTGGTCACACTGATAATGTTGAGAGTTTTTGCAATGGTAATTTAAATGAAGTGAAAACAGTTCATGTCCAATCATTATTTTTAAGGGATAGTTTTGAGCTTCCCCTATTGCCAGTTCACCAGTAGCCACTGGCGGGTACACAAATGCTAACCTTGAGTTCACCACAGTGCAGTTCGTAAACACTGAAACTCGGTGGTCAGTTAGTAAGTTACCGGCATCGTTATCATCATTATAGTTAAAATTTGCATAGTTGCGACTGCGTCAAGCTCGTGGCTGTAAATGATCCAGAGTTTCCAAAGGTCGTAACCACCTGAAAGCCATGGCAACGAAATACCGGCGCGAGTTAGTGCGGCTCAAGGGAGGTGTTCCCTGCACTCAACCCTCACTCAGAAAGAGACGCTATTTTCAGTGTGAGGTTTCTGAAAGCAAATGAGTGTTGGGGCAACCTATAACTCATTTAGTATAACCTGACACTAAGTTTTAGTACGCGCTCACACTCAATTAGTGTGAGTGTCGTTTCTGAATATGGGCCTTAGTCTAAATTAGTAGCGGTGCAACTTTACATATTACACTAGAGTGCTCGTTAGTAAGTTAGTAATCTCATATACATGGATTAGTTGTGTTAGTAGACTATGATACAAAATACAAATGTTGATCTTTTTAGTAATCAGAACAGAAAGACGAAGGAAGAAAACGAGAATTGAAGGAATATTTTAAACACCGGAATTCATTTAAATCACCCAAAGTCAGTGGGGACGCAGACGGGGAAGAGGGACTGAAGCAACTAGATCACAAGACAGGGGAGACAAGTGCAATGGAACTGGGAAATGGAATGAAGTAAAAACCTGAGTATTACAATAACCAAAAAGAATAAATAAAAGACAAAATCATGAACACAGAACCTGAACATAAACATGACCAAAAACCATAACCATGACAGCAAATGAAAGTTAAAGGTAGGGTCTGGAGTTTTTTGCTCAAAAATAAACACTAGACTTATACAATTGAAATCCAGCTTAATCATCACCTATGGGCTTCTAGTCCTGTGTGTGTCCTGCAGCGCCCCTTCCCCCCTGCCTGTATTTGAGTCTTTCAGTTTGTTTTGTTGTGGACGTTTCTGGGCGGAGAGTCGATGGGTTCTCTCCAGCCAATGAGAGAGCTCAGGGCGTGTCGCTCTGTGGGCCTGCATAGAGCATACTGTAGAAACTGGAGCAGTCACTGCCAAAGCAATGGCGGATACTGCCAACAAAAGAACATACACGGAGACGAAATGTGCAGCGCACAAAGTACGCTCGAAAACCAGAGTGAATATCGGCTTGGCTTTCACCTGCGTCCAAGCCCTGAAGGACAGGCTGGGGCTGAATAGCGATGCGGAGTTGGGCTGCTTTCTGTTGGACAGGTACATACCAAACACGGGCCTGCTGATTTAGTGACGCACTACATACCTTGTTGTGGAGGTATAGGCAATTTATGTACTCACTAAGTCCGAGTATCAAACATTGCAAACACCTTTACATTTGCGCTTCTAACCACCGTCTGAGCGTCGAACAGAGCATGTGAGTAGAGTGGGAAGCGTGAAAATTTCCAATCATCGCTGACAGATTAGCATTTGCAAACTGTCTGTTAGCAAGCTTGACTGAACATCTAAACCAATACAGACAATAATTAGCATAATTATTAGCATAGCTGTTTATTCAAATGCACAAACAATATCATGTGGACACGATAGAACATTTGATACTATATTTGCAAGATACCTCGTCACTCATTCCTGCAAGTAGCATGGTACACGGATCCTGATTCAATACGATACAGCTAGCCGGGTGCTGGGCTGGATGGATGTGTATTGGCAAGGCTGGTAGTGGCAGGGGGCGTGCATCGCTGAGCCCGAGAGGAGGGTCCCAGTTTGAATATTGTGTTTACAAACAGCAATGGACATAATGGACTCAACCTTTAAACTTAGTTTCTACCAAAAGTGACACACATACTAGGTTTTTCCAGATCACAGGAAATACATGCTGCCATCCAAGCAACGTCTTTTTCAGGGACATTCCTGCTTATTTCAGCAAGACAATTCCAAGCTATATTTTGAATGTGTTACAACACCCTGGCTTCGTAAAAAAAAAAGTGCAGGTAATAGACTGGCCGGCCTGCAGAGGTACAGACCTGTCTCCTATTGAAAATGTGTGGCGCAAAATACGACAACGGAAACCTCGGACTGTTGAGCAACTGAAGTCATACATCAAGCAAGAATGGGAAAAATTCCACCTTCTACCATAGGCTTCTACAATTAGTGTCCTCAGTTCCCAAATGCTTATTGAGTGTTTTTAAATGGAAATTTAATGTAACACAGAGGTTAACAAGCCCCTATCCCAGATTTTTTGGAACATGTTGCAGGCATCAAATTCAAAATGAGTGAATATTTCCAAAAAAAAAAAAAAAGTTTATCAGTTTGAACATTAAACATCTTGTCTTTGTCCACTGTATATAGGTCAAAAAGGATTTGAAAATCATTGTATTCTGTGTTTATTCACATTTTACACAACGTCACAACTTGGATTGTGCTTGTAGAACTATATGAAAACACATACAGTCATAAAACTGAATGGGACAAATACGCACATGCCTCCATGCAACACGACAAATTAGATGACAAATTCAGTTTCTGTCTGTGTGTATAGTTAGGGTTAATAGCTTTATACTGAAATACACTGCATCACTTGGCTGGAGTCTGCAGGGCAGAATAATAAATTTAACAACAGGGACGTAAAGCAGCAATTTGTTGATGGTATCGTGCTGAACATCCTGCCAATACTGAGTTAACAACCCATTTATAATCAACAAAAAAAAAAAAAGAAAAACATTAGGGCCATGATGGCAAACCACTTACTTTGGCAATTTCCTTTAATTTGCATTGAGACCTCACACCGTAGAGTTGGGCGGCTGTTGATTTGAAATTGAAATTGAATGTCTCTCAAGTTACTGTATCTCTTCACATTAGCTCCATGACCTTTTCCTCCAGCAGTCAGCTTTTTTGTGCACATTGTTCTGAACCAACAAGAGCTCCACAGTGTCCAGTGTTTCATACTGTGCGGTGGTTTGAGGGTGTATCCAGTGATACATTGCAGTGCTTTTCTACAACGTATATGAGAAAAGGCTTTCATTTCCAATCAGTCTTGCAGACTAAAAACAGCAACACGTATCTGCGTCACAGAGAGGCGTATACTATGTGCAGTACGTATCTGTACAAAGTTGTGCATTATCCTCGACACACAAAGCCAGTCAAAGCTGTTAAAATCATACACAAGGTCATTTCTATAATGCCCCGGGGGCATGGATGGAAAGTGTATGAGCCGAAATGCAAAAATCCTCACTCAAAAGTTCTGTAGGACGTATTTCCATAAGTACTAAGTCAAGGTGTCTGGATCAAATGACCTCTTTACGTATGAAGTAGCAACTAACCTGCCAAAAAAAAAGTGCAATTGCTTTATTGCAATTTATTTATCTATTTATCAATTTATTTATTTATGAAATATATCCATATTCTATAGTAGATCAAGAGATTCACGTACATACTTGGGATGGACAGGGAAACGGGAATACTTTCGATGGAAATATCAGAAACAGAAACTGAAAATCTAGAAACTGAGAATGAATAGGCCCACTTTTTTACCTTCAAGACAGCTTCTACCCGCTTGTGCGTCATCAGGTGTAGGAGGCCTTCAGTAACCTCACTTTTTAATACATGATTGGACTCACGCTGTTCCCATTTAATCATGCCTGATTAACAATCATTTGCTAAATTTATTTACTAAATAATCAAAGTCAATACGGGGCCTATAAAGATTAGGAAATGATAATGACAAAGTGATTGCCTATTGGCTACATTTATACAGTGCTGCAAAAAAGTATTTCTCTATTTCTTCTATTTTTCCTTAATTGTCTTAATTAAATTTTTCAGATCATCCAACTGATTTTGATGTTAGACAAAGACAATACATGTAAATACGAAATGCAGCTTTAAATGATAACTTCAGCTATTAAAGGTAAAGATTTATTCAAAACTGATTCCACTTCAGTAGAAATCAAATCACTGGTTGTGCCTCCCTTGGCAGCAACAACAGCTGCCATCAAACATTTGACATAACTGCCAATGAGTCTTTTACATCACTGTGGAGGAATTTTGGCCCATCTTTCTTGGCAGAATCATTTTAATTCAGCCACATTGAAGGATTTGGGATCATGAACTGCCTGTTTTAGGTTATACCAGAGGACCTTGATCAGATTCAAGTCAGGACTTTGACTGGGCCATGACACAACCTTCATTTTGTTGTGAGCCATTCAGAGTAGGATAGCTTGTGTGCTTCACACCATTGTCCTGCTGTATAACCAAAGTGCACTTGAGCTTTAGGTCACAAACTGATGGCTGAACCTTCTCCTTAAGGATTTTCTGGTTGAGAGCAGAGGACATGGTTCTGTCAATTAGGGCAAATTGCCTAAGTCCCGAAGCAGCAAAGCAGCCCCAGACCATCACACTACCACCACCCTGTTTGACTGTTGTTGTGATGTTATGGGAGTGTAAGCAAGAGTTCAATCACGAGATGTACATAAGAGACCCAAGCAACTGCAGTCACCCAATCGTAACCATCGGTCTTCTTTAAAAATGCCCATCACGTGTTTCCTTTTGCTGTTTTCAGAGATTCCGCTTGATGTAGCTGAACGTAATGTCTGAATCCGGAGCAGCTCCCTCCTGTCAAGGAATTACCCATCGCATACAGGAAGATGTCCAAGATGGCAATCCTTCCTGGCTAAATCCCTGCAGAAGTAAGCAATTAGCTGCAGTGGCAGCCACTACTGATTATGACAGTTTTTCTCACGAAACACTTTGCACGGCGCTGGAAGACTTCAGAATTCCTGTAAACCCCGAATTTCCTTGCTTGGAGTTACTGGTGGTCCTCGCTCCACTGTGTAATACCAGTGCTATTGCTGTTGCCTCACCAATGGAGTTTGAAGATTTGTCATCGGCTCCTGTTTCGGAAAGCATTCCTTTTCCATTGAGCGGAAGACCATATGTTTCCCCTGCAACTATAATTAACATGCAGCTCTCCATGGCTTTATTGAACTAGTTACCCAACTTTCATATAAGTTGCTGGTGGTTTGCATGTTGAAATGTCGGCTCCAGGACTCTTCGTCCCAGGAAATTTCTGTCCCCAAACTTTTTCGTCCCTGAATTTTTTGTCTCTGGGCTTTTCTTCCCCTTGGACTTTTCATCCCCAGACTATTTTCCCCAGTTTTTTTTTTTCGTCCCGGACTTTTCGCCCCATGAACTTTTTGTCCTCGGACTCTTCGTCCCTGGATTGTTTATCCCCAATAATGCTTTGCCCTCCTCCTACACTATAACCCTATCCCTGACCCTAATATCATGGTGATCTGTCCATTGTCTGCCTGTCCATCCATCTGTCAACAATGGTAGCATGTTTGTTTATCATTGGCGGATGAAAAGTCCAGGGATGAAAAGTCTGATTTCTCACCTAATTGGATCAGTGGGTGACCCCAGGATTTAACATGCCAATGTGATATAGAGGAGAGTGACTGAGAGACCTGTGCCACGGACCAGACACTCTAAATCCATTATCTCTGTCGGAATGTGGAGCTATTTAACTCTTGTATGGAGAAATATGTCAATAACAGAATCTTTAATAACAGCCTTAAACAATGCTTCCTCAAAAACTGGTGGCAAAGTTATTTGATCTTGACAAAATGTTTTTTTCAATAGAAAAAAGAAAGAACAATAAGTGCCGGACCTTTTTAGCTGTGCAATTGGTTGTACACATACAGTGTGTATATAGTATAGTTTATTCATAAAAAGAACATTTTACTGCCAAAAGAGCAGGCAAATAAAGAGAATTAATGCTTGTTCATTGAAAATGTCACAGTCTGACGCAAGCGCCTCTACTCAGATCTCTGCTTGCCTTAGGGATATCCAGAGCAGATAACCACCATCTTAAGTGCAATCCAGGTAAAACAGAGCTGACATTCATTTCCCCCTCTTCCATCTTGGACTTCATCATCTCTGAAGGAGATGCTATTATGTCCTGGACACTTTCTGCGAGGAACCTTGGAATGTTGATGGATAATACACTGTTCCTTCTGAGAACATATTTTTTTAACCTATTATTTAACAAGGAAAGTCCCGTAGAGATTGAAATCTCTTTTTCAAGGGAGCCCTGGGGGCTGAGATGGAGAGGGAGAGGACAAGTTGCATCGCCAATTAGATCAGGGGATGATTAGGTGGCAGGTTGAAAGAGTTGTGAATTTAGCCATGACACCGGGTAACCACCTACTCTTATTGAAGAGTATCATAGGATCTTAAATGACCATAGAGAGTCAGGACCTTGGTTTAACGTCTCACCTGAAAGACAGCATCTCCTTCGGTACAGTGTCCCCATCACTGCACTGGGGCAATGGGGATTATTCCACCAAAAGGGAAATCACACCAACACCTCTTCCTGCAGAAACTTAGTTTCCCCAGGTGGTCTTCTATCCAAGTACTAATCAAGCCCACACCTGATAAGCTTCAGCCACACAGCTGGTGCAGATCGAGTATTGGTATGGCTGCCATCAGTGAGCCGGGCGAACAGGTTTTCCCCATAATACTTCAGGAGAATCTGACCCTTTCTCACCACCTAGCTTCTGGTTCAGGCATAGACACGCTCCCACCAAGAACACTGCAGCTTGCTTTTGACTGGTCTTCCAGCCTCATCCATCAGACTTCTGTAACTTATCCAGACTGTGGTGGCTCATCTGATCTACAACTTCCCCAGATCCTCCTCCCACATCACTCCCCTTTTCATTGCCCTCGACTGGTTGCCTGTTCTGACGAGCCTGTCCTCCAACAAAATACGCCGGAAAGGTCGTTTGTCAAGCAGCTTATTATGACCTAAAGTTACGTTCAGAAGTTAAGCGACCTCTAGTGGTCATTTAAACAACTACAATCTGGTTTCCATCGTCAGCATTGCCATCAGTAAATCCCTAACCTAAACAAAATCCTAACACTGACCCCAACCCTAATCCTTATCCAAACCTTCATTTTACGTGTAAATATGATTGAAACTATATCTGGAACTGAAACTTTAACTCTAACAGAACCTTCCTGCTGCCAGTAGGGGCGTGATTTTAGGAAATGCTCCTATGGGTCATAAATCAGAAAAAAATTTGAATATTCAACCTATTTGAGCGTATGGTTGGAGGACAGGTTGGTTTTGCCTTGTATTAAGTATAAATCATTAGTGGAAGCATACCAGGCGACTGAGGGGAAAATTCTAGACTATCCACAGAAGATCATTAGACCCTACACTCCTCCTAGACCTCTTTGCACTGCCACCAGTGGTCAACTGGCACATCCCCTACTCGGTTCCAGTATTTGCTCGTCACATATTTTACCTAGTCTGACTGCCACATGGTGGAATGACCTTTCCACAGAGCTTTGGAAAAGCAAAGACTCTTGACAGCCTTCAAAAGCAGTCTGATGACTCACCTCTTCAGACTTTATCTCTCTCCCTACCTAATATAATTACAGATACAAAGTTTTCTCATTGATTGAAGTTTTTTTTTTGAATTAACAAGTTGTTTTCTTTGTATGAATTTAATTTTTGTCTCTGCAAGGATTTCACTGGGTTAAGTCCATTCTATCTATCATCACAACTGATATTTGAAATGTTACTTTCCTCTGGAGTTCTCAGCACTCTTCGTCCCTTTCAATGCCCTTTGTGTAGTATGTCGCTCTGGATAAGAATGTCTGCTAAATGGCAGTGATGTAATATAAAATGTCATGTAAGCTGTAATTTCTTGTGAACCCAGTTTTGAGTTTAATAGCAATGTACATAATAGCTGATTAAAAATCAAAGCCAGTGCAAACTTTTTTTTTTAAATAAACTGTTTTTTCTCCATTATGGAGTAGTTACTCAAATGAGCAAAATATAATTACAAAACAAGATGTTTCTAAGTTTGTACTGCATGTGTGAGAGTTTATTGTATGTGCAATGCTGCAATTAATATATGAGTTTTTTCACATTGAATTGCAGTTAGAAATAAAATGCGTTGCTCAAGGAAGGCGTAGATAAGACTGAGACAGTGACTGCTATATAACGGATTAGATGTTAACTTTGAAAGCATAGACCTAGTTTTGTGCTCATGCTGCAACAAGGGAATACAAATTATGATTGTGTCATGAGTAAAACTAAATTTCCCTGCTCTGTCATTATGTTGGAGCTCATAATTGGATCATATTACATAGTCAAACTGACATTGTATTTAATCATTATTAGCACTTATATTACGACCTAAGTTGGCCCAAAGTAATTAAAGGGTAGTTAGTGTTAGACTGAAAGCTGCCTTGAAATGCACATCTTTATTAATATAAAACACACAGGAGGATTAACAAACAAAATCATATGGATTGCATAACACAAACTGAGACTGAGGCAGTCGACTAGAGCAGGGTCAGCACATCCCAAGAGAAAAATGCACCTCCCCTCTTAAAAAAAAACGACCTTGACTTCTAAGCCAAAAGAAAGCAGGCAAGTTTTCTGGAAAGCTTGCTTACTTACTGTGGTCTAAGTTAGCCAATAAACGTAAGCAAGCACCCAATGTCTCAAGAAAAATCTGCATAACCAATAAAAATAAAAACAAGTCAGTAAATAAAGTACAAAAATGGAAAGGTGTGGTTGGCAGCATATTTCAAAAAAGGAAAGACTACCAGCTTCTTCGATTTGCACTTCCAGTTTTTCATTTATTCATGTATTTATTTTAATTATTATTTTAAGGGCCAGGCACCGGAATCAGGAAAAGCAGTTGGTTCAACAAGTGCATCCAGTTACCAGTTGGATTCTAGACAGGAAGAAGTTCAAATAATGTGTCCACAGGACTCTGATTCAGAAACAATGTATGAGATGCACACCTTGATTGTCCCTGCAAAGCACATGCATAAGCTCAGTCAATCTGTTGAGCAGATTTTGAGAAAAGGTGGCAAGACTATACCCTCTTTATGGCAGAGATGGAAACTTGACCAAATTTAACTACAGCGCCATCCATAATTATTGGCACCCCTGGTTAAGATGTGTTAAAAGCCTTAAAATAAATTAAATTATTATTGCAGAAGCATACTCTCACACTGAAAATTGTAGAAAAATGTAAGCTTCAACTCAAGTGCATTTTAAGGGAAAGAAATCCCTGACTAAGAAATAATTTTTTTTCTTAAAATCATCTGTTCCACAATTATTGCCACCCCTAACAATTCCTAGGAATGAAATATAATTGAAGTATTTCTGTCATTTCTACAGTAGTTTACAAAGTTGATCAGAGTATCTAGGAATCTAGGTATCTAGGAGTATCTCGGAGTATCTGTTTCCCTGCGGTATAAATATGACGTGACACAGAGGCCATTTCTCTTATCCACTCTTCAACATGGGAAAGACAAAGGAATACACCATTCAAGTAAGGCAGATGTGTGTCGACCTTCACAAGTCAGGCAATGGCTACAAGAATATAGCCACTTGCCTGCACCCGCCCATATCTACTGTCAGAGGAATCATTAAGAAGTTTAAAACAACTGGAACAGTGGTAAACAAGCCTGGACAAGGACACAAGGTTATTTTGCCACCACGCACAGTGAGGAGGATGGTAAGAGAAATAAAAAGTTCTCCAAAGCTCACTGTTAAAGGTTTGCAACAAATGGTAGCTTCTTGGGGTCACCAAGTCTCCAAAACAACCATCAGGCGCTATCTACATGCCAACAAGCTATTCGGGAGGAATGCTCAGAAAAAACCTGAAAAGAAAAGACCGTGTGCTTTGGTCAGATGAGACCAAGATAAAGGTTTTTGGCAACAAACACTCTAAGTGGATCTGGCGGAACACAAAAGATGAGTATGCAGAAAAGCACTTCATGCCAACTGTGAAGTATGGGGGAGGATCAGTGATGCTGTGGGCCTGTTTCTCTTCCAGAGGCCCTGGGAACCTAATTAGGGTGCATGGCATCATGAACACTTTGAAATACCAGGACATGTGAAACCAAAATCTGGTGGCCTCTGCCCAAAAGCTGAAGATGGGTCGTCACTGGGTCTTACAGCAAGATAATGACCGTAAACATGTGGCCAAATCTACACAAAAATGGTTCACCAGACACAGCTCCTCCCATGGCCATCTCAGTCCCCAGACCTCAACCCCATTGAAAACCTGTGGAGTGAGCTGAAGAGGATGCTGAGGATAGAACCCAGGTCGCTGGATGATTTAGAGAGATTGTGCAAAGAGGAATGGTCGAAGATCCCTCTTTTTTTCCTATCTTGTGAAACATTATAGGAGAGGATTAGGTGCTGTTTTGTTGGCAAAAAGGGGGTTGTACAAAGTATTAACATCAGGGGTGCTAATAACTGAGGCACACATGATTTGATGTAAAAGAATTATGGGTAACACTTTATAATGAGTACACATTACTAAGTGTTAGTTAAGCATTGATAAAAACTGAATTCATCAGGTATTAAGCATTGTTGTCATCTTAATACTCATTGGTATGTAGTTTATAAACAGTTGTAAATGTCTTACTCAACTCATCATTTATAAGAATGTTAGTTATGGATTGGTAAATACTGAATTCATAATTTATAAATCATGTTTTTAACATGAATACTCGTTGGTAAGTAGCTTATAATCAGTCATTTTTTTCTCTTCATTAGTAAGCTCATCAATAACATGCTTAATTATCGCATTTTCAAACTTTAAATTTATTAATGCTTAACTAATGCTTAATAATGTGTACTCAATATAAAGTGTTACCGAATTATTTCTTAATGTGGGATTTTTTTCCCCACTGAATAAATGCACTTGAATTAAAGGTTGGATTTTCCTCTTTTTTACATTGTGGTCCTATATTATTTGGAGAAAAACTGAATTTATTAGAAGCTAAAGGACACACTTAACCAGGGGTGCCAATAATTATGGAGGGCCCTGTATGTTCAAACGCCTGGAAAATCATAAACGTTTTTGAATACATTAGAAACAAGGTATGAGATGCACAACTTTAGGATCCCTACAAAGATCATATGTAACTTCACTGAATAATATTGCATAGCTTTCGAAAAGAAGCAGATAAAAAATTCCCCCTATCAACATGATCAGCCCCATTCAGAATTACAAGGTAACCCAATATGCCCTTTGCCATATATGGCAGGGGCATGGAAAATAAAGAGCGCACACAGACAGCCGTACATAACAACCACACTGCTGGGAATTATTGCGTGCAGAATAAGCAGGCACATCTGTCAACTAGAAACTTTTATTTTACAGGTTAAATGGGGTTAAAAATGACACTTCACCACTGTTCAATCTCACACAATCCAAAAATTAAGACCCTTTGAAAATTGGCTATTCTATACAGCAATGGTTAAAAATCGCCCAACCACACCCTGAGGAATTCATGTTGTCCTTACCCCCAGAGCCGGCCCTACCCAATGTAGTGCCGTAGGCGAGATTTTATATAGCGCCCCCCTCTATCAGCGATTTACATACGCTTACAAAAGAAATCGAATAGCATTGTTTTTACCCTTGTCTTTATTTTATAAGATAACGTCACTCAATTTACAGGCTGAACAAATTACAAATAAATACAAAAAATGTGAAATACAATATAAATACCCTTACCACAAAGTAAAAATCCTGCAAATAAGTGAATTAAAATGAATCCATTGAATTGGATTTTAACCACGAATAAATTTAAAATCACTGAAATTCTGAAACCACTATCTTGAGGAGAATTAACAATCAGAAATGGAAAAGTGCAAATTATATATTAAAAGGACAAATATTTAAGCCTTTTTTGATGTGGAACTTGGGGGTTAAGTAGTGATTGAAGCAGTATATGGGGTATTAGAGTCATTTTTAGGGTGGGATGCTTATAACTCAAGTGATTATGCATGAGAGATGTTAAAAGGTGATTAATAGCCTTGCCCCTGCTAACTTTAGCTTTGCACAGTTTGCAGATCACCTTAGTTGGTTCTGCTGCGCTGACGGTAAAATGCTCCCAGACATCACTGCAATGTTTTTAATGGAGGGGGAATAGCACTGCAAACAGGGGGGTCATACACATGTTTGTCTGGAACAATTTTCTGAAATATTACAAAAAAAGAGACCAATCAAATAGGAAAATTTCTGAGATAAAAATCACTGAGCTACGGCACTAAATGCAAGCTAAACAATGAAGCTGGATTGCCACCAAACTCTCAGCCACGTATATTTATCTCCAGAGTGCGCATACACGCACACACGCACACTATCACACAACACACATGCAAACTAACTTGGTTAGTTAAACATAAGCATGCCACAACTAAGCAATGCAACTCAGTGTGCCTATTTTAGTGGTAAATAAAGGAATCAGAATTTAGCAAAACAGTCTGCAATGATAGCAAGCTACCCAACTCTCAGTCACAGGTATTTTTCTCCAGGGCGCCTGCACACAGACACGCAGGACACCAGCAACGCAGGTTTAAAAACCCACTCTAACGTCTATCCACTCTGCAAATCAAAAGAAATACAGTCAGCGTTTTAAAACTTTCTTGCAGCAACAACCTTACATTAGAACAAAGCAAGCAAACTACACTAACAGGCTAAAGACGATACATTAGCCTCTCAGGCTCCCACTAAAGACGATACCGTAGCCTGTTCATACCTAAATGAGCAGACTTGCGCTAAAAGGATAAGCAACACAGGTTTAAGAAACTCACTGTCACGGCTGCTGACACCATCGATTCTGACTGACTGGTGAAGATGATTGACAGTGCTGGCGGAAATATAGTTTGAATTAGAGAACTTCAGAACCAACCACTTGTTGGAGATGTTTCCCTAAGTCATCTTGGGTAAAAAAACAATTAAAAAAAAAACATATATTTATATATTACATATTAAATAAAGCCGAACTTGGAACAAGATGTTCCGACGAATAGTTTATTCGGCAAATAAACCATTATTTGTGACTTGCAGAATATGGATTTGGATTCAAGTGGATCCCTACTGATTAGCATACCATGTTGAGGCTAATCACTCAGAAGCAAGTTAACAACTTAACAGTACACTGTGGTAAATAACTGACGCAGTACAACTGATGCTTCATTTCATTACTGTAAAGACTACTGTCTTTACCTCTTTCTTTCTCCCATTTTTCCTCCTCTTCTTTTCTTCCTTGTGCTCCAGACAGTTTAGATAGTTTTGACATGTTTACAAAGTTCTCTGGGGTCACATCAATAAATTCACCCCTCCCCCAAAGAGAGCGATCAGGTACCGATCAGCTGGAGAAGGACGGAGAGACTTATTTGGTATTATCATTTGTAGTAAAATTAATTGGGCATTGCATTACATTTGAATCTGTTAGCTTTTCCATTTTAAGAGTTAATAGTAATAACTAGTTTTAATATAATTATATTGAAGGTGAATTTTTTTTCCAGATTTTGTGGCGTTCCCTGGAGGCCACGGCGCCCTTAGTATTTGCCTATATTGCCTAATGGGCCAGCCAGCTCTGCTTACCCCTGAGCCTTAGAAAGACAACTACTACAATGTTATGTGCTTGCATATGACTGACACTCCCTCAGGTAAGCACCCAAACAGCCTGACCCAGAAAACGAGTGTTTATGTGTGTTTATGCGTACCTTAACTCATTATTGGCGGAGATGCAACCAACTAGGCTGGCGTTTTTTTTTTATCAGTTTGAACAATACAAAAATGCCTCCCGTTTGTGTAGTCCCAGGTTGCAATTTGTACAGAAAAAAACATAGCTGCTGGTGTTGCATTTCATTGCTCAGGCGAACTGACACTCAGGCGTCCCTGTCACCAATGTAGCTAGAATGACAGCTATTGTTGAATTGCTTTGCATTGTTTTAAGCATACAGTCATTCACTCGCTTTGTCTCCAGTGTAAGCATGCTGCTTGATAACTGTTGTCTATACAAGTTGTCTCTTCCCAAGTATGACAAGTTGGCTTTGTTGTCTCATATGAAATTGAACCAGTGCTACATGGTGCACTGAAAAGTAGTGAATCACAAATCATCCCTTGAAAACTATGATTTGTCTCAAACAATTTTCAATAATGTAATTAAATTGACTTCACATTCACTCTGAAAAGACTCAAGAACATCAAGTGTTGCCAATTCTGCTTGTTAGGACCAGAAAAGCACAAATAAGTTTTGATCTGTTTTCAATCATTTTCCTTGATTGAAAACTTTCCGATGATAAAAATACAAAATTGACAGTTAAATACACGGCTTCCCTCTTAATGCGATGTTGTAACGGTAAAACAGAAAATGTTTAATTCACTTTGCAAAAAAGATAAACTATGACGTTAAATTAATTAATTTCAAATTTCTGACAGTGCAGGCGCAGAAACAATTAGCTTCTAAAAACGTATTTCTCACCATAATCTCTCAAGTAGATTTTTTTGAATTATTTAATCCAAAATCTGCAAATAAAGCACAAATATATTGAAACTTCAAACCCATTTTTTGTTGCTCTTTAAATACATGACCAATTATGTCTGAAACGTGTGGAATTTTGTTCCATCACACAAAACACAAACTTTAATAGAGTGAATGTTTGAAGCGCTGGAAATGTGCTTCGTTTCTTTGGGTAAGCCATGCCTAGGATGGCCTGTTATCTGTAAATATCTGAAAAATCGATTTTGAATCCAACCTGAGTAATAAATACAGTGCCTGCAACCCACCTGACCATGCATGACGCCAGAAATTCTTGATTGGGGAGCTAGGGGAGGGCTGGATTTTTCATTGGGGGGGCTTACGAATTTTGATGCAAAAAACACAAAATACTACTACATTACCGTACAGCAGTGGTGGGTGGCGGACAGAGGACAAGGAGGGCGATAAACATGTCTTTAAACTGCTTATTGGTCTTGGTCTGTTTTCAGTCAATTTCCCTGGGAATGACACTTGAACTCCCCCCTCTCAGGTGTAGCTAATTTCTTTGTTAAGATAAGGAATCAAACGCACCAGTTGAATGCAAAAAAGAGCACATTTCAATCTTTTTCAATTGAACAATCATTACGCACAGGTTAGATGACTTGCTTAGGATGTGACAAAATTTAACGAGGAAAATCCACAGTGGCTTTTTAGAGAAGAGTTGTCTATTAAGGCATGTGAATTAAACATTTTATAGAATTAATTATTCACTCGCCTAAACATTTCATTATAAGGGAAACTTATTTTTTACTATTTCTTCCCAGTAACGTAAGTGTAGCGATCCATCCACTTTATTTATTCAGTTCAGTTAATTAGCTGTTCTGTTCGGTGCTGGTGTAATGACTGAAGCCAGGTCAGCAAGCCAATCAAATCAGTTCAGGTTACCTTTTTTTTTACAGGCAGTGTTGATTGACAACAGCCTTTATGGCATAGTCATGCAGCAGTTGATTGTGGATTGCTTACAGTACATTTATTTTTGCTTGGGGGGCTTAGGGGGGGCTAAGGCTTTTTCAGAGGGGGCTTAAGCCGCCCCCCCTCCCCCCGCCGTCAATGCACAAAACTCTTCAGTTCATTTGAAATGTCTTCATTATTGGTCACAGTTTGGCTGATAAACAAAGTGGCCACAAAAAGCAACCCTTTTAGTACCAGTAAAAGCAATGGATGACATTGTTGTCACTGTCTATAATTAATCAGAATTTCTTCCATATATCTGACTTGGTCAGCCAAGTGGAAGCAAGTTCTATTCACTCCTACTGGATATAATTCAAGGGGTTATTGTAGCGTAATCAAAATAAAATCCCTTTCTTCTCTTTCTCGCTGGCTGTTTTTCTCACTCGTTTTAATTTCTATCTGTCAATCCCCACCAGCGCGGAATTATTTTTTGCAACCATGACGCTGAATTAGTATTGTTTTTTTAATTTTTTCATTTGTGTGCTTGTTTTATCCACAAGTTGTAATGTAACGTACAGTTCAGTTGAAGCCCCGGGAATTCACTATTCTGATTTTTTAACGTCTGGATATGAATAAAACAATTTTGAACAATACTTCAAAAAATGCTCTCACTTCAGGTTACCCCTTTGCAGACCCTTTATCAACAGCATACAGTTTTGTTTTTTTTCCCCCTGCTACTAGGCAAATACACCCTTATAATAGCTATATGCCGAGTGCCAGGGCATCTGATTTTTAAAGAGTTGACTATAATTGGTTTATTTCAGGTTATGCCCAAAACATGGCAATGATTAATGAAGAGATTAGGTCCAACCCTTTTGAACCATGTGCCATACTTTTAGGCAAGAAAGCCTGCTGCTAAACCAGCAAAAATGGATTTTTACGCGCCCTAAACGCACTCACACCATGCGCCTCAGGGCTTGCACTTATATACTTAAAATAGGGCCCAATGAGAATTAAAAATACTGCTTATTGGCATCAACATGAGTATTGAAGTCATCCACTACAGTTATGTTATCTGTAATGAGTGTTCAGTCAGTCAGGTAAGAATTCAGTATATGGATCAGGCGGCCTGTGTACTATACAGGAGGCATATCTTTGTGTATAATACCATGATTTCTTGTACTACATACTCTATGGCCCGTATGCATGAACAAGGTCTGACTTGTACTGGGTGTAAGCATATACCTAGAATAGTTATTGCAGCCCCTGTGGTGTAAGGAAATTGGCATGCAGGAAACATAGTTTAACTATTCGCGGAATAACTATTGTGCGAAAAAGCTCTTCCGTAGTTATAGGGTTATTCAATGATTTATTGCTGTTGTTTATCACAAATCTATTAATAGGCCTGCCCTCACGCTTCATTACTCAGAATAGGGAGTCTTTGCGAGCTAGGACGCAAATGCAAATCAATCGTTCGACTGCTGAATTTGTGGTCAAAGATGGACGTTTGCTTACACATCTCGGGGGAGTTTGCGGAAACTCCCTAATCAGAATAGGGCGACGCTGAGGACGATGAGGTGGAGCCAAAAGAACATGACGAGGACAATATGCAAGGGGTTCGAGTCAGGGCCAGGCTGATTGCCGATCATTTTGCCGGTTAAATGAATATGCACTGCAACCTTGAATGTTTGTTCAGGCATTCAGTGATACTTTTTGCTTTTTTTTGGTAAAGACAAGTATAAATGATTTGAAAATTTACATCTCCAAATGAGTGTCAATCTATACAGGATAATTTGAGCATCACTTCACGCCAGTATCGAAAAACAGAAGGCAAAGTTTTGAGAAATCCACTGAAAGAGGACTGCAAATTGTCTTATTCCACTCCTTAAGCCTGCCCCTTGGTTGGTGTAAGTAACACCAGGAAATCTGCAGTATTCACACCACAGATTAAGCTATTCCATATTTGTGCATACGTCTCCTTATTCGAGGTTTAAAGTTATACTGCAGGTTAACTTATACTACGTTCATGCATAGCAACAGTGGTAAAACTATTGATTTATACCTGGTATAGGCTATTCTGTCCCTATTCCGCTTTCATGCCTACGGGCCTTTGTGTCTTGGTGTTATGCCATGATAAAATTCTTATTTTAATAGGAGAGAGAACATTGATGAAATTTCTTGTAAGGTTAATCAGCACTAAGGTGTTTTATGCAGCTCAAGAACTTACTTACACTTTTTTGTTATAGTCTGGTTGTTTGTGATTTTGATTATGCAGATATTGTATTGGGAGATGATAGCAGTATAGTATTTATGACTTCCATTACACTTATCATCTACTGCTACCCTCCAAGCATTGGGCCGGATTTAGTTAGAGCTTCTGTGTCCTTAAATGTCTGAAGAATTTTACTTCACACAGTTTAGACCTTTTTGGGAATGGCAAGGTTTATAAATATGGCACAAAAAACCAAGATAATATTTAATGTCCCTGTGTAATGACTTGAGTATCAATCCTTTATGTACAATAAGAGTTTAAGAAATGAAATGAGAAATTATAGTAGCATTTCAGCTTTTAAAACACATGGTGAAAGTTAATTACACACACACACACACACACACACACAGGCTCAAACTCTCTCTGTCTCTCTCTCTCTCTCACACACACACACACACATACACACACGCACACATATATGAGTAATCTTTTGAGGCTTGTATGTTTGTATTTATCTCACGATTAGTTTATAGTACTATGTATTTGGTGTGCATATATATATATATATATATATATATATATATATATATATATAGAGAGAGAGAGAGAGAACAAGGCAACTGAAGTGAGAGAGCTTTCTCTGACACGAAACATTCTTTTTGCAATTATAACTATTAGAATAAACATAATGCCTGTAAAATATTGTACATCAAACTTAAAATCCCATAGTAAAAAAGAGGACTCCACAAACTTTGCCAGTTAATTTCTCGTGCATATTGCACTAGGCACTGATCCATAGTTAGAAGCTTCATCATTATCCATACGAGAGATGGGGGAAAAGGGGGGAAAAAAAAACAAAGAAAATGAGTAATTATCCAGGGATATTTCAAAGGCTCAGGAAGGGAGCAGCAGCTCTGTCATGCGGCAACCAATCCCAATCAAATATTCGGTTTCACACTGAGCAACTCAGTCATGCTTCTCCTCTCACTCACACAAACTGTCTCTCTCTTCTCGAACCAGTCATTAACTGTGCCTCAGAGCCATGGAAAAGAGCAGGCTTGTGCTCTGCTAACCATGTAGGGGACATCACTGCTGATTGCCCCCAATGGGCTACCATAGCAGGGAACATCAGTCCCCACCAGTCAGAAAGCCAGAGTGGTAAAATAGTGATGGTGCAGTTACAAATATTAATGTGTTCATATAAAATTCTCAACAGCTGAAGTGTAAAATGCTGAAATATGGCCAGGAATTCTGAACTGAAAAGGAAATGTAACACAGACAACACAGTATGACATCTAATCAAAATATTTCCCTCATTTCAGTACTCTTTCCTGCATTTACGTTGTACTTCTGAATCAATGAAACTTTATTTATTTATTTATTTATTTGTATTTATATATTTTTTTTTGCAGGAATTGATTATGATCTGCAACACAAACATACTTTTTTGGAACAAGAAACAAGATAAAACTGGCGATTTCATAGAATGTACAGCATGCCTTATTTATTTATTTATTTATTTATTTGTTTTGGTCCTAGGTTGAATTTCTGTCTAGCTGTATGTGACTATCTGCGAACTATTTCAGACAAAGGTTTGAGCTTTAACAATACTGAAGCGTTATGGTGAAGCTGTCCCTGGCAATCACAAACAGTATGCTAAGCTCACCTCCTCCATCCTCTGAGTTGTAAATTTCTTGTTTCATTTACTTGTTTCTTTATAGCTGTCAAAAGCGCATATTTGGCAAATAGACAGATAAAAAAGATACAAATATCTGCACATAAATCTGACCTAGGGTTACCTGATATGGATGTGAATACCAAAAATTTAAGTCGAAGTCTGTGCTCATGAATCATTTAATTTTGGCCTCACTAACAATGGCAATATAACAATATGTTCAAAAGGATCTATTGTAAATTCAATGCCCAACTGCATGAAAAGAAGGTGAAATCTATAATGTACCCATGGAAGTGCCATTAAAGACAAACATCAGTCAATTTTTATACATTTTCAGCCCCCTATTACCTTCAAGCCCCATTGAGGTGCCACACAATTCAGTCTCTGGAAAGCTTGCATCATCAAAGAAAGGATGCCATTCACAAAACTATTCATTCAAAATTTTTCATGCTATTTTGCTGGGAAGACCATGCTGCAAACTCAACAATCCTGTTCAATTTTGGGGCTTCAACTCAATCCTATTTTCCCATTGGCCAATACTGGTGAACGTTTATGTTGTGATTGTCTTGTAGTCTTCACATAAAATCCATTCAGATGCTTATAATGAATACAAATTTTAGCCAAACCTGGTTTGCTAATTATTTTTGCATTTTGGTTTTATGACAATATTTCTTACACAGTTTAACACTGTTTCTCTCACAAAAAACATTTTTTAGATATGTCCAAGTTAAACTCTAACATGATTGAAAGGGGCCTGTTCAGAATTAAAACATGAAATTACCATCTTAAATATGTTGAAAAGAGTAAACTTTTTAGCTTCTTTAAAAAAATAATAAATTTGACCTTTAAAAATAAAGGAAAATCAAAAATTCAGTAAAGCTTGCATAAAAGAAAAAAGTTCAGTCTTCTGCTACTATTATATATTCTATTTGAGTAATCGTAAAGAATAAATGTGTTAAAAATTCAGAAAAGTAAAAAGCAGTGGCCAGAGTAATTTCATACCACGTGGGATATAATTGGGCGAGTAAAATGACTTCTTTACAAACATTTTCTAGCCTGTTAACTCACCTTAAAATCTGCAATTCTAAACACAAACATGGGAGTCAAACTCTGAGACATGCACTTCCTCTCTCTCATGTCAACTGTTTATGGAATTCCTCTCTCAGCCTCATGAAGGTTCAGAACAATAACTTGTTTAAAAGAACATTCTCTATATTCACTCCAGGAGCCGTCACAGCTGCAATACAAATTGGAACATGATAGTGCCTCTCAGTTATATTAGCTTCCATAACCATTTTCTTGTACAACTGGCTTCTTATCACTTCTTGAATGAAAATGTCTACCACGGTATCAGTTGCCAGAACAACAATTTGTACATGAAATTGTGCTTTTTGGCTTCTCTTCTGTGCATTGTTTGGTCCCAGCACTGAAGAGCTTACCACTACAAGCCTGTCTGAAACCATTAAGACTTACATATATACTTTATTTTTATCTTCTGAGCTCAGTGGTATGACACAGAGGTCACACTGGGGTGTTTATAATCCTTTGCTTTTCCCCATTATTCCATAGTAAGAATCACGTAGCGGACATTCTCAGTCAGAGTGATTTCAGAGTTGTTTGCTGTAATCTCTAAAGAGCAAAGGTGGTCAGCTGTATGCTCAGATTGCATGATGATTTAGAATCGTGTTCATGTTGGGTTGTGTCCACAATGTTCCATCCTGTACTGATGTTAATTTGGATGTGGGCATCACCTGTCCGTAACTGCATTTAGACTTACATCTAAGCTTAAACCTCCATCACCACCATTGAGTTGTGTCATTATCAGTGTGCTGTTTAGAATGGTGGTTGGCAAAGGAAAACGTGCTACAGTGGCCAAAAATCACCCCAGGCGGAAGAAACGTGCCGCAGTTTAAGAAATGATAGCATTTCAACAGCACATACGAAAATCCAAATCAATTACAGCAACAGGAACATGCAGCAGAGATCTGAAACAAAGAAATGAAAAGAAAATGCGCTGCAGAGACAGAAACGGCTCTTCTCGGTCTCTGAGCGGCTGTCCATGGTCCTGAAGCTGACATGTGCTTGGTATTGGTCACGCTCTCAGGCACGCTTGCGGTTACTGGCCTTGGTCCTGAAACTCGGTCTCGGCGGCACAGAAAAACCAGCGGTGAGAGACATATGGCTGTTTCCTCGAAGAATGTGCCCCAGCCCTCTTATATGATGTCAGTCCTATTCAGAGGACCATGTTCTCTTTTCAGTAGTTTATGGCCTTGTTCTTCTCGTTAGTCTTCAATAGTGTGCATTCAAGTAAATCCTGTGACCTTTCTCATTCTCATTTCTTGTTTTCTCTGATGATTAGCAGCAGCATTGCTCCTTCTGTTCTGTGCTGGATTTCTCTTCTGTATCCTCTTTCTCACCTGCCTGTTTGGGCAGTGGTTTTTTTTTTTTTTTACCAGCAGTCAGGATAAAGGCAGAAAACACACTTTGGCCTCTGAATCCCTTTTCCTTGCCTGGAATTCATTTACATCAAGTACTGGTCGCTCCCAACGGTCACTCGCTGATATAGCCTGGCCTCAGTTGTACAGGCCAGCGTTTAGCCCTTACGTCACTAATGAACTGGATATACAAATATTCTTGTTTTCTGCTCTTGGCTGATTGGATGACCTTTTGGCGAGAACCACCAATCGCACGCCGCCATTTGCAGAATGAATGTTGACCGAGTTATGTGTAGCATGCTCTTCTCAGAAGTGGCAGCTAAGTAGGCAAGCAATTAAACGTTGGGATATACAAGTATCTATCTTATATCTGCATGTTGCATGTATATTCCCTTTTACTTTGCTACATCAGGCATTTTACAACACAACTAACGGCTGTACTCAGCATTACGAATATGAGTTAGCTGGCCAGCTATGGAATTTGTGAATGTTATTTGATATGAGTTTAAAAATTAGACTGTGGCTTGGCTGCAACTCAGGATAGTGAGACAGTTCACGGCTCTCCTCTGAAGCACGTGCCTGTCTGCCACTGATTCATATACACTCATTGGTTGAATCTTCGCAAGTTCAGAACTAGGGTGGAGGACACCCGGACATGAACTAACCCGGAGTCTTCCTGACGAGCGCCCTTCTGGCCAACAGGAGGTGCTGGAGCAACGAACAAAGCTGTTATTGTATACCCAAATCCGGCAGTCCCTCCCCAGTTTAAAACCCTGTAGAGCGATAGCCAATTGTGCGCAACTCTGAAAAAGCTGCCGACCCCTGCCGGTGGGTACGCCGGGACTCGAACTCGCGACGTGGTGATCACCTCTGCACTGCAGAGCAGTGCCTCAACCGTGTGAGCCACCCGGCAGCCTATTTAAATAAATTTGATTGTCGTTTCACCAGTTTGTCTGGGAAACTTTACTGGAAAAGTAAACCGTGTCAGGTTTAGGTCATTCAGCACTGAAGGGTTAGGATTGAGCGTCCCTTTGCAGCAGTCGACGTCCCGCCTGTGGTACCCAGTTCCGACTACTGTCAGTTATGCTCGAGTGGCGTTTATGAATGGCATTTGGCGAGGAGTGGGACCGCTCCCTCGGTTAGTGGTAGGTCGATCTGTTTCTCACACTCCAGTCACATTTCAATTGTACTCACTGTATGGTGAGTGGAGGGTGAGTGTCGCTTCTGAATACGGGCCTCAGTCCCTGTGGCGACCGAGTTATCTAGTTTGCATTTAGGCCTACTTTCACCTGCTAAATCATACATTGATTCATTGTGGTGATGATAACATTTTATTACATTATTTTGATTCAATCAGAGAAATCATAATTTGATTTTTTTAGTTACTTTAATCATTTTCTCTTATTCCATTCATTTGTGCTGCTAACCAGCTCCTCCTAATCTGTCAGGTGCATATTGTACCCATTATAGTGACCTTTGCAAATGCAAATATAGTTATCCCGTTTTTTTAAGGAATCTGAAACAGAACAAAAAAAACCCAAAACTGATGTACTCTAAGGTTTTATGTGATCCTCCAACACTGAAACAGATCCAAGCATAATGCTGGCAAAATGGTTATCAAACAAAGAATATCTATAGCTGGGGCAAGCAAGCACCTGGACTATAAGGAAATATAGTGCTTATATGCTCTATGAAGAACATCAGAAAGCACGTTACAATGCATCATGAGTGATTCTGTTCATTTATACATTAGTTATTTTCCCTTAATGTGCACTGAAAAAAATGTTTTGTTGAATGAACATAATTTTTTAAGGTAAGTGGTTGCACAAAATATTTTTATCAAGCTAGATATTTTTATTATGTTGACTATTTGAAATTACTTATATTTTTTAAGTGGAGTTAAATAACACAACTATTTCTATTAAAATATGCTTAATTAATATATGGAACATTTACTAGGGGTCAAAATCACTTTTTTCAGTGTGCATTGGCATAACTTAAATACTGTCAGTAGCTGAACTCACCACAAGTTTACAAGTGGTGAAAGCAGTGTGCCATACAGTGAGACTTATGGAAACATACAATATTATACGGCTAAACCATGAATAAATGATCATAGATGTCGCTGACATAAATGTTCAGGAGCTGTCAGTGACCATCTCACAGTCAGCTGCAAATCAAAGTTTGTTCAGTGTTGCTGATATCAGCGTTACAAGCTTGCAACTTTCAAATCGATAGGTTGATGTTCTTCCCCTGTGCTCTTATCATTGATATTTCATCAATTAAATAATCATTTTCATGAAAAAACAACATTGTTTCTTTTCTTCTTCTCAACCATTTGGGCAGTGAACACATGAGTTGGTTAATAATCTTAGATCTGATCTGAATCTGATCACACCTTGTTTACAGTAAGTCTGACCAGGATTGACCAGTTTTCTGGTTACTCTCTGCCTTAGTTACCAAAGCTAGTCTGACTGGCCAAATTTCTACACATTTCCAGGCGCCACGACGACTGTCCAAAAACAAACAGGGCCTCATTTCCCAAAAGCATCTTAAGGCTAATATGATCGTAAAATCCGTCTTACGAAGCTTCTTGCTTTTGTGGAGTGCTACCAAAAAGGATCGTGACTAAAGACTTTTTCCATTTAAATCATTTAAAGCTTAATAAAATAATCCAGCAATGCCACACAGGAGACTGCACGTGACCTAAATTGCTATCTAGCCATGTACATGTCGACATACTCCATGCTGATTCAGCTTTCAGTGCATTTACCCTGGCACTATGTGTACAGCCGAGTGACACCAGAGAGCAGATATCCCACGAATCGCTCGTCAGAACTGAAAATCCCTTGCTCTGCATAGGGTAGTCAGTTAAAGAGGAGTAACTAATTAAGATTCATTTTATTTCTTGAACAAAGGGACAGTATGAATTACAAAATGCACAGCATATTTAGGTGAGAAAAATGACTGTAACCTGTGCGATTCTCGTGCAGGATCCTGAGTTAAAGAGTCTCCCAGAAGCATTCCACTTTTCCTCCTAGATACTCAAAGATGGAAGGACACACCAAGCCTTCAATATAGAGGCTAATCAGGAAGATACAACGAGATTACTGAAAATACGTGCATTATGCTTGCACGTACATCACATGGTTACGCTTGTGTGAAACCAGAACTTCCCACATGCCCACTGATCCCATTTGAAAATAAAGGAGTGATTCATGGAACTTGAATGCTGAACAAAAAGAAGAAATACACACAGAAACAAGAAATCACAAGGGGCTGTAATTTTTTGGCGCAGCGCAGGGTGGCGCAGCGTGGCGCAGCTCACGCAGTGGTAATTTCATCCATGCAGCCCGCGCAGTGGTAATTTCGTGCGGTGCAACATCGTGCGCAGCCACTTTGGCAATTTGGTAGACGGACGTGCGCCGAGATGGGCGTGGCGAAGTCATAGGGAGAGGGGTCACATATTTATCAAGCTGTAGTGACAATTTCATGGCAAAAGTCTCAGCTGAAGTTGCGCAGAAAGATCGCCAGCTCCAACCTGGTTTACTTTCTGTGCAGTAGTTTTTTGTCTGACCGGCACACAGTACGCACACGTCACCGAAACCTCACAGGCAGGTTTCCAGAATGTCAGACACATTTCAATGCAATAATTAATTACAGCAACCACTGTTTAATGTAACTATCAGAATCAGGACATAAATTATAGTATCTCTATCGATTGTCCTGATGTCAGATCAATAAGAGAGAGAGAGAGAGAGAGAGAGGTATGCATGTGGGCACGTGAACGCGTGTGTAGGCTATGTAGGTATGTGTCCTTCAGCTGCTTTCACACTGGACGCGAAACAAATATTTCGCACGACTGATTACATTCAAAGTTAATGCAAAGACGCAAATACACGCGTCTTTGCATTAGTACCTGGAGGAAACCCATACTGGGAGGACATTCAGATTCCACACAAACTCATGAAACTTAATTCTGCTCATCTGTCATGCAGCCAGTTATAAAACTGCTATCATAACAAAATTCATTTGCTATTCCCAGCCAGATGTCCATCAGATTGACAAAATAAGCAGAACAAAGGCAACAGTCATACAAGATATGAGAAAAAGACAAAATTCATAAGACAAGTCCTCTGCATAGAAACATTTATTATCATCTCAACACAAAGTTTAACTGGCAAAATATGAAAAATACAACCAAAAGCATGTAAAATAAGTTGCAAATTCACAGGATAAAAGTCCACTTTTGAAATGTAATATCCAGTTAATAAGACTTGCATTTGCAATGATTAATCAATAGACAATTTTTACTGTGCAAATCCAAATGAATAAGACTTGAGTTTTAAATAATTAATGCACACATTTTTTGCATAAATAAAGTGCACCATGGCAGGCGCTGACCTGGTCCGCTGTCGTGAAGAGGGAGCTGACCATAGAAGTGAAGATCGCAATTTTTTGGTCAATCTATTTTCCAACCCTCACCGAGGTCACAAGCTTTGGGTAGTGACCGAAAGAGTAAGAGCTTAAATGCAAGCAGCCAAAATGAGCTTTCTCCGCAGGGTGGTTGGGCCCTTAGGGAAAGGGTGAGCAGCTTGGACATCCGGGAGAGGGTCAGAGTGGAACCGCTGCTCCTCCGCGGCAGTGGTTTGGGCATCTAGTCCAGATGCCTACTGGACGTCTCTCTTTTGAGGTTTTTCGGGCATGTCTAACTGGGAGGAGGCCCTGAGGCAGACCCATGACATTCTGGAGGGATTATATCTCCCAGCTGGCCTACGGAACGGCTTGGGGTCCCCCAGGTAGAGTATCCTGATTGGAACTTGAACTTTGACCTTTGTGACTACAGGTGAACTGCTGGCACAATGTCTATCTTGTACAAAAGATAATAAGCATTGATAACGTTGTGAAAGGGTGTGTTTTAAATCAAACCAAGATGTTTTCCTTAGCTTAAGTTTTAATTGAACCTTGTTTCTTACCTGAACCTTGCCAAGTTTTTTGTTGCCTAAATCCCCCCACCCCCCCACCCCCCACCCCACCCCAAGCCTAAACATTTAGTTGTGGTACCAAAATCGAACAAAGTAGTTGTGGTTTTCACTAATTTAATCTACCAGTCATTGCATGCATATCTCATTAAAGGCATGAATGTATTACCTTATTCGGGTGTCAATACTGAGAAAAGAGAAAATAATTATTTAAGTTGTTTTGTGGTGCTTTTCGGTGTGTGTGTGTGTGTATGTGCGCGTGTGTGTGTCTGTGCACGCAGCTGCGCTCCCACGAGCATTTGTGTGAGCTTAGGCGAGTGTAGAAAATAAAATGAATAACCAATGCCTGCGCTTGAGAAATTAGCAACATGAGGACAGTATCAACCTGAGTCAACTCAAATGCACCAGCTCTGTCTGAAGCTGCAGTGAATCTATCCAACCTGCCAAAGAGCTTATTTATTATGCTGCTACTTTTCTGCTCGCTTTAAATGTGTATGGAAAATCAATATGCTTCAATTGGCAAATTGCCGGCAACCTAAATAAATTCAAATGAGACAGTGGTTTTAATTGACGCTCCTCTTGCGAATAAACTGAATGAGAACAACCATGCAGTTTACCTGTCAAAGTCAATTATAATCAAACAATAAATGTGAACATGCTTTTTATTCTTTATATATTTTGATGGTGTTTTGATTTTTTTCCTTTGCCTCAGAGTTATTATAAAGGTGACATACATATGGTATATTTAGGCACGCCAACACAATAACGTCACATTTATCAAACCCTGTCGTCCACCTGTACTGCATGTGTAATAAACTGCTGCGGAAAAAAAACACACAGTGCCAATGTGAAATCTAAGCTGTCTGCATCATTGAAGTGTCATCATGTAATTTCTTTTACTTTTTTTTTTCAAAATACATTCCCCTGCTCCCAGTAATGGATAATGATGCTGTCTTAGGCTTGCATATCCAGATGGAGTGCTTCATATGAAAACATGTTATGTTTCTATCTGTGCTATGTGACGTTCTAGCTTCTACAAACTGAAAATAACAATACAAATTACCTTGTAAAAAATATTCATACACACGGATCAGCCACAACATTAAAACCCACTGCCTAATAATGTTTATGTCCCCCTCATGCTGCCAGAAAAGGTCAGTTAAACTAATGTCAGTTTGGCTTCCCGGACCCAAGGTATCCCAACAGAACGTCCCAGAGCATCACATTCCTTCCACCAGCTTGTCTCCCCTCCTGCATCCTGGTACCATCTCTTCACTCAGTAAATCATGCACACATACCTAGCTTGCGCACATGATGTAAAAGAAAACGGGCCTCAATGGATCAGGCGACCTTCTTCAATTGGTCTATGATCCAGTACTGACATTCACATGCTCATTGTAGGCACTTAAGGTGTTGGACCAGGGTGAGAATGTGCAATTGGACTGCTCTGCAGCTACACTGTGCTGCATGCAGAAAAAGGTGATGTATTGTGTGTTGTGAAACCTTTCTCGTGTGTCATTAAAATTCCCAGCAACTTGCCTTGCAGAAGTAGCCCTTCTGTTGGTTTAAACCATACAGGATTACCTTCGCCAATTATCAACATTTTCACCATCAGTGAAACAGTGGTGTTAATGTTTCGGCTTAACAGGATACCTAGACAATGTTAACTCATTCCCTACGGTAAGCCAGTGCCAGCAGCGTGGATGATCATTCGTAGTCCGATGAAAATACGAAATCAGTTGACGATTGCGGTGGGCCACCTGTACTTCAGTACTATATATTGTATTATTTTCGGAAAAAGTATTCTTTACAAACGAGACAATTTTATATAAAAGTATTCCGTTGGGAATGAGTTCATAGACTCTATAAACTCTAGACTAGTCTGGGATATAAGACTGTCTGTATTTCCATATCTTCTCTCCCCTTCCCTTAAAGGTGCACTATGCAGGTTTGTTTACTTTCACTTTTGTTTACATTCAAACTAAAAAAAAAAAACAGAGGCAACCCGCCCTTCCCTCCCATAGTTCCCTCCTTCCCATGCTACTATAACTGTCAACTCTTGTCAGTGATTGGCCAGGATGCTTTGTTATGTTATGGGGCACAGCCTGTGCCCCTTGCGTTAATTTGCAGTTTGTGAATAAATAGATAAATTTATAACTTGAATAGGCATTTTCCATATCATCTTTTTGGGAAATGCGATCGCACATTTTATGCGAATATCTGAAACCAGTTAATGTGACTAATAAATTTGCAAAAACAGAAGAAATCTGGATGGGACAAATACTATTCACTGCACTGTGGGTCAAACCTCAGGCTTTAAAAAAAAATATCAAGTGCCTGGAGCATCATGAAAAGAGAGGGCACTGTTGAACTCAATAACTGCAAAGGAGTTGGCTGACTAATGAATAAAAAAACCCAAAACACCTGCCTGACAGATCAGAAACAATCTTCAGGGGGCAGGTGGTAGTGACTGCTTTCCAAAGAGGACTTTGCAAACAACAGCATGAAAGAAAGCCTACTCTGCGAAGGCAGGCACCAGATGTTCGTCACAAAAACAGGACAGCCAGGTTATAATTTGCTAAGAAGTACAAACAGAGCCTGTAAAGCTCCAGACAGTGGTCTTGTGGATTTAACTGACCAAAATCCATGGCACCCCCAACCTCAATCTGTCCGTCCGTCTGTGAAATATTGTGACAAGGTCTCATTGTTTGGGCATGTTTCACTGCACAGTTTATTTTGGGAAGCAAAGCTCTCTTAGATCTGCACTAAGGGAGGTATGAAGGAATATAATAATTGAACATGGAAGAGCATGGTAAATTCAGGACAAAATGTAAGCAGGTGGCATTTAAGGCATTTAGCTGCCTTGAAGCTGTGTCAGTACAGACGTCAATACTTTCTCCATGGGCAATCAGCAGTGACATAATGTATTGGATTACAATCAATAATATAATACTAACCTGCTGATATGTGGTAAGTCAGTAAGTAATTAAGTAATACCAACTTAGTCAGTGAAGTACTTTGTAAGTTAGTCAATGCAGATGGAATCTATTCCTTTTTCTTTTAGAAGCTGCTGTGCACAGTAACATTACCACTGTTTCAGTAATCATATATAATTAATAAACTATGTCAAATGAACAACTCCTAAACAGAAAGTAGTTCCTTTCAGGAGTGGAAATTGTCAGGCGTGTAAAATCTGTGGTTTATGAATTCCCGATTTGTTTTTTACGAACAAATGACAATGAATGCTTTTGTGTGTGCTGCGATGTGATGTATCCACACTTCGTCCTTTATTTGTTTGGTCTGGTGCTGTGTTCTTTCTCAATTTAAATTGAACAAAATATCAATCTTAGTTATATCAGAGGTAGCTACCAACTAAATTTAGCAGCAGCAGCACAACATCTTTTTAAATTATTGATTAGTCAAGACTTATTTATACTTATTTCCATTCATTAATGAGTTTCCCAGGGACCAACATAACCCCTTCGGCAGTTTAACCTTCATAATACGATGTCTGTGATTGTACATTGAATTCAGGAGAAGAAAAATGATAATAAATAAAGAAAATAAAATAAGATAAGATAAAAGAAATAAAGAAATAAAAATTGTCAATGAAGTACACTATACAAAAAATGTCAAACTTCTTTGTTAACTTTCATTTGCATTTAGCTCCTCCACTGATTCAGGCTATTTAACTTACACTTCATGACTGTTGAAATTGCTATAAAGAAAACTAAGTATACACATTTTGAATTGTGTTGATTGAAATGCAATGGCATGTCTAACATGTATTTTGCTTCTCGTCTTAACTAAATGAGGAGAACTGGCTACAGCTGATAGCACTGGAGGATTTGAGTTCACATATTGTTGATTTAAACATTACGACAAATGCAAGTAGTTTGTTCTACTGCTCGCACAAAATATAACTCTTTTTAAAATTTTTACCCTGTTCATGTATATTGGAAAAAAGGCATAATTTTAATCATTCCTAAATGCTGTACTGTTTAAGTTTATATTGAATGAGGAAAAAAAGATACACAATTGAGCTTACTGAAAATGGACAAAGCCCAATGGAGTCACCTGTACCATTGCCACCCAAATGTAGTCCCAACTTTCAAATGAAGAAAACTGAGATGGAAGGATGGACCTTAATTTAGTCAGTCTGAAAGGAATAACTTGGACAAAATGGCAGCTTTTTTAATGAGGAAACTTCAATATGTAATCCACATTTGTTGTACATGATGTTTCAATGATCATGTACTGCGATAACGGATAACTAAATTCCAGCCAAGTATACTTGAAAAAAGGACATGCGACGTTCTAGTTTCTCTCCAGCTCTCTTCTTTTTCAGGTCTACAATCACCAAGATCATCTAATCGATCAGAACCAACCTGATTCAAGTGAGCCGTTATTTTAAGGTTGAATGAAATATTGGGTAAATTATTATTGTGATCCCCCCATCCTGAACATAAATTGAATTTAGAGCAAAGGATCAAAATTTTTTTGGCTTTTATGTTGTATCACTTTGGGCTGTCACAGGATAAGATGTTAGAAGCTACTGACAAGACTACAAAAAGGTAAATAGATCGGTCCACCCATTATTTCTTAGTCCCGGCTCATTATGTCTGGATTCCTTTCAAAGTCCCTCGTAAAAATCACACTCCAGATCCACACCAGCTAGCATCACCCCTCATTAAGATCTCTAGTTCGACAGAAGCAATGAGGGCACTGCTCATTAATTCAGTCGCTTTACTTACGTAGATAACAAAAGTTACTTACAGCTTTACTCATATTCAGAACTTGTCCAACAAACCTTTTTTTTTTTTAAATCCCCTTGGATGTATATGGTTTTTTTCCCCCAATTATGAACCCTGCAACAATTACAGAAGTGTTTGCCTGAGCTTGTTGGCCTCCTCTTTTAGAAGATTAGACAGGAAGCTGGGCCCTCACTTTGCTGTCAGCCAGATGTCTCATTGTGTGATATGGAATCTCCTCGCCAAACTACCTCATCTACATGCTGCATGATAAAGTCCAATTGCTACAGCTGAGACGACAAACGGATACCAATTTAATTACCGTAATTGTAATCGCATGGGATACAAGAGGGGATGTGGCAATTACTTCTTGGTCAACATCCATGTGCGATGGTGCTGGTTAAATAACATGTTTACTGCCTGTTGGAAAGAGAACATTGGCTGTACCAGTCCTGCCATCAGCAGTGTGAATGTCATGAGTATTTAAGGCCTGCAACATGTGATTTCATTCACATTGGTTCATTTTTCACAAGGCATCTGAGACGTGGATAAGCAAGCCTCCATATGCTCCATATTTAACATATTAGCTTCATTTTGAAAAGACCATACCCCTGCTTTTGGCTTGAGCAGTGCAAGACTAAATCTGTTGGATTGATTTATTGAAAATTACATCATTTTGACCAGTATTTATATATAAGTTTTTGTGTTCTTGTAGTTCCAGAGGGTGTTTTATAAACTTTTCAGCCAATAATCGTAGAATGCATCATTATATCCCCGAACGGCATTCCGGGGATATTATGTTTTTGGTCCGACCCCCGCCACCGCCCTCCGTGTTAACGCGATAACTTCAGTAATATTTCAATTAGAAATATCACGTATTGCATATAGGCAAGTATCATAATGAGGAAGAAATTGATTCGATTTTGGACAATTTACCGTTTCTAGATTGACCACCAGGGACCAAAAACGGAAAAATCACTGTTTTTATCATATCTCTTGAAACATTTGTCTGATTCACCTCAAATCAAGTGCAAATGAAAGGTCATGACCTGAGGATATGTCCCACGATGACATTATACCTGTTTTGTTTAAAATATTGACACAAGGTGGAGCTTTGTCACATAAAATTCACCATTTTTGGCATATCTTTGGAACCATTTGTCAAATTGACATGAAACTATGTGCAACCGCAAGGTCATGACCTCACAACATGTCACATGATGACATCATACCTGTATGGTTCAATATTTTGTCACCAGGTGGCACTTTGTGATGGAAAATTTACCATTTTGGCCATATCTTCAGAACCATTTGTCTGATTGACCTGAAATTAAGTTCAAATGAAAGTCTATTTAAGGTCTATTCGTGGATTGGGGAATTGGATGATTGGGGGCGTTCGGGGATACACCCCAAGCCGTCGCCTCCGACGGCAAAAGCCTAGTTTCTACACCCTTCATTGCCTGTCTCCCCCCAAGCAGGGCCGGATTAACACAGTGCTATGCCCCATTGAGACCAATCATGAAATGCCGTCCCCCATGCTAAAAAGTTACTTAACCTGGCTTATAGTATGCAGAAATGGACCATTCTTCTCATTGATAATACTAGCATTTCATTTATTAACAACTTAATTGGCATACAGCAATAATGACAGCTAAAGCACCAGCTGAACAAGCCTTCAAGTGAAGATTGCCAATGGTGATAATAATAACGGTGTCTTCAAGGACAGTGTGACAACCCTTCTGATTTAAGGGACAGTGCCTAAAATCATAAGGGGTGATCTGGGGTTAAATGGGCAAAATTTGATTATTTTTCCAAAAAAATTTTTTTTAAATAAAAATATTCTATAATAACCCACCTTTAGTAATCACTAGTTGCTACATGGATTAAAAACTGAACTCAATGTTTGTGGCAGCCATAAATTTTTTATTTATCATTGAAAATCAATGAGATTTGGGCTGCAAGTACTTTACTTCATTCGAAATGCAATGACATAGGGTAATTTTGCCTATCTGTTACATACTTTAAATATTTACCGTATTAATCAGATTCAGCGCAAAATCATTTCAAAATGTGAGTAAAATGCCCCAAAATCATAAAAATGATAAACTTGGCAAAGAATGGCTATGACAATGCATTTGGATAAGCAATGGCATTTAAATGATGAAAGAAAACTGAATTCTATCATAGAGTTCAAGAGGAATTGGTGCAAGAAGTGTTCTGCACATTTAATAAGCTTGCTTGGTTACCATAGCAATCGCATAAACAGAAAAATGCCAACTTGTATCTTTTTTGGTGGTTATTATATTTCCCTCTTTAGATTAATTCTGAGTTGTTTCCTGGAGTCATTTTTTATTTAACCCCAGATCACCCCTTAATTATGAGGACTTTCCATCCAGTCACTAAAATGGCACTTAACTTGGGTACTGAAATTTATGGCAACAAAGGCCACATATTTACATTTCCTAAATACTAAGAACTGAAATTCTATTGCAGAGGGTTTTAAAAAAGGAAAGGCTTCGTGCGGTGAACTCTCTATTGTCAGCTTCAGCGATCATGCTGACGTTCTCCGTCCCAGAGTTTGGCTGTTGCTGTCAGCCCACCTGCTACAGGCTCCCGTTAACATAAGCAAATATTATGCGATGCTGCATCTGCCTCAGTAGCATTAGCCTCTAACATACATTGCTAACTTTTGTAACGTAAGCACTTCGTATAGCGCTGGAGGAACGGAATTGACGGGCTGAACAGTTGACTCTCTACCGACAGCTTCTTTGCCACGAGTAATGTTAAAAAAGCAAGATATTTCTGGTATATTCGGTAGCGTGGATATCTTTCGTACTTTTTTCTTCTGGTATGTTCCGATTAGCACTGCTTCCCCCGCCGATCAGTGTGTTGTAGCACGTGATGACAGAATGAAAGGACTTTGTTGTGATCAACAACTGATTAGAGATCAGTGCCCATTCAGTTTCTAAAGGGTGGGATTCTAGCTCAGCTTGCAACACTGATCTGGGACCAGTTTGGCCTTTGTGTAACTTTGGCGGGAAAGTTTAAAATCGCAGTTTTTAAATTTATATTCTTTCTTTTTTTAAAATATTCTCTTTTTGCCACAGTTAAGTTTGAAGTTGTTCATAATATACAGACGCTTCTCTTCCGATTAAAATAAAAAAAAATTAAAAACTGAGGATTCGTAAATCATATGATGCCCCTCCCAGCATGATGCCCCTGTGTACTTACAACAGTCATAATATGGATAATCCGGCCTTGCCCCCAAGAATGGGCTTTTATAAAGCCCCCATCACACTTATTCAAAATCAGCAAGAATCAAGCAGAACCAGCTGGAATGAAAAATTCGTGCAACATTCCAGCAGGAATTTCAAATTGACCAAAATTCTTACAGCTTTGAAAGAATACTCCGTTTGAATACTTAGAATGCACTTCGAAACCGCCTCGAATGATTCTTGCACATTGTGGGTGTATTAGCTCTCGAATGCAGCTTGAATATCGTTGGAAAACAGTAGGAATGTTTAGAATGCAGTCAGAATATTTAGAATGCACTTCGAATGCCATACGAGTGCGGTTCAATTGCTGCCTGAACTCCACCCAAAGTCTGGTTGGAAGGTGCTTCAAATGCTGTAAGAATTCACCTCGAATGCAGTCAGAACGCTCCTGGAATGGCTGCCGAATATGGTTGGAACGTCCAAGAATTCAAACAGAATGCAGCTCAAATACAGAGAATGTACTTAGAATGTAACACGAGTGTCTCATATGCGTTGATTGAGTAATAGCTGACTACAGCAGGGGAACGTAAATATGCCACTAAAACTAAAGCCGAATGTGTGAGAGTTAACAGGTATGTGTTATTAATGAAAACTGGCCACACATTATAATGTTGAGAGTTTTCTGAGCTTCTGTAATGGTAATTTAAATGAATGATTGAAAACAAGTCATAACCTATCACTATTTTTAAGCCAATTCACCAGCTGCCACTGTTTCCAGTGGCAATCGAAAGATTCCAATGGCATTCAAAGCACATTCCAGTTGAATTGTTTTAATATCGAAATAGATTCCCGCAGCAATCGAAATGCATTCGAGGAGCATTATGGCTCATTAGAGGCGCATTCCGGCAGAATTTGACGTGGCTTGCCGTTTCGATTCTCCCTCGAATGCAATCAGAATGTTTTGAATACAGTTGGATTGACTGTGAATGGAGGAACTATGTAAGTTGCCAAGTTAGTTAGCAACTACACTGTTGGGAAACGCACCCCTGCACAGCTCACCAATCCATCACAGGGCACACTCACCACTCACTCACACACTCGTACCTATGGGCAATTTAACTCTCTTATTAGCATAATGTGCATGTCTTTGGACTGTGGGAGGAAACCGGTGTACCTGGAAAAAACCCACACGAACACGGGGAGAACATGCAAACTCCACACAGATTACCTTCTTGCTGTGAGGCAGTAATCCAAACCACTGTGCCACCTAATAATAATAATAATAATAATAATCTTTGTTTTCAAAGGGCATAATATGGGACCTTTAAATATTCTAGTCAAGAATTAAAATCTTTAGTTAAAGTTAGAGCGTGCAGCTGGGGTATATGCAGGACATCAGAATCAGGATAGTTCACCAGCTGTGAGGAGGCTGCAAAAACTGTCAAGGTTTGAATCAATCAGATTACACTGTCAGAAACATTATCTGAAAATGGATGATTGATGTCAAGGCAAGATCTGGAAGACCAATAAACATTTAGGATAGACAAACCTACGACCTAGTGTGCTGCAGAAAGGAGTAGTGGACTAAGGTTTTATATAGAGGGTGTCATCCCAGGTTGAAGCATCCCAATTAATGGCGGCCACTTTACTGCTTGTAAAAGACTATGAACCCTGTTAAAGGTACTGCTAATTTGTTTTATTAACACACATAAAGTTTATGAACACTGGTGCAACACTGAATTAGGCCAAAGGGAGAGTTTATAATCTAGGCTATTGGACCAGTGGGTTTCATCTTACTGAGATGCGTTTATCTAGGATGCATTTATCTGCATTTATCTAACGGGGTGTACGTGTTCACTAAACAATGACACGCCATGCTTTTAACAACAAAGATCTCTGTGGCAGAGTTGCCTTTTCTGTGACCATGACACAAAACTAAGCTACTGAAGTCTGCCAAAGAAACCGTGGGGAAGCCAGTGGCCTTTTGGAATTATGTGCTTTGGACTGGCAGAACCAAAATTGAACTGTTGGGCCTCAAAGAATGCATTTTTATAGAAAGAAAGGTACAGCATTTGTAGTGGAAAATACTACTTAAATTCTGTGGAGAGGTCCCAAGCATGCAGTACATGGAAAGAGGCTGAAGTCTATTTTTGGGCTGGGCCGAACAGAGGCCCGGCCCCTATAAACACGAAAGTCGCTGAGTGAGTGAGCACGTGAGTGAGCACCTGAGTGATCAAGTTCAACAATTGGTTGCCGGCGGGGAAGAAGTTCAGCAATTGGTCGGTAGGCGGGGAAGAACTTCAACGATTGGTTGGCCGGAAATCGGCTGGCTGGCTGTCCAGCGATTGGTCGACCGGCTGGGAAGAACTTCAACGATTGGCTGGCTGGCTGGTCGTGGAATTGAACGCGCCACACACATTTATGCTTGTGATTATCCCATCCTATACATTATGATCCCGAGTGTTAAATATCCCTTAGTCCAACATGGGAACTTACATGATGTTATACAAAAATGAATATATACTGTTACTGTGACTACAGCTGGACTATTTACGTACATACAATAAAGTGGCACCAGCACTATTATGTTTCGGTCTTTTCAAGAATACCGGTATAATGCCCCGATTAGGTTCCAAATTACCTTATACCCTTGCGCATTAATGAGTTGGTTCGCTTGATCGGAAGCGGTTGCGGTGGCCACTTTGACTGTAGCCTATATAACAGCGTCTGTAACAGACACCAATGAAAACAATACATTGAAGAAAATATTAAGTGTAAAAGATGGCGCCAAGCTGGATTAGACACCCCGTCATTGAGGTAGCTACTTCTTCACTACGTTGTTGTACCCACGACGCCAATGTAATATGACCAGTACCTGAATCCAGTGTGGCAACAGGCTGCAATAATCAGCCAAATACATTGTTTAATCAAAACTCGTTTATGCAGGGGAGATTGGGGCTTGTAGTCACACGGCTAAGTTGTCACACTGTAATTATCTTCTCCACTAGAGGGCGCAACTAAAAAGTGGAATACTAGTTTTCTTCCTTTACATGGTCAGGTCTCATGGCCTGTGTGAGAAGAGAACATCACATTCTAAGTTGAGATGAGCACCAATTAACCATTTTCAACAACCCAAAGTAAAAAATACTAACTTTATATATTTTAAAATAAGCTTCTTTCAGACAGAAATCCTAGCAGTGATACATGTGAACCTGTTAGAGAAGATATTAAGGCATCCTGTCATACCTGAGTCATTGTTCTGTTTTAAGCTAACTTTAAGCTAGAGCTAGCATTAGCATACATGGTAGTTTGGGGCAACTTGTCTCAGACATTTGGGGGTTAGTTGTCACATGTGAGTCCAAAGAAGCAAAGCTCTGGGAAGAAACAGAGTGCAGGTACAAAAAGAAAAACTCCAGATGACTCCTCATCGGAAGAAGATGAGTCCCTGTGCCTGGTCTGCGTAGACCCATTTGGAAACAGCCGCTCAGGAGAAACCTGGGTGCAGTGCATAATATACAAAGGATGGGCCCATGAAGAATACACCCCTGGCAAATCAATCTACGTATGCCAGAACTGCGACTCAGGTGAGAAGTCTGATTAGTGAGGTCAAGTTTTGTTTGAGATTTTCTGACTGCATGTTCCAGGACTGACTAGTGAGGTCAGGTTTTGTTTGAGTTTTTTAAATAGATCTTCCAGGACTAGTTTATAGTATAGTTTCATAAGTTTCAAAATGCATGTTGCATAATATTTTATGTTAACATTTATTCACTTTCAAGTAAAAAAATAACAACAATAATTTTGTCCTTGTTTTATTAGTTGAAAAATCCAGTCTAGCATCTTACCCCGTATAGTGTGACAACTTACCCGTTGGAGGGGCAACTTGTCATATGGTGACAATCTCTATGTGATTGCTTATAACTCTGCACTGACAAAAGGTATGAAAATGACATGAACACACAATATATACCTGAGACTATGGTCTTTCAGCTGGCACACCATTTTATATATATATATATATATATATATATATATATATATATATATATATATATATGATGTATTGATTCCAAGAAATAAATGAGAGTGTAAAAAGTGTGACAACAAGCCCCGGTCTCCCCGACCTATCTAGCGTGAAAGAATCATAACAATAGTCGGAATGTGTTTTTTAACTTCCCTTTTCAACCTCGCCACCGATACGAGAGTCAACAAGCTTGGAGGACAGTATTGGTTGCAAGATTGAAAAGGGTAATTAAAAACATGTTCCAGCCATTGTAAGATTCCTTCACGATAGATATGTATGATGTGTTACATTCCCCTATCTCCCTTTTGAATTTCGCAGTCGGTATCTCCCCACCCACTTAATTTAAATAATTTATCAGCTCCAGCTCATTACTAGACTTGCACTTCATATAATAGCAGGAGCTTTGCCTCACTTACCACCCTTTTCTTGGGCCCAAACTCTCATACAGCACTTGGTTGCCCAGCCATATACTAGGTTGCACCTAGTCTGGTGGAAGTGTTCTGTAAGGACGAATGGAGGAAAATTCCAAAAGAAAGAACTGCAAGACTCTGGGCTTACTATGGAAACATACGCAAGTTGTTACATTTGCCTTAGAAAGAGCAACATGGTACCAAATCCAAGGGTCCCAAACTTTTGCACAGGGACTTTTTTCTTTGTATAATATCGTTAAAGATATAAATAAAAAGGAGGTTTGCTTGAAAATGTAGAGAAAGGTATTGTGTTTAACTCTACACCATTTTGAAGCCAGATAAACATCTGATCATGAAGATACTCATTGTTAAGGCCATGTAGACAAAGGTGCCTTAATCTTTGCATCTAATTGCAGGTACAGCAATGAGCCAAAACATTAAAACTGCTCACAGATGACACAAGAAATTTATATTATCCAGTAACAATAAAGCATGTCAAGATCTGCAGATATATGGATCAATGTAGTTAAATAAATAAATAGGTTTATTTATTTATTTTTCTAAAAGAATACAGTATTTTAATTTATTTCAGGGGACTTTTATTTCATAATCCACAATCATTTATTTCAGGGCGCTTTAATTTCACAGTTACACATTTATTTACAAATCAAATTTGATTTTGATATTTAATTGGATCATTTGCTCTCCTCAAAATCAACAGAAACTTAATTTAAAATGGCAGCTATGGCGGTCATATTAAAAATTGCACAGCACAAGATAAGACAACAAACTATCCATGAATCATTAGATTTAAAAAAAAATCCATGGCACTCAGCTCTGTTGCTATTAACATGAGGAAATTTTCATTTTAGTTAATGAGAGACAGTTTCCATCACTCACATTTTTGGCCATCCACAGCTCCAACAATTAGCACAACCTCCTCTGATCCTTAAGAGATGGGATGCCTTTTCCTCCCTATTAGCAACCATTGAAGAATGTGGTTCTTTATTCTATGGAGGGCTTTTTCCAAACTCAAACCAACAAGGAGATTTTACTGAGGAATGGACACAGAGCGCCATCTGTTATTTCCAAAAACATAACTCGAGCTGACCTGCTATGGACTGATGCAAAGTGGAGAGAAGTGCCGAGATCTGATGAGTCAATCTTTCAAACTGTTTCTGGAAATAATGGATGTTATGTTCCCCAGACCTTAGAGGTAAAGGTAATCCGGACTGTTATCAGCAACATGTACGAAAACCAACCTCTGTCATGGTCTGGGGCTGCATAATGCCCTCGGCGAGGGGAACTTGCACATCTGTTAAGGCAAAATTGACACAGAAGGGTAGAAGTGCATTTGTGAACAAAGCGTGTGCTTTCCAGACATTGTCCTTCTCAGGGACACCTCTGTTTGTTCCTGTAGCATAATTCCAAGCAACACTCTGCACATATTATGACAGCAGGGGTTTGTGGTCACAGAGTGCAGTAGGCAGCAGCCTGGCCCCGTCTCCTAGCAAAGACGTGAGGTGGATTATGGAGCACAAAATTTTACAACAGTGACCCAGAATAATTTAATTTATTTCAGACAAGAAAGGGAAAAATTCTCCTTTCACAGCTTTAAAAATTAGTGTCTTCTGTTTTGAAATGGAAAGTGCGCATTATTAAAAGGAGATGTGATGTTGCACAGTGCAGAACATGCACCTGACCCTCACTATATTAGGAAATTTGCAGATATTAAGTATCGAAATAGATATGTTTTCCACCCCAAATCATAAAGGTAAGTGAGAGTGTTAAATTAAATTTTAAAGTGAAAGCAGTGATTTGTAAATGATCTTTGACCTGTGCTTTGTTGAAAAAAAAAAAAAAGTTTTGGTTGATGTTTCACCAATGAATTTTATAGATGAAAAAAAAAAACTAATTTTACAGTTTTTCACAATTGCTAAAACACAAATCCCACTCTCTAAACCAAATGACAGGTTCTCTAAACACATTTAATAAAGCTAGCCCCAATTTGCCAAAATTATAAACACATTTCACATGTTAAGACACGATTCACAAAACACGACCCCCCTTTTCTCATAACTCTAAACACATTTTGTATTGCTTAAACACATGCTACAAAAACTTCCACGCAAATTCTCAGTCACTAAGCACATTTTACGCATTGAAGCTCATTTGATGCAAAATGCTAGCCACAGTCAGAAAAACTTTAACACAATGAACACACCTGGTGTCATTGATTAAATACAAAGACTCAAAATTGAAGACACTTGTTGCAAATGATGTGACCACACATAGGCCAGTTTAGAGTGCACTGTTCGCTGAAGGTTCCAAACAAGCAACAATGGACGGAGGCAGAGGCATAGGAAGAGGAGAGTCCATCCAAGCCATAGCAGGTTCTCAGTGGCCACCATTATGTGGGCATTCAGAGAACACAACAGGTGCTGTATGTTGTTTTTTGGCCACAGTATAGTGAGTACAAAGGCTTCATCACAGTATCCTTGCAGTAAAAAGATTGCGGAACATGTCTATCGATGTTACTGAATGCATGTTATTTTTTACAGAGTCCATGTACAATTCAGTAACTGTATTTTCTTCATTTTCTTACCGTAATTTACATATGTTTCTATGAAATACACAAATCTATGAATGCCCAATACTCTACAGTAATATATTTTGAGAACAGATAAGGTTTCTAAAAATGTCTTGGCAGTTGTGAGAAACTATGAAAGGATCATTCTCACACCCTGAACGTTGTGTTTTCAGTTTTTGTTTTTTTTATTGTCGTATGTAATGATGCTTTGCAGTGTATACATTTTTGCAGGCTTGGAGAGTGACTTTGGCGTCAAAGTTCGGTTTTGATGATATGAGCAACTGTTTTGGTGTGAAAGTTTGGTTTTGAAAAGAGGATGTGAGGTTTTGTGTTTGTAGCTTCAGAAAAGTGTTTTGTGTTCAGAGTTTTGGGAAAATGGAGCAATGTCTCATGGAATGTGTTTTAAGCAATAGTGAAAAACTAATTTTGATTAATAATAAAGTTTGGACATTTAAGTATTTACCTCGCTGTTGTGTCATCGTTCTTTTTCACAATACTTAAACATTTATGGATTGAAGACACCAAGTGATTTAGCGTTTCAGATGTGCAATAGTATGGGGTCTTCATTGTCGCTTTTTGCATTTCAAAATTTGCCACCCATGCTTGACTGGAGACAAGTCAGGACTGCAGGCAGGGAGTCCAACACCCACACCCTGCTCCCAGGTGTCCCTGCTTTTGTAATGTGTGCAGAATGTGGATTTGCATTCTCTGTATTTCTCTCACTGGAAAAGATGCCATCTTGAAGGCAGTATATGTTTCTCCAAAGTAGTTTTTGTCATTAATGGTGCCTTCACAGATGAGCAATTCATCCTTGCCAAGGGCACTGACAACCCTATACCATGAAAGAGCAGGGTTGTAGGACTTGTTGTTGGTAACAGTCTGGATGGCCTTTTTTTCCCCTTTGGTCCAGAGCACCCAGCATCCATTTCCTCCAAAAGGGAAAAAGGCCTGGAATATTGATTCATCTGACCACAAAACATATTTCTACATTGTGACGGTTCATTGCATATGTCTGCATGCCGGAGAAGCCTATGGGGCTTTTATACCCTATAACTACAAGGCTTCCTTTTCACCCCTCGAAGATTTTGTTATGGTTCTGTGCTTTCGCCATGTCTTTTCTTTATTCATTTCGCTTATTTTACATTCTGGTTTTTCTGTTCTTGCCATTTCTGTATTCATTGCACTTGTCACCCCTGTCTTGTGATCAGGAAAGTTCAGTCCGTTCTCTCAGTCTGCGGTGCATGCTGCAGATGATTTCAGTGGTTTCTGGTGTTTCATATTATTACGTCAGTTCTTGTTTACTTCCTTTGCCTTCCTTTCCTTGATTACTAATAATTCTAACAATTATCATTTGTATCATAGTTTACTAACCTAACTAATCCATGTACATATTTCTAACTAACAGCACTTTGGTCAATTTGTAAAGTTGTACCGCTATTAATTATTACTAATAAAATCTTAGCTCTGGCCCTGTTCTATTCTCTGCCTCTTGCTTTACGTTCTCTGCATCTGCCTGTTTCCGCGAGATCTCTCGCACATGCTTAATTGCTATCCTGCACTCCTTGTCAGTGCACGTAGAACTCCATGACCGGAGCTGTTTGTCTGTCATAGTTTGTCAGCGTGGATCCTGTCCATGTCTTAGCTATTGCCAATTATTTGTGGTTAAGGACCTCCCCATGTGTGCTTCCCTTTGTAATTAGTTCTTCTCCAATTCACCTGTCCCTACATAGCATGTGACTTCCCTCTTGTCTATTTAAAGTCTTCACTGCAGCTTGTTTGCCATCAGAACATTGATCAATTTTCACTTGTGCCGAGCTTCTTGTATGCCTTTTCTTTATTGCTTCTCCTATGACTATTTTTGTATGACCCTGAGATTGCCTTGCCCCTGCTGTTCTTGTTTGTTCCTGTTTGGATTTTGACCCATTTTCTGTACGATCACGATTCCTGTTTTTGATGCCCTGTGTATGACCTTCCCTTCTGGATTCTGATTACGATTTTGGACCACTGTTTATGTACCGTTGCCCATCTGCTTCTCTGGTTCTGACCCCTGCCTGTTTTTTTTTTTTTTTTTTGCTTCGCTTTTTGGATTCTGATTTTGTCTTGGCAATCCCTGTGTCTTCTAGTCTCGACTTATTTTTGCAGTTAAGGCTTACGATTTTTGGAATTTCTGTTCCCGCGAGTGGTTCCTGAACGCATCGTCACAGATTTGCCGGTAATTGCCATTTGTGGATATAACTACATATTGCAGTACTTGACCATGGTTAATCAAAGTAAACCTGAGCCCATGCAGTTGTATCAATTATAGATAAATGACAGGTCTTCATGCACATTCATTTAAATGATCAGAGACCATGCATATTCAGCTTATGCTTGCACGCTTGCCATGTATGCACAGAAATCCTCCAGATTCATACAGTCATTTAATTACATATCCATTTCTATAAGGTGAAATATGCAATTCCATCTCTATCTTTCTTTTAGGAACATTGTTTTTAAACCATTCAATGAATTTCTCATGCATTTCGGGCAAATTGGTGATTTTTCAGCCTGTCTTTGCTTCTGAGGGACCAGGTCTTTCCTGGATACTGACTTGGCACCAAATCATGATTACAATTACCTGCTGATATCACATCATTCTTCAAATTTCATTATCTCATTACTAGTACGAACTTTTCCCCATCTTAGCTTTTTTTCAGAATGCCTTGCATGCCTGAATTGAAGGACTGGATGTATATTTGCAAATAAATTGAAGACAAAACAATAAATATTTTGTCTTTATAAAGTCCACAATGAAAAGGAAGTCAAAGTTAATTCAAAAATCACTAATTTCTGTTTTCATGTGCATTTTCTCTGTGCATTTTCATGCTGTAAAAACAACGAAGTTGCGGAGTTAAAACATTACTTTGCTTTCAAACTTTTTCTATTAAACAGGTGAAGGGAATGTGACGCTGCAGGAAATATTCTGTTGACAGACCCTTGTTCCAGACATTCCAGTGGATCTCAATTTCACTGAGCTGTTTTGGCGGCACTTGGAATACCAACAGCATGTAAGGCAGGTGGCATGTTTTGTGTCCTACGTATATATTAGCCTATGTATGATTTGTAGTATTTAGGACCAGAACCAGTTGGAATGGGATGCACAATCAACAAACCACAAGTGAGCATTAACAAGGGATGAAAAACGTTTTAATGTTTGTGGATGAATTTAGAATTTTTATCAAGAGGGCATAAAATTGATACCCAGTGATAGCTTGCCAAAAATGCAGCCCAAATGCCTGTGCCCTCAGTACCCATGGGTACTATTCTGCCTGCATCTGTTGATGTCCTGCTACAGTCCCATTTTTAGACAGCTTGGCCAAGTTAATTTCTTCTTCACAATCACAGGGTAATGGTGTCTTAAATGCGGGTGCATCTCACGAGGACATCTCGCATTATGACAATGTTACTGTGAAATGACTGTAATGACAAATAAATTAAAAACAATGTTATGCCATATGGTTATTATAAGCAGGCTGTTCTTTCGGAACCATAACTGCGCTGTTATTACAAGACATGTTAATCACCTATGGCAATTAATTAAATGATACACAAATATAGATATGCAGAACGTGCTATGATTCCAAAAAACCACCTCTGCATATAACTGAGCAAAGTCACCAACATACTACAAATTGTGTTGGTTTATCTGGAATGGCTCAAGAGTATGTTGCAGATACAGTACATTTTAAAAAGATACAGTCCCAAACATTTAAAAGGATAAATAAATTGTCACTTCATTGTCACTTCACATAATATTCAAAATGTTCAATATTCCATTTGCGAGAGACATACATGGTCAAATTTCTCTGTTGGCTTTACAGAAAATAAGTTCTCAGAGCTTTTATTTTTTCAGGGACAACGTGCTAATGGGATTTCACTGGGGAATCGAGGCTTCCAGCTGATACTTGGACTCCTTGAACAAAGAACTGCTTTTATAAGGTGAGATAGGCCTGGAGTAGCATTTTTTGTCAGATGTTAGTAGCTAAGTTTAACCACTAATTGATGTATGGAACAAAAGCAGGTACTGTCTCTGGTCTTCTTCTAATCTCTGTTGATAGGTGACATGCTCTGAGCTCTCATTAGTAAAGGCACAAATGCTTTTAGGTGGGTAAATATGGACAAGACAGAAGCCAAAATGCTTTTGCCTGAATGCCGAATGTCACTCAGCCTCCTGAGGGTGGATCATTTTATCAGGGGATAAGAAGGGTTTTCCAAAGAAGATCAATGAACTGTGGCAGGTTGCAATGAAAACAAATGACAAAAACCAAGTGACTTTGACATTTTGGCAAAGGGATGGATAAAAGGGCTATTGTGAAATGTTCCATTGCAAAAACCATTGATCCTCATCATAGCCTCAAAGGCAAAAGTATTTCAAGTGCAAGAGTCAAGATGGTGAGGGAGGTTAAACCTGCCAATTTTATGGCTAACTCATCATACTTATTAGCATGTCAGGGCCAGAGGATTTTAAGATAGTAGAACTCTTACATCCGGGGACTTTTATTTTTAAGTGCCCGCTCTTTTGATACCTTCTGTTGTTTGTCTCTTATCTCTCAGGTAATCTTGCTGATGAGGCTCTGAGTGATTGGACCTGCTGGAACCCAGATGTCATAAATTTCCACGCTGCAGTTTCAAGGTGGATTTCTGCTTCTCACCCCAATGAACGCAGGTGTTGTTTCTGTTTGTGCACCATGGCAGAGTTATTAGGTTCTTTGATAAATTTTGTAGTACTCTGTGTACAACATATATTTGGCGAACTTGTTTTCGGATGGTACAGTGTATATTTAGTGAACTTGCTGCAATCACTGCATACTTTTAAGATTTTGAGAACTTAGCTGTCAGAGCTGGAAGGAGTGGGTGCTGTTAGTGTTAGGGTTGAGTCCCTTTATACTGAGAGTAGCGATAACTCAGTATTTGAATGCCATCTTGATTCCATCTTTCAATGTGCGTGCATATGGTACAGTGAGCCGTCAGCTCTCCCCCCCCACAGACGAGCACAGATCTATGTACAAAATAATAATATTAACATTAAGGGTTTTTGCACACTGGATGCCTTTTTTTCATGTGAATAATGTGCACGAAAAAAAAACGTGCATTTATTTTCGCCATCCTTATGATTGTCACTCAGCTGCGCATAGTGCCTAACAATGCCATTTAACCGTGAATACATACGGAAAATAGAACCGATTCTGGTGTCTTATTGCTTTATGAGCCTCGCAAACTAATTTACCCAAATCTGCTTCATAAGCTAAACGAGCGGAGATTTCAACTTGAAGCACTCCTAGAGTGCGAATCTCCACCAAGGCAGCACAGTCGTAATCTTCCTGAGCAAACGTGGCTCTCAAGAAATGTAAGGTTTATCGCAAAACTGAAGTGCTTTTCTCATTGCCCAGCTCGTGACATATTTTTGATATTACCCTATTTATCTTTTTTGCGAAAATCGCATTGGCTGGGAGCGTGTGGGGGAAGAAATCTCTTAGGGTTACGTCTCTGCTGTTTCTACCAAGCCGAACTGAGTACCAAGTGTAACTTTGCCAGAATCAGTGGCTCAGTGCTGCAGGAGCCTAGTAAGTGCCACTGACAAAACTGAGCTTACAATACTTAGCTTGGTAGCATGCATGCAATACTTTATCAAAACCAAAATGTAACATTCATGTCTAGTCTAGTTTCTATTGTGACCCTCTGAATGAGTCGTCAATGCACTTTTTGTGAGGTACGGTTCAGGAACCACACGCAAGAGAGGGAAATCCAAAAAAATTATGCCTTTAATAAGGTCCGAGTCAAAGCCAAAAAACACAATAATGGCCAAGCCACAATACAAAATCCAAAAACAGTGTCGACTAGACAGGCAGGGTTCAAACCAGGTAGACAGATGAGCAAAGGTACATAAACAGTAGGCAAAAAGTCGTAGTCGAACAAAGCCAAGGGTCATACACAGGGCATCCAAACACAGAAATCGTGGTCATACAAAAATTGGTCAAAATCTAGAAAGACAAAAACAATACTAAAAGGGTAATGGCAAGAATATAAGTCGGACAAACCAGTGGAAGAAAAACAATACTCAATGGCATACAAGGCGCTCTGCACAAAGAAATATTGATCAACGATCTGAGAAAGAGCTGGCTGTGAAAAGACTGCTTAAATAGACAAGAGGGGAGTCACATGCTATGCAGGGAACAGGTTAATTGGATCAAACTAATTACAAAGGAATGAACAAGAGGAAGTTCCTGATTACAAGAAATTGGCAAAAGCCAAAACGCGGACAGGGATCACAGAGACAGCCTACTGACAAACATACAGCTCCGGTTTGGGAGTTCTACCGTGCAGAGTCAGAGGCAGAACGGTAATTAGCCAGGTGCAGAAAATCTGCTGAAACACAGCAAAGTAAATTGAGTGAAGGCAAGGGGCGGAGACTAGAGCAGAGTGAGTGCTGAGAGCTTGTTAGTCAATTAGTAAGGTGCAGCTATACAATCCCTAGTGCTTGTTAGTACAAAAGTAAGTTAGTACTATAAACAATGTTAGTCTTTGTTGTTTTAGTTAAACTTACAAACCAACTGTTAGTATTGTCAGTAAAATATAAAAGCAAGGTGAAGGAAACAAATGAGATAGGAAGGAATGGTTGAAATTCCAGAAACCATGAAATCACCTAAAAGTGTAGCACACAATACTGGGGCAGTGAGCAATCACAAGACAAAAGACCAGACAGGTGGAGACAAAGTGCAATGCATGGTATGAGACAAAACATGGACCGGAATATAACTGAGGGAATGGACTATGGGAGAATATGCCGGAATAAACATGAACAAAACATGGCATGGATCAAAACATGGCAAAACATGAACAGAACAAGGCAGAATTATAACACTTTTGAAGGTTTTTGGGGAGTTGACCACTCCTAGAAGGATCACCAATCTTCCATGGTTTCTCCATTTGTTGATAATGGCTCTCACTGTGGGTTGCAGGAGTACCAGAGCCTTAGAAATCGCCTCTGTTACCCTTTCCAGACTTCCAATGGCTTTGGTTCTCATCTGCTCTTGAATTTCATTTGATGCTTTTCACCTACTTCACATTGCAAGACAGGTTGTATTTATATGATGCCTAGATTTAACAAGGCTGGCAGCAATCACGACTGGGTTTGCCTAGTTAAAATTAACCCAATTTTCAATTTGGTGTTTAAGTGTTGATTTTGTTGCTAACAAGGCAATTACTTCTCCTCATTAAACCCAAGTAGGGTCGGATTGCTTTTTTCCTCAATAAATGAAGTCATCATTTAAAAACTACATTTTGAGTTTACTTGAGTTATCTACATTTGATATTAAAATAAGTTTGATGATCTGAAACACTTAAGGCTGACAAATATGCAAAAAAGAAATTGAGACAGGGGCAAATGCTTTTTTATAGCTCTGTATTTGTTTTATCAAAAAACCACTCCGCCTCATTCACAGAGCAGACACATGGTCAGATTTCATTGGGGACCTTTCTGTGTGGAGAGAAAATGTTCTTCCCTGATGTGAGTGGGTTTCCTCTGGGCTGTCTGGCTTCCATCTACAGTCCAAAGACCAGAGGCGGTCCATCGAAAGGCCTATAGAAACCTCGCCCATCAACTCATTATCCCTAACCTCTTGCACTTTTCTTTTCCCGATCAGCAAAAGTTGCCCAGACAAATTGGTAGGACCGGCGACCGCATGATTTATTTTTGATAGCGTTGTTATACATTGCAACACAAAATTATGAGGGGTTTTTGACCATACAAAAATGACGACGTAAAATCTGATAATGTCTTTATAATTTCTAGCTAGTGAAACAGCGTAGAGTTGCTTAGTTTGCGAAGCTCACTAAGCAATTAGCCACGAGAATCCGTTCTATATTCTGAATGTGGTCATGCTAAAGGGCGTTGTTTGGCACGTTGCACAGCTGAGTGATGGCGAAAATAAATGCTGCAAAGTCCGCGGAAGGTTTGGATTTTTTGCATTTATGTTGCCATTGCCGTCCTTACAATGCCATATCAATTACGTTGTATATACACTACAGGCCAGAAGTTTGGAATCAAGGCCAATACAGGTCAAAAATTTGGAAGCAACTTCAAGTTTCTGTTCACAGTCCCTTTCTTAAAAACCAGGTTCACACTTTAGATGAAGTAAGATGCTCTATACGGCATGTATAATGCCTTCATGAATGAGACATAATGTCGTCATAAATCATACTTAATCAAATGTCATGTATTGTTAAGGGTGAAATAACACATCCTTATTCAGCATGTGATGCCACATAGGACAAAGACAATGTCACTTAGCTGACAATATCACCCTTTATAGTATTTACCCACTAGCTAAGTGAGATTTTCAGTTTTATCACATCTGGCATCACATGCTGAATAAGGATGTGTTATTTCACCCTTTACAAGACATGACATTTGCTTATGTATGATTTACGAAGACATTATGTCTCATTTATTAAGGCATTTTACAAAAGTACATGCTGTGAAGAGCCATTATGAGCAACACTTCATCTAAAGTGTGACCAAAACATGATACATGATTGGACTTTTCTTGGACTTTCATTGATATGCACCATTTTCCTGTGTTCACCTTTAGGTACTGTATACATTGATGACACCAGACCACTGCTGAATAAATGTTAACAAAAGTAAGCTTAGTTTTTGGGTTGAGAAGATTTGCCGAAGAGTCGACTTCAGTGAAAAAGTAAAAAAAACAAATCACAATTTGCAGTATTCACTTTATGTCATGGTTTACAGCCCACTGGATGGCAATGGCAATAATAATAATTTGACTAAAAATGTATTCTGATAAGTGACTCTTTATATAATAATCATATTTATTTTGTTGCAAAGTATGTCAATGAAACTATGATATTTTTTTGAACAAATTTGATCTTGCTTCCAAACTTTTGGCCTGTAGTGTAAATGTGCAAATGGCATTCAGTTTTTTCATTATCATTTCTTTATCATAGGCCATTGATTTTGGTTGTTCAGTCGATAAATTTTTTGATTGGAGTGAAGTTACTGAAAGTATTCAGAACATTTGTCGCTGCCAAAGACATGCATTTGCTAATGCCCGTATTAATTGGTTCACCTAGAATGTATGGCATGCATTTTTGCAAGAAAGTATAAATGATTATTTATAGCAGAAATGGTATTTTTCGCATATTTCAGAAAATATGTAGTTAACATAGTTAGCGCAGACTAACCTCAGCCTTGGTACCACAGTGGTGCTCTAAGTATGCCATTCAAAGTGCAAAAGTCATATTTATTGAACTAATGCTGTAGCTGTAAAGAACTGGACAATCTCCACTCTGGGAGATTTGAATTCTTTGAATTCTACTGCTTAGCTTTCTCTCATTCACAAAAACAGTGAAAACAGGCATTCCCCTCATTGTCGGGAAGTTACTTTCCAACTTGCTCACTATTCCCTTATATTCTCTGTTCGCACACACACACACACACACACACACACACACACACACACACACACACACACACACACACACACACGCACACGCACACACTTACAAAACCACTCCCACTTATATACAATATACAGAATTTATGGTTTCATTTATTTTGGGACACAACGAAAATATAAAACATATCTAAAGTTTATCAGATGAATGACACATATCGTTGAGATGTGGACCAAAATCAAACTTTGGCTATAAATCCAATGCCAACATAATTGAAATCATGTGCCTATGGCAAAGCTAAACATCTGTTGGTAATTTATGTGGCGTATGTCCCCATTTTCATGATCTAATGCTTTAGGCAGAATACTGAATTATACGCAAAGTTCAGAGGAAAGGTAGGGGAAATGTATTCTTTGTACTAGACGTAGAATATAAAAAAGTAAAAGATCTCGAATTAGCAGTGACCATAGCAGATGGCAAACTATTTACTGCAGTTACCTTTTGTTGAAAAGGAAAGGCGTGCTTATTTTTCATAAACAGTACTGCAAATAAAAATGAAAAGGGTTTTAATCTAATACCTTGATTCTACTTCCTCAGGAATACATCAGGGATATAGCCATCAAATGCTTTGATTTGCCAGTTCAGTGCAGGGATCTTCCAAAATCTAAATTAATTAATTAATTAAAAGAATAATTTAAAAACAGTTCTGTGCAAAAACATTTAGTTAAGATCTTGGCACAATGAAGTTTTCTGTAGAAATGATGGCAATATTGGGAGTTACCCAGTATCCCAGTTGAAATTATGTGCCCAGCTCATTCTGTCGTGCCATGTGTAAGGCTTTGAAGGAGTCTAGCTTCAATAATCAGTCTCATTTCATTATTTTATCCCTATCTCCCCTTTCGACTTTTGGGTGGCGGGGGGCTTGAGCATTGTACTTCCATGTGTCTGTCCGTCCGTTCGCATGTCCGTTCGTCACATTCCTTTTCTGGGCCAGAACTCTAAAAATGTCCAATAATTCTCAACAAAATTTCAAATATGGATTCAGTTTATTCTGTAGATTTGTATCTTCATTCTTCCATCCATCCTCTTGTCTGTCTATTAGTCCAACCATCATGTTTTGTTTCCAGGCCAAATACTGAGTATTTTAGGCTTGTTTTCAATGTAATTTTCCTTAATTCAATGACACTGATTCAATATATATATTAATAGTGTAAGCTTGAATTCATATCCACAATTGATCAACCCACCACTCAAACATGGGTGCTATCATGATTTATTTACACACTCATGCCAAGGGATAACATGGACTCTGTAGTTAACCACCTAACCATAAGCATTTCAATTTTGTGACAAAACCGAAGGACCTGCTGGGAACTCCCAGTGATACGGGGATAATATGCAAGCTTCACCCTGACAGAAGCAGGCAGGTTTAAATACTTCAGCCCAAGCTCTCCCACTCATATCTGTTTCCTGTTTGTTAGTGTATGCGTTTGTGTTTGTACACATGGGGTTTTTTGCTTATGGGACCCATTTGTGTCTGTGCCTTGCCCCATTCTCAGTATTCTGTTCCTGCCAATCTGTTCTGCCACACCCTGCTCCTGATTTGATTTATATTAGCTGTTTGATTTCATGATTAAATTAGGATAGACAAGTGTTTTTCGATTAGTAGCGGTCTGTCGGCAGTATCAAAGGCCATCAGTAACCTCATCTTTGAACGCATAATTACCAAATCCTGCCACAGTTTACTTAGACTTTGTACCTTCAGCTAAGGATTTTCACAACACACCTAATGGCAGCACAACTGCTGCATTTACACAAATCTGAGCATTCATGAGCACAACACCTGGAGCATGCGTAATGCCCATCAAAACAAATTTGAAGACAAAACTGATGGAGAACTTCCCTGAAAGATTCCAAGGCTTCATCATTCACAATGAGGCACTGTAGTTTGCTCATGACCTCTTTTCCATCAGACCCATTCCGTTGGGTAAAAACAAGAGTAGTGATTTCTTGCATCGATCAGGGCACCTCTCAGATGGAAATGGTTGATCTGCAGCCCTCCTCTGTGTTCATGCAACACTTGTACTTGCGTGTGCAGTGGACTTCTGGTCTAACCTCGTTAGCTAGCATCAGTGCGCCACAATAAGGAAATTGCTTGCTTGCTAATACTGACGATGCTTGGCTCTACTTACACAGTACCTGTGAAGCCAGCTTTTCTACCATGAATGCCATCAAAACAAGAGCACAAAATCCACGACCAATGTTGATTTGCATGAGTTTCTCAGGATTGCGCTTACTTCTTATTAACGAAACTATGTTCAAATAGTAAAATCAAGGCAGGGTAATTTCTCTCACTAACTCAACCAAGCTCAAAGTGACAGAAGTTGGATTTGTGTGGTGGTCTTACAGTAGTAGGTCACCTGAGTGAGGCATTTAATGCTATTTTTGTTTAAAAAGCAAAGACTGCAGATCACCTTTAAAAATATGGACCTGCAATTAACACATCATGTCTATTTATAAGTGAAGTTGAGATACTGTACAGGTCTGCCTGCTGTTCATCTGAACACTCTTTTACTGTTTTCCTTCACCTTTAAAAATATGGACTTGCAATAAGCATTTTATGTGTGTTTGGAGGTGTTGTAGTTGGACATATGTCATATGCCATATGCTTGCACTTCTGTATCAAGCCATGTGAGGATTCCTTTCATGCATTTTTTTTTGTATGGAATGGCTGCAGTCTGAAATTGATTAAAATACTGTTAAAGTGAAAGAAAGACATGTGTGACTAGTTTGCTCCATGTTGTGATATATTTTTTAACATTATACCCAATTAATTTTAGCTGTTAATTGACAAAGTATTTTGTGTGGCCCTCATACCCCTCAGTGATTTTCAAATTCGGCCCCCGCGCCATTGAAGCTGGAAAGCCCCACATTAGTATTTATCTCTGGATCAGTTACCCAGTTACAAAACCAGTGGAAGTACATGTTTAACAGGTGATATGTTGTCAATTGAGATTTGGCTTTTATATGAAAATTAAAGTTGGTGAGGTAAGGCCTATTTCTCCTGCAGTTGTGAAATTTTGGTCTTTAATTATCCAATATCATAATGGACTTAAAATCAGTGGTGCATTACTACTTTAAGCATTGCTACTTTATTTGCACGGGGTGGGGGGTGGGAGTGCACTTTTGGGGCAAATGTATGTGACATCAAAACTTGTTATTGTAGAAATCAACGGATGGATGAGGTGTTTAAAGTTTAATGAGAACAGAATTCAAATGAAATAAATTTCTGCTGAGCACAGTTTCGTTGCAAGTTGATATCAAATAAGAGCTTAATTGTGTGCACGATGCTGTTATAATAAAAATGAGAATTAAGTAAAATTATGTTTTGACAAAGTTAATTTCTACTTCCCATTACACCACATTTTCAGAATCCCTCCTTTCCCTCCATCTTTTGTAATTTATAAGACTGTAGATATTAGCAGAGATCTACAGAAATCATAATGAGAAATGATGTATTAAACATTAAATTCCTTTTAATGCACTTAGATAAGGAGAGAATTGAGTTTAAACGCCTGCAGGAAAAAGAAGGGCTGTAATGAGATTCCACTCTCTTTCACATTCTTCATGTCATTTGACTTACAACACAATGGAATCATACCTTGAAAATAAAATATTATTCAAAAAGAACCTCTGCTGGCCTATTGGTGCCATAGTTCTTTTTGGCAGCTTGTCAAAGGGGAATCCAGAAAAGGGCATTGCAAATATGCTTCATGTCTTAACATAAGACATAATAATGCAAGTTCGAGTTCACTACAATGGCATGTCAGTACAATGTTGTCTATCGTACATTTATGTTGGTTCAGACTACTTCATATATTTTTCATTGGGGCCTAATCTATACTGAAGAAAAATGAAATACTAGATGGCATGCTGAACCAAGATGACAGTATCAGTTTCCAAGGACAACATACAGTGGTGCTTGAAAGTTTGTGAACCCTTTAGAATTTTCTATATTTCTGCATAAATATGACTTAAAACATCATCAGATTTTCACACAAGTCCTAACAGTAGATAAAAAGAACACAGTTAAACAAATGAGAAAAAATATTATATATGGTCTTTTATTTATTGAGGAAAATGGTCCAATATTACATATCTGTGAGTGGCAAAAGTATGTGAACCTTTGCTTTCAGTATCTGGTGTGACCCCCTTGTGCAGCTATAACTGCAACACAACATTTAGTGTAACTTTTGATCAGTCCTGCACAATGGCTTGGAGGAATTTTAGCCCATTCCTCCATACAGAACAGCTTCAGCTCTGGGATGTTGGTGGGTTTCCTCACATGAGCTGCTTGCTTCAGGTCTTTCCACAACATTTTGATTGGATTAAGGTCAGGACTTCGACTTGGACATTGCAAAACATTACCTTTATTCTTCTTTAAACATTCTTTGGTAGAACGACTTGTGTGCTGAGGGTCGTTGTCTTCCTGCATGACCCACCTTCTCTTGAGATTCAGTTCATGAACAGATGTCCTGACATTTTCCTACAGAATTCACTGGTATAATTCAGAATTCATAGTTCCATCAATGATGACAAGCCGTCCTGGCCCAGATGCAAAAAAACAGGCCAAAATCATGATGAAACACCTCAAAGTTTCTCAGATGGGATAAGGTTCTTATGCTGGAAAACAGTGTTTTGCTTTCTCCAAACATAACGCCTCTCATTTAAACAAAAAAGTTCTATTTTGGTCCGTCCACAAAACATTTTTCCAATAGCTTTCTGGCTTGTCAATGTGATCTTTAGTAAACTGAAGATGAACAGCAATGTTCTTTTAGGAGAGCAGTGGCTTTCTCCTTGCAACCCTGCCATGCACACCATTGTTGTTCAGTGTTCCCCTGATGGTGGACTCATGAACATTAACATTAGCCAGTGTGAAAGAGGCCTTCAGTTGACTGGAAGTTACCCTGGGGTCCGTTGCGACCTCGCCGACCATTACACGCCTTGCTCTTGGAGTGATCTTTGTTGGTCAACCATTCCTGGGGAGGGTAGCAATGGTCTTGAATTTCCTCCATTGGTACGCAATCTGTCTGACTGTGGACTGGTGGAGTCCAAACTCTTTAGAGATGGTTTTGTAACCTTTTCCAGCCTGATGAGCATCAACAACCCTTTTTCTGAGGTTCTCAGAAATCTCCTTCGTTCGTGATATGATACACTTCCACAAACATGTTTGGAAGATCAGACTTGGATAGATCACTGTTCTTTAAATAAAACAGGGTGCCCACTCACACCTGATTGTCATCCCATTGATTGAAAACTCCTGACTCTAGTTTCACCTTCAAATTAACTGCTAATCCTAGAGGTTCACATACTTTTGCTACTCACTGATATCAGATCATTTTTCTCAATAAATAAATTACCATATAATATTTTTGTCTCATTTGTTGAACTGGGTTCTCTCTTTATCTACTTTTAGGACTTGTGTGAAAATCTGATGATGTTTTAGGTCATATTTATGCAGAAATATATAAAATTTTAAAAGGTTCCCAAACTTTCAAGCACCCCACTGTACGTATATGCAAAAACAAAAAACTTTTTAAAGGCTCTCATTTATTGAAAACCTATCCATCACTGATATTGTATAGCACGTGAATAAGTCATTTTCTCCTCATGCTTCAGACTTTTGCTAGTTGTGCCAACCTCGGCAAAAACTTCTGCAACAAAGTACTTTCAATATCTGAAGACAGTCTTTGACATCGCTGTGGAAAAATTTAGGCCCACTTGGCCTTCCAGAATTGCTTTGACTCCATGACATTGGAGGGTTTCCAAGCATGAGGTCCTACCTCATCATCAATGGGGTTCAAGTCAGGACATTCACTAGGCCACTCCAACATCTTGATTTTTTTTTCATTCAAGCCTTGCAAGAAGGATTAGCTGGTGTTTTGAGCTTAAACAATGTTCTTATTGATTATCTTGCTACCGTGGTACCTGTCAAGGGGTGGGATATATTAGATATATCAGTACACACTCAGTTCTTGAAGTTGATGTGTTGGAAGCAAGAAAATTGGGGAACGATAGGTATCTGAGCAACTTCGACTTTTTTTTTTTTTTTTTTTGCATCAAGTTGATGGCCAGGTTAATGTGCATCATTTACCTCGGGAAGATATGGCACCAAGATGCATGAGAAGAATGCAAGTCAGCAGAGGCAGTTTGATTATCTGGGCAACATTCTACAGGTACACCTGGGATCTGGGCATTCGTGTGGATTTTACAGTGACACAGATGACCAACCTAACATTGTTGCAGGCTAAGTATGCTCCTTCATGGCAATAATATGCCCAGATGGCAGTCACCCCTTGTAGCAGGATAATGCACCCTGCCAGTGTAAAAATTGTTCAGGAATGGTTCAACAAACAGGAGAAAGATTTCATGATGTTGACTTGGTGTCCTAATTTCCCAGATCTCAATGCAATCATGCCCCTTTTAGGATGTGCTGGGGAAAAAAGTCACATCCATAGAGACCCGAGATTGCAACTTTACCCATGAAGACCTGATACGACATCTGTGCGCTTTTCCCGATAAGATTTGATGCAATGTGCATGTATCTTTGATGATGCCATCATTTTCAATCACTATGACTACTGAAGTGCATTGTAGTTGCTAAAATACAAGTGGAAGTGTGTTTTTAAATTGTTTTAGCCTCTGTGTGGACCACAAAAAAGTTTCCAATGCTGCACTTCAGACATTGACATTAGCTGATGACCTTAATCGAGGAGAGCAACGTTAACTTTTTATTACAGTGCTGCTTTTTTCTGAACAACCACTTGTAAAAAAATCACAGTTGAATGGTTTTTCAATTTTTTGTCAGTTGTTTTCAATATGAATCATGGAGTTACAAAAGGGCCAAACTCCATGATTTTGAGAAATTTAGGTTATCTGCCTATCTTGTATATTGGGTTAAGACCTATGAAAATGAATTGAAGAAAGGCCAAAGTCCAGTGCATAAAGCTGTTAACTTTGGTGAGTTCTTTAGCTTTGAGTTGAAGGACAGCCCAAGTCCAGGAGTTGGGCCCCTCTTCAATGAATTTTACTGGTGGCCGCTAGATGGCAGCACCAGTTCAAACATGGAAGTGCCCACAGAACAACACATGTCCGATTCTGAGGTGAGCAACCCAATGAACAAGCACCCACTGGCAGAGTTTTGGAAGTAAAGCAGACTTACTGTCATACCCTATGCAGAAGCAATGTTGTAGTTTGAAATGAAGTTCAAATTTCATTGGAGAAATCATTGTTGTCCTTTCATTTTGTCCGTTTAATTACAAAAGGGTCCAACTCCGCCATATTTCAAGTGCTACCATTATTATATGTGACAGGCAGTATACTTTATGTTCAGCCTAAATTAACCTCTGATTGGCCTTAACACGTCACACTTGGCTGTCTGAAATGTTCTTTTATAGAATTAACAGCAAACAGAAAAAATGCTCCCCTGAAAAAAATACCTTGGTGGAGTTGGGCCAGTGAGTGTATACAGAACTGGAGAGGCTGGCGCCGTTTTCTTCTACGAGCGCAGTTGAAGAAACCAATATGGGGTCAAGTGCACCGCATTTCTCAATTTCCCATAGACTATAATGGAGAAATTCGAGCCATTTTCTTTAAAATTAAGGGGTCTATTTTACGTGACACTATTCCAGGATAAAGTTATTGGGGGTGTTGTTTTACTCCTCGCACTCAACGTTTGAGTGGCTGGCTGGTTGTATTGAGTAATTTCATTTGCGACATAAAAAAAAAATTAATATGCGACATCAAGTAATGTGGATGGGTGAATTGTAACCGTGTCTGTTCTGGTCTCTAGCTATATTGGTTTATGTTGTCCGTTGTGGGTATTGTGGGGATATATATCGATTCCATGAAAGTTAATTGTTTGAAATATCATCTGGCATGCTAGTTATCATTGAACTCAGCTATGCCTGTCATCGCGTGCTGCACGTGCCTGTAAACCTTTGAAGCGGTTATATCAAAACTGAGTAAATCTACACGTTGGCTATAAGCTAGCTAGCATGATTACAAACACTCCCACCAAATTATATGGCGAGCTAGGACATCTAAAACCTGTTTCTCCGCAGCAATACCCATTTCAGAAAGAGTCTGATCTGCTGCCAACATTGCCTGCTATTCACCATTGACTGTTCGTGATGAAAATGCCAATGCATCACATAGCTCTGTCCAATAATGCTTCAATTACACACATGCCACTTAGCTATCGTTATGGGAACATTGATCAACATTTTCAATCGATCGCTCAAAAATGTAAATGAGCATTAAGGTTAGATGCTGAACGAGCGTGGCTGAGTAGCCAGCCAGCTAATGTTTATGTTCGCTTCATGTTGGGCTATATAACCTACCCTGTACAATATCTGATTTCTACTTGAAGCACCAATGGAGTCTAAATTAGCTAACATGAGCAAGCCAAATGCGTGAACGCTGTGCAGCCATTGTGCTTAGCAAACATTATCACCGTCCCCAACATTTTCAATCCATTGTCTTTTGTTAAAGGTGGCAGGAAGATTGAGATAATGAGTGCGCGGTAGAGAAAATGAGCAAATGTATTGGACTGATTTTGGAAGGTAGTCCAACCTGGCTGGAAACGGGGTCATTGTGTTGCCTAAACCGATGAGCTCAAGCCTTAATTATTATTATCAGCATAAACTGTGCGAAAATTCCTTATGTGCAATAATTTGTCCATTTTAGTATTTAATATGAATGTTAATTATAATAAATCGGCATAAGCCTGTGTTCACATACACCGTCTGGGCGTAAGATTTGGTTGGATGCACAAATGAAAAGGCGGCAGCATCTTTCACCTCGAACTTCTCAATAACTGCAGCCAGAGATGTGACTAATACACCTGTGTTATGCGCAGCATGTGAAATGCAGCATATGTGATAATTCCTCCAAGGTTGAACGATCCAACCCCTACAGTATTTGAAAGGGAAATTCTCTTAGGAAAAAGAACGGGGCAAGGGGCAGAGATAGAAATCCACCAGCAAACATTGTGAATTCTAAGGCCCGAAGGAGGTCGAAGAACCAGCTATCAGTAGGTTAGCTACAGCTTTAATCTGGGAATCAGGACTGCACAGTTACCTTTAACTAGCCCAGCTAGCTCCGGGCACGTTTCTCCACAGCCTCACTCTTAACCATGTCAGCAACTTACATAGTTTTTACTTATAGACTGTAAATGGTTCCAGCAATGCAAGGTAGCAATAGTGCTTTCACGCATTAATGTTAACTGTGGAAAAAGCCCTGCTACCAAACGGAAATTAAAGGTAATGTTCGCACTTGTTGAACTCCAAGACCATAGTGCTGGTTGACTGCAATGCACCTCACTGATATGAGAGAATGACACTTTATACTTCAAACCAAACATCCAGAAAAAATGTAAACCCGACAGTGACAACTGTCTGTGGGAATTAAATGAATCGAGTGAGAAACAAGTGGGTTGGAATGCTAGCCAGCTTTTCAGCAGGGGTACAGGCAAGCTCCAGAGGGCTAAACTGAAGGTAAGAATTGAGTTTTGTGCATTACATTACAAGAGAATAAATATCTCGCTAACGTTTAAGTTAAATTTACAACCAGTTTGAAGTGTGACTTGACCACAGTAACGCATTTGGGTTGTGATTCTCACCCTAACCGATTGGAAAAACATACAGAAGCTGTCCCTGTAAACGGTTGGTTAGGAACCCATTAGGCTAGCTAGGACAGCGTAAGCATCCTCAGACATGATTAGTACAATGCCCATGGGCACAAAACCGCTTTACGGCCATGTTCCCTGCAGGCTATTCACCAGTACAATGCGTTTGACCATTCAGACCCCGATGTGAGGCATTTATTGACCAACCAGTGCCTTAAACATTGATTAAAAACAACTCCATATTACTTTGTTCTTGAAAAGTGTCAAACAAAATTGCGCCTCGATTCATTATTTAATGTGTATTCCAGAACAACTCAAGAGGAAAATTCAATTTTTTGCTCTTTAAATAACAAAATAATGACAGGCATTTTTCTATTTTAGTCAATGGGAAATTGAGCGGTGCGGTGCACTGGACGCCATACTGGTTTCTTCAACTTTTTGCTCCGGCAGCCACTCCAGTTCTCATTCTCATTGAGTTGGGCCCTTTTGTAATTCCATGATTCATATGTTAAAGCACCAGTGTGTAAGATTTACAGCCATCTAGTGGTCAGATTATAGATTCCAACTAACTGACCATTCCTTTTCTCAGAAAACCTACGGTGGCCGCAAAACTTGGGAAAACGGTAAAGGCGCTCTCTTGTGTCAGTGCTTTATTCATTTACTTTTTACCATTCTGGGCTGCTGTAGAAAAAATGGCGGCGCAACATGGCGGCATCGACGGAGGTGAACCCGCTCCCATGTAGGTCTAAAGGGCTGATTCTAAGCAAAATGAAACTCAAAGATTATTGTTTTCATGCGATTATACACCACTAAGAAAGTAGTTATGAATGTTTATTCCACTACTGCCAAAATATCAATCTAAATTCTACACACTGCTCCTTTTATGAACATTTGAGCAAAGACAATTATTTCCAATAAAAGCCAGCGGTTCAAGCTCTCAGATAATTAGCCATGATGTCAATGGGCTATAGAGGCTGAAAATAGGGGTTTTTGTAAGCGTTGAGAATCCAGCTCGTGTTTTTCTGCAAACCCTTAGGTTAGCCTCTGTTGCAGACATCTTATGTGGTTCATTTCCCTGACATACAAACGTCTGCGCACTCAAGCCAGGTTTTCAGTTCCGTGATGGAATGGCATCATGCAAAAGACGCCAGACGTTAGTGTGTGAGAGAAGCAAACGACATAAGTCGTCTACAATGGAGGCTACCCTCTGGTGTGGTTATTAAAAAAATGCCTTAGACTTTAGAATGCTTCTTTAGAGGGCACAGTAAGTCTTAATGGTTTAAAAGACTTAATGATTCTGTTGTCAAAATCTTGGTGCCAGATCTCACAGGACACTTTAGATTTCTTGAGGAGCTGCTTTTGCTGCACAAAGGGGACCGACACAATATTAGGCACGTGGTTTTAATGCTGTGGCTGATCAGTGTATAGGATAAGTATATTCCAAATGCTGCAGAATGCACACTGCATCATGAAGACAGATGAAAGAAAAGGTAATTTATAAACTTGCATGGAATCATCAAATTAATTATAACAGCATTTTTAGGCAATGGTAATGCATCTTCATTGCTTTTTGTCCATGTATTAATGTCTCATTACACTGTGCGAGGTTTAGCATAAATGGGAGAGATGGATCAAAGTAATAGCATAATTTACTTCAGTAGAAAGCTTTTTATGAATCTTATCGGACAGTAGGTATTTTGAGGCTTCCACTTAGTTCGCTTACGTACCAATCTCAAGTCAACTGTGCATGTTCGTGCACAAGATGATGGACAGAAAGCATAACCAATGAGTGACGCTTCTTAAAAAAATGATGGATGTTAAACTGCTGTCCATCTCACAAGCTCACCTCTGGCCTTTACATGCCAATGGTTTCATGCCCGTTTTCAGATGTTCCTCTACGAGGCGCTGTAATTTTGATTTTGCACTTTGCCATGTTTATCGTTCAACAAAGAGCTTCCCTGACGTGTCATCCAGGTTTTAAAGGGATTCGAGTGACAGAGTTCATGGGGGCCACAAATTGGGCAAAATTACGTGCAAAGCACGTGTGAATCACCATGTGACCAGGACTATGCTTAACTTGGTGTGTTCGTGCGATTCGTTCTGTATTTTATATATATATATATATATATTTTTTTTTTTTTTTTTTTTAATTAAAATTAAAATTTGTATGTTGCAAAATTTTCTTTGCTGAGTGTTGTTGGCAGTTACAGTCACAGCGCAGGATATAGCAGGCAAACTCTCTGCATTATTGAGTACATCATGTAAATATGTTTTTGTAGTACAAGTGTATATAGCAGTGAGTGAACATCGAATCACTTAATATTTTTGGGGTTTTTATTTGAGTTATTACAAGCTTGATTACTTCTTTGTGAGTTCGCCAGTTAGTTTGCCCATGTGAAGCTTCAATTAACCCTCATTTCATGAGAATTAGAATTATTCTTATTGTTTTTTAAAAGTGTTTTTCAAACTTAAGGTCATTGTGGACATAACAGATGGTCATTTCAAAGGAGCTGTCAGTGTTTCCAATTCAAAAGAAATTTCATGAATGCAGAAAGTTTATTTAAGATTCACTTTTAAAAATGAACATAGAATAGCCTTTCTGGAACTTATTTCATAAGGAATAAAATATATTAAATAGGAATCAGATTATCTGTGATGAGGTACAGACTTCTGTATAGTTTATTGTTTAAGAACAAAAATCTTCAATTTAACGGTCCAGAAAAGTCATCAGGAGAGACCGATTGAATTGCCTTTGAAGAAAGGAGGGAAAAAAATTGTCTGGTAGAGCATTGCCCCAGAAACACACAGATGTCCTTTCAGCTTTAAACTTTCAAATGGCCACCAGCCGCAAATTACACAATTTATTTGTGTTCAACTATGTAATCATATATCAAAAAAAAAAAAACAGCGTCAGTGTCCTGTTGTTTGTTCAATTTATGCGTTGTGCTTAATCAGGGCAGATTTCATAATTAAAACTTTATACCGCCGCGGTGACTATGCCTGTCAGTACTGGTCATGTCCCTTTAAATAAAATTCATCAAAGCATTCCAGTGGTTAGAGGTTGGAGTCTTTTTAGCATGCTGCCCAGCCAAAGAGGTGATCAAAGTTCATGTTCAGGCAGGTCTGCTTGGACAGTCCCATTTATCATGATATCGCACATCACCATGAGCCCTTCATGTCGCTGCCCTGGAGTCAGCCCTCAGAGTGACTCAAGGGCCAGCCGGGTACAGCTGCAGCAGGGACAGTTTGGCATTTATTCTGCTAATATACTGTGTGATAAACTCCCCAAATTTGAAATGGGAAGCTTAGTATATATTTTTCCAAATAAATTATTTATTTCTGCTGGCTGAATCTTGTGTGAAAATACCCTTTCATGAAAGCAGAGCATTTTCACCGTTTGTGAGTCATACAATTCAAAACCTAAAATCAGAGGTGAATCAAGGAAAAAAACTATGCCTCTCCCCTTTTCTCAAACATTACAGAGGGAACTGAATAAGGTAAGCTTCAGGTATATTTAATTTTCTTGTTGTTTTGTGCTGATTGATCAGTTCTTGTATTTATTACTTTCTCTCAGGGTGAAATGAGATTGAACACATACCAACCATGCAAACAAATGGGCTCGTGGAGACTTATTTAATAACTTCTGATTTTCACTGGACTTAAAGAGTAAATGCCGTAAACTGACAACTGCCATCATTGTCTGTTTTGTATGATCATTTAGCAGAAGTTCTGAAGTAAAGAACTTGCATTATGTGGTATTAAAAGGGGGATTAGGAAACATGATTTATGCTTGAGAGATAGTCTTCATTTTAGCAAATGAGTTTCTGTTCCCAGCTGCGCAATGCCGCAGCATCTGACCCTCCGTTAATCTCTTGGAACAAAAAAGATTGCCATCCAGTATCTCAGGGACCTTGTTATGCAGACCCCGATTAAGCCAGTGCACCTAAATTAACATCAGGCTGGTTGCCTGAGGACTGTGTTCTTTACAAGCTGTCAGCTCATCAGAAAGCAGAGTCCTTCTGTGATGCATTACTTTTTCTTCTTTAATGACGACTGTATTTTTACTGGACACAACAGGCAATGCAGAGATAACTGCTTGAGCAAGGGATTTAATGAGCAAATTGAACCAAAATAAAAACTCAAGAAAGTGATGGAAGCTATATGTGTAAAAAAACGCATTGCCCTCGATCAGCAGCATACTACCTCGTCTGCAGGGCGTATCAGAAAAAATCATACTCTTGGAAAAATCATCATAAAATTGACATAGATAATAGTTCAGTAATTGTGGGCGTAAACCTTGGTAGAGGGGGTCATTCTGCTTCGGATGTTACGCATCATGCTCCAGTGAGCACCGATACTTTGAATTTTGCAAAATTCAAGTCTTTTGTGCACGGGAATGCGAGGGTTAAAATTGGATTCCTCACATGAAATTAAAAGTTTAGACAGGATTTTACCAGTATGCCAAGGCTTTTTTTTTTTTGAATAATTAACCCTTTCACCCCCTAACCTCGGCAGAAAATGATCTCTTTTAAGAGTGGATCGTAACCAAAGGGTCAACACATGCAATTGAAGTGGCCGTGAACAAGTGAATCAAGCTAATCAGCATCATTCAGTGGGTGTGTCATTTAATTATTCCATAATCACATCATGTCTCCTCAGTTTCTTCCTTTAATCACACAGCCAATGATCACTAATGCCTTATGCAGTCAATTTCATTCATGGACATAAAATCGGTGAGCACCTGTGCATTGGTCCCACTTTTTGCCTTGTAACTGTGTGGTGTAAAATGGTCAGACCACAGTTCACAGCTCAGCAGAGGTCTTTTCTGGTAACGGAATACCTCCAAACAAAAAGTATTCGCACTGTCCTTCAGCGGTTGCAACATCAATTTCCAAATGTAAGGGTTCCGAGTCATCTCACTGTCTTCAGGAATGTCAACAAGCACCGTGCATCTTGCACCAGCCACAATTGCAACAAAGGGAGGTCAGGCCAACGCAACCCTTTGGTTACGATCCACTCATAAAAGAGATCATTTTGTGCTGAGGTTAGGGGGTGAAAGGGTGAATTATTCAAAAAAAAGCCTTGGTATACTGGTAAAACCCAGTCTAAACATTTAATTTAATGTGAGGAATCCATTTTTAACCCTCGCATTCCCGTGCACAAAAGACTTGAATTTTGCGAAATTCAAAGCGTCCGTGCTCACTGGAGCATGAAGCGTAATCCAAGATACTGGTATAATTCGAAGCAGAATGACCTCCTCTACCAAGGTTTACGCCCAAATTTACAGGACTATTATCTATGTTAATTTTATGATGATTTTTCCGAGAGTATCATTTTTTCTGATACACCTTGCATATCATACAAAGATGGTGGTGTCATCGCTTGGAGGTGCATGGCTGCTTCAGGAATTGTCTTGTTTTCAGTGATGGTTCATTGCAGCATTGTGGATTTGAATGTCTTTTTAGTGTTCAGAAAGTGTATTAGTCACCATCCAGAAGGTAAAATAAAGCCCAATGTCCAAGGGAAAGATGGGGCTCATGCTTACTTTCCACAGGTGTACATTGATTGAGGTAGTTATGCAGTTGAAGCATCTATGCTACAAGCAGTTAGCTGGATAACTTCTCTGATTTCTATATCTAGTGGAATGCATGATTGTAGGTAGCAAATGCTGGAGCAGGATACACAGTTTTATTCCCCCCACTTCCTCAAATATAACCACTTGGGGCCTGTGAAAACTTAGTTCATCTTGTAGTTGGCTTCAGTGCTAGATTATAGAAGTTAGTGGAAGAAATGTTGTATGAAACCAATATTTTTCAGGCCCATTGTATCCAAATAATCACTGATTATTAGCATAAAAAAGGGGGAAAAAAGAACAAAGTCCACACTTGTTTTGTGAATGCAAACCATGTATTTACACTGTTGTGATGCACTGCGAGTGACATTACTTGTAAGGGGCGGGTTTCCACAGAAGTTCACTTTTCACGTGCCACAGATCTCTTTCCACAATTCTGACTTGAACTGAGGAATTAATAAGTCATTTTCAATGTGCCGGGTTCCATGGGCGTTTATGTGTCGTGATGTTATGGGTCACGCATGAATCAAAGAACGAACATGCTTGTTGTTTGTGAGATGGCGAACTTCCAACAGGAGTCCAGTCACTGAAAAAATACTTTCGCGTTTCCTGATCTGTACATATGCCTTCGGAAGGCTATTTATCATAGTTTACTTCCAAAATTGGTTAGGTTATGTTTTGTCCTCGGAAGAATCCATGACCGTAGGTGGGAAAATGGAAGTGAACTCAGTCTAGGTCAATTTGGAGACCTTCATTTAAGTGAATCGTGAAATGTAAATAGGGACACGTGAGCAGAACTTCTATGAAAACTCAGCCTAACGGGACAAGATGTTAGATCCTTAAAATGACACTACCGAGCAAGCATGAGACGTCTGCCCGATGTGCAGATCGTGTCTATATCGCGTTATATACGTCATCTGCACGTCGGCAGACGTCTCATGTTTGCTGGATAAACAGTTGCAGAAATGCTCCATTTAATTGTGGATTGATTAAAATATGCACCAAATAAACACTGACAAAAGAGTGGTCTCGAGAATTATCCTCCACCATAATTTATGAATTTGAAATTTCATTACCCCAGTCCTTTCAGGACTGTGTCAGCATTACAGACAGTCTCTGCCTGCATTTCACAATGAGTTCGAACATAGAACTACTGAAACAGGCCAAAACTCTGAGATTGATGATAATGTTAATAATAGGTCTGTTGCTCACACTTGGAACTAGTCAACGTCAATGGCATACTGACAAATTCAAAGCTATTTAGCTGCAAACTAAAGTTAGCCACCCACAACTGCAATGCCCTTCATGGAGCTAACCAGGAGCATGCAGTTAGGCAAGTGCTGGAATGAATAGCGCTAGTGCTTATATCTGCATTTACATTGGATTTCAACAGCTAGCTAGGTATAATTTTGATTTAGATTTTGTCTGGCACTAACAGATCTTGAAGGCATTCCTCTTGCAACAATTGCTGGTGGGTGTATTTTGATTTTAACGAAATTTTGAACGGAGATGAGCTCACGTATGATGGGTAGGATGCAAATGAAGTTTTGGTTGAGGTATAGTGGGACCAGGGTTCTCTGAAACCCGAGACAAGATAAGCGGTGCAGCAAGCGAAAATCAATAACTGATAATTTTGTGTATATGCTACTGCCTAAACTATGCCCTTAGAATTCAGTATTATGGAAGGTCAAGTTCCATAAACATGTTGAAAGCAATATAGTGACCAGAAAAAAATATTAGCAGGTAGTGGGATTTTAATGAATAATGAATGAGTTCTATAGCCATAGGATGTGTCAGGTTGAAGGAGTTGGACTGGAGAGTGAACAGCCTGCCTATTGCATGGCGGGATGCTCAACTGTGGAGATGAATGCATTTGGCTGGGTGGCAGCAGAGTGACCGTGGTGTGCCGGGTGTAATTGGGTTGGGGCAGGTGTGCACACAAACAGCTGCTCTCAGCGGGAGTTGATCGCACCTCTCGCTCCATGCCAGAGGTTGTGGAATTGTGGGTAATTTATTCACCGTGGGTAGGGACATTCATGCCCTCCAGATGGAGGTGAGCAAATATTATCGAGAAAGTTCCTTCTGGGAAAAGTAGGAAAAGTCTTGAAGTTCTCAAAAGGATCGGTGGGTGTCAAATCAGCCAAATCAATTAAATTGCACCCTTATTTTAGACCAGACAGGCCAGAAAAAGGATATTCAGTAGAAATGCGCACACTTTCTTCATTCATCGATTGTTTAAAATAGCACTTACAGTGCTGTGAAAAACTATATGCTCCGTTCTTTCCTCCATATTTGTCACACTGTTTGTCACAGGTGCGTCAGATCACACTTATTTTAATATTTGACAAAGATACCGAGTAAACTGAAAATTCAGATTTTAAATGATGATTTTATTCATGGAGGGAAAAAGCTATCCAACCCTACCTGGCTCTTTGTGAAAAAGAATTTACCCCATAGTTACTTAATCACCTAAATAAACAAACATGATAAATGGGTTCAATGTATGACTGCCAGCCCAGCTGAATCTAAACATCACTTAAATAAAAACTGTCTAGCAAAGTTGAAAAAAAGCAGCACATGATGCCACAGTCTAAGGAAATCCAAGAAAAAATAAGAAACAAAGTCACTAATATCTTTCAGTCTGGGAAGAAGATTATTTGTATTGTAGCGGCCTCGCTACTGAAGGACTGAGACTGAGGCAGGAATAGCAGTTCTCGCATCTCCCGGGGCGGGCTTCACTTTATTAGCTGTTCGGCCCTTAAAAAGGCCGTTTTTTCAGCTTTTGAAATCAAACTCATATTTTCCAACACACAACATTACTCTCCTCAAGTTGGCAACTCAGCCCTCTTATACCCCCCGCGCCCCGGACCTGATTGGCTCTTTCTCCCCACCCGGTGCAGCCAATCGTGATACTCCGCTATTTCTTAGAGTTAACAACGAACTGGGGCAGAATCGCAACACTATTATTAGACATTTATTTGGCTTGAAGATTCCAACAAACAACGGTGAGACCTATTATCTACTTGAAACAGTGGTGATCCTTCCTAGGAGTGGCTGGCCTACCAAAATCCTCCAAGAAAACTTTGACGACTCATCCAGGTGGTCACAAAAGAAATCAGAATAACATCTGAAGAGCTGCACGCCTCATTTACGTCAATGAACATCAGTGTTGATGATTCCACAATAAGAAAGACTGGGAAAAAATACCATCTATTGGATAGCTGATCAAAAAAACACAAAAGCTCATGAATGCATGCTTGAAGGCTCATTCCATGGTTATTGATAATAAAACCAATTGTTTCAACTGGTCTGAGGCAATATAATTCTGTAACATCACTTCTAATGGTCAGCTGCTCCAGTATATAAGGTGTCATGAGGTCACATTGTTAAACCCGATGGCACGACGCACTGCGGTGTAAAATGATGCTGAAGATATTCAATCGCGCCACGGTACTGCAAGAAACACCATGAAGCATTTTAAAGAGACTGGTCCGCGGAAAACTAGCAGCAACAGAGGTGCTAAATGGAAGTAATAATGATGATAATAATTAATTTTATTATAATGCACTTAACATTTTAAGAAATCTCAAAGTGCTATGATAGATGTCCACATAAAAACATCACACCACTATAAAAACACCAAAACATTACAAACACATGTGGGGCATAAAGCCTAGAAGTAGAACCAGAAAGTAGCTAAAAATGCTTTGTTAAAAGGGTAAGTTTTCAGTACTCTCTTAAAAGCACCGACCTACTGCGGTGCTCTTAGGTGATCAGAAAGAGCTTCCACAGTCGGGGGGCAGCCGAGCAGAAGGCCCGGTCACCCATGGTACGCAGCTTGGTCTTGGGGGGCTGGAGAAGGTTGCCGTTTATGGAAGGGAAGTTGCGAGTGGAGGTCTGTGGGGTAAGTAGTCCTTTGAAGTAGGGGAGCGTGTTGCCGTGGATGCACTGATGAGTCACTGACAGAGATATCTTGTATTCGGTATGGGAGGAGACGGGAAGCCAGTGAAGTGAACGGAGGATGGGTGTGATGTGTTCTTGTTTACGCACTGCCATCAGGATCCAAGCAGCGCTGTTCTGGATATACTGAAGGCTTTGCTGAGGATCCCAATGAAAAGTGCATTGCAGTAGTCCAATCTGGAGGAGACAAAGATGTGGACAAGTTTTTCAGAATCTGACAGAGTGAGTGTGGGACGGAGTTTGACGATATTTCTGAGGTGGAAGGAGATTTTGCACAGATGTTTGATGTGGGCCTTAAAGTTCAGGTGATGGTCCGTTCTTACCCCCAGGTTGGTGACAACTGAGTAGAGGGGAAGGTTTTATCCAGAGAAGGTGAGGCTGGTTATGAGAGATGATTGAATCTGGTGTGGGGTGCCCTCTAGAATCACCTCAGTTTTGGAACTGTTAAGCTGTAGAAAGTTCTTTTATCTCCTCCAGGCTGTTGGTGAGAGTGGATGAGGGTGGCAATGAAGAAGATGACAACAAATTGGCAGAGGGGATTGGGTTGGTCTTCAAGTACAGTTGTGAGTCATCAATGTAGCAGCTCCATGGACACTACCTTGTGGTCAGACACACCCAGGTCATATGTTAGCAGATTGCTAGTCCGTGATGACCGGGTCGAGCATGTGCTCCTTAGCGTGTGTGGGGGTATTGACATGTTGTGGGAGGTTGAGACAGTCCAATAGTTGTAAGATGTCGGATGCAAAGTGGCAGGAGGGGTTATCAACATGAATAGTTAGATCGCTAAGTATTAAGATTTTGGCAGATGTAGTGCAGAGTGTTATGAGGAGGTCATGGATTTCCAAGATAAAAGCTGAATTTTCTTTGGGAGGCCGGAAAATAAGAAGCAGTGTCATTGAAAAGCGGGGTTTACATTTGAGTGCAAGGCACTCAAATGAAGACACGCGCTTGATTCTACTAATGAAGGGTCTATGGCAAAAGCTTTTAGGGTTGATTAGCTGAATCAGGAGTGTGACTGGTTGGTTAGAATGAAAGCCAGCACCCACACCGGCTCATTCTGGAAAAGAGTGAGTATCCTTAATTTGACCCCTTCTGTGAAGCAAGGAGGTGTTAATGTTTAGGTTTGGTGTTCAGTCTCCTTGAAAGGAGCCGGTGATCTCAAAAAAATGACAGAATCATGGATCAAAAGAAGTATCACAGCATCCTTGCAAGGCATGCATTTCCATCTGGAAAGAGACTGATTGGACGGGAATTTTATTTTCATAAGATTATGACCCTAAACACACTTGTGCAAGTTGTGCAAAGAATTAGCTCAAGTTTGAAAGAAACATCTGGTGACTTAGAAATTATGACTTGGCCTTCTCAAAGGCCAGACTTTAATACGATTGAGCAAATCTGTTGCAACATCGAAAAAATCTCTTTGTGACAAATTTTAAACCATATGGAATGGTTTTCGTGTGTGAGGAATAAAAAAAATGTGAAAACTATGCTTGAAAGATAAAATGCTGCAATCAAAGCTAAGGGTGGCCACATATTTAAGTTTTCTCTTAAAATGAGATCGTTTTTTTGTGTTTACTATATATTGAAAACTTGAATGTTGCCATTAATTGTTTGGTAGGGCATTGACACAGGATCTATTTTAAGAGGCACTTGATGTTTTTTGATTTTATAATTTGCCCATCTCCTATTATGTAATTATATAACTTGTACTACCTGTATACAATTGTACAGATTAGAATGCAAAATTAATTTATGAAGAAGATGGAACATCAACCAATAAGGTACACAGTAGCACTACTTTTAGTTAGGCTACTACGTCATCATACTATGGGTGATGGAAGCCACCGAAGTAAATGTTCTGGCATGACTTATTCATCAATAAATTTATGCCACTTTAAGTGGCGTTACTTAATGAAAGGGTGAAATCTATTAATTCAATCCTTAGGTTTGTCTTTGCCTCTCTAACTTGAAAGCAGATTGTTTGGAAAAGAATTAAAATAATTCTCGGTGCATTAATGAACTTACATTAGGAGGACACAGAAAGTTTGGTTGGTAAAGGGCGACACGGGTGACATTCACACTCCTGCCCGACCCAACCCAGCTGCCACAGCTGAAGGTGGATGTCTAAGACAATGCTAATGCATTTGTGACATTGAAAGGGTCGTTTGCAATTTAGATTAAGGCCACCGTATTCAACATTAAGTGCTTCACGCTTTGGTTGGCAGCATCAGTCTTTCCACAAACAGCTGTGACCCCACGCAGGAAGTCAGGCGTCCCACTTCCTGTGGCAAGCTGTGCCGCTGGCTCTCCTGGTCGGGGCTGGCCATTTAATTGGCGTCCTCTCACCTCCTTATGCGGATATGTTCCCTTTTGACAGTTCTTGGCGGCAGGAAGAATGTCCTTGAAATAAGAAAGACATTTAAAAAAATTACAAGGAATAATGCTTCTTTTCAGCACTTTTTTTTTTTTTAACTACACAGAACTGTAATCTAAAGGCACCATGGAGACGACAATAGATGCCAAAGCTGCAGGGACTCCGAATCAACCCTATCCAGACAGTGTCAGATTGGTCGAACCTATTGAACAGAGCCAATTAAATTAGTTTAGCCACATCTCAGGCAGTTAAATTCTTGTGTGCTGACAGATTAGTAGCTTCCAGTGCATGAATAGAAGAAAAGTCACAATTAACCGCGGTGACAAGCAATATTTCACACTGCTGAGATCAATAACCAAGCTTTTCATGAGTAGAACAAAAGACAAGGATACAGAAGGTGAGTGTAACTTTGAACTGTCTCCATGAACACAACCATCTCCTAAGCGACAAAAGACTGAGAAGCTCTAATGCGAACAAAACCTATCATGTAATGAATATTCTTCCTGTAAATACTAATGCTATGAAAATGGTATTGTGTCGTTATCAGCAGTCAGCATGTCATCCTAAGGAGAATGTTGGTTGTCAGCTCATTAATTATTATCTGGCTAAAGTCCTAAAAAACACAACCACAAATGTTTCCCTTGTAAATTGCTTCAAAGAAACAGACCATTTATTTCCAGGTAATTGACTGGAATCCCAGCATGTCGAGATGTAGCGCTGGAAGAAGTTCTACTACCATTGTGGAAAGTAAATCCTCACTTTTTCAAATCTCTAATCTGCACAAGCAGCACGATGCAACATTGATATCATACAAGTCACACGTGCATGAGAGACCATCTACTTTGTATAATCCTCATGTGCTTTGAAGAAATTGACAGCGAACAGCCTGCATTACTTGCTAAAGTCATGTTTTTGGGGTGAGTGGGTCACCAGGAAGCAGCTGTAGGAGTGCGTGTGGGAGGCAGTTCTGACCAGTAAACCATGAATAACATCTTTAGTTTGAGAAATATGCAAAGCATGCAGTGAAATGACCTGCCTAATCAACCATGAATATGCCCTCAATGGAACCAAAGTCATGGCTTTTGTTAAAGCAGAAGTTCATTTAAAGAACAGTTTACGAAAGGCATAAAAATATTTTTCAAAAGTTGAAGTAGATTTACTGACAGACTGTCTGAAATGATCATGTTGTTAAAGAATCTTATTATATTACCCATCCATCCATTGTCTTACCCCTTTATTCATGGCCAGGGTGTCAGTGTGCTAGAGCCCCATGTGGAACATAATCGGCAATAGGCAGAAACAGACCATTCACAAAGACAATCCTACCAATTGGCAATTCTCCAATTGAATAATTGAGTTTCCTGAAGGTCCAACTCCAACGTGTTATAACAAAAAGGGGAACTTTCTTGAAATTTCAGACAAAAATATCCAAAGGACAATATCTTATAAAGAAATAAACTAAAAGTATATGGGTCATAACATACGGCCAAAAAATAAATAAATTCTTCCCATTCTTGAGAAAGAGTGTTCCTTGGAGGTGGGCACTTTCGAAACTCAGGGATTCAATTCACCTGACTTTTTAGTCCTCAAACTTTGGGTGGAAACCAGAGCGCTCAGAGAGACACGAAGAGAACATGCAAATTTCACTCTGAAAGGGCCCTAGCTGGATTTCTTATCCAAAACCCTACTGTGAAGTAATTTTGCAACCCACTGTAAAACTGTTGTCCATTAATTTGCCAAATAATAATAATCATATTAATCATTTTATTATCCATGCTTGGGATATATATGAATCGATTTGGACATATGCATTATTTTGCCTCGATAGAAATTTTCTGTTTGTAATGGCCAAAGTCTGCACTTCAATAAATTTTTGTTTTACCTTCTGGAAATCAGATCACTTCTGATAGAAGGTGCCCTAATTTGAAAACGGCGTAATATCAGAGAAATCATAGCTTCAGAAGTGCTATGGGCTACATTCACATTACCAGACTCAATTGTGACTTAATTCAGATTTTTTTTCCTTAATATGACACAGATCTGATGTTATCAGGGCTGTGTGGACAAAAATCCAATCTTTAAATCCAATGTTCTGATCAGACTTTCATATATGGTCCAAGGGTGGATACAAATCTGACACGTGGCCCTGTGACATGAACGAGAATGGACAGATTGGAACTTTTTGCCTATACTTATGATCCTAATTTGCATTTACTGGTTTCAAGCAAATAAACCAGGATACGTAAAACGTAGTTTTGTCAGAAGTTGGTGGAATTGGCTACACTGTGCACGGCTATAATAAACGAGTTAAAGAAGCAGCTCATCATGTGAGTCAAATTTTCACTTCATTAGGATTTATTTGGCAAAGGTGGGTCTATCTCCCATTTACCGCATAACTCTTTTTCAAAAAAGGCAAATTTATTAGCCATTTCCATCAACCTTTTTCTAACGCGACACTTCAAAATCTGCATAAAAATGCATTAATGGAAACTGGGCTCGGGATGGTGAAGTATCGATAGACCAACACGATTGCTGACCGAGTCCGGCACTCCAAAGTAGCTTAAGACACGGCCCCAGCTGCAGGCCCTCATTAGAAAGTATGGGGATCCCCTGCCAGTTGTGTTCTTTATGTCTTCATGCCCTTTGGTGAAGACATTTTGGGTCTTTGGATTACGGCAATACATCCCTGATGACGTATTACCACGTGAACCAGTGATCTTGGTATCCTAATGCTAGCTTAATGGCCAAATGGTTAGAAAAAAACTGTCCTCGAGAACACAAAGTAATTTTTGGAAGGAAGGATGGCAAAGGCATCGAATCAAAATCATTGCATTAGCTAAAGCCTAAAAGGGAAAAATAAAAAATAAAAGGATTATAGGATTGAGTCCACTTAATTCCATCCATCCATTCTATTTCTCTATACTGCTTCTTCCTCACTGGGGTTGCGGAGTAGCTGGAGCCCATCCCAGCTGACTCTGGGCGAAAGGCAGGGACCCACCCTGGACAGCTCGCCAATCCATCGCAGGGCGCACACACGATTCACACATCATTCACTCTCACACTCACACCTTTGGGCGACTTAGCATCTCCAAATAGCCTGATATGTATATCTTTTGACTGTGGGAGGAAACCAGAGTACCCGGGAGAAACCCTTGCAAACACAAGAACATGCAAAGTCCACACAGAAAGGCCCCAGGCTGGATTCAAACACACAATCTTCTTTCTGTGAGGCATGTGTCCCACTTCTATTTTTTATATTAGTTTGTCTTGGTAATGTGATAAAGGTATCGCATTTGCACAGTCTAGTACTCAAGACACTGAAAATAAATGAAATTTTTGTTCAAGGCACACTACACATCTAGAGTTCAGATTTCATACTGGGCCGTGCTGCATCAACGGGCTCACAGAGTGTAATTTTTAAAAAATGCTATTTGTACTTGTCAAGTTGGTTGTCTTGTTCGTGATGAATTAGATCCAGAGCAATGGTGATTTACACTTTTACAAGGAAACTACAGGTATGAAAATTAGATATAAAATCCATTTATGTTTCTCTCAGGACCCCTTTGTAAGAATTTCAAAATATTTAATATTCAAGTCAAAAGCCTCACCATTTCACAGTCATAGTCATTCAGTATATACTTGTTTTTGCAGAGGGCTGCATGAAACAAACAAAAAACAAACAAAAACAACAACAAAAAAACACTCTGCAATACCCCTGTGTTGCCCTGACAGTGCACTCATATTGTAGCAATGAAGACACAACCATTCCCTTGTAGCCACAGGCAAGTCTTTGTCAGTGTCAGCTCAATAAAAGTGACCAAAAAATAAAAAATCATGAATCCATATATTAGAGACCATCACACATGCACCAACAGCATAGTCTGCAAGAATAATATTCATATGACATTTTTATCCCAATAAGCGTTAAACGAATTAATTAGTTAATTAAATAGTTAATTCGTTAAATCCTTGTGTTTCAATTTGTAAGCTCGAATGTGTCCTTGTGGAGGACAAATTCACCAGCATACTTAGAGCACAAACACTGGGATGAGGATACACCTGTATGCCTTTGGCTGACAGCACGAACTGGCACCTGAAACACGCTCTAGGGATAGAATGTTTAACCTCTAAACATGAGCAAGCCTGACAGAGTGGCATGGGCAGATGGAGAAATAAGAAAAAAAAAACCGCCACTCAGGGCTGTTAAATGACAGACAGCACTTTTCACTGGGGACATTTTATTTATAATCTCTCCCAAGAGACAATGAGACAACTGTAAAAAAATTAAATAAACAACAACAACAACATATTGCTCTCTTATTGGGAAGGGGGGTCAAAAATGACTTCTTCCCTGATAAAAATAATTTTGGTTCATTTTGTTCAGCTCAACAAATATAATTTTGCAGTCTCAGTGCAGATTTCCTACGCTTTCCACATGTAGAGTTCAAAAATTGACATTCTTGACAAGGCAGCCTGGATTTTGAGATAAGCATTCGTGCTTTAGCCTGAGAAAGTGATTTTCAAAGATAGCCGTAATAATAAAAGCGAGAAACATAAGAACAGTACTGGAGGTATTACACTGATGGCTGAGTACAAATCTGACCAATGTCAGTGTTGACACTGAATGTGGTAAAACTGCAGTGAAGAAACTCAAAAAATTTACAAAAATGATTGAAAGATGAAACGCATCTGTTCAGAGTGAAAGCAATTTTTTATGTTTAGGAATACGGCCATTTTAGCGATTCTTACAGAAATATATCAAATGTCCCAGGCCAGAATCAAACCCATTATCTATTGCTGCAAGTGCTATGCATTGCGCCACTGTGCCGTCCACTTTTTCAATCAGAAGAATCTAAAAACGTACTCTCTTATAGCAAACTGTCAATAATGGGAAAAGTATACAAATAAGTTCTTAAGTTAATTGAAATTTCTTTGCATTAATTGTTTGCATTCATTTCTTTGCATTAATTGTTTGCGCCACTGTGCCATCCACTTTTTCAATCAGAAGAATATAAAAACGTACCCTCTTACAGCAAACTGTCAATAATGGGAAAAGTATACAAATAAGTTCTTAAGTTAATTGAAATTTCTTTGCATTAATTGTTTGAGTAGGTCTGTGAAGCACAACACAATCAACAAATTGTCTAATTGCGGGAAAATGCACTCCATTTTTTGTAATATTTGGAAGGCAGTAGTGCAATGGCACAGTCAGATTTGGTTCTTGGTTATGTATTCATAATTAATATGCATAATTAAACTCTAAACAGTTGAGTTTGAAGGCATAATAAAATATGATTTTTATGTGACCTGAATACCATTAGAAAAGATGCCATTGAAGCACACAGATTGCATTTTATAATGTTAGATTTTTTTTTCCCCTCCAGTTGAGAGAACAGTCTTTCTTCATGTAAATCAATTGCTCAGTGGGCAATTTATAATCAACTACAGTCATTTTTCCTCTTGGGAAACACTACCTGCTGTGTCAATCCTGTCCTGATACTAGACAGTCCTCTGCAGTATTCCCAGTTACACTCATATCTACCAGGGACCGTGGAGCGTTCAAATTTTTTGGGGGGCTGACTCTTCCACTTGGTATTGACCGCGGAGACCCCTGAGGAGGGTCTGGAGGAGTTCTCCCTCAGGAAAACTTTGAAAAGGACGCGTAGACTGAAAAAATGTGGGTCACCACTGTGGATACGACTGTGGAAAAAGAACTATGTACTATAAGTCTCTCAACAATCTGGACCAGCTTTAATGTGAGACATCCAGATCTGGTCCACTCAACAGTGTATTATAAGAATTTGCATAGGATAGAGGATACTGCGATCAATTCACAGTTCACACCAACAAAATACAATAAGATAGCACTTGCCTTGCATAAAGTGCCTGATAAAGTGGTGCATTATGCCTGACTCAGATAATTGCTAAAAGAAAATCATATTTAGAAATGAATTAATAAAATACAAAGAAAATGAAGTTTGGCTCCACTGAAGCAGATTAATTTAAAAAACGCAAATTACTAAAATTATGAATTCAAAAAGGGTTAAAAAATGGGAGGAAAAACTCAAAAGAAGAACAACCCCAGCAATTATATATCGCCGCCGCACTACGTGTTAACGCGATAACTGCAGTAATATTTCAATTACAAATTTCAAGTTTGGCATATAAGTAAGTATCATAAAGATGGAGAACTCATTCGATTTTGGACAATTTACAATTTCTAGATTGGCCACCAGGGGCCAAAAATGGAGAAAATCACTGTTTTTATCATATCTCTGGAAATATTTGTCCGATTGACCTCAAATTAAGTGCAAATGAAAGGTCATGACCTGAGGATGTGTGCCACGATGCCATTATACCTGTTTGGTTCAAAATTTTGACACAAGGTGGAGCTTTGTCACATAAAATTCACCATTTTGCTATATTTTGCTATATTTCCTGAAGGTCATGACCTCAACAAGTCACATGATGACATCATACCTGTATGGTTCAATATTTTGCCACCAGGTGGCGCTTTATGATGGAAAATTACCATTTTGGCCATACCTTCAGAACCATTTGACCGATTGACCTGAAATTAAGTTCAAATGAAAGTCTATTCAAGGTCTATTCAAGGATTGGGGCATTGGAGGATTGGGGGTGTTCGGGGATATACCCCCAGCCGTTGCCTCAGACGGCATAAGCCTAGTTTATACAAAAAAAATGCTACCCTTGCCTCACTAAAGCACAAGGAGCCAGGAACTTGAACTCCAGTTGCCTGCATCGCAACTGTATGTCATAACTACTAGGTTATACCATTTAGCAATTGTTTCGAGCTCAAATTGCTAATATAAAGCATGAGTCATGAAATCAAATCACTCACATTGTTTGTACTGTTGTGCCCTCAGTATTCAAGCATTTCTGTCAGAAAATGACTTTGAAAACAACTGAATATTGAATATTTTGCAGATAATTATACCGAAAATACCACAAACAAACCTGTTAAGAGTTTTTAATGTCACGCTATTTAAGTACATTCGAATGGCCCATGGACTCGGTTTCACGCACTGGGTATGCAAGACTCTAGCTGAGGCTAGCTTTGTGCGATAATGCTGGCTTAGGGCTCGTTGGAAACGCCAGAAGCCATATAATGAAATGGCTACCGGTAAATTCTAACTGACAGCATCTTCTCATGGCAAGCAAGCTGAATGCTGAGGAACTGAGATCTTTGAAGCAATGCTCGAGAAGAAAAACTAAAATAGCAAGCGTGGATATACCCTCAAAATTTTTTTTATTTTAAAACATCAAAGGTAAGAAATTTCTTTGCTCATCTCTGTAGACTGTAAAGTGTATGCCTGCTTTATAGGCCTACCCGAGGATACAACCAATGACGGCTTATCGGAGGCTTAGGTAAGCTAGGTACGTTGGCTAAATCAATAATACTTTATTATATTGCTAAACGATTTCAACACTAAGCAATAGCCCTACACGCAATGTATTGCAATTCAGACGTATATGTACGTACAGTACAAACATGATGCGCGAAAGAAGGCGAGACAAAGAAATCTTTTTGCCGAAGCAGTCCAAAAAAAATGACGTGATGGCTGGTTGGCGGCGTTTCATTCCGGTTGGCTTACTGGTCTCCCATACACTGAGAAAACAAATTAGTCGGCTTAAAAAAGTCACGGAAGTGAACGAAGAGAACTGGAGAACGGGGCTGAAGTCGTTGGAAATACATGACAAGTTCATGTGAAGAAGTTAGGCGGAAGGGCAACTTGGGTAAATTAGTCGGTCACTAATGCACTTACATATATGTCACGACTTTCTAGTTTGCCGTCTTCGCGCCAGGGAAGGTTGATTTTACAATGACTATGATGAATTATTGCCCCCCGGCTCCACAGTCCCTATTTACAGTGGCCCTAAGACGACATCATTGGAAAATAATCGCACAGTTCACGGACCACAATCTGAGGAAATCATGTCTCGATCAGTGGAAAACTTATTTCAATCCAAGGAAAAATTGTTTTGATCCGAGGAAAAATTTTTTCGATCCAAGCAAAACTTGTTTCTATCTGAGGAAAACTTTTCTTAATCTGAGGAAAACGTTTTGATCTGAGGAATACATGTCTCGATGAGAGGAAAACTTCTCTCAATCCAAGTAAAACATGTCTCAATCCGAGGAAAACACGTTTCGATCCGAGGAAAACTTCTATATAAAGGTTAGTTAGATAGATAGCCACAAATATCTTCGTGCGTACCACTATGTTTGAGTACTCGAGTCTAACCCGGAGTCAGAAGTTGCTTTCAAACCTGCACTGGGTTACACCAGCTGTGCCCAAGTTCAAACGTAGCGTAGTCCGAACGTAACTTCTAACTTAGTTTTTGTAGAGTTTACGCGCTACTAACATTTTATGGGTTGCACCAGCTGATGTAGTTTCAACGTGGGCAAAAGTTACAACTTATATCTTACACCTAACCCTTAGTTGGTGTAAAGTCGTCCGTAAAATAGCGGTTGGCATGGCGCATTGTATTGAAAGGCAGGAAAATTTGGAGGATGAGGGGGACCAGATTATACCGGTATTGCGTCGGCCATGCATCCTCCGAGACAGATTACACCCCTTGGACAACTACGAGAGACTTTGATTTATACTCTCGCTTCCGCTTCCCACATTTAATTCAGAATTATTGACCTGCTGGCAGCGGACTTACTGCACGACACGCAGAGAAACGGGGTATTTTACAGTGCAGTGATGATGAGGAGTGCTCACAACAGATGTAAACAGATGAAGTTAGTCTACCCCAGTAGCGTAACCCTTTTTTGACTGCAATTAGTAGTACTCAATCATTTTCCAATATTGATGCATTTTCAAATTATCGTAATTGCCAACCGAAGACATGGGGTTCGTTCAAGTGCGTCTGCAAGTAAGCCAGCTGCTTCAGACTCCCGAAGAAATAATGCGAGAATCTTGCCAAAGTGGCGGGATAAGCCCTCCAAACCTTTGCACAACTTTGGCAAGATTCTCGAGCACTTACATCGTTATTGTAAGACGAGCATTTACAAATGTGTGCACAACTGAGCTGACAGAGACAATGTCAAATGCTTTTTCATTCTCACTGATGCATGAGTACAACAGAGCTGTGGCTAATGGCACGTACAATGGTACCATAGCTGATCTGTGATTGGCTGATGTACGTAATGGTACCAACCAACCTGCAGAAAAAAAAAATTTTGCGGCCAGTTCAGGCTTTACTTTGGCCGTGCAAAATGATGAATAGTAAGGGGGGGGCGTGCTAAGATTATTCTTGAAAAGTTGAAAATTGAGAAACAAACAACAAATTCATTTTAAATCGATCAAGTTCTTTAAAAAATTTTAGTATAAAATTGAAGTGTCCATATACTTTATATACAGATGTTAATAATAATAACAGTATCCTCTGTGGGGCCCCTATGACTGCTGGGCTCCTAGAATCGTCCATGGTTACCAATCCCAACCCCCCCCCCCCCCCCCCCCCCCCCCCCCTTGAGACACATTCTCAGGTCATGACCTTTCATTTGCACTAGATTTCTGGGCAATCGGACAAATATTTCCAGAGATATGATAAAAACAGTTATTTTTCAGTTTTTGGCCCCTGGTGGCCAATTCAGAAATTTAAAATTCTCCATAATCAAATCAGTTCTTCCTCTTTATGAAACTTACTCATATTCAAAACATGAAATTTCTAATCGAAATATTACTGAAGTCATTGCATTAACACGTAAGGCAGCGCGGCGGCAGCGGTTGGACCAAAAACATAGTATCCTGAACACGCCGTTTGGCGTTCGGCTTCCATATGAGAGAAAAACAATTGAATTGGCCGATTTGAAAGAAAAAATTATCATTTTTGCGCATGGTAGGCCTACAGTTTTCTGTTAATTTAAAACTTGTGGGTCACGCCCTTCTTCAAGAAATGATGAAAATCTTTGGCGATCTTTGGATGATGTAAACTCAGGAACAGAGCTTCAACGCTTGCTCCTTTTGTCCTTGAAAATGGCCAACAGATGTGTCGTTATCGGGTGCAGTGCTACTGCGGATCAGGAGAAGGGTGTATCATTGCACAAATTCCCAAAAGATGTTGGAATCCGCCGACAGTGGGTGAGATTTGCCAAGACGATGAGAGTGAACTTCGCGGAACCCAAGATGACCAATTCTTCCACCGTTATATGCTCTCATCATTTCACCCCAGAGAGCTTTGAAATATTGCTTTTATTGCGGGGGTTCAAATTATGATTGGCAGTAATTCTGCAAATGTCAGTTTCCCACTTACCATAATACCTGTTGCATAGCTCAAATTCAATACTTAGTTATCACATTTGTCAGACACTAATACACTTGCAGGGTTTTGTCACATTTGCAGAAATGTTAGCGGGGCTATTTTATCAAGAGCTGCAAATTTGTATGTTTGTGGTCAAGGCTGGACTGGTAATCTGGCGTACCGGGCAATGCTCGGTGGGCCAACAAACATTTTGGGCCGATGCAATCATAGTTTATAAAATTGTAATAACATTGATTATTTTGAATGACTGTGCCAGCCTTTAAAACACAGAAAGCGGCCCATTGGTTCATTTTCAACACTGACTCAGGGCTGGCCCAATGAAATCTCTGAGCCCTCCCTCCTCAGCAGAAAAAATATGCAGTTGCGCATGACCCATTGGGTGACACAAGCTTTATATACCACTTTTTATTGTTATACTTCACTATTCCGTTATCTTGCATTTTGGCCACTTTTCAATATATATTTATCTATTTGTTTTATGATATAGGAATTAACAAAAAACTGTATCCTTGCAGATAAAAAACGATGCATAGGCTTAAGCCATGTACAGTTTATTTAATGTTCTTGTTTTGTCCTAAAAGTTTAAGAAGGCAGGCTTGCTGGGAAATTTGTTTGACCAATGGGCTTGCTTGTCCCCAGTTGCGTTAACAGTCTAAAAATACATTTGATCAACTACTAGATCAGACAAAAATGTCAGAAAGCAGGCGGAAAAGCTTTGAGAATAACAGACCTTGGAGCCTCAGGCTTTCAAACGCAAAAAAATTGACCAGCTATTTGGCCAAGATGATCCTCATGTAGTATGCAGTTTTCATTTGGAGGGGGACACGGAAAGCGGTAAGACTGACGTTAAATTAATGGGCTATTGAAAGTATGTATTCTGTAAGGATTTGCTTGAGCTTACAAAAGGCCCTACTGATGGACCCGTTGTGTCTATAAGTTATGCAATGTTATTTGAACAGGTTATGTATGAATCAATCCAAATAGTGCAATAGTCTTATTGAAAGAGTAAAAATGGCCCCAAAATCACATTTATATTTCACATTAATTCACGTAAATATAATAATAATAATAATAACAACTAGAAAAGCACTCAGAGATCGCAGACCTCCGCCAGGGGGCAGCAAACCCAAAAGCGCGGCGATCGGAACTCCGGCTCATTGGAAAGACTTGAAATCTTGAACTTTGGCCTTTATCTCAGCAGTACTTTGGCCTAGATATGCCGAAATTTAATCAGCTGTTCCATGACTTAATACCCACCCACCCTGAAAATTTCATCAAAATCCGGCCATAAGTTTTTGAGTTCTGTTGTACACAAACAAACCAACAAACAAACGGCACCAAAAACATAACCTCCTTGGCGGAGGTAATAATAATAATTATAATAATAATAATAACAACAACAACTTCTTCTTTGTCATGATGGTGCAGTGATTAGCACTGCCACCACAGCGCAAGAAGGTTGCGGGTTCGATTCCAGCCTGGGACCTTTCGGTGTGGAGTTCCAGGGCATGTAGGCTATGACTGAGCTTAATTTTAAATTTTGGTAACAGCATAGTGTGCGTGTATGGCGGGCCGTCACGTCACGATCAGGTTGGGCCGCCATGGCCGAAAATGCTAGGGCCATTTTTTTGTCCCAGTCCAGCCCTGTTTGTGGTTTATTACTTCTGCAGGACATCATTACATTGGCAGGTGCTACAGTGCTGCTTTTGATAGAAAGTTATGTCTCAGAATGAAATATTTCATATCAGAGGAAAAAAAAACGCCAAAAATAATGTAATGTGATATACCTATTTTTCTCATTATGTTGCAGGGTGTATGTCTGCACATAAATCACTGAATTCTTAGAAACAAAGCTCAACAACCAAATTTTAAACCAGCTGGTGATGAATTTCAATCCATAATTATCAATCTGAAGTAGCAGATCAGATGACATTCTATGCTTTCTGAATGCTGTTTGTCAGTGTGGCTGTATTCACTAGCCAGCAATTATGCGGATGCACCTGCCTTTATGATAAGTGAATCAAGAAAATTGCTGTGATTTTCATTGCGGGACAATGAAATTTACAAAACAAACACAGCAAACAAAGTAAGCCTGCTGAACAATTTGAAATGGAGGGAGAACACGCATATTTGAATATATTTTTGGATGGCAGCTGCTTTGGAATGAATGATAAAGTCTACAAGCATTCATTAGCATTATTTGGTTTCATACAAGTGATGCCAGCCACGACACACCCCAGCCCAGGGGACACGTTTCAGGTTTTGAATAACCCGTCACCCCTCTAACATTCAACTCCTACTTTTAGCAAACGTAGTAGTTTTTTCCATAGTTTGTTGTCATAGTTTGACAGTTAGAAGCATTAAAAAATGCATGTTTTGAGCTCAAATAGAAAGGAAGATATTAGGAAGTAATCACAAAGAAATAATTTTTTGTGTCCCGGTGATCTTGACCTTGACCCAATTAGATCTATGGACCATTGCACACCTTTGCTTTAAAATTCGTTAAATTTGAAAAACCATTTTTGTGCTGCCAAATACACAAACGGATAAAGAAATGCTATCAAAAAACAATACCCTTTACCCTTCAGGCAAGGTAAAAATCAGATGTATGTTTTGTTTCACAAAGCAAATTTCTCTATATTACTATTATTTTTGGGTCCAGAAGGCTAATCCAAGGAACAATAAGCCCCCTTAGTTTGTAATCAGTTCCTGTTTCTTAATCAGTTCACACTGTCATAATTAAATTTAAATCTGTAATGGCTCTTCAAGTCCCTTGACATTCCAGGACAGAAAATTCTCCCCACACATCAGGTGCTGCTTCTTTTCGGTCTTCAGTCCTGTCATATGAATTATTTGTGTGCCTTATATTATTCAGAACAAATAATAATCAATGCTCATGCATTTTCACCATCTGGCCTGTTTTTGATAATGAGTCAGACCAACTAAATACCCTTGGTGTGATCTGTGCAAACCTGTGTCTGTGCTGTAACGGATAAATTGAAGTGGGAGAGTCTGACAAATGAACCTCATGTAAATTAGCTGCTGTCCATCCTCACCACAGGCTGAATAATTGTGAGAACATAGTCTATTTGTTCATAAAATCTTGCCTCCAGATTGTAGCAGTACATTTTTCCCCAGTTTTTTGCATGTTATATTATATTCGATTAACCCAATTGACCCATAAATTGAACCAATCCATAGTATTCCAATGATCACTGCATAAATCACCTTTGTTTTGAAAAAATAAAGAAATTAATTAATGCTGCCAGTAACTTACAAACCTGAATAATAGTAGTAGTAGTAATAATAATAATGAAGCAATTCTCAATAGAAACAAAGGGTTCTTTCAAAAAACAACCTCTTAAAAGTTTAACTTTTTTATCTGCATCACTGGAGGCTTATGTACTCTCAAATATTGCAGAATATTTGAGATCTAAACACTAACATGACTCTTTACCCCCTTCTGGCCACGCCTCCAGCCTTCTAACTGAGCAGTCTATTAAGACCTGGACCGCATTCTTCAGCTCCGCAATCATTACATGTACCTGTTGTTCATTTCCACTGAGTGGTGGTGTGCTATTTAAGACCGAGCTTTGCACTTAGTCTTTGCTAAGTCTCGTTTGCCACATACCTGTGTTTAACCTCTAGTCTTGTATAGACTTATCTCCCCCATATATATTCAAACTCTTCAACTTAGTGCTTTTTCTTATGTCAGCACTTTAACTTTATTATCAGGAACCTTTTGTCCTTTTCTTTTTCCTATTTTAGAATATTAAATTATTACTGTAGCCAAAGCCAGTCTGTATTAGTAATAGTGTTATTCAGGAACCTCAAGTCCTTATTTCTTTGTATTGCACTGTATGTGTCTTCTCGCTGTGCTGAAAGCCTATTAAATACAACCAAGTCTATCTTCGCACCTGAGTCCAGTCCGCGTCTTCCCGTCCTCCGTGCATGACACTGTTGCTCTGGGCAGAACCATTACACCTTCAGGGCAGGAGGCTCTAGGGCAGGGGTCCCCAATCTTTCCCAGAATGGGCCGGTGTGGGTGCAGGCTTTCATTGCAACCAAGCAGCTTCACGCCTGATGCTACTAATCAAGGATATTAGCAAAGATTCCAGGGGTTAATTAGTAGTATCAGGTGTATAATTGTTTGGTTGCAATGAAAGCCTGCACCCACACTGGCCCTTTCTGGGAAAGATTGGGGACCCCTGCTCTAGGGGAACAGATTGACAGTTGGTCTGCAAGGCACACACAGTCTAAGCATCACATCGACTAAAATAATGCATCAAATCTGTGTATTTCTGAACAACTTTAAATAAGACGATACATGTGGTATGTTGTGAATAAGCCAAAATATCTTCACAAGAAAACACCCCTATTGGTTGATTCCTCCCAACCATCTAATACGACCCATACGATTGTTTCCGATACCACCCGTAGGACCATTTCTGCTGTTCCCGCGTTCATTAATAACTGTAAATGACAGAAGCACTGCGCCTTAACGTAACAGCAGCACTGCACCAAAATGAAATGGTTTGGAAAATATTGTCCCTTCAGTTAAAGCTACCACTTCCTAAAGAGTACGGTTAGGGTTAGGTTTGGGGTAGGGTGATGTGGTTTGTAAAACAGCTGTGGCTTTTACAAGACAGACGTGGCTCCCAGTTCCAAATGTTAAACTAGTGGAAGCGAAAAATCAAACCCTGGTCTCTCAGGGTTTGGTCTGCGATTTTATACATCCAATATCCTCCCTGACCACAGATCGTGCAAACTTTTCTGCTATTTGAAGACATCAGCTCATTTTAAAGTTTCATCTACAATTTTTTTGGCTACTTGAATTCGCAGTCTATCTGGTCATTTTTCTCATGAGGACGGACTCAAATTTTAGATTGGCCACCACTGTGGATACCAGCGGAAAAGCATTGGCAGTGAAATCATAAGATCACATGCCATCTTACAGTCACTACTCTCATTAGCTTCAACTACTTCTCCTGAATCTAAAGGAGGGGGGGGGGGTTGCTATTCGCTTCCTCTGTCCCTAAAGGAGAAAGGGCCTGCTCAAAATGGGATGTTAAAGAAGTATGAAGATGTATTCAGGGAGTCTGTGCTGAACAGCACTTCACTCATGGTGATGACTGTGCCTAACACTTCTCCGCTATTAAGAGGGTCTCAGCTTAACAGGGCTTCTGTCTTCGTCATAGTAGAGTATCTGCTTAACAGGGCTCATGGCTTCTGCTGGCAGATCTCCTGGTGCCAGCTATAGATATACGTGTTCCTGTTAGCTTTCACTGTTTTAAGTAATGATAGCTTTACCCCTCGCTGCCTTCCTTTCTAGCTTCAGTTTATACTTTCACTGCACATAAGGACCTGTGGAGATGGTGCATGCAGTGTAGAAAACAGGTCAGTCGGACTGCTGAGTTTCAATTTAGCTGAAAACTAGTCACCAAATCTTGGACACTAAGCAAAATAGTGGGGGATAAAGATTGAGACAAACATATACTGCTCGGCACCAAAGTATACTATGTCCTCTCAGGATTTCCTACATGTCAGAAACACTTTCCACACTAACAAAATATCACCTTTCACCCTTTCTGATTTATTTAATGGCATAATAATCTTGTTTGTTTTCCTTTGCAAAATAAAATGATACTCTACTGTTTGTTTATTTAGTAATTTAATTTCCATGTGCATACTAAATTTGAAAATGTTGGCGATCCTGCCTACCTCTGACTCCTCGATGTCATTCCGACAGAATTCCCAATAAAAGGGAAGATATTTTGAGCATTGCAATTTGGTGACCCTGAAAAAATTCACCTCATGGGGAAGTTTTTATTTATTAAATAAATGCAATGCCATATGTATCACATTGATCTCAATAATGAGTATAAAAGCATGTGACCTGCCTTCTTTAATCATCTTCTCTGGCTACACAAGATTTCATGACTGAATTTCATGGCTTTTAAAAATATTCCCTGTAAAATGGTCATACCTGTCAAGTTTCATTTCAGCCTATAAATGATATGTTTATTGATTGATTGGTGCCCCTGGTCTCCAGAGCAGTCGTGCGTCGCATGGGCTGCATTCCTCCTATCTGTATCCCAGCTTAGGCTGTACGAAGTGCCTTTTTACAACAAATGTTATATTTCATAGCGTGTCACCTGGGGCATAAAACAGGTGTCTGCTTGTGATTTGTGAGGGACTGATGCACAGTAATAGGATGTTTGCTTTGACAGGGTAACTTGCACTGACCTTCAATTAGACTCTAGGATGGCAATTCTGAAGGGGGAAAAAACGGTAAGCGGACAAAAGGAAGAAAGGAAAATCAATAGCTTATTTTCACCTTTTTTGCACCGGGATTTTGATGTTTGCAAAAGATAAAGGTTGACAAGCCTGTCGAAGGCAGTGTTCCATCAGTGTGAATAACATTTATGTGACGAAGAACACAGCAGAGACCTTTCAGTCACTCATTCATCGCTTCATTCATTCGCTTGCTTGCACCCCGCGCGCTCTAAGAATGAGGAGGTCTCACAGAAATGGTGCTGCTCTGATGGCTTTATTTTTCTACAAATATATAAGTTAATTTTACTTTCACACACGTCGTTACACTCACGCTGCATGTTTATTCTGATTTAATTTTAAAGGACAGCAAACATCTGCAGAATTTGATTAAAGACATTGACAAAATCAAGATCAAAGTCTTGCAGCAGATGCCTTTGGCTCCCTTTTGACTGGTGGGCTTCTAATGAGTCTCTAGCCCTGTGAATACTAAGTGCCATATGCGGGGTCCAAGGGGGCAGTTGTTCCCAGTCAGATGCGTCAAACGGAACCCCCTAACACCTGGTCCTTGTCAGATCTGTGCCTCCCTTCCAACTGGATGCAGTCGTCTCCTGCGTCGCCAGTTATATTGCGGATGGCATTGTGTGCCATGCGCTAATCATGTATGGAGGCTGGTTCTCTTATGCAATGCATTGCTGGGTGCAGTGCCAGCTCAGCTTACACAATGTCTGGTCGATGGCTTTCTGTGATGAAATGGGATCAGTTGCAATTATTGTTGCACCATTTTCACCCACTTAATGTAAAAAAAAAAAAAGCATAATTTTTTCAATCACATTTGAGATGATTTATAATTCCCCAACTGTACATAGTGCCATTGACTTCTTAGTATTATAATAGTCATAATTGTGTTACCCAATGTTTCAAAGTGGAACTGGCAATCTGGGTTCATGCAAAAGAATAGTTTTCGTCTGCATCAGTCTGATTTGATCATTTACAGACGACAGTAAGCCTATCTAAGTTGCCAAGGATTCTATGGTACGGGGAGATGCCCCTCTTGCCAGTACCTGCTGCAAATACGGCCGACACCATACATTCAGCTCAGAAAATGCCAGCAATCTGCTTGTTTGGCAAGGCTCAGGCAGTAGCTAAGCATAACTTTTGGCCTGTTAAAAATTTTTTTATCTGCAAAGTAAAGCTGTACATCACAGCCCTCCAAAAGTCAATGCCCACTGTGTGGCTTTCTGTTCCACCCAACTTAGCCATAAACCTTAAATGCGACTCAGGCCTCACTAAGGACACATTACCGGGCTCTGAGTTGGAGAGAGGCATAAAGGCATCATTACAGTGTATTTAACAGAGCAGAGTGTGTGAGCGAACAGGTGCTAGTTGGCTGTGGAGCAGTTTCCAAATTGAGTGTACATTCATCTTAAATGCACATTCGCAATTAAGTTGAAGGAGTGGGAGCATTTATTTGCTTTTAACTTTCTTTGGAATTGTAAAAGTTGACTGCAAAGAAATAAAAATCCATGGTGAATTCATAATAAATCTACTCTCTGGTTTGTATGTGTGATGCCTGCCAATTTGAAACAGTAGGAGCAGCAGGGCTGTCTGTGCCAATGCCTCCTGCTCCACGTCAGTCTGGGAATTTTCAGCTCGCAGAGCCGTTCACGGGAACCATGAAGAATTTTTTTCTGTTTGTTTTTTGATATTGGCACAGAAGTAAAAAGGGGAGATGGAAATTGAGGTTTGGAAATAAATATTCAATTTAAAATGATTGAGTCTTGACTTTGTTTTAATATCAACTGCAATGGTTCATACAGAAGCTCGTAATTGAGCCTCTCATAACATATTCAGCAAAAATGAAGAAATTAACATTTGGCTGTGGTGCTAATGCATTGGGTTTAGAGAGAGAAATGGGGCTCTCTGATTGACAATAATGAAGTCAACACTCCCTCTGCACCCATTCTTTCTTTATTCTTATCCAACCAGCATCTTTTCTGTTAATGACTGAAGCCACAGAAATATTGAAATTACATTGGACTCAAGCACACTAATTTACCACTGACTTCAGATGCCTTACAAAAACTCAAGGAAACACTATGTGAAGAATCCATACAGTGGATTCTAAAATAATTATTCTAAAATAATTCCATTCATAAGGGTAGGGCACCAGAAGTTAGCCAAGCTATCTCAGGTTAAATGTTTTGTTTTCACATGTAAAGAATTTACATGTCATTTGACATTTTTCATAAGGTACGGTTAGTCTTTTGGAATTGTGCCTTGACAGTGATAGCGCAGTTCTTAATGCAGTTGTTTTAGACACAACTAAAAAACATACAACTCCATTTATTTAAAAAAATGGGATGATAAACTTTAGAAAGTACAAAGACAAGATTTGGAGCCATTTTTTTCTGCATAGACAGACTGGAATTTTCCTGCCACTGTATACACTGACTGTTCGCTACAGGTGGCTTTGCTATTTCCATAAGTAAATTGAGGTGTGTCAGTCACATTAACTCTGTGTTAATCGAAAATCGCAAAAGAAGCCATCTCTTCATCGTAAATTTCATTTCCTTTGTCAAAAACAAAACACTCTACTTCATAAAAAGCCACAGCAACATTAGGGACTTGGAAAAATTTGAGAAGCTTTGTGAAGCTTTTTGCTTTTTCATGAAAGGGGGCTGAAAAAACAGTTGCCCTGATGCCATAAAATGGAAGCACCCACCTGCTGTGGGGGTTTTTTTCTGATCAGGGCCGGCGGACTGAGCACATTTTGGAAAAATTGGGGATGTTTATAACATGACATGACTGACTGAGCATATAATACAAGATTAAGAACACTGATCATACTATATCATGAGAAAGTCCTAACACCATAATCTCAATATTGAACAGTTTGGACAGAGCGTGTTTTGTAAATTCACTCCTCAATTAGGTGTCCTGAGAAGGAACAAGTTCTACACTAGAGACCAAATCAACATAAGCACAACATTTATTCATGAAAGCAGTTTACTAATGGTCTCAGCAGATATGTAACATCAAACATGTTGTACGTGTGATAAATCAAGTAAAAAAGAAGAAACAAGAGTGCAAAGCACTTGTCTTGCAAGATGATAAAGCATTTCTGGCACCTTTAATTTAAATGTTCCAAGCATAAATTTGTACTCTGGCTTCATTCAATTTTTATTAATTTACCTTTCTCTAGCTACTTCAGGAATAAGCTTTTTTCTTGGAACATAATTTCACCTCTTGGTTATTTGTGTGAGCAATTTACATCAGTATGCAGCACTCTTGAATATAAGTTTTCACAAATAATCACTTGAAAAGAAACACTCCATTGCTACTATGGACACGATCATAAAACAGCAGAAAGAACGAAAAACACTACCTGACAGAAAAATATACTGGCAGAGTAAATGGTCCTTGCAATGTCCAAAGATTAAAGTTCCAGTTAGGGGTGAGCAAATACAGTAATACCTGTCTCTATAAAAGTTCAGTTTTGAAAATGATTTGTGTGTATTGGCAACTGAAATGTACAGTATGTTGTTTAACATCTGAAGTGGGTATGGTTTTGGTAAGGGGAGCAGGCAGAAGAGTATGAAGTGTTGAATACAGAATAATTTACATCTCTAAATATGTGACTTTCCAGCACCAAACCAGTCACATGGGTCAATTTTTCGGGCTTATATTAAATGCCCTTTCAGATGAGCCCAAAAACTCATATTTGGAAAAACTGTCCCATGTGACTGGTTTGGTGCTGGAGAATCACGTATACGTCCACAAGAATTGGAGTGTGTATTTACATGCATTTCTCAGCATTTATTTTATTTGTTTGATGTTAATTTTTCAAGCCACCGCGTTGCATTTATTATTCTCTTCTTAATGGTATAGTCAGAAATAACAGTAAGTAATTGTTGATCAGTAGCTGACACTATGTTTTTACTGATTCAAGAGTTGTTGGGGTTGACAGTGACAGATATTCCATCCAGTACCAGCAGACATCAAATGAGAGCCTCACTGCCTCCACCCAGCAGCGGCCTTTGGCATCAGGGGGCCCGTTTTAATACTTAATATGGGGCCCTACCACGTAAAACATAAACTTAATTATGTTTGCCTCGTCCTGCGTCCGTGACGCATTAAAAGCTGAAAGAACATAAACTCACTATTCATGCCTCCCAGGGATGCACATATTTTCCCATGTAAAACGATTTATTGTGACAACCTGGTAAAATCACAACCAAGACAAGAAACCAGAACTCAGCAGAAAAGGCAAGGATTCAGGTTGGTTTGCGATAAATAGCTAAAGATATGGATACTTTATTGTCCCATGAAATCCCCTCAACTTATATTAATAACAAAAACAATGAGTGCTTCGTGTTATTTTTGTCCAGTTTTGGTGAGAGTACTTGTTTGCTTTCTGCATTGCTTTGTGGAACAATAAATTGCCTATAGCCTGGAATACTGATTTTTTAGGCTGATACAGAAGTAAAAAAAAAATCATCAATATTTCATCGAATAATAAACACTAATGAACACTTAAGCATCATCTCCCTTCTCTCAAAAGCTTTATTAGTCTCTAGGATCGAGCCAGGAGGCGGGACTTCCGTTGAATGTACGACCTTACTTGAAGCAAAACTGTGGTATTTTATTATTTTTAGTGAAAAATAACCGCATTTCTGGAGTTCTGAGGATACGAGTGGACAAAGCAGACTTGGATTATACTGGACAATGCGTTGGACGATGGCTTGAAAGTTTGTCAACAGACATTTTGTGGAGTTTTGCCGTTGCGATTGGGTGACCCCATTTGCTTCCAGCAAAAATGGAATTTGGATAGTTTTTCAAAACTCTCCAGTGTCCATAAAGTTGCGCCAGGTGAAAAACAACCTTGTCCATTCAAGACATCTAATGGTGAGTAATGATATACAAATTATAGTTTTTGGGTGGACTATCCCTTTAACATGAACAATGTTTCTACGATATCTTCAGAGTTAGTAACAAAAGAAATGTAACCAAGACATGTCCTGAGCATGATGAGAAACAAACTTGTCAATGTTCCTGGATGGACGAAGTATGCTCATGACCTCAAACGTACTTTCTGCGCTGGGATATCTTGTTACTTATAGGTGGACATATACAGTAACGGATTTATCACTGTAGCTCTGATAGTGTCGATCAACGTAAAGCTAGACTAGCTGTGTTCATGGAACGCCGATGCCCCCGGTGGCAGGTTAAAGTATTGCAGGTTAAAGTTTTTCCCCCGCTGCAGACAAACAGACAGACAGACGGACGGACCGACGGACAGACTGACAGGTGAAAAACTATATGCATATGCATATACATAAAAATATTGATTTTGTTTGTTCATATGCGGCCGCTGGCGTTACATGAGTAGGTGGAAGCCGCTGCTGTAGTCCGTGCAGCTGTTACAGATGCAGTACCAAAGTAAGAAGTGACTTTTGGTAGACTACTCACAGCTTTCCTTTTGTTTTCTGCTTTCATTTTTCAGCACCTCCCTGGTATGTGCATTTCATTTTTTGGTTGGGATGTTTATTGCTAGTTAGGTGGTGGCGGTTAGTGATTTATTATTGTGAGTCTGCCTTGTGGCATTAACTTTTTTGTCTGTTAATTGGGGGCCCCCTGGTGGTCGGGGCCCATTTCAACTGAAACGGTTGAAATCCAGGTAAGGCCACCTATGCCTCTACCAGCAAGCTTGGATGGCTGTCCTTCAGATCTTTGAGCAGGACAGTAATCCAAAGTTTGAATCCAAACAATGCTACTTTTTTCCCCACTGATGCAAGGTCTTGCCTTGGCCTGCCCAGTGGTCCTCCCGAAATCCCACAGAAAAGGGGGTGTATGCTGAGGAAGTGAGTTCATAAAATGTGGACCTGGGAATCTGGAGAGATTCTGCATGGAGAAATAGTGTCTTCTCCAACCTCACCTTAGAGTATACAGCAAGACATGACACAGAGATTCAATATGGCAATGAGAAGCTTCACAAAGAAGTAATTGAACAGGAGGCCGTAACTGTGTTTTGTCATCATTTAATTTTCCATCTTTCAAAAATTTATGTTTGTTTTATTTTTGCTAATATTTCGAATGAAATATTAAGTGGGATAATGCTTGCATTAATTCACAACCACATTTGCTTATATTTACCAAGAGATTTGCCAATATTAGAGGAGGCCACTATACGCCAGGGCAGTTACTGATTGAACATGAATATTACAGTATGTTCCAGATTGTTGTGATTCTGCATTTCACCCATGTCTTTTGTCTAGCCCCATGTTTAAGTTCTGTGCCTGGCTTGCCATGTATGCCTTTTGTGTTTTAGTGACCACTGCCTGCCTCTGACCATCCCTAGGATTATGTATTGTGTTTTGGTTGTTTGATTTCATGTTTTATTATTTTTCTTGTTTTGTTATTATTTACGTCTTTGCCATGTTTCATAGCCTTGCCATGTTTCATAGTCTTGTTTTTGGTTCTAGTCCTGCACTTCGTTTTCCCCTGTCTTGTCTGGTGTAGGTCTTTGCCCACGGTCCCTTGTCTGACGTGCCACTCATTCGGGTGATTTCCTGGTTTCTGGGATTTCAATCTTTCTTCATATCTCGTTTTCTTCCTTCCTCTCTCTTTATGCTATCTACTAACCCTACTAACAGTTTATTGTTTTCGATAATTACTAACCCCGATTAACATTGTATATTCATACTAACTGACTAACTTGCACTCGGGATTGTATAGCTGCACATACTAATAGACTAACGATCTCTCAGCATTCGCCCAATCTGTATCTCCGCCCTCCTTGCCTATCACTAATTATCTCTACTGCAGTTTCCATTTATATCTCAGGCTTTCTCTTTTCTTTAGACTATACACTTTAGTACTCCTTAACCGGAGCTGTTATTCGTTCATAGGAATGTCTCGTTATCCCTGTCTGCGTTTCGGCATTCGCCAAATTCATGTAATTAGGTTTCCTCATGTGTCACTCCCATGTCATTGATTACACCTGTTTACCCTAGTCATGTGTTCACCCCGGATGTGTATATAAGGTGTCTGCACTTTTAGTTCCTTGTCAGATCGTCTTTACTCCTTTGTCTTGTGCTACGTTCCTCGCCTTGCTCACTGTGATATTTTCTTTCTGACTGGATTGCCCGACACTTGTTTTTTTGGTTTGCCCTTTTGGATCTGATTGCCTTCGTGAGTTTTGACCTATTTTTGCCCGACCACGTCTATTGTCTTTGCTGCCCTGGTATTTGGATTCGGACTGTTTACGGCTTATGAGTTTGTCTCTCCACCAAACCCACGCCTGTGTACCGAACCATTTTTGCCTGACCTTGAGTTTTGTTATTGGTGCCCTGGTTACAGTTTTGGACTTTGCCCTTTGGATTCTGTTTGTGGATTGTGGACATTGTACTGTTGCCAGCTCTGTTGGGGGGTTTCCCCCTTCAGAAATAAAGCCTCCATTTTGCATTTATCTGGTTTTCGCTCTTGGCTCATTTCGTAAAGCCTCACACAGATGTATTGGAATTCATCAAGTCTTCTGCCTGAATTCAATGTAGTTTTTATGAGAACCTATCTGGGCTTTGTTTTGTTATACTCAGTTACAAGTGTATCATTGATTAAAAAATAAAAAAGTTTTCTAGAATAAAATCAAGACTCATGGTGAAACTGCACCATTTTACATATAGCAGGCAGTGAATATTTGAATTGTACAATGACGTCAGCTCCATAACATCTGCAACCAAAATGTTTGTCTCTTTACTTCTCAGATTTAGATTTAATGAAACAATTCGCACATACATGCAAAATTCCGCTTTTATTTTCCCAGCACTAACATCCTCAGTTTTGGGCCCACTTGCATTTATATTTTACTCGTTTTTGATTTTACAAAAGTCTTGCTTTAATTTGTCCATTGTCTGTTTAGTTTCAGAAATTAAAGCACTTGTGTGCCTGTACAACACCTATTTGCGGATTTGGATCCTGCCTGGGGCCCATGTCTGTGATGTTTGCATGTTCTCCTTGTGTCTGTGTGGTTTATATCCAGAAACTCTGGCTCCCTCTGGTTTTGGGTGGCAGGGAGCCTAGTGGTAGGTTGCTCAACTGGTAACTGAAGAATTGCTGGTTCAAGCCCCTGTTGAGTTTGGGATTCTGACTTGATACGGAGAGATGAAGTTAACAAGAACTCTGACATTGCAAGGAAAAGGCCTTTAACCCTAAATTTGCTGCACGGGCTCTACCCCCTCGACCCCCGTTTCTCTCTCTCTCCCTCCTCAGTTGCAACTGTTCTATCTGGGATTTCACTCAGGGCATCCTTGAGAACAGAAACACGTTCTCAATGGATTTTAAATCAAGGTTAAAAAAAAATGAGGCATGAGTACCCTTCAAGTCATTGTTCAGAGCTCGTTCCAGATAGGCTGTAGCCCTGGCATTACCGTGATCTGTAATGATGGTTAAATACAGTAAACAGTATTGGCAATGTTCATTTTTTAAACAGTCTGTTAGCAGAAATTGTTCTTGACACCTGACAGGTTTTCACAAACCACTGCTTGAAAAGTCTGAATATTGGCGACAATATCTCACTTTATCACATTTTTTATCACAATTATACATTTCTGGTGAGAGAGGAGTCTGGTCTGAATTACTGTGGTCTGATGTAGTTTGGTGAGTTCCAATTGTAAGAGACCTTAGACTTGACAGAGCTTTTTCCAGAGACCTGGAGCCTTGCAGTCAGAGGAAGGATTTTGTCCAAGGTCTGACAATGTCCCAAATTGTACACGTACTCTGCTCATTTTTCTAACACAGTGTGGGACATATTAGGTGGGTAGTCAGCAAGCTCAGAGCAAATAGAAACCTGCAGGGCTGAAAAGTGAAGCAAATAAAGATGTGCCAAAAGCTGCAGTTCTTCGAATGGCCACTTGAGGCAGACTGCAGAAAGGAGTCAATCCCTATCGACTCCCATGTTAAAAAGCTCAATTTCACAGCAAAATAAAACATGTTTAAAGCCTGGTTCAAAGTATGGTTTTGGTCCCTATGAATAATATTCCCCTCTGTGAAAACTGTGGGGGGAGTGAATTTTTTTTTCACTCTACTATTTACTTTATATAAAGCCTAAAATTTTTTGCATAGTTAAGGGCATGGCCACTTTGAGTGACAGAACCTTGCATTACACAGTTTGTGGGTGGGAGTCGTCTCATCCGGTTATGTTGTGGCTAGGCTACAGCATAGGCCTACACGGCCTTGGGCTGTAGAGTAGGAACGCCAAGCCCTGCCGCTAACCACGGGTCTAGCCTGGCTGTCTGAGGGAGGGGGGTTACTACAGCTCGGCTAGACTGGTCGTTAACCCTTGGACTTTTCTCGTCGTCCAATGTCCGTTATCCTACCTTGGCTCATTAAACGGAACTTGAGCCATTGACTACGTTTCAGACTGGAGATTTATCAAATAATTTGGATGATAATGTCTTGAGAGTCTGTGGTCTATTTTCTAAGGTGATGAAACGATAATATTATTTCATATAACATAATATGTCAACATGAAGTAACCTTAGTTCGTTCTCTTGCCAATTAGCCCGAGAATGAATATACTAACCCCACTCTCCCCTGGTTAGTTTTTGCCGAAGATGTCCAGCCGTGCCAGCGGGAGTGTATGCCTGCCGCAGTTATCATACAGGCATGCAGCAAAGTAATAGCGAAACAGAAAATTGCCTGAATTTAGGGTGTAATGTGAATATAGGCCACTAGATGGCAGTATTTACCTTTTTTTTGTGAAGCTCAGACTGGAGTCATGTTTAGACATGTCCTGGACATGTCTGGGGCAAGTCTCAGAAAATTAAAAAAAAGAGGTCTAAATGTGGGTGGGGTCTGCAAAAGAGTATATAAGGAAAATAATTGAGACAGTAAAGTAGTAGGAGAAATTGCAAGAAGATGACCAGACCTGCCATTCTGTTCAAGACCTGTGACGTTTCTTTTGTGGATTTCTTTGCCTGTGTTTGAGCATTTTCATCATCCAGGACATCACCAAGCCACCCCCACGAAAAGGGACTGTAAATATTTATGTTTTGTACATAATTCAATCTTGGTCTTTAGGTTAGTTAGTTGTTATTGTCTTTGTTTAATTAAATGTGTTTGAGTTTTAAAACTGTATCTGTCATCTGTTGCTGTTGCTGTTGCTGTTGCTGTTGCGTTGTAAATCTAATAACAAATTGGGGCCATAACAAATTGGGGGCTCAAGGTCCGGGATAGACCATTTTGTGAGTCATTTATTAAAAAACTAACATTTCAAATTGTAAAATTGATTTTTTTTAATTGAATACATATATATTGACAACAGCAATGGATGATTTCTTGGCATCACCAACCGTAGGGGTTTTGAAGTCTTTTAAAAAGACAGAACTGCTAGAAATTTGCAGACATTTAGAGCTGACAGAGGTGAAACCAGCCATGCGAAAAGCAAGACTGGCTCGAGAGATAGTTGAATATTACATTGATGAAAATGTGTTTGCACCAGGAGATCTGGAACAGTTTCCAGTGGAAAATCCAAATATAGAAATGGAACTGAAATTAAAAATGCTAGAGATTGAAAGGGAGGAAAGAGAAAAACAAAGAGAATTTGAGAGGGAGGAAAAAGAGAAAGAAAGAGAGGAAAGAGAAAAAGAAAGGGAGGAAAAAGAGAAAGAAAGAGAATTTGAGAGAGAGAAAGAGGAAAGAGCAGAAAGAGAGAGACAGAGACAGAGGGATTTTGAATTAGAGAAATTCGATAGAGAAGAAAGACTCCAAATGGAGCAACTAAAAATTAAAATTGAAACTAAAAATAAATTTTGTGCCAGTCAGGAGGTAAAACTGGTGCCTCCATTTTCGGAAAAGGATGTTGACAACTATTTCCAGTGTTTTGAAAAGGTAGCAAAGAGTTGCCAGTGGCCAAAGGAACACTGGCCTCTGATGTTGCAAACTGTCCTCTAGGGTAAAGCTCAACAAGCCTATTCGGCTTTGTCTGCAGATGATTCCTCTGATTATGAGGTTGTCAAAAAGGTTATTTTGAGAGCTTATGAGTTGGTTCCAGAGGCTTACCGACAGAAATTCAGAGGTCTGAAGAAATCTGAAAATCAGACTTATGTTGAATTTGCTAATGAAAAGCAGGTTTGCTTTGAGCGCTGGTGTACTTCTATGGAGGTCAAGGATGATTTCAACTCACTAAAAGAGATGGTGTTAGTTGAAGAATTCAAGAACTGTGTTAAGGATGATGTTAAGACCTACCTTAATGAGAAGCAAGCACTGAATTTGCAATCAGCTGCCAAATTTGCAGATGAATATGTTCTCACTCATAAGTCCAAATTTCAGTCTAGCAGTAATAATAGATGGTCCCAATTTCAGAAAAAGGGTTATGGTGATACCCAAGATTCCTCACCCAAAGACAAAGACAAATCTGGTGATGGTGCTCAGAAATCCAGTAACAGGTCTAATCAAAGTGTGAAAGCTGACCGTGACAAAAGTGGTCTAGTTTGCAGGTATTGCAAGAAATCTGGTCATGTTACAACTAACTGTTGGTTCCTTAAAGCTAAGAAAGAAAAAGAAAAGGATGCCAAACCAAATGCCTTTGTGAAAACAAGGTTAGAAACCCCTGTAGTAGATAACCAATCTGCTAAATTGCCTGCTTCTTGTGGGGCTAAAAAGCCTGATACAGCTGACTTTGTGAGGGAGGAATTTCTTCCATTTGTGTCAGAGGGATTTGTGGCTCTGAATGAGCATACTACTCCTGTCCCCATATATATCCTAAGGGATACCGGAGCTTCTCAGTCACTTTTGTTGATGGACTCCTTGGAGTTACGTGATGAGACCGCTTCAGGGGATTTCATACTTGTACAAGGTATTGAAGGGAGGACTGTATCTGTACCCCTGCGCTCTATATTCTTGAAGTCAGATTTAGTTACAGGACAGGTAAAGGTGGGACTTATGTCAAGTCTACCTATAAAGGGTGTTTCTCTGTTGCTAGGCAATGACCTGGCTGGGGGCAAAGTAGTTCCCCCTGTACATCTTACTTCACAGCCGAGCACTGAAGATGGGGATGAGGACCCATCTCTGTATCCTTTTTGCGCAGTGACTCGTGCTATGGCCAAGAAGGCTAAAGAAGAAGATGATGTGGTGCCGTCCAGTACATTGAATAGTCAGGACTCAGGTGGTTCGCCTCATGACTCTGATTGGCCTACTATGGTTTCTCCGTTTGAGGACTTATCAGATACTTTTATCAGTTCTCTATTCAGCCAGCCGGATGGGTCTGGTGATTCTGATGTGTCTGGAGACTTGTCTCTGTCCAGAAAGCGGTTGATTGAGGAGCAAACTAATGATCCTGAAATTTGTGTACTAAAGAGGAGAGCCCTTCCTGATAAAGAAATAGACGCAGTTCCAGTTGGGTATTATCTCAAGGATGGTGTGTTGATGCGGAAGTGGCGCCCTCCTGATATCCCTGCCAATGCAGATTGGGCAGTGGTCAGGCAAATTGTTGTTCCGAAGGTCTATAGGAATGAGATCTTAACAATGGCTCATAGTTTACCTTTAGGAGGTCATCTTGGTGTTAACAAGACTGTTGATAAGATCATGAAACACTTCTTTTGGCCTGGGCTTCGGAAAGACGTTTCCTACTTTTGCAAAACCTGTCACACTTGTCAGGTAGTTGGAAAACACCAGTTAGACCCACCTGTAGCTCCATTGCAGCCTATCCCAGCATTTGGGGAGCCATTCTCTAGGGTCATTGTTGATTGCGTTGGTCCATTACCCAAGACTAGATCTGGAAATCAGTACTTGTTGACAATCATGTGTGCATCTACCAGATTCCCCGAAGCCATACCTCTACGTAACATCAAGGCAACTGCAATCTCGAAGGCTTTGATAAAGTTCTTCACGTTGTTTGGCCTTCCCAGGGAAATTCAGTCAGACCAGGGTAGCAATTTCACTTCAGGATTGTTTCAGCAGGTTGTGTATGAACTAGGTGCAAAGCAGATTCTTTCTAGTGCCTATCATCCAGAAAGTCAGGGTGCCTTAGAGCGGTTTCATTCCACTCTCAAGACAATGATGAGGACTTATTGTTATGACCATGAGAAAGACTGGGATGAAGGGGTTCATTTGCTGTTGTTTGCAGCTAGAGAAGCAGTGCAGGAGTCTACTGGATTCAGTCCATTTGAGCTGGTGTTTGGTCATGAAGTGAGAGGACCTTTGCTATTATTGAGTGAACAATGGCAAGAGAAAGAGCCGCTTATCAGTCTGTTAGACTATGTTGGCAAGTTCAAGGAAAGATTGCGTGCAGCTTGTGACCTTGCCAAAGAGAACTTGAAATCAAGTCAGGGAAAAATGAAAACTTGGTATGATCATAAGGCTAGAAGCCGTGAGTTTAAACCAGGAGAAAAGGTCCTTGTGTTGTTTCCCTTGCAGTCCAATCCATTGCAGGCTAGATTTCATGGTCCTTATGAAATTCTGACAAAACTCAATGATCTCAATTACATTGTGAAGACTCCAGATAGGAGAAAACCAAAACAATTGTGTCATATTAACATGCTAAAGCCTTATCATGACAGAAATGCTAGGGTTGCAGCTGTCACTTCAGATTCTCCAATGGTCGAAACATGTGAAGATGAGGGGGAGTTTCAAGATGATGAAGCAAGAATTAAAGCTGAAGTTCTTTCATGTAAATTGTCAAACACTGAAGTGTTGCAAAATCTTGATGTAAAACTCCAGCACTTAGAACCCTCACAGAGAGATCAGTTTGAAAGGTTGATCAAGAAATATGAGGATTTGTTTCCTGATGTTCCAAAGAGAGTTACTATAGCCTTTCATGATGTAGATGTTGGTGATGCCAAACCAATAAAACAGCATCCCTACCGGATGAATCCTGAAAAGAGAAAGATTGCTGAGAAAGAGATTGAGTACATGTTAGAACATGATATTATCAGACCTTCCAACTCCGATTGGAGTTCACCCTGTGTGCTAGTTCCAAAACCTGATGGAAGTACTAGATTCTGTACAGATTATCGCAAAGTCAATGCTGTAACTAGAACTGATGTGTTTCCAATACCTAGGATTGATGATTGTATTGATAGTGTAGGGCAAGCAAAGTTTCTGACCAAGATTGATTTATTGAAGGGTTATTGGTGTGTGCCTTTAACTGAGAGGGCCAAGAGCATCTCTGCTTTTGCCACACCATCTGGATTTACCAGTATGAAGTCCTACCCTTTGGCATGAAAAATGCCCCAGCCACGTTCCAAAGGATGATACAGTCTACAATCGCCGGATTGCCACACACGGGTGCGTACATCGATGACCTGATCACATGGAGTGACTCCTGGGAAGAACATCTAAAAGATGTAGAGACGTTGTTCCAGCGCCTGACCCAGGCTAACCTGACTGTTAACCTGAGCAAGAGTGACTTTGGTTGTGCTACTGTCACCTATCTTGGCTACGTCATAGGCCAGGGTAAGGTGGCACCCATAAATGCTAAAGTCCAAGCCATCATGGACTTTCCAGTTCCTGACAACAAAAAAGCTTTGCGCCGCTTCCTTGGAATGATCGGGTACTACCGCAAGTTCTGCAAGAACTTTGCTGAGATTGCTCTCAGTCTAACTAACCAACTGAAGAAAGGCGTAAAGTTCACCTGGGATGATGCATGCCAGAGAGCCTTCGATCGCCTGAAGTCTCTGCTGTGTCACTTCCTCGTGCTCAAATCTCCTGACTTCAACAAACCGTTCTCCATCGCGGTCGATGCTAGCGACCAAGCTTGTGGATCTGTGCTCCTACAGAGAAGTGACTCTGATGACATTGAGCATCCCGTGGCATACTTCTCCAGGAAGTTCAATCGCCACCAAAGGAACTATTCCACAATAGAGAAGGAACTGTTGGCTCTGGTCCTTTCTTTACAACACTTTGAGGTTTATGTTTGTACAGGACAAAAGCCAATGATTGTGTACACTGACCACAATCCGTTAATGTTTTTGAGTAAGATGAAAAACAAGAATCGGAGATTGTTGAATTGGAGTTTGATTTTACAGGAGTTTGACTTGAAAATTAAGCATGTGAAGGGTACAGACAATGTAATTGCTGATTGCTTATCCCGTGTTTGAATGTGTATATATATATCATGTGTTTGAATATTGTATGATATGTATATATAGACAAGTGTTCACTTAACCATTTTTTATTGAAAAGAAAAATTTTGCCTTTATGAGTCAAAATTTTTCCCTTTTGGAATGGAGGTGTAATGTGAGTATATGCCACTAGATGGCAGTATTTACCTTTTTTTTGTTAAGCTCAGACTGGAGTCATGTTTAGACATGTCTGGGGCAAGTCTCAGAAAATTAAAAAAAAAGAGGTCTAAATGTGGGTGGGGTCTGCAAAAGAGTATATAAGGAAAAGAATTGAGACAGTAAAGTAGTAGGAGAAATTGCAAGAAGATGACCAGACCTGCCATTCTGTTCAAGACCTGTGACGTTTCTTTTGTGGATTTCTTTGCCTGTGTTTGAGCATTTTCATCATCCAGGACATCACCAAGCCACCCCCACGAAAAGGGACTGTAAATATTTATGTTTTGTACATAATTCAATCTTGGTCTTTAGGTTAGTTAGTTGTTATTGTCTTTGTTTAATTAAATGTGTTTGAGTTTTAAAACTGTATCTGTCATCTGTTGCTGTTGCTGTTGCGTTGTAAATCTAATAACAAATTGGGGCCATAACAAGGGTAAAAATACTTTTGAACAAATGCAGTCAGTCGGGGATAGGAAAACCATCCCAGAGTCCCTTACAAGTTGCCAACGTAACTGGCTGGTCATCTACAACGTTAGAACCATGATAGTACGCTCCCAACTGACAAGGTCCCTTAGCTGATTCCCCAGAGTATTTGGAGGGCTAGACCGGAGATTGCCGTGGTTATACACTCATTCGCACTGCAATATCTGATAGAACTGCATTTGCCAACAATGGATTCATTCCATTTTCAGTGCGATTGCACCTAATTTCTGAATGTAGGTGGGAATTATGAATGTATATGATGGAAGTTGTAAATGAATGAGTATTGTGGACAACAAATGGCAATTAGCTAAAGAAGCTAGAATCTGGTGCCGGCATCTCTGCTCTGCTGAACTTAATGTTTTTGTGCTCTATCCCTAATAAATTACGGATGCGGTATCATTGTAAATAGAAAGGCTAGCTAGGTATATAGCTAATTTAACATATCCCATATTATCTAGCAAGCTAGCTAGCTGTCGCTAAATGTGTTTCTACATAAAGTCCATCATGCTCAAGCTAGGTAACCACATTAACCTAACTAACAAGCCAGACAGCAACGGAATGTGTCACTAACCAGCCACGTTTGGCTATTTGCGGTTTCGCTGGGAGCGTTTTTCCAAAAGTAACACCAATTTTATGACGCAATGAAAAAGTGGTCGCGTCGCAGTGGTATCGTTAGCTAATATGAAAGTCAGAGAAAAGCTGGGCAGCTGATAAAATAACCATGGAGCCAGACACCTAGATGTGCGAGCATTGACAAGCCCACGTATGCTGCCTACAGTAACCAATTAATTCAGCAATTCGCAGAGTCAAAATGCAGGGTGATGGTACTTCATATCAAAATTTGCGAGTGTAAGGTAAGAAAATACAGGTCCGTCAGGTTTGTTGATAAGCTTACATAATCGTTTGGCTGGCCATGCTACTGTTAATGGGACCTGGTTAGGGTGCATACTAGAGCGAAGCCAAGCACCCGCTTCCACTCGCTGGGCAGTGTTGTGCGTGAACGGGTAAAAAGAACGGCGTTCATGAACACGTTCATTTTTTTGACGAACGATGAACTGAACGCAAGCAACTGCTGAAAATGACCGATTCCCTGAACGAGTTCATTTTGGAAGGGAAGAACAGGCGTTCAATACTGTTGCCGAAAATACTTCTCCCAGTAGCTTTATGATGACGTCATCAACTGACGCCGCCCCCGCTCGGTCTATTCCAATGAATGTATTTCGAACTGGAGAGGCTGCCACCGCCTCCTTCTACGAGCAAAGGTAAAGAAACCAATATAGCGTTGAGTGCAGCGCACTTCTGAATTTCCCATGGAGATTATAATGGAGAAATTCCTGCTATTTTCCACCAAATTAAGGGGTCTTCCGAAACAATTTCAACATAGTTGTGATCAAAAAAACATATAAGAATAAAAATTTATGTGCAATTTTACATGACACCGTTCGAGCATATAAATACATGTCTTTATGGGAAGCGCAACACTCAGTAGCCACTGGTGTTAGGTGGTGTTAGGTAATCGGGTAGCTGCAGACGGCTGTGACGGCAAAATTTACTTGTAATTTAGCTAGCTAGATAAACTTAGGTGGCACAATAAACCCAGGTTGCGTACAAAGGGTGATGACCAGCTAGCTCTCATGCCCATGTAATGTTAGCCAAGTTGCATATCTACATAGCATTAGTCATAGCGAATGACCTGGCAGAAACATTTGTATAACGTTAGAGGTGTTCATTTCGGATAAATTGTACAAATAACAGCATCCTTATCAGGCATCTGCCTATCTAGGGAATATTGAATGAGCAAGCTGTGAGTTTTTTTTTATTTTTTTATTATGATAATGCAATCCTAGCTAAGGCAGTCGATTGCCAACGAAGACAGCACTTCAGCATACTGCTCGGCTGTCGGTTCCGTGAGATGAAAACATAGCTCAGTAACCATGGGAGTTCAAACTACTTACGGTAATGTTCTTGCAGACTATTCACGAATGTTATGCGAGTGACCAATCAAAGTCAGATGTGAGTCATACTAACCTATCAATGAATTAACCGTTGACTAAAACAAGCTCTTACAATTTCATTCTCGAAAAGTGTCAAGCAAAATTGCGCCTTGATTCTTTTTTTATTATGTAATCCAGTCCTATGCAGGAAAGATTTATGATTGTATACCTTTTAAATAACAAAATAATAGCAGGAGTTTTTTCATTGTAGTCAATGGGAAATTCAGAGGTGCTATGCACTGGAGACCTTTTACTCAGTGTTCTTGCCTACTGTGACATTGTTCGTCTTGGCCTATGTTTTTGAACTGCATTAAAATGTGATTCATGCAGTTGTAATGGAGGACAATTGCGTATACAGAAACTTTGCTGGCATGTAGCATGTAGCCCCGATTATGGGGCCCGCTTCTGCTCCAACAACGGCCCCACCTTTTTGCCCATTATTGGATTAGCCAAGAGGTAGGCGGAGTCAAGCAAGTGCCAAGATGGCGAGCAAATTTGCTTCAAAGTGGAATTTCAGAAACCTATGGGTGACGTCACGGAGGCTACGTCCATGTTTTAGACAGTCAAGGGTTCAAAGTGGTGATAAGTCTCAAGAAGTTCATGTGACATGGATGTAAATGCCATCAAATTAAAGACAACAGTTGATTTTTTTAATCTCAGATTCATAGCTTCATTCCATTTCAAAGGACAGAACCTAAAAAAGAAAATAAAAATCACTGTCCAAATTCCAAACGCCTTCACATTGCATTAGAAAAAAAAAAAAAACCCAGCTGTTCTTCTGTAAAAATGAAGTTTCCCAACATTACACCATTGAGGTACAACACAGAATAATGCTGGAGTTAAAATCCAAGCATTGAGTGCTTTGAGGTGAAAGTATTATGGCTCTGGTGCTAAATTTCATATGTGAAAAACTGCTGGAGATAAAATAAGGCTAAGTGTAAGTTATAGTATTAAAGCTATAGTTGGTAATGTTGAAGAGCTGGCAAGATTTGTAAGTGTCACCTCCTCTAAGCTCCACCCCCTCCCGTCAGTGCTCCATTCAAAGCCACGCCCCCACAAACTTGAACGCGCATGTGACAGTAGGACTCAGCAGGGCAGAGGAGAGCCGACTCATACCATTTCCACACATTTTGGACATCAACCAAGCTACCTCATGTCTCATTCACCTGTTAGTAAACTAAATTATTATAGTCGCAATCAAGCTAGCATGTCATGTTTAGCAATACTAACCTCAGATGTTTTGTATTAAATGCAGTAACGTGCCGCCGGAGGTCAGTTAGGGTAGGCGGAATCCTCCCTATTAAGCAAACGATAACTCTATTACTTTGCTTGATTAGCAATCTGAGGATTGATTAACTAATTTACAAGACGAAACGGCTGAATGGTGTTCCAGTTCCATCCATGTCACCAGTACCGACGACCGACTTTAGCCGCTTTCACACTGGACGCGGAATGAATTTTTCGCATGACAAATTACATTCAAAGCCAATGCAAAGACACGAATACACGGATTTCGAGTCACAGGCCACCGCTGCATCAGCTGACAGAGAAACGTAAACGCAATCACAATGGTGAATGTTAACTCCTTTGGTAAATAATACAGGCGCATTTCCACAGCAAGCAGTACAATGTCCGGGGTACAGAAGCGCTCCTTCACGTTCACGTGTCCGGGATTACACCACTTCTCACTCACAGAAAGTTCAAACCCACCTCCCTTCTTCAGCGAGTTTAGCCAGTTTCACTGGAGTAAAAAAATTCTCACAGTATTCCCTCTGGGTCTTCACCAGCGCCGCAAGCTTGTCCGTCTTGTTCCCCAAAAACCTCACGTTTCCCATTATAATCGCCGGGACCGCTGACTTCTGTCTTCTCCTTTTCTCATTCTGCTTGACTCCAGATCTGCAACCCCGGCGTCTCCTCCATAACTCCTGCGGGATCAGAGGTCTGTCTCCGGGCAACAGCACAGGCTTACACAGGGCAATCAACTGATCACGCGTGTAAACAATGCCCCTGCTCCAATCGGCAAAGTTTTCAATTACGAAAAAGTTTCCTTCCTCTTCTTTTTAGGAGTTTTGTGGCAAATTCAATACCAAAGGTGTATTACCGACAACTACTGGCTGAATATTTCCGGCAGTGGTGAGATGTGATGAGCTGCACCCGGGGAGGAGGGAGGGACAGAGGGTGGCATGGGCAGCAGAAGGCATCTGTTTGATTCTTTCCATTCGAACCGAATGACAGGGATTTTTCAGAGTTTTTACAGTTTATACAGTCCTACAGCCGACACAGAGGCCTGATTCTTTTTGTTCCTTTTTCTGAATGCATAATGTATTGACTATCAGGATAGATGGACGATTTCTCCCAGTGTAACAAAAAGTGTTTCCGAACAGGATTACCAACTATACCTTTAACCCATTTTAACAACACAGCACGTTTTCTCAAAGCGAGGATATTTTTTCATGTTGTGTGTGAACAGCAAATTTTTGGTCATTGATGCGTTAATGTATTTAAGAGTGGAAATGTCATTGTCTCAGAGTTGCAGTTAAAAAGATTAACTCCATCTGGTAAGTAAGCAACCTCTAACACTAAAATGAAACTTATCTGCCAATTTTGATGAAGGCAAAAAGCAGCACATAAAGCCACAATGTAAAGAAACATAAATGAAAGAACTTGGAACAGTGGGGAAGCTTCCCACGAGTGGCCAGTGAAACTAAATTCTTCAAAAAAAGATAATGTATAGGCAAATAATTGAGGTGGTCACAATAGAACCCAGACTAACATTTAAAGAAGTACTGGCCTAGCTTTCCTCAGTTAAGGTCAGTGTTCAAGATTACACAGTGAGGAGGAGACTAGGTATAAATGGCATCTGCGGGAAAACTGCAAGGTGAAATTGCGGAACAAAAAAAAAAAAATAGAAGGCCTATGTCACATGCACTAAAAATCATCTTGATGTCCCCTACGACATTTGGGATATTTCTGTGTTCTGATAAGTCAAAATTGTAATTTCTTCACCTAGCAAAAAGCAAACACTGCATTACACAAAAAGAACATCACACCAACAGTCAATTATGTTGGTGGTAGAGTGACATCGAGCTGCTTGACAGGACCTGGGCGACTCACCATAATTGACGGAACCATTACTTCTACTCTCTACAAGGAAATACTAAGGGACAATTTTTCAAATGTTAGTTTGTCACTTAAAGGAGAATTCCAGTGTGAAATTGACTTGGGGTGTATTGAAACATGATAATGAGAACTAACTTTTGTTGAATACCCCACCTCCGTACGAACGAAACTTTTCGAAATAAATGGATTTTTAGCCGAAGCTAAAAACCATTTAGCTGAATGGTTGTGAATCAGGCATCGCGTTGCCATGCAAAGAAATTGCTATTTATTTCATCATTAACAAGGCTCAAAGTAGCTCCACGCCTCATCGGTAGAATTCCGAGGGCCCTGACATTCCAAAACTCCCGGGGCCCCCTTTGTATGCTGGTTTTGTTCCAACCACAAGTACAATAAAATAATTTTAACATGCTGCTAATTTTTCTTAAGTATTTGCTTTTGATTCTTCAATGGATTATTTATCTTCTTGATCATCATTATGCCAGAAAAATGCAAAACCACAATTTCATCCAGCTCCCTTTTTTTCCATTTTTCATTTTGGACTAGTACTGCATTGAGCACTTAATGCATTCTTGATGTGTGAAACATATGCCCCACTTATTGTGCAGTGCTACAACTACAATGAGTTACTCCATTATTGCACTAAACGTATTAGTTTAACATACTAACCACTAACAAATCATTTTAAGATTAGAACTTAAAAAAGGCTAATATGGAGTAAGACGACTTTTTTCCTCAGGGAGTCATATGTAATCCCCAAGCTCATTTTGTGCTTCTTGCAAAATGGCAAGCCACTACATAAAAGATTAGCCTCCGTTGCAGACGTCTTATGGTGTTCGGTTAACTTCCCTCCCCCAACAACGTCTGCGCACTCGACCGAGGTTTTGTGTTCCACCAATCAGAAACTAGCTCTTAAAATCCAGGAGCTAATATATGCATAAGTGTGGAGTGTCTCCTCCTTCAGTATCTCCTGCACGTCTTTTTACGGGCCTCGTGCTCGAGCTCTTCCTACTTCTGCCAAATCAACAGATAGTTCCTTTGTTGCTCGCTTGCTGGGATATTCAATCAAAATTGACACCTTGGTTGTACTTTCGCTCGGTGCCGGTACATCGTAAATTTCTCCTTGAACATTGCGGCTAGTCTCTATCATCTCTATCGTGGCTGGAAAAGGATGAATAAATTTAGGGTTTTCTGCTTGTTCAACTAGTTCAGCTACTTTAAATTGAGGTGGTTGTCCAGGTGCTTTTCCGGGAGTTGAAGTGTCAAAGTTATCAAAGATTTGCCGTGTTTTGGCCAACGGAGAAGAACAATCTTCTGTTGCTAGACGTTTCGTTCGGGGCCTTTCGCTTTCATAAAGAAGTTTTAATTCCGATCACTTTTGATCAAGTTCTTTCTCAATTTTCAAAATTTTTTCAAGTAAGCGATAGCAGCCCGTTCGGCAGACGAATAACTCGTTTGTGTATACCGCTGTGTTAACAGAGATGACAGAGCTCACATTACGTCACGGAACACAAAACCTTGCTTGAGTGCGCTGACGTTGTTGGGGGACGGAAGTTAACCGAACACCATAAGACGTCTGCAATGGAGGCTAATAAAAGATAACATTAACCAAAGTAATGGGCTCCTAACTTGGTTGTGAACTTTGCTGTGAAGACCTAAAGGACCAATACTTTTCAGTTGTTCCCATAACACAACTTTTAGGCCAAATTTGCCTCTTTTAAAAATGCAATAAGTCAAACAGTTCTTTTGGGAAATGGGTAAAATTTGCCGTGAACATATGAGAGAAGTCTAGGTTTTGAGCTAAAGGGCAGTTAAAAATTAATGGTGGAGGATTCTATGAGATTTACTAAATATCAATACTATCCATTCCAAAGCTGAGCGACAAAAATTCTCCTTAGATCACACATTTGACTTACAATTTGCTTCCAACACCATGTGGGCTGTGTAGGCATGGTTGACGGGACTGTAGGTTAATGCCAACTCAGTTTGAGTCGGCCTGGGGTGCCTTTCCCGAACAACGACTGAAGTTAGCTTTGAACTAACATGGTACGATGCGTCGTTAAACTAACGATCATCAGAAGAACAATTGTTTCCCAAAACCTTTGTACCTTGTTTGTACCATAGTAGTCTGACCCATGTAGGTTTGAACGACGTTAGTTTGAACCATGATACTTTGAGCGATTGTCGCTCGAACAACAATGTTACCAGGAGCACTCTGATTTTCATTGTGGGAAGCTTAAAAACTTGGTATTTGTCCCTAAATACGGCAGTTGTGATTGATATTACAATACTAATTTGTCGTTTTGGCATATTTTTTTGTGATTATATATAAACTACATGTAGCTACAATACAATTTACCATTTAAATGAAAAGACACTTTAGGCAACGATTCTTTCAAAGAAAGAAAAAATTAAAGATTGATTTGCCATTTCAGTGCATTTAACAAGATCAGCTCCACCAGCGAATTCAAGATTTTTTAATTCATTAATTACTAACATTCTTAACAGTTATACATACGTACTAAGTTTCTTTCCATAACGTACATTCGGTAAATGTGGTGTAGTGGATAAAGCCAACTATATATAATTGTGCAACTTACATAGATTAAGGGTTCAAGTCCCGCAGAGAGAAACAGCTTTTTTTTTTTCCACGCTGTCTTTTTATTTATCACACCGTGTGCTCCGATGAAAAAGTAATCATTAAATTTAAACGATTTGTGTGTCACGTTGTCTCTTTTCATATATGTAGTAAATATTTATTTAAACTCGCCCACCTTATTCATGGGCGTAGAAATACACACAAAGGCAAAAATGGAATATAAAAAGACCACAGAAAAAATATATTCTGAGGGCCACGGATGGAGATGCAGTGCGGTGGATATGGAGGGTGGGGGGGTGGTGATGGAGGGATTGCCAGCTAGACATTACTAAGGAGAGCAGCAGCTCTAAGGAGTGCACTACAGAGGACTGGTGGTGGGAGCTCCGGTCTATCGGCCTCTTCTTACTTAAGCCCAGAAGTGCTGGCGGGAGTCCCAGGGGTATAGGTATCTGTGTTATGCACAATTCCCTAACATGAGTGTCTTCCCCCCTCTGCCCACTTCCTCTAAGCCCATTTATGCCTTGTCCCTTGCAGTTTGATTCCCCTCAACATTGGACCTCCTCTCACTGGACCACTCCACACTGTGCCCCCACTGGCATGGCCTTCTGTGTGTCAGGGCCACTCTTTCCCCTGAGTCTCCGGAATCCTCTCAGATTGGCAGTTCGTCTACGTCCTGCACAGCATGGCCGTCACAGCAAATGTCCAGCTCCCTGAAGATGAGGCGATCTCAGTAAAGGATGCTGAAGATGACTGTGCATGCCACAGACCACAAGGAATGACAAATGTTATGCGAAAAAACCTCCTTCTCCCCCACCCCCTTTCTTTTTATCAACACTTTCCCATCCATTGTCATATATATATGATTTCTACCATATTCACAGTTGAAAGTGGGCAAACAACATCCTCTCCTATTGATACTTAAAAATACACGAAGATAAACAGCAAGATCATATGTTCTTCCTATGACTAGCAATGCAAAGTCACAGGCTTTACAGATTTACTCAACAATATCACCGTCCTGAACCATGATCCCGTAAAGTAGGCTAATTAACCACCTCCCGCTCTAATGACAGCAGGAAAAAAACAAGTGTTTAATTACTAGACTAGCATAGTTAATCGTTGCCGAACATTAAAGTTTCTTTGCTAACGCATGTGAAGGCTACAAGGGATATAATTCCAAAGATCCAATCATAGGCCCACTCATGAACAGAGAGATACAACAAAAAGTGTTTTTTCCCCCGAGTAGCAACATTTTCAAATCACTGTGTTGATGTCATATATGTTTGTACAGTAAGATCATCAAACATTTTCAGCTACTGACCTTATGTTTACCTTCCGTGGACTGCTTTTCCTGACGCAATCACGCGGAACTAAGCTTCTAACTACAGCTGGGGAGCAGTAGTTGGAACTACAAAACTTAACGATAGTGGTAGTGAACGTTTGTTCGGACTACGGTTTTGGGGAACACCTGCGTCGTTTAACGATGGTTCGCACTGCGTAAGTTACCTTGATAGTTCGAATGATGGTTTTGGGAAACACCGGCGGCGCAACTACATAGTTCGAACTATGTAAATTGCTAACTTACTTAGCAACTACGCTTTTGGGAAATGCACCCCTGATCAGCTATTCAATAATGGCTAATTATGTGACAGAGGGTGCCATGTTGTCACTCTGTGCACAGTGAAACCACTAATGGCATAGGGTCTGTTAGCACATACTACAACAACTACCAAAACACCGACAACCACAATGACTTGACTTAAACATTTGTATAGCACCTCTCTCACCACTCATGTAGCTTCAAGTACTTTGCGTAAAAACTAATTAAAATCTTTTTTTTTATACAGAATACTTTAAGTTGTGCTAAAAGCAAAGAATATTTAAATATCCTTTAAATATGAAGAAGCAGTTATACTAACAAAGAGAGAAAAAATTAGGCAGTGGGCTGGTTTTCAACTCCTCTAGATAGCCTTGGTTTAGTAGTCACATGGACTTTTGCAGGCATTTCTGTCACCTTCAGTGCCTTCAATGACTCTTTCCCTCCTTGCACAGTGTGCTGCATGCCAAGATGCAACACCTGACCCAAACGATCTGCTCCAGTGGGATCGTTTGCATGGGAAGCTTAGCTGCACTTACTGTATAAGTATCAGGTCAATAACCACTACTCCATCAACAACTTCACATCCGGTAGGCTATATACTTATCTATTTTACCAAAAAGATGAAAGATAAAATAGGTTCCTTATACGGTAATAGGGCTTGCTTCAATTTTAAAGTAGGAAGAAGGTTGTGATTCTGTAATACTCCCGTGCTTGATTATTGTGATTTAATTTACAGAAATAGATCTACTTCTGTTTTAAAACCCTTAAATTCGGTTTACCACTCTGCTGTTAGGTTATTCAGTGGTCTTGGCCTTCGCACTTACTGTTGTGCCTCATACATATCAGTGGAATAGGAGTCAATGAAATGTGGACGAGACTACCGTTGTTGCACTGTTATGCTTTATATATGTGTGTGTGTGTGTGTGTGTGTGTGTGTATGTTCATAAATTTGTTTCAATTAAAATTCCATCATTTCTTGCTTTTCTATTTACATGGTGAGGGATTTGCCATAGGACACAGTCACAGACTTAGTTCTAGATGTTCCCGGGTTAGAACACAGCCAGGTCAGACTGCTTTTTATAGTAACGTTCCTCACGCCTGAAGTCAGTGACAAGGTGAGCTGTGTAGAGTCAACTCGTTCCTTTTAGAAATTTTAAAGCATCGATCCAATCATTTTATCAAAAGGACTGCTTTTGTTTTAAGTAATTACGTCTTTTTGATGAAAAATCTGTTTTTTAGCACATCTGTTTTAATTTCCATTGAAGGTGGTGTATTTTAATTAAAAAGGAGACCGGTCCCAGTCAGGAACCCTGCTTAAATTAATCTTTAAAAAATTACAGTATATCCATCTATTCATTTGTCCATCCATCCATCCCATCCATCCATCTACACTAATAACAGTGAGAGCAGAAAATATAGATCGCAGCAAATGCCAAAGACAACCTGTTTTATGGTTTTTTAAATTTAATTTCTGTTCCAATTGTTGATTTGAAGACAAAACATGCCAAAAGACTTTGATTTCTTTTTTTTAACATACAAGAAACAGAAGAACAAAATAATGCAAAGTATAGTTGTTTCTGCTTCTGTCAAAGAAAATGAACACAGCTTTTAACAGAGGTCGCACGGACCAGTTTGCACAAAAGCAGATCCAGTTCCTCTGCAGAGAAGCATTCTTTCTTACCACTTGGTTATTCCGCCATTATAAAAGCTAACGACCCTTTAATGATGCTCTGATTGCCCTCCCTTATGCAAGCAAAGCTGGATTTGGACATGTCCTGAATGCACTTGTGCCATGTGCTTTATGGTGAGTATTTTGATGGTCAAGTACTTTTCCTACAACTATGCTCAAGCTTGCATCATCAGTAATGTAATAAATGGCCTCTGAACTGTAACACAGCTTTGGCCTTCTCTTACTTCGGTTTCTCAATAGATCATTCTCGATGAAACTGCCTGGTCGCTCTCTGAATTGAAATTTGCCATAAATTTACCCTACAACCTTGCATATAATGCCAATATGTGCACACTGCAGTCTTACTATTTGCTTGAGTTTTGATGGTGATGTCTGTTACTGCTCTCAGAATTGGCTTGCCATCAGACGCTGCTCTTGCTGAAACTTAGGCAAACTGAGCTGTAGTCTTCAATGACCCTCTGATAAAATTCCCTCAACCAATTACCCTTCATTTACAAAATCACTATCAACTTTTCATTTTACACAATATTTTATGATTTCAGCAAGAGTTGATAGTGGGGGAGACGTCTCCAGTGCGCATCACTGTAAATTTGTGGCAATCTGGCTGCTTCTCATCAAGCATTTTGTGAGTTGACAAATGTTACAGCCAAATATAAGCAGTCAATAATGAGAGATTATCAAGGACCAGACAAGCCTCACGCCAGATTTTTAATGTGATCAAGCCCTGTTTTTAGTACGATTTCACTGTGCCAATTTCACAAAAAGTCACATTAACTCATGTGCCAGCCGTTAAACTGCAAGAAGGCAGCTGCACTGGCATCAGTCACAGTCCAGTTATTCACATTGGCTGCTAGTGCACCCCAAATGTTCATCCATTCTACTACAAACACCTCAAACGGATTTTCCAGAAATGGAGCAAAGTGTTTTTACGCTCAAGGTCAAGAGGTTTGTGGATCCCCTGCATGCCAGAAGTAAGGCTGCACTGAACATTTGTTACATGGCAATATTTTGCATTGTGATTCAGATAGTTGGCTTGACTGCTATCCAGACGTAACCTTTTTCACTTCCTTATAAAAGCTGTTGTGTAACTGGAGGCAGTATATGTATGCAAAATATGGTTAATCTTTGGACAGCATTTGCCTTGCCTCCATGAGACATACGTGTGAAAATGTTCATTTTAAGTTGGCATCATTTATACATTCATAATTTAGCAGGTGTTGCCATTTTTGGAAGCACACATCTTCAGATGTATGGAGAGTAAAAAAAATATTGTCCACAAGGCATAGTAGAAAAAAGGTGCTCAAAGTTTGCAAGTTGGTTTAAGAGTAATTGTAAAAAATGAAAATGTGGATACATATATTTAATAAAAATATTGAAATGCATTCGTACATTTTGCTTATACGGTGCCATCAATTAATATTGTCACCGTTGGTAAATATTAGCTCTAAAAGATTGACATGCTGCTGTTAATCCTCCTTATCTTTCATTCAAAATATTTAAAATTTCACCTTGTATTTAAAGAAAATCATTGAAGCCTTTTGTTCATAACATTTTTTTTTTCATAACTTGCATGTCAAATTTTTACCTTAATAATCATACAACAGAACTTTAATGGAACTTTTTTCCTGATTCATATGTAACTCAAGTTCACCAAAAAGATTAATTCTGCAACCTACGGTTTCCTGGGGTGTAAAAGTACGGTAACACGTAGGCCAATTTCTTTTTGTTACCTATCACTTTAAATAAGAGAAAACAAACCGCCAAAATGTAGTTTTGCTTCTCAAATTGTTATGATTCTGCCTGTTTGCCATATTTATTTTTGATTCTGCCATGTTTGATTTTGAATTCTGCTTTGTCTGACTGTGCTCTGTAATTGTGATTTGGATTCCATGCCTTGATTCCAATCCATGTTTTGTTTCTGTTTGATTCTGTATGTTCTGCCATATTCCACTCCTGCAGTTATCAGGCATGCCAATCTTCCGCAGATTCACGGATATCCGGAGTTTTAGGAGCCAAAATGGTCACCCACGAGATTCGTTTAAATCTGAGGAGAAAATTTGAGGGGTAGAGGGGGGTAGGGGGGTCTAGGATCGAAATTTGGGTTTGAAATTGTCTTGTGCGACTGCCAAATTTGCAAGCAGTAGACATATTTGTTTTTTTATGTATTGAATGGTCCCCAATCTCCAGCAATGCTCTAAAAAGCGAAACGATCAGGAAACGTCCAAAAGTTGAATGTTCCCTGCTCTCAAAGACTCCTCGAATACTCTTCATCAGAATGATAGGGTAACGTCTTACACTTCCGGGTTTGCTTCGCCGCCAGATTTTGTCATCGAGAAATTAACAGATGGGTTTAAAACCTGCTTTCATCCGTTTATTTAGAGCATATTTTTCAACAAAAATGTGTGCATATTGTGGAATAAAGGCAAAATGATCGACTGATGACTATATTTTGTTGCATGCACAAAGACATTAAGATAGATGGTTGAGTTTACAGCCGGACTGATCCATGTCCACGCTTTTTGTTTTCATTCTTGTTTCATATTATATTTTGCATAGATATTGCATATGGGCTTGAATTACTGAAGAATTAGAGTTACATGTCGATTTATACAGCCTTTTGTGGTGAATACGTTCATCGGATTGTCTGATTTTACAAGATATTAGCTGCTCCAATTGAGAGCGATAATACATCACTTCGCCATTGATCTGCATAGTACACTACAGATGATGTACAGAGGCGGACACAGGCAATCACCTGTCAATGTTTCGTTGTGCGTCGGTCCGTTTGTGCATTGCAGATGATATACTAAGAAAAGTTTCCATGTTTCTTTACTAAGACTTTGATGTCTTTCCTTTTCAGTCATGTATTCTTGATTCCCTGTTTTTGAAATTAAACTTAAGTGTTATTTCAGTAATTCTAAACTAATGGACATCGTAAAATGATTGAGGCATGGACTACACGAATACGATATATTTCTAAACGCACATTTTTCTGTCCGATTGGGCCTCTCAACCACACGAACACGGCGATTTCACCCACTTAAACGGATATATTTTTAAACTGATAAAAAAGTGGAGAAATAAAAATATATCTGATTCAGTGGATCCGTGTCGCGAGGTTAAACGGATCTGCAGTGATTTGGTGACGCGATGACGTCAAGCACCTAGCGACAAGCCGTTCGAACGTGCGTAAAACGTTCTTCTTCTTTGATATTTTACATTTTCTAATCGTCACCTATCTGCCAGGGAATGGCATTGCAGGCTTCAGAGGCGATCGAAAATATCCGCTTAAAAAAATATCCAGATAAGTGTAGTCCAGGCCTAAGTGAATCAGTGGTAAGAATTGTTAAATGAATGATAAGAGGTACTGATTCAACCATTTCAAAATGAAAAGAAATTGATACAATGGACCATAGTTGATGGTGAATGACTGTAATTGCATTTTCTTGATTCACTGTTTTATGGTGATAGTCAAAACACTGTTTAAATAATTTCAAACTAAAATTGGAAAAGGATGAATACTCCAAGTCTCTTGTACAATGCAGTGGTAGGAAGTGACAGTTTTAGCTAGGTTGACTGAAAAAATATATACGGTGTCAAATACATTTTATAAAGCTTTTCAATGGTGTTTCTCCACTGTTTATTAACATTTAGCTTGAGAATTACATTGAAATTAAGGGACCAATACATAGCTCAAATATGTGTCAAGATATCGCCAGAATGCACCATTTGATGCATTGTTGGCCAAATTTTGTGTCGTTGGCACAAGCTTGGTGTCGCGCCACAGACCGCCTACTCCGCGTGATGTTCCTCTTTTTTTTCTAAAACCTATTGGCATGCCTGAGTTATATTTTGGTCCATGTTTTGTGTCATATCATGCATTGCACTTAGTCTCCTTCTGTCTGGTCTTTTGTCATGTGATCGCCCACTGCCCCAGTATTGCGTGCCACGCTTTTGGGTGATTTCATGGTTTCTGGGATTTCAACCATTCCTTCAAATCTCGTTTACTTCCTTCGCCTTGCTTTTCTATATCACTAACAATACTAACAGTTTGTTGTTTTACTTGTAGTTGAACTTACAAACCAAGACTAAAACTGTTTATAGGACTAACTTACTAACAAGCACTAGGGATTGCATAGCTGCACATTACTAATTGACTAATAAGCTCTCAGCACTCGCTCTGCTCTAGTCTCCGCCCCTTGCCTTCACTCAGTTTACTTTGCTGTGTTTCAGCAGATTTTCTGCACCTGGCTAATCACTGTTCTGCCTCTCACTCTGCGCATGGTAGAACTCCCTAACCGGAGCCGTATGTTTGTCAGTAGGCTGTCTCTGTGATCCCTGTCCGCGTTTTGGCTTTTGCCAATTTCTTGTGATCAGGAACTTCCTCATGTTCATTCCCTGTAATTAGTCTGATCCAACTCACCTGTTCCCTATCATAGCGTGTGACTTCCCCTACGTGTATTTAAGCAGTCATTTCACTCACAGCTCTTGTCAGAACGTTGTCCCTGTGCTGCGATTGTTGATACCTTGTACTCTTGGTGTTATACTTCTGACTGGAACATCCTGGATTCTGATTTTGGCTTTTTCTTTGATACTTCTCTGCCCATGTAATGTACCTGTTTTGCCCGACTCTGAGTTTTGTGTTTGCAGCCCTGTTAACGGTTCAGATTGCACCCACTGGATTTTGGCATAGGGCTCTCTGACAAACCCGTGTTTGTGTACCGAACCTGCTTTGCCTGACTCTGAGTTTAGTGTTTGCTGCCTTGTGTGATATGGGATCAGGTAGACACCAGAAGCGAGGTGAAGGGGAATGAGGATTTATTGAAAAACAAAACAAAACAGGCACGAGGGCCAACGAAAAACTTGGCCCAAAGGGTTGCAAAAGGACAAACTAAAGTACGCTACACAGAGCTATAAATAAAGAATGCAAATGACAAAAAACAAAAGGCACTGGAAACTCCAGGCAAGAAGCTCAAGAAAAATAAATAACGAGACTATATATATATATTCACAAGACAAGAGGCTAGGACAAGACTTGAAACTAGAAATGCTGGGGAATCCTGACAACAAGAACTTGGCTACACTTGCACATGCAATGAGACGCGAGACACTGTCTGCCAGCCAACTTCCACCGCATCCAGATAAAGGCTTGGAAATCATGACATGAGGGGTAACACCTGGAGAGAGAGAGACAAGAGGCATGGCAAGATCAAGACATGGACAGAGATTGGATGACATGACCTGCTCATTAAGAGAATGAGCGTGCTCAGCTTAAGTACCAATTAAGTATGCAGTTTGGAAGCAAGCATGAATGTTAAGAACAGAAAAGCACGGCAAGATCTTGAAATAGCAAAGCAGGAATCATGACAATAAACTCCCTGTCTAAATTAGTAATATTAGTAATGTGCCTATCTAAGAATTACACCAACCCAGTGAGTGTTAGTAAATGTTAGTAATTTAAAAACAGTCAATTGCCAATTAAGCTTAGAGAGCCCCGAATCAGCACAGCACAGAAGGAAGGGGAAATACCAAAGCCAACCATAGCTCAGAAATGTGCAACAACGAAGGCACGGGGCGGAACGCAGACAAGCGGTGGAGTGGCATGGCAGACCTGGCATGAACAAAAACATGGAAAAGTAAAAACATGGAATGCAAAAACTGTGACATGAACTATGAACTATGAAACTATGAACTATGGAATCTTGATACATGAAACTGTTAAAACCATGACTATGAACATGGCTATGAACTATGGAACTATGAACTATGAAAACATGAAACTGTTAAAACCATAAGCAATACTGTTCTGGCCAAAGGCCAGAACCCCGGAACACAACACTTGTGTACAGTTTGGATTGTGTCCCTGGGATTCTGATTTTTGATTGTGGACTCGTTGCCTTCTGCCCGTGGCGGTTTACCCCCCAACTATATCAATAATTCTCACTTTTGCTGAAACTTCCTGGACTCGCATTGGGTTCCAGAACAGTACCTCACTCAAATATGGAAAAGACTAAACAAAATAATTATAAAAAAATTAACTGTGGGCAATAATTAAGAAGTTTAAGGCATATGAAAAAAGGTTAAAATCTACTTGAAAGAGGTAGTGTGTCCCTTCCAAAGGGATATTCAGAGAGGAGGATTGGTAAAGGAAACTTCAAGGAACACTGTCCAAGAATTGCTGGCACTAAATTATGTCTGGAGGTCCATAAGTCACAAGAACTACAGAGACTATCTACATGACTGCAAAATGTCTGGAAGTTCCCCAGGAAAGAGCTATATTTTAAAAGCGAACGATCTAACGCTCATGATGCAAGTGCATGTGTAGCATATCCAATTCCACTTTTGCCACTTTAACTATGGATAATTCAAATGCATATTTCAAAAGGAGTTAGATTTAGTTTCTTGATCTATTTGTTCACTGCAATGTGATTAAAAATGTCCAAAGAAATGGAACATTGCATGGAATAAGTTTCAGTGTATTTAACTCCACCACCAAACCACCCATCGGAGGTCAGCTTCACTCTTAATTACAACTGTAATAAAAACTAAAAAAAGATGGCACCTCTCTGCAGGAGGTTTATAACCAGTCAAAACAAATTATACAAAACTATTGGCTAACATCTGAAGTGAAGGGGCTGAGACAGACCATAGTGTCAGACCATAGTGTCGGATACAACAAAAAACTTCCACCGAGACATAAACTGGACTAATAGCAGTCTTATGCATGAATCAGAAGGACAAAATAAAAAAAAATAATCATAACTAGAGAAGCACTCGTAGAGTGCAAATCTCCGCCAAGGCAGCACAATCCAAATGTGCGTGAGTGGGAGCAAAGTTGAGTTATCGCGTGCGATAGGATTGCAAGATGGCTGCCATGACAGACATATTGTTTCACTGATCACGTACAAAATCGATAGGATCCATCCTTCATGTAAAAGCAATCCACCCACAAAATTTCAGAGAAATCCGCGCATTACTTTTTGAGTTATTGCGTGTGATAAGATTTCAACATGCCTGCCATGGCAGCCATATTGTTTCAGTGATCATGGTGAAAATCAATAGAGTCCATCCTTGACGGAATAGCAATCCACCCTCAAAATTTCAGACAGATCTGTGCATTACTTTTTGAGTTATGTTGTTCACAAACAAACAGGGGCGAAAACATAACCTCCCCCCCCAACTCTGTTGGCACAGGTAATAATGACCATAGAAAACTCATAATAGGAATAATTGTAGGAATAGTATTCAAAGATTGCTTTAAGATTCAGGATGATAACATAATTCTGTTTGCGCGTAGTAGGACTGTATTATGTGGATTATTCAGTGTGTGTTGTTCTTGGAACTTGTAGTATTGCTGTGCAACTTTCACATAGACAAAAAAATTGCAGATCCTCTTTATGTACGCATAAAAGGTCATCATACAACGCAGACTAAAAACACTGCAAAGATCTTATTTTTTAACATGAAGAGCATGCCCTTTTTTCGCGCAGCTGAGGTCGTTTTTACGACAGAATGCAAACACCATTTGATGCTTGACACAGGAGTCACAATGGGTGGCATGGCAAAATCGACGCTACACCTAAAGACATTCCTTCGCTAGGGCGCCATGTGGTGGGTTTTGACCTCACCGCACAAATCTGAAATATTTTAAATATGCAGATGCAGATGTGCAGGAAAAAACTAATAACTTTGAGGTGCTGCTGGTGGCAGAGGAGAGAGAGAACAGACATTTGCACACCAGTGTAGCCCACTGAAGACATGTCCCTTTACACAGTTTGGGAGAACCTGTTTGCCTTGAGGAGAAGCTAGATGCAGTGTATCAGATATTTTTTCCTCTGCAGCAGCTCATGCCCCTGTTGCTATGTTCATGCAAATGGCCAAATTCACTTAACATTGTCCGTATCAGCTAGTAGAATATTAATACCCATAGCTATCCGCTACACAAAAAAATGTTCTAAAACAAGTTCATATTTATTTAATTTTTATCACCAGTGTCCCACATCAAACTGAGCAACAATTATTGGGAGGCTTATTGTCAGCAGTGATGATGCCCACTGACACTGGTATAGGCATATCCTGTCCAGAGTTGAAATAGATTCACGGGTTTAAGACAAATTTGTAGTAAAATGCATAATGAAAACATAGCTTTGGCTGTGAATTACTAACTCAGAAGGACTTGCCAAGAAATATGAAGAAATCGAAGGCAACATGTGAAGAAGCGACCTCAACATTTTATTTTATATGAACATTGTACTGGACACCAGTGGAACAAACTGTAAAAATAATGGAAGCATTCTAGCATTGGCTGACAAGTCATTTATTTTTGCATAAGGCTATAATAATGATAGATATTAGCAACGCCCATAGTTTACTTCCATCATCTGAGAAAAACACTATGGTAAATTCAATGGCTTCGGAGGCAATTGATATTTTTTGCTGATTACGTCTTCAATATTTCTTCTCAAAATTTGTACTAACGTAAAACGCTTAGAGCCCATATGTCGAGAAAGCCATTGGCTGGTTGTTTCATGTACTTTAAGGAAGCTGGAGTGATTTAAAAATTAGCAAAGGAAAATTTACCACTATGGTGAATATTATTGAACTGTAACCTTCAGTTCCTAGCAGATGTACAATCACCAGCATGAATACTCTGGTATTTATGTGCACTTAATGAGATCTGAGCAATGAACCCTTTTTTTAATTTCTTGGACTGGTAAAGGCAATGAAAAGTAAGTGAATTCATTTGTATGTCGAGGCATCACTGAGATCAAAAGGAGTATAAAAACCAAAAAAAAAAAAAAGTCGTACACACCAAAAATATGCAGGAACTGCCTGGTAGCTCGACCTGTGAAGGCTTGGTGAAAATGCATCAATAGGCCAGACTCTAGAACTGAAGCAAGACCTGCTTTTGCCATCTGTGGCTGGCTGCACCAGTTTTGCATGCTTAGCTGGAGTGACACCCATGTATGAGAACATGTCAGCTGGCTGAATCTTATCTTGCACCAGCAACCTCTGCTGGTCAAACTGGGGCCTGCAATTTCTTTATGTAAAGGAATACCTAACTCCCTAAAGTGTCATAATAATAATAATAATAATAATAATAATAATAATTTTGACAGAATTATCCTCAATTGAGGTTAGAGAAAACGTGCAGAAACTGCCAGAGCAATCCAGATTTTAAAGCAAAATTTATTTTTAATGTTTCTGCACAAATGCAGTAAGACAGTAGGAAATAAAAGATGTTTATTAATTCAAAGGTTTATTTTCCTTTGTGAAATTCATTTTGGTAAATCTTTAAAAAATAAAATGTAATTGACAATTTAACCAGCTGAATGCATTCAAAAAAACATTGCTTTATCTTCCAAGTGGCAAAATATTATTTCACAAATTTTGTTATTTTCTGAAAGTCGTCATGAAAGCCTGAAGAAAAGCATGCACCTGGGAGGCTGTCCTCATGCATAACAGACCTTAATGTGATGTAAGAAATGGAAAATGCAACCAAATGCAGGTAGTGACAATGATTTTGACGAGTGTTACAATTTAGATTTCTGTCAGTACGTTTTAGGTAGAGGTACAAAAGTGATTGTGATGGCTGTGCGGTGGCAAGATGTAAAATTGATAAGCACCTGGGAAAGATTCCATGTCCAATGGCATGTCAGTGTTCAGAAGGGTCCAGACATGCCTGTGATTATTGAAGCGTGATCATGTATAGCACAGTCACAATTCAAACTCAGAGTAGGTTGAGACAGCGGCGCTCTCTACGGAGAAGATTAAGCAGAGAACTGAATGGACCGCAGTTGAGGCCTGACAGTTTTAAAATGGCAGCAGTGGGGGTAGACTAACTCATATTGTTCCCCTGAGCTTAGATTTTCGTATTTATTTCTCATTTTTCCCTTTTTGAGTAGCTGTCATACCAATCTTCTGAGTACGAATTTATATTTTACATCTTTGCCATGCCCCCATTTAGCTTTGAAGAGGTAGTGTTTCCCCAGAGTTCAGTTGATCTGTAAGAAACCTGTGAAAGAAACCAAAAAAAAAATGTGAATTTTGGGTTTTCAATGAAGATAATCCAGTAAACAAAAGTTTTCAGGCACAAGGCCATGGTTGGGCAAGTAAAACTTTCACAAATAACAACCTGACATAGTGCAGATAAATTCTTTCAGATTCTTTAAACTAGGCTCCAATATGCTCAAAATGACCCTTAAACAGAAAAGCAAAAGATAATAAAGAAATCTCAAAGGGGCCTAAAAAGATCAGAGTTTCTGCCTGAAAATTTCTGCTCAGCTTATATGTGGAAGAAGAATCAAAATGATTGGGGTGAAACATTCCTCACCTCTCTTAAGGCCCATTCAGACCAAGTGTGAATTTCTGTGGAGATTATTTGCGCGGGTATTTACAGAAGCTGATTTCATGGATTCTAATGTAAGCTGCACACCAAGGCAGAACTTTTGTGCGGCAGAAAAAACATCCCCACTGACTTTAGCTTCTGCGAAAATCCGTCAGTGAAACTAGACTTTTAGCCAACTAAATGCTTTGTTTGTATTCATGTCTCAGCATTCCAACCTCAGACTGCAAAGCCACATAAACTAGATACAAACTAAAATTACATAGCATAGTGCAGTGACAAACAAGGGAGAGTGACTCATCAATATTGTTCTCCAGCATCCTGTCCTCGATGATAAGAGGCGGGATGGTTACCTGAACCACAGCTCCCAAGTGACCCACATCTGGCAGGTCAGACCCGCAAATTAATAGCAAAACCCACGGACCCGCGAGGGAGTAAAATAAACCTGCAATTGGGGGGTGATGTGGTTGTGGACCATTACTTCAATCCTTCCAACTTGGGACCTAGGTGAACAACGAGCTGAAAGACCAGGTCCAGACATCAATAATGAAAAGGCTCGGTGGCTACGGAGATGAAGTGAATATTCCACAAATTTGTGCCACTTTTTCGCTTCTCCCCGGTCTGAATTGGCCTTTAAGTCTCAAATAAACATCTTTCTCATGCCCTGATCGGCTAAGTGGGGAATGCACCAAGGTGCTCTCAATCACCAATTAAGAGCTAGTCACTCACACTGGTCAACACAGATTATTCAAATAAGCATCCACTAACTAGGGGCCAAGATTATTAAATTATTTAGATATACCCACTGAACAGGAAGAAACTTCGATAAAATAGCTATGCTTGTTTATTATAACTAGTTTTCACTTCTATAACTACTATGGCAAGTTATTATGTGAACTTTTTACCAAAAGAAAATACAATTCCAACACCAAACTACTAAACGCGCTTGTAGCAAAAAGATTTGAACGGTGCCTGAGTTGAACATGTAGTGCTAGCAAATCCTTAACTTCATCATAACCCACAATTGGCATAAAAGCAGAGACTCCACTGATTCTAAATATTCAGGTTTCATCACTATATGCACCAAAATGCACTGAATTAGCAGTCAAAAAAGAGTAAAAACAAACTGCACTTCAAATAGACATAACCATAAATTATGTTCTACCTTAGCCGTTTTGCGATCACAGTTGTGTTCGACGGCATAACAATTCTGAATACATTTACTCAATTCGATTTCTGACAGTTGCCGGATTATTTACCCCGTGCAAAAGAGAGTTCTGAAAAACAACCACATATCAATAATGTGACGTCTTGAATGGGGTTTCCCACCAGAGAACCAAAGGTTGAATGACACGACCCTTGAATTATTAGTTCTATTAAAATACGGATTTCAGAGTTGGTGCAGGATAAACACAAATAAAATAATACTACTCAGCAGTTTCAGTCAAAATGTTGCTGATATGGTGCAAAGGTCTGAGTGGTATAGTTCCCCTGTAACCCAACAACACTACTAAAAGGGCATCTAAAGTTGATTCCCATTGCTTTTGTTTATCGGCCAATCAGCGAGATGATCTACGCGTGAACACAAGAAATTGGTCATGTGACAATGCAAGATGTCAACAAATGTCTTTGTAAACATTGGACGTTCAACGTAACGTCTGAGAATCGACTTTCGATGCCCTTTAATCCCGGTCAGATATAACTGATGAGAAAGGTCATTGAACCTTCCGCCATCGCATTTCTTATTACATAGAATTACTTCAAGTTATACTTTACATCAAAATTAAGTTGAGAATCTTTTCTTTCCTACGATACCCAGATAATGTTGGAATATTCTGGTTCCTCGGAGCACATGAGGGCATTTTTTAGAATGCTTTGTTTATGATTGCTCACACACAGCAAGTGTTGTTCGTTTTATTTATTTTTTGGTCACTATCACTCAAAAAACATCGATCAAAACGATGAAAAGTGATATTGAAATGGTATCAGTAATGGATTGTGAGGAAGAGAGGGGCCTAAATAGTCGTCCAGAAAAGTTTTCTACTGGAAATTTTTTGGAATGGTATGATATTTCATAGATGAATAGCCTAGGACAATCACAGGTTGCATATAAAATATTTAAATTAATCTTTTGTGTGGCCGCGGCTTTCCTTGGCCATTTTGTCCTCACAGAGGCCTGTTAAAACAAGACTGGGCCAATATAATAAAAGTGAAAACTGAGGAGGGAAAGAAAATAATTTTAGTGATATGATTTTAATTGTGAACTGGAAGCCCAGTTACTGGGATTCAGTCTCATGAAAATGCCATCAAGCGGCAGCATTTGCCTTCAGAGGTGGTCCTGATCGAAACTGAAGGGATTTACACACAAAAATTTCACAGCACTAGCTTTATGCATTGATACACCATCTAATGTTCAGGCCAACCCATTGCAATGCATACGCTCTTATGCCAGTACGCAATATTACCAAACTGGCCAAAGGCGATAATAAATTTAATTCACAATGGCCGGAATTGTGCGTAACGTTACCGCCAATAGTGTTTCTGTCTGCAAAGAGACAAAAGTACAGCTCTATATGTAGACAAGCATGATAGGTCACCTTTAAGAATTTTTTGAAAATCCCAACACGCCAATTTTCAAAGCAAACTGTTCGTTACCTGCCATCAATTTGCACAGAAAATTTGGTTTTGATCAGGTCAGATTTCACTTCCTAAACTGCAGGTGAAGATCATTCCAATTAACCCACAATGGTAAGAAAAAAAAATTCAAAAAGAAAATCAATCCAATAATTTACTCAAGAGGATTTTATGCATGGCAAAATGACTATGCTGATGAGATTGCATGTTTATAGTTCATATTATATGATTATATGGTAATAACTGCAAAAGAAAAAGAGGTTTTTTTTCCTCCACTTTAAAAATATTATTTAATAATATTCAAAAATAAAAAGGGGCAATCCCTGTCCTTAATCTCAAGGAAAGATGTAAGTACCTGAAAAGCTAGGCAATTTACTTATGTGTGAATGAGCGCACAGGTCTCATCTCAGTGAACTGCTTTGTCTTAAGGCTTGTGTAGTGTCAAAGAGTGCGATGAATCAGTCAATTTACTAATCAGTTTATGCTGTTACTCCTGTTTACCAGAGCAGGGCCAACCAGCTGGTGTTTGACAAGTAGTTGTTTTACAGCACATGTCTTGCTTACACCTTATTGTTCCCCTCATTACATTCTGCCACTGATTACTGGTGCATTTCAGAATCATTATACCAATGCTAGATTTGCATTTTTGCAGCCAGGCAATGTGACTGCCATACATTTATCATTACTCAATGAGGGCTGTCATAGAGCTGTCATCCTCGATAACTTATTGCTAGCTCCAGTCGTACTTTGTGTCAGCAAGATGCCGACCCACATGCTGGGGCCAATGCTGGACTGAAGATTTCAAAGGTGACCTTTTTCTGTACACGGAGAGAGGGGGAAATCTTTCCCTAATTTTCGTAAATTTTGTAACTCTGACTGATGCACGTCAAAGACACTATTTACCTGCATTATTTGGGGTATTCTGTATCCTTTATCTGTAGATTTGGCAAGGCAAGAGATTTAGCGAATCTTAAAATATTAAAAATGGATCTCAAATTCTTGAACTCGTATCGTGTTACATTGCAATATCGCTCTCAGAAATTCATTATGTTCTGTGTCCAAAAGAAAAAAGTGCCATCAGAATTGAATGATGGTTAATGAACTGGGCTTGTAACCATGGTTTGGTTCTCATCTTTTGTACCTTTGTGCCTTTGAGAAATGTACTCATTCTGAATTCAGCTATTTTTCCATCCATTCAAAGATATAAAATATACAATTGCTAGAGGGAGAGGCTCATTATTTGAATGCTTCTTCGCCATGACCTGCTCCCTCTTTGGCTGTGACAAAATTAGCAGCCATCAGTGATGCTAATGCAGTGTACTTGAAGATAGTCTCACAATGCACCACAGTTAATTTACTCCTACCGGGCTGTGCTGCAGTTTCTTGAAAGCATGGTATTGAAAATTTACCAAAAACTGAACTGAACACTTGAGCATTATTTGGTGCTTTGATTTACCACCATCATTTGACATTTGTGCCTTGGCCTCTAAAATAGGGTGAAAGATTGAGTTTTCCCCGCACAAATCTTCCAATTTGAATTGAAGGGCAGCATTATATTCTGTACTGGTGTTTTTGAGAAGGCTTTATATCTGGGCTTGGCAGATTCTTTCCTCATTCCTTATTTTTAAGCCAGTCCTAAGATAGATTTTCTGTGCTTTGAGACATAGCCGACGAGAATATACAGTAAATTCTCATCATGGACATTGATCTATTTTAGACTGAGCAGATTGCCCTGAGGAATTAGCCTGTTTTGTCCTCACATATCTTTTCCTTGGTGACAGGGAGATTCAAAGTCCCCTCTTGCTGAATTGTTAGCTAAGGCATGATACAGGTATCATGAGGAAGAGTGATGGTAAAGATGTTTACCTCAGCAATGTGCTCTCTTCAGTTTGCACAAGAGAGCTCTTTGTTTCCTGGATGAAGAGCTCAGCATTCAACTGATGAGAGCACAGAAACCATACAGGTTTCCAGGCCTGTTACAGTTACTGTAAGGGAGAGTGGGGCATGTTGTGACATGTACATGTCATTCCAAATCAAAGAATGGCATCTAAGGCCCAAACAGTCTTTTCATTACATATTCATGTCTCATTTCAGTTCAGAATTACTGACAGGGGAATAGGGTGAACACTTTTGAGCTTAGTAATAACGAAAGGCCTAGGAGGCTGAAGAAGTCTTCCACAGTTGATGTTGTGAAAACCCCAAACACCTGTCTGATTGATACCTCCCCTCAGTTGATAGGTGTAGACCTATCAGGAATGACCTTCCTCAGGCGATATTACTGCAGAATGTACACAGTAAACATATCCGCTGTTTTGCCTGTTATTAAAATACACCTTTAAGCCAAAAAAGTTACCGTATGGATCGGAATAAGCAAATGCTTAAGAGCCAATGACTGAATCATCATTTCAGTGATTAATACTTTTCAGCTGGCAACAATTATTTTTATTCTGACTGATGCACTGTGTAGTTTTTCATTTCTTAAGCAACTGTGTTGGAAGACATATTCCATGGTCTTGGAAGATGTTACTATGTTTGAAAGAGGGCGAATAATTTGCCAGCATCAAGGAAAGAAAACAAGTAATGACATGGGGGAAAATTACTGGAATTGGGTGAAAAACTGTCCAAGGCATCATTGAACATGACATAACATAACATGAATGGCGAGAACAGGCTGTTCAGCTTAACTAGGCTCGCCAGTTTCTTTATACTTTTGTGAATATATCACTTCAGATACTCAATGATTCAAGGGTATCGAAAGAAATATTTCCGAATATCAGTGCTAAATTTACCTTTGGTCAACTTCCATTTGTGACCCCAAGTTCTACTAACAACACTTCATTGAAGGAATCCTACATAATTCACTTTGTTAATCCCTTTAACATATTTAAAGACCTCAATCAGATCACCCCTTAGTCTCCTTTTCCTACGACTAAAGAGATTAAGGATCTTCAGCCTTTTCTCTAACCTGGAAGGATAGTGGTGAACTGTCAATTTTGCTGGAGAAATGGGTTGGTATTAAAAAAAAAAATCACAAATGATCGTGATTGGAGATCTCTGAAATGCTTGGTCTCATTGTAAAAGAAAAAAATAAAACTCCTAGCTGTGATTATTTGTGATGGTCATAGCATTTCAACTCACACTGTGACAAGAACTTGGAGGATTGGGATTAAATAACCACATGCCCACAAGAAACCGACTTGTTAGTTCGACTAATTTGGAAAAATGACTTCAGTTTGGTAGGGAGCATATTAAGATTGGACTGTGGGTCAATTAAAAAAGGTGAGGTGATCTGCGAGTCCTGATTTACCCAATTCCAGAGCAACGGGTTTGTTATTGTAAGAAAGAAAGCCCATGAAGGGATGCATCAGTCATACTTAGTGCCCACTGTACACGCCTCTGGAGGCGGTGTTTTGATCTGGGGTTGCTTTAATTGGTCAGGTCTTGGCTCAGCAATGTTATGTAGCAGAAAAATGAAGTCAGTAGACCACCAAATTTTCTTTTTTTTCACATGCAGACTACCTTAATGTACTATATTGACTCTCCTGTCCTCATTGCGAGATCTTGGCCAAAAACTAATGCAACTCAGATCAAAAATAAACGTTTTAGCATAACATTTTCAAAAGAATGCCATCATGCATGCTCCACAATAAGCTAAAGGCCTTCTGACAAAAGAGCGTGACTTTTTTTTTGGTCACACAGTATAAGAAACATTGTTCGTTCATACGAAGGGATAAGGTCTTTATCTGCCAACATGCACGTGGTCGTGCGCACACACGTGATTATGCATGCAAGGAGCAAGGAAGGAGAGAAGACTAAATCAGTTAAAGGAGACAAACTACAAAAAGCATGTGGGCTACTAGATCAGGGGTGGAGCCAATTAATGTCACACAAGAATTGTGACAGAACTGAGTGCCCAGAGGCAAAAAGGACTGATGGACTTAAGACAATCAGTTCATCAGTTCCTTTATTATTCTGGGTGGTTCCTCCCCCTTCTGATGTCAGGAAGAACCTATTTTGAAATGCCTAATAATGGCTACTTAGCTATGTACCAGATGACATATAAGGTTATCTTCAAAGTTGAACTGCTAAGAACACTATCTATATTTATTCATTAAAGGTGACCTAATATGCTATTTTTCCAAGTTTATATTTTGGTCTTTGAGTCCGCTAGAGTACTGCTGATCGCGCAAAGTAAAAAAAGAGTACTTATTTCGCTCATATTGGCATCCTCAAAAAACCCCATTTGTAGTCCATTGTAGTCTCTGCCTAAAACACCTCATTGGGGTGGCTCTTCTGCTATGGCCCCCACTCCCCATGTGCCCACTTTCTTCTGACTGGCCAGCTCTTGGGAGGGCGGATCTAGGCGGGACGAGGCAGTAGAATGCAGTTTTCCTGGTCCGGCTCCAGAGGAATCGACGGGAATATTCTGCAATCTAATGCAGAACATGTGTATAGATCTAATGAAATTAATTTGTTCTAATAAATGCAACGGCAAAAGTGGAAGACACAGTGCAAAAGTCTGGCAGCTCACGCACAAATTTGTTATCGGCTACAATTTGCTACGGCAACAGTTAGTGAGTACAGCAATTTTTTTATTCTGTAGCTAGGATGCAGGGAAAGCTAGAATCCACCCCATATAGACACATTTGTAGAACGGGTCGACATGCCCAAGTGTAGACCGGAGACCGTAGAAATCCGGTGGGTCTAAGTTTAGAGGAAAACACGGACAGTAAGGAGCAGCTAAAAGTGGACCAACAACTTATGGACTGCTTCGGTGTGTATAAGGACCTGCTGGTTCGTGTGCATACCTTTGGTGTGTGGTTAACATGGAAAAACGAACAGCTTCCACGCTGGTATATGACGGAGGGGCGAAAGCTCCAAGCTAAACGGCCTTTTCGGAAAATGCCCATGGTATTGCTTCGGAATGACCAGCTTTTCCGCACAGAAAATGGGCGCATTATGGATAGCGTGAGAGAGCTAGATAGAGCTCCGGTTATGTCATGAACATAATACAGTTTTTACAGACCGTAAGTTCCGTCGGCATGAACCGTTGCTCATGTGGAGCTAGCGAATTGATCACTTTTACAGGAAAGAATTTGATATTCAATCGATGGCAATGCAGAGAAATTGTTTGTTATACCGGACACATTATAGCCTGTGCGCTTCCCTATTGCTTTCACCGGTAGTATCAGAGAGCTTGCCAAGACATTAGAGATGTATCAGGCTGACCCCTGTCATAGATAAGTAAAGTGATCGTTTCATAAGCACCCAAAAACGCACCCCAAGCTCTGAAAAATCTACGTCTGGTCTAACTGCAGCCCAACTAGGCAGACACATACAGCACCTCTCCGTTTAGCTTCAACTGTAGTGGCTACAATCAGGCAGCGTTATGATGGAACTGTCACATTGATGCTTACCGAAGTAACACAAGCATACCGATCAGAATTGCTGCATAGTTCACCAGAGGCATTTTCAATTTGCCGAGCACGCGAACTAACATGCAGTAGCTGATAAGTGGTCATGACTCTGAATGTAATCTGTCGTGCGAAAAATTCGTTTCGCGTCTGGTGTGAAAGCAGCTGACTGCGCCCATAAGGCCTGTATTTGCGTCTTTGCATTGACTTTGAATGTAGGCTAAACTGTCCTGCGAAAAATTTGTTTCGTGTCCGATGTGAAAGCAGCTTTATGGACAGTATGCGACAGCTAGAGAGAGCTCGGTTATGTTATGAACATAATACAGGTTTTGCAGACTGTAAGGTTCGTTAACGCGGACAGGTTGCTTATGTGGAGCTAGCGAATTTATCACTTCTACAGGAAAGAATTACCTATTTAATCTCCGCCTTTTTCAGCTTCTTATTAGCCGCAACAATTTCTAAAAGGGGACGAAATTATTTCAAGGTAGTGCAGAGAAATCGTTTGCAAACCGGTAGAGCTTTTGCGTTTCGCATTGCTTTCACGGTAGCACCAGAGAGCTTGCTCAGACATTTGTGAAGTATCCAGCTGATCCTGGTCATGGATAAGTGAAGCGATCACCAACTGTAGTGGCTACAATCGGGTAACGTTATGATGAAACTGCCACATTGATGCTTACCGACGTAACACAAGCATACCGAACCAAATTACTGCATATAAGTTAACCAGGAGCATTTACGCAAACTAACATGAATTAACTGGTAACCGAGCGGTCATAATCACAGAGACAAACCCTTGCAATTTGTGCACTCATTTGATGTGTGCACAAATGTTCAGAGTGGGTTTTCTGCTGTACTTGCACGAATTATAAACAGAGCCATGTCTAAGCCAATCGAAATTGAAATTTTCACATTTATTGAACAATCAACAGCCTTGAATCAGTAGTGGTTGGCAAAAAATCATGTTGCTAAATGTTGGGCAGCCGTCCGGTTAATCACAGTTAACACTTGGTTTCAGGGTTTGGCCAGCCCCACAGCCTCACACTTAATCCTTAATGTGACATGGCTGCATGTGGAAGACAACCTGACCAAGTGGCACATAATTGACTTTAGCCTCACCCAGGGAGGAAGGATTAAAGCTGGCAGGAATGTCCTTGTCTCATTGTACACAAGTGAGTGCTCTGGGCTAGTAGGAGCCAGCAGTCTGCCTGTGTCAGCTGTACATGAAGTGACGATGGCATTGCTCAGCTGGTGCTCCGTAGCCTGTAACAAAATTATGACGGGTGGCATGCACATGCTCTGCACTCTCCAAAATTACCAGGCAGTGTAATACATATGAAATGGGTCTGTTGTTCATACAGTTTATATGGAACAAGGTGGCATTGGACATGGATGAATTTGATTATTTATATATTGATTTATTAAATCCATTTTGGAGAAAAAAAGAGCTCATTAAAAGAGAAGTAAAAACTGAACGGGTATCGTGAGGGAGTATAATTCAGTCATAAAACCTGGAAGTACTGGGAACTGCCTTGGAAGCAAGATGTGCCCCTCTGTTTGCAATTTCACAGCTGAGAGTAAGCAGCTTCCTGGTGCGCAGCTCCCCATGTTCCCCCTTCAGATGACACTGTTGAGCCAGCAGGCATGGCATCAGAATGGCAGCTGCAGACTGCCCCTGCCCTACAACTTCTCATGCTCTAATTAATGCCCAGTCATCCTATTGGCTGCTATCAAAGCTCTGACACAAAGCCTTGTGGATTTATCAGAATACCTCATTACCCATTCGATGGCATGGTAATATGGTGCCGATAAGATCACATGGCTTTGGAGTGGTCTGTTGCCACAGTCTGTACTTTCAGATGGCTTCTGAAGCGCAGTCCTCAATTATGAATTATTCACCAGATATTATTTCAAAGGTCATCTTATAGTAATTAGTATCCTACTGTTGACCAAACAGCCTCTAGGTGCCTTATGGCCGGTTTGATTAAAATTTAAAATGCACCTGCTGTTTGACAATTGCTATATGTTCTCCGATTGCTGCTAACAGATGCAACTTTCAAAACTAAGTGAACCTTGAATTTTGCAGTATGTTTGCAAGAATAACACATGTTTTTGCACGCCCATACATAATGAAGAGGGGGGAAAAAGAATTTTCATTTCCATATCATTAATAAAAACAGCCATGGGTTGCGAAAGAAGGCTTTGGCTTTGCCGCAAGCCACGGTTACCTTCCGCAGTAGTTAATTTATACTGAGAGACAATATGGCTGTTTCTTAGGCTATACGCCGCATATACACTGCCCTCCATAATCATTGGCACCCCTGGTTAAAAAGTGTTTTTCATCTTCTCATAAATTCAGTTTTTTCAAAAAAATTTTGGACCAAAATGAAAAAAAGAGAAAAATCCAACCTTTCATTCATGTGCATTTATTCAGTGGGGAAAAAATCCCACATTAAGAAATAATTCTTTTACATAAAATCATGTGTGCCACAATTATTAGCATCCCTGATGTTAATACTTTGTACAACCCCCTTTTGCCAACAAAACAGCACATAATCTTCTCTTATAATGTTTCACAAGATGGGAGAATATGGAGAGAGGGATCTCCATCCATTCCTCTTTGCACAATCTCTCTAAATCATCCAGCGACCTGGGTCCTCTCCTCTGCACTCTCCTCTTCAGCTCACTCCACAGGTTGATGTCTGGGGACTGAGATGGCCATGGGAGGAGCTTGATTCTGTGTCTGGTGAACCATTTCTGTGTAGATTTGGCCACATGTTTAGGGTCATTATCTTGTTGAAAGACCCGGTGACGACCCATCTTCAGCCTTCGGGCAGAGGCCACCAGATTTTGATTTAAAATATCCTGGTATTTCAAAGCGTTCATGATGCCATGCACCCTAACAAGGTTCCCAGGGCCTCTGGAAGAGAAACAGGTCCACAGCATCACTGATCCTATCCCATACTTCACAGTGGGCATGAGGTGCTTTTCTGCATACTCATCTTTTGTGTTCCGCCAGACCCACTTAGAGTGTTTGTTGCCAAAAAGCTCTATCTTGGTCTCATCTGACCAAAGCACATGGTCCCAGTTGAAGTCCCAGTACCGCTTGGTGAACTCCAGCCGTTTGCTTTTTTGATTGTGAGTGAGAAAAGGTTTTTTCCGTGCATGCCACCGAAACAGCTTGTTGGCATGTAGATAGCGCCTGATGGTTGTTTTGGAGACTTAGTGTCCCCAAGATGCAACCATTTGGTGCAATTGTTGCATTGTGTGTGGTGGCAAAATAACCTTGCGTCCTTGTCCAGGCTTGTTTACCACTGTTCCAGTAGTTTTAAACTTCTTAATGATTCCTCTGACAGTAGATATGGGCAGGTGCAGGCCAGTGGCTATTTTCTTGCTGCCATTGCCTGACTTGTGAAGGTCGACACACATCTGCCTTACTTGAATGGTGTGTTCCTTTGTCTTTCCCATGTTGAAGAGTGGATAAGAGAAACGGCCTCTGTGTCACGTCATATTTATACCTCAGGGAAACAGGAAGTGATGAATTACTTATTTAATGTTCCTAGATACTCTGATCAATTTTATAAACTACTGTAGAAATGACAGAAATACTTCAATTACATATATTCCCAAGGTATTGTTAGGGGTGCCAATAATTGTGGAACAGGTGATTTTATGAAAAATAATTCTTTTGTGGTCACACTGGTCAGGGATTTTTTTTTCCCCTTTAAATTCACTTGAGTTGAAAGTGACATTTTTCTACAATTTTCAGTGTGAGAGTATGCTTCTGCAATTAAAAATTGAATTTATTTTAAGGCTTTTAACCCCTTTGCGCAGAAGCCAAATCTGGCTATTTAGGCGTTACCTGATTTAAGGCTTTATAATTCAAGATTGCAGCTTTATAGGCAGAAAAACTTTAGCTCAGTTGAGTCGAGACACTTAAAACATTTAGACTCCCATCGTATTTCAGTTTATTTTTATGATTTTGGTGGAGAAAAGGGGCTGCAAACACAAAAAATCGTCATAAAAATTCTACTGTGAATTAGCAAAAAAAATAATACTGACAATTGAAAAACTGCTGGGGCTTAAAACTATACATTTCTGGAGTCATAAATTTCTTGACCACAAGTACAATTCATCTTGAACATTACATTCTAGATTACCCGCTTGCTATGAGCCAAATTAGACAGCTATCCAGGTGTCTCCCCAAAGAGAATCTCCCCAAAGAGATTTGACAGTGAGGTTCACTGTCAAATAATACATTAATCATATATTTAACACAAATTACCTTCTGGGGCATGAAATTCAGCATTGAACGAATGATTTTCTGGTTGAGTTCAGCATGAATTTATCAGTATCAGTGCAGTTGAAAATCATTGGTCACCAGTTACCTCTCCAAACACAAAACATGCCTTTTATCCATAATAAAGTTAACAATATTGTCCATTTTTCTTCGAAGTCCCCCAAGCATTTTAAAAAAGTACTGATTAAACAGCTATAACATTCACGCTGCAATGAAAAGCTAACCGCTCTCACATCCGAGCTCATAACCTTACACCTTATAAGGGTAAAAATTCACTGACTCAGTGGTATCTGAATTCTGAAAAACACCTTATTTTAACAGAACCGAAATGTCACTTTCAGCATAAATCAAACGAAATATCCCTCCATATTCAACAGAATGGTGTAATGAACGTACCGAGGGATCTACCGACGTACGTGGGCTGCCTGCATTTGGAGAAACGAAAACCTCGGCATTAGATGTCTTTAAACGCGGTAAAAATTCTACAGCAAAAAGCCATATTTGAGCCAAATGCAAACAGAGTAGAAGTATAACCCGTTTTCTTCATTGATGCCCTCCTTCAGAGACAGATGTATCGGGTAGAAGGAACCCTCCAGTAGGCCTACAGTTTCATTCGGAATAATTCCCATTGACCGCGTCCATACAACATTTACCTCGTAAATGAAACTGAACACTTCAGGCCGGTTTCGGGGGTCGTTGTTTCTTTGATATCGCATCATTTTCAGCTGCGCAACCGTGGCCAACATTCGAAGAACACAACCGACCTTACTTTTACGCTTAGCTTTGTATCCTATTCTTATTGTCCGATCAATGTATTTCAGTTATTGAAGAAAGTTTAAACACTCGGGAATTGGATAAGAAACGAGTCTATCAATACATCGTTACCGGGGAAGCTTCACGAGGGCGTGAACTATAACAGTAGTGTTAACGCAGATGAATCTGAGTATATAATTGAGTGACTGGCTATCGACACCAGTACTTTGGTGGATAGAAGAGAGCGCTGAATTTGTCAATGGAGGAATCTATGCGTTAATCCATGGGAGGGAACAACGTATATTTTGAGTGTGATGACTGTAATTGACTGTATTGATTCTCTCACATTTTACTATGTCGGATTTTTTGCTTCACAAAACATATTTTTTTCAACCACTAATTGGAATACTGTTGGCTCACTGTAGCTAAAATGGTTGCAACAGAGTACTAAGTTTTTTTCTGTCGCAAGTGATAATTTTTTTAAACTACTGGATCGACACTATGGGCAAGGATATTGACCAGTTTGCACGTCAGGCTTAGCTGAGGAGTTTAATTCACGCAACTCCTGAAAAACAGGGATTGGAGGGAAGTTCTCCATACTCTAAATCGTGTTTCAGCTTTGCCTGCTTGGGAAAATTCAATAGCTGATCTGGGGGCGCCATCTCGTGGTCACGTACTGTAACTAAGTGCTTAAATTTGCAGGTCTGTCGACGCGAGCATCTACATCTGCAGAAAGGGGTTAAGACATCTTAACCAATAATTATGGAAGGCGCTGTAAATAACATTATTGATTATTTTTGCGATATGCAGTTATCCGAGGTGGGTAGATTAATTACAGGTCTGATTTCATGTCATGATATACACTTGGAACCTAAAGATTGTAGCTTATGCTGGGCACCACACTGACTTTACAGTTCTGGGTGAGGTATTCAATTGGAATCCAAGTATAAATGTGGAAAACTTATCTACCCGATCATCCTTCCTTCTGTCTGAATACATTTTTCTCCTCAATTGGTCCACCAGTCAACCTGAAACTGTGCATAGATATTGAGCATTGACATAGGCAAGGTTTGATAATGCTGATTTTTTCCAAATTTAGCCTGTTCACTGATAATTTTAATGTATTTATGGACATGTCTGTGGTGCAGCTGTGGGTGTAGACCAATTTTCCATAAATCTAACCATCTGAATTTAAACCACTTACAAATTTTTGAATAAAAATTAATTCTCAAGATTTCAAAGGGCCCAACGCCAAAGTACACCATTTTCCAGCAAAGGGGGAAAAAAAATCTTTTTTTACCCAAATATTTTAACCTATATCTCTCTGCTTTATTTTCTTTCAGGAGGATGTTATTAGGATTCTTAGGGCTGAAATAACAAGACGGTTACCTTCTCTGTCATAAGATATGCAGACCTTTTAGTTATTGGAGTTGGGCCCTTTGGAAACTCAATGATTCAAATACAAAATGAACGCTACAAATTGAAATAATAACTATTATTTCCAACATTAAAGAGTTATAGTCATGTCCAGCAATAAAAAAGTGGCAATTCAAGTCAGTTTAACTAGTTACAGATGACAGAATATCATTTCATATATGAAAAGAAAATACACTTTTTCCATATCCCCGCAGTGAATACAAACTCTATATTAAGTTTACCCACCGTTTATGTCAGATGGCTCCTACATTTATGGTTGACTGAATGCAAATGACTCAATGGAAAAAGAGGACGTAGTGAATGAGGAGTGATTAATAAATAAAATGAGATAAATATGTGTCCAGTAATTCAGTCCTTTAATCAGATAACATATTTAAAATAATAATAGAAGAAAAATATCCGAAAGAAGAGGCTTTTGGTCCATAATAGTGTGAGAGTAAGAGGTTTGTTTCTCTATTATATTAGACCAAACAGCCTTGTTCTCATGGTCACCTCTAAAGCCTCTTATTATATCTGAATGTTCACAGTGAAGAACATTGAACAAGGCCAGAATGTCAATGTCAAACTCACCTTCTTTTGCGAGATGTTTCCAAGTAGCACTGATTATACATATATACCTCAATGCATGATTCTCTATATTGGTTGAAACGGCATAGGACAGCCTATACAACTAAAATAGCTCTGGTGGCTCGTATTTGAAGGGAGAGTACAAATAAAACAAGTGGTCATTTGTTTGTTAATGCTTTAGCAGCAAAACACAGAAACAAACACACCAACAAACCAAAAACAGTACCCCTTGCCTTCACCCTTCGGGTGGGGCAGGGTGAAAATCACAAAATAAGACAAAAAAATATGGAAAGCACAAGACCTTGTGCCGCAACTAAGAGAAATACTGCGGTTGAGAGGTCTTAAAATGTAATGTTAAAAGAATTATTTATTTTCAGCAGGTGCTCAGCAAAAGGAAATGTTTACATCAGAAAAGCTGTCATACCTTGAAGTGAACCACTTGGCTTATTCGAGGTTACTCCCCTGAGTTAATCAAAAATAGAACAAAAACATAATAATTAAGGGAACTAAGAGGCCATTAGAGAATACCCACAATACACTTCTCTTTGTATGTAATATGAATTGCATACTGTTTGGCAAACTGTTAACAATTTGTCATAATTCACACAGATTTGCCATACATTTCACTCAAACTGGAAATGTTCAAAAAACTATATGTTTCTATATATCGTAAGCGCTGCTCCTAGCTGCTCACACAGCAAAATTTAATGACAGGACTGGTAACAGCCACTTATTTCATATCTCACTTATGTTTAATGAGATCAATGCATGAAAATCTCTTGCTCTTCACAAGAAAAAAAAAAGATTGGATTTTGTGCGATGTTTTTTGTTGAAAACAAACTGGTTCTGCAAAATTCAATATGCTGGAACAGCACTGCCAGTGGAAATTGAATAACAACAACCGAGTTGCGTGGTGAATTCATTAATTGCTGTGACAGGAGGTGAAAAGTAGAACAGATGTGCTAAAGTTTATGAGGTTGTGCGCTACTGCTACATTTCCAAGCAGTGACTCAAACAATAAACCGCAATAAATGCACATATGTATTGTCTTGATATTACTCACAAAAACAAAACTTTTCCAAATGGAATAAAAGTTGGTACTGAAGGTCCGTCAGGATATGACCCATTGTTTCTTCACACTTGGATGATTTGTATTGGTAATTCCATTAGAATTCATGTCTTCAAAATCAGGCCTCAATCCGAATGTATGGTTAACATTTGGGCAGGAAATCTAGACACATTCAATATTTTTATGGCTCATCAATCAAACTATTTTCAAACTGAAAATAGGTGTTAATTTCATCCATCTGGTGCTTGCTGGTGTTTTCGGAACTTTGGGCCCTGTTAGATGACAACAGCCTCCACGATGAGCAACATAACAATTTTAATACTGAGTTCATCATAACATAACATAACATAACAGAGTGGCATGAACAGGCCATTCAGCCCGACAAGGCCCAACATTTTCCAGCCTCATAAGAGAATCTAATACTGTGGATACTTATGGACTGGATAGTGTCTAGAACTGCACTATCCCATTTAACCCATTTAAACCGGGGCACCATGTGCGCATTTTGACCTGTAAACCTGTTACGTAATTCTACCCTTCAGCCCATGGAAGCAGATACGTCATTTTGTTGTTTTCATTACTTTTCCGACCATTACCGGGCTCATAGCTGTTCTTTTACTGGCACTTTGTACTAGGGCAGATGCCACAGTAACACTTCAAGACACTTTATTTTATTATATTTTTATGTTTATTTTTATTTTACTTGAACGGACACTGCATCATGCCTACCACCCAGTATCGGAGCCAGGGCCGTCGACAGGGGGGGACAAACGGGTATGTTGTCCCGGGCCCAGACATATAGGGGGGCCCAGAACTGGTCCTTCATGAAGATACGATTAATCATTCTGTTTAATTTCAAAATGTGTTGATTTGGGGGTGAAATGTGATATATTTGCATTCAATAAATGATTTCTGGTTCTTTTGCCTGTATTGTCCTCGAAAATAGAGTCAAGAACACCCCTATATCACCCATAATGCAGAAATGGTTTGGTCTTTGATTAAAGCATAAAAAAGCGCGGCACTATTTGATCACACGGCTTCGGCAATAAGCCTGCGTGCTGCTTGCCAACAACATGCACAAATCAGGAGCACAGAAAAGAAAAGACAAGAGAAAAAGAGAGGAAGAAGCAAAGAGCCTCAGGGGCTCACTCCATAAATATTTTAAAAAAGATTCAGATAATGCAGCAGGTGGGACAGCTGAGCCAGGTAAAGGAAACTTTTTTTTTCGAGCCTCGTAATGTAGCCTAACCCGTACGTGCGATGCGCCATTCATAGTTGGAGATAGCAAGATACATAGAGTGAAGAATGATCTGCACACATGCACAGGCCATTGGATTATTTCATAAACATATCAATTTAAAAACACTGTGTTGCATATGTCTTATTGAAGTCAAGAATATGCACATTAGGCCTATGCCCGCAATCATATCCTAATGTTTCAGGCACGTTATCTGCACTCCGATTAGCTAGTGGAATGCTGCCTCTTGTTAATCAAATCTTATTTCGTTGGAAATCAGCCCGTGTAGACATGGCGGCATTTGAAATTGCTCCTAGGTAGGCCTAAAGTTTAATGTAAAAAAAACGGGCTTTAAATTTGGTGTTCTGTTAACGATTAAACTTTAGTGTAGACTGGATACCCTTCAAATAAGTCCATGATTCCAGAAAAATGATAACCAGGCGCAGACTGAAAAGCGCAGTCAATGAAACTAGCCCAAGAAGCTCTAAACCAGGGGTCGGCAACCCGCGGCTCTAGAGCCGCATGCGGCTCTTTAGCGCTGCCCTAATGGCTCCCTGGAGCTTTTTCAAAAAAGTTTGAAAATGGAAAAAGATGGGGGAGGGAAATATATTTTTTTGTTTTATTTATTTATTTATTTTATTCAAGTATGGCTTTGCGTTGTTAAAACATCATGCGAAAGCACACGCAAGGGATTTTCGTCTTTACACACCATAGGCAGACCTACCCGATAGTTGCCCGAATTAAGGGTTCAGCTTCGGGACAAAAAAAAAATATTTCTTTCTATTTGAGGCAAAAGTCATGAATAAAAACGTGTTGAAAAATGGGCTGAAATTACAAATTAAACGAAACAATTGTAAAATAATCCACAAGACAAATCAAAAGTTTTAAATCAGTCATCACTTTTTTCAGTATCAGACAAGAGCCGCCCTCTTGTTCTGACAGGTGTTGAAGCTGTTTTCTGCTTCTTCCACTCCCTCACCCTATGAGGTCCACAGAAAAATACCTCCGCATATTTCACAACTGACCTCTTAAATTTTATATCGTCATTTTTATTCTTTCGCTTTCGTGTCAACTGACGATGACTCTGACGTAAGCGACGTACCGGTAGAAGAGGAAGCGGCGCATTGTCCTCCTTTGGAGTTGGCGGAGTTGTTCAGAAATGACGATTTTGATTTCGAAGACTTCTTTGGATTTAGTGATTAGGAGTGACACTGATTGTTTGGTTGTAGCATGTTCTATATGCGACAGTTATTTGAATAACTCTTACCGTAATATGTTACGTTAACATAGCCTACCATGTTGAAATAAAACGGTTTAAATATGTAAATATGTTGAAATGTTGAAATAAAATGGTTCACTGGTTAAATGGGTTTGGAATACCTGTTATTTAAGCATTGGAGTGAGTAGAGACGGATAAAAGGGGTTTAGGGTGGTTACTGTGTGGCGGTGTGTATGTGTGCGGGAAAGTTGGAGGGGGGGGCCCACTCAGGTGATGTTGTCCCGGGCCCAGCCAAAGCTGTCAACGGCCCTGATCGGAGCAACTGGAAGGTGCAAAGACACGTCCCTTTTAGTCCTGGCTAGACCTCAATCATTTTCCTTTATTGACGTCGTTTTCCATTTATTGGCAACTGAAGACACGGTTTCTCACCGTATGCGATCTAACAGCGATACAATCATGGGATAAATTCAGTGCAGAAAAATAATTTACTTATTAATTGGCCAATGCTTCGCGTGATTGAACTGGTTTGTGTTCCAATGAAACGCTATCACTCTAAGTATTTCGTGGGTTGATTTTTAAAAGAAAAAACAGTGGCACTCAGCAGTTAAATAGCCTAGGTTATAACAAGCGTGCGGCTCAAGCTATTTGCGTGAGAGTCGACAGGTAGTCCATGCAATTTTGAAAAACGAAGATTTTAATACAGCAAATATGCGTCGCTTTACCTAATCAGGGAGAACAAGCAGCACCTGTTAAGTAAGGAGCGCTCTCAGAGTGAACCTTTTGTTAATCATGAAGATGACTGAGAACAGGTCAGGATTTATAATTGTTTTAAACAGCTATTTTGTGCAACCCAATTCTCTTTTTCGCCACTGTGCTGAATTTAACCCGCAATTTAATCGCTGTTAGATAGCTTGTGGAGAGAAATCATGTCTTCAGTTGCCAATTACGATAATTGGAAAAGACGTCAATAAAGGAAAATTGTTGAGATATAGCCAGGACTAAAAGGGATAGTTTTTTCAGTGTTTTAAATATTGTGATAAAGATTTTCACAAAAAAAAACATAGTTCTTATGAAAGCCACAGGTGTAAGCCCTCAAATACTTTTTGAATTTTGTTTCTATCTGCTACAGAGGCTGAGATATCAGCTTTCTACTAGACGTTGACACCTGGGTGCTGTTTTCCAGAAAACCTCAGGTTTTAGGGGTTCTTTTCAGAATTGCCCATAGGTATTTTGAATAGGCCTCAGGCCTAAATGGGTTAAGTCTGGTTTCCAAAATTAAAGCTATTCCACACTCTGAGTGGAATATAAAAATCCTAATATGTGCTACCGTACATTTTACCTTGTCTAACCGTATATGACCTAGTTCTGAAAATCAAAATTCAATTTTAATCAAAGTTAACTTTGTTAATCCCTTTAATGTATTTAAAGCCTGGATCAGAGCTCATGAAAGTCTCCTTTTATAAAGACTGAAGTGATAAAAATTCTTCTTCTTCAGTTAAAGCAATACTTTAAGTTTCGTACACTTTTGACTTAATCGCGCCCCTACAGTTCCCGGGTGTAATTGCACTGTTGTAAATACCCCTCAGACACTTGATGCACATCCTCCACTACTGCTCAGTTCCATGCACATCTTTGCACATAACGATTTCATCCGACAAGCTAAAGTGATTTTGCACGACTTTTCAGGAATATTACTTATCACATGCAGTTGTATTCATTTTGTCTCATTAGTGAAGAGTAACAAAATATCAAAAAGGACGACAATGCATTATTTTAGCTAAAATGCCGTCAGGTAACATTACTGCTAGCTTAATATTTTTGAGAGCAACACTACAACAGCTTAATATTTTTGAGAGCAACACTACAACGGGACTCACTAAAACACACAATTTCACCACAGAGAAAGTGGTTGGTTTTAGGTGTGAGCTCATATAGTCTGTGCTTAGCCCTGTTTATGCAGTTGAAAATACTGAAAAAGTAATGAGAGGACCCAATATGAGCTGACGTCAACAAACATGTAAATTTCGCTCACAATACAGGAGGTGCTGCATGAAATGGGATGATATTATGCTGTCCCATAACGGGTTTTGGCCACAGCTGAGATAACCTCAGATGAGTGTAGAGTTTGCATGCGTTCAATTATAATTTGTAGTTCACTTACAGTAAATACCTAATGATGTAACTGTGTTTAGAAAATTTCCAAACTGTGTTACATCAAATGACCATCAGAATATCCAACCATCGAAACCAAGTCAAGTTTCTGGCCAAAACTCAGCCAAGTCGAATTTCTTGCCTAAACCCTACGAAAACGCGGTTTCAACAAGGGATATCAACATCTACACGTGTAAACGATTACACGGATAACAAATCATAACCATTTAGAAAAATCAATAACCGTGAACTCGTAATTTTTTCCTCCTCTTCCTCCTCCTCGTTCATTTCTCACCAATACATACAGTCGCCTATTTTCAGGGGTGATAATGTTGTCTGAAAACTTCAGATAATAACATTAACTAACATAAATGTTCCCACTAGCGCATACAGATGCATGGGGCGCAATGTTGCCTCAATATAAAAAAATAAAAAAAAACCCGCAGTCATAGCCAGTGTCGCGCCACTTCAAGAATAGGCTGCAGAGGACTTGAGAAGAGCGGCGCTCATCTTCTCCATGTGCAAATGTTTTGCAGCTGAAAACAAAAACTGCTAATGGCTTGTTATTTTAGCCTATAGTGTTGTGTGTTGTACGTTATATTGTTGGTTGGTGTTCAGTCGGCTCTACAGCCTTCTACTTTTTTTAACTTTGTGGATATAAAGATGAAGTTTTTTCCCTCTCACTTCAGCTTACTTTGGCTTCTTTTTGAGTTGCTTTCTCTCACCAATTCCACATTAATTTTACTATGAGACGTATATTAAACTTCAGACGCAGCTCCTGCTGCGAGAGGAGGATGCAGTTTGCACTTTAAGTTTAAAAAAAAAACAAAAGTGAGCAATAGTTAAAACAATGATTAAAAAAGGTTAAACCTTTTTCAGCTTTCACTTGTACGTTTTCTTATCTGCCAAAATGATAGAGGATTTTATTTTCAACTCATTTTACTTTCTGTGGTTATATAGAGCAACTGCGATAGAAAAAGCTCATAAATCCCCAACGTGTAACCGGGTACACTTAGAACTCCCGTGTACACGTGTAGAAAAAATTGTAAACGTTGACACCCCTAGTTTCAACCAGGCGGAATTCTGACAGTCGGCTCTGATTAAACACCGGCTAGTGAAGTTAGCCCCGGGCTTACAAATCAGTAAGGAAGAAGTATAGCTCTGCATTTTTCTTCAGTCCCAATCGATTCCGAACCTCTCGCCAGGGACCAAAACCCTTTCCGACGTTCACTCTAGTTTTATCTCTTGCTTGATTGGATTCTCTTTTTCGTTTCTTGGCCTCTTCAGAACGTGTCCACTTCAGTTTCGTTGACTCCGCCATGATCCCCGAAGTGCATCCATAGACAGTAAAAGAAGCATCTGATGCTTAAGCTAAACTTCCTTGTTTATTTGCTGTGCGCCGTAAAGTGAAACGGCGAATGCGCATTTGGCCTAGTGGTCCTTCAGGCACTCATAGTGAAAGAACTGTTGACATTTTTGAAATAGTAGAATGATCATTTACCATATTTTTAGTCAATATAACAGTAAAATAATTATAAGGCATTTTTGTTAAGGTACAAAAGTTGTAATGTATTGCTTTAAAGCAATATTTTTAATTAGTGTAGCGTCTGTTTGACGATAATTTTGGTTTTCCTCTTGCCTGCATTTTCCCTCCACACTTTCATTCATTTTAGAGGACATACATTAATGCACACAAGCAATACTGTTGCATCTTTGATACTCGAACCCTGAACAGAACATCAGCTGACTTGCGCTGAGCAGGGCCCCGTTTCAGAAAGCAGGCTCTACTCCGAGTTTTCCGGCTCACAACGCGAGTTCAGTCCAACCCTGAGTCACTTGCCAGGGCAACATACTCCGTGAATCTAACCTGCTCGCTGGCAGGTTTTCTTCAAAGAACTCTGAGTTTCTTCTCCTCAGACTGCAGACTGAGAAGACGGTAGACATAGCATGTCTGTTCCTTGAGGAGCCAGTGGACAATGAAGCGCAAATATCGCGAAGAAATCTCCGTCGGGAGAGAGTTATCTGACAACGCTTAGACATTTTATCATTTCCGGACGAATATTTGTTTGAGCATTACTGTTTCTCTGCAGAATCTATTATTTATATGAACAACATTCTCAGCCCGTAAATAGCTCATGTGACATACCGTGGACATGCCCTCAGTTTGGAACAAATTGTTTGTGTAGCTCTTAGTTTTTTTTTTTTTTGTAAACAGAAGTTTTGTATATAACATTGGGAACGCAGAGCATATTTCAAAGGAGACTTTCTGTCGGGCTGTCAGACATGTGACCCTTGCGCTGAAAAGATTGTTGTACATATTTATGGTATTCCAGAGTCACAGACCAACATGACTCATCAAAGAGGAATTCTACAGAATCACAGGTATCAGCATTAGCAATAATGTCAAGCTTTGAGACTGTAGGCGCTAATCAGCAAATGTGATATATTTGAGAGTTTGCGGGCATGATAGGCTGCATCGGCGGGACTCACATTCGTATCATTGCTCCCTCTGTTAACGAGGGAGACTATGCTAATAGGAAATCTGTCCACAGATTATACACACACACACATATATATATATATATATATATATATATATATATATATATATACACACACAGATAATTGGATTCCTCTGATTGCACCATTGAACTCAAACTAACTTTGTATTCTCATAGGAGAGTTTGATGGCTACTTCCTTGGGGACAGAGGGCACCCCTGCCAGCCCTACCTGCTGACCCCCTACCCAGATCCTGAGCCCGGCCCGCAGCAGCGCTACAACCTGGCACACTGCAGGACCAGAGGTAGGGTTGAAATGACCATCGGAATGCTGAAGGCCTATTTTCAGTGCCTTCGCAGGCTCAGGGTCAGCCCAGAGAGGGCATGTGACATCATTGTTGCATGTGTGATTCTACACAACATAGCCAACATAAGAAAAGAGCAATGTCCTGCCCCACCTGTAGAGGAGCCTGATCACGACCCCCATCACCCCACTGACGCACAAGATGGAAGGAGAGTCTGAGACACATTAAGCACCAATTACTTTTGACCTGTTCACCTCTCTACACTGTAAAAATCTCCCGTGTTTTCTGAATCATTAGTTCTATTACCTCACAAATGTAAATTTGAAAATAGGATTTTTTTTCACCTGAAATATTGCTTTGCAAGTTCATAATTTGTTCATTAAAGGTGATATTCTAAGTTAAACCAACTGTGTAATTTTGTCAATCCATTTGAGAAAACTTGCTTTATCTTGCATCTCTCTTATGTGAAGTTCACTCATATTTTAAGGCACCCATAGAACTTTGGTTTTGAAATTTCAGTAAGTGGCACAAGGCCCGGGAATCATACAAAGGAAATACTTGGGAAGGCAAAGGAGCAGAAATTTCACTACGCGGAGCAAAGCCAATACAAAGTTTAGTCTGTTGTCGCTTCTCACTTTGCCACAGATATAGCCATGAGAGGAGGCGGGGACTCGGAATGCAATCTTGAAAGGAAACAGAAACACATGGGATCAATAAAACAATTACAAGAGCACCGGGTAGACTCTCCCAAGTTTCAATCTGTTCCTCCGATAATTTAACTTGATTACGATGGGAAAAACGGATGACTTATCATCTTTCCAGACAAGCCATATTAGACCCAGTTGTGGAGGCTACGTCTCCGCGACAACCTATTTACGCATTCTAGCATTTGATTAGTTGAAAGGGAGGGGCTACCTGAAGGCTATCACGCCACTATAGCATTTTTCCCATGGCCTAACTCATGACATATATTTGATATTACCTTTGGTACGTATCACTCTTACGGAAATGTCATTGTCTGAGAGCATTAGAAAGAAAGGTATTGTTGCATGTTATGCTGTTAATATTCAGCCAAACTGAATGCCAAGTGTAATGTTGGGAACTTGAATCGGTGCGGCTTATCACTGTAGCAGGCTCGCTCACTGCCACTCTCATAACTAAGTGTGCTTGCAGTACTTTTCCAAGGCTAACAGAGTATAACATCAGTTTGTTGGCTAGCGAGCTAATGGCAGCTAGCCACTCAGTTGACCAGGGCTCCCAAGTCTCACGCATTGAGCGTGAGACACGCGCATTTCAATAAGTTGACATGCTCACACGCCACACGACATTTCTCATGCTGAGAAGTGATAAAACTCGCAGCACATTAGTAACATAGACAGTATAAAAAAGAGATTAGTAATCTATGAATGGATGAGGCGAAGGCAGACTGCTCTGCCTGAATCAGCAACCTGATTCAAGAAAACAGTATTGTTCTTGCTGCTAGGTGAAATAGCAGCACCGTAATCACGTCCACCACAAGCGTGCGAATGCTGCTTTTGTGTGCACATGTCAAAGAAATGATGGAGGTGGAAGCCTCAAATCAGGTAATCACTTCATCAGGTTTTTTTTTTTTTTTTACAATAGCTGCTTATTGAAGTAGAGGAACTATGCAGGATTAGTCCTGACCTGTTCCTAATCGGGGAGCAGCACCTGTTAACTGTGGAGTGCTCTTGGAGTGAACTCTCTGTTAATTATGAAAATGACGGAGAACAGGTCAGGACTAATAATTGTTTTAAACGGATGTTTTGTGCAACCCAATTCTCTGTACTTGTTCCGCAACTGTACTGAATTTAGCCCATGATTTAATCGCTGTTAGATCGCATATGGAGAGAAACCGTGTTATCGGTTGCCAATTACGATAATCGGAAAACGTATCAATAAAGGAAAATGATTGAGAACTACCAATTGCAGTCAAAAAAGGGACATGTCTTAGCACCCCTGCTGGCTACGCCACTGAGTGACACTGTTAACAGCTGCGACAAAACAAGCCACGTAGTGTCCAAAAGCGTTTCTTCCCTCTGCCAATGAGCTCACTATGTAGTCACCTACATAGTGAGTCCCTTTATAGTGAGTAGGGAATAGTCAATGAGTGAGTGATTTGGAACACAACCATAGAGTCACTTCTTCTTGAGTTTACTGGCAGTTATAAATATTCAATAACTGATCCTGGGGTGCCATCTAGTGATATAATATTGTAGCTGCGTGCATAAATTTGCAACCCCATGTCCACTGGCAGACACATCTGCACAAAGATACATCGTTGTTCTTCCCGAACACGCCAAATCCAGATAATCCGTAAATGGTGAATTAAATTTATATTTTAATTTGAAACGAGTAACTGAGTTGCCAGTATCAAAGATATACTTTTTTCTTTTAAATGTAGTAGAGTAAAAATAAAGTCTAAAAAAAAAAAAACTAAAGTACAAATCCTCAAAAAAACTATATAAATACTGTAACGAAGTACATGTGCTTCGTTACAATGCACCTTTGAAAACGGGAGTATCATGCTCCCCTCCAAAGAAAATCTCACTCTAAACTTGAGAGCCCTGCAGTTGACAGAAGAAGAAAACTGAGAGGTCATCAAAAAAGAGGCGACATAAGAAGCTTTTTTACCATCCAGGGGCGTAAGTGATCAAACTAACCAATAAAAAACAGCTATTTAAAGTGAAAACTTTCTAGCTACCTAACGTTACTTTTTATTGGAAAATTAGGTCAACTAATGTTCGTTAATGAAATTCGCTAGTTTCTACTAGCGAATTAAACCTGGTTTTTGTCACATGTTGGCTAGGAGTCAGGTTGCTAGCTGCAGCAGACATAACACGGGTGGCTATATCAAATTATGAGGTGAATTTCAGTTTAGAAATACCTCGATGGAGCTATTATTATTGTATTATTTTGTATGCAGGACAAAAATAATGCAGGGGAAAATAAGGGTTAAGTCAGTTAAGAATGCCAGTTCTTCGCTCTGTAGTGTAATGTGAATATAGGCCACTAGATGGCAGTATTTACCTTTTTTTGTGATTGCTGATTGCTTATCCCGTGTTTGAATATGTATATATATATGTCACGTGTTTATTTGAATATTGTATGATATGTATATATAGACAAGTGTCCACTTAACCATTTTGTATTGAAAAGAAAAATTTTGCCTTTATGAGTAAAAATTTTTCCCTTTTGGAATGGAGGTGTAATGTGAATATAGCCCACTAGATGGCAGTATTTAACTTTTTTTTATTGAGCTCAGACTGGAGCTAGGTTTAGACATGTCCTGGACATGTCTGGGGCAAGTCCCCGAAAATTAAAAAAAGAGGTCTAAATGTGGGTGGGGTCTGCAAAAGAGTATATAAGGAAAATAATTGAGACAGTAAAGTAGTAGGAGAAATTGCAAGAAGAAGGATACGTGTGACCAGACCTGTCATTTCTGTTCAAGACCTGTGAAGTTTTCTTTTGTGGATTTTTGCCTGTGTTAGAGCATTTTTCCTTGCCCAGGACATCACCAAGCCACCCCAACAAAGAGGGACTGTAAATATTTCTGTTTTTGTTGTGTTCAATCTTGGTCTTAAGTGTAGATAGTAGTTTAGTCTTTGTTTTTTTCATTAAATGTGTTCAAGTTTTTAAAACTGTTTCTGTCATCCCTTGCTGTTGCTGTAGCTGTTGTGTTCTAAATTGTAATAACAAATCGGGGCCATAACAGTCGCAACAGCATAAGTGGTGTGTAATTGGTGATGTGACTGCATAGTGTAAAGAAGCGAGGGGTAGTTGCTGCATGTCGAATGAATCCTCCTGAGTTGATGGGAGCAAGTCACTGCGTGGTGGAGTGTACAGTTTGGTTGTGTTCAGCATGGATAAAAAAGAAGAAAATCCAAATTTAAAAAAAATCCAGAAAGTGTATTGTTTTACCTCCTGGCTAATCTTGTTTTCAGTATCTTTCTGGAAATTAACTTCAGTATTTAATGAACATGAAGGTTTTTTTGTTTGCAGCACTTTTTTTGTTCTCAAAATTACAAACATAAATGGAAATGAATTTTATTTTTATAAAATATTTTTATATTTTATAATACAAGTGTGTTGCTTCATTAACATTTTTTGTCCTGTGACACTCAAATCCTGAGTTACAAAACCTTCAATAAGGGTCATGCACAATAAGCAAGGATTGGCTTGATTTGGCTTCTATGTATATATGTTAACTTACAATAATCTGCTGATATCTTAATAGTGGAGCTGAACTTACTTGGTTTAGATAATTGGATCACCTTACCTTAACCTCTTCCACCTTGGACTTTCCATTGGAGGGATTATATACCTGCTCCCACCTTGCCTTGAAGCACATTACTTATCCAAACTCATTCCCATTTATGTTTCTTAATTAGCAACTAGGGGTTAATTCATTCATTCGCGAGAATCATTTGGTAGAATTACTGTCCAGTTCCCCTCAGCTTGCTGTATTGTTTATTGCAATATTTATCAGGCGTTTTCGTTTCCACATAAATAGTGACATGAAACATCAGTGTCTTCTGAAGCTTCTGAAGTCCTGTAATTCACAAAGCAGTATATTATTTTTCCTGCATCAGAATCCAATCCACTAGATATCTTGAAGTCCTGTAATTCACAAAGCAGTATATTATTTTTCCTGCATCAGAATCCAATCCACTAGATATCTTTTAGAAAACGTTTTTAAAAATTTTGTTTTGCGGACTGAGGTCCAGGTGCAAAGTTTGCTCATGTGAAAACAAAACTCTGCCTTCAACCAGTGACATTACCATAGTGCAGGTTAACTCTCAACCTGTTTCCGACTAAGAATCAGACAATAAATTGAATCCCTAAAGTAAAGCCCAGCGTCCCCACAGTGGTAATGCCGGCCTAACAGGATTTTCAAATGACCTGCTGTGAGTCTGTGACCGTTAAACACATAACTGCTTTCAAACTGTTCCTGTTCAAGCCTGCTTGATTAATAATCACACAGTTTATTTACTAAATAATCAAGACCAATATATAGGCCTGTGATCATTAAGGAAGTATTAAGAAATGACAGATCACTGAAGGGCTACATTAATAATGTACTTAAAACTGATTGTATGGATGAAAAAACCAAATTATGATAAAAATTTATATAATGAATTAACTCAGTGCTTGCCCTGAATTCCATCTCCCATTCTAGGATTTTCATGGCAGTGCAACCTAATTTATTTTAAGATTTTTTCATGTTTTTAGTGTTCCAAAGAATATACAGCATTTGCAGGGAAGTGTAATTGCGCACGGGTTGTGCACCAAGTCATAATAATTAATTAATTAAATTTGTCCGTAATTGAATAATTCAGTAAATTGATTACTCGTGGGTTGTGAAAGTTCCAAGCATGTCATACATTTAAAATCATTTACTATGCATGCCATGCATCAAACTTTCAAGGTAGCAACATCATTCATGAGATCTTTACAGTCCAGCTCTTGGAACGTCAATTGTCTAATTAAACAAAATCTAAACCTTATTCAAATACAATCTTCAGCAGCAGTAACTACATTATGTTCTATTTAGAGATGGATTTCCGAGAATTTCGGGTAATTGCCGTCCAAGCAATCTCATATTGTTGCCTTCCTCAAACGCAAAGCTGTTTGTCTTAATCGTTAATAACAACACAGCTTTGCTTAGTAAATTAATTCAATCTATTACTTGATTCTTACTTAGAAATTGGTTGAGTGTCAACCTGCATAATGGTAATGTCATTGGGTTTCGTCAGATTTTTATTTTTACATGAGCAGCCTTAACACGTGGACCTGTATCAGCAAAACTGCATTTTTATAAACGTTTTCTTAGACTTATCAAGTCATTTCGATGCAAATGCAGAAAATTAATACCATTTAGTGAGCTTCAGGAATTCAGAAGCTTCGTAACACATTGATGATATTAGTTCTACTATTAATGTGGAAATGAAGGAAAATTCTTGATGATTATAGTCGATGAACAATAATGCAAGCTGCAAGGAAATATAGATTGATGCTCGCAGCTAAACAAATTAACACTAAGCTGGTTATTAAGAAATGTAAATGGGAAGGGGTTTGGGGATGTACTCCACTAGGATACTAGCCCAAGACAGCGGGTTGTTGTGGCCTGCCAATGCAGTAACTGTCCTGCTCCACTAGGGGACTGGCTCGGGGCAGTGGCTTGTCTGTGCTCTGGTCTCAGAACCATCGACTGTAAAGTCCATGCTTGAAGTACTGCAGTTACATAGTAAATGCCTACCCTGCCCTCAGCAGAACTCGCCAAGTCACCTAACTAACATGCCATTTTGATAAATAAACTGTTCTGAATGAAACTGTTAAAAATACTGCAAGCGAGTAAAATGAGCTAATCACAATCAACATTACAAAATCACAGCTCGCCGCTTTTTACTGTACTAATTAAGCTTATCAATAAGCTAGCTAATGACACCTAACAAAACCAGAAGAATATAAAGTAAAAGTAAATGAGATAGCTGTAGCTTACCAACTAAACTATGGATGATCTGAACAGTTTAACCAGCTGTAGACCACAGGCCCTAACTTACATTTCATTTTCATGTCTTACTATTGTAGCAGATAAACAGGGATGCCTAAAATTGTTTGGAAAAAAAAAAGGTTTGACAATATTGACATTGTTCTTTCTTAATTTATTTATTAATTGCTGGCTGCATATTTGGCGTCCCCCTTTGAGTGGAGCTCTAGGCAAGCCTATGTCACCTGTAGCACAATACGTTGGAGTTTCAGTGTTATATTTACTTGAATGGCAGGTAAAATTGTTATTCGTCATCAAAAGTAAGTAGATGGTGAACAGAAGCATAGATAACTATGGCACACATTGATTATTGGTGCTATCTGTCAAATTCTGTTCCTGATTCATCTACATGTGTCATTCAGTAGAGTGTGACTGCCAGGTAAAATATCATTGTGGCCCAAAGTAGGTTAGAAATCTTGACACTCAAAGATTGTAACTTCTTGTTCCTATGTGAGCAGTCCCCGCCCTCATACCCGAATCAGGCACAGGAATGCTCATTTGTATCTGACAGAGGCTGAGGAGAGTAGCAACTTAATTACAATACAAGTACACAATATGAACACACACTCTCAGTGATTGTCGTGTGAAAGCCTCACTGAAAACATGGACCAATGACACATCACATCCATGCAGACACTTCGGTATGAATGGCTTTTTGAAGGTATTAGCTAAAACTAGCTAGTCCTATAGCCACACATGCTATCATTATACAGCTAAGCTAGCTGTAGTCAGCCACAATGACGGTTCATTTATAAACTGACATTTGCAGGATTAAGAACCACCAACAGGACTGAGACTGATAAAACTGCATAACTACAACAGAGTAAAACAAAGCTTACCTGTCCAGTAGTAGCAAGGCTAGCTGTGCATCACTTTTTGAACCCTTTGATTCCTTCAGTTTTCCCCATTGAAAGCGGAACCGAAATAAATACAGCTCTTGGCCATCTCTTGTTTTTCCTTCTTAATTAAATTTGTCCCTCTACTGGTCTTTGGCGCTTTGGCTGTTTAATTGTGAACGCCATCTCCCGTAGCACTGGGATTGGAAACTTCATCTGTTCTGCTATTGCATTAGTGCTATTGATTTTTCCGTAGATGGTGTACTCACAATGCAGATTCAGCTCTGCACGTTCTCAAACAGAGAGCAACGTGTTTTTATGGCGTTCTCTCACCTGATGGGTACAGGCAGTTGGTGACTTCAGAATTTTATTTGCTGCTTTATAGCAGAAGACAGAGACTGAGAGACCTGTGTCATCAACCAGATACTCTAAATAAATGATCTGTCGGAATGTGGAGCTATTTAACACTTTACAAAAAAAAAAAAATCACTAACAGCAGCTTTAATGGGGCTATCATATTTTCCAGTGCTCCTTACATGCATATGTTACACCTGAAGTATGATCGCAGAGGAAATTCACCTGGTTCATATTAAATCATTCTAAGCTCTCTTATTAAATTTCAAAGATTATTATTCTCTCAATTAATTGCTCTAGAATAATTGGTTTTAAAAAAAGAAAACACTATGATGCATGAAATTATGCATGCTGCTTGTCAAAACCAAATTGTGTGAGTGTGTACTCATATGTAAGAGTGTGCATGAGGGAGCATGCATAGTATTGAAATTGCAGATGATACCCATTTTTTTTTTTGGATAAAACACAGGAGAGAAAGAACCTGACAAACACAAGTGTATATATTTATATACGTTTTAAATGTACACAATAGTTAATGGTTCAAGGAAAATTCATGACAATAAAAATAACACACCAAATGCATATGATTAGGTGTTTTCTTTTTACCACAGCAAAGCCACTGGTTGTGGATGGAATATTTTACAAGCATGTGACAATATATACTTTAAATGACCAACAATGTACATTGGACTGCTGGCGAACAAGAAAGCTTTCCTTCAAAGCAAATTTGAATTCCACCGACTCTTATAAATAGCCATTGATATCAATTCACAAGCAGTTTATATAGCAATAATTTTATACATTTTTGTCATTGTTTTACAAGATACATGGTGCATACATACAGAATAGTCTGATATTGTGTGTATGTGTCTTTTTGCACACACAGACACACAAACAATAATATACATTAAAACATGGATTGTCATGTCCTCATTTATTGTAAAGAAGCATTTTAATAGGAATATTTTTGCTAATTTCCCTCAGATTGATGATACAGTTTTGTCTTATTTTTTTAGACCATGTATTTTGCCAATATTTTATATTAAAAAAACCAAAAGTTATTTTATCTTAAAAAAATTGCTCCACCTTTATATATATACACACACACACATTGTATACACACACGCGCACAGATTCCAATCAGCTGAAACATTAAAATTACTTTAAACAGAAATCCACTTGAATTCCCTGACCCAAGGTTTCCCAGAACATCACCAGCACGCCTTCTTACAACAGTGCATCCTGGAGCCATGTCTTCCCGAGGTAAATGGTGCACATGTACCCAGAAAAAGCACATGATGTTAAAAAAAAATAAAGGGACTCACTGGACCAGGCGACCTTCTTCAATTGCTCCAAGGTCCAGCCCAAGTGTCCACTGCAGGGGCTTTCGGTAGTGGACCAGAGTTAGAATGGGCACTACCGACTGGTGTGCAGCTACAACGTGCTAAAAGCAGCAGGCTGTTATGCACTGTATGTGGTCACATATTCCTCATATAAGTATCATTAAAATTCTCTGGGATCTGTGCAACAGTAGTCCTTCTGTCAGCTCGGATCAGACGGGCATACTTTTGTTGCCCTAGTATATCAATTCTCCTTAGGCTAGTTCATGGATTGACCTTCCTTGGACCACTGTTGGTAGGTTCTCAACTCTCCTGACTGGGAGCCTTGCCATTTTGAAGATGATCAAACGCAATCATCTGTCCATAAAGATTTGGCCCTTGTATAAGTTGCTCTGCCCCATTTTTCTAACATCTAAAGAATAGACTACGAGAACCAATCGCTCACTAACTGTCTAAAGTCTGTCTGAACACCTTGACATATACTAAGTGCCATTGATCAAAGTTATTGGCTTCATCTGTAAGTGCTCTTAATATTTTAGCTCATCACTGTGTGTGAGTGTGTGCGTGTGCGCATTTGTGTGTGTGTGTGTGTGTGTGTGTGTATGTGTGCGTACGCACGCATATATATATATATATGCACTCACACACACACACACACACACATACAGAAACCTCTTTAGTTCTTAAGTTCTCAAGTTTACATTTCAGAACTGAGACCTTTCGTGTGGAAAAAATAGTTCAGTCCTTCCAACTAGGGAGTAAAACAACAACAAAATATAAAATAAAATGACAGGCATTTGGTTAAAAACAGCTGTTGTGAAATTGCGAAATATCCAGATTATAAGTAATCATTTTAAATGCTACAGCTATTGCTGGTAGCAGATGCAGATGTGGATGTGGGGGAGCTAATTATCTTATTTGAATTATATAAACCCACTCATTATATAAATGTCATTAAAAAAAATCTGAGAGCAAGGAAATAGGAAAACTATTATCTTTCATTATCAAGTAAAATTTCAAAGTGCGCAAATGCAAGGGGAAACTGGTCATGCATGACAGTTTGACAAAATATAATTACTACGCATGTTGGTCTTATCATTCTTTGAGATGTTTTGGCTCATTATTGAAACCTTTGGCACACATTTTCATTTATTTATTTGTTTTCCATTAATATGAAGGACCTGGTAGTCTGCTTCCTTTTTTTTTTAAAACCAAGCTGCCCTTCAACACTTCTATGCTTGCAACTATTGTAGGATGAGAATGCTGCACAGCAACTAGCTGAGGTCCTCATCCCTCATTTGATAAGAAATCTTTGAAAAAAAATTTACAGAAGACATACTTTGAATTACATACTGTAATTTGGAAACCCAGTGTGAAGAGTTTGGATGGGGTTGGGGTGCATTGGCAGGGCATGGGTTTGCACCATACACTGGTCAGCTGGATAGAATAATATGGGAAAAAAAAAATTGCCAGATATTCCTTCAGTCAAAAGTGAGATAAGCAAAGGTTTAAGAACGGTCTTGACTCACATACCGATCATTCAGGTAAAATTCTGTTATTTGTCACAATGTAAGAGAATCAGAAATGAAAATACAGAATGAAGCATCGTCAGAGCAGTAACTCCATTTTCCCATTGCTCTGCCTCGTCTCGCAAGATAGTGGTAAAGCTTTTGCTGTGCAAATGACTAGGCGACAGAAATGACATCATGATTATGCAAAGAAAGAGGTAAAATGTCTTGCTTCACTATTTGAAAACATCAATGATCAAAATAGCATATTTGATGAATAAGGCTGGTGTAATTTTTGCTTTTACTATATAAATGTTCTACAAAACATGATGAAAAGAGTGATCTGCAATGCCTTTCTTCCAACTCTTCAACTTTTCTGACTTCCAACCAATTTTTAAGTATCTTCAAATGTATCTTCACCCTTAGAACCAGTAAATTTGTCTCACGCAAACAGAGGGAATATTTTCACACAATACTGATTAATAAATGACTAACTTTCCATCCCTGACAGTTTTCAGTTTCCTGACAGGCACTCAACCATCCTACTTACATTACTCAGCAATAGCCATCTACTATAAATGAGAATTTGAAAGTTGCATCATTCAGACAGAGCGACAAACATAAATGATATAGTCAACACCAAGAGCACTAACTTTCCACAAAACATGCACACTGTGATGACTTCACTCCAAAATGTTCCACTGTATTTTTGAGTGAAGCAACATTAATGAACGGTGGAGGATGATTATTTCACTGATCATGCTATTGTACTCACTTTGCAAACTAACCAAAAGGCACAATCGGCAAATTTCGGCAGGCTACATTAAAGGTACATTGTAGCAAGGTGTCTTCCAGTGTCTGCATACATGTCAGTGTTCATAATCAATATCATCCTCCATTAGTTTAACAATGCTGTGCTAGCAGGCAGAATTAATTTATAGTTGGCTCCAGTCTATGCATGTTAATGTTGTAATATAAAAATATAATATGAAATTACAGTGGCCTAATCCTTTAACATCATGGATCATCAAAAGGAAAGTGACCCTGTTTTTAACTAGATTTGTCCAAGAATTATCCATAAAAATAATGACTTGCTGCTTGATATCATCAAGACTTAGACTGGGACTAAACGTGATGTACTCTTTTAAATCAAAACTAAACTTTTCCAGGGCCATTTGAGTGCACTGAAGAGAGCTGAAAAGAAGCCTATCTTCACTCCTAAATGTCTCAGCACTGTCATTATTCTCCAAATTTCAATGTATCAAACTATTGTGAGTGATTATCTCTGAAAGTGAATGTACTATCCTATTTCAATAAGCAAAGGTCCACCCTGTTTCTACAACCCCAATTCCGAAATAGTTGGGACAAAGTGTAATTTGTGAATAAAATCAAATCGCAATGACTTTCATATCACACCAGTCAGTATTTTATTCACAATAGAACAGAGATAACATAACAAATGTTGAAATTGAGAAATTTTACAATTCTATCGGCAAAATGGGGTCATTTCAAATTTGATGGCTGCTACAGGTCTCAAAAAAGTTGGGACAGGGGCCTGTTTACCATGGTGTAGCACCCCCTCTTTTTTTTTTAAACGCAGAGTGGAGAGGTTTGGGCATTGAGGAGACAAGTTCCTTGAGTTTAGCCATTGGAATTTGATCTCACTCTTGTTTAATACAGGCTTCCAGCTGCTGAAGAATTTTGGGTCTCCTTTGACAGACTTTTCATTTAATTATGCACCAAATACCGATCAGTGAAAGATCAGGACTGCAGGCAGGCCAGTTCAACACATGGACTCTTCTACAGCAAAGCCATTCTGTTGTAATAGCTGCCACTTTGCAACAGACCATTTTAAATGAGCCTTGGCCCAGACAACACGGCAGAACTTCTAGATTATGCTCAACAATGGCCTCCTTTTTGCATGATAGAGTTTTAGGTGGCATCAGTGGATGGCACGGCGGACTGTGTTTACTGACAGTGGTTTCTTGAAATATTCCTGGGCCCATTTAGTAAATTTCAATGACAGAATTATGTCGATGAGTGATGCAGTGCCGTCTGAGGGCCCGAAGATCACGGGCATCCAGTAAAGATCTTTGGCTTTGTCTCTTATGCACAGATATTTTTCCAGTTTGTCTGAATCTTTTGATGAGGTTATGCACTGTCGATGATGAGACCTTCAAAGCCTTTGCAATTTGACGTTGAGGAACATTGTTTTTAAAGTATTTCACAATTTTTTATACGCAAGCCTTGGTTGGAGAGGTTGGAGACCCTCTGGCCATCTTTACTTCTGAGAGACTCTGCCTCTCTAAGACATCCCTTTTATAGCCAATCATGTTAAACACCTGGTGCCAGTTAGCTTAATTACTTGCTAAATGTTTTTTCAGCTGATTGTCTTATATGTTAATTGCTTTTTCAGCCCTTTTTTGCCTGTGTCCAAACATTTTTGAGAACTGTTGCAGCCAGAAAATTTGAAATAAGCTCATTTTTTGGATGAAAATGTAAAAGTTTCCCAGTTTCAACATTTGAAATGTTATCTATGTTCTATTGTAATTAACATATTGGCTCATGTGATCTGAAAGTCATTGCATTTTGATTTTATTCACAATTTACACTTTGTCCCAACTATTTCGGAATTGGGGTTGTACTTAACATTATTTTTGTGAATATTACATCACTTCTCCTTCAAGTAATTTACAGCAAAGTCATTATTTGGATCACTGGCCTGAAAAACCTTGTCTGTCAGCAATACATACCAACCCGCACTACTGCGGATTGCGTGCTATAGTTAAAGAATGTGCTTGAATTCTACTGATAGCTCTGGAAACAGTGACACAATTCCCTGCTCCTTTTACTAATTAATAGTCAAGCTATTTAATATGCATTTTTTCACAAGAAAGATGTTTTGAGAATCACAAAGAAGCACACTAACATTCTAAAATATATGAATATCTCAGTTTGATAGTTTTGAGAGTGACCTCTCAGTATGTTCATTGATTCGTCAATAAAAACAGTTCAGCATACCAAGAAATAACTCAGTGCTGGCCCTTAATCAGAGTCATGCAATAAAAATAAAGGTCAATCTCACTTGCAAGTCGGGAGAAGAACACAGAACACATTCAAAGAAAAATTCCACTCTTCAAGCATATTTACATAACGGGCCAGGACTTAAGTGTAATGCTTATCTAACTCTACAACTCTTTCGATAATAATTGTGAAGGGGGAATGTCTTTTCTTCCAAAAATATGCGTATCACTCAACACAACTAGAGAGGAGTCGAGCATGTAGCAAAGGTAGAAAATAACTTGGAGCCAATTAAGGCCTCAAAGTGCAGTCTTCCACTACTATGACTGTTCTGTTGATTACGGATGAAAGTAATTATACAAGGGGGAGATTCTCATAATTGGCTCCGCAGCACTTATTATGATGCATAAATTGTATGTTTCTTTCTTCCTTTTTAAAAGAAAACATTGATGTGGTAAAGAATGCAGAAAATAAAGAATAGTTTTTTTGTTCATTTAGCTGCGACTTCTGAGACTCCTATTTTTATGAGATGGTGCTATGAACGAGCAGACTCTCAATAGGAGAGAGAAAAGAAGGTGTCAAAAGTGTGAAAACAACGGACATGTCAAGGATGCATAGAGACTTGCCCGCTCCTTCATTGAAACTGCTAATGCACAGTATGTCTTAACATGAGCCGCTAAATTTCAGAGTTTCTCAAATGATCAAAATCTGAATCACTGAGGCTGATCACTGCGGCACTTTGTTCTTTATCCTACATTCGTATATCAAGCTTGTCAATCTCTGTTGTACTGACTACCGAAGCTGTGAAAATTAAGGATGATGCAATGTGGGAGTTAAACTGAATGACCATCACACAATGAACTCCCTTCACAACAGGCTGAACTTTAAAGTCATATCCACAATGTCTTCCCATATCATTGCAAATAAATATTAGCTTTTTTATAATTTACTATCTACCAAACAATCATGACTATTTTTTTTTATTTGTTCTTCATTTGAGGAGCTACTTTGGTATTGACCTACCCTCTATGCACAGAGACTGGTTTCGGCAGAAATGACCAAACCTTTTTTTTTTTTTTTTAAATAACAGTACTCATTCTTATCCGATAACATTGATTTTAGAGTTATGGATACTGCCTTTATATTTGCCATCAACACACATCCTTTCCTTACACTGGTAAGCTTCCCCCCCCATTTCCCTCAACCGCATAAGCTGCTACCTTGTACATGGCACAGTCACAAGATGACAAGACAGACTTGTCATTCTCTCCAGCAGAGGGCGAGCTTCCCAGAAGTGTGCTCTTATAGCTGGTGCTCATGAACAAAGCCTGCAGTGCCCCCAGTGGCTGTTGTCTGCTGGGCAGAGGATGGGTTGAAGTTGGCCAGTGGAATGACCTTGACAGGGTCCTCCTTTTTTGCGCAGTGTCTGTCCAGTGTGTTGTAGAACTGCGGTCGGCTGCTAGCCTTGTCGAGATCGTCTTTGGGCACCGACCTGCCGAGGGTGTGACGCCCATCAAGCTTGCCTCCGCGGGCCCAGGCCTGCTGCAGGCTAAAGGTGGGCACCGTGCTGGTGTTAGATGGCTGGAACTGGGTCAATGCTGGCGGCATCCAGCAGCTGTCGGAGTGGCCTAGAATCAGGCATTCCTGAGTGCAGGTTTCCGAAGCTTCGGCGAGGGCTTTCTGCAGGTTCACTTCGATGGCTGCAGACAGCAAATAAGGAAAAGAATGAGCCATTTTCTAGCATTCAAGGAAACATGAAAAATTACTGATTGCATTCTTGAGAGCATGAGTTTGTATTAGTTTTATCCACAAATAAAAAGCATTGTGCGGTACTTGATGAAAAGTTTGATGTGAATCACAAGGTATTGTCTCAACAGAAACACAACACCAGTTTGGATTCAAATAATTTTGTGACTCAAATTTATTTTCTTATTTTGACAATTCATATATGTTGGGTGGGTTGACTTTGATGAATTAAATGTGTCCAATTTGGACAATAATAAACAGATGCATTAAACATAACGAGCACAAGTTGAAAATGAAAAATCACAACAAGACTGAACGGAACACACATTTAAAAATGAACTCAAAAGAACGGTCTGTATCGGGTATGACCCCCATGAACATCCACACAGGCAGTACAACGTCTCCTCATGGACCTGACTAAGCGTCTTAGGTTGTCTTGGGGAAGTTGTAGCCACTCTGCCTGTAGTGAATTCTGGAGTTGCTGCCTGGTTTGAGGTCTGGGTTCTCTTGATGAAAGAGCTCGTCCCAGTTGGACGTACTACACCCAAAACATACTGATGCTGGACGTACTACACCCAAAACGGTGAGTCACTTGCCGGGCACTTACTCCTGCCTCTAGGATACCCAGGGCCCTATTCCATTGTTCAGTCGACAGACGTGGCATTGTGACACTTTAAAATGTTTTTTTGTGTGGCTTTTTTCATGCCTAGCATTGACGTTCTTATTTTCAGACAGAAAAGGTTTTATCCTACCTTGACATGTTTCGACGGGATACTCCCGTCTTCTTCAGAAGAGTCCTTCTGAATGTCAAGGTAGGATAAAACCTTTTCTGTCTGAAATTAAGAACGTCAATGCGTCAAACCAAAATTCAGAGTGTTGCATTTTCAGTGCCTATGAGTATATATATATATATATATATATATATATATACATTAGATTTATAGCACCTTGTTAAGTTGTTAAGCTCATATAATGCACATGCACACATTTCTATTTTTATTGTAAGTATTTATAGCAAACGAAAGACATGCTGCAAATAAAATGACTTCCACCTTTTAGAAAACTCAAAGAATTAAACATGTTGGTCTTATATGCATATGTTTAAGAGAAAAATACTACAAGCTTCATTTCTGTCTAAATTCCCCAGGTTCTTATTGTTTACCTCCAAGATAAATGAACTCCCAGTAGTTTAATTAAATCAAAGAGAAAAAAATGCATCTCTGTGCATGTGATCAGGTTTATCATATTAAATAATTAATGAGTCACTCAAGAAAGCATTGTTTACTTTAAACACTGTCACTCCAGTAACACACGCTCCTGCCGTTATTTTTTTAAGATTTCCAAACCCGGTAAAAAAATGTATTTATTATTTGAAAATTTTAGACATTTTATCATTAAAAAAGACAACTCTGACAGTTAATATTACTGCCTCGCAAGTAGAAAAAGTCCTGTCTTGTCAGATAGCTAAAAAACATTAGTGTTTTCTACAGGGGGATTGCATCTAATCTACCTTCTACATCTCAGGCCACCAAGCAGGCCTGGGAAAGGGACTTGGGCATGACCATTAATGATTCAGATTGGCAGGAAGTGTAGGCCATGCGACAGATATATCTGTGTGTAACAGAACTAAAGCTGTTCAGTTTAGAATTGTGCATCGTACACATATAACACCGGTTATTAAAAATAAATTGAAAAGGAGCTCTACCCTGCTTTGTTGGACATGTAATTCTGAGACCGGTGATTATATACATTGTTTCTGGTCATGTGTCAAGTTACAAAGGTGGTCTGATATTGTGAATGTACTTTCTGCTGTTTTTGGCATGTCTACAGCTTTGGATCCTATGTGTCTCTTAGTTAGTCTCCCAGATTTGTCATATCATCAACAGTTACCATAAAAGATTTTAAAAGTTATTGACCTTTGCAGCTTGGAAGAACATTTTGCTTTTTTGGAACAAGGATTTTGTCCCAACAAGAAAATCATTGCACACTCTTATAATGGGAAAATCATGGCACAATCTTATAATGGACTGTATTCCCAACTAATACATTACGTGTAGATTTTTTTTTAGAATCCGAGACCCATATTTGAAGTACATTGGACCCACAATATCTGCCTCCATACTGCAAGGATTTCCTAAAATAGTCTAGTATTCTCTGCGTATCACCTGCATCATTCTGTAGGATTATTACGCTTGTATGGCCCTGTAGTTTCTTTTGTCTTTTTCTTGTGTGCGAGTCCTGTACCCAGCCTACATTGCTTTTTGTTGTAAGGTGAGGAAGGGAGAGATGGAAATAATGTCTGTGTCAATTTATATTTTATTTTCGTAATGTGCTTGAGCTGTTTTTGTTTTTCTATGTCTTTTTGTTTGAAAGTTGAAAAAATTCAATAATCATATATATATATATATATATATATATATATACATACACACCCACACACACACACACACACACACAAAACATTTATAACGGTGGTGAATGTAGTTTGAAAGAAGTTAATATTCTACTTATCACTATTTTTCTTTCTTATTTTTATTTAAATACAATATCATTAAGTCCACGTTTTGTCCTATTTGGCGGTGGGTTTTTGAGACCTACATCTGTTGCGGAAGAAAGAAGACAAAGACATCTGCAAAACACACACTTTGTATGTAAATTTACTTCAGATAAGGCAGATGATAAGAATGTAGAGCAGTATGCACAAAATAAATAAGTAAATAAACAAATAAATAATGGAGGCAGGGGGGAATGATTGGCTGCAGACACACAGTGTTATGTTCCTTAACCCAATAAAAAAGAAAGGAACATCACTTTAGTCTTCCAGGCTTACACTTCAAGCTGTCATGTAGAAATAATTTAGCATATTTGCAGAAGGCTATCAATAATTGAGTGCAACTGGTTTTCAGATTTTTGCTGCATTGCTTGGTTTTCATGCACTGGCTGGTCTAATTCTCATGCATGAAATAGACTTTTACTTTCATGGGTTGAGGACGGTGGTGGTGGGTGGGGGTCTGGCTTCTGATTCTCTGAGTTGTATCGACTGTATTCTAGGATTAAGGCTTGGATGCCAGTTTAGTCCTTCTTGAAATATATTTAACATATATTCAGTCTTTCCAGCGGCTGCTGTATGCCTCATATTTACAGATAAAGAAGTAAAATATGAATAATATCTCCTGGCATGTGATGATTTATATTTAATTATCATGCTTCTGGATGCTCCTTTGACACCTAATATCATTTGTCTGTTTTTAAGTAACATAATAAGCGGGAAATTTGAAGTTAAAAAATAAATAAATTTTCCTCAAAGCTCTCATGGAAGCATAATGACTACAATTACATTCATGAACAGTTCATGTTAGCACTACAATACACTACAGTTCAATAATGACAGCAATTTCAGTTATTTACCAATGTAACAATAGACGCACTGTTTTTATGACACACTGTTTATTTTCAAAGGCAGTGATTTAAAATCACAAACTACAAACAAGTACTATTGATTCATATTTAGTGAGTTTGATTTGAAATTATGGTGGTTCTCCATCGATGTGAGTGAACAGCAAAGTGACCAAAGGGACATGACACAGAGCAAAAACAAAATATCAAGAGAGGCTAGCCTTCCGCCCATCCCATCAGCCACCAATAAGTAATAACTAATAAATATAAAAAATAAAAAGCCAGCAGCCATACGACTATTCATTCAGCTCTAGTCAAACTGGCTGAAGCTAAACAGGTCTGGACTTGGTTATCTCTTATTCAGGTACCGACTAAGTCACAGCTAGAATTGGTATTGACGGGCCTGTAGGGGGCAGTCATCCTTTTGATCAAATTAAAGAAAAAAAAGGGGGGGGGGGGGGACTCTTTAGTAAATGGTAGCTCCCTGATAAAATGTTAATAAAAGGACCTGACTCACTGTGGTTACGAGAAAACGGGCGTGCCCCTGTAAGATTTTAGGGTTTTCATAGTATTCCTTCAACTTTTCTAATATAATTCCATAGGCTGTTTTTCCGAATTATGACCCTTGATAAAGACTATTGGCTTCAGCCAATATGTTGGTTGCTTTCTCCTGGCTTTCCCTGGGAAAACATGCAAATCAATTGGGCACCTGAGGACAGTCACCACTGTCTTACTCAGTAAGGGTGAGGTCTGGACATCCTGTTGGGGAAGCATTTAGACTAGGCCTACATATGAATACTGTGAATCCAGAGTGATCTCCTCTGGAGGGCCCAGGTGGGAGTGAGTGTCTGGCTAGATTTCCTTTCTCACTACCTCACATCATATATACTGCTTGTGTGTCTTTGTTCTGTGTGTGATGTTGACCTCTCTCGGGAGCACGTCTGTTTTTCCACCGCAACAGAACTTGTAATAAAGTGTTTCACGTGTCTCATCATTACTCCTGGGCCCGTCTTCAAGTTTTTTCCATCCAGGATTTATTGTGAATTACACAGCCTTGTTTTGAATTATCAAACCAGTGGTAAAAGAAGAAACTAAACAACAGAAATTTTCTTCATCCTACAGCCCCTGGATTGTTTGGAATGAATATAAATTGACAAAGTCGTTTTCAAGTTAACCTGCGGAATACAAAATTCAAGATGGCGGCTGTGGCGGCTGCATTGGACATCTGAGTGCCGTCAAATTTGATGGGCTTCCGTAAGTACGCAAGACGAAGCAACAGAGCAAAAATGGCGTAGATTGATAAAGTAAACGTGCAGAATTCAGAATTCAAGATGGTGGCTGTGGGGGCCATACTGAACGTCCAAGCGTGGTCAAAATTGATACGCATCTGTAGGTACTCAAGACCAAGCAACACAGCAAAAATGGTGTTGCTTGACCAAGGCGTTTTCAAGTTATGCGGAATACAAAAGTTCATGGGACAGACAGACAGACAGACAGACGGACATCACACCTGACTACAATACCCCTCTGCCCCTTAGTCAGAGCTGAGGGGTAAAACTGCCAAGACACTCATTTTAAAGAGTATGTGGTTCCCGGGTGCCAAGGCTTTATTCCTAACCTGACTCTACCAACCTGCCACCTAGTTCTCTGATTTAATTGGCTGTGAGAATTCTTGTCCCTCTGATGAATGCAAAGTGTTCTGGAGCTAAATGCACCATCATCAAGGCAAATGTAACACATTATAGGCAAGATTCCCCCTCATTACTGAACGCCATTATACTGCATTGTTCATTCATTCCAAAACTAGTTGAGCAGTGACCAGTATCAAAGGGATAGGTACTTCATTAAGAAAATAAAAGTGGTACATTTATGAAGCCAGCAAAAAAAAAAGGCCAGGAAACTAAACAACAAAAAAAATAATAAATTAATAAAATAAAAACCTGAGCTCTGTCCCCAGAAATATCTCGAATATGATGCAGTTATATGCATTAAATTACATGCCTCTGCATAGAACAGAGATACTGTAGACGCCCACGCAAATACTATATACATTCAGTGGCTACTTAATCTGGTAAACCTGCACGCCTGCTCATTAATGCAAATATCTAATCAGTTAACCATATTGCAGCAATGTTATTCATAAAAGAATGCAGATATTGCAAAAAATATAAAAAATAAATAAAATAAGATAATAATAATAAATAGTGAGTCGCAATCCTATGGGCAAAAGTACTTTGTTTGTAAAAGAGATCAGAGAACATGGCCAGACTTGGTCAAGCTGACAGGAATGTGACTAAAATAACCTTAACCACAAAAGTGCAATGCAAAAGAGCAACTCTAAATGCAAAAAAGAATCTTGAAGTATAAATGCACATGTTGAGTTCCTTGAAAGAAACAGTAGCTACAGTGACAAAGGCTCACTAATACTGGACAGTCAATGATTGGGGAAAAAAAAACAGCTACTGTGCAATAAATCTCTCTTTTTGCTACGACGTGCCAACGGTGGTGTAGGAATTTGGTGAAGACTACATCAATCTGTGGATCTTCTGTCAGTAGGTCTAAAGATGCATGTTGAAGGCCACTGACAGTGGTGTCAAAGAGTGGGGAATATTTTCTTTGCATGCATTAGGCCTCTTAATACCAGTTCAGCATTATTTTAATAACACAGTCCACATAATTATTTTTACTAACCATGTGCATCCCTTTATAGCCCCATACTACCAATCCTCTGGTTGCTACTTCCAACTGAGTAAGGTTCAATGTTACAAGTCAATGGGTTCAGAGTATTGTTGAGGTGAAAAAGAATTCAGGCTGCTCTTGAGGCTGAGAGGGAAGGCATAACCATTCACAGAAAGATGTACCTAATAAAATGGCTGGCACGTGTATATGAATATGAACACACAACGATGCAAACATTGGTAAGTATGGCTATTTGTAACAAAACTACATACCAACAATATACTGGCAGATAATCACAAATTTAATGGACAGTAAAGAATGAATAAGCAAAGATGAGCATTTCAAATTATTTTTCAATAAATGTAGCACCTTCTCTGCATGCAGCTGGGCTAACTTTCGCGATGAATTAAGCCCTAAACTAGGGATGCCTGAAGATGAGTAGGTAAGTCCAAAATAGCATTCCCTGGACTGAAACCTCATTAATAAGTTTACTTAAAAACCAAGGCTCGCTCCCATCTCCTTGTTTCATATGATAGCACTGTTTTATGCCATATCAAAGCACAAATGCAGACCTAAAATCACCAGCCACAAGTGTATATCATACAGCGTTATTCCTGTAGCTTCAAAATGATTCTACGTATCAAACTTACAGACCTATATTGAAGTAACTTAATGGGAAAATTGGTTGAACTCTTTCTGATAACATAACATGAAAGGTGTTTCATAGTGGAGTGCTCACCATAATGATATGTATGGACTCAGAACACATGCTGTCAGTGTTGCTATGTCAACAGCCAGGAGAGCTACTATTTTTGCATGTGAGATTTCACATTATACAGCTCAAAGGGTGTTGCCCGTAACCGTTTCCTCTCCGCTGGGACCTGTTGTGCTGGAGTCTGATGACAGCTTTGACTGCCTTTGCCAGCCAAAGGCAAGTTGCAGCCCCTGGAACTGTTTCAGTGCCAAGTGCAATACAGCAAAACAGCAGCATTCCAGGTGGAGCACACTCAATGAAACACACTCCCCTCATCACTTTGTGATACTCTATTTATTTTACTTTATGGTTTATTTTACCTCTAAAATTGTTAGTCCCGGAGTAATATTAATTGCGGCCAGGACATGATTTCACGCTGGATTGCTGCAAAATGATTTTGATTCTTAAACCCACACTGAAAAAAATGTTTTGTTGAATGAACATAATTTTTTTAAGGTAAGTGGTTGCACAAAATATTTTTATCTGAAGCTAGATATTTTTATTATGTTGACTATTTGAAATTACTTATATTTTTTAAGTGGAGTTAAATACACCTATTTCTATTAAAATATGCTTAATTAATATATGGAACATTTACTAGGGGTCAAAATCACTTTTTTCCGTGCAGTTTAAACTAGCAACAGAGTATCGCCCAACATAAATTGCAGAACGTTCATGAACATTCGACTGTCGACCCCCAAGGACAGCGGTCATTGTCATTACAAAAAAGTATAAATTCACTGGCAATGCTCGATGGAGGAAGAAATCATTATATCAAATTAATTTTGTCTTGTGCTTTACCTGTCAACAAGAGAACGCAAACAAGGAGGGCATATGTCAGGGATGTTAATACAAAGCTAAACTCATCGGTGGGGGTGCAGTTTGCTCATTAGAGAATTGAGGTTCGAAGACATAGAAAATTACACTCCATAACGAAGAATGCCGCCAAGGATTTTTCATCAGTTATTGTCAATTGTAGCAAAACGTTTGCAACGCAGACCAATGCATCATCAGCCAGTATCTCCTTATGAAAGACTGACTCCTACCCAGCTGTAATGTACATTTAGGGGGGATCTGAGCACGCGGGGATAGCCAAAACACAAGCAATTTATAAATGTGGCATTTGGGATAGTTATCAGAGGTAAGGGGCTCAATCTTTCACACTGCGCTACCCGTTGCCACTACCCGCTACCCGTGAATTATGCATTTAGCAGCTTCCACAATCCCTAAATGGTATCCTGCGGCCACACTACCCGCTATGCATTATCCAGAATCCTTTATTTGCACCTGGAGGTGTGCCCGTGGGCGTGTTTGTGCGCTTTCCCTACAATTGCTATCTTGACCACACAGGTTAGGGAAAGCGTATAGCGGGTCCTCAAACCACCCGCTACCCATTTGGCAATTGAAGACAAGCTTCTTTCCCCATATGCGATCTAACAGCGACAAATGGGCTAAATTCAGTACAGAAAAAAAATGTATTCATAAATATGTTTATGCACTGGCACTCAGCAATGGTAATTTTTTTTCCAGCGAGAGCGGCATTTCAGAACTTTTTTGCGAATGAAGGTAATTTCGGCGACAAGTATGCACACCTGTTTTTGCAGCACGGTCACGCAACTTGCTGTAAAAAATAGACAGCTGTCCGATTGGAAAATGTAAATGGACAAAACCATGTATTTGTCACCAGAATTACCTTCATTTGCTGAAATGCTGCTCTCGCTGGAAAAAAAGTTATGTCACTGAGTGCCAGTGCATAGACCTAGTTTTATTTTTCTAAAATGGGATTTTGTTCGATGCTTCATTTCAGACGGGAGAGGGAGTCAGAAGTGCATGGCGAAACTGATTTTTTTCTTTTTATTTTTTTTTTTTAACTTTCCATCTCAGAAGGCGTAGCTTGATGTTTCTTTTTATTACATTTATTACATTTATTTTATTACCAAACATTAAGCAATATGTCAATGTCAAATAATAATAATAATAATAATAATACAATTCATGATTAACTGAACAAAAAAAATCCTCCCCTCTCTGGATTTGCACAAGCAATTTAACTTCATCAACGGAGAAACGTAGCAACCTTCCTCTCTCCATCACGGGTTTCAGTTTGAGGATTTGGGATAGCGCAGCCTGCTCCTAAAGGCAATGGCACCTGGTGCACTGATTGGTTTAACTGGCGTAATACCCAAACCACGCCTATGCATAATATAACAGGTAGCGCTGGTGTTTTAGGGATATAAGCAGGTGTGCAAGATAGCAACTTTCACGGGGGAATGCCTCTTACCCAATGCTTTATCCCCAAATAACAGGTTTAGGTACTCTGGCGTAAGATAGGGGCCATAGTCTTTAGCCTAACTTGATCAAGCAGCTGCCCTATATTAAACTGTGTTACATCCGTGTAATTATGAAAAGCTGCAACAACGACGATCGCGGTTATCATTATTATTATGGCCACCAATACAGAGAAATGTGCAGTATGTTTTATGGACACCTGGCTGCAGGAGACTCCCAGCAATCCCTGGCCTTCTCTTACAGCTGTGATAAAAATAAAATTTCTGCCTTATAGCCTGTGATTCTGTTCTGTCCTGTTCACAAATTTCTTTTGGCAAGTACCAAGACGCATTTGTCACACTTGCGTAATGATGACTTCCACTTCGGGAGCAGCACGTTTTCAATGTTGTTTTAAGCATGCTATGATCATGGAACAAAAAAATGGACATAAAGTCCCTCTCACTCCTAAGATTTTCCAAATCTTGGATTTGAAAATATTTCGGCCTTAATAAGACTGATGTGCCCGGTCAAGCGGTAACTGAGTTACAAAATTGCTGTATTTTCAAAATTGGTGTATTATCATAGCTCCAAAAGTAAGAAAGGTATAGTTACAATTTAAATGGCTCTGTGTAGGTCTTCCCTAGAATTTCAAACAACAAAACAGTTAATTCTGTCCATTTGATTAATTTTGGGTGAAAACTGCAAAAAAAAACTGGTCGATAACGGAGTAAGAACAGTTCTTTTAACAGTATAGTACATTGTCAGAGCCCAACCATATAACTTGGCAGCTTTACTCTGATGGGTGACACTAATAGATACACTAGTAGAGAATATCTTGGATGAAACCTTTTGTTAACAGAAGCAGAGCAATAATTATCCATGGCCTTGCATGGAGGAATTACTTATTAGTGAGTAAATGGGTCATTTTTGACAGCTTTAGCAGAGCACATGTAATATAATTTTAAAGAGAATGATTTGAATGAAATAATACTCAGGCTTCATTTTAAACCCAGACTTGATTCCGAAGCAATATAATAACACAGAAGTGGATACAAGTTGGCTCTATTGCATTACACTTTTCACTTATTCCATCTGCGCTGTCCTTGTCCCAATTGACAATAACTCAGATGAATAGAACCAGATAGCAATAAAAGTTTAAATAAGATTTTTTTTAGGAACCACAGTTAAAATTCAATGGTCTAATAAAGCCCTAAATAACAACAAACGTTTACGCACTTTTATAAAATGTATCGATGCACTGCATTTTAGAATACACTGACATGATTTTTTTGCTGCCTTACGTGAAAAAAAGACACTTTTTTTACAGTAGTGTGCAGTGATTATACACTTAACAAAATAAAGATAAATTAGAAACCTAGTACTATTCAAGTATTTATTTCGTGTAATATTTGGATCATATACAGTAGATGAAAATAAGTAAACCAGAAACAATACATATATAGCGAAAACAAAATTAATAATTTTTATTCTTGAGAAAAATTTGTCATCTTGTGTAGCCACCCTTTTCTTTAATTTTAGCATTTAATCTTTCAGGCATAGTTTTAACTTTTTAAAAAAAAATTTCCTCACTTGCTAAACCATTCCATATGAAGTTAATTTCCAATAGATTCTTTTAATATTTCTTCAGATTTGCTCAATCAAGATCAAGGTCTAGACTTTGAGCACGCAAAGTCATAACTTTGATGTCACCAGATGTTTCTTTCCGAAGCGTGTTTAGGGTCATTATCTCGTTGAAAATACAAAAATCCCTAACCAATCAGTCTCTTTCCAGATGGCAATGCGTGCCTTACAGGATGCTGTGATATTTCTTTTGTTCCGTGAATCCATCGATTTTTATGAGATCACTGGCTCCTTTTGAGCAGGCTGAACCCCTAACCATAATATTACCACCTCCATGTTGTACTGAAGGGGTTAAATAGTCATTTTTGAAACGTTCTCCAACGTTCTCCAAGTCCAAAGGACTTGTTCCTGGTCCTTTGGTGTTCAATCATTGAATTTCTTGGCAAAGTCAAGTCTTTTTTTGATGTTGCCAGCTCTTGACAACAAAACAACCAATCAGGCCATTTTCACAAAGAAGTCTGGATATAGTAGATCTTGAAACTTTCGTCTCTTCACTTCTGGCGCTATAAATATCATCACTGAGTCGTTGTGCTGTCAACTGCTCATTTTTTTATTTTACTCGTGATACGCAGATAACAAATATTAGAGACTTAACTTCCATTTTGCACCTCTATTGCCGCTAGTTTTCAATGAACCGGTCAGGGGCGCATTTCCCAAAAGCGTAGTTGCTAACTAAGATAGCAACTTGCATAGTTCGTCCATTCACAGTCAATGGGCCCACCTATGCAGGTTAGCATCTGTGATTTCGGGAAACACACCCCTGTTTAAAATGTATGATGGTAATTCTTATAGCGCCATGGCAAAATTTTAAATTTTCAGCATCATGTAAGACCAGGGTGAGGCAAGGAAGAATCTCAGTAAGCTTTTTCTATTGTGCCATCTTGTTAAACAGTGCAACACTGCTCAAATTTCCTGTCACCTTAAATCCTGTGATAGCTGATCATAAGAGGTAATTTTGAAGAGTAAAGCTGGCTCCAACCAGTCTGAGCATCAAGAATCATGGAGTGACCCTTAAAACATGCATTCAGGCTATGCAAGAGTAAAAAAAAATGTGCCACCTTTCCATTTTTACCTTGATATACTTGCGGAAATGTTTTTTTTTTTAATCATTGCCTATAATAGCATTTTTCAATACATTTTCACCAAAAAGTGATAAAGAAGTATTATTTTAGGACCCATTTTACAAAGTGGTGGTGTATAATCATCACTGCACACTACTAAATATACACTCAACAAAAATATAAACGCTACACTTTTGTTTTTGCTCCCATTTGTCATGAGATGGACTCAAAGATCTAAAATTCATTCCAGATACACAATATTACCATTTCTCTCAAACATTGTTCACAAATCTGTCTAAATGTGTGATAGTGAGCACTTTTGCCTTGCTGAGACAATCCATCCCACCTCACAGGTGTGCCACATGAAGATGCTCATCAGACACCATGACTAGTGCACAGGTGTACCTTAGACTGTCCACAATAAAAGGCCACCCTGAAATGTGCAGTTTTTGCTTTATTGGGGGTCTGGGGACTCCGAACCAGTCAGTTTCTGGTGTGACCACCATTTGCCTCATGCAGTGCAACACATCTTCTTCGCATAGAGTTTGTCAGATTGTCAATTGTGGCCTGTGGAATGTTGGTCCACTCCTCTTCAATAGCTGTGCGAAGTTGCTGGATATTAGTGGGAACTGGTACGCGCTGTCGTATACGCCGGTCAAGCACATCCCAAACATGCTCAATGGGTGACAAGTCCGGTGAGTATGCTGGCTATGCAAGAACTGGGACATTTTCAGCTTCCAAGAATTGTGTACAGATCCTTGCAACATGGGGCCGTGCATTATCTTGCTGAAACATGAGGTGATGTTCATGGATGTATGGCACAACAATGGGCCTCAGGATCTCATCACGGTACCTCTGTGCATTCAAAATGCCATCAATAAAATGCACCTGTGTTCTTCGTCCATAACAAATGCCTGCCCATACCATAACCCCACCACAACCATGGGCCACCCGATCCACAACATTGACATCAGCAAAGCGCTCACCCACACGACGCCACACACGCTGTCTGCCATCTGCCCTGAACAATGTACACCGAGATTCATCCGTGAAGAGAACACCATTCCAACGTGCCAGACGCCAGCAAATGTGAGCATTTGCCCACTCAAGTCTGTTACGGCGACAATCTGGAGTCAGGTTAAGACCCCGATGAGGACGACGAGCATGCAGTTGAGCTTCCTTGAGACGGTTTCTGACAGTTTGTGCAGAAATTCTTTGGTTATGCAAACCAATTGTTTCAGCACCTGTCTGAGTAGCTGGTCTCAGACGATCTTGGAGGTGAACCTGCTGGATGTGGAGGTCCTGGGCTGGTGTGGTTACACGTTGTCTGCGGTTGTGAGGCCGGTTGGATGTACTGCCATATTCTCTGAAACGCCTTTGGAGACGGCTTATGGTGGAGAAATGAACATTCAATGCCCGAGCAACAGATCTGGTTGACATTCCTGCTGTAGGCATGCTAATTGCACACTCCCTCAATGCTTGCGCCATCTGTGGCATTTTGCTGAGAGACAAAACTGCACATTTCAGAGTGGCCTTTTATTGTGGACAGTCTAAGGTACACCTGTGCACTAATCATGGTGTCTGATGAGTATCTTGATGTGGCACACCTGTGAGGTGGGATGGATTGTCTCAGCAAAGCAAAAGTGCTCACTATCACACATTTAGACAGATTTGTGAACAATGTTTGAGAGAAATGGTAATATTGTGTATCTGGAATCAATTTTAGATCTTTGAGTCCATCTCATGACAAATGGGAGCAAAAACAAAAGTGTTGCGTTTATATTTTTGTTGAGTATATTTCACAGATGAGGTCATATCATGCAGTGCTGTGAAAAAGTATTTGCCCCCGCCACAATTTCTTCTGTTTTTGCCTTGGAGGAATTCAGGCATGCTATTATCTGCTGAATTGTTTTAATTCAGCCACATTAGAAGGTTTTTGTGCATGAACTGCCTGTTTAACTCCCTATAGCCCAACACCCCCCCAGCAGTCACGCAGGCATGCCATGGACCTCTGACCGTTAAACGCATAATTGCTTTCCAGCTGTTCCTGCTTAAGATCACTTGATTAAAAATCACTTTTACTGAATATCCAAAAGCAGTATATACAGTAACCCTGTAATTATTCAGAAATGATAAAGAAATGACAGAGATCACTGATGGGCTGCATTGAAAACGTATTTAATACTGATATTGTATGGATAGAAATAATAATATTAATTAATTAATTAAGTAATTTAATTTAATCAAGATGTTCTAAACATTCAAAATAATAGGCTAAATTTTTGGGGAAGAGCAGTTAAACACTCCTTGCCATGATGGAATAATAATTAGTTATTAGTGCATTGCAAAAGTTCAGCGCATGGCATGTATTTAAAATAATTTGAAATGCATGCCATGTGTCAAACATTCATGGTTGCCAGATTGTTAATGAGGTTTTCAATGTCCAGCCTCTGGAAAAGTTGTGGAAAGGCTATAATATGAGATTTTAACAATGGAAATGATCAAATTGATTATGAGAAACAAAATCTAAACCTTATCGAACTACCATCTTCAGCAGTATGTACCATATAACAATCTAGTTTATGAGGGAATTTCTGTTACTGCTGTCTGTGTAATCTCATATTGTGGCCTTCCTCTTTGAGGCAAAGCCATATGTCGCAATCATTGATGGCAACCAAGCTTATTGGTAGCCTAGTTACTCAGTAAATTAATTCAGTTAATTATCAGATTCGTAATCAGAAACCAGTTAAGAGTAAACCGACATTATGGTAATACCACTAGTTGTTGACAGTTTTATTTTTGCCTGAGCAAACTTAGCATGTGGACCTACAACAGTAAAACCGAATTTTTAAAAAAAGTTTTCTGAGGCATAACAAGCACAGCGGACACAGATGCAGAAAAATTTTTTTTAATCATTTTGTGAGCTACGGGAGTTCTGGAACTTCGAAAGGCACTGATGTTTTATGTCACGATTAATGTGGATGAGAAAATGCTTGATTACTATTGCAATGAGCAATCATGTCAGCTGAGGGGAAAAGGACAGTAATTCTACTGATTGATCCTCACAACTGAATGAATTTACACTTAGTTGCTAATTAGTAACCGTGAAAGGAAACAAGTTAGAAGTAATGCACTTTAAAGCGAGACGAGAGCAGGGATATAATCCCTCTGATGGCAAGTCCCGGGTCGAAGAGGTTAAGGTCACAGCCTATCAATTGGATTCAAGCCAGGACTTTGAAAAAGCAACTACAAAACGCTCATTTAGTTTCTTTTGGGCCATTCAGCAGTGGATTCCCTGCCTGTTTTGAAACATGGCACTACTACATAACCCGACTGAGCTTCAGCTTTAAGTCATAAACTGATGGTCGGATATGCTCCTCCAAAATTTTTTGGTGGAGAGCACAATTTATGGGTCCACTTTTTTATGGCACGTCAACCAGGTCCTGAAGGAGCAAAGCAGCCCCAGCCATCACACTACAATCACCATATTTGTCTGTTGGTATGATAGTCTCATTGTGGGATACTGCTTTAGCTTTCCATCTGATTAATTATTCTGGAGACAGTTTCAGTTTTGAATCATCAGTACAGATAGTACTATCCTAAAGGGGTTCATTAAGAGTTCTTTTTGGCAAATGTGAGATGAGCGTTTGTCTTCAGCAGTGGTCTCTGCCTTGCAACTCACCCCTGGATGCCATTTTTTTCTCAGTCTCTTTCTTATTATGGAATCATTAACACTGACCTTAACTGAGGCAAGTGAGGCCTGCAGTTCTTTAAAGATTAGTGTGGGTTCTTTAGTAACCGCCTGGATGAGTTGGTGATGGATCGGAGGCCAACCACTCCTGGGAAGGTTCACTACAGTGGCAGCTCGTGAACAGGCAACAGGGTAAGCTCAAGCAATGATTGGTCATAACCAATCATTTTCATTTTATCGTTTTCAAATTACCGTTATAGAAATTCCGAAAACTCAACATTATCAGGTGTGGCCAGTTTTCATTAATAACACATACCTGTCATCTCTCACGCATTCAGTGTGAATTTAAGTGGCATACTTACGTTCCTCTGGTGTAATCAGCAATTATTCAATGAACATGTATGCAAGAGATTCTCACACGGAACTGAAGACCTTGTGCACTGTAGGGGTTGACAGCAATGGAATTCCGTAGATTCAAATGATTTCATTTCATTTAAATGATCATGAAACACATGCATTGCTTGCAACCCCTGAGTAAAGAAAAGTGTTAGAAGTCCGGAGTTGTAATCTCAATGCGTTATGAACGAACAGTGGCCACATCTGATAATGTTGAGAGTTTTCGGAGTTTCTGTAAGGGTAATTTAAATGAATGAATGAAAAAAGGTCAAGACCAATCACTCATTTTATGGGATTGTTTGAGCTTCCCATATTGCCAGTTCACAAGCCACCACTGGTTCACTACAGTTCCATGTGTTCTCCATTTGGAGATAACAGCTCTCTCCGTGGTTTGCTGGAGGGCCTTAGAAATGATTTTGTAGCCCTTCCCAGACTGATGTCAACAATTTTGTTTCTCATCTGTTGTTCGATCTATTTAGACCACATTGCTGCTTTTGCTTACTTCACATTGCCAGTCAGATTATATTCAAATGATGCTTAGATTCTACACTGCTGGCAGTAATCACTCCTGGGGGTGCATTGTTAAATCAAACCTGATTATCAGTTACATTTGCTTAATTGGTTGACTTTGTAAGGGAGCAATTACTTTTTTGGATAGCTTTTTTCCTTTGTTAAATGAAATCACTATCGAAAAACTGGATTTTTATGTTTACTCATATTATCTTAATATTATCTAATATTAAGATTAGTTTGACCTGAAACATTTAAGTGTGACAAGTATGCATAAAAGAGAAGAGATAGAGAGGAGGGCAAATACTTTTTCAAGTATGCATAAAAGAGAAGAAATAGAGAGGAGGGCAAATACCTTTATACAACTCTGCTAAAACTAGAAAACAACTTGGCTAATAAAGTTCACAAGCATTGCAGGACGAATGAGAGCTGCACGACACTTTTAGAACAAGATATACCTGAATACTTGTGCGTGATCAAAGAATACACTGTTTAATGATGCTCTATGGTCAGATATTAAAACTCCTACTGTACAAGCTTTCCCAATATTTAAAAACAATTTCATATAATTCAAGGGGGTGAGCAATGCTTGTTTACATAAAACAGAAATGATGGATTTCAAGGGAAATCCTCGCTGTGTGAATTATATTTACAACTTCTGAAATTAGCGGGAGGTTCATTCTAATGACTCAAAATAAATAAAGATCTGCCAAAAGTCTACAGATTTGAGCATTCTAAATAAATTCAATTCCAAGTAACTCAGCCAAAGACAAATATTATTGGCTGGAATAAAACACTCAATTATGCAGTTGTTTAATTGCCTTGTGTTAGAAATCGCCTCAACTTTTTTTTTTTTTTTTTTTTGGCGTATTAATCCGCAATATGGTCAAATTTGTTATCTTCTGCATTTGTGAATTACCAATACTTTCCAAGAGCTTGACCGCAGAGGTTATGGACCCCTGGTAGATTGATTGCTGTAATGTTATTCTTGCATCAAAATGAAGTTGGACAGTTTGGCATTCCTAAGCCAGGCACTTAGGGATGGCTTTGAGAGATAGATAGATATACTACATAGAGAGAGAGAGAGAGAGAGAGAGAGAGAGAGAGAGAGAGAGTGTGCGCCAGCGACATGTGATTAAGAGTGTCTCACGCTGTCCCACAAATGAAATTTGAAAGGAAATAATTGACTTTGTAATTACTTAGACTTTATCATTCTATTTCCCTTCCCCCTTGGCCCCCACTCCAACCTTACATCTGGACAGGCAAATGGCTGGTCATTAATAATAATGAAGCGGTTTAACCCCATGGGCGTTTTACAAGGGGAAAGATGCCATTTTTCATTAAAGGACTGGGCACAAGCATCAGCAGGAATGAATGGCCCATGTTTCATTCTCCTGAGTCTGAGACAAGGGCCACAGCTTTGTGCTCGCTGGCTTCACTGCAATCCCACCATCTCGCCATATTTCTATTACTGCGCAATGAGTGCCTTGTATATCTCAGAATGCTTGTCTCCCCAATTCCTTCATCTTGTTCAACTCATATCTGGCACAGGTAAAAGTAATTGTCATTTTTCTGTTCCAGCAGTGTCATCCCATGGCTGTTTTTACGTGTTGTGCTGATACAGAACTCTCAGTGCAAAGCCAGTAATCATTCATTAGTGCAAACTAGCACCACAGAAACCTTAGTCGTCTGGTTGAGGAAGGTTTTTGCATGGTATTTCCTCATGTTGCGCTGTTCTCTTGATATGGCATGTCTGGTTTACAGTTGATTAAGTAGAAACTGAGAAGTTAAGCCTATTAAAGCAGAGACCTGACATGCCCTCTGCTCTGCCTCCTACTGGAGAATTTAAAACAGCAGTAAATTCATTAAAAGACGCCTAGAGCGGTCTAAACATCCTAACTCTCACAGCAGGGGTTTGTTGAAAAACAGGGCTAATTTCTTTTAATTCAACCCCCAAGATGAGGACAAGCATACTCTGGCTGAATTTTGATTATTCTGATGGGCCACTTTGATTAGTCAAGATTTGCAGGCAGGGAAAGTATCCCAAGACCTTCAACATCATTATTTTTTCACCAGAATTTTATGCAGAACTAAGTGAATGAGTAGACATTCATTTTAGCTCTTTTCCCCATAATGACTACATATGATGCCTTACCTCTTTTCCCCAGAATGACTACATTTGACGCCTTACCTCTTTTCCCCAGAATGACTACATATGACACTTATTTGTATACCAATGGGCCTTTTCCCTAGCCTCCCCACTGATTGAAAATGGGGCTATCCCCATGGCGTCAAATGTCGTCTTCATTGGTATGGCAAGGGTTGTCATTTGTAGTCGCTATGGTGAAGAACGATTATACTTTTTTTCTATACTTTTAGAAGTAGTAACTTTTACTAAAGGCATGATGTTTATCTGATTGTTTATTATCCCCCGCCAACACAAAGTGTGAGGGGGATATAGGTTTGACGTCCGTCCGTCCGTGCGTGCATGCGTCCGTCCGTTCGTCCGAGAGAAAGGGGACAACTTTTCTCAGAAACTATGACAGATAGGACAACCAAATTTGGTGTGTAGCCTCAGACCATTAATACCTTGATGGAGTTTGAAAATAAGAAGCACACGATTTGCTGGGGATGTTGTTGACCATGTTGACTTGTTGTTGTAAGGCGTAGTGATACTTCTGCAGCAATTGAGGAAATGCTCCCATGGCTGACATCACAAATGCTTCTATGGGTTGTGTCGGAGCTAGGGTAAGGAGTAAAAAAGATCTTTGGTTGTTTAAGTGTGAAGACTAAAATTACGTGCCTACTTTTCTTGAACCACAGGCATAATTATTGTCTACTTAGAACAGAAAGGAGTAACAGCACTGGACATGCAAGTTCTTTTTTTTTTTTGGTCCGGCATAGAAAAGTTCATGCAGCCTTCCAACTTAAGCTCATCAGGATTAAAACTCACCAGAGCCACAGACACCAACCTGAGTGCTTGAGGGACTGTGGTCTGAGGGGAGTTTTATCTAAAGGAGCTTCACCTTGTGTCCAGCAGATCCAGCCCAGCGACTTTACAAAGGTTTGTTTTTTTCCCCTCTAAGATCTGAAGGCTTTCAGGGTGAGGAATGACGCTTGTCACTCCAAGAAACAAAGCCTTTTCGATTGAGGTCTGAAGATGTCCTAAAATGTATACTATACAACAGATGTCTACAAAACTGTACAGTCAAACCTTTCAGGTAAAATACTTCAGACTGCAGTTCGACACTGAACAATATGAAATACTATTTGTAGTATAGTGTTTGCATAAGAAAAATTTCTAACACAGCAAGAATTTTGCCTCTGGGGCACAATATTTGATTGCATAATAACAAAATTGTGCCAAGTGGCGTTCTGGCATTGCATTGTGAATAAGAAACTAACTCTCTTGTATTGCTCATGTCATTTTTCTTAATCCATTTAAGAGTTAAAAAAAGTTGGACCCCATGTTCTCTCAGTGGAACCCTCATGGGGCATTTGAAGAATGAGTCCTTTGGGTCAGACCATGGCATATCAAGTAAAAGAGTAGCATATCAAAATAATGAACAAAGATGTGTATTCAATATAAATTAAAAGGTACAGTGATAATATTGAAATATTGTGAGAGTCTGACAATTTTCTCGTATTTTCATGTACATTTCCAGGAAATCTGCAGTTCCAGAGTGGGCTAAGCTAAATTCCAGAGTGTAACCTAAATCAGAATACAATAACAATATCTTTAAACCCTTTACATCTTTAATATCTTTATTACTAAGTTGTGTTATTCTGTTGTGACCTCAACTCTCTGTTTGAAAAACAAGTTAGAAGTCTAGATCAGTCTTCATCTCTCACAGTTGACTGTCAACTCAGTCAGCTGGCAGTCAACACTGCCATCTGTGCATAGAAACAATGCATGATATTTTCTTCTCTTTAGAACTTTGGTTATACATATGCATGACAGTAGAAGATGTAAAATATTAAAAATCAGAATTTTTTTTTTTTTTCCCCACACAGAGTTGTGTGAAATCAGATGAAAGGTATTTATAATGTAATTTATTACATGGCTCAATTACCAAACATCAGAAATTAATCGGAAGCTTGATGACTGTTCACTCTCACTTGATTGATCAAATTGAATTGGCAAGATTTTTAATGTGCTAGAGGAATTTGACTCAAATCAAGTTATGAGATGAATAAATGCCAAATTTCTGAAAATTAGTCAAGAAAAAAAAAGTAAAAACCTGTTCCCTTAAATGATTTGTTAGCTGACTACCTTTGTTTTCATATATGTCCATCTCAAATTGATGGAGCGTTAAAAAATAAGATTAAAAAATCCAATTCATGTTTCTCCCCAATCTCAAAAATCTATTTTTTAGGTAAGAGGATGGAAAATTCCAAAAGCAGGATAGCAGCTGTAAAATAAGAGGTCTGTGTTCCAGCTATTGACATTTGAGGATGTGTTCCTCTACATCTCGAGTGCTCTTAGTGTTGTGCTGTGGAACAGCCTGCCCTCAAGCTGATGATAGCAAGGAGACCAAGTATTCCGCTGGCCTTTATACTCACTGCGGGCCGAAACACCGAAGAAGTTTTGAAGAAGGTTTTTGCAAAATGAATTTCCAGCAGTCCATCGTGAAAAGGCTTGTCTTGTCATCTCCTCTGAAGTACTTCTCACACTGGGCCGCTCAAAGCTTTTTTTATCCACCTTTCTCCTCATCTTTCTATCGTGTTCTCAGGAAGTACAAGGGTGACTGTTATTAAGCAAATGTAAAATTAGAATTAATGTAGGTGATGACATTTTAGTTCAGACCAGATAGGTTGTAAATGCAAACCCCCAAAACTACCTGTATTAATGCTTTAGTAACCGAAATGCAAAGGAGGAAACCAGATGACATCTATATGTAGTGACAATTTTGTGTATGGGGTAAGGCCAGGTGGTGGCCGGAATTTCTCATGGGATACCGGGGTTCGATTCGCGTTCCCAACATAGACAGCTGCACTTCATGGCTCATTTAAAAACTGTGATCGCCTTACCCTGACCTCGAACCATACACTTCACCTGACTCAAACCCAACACTCAACCTGAAGAAAATTAACCAAAGCCACAATATTTTCTGTAACTGTTTGTTTTGGAAGTCACATTGGCACTGTTACATACAACTGAACAATCAACGTATATTGTCCTTTCTGGTGTGAGGAGTAGTTTTAACTGATGTGCGGTCACTTCGACTTCAAAGCAAAATTTCAGCTTTAGGAGCCTGGCAAATTCAATTTTCAACCGTAGACACAGTATTCGCTCGCCATCTGTCTTTTGTGGAAAAATAAACCCCAATAAATAAAGAAATAAATAATTAAAAGTTGACAGATGCAAAAATATAAGACCGCCAGCTGATTTCTGTTTTTCCCTAAGGATCCCTTCAGTTTTTATTTATTATTATTGTCATTTTCAAATTATTACAGTATTATTGGTAAAGATATTACGCACAAGCAACTGAAAAGAGACTAAAACATCAGAGTAGCATTACGGGTGTAATTTGATCCCAAATGCAACCCATTGAAAGCCTTTAACAAATGTATTAAAGCTATTAAAGCTGGCTGAAAAAAAAACGTATTGGACTTTTCTGACACAAGAATCACAAGTACATTAGGCAGAATGATCCGGCTAAGTTTTTTTTCTGCTCTGCTGAAGAAATGAAAGGGGACATTTCCAAAGCTTAAAATAGAGAATTGAAAAATGTAAACCTTTTAAATATGATTTTCTTAATCCAATTTTCAGCTACAACATGGAGACTCATGATAAAAAGTCAAATTCTCACTAGTGTTCTACATTCAAAAGCAGGACATGACTATGCTGTGCCAAAACCCCCAAAGCCGCCCCAACTCCCCGAGGGATTCCTCCAACACACTCTCATCGTGCGCATCTCTCCTTCACTTGCCTGTCATCCAGAAAGACCGTGAGTAATTGCCAGAGAGTAGCATTAAATGGTTATTTTATCAGATATACCAACAAAGAGTAGTTGCTGACAGTTGACAAAGGATGACTCTGACATGCAATTTTCAACTACAAAGAATATTATTGACTGTTGTAAGATTAAAACAGCAAAATAACAATGTGACATCTCGGCCAAAGTGCAGAGAATGAAGGCTTTTGTTGTGGATTCAATGACTGTTGTTTGCCGAGGTTCAATTTTCATTACAATGCGTCAACGATTTATATGATGATGTATTCAAACTTTTTTTTTTTCCACTGTGATACACCTACATTCTGGCTGTTCCCGCTCAAAGAAAACCGAATGAACTTCGTGTAACCAGATTTATTTTTTTTACCCTCGCGCCACCCCCAACTAAACAGAGGGTGGATCACGGACTGCATGCATGTGGCGAATACACTCTCTCGGCTATTGTTAGCTGTTCTGTCCTGTGCTATTCCTGATTGCGGCCCATTTATTACATGCTGTTCGCTACTCCTCTCGTCACGGCGGCAGCTGAAGCCACAAGCCCGTCTTCCATTAGGAGCCGAGGAGGAGGAGGAGGAGGGGAGTCGGCAGCCACACAATCAGCGCCGGCCAAACACACAGCATGCGCTCGAGAGGCGAGGCGAGCAAACACCATAACAATCAGCAATCAGCACTGATAATGATAATGACACGGTAAGCGTTCCCACATCCACGCCACGCGTCTCTGCGTCTCGCCAAGAGCCGTTATCTTTCGGGCACGATCACAAGCCGAGAGAAACGATGTATTTACATCAGCTCGAAGAATACAGAAAGAGAGAGAGAGAAAAAAGAGAAGAAAGAAACAAGTCTTCACCTACTATAACCTTTTCTGAGACACAGCCATAATTTGTAGTTTTCCTTAATCGTGTCTCGAAATCAGGCATTTGTTTTACTGAACATCAATATGACATTTTCCGTAACTTAGCCAAACCTTTTGGTGAAATTGTAGGGTGGGGTGGGTTTGTAAAAAAAAAAAAGGGGGAATGATGGAAGGGAAAAAAATGAAATGAAATGGTGACTCTTTTGGGAAAGCGTCCAACTGCAAGTGCCAGCAAGAAGATGAGGAAAAATGGAAAGTATCAGCCCGCACAATTGAAATTCAATGTGTAAAGTGATTCACTTTCAAAAGATGATGGAAAGATGGATGCAGGGATGGTTCTTGGCAGCAGAAATAACAGAGATGGATGGAGTGATGTCTCAGGAAGACAGATTAAAAAGTGCAAGAAAGGTAAGGATAAAGATGGAGAAGCACACTACCCAATAGCTCTAACTAATCCAACATTTATACAGGCACTCCGAATAGCCGTAATGAGCACTGTGGAAGTTCATCAGTCTTCCATTAAGGAAGTGGCCCATTTATTTATTTATTTAGTCCTGGCTTTTTTTCACTTGTTTTAGTCAAGCCGAAGCTAGTGTGGCACTCATCCACATCTCAGCCCCCTCGAATCGTGAGTTATCATTACTGACAGGGTAGGCTTTATTAAAAAATTCACTGTCTAACTTGCACAAAATCCCACAGTTCATTTTAATGCTGTCTATTCAACAACCCTATGCCCTAAAACAAGTCAGGATTGTTGTTTCTTTGGGACTAATTACCATTATTTGCAGTACAAGATGCAGCAGGACAAGAAATCCTTCCCTGGACACATTTTGCAAGGGGGAAACATACAAAACATTCTTCAAATTGTAGCTCATTTATTTATTTATGCCCCCAAACTCTAAAATTCAAGCTTAACAGGCAAAAGACATGGTGTCCACACTTAACACTCAGTAATCATCAAATGTTTCAGTGGTAATGCATTGTGACAGAAGAGGTCTTTACGAATTTAGCCCAGATAAGATATATTAAAACAGATAGTCTAAAACAAGGGCCTATCTGCACTTTCATGTTTGTAAATTAGCTAGCCAAGGTAATGTATGGTTGTCTCAATTGATTTTTAGAGCAGCTCATGGTTCGCCTCCTACATCTCCCTCCTGCATTCGTTCAGTCCGGGTTGTTTGTACTGCAATATTTACAGCTCAGGGGCTCAGACGAATCCGCACCCCTGTGCTCCCTGATTTTCAACACAGCTAAAGACGGCTCAGGACTATTAATTTTTTCAACCCACTCAAATAGCTGCCTGAGTAATTTTTATGCGTTTATTGGTTGATTAAAACAAAACCCAGCCAACATTTTTGCAAAACATTCTGATGTGTTCGCTAACCTGTGCTGTAATGTCTTAAACTGATATATAAATCATTTAAAAAGATGCCACCAGAACGCAAAAGTTTGACTCATCAGTTTGGATAAGCCATATGTACTAGGACTATACGTTTTAGGCCATAAAACTATTAAGCAATAATCAAGCCAGTCGACATTTCCCCACATATCAGGGCATGTCAGTATTATGGGTCAATTTTGATGAAATTCCCGAGAAAAAATGAGGATAAATTATGCAATGGAGGCGCACTGGGAAAACAGGTCGAAGAGCAGGAGAGAGCCATCGACTCAACTCTACTGCTTGATTCCCAGTACCGCTACTTCTCATTGACAAATGAGATGTATAGTCAGGATTTGCAGTTACTTTGCTGTACCACCACTGCCATACGGAAACTGACAGCTTCACAGCCTTGGCCCGTGGAATTGTAAAATGCACCCTGAATATGACGTATTATTCCCCTTATCGATCTCTATGGCAATCGGCTCACTTTAAAAGATGATACGATTTCTCAGAGGAAATCGAACACCATCAAATTAAATGCACTTCATCTGCCTTGTCGAATGGCTCATATTAAACTGCCATCGGTGCTCGGCTATACTGTGGATCGTGCAAAATCTGGCACTTAGGATGAGTTACGGTGCAAGGTAGGGCAGAGAAAGAACGTCAGGCTCGCCTGGATTTACTAAGGGCTCTGTTCTAATGAAATGCAGCCATCCTGTTAACCCTTTAGAGCGCTACATGCAGCTATTGTTGCTCAATGGTGTAAGATATCAAAATCAAAGCTGTTGAAAGCCTAACATGTGGAAACTTGTTTAAAAGAGCTCCCTCGTGGTAGCTCTTTTAAACAAGTTTCCACATGATAGGTTTTCAGCAGCACAAGACAATCTAATTTATTTTCGTGCTCTAAGGGTTAACACTTGAAGCAATCTGCACTTTCACCGATTTCCACTGGAGGGGAAAGAAAAGAGACTGGACGCCAATGCGTAAGCCATATATCTGCGAGTCAGGTTTGATTTGTTCTGCTTCTCCGGGCTATAGATTATTGTTAGTGCTCCCGTGATCAGGAAGATAGTTGCTGAATATGATGGCCTTAGGGAAGCCATCTTTCAACTGTTAACCAGTAGGCCAGCACACCAGCTGCCACTACTTAGCCGTTCTCTTTGTAAATTAATGACCTTGGAAACAATAAAATCTTTTTACAGCGCGTTGTGGATGGTAGTGCTAATTAACTGTTATCAATGTTTGATTTACAGCCGCATACTAAACTGAAGGCCCCTCTTTGTGTTTTAAGGGAAAGGAAACTAATCTGAAGTTCATTTAGCTGAATTACAGAAGACAGAGTGCCCTGCGTATCCTCCATGAACCACATGCTGGCAAGGAGTTCAGTCTTTGATCCCCATTAAAACAAAGAAGAGCAATGACTCCAAAGAAAAGACAGTTGGGTACCAGAACCTGAGGTGAATTCAAAATCATTTCCCCATTTATCCACGACAGGGAGCGTTTTTTAATGAAACATTCTTCATTTTTACAAGTACAAGTAGACTGATAAAAATGTACAGATTTTCCGCATAAAATATTGGTAGGCTGGGCATGGTGGGTTTTCTGAATCAAGTGCAACAATGAGCATCTGTGATCGTGTTTCACCGATATAAAATTTAACTGACATAATGCCCTTGACTGTACCCAGCATGTGAGGATGGAATGCTACACATTCTTTCCCTACTTAAGCTCTGACTGAGATTATAATAACCAATAGGATTCAGTGTTTCAAGTATTGACAGGTAGATGTCACTGCAGGATGCAGGAGGGGCTGAGCTGAGGGTTGATGGGTGAGCACTGACTTACAGGGCGGGGTTTGACATCAAGCCCCACCCAGCTGCAGCCTGCAGTGTGATATCTGTCAGCCCATAAGATATTATCACTGCAATACAAGGCTGGATTTGAACTGTAACAATTTGAGCCTGTTTTTTTTATTTTTTTTAACTCACCTGACTGTACTGTACTCCAGTCCTTGAAGGAAGGGGACAGTTGAAAATTTTAACTGAACTCAGCATTCAATAATTAATAATATTAATGCTTGTCACAGTTCAATGTTCAAAAAAAGAAAATTCAGCCAGCTCTTCTCATTCATCCTTTTAATCATTCATCATGTCCAGCACCCGCATAAAAATAGGACTCATAGGATAAAAACCAACAAACAGAAAACAGAATTTTTTCACGTGTATGTATTCACTATGTAAAGTACATATTCCATCAAATATTGTTAATCACAGGAGACTGTATTCACTTTTAAGTGAAATACGTAAATTCACAGAAAGCTCACGAAAACAGGAAATAAATTTGATCAGCTCCAATGGGAACATCAGCCCATACTGTTTTGCTTAAAATGTGGCATGTTTAACCAAAGAGCAAAATCTGCCAGTATTGCTTCTGGTTTTAATATCCAAAATTGCCCATATTTGCAGTGTGCGGCATTACTAAAATGTTAAATTCAGTTCTCTTTTTAGTATCAAAATGTCTTTTCAATGTCAGTGCCGGGTATTCTCCCAAAAATGTCCCCTAAATATGCCTGAATACATTGTTTTCTTCTCAATCCTCTCACACAACCTGTATTGTTGGCACATTATGCCCTAGCCTTGCCCGGGTATCATCAGAGCAGAAATTAGGCTGTTTGAATAAGGATTTGAATCTTAAACAATTGGCCCTGTAGTTAGTGGCATTCATGTTGTTTTAAGTACAGCAGTGCAAGCCTATGGGCAACAGGGCTGTATTACTTGTCAAAGAAACTGTGCCAACAACATGATTTTGTGCTGGCTGATACTGGGGTTTGAATATAAATGATGATGCTCACATTCAATTTCCTGTCTTTAAATGTTACAGTGAATACAGAAATTTCTCCGATAACCTGCTTTTAAATTTTTTTAATTTTATGAAGTTAAAAAAGAAAAGAAGAAGTTTCAATTCATGCTCGGTATGATTATACTTTGGGGTCATTATGCATTTGAAATGATTTCATTACCACACGATGTGATACACTGAATTGTAGTTAAAATACACCCAATGTATCTCTCATAAGTACCTGGGAACCCTTGTAGACTCTTAACTTACCTGGAAGTCAAACTGTGATTACATATACGAAAAGGCTCAACAACGTTTACATCTTTTAAGGCAATTAAGGCATTTTAACATTGATAAAACTATTCTCTATGTATTTTTTTTTAACAGTTTCATCAAAAGCATTTTAACTTTTAGCTTCCTTTGTTGGTATGGGTCTCTGTCTGTTTGGAATAAAAACAAATTACACAATATTTTAAACACATCCAGCCAACTCATTGGCCTCCCCTTGGACAGTCTCGGCCTTACTTATGAGAAACAAATTCTTAAAAAAGTAAATTCTATCTTAAGCGATAATTCACATTCTTTTTTTCCTGAGTATGTCTTCTTACTCTCTGATTGCCGTCACCGATCGCCGAGAATGAGAGCAAACAGAGCCCGCAATCATTTATACCCCAAAGCATTCGCTGTTATAACAGTTATTCCTAGCATCTGTTATCTTACCTGTTTGTCATGTATGGAGTCTGTATCATGTTTTTATGTTTTCATGTGTGTTTATGTTTAACTTCTTTTACATTTTTTTGAGCTGTGACATGTAAAACAAATTTCCTTTACTGATAATAAAGTATAATCTTATCTCTTATCTTTAAACAGGAATAATGAGGTAGCAGAATGAGTTTAATCCTTAAATGCCCCCTGTGACAAATTTGTCACACGATTTTGGGGGTTGTCAAAACCACTGACCCTACATAAATTTTGCAACCTAATGCCCATAGTGACATATTTAGACCATCAGTGCTGCCATCTGATGCATAAAAGTGGAACTGTCACTACACTGGCTGCACCAGCTAACCTTTCCAATATGGCCGCTCCCGCGGCGGAATCCACACAATAGATCAGCTCCCATTCATCACTGGATAAAGTAGACAAACAGGTAAGTTATGCCTAATACTTTAGTTATAAGTCAACTGTTTTATCATTCAAGTCATTTTAGCAACAAGGTCCCCAAAATGCTCATTCTGACATATATATCACGAAACTAAAATGAAGTCAAAGGTCACCAAAAATTAAAAATTGCTGTTGGGTTGTTATTAGCCTCTCCCCAGGACATATTAACAGAACACATAGATTTTTCTTTCAACTTTTACTACAGTTGGGCATTTAAGGGTTAATTTGGTCAAATCCTAACTATCATCACATACATATGAATCAATGTTGCATTAGCTGGTGCTTGTCTTTCATACCCATGATATGACAGAGAAGTTGAAGTTTGTGACTGATTATGTGTCACTCTAGTGCAAAGAGCTGTACAGTTAGGTTATTGCTACAAAGGAGAAAGTGCTTCCACACACATTGGGGGGGTAGCATTTCATTTTTGCGCTAAGTTAGCCAATGCATCCCATCTATGTTGATAGTTCTAACTAGCTAAGGTAGCTTCACGCCACTGATGATGGACAGCAGCTCAGAGTAGGCCTACTGGAAATTCTCTTCATTTTTTGTTTGTCATTGACTGACCCAGCGGGTCCTTTACACTGCTATTTGTTTTACAGGACCCTAAGCAATAAAACACATTGAGAGCCACAACAGACAGCAATGAAAATTAAACTGGATGTTGCCACTTTTGCAGTAGTTTCTGCTCTGGCCTCTTTAGCTGCCTCTGACTTCACTTTTGGAGGCAACAGTATCCTAAAATACTCTTTATCAATGACAATCATCAGAACATTTCAAGCTTGAGGATGCTGGGCTGATTTATACTAGGTCTATAGACAATTCAGCGCAAAAATTTCCGGTTTTGAGGTCTCATTCCAATTTAACTCTTTGCCCTCACAGCCCTACAGATTACACTGTTATGATCCTGATCTGCTTGACCATGTTTGATCAATAATTCTGTTTTGTCTGACCATGCTCTGTATTTTTTATTGTGATTTAGATGCCTTGCCATGTTTTGTTTTTGCTTATTCCATTGCAGTTATATTCCGGTCCATGTTTTGTCTCATACCACGCACTGCACTTTGTCTCCTCCGTCTGGTCTTTTGTCATGTGATCGCTCACTCCCCCAGTATTGTGTGCCGCACTTTCGGGTGATTTCATGGTTTCTGGGATTTCAACCATTCCTTCCAATCTTCTTTACATCCTTCCCCTTGCTTTTCTATTTTACTAACAATACTAACAGTTGTTGTTTTAGTTAAACTTACTAACCAAATACTAACATTGTTTATAGTACCAACTTACTAACAAGCACTAGGGATTGTATGGCTGCACATTACTAATTGACTAACAAGCTCGCAGCACTCGCTCTGCTCTAGTCTCCGCCCCTTGTCTTCACTTAATTTACTTTGCTGTGCTTCAGCAGATTTTCTGCACCTGGCTAATCACTGTTCTCCCTCTCACTCTGTGCATGGTTGAACTCCCTCACCGGAGCCGTATGTTGGTCAGTAGACTGTCTCTGTGATCCCTGTCCGCATTTTGCTTTTACCAATTTCTTGTAATCAGGAACTTCCTCATGTTCATTCCTTTGTAATTAGTCTGATCCAGCTCACCTGCTCCCTATCATAGCATGCGACTTCCCCAACGTGTATTTAAGCAGTCATTTCACTCACAGCTCCTGTCAGAACGTTTCCCTTGGTTTGCCTGTGCTACGCTTGTTTTCCCCTTGTATTCTTTGTGTTTCACTTCTGACTGGACTGTCCCTGTTTTGCGAATTTGGCTCTGTTTAGGATTACTGTCTGCATCCTTGTATCAAACCCTTTTTTGCCCAACTAGGAGTATTGTGATTGCTGCCCTGGTAACAACTCGGATTTCCCCCTTCTGGATTTTGATTTTTGGATTGTGTACTGTTGCCTCCTGCTCTGCGGGGGTTCTCCCTCTTTGTTGATAAAATCCAGTTTTACTGCACTGCTTGGTTCTCGCGACTGGTTCCTGAACGATACCTCACAAACACAGCAGTGTACACTCTGTGGGGAGCTGGCTGCTGCAACCCTATCTCCACACAGAGCTGCTGATGTGATAACGCCAATTTACTCAGGCATTTTCAGAAAAAAACAAAGAAATGATGGACCATTCAGTTTTATATAAATAAATAATTGTTGAATAAAAGTATATGAAAGTATATCTATTCTTTTTCTGGATAATCTCTCCTTCAAGACAATGTTTTTTATATCCCAATATTCCAGTAAGAGAAAGAGAAATTTCACTATAAATGTCAACTCATTTAATAAACAGAGAGAGTTTTTATATTTACATGTCCAATAAAGTTCAATTTATGCCAAGGTGTTTTTATTGACCTATCATACGCCTGCAATTATGCATCTACCTCGAAACTGTTGACTTCATAGTCTCGATCTCATATATGCTTGAAATAGAGAGTCGTCCACAGACGCTTATGGGGAAATCCTAGTGAGACATCGAGAGTTGCTTGTGTGGTGATCGAGACTGGGCATCGAGAGGCGCTTGTGGGGAAATAAGTGATAGGGTTCGAGAGGTGCTAGTAAGGGGGAAAGAGTTAACAAAATTTATAGCTGAGAAAATATAAATTGTGTTCACAAATCAGAAAGACTCACAGAATGAGAGTCAATTTGTTGGGAGCCACTGGATTTAAATTGTACTATTTTTGCACAAAATAACCATTTTTTTATTCAAAATGATAAAGGGGTATCCATAGTCCAGTAAAACACACACCACAAAGCAAAACTACACCAAGATCAATACTGAGAGAGAATTGAAGGATTGCAATCTACAAACTGAAATAAGAATGGTTAAGATCAAGATGGCAAAATTCAAAATTTAAAATATCCAACTCAGAGTTAAACAGTGACCACTTGAACCATGTCTACCTGTAATAACAGATTTCTAATCTCTCTACCCCTCTCCTGTGAGAACAAAGATGATTCACCTCTGAACATTTTGTGATATATATTTTTTTGACTCGCACGTTACCTGTAATAATTATTATAAAATCCTTGAGTGCATCAGAGGCAGAGTGCACATTCAGTCCTGGGAGAAGAGCGGGGAACTGAACTCACAGAGTGGTGTGCATGTGCAGACACTCTCGGTGTGTGAAAGCTGTCTGTCTATCAGCCAACAGTGACACCTCTATTACTTCCCAAAAAGAAAAGCTGGCAGTAGAAAACCCAGCCATTTTTATTAGTCGGGTGTTATCAGCGGAGAAACTTCTGTTGCTGCAAGGTCCCCGATGTCTCCTAATAGCAGTCCCGCTTGATCAGATGATGGAAAAGTAGCTCTATTTTTCTGATACTTCCTCATCTTTCAAAAGCACATAACCAGCATTATTCACACCACACATCTGAAGTAGATTCAAGGCAGCAAACAATTATTTAAAAAATGAATATATGCTGCAAAGTTGGTCACAAAAAAGGTAGATGCTCATTTGATACCATTATATGGAGAGTCAAGGGTCTTAAATGTGTTAATATACATATGACAGAAAGTCACATAAATATTTCTTGCTTTGATGGTATTTGCATTCATTGATGCTCGCATTCTTAACAAATGCTGCCCAGCCGTCTCAATTGATTTCGCTTCATTAGCTTCCTAATTGTTCAAGGGCCTCGAAACATTAACTGAACAACAAAAAGATTATGATGAATTTACTGGGAAGTGTTCTATATTAGAAAACTCATAAACTGACAAAAAAACAAACAATTTGATCCAAGCTTGAGTGCACTTCAGTCTGTTGAAAGCTGACACGTTTCCGTCTGAAGAGGTCTTAATGGCAAATGTTACAATTTCAAGAAATCTAACCCATTATCAGCAGAAACCCTGAGTTGAACTGCTTGATTGGAAACCAAAGTAGTAATAAACAACGCATCCCCTGCATATTTGTATGCTTGTGAGTGTGCACGCGCGTGTGAGTGTATGTATTAGCGTGTCCTATAGTTTATACCTTTAATAACAGATCTCTCATCTCTCTACCCCTTTCCTGAGAGAACAAAGAGCTGCTCTCCCTTTGTAGTTGTAAAAGGCAGATTTCACACCTAGCCCTGCATGTGGTGGCTGCATCTCCTGCCTTTCAAAGACCTGTCCCTCTCTGCTTCAGGGCTATCCATATACATGCTCCTGAACCCAAGGCACTTTCGCAGTGGGGAAGCTTAGCTCCCCCTTCTCCGATGGATGAATTGAATCATCAATATTTCATTCAAACAAACCAAGGTCCTGTACTCTCTCTCTCTCTTTCTGAACAGCATGAGATTTGTTCGGGGTTACAGAAAATGGTTTTCTATCGTAAAAACCCCTTTCCTTTTTAATCAAGTGACTTCTCCATTTTGTGCCAGTACACAGGTTGGTTTGTTTTCTTTTGCGTTACTTAGCGATTTATCTTTCAGCTGAAGCAATCTATGAACCAGCTCCAGATTTCTTCATTTGAAATTCATGATTCAATTGATTTAGCATCAAAGCAGACATTTAGACTAAGAAAACGCACCCCCCCCCACCACCCCCACCACCCCCCCAACATCCTGCCCAACCTATACTTCTTTGATATTAATATATAAGTACTTTCATATCATATGCATGTAACTTTATAAATGTTTAAAAATGCTCTAATGATAAACAGAAGGAGAACAGTGACCATGCAAATTTCTCTCAACACAAACTTCTTGAATTCTCCATGCTGCAACTTTTACCTACACCTGACAGTCTGGCTGAATGACCCATTTTTACCCCTCAGCCCCATGGAGGTAATATAATAGAACTGGAGAGAGTGAGGAAGCGCCATCCCTATTACTTTCAATGGGAGATGCTAGGCTAGCTACCTCAGCCCAGGAAATACAGAATAGACCGGCACCATCTATAAAATGGCGCTCCATGGGTGATTGCAAATCTGATTACACAGCACAAATGGCCAAGAAAGGGTGTCGTCTGTGCAGATTGGCGAATATTTTTGAGGGGAAATGACGAGCGACGCTGTTAATCAGGAACGCGCGCGCACTTTTCATTATTTTCGTTTAATGCGGAGCAAGAAGGCATTTTAATCAAGTAGGATAAAAAGAGCAACTCTAATTCTCAACTCAACAGCAGTCCTGTCTCCTTCCTGAAAAAAAATGAAATAGTTTGGCATAGTTGCTTGTACCTGCCGACACCAAACTCGTGCTCGAGCTGTCATCACGCTCTAACTATCAGTTCTTATTTTACAGGCTCTCTTAAAGACATTGAACAGTTGAGTCAGACAAAGAGTGAAATGATGAAGGATTTCCAAATACATTTTCTTTAGTTTTCGCTTTATTTGGCAAGAAAAAAATGCACACTTTTCAATTGGTGTCTATGGAGCTGCCGCGTCGTTGGCCACAAAATTGCCTCCAGTGGGAAACGCGGAAGCAGGAAATACCTGGAGCTAACATGCTAACTGGATGAAGCAAAGGCACTTCCTCGTTCTCTCTGGTTCTATCATATATCTCTATGCTCAGCCCTGACTAAGGGGCATAGGGGTATTGTCATCACGTGCGATATACGCCCGTCTGTTTGTCCATTCGTCTGTCTGTCCAGAACACTTTCGTATTACAACTTGAAAACCCCCTCTTCAATTAGCGCCATTTTTGCTGTGTTGCCTGGTCGTGTGTACCGACAGAAGCCTATTGGTTCTGACTGTGCTTGGATGTTCAGAATGGCTGCCGCAGCAGCCATCTTGGCTTTTTTATTCAACACTATAATTTGAAAATGGCTTCGTCAATCTATGCCATTTTTGCTCTGTTGCTTGTTCTACTGTACTCACAAAAGCCTATCGAATTTGATGGTACTCAGAAGTCCAGTATGGCCACCACAGCTGCCATCTTAAATTTTGTACTCAACAGGATAACTTGAAAACGCCTTAATCAATTCATATTCATTCCAAACATTCCAGGGGCTGAGAGGTAACGCCTGCTTTGTGGGGAGGAAGCCACAGGTGGCACACAACCCACGATTTTTGTGGCCAACTGTGTAATATTGTGATGGGTTTGTCATGGAATAGACAGGTATAAGCATTGCATCCACAATAATTGGATTCCAAGAACATAATGGGCAAACAACGTGAAACATTTTAAAAGACCAGGTACCCCCAACAGTGGAAGCACTGATTCCTCATTCTCACCTTAATGCACACAGTTAAAAACTATTACCGCATGGTTCTAAGAGCATAAGATTGAAGTCAAATGCCTTCTATGGCCCACACTATATGAAGATGACAGAAGACTGTTCACGAAGAATATGCCAATGTCCTACAGCACAACTGTTTTAAAGGTCTACTCATTATTAGGCAGTCAATATTCAAGTTTTGTTGTTGGTTTTGTTGAACGTAAGCATATAACATAAATTCAGTATTCGGCGACACAATTTGTTCTGTCATTATTCATACGTGCTTTCACTGGGTTGTCGTCATGCAGGTCAGAGAACTCACACTGGCCTGACTGGTTTTCTGGATTTTGGCCCTTGAGAAGATTTAGTCATAATAATTACCTTTGCCAGGTAGATGGCAAAGGTTATTTCTTTGCCATGTATGTCTGCCTGCTTGGAATCAAGATATCTCAGAAAAGTTCTGAATGGATTTATTTGAAACTCTTGAATGGCTGGCTCTTGGCCAAGGAAAAGTTTCCATGCCAACGGACCAAAAAATACAATTATGTTGAATGCCAACATTATCCTTGGTGGAGGTCTGCACTCACCTCACCACATTTCATTCTTGCTTGTATCTGATCACAACAAATTTATAATGACTGATCACATGAAATTTCAAAACTGGACATCATATTCTTTCCAATACTGGAACGTAGCGTGAGTCATTGCTACCCATGTTGTCAAATCTGAAGTAGTTGAACAAAACTCATTAACAAATAGAAAAAATCATTTGGATTTGCAACCATTAGCAATAAGATATTCATTTTTTCCCGTCAGTATTATCAATTTCCTGCAGCATCATGAATACGACTTTACTCATTACACTGAGTAAATAAATAAATAACACAATTAGCCTGATGCTTTATTTTGATCGAAGAGTAAGAAAAAGTGCACATCTGGGTCTATGGTTCATATATTACTCCTGGGGAAGAGTGATATTGCTCATTGATAGCCTTTACATTGAACGCAATGTGAGAATAGCAGAGGTAGGATTATTCTGGTTTTGGGGAGGTGGTAACATTAAGTTCATTCCTCAACTGTATGCAAAAGTCCTTCCCATCTCTGCTATCAAGCAAATATATGTATTTTTCAAAAGAAATGTGAACATAAATGGAGTGGCTGTAAATTGGAAGTATTCAACAACATATGTGCTTATTATGGCCCTAGGACTCTAATACTAATTACCATGATAATATTAGCTGCCATGATTGCTTTTTAACACTCACATGCCTACCCCTGCTCATGCCACAATGAAGTTGGGTGTGATTGTGCTACTGCTACGACTTCAAGCACTAATACTACAGCTAATGCTCCGATGATTAATACATCTAATACGACGAGAAAATACATCACAATAAGCTAGGGCTTAAAACTCAGCTTTAAATCCCTAGACCATCAAAATAAATTACATTTGGTGTCTCTAATCCTTCATTTACAGATTGGATAACTATTCCCCAAACTTTGTTCTTCAAACTTGGGGTTTGTACTCTAGCAATGCTGAATGCAACTGACCAAAAAAGTTGAAAGAAAAACTGCCTTAGGTTTGCCCCTGGCTAATTTCAAAAGCTTTACTTATTAATAAGTATGCAGAAAACAAATGGTGCGAATAATATTTGTCATACAATTTTTATTCTACAGCTGCACTGACATCAATTGGTTGCCGTAAAATGCTATTTTGAGTTTTACCAAATGGATATCTGTGTCAGGGTGTTTTTATTATTAATTATTGTATCATATTAAATTCTGAAAGTTTTATCTTCAACTTTTCCGCAGTATTCGAAGATAAAAGCAATGAAATGACGAAAATGTTGGATAACAAAGAAAATTGATATATTGAACTGTATGATACTGAAAACAGATAACATAATACATTTCTAACCCACATCATGCAAAGATAGTGTATCTTTGGTCAGAAAATATAATTATTGCTTATGACAGTGGCAGAATGACCAGTGATGATGAGTTTATTTTGAATAAAAATTCTGAAATTCTGCATTTCCACAACATGCAAAGAGTGGTTCACCTTCACAGGAGATAATGGCCATGTTTACATGTGCAAAATTTCTCCAATCCGATCCTAACCTCGGAAATTGGAAATTCCAAATCCAAATTCACATGAACACTAAATAAAACGATCAGATCATGACGTCTGTATAAATCACCACGTGTTAAATCAGAATGAATCATTTGGAAATGTGCGGAGTGGTCTAATTTTCTGGAATTATTAGGAGTAGTAGAGGACAAAAAAGCTGTACTTCCGCCTCTGTCATAAAAAAATGCCACACTGTCTGCACGTCCTTGTTCGCTCTTTGTAGCACACATGCGCAGTGAAGGCAATTTTACCCCAACCACGAAGACAGGATCCGAATGGGTGTGTACATGGACGTTGTTCGGAATGATGATCGGCATATACCCCCTCTCTCATTCGGAATGAAATTCCTTACCAAATGGACCGAATCGGATCAGAATCTTCCGACTGACGTGTTTACATGAAGCATTTTTAATCTGATTGGGCCTTTATTCCGATTATATGTGTCCATGTCAACAAAGCTATTGAGTCATGGTAATTGCACATGAAAAAGTACAAAGTACAATGGAGATAGACCACATGAACAGAGAAGGTGAAGTGATTGGGACTTAAATACAGAGAAAAAAGGAAACTAATGCCTTAATATGGCTCATTTTGAATCCTAGAAGCTGACAGGTAGCACTGGTGTTGCCTGTGTTAGGAATGCTGCCCACAGAACCTGCAACAGAAGCTAAAACACTGAACTGAAAATTGAATCATTCAGGGAGGAGGAGACAAAGGTAATGCCCATACAGAACATAATAACCAAATTCAACTACTTTAAACAGTGAAATATGCTAACATAATAAATTATTTCAGATGAATTGACATTCTACACTTCCTCATTGTTACTCACTGCACAGTTGTGATAATCTTTCCACAGACCAAAAGTGAACTGAATGACAAATGGAGTTAAGATGTTGCAATGTATTATAAGACCAGTATGGACCACATTGATCATGTGCTCAGGAAGAGAAAATTAGCATTTTGACTAATTTTGCATAAAGCCAATTAATAGCATGTCGCTCATTTTAGTTAATGGAGTGGAATTAGAGATGTTTGGTTTACATCATAATGTAAACATATAACAAAGAGCACGTTAACTTGGACTGAACAGTATCATAATATATACATAGCACAACACTACTGTCGTGTTTAAAATGTCACATTTCATCGTGGCGTCCACTGTCCTGTGATTCTATGTGCCATTGGTTTATTTATATGCATCACTTACTACTTCTACAAAAACCCCAATGTTCTTACAGGAATGTACATTCTACACAACTGAATCGCATACTTATGACATATTTATGTCATTATGTTATTGCATATTGCTTTTTTTTTCAAAATTATTGAACTAACCAAGTCAATGTACTAATGAACACATTAGAATTTGAATAAAAAATATATAGTATAGTTCACAAAATTAGCATCATGTACAATACACATACACTTCAGAATAGTGATCATCTTAAAACGAAGATGTGACTGCTAACTGTTTGCTTGTATGCTTTTTTCTGAATGAAATTGACTTTGGGTAGCATTTGTAAAGTTGATGCCCTTGCCCCAATGCAGCACCTCGTAAATAGACCCTGCCAAGGGGAAGCATTCTCATTTCCATCACAGTGCAGGATTAAGCACAATGCTGACATCACACACATCCTTGCTGTTTCCAAAATGGAGTCACGTCTGAATTCCTCAGGAGGAGGCGAACGCAAAGCTTGCCAACTTGGTGCAAATCATAACCGCTGCTACAGTACATGATGCTCTTTGCAATGAGATCGCACAAGAGCTCATCACATATCGCAGCTCTGCTGCACTGAAGATCCCGAGGTAAATAATCTCGTTGAGGTGTGTAGGCGAGACGCACAAAGCTCCATTGTAATGAAGTGCATTCAAATTACAATTACTTGCAGCCGAGCTAATCCAATGTGATTTGCAGAATGTACATGTTGCTCATTATCCTGCTGTACATCTGGGTATTTATAAGCGCTTCAAGTTAAATGGCGGGCTCCTGGGAGTCAAACCTGTAATTCTGTGCTCATGAGTCTTGTTGACAAAATGAGTCTCTTCATGAGCGCTGCAGTACTTTTTTTTTTTTTTTTTTTACATTTTTTTCCTCAATGTGTGGGTCTACAGTGGAGGGATATCCATCTGATTTCTGATGAAACACTTCATTCTGTTTTTATATGCAGACTTGTAGCTGAAACAAGCCTATTGTTCCACATTCCACATTAATAGGAACTGTGGTTAAAAAAAAAAGTGATTCAGCCTCTCATTTCATGAAAAGGTACAGTGTCATTGAATGGCTAGTGTTATGCTAACCTCAGGATCAGCTACAGCGGTCCGTGTGAGTGCTTCTCATCTTTCTCAGGTGCCCTCCTCTATCCGTGATTTTCTAAACAAAGTGGCCTGACATTTTGAATTCTCTCTTCACTTTCCATGCCCTTAATTTCCATCTGGCTCAAAGACCCTTGCCATACCCCGAACCAAGCCACAGAGGAGGTTCCAACATTTCACAGTTCATACTGAGGAAAAAAGACTATAGTGAAAATACACAGTGCACCACACATATTACTGCTTTGCACAGCTACTTGGGTTCTACCCAATATATTGCCGCAACTTTTCTGTTTTGCTCTGATATTTGGACTGATGTCATAATTTCCATATGTGTACTGAATCATGTCAAGCTGTCATGCAGTATAAGACTGTGTTTATGTGAAGGTGGGATTACATTTTCTGAGTAGTGCTGAGAAGCATAGTTAAATGTTGAACATGTGAACAAAAATGTTCATGACTTTAAAGATTTATGTAACAGTATGTACACTGTTAAGTCAGTGTCTGTGAAACTTAAACAACTTGTCTTGTTTAGTGTAAAATAGGGAAAGGTGATATTTGCATCAAATCTTAATTATTCAGTTTTTTTTTTTTTAAAGTCGACAGACTTTCCCAAAATAGCGTACTGTTTTCAAATTATGTTTTCTAATATGATTTTTATTACATGTGGGACACGTTATTTTCAAGGGAAAAAACTAAACTTCTGTTGTTTCACACATAATAGTACTCTTTCATCAATTGCAAGTAATTTAGAAGGATTATTCAGAGGTCATAGGTCACATCTGACAGCGTGTTGGCAGTTGTCATTATTCACTGTATTTCTGCTGATTCATGCATATTGTTTAATCAATTGGAGTAACAAAAAACAACTATGATCTAACACATTCTGTCAACTGTAGTTTAGGAGAGACAGGAAAAAAAGAAAACAGGGCACTTAAGAAAATAAAAAAGTTGAGCTGGGCTTTTATACGGCCACAAAAATCTATCTCACACAGCTTGAAAAACTAGTGGAGAATCAATGTTCGATAGACGGATCTACTGGCCGGATGAGCACGACAGCGAAAAAAAGGATCAAAACTGACCAGAAGGCCGAAGCAAAAAAAAAAAAAGTCTTCCCCAAACTCGTTGATCCTGTTGACTTGAGCATTGGTTTTTTGCCAGAGGCAAAGACCATTGAATATTAACTAGTTCAATTTGTGACTCAGCACATCTACCATCTAGGATCACTCCTCCAGGATCACTCTGTGACATGCAGACCTTGAGACCTCAAGATATTATGAGACACCCCCCCTACACACACACACACACACACACACGCGCGTGCACACATGCAACTGTGTTCCAAAACTGGTGTCTGTCACATTTTCTGGTCGGAACCTCTAACAGCTGTAATGTCAGGGCTCATTAACACATGTTGGAGATGGGACGGACGGACATAAACTCAGTGGACCAAATGTCAAGGAGTCACACTGCATTTGTCATCAATCAGTGAATCCGGGCTCCCTGTTCGTTCTCATCACTTGCTATCACAAAACAGCCCGTGGGCATGACATGGGCTGCTCTCAGCTTTCTTGCTGTGGTTTGCTGCGCAAAGCAACATCCACAAATTTATACGGAACCCAGTGCTGCAGTTGTGATTATTTACTTCACCTTCTTAACATAATAATTATATAATGAAAAAACAGTACAAATAAATCAAAAAAGTTCTGTTTCTCACCATAGCATAGTCACACAAATTGCCATCATAGGAGGTTATAGTTTTCATTCTACTACATGCATTTTATTGAAAGGAAATAATTATGTTAAAGTTAGTTGCTTAAGGCTTGTCCTTGGGTTCTGAACATACACTTAAACCTCAAAGTAATAACCAAGGTGACCCCTTAATAATTTATTATATCCTAAACCTTCTGCTCACCAATCTAATAGTTCATAATTAGGTGGGCCCATCAGGTAGACAATTTCATTTTCAATTAAAACTTGTCCCCTCAGGTGACCTTGGACAGGGAACATGGATACCCCTGTGTACTGCTGTGTTTATGAATAGTGCTGGCTAACATTTTGGAAAATTTTAATTTAATTTGAACTGTACTGCAACCGAGCTTACAGTTTTCCACCGTCACTCAGAGAAGACAGATGATTCTGGATAGGTTCCTTCCAGTAAATTAGTGTGATTATTGAATATGACCCAAATTAACCCTCTCATGCATCAGTGACTACTGTCTTATTCCCTCTAGCCTGAATGCCTTCTCTATCTCTCTCTCTCTCTCTCGGTATATTTATAGAATATAGGAAATTAAAATTGTATTATTTTGCCACAATTTTGCCATATTATTTTGTGTATTAGTTGTGAGAATGGTATTCTAATCAGTGATCAGTGGGGATTAGGGGGTGCCGGGGTACATTTATATTGATATTCTATGTAATAAGAGCAGCCACTGAGTGTTACTATGGTGCCAATCAGTTTAATGCTTATTCTGGGGGATCTCACTTTTCATTTGTAAATCACAGTGAGTATACAGAGTTTAGTTCCAGTAAGAGCCGATGGAAAAATCTCACATTTCCCTGCTCCCATCATTCCTAAAAATAGGATGAGAGCCAAGAAGTGAGGAAAAGATAATAATGTCAATATGTGAAACAAATGTGATTCCTAAGAGTGAAGCCAGGTGTTTTTAAGGAGCTGTCCCTGGTATAACACCTCCGAATGAGCCTAGAAAACTGGCTCATACATTCCTTACTTCTGGAGGAGATGAGAATTCTACCATTCTCATTTTCTTTAAGTAAAGATGTAACTTTGAAGGGATATAGTTCTCTTGAAATGAGCACTACATAATTGAAGAAGAAGAAAGGAAAACAATAGAATCCTTGTCCCAGTCGGCATGCCTACTACTGGCTGTGTTAAAGTCTGAGTCCGTGACTGAAACAGTATGCATCTTCAAAGTAAACATAGAATTGGGCCTAATTAACATTTCTTTAGAGTGCGAAACAAACATGATTGAATTCAACTTCAGTGAACTGAACTTGCGTGAAAGCAATTTTAAAACACCCTTTAATTAGCTATTTATTACAGACATTGAGTTGATTTCAAACTGCACCTTGCTCGATGCTGAACGCATTGAGAAATAAGACAGCTTCTCCTCATTCAAAATTTAGAATAAAATAAACAAGAAAACATATTATTCTATTCATATTTAATGAAAAATAAACTTTTTGAAAAACTTTAGACATCAAGAAATAGAGCTAGCAGGGCATCTCATTGGGGTATTCACCATGGCGATATATCTTAAATCTGCCCCGAGCAGAACATACAAGTCGACATGGTCAACAACATCCCCCGCCAATCGTGTGCTTCTTATTTTCAAACTCCATCAAGGCCTTTATGGTCTGAAGCTACACACCAAATTTGGTTGTCCTATCTGTAATAGTTTCTGAGAAAAGTTGTCCCCTTTCTCTCGGATGGACGGACGCACGCACGCACACACACACGGATGGACGGATGGAGGTCAAACCTATATCCCCCTCCCACTTCGTGTTGGCGGGGGATGGCGTCAACACTACGCTGACAATGGGGGAAAAAATTGGACCAATGGCCGTGTTGCTCACCAGCCAGCACTCAAAACCAGTCAGGGCAAAACCGGCATGAATCTCTCTATGTCATAGCATACTAAGCAGCTATGATAGGGCACAGTTGCCCTATCACTTTTAGCCATGTTTTCTTAGTGGGGTAGTGGGGAGACTTAAATTATATTAAAAAAATTAAGTCAAATGTCAATTTTTAATTTTTTTTAATTTGGAATCTCCAATCCCACCAGAATCAGGAATGCCCAATTAGAGAACTACATACACAAGCTTGCTTATATGCGACCCCTTGTTGCCATCTCAGGAGAGCGAAGACAGTTCGCAGCTCTCCTGCAAAGTGCTGGTGGAGGATGCCCGAACATGAGATAGCTTACAATCTTACTGACGAGCGCCCGGCTGACCAACAGGAGGGGCTGGAGTAATGAAAAAAGCTATGATTCTAATATCCCAAACCGGCAGTCCCTTCCCATTTATTTCCCTGCAGCGTGAAGCCACTGGTAGGACCGGGGATCAAACCCGCATTGTGGTAGTCACTACTGCTCCGCAATGCGGCGCCAAAACCGAGTGAGCCAATGAAAATTAAACTGCAGACAAACTTTAGAGCTTCCTTGGGACCATGTCTCTGTGTGAATAATGACATGAATATGGCCAGAGGTTTTGGAGGAGAAGATTGTGATTGCTAACTAGGGCTGGGGCATTCTGAATAGATTTTTTTTAAGGTGTAGTACCACTACTTGCCACCATGGGGCGAACATCTGAGCTTTCCCTTTTCCTTTATTAAACCCGACGCAAGTTGACCGAAAGTGCCAAACATCAAAGGGCATGTGAAATGCTTCCAGGAAAAAACTTGTCTGACATCAGTATTTTTCAGCGACATGCGGCATGGAGCCAAAAAAAGGACTACAGAATTGTCTCCTATTAACCAATTAAGCTACTCAAAGAAAAATAACATTTGCTTGATATATGTTATAAAAATAACATTTTACTTTGCTTGATCAGCAATCAAATGGTGGATGTGTTTACTCTCGAAGTTGAATGAATAGAGAGGTTTATTAACAGCATGTTTGATTGCTGCGTTTTGAAATTTAAATGGCCATATATCAGCGCAGCATGAACACGATTGCCATTGCCACGCCATCTCATGTGACTGTGATAATTTATATCTCACATTCACGTTTCATCCGCCTTACAGAATGTTTTCCACCTTGTGTATTTTTTTAGACGCTTAAAATCCAGGGCGATTTTATAACAAAACTATTTTAAATTAATCTTTAATAATGTCCTAAAATGCTACAATGAGAGATGCAATTCAGAGGGAGATTTTTTTTTTTAATTAATCAAATTATTGGCATTCTTTCACTCTCACACCGTAGCCCGGTTAGGTTTTTCTGCTTTTCACCGTCACATCTTTATCGTTATAGGTTACAGAAATTGCTTGATTGTTTTTATGACAAGTGCACGGGAGCAGACTTAGGGAAGGATGGAGCACCTGCAGTTAGCAAAATCTTAACTCCGGCTTGTTCCAAACGGCATTTTAAATCGTTTAAGCCGCTTCAGCTGTGTATGTTTCAAGAAATTACAAGCGACCCCATGATGGCAAGTGGTCTTATCACGCTTTCAAAAAAATCCTCATTCAACATCACCATATCCCAACTCTGCATTTCATCTCTCATTGGAGTATTTTTAGGAGATCTATAATGATGAAATAAAAATAAAGAGATTTGATTTCAGATCGCCCTCGAGTTCAAGCGTCAAAAAAAAGCACAAGGTGGAAAACATTCTGTAAAGCGAATGAAACGTGAATGTGAGATATAAATGATCACAGTCGCACGAAATGCCGTGGCAATGGCATTCGTGTTCATGTTGTGCTGTTCAATGGCCATTTGAATTTCAAAATGCAGCAATCAAACATGATGTCTTAATAAACAGCTCTACTCATTCAACTTAGAGAGTAAACAAATCCACCATTTGATTGCTAATCAAGCCAGTAAACTGGAACAGCTTACTTTTCTTAGGGTAGCCTAATTGGTTAATAGGAGATGATTCTGTTGTCCTTTACTTGGCTCTGTGCAGTATGTCGCCAAAAAATACTGATGTCAGTCAAGTTTTTTTCCGGAATTATTTGCATGCCCTTTGATGTTTGGCACTTTCATTCAACCTGCGTTGGGTTTACTAAAGGAAAAGGAAAAGCTCGGATGTTCGCCCCATGACAGCAGGCGGTGGTACGTCTTAAAAAAGAATCGATTCAGAATCGCCCAAGCCCTATTGCTAACAGAACACGATAACAACCACAAACATAACCACGATGAGGACGCCGTTTGCAGTCTGATCCGAATAGCTCAGCCTGCATATCAGCTGATGAGCTAATGAGGAAAAATAAATAAGCTCCATTGAAGCAGTCTCACAAAGAGTAAATTATTCACAAATAAAAGTTTTGCATTTACCAAACACAACCAAACATGAGAAATTTAAAGCACACTAATGGTCAGACCAAGAGCTCTAACACTAGCCAAGTTTCGTTCAAGTTGACTAAATGATATTAAAACTAGAAAATTAGATTCATATAATTTAGATATCACAGTGAGGCATTATATTCAATACTCTAATGAAAGATCTATCAATATCTCAATGTATCAATGTACCATTTTAGAACACTACTCTAAAGAGAGCCCCACAAGGCCAATAATGCGATGCAATGGAATACTGGTTTATGATTCAAATAGCTTGTTAATAAACACAGGGTGCAACCAATTCTTGGTAACATACCATGAGTAATAATGTATTTTCCATAATATATTTGGTACCACCGTGTGCATGATGAGTAAACTTAAAATTCTTAACAGTAACCTTATTTGTAGTAGAGTAGCATGACTAGCAGCAGTAATTACATTGAAAACTATGTCAAATCAATGATAAGCGATAGCTGTCATTGTCTCACAAATAATTAAAGGAATGCTAACTCTAAATCTTTATAAAATCAGTTGTCAATCAATCAACACAAATCCTTGCCCAAATAAAGCTAAAGGTGTCATGAGTATGGTTCAGGCTGAAGAAAATTACAAGCAATTTTATCTTGTCTTTCAGGACTTCTGTAAAAATGGCTAAAGGCTCATTTATGCTCCCTTTACATAACAAAACAACAAGTCCACCACAAACAAGTTTCAGACCACAGAAAAGCATAGTGGTGGTGAAAAAGGTAGTAATAATGTGTTGTAACAACAATCCATTGGCTCAACTGTCCCCACAATTTACAGAAATTCGGCTCTATTTCTCAGGTATTTGCAAGCTCTTTGAAAACATAGAGAAATACAGATATGATTGATGCAAAGTATGGATAGAAGGCCACATCCGTATCTGCACAAACGTCTAACGTTGTGCATAAATGAGTCATAAGCAGACAAAAAATAATTAATTATTGAGTATATTAGGATCAGCCACCTTGAGCTGGGTACTTGAACAATGTTACACCACTTACAGTTTGAATACACTACAGAATTCATCATCTCAGTTAGTCAATCATTAAATCTAGCAATATAAAACCAAGCTAAGATGGTCTAGCTAGCTACAAATACAGTGAGTGAAAAATGTTTTAGCTGCAACATCACTAGAGCTTGAAATATGATGTTAGTCCCGTCAGTTTCAATTAGCCACACAACAAATAGGAAAAAAACAATACTGTACTTACAAAGCATTAAGAAAAACTGGCTAGCTACATTTCTTGACCATGCTTTACAGTATCCAGCCACAGGGTCCAACACCTGACCTTTAGTCTGATATAGGCACAGACTCATTTTGTGACGTACAGATCATTTCGAAGAAGCATTGAGCATCTCTTATTGCTCTTTTTAGAAAACTTCAGAAGGAAGAGCATGATTAGCCTGATTTATAAGTTAGGATGTCTCTCCCCATATTCAGCCTATGGATAATTTATCATAACAATTTTTATTTTTGAGGTCTCATTCAAATTTAATAAAGCCATTAATGTGCAACACTACCGCACTCAATATAATACAGTCTGGAGTAATCACAAAAGCTGCTTGGACGCAGACAGAACATTATGCATTTAAATGAGGTCATTTTCATTCCAACAGAAACTTATGGCAGATTATGATCCTTGAATACATATGACAGGTATGCATATTATTTATATTATTTAATTGTCCAGATGAATCACTTCATCACAAAGGGAGCTTCCATGAGATATCATGTCATGCCTGACAGTTTTATTATTTAAGGATTTTCAGAGCCCATCCCAACCAGAACACATTCAGGGTGGGCCTACCTAGTTTTTCGTTCTGCCTCTTAAAACGACAATCCATCTTACTCGGATGCCCTACTACCCCCTCCACTAAAAGTAGGGCAGGAGCATAATGCAGATTCAATGTAGTATTTCATGTTAGACTGTACTGTAAAACATTGCTTCTCTCCAGCATTATGAGGACTCAGAGACCACAAGTTTCTGCAATCAATGTTTTTTTTTTTGTAATTGTGGTGCTGTGACCTAAAATGATGCAATCAAACTGATCTTGTTCTTTAGTTTCAACTGTGTTGTCTCATGATCAATACCCATATCTTTTACTCTCTGTATTCTGCTGTGAATGCTCTGTTATTCTCCGTTCCATTATGGAGAATAGCATGCCATTTAGCAACCCAGAATAAGGCTAATAGAATGATGCGCTGATTAAGAACAGGGTTTTACAGCCTCACTTTCAGTGCAGTTCACCAGAAGCACAATACTGGGATTTGATCATTCCATTTCGATGTATGCGCAATTCAGATTCAGTTCTCTCTCTGTACTGCCTCTCTCGATCTACACCTCTGTACCCGTTTCACTACCAGGATAATGCAACGTGATCATCTGCCCAGAGCCAGTGTACTCATTCCTGTGTAAATGTATTTATGTGTCTCCAGATGGGACAAGGCAGTCCTGAGTTTTAATAGACATTCTGTAACCCAGAAATGTCACAGTGTCATGCAGAAACAAACCTGCACTAAAGAAAGTGACATAGAAAAATTAATTGAATGAATAATTGGACAGGCTGTGTGCACGCCAAAACATTTTAACAACAAAACCACAAAAGACTGAAGAGGGTTTTTTTTTTTAAGATCTATGTTTGTACTTATTCATATAATTTTGTTCTCGGTAAATAAGATGAATATCGTGAATGAAATTGGAGCAATGAAACTTCGTTAACGTCCCTGAGAGCACGAATCAGTCTTATAACCTGATGTCAAAATTGACTTTGTTCAGAAGCGTCTACCACATTTTAAAATAAATAAATAACATGATAAAATGCCTTACAAAGATAGCTGAATAGACTCAGAACTCATCATGGCTGTAATGAACGCTTCAGTGGGAGGGGGCAATTTATACTAAATTTGCTATTGGTTAAGCTCCTAATGAGTGAGATTAAGTGGATTTCTCGAGAATAAAGTGGCATCATCTTTGAATGGAAAGGTTTGCAGCCAATTTGAATCTAGCCACTGGAAAAGGAAATCTTTCGATTTGTAAATTTATTCAGGGGAAGTGTAGTCATCGTCTAATGCTCAGTGTGCACTTACTGAAAACTCTCAATGTTAAAAAAAAAACAATAGTTTTCATGACTTATGTTCCCACGGTCTTTGCCGAAACTTAAAATTAGCAATATTTTCTAATCTCACTAAAGTCTCAAGAACTAACTGAAACAGTTGCTAAGACACACTCTAATGCAGGTATTGGATGAGAAAGTGTGAAGTGAAACAGGCCATAAAATGTCAAGGCCGCTAATTGTGAAATTAAAAATAAATATCTGTGAACTATTTCTGTGACAGCTGGATTATTTTCGCTGGAGAAGAAAAGAAAAACGGAGGCGATTGTAAAGGGTGAGATTACTCAGAGTACAGGAGACGAGAGGATTGTGGGTTCCCTCCTTTCACTGAACTTTTTTTAGGCTACCTTTCTGGTCCATTATCACACACTCTCTTTATAGCTCACATTATTTATTTACGCACTATCAAAGGAAGTTGTTTGAGCTGCACAGAGAGCAGCCAAGCTTTGGGAGGCACACTCGGGCCCATCTATCCTTACACCGAGAAGAAAACTCATTTACTAATTTGCGTGCAGGTGACCCGGGTCATTTTTATTTATGATCCATTAGTAAAATATATTCAGACATCAGTCCATGCTTGAAAGGAGTGATAAAGAATTATTTATCAGAGAAGAGGTGGAACATTGTGCAGCACTCAATAACTTGAAGGAGTTCGGCATAGTGACAGCAGCTCTTTAAAGATAAAAGCAGGGTCTGAATAATGAAATAAGTCCTCATTGACATCGGAAAGGAAACGCGGTGCAGCAAAAGAGCCTATTATTTACAAATTTGCTGTTAATGCCTGTAAAATCACCCTAAGCAGTCTTTTACCCTTGTTTCTATAAACATTCATCACACTGTCACTACCAAACATTTAAAATGATATTTCAATTTTTTTTACTGATGCTGTGTGAGGTAATTGAAGATGGTCCACAGGCAAAGCTATGCAAAATTTTTGACGCAGTCAAAATTTAAATGTTTAAATTGTACTTCGCCTTTAGCAACTTGTGATATCCCTTGATCCACCCACCAAACCTGAAGCATTGCCCCCGGCAGTACTGTAGTCTGCAAGATCAATTTAGCACAAGAAAGTCCTGCAATGCAGTCAGTATTGTATGCATACTGCTAAAAAGAAAAAAAAATATTTTGCAAAGATGGGCAAATGTAATGCTTTCATCTTCTTTGTAAAATACCTGCCATTTCAAAGGTCTAAATAGACTGTTTATTTCAGAAAAGAAAAATTGGACAAGAGAAAAACACTGCTAAATGACATAGCAATTTGGTGAAAAGTATTGCAATTGTCTTAAAAGCATTGTCTAGATGGGTATCCAGTCCTAACTTTTACACTATAAACTGGGCAATTACTTTTACATGCATCGCTGACTAACCCTCTGAACCCCAACCCAAACACACAGCCGAGGAGACGAAAACAACAGACTAAACACATTGTTTTATAATACTTTTTTATACTTTGCTCCCTGCATTTTTGTGTTTTGACAGGATGAAAGGTGTCTTAAGTGCCAAATGCACATATTTTTCTGCCTACTCCTGCTTTCTTTTTTAAAGGTAAGCACTGAATTTCACTGGCATGATCGTCCGACAGTATTTATGTACATGCGCATTAGCTTAAAACTGTACTTTCATTTTTGTTCATCCCAGTTTACTTTTGTTGTTCTCTGTAGTGAACGATAATTTACCATGATTTAAAGACTCTCACCTGTTTTCTCGATTTCTCTGTCGCTCAGCTCTTCTCTGTAATTGGATATTTATTAAAAATACCAAGTATGAATGAAGATTTATTGTCACTAAATGCATTGATGGAATTTGGAGACAGCGGTGCATACTAGTTAGACTTGAAACACAATGAGGACAGAAAAACATAAAAAGAAAAAAAAAATAGGGCCTTCTTGAGAATTAAATATGTGTTTGAACCAAACTGAAGAAGCATAGAAACTTCTCAGAGGACAAAACTAGGTTGAGGTTGTTTGATTTTATTTTGGGCAACAATATCTGGACATGGAAGATGAAGCTTCCTTTGTTTTCTAAGTCTCATTTCTTATTCAGCTGAAGTTACGTATCAAAGGCCAGATGTGCTTGCAGCTGGTCTGAATCGTAGGCGGAAGATGTGAGTGGCTGGCCGCTTTGTTGATGGTGTGGTTTTGACAGACTGATTGCTTCCGGAAAGGCTTGTGTACCCTCTCCCTCACCCCACCACTGCCCCCTCCCAGTCAGCCACGGTTTGATCAATGAAGACGATTTCCTCTCGACCATGAAACCTATGCTCACTCAAGAGTCTGGCAAAGGCCACTGTGAAAGGTCAAGCAATACAAATGAATCTTTCACAAACCAGCCAGGAAGTAATCAGCGCATCACTGTACATGCATCCACAATGAGACCAGGCATTCCATCTTAATTAGGTCAATAACATAATGCAGTCCTTGTTAGGAAAGCAACAGGCCAATAAATGTCATTCCCTTAAATTTCTAATCAACTCGTTAAGGCTGCAGTCTCCCTATGGCAGGTCTTTGGAATGCGCTTTCCCTCCAGTGCTAATAATAGTCAATTACGATGTGTATGTGGATCGAGTCACTCTCATAATTGAACACAGATACTTTATCTCCAGTAGTGCCCAGTTTCCTCTGCTCTCCAGCCATCTCACAGATGGACAAATTAACAACCGGTAATTATTAGCTTTACGGACATGTAATTATTTTAAGATTATTGTACGAGTACGTGCCAGTCATGTCAACACACAAAAGCACAACTAGTACTTTACTCAATCATTTTATTATTTTTTAGCAGAAAAAAAAAGCAGAAAGGAGAATTGGAAGTAGAATCATGCACATCACTGCCTTCTCTACTTTTTCTCACTGGAAAAAAAAACTTCCATTTTCAACATTGGATGACTTAAACCTACTGTGAATACATAAAGTAAAACAATGCATTAATAGCGTTTAATAGTAATGGCGTTTTGCTGCTGCTGCGGCTATTTTTATATTCTATCTTCATTACTGGTGATAGCGACAGGTTAACTCTTTTGGACATAGTGCTAAGTGACCAGCAGATTAAATACAGCTGCATAGCAACATGTTCACTTTTATTTTGTTTTTAAAGGTGACCTATTATGTTATTTTTCCAAGTTTATATTTTGGTCTTTGACTCCCCTAGAGTACTCCTGATCGTGCAAAGTGAAGAAAGGGTAGTTACTTCGCTGATGATGCCATCCTCAAAAAACCCCATTTGTAGTCCATTGTAGTCTCTGACTGAAACGCCTCATTGGGGCGGCTCTTCCGCTGTGGCCCCCACTCCCCATGTGCCCGCTTTCTTCTGACTGACCAGCTCTGTGGAGGGCGGATCTAGGCGGGACGAGGCAGCAGAATGCAGTTTTCCTGGTCCGGCTCTTCAGAGTGAAACTGACGCGTCTCCCGAAGGAATCAACGAGTATATTCTGCAATCTAACGCAGCACATGTGTATAGATGTACCAAAATTAACTAGTTCTAATAAACGCAATGGCAAAGTGGAGGATGCAGCGCGAAAGTCAGGCAGCTCAAGCATGAATTTGCTATCGGCTACAGTTTACTATGGCAACAGTTAGTGAGTACAGTGATTTCTACTCTGTAGCTAGGATGCAGGGAAAGCTAGAATCCACCCCATATAGACACATTTATAGAACGGGTCGACATGCCCAAGTGTAGACCAGAGACTGTAGAAATCCGGTGGGTCTGAGTTTAGAGGGAAACATGGACAGTGAGGAGCAGCTAAAAGTGGACCAACAACTTATGGACTGCTTTGGTGTGTATTAGGACCTGCTGGTTCATGTGCATAGCTGTGGTGTATTGTTAGCGAGGAGAAACAAACTCCGCCTCCGCACTGGTATATGACTGAGGGGTGAAAAGCTCCAAGTTACACGGCCTTTTTTGGAGATTGCACGTGGTAATGGTTTACTTATTGCTTCGGAATGACCAGCTTTTCCTCGCGGAAAATGGGCGCATTATGGATAGCGTGTGAGAGCTAGACAGAGCTCCGGTTATGTCATGAACATAATACAGGTTTTACAGATCGTAAGTTCCATCTGCGTGAACCGTTGTGGAGCAGTGGAGCTAGCGAATGTGGAGCTAGCAAATCGATCACTTTTACAGGATATTGTTATTAGTATTATAGGATAATATTCAATCGATGGTAATACAGAGAAATTGTTTGTTATACCGGACACGTTATAGCCTGTGCGCTTCCCCATTGCTTTCACTGGTAGCATCAGAGAGCTTGCCCAGATATTGGAGATGTATCAGGCTGACCCCCGTCATGGATAAGTAAAGCGATCGTTTCAGAAGCACCCAAAAACGCACCTCAAGCTCTGCAAAACCTACGTCTAGTCTCAACTCGGCAGACACATACAACACCTCTCCCGTTAGCTTCAAATGTAGTAGCTACAATCAGGCAACGGTATGATGAACCTGTCACATTCATGCTTACCGAAGTAACACAAGCATACCGATCATAATTGCTGCAAATAGGTTAACCAGGAACATTTTTAATTAGTAGAGCATGCGAACTAACATGCAGTAGCTGATAAGCCATGACTTTGAATGTAATCTGTTGCGGGAAAAATTTGTTTTGCGTCCGGTGTGAAAGCTGCTTAATGTGCCCATAACGCGTGTGTTCGCGTCTTTGCATTGACTTTGAATGTAACCTGTCGCGTGAAAAATTTGTTTCCTGTCCGATGTGAAAGCAGCTTTATGGATAGTACGAAACAGCTAGAGAGAGTTTGGTTATGTTATGAACAGGTTTTGCAGACCGTAAGTTCTGTTAGCGTAGACAAGTTGCTTATGTGGAGCCAGCGAATCGATCACTTCTACCAGAAAGAGTTACCCATTTAATCTCCACCTTTTTATTGGCCACATCAATTTCTGATGGGGGATGAAATTACGTCAAAGTAGTGCAGAGAAATCATTTGTAAACCGGTAGAGCTTCTGCGTTTCGGTTTGCTTTCACGGTAGCAGCAGAGAGCTTGCTCAGACATTTGTGAAGTACTCGGCTCATCCCGGTCTTGGATAAGTGAAGTGATCACTAACTCTAGTGGCTACAATCAGGCAACATTATGACGATACTGCCACATTGATGTTTACCGAAGTAACACAAGCATACCGATCAGAATGACTGCATATAAGTTAACCAGGAGCATTTTTAATTAGCACGGCACGCAACCTAACATGCAGTAGCTGGTAACCGAGTGGTCAAAACCACAGAGTAACCTTGCAATACATGTTTCACAGACAGCAAGTTCAAGTGTGAACAGTTGTACTAAGCATCCAAATTATAAACAAGTATTAAAAGTTAGCTTCAAATGAGGTTTATGTTCACACACCTTCTGTAGAATTTCCCCTGAATCACTCTTGCATATTTAGGACACAAACATTAGCAACAGTAACTTGGCTACGTTAGCTGCTGTGCTACAGCCACAGTCAACTGGCTATCACGTCAGGTTGGCTTATGCAGTAAAAGCAACTTACAGCGTCTGTGTCTGTGAGTCACGGACAGTCGCGACTGATACAGGCTTTATCTTCAGATATTTTACAAAGTCTGCATTTTAGGCCAGTTGTTAGTGCTAACTATCGCTAGCGGTTCTGCTAGCCACCCGTAACACGTTAGCTTCACTTAAATTATTTGCTGTTCTATCTTTACTTACAGCTTGCGGCTCCGAGCGCTTGATCGATGCAGCTGCTTCAGGTTCGAAAAGCAGTTGAAACGCTTATCCTGTGTTGAATTATCCTTTATTTATAAAGCTGTCTTTGCTGAAATCCTGAGCACAAGCAGCTACCACTCCCTTTGGCCGTGGCTGTTTGCTGCCAGCAAACAAAAAAAAGCTGCCCACTAATTTCTGGTGGCATCCTCTTTTGGAAGAGAAATAAGTGTTTTTCTTTGCGTCCAAAAGTAAATGGACAAGCAGCTTTGAGAGGGATTCTGACAAAACTGCACCTCAAAAGATCTGCAGTTCTTCTTTTGTATTTCCAAAAGTGCAGACGCTACTAAGGCATAGTATGATCTGCCGTGGTTAGTGCCTGCTAGAATAGTTTCCAGTGTGGCCAGGTCTAGTGCCTTGATTGGCTCTGGCCCGGTCTGTACTAATTGGACGACACAACCTGACGTCAGGTTTTGCCCAGATCTCGCAAAGATCTCGGGAGGAGCTGTTCAGAGAGGAAATCACGTTCACGAAATCACGTTCTTGGATTACGGCAAAACCACTGTATCTTATGTATAGAAACCTTACAGAGGTTGAGTATGGACAACTAACATTAAAACATTCCTTATATGTATTAAAAGAAGGATCAGCATAATAGGTCCCCTTTAAATATTTGTTGCTCTAACATTAAGCTGCCATGACTAAACAAGGCATGTCAAGTGAAGTAAGTTTAAATGTACCATGTACTTTGATACACAGTAAATATTTGTTGCTAACACGTTTTACCCTCATAGCTTTGCTAATATAATGCGGCTCTATTCACCAAGCTGCTTCTGACCACTGTTCTCTCTGCTCTAAGTGAACATTGCACCATGGCAATTATTTTATCCTACTTTGCCTTCACCTGTGAAGGTTCGCTGCTAATTATAAGTGGTTAGAATGAGCCCAGCGGACTGGTGGTAAAAGTTGTGTGTCAAGTATAAATAAGCACGGAGGTGTTGACTTAAGTCCTCGTTAAGTGAGTGGAATGCTGATTGTGCTCTCAGGGGTGAACCCTGCAAGTCATGTATTCTCATATCAACTCTAACTCAGCAGCTAATGAGAAATTAGCAGTTTTTATAGGTAGGTTGTATTTTCTTCAATAACATCCGGTGACCTTTGACCATCCAATCTCACCTCCACGCTCCCCCTTCCAGCACACACAAACACACATGCACTCAGGCTTTAGCACACACAAAGCCAGACACACACACACACACACACGCACACACACGCACACACACACACACACAATACATTGACATTTATGCTCAATTTCACATTGATTTTTAGGATACCTGAGTTTAATCGCCCCTGTTTGAATCACAATACATCCATTTTTCAAAAACATTCAATCTGTGCTTTCTTTCAAGAAAAAAAAACCGCATCAACTCCCGGATGATGTCCATTCGACATTTCTTTTCACTCTTAGATCGCTTTCTCTCTGAATTGATTTTTACATTTAAGATTCACTATTTACTGTAAGGTTCATAAATATTTAGACATTGACATAGTTGTAGCCATTTTAGCTGTGAACCATACCATACTAACCATTGGTGATGAGATTAAAAGAAATCTGATTTCATATTATTTCAAACTGTAGACTAAGCATGTGCCGATATGAAAAAAATTAAACCGGTTCGATATTGAATTAACAAGAAACGCCCACGTTTGAACACCCTCGGCCTGACTTATGAAGTGTCCCAGAACAATTACACAATAACCAAAGTAGAATTCCACAGAACATACATTTACAAATACAAAAATGCCCAAAGTCCCACAAAAATTTTGGAAAATTAAAATTTTTTTCACTAATCTAGAGCCCCGCATATATATGATCGTTCTCCCAGGTATAAACCCCCTAGCTCAAATGCTTCATCAAAATCAGTCCACGACAAAGTTTTTTGCAAAAACGCCAAAAATGCCATTTTTTCCCCAAAAAAAGGTCAGATCTGAAAAAGTCTTTCCTGGCCTGGATTCCCTACATTACGGAAAATGTTTTGGCATGGGTAACTAGTTTATTGATGTTGACTTTAGAGGTGCACACACAGACAGACAGATGGACAGACAGATGACGAACTGAGGACAATACCCTTCAGACTGAAGTCGGGCCGAGGGTAAAAACCAAATCAAACCGTAATACAGGTTTTGACCACTTGGTATTCTTCTTCCCCAAAATAAATACTCAAGGGAAGGAGAACAAATGCTACACAGACACAGGTGCTGAAAATGAAACTAATTACAGAGGGTGGAATACGAGGGGAAACCTAATTACATGAAATAGGCAAAAACCAAAACATGGACAGGGAGCACAAGGCATTCCTATAGACAGAACAATGAATCTAGTTAGGGATTTCTAAGTGCACAGAGTAAGAGGCAGAACAGAGTGGAGACGAGTGCAGAGAATCTGCAAGAAACGCAGCAGAGTAGATTGAACGAAAGCAAGAGGCGGAGACTAGAACAGGGCGAATGCTGAGAGGTATTTAGCCAAGTGCAGCTATACAATACCGAGTGCTTGTTAGTAAGTTAGTCTAATATACAATGTTAGTATTGTTAGTAACGTCTAGAGAAAACAACAAACTGTTAGTACGGTTGGTAAGATAGAAAAGTAAGGTGAAGTAAGCAAACGAGATCGGAAGGAAGGCTGAATTCCAGAATCCAATAAAATCACCCAAAGAGTGACATGCAGGACTGGGGGCAGTGAACAATGACAAGACGAGAGACCAGATGGGGGAGACAAAGTGCAACGCATAGTGGAAAACATGGACCGAAGTGAAACTATGGCAATATGCAAAATATGGAGAAGTAAAACTTGGACAATAACCAAATCTAAGTCACCAAATCACAATACATATATCAAAGAATAGTCAGACATCACAAGGAATCAGAATACACATAAGACAGTCAGAACAAGAACCAGACAGCAGAACCAGAAGCACAACAGGTTCTCTTGAATCTACTGGTTTAGACAAAAGCTGGAGCATAAATTTTGAATTGTATAGGGTTATATTATATGCAAAGATTCAGGCAAATGCTTCAGTACTCATATATCATTCACAGGGCCGAAAGACAATTATGTGGAAGCATACTAAAAGGGCAATGCAAGATTTTTTAATGCAAAGACCATATGACAAATATCCAACTTAGCATGCACTTCACTAAAGGCAAAAAATGAAGCCAAAATGGCCCAATACTAGAGTTGGAACTGAAACAGCTGCAGTGGGGGCAAGGCAAAGCATCAATAGGGAAGCAATCCAGAATGTGGTGATATCTATGAGTTCCAGCTTTCAGGCTTTCAATGACTGCAACGGCTTTGCCACCTGGCATTGGAAATGACAATTTATTTGATGGTTGTTTTCGTCCAGTTACTTTTTAATCCCTAAAACTGAGGAGGTTGTGCACTGAATGGGTATAATTAAAACATGCTTCTTAAACTATATTTGACAAAACATTAAACTGAAGCTAAAAGTCTGTACTTCAAACCCATTGTAGCTGCGTCCAAATTAAAACAAGGGATGTTGATGACTATAGTGTCACTAAAACCATCAAAACAATTTCATCTGTTTATTTTTTTATTTGGAACATTACAACCTACATCTATGTATTTCGTATGGTATTGTGCAGGTCCATGAATACTCTGGGGCTAAGCTAACTGAATGTTCAATTCAATAAAAAAAACAAACAAACAAACCAACCAACCAAAAAAAACAAAAAAAAAAACGGTCCCACTTTATTTGAAGTGCTGCTTATAAAGGCTTTGTACAGTATGTATAATGCCTCCATAAATGAGACATAATGTCTTCATAAATCATACATAAGCAAATATCATACTTTGTAAAGGGTGGAATAACACATCCTTCTTCAGCATGTGATGCCAGATGTGACAATGATAATATCACTCAGCTGACAAAGTCACCCTTTATCATATTTAGCCACTATCTAATTGACACTGTCAGTTATACCAAAGCTGGCGTCACATGCTGAAGAAGGATGTGTTATTTCAACCTTTACAAAGTATGACATTTGCTTATGTATGATTTATGAAGACATAATGTCTCATTTATGAAGGTATAATACATCCTGTATAAAGCCTTTATGAGCAACACTTCAAATAAAGTGTGACCAAAAAAACATTTTTTTTTAAATACATTGATGTAATATAATCTCCCTCATTCCAATATTTTATTTTCCTTAAATTACCATGTTGGAACTGAATAGCAACAATACACATCACTTTGTATATAATGTGTGTAAAAATGTGTTTTCTTATTTCTGCCCTTCCTCTGACAGTGTTAATCTCACAATTAATAGCATAAATAGCAGGTGCAATTTGGACTGCTTGGTTGAATCAGTGCCTGGTTGAATCAAAAATCACTGGCGGACTCGGCATCAAAGGTGCAAAATTTCACAAGGCTTCAGTTTGGAGCTGTAAATGTGCTGATAGCACCAAAGTGATCTGCAGAAAATATCCTCCCCATGAAACGTCTCCCTTCCGTGACCTTTCCAACTTCATAATGCTATTAATCTGGAGCTGGGATATATTGTAAAGCCCCAATTCTTTCATAACTGAGTTAGAAGCGGGAGTGCATCCTGGACTGACACCAGAATCTCAGGTACCCCTGGCAGGGTGTTAATTTGTGTCATCTCAGCACTGAGGTTTAAAAAGGCTTTGGTCCTGTGGCGAAATACTGCAATGCCAGCATTGTCAATGCCTTGTTTCATTTAACTTTAATCCTGTTCATCTTTGGATTATAACAATGAGTGTTGGTATGGTTATAAAAGAATATGCTGTTGTCGTACCTGCCCACCTCTCCTCTGCTGCAGCCTCCTCCTAAGGTGCTGTACCCTTCTCCCCCCTGTTTTCTCCCCAAAATTTATCAACCACACCGTTTTCACTCCAATGGCAAACCCCCGTGACAAATTTGTCACATGATTTTGGGGGTTGTCAAAGCCACTGGCTCCACATCAATTTTGCAACCTAATGCCCATATTGACATATTTTGACCATCAGAGCTGCCATCTGATGCATAAAAGTGGAACTGACGCTACACTGGCTGCACCAGATAACCTTTCCAATATGGCCGCCCCCATGGTGGAATCCACAGGATAGATCAGCGCCCATTCATCACTGGATAAAGTAGACAAACAGGTAAACTAATGAAAAATAAGCTATGCCTAACACTTCAGCCATTTGTCAACTACCAAAACAATGATGGACAAAAGTTCTCTTTATATCCTAGAAACTTAGAGTGACATATGTCACCAAACTAAAATGAGGTCACAGGTCACCAAAAAAAAAAATTGCTATTGGGTTGTTATTAGCCCCTCCCCAGGACATAATAACAGAATACAAAGATTTTTCTTTAAACTTTTGCTATAGTTGGGAATTTAAGGGTTAGGAAGCATGTGTGGAACATTCTCGGTCTAAGCTGCAGTATTATCACAATTTTTTTTTCCAGAAGTAAAGTAATAGCAATGATGTAAAAGAGATTTTCAGTGCCTGCTAGCATCTTTTAGCTGAAGTTTAAAATGATCATAAGCTCGCTTGTATGGCCAGTAGAGGGTGTGTGGTCCCTTTCTGGAGGTCCCAAAGGCACCATGCCTTACAGAGCGAGGGCCGGAGGCACAAAGCCTGTTCGACTCGGGGAATCACACTTCACAGCTCTCAAACAGCTACCGAAGGCGCGGGTAATGCGTCTTCATTAAATGCAGGCGCTGGGTGAGCGGGCTCGACATACGCAGCACGCTCGCCTTATTCTCCGCTGCTGACGAGCGCGCTCTCTGACAAAAGCTCTTCATCCGGCCTTCCTTCTCAGACCAGTGCCGGTGAAGACTCATATTGTTTGAGCCCTGCGGGGATCTGACTGCGATCATCCCTGATTTAGGTTAAACGCTCAACAGACATGCATGGGTGCACAAATAGCCATGAGCGCTACATGGTAAACAAGGCAGGCAATCAGCTTGCATGGCAATAATAGGTATTTTAGGAGGCTCGAAGCTGCAAGGTGCTCGGAGCTTGCTGCAAGGGTGTATGCACAAGTGTGAGGGATGTGGTATGGTTTTGACAAGTGAGCTCCACAGTGCAACTGCATTCTCTCCTCTCTAGTTCCTTTCTGTGGATGTTAACTACTCCTCCACCCCACAGCACAGTCCATGCAGCAGCGAATGGCTCAACAGGGTAACCCGCGAAAGGGGCTTCGGTAATGACTTATGACAGCTTCACCAGCCAGCGGAGCTGCTGTCTGACATCTCACTGCCATTACACGAGTGGAAACAGCTGTTATTTCTAGAGAAGTGTAGGCCGGCCACAGCTCTCAGCAGACAAGAGATATTGTTAAAATAGAAAAAGCGGGAAAAGAAAACACAAAAAGAAATGCCCCAGATAGAGCTGTCCTGCTTAAAGATGATGTCTTAGCTACACTGGAGGGTTAAAAAAAGGATAGGAGGATTCATTCTCTGGAAGGACCCCATGCAGGACTGCCATGCATCTTCGCATGAGGCATTGCGTGGGTAATAACAGCACTACCCACTTGAAGGCGTATGTGTCTCATAATCACGACCAGGCAGCCTCGTTCAAATGAACGAAAGTTGTGCCAGCCAATGATTTTGTGCATAATTATAGCGCAGATTAATTGGGTTCGCTCTCTGGGAGTGAATGTGTTGTGATCGAGTCGAGCATTCCCGGCGCAAGATTATACCCAATATATAAAGGGAGAATACTGTTTGCAATTAGACACACATGCTGTCTTATTGCCAAACACAAAACAACAGCCTTGATCCACAACAATGAAGACGGAGACGACTATTATGATGAAAACTGTCTCCTATTCCTCAGAGAATGGAATGCAAATGACAAAATCCTTAGAAAACAGGAAAGAATTAGAAGATTTACCACTCATAATTTGACAGTGAATCATATCATGAAGCTGCTCATTGCAATCATTGTTTTGGTATTTGAAGTGAAAGATTACTCAAGCCCAGAACCACACATAAGGTGTCAAATAAAAGCTTTATGAATGTTTTTGTTCATATTTTTTATTACTTCATCATAACAACAAGTGTAATTAATTTGATTTTGCTGCAAGGCTTGGTTGAAACAGCTAGACTGACTCAAATATAATTAGTATGTCAAAAATAATCAACTACATCCTTTTCTTCTGCACCCCTAATTATTATACACTTGTTTCCTTTGAATAGCATTTACTGTGGGGGGAAAATGCGACAATAAAATGAGGAAAATGTCACAATCCTCGTGTGAATCCGTCCAGCAGCTTGAATGTGTTTTAAATATACTGTATTGTCGATTGTTTACATCCCAGATGCCTTCCTCACCAGCTGTTATGCATTTGTGTTTTCCCATTCCCTCACATGTTACAACGTATTTGCTTATATTCCTTAATTTGAGAGAGCAAGTTGCTGGATTGTCGCTTGCTATATGCCCATTAGCAACACCTCTGTATTTCCTCGTAAAAAATGATTGTCTTCGGTCATTTTTTGTCATCTTCAATGATGGTTGAAGCTGAGGGTTCACTTCCTAGTTCTATTAATATATACAAGCACCCACACTGTAAAACCAAATGTTTGAGTTCTGAACATATGCTCAACACTTTTTTGTAACACTTTTAGACACCACAGGGTTTAGATTCAGTTTGAAAGTGTATTCAACAAATCTGAAAAACCTTGATCGCAACATCCGGTCAACATCAGTGTTTTGAATGAGAACACCAATTTTCAAAGGCATTTAGCTTTTACGCACTGGTGTTTAGATTATAAACATGTCACATGCTCCACAGATTTACAGTGCAAGCCTTACTCCTGCTCACCAGGATTGGGTCCATGATCCCATTAATCATATTTCAGTATGTTTCTCTGCCCAGTTTATTAGGTGCTGTAATTCCCATGCCACCCCCACCCATGTCTTCTGCGGTCATCGGGATTGGGAATGCTTTCCTGTTAAACTCTTCGGTTCTACCATCAGACAGTTGTGCTCTGGGTTCCATCCCTCTGTCAATATCAAACAACTATTAATAAACACTTCAAATGGATTGTTTTCTGATGCTGCTTTTAGTTGCTTAGTTGTGTGAATTATAATTGAAAATACTGTCCGTCTTTCTGTCTGAATTCATTTTTTCCCAAGTGGGTTGCACATTAACTCTGAAACTGCATAAGAGCATTGTGCGTTGGCATGGCGGGGACTGACAAAGCAGATTTATTTATTTATTTTTCCAGTTTCCCCAAATTTATTTTTATTTACAAAAAAAAAAAAGCTGTTTACAAGCATTTTCAGCATGTATTTTTGGCATGTTTATCCCAAATATGGAAGAGTACTGTCTGTGAGTGAGATGATGTCACACGGCACATGGCATTTATCTGCATTCATTCTTGTTGCAAGAACAAAGGCATGCTTCATGTAAAATTATAAAATGTCATGGATTTTTTACCGGATAAAAGGCAGGTATTAGACCATGAAGCGAGTATGAATTAAAAAAAAAAAAAAACAACAACCAGAATTTAGAGACTTGTAGGATAAAGGTGAACCTCTGCTGTCTCCATGTCTCCATGTCTGTTGTCATGGGGATTTCCCTCGGACCAGGTGTAAGGACAGGGATGAATACAGCTTGCACGGTAAATTTCGGCCACAGTGATTCATGTGTTATCCCTGGAACTGTCACACTGTGTTTCCACAGGGGAATTTCATTGCCCACAAACTTCCAGGCAGGTGTGTGGATTACACTTATGATTGATTCCCATGTACAGAGATCACAAAGTGATGCAACTGAAATTGAATCAGACTGTGACATCACAGAGGAAAGAAAGTCATGCTTTGGCAGTGGAGGAGGTATACAAGGGCAAACAACTCACTATTATGTATTCTGTTTGATCCTTTTTGCTAGTAAAGGTCATGACCTTTCTTCCCTTTTTTCATAAAATTCCTCCTCTCCCAGGCTATTGACTGAGACAAACATTTTGGCTTACACGTATTAAAGGCAACTTCAGGTAATTTGATTTATCACTTGACTGTTAAGAAGGTTTAGCCACCCCTGGTCCTGGAGGGCTTGTGCTGGTGTTTTGTGTAACTCTGAATTAATTGGTCAATTAAAGCAGCTGATTACAGAGTTAACTCACTTACTCTAGCGTCTTGGGTCTGAAGAGGGTGGTGAGAACAAAAACTGACACAGGGACCTTCAAGTCCAGGCTTGGCAGCCCCTGACCAAAAAAGACCTCTCGACTACTTGTTAAATTATTTTTATCTTTGTTATATAAAGCAAAACCATTAAAATATTCAAAGATACCCAATTATTGCTGTCATTCATATATTACATGTTCATCAAAATTATAACGCAATATTAAATGCCTACTACAACCCCATATTGGAGAGAGTTAAGACAGTACGTAAAATTAAAATTAAACCTGAAAGCAGTGACTTGGAAATTATTTTTGACATCTCCTACATTGAAAACAATACAACAATACGACATACAATGCGACAGCACATTATTTATGTTTCACCACATTCGTTTCATTGAATTTCAAACTACGTACTTATTAAAATGTTGTTTCTGGCAAAACATTTCAAAAAAGTTGGGACAATTAAGTATTTACCTTTTTTTGCCATTTCTTTTCATAAAACTGAATAAATGTTTAAGGACTGAATACACCTAGTTTTTTCAGATCTAATTTTATCCCATTCCTGCTGAGAAATTTAAGGTATGTGTTATGATTCTGATCTGTCTTGCCATGTGCCTGATCTGTTTGCCCTATTTTTATATTCTGCCTTATTCGTATTTGAATCCTTGCATTGTCTGACTATTCTTTGATATGTGTATTGTGATTTGGTAACCTAGATTTGTTCATGTATTGTCTTGGTATACTCTTTCCATGTTTTACATCTAACCATAGTCCATGTATGGCTTTCTCCCATGCATTGTACTTTGTCTCCCCCTGTCTGGTCTCTTGTCTTGTTATTGGTCACAGCCCCAGTACTGCGTGCCACTCTTTCGGGTGATTTAATGGTTTCTGGATTTCAACTTTCCCTCCAATCTTGTTAACTTCCTTCTCCTTACTTTTCTATTTTACTAACCAATTCTAACAGTTTGTTATTTTCGCCAAGATTACTAATCCAACTAACATTGTATATAATACTAAGTTACTAACGAGCACTAGGGATTGTATAGCTGGACTTACTAATTGATTAACAAGCTCTCAGCACTCGCCCTGTTCTAGTCTCCGCCCCTTGTCTTTCCCTAATCTTCTCTGCTCCATTTCTGTGGATTCTCCACATCTCCAAATCTTTCTCTCATTATTTATGCACGTTAGAACTCCTTGACTGGAGCTGTATGTTTTTCTATGGGATTGTCTCGTGATCCCTGTCTGCGTTTTGGCTTTTGCCTACTTTATGTGCTTAGGTTCTCCCTCTTGTTCCCTCCTTTGTAATTAGTCTCATTTCCTGTAACTGTGTTCTATGTACCATGTGATCTCCTTGGAGTGTGGTGTCTCTTCTCAGAACTTCCTTCTCAGAAAGTTTCTCGTGTTTACCTGCGCTGTTATTGTATTACACCTTGTACTCATTGTGTAACTCTTCTGACTGAACCGTCCGACTTTCAATTTTGGCTCTGCATTTTTTGGATTACTGTTGCATCCGTGTTTTCGAACCCTTATTGCCAGACTACAATTTTTGTGATTGCTGCCCTGGTAACGATTTGGATACACCCACTGGTTTTTGATTTTTGCTTCTCTGACAAACCTGTGCCTGTGTACCAAATCTGCTTTTGCCTGACAACGAGTTCTGTGTTTGCTGCCCTGGTTTTCGACTGTGATTCTGCCCTCCTGGATTTTGACTTTTGGATTGTGGACTCTGTACTTTTGCCTTCTGCCCAGCGGGGGTTACCCCACAATACACATTTTCACTGTGTGATATTCCACTGCAGAGGCCTCTGAGCCCAGTGAAGTCCACAGCACTTCTGGACATGTAACAGAAGGCTTCCTTTCAGTGCAGCTAAGTTTTGAATGGCATTTTGGATGTAGCTGCGCATTGCAGTACTTTATTAAGCAGGGGTTCTTGCAGAGCTTTTTGGCCTGGCGCCCCGCCCGGCCTGAAATCTGTAGCACCCGGGCTAGAATGTCCGGCGGAAAAAAAAAAAAATGGCGCAATTTATACAAGCGACACTACAGCGCTTGAGAACTAATCTACCAGCGCACCTCAGGGACGGCGCTTGCCTAGACGAAAATCTGCAATTAGTCCTGGCTTGTTCTTAATGGTTTTCCTTTAACACGTTTTCCAATTTAAGAATAATCAAGTGGCAATTGAAGACACGGCTTCTCTCCTTCTATGCAATCCAACAGCGACAATTGGGTCACATTCAGTTCAGAAAAATAATTCGCTACCAGCTCAGACAAGAGTACTCCATCCGACGCGCTGCAAGATGAGAACCTCAGCAAAAGATTTTCAAAAGATTTTCATTTCAACTACTATCCTGGCGAGTCAAGAGTTTGAAGATGCAGGTCCTACAGGCGCGTCGTTTTGACCTGAAAATTCTGGGGCTAATATCCCTCCCTTTATTGAAATTAATTAGTCCTGGCTAATTCTTGATGGGTTTCCTGCATTAACACGTTTTCCAATTCAAGAATAATCAAGTGGCGATAGAAGACATGGCTTCTCTCCCCCATGCAATCTAAAAGTGACAAAATAATTAGCTACATTCAGTAACGAAATATAATTTGATTATAATTAGGTCTACGCACGGTCACTCTGCGACGGCATTTCATAACTCTTCATTGAATGAAAGTAATTTCGGCGGCTAGTAGGTACACCTGTTCTTGCAGCACGGTCACTCAGCTCGCTGTAAAAAATAGACAGCTGTCCGATTGGAAAATGTAAACGGACAAAACCACGTACTAGTCACCAAAATTACCTTAATTCCCTGAAGAGTTCTGAAATGCCGTCGCTGAGTGACGGTGCATATACCTAATAATAGGCCAAATCAAATAATTTTACTGTGCTGAATGTAGCCCATTATTTTGTCGCTTTTAGATCGCATGGGGGAGAGAAGCCGTGTCTTCAATTGCCACTTGATTATTCTTGAACTGGAAAACGTGTTAATGCAGGAAACCCTTCAAGAATTAGCCAGGACTAATTAATTTCAATAAAGGGAGGGATATTAGCCCCGGAATTATCAGGTCAAATGACGCGTCTGAGGCCCAACGTGCATTAATGGTCCCCCCCTCCCAAAAAAAAAAAAAAAAGCTGGAAGTTAAATTAAACAGCGACATCGTCACAAAGAGGTGAGCAAAGTTATTAAAATACTCGCGTAAAGATATAACGTCAAGGATGATTTATGATATACAGACTAAAGAATAAATCATAAACCCTGTTTGTTCCCAATGCAGCTTGAGCTATATGACTCAGTGAGATCTGCAACGAAAACTAAGGCGGGCATTTTAGTCTAAGATAAACGTACACCAACTAGTAACAACTGGAATAATTAAAAGGCCAACAATGCTTAATTGTTCATGATTAATTAAAACAGTCTCCTTCAGTTGGCAAGTAATGTTTTCATGTTAATTTCGAGCCCTGATAGCCGGTCACGTAGAGAAGGCAAAGCAGCGCAAGATCTCCTCGTTCTTTACGACCGGCGGGGTGACCCAAAAATAAACAGTTTGTGTTTTCCAACATCATGCTTGTGGGTTTGTTGTTCAGCAACTTCTCTCATATTTTGAGAGCCAAAAATAATAATTAAGCATCTTTTCTTAAATTTTGAAGGCAAACATACTTTGTTTAGATTGTTTTTTTTTGCCGAGAATGGATCTCGGCAACCGTTCTCGGGTTGAACCCCCACCTCCCCACCTCCCCCCTGGCCAAAGTTTTTTCCTGCAGGTAACCCTGTTAAGACTTGTTAACCCTGAGCCCATGTGGTCATATCACTTGAGGATAAATAACATTTCTCAAGGCTTACCATCTGATTGATCAGAGATCACAGGTATGCAGCTTCACACAGAAATTTCTCCATATTCCTTGAATCTTTCAATTATGTTATGCTCTGTAGAGGGTGAAATATCTACATCCCCTCCCATCTTTCTTTAACCCTTTAGCTTTTTGCTCCACCATTTAGTAGAGTCAATGTTAAGAAACTTTATTTTTTTTATTTTTTATTTATTTTACCTTTCAATAGTTTTACCATGCATTCGCAGGCAAATTGGCAATTCTTGGCCATTCTTTGCCCCTGAGGAACTAGGCTTTTCCTGGATGCTGCTTTTGTACCAAATCGTAGTTACAATCAACTGTTGATTTCAGTTGCTTCAAATCAGATCATCATATACATTTTTACCTCATCGCCAGCCTAAATTTGTCACTGTCCCAACTTTGATAAAACAAAACATTATCCTGTCTGGAATAAAATAAAGTTTTTGTTTGCCATTCCAATTACATCCAAACCTTTTCCAAGTTGGGGTTGTATTTACTATTTACAAACTTGAACTCTAGTCCTATAAATCACCTTCTGGTTGCAAACTATATGTTTTGTCTTTTTGATGCTGCCCCAAAGGTGTGGGGGTATTCAATCTAAGATATATTATATAAGGGGTGGTTTAATTCTGTGTAAACCCCAGGAATGTAATCCCAATTAACGTCAAGCCTATATTCAATTTTAACAGCAAAGTTTAAGTAATGATAACTCTGCCTACTCTTCATTCTTGTAGTGGGCTTGGTCTATTGCATTTTAATGTAAGCACCTTAGTACCAAAAATGTAGGCCTACATGATCAAAATTTGGGACCTAATCTTGACTTTTCTTGACTTAAAGTTCCTAATCTTGACTTTTTTCATTGTGTTCAAGACCTTTTTAAAACTTTAGATGTAAAAGCAAAGGAAACTTCTAGGACTCTAATTTTGTATGCTTAAAAGGAGGAATTAGAAAAAGAAATTGATGCACAAGGCCTCCTGCAAGATTAGAGTCTGCGATTCTCAGCATGTTTCCTATATTCCAGAAACAGAACTTACATTTGCATTTTTCTCTTTTTTATTTAAATCCATGGCAGGCTAGCATGCTCCTCGCAAAATGCTGACAATCAAGGACAAATCAAAGCCCTCAGACTGATACAACTCCATTGTAAAAAATAAAAAGTTGACCAAACTTATTAAAGCAAGGCAATCAGCAGCAAGGCATTTTTGAATACGCTATTAAAGGCATTAGCAAAAGAGTCCCACAAGGCTCTCTTCTGGGTCCTTTGTTATTCACCATCTACTTTAATAACGTTGACTTATATTTAGATGATTGCAAATTGCTCTTACAATATATGCTGTTGACAGTCTCATTCACTCAACTGCTTCTACAGTTCAGAAAGCGATATCTAATCTTCAGCATGATGTCAATTCAATTCCAATATATCCAATAGAGCAGAAGCTTGTCTTAAATGAGAGCAAAACAAAGTTCGTAGTTTTCTCTGAATCTTGGAAAAAAAAGGATCGAAAAGACCTTCATATTTTACACTGAGGGGCATCCAAGCGGAGACTCTTCTGCATTATAAATACTTTGGTTTTTACCTGGATAACAAGCTGACTTTTCATATGCATGTTAAAAATTTTACAACCCTCATTCCAAAATAGTTGGGGCCAAGTGTAAATTGTGAATAAAATCAAAATACAATGACTTTCAGATCTCATGTGCCAATATGTTATTTACAATAGAACATAGATAACATTTCAAACGTTGAAACGGAGACATTTTACATTTTTATTCACAAAATGAGGTATTTAGAATTTTCTGGCTGCAGCAGGACTCAAAAAAGTTAGGACACAGGCAAAAAAAGGGCTGAAAAAGCAATTAATATATAAGAGAATCAGCTGAAAGAACATTTGGCAAGTAATTAAGTTAACAAGCATCAGGTGTGTAACATGACTGGTTATAAAAGGGATGTCTTAGAGAGGCTGAGTCTCTCAGAAGTAAAGATGGCCAGAGGCTCTCCAACCTGTGAAGGCTTCCGTAAAAAAAAATGTGGAATACTTTAAAACAATGTTCCTCAACGTCAAATTGCAGAGGCTATGAAGGTCTCATCATCGACAGTGCATAACATCATCAAAAGATTCAGAGAACCTGGAAAAATCTTTGTGCCTAAGGGACTAGTCCGAAGACCTTTACTGGATGCCCGTGATCTTCAGGCTCTCAGACATTACTGCATCCCTTACCGGCATGATTCTGTCATTGAAATTACTAAATGGGCCCAGGAATACTTCAAGAAACCACTGTCTGTAAACGCAGTCCACCGTGCCATCCACAGATGCCACCTAAAACTCTATCATGCAAAAAGGAAGCCATTGGTGAGCATGATCCATCAGCACTGCCATGTTGTTGGGCCAAGGCTCATTTGAAATGAACGACAGCAAAGAGGCCAAGGGTCAGACGAGTCCAAATTTGGCATTCTTGGAAATCTTGGCTGTCGGATCCTCCGGGCTAAAGAGGAGAAAGGCCACCCCTCCTGTTATCAGCGTTCAGTTCAAAAGCCAGCATCTCTGATGGTATGGGGATGCATTTGTACATATGGTATGGGACCCTTGCATGTTTTAAAAAGCACCATGAATGCTGAAAGGTATATAAAGGTTTTAGAGCAACATATGCTTCCCTCCAGATGGCATCTATTCCAAGGAAGGCCTTGTGTATTTCAGCAGGACAATGCAGAACCACATACTGCAGCTATCACAACAGCATGGCTTTGTAGTAGAAGAGTCTGTGTGCTGATCTGGCCTGCCTGTGTAATGGTTCTGCCTTGCAGCGCCTCACCCTTCAGCTATCTTTGCCTCCACTTCAACGAGCCACACCTGTAGCTCGTTGAAGTGGTGTTGAAATTAAGATGTTTAAGAGCTGCATTGCCAGTTGGCAATTGCAGCTGCATTCTGGTTTTTAGAGCCCTGATATTTTGTGCTGCTGCTCCTCTGATTTGTTTGATGAAGGTTACTAAAGGAATAAGCCCCGAGAAGCAGTGGGTTCTCAAAAGTTTAGGACTTTTGTCCTCAACACTTGTCGGTGTCTAGAAAAATCTCTTGAATTGTGCATTAGCTTGCTAGCCAGTTTGTCAACTAGCTAGCGTTCACTACATTGGATGTGGTTACCCTACACATAGCCCATAAAATAAGCACACAAGAAATAATTCACAATTTATCGCTAATAATGAAATAGCGAGCTAGTTAGCAATGTGGCTAGCAAGCTAAAGTGACATCGATGTATATAGCTAGCTAGGTAGATTGCCAACTGGTTAGCAGGTTAAAAGGCTAAACTTCGGTAAATAGCAAGCTAAAAGTCTCGAAACAAATGTAACCTAACGAGTCAGTTGAGCGCAGAGTATTTGGTTGCTAGGCCAGGTGCGCAAGGATATTTTGCGCTGCAGTCTGCCTCAGAATACCGTGGTTTTTACTGATTTTATACCTGCATGGAAGGTGGCCGCCAATCACATTTAAGGTTGGGAAGCACCCGTTTCATCATGTTTGTTTTGTAATGTTTATTAAAAAAACCTTCGTTTTTTATCAGCCTGTGTGTATGGGTCCTGTCATCCAGGTTTTAGGCCCATAGTCCTAGCTCCTGCCGAATTGCCATATTCATCCGGTGGGAGCAAATCCATGACAGCCTGTAGTCCTGATCTGCCACCGATTGAGAACATTTGGCGCATAATTAAATTAAAAGTCCTTGAAAGGAGACCCAAAACTCTCTAGCAGCTGGAAGCCCGTTTTAAAAAAGAGTGGGGTCCAATTCCAATGGCTAAACTCAAGAAACTTGTCTCCTCAATGCCCAGATGCCTCCACTCTGTGCTGAAAAGAACAGGGGATGCTACACCATGGTAAACAGGCCCCTGTCCCAACTTTTTTGAGACCTGTAGCAGCCATCAAATTTGAATTTAGCTCATTTTGCGGATAAAATTGTAATATTTCTCAGTTTCAACATTTGATGTTATCTCTGTTCTATTGTGAATAAAATACTGGCTGATGTGATTTGAAAGTCAATGCGTTTTGATTTTATTCACAATTTACACTTTGTCCCAACTATTTTGGAATTGGGGTTGTACAAAAAAAAAGAGGAGCATTATAAAATGCTTCTTATTCAGAAATAGGGCTTAGTTCAGTTTCAGAGCTAGGAAGATTGTGCATTCAGTGAAACTCCCAGTACCAGATTATGGTGATATAATTTATAGAAATGCATCTACTTCTGTTTTAAAGCCCTTAGATTCTGTTTATCACTCTGCTCTGAAGTTTATTACTGGGCTTGGCAGTTTATCACCCACCTTTGTGCTCTGTATTAGTCAGTGGGATGGCGGCCACTAAAATCTAGATGAGATTATCATTGGTTTTTATTTGTTTACAAATGTGTTTTATTTCAAATCCCAAAGTATTTTACTCCACTGCATGGTGAGTGGGTTGCCATGGGAAATGGTCAGAGGATTTTTTATGCAAAAATGTTCCCTACGTTAGAACAAATCTGCATTTCATAGCGTTCCAAATACCTGGAATTAACTTCAAACTATGTCAGTACTTGATGAACTAATCCTTTTTGAACATCAAATAAAATAAATAAAAAATGGTCAAGTCTTTGTCAAGAGAACTGCCATGGTTTTTAATTACTGTTACGCTTTATAATGCCAGTTTTGTTTGAAGTATTATTATTTTTGCAAGGCCCTGCTGATAGGGAAACTCAAGAACTCAAGTCTCAGTCTGGCCCCCTGCTGAAATATATTCCAAATAAAATTAATCAAATAAATAAAATAAACAAGAGCAGTCATCGGACTTAGTGCAATTGTTAGTAATCTGGTGAGCTGTATCATTCATCACACTACAATGGAAAAAATATGGATTTTTTGATACTCACATTTTCAAAGGTGCATAGTATCGATGTACATGTACTTCGTTACAGTATTTAAGTAGTATATTTTCACTTCGTTACTTTGACCCTGGCAACTTAGTTACTCGTTTCAATTTAAAATATCTATTTAATTCATCATTAACAGATTATCTGGATTTGGCGTGTTCGAGAAGAACAACGGTGTATCTAAGTGCAGATGTGTCCGCCAGTGGACGTGGAGCTGCAAATTTATGCACGCAGTAACAAAATTCTATCACTAGATGACACACCAGGATCAGTTATTGAATATTCACAACTGCCAGTAAACTGAAATAAGAAGTGACTCTTCATTCCCCCAATATCTGTGCTTTTTTAATTTCAGTGGGACTCCCCAGTAGAATAAAGGCTAAATTAAATCATTCTTTTGTGTATTTGTATCGTTTTGTCTTTCACAAACAAGAGATGTTGCGGTACCACCTCTGACACCTGATCGGAGCAGGGTTTGTTTTCAGCCAAAATGCAATACACGGAGGGCAGAGAGCCCCCACTCTCCCCATAACAAGTTACAAGTCAATTCATCTAACCATAACCGTCCAAAGCTGTTAAATTGGGGTAAAAATGATCCATAAAGCAAATATCCTACATAGTTCCTCGCCTTTAATAAGCAGTTATTGAAAAAAAGGGGGATGAAGTGATTACCTGATTTCGGGCTTCCACTTTCTTTTTGTCGTGTGCACACAATAACATTTCCGTGCGTGTGGAAGACTTGATTAAGGCGCTGCTATTTCACCTGGCAACAAGAAATATTATTTTCTGATTGGCTGATAGGTTGCTGATTCAAGCAGAGCTGCCTGCCTTTGCCTCATCCATTCATAGATTACTAATCTCTTTTACAGTTTATGTTACTAATGTGCTGCGAGTTTTATCATTTTTCAGCGTGAGAAATGTCATATGTGGCGTGAGAGCGTATGAAATGCGTGAGTGTCACACTGAATGCGTGAGGCTTGAGAGCCCTGCAATTTTTTCTATTTTTGCATATTTGTCACAACAATTGTAGTATTTAACTTAGATAACCAGAGTTTAAAAAATTAATTAATTAATCAATTGAAAAATTATGATCTCATTTACTGGTGGAAAAAAGCTATCCAGCCCTACCTGGCCCTATGTGAAGCATAAATTGTGTTATGGTTCTGCCTTATGTGTGTTGTCTTTGTGCTTATTGGTGCTTGTGCTTTACTTTCGTTTTATTTTTCAGCTTTCATTCTGCCGTCTGATGATCGATTCTCTCTCTGCCAATCTCCAGTGATGTCGTGTGACAGCCTTCAGTTGCCTGCACCTGGTTGTCCAATCACGTTTCCTCTTTCGGTTTCGACTGCGGTATTTCATTCAGTGCTTCCACCTGTGTTTAATTCTGGGTCTTGCTAAACCCTGAGTGAACACATTCTCTGATAGGATAATTAGTAACCCATTCTAACCTGCACTTATTTGAGGGTGATTGTAAATATTTTGTCACGAAGTATTAACCTTAATTCATTAGCGAGTGCGAGCATTTCTAGCTTATGTATTACTGCCTAAGCTTTCCCTTATTAACTGCGTTCAAAGCTGTGCTTTCCTTTGCTTCTCTCTTGTGGTGCTTTTACCTCGTCACGTTTAGATGACCTTAATCTAAACTGTCTAGTTTGATTGATGGTCTCAGCATCTTGTCTCGAGTCAGTATGGTTTACCTGGTTCTTGTGTAATTGTTTATTAATCCCATGTGTTTCTGTTCCAGTCGAGGTTGCTTTTCGAGTCCCCGCCTCCTCTCGTGACTATAAATCTGGCAAGAGATGGGAGGAGCCATCAGACAGAACTTTGCTAGAGTCTGCGCTGTGAAATCTCAGCTCCTGGGCCTTGCCGAGTATTTTCATGTGCTATTTTCCGAGTCTTGTTTTTGCTGCGCCCTCGTCTTCTGTCCCCGTTGTCAAGTCTCCCAGTGTTTTCTGTCAGTGTAGTTAGGTCCAGTTTTTGTTTTTTTTATTTAGCCACTCTTTGAGTGAGTACCTTTGTTTCCCCCTGCCTTGGGCAGTGCACCTTAGTTTTCTCTAATGTTCCGTGCATTTGCACTGTGTTTTGATTCTGGCTTGTCTGCCAATTTTCTCCTAGTTTTTTTTTTTGTTTGTTTGTTTCAATAAACATTTCAGTTCCTGCATCTAGTTTTCACCTGTCTACTTCCTAACTTAATTGCCCCCTTTGTTACTTAATGAAGCAATAAAACAAATTTTATTGGTAACTACGTTCAATTTTATTAGACATGCCTAGGTATGATTACTGCCAGCCTTGTTGAATCTAAACATCACTTAAATAGAACCAGTCATGCAATGTGAAGCAGGCAAAAGGCATCATATAATGCCATAACCTAAAGAAATTTAAGAGCAGCTGAAAAATAAAATGACATATTAGCGTGGAAAAGGGTTACAAAGCCATTTCTAAGGCCCTGGGGCTCTAGCAGACTACAGTCAGAGCAATTATCTTCAAACAGAAATAATTTGGAACTGTGGTAAACCTTCCCAGGAGTGCCCAGCCAACCGAAATTCCTTCAACAGCACAATCAACGACTTGTTACGAAAAAACCCAGAATAGCAATTAAAGAACTACAGGCCTCACTTGCTTCAGTTAAGGTCAGTGTTCATGATTCCGCAAGAAGGAAAATCAGGAGCAAAAATAGCATCAGTGGGAGGGCAGCAGGTGGAAACCAGTGCTGACCAAAGAGAACACAGAGCCCAGTCTCGCATTCGCCAAAAATCTCTTGGTGACCAAGACTTCTGGAGTATCATTCCGTGGACTCATGGGTCAAAAGTGGAACTTTTTTGGAGATCAGGGCAATTAATCCACATGGCTCATATACTTTTTGAATAACTTTTCACCTTCAATAAATGAAATAATAGCTGCATTTTGTGTTCACTTACATTGTCTTTCTCTGATATTAAAATTAGTTGGATGTTCTGAAACATTTGACATATAAGGAAAGTATTGAACAAATCTGCAAGGGGGAATACATTTTTACACAACTTTATGTCTGTATCTCAATGCATTCCTTTATCAATATCAATTGCAGTCAAAATTATGATCTATGAAACAACTAATGATTTCTTGAGTGCATTGAGAAAATGCATTTTTGGCCAGTCCTGACAGTTACTGCAATGAATTTATTAAAATAATGACTATAAAATAATTATACTAAATGATTTAGTCCCTCTTACATACACTCCCAAAAAAGCATGCATGCCTGCACAAACACACACACACGCACGCACGCACGGACGCATGCACACACACACACACACACACACACAAGCATGCCTGTGTGCTCATGTGTTAATATCTTGATGATTCATTTCATAAGAATGTGTTGGTTGTACGAAGCCTTTAGAAACAAGGCAATCAGAGATAGCAGACCTGGCCCCAGCCACGGGCTGACAGACAGACTGACAGACACACACACACACACACTCAGACATGATCATTGCTTAACCTGGCCCCCTAGGAGAGGGGCCAGGTAACTAGAATCAGAGAAACACATGACACATCTTTCTCCAGTTACATATGAGTGTATATGAAATAGAAGCCCCATGGCTGGCAATACAGTGTATGGAAATGTCATTTATGTGACTAATTGGAAGATCTGCTTAACTTCTTTTATTCTTTACTGTTATAAAACTATTATAAAATCACAAGTTGGAAGTGCATCCAAATAATACTGAAACTCAGGTTTACATCTTTCAGCGGTTACATCTGTAAGTGGTTGTTTTTTTTTTTTTTATTTTTTAATTTGGGGTGTCCAATCCCACCCAAATCTGGAATGCCCAACTGGGGAACTACATACTACTCTCACTTGCATGCGACCCCCAATTGCCAATTCAGGAGAGTGAAGACAGTTCACAGCTCTCCTCCGAAGCACGCGCCTGTCAGCCACTGCTTCTTATACACTCATTGGTTGAATCCTCACAATTTCAGAACGAGGTCAGAGGATACCTGAACATGAACAAGCTTAGAATCTTCCTGACGAACGCCCATCTTGGCTAACAGGAGGCGCTTGAGCAAGGAACAAAGCAACCATGTTCTATTACCCATCCCGGCAGACCCATCCAAGACCCTTTGCATCCCTGTGGCGCAATGGCCAATTCTGCGCTACGCTGAAAAAGCTGCCGACCACTGCCGGTTGGTACAATTGGGGCTCAAACCTGCGACGTGTTAGTAACTTCTGCTTCACAATGCGATGCTTTAACCGAGTGAGCTATCCGTTAGTGGATGTTTATCCCCCTCATTTGCAGTGAGATGGCATGATAGCTAGTATATTTTTAAAATATGAAGGAGCTTGTCTCCAAAATATATAGGCCTTTTAGTGAGGCTTGTCCATGTAAGGGACAGATATGTTATAATTTGAATTGATATGACATATTTTGTGGAAGTTAGTGATGTAACATGGGCTGCTTGCATGAAGTAAGACCAAGACACTGATACAGGCCTTAAAGACACGCTATATTATTTCATTAAGATAACTAATAGATTATTTTGATCGCTACAGCAATGACAAATTCTGAATCTGCATCAATTGCTTTGAACCATCAAGGAAAGTGTTATAACTGGGCAGAGGGGGGAGCCGACTGCAGGATCAACAATGAGTCACTAATCACGTTTATAATGAGGAGGATGAGGAAAACTGGACGAAGGCTTGGAATACCTGATGTACCCAATTATTTACTCATCAACTATCTCTCTAATAATTAAAGTCTCTAGAAAAGACACCATTGGGAGGAACATTGGAATTTAGGGGAAGAGGTTCTAGTATGATGATCCAGCACCGACGGAGCCAAAACAAACAAACTATTGTACCAATCAAAAGTTTGGACACACTTTGCTAATTTTGCAGCTCTCTGATTTAGAAGATATTTAAAAAGCTTCATTTCTCTATATAATCTCAAATTGAATCTCCTCAGAGGTAAAGTCAGAAGTGAAAAAATAGTGAATAGTGTCCAAAATTTGTAATTGTCAGAGAAGCCATATTTTGCGAAGTAAACAGACAAACAAGCTCCTTCCATTTTTCCAACAACTGAATTAAAGTCAAGCTGTTTTGGGACTTATTGGGCAAAAAGGTCAATGAAAAGCAAACCGCAAGTGTGGGACATTTTAGGGAACTTAGTAAGCTGCTCATCTGCAAACTCATTATAGCCTTATGACTGCTCTTGTAAAAAAAAAAAGTATATATATATATATATATGAGTATGCTCAGAAAATATGACAACAAAGGTTGCTTTGTTTGATGGATTTAAGAACTAGATCTTTTTAGCAAAATAAAGGGTGGATCTTTCTTTATTTAACATGCATTGCGAGAAAAATGGGGGTATATCCAAACTTTTCACTGGTACTGTATGTACAGAGCACAATCTGATGGGCTCGTGGGATTTGTAAGCTTTCTGCAAATGCAATCTTGTCCTATGCCCTACGCTCCCTAATCATGTTACGGCTCACTCTAACTGAGCTGCAAGTTTATTTGTAAAAACAATGTACTCTTTCAGAGAATTCCACCTAGTTACCACAATACCCCACCGCCTCAATTTCGCAACCACAGCTGATAACATCGGGAACAACTTGCTAGACTGCTGAAGTTGGAGAGGAACCAATTATGCAGGCACATGGGTTGTGACACGAAAGGCTTTATGCCTTGAACAGAAACAATATTGGACATGAAGAATGGAGAAATGGAACCAGTAGAATATTTTTGTTTGCATTTTCTAAAACATTTTCAAAACTTTTTATAGCCTACATTGCAATATTTTGGTGCCCGATGGGTCACTTGTTGTCAATGACGGTGTCACCATAACAACAGGAAAAAGAACGCAAAGCATTTGCATTGCTGATTGCGGCCGCCAGTCAGTTAATTGCAACAAATGACTGTAGGCTGCATGAAATCACCGAAAGTCATGATATTGCCAAGACAAAAAATCTGCGGCACCCGAGACTTCCATGGTTACCAAGTAGCAACAGAAATAATAACTCTACTCAACAAGTGAAAGATGTCATACAACCTCCCACACAATGTGGCCCAGTGTATTTCATTCTGGCAATAGTCAGGATCCTTATAAAATTGTATAATTTCACATCTGGATTGCTACATGAAACAACTGCCAGGACAAACAGAATATTGCAGTCCATATTTGCAGTCCACACAATATACGCACCACACCAGGAAATACAGTGGGTTCCTAAATGTTTTGGACAGACACTTTTTTCATCATTTGACCCAGCACTTCACTTGCATTGACTCGCCACTGTTTAGCAGGCACATTCATCTCACTTTGCCCAGTCAGGTTAACTTCCTTGGTCAGGCATCTCTGTTTGAAGGCGAATAGTAAAATGTGAAGAAAGTAGGCAGTAGACAGTGGTTGATGAGTTAGGTGATGCCATGCATTAAAACCAAGATAAAAAAAAATATCCTTCAGTAGTCTGCCTAAATTACTTCCAATCCTCCACTGCCCCCATGTTGTGATGTTGATATGTACCATATGGCTGGGGAAGAGATGCCGTTAGCAGCTGGAGAATGATCAACTGGTCCTAATTAACTGCTCAAGGGGAAGCAGAGTGGGAAGTTTATCCCAGATTTTCTATGAGATATGAGGGATATGTTGCACACTTATCCACAAGTGTCAGAAGCCTGGGGCCTTACTTGGCTCTGTATGGAGGCTCTAGATGAAATGACTACAGCCCTTTTTGAAACCACCTTCATGTTTTTCTGGGCAACGGTAAGAATGTCAAAATAGAAACGTTAGGTCTTACTTCTGCAGCACCTACGATGCACGATTACTGGCTTAAAGAGCTGCTGAAAATAAATTCCCAGCCAAGCCTTTGCAATAAGTTATTTCCTATATAATTAAGCATGGATTTCACATTCCCAGTAACAGGGATATTCTATATTCATCATGTGATACGTATTTTATTGTATTGAATATATGATTGTGAGAAATAGAATTTGGAAAGCTGTAAATCCATAAAATGCAATTATTATTGTATTAACTTACATTAAGATTAACAATTCTGACATGCTCAGTTGCGCAACATTTGAAAAAAAAAACACATTACATGTAACTATTGTCAACCTGTCGATTGTCGTACTATTTTCAATTAGCTAATGTATGGTTACAGGTCTTTTCTTCCCCGGATTTTTCATCGCAGATTTTTCGTCCCCATGGACTTTTCGAGCTGAAATCTTCATCCCCGGGGACCATTAGAAGGGTTAAGGATCGGGTTAGGGTTACGGATAGTTTTATAATGCAGGAAGAGGGCAAAGCATTATTGTGGATGAACCATGCAGGGACAAAGTCTGGGGACAAAAATTCCTCGGGGATGAAAATTCGGGGGCCAAAAAGTTTGAGAGTCCTAGAGCCTCACTGCACTGCCCAAGCAAATTTTCCAGCTGAAATCTCTCTCAGGTTATTCCAATTCTAGCAGGAAAATGAAACAAAATTATAGATAACAGCGGTTAATATTGAGAACGGTACATTTAAAAAAAAATCAATTTATTAATAACACAAGATTACAAAATGTCCCTCAAAAATAGTTAGGATTTTTACTACAATCAGTGACATGGGGTACACTATACACTATATTGTAACCATATAACAAATTTGAGTATAAATATAAAATTGATGAAAATTTGGAGCATTAAAAATGCTTTCACACAGTCTTAATTTTATGAACATTACGCAAATGCATTGAGGCTGTTTGGTTCCACTGCCTCTCCTGCCCTGACATAGTTATGCCAGTGCATGGAATTCAGACATTTTTAAATTATCAAGCACACGAGAAGAACGTGAGGGATCGTGTGGTTCTTATTCTGTGTCTCACTGTGTAGAGAGAACAGCCGGAGGCTAGGAGAAGGGTCTTTATTTAGAAATGAAATAACTCCCTTACCTAAATCTGACTTAATGGAATCACAGCAGAATGACAAGGAAGTGAAGTGGACTTCTGCTGAAAGTCAATTCTGAAGCTATTTCAGAACCTTGCATCAATAAGGCTGGGAACATATTGTATCTAATGCAATTTGTCTCCAACTTTAGTCACTCTCATACAAGCCATAATATAACAATATCTAGCACATTTTTGATAAAATTATTTCATGTTTTAATACTTTAAATTTCAGACATGTACATTTTGCACCAGTGAGAAAATCGAGATTAGCTTAATTTTTCCATGTATTTAAAAATGCTGATGATTTCTCTTTAGCCACAGAAGATACAGTATATGCAATCCAATCTCTAGTATATCCATGCAAAACTATCACTCCTCAGGAAAATCCAAATTAATCATCCCAGACCTGCTTCGGTAGATTGGTTGCAAAACCAACTGGGGGTGGGGTATTGTAGGAACAAGGTGGCATTCTCTGAAAGAGTACATTGTTTATACAAATAAACTTGCAGCAAAGTGACAGTGAGCCATAACATAATTATGGAGCACAGGGCAAGATTGCATTTGTAAAAAGCTTACATATCCCATGAGTCCATCTGAAAAAAAAAAACAGTCTATTTCTAAGTGGACTGTTGGGTATTTCAGCAGATTTCCACTTCCAGGCAGTTCCATTTAAAGCAAAGGTAATACAAAATCACAGACGCTTGAAATGAAATCAAAACTTCAATTGGTTCACAATTGCAACCTCATTTTCATCAGCCCATGGCCATATATTTGCATGTAACTGCATCCCTCAGAGCGGTTTCAGATTTCAAATTACCTCCAAGGAATAGCAGGCTCGACAGTGCTCAGATTCATTAAGGAGACTGGGTTCCCCGCCTCTCTTTTCCTCATCATTGCTTGCTATTTTCAAACACCGTGTGCCACACACTCATTCCAGGTTCTCCCTTCCACAATGCTTCCACAATTCGAAAATTACCCATCAGGGCTACAGAAGTGCATATCTATACGCAGTTTTCAAAATGAATAAGGTCAGTGAAAGCCCCGAGAGGTTACTGAGTAATTAAAGTTAGAGCCACTCAATAAATGCATTGATGCTGAGGCAAAATATGCAATAGATTTTGAAATTTTAGTTTTTTTTTTCTCTCTTTTTGATCCTATAGTAGGTAACTCAGACATGCAAGATAAACTGCGCACAAAAAAGTGTTTTGTCTCTCTTCTTTTCTTTCAAGGGCATTGCAGGCCTACAATTTCGGAGTAGGATTTTATAAATTCTCAATTGAATTCATTACCATTTAAAGAAAACATTCTGGGAGAATGACTAATTTGAGACAGCAAGAGCTACTGCTTATCATTAATTTGACTCAGTTTTCAGTGTCCCCAGTGCCATCTGTTCTGTAGGAAGTATCGTCGATGCGTTAGCCTACATGGTTCGTTACCATGAAAAAAGTAATTTGTGAAAGTGATATAAATAGAATTATGTGCTCAGCTACACATAAAAGTGGTGTGCTCTGCTAAAGTGATACCACAAATAACTAACACAAATAATCCATTATAAAACGGGTGCTTCCCATCCTTAAATGTGATTGGCTGAGCAGCGTTCCATGCTGGTATAAAATTACTGTAACCCACTGGGGCAGGCCGCAGCATAAAATATCCCTGCGCGCAATGAACTACTCCGCGCTCAACTGACTTGTTAGGTTACGTTTCTTTCAAGACTTTTAGCTCGCTATTTCAGTATTAGCGAAGTTTAGCCTTTTTACCCGCTAACCAGTCGGCTATCTACCTAGAGAGTTCGATACCACCTTTGCGTTGCTAGCTACGTTGCTAACTAGTTCGCTATTTCAGTAGCCTAGTAGCAATAAATTGTTGACTTTTTTCTTGAGTGTTTATTTTTCGGGCTATGTGTAGGGTAACAACATCCATTGTAGTGAACTGTAGTTAGATGACAAGGAAGCTGGCAAACTAATGAACAATTCGGCACATTTTCCTGGACACCAGCAAGTGTGGAGGACAAAAGTCAATCGTTCCCTACTCTCACTGCTGGTTGTAATGATATGGCCGATCGCTTATCGGCGTAAGTTGAGAACAAGTAAACTCTTGTTTACTGAAAAAAAAAAACTGAAAGGAACGTAAAATTATTTAACGGGGGCTTTGGGAGACTGAAGGAGACATTCAAAATAGCCTGTTTTTATAGTATATCTACATTTGCAAGCCCAAATAGCCTGATGTGACATGATTATGGCGCTAGATGAAAATGCAATCTTAGCGTCTGTGTTGCTTGCCAACCATTCTGTCCACTCTATCTTGCTTGGCGGAAGAACGAATAGTTCTCAATTTTATTGTTGATTTATTACCAATAAATTGTCAAATTTTTTTTTCTTGTGTGTTTATTTAATGGGCTATATGTAGGGTAACCATTTTATAAAAGCAATAAGCCCCTTGAAGCACTGGGTTACCCTGATTTTATAACGGCGGCGGGGCACTAAGGCACTCCGCTGCGCGTCGTGCCTTTGAACTTCCCTCCGCCATTATAAAATCACTGTAACCCACTGCTTCTCGGGGCTTATTCCTTTAATATAACACAAATAGACAGACATTCTAAAAGGGTGGCAGACACGCCAATAGATACATATCATTTGTTGTCGCGACTCGACTCATTTACAGCACACCACTTATAGTTATCACAGTTTAGATAGTAATATAATGTAGACTACATACTGACTATAAAATCTCTTGTCAGAAAGGTAAATGGCCTCTATCTTACCTTTTGCGCCACTGTGCGTTGGGTGTGACACAAGTGTCTTTGCTAGTTATACTGTACCAGGGGTGCGTTTCCCGAAATCTCAGATGCTAACTTACATAGTTGGGCCCATTGACTGTGAATGGAGGAACTATGTAAGTTGCTAACTTAGTTAGCAACTATGCTTTTGGGAAACGCGCCCCAGGACAATTGTCGTTTTGCATCCACCGCATTGATAGAAAATGTTCTACCTTTAAATTGGGCCCCTAGCGTGTTGGTCTTAAAATGAATTGTTGTCAGGCGAATTGTTGGCTTGCTCCTATCTTGAGTTTGCGCAAAGCTCTCGTGTGTTTGACCGGCAAAAAACTGGTCTACAGTCAATATTCACTTATTAAATATCATTTTAAGGGCTCATTATTAAGATTGAAGTTGTTTTGCACTAACTTACAGGAGAACAAAGAAGAGCTTGGAGGTAAAACAATACATTTCCTGGATCATAAACTCATTGACCAGAAGTCAGCTAAATGTGACATTTACTCATTTTAGTGCAAATAATAATCTGTGAGGCAAAATACAAGCAGCCCCCTACTCCCCCAAATAGCTAAAAAGTGGAGATTTTTTGCTTTATTGTGAATTGTAAATAATGCAATCTTATACTACCAATGAAATGTCTTCACACATGGTACAAATGTGATGTAATCTAGCCCCCAGAATGAAAAATAATGTGAACTCGTACTCACAGTCTCTGTGTTAGCAATACATACCAACAACATATGCAATACCTAAGTATTGCAAGTAAGGTAAGTATATTACCATAATTCCTCTGTAGTGGCATGAAGTTTTACAAATTTCACTTTTTCCAAACAAGCAAATTAACGCATATTTTGGGCATAACTCGTGTTTGCACTATTGCTCTCAGAATATCAGTGCATCTGATGGCCGTGTTATATGCCAGGGGAAATAGACTATTAAGGCAAAAGCCACAAGTTGGCTTTTCCAATTGTCACTAACAAACAAAAATTAAAAGATAGTTTAATGTAAATCATTGATATCTAGCTGAGAGAACAACTTACCATTTGCCTCAGTGGTATGAATCTCATCCAGGCTTTTTGATTGTTTGTGATGTAAGAGTTAATTATCCCAAATTACCCCATGGGGTTCAATAAAGTATATCTATCTATCTATCTATCTATCTATCTATCTATCTATCTATCTATCTATGTATCTATCTTAATACTCAATGGCAATAATACATTAAACTTCCAACTCATTTACTAAGTGAGGAATGGACGATTGGGTAAAGTTATTTCGCCTCAACTATGTCTTTTGAAAACTGACAAAAAAAATGAGTGGGCGGCATGCATTACAGGAACATTCCTACCAGTACCCCTGACCAAGGAACTGGCTTTAGAACTGGAGTTGGTCCCCGGGCGCTGCTCTGTGGCTGCCCACTGCTCCTAACTATAGGATGGGTCAAATGCAGGGGTCAAATTACCCCATGGGGTTCAATAAAGTATATCTTATCTTATGAGTTGAAATAAAATGCAAATAAATTAGTACCAAGGGTCCTGTAGCTTACCTGCAAGCAATCTTATAGTAATGAAAACTTCAATTTCATTTCAATCATTGACGGTCAATGTCAAAGTCAGTAAATAAAAGTTAACATACATTTAAATGAGCTCCTGTAATGCAATCCTAAGCTCCAAAGCAATTTTGCTGATACAAGTCATTGAAAATTCATTGTCAATTGTGAACTTTAATGGTCACAGAAGTTCAAGTTGAAGTCAGCAAATGGACTTCATATGACTTTCTAAATGTCTATATACAAACCCTGATTCAATTTGTGACCATTTTTGTGATACAAGTAATTGAATTTTCACCAGGTCACATTTGACCTTCAAAGGTCAATACAAAGGTTACCCAATGAAAGTTCATCTATAACTTCCTACATGTCTCTTATACATACCTAAGCTCAATCTGTGACCATTTTGGCAATACAAGGCATTGTAATTGTATTAGGTCAAGTTTGACCTTGAAAGGTCACAAACAGTCAAGTTGAATGTTCATGTTTATTGAAGTTGTTTTGCACTGACTTACAGAACAACAAAGAAGAGCTTGGAGGTAAAACAATACATTTCCTGGATCATAAACTCATACCCAATGAAAGTTCATCTATAACTTCCTATATGTCTCTAATACATACCGAAGCTCAATCTGTGACCATTTTGGCAATACAAGGCATTGTAATTGTATTAGGTCAAGTTTGTCCTTCAAAGGTCACAAACAGTCAAGTTGAATGTTCATTAACTGTTTAACTCCTTTAAGTCTGTGATACAAACTTAGGCACTATCTTTGACCTTTTCAGTGATAGAAGCCACTGAATTTTCACTAGGTCAACTTTGACCTTTGAAGGCAAATATGAAGGTCACCAAATGAAAGTTCATATATGACATCCTATAGGTCTCCAATACAAACCTATGGTATCTGTAACAATTTTGCTGATATTAGTCAATGAAATTTCACTGTAAAGTTTGGCTGTTGAGTGTAACTACAGGTCAAGTTCAAGGTCACCAAATGAAACTTCATACATGACTTCTTCTATGCCCACAAGAGTACAAAGCTAAGCTCTATCTGTAATTGTTTTGGGGATAGAAATAATTGAAATTTCACGATGTGAAGTTTGAACTTCACCAAAGGTCAAGTTCAAGGCCGCCACGTGAAAGTTCATATGTGACTGCCAGTAAATGTTCAACACACATGTTCCTAATCTTCAATATTTTCAAGCCTAGAAGCCTTTGAAAATTGTAACATTTTGCTTGACCTCAAGTCTGACCTTACAAGGTGTTCGGAGGTCTATTTTAACATATCCAAAATATTACTCATATATGACTTCCTACATGTTGATTATACAAACTTAATCTCTATCTGCAACAATTTACCTTCCACAGGCGGTATTGCCCATTCTCCACCAGACCCAATGTTAAAGTACAGTGCCCCCACTAGACCCATTTCCGTCGATTCAATCAAAATGGCACTCACACCAAACATAAAGCATATCAAGGTGTGTTGATTGCCAGATTTAGAAAAAAGTTATCGGACAGCTTTTGAGAATTTTTTTTTTTTTTGAAATTTCAAATCTTTGAACATTGTTAATATTTTCCTTGACCTCGAGTTTGACCTTTTAAAGTCAACTGAGGTCAACTTTAACATAGCCAAAATATATGTCATATATGACTTCCTATATGTTGATAATACAAGCTGAAATTCTGCAACCATTTGGCCTCCACACGCCATCTTGCATATTCATGAAGTACTGTGTTTACGTTTATAGAATTTCTCAGTCTTATCTTTAACACTGGGGCCAAAATGTCTAGGGTCCATAAAATGGACAAAAAATGTTTCAATCAAAAATCCAAAAAAAAAGTCTGGAGACTTAGTAGTATCTTATGGCAAATTTATATGAAAATTCATCTGGCCGAAAAAAAAGATAAAAAATGTTCTGGGTGACAGATGAAGGACACCACACCACGACAATAGTTTATTGGCCCACAGGGCCGGTAAGCTAAAAATAAGGTGCGGTAGTTTACAACCCCTCAGCAGAGCCGTGATTAAGACTTCACCGAACAAGATGTGCACTGAGAAACCATTAACAGTCATGGCACTTTTTATCCCTCGAGTTTCACGAACAAGAAAAAAAAAGCTGAATTTTTAAAGGGACTGAATTTTTCTCAACGAGTTAGCACCTGTAACATTTTGTATTTATATTAATATTAAATGGGAGATACTGATAGTTAACTGCCGAAATTTATTGTGGACTTTTTTAAAATTCCTGCAACAGAATTTCATTGCTCTATTCATGTATATTTGAGTATGTACGTGTGGCTTCATGTTGTTGCTAGGAGGTTAGACAAATTTTCATAATCTTCATTTATAAGATCTTTTGATTATTTCTAAGGCACCACCTCCTCATGAATATTCAATCTATAGTTACATGATCCTTATACACAGTAATGTGCATACAAGGACATCATCATTGAGTCGCCGACTCAATACACGGTACTGGGCAAACGGTTTGAGATATTGCATTCACATTAGCCTCTGTACCTGAATACTCATATTAGATTGACATATTTTTCATATTTAATGTCTCTCGGCCTGAAGAGAGGCAAAGGCTGCCTTATACTTGAAAATACTTTCAAGTCGGTAAAATATGCAGGACTGGTTTGACATTGTAACAAGTCAAGTCAGCTAGCTAGGAAGCTCTTAAGAGTAACCTGCATGAGAATAAATTACTAATCAATATTAGTTATGTTATTTTGAATATTAATATTAGCTAACTGCATTATGTCATTTAGTTTTTGGCCTAAGAAGATCGCATTTTAAATGCATTACATTCAATTTCGTTTTGGGTGGGAAAAATCTTCTGATAAATACAGTACACTGCAAGTGAACATAAATAAATGAAAATATGATTGAACGAACAAATACCACTTCATTCAACTTTCAATCATTAATTTGTGGGCATGTTTTTTTATTATTATTATTATTATTATTATTATTACTCAACTGTACAAATAGATGATTCAATTTTGACATCCTTAATTCTTATGCTTGGTGTGGGTCTTTGGCCATTTCTGTTTTGACCACCTGCAGAGAGCACAGGCTTTAATGATGAAAGGGGCATGACTTCAAAGAGATTAGCTCGTAAGCCTCGGCCAATAGAACAATGAGTTGGCACATTTCCTTCATACACATCCTATCCCACACAAAAGCCTTCAGTAATTTCATTTTATGTACCACAGTCCTTCCCATATTTTCCCCAAAATCTTCTTTTCATTAATGTAGTGTTTCAAAGTGGATGCATAGTGACAAAGACAATAACAGCTGTGGAACATTTTAATGTGGCCATTTTGTTTTTATGAGTCATCAGTAAAAAAGAGAACAAAAGGGCCAATTTAAACTGTGCGCCAATTTTCTTAACAGAATTGAGGGACATAGCGGATCAATAGAGAGGGAACTCGGAACGCAGACCTCAGATTTGTTACAATGCTATGCAGATAGGTGCTGTTTTGGCATACAAGTTTGTTTCAGAGCAGAACACTGCTGTATTCCCTATTGCAGAGCAAGTCAAATTGGCCTCTTTGCGTGATATGTCGCTTCTACTGCCAATGTAATGTCCATTGTGCATGGGCCGCTGAAGAGAAGCAACTCTGGTTTGACAAAACATTGAAATTTTCCAAATGCACCAACGTCTTACAAGTATACATTTGACTCTTCAACTCACCACTGACCTTATCCCACAATGGTGACACAACAGTGCTTTTTTTTAGTTCAGACTGAAAAGAATAGCAAGAATTTATAAAATTTTTTTTTCAAAAATTTTTATTTACTTTGCAAGTTCCGAGTGCAGAAACATCTGTCCTTCCAAATTAGTGTGCTCTTTCCTATTTTCACAGATGCATTGCTGTATATTTCTTTTTAATGTAACCACAGTTAATATTTCCAGGTGGCATAAAGTTTGCAGAGCATTTTGCCACAAAGACACAATGCAAGAGGCCAGAGGATTGCAATCACATGATGAAAATTTGCATGGCAGCACTATTCGAAGCCAACTGTGGAAATCTGTATTCCGAGTGCATGTGACAATGCCTTCAGATGTATAGCCCACTCTCACACCCCCCATACCCATTTTATACGCTGATTTCTGCAGGGAATGAGGGAGACTGTATTCATATAGAAGAGAATTTAATGTTGAAAGGAATACATCTACAGAATCAATGCCGACCGATGTGTAAATTCATATTTTGAATAAATTACCATTCATAACGGAATACGCTGTGACCACATTAATGTGACACTGTCCTGAATATATGTTAGAATGCTAATTTCATCAGACATTAACGCAGGCCAACTCTGATTTCTGGAATAAAAAATATCTTTTTATATATATCTTTTTCATACAAATTATGCTCTTCTCAAGTGAAATAACATAGAAAATAATCTGATTTCAAGAGAGTTCAAAAAAAGAGTGTGGAGAGCAGTAGATACATTCAAATTCAGTTAAGGAAATCCATAACACTATTACATGCAAAGTCTCTGTCAGACTGACTATGCTGCAAGTAAACTAGCACAAAACCTGACATAATCTTTTCGGATAAAAACTGCCATGTCAGTGTTCCACTGGATATTATTAAGTGGGCTACAGTACATCCTCACATATTAAATCATATTGAAAATTCAGTACCTTTCAAGTTCAAAGACTTCAAAAGTGACACCTGCATTGTGTGGTCTTCCTGCATTCTCATTATCCTGTTCCACATGCCTTCCACAATCTAGGTAAGGAAATTGACTTGAGTAGCATTTATTTTGATTTCCTTCTTTAGTGCCACATTCAAAGTGAATCCCCGTATTCATGCAGAGGACTGAATGGCGAACTTTTGTTTCCTTATAATTCCTAATCCCAGCAAATGAAGACATGGAAAGGTCCAGGAGTCACCGAGAGTGGGATGTCTGCCAGCCTTTTGTGATTCATTTGCTGAAGTTTCGCACTGAAGAGTGAACCAGTGTGCTTCTTCAAACACAAAATCAACTAAAATAGGAACACTGTTTTCTTTGATCGACTCCTGTTCTAATAATGAAAGCAGTGTCATGACAGCAAAAGGAAATAGATGATGTGAAATGGCATGTAATGCCAGTGTTGTTTTTTTTTTCATATTTTACTGTACTGACCAATTAAGAGGCCATTTCTTATGCAGTGTATAACCTCGTCAGATTGGCTTGAATTTTTTTGGTGGAAGCCCTTAAGGGCCATAGATGTTTTTTTGGTGAACCAACAGTGGAATTCCTAAACATTCCAACATCCCAAGCCAGTTTGAGCATGATATGATTTCATTTGCCAGCTCAGTGCCAGGCCACTTGAAATTAATGTGGGGTAATCAATGTGCGAGAAATTATGCGGTTCTTAAATGTAAAATTTTGCGTGTTTGGGTGTTGCATAACTCAGTGCGCCCTCATCAGATCTGAATGAATTCTTTTCTTTATCAGGCAGCCCTTTATGCCTATTATCTGTCATATAATGATTATAGAGCAGATTTCATTCTCAGTGGAAAACTTATTGTCCACCAAGAGTAAAAGGACTGCCTGCCATGTTTTTTGTTCTCACACTGGGAAAAACAGAAGTCACATGGTGTTCAAGATGATGCGCAGTATTTGGATATTTATGAAGTTGGTGTATCTTTGTTGGGACCAAATAGCATGAAATGACACAAGAAAAGCTTCAAATGTGTTGACATGACACGCGAAAAGTGGTGTTTTATTTTTATATATATATATATATATATATATATATACATATATATATATATATATATATATATACACCTGGTTAAGATGTGTTCTTTAGCTTCTAATAAATTCAGTTTTTTTCTAAATAATATACAATGAAAAAAAGAGGAAAATCCGACCTTTAATTAAAGTGCATTTATTTACACATTAAGAAATAATTCTTTTCCATCAAATCATGTGTGCCAGGATTATTAGCACCCCTGATGTTAATACTTTGTACAACCCCCTTTTGCCAACAAAACAGCACTTAATCTTCTCCTATAATGTTTCACAAGATGGGAGAATACAGAAAGAGGGATCTTCAACCATTCCTCTTTGCACAATCTCTCTAAATCCTCCAGTGACCTGGGTCCTCACCCCTGGACTCTCCTCTTCAGCTCACTCCACAGGTTTTCAATGGGGTTGAGGTCTGAGATGGCCATGGGAGGAGCTTGATTCTGTGTCTGGTGAACCATTTCTGTGTAGATTTGGCCACATGTTTAGGGTCATTATCTTGCTGAAAGACCCAGTGACGACCCATCTTCAGCTTTCGGGCAGAGGCCACCAGATTTTGATTTAAAAATGTCCTGGTATTTCAAAGCAATCATGATACCATGCACCTAACCAAGGTTTCCAGGGCCTCTGGATGAGAAACAGGCGCACAGCATCGCTGATCCTCTCCCATACTTCACTGTGGGCATGAGGTGCTTTTCTGCATACTCATCTTTTGTGTTCCGCCAGACCCACTTAGAGTGTTTGTTGCCAAAAAGCTCTATCTTGGTCTCATCTGACCAAAGCACACAGTCTCAGTTGAAGTCCCAGTACCACTAAGCGAACTCCAGACGTTTGCGTTTATGATTGAGAATGAGAAAAGGTATTTTCCGTGCATGCCTCCCAAACAGGTTTCTGGCATGTAGATCGCGTCTGATGGTTTTTTTTGGAGACTTTATGACCCCAAGATGCGTCCATTTGTTGCAATTCTTTAACAGTGAGCTTTGGAGAAGTTTTTATTTCTCTTACCATCCTCCTCACTGTGCATGGTGGCAAAATAACCTTGCGTCCTCTTCCAGGCTTGTTTACCACTGTTCCAGTTGTTTTAAACTTCTTAATGATTCCTCTGACAGTAGATATGGGCAGGTGCAGGCGAGTGGCTATTTTCTTGTAGCCATTGCCTGACTTGTGAAGGTCGACACACATCTGCCTTACTTGAATGGTGTGTTCCTTCATCTTTCCCATGTTGAAGAGTGGAAAAGAGAAATGGCCTCTGTGTCATGTCATATTTATACCCCAGGGAAACAGGAAGTGATGATTTACTAATGAAATGTTCCTAGATACTCTGATCAACTTTGTAAACTACTGTAGAAATGACAGAAATACTTCAATTACATTTATTTCCTCGGAATTGTTAGGGCTGCCAATAATTTTGGAACAGGTGATTTTATGAAGAATAATTTTTTCTTAGTCAGGAATTTTTTTTCCCCCTTAAAATTCACTTAAGTTAAATGTTACATTTTCCTACAATTATCAGCTTGAGAGTATGCTTCTGCAATAAAAATTGAATTTATTTTAAGGCTTTTTACACATCTTAACCAGGGGTGCCAATAATTATGGAGGGCGCTGTATATATATATATATATATATATATATATATATATATATATATATGCCATCTCACAAGTTCACGTCAATACTGCCAAGAATGATTTGACCGAAAGTGAACAGTACGTAGAGAACTTTTAAATGGATACTTCCATAGACAGGAGATAACATCTTTCCACCTTCCATCCTTAATGTACGGTCAGACTGTTCAGTTATATTTTACATGGAGTCCATAGCTTTCACATGAACACATATTGTCAGACTAGGCTGGCTAAATGGCGTGATATCTTTTTAAGAGATTCTCTTCAAAACATTATGCTTTCATAATTCATTGAATTCATTGATTATGTGCATTTAAGTGTTTTGACAATACCTATTGTACATCCCTGTGAATCTCACTCATCCAAACTTGTTGTATAAATTACTGTTCAAGGTTAAAGAAATACTGAGTAGGATTCATCGGTTGCAGTTTGTAGAACATAACATTCAAAGTTGGCCCCTCCCACCAGGCTGAACCACACCAGAAGCACTACACTGTATTGTTCTGCTATATCCCGCCCCCACACCCTTTGCGCTGTTATTGGCTGGGGGCTATACGCCCACTGCCCATAGGCTGATGCCCAAAATCGTCCTGCACGGATGAGAAAATACAGGCAGGCAGTACGGCCTCTGTAGATCCAGACACTGCCACACACTTCTACTGGGTCATAAATGCCGAGGGATTATTTTTGCATGAGTTCATACATTCTTTTTTGGAAAATCCTATTCAGTACACCTTTCAGTTTACTGTTTATCTGTATGATTTTTCTTAAATAAAAGTGAATGATATGCACAGCAAGTGAATGCTTTGTGCAGCAAAGTAATAAGTAGTAAAGCTCATTTGATTAAAAAATAAATAATAATTTAAAAATGTTAAAGAACAACGCGTGTTAACAGATTAATATCCTTGAAATTAATTTTAAAATGAATTTCTGTCCTTAGGGACAATTTAAATCAAGGCACTATTGTCTTTAGTTCTGTAGTTCAACAGATGATAGACAAACAGTTAATTATGTAATTACTGATTTATTTACCCATTAACTAGTCAGAGTGATTAATCAAAAAATTTTGAATGGGCAATCTGAGCACAGATTTGCATTAATAACAACCCAGACATTGTTTTAGAACAGAGAGCCTTCATTACGTATGTGAGTCTGTGACTCGCTGTCTTATTTCCTTTTCCTGACCTTAAAAGTCTGGTTTGTTCTTGTTCTCCTCTGAATGCACTGGGGACAATAAATCCTTTCTCATTACCGAAGAGTGACAACATGAAAAAAGAAAGCTCTTCTCAAACAGTGATAGGCTATCATGACCTTAAGAAGTAACTGAAAAAAGCAGGCAATGTTTTATTCCAAGTTTACACTGACTGACAGTACTTTTAATCTGGCCCATAAAAAAACAGCTGCAAGGACACTGATAGCCATTCTCTTTCTTTTGGGTATGTTCTATCATTTCATTATAAAAAATAAAAAATAATTAAAATACAAGCACCATGAATTGTACTTTTGTTTCTTAAATTATGTTATTTTCTTGAAGCATTAATAGTATTAAAGCTTAACTCGCCGCATTTGAGATGTAGGACTTGAGGAGCCAAGATTAAGAGCATTAGAATTCGTTGTCATTTGTTAATCAGCATCAAAATCGCTTCATGTTGCTATGGGCTTTCTCTAGCTTTCCATGGCTGGTGCTTTATCCAGGCTTCAACACTTATCAAAATACATTTACACTTCTCTGGGCACTCTCCATTATTTACATACCCACTGGATGATTTCCTTTGTAAAGGATCATATGTATTCAGAAAGAGGCTCAGAAAGGCATTGTTTTTGTGCTTATCTTGAAGCGCTTGCGAAATAGCAGTTGCGCCATCTCCACATTAATTGCAAGCCAGACAAAACAAGCTTGGGGAGAGTGGGAGTTACAGCTTCAAACCATCACATTAATTAACGACTGTGTAATCACTTTAATAGGATCGTTCTTACTAATTAAGAGCCCACTTCCACATATATGTTCTGAAACAAGAGAGAAGAAATTATTTAATTGAGCATCAATAAACATATACACGAGTGCTGGACCACTACAGAACAACTTGCCAAAGCAAATTAAATGGTTGCGGATAAAATCTATAACTTTCACTTGGGCGTTAAACTCTAAAATTTGCAAACAGTAAATGAGCTGTAGTCTGCTTATCGACTACATTTAGAAAATAATACAATGAAATCATGGGTACAATGGATAACAAGCAGTTCTGGAACAGTGCCATTAAGTAAAAAAATGCAACAGCGTTCCTTTCAATTTGAAAACAGTGTTTGCTTCCTTTGGCATTGTTTAGAGACTCACTCATCAAACAACTAAAAGAATAAATGCTGCCTTAAGTCGCTCCTGTTCGTCCCCAAGCAGTCGCTCGTATAATTAGCATGCGCACATGAATTAAATGAGTACAGGCTGCATACACTCTAATTTTAACAGGGCCTCTCGATTGCCTTCTTGAGCTTTTATCTGTGTCCATTCCATTTTGCAACTGCTGACAGCTTGGTTCTGCACTAGCAAACTAGCACAAAGCAGCCAGTGAAATAGGATGGTAGAGGGACGTTCTTTTTTTTAGGCTCAATATTTCACGTCTCAAGATTGTAAACTCGCTCATTTAAAACTGTAAGGCCTCCAATATGGTGGGAGAAATGTATGAAAAAAGAAGGAACAATGACATATAATCAATGATAAGTAGACATAAACGGAGAGCTGCTGATTGTTTTCTCCCGATATGTCATTACACAGCATGTGCTGCCTCCCCCAGGAATATTTAGTCTGGTTTCTAAATGTACTTTGCTCGTTTTTCATTCCACTGCAGGAGGCAACAAAATACTGCAAAAGAGAGAGAGGAAAAAAAAGAAAATGATTTCAAAACATAAAAAATACACTTCTTAATGAACTCCGTACGTACTCCTTAATATGCAGGACAAGCTGTTTTTTTTTTTCTGGTCTATCTGATATTTTGACCTATGTTTATGATAATACTCATACCTGCTGTAGTTATCAAGGCAATACATATCAAAAATATTTAATATCCCTCATTGGTAACATTGTTGTGCGTTTAGTGATAAGAAAATGCAATGTATGGGGAGGGAAGGTATGGCCCTCTTATTTTCTGATTCTATGATTATAATGTAATTATAATAATGCATTCCCTAGCCACGTTTTCAGGTATTAAAGTAGAGAATCAACAAACAGCTCAATAACAAGCTCCTCTAATATTGCAGCAAACAGTTTTAAATAGCGTTTTCCTTAAGGAGAGGGAGGGAGGTCCCACAAGTGAAGCCGTGGCTTTTTTCCAAAGGCGCTATCATCCGTAAGCGTTGCGTATCGCCCCTGATTGCCGGGTATTTTAGATGCGCACAGTCTTCAGACTCGTTTAAGGATTAGCCTCCCTTTTTGTTCCAAGCGTGTCAATTTATCTGGTGATTGATGATGTTGACTAACTAAGCTGGTATCGCCTAACTCATTTTGGGAGAGGGCAGCCGGGTTCCTTGGCAGGAGTCCACCTCGTAATGGCGGGAAGCGATAGGCAGACGAAACCCCCACGGGGAAAACGGGGAAAGATGAGAAAATAAGTGGGTCATGCACCAGGCGCAAGGGCACAGGCAGGCTAGGGAGGGCAGGGAAAGGCAGGCGAAAGACAACTCCTGCAACCGGTGTTCAACTTCTCCTCAGCTGAGATGTTCCCCAGGAAAGACAGCACTGCAAATCTGCAAGCAGGTAACGTGCAACTCAGTAAAAGAAACCTGCTGATCCGCTGTGTTGTGATTTCATCATACCATCTTCTCTCGACCGCAGTCATACACAGGATGGGAGAAGCACTCGGCTTATTGCGTGCGCCTGTGAGTGACATTTTGTTTTGCTCAATATGGGTGCTCATGGTAGCTTAGGGAGCATCAGCAGTGATAGCTATGGGATAAAACTCCCAGTGTTACTCTTATTTCAGTTCAGTGTTAGCTGGGCTGTGTATTGTATGTAAGAGTCAACACTATTGTAGGCAGAGAAAGAGAGAACAACGAGAGGGAAGAAAATGCTGTACTTGCAATTGTTTACAGATGGCTCGATACACAAGCACTGCATTTTGAATATAGCAATCCAATGCTAAAAACCTCGGATTTCTCTCCCCTCTGACAGAATTTCTTGATAAATAGGCCTTCAACTTCAACACAGAACGGTCCCTTGCACATTGTATGGTCCTGGGGCGAGATGCCAGTGGGAAGCTTGACATGCGCACGATCCTGAACTCACCACAGCGTGCATCCATTTACACCTCCCTCCACACATTCACAGGTGACTTTTTACATGCTGCAGATTGTTACGCCTTGGGTTCACTTTATCAACAGAGCCCTGTTCAACAACAGATTTGGATTTACACTGGCTTGGCACTTTCTGTTTGCTTTGAGGTTTCCCGCGAGTAAAAAAAAGGCTGTTTGGGAAATGAAAAAATTTTCTCTTTAGTGTCTGCTCTGTGAGGTACAGTACACTGGCAGCAGTAAAAACACACAGTCCTTTCATTTACACATGCACACATGTGCAAGCCTTCACAGACACACACACACACACACACACACGTATTAACATACATACAAACACAAAACACACACGCACATACACACGCAAACAAACACACACACACACACACACGTATTAACACACATACAAAGACATAATAACACACACATACACATGCATACAAACACACCCACACACACACACACACGTATTAACACACTCACATAAACACACACTTATACACGCAAACATACACATGCATACAAACACACACGCACGCACACGCATATTAACACACATACAAATATATACCAACATACACATACAAACTTACGCGCACACACACGCAGACACGCGCACACACAAAAAAGTGTAATTATAGCGCAATAACTTTGTTTTTTTTTTAGTTGCAAAAGATATTTTTGACTTGCATAGCTGATTGTCGTGCTATATGAGCACATCATGTTGCATTTCTCTCTGTGGACTGTAAGGATTCCCTATGCGCTTCCCTGGGGATGCTGTGATAGCACCAGAGAAGTATCTACCATTGCAAACTCATAATTCTTGGCAGATTGATTCAAATTAAAGCAAAAGCCACAAATTCTGCATTCAAAATTTACCGCAGGAAATTGAGACATCTTTTTATAACACAATATAGCTAATACAGTGGGTTTCATCAAGAGAGAGGGGGGGGGGAAAGATACTGTAGACCATGACATACTGTTGAAAATGTATTTCTGAATATTTTCCCACCAATATTCCAGTTCTGCAACAGTAAACAGGCACTTCTACAAATAGCCCATTTAGAAAAAGGACAAATACAAGGGAAAATTATCTAAAATTGGTGGCTGGAAGGTAGTAAGGCATTGGCATGACTACAATCTCATCATTTTTTGTAATTGGTCTTATTTTATCAATCCACTTGACTGGGAAATATCTCCAACACAAATTGTGTCCTCAATCATTGGAGGTGAGATACCACAATTACCTGTGAAGCACCATTTTATTTATTCATGAGATATGAGCGAGGCGTTCGTGACTATTAACCAGAAAACTCGCACAGACTAATGTGCTTGCCGCCGTTAACAGCCTGGCTGAGACAGACGCCATGTTCATAATATGAGCTAGATTCCACTAGAAACAGGAGGAGGGTGGGTCCAGAGGAGAGCAATGAAGGGTTTATTTTTCTTTTTTCTACAGATGATTTAATAAGTGCGAGTGCCAGGTCAGGCCTGAGGGTGAAAAGAACAACAACAGCAACCAATACAAAAAAAAGACTATAAATGTGTTTCCCTAAGGGGGGAAAAAAGAGAATAATCAGCCAACCTATATGAATCCAGGCAGGCCTCGCCATCCATAAGTCCACTCTGAACGCAGCCTTATTTTCTGCACCCATTTGTATTTCTGGCAGTTTGTACCTCCTGAACACATGTACATAACTATGGCAATAAATCATGTGAAGCCAAGCTATTAAATACATATCTACAACATCTGCCCAGAGGTGATGTGACATGCCAAGTTTGGAAAAGAAAGGGGAACGGAACAGATATTCAGAGTGAAAGACATTTCAGACTGTCCACCACAATGGGCCGGTGTATTGTCTAAGTGGGGGCGTGCTTGACAACGGTGAAAAATTCTGCATATTAAATGCGCATATTTCCTTGTAATAGTCAAACTGCCCTTCAAAAAGGGCAAGTGGCCTCTCGCTGTGCCTTTCTTTTTCCTCTCCTATTTTTGTCTTAATGCCTCAGGTAGCTGTCAGGGACAAAATTATTCTGAACTATCAACCCCATTACAATGGGGAAAGAGTGAGTGCGTGGTCTCGTTCAGCCAGGAAAAAAAGAAACAAATACAATTAGGGCCACTCAGAACTTTCCAGCAGATACATGCTTGCAGTTATTGTTTTCTGTTAGCTGGGTAGGCTGAATAGCGAAAGACTGGAGGCCAGGTAGAGAATCTGGAGAGGATATTGAGCATCCTGATTTTTGATGAGGGGAGACAGATGTCGCAAACTTTCCCCCGTATTTGTGGAGGAGACGTTCCTGCCAGGCAAGGCAGATGCTCTGGAGGTAAAGCAGACGTGATGTACTTTGGTGCAGGGCACAGTCACGGCAGGGTAATAATACCAATAATCGTTTAAAGGGAAGAGTAATGTCGCACACTATAAAGTGTGCAGAATTTCTGCCTCTTTATTGAGGTTTCCCTTCAATCACTGCACGACCTGTAGGGCTGGTGGCAGGGTTCTCTTTTCATGAAACGGGGAGCACGTACTCAGCGTAGTGAGAGAAGTGGGTCAGCGAATGTGCTGCTGCTTTGCGCCGCAGATGATTAAGAGTACCCTAAAACACTCAAGTCTGACTGGGCCAATCAGCCGGTCCGCTCCAGTGGAGGGTGTCCTGTCACACTGAAGCCAGGCGCTGAGACGGGTATAAAAAAAGCCATAAAAATCCAACCCATGCTCAGTTTATTGCAGTGATGCATGCATCTAATTTGCATGAGCTTCAAAGGAAATGGAGTTGGGGAAAAAAAAAAAAAATCATCACATATGAATCCTAGATCACGAGAAGAAAAGCATAATGGAAAAAAAAATGCGCTTATTGGTACTTTGAGAGCTAATTTACGAGCATACGCTGATATTACTGGGCTCGTATGATCGTTTTCTTTGTTAATAACCTGTGCACTAAAAATGATGAAAGCTGTCATGGAATTTATGCAATTGTGCCTTTGTATTAATATCCCTTTATCAGATTATGTCGCAATTTTTTTTTCCTCAAAGAGAAGGATATTGCATAATTTGACCCAATTCAGAAACACATATGACAACTCATTTTGTGACAGTAAGGGTAAGCTTCGTTGGCTTTCGTCACGTCTAGTTCAGCAGCTGCGCAGAAGAATGGAAATTAAAGCATTTCAAAGGCTGCATTCACTGGGGCACCTGCCGAATCCCGAACGCAAGCACATTTGCATTGAGGCACCAGCCTCATCAAAATGATCAGAAGGAAAAAAGAAAAAAAAAATCAGAGGGAAAGCTGAATGCTTCAGTTCACAAAGCAGCCCGATCAGTAAGTCCACCTCTCACTCTCATCTCATCTCTCCCATAGTCTAATAGACTGTGGGGGCGCCACCACAGTCAATCATGAGCAAGATTTAAGGAGTGTCTTTTCTATGCAAGAATAGGATGATCTCAGTCACTGAAAATATACTTTCTCAAACCAGGAAGAGTTTTAGTTGAGTCATGCCTAATGCCTATGGCCTCCAGAGATGGAGGATAGATGAAGACCAAGAATGCCTGAAACCAAGTTTGGCAACATGAACTAACATTCAGCTAGCTAACATCGGTGGAAACCTGCCGGGCACATGCAAGGGACGACAGGTGTTTGTCTAGGAGGTGCAGGAGGAGAGGCCAGCTGCAGTCACCTGGAGGTCACAAAGGGGGGGCGGTTGGTGTTCCTGCCAGCAGGCTCGGAGCGCGCGTCGCTAGCTATAGACATTAAGCTCGGACCAGCACTTTTTCCCTGCTTCGACAGCAGGGCTGATCATCAATTATCATACATGAGGAGATGAAACAGGTAGCTCTCATCTGCCCACACGTCGAGGGTTGGCCCCTGGCGTGAGGGAGCTGGCTCTGTGGTCTGGCATCGCTAATGTCTCCGTGAGGCGTGCTGGCATGGCAACCGCGCGCGTGCTCTGCACTAGCTGTGCCGTGAGACAACATCTGCCTTCCCCCGGCGACCAACAAGCCAGGCGTACCGCCACGACAAGGACGCGTTCAGGGGTTTCTATTTCCATGACAACTGATCCATCATGTCTACCTCAAAAGCAGGGCTGAAATCAAACAGGCATGGTCTCAAAATAATTTCCCAGCGAGGTGCAGCATATCCCCCCTCACAGCCCTCCCTCGTATCTTATTTGAAGAAGAAAGTAGGGCACAAATTGCGGAGAGAATTTTTTTATTTTTTTTTTTTGTGGTTTGAAAATACAAAGTCTCTTTCTGAATTCACGACAGACACTTATTATTCAGTACAGCCATCTGGATTTGTTAGTAATCTTAGGGCACAGCTGAGACGGTTATGTGTGCATTTTACACAGTCAAGGAGTTCATCTGATTTCTGGGCCATTCAGAGAATAAGTGTTTGTTTGAAAACAATTACACATAAGTGCTTTCTAAACCATCTGCCATAGACTGCTCTTTGATGGAAACAATGCATTTCGCTGATGAAGACGTCTTTAACCGACACGCTCAAATTTAATCAGCGACAAGATAAGCCCCTGCATTTTTTCCCTTTAGTTTTTTTTTTCTACATGTTCTATCCTGCAGGCTCGAAAATGTATATCTTAAGGGACCAGTAGGCCTCGGCGCAATTAAATCATTAATACAGCGCTAAAGATTTACATAAAATATGGTTTTGACTTTGATGTTCCGAGGAAAGCACTTGACAGATGTTAGGCTGACGAATGCAGCAGGAGTTAATGATGAACAAGAGGAGCGTGAGCCTGAGCGCTCGTGCATGCGCACAGCCGCACATGAGTGGGTGTCCAGAGGCAGCGAGGCAGAAGAACACTTATTGCCGAGGATTATGGTTTCTGGCAAAGGGAAGTGGCCGGGACTGCAGCCGCGAATCGCAGAAAGGCAGACAGCTGATTGACCTCCCTGTTCAGCTACATCGCCCGGAGGTTCAGCAGATGCTTCACGGAAGCAGCGCCCGTGAACTTGACCGTGGCAAATGTGATGAATGCTACAATTTGCGTGTGCGGAGGGGACACCTCAGCCAGCGTTGTAGTTTTATGTTCCATGTCAAGCCCTCAAAAGCTTCAGTCATTTACTCGTAGCCCGAACACGGCGAGCCACGGCCTTCCCATCCATCCTCTCCGGGAGCCTTAACAGAAAAGCCCCTTTTCTTTCATTCGGCAAATCTGTCTTTTCTGTGTACTCCATCTATCTGTGTTACAGGCCTACGAGCCCTTTCTCAGGTGTTCCATTTGTCTCCAAATACCAATTTATTACTGTATCGCAGACTCACATTTGTCAGCAGTTTGCTCCCTGCCACTGTGCGTTCGTTTGTGCAAATACAACAACAGGCCTTTATCTCAATTGACAGTCTACTGCCTGATCTGAAATATTGTGGGGCAACATCATGGATGTGCGTTAGCACTTGTGTATATGTGCATGTCTGTCAACTGGACAACGCTGGGAAAATTGCAAAGTAAAAAGCTAACTTATGACAGCTTGTGTCAGCCACTGACACGGGCTTAATATTTTCAAGACTAATCGGTGCTTGCCATCATCCAAAAACCCAAGAAAACAAAGGCCACAACACAAGAATTGCACGCACAGCCCGGATAGACAGGCACTTTATCGATTTACTTCATGTTGTTGAGAACTTTTAAAAGGTTTCCGTGTGTTTTGATTCCTGACCAGAAAGGATAAGGCTCAGGCGATTTGTGGGGTGAGCCAATTTAGCCTCCAGTGACCGAAGCCCTGTTTTTACTATCCAATATCCCTGGCACCATGGCCCACAGATCAGAGTGGCGGTGAATGCCAAAAACTCTGGCCAGGTTACCGCTGGCTCTAAGAGATAGCATGTGAGCTGCATCCTCTTCCGATAAAACGGCTTGATATAATCAATTTGTGCCAGTCAAAGGGGGGGAAGCGTTGTCTTTAAACAACAAATGATGGAGTTAGCTCAACACTTACAATAGGCCTTTTGAAAATGTGGCAAGGGTGCTCCATAACCTAATTTAGTAAAGAAGAAAAGATAACATCAAGTGAATAAAGACATTATGGGGAGGTAAAAACACAGGTCTTAAGCACTGGACACAGATCAAGCCATCAGTTCCCACTGCCGTGTTTCCAAGCAGACTGCAAACAAGGAAAATGATATCAGGAATCCCTCTGTGTCCTTCTCTCCATCTCTGTTAGGTTATAACTATGTTACAGCTAATATCATCCCTGTTCTCTATTACCAGTTTCCATCCAAGGGGTCATCACCTTTGATATTATTCTGAAATAACAATAGAAGAAACCATAAGATTTATTTTCAGAGAATCATGCAAAAATGAAGTGGAAATAGTGCCATTGTGCATTTCTGACCCTTTATAATGATCCTTTCATCTGTTATCTTAACCGCTTCTTCCTCGCTCGGGTTGTGGGGCAGCAAGAACCAATCACAGCAAGATATCATTGATTGGCTCACCGATCCATCGCAGGGCGCACACGCCATTCACTCGTACCCTTACACCTATGGGCAATTTACATTTTCCAGTTAGCCTGACATGCTTGTCTTTGGACTGTGGGAGGAAACTAGAGTACCCAGAGGAAACCCAGGCCAGCACATGGAGAACATGCAAACTCCACACAGAAAGGCCCCATGGCAGGTTTGAACCTATGATTTTCTTGTTGTGAGGTCATGCCACCTATTTGTATAATAATTATTATTATTAAATAAATGCGTATGAGAAAAATGTATTACATCTGACATTTTTGCAGCAAAATGCTGAAAAGACTGATGCACATGAATATCAATAGCGAGCTTGTCATCTGTGCGTGACAGCTTCCTACGTAAGATTCCTACTTGATAGGCAAACATTCCCAGAGTCTGTTGTGCCACTGCTGCACACGGTTGTATAACTGCTAAGCTTCAGAGAAGGACCTTCAACATTTGTCGTGTGATTCGAGAGTCACATTTTCACTGGATAAGAAAGGGCTTTTCAGGGTCAACAGAACTACAATTCTGAAGCAAGACAGCACAAGCCCTCAGTGTTCAACCTTTGAACGACAGGTATATACTGACAGCAGTTTTGGTCAATTATCCACTTCTCCCCTGGTCAGTGGAGACAGGCTCCTTTTTGTCCTTGAGACTGACTCCATCTATGCTTTCTTGTGAAAAGGGCTAATGGAGAGAAGCCAGACATGCTATGCATTCTGATCAATCAGTGTGGTTTTGTCTCTAAAAATGGCTCACCCTCGAGCCCCAAGCATGGCTTCACACCAACCTTGCGCGAAACAGGACATAATTAGCTTGAAATTGGAATAAATCCTCAAAAGCCCCACAAGCATGTAATATTTTTGGTTCTCAATTACGTAGATTTGCGGAGGCTCTTTCCATTGTTTTACTTAAATATGTAAGAAATTAATAGAACACAAGTCAATACTGTAATGTTTTTAAGCACAAAGCTAAGCCACTCCATATGTGCACACAACGGGCATATGATCTTACGTTTGAATTTCATCCCTAAGCTGAGACACTGCGCATCATAATTAAAATTGCTCATTTAATTTTATTCATGCCGCATGATATCAAACAATCATTTTAATCTTACACATATGCTCTCATTCAGTACTAGCAAATCAAAAATAGCTTGTGCCATTATTACCATGTTTTAGTAGACCATGACGAGCACGCCTTAGAACTGCAAATACAATCATCACTTTGCTGGGTATCATCATAAATCAAAGTGTGGTGATTAAATTACATTTAAATTACATTTTTGTATAACTACAATAGACCTTCATGGAGACAAACACTCATTTCTGCAGCATTTGAATCAACTTTCTTTTGTAGGGAAAAATATGTAAAATATGGCTAGTGTCGCCTTTTGAGGAGGCTGCATTTGAAAACTGTCTCTGGAGAATGTTGTGCTTTTTAAATGCATTTCATTCTATCACTTTTCTGACAGTATCTTCGCGGAGTGACAGTATCTTCATCCACGTTGCATTCAGGCGAGATACAATAAATACTACACCATTTATAGAGTCAAAAACAATATAAAGTCTGAGTGCGCTTACGTCTTCAACAAACTGGAAAACAAATAAATAAGTGAAAGCATGAATAAAAAATAAATAAAATGGTCCTTATCTGTATAACACCGAGCTACTTTCTATCATTTCTAGAATTCTCTTGCTCTACTATTCAATCTAGGCTGCCACAGAGGAGTTCTGATAGAACAGTGATCTAGTTTATATCACGCAGTCGATAATCTTTTTTTTTTTTTTGCGCATGGATATTCCCTGGAGCGGAGTGCTGACCCCGCCCTATGCTAGCCTGCTGCGGAGGGTGCGCTAACACCTGGGTGAGCTTTACTTCCCCCGCTCTTCGGGCGTAGCTCTGAGACGTGAGGGCCAGTGCCAGCTCCCTCGGCTCTGTTGCCATGCTGAATATTGATGCCTCTCGCTCGACAGAAGGTGAGGCAGCTGGTCCCCTCGCACACACGTCCGGACAGTCATGCGTTAGGGCTGTTTGGCATTGTTGAATAAAAAAAAGGTGCAGCCACTTTTGATTCAATGAAAAACAGATATTTAAATACTTAAGATGGCATTTCCGGCCGTGCCCACCCAACAGGGTGCCACTGCGGAGTTGGGGTGGCAAGGGACTTTGGTGGTTAGGTGTTGCAGGGGAGTGGGAGAAGGTTAAGTCTTAAATTGGATGATAGAAAGATAGGACACTCTCTTCAAAGGTTCAATATACCATTATGTTTGGATTATAATGAAGGATGATACAGAGGAGTAATGGAAAATATCTGTATTGATTGGGGATTTTTTAATATATAATATCTTGCTGTTGTATGCAAAACTAATCTTAGATTTGAGAGGAATAATGTTTGAAGGTCTTCAAATCAGTTAAAAAAAAAAGTAGGCCATTTGTATTCATGCTGTTTTTAATTTTCTGATGCGACACCTGTTTATCTAAGCTTAAATGTTCCACCCGGTGATGTGAAAAACTGAAGCCAATTTTATTCTTTTGCAAAAAATAATTTATGTCATAAATTATATTTAGGTGTTATTTGACAGCGGAATTCGCAGCATGTGTCCAAATAAGAGTAATGAAAAGGCACCTAGAGGGAATGAGACTTATCGGACAGCCGCTCCGAGGATCCATCTCAGCGTTGTTAAAGATAGAAACTCCATCTCCACTGCTTATCATCTTATGCCTCTAAACTCGATCCTGTCTGCTCCACTTCAGAGTAACTTTCATTGGACTCTGATAGCAGGCTCTCATAAGCCCAGTGTTTAAGCCGTGCATTTAATCGGATCAATACAGCACCACACTTGATTGAACACTGTAGGCTCAGCAGTTCGGCGTTCCAGGTCCTAATGTATCTCTTCAAAAGTTACTTGTAAAGGGCTTTGAAAGGGAGGAATCTCTGTAGAGGGACTGAAATAGAAAACATTCACTTTTCATCCATCCATTAACTGACCCATTTATTTCTAGTCGTGGTGTGTGTGTGTGTGTGTGGGGGGGGTTATCCCAGCAAACAGTGGGTGTGAGACAGGTACACTTCCTGAACAGATTGCCAGTATAGTGCAGGGATCAGTCACTATCTCATACACTGAATGTATTATTGGAAACAGTTTCTAAGAGTGGAGACAGTGCTGTGCTACACAGACTTTTCACAAGCCTGGTTGTGGGAGCGCGTAGTGTTAAGAGCCTGGGGTGTTGGGTCCGTATTTGGGAAAAAAATACAGGATGAAGCCATCCACCTAATGACAGAATAAATGGAGGATCATAACTTAGTGTCATTCTGAAAGACTGTAGATCTCCCCCAGCACAGTGTTGTTGGTGCTGTTGTAAGACAGAGCAGATGGCTGGTTTATACACCCCTGTTGTGAGGACATGACATCAGCTAGTCCATCTCTAAGGGAGCCATAAGAGTGTATTTCAATTTTTTTAAAATATTATATATTCATATTTTTTAATTTATTTATTTGATTTAATCCTCTGGAGAGGAATATTTTTTTTGCTCTCTGAAAATTAAGAATCTGGGCTGTAAATAAGATCTTTAAGCTAAGATGGTGGCAACAGCCAAGAACAGTGGCATTGCCTGTCCTGGCAAGTCATTAATAAAATTTCAAATGACATCCATACCAACCAAATACCCGTAAACAAGTATAATTTGCATGAGCACACATCTGTCAGATTAGCTGATGTAATTACCAACACTGAATTGCAGGTTTTCGTTGACAAGGCCCAGGTTTTCCATCACAACTATTTCGTGAAACTTTATATGCTTTTTTTTTTGTACACTTTCTTTGCGATGCTGTGCATCAACCTGTGACTGCTCTAAATCAAGCCAATAATATCTGTCGCCCTTACTAAAGGCCTGTTAACGCAAATAAGCAACACTATTAACAAAGCTATTTAATTACTGTTGTTCTGATGAAACAGGGAGAATGGGGAGGAATGGGGAAGAAATTTGCTCAAAGTAACTTTGACCATGATTGTCTACGCCCAATGGGTGTGTCTCAGAAACTACCATGGCCACAGTCTACCCATCTTGGTTAGATTTGTTGTTAATTGTTGCCAGTTATGATTATTTTTTTATTGGTGTACTGTACCACGTTAATATTAGCACTATACTTATAACCTTTTGGCTAATATTAGAGTCATAACAATGAGCAACTTTGTGTATTCATCTTCTAATTTCTACTTCCAGCGGGATAACATGCCGTGTCACAAAGAACACATCATCTCAAGAATGATAATGAGTTCAATGTACTCCATTTACCTTCGCGTTCACAAGAGCTCAATCCAACAGAACACCTTCTGGATGTGGTGACAGGCAGATTAACAACATGAAGGTGCAGTTGACGAATCCTCTGCAAGTGCATGATGCCATCATGACAATACATGCCAAAGTATCTAAGGAATGTTTCCAGCATGTGGATGAATCCATCCCATGAAGGGTTCAACCCTGTATGATAAAGGTGTACCCACTAAAGTGGCCACTGAGTGTAGGTTTGTCAATCATATAAATAATGTATGTTGCATATATTGAAAATGTTTTTGGGTGTCAAAGCCTAATTCTAGTAAGCATTACAAAAATATGTAATTGTTTGAATGCAAGCAGAATGTATTGAATGTATTGTAATAAAAAAAACTGATCTGACCAGGTAAAAAGGTAATGCACGTATGACCGAGCTGAGAATGTATGTTTTGATTTTGAATATATCTGAGCAGTCTTTCCAGTGTAAGAGCGGTAGGAATGACTTTGGGAAAGGCTTGCAGGTCCACCTCTTTCTCCCCTGTCTCGAATTTGCATCTTTGAGCACCAAATACTGATGAATTGATTGAGTCCTCAATGACTGGTGCCAGGTCTCCATTAAAATCCAATTACCCCTCATAAAAGATAACAAATTTCAAAATTAATTTCATTGATGCTCAGGAATTAAATGCCTGTTTTGAAGGTGCGGCATTTATCAATTTTAAGAGCCATCAGCATTCATCTTGCTCAGCTCTGTCATTGTGTGCCACTATTTCCGCTGGTGAAATTTTTAAGTGTTGCAAGTTATTCATCAGCTTTTTATTTATTTATTCATTTATTTATTGGGGGACATTGATTGCTTAAAGAGCTAGTTCAGGATTTCTTTGTAAGATGGGCTTTGTAGATGCTCTCCTGCTCTCCCCCTATTCTGAAAACATGCCTCCGAATGCTGTGGTGCCACATACACTCTCTGCTGCTGCTAATACCATAGCCTGCTGCTGCCTCACTCTTGCCTGCTGCTAGTAAACACCCCACATGAAGCCCAGTATCCACCCGTGGGCTTTGAATTTCCCCATAAATATCCTGATACTCCCTGCTGTCTTCTCCTCAATCTCAGTAAGCTGCAGGGTATCTTGCTGTTACTACTGCGGAAACGGCCAATAGTGGAACAGCCGAAGTGACAAAGTAACTCAACTTGGCTAGAGAAAAAAAAATAAACTTTGCTAATGGAGGAGGCAAAATAAGGTGAATAGGGAGAGTAATATTTACAAAGGTAAAATAAGAGCGAACCTTCGATGGGAATTCACTCAAAGGGGAGAGCTCCGGGACTTGTGAGGGTTTCAAACCGACGATTAGTTAGTATTCTTCTAACCCTAACCCTGCTGGACCAGTAAAAATCACAGCCTGCATACTTATTAATAGTACTGGATGTTCTGCTCTGCCTTTATTATAGCGCACTGATTCTCATGATTGTTTATTGCTTATTGCTTTGGACAGTAGCCAGGGTGCCAGCGGCAGCTCGGGCTCTGATGAAAATGGAAAGCAATCCGGTTGTTTTTATGACAACAATGCAAACAGTGACACCACTTCAAAATCCAGGAGGGGGGGCTTAAAAGTTGTCTATCACAGCTTTAATTTATAATTGTTTTAAAGTACACGAGACACACCCAAAGTTGATTAATGGAAGCCCCCTTGGATCCGAACAGCATTTGCATAGAACTTTTCAGGCAATGTGAAATAGGGTAAAAGGTTCAACCAAGCAGACGGATAATGCCAGGACCAAATGAGACCTCAGAAGAAATGGGAAAGAACATTATTGAAATGTCTCAGTCTGAAAAAGCCATTTCTTTGGCTTTGGGACACTAGTGAACCACAATGAGAGGCATTATCTCCAAATGGAGAAAACTTGAGAGTTGAGCTGAATCTACCAAAGGTTGGCTTGTCCCTGGAAATTCCTCCAAGAGTACATCCGAAACTTATCCGGGAAGTCAAAAGAACACAGACAAACATCTAAGTAACTGCAAGCCTCTCTTGTCTCCCACAAGGTAAGTGTTCATGATGAGATTGTAAGAAAGAGACTGGACAAAAAAAAATCTATCTATGGGAGAGCTGCAAGACAAAAATGACTGCCAACCAAATGGAACAAAAATGCTCATCTTACATTTGCCAAAACACACTTTGATTACCCCTAAGCCTTTCAGGGTAATACTCAGTGGACTTATGGCCCCATTGAGGAATTTTTTTGATTATGAGATTATTAAGTTATGAGTTTGGTGATATCTGCTAACAGAGCATTCCACAATTATAACATCATATCAGCAGTCGAGCATAGTGGTGGTTGGATGCTGGTCAGTGTGAGGATGCTTAAGTGCTTCAGGGCCTGGGCTACTTGTGATAATTGATTCAATCATTAAAATCCAGAGGGAGACTGGCTGAGTATCAGTTCATTATTTTAACCTTGAGAATAATTTAAATATGCATTAAGTCATTGATCCAAAGCAGTCTACCTCAAGATGCTTCAAAAAAAAAAAAGACAAGAGGAAGAGGAAGAATTGAGAGGCCCAATCAAATTCTTGACCCAAACCCCATTGAGATGCTTCAAGAGGATCATGAATGGGGAATTCAAACTCAAAACCCCTCCAATGTGGCTTACTTTAACCAATTCGGCAAAGAGGAGTGGTCAAAATGTACCCAAATTTGTGTGAATGACATGTACTGTACTGTATATAGTAACTGGAGGGGTTTAATTGCAGTTATTGCTGCTTAAGTCAGTACAACCAGTTATTAAATCTACGGGGGCACAAACTTTTTCACATGGGTGATATAGGGGCTGGACTACATTTTTTGTTTAGTCAATGAAACAATAATTTTAAAAAAAGTATGTTATGTATCCTTATGTTCTTTTCGTTGTCCACCGCATCATCTAATACTCTGTTCAATAAAGCATATTTGGAAGTTAATCACACTTTTTTCCTCATGCATCTGTTTACTCCATGGACTGTTCTCATGTGCTGTATTACAAGTGCTTTATTCTTACTCTTATTCAGTCCTCAACTTGAAGTCCAAGCCATTTATTCTATAAACAAACCTGATACCACCTGAAGCTCCATATGCCACTGCATGGACATCTCATCAGACTCTATTATATTCAGTTCCAATTACCATTTGCTGGTCAGTGAAGGATGGGCTTACCTTAGCATTACTGCAGCTGGCTTCCTCCTGAGATTTCCTTCCTTAAGGGAGTTTCTTTTTTTCTTCTCATTATTGTTTGAGGGTTTTTCTAATTTGCTATTTTGGGGCTTAGGCCAGATGCCGTGCTTTTGCAACATTACAAAAAAAGTATTTCTGTGGCAGTCCCACTGAGAAAATCACTTTGTAAATTAAATTGATGCTGGAACTGTTTTACATCATAATTTTTTAAAGCAAGGCTACTTAATTTTGCAGTCTTATTCAAATTAGGCAACACTGCAAACTGAATAATACCATGAGACATGAAATGTTTTCAACACACACTCTCATCCAGAGAGGCATGTAATGAAATAACCTAAGTGCATTGACTTGTTGCAACCTTGTATCATAATACATGGGGCAGTGGACACCTGATAGTAATATAATACTCAATAATACATAATTCATATGATGATACGTAGGTCCTTTCTCAAATGACACTCGCAAACAGCTCTCCAGAGGTGGCTGCTCCTGTATATTAAAGGATATAATTAAGTGGCTCTTCTAACAGCTAATTTAACAATGTAGCTGTGGAGGCCATTTCCTATTCAGCCATGTTCACATGATGAATAAACACCACTGTGACGGTAACTAAAGTAATGTAGCTATGGAAACACCGAGCCAATTAGCAAAACAATACAAACTGAAACTGTGTTTTAGGCTGGGACACTTTACTGGGTGTTCTGCGTTCAAAAAACAGGAAAATAAATTTTTATGTTATTTTCGCTCAGGAAATATTGATTGAAACAGGGTCATTTCATGGGGTTATAGTAATTTAGTAAAAGTAGAAACGTTGTTTAACTGCAAGACAATGGCCAAAACACAAATCCGGCTCAATAGGTACTTTCTGGAAAGAAAACAACAAAATATAGGGTCGCTGGCTCAATCCACTGATTTGAATCCCATAGAGCCATTTTGTAGGTTCATCTATTCTAGACCTTAAGGTTTGATAATTGTGCCAATTTTAAGAGATATACTTTTGAGAAATATTGCAGTCCACATGGAAATCCACAAAGAATGACACCTTAGTAAAACAAATATCTCAAATGCCTAAAATTAGCAAAACAGTGATTAAATCTCACTCTGGATACTTGGATGTCAAATTACTGAAATAGATAACAGTGCTATTAATTATTTGAAAACTTTTGTGCCCCCAAATGCATAACCTTAATCCTCCCATTGTTCCCATGTGTGTTCCCATGTTTTTTGAGGGCAATTTCTCCCTGTTCTATCTGACGCATCCCAAGACAATGATTTTTCTTCGACACAGTATAGGCCAAGGTTTAACTAAAGTCAGTTGCTTCAGTTCTGTCTCAGCACACATGGCATTTTATCATTTGGACATTTCAAATTTCAGTAATTAGTGTGAAAGCTGACAGTATTCACACTACTGTTTTTCATGTCGGCCATTTTCTTTATACTTATTAGTGTGAATGCTGACACAGCATTCTTCTTCCGCTGCTCTACCCTATTTCTACCCGATCAAACTAGTCCTTCATACTTTGTGCTATTTCAACAATTCATATACCAAAACGTTCAGCGTTTTCTGGACATAATGGCTATTATTTTTCTCTTTCATACTATTCATACTTTTTAAAATATTGAACTTTTTCTACATTTATTTTTGGCCCATAGAAATGCATTGAAACTGTCTTCAAACTCTCCTGTCACAGTTAGAGTGGGAGCTATGTTCATCCGCAAACGTTATGTCTTCACTGATTAGAATACAGGCTCTGTAAGTCAACAGTATCTGTTTGCCAGCGGTACCATTAAGATTGTCTACACCTCCGAGGAATATTCACACAGACAACGTTGAGCTCTCTGTCCACCGGCTGCCTCTGCTTGCAATAGCTGCTCTTATCAACTGAAGCTCTTTTAATGGCAGCAAACGCCGACGTATTTATTCACTTTCATTCACTTTCATTTCATCAAACAAACACTTAAAATATTTTCAATGATTCACAACTCTGTCTCATATTGTATGTTTTATTATGGTGTTCATGGCGCGAGTTCGTACTTGCGAATGGCCTTTTTTCTTATTATTTTCTTTTTATTTTTTTTTTTACAAACGTTCCGATCTGATCCATAACCTGTGTATGCCGATGTTGATGACAGTGGGCATGGAGCTGCTCTATTTATGCACGCAGTAACATTGTTCTGTCACTAGATGGCAAAGCCAGATCAGTCACATGGTTTGTAATATTGATATGTTCGATCCTACCCCTGATTTCCAGGACTTGCATGAATTAAACTCCTTAGCCATGCCTCATGTGCAAACTGCACTTATCCAATTCTAAGCAGTATAAAGTTTCCAAAGTAACCAAAATACATTGCGAGTGCTCAATCCTATAAGCTTTTTTTTTCCATTGAAAGTCTTCAAACTCTTGTTCTATTTTGAACTTCTATAACTTCAGCATTCTTTCTCCGAGACATTTCATTCAATTTATAACATTAGCTAAGTTCAATGAATTAAATGGTTAGCTTAGCTAAGTTAGTTGAGTAATGTGGTTAGCATGGTAAGCATTATTAGCATAGTTAGCTGGGTAACGTGGTTAGCATATCTAGCATTGTTAGCATACTTAGCATAACTGTTAAAAACATTAGCTTAGTTCGCTGAGTAACCTGGTTAGCATGGTTAGCATTGTTCTTTCATTCTTTGTTCAGCTTTCATTTTTTTTCATAAACATTCAAGAATTCAACAAATTCAAATGTAATTATATTTTCATGGCAGCTATTCAGTGTGGCCTCAGCAAACATTCAAACATTCAAATCATACAAACTTTATTGTATAAAAGACAGCATCGCAGTGTGGCTTCAGCTTTCAGCATTCACACTTGCAATTTCTTTCGGAACTGCCTGTCTAGTTTGTATTGTATTTGTAATGTGTATTTTAGTGTCTTGTATTTGAAAAGCAGCCCACTAGGGTTACACTTTACTTGAAGGTCCCGTCATAAGAGTGACATGACACTGTCATAACTGTTATATGTGTCATGTAACAGTTATGACAGTGTCATGTCACTCTTATGATGCAGTTGTCATAATCAAGACAACCCAAACAATGTCAACTTTTCATCTCAAAAACGGAATGACACTTAATGACAACGTTTATGACATTTATATAATGTTTACGAAACGTTCATGACTGTGTCATATCACTCTTATGACAATACCTTCAAGTAAAGTGTTACCCAGACTAGTAATACATGAACTACTTCACTTTCATTCTGGGTAACAGCATACTGACCTAAATGAAGAAATTAGTGTCAATAGCAATGAGGTTGTAACTAAAATACAGCAGAGATAGGCTATAAAATTGAATTGTTCCCACGTGGGAACACTGGGATTGTGAAAACCAAAATAAACTTAAAATATGTGATCATGCAGTGCAGTCGCTGAAAGAAAATAACGTTTGGTTTATCTGTACAGGGTCAGAAATTTGTTTAGTGCGTTCAAACGATAATCTGGGTGTCAAAAGGTTAAAATACAAAATATGATATCTTTTCATACGTTTTCTATGTTTGCCTCGTGTAACCTATTGTCATACAAATCCTTTCATTGAAAAAAAGCAAGAATTTTTGATGACAAACTGTTGTGTTGCAGCTGCAGGTGAGGCTGCGGCAAAGGAGGGGTGAATGCCTGCTCAAAATCACTCGGATCGTCCATCAATTAACATCTATCCCACAATGCAATAGGCAAGAGGAACGAACACACAGATGTAGATCGTAAATCCGCTGCAGGGATCGTGCATCATTCATTCACATCTGTGGGCAATTTATAGCACTCATGTCTTTGGACTGTGGGACGAAATGGAAAATGTGTGGAGAAGTTTTGCTGTGTTCAATTGCGCTGCTCACTACATCATGTGCCACCCAACTATTTACTGTTTTTAATATATACTGTCAATATGAACAGTAATTTTTAAGGGGGTTCCAGGCCCTCAGTCATTTTACAGGCCATATCTATGCCATTAAATAATAAGCTGTAACAGCTCTGACCACAATCAATAACCAGACTCACGTTTAAAGTTATGGAGGATTTTGGTATGCAAAACATGAAGGAAAAGTAAGGCCCCTCTTTTAAGAATAAGACTAATGAGCAATGGGAATGCTCAGGGATAAGCTGTACTTAAACTGCCGCTACTACACAAGGACTGCAAGGAGTCCTTCAGGAGAAAAAGGTAAAGTTTTTAATATCAAAGCTATAGAAATATGTACAGGAAGGAAACACAGAGGGCTGTTGAAATAAAGTCATAATATCAAAACTTTCCTCAAGTCTCAGTAACAATTACTGCTTTTTGTCTTATCTCAAATATTTCAATTAAATTAAAAATAAAAATCATGCATCAATACTTCATTAATATGTAATCTTGCACTCATTGCCAGTTAAAACCAGTGCCTTTAATAATGTAGGACCATTTACTGTCTCAGCACTGAGTCGTCTGCGGCTTGAAATTTCGGTCTAGACTTGGAATTCAAATCAGCTTTGAAGATGGGGAAGTAACCACACACTTCACTGCAGAGGAAAAGTCATCCCTGACAGTTTCCTGTTTAAGGAAATGAGGAAGTTTTGTGTGATTTGAGTCGACTCCAGATCAATAGCCTGTCTCGCTGAGATAAGTGTCGCGATATCTAAACCAGACTGAACAGAGGTTACCCTCCAGATCACCTTTAAGAACTGAATACTTCCACTAAAACCCACCGGCTACGATGGATACACAGATGAGACCGTTCAAATCCCATTCAGCTCAAGCTGAGATCTGAGACAGTCAAAAGTTTCTCTTATCTAGTTCTCAGGGAAAGCGCAAGAAATGGGAAACGAGGGAGAGACCGAGAAAATGAGAGAGCGAGGTTACCTAAAATCAGCTAAAGGAGGACATGCTCAAACTATGTAGGTTAATTCTCACTGTTGCTTCTTTTAGCACCAAACCATGGCCTGCTGTGGCAAAGTGTATGAGTTCTGGGAATGGGCGGTTCCGACGCACATACATTTAAATGATCCTTTAAACTGGGCAAAATGGACGCAGATTGCATGCTTGCAAGCAAAACGAGCTGAATGAATCAAACACATAATATCTGAATTTAGGAGTTTTTAGATGCATAGCAATTAAATCAAACAAATATTGAATGAAATGTAAGCATATTAATAGAAATAAACAAAAAAGAATGAAAATAAGTTACCTTCATGCGCAGAAACTGCTCGCTTCAATAACGTAGTGTCGAGTTTCAAAAAGGGTGTCACTAGGTGTTCATACACTATAAAAACTTATCAATCATATTGAGCTAAATTTACCTTGGTTTACATGGATTACTGCAAAAATTAAAGTGAGGAATACAAGTCAGATGTTTTTTTTTGTTTTGTTTTTTGGCGAATCTTTATTTTTCTACTTTTCCAAAGTAGTATTGGCCCTGATGTAAATTTAAAAAAAAAAAAAAAAAAGATATCTCAATTCACTGGTGGCCTAGACTTAATAGCCAGAGTACTGCCAGAGTGAAGCTTTAAGAATGGGATATGACATTTTTGCATTACGGATGATCTGCTTTATTGCCATTAGTATCAATGATGCCTCAGTATTGTCACAAGCAATCTGAAACCAAAAGCGAGTGCTGGAACATTAATAAAACAGTCGTAATGCAGCTGTGTGCTTGTAAATTTTGTACTAACAAGATCCGCTTCCAGAAAAAATGTATCGGTCACGGGGATGAAGCTCACCAAGAAATGTGTTTGTTATTTCTCTGCCCACATTTCCCCTGAGTATGAGCTGTTAGAGAAGATCTTGGGCCTGGCTGGTATGGCAACGATGTGCTGCTTTTGCCAGCACACATCTTAAATACTGATTTTCAAATGTAAAGACACTTACCAATACATATCGTGCTCTCTTGAACCTAGCCATTAATGCCTTTTAAGTAAATGTAAATATTTGTACACATGTAAATAAGGGAATGCTTAAATTACAGATAAAGAGTGGATATGACAAACTCGACAGTCCGGTTGCCCGCAACCGCATGGGTATAGCCCCCGAAAGCTTGCTTCTCCAATCTGTACTGCGTCCGCAAAGAAATTGCTATGTTTCAGCACAAATTTTGCACATTATTCGGCTAATACTGTTGCTATGGCAACCAAAATTGATAGGTGTCATAAGAGAAGTATAACACATGTCCATCCCAAACTTGACAGTTATTGGTCAAAGATTACAGCCTGTATAGCGTCCACAGGGAAGTGTCAACATTTCAGCACAAATATGCGCATTATTTTGCCAATACTGTTACCGTGGCAACAAAAATCTATAGATGTCTAAATTCAAGCATACCACATGTCCATACCAAATGTGAAAGTAATCGGCCAAAAACTGCAGGCTGCACAGCGTCCACAAGGAAGAGTCTACAGACGCAGACGCAGCAACGGTGAAGACAAGCATGAATCCATAGCAGCTGCCCAACTTGTCGAGTGGGCCACAATGATTGATACTTAAATAGCATCTTACCAGTTGCAGAAGTTTTGAATGAAGTTCAATAAACTAACATCTTACCAGTTGGTCGTCTTCAAGGTAATACAATAAAATATACGTGAAACTACAGTTTTGTATTGTGTAGCCAGCAAAAATTAGGTAGCACCTTCAATAACTAGAACGGGCACTCGGTAGAGCGCATACCTTCGCCGACGCCACTGAATTCCTCGCCACTGGCGTTGGTTTCATGCCGATCGGATTAAAATTGACCGAGATATGGCCGAAAGTCGGTTTTGACCTTTTCGTGGCCTTGACCTTGACCTTTGACCCGATCACTCCCAAAATCTAATCGATTGATCCTCAGGTCATGCCAAATCAACCCACCAAATTTTATGAAATTCCGTTTGGTACTTTTTGAGTTATTCGATACACATACACACAGACAGACAGACAGACAGACACACAAACAAATAAATACACGGGGATCAAAACATTACCTTCGTCAGCGAAGTCACTGGCGAAGGTAACTAGACTATGAATGGGAAATACAGGCAGAGAGAACTTTGCAAAACAGGAGAGGAAAGAACTTCCATTTCATCTCAATTTTAACTCAATTTTGATTTAACCATTAAAATTTGTGAAGTATCCTATGCCTCCCCCATCCCATCCAGTCTCGTATAATGATGAGTTCAAATACTGAAGTTAAGCTTTCTGACAAATGTTTCTCATACAAAACGAATGGATAATCAATTAACCAAAATAAGTTTGTTCTACCATGTTACCATTTTTAGTTTTTAGCATAGACTGTATAAAAAGATGGACGCAGCACCCGGGTCAGAAAGGTGGGGCCAGTGTGGAAGTCTCTTAAAATTGCATTCTATTTAATGGCCAGCAGATGGTGACATCGGTGCTTGTAGGAAGAAGTTCAGTGCTAAAGAGGTCTATGAGAAAATGACCCTACTTTCCCACCTTATTATTTAAATAATGATTTTCCACATTATTTTATGGTATCTGTTGAAAGTTTCAAGTCCCCTTCGATTTATCATAATGTTCATTTTTGTAAATTATGCTCCCAAATAGACTAGAATAAAGGATAAAGCCAAATATGCTTTTGGGGGCATGGTTTTCCTCTGAACCTCGTCAGATACAGTCAGATCCACACGTCGATCCACCCCTCGCCCCTTCTTGGATCTTCAGTTCACACTCTCATCCAATAGGAAGCACATCCCATTTCAAAATGACACTGTTCAAATTGCCTGTTTCATGCCACGCTGAAACCAATGGGTGACGTCACGGTTGCTTCATCCATCTTTTTATAGTCTATGGTTTTTAGCCTTTTTATCCTATCCATTGTTTTGGCCTTACAGTATTTTCATGAATATATCCTATATTTGTAATGTGATGTTATGAATAAATAAACAAACAAACAAACCTTTGGTTTTGAAGTTTTACGGTCAAAATGACCTATGGCTATTCTATAAGTCAAAGAATTCTAAAATTTCCATTGTTAATCCCAGGCAATTCAAAGTTAGCAATTATTATCATGGATAATAATCAGAGGTCTGAACAAACACTGAACATTCATGATCGCCAGATAAGTACAGTACCTGTATATGGACGCATGTGTTTGATCAAGTGCAGTAGCAGGATGCACAGGGTGAAAAGGGTCACAGGGGCCAAGATGTTTGGAGTCACATGTGTGCACACACATGCAGCCGCTAGATTAAGTTGCACTGGTCACTCACAGACGCATGCACAAATGTTTTCACAGGACTTTAAGTAAATAGTCACACAAGCATATGTACGTACGTGTGTCTCAATGACCTTTTTCACCCCTCATACACGCACACACGAGCACACGCACGCACACACACAAACACACACACCTCCAGGCACACGCATACACACACACACACACATCATGAATGTAGGCCTTAAAAAATTTGATAATGAGCTGTGCAATTATAAGGATGTCAAAGATTTGTAGACGACACTGGTAGGTTGTGCATTTTAATGACTATGTTGTACAAATGCGAGCGTGTTAGAGTAAATTTTATGAGTGCGTTCCAGCCAGGCGATGTGCACAGCATGTTTTATTTGTAAATAAATTGCAAGCGTGCTTGAACACGATTACAGAGCTCATGAGCCATGCTATTCCGATAGGATCCTCTTGGGGTCAGTCATAAATCTGCCTTAATGCCCCCACCATGTCACAAACAAGTTGCTGAGGCACAGTGTGAATTCTAACTTTGACCCGATGTTTATTATAACAGTGCGTCTGGTCATGTTGGATTCTAGACAAGCTGTATTCCAGCTCCCCTACAGTGTGTTGGCTGTGTAAAGGTTAGAGAAAAAAAGCAAAATCCGTTCAATTTTCTCGATAGTTAGACTTGTTTTATTTCATTGCAGTATTTATAGTAAAGTTTAGAGACCCAAATGTTTGCAAACATTGCTAATCTGGGCATGGTTATGCATCTAATTTGATTTCATTTGAAATCTCTTTTCATCATAATTGCATTTACAGTGCATTATATGCTGGTTTAAAGTAAGGAGCAACACTTCACAAGCACACATAGATGTCAGTAGTGAATTACTAATAACCGGCATTTTGAGTCATGCGTTCTCATGTTCCATTTCTTCTTCGCTCATCTTCAAAGTATTCTAAAGGCCATGGTTTTATTGCCCTTTAACAGCTGATCTGACTGAAAAAAAGCATCTGTTTGAATGAGTTGATAGTCAAATTTTCCCATGTGCCGCAGCTTAAAGATGAAGCAGTGTGTGCGTTCAGTAGCCTCATTATTTTGACATGAGGGGAAGAACAATATCTTAAATCCGAGCCTGGATTATTCAATACATAATGTATTTTCAGGGAACTCTTCATTTATATTGCTGCTCTAAAACATCTGGGTTGGAATGACCTTTAGGAGGAATCCTCCAATGACTAATTGTATTGACAGAGTAGTACATCTTACAGCTGCCACCTATCGCCTTCCCTGCCCACCTCCATTATACTTTTCACACTTTGAAAGCATGCACATGCACGTACGCACACACGTACACACTCATACATATAGTTGTATGGGTATACTTGCGAGGACACTGTATTGATCTACATTCAGTCGGTACAACCTTTCCGGAACCATAACCATTACCATTAAATTATGCCTTACCCTAACCTCAAGTTAACAGTAATCAATTAGCAGTAATATTCCATGCTGCTCGGTGAACAAATGCCCTGTGAACATCTGCAGTTCATCTAGCGTCGGCTCTCGCAAGTATAGCTGTACAAGACCTCACACGAACACACACGCACGTGCACGCGAACACAGAAACACACACACGCACACACACACACACACACACACACACACACACACGAGCACAAGCACATTAAAAAAGGAAACACGCGTTTAGAGAAATGGTTTTGATTAGTGTCAGAGCGGGGGCTGGATGCGCTTACAGGATATTGAATAACCGCTGCAGGTACACTTTCACTCCCACTGCTTTCCACATGCATATGAAATGAATTAAGATAAGCTCTGAACGATAAAGCCATTTTCTTGGAAATAATGCACAATGTCATATCAGATGTGCAAAGAATGTGAAATTCTTATCATTGGGCATACCTTTAAAGGGAATATTTAATCATGACTCCACACAATATCAGCAAACCCGGAATGAAACACAAAGTGTTGTTTACCGCTCCAGATCTTGTATATAGGAAAAGGTGACATTTTTAATTGAAGTCATCGTGCAATAATCTGCAATCACAAAACTAGCGCCATGGTTAATGCAATTCTCTGTTCTTGCATGTGCAATGGAGGATAAGCAGTAAATACTGTGAAAAGAAAGTAACTGCCATACACCTACAGCAGGACACATTTTAATCTCTGGCACTAATATTCCTGCACTTCTACAATGATTACTGTCACTGATATATGCGTGTGTGTGTGTGTGTGTATGTGTGTGTGTGTGTGTTTGCGTGCGTGCGTTTAATGCAAGGAGGACCATAGAAAATGGGGGGGGAAAAACCATCTAATATTTCTTTCAAATTTGGGAAATTTTTTGCACCGCTGGATTCGCAAAAGAGAAATAATTTTTCTACGTCCGCGGATTCGCCAAACAACTAAGACAGAAAAGTGTAGCCTTAACCTGAACAATTAAGTGTCAACTGCTGCCCATTAAGGCACTGGTTAACAAAAAAAATAATTCTAATAATGGTAAGGTTCATGATGTTAACAATTCTTTATTGTTATTTCCACAGATAAAAACAGCATAGCAACAGATACACAGCAAAGACAGTTAACTCCCATCCCCCCCAACCCCTGGCGGCAAACTCTATTCCAATGCAATGCATGGGCCTTAATAGATTAAAAGGCAATGATGGTTGATTGTTTGGCATTATGCATTTTTGCAACTGACATCTCCATATATGATATATATAATAGAGATTGTAACCAATGATTCCAGGGAGGGAATGTGGAGGCTGCCAGCGAAGAGCTAACATTTTTTTTTTGCCGCTGTAAGACCACATTATTAAAATTATTGTCAACATGAACATTTTCATCATGACTGAAGATGGGTTCTTCTGTCAGATATACAGTATGGTACATTTGTTGAGCAAAACTAGCACTTCCACGATGACAGCGTTCTGAAGACATGCAGACCACTGTGCAAGCAGGCCCAACATTTCTTTGGGACAATGGTACATCTTTCTGCTGTACTGCATGTAAATATCAGAGCTGTATTGCAAGAAATTTCACCGTCTGACCTGGGATTTAAAAATGGCACCATTGCCACTGTTTTTGAGGGTTGTCACTGTCCCCCAGAAGACCCTGCATATGTAAATTATGTTAATTACTAAAACTTACGTACATTAGCAAAACATCTAGTATTTCACATGGCGTACCCGGCATAGAAACACCAAAGGAACTGGCGCAATTGGTGCTAGTGGGAATAAAACGCTTAGTGTTTCTACATCCAGCTTATACCATTTACGGTGGCGCACGTACTCCATGTTGGTGCAACCCACCCCAGACTAATACCTAAAGAATTGCAGGACTCACTTCCCTCAGTGAAGGTCAGTATTCGCAATTCCACAATAAGAAACAAACAAGGTAAAAATGGCATCCATGGTGCATGCTGCAAGGTGAAAAACATTGTTGACCAAACAGATCACAAAAGCTTGTCTCACATTTGCCAAAAAAAAAATAAAACATCAGTTTGAGACCTAAATGTGAGTTAAAGTTCCTTTTTTTGGGGGGGGAGGGGGGGTGTGTCAATTTTTTCCAACCTGTACACAGCCAAACTGTTTTGTCTAACTCAGGAGAAGGATGCCAAGGCATGTGATTCCTCCAGCTCACTGACTGACCCTCAATTGCCAGGGATTCGATAACCTGACCACAGAACTCCCAGTAAAATGTCTTAGCTATGAGCCACTCAGAAATAGTAATTTTGAATACTTGGTAGTAAATCCTTTGCAGTCAATGACTCCCTAAAATCTGGAACCTAAAGATATCACTTAATGGTGGATTTCTTCCTTGAAGATGCTCTGCCAGGCTTTCACCACAGCAACCTTTCTCATCCCAAGGTGATGGCACATTGTACTCACGTAATCCACTTAAATTTATTGGACAGGAGCTTATCCAATCTCATTTAATATAAATCACCCCCTCCTCCTGAATTATTAACTATGGTCATGCCTGTGAAGTCCACAAGAATACTCTGATGAATCTATTCAGCTGTCTCTGTTCTGCATTTTGTCACGTCTTTTTTTTTCATAGGTTCTGCATTTTGTTATTTTTTTCCCATTAGAACTTTTGGAATTGCTAAAGACCAAAGTCAAATTTGAAACATGAGAATATGAAATCAATTTTAAAGAATGATTCTGTGTTCCCAGGTATGGTGACTGACAAGGACAAAGCCACAACACTGGCCCAAAACACCTCCACTCGGAGGAAAGTGCTGCAGCTTCAGAAACAAAATGGATTCAACAAGATCTATAAAAACCCCAAACAAATACATGAGCAGAAAACTCAGAAACGATGCGAAGTCAAAAACACACAAACCGCAAAATAACAAATACAAAACGTCAATGACAAAAACTGCATATCAATTCAACACAATAGAAGTGGTCCAGGCCTCTTGGGGGAGTGGTAAGTGGTACGGTTTAATTTTAGACTCGAGGGAGAGAGAGACCAGATGAAAAAGTGTGTTATTTTTGAAGCGAGAAGAAAAGTGGAGTAAAGAGGTGGCATAACATTAATACAATGATGCTTTTTCCATCAGGATGTTCACTTTTGTCAGGTGTTAAATATCAATGTCAAAAGCACACTGAAATAAACATAAACTCATAGATAATCAATGACAGCTCATAACATTGATAAAAGCAACTTCGAATAAAACTTTATTTCATGGTTGACTGAGAGATGATCTGTCTGCAGACCACACAGTCATCAAATGATCGTTAATTTAAGACTAAGCAATAGATCATTGAATGGGTGCATATTTGTCCCACTGTCCCACACACTGACGTCATCAACTGCGAGTAAACTAAAGGTAACTTCACTATAATCATCATTCTAAACACGCTGAGGCAAGTAAGGGGAAGGTAGCTAATACAGTAACAAACTGAATCAATCGCAATGTACCAATTGTGAAGTGTCGTCTGACTTTTTTTGCAGTGCAAAAATGTATCTCCTGATAGGTTAGACTCCAGCGAGCCCCAGCCAGAGCTAGCTACAAACTAATGTCATCCCGAGCTCTTTTACATAGTTTTAGGTTTATGAACACAAACAGAATAACATTCCAATAATGGCCAACTTCATTCAAAGTCAGCCTGCAATTGGATTGAGAGGGGTAGCTACAACTTAAGCAACTAAGACCGAAGGGGGTTTACAGCCGCGAGTCACGGAGGCTACTCTCATGGCAGCATCAAATTCCTGGAGGGACCCGCATGTAGGCATCTCTCTTTCAAGATTTTTTTTTTAGAAAATCAGAGGAACAGGCATTGCACAAAAACACAAGGTTAAGTATTGGCCAATATTCTGTACAGATCTCCATTTCAATGTAGGTGGATCAAGTTGGATCATATAAAATTAAACATCTATTTCTGTTTTTTTTTTTTTTTTTTCAGATGTTGTCAAGCAACAAGGAATGTCCGTTTTTAGAAGTGGCTACACGCACCTCACCGATTAGGAGGTGCTAGTCAAAATGCGCTCACCAATGGATTGACAGGAAACTATTAACAAGAGTCACCAGAAGATGACATAACCCCCTGGCCCCTGATAATTTGCGAAAGCCATATCAATCCTATACATTCAAAGAAATTCAAACAAGAATGTTGAGGTGATTTTCCTCTCGAATTATCTGGAAGTATGTACTGGCAACATCTACCAAAGACTATGAACCATATGTTGACAAAGGCAATAATAAAACCAGTCATTAATGAACAGTGTTTTAGTTCTGCTCCGGAAACAAACCCACCCTGCGACTGAGTCCAAATCCATCTCGCTTCCATGGAAAGGAAAAACAAGAGCCATCTGGCAATGGCTTATCCCCCCGGCCCCCAAAGGCACATCTAGACATCATGCTGAACATGTCTGTGAAGTTTCATAAAGATCCGATGCGTAGTTTTCAAGATGTCCTTGCCCGGACAAGGTATGATTACAGATGGACGCCCGCTCAGACGGACAGACGCACGAGGCAATGGCTATATCCCCCCGCATTTTGATGCCGAGGGGATAAAAAAAAATTTCTGAAATTTGAAAAAATCAAAAGGCAGCACTTCAGTATGTGGATAATACACATGCAAAGTTTCAGTAAGATATATTGAACGGTTTTTGAGTTCTGCTCCGGAAACGAACCTATCTCTGTACAGAGTCCAAATCCAACTGGTTTCCATGGAAACTAAAAAAATAAGATTTTCAGAAATCTGAAAATATCAAAAGGCACCACTTCAGTTTGTAATTAATACACATGCAAAGTTTCAGTAAGATATACTCAGCCAAAATAAAAACTCCACACTCGTTTATCGGTCGATAAGTTATAAGTTGAACAAACAAGAAATGAGGTTTTAAATTATGATTTTATTTAATTCTGAACTCATTAAAGATGGTGTATCATAAAAATAATGTCCATAATGTAACCAGTTCCACCGGAAATGCTATGGAAATGTCCAAGAGTAAAAATGGTAAGTTACAACTTGAATAAGAGCAGTGCGCAGGCGATTACGTATGCTTTGGGCTGTCACCTCTAAACAATTCATTCCTAGTGGACGTTGCAGCGACAAATGGATTATGCAAATGACGTAAGACAATTTGTCGGTCTTCTGCTTTTGACGTCACACATGGGCTACCAGAATGAGGTCAGTCAGCTGTGGTGCCAGTTTGTTGGAGACGTGTCCGAAGATCACGGATAGTCCGTCGACTGCATCCCATAACCCTCGCAACGTCAGTGATGGATGTTTCTGTATTCAGCATGCCAATGGCACGTTCACGCTAATAGCTTGACAGCCATGGCATTGAAAAATCAACGAATAATTAATTGTGAAAACTTGTTTTTCCAAGATGTCACCCCAACGTGCTTACGTGAGCTCAGTTGCACATCTCTCATATGGTCACGTGACAAGGAACGTGAGAAAACATGGTTTTAGCTTAAAGTTCGCTCACACGTTACGTACCCGTGCACGTCGGAGTTGATGTGTGTCATGATGTCTTTGACAACGCATTTACCCCTAGTGAAAATAAAAACTCTTTTATTATGAGTTTCAAGAAAATATTTACAAATTTACGAGTGTGAAGTTTCTTTTTTGACTCAGTATATATTGAATGGTTTTGAGTTTTGCTCCGGAAACTAACTAGGCCCGATGTACACCAAGTCCAGATTTGTTTCCATGGTAATGGCAAAAATAGTTATCCTGAAGTTTCCAAAGTAGCAAAAGGCACATCTAGACTATACAAAGAATACATGTACAAAGTTTGGTGCTGATGTCTTACATAGCTTTTTAGTTCTGCTCAGGAAACGAACACAGTCTGCACTAAGTCCAGATTTGTTTCCATTGAAACAACAAAAACAGGAATCCCCACATTTCCAAAGTAGCAAAAGGCACATCTAGACTATATATAGAATACATGCACCAAGTTTTTTGCTGATATCTTGCATAGTTTCCAAGTTCTGCTCCGGAAACAAAATGATTATGGAAGGACGGATGGATGAGGCAATGCCTATATCCCCCCGCATTTTTAAGCCACAGGGATAATAATAATAATAATATATAATCAATTTGACTGTTTAACTGAAATATCATGTTATTGAACATAATGGGCTCTAATTTCGTAGACCAGGCGCAGGCGCAGCGCAGGCGTGGCGCATGGGGGGTGCGCCGCGCCAACGGGGTGTGTCCAGGCGTATGTGGCAATTTCGTGCCCGGCGTAGCCTGGCGCAAGTACTCCTCTGTCCCGCCTCTGCCCCTCCTTCCAGCGCAAGTTGGCAAAGAAGGCGACACAGCCGAGACAAATCTTGCTCACTGGCAAGAGAAACGATGGATAGCGTGTTCCCATTAGTTACAAACTGTTGCTGCTTTAAATTTTGGGATTAACATGCATGGACAACAATGCAAGATATACGCGACACATTTATTTTCAATATGTGATCTTAACTCAGTACGAGATCATAGCAATCAGGCTGTATTCCTTTCCCCCACTGAAGACGATAACCTAAGTGACAATAATACTAGCCTAGTATTAAGCCGCTTGCACACTGGACGCAAAATGAATTTTTCGCTCGACAGATTGCGTCTTGTGTCCGAAAGTCTGACAGGGTTTTAATAAATCTCCGTGTCCGACTGTCTATTATTGTTTTTAATTTCTTCAAATCTGCTGACTCTTTTAGATATTAAACGTGAATGTTTTGATAAGAGGGCTCAGTTCTTCAAGATGAGTACCGAGAATTTGAATCAATGTTTCTGTTTAAGCTGCTCAATAAAGCGAGTCGACACTGGTGCGAGGCAATGTACAATGTCTCCGTGTCTGACAGTCAAAAAAAGAGAGGACAATTAGAACAGATTGATAACGAAATAAAGAATAAAAAGAAACATTTTAACAACAGAACATCTAATGAACACTGCGATTTATTTATTTGCGGGTCATCTTTGTTGGATATCCTGTTTGTTGGTTTTTATTCTTTATTTTGTTATAAATCTGTTCTCATATCAATACTTTTACTTTTTGCTGGCTGGTGGACATGGAGTAATTTGCATTTCGTGTCGGACAGTCTTGATCGTGCAAGCGATAATTTCTTCACACTGTCAATGGTCATGGAATTGATTTGGTCACGCACTATTTGTTCTCTGCTGTGGAAATAAAGCGTGAATCTGTTCGATCCATCTGAATAATTTTCAAAAGAAAGACCGAATAAAGACTGCCGTCTATCTTCAACGAAAACAGGCGAATAGGCTAAAAAGACCAAGAAAAGTCAATAGCTATCAATTTGCATTTTGTGAAGGTCGAACACAAACATAGCCAAGTTTGCACGTCTAATAATTCCTGGAATACTCCGAAAAATTAGAACTTTTATGACTTTCAGACACGGAGCTAAATTAAACCCTGTCCGACTATCTTTGCATTGACTTTGTCTGTAATCAGTCGTGCGAAAAATTCGTTTCGCGTCCAGTGTGCAAGCAGCTTTAATGAGCATAGAACGCAAGCATTTGATATATATATATATATATATATATATATATATATATATATATATATCAGTTTGTGGTTGGCTGAGAAAGATGTGAAGTCTTTAGTTTGCATCACAGACTCAGTTGCGTTGATTAAGCCAGGTCAAGTTTCCATTACGCGTGGCAACCGCCTTTAATCTGACATCAGGACAATCGATATAGATACTATAATTTATGTCCGTATTCAGATAGTTACATTAAATAGTGCTTCCTGTAATTATTTCTTGCATTGAAATGTGCCTGACATTCTGTAAAACTGCCTGTGAGATTTCGGTGACGTGTGCGCACTCTGCGCCGGTCAGCCAAATTACCACTGCACGGAAATTAAACCAGGTTGGAGCTGGCGAGGCGAGTTTTCTGCGCAACTCCAGCGGAGACTTTTTCTACGAAATTGTCACTGCGTCTTGATGAATATGTGACACCTCCCCCTACTACGCCGCCACACCCATCTCGGCGCACCTTCGTCTACCGAAGGCTGCGCACCTAACGAAATTACCATTACGCGGGCTGCGCCGTACGAAATTACCACTGCGCGGGCTGCGCTTGGCTACGCCACCTGCGCTGCGCCAGGAAATTAGAGCCCTATATGTAATGAAATGTGCAATTAATGTGTATGATTTACCTGATTTAATTAGGTCTAAATGTAAATTAATTGCAATATGATTAAATATACAGAGAATTAAATGAAATTCAATTACAAAATTCACTCTCTGAGATGTGTTTAAAATATTTAAGAATAGTAATTATCAGAGAAGAAAATGATAGTGCAAAGTAGGAATAAATTGATAATGTAAGAGGCCTGGCTGTAGATGAAGCAGTTAACTCCCTGTATATTACAGGTTTTGCTATGTTAAAAACCACTTCAAAAACACGTAATCTCATCTGGTCTCTGTCTCTCTCAGGTCTAAAATCAAGCTGTTTCACTTAACACCCACCCATGAGGCCTGAAGCAATTCCATTGTGCTGCAACATTTTTCTGATGCATTTGTTTTCCTGGTTGGTGTGTTTTTTGAGTTTGCATTGTTTCTGCATTTTTAGCGTGTTTCCTGGTCATATGCTCGTTTGTTTTGGACTTCTGCAGCAGGTTTCTGTAGTCATTTCTGTTTTGGATATTTGCATGTGTTGTTGAATTTGTACCGGCGCAGAAGCTGAGGCACATTTCCTTGACCAGTGTTTTTAGTTGTAGTAGTGCATTAGCCCTAGTCAACCACCGTACCCAGAGACTTCCTTGCTCAAATAGCACAAATGTTCTCATTTGTAATATATCTTGACTATAAATGTAAAAATATTTATTTATTTATTTTAACGGAATAAACATATACCCAAACAAAGGACTCCAAGAAAGTGCACAAAAATCCTTCCCTGAATGGCAGTCTTCTAGCTTGACCTTGTCATGTTATTATACTGACAGCATATAAAAAGGATTGATGTTTTTTGAGATAGCAGTTTTAAATGAAAACATAAAATGTTCATGAAAGGCCGTACTCAATAGATACAACCTGAGATAATTTGTGAGTATTTATATTTATATTATTTATCAGTAGGAGGTAAAATGAAGGTGAAAACCAGGATTCTAAATAAAAACGTCATTCCTGTGTGTTTCTTGTGTCTTTCAATCATCGCAAAGAGCCTTTGACACAACTGACAATGTCTACTCTTCTCCAAAACATTCTGTTTAATCATCAAAGTGGCAAATCAACAAATTGTCAGACTCTTGTTAGAGAATATTGCATTTGATTAACCTTTAAAATCTTTCGTCTGTGGCAGAAGAAATGGACTCAAACATTTAAGTGTGTAATTAAGTCAAATTATCATGGAAATGACTTTTTTTTTTTTTTCCCCCTGGAGACTGGGCGACCCAAGCAATCAAAACACTTCAGATCAGATTGAGGGGCCATTCTATCATATGCATGATTGTAATTGTAATTGCATGTTCTTGGGGAAAGTATGAACACTTACCATTTGCATTTTATGAGAGATGGCAGAGTCCAGTCTCCAAGAATTCCTTCTACATATCTTACATAAATAAGTTCATGTAACTTCCCCAAGCTTCAAAATTGCAACCCTCTGAAGAGTTTCAGAAATTGAATCCTTTTGCATATTCCCATTCATTGTCTCATGTGTACACTGTTATAAATTGGCACCTTTTTTGCCATTCATTTTTACTGCCACCTCTTTCGCCAGTTATATTAGTTGCATTTTTACAATCAGTTTATAACAGAGTGCAAATGGCAACTCAAATCCTCGCACTCCTGTGTATCACTCGTGTAACTCGAGAGGGGTCAAAACGGCATAAATACCCTGCGGGTCAGCCTGGTGCGGCCGTACTCCATCAACCTCGGATGCGTGCGAAGCCTGAACCACTGCAGTGACACATGCCGATTTCATGATTCCGTCTATGTTAACATTAAACCACACTTAAATGCCCGCAGGACTCTACTTACAGTTGAAATAACACAGAAACAATGCGTTAATTTAACCATGAAATTCAGTCAATTTATACCAGTGTAGCCTATCTAGCCACTGCAGTACAAATCACTGCAATGAGGAGGCTTGTGTGGGTCGATGAACAAATATGTGCTTTACAGGGAGACACACCTACAGTGTGAAAATACCACCCTCTCAAAGCATTGTTTCATTACTCGGTGGTCAGAATCACTTTGTTGCGTCAAGTGTTCAGCAGTACAAATCAAATCACTGGAGAGGGCACAAGGCATTGGGTAAACCCAGCGAGAAAGAGAAGGGGAAAGTCATCCGTCCTTCCTGTTTCTATGGTGACAGTTCCGAACACATTATTAGGTTAAATACAAAGCATAGCTTTCCCAAAGGCAAGCAGTCATCGCACACATTCACTGGCACATTTTCAACTTGCTTTATTTGTCTCAGTGTTTAAATGACTGGAGTGTAAGATACGCACACTAATGAATCCTAAATATTTCCCTTTACTCAGGGCAATCAGGCTAATGAATTTGCCGAACAAAGTTTTATAAGCGGCTATATAATGTTCTACTACAGTCACAGCCAGTCTCAAAGAAGAGTTTTGGAATAGATATAAATATATTAATTTCCCAATCAAATTACTCCTGTATGAAGAGTTGATATACATATATATATATATATATATATATATATGTGTGTATGTGTTTGAGTCTATGTGTATGTTTTTTGTCTGTCTATCTATCTATCCCTGGATAACAATTTTAGTTGAAAAGCAGAACACTTTCATGGAATGCCATATTTTAAATAGTCTGTGATAATTAGCTATGTATCAATAGGAAGAAAAAGTAAGGCCATGCTAACAAGAACACTAAATATATATTATGTAACCTTACATTATGTATAACTGCACATATTCAAAGTGACACATGGTGAGTGTTCTGCTGTTCAATGGAGAGAAGAAGATAATTCTGTGCTGTGGAATGGACCTCAGAGAGGAACAATGAACATGTTACTTGTGGTTCAAGGTCATTTAAACTGCACTGGTTAAAATTTCAAAGAGATGGTAACAAACCCTGTGGCCCTCATCGCTGCCCACTTTTAACCTCAATCAAATGAGGCAACTGACAGGCTGGTAAACTAAGCAAAGGTTGGGAAAGAGTGTAAGATAGGTAGCCAACCACCTCATAAATAATAGATTACAAATGTCTCATGAACCTTATTTTAATAGAGAACAGTCCAATAAAGATGCATTTTCCAACAAAAAAAGAGCCAAAAGTCAGCATCGTCAGAAGTGCTGATATACCTCTTTTCTGTGGGTTTTAACGTAGCGCTAGCTGGGACCCCAGACCTTTCTGCATCAACTTTCAAGCTGGAAACTGCCTCAAAGCTTGTGTTTTTTCTCTTTCATTATTATTACTCTCTCTCTCTCTTTTCAAATTGAGACGACAAGATAAGCGTTTGCCAGGGACGCAGCTGCCTGCCGCTCATTGATAAAACCATGTCTAATCCGTCTTGGGCTCCCTACGCCTCTGATGTGCTCATCTCAGTGACTGTCAACAGAGAAACACTCTATCGCTCAGCTTCAACTCCATGCTACCGCGTTAGCTTTTTATCTGTGAACTCGTTGGAGGCGAGCCGAGCGGCGTGGTCGACTGCCACCGCCCCTGAGAGTGTGTGCACGGTGCTCGGTGGGCTTCAAGCTGAGTGTTCAGCAAATCAGTTTATACCCCATAAATAGCATCCTGCTTCAGTTTACGCATGAACATGCAGATCACGACACAACTCAAACAGAGGGAATTTTTCACATTTTTTTTTTACTTTCTTTTTTTTTTGGTAAAGTAGTAAAATGATAAGTTTATCTTTAATTGATTTTTACTAGTCCAGTGGGGCTTTAAAGTGTCATCTAATTGCCCCTCAAAATGTTAGTTTATTCATTTACTAGGTACATTGTACTCCTCCCATCCTCCTCAATCAATCTTCATAAAGCTCATATCAGGGTTTGACGGACATGAAGGTAGAAAAGATTACATCAAATGGACCTGCTCTCTGCTCGATCCGACCAGTGCCTGACAATGAGTGAGCAGACATCGGCTTCACAACTCTCTGGATCCTAGAGTCCCCTTAGATAGCAAACTGGTGTTCAGCATAAGCATTGTCTTTTATAATTGCATGGTACACTTCTCATCAATAAGCTGTCGTAAGGCCTGTATTTCGATGCAAAAACCCTGTTGTGTTAGGCAAAGCCAATACATAAAAATAAATGACAAGGTAGTCCCGATTACCCAAAGAAGGAATTAATATAATGCATAGGTCATTTACTGTGACAATTTAATTCCAATAACCATCAAAAAGGGCTAAAGCAACTGCTCATGCAACATTGATCCCGGGTAGCATCAACTTTTGGGCCATATGTAGTATTTTACTGTCACGTGTGGCTGAGAAATGGCATGGCGAAATGCATGAGGTTTATATCATAACAACATATGCATGTTTTCACGTATCATCAAAATCAGAGGGTATTTCTCCTCTGACTTACTTCTGAAATTGAAGCATTTGGTCCAGATTATGGCATTTACTCTTGGGCCACATGTCGCATGCAACTAACATGCTGAATGTGACAGGGCGTAACACATACTTGGCTTATTTCTGGTTGAGGCCTGGCTGTGTTATAATTAATTTTCAACTGTCATACCTTAGGGCTGTATCTGGTCTGTCAGTCACTTCCAATTGGGCCACAACTTTGCTGTTTATTTGGCCCACATCCATGCTAAGAGAAATTCGCTACCAAGAGTACGGTATTGCCGTCTCTAAAATACCCCACTGGGTCGTAAGTAATCAATCCATGCTTTGTACAGGTACATGGAAAGATAAGTCAATACTCATTTTTACATTGAGTAAAACATATTTCATGAGCACTTAAAACTCTGCCAGAGCCAGATGAGTATTTTTGTTAGTGTGCTACAGTCAACTGTATGTTTTGAAAAGTTGAAAAAGCCAAGGAAAAAGAAGATAAACACAAAATATTCCAATTCTGTGCTTGACGGCATTTGAGAGGTCTTGGCCTCACAGTTGGCTTAACATATCAAATTTGACAGCTTTCTACTATTCACACCAAAACATTTGTTTTAGAGAAATATCAGAAAATTATCCATTCACTGCAGAATGAATAACACAAACAAGTTTTCAAGTTTTTGTCTGAAAAAAAAGTGTGTTTACTATGAATAACCTCCAGAGGACTAGCTAGGATATTTGGCCATTTTGAAGTACACACACATATAGAGGATATGTAGATTGATAATCAGAGGATAATTACCTTGACTTAAAATGGAGGAGACATTTCAAAAAAGCTCTTTTTCATGGTGTCAAACTGGCAACTGTGGCATGATGCTGCTGGCCCCAGGGAATGCCGACATAGAATTTCCATTATAAAAAGTGTGAATTGGGCGGGGAGAGGAGAGGGAGTGGGGGAAGGGAGGGGCATTTGCCGATCAAGTGGAACGGAAAGAGCCCACTAGTGGTTCATGGCAGTAGCATGTTCCCTCCACCAAAATTTTCCACTCCGAAGGCATCATCTGTGATTCTGAAATATGTGTTGGTCTTCAAATTATCTTTAAAGTACAGCATGGGGTTTTTCCATTGGGACTGCAGTCTAAAGAGTATTAATTTATGTCCTGGGATTTAAATTTTAAAAAAAATTAAACCATTTGGAGGCATCTCAGGTGCCATACCAAGTTGAGGCTAGACTGCAGGTACGCCCCGCAGATCAGATTAAAAATGTGAACTGCGTTACAGCCAACTGCGGCTAACAGCTTGGATGGCATAGTAATTATCATGAGAAAAGAAGCAGTTAGCTCCTTGTGTGCATTTCAGAGGTCTTTTGTGTAAGTGTGCGACTCCTGAGTCAGTGATGCAAGGAACACACCCTCTGTAGAAACCAGAAACCCTGTAAAACAAGAGGAGGTCAAAACCTAGAATATGCTTGGACTGTGTAATGCCGTCAAAGCCTACTCATGATGCAATTCATGACTGTTCGAGCGACAGCCAATGAAGAAACTCAAAAACTCAACTGACCACTCACTCACTCACTCAGAATTTTTCATTTATAGGGCTGAAACCCGCATTGCTGCAGTCCAGCCAAAAATCAATACATCAGCGAATTATAGTGCGTACTGTACTAAAGACTGAATTAATTACTAACCTAAACAAGAAGTGTCTAATTGTTATCTGTAGTTCTTGCTCTCTCCGAGAGTGAAGTAATACCCAATTATATTAACTGATCGCTGGTCACATTTTTTTAGTACCTGTAATTAATCAAAACAAACCAGATTGTGGTTTACAACAAAGGATCTAATGCAAATTTGATGTTACCATGGTGGAACTTACGGCACTATTATTATTCATTAATGCAGCACATTTACACATAGTGAATCTGTAATTCAGATTACGTGCCTGAAATCACAATCAACATCATCAAACAAGTACTATATCATTGCAGATGAGTAAATACTGTGAACTGTGGAATAGTATTGTAGTTGAACGAATTACAATTTGAATTAGCATTATGCTTGGTGTCTTATTTACAACCCCGACACTGAAAAAGTTGGCACGGTATGAAAAATGCACATGAAAACAGAAAGCAGTGATTACCAGCCACGAAAGCAATGCTGGGATTGTTTTCAATTGGTCTGCGTTTGTGTCATTGGGGCAAACTTTGGCAAGACTAGTCTGGAACCACTAAACAACTGCTATGACAGATGTTTTAAGTACTTTGTAGGTGTTTATATGTCTGTCTGTCTGTTTGAGGTCCTGCTCACTGACAATTTTTTAAACACCATATGTAACATCACAACCTTCTTTGATGCAGTCACACAACTTTACAGGTGAGTACTTAGGATAAAAAGGAAGGTGAGTTCAAAAATGGGTCCGGTCTGAGTAAGCGCTCATTGAACAGGTACAGGTCTCAGTACGCACTTGCTTAAAGTGTTACAATGAGAACTGCAGTACTGAAGTATTGCAAAGTACTAGTATCTTTGTAGTGGCTAGTGCATTCCTGAATGGTGTCAAAATTTGAAATTTATCCTCTAAATATATTTCTCTGAGTATGAAGAAAAAATATTTAATGATTTGTGTGGTGAACTTGATTTTATTTTTGAATATACATCCATTCCTGCAGTTCAAGCCTGTAACGCATTCCAAAAAAAGTTGGGATGAGGTGAAAGATTTGAATAAAGACATGATATGAAACAGCTGATGTCAGCAAGTAATTGTTGTCATGATTTGGTACAAGAGCAGCATCCAGGACCAGCCTAATCCTTCAGGATTGAACATGGGCTGAGAATTCCCTCTAATGCATGACAAAAACATTGAAAAGTTTCAAAACAACATCCCTGCTGCCGGATAGCTCACTCATGGTAAAGTATTGCGTTGCGAAGCAGAAGTGACTATCATGCCGTGGGTTCGATCCCCGCCTCGTACCAAACTGCAGTGGTCCGCGGCTTTTTCAGAGTAGCGCACAATTGACTATTGTGCTACAGGGTTGCAAATTGGGAAGGGACTGCCAGGGAGGGAAAATAATAGTTGCCCTGTTCGTTGCTCAAGCGCCTCCTGTTGGCCGGACAGGCGCTTGTCAGGAAGATTCTAAGCCTGTTCATGTCCAGGTATAGCCCTCGTTCTGAACTTGCGAAGATTCACCAATGAGTCTAACAAGCAGTAATTGAAGGGCACTCTCCTCGAAGGAGAGCCGGGAACTGTCTACACTCACCTGAATTGGCAGCAAGGGGTCGCATACAAGCAAGCCTTTGCCTTGTACGTAGTTTGCCAATTGGGCATTCCAGATTCGGGTGGAATTGGAGATGCCAAATTAAAAAAAAAAAAAAAAAACAACATCCCTCAAAGACAGACTGGAAAGTATTTGGCTATTTCATCCTAGACGATGCATAACATAGTTTAAAAGTGCAAGGAATCTGGAGGAATTTCTGAAAGTAAAGGGCCAGGATGCAAGCCTTTCAGAGCAACATATGCTCCCTCAAAGATGGCATCTTTTCCAAGAGCTCTTTTGCATATTTCAAGAAGACAATACCAAACCGCATTCTGCACACATTACAAAGGCATGGCAGTGTGATAAGAGGGAGTGAATGCTAGACTAGCCCACGTGCAATCCTGGCTTGCATTATTGCTCATTGTCACAATTATCGAGCATTTTTCTATCCAAATTAATGGTAGACATCAATAACATAAAACATCAATGTCCTACAAAGCTTCTGAATTCCTGCAGCTAACAAAACTTTTTTTTTCCCCCTGGGTTCACGTCCAATTGGCTTGACATGCCTAGAAAAACCTTCCTAAAAATGCAGTTTTGCAGAGTCAGTTCCGCATGTTATGGCTGCTAATGTAAAAATAAAGCTGTCCACAATCAGTGACAAAACCATAATGCAAGTTGAAACTCAACCTATTTCCGCGTAAGAATCGGGTAATAGATTGCATTCAAAAGTTAGACTGAAGACCTAATAAATTACTTTGCTATTTTGAAAGTTTGGTACTTGACATGCATTTTGAATGATTTTAAATGCATGCCATGCATCAAACTTTCAGGATACACTGATAACCAATTAATTCACTTATTAAATTCCAAATGCTTCAACGTAAGAAGCGTTGGTAATTAATTACCATTGCTTGGCCCGGCAACCAGTGTGCAACTATCCCTAGCTCCTTCAAAACTCATCAAATACACAATCCAACAGCTCGAAAAAGCTCTTGTGGACAAGTTGTGACCTGCACATTCACCATGCTAGAAAATAATAATGAGTTTTGAAGGAGCGAGGGACCTGTACTGTAAACTTTTGTTATGTTCGCTGAGCAGCTCACCCCCCCACCCCCCCCGAATCTCACAACAGGCACGGATAACTAAAGGTAATGTACCTACTCATATGATTATAGGGATTATGGTAATGAGCCAATTTGCCAAAATGTTGAAAAATCCCTTTAAGAACTGACAGATCTCTGAAGGGCTACATGGACAATGTATGTAATTGTGATATCATATGGATGCAATAAATAAATAAATAAATGAATAATAAAATACTCAATTAACCCAGTGCTTTCTCTGGATTTCATCTCCTGTTTTAGGATTTTTTTCAGCAGTGCAATAGGCCAATTTGCCAAAATGTTGAAATACTCCTTTAATACTTTCTTAATAATCACAGGCTTAAATATTGGTCTTGATTGTGATGACAGGTGCCATTATATGGAATATAGTAGCTGTAGTAGAAATAATAAATAAATAAAATGAAGAACCATACTTAGAAGCAAAAGGCTAATGGACTTTGACAGACATGAGAGGCCATGCTAACATCAAACTGAGCCAACATTAGACTTGGGCATATTTCTGCTTTCAAGGACTGGGGATTACCTAATAAAAGTCAATGACACTGGTTTCTGAATGACGCCAGTACTCTTTTTTAAGTAGCAGTTAATCCATTCAGGCAATGAGAAGAAATAACATACAAGGGCCTGCCAGATTTTTCCAGCGTGGTTCAATGAACAATAACAAAATGAGAAAAAAAAAATCCAAAAAAACGATGAATTCTTTAAATTAAAGTATCAGCAGAGTAATTAAATTAAAATGCCATATCAGTGCAGAAAAGCTGTGGGAAAAAAAATTAATGGCACAAATTAAAAACTACACATTATAAATCACTTCTTTAAAAAATATAAAACTAAATGAGTTCATTGTATGCATGAAATAAATTTCATGGCTATAAATTACTTCTAAGAGGAAACTAGAGAGAAAATTAATTTTCCTCATGACCAAAGTTGAGGACACTCTTGCATTTGCTGAGTAGAATTTCAAATTTTTACTGTATGTCTTAATATGTTTTGTATGATATGTTCAAAATGGCACATTTTGTAAGGATGTGGGAAGACCAAATATTTATCATTCACTGTATTCACATGAAAATAAGATTACCCAGCCCCGTGAACACTGCTAGGTTTTTCCTAATATCAAGCACTTCACAAAAATTATGCAAAAATTATAGCAAAGTTTCAGAAATCACAAGCCAGGATTGAACAAAATCACAATCAAGCACATTTGATCATATCATTAGTTCCTTCCACTCTGTAACTACAGTAATACTGCTATTACTACCACAACTGCGGTTACTATGACTACTCAGACCCACCATAGGGTCAAAAGGGGGAGACGACCCCAACCCATGGCCCAGAGGGGAGGCATGTGAAGGTTGGCCCTTGAGTGAGATCAAGTATGAAAAGTATTTCCTGACTAACTTTAGTGACAACATAATTTATACATTTTAATTGAGGATTACATTTGTTGTTATTATTAAATGACACATTAATATTAAAACACACTTCAACTGTGATCTGATATCTCACCCCGCCCCCATCCCTGCCCATTATAGTGAAAACGGTGCGATCAAAACGCTTGGCCATTGACCAATCATGAGTCTTGCCCACTCAATCAATTTCAGTCATACCACCCCAGGCAAAAATTATGCATGACACATATAGGATGTTAATAGATTTTTTTTCCCCTTTATAGGAAATAAACAAATCACTGGTAAGAGAAAAACAGTGCATATCCCGGAATGAATTAGTGAATTTTTAAGCCAAACTTCAGCAAGAAAGCACATTCTCTTTGTATGATGTGTATTGGTGGTGCCGGAGTGGATGTGGGGCCGCAATCAATAGACTTTGTGCCACTATCCATAATTGAAGCACTGATTACTAAAACCCCACAAGTCAAGTCAAGTCAAGTGTGAATCTGTACTATCTGACCTGCGGAATCAGAGGATCTTTGCAGTTTAAATTCCCACAGTTAATTCTGTGTTTTGTATGCAAATCAGTCAGTTTATGTCATTCGCTAGCTTGCTGAGACAACTAGCAGTCTAATCCTAGCTATGTGGAAGAAACCAGGTGACCAGTTACTTGCAGTTATTTTATAAAATAAGAAAAAATCTGAATTAAAATACTCTGTGTGAAGAAATCATTGTACTGTGTTTGAACGTGAATTAAAAAGCCAGTTCTGTATTACAGCCCATAGTTCTGCATCACTGACTGTTCTGGCCTGAAGGATTTTGATACATGCAGCAATTAAGATGTGAGGTGAGGCACTGTTTTGAGAAACAGTCAAAGAAAAATCTGGCCTGCCCAATCAGTGATGGTAACGCCACTGTAGTCTGATAAATGGACATTAAACTGTACGAGCAAAGGCTTGACTCTTCAGCTCCCTGCTTAGGGCTGAAATGCTTTTTGATTATTTAATATTATAAAGAAATATATCTCTGTATATTTGCTGTGTGTTTTATCAAAGAGAGACTAAAACAACCATACCTTTGTAACAGGCTGCAGTGCACGCAGCTGAGAGGACTTAAGACTTGTTTAAAGTATGTTGTGCTGGCATTCACACATGATTAGTATTATCAATTGACCAATTCCTATCTCGCAATCTTGTCCTGTTTTTTAACTAATTTGCTGGCTGTCATGGTAAAAATAGCTACAAAAGCCATCAAGACTTCAGCAGCCAGACTACAGCATAATTTTATGTGAGCATACTTGTGATTGAGTTGGGCGAGGGAACGGGCTGGACCTCGATATCACAGCTCCAGCCCATAATCACTACTGCACAGTGCCTGGCTCCAAATGATGTCACCACCACATTGGAGGGCAGTGCCTGTATCCAGAATATTTTAACTGGACTTTAGTACAGTGGATCTAAGTGGAGACCCGTCGTCCATCTTATTAAGAGTTTGTTTCCAAAATGCAATATATCCATTTTATTCATTTTGAGTAAATCAGCTTTTTCTATGTTGGTGCCTATTGCATTTTATAGAAAAACAGAAACTTTGACTACGAAAAAATACACCTTATAGCATGAATTTCTAAAAATGTAGTTTTGCATCATGTGTAAGAAGCACAGGGCTATCGCATTATGGTATTATCTCAATTTTTGTAATTTTGGCACTTATTGCGTTTTTGAAACAAACTCTGCGTATACAGTCTACGGTCACAGCAAGCAATGGCCCTCATTTAGCAAACGTGCGTACACCAATAAAATGGGTGTTCGCCAAAACTGCCGCAAGGATCGGCATTTATCAATCTGAACGTGAGCCAACAGTTCGCAAAAATCTCACGCCAGTTCTGACCAGGTGTACGCAAATTTGAAACCAGTGAACAACATGCAGGAACGAGTGCAGCTGTCAAAATGAGTTCTAAACCACATGCAGCGATGCAAACATCATGCTGTTGTTGCTCTAATAAGTAAAAGGAATGAATAGTCTAAATAGATAAATTGGCTAAATGAATGAATGAATGAATAAATTAGACACCTGTGTTGAGAAAATAATTAAATTTATATTCTGAGACAACGTGCTTGTCAGGCCAGACGGCTGACAATTACAATCAATTTGATTAAGCACAATGCTCAGCTTGGCAGATATGCAGTGTGGTATGTCAGATGCTCATCCAGTCAGATATATACTAAACAACAAAAGAAACGCAAGTTAGCCTAATGACAGGCAGACTGGAAAATAAGTTTGCAAGTAATTATTTTAGAAAATCAAATTTATTACTAGCGCGTGCACATTTACACTCTTTTCATCAAACTTTTCTCTATTTTCTGGTCGTTTCGACTGAGTAACCATAAGCGTACATTAACTAACTAGCTAACTTGCGTTTCTTTTGTTGCTCAGTATATAGATGCCTATGGACACTTCAACCATGACCACATTTTGATAATCGCAGATCTTCTATTGTGAGAGGAATAAACTTCTGTCCGACGAGAGAGGAACTTTCAACACAGAGAAGCTCTCCTCCGGGAAAGTGACGAGTGGCTGCTTGTTTTGTGTGGCACCCAATAAAATGTCATGGAGTAGCACTGATAAAAGTACAATGAAGAGTGATCCCTGCAGACTGAATTTTAACAATTACCCTCATGCAGCTCCGATCGAGGCGGTGGGTACTTATTTGTGTCCCCACCGCCTTGCATTCCCGCAATGGAGTAGGAGTCCATCAGTGCTGCCTCGCGCTCTTCGAATGGTGACAGCTGGAGGTTTGAGTCTGGTTGGCCTCCACCGGTCCGTGCACTGCTGCGCCTGAGCGTGATCTTAAAATCTGACTTTTTTTATACCTACGTGTGAAGCATTTGGATTGTCAATTATGCAGGCTATATAACATGAAACATCATGGATCTATCAATTGAATCTATTAAGGCCGATGTTATTTGCACTTATACGTGTTGCCAATGCTGAATTTGTTTCTTGGCCACACGTGCGCCAATTGATGACCATTCCAGTACCGCTTATAGAAGGTACCGCTGAAAATAAGTTTGGCCAAGAAAATTTTTTTTAGCTTTGGACACACTTAAATAAGTGTGAGCAATGGAGATATGTGCATCTTGGCCACACTTATAAGAGTGTCTAACGCAATATTCTATCAGAGTTTGTGCTTGGACGCACTAAGTGCGAAGAGTCATTTCGATTTACTAATGAATTAAATCAAACCTCTGCAGCACTCCAGTTTTCCACCCCAAAGGTGTTTACCACAGCAGCAATAGTTTTCCAAACTGCAGCCCTCTGAGCTCCCTTTAAGCCACTCTTCAGGCTTCCAAATAAAGTAATTTTGTTTTTCTCCACCTCGGACGTGATAATCTATATTTCCTCCTCAGTGAAGTTCTTTCTTCTTTGCTGTCTTTTGTGAGTTCATGTCGTAAAGTGGGCAGGACTATGCCTCCCGGTGCATGAATTTATAGGGGAGTGTCATGTAAATTATGGTTTCAGCCGCCAGATTTATCAACGCCACGCCAGTTCTACACCGAAATCAGCGAGGTATACACACTTTTAGTAAATCAGACGTAACACCTGGCGAACACTGATATTTGCACCAGAATCTACACCAGAACCTACGCAAGTTTGATAAATGAGGGCCAGTGTGTTGAACCTTATTGCATATGGCCCTTCTTGTAGCTGCAGAGCAGTTGGAGTCCCCATTCCAGCCCGGCTCCACAGCCGAAAATGCTTACAGTGGGCATTTGAACTTGACCTAAAAGCATTTGAAGGAGGTCACCAGGTCCTGTGAGTCACGTTTTCTCTTACATCCAGTGCATTTTGCCTTGTTTACCTGGGGACAAGATGGCACCAGCATGCACCTTGGAAAGACAACAAGCTGGGGGAATGAGTAATGCTCTGGGAAATGTTCCGCCCGGAAGTCTAGGTCCGGGCACTTAATTGGACGACAGTTTCGTAGAGCTGTTTTGGCTGCACGTAGGACCGTTGGTATATTAGGCGGGTAGGCCTAGTTTCAATGGTCTGGCTGATCGATGTTTTCAAAATGTTGAGAGCGAGGGTTTCCCACAACAAACTCACAAACTCACACACACACACACACACACACCATTTGTATTCCGACATTTATCATCTCATTAATTTCATAATGCATAATTATGCTATTCTTCAAAAAACCTTAAGTGTTACATCAACAGCTGTTGTAATAGTAACAAATGTAGTTGGCAATGGCTGCCAAGTTGTTTGGTCTCACACGCACACACATACACACTCACATAGGCAGACACACACACACACACACGCGCGCACTCCTCCATACGTGCACAAACACAAACCAAACATCTATTGATTATTGCATGTCTGCTGGAACAACTTAAACAATCTTGGAGCATTCGGGGAAATACAAGCAGGATCAGAATCAATAGTCTTTGTTTTGTCTTTGTTGTTTGGATGGAAATCAGTGCAGACAGCTGCCCTCTCTATCCTTCATTTTGCATTTACATTAACACATTTCGCAGCTGCTTTTATTCTAAGTGACTTGCAAAACCAACAGCCCAAAGGTTTATAGTTTGAGTCGATTCCAAGGTGTTTTCCCCACCCAAATCCCGCTCCCATGGTGCAGTGCTGCTGGCAGTACTCACTGGACTCGGGATCTGAGTTCCCGTCTCCTTCGGTGCGGCTGTTAGGGGAGGTCTGCTCATAGTATTCCTCCTGTGTGAAACCAAGGGGCAGAGGCTGGGTGGTGCTGGCACTGCTGCTCGGCTCCTGTTCGCCCAACCCGCTGTCACTGCAGCTCTCCTGAGAGCCATCGGGGAGGTGAAAGGTCACACGGCGCTGCGTCTGTCAGATACAATGACATACAATGTCAGCGTCCCTGAACCTCTTCGAGCTTTGCAAATGGCCTCGCCGAGCATTTGTTTTTTTTCCCCCCCGCATAGAAATAAAGACGGCTCCTTCCGTGTGTATTTGGGCAGTCTGTTTCAGTTATAATTCGAGTGAGCTCTGAAATGCTGCAATCCCACCTCATTTCCCACTGCAACACAAAGAGCTTAATTTATCATTTCATTGTTTTCATAATGCATAGTTATGGAGCTATTCTCAGACCGTGATTGACTGCTGCATCAAAAGCTGTTGTGATAGCAACAACTGTAAGTCCTGGGATCGACCGACTACTGTTATTTCGCGATACTGAAGAAAAATATTTAATCTCCATTTTTCTGTAAGAACAGTTAATAATGACAGGGAATAATGTGTCATGCATTTAAAAGTATTGCTAATCATGGACCTTTATGTATTGTCTGAATGTGATGCATTACTAACAGTTTATGTATTTTTCAATTGAAAGTAATGCATTTCCAAAAGGTAATTAGTTTAACAGCCTTAATTATTATACACTGTAAGAACATCAATTCCATTGATTATTCCATGATCTCCATGGACTTGAAGGCCTATTGTACTTGCATTATTATGCTATTCCAGGATACTGAGGTCAATAGGTCGCAGAAAATACAAGTGAGTGACCTACGTTGCAAACTAGAATATAAAGCCACACACTGGTAAAATTGTTCACACCCAAGGCTGTACAGCAGAGTAACAAGAACTGATAAAATTATGACTTAAAATGTAGATGTACTTTACTGATACGTTAATCATCTACTGAGCAACATATCGTCTATATGCCATAAGTGATAGAAAGAAGCACAGGAAAGTGACATGCTCAAATCGTCAAATTGTGTTAAGTGATTCCTTTGCCTCATCGAGTCTTCTTGAGGACGTTATGTATGGACAAAGAAAGATGTGTGACTTCAGGTCCAGGAAATGATAAGCACATTTTGTAGACGGGGCACCTGAATTCAATGCAAAATCAGTTTTGATGTCATGTGTCATGACACTAGCGTCAAATTTTAGGGAGGTCAAAGGTAGTTGTGCCACCTTCAGTAATTAACCTGGGACAGAGTCTGGAGGGTAAGGAATTGTTTTTGGTGGGGTTTCTTTCTCTCTTTGTTAGCAACATTGCTGCAAAGTGGTGGGCCCGATCTTCATAAAATGTTCAGGATAGGTAAGCATTAGTCCAGAATAGACCCCTATAATATTTGGAAGTCATTTGGTCAAGGTCAAGGTCACTGGAGAGGTCAAAATCGTTTTTCTGCAACAACTTTGGTAAAAACGATCACATGAACTTTAAACTAAATCCACAATGTGCATTTTTTTGCAGCTGCATGCTGCATCCACTAATGTGTACATAATAGGGTAGTTTTCTCAGCAGTTGGGGCTTCAATGCCAGGGTGGTCAAGGGCATTGCTTAAATTAGCTTATTTTCCATTATAACTCAAAAACGGTTAGAGATAGAAAGGTTTACAATATGTTGGAAGTCACACATGGGCTTTCATTTGGTTCTATAATCTTTGACCTTTAGTGATCTTGAAAGGTCAAACTGAAGGTCGCAAATTTTCAGTTGTGCCCAAGAGAGACCACATTGATAAGATCGAATCAGACGCAAATACACTACAATAAGTGCTACTGGGCGGGGTTTGTTTTGCTTGGCAACACTTGTTTCTCTTTTTTTCCATTTAGAATGGATACTTTAACTATCCCCCCATCACAGGGGTGTGTAAAATAGAAAGGACAGAAGTGGAAAAGGGACAGGGGAAGAAGTTTTTTTTATTCAATTTCAAGTTAGAATCATTATCAATTTAAATTTTTCGTCAGCCTGCTGATAAAACCTTGCATCTTCAAAATGATAAACTTAACAGGAAAATAAAAAATAAATATAAAATAAAAAAATAATATAAATGTATAAATATCATTTAAAATATTAATTTAAAAAAAGTTTCATTCTGCATGTAGTTTTTGTTTCTTATCAATTTGGAGATACAAGCAGGCCGACGTTTTGCTTTCCTCGTGCATCTTCAATTTTCATTTCAATTTTAGAATGAATTAATCCTGCTTATCCCAAAACAGAAAAAAACTACAGTGCTTAGGATTTGAGATTTGTGAAAACATACATTGTTGCATATAAGTGTGGTAAGTTACAGTGAAGCATCTTGTCACCTTAATCATTTCTTCTGGATGTCTTTTCCAACATATGATGAGAGCTTCAAATGATGAAGCGACTTGATTAAGTGGCTAAACTGTTTCTTTCAGCTGTTTTTTTTTCTCCCAATCAAATGTTGAAGTCTCACTCAAAGGCCATCCAGTGCTTCCAGTGCTTAATAATTTTGGCAATGAATTAAGTTCCATAAAGGCTGATGAAAAGATACTGAATACAGAGTGCTTTTCACAGAATCTGCTGCACCTCGGCTCGAATCGCTCAAATGCCCGAGATTATCGCTATATTTAGGCCTGGCCAAGGCATATGTTGATGATCAATAAAAATATAAAGTGGGTACACATTTATTTCTTATTTCTCAAAAACAATGGCACAAGTATGCATAAGCTTTTGGGGAATAAAGTGGCTACACATTCATTTCTTATTTCTCAAAAACAATGGCACAAGTATGCATAAGTTTTTGGGGAAATTCACAGACAGGCGGCTCGTATCAAATGAGCACATTAAGCCCAAGCAAAATTACCAGGGGTGAACTGATGGACCATCAGAAGAAAGTGCATCACAACATCAAGTCTAATTGTTAATTGTTTCTTCGTAAATGAATTCTTTATTCTCAGGTCCCTCTTGAGTGGATCAAAGTGATATCATATTTGTGAAGTAAATGGTGCATGGATATCAAGTGGCTGGATTTCGATGTTCAAAATTGAACTACTTTCCATTATGGACACCGAAACACAAAGTAAAACTACAGAGTGAATTTCTGTGCATAGAATTGCAGCTGTCCACATTCAATGGTACAACTGGACAGCACAAAAAGGACAAAACCCTGACGTATTTTTCAATAATTCTGATTTTTTTCTTCTTTTTACTTTAGCTAATATTATGCAGGGCAGGTAATTCCAACAGCCAGCATTGGTGTCTAAAATGAGAGCTCATTCTGACCGTGGTCATAATGAAAAAGCTGTCAAAAGGTGGAAAGGCATCTGATAAATCACAGAGGCTGGACCATACAATCTAGATAATTACTCTGCACTTTCTCAGGTAGTTAATAACAAAGCTTCATTTTGCAGTTACCTCAAATGATTTTCATTAGATTTTCAGTGAAGGTCGTTTTATGTATCAAGGAAGTTTTTTTTTTTTTTTTTCTTTGTTGAGATGAACATTTTATGACATTGCAATGCAAGTGCGAGTGATGAAAATTAAGTAGGAAACAATATGAAAAAAAAAAGTGTTGGCGGGACAATAGAAACTGACTTTGTTAAAATTACACACAGATTCATATTTCCTTGATGCACTGTTGTCTAATATACGGACACTGGTTCCACAGCAACAACCATCATTAAGTGTTCCTGAATAGAGCAGATGACAGGGTTAGTCCATGCTTGGGACCTGGCGACCCCAGAGGAGCCCCCCCTCGCCCCCTTCACCATGCCTCACCCCACCCCACCACACACACGCACCCTATTCCCCAGATAAAGCTACAAGAGACATTCTCTAACATAACATCAATTACGGTTATTAAACCACCTTTCTTTTTTCAGTCATCTTTCAAATGAAAGTATATTAAACAGATACTAGTTGTGTTACATATGGCATACCCGGACACTTACGTTATTGAGCAAAAATAGGCATATTAGTGTGATGAACAAATGCAACCCAGAATAACATGTCATAATATTCATGAAATTACAACAGGTCAAAGCATGACCTGAGTGCTCACAATGTAGGTACGGCCCATCGGCTTCTGTGGACCGTTCTGCCCATTGAGAAAGTCAGCAACCTCGCCTGTTACATACAGCTAGTGATCGCATTTAAGGGTCAATATGGTGCCACTCTCTGGTCAGGCGGGAGCTTAAGAAAATAAAGCGATCTGAATGTTTATTATTCAAACCTTGATTAACAGGTTGGAAAAAGGTCCATTCTACAGATCGCTCCATGTAACTGAACGAATTAACATTTACAAAGTATTTGCTAATCAGGAAACGGAAACGGATCTGGATTAGTAATGCGCTTTCGGGCGATGTGGGAGCATGACTTACAATAACTCCGATGGCAATTCTTGGGTGGACAAGGTTAAGCTCGGCTGATATCTGGTCATCAGTGGCTACGCTGTGTGTTTTACTGACGTATCTCACAGTAGAGGTAAGAGGTATTTTGTAATCATGTTCTCCACATCACATCTTTTTTTAAAAATTTGGTCACAAAATCCCTTGTCCCTCTCTTTTCATTTTCTCTTTTTCTTTTCTCCTGTCTTTTCCGTGACCCCGAATTTTGGGTGGCTGGCAATTTTTGACAGTTTATACTCACAAAAGAAGGCCAGGGGTTGGCCAATGGAATTTTTGAATACATACAGTGGAATAGGCCAAACCAATTTTGCTCCGAGGGAAAGTAAAAAAAATGTTTTTGACCACTATGTCAAGGAAAATTTGGAAAAAAAAGAAGCACAAGAGTTAGATGTGACGCAAATACTACATATCAGGGCTCTCGATGACCCTAGGTTTCGGGTCAAATACGCGCCATATCAACATTTGACGCACAACAGAAAATTGCAAGATTCAGTGCGACGCACAAATATTTATAGAACTTTGAGTCCTCGTCTTGAATAAATGATGCACAGTGAAGTTTTCTGACCATTTCCAGTGTTTAATGCGGGGCGATCCAGAAATGATGCGCAAAATTGTTTGACCAGCCGGAATCGGGGAAAAACGTATGGCAAAACAGTGTACAGTCAAAGTATATGCCGATTCCACGGGCTCAGATGAAAGTTAATTTATGCAGCATAGTCATTTTGTGCAGCGTTTTTCAATCCTGACATCATAATGCAGCATTACCGGCACATGGTTATGTTTGGATACATCAGGCAATCGTCAGCCTCCACAGCTTCCACTACCTGCCCACTCTCTTCACTTGTCTGTATGTAGTAGAATGGAATTAAAGTGGAGTAGCAATTTCTACATTGTTGTTTTCATATTTGTCTCGACTTCTCTAGCTTCTTCTATTCTGAAATCACCAGTTGGAAGCACAAGGGCCTGTGTCCACAACCTGGGTTTTTTTGAGGTGGAACCGCCCATAACCTCATTTTCAGGGCACTCCCTTCCAGCGCTTATTGTTGCTAAATTAGAAGACCCGTTTTAGCTGCCGGGTGGCTCACACGGTTAAGGAGAGGTGATCACCACGTCGCGAGTTCCAGCCCCGGCGTACCCACCGGCAGGGGTCGGCAGCTTTTTCAGAGTAGCGCACAATTGGCTATTGCGCTACAGGGTTTCAAATTGGGAAGGGACTGCCGGATTTGGGTATAGAATGACAGCTTTGTTCATTGCTCCGGCGCCTCCTGTTGGCCAGACGGGCGCTCGTCAGGAAGACTCCGGGTTGGTTCATGTCCGGGTATCCTCCGCCCTAGTTCTGAACTCGCGAAGATTCAACCAACGAGTGTATAAGAATCAGTGGCAGACGGGCACGTGCTTCGGAGGAGAGTCGTGAACTGTCTCACTATCCTGAGTTGGCAGCAAGGGGTCGCATACGAGCAAGTTTTGTACATAGTTCACCAATTGGGCATTCCAGATTCGGGTGGGATTGGAGATGCCAAATTTAAAAAAAAAAAGAAGAAGAAAAAAAAAAGAAGACCCGTTTTATCGGCACTTCCATAATCCGTCATTGCGAATGTCAAGTATAAGTATAACGTTACGTTACATTACATCAGAAAGGAGCACAAAACGATTAAAAGACATTGCATGTAGTCGGCAACTGAATGTTTATTTCCCAAAAGCGTAACTAGGACTGCATACGGTCGCATATGGCTCAACCCATGTAGCTACGTTGCTCGTAACTATCCTTCAGGAAACAAGGATAGGCAAAGTTTGAAGTACATATACATAATTTTCCATTAAAATCATTTTTTCCTAACTCAGACAATGTCAGCATGTTCTGTTCATTTGCCATATTTCCAATTCAGACTAATTTCATGTGTGTTTCCATGGAAAACAAGAAAATTTCCAAGTGATCCCAAACTTTCGAGCAGTAGTGTATGTACCTTTATATTTTCTTCTTCTTCTTGCAGATCTGTGATTTACAGTAATACATAGCTATTAAACCAGCTGAACCTGCAGTTCAGCAAGAAGGCGTAGCAACTACACCACTTCACTCAAAATAATGACCCTCCTTCCATTTTGCACCCCAATTTATGACAAATATTCAAGTGTTCATCTTAGAAAGGGTATATTTCTACTATTCATTCAATGAATATAGGGTCACATTTTTAAGAGTAAATAATAGAGCTATAGAGGAGAAATTCCTCAAATTCAAAGAAGCGTCAGACATAACTTCATAAATATTGATGGTAAAAATGCATTTGTCACAGAGTGCAGGGCAAAGAATTATTTTATTTGCAACCAAATGGAATCTGCATTTTTTGCATGAACGTCATGCTGTGTGCTGTATGAACAGATGTGAAATTGCTGAAAGAGATAACATATTTTAGCCTTGTGAACAAATACAATTCAAGCTACGCATTGGAAAAATAACGTTTGTACAATTTGTTTCATCGTGGATCCCTATCACACATGGCGCTTTATTCCTAATACGTGTGAATTCTGTGAATCCTTTTCTATGTACTTTGGTTCAAATACGCAACCGTAAAACATGAAAAATGAACCAAGCAAAAAAAAAAAAGAAAAAAAAAACAAATATATTGCCTTTCACAAAATCAAGGTTCGTGAGCATTGTGAAGCAATATCACATATACCACAGATGTTTGATGGTTCACACAGTAAACACAGACTGCAATAAGAGATACCACGAGCAAACAAAGCCTTGTATGTACTCTGATGAGCCAAAACATTATGACCCCTTGCCTGTTATGCTGTTGCTTGGGTGCCGCCGAAACAGCTCTATCAAATTGACGTACAGTCGAAATATGGCTACTTTTATGGCTAATTTTAGCCTTCTGACAAGGTGCATTACCATGCTAAGTCAGTCTGGTTTCATGAACATACTTCAATCTCCTTTCCAGCCACCAAATTTGAATTTATGATGTTTTTCTGGGATGTGGTAGTGTGGGATATTCACAACATGAATGTGTAGCTGACAAGATTGTTGACTACCAGCTGCTATTGAGATATTATTTTCCGTCGATCTGTGTGTATGTGTGTGTATGAGAGAGAGAGTGAGAGAGAGAGAGACATAAGGGCAAACTCCAGCAAAACTCCTTTCAAACTACTATGGAAGTTGTTTTCCATATTTTTTTCCAGGTTTGTATAAGTACGTATAGGTGTGTGTATGTGGACAATTCTTGGAAACACCATAACATTGCAACCTTATAAGATGCAGCTATGAAACATTGTATGCAAGTAGTTGGGATAAAAATGAAGGCTGACTGCTAAGAAAGGCATGGTCTGAGTATGGACTCACTGAGCGCACTATAATGATAACAGCTATACTAAAAACACTACTAGCATCACTGTCCCGTCAGGTACTATCCCAGGTGGTCTATAGAATAGATGTAATCAGAACTCACTTGTAAATGAGGTTGTAATTTCATTGTGACTTCCTAGTTAAATTAAGGTTACAATGATGATGGTAATGATGATGATTAAGGTGACTGAATAAAATCTGCGTTTGACAATACCTATGTGCCCCAACGAATATTGTGGAGAGGGAGCAAATTAACTGCATATTAATGGAACAGGATTCTCAAAGAATTTTAAATATTGATCAGTAAATATAGGTTCACAAGAGATTTGTTCCACCAATGCTGATAAAAATCAAGCGGATCACCTGGACTTGCCGAAAGCCGATTAAGTGTAAAGCGAGATTTGCCATCCACTGCAAGCCATGGAAATCTGAATTTGATGGTTGTCCAGCACTGCATGGATGTCTCTGTTATTAGTTTTTTCTTTTTTTTGAGCATCACTCTGCAATGGTTGAGTTTCTTAAAAAACATCTGCCACACATTGAAGCACACCATACATCAAGAATCACCTACTCACTGCAGACCTCTTTTTTCTGTAAAATCATCTCCATCCAAATTGATATGTGCCCAGTGACCAGATGCACTTTTTGCTATTAAAGTTATACTTAATACTATACTCGAGTTTTTATCACACTGGCTATTTTTCTGTTTATTAAACCAACTCCACTGATTTGCTGTCATTCAATCATATTCACTAAACTGTTCCTTGGATTTTGTTTTAATATAAAACAATAATTTCATCATTTTCATCAAGTTAAGGGTATACATATCAGTCATGCAGCTTTTTATCATATATTTTATGAAATTTGTGTCAAGTCACCTTTCGTTTTGAACGATAGACAGCGTGCTGAATTATTTTTGGTTGGCTTAGATTCGCATGAAGACCGTTTCTGTGCCATAACAGTTTTGCACACCCTGCTGTGTCTCAGATCATAATGTCATCCCTGCTACTGCTTTCCAAGGCTGGCTATATGGGCTTGCACTTCCGCTTGAGTGGGAGTTTAGAAGCTGACTCAGAGGAAAGCATTTGTGTGGATTGTTCCTCAGTGGTACGAATGCCCACCTACCAGCAACCGCAAATAAATTGCAGCAGGTACACATTCACCTCGTCTGTTGTTTGCAAGCCAGCTATTCAACAACATCCTTCATCACTCCTGGGTTTGGCCTAGAGCGATACATGCTTTAGATATGATCAATGTGCATGTTGTGTCACCAGAACATTGAACATTTCCGACAAACAACAAGGGCAAGTCTAAGTTGAAGCTTTCAGAAGGTTTATTTCGATGAGTATCAAAAAGCCTAGAAAGGGATAAAACAGTAAATGTTTCATCCCCAACATGAGTGCCTAGGTTCTTCCAACAATCCTATTTGGCCTTGTACACACCAGAGCTGAATGTACCATCAAAAAAAACATGAAAATAAAAAAATTCTATTTTCTGTAATTCAGTGCTTAGTGTAATGATGCAAAATTGTCCAAATGTTTTTTAGCAGTGATTTAATTACGGGAATTCACATTAGTTGTCAAGCAAAAAATGCAGGTTTTTTTCTTTTTAATCACACAGTTTACAATTTACAGTATACAAGGGTCACATTTCAGGAGGGTAGAAGTCTTCACTGCAAAAAGCACCTGTCTTGTCCCAGTTTTTATCTCTGAAGAAGAAAATGTTGTCTTATTTTAAGTTATAATGTGCTTGACAAGTAAAATTTTCTTATCCCATTGGCAAATCAAGAAATAAGTCAAAATTACCTCTCCTCATTGGCAGATTTTTTCTTATCGAAAAAAAAAGGAAATACAAATAAGTGTTTTAAGTCTTAATACAAGATTAACCTGCTTGGTAAAGTGGACTTACTTCAAATTTTTTGCAGGGTTTCAGTTTTGTTTTCTGTGGAAAATCAGTACTACACTTAGTGATCTGGGGGATAAGGTAAACCCAGGTATGAGGCCCCAGCAGTGGTGAGGATGCAGGCATTGGGCGGCTGATATCGTGAATAGTTTTGTGCACTACCAGTTGTCGATTAACATTACTTTTGCTGCCCATAACAATACTGGCAGTGCATATGTTACTATTAGCAATGTTAGCAGAAATAGATTTTTTTATTGTGAAAAATTCCATGCCCAAGACAGATATGTCCACAAAACATTGAATTGTGGGTACATATCAAACTCGATGATTTAGGATCAGCAGATTCGACACAAGTCATAGCTAGTTCTGGAATGCTGTCTGCAAATTTCTTCTTGAGATGAAGAGTGCCTGGTCAGCGGCCATAGTTTTTACCAAGGCAGTGCATTGATATTGGGAATTTTATTTAATTCAGCAAAAATTACGAACAGAGACTGACGGCTACATGTCATTTAAATACTTCCAGTACCAGCACTTCCCAAAATGTTTTTTATTCCAACCTCAATTGCAATTGCAGAATTTTAACCACCCGTCAATTTGTTGACTTTCATGTTTAGAGAGATAATTTACCTTCCTGAAAGGCCTAATGTCAAACATAGCTATGCCTTTCATTTAGAATTAAAGCCTGGGTTCTGTTAATGTTACAGTATACCAGTAATTGCATTTTAAGGAATAATAGTTTCCAAAACAGAGGTGAATTAGTAAGCCACTAATTAGATTTCTGAACACAGGTGTTTTTAACTTCTCGCAAGAAAATGAAATGAAGTAAAATAAAAAAGAGGCACGAACCAAAATAATTATCATTTGCTTTGTGTCTGAATTGTTAATTATTTAATAATATTCTGATGTGGTGAGCATCTGTCGACAACTTCACTAATTAGTAGCAAAAAAAAAATAATAATAATTGAAGCACTGATTTCTAAACCCCACAAGTCAAGTCAAGTCAAGTGTGACTTATGGGGTTTTAGTAATAGGTGCTTCAATTACCCACGATTTAAGGGATTTTTTTTTTTTTGGCATATCAGTCTAAGGTTAGGAATTTTCAGGGTAAGAAAGAACTAAGGACGACATTTCAGCAGTAAAAAAAAAAAAGCCATTCATCATGGAAAGTTTGCGAAACAAATTAGAGGGTTAGGCCCACATTAACGCTGATGTGAAATCAGCGATCTCAGAGCATTTTTGCGTATGATTTCTGAGGGGTTTTTACTTCAAAAGTGTTAATATAACTAAGAATTTGGGTGCTCTTGTGTGGGCCTACCTTGCCTAATGAGCTTGATAACTTTTTTCAGCACATAATTCGCACAGTCAAAAATGTTTGTTCAAAAAGACTGCAGGAGAACTCTATTAAGCAACATCTTTGCATCCCTTCCTTGTAGCAGATGGCAATGAAAATGAAGTGATTTAGTGAAAAACCAGGTGGCTACTTCACAATGAATGGTAGGAAGCCTGTAGGACAATGATGCAGAGCCATAATTTGCATGCATTGTTAAACTCCTGTATTACATCATTTGCTTACAGAGATATTTGCATTCAGGCATTAAAACAAACTCGTACATCAAGTTTACGATGGATCAGAGGGCTTTGTTGGGTACATACAGCATGATTTGTCCCTTAGTTGTAGTAAACATTGTTCTTTTCCCCCCTTTTGTTTTTGACTCTTAAGGATACAGACATAAATCATTGACCAATAGAGTGCTTTTTGAAAGTTACTACTGATATGCCAAATGATTTAAGTATCTTTGTAATGTCATTCCATCCAAATTAATTAAGCTGATGTAACCTTAAATAGAATGTAATGCTTTCTGCATTTTTTTTTCTTTTGATCCAAATGGCTGACACAGAAAAGGAAATGGGTCATTTTAAAACCTTGAGATTAAAAAGATACTCCTAAATAGGACAATTCTTTCACAAAATTCCATAAAGAAATGTGCAGACTTGAAGGCACCACAAAACAGGGAACATTAAATATTTTAATGGCAAAATCTAGCAAATATGTTTCAGTTGAATAGAATTCACGTGTTATTGAGACTGTGATTAGATGATCATGGTGTGAATTGGCTTAAACTAACATTCACAGCCCCGTTGTACAGCCGGAATTTTTTAGTTTCTTTGCTGTAAGCTTAAGAAACATAACTTGTTATTTTAACCAAGTGTTGTATCCTTGCAAGTAACCAGACTCACTTGCTTTTTTTCTTTTTTTTTTAATAAACCAAACTACAGCTCATTATAATTCTGTTCAGCACTGAAAATCACTCCTCTATTCATGGCAAACCTAAAGATGAAAACAGCTTAAGAGCAAAAAAGAAAAAGACTTGGAAAACTTTAAAGAACTTCCATTTATGTAACTTGATACCATAATACATTTGTGATTTAAATCTATTTTGACAAAAGCTACAAAAGGAGTGAATTGGAAGCCATGCAACCATGAGTAATGGTGGCACGAATCTTGGTTATTGGGAGAGTGCAATAATAAGCATGCTCTACCAGCACAGTGGGAAGGCTCCATTCAGTAATTACAGTTCTTGTGTTATAAAAGGGTGAAATATCACACATAGATGGCAAGGAGCCACACGAGTACAACCCCAATTCCGAAATAGTTGGGACAAAGTGTAAATTGTGAATAAAATCAAAAGGAAATGACTTTCAAATCGCGCCAGCCAGTATTTTATTTAAAATAGAACAGAGGTAACATAGCAAATGTTGAAGAAATTTTACAGTTTTATCCACAAAATGAGTTCATTTCAAATTTGATGGCTGCTACATGTATCAAAAAAGTTGGGACAGGGGCCTGTTTACCGTGGAGTAGCATCCCCTCTTCTTTTTAACACAGATTGGAGGTGTCTGGGCATTGAGGGGACAAGTTTGTTGAGTTAAGCCATTGGAAAATTGATCCCACTCTTGTTTAATACTGGTTTCCAGCTGCTGAAGAGTTTTGGGTCTCCTCTGACAGACTTTAAGACTCAATTGTCTCAATAGGTAAAAGATCAGAACTGCAGGCCGGCCAGTTCAGCACACAGACTCTTCAATTATGAAGCCATGCTGTTGTTGCTGCAGTATGTGATTTTGCATTGTCCTGCTGAAATACACAAGGCCTTCCCTGGAATAGATGTCATCTGGAGGGAAGCATATGAGCTCTAAAACCTTTATATACCTTTCAGCATTCATGGTGCTTTTTAAAACATGCAAGTGTCCCACACCATATACACAAATGCATCCCCATACCATCAGAGATGCTGGCTTTTGAACTGAACACTGATAACAGGAGGAGTGGTTTTTCTCCTCTTTAGCCTGGGGGATACGACGCCCATGATTTCCAACAACAATTTGGACTTGTCTGACCCCAGGACACTTTGCCACTTTGCTACAGTCCATTTTAACTGAGCCTTGGCCCACAGAATACTGTGGCGCTTCTGAATCATTGTCAACAATGGCTTCATTTTTTGCATGATGGAGTTTTAGGTGGCATCTGTGGATGGCATGATGGACTGCGTTAACTGACAGTGGTTTCTTGAAGTATTCCTGGGCACATTCAGTAATGTCAATGACAGAATCATGCCGGTGAGTGATGCAGTGGCGTCTGAGGGCCTGAAGATCACGGACATCCAGTAAAGGTCTTCAGCCTTGTCCCTTATGCACAGAGATTTTTCCTGCTTCTCTGAATGTTTTGGTGATGTTATGCACTGTTGATGATGCGGCCTTCAAAGCCTTTGCAATTTGAAGTTGAAGAACATTGCTTTTAAAGTATTCCACAATTTTTTTACGCAAGCCTTCACAGGTTGAAGAGCCTGTGGCCATCTTTACTTCTGAGACACTCAGCTTCTCTAAGAAATCCCTTTTTATAGCCAGTCATGTTACGCACCTGATGCCAGTTAATGTAATTAGTTAATTAATTAATTATACCTTGTGCTTCAAAGTAAGCTCCCCCAATGAGTTGGATCTAAGTCAGCGCCAAACATTTAGGAAAAGACATTTATCACAGAAATATAGAAAACAGAATTACCAAAAGGTGTAGAAATTCATTCAGAAAATTGAAGCACAAGGTATAATTAATTGGCCATCATTTAGTCACGTATGTTGGTAATTAGCAATTACCTGATTGGCAATTGAGAGCCCTGCCCCTTTTTTTGTTTTTAAAACAGCTGTGCATTGCACCTTGTCAACATCAACCTGATGAAGGTCTGTGACCGAAACGTTGTAGCTCATTAAAGCATATCTATATTTTTGCAATTATTGACAGTGCGGATGTTATTTTCTCTTTTCGACACTCAGTTTCAACATTTGAAATGTTATCTTTGTTCTATTGTAAATGACATATTGGCTTATGTGATGTGAAAGTCATTGCATTTTGAATTTACTCACAATTTACACTTGGTGCCAACTATTTCGGAATTGGGGTTGTAGAACACAAGACTGAAATCTAGGAAAAGCAAAAAAGGGAAAAAAGCCCCCAGACCTCATGGCACTGCAAGGAACAGTGAATTCCAGAGTGACATTTACAAAAAAGTAAAGGGCCTTTGATGCCAGTGCGATCACACAAATTGCTTGTGAAGCATGTAGTTGCTTTGACAAGAGGAGATTAAAAAAAAAAACCACAAAAAAAACAAAAAAATGCAGCCCTGTCACTAAATACATGGCAGCAATTGGGAGCTTGAGGCAAGCCTCTGTATGCAGGTATACCATGAACACTGCAGACGGTGACATACCTCTCAGTGTAATGCCAATCACCAACAGTGATGTCTGTATTTGTTCTCAAGATCTCAAACAAGACTTACATGCGACTTCACCCCTTATCGAAGTCATTATTTTGTGGCTGTTAGTATTCCTATCAAAGATTGAATTAAATTGATTGAAAACAAGGCAAAATTCTGACCATTCATCTGATGTGAAGGCACAACAGCCTGGGTGTGGAAAAAATAAACACGACAATGGACATTTGATTTGAGAATGGGCCTAGATGTGCAGTATAGGCCAGGAGAAAGAAGACGTATGTTTATGAGACTTCCTTTTTTTTCCTTTTCTTGAGGTCACAGCACCCACACACACACACACACACACACACACACATGCACCCATAAGCACAGTAAAATGATTCATTGGCCTTGGCATATCAGCAATATTCATTCCGTGCGTAAAACAGACTTGAATATCTAAACTCCATTGGCACAATAGACAAATACAATTGATTTGCAGCAGCACATCGATGTGAGCCAGCGAAGGAACACAAGCTGTAACGGCCAGTGTTTGACCAACTGATTTCCAATATGCATCTTTCTTTGCTTACTTTATTGCCACTGCAATGAGAGGACAGGAGCACAGGACACAGTGTGAATCAATAGCAGCTGACACAACACAACATTCCTCACTCTCACCGACACACACAGGCCCAGCTTTACCTGACCGTCATATGATTGCATTTGATTGTTGCCACTGTTTTCAGTTCTAATTTCTTGAAGATTTAGTTTGTCTATAAATTGAGTTTTCAGTTCTTTTTAGTCATATTTTATCTGTTGTTATAAAGATATATATGCGCAAAGAAAAATGGCAATTTCACTCCGGGTAAGGGGTTGCAGCTAGTAAATACACACTAGCTGCTACCCGCTACCCGGAGTGAAATTGCCATTTTTTTTGCGTGCATGACCGTTTTTCAAAAATTGGGCAACGTCAAGTCCTTCCTGGTGTCCAAGTGGATATTCACACCAAATTTCCTGACAATCGGTTGAGAAATGTAGGAGAAAAACGTGCACATACACACAGACAGACAGACAGACAGACAGACATCGCCCTCAAATATATTAAAGATATTTCAGTTAAATTTGTATTTTCACCTCTAGTTTTAACACTTAATTTTAGTCAATCATGACGGCCTACCTGGACCATATTTAATGATTATTTTTTCTTTCATCGATATAAGAGATTTTTAATGATAACTGATCATGATAGATGTAGTCCCACAAGTGCACTGGCAAACTCAACACAATATTTGCTGCATTTCGCTCACTTAATTGTGGCTCGAGGTGAGAGCATATCCTCAGCAATGACACCCACAGAACAGAGGGTCTGACCTTGAAGTGCAGTTCATGGTTAACTGTCATTCTACAGTTGGGATACGCAAAAATATCATGGTCTTCGTTCAGTCATAGATGGCAGGATGTGGGCCACTGCCCACTTTTGTCACCATCTTACACAGTCAGGAATGAGAAAATTGAATTTTTTTAACTTTTATTATTTCATGACTGACAAGATATCAGTCTAATTTAAACACACACCTTACATTCAGAAGCAAAGTCATACAAGAACATTGCTGAAGACATTTACATAAATTGAAAATGAGTTAGCGTTAAGATTTAGGCTTATATTTTTAGCTGTTTCCACCTCTAAGAAACTTGCCCTTGGTTTTTCCCTGCTTTAATTTATTTGGTCTACTCAGAACAGTGCTGAAATTGAAATTGGTGTGAGCGACGTGATCATTGCATTAAAAATAGAGGCTCAACTGATTTTTGCAAATGTCTTCAGTATCTGCTGTCAGTGAACTCAACAGTCATCTCTCTGTGTCTGTTCATGTTCGACAAATTGCACATTGATTTTCCATTGCATTGTTTATAAAGAAACAAAATAGTATTTATAAATATAAATCTTTTTACGAATACGTCCGTTGGGTGGACTCAACAGATGCCATATCTCGGACTCATCTAATATTTTAGTCTTGAAAGTAGAATATTTTTCGATTTATGGAATGTTTGTTCTTGGAAAGTTAGACGTCTAGTCTTCAGTTTTCACGACAGTATATAATGACAGAAATGAATGTGCTTAACTTCCACACTTCAACGAAGATTGAATAAAACAAATTCAACCACAAGAATTACATAAACGAGTACCTATAGTTTTTAAAAGGAATGAAACCAGAGACGGCAGAGAAATTAAATCAGAGTAAAATACACACAGTTCTACCTAGTATGAAAAAATCTGAATTTTGTGGAAGGATTGTGAAAGTTTCACTTGCTTAATGACATTATTTACACATAAAAATGTGGCCACATTGTGAGAATTTTGAACCGGGGCCATATATTCCAGCACAGCCAATTTCACAGCTCTCTCCTTCCAAATTTTCAGCACAATTCAAACCTGTAATGGTTAGCAATAACCGTTATACAGATGAAGACATCCTCGTGTGCCTCCAACTGAGCACAGCACATCAAATGAGCCATTGGAAAATAACAATAAATAGTGACAAGCCTCCAAAATTGGAAACAAAACAGGCAGCAAAATGGCATCGCCTCCCGGGGGGGAATAGATAATAGCCCTAGAAGAAATAGCAATATTTAATTTTTAATCACTGACTTTGTTTCCTTTGTTCCCAATGTAGCAATTCAGCTGCGTCTCGTGGATTAGAAAAAAAAATTAAAACAGCGATGTAACTGGGGGGCGGTGGAGGAAGTTGGGAGCAGGAAGTGATTGTTCTACCTTCTGATATACCGACAGACAGGAAGCCAGCACTTGTGTCAGCGAATCAACTGATCACATAAAAATGTTCAGAGTCGATTACCCTCTGAGGGAGCCGAGGCTCTCGAGATGGAGGCCCTGAGTCTCTGAGTGATGCGGCCTGTCAGGGGTTTTTAGGCTGTCTGCCGCAGCGGTGGCGTACAGCGTAGCACCGAATGATAACCGCGTCACCGTGGCCCCTGTAAGCAACCTCATCTGAATTGATGCGGAAACCGATTGCAATTTGTTCAGCCAGGAAAAGCAATTGCCGCTACGGTTCCTCCTTCGCTACCCCAGCACGCCCTGCGTGACGGCCCTCAGCACAAACACAGGAGAAGTGACACTCCATCAGACGGAGAAGTAGGTGCTACAACAGACACATCCATGAAGTTAATTATGTTGATTATTTGTGTCTGCGCTCAACACCCAGCTAAATGCCTCATTACGAGCTGTTTTATTAGACCTCAGAGGATCGAGGAGACTTTGCTATTTAATCTGCTGTTTCCTTGTATCCATGCATAATAGATGACAGCTCTCAGTCAATCTGTGCTTTTTCTTCCAGTTCCAGTAATTCATTTAGCGATTTCAATAAACTTTTTTTTATGGATACCATGATTTCTGGTGCTTTTATTGCCTTACTGGAGAGCATGGGGAATACGCTACTATCGCAGTGTAGCTGGAATATGTCTATTTTAATAGGCTATGACTGGGATAAGGATAAAACAACAACAACAATAATACTAATAGTGCTTGGTAATAATCCAGGCGCAAGGATGCAGACAATAGATGGTCAATAGCCTGGAGATTATAGTGTGCTTCTGAGATTTTGAAGGCAGGGGGTTCAAGTCCTTTGAGTGATCCCCTCAACCACATGTTGCTGCAGGTGGGATAGCCTTCTGCTTAAACCAGTAAACTTTACCTCAACTCAAACTTTCTTCATAAACCACATTTAAAACAACCAAGGTTGACCAAAGTGCTGTACAGGGAAAAAGACGCTGCACACAAATACTATACAATAAAATGCTGTACAGAAATACAGTGTAATGCAAGAATTACAGTTAAAAACTCATTGGGAGACTAGCTCAACCTAAATTAAAAGCTTGGGAGAAAATGTGAGTCTTCAAAGAAGACTTAAAAATCTCCAGGGTTTGGGTAGATCTAATGCGCCAGGGGAGGCTGTTCCACAGCCGAGGTGCAGCTATCCCAAAGGATAAGATAAGGATAAGAATTAAAGCTAAAAGTCAGTAATATATAAAAGTAACATTGCAGAATTGTAGATTGTGGTTGTGATTAATATGTCCAGATCTGCCCTTGCGACAGTTTGACAGCCACACTGTTATTAGATGAAATTGAAGACTTTGATTTTGCAAAGTGTGTTATTTTGGTTCATTTGTTTGCTTTTCATACTGTCTGCAGCAAATAGCAGCCATTAATAAGAAAAAAAGAAGCATGAGAGAGCCCCAAACCAGTGGTCGCATCCGACACTGGGCAGAAAAATTGGAATCTCTCCCGAAAAAAAAAAAAAAAAAAAGTCCTGAAATTGCAAAAATCTCTGTCTTCTGACACTGATGAATTTCTGAAAATCCTTATCCTTGTCAAAAGTGATCCCATTGACTTGTGATTCTATAGACATGAGGAATTTGTTTCCAAATGCAATATATTCATTCTAATCATTTTGAGTAAACCATTTTTTTTTATGTTGGCGCCTGTTGCGGCCATATTGTTTGTCATCGCCTTCAAAATCAATAGGGTCCATTGTTAATGTAAAACCAATCCACCTACAAAATTTCAGACAAGTCTGTTTCTTTTGAGTAACGTTGTTCACAAACAGACAGACAGACAAACAAACAGGGGCGAAGGGGCGGAGGTAATAAATGACACTAATACTAAATAAACACTAATAATGTTATTTCATGCATCTCACGTTCAAGCATTATTCAGCCAAAAAAAGTCAGCACCTGGATTTAAATTAACCAAAGCAAAAAGGTAATAGCCTTCCATTCGATAATTACCAGTAATTAATATGTTTCTGCTGGTTACAAGTTATTTAACCCCAACTGTTGCAATTAGTAGTTTCTCATTTCTTAAACAACCATGTCAGATCATACATATCCCGTGGTCATGGAAAAAATGTTCTGTTTCAGAAGAGTCCAACTATTGGACTGAATCAAGCAAAGAAAACAACTGAGAAGATGGCTAAACTACAAAAATTCGGTAAAGGACTGAGGTTGTGGCTGATAAATTTAAATTGGGTGAAGAACTATAGCCATTGAAGCTCACAACCCTGCCCAGACAAAATCCATTAGCATATTCTATTGTGTAATCATACAAGTGGGCAAAAAAGAGAAACGTAACGTTACCGCAAAGACTGGGAAAGTGTCGTCGTTGATCCAAACGAATGGGCACTCTGAAAAAGCGGTCGTGTGAAAAACCTATTGAAAAATCAGGAATATCTGTATTACTAGCCTCCTTCACAAAACGAATATGCTGTAGTAAAAATGCAGATCACAGATGTTGCTCACTCACTGTAAAGACGCTGCCAGAGACCAAACTAGTGACATTGCCAATGACCAGTAGAAAGTACTGAATTCCGAGTAGGCACTAAATTTACATTGCATTTCATGAATCTGCCCACACTGGAAACTATTCTAGCAGGTACTAACAACGGCAGATTATACAATGCCTTAGTAGCATCTACACTTTTGGAAATACAAAGGAAAACCCACAAATCATTTGAGGTGCAGTTTTGTCAGTATCTATCCCAAAGCTGCTTGTTCGTTTACTTTTGGATACGAATAAAAACACCTATTTCTCTTCCAGAAGAGGATGCCACCAGAAATCAGTGGGTAGCTTTTTTTGTTTGCTGGCAGCAAACAGCCACGGCCAAAGGGAACGTTAGAAGTTTGTGCTTAGCATATCACCAAAGACAGCTTTGTCAATAAAGGATAATTCGACCAAGGATAAGCATTTCAGCTGCTTCTCAAACCTGAAGCAGTTGCATCGATCAAGCACTCAGAGCCACAAGCTGTAAGTAACGATGTAACGGCAAATAATGTAAGTGAAGCTCACAAGTTACGGGTGGCTAGCAGGACCGCAAGCAATAGTTATTACCAACGACTGACCTCAAATACAAGCTTTGTAAAAATATCTGAAGATAAGAATATCTGAAGGTCGCGACTGTCCGTGACTCACAGACCCAGTAGCTGTAAGTTGCTTTTACTGCATAAAACAACCTGGCATGATAGCCAGTTTATTGTGGCTGTAGCACTGCGGCTAACGTAGCCAGTTACTGTTGCTAATGTTTGTGTCCTAAATATGCAAGAGTAATATCAGGGGAAATTCTACAGAAGGTGTGTGAACATTTTCCATCTTATAATACTTGTTTGTGATTTGGATGCTTGGTTCAACTTTCCACGGTAACAGAACTTGATGTCTGTAAATCCTGCATTGCAAGGGTTTGTCTCTGGTTGTTATGAATGCTGTTACCAGCTACTGCATGTTAGTTTGCGTGCTCTGCGAATTAAAAATGCTCCTGGTTAACTTATATGCAGTAATTCTGATCGGTATGCTTGTGTTACTTTTGTAAGCATCAATGTGGCAGTTTCATTATAACGTTGCCCTATTTTAGCCACTACAGTTAGTGATCGCTTCACATATCCATGACCTGGATCAGCCGGATACTTCATAAATGTCTGGTCTAACTCTCTGGTGCTACCGTGAAAGCAATGCAAAACGCAGAAGCTCTACCGTCTCTGGTATAACAATTGATTTCTCTGCACTACCTTGACATAATTTCATCCCCCTTTAGAAGTTGTAAAAAGCCGGAAAAGGCGGAGATTAATGAGGAAATTCTTTCCTGTAGAAATGATCGATTCGTTCGCTCCACATAAGCAACTTGTCCACGCTAACAGAACTTAGGGTCTGCAAAACTTGTATTATGTTAATTACATAACCAAGCTCTCTCTAGCTGTCACGTACTATCCATAAAGCTGCTTTCACAATCGGACACGAAACAAATTTTTTGGGGGACAGATTAGCCTACATTCAAAGTCAATGCAAAGACGCGAATACACGGGTTATGGGTGCATTAGGCAGCTTTCAAACCGGACGGGAAACTAATTTTTTGCGGGACAGGTTACATTGAAAGTCAATGCAAAGTTGCGAATACGTGTGTTATGCGCGCGTTAATCAGCTTTCACACCGGATGCGAAACAAATTTTTCACGCGACAGATTACATTCAAAGTCATGACCGCTTATCAGCTACTGCATGTTAGTTCATGTGCTCTGCTAATTAAAAATGCTCCGGGTTAACTTATATGCAGTAATTCTGATCGGTATGCTTGTGTTACTTCGGTAAGCGTCAATGTGACAGTTTCATCATAACGTTGCCTGATTGTAGCCACTACAGTTGAAGCTGTAACGCAAACGGAACTTACAGTAGAATGTTCATGACATAACCGGAGCTCAGCTCTGGCGCACTATCCATATCCACTATCCAATGGCGCCCATTCTCTGCAAGGAAACGCTAGTCATTCAAATGCAATAAGTAAACCATTACCACAGGCAATTTCCGAGAAGGCCGTTTAGCCTGGAGCTTTCGCCCCTCCGTCATACACCAGTGCAGAAGCTGTTTGTTACTTCACGTTAACGACACACCAAAGTTATGCACACGAACCAGCAGGTTCTTATACACACCGAAGCAGTCCATAAGCTGTTGTTTCACTTTTAGCTGCTCCTCCCTGTCCATGTTTCCCTCTGAACTCAGACCCACCGGATTTCTATGGTCTCTGGTCTACACCTGGGTATGTCGACCCGTTCTACAAATGTGTCTATATGGAGTGGATTCTAGCTTTCCCCGCATCCTACCTATCGAGTATAAAAACCGCTGTACTCACCACTGTCGCCGTAGCAAACTGTAGCCAATAGCAAGTTCGAACTTGAGCTGCCAGACTTTCGCACTGCGTCCTCCACTTTCGTCGCTGTTTATTCAAACAGTTTCATTTCAATAGATCTATATTCAAGTATAGCCTTAGATTTCAAAATTTCCCTGCCGATTCTTTATCAGATGACAGCCGCGTCTCACGTTTCACTCTGGGGAGACTGACCCGGAAAACTGCGTTCTGCAGTCTTGTCCCGCCCGACTCCGCCCTCCACAGAGCTGGCGAGTCAGAAGAAAGTGGGCACATGGGGAGTAGGGGCCATAGCGGAAGAGCCACCGCAATGAGGCATTTCAGGCAGAGACTACAATGGACTACAAATGGAGTTTTTTGAGGATGGCAGCTAAATAAGGACCCGTTTTGGACTTAGAACGATCGGGAGCACTCTAGGGGAGTCCAAGATCAAAATATTACCTTTTAAATATCGCAAAATAGGTCCCCTTTAAGTGCAGTTTATTCTCTTCTTCTCCTCGTGGGTATGTCATCATTTTGTGACTCCTGATATTCTGAACCATTAAGCCATATGAAGTTAAAGTTGAATTTCTGAACAGCGCTATCTAATTATTTTGATTTTGACTGAATTTTGATTTTGACGAGCTTAATCATGCAGCCTCGCCAGCTAAATACATTCACACGTACGGATTGGCAGAAAAAGTGACACAATTGTAACTTAGGTTAACATTATTTGCTGCACCGAAGAAACAATATAAATTATTGAGTGCATTTACTCATGATCTTGGGCTAACTTGGGGTTAACTGTTGAAGATTAATATGATGAGCTAAAACAAAGAAACTGATAAATAGCGGAAGTTTTGGTAAATGTTTTTCAGTGGCTTTTTTTATATAGTTGGGTGGGTTTAGAATTTATTCTGAGGTGCGCTTCCTGGAAGCGCAGTTGCTAAGTTATACACCCTGGTTCGGTCAGTGGTTCCAAATCGGGAAACGCGCTCCTATGGGGAGGGAACCATATGACCAATCTGGCAACAGTGTGTAAGAAATGAAGATAAAGTGGAATTAATTTGAACTTCTGACGAACGTATAAAGATCAATTATTCGGTTGGATTTTATAAATATATGATGAAGATCATATAGAATTTTCACTCGCCAGGCGGACAAGGAGTCGAGGCTTATCTGGTCGCCTAAATGATTTTTCGGTTGCCATGGATCTCGGGCGAGTGCGAAGATCGAGCCCTGCCATTTACATTTTTTGATAGCAATTTTTTTCTGTATTCATAAAATATGTAGCAATTACGGTCAAAATGCCATTAGCTTACATATGGGGGTTTCAATGCTGCTGTTGATTCTTGCGGCTTAGTGTAGTTACATTTGTTTGGTGGGATTGTTGATATGGCATAAGGAAACCAAATAAAAGTGAAATTTGCTCTAGATTTTCATTTGTAATGCTAATTTGAATTACATTTTCCCAAAGAAAACTTTTTTTGCACCAAAGTGGCCCTACATTCCATTTCAAAACCTGTCCCACGTGTGTCAGCTTTGTACACAAATGGCCTGTGACTCAAATAATTGTGAAATAAGCATGCAGCTCAAATAAACAAATCATTGTTTCTGGAAGTATCAACTGTTCTAAAGCTCATAAGGAATGGATTCAAAATTTCTCTCTTTCAGTGAATGGAATGTCTGTAATACAAGTTTTGCCTTTAAAAAAGATATTCAAAAGTTCCCGGTGCCACTGCATAAACATGGTAACCGAGCAACATTTGAACAAAAAACTTTTTTTTAACATTTATATTCATTTTAAGATACAGCAATTTGGGATTATCGAATTTGGCAGAATCTATGTTGAAAGTCCACGATAATTGTAGTGGCTTAGTCTAAGTCCAACATTAGTTTGGACATGCATTGGTGACGGCTGTGTACTTGATGCCACGAGATCAAAACAGCCTGCCTAATATTGTGTAGATCCTCTTGTACCACCAAAATAGCCCCAGCAAGCTGATGCCCACTTGAATTTCCAGACCCTGGGTTTCCCAGCGGAACATTTGGCAGTGCTTCAGACGCCCTTCACCAGATTGTTATCTTCCAACAGTGCATCCTGGTGCCATCTCCCCCAGCTAAAGAGCGCACATGAACCTCGCTGCTGCTCACGATGTAAAAGAAACGGAACTCACTGGAGTAGGCAACCTTTCAAATTATGCTAACGTGAGTGGTGTTGCGCAACACACAGTGCATCCCGTAGTGCTATGTATAGTGCTTTGCCTACAGCCAAAAGTTCCTACAGTGAGCACAAGAGCCTCAAAATTGGACCTCAGAGCAATTGAGCATAATTCTCAGTATCTTGTGCCACAGAGCTCCTTCTGTTGGTTCGGACTAGACAAAATAACCTTTGTTGCCTATACACATCAATAAGCCCCAGGTGCCCAACTCTCTGTCAGCGGTTCATGCTTTTTCCCCTCCTTGGTCCACTGTTGGTAGGTGCTCACCAGACTTGACTGAAAGCATCCCAGAGGCCTTGCCGCTTGGGAGATGCTCTAACACACTCATCCAATTACAACAATATGGCCATTGTTTAAGTCGCTCAGGTCTCATCTTGCCAGCATCCAATAAAATGACAAGAACTGACTGCTTACTGTCAAAGGTCTGACGGCAGACATTGATATGTGCTTTTGTAATGAAACAATCAAAGTTATTTGCTCCATCTGTGAGTGGTTTTCATGTTTCTGTACCCTGGTATGTGGGGCAAGCTGCACTACACTATGTGTAGCGACACTATACAGGTGTCATGAACGTGTTCCTTTACACAACCGATATGAAATAGAATTTTCCGTGGTACAAGGCACAAGCAAGCTAGAAAGAGAAATCTGTACGCACAAACATGTTGTAGATCAGCTGCTTCAAAAGAATAGTTTGTCTTCTCTAGCAGTGTTTCAGTAAGCTGAGGCAGTGATGTACAAGAGGGAGCTTTGATCATTCCAAGCTTTCTGATCATAAAATTTTATATTAATATTTGATTAAAAATGGCATGGCTTATTGTGCTTGATCTCTAGACTCCAATTTATTTCAGAGTCGAAACTTTTTCCACCTTCAAATGAATAAATATGTGGGTTCTCCTTTGGTGGTACCTGTGGGATTTCATATTTTTAAAAAACCCACATATAAGAACAAAAACACATAGCAAACCACACTCTTATCCACACATTGCCTGAACACGGACGCACGAACACACACACACACACACACATACACACTGATAAACACATACACAAAGACACACATTGACTCACACACCCACACGCGCTCATGCACACACGCGCGCACACACACACACACACACACACACACACACTCTCCAAAAGAGCCTGTTCAGTGCCAGATAGCAATGCATCTCAATCTGAATTAAGACCAGCAGAAGTCACGGGCTTGTACCCCACGCAAGATTTAGCGATAATGCGACTAACTAAGGATGTTATTGGCCTTTGGGTCCAGCCTGGCAGCCTTTGTTCTGCCCTCGACCGTAAATTTCAGATCTTCTTTGCATTTCTTTGCTTTTTTCCCTGAGGCTTTTGTTTCACACCTCCTAGACAGATGGTGCTCTGGGCAATCATTTTTATTGCCTTTGTTTTCAAACAGCTCTGGATCTAGCCCAAGCTGAATCTTGAACCAAGTGTAAAATTTGAGCTCCGGGCCAAAGGACTTACAAGCTTTTAATTTTTTAGGCATTTCATAAAATCTGTTTTTCAACTAATTTTGTGATTTATTCAGCCATGTCTATTTACATGCGCAGAGAACCGTGTCAATTTTGCAATTGCTGCGATGATATTTCATTAATATAGATTCCACTTTAATTTCCAACTCAGACCGCTCACCAATGCACCTTCTACATATCAGGAAACAAAAAAAAGAGAGAAAAAAAACAGGATTCAGTGCTGCTTATGTGAACACAGGCATAAGTGAATTCTAATATTTAACAGCTAGTCATGAAAAATTTACAACATATTTATGTCTGACATGCAGCTTTGTTCCGTTCACATCGGGGCAATTTGCAGCATTATGAAATTTGCAAACTCCCTGTCACCTCATTTTCACAATAACAAATGCTTAGTGTCAGGCACAAACAATTGATTTCCTACCCTGTTCCCCACAAGAGAAATCAATCAACACGGACATCATCAAGGAGATAAATTAAACAGTTCTTCCAAAATTGACAGCATCCCAATTCAAGCTGCTTCCATGTTTATTGCATTAAGAATAATTCAATCCCTCCAATAACGCTTAATTACTCTAATTCTGTTACATTGATTCCCAACTGATGACTGTCAACCAGGTCCCTCGCTTGAAATCCTATTTGAGATCATGTGCGGATTTTCGACAGACAACGTTATCTTGGTGATTTTACCTAATTACTGAGATGTGCAGAGAATGATTTAACATCCTGGGACAGACTGTCTCTCCCTCGAAGCCTTCCTGTTATCAATCAAAGCACGGCACACAGCAGCCCATAGAGGAAAGAGATTAAGAGGTAGATCATCTGTCACTGCTTCAATGTCTAGTCCCCTGACACCCACCACCCAGCGAGCAAGGAGTAGGTATTCCGACAGTCTGTCCCCTGTTAATGGTGCAATAGGTTTACCGCGCTTTACACATGACTGAAGGCCATACTCGACCCCTCCAGAAGAGAATACCATTTGGATCAGAAACATTTCTGAGGAATGTGGTTCTTCCATGACACACGAGCGGCAGCTCCGAGCTCAGAAAGTGTCATACGAGCTTGGGCTGGAACTTTTTCGGGCTGCCATTAACCCCTGTGAGCAAATATAGACGTCGGCGTTCGTAAATTCTGAAATTTCACTCCTAAGTAATTTTGTAATTGAATTTCCAAATGTCTTTCTTCACTGGAATAATTTTCCAGAGTCTCTGTGTCACAAATACTGAGTTATAAAGCCTAAATAGGCTCATGCATGACAGGAAAAAATTGGAATAATTTGTATTCTGTGCGAAGGGATTGAGAAAAAAGCCATGTGACCAGATCCAAGAAGTGTCACCAGGAGAACGTCAAGAATGCTTTGGATTACTCTGCGCATCCATTCCTCATTTTGCTCATATCTGTATTCAAAACAGAATCTCTGAAAATAACTACTGTAATTATTAGAGGCTTAATCATCATGAGGACATTAAAGGGGAGAGTGGGGTCCGATGAGCCATGGGGACTAATGAGCCATATCGCTATTTTGCTATCTATCGATGTCAGAGCTGCTTAAAACAGGCAAAATATTTGACCATTGACTGATGAGTCATAGAAATAAATGAGCCATATCACTATTTTAAATACCTTTGGCATCAATTGATCGCAAAATAGTGATATGGCTCAGTGATCCCCATGGCTCATCGGACCCCAGTCTCCCCTAGTCTGAAAAGAGTCAAGTCTTCCCAAGGGTTCCTAAGGACAAAGGGTGGGGAACTTGTGACAAGGACTGATGCCCAGGATGGAATATTCTGATATGACCCAAAAAATCAGGCATGCTCTGATTGAGAGAATGCTACAGCAATTACCAAATATCAGATGTTACCTCAACTTAGAAGGAGAACCCTGAGAGGTCATTACTAATGACAAAATAAACTCTGTTCTGTACTTCAGACAGATTGTTTTTGTTTTCTATTTGCCACAAGGTATTTAAGGTCAGCAAAAAACAGAAAAGAGGGCCGCCTGTGATAGCAGAAAACCAATTCTTTAATTTACAACTGACAGTTTGAAAGCAATGGAGAGTATACAATATAATTGGAATGGAAATGACAACAGGAAAAGGCGTCTGTTTCTACAAAATATAGCATTTATAATATTTACAGAATTTGTTGTAGGATATGTCTCAGTGTTTCAGTGCATAGAAATTTCCGGACTTTTAATGCAAGGTGCCCCCATTTCTGGACCCCAAATACGCCCCAAATTGTAATTTAGAGCATGCGGCTTCACTAGTTTGTCTGATTAGTCAGGCGAGTTCCATTGCTTTCTTTCCGTGGGCGATCCACTCTTGATTTAAGGTTTTGAATTGCCTTGTGTGTGTCAGCTGCAGGACTAGAGTGCCGCTAAAGAAAGAAAAGGAGGCCATTATGTGGCTCATAAGTAGAACAAAACCTTAGACACAAAGACCAAACCTTACACTAACAAAAACAAACAGTTTGAATGATTATCAATAAGAATGACAACATCTCCAAATACAGCAAGCACGATGAAACAGTCCGGCTGTTGCTCCACTGGCAATTGGAATGTTCAAGATATAATAACTAAGTTACATTGACTGTGGCAAAAAATTGGGACACAAGAACTCATTCTGAGTGACAGCTGGTTCCAAATCTAAGAACCAGGAAATCAATGAGAAACCTGAACTCGAATATGCTGTTCAATTCTTGAAAGCATGTTTTCAGTCTTGTTTTGGCTGACAGTACTTCAGGTATTTTAGTTTAGAGTACAAAAAAGGAAATCTAAAAACATAAGTCATCAGATCTCATATAGACGAAGGCATTCATAAATTCCGAAATTTAATTCATAAATAATTCTGTCCTTGAATTTTTAAATGTTTTGCTTCATTGGTATAATTTTCAGCAGTCTCTGTGACACCAACACTTTGTTATGAAACCTAAATAGGCTCATGCATGACAGGAAAAATTAGCATTATTTGTATTCTGAGCAAAGGGGTTAAGGGGGACAAAAGATTATTGGACAAAAAGAAGAAATGCAGAATATGCATTGATACTTTTGAAGAGATGGCCAGATTAAGAAGAGCTGAAATGTTTGCTTGAAAATAGACTTTGGTGATTTTAATTTACAGGGGCAAAGTACAGTATCACAGGATGAGGGAGAAACGCAAAGAACAGCTGTTATCTCCTCTGTTTCATCTTCCTCATGCTTCGCTTGTACTCTGTTAAAGTAACTCAAAAAATGCATCATGGCTCAGTTTAAGTGTTATTTATTTATTTATTTATTTTTTTTACAAGCTTCAAGACAGGGGCATCAGATTGTGGGGTAGGTGGGGCTCTGAAGGTTTTACCCAAGTTGGCATTCCTGCTATTGTGCTAATGCTAATATCATTGCAGCATTTTTTGGTGAAACTAAGTTGTATGCATTCTCTTCCAGTCAAATGCATTGGGCAAAGGAATGCACAGAATCTAAATAAGCTGCAGCTGCAGCATTTTTCTCCAATCACTAACTATGATCACAATTGAAATGTGTAATTTGTACTTTAAAATGTTCAGTAAAATTTCAATGATGTGGATATGTTAACTGCTACTATGTTAAGGTAAAATCAGGTCAACTTGACCTCGACAACTAGCTATACTGCTGGAAGCACATCCTGTTGGAGAAAACTTTGGTGAACTGAAGTGTCCACACCACCCACAGAACTGTTGGAGTCAGGACCCCCAAACTGAGAGCCAAAGCACCAGCCCGTGGTTCAGATGCAAGCAGCTCTGGAAGGGATGAAATTTCCAGCATTGTGCAGAAACAAGGTTGATCCCTCTGTTATCTGTGTGAAGGATTGCTGCTTGAGTCAAAATACAGCAACATGTAAAGCTATGCAGCTAATTATTGGCAGCAAAAAAAAAAGAAACCACTTGGTTGTTTAGCCCAAGATAAAGTTATTTAAACTCAGAATGCTGTAAAAATAAAGCATAGTTTATATTCCGCAAACCCTGTAAAACAAGCTTTACTTGAGAAACAAAGAATCGCTGTTTTTAAACTTAGAAGCTGAATCAAATCATGTACCCCCATGAATGCACAACATGATTCAAAACTGACCCATTTCAATTCAATTTACTCCTTGGTTTAAAGAAAAAAAATCCATAATCTCTGCTACCCAAAACGAGAAGCCATTATTATTAGTATTTTATTTTTTTTTAATTGTGTAATCTACTTTCAAACATCGCAAAATCCTAGAAATTTCAGAGTCTGCCGTTGCCACCATAGAAAATAATCGACCAATCAAACAATAGGAAATATTCTGCGCAGACCAGTGCGTGATGTCACCAGGGCTGATCATGTCTTTTGAGTGTATGGAGTCAAAGCATATGTATTGAAAGTTGAGGCGATGATTATGAGCAGTGACATGCCATCGGAGCTCAGTTAGGCGAAGGAGAATCCTCACCGTTAAACAAACAATAACTCCCTATTACTTTGCATGATTAGCAGTCAGAGGATTAATTAACTAATTTACAAAAATAAATGGCAGAATGGCATGCCAATTTCATCCGCAAAATTATTGCTCAATGCATCAAACTATAAATGCCCACGAGACAGCAAGTTTGTTCATATTTGCTTTGAGGAAGCTAACGCTATGCCATTAACAAATATCAAAACCTTTCTTATGCCGCTTACAATGCATGGTCAATATGTTTACGAAAATGTTTCCCCCCTTATGTACTTTTTTATGCCATTCAAAAAAATATCTAGCGAGTTTATTTGCGGTCCTTTTATAATCTGATAAACAAAAGGTCAAAACGATACACTGAATTACCGAGAGAGCAGAGATTTTTTTCTAATTAGCCTCATTACTAAGATTTCCATCCTTGAAGTCTCGAATCTAAGCTTAAACATAAATGAATCTTTTTGTCACTATCACCTCTCAAGGCTACATGTAGTCTAGGCTAGTCTTAATTACCTCCGCCAAGGAGGTTATGATTTTACCAGGGTTTCTTTGTTTGTTTGTTTGTCTGTCAGTTGGTTTCCAAAATAACTCAAAAAGTTATGGACAGATTATGATGAAATTTTCAGGGATTGTACAGATTGGTATAAGGAAGAAATGATCCAGATCTCCGTCTGGATCTAGGAATTTTTTAAAGGATTCTTTAACATTGGGAGATAGGGCCATTTTCGACATTTATGCATATAACTCCACCAAAAATTGTCAGGGCACTTGGAAAAAAAAATACAGGTCAATTTTCGAACATGTTCTTCAATATATCAAAGACTGATCCTGAAAATGGAATAATTCCGGATACTATGACACTATGATCCAGAATACGAAAGTAGAGGACCTTCGGAACTTTCATTAAAGGAAGAGAACCAATGAAGCTACAAACATGCAACAAACACCATTATACAACCAAGATATTGCAGAATTTGGAAGTGTCACCGGATTTGCTGTATCTTCAAAAGCCAGGGAACTAGATCCAGAAGAAAACCACCATTACGGAAAATTTGATTTTCGTGAATAACTACTGAACTAATATTGATATCATTGTGAATTCAGTTGCTAATGGCATGTTTTCTTGGTCAGGGAATCTGAAAAAATAGATGAAATAAATGTAGGACTAATATTTATGTGTAAATCACAACATGAGGGGAAATGTTGGATCATAAAAAAAAAAAAACAAATGAAGCTAGAAACATGCAACAGACATCTTTAAACAGCCAAGACGCTGAGGAACTAATATTGATATTGAGTTGATATAGTTAATAAAGCTGTGCTCAGAGAGCGCAAATACCTCTGGCAATGTACTCTGTTATTTTTGCCAGTGTTACCAAGCAAGCCCTGTTTTTATGCAGTCCTGTAGTCTTCATATGTTTTTGATGTGTTTTTGACCTTTTGCATGCCCTTGACCTTGACCTCCCAAAATCGAATCACCTCTTCCTTCAACAATACAGAATCATTCCATCAAATTTGAGGAAAATCCATCCATAACTTTTTGCGTAATCCTGCATACCAACAAACCAACCAACAGACAAACGGCAATGATCACATAACCTCCTCCAACTTCGTTGGCCGGAGGTAATAACTGGCAAAAAAATTTGCCAGTAAAAATAATTGTCGAAGAGGTGCCAGTTTATAACAGTGTACGCCATCATACATTTGACTTAATTTCTAAGATTTTTCTAGCTCCTGTGCTTTGACATTACCAGCGATTCTTGAGTCAGAAAACAGCCAAAATGGACTGTTTGCACAGCATTTTTGGCAGATTGCTATTAGGTTTATTACAGTGCTGGTTGATGAAACTCCCACATATGACTAATGTTTTATCTGCACTGCTTCCCCCACACTAGGGTCTTGAGGGAGCTGGAGCCTGTCCCAGCTAATTATGAGCGAAAGGCGGGGACACACCCTAAATAGCTCGCCAATCCATTGCATGGCACACATGGTTCACGCAGCATTCACTCACACACTTATATCTACGGGCAATTTAGGGTCTCCAATTAGCTTGAAATGGGTGTTTTTGGACTGTGGGAGGAAACTGGAGTACCCTGAGGAAATCCTGGCACGCAGGTGAGGAACATGCAGCCTCCACAGAGAGAGGCCTCCAGCTGGATTCGAACCCTCTGTGAACCCAGAACCTTCTTGCTCATGTCTATGACAATAGTCAACTAATGCACAAGAGCACATGAGATAACTTTGTTATATTATACTTTATCTGTCATCTTAATTTTGTTTTTATTCATGAGCCGTCCTTAAAATAAAAAATGTATTAATTAATAAGCAAATCAATAAATGAATGTTGGGCTGATTACTAGTGAGATTGGTGTGAGTCATCTTGAGGCACGATTCAGGATCTTGGTTTAGATGATGTAAATGACATCGCTGATGAACAGACCTTCAAACAATATTGATCCCAAAAATACACTGAGATAAAATTAATTAATTTTAAATTATCTTTTTTTCAAATAGAAAACGCGTTTGAGCGCGTTTCACATATAGCCACAATTCTGTTAATTATTTTCCCTCTAAAAATATTTGGCAGTTATTCTCACCCCATTATTATGTTATTTCAACAGTTTTTATCACTTACAAACGATCATTTCCAAAGCTTCCATGTGCCAGGTTTAGAAGTATAAGCTGGCTGACAGCCACTTAAAATTCATTTTTTTATCCATTTAGCTGTGAAACACATGCAAAAAGGGCTTTCATTATGTAAAGTGTGTAGCAACATTAAATTAGCCACATATGAGCCCAATAACAAGACAAAAAGAATAATCTGTAAAAAGTAAAATAGATGTCATAAGTCAATACTTGAGCAGGGGATACATTTTTTCAGCTTTTAAAGGCAGTTTAATTAATAACCAGTGGCTTACTTATAATGTTTTTGCATCGAATTAGAAGTATCATATGACTAGACACCTAGCAAAAGCCCCACGGCTAATAAATACAAGCTCGCTTCTGCACAAATGAGCATGTTCTTGACAGTTTCCTCAGACAGGTCAATTTCCAGTTTGATACTCAGTCTAATTTTATTTTAATGTCAATGAACTTGTGTTTACATCAGCCACACCAATCACCCAGAGAGGTAAAGTGTTATTAGTATTTCCACTGCCTGTCCGGCCACTCAATCGATCCTCTGTATGCATGCCACTCCCTCCTGATTTGATTAGACCCGGAGCCATTAATTACTCCTCACTCTGACTTTTCAGTCTTTCATTACGATTGAAAAATTGGCTTAATATAAAGGGGACCATCCACCAATGTATACTCGTGAGGTTGGTATTCTCGTTCAGGGCTTGTATATATTGCTGTATTAGTTCCACTGCGCAGTGTAGTTCCGTCAGAGTTTTAACTTTCAAGAGACAATATCCATTTTACCAGTACAGTTGCATGTTTCATATTACTAGAGAATTGTGCAAAAGCAATTAGATGTATGGATGCAAGTGTGTGGTTTTTTAACTCAAATGCTCCATTTTAAGTCATTGGTGATAGGCTGTCTGTTAATGCTTGTTATCTCACAACCCATCATCATAATCATCATCATAAGCATCATCATTATCATCATCATCAACATCACCGTCCTGATTATTTCCTCAAATTTACACTTGGACAGCACAGGTTTGGAACAAAACACATAATGGCTCTTCCCTATTGCTTCAATGGCTTGATTAGAATTGCATTTCTTTTGACGTTGCATCAAGGAAAATGCAGAGAATAGTTTAAAACAGCTGCAAATGAATCACTGACATTGCAATAGACATTTTTCCCACTGCTGATAGTGGGCAATATCTAAAAACTATAGATATATAACAAAATTTGTGAACATATGAGGACTGTTCACATTTTCTCTCCAGCAGATATAAAGCAGTAAACATTAGGGCTTGAAATTAACTTTTTTACTTGGTAGCACTGCGCTCCCAAGTTCAAAAAGTTGGGAGCGCGAGCCAAAATATAGGAGCGCGCACCGAAATCTAAGAAGCACCTATATATATATATATAATGTTTTAAATGTTTAAAAAAAACATTATGACACTCCACATTAACAATACAACTGTCTCCAACAAATGAAAGTTATTTAACAACATGACAGTTTTGAGTTCATTGACTAACAAAAGTTTCCACTGCAATAACACGCCATATCCTGAGTCCAGGATTTTAATTCAGGTCTCCTGGCTCTCTGCCCATCCATCTATCTCCCCACCGCCTGTGAGGCATTACATATGTCCAGAGGAGGACTCTCCACACTGATCCGAATCAAATCTGTGTTAAGGTTAAATGCACATCCGATGTAATGTCGCAAAGTCTTTGTTTTCGCCTTAATATTGCAATATGAATCAGTCTACTGAGGTAACTTACAGGTTGCAAGACGCTCTGAAAAATTTGCTTTTATGGCTTTTGCAGAAAGGCAACTTAAGATATGAGCGAGGAAACCGAGACGAAGATTTTAGGTCTGCACAATCACAGAACTGCGAGCAAAAATTGACAGAACACAGGAACTACTCGTTGACGAACATTTGTTGCAGCATTTTCAGTGTTTCGCACTTTCTCCATGTTTGGAGGGACTTTCACGTTTAAGGCGTTTGGACCCAGTAGCTAATGCGCTGATACCTGCGAGATCCGAGCCATAATATTTACAATGAACACAGTGCATTTCACCTTCTTTAAGCCTCAGCAACTGAACATTTCAAGGCCACTCTTTGCGAAAATAATAAACTGTTTTCGTCACCGTTTCTTTCAAATCACTGTTGTAGTCATTGTCATGATTCTGAGTTTCAGTAACTTTTGTTACCAACTCTTTTTTTTTCGTTATCGTTAACGTTAAAAAAAAGTCTATTGTTCTTCATTTCATTTTCCGTCTAACTCTTGTGAAAAGTTAAATGGAGTGATTGGTGGCTAATATTAACCATTCTAGAATCAGTGCCGAGGTTCAGGACGTCAAGCTCCCCTTTGGGTCAGTTCGAGGGAACGCGCAGGGAGCGCTCCATGCTTATACCTGTGCGCCTGGCTGCGGTATGTCCAGTAGATGCATGCACCGCTCCGACACATACACCCATCTCTATTTTCGCTGCAGCAGCGGCTTGCATGCTTACAGACTACTAAATGTGCAGGAAAAGGGGCGTTTAATTAGGGGGAATTTTCACTCAATGGTTGCACAGTGTTAATTTTGGTCGCAATTTCGAGCATTCTAACATAAAACTATCAAACAAACCGCCATATTTTCAAGGGTGAGGTTTTCATGGAGCATATGAATACATTGCATGATCAGAATAAGAGATTCAGTGAAAAGAAGGTTCTTAGCCCAACCATTAATGTCCCTCTGCCTATTTATTTGCAGCCATCCAGCAAATAGGATATAAGTGCGGTTGCAATAATTAAACTTTAATCACTTTCATTTCCTTACCACAATAAAAAGAAAGAGATGAACAGCGACATGATATTTTTGACATCTCACCAGTTCTGATAATAAGTTCATAATAATTGGTTTGCAGTGCTCATGAGTGTTGAACAGGCAAACGCCAATGGGAATTGAACTAAATTATAGCTTGATTTAATTATGTATTAAAATTCAATTAGGCATGCCTTCCACATAGAGGAGAGCAAGCTTCACAGAGCCATCCCGTGAAATTTGACGCAGTTCAAGGAGGTCCCTTAAAGTAATACGAAGTCAGGCCTAACCGTCCTTCACTAGAGCTGCCGACGTAAGGGCCCAATATGTCCGTGCTTTTTAGTCCGATTTCCCATAATTAACTGAGCCCAGCATGAAATAATGATAGTTTGCTTGTATCTTTTGAGAATAAACTCCTTTTGAGGGGCCAGAATTTTTGGTAGATGATTATGGAAATTCAGCCAGTGAGAGTGTAGTGCTAAAAAAAAAAAGAGGCCAGCACGCAGACATATGGAGGCTGTGTCTGAACCTTTGCCGCTGTCTGTTTCTCATACACACCTGCCCCCCCCTTCACCTCCAACACACAGGAGATGTTTTGAAGAGGCTTCATTAAAGCAAGGGTCAGCGCTGTCGGAGCAGCGCTTCCTTCATCTATGCAAATCCGAGGTGCCATGTGTTTCTCCCTGTCCCGCACCGAGGCCTGAGGGAGACGGACGCTTGGCCTCTGTCTCATGAAGGCAAATCCCACCTCAGCTTTCTTTATATATTTATTCCGTCAGCTACTTATTTATTTATCCGCTGTAAAACTCGACTTGTAGAGGAGGAAGTTGGAAAGAAACATTATGTAGCTTCTCTCTTTGACGGCTGTGCACAGTGTCAGGGTTCAGGTGAAATGATTATTGTTAATGCCTTGGATCTGCCTGTGGAGGGCCCGCCAAACACTTCAACTCACAGAAAATAAAAGGCCAGGTGCAGTGTCCTTTTAACTGATCATGTGAGTTTGAACATAGAACATGTTGCTTATCAGAATTTCAAGCTTTTTTTTTCTTTTTCCTTTTCTTAACACAAGATGCTGTTTCATCGGGAAAGAATTATTCACCATGAAGATAAAGAGGGGAAAAAACGTATCTCAAATTATAATTATTTTACGTAAATGAATGTGAGAGCAGTTACAAATACATTAACTTGTTTTACATCTAGACTGAAGGAAAGGCACAAGACTTTGCTATTACCGGCACATTATTTATTCATTAATTTAGTTAGCTGAAAAAGACCATTTTTATTTTGGGAGAAAATTTGCTGACATTTAATGGAGACAGTCTTAATCTTTGCCTCATATTAATGGTTTCATTTCAAGCCCAATGCAAGTTATACAGAGTAGCAACAGTTTGTATCCGTGTTTGCTTAGGTCAGTGTTCTTTGATTGGTGATACTGAGCAATGTCATATTTTATAATGTTCTTATTTTCCTACTCCATGTAAATCCATTTTAGAGATTTTCTCAAGGAGATTCATAATTGAATCAAATCACTTCTCTATTGACCTATCTGTACAAGCTAAATTTGTCAATGCAAAATCTTTCCTTGAAATTTATATAAAAAAATTACTTTTTTGTCTGAAATGTGGACAGGGGTTTCTTTGCAATTAAAAATGTCACGCAAACTTTTCTTTATTTATCATGCCTTAAGGTTTAAGTACCTCTTCCTATGATGCATTTTATTTTCATTTTTTTCAACTAAAAGCTATTCAAGGCAGTTGCATATTCATGTAAATTTGTGCATTAATGACCACCTTGACTCTATGACCATACTTTCTTTTTCAATTTAACTTTAAAAAAACCAAAGAGAATGATGAGAAAAAAGTAAGAATATATCGTGAAGGAGCACATAGAGAAAGGGAACAAAAGAGATGGCAGAGATGAGGACTGCAGTGACCAAACAGCGGGAACAGGGCAGGCACAGGGGCATCCTTTTTATTCATTTATTTATTTGTTGATGAGACAGGTCTCAATTTCAGTTTCATGCAAGCATTCGCGTAGATGTCAACAAATACATTAAAGAAAAGAATGTTAGTTTCTTAGGTAAAATGATCATCAATCATCCATTGTCATCAATCTCTTAATGCCAATTCCAAACATCTCTGCGCATGCAGTTATGATGATTTAATTAACCCCACTTGCTACTTATGTACACCAAATTGAAAAGTAAAAAAAATGTTAATTTCTGTTACTCCTCCATCAATCAAGGGGCTCAAAATCGGAACATACTAATCGTAATACAGTACATTCAATATCTACGGGTGCAATATTGTCTCATATTTTCTCTCAGCAAATGGACAATTTACTCTCCTTGACCCCTCATACATTGCAGTAATAATAATAACAACAATAATAATAATAACAACTATTATTTATTTATTTATTTTAGTTGTAGTAGTAGTAGCAGTAATGTCTTAATATCCAAGTGTTGATGGGTTGAATCATTGTTCTGTCCAACAACAGACTATGTTCGTTCTGGTGGATTAATCTGTCATGCAGCCCAATCTTCATTGAAAAAGCGTCTACAGTAGTGACATTCCAGTTACTGCACACGTCATCTTACTTCGCATACACGCACTTTTTTATCGATGTAATTTTTTTATGTCCTGCTTGACTTGTCAGCTTCAATTTTTTTTTGTTTGGGCTGAATTTGCTTTCAACCTCTTCAGCTCTAATTATGTGTATGGCTGTAGTGGCTGAACTTGTGCTTAACTTGTGTTGATTGTGCTATGGTGTGGCTCTTGATGCCAAATTACACATTTTTTCACCGCTTTGCTTTTACACACATGCTTTTGATTTTAATGCTTTTTTCACGACTTCTCTGCTCAATTAAAACTTCTACGATGCAGCTCATTTTTGTGAAACTTGTGACTTTACAGAAATGACAAATTAAAAAAAATAAAGCAATGATTTGTAAATCATTCTTGACCTATGATATAATGAAAACAATGCAAAGACAAGATATTTCACATTTTTTCTCCTAAAGATTTTTTCAAAAATTCTAAATTGTATCCCAACACCACTCCTTTTTTACAACCCTCCAAGTTATTGTTTGGACAAGAGCGACGCAGAGCGTGGCATATGCCCCCGCCTGTATGTTGATCTGTGGCGGCCATATTAGATATCGCACGACGCTGGTTTTCGAAAGGAACCTTCCTCTAGACACTCTCAATAAGCCATTAAGAAATGGCATCAATCCGACAAGGGATTGTACAGTTATCCCACAGAAACGAAAAGTTTATGGACGACGGACGGACGGATGACGGACGGACGGACATGGTGTCGACATAATGCCCCCTTTCCTCTTTGGAGGGTGGGGGCATAAAAACTGAGGACACCTATTGTTCCAGCAAATAAAGTTTTTCTTTCCCCAATTATTCTGGAATATATTTCATTGTCATATTAAATGCTTCTTAAAATATCACGTGCTCAATGGGAGACTGGTCTGGACTGCTGGTAGGCTGTTCTTGCAGCCACAGTCGCTGAACAGGAAGTCCCACTGGGGTAACATTTGCACAATGTTGCTTGCTGTTAATAAGCAGACAACCTCAAAAATATATCATCTAAAGACAGCATATGTTGCTCTAAAATGCATGTCTGTGAGCATCAATGGTACTCATGCAAATGTTCAAGCCTTCGGCTGTTACACGCCCCCTGTGCCATGGCAGATATCAGCATTTGAATCTCATGTTCATAACCAACTTGATGGTCCATTTCTTATTTAGCGTGGAGAACAAAGCATCCAAATTATAAGCTGGAGTGGAAGATTTTGTGCATGTAAACAACATATCCTGATTTCAGAAACCAGGATAAGCCCTTATCCCAGTTTTGAGAAACCTGATTTAGCCTGTAGATTTCCGAAAGAAAAGGGAATATGTGGCATGTATACGCCTTATCTGGATTTCTGGCAGCTGCCATCTACCTGCAGTTCAGTGAAGTATCATCAAAACAAACATGGCGGTAGCAACGCGAGTGTCTTACTTCCGGAGATATCAAGAAACTGAGTTTTGTCTTTCATATATATGGAGTCACTGGTGTAGCTTTTGCTCTTTTGAGAGCACTGCGAGAATTAGCGTTTACTGCTCTTTGTCATGGTTTGAAAGCTTGAGAGCTGTTGGTAGCTCTCGTCCTTGACGATATCGTTTTGCTCCCTATCGAATTCCTGTACCAGCTGGCATTGATTGGGGGCGTGGCCCGGACTTTATTTTAGCTCCTTTTTCGCCTCGCTTCCGTTGTTAGAGTGTCAGTTCTACTTAGCAATTTAGCCGGTAAGGTTCTCTAGAGAGATTTTGCCAAGCACTTGGCTGCTTATCAGGAATTGTGTTAGTGAGTAAGGCAGTCTTTGGTTTATTTCCCTTTTCTTTTGTTTTTCCTCGAGCTCCCCTGTTTTTTCTACCACGGACGATGGCAGGTCCGTTGGTAGCACGAGCCTAGTTATTTTTATCGGCTTTTAGTCTCTCAGCACACTGTGAGTGTTGCCTTTTATTTCTGGCGTCCACTGCCCGTACCCATCACACTCTTGGACATCTATTAGTAAAATACACTCAACAAAAATGTAAACGCAACACTTTTGTTTTTGCTCCCATTTGTCATGAGATGGACTCAAAGATCTAAAATTCATTCCAGATACACAATATTACCATTTCTCTCAAACATTGTTCACAAATCTGTCTAAATGTGTGATAGTGAGCACTTTTGCTTTGCTGAGACAATCCATCCCACTTCACAGGCGTGCCACATCAAGATGCTCATCAGACACCATGATTAGTGCACAGGTGTACCTTATGGGAATCACTTGAAACATCTTGTGGGCATTATTATCCCCCGTCGTGTGTTTAGCGCGAAGCGGGGGATATAGTATTCAGCTCCATCCGTACGTACATACGTCCATCCCGAACATTGTCAGCACGATATCTCAAGAAGGAGTCAACCTATTTCAATTATTTTTGGTACCAACCTTCCTACTGGGAATGCGCAGACACCAGTCGGTTTTGGTGACCTAACGGTGGGGGATATAGTCACTTCAGTGACAAACTCTTGTTCTTGGTGCATAGTGGACAAAGCGTATTGTTTTGTGTGACCATACAACCTCTCCTGTAGTGCCACCACTACCAGGTCAAACTTAGCATTTCCAAATGCAACAACCCAAACAGTTTTGATGGGAATTATGTCATATTTCTTGTGATCATTTCTGGTACTTAAAGACGAGCTGGTGCTGGTCACTCAATGGCCTCTGCTGTAGCATCTCAATCAGGTCAAGCTTCCGGTTTTTAAAAAATTGGCATAACTTATATAGCTTTCATGGGAAATTTAATGTACAGTAGTTGTTGTCAATATATCATAATGTGGATGTGGAATTTTTATTCTTCATGGCATGCATAGATATTTCTGTGGCTTACGAGGGTAAATAGCTGCTCTAAACATGTGATTCACCTAATTAAGACTAATTAATAGCTTGTTAAAATCATGCGATTGCAATTATGGTGGGATGAAAACCAGCATACACAGTAGCCCCCAAGGACAGGTGTAGAGAACCACTGCTTCAAACAGCTAATTCGCTGCCAAAATAGTCCTTGAAACTCCTCTTGTCCACAGACTAATTACATCCTGAATTCACTTAGGTTTGCTTGCATTATGAATTAATGTGAATCTTTCTCATATCCAATCATTATTCAGTGTCATATTTAATAAATCATAATAGGTACGTGCACGTAATTGATGTCTGCCAAGATAATAACATTTTGTAATAAATGAAAGCCACCTCTTTTATTATGTCAGGCAATATGTCTTTTTCCTCATTCTCAAAAGTACATTTAATGTTTCCGGCAACCAAAATAGTGGAGATATTATAACAGGCTCTGAAAGCCCAGGAAATGTTTTTATCTTAAGGTTGAAATGTGAATCCAAAAATGTATGAGGAAAATAAAAGGAAAACAAACAAAAAAAATAATGATGGCAGTGATGCTTTTTTTCCTTGGTAAAAATGGGTCAGGTCACTCTCCGGTTAACCATACCTTACTTTTTTAGACATGAGCTAAAATAGTTGGAAGCGTGAAAACTGTAATTTATGGGCAATATATAAATATCTTCAGTGACTAAAAATAAAGCATAGACTGGAGCTGATGCATTACGAAGATAATTAGACACATTCTAAACTGACTTTCCATGGCTGTAGCGCCAAAATGAAATTATGGATTCCAGCTCAATTAAAATTATCAGCAACCTCTGAAGACGTGTCAGGTGAATTTATTGTTTGAACAGAAATATAAATCTTTTCTGGATGGGTAGACCAAAGCAACTGAGGGAAACTGTGCTGTTGGTGGATGGCAGCGAGGTACATTGACAAAGCAATAGCATTCTCCCCATCTGCAAAATTTATAGTCTGGACTAATGATGGCACTGCAGGAAAGAGTATAGGGTCCTGAAAGTCAAAATGGCGAGCGTATTCCCGGGCTCCGGGCATTTTCACAACAAATTTTACCTGATTCTAATTAGAACTGTAAGACTTCACAGTGTAACTTTTGAAAAAAAGCTTGGCCTTACGATGGTATCACAGGAATGGTCACAGTGGCACCACAATAACAGAATTGCTGTTTTATACACCAAGACATTCTCAACAAAGTCAATCAGACTCTCATCTGGTAAGTTTGAATAATTGAATATGGAACGTACATAGTTTCACCCAGTGGTGGCGCCACTTGAAAGTATTAGACCCATTAATTCAATGTTTTCTCCTGTACGCACTTATAATTTTGACTGCAAATTAAAACTGTGAAAGTCTTTTAAAAAATGATTCGTTAAAAATGAAAACTTTGACCTCATATCGAACCTGCAGGGAAGATCAAAGGATCACCAACATCAACCCAATACGTCGGGAACAATCACCCAAGGTTAGGTATGATTCCTTTAAAACTTTGAATTATTGCCCCTGGAACTGTAAAACTTGGCAGAGTAGTAGGGCTCCGGAAAACAGTTCATAGCGTCCACAATCAAAAACTCTTCAATGCACTGCTAATTTTCCAAGCACATTTGGCATGCTTCCGATTAAAACTTTTTGAGTATTTATTTATGTAATTTTTTTAACGTTAAAAAATGAAAACTTTGGCGCTACAGCAAAGGTCATAGGGTTACCAATAGTGCTGCACGATTTGGTAAAAATGTGCGATTGTGATTATAGTGGACCATATTGCATTTTGCAATTGCGATTACGATTTAATAATTTTAAAAAAGGTATCCTGAGGCTGCTCGCTTTGTTATCAAGGAAAATGTCGGGAATAATGATCATTCTGCACAAAAAATATCCCAGCGTTAATTCAACTCCAATAGAGTTTACTTGAGTCCATGATGGATGGGTTGGTCTTATATAAACTCTACCGGAGTTGAATTAACACTGGGACTTTTGCAGTGTGAAGTGTATATTTCTCAACTCAAAGATGTAAACATTAAGGTGCATAAGAAATACAAAAAAAGTCTGTAGCACTGTTTTCAAAAAAAATTTTTCAAAAAAATAAGTTTTTCTGTTTTTGAAAATAAAGATATTTCTGTTGTAAACTTAGATGCCCTTCTGCGGGCATTTTTGTAAACCTATTGAGTACTAATAAATGCAGAAACCTGAAAGAGTTTGTACAGTACCGTTATAAAAATAAAGGAATTTCTGCAAAGTACAATAGCAGTAGCACCATTGTGCAATAGCGGCTTTCAGTTGTCTCTTACTATTTACTTTGCTGGGCTTTCACTGGCTTGCATTCTTCATGCTTTTCTCTGTGCGTCTCAGGTGTTCATACAGATTGGTAGTGTTGCCGCGGGATGTGAAGATTTTAACTTTGCGAGTTTTACACAACACGTCTTTCTGTTAAACGTCACCGTACCTCAATTCGAGGCATCGCCACATGATTGATGTAGCATTTGTTTTACGCCACCAACTCACCCTCAGCCTGGACTTGCTCACGTTCAGGCAGGGCTGCGTCTGAATTATTTTTTAAGGATAAAAGTTCCTTACTCTTAAAAAATTATCCAGAATTGACGGCAACCATGATAAGTGCCTTCGAATTCTTAAAATGTTAAGGAAAGGTGTCTCAGTGCTTCCTAATTTACCTCCTTTAACATCAGATACACGACAGTTAAGTATCCTTTTCGAAAAGAAAGGCAATCACGCCATTCCACAATTCTGCACAGCAGCAGTATTTAAAGCTGCGACCATTCATCTGGCTAATCGTGTAAAAAACGTGTGTGATGGACAGTGGACTCATGATCACGTTGCCTGTTTTCGCGCATTCAATTTTCTAATTATCGCGGTTGTCTTCCTAAGCGGTAGCAATTCCCTTTTACACCTTTCCTTTATCTTCTGACGTTTTCCACATAGGTTTAAGAAAAGTGGTTTGGAATTGGTGTATAGGCTGTAATTTTTTGACTGCTCGGATGTAGCCCAGGATAGCTTGTGGGCGTAATGTCAACAGACTCCATACAATTGAGAGGTAGTAATGTTCACTGACACGCACACGTTTAGATTTATTCGCAAATTGCAGACATTTATGCGGTTATGCAATTGCACAGCTTGACATTGCGATTGCAATTGCGATTAGATTAATCGTGCAGCACTAGTTACCAACATCACAAACATGCTTTCTCTTGGCGCTAGACACAATGTGACATGATTCCCCTCAGACTGTCTGGGCCATTGCATTTGCAAATTTGGAAAGTTAGACCTGGTGGTGGCACTACAGGAAAGCTTGTAGGATGACACAATACAGTAGGGATTGTCCTCTAAGCACTAGGAATGAACTCCAAGAGGTTTATGGGAATCCAGTAAAAGCAGTCAAGCTATTGTAATGTATAAAAATTAGTAGATTGGCCTGGTGGTGGCGCTATCACAAAGGTTGCATGGTAAACAACATCATATCATGTCCTCTCCTTGCTGCAGAATAGAAAGAGAAGAAGTGTGACACAAGAAGTGTGACAAGATTCCTAACAAAACTATTTGAGTTATCACATTTGGAAATATAAAGTTTTACCTGATGGAGGCACTACCTGGTGGAGGTTGTGGGGTCACACAAAACAATAAGGTTTTGTCCTGTGTGAACCAGGAATGAACACAGAATGTTTAATGCGGTTCACATAAAACCTGTCAAGTTTTTGCAATTTTTTAAAAAAGTTATAGGTTGGTGCTCGCGGTGGGTCAACAGTAAAGGTCACTGGGTCATCGACATCAGTGACATGCCTTCTCTCCGCACCAGAAACAATTACAAGAAGTGTGACATTATTTCAATCAAATCTGTATAAGTTGCATTGGAAACGTAAAGTCTGACAAAGTAATAGCCCAACAAGAAAGGTCATAGGGTCACACAAGTTGGTAAATTTACTTCTTGATGCACCAGGAATGAACAAAAGTTATTGTGTGATTCCAATAGGAACAAGTTATCGCAAAATCACACAGGATCTATCATGGAGATGGCGGCCAAAATGAGTCCATAATATCCCAGAACGCATCGTTTCAAGAATAAACTGTTTTTGTGACTCAAGCATTTATTTTGGGCCATCACACACATTTGTGAACCCGGCAGCTCTGACAATATCAGACCATTTTGGGTGATGATGACAATGTTCAGTGTGTACGACTTTAGGTGCTCTGATTAACCAACTTCAAGTGACCAAAAAACTTTCAATTTTCAAAATAAGTGTTTGTATGAGTTTCTTCTCAAAGTTGAATCCATAAATTTTCAGAGAGCATTTTCAGCATCTGTCTTCAATATTTAGAGTCATAGTCAAACGTTAACGACACAATATTTCATCTGAGACAGCGAAAAGGGGCAAGATATTTAATATATACTCAGCAACAAAAGTTTCTGTGACACCATTTATGTGTATGTTATAAATTGAGACACGGAAAGATCTCAATGCAATCAATATGTTTATTTAACAGGAGAAACACTGACTTTTCAGTGCCAACGTCACTCAAAACGAAAAATGTCATTTTCATGCGTCATGAAGCACTTGTCTGACATCTAACCAATTGTGACCTTCACACTTCAATACCGGGTGTGACTTCCTCGTGCCATGATGCAAGCAACGCATCTCCGGCGCATGGACCGAATCAGATGTGCCAGAAATTGCTGTGGGATGTCATTCCAAATCTGACGTAGACGTTGTCGCAATTCCTGGAGTGTAGCTGGCGGGTTATCCAACCGCCGCAAACGTCGATCCATCTCGTCCCAAAGATGCTCGATTGGGGACATGTCCGGGGATCTGGCTGGCCATGGCAGGACATTGACATTTTGTTGCATCAGATACTGCTGTACAATCCTTGCAACGTGTGGTCTGGCGTTATCATATTGCAGCGTTATTCCGGGACCATGTTGCATCAAAAAGGGTACCACCAATGGCCGTAGCACTTCATCGCGATATCTTTGACCTGTCAGATTTCCATCAATAACAAGCAAATCTGTTCTGTTTCTAGCCGTGATCCCTCCCCAAATCATGACACTACCACCTCCAAAACGATCAAATTTCTGAACACAGTTGTTGGCATAACGTTCTCCACGTCGACGGTATACACGTAAACGACCATCACATCGGTTAAGCATGAATCTTGATTCATCAGTGAAGAGTACAAGATCCCACTGACGTTGGATCCACCGTCGATGTTGTTGTGCCCACTGTAGACGCAGTCGTCGGTGTTGTACTGTGAGTATTGGACGTCTTGCTGGCCGACGTGGGACAATGCCAAAATGACGGAGACGGCGACGAATTGTCTGTGCAGACAGTCGCCTCAAACCAGGTATCGTTCTTGCAGTTATGGTTGCAGGTTGGAATCGATTTCGGAGATGGGTTGTTCGAATCCAGTTGTCCTGTCTGGGAGTGGTTACTCGAGGACGGCCGCTGCGAGGACGGTCTCTGACATGTCTTGTCTGCTGATGACGCTGCCATAAGTTCCAAATGGTGTTTCTGTGGACATTCAGGCGATGAGCAACTTCCCTCTGCGAGGTTCCGGATTCAATCATCCCAATGGCCCTCCACCGATCATTTTCAGACAGTCTTGGCATTTAGAGGGTAGAGTTCCTGATCCGAAATGGCTGTGTTTTCGATAAGTGATGCTTCCGTCGTTCATCAGGCACAATGTGAACATTCCAAAAATTCTCCTCTTTTATTGCCATCCACAAGCATGATTTACGCACATTTTCACGTGCAAAGTCATTTTCTCGCATTTTCATGATTTCCATTTCAATGTTGTGTTTACGTGTACTGTTTCAGTCTGATATCACCATGTATGACAATTTCATAATTGCGTTATGAAAAATTATTAACAATATTGGTGTCACAGAAACTTTTGTTGCTGAGTATATGAATGACACACCTGTGGACGAAGCACCAGTAAGTAATGAAGATGACTCATCAATAAAAAAGGATGCGGGAAAAATATAGGACCAACAGGGTATTTTTACAGTTTGTGCTACTTTGGCATAGTGTTGCCAAACTATGAATATTTCTTGTGAGACGAATGTTATTGTTTTGGCAATGTACCCAGCTGTTCTCCTCTGACTGCATTTGTCTAGTTCGTATTTTCATTCGCTGGCATTGAGATTCAAATGAAAAAAAAAAATTCTGGCCGAATACTAACACAACTCTTAACACTGAAGCTGAGATTCGGTGTTTAAAAAAGAGACACTCCTTTCCCCTCAACAAGCAGTTCACTGCTCTACTTGACAGACGCTGCCAAATACCCTCAAATGATTGTGTCTGTTACCCAAAGTGTTTCAATTGTAAATCAGAAGGTGCCGGAACGTGAAGTGTATCTGCGAGCGAAGGGGTGAAAAGGTGGGCGGAGGTCATGGAACGTGCACAGAACACAGTGCTGAAATCAACAAGCAATGTACTCAACTGTCCTCTTACTAAGATGAGAGGCTTACAGACCTCAGTCTGAAATAATTTGCATTAAATAAATATTATGCCAATTATTTAAAATTACTTTTGGCTACTCTACACAACACAAATGCCCACCACACAAATCTTAACCTCAGCACTCTCTCTGCTGGTCTTGGCAAGGTTTTTCATGAACATATATTCAAACCATTCCTTACAAGTTGGACTAAAAACTTGGTCAGGACATCAGAGGTAAAATCTATCTATAGTGATGCTTGGACAACTGCAAAAGTAAAAAAGTTATTAATCAAACTCAAAAGTTCAAGGAAGAATACAGCAAAGTGTTCACACTCAACTCACCATCTGAAATATCCATTATCCATAAAAGACTTTATTGTTACAATGGTTATAATTTTAAATAAATATTTAATATTCATTTATCACAGTATTGATTATACTGTAACTAAAATGCCATTGATAGCTGTCATTCTTCAATATGATGAACTTCAAGCAAGTAATCCACTGAAATAACTCATTTTATTTTGTCACCATTGCATATCATTGGCATATTTTACCATATTTTGATCATTATACATGCAAAAAGCCTGTATCATAGCAAAGATTTGTTTTTGATATCTGAGCAAATTATTACACATATACGTAATTATGAAGACAACATCAATAACAGTAAAACATAAATGAATAATAATAATAATAATAATTGTAACTCCTATATTTTGTACTCCAACAATGCATTACTCCATTTCCTTTTACAAGACCACCTTATCAAAACAACACCGTGTATTTGAAATAAAAGAACGTATAGTAGTTGTTTCTAAAAGGTTAGCTTCACATAATATTGGCTATTTGTCCTCTCATTGCATCTTATTATGATATAATTTAGTCAACACACAGATTCCTCTGCAATCCCTGCCAAAGATAACAAATGTTAACCAATGCAAACTCAAGCAATACCTTCTCTGGATAGCAACCGCTTTCTTTCAGCTGGAAAATGTGCAATTCCATCACAAGGGGTGTTGTACCCGCATTATACATGGTAAAATCCTCATTAACATGAACTATCATATTTTTGCATATTGGGGCATCCTTATTTGGTGAAGGACACTGCAATCATACTTTTAAAGTCCATCTGACTGTAATTTTTGTAACATTCTCCCTTTCTATTGCATTCAGAAGAAATAAGAAACTTAGCATTGCAATGACTTTTCTCAGCAATTGGCATTAAGAGGGCTGGCAAACCTGTTATTATTTATTCCATCAAATGCCTCCCTCGAGAAAGGCAAGCAAGTGTAAGAATAGTACACAAATGATTGCAGCACTTTGTGCAGAAAACTATGAATAATGGCTTAGAGAGGAAAGGTCACGGGAAGGTGCAGAACATTAATTTGCCTTAAAGCTCATGAGACAATTTGGAAATTCAGCAAATCTGTAACAGAGACAGGAGAGGGAGCCCCTCTCTTAGACCTCTTTTATACAAGGACAGCTTTTTCGGGTCGATAAATTGTAGATTTGAATTGAAAGGCAAGGTTCGTCTGAAGTGAAATGCAAAGTACTATGAAATTGGTTTTTCGAAATGACAAGACAAAGCTGAACTGAGTCATAAACACTTAAACATCCAGGACCCGTATTCACAAAGCATCGCATCTTACTGCTAGGAGTACTCCTAAGTTGCGGTAAAACATTTTATGTAGGAGTAAAATCTTAAAAGTTATTCTCAAAGCCGCCGAGGGCAACTGTTAGTTAAGAAAACTGGTAATTTCTAGACTAGGAGTAGCTCTGAGATAGGTGGGAATAAATCTCCGTTGCTATGCATGAGGTTAATTCTCATGGATGAGTCCTGGGACAATGAGCATGGTGATTGGTTGTTTGGTGAAAGGACGGCCCATTGAAAAAAAAATATCCCACATACAACCTATGGAAGAAAAAATGAGGAAATAGTCCAAGCGGCTGGTTTTTCCCATAAAATAATAACATGTTGAGCACTCCTGAAAATGCACTATGCGCAGTCCCCACATAGTTGTAAAACTGCCAAAAGCGTAAAACGAGTCAATAATAAAACGCGTCATTTGCCCTAATAATTAGCAACTTATTAAACCAATGAGAATATGTTGTGATCATTTACATGTCGGGGTTTTCAAGTTTGTTTGCCCTAGAATGTGATGGATAAAAGTTCAAAAAGGACGCGAAAGCCCAACTGGAGCCACGACCAGTTACTGCGGCTGGCCCAGTTGGTGCTGGAGTGAAAGCATGTACCCTAATCAAAGGGAAATTTGGCTTGGGGATGTAAAGCATATCCAAGCGGGATGCATGGGAAAATATCAGCCAACAGATCAATGCTGCATTCCCTTTGATGTCTCGGACAGCAGACAACAGCGAGAAGTGGTGGTATGGATTGCAATCGCAAGGGAGGTCCAAGATTGCAGCCTATAAACGGGTTATTGTTCAAACAGGAAAGCATACTAAGCTTGGTTAGTAATTTATAGCTAACAATTTAAATATGTATACAAAATATGACATAGGCTGGTATTATTATGATGATCTATTAAATGTAACCTTTGCTCAATAGCCTAATAAAATAATTCATGCATAGCAGGAGGAGGTAGCCTACAGCACCAAACCCACTGTCCCCGAGCGAGTGGCATCCCACTGGCACATAATGCCTGTCAGGCGTTTAGGCGTTTGTTTGTTGGACCTTTCTTTGTTCTATCTCTATATATATGACCGGGGATTCGCCACGCCTGTCGCCACAGTGTCAGATTGTTTCTAGCACTTCGGCTGGATAAAATCTCAAGTCTGATTTCCTAGTGATTTGTTATATTCTATTTATTGTCAGGAATTGCTTCTTTTAGAAATTTTCTCTCTTCTGTCTTGTTGTTTTTTCTCTCGCACTGCTTCTGTGTTGCGGACATTTATTCATCCTGGAAGCACAAGCTTTTACCTCTTCTGTGTTTGTCTCTTAGCTGAGCTGCTCTCAGTTCTTTCTCTCACTGGTCGCGGCACCTGGTGTCCTGTCACCACCCATCACAGGTGTGGGGCCTCCACAAGCTACTAGATCTCCGTCAAAACGCATTGGGATAGAGTCAAGTGTAAAACATCATTTGGAGGACGAAGTACCTTTCTCCTGAGAGATACCCTCATTTGTTGTTTTGATGATAGTGACGGAGGGCGCAGTCTAACACTTCATTCCAAAATCTCCCATCTGAGTTCAGCTGAGTGTGAATCAGGTTTGGGTTGACACTGAGGGTGGTGTCATACGCTTGGGATCATTTTCTCACTCATAAATCAATAAGGAACCCCCGTGTGCCCTGCGGTGCTTGAACTGCCGTCATCCTGGAAGAGACCGACCCCATCATGGTTGGAATGCTTCACCATAGGACTGGGGTTGGCAAGCAAATTGGGCTGCGGGCCAAGATTTTTCCTCGCCACTAGGTGGCGGGCCAGAGGCCAGGCCACAGCCTATTTAGACGCTGCGATAGGTGCCCCTAAGGTCCACTTGCAAATACTAGGCCTACACGGAGCATAGTGAGTCTAATAAAAATAAGTAATGACAATAAATAACCTATGTAGATTGTGCACAAGCCCATTGGAAGTCTCTTTTGATAATTTAATAGTCTTAATGGACTTAGTATCTCTTTCAATATTGAGTAATCTGAAATAGTGAAAAAGGCAATGATAGGCCCAGGTTAGGTCTATTAGGCTACTAGTAATATTAGTCTTGGGCTACGTTTATTTTGAAATACTTGGTTGACCGCCTCCTTATCGCACTTATACGTGTGTCCAATTCTTAATTTTTTTCTTGGCCACATTTCGCGCTTATAAGAGTGGCCTATGCTGAATTTCTTTCTTGGTCACAGCTAAAAATAAAATTTGGCTTAGAAAAAATTTTACCTTTTTGACACACTTAAAATAAGTGTGGGTATTGGAGCAATTTGTATCTTGGCCACACTTATAAGTGCGTCTTACGCCAATGTCGATCAATTTTTATGCTCGGAAGCACTGAAATAAGTGCGAATAACATCGGCCATAATACAATGTTTGCTGTTTTGGTGGATATAGGGTGCCGAGAGGAGTAAGCTGAATTAAAAAGATGTCTCTGTCAAAAAGTCTTAAGAGGAAAAATGACAGCAAAAACACAGCCTATAAAGAGGAATGGAGAGATAAATTTGCGTTCATCTTACCCAGTTGCAGTAAAGGAAAGCTCATGTGCCTCATATGCAAGGAAGTTATCACAGTTTGTATAGAGTATAATGTATAATGTATAACGTATAATGTCAAGCGGCCTCACGAAATGAAGCATGGCACCTTCAACGTTCTTATCCGCTCCGGTCTCCAGCACGAAAACGCAAAATTGAAGGAGTATCCGTGCTCACCACCTCTGCCATTGCGCGACTGTCTGATCATCGTTTTATTTTACTTTGCCTGAAAGCTTTCTGGATTATGCCACAATTACTGTCTTGTTTAAAAAAAAAACCTAGCTTCCTGTGTCGCTCTGACGCAAATATTTTGTTGCAGCACGACTGTCGCCTGAAGTTCAGTTAAAGACAGCGCATCTTTTCATAGGCCGCCCAGCCCGCCCCATTATGTGAAAAACACAACTTTTCCTTTTTAGTTTAAGAAAGTGAAATAAAGACAACTAAGATTAAGAATGCAAATCCTGGCTCTGGTATTCTCTCGTTTCTGCTTTGCATCAGGTGCCTGGTAGGCTATAGGCAGGAATAGCCTGTGTTTGGAAAAAAAAAAACTGCTCGGAGAGAAAAAAAAAACTGTAATTGGAATCATCTGGCGGGCCAATGAAAATCGTTTGCGGGCCAAAATTGGCCCATGGGCCGGCTGTTGCCGACCTATGCCATAGGATATGAAGAAGCACAGAATAAATCTGCATTGATTCAGATACCAACTATATGCCCTTATTGGAACTCTGTTAGTGTCCTCACCTTGCTTTGGGAGCTGAGCCGAGCTAAGTGCTGCGGGTTAGACCTCTTTTAAGGAGACAGTTGCTGCTTATAAATAGGAGTGACCTGAGACGATACTTTCCTTAATGTGGTACAGAGGTTTCAAATTTCAAGCCACTTTTCAGGGGTGTTTACGATATTGTGTCCACCACTGGTAAGTCCTGAGTGCCCAGGAAATGAAAGCCTGTTAGTAGAGTAGAAGATGCATTCAGTATGAGGAGGGAGGCCAGACACTTGAGCTGAAATCTTCTGGCAGTGGTGTGGGTGCCGGCAGGTACGGCCTTAGAATGGCCTGAAACATTGGACTAAACAGAGCAAAAATACAAGTTAAAACACCTAAACAAGGCAGCCTGCGCAATTAGTTGCATTGAGCATTATATTTGTTTAGTAAATAAATGAATCAAGACAGTACAACACAAATTTAGGTAACGCATTATGATAACAATCATAACGTGGTGGGAGGGATCAGAGCACACTGACTTGAGCTTGGAGGCATGAACTATACAAAAGCACGTCTGTTTGTGATGAGGAGTACTGGGGGAATTTTAAAGCGCATGTTTTTAATGTTTAAGTTGAAAGGGCGGGGGAGGGGTCTAGTGACTAGAGTAATCTGAACTCGGCTGTTGGACACAGAGGAGACTACTGTTCAGGTGGAGTGAATGGGGGAGGAATCCATAATCATTTAATGCAGAATGTTAAATTATGTCAGAAGAAAGTAACAACAGACACCCATTGGCACACCAGTGTGAAAGACCAGGGGCCTAATTTATAAAAGGTGTATAGGTACAAAAATGATACGTACGTACGTACGTTTTTGCAGATTTCTGATTTGTAAAAACAAACTTGACATTAAAAAAAGGGAAATTATTACAATTATGTGTGACAGTTGAAGGGTCCTGTCGCTGGATGTGTCTCCTAATAAGTACATGCCCTGGCTACCGTGGTCAGCACGCATGACTCTTACCCGGGAGTCTGGAGGTTCAAGTCCCCGCCTGGGCCCTCCCTCGGCCCGCTACACTCTGGTGTAATCAGCAGGATCTGGGGCATCCTAATGGATGGCAGCATGCGTCAAGCATGGAGTGTGAGGACATGCTCATGAAAGAGGGGGAGAGATGTGACAGCTGAAGGGTCCTGTCACTGGAAGTGTCTCCTAATAAGTAATTTGGCAATGTGGTCAGCGCGCATGACTCTTACCCGGGAGTCTAGAGGCTCAAGTCCCCGCCCGGGCCTCCCTTCGGCCTGCTACATTTGCACAATGTCAATAAATTCCAAGTCCAAGTCTTGATTAAATAAATGAAAATTCCATGCAGTTTGTTTTACCCAAAGGTTTATAAATTAGGTTATTTTCCACAAAAAGTCAATTTATTTGGTGCGTACATACACTGCCCGGCCAAAAAAAAAGTCACTGTTTGGAAATTAATGAACAAATTCAATAATAAGATCATTATTGCGGTTATTAATATGTTCCAGCTGGCAATAAGCATTTTAACCCTGACTGATGAAGCGTCTCTCTACTCATTTCTTAAAAAATCATGTCAGAAGACGCATCCCTTGATGGTGGAAAAGATGTTACAGTATTTCAGAACGGGTAAGTTATTGGCCTGTATTTAAGAAAGAAAACCATGAATGACAAAAACAAGTATGAGGAATCATTTTCACAAACAAGTTTGCACCACAAAGTCCTGACCTTGAACACATTAAAGTCATTGGGATGTACTCAAGAAAGACCACCGAGTGGTTCAACCAATTTGTCGAGAGGATAAGATCTCAGCTAAAAATTATGGCATTTATGATCAAAAATAAATGTTCTGGCATTGCATATAGTTGTTAAAACAATGACAAGACGAATATGCACTGTAATCAAAGCTACAGGGGTTCCAACTAAATATTTGAGTGTGCGACTTTATTTTTGGCCGGGCAGTGTATTATTTAAGTACGAAATCCACACAATTTTTAATAAATAAGGCCCCAGGGGCTTAATGCTGATATAATAGATTTGCAGATTAAAGAAATAACATTTGAACTTATCCATGTGAAGCAGTTTGACTTATGATTTTTCACCGGTGGCGGCTGGTGATCTGGCGATAGGGGAGGCTCAAAACAATCCCTTAAACTTAATGATTGGTCACAACCTGTTTTAAATCATTCATTTAAATTACCATTACAGAAACTCTGAAAACTCTCAACATTATCAGGTGTGGCCAGTTTTCATTTATAACGCATACCTGTCAACTCTCACACGAGTTTAAGACTGAGTTTAAGTGGCATATTTACGTTTCTCTGCTGTAGTCAGCAATTATTCAATCAACGCGTATGTAAAAAATTCTCATGCGGAATTGAAGTCCTTGCGCGCTGGAGGGGTTGGAAGCAATGGAATTGCATAAAAACATTTCAAATGATCTTATTTCATCTAAAAAATCATGAAACACATACATTGCTTCCAATCCCAGAATAAAGAAAAGCGTGAGAAGTTCTGAGTCGCAATTGGTATGCGTTGTAAATGAAAACATGCCACATCTGATAATGTTGAGAGTTATCAGAGTTTCTGTAATCCCTGTAATTTTTTTTCCCCTTAAAATTCATTTGAGTTGAAGGTTATATTTTTCTACAACTTTCAGTATGAGAGTATGCTTCTGCAATAAAAATTCAATTTATTTTAAGGCTTTTAACACATCTTAACCAGGGGTGCCAAAAATTATGGAGCATTATATATATAATGCTTTTCTGGTTGAAAATTACCTGGCCTGCTTTGCTCGCTACTGTACAGCTATAGGTTGAATCCCACACAGCGGTTTATTGGCAGGGTCAAATAAGACCACAACACCTTGAAACTTATTAGTCTATAAACATAGTGTGCTAAGGCCAGACTTTTAATGGGCCAACAAAGATATGGCACGTCTGAGCCAATTAGGAGAGAGGTAATGGACAAAACATTGACATAAGATGAAGTAATATAATTAATGTTGAGACAATGGCTTTTGGGTCGCAAATAAAAATAGTTGTAGCCTAGTCAAGGCAGTAATAAAGTTGATGCTTTTTGCCAATTGGAAACAAACGCCAGCGACATACCCCATTTACTGTTCTGGGCTTTATTAGCGGCACTATTTGTCACTTTTGTGAACCAGATGTACCTGTTAGTTTCCAGCAGCTTGTCTGCTGCCCACAAGCCTGTGTACTGTTCCTAAGTAGCATGGAAGGCTGCTACTGTCAGATGGCAATGGTTAAAACAGGCCTGCGGTCCCAGGCAGATTGGACCGCCAAATATTATTCAACCTGTAGTGACCTTCAAAATGTGGGGTCTGCAGTTCCCTTGGTATGATAAAGAGTACTTACTGTTTTTAAGAGGACCAGCTGTTATTAGTTTTTTATTACATTCTCTTTCTGTTCACCATCATGCAATCTCTCTCTCTCTCTCACTCACACACACACACACACACACACACACATACTGTACACCAACTATTTTCACTGTTATTTTAAGATGGCTGTTATTCGCAAAAACAAGCTAACAAGAAGTGTGAATATAATGGCGCTAGTTAATTCGCAACTCTTGTTTGGAAGTTATTTATACAATCCAAATGAATCGCTTGGGCGGTTCTTCCTTCGTTCTCCCCACTCGGTTTGAGTGCATACTCGTGTATTTTTGGTTCTGCAGCACATCCTCCCCAGTGAAAGTGGCCAGGGCAAGAATATTTCCGAATTGGGCCGCATTCCTGGGGTCGGTTTCCCAATAAAGCAGCATCTTAGATTAAACAATGCATTTTCTAGGTCCTGAAAAAACACTGCTTTCATGCAGCTTTTCAAAATGCCTTCATTATCCATACTTTTATGGGGTTTTTTTTGTCATTTTCCTCCACGCATTCCTCTGCCAATATGTTTTTGAATTACATAGAAAATCCTAATGCATGATAACTCATACATCAAGATCCATCACTCTTCCCTCAGCAATGACTGGGCAAGAAGCAATAATGCAGGATGCAGGGTGTCAACAATACAATAAAGGCATAGAAGTAAGGAAATAAGAGCTTCTGTTATTATTAAACATGAGCCAAGTAATGTTTTTGCCAGATTCAGTTCTGGCCAAAATGGTGCAGTATTCAGTGGCTGCCGTAATCCCATGTATGGGAACTGAAAAATCGAAGGTTGACAATCCAGGCTCAGTAGGTAAAACTCCGCCGAATTTTGTTTGATCCAGCAACCTGGATTAGCTAAATTAAACAACATATCAGCCAGAAGGCTGAACTCATTAGTATAATCAGCTGGCAGAGTTCGCGGGCGGAGGTAAATCAAGGCAGGAAATTCACTTTCTGACCCCTAGAATTGGCATGTCTGTGAACAATTAATAGCTTTTACAATCCCAAATCCGAAAAAAGTTGGAAAGGTATGATAAATGAAAATGAAAACTGAAAGCAACAATTAGTAAATTATCCTTGACCTGTATTATGCTGAAAGCAAAACAACAGTGTTATGATCCAGACCAAGAATCAATGTATAATCCTTTTCTTTGTTGATCCAGCACAAATGGTGTCCACTTTTTCCTAAAAAGACCTTAAATATTGATTCATTTGACCTCGATACACCTTTCCACTGCCTGATAATCCATCACAGATGCCTCAGAACCCAGTGAAGTCAATGGTGCTTCTGAACACTATTAACCTAAGGCTACATTGATGCACAGTAAAAATTTTTAATGTCATTTGTGGACATAACTAGGTATTGTAGTACAATAACAACTTATAGATTAACGACCGCTCTCCATGCAGTGCTGTCTGTGCAGATAAAATATGCACTTAATGCAGAATTCTTTTAATGGCATTCAAGATTTTTAACTTGGTACAGTCAGATTGGCCAAGACTTTCATCATTTTGCAAACTTTCCTGTGAGATTGAAATGTTATTCGCCAGCGAGAAAAAAAATCTATCTAGCCCACCCAAAGGTCGAGTCAGAGCAGTGAAGTCAAAAAGTCAAAACCCGTAATGCTCTACCAACGCTGAACATGTCACTATCAGAGAACATCAGAAATATCTACAGTCCCTTCCAGATGAGCAAAGCATAAACGACAGCTGCTTTTGGAAAATGCGCTTTACAGTGACATGCAATCCTACATGCTACAACCAGAACACAGGATTCTGAGGTCCAACAGAGATGGACTACGCGGGGCGAGAAGCTCTCACAGCACCATTGCCAGATGAGCAAAAGGGACCAAAAAGGGGATAAATGGCAGTCCAGTCTGTACAAATAGTGTGTGTGTGTGTGTGTGTGTGTGTGTGCGTGTGCGCGCGCGCATGTGTGTGTAGGCAACAGGGAAGCTGGAGGTGATATTTTCATGCATTTTACCTAGGTAACTTTTTGTTGCTGGGCTGTAAACATTGCTAGGCCACGAAAAATGCCATGAGATAGCTAGATAACTTTGCCGAACTAACCAGCTACAAAGCAAGTGGCTAGCTATCATCTTCTGGCCAGCTAAGTTACCATGGCAAGGAAAAATTAGACTGAAATCTTGATAGTGGGTTGCTGATTTGTCTCATTGCTCCTTGTGGTGTGTACCATACAGACAATACTGAGTAGCTGTGATCAATTTTTCTTGGAGTGGGTCTCACAAGGATAGCATTGAGAAAGGACATACAATTGAATTCTTAAGTTTCCAAAGGGCACAACTCTAAGGAACACTCTTTTTCAAGAAAGGGAAATTTTTTTTTTGCCCATATGTTATGAACCATATTTTTAGTTTATTTCTTTAGAAGAGGGTGTCATTGGGATACTTTTGGCTGAAATTACAAGAAAGTTCCCCTTTTCATTTTAAGATATGCAGACTTCTAATTCATTGGAGTTGGGCCTTTTTGAAACTCAATGGTTCAATTATTCTACCCTCCTGTGTGGTGTAACCTGTTTGCAAAAAATAATGTTACCCATGATCAGACAAGCAGGATCTCCCATTTGTGGAGGAAGCCATTGAAAAATCACTTCAGTTAGCATTACCTAAATTGTCTGTTGCTGGTAAGTTGATAACGACTGGGAAATGATGCACCATGCCTTGGGGGTTTTGAAGCCCTTGCTCCAAGAAATGGCACAGCTAATCAGCATATATTGTTATGTGAAACCCACCACTGGTCAAGAATGTTTCCCATTAGTTTCTATTTCTGCAGCATGACTGCATATGCATGCGCTCAGGAGGCCTGGTTTGCCTCAGGTAAGCACGTCCTTATGGGGGGTCAGGGGACATTTGTGTGTAGTGGCAGTTGTTGTCTCTGCTGCTGATACCTGGGGAAGCTGTAAGAGGGATAAACTAGTAAACACATAGAGCAACTGAAGGAAAATGGTAAAGTCCTTGTGCTATTATTTTTCACAGAGCCTACACATTTGATATAGCCTACAAACTATTCTGGAGCAGCAAACAGCCCATTTAAAATAAAATTCAGTTGGTATTACAGCTAGAGGCTTAATGTCTCCCAAAGAGAGATTACCATCACAGTTACACCATCAAAATTATCCGCACTGTCGAGAAATGAATGCCTCAATTTGTGCTCTTAACACAGAGTTATTTGCATGTTGCAACTGAAATTTAAAAGAAATGTTGGACCAAGCAAGATTTTTTACAATATTCAATCATCCAGGTCTGATGATAAGCCCACTGCAGCCTCATTGTGCTCTTCTTGGCAAACAGGAGTGTAACCTGTCAACGTCTTCAGCTAATGCAACCCATCTGCTTCATGGTTTGATTTGCTGCGTTCAGAGATACCATCCTGCAAACTACTGTTGTAAACACCTGTTGTGCCAACTTTGTGACCCCTCGGGTAGTTCTAAAACACTGCCAATTCTCTTCAGACCCCTCATAGTAACAATAACATACTTTCAGCCAAAGAAAGCTTGCTCATTGGGGGCTTTTATTTTTTTCCATCATGCCTTGTAAACTGAAGAGACAGTAGTGCGTGTAAATCTCAGATGGGGACCAGCAGGGACCAGCATACTGGTGTCAAATGGAAAAAAGCTAGTAAGTCATACTTCAGAAATTTGGAGAAAAATGGGAAATGTATCCAACCTCGTCAATAAGGCCTTGCCTTTCACCATTCCTTTGTTAGGGTTTTTTGGGAAACCTGCGCATTATTTCTATACAGTTCCACTGTGAAATGACATGGAAGAAGCCAGTAAAGTCCGAAGTAACATCATAATAATTTTCTTCAAAAATGTGCTTTTGTCAATTATGTGCTCGCATGTCTGGCTCCCAAGAATCATTCCTTAGTCAAATTTGTTTACACATCTTACTCAATATAACATTTTGTCCGACAGAAAAATAAACTACCTCGCCAATTGTGCATATAATATGATTTGAGTTGCAGTAACGTGATCAGTCTTTTGGAGGAATACGCTGCATGTGAGTTTGAAAATTATGAGTTCATACTCCTATAGGTTTGCAAGAAATGACAACAATACATACTAGGGATGGGGGAAATAATCGGTTCTATGATGCATCGTGATACTTTGTTGAACGATTCAGCATCAATGCTGGAAAGTCTGTAATGGATTATTAACGCAATATTCAATGGATTGCCACTGCCGGAGTTTGGGAGTATGGAGTTACACATTATTACGGAACCCCCCATGTTCTTGCAAAGACATGCCCCTCCGAAGCATGCAAGCGCTATGATTGGCCAGTCAACCTAGCGCCAGGATTAGCCAGCCATTCAGTTCTAGAATTGGAATCCTACCGCTTGAATAGCCGGCTAATCCTAGCGTTTCAATACCCCAGAGGGAGGTTTCTTTCATGCCGAAGGTGTGCGCCGTTTTTCGATCCAGATCCCGCAAAAACAGAGGGGTGAGTACGAGAGAGAAGTACAAGCACTGCCGGCTTTATAAAAAGCTGATGATTCCATCGATTTCACGGAATCTGAATTCCGTGAAATCGATGGTTAAAAAGAAAACTGAGCAAGACAACATTTATGCAATTTGCAAGACGTATCACGCAAAGATCAGGTACATAGGCAACACGACAAATAGGAAAAATTATCTTACCCGTTGCCACTCCGCGCTAATTTCAGCAGGGGAAAAAAACCGTTGTATCCAACCAGAAATCTCTTGAACAGATGCAGTCTCCCAACTCTGACGGGGCCAAGAAGATTACAAAGGCTGTCACAGTTTTTATCGCAAGAGATCTGCACTCTTACACCGCCGTGGAAAGCGAAGGCTTTCGTTTTCTCTTGGATACCCTGGAACCAAGGTGCAACGTCCCATTCGGCCGATTCTTCACAGACATGGCTATACTAACGCTTTACCACAGCACCAAAGCTCAGCTAATGAAGCCATTGAGGAGTGTGAGTCAGAGACGAACAGAGCAGAAGTGGAAGGGGAACTGTTGCCACGTGTACAGAGTGTAAAAAATGCGTATTACATAATACAACTGCAAAAAAAAAATGTTCAGTGTAAATCGGTTCTATTTTGATGTATGAAAATGTAATGCCCTGTGAAAAAGGTTTATTTTTAAATATTTTTGAGCATTATGTGTCTTATCAGGTGGATTGGAAGATGAATATTTTATTTATTTGAAAAGGGGCAGCTGTTCATGTTCAGTGATTTGTTAAAAAAATGTATAAATAAAAGGGTTTTAATTTCTCTTGATGGTATTGATGGGGAAAAATTAACCATGTACAGAAATCTGAAATTGAGATGCATTGAGAATCATTTAATAATCGAATCAAGGCCCTCTGAATCGTAATGGAATCGAATCGTGAGGTGACTTAAGATTCTAACCCCTAGTGAACACCACCACCCCGAGCCAAAAAGAGTGTGGAGAATCATGAAAATTTGTGTTTGGGTTTTTTTCTTTGCGTTGTTTTTTTTTTTACTTCCTGTTCCATCGATCCAAGGTCCATGTAAAAAAAAAAAAGTGTAATTTTTGAAAGTTGACAAAAATAAGGTCCATAATCAAAGTTACATTACTTTTTTTTTATTGTGCTAAAGTGGTTAAATCTCCCCGTCTTCTCAAAAATGAAAGACTTTAAGACCCAAAAAGGTAAATGTTGCAATCGACAGGCTGAAGTTATATGTAACTATGTACATCAGACAATGATCTCTCTGGTCTCTTAGCTTGCTCTTGCGTCAAGCATGACGCCAAAGTTTAGGTGTCTGCTTGCAGCTCACTGATCATTTATGGCAGCACATCTTTGGCAGCACTCAAATTTTTTGGGCATGCAGCGTTGATTATTCTGAAATGCGTGTATTGTCTCACTCTTTATTTTCTTTTTTTAAAGTAAAAATTTTGACTTTATTTTCGCTGACTTCTAATCCCCCCAGTCATTTTAGAACAACCCTATGGGATGGCATGTTTGTTATACTGAAGTTGACTCCTGCATGCACCAGTCTCATGGGTGGAGGGGTTTACTGCTCTTCCTATCTCATACCTACACGTCAGCGCAGAGCTTCAGAAAGAAGCACACAGCGTCTTCTGTGTGGCCTCTACCACTTGGAAATAAACAGCACTAGTTTGTTTAGAGCACTACTTCATCCAAAGGGTCTTTTTTAAGTGTCACTATATCAGTCCTGCCAGCCATGTCGCAGAGAGCCCTGGAGCCCCAGCATGGTGATTGTAGTCTCGGCCTTCACGCTTGGTACCCAGTAGCGGCTGGACAGTGAGGGTACAGCGTTTCTTTGTGTTGAAGGACTTTTGCAATGCACAGGTACCTTTGAATGTTGAGTACTGCCACTGTAGTGGAGTTGCTGTGGGGTCGGCAGACTTTGGAGAGAAGGATCTGCCAGCCCACTTGGGCCACGGCTTTATCAACCCCAGTCTGGCAGCAGCACAGTGGAATCTGGTCCATGTGCACTGAGACACCATGTGCAATTTCTTTTCTCTCTCTCTCTCATGTCAGGGATACTCACTCTTATCCAGAATGAGCCAGTGTTGATGCAGCTTTTCATTCCAACCAACCAGTCACACACATGATTCTACTTATCAACCCTTAAAGCTTTTGCCATAGACCTTTGTTTAGTAGTATCAGGCATGTAACTGCATGGTTAGAATGAAAGCCTGAACCCACACCGGCTCATTCTGGAGAAGAGTGAGTTTCCCTGCCTAATGCAATTTATATTATTGCAAAATAAATGATGGTGTATTTAAAAATGTCACTGACCTGCATTTTGTCCCCTTCAACGTTACCTAACCTGCCTCTGTCATAACTTTCCGAAGATGACTTGCTCACAAATGTATATATCATTTGCTGATTTTGGTATTCGGTGATATTTGTACATCCATCCATATCTGTTATGACTGATTTAAAGGGATATTTCAACATTTTCGAAAATTGGCCTATATGAGTAGGTACATTACCATTAGTGATCCGTGCCCGTTGTTTTGAGATTTGGGGGGGAACGACGCGAGCTGCTCAGCGAACATAACGAAAGTGAACGGTACAGGTCCCTCCCGCCTTCGAAACTCATCAAATACGCAATCCAACAGCTCCAAAACACTCTCGTGGACAAGTTGTGACCTGCACATTCACCACGCAATGAAATGATAATCTATAAAGCTAAAGGTAACGTACCTACTCATATAACTGTCGGGATTATGACAAAAGGCAAATTTGCCAAAATGTTGAAAATCCCTTTAAGCAAGTTTTTACAGCGCTCCATTTCTTCCCTGCACATATTGGTTTACAGACGAACACTAATATGAGTCCATATTAGAGAGATTATCAAGAAAACATTTTTATCATTGATACAAATGCTCAGAACACTATCATTATGCCAGTCCATATGAGGTCTTTCTACGTGATTTGAAGATAATGTGAACACTGCAATGCTCCCTAAATTCCAAGGACAGCACACGCACGGATGTCGCGTGGGCGCAATCAGACCACATCACTGTTGCTCGAAACACCTCATTAGAGGTGATCTTAATGGGAACAGTTCAGGTTCACATGAAGGACTCGCAAGCAATTAGACATTTTTCTCTGTGTCAACTCGGCCAGAACGACACCGATTGCTTTTTCCCCCCCTTTATTTTGCAAGGAAGTTGAACGTCATCGTTCTTAGATCAGCCACTGCAAAGCCAATTGCGGACTCTAATGCAACCAACTCTCTGAGCGTTAAGAAAATGGGTGATTGGGACATGTAATGCACTGACCGCTGACACTGGAGAATATGCATGTTGAAAAATTACTAACAGACACCCAGATGTCATATTTTGCCATTTTCACAACGTGTCACAGACTCCATTACTCACCCATAAAAGGAAAAGACACTTTAACACTTCAGAGTTGCCAAAAGGGAAAGTGAAAAAGCTGCTATTTAGCACATTTACTGATTGCAAAGTCAGGCAGCTGGAAGACAATCAAAATAGAAGTGGAATTGATTTCTCAGTGGCACAGTTTTTTTGTAGGTGATGACAATCCATAGTAGTTCATACTATGTTCACATTTGAGTTGAAGAACCGTCCATAAAATTGCTGAATTGTGGGCACAAAATGGCTCCTTACAAAATAAGAAGAAGTAGCATTGCTTTTTTTTTTTTTTTTACTTTATTCTTATCATGAGTCATATATCGTCATGTGAATTGGCTGATATTCCTCTCTTGGAGATCAAACCCACAGTCCTCATAATGACCTGGAAGCATAACTCCTGACATGCGACATCTTGATCTTTCTAAGCTGAAGACCCATGTTTCTCACCTCGGTAACTTATTGAGCTCATTTATTGACTCCATGGGCTGATGCTGTTTTCTGTACCCCGTAAAATCGATGGAAAAGCCTCATAGTTCACAAAGTCATGGGCCCCAGGCTTAGAATAGGCTTAGTTAATACTTGAATAGAAAGCCTTTTGGGAAAACCAGGCCACTAATGAAAATGATTCTTTTTGATTGGTGGGCTTAAAACCCAATGCCCCTGTCAAGAGATGAGCGTGCAATCCAGCAGGAAATTTCACTCTTAAGATCTAGTCTTGACCCATATTCAGCTTCATTGAAGCCTAGCAAGTCCGTGCTGCATTTCGATTGAGCATAGAGGTTTTAACTCTATTGTACAGCCCATGGTTCTTGACTGACATAACCGGCGACCCAATTCCTTGAGTTCCACACACTTCTTTGGGGAATCTCCTCATGTGAATATGTTCTCAGTTTGGATTTTTTCTTGCTTCAGCACTGGTAATACTTTTTTATTTACTATCATGAATACCTCTGTCAGAACACTCATGCACCATTATTTCCACCAAAACTGAGGCATATCACTGTTTTAATAACACCATTTTGAAACATTCTGAAAAGTATGAATCATATTCTTTAAAAGTCCAAATAAGCCAGTAGCACTCACCTTGTGTGGACATGTGGGCGGCACAGTGTTGAATGTCTTATCGGGGGTCTGGCTTTGGTTCTAGAAGAAAAATATAACAGCATGTCAAGAACAGTTTCCTTTGAGGATTCTGTTGTCCTGTTGCCGCAACAATGGCCCAACCACGGACACCACGACCCTTATTAGCAAACTGGTCTTTGTTCTTTTTCTTTTTGTTCCTTTTAATTGTGTGTGAGTGCACGCGTGCGTGTGTGTGCCTATCCATGGTGCGTGTGTTTGTGTGTTGGTAGGGCATGGGGGTGCACACAGTGAAGTTCTATTTAATATTTTGCTAGCATGGAGGCTGAAATAATGATTGTCTCTTGTGCCATGCCATGCAGAGTCGGCCCGGCCTATATCCTTCTGATCATTCCCATTTTTCTCATCTCTCCAATCAGCCTTTTCATTAAATTCATATTTAAATTTCATTTCAGCTGAGTAGCAATAAATCTGCGAAAGTACTTTCAAAGAAGCGACGCAATGATGTACTGATATACATACACCACAAAAAGTGATCAAAGGTTTCAATTTATGTGAAAAGATAATTGTACGTAATTTAAGCTAAAGAAATTAGGTTTCTGTGCTCTCTAAATAGAAGTTCATAATATGTTCAGACAAAAAAAAAAACATCAGCTGAGAAAACAACACAATTGGATGCAAAACTTACATACAATACAATAACTATACAATATATATAAAACTATACAATATTTTCACTTTTATCCAAAGTATGAACTTTTTCTGGGTACACGATGACTATATTTATTCCGTGTTCCTTAACACCATTCTTCATTACAGGTTAGGGCCATAAATAGTCCAATGACACTTTTTTATTGTCATGGAAAAACAGTTATTCGTAAGAGAAGGAACTTTTCCAATTAAGAAGACAATTAACCGCTTGGTTCAATATAATATTTGCACTTCAGTGGCCTTACATTTGTCTTCATGAAGCAATGAAAAGACTTAAAACTACTGAAACTAATTTCTCAACTAATGCAAATTAAATCAGTAGTATTTTTTCAATATGCAGTGTTTATAAGAATAAATATTATCGATCTTCGATTCAATGAACTGAATGTGGGTTGAAGTGTCAGAGTCACAGAATGCGCAAGATTCTAGCTGCTCAGCTGGTGTGCTTGAAAACGATATCTCTGAAAAGCTCATAAAATTATTAATTCAAAATTACAAATTGGGGGCATACAATGCAATCTTGTGCTATTGCAAAAAAATGAATTTTAATGATGAAAAATGACCGGATACAAATGTGTCATTGTAAACGATTGCCTGACAGCAGGCCCCATTCTAAGCACAGGCAAAATAGTCAGTTGCCTAGGGCGCCATCTGCATGGGTGCGCCAACCATCTGGGAGGGGCGGGAGATTTGTGGGGGAAATAATTGGAAAAATGGAACATAGTGCATTTATGATCTCCCACCAGCCTGCCACAAGTCTGCATAGGCTACCAGACATTCCTGCCAATCTGCAACCATAGCCTACACCCCCCTTTCCTCTGGGTATCCTAAACTACTTCAAGCCATTCTCACTCCCTGTTCACCCACCAATCCTAGAGGGAGCACAAAGGCTAAAGCAAAGACAGATATTAGGGTCTGGCAAAATGGCATCCCTCAACTAGGGCTGTAACAATTATGAACCGCATTTTTTTTTTTAAGCGTAGTACCAACCACCAGCTGCCATGGTGGGAACATCCGAGCTTTCCCTTTTCCTTCATTAAAACCGACACAGGTTGAACGAAAGTACCAAACGTCAAAGGGCATGGGAAATGCTTCTGGAAAAAAATTTGACTGACATTAGTATTTTTCGGCGACATGCTGTGCGGAGCCAAGTAAAGGACTAGAGTAATGTCTCCTATTAACCAAATAGGCAACTCTTAGAAAAGTAAACCTTACGTCCTCGTCCAGGCTTGTTTACCACTGTTCCAGTTGTTTTAAACTTCTTAATGATTCCTCTGACAGTAGATATGGGCAGGTGCAGGCGAGTGGCTATTTTCTTATAGCCATTGCCTGACTTGTGAAGGTCGACGCACATCCGCCTTACTTGAATGGTGTGTTCCTTTGTCTTTCCCATGTTGAAGAGTGGATAAGAGAAATGGCCTCCGTGTCACATTATATTTATACCCCAGGGAAACTGGAAGTGATGATTTACTAATTAAATGCGCTTAGATACTCTGATCAACTTTGTATACTACCGTAGAAATGACAGAAATACTTCAATTGTTAGGGGTACCAATAATTGTGGGACAGGTGATTTTATGAAAAGTAATTATTTCTTAGTCAGGGATTTTTTTCCCCCTTAAAATTCACTTGAGTTGAAGGTTACATTTTTCTAAAATTTTCAGTGCGAGACTATGCTTCTGCAATAAAAATTTTATTTATTTTAAGGCTTTAAGCACATCTTAACTAGGAGTGCCAATAATTATGGAGAGCGCTGTACATAAAATGTTCCAGATCACTTCCAAAATTGAATCAACTTGTCCTTGGACTAGTATATATCTTTCTGCCAAATTTCATGCCAATCTGTTCATAACTTTTTGAGGAATCCTGTTAAAAGTCAGATAGACAAACAAACAAATTAACAAGTGTTAAAACATAACCATCTTGGCGTGGTAAAAATAATATTTTGTCAATACAGGTATTCAAAGTTTATTTTTTAGATTATAAGGGCCAATGACCTGAAATTAAACAACAACGACGCAGACTAAACCTCCAATTGGACTCAGTCACCTATCAGTGTCTGACATATCTCCCGTATAGCATATGTGTGCACTGAGCGTGACGGCACACAATTCTTCTTTCACTGCAAAGCACAGACTTTGAACAGGTGCTGCCAGTCATACTTTCATTTCCAATTATCTTCCTGTGGTACAGCTAATGCTCCCTGACACTATTAATGGTTTCCTTATGGTATCAGCGAACAAGACGAAACACAGAAGTGTCCAGACTTCACCCTCAATATATCAACTCCATTTAGCGGCAGAGAGGGTATTCCCCAAATATGGGACTATACATCATTGTACACAGGACCATGAACACACCGCCTTTTAAAAGAAAACAACATCTGTTTTTTTGACAAATGCATCTTATTTCCTTTGCTTTTGATGAGAACAAAAGCCTTTGTCTTGGGTCGTGTGTGACCCAAAAAGCTATCAAAATTACAGTTGTACATGGAGAGGCACAAGCAACTTGTTTGATTAATGTTTCACACAAAAGGATCATGGACTCATTCTTCTGTTTGAACTAGATTCAGACATGACTGTACTTTAAGATAGGAAACAGACTGCAGACTCACTCATTATCTCAATATCCATATATCAACATTAAACACAGATTTTTGCAAGTATCACCCATCTCACTTCCATATATTAAGATTATACTCTGCATATTTAGGACATTTAAATTAAGAAGTAAGTTATTCTCAGTTGTAATTAATTCTACTTATGTTCATTTCCTTAAAGGGTTATGTTCACATAAATTGATCAAAGCAGTAAAAAAAGCAATATTATGATATCATTATTTTTGACTCATGCTTCATTCCCTCTTCTCTTTCATGGAGAGTGAAGAGCATGATGCAATTAAGCGTAATTTCGAAACTCCCCTAGATTCAAGGTCTGCAGGCAAATTCATTTCTTTAATTCAAGTAACTGGCAATGCTATGTTCTTGAATATTTCCATCACATCGCAGCAATCATTCAGCTGAAAAGGTACGCAATAAATAACAGTGATCGTACATTGTCATGCTGAGCAGCCATAACTAAGACAAACAGCTCATAGCTTTTAATACTTTTAACCCAGTAAGAGCCTTTTCAAGTTCTTTGGCACTGTATGCCATAAGCCACAAAAAAAAAAAAGTTTTCCAATAAAGATGCTTCTGTAAAAGCTTTGGAGTAGTTTTTAGTTTTTAATGATGTGCAGCACAGGGCATTTTTGGAGAAGTATTTCCTTAAAAGTCTTCCTTTGACAGTAAATGGTCATCCCAGCGCGGCCCACCTTCTTTAATTTCAAACTGCCTTAATAGCACAACATGCTGACAGGGTAGGCAGCTACCTTTCAAAACAGAATTTCTGTCAACCTTTTGCCTTGTGAACTGTCTGATGAACAATAGAACCATTTTTATTGAATATTCATGACTGATGTGTTGCCTACAATGAGTACAAAATGATATTTCTTTTGTGTCATTTACTTCATCGGAGACCATGAAAGGTTGATTAAAATTATGAGAGGTTTATTTTAGATGTGACACGACTCAAGCCTTGAAACATTAATTTACAGTATAAAGAAACTTCTTGAACCAAACAAATAAAAATAATAAACCTGGTGCAAAACGTTTTTCTTCAGAGTTAAGTCCATCAGCCAAATTTACACAGATATATTTTCATTCAAAAGCTTTTAACTCCAGAATCTGCATGTTTTGTGTGATAACTGCATTACTACTTTGAAATGCAATATCAATAAAGCTATTGGTCACACTTTAGATGAACTGTTGCCCACAAAGGCTTTATACAGCATGTACAATACCTTCATAAATGAGACATAGAGTCTTCATAAATTATACATAAGCAAATGTCATGCTTTGTAAAGGGTGGAATAACACATCCTTATTCAGCATGTGATGCCACATGTGACTATGACAATATCACTCGGCTTACAATTTCACCCTTTATAGCATTTAGCCATTAGCTTAGTGACATTGTCAGTTGTTTCACATCTGGCATCACATCATCCTTTACAAAGCATGACATTTGCTTATGTATGATTTATGAAGACTTATACATGCTGTATAAAGCCTTTATGAGCAACACTTCATCTTAAGTGCGACCAAGCCATTGAAAAACTTCCCAGTCATTCTACAATATTCTTTGCCAGCCTGAAGCAGTTGTTTGATTGTTGCCGAATCAAGAAACTACAAGGGAACCGGTTGATACAGATTGTGTGCTTAAGGATTCTGCCAAACCTATCCTCCAATGGCACATTTGTGTTTCAGAGTCACATCAGTAAAGTATCATTGGTGGAGATCTGCAGACTGCAGAGCACAATAATCACACTGCTTTCAGTGTGGAAAGAACCGTGACTCAAAGTCAGAGTGCTCAAGTTACAAGAGGCTTCTTGCTGTAGTGTGACAGCTTCCCACAAGAGCACGGGACGCTGAGACTCTGAGTTCATTTGCTAAGCTGTCTGATTATTTTCCTTCCCCTGACAGCCATCTGAAGATCTTTGGAAGTCCTCCATTAAAGTGCAGTTCACTTCAGCATTATTCGTATGGCGCTTTTTACAAAAGCGCGGTCACTAAAACGCTCTACGGAATCACATTTGGGCAGATGCCTGGCCCCAAAATAGCTTATGGGGTAATAATAATAAATGACCAGTTGGGAGAAAAATCCTCACACAGCGATGTGAAAAAAAAGCCTAAAATGAAGCTTATGAGGTAAAAAAAAATCAGTAAATAAACAACCAGTCGAGAGAAAATTTCTCTCACAGTGGTGAGAAAAAAAACCTGCCCAATGTGAAGAAATCTCTGGAGGAACCTGACTACGGTGGGGGAGCCCTTCCTCTTCAGGCTGGATAAGTGAATGTTGACAGGACTTGGTCATATCAAAGTGAAATGTGTCTACTACTGCATCAACACAGGTCAAAACTGATTTAAACACTTTTCCAACAAATGCGTTGTATAGCCTATCTGCTGTTTTCCTGCAGCTAATGAAAGCAAATTGTCACCGTACTACATAATTTTGGATTTCTAATAAAATGATTCACATGTAGCACTTGGCACAAATCTTTCATGAGCAATAGCTTATAGAAATTTGAAACCACAGACGTAATAGCATGCTGACGACTTGATGTTCAGGCCAGCACTCATTTTTACATCAGGCTTATTTAACAAGATGTTTTTTGTTCAGCACATGAAGTGAATGCTAGATTCGGAATGGATGAAATACTCTTGCCCTTAAAAAAATTCTACATTTCTTTTTGCCCCTTGTGCCATGAAGCGTGGAATGGGTGACAAAGAATTCATCTTTGTCCATCTACCTGTCCAACCTGTTGGTGTTAACGCGATGTCTCAAGAACCAGTGGACTGATTTTGCTCATATTTACAATGTACATGTACTTGGGGAGTCCCGCGACACCAGCCGGTGTTAGTGACCTTGATGCCATGTTCAAGTTAACAGCACAATTCCGTAGATTTTGCCTTTGTAAATCTTGTTAATGCGATATCTCATGAAACAGTGGACTGGTTGGTAACACTTTACAACGAGGGTAAGTTAGTTAATGCATTGACAACCAATTAATTAATTAACAGTTAACTAATGCATCAAAGAGCTATATAAGCATTAGGTAACCTTTACTTGCCTGGTATTTATGCTCTTTGACAACCTTATAATGAAGTGGAATTATGAAGCAACACCTCAACTATCACACTATTCAATAATGTATAAATTAATATCTTAGTTAACATGAACACCATTAGCAAATGATTAGTAAACCCATTAGTTTACTGTTAATTAACTGATAGTTATTGTTTCTACTTGCATTAGCTAGGCTTAATTCATGTACCTTTATTGTAAAGTATTACCGTCTGATTTTGCTTATATTTGGCACCAACATGAATTCGGGGGGTACCACAAAACCAATTGATTTTGGTGACCTTGAGATCACTTTCAAGGTCACGGCACAATTACATAGATTTTGCCTCTGTAAATGTTATTTATGCAATATCTCAAGAACCAGAGGACCAATTTTGCTCATATTAAGCACCAACATGTACATGTGGCAGAAAACACAGTCACTTTCACAGTCATTTGAATCTGGAATGATAAATCAACAAACTATGAACAAGCATAATCAACTCAAGTTTCCATTTTTTTTGAGCGAGTGGACAACTTGCTGCTTCTGTTCACTTGCAGACACAGACCTCTTGCACACATAAAGGGCAAGGAGGGAGCCTGAATATATGTTTTATCAGAATGCAACCAGTGAGCACCTAAATGGTTAGTAAGCAGGCAACTGGGCAAACAATTACACTGACCTCAACTGACTGCATACGTACCATATCCCTAAGCAGTGCATGGCCAATGATTCACTGCTCTCGGCACTGGCACTGTGGGATCCAATCTCAGACCAGCAGTGTCTTCCCTGTGTCAGCCAACACAGCAGTCTAAATATTCTAGTTTTGGATCACTGTTTTTCGAGAGTGCCATCCAATGAGGCATTTGCCTGAACTGGAGCAGATGAGATCTGTTCCTTGCTTTTCTGAATTAATTCTGAGCATCTCTGATGATGGAAATGATGCAGTACCAGCAGCACAGGCAGCCATTCCAAGGCCACTGGAAAATGGATGGCCATGTGACAATGGCCACTACAGCATTGTGATCAGTTTGCACCAAAGCCCGTAACAATTAATACATTTGATGGGTCTCAGCATCTACATCAAAAGTAGTGTCTTAGGGGTCTATTCCCCCATTTGCGCGTAAGTCCTTTTTTACGCGATTCGAGTTAAGCCCTTTTTTAGTTCCGCGTATTCTCCCCTACGCGCTTCGATCAACTTCAGAATGTAGGCGGCCTTATGAAAGAGGTGTGACTAATCTAAAAGAGAAGCAGACTGTACAAAGCTCAGTGATTATGGCTAACAGGTAAACACGGAACAAGGATTTTCTGATTAACCATGAAAATGCAGTTGTAGTCCATGGAAAACGCAAACGAGACTTTAAATTTGAATATCGTCAGCTTGCCTTGTATCTCCAAACTGATAAGAAACAAAAAACTTGTATGTCCACTATTCTTGCGTGCAAAATTAAACATTTTTTAAATTTTCAACAATATTTATCAATTTATATTGTTATTTTTTTTTTTTTTTTTTTTATATTTATTTTTTTTATTTTCCTGTGAATTTTATCATCTTGAAGATACGAGGTTTTATCTGCGGGCCTACGATATGCTGCTGTAATAGTAGGCCTATGTATGTCTGAGCCAATTACAAGAAGTACTGCAGACATCTCTTTTTTATTTCTTACTCTAGCCACCATGGCATTAAAGCTAGGCAAACAAACAAATTGCTGCAATAATGCAAAAACAAATAAAAGGCTTCTCAACCAGCGCAATCAGAGCATTGAAATGTGCCCCTCCTACACCAGCCTGTTTGTTCCGTGGATGACAGGGAAGAAGAGAAATAAAGAGAACATTCTAGTCACACAAAAATGACAATCAAAGACAGTTTATATGATATCATTTAGAAATTGCGCACATGAAATCTCAAACTACTCCAATGTCAGGTTTGCAACTTAAGGACATGGAAACACTTTAACAAGGGATTCTTACCCCGCACGCGGTCATCCGCCCACCCCAAAACTGCCTCAACAATCACACAATTCCATATCCGTAGCCTGTTATGTCCCATTTGATTTGACCGACACATTCACTTGAACTTGTGCCTAATACTTTGTTGTAATCGATTTTCCCATTTACTGATAATGACTTTTCCCAGGTCGGCTATTCTTCATTGGCTAAAACTGAATAACAAATGGGTAGTGCTTTGCCATTGGCCAGGGTAGGGCACAATCTAGAGTAGCCTATTTAATAATATTTTTATTGACACATATACACAGTATTATCAATAACAATAATTACAAAGACACAAGTTATTTAAATATCCTCAATTAGAAAATCAATCTCCTCCCTCGTGAGAATATCACAAGTTTTTAGATTATCACGAACATATAGGGCAGTTGCATTTCTTAATACAACATGAAGACAATGATGGCGATATTGAGCCAAAGCCGAAAACCAAATTTTACAGATGTTGGTGTTGTATGGCAAGGGGGCACTGAAGGCTGATCCGAGGAAGAAAGCTGCGAATCGTTCTGGATGTGGCTTCGGTGGGGAGATGTAAGCGCAGTATCCTCGATTAAAAGCATAAATGGAGGGATCTATGGGGCGCTGTAAAAGCCAGGCTCTGTGCACACTGGACTAGTGTACTCGCAACAGGTGATGAGCAACTATCATCCCCTGTGCATTTCAGGGGATGAGGAGGAGGTGGCATCCACTCTTTCTACAGTGGAAGTGCATGGACAAGAACTTGGAGCGTTAATGAACTGTGTCAGACCCCTTAACACAGACGCATGTGATATGTGCATGACATCACCAGCCACTCTGGAACGACCCAGATGCCAGGACCGACAGCGCAGTTGTGACCTTGATGACCACGGGTATGTTTTGTGGCTGATTGCTGCGACAGGTTAGCTGTTCATCCAGAAGTCGGCAAAGATATATGATTGCCTTACGGTTCAGACGAAAGCGCTGGATGCACTCGGTGTTTGTTAGTCCCAGGATGTCCAAACGAGGCCGGTATAAGCGTGTTCGTCTTCAAGCTCGGTGCGCTCCTCTTACTCTTTCCCACTCACACAAGAGTGCAAGCAAATGCAGGACTGGCATTTTGGTTTTAAGTTTTGAGGGCATGGTAGAATGATGGCGAACAGGCTGTTGCGTAATATCATGTGATGATTTTGTTTGATAATTTATTATGCTTATGAGAAACGTAGTCAAGAAATAAGGATGAACAATCGAATATTGTATGTCTCAACCTTTACCATGCTAAATAAAATAAAATAAATGTTAAAATTTGGCCTATAACCGACATCAAACGCAATACTGTATTTTGCCTTATATTGGCGCTTGACCTTTATACAGCCCTCAAAAGTGCTTAACAGAAAAAGCGTGTTAGTCAGGGGGAGAACACGCGTAAGTGTTATTTTCCAGAGAAATTCCCAGATTTTTCCCTTGCTCCACCCAAAGACCGTAACTGCCTTTGGGGCGCGTAATGCACAGACTTAAGTCAAGGGGAGAATACGCGTAGGCTGAAAAGTGCTTAGTTTCACGCTTTGTTCGACTTGCGTGCATAGGAGAATAGACGTCATAGTGAAAGACCAATATCAGACTCCAAATAAAGCTAGAACTTGAATTATCAAAACACATGGGGAGCTCCTTGACCCAAATTTCATGAAGCTCTGAAACACAGAGACAATATGAGAGCTTGCTGTAATCTAACTATAGGGAAACTAGAACTCAGAAAAAAAAAAAAATCTGATAATCCGCTTCTTAATCATGTCCTAATTTTTGTGCACTAAATCAGGAAAAATTATAAATGAAATACATGTCCTTATCAATAATCCATAGGTATTTGGACAGTTTTGGTTCTGTGCTTCAGCGCATATGATTTTAAATCACGAGGATAAAGTGCCTTAGTGAAATCGGTGAGCCTTAATTTACAGGAATCTATCCATATCCAATGAGTCAGGATTGACAGCCTTTTCATATACTGCACCCATATCAAACCCACATGAGAATCAAAATAAGAAAAAAAGCTTCCTATCTGGGCAGATTCTGAGTCACATGTCTTGAATGAAAATGCCAAGCTATATTTCATATTGTGTTTAATCTTGCCAAGTACGGCAATGAGGCAACAACCTGGCCACCTCTGCCACTATTTTTTCCCACAGGCAGTAATGAGTTTATTTGCAATGTATTTTAACAGGATTAACTGCATTTAAAATCGCATCTCATTCTTGGAGATAAAAAAAAAACAAAGCTGTTCAAACAAAATGCATTCATTTATCACCAGAGTGGAAAAGCCTATGTATGATCTTCTCGACTGCATAAATATTGAGCACAGAAGTGTACTATGTTCCCAAATGTGTGCATTAATTCAGAAATTGGAACAGAGTAACTGTGCTTTAAATTGGTACTGTCACCTGAGGGGCTCACTTATAAATAAAATATCCACTTGCATATTACTTGCCTCAGTTGAGCATCTGAAGGAATAAAGCGCCAGGCCTATACTTATCCCGCAGCTTGGTGTCGACTGTGGTTAGATATGAACATGATAGAGCTGCAGGTGATCTATGCAATACGTGAATTACCAACTGAATGAATGAATGAATGAATTCAACGTGTTATGTGAATCAAATTTGTTGTGAAAAATATATAAATAGCTCAGTCATTGTTTAAACGCACTAATCTGAAATTAGTTGGTTGATACGCTTCACGAAGAGCAGTCCATACACTTGTAAAGAGAAACCCAAATCAGACGGCACCGGATTCATCTGTACAGATTAGCCACAAAGAAGAGTTTGTCAAGCTAAGGCCCCTGTGAGAGAAGGGGGTTCTGATTGAGCAGAAAGCAAATATGGTGGTTTTGTAGCAATGAGAGCGTAAGCAGGAGAGGTACTCATGCGAAGCAGTTATCTTATGTCACTTTTTCCAAACTGAAACGCATATGCCAAAAGGAAATGTTCCTTGAGCGTTTGAACTGATGTGCGATGTAAATTTAACTCTCACTGAACAAAAATAACTGGACCTTTTTTTGAAGAGAACGCTGTTTCGTGCGCAGCTGGGGTATAACAGTGGGCTATCATTACTGTCTGTGACAATCATTTTGATACGATGACGGGTCTCGCTTTTTCAATAATGCAAGTTTGCATATCGGCATTAGGCTTGCCAACTTCTGATGTGTTCAATGTTTTTGAAAAAAAGATACCACCACAATAACTATTTTTCCAAGCAATTTTGGACATTTCTCCTCTGTATTTGTACTATACTTCCATACTATTCTGCTGTGTGCTGGTTTACTCCTGTTTTTTCAACACATTCTCATCCCGACTCTTTATATATTGACGCTGCCTAACCAAGCGTCAATATACAAGGGAAAAGGAGGCTTTTGGCCTCCTTATTTGATGCTTTGGGTTTGGGTTCGTTGTGAACTGGCATCAAATAAGAACTCCAAAAGCATCCTTTTGCATTGTATATCTACGATTGGTCAGGTAGCATCACTACATGACCAGTGGAGATGAGATTGGGCTTGTTTTCTCTTTGTTTTTCTTTTTTCACTCAAATTAAATTTAGAGAAAATTATGTCAGTCATGCTGATGCTGCATTGGAATCTTTGACTCAGCTTTTGCATCCATAAATAGTGAAAAAAGAAATATAATCAAGAGCTGGAACTTGGCACAAGGACTATTTCAGTCCATTAGGTTAACATGATTTTACACATTTGAAGTTAAGGCATAAAACCTTCCCATTGTCAAGTTCCCTGTTCTCCTTTAGCTGAGAAATGTTGAGAGGGTACATTGGCATGCCCTTCACACCATGCCTGGGGGGTTTGGGAGGACATTTCAAATATGGACAGTTCAGCAGAAAGGCATCTCATTCTACCCTGACTAAAATCCTCGGGACATGCTAGCACATTGGTGCTGGGTGGCAGCCTGGTCTAGTGATGTTCTTACCTGGCAGGAGGGGACTTTATGCAGTCTACTTCCTGTAAGCTTTGCTGAAGAGCTTGTATTTAAGAAAGCGTCTGCTTTTTTTTCCCTCCACACTTGAATTATACTGACATAAATAAATAAATAAACAAATGCATAAATGAAGCTGTTTTCCTTGTGCTGAAAGACAGAAAGAAGGACTTTTTTCTTTTTTTTTTTTTTTACAAGCGTAGAATTTCTGATCATGCGTATAAAATGTTTTTGATCTCATCGCAGATTATTTTCTTTCTTTCCCCAGTGAGAAGCATTGCCGAGGGCACTTCATAGCTTGACAGTGGGAGATGACAGCTGGTGAGAATGGAGAATGTTAAAAGAAAAAAAAAAAGAAAAAAGTTTAAGGGCATCTTCCTTTACAAGATGCTTATTTTCCTTAACAAGATGCTCAGAGTAATACCTGCAGCAACTGTTAGCATTTTGTTTTAAAGTATACCTTAAAAGTCATATACAGTATGTGTTTGGTGAGAAGAACAGTAGTTGTATTTTCATCACAGTATTGCAGCTGTGAATATCGTAACACATATGAGATTTTATGCAGAGAAGTGTCGGCTCACTTGGTAATGTTCACTGCTGTGACTGAATTAGTCATAAAAAGAATATGTAAGTAATGCTTCAGACTGGTTAGGCCTTGCCTGCATGCTCTATATCTTTCTTTCTTTTTTTTTTTGAATGAAAACACCAAAGTCCTACTTAAAATATACTACACCAATCACAATTTGAATTAAATCGAAATTTTTACACTGCATTGATAAAAATCAAGAATAAAACAAAGATTAGTCATATCAGTTACCTTACTGAACTTGAAGAGGTGTGAACTACAAGATTTTTCTAAACATTAAAGAAAAAAATAGTACATCAGTAGGTCTTCGGAAAAGTGCAGACCATCGCATCTGCTTTGACCCCCAGCATCTCAAATTCAGAAATTGCCATAAAGAAACGGTATCAGCCAGAGCAGCTGAGCAACAAAACATCACTTTGAAAATGAGAACTTTCTCTCTTGCCCATTACAGCCTAGTGACCTTTTTATATGTGAAGGTATCAGGTCAGATTTAGGTGAAAATCAAAAGGAGGTTATGATGGGTATACTCCTGAGTGTCATCTCTCCTGGAAAGCTACGACGCTAGAAACAAGCTAATTTCTTTAATTAACATCTGCTAGTTTTTTTTATTAATTTAAATTTGGCATCTCCAATCCCACCCGAATCTGGAATGCCCAACTGGGGAACTATGTACAAGTCTTGCTTGTATGCGACCCCTTGCTGCCAACTCAGGATAGTGAGACAGTTCACGGCTCTCCTCCGAAGCACGTGCCTGTCTGCCGCTGATTCTTATACACTCATCGGTTGAATCTTCGCAAGTTCAGAACTAGGGCGGAGGACACCCAGACCCGGAGTCTTCCTGACGAGCGCCCGTCTGTCCAACAGGAGGCGCTGGAGCAACGAACAAAGCTGTTATTGTGTACCCAAATCCGGCAGTCCCTTCCCAATTTGAAACCCTGTAGAGTGATAGCCAATTGTGCGCTCCTCTGAAAAAGCTGAAGACCCCTGCCAGTGGGTACGCCGGGGCTCGAACTCGCAACGTGGTGATCACCTCTGCACTGCAGAGCAGTGCCTTAACCGTGAGAGCCACCCAGCAGCTCAATAGTATCTGCTAGTTTTTTAACTGACCTTCAGGATGCTCGCTCTCACTGAAGGAGTGCCAGCCATACGATGATGCCTGCTGTTTGTGTAATGGCAACCGGAGTCAGTAATGGCAAGCAATTTCTGAAAGTTGCACATAGCACGTTTAAGTATGTGGTTATGAAATTAACTAATTTTATCATGGCCGCAGTTTTCCCAAATGGTATGACTATACTGAAGCCAGTTGCAATGGATCTACCATCAACATGAAAGAGAGAGAGAGAGAGAGAGAGAGCAATTGAACAAAAAGGTGTTTGAAAAACTTTTTGTGTTTCTGAGGGATAATATTGTTACAGACCAGGCGGAGGGGAAGCCACATGCAGGATCGAGGATGAGTCAAAATGAGCAGGACGAGGAGAAGTGACATAGAGCTTGGAGAACCCTCTGTACCTAATAATTTGCTTGATAATTTAGCTCCTAGGAAAAAATACCAGGGAGGAAACCCATAATTTAGGGTATGAGGTTAGAGTAACCTCCTCTAGTAAGCCTTGAAAGTAAGAAGATCAAGTCCCTACTGAGACAAAATCAGGACAATCAGAGCGGCAACAGATCATCACACCAAGGGAATAACGAGGCAATCAATCAGTTATCAGAAAAACTGCAGGAGCAGGGAAAGGACCAATTAAGCAGGCCTACGAGTTGTGACGAATATTTCTGCATTTCTGTTCTTAGGCTAAAATTGAACTAAAATGCATGGGTCATTTTCAGACAATAATTTCTTCTCTTTCTTTTTTTTTTTTTTGTTATTTCATATCCAGTTAATTTCAGGGGCAGATGATACCACCATACATCAGAGCAATTATTTCTGCCGCCTCAGGCGTTTCAATTTCATTGGCGTTTCTCTAACACAATGCTAGGTGTGGCTTCAGGCAGAGGCCATGAAAGGCTGAATGAATATCACTTTAATAACAAACAAGCCCTGCCAGGCAAATCAGGCTGCCATGTGGTTCGTGCTGTCCGCATCAGTCAAACCCAGGACATGAACATGTGAACTTCAACATTCTCTCCTTCTCTCAAAATAAACATAATAATAACAACAATAATAATAAGGGTCACATTTCTGCCACAATTTTGACTTGTAATAAACCATACACATATGTTCACACCACTTATTCCAGCTGAGTTTTTGCACACATTCATACTACAAATTTCTGGTTTCAACTCATGACAAAGGTGCTCTAATTGAGAGAGAGATCTGGGGACTAAACAGGTCAATGGATGGATAATTCAATGGCAAATTCAATGCGGAGGAACACGTTGTTATTTGTGATTATGGCATAGTACTGTGCTTAACCGGGCTGCTGGCCCGTTTTCAAGTTCAGATAAGTGGAACATAACTTCATTTTTCTCTGATCAAAACGAGCATTCATTAAATCTTCAGCTGTGGCTCTCTGAATGCATTTTTATCATTTATCATTTCACCAAATGTGATCCAATGCACACCCCCCTCTCTCTCTCTTGCATACCAAACACGGTGTAGTTTGTTGCCAGGGAGAATATTGAGCAGTAACAAAGTTTCATGAAATTTGGCCGTATGGGGCGCTACACCAGAAAGCCATAAAAAAATAATATGCTTTTCACTTTAGAATCAAAGCAGATGTTTCAACCAAAATTTCCTGAGCATCATCACAGGACCCTAATTGGGAAATTATGAACCTTCAATGTTGGCAATTTAGTTTTTTCTTGGTATTATTCTTTTTTCCGATGGGTTTCTATGGTACATAATAGAAGCTCCGAGTGGATTTTGATGGTATCTGAAACCATCATAGAGCAGGGTCCAAGGTATCTGGGTAGATAATTTGACATCAATCCATCATTCCCCGTTATGTCACCTGCAGGCCAAAGTACAAAGTAAATGTTTGCTTATAACCTGTGAACTGTTTGTCCTGGAGTTGTGAGCAATATCCCGTGAATTCCTGGGTCACGCTGAACTGAATAGATGCATCCTCTGCTTGTTGTGCATAGACCCCTTACTTTCCAAATTCTGGCCCAAACAATCTTTTGACACAAGAGAAAATCAGATTTTTCTGAGCAAGTAATGTCACAATGTAACTTCCAACTTCTTCAAGAATTCAGCTATGGCAAAGTTGTCCCAACTGTGACATCACTTCCTGATTTTTATTTATTTTTTATTTTTTGCTGAAAGTAGTGGAACCCGTGGCGATTGCCTGCTGCTGTTGCACTGTTGCTTCAAGTTCTAGCATGTCTCTGCGCACCACAACTGAAATCCGCTCTCATTTTAACATTTTACAGAAATTCCATTCGCTTGATCAAGGTGCGCTCAGTCAAAGAGCTACTAGAGGCTTTAGGGTTGACATTTTTTTTGTGAGTTTGAGTCTCTAGAGTGCTCGAAAATCAATAATTTTGGACATGCTTGAATCACTCCATCAGTCAGATGTTTATTTATTTATTTATTATACTATTTGTTTATTTATCATTCATTTTCATCAAAACAGAAATTTAAGTCAGGTGCTTCATTTGCTCCCTGTCACACCCATTTGCCTAACCTCAGGCTCTCATAATTCTGTGGAATGGCACATCTGATTTACACCAAGCAATGGCTAAAGGCTATGGTCTTCAGAGACTTTTTCATCAAAGAAAAAAAAAAGGTTGGAGAACAAAAGTTAATCACTGTCATGTTAAGAGGTTCTGCACTGGGAGGCTGCAGCACTGTTCGCAATATAGCCTACATGGGGACTGTTCTAGTTTATGTGCATTTGTTTATTCGGTGACCGGGGACCTGGGCGACTTTGTTTATGGTTAAATTACTTGACTGCCTCATGTATGGGAAAATATATATTTCAAGGGCAGTCACTAGATCCTTGTAATGCATGTCTGACAAATTCTGGCTGTGCAGTCATTGGAAAATTTGGCTTGGAAATACTGTTTTGAATTTGAGCAGTAAAATTCATGCTGATATACATATTTACATTGAACCCAGCCTGTCATTATGGTGCTCTGTAAATACTCCATGAAAGTATAGAGGCCTGAGTCATTACAACGTTGTATTCGCTGTATCATAAAAATATGTCTTGATGCTATATCTTAACACTACAGCTATCACACACTATGCTCTCAGCTCCTGCCTTACACACATACACACACACACACACACACACACACAAACACACAAAAACATTACATTGCTCTTGATTGACAGAAGCATCTATTTATTTACTTACTTATCTACCTCCCCATCTAGTGTATTTATCTATTTATCTTGGCATACAGTATTTATACTTCTTGTTGTTTTTGCCATGAAAAAGCCATGATGCCAACATGCTATGGGTACTCAACTATGCATAAAAAAAAAAATATATTTTCTGCAATGCAAATCAAAAGACGCAAAAAAAAAAATTCTCATTTTTTCACCCTAATGCTTTCATTACCTGATATAGAAGCTGACACACGGATGATTTGCTCTGTGGTTAAATTATTGTTTCTCTCTTTGCTGGTTGCCATCAATAATCGGTACATCTGGATCAGTTGTAGCTGAGCGCTCTTATCCTTGCTGTGACGGAGGAGAACTCTGGGCTAATTTACAGTGCTGTGAAAAAGTATTTGCCCCCTTCCTGATTTCTTTTTTTTTTCGCATATTTTTCACACTTAAATGTTTCAGATCATCAAACAAATCTTAATATTAGACAAGAATAACCCGAGTAAATACAAAATGCAGTTCTTAAATTATGATTTCATTTATTGAGGGGAAAAAAGCTATCCAAACCTACCTGGGCCCATGTGAATTGCCCCCCTCTCCCCGTAAAATCATGATTTAACTGTGATAAACCACATTTTTTACTTCAATTTTCCTAACCGCACTCAGGCCAATTTACTGCCAAACCTGTTGAATCAAGAAATCACCCAAATAGAACCAGTCTGACAAACTGGAGTTGGCTAATGGATTGCAAAAAGTAATACACAATGCCGCAATCTAAAGAATTTTAAGAACAGATGAGAAACAAAGTCATTAACATCTATCAGTCTGGAAAGGGTTACAAAGCCATTTCAAAGGCTTTGGTACAGTGAACCATGGTGAGACTGAGAGCCATTATTAACAAACAAAGAAAAGAGAACAGTGGTAAACCTTCCCAGGAGTGGTCGGCCTACTAAAATTACTCCAAGATTGCATCGAGAACTCATCCAGGAGGTCTCAAAAGAACCAAGAACAACATCTAAAGAACTGCGGGCCTTACTTGCCTCAGTTAAAGTCAGTGTTCATGATTCAATAATAATAAAGAGACTGGGCAAAAATGGCATCCATGCTGGAGTTCCAAGGCGAAAACCACCACTGAGCAAAAAGAACACAAAGGCTCATCTCACATTTGCCAAAAAACAGCTTGATGATCCCCAAGACCTTTGGGAAAATATTCTGTTTTGGTTTTGGAGTGGCCTTGTCAAAGTCTGGGCTTAAATCCTATTGAGATGCTGTGGCATGACCTTTAACGACCATTCATGCTAGAAAAACATCCAATGTGGCTAAATTTAAACAATTCTGCAAAGAAGAGTGGGCCAAAATTCCTCTACAGCAAGGCAAAAGACTCATTGCCAGTTATTGCAAACGCTTGATTGCAGTTGTTGTCGCTGAGGGTAAGTTTAAGTTCAGGGGGCAATTACTTTTTCAAAAAGGGCCATGTAGGTTTGGATAGCTTTTTTCCCCTCAGCTAATGAAATGATCATTTAAAAACTGCATTTTGTATTTACTCAGTGATATCTCTGTTTATCTCTGTAATATATGTTTGATAAATATGCAGAAAAAAAGAAATCAGGAAGGGGCAAATACTTTTTTACAGCACTGTATATCATATCACCAAGTTGGTGAGTGAATTGTTCACAGTTAACAAATTAATGCAAATTTGATGGTTTTCAGGACTATGCTAATAGCAAATCTATTGAATTTGAATCTGCTGCTATTTATTTTTGTGTTTTCAGTGAATGAAGATATTTTGTGTACAAAGCTAGATCACAAAACTGATATGTTAGAGAATGTAGTTGCTATAGCAAGAATACGCACTATTGCCGAACTATGAATGCAAAGATATGCCTTCGAATTGACTTCTGTCGGGACACACTTGAGTTGTAGGAAGCTGTCACCAAAGTATAAACGAGCCTAACCTCTCTATCCATATGTTGAAGTGTATGTGACAATGTTAACGTAGACATTAATTGTTAGAATTACATCAAAAAACCAGCAGCAGAGTTTTATTTATTTATTTTGACTGGTTAATTGCCACTATAAGATTGAATTGCTTATTAGGCGTCTGAAACTAAGACTTCTTTGATTCATCTATCCTGAGGTAAATAAATAAATGAATAAATAAACTTAAATAGCCTTAAGGATGCACTGCCTCTTTGATTGCACAGATTAACAACACTTTTTGGCAGCTCATTAAAATTAAATTTCTCTGTCTGCTAGGTATATAACCTTCAACATTTGTGCAGGTCTCTTAAGCAATACAACTGAGCTGTCAGCTATCATTACAATGTAGGGAAAACAAAGTAAAATTTGCTGAAAATTGCCTTTCATTACCTTCAAGTGGAGTCACTGGCATTTTCTGCACCCAGGCGAAGCAATTTCCTCTCCAAAATGCAGCCCAAGCAAAATGTTTTGTTTTTTTTTTTTTTTAGAAAAGATGCAACATTATTCTAAAATGCCCATACAGTTCTCTATAATTTAAGAGAGAGTCAAAGAACATTCAAAGTCCACAGAACAATCACCCCCTGAGAAAAGCGGAAAACAGTGGAATAATGGTGAACCATTTCTTCATCTTTAACATGGTTACACCACATTTCCCACATCTTGCAGACCTGTTTGACTTTTTTTGGCCCAAAAAATTTTACTGCTTGTTAAAATGTATACAGTACCAGGGCATTTCAGTGGTAGTCAGCACATACAGTGCAGCATCTATGCATATTTAATGCAAGTTTAATAATGTATTGAGACCCTCAAGGAATATACTCACATGTAAAAAAAATCACCATACAGCTTCAATTCAATGGCCATAATGTCTAAGACTTAAAAACCTGTAAATGCAAAGTTTGTGGCAGATTTACTAAGCTTGAGTGGTATTTATTTTGTATTTTTTCATAATAGATATTATTCACCTCATTTTGGAAATTGGAAGATTAGACAAACCTTATACTCAACAATTAAATGAACATCATGCAACTGCTTTATCTGAAAACAACACCCTCAAAGTTGTTTTGATGATTCACTCACTTTAAATAAAGTATATATAAGTACATATTAAATCAGGAAGCGATCATGGTCTCATTTGCTAGTGAGGCGTGCATACAGAACATACAATCCTGTTTCCAAAAATAAGTTGTGAATACTTCCCAATCATTTACAGTGTTGTTAAAAAAGAGGTGATGCAACGCAATGATGAACATGCCCCTGACTCAACTTTTTCAAGACGTAATGATGGAATCAGACTAAAAGTGAGATTTTTTTGTCAAAAGACAATAAAATTAGTCAGTTTCAACATCTGATAAGTTGTCTTTGTGCAATTTTTAATTAACAATTGACTTTTTTGATTTGAAAATGATTTCATTATTTTTCTCTACATTTTACATTGCATTCCAAATTTTTTAATACAGGGTTGTGGATAAAATCAAAAATGATAACAATTAACTATGATAAATAACAGTGACAAGGAAAGTTAAAACTGGATTTCAATTTTCTTTTTATGTAAAACAGTTAAATTCAGTAGCACCTCAAACTACATTTTTGATTTGCCTTGTAAAAATCACTGTGTCAAGTTTTAGTCATTTTTGTAAATTATTACAGGCCAATGGGGCAGAATATCTGAAGGCTGCTGAGATTAGTGTTTGGTGAAGAAACATGTATTGTCAGGCAGCACTGAAAACGGGTGGTGTGAATAAAGTGTCTTAAGTGCAGGAGTGCTAACAAATGAGGTGCTATTTTCTTTTCCTTTTTTTTGCCTGTAGTCCTATATAAATGAATAAATATAAATGCGTATTGCTCGACCGAAAGGAAGGGCCAGCACACCTTTTGATACCAGACACAATTATGGTGCCAAATGGGTTGTCAGTGATCAATCAGAGATATGAAAGAAAGACAACATTTAGATATTTAAGGTTACAGATAGAGACAAATCTATAACTACATTTTAAATAATCTTCATGTAAAACAAGAAGGACAGACTGTTTGGTGTTACACAAGATTTGCAGATTATGAATGTCTGACTGAATTGAGTTTTCCAAACTGTATAAAATAGTACTATCTGCATTAACATGTAAATTGCTTGTATTAAGGGACATGCCTATGCTATTAATACCGTATAAATGGGAAATAAAACCAGACCTAAGATGGAACCCTGTGGAATGCTCTTAGTCACCTGAAGGAACTCAGATTGGATGTCACCTACTTTGTACATTGCTCTCTAACTAAGTGGTGGTTGCTAAACTGCCTCAGAGTCTTTGACTTCATGCCAATAATCAATAGTCTATTGAGAGGGTGAAGTGATAAACAGTGTCAAAAGCCTTGGACAGCTCAACAAAAGGACAGCAAAATGCATGTTATCATCTACAGTGAACATACAATCACTTATCATAAGCCAGGTAGCAGGGATTGTGCCATCTCCTGATAAAAATCCAAGATGATATGGGCTCAGAATTGAATTGGTTTGGTTACATTTGAGCTGGTTATCAACTAAAGATTCAAGAATCTTTGAGAGGCAGGGCAGTTTTGAAATTTACTGATGGTTATTCGAGACGGATTTATCCTCATATTTGTGAGGACCACACCTGGGGCTGCTTAACAGACTTATGGGATGTTACCTGTGTGAATACTTCAGTAGTAAATATGAGTTCAGCAGTCGGTGATCCAAGGAGCAAAGATTTTAAGATTTTTCAAAAATGTGTCAAAGTGATATTCTCTTGTTGCTTTCTTGGTATTGATTGTTTAAAGATCCTCAGCAATTGAAAAAGAGGAAAAAGGATGTAGAGCAAACTGAGGAAGAGGTAAGGTTTGAAGGCTCAGCTTTGTTTGGTGGCGTTCGGTTCGTAGACCCTGAGCATATTCGTTCAGCGATAGCCAGCTGCAGCGAAATGCTCACTGAAAGCTGAACATATTTCCATTTGTCTGGACAGTACCATGTCTCTGTAAGTAATGTAAGTTGGTAGTGAACTAGTATTCCTGTTGCTCGTACAGACTGATAAATTCTAAAATCTACCAGGATCTGAACTTGCAGTAGGACAAAAAAAGAAACTCTCGAAAGTAAATTGACTTTGCTTTTGTTATTGTGGATGTACATCGATTCCTTAGCTGTCTGAAGGCAAGCCCTTGAAAAGGGTCCCCAGTATGTCTAGTTTGGGCCCAAGCTTTATTCCTGAAGTGAAGTGAGATAGAAAGTTCAGAGGTGAGCCAAAGGTGATTGGATCTTTGCTTTATTCTGAACTCTTTGAAAGGAGCATGTGCATGAACTACAGAGTTAGACGTATTCATTAAATGATTCAAGGCAGCTTCTTCATCTGGAATTTCAAATTTGTAAAAAAGGTAACTGCAATGAAGGTCAAGTAAAAAAGAATCAGCATTAAAATTTTGAAAATTACTTTTCACAACTATGCTTGGCTTGGATTTGGGTGTGAAAATCACTAATGCATAAAATTAAGCAGTAGTCAATCACATCTAATGGGAGAACATCACCAGCAGAGTATTTATACAGTTTGTAAAGATAATACTAATTAATTTTGACTCAGACAGATTTTTCAGATTCATATATGCAGGTTCAGAGATTAGCTGGGTGAAGGCAAACTGTACATAAAAAGTTTTAGGTAATCTGACTCTTTGGACAGCCAGTTTAGGTTTAGATCACCCAGCAGCTTTAATCCGAGGATAAAAAATGATAGTTAATTTTTTTTAAATGTAGGATATATAGGATAGGAGGGCAATAAACTCAGGCAGAGGTGGGGGATGGCATGGATCAGTCCCAATTTTAGAACTAATAATAGGTCATACTGTTTTAGAATGGAAACATGGAGTGACATGAGTACCTTGATATTTCTTCTGATATAGATTGCAACACCACCACCCTTTGAGAGTCTATCACATCAATATAAACTGTAACCATTCAAGCAGACATCAATATCATTGATAGAAGGATCTAACCTAGTTTCCAGAGTTTTAATTCATACGCAAAGATGAACAGTCTAACTTCTTTATGATTGTTCAAATATTTCTATACATCACATTAAGACGGCTCCTATTTTGAAAGTTTACTGGTAAAATTTTAGGTGTTGATTGACTCCCAGATATTGCCGATATTACGCTTGAAGCCAGTTTAACCTGAATAAGAGTGTTGAAACAGGTACCTGTTTGTTTTCGTAGGATAAGCCCTGCCATTGGCTTTTCCATAAATTGACTGTAAAGCAAGAATTGTTGTCGCAGAGGTTTTCAAAGAGGGACTTTCACGAGAGGGGCTGAACATCCCTGGCCAGGAGGGGGACCGTATGACGATTTGCCTGCATGACGTGGCAAAAAAAAGATGGAGGGGCCGGCTTGTGATCAGTGACCAGAAATGGCCTTCTCATTGTTAGACCACATGATCACTGCAGTAACAAGCAAGGTTACAGGTACTGATATAAATAATATTATTGTAATGATGACAGTCACAAATATTAGTTTCAGATGGGTTCCAAATTTGACGGTTCAGGTGCGTTCGAACATATAAAATTTACATCTTTAAATTTGCACCAGTATAAAATCAAATGACACTCAACCACAGGAGAAATTGATCTAATGATTTAATTATCCAAATAGCAGCCAAATAGTAATGCTGAGGTTAAAGCAGGCATTTACAATGTATTTGCAATATTTCTAGCATGGACTGTACAGTCAGTGGTTCCGAGACGGTACCTCTGCAAGGCCACTTAAAGCAAAATTTCGCTGTCTCGAGTCACCGCGGACCAGTGGTCCGGACCAATCCCTAGTGGAGCAGGACAGTTACTGCAGTGGTCCGTGCTCCAAAGACCAGTCCCCTAGTGGAGCAGGACAGTTACTGCAGTGGTCTGTATTACAGGACAGTACAGTACACAAAATGTTACAGCCCCTGCAGGAGAAACTGCATAACTTTATGTCATTGAGATTCAATTAAACTGGAATTCACAGTTCAATAGATATTAAATTGCTTCAAACCTAATATTTATGAACAAAACATGTATTCAACTACAGTGATGTGCAAGTGATGCACTGTGATGTCCCCCGCCTCCAGATAAAATCTAATGAGCTGAAACTGTTTTATAGTTGAAACAATGGTCTTTCAAACTTAAGGCAGTACAGAATTATGGAATTGCGGAATTACGGCAGGAGGGATTTTATGGACTGGGGAACCAGAAAATAGTTCTTGCACCTGGGCCTATCATTTCACTCTTCTGCCATTGGTAAAAATGCTTGTTTTCTGGAATAGCTATGTAATCAATTACAAACCATCCTGCCCGCTAACAACACTAATGGCCGAGAGGCCAAAAAATTCACCGTTTTAATTCCATGGATGTGACGGAGGAAGTTGGCTTGCAGAGGAAAGGAAATTAACTTGGCATGCATTAATACAATTTGCGCGTTAAATTGATCATAAATTAATACAGTTTTCCAGCTAAATGTCATAAACAGATCAAATTAAATTTAATCATGCGAGATGAAATGAGAAAACGCCATGTACCTAACTTTGCTAGGCCAGTTTGTGCCAGTAGATGCAGTATGCACCTTGACAATGCAAATAGTTGTGACTTATTAGTCATAGCTCAGTTAATGGGTGAATTTTCAACACTAATTTTCTTGCTTATAATTTGACTCTGTGTCAATTTTTTTATATTTTAATTTCTAGACCCAATATATCCATGGAGAATTAGAGAAAATGAAATAAAGCGGTTTATGTCATGTAGAAGGCAGGAGGATGAGAAGATTCAAGAAGAAGAAGAGGAGACAGGAGTTTCCTGCCTGCATTTTCACATTCAAAGATTGCCCGTTTAAAAAAGAAAAAAAAAATCAATTTTCACACTCCCAGTGCTCATAGGTCAGAAATGAATCATGTCTAAAAGCTGGATTCATCCCATTTACCCTGTGACAGCCGAGTGGACGCGGATCAGGAAGGAACTGATTGACTTTTCATGACACGCGAACGCAATTACCTCCCAGCCAGACTCATTACTGGGGCTGGACCTCAGCATCACCCCAGAGAAAACAAACTTGCCAGACATTCAGAGTTACTTTAAAAATGCATGTTTATTGCCTTAAAACATCATTGGGCTGACCCATTCCAGCCAGTTTCATGGCTAAAATCAGGAGAATCCACCTACACGCCGCCTACTCGATTCGTTCACTATTGCCAAGCTCAAATGTTACACTAACCTTCATCCTGTCTGGCCTCTCTGCCAGTGCCAGTCTCTACAGCCAGAAACCCATCTGGTCTCTATTTCCCTCCCACACTTGAGCTATCCCGTTCCCATAGTTCCTACTGTTCTCACACTGCTTTTAAATCACAATGAATTTGCATTTATTTCAAGACCACTATGGCGGTGTACCAAGCGCTCAGTCACACACCAGATAGCTGTGGCCTTAAGGTCTTATTTCCATGCCCTGAGCCTCAAACTAGCACTATGAGGAAGCCCTGCTCACATTCATTTAGGACTGCAGCCATATACACCCCCATTCATTGCCTTTGGCTTCATCCTGGCACTATGGTACATGAATTCACAAGTATGGTTCAAATCAGAAGCAGAAGATATAACAAAGTGTTGACTCTAGCTTCAATATGGAGGACCCCCGTCGTCTATTTGCGCATTTACGCCACCCGCTGCTCTGATCACAAAGGTTTCATTAATTAAGGCACAGTTAGCTGTTGGAGCATTCAATGTCTACAGGGATTTTTACCTCTGCCAAGGAGGTTATGTTTCACCCGTGTTTGTCTGTTTATCTGTCTGTTAACTGGATAACTCAAAAAGTTAAGAACGGAGCAGCATAAAATTTGGTAGGATAGTAGGGGGTAGTCCAAGGATGAGTTGATTTAATTTTGAGAGTGATCCGGAACATATTCTGCACTCTAGATCTGGAAAAACCAAAAATAATGGCAGATGGCGTGGTGGAGGTATGCGCCCTACTGAGTGCCCTTCTACTATTTTTTTTTTCTTTCTGAAGTAACATCACATCAGGAATAGCTATGGTAGATTTTTTAAGAATGAAAGTCCCATAATCACTTTATGCTCACTTTGAAACAAGGACAATTCACTTCAAAAGAAGTGGTAATAAAATTAAACTTGTAAAATTTAAGGCATTGCAATGGGCCGTGATAGGATGCCAGGTGCAGCGACCAGTGAGAGAAAGAAAAAAGAGCAGCCCAGATAAAACACCAACACAAAAGAGGTAAATACCTCCGGTAAAGGCTCATGCTTCCAAAGATGAATAAAAGTCCGAAACAAGGAAGCAGTGAGAGAGAAATTTCTAAAAGAAGCAATTCTTAGCAATAAACGGAATATAAAAAATCACGAGGAAATTTAACTAGAGATTTTCTCTGGCCAAAGTGCTAGAAACAATCAGACACTCTAGCGATAGGCTTGGCAAACCCCTGGTCATATATATCGAGTCTGGAAAACTCCGCCCCAGCTCAATCAGCCAGCTGGGCCAGGAATTCGATGGAAAAGAAACTCGATATCGTCCCGGACGATAGAACAAAGAAAGGTCTAACAAAAAAACGCAGGCCTAAACCATGACAGGCATAGGCAAATCAATATTCACATAATTATTTAAAGTACAGATGCGTGACCATTGAAACTACTTTGAAGATCCTGAAGAGTTCATACCCAAAGAGAATGATAAATTCCCAGCCTTCTATGTTTAATGCATAAATAAATTCATAAGAAAGATCATAAGCAACAAAGCAAATTTGTAGACTTCCAAATATAAAATGAAAATTATAACAATGGAAGAGCAGGAAGATACATGCAGGACATAACGTTGTACACAGTGCATAATACTATGTAGTTTATAGCACTATACAGTCAGTGCTGCCAACTCTCCCCTATTTTCCGGAAGTTTTAGTGGCATATTCATGTTCCCCTGCTGTAGCAAGCAATTATTCAACCAATGCGCATTTAAAAGATTCTCACGCTGAATTGAATTCTGGCGCATGGAGGTTTACCAGCTCCATGCGTGTTACGGTGGATTTTACCACTAGTAATATGGAAACTGATTTTGACTACTGTCTTCTCATTGTTTTCTTTTTCTCAAGGGTTAGAAGCAAAGCGTGTGTTTAATGATTGTTTAAATTGTTTAAATGTTACAAGACCATGTGAAATATCTTTAATTGCTTCCATCCCCTAAGTAAACAAAAGAGTGAGAAGTAATCGGTTTCCATAATACTAGTGGTGAAATTCACCTTAATGCACGTGAATCTGATAAACCTCCTCGCACAAGGACTTCAATTCTGTGGCCGGACCTCTTTAATACGCATTAATTGAATAATTCCTGAGTACGCCACAGGAACGTGAATATGCCACTAAAACTGGAAAATTTGGGAAAGTTGGCAGCACTGTACAGTATTTTAGCTACTATTGACTTTTTTTTCCCGTTGCACTGCACTGGACTTGCTCTGATGTAGGCAGCACGAGAAGCCTGTCAGTATTAGCATTTGACTTTGAATCCTCACACTCTTGATCCACAAAAAGGTGCACAATGTTGGGGTGAAATGGAGCTGAGTGAATGGGTACGAATAGGAACACATTAACTGCTCAACTGTGTTTCATTACTGTTTGGAAATTAATTCATTTCAGGCATCAAAGGCAAAACTTGTTGGCTGTACCTATTTACTTCTGCCTCAGGCATCCCTATGCCTCACTGTTTCTAATCCAACCACTCGTGTAAAAGATATCTGAACAGAGGTGGTGGTTTTTCAATATTTACTGTAGAGAAACAAGGATATCTAGGACTATTTTGAGAAGGAGATGTGGGATATGCCCCTTGCTAGCATACTTTTAGCTAGTCTAAGGCTTCCATGAGGAGTTTTGAATATCACAGTGAGCACATCATTGTACCTAGTTTCTCTCATCTGTTCACCTATGTTCTTATTTTCAGCAGTTTTTTTAATTTATTATTTTTTTAAGGGCTTGCCGTGGGTGGGTGTAATGTAGGCTAGTTTAATATACTGTGGGGATTTGTGCAAATGTATGGGGAGGTAATATATTTACAGATACAGGTCTGCCACAAGGACTTTGCAACCACACACTGCTAATAAGAGAGTCCTAGACAAGAGGTCATAGATGCTATGAACAATATTATATTTAGAGTAAATTCTCCATATCTATGCATAAATAAATAATGACGTTATCATTTGCAGAACAACTTCTTTTTCATTTCATGTCCACGGATAAAAGCAATACCATTGATTTATGATAGAAAATAGAGCAATATACATTGTATAATATATACTTGATACCTGTATAATATATGAATAAAAAGGTGCCATGGTAAAGAACTAATAAAATGAAAAAAACGAATTAAAAAAATGAATCAAAATGTTAAAGTTAACTGTATGCTTTGGAATCTTATATATATATCGTTGATGTTTATGTAAAGCCTTAGCACACATTATACTTTGTTCAATTAAAAAAAAAATTAGATTAAAAGTATGTTCTAGTGCTGACTTCCGAGTTCCATTTATAAAATTCTTTTTTGTCCACCACATCTTTTTGAGGGTCCCAGCAGAATAGGCAAAAACCAAAAACATCAGCACCATGGCAACCGTTAATATTCAGATGCCTGCTTATCTGGGACTACCATGGCAGTATCGAGCGCTGAACAAGATTTACTTTTAAACATCCATCTATTTAACATTTCATCGCAGAGTTCGGAAAGATCACTCCCTTGACTATGATGTCCTTTGTTGTACGGGGAATTTATTGGGAGACCCTTGGTTTCCTGTCTTATCTGCTTCAGAGCTAAGGCCAGATGCCTCACCATCATTTCATAAGTACAAAAAACACACTCAACCCGCCTCCACCTCACTCTGTCAAAGGCTTATCTCCATCAAAAGCCAATGCAAAGAAAACATATGTAATTAAATAAATTCAGTCTGCAGCAGAACTGCTGTTCGCTGTAAAGTATTTGCAATTTTGTCAAAAAAAAAAAAGGGAACACTGGGATCAAGAACAGTCACACACACACACACACACACACACGCACACCTGTTATTTAAGCAGTGAGAGTGATCAGCGCATCAACTAACTGGAAAAGCAGCCAATGAGATAAATTAAGTACTTTCTGGGGCCCATGCGGGAGAATCATTTTAAATGAGGTAGCGGAGGGCAAAACTGGGCATCTTCCGGAAACATAAGGACAGAACCATGCGAAAACATAACCATGCATGACGTGTGAGAACCACGACTAAACTGAAGAACAGCCACTTTCTAATTTCACCAGAAGGTGCCAGCAAACAAAGTAATGGCTCACGTAATTCAAGGTATTGATATAAAAAAATTATCATGATTGTATCATGTAAAATCTGTGCGATGTTTGGCAGGCGAACGTGTTCGGCTGTAATGGGCGGAAATTGGCAGAGAACACTTGCCACCCTGAATCTGATCTAAAAGCTGGTACTAGGCTACAACCAGCCACTAAGGTCTCGATAGAGACTGAGAAAATACTTCTAAAGGAATACATCTCCCATCATCACCAATATCGGGTGCATGAGAAGGGTGAAAATAAGGACTCATACAAAATGTCTTCTAATCCTTTCTCAATAAAAATGCGAAAACCTCACAACTCAAAGAAACCTAGAGCTGATACCCTCTAGCTGTTATCGGCCTTCATGTACAGTCAAGCAACAAGCGACTGCCACTTCGGCATATACCGTAGAGAGGGAGTGCAGGTACTGCGAATCATCAATTTACCAGCTCTGGTGAGGCAGACTTCGACAGCCGAGTCGCCAAAACTGTGTGCAACGCCAAAAAAGAGTAAAAATAGAGGTGCATCCCTCAAAGGACAAGAAAATCATACAAACAATCTCCTCAAAATCATGACATTAGACATTGATAATGATATAACTTATCTGTGAGGACAGTGCACTATTTCTATCAGCCAGCTTCACCCTACTGCTATTGTATATTAGGGCATGGTTGAAGAATATTAAGAACAACTTAATCACAACATAAAGTGAGACTGAAAATGTATTTTTCACTGTCCATGATTTGATTCTACCCAATCAATTCAGGGCATCCATTTTTATACCAAATATATACAGTAGGCTGCGTTTGCATTGCATAACAAAGTGTGGAATACAGAGTTACTTGAAGGCAGAGAAACATTTATGGTCAAAGAGTGCTCCATCAAAGAAGTTCACTTCTAAATTTAACGGATGAGGAGCTGCAGAGACCGCTTTCTCTGAAGGTCGTGGACATCTGTGATCCAAATACCCTCCCTGTTGCAATGAAAATTTCAATTTCCAAGGTCTTATTTATGTCCAAGGTAAGTGCCTTGACAAAAATAAGCAAAGTTAGTTACGTGCCTGACATAGGGTGCTGTTATTAGTATAGAACCTTACCCAGCCTCTTTTAGAATGGCTGTGCCTCTGATCATGCCTGTTTGGGATGTCAATAGATTGATAGATTGCGAAAGCTGTTGCAATAGTCCAGGCGTGTCGCATTTTAAAGGGAAAAATCAGGCCCTTGGTCATTAATACTGAGCACTTTTTTTTTTGCCAATTAATAGCCAATATAAGTAGAATGTAGCAATTGGCCATTTTTTCTTGACTATCTTAAAAAAAAAAAAAAAACACAACAGACACTACTCGCACTCCAACCTAACTTAGTTAGGGGTTATATTTGTGGCTTCTTTCAATTCCCCTTCGGAACGATAAGTTGTTGTTTTTTTTTTTCAAAATTTTTTGCAAATGTGTCCGACCTATTTGCAACCGCCCAATTAGATAGAACAACGTTAGCCAAATGCATTCAAACAGTAGCGTAAACACATCAATTCATTTTATAAGATGCAAAATTATAACCACATGCATTTGATCGGTATGAGGATCCACACTATTTTCATGTCCACATGCTATATTTTTAACTAACTGCTTTGGAGTTCATGTGTGTTACCACTGTGTAGCAACGTGGAATTAGCATGGATGCCTGAAGCTAATGTAGAAGTGTTTGTGGGTGGGACAGCTTTTCGACCCCGTGCCGAGGCCCATGCTTAAGGCCAAGTCAAATTCTGCCCGCCGCTGAAGCATCAAAGTAATCTGATCCTGGGACAGTGCAAGCATGGTTCAGGTACGATCTGGTTAGGAGTGGTAATGCTCAGATGGGTAATTGGGGCCTCTGGAATAATTTGCTTCATTAAATCCATCCTGCTTTCCTTAACGGTTTGTTGAATATGATTGCAAATCAAATTGGCATGACTGAACTCTATTCTATTCAAAGCTGCTTTTAAGACACAGCTGTGATGGTGGTGTGAAAACAGCCAGGATGCGTCTCACCGCTGAGATTAGTTTGTAAACATGACTGGTTATCTACAGCTGAAAGACGAGTATGAAAAAAGCAGTAAAACTTTCCTTTCACATTCTCTCTCATTCGCGTTGAAGTCTACTTTACCGGGTTAGCACGTCACTATTTCTTTTATACTACTGTATTTTTAACTGCATTATGACTAATTACCAATTATTTCTTACTTCCTTTTCTTGACAGAATTACATGTCTCCCTTTATCCCACTTCTCATTTTGCATCTGTCTTTCTTCTTCACAAAATCAAGTCATTACTTCTATAGCACCCTCCTCTTAATATCAGACCACAGACCCCAGAGATGGTGCATTAATTTTAAGTAGCATACATAAATAAATCAAATTCTTCATCTATAAACCAGGAAATGGTATGGCACTATGCACTTTGACTGCAAATGGAATATTCTATGCATCAGGGAGCAAGGAATAAAACCTCAGATCTGTGTTAGCCGTTACTTCTGTTGAGTGAGAAATGAACTCAAAATAAATCATGTGATCCCTCAAAGTCCTTCTGCGGAAAGTTTTCTGGCTGGCGCGCAGTGCGCATTCGGCCATTTTAAAAGGGCCTTTCAGCTGATTTGGGAAGCAGGCCAGTGGTTTAAATGCTGAGGGGGAAATGAAAAGCCCAAGTCAGACCATGCAAGAGATTATTTGCAACAAACCTTATTTGATTATGCACAAATCAACAACCTTCCCGTGGCAGTTCGCCAAGTAGTAAGTTTGATTTTAGGGTTATCATTTTCACTAATTAGCAAAGGAATTGTAAAGGTTTCAATTAGGGAACAAAGGGAAAGACCTCATTTGGAAGTGAAATTGGCAGCCGTGTATGCAAATTATCATCTGTTCTGTTCATCTCTAAATTATATACCAGCCGGTACTGGTGAGCTTCAGACAATTATTCTCTTTTCTCTGGGTTATGGATTGAAAAAATAAAATAAATAAATAAAAATATAGAATGGTTGATTTGCATTTTCTGCCAAATTTGCACTGTCTGGCATGACTCACTCCGAAATTTTCAAAATAAAAAAAGGAAATGAATACATAGATAAATGGAAATAATTCAATGGTCAAATATCTATGCCAGTGAGGTGTTGTCTCCTTATTTTATAAGGCATAATTTACTTATTATTGACTTATTTATTGACAGATCTTCAGCAAAAAAATGACATAAAAATGAGCTTTATGAAGCTTAAAGCACATTATTTTTTGTTGAAATGGCTTCTGATAATTCAGAATCTATTCTGTGGACACTTAAAGCTGCAGTTATGTAGTTTTATGTAGTTTTTTTTTTTTTTACACATCATTTTTGACACAATAGGCACCTACAATAATTTTGCTTTTCTTGTGACTGACTCATTTTAGTTCAGGTACCAACTATTTGGCCCCTTTGAAACCTTGTCATTGTCCTTGTTTTAATGCTCAGACCTTTTTTAAGCAAACCTACCCATCCATCCATCTTCCTATCCATCGATCTATCTTCGTATTGATGTCGATCAGCTCTTCTATCTGCTGATCTATCTATCTATCTGCTGATCTATCTTTCTACAAACTATGTCATCTTCTATCTATCTATCTATCTATCTATCTGTCTGTCTGTCTGTCTGTCTGCCTACCTGGCTGTCTGTTTCATTACTTATTATTTATTTGTATGTTCCCCAGCGATTGCATGCATCATGGTTGACCCGTACAGCTAATTCTGGGACGGCGGCGGCTCTCAGACTCACTAGCATATGGACTGGTCCTACAAGGGGCCGGTGGGAGAACGAAACTGACTTATCAGGTAGTGCAAAAATGATTGGAGTGGGTTGTCATGTTGTGAAAGGTCACTTGGGACCCTGCGGCACTCATGTCATGGCAACTGAGCAGAGCCCTGCCGCACATTTCAAAACAGCCAATTATGTGGATTTGTGGTAAAAATGAGTGGCTCAGAGCTGCAACATTTTAACTGCAATGTCAGATGTCAGAATTCAGGATAGCAAATCTCTCTTCTTACAGATGCTCACATAATTGGCATAGTGGGCATCTGCACATACTGGTTTGGGAACATGTAACTCACAGGGTGTAGGTTGGATCCCAAGGTAGGCTTCTTCTCAGTTTGTTTGTGCCTTTGAACAAGGCTCTGAAGCTGGATTTCTCCCATATATATCAAGATGAGTGGATACTCTGTTCAAATGAAAAGTAGTGCTAGTCACTGTGGATGGAAGCTTCTGCTGCTCGGAGAAATATTGCTGGGGTGGGATGCACAAGGGCAACCCTCCTGAACCAGAAATGCGGTTCTCCATCAAATTGAGAAAAAAAAGGTGCAGATTCTCGGAAATACAACAAAGTTGCGTATGGATGGCCATCGACCAAAAAAATGTTGAACTGTAAACCATTTTAGAGTGTTTAATAATATTTTCTCCAGTTTTTCACTGCTCCAAAACTGTTTTTAAAGAGTTGATTCTTTGAAACCATTTACAAAATTTCTAAACTCGTATTTTAGACAATAATCGCCTTGAGTTAACACAGATGTCGTTAGATGACCATTCAGATGTTCCATTTAGAATAATGGAATAATAAATGTTCGTGATCATGTTTCTGTAACTACGGGACAGTGAAATAATAGGTGTTGCTTAATGCAGAGTCCCTGGTGCACTCACTCTAAATTCACATACCAAAGAGCAGGTGCACCACTGAATTAGTAAATAGCTTGATTCAGTTAGCCAGGACACTCATTATAAATAAAAGTTAAAGTGACCCACATATTTTGCACCCACAAATCAACTAACCTTTCCTTAAGATATGTATTGCCACCAGATAAACCTTAACCTCCGCTTCACACAATGCAGTTTGACATCAATTAAAAGCTACGACTTGAGTCAAAGTGAGGCCATTTGTGGAAAAAGAGTCAAATGAAATGAAATGACTATTTATAGAAATGAGTATAGACACCAGAGGTTGAAGAATTCTAAACTCATTAAACAGTTCCACCGAAGACCTTTTTCAGCATCTAGCAAAAGACTAATTGCCGGGTTGGAGACAAGTGCTTAGCACATATAACATTCTTGGTTTTTTTTTTTCGTTTTTATAAAATACAATGTGCTTCATGCATCACTAGTTTTCCCATTGTTCTTCCATTTCTGACTGTAAGTTGATTTTCCTCTCATTGCAGTAATTTCAATTTCAATGTAATTTCAATTCCAAGGAATCGCACCACAGCCAGGGAATCATAACACACATGACGCCTTATACATATCAACAAAAACATAATCACATATTACCGCATGCATTTCTGCAAACATGCATGCATTCTTGCATGAACTCTCATACACACACATACATTGAGAAACACACATAGATATGCTCACCCATGTGGACACATGGACAGACACACACACACACACACACACACACTCACTCATATACACTGATATACCTCCATGGCATGCTCCCACTCAGCAGAAGTGAGGACCTCCCATCAGTGGTTCAAAGAGGGACAGGCCATGAGCTGGAACAACAGTGTTGGACACACAAGGCTCAACAATGCTCAAGGGCCATGAAGGTCATTCTGTTGGGTCCGAACTGACAGACGTGCTACTGCGCCAGAAGTGCCAGAGGATTTTAATGACACTTACATGCGGAATGTGTCACAACGCAGAATGCATTGTACCCTACTGTGTAGCTATAGACCGGTCGGGGTGCCCATTTTAACCCTGGACCACCACCGAAAGTGCCTACAATGGACACACGAGCATCTAAACTGGACCTTGAAGTAATTGAAGAAGGTCACCTGGTGCAGTGAGGCTCATTTTCTTTTACATTATGTGGTTTGGCTGGGTATATGTACTCACCGCTGACCTGGGGAAGAGGTAGCAACAGTATTCACTGTGGGAAGAGGACAAGCTGGCGGAGGATGCGTGGTACTATGGGAAATGTTTTGCTGAGTTTGGGAATTCAAGTTACGTTAGTTTGCAGGGAGTCGTTTGGCAGCATGAGGGACCTACACAATATGAAAGCATGAAAGTAGATGGTTTTATTGTTGTGACTGATTGGTACACACACATACATATATATATATATATATATATATACATACACACACACACACACACACACACACACACACAGTGGTGCTTGAAAGTTTGTGAACCCTTTAGAAGTTTCTAGATTTCTGCATAAATATGACCTAAAACATCAGATTTTCACACAAGTCCTAAAAGAGGATAAAGAGAACCCAGTTAAACAAATGAGAAAAAAGTATTGTATTTGGTCATTTATTTATTGAGGAAAATGATTCAATATTACATATCAGTGAGTGGCAAAAGTATGTGAACCTTAGCTTTCAGTATCTGGTCTGGCCCCCTTGTGCAGCAATAACTGCTTGTAAACATTTCCTGTAACTGTTGATCAGTCCTGTACATCGGCTTGGAGGAATTTTAGCCCATTCCTCCATACAGAACAGCTTCAGCTGTGGGATGTTGGTGGGTTTCCTCACATGACCTGCTAGCTTCAGGTCCTTCCACAACATTTCGATTGGATTAAGGTCGGGACTTTGACTTGGCTGTTCCAAAATGTTAACTTTATTTTTCTTTCAGCATTCTTTGGTAGAACGACTTGTGTGCTTAGGGTCGTTGTCTTGCTGCATCACCCACCTCTCCTTGAGATTCAGTTCATGGACAGATGTCTTGACCTTTTCCTTTAGAATTCGCTGGTATAATTCAGAATTCATTGTTTCATCAATGATGGCAAGCCGTCCTGGCCCAGATGCAGCAAAACAGGCCCAAACCATGACGAAACACCACTATGTTTCACAGATGGGATAAGGTTCTTATGCTGGATTGCAGTGTTTTCCTTTCTCCAAACATAACACTTCTCATTTAAACCAAAAAGTTCTATTTTGGTCTCATCCGCCCACAAAACATTTTTCCTATAGTCTTCTGGCTTGTCCATGTGATCTTTAGCAAACTGCAGACAAGCAGCAGTGTTCTTTTAGGAGAGCCGTGGCTTTCTCCTCGTAACCCTGCCATGCACACCATTGTTGTTCAGTGTTCTCCTGATGCTGGACTCATGAACATTAACATTAGCCAATGTGAGCGAGGCCTTCAGTTGCTTAAAACTTACCCTGGGGTCCTTCGTGACCTCACAGACTATTACACGCCTTGCTCTTGGAGTGATCTTTGTTGGTCGACCACTCCTGGGGAGGGTATCAATGGTCTTGAATTTCCTCCATACGTACACAATCTGTCTGACTGTAGATTCGTGGAGTCCAAACTCTTTAGAGATGGTTCTGTAAACTTTTCCAGCCTGATGAGCATCAACAACCGTTTTTCTGAGGTCCTCCGAAATCTCCTTTGTTCGTGCCATGATACACTTCCACAAACATGTGTTGCAAAGATCAGACTTTGATAGATCCCTGTTCTTTAAATAAAACAGGGTGGCCACTCACACCTGATTGTCATCCCATTGATTGAAAACACCTGACTCTAATTTCACCATCAAATTAATCACTAATCCTAGAGGTTCACATACTTTTGCCACTCACAGATATATAATATTGGATCATTTTCCTCAATAAATAAATTACTAAGTATAATATTTTTGTCTCATTAGTTTAAGTGCGTTCTCTATATCTACTTTTAGGACTTGTGAAAATCGGATGATGTTTTAGGTCATATTTATGCAGAAATGCAGAAAATTTTAAAGGGTTCACAAACTTTCAAGCACCACTGTGTGTGTGTGTGTGTATATATATATATATATATATGAGTTCACTCACATACACACTTATACCATATGCACATATTCACATACACATGAATGCTCACACTCTCACACAGATGGACAAAGAGTCAAGCAGCAAGATATGAGGACAGACAGATGGACAGACAGGTGGTCGTAGGTATACACAAGCAGTCAGCGAGACAGACAGAGATGCAGATGGAGGGGCAGGTATATAGAAAAATAGACAGAGTCATATTCTATAGTCAATAAAGCTTGCATTGTTAAGTAATAGTGGTTTTGCTCTTGTATGCATTGTCTGTGGATGTACGTGTGTGTGTACATGTATGTGACTGCTTGTCTGTGAGTCCGGAAGTGAAGTTCAAGTTTTATTAAATTATAAACACATTTAACATTTTAGCAACTGTAACCCATGCCAATGTAATTTCTGTACCATGGACTCAACAGATTTAGTTGACTGAATGGACGCTGATTTGCGCAATGAAATAATTCTAGCATATTTTTTGAATGAAAAGTTTTTCACCAAGAAGCAAAACAATCTATATTGATCCATGAGACACATACATACTCATAATTGTTAAAATTGGAGACAACTGTGCTTAAAAATAGACTGAACTTCACTAAAATATGCAAAAAGAAAAAAAAAAGTCAGAGGAATGCTGTTCTGTTATGCTTAAGTAACCAAATGTAAAGAATTTCTCATATTGTTTCAACAGCTTCAGTCGTCATTCGAGAAATGGGTCAAAGCGATTGAGAAAAAAACTGCAAGCCTACCGGGAATGCCTCCCTAATTGGTGAATTTTTGCTTTGCATGTTTTCGTAAATTATTTCTTTTGGTATTAATCAGCCCCAAAGTTAATATTTTTGTCAAAATCAAATCCACTGTCATTCCTCCCTTGTGAAGCCCTGGTAGTTCCCATAAAATCGTTTGTTTCGAACAAGAGAGTAAATCCCGAGGAACGCTATTGGTTCGTGTAAAATATTGCTTTAGGGTTTGATGTCTCAGCTTTAAATCCATAAAAATCTGACAAGCTGCAATAATGAAACAATAGATGCTCATCACTCTGTGGTATTACACACTTGTTATGGGCTTGATTTATTTATTTATTTGTTTGCTTTTATTTTGAAAGGAACAATAAAGGCTTTGTTCTCGCATTGTGTTCCGATTTGCTTATGCTCTTTCCACGCTCCACTCTGTGCCGAAGACAAATCCCTAATCCCCAGAAGATAATAACGCTGTAATCCTTATTCCCAGTTGGGGCAGTTTCAGGATGGCTGTTTCCTAGCCAGCTGAGGTTGTGCTTAACATGCCGAGGAGAAGGTGAACTCATTAAAAACGCGGAGGAATACAAGGAGGGGAGGGGAAGGGGAAAAAAAAAACTGAAGACAAACAGTGCAGAACCTTCTCCGTTCCCGCGCATGCCAATGCATAAATAATGTGATCGTATTTCTCTCTCTTTTATAAGCGAACGTAAGGCGCTGGAGGAAGCGCAGATAACCTGCACTCTGTGAGCGCCCCGGACCCGTCCAGAGACACGCGCTCCGCATCGCTAATGAGACAGCTCCTCAAAGTGCCTCCTCATTTCCATCAGAGCCTCATGCAAATTATGTTTGGCTTTATTTGTTTTGTGAATATTCAATGTTATAATTAAGTGCCCTGCAACAACGGCGCACTGATTGCGCCCTGCATTTTCCTGCCAAATGAATCCCACTTCATTCCGATCCCAATCTATTAAATAATGATGAATGTAATCACGAGGACAATAACAAAATGTACTGCCCCATATGTGGCAATAGAACAAGTAATTATGCAATATAAAAACAAACTGCCACAGCCATTCAACTGCTCCTTAAAATGTCGACTGCCTTATACAGGGGGAAAATGCCTCCAGTGCTCACGGGGACACCGCGCTGGAAGTTTCTGGAAAAGCATCCCCTGCTGGTTGCTCAAGAGAGCAGAACTAAGGCAGGCTGATGAGACATGCTCAGATGTATCCACACAGGAAACAGTGAATTAAATGGGGAGTTGACAGTTGGGTTGATGGTTAAAATATCGCTTTCTCCTCCTCTCTCACTCACTCTCTCAGTCTCTTTCTCTTTTTGTTTTCTCTCTCTCTCTCTCACACCCTCCCCCCACTGGCTTTCTCACCTTGGGGCAATAAGTCTTGCCCCTAAACTCTTCACACTCAATTCCCTGTTGCTGAACCCCCACCCACCACACCACACCACAGTACACTAGCAGCAGCAGCAGTACGGAGGAGTACAAGCTGTACCCTCCGGAGCGCCAGCGTCTTGGTGAGGGGCTGGCATCAGCGGTGGAGAGCACACAATAGTGTGCTGGAGAGCTCATTACGCTACTGTAGGGACTGCACTCCTGGGCCTCCGGCGTAGGGCTGAAGAGCTCATTACGCCCGTCATCCTCCGAGCCTCAGGAGCCAGAGTCACGGCGCTCGGATCAGAGATGACCGCAGAGAGGGTCGGCAGATTAACCTTAATCAGGGACACCTGTCACCGTCCTCGCCCCCCTTCATCTCCACTGGGTGCAATTAGACTAATATCGGCACGGCTCCATTTCAGTTTTAATCCCACAAATCGCCAGAACCTTGGAGATTGACGAGGAAGCGACTGCGCAATTCTAGCTGCAAAAATTCAGTGCAGACTAAGGCTTCTTACTCACTGACTGACTGGTAGCATTGGCCTGTTCTCAGTCTGGGAAACTTTTTCAGTTGAGAGGTTTGTGGTTCCCAGGTCAGTTCATACACATAACTTGAATTATTTATATATGTTTCAAAATAAAGAATGAACTCCACAGCTCCATGTACCATTTTTCCTTCACAAAGAATTCTGTATGATCCTTGGCATTCCTTGGTGGTCATAGTTCATTATTTCAAAAAAGAAAACAACAAAGGCTGATTTTTAACTTTCATTGCGTTGATGCAGATTTAATGAATCTTGTCAAATGTTATACCTAACTTTACAAAAAGTTTTACCTAGGACATCAAATATGACAGGTATAAAATTGTGAACTGAAATTGAAGTGGTACTCACAGGTACCACCAAATGAACTACCTGTCATTTATCATACAAGAAAAATCATGATACAGATTTAGCATTCACGCTAAAAACTAGCTTTTTGTTTTCATGGTTCAAACCCATCTTTCATTTCTAATGGCGTCGTGCTTATTTTCTCAGAAATCATTGACTAAACATTTTTAAGGAACTGACATGGTGACTGTATGTGGCTTAAAAACAATTGAAGCACCTATTCCTAAAACCCCATAAGTCACACTTGACTTGACTTGACTTGTGGGTTTTTAGTAATCATGGCTTCAATTTCAAATATGCTTTCAGTCAGGTACAGTTCTTATCTTCCGAAGCACTTTGTGTGTAGAGACACCAAAGAGCTATGGTTTGGGTTTATGCAATGTCCATCAATTAGTTTTGGCACATTTATGGTCCCTTCTCAAAATTACTGTAATGTTTCAGAATGCAGGATTAGAGATTGTGATTGATACCATTCATTCAATTTTTTGCATTATAATAGTAATAAAATTGATAATTAATTATTAGACTAATTGCCGTAATATTCCAAATGTTGTATATTAACATTGAGCAGGCTTCAGTATTATTTACAAAATTATGTTTAAATATCTATCCGACATCAATAATTTATACTATTTTTCAATGCCCTGGTCACTTAACCATGGGAAGGATGACGGTGTGGCCACAGGCTGCTGTTTCTAAGATGGAAGTGTTAATTTTCTATACAAATTCCTTGAAGTTCCGCGTTTATAATGCTAAATGCCCTCTGCACAAAAAAACGGCCGCAAAGTACAGCTTTTTGCTTGCTGCGCTCACGGTGCGCTCAGCTGAAAATAATCAATTTTTGGAACACCGCTGTCCTCGTCAGTGTCACTTCTCTTTCACCAACCAATAAAAATCAAGAAGAGGGCAGGACTTACAACATCAATTACAATGGCAGAGGAGAACCAGATCCTGGCTGTCACAGTCATGTTTCTAAACAGTTAGCAGTTACAGTTTAGGTTTGCTAAGAGGTAAGCTAGCTGACTACTACTACTGTAGAGACCAACTGCTCCAGCTAGGTACTCTGTAATTATTATGTTTCCACTTACTTTGACTGATTTGCAAACAAACATTGATTTGCCCAGTTGCAAAGACTAGTTGCAATTTTTTTTCAATTGTTTTAGTGAACCTTAGTTAACCTAAAAGAGTAAGACAGTTTTTGAGAGGTTCTTTTTTTTTTTTTCAAAAACCAAATCAATGTTCTCGAACTGCATAACTTTCAGTTACCAACCAGGGGTCATTCTTACACACGGATTAGATTGATCAGCCCAAAACATTCCTAATTTGATTCTAATAAAGTATTCTAGCCAGACATTAGAATCTTCAGGTAAGAAAATTTTTATTTCATTGTTGTGATCATAAATCTACTCCATAAAAAATTTACTGGGAATGAATGGTGGATATAAACTGAAAAATTACAGGCTGCAGGACCCATCTTTTACCAATAGACTTTAAACGGAAAAAAAGTCCTCTTTTATCCACAAAAGTGCACGTTTGAGCAAAACTCTGCCAATTCTAAAAGTAGAAGTGACACTGATGTTTTTGCTCAGATAAAAAATGTGAAATTGCTTGTTTTAAGGGCAAAACCTAAATGATGAAAGTGAATCTCATCGTAATTAAAAGATTTCCTCACAACATGAAGAGTCCTTGTCTTGTTTTTGCCATTGTGAAATAAATCCTGAAGTGTAATTATGACTGACAACAATAGCATATTCTTTTATCCTTCTCAATGGTAAAACACTAGCTCCACAATTTATTCAATGTTCCTCATACTGCTGAGTGACTTACACATGTTTCTGAGCGTAGTTCTCCCAGTGTCAGGGATTAGCAAACAATTAATTTTAATGGCTATCATGTGGACGATGATGATGACGATTAGCGGCATGAATAAGGTAAGTGATATTTGCTAACATTCAAAGAGTGTGCAGTTTCACAGCTGTCCATTAGCATTCTGTAAGCTGAATATGCACAGCTGTTTCTAAAGAAAGCAAGCAAGCTTCCAATTGGCCACTAGTGATTTTAAATTACTTAAAATGGCACTAAAGAAAAGTAGTAAAAACAAGCCACAGAAACATTATGTATCTGTTTTTGCCAAATACATGGTAATATTTTCCCTCCTTTCCCCTTTTCATAACTCACATTTGATTGACACAGAAATACTGCAGAATGTATACATTTCATAATCCCCAAGAAATGACATTTTGGAGTAGGAGACTTAAAGGTGTCTAGACATTGACAAGAGACATATCAGAAACAAATTAATTTGGAAAATATTCCTTGCCAGTCTACTGGAACTTCTACTTATCTTGTGAGATTTCAGAATCTCCAAATTGCGTCAATTTCCACGGAAGATGCATGAAATGAACTCAATTTTACCATGTCTAAATCAGCATTGAAATAATTCTTGATGACAGACATCCTCTGTCACATAGTATATCTAAAATTTAGTTTTAATGCCATCGAATGCTGGTGCTCCAGTCCTGGCCCATTTGTTATACAACGTATTATTTTAATCAACCATACAACTAGGCAAAGCAGGAAGTTCACAGGTACTATTGTTCAGCCCTGATATTTCAAATGTTATGTTTTATGTTAAAAAAATGTAAACTGATATAGAGATAGATCTGCACAGATAACTAATGTCCATGCTTTCACGCACACAGCCAGGCTTGGATACACACACATACCCCAGCCTGTATACACTCATCTGGAACAACAGTTTGCAATAAATCAATAAGACCTTTCAGTCCTGTTTCAATACTCTCTGTAGAAATAAGAATTGCATTTGAGCACCTTGACAGACTGTGGGGCTATTAATTTAGAGGAGTCTACAAGCAGTGCTTTTGAAATCAAGGAAAACAACCCCCCTCCCCACCCCCTTTAAAATGTAGGTGCTGCGGGAAAATATCAAGGAGTGTGTGTGTGTGTGTGTGCCCATGTGTGCGTGTTTATGGGCTTACATAGTAGCTATACTCGTGAAAACCAACTCGAAAAAACACACGTTATTTGGGTGGTCCTCACAGAGGATTATAGTTAATTGGATAAAGTTGGGGTATTGGTTGCAGTTACGGTTTGGTTACAGTTCGAGTCGAGCATAATTTGGTTACAGTTAAGGTTCAGGAAAAGCTGGGTATAGGTTAAGGTTAGAGTTAGGCATAATGTGGTTTCAGTTAGGGTTCAGGGAAGGCTACAGAGAGTGAATTGTTAGTCAATACAAATTGACCAATAAGAATAGCTATACAAGTGTGTGTGTGTGCGTGTGTGTGTGTGTTTGTGTGTGTGTGTGTGTGCGTGCGTGTGTGTGTGTGTGTGTGCGTGTGCGTGTGTGTGTGTGTGTGTGTGTGTGTATGTGTGTGTGTGTGGGGGGGGAGGGTATAGGCTGGGAAGAGGGTGGAGATTGTAAATACAGTGAGCAGAAATACCCAGCTGATAATGTGTCCTCACAGTGTCAACACTCCCATTACTGCCCCCTAAACTCTGTAAGTGATTAGTGCTGTGCCCTCCCGGGACACTCAGACAGCTTCATCACATCCAATTTGTCACGCGGATAGCCTAATTAGGCTACGTTTCCCCCATTCGAGATGCTGGATAAAGAGGAAACAGAGAAGACAGATCTGTACAATAAAACTAACAATCAACTCCCCCCCCAAACACACACAAACAAACACATACTGAAACACACACGCACACACACATGCACACACACACACTCCTTCATCCCACCAGCGTCTTGCCCCCATAACACCCCGACTCCAAAAAACCAAGCAAGAGAACTTGCACATATGCACCCACGCCTGCACGCGCACACACAGACACACACACACACACACACACACTCCACAACTGATTTCTCATTTCTTTCAAGGCCAGGAACCCAAGCCCTTCTCTAAACTCCAGAGACAGGCTGACTAGTGTCGCCCCTGATCTTAATGCAGACACACTTAAGCCCTAGAGTCTGTTAAAAGACCAATCCAGCCCAAGAAAGCAGAGAAGTCCGCTTTAATCTTTTTTTTCTTCTTTTCTTGGCCCATGGATTGGATACAAGGGGAAGGGGGGGGGGGGTAATTCTGAGTATCTGCGAGTTTCTGAATGCAAAATATTCTTCTAAATATGTCTGGGTTCTTGTACAAAGGGAATAAATAAAAAGATTGAGCCGAAATGGGCGAACTAAGCAGCAGTTTGCAGTGTTTATGTGTTCATGCAATATTCAGGACAGTCGTGCCCTAAGAGCCCTGAGGCGTATCCATCCACATCCATTTCACACACGGGGCTTGGTCGCGCATTCATAGGGACAGTAGAGTTCTGGTGCCAATGCCATTTTCCAGAGCTGGTCATGATCTATTGACACAGTGACCAATGGCAACTGTTCCATCCTTAATGAAATTTCTATGTTTTCCTCATTATATGAATTATATTTTTCCATGCAATATTACTCTGAAAAAAGTCATCACGGGTTGCAGTGAATGACTGGAGAAAACAACTGAACAGCCAACTGTCCTATCACTTTTGGTCCTCTCAAATGAGAGAATTAGGTATGCTATGCATAATTCTTGCATGGCTCAAATAAGTGAATGCAGTCAAATTAAAGACCCATTGAGTTCTTTCAAAGCCAATATACTCTAGACAACATCTGGAATTGTACCAACCATGACAGCGATAGCAGTTCAGTATAATATCTTCATAAAGTGCGTACTCAGACCTTACCCATCTTTCACTTTGGCCTTCTTTTTCATCCAAACTACTCGCAAGTAATGTTTTAAGATAGCATCTTGATAAGCTACAGTTCTACTGTGTTGACGAGAATTGTTCACGGACGGAGACAGACAGACAGACATATAAACACCTCCAAAACTAGCAGTTGCATAGTGGTTTCAAAACTGCTCTTGTTGAAGCTTGTCCTAATGACACAGGCACACAGACCAACTGAAAACAAAACCAGCATCACGATCACAAAACTGATTGTGAAGGAATTCACTCTAAGATTGTTGCTCACATCATCAAATGCAAAACTAAACTTCAATCAGACTAAATTGTAACCTTTAATAAATTCCTTTTAATTTTTTTTTTTTGGCAACTTGCTGTTTTCTCATTACATACATGATTGTAATTATTAATGAAAATTGAAACAAACCATGGCGATGTCCTGCAATCACGAAATAAGTCAATAAGAAGTTTTTCTCTCAAAGCACACTTGCTGTGAGATTAATTCATATAAACAGTGCAGAAATACCCACATATATACTGGCAATATTTTAGCTTGTGTGTCTCTCACTTCAATGGCTTAGCTATCATCCCTGGCAGGAAGCATTGAATAGATGGACATTAAGATAACACGACCTTGCGAATATGTTAATGTATTCTTCAACACGCTTTGTTATACATGTCCCCATTGTGTATAAAGAGATCTTTTGCATGCCAGAAGACATATAGAAAGTAATCGCTCGAAGAACAGCCAAATGGCCTGCTAGAATGCAATGCCTGAACACTCTCTTGGGATTGGTCAGTTTCTACAAGGCCAGCAGATGACTTCTGTTTCTCAGACCACTCCCACACAGCATAATATCACTGAAATAGTAAAGATGGCTTTGAAAGTCCTTCAACTCATATTTGAAATTGTAAGGGAGATATAAACATCCCTTTAAACTGTCCTGATGATTATTTGACAGTTTTCAGTCATTTCCCCTTGATTGACACTTTCTTCAGTGATAATCTGTTGACAGTTAATCGTGCAGCTTACAATTTAAAGCCATGCTAAGGTGATCCAATTAAAATCTTTCATTCACTTGCCTACGTAGGCTACACTTTACAAAAAGAGATAAACTACTCTGGATCTTCCACGATAACTTCTGGCACAACTTGCAAAGAAGGCTATCAAACCTGCCCTTCCTTATTGTTTCTGTGAAAATGAAGAAAAAGATGATTGAAATGCGCAGTTTTGCACCCAAATGACGCCTTTTATTTCTCATCTTACCTTAACAAAGAGAATTAGCTACACCAGAAAGAGTGTGTGTACACCGAGTTAATACATCATTAATCAAGGGAAATGATGGAAAACCATGAGTCCAGGACTCATTTTTTGTTCAGCAGCCCCTGCTGGTGATTGATTTGGCTGTAAGCAGCTTTGCTGTCATAAACTTTCCATGTGCATATATTGGCTGACAGTAAATGGGCCATATAGTTCAGCTCGTAACTGCAACTATTTTAACTGATATTTGAAAGAACTGGGAAAAAAAAGGTTTTCAGATCTTGGTAGGCGTCAAAGCATCCGGTGTTTTCAAAATGTTTTCGCAGTTAATGTTATAATCACTATGTGGCTTTGGCTAAATTTACGTCTGTCTTTGGCTCGCCACCAATTTCCATTTCCGGGCTAAATGAAGGTTATGACAGACAGAATCGGCTCATGATACAATTTCCGATGCTTACAGAAGTATAAAATAGCCCGTAATTTTTCCGATGTCACTGATTCTACAATGATTAACATTTGAAAAATGCAGGAATCTCCTCAGACATGAGAAATAGTTCATACATACCATACTGACATAACATTTTTAACCTCTCACTCAATACCCCGCACCTCGTCTATGCTTACAATTACTTATATTTATTATGACAAATTTTCTTTAGAGCACTAAATAATAGGTTTTCTTTGAGCACAAAACAGTGATCAGAGCAAGCGTTTCTTAGTTGTCTTTTATCAGAAAATTAGTATCAAGCGATTTGAACAAAGCTGACATGTTACAATTAGTGACAACTGAATTAATTGTGAATTAAACCTATTCTTATTTTCCGTCAAAGAGATTAGGCATTTGTTTTCGTAATTCCCTAAATTAATTGCATGCACTGTTTTCCAGATATCTTGATAGACGTTATCTCACATTCTCAAAACTGCTTTTACTTCACTGGATAGAGCCGACTTCTGCCCCATATCCACAAAACTAATTAATCGACTGAAATCATGCCCTCAAGACCATGATCCAATTACTCAAAATCAAAAACTTGCATCAAAACAACCAAAAATGTCATTATATCACAAATACACTAAAATGAGCAGCATTTATCATTAAATTGTTATTTTTGTTGCTTTTTTTTTTTAATTCACAGAAATTTGATCTTGATACTGCGAATGAGATGAGTAACCCCATAACGGCTCGATGCAGTGCTTATATTCAGACGCTTTGTTTGTCTGCACGTAAATGTTTGTTTTTTTGTTCTTCTCTGTATCTATCCCATTAAAAATAAACTGTCCTAGCCTAGTCATTCATTATTACACCACCTGCTTTACTCTTGTAGCTGTTTAGATGTGTGCACATGCTACCATACACTGCACTGCATATAGGTAACCGCTAACACTAATTACCTCACCTCCAGCCGTAATGTCTCCTTGCTGTTCATTCATTCATCAACCCATCTCATGTCTCATGCTAAAATAATCACTCAACACACCATGTTCATGTTAAATGTTCTGTTTATTTGTATCAAGTATTTAAAGTGCATGGGTTTGTCTTACTGCTGGTGATCATTTCATCTACCTTCTGTTTTTTTCTCCACAGGAACACATCCCGCAGGAAGTGTTTAAATGACCTGTCTGATTCCGGATTAACTTGAAAATAACCTACTTATTTTGAAACTTGTATATCGCCTATGATATCACCTGTTGGCCCTGTCAATATAAAACCACGTGATTTCAAATTATTAGACTCGTAAATGACTTTTGGATGCTGCTGCTGTAAAAGCTCTGAAACGGTCAAGTCCTGTTAATATTCTTAGCTCATTGCAATTGCGATGACTCCTTTCAGACCTATTTAAACTTGTTCATTTATTCAATCAGGAGGGCCAGAGAATGGACAAGAGTACATTATTGCTCTTTTCTCAGTATGAGAAAGTCTTAGAATAAGGCTCTATGGGTCAAATGCCATGATCTCTTGGATTTAAATTTGGCAGATTTTTGAGATAGAGCTTTGTTTTCGAGTTATAGCACTATTTGATTACCAAGATGGCTGCAGCCAGGGATCAAGACTTTAACCAAAAAAAAAAGCTCTTCACAGTGGATTGCTTTACAACTTGTGAGTTCGATTTATATCCCAGCAATAGTTATTGCTGATGGCAAAACGGAGCAAACGAAGCATAATGCCGATAGTGATTCATGTAGACACACATTACGCATTGTGTTAAATACAGCACTGCGTGGATTTTCAAACTTGCTGCTGTATGAACTTTATAAAACATCTCAAATTATTCCTCCCCCCACACAGTTACAGTGTTCAAATGAATAATGCTTTCAGTTATTGCTGGGCTTCACTAAGCCTAACAACCGGTCTCGCTAAGCGGTCCGACGAAGCTGCTTATCAACTCGTTGTGTCAACCGGCCACTGACGGGCAAATACTTGAGAATAGGCATGTTTCCATCCACAGGTTCTTATGCGAATTAAGTCATATCGAATTAAAAATTCCTTATGGAAAGGGTGAAATTTGACTTGATTTTCAACATATCGACATTAAGTTTATACGGTTGATCTCATCGGATTTTCTTCTTGATCGGTAAAAGGTTTATGCGATAACTGCTGATCGAAACGTTATTTGCCGAATAAATCTGCGACTGCATCGTGATGGTGTTTTGATGCTGTCGCTGCCTTCTGATAATGGTTTGCATTTTGCTAATAGCAGGCACATAAGCACTATTACAACTTGTGCAATTATCATCATTCGTTAGTAGACGCAATCCATTATTGCAAACTACACTCAACAAAAATATAAAAGCAACACTTTTGTTTTTGCTCCCATTTGTCATGAGATGGACTCAAAGATCTAAAATTCATTCCAGATACACAATATTACCATTTCTCTCAAACATTGTTCACAAATCTGTCTAAATGTGTGATAGTGAGCACTTTTGCTTTGCTGAGACAATCCATCCCACCTCGCAGGTGTGCCACATCAAGATGCTCATCAGACACCATGATTAGTGCACAGGTGTACCTTATACTGCCCACAATTAAAAGCCACTCTGAAATGTGCAGTTTTGTCTCACAGCAGAATGCCATAGATGGCGCAAGCATTGAGGGAGTGTGCAATTGGCATGCTGACAGCAGGAATGTCAACCAGATCTGTTGCTCGGGCATTGAATGTTCGTTTCTCCACCATAAGCCGTCTCCAAAGGCGTTTCAGAGAATATGGCAGTACATCCAACCGGCCTCACAACCGCAGACCACGTGTAACCACACCAGCCCAGGACCTCCACATCCAGCAGGTTCACCTCCAAGATCGTCTGAGACTAGCTACTCACACAGCTGCTGAAACAATTGGTTTGCATAACCAAAGAATTTCTGCACAAACTGTCAGAAACCGTCTCAGGGAAGCTCAACTGCATGCTCGTCGTCCTTATCGGGGTCTTAACCTGACTCCAGATCGTCGCCGTAACAGACTTGAGTGGGCAAATGCTCACATTCGATGGCGTCTGGCACGTTGGAGAGGTGTTCTCTTCACGGATGAATCTCGGTTTACATTGTTCAGGGAAGATGGCAGACAGCGTGTGTGGCGTTGTGTGGGTGAGCGCTTTGCTGATGTCAATGTTGTGGATCGAGTGGCCCATGGTGGTGGTGGGGTTATGGTATGGGCAGGCATCTGTTATGGACGAAGAACACAGGTGCATTTTATTGATGGCATTTTGAATGCACAGAGATACTGTGATGAGATCCTGAGGCCCATTGTTGTGCCATACATCCATGAACATCACCTCATGTTTCAGCAAGATAATGCACGGCCCCATGTTGCAAGGATCTGTACACAATTCTTGGAAGCTGAAAATGTCCCAGTTCTTGCATGGCCAGCATACTCACCGGACATGTCACCCATTGAGCATGTTTGGGATGTGCTTGACCGGTGTATACGACAGCGCGTACCAGTTCCCACTAATATCCAGCAACTTCGCACAGCCGTTGAAGAGGGGTGGACCAACATTCCACAGGCCACAATTGACAATCTGATAAACTCTATGCGAAGAAGATGTGTTGCACTGCATGAGGCAAATGGTGGTCACACCAGATACTGACTGGTTCTGAGTCCCCAGACCCCCAATAAAGCAAAAACTGCACATTTCAGGGTGGCCTTTTATTGTGGACAGTCTAAGGTACACCTGTGCACTAATCAAGGTGTCTGATGAGCATCTTGATGTGGCACACCTGTGAGGTGGGATGGATTGTCTCAGCAAAGCAAAAGTGCTCACTATCACACATTTAGACAGATTTGTGAACAATGTTTGAGAGAAATGGTAATATTGTGTATCTGGAATGAATTTTAGGTCTTTGAGTCCATCCCATGACAAATGGGAACAAAAAAAAAGTGTTGCGTTTATATTTTTGTTGAGTGTAGTTAATTTTGTTGGCTACCACACTTCTTTTGTTCACTCGAAGGTCCTGCGATTCAATGCTAAAATGAATGTAAACAGCTTAAAATGTCAGAGATCTGTTCGATACATCGATTTAATCGCATAGCAGCAAGTGACGTCATTACGCACAATTTTCTATTTGCTTTAATCCTGTTAGGTGGAAATGCATTTTCACTGCCTTTATCTGCATGAATATTTTTAGCGAACTTCAGGTAATTCGATTGACAAGTGGGTGGAAACATACAGTAGCTTATGTCAAGCATAGATGCACACCTAGGGCACTCTGACGTGTCCATCAGTACCCTCAGTGCTATCATTTTACATTGTTTATTGAAGTGTTTTTCTTATTTTAAGAGTTTTTTATGTGTAAACATTTCTTTATATTTTGTAAAACAAGCTTAATTTCATTGCCTTACGGGCTCTCTTGTGAAAAATTAAAGACCCAGTCTCTTTTTCGCTCTACCTAACGTGTCACCAAAGTGGTATTCCATCTACCTCACGATGCAAGGCTTCATCTACCCCTAACATACTGCAACATTTGCAATCCAAAACATTGCAAGATGGCATTGTTTGCATGGTCGGAAGTTGGCTTAATTGCCTGCCAGTCACAGCAGCTGGTAGAGAGCTGCATTTTAAAGGAGACTTAAAATTGAAGTTGTTGAGTAGGGGGAAAATACTCGGGGAGGTGCCGGTACATTCATCTCCTCCCCAGGTGTAAGATAATGGGAATCCTAATGTTACCTACAGCACAGCTGGGTAAAAATATTGTGATTGCGGGAACTTTGCGCTATAATCTGTGCATGTGTACTTATCTATGCATCCATTATAATCAAAAGTACAGTACTTACAGATAAATTATGCAGTGTTATTAATGAAAATTCTTCCCGAGGCTAAAATGCAAAGGGTCATGCACTGATCTGTAAAGCACTGCATGAATTCACATAATTTCATTCATTAAGTTAATCAAGACTGCGTTAAATATTTGGGAAAATGCCATGCTTTGTAAATGCATTATTATCAGTTTTTAAATGGAAGTAAAATTATCTGAAGGGCATCCCTTGTCATTCATTAAGTGACAGAGTCATGTACTATGCACCTGCACACAGCAGCTGTGTGGAATTGCCTCTCACTTTGTAATGGTTTATATTTGTTTCTTGGGGGTTAAGCGTTTCAATGCTCCGGGCTCCAAGTACTCTTGAATCATAGACTTCCAACTGTACGCTATCTGGGGGTCTTGTGATGAGGTGATCATACGCCATTTACTGCAAATGTAAGTCCATTTCTGCCAGTCGAAGCAGCCTTAAAGATGATAATTATAAGACCTGTAATTATATGTTTGTTTATTTATTTATTTGCTTGTCTTTCTATGTACTTATCTGTTAGTTTAAAGCTTTAGAGCTTAAGAGTAAACTGCTGCCCTGAAACTTGCACTGCCGTAAAACTCCCACTGTCTTGAATAGCTGATGTTCTATTTTATTTATTCTGGCATTTATTTGCCATATGCTATGACAATAAATTTAAGGAAACCAGCTGTTTCAGAGGCCTAATGTTGGATTTCATATTCCATGCCTTACACAGAGCAGAAACATTAGACTCAAAGTCTGAAAACACAATTTCTCCTATCGTATGCGATACACGTATGAACTACTGCTAACTCATCTGTGATTCGTCATCGAGAGTAGTTCTCCTGAGTATATTTGACCCTTAGAGTACCAAATGCAACTATTGTTAATGATGAAAGATATCAAAATCAAAGCTGTTGAAACCCCATCATGTTTGCAATCGTTCAGTTTAGACATGGTGCTCACAAGTCATCCACTGCTGGCCTCATCAATGAGGAAGATATCAAAGATCACCTTTTTTGACCACATTTAAATGACACTCCATCTAATTTATATGGAAAATGCCTCCTGAAGACCCCAGTCTCATCCCGACTCATCATAGAGTGATGCTACCGGATCAAGCATGGATATAAAATGAAAAGGTGGCTTTTGGCATGTTAATTTCATGCCAGTTTAAAACAAACCCTATCCCCTTAACCCTAACCTTTAACGCAAACCCTAACCCTAAACGTCAAATTAGGATGCCAAAAGCTTCCATTTCAATCAAACTATATTGACGCTTGGTCCGGTAGCATCACTACATGACAAGTCAGGATGAAAATTTGTTGCCCTGAAATATAAACTATGCCTTCGATATTCATGTCTCCGCCCAGTTTCGAGTAGCCCTGACAGAAAAAGACCTGTTAGTCCTTGCGACTGGAGAAGGAAAAAAGTATTGGACTGTACATGTATCATCAGATGTCGTGAATGCTGAAAAATCGGGCCCCAAGTATTTTTTTCCCCCTGAAACGCGGCAGTAAGATGAGTGTTAGCACACGCAGCGTGTTCTGGGGTCCCTTTATCTCTGCAGTCTGTTCAGAGCAGTTCATACTGTATTTTGTATCGCCTGAAGTGAAAAGCAAAAACTAACTCCAACAACTGCTATAAAAGCGCATAAAGTTCTCCGAGAGATGCGGTCCTTTGCCAATGATATGAATAAACCTACAACCTTCAGCGCTTTAGCATACCAAAGAGCACCAGCAATTTTTAATATAGATTCCGCAATGTGGAGAAAAGCATAGCATAGAAACGGAATCTGAGCTAAAGTGCTATCACCTTTAATCTTGCATTCCACTGAGATTGCTTTGGCATGCAGGTATCATTTGGTAAACTGCTATTTGAAAATCAATTTGCTCATCCAAGTAAATAAACACCGGCATAAAAATGTCATAATGCCAGCGTAAACAAATGAAGGTAACTATTTTTAGAATCAGAGGTTATGACCAAGGACGTTACACAAGAGAATGCCAGAGAATGCTTATCTATATCTAATACAGACCCTGCCCACTGAGGAGATTCACAACTTCAAATACTTGACCTGTGATGCAAATCAAATATTCAAATTCATCCCATCTAAAATATGATCCTGTCCTGAAGGCTGAGAGCTCATTCACACATACCTGCACGCACACACATAATCACACAATCACACACACACACACACACACACACACACACACACGTGCGCACCCACACACATGTACACATTCAAACATACAATCAAAGCCATATAACCACTTGCTTAAAATGTTGTTTTCTCGCCATGCCGCCAAAACAGCTGTCAAATTAATGCCCACATGAATGCCGGTACAGAAGGTTTCCAGTCAGAACATTTCCTCCAAGAGCATCACTTCCTACTATAGCTCATCTCCTTCCCGCAATGCATCCTGGTGCCATCTTTTTCCCAGGTAAACGGCACACATGTACTCAGCCAATGTACATGATGTAACGCGACACAGGACTCATTAGACCACGTGATATGCTTTGATTCCACCAAGATGGAGTTCTGATCCTTGCATGCCAATTGTAGGTGTTTTTGATGGTGGACGCGCGTTACATTGTGTACTCTGACACAGCCTGCGACTATAATACCCAATACCCCGCAAGGTACAATGTACTGTGCGTTATCACACAGTCCTCCCGTGAATCATCTTTCAAATTTTCTGCTAATTGTGCTACAGAAGCCCATTTTTTAGTCAGGACTAGACAGCATAACGTTTTTGCTCTCCAATGACAATGAGCTTTTTGCACCCCATACCTTGTAGCTGGTTCGTGGTTTGTCTCTCTTCAGAACGCTGTAGGTCGGAAGTCAGCACTGCTGGCTAAGAACATCCTACAAGCCTTGCTACTTTGAAGATGTTTCTAATACAGTTGTTTGGTCATTACGATTTGGCCCTTTTGATTAATGTCGCTCAGGTCCCATTTCTCCTGCATCCAGCAATGCTATGAGAGCTGCTTATTCGCTGACCAAAGGTCAGTGCCCAGGCCATTGCGTGCACTCTTGCAATAAGGTAATGAATGTCATTTGCTTCATTTCAGCGTAGTCACACACACCCACAATCACATGCATGCACCGCACACAGGAGCACACACAAACAAAACACACACTGCCATTTGAAATAAGCAACATAACCAGAAAAAAAGACACCAAAAAAAAAAAACAACACTCGTTCAAGCAGATTATACAATTTTAAACATTGTGATCATTCAACACTGAGATTTGATTGCTCAATTACGTAGCTTGCAAACTGTTTGTTCATTTGTTTCTCTTGGAATTTATTACTCGTTGCATTTATTATGCCATGAAGAGAAATTGGTTCAAGATATAGCAAGTAATTATCAAAAAGTTTATAAATGGGGGTTCCATAATTTCTGTGAATACAGATTTGTAAATATAGAACACACCAATCACGTACATAAACACACACACAAACACACAGGACTGTGCACAAGCGCGCGCAGATATTACCGCCCGTTCGTTTGGTACATGTGTCCATAGATTTAACTCACAAGCAAGTGAAACAATTTCCATCATACAGCTTGGGGAGTTAATTTTGTGTACTGCCAAACTGTGTACTTGGAAGGAAACAAAAACCAAATAAAAGCAAAGAAAATTCATTTTCATTCTCTTTATATACATTTCAATATTTAATATTAATATCATCCATTATTATGGATCCAGGCTGGAGATGATGTGTATGATAAACCATACTAAGGAGCCTGAAGCTATAATTTTACTGTTCCTCATTTTCAAAAAGCAGTACAGTTGAAAATAAACCTAAAGGAATACATTAATAAATATTATTTAATAATACTAAAAATAATAATAACATCATCGTCAGAAGAAGAGGAGGAAGAGGGGGATATAACATGCACGTCGGAGGGTTAAGGCTAAGGTCATCGCCTGGCTGATTGCTTGAAAGCAGACATGTTTCAGGACTTGCTTCCAGGGACTTCTGATTTATAAGAGATTACAACATGTTATTGAGGTATGTATTATTTTCATCATTCTGCTTCTGTGATATTAATGCTTTCCGAGATTACAGTCAGGGCACAGACAAAGGATCCACTAAATCTGCTCTTTCGCAGTGTCTGACTGGACCATTTCCAATCGGAAACCTGAAGCTGATGACTGGTCTGTCTGGGTCCGAAGGAGAGCTCATAATGCAGTGTACGCTGCTGCTTTTAGATCACTAATTCAGCTCTCACCGTCACGAACACTGATCTGACTGGAACACACACTTAATCAGGCACCGTATTAAAATTTATGGAGAAAAAACAAAACAAATGGAGAGCTATGAGGGCATTTACATAACTCAAAGAAATTAAACATCCCCCCCCCCATCCGGGAAAATTGATTGTCCCATTACTGAAAACTAAAAATGCTCAAACATATATCCAGTGTCATTGAATACAATTATCAGTTGTTAAATGAACTGCTTTAATGTTGTGGGACATTTAATTGAACAACAAATGAGGTTGACTTTCGTGCTTTAATTTTGAAAAAAAAAAAGGTGAATGAGCCATCAAAAAAAAAAAAAAAAGGTTGAACAAGCATCACAGCTATAATTGAAACTTCATCCTTTCAGTCTTTACTTCTGGCCTTTACTAGATTAACTTGACAAACATAAGTACAAATCACTCTCCTATTGATATATAAATTATTCGATACCCTAATTATCCCTTCGTCTATGAAGTTAGAAAAAAACAGTGAGTGCAATTGGTGACAAAAAGAAGGATTGACACTCCTTTAAGGATATAAAACAAGGTATGCTGATGTACGGTTACGTGATGGGAAATGCCTATCATGGAAACGGCCATTAATATTGCTGGACTGCAATTTGAAATTGTTTCCCAAAACAGCGGTGATTGTACTACAGGTAAAAAAGGTAATTAACAAAATGAAGAGCTTCATTAACTAGATGCATTTGCTTTACTGATAACCTGTATTATTCCTCTCCAGGGTAATCGCAAACTTGCGTTCACAGCTGCAGCATGCAGCACATGGACATCTATGTCTTTGTTAGTATCAAGTGACCACGTATTCTAGGAAATATAAGGACTCCAGGTCCAAGGTTCAATCATTTGAGGAGATGAATCGATTTTTTTTAAATTAACAGTTAGCATTTTAAAATGCCCAGAAAAAAAATGAGATCATTCATTTCTAAAGAGACAATACCATTAAAAAATGGACAAAATTGTCAATTATCGGATTTAATCATAATTTTGAGGTCATAATAATCCTAATTAAACCTGTGAAATTCCTCCTGATACTGTTACAAACAAGAATCAAGCACACGCACGCACACACACACACACACACACGCGTGCGCGCACCTGCACACACTGACACAGAGTAAAGTTTTTAATCATATAAATTGAATTATCTCAAGTGGAATCATTATTTTCACTCTACAATTTGAAAAGCGCTTTCACATTGATGATGCCGCATCTGAATTGAATCTGTGGTAAGGCTCTATTCTACATTTCGCATAAAATTATACTACCAGACTGCATTGTGTAACACAGACATGGCACAGCACAGCGCCAAAAAGTTCCACTTTTGACTTATCAGTCTACAGAATATGGTCCCAAAATTTTGGGGATCATCAGAATGGGTTTTTTTTTTTTTTTGACAAATGTGAGATGAACCTTTGTATTCCTTTGTGTCACTAGTGGTTTGTGCTTTGCACCTTTCCAATGGATACCATTTTTGCCCTGTTATTTCTTTTTTGAGGCATCAAGAATACTGAGGCCTTAACTGCAGGCTACAGAGGCCTGTTGTTCTTTAGGTGCTGGTCTGGGTTTTTTATGACCTCCTGAATGAGTTGTTAATGTGCTTTTGAAAAAAACTTTGGTAGTCAATGACTCCATTTGCAGATACTGGCTCTCACTGTGGTTTGTTCGACTCCCAAAGCCTTAGAAATGGCTTTGTAACCCTTGATGTCAACGACTTTGTTTCTCATCCGTTTTTGAATTTTTTTAAATAGTGGCTACTTCACATTGCAGACAGGTTCCATTTTAGTGCTGGTTAGTTTCAATAGGGCTGGGTGTGTCTAGTGAAAGTGAACTCAGTTCTTGATTCAATTTGTTTTACTGTTTGATTTTGTAAACTAGGGGGTAGTTACATTTTCACATAGGGCCAGGGAAAGCTGGATAGCTTTTTTACTACAATAAATGAAATCAATCAGTTAAAAATTTCATTTTGTGTTTGCTCTGGTTATCTTTGTCTAATATTAAATTTAGTTTGATGATCTTAAACATGTAAATGCAACAAAAGTATAAGAACTCAGGATGGGGCAAATAGTGTTTCTCAGTGTTTGTACATTTTCATTGCCAATACAAAAAGATAATGCGTACCCTTTAGCGTGGTCATAAGAGACAAAGCTTCAAATTGTCAATTTTTTTTTGGATGAACATAGTACTGAGTGTGTGGTATTTTACCTATTTCAGATCTGCGAAGCCCGAGCATGTTGACATCAAGCAAAATATAAACTTTTTTAGATTTCTTTCTTGTATGACTGAAGCAAAATAGTCATTTGCATGTTATTAGAATGGCCTCATTACGCAGTGGTTTCAAACTTTGTTTTGTGTATCTAATTTCAGCTTAAATGGTCCTTTTTCCAATTAAGCATTATGTGTTTCTGGTTCAATCCTGAGTAAATGTCGGTTTCAGTCCAGTGCTTATATCGTACTTGATTGCGAAAGACTGTTTGCTTCATTCTTTTTTTTGAACAGATATAGGGACAATCACATCATAATAGCCAGGAGCCCACATTATATTGCTCACTTTCTCAAATACCTCATACAAGCGGTGGTCAAATCATCAGAAACCCTGCCATAGATACGTGCTTCGTGAAGCTCCGCACATACCGTTTTTTTTTTGTTGAGACTCGTTCGCATGCGGATTGATTCGACTGTGTGGTTATTTTCAGAGCTGCAGTTCTGTTGTAGCAACTATCCCACTAAGTGCTCATCTGTGTTTGACTTGCGACCACAGTCCTCTTTTGTTGCTTGTTTTTTTGGTGTTTGTAAGGTTTTCAAGAAAATGAATGCACACCTGAGTTGCCCTGAGGTGCGGGCCAACGACGCAAACTGTGTAATTTACAAAAGCAAAAAAGTCGCTGCACACACTGGCTCCAATACAAAAAAAGAAAACAAAAAACCTTTTCATTATTGTCTACCAGCATTTCAACCTAAACATGGCTCCTTCAGGGTTCCCCCCATTCCCCCACTTGATAACATAATTTCTGATTTGGGTATGGTGTAAGCCTGCAATTAGCTGAAGATTTCAATAAATCAGTTGGCATAAATAATTTCATACTAAATGCACACAACACCTTGCAAAACATTACCTAGAACACAATTAATAAACTAACATTTAGCAACTAAATGGTGATTGGCATGTTGAAAATTACTCACATTTTTTTGGTGTTTGGCATATATTTTGTCAAAATGTTTGACAGTTTCCTATGACACCTTAAATACTTTGCCTTCTTGTTTTGGGGAAGTGTCAAGAGAAGTACTGCTGCTGCTAATTACCATTTAAATGAAAGGATATGACCTGTGAGATGCTTTTTATACTCATGGTTTTGAGGCTTCAAAGTTAAAACCATTTTCAGGCGTGTTTCAGATGTGATATTTTCCACCTCTTATAAAACCCAATTCCAAAAAAAGTCGACACATTATGTAAAATGCAAATAAAATTAAAATAAGAGGCCATTTAAAATACTACAATAACACATTGGGTGATGCTTTATGAATTAAATTGTTTATTGTAAATGTACAATTTATTACCCACCCCCGACGAGGGGGCGTGGGTATACAGTTTAGCACTGTCTGTGTGTGTGTGTGTGCCTGTCCGCGTGACAGCTCGACCACCACTGAAGCTAGGGTGACCAAACTTTGAGGGGAAGATGATCCTAGGGTACCCTTTCCAAATTTGTATTTTGAGGTCGAAAGGTCAAAGGTCAAGGTCAACAAGAGGCGTGGGTTAGCATCTCTATAGAGTGCACATCATCTAGTTTCAAATCTGATGATTGCAACCGACTTAAAAAACAAGTGAGCTAATCGTCTAATGGTATAAAAAGAGCCTAAAAAAAGGCCCAGTCCCACATGAGCAAAGATAGATCAAGGGACACCACTTTGTCGACCTGTGTAAGCTTAAAATCCTTCACTTTATGAACAATGTTCCTTGATGGATTTCACCATCTACACCAGGGGTGGGCAATCACGGTTCTGGAGGGCCGGTGTGTATGCAGGTTTTTGTTCCTATCAATTACCCTGACTAATTGAGTTAATTGATTGCATGCACAAATATAGATTTTTGCAATGATTCGATCAAAGGAAAATGTTTTATGAAGGGAGACAAGACTAGTCTTTGTAGTTTCATGATAATTTAAAGAAATGCGCATGAAACGTCAGATTTCATAAATGGTTTGGCTAATTGAGACAATCAACTAATTAAAGACCAGACGTTGGTGTGAAAACCAGGGACAGATACAGCCCTCGCTGCCCACCTCTGATCTACACCATCTGTTCAAACGTAATATAAATGATAAACAGGCAAACTGGTGACATTTGTCTGCAAATCCAAAAACCACTACTGAATGCGCATCCTCTCTAATGCCTCAGAAATCACTGTTTTAAGAACTGTCATGTGACTGTGATCAATATTACTACATGGGCACGGCAATACTTTCGTAAACCTGTGTCTGTCAACCTCATTTGCTGCCGAATCTGCAAATACAAGTTAAAGCTTTTTTGTGGAGAGCTGAGGCCATACACTGACACTGTCAAAGCGCCACTGATTTCTCTGGGCTGGGTGTTATCTGAGATGGACAGGAGCTCAGAGAAAGCGTGTTTTGTGGACCGATGACATTTCAAGTGTTCAACAACTGCCATGCTCTTGGGGACTAAAACGGCAAAGCCAACCAAAGCATATTAATGTCAGATCCAAAAGCGAGCATCTGTCATGGTATTGGGGTGTTCAGACCACTTGGCATGGCTGCCTCGCACATGGTGGGTGCATTATTACTGCAGAAAGATATATGCAAACTTTGGAGCATTATATACTGTCATATAGACATCGCCTGCTTCAGGGACATCCCTACATTTTCCTGCTAGGCAATGCTAAACCACATTTGGCATGAACTACAAGTGCATGGCTGTGTACGCAGAGAGTGCAGGTGCTATTCTTGCCTGCCTGCAGTCCTGATCTGTCTCCAACAGAGAATATGAAGCAATGGAATGCAATGAAGCAAAAAGCATGGCAAAAAAGACCATACAGTTGCGCTGCTGAAGACCAGTGCAATGAAGAAATAGGAGATGATTCCCTTTGCTAGATTTGACCAATTCCTGGTCTTTAGAGCCCAAATACTTAAAGAGTGTGATTAAAAGACTAAGTGATATTATATAGCGGTAACGGTCAACTGTATCAACCACCTTTTTTTGAACTGTTACAGTCATCACATTATATCTTTTCCAAAATAAATTGAATGGACTTGTTAGAACAGCAAATAATGTGTTGTCACTCTGATTTAAGTAGAGGCACTGGACTTTTAAAATCAGTTCATTTTAATGAGTTCCATCCATCCGTCTGAGTGTCCGTGCCTCCATCCGGAGCCATAACTCAAGAACCAATTGTCGGATTTCTACGAAACTTCAGAGGAAGATACATTATGACATCACTGTATATCATGCTGAAAAGTAGGTCACTAGGTCAAATGTCCGACTGTCTGTTGTCATTTGTTGAAATTTCTATTGCTTGTCCGAGCTGTAACATTCTAATTATTCCGCCGATCAATTTCAAACTTGACAGGTGAACACATCATGACCTAAAGGTGTGTCATGAACCAAAACTAGGTCACTAGGTGAAATGTTCATTTGTCTGTTGCCCCAAGTCGTATTCAGTATCCATCTCGCTATGCAATGTATTTCTGTCCAGGAACAACAATGGACAACAATGTAAGCTTGTTGATTTTATTTGCATTTTCCATGATGTGCATTCTTTTTCCAAAATTATGGTAGTAATATTAAAGAAAATAATTACAGTACAATTCCTATGTCTGAATCTAATTCTACCTGCACCAAGAGGTAGTACGTTTTCAATGGAGTTTGTTTGTTTTTTTTTGTTCCTCAGTTAACAGTATATCTCAAAAAGTTCTGGATGGATGTCAATGAAATTGTCTGTTGACAGATACTCTGCTAAGCAGGAAGTGATTAAATTTTGGAGAAGATTTGACTAATATTATTGTTCCAGGATCCTAAAGAATTTCAATGCACGTGAAGACAACATTGTCAACTGCTACTGTCACATGCCACATCAGCAATGAGATTACTTTTTTGTACAAATACTTTATGCTAGGATACATCTGAACCCTACTTCCCCCGCAAACAAATTTCACAACGGGGGGGCTCATGTGCTTTTATATAGTTATTGAAATACAGTAATAGTTACAGAGAACTTCTTTTTTTAACATATCCACGCCACTTGTTTTATGCCTGCAAACTTCCTGATAAAGGAATAAGCACTAGAGTAATGCAAACCCCAGTTTAATCACAGTGCCCAGCTTGTACACATGATCTGTGGCTTCGTCATCTAATAAAGAATATTAGCAACTGATAGAGAAGTAAATGTGATTTCAAGTCAGTAAATTGAAATATAATATTATGATAGCACAACATCCCGTATGATTGTATGCGCGCGCAGGAGGGGGGTTGGGGCTAATGTTGTTCAGCATACCCCTTCCTTGCTGAAGTTATGTACAAGAATAAATTATTGATGTCAGCTTCTGTTGAAAGGACTGGAGTGGCTTCATATTGAGGCCTGTAAATTGAGAGATGTGAAAACAAATGATCTGCGGTTCGCAATATGAAACCACAAAAAGCATCATTAGAATTGCACATTTATTAGACACTGATAATGAAACTGTCATAACAAGAAGAAAAAACTTTTAGGGACTTTGTGTCTGAATCAGTTTCTGCTGAGCAGTTTGCCGACCGGTCTTCTCTTAATATAGATTGGGCCAAAACCTAAAGAGTTGTGCCGGCATTATTATTGTCATTACTTATTTAAAAAGGACTTCTTCTCTTGGCAGCAGTGCTCAGCACTGTGGTAGAGAAGCCAGGAGCCAGAGAGGCTGCCGGGGAAATCTTCCTTAGCTCGATTTGGGTCAAGGCTGAGTCCGCACGGGACAATGTGACATGCCCCTAGCCGGTTCTGACCAGCAAAACACATGGTAAATGGGTGTCTGCCTGAATTAATTGGCCTAATTATGCTCGGTTCGGTTGCCGGCTCAGTCCCACGATGACTCGGCAGAGACACAAGCTTTAAAGGCGCATTTAGGGACACAGAAACTGCCTCTTGGAATGACAGGTTGGGCCCTAATTGCTTAAATGCGAGTACATGCAAATGCTTTGTGAAGAATGAAAGGAGCGGGGCCACTGGGGAAGTGAGTCAGTCAGAGAGGCCTACAGACACTGAGGAGTAGGAGACCGGCGCCAGCTCTGAGTAGCTGCACTGCAAGCTGCTAAATGAAGCATCTGCCATGCTCAGCAAAACCAGAGCGCAGACAATGCGTGGCACCAAATACTTAAGAAAAACGGGGCCATAAATAACGAGAAGCTACACCATGAACTGAAATGCCAGCGACTGCCCATCCGCTCGTATTCAAGAGACGATCGGATGTAATGTTTTCCGTGTTGTCAGGCTGTATGCGGGCTAAACTGCTCTGGAGCAGTGCCACCACCATGCTTTTCCCATGTAAATGGGAAAATAAATAAATAAAACAAAGGCTAATAAAATCCTATGTCCCCTCAAACCTAATGACATGTTTTGGTTTTAGTGAGTGGGCAACTTAATTGATGTGTCCACGTCAGTTGTTACAGATTAAGCAAATTGCTGAATTAATTAAGCAATAAAGAGTTCACTTCAAAAACCTGTCACAAATCCTCTTACACAACACATGGCTCTTATCATTGAAGAAGCTTCTCTGAATGGCTCTAATCCATAATTTATACAGAATAGTAAAGCTGCCGCTAAAGTTGCTACATTAGGAAGTATAAATCACCACTGAAGAACGGTGATGGTAAATATTTTTCACGCATACTTGAAACTCTCAAGAATGAGAATAAAATTCAATTTACCCCTTGTTGGGTACGTTAAAATGATGGCAACTTGTTTTATTCACGCGCTGATCAATGGCAAACAATCCCTGCACTTCATGAATTATATATTTTAATGGAACTCACTAGAGCTTTTTAGCTGAATGGCAGAGGGTTAACAATCCCAATAGGTAGTGATCCCAGTGGACTCGTTTCAGCTAAAATTGGTGTTTTCTCTCCAATTTACAAATGCACATCATCACTACAGCAGGAGAGTGGTAACACTCTGAGCTGTGGACCATCAGCTCCACTCCTCCTCTCACCCCGCGCCTCAAAACACATCCTCACGTGCTATTTTTGCCACTTAACCCCAGATAAACTTAAACACCGAAAAATAGCCCCTTGTTCCCAGCACCTTCCCGATGTGTCAAATAAAACACAGTGGCTGACGCTTTATCTCTCTTATAAAACACACGAAAACCTGAAAGTGTTTTTGGTAACACTTCACTAGAAGCCCATGACATAACGGAGGCACAGCACATCAGATAAAAAATATAAGAACTGTCTCAAGACGGCAGCAGCTGATTTTATGTAAAAAAAAAAATAAAATAAATAAATAACATTTTTGGGAAATGTTAAGACCATAACATCTTTCAGAACATTTACATCGAAAGGTGCTGCATGACAGTAGGCTAATTGTCATTGAAACTGATTGCAGCTGATATGCCATCTCATGACAGCTCTTATGTCATAAATACAGTTAGGTCTGTAAATATTTAGACAGTTACAATTTTGTTTATTTGCTCTAGCCCTGTATAAGAGAGAAACGATCAAGATGTGCGTAAAGTGGAAAACTTTCAGCATCCATGGAAGACCTGAGTTCTGTTGAATGACAGGAAGAGAAAAGTTGATCTTTGGATTTCTGGTTTACCTATCCACAGGATGTTGTTCCAGAACTACACTGGCAATTTCTAATGTTTTTTTTTTTTTGGAGAATTTACTACTTTGGAGTCTTACCTACGGCGTACATCATGAGATAAACCTGACTTTAGCGCTGATGTGTCTACCTCCTCGTGACTTTTCTTGAGAATGGCTAAATATTGTGAAGGGTTCTTTTTCTTTTCTTTTTTTTTTTTGAACCAGACGAAGAATGCTCCTGTCATCCACCGCAGTTATTATCTGTAGTCTTCCTGGCCTTTTGTCCTCCTGAGCTCATCAGTGCTTTCTATCTTTTTAAGAATGTACCAGATAATACAGCTGGCCATACCAATTTTTTTTCTCCCTTTTTCCCCCTCCGGTGAGTTTGTTTTGATTTTTCAATCTAATAATGGCTTTCTTTGCTGGTAGTGACGACTCTTTGGATTTCAAATTGGGAATTGGCAGCCAAAGATTCCAAATAGAAATGTAACATTTAAAAGCAACTGTAGACCTTTTATGAGGTCACCTTTAAATTAAATTAGCAGGCTAAAATAAAAGCTGGCTAAGGAACAGCTGAACAATCAATTGTTTAAATAGTGTTGTGCCCAAAAAAAGGGGGGGGGGGGGGGGGGGTCATAAATAATGCTGTAATTCCAACACCATCCTCCCAATTTTGATGTGTATACCCCTCAGATTAAGGCTGAAAGTCAGCACTTTGGCCTCATATTCGCAATTTAATTTCCACTCCGATTTTCCATGGTTGACAGCAGGTAGTAACATTTTTCAAAACAAAAAACAGCAGCACATCAACCAGGGATGTGTTTCCCCAAAGCGTAGTTGCTAAGTAAGTTACTTACATAGCAACTTACATGGTTTGTCCATTCACAGTCGGTGGGATTTTGGGAAACGCACCCCTAACTGTATATTTACATTTTGTCCGATTTATTTTGAGGGGTTCAAGAAAAGTGTTGCTACATTTTGTAATACCACGAATAACACAATATTTATGCTCCTTGTGGGACTTCAGGAAATGCACCAGGTTAAAACAGCAGCCATTGGTGTATTGACTGGGCCTTATGTCGCTGAACTAATGCACAATGCAAATGTCTTTTTCAATGGTTTGTGTTAATATTCCTATCTTTACAGGTGATCCTGCTCCATCTTTTTCTGTGCGCTTGCCTCCTCACTAAAACCTTAATTACTAGTTGGGCCAGAGTCATGGGCAGCGTTAGGGGGTGGCCTCGTCTGAGAGTACAGCCTGCAGTATCAAAGTCCAACAGAGGGGTACCGGCCGTGGGAAAATAAACTAATAACTGATATGGAAATGTAGTTGTTTATTATCCCCCGCCAACACGAAGTGTGAGGGGGATATAGGTTTGACCTCCGTCCGTCTGTCCGTGCGTGTGTGCGTGCATGCATGCGTGCGTGCCTGCTTGTGTGCATCCGTCCGAGAGAAAGGGGACAACTTTTCTCAGAAACTATTACAGATTGGGCAACCAAATTTGGTGTGTAGCTTCAGACCATAAAGGCCTTGATGGAGTTCGAAAATAAGAAGCACACAATTGGTGGGGGATGTTGTAGACCATGTCGACTTGCTTATTTACTTATTTATTTATTCTGCTGGTGGATTGGTTTCATTACGTACATCAGCCAATCACAGTTCGGCTGTGGTACCACTGTAAGTGGAATCAGCCACTCGCACCTCGGCTGTATTCATGTATCATGGTAACACATTCGACCTTAGCTGAGTTGTGCACGTGGCAGTTTTGTAAATGCTCGTCTGACAATAACAATAAGAGCTGCACAATGAGCAAAATTACAAGTTAACTAGCCGGTCTGCTGCAGAAGTCCAACAGTCTGCTTCACTATCGTAGACTGCTCGTGATGCAGCCTCCTATTTTAGGCATTGAGCTGGAAAGCATATGGTCATCAGTGGAGTCCACTGGCCAGTGGAGGTGTTACCATTTAGTTACTGAACCAGTATTGTGAACGTCTGCTGCAGCTGACAAAATACTGTTCAACTGATCGCTCGCAAATTATTGGGACCACAAAGAAAATAGAATATAAATTTATAAGAACCACAGCTTTTCTCATCTTTATTGTGCTCTAATGAAAATAAATCATTTTGCACTCGGACCCCCCAGTTACCGATTTCATACATGCTGCGTGAATAATACTCAACATACGGGACTTCAGCTCTGAGTGGAAGGGAGCATCCAATATAATCCATCATGATAGAAGATAAGAGATTGATGTTGATACGAGCTATGGATGCATGCGTCCAGTGGCACATGGTTTTATTTGGCTAGCTTGTATCAACATCAATCACAATGCTTCTATCGTGATGGATTAGATTTGATGCAATCTTCCACTCTGATCTGAAGTCCTGCGTGTACATGATTATTCGCAGAGTAGGTTCTAGAACCAGGAATTGGGGGGGCACAGACATGTCCCCTTATGACAATTGTCCTGGCTAGTTCTCAATCATTTTCCTTTTTTGACGCGTTTTCCAATCATCATAATTGGCTCCTGGAGACACGGTTTCTCTCCATATGCGATCAAACAGCGATTAAATCATGGGAGAAATTAAGTCCAGAAAAATACTTTACTTATATATTTAGGCCGATGCTTCGCGCTGATTGAACATGTCCACGTTCCAATGAAATATTGCCTTTCACTCTCGGTATTGCATGGGTTGATTTAAAAAAAAAAAGTGGCACTCAGCAGCTCAATACGCTATAAAAGGCGTGCGGCTCAAGCTATTTGCGTGAGAGTCGACAGGTATACAAATTTTAATAACGTTGATTTAAATACAGCAAATACGCGTTTAGATGAATGATTATCTTCTTACGTAATTGGGGAGAACAAGCAGCACGTGTTAAGTGTGGAGTGCTCTCGGAGTGAACCTTTTGTTAATCATGAAAATGAACAAGTCAGGACTAATAACTTTTTTAAAAGGATGTTTTGTGCACTCCAATTCTCAGTTCTGGTTCTGCCACTGTGCCATACATGCCAACTCTACTGCTATGGCAGTAGACTACCGCTTTCGGGGTGTTTCATTCTGAAAAAAATGCCCAAAAGTGGTATGCTGTACTGAATTTCACCCATGATTTCATCCATGTCTTCAGTTGCCATTTACAATAATTGGAAAACGCGTCAGTAAAGGAAAATGATTGTAATAAAGGGACGTGTCTGTGCCCCACCAATTCTTGGTTCTAGAACCGCCACTGGCTGGTTTACTTGCTATTTAGCATATTGTGGAGCACTTTAATTGTGATTGTCAGACGAGCATTAAAGTCGAATGCGTTTCCATTGTCATTGACTCATGACGAGAGCAGCCGAGCTGTGATTGGCTCTTGGCAAGTACAGTGGTACCACAGCCTGTGATTGCCTGATATAGTACTTAATGGTACCAACTGACCTGCAGAAAAAATTTCTGAAGACTTCAACCAGCTGCTGCCTGTATCTTGAGTGACTGAAAAATTTTTTTGTCATTAAAGGGTGTGAATTTACAAGTGTTCTCCAGTGTTTTTTTTCTGCTTTAATTCAGTGGTAAGTTGAGGGTTTCTGTGTAGCAGCACACGCGCACACTTCTTTCCCCCCACTGGGCTTAGCCCCAGATCTCCTACCATCCTAGATCCGCCCGTGCCCAGAGTACCATCAGACTACTGGTAGACAACTGAACTGTGGAGTCTTCTGATAATATAAATTTCAAGGACCATTGTGACATCTTGCTCAGGTCACTAGGGCATGTTCAGTCAATTTCCTTCAGAGATATTTATGATGCAAGCAGTTCACATTGCAGTTTGCACACGGTGACACTGTACAGTATATAGCCATAGAAACCTGTATTTTGATTCCTAGTTGGAAAAAGAGTGCTTAGTTGTAAAAGAGTGCGGGCTCTAAACTCGCCTGCCTGCAGTCCAGACCTAGCATCCACAGAAAACATTTGGCACATTATGAATAAAAAAAATCTGACAAAAGAGGCTCTGAAGTGTTGAGCAGCTAAAATCTAACATCAAGAAAAACATAGGGGAAAAAATTGCTTCCAAAACACAGCAGTTGGTCTCCTCATTTCGAAAAAGCTTATATAACCCACATGAAAAATGTTGGAAATAAGTCAATGAGTGAAGATTTAAAATCAAGAACCTGCTGTTCTTTAGGCTGTATTTTAAGTGTTAACTGTGGTAATTTTATGTGAGCTACTAAAAATTTGAGTCTTTGCTACATCTTAAGAGTTTTTTCAAATGGAGAGATGATGTAACACATTATCTCTGAGATGACATGATGTAAGCATATTGCTTTCTCAGCTTTTATGAAATGTGTCGCTGGCATCAAATTCAAAATGAGCCAGTTTAAAAAAAAAAAACAAACAGACCTCAATTTCAACATTTGATTTTCTTTGCTTCGTACTATTTTCATTTTCACTTAAAGCGTTTAAATGATTTGCAAGTCATTGCATTCAGTTTTTATTTACAGTTTTCTCAGTGTCCCAATGTCTCTGGCAATGTAGTATAGTGTAGTAGGTCAGGTCTGTATTTCTGTATTTCTTTCAGCGAAAAAGGCAATCTTGGTTACTATTTCCTGGATGAAAACTGAGGCTATGCTTGGTAAACAGAATAGAAACTTCCACAGACCTAGCTCTGCTCCAGTGATTGCCAGTTGAACCTCTGTTACATAGAGCTTGTGTCCACAATTTGTGTGAACAAAGCTCCTATATTGACAGCACAGAGGAGTTCACATTGTTCCCTGCTGATGTTTGTACAGACATCTGTCTATCTGTTTCATTTCACCTGGTCTGTGCTTCGGAAGGTAAAAATAAAAAAACCAACAACAAAAAAAAAAAACATTCAATTGTGAATCCGTATTGAAATCCAAAATGACTTTGGCCTGCCTATGTTCCTCGCCATGAGCTGTTTTTTTTTTTTAGAAAAATCAAAGTAATATACCTCATGCCACCTTCAATGAGAACAATAACCGGAAATAATAGACTAGAGTGAAGCAATGAAATACTCTGCATGATACCTCAGGTACTAGGTTCTTAGATAGAATATTTTTATAACTTCTTTATTCCTCCATGTTCGATGAAGTTTCCAGTCCCCATTCTCCACAGGTATGTTGCCTGTTTTGTCTCTGCATATGTTCACACATCTGCAGATGATAAACATCACATGGGAGACCTCCTAAGGGTCATGACGAAAACAGAGGGTCATAAACCACGTTTACGCCGTGGGTTTTCACTCCTGCTAGTAGTTGTGCCACTTTCTGAGACAACATGGTTCACATTATTGTTATTGCCTTGTCACCACCAAGACAAGAGGATGTTTTTTGTAATCCTGAATGCAGCCCAAAATTTTTCCATACCACTTATATCATTAGAAGCAGTGGGAAATTGTTTTGAGGTATTTGATAGCTGCACTCGCTTACCTCCTAAAATATTAATGTTTGGTCTCATTAGACAGAGACAGAAGCCACGACTCTTGATAAACGTTCCATAGTGCTCAGGCCTTCACCTAATAACATAATAGAACTGTAAGACGTATTACATAAATGGCCAGCTCCATGGGGAACAGTCTGGAATTTCCAACACCTTTGACCATCCACAGATCCACCAATATTCATAATCTCTTCTGATCACTAAGGATGTGGTCCTTCATTCAGAAGATGTCTTTTTCAAACCAGGAGTAGTTAAGTCCATGTTGTGGGTATTCAGGGGCTGGTATCTGCTGTTACTACGATAGCTGGATGTTTATACATCCCCAAACTTTGATTTTTGCCCTATTTAGGACTGTCTCAGGAGAGCAAAGCTTTGGTTTGGTGTTTTATCTTCTTTCACTCATTCTGTGATTGTCTATGTCTGTTTCATTCTTGTTAAAGGTAGTAGCCTCTGGGCAAAGACAATTAATTTTTCATTGAGACCTTTTTACAGGTCTTAATTTTAAATGAGATTCCCACAAATTCAGCAATGTATAACCAATGACCCAAATCATTCAAACCACTCCTAGATGAAGCAAATAACTTTATCTTAAAATAACTGCACACGACAAGGCCTGCAGACAGACCTTGGATGGTAAGAAAACAGTTGGATCCTGTGGGTGACAAAGGATCCGCCTAAGCGAATTTGACAAGGGCCAAATTGCTATGACTAGATGAGAAACCGAGAGCATATCCTCTGTGGGAAGACTTCTGTGATGTTCCCAGGCAGCAGTGGTGAGAACCTACTCACAGTGGTCCGAGGATCAAGCCGTGAACCGGCGACAGGGTGTTGGACACCCAAGACTCATCGATGCACAAGGATGATAGAGGATTATACCACCTGGTTTGAATCCACAGAAGGAAACTCAGGTACAAGTCACAGAGAATTTTACTGAAACTTCAGTGAAGACTATGTCACAACACCCTGCATGACACACGCTGCTACATATAGCATCTTGTTGCTACAAACCAGTCAGATTGCCCATTCCAACCATAATTCACCGCCAAAAGCACCAACAATGGACATATGAGCATCAGAACTAGAACTTGGAGCCAATGAAGAATGAAGTTGCCTGGTCCAGTGAGTCCCATTTTCTTTTACTTCATGTGTATCGGCCTGGTACGTGAGCAATAATTAGCAGGGGAAGAGAATGCTCCAGGATGCATTGTGGGAAGACTACAAGCTGGTAAAGGGAGCGTGAGGCTCTTGGAAATGTTCTCTCGGTCCAACAGGTCAAGTGGATGGCAGTTTGATGGGACTGTTTTGTCAGTGCAAGGGCAACCAACACAATATTAGGCAGGCGGTTTTAAATACTGTGTCTGATTAGTGTATTTGTGAACTGACATACATCTAATTAAATGTAATTAATTAATGTTGAATGTTGGAAAAGTAAAGCATTTTAACTGTTGATAAACTTCTGCTAAGTATTCAGAGTGCCGGATGTTAAGCGAGCGTGTCTGACTGTTAAAACTACTAGATTCAGAAATTGCACCTATTTCAACAAGTCGACATGGTTTACAACATCCCCCGCCAATCCTGCTCTTCTTTTTTTCGAACTCCATCAAAGCCTTCATGTTCTGAAGCTACACACCAAATTTGGTTGTCCTCTCTGTAATAGTTTCTGAGAAAAGTTGTCCCCTTTCTCTTGGACGCACACACGCACGCATGGACGGACGGAGGTCAGACCTATATCCCCCTCCCACTTTGGGTTGGCGGGCGATAATGAAACTTAATTTCCAACAGATGATATCCATCCATCCATTCTCTATACCCGCTTCTTCATTACAAGGGTCACGGGGGGAGCAGGAGCCTATCCCAGCTGACTATGGGCAAAATGCAGGTACCCACCCAAGACAGCTCGCCAATCCTTCGCAGGGTGCACACACCATTCACACTAATGGGCAATTTAGCATATCCAATAACCCTGATGTGTATGTCTTTGAACTATGGGAGAAAACCAGAATACCAAGTGGAAACCCATGCAAACGCAGGGAGAACAAAGATGCAAACTCCGGCCCCAGGCTAGATACGAACCCTCAACCTTTCTTGCTGTGAAGCAGCAGTGCTGATCACTGCGCCCCCATGCTGCTCTTATATGATCATTGACGGGGGAAGTGAATATGTATTATGTATATATATTAGGCAGCTAGTGAACATCTTGTGGTTTAAGCTGATGTATTGGAAGCCAAAAAAATGGACAGGAGTATAGATGTGAGCGAATTTAACAAGGGCCAAATGGTAATGGTAATGATTAGGTCAGAGCATCTCCATGACTGCAGCTCTTGTGGGGTGTTCCCAGCCTGCAGTGGTCAGTACTGACCAAAAGTGGTCCAAGGAAGGGAGACCGGCAAACCAGCAACAAGGTCATGGGCTGCCAAGGCTCATTGAAACACGTGGGAAGCACAGGCTGGCCTGTGTGGTCTGTTCCAACAGAAGAGCTACTCTAGCTGATACTGATGAAAAAGTTCATGCTGGTTCTCATGGAAAGGTGTGAGAACACAACCTGCATCGCAGTTTGTGGCATATGCTCACCCATGCCCAGTGCCAAAACTGCCTACAGTGAGCACATGAGCATCAGAACTGGAACAGAGAGCAATGGAAGCCAGTGGAGGCAGTGTGATGCCTTGGGCCAGGGGCGTTGCTCGACATAAACCTTTACTGAGGCACAGCTCCCCCCCAGAAGAAAATGTAACCTACATAAATCAATCAGGTACGGTACAGTTTGCGAGAAAAAAAATGAAGAGATTATGCGTATGATTTTGTACTCTTGTAAACTACGACTGGTAAAGGTAAAAATATAGAGAGATTAATCTTTATGAATATATTTATTTTATACTGGTGTTTAATAAGGGTCCATTCTGAAGGGCTTCTACACACATGCACTCAAGGGCTTAAAGTGTCATTGATGTACCCGTATGCTAAAATTCTGTAAATGCCAGAATTTTTCTCGAATGAATTGGAAATACAAGACTAATTTTCTACTGTTTATTGCCCTAATATAAAAGCTGCCTCACAAATTTTCTATGATTTTTTCTGGCGTGTCCATATGACCAAATCATGCCTTGAATTTGGGCATTTTTGGGCGTTTTTTTTGTTTTTTATCATAAGCATTTTCAGATGCAAGTTACTCCTAAACTCGAGACAGGAGATTGGATTGGATTTAAGGGGCCAGTGTGCTGTGGCTGCTGAGGATGAGGCTGCAATATGAACCCCTGATTATGCATACTGTACTTCCGTCTAATAAAAATTTTGGTGCTGTAAAAATTGTTGTTTTCAACAGCCAATTAAAGGAAGTTGAAATGAAATATGCCAAATGATAACAGATTCATAAATGTAATTTTACCTGTATACACTCATTGACATTAATTTAGGAGCACTTAAGGAGCACCAATAATATTGGTGTATGAGCACATGTTGGTATGTTTATGTATCTATGAGTGTATATGCACTATTTGTTATCACTGGTATGTTTGGGTTGTCTCAAGACTGTGATATGTATTGGTACATAAATAAAAATAAAAAAATTTACGAGCACTGGAAAGTGTATTTGTATACCTTCAAAAATGCTTGTAAGTCATTGCTGCATTTGCAAGTAACTAAACACTACCTCCATAAATTGGCAATTACTCCATGAAAGATTGGAGCTGAAACTTAAGATCTGGGATTTGATTATTTGAAATGGTGGCAAACACCCATGATTTTTGTTCAATTTTTTCTGAGATGGTGTTGTGCAAACTTTCCGAAAACTGGTCCACTCGGCATGGAATAACCCATAGGCATGTTTCGAATTACGGTACCCCTCATTTGGGGTGTAGGCGTAGTAAAGAGTTCCCTTTATGTCCTGGAGAAAAGTTTAATCCCCCCCTCCCCTCCCCCGTGCTAAGCTAGCACAGTACGGACTGTCCTCCATCTCCTCCATTGCTGCCGTTGACTTCCTGCCCTCAATCTGAATTTTGCGCGTCTCTAGCGTCACGTGACTGCAAACAAGCTATTCTATAAAATGATAAGAAAGTCCTTGTGCTGTTGTGGTTGTCATGACATGAGGAGTCTGACATTCTGGCAGTATTTAATTCGCTCGCTGTCGTAGACTGAATAGGAGACCATTCTTTCTGAGCCCACCGCTGTGGTCAACAGCAACTTGGAGTAAAGAAAAATATCCCATTCTGAACATAGCACCACTACTAAATGAATATAGCAGAAACTGTGCAACTTTCATCAATATTGAATGACATCATAACTTTTTCGGCTTAGCTTGATGTTTGGTTACATAGAGAAACATCTGCGTGCATAAAAACGGCAAGCGTACATAAAACGTAGTTTCATTTCTAGTGCAGCTATACGTAATATGTATGGTAATGGCATAAAAGAGCAGCAGCCTACTGATGACACACTGGGGTTGCTAGGGCGTGCACTGCATACACATTTGCGATATTACATTTTCATATTAAATTATAAACCCCTTTCTCACTGGAAACCTCAAAAATATATTGGCGTCCCCTTTTAAAACCGTTCTAGCAAATATAAAGCCAAAAAAACTGGCAGTTGGAGATAGAATTCTTCTTGGTCTAATTTTTACAAATAATGGGCTACTCAAATTTCATATTAACATGAAAAAAAGCCTCTTTCAGGGGCAGAGGGGCATCTCTGCCCAGGAGGGCTAAAGGGCTGTTGCCCAAGCAATAATTACATGAATGTGTACACGTCCATGTGAAATATCCATCTAGCTTGGCAGCCAGGTCTTACTCCTCTTATCCTCATTACTTTCCCCTCCAACTCCATCTTTCCGTCTCCTGCTGCACTCTTCTCCACTTTTTCTGGTACAAAATAAAATCCCTTTTCATTCAGGCTTTTATATTGATAGTGATTCTGACACGAATAGCTATTTTACATTCGTCTGCAATGAGGTTAGCCATCTACCGTTAGGTAACGTTAGCCTTACCTCTCACATTTGCTGCATCCCTAGCCCTGTTAAATAATTTTCCGATGTCCATCTACGAGAGTGATGATAAAATTAAAATAAGATCATACCAGGACTACCTGGAAGAAGAAATCTTGTATCTCAATGGGACCTTCCTGGCTAAATAAAGGATAAATAAATGAATAAATAAATAAATAAATAAATCATCTGTATTCAGTGGCCTATTGTTTGAAAACCTACTTTTAATCCTCAGCTGACTCCCGCTTTTGTCATCCTCCTCATTTGTTTTGCGCCTGAGACATACATAGTACAGTCTCTGAGTTGGGCGGACAGTCATGCGCAAATGGAGCATGGACAAGGATCAGAAGGTGTGCACCAAAGCTTTTATTTTGAGGTTAAACTGCATTGACATTATGGAGTATTACCCATTATCATCAATCTAAATTAAAGTATTGCCAAATATAGGAGCTTGTTAAAACTTCTACATTTAAGTTGTAAAATATACTATTATAAATGTATAAAATATATTTTACTGGAGCACGTTCTGCTGAGAAACCTTGGGTTCTGCCATTAATGTGGATGTTCCTTTGACGTGTACCACTTACCTAAACATTGTCAAGCGCACCCCTTCATGGAAACAGTGTTCCTCAATGGCAGTGAACTCCTTCAGCATGCACCCATCTCCACTGCAAAATTTATTCCGGAATGGTTTGAAGAATACAACAATCAGTTCAAAGAGTTGGCCTCCAAATTCCCCAGATCTGAATCCAATCGAGCATCTGTGGGATGTGCTGGACAAACAAGTCTGATCCATGGAGCCCCACCATGCAACCTACAGGACTTTAATTCAGCTGCTTATTTCTTGGTGCCAGATACCACAGCACACCTTCAGAGGTCAAGTGGAGTCTATGGTGCAGTTATTTTTCCTCTCTTTTTATGCTGCTGTTTCCAAGATATCATAATTTGGACATTGAATTTTCACTCTTCGCGGCATGGCATGGCATGAAAATGCTACCAAGGAGAAGGCGGTTGGAGTAAAAACCATGGGCCCCCAGGACCAAGGTTGAGGACCCTTTTTGCAAAAAAATATGTTGGGATTCCAAAAAAAAAAAAAAAAACTAAAATCTTGATGCTTCTGTAAATATTAATGCTATTTCTTTAATATAATGAATAGATAGAACATCTGCATTCCCATGTTTCTGTGCAATATGGAAATTAAGCACAAATGACACAATTTATTTCTGATTGGTGGAATGAGTGCTTTGTGATTGATGGGGGTGGAGGGAGATAAAACACGCCAGAAAATCACTTAGTTGACAGTAGGAGATCTCAGCTGGAGACATGATGTAAAAGCTGTAGAGATGCACTTGTCTTCAGCTCAGTTTGAACTGAGGCCAATCATTTTAACTGGCGCCATCCGTCTTCAGCAGGTAATGCAATTGGCTGCCACTAATACACTGGAATGCTCTTCAAACTTCAAGTTTGCAATCACTAAGCAGCAGTCCATAATAACCCAAGACAGTGCAGTCTGACAATAACAGAATTTCAGAAAGCTTCTGGATTCAAACACACAAATTCGAACACTTGACTTGGCGTTTATCAACATATATGTAATATTTTTGCTGTTTTCTTTGTTTTTGCTTGTTCAGTTATGCGCATCCAGCACGGCAAAGTAATATTAATCGCACAGAACATTTGTTTCATCATTATCATGTGATTATTCTCGACATCACACTGTAACAAAATTTGCATCCTGTTACTGAGTTCAATGAGAGTATTTCTGCATGAACATTGCAATTACAATCCCAAATCTGAAAAAGTTGGGATGGTATGTTAAAATTTAAACTGAAGGCAGTGATTTGTACACTAAATTATCTTTGACCTGAGGTACGTCAAAAACAGTACAACAACACATTATTTGGTCGTTTCACCACAAATTTTAGAGATTTTTCCAAATAAACATGTGTGTAGCACTAGAAAAAGGAGTCACTAGGGATTTTTTTCATTCTGAGATTAACGGGGTCAAATGTGTGCAGGACTAGGAAATGGGTCACTTGGGTCATTTACTGAAAATTTAGATTTTCCGACTAAATCGAAGAGTGATCTAAGTTTTTCATTAAATGAAAAAAAGACCCAAGTGACCCCTTTCCCTAGTTCGGCACACATATTTTGATTCTTGTGAATTCTTTTTCTTTAATTGGGACAGTAAAGTATTTACCTATTTGTAGTGTTGCAATTCCTTTTCCTATCACTTAGTAAAAATTTATGGAATGAAAGCACCAAGTAACTAAAAGTTAAAGAAGCATTTTGTCCCATTCTTCCTGTAAACAATTCTTAAGGTGTGCAGCATCACAGGGTCTTCATTTTTGCATTTTTCATTTTAAAATGCACCGCACATTCTTCCATGGGGACAAATCGGGACTACAGGCAAGACAGTCCAGCACCCACACCCTCTTCATACACAGCATTTTTAGCATAATGCAGGAGCAAGTTTGCATAGTCATGTTGAAATATGCAGGGGATTCTCTGAAAAGATGTCTTCTTGAAGGCGACATATGTTGCAGCTAAATCTCAGTGTACCTTTCGCCATTAGTGTTGCCTGCACAGATGTGCAGGTTACCATTGCCAAGGGCACTGACACAACCCCCTACCATGACAGAGTGTGGTTTTTATAGTTTTATACTTTCATTAAGTCTGAACGGTCCTTTTCTTCTTTAGTCCGAAGCACACGGTGTTATTCATTTTGAAATATTCATTGGTAAGGCCACAATACGCGTTTCTACAGTGTGATGGTCTATTGCAGATGCCTCAGAGCTCAGTGAAGTCAATGGTGCTTATGGACACTGCTAATTCTGTATGTGGTACACTTGTTGCAAAGTGAAGTTTGAATTGCCATTTGTTGAAATATCTATTTATTGCAGAACCTGAAATAGGTTTACTTCAGTAATTGTGAGCCCTACTGGCTTTATCGCTTTTAGATAAATGACCGTTCTTGATGCAGTGCGATCTACGTGATGGCATTTGCCATTTAAGCATAGAAATTTATCCAGATTCCTTGAGTATTTTAATTATTCTTATGCTCTGTGAAACATGGAATATCTACATCCCTTCCTATATTTCTTTGATGAACTTGTTCGTAAACCTTCCAGTGATTTTTCTCATGCATTTGTGGCCAGATTGGCGATCTTTGCTTCTGAAGGACAAGACTATGCCTGGACGCTGTGCTTGAACTAAATCATGATGACCATCACCTGCTGAGAGGAGCTGTTTCAAGTCAGATCATGATTAAAATTTTTTTTTACCTCATTACTTGTTTTAAATTGCCCTGTCAAAACATTTTTGGAATGCCCTGTGAGTCTGAATTGCTGAAATGGATGTACATTTACAAATGCAAAGAAGGTGACCAGACAAAACATTAAAAATAAACCATACTGTCTGCAATGACATCCGAGTCAAAGCAAATTCAGAAATCACTGATTTATTCTTTTTTTTGAGTGCATTTTCCATAGAATCACAAGTCTTTTTCAGGTGGGGTTGTATAAACCATGGGTTTTTAAGGTCTGATGTTAACAGCTTCTACTTTCCAAGAGAAACCTTTTTTTCAGATACAAAACTTCCATTTTAACCTCATAATAAATCGCATTCAAGCAAACTATCTACTTCTTTCATTAAAAGTGATTAAATGCATCCAAATTGAGCCTGCTAATCAACAGACATCAAACCCACTCATCCCAGTTCCCACCTCTATTACCCGTGGCTGCTAACTTATCAAGGAAAGCCTGTGCCTCAGGTGAAAGATTTCTGGCAAGTCACTGGACACCTAAAACTGTGGCAGCCTTGAAACCCAATTGCTCAGTGTAAAGTGGTTGCTCTGCATAAGTAATGGCCCTGACATTAGGGCTTTACAAGGCGGAACCTCGTTGTTACTTGAGACAACATAGTTTCAGAAAACTCACTTTTATTTCTGAAGTCGGCAGAAAACCTGGACGCTTTGCATTTAATTACAGCAGTGGCGCCCAATCATGTACCATGGAGGGCCAAGATTACGCAATTTTCATTCCATTCATTACCATTTAGCACATCTTCAAGCAGAGATGAGGGAACTAATTGGTTTTATCAGCAGGTGTAATGATTGGTTGGAATGAAAGCCTGCATACTCTCGGACCTCCATCATTGGATACCGCTGACTTACTGGAACTCTGATCACTGCTGCTGCCACCAATAGGCGGTAACAGAATTTCCTGCAGCAGGGGCCCCAACCCAAGAGTTGGGTCTGTCTTGAACTCACTTTGTAAAATACACTTAACATAGGCAGTGCCAGGCATAACAAACTCTGCTCCTCAAACATATTTTAGTGTTCGGTGACCTTGACCTTCACACAATTCATTCCAAAATTTAATGGGATCTACTCTTGGTCATTGCTAAAATTTGGGCAAATTTGGTATGAATTGAGCAAGTGGTCGGCTCAAAATCTTGCAAACAAACTAATAAATAAAATGACGTACCAAACAAATTGATTCCAATACCCTTGCCCAAATGCATTTACAGGAGTTGGGACTTTCTTTCCCTCAATAAAAGTCCTTTACACATTAGGAGCACAAACCATGCGAATCCTCAATTTTGAAAATGTGTTGGGCTCTTGCTGAAGTCATTGACTCATGTACAAAGTATAGAACAGCTTATAGAATCTGAGGCTGAGAACATTTGAAAATGAGATGGTGGAGCACATCTCTTCAAACCCCGACCTGATAAATGATTGATAGAAAAAAGAAAAGAGTCAATTAATATTTTATTGGGCTACACACTTTCTATACTGCAGTACTAAAAGCAAAGAGCTGCAAACGCCCAGTCCTCCACGGAGAGTCATCATGTGAAAATTGATATTTCAAAGTAATTACCATCAAATACTAAAGCAGAATTGAATAATCAAGACAAAAGGTTTTAAAATACTTTTATTTAAAAGCATGCAAATTACTAGTTAGTGAGAGCTGACAGATATTCAGCTTTGGTGGCATGCCCAGTTTGAAATTCGTAAGCACGCAACTCAACTAAATAGTCCGCAGCCCGATAACATCACAACAGTCTCCACATTTGCTTCCATCAAAAGCACAGTAGTAAACATGAGATGGAGATAAGCTTCCAGATCAAAGAGATTTATCTAAAATAAATCAATTCATGTATTTATGAATCTTGTGTTTTGCCTACTGAAATACCTGGCTCCATTCCAATGACTTTATGAGTGGTCACTTTTCATTTATGAAGGCAAACCTTCATCCTAAATCAGTATTTATGAATAAAATGGGATATACTTTATACTATTCAGATTCATGCATATAAATTGTTAATCCATCTTATCCTTAATGGTATCAGTCTTCCCAGGACCACCCACTGAAAAACAGCTCCTAGCACGATGCAGCCACTACCCATCATCTTTCAGATAAATGAAGGAGGCAAATATTTTTTACCTCTATAGACTGCCAAATATTCTTCCATGAGGTCTCAAAAAATGCATTCATCATTAGTATTTTACTAAGGTAGCAGTGAGTTCAATATTCAAGCAGAGTGGCGCATTATAAAGCCGAGGGAAGCTGAGCAGAGCAGCCTCAGATGCGCGTGTGCGCTAATTACAATTTCAGATAAGTGCTATAGCATGCGCAGCACGAAACGTTCAGATCACACCACGCAGTGCGGAGTAGCGGTGTACTGGAGGCGCTGCCTCGTAAGCGAAGGCGGGTCAGGGATATACTCCTGGCCCGCATCTCTCATGCGGACGAGTTCTGGTGGGAAGAAACCGAGAAACACAAGCGCACTGCATGTTTACATCAAACCAAACAATGCCGCTCTCCCTCTCTCCAGGAGGTCTTCCGCTTGATTTGGCCCAGGGATGCTTTTGTAAATGCCCCCACGTCATGCATGAAGCCCTGGAGTGTTGGGAGGTCTGAGCTGAATCACCACAAGGAAATCATTCCCTCAACAAGTTCATTCAGCCCAACTCTGGCTCCAAGCCAACCACCAGTGGGAGGAAAACTGTATTCGGTAGCTATCTGTTCAAAAATAACCATTTGAAATGTTCTTTTTGTCTGGTTTCATCGTGAATAATTTCCATTTTAGACATCGAGCAGACAGTCTAATCTAGAGTGAGGCATACAACTTAAATTCTGTGCGCATACTGTCGATCTCTTCTGTTGAATATTCTCACCCCAGCACTTCAGGGGAAGAATACCACTCTCAAGGGCATGACTGTGTGCAGACATTTTGTTGGACATATGCTGGAAATAAGAAAGCCGCATGTGGTAAATAAATAATAAAATATAACAACAGCTAAAAGGGCATTTTCTCTGTCTTAGGGCGGCAGGAATACGCTTCAGCATATGATAATGTTTATGTGGGCACATGTTAGCTCATGGGCACCATACCTAGGCCTCAGCCAGAAATCTAGCCAACAATGTAGGAGTTTTCAGCCAAATTGCTGGACCATTATACTTTCCCACATTGATTTTCTCACTCCTTGCATGAACATGCCTCACAAATGACCTAACAGGAAGGGGGAGCATGTCATCAATTCAGCCAAACTGAGGCAAAGACTAGGGGCCAGTTCCATCAAGTAGGAATGACTGAGTTAGATAAATACAACGTAAATACAGACCTTGAACAACACTTTTTCCATGTGCCACATTGGTAGGATCTCGATATTGCCCTGTGCACTGATCCAGCAAACTTCTGTAGTTCTGCTTTGTGCAACAGGCCGGAGCAAAGCTCTTGTACATTTTAATAATTGGTATGAGATAATACAGTGCCCTCAACGAATATTACAACCTTTTGGGAAATATTTTGTTCTTTTGTTGCAAAGGGTGCCAATATTAGTGGAGATCACTGTTACAAAGAGTTGATGAATGCGTTCCATGTTCTTTCTTTGAGAGACAAATATCCCTTTCACACAAGGAGCTCAACCAAGGTTGATTTTGGGTTTGAAAAGGTTAACCTGCATCGACGGACTTGGCTTTGCGACTCAGGTCGAAATGGGCTGGACATAAGTTGGACAAGGGTCCATTTCAATGTGAATGGTGCACCATCCAAGTCCAAAACTACTGGGATGGCACAAATGTTCTTATTGGCTGCAAATGGTGGCACAAAGATGTCTTGCTATTGTCAAAAATTGCCATTTCCCATAAACACAGTGTGATAGCAGCAGGCATGGTCTTCATGTTTATGAAAGGGTTCACCAGTGTCATTCTTCTCCGAGATTGAATAAAAAAATCAAATAGGTTACCATCAGGGATATTTTGTATGAAGGAATAATCCTGTTGTGGGTCCATTTCATGCAGCTACAAAAGTAGGACTATGGGTCCTGTAGCTTACTTGCAAACGATCTTATTGTGATGATACAAGAAAATTTTATGTGAGGTTTGACCTTCGAATTATTGAAGGTCATTGTCAAGGTCACTATATAAAAGTTTGCATACATTTATAAGACCTCCTGTAAGCCAATCCTAAGCTCTGGAACAGTTTTAGTGATACAAGTCCTTCAAAATTCAATTTGTCAGTTGTAAATTTTAAAGGTCATTGAAGGTCAAGTTGAAGTCAGCAAATGGACCTTGAATATGACTCTCTAAATGTCTCTTTAGAAACCTTGGCTCATTCTGTGACCATTTTGGTGATACAAGTCACAGTAATTTCATTGTCGAGTTTGACCCTCGAAGGTCACTGACAGTCAAGTTGAATGTCACAAAATGAAAGTTCATATGTGACTTCCTAGATGTCTGTAACACATACCTAGACTCCATCTCTGACCATTTTAGTGATACAAGTCATTGAAATTTCACAAGGTCACATTTGACCTTCTAAGGTCAATATGAAGGTCGCCAAATGAAAGTTGATATATGACCTCCTATACGTCTCCAATAAAAAACATACGTTCTCTCTGTGACAGTTTTGGCAATACAAGTCATTGTAATTGAATGATGTCGGGGGGGGCTAGCAAGCCATAAATGGAGTAAGATGTACCTCTCGGAGCTCCTGCAGATCCTGTATAACGATTCAAATATATTAGCTAGATATTTAAGTTCAATCCTGGCTTTAAAAACCTAACTTAAATGGCGTTTAAGCTCCGGAAATACAAGTACAACAGATCGGCTGATCCGAGGCCTGATAACACAGGCAACTCCTCGGCAAAGGATACAGACAATGACCAGCAAACCCCTCCCTCGTCCGGCAGAGAAACAACTATAGATGCAGAGACAGTCAAGGCTGATGTACTTTCCACTTTGAGAAAGGACATTTCCTCTGTAGTAAGAGAAGAGATTAAAAGCTCTAGCAAGAGATTTAGCGAGTGAATTTGAGATGATTAGGAAAGAATTACGGGAGGTAAGAACTGAAATAACCAACAACACAGCTGCAACACACGCCGAAATTGACCGGGTGAAAGTTAGCATACAAGATGTCGAAAAGGGTCTGTCTGAGTGGACGGATGAAGTGGAATCAGTGCAGGCTAATGTAACGGACTTAAAGAAATCAGTGGAAGAATTAAGTTCTAAGTGTGAGGACATGGAGGGCAGGATGAGAAGGGGAAATATACGAAGTACAGGAGTACCAGAGCAGCCGGGATCGAGTTTGCCTGCGGCCGTTTCCAAACTCTTACAGGAGGTGCTGCAGATGGAGAGAGAGGTGCGGGTTGAATGCTAACATCACAGTACGGCGCAGAAAACGGCAGGTGACAGACCATGGGTTATCATCGCGAAACTGCACAATGAAGGAGATGCCTGGGACATCCTTAGGAAAGTCCGAGACCGAGGTAGACAATTAAACTAGAACGGTAGTCCAATCGCGATATTCCCGGACTACACAACCAGCATTGCCAAAGCCAGAGCGGTCTATACAGATGTCAGGAAACTACGTTGAGGACGATCCGATGTCCACTTTGGTATTTTGTTTCCTGCCCGATTCCGAATTTCTCATAACAACATGGAGGAGAAATTTCTGGATGCAGCCAGAGCCACTGACTATGTAAGGAGGGAGATAATTCCCACGACTGAGACGGAGAACTGAACAATATATATCCTTTTCTGCGAGTAATACTGCTGACTGGGCTGCTGTTATTGTCTTATATTAGATGGCGAGTAATGCTTGCTAATTTTTTTTTCTTTCTTTTTTACGGGGCTTTGCGTCTGTTATGGGCTAGATGTATAAATGCATTAGCCACTGTGAGTATGTACGCTGGTACCATATAGTTAGGAATTGGTCTGATTTTAAGGGGTCGCAAGTATTGAATAGCATATTTTTGAATCATTATTATACTACTGCATATTTAATTAATCCTCACTTGCTTATTTTACTTGTTAAGCCCTAGTCTAATCTATATGCTTGTTATTGTTATTACATTTGCCAAAGTATATTTTCAATTTCAATGATATGATTGACTCCTTATTTTACAGATAATATCACGTGCAGGGTAGAATTATCCTTGTTTTGGAGAAATTTGGTTAGGACGTTGTAATTTTTTTTCCATCTTAGTTTCTTGGGGTTCTGCGGGAGCTGGCGTGGTTCCTGACGATTTGAGCACTGTTTGGACTTTTATCCAAGCAAAGGCGAGCATTGTTTGTCAGTGCTCATACAGCCGCATGTTCTGAATGGCAGCAAGGGCCTGAGGCCCAAAGAACGGACTGGACATTAATGTTGGCCAAGTTCATAGCTTTCTTCACTGTACTGTTCAATTTAGTGTGTGTTGATCCCACCAGGGATCTTACAGTGAGAATAAGAGTAATAAGGATACTGATAAGGCTGCTGTATTTGTTAGTTATCGTGTGCCACACAAATTTCTTTCTTTTATTGTTTCTGATTCTTTTTTTGTGATTTGTTTTTTGCATCCTATTATCGTTTCTCACCATCTGCAATATTTGCCTTTTGTATTTATTCATTTTCATGGACATACATGTAGATCACATATGCTTTTTGGTTCTCTACCCTGTATTTGCCTCCCATCCTCATCATCTGAATTCAAGAGCAATATTATCATTTCAGTTATTGTCATTTTTGATCTATGGGATCCGTTAAGGTTATAAGTTATAATGTCAAAGGCCTTCATAACCCCATAAACAGGATACAAAATTCTTTATCAGCTAAAAAAATTCAATTGTCAGATAGCATTTTTGCAAGAGACACACCTATCAGAAATGGAACACGGCAAACTAAAGAAATCGTAGGCAGGTAAGGTGATCTCTTTGTCGCATCAGTCGGGTAGAAAGAGGGGAGTCTCTATTTTAATATATAGGCAGGTTAATTACACATCAACTAAAGTTCTGAAAGACTTAGAGGGGACATATGTTCTTGTCAACTGTTCTATTGATGGAATTCAGGTTTCTTTTATGATATGCAAAAAATGAGGATGAACCTGGGTTTATTAGCACAATCTTTAATATAACACTCAAACATAGCTGTGGTATTCTTCTATTAGGAGGGGATTTCAACTGTGTTGAAATCTTCAAAATTTTTAAGCCAAGAAGCCTTTGAAAATTGTAGCATTTTGCTTGACCTCAAGTTTGACCTTTCAAAGTCATCTAAGGTCAACTTCAGCACAGCCAAAATACAGGCCATATATGACTTGTTATATGTTGATAATACAAACTTAATCTCTATCTGCGACCATTTGGCCTCCACAGGCCATCTTGCACATTCATGAAGTACAGCGCCCCCACAAGACCCACTTCCGTCAATTCAATCAAAATGGCACTCGCTTTGTACATTGATAGAACCAAGCTAAGTTGATTGCCTGATTTAGAAATTTATCATGCAGTTTTTGAGAAATATTTTTTTTCAAATTTCTCAGCCCTATCTTTAACACTGGGGCCAAAATTTCAAGGGCCCATAAAGCGGACAAAAATGATTCAATCAAAAATCCAAAAAAAAAAAAACTTCCGGAAATATGGTCTAGTGGTATGTTATGGCAAATTTATACAAAAATTCATCATGCCAAAAAAATTAAAAAATGTTCCGGACGAAAAACAATGGACAGTGGGCGATGGATGCCACATCATGACAATAGGGCCAATAAGCTAATAAAATACACATGGTTTGTTGACTGTTACTTGAAGGCCCAACACATTTTTGATGGAAAACACTGCTCGCCCTCTGAAATGTACTTAGCACCATTAAAAATGCATTTTCCTTCTCCAATATTGCTGCCTGTCAGAGTGTGTTGCATGATCAATGGTATCCATGATAGCTTTTGCTCTTTTTCTTGTCTGTTGAGCTGTTTTTGAACATTTGTGCTCTACAAACTCAGGAAAGCAACTGGTGCTGAATATGACATGTGACATTTCTGACATGTGAGGTCATCGTTATCCACTGCTTCCTGCATGTCACCTCGGTCAAATCTGAATTGTCATACCAAAGGATTAACAAGTGTTGACTGGCTTGGCAAAATTGACAAAAGAAGGGTTAACCACAGGTCAGAAAATCCTGGTGGAACCCTGTTAATCAGTGCGAGTGAGATACTAAGGAGAAAGATTTGATCACCTGGGAGAATTCGATCACCATCATGGGGAGAACAAAGCCCAAATATGCTATTTACAGTAAGGAATGCACCACAATTCTTAAATATATGGCTGCATGTGACATGTAATATGCAACCTTTCTATATATTATTGCAGGGGTTTATATGCCTCCTTCCTATGTATTATTGCAGGTGCTTAAATCAGGCTGTAACCATTGTGACAGAACAGTCGTCAGCTTGGTATTGGCAGGTATTTTTAATAGACTAATATAGAGCAATTTAATACAGACCTTATTTGTTCATGAGAAACAGCAGCTTCCACAAGCCATAATTTAACACAGACTGCAGCGATCATAAAATTTATTGACGCTACTCAGCGGTTATTTATGCGCAATGCTTATAGCACACGCTAAAAATCCCACAGCCAAATATTTCCTCGATTTCTAAAGCAGGTGATGCTGCTGCTGCGAATAAAACTATGAGGAATGTGAAAGAAGTGGGGCGAAAACGATGTAGGACATATTCACTGATTTGAAAATTCAGAGCGATAAGATATGTCTCCGGGCATGATACAGCATATCATCCTGCTTTCAGAGAAACGACATAATCTCCACTGCTTTTTTTTTCTTTCATTTCCACTTTCTCTCTTTTTTCTTTTTCATTTTTTTGCATTAACAAGCATGTCAAAGAATACAACACAATACAACCAAACAAGAGGACGGGGAAGCCAGATAACGGCTGTGAAGTGAAGTCGAAAGAAAGATTCTGCTCCCTCACTTCTCCATCAACCCCCCGGGCGACTTCTGGCTCCGTCTTCAAAAGGATTATCCCGGCCCTATAATGTTTCTTTTCCATGCATGGCATGCCTCTTTAAGCACAATTGATGAATTAGATATTCATAGAGGGATAGGAAATAAAGGCTGAGGGATTTTTCTGTTGCCTCACTCCCCTCTTTCAGTCTGATAAACATCATCTACTAAACAGCATTTACAAGTAATGTTCGCACCTCTCCCCAATGAAATGCTCTATAGCCCAAGGCTAGTTAGCATGCCCCACATACCACATACACACCAATGGAACTTCTGAGCCAGGTGGTGAGAACTGCATCCTCCCCCTCCAACATAAGCACAGACACACACGCACACGCACGCACGCGCACACACCCACACATTCCCTTCCCCCATCCCTCATCTCTTCCTTGCTTTATGTATGGTACTGTTGTTTGGCAACTGTGGCTTGCAAATCTCCAGTTTAGGGCATTTGCATAACCTCTAAATTCATTCCAGCCTCTCAACGGCTCCTCTCAACACGTGTGCATACGGTCAAAAAGCGCCGTCGACAAGCTATTATTTTGCACTGTAGATCAACTGAAAAAGCTCTGTCAAACCTGGCATTTAAGTATTAGAATCAGAATAGGAAATAATAGTGTGATGGACATGAATGAGAAATGGATTCCTAAAATCCTGCCAAAAGCTTAAAACGCAAAGGAAAAGATGATTTGCAGCCTATTGGATGCGATAGCGCAGATTGCGTACACGTACGTCTCCCTGGGTAAGATAGTCACAGTTTTATATTGGATACTGTATGGCATTGTATTAGCTTTTGAGCTGATCTCTCTCTCGCTCCTTTTCTGTCTCTCTCCCTCTCACTCTCAGTCACTCAGTTGTCTTCCACAGCATATTAGAGATAAATAAAATAATGAATATGAGCTTTGGCTTTCACCTCTAATTTATGAGTATTCAATCTAAATTGAATGAACTACGTGGGAATTACAGCAATTTTTATATGTATTACACACCCCCCACCCACCCCCCCCCCCCACACACACACACACACACCTTTTTCTTCAGTGACGAAAAGTAATTGGACAGCAATGAGATGCACAGCAGTTCCATGGCCAGGTTTGTGTTTACCCTCATTTAAAGTGTGGCATTTGCATGAGTAATCTGTTGTGGTTAACTGTCAGAATGCACTGGCGAACTATGGATTACTAAAAGGCCCAGAAGACCACAGATAGCAACTGTGATGAGAATTATTAAACTGTGAGTAATTATTTTGCCGGTGAAGATAAACAGTTGTCTTCACAACAGTTGTCCAAATCAATTACACTCCCCAGGAGGTAGGCAAATCCATGTGAATGTCAGCATTCTAGAGGAGACTTAACGAGAGCTAATACAGATTCTACCACAGGATTTGAACCATTGGTAAGCCTCAAAATCAAGAAGATTACCGTATAACGCCTAAAAAGCCCGTAAAGTTTTGGAGAAACAGCCTGTAGACAGATGAGCCACAGATAAAAACTTTTACCAGATCGACAAGAAGAGATGGTTATGGAGAAGGACAGGACCTCCTTGTGATCCCAGGCATTTGTGGGCATGTATGGCAGCCTCCGGACCTGGTTCCCTTACATAAATTGACGACGTGGAACAGGATGAATTCTGGATGTAGAGCTCTGCATTTTAAGAAAGCAACTCAGGACCTTTTTTATGGCAAAGAAGTAGAATGTTTTTCAATGGCCAAATCAATCAACTGACCTGAGTGTAATGGAGCATGCATTTCACTTGCTGAAGGCAAAACTCTTGGCAAAGTGCCCGAAGACTGAGTTGGAACTGAAAACAGCTGCAGTGAAAGCTTGGCAGAGCATCACCAGGAAGAAACCTGGTGTCTGATGATGCCTCTACAGACGGTTCATACAGTATTTTCAGAAAATATCATGAAAATTGTGCAACTGTTGCAACTGTCCATACTTATTGGTCCGACTGTATACTTCCATTTAGAAATTTGGAATCATTTACAGATGGTAATTTATTTTAAGAAATTGAAACTTTTTCTCCATGGTTGCATTAAATTGATTCAAAATACAACCAAGACATATGTACTACAAACATTTTAATAATAGTTTTTATGAGTCCTTACAGAGCAAGATTTTCAGTTGCAATTACTCTAGTGTACTAACGGCATACTGCTGCCATATATATTTATTTTTTTATTGAGACTCAAAAAATGAAAATGAAACAGGTTTGACAGCTCCTATTTTTTCCTGGCATTAACAAATCTGTACATTATCATTTTGCAAAAACAGCAGTTTTTACCTGGAGTCCCCCAGGTTTTAATAAAATACATAATAGCATGCACTGAACAGTAAACTGACCACATGTTGACCTCAAAAGTCTTCTCAATAACTTTCTGAGTAGGAGGCTATTGGTTCAAAGTAGAAGGCTGAGCCCCCAAGCAGATCCAGTTGACCAATGAGATATCCAAAGGGGCGGCCCTTTTCATAATGTGTATGTATGATGTTATACAATGCAATGCGTGTATGTATTGTGTGACAAGCATTGACTTTAGAGAATGAAATACAGAAGTCCAATAATAGTCCAATCCAGTATAACACGGACTAAAACAAGTCCTCCAATCAAATCCACGCAGTGTTATGATTCTGCCTTGTTCTGTTCATGTTTTGCCATGTCTTGATCCATGCCATGTTTTGTTCCTGTTTATTCCTGCATATTCTCCCATAGTCCATTCCCTCAGTTAGATTCCGGTCCATGTTTTGTCTCATACCATGCATTGCACTTTGTCTGTCCCTGTCTGGTCTTTTGTCATGTGATCGCATTCTGCCCCCGTATTCTGTGTCACACTTTCGGGTGATTTATCCTTCCAATCTCGTTAACTTCCTTCACCTTGCTTTTCTATTTTACTAACAATACTAACAGTTTGTTGTTTTAGTTAAACTTTCTAACCAAGACTAACATTGTTTATAGTACTAACTTACTAACAAGCACTAGGGATTGTATAGCTGCCCATTACTAATTGACTAATAAGCTCGCAGCACTCGCTCTGCTCTAGTCTCCGCCCCTTGCCTTCACTCAATTTACTTTGCTGTGCTTCAAGCAGATTTTCTGCATCTGGCTAATCACTGCTCTGCCTCTCACTCTGTGCACAGTAGAACTCCCTAACCGGAGCCGTATATTTGTCAGTAGGCTGTCTCTGTGATCCCTGTCCGCATTTTGGCTTTTGCCAATTTCTTGTAATCCGGAACTTCCTCATGCTCATTCCTTTGTAATTAGTCTGATCCATTCACCTGCTTCCCCTTTGTAGCATTTGACTCCCCCTATGTGTATTTAAGCAGTCATTTCACTAACAGCTCTTGTCAGAATGTTGATCAATATTTCTCTGTGCAGAGCACCTTGTATGCCATTGAGTATTGTTTCTCTATTGTCCGACTTCGATTTTTGCCATTTGCCATTTTTGTATTGTTTTTGTCTTTCTGGATTTCGACCCATTTTTGTATGACCATGATTTCTGTGTTTGGATGCCCTGTATGACCCTTGGCTTTGTTCATTGACTACGACTTTTTGCTTATCATTTTTGTACCTCTGCTCTTCTGTCTTACTGGTTCTGACCTCTGCCTGTCTAGTCGACACAGTTTTTGGATTTGGTATTGTGGCTTGGCAATTCCTGTGTTTTTTGGCTTTGACTCGGACTCCATTAAAGGCATACGTTTTTTGGATTTCTGTCTCTTGTGAGTGGTTCCTGAACTGTACTTCACACATAGTCTGATTCATCAAAATAGTTACCAGGACCAAGATCATCACTTTCAATTTCAAGCAGTTTAGAAATGTCTTCAACATCCAATCACTCACTCCAAAAATTGTAGAATAAATAAACAAACAAACACGGGTTTCATTACTAAATGGGTTGTTTAATTGGCTATTTATCTAACAATAAAAACATATCCTGGCTGAATCGAATCGCACTGGCTAGAATGCCACAGGCCTACCCTGACCCTGCAATTGTGATATCAACTACTTAACACTGACTATATGACAGTCCCGGAAATATAGCCCAGCGGGGTATAGCCAACAATATATAGATTAGTGCTGCACGATTAATCTAATCGCAATTGCAATTGCAATGTCAAGCTGTGCGATTGCATAACCGCAAAAAAGGCTGCGATTTGCGATTTCATCTAATTTACGTCCTATACACTAATTCCAAACCACTTTTCTTGAACCAATGAGGAAAACCTCTGTAGATAAGGGATAGGTTCAAACAGGAATTCCTGCCACTTAGGAAGACAATTACAAAATCTGAATGCACTTAGAGCAGCCAACGTAATCATGAGTCCCCTGCCCATCACGCACGTTTCTTCACACGATAAGCCAGATTGAATGGTCGCCACTTTAAATACTGCTGCTGCGCAGAGTTGTGGAATGGAGTGATCTCCTTTCTTTTCAAAAAGGATACTGTACACTATGTACCCTATGTTGACGGAGGTAAATTAGGAAGCAGTGAGACACCTTTCTATAACATTTAAATTGCTCGAAGGCACTTACCATGGGTGCCATCATTGCCGGATTTTTTTTTTTTTTAGGAATTTTTATCAGCAAAAAAAAAAAACTATTCAGACGCGGCCCTCTTCTGTGCAGCGGGTATGGTCACGTGACTACTCGTTACAAGTTTGCTGTGACCAACATGCAGGACCGTGAGCAAGCCCAGGCTGAGAGTGAGTTGGTGGCGGGATAAAAAAACGCAGCATCTATCATATGGTGATACTTAGATTTGAAGGACAGTGACGATGAACAGAGAGACGTGTTCTGTAAAACTTGCTAAGTCAAAATCGCCACATTCCGCAGAAACACGACCAATATGTATCACCACCTGAGGCGCACAGAGAAAAGCATGAAGAATGCATGCGACTGAAAGCACAGCAAAGTAAAGAGGAAGAGGCAACTGAAAGCCGCTAACGCCCAAAGGTGCCACTGCTTTTGTACTTTGCAGAAATGTCTTTATTTTTTAACAGTACTGTACAAGCTTTTAGATCTTAGGTTCTTGTATTGAGTAGAACTTGTAGGTTTACAAAAATGCCTGCAGAAAGGCATCCAAGTTTACAATAGTGCCACTGAATTTGTACCCGGCAGAAATATCCTTATTTTCAAAAAAGGAAAAACCTCTTTTTTGGGAAAATTTTATTTTGAAAACAGTGCTACAAACTTGTTTTGTATTTTTTATGCGCATTAATGTTTACATGTTTTCAGTTGAGAAATATACACTTCTAAACTATCATTACTCTCTGCATTTTCCTTGATAACAAAGCAGGTAGCCTCAAGATAGTTTTTTACAAAAAATTTTTTTCGTAATCACTATCGCAAATTGCAATATGGTCCACTATAATCGCAATCGCACATTTTTACCAAATTGTGCAGCACTAATCCAGATCTCAAAGTCAATCGGCAGTCAAAACAATGGACCACATGGATCACACACATTCATGGCATAGGTTTATCACAGGGTCAGAAACATAGACAACTAAAATGACAGCCAATTATTCCACTTAGATTTTATGCAAAATATACCTACCAATAACCCATAGACACCCCGATCGGTAGCTATCCCAGACCGATTCCACCTCCATTTTACTTGACAGGATGCCTCGCTCCCACTCAGACCTAGCACTCTGTTTGTCAGAAGATTGTCGGGATCGAGGATGACTGAGGATGACTGAGAATCCCCACGCGTCCCCAGCTGCCAACAAGATCGAATACCAGGAAGCAAATTTTTTTTCCCATTCTGGTCGTGCGCTCAAATATAATTTGTTAACATATGATCGATCATTTCTCAGTTCAGAGCCGCAAATATTATGAACACGTGAAATAACAACGCTAACTCAGGTGGAGGCCTTTTGGCACGTAGTGGCTATATCGAAGTAAACGCAGAAATCTGCGTTCCGTTGTTCGCCTCAGAATTTCAGAACACCATGATTAAAACAACTTTTTGGGAATGTCCATCAAAATGATCAGGAGACAGCTACTTTCAAAGTGGCAGAACTGTTCACTTTTATATGCATTTCGTTCAGCTGCAGGCAAAGAAATTTCATCTCGTCAAGAGATTTTCATCTCAAACTAAATAGAAATAGAAATGGCATCAACTTTACCACTAATATGCGACCTTGTCTCCATTTGAGCCGTACTTTTGGCTCAATAGGCACAGATTTTGAAATGAAGAGGGAAATGATATGGGTCTTGTGGCACAAGTGAATCACCTAAGGATGAAATCTGGAGACTGTTGAACTTCTGAGAGTGGAGAGCTGGCAACATGATTCTTAAAGAATAAACAGTGCTGCACTTAGCCTACCGTAATAAGTGTACATATATTTCAGACTAGATTTACTTGCATGTCTGATTTTTGGAATAAAAGTTCTAACTGCCTGGACAAAGTCACATATCAAAAATCAAAACTTTAGATTCAAGGATGACGAGACATGCCACCCACATGTCAACAATAGTTATTATATGTATCGATCACCTCTCTTTCACCAATATTGATTCTAAGAACAATATGCGATATGCATGTATTATAGGCCTAGGCTCAGTTACGCATCACCAATACTAATAAGAACCACTGAAGGGGCTTTGAAAAAATCTAACAAATCAGTGCGTTTTGAAGCACATTACAGTGAATGCAATGCTTTTGGACATCAACAATTATAATGTAAGAGCTCACCTACCTCTAAAACAACTTTATTCAACTCTTGGACAAGTGGACAATGCCCACACTAGCATATGACCCGGCCAAGGCACCAGTGCATAGATAATGAGACAGAAGTGAGTTTATTGGTCATATGTTAATGAGTTTAATATATACTTTATATATAAGAGCCCCGCGTTGAAATGGGAAAAAAATTTTGCTTCTATGAAAACAGTGGGTTGAAGCGGCAACTGCTATATGCAGCAGGAGGAAACAATATTGAAAAAAAAAAAAAACATTGACCAGCAAAAAGTAAGCAGCGCAGAAGGCTGGAGTAGCCAGAAAAATCGCCTCCCGCCTCTTATTGAGAAGGCAGCTCAAAAGTCATAAAGCCGATTATTTGCTTGCATAGACCTCAGTTTGGGCCACTCTACCCAAGAACAAATAAGGAACTCTAAACTCTAGCCCAGGCAATCCTGAATACAAATATTGCTGGGTTTCATCTATGCTGCAGGAACAAAATATCAGAAGCACCCTTAAAAAATAGCTTAAATGTTGACATATCTCTTCCACCATTACATCTATACACTGGTAATTCCTATTAATTTGAATGCTACTTTCCAAAATGTGTCAGTTTAAAAGAGGTCTAACCAGCCACACTTTGCAAGGTAGTTGGGTAATTATATCTGAAATCCCTGGAGGCCTCCCAACCGACAACCTCAGATTTGTTTTAAATATGAATATGATGTTCTGTTCATAAACTTTAGATTAATACCAAGTTACTATAAAAGCACCATAATATGACAAAATATGAATAAATTCTCAGACTAGAAAGATTTTGTATGTTTCAACCCAGCAGTATTTATGGCCAAACCTGGCACCATGTGATAACCCTGTTGGTCTTTTCTGTAGATGATACCGTTAATAACTGAGTAATGTCATTCTTGTCCGGCGATTATTAACTCAGCTGACCGCATGTTACATGAACGTAACGTTAGCAGCTGAACAGCCAGCCTGAACAGCTAACATAGAAAGCTACTTAAATGCTCTCAACTTTCTTTGAAAAGAATTTTGTCATTTTCTGTGCCCCTGCTCAGCTGGCCTCTCTCCCTCTCTCTCCATCCTTTTCTGGTGTCCAGATTTGTGTGTGTGGGCTGCGCGTACTATTGACTGACGTACTTCGCGAAGCTCGCAAGCAAAAACGCACAGACAATTTTCCAAGAGGAGCACGAAGCATGGACCGAACCATTTTTTAAGAAGGGGGTTGTTGAAATTTATTTAATCAATATGGCATGCCTTTGTGCTTTGTGATTAACTCTGGTGCATTAGTATGAATAGGAGTTAGGTCTATGCTTAATAATTTAGTCATGGTGTTTACTGTAGGTTTTTTTGGGGCCCAATGGGCTGTAGGCCCTTATAATTGTCATCACCTTTCCCCCCTGAATCTACTGAATACAAGAACATCATGTTCTGTAAATTTGAAGCGATTCTGAAGTGGTTAGTCAGGACCTTTTTTTAATCTGGTGATTTTAGATGGAATTCTCAAAAGCAAAATAAGGATTCTGATCGAGTTCCAAGGGGGGCAAATGGTTACCATTGTAATTGAGGCCACATGGTAACAAAAATGGCAAAATTAAAGTGGCAGAGAGAAGGGCCAAAATTATGGAAAATATTCCTAACACCTAGAACTAGTAAACAGGCCTAGACTTACAACAGAGCTGCACCGACCTCAGGCCTGGGCCCGCCCTGCCGAAGAACCAGTGAACCGGAGGCTCGGCTCATAGACTGATATTGCGTGTCATCTGCTCTTTGTGACATCTGTAAATGCTCTGTATGGTGCATGAGTGAGGGGTCCCCCCCAAGGAGCTTCACGACAGGCATCAAACCCACTGACTTGTTGCCTGAATGCATTCTCATTCATTCATTCATCCATCCATCCAAGTAGAAGACCTCCTAATAGGGCCCCCTCTTGCCACAGGACTTGTTTGCAGTAACTTCGCTCGGATGACCAACACTTCAGGAGGAGGGCAGGAAATGATGAATCTTAATTTTCAAAATTAAATACCCCAAATCGAATAATGTTGACAAGCTAAGTTATGTTCCTCATATAGATTAACCTGCAGGTATAATAAGTAAAATGTGTTGGACTTGATTCATACATGAAGGAAAGCAAATGTTCTGACGGCTGACTGTGATGGTTAAAACTTTAAACTGCCAGTCAACAGGCATGTGTGCTCGCCCAAATGTCCGAACAAAACCACGGAACACTAATGTTGTTTTCTTACACAAGTGGCAAGCTCAATCACGCATAACAAGCTCATTTCAACCAGCGGCCAAGAACAGGTGCAACAGTTCAGCAACAACGAAGTTGAAGGTTAGGCCTATGCAAAATTGCTAACACACCTGGGAAAAAAAAGGATTAGGACTGCTGGCTATCAATACATTCAGCATTAATCCCATACATCTACCTCATATGCTTTCTATTTATACATTGACCTGTCTGGAGCATATTAGTGACTGCACTATTCAGAAATTACAGTAATGTTAGAAGGATGTACCAGTATGCTGGGGTTTGATGAAAAGTAAAAAAGGGAAGAAGAGGGGGACGGAGACAAAAAGAGATGTAATGGTTGGACTTACTGCGTACGGACTTTGACTAAAGTTATGAACAAAACCCAGAACACACTGTATTGGTTTATAACTGCATCCTTAACACCCACGTCGCTTACAATATCTAGCTAGCTACCCAACACAGCACATTGTGAAAATGTTAATATCATCACAATAACATGGAATAAATATAACAGCTGGCTGTGTCACTACGTTCTCAGCAATAACATCACACGTTCTGTATTTTGTTTGCTTTTTTTGTTTAGTTTTTTGGCAGTTTTGGGTAGATAACTACATGATAATTTAACTGTAGCCTTATCTTTAACAAAGTGGTCACTGCATACAATGAGTACTGTCAGACTCTGCTCCTCCAGAGTTGATACGGCAGTTTCAGCTCCATTTCTGTCAGCATTTCTAGATCAGATGTTTCACATTTCTCCCCTTTACTTCACATTATTTTCAGTACTCAATGACAGCCCTTGTTTTTTTTTTTTCCTGGTTTGAGTGCTTGTTACCTCTGTAGACTGTGCAGACCATAGGCATTTTTGTGGTGTTACGAAGCAGTTACTTTCAGCACACTCCTGATCAGTGACCACTGGCTGATTTTTGTGTTGTCGTGGTTTTTTTACGATAACTCTTTAGCAATGACATTGTATACTGGATTTCAGTGTTTCTGCAGCCCAGAAAGCATGGCTTACTAATTTGTGCACTTTATCTCAAAAAGATACGCCATGATAATGCATGTTGTTCTGTGAAATGCCACGGTATTACTCCATAATGATATACGTATCTGTATGTCATTCAGCTTATAAATTCTGGTTGAGGTAACTGTAGCTTAAAATTTTAGTGACACGGACCCAACCAATCACAGTAACCCAGTCCCCAAAGTCTGGCCCTGCACACAAAAATTCATATATAAAATAAAATAAATAAATAAATGATTGTGCCTTTAAGTCAGTGCTCTCTGATAGGGCCAGATGCGGACTCGGTAGAATAGTTGCACAATTGTCACAAAATTACAGCTCAAAAAATCACCACAGAAATGAATCAATCCATTGCTGAACCGCTCTCAACAAAAACAGTAGATCATTATCAACACAAAGCTGGTATTTTTGGCAGAGCTGCAATTTGATGACCATTTGTATCCAAGGCCAATTCACAAAAACACAAAAGATGGTGTAAGGAACACAAAACCTGAACCCCGGAGTAATGGAGGAAAACAAACATCATCTGAAATTCTTTTTATTATAACTTGACAGATTTATGTTTGGAAAAATCCAAAAGATATATTCCATCCTCAGGTTATCATTTTCAAGGGACTGATTTGGTGTTATGATTGCTCTCCATGGGCATGTAGGGAGAACAATACGAAACCATTTGGTATACAGCATGGTGTTCCCTCATGATGGCCCCATTTTGCAACATGGAACATTTACCCTTGCTCACTGCTAAATACATGATCGAATGGTTCCAAGAACACGCAGATGAAATGAAATGCCTTCCATGGACTGCACAATAACCAGATCTAAACATAATTGAACCATTATGGGAAATTCCAGGGTTCAGAATACAATCTAGATTTTCACTCAGGGAGCAGGGGACTGTCCCTCTGGAAGAATGGGTCAATATCCCAATACACACAGTTGCAAAGTTTTATGACAGTATTCCAAGAAGGACTGAAATTGTTTTGAAGGTAAAAGGTGGGCCTACTCATTATTAGTTATTAAGTTTTTGTCGGTGTTCATGATGTTTTGAAGATGCCCCTGTAAATGTATTCACCCTCATCACTTACAGGACATATCGTCCCGGACGAGAGTAACGAAAGGAGCTAACAAAGCTCCCAAACCATGACATTATGAGACAGTAACAATATGCAGTTTGTTAATTAGAAGCTCCATTTGGCCAAAAGATCATTTATTGCATACTTACTTAAAGGAATAACCAAAAGAAACTTGAACTTAATGTACGGCTCCAATAATATGCCTACTATGTGTAACAGGCATAGATACATACATTTTCAGGTTATTCAGCAAAGTCTTTGTGTTTTCAGTATGAGAAATGCACTTTTTTCTATTTTTTGTACACATTATTACTGCTAAAGCCCTGTTGTCAGCCTATTTTGAGTGGGCTAAGTACAGTGCTGTGAAAAGGTTTTTTCCCCCTTCCCGACCTTCTCCTTACAAATTTATGACACTGAAACGTTTCAGATCAGGAGCAAATTTAAATATTTAGACAAATATACATATTTCGATTCAGATTATAGATTATAATGCCATTCATTGAAGATAAAATTCAGTCCATCCTTACCTGGCCATATGTGAAAAAGTCACTGCCCCTTCTGTTACTAAGTCAATCAAACAAATTTAAAGGATGATAGGGATGAATTACAATGGACACACCAAGGCATGATTTCTGCCAGCCCAGTAGAATCCAATCATCACTAAAGAAAAAAAGAGAGAGATTTGGTGTGGCCTCTTCAAAGTCCAGACTTGAATCTGATTGAGATGCTGTGTCATGACAGTTCATGCTCGAAAATCTTCTGATGTGGCCGGTTTAAAACATTTCACCTAAAACGAGCAGGCTTACATTCCTCCACAGCAATACAAAAAAAAAATAAAAAAACTCCCAGTAAGTTATTCAAAATTTTAGATTGAAGTTGTTGCCTCCAAGGCATAACTAGTTTTGGCATTTAGGAGGGAAATTTTGTTTTTCACATGGGAGTTGAAGGGTTTGAATAACTCTACTTTAAATGAATGAAATGATAATTTAAAAGCTTCATTTTGTGTTTTTTCATATTATTTTTGTCTTACACAAAAATTAGCTTTATGATGTGAGACATTTAAATATGACAAATAAGCAAAAATAGAAGAAATTGGGAAGGAGGCAAACACTTTTATCACCCCTAGGTTTACATTAATCAAATATGATCTTTAATAAGCTTCCCTAATACACATTAACATTGCCTTTTGCAGCTTGAGCTGTTCCAGGAACAGTATATTTAGCTAACTTATTCCAGAGCCAGGCCACTGGGGAATCTCTTGGTGACCCCAGTGGCCAGACCAATCCAGCAAAGCACCCAACTTTCATGAAATGTTTGTTTTGGAAGGTTTCTTTCCCTAGTTTGTCCTACAAAGAGTGAAATGCATACATGCATGATGGTTTTAAGTCCATTGACTGAATTAGTCAGACAAGTATTTTGTACTATTCATTTTTCCAGTGATGATAGCCTTGGATGCTGCATTGGGAAGAGCTTACATAGCCAAGGGAATTTGTTAAACCAGATTCATTGCGCTCCTGCTAATCTCTGCCCCTCCATAATCAAACCTGCCATTTCCAGCCAAGGATATTTGGTTGGACATTTTGCCAATCCAACACAGGGATCACACTCTATGCACTCACACACTCACATCACTACACTTACCCTGGCATACATATCTTTGGACTGCAGCAACCAGAAGGAAACCTACGCAGACAAAGAGAGAAAATGCAAACTCTACAGAAGAAGGCTCCAGGCTAAATGTGAACTCACAACCTTATTGTTGCGAGGCAAAAGGAACACAGTCTGTACCACCATGCTGCCCAGCTATTCCCCATTTCACATTCAATAAAGGAAAGCGAACTTGTTTGAAAAGTAAGCATAAATGGCCAGGCCATGATTCTATTCCTTTTAGTTTTATATCTCTCAGATAAGGTTTAGTGTTTTGATTTATGCTGAAATTCTTCATTCGTTCCTTCACATAATTTTTTTGTTAACAAGGAAAAGACAATGGCTGCCTAACATTAGATGTTGACTTGACTAAATCTCCTGTTAACATTAGATGTTATTATTGCCGCCATAAAAAGTAATAGTTAAGCAAAAATAGCATGACGCCTTCACTGTGGCACAACTGAACTCACGCACAATGAACGATAATTGTATTTCCACAGAAACAATGGTATCTTAAATGTTAATAAAACCTCAAAATTAATGAAATGTTCAGGACAACTGAGTAAAATGTACAACGTATACCAAAAAAAAATTATATGTATTTTTTATATATATTTTAAATAATGTTCTGGTCTCTCCCGTGTTCTAGCATTCAATATTTTTTCACACCATTTTATTCCAAGATATTACTTTCTATGTAACAAAAAAAAATCTCTTATGTTTCTTCACATGTCCCAATAAACTTGCAGAATGAAATCTTGTTCAATAAAATTAGGCTTGAGTACTTTTTATCCTTCTTACTCAGTAAAATTAAAACGGTTTCAGTAAAACTCAAAATTTCAATTGGGTACTCAAATGCCCAATATGTAAAATTTCTAAATTCAAAAATCTATAAAATATAAAGATATGTTATACGTGTTTTGTGGGTAATTGTTGCTTCGATACTACTCCTGGCATTTACCTTCTTTCATGGATGTATTAGAAGGTCTTATAATAGCCTACATCCATGCTTTTTTTACGTATGTTCACTAACGCCATTTAGGCCTACGTAACGTAACAGAAAGCTGATGTGTATGGCACATCATTTGTGTGTTATGAGACGTCAGTGCTATGTTAGCTACATTACTTGCAGTTAGAACATGGCTCCCTTGAATACTCGATTCAGTTTGGTCTATCAGCATGTCTCGACAGATAACCACTGGCCAGCTGGTCTGTTGAGCACATCGTTACGAAGGAAGCTATAGCAATAGCGGCAGGAGCAACTGAAAGCGTACATTGCCAGCTGAAAGTGGCAATTCCTCGGTATCTGTTACCTTTAGCATTTGCATTCAGCAACAGAGTGTTCACATCTGTTATTATTCTCTACGAAGATGGCTCATGGCCCCACCCCCTTATCTCAGCCTCTGACCAGCAGCACATCATAAGCGCTGTAAACGGCCGACATCATTTTTCTAGTTGAATGAAACTAGATACAATGAAAAGTGATATAAATGTTAAGACATATAACCTTACCATGTACATGGTTTAGCTGCTCCTGTTAGAGTCACGTTGGAGAATTTAGCTGTCAGCGGTGCGTGTAAATGGATGAGGACAACAACTCCCACGATTCCACGCGATCCGATTGCGTCATCAAACTCGGCCTCTTGTTATTGTTTGGTAAATCGCCCTCTGGCGGCAGAGAATTACGTATTGGGCGATTAAAAATTCACACAACAGGGAATTGGCAAATACGTGCCGGCTTTATAGCACCTACACTTTAAATTTCACAGGCGAATTATACGACACTTAAACACCTCAGTGATTTTAGCTCAATTACACAATCAGAGTCAGTGAAATAATAGCGTTGGTGGAAAACCAGTACAACCTTTCAAAGGTAAGCAATTCGTTCCTTATCCTCAACTTTTTTTCGCATAATTTGTCATGCAGTTCCAATAAAAAAATTTGTGTGTTAGTTTTAATGTCGTTTTCGAGCCTTAACAAGGATAAATTCCAATGGAAAGCAATCACTGGACTGTTACGATCAGCCATTGTGGCTGCTGGACCATGGCCATTTCAACGTGCCTACTACTTAATATGGATGAGCAATTTGCATGAAAAGTCTCATCAGATCAGTCATCAGATTCGACTGCCAGTGAATAAGTTAAGTTTATGCAATAGAAATTCATTACTATAAATATGTCTTGTTACAAATATGGGATGTACATTAACGATCAGAGAGTGCTAGGAAACAAGAAAATCAGCCATTTTGCACCAGGCATCAAGTTTACTTTCGTATCTTGCGAAGGTTTCGGCACATCTTCATCGGAAATATCTGGCCGAAAAAGTTTGCCAACGATCACTTTGGCCTTTTATATTTATCCTGGTCTTCAATCCATCTTCTTCCTTGCCTTTTCTAGCACTTTCACGGGGCTAATCAGTCAGATATTTCTTTGGCTGCGGCATTTTGCTATAGAGACGACCGGCACATCCGGGTACTTCGCCAAACATCAAGGCTGCGCCCCCTTTTGGGGGATAGAAAACCTCAGATCCCTTTGACCCTAATGTAATTTGATGTGTTTTCAGGTGCAAAATTTGTCCGATTTATTTAACTAAATTTCCTGTTTATATTCATTTATATCTTCTGCCGGCGTCTGAGGAGAGCAGTCGCACTCTATCAATGCTCCTGTCTGCGTCTTCTTTCTTTGTCTTGTTTTGTTCTGTTACCCCCTCTTTCCTTTTATTTAATCCCCCCGCATTCCCCTGAAAAAATTCCTACGCGTTTCCGGCGTGTCGTGTTATAAACCTGATGTGTATTATTATGTCTGATGTCATCTTCTGCGTTAACTGCAACCTTTAATTTTCGAAGAAGAAAATGGAGTTTGCGGCGCGATGCGCCAAGGCTGCCTCCTGCATTTAATCCCTTCTTAACCTTTAATTTTCGAAGAAGCCAGCTTGTGAGCTAATTGCATCTTGTGCACAAACCTAAACCGATACAAACAGTCAATGGTTAGTTTACCGTCACTTTCTGTTATTCAGCAAGCATGAATATTCAATAAATATCATTAGCTAGGTTAGCAAAATAGCTAGTTTGCTAGCCAAGTGAATAAAAACAGTTAATAGCCATTATTTCACTTCCGAACGCCAGGGGCACTTCCATCAAGCCAGGGGCTTGTATCACATCAGGGGCTTCTGCTCCGGGGCTGCAGCTGGATAGTGTTAGTCACTATCCTCAAAATTTGTTAGTTTAGGGTCAAAGTGGTATCCCTGCAAACCTCCATCTTGTGTAATTTCCTCGTCTGAACTTGTAACACTGTCATCATCTTTTCTGGTCGACATGCTGGACGAGTTAGAATGCAGTGCCCCTGTCCAGCATCATTTTATGTTTTCAGACATTGGAGAGCGGCTGGGTCAATCTGATGTCATGTTTCAGATTGAACCCAGTCAAAATGGCGCAGATCATGAGGGATGGAGTGTCAACATAAAATTGCCGTTTACTCTCTCAGAGAATTTTGTTTGTTTTTTTTTATGCGATAAATGCACACAGATTGTGTAAGTCTTTCGATAGATATACACAGCATGGTAGAGTTTACTATCACTTTAAAGTAATCAGACGGTGACCAGTACTTGGCTTTTCATTCGTTGGGGTCCATACTTTGGTGCATATAGAAACAAATCCTCGATTCCGTTTAGATGCTGTAACACACTTTACACACCATCATCGAAAAAGGAGAAGAAGCCAGTCGGAAGGGTAAAGAGCGGACATTCCAATGAAACAGCAAGAAAGAGACAGTCATCAGTGTAGCCACACAGTACTTCAAAGTTCGTCCTCACAGGCATTAGCCATTATGGCTAATTACCTCGGATCTTGGTGCTAGCTTAAATGTCCTTGTCTTACAGTTAACACGTGACAGGTCTTCAAACCTAATGAAACTGGTAACTGGCCGCAATTCACTTCAAGTTCGCCATTAAAATAAAATTTCAACTGCTCCATTTACTCACGCCACTCTCTCCATCCAATGAATTTTCCACGTTTTTCTTTTGCTTCTTCCAAATTTCCCAGTAGTGTAGGTTTGTAGAAAAACACATATTAGCTCAATAAACCCTACACTGCAATTCACCCCAAAAAAAAGGATTATCGGACATTTAGTTTTCATTTACTTTGCCCACATATTCAAGAGACACACTTTTCTTTTACTCAGCTATAATTGGTGGGTCACTACACTTAACTGATTCCTGTGTATGTAAATGGATTTGCATTTTGATGTTTGTAGAAAATGGAGATGAGAAAAATTTCCCAAGTGCAATATGAAATGCAAACGAAACTTCCTAGCTTGGGAGGGAATCATTTTTGGTTTTTGACTCTGCCTTTTATGCCAACTTAAAAAACTTCAATGGTAAAGGACATCAACACTCACTGACCAGGTTATTTGGTAAAGCTGCAGGTAAACGCAAATAGCCTGCGCATTCAACCAGCAAATCATTTTGCAGCCATTAAATGCATGAAGACATTACATGACAATGGGCAGCATGTGTGCTTGAAAGAGATTGGATTCTGACCATGTTTTGTTTTTTGGCTTCGGCTGCGGTGGTCCGAGCATCTGATAAAGGCCTGCCCTCCAGGGACTTTCGAGCACAAGAGTTTAAGAATGGTGTGACAAAAAGAAAAAAGGCAACAAAAAAAAAAACACCTGAGTAGCAGTTCTGCAGCTGATCACCCCTTAATCATGAAAACCGTCAGATGACAATAAGTACACTTGTCTAAGCTACCGAAAAGGTCATCAATCGTCAAATTACTGCCACATACAAGAGCGGTGTGTAGGAAGACAGTGCGACACACATAACCCCATCAGGCCTTGTGACAGATGGGTTGCCACATCAGGACAGGTACATCAGGTTTCAAGCCATACAACTGAGAGCTGGGCATCTGAAGATTGGAAAAATGTAGCCTTGCCGGTTAAATCTCAATATTTCTTGTGACCGGCAGAAAATAGTCAATTTTTTGTTAGCAGCATGAATTCGTGCATCCATCTTGCCTTGAGTCATCAGTGCAGGTGCTTTTGGTTTTTGTGTAGTCTAGGGATTGTCCCCTAGTCACACAATAGGATGATTAATTCCTAAAGTACATCATTTGAATGCTACAGCATAACTTGGCATTGTTGATCACCATGTCCATACCGTATGATCATAGTCTGCTTCCTGCAGGCGAATGCGATGGGTTGAGGGGTGCATCCAAATTGTCTAAAACAGGCATCCTTTTTTCTTTCTTATTCACTTTTTCCTGACCTTGCAAGAAAACGTCACATCGGTCAAGGAAGTGTTACAGAGAGGTGCACAGGGACATGTTGAGAGAAAAAATGTCCTTTCCTTCAGTGTCTCCAGCGTGATGGTGAAGATAGCCTTTGCAATTTATTGGAAAACCTCGCATTATTATCCTGGAAAGTTGCTGGAAGGAAACAAGAAAGGAGCTAATTGCCTCCTTTCATTCGTGAAATAGACAATTTGGATGCTCCTTGTCTTATCTACAGCCAAACCATTTCCGGTTCATGTCCGTTACCGAGGAACGTTCCTTGCTCTTCAAAGAATTCAGATGCACCCTTGTTTTCAGAACAAAAGGACAGGGCAGTTTGAGTATCACTGTCTATAACTGCATAAAACTATGGCAAATTAACACCTTATTCAATGCAATATGTTTCACTTCCCTCGCTGAAGACACAAAAATTGAGGCGCAAGCCAGGCCGAAAGGAGAGTGCAGGCTAGCAGAGGCAGAGGCAGAAGTAGCACCTTTCACTCATGATATAACCAGAAGTCTCACAAACAAACTGTGTATCTCTCCTTCTGAAGCACACGTGCCAGACGTAAAAAAAAAAACAAATTCATTGCTCATCAAAGTCTTTGTATTTTACAAAAGATTCCCATTTGGTCTGAACCCCATATGCATATTGTTCAATTAGAAGGTATCATTGTGTTTATCTAACACTGATGTTCATAATTATAACTATTTTTGAGACAGATTCATTTTATATGATACTACACTCTGGTAGAACATTTATGGATATAGAGACAGATATTCAACATTTTGGAGATCTTGTGAGTATTTTATCGCCTTTTTTTTGTTGCAGATATTGCAACTCCAATGAGTCATATGACAGAGCACCTCATCTAGCTGGTTTGACTAATAAAGCAGTGACTCTCAGGCCTCCCAGTGACTCACATTACTCCCAGGCCACCCTGTGACTCACTTTACTCCCAGGCCTCCCAGTGACTCACATTACTCCCAGGCCTGCATTGAAAGAGATGTCAATCCAGCATGAATATGGCAAATATGCAGAAAAAAAACTGATATGCCATTTAGTTGGCAGGAAGCAAAGTCCATACAAAAATGGTCCAGTGCTTTGTCTAATCAATTCTGTGAAGAATTCACAAAGAACCCTTTGACCCCCCCTGTGAAAGAACCCTTGTGTTTGTATGCTGGTATTTGTGAGTGTGTGTGCGTGTGTGTATGCTTGTATGTGTGAGTGTGTTTGCATGTGTGTGCGTGCGTATGTGTGCGTGTGTGTGTGTGTGTGTACGTGTGCGCGCATGTGCAATTGTGCCTGTGCTTCTGTGCTTTGGATGAAACCAGGGCATTGTATCTGGAATAGTCTTTAACTTTCACCTGCAGTTTTTCTCGTTAATATTTTGAGAATAAAGCTATTAATCTCGTGATTATTCTGAGTGTCAGAGTTGATTCAGCGGCCTGCCACAAAAAAGTCTGTGCTCTGAGCCCTCAGAAATGTAATACAAGCTCAGGCTTGCCACAGCCATGCGAACCAATAAATTTTGACTGTCAACATCCAACATCATTGGGTTGACTATAAAATATGTTCAGTTTCACAAAATTGCTCAGATAACACTTGAATCGAGTAGAGTCTGTGAACTGCATTCAACTGATTTCAAAAAGGAAATGTTGCCCAATTTGTTGCAATCAATGAGTTGAATTAATTTATCAGTATCTTGAGCACGCCCAAGAAACAAACAAAAAAAGGTGTAGGGTAGTTGTTATAGCATGTCTAGTTCACCTTGCTCACTGATGGTAAACTTCATCTAACCATACCGCAGTATTTGTCTATAGACTTGTCTTGGGTGAACTTCTAGACTCCATAAATATGGAGACTCTAGTGTCAATATGGAAGCTTTGTGCAGCAGATGTCTCCTTAACCTTGGTTCATATACCCTTCGGACCACAAAGAGGTGAAATAAGTGACAAGAAGATGGACCAGCATTGATTTTCACTCAGTTTGGTAAATTGGTGTGTTTGAGAGGGTTTCTTCAGAATGTGGTTTCATTGTGTCTAATGACAGCCATTGTTTTCAGCAGGATTTTGTGGCAAATTTGTGACACATTTATTTCTGTCAGTTGGAAAGTAATTGAACCCTAAAAAGAAAAGGGGAAATGAGCAAGAGTCATGATGTCATATGACCATTTTTTTTTTTTAGTCTTTGGGCTCTAAATTCGTAGACCAGGCGCAGGCGCGGTGAATGGGGGGAGCGCCGCGCCAACGGGGTGTATCCAGGCGCATTTTGCTATTTCGTGCCTGGTGCAGCCCGGTGCAAGTACTCCTCTGTCCCGCCTCCGACCCTCCTACAGGCGCAAGTGGCAAAGAGGGAGGAGAGAGGGCGTGAGTGGGTTTAACACAGCCAAGTCAAATCACCAATCAAATGAGCTCCTCTCCTCACCTTTAAAATTGGAATAAAGAAGCCCCTGTCCTTTATCTGCATGATGCGTGAATGTTGCATTTTTTGCTGCTCAGGCATGTTTCTGCTCCGCTTACGTCTATATTAAGCATTACGAATATGAGTTAGCTGGCTAGCTGGGGCATTTGTGAATTATTATCATTAGCGAACTTGAGTGGAATTTCAAAACGAAACTACGTCAGATCATTCAAACTTATGAAGTTGGGATGAAATACGACGGTTGCTCATTTATTTCTTCTGCCTGCATCATTGGGAAGAGAAATGATGGATAGCGTGTTCCTATTATTACACCCTGTTGCTGCTTTTAATTTTGGGATTAACATGAATGGACAACAATGCAAGATACGCCTTTTGCACAATGGAGGCGAATAGAATTTTTCGCACGACAGATGACATTCAAAGTTAATGCAAAGACTCGAATACACGCTTGTATTTGCATCTTTGCATTGACTTTGAATGTATTCAGTCATGCGAAAAATTTGTTTTGCGTCCGGTGTGAAAGCAGTTGAAGGACACATACCCGCATAGCCTACACACGCACTCACGCATCCACATGCACACATCTCTCTCTCTCTCTCTCTGATCTGACATCAGGACAATTCATATAGACACTATAATTTATGTGCTGAATCAGATAGTTACATTAAATAGTGGTTGCTGTAATCATTTATTGCGTTGAAATGTGCCTGATATTCTGGAAACCTACCTGTGAGGTTTCGGTGACATGTGCACACTGTGCGCTGGTCAGCCAAATTACCACTGCGCAGAAAGTAAGCCAGGTTGGAGCTGGCGAGCTCTCTGCGCACTTTCGTCGGAGCCTTTATCCAAAAAAATTTTCACTGTGTCATGATGAATATGTGACATCTCCCCCTAATACGTTGCCACACCCATCTCGGCGCACGTCCGTCTGCCAAATTACCAAAGTGGCTGCGCATGGGGTTGCACTGCACAAAATTACCACTGCGCGGGCTGCACCGTACGAAATTACCACTGCGTGGGCTATGCCACGCTGCACCACCCTGTGCTGCGCCAAGAAATTAGAGCCCTTTGTCTTTCCCTTTGCAGAGAGCATGCAAACTGAATATTTAAAAACTGTGCAAGTATCTATGTTCCTGTGATATTTTATTTCAGCTCACAACTGTGTAGATTATTGGCAACCAACTATTTTCACTATCGCCAACATAACATTATGCGACCCATTTAACATTGTTGTCTTGATTAGCATGTACTTGCGTTTCTCGAAAATTGTGATTTTTTTTTCCATGCACACACACACACACACACACACACACACACACACAATTTTAAATCAATCAGAGCCCAACAGAGCATTTTAGCAATACATGTTGGGCGAAGCTAGCAGTATAGCCTACAGGAAAACCCCAGTGTTCGCCACACTGAACTCCTAGCAGCCTCAAGGGGCAAGAATGAGCCTCCATTTTACAACAATTCATGTTCTCCCCCAAGCACACAAGCAGCCAGAACCATGTCACTCTGACACCGAAATCCCCTTTTAAGACTTTCTAATTAAATATTAACCATACAACTGAGTGGCTCTGATGTGAAATGAACTACCACGTATAGACTGACACACTCTGAGAGACACTGGCCTAGGGAGCGCCAGCCAGTCTGCACAGCGGTTACGCAGCATTTTTCTCTGATAGCCCGCAGCGATATGCCCATTTGCTTAACACACAACTTCGATTTACAGGCTTGGCGTTTGTTTAGCAGTTGATTGCTTATCAGTTACAAGCTGTGCATTTAATTATTCATTTATTTCATAATATTTTCATTTTCACGAGACAATATGACCTTACTGTAAAAGGGGTGCATGAAGCCTCTGTTTACTGCTTGTCCCCGGTGATGTCAGCGGAGATGTGGAGGTGGAGCGACGACACTAAGACGGTATTCCAGAGTCATCAGTCACAGTGTCAAAGCGGACAGGACCAGGTCAGGAGGGAAGTCACCTTAAGAGTGAATCATTTCCGGACGACCTTTGAGAAACTATACTGGACGCAGACTGAGTGCTGAGCCAATGTCCCTCACTCCGAAAATTGAAAAGGTTGCTGGTTTGCGTCATAAGAAGGGCACTGTTTGTTGACACTGGATAAACCAGTATGATTGATCTGAGCTCTGTAAGCTTTGGCAATTCCCAAGGCACGTGGAGGTGTGCAGGGATATAAGTTTGCCTTTGTGTAACTTTAGCCATGTTCGATTTTCAAGGCTTGACCTTGAATGTGTATTTCTATTAGGGGCAATGCGTTATTTACACTGCTTGCATTTCCAATGTGATTTAGGCCTCCAATAATATGAGAGGGCAGGTGATATGAAATACATTTGTTTATCTTTTAGCTCAAAGACAAAGCAAACTGAAACAAGTCCTCCTGGAGCTTTTTGACCTGGTGGCAACCGCAAACAAACCATCAATGACTGCTGATTGCCTTGGGCGGAATACCATAAATAACCCTCCCCTCACCAAGTGCGAGGTGCGAGTGCAAGGTCGAACAAATGTGATTTCTGCTTGTGACCCTAATCAGTTGTTGTCCAACCAGACTCCAGTTGCATTGGAACAGCAATGCTTCAGGTCTCCACGTCAAATGCCCAAGAGGTCATGGTTATTATCTCAAGGAGGGGAAAACAATTTTCCGGAGATTGAAGTATGGTTGGTACTGGAAACCAGGCAAAGTACTATCAGTTCTCGTAAACAGCAAGTACAGTACACACAGGGCCATGCAAGTGTTTCTCCATGCAATCAAACTATCTAAGAGACATATGCTGCTTTTCAATAGTTCCGGTGCTGAACTGCACAGCTCGGTGCACAGTCTACAGGCAGAGATGAGTGGGCCACAGCAAACCTCCATGGATTGCATTTTTGTGGGCTGTTCAGGTAAAGAAAATAAATAAATAAACAAAGATGATGACGCACAATCAGAGAACATTAACTAAAGGAAAAACAGACCGAGGTTCAGTCGGACGTACAATTCCTCGTAAAGAAAATATGGATTACAGGGCTGTGCAAAGCAATGAAGCCTTCAAAACTTAAGAGGCAGCTACTGTACATACCAAGCGCCCTTCTCTCATGCACTGCCCATCCAAAAAAACAAAAAGTTGCACACTACAATAGTTTGTTGGGCCACCTTTAGCTTTGATCACGACGCACATTCTTAGTGGTATTGTTTCGACTATCTTATATAGCATTGCAACATTAATTTCATCCCAGATGTGCACTCATATGTTCAGTTTAAATCTTTGATAAAAAATGCTTAGCAAATTCATAAACAGAATCAAAAGATGCTTTAAGTTCAGGTAGTTTTGTACTGTCTGTGAGTCTTAGGTTAGCCCTTGTTTATTATATTCCCGAACGCCGAATGGCGTTCTGGGGATATTATGTTTTTGGTCCGAACGCCGCCGCGCCGCCCTACGTGTTAACGCGATAACTTCAGTAGTATCTCAATTAGAAATTTCATGATTTGCATATAAGTAAGTATCATAAAGAGGAAGAACTTATTCGATATTGGACAATTTACAATTTCAAGATTGGCCATCAGGGGCCAAAAACTGAAAAAATCACTGTTTTTATCATATCTCTGGAAATATTTGTCCGATTGACCACAAATCAAGTGCAAATATAAAATCATGACCTGAGGATGTGTCCCAGGATGACATTATACCTGTTTAGTTCAATATTAGTTCAGTTTAGTTCAGCTTTGTCACATAAAATTCACCATTTTTGCCATATCTTTGGAACCATTTGTCCAATTGACATGAAACTATGTGGAACTGCAAGGTCGTGAACTCACAACATGTGACATGATGACATCATACCTGTATGGTTCAATATTTTGCCACCAGGTGGCGCTTTGTGATGGGAAATGACCATTTTGGCCATATCTTCAGAACCATTTGTCCGATTGACCTGAAATTAAGTTCAAATGAAAGTGTATTCAAGGTCTATTCAAGGATTGGGAAATTGGAGGATTAGGGGCGTTCGGGGATATACCCCAAGCCATCACCTCCGACGGCATAAGCCTAGTTTGTATTTATTTTCAGTTTGTTTTTTTTTCTTTTTTTTTTTTTTGTTTTACTTGTTTGTCTTGATTGTTTGTTGGTTCCTTTCCCCTTTTTGTCTTAAATGTTTTAGTTCATGTGTCATTATCGCACTTCTATCTTAAGGACCAAAATGTAAACAAGCCTTTGGGCTTTATTGTGTGTTTTATCCTTTTGAACACTTAAGAAACACATAAAATTCACCATTTTTGCCATATCTTTGGAACCATTTGTCCAATTGACATGAAACTATGTGGAACTGCAAGGTCATGACCTCACAACTTGTCACATGATGACATCATACCTGTATGGTTCAATATTTTGCCACCAGGTGGCGCTTTGTGATAGAAAATTACCATTTTGGCCATATCTTCAGAACCATTTGTCAGATTGACGTGAAATTCAGTTCAAACTAGGCTTATGCCGTCGGAGGCGACGGCTTGGGCTATATCCCTGAACGCCATCAATCCTCCAATTCCCCAATCCTTGAATAGACCTTGAATAGACTCTCATTTGAACTTAATGTCAGGTTCAAATTTTGAACCAAACAGGTATAATGTCATTGTGGGACACATCCTCAGGTCATGACCTTTCATTTGGACTTGATTTGAGGTCAATCGGACAAATATTTCCAGAGATATGATAAACACAGCGATTTTTCCGTTTTTGGCCCCTGGTGGCCAATCTAGAAATTGTAAATTGTCCAAAATCGAATCAGTTCTTCCTCTTCATAATACTTACTTATATGCAAAACATGAAATTTCTAATTGAAATATTACTGAAGTTATCGTGTTAACACAGGGCGGCGTGGCGGCGGCAGCGGTCGGACCAAAAACATAATATAGATATACACTGCTCGTCCAAAAAAAGTCACCATTTGGAAATAAATGAACAAATTCTTTGATTGGATCATTATTGCGGTTTAATATGTTTAAACATATTAATATGTTTCAGCTGGCAATAATCATTTTAACCCTGACTGATGAGGTGTGTTGGTACTAATTTCTTTAAAAAAATCATGTCGGAATACACATCCCTTAATGGTGGAAATGATGTTCCAGTATTTCAGAACGGGCAAGTTATTGGCCTGTATCTAGCAAAAGAACCATGAATGAAAAAAACAAGTATGAGGAATCATTTTCACAGACAAATTTGCCACCACAACGTCCTGACCTTAAGCACATTAAAAGTTATTGGGGTGTGCTCAAGAAAGACCACCTTGTGGTTCAACCATTTTGTCGAGAAGACAAGATATCGGCCAAAAATGATGGCATTTCTGAGCAAAAATAAATTTGCTGGAATTGCATATGGCAATTAAAGCAAAGACAAGATGAATTTGCACTGTAATCAAAGCTACAGGGGTTCCAAATAAATATTTGAGTGTGCGACTTTTTTTTTGGACGGGCAGTGTATTATGATATAATAGAGATATATATATATAGAGAGAGAGATAGATATATATATAATAGATATAATGAATATCTATTCAAGGTCTATTCAAGGATTGAGGAATTGGAAGATTGGGGACGTTCGGGGATATACTCCAAGCCATCGCCTCCGACGGCATAAGGCTAGTTAAACATCGCCTTGAGTTTGACTGCTGATTTTTTTTTATGATGAGAGCTCCCCGAGCGTTTTAGTGATCTTCGATCAGGATCAATCATGATTTTTCTCAAACCCATTTCTTCTGCAAAGTTGACTATTCACCATTATCCTTCCCATTTTCAATAAATTGCAGGACAGTTCTTGACCCAATTCTAGTAATTTCAGAAATCTCCCGAGCAGTAACTTGCCCCGGGAGCTGGCCTTATTTCATGGATCTACATTCCCTATATCAAGCCTACTTGGTGTTGTCGCATTGTGTGTGCATATATTTAAATATTCTCAGATTAACCACTCCCATCGACAGATCCAAGATGAGGTCGCAAAAGTATTTTCATGTAATACGTATGATAGGAAAAACTGAGCCTAAAATTTGGATCCACACTCTCAACAGAGGTGTTTCGGGAGGGATTGTTGCCTAAGCATTCATTACATATTCACAAGATGATTCCTATTGTTCTTACCACAATATTCTCAGTTGAAATAACATCCTGTGCTAGAATTCTGTGGAAGTTCAATTCTATTAATTACTCACCCTCAGGGACTGAGCTGAAGCATCTCTTATGCAGATTTTTTGTCCGTTATCACTCTTTCAAGCCAGGCGCAGAAAGAAGTAAACCTATGCTTTAAATCAAGTAAGATAACCTGCCATGCTGATGGGAGCCTGGTAAAATCCCAGTCCTTTATTTTAATTGCTCTGGATTACTCATTAATTAGCCAGTTCTATTGGATGAATTGGTGTTCCTGCTCCAAGATGACTGAAGTCACAAAGGCAGAGTCAGTAGAAGTTTGAAGTGTCATTGTTATAACATTGCTCAATTAATGGTGCCCATGGGCTGCTTTTATTCATGTAATATTACAACTGCACTCTGTGTCTGAGAATTTTTGCATTGGTCAGCTCTCCCATGGAACAGGTTATGTTGAACCTCAATATCTGTGCCATTTGTGAACCATGCTCAATGCCATTTTGTCGATGAAATAGAATCACTGCTGTCTTGTTTCATCAAATAGTGGGATACAGTCAAAAATGGCAAAACCATGTAACCACCAGGTTCTGTTAACGTTAACAGGGGCTGTGACAGGCGCAATCGTTTTACTTGAAATAATCAAGTTCAGGTTATGAAGCCTGCATTTCAGGATATGGTACAAGCTAAAGCAGAAAATAAATGAGCTGTTCATATTTCTTTGTAAAGTGCACTTTGTGAGTAAAATAGCTACTTTTCTGAATTACATTCATGTTTGAATTGCCCTGACATTGTATTCAGCAAGAAGCTGATGTTTATTTGCCAATGGATTCTTATTATTATAAAACTTGTGTGGAAAGGACATTGATCAAAAACATGTCAAGACTTATCAGTTTTAACAGACTTTTTCTGCTTTAGATATTTTTAACACTGCGGCTGCCACTAATTTACAGGATATTGTCTTCAAATCACCTGGCTTTGCTAAGGAACTAGGTAGGTATTGGTAGCTAATTCCAATGCATTTAATTATTTTTTATTGAGAAATGTTAACAGCGTTCCATTAATAGTTCCACATTTGGGTACATAAGTTAATACAAATTAGCCATTCAAAGCTGCTAGATTATTTTTGTTTTCATCGTCACTGACTAACAAACTATGCTTTCAACAAGTTGACGTAACATCAATATGTGTCGCTTTACACTGCTATGTGGCTATGTTTGTCAGACATTTCAGAGTGCTTCAAGTCAGCCAATCAGGTAGTGGTTCTTTGATGAATATGAATGATTTTGCCTCCCTGCATTGCACGTAGACTGCCATAATGCAGCGAATTGGTCGAAACTGAGCTTTTGTCATATTTTTTTGAGTTGGATTGTGGCTTTTTCAAACATATGTATTCGTTCAGCAATTTCAAAACACACTTGTGGGTAGAATAATTGTACAAAAAAATATTCTGATAAACGATGAAATTAGGTTGAAAATTGACTGCAAAATTGCTAGAAAAGCCGGCGATCTCCCCGAACACTGGCAGCTATAGCTTGGACTGCACTGTATATTTCTACTGCACTTCAAACCACAAGTAATAATTTCAAAAATGTGTTGTTTTATGAATTGTTTATTTTGCATCACTTCTTCAGAACAGGTTTCTTCTAAACTAAAATGGAGTGCAGTATGGTTTTTGCGAAGATCTTTTGAGGGTACGAATGCTATTTTTAATTCATTAGTCCAGGTAATCTTTCCATCATGGTTGGAAAGCAGGCTGATTTCAGCTTTCCGAACACTTTAACTTCCTCATTTGGCTACGACCACTATATCAATGAAAATAAAGATCAGTTTTTTAAAAATTATTATTTCTAATTAATGCTTATCAACATTCTTGAGCGATCTTACCTGGCATATTTAATTTCAGATCGTTCTTACATTCCCTGCCTTTGCTCATCCCTTGTAAAAGTTTTTTAGTATGACTGTGTTGGAGTTGGGTGATGATATGCTCTTGAGAAGTAGCATCTCTTTGAGACCACAGCTGAGGTGAATACATCATCATCAGAAAATCCGCATCCAACAAGTCAAGCTGTAAAGCTGCGAAATCAGAGCACGTCAAGTTGACCTTTCGGTTTGTGTCTGATCAGCTACCTTAAAAGTGACATTTTCTAATATGTATCCACGAGAAAGCTTGCAGGTGGTCTGTACTGATTCAAGGTAGAGCATTTGCTTCTGGTGTCAGCTGTTGCTGTCTCTCCATATAATGATAAATACTCATACCAACAATTATAGTGAACTTGAGGCTCATAAATCAGAATGAATCGAATAGTGACACAACAAAAACATTATCTGTGTCAAAATATATAGGAATTAAGGAATATTGCACCTAAATAGCACTTTTCTCACTGGGATTCACAGCACTTTAAAGTGATAAAGGGCAAGCCTGCCACAACCGCCACCCACGTGTAGTACTGACCAGGGTGATGCATGGCAGCCATTTTACACCAGGGCGCTCACCACACATCAGTTGAGGTTGTGAAGGAGAGGAACATTTTTCCAGCGAATTTAATCTGGGGATGATTAGGTTGCCGGTGGAAAGAGGCAGGTTCGGTTTTAAAATAAATTGGGAATTTAATGAAATAAACTGTTTCATAAAGTGCTCCAAAGAGAAAATGCGCAGGTGAGCAAATTCAGTGACCTCTTGAATCGCGGATAAAAGCAGTGGTAGATGATCTTTAATTGAGAAGAGAAAAAAAAACGCTTCTGAATTAAGAAGATGATGAATAAGATTCTTGTCTGCATTGATGTGTCAAAGAGACTCCACAATTAAAATTACGTGATAGCATTACTACAGAGAGATTATTGTTAAATGCTAACCACTGGTATGCCTGGAGAAAAGAACTAATACATTTAAAGCTGGAGGGACATCTAGGTTACACCATTGAATGTCTGAGCGCAATACTAATTCCAAACTGAACGGAAACAGCTTTTTGTTCAAATGATACTGGGCGGTTGGATATTGCTTCATCTTGCTGCAGAACAATGACCCTAAAAATGCCACGAAAGTAGAGCTAAAATTTTTCACGGCCTAATGGTGAACGCTTCTTGATGCTGACCTGTATCCAATTTAACTTCATTGCCTGCTAATGACTAAAGGTCCCAAAACAAACAGGCACGAAGGATGGCTATGTGGCTAATAGTGATCACCACAGAAGATACCCAAGGAGGGATTTGCAACCAAAGGATTTTCAGCTAAGCACTGGATAAGATGACTTCTTTGAAAGATTATGTTGTATCTTAAGTTGTATGATCAGTTTTCAACCTTGGGGGTGAAACTGTGTTAAACTGACCATAATTGTTGTATGAAACAACCAAATAAGGATGAAAATGTTACTGAATTCAAGCTGGCCATTGGCACTTTGTGTATTATTAGTATTTTTTCCCCCCAGAGTTCTACTGCATTTTGCCATCTGCGCGAACATACTGCACCTATCACATGCAGTGTCACATTGTCCTTTGAAGGGGCTGCACTCTGTTCTGTCCTGGAGCTCTTGGGCTCTTGACACTGATGGGGTTTGTCTCATCAAGCGCTCTTTGGGTTTTGCCACCTCGGGGAGTCATGCCACAGCAAATGCACTGTGTTCCACAGGCAAACCAAGGTGCAGTCAGGACTGATTTCCATGAAGACATCTTCAAAGTAATACTGCTCCACAAAAAAAAAAAAAAAACTGCGGCCAGAATCTTAAGGACTGCAATCCATTTTGGGTTGAAGAACAGGTCAAACAACGGAGACTCCTTGAAAGCATTCTCTAATTGCAACAGAAGCCTAATGTGATGTGCCATATACTGCGACCTATGGAAAAAAGTTCATTTTTCACACATCTTAAGGCTTTAAAAAGTATGCGTGTTGGATACTGACATTTCTCTTGGTGGATTTGGCGGCGACTGTAAAGAGAAATGCAACAAAGAGAGATAACCTCTAATACTCTCAAATTAGACTATAAATATAAATAGACAAATAGACAAATATTAATATTCACTTAGCTTTTTTGCACTCAAATTACGTTTTCTCTTGCAAAAGTATGCAGAGGGCTCCAGAACTCAAGCTTGGTGATATCTCTCTTGCTTGTCAAACTAAGTTCAACTGATTAAAACAGCTTCTTGGCTCAGGAATTTTCGCAGAATTACGTAAGATCATAGTTCTGTGTTTGTGCTATAATAAAACTTTTCAGCGCTGTTTATGAAAGTGTGACATTATTCTCAAACTGTTTCAAAAAACAGATAAACATGATTTTCCCAAGGTGACAGCCCTGAATTAGTCTCTCATCAGAAAATTGAAAGGAAAACTCTGATTATGTTAAAATGGATTCCCTTTGTTATATGTAGATATAGATAACATTCAGCTGAGACATTCATGTGTATATTTATTCGTCCTCTTAACTGTCAACATCTCTATGCATCAAAACATCTGTTTTGTACAAAGACTACGATAACACGGCTCCAGCGTTCAAAAGCTCCATAGTGATATATGAGTAAAACATTTTCTGGCATTTCTTTAATATGTAGCTTTAGGTATTGCACCATCTGTGGAAGTGTTGGAGTAGAATGACATGATAAGCAAACAAGTTGAATACTGTCTACACAGAACCAGACAAAATCTAATTAGTCAATGCACCAAACTAATTAGAGAGAAACGCCTTTGTTGCAGACATCCACTTCCGACTGCAAAGACTGCCAACAGCATTAGGTCAGTGCAGTGAGGATAGGGGGAGGAGAAGGCGGTAGATTTCGGCTTTGTGCCATACAGTATCAGCTCTGAGGCACACTGTAACGCCAGGACTACTTTGAAGAATCTTAATAAATTGTTCGTTGTAATCTGGGCTAGCATTATGCTAGCAGGCCATGTTGCAGTCGGATACTGAGAGGAATCTAAAAAGAGAGGAATAATCTGGCATGGCAAGATTGCATGTCCCGCGAGTTGACGGCTCTTTTTCCGGACAGTTTTGTCACTCGATCCTCGATGGGTCTCTGCGCTCTCGCGGGACGCTATCATCGCGAAGGGGCTTGGAGGGAGGTTTGGGGGGGTGCCTGAAGCGCGGTGATTAGCGCCCTGCCCGATTTATTTTAGCTGGATCCGGGGATGGGACTAATCGGGCATTAGAAGCTGACTCCTACTCCAAATCGCCCTCTTTACGTGTTCACAAGGGGGAAAGCAGAAGGATAAAAAAAGGCAATTGTCTGCCGTCTCCGATTATCCTCAGGAAAGCCCATAATCTGGCTGGAAGTACATAAGAAGTCAAGCAGCAAAATAAACAACATTGATTTCCACACGCTGTTCTTTTTTTTCCGGTAGATAAATTGAGAAGTTTGGCTAGGGCAACGCCCACCCCCTCCCCTTCCCGCCATCTGCTTATACAAATGTCAGGATAGTGTAAGTATCCCTGAGTCCTCGATCCCGACCAGATTACAGGCTATTCCAAGACGGGCCACCGCTCTTATCGTCTTCCAATCTCTTTTGCAAAAGCAAATCAAGAATTCTGTATGGGATTACTGGGATTTGGATTGCAGCAGACGCGGCTCTCAGATCCATCTCTAAGTCGCCGTGCTTCTGCTCGGCTTCCTCCAGCTTCCCCGGATTTTCGTCGGCCAAATCCCATCCACTGTGCACAAACATCTAGGCTGTTTGCACTCCCTTGAATGTCACATCAAAGCATTACTCCGGCAACAGGGCCATGTTCTCAATAAACGTGGTAAGATTCTCTTTTTTTCTCTTTCCTTTTGTTGTGTTTTCTCTGACCTCTACAGTTTTACATTTTTATCAAATCAACCGAAGTACCCAGCGATGTTGCATTTCAGAAAACAGGAGATCTTTGAGAACTTCACCCAGACCCGTATGTACTGAAACCAGTAGTTACATTTTTTTTATTAATGATCCTTGTCGGCATGCTCTCCCATTTGAGGGCCAATGAGTGCTTCAAGGTCACATAATTTCCGTGTTAAAGGATGGAGAGAAAAAGGACATTAAGCTGAAAGGCTGCCAGTTGGTACCAGCATCAGAGAAAAGTCAGCGGATTGGAGCAGGGGGACTCGAAATTATGAAGTGAAACCAATTGACCTATGGGGAAACTGAGCCAAGGCGAAAACTCCTTCAATCAACCTATCGCATGACATAGTGCTGACCAGCTCAACAGTGTCTGCTTGATCAAGGGTAAAATGAGTCAGGAAGAAAAAGCACAGAATGTTCTCTGCGTTTAAAGCGAACCCGATTCTGTAGTTCCCCCTCTAACAGACGGTCATGACCTTGAAACGATCATCTGCCACTCTTCTGTTGTTTGAAAACTGTGCTCACTCGAAGAATTTTAAGAAGAGAACTTAATGATTTCCCATATATTGAGGAGAGGTTCTTTAGCTACTGAATGTTTTTTTTTTTGCAATGAATATCAGTTTCAAAGCACAATTTTCTATCGATTTCATATTTGATTGTTTTTTTATATTCACAGATAGGGAAAATATTTTTTGTCCCATGAAAGGAACAAAACATTATAGGCACAGGTTCAGACATAATGCATCTTCAAACGCTCAATCATTAAAAAAGTCAACTGTTATTAAAAAAAAATACAACTCAACACCCTTTCAGGACCCTTTCAACTCAACACCCTTTCTAAATCTTCTTTCTTTTTTAAGATAGCTTTATTATTCCACACTACTTTTATTGTTGCATTTATCTGCCTATTTTGACAGCATAAAATGACTGCAGCTCCCTGAAGACATTTTTTTGGTCATTTGACAAACGGGCACCCTAAAAATAATCTGCAAATCACAAAAGCATACATTCACATTTGCATACCACCACGGTATGCAGACAAAAAAGACCCAAAATCATGACTTTCCATTGAAACGGTTCTCACACCGCCGGGGACAATGCATAATATAAAAAATAAACTTAATTTTTATTGAGGTCGTGCTCAGACATGGATCAGAGGTTTAAAGACTTTAAAATAAATCCTTTGGTCCTTGGAGTGAACTTAGAGACACGGAGAACCCTATGCTGGCCTTTTAACGGTTTGATTACCGTGGTAGGATGTACACACAAAGGAGACTCACGGCCACTGAGGGGATGATTGAATGATTCATTTTTATAGGGACTGTCAGGAACTGTTCTGTGAGTGGAGCCGGGTGATGCCACCATCCTGTCTCCTATTCCATTGCACATGGCACACACATACACACACACACGCACACACACACACACACACACACACACACACACACACACACACACACACACACAGACACACCTGTGGACCAGCAGTCTGACCTTATGACCCGGCCACTCCAAACCTAGACCGCAGCTTTGAAGCAGTCAGCCCATCTGTGCGAGACCAGAGAAACTCCACAACCTTGGCGTGCTCATGCAAAACACTTCACCCTCGTGGTGAGCGGAGATGCAGCACATGAGGGCACTTTCCCTCTGTGTATTTATCTGCAGCATCATCCTATTCGGCACAATTTTTTCCTTTGATTAGCGAGTATAACTTCAAACAAATGCCAATTGGTCAATTATGTTCTCCTTGAAATAAACTGAAGATCCTTGAAGATGCACGTGTAAAGTGCAAATCCAAAACAAAGGTGGAAATTATATTCATCTCAAATATTATGGAGCTTGTGCGGAATTTTCCAGCTAAATTTTTGAAATTTAATCTTGTCATCTTCTATAGGCCCTAACACTGCAATAAACACTATTTCAGCCAGGTTTAATGGGCCTGGCATCAGCATTTGTTTTATCTAATTATGAGATGATTCACATTCGCTCAAATGGCATCGGTGATGAGTGCAACATAATAAATCTATTTACAGCATCTAAAATGGATGCGTCGACAAATGGAAAAAGCTAGAGTGCCATTCCATGTATTAATACTATAAAACCAACTTGAAAGTTGGCGGTTATTGCCTTCATAAAATATTTTTTTTCACACGGTTATTAAGTCCAAATACTATTGAATCCTTTGCTATCTTTGGAATTTAAAATAAATAAATAAATAAAAATCACCACAATGGCATTAACCGGGGAAAATACAAGTCAAGTCACATAAAATATTATGAGCCAAGATTTAATATCACTGTAGCTGCATGCGGGTTATTACAGGTTAATGGTTCCAGCTTTTAATTAAAGTGCATTTTCTCCCATGGAATGTGCCAGCATGTGTAATACATTTTCACTTTCTCCGCCACTGTTACAGTATTACCCTAATATGAAAAACGTGTTCTGAGAAAGGCATTCATGAATATGCATTATGCTATTATTAACAAGCTCTACATGGAGATCTTGCACAGATCCAATGATAAACAGCCTTTTTCTACTTATTTTCATTCCGACTGAAATTTTCCACAGCTCTTCACTGATTTAATTGAGAGTATACAGTATGGAAATGACTAAAAAAAGAAAATGTGAGAGCTTGCAGTCGTGTAAGTCTGAGCGTGTTTGACCGCAAAACACGGGGTACGAAAATCATATGCTGTTAACAATTTTAATCACTATTTTCCTGATAGATGAGCAGACAGATCAATGCAATGTGTGTAATTAAACAGAGATGGATAAATAATATATGGCCACGTCTATGGGCTGTTAGCTGAAAACCTATATGCCTGCGCCTCATAAATAATGTATAAAAATGTCACAGAGGCAACATTCAAAAATGTGCTTCCACCCACACTGCCACTCCCAATCACACTCCTCCACCCTCCAGCTCCCCGTTCGTCGCACAAAAGCGCGGCCGAACGACCTCTGAATGTCATCCACGCCGGATGAAATCCGGCGAAAATTTACGCTCATAGCGATGCGACAGATGTATATCATAAACACATGCTCAGAGACCTGTGCTCAAAATTATAATGGCTACATATTTGTAATGAACACCACATAAATTTCCCTGGCATCTCTGGTACCCCAGAGAAATCCAATCTGGCATGTTTTCTTCTACCTGATTTCATCAAACTGGACGAACACCGAACTGAACCCTGTCCTTGCGTCTCCGTGCCATTTTCAGACACATTACGCTACGCTCAGAAACACAATCGTTCTGTGAGAAGCTCCCAATAATGGAAAGCAGAACAATCACAGTAAGAGTTTCAAAAAAATAACACATTTGGAGAGGCTGACCTCCTGCACGCACATGGGACAAATTTTCAACAGGGGTTTGAGAGAAAATTAGGTCGGGCCAGAATAACCTCGGTACTTTTTGAATGATTCAAAAAAGGATAAATTACCACCTTTGTTTCAGGATGGAAAAAATCTACGTATAGAAGTGTGACATTTGCTCTCCCTTTGTGTGTGCTCAGTAGTGCTATGCTCCGCGGTTGCTAATCATCAAGTACATCGTTTCCTCAAGAGAAATGATTAGCTCTCAGGAACTTTGATAAGTCATTATTTTCTTTTTTGTCTGCTCACAGGTTATTTCCTTCTCGTATTCTCTTTTTTTTTTTGCATTTGATGCTTTTATATCAGGGAATAGGAAACATTAAGTTGTTTTCAAGTATTCCCTTCATATGGTCAAGTTGGAAGACTGAGGTCATCAGCCATTTTTGAAAGGCCTGTCTGAGAATGCATTTTTTAATGTATCAGGGATGACTGTCGAAGAATATGAGTTATGGAAAGATGATTATGATTATTACCTTTGTGATGATGATGATGATTTTCATTATTACGAATGAAATCATTGCAGCCTGAAAGCCTACAAAATCACACTAAAATACACCGTTGCCTAAAGTATTCGATCGACCCCGAGAAAACACTTTTGGAATAACAAAATGGCAAAAGTGGAAATAATTAGTATGCAACATTAATGATACCAATGAAGACCGGTAAAGCATTTAATATATCACTCAACAGCAGTTTGAGAGGAGAGAAAAAAAATTAAATGTTCCAAAAAATTTCAGCTGGATACTTTCATCATTTTCGGATCTGACAGTCAATTGGGTTCTGAGCGGTACAGTTAATCAGGAAAATGTGAATAATTGCAAACAATGACCACTCCACTGTCTTGAGCGGGAACACTATTATTATTATTATTATTATTATTATTATTATCAATATTACTGTTTATCCTTTGCCAAATAAGCTCTTCAATGTCAGTTAAAAGTTTGTTTTTACGGTTACACTGTCAAATAAGTGACAGTATGACTCACGGTTGGCGTTGCAGTTCTTTAATCTTAATATTTCAAGATTGTGAAGAAGCCTTAAGTAAACAGCGTGACTGTGAGCACTTGCGCCTCATGTATAAACACAAGCAAATAAACGCCATGGTTAAACATTCTGCAGAAGGTGAATCTGGTGAGTATTACTGCATGAGCGTGGATATGGGATGTACTGAGGAACTATCACTGAGTCATAAAAAGGACTCACAGAAATGTGTTATGCAATGTAAAACACTTTAATAAAATTCAGAAGCCCAAACATACATAAACAAAACAATTGAAGCACATTTCATGTTTTCTTCACACACTGGCAAATCAAAGTCATATACAAAGATTCTTTAAGGTGCATTTTTTTACTTCACATGAAACTGGGGTGAGCATTATTTTTTTTTTCCCTCTCCCTTGCGCGGTAACGATAACAACAACGACAACAACAAAAAGAATTGGAGGGGGGTAATAAACAGCTTTCATGTTTTTTGCTTTTTTCTCCTCAATATCAGTATAATCCCATGATGTATTTTACAGTAAGATGCCCTGACAGGACACATATAGTTATTTCTATGCAAAAGCCATACAGTTGAAACCCTACTTAGAGGAAACAAACAGATCATTCTCCCTAAATCTATTTCACTTCACAGGAAGCCATTGTACTGCTGGAGAGAGCCATTCTACCAAAGCAGTCTGCAGGACAAGATAATCTGATTACTGATTGTACAACATATGGCCCGATAAATCAAGCATATTTAGTTACATGTGCACTATTCAATTCTGTCACTCCATGAGTTTTGGTGTCTCAAAATGATTGTGTGTCTCTCTGGTCTGTAAAGATATCCTTTTATATACATAAAATATACTTTATTATTGTAAATAATCTATTTTATTAAAAAGAGCGGAAATCGTCAACTTAAAAGGTAAGCTTGAGTTTATAAGTATACCTGGTCTACATTTTTGACAATGAAATCTCACCGGCACAACTTATTGCTGTCATATGGAGCCTGATTTATTTATTTATTTATTTGGTGTTTAATATTTTATTTGCAACTCTTCATTTAAAATTAATAAATAATGCATTGATAATAACAAATTAGTGCACACAACCAGGTCTTTTTTACTTAAATCGCATGGCATCTCATTACAGACCGCCTGAGGTTTTCCATTCAGAATTAATGCTGTGATAATGAATATCATTAAAAAAAAAAAACTTCACACTGATTGAATTTGATTATTTTTGGCAAATGATTTGGTGGCTGCCTACACTGCATGTACGCAAAGCACAATCTTGATACTATGAAGACATAGAGAACTTGGACTCCTACTCTACAGTCAAACAGTAACATCTGTTGTTCCTGAACCAAGGCTGCAGAGCTTCAAAACAAGGCTTAGCTCAAAGCACGACAACGTCTTCTATCCCCTTGAGTCTCCGCCGGAATCCCCTGACCACCGGTGGCACAGCACAGCTAGGTAATGTAGTCTGTTGCTACGTCCTAATGAAGGATATGAATATTGATGCTAACACACACCATCCACTTCGACTAGAGTCACACAGAGTGGGAGCGTGGGACTACAAATATGCAGTGCAGTCATGTGGGCCCGAGTGCGACATCATTGGTCACATGATCCGTGAGCAAGCACAAAGTGCCAGTCCCATAGGGAAAAAAAAAAAAAAAATCTGAGTCCATAAGGCAGGTGAAAATATCAGTGTTCAAAGCATTTACCAGTGGGTTTTTTTAAAGTATGACTGTGGCCAATATACATACAAACATATGTACATACATATAAACAATCTTTACATCATTGTGGTTTTTATATTTATTTATTTTTTTAGTTTTTGTCTGGGGGAGAGAACCGCCAAAGACGGCCTTTTTTTTTCTTCTTCTCCTGTGCCAACTGATGTGACACAGGCCAACTAGGCATAAGGGAAGCTGAGCAGGGTACGATTCAAGACCCCTGTGGATTTGCTATGAGAGTCTTGACAAACTTCAAGTAGGCAGCAAGACATGTTTTCTTTCAGGTATGCGTTCTCACTTTTCTCTTGTTTCAAAAAAAGGGGGGGTCATCACTAGGTGTTATCTGAGGCAGTAGAACCTGTATTGAGTGTGATTCACCTCTTCAGTCTTTGACCTCCTCGCTCTCTAGAGACTGGCAGCTAGAGATTGATTTTTATCCTGTGGGAGCGAGCTGTACCTGTGCCACACAGTGTGCCATAGAGTGGTGGTTTCAGTGCCGTCTCCTGTAATATAGAGAGACAGACAAATATAGGGAGATTTTGGTTACAATTTTCGCCCAACTCTACGTAGTAGCTAAGCTGCAGAGTGTGCATTCTCAATTATGAAAAAAAAAAATATATATATTAATAATAATCATATCAGTGAAAACAAGTTTCTAGAGATGCATGAACAGAGAAGTAGTGCAGCATTCTTCAAGGTACTCTGATTCTATGCAGGTGACTTTGTGTGTCAGGTTTCCTTGAAGAATACTGTACGAGTGAGGCTTGCACACTTGCACGTTTAACAGCATGCAGACTTATCCTACTACTCTGTAGAATACTGTGCTCCAATTTGTGTCTGGCATCCACCACCCTATTGCACAACCCACCCTTTCCTCTGAGAAAATGTGGCTTAATCTTGTTCTTCTGAACAAATCAAAGAACCTCAACCTAAAAAAGGTAAAAAAATGTTCCCCTAATTAAAGCAGACATATTTTGCAAATACACATAATTATGAGTGAAAGTGTAGTAACAATGTTAGGCAGCAGAGCTGCTCCAAGGCCCAATCTTTTTAATGAATCCCTTAATCTGTTTGGGATCATTAACATTTTTTTATAATTAATTTTCCCTGGTACCAACAGGTTTGACGCCCTGAAAGGTTAAAGTGTGTCTGTACCATCGACTACATTGCTGATGGCAGCTCCCAAGTGCCACTGATCTAAGATGTCCGACGACCGTGCAAATGGTCTCAGAATACACCCTACCTTTTCCCTAAAAGTGTAACATCAGAAAATAAACTGATATGAACAAACATGTTTAATTGCATATCCAAAGGAGGCAGAAAAAGCTCTGAATGGAAAAGACCTGAGGGGAAATCAAAGGCACAGCTCTAAAAACATACAGAGGGTTCTTGTGCTCTGTGGCTGCGTTCCGTCCAGCCACGTGAATTTGCATATCTGCAGGATTCTTAATGAGATTCATAATGGAAGGCAGACTTTGAATTCTAGGCACTTGCACCGACACTTGCTGTGATTTCATCCTGTGCACTCAAGCACGCATATTGCCGTTTCCTATGTTTTCTCTATTCTAAGAAAAAAATAAAAAATTAAATAAAATGAAATAAATAAATAAAAGATTGCAGCAGAGTGCATTCAGACATAACAAGGCTCTGAATAAAATAGGAATCTGCAGTCCTATATTTGGTAAAGGCAAGAGGCTAACGGTCAATACATTTCCACAGAATCAAAATTCTGCTTTGCTATATATACAGAAAATACATCAATTGATGAACTCAATAATTCTTAATACATCACTGTTTTTTGCAGTCTGTGAGCCCATGAACACTGGCAAAAGCACTACTGCTTTAGCTTTGCAATTCAGCACATTGTATTTGAAATAAAATCCTGGCTATAACTGTCAACGGTTTTGACATCCTTATCAGGTGCACCATGTTAACGGCTTTTCTTTTCTATTTTTTTTTACATGTAGTAGTCCCTCCGTTTTGGGGACAGAGCAAGTTATGGGACAATGCACTGCTCAGCAATTTTTCGGCTGGCTATGTGCTGCTCTACCATTTTTTCATGCACAAGAGATTTTAAAAAGTAAAAGATAGACTCTTGGAACCAGATTCAAATTTGAGCTTGCTTTTGTTGTTTTTACTGAGCAAAAGAACCAAAGATTCTTTAATGGAGGTGGACCAGGTCAGGAGTGTCAAAATCAACAATGCGATGCAGTGCTAGCGAGAAAGATTTCTCTTGTGACTTCAGAAAGAGCAAACGTCCTGTTGGACCATAGACACCATATTCAGGAAGTATTTTTCTTTGTATTATTCAACAAAGACTACTGTAAAATCAAAAGGAAACCATGAGGGTAGAACACTGCAAAATGCAGATACTGCTAGGCATTGAGAAAAGAACAGCTACTTTAAAGTAAGATTTTAAAACTTATATGGCTATACAGCAAATTTTAAGTGATGAAATAGGAAACGTCTGAAGAAAGACATCAACTATTCATGACCTAAAGCTTGCCTTCAATGTGTAATGGCTTAGGATTATATGGATGCCAATGAAACTGACTTGTCTGGGTTTAAGATGTTACTGCCGACAGCTGTAATTGGACAAATTCTGAAATGCGAACACTGGAAAAATCTTATCTCCACTGATCCAAACAAATGCTTCAAAACTCAATGGATATAGCGCTTCATGTCGCAGCTGGGCAATGATACTATGGATAAAGCAACGCATTTGGTTTTTTTTCTTTTGAATTGAAAAGTGGGATATTCTTGCCAAGGCACAACTCAACACAAAGCACCGATTGCTATGCATCCATCTGCCATAACTTCATAGACCCTGAAAGTTGATCTTTGGCTCCTGCGTATAACTGACCTTATGTGACCTTGACCTTTTCCCAATAACATCCAGGACCTCAACAGTTCAGCTGCTTCCTGTGAGGAGTTACCATATCTGATTAGGTGAAAATCACCCCACTTCTTCAGCAGATATGGAGTGGACAAGATCATTTGTGACGGATGAACTGTGTGGGTGGAGGCAAAATAATCACCGCACTTCGATCTAAATGAGCACGTGTTTCACTTACTGAGCAGAAGAATGAAGGAGAAAATCCCCTATAACAAACAAGAACTGATGATGGCAGTATTTTAGGCTATCAATGAAGAAACTACCCAATTCATATTATTTGGTGCCATCTGAGGAGTTTTCAAGCACTCATAAAATATAAAGAAATTGCTACTGAGCACTAAAATGTCTCTGAGATTGTATTTATCTAATTGCATTTTTCCCTTGAAATAGCCAAACAGTGTATGCATATAAAGCCACTCAAATGTCTTAAGAGCATATATGAATAGATAGTACACTGTAATTCTTACATAGAATCACTATATATGGATGCAAATACATACAAGTATTTGCCACTAACGTGTCTTTGGCCCCCGCCACAAGATGTGAAATAGTGTCAAAATTAGCAGTCTCTTGGTGTGACCTTGAAAGTGACGCGAAGGTCACCATAATCGATGGCGCCGGGGTACATGTTGACATGAAATTTGAAGGAATCCGTCAATTCGTTCTAGAGATATCTCGCTGACAAGGATTCGGGACGTACGGATGGACGGACGGTCATGAATACTATGTCCCGCCGCTTCGCGCGTTCCGCGCGGCGGGGGACAAAAAATAACAATTGAGCATCCATACGTAAAACATTGTTTCATTTCTGTACAGATGTAGAGAGCTAAAGAAAGAAACAAATTCTGTGTCACTATCCAGACACAGTCATAAATATTAGGGTTTTTAGTATTTATATCATTATCTTTGACTCAAATTTCAACATTTTAACTCTGCAAACCTCTACAGTGGTTTTGAAATGAAACAATAAAGTTGTGAATGAAGCAGACACTTTCAGCTTTACGTTTTTGTCAATTTTATTCCAGAAACAGTGCAGGGATTATTCTCATTTTCATATAGAGGCCTTCCCCCTTCCAATTTTAGAGGCTCTTGAGTAAGTAAATATCGAAACACGATCGTGAATTAAACTGTCATTTTTAATACTTGGTAATGACTGCCTGTAGTCTAGATTCCATTTGCATCATAAAATGCAGACTTTCTCTCCAGGTCATACTCTGCCTGGCCTTCACAGCAGAAGTCTTCAGGTCCTGCTTGATCTTGGCCATGTTTCTTTCATTTGGCAAATGAGACGATAATCTGGCGCTATGCAATTCAGAGCAATAATGAAATACTCAGGTCAATGTCACAGGATGGATCTGGTCAGCGAACTAAACATGGTAGAAGGACAGACAGATGGACAGGAGGATGGATGAAGATATGAAAAGGCACATCTACACAAGACGATATAGTCATATATTAAATTTTGTTGAGAAATATTGAACGGTTTAAGAGTTCTAAACCCGAAAAGAGGATAGCTAATATCTGACCTTGAAACAAAATAAAGTGGATTGGATGGACAGAAGTATGAAAATGCTCATCTACAAATTAAGATGCATCCATGCTTAAATTTTGTCAAGAAATATTGAACGGTTTGGGAGTTCTGGCCTGGAAGAGCAGCTTGATGGACGGACAGACGGCCGGACAGACGGACAAGCTGAATGACAACACTCATTCCTGTGTCCCAATCCACTTTGTGGCGGGGGGGGCAATTAAACCTGTCGCTTTTGTCACAGCAGGCAGATCATGAATACAAGGGAACCAGTTCCATTGGTAGCCATAAATGCTCACACATTACCGGTGTGACGGGCCAAAGTACACCCCCAACCCAGTGTATGCCTGGGGTTAAAGTGGGCTGGCCTGTATTAGATCCCGTGTATAATCTGGGCTAGCCTCCCCCCCAGGCCAGATGATACCCCCATCATCCAGTCATTTATACCCCGTGGGGGGGTGGGGGGGGGTGTATTTACACCTAGGCCACATTATACCTGGGTATAGTCCAGCGGGGGGTTAATCTGGGCGGCTACACCAGGCTTTTGAAGATCATTCGGTATGCTTTGTATTATGAGCAGTTCTTTTGCTTCCCCAGACTCTTATCTTCCTACCATTCTAGCACATGTTGATCTTTCCCTCATTTGTCTATAGGTTTTTGTTCCAGAACTGTATGAGATTTTGGAGATGCAATGTATTTTTTCGGCAGGCTTCCTGCTTTTGTGGCTTACCAGTGGTTTAAATTCTGTTGTAAATCCTCTGCATTTACTCTGGTTAAGTATTAGCTTGTTTGTTGACAGTGACATAAATGTGCCAACCTCCTGGAGAGCTGCTGTGAGGGGTTTTTCTCCATCATGGAAATAATTCTACAGTCATCCACCACAGCTGTTATACACGGTCGTCTGGGCTTCTTTCTTTTTTAAGAATAAGTCAATTGATTTGGCCACAACAAAGGTTTTCTGCTATTTCTATAATGGGTTTCTTTTGATTTTCAGCCCGGTGACGGCTTGCTTCACTGGCAGAGACAGCTCTTCGGACTTTATGTAAAGAGCTGACAACAACAGATTCCAAAAACAACTGACACGCTGGAAATCAAATCTTGACCGTATATCTGCTTACTTATAAATGAAATAATGGGGGAATAACAAACACTGACACATGGAGCAACTGTGCAGCCAACTGTCCTGTTAGGTTTTTTTTTATTCCAATTCATTGTTTACCCAAATAGGGTGTAAATGCCATCAACTTAAAGCTGAATGTTCACATTTTCAGCTCATTTTCATTAATTGATTTTATCTCCAATATGCTGAATAGACAACTAAAATAAAAACAACTTGGTCCGTGTACAAACATGTATGGACCTGACTGTCAGTATAGGCTGCACTAATCAAACAAAGCATGCTTTAGGATACCTTTCTGTGCTTACATATTGCTGTCTTGCATAAAAAGTTTTAACCAAGGCCCATTCTGACAGCAATACAGTGATATAATATCTCTCCGTAGATACAGGGAGGTATTTCTTACAGGCAAAAACAGAATGAAGGACAAAGGCAAATACGGCACAGAATCTATAACACGGAAAATACAACACATTTCTGTTATTTTATTTTACATGGTCACACAAATCAAATTGAGTATAAATATAACTAAATACTTAGTATTGCCACTCATGTAAACACTCAACTACACACGCATGCATGCACGCACGCACACATGCATGCAAACACACACATACATTGAGGAACCTGAGTACATACAAGTTGGTGTTGTGATCAGCTGACTGATTCCAGAGTTTATTAATGTGGCCTGTCACAAGTCCTGCCCTCAAGACGATAACATTATCTTTACCCGTGGCTATGAAATGGGCGTCCAGCTCTATCTGGACCGAATCCCAATCAAGCAGGAAGAAGGTTTAATTGAAATGATTTTAACAGCTCGCTCCAGCACGGCAGTACGTGGTAGACTGCAGTGGTGCAGAGGGTTGCTCCAAATGGACTCGAATGACATTGAGAGCTGTATCGCGCCCTAAGATTTATTGAATATTGAGTCCCAGAAGTCTTTGACAAGCTTTTGCTTTTAGGAAACCTGACCACCTTTTTCTAACAGTTTCCTTGTACGCCTGCAGTTCTTTAATGTAAACCTTCTCTCCCTTTTATCCTGTACAGTCATTTATGTTCCTCTCTGCTACTCTTGATGTTTGTCATTGCTCAAGAAACTATCTGGATTATGCTACTGAACTCTATCTTTGTTGCGATACATTTGTGCCTGCCTAATGTTTTTTTTCTTTTTTTTTTTGGAGATGCTCAAACAATAGCTGCAATGAATAGATAATAATTTCAAAAAGCATAACATTTAAATGACATTTGATCAGACATTTGGTGACAACAATAACCTGACAAGGGGACAAGGGGACATGATTCAGTGTCAAACAAGAAGATGACTGGAATTATGAGTCAACAGCGAATTAAATGTAGCTCATTACACGTATAATACAATCCACTTGTACGAGCAAGTCAGGAAAATTGACGCAGCTTATACGAAATGGCATAGAATTAATTTGTTTTTATTGGCTCATTAGCGTGGATGAAAGTTGCTGATGGCTCCTTGAATTGCAAAGCGAGGGCCCTTTGAGTGGCCTCTGCTGGCTTTCATTCTGAGCCGGTATGAGGCAGAGTCGCTCGTAATTCAGTCACCTTCAGCGCAAGGTCGCCCGGAACACCCATGGAGAGTACTCAGATGTCTTATATAAATACACTAAACTGCCATTCTCTTTTCCTTCGATCAGACCAATAAACGCAGTTTTGCATGTGTGAAACCGATATTCAACCTGCACCTCTTAGCTCGCGTCGGCATAAATAGTGATGGTATCTCAGCAGGTCTAGTTCAAGACGGAACGTAAAAGCTGCAAGGCTTTTTAAGAAACTGCACCGCGATTAAGCGTAATAAATAAAGATAAAACAATATAAAAGGATTCATTGAAGAAATAAACCACATTCAGTATTAAGACAAGGCTATTTAGGATGCTTGTTCTCTTAATTCAGGCTTCACGGTTATATAGTGGGAAATTTCTGACAATAAAGCCGTTATCAGTTGGCAGTCTTCCTTGAAATATATACAAAAAGAGAAAATACTTTGGGGCATTACAATCAGTGAAGCAGGTGAGCAGAACTTTCTAGTAGGCTGTCGTAAAGGCAGGTTGGCTTCCTTATTTAATGCTGAGCTGAAGAGAAGTCCCGAGACACTCTATCTTAAAAGCAGGCAATTTAACTGCCACTGGACTGGAGATTATCTGAGTTCAGAAGGAGACAAAGAGTTCATCCCAGGGCTGGATTTCTGCCACTTTTCTCCGAAGCAAAACAGCCTTCTCTGCCTCTAGGAGAGCTTAAAAAAAACTGAAAAATCCAAATAGCTACATTAATGTAAGACTACTGAAAAAAAACACAGTACGCTCACACGTTACGCCTTGTGAGGGACAAAAAATGAGGGGTTTGTCCATTGAAACTTTTACCCTGAAATTCTGTCCTCAGAATCAAAGTGATGATACAGTGTTAAGCTGCCAATTGAATGTGAATAATTATACTGCAAGGGATATTAGAGTTCTGATTACTCTGAACCCGTTTTTTTAATCTTAAAATGCCAGATATAAATATTTTTGTTCTCCTTTTTAAATTCCAGGACTAAAACACCTGATTAATCATATTGACTGCAAGTCATTGCGGAGGGTTAAATTACAATGTGAGCCAAAACCAGATTTTCCCACACAATATAACACACCTTTATGGTAAGAAGATGACTGAATTTAATGAGCAAAGTACTACAGTGTGTTCATCACTTCACAGGTAGATTGAAAAGTTCCTATATTCAGCTCAAAGCCTAAAAGCCAAGAGCCTGGTTGTATTCGTAAATCTAAAAATCCATGTTAGAGTACGCTTGCTTGATTACAGACTGGTATTATGATGATGTTTAGTGTACATTTCCTTGAAAAGCATGATAATAAAAAGTATTGTATACTGTAGAATAAGAATTGTATCATCTCCTAACGATGTGCAAGAAACAACTCCATTTCTGAAGATAGTGCCTTGGCCCAGGACAATGGCAGGAGTGAACCCATGATGCCGTTCCCTCAGGGAGGTAGAACACTGGATTAGCTGGAGAAAACCTCAGCAACCATCAGGGAAAAACAATCAACAACAGTGCTAACCACTGCCTCTTCCAGCTTCAATGAGCAACTCATTTAAATAAGCCTTTCATTCAAATACAGCATTCCACTGGCAAATGCAATGAGTCATAGTGTATGTCCTAATGAGAGAAAAAAAAATTAGTGGTCAGATTGAATCTCATCGCCAAGAATCTCTTGGATAAATCAAAGGTGCTAAGTAACAAAAGGCTTAAGTTTCTTATTCTATCCTAAAAATACTGGTATTTCAGTCTTCTGTAAATGATTTATACCAACCAGAAAATTTCCCAGATAAAGAATAAGTTTTCATTCAGACTCACTGACGTAATTGTCCCACACCTAGGGTTTGTCATGAAGCCAAACTCTCCCTCAACTAATGTTTCCAGCAAATAGCCAGCCTCCACACCAGTTTGACATTGATGAACTGAGTCCCTGAATGTACCAAGTACAAACGTGAGAGCTCAAAAAGAGTACTCAAATCATTTCAGAAATGGGGGTTCCCAACCCTCTCAGTGCAGTACAAATCAGGGGTCACGACCAAACCCTTCAGACCTTTGACTTAAATTAGCCTTTGAAAACCTTTTGACAGATTAACAATGATGAGTAAAATGCAGTGGGATTTGCCGAATCCTCTGAGTAGTATCCCAGAAATCAATCTGCTATGATCATCCGAGCAGTAAATTCAGTACTACTGAAATTAGTTCACCATGCCTGCCAACAGCTTTTAAGCAAATGTGAAATACAAGGAAAATATAACTGCCGTATAAATAAAATCACAAATAAATACCTCCACAACCTTTACAGTTGACTCTAGTGACAACAGTCAATTTCAATAACAACAGCTAATTTTATTGTATTTTTATAGCATTAATAGGATTATTAGGCAATAATCCTGCCTAATTACTGGACAAAATATTAACCACATAAAGCAATAAGAAACTGATATCATATTGATATTTGACAGTCCCAATCCAGAATAAATATGTAACAAGATTCAATTAATTTTACCATTATGCTTTATTTAATTTATTAGTTTATTACATCTTGATGTATAAGACATACAGGGATATCTGGGAAATAACAGGGCACTTCCTTGGCAAGTCACAAAAGGAGACAAGCTGATCAGTCATACTTCACCCTTAAACTACTCAGCTGCACTCCAATTAACAGTTCCCAATTTAGGAAATTGCCACACACCAAAGTGTTAAACCCAAAGTGTACAAATAGAACAGCAATATAGCCATGTCTCCAAACTTTTCCTAACGGTCTGGGAACTGACTTACTTACTCAAACCATTTAATGTACAGCGAGCTGTGAGAATATTCTAATGAGCAAACCGTGTTTACAAAAAAAAACCTTATCTTTGGAATGATCAGTCAACTTTTAGATTTAACTGCAAATTTAAATATATAATGTCTGATAACCCTAAGTGTAAGGCGTCTGATGACACAAATGTATTTTGCCTGTATTTTTTTTTTTCAAATACTGTATCTCAAGGCAGACATAAAAAATGGAACAAAAAGCCTCTCTCAGGAGCATGCAAGGAGCCGAGTAAATGTACACTGAATTACAATATCTGCTCTTTCATAATCTGGGTTTGTGCAAAGGCTTATGGGTAATGAGTGAATGCGGAGCGCTGGCTTTTAGTGGTGGTTTAAAAATAAAAAAGGTGGATGTGAAACGCAAATCTCAACTCAGTGTAGGTGTCACCTTAAATTACCATGTACACAACATATCAGTGGCTAAAGTGTAATTTGCAGGGGATACGCTGTGGATTTACAGCTCAGGAGGCGAGGGAAGTCAATGAGATGAAATAATAATGGGTAAGAGAATGCAGGTTTTGATTCTGCGATTTGTGCCGCACAGGAAGCGTGTGTCATTGAACCTGGGTTTGTTTTTAACCCTCAGAGTGCCAAATGCAGCTACTGTTGCTCAACAATGTTAGATATCAAAATCAAAGCTGCTGAAAACCTATCATGTGGCAACTTGTTTAAAAGAGCTCCACTGTGGGAGATCTTTTAGACAAGTTGCCACACGGTAGGTTTTCAACAGCACAAGATCATTGATTTATAATTTCTGAACATTTATTTCTGCGTCCTAAGGGTTAACATATGCGCAAAATGAACTGTTGGTACGTCAGTAATGACAAAAAACAAAACATTTAAAAAATCAGCGGCACACATTGACAGGCACTGCACATACAGAACAATAATAAAATCACCAAGCCACCACTTTTCTGTCACAATGCAGAGTGCTTATTAATACAGCATATACAGTGGGCCTGCTGGGCATAAATGTAAATTCAAACATTAGAAAATAATTTTGGCTCTGATTCGGGACAAAGCAGACATTTAGCTGGGAAATTATCAGATGACACCAGAGCTAGGCGACCAAATATTGCAGTAAGATATTGCTTCAACATTTTACTAGTTTGTTCGGTCTCCTGTGTACCATTGGAGGTCATAATTATCACGGACTATAATCTTGGTTGTAATGCAAAAGGTCTGATTTTTATGGATCTATTAAGCGAGACCTGACTTCGGAGCTTTATGCAGATACCCATCAATAAAAACCCATTCTGTTATATAGCTTTATGCCGCTAAATTACAGAAGGCCCATAAAAATAAAATTGCATCGATTCCTTACTCATAATTACAGGTCCCAACCATACTGATTACAAATCAGTATATTTTTGGCCGAAGGGGATTTAAAAAATATATATATTATTAAAATAATCCCTAATCTTAACAAAATGGGAGAATATACCCTGATGAGCCAAAAAATTGAAACCAGCTCCAGATAGTTGTGTTTCTTTTTTTTGTTTTTTTTGCTCTATCTCATGACAACAGCACATGTCCAGGTCTCCAGAGAGATTATAGATGGTGAGCCAACAGTCCGTTCTTGTATCCAACATGTTTGATGTGGGAGAAATGGGAGCTGAACCACTTTCACGAGGGCCAAATCGTTATGGCCTGACAAGTGGGTTAGAGCACCTCTCTGTCACAGCACCCCAGAAGTCTTGCCCAGAAGTGAGTACCTACTGACAGTGCTCCAAGGAGGGACAAAGCATGAACCAGCAAGAGGGTTTTGGGAGCCCAAGGCTCATCGATGCATGAGGATATGAAGGCTACCCTGTCTGGTCCAAACCAACAGAATGGCAACTGTGGCACAAGAATTTCAATAATATTTACATGAGGAATATGTCGCAACTCAAGAGTGCATGATACTGCTGTGCGTTGCACTTTTTAGCTTGCAGACCTGTCTAAGTGCCCACTCTAACCCCTGTCTACCACTAAAACTGCCCCCAATCGGCATCTCTGAGCTAAAGAACTGGTCCTTGAAGCAGTTGAGTAAGGTCGCCTGGTCCAGTGAGTCCCATTTGCTTTTACATTGTGTGCTTTGGCTGGGTATCAGAATGCACTGAGGGCAGAAGACAAGCTGGTGCTGAGGGTGTGACACTGGAAAATGTGCTGCTGGCAAACCTGGAGTTTGGGAATTTAAGTGACATCAGTTCGATGAAGCTGTTTTGGAAGCATAAGCGGTCCCTTCACTATATCAGGCAGGTGGTTTTAATCCTGTCGCCAGTTGGTGTATACCAAAATGGCACACAGACCTTAAAATTATCCACCATCATTTTAGTGCTGTGCTAATCATGTCCTTAATTTTTCCAAACTAGGAGAGAATTTAAAAAAAAAAGAAAGTTCACTGAAACTGAGAAATGAGACAGAGCTCTACACACATAAGCCAAAATTAAACCACCAGCGTAATATTGTGAAGGTCCCCCTCGTATTGAGAAAATAGCTCAAAAATAGCCCAAAACTAACATCCATTCGAATTTCACGACCCTGGGTTTCTTATTTTAACATTCCCCAGAGCACAAAACCCCCTCCACTGGCTTGTCTTCTTCCCACAGTGCATCCTGGTTCCGTCTTTTCTTCAAGTAAATGGCTTATATGCACCTGCCAGATGCACATGGTATAAAAGAAACCCAGACTCACTGGACCAGGCAACCTTTTTCAGTTGCTCAAAGGTCCAATTCTACAGCTTATTACCCATTTTAGGAAGTTTCTCATTGGTGGATGAGGGTTAGAAGGGACACTCTGGTCTACAGCAACGGCTATACACAACAGGGTACACTGCAAAAAGTGATTTTAGGTAATTTTGACTACCTTGTCAATGGGGTAAGTAAATTTTACGTGTCAAGTGAAATTTACTTACCCCATTGGCAAGATAGTCAAAATAACTCAAATCAAGGAAAAATTTCTTGTCTTACTGAGAAAATGGTGATAGAAATAAGTGTTTTCAGTCTTAAAAAAAGTAAATTTCCCTTTCTTGAAAATCACTTTTTGCAGTGTACGGGGTGTGATGAACTGTTTGTTGGAAGACCATTCCTCATATTACACATCATTAAATTGTCTGGGTCATGTGCGAGATTTGTCTTTCTGTCAGTTCAGACCAGACGAGATAGCCTTTGTAAGCCAGTTGAATCTGAGCCCTGTGTGCCCAACATGCTTTCAGCCGATCACGGTTTGTTCTTCTTTAGTCAACAGTTGGTAGGCGCTCACCACTGCTGACTGGAAGCAGCCCAGAGGCATTGCTGCTGCAGAGATGCTGTGACCCACTGCCTTTCACGATATGACCCCTATAAAAGTCTGTCAGGTCCCCATTCTCCCTCATCCAACACTTAGGCCCGTATTCAGAAACGACACTCACGCTCACCCTCCACTCACCATACAGTGAGTACGATTGAAATGTAACTGGAGTGTGAGAAAGAGATCAACCGACCACTAACTGAGAGAGCGGTCCCCCTCCTCGCCAATAACTATTCATAAACGCCACTCGAGCATAACTGACAGTAGTGGGTACTGGGGACCACAGGCGGTGCGTCGACTGCTGCAAAGGGACGCTCAATCCTCATCCTTCAGTGCTGAATGACCTAAACCTGTCGCAGTTGACTTTTTTTGATTAGAAAGTTTCTCCGACTAATTGGTAAAAAGACAATCAAATTTATTTTTTATAGCGTTGTCATATATTGCTTCAGAAAATTGAGGCGTTTTTTTCGCACATAAATGACGAAGTAAAATATCTGCATGTCTTCATAAATTCTGTGGTCGAGTGGCTCGCGAAAGGCGCAGGACAGCCCGCGAGGCTCACTAAGCAACAAGCTGTGAAATGTGCCGGGCATTTCATTCTACATTCAGCAATTAAGAATGTAGAAAAGAATGGATTCTCGTTACTTACAGCTACATGAGCCTCGCAGACCGATGCACACGCACCCCACGAGCCGCTGAGCGAAGAATTTTCCAACCCATGAGTAAAGAAAAGCGTGAGAATTGCCAGATATGTGTCATTAATGAAAACTGGCCGCACCTGATAATGTTGAGAGTTTTCAGTTTCTGCAATGGAAATTTAATTAAATGAAAACAGGGTAATAATTATCAGTGCTCATTCTAATTTAACAAGTAGAACTGGCGAAACATGATCATCCTTAGGATTTTTGGAGTACAAGTAAATAAAATTTTATTAAATGATTGGATATGACCTTTTTTCAATCATTATTTTTAAGGGATGGTTTTGAGCTTCCCCAATTGCCAGTTCACCAGTAGGTACTGGTGGGTACACACATGCTAACCTCGAGTTCACCGCAGTACAGTTCATAAACACTGAAACCAGGTGGTTAGTTAGTAAGTTATCATCATTAGAGTTATAATTTGCATTGTTGCGATTGCATCGAGCACGTGGCTTTAAATGATCCAGAGTTTCTAATGTTTGTAACCACCTGAAAGCCATGACAGCGAAATACCGGCGCAAGTTAGTGTGGCTCAAGGGAGGTGTTCCCTGCACTCAACCTTCACTCAGAAAGAGACACTATTTTCAGTGTGAGTAAGGTCTCTGAAAGCAAATGAGGGTTAGGACAACCTCTGACTCATTTAGTATAACCTGACACTAAGTTTTAGTACTCACTCGCACTCAATTAGTGTGAGTGTCATTTCTGAATACAGGCCTTAGACTACAAAAAGCAACTGTTCACCTACCACATAAATTCTGTCTGCAGACCTAGACATTTACCATTGGCATGAGAAAATCAATGTTATTTGCTTCATTTGTGAGTGGTCTTAATGTTTTGACCTATCGGTGTATTGTCCCTTAACTACAGTTATTCATCCTTACCTTTAATTAATCCAACCATCCTAATTCAATATAAAAGGTCTGCCTGATATTAACTTCAGTTCTGCACTATTCAGCAGATCCCTTTACAGTAATGTATATTTGAAGGATCCAATAGCGGCATCTTTCTCCAAAAAGGATGACATGGTTGCCTACCAACATCTATGGACTTTGTTGTGCACTACTTTTGATATATGCGTGCCAAATGTTTATTTTCGTGCTGTCTCAACCCAAGTACTCCAAGAGTGTTGTTGTTTAAAGTTGCTGATTTTTTATTACATGAGAATTTTCTGAGATTTAAAAATCAAGGAATATGGTGCCTTTGATGTCCATTGCATCACCGCGAGCTGCAGCAGATATTTGGCAAACTTGTGAAATCGCAGGTAAGTTCCCAGGCTGTGCGTAAACATCACTTTTTTCTATTTTTTTTTTCTTTTTTGTGAACTGCCCCTTTAATGAGGTTTATCTAAGTAAAGCACACACATATTTGCAATTTCCATTACTGAACAAATTCTGAGAATGCAATTTAACTTCCAATATACAACTGGTCACGGTAGGTTAAGTTAAATGTTTATACCCTGCATTCGCTCATTTCTACTCCAAAAAGCATTTTAAAACCTCAAATCAAGCCATATATTACCAAAATCCAGTTTGTATTCAAAAGCAGTCATGCGCTTATGACAAATGGCCTCATATAAGTTGCATGTATTGAAGGAATTACACAGCACCTGCAATAGTGCTTCTAATTTATACATGCTAGCCTCTTATTTTTAATCACATATGGCCTCTAATATTACGCTACTCTGCAGTTATTCTCATTACACAGATTCATACCTCCAGAAACATAGCCCCTACCTGTCAGTGGTGACCAGTAGTGGCTGTTTAAGGGGCATGTACATGTCTACATAGCTTCACTTCCTGTTTCGATCTGGAACTAATTAATTCACTCTTTAATTTCCTGAATTAAGCAACAATGTCTTTGTCTGCTCATTAAACTACAGCCATGCAAGATTTAAACAGACATGTGTTGTACAGACAGCTATTGCCTATTCTCCATCTTTTCTCCCAAACTAATTAAGTATCTTAGCTCCCTGGCTTGGACTTTACCTTGATCCCTGTGCCCAGAGATAGCACTCCTCAATCTCTGCCATGCGGAATGGCGCCACTCATATCCGCTGAGCAAGCCAGCCTCTCTTCATCCCAGATTTACATTAATTTCCCTCCTTTATTTATTAGCCACTTTGCATTTGGCACTTGGCAAAGGAAGGCGTAAGCTATGTGCCACAGGTATTCAAATGAATCTCTCTCGCTCATAAAACCGCCAGTACCTCAGCCAGACAGATTCTTGCTTATAAATCTCCCACTTCGGCCACACGCCTAAATGCACCACAAAGCAGTCAGCATTGTTCTGTCCCCGGACTATGAACATCAGCTCTGCAAAAACGCAATCTGTGGTTTGTAAACGAAACATGTGTCTCTTTTAAACCACCTCTTGTCAAATGACATTACTGGATCTGTGTGACAGCGACTGTCTTTAAAGTGTCAATCAAAAGGTTCTTGAAAGCCTAAATATGGCTGTAATCTTTCCATCACCCTCCAGCCCTCTCATGTGTTTCTAATATCTCCTTGTCGGCCTACATTATACCTTGGGGTAGAATTCCTTCTTTGGTAAATGCAGCCAAACTGCATTCTATTAACATCACAGCCAACCTAATGCATCGTGAAATGTGTCATTTCGCTGAAGCTCGATTATATTATCTAAAATACTTGCGCACACTCACACACACACATACGCACACACACATGCACGCACGCGCACACACAATATGGAACAGTTGTCACAGAGTTAACATTTTTCATCTCATAATTTCCCTTTTAACATCTCTTTTGTATTTATTGCCTTTCAATATTTCATAATCTTTCCTAAAAGCAGGTAAAAGTGCCACAGTGCCACCTACGGATTCTGTTTCCTCCAGCTATTCCCATATGCCTGGCTGCCAGCCAAGGTTGAGGATGCCAAAACTGTTTCTCTGCAACCCGTCCCTCTATATTTGGTGTTCAAGGTTTTTCATGCACATTTAAAACGTGAAAGATCGGTGGTGAAATCCTCTGCCGCCCACCCCCCACCAACACACCAACAGTGGAACAGTGTAATGCAGAGGTGAGGGGTGAGCAATAGCAGTGGGGTTTAATAAGGGGATAAGAGAAGAAGAGTTCCGTTACCTGTCGGGTGTGGATTTGCCCAGGTGCCTTGAAGCCCCCCTGACAGCTGCACTCAGAAACACTGTAGGGGTCGGAGCTGCTTGAGGAGCATTTCGAGAGTGAGTCACAGCCCACCACAAAGGTATTGTCCAATGGGAGCTCCTGGATGACATGGTGCTTTTTGGGTGCCACGGGGGTCTCTGGTTTAATCTGGAAGGAGGGTTGAGGAGAAGCAGACTTGTAGTGCTTGGCCAAGTCAGGACTGTCAGGTTTAAAGGTGGAAGGAGTGGTCGCCCAGTTATACTTCCCCATGGTCTGTTCCTCGAGCTCCACCGGGAGGTCCAGCGTCCCGTTAATGTGCTCGTGGGTGGGGTCGTCCGGTTTTGATTCTTCGATGGTCACGAAGTTCAGCAGCAAACTCTTGGGCGACCTCTTCTTTTTCTTCTTCTTCTTTTTGATCTGGCGATTTTCCTGGTTAGGCGAAACCCATTCGCCGCTCTGCTTGCCCTTCTGAACCACCTTGTGCCTGGGCGTCTGGCGGCAGCGCACTAAGGCAGTCACAAAAATGACCAGGATGACAGTCATCGTGCCTGCAATGATGGCAATGACCACAATCACGTAGCCATTAGCCTGCGGTGTGACCTCGGTGTCCCCGACATTTCGATCCAAGGGGGTCTCCATGCTCCTCCTCAGCTGCTCTTGAATAAAGGAAGCATTGGACACAGTCTCATTCACAAATAAGTGGACAAGAGCAATTGCATGTAGTGACTCTGGCTGCCCCAAATCTTTGACCTGCACCACTAGTCTGTGCAAGCCTTGATCGCCAGCAGAGATCTTCTCCTGTAGCGTGATGTTACCAGTTGTTTTATCTATGGCAAAAAGACCCCTTTGAGATCCACCAATGATGCTGTACTGCAGTTCTGCATTCATACCTGTATCATTGTCTATGGCAAAGACTCTTGTCACCACGGACCCAGGGCTGGTGCTGGATTGAACCAGGTCGTAGGAGTAATTAGACGAAGGTATAACAAATACGGGCCGATTGTCATTTACATCCACAACATTTATCGTGACCTTGGCAAAAGATGTGCTCTGTGGCCTACCGGCATCCACTGCCTTCACGACAAATGTGTAGGAGCTCTGTTGCTCCCTGTCAAAAGTTATGTTTGGTTTTATGACGCCAGTTTTTGGATCAATTATGAAATTGTCTTTGCCGTTCAGGATGGAGAGGGTGACGACCGCATTGTCACCGGCATCTGCATCCGTCACTGTGATCAAGCCCACTGTACCATAGAGTGGCAGGTTTTCAGGCACGTAAAAGTTGTACTCAGGGTGAGTGAAGGCTGGGCTATTGTCATTAATGTCCTGAACCATCACCTTCACCGTCACATTGTTCTGTAGAGCCGGGGAGCCATTATCCCGCGCAATGACGGTGAATGAATACTTCTCCTGCTTTTCCCTGTCTAGCCTCTTACCGACAGAAAGGATTCCTGACCGGCGATCGATATTAAAGCCATCAGGTGGGTCAGGGCCCAGGGAATAAATTATTTCTGCATTCCGACCACTATCCGCATCTGTGGCACTTATTTTTATCAACTGAGTTGAGGGGTCGTTGTTCTCGGGAATAGACAGCTGAATTTCAGGCTGAGGGAAGATGGGAGCATTGTCATTTTCATCTTTGATCTTTATGAGGACCATCGCTGAAGTGTTCAGTGGGGGCTTTCCTGAGTCGGACGCCACAATCTTAATTGCATATTCCCTGGTGGTTTCATAATCTAGTGGAGCTGCCGTTTCTAACAGAAACTGGTTGTCAAACACGGGCTTCAGCCTGAAAGGGACATCATGGTCAGTGTAGCAAGTCACTTTCCCATTCAGATCAGCATCCCTGTCCGTCACGGTTATAAGAGCTATTTTGGTATTAAGGGGAGCATTTTCAGACAGCAGGACAGTACCATTAACAGGGTTCATGATGTAACGAGTGTCTATGGATGGCACGTTGTCATTAATATCTGTGATGTTGACAGTCACTGTCGCCCTGGACGGTGTGGAGCTTCCGTCGCTGGCCAGGACAATGAGCTTGTGAACTGGAGTCATCTCCCTGTCCAAGGACTGTCTAATAGTGATCAGGCCAGTGTTGCTGTCAATTGCAAAGAGCCTTCTGGTGGCAGAAGATATCTGGTTGCTGAAGGAGAAGTGGATTTGCGCATTGGAGCCAAGGTCGGCGTCTGTCGCATGGAGCTGGGTAACTGACGTGCCCATGGGGGCATTTTCTGGAATGTTCACTTCAATCTCGCTCTCTCTGAACACCGGCCTGTTGTCATTTACATCAGAGATGGTGACCTGTAGAATGGCAGTGCTGGACTTAGGGGGCGTCCCTCCATCTTCCACTTTGATCTTCATAACAAAGGTGTCCTTTTGTTCACGGTCGAGGTTTTGCTGGACTATGAGCTGTGGCCACTTGTCACCTTCCGGGGTCTCAATGATATCCAGCCCAAATTCACTTACGCTCTACAAAGAGAAATAACACAAATGGTCAACAAGGTTGAGTTTGCATTGTCATTTCCTTTCTCTTCACACTGTCACATAGCAATGGTGAGGCAAAATCACAAGCAAAAAGCTCGTATCATCTCTGTATATGTTGCCTAGTGCAATCAGATATGAAATATACAGAAAAATGAATTCTGATAGCCTGAGCCAAAAACTTGGTTCAACCATTTTTTTTCTGCATCTCTCTGCTAATCTTTCTAGCTATTTGACCTTTCAACAAAAAAAAGGAGAGAGATAGCACGGGCTTATTTCACCCTTAAGCAGATATTTATTCTATTGGCCTCGAGGTGAAAGTTATTTAATCCAATTGAAAAATGCATAAGGTCTTCAAAATATTGACACAGAGAACACAACCAGAGGAAATCTCCCACATGAAAGTGATGACTTCAGCAAACATTCATCCAAATGAAGAGAAAAAAAGTTTTTTTTTTACATTGAGAGAGAAATATACAGAACATATGTGAGTGTGTGTGCCTGTGTGGGCATGTGTGTGTGAGTGAATGCATGCAATGTGTAGCTGGTTTTTCCCATGAACGTCTGGGTTCTGAAAGACTTATAGAATCAAACCGGCATGCAGTGTCCTTTGTCTCTTCTATCTTTGAAAATGGCTGTTTATTTTCCTCATTCACATTTTCCATCTGCCTTTAAAATGTATTTAGGTTCATACTGATGCCTGGAGATGCAATTCAGGGCCCAACATACAGCAATTTAAACGGATGTCGCACTGCCATGTGAAAGCAAGGAGCTTGCCATGCCAAATCAAAGTACAGAGCCCCCACATCTTATCTAATGGTAGCCCTTTAATCAAAGAGCGATTTTAGCACAGTCCCTTCTCGACTCGGCTCTCCGACGCCTCACCCAAAATGAGATTTCATTTTACCCCTGCTATCTCGTGGCAGCTACCTCGAACAGGAGGGTGCTCACAGGATTTCAAGGGCAGGTCATATGTGTGAGGGAGTACTGAGGGAGAAGCCAAAGAGCTAAGCTCAATTTAAAATATGCTGCAAGAGCGTCATAGATTAAAGGTGCTGGGTGTGGGGAGGAGGGAGACGGGGAAAAAAAACGAAAAAGAAAAGCTTTTCTTCTGAGCGCTCGGGCAAGGGAATGGCACAGCCAGAGCAAATGGAAAAACAAATGCATGTGTAATCCCCATGGGAAACCAGCTTTGACCATTCAAAGTAATTGCCGCACCCCCCACCCAAAAAAGGGAAAAAACTAACGGTAATATATACGATTACAGACTGAATATGTGGTAAAGCTAGCACTTGGCACATTTTCTGTCCTTCTGATGTAGGGCGAAACGGAGACAAGGAGGAAGAAAGGCCTGTGAACCTGAATGATTCTCATGCACTCGTATGGTACAAAGGGGTTCTTTGAAGCTCTTTCAGTCAGAAACATTTCCATGGTTTGACAAAAAAAGCGCATCTTTCTGCAGAGATAAGCCTTGTGTGCCGCACAGTGTTTAAAAAGATTACTCTGTCTGCGTATAGCTCTCAAATGAGATTAAATATGCAAATTTTCACTTTAAAAAAGGGACGTCTTTAGTAAAATACACAGAACCCATACTAGCCACATGCTAAGGACTATGAATTACAATTTGATTACCTCCCTTGATCTGCGTTGATGTAGGAGAAGGAACAGGGAAATCTCATCAGCATGCTGACAAAAAAATATGCCCGTTCTCATGATTTTGAGCGACAGCAGTGTTACAAAAGGAATTTTTAAAGGTTTTAGTTTCCAGAATTTTTAGACATTCTACTTTTGATGGCACCCCTGGTGCGTTTAATTAGCCAATACAAGCTCTGTCTGAAGCCTGTGCTTGTGATCAATCATCTCCATTTAAATTGCCATTCATGCCAAGGTGGGTTGACAGATCCTCCACAACTTTGATTACCTCCCGGGCAGGTTTTGAAACAATTGAATGAGGACATCAATCAGCAACTACGAGGTTAAATGACAGTCGCCGGTATTACCTCTTCTAAAATAAGAAGCAAATTATTAAAATAATTAAAATAAAAAAACAATACAATTATTCTCATCTAATCATGCATTTGATTGACCTGCGGCTTGATGAACAAGACACGTTTTAATATAACAGAGAACCAGGTCGCTCTTTACCAGGCAAAATTAAATTTAAAAACAACAGCTGTTTTATTAACAAAGGCATCGACAATATTTTTTTTTCTAACTCACGATGCGAACCCCTTGCCCTTCCACTCAAATAAGCCCCGGTGCGCCTGTGAGAAACTGATACAGTGCAGCACCATCCCAACAATAAGGCCGAAGCCCAGGTGGCATTAGCTTGCGGGAGCTGGATCCAAAACCCAAGAGCAGACACTTTCAATAGTTCAGATTATCAGCTGATGCATCTCTCGATCAATTCCATGACCTTTAAGATGCTAAAGGAGACGGACAGAGTCGGCAGTGAATTTAACAGGCAGAAGCAACAGAATTGTGCACCAGCGGGGCCTTATAGCTCTCGTTGGCTGACAGCTCTCTCTCTCTCTGTCTTTCTGTACATCTCTCTGTCTCTTTCTCTCTCTTCCTCTTCCCACCTATATGATGAATATCATTTTTGACCTTCCTGCAGTCCTATCGCCAAAACCTGGCTGATGCTCTTGGGCATAAAAAAAGCTCCTGCCAGGGTAACAAATGGAACTGTGATTTCTCAAGCAGTCCCAGGTGCAGGAACGAACCACATTGGCCACTAAATACAACTTTTCATGTTCAATTCGCAGTGACACAAATGGCAGCAGCATAAAAGTAGCCATTGTTAAAAGTCATTGTTAAACGAGTCATGTTATAAGTTAGACATCACACATCCACACTCACACACCCCGTACACACACACACACACACACACACACGCACGCACACACAGAAGTCAAACCAAAAACAGTCAATAATTCTGGCCGAGAGCTTGACTCTTGCACCATGCCTGAGATGAAAGGTGTTAAGAGGGTCTTTTTTAAGTGATAAAATCTCTTCTAATGGAGTGCCCTTCTCTAGCCATGCATGGTATTACTTTTCCTGGGATGACCTTGGCTATTTCCTGAGGTCCGGCAAGTGCACTGTTCTAGGTATCAAAGAAAAATTATACCCAAGTTAGCAATTCTTCGGTGAAATAAAGGAATTATAAGGACATGCAAGCATACTGGCGTATGCGCACACAAACCCACACACATGCACAAACATACAGACACATAAATCAAACAAAACATGGTCAAATTTTGATTCTATAACCTAATAAAAAGACACTAGCAAGCATTCTTTTTCTAACCAAAAAAAAAAAAAATCAAACAGTCCAGCAGCACTGTGAGACTAAAGGCATGAGAATACATTGCGTACATAATTTACTCACTGTAACACTTTGAAGTCTCATATGACATCCATCACAGACCTAATGTTCAGATTTGTGTCACTGGAGGAAATGGTACCTCAGGCATTGAGAGTCACACAAATGCTGAATGAAATGTATACTATGCATTTTAGGCAGCTTTCCTGCAAATTCTATCGCTGGATTATTTATACTATTATACCAGTGCACGGTATATTTAGTCCACTCAAAAGCCCTCCCATGGCACCGACAGGTAACATAAGTAAAAAATAAAACGACAGCACAAGCTGCAAACGTCTTGCCATTTCTTCATTGTGTTGTGATTCCACAGGTAGGAAGCGGCTCATCCTCCAGAAATGAACTATTTCAGTCAGCTTCTCATCTATTCAGGTCAGCACAGCGAAGGCCTTGGCTGAGATAAACCTCTTTAAAAATGCAAATTGGTAATCAACTCAGGTACAGAAAGCAAGGGAATTCTGCTAATTTGCCAAAAAAGCAACAAATGACTCTTCAAACTCAAATGGTGGACTTCTCTTGGATGTAATTATTTATTGGTTTCTGAGTGTACACTATCCGCTGACCTTCATTCTCACCTTGAGTGAGAATCTATGGTCTACTGTGTGTGTGTGTGTGTGTGTGTGTGTGTGTGGGTGCGGAAGTGCATTTTAGAGTGAGTATGGGTAGATTATGCGTAGATGGCTCTGCCTGTCCTTTTCATTGGCACTCAAACAAAAAACACACTAAATGCAGTTTCCATAATGAGACTGATGCAATAAGCAACTCAAGAGGGGGACACTACAGCATATGGACAGCATTAGGGGATTGAGAATATTGTGCCTGGTCTTTTTTTCTCTTATTCTCGTTAAAACATCAATTAGAAGATGAAAGAGAACCATGTGCTTTCTGCTGCAATAAGGCCTATATTTATCTTTCCATTTCTACTCAGCCCAAATCTGAAAGTTTTCATAGACCTTTCATAGCAAACCTATCTCCCACCTAGAAAAGAAAAATTATGATCATGCTGCCATTGTCAGCATATCAAGTAAAATTTGCCTCCACTGTTGTTAAAGTAGGGGTAAAAATGTAAAATAAACGGGGGAGAAAATCAATTAATTAAAAAGAGCAATAAAAATAAATGTAAAATTATGCACTAATCCTAGATAGAATAGTATCAGCATAATTACCACAAAGCGAGACTTTGAACATGTTTTTTTTTTTTTAACTGATCCTGCCACCAGAACCTCCCTGAGTATGCATAATTTATTTTAAAAAACACACCGGAGAAATCAACAAGAGATCATAACTTTTGATCGAAGACGATAAATTCTCATCTCTGGTACAAATGATATTTTTACAGGGAAATACAATATAAACACAGCAGTGGTACTTTGAAAAGTGCCGAAGCGCTCCACGGGTCATAATGTAAAATGCAGAAGGACAAAGTCGAGGCCTGTTAGGACATTCTAGAAACCTGCAAGAAACTAAGCTTGTAAAAATGCTATCCCTGTGCAAGTAATCCCAGTGCTAAGGGGTATCAACCAATAACACTATATTTTAAGCACAGCAGTTGTTTGCCCGCACGGCAGTCTAATGCTGCTTATGCCTTGAGCTTGCAGTGAGTGCACCTATATACCTCTAGTGTTCTGTGCCATCTGCGATACATATCTGCAGAAATCAATTACAAACTGACAATCTGTCAGAAATCTCACCTTCACAAGTTCATAGTGCTGGATCCCATTGATTCCCACGTCTGGGTCCACGGCAGATGGGACAGGATAGCGAGAATTAATGGCCGTGTTCTCTGGGATGGAGATGTTGATGACGGTGGACTGGAACAAGGGGGCGTTGTCATTGATGTCCTCTATCAGGAAGCGAATCTTCACGAGGCGAAAGATCTCATCCGGCAAGACGGCCACTTCCAGCTCGTAAAAGCACCTCTTCTCATTGAAGATGCCCGAACACAGCTTCTCGCGGTCGATGCGGTTGGAGGTTGTGAAGATCTCCCCGGTGTTGGCCTCCACTCTCACTAAAGGAACATCGCCAGTCTTGTAGACAGGTTTGAACTGCAGCGGGGATGAAAGCTTAACGCTAGGGTCCAGTGCTAGCTCCAGGTCCTTCCGTAGGTTGCCTATCCGAACGTTCTCCGGTAGTTCCTCCCGTACTGTGTAGTCCTTCTCCTGGGCCCAGGACTGCAAAGCCAGGCAGGTGATGAGAACCACCAGAAGGTGTGCCTTACAGGCTAAGTCCATATTCAGAGTGGGACTGGACCTTCACCGTAAGGCTGCAGCACTGTGAAAGTCAAGGAAGATATGGATTTGTCAGAAATTACAGAATGACAGCTTCACAGAGACACAATAATGGAACACAGTAAAATGCCAAATGTTAATATCACTCTTGTACTGGACAGAGTCATCCAATAGGGGCCATTTATACACATTAAGAGATGATTTACCACGGAACACTTTACTGTGTGAATGATTTGTACGAATTTCCACAAAAAGTGAGGAAAAGGGGGGTACCAGCCAGTGCATGTGACACGTAATGTCTGAAACGCAGTTCCGCCTTTTCAAATCATTCCACATCTACATGGCACAATCAAAGTCTGTCTGTGACAACTTAGACCTTTGACCTTGACCCCTTTCCTTCAAAACTGATGCTGAGCCAGAACCCCTGAGGTCTACAATAAACAGTCCTTTGTCGCAGTAGAGCCCCGTGCTGGAGCTGACTGAGGGCCGTAGAGCGAGGCTACAGCTCCGTTTCACACAATTAACCTCTGTTGTCTGCCGGCAGCTATGGACTGCATAGGCATGAAAAAGTAATTAGTTCACTTATTCAGTCACTGGATCCTCCTGATGTTTATTCATCCTCTCATTCTCTCAGGGTACCCATGGAAACACTGTTTCAGTTTTAAAGTGGGCCCTTTTTTTGTGACTTCTGAGGGAACAAGCATGATAAAAACAGGCCTGTGAATTCTATGTCATTCTAAAAAGAAGGAAAAAGCAAAGTAGTTTTGGAGATATTGTACCTTGGGATAAGGCTGTACAGCAGTCACTGGGAATGTATTTAGAAAAAACATTTTTTTTTTAAGGCTTTATCTCATGGTAGAACGTGAACTCATAGGTGCACAGTGAAGGCAACACACTGTTTTTATTTTAATGATGGTGGTAGGATTTTCAGAGACCATTACCCATGTTATTTATTCTGCATTCAATTCCAGTGCAAAAAATGTAACATCAATTGCATGCGAGAAACTTTTGATCACACTGCCACGTGTTCATGTCATTAACCATTAACCTTACACGCATTTAAGTATTGATCAAACGTGCTTTCTTATTAGTGCTGACATATTTTCCTTCCCAAGAACCATGTTCAATCCATAATAATTGACTTAGCCGACCAAAGGCAGGATCACTTAATAACACCCCTACGAAAAACATAGTCCACTTAGAGTAGAATATCTCTCAGCTTTCTGCAATGCCCCAAAGAAAAAAAAAGAACTTGTATTGTGTGAGATTATCTCGTAATAATTATGTAAACTGAAATAAATAAATGCAAAGACTTCTATATCATAAGCCAAAAAGCTTCTGTCATATCAGGCACATTCTCTAAATTAGCTGCCTTAACTGTTGGATGTTGCCTTATTCGATAGCAATAACGGTCGTCCACCAGCACCTTGGAATAGTCATGTTCGTTTACAAAATGCAGTATTCTGCTGTATACAAAAAAAAAAAAAAAAAAATCTGATGCCTCCAAAGGCAAAACAGAATGCCACCCATCCTTTGTTAACTTGCAAACAGAGGCATTGCATCATTACTCAAAGCCAACTTCAAACAAAATGAAATTTAACTATTGGATCCAGTAATTCTGCTTTAGCTATTCCTGGGTGTACAAATTAGTGCATTATGAATAGCATCAACCTGTACATAGGGTATTACAGATTCCACAACTAGGGATGCCCTCAAAGTGAAATGTAAATACTACTACTAGTACTACTATTATTATTATTATTATTATGATTAATAATAATAATAATGATAACTTGACAGCAGATTGTAGTTGCTGGGCTCTTGTTAGGATGTGAGAGCACTGAAGAAAGAACAACCAGGAAGTCATCGAATGAACTAAGCATTCTTTTGGGGATTGATCACAATCATGACAAATTTAAAACGGGCCCTGGGTTTGTACTGCCATTTGCCTTCACATAACTCTTTTCCTGTAGAGGGAAACATGTTAAACGAGAACTGAAAAGCTAATGTTTTGATTAGGTGAGTGCTGAAAGCACTGACATCCACTGTTCATGCTAATCCTTATGCGCCATGTCATTTATCACAATGCAATGCTTTCAGGAAGGGAAAACTCTGGAGAGACTCATTATGGGTCCGTCGAGCAGGAGAAAACCGGAGTTATTTGCATGACAGTGATCAATGCGCTAGTCACTGCTTGCACCATTACACAAAGTGTTGTGCTGCCCTTTGAGAAGACACGGCTCCTTATTTGCCTTACTTTCAGGTTTTACCTTTTTAAAAACTCTGTGGGCAATTACAGTTCCTCGGCTTTGACTGGCCCCAGCAACTACTCGCAGCAGCATATAATATGCACACCACAGAACACACTGTAGTGAGCAGGATATAAGATCAAAGGCTGAAATATATCCTCCTTTACTGCTGCCAGCATCTGAAGCTGTCAGATTGACCTCCTTTAATGCATGGATGTTAAAGGACATCTTAGTGTAAGAAAGTGCATCATTCTTTGCATTTTGAGCAACTGTAACTGTGCGCACACTTCAGGGGGTAATGTTAACTGTAACTGTGCGCACACTTCAGGGGGTAATGTTCAAAATGCGGCATTCAAAACAGAAATTAATGAGATGATTCATGAGACGTTCTGTGATGACTTCTCGTTTTGGATTAATAAATGAAAAGGTAGTAAATGTAAAACCAACCTCATGTGAAAAGAAATAATTATTATTTTTAAATACCAGTCCCATCTTGATTGAATAAAAGTGCGTCGTAAACTTTATTTTGAATTTCTAATGCATATCACAACAGAAGATGACTGTTTCTCATAAACACTAGCAGTCAAAAATTATGCTCTCAAACAAAGACAAATTGAAGGGCACAAAAAAAGTTTAAAGACCTCTAAAAGCCATTTTGTCGGGCAGGTTTTTGATAATGTGTACTCACTGCAACACAGTCATTGAAAATAACTATGATGAATCGATTATCAGCTTGTTAGACTGACATTCCTCTTCCCCCATATCTGCAGGTGATATGTCCACTTATCATGCTCAGGAATCCAGCCACTGGATCATATCGACCTATGAACTGAAAAGGTGTCACACCCTGTAGCCCTGGCAGCTGACCATGACCAGGTCTATGGTCAATGTTTAGAATTTATTAGCCTCACTCAGCCAGGGACCACGCAAATCACAACCGCTGACCCCTCTCGCGCAAAACACTTTCTGACAACCGGCTTAAAGACAGTATTTAAACATGCCTCGTGGCAAGGCTTGCCTGCCATTGTGGCAGCACAATGATTTATGGAGCTAATCACACTACTCCTGCAAGGTATGTTGGATACTGAGCTAATTCGGGCAAGACAAAAAACGAGATATAAACAATCGAAGGAAAAAAATAATAAAATGTAAACAAAGCTAACAATTTTCTTTTCATCCATTGTATTATAATCTAGGGTGCAGGAAATTCATATGGTGAAACTCATTTTTTCTTGTCATCATTTTGTTCTGTACACTGTACAATGACAGCTTTAAAAATAACAATAATAAATTACATGCAAAAGCGCACATTCGCCATTTTCATTTCGGGGGTGTTTTCTCACGAAGGTGAGCTCAATTGCTTAGTTCCAGGACCAGGTAAGCTTTCAGAATTTCATCCTGGTTCTAGGCCTTTGATTGCTTTTGGATTATGTGATAACACACGCCAACAAGTGGACCACAGCTGCAACAATAAAAGACAAAAACAGTGCCACATGCACTGGACATTCAACATTTTTCATCAAAGTAGATTATTGTTTACAGATCCCAGGAAGAACTGTGCAATATTATCAAAATGACTAATAATGTTTGCATACATTTTCTGTTGTATTAGCATAACATTAGTTGCAGGTGACACCCACTTCACCACGTGTAAAAATGGGTCTAAAGATATTGTTTATTAGTTCAAAAACCTATCAAAAAGCTTGTTTACTCACAAATTTTGATTTTCTAAATAGTGTCCTCATTTGTAGGAAGAGGCCAATACTGTTTTAGCTTCCTAGACCACGTAGTTTTGAGAAGAATTTAAAGATGTTTGTGATATTTAGGGGTGTGGTCTCATGTCAAAGGTCAAATCGAGGTCAAAATACATTATACATGATAACCCCAGATAAATGAGTCGATTTATGCTGTTTAATACCAAAATAAAAAAAAATACATTTAGCTGAATCGTAGAAATTGTTGGCAAATGCAGCAAAAAGGCATTTTCCTCATTAGTTTGATGTCAGCAAAGTTTCAGCAACATCAATCATATGGTTTTGAAAAAGAAGATATTTTAAGGTATTTATGAAATCTTGGAGTGTGGTATGAAGTTTGAGGTGAAATCAAGGTCAAAATGGAATGCACATGAAAACCCAAAACATTTGTGGTGAGTCATGCTGCATTGTCCCAACATACCAAATTATAACTAAATTACTGCAGAATTGATTGACAAATTGGTCAAATGGCATTTTCAGTACAACAGCCATGACAGTCATATTGCAACGATTTATGAAAAAATTGGCGTCCTCATTGGCTGGAAGATATCTGCACAGTCTCAGCCTTTGAAAAAGAAAAACACAGTCTGAACCATTGACATACAAAATTCATCTGTCTGCAGCAATATTAGCGAGCACTAGTGAACTCAACAATAGATAAGGGCCTCGATGCATCAAACATACATCAACACTTCTCAGTAGGCAGGTGTAGGTTCAGGTGTCAGGTACTAATGCTCTGAGACTTCATGAACAGATCTAAATATAATACAAAACAAGATTGAAACAACTAATTTGGAGCATAAACAGAATATCTAGGTAACAGTTGGCTAAAAAGTGCCTAAAGGAAGTTGCACAGTTCTGGAAAAAAGGACTTATGGACAAATAAAATTTATATTGACTTACTTGAGAGAATCCTAAGGGGAGGTCAAGTTTATCTGTCCATGATCTAAAGCACCTCCCATGGCAGCAAAACTTAAGAGGCTGGGTGCAATGGCTTGGCCATGCATGGCTTCTACAGGTGCTGACTGATTTGTCCTCATTGATAATGGAAACTGCCACAAGCAGCAGAATTAATTCACGTGTTTACATTAAAACCATACCAGCACAATTTCAAACAAATGCCGACAAACTATTTAGACAGAGCATCTACTTTTGTAAGAGCAAGACAGACAAAAAGGGGAAAATTCTTGAATATCTGCATCATTAACCCAATCTGAAGCAAAGTGAACATAAAGATGGCATCTCGCCGAAGAAACAGGCGGGGGCTGAATATGGCCACCGCAAAGCCTTGGCACAGAAACACCGGAGGAGAGATGCAGCACCTGGTGACGTCTACGGGTCACAGACTTCAAGCAGTCACCGCAAGCAAAGGACATGCAAAGTAGTAAACATGAGCAATATATTATGGAGCTCATTGTATTATGGAGAGGCAGAGAAAGAGAGAAATGTCGAGAAGGGCAGAGAAAGAAAGACACCGAGAGGGAGGGACAGACCGTCCTCAAATTTAATTTCCCATGAACTTCTTGTTGCACTTATGTCAGTGAGGCTTTTTTTTTTTTATTTCCTTATTTTATTTTTTATTTTGTCTGAAGAACCCACAAAAATACACTTCCTGAGACATATCAACCACCCCTCTTGTCAACAGCACTTATGTGGATGATTCATTATTGTGTAGCACTTCAGAGCAGTTTCACCAGGTTTTTATTGTCTCAAGGAACCACCTTGGGTGCCTTTTCAAAAGTATGTTGTGTTGCAGAACTGCAGAACGACTGACATTGTAGTGTGTTCAGGAGACACATTTTGAAGAATGGGGCGTGAAGTAAAAAAGACCATAAATGCCTTTGAGGCCATCATCCATGCTTACATTCCTCTGGTCTCCAAGAGGCCATTTTTCAGTTCTCGACATTTGATTTAATCCAGCAGGCACAAAACTATTCTCATGAGCTAGGGCCGCAAAGAGCGACCAAGATCTATGGCTTGAAGGATCCAACGGGGGAAATAAAGAAGAAAAAAAATTATATTTTATACACATATATGTATGTGTGTGTGTGTGTGTGTTTGTGCGTGGACAGTGCTGTCCACCTACATTATAGTTAAGTACGGCTTTGGACGCTAATGCCACCTTTGTCTGCCACCACCGATCCCCCATCCCCCAAGTAAATGCAATAATCAAACCAAGAGCTCTAATTTTAAAATTAAGAAAAAAATGGTTAAAAAAGAATGTAGCTAACCCCAAAGGAGAAATATGATCTCAGTCGTTTTAAAATTTAGCATCCAGTATGGCAGCAGTGCAGCACTAAAATCTGAAATAACACCATCAAACGCAGTGCACTGGGGACCAATTCTCTATTTTGTGCGATCAAACGGCTCATTCTCTGTCAGTTTCCTGTCCAAAAGCAGGTAAAGAATAAAAAAAGCATGTAATGCACCATGCTAAATGAAACACACTATCAACATAAATATGTACTATGAAGTGCTATAAAACCCCCATTGCTGCAGTATTTATAAAGTATGAAAAACAAAATAAAGCCATCGAGCATTTTGTGGCGTAAAAACAAACTGATTTTGAGACAACAGACAATGAGCCATGTGGGCTGAATGGCAGTTCATCACTACAGTAAGCAACAGTAAATTCTATGCCAGAGATTCCCATACTGTCTGAGCCCACGACCCACTTGACGAGGAACAGGCCTTCTGCGGCCCACCACTGCTTGAGGGCCCACCATAATATCATGTAAATTAATTTTTTTTAAAGGATTTTTGGTATTTTGTGTAAAATAATCTGTATTTTCATGATCATAAATGCAGTGCCTGAATTGTCTGTACCATCAGTATGTGTAACCTTAATGGAAAGTGTGTCAATATCTATATATAACACTGCTCAACGAGCCAGCGTTGCAGTTATACTCTGGGATGTATATGCAGAAAAAGCTCTCAGTCAAAAATGCAAATGCTCTGAACATCTTAGGAGGCAGTTATCTCACCAAAATGTGTAAATGTTATTCATCTGATATTGTGCAATTAGCAAAGGTATCATCGCAGAGGGATTCACGCAGCAGTTAAAAAACTGCCACATGTTCTTTAAAATCTGTACTCAGAAATGCACAAATATGGCGTAGTATCAGGATCTGTCTGATTTGCACCGTAAATAAACAACAGATGTACCGATTTTAGATTGAACAAAAGGAAACAAAAACTCTGATTTTAAGTATGTCCTTGGAAATGTTCATTGTGATCTCATACCTGTCTTACATTTATTCGGTTGGGGGAGAGTTGAGAACAGACAAAAGAAAAGACAGTCAGATGACTTGACTGAAAGCCCTTCTGGCTCCTTGCTTGTTGCTGTACAGCCCCGGCCGGCTCTGATGGACAGGATTTTAGTCAATAATTCCTTAGGCAAAGAAAAATCACCATTGCGGATCCAAGAAAGAACTTCTCGCAGAACTGTTCTTCCAGTGGAGGAACACTGTGAGCAATGTGTTGCTTCACTTTATTCTCACCAGTTCCCCTTTCAATCCCTTGAGTTATATCTGCAGAAGTGCCAAACTTCCTTTTTCTGAAGACTTCAAATTGACATTTATTCCTTAAAATTTCACAAGCATTTCCTTTCTGTGTCTTGGAGAGAATGAGCAAGCTTTTCATGACTAACATTCAATGACATTTTTTTTCAAGTGGAAAAATGCATAATAAATTTGTCAAAATATGAAAGTGAATTTTAGTTTCTTTATTATTATTTTTTTGAAATTTGCTCCCCTTGGCCTTGAAAAATAACTACAGTAAATTTTTCTGAAGAACGACTTGCAAGGGGAAAAGAAATACTCCTTATCGAGTTGTCTTTTAAAATGATGCCCTGGCGATGATGAAATCCATGCGAATTACACGGCAGCATACTCGCACTGGCTTGTTTGCTCGGCTAGCATGAGCTGAGAAGTCTTCAGACAGCACGTTGTCAGCGTGAGGTGAGGTATAATCTGTTTATATACATTACTAGAGTGACAAAGTAATTAGTGAGCGGAGAATATTAAATGTGACGCAGTATGGATCGCGACACTCGCCGTCCTGAGACAGCCGAAGACAGGGCAGCTCAGAGCCAGAGTTGGCTGACTGCGGGGATGCCCCCCATGTTCCCTTGCAGTCTGAGAGACAGGCCTACCAAAGTGATCCATTAAATCCCTTTTCAAGATCTATGACCTTGCAGATGCCTTATCAAGCTGTCAAGAGAGAATAATTCCTGCTTCTGCCTTGGCTCTGTAATACTGACTATGGTCTTTAAGCTGGCTGCCACCAACGTTGCGGCAGGCGGAGATGGGATCTGCCTGACAAGTGTATAGCAGGATATGAGACGCTCTCTAAGGCAATGGCGGGTTTCCAAGGCTTTCTGAGCATTTTAATATCAAGGGAATACTTTTACATACAAAGGTGTTATTTTCCGCAATTGTCAGTATGAAGAATAATATTCAGTGAACATAGTTTTTTTTTTTTTTTAACTGATGAATGTGGTATTGTGACAGAAATCTAATTGATTGTCCCTTCCTAAAGGTTGCTTGTCATACTTAACCGCATTCGTTATGTTTACAAATTAGGACTGATACTTAGCCTGATGAACAGCAGCATAGGCAGTACATTTAAGTACTCAGGAAATTAGCTATCTTTGTTATTGTCTCGTATTTCTACTTTGTTGGTTACTTATATTAATAGGGAACCAACAGCAATGACCTCTTGTAGCTTCACAGACAGCTACCATTCACTTAAAAAAAAATGGGTACAGTTTCCTCCTATAGGTTACAGCTAAATGCTGTTACTGTTAAATGCAGTGATGGGAAAAATGTAGTCTCCGCAATTTAAAATGCTTATTACCTGTTTGACAGACATCTCACATCTGAAACATTCCATTCACGTATTTGTGAGACTTTATCAGGAAGAATTTGCAACCAAATGGCAGCAGCAATATTCATGCTACCCATAGAGGGCAGTGTAAAAATGGCTATGTCGATAGGAGATCTCAAAAGCTGAATGCGGAAAGAAATCCAAGGAATTACACCAGCAAGTGGGCTCAGAAATATCATTTTACCAGGAACTCAGAAACTTTCACAAATACATTAGTCTCTGAGGTTTTTAGTTTCCATTCCAGTCAATGAATTGCAGATGTAGAGATGCATCTAGCATCTGATTGAGACTCAAAGAACTTGGACAAAGAGAAGCTTCCTGAAACGGCAGATACAAACTGCAATCTCAAAGGAAAAACTTAAAAATGAGTGTATCGACATCAAATCAAGCTCAAGATCAATGCATGTAAACACAGAGATCCATATTAAAATCCATTTTAACCCTTAAATCAGCAGTAAGTACCACCTACCATGCAGCATATTGTCAAAATAAATAAATAAATAAAAATAATGAGTTTTCTTTTAAATTGAGTTGCTTACTTACGACACCATTTACATATCTTGATTCACATTAATCCATGAAATTCAGTTATTTACTTACTGTACATAGTGCCAGTCAGGAGATTAAAATGAAGTAAAATAAAAGGCTTTACACATCACCTACCGACCAGTCACAATGAATTCAACAAATACATGAGGGGACTAAATTACTTTGTTTACTCTAACCTCAACTGGTCCAGATCCAAATACATCCATTTATTAATAAACAGTTCTTTGGATTTTTCAAAGTGTCAAATACCAAAGAGAGGGCTAATAACTACAAATCTGAAACCAAGAAGCCTTGGACTTTGCAGGTACGAGAAGCTCCCCCCCGACTCTAAAAATTTGGACGTCAATATGAGATGCCCATTCTCATATTAAGAACCAGGTCTAGAGTGTCATCGTTACCTCTAAAAGTTTGCATATGCCCTGTAAGGCAAACCATTTCAGCAGAAAGTATACATCAAATTGAGAATATGAGTCAATAATTTCAGGACTCTTTCATTGTTTAACAGTATTAATTCATGCTTTGCCTCAAATCGGCTACATAGAATAGCCCTTAGTCATACATTTGGAGAAAATGAACCCAAAATGACTGTGATTTTTTTATGGTCAAATCCTGGTCATTTTCACGGCAATTGTTCAGAGACAGCAGGAAAAGGGTAACTTCTGAAGATGGAAAATAAATAAATAAACCACATGCAATTATGACAAAATGGTAATTTGCTGTTTGGCCAATTCCTTTTCCTCGTTACAATCTGAATGCACTTTTTGGCAATCCTTTTTGAAATTAAGAGTCCAAAATGTAAGTAGTTGCAGAACATTAACGCTCCAAACCGGAGATTTTTACCCCCAATTGTGATCTTCAAATACATCTGCAATCGGTTTGAAGTGAATGACAAGCCTCAACTTCAGACATTAAGATTGAGAAAATCACCAGTATTACAGAACAGCATGATTTAAAATGCACACACAGTGAAAACACACAATCCTTCAATAAATTTTGATGATTCCATGAACATAATTACAGATTAAAGGTGCCGGTAATGGCCAGTAGACGTAATGAAACACATCCAGGCTTCTTCAGGTATCCAGCAGAGGCAAAAAATTCTGATTAAGTTATGAAAATGAACATCTCAGTTCATTTAAATCCTTCCAACTGCAGCAACAGAAACTGCTGAAGTAAAAGTGCATCTGCAATCTGAAACTAAGAACATTTCTCAGTCGGACTACATTAACACCCCGCTATATCTGACCTGTGGGAGATTCAAATAAAATGACCCTGAAAAAATATCTTGATAGAAGGTAATCTATTTCAGTGGATGGGGGCTGTAATCTAAGTTGTTGAGCAAAATATTCCTTATGTTTATTGCACAAAATGCAATCAATCTCGCCTGAGTTGCCGGCAAATAAAAAAAACATCACGGTATGGTAATAATAAAAAAAATATATTATTTTTCACTTTTTGGGATGACCAGACAGTACTTCACAGTGATTTCACTGCATTGCTTGATTATCATAGCTAGTTAAATAAATAAACAAACAAACAAATAAATAGCAATCATACTATGGCCCAAGAAAAGATGTGAGTTGAGACAATAGTTTGCTATTGGACCACAACTCACTTTTTGCCAACACACGCACATGCACACACACACACACACGCACACACACACACACACACACGCACACACACACACACACGCACACGCTCGTGCCCACACACACACGCCCACACACATATATGCACACACACACACACACACATATACAGCAGCTCTGCCGATGTAAATCACGTGTAGCTGTAAGCCACTAATGACTTTCTTTGCAATACCAAAAGGTAACCATTGGTTAACCTAGCAGTCATTTAAAGGAAGCTATCAGATATCTTATTCAACAAATCTCATTTCATATAATTCCTCGCATGTAAGGCTTGGCATTCGCATTAAAAATGCAAACTTGTAGATGTGCGTTTGCCTGTTATCCTACTAAGAGGCTTCAACTATGGCCATGCAACTTGTACGTTGCTGCGCAATGGTGAAAACATGCTCGGTAGTTAAAAGGACTGCATACCTTACAGAACTAGCGTCCAACATCAATCCCCATAGCATTACATGAGCAAGACTATATGAATCGTAAAAAAAAGCTATCACTCTTCACTGTTATTAGCCTTCATACAGTTCTGTTTTAAGATGATGCCGCCGACATTATTCCAGCACGCATCTTCGCACCGGCTGCATCCTTCTTCGGATGGTTTGGCAATTAATTTTGAAAGGGCCTACATAGTGATCCGAGTCCACCAGAGTAATTTTAAATGTAGTAGAGTAATGACAGCCTAAAGACCAGATCAGACAACCTTTTTTCATACCCGAAGAATAATATCACGTCACCGAAATCATCCTTCTTGTTCTCCCGAAGTTGCCACGCTACCCCCGGTCAGCAGCCTAGCATCACGCACAGATCCAAATAAATCAAGTATTATTACTTCACCGCTGCATCTTTTAACGGTACCAATGCCTTTTAGAAAAAAATATCTCGGAAACCATACGCAATACAATTGCAACGTGTTTGGTTTTCACTGGAAAGCAGCCTATATCTAGGCTTCATTAGTTGCGCAGTTTGAACATGGGTATCCGCGCAATAAATGTTTTTTCTTATTATTTTATTTTATTATTATAGTCTTTACTAGCGCACCGTGACCGATATTGTGTTACCTCCTTATAAACTACGACTACACGTGTTAGAGTCCACACACTGACATTTAAGGAACGAAAATTGGCTCACCGGATAGTCCCTATGTACTTGTTCTATATCGAATCTAAAACGTCGCTCTTGGCTGTTGTAAAATGTAATTATTGTATTTCCAATTTATTTAAAAATTATTTAAAATACCATAATCACTCGCCGTAGGCGCCTAAGAATTGGCGAATATCGGAGTCTAGAGATACACGCTGCCTAAATAGCTTATAATCACGTGGAGGCAAAATGATGGTTTTCATTATTATTTTTTTTCCATTGCAACATGATGCATTGGCAACTCCTTCCGCGACTTTCTTAGCGTGAGTGTTCTCCAAAGTCTATAAGCCCAACAGCCTCCAGAAAGCGCGTTTTAAAATTACGCGGATTACAAAACAGTTGAACATCAATTTACTTTTACGGAAGTCAGAATATAATGGTGCATTAACTTTGATAACCGCGAAGTCTGTGTCTTACCATAAATGCGAAATATACACGCTCAATGACCAGTGATTTTTACAGCCACCTTCTGTGAATGCAATCTACATACTGAAATGTGTTGCAATGCCTCTGAATCTTGTAAACACATCAATTTTTTAGTTTGCGTAAAAAAAACGAAAGCTCCTTACCTTGATTTCCTTGAAGCAAAATGCCAAATTATTAGCAAATCCCGATACGCAGCGACATCAGAAGATGATGTGCCATGAGTCGAAGTGAGAAGGAGGGGGTGTGGGGGGAGGGGGTGGGGGGGTCTTAGAGAGAGAAAAAGAAATCCTTCGGTAACAGAATTGTAATAACGAATTAAGCAAATTAAATCCGACTACTGGAAATGATCCTTTGCAATTAGCTGTGGTCCAATACCATTTAAGAGGCGCACTGATGTGAAGTTACTTGGTTTTCTTTTTGATAAACAGAATAATTCCTCTTCGAATATCTTGGAGAAACTGCTGTGCAATTCCAAAGGAAAGATGACACCGGTGGTCCAAGTCGTCTCTTTTGCAATAGAGGGATATTCTTGTAAGGAGTTCAAAGATGAGAAATTTGACATGCACAGTCCTTTTCAACGATTGCAAATTTGTCAGCTCTCGTAAAAGCACACACTTGTATCAGGTCCAAAGGATGTCACGGTTTTAAGCCGTTCTTAATAACGGTCGCCGTTTATTGGTTTTATTATCGCCAACTATTTGTGAGAAGGCAGACACAACGCAGAGTTATTCGGCAAAAAATGTTTGTGGAGTCTGAGGTTACTGAATTTCTTCCCTCCGAAAGTAGGATGCGAGCCGCCTATGGCTCGGTTCAGCATCACTCTCAGAAGTTGCTGAATTACCCGTTATGAGGTCTCTGTACGCAAATCTCTACCTCTCTCAGTTGTGTTCGAATGAACTCAGCCCCTTAGTACTGCCAGCCACTCCACCTCCGATTGACATCACTGTGGAGGGAGGAGCCTAGGACTGAATACAAATCAAGGGTTTTTCCTTAAAGCCGCACTTGCCGTTTGTAGGACGGCGGCACTGAGCCTCATCGAAAAGAGGATTCGAGATGCTACAGTACTGGCGCTTGCGAATTAGAGGGGGCAGTGTTCGCTTTGCAAATAAATGGCGTTATTTATTTATTTATTTATTGTTCACTTACATCAGAAACGTTACGGAAAGGTGGCAAATTGTGTCAGCGAACATCTTTTGGCAGTGGCTTTTGCTAATCGAGATATATATATTTTTTTGCATTGGGTAGTATTATTTCCTCACTAACCCTTGCCACATGTTTACAATGCAGCTTTAATTTTGCAAATCAACTTGAAATGATATCTTTCTCGTGTGTACTGAGTCTATGTATAGTGGCATACAGCGACTGTGCCACCAGGCAAATGGATCAATAGTAATTGCTCCTCAAGCGCATTCAGACAATCAGTGATTGCGCGAGAAAGACGTTTGGATGTGAAAGAAAAATCCGCATAACACGTCACATGTAATTATGGTTCAGCGTGTCCCACGGGTTCTCAGATGTCCATTAGTCCAGTAGTCTATTAGGCTGGGCTTTATTCTCCATGAATGGTAACCATCTTCTGGCATGGTCATGTGATTTGAGAGTTTGTGTGTGTGTGTGTGTGTGTGTGAGGGAGAGAGAGGGATATTTGGAAACCATAACAGAGGTGCCTTTATTTATTTATTTATTTTTCTGCTGTTGATCCTTAAATTTTCCTAAATCTTGAAAAAGATGTTTTGATTTCCTGTCTTCAGAATGTGGAGATTTCAGTGAGATAGCAGTGTGTGTAAGCAGTAGGTCATTCTAAAGTCACAGCCCTCCCAATGGTCACACGTTCCTCCCATGCACTGCAGTAACACAAATTATGCTATTACGATGGAACAGCTATCACAGTGGCTTCATGTACAACACATCTGTGACTATTTTTACTACACAGTATGCATGAGGCTCTATTTTCTATTCTTTGACAGCATAGTTTCTTGCAACAGAAATAGCACAGTTGTACCCTATATTCAATGTGAATTTGGTCTTTTTCATATACGTGCAGACATGGGTCATATGTAAGTCAGCATCTGTATGACTCATTGAGCTCTCAAGTCAAGACATTCCATTTTGATGCTCAACTCATCATCATCTTTCAGCTCAGTCAAATATTAACATTCTAGCATCTGCTCAAAATATTCCACTGTTCTGTCAGACTTTCCAATGACTAAATTATAAGAGAAGTTGTTTACTTTTTTATGAGGACAGCAGGTCAGAGAAATTCACCACTGCTGAAATGCTGTCAGATAGTCAAGTGAATGGATAGCTCCAAATACAAAACCTGCAAAAATCAGTGGGTAGAACTGAGTGCACAGACTACAAATGGCTTGGCAGTATCACCAGGGGGTTGGCTGAGTGTGTGTGTGTGTGTGTGTGTGCGCGCGTGCATGCGTGTATGTGTGTATTGAGGAAAGAAGGGGGGGGTTCCTCCATGCGGTACCATGGATGCTATCCCAGCATGAATTAGATGAGATGCAGTAACACCCTGGGCAGTCCAGAAATTCATTGGAGGGTATACTTACAAACTCAATTCAATACACTCAGACCAATGGGCAAGTTTAGAATCTCCAATGAAGGCCCATGAGAAACCCTCACTGACCTAAGGAGAGAATTCAAACCACCACAAAGAGAGGCCCAGGCTAGATTCAATAATATGGGTCATAGTTTTTGACATTTTTCAAAAATTGTAACAATTTTCGATCAAAACGGCAAAAGATATTCACTTGAAACCTGTTATCTTCTGAGATTTTAGCTATTCAAGAGCCATTTCCATTAAATTTCGCTAGTCGCTTTTTTCATAAACTGATTTTCATGTCAACAAAACATTTTATGAACAAATGACACAACTGAGGCGTTCAAAAAATGCTGTCCTATTTGCTACTTTTTTTCTTTAAGAAATGGTGAAAGATATCTAGTTGTAATTTGATATTTTCTGTGACAGCATGAAGGGAAATCAGTCTATTCCTTGGCTACAGTAAATCGAAGGTGTGTGCTATAAGCTGTTCTCGATTATATTTCTCCCCTGACCCAAGACATGGGGAAAAACATAGCAAATCATCAAGTATCCTCCAAATAGCTGTTGCCATGAAAGTGACTTGACAAACTTAAATTTTCTTTAGGTTACAAGGAAAAACTAACAAAAAAATCACTGATGAGAAAATGTGGTAAGTTGTGCCCATTATTGTATTATATCACACAAAAGTGTTGCATATTGTCAATAAATGATAATTGATAAAACATTATGTAGCAGGAATAAGCAAAACTTTACCCACTTTCTATGACCCCCCTCAATGCCTGTGGTTTATCAAGAAAGACAGAGTCAGTGTGGATTGGATGACAGAACACTATTGTTAACATCCCCCATCCGATGACTGCTAACAATCAAGCCTACCATCATTCCGCAGACTAAAGAAAATGTACTGTATTGATGCGGGCTACAAGTGAAAGCATAACGCAGGAATAAATGGCCGTAAATAGGTTGCTGATGTCAAAGTCAGCAATCAAGCCAAGCGATATAGTCGAAAACTGGTGGTAATTGAGTAGAGCCGTAAAACGAGAGCCAAGGTATAGTTTGCCATCCAGAAAATGTACATCGGAGATGACTGTACCCGAAATATACAGCCAAGTGTCAGCACAGTTAACGGTATAGTTTATAGATGTTAAAGCCATCCGATATTTAGTCCACAGATGCGAGTCGGCAAAAAACTTGCACTGTACACTGGGAGAAACTGGATTATGCTCCATAGAGTGCGGTGCTTCTGGTAAAAAAAGTGCTGAGGTTTACGCATATGAATTTCCTCAGTAGCTTCTATTGAAGAGATGCTAAATGACTGGAATGATGCTGTTATGTTACAATCCAGACAAGGAATCAAGCACGGAGTCAGACATGCAATTCAAACAGTAGTTTACTGACTGCAATACACAGCAAGAGGGGGATGGAACGCCGGATAATGAGACAGTTCAGCACAGTCGTTACTGGCCAAGCTGGGCTGTAGTCACCAGCCATTGGCTTCCAGGAAGCTGCCTAATGTTTTGTAGGCTTTGCCAGCACTGAACTGCTCTGCAGAATGAAGTGGTTGCTTGTGAGGAACATGGTCCCAGTCTTGGACCCTGGGACTTTGTTCCAAACAAATTGGGCACAGAGGAACAAACTTGAAATAGATTAACAAGAATGTGGTCCCTAATCTCGGGAACCACGATAAAGACTCAGGAGTTTATTTCTTTTAACTAAACATACATCAGTATCCATCTATTGCCATCATTAAATATCAAAATTAACTACCAAAGCTGATAAACTTAAAGGGAAATATGGAATGGAAGTCAACGTTCCTTTGGAAAATGCAACAGTCCAGCTACTTGCAAACTCACAGTTAGAAGTATATACAGTGCCGTGAGAAAGTATTTGCCCCATTCCTGATTTCTTATTTTTTGCATATTTTTCACACTTAAATGTTTCAGATCATTAAACAAATCTTAATATTAGACAAAGATAATTCAAGTAAATACAAAATGCAGTTCTTGATTTCATTTAATGAGGGAAAAAAGCTATCAAAACCTACCCAGAGCCGTGTGAAAAAGTAAATGTCCCCAGCCCCATTAAATCATAAATTAACTGTGATTAACCACGTTTTAAAGTTCAATTTCACTAACTACACTCAGGCCTGATTACTGCCAGACTTTTTGAATCAAGAAATCACCTAAATAGAGCCTGTCTGACAAACTGAAGTAGGCTAATGGATCTCAAAAAGCAATACATAATGCCGCAATCTAAAGAAACTCAAGAACAGATGAGAAACAAAGTCATTGACATCTATCAGTCTGAAAAGGGTTACAAAGCCATTTCTAAGGTATTGGGACTCCACTGAACCACAGTGAGAGCCTTTATTCACAAATGAAGAAAACTTAGAACAGTGGTGAACCTTCCCAGGAGTGGTCGGCCTACCAGAAAGAGCACATCGACGACTCATCCAGGAGGTCACAAAAGAACCCAGAAGAACATCTAAAGAACTGCAGGCCTTCTTTGCCTCCGTTACAGTCAGCGTTCATGATTCAATAATAATAAAGAGACTGAACAAAAATGGCAGCCATGGGGGAGTTCCAAGGTGAAAACCACCACTGAGCAAAAAGAACATGAAGGCTCATCTCACATTTGCTAAAAAACATCTTGATGATCCCCAAGACTTTTGGGAAAATATTCTTTGGACTGATGAGATTAAAGTTGAACTTTTTGGATACATCTGGCTTAAAACTTACACAGCATTTCATAAAAAGAACATCATACCAACAGGCAAACATGGAGGTGGTAGTGTGATGGTCTGGACTTACTTTGCTGCTTCAGGACCTGGACAACTTACCATAATTGATGGAACCACGAATTCTGCTCTCTAGCAAAAAATCCTGAAGGAGAATGTTGGACCATCAGTTCATGACCTCAAGCTCAAGTGCACTTGGATGATGCAGCAGGACAATAATTCAAAACACACCAGCAAGTCCAGCTCTGAATGGCTGAAAAAAAACATGAAGGTTTTGGAGTGATCTAGTCAAAGTCTGGACTTAAATCCAATTGAGATGCTGTAGCATGACCTTAAACAGACTGTTCATGTTTGAAAAACCTCCAATGTGGCTAAATTAAAACAATTCTGCAAAGAAGAGCAAGCCAAAATTCCTCCACAGCAAGGCAGAAGACTCAGTGCCAGTCACTGCAAACGCTTCATTGCAGTTGTTGTCGCCAAGGGTAAGTTTAGGTTCAGGGGGCAATTACTTTTTCACACGCGGCCAGGTAGGTTTGGATAGCTTTTTTCCCTTAACTAATGAAATCATCATTTAAAATTTGCATTTTGTATTTACTCAGGTTATCTCTGTGGAAAATTAAAATTTGTTTGATGATCTGAAACATTTAAGTGTGAGAAATATGCAAAAAAAAAAAGAGAAAGAAATCAGGAAGGGGGCAAATACTTTTTCTCGGCACTGTAAGTGCCCAAGCATCCGTGAGGAAATAGAAAACCTGACTGCATAACAACTGGCAGTAAATGCATACGAGACATAAACCAATCACAAAACATACACCTAATAGACATGCAAGTAGCTGGATGGGAGGTGATGAGAGGTACACAAGGGTTTGCACAAGGGTTGTAACACTGTCAACTGGTTTACAGGTATTGCTGCTGCATTATAGCCCTACTTGATTATTCCTTATCAGATTCCATTAACTTATTGATTTTGATAGTGCAGATATTTATTTGTCTAAACAGTTCTTGCACGATCTTTAATATTCAATTGGAAAGCCGTACGGCTGTTGCTGCTGTTTATAGCCCCACTTGTTTTGTCCTGTTCAGATAATGCACTATTGTTTTTTTTTCCTTTAATAGGGTTTTTGAGGTTTTGGACTTGAATTTTAAGTATTCAATTTCAACCTTATGAATCAGTTTATTTGTATCATGTCACTCGACTGTTAACATCATGTGGAATACAATTTTTTTAATCTTTTGCACTTTTAAATAAGAAGTGCTGTGTGGTGTACCACAACCTCATGTGACCTTACACATACAAGCAATATCACCACTGACAACAACAACAACAAAATAATAGTAAAAAAAAAACAAATAATAATCAAAAATTTGCTCTGGTATCGGAATACTATTAGTATCTGTAGATAAATAATTCTGGAGTATGAATCAGATTGGAACTGAAAAAAAGTGGATTGATGCATGCCTTTATCCATCAGTATGCGTGGTATCAACACCAAAATACCCACGCCATGGGCTCTGACACCAAGATAGATGCCGGCTTTTTTGGTTACAGCTAGAATGGTCATTTTCCACTTTGGCCAGGAGGAAACAATGCCCATTATTACCATGAAGAATTTGAAAAGCTGACTGGTCTGACAACAGCACACTTCCAATGGGCATTAGTCCATTTTAGATGGGTTCAAGACTTGAGAAGAAGGCAGCTTCTCTGGACGGTTTTGACATATGGCTTCCTCAGGGCATAACATAGCTCTCACTTGCATTTTTGGATGCGATTATGAATGGTATTTCCTGGCAAAGATTATCCAAAGTAGTCCCGTTCCATGTTTTCATATCCATAATAAAAGTTATAACCTCAGTGTCATCTGACCTCATCCATTACATGAGAATTTTTCAGATTCCCCGAATCTTTTAATAATATTCTGCATATGTTGTTGTTCTGCTGTTTTTGTGTAGTTTTCAAACTGTTTGATTATTCAAGGGCAAAGTTTTCACAGCTGAGCCTTTTGTGGATTCTGATTTTATACCCAAGCTTGATAGCATCACCGGTAGACCCATTTTTGTTTCACTCCAACACTTATATTTAACTTTTTTACCTTTGTCCTAACCTTTTGGAACGTTTTTGTGCCATGAAATTCCAAATGAGAATATATTTCTAAAAAAAAAGTTAAAAAGTTGGCAAGATGTAACATGAAATATTTTGTCTTGTGCGGTTTTGAATTTAATACCAGTAAAAGATGATTGACAAACCACTGCTTTGTTTTTGACTTCCACTTTCCATGCTGCCCCAACTTTTTTGAAAAGAGGTTGTAAATATCAGAATTACTGCCCCTGTCAAAGTATACTGTATATGGTCTGAATTGTATTGTACATACACAGGTGTGCTCTGTCAGGGTTGAAGTAACGATGGCTCTTTTGATGAGCAATTGAATTAATTTAAGACAAACACATACAGGCAGATGCACATTGCCATGGAAAATAAAATTATACAGATCTACACTAATCTGAATTTCATTATTTGTTTGTGCCTGGCTGACATCCAAAGCGGAGCTTACATTCAGTCAGAATTACAATGCACATCGCCATATCTCTGTCCATACCTAAACTTAGGTTAAACTTGGGTAAAAAAAACTAATTCAGTTTTGTGACGACTGAATAACAGTATGAAAACATCTTAAAGAACAAACTGATGATAAAATGAATCTGAAAAAAAAAACTTGCATTTCCTTCCACTTCCTGGAAAACAGTTTTATTTTCAGTATGATGGGCATTGAGCTGATTAAAAACCTCCTTTAATTATCATTCCCCTCAAATGAGCATCCATTCATGCCTTTTCAAATCCATCACCCTTCAGAATACACTTCCACATTTAAAATCAATTGCATCATCTCCCTTCCAAAATTCCACCAAGTTTTGTTTTAGTTGGATACAGTTTAAGTAAACAGGAAGAAGTAAAGTAAACCTTTCCTGGGCTGTTAAATGCAGTTGAGACCACTATACAAGTGGACTGAACTGCCATAAAATGGTTTCTTTAAATAGCCTGGACATGGCTATAACTTGCAAGACAGTTATTCAAGAGGACCTTTATCATTCTGCTTTGTGTTAATTTACTGAGATTTAAGCATAGATCATTTTGGTATGTACTCAATTATTAATTTAATTAATTACTGTTTTGGCAACTCCTGCATCACTTGCAGAGCTGGATGGTCACAGCAGGGCTTTTTCTCATTTTCATACTCTCAATCCCAGAGTTCCATTCAAATTGAAATGACATCCCCAAAGTGGCTAGGTTTGCGTATCAAGTGAGAGGACACCAAATATGCAAGCAATACAGTCTCCTGGGAATGTGTGGATTGCACCGCTGAGGCACTGTTGCAGCCCCATAAATGCACGATTATTAGCATTGCTAAGGTAAGTTAAGATGGAAAATGAACTATGCAAGCTTGATTTAGGGCTGCTTTGAGTCCGTCATGTACCCAAATTATTAAACAATTCATGGAGAAAAACTCAGTGAACCGTAGTGGGAACGAACGTTGGCAACCACTGTCGTTAAGTTGTGTAGTTCCAACTACTGCTCCCCAGCTGTAGTTAGAAGCTTTGTTCTGGGTGATATGGTATAATAATATGGTAGCAATCACTATATATATGACAGTGGAAGGGAAAGTGTTGATATAAAGAAAGGGGGTGAGGGAGATGGAGGTCTTTTTGCATAACATTTGTCATTCCTTGTGGTCGGTGAAATGCACGGTCATCTTCAGCATCCTTTATAGTGGTCGCCTCATCTTCAGGGAGCTGGACATTAGCTGTGACGGCCATGCTGTGCAGGACATAGACGAACTGCCAGTCTGAGAGGATTCTGGAGACTCAGGGGGAAGAGCGCCCCTGACACACAGAAGGCCATGCCTGAGGGGGCCCAATATGGAGTGGCTCAGTGAGAGGATGGCCAATGTTGAGGGGTCCTGCATGTGGGTGCCCAATGTTGGGGGGCCCTGGGAATCAAACTTCAAGGGAGAAGGTGTAAATGGGCTTAGAGGAAGTGGGCAGAGAGAGAAGACACTCATGTTAGGGAATCGTGCATACCACAGATACTTACACGCAGTGGCGGAGCCAGGGGGTGGCCAGGGGTGGCCACGGCCACGATAAATTAAACTTCGGCCACCCCACCGGCCCCCCCACCACCACCGTTTTGCCAGCAACTTTTTCTGTGCGCAAGTGTTCCCACAGCGTTCCCATTCAACCTCAAGCAAGTAGTTCTCCACCACGACAGATGGAGGCGGTAATACACTCAACTTTATATACACCAACATAATTACAAACAAAGAAAAAGTAGTAGTTGTGGTTCATGTGCTCTATGCATAATACATCATTAGCTCTACAAGTGAAGGTGCAGATTGCTGAGAGCGTTTACTCAAACAACAATACCGAGCGACAAGTGAAACGCAAATTAGCTAGTTAGTTAATGTACTCTTATCGTTAATCAGTCAAAGTGACTGCAAGACAAATAAGTTTGATGAAACGAGTGTAAATGTGCACGCGGTAGTAATAAATGTGATTTTCTGTTATAATTAAGCGCAAAATTATTTTCCGGTCGGTCTTTAATTGACTTGCGTTTCCTTTGTTACTCAGTATATCTAGATCATTGCGCTCAAGTGAAGCACCCAGAAGTAAAATTCGCACGTAGACTCCCATTCATTTTCGCCTACTTTAAAATTACATTTTCAAAAACACTTGCGTGCAAGTCGGTGTTATTTTGGTATCGCTGTGCAGAGCGACATTTTGTCTCGCTAAATACGTGCTTTTTTGAGGAAGGACAGCGGCACACTTCTAATGGGAAGATCGGAATGTGACTCGGTGTCAACGTTAAAGTGAGCGCAGAATGTGAGAACAGAAATGGCAAGACTCACGCATTCGGCGTATGTCTTACGCATTTTTGTAGGCTCATTCACCATAGTCCGCAATTATTCGTTGCAGGCTTAATGAGATTCTCACGAGGTATTAAAATCCTAGTGCATTTCATTTTCAATTGCGTAAAGGTTGACCTCACCACAAGTAACATGGAAAGCGATTATGACTCCAGGCTTCCCGTACCTCTCTTTACTCAGGGATTGGAAACAGTGCATGTGTTTCATGACCATTTAAATTGTTTTAATGAGAGAAGACCATATGAAACGTGTTTATGCAGTTCCATTGCTTCCAATCCCTTAGTAAAGACAAGCCTGTGAATTCCTGAGTCATAATTGATTTACGCGTCATTAGTGGGGAAATCCACCGTAATGCACGTAAAACTGATTACCTTGATGCACAATGACTTAAATTCCGCGAGTGAATTTCTTCACTGCGCTTTGATTGAATAATTTCTGTGTTAACTTGACCAAGGCTTATGACCCTCTGATAAGAATTGCTCGGACATTTTTGCCGTTTTAAGAAATGTCGATGAATGTTTGTGTGCGTTATGAAATTACTCCCTGGTTTCCTCAATTCATTGTACCCTGGTTGAGCATATTTGCCATCAACCAAATTGTTTATATTGAATCATATGCCTTATACCAACGTTGATAAAAGGAAGCGCTAGTTAACTCTGGCTACTCTTTTCCTCGTCTTCATCTTTGCCCCTGTCTCGTTAAAACACTGCTCTCAGAAATGATCACTGCACAGCACGGATCAATGCGACAGAGAAAAGTTGTTTTTTCTCCCTCCCTCCTGATTTTTGAAAGCCAAGCCTTTCTCCCCTCCTTGTCTTTTGGAGCTCTGTATGAACAGACAAAGCGACTTGTCCACTGTTTTAAATAATGCAGGTAAGAATTATTGTCGTTGGATGTCAAATACAAGTAGCTAGCTTGTTAGCCACCATGTTAATTTTATTAACTACTAAGTCAATGCAGTCCCTGCAACGGTAAGGATACCAAGGTAGCTCGCTAGTGACCATTTTCAATCTCTAGCGTTTGTTGTTAGTCAGTGGTCTGTTCAAGTCAGTGGGATGGCTAATTTGCTAGCTAGCACGAGAAAGCGATTTTTTTTTCTTTTTTACAAATTTGCATTTCTTCGTTAAATTATGCATGAAACGTTTTATTACAGCCCTACAAATGAATATTGCTGCAAAAGGCAGGAGAATACAACTGAGTAGGTTTGATAAAAGTGCCTTCTGCAATATTCTTGTGTAGTTAATTGTAATTGTCTTGTGAGATTTATCACCAATGAAAAATACACTGATTTCACAACTGTTTCAGATCTTTTTTTTAAATTAGTTTAGGCATACATTAAAAGCTTATTATCCGGGTCTTCATGATGTAATTCTACATGGCAGTTACTGTCTGTATAGCTAAGTTAATGAATGACCAAGAAACACTACTAGATCTACAGCAACTTTCCACGTAGGACAAAATAAGATATCCGTTTCTGTGCCACCCCTATGTGAGCAATGGCCTCAGTCTGGCCACCCCGATGAAAATTGTCTGACTCCGCCACAGCCTATACTCCTGGGACTCCTGCCAGCACTTCTGGGCTTAGCATGGACAAAACTCTCCTCAGGAGTAAGAGGAGGCTGACAGACTGGAGCTCCCACCACCAGTCCTCTGTAGTGCACTCCTTAGAGCTGCTGCTCTCCTTAGTAATGTCTATCTGGCAATCCCTCCATTCCCCTTCTCATAACCACTGCACTGCACTGCATCTCCATCCGTGGCCTTAAGTATAGATTTTTTCTATGGTTTTATGCCATTTTCTGTTCTTTGAGCCAATGAAATAATTTTTAAGTTAGGAAAAAGGAATAAAAATGTTTACTATTTGTATTCCATTTTTGTCTGCGTGTGTATTTCTACACCCATGAATAAGGTGAGTGACCTTAAGTTAATATTTACTACATATCTCAAAAGAGACAATGTGAAACACAAATTGTCTAAATTCAATGATTACTTGTTCATCGGAGCACACGTTGCCATGAATAAAAAAACAGCGTGGAGAAAAGAAAAAAAAACGCCTCTTTCTGTGAGAGTCGAACCCTCAGCGTATAAAGGCAGCGCAATTATCTGTAGTTGGCTTTATTCTCTATACCACAGGATTTACATTATGTAAAGAAGCTTAGTATGTACGTATGTATAACTGTTAAGAATGTTAATGATTAATGAATTTAAAAACTTTGTACTCACTGGTGGAGCTCATCTCATTAAATGCACTGAAATGGCAAATCGTTTTTTAGATTTTCTTCCAAAGAATCGTTTCCTAAAGTGTCTTCATTTAAATGGTAAATTTTATTGTAGCTAGTGTGTATATGATCACAAAATTATATGCCAAAACGACTAATTAGTACTGTAATATTGATCACAACTGCCATATTTAGGCACAAATACCAAGTATTTAGGCGGTGAAAATCAGACCGGCGTGCTTCTGGTAACATTGTTGTTCGAGCGACAATCTCTCAAACCATCATGGTTCAAACTAACATCGTTCAAACCAACATGGCTCAGACTACTGTGGTACGAACAAGGTACGAAGGTTTTTTGGGAAACCATCGTTCTTCTGATGTTCGTTAGTTTAACGATGCATCGTACCATGTTAGTTCAAAGGTAACTTCCGTCGTTGTTCAGGAAACGCACCCCAGGCTGATTTAGTGATTTTTTTTTTTACTCACTAATTATATCCCCAAGCGCCGAACGGCGTTTCGGGGATATTATGTTTTTAGTCCGACCACCGCCGCAGCCGCCCTTCGTGTTAACGCGATAACTTCAGTTCGATTTCAATTAGAAATTTCATGTTTTACATATAAGTAAGTTTCATCAAGAGAAAGAACTGATTCGATTTTTGACAATTTACAATGTCTAGATTGGCCACCAGGGGCCAAAAACTGAAAAATCACAGTTTTTATCATATATCTGGAAACATTTGTCCGATTGACTTCAAATCAAGTGAAAATGAAAGGTCATGACCTGAGGATGTGTCCTATGATAACATTATACTTGTATGGTTCAAAATTTTGACACAAGGTGGAGCTTTCTCACATATAATTCACCAGTTTTGTCATATCTTTGGAACCATTTGTCCAATTGACATGAAACTATGTGCAACTGCAAGGTCATGACCTCACAACGTGTCACATGATGACATCATACCTGTATGGTTCAATATTTTGCCACCAGGTGGAGCTTTATGATGGAAAATTACCATTTTGGCCATATCTTCAGAACCATAATGTTGTGATTTACGAAATGAATCAATAGCGAAAACCAGATAAATGCAAAAAGGAGGCTTTATTTCTGAAGGGGGAAATCCCCCAACAGAGCTGGCAACAGTACAATGTCCGCAATCCAAAAACAAATTCCAATGGGCTTAATCCAGAGTCAAAACCAGGGCACCAATCACAAAATCCGTAGTCAGGCAAAAATAGGTCGATAAACAAGAATGCGGTGCAATACAGGGAATAAGCTCGTAGTCAGGCGGTCCAGTCAGAAAGATAAATCACTATGAATCGAGGCGGAAAACAAATGTGGCACAGGAAACTAGGAAGAACGATCTGACAAAGGAAGTGCATAAACAGACATCTTAAATACACATCCGGGGCAAACACATGACCAGGGAGAAACAGGTGCAATCAATGATACAATAATCAGGAGTGACACATGAGGAGTAATCTAATTAAATGAATTTGGCAAAGGCCAAAACGCAGACAGGGATCACAAGACAAACCTATGTACAGAACAACAGCTCCGGTCAAGGAGTACTAAAGTGTATAGATTAAAGAAAAGGAAATCATAAAGTATTAGTGGAGATCCACAGAAAACTGCAGCAGAGATAATTAGGGATAGGCAAGGAGGCGGAGACTAGAATTGGGTGATTGCTGAGAGATCATTAGTCAATTAGTAAGTGAAGCTATACAATCCCGAGTGTATGTTAGTAAGTTAGTAAAAATATACAATGTTAATATGGTTAGTAATTAAGCGAAAACAACAAACTGTTAGTATGGGTTAGTAGATAGCAGTAGAGAGAGAGGAAGGAAGAACACGAGATAATGAAAGAAGGTTGAAACCCAGAAACCAATAAATCACCGAATGAGTGGCACGCAAGACGAGGGATTGTGGGCAAAGACCTACATAAGACAAGACTGGGTAGACGAAGTGCAAAGCAAGGCAAGGCAAAAATAAACAAGGCAAAGACTATGAATAATACAAGACATGAAAATAATAAACGAGTAAATCTAAAATAATCAAAACACAATACACAATACTAAGAATGGTCAGAATAGAGCAGTGGTCACTAAACACGAAAATCAATAAACATGGCTTGGCCAGGTACAGAACTTAAACAAGGCATGGGCAGAACACAGAATCCCAACACATTTGTCCGATTGACCTGAAATTCAGTTCAAATGAAAGGTCATGACCTGAGGGGCTTTATATTGTATTGGGTCTATTCGAGGATTGGAGGATTGGGGGCATTCGGGGATATACCCCAAGCCGTCGCCTCCGACGGCATAAGCCTAGTTTAATTTAATATGGGTTAAATTAACTTTTTCAGCCATAAATCTATATACGTAGCATATTATTTATTTTTTTTTTTCAAAATGACTTTAAATCAGAGCAAAAATACCAAATTTGGATAAGTATTCAAATCCTTTATTTAGTACTTTGTCGAGGCGACTTTGGCAAAAGCTACAGCTCAGTGTCCTCTTGGTTAAGTCCATGCCACTCTGGCAAAGCTGGATTTGGACAGTTTCTCTCTTTCATCATGGCAGATCCTCTCATTCAGATTGGACTGGGATTATCTGAGACCCGGCTACAAATGTTCTTTGGGATTTAGGCCCAGTCTTTGGTTGGGGGCAAAAGGACATGCAGAGAATTACCTTGCAGTCAATATAGCATTGTATTGGCTGTATACTTGGGATCATGGTCATGCGGAACAGTAAGTCTTCATCCCAGTCAGAGGTTGTGTGCACTCTGGAGCAGATTTTATTCAAGGACCGCTCTATTTAGTGGGCATCCCTCCTTCCTGACTGATTTTGGCCATTCTCCCCATCCCTGCCACTAAGACACACCTATCGTGAGGCTGCTTAACCATAAGGGTGGTAATAGTCAGTTGATGCGCACTACCTGGCTTTTCTTAGATGTAGCCCTTGGTGTTCTGCTTGAAGAGTGTAATTTTTGGCACATCAGATCAGAGAATTCTTTTTCCTCATGCTGTCAAAGCACTTTAAGTGCTGTTAGCAAACTGTTGCCAGCCTGCCATATGTCTTTCACTATCAAATTGATTCCATCCAGCCACTCTACTGAGTAATGGAGTGGAAGCTTTCTGTCCTGGTTTTCTTTCCCTGGTATGGCATTTGACTTTGGAATCTGTGGTTTTTAACTCTCAGTACAAAGCCCAAAGAGATATTTTTGTCCGAAGCAAGCCATTGTTGGGCTGAAAATATTTGAATAATCAGAGAAATAACAAAAAACATTACATGCACCCAAAATCAGCTATTTAGTACATTCTTGAAAACGAAAGACTGCACTGATGAAGTCAGGAACACAAACAGGCCTGGGTGACCTTGGATAACAACTGCGATGGATGACAAAAGAATTATTCCTGTGAAGAAAAAAGAAAGACTAACAGTTTTCCCAATCAAGAGCACTCTACTGAAGGTAGAATTGAAGCACCTATTACTAAAACCCCATAAGTCACACTTGACTTGACTTGTGGGGTTTTAGTAATCAGTGCTTCACTTGTATTTATCATGATGTGACAGCTGACAAAAGCTCATTGTAAGGCGTTTTACAGTTAAGATGGACAATGATCAAGAGCATTCTTTGAAAGCAACCCAATACTTTTTTAAGGCAAAAAAGTGAAATGTTCTACAATGGCCGCATCAGTCACCTGACCTGATTCCCATTCAGAATTCCTTTTAACTTCCTGATGGCAAAACCAGATGCAGAACATCTGCAAAGCAAGCCGAAACTGGAAACACGCTGAGGTGAAAGCTGATTGGAACGTCACCAGAGAAGAAAACAACCACTGGAGATGAATGTCGATTCCAGAGGTCAGGAAGCCAAAGATGACAATTTTATTTCTAATAGTTAGCTTGTCCGATTTCTGTGGTCTCCCAAAAATTGGGAGAGGTAGGGGGGGTCTATGGAAAAAAAACTGTAGTTAGTCCTACATGGGTCACAAAATTTTTGACAAAACTCTGAGATTAAAGCTGAACTCTCAGCACATGTTGATTATTTCATTTCAAATACATTGCAATGATGTACAGTACAGAGCCAAAATCTTGCAAATCAGGTCACTATCCAAATGCATTTGGACCTGATAGCCAAATTGAGAAAATATATATCTGAGCTCTAAGCATTATGGAGATTATGGACAGCATTGTATTACCATAATTATAACACAGTAACCTTGTTTATTAGGATCATAATTACAAAATAAATAACATCTAGAAGATTAAATTGATCTATTACAGTTGTCCCCTCCTTCCAACTGTGCCGTAGAACCCATTCAATAGAGAGCTCTGATCGCATTAAAGCCAGGCATGAGAAGCAAATCAACTCATCCTTTTAACAATGTATTTTATAAACACCAGACTGAAATTTGATTAAACAGCATCTCAAGGCACGGGACACATGAATGCAAAGCAGCAGCTTGGAAACACTTTTAAGTTTGAAAAGACTGCAACGGGAAAAGAAGACATGCTTGCATGTGACTGAATGTAACCTTTATAATTTTATCCCAATGCGCGAATCCGCATGATATGGAGTTCTGTTGCACTGTGTAGCATGGGAATAGTGACATGTTAAACATTTCAATAAAAATAGCTTGGCCTCATGCCTACTTTTAAATAACCCAAACAACTGCTGAGCAGGGAGCTAAAAAAAAAAAAAAAAAAAAAGAAACTCAATATAAGAGCACCATGAACCTAAAGGGATTTTCTTGCAAGATAAGATCAAATAGGGTGTTCCTTTCTGCTGACTTCAATCTGCATTCTCTAGTTTTACCCAGTGGATCTATGACTCATTATTTTTCGAAACACAGAAAACACTGGAGGAGCGTGAACATACTGACACACACGCACATACACACACGAACGTACGTATGGGCGCCCGCACGCACACATGCACGAGTGCACATGCAAATTAACCTTATCAGACCAGTGCAGCTAGGCAAGGGTTATTGGAAAGGGTCAAAAAAGAAAATTAGAGGGTCAGCCTCGAAGAACTGTAATTCCCAGTCAAAGACTTTCACCTTTCCCTTATTAAACCAACCAGACCAGTTTAATAGCTGCAGAGTATTAAAAAGAAAAAAAAAATTAAATAATTAAAAATAAATAAATAATTTTCTGTGAGCGTGTGAAACACAATTATTGCCAATTATTGCTTCACAGCAAGAAGGTCGTGGGTTCGAGTCTGGCCTGGGGCCTTTCAGTGCGGAGTCCGCATGTTCTCCCCGTGTTGGCGTGGGATTCCCCCCATAGTCCAAAGACATGCGCATCAGACTAATTGGAGAGGCTTAATGAGAATGAGACTGAGAGTGAATGGTGTGTACAGCCTGTGATGGATTAGCGAGCTGTCCAGGGTGGGTTCCTGCTTTTCGCCCAGAGTCAGCTGGGAAAGGCTCCAGCTCCCCCATGACCCAAATGAGGAAAAGCGGGTATACAGAATGGATGGCTGTCATATATTACATGTTTCAGGTCATCCAACAAATTTTATTATAAGACGAAAGCAATGAGAGTGAACATAAGATGCAGCTTTCAAATGAAAATTTCATTTTTTGAAGTTTAAGAATTATTCAAAACCTAGCATATCACCCATATGAAAAAATAAACCTAAACCGAATTACTGATAGTGTCACCCTTAGGGGGAGCGTTTGTAATAACTGGCAACGAGTCTTTTACATTGCTAAGAGGGAATATTTGGCCTCTTTTATTTGCAGAATTCACTTTACTTTGCAACATTGGAGGGTGTTTGAGCATGAACTGCCTGTCGAAGGTCATGCTACAGAATCACAATCAGATTCATGTCAGGAGTCCGATTTGCTCAAAAATCAAAATTGTATCTCTGTTGAGTCATTCGGTTATTGACTTTTTTTCACTTCGCATCATTTTCTTGTTGCAGAACACCCTTGCACTTGACCTTTAGGTCATGAACGAGCAATGGTCAAGCTTAGAGTATGATTCCAAAAGTCTTGGGAGTCATCAAGATTGTGGAATCTTGAACAATGTCCTTCACTGAGGCTAGTGAGGGCTGCTCTTCTTTAGACGTTCGCCTGGGTTCTGTTGTGACTTCCTGGATGAGTTGTTTGTGTGCTCTTCGAGGAAAATTGGTTGGCCAGCCATTCCTGGGAAGGTTCCCCTACGTTCCAAGTTTTCTCCATTTGTAATCAATGGCTCTCACCATGATTTACTGGAGCCCCAGTGCCCGAAGGATAGTGTTGTAAACCTTTCCAAACTTATGCATGTCAACAACTTTTTTTCTCGCCTGTTCTTGAATTTCTTTTAATAATGGCATTGTTTGCTGCCCCTTACCTCCTACACATGGCTAGACAAGTCCTATTTAAGTGGTGATTAAATTCAGTTGGGCCGGCAGTAGTCATGCCTGGGTGTGTCTAGTGAAAGTAAACCCAATTATCCATTAAATTTGTTTCATTGGTTGATTTAGTAACTAAGGGGCTTGTTACTTTTTCCAAAAAAGGCCAAATAGAGTTAGACAGTTTTTTGCCTTCAATTGTGCATTCAATAAAATCATCGTCATATAATAATAAAGAAAACTGCATTTTGCGTTTACTCAGGTTATTGTTTGATGATCTGAATTTATTCCTTGAGACAAATATGCAAAAATAGCCGAAATTAGGAAGGGGGCAAATATTTTTAATATTTAATAAGGTCTCAGTGTCCACTTAACCTGTTCAATCCCACTGGTCACATTTGTGACCAATTTTTTTTTTTTTTTTTTACTTCTAGAAGCTCTAATAATGTTGTTGGCTTTGAGCAAAAAATACAACTTTGAACTTAACTTGACCATCATGACTGTATACAGTTTACGTGCTAGGGAATTCTAAGGAGTAAAATGCATTCACTTACGACATTGCAAGGAAAAAATCCGGGATAAAATGGGCTTATTCGATCGTGCATGTGGAAACTATAGACTCACAATCATCATCAGTTTAAACTTTATAATGGAATTCAGCTTGAGAAACAAGTCATGAGATTTGGGTCATTTATGCAAGTCTCACGCTCAATGCTTGAGGGCTGACAACACAGCAGTCATCATCAATCACACAAATTATTCAATTAGGCGATGTAATTATTTAATTACATTCAGATTTGCTCAAGAAAGGTCTAACTTCATAATTTCAATGATTTAATGTCCAATTTTAGGGTAAAAATACTTTTATATAAGTTTTCAGTCTTGATGATTCACTTGTCCATAACTATAGTGTGTGAGGGCTAAACCCAATTGCAGGAAGGACAGAGTCAGGCCAGATTTTTATTCACTGCCTTTGTCTGGGAAGATCAGCGGGGAAATCAAAAAACAGACAAAAAGCAAACAGGGCAGTAATGATGGTGACCCGAAAGGGAGAACTATAACAAAAAGTGCAAAAAGCAAATTTCCACGAGTCAAAAGGCTTCAGTGACAACTCAAGTACATATGCCAATGAAAAAGCAAATACTAAAATAGGACTAGGCAACAGATTATCCTGCAGGAAAACAGGCAGGTGAGCTATGATAACTGCAATCACAACCTGAAATGCCAGCATTGTGAGCCCCACCAATTGCCCTTAAAGGTCCCTTATTATGTCACCAGCTGCTCAGCCAATTAGTAATTACAAGCCATTTCAAAATCTTTCCTGTCTTGACATCACACGGGGAAGTAACTAACCAGAGGCAAGAAGAACAGATCACCTTCAGCCAAGCAGTCAATCAGATTTCTTTATTCTGAGTGGTCACTCCCCCTTTGATGTCAGGAAGGGGAGATTTTGAACTGGCTCATAATGGCTAAGTAGCTGTGCACCCAGTGGCATAATAGGGGACCTTTGTATATCTTGAGAATGAGGGAGAGTCTGCATTCCTCGTGGGGTCGATTTCATATCCCTTCCCTTGAATGTTTCCACACCATTGAGACTTTTTGCTTCCGGACTGTGGACAGCAGTCGGGAAATTGGGTGCAGAAGTGATTGTAGCAGATAACTGTATTCCCATTTCCTATAGAGCAGTTCCAGAAATCCCCACATGAGCCCTCATGGACTGCATTCAGAAATCCCTTATGAGGGTCTTGTGGACAAAGATGTATCAAAATCGGACCCAAAAGTTCTCCTCTGAGCTGTATCCTTCCCAGTCTTCCAGGTACTGGACCTTCCACTGCACCTGATGAGAGGATATAAAATGGTGCACTGTATAGACTAGCTGATCCTCCACAAATGGGGGGGGGGCTGAATCCACTAGAGACAAAGGGCTGGAGTTATTTGGCTGGCTTCAACACAGACACATAGAAAACAGGGTGCACACCAATACTGGCAGGCAGTCACAGCTTGTAAGCCACTGGACTAACCTGTTTCAGAACCACAAATGGACCCATGAAGTGTGGTGCAAGGTTTTGGTTGTCCAATCTCAGCAGAAGATACTCAGCTGCCAGCCAGAACTTGCCTCCAGAGCGAAATAGGGTTGACAGCCTCCGATGATGGTTAACCTGCTGGGAGGTCTGGCACATCTCCAAGTCCTGGTGCATCATCTGTAAAAATGCTCCGTAGCTAGTACTCCTACTTCTGACTCTAGTTCTGGGATAACATAGATAAGAATAGATATGATACATTAAGACTTTCTTGGATCCATCCTCATTTCTTATGAGCAGTGAACAGTTCCAGTGCAGTGCCAGGGGACCGACTCTAGTTCCAGAACCTTTGTCCAGGGCACTGTTGGGAGTGTTTCCATACTGCATGTATAGTTGTTGCTATATTAAGTCCAAAGTGACAATCTGCCAAATAGAGAGGTTGTCAGCTTCCAGGCAATGCTGGGTGGTCTCCATATCTTAATTTTCACACTCAGTTTGACCATTAGACTTGGGATTTTAGCCTGAGGATAGGCTGGCTCTAGCATCGATGAGGGAGCAGAAGGCCGTCCAGAACCGAGACACTGACTGCGCCTACGCTTCCTTGTTTTCACAAATTTAAAGTCCAGTTCAGGCTAAAAAATATTTAAAAGTAAGTCTGCTCACACAGATGAATTGTTCTCATAAAGGCTTTATACAGCATGTGTAATGCCTTCATAAATGAGACATAACGTCTTCGTAAATCGTACATGAGCAAATGTCATCCTCTGTAAAAGGTGACATAACACATCCTTTTTTAGCATGCGATGCCAGATGTGACAATGACCCTTTATAGAATATCGCCTCTAGCTAAGTGACATTGTCAGTTATATCACATCTGGCATCACATGCTGAATAAGGATGTATTTCACCCTTTAAAAAGCATGAAATTTGCCTTTGTATGATTTATGAAAACATTGTCTCACTTACGATGGCATTATACATGCTGTATAAAGCCTTTATGAGCAACACGTCGTATAAAGTATGAACATAAGTTTTCAGTCTTAAAATCATCAGCTTGAAACAGAGTTTAATTTATCAGCTGGGATAGCATTGCTGCAAGAATGCTACTGGAGCCATACAGTTTATCATCAGCCCTGTGTTACATTATTTAAACATTGTCAGGATGTCCAGTTTTGGAGTGTTTGAACCAAGTGCAGGACGTATGGAGTCAGGGGTCAGAGTTTCATTGACTGCCTTTATAAAGCAAAATCACTGAGAGCTGGTGAATCTTGCCATCCCCAGCAGACTGTTCTGAGAGAACTGCCTTAAGACCCACGCAAGAAGTGTCCGTCTCCACCAGGAAGGGTCGAGATGGGTCTGGAAGCACTAGGACATGTGCTGTGGTGAAACAGTGCTTCAGCTTCCAGGAGGTTTAGTCCATTGCTGAGGTCCAGATGACTGCATTAGATCTTGGTTAGGGCCAAATTTGGACAGCCACTGAGCTAAGGTCCCTGATGAAGGGCCAGAAGAAGTTTTTGAAAGCACACAAACTGTCTCACAGAAGTAAGAAAAGGCCATTCAGTCACTGCCCGCTCCTCTTCTGAGCCCACCAGAACCTAGCAAGGTAAGAGACTTTTCCACAGGGAAACAGACAGGTGACCAAAGATAAGCACGATCACAAAGTGAAAGCCCATGACAGAGAGAAGTGCTTAACCACTAAATAGCTTAAAAAAATAGGGCAAGGCTGCATTCTTTTTGTAATCAATTCTGCATTGCTCTCGTGGCACATTCTCCCACTCCATTGAGATTATGCTTCCAGACTGTGGACAGCTGCCGGGAGTATGACCAGGGGTGCGTTTCCCAAAAGCTTATGCAACTTACGAAGTTTATCCATTCACAGTCAATGGTTCCATCTATGTAAGTTAGCATCTTGATTTCGGGCAATGCACCACAGAGCCAGAACTATGTTAAAGCGGCTGTGAAGAACATCATGTTTTTCTTGATGCACATTCTTCAACAACATAAAAAAATCAATCTAAAAAAGTAATCTAATGAAGCTCTCTAACGTGAAACATAGAAGCACTTTAGATTTATTGCTCACTTTGTCATCAATTAGCAGTCACATCAATGGTAAGCGCAAATTTGCCTGCAGTTTGTTATGTGAACTTTATCAGGAAAATGTTTCTGCTGTCATTATCTCCTTATTTACAATGTCAAATACAGGGTGAAATGTAATTTTAGAGGTTTCAAATAGGAGTGAGAGAGATCAACACTAGCAGTATTTGAATCGATTTTTGTTCAGTCAACAAAATGATCATTATTTTTTGCTCTGTTTTGGCCATATTATCAGCTCCTCGTTTTTTTTGGCTGTCTAGTATTTGTTTGGTCTTATCTATGTCCTGATGGCCAAGGCTCCTGGGTAGCAGCATACATTATGGATTTTGGGGTGAACAACTGCGATGAAGTAAGAGAGTGAGAGATTTAACACTGGGATAATGTTGGCCCTTGAGCATTGAATGTCTACTATCTCCAGCTTTGCTTCTTTTTGGACCACCCACCTCCAACAACAACAAAAACAACAAAAAAAATTGAACAAGAACTGTCGACTAATGCTGCCTGGGCTGGCCCTCCTTAGGAAGTGGAAGTTAGATGCTGTTTGCTGACTGGAGGTTAGCCCTACAAACTCAGCTGCCAGCTAGCCTTTTCATCTAGATGCATACTTAAAGCGATAGTATGAACTTGCCCTAGGTACACTGAAGTACCATTGGTTCTCATATCCATATCCAGAGTGGGTGTGGTTTAACACTGGAAGTGGGTGTGGCTCTGGTATAAGAAGCCAACGGTCAAAATATACATTCCAAAATTGAACTACAATATGCATCACTCAATTTTTCCGGCAAAAATAGGCATGCGAGTGTGTGGCTGTGCTAGATTAGAGCTGCCATAATTTTCTCTGGAGTTCTTTAACAATTTCTCAACAGCCATTTCTCTCTAGTTGTTTCAGATTCAGATGGATTTCTATTGGCAGGTGACCCCCTCAGATTTGCCTATATATTTATATATATATATATATTGTTGAACAGAGATAAATTTTTATGGTTTTGTCAAGAGGGGGATCTTTCAACTCCAATTTTTGCCATCAAGTAACTGACCCCTCAAGAGGCCAACAAAACCTGTGTGCCAACAAAACTTGGCAATCTATCCATAGACCTTCCTGAATCTTAGTAAATAAATAAATAAACCAATGCCCTATTTGTAACATTTGTGATTTTGTGGTCTTGGTGATGCATTTTCATCTGAAATTAATAAGAAATTCAAGAATGCATGATTGTGTTGTTCTTTTTGGGAGGGGCCATGGGGGGGGGGTGTCACAAACAAATCCATCTTGAGCAATGCTGTGATATGACATTCGGGATTAATTGATTAAAAAAATGCTCAGTACCTCCAGTCAGGAAACGAGGCTAAAAATAATTTAATTTAGTGATCTAAAAATAAAGCTGGCTCAGATTTACACTACATGACAGACAGCTTCTATCTGATTAGCAATAACTTCTCAGATGATCCTTTCTTTCACTAAAACATTTGCCCTGCACAAGCAATCCATTCACATTTCCTCTTACACTCCAACTCCTATAAGTCTTTTATTTTTCATGTACAAGAAGCACAAAAAAAGGGACATGCCCACAATTTAGATCAGGCCAAGCAGAGAAAAAAACAGAAAACACAGCACTTCCTGATATCACAGCCAAATAAAGAAAAAAGTATGCCTCTCTCCAAAATATTGCAGAGCCCTTCTAGTACATCAGTAAACGCAAGCAACTCCAATTCACTCTTTTAAAACACGTTTGCAGTGTTAATTGATTGAAAATATTTGAATATTTACTCAGCACTTATCCAGGATTAAAATGATTGCTCAGCATGAAACAATCCCACTTTAAATTTTGGCTTTGCGTCGCAGAGTTAAGGGAATATTAAAAGGAAAATTTAATTACCTTTAACTTACTGCACAATAAGATGGACAAACAGATACACAGATTGTGAGAGAGCAATAGGGAGAATTGCAAGCTCATATTTCTATGTAATGAATTACAAAAAGTGAAACCAGGCCACCCACGTTAAGAAAACAGGCATGAGCTTCCTCCGCCTCTGTGATGCCGCTGTGGGGCAGTCACAAGACACAAACAAAGCTGGACAAAGCAGTGGTCTTGTGGAAGCAGGGAGAATCAATGACATGAGTGCAGCTGTTGAAAAATCTTGTCGAGCCAAATGGAAACAATGAAAAACACTGGAGAAAATTGCCAGTGTTAGATGGCATAGTTCTGCTGTTATCATGTTCATTTTAAACATTTTATTTTAGGTGTGGATGCTTTCCTTTGATTAATGCCGGTGGTTTGTCCCTGCTTGAAAAGAGGGAGCAAGAAAGAGTGAGAGAGGAGGGGGCTGTGTAGGAGCGGTCTGCAGGCATCGATCCCCTTTAAATAAAGTTTGATGATTGTGAGAATGGAATGGTCTTATGGCCTTAAAGATGATGTGGGTGATAATTATTTACGTTATGTACAATTTTGATGTAAGCCATGAATATGAATTATTGTTCATACATAAAGATATTGGTTAAAGCTGAAAAGTGATTTATCTAATCACTGAACATTGAAAAAATAACTGAATCTAAATGCACATTCCACTTAGGTTCACCACAGAATTTTGTGAAACTCACCCTGTTGTAATCGCACGGAGAGTAAACTTGAAATTTCAGCTGCCCCTGCCAACAGTTAATGGTAAAGCAAGTTCTCTAATTTGTTCCATTCCCAGTTCACCCTGATTTGGTTTTCGGGACCTTGCTGAATTAAAACTTTTCCAAAGGTCTTACAAACTGAGGGAGATCACACCTAACATAAAAGCTGCAAGCAGCATTTGAGGGGGGTAACAAAGGCTTCTACCTGCAGCCCTCAGAACAACAGAAAAGATGATTTTCCACTGACAATTTAATATTAAGGTACTTCTGAATATGTCTGCAGAATTTGCCACGTAAATATGAGAGACTGTAGCATTCACATCTTTCTTGGAGTGTAGCATCATTGTTTTTGAATTTTAGGCAGCTGTCTATGAGCCAAGCAACAACAAGGGACTAGATTCACCAGATTAGATTTAATTATAGAGTTTTTCTCTATATTGTGAAACTATTGTGAAAAGCTTGCCATTTCTATTTGAAGGAGTTCAGCATTTAAATCTGACTTCCTGTACAGCAGGGCTATTCAACATTATCCTGCAAGGGCTGGTGTGGGTACAGGATTTCATTCCAACCAAGCACTTACACACCTGGTGCTACTAATCAAGCTCTTCAGCAAAGACTCTGGGGGTTGATTAGTGGAGTCAGGTGTGCAAGTGCTGGGTTGGAATGAAAGCCAGCACCCACACTGGCCCTTTCTGGATAAGGTTGAATAGCCCTGCTGTATAGGGTCTACGTTATCAAATTCAATGAACTGATGCACACAAACACTTTGTAAGTTGTGAATCCCATATAACTTCCTTAAGATGCCATCCTAATAACATGCACTATACTTTAAGTAAATAAGTAGAATGGTGAAGGAAGTATGAAAAATATCTGCGGTTTTTTTCAGATTTTTAAAAATAGCAGCCACTATGTGCAAAAGAGTTCAACTGAATCATCATAATTACTTGATGTATGTTGCCGAGAGTTTGTTACAAAGATTCAAGTCAAATGGCCATAAAATTGTTGAGATATTACCAATTTCACATTTTTTTAATTATAGTGCCACCTGCAGGTACAATTGTTCTATACCATGCAAGATTAGCTAGTACAATGTGCTGATTACATGCAAGGGATTTTATCGCAGTGGGACATTCTAGTCCCAAGTTGAGCTTGATAATGTCAACTTGGGTCAAGCCCTAAAAAATGAGCCATAAACCATCACATGCATAACATTGGAAATATGCACAAGAAAAGTAATAGCCAATATTGGGGAGGGACTGATATAATTTCAGCCATACTTTGTGGTGGTCATGGACAATTTTATGAAGCAGTTAAATAACAGTTTCTGATAAATTTCAAAATTTTCCCCACAATGAGAAAAAAGGCCACATTGAATTTTATGCAGCCATGCCTTTGTCATATGTGCTGAATGCAAATTTGGGTTGTCATGTTGAAATATGCATGGGTGTCCCTGGAAACAATGTCTTCCTGAAGCGTGTTGCTCCAAAAGTCTTAGGGTACCTCTCAGCATTAATGGTACACAGAAGTCCAAGCTAGCATTGTCAGTCGCACTGATATACCCTCACACCATGAAAAGGCATGGCTTTCGACTTGTTGCTGGAGGCAGTCTGCATGCATGGGCATTTTCTTCTTCGATCTGGGGCACATGGCGTTCAATTCTTTCAAATAAGACCAGAAATATTGATTCACATTTCCAGTGAATGATGGTCCATCGCAGAAGCCACAAAGCACAGAGAAGTCAATGGTGCTTCTAGACCCCGTTTAGATTTTGATTCCACAGTTAGATCACTTTTAGGTAAACGGTACATATGCAATGATGTCTGAAGATCAGAGATCATGTGTATTCAGCTTAGGCTGGCACCCTTATCCTTAACACATAGAAATTCACTCAAATTCTGTCAACTGTATATTTTATGCACCATAGAAAGTAAAATATTCAAAACCTTTCCTGTCTTCCTTTTAGGAACATTATATTTTCAACCTTTCAATGATTTCTTTCAATGATTTTCTCATACATTAGTGGACAAGTTGGCAATCCTTGGCCTATCTTTGCCTCTGAAAAACGAGGCCTTTCCTGGGTTCTGCTTTTGTAACAAATCATGACTATGATCACCAGCCGACATTAATCCCACCAAGTTTTTTAGGAATATGTTGCAGGCCAGACTGGCAGAAGTGGAATTGCATTGCTGGAAGGAAAATAAGGCTGCAATTCTAATCTTCAGGAAGAGACTTCTTTAGTTACAGGAACGGCAGTTATCAGAAACACATGAAATTCACTCTGGGCTCAGCAGAGTCAAAATGAAACCAATGCCCTTAGTGCAAGCCTTCTTTATACAGATTGTTATGACTTGAAAATCACAACAAAGAAAACCAGCAATGACAACTTAAACAAATGTATTCTTCACTTATTAGGTCCAAACATTTCTGCAAAGAGTCCACTGTGCAATCTTATAATAACAGTCTAATGCCACTACATAACTCTGTTGCCTCTAGTGACCAAAATCACCGCATTTATACAGACTAGCAACATTCTGTAAAGATCTACAGGATTCCTGGGTGATCCAGCCCCCTCCAGGCCAGAAGAAGCCAGAAATTTCAAGAAAGCACTAGTCTATTTCATCACAAACAAGTGGTATTGCATTAGGTCATGTTTTTCTACAGACATACGACCAGAGGGTGCTTAATGATGAAAATAAACAAATAGCTGGCCAATAAGGAAACACAAATAGTATGTAACAAATCTCCATTTACAAATAATATGCAGTACTTTACATAAAATACCATACATAAGATACATAGCTTTGAGTAGGATTACATAATAATTAAATAACCATTAATCATCTCATTATTGGTCCAGCAAGGGTAGCTCATGTGGTTGAGTACAGTATGTGTCATAATTGGATTATCCTCTCTAGCCAGAGCAGCTCTCAAACGCCCACCACAGGTTGCTTTAGAAGAAAGAATTTCCACAACAGCAAGCTGTAGCCAAAGTGACAACATCTGTGAGCAGAACTGAGGCAACAGTAAGGCTATCTACAACCCCAATTCCGGAATAGTAGGGACAAAGTGCAAATTGTGAATAACATCTAAACGCAATGACTTTCAAATCAGACCAGCCATTTTTTTATTCACAATCGAAAAGAGATAACATAGCAAATATTGAAAATGAGACATTTTACAATTTTATCCACAAAATGAGCTCATTTCAAATTTGATGGCTGCCACAGGTCTCAAAAAAGTTGGGACAGGGGCCTGTTTACCATGGTGTAGCATCCCCTCTTCTCTTTAACACAGAGTGGAGGCGTCTGGGCATTGAGGAGACAAGTTTCCTGAGTTTAGCCATTGGAATTTGATCCTACCCTTGTTTAATACAGGATTCCAGCTGATGGAGAGGGTCTCCTTTGACAGACTTTTTGTTTAATTATGCACCAAATGTTCCCAATCAGTGAAAGATCAGGACTGCAGGCAGGCCAGTTCGGCACCAGACTCTTCTACTACTAAGCCATGATGGTGTAATAGCTGCAGTATGTGGTTTTACACTGTCCTGCTGTAATACACAAGGCCTTCCCTGGAAAAGATGTCATCTGGAGGGGAGCATATGTTGCTCTAAAACCTTTCTATACCTTTCAGCATTCGTGGTGCTTTTTAAAACATGCAAGTGTCCCAAACCATATGCAGTAATGCATCCCCATACCATCAGAGACGCTGGCTTTTGAACTGAATGCTGATAACAGGAGGGGTGGTCTTTCTCCTCTTTAGCCCGGAGGACACAACACCCATTATTTCCCACAAGAATGTTAAATTTGGACTCTTCTGACCACAGGACACTTTGCCACTGTCCATTTTAAATGAGCCTTGGCCCACAGAACTCGGTGGCGCTTCTGGATCACGCTCAACAATGGCTTCCTTTTCGCATGATAGAGTTTTAGGTGGCACCTGTGGATGGCACAGCGGACTGTTTCAAGGCAGTGGTTTCTTTAAGCATTCTTGCGCCTATTTAGTAATGTCAATGACAGAATCATGCCGGTGAGTGATGCAGTGGTGTCTGAGGGCCCGAAGATCACAGCCAACCAGTGAAGGTCTTCGGCTTTGTCCCTTACACAAAGAGATTTTTCCAGTTTCTCTGAATCTTTTGATGTTATGCACCGTCTATGATAAGACCTTCAAAGCCTTTGCAATTTGACGTTGAGGAACATTATTTTTAAAGTATTCCACAATTTTTTTTACACAAGCCTTCACAGGTTCGAGAGCCTCTGGTGATCTTTACTTTTACTAGACTCAGCCTCTCTAAGACATCCCTTTTATAGCCAATCATGTTACACACCTGATGCCGGTTAACTTATTTACTTGCTATATGTTCTTTCAGCTGATTGTTATATATTAATTGCTTTTTCAGCTCTTTTTTGCCTATGTCCAAACTTTGAGACTTGTTGCAGCCAGAAAATTTGAAATGAGCTCATTTTGTGGATAAAAATGTGAAATATCTGTTTCAACATTTGAAATGTTATTTTCTATTGTAAATGACATATTAGCTTGTGATCTGAAAGTCATTGCATTTTGATTTTATTCACAATTTACACTTCGTCCCAACTATTTCGGAATTGGGGTTGTAGACAAATTAATACAGGTATTTACGTACCTTAAATTAGATGATCTGTGCTCTCTAATGCTGCGCTGGCTGAGTTAGTTTGGGGATTTGTACCAAAATAAACATCCTTGCTTTGATGCTTATATACTATAAAGCATCACCAGGTATCCCAGTGGCAGTGCTGTCCTGTCTTAGGTTGCTATCCTTTCCATGGAAAATCTTACCTGTCACTGGACTAACACCTTTTTCCACTAGAACATTATGATCACCACATTCTCGGGCTCAATGATACCTTATTACAACCACAGTGTGAGGGTGCGTTCAGGAACCAGAAGCAAGTCCCAAAATATCCAGAAAACTTGTTCTTTATTAGTTCTGGGGTGGAAACCCCTGCGGGGCAGTAGTCAATGGTACAGAGTCCACAATCCTAAAGCAGAATCCAGTAGTCGTAATCCAGTTCGTAAACAGGGCAGCAAACACAAAACTCAGGGTCGGGCAAAGCTGGTTTGTTACACGGGCACAGTTATATCAGAGACAAAGCCAAAGTCAAAATCCAGTGGACGTAATCTAGTTTGTAAACAGGGCAGCAAATACAAGACTCATGGTCGGGCAATAGTTACACAGGCACAGGTTTATAAAAGACGCAGCAAAAATCAAAATCCGGGATGAGTCAGAAGTATAACACGAAGAGTACAAAGCATAAACAAAACAGTACAAGGAAAATGTTCTGACAAGAGCTGATAGTGAAATGACTGCTTAAATACACATACAGGAAGTCACATGCTATAATAGGGAACAGGTGAGCTGGATCAGACTAACAAAGGAACAAACAACAGGTTCTTAACCACATGAAACTGGCGAAAGCCAAAACACGGACAGGAATTATACAGACAGCCTATGACAAAATAAACGGCTCCGGTTAGGGAGTTCTAAAGTGCGCAGAGTGAGAGGCAGAACAGTGTTTCACAAGGTGCGGAGAATCCGCCGAATTGCTGCAAGGTAAAGTGAGTGAAGGCAAGGGGCGGAGACTACTGCACAGCAAGTGCTGGGAGCTTGTTAGTCAATTAGTAATGTGCAGCTATACAATCCCCAAGTGCTTGTTACTAAGTTAGTATAATGTGCAAGGTTAGTTGCTGTTAATAGATTAATAGTAATATTAATGTGGGGCGGCATGGCTCAGGAGGTAGAGTGGGCGGCCCAGGAATCAGAGGGTTCCTGGTTCGATCCTCGGCTCCTCCAGAGAACGTGTTGAAGTGTACTTGAGCAAGACACTGAACCCCGCACTGCTCCTGATGTGCAGGGTGGCGCCTTGCATGGCAGCCTCCCACATCAGGGTGAATGTGAGGCAAAAAGTTGTAAAGCGCTTTGGGGTCATATCATGTGACTAGAAAGCGCTATATAAATGCAGTCCATTTACCATTTACCATAATAAACTGTTAGTATTTGGTAGTAATGAACAGTAAGGCAAAGGAGGCAAACGAGATTGAAAGGAATAATTGAACACCCAGAACCCTGAAATCACCTGAAAGCGTGGCATGCAATATTGGGGGATAAAACTGTCAAATCACATAAGACCAGGCAGGGGAGACAATGTGCAATGCTCGGCATGGAGAAATACAAAAATCTGAATGATAATCTAAACTGTGAATATCAGAATTGGCAGGCAAAAGATATGACAAGGAAAGACAGGCAGAATACAAAACATGGCATAGACTAAATCCAAAAACATGGCAAGGAAACAGAGTGAAAACAAAACCACTACTCCAGCCAAGGACACTCCTTGAGAAGGTCTTTAGAAAACAATAGACTTGGTGTCTGATAAAACAGCAGGTCAGTTCCTGAATCAAAGCCTCAAGTTACACCACATTATCTGTTAAACTGCTGATTTGGCATGCATGGTTTTCTGAGATAGACTAAAAAACCAGCAGTGATAAGTTCCCATTGACCAAGATGAGGTGGGTACAATACAAAATGATGTGGAATTAACCAAAGTTGCAAACCATTATTGATGCATAAAAGTCTTTAAATTGTCTGAGGGACATATGAAGCAATTTTTTCAGTCCAAACCATTTCATAATGATTCTTCTATAAAGAGGGTTGCTGGAACCTTTCCAGATAACACTGCCGGCAAAATGTGAGAAATCTCTTGATATTTAATGGAAGCAAATTGTGCATAATATAGTTCCTTCTGCATGTGATAAAAGGCTCTCCTGGTGTTGTGAAAGATGATTGATAATATTGCTGCAATGGTGTGGATGCCTTGTACAGTGTCTTTCTCTTCCTCCAGTCCTTCCTGTAAATAAGCATCTGTTTAGACGACTTGTGAGCCTACTAATTATCGTTTCTTCAACTGTTGGGCATCTATCCAGCTAGATATTTTCAGACTTGTTCCAGTTGCTGTATTCTGCCTTAAAGGGGATCCCATTTGATGTGGAATTTGGAGCATCTCAGCTGACTGGTCCACAGATGACCTGGTTGCTACTGTACTATGGAAATTCAGGTTGGTTGTTGTCAGGAGATCCTTATACATTTCTGTTATGCTCTCTTGCACTGCTCATAAACATTGGAGAATGTAGAATCTGGAAATGTCTTGTTATTCTCGGGGGAATCCAAGAAGTCGAATGGAGTTTATTACATTCCCATTTAAATTATGGTTCATTCCCTTTTGGAGACTACAGAAAATTGGTCACAATCCACTCGGGTTATCACCCTATTCTCCTCTCTCTGCTAGATTGTTTTATTACATCCTCCAAATGGTGGAAACCCAAAAGCCAGATTCGACCCCCCACCCAGGGCGTTTATGACCATGCCGCCTGGATCAAAGAGGTGGTTTGGCTTAAAGGAAAGAGAAATTATCCATTCTGGGAGAATTGTATTCGATCTCTCCCCGCGCACGTGGGTGCGTGTGTAGTACCCAATCTATATGGTCGGAGAGAATCGTATCCGACTTCTCCCCACGCACGTTAGTACGTGAGTAGCCTTTTTCTCCAGGTATGACTTTATTCTCCTCTTCTAAATTGCGTGTAACTCGAAATTGGCTTAACGTTGATTTGTTTGATCAAAGCTCCTGCCTACCTGGTGAATAAATTATTGTTATTCCTTTAAGCTTGCGCAATCTCACTGACTCCTAATCCTTTTATTCTTTCTAGCCATGTTACGACCGGTATTTAGGGGGCGATTCCCCATTCCAGACTAGCTAGCTGATGTCTGTAGGGAGTGACGGGTGTTCAGTTGGATTGCAAATTACGGTCTACCCCTAAAGGGTTTACGTAGTGGCGGTCCTGGGGATTCGGCCTTAAGGTCGCCCTTGGGCTTATAAGCTGGTGCCTGGCCGATCCCCTTAAGGGGCCCTGTGATGTGCATAAATCTGGGTTCATGATTTGTTTATGCTCAGAGGCTACTTTGTTGATGCCAAGATGTTACTATCATGGTGATCCTCTAGAATTATCACCGAACTAAGATCCGGCGACTGCGCCATTACCTGGAGGCGTCGGTTGGGTATCTGGTATTCACGAAAGAGTCTGGTGGCGGAGCTGCCCCGAGATTGACGCATGTTTTCCCTAAATTATAAATTCTAATTTGGACTCAGATATTAACTAAATTTGGTATTCTAAATGTATTATGGAGTCAGATTAATTGTAACTGTTGTGCATTGTGCCCCATTCTCTGAACAGAAAAAATATATCCATTTTATTGTGATTCACACCAGCCTGGAGGTCGAGCGAGTCAACGCCAACCAAAAGAACACGTGGAGCCTTCGGCCTCTGCAATGTCTCTATTTGGTATTGTTTTGTGGGGTTTTCATCAGGACAATCAGGACTGGAACATGGTCCCACTGGGTATTAAAAAAGCAGGATACTGTCACATCAGGTGGTTGTTGCTCTCGATTTTCCTTAAGCCCTCTTTCGCTTAATCTCTTTTGCAGTTGTAGCTTTGTGTTGTTGGGATCTGGAAAAAAAAAACATGCTAGCAGACAGAATTACTTCACCACCCAAATCTCAAAATTTCCAAAACCATGATTAATAACAGTTACTGTTCTGGGGAAAGCAGCAGAAGTGATTTAAGAGCAGTTCTAAGAGCATCTGTCCCAATTTCAAGCACAATCCAAAGTTATTTAAAATGATTAGTGACAGGCTATATCTTTGTTATTAAAATTAGAACATATGCCTTTCTACTACTTACATAGCCTAAGTGTAGGAAGTATAAACAACCTGTAACCTGAGAACTGCATTTCCCATCTGCCAAGTGGATTTGGCCACAAAAATCAGAGTCAGCGTGAAGGGACAATATTATTTAATATCAGGCTTGAAAATATGTCAATCAAGCAATAGATTCCCATATGCAAAAATTCGAATCATGCAAGGTACAAAAAGAAAAAGAAAAATCAAAATTCGGAAAAGGAAAATTACGTCAAGAAATGGGCAAAAATATCACAAATTTAAGAATCTGCCAACCTCTAAGATGCAGAGGATAAATATACAATGCTTAGACCCTCCATACTCACACGCACATGACATTCAAGACTATCGACATGAGACTAGACAAGCAAACATGTCGCAGGTGACCAGCACCATTTACAAGCAACTGTGAACACCTAACAATCAATTAACACATCACCAACAAAAGAGACTGTGAGACAAAAGCACAAGTTCTAACATATGCAGACTTGCAGATTTACTAAATAAATACAAAAAGACACATTCCTAATAGCACATGAAAAGACACAATACGGAGCTGGTGTGATCAAGGCCGCCTCCAGCATCCCCATGGCCAACCTGCCCAATTAGGCCCGGAACCAATTAATAACACTTAGTTTCGGGTCGGCACCCTTTTGCTGCCGGACAGATGCTGCCAGACCGAAGATCGCAAGAAACGTTAACTGCACAACGGTAAATCATTTTATGCTCTTAAACATTTCTTCTGCGCTCAAGTTTGCGCCCCTACTTAAGCACAATAAATGCCCAGCATAATAAAAGTCTTGCATTCATTGCTATAGCATTGCAATTGTTCAAACCCCAGTCCAATGTTCGTTCAATTATACAGAATGTGAATACAAAGGTGATAGTCCATGTAGGAGTGTAAGTGTGTATGTGCAAGCGCATGTATACGTTTTCGTGCGTAGAACAGTCTCTATGGAGGGCATATATGTGCGGTCGCTCCAGGACCGTCACACCAAGTAAGAACAGCAAACAGTTGCCCACAGCTGAAAATACTGGACACTTTGACGACGTGGGAAATTATATCTTCAAAACCAATCAAGCATTGAGCTAATTATATTTTGATGTTCTAAAAATACATATCCCAAGCTATATGAATCAGTGGTACGATTCAACTTCAGATTGCTGGAAAGACAGGCATTAAGTCCCTCAGTGTGACTCACTTCTACTAAGAATTTGAGTGTTTTTATCTACACGTTCCACTTTTTTCTGCCAAAGACCCTCAGCATTATCCAGAATGCTGTCTCAGGAAGTAAGGAGGAAGCGTACCTTTACCTAGTGTCCACCATTTGTCAGCTGCATTGCCTTCTTTTTGATATGTTTCACAGAATTGGAGTTTAACGCTCGTTTTTGGTAAACTGATCCCAGAAAATATGGACCGAGGCAAAAGTGCAGTTATCTGTTTGGTTATGGATTTGGGAAGTGTCAGCATCTGTTTCAGTGATGCATGAACTTGGCTCACTGGTGAGTCTCAGTGATCCACCATTAAGTAAAGTCTATTTTGTTGTTAAATTGCTGTTTCATTTTTTAGAGGGGTCAGATTCGTACTGTCGCTATCCTTATTGCCAGGAAGAGCAATATTTGACGTTGTTTGGCAATGTGCATCTTCCTCCAATATTTCACCGGGTATTGTACAATTAGCTGGCCGACAACAATCTTGTTTGCCTGAACTCTCAGACACATTTCTCATCATAAACTAATATGCTAGATTTGCTTGTTGCTGGTCGACAGATAGCCATTCAACAGGCGGCTAAGGCATGTACTTGTTAGCCGTAAGTTCTGCAATTTCTGGTTTCAACTGCACTCTTTGCTCATTCACAATAGCTTCACATGCCTGGGACTTTTTCAGTAATACTTTTGCCAGTTTGTGAGTGATGCACCTCATTTTCAGTTTCAAGTGCTTCTTTTTCTGACTCCATATATTCTCTAACCCAACTTTTCAAACAGGGACGAGGCCCACTCATTGGGCTCATCCAGGATCTTCTCAATACCATTGAAGATTCCACATGAACTAAGTTTAGAAATATATTTAATACCTGTGTCCTCCATTTTTTAAAGCTGTTACACAATTCAACGATTGAGTAGTGACTAATTCCACGGTAACTGATGTAACATTTAGAACAACTTTAACTTCAGCTACTCTGTAATTTCATGGTGGATCATTACAAAATAACACAGGGATTCAAACATTTGTTGGTGTGTGAGAACCCATGTAATAGATTTTATTTTGTGTATTGCACTATCCCACGGTTTGTCATTTTACAGGGTAACTGACGTAACATGAAAAAATACCTCAATTTTTACATGCTTTTTTAAATTAAAGATTTCACTGAATTCTTTCCTTCAATCACCTTAGTCTCTCTATAAAAAGAAGGTTGACAGTCACTTCTCCAGCAATCAGAATGAAGAAAGTGTTCATGTTGGTTGAATTATATTTTCTGAGTCAAAAAGTAGAGCAACTGACCTAACATGATTCAGTAACTGACGTAACTTGTCTGGGAGTAAATAAGAAAACTGAGCTTCATTGACTTTTCTGTGGCATATAATTCTGAGAATGAAGTGCTGGCATGTTTCACTGACCAAAAAAAAAAAAAAAAATCACATTTTCAGTGCAGAAAGAAGTTCAATCCTATTTTTTACATTACTTTATTGTATCGATTGCAAGTTTCAAGTCTCCTTCGATATATCATGATTTTTGTTAATTTTTGTAAATTATGGTTCTACACAAACTAGAATAAAGGATAAGGCCAGAAAGTGCTTTAGGGGCGTGGCTATCCTCTGGTCCTGTGTCTGATATGGTCAGATCCACCCCTTGCTCCTCCCTGGATATTGAATTCACAATGTCGTCCAATTGGAATAGCCAAAATCGAGGCTTCCTGAATGGTGTGCTGAAACCAATGGGTAATGTCATGGTTGCTTTGTCCATCTTTTTGTACAGTCTATGGTATTAATAGTGGTAAATCATTGCAAAGCAAAAATGAGTCAATTATCACAAAAAATTGCCCCTGGGGTATCATTTAGCATGGAATTGACCTAGTGCCTTAATTTGATTTCTACAAATACTTTGCACTATCTTGTTGGCTTAAGAAACACATATATGATGCTACCTAGTGAACTTAAGGAATTTCACTGCTACACAGCCGGGCTCACAACACCACTGTAAGTTTCGGTACTAAAAGAAACTTTATTACAATTCCCAAGTCCAAGTCTCTGCACAGTGTTCCAGGCTAGATCAGACAGTTCAGAATCTTTAGACTTGTATTTAGGGATTTGCAGCTCAGACACTTAGCTTCAGTTATGATAGAAACTTTACAATATGGAAATGACTCTACAAGCTCTGAACTTTGAGCAGATTCAGTTACTTTAGAATATTTATTTAGAATTGTAAAGAAGTACAATTCAGGCACTTAAGCTGTGTTCCATTTGCACTCGGAGGTCAGGATTTCTGCTCCCCACTGGAAATTTCAATTGGAGCACCCCTGAAGTTTTCCAACTTGAAGATTTCCAATTTGAAGATTTCCAACCCGGAAAGTCAGGGGTTCTTCACCTACCCCGAGTTCCGAGTTCAAGATAGCTGTTAATCGACAGTAAGCGAAAGCTGGAATAATAAACATTTGCATGTGAAAATACTGAGCAAAGAGTCGTTATCTAGTACTAGTATTGGGTCGTCCATAGAAAATCACCCAAAAAAAAAATCTAAATTGTCAACCCACCCCCTCAGATTTTGCTCATATTTGGTTTCTAGTGTGTTTTTTACTGGCAAAGCTGATATTCCCAATATTAACTCAATCCGACTAGTGGTTCCTGATTTATGGCCCACCCAATTTGTAAAAAATCGGCCAAAACGGGGAAACCGGCCATCACAATAAAATTGGTGTCTCTGTACTGGAAATTTACCAAGGAATACAAATCTGGATTTCTCAAAATCTTATCAAAATCTTAGATTTGACCTTTTGACCTTTACTTTGACCTTGACCTTGTTGACCTTGCAACCTTGACGCAAAACCCACACCAAATCGTAGCCCCATATGTGCCCTATATCATATACGAAAAGCAGAGGTGTATTTTTCCCTCATATTCCACAAATCCACGTCATATATACCTGTCTCTGCAATTTTAGCTTGGTTTTTACACCATTGCCTGTAAAACAATGTAATGCTTCAACACTATTTACTACAAACTTTGTAAAGATTTTTTTGTTATGTTCTAAAATATTTTAATGATTGTTTTACTTATTATGTAACATTCATTACTTATCCTTGAGCTGAGAACTTGCATTTCAGTTACAGCACACACCTGAGCTCATCCCAATTTTTTCAAGGGGCCGCATGCTACAATTCTTAAAAATATTCATCGCATCATTTCTACTGATGCTGTGTCCTCAGGATGAGGAGGAACAGAGTTATGGGGTATCCACTACACAAACCATGTCCTCATGCCGCAACCAACAAGAGTCAGCTGGCCTTGGCCAATGGAACTGCTTCGCTGGTCCGTGAGGGTGCATGAAATTTATATGAAAGTCACCAAATTCTGATGATATTTCATCCACCAGTCCTATCCATGGTAGGTTGCCAAAGAGACAGCAGACATAGTTTTGACAGCTGTCTCTGATATCCTGCTGGGAGATAGGGAAGAAAGAAAGGGGCTTAATATATTCATCCCCAGGCCACCCAGAAGGTCTGCCAGTTTCAAAAATATACCAAAACTTACAGATGAGAATAAACTTTGAAGAATATTTCAAGAAATTTTCTTGTCAGCAACATTATACTTCAAATCAATTTTTAAAATTTAAATTCATTAGAAAAGTGATAATCAATCATAGTTGTCATGCAGAGCCTGGGGTGCACTAGGAATTAAGTATGATACTTACAAATGGAGGTAGACAGCACAGCAACTTTCAAAAGTTAATATGTTGTTGATGATCACTGAGAATGATGAATGCATACTTACATCTCCAAATTCAAGTCACAATGTGAAAAACACTCCAAAATCTCCCCCCAGCTTTCTTCATTATTTCAGAGAAATAGCCTTATTTGAGGTCCACACTTGAAAATTGAAGGACTATCACTCAAATGCTGTGAATTCAAGCAGATTAAGGCAAAACTGCACAGACAAGGTATGTGGATTTGTGGAAAATGAAGAAAAAATACACCTCTGCTTTTTGTATATAATATAGGGCACATATGGGGCTACAATTTCGTGCGGGTTTTGTCTCAAGATTCCTTGGTGAATTTCCAGTCCAGAGACACCAATTTTATTGTGATACTCCCACCGGTTGCTGAGATATGGGTGGTCAAAAATCACCGGTACCCCATTTTGGCCAATTTTTGCCAAATTTTGGGTGGGCCATAAGTCAGGAACCGGTGGTCGGATTGAGCTGATATTTGGAATTTTAGCTTTGCCAGCAAAAACCACCCTAGAAACCAAATTTGAGAAAATCTGAGGGGGTGGGGTGAGATCCATTGGGTGATCTGACATGGAATGACCCTATTGCGAACAATAGCTAATAAAGCCTATGCTGGCCAGTAGACATCCCACTGACCCCAAGTCAGGTTTTTGATTTACTAAATGGAATGCAGTCAGCTCGAGTATGATGTTATTCTCAGCCCCAACTTCCAACTACTAAGCCAAATCGAATGTATTAGTTTCAGTAATGTTAAAAACTTGACAATTCTGAAACAACTTTACAAGTACAGTACCTCAGGCTGATTCAGAGACTTAAGAATCTTTTCAGAATCGTAAGGAATTAGCCTGTACCTACTCCTGCTCATATTGAATAAAGATGAAAAGTAACGATTGTCCCGGTCATTGAAACACCTTTCAAAGTTTTTTAATCAAGGGGTTTTCCTAAAATAAAATTAGCAGTGTTCAAGAAGAAACCACTTTTCTTCCCGCAGTCCCTGTTTTTTTTTTTCTTTTTTTTTTTTTTTAGTGCAAGCCATCTTTATACAGATACATAGCTTTGATCAGGATTGAACTCTAATTAAATGACCATCATACCATTACTGGTCCTGCAAGGGCCAAAGTCTTACAGAGCTGTGAATAAGTAGTTGCCCTTTCGCAATTTCTTCTATTTTTGTTCATTTTTCATAATATTTCACAACAAATTATAATATATGAAGAAAAAACCACATGAGTAAACATAAAATTAATCTTTTAAATGATCATTGCATTATTGAATGAAAACGGTAAGGCTTTAGCGTACCTACTTCTTGGTTTTTACTTTTGGACTGATGATTCTGGATTCTCCTTTCTACCACCAACTGACCTGGATTGCATGACTTCAACTTATTATAAAACCTGCGAATTGGCTCATCCTGACCTGGGTCGCCTTCATGCTGTCTCCACTGAAATACGAGTCAAAGGAAATTTATCCATCACTGATTTTTTATCCTCTGCATTTGAGTTGGGACTGAAGAAATATTTCATCATGTAACAAAACTTCTGACACGTCAAAAGTTCAGATAGAGACAAATCAAAGACTTTCACGCAACAAAAATAAATAAATAAAGCAACAGAACGTTCTGATACGGTTATCACTATATTAAAATGTTGGGTTAATATATTTAGCAAGAGGATCTGATGGCTACATCGGGAGTGTATTCAAAATGTGTCTTTACTCCATTGCTTAGCAGTCTGCAATTAACAAGAATGGCTTTTAATTAAGATTGAAAATATCCATGCTGATCTTTTGCAAGGGAGCATCAGAAAGTTGAGACTCCATGTAGATGCTTGGAGGGTTTTCTTAACGTGGTACATAGGTTTCAACCAGCTTGAGCATACCATCACTCGATCAAGGATAAGACATATCAGGCATGAGCCAGTGAACACTGTACTCCTAGATGAGCTGTGAGCAGATGTTTCAGCTCCTCTGCTCAGAGTGCCCATAGCTCTATCAGATGCTTGTTCACCATGATCAGTCCTTCTTCTACATATAAGCTGTATCTCATGGGCTAATATTGAGTTTGCAAACACTATGGCCAGTAGCTCCTTTCAATTTGAGCAGCTTTCTTCTGCGGCTGATACATGCATTCTTCTTCTTGATACATAAGCTACTGTTTGTTGTGTATCTTGAATCAAACAAGTGCTATCGCCATGCTTGGAGGCATCCACTTAAATTTCAATGTTGGGTTTTGGAAACTGCCTATTTAAGCTGTGTGAATACAGTTTCTTGCTCTCGGTGCGACAGACAGGCAACATCTATTCTGAGCAGCAGTCTTAAAAGTGTGATGACCTCACAAGGAATGTACTGAGATAGATGGCTCATCATGAGTAGTAAATGTCCGTGAACCTTTTCGTCAGTCGGTTTGGGCATCTGTTGAATAGTTGCCACCTGAGAGTTATCTGGTTTCACTCTGCTGGCACTGCTGATTTGGTATTTCACCTTGCTTATCATGTATTTTTCCTTTATCATGTCTTACAGTGATCTTTGTATTCCTGTCCATCACTCTTTGCAGGATCAGGTAATGCTCGATTTGATAGTTACTGCAATCATCTTGTCATCAACGGCAATTAACACACCACTGATGTCACCAAAACTCTCATAAATAACTTGCTGGAACACCTCCCTTGTTAATTTCATTCCAAAAGGAAGATAATTGAATAAATAATGTCCCCATGACATATTGACGGTACAATACCAACCCTCCTCATCCACGACTGGGAATTTCTTCTTTCCAGCCAGTCATTACTGTATGTCTTTGACAGTAAGTATGGAGAAGTACTGGCCTTGTTTAGGTCCCTGGAGTCAAGGCAAGCCCAAAGAAATCCATTCTTTTTTTCTGTGATGCACTGACTGCAAATTGAAGAAGTGAGCCTTACTTATCACACTGTATCTTTCAAGGTTATTGGGAGTCTCTTTTGGGCTGTCAGCAGGATCTGTGAATTTGTGGTGCTGACCAAGAAACTGTCCCAGACTCTCAAAGATAGAGGCATATAGCTTCAGGAGTTCCTCTTTGGACACAGGTGCAGAGGGAATCAGTGCATCCACTTTCCAGATCAGATCGAGCTGTACAAGCATGCTAGCCTAGTGATTTGCCTTGACCCGTTTTTAATCATTCATTTAACCTTTTCAGGCCCATCGCTCCCTAGTGGTAACCTGGCCATGACGTAATTGCATAAGTTAACAAGAGCAATCAGAGATTTCTGACCTCTGCCAGATCCAGAATTTGATCTGGATCGCCACCAAAATTTAATGGGTTCATCCTTGGTTCAAGATACACCAATGTACCAATTTTCATGATGATCCTCTAAGTAGTTTTTGAGTAATCCTGCTAACAGACCAAGCAATAAAAGCAGGTGATTTTATAACCTCTTTGGTGGAGGTAATAAATGTGATAATTTACTGATACATAATTGGCAAAAAACATCAATATGATCCCATAGAGTCCAATTGACGCATTAATTCTTGATAACAATTTGTTGACCATGAAACTTGGTTTTGAAAAATTATTAAGCCAATGGGCTTCAAGAAAGAAAATTATTATCTATTCGCCATTTATTTTTATGTGATTTCCTGAAGGTAATCAATGGGTGTAATACAAACCTCACTGGAGATTACTCATCAACTTACTGCATAGTAAACACCCACTTCATCTATTCCTAGAGCTTCATAAATTCACACTTTGTTGCTTAAAAGGTCGCTGAACATAACTGGTGATTTTCATGAGAAGCCATGGCTTATTTGTTGCATTTGCTTGATTAATGGGGACTCTAGCCAATCCCATTATATCCATGGTAGAGAAAGAACCTTCCATTTGCATCGGTGCATGGTACGGTGTACATGTCAGTCCTGTAAATCACTAGTTGTACTGCCAGATCACTTTTTAATTTGCACCCAGAGTAATCAATGTTCAAGATTGATTTGTTTATTCTGGGAAACATGGCTGCATTTGCGTGTCTTGGAGTAAGTATGTTTGCACCAAAATTAACTGTTTTGCTGAGCTATTGTATCTTCATTTTGAATGTTATCCAGTTTTTTGTTTTTTTTTTGCTTGTTCTGTTTGCCTGAATTTTTGTACAAACTTATGGCAGTCCCGTCGTATCATTTGCTTTGCTTCAGGATTGCTCACTGGATTTGTTTGGGAAAGCACTAGGGAACACAATGAGGGGAGCTCCTGCTTTTGCTGGGCTGATGCCAGATAAGATGCATGATTTCCTGCTTGAAAGGTAACTTAACGATATGTTTAAAAATACTAATATGTTTTAATTATGCCTCGTGGATTGCACATGAGCTAGAGGCTCATTTGGAATCCAGCGCAGCCCTAGATATAACAAGGACATATAAGAATGGCATCAAGAGGCTCAAAATATAAATATTGGCTTTCTGTTTCTTCAGCCATCTGTAAATGTATATCATCTGTCATCCTATCATTGCTCTGGAGCACAGAGATAAAACACGTTTAAAAAATAATATTTATCATTAATTTTAAAGACACTGTTGAAACCACAACATGAAAGGCTCACCAAAAAAGAACAATACTCACTACCCACAGGAAGAATTAAATTTCTTTACACAAGTACTCAGCATATACAGGAACTCCAATTAAATGTCATTTTATCCATAATTGCTGCATAACATCAGGGTAAAATTCTACGACCTGATTGGCAGCAACTGCTCTTGATTTTTTGAAGTATTTTATGACATGCATTGTGGAACATTATCTGGTGTGGCCAGCTTTCCTTGTTATGGTAACACAAGAAAAAAAGGTGTCATTATTGATGCAAATTTGAATTTCAATCAGCATGATTCTAAAGTAGATACTTCTTGCTAATATTTTTGTTTTTTGTTTGTTTGTTTTTTATTAAACAACCATGACACAGAGGTCGTGATGAAGGATGCAGGATGTGATGAAACACACTCAGTCGTGAACATGGCAGTTTTTGCAATGTCAATGAAACATGTTAGTCTCAAATTTATTGTCTCATTGCTGCAACATTGGATTAGGAAGGAAAATATGTGTTTCAGTGAGGATGGCTTGTTTTAGTCATTAAAAATGTTGTTAGTCAAGAAAAATTATTGAGAACAGGTCAGGACTAGCCAACTCATTAGTTCTCGTTTTTCCATAATGAGGCGAACTGGCTACATCTGATACTGCTGAATGTTTTCGGAGTTCATGTAATGTTAATTAAATTAAATGATTGAAAATAAGAAAAAACCAATCATTAGTTTCAAAGGACACTCTGTGCCTCCTCTATTTTCAGTTCATCATGGCAATATTAGATTCGGTAGTGGTGAAGAAGTCCAGGTAGGCTTGTTTATTTTCCATCTTTATGTACATCTTGGCTTTACTCTGTTGCTTGATACGTGGGCCTCCATAGGCCACATACACCATGTCAACCTTTTGCTGTTTGGATGGCACTGGCAGTATATTCAGAGAATACTGAGGTAGAATTTTAGCTTTGGGTCCAGTGTTGAGCTTCAAATTCATTAGCTCACCATGTATGCTTAGGCTAGTGTGCTAGCCAGTATCCATTTTGTCGTGCTCTGACATTGATCCAATAAGTAGTGTATCTGCATCTGGGTCTGCATCGTTTAACTGTCAATGGTGCCACCTCAGATCATGATTCGAATATTAGTGAGAAATGGTTCTTTGATGTGTTTTGTGCAGGGTATTCCTTGATGCGCTGTGAGCAGGATGTTTCAGCACCTCTGCTAGGAGTACCCGTAGCACTGCCACATGCTTGTCCGACACGATCATTTCATCCTCTACACCAGGGATCCTATCTGGACCTTGAATCCAAATCTAGCCAGATTTTCTGTTATCCCAGGCAAGTAAATGAACAGTTAGTGCCTCTGATTGGGCAGACTGTGTTAACACCTGACTCTCAGGTAAACGGAGGGTAGAAAACGAGCTGTTCTCGGACCTCGTAGGGAGTGATTTTAGGACTAGGGCTCTACACATTAGCTGTATCTAATGAGGAATATGATTTAGATTGCAAACACTATGACCGGTAGCTCCTTTTCTGTTCGGGCATAGTATTGTTCTGCATCTGACAGTGCCTTTGATGCTACTCTTTGCCATCTACCTCGCATCAGACGAGCGCTCAGTCCATCCTTGGAAGCATCAGCTTGAAATTCAGTGTTGGGTCTCCGAATGAAAATCTTCAGCGCTGGTGCAGAACAGACAACCTGTTTCAGCCGTGTGAATGCGGGCATTTGTTCCGGGAGCCCTGCCAGGCAACATCTTTTCACAGCAGCAGTCCTAAGGGTGCGGTGAGTGTGACCTCATTTGGAATGAACTGAGAAAGATGTCTCGTCTTCTCTAGTAGGTGCTGGAGAACCTTTCTGTCAGTGGATGTGGGTAACTGTTGAATACCTGTGTCTCCTACGCTGCTTCTGCATTTTGTGTGTACTTTGTTTCACTAATTTTCAATGGGTTCAGCATTATTGTCTGAGGAGCATATTTGTTAAAAATATGTCCAATTCTGGCGCTGTGTCAGAACTGACAGCTACAACAGGAATGTGTTCAGTATGCATCTCCATTGCTTTGGCCATTGAAGTACTAATAAACGTTGGACTATACAACTGTGTCTCATTCATTAGCCAATCATATTACTTGCCAACATCATCGGCATATCTACTATAGACCCAACCAATTAGAAATAGTAGTTTATACTACCATCTGTATACATAGTTAAGTCTTTACAGTGTTTACAAAATGTTGCCACCATACCACCATACGCAAGTGGTAATGTACGTGCATTCTGAAAAAGGGGCTCATTTCAGTGCTTCGTTAAGTAAACACAGCAAGTCAGCTCATAATCCTGTTTTGCAGAACATGATGTTCCTTATTGCACAGGAATTGGTCAGGAAATTATTTTATGCATGCTAATTTCCACAAACATCTGTTAGTCTGCGTATTGGCAGAAAGCCAGATTTATATGGTCATGTCCCTGTCATAGTTTGACAGATAAACATAATTTTAGTAGTATTCAGCCAAAAATCCCCACTTTTCACTGAGAAAAATAGACATCTTGTTTACAATGAGTAATTTTTGTACAAGTATATTAGAAATATATTTAATTGACTAATTGATTTGGCTCGAATAGGAAGGGCTGTAACAGAATGAGCAAGGAAGATTGTTTTTCCTTTTCTCAGTATTCGATTTTTGTGTATACTATTTTGAACAATTGGAAAAAAGAAATAAAAAAAGAAGACCCCCTTTGCTTTAAAGGCTGAATTATGCATATTGGGAGAGAGTTGTCATTTCTGAGTTTGCATGTCCTTACAAGCATCCTTCTGAACATCTCGAGAGAGCTTTTTTGATGTCCTTCCCATTAATAAAACATTTGTTATGGCCTTTGAACCACAGGGACGCACAAGAATTCAGGAGTAAAACACCATAGTTTTTTTTTTCTCCACCAAAATTACAACTTTTGAAAGACGATTTTTTGAGTTCTACACTTGTTTAACAAATTGCGCAAGTGAAATCATTTACATTATCTCAGAGAATTGGCAGTTATAGCTGGTGCCTGACTGCTAGAAGCATGTAGATTCAACTGAAGTCTAGGGCCTTTCTGTGTGGCGCTTGCACATTCACCCTGCACGTGTTTACTGTGGGTACTTCAGTTTTCCTCAACAGTCCAAATATATGCATATTTGTAAGCTAATTGCATTCTCCTAATTGACCATAGGTTTGAGTGGGTGAATGAATGTGTGAGATTCCTTAAAAAAAATTGGCGAACTTTTCTAGATGCGTGTATCGCCTCTTGAACATTTGATGCTGGGATAGGTTCTAGCTCCTCCACAACCCATCAAGGAATAAGTGGATGAGATAATATGTGAATGGATGGATTTATTTGCCCCACACTATGCAAGACCTGTGTAATCATTCAAGGGATGCAGCACATTGTAAGACATACCGTATTGACCCGAATATAAGACGACCCTGAATATAAGACGACTCCTCTTTTCAAGACCCTTATTTGGAAAAATACTTTTTATTTGAACAAAATTTCAAAAAACATTTCATTCTTTTTCTCGCACATTTCAACATCTTTGGTGTTTATCATGGGGGAGAAAATCATAAAATCATCCATAGCCCTGCAAATAGGAAAAGCACAGAACGCACTTCGCGGTTATATGCCATGAAAACAGTGCAATAAAACGGGCTTAGGCCTACTGGCCTAACTTGTGCAATAAACGGCGCTCATTCGCTTGACAAACACTGTCAGAAAAGTCTGCAAAATGTAAGAGCATTAACATCCAAAAACACTATGAACAGTTTTTTTCCAAATTCATTCTGAATGACGTTGATTTAAATACAGCAAATACGCGTCCAGATGAATGATTGTTGTCCCACAACAACAAGAACAAGGAACACCTGTTAACTGTGGAGTGCTCTCGGAGGGAACCTTCTGTTAATTATGAAAATGAGTGAGAACAGGTCAGGACTAATAATTGTTTTAAACGGAGGTTTTGTGCAGGGGCGAAGCTAGAACCGGGAATTGGGGTGGCACAGACACGTCCCTTTATGACAATTAGGATAGTCCTGGCTAGTTCTCAATTATTTTTCTTTATTGACGCGTTTTCCAATGATCGTAATAGGCAACTGAAGACACGGTTTCTCATGCGATCTAACAGCGATGAAGTCATGGGGTAAATTCCGTAAAACAGAATTGGGGTGGACTTGTCATCTGTTTTAAATAATTATTAGTCCTGACCTGTTCGTAGTCTTTTTCATGATTAACAAAATGTTCACTCCGAGAGCGCTCCGCACTTAACAGGTGCTGCTTGTTCTCCCCGATTAGGTAAGACGACAATCATTCATCTGGAAACGTTTGCTTAATTTTTCGGTTGCCAATTACGATAATTACGTTGCACTCTGTCATACATCTTTTTCCTGCCCTCACGTTGTTCGTTCTCTCAGCTTCGTTTACAACCGTAAGTTTAAATTTCACATCATAACTTCTCCTCTGATTTTTATTCACCTTACCGATTTTGGAAGCACTTTTTTCAAGTGGATCTTTGTGCCTTGGCTGCATCTTTCTGTCATTTAAGTAGCTCATGCAAATGTAAGCTAACACACCCACTCCAGCCGACTTGTTTACAGGATCACGGTAGGGTCACACTGCTCTAAACACCGACAGAGAGAAAAGCGCTCATATGGCACCACATATTGTTTTACATGGGTAACTCCTTAGACCCCGAATATAAGACGAGGTGTCATTTTCAGGCATTTTTCAAGGAAAAAAATATCGTCTTATATTCGGATCAATACGGTATTTGATAGCCTGCTGTGTAGTGTTACTTGTTCTCTCTTAAACCATCATGTTGTTCCAAATAATGTTTTGGAATATAGAGAGCGGCGTACCATTAGCATTGCAGCAGATGTGTAGTTTTGAATAATTATTATTGAGGTAGTAATGTATGCTACCCCAAAAACCTAATTTATCTTGCTGGTGATTTTCTACATCTTGCAATAAGGTTGTTATATCACTGGGAAAATCTGTACACATGGCAATTGCTCTGCGTAGAAGCAAGTCATTAATATTAATGGAAAAAAGTTGTCATTCCAAGGAGTTAAAAGCTGTTCAAATACAGCAAGTGTTCAACCCAACAGCCAGCACTATAGTAATGGTGAGGGCCAGAACAGAGCTGCTGACAGGAACTTAGCAAAAAGTCAATCACCGTCTGAATAGCGAATAATGCTGCGCCTGGCAGTTCACCACACAACACTGTTTTTTTTTTTCTTTTCCCCTAGTCAAATTACTTTAAAACTGTCTTATATCCATGTTCATGCATTTGATGCATTTAACAAGTAAACATTCCCTCTTCCCCCATCGGCAAACAAACTCTCAGCATTAGCAACCCTGCCATCAACCATGTGTAAGCTCTCATCGAAAGCTTTGATTGAATTCCAGACACAATCAGTAAGATAGTGCAAGGCAAGCCACATCAACAGTGAAACTCGAGTAAGATATATATATATATATATATATATATATATACAATGACAGCTGCAAGCAGCAATGGAAGGAGGCCGGGCTGCAGTGGAGAAGTGGTGGAAGAAGAATGGGATGAATGACAGTAGGAAGGAGATTCCTAATACTAAAATTTGAAATGTTCCTAAGGAAAATTTGTTTGCTGTGTCTTCATACCTGGATTCTTGGAGCTTTAGAAATAGCATATTTGACAATTAGTTTCATTAGCAATGAATACTAAATGCCATTTGGAAAACTTACAAATATGTATTTACTGTGCCACTCAGGGCTTGAACGGTTGAAACCAGTTACCTTTTAAACCATAGGTAGGCTCATCACAGCGTGTGCTACCAGGGCAGATAGAGATACTGCTTGCTGACAGCTTTATTGGTCAACAGCCTCATAATAGTGTGGAAATCAAATTTCCGCCTCACGGCAAAATGGTTGTAGGTTTGAATCCGACCTAGGGCGTTTCTGTGTGGAGTTTGCTTGTTCTTCCCCATGTTCGCTCGTGATTTCTCTGGGTATTCTCGTTTACTCCCACAGTCCAAAGACATGCATGCATGGCTAATTAGACACTCAAAATTGCCCGTAGGAATGAGTGAGATAGTGAACGGTGTGTGAATGGTGTGTGCGCCCTGTGATGGACTGGTTAGCTGTCCAGGGCAGGTCTCTGCCTTTTGCCCATAGTCAGCTGGGATAGGTTCCACCTTTCTCTCAACCATAGAGAAGAAAAAGCGGTGTAGACAATGGATGCATATTCAACAAAATCCCATAAAGTTGGCGTATTTGCGGCTGAACTTGACTACTTGAGGAACCATTTAATGCCAAAGGGTGTTTTCATTTTCCAGCATCTGAGGAACTATTGGATTCCTTTTAAGAAGTCGAGTTCAATGCAACATTAACATAGCGTTAATTTCTTTCTCATTTTTCCATATTGGATTTTTTGAAAGAAGGCCAATCTTTTCCGAAGCCACAGATGCTGTCTAATTTTCACCAAAACCGGCACTGATGATGTGCCATTTCAGACCAAGCCTCACAAAAGTTATCAGATGGATTTTGGACATTAAAAAGCATTCACCCATCCCAGCCAATTAAATTTGATGGCCAAACAGGAGGGGAGGTCATATCTTCACAACACTTTGATGTCTCAAAAGCAATCTTGGCACTTGGACTTCAAACCCTATTTTAACAAAGCACAAACAACTTTGCTCGATGTGACTGTAAGGTGGCACTGTTATAACCAAAACTGTTTGTCTTTAAATAATAACAATAATTCTTGTGTTTTTGGAAACTGTGGATGGCCCTAAAGTCATGACGCAGCAACCTGTCATGTCAACCTAATTGCTTGATCCATGTTGGATGTTAAGGAAAGGTTTAAATATTTCTCGCAGGCCACCCCTGACTATGTTGGCTTCACAATATACCTCACAAAAGTTTTGAGATGGACTTTAGATTTAAAAAAAAATGTTTGTCATTTACAACCAAATTGGAAGTCAACAATCCAAACAGGACACAAACCACAAGCTCATATCTCACTTACACCCAATATTTGCTCAATTCAAACAAAACTTGCTATTTGTGTTTGCAACCATGTTTTTAAAATGATCAAATCAAGTTGCCATTTTAAGGTATCGTTCAGAAACCAGTCGCAAGAACACAGGATTGTAGGTGAGGTGATTTTATTGAGCAAGGGGGTTAACCCCCGCAGGGCAGAAGACAAAAGTACTGAGTCCAAAATCCAGGAGGGCAGAATCAAAGTCGCAAACCAGGGCAGCAAACACAGTACACATAGTCAGGCAAAAGCAGGTTTGGTACACAGGCGCAGGTTTGTCAGAGAAGCAAAAATCAAAAACCAGTGGGCGTAATCCAAACCGTTACCAGGGCAGCAATCACAAAAATCGTAGTCGGGTAAAAAAGGGTTCGTAAATACAGATGCAACAGTAATCCAAAAATGCAGAGCCAAAATCAAAAGTCAGACGGTCCAGTCAGAAGAGTAACACAATGAGTACAAGGCGGATACAATAGCAGCACTGGTAAACACGAGAAACATTCTGACAAGGAAGTTCTGTGAAGAGACACCTAATATACACTCCTGGGAGATCACATGATACATAGAACACAGGTGCAGGAAATGAGACTAATTACAAAGGAGGGAACAAGAGGGAGAACCTAATCACATGAAATAGGCAAAAGCTAAAACGCGGACAGGGATCACGAGACAATCCTATAGACAGACATACGGCTCCGGTCAAGAAGTTCAAATGTGCATAGATAATGAGAGAAAGGACAGCGTGAGCAGGTGTGGAGAATCCACAGAAACGCAGCAGAGAAGATTAGGGAGAGACAAGAGGCGGAGACTAGAACAGGGCGAGTGCTGGGAGCTTGTTAATCAATTAGTAAGTGCAGCTATACAATCCCTAGTGCTTGTTAGTAAGTTAGTATTACAAAACCCAAAATCAGTGAAGTTGGCACGTTCTGTAAATCGTAGATAAAAACAGAATACAATGATTTGCAAATCCTTTTCAACTTATACTCAATTGAATACACTGCAAAGACAAGATATTTAATGTTCAAACTGAGAAACTTTTTTTTTTTTTGCAAATAATCATTAACTTAAAATTTAAAGGCAGCAACACATTGCAAAAAAGTTGGCACAGGGGCCTTTTTACCACTGTGTTACATCGCCTTTCCTTTTAACGACACTCAGTAAATATTTGGGAACTGTGGAGACCAATTTTTGAAGCTTTTCAGGTGGAACTCTTTCCCATTCTTGCTTGATGTACAGCTTAAGTTGTTCAACAGTCCGGGGTTTCCGTTGTCGTATTTTACACTTCATAATGCGCCTCACATTTTCAATGGGAGACAGGTCTGGACTAGAGGCAGGCCTGTCTAGTACCTGCACTCTTTTACCATGGAGCCATGCTGTTGTAACACATGCAGAACGTGGCTTGGCATTGTCTTGCTGAAATAAGAAGGGGCTTCCATGAAAAAGACGTTGCTTGGATGGCAACATATGTTGCTCCAAAACCTGTATGTACCTTTCAGCATTAATGGTGCCTTCACATATGTGTAAGTTGCCCATGCCTTAGACACTAATACACCCCTATACCATCACAGATGCTGGCTTTTGAACTTTGCGCCGATAACAGTCCGGATGGTTCTTTTCCTCTTTGGTCTGGAGGACACGACGTCCACAGTTTCCAAAAACAATTTGAAATGTGGACTCGTCAGACCACAGAACACTTTTCCACTTTGCATCAGTCCATCTTAGATGAGCTTGGGCCCAGCGAAGCCGGCGGTGTTTCTGGGTGCTGTTGATGAATGGCTTTCGCTTTGCATTGTAGAGTTTTAACTTGCACTTGCAGATGTAGCGACATACTGTAGTTACTGACAGTGGTTTTCTGAAGTGTTCCTGAGCCCATGTGGTGATGTCCTTTACACACTGATGTCGGTTTTTGATGCAGTACCGCCTGAGGGATCGAAGTTCACGGGCATTCAATGTTGGTTTTCGGCCTTGTCACTTACGTGCAGTCATTTCTCCAGATTCTCTGAACCTTTTGACGATATTAAGGACTGTAGATGATGAAATCCCTAAATTTCTTGCAATAGCTTGTTGAGAAATGTTGTTTTTAAACTGTTCGACAATCAGCTCACACATTTGTTCACTAAGTGGTGACCCTCGCCTCATCCTTGTTTGTGAATGACTGAGCATTTCAGGGAAGCTGCTTTTATACCCAATCATGGCACCCACCTGTTCCCAATTAGCCCGTTCACCTGTGGGATGTTCCAAACAAGTGTTTGATGAGCATTCCTCAACTCTCTCAGTCTTTTTGCCACTTGTGCCAACTTTTTTGAAACATGTTGTAGGCATCAAATTCCAAATGAGCTAATATTTGCAAAAGTTTACAAAGTTTACCTGTTCAAACATTAAGTAACTTGTCTTTGCAGTGTATTCAATTGAATATAGGTTGAAAAGGATTTGCAAATCATTGTATTCTGTTTTTATTTACAATTTACACAACGTGTCAACTTCACTGGTTTTGGGTTTGTATATACAATGTTAGTTTGTGTTAGTAACTCTAGGGAAAACAATAAGCTGTTAGTATTGGTTAGAAAAATAGAAAGGTAAGGCGAAAGAAGTAAACGAGATTGGAAGGAATGGTTAAAATCCAGAAACCATTAAATCACCTGATGAGTGGCACGCAATACCAGGGCTGTGAGCAATGACAAAACAAGAGACCAGACAGGGGGAGACAAAGTGCAATGCATGGTAGAAAGCACAATATGGACCGGAAAGAAACAAAGGTAAAATGTAAAACATGGAAAGACTAAACTAAGACAATAGATGAACAAATCTAGGTTACCAAATCACAATACACATATCAAAGAATAGTCAGACATAGCGGAAACCCAAAACCAAAACAGGCAGTGCATCAAAACCAAGCAAGGCAGATCAGAATCATAACAGCCATGGTGTCTCTCCCCGGCTAAACTGCTTGGCTCCTAATGGCTGCTTACTGCTATATTTCTAATTTGGTTCTGCATTATAGTATTTTGTGTTTGAACAGCAATGACAAGTAGGTTGATTATGAGACTGACAGTTTAATTTTAACATATTTTCATCCTTAAAGGATGATCTTGTTTGAAATGACAGCACCGATTGTGTACACGCACACGCGCGCACACACACACACGCACACAGACACACATATGTGTGTGTGTGTGTGTATATATATATATATATACACACACACAAAATATAGAACATTTGCAGTTCAATAATTGAAAAATAATGTATTCGTTTTTGATATTTGGCATATCCTATGCATGTAATGACTTAGAACTCTTGAAGTCTATGACACAAAGACATTAGCAAAACACACATTTCTTCACTGGGGATGCTCTGACTGCATGTACTGCGGCCATGATCAGTTCTTGTTTGTTTTTGGGACTCATTGCTTTCAGTCTCCGCATCAGCATGTAAAATGCATGTTCGAATGGATTCAGAGCCAGTGATTTGACTCAACTAACAGAACCAAAAATGTGCCACATTTCATTGAATGATGGTGCTCACAGCATTTTGTTTTTTTATTGGGTCTTTTTTTGTTGAAGAAAGTTTCGATCCACATACAGGCTTTGTGAAATTTTGCCAAAAAAGCATTTTTATTGTGTCTATATTTAGGAATTTAATATTTGTTTGAAAATATAGTTTGTGGTGTCTCAAGAGAAAACTGAAAATTCTGACTCATATTGCAAAATGGTTTTGTTTATATATGCTTTTAGAGCAACGGAGAGACTGACAGACATGTTTGTTCTTGTTAATTTGTTGGCTCTGAGTGTAAGCCTTTGGGAATAAAGTTCAATCAACTTTAATTGAATTATCTGCTGGGATTGGTAAAATGCACCAGTGTTAATTCTTCATCTTTCTGCCTGTCACTATATTTCCCAGATGCACTGTATTGTACAATTTTGTGAGAGAGTGTAGTAAGCATGGAGGAATGAAAGCATTGTGTGTTCCGTTGACAAGTGACTTCATGAGTTCACATACATTATTGAGGAGTGAAAACGAGAGTTCAGTCATAACATGAGATGGTTGTACATTTGCTATCTGACAGCTGTTCATCATCCCCGGGACACTATTGAAAGGCCCTGAATTATAGCAGTGCTATGAAAAAGTATTTGCCCCTTCCTGATTTCATGAATTTTTGTAAATTTGTCACACTTAAATGTCACAAGTCCACAATGAGACAGAGGCTGGGCTAAAATAGTATTCATGAGTGAGCTACAAATCCAGAAAAACACTACAGTCAAAGGTACAATACAAAAGCTCATCTCACATTTGCCAAAAAAATCTCGATGACTCCTCAGACTTCTGGGATAATTTTCAGAGGACTGATGAGTCAAAAGCAGGGCGTTTCAGTGGATATAAGTCCCGTTACATCTGGCATAAAGCTATCACAGCATTCCACAGCAAGAACATCATACCAACAATCAAACACGGTGGTGGTAGAGTGATGGTCTGGGGCTGCATCGCTGCTTCAGGATCTTGGCTACTTGCCATAATTGATGGACTGATAAATTCTTCAGTACCTCTTCAAAAGATTGCCATAGCCTTCCTCCTGGAAGTATAATTATATTCAATTGAAACGATAGGTGCCTTCTAGACATGTCACAATACCAAAAATTCAGTAGTCGGTGCCAATACCAGTAAAATTACACGATTCTTGATGCCAATTCGATACCACGGGAAAAAAGAAGGATTTTCAAAGATCCCATTTACCTAAACATGACCATCTTCTTTAGAAAATATGTAAAATATTCAAATGTAATTTCTTTGAACAGACATACAGAACATAACAGAATTCAGTTCAATCACTGAAGAGAGATTAAGATTCATACCTTCCAGCGGTATCATTTGTAGTGGCTACTTTAACCCTGTCTTCACCAGTTCAAGTTTTTTTTTCAAAGAAACGTATCATTTTGGTGTACATATGCAAGAAGATAATATACAGCATGTAATTGCAACCATATCACATACATGTAGGCGGACTTATCTGTGCAGTGAATAAGCATAACCTGGGAAATTGAATCAACTCATCCTTGGACTACCACCTACTATGCAATTAAATTTTGTGCCAATCCATTCATGACTTTTTAAGAAATCCTCTAAACAGGCAAACACGGGTGAAGACATAACGGTGCACGGTGTTTACAAGATCACCGGCTCTTGTTGAGCTGACTGAGCCCTAAACCATATTATTACCTCTCCATGTTTTTCTGAAGGAGCTAAACAGTCAATTTTGAAATGTTCTCTAACTCTATGGCACTCATGAGTTCTGCTTTTTGGTGAGAAAATTTCAATTTTTTATTAATCAGTCTAACGGACTTGTTCCCAGTCCACTGGTGTCCAATCCTTGAATTTCTTAGCAAACTGAAGTGTTTTTTTCCTACCAGCTCTTGGCAGCAACACGACCAATTAGACCATTTTCATACAGTTGTCTGGAAAGAGTAGATCTTGATACTTTCATCACAATCATTTTTAGCTCACCTGACGACGAAGTCAGATGAGCTTATGAGCTCATGTCGGCCTGTTTGTCCGTCGTTCGTCGTCGTCGTTCGTCGTCCGTAAACATCTTCTCCTCCGAATCCACTGGGCATATGAAGCTAAAACTTGACAGGTACCTTCCTACCTAACCATGAGGACATCAAAGTTTGTTCAAGGCGTTCCGATCCGATTTCAAACATGGCCGCCGAAAATCACATAATTGGCCATCTGAAAGCCATTTATGCACATATTCAGCTGAAATTTGCTATGTAGTCAGTACGTGGCAAGATACATCACATATCATACGGCTTTTTCTGTATTTCGAATTTTGACCTTGCTTTCACCTTCAACTTTATACAACCCCTCTGAGTTACATTGAAACCTTTCAAAATCATCTTCTCCAAAACTACGTGGCCAATGAAGGTGAAACTTGACAGGTACCCTCCTGCCTATGATTGACACCAAGTTTTGTTCAAGGCGTTCCGATCCGATATCAAACATGGCCGCCACGGCGACCATATTTAAAATCACATAATTGGCCATTTGAAAGCTATTATTGCACATATTCAGCTGAAATTTGCTACGTAGGTAGCAAGTAGCAAGATACATCACATATTACACAAGCTTTTCCGTATTTTGAATTTTGACCTTGGTTCGACCTTCAACTTTGTACGACCCCTCTAAGTTACACTGAAACTTTTAAAACTCTTCTTCTCTAAAACTACTTGACCAATGAAGCTGAAACTTGACAAGTATCTTCCCACCCATTAGGACACTAAATTTGTTCAAGGCGTTTCCCTTGAGTGGTCAGGAGAGCTACAGGGCCCGTGGCACTATTTTTATTTATTTTTTACTTGTCATACACAGATAAGGAACATAAGAGGCACTTAACTTTGTTTAGCACCTCTATTGTCACTCGTTTTCAGCAAAATCGTCTCTTTGAAAAGCTTGATGGTGTTTCTTGGAATACCATGGCAACATTTAATGTGTTTTGCATCAGATAAGGCCACAATGTGGCTATGAACTATCTCAGAGATTTCCTTCCATCATGCCATTGTGTTTACTGGGACACTGCCCCAAGTTCATGTCATCTTATATATTGGAAGAATTGACAATTAGAGGTAATTTTTCAAAATAATGGTGCCTCAAACCAGTTAAAACAATTTTTTAAGCATCAATAATCATGGAATGAGCCTTCAAATTATACATTCAGGCTATGAAAGAGTAAAAAAAAAAATCTAATTTGCGACACCGATCAATAGTTATTAAAAAAAAAAAAAAAGATATTTTCAATGTTTTAGTTTATCACCCTCATTTTTACCTCAATATAATTATGGGGATTTTTATTCTCATTGTCTACAATAGTATTTTTCAATTGATTTTCACCAAAAAATATACAGAAGTAAAATAGGATATAGATGAAGATGGTGGTGTATAATCATCACTGTACACTACTGCGCTGTACTGCTCCATTGGATTGTTGCTCCAAAGCATTTCTTGTATCGAGATGCTCTGGTAATAATGAAGTAAAAAGTCATTCATCATATGGAACTGTAATGGCATTAGTCTGACTGGTATCCTGAATCAGTTTAGCCATTATTTTTTTTTGTTCACCATGAATCCCACACTTATTTAATTCAGAATGCTACTCATAGATCAAGGAAAGGCAGTGAAAACATGCACTACCGCCCAGTCTTTTTCATACTGTTATACCAAAGGTATTTTTATAAGATTCTTTAATAACACAATTTCATACAGGCATACAGTGCTGTATTTGCCCCCTTCCTGATTTTTTTCTTTTTCTTTTTCTTTTTTTTGCATGTTTGTCACACTTAAATGTTTCAGATCATCAAACAAATTTTAATATTAGAAAAAGATAACCTGAGTAAATACATATTGCAGTGTTTAAATTATGATTTCATTTATTGAGGGAAAAAGCTATCCAAATCTTCTTGGCCCAAAGTGAAAAAGTAATTGCCCCCTAAACCTAATAACTGGTTGTGCCATCCTTGGCGGCAACAACTGCAATCATGCATTTGTGATAACTGGAAGTGAGTCTTTCACATCACTGTGGAAGAATTTTGTTCCACTCTCTTTGCAGGATTGTTTTAATTCAGCCACATTAGAGGGTTTTTGAGCATAAACGGCCTGTTAAATCCGACTAAGATGCCGTGACCTTTAAGTCCAGACTTTAACTAGGCCACTCCACTTCATTTCGTTAGGTCACCTGAGATGAAGTCTCAAAGTGACCTACTCCAATCGCCTTTTGTCCATCGTTGTGCGTCCGTAAACAATTTATATTTTCAAATTCTTCTCAGAAACCGCTTATCTGATTTCAACACAATTTTGCAGGAACCTTCCTTGGTCAAATATGCACTAAAATTGTGAATAATACGGTGCCCACCTTCAGGGGCTCTGAGGGGGGACTAAAACTGGTCAACTCATTTTCGACTTCTCAGAAACCACTGATCCGATTTCAATAAAATTTTGAAGGAACCTTCCTTGGTCAAATATGCACCAAAATTGTGACTTATATGGTGCCCACTCCCAGGGGCTCTGAGGGGTGGGGCTAAAAGTGGTCAAATTGGCTGAGATTTTAAAAATCTTCCTCTCCAGACCCAGATATTCTGGAAAACAATATTCTTCATAGAGGTGCTTTATCAAAATTGTGAACATCATGACCCTCGAGCTCCATATTTTCCCCTGGGGAGGGAGTGAAATTTACTATAGTTTATGGAGCTTGATGTAAATTCTGATAGGAACGGAGTCAAGCTTGCTAACTTATAGGAGCCGCTTCAGGTGGAGAATCACCAGAGTGCTCATGAATGTCATCTGATTCGCTGTCACGATTGCTTGATTGATAAAATGCTAGTTTACTTAAGCTCACATTCTGAGAAGCGGCTCCTCAGCACGTACACTTAACATTCCTCCTCCTCCCCAGCTCCTCCCATCCATTTTTAGCATTCTGTAATCGTGTTCTCTTATGATTAAATTGTCGTTCAATTACAATCTCTGTTCTTTTTGAGGTCATTGTTGCTATAGGCTCTGTTCTATGGAAGGGGGGTTAATTGCAGTTCCCTGCCTTCGGTTCCACACTGGACGGGCAGCGATGTCTGAAACAGAGCCATGCTGCCAAACTAAATGTATGCTTTCAATATACTGTACATTCTCTTTGACAAAGTGTACAATCAGAAATATAGGAAAATAATACTTTTGGGTATATTTTATTCATTTTCTACTGAAAATCATTCAAACTTCATTGGCATTATAACCATGAGATGACAGTTTGATACTATGACATTTTTGACCCTGTCTTTTCCCCAGGGGCTGAGGGATGGGGCCCAAATGGGGTCATATTGCCAAATATTTCAACAATCTTCTATAGACCTAGATAGGCTGGAAACCAATACTCTTCATAGATGGAAAGGTCTTGAGGTGCTTTATCAAAATTGTTAATTTCATGGCCCCCAGGCTCCATGTTTGTCCCTGGGAAGGGGGTGAAGTTTATACTTTATAAAGGAAAATTATACTTTTGGGTATATTTGGTTCATTGGCATCAATAATTTTTATTCAACTCAGGTGACTGTTAAGGCCGATGGCGATCTTGTTTTTTTAAGCCATTCAGAGGTGGAATTGCTACTGTGTTTCAGATCATCGTCCTGCTGCATAACCCAAGTGCGCTCGAGCTTGAGGTCATGCACTGATGGTCGGACATTCTCCTTCTGTGAGGTACAGTTCAGGAACCACGTGCAAGAGACAGAGATCCAAAAAACGTAGTCCAAGTCATAGCCAAAAACACTGGAATTGCCAAGCCACAATACGAAATCCAAAAACTGTGTCGACTAGCCAGGCAGGGGTCAGAACCAGTAAGACAGATGCGATAGGCAAAAAGTTGAAGTCAATGAACAAAGCCAAGGGTCATACACATATGATGTTCTTTTTATGAAATGATGTCTTAGTTTTAGGCCAGATGAAACGGAATACACACCTTTCAAAATGTTCAACTTTTGTCTTGTCAGTCCACAGAATATTTCTCCAAAAGTCTTGGGGATCATCAAGATGTTTTTTGGCAAATGTGAGATGAGCTTTTGTTTTCTTTTCGGTCAGCAGTCTAATATTAAAATTTGTTTGAATATCTGAAACATTGAAGTGTGACAAATAAGCAAAAAAGAAAAAAAAATAGAAAGAAATAAGGAAGGGGGCAAATACCTTTTCACAGCACTGTGTGCATGAAAACTTGATAGATTTTTCTTAAAAATGCAATAATGATAAAGTGTTTTAATCCAACATATCAAAACATTAAATGACTATATATTGTAGTGTGCAATGAGCCAGTTATATATATTTAAATCATTATCATGTTTCTCACTGCGTATTATAAACGATGCAGGATTGAGGCTGGGTAGAGATGCAAGTAGTCATTTTTTAAGTATCAGTGAACTTTCGTTGTTTGAATCAACAATATTCTGATATTCTGAATCAACGATGATGTGCACGCACTCTGTACTTAGTTTGGATTGAATATGAAACAACAAATATGCTGTGTAAAGCTGCTTTCACACTGGACGAAAAACAAATTTTTCGCACGACAAATTACATTCAAAGTCAATCGCATCTTTGCATTGACTTTGAATATAATCTGTCATGCGAAAAATTTGTTTCGCGTCCAGTGTGAAAGCGGCTTAAGATTGGGTTGGGAGCTTTATTTTATTGGAGGAGACATGGATGTGAGTGTTTCCCTGAAGATGATCCACTAGACCAGAGCTGCTGTCACCTTCTAGCTGTCTTTTCCCTTTACTCTGGTTTTCAGATGGCAAAAAAGAGTTCAAAAGGATTCAAGTCTGACTTGGACTGTCCAGCACCTGAATTCTATAGCAGTTTGCGGTCATATCCTGTGGCAAGGTGATCTGCTAACCAATGAATTTTGATACATTTTGTTGAGCAGAGCACGTCATACACTTGTACTTTTCAGAATTCATCCTGCTGTAGCTATCAGCAGCCACATCAACAGAAGGTTCCATGGGCAAACATACATCCCTTGTTGCAACCGCTATTATAATAACGGTCACTATTGTAATAAGTTATTACAATAGTGGGCACGAATACACGGTAAACTCAACCACTATTGTTATAAATTATTGCAACAGCAGGCGGAAATATTCAGCAAAATCAACCACTATTGAAATAAAATATTACAATAGCTGGCACAAATGCAAGGTAAACTCAACTACTATTGTAATAAATTATTCCAATTACTGGCGCGAATGCATGGTAAACTCAACCACTATTGTAATAAATGATTACAATAGCTGACGCGAATGCACGGTAAACTCAACCACTATTGTAATAAATTATAACAATAGCGGGCGCAAATGCACAGTAAACTGAACCACTATTGTAATAAATTATTACAATAGCAGGAAGAAATATTCAGCAAAATCAACCACTATTGAAATAAAATATTACAATAGCTGGCGCAAATGCAAGGTAAACTCAACCACTATTGTATTAAGTTATTACAATAGTGAGTGGCGGGGCGAATGCACGGTGGTTTCTCGAATTATTAAACCATTTCAGTGGTTTCTCGAATTATTTTAGGGTTTTAAGATTCAAGGTTTTAATTTGTATATTTCATCTGGATAATCTCTGCTAGCACTGCTTTTCTCAAACAAAGTTTTTGAGACTGGTCGAATTGGAATGAGAATAAAATGAAATAAAAAAACAGATAAAATGCAGCTGATTACACAAAAGTACAACGTTTTAAATTTATGCCAGTGACACGGTTGAGAGGAGATGCAGTGGTGGTTATTGATCCTTCAAAATTATTCAGGGTTCAAACAGTGCTTGAGATTTGCATCATGGGGTGTCTGGACTTCTGCCTCAACTCAGTTTGAGCTAAATTGTGCTGTTGTACAATGAATTAAAATGAAATCATGGCTCATATATTGCTGATTTTAGGGTGAGACACAATGTTCACTTAGTAAAATAGGATGAACTTGTGTTTAGGCAGGTGGCTTCATTTAAAGTAGTGCATTTAGCATGCATGATGATGATTTTGTTGTGCACTGGTTCAGTGGGGGCGTGAGGGAGGATTGGTCTATTCATGCTTCTGAGTGAATCTCCTCAAGCTTCATCCAGTAATTCAAGTTAAGTTTCAATCCTTCCTCTTCCTGGAAATTGCTATATCATTAACCTGGAGATAACCTGACCCTTTTCATCCCTGCTTTGTTCCTCTGATGGTTTTCCCATCTCTGCAAATGAATTCACTATGAGGAACTTGCAGCATAAGGGCCTGACTCCACAGGCAGCTATTTTTGCACCGGCAGTGTCTGTTTTCTTTACAAATTCTCTGAAGTTCGGTGTTGACAGTGCTCAACTTGGTGCAAAAGAAGAAAAAAAAAACACACCCTCAATGCCTTTTATTCTGCTGCACTTGTGGTTTTTTTTTTTTTTCAACTTTTGGAACACGAGCATTCATTTGCTAATACTAATTGCGATTCCCTTCCGTAAAGTTTGCTAACCTTTCAGTTGTAATATTTAACGACAGAGACTTAACATTTGCAACGATGGATTGCGGAAGTGGTTAGGTGATGGTTTTCGTAACCTAGCAACAATAAGCGCTTGAAAGAAGCGATCTGGAAACGAGGTCACGGGTGCTTCTAGCTCAAAAACGCCGTCTGTGGATGCAGGCCCATAAAGAATTCTTCAATGAAGTTTCTGTCCCTTAAGTTTACTCTCTCTTACACTGGCTGTGCTTGAACTGTGAGCGCTACCCGCACATAAGTCATACCGCCACTTCTATGTCTTGCATTTTGGAGGAACAGAATTTTCTTGCGTGCTGGTATATATTTTAAAGGGACACCCAAAAATCAAAAATGCATAATTTTCCTCTTACGATCCGTGTTATTTATCCATTTAGACTGTTTTGGTGTGAGTTATCAAATTTTGGCGATGGAAGCCATAGAGAAGTCTGCTTTCCTTTGAGAATAATTTAAGTAAATTGCACGCATCTTGTGGCATTCAAAGCTCCGCCAAAATACTTTTGAAAAATTCAAAACCAATTCTCAGCTGCATTTGATTATCCTGAGCCCTCAAAACCACCTCATGAGTCTTGAGATGCATCATGGTTGCACTGTGGTAAATGAGTGTAAATGGATTAAAAGAAGTCAAATTCAACTCTATGCTCCACAAAATGAAAAAAGGTAAAGCAGCAGGCCCTATTTAATTCTGCACTGTAGGTGCTCCAGCACCTATCTTCTACCTTTAATAATTCACCATAACAGTGCTGGATTTTCTATCACATGCCCCCCGCCTCAACCATCTGAAGGAATTGGTTTTATCCCAGTAATACCTCCCACCCAAAAAAGCAAATAAATTAAAGTCAATTAACTGACCTTTTGTTTCCATGCAAGAAAGTCCAAATGGGATTTGTATCTGTCTAGGACGTGTTGATGTGGCTGAGTGTATGTGTAGGTGGAATTCACAGAAATCATGACCAGATAATATCCAGATAAAAGGCAAATGAAATTACAAGAATAAGTAGGGCCATTTATACACTATGAGCTGAAAAAGATTTATGCAATGCATTTTTTTTCATGTTTTATGTTTTTCTCTCTCTTTTTTTTTGTGTGAAGTTTTTTGTACAATAAAAGCTTCTTAAGTCATTTTAGTAGCCTTGAATGGCAAGATGTAAAAGTTGAATGGTGAGAAATCAATTTTTTAATTGAATAAGATAGTTTCCGAAGTTTTCAAGTTCACAAACAAACCATAACTCATCAACACATGTCCTGCATGTGTCTATGATTTCCCCTCATTGTAGCAGTCTTTGTCGGCTTTGGTTTCAATTAGATAATTATTACCTGTAATTGAATTATTGTCTGGTTCATAACCACTCCCCCTCCCCTTGTGTTTTCTGCTCGTGTTCTGCATGCTCTTTCCCTCTTTGTTAATTGTCATTTTTGTTCTTCTTTTTGTCTCCCCTTTGCTACACCATTGTCTTCCATCTTGTGTGTTGAACTCTTCCCTGATGGCTCTGCCAAATCCTGGTCACATATGACAGGTGAAAAAGGATATCACTTACCACGATGGTATTTCAGAAATGGTGTCGTGCACAATGTGTTGCACAGAGAATAGGACGTTGAGGACCGGACTCAGGTGCAAGGATGGATTTGGTCGGCATTTATTTTCGTCAACTGCGAAGCAGCGATCACAGACATTGCAGGATAAACAACCGGAACAGAAGTTTCCATAAAACACAAAAGTAATGCAATGATTGGGCCAGGGCTGGCTGGACTGGGACCAAAAAATGGCCCTGGCATTTTTTTGGCCATGGCAGCCTACCATGATTATTCATATGATATACAGGCACATTACGCTGTTTTGAAAATTAAAAAAAGCTCAGTAGCCACATGGAAGAGAGTAACCACGCTAAAAAAATCAATATGCTCTTTCACTTCTCACTGAGAGACTTTTATGTAGGGAGAGATGGCCACTGGGTACATAATCCCCATCTTCAGACGGAAGTACTTGTCAAAGAAACTCTGCTAGAGATGTCTTTTCAGTTTTTTAATGAAATATGTACAAGTACAAATAAGACACTTAAGCCTACAGTAAGTCAGGAAGACGATACATCTGTGTAAAATAAAGAGACCATACATCCATGCAGTAGCATTTTTAACTGTAAAAACTTGGTGGGGCAAGAATGTATTTCAGGTCTGGATAAGTGAATTTCCCATTGACTATAATGAAAAAACTCCTGCGATTATTTTGTTATCTAAAAGGTATACAATCGCAAATCCTGCCTGCGTAGGACTGGATTACATAATAAAAAATAAATCGAGGTGCAGTTTTACATGACGCTTTACAAGAACGAAGTTAAGAGGTTGTTTTAGTCCACGGTTAATCCATTGGTAGGTCAGTTTGGCTCACATCTGACTCTGATTGATCACTCGCATAGTATTGGTGAATAGCCTACAAGAACACATAGAACGGAAATGACAGCCGAGCAGTAGGCTATGCAGAAACGCTATCTTCACTGGCAATCATTTGCTATGTTTCCATCCACTTGTCAATCGAATTATCTGAAGTTTTGCAACGAGTACTAATTTACAGAAATAGCCAAGCATGTAACTCCATGGACAAATGTTAGTTAGCGGAAAAACTAGATAGCTAGTGAAGGCGCTAATCTGTAGCATCAATGAACACTTAACTGACCAAGCTACACAGCTAATTCACAATGACTTCCAAATTGAACACTAGTTAAGTGGCAAAGTAATTATGATTCACTGTTTAATTGGTTTATATGCTCCAAAATTAGCTAACTAAGCAGACGAACTAGCTTAGGTGCCAAGCACTCGAGCTGGTTTGTTTTAGTCAAGGTTAGCTCACAAACTTTACATTTGATTCATATTAATGCCCGCAATCAAGCTAAATGCTCGTGATTCAACTCAAGCCAAGTTTGCGAAATAATGGCTATTCGCTGATTTTCTTTTGCATTACAAACACCAAATAGCTGTTAGCTAAATAGGCCAAGCTAGCGAACTAGCTAGAAAAGCTGGCAAACTAACGTTAATTTGCTTGCTAGACATAATGCAAGACATAAGGGAAGACTTAAAATTATAGTTTTTGATATTTATTTTACAAGAAAGTATTTCATTGTGTTGTCATTATTACTTGCAAGAAATTCAAATAGTTAAGTTACATAGCTACTTTTGTGATTTCACTATTACAGCTCCACCCTGTGCTGTATCTTTAGCCAGTATACTTTGAGTTATTGTCTGTTGCACATCAGCAATCAATGTTTTACAATTGAATACCCAATACCCATTTTCTGAGTGGTTAATTGAACACTTATTTCTGATCAGACTAGGTGTAATAATGTGGTTTCAGGTAGCCTCTTTTGTGAATACGTGCCACATTTAATAATTCAGTATTAGCATAATAATACTCTTGACTCTGTGTTGAGTGATTGATCGTAGAAAAAAGAAAAAAGAGGAAAAATTGGGTGTATTGCATTTAGCACTGTGAAGAACACAGAGAAACAGAAAAATGAATAAGGTGGCCATTGTTGTAAATAATGGCAATGAAAAGTCAGGAGCAGGGGCCCACACTGATATTCTTTCAGGGGGCCCAGAATTCTGAGCAACTGCCCTGGCTGGCAGTAGCTACTCTGACCTCCTCCTCAATCTGTCCCTGGGTCACGTCTCTCTGTACCTCCTCCGAATCCACCTGAATAGCTACCACTTCTCCTTCCTCTGATCTACACTGGTCTTGCACATTTATGTTGGGTGCGAGTCCAACAGTGACCTCTGCACTTCATGTCGAAGCTGCTGACGTCCTAGCACCCGCTGCAGTCGATCTTGTAGCAAACATATTAGATATTTTTGCACATTTTCCTGCATCCACCTGCAGCTTTTTGAGCCTTTTCTCCAGAAAATTTTCAGCTCCCCCTTAGCGCTTCAGTGGTTTTTCAATTTTGATGGCCAGGAAGTGTGTCCTGCCAGCCTAGTCAACTTTGCGAACACTCCACACTCTAACTCTAGTCGAACTCAAAGGCCGACTTCGGGCGACCAACGCAAGAAACCTGTGTCATACCTGTGTTTCGCTCAAATTTCTGAGATCACAGCGTCACGCGACCAAAATTGTTCGAGAACAGTAGGGTCAGAGTTCATGATCATAATCCCTACATTACCCAGGGTTTCTCGAGTAGTGACGTCACGTGGCTAAAACCTTAGCGTTACTCGTGTCCGTGATCCTCCCATTCGGGTGCGGAGCTATGAAAAAATGCGCGCGTAGGGGTCATTTTGGTTCACGATCTACTACTCGAGTAACATAACTTGGTCGCCCGAAGTCAGCCAAGGAGTAATTGGCGGCCATGGCCGAGGGGAGAGGGGAGGGCTGAGAGACTTCACTGAGCTAGCCCAATGTCCGCCTAGAAAAGGGACAAATGGGCCGCTTTTCGTGTTTTAAATACGGACGGGGTCGATACAAATTATTTATAACATACAGTTTTTTTTAGTACGATTGCCATGGCCAAACATGTGCGTTGGGCCAGTGGGCATTGCCCGGTATGCTAGATAGCCTGTCCAGGCCTGTACTGGGCTATGGCTACAGTCACTATGAATTACAAATAGGAAAGCAAATAGAAACAATGTTCCTTTAAAATTAGAAAGTTCTGCGTTAGACAATAACAGCATCGGGTAGTGATGTTACCGCTGATGCCATGGTTCCAAAGCACGCTTCAAACTCGGCAGGGCATTTTTCTGAAACACTGTGCTGGAGCTTGCTTCATATTGGGAAAAACCACGTGACTGATGACGTTCAATCCACTTCATTGCTTCGTTCAGACTGAATCAGCTGACCGGCTTGATTCGAGAGGTGGATCTTTGAGACATTGGCGCCATTTAAATGTATTTAAGATGGATATAACAGCGTTCTGTTATTATTATTTTTTATAAAAATGGCTCAGTCTTACAAGCACACCCAGTATACACCAAGCACAATCAAAAAACATCATAAAATATTACGTTATTAGACAGAGCAAATATTTACAGGATTCAATGAGGCTGCGGATGTAATTAATGTCATTATACAACACAATATGCAGTGATGTGGGGTCGGTTAGTTTGGTTAGGCAGAATTCTTCCCTTTGCTTGATTAGCAATCAGACGATTAACTAGTTTAGTAAGACTATTCGACAGAATGACGGGCTAGTTTAAGTTTCTGCGGCCTTATTACTCTGAATATCGAACTTGAAATGCACACTAGACTGCAGATTTGCGCGTACTTGCTTCCCGGAAGCCGAAGCAGTGTCATCAACAAATATTAAAACAGTTTGACTAATGCAGAGTTCAATGCAGTAACCGAGAGTCCCCCAATTGGGGGACTTTGGGAAGGCACAGGCAAAATAGCGTGAAATAACACACTAAATACCTGAGAATACAGTGATGTTGGCCATCAAATTAAACAGCAGAACCTAAACTACAAGGCGATATAAACGTTTTTTTGTGCCCTAAACACGACTCAAATAATAACTAAATGAATTACGACATATCAAACTCTCTACAGCTCCGCTGTGTCAACCCACTCGACATATTGCCAGCTCTACCGCAACAGAAGTTCATGCCGAACACACGAGCGAGGCGTCAAATGACAGCCAAGACTCCACAGATTCCAATGATGTAATGCAAAGCGATCTACGCCAAAGTATCAGAGAGAACCAGGCCAAAGAATCACAAAAACAGAAATCGCTTTTCCAAACTATAGTAGTAAAATTTATCTGACCTTCGCTGTTCGGGCGAGAAAAGTTTATTTTTCTGTAAAATCCACACATGATTCAGTAAGTCCTATTTCCTATGTTGCGTTCCAAAACTTTTCAGCTTTCTATGGTAGTCTTCAGGACCCACGGGAAGCCTCGCAATGTACGTATGCATCAGGGAGTACTTCCCCAATGCTAGCGTTCTGCTGATTATGATTGGCCGACAGTACTGTCAATCTCATTTTAGTTAGTTTAGCCGTATTCTATTGGCTCTAACGATTCCAACGAGGGGTAGATGGTCCAAATCGACTAATCTGTGGCGGAGATAGAGCAATGCATATTGACTGCATAGGTATTCGCCAAGTAGCCTGGCGCACAGGACGCGCAGTTGGAAGCAGAGCGCACGGATTGGCTTCTTTCCAATTGTTTCTTGATCGTTTGATTCATTTTTTTCTCGACATTTTACCAAATTGTATGAGAAATATGGCCAAGCTGGGGTTCAACAGACGTTTTACTGCCGAAAAAGTCTTAAAACTACTGCGGCAGATCGCTGACAGCACGCTGGGTGTCTCGCAAGAGGACGAGTGCCTATGTCATTCACCGGACAACGCGGTTACTCTGGTTAGCTACCGTCCGTCTTCGAAATGGTCGAATGTATTATAAATGTTGTATTGAAAGATCTATTGCTGTCAAAATTTCAATGTAGTTGGAGCTCGCTGTTTTTTCGGCCCAAAAAGCCAGCTTAGTTGTTGCTTAGTTGCAAGTTGTTTCGCCTAGTGCGTAAACTACTAAAACTGAGAATTACGAAAGCGAAAAAAGGAAGCCACACTCAAAGGCTGTCTTTTTTTATTCAAAAACCACTCCTGGTCAGATGCCTGGCTCCAGGAATTTCATTTTGGTTTGCAATTTTACAGAAAGTTTTTCAAAATCTGCACAATGTAGAACTGTGTAAATTTAGTAGAAGTTCTAGTTTTTTTTTTTTCTGTTTGTATTGTTGCAGAAATGTTTACAGTTTTACTGAAGTAAATCTGCTCTATTTGGAATCAACATTCAGTTGATGTGTGGTCATTTTTGGAATGGGAACTAAATAGAGGTCTGGTTGAATTTTCAAAAAATTGCCAAAAACTGTTGGATGTATTGATCACCATTAGAGATATAAAAATGAAATGTATAGTGTTGTACAGGAGAAAATTCAAATGGCATAGATGGTGCCAAACTGTGCCAAAATGGCCATTTTGGAGACGTCGCCTGAACAGTCTGTCCTGAGACCTCTCTAATTTTGTTCTACTTCACTTTATCACAGTCAACCTTTGCAGAGATAATGTTCAGATGTTGTACTATGGTCTGATAAAGGTTTAGAGCTGACGCTGCATCATTTTCAAAGGGATATTCATCCTGAAAATGCTTTTTTATTTAGCCGAATCTACATTTTTTAATTTTTTTCTTTGTGCCATCTTCATTTACTCTTCACCAGTATCACATTTACTCATATGAACACATTTAAACCAATCTCACAAGTGTCCCATTTACTATGACACCAAAACTATTCAAATAGACCCTGTGGTCGCAGAGATATAGCCATTTTATTATGGGGTTGCAATATTCGAGCAGAAACCTAAAAAATAGGCTGAGCGTCTAATAGGCTAATCAATATATTATGTATTCTCCTTTAAATATGCGCTTTTACACCCAAAAGAAAAACAAAACAAAACAAAAAAACGGGTGTTTATTTTCAGTCTACTTTCATAATCCGATTAACAAAATGTTTAAACAATATACAGAATTACCAAGATCCAAGATGTTTTCTCAATTGATTACTCAGATTTCCATCCTTGCAGTCTCGAATTGAAGCGTTTACGTGAATGAATCTTTTTTTCATTATCTCTTCTATCAGTATACAGGCTTCCTATAGGCTTGGTCTCGTTTTGATTGTCAATCAGGAATAGTACGTGGGAACAGGTTCACAAAATCCTGTGATAAAAGTTGCTGCCTCACCTCACCGCATGTCTCCGGCTTCCTGTAAGCAAGTACTCGCAGTCGCAAATCTGCGGTTTCGTGAGCATTTCAGGTTCGATGTAGCCTACTGAGTAATAACGCCATAGAAACTTAAATTGGCCGATAATTCTACCGAATAGTCTTACTAAACTAGTTAATCGTCTGAATGCTCATCGAGAAAAGGGGAGGATTCTGCCTCACCAAACTAACTTCGGACCACACATCACTAGTAATATAATATGAAATATTAAGGTAAGGAGGAAAAACAACAGACACGTAAAATTAAGTTTGATTTCAGCTCTATTTAAGTATTTTTCACAATACAACAAAACTCAAAGTGCACATGCCAGGTGCCTCAGCATCACCTTTGCAAGGCTGTACAGCAATCTCTGTGCCAGCAAATGCCACCCACGTGCTCAATGAATGAAGCTTCGAGTAGTGAACCAATTTTCAAGACAATAGTCTAAAAGGGCTGATAGCTTCATAAAGCCTTGTTTGGCCAACACTGGCACTGGGTTTAGAGTTTAAATACGCGAATATGGATAAAAGTCTCTGCAAGACTGACTAAAACCTGCTGAAGCAAGGCGATCCAATACTTCACAATGATAATGAGTGAAGCTCAGTCTTATATATACACACTGTCACCATTTAGTGCAATAAAAAGCAGGTGTGAGTGACCTGAGAAATTGTGAGTGAGTGAGCAGCCTGGGTGCAATCAGCTATTGGGCTGAAGGCTGGAGGTGAGGGCTCACAATTTCTTCCATATAACATTGGATTACACCATCTTATACATCAAATGAAAGCTGAGAATCTGCTCTTTCTTCAAAAATCCAACTATGGAAATATTTAGGCTTTGTGTTCCTTGTCTTCTAAATACATCCAAGTATATTTTCTCTAATTTGGATGACTTTCGGTGTTATATTCCCGGTGGATATGTATCAAGAATATTAATTTTTGTTTGTTTTCACCCGTTTTCTCATCAGTAATCATGACTGCTTGTTTGCATAATAGGTTATATAATAGGTAATTTTTTTCATAATCATACACAAAAGAAAAGCATACGTTTCAAGCTGTGATATAAAGTATCACGTAGACATCTTAGACATAAATAAAAGGGCATAAATACAATAATTTAATGATTTTTTTTTTTTTGTGTGTGTGTGTGTGTGTGTGTGTGGCACTATTGTTCCTTAACCTTTTTTCCTCATGTGGGCCAGTTGGGATGGAGTAAAACTCTTGCTGCAAAATATATATTTATCAGGAAATACATTCCCAGCGCCTGCAGGCCTGGCCAGTGCCGCTCTTCCCAGTTTCTTCTTCATCCAAGTTAGAGAGTGTGCATCTTGCCCTGCGAACCGTGATACACTCGGCTTGAAAAATCCCAGCTACTGACCTTGGACCAGTCCCATCTACGACCCCTAGCCCAGCATTCAGTGTCCCTGTTTCCTCCCGCCTGACCCCGGACCATCTTGGCTCCTGTGTTCTGAATTTTCGACATATACAGATTAACTTATAATTTCCAATTGCCATCAAGGGCGGTATATGAAGCAATTAACGATATACTGTATTAGATAGAATAATCCAGAAGAATCCACCCACAACTGTAGCACCTGCATGGGAACGTCTACCACAGCTTTAAGTGTCAACTTTTAGAATGATTTCACAGTCCTTTTTGGAGAATAATGTAATGATTATGCTATGTGTTTATACAGAAAGATGGGTATTTAGATTGTTTTTAAATTTGGATACGTTGTTTCAAATAAAATTAAATTGATTGAAATGCCACGGTTCCCTTGTGGCAAGCGATCATAGTACTCCTCAGAATATCACAGTAATTATTTTTTGTAATGCAGCTGATCTCACACAGGTCACAGCATACATCTGCCTTGCTTTTCTTCTGCATTGTAATTAAAGCAAATTCAATTCAGACACAAATTCAATGTAAAGTTGCATCTCAGGCAGTTCAGCATAAAGCCCTCACATTGCCAAAGTCAGTTCTCTAGGGTGAAGTCATGCACTATGAATGCATTTTATAAAAATAGTATAAATTGCTGCCAATCCAAATCTCTGATCCTTTGCATCAGCAGAGTCTTTTTTTTTTTTTTTTTTTTTAGAATTCTTTATATTACTCAGTGATTACGGTTGGGAAACACAATAAAATACATGAATGCAAAAGGAATAATACAGTGACTGGAGGACAGCCACTCCCACGGAGATGTGTACCTGTGAAAGATGGTAATGCATGTCAGCAGATGGCAACTCTTGATGTAGTTGCTCCTCTAAAACAGCATTAAGAGGATACAATAGCTGATAACCTTTCAGTTTTGCACATTTAATCATGCTAAGTGCACCCAAACAAGACTGGGGGCTGCAAGCTCTGCATACGTATTTTGTGGAGTGTCAAACTCCTGATGTTGTAAGTGCTACAGCAAAAGCATAAACTCGATGATATAATGTCTGCCAGTTCTGGAAATATCTCGACATTAGCCATTAATTTTTAATCCTATTTCTTGAAGTGTAAATTTAAAAATGTGTTAAGATGGCACTCAGGGGGCTCTGAAAGGGCATGGATGTAAAAAAAAAATGCCTTCATACACCTAAACAGTTATATAGTGCCGTGAAAAAGTATTTGCCCCCTTTTACTTTTACTTTTTTACTTTTTATGCATATTTATCACACTTAAACGTTTTAGATCATCAAATAAATTTTAATATCAGAAAAATATAACCCGAGAAAATTCAAAATGGAGTTTTTAAATGATCGTTCCATTTATTAAGGGGAAAAAGCTATCCAAACCTACCTGGCCCAAAAGTAATTGCCCCCACCCCCCTTGCTAAATCATATATTAACTGTGATTAAGCACATTTTTTGAGTCCAGTTTCAGTAGCCACACCGAGGGCGGATTACTGCCAGACCTGTTGAATCAAGAAATCACTTCAATAGAACCTGTCAGACAAAGTGAAGCAGGCTAAAAGATCTCAAAAAGCAACATGTCATTCCGCATAATAAAGAAATTCAAGACCAGATGAGAAATAAAGAAATCTGGAAAGGATTGCAAAGCCATTTCTAAGGCTTTGGGACTCCGGCGAATCACAGTAAGAGCCATTATCCACAAATGGAGAAAACTTAGAACAGTGGTGAACCTTCCCAGGAGTGGCCGGCCTACCAAAATTACTGCAAGAGTGCACCAACTACTCTTCCAGGAGGTCACAAAAAACCCAAAACAACATCTGAAGAACTGCAGGCCTCACTTGCCTCAGTTAAAGTCAGAGTTCATCATTCAACAAGAAGACAGAGACTGGGCAAAAAATGGCATCCATTCGAGAGTTCCAAGGCGAAATCCATTGCTGACCAAAAAGAACACGAAGGCTCGTCTCACATTTGCCAAAATACATCTTGATGATCCCCAAGACTTTTGGGAAAATATTACTTGGACTGACGAGACAAAAGTTGAACTTTCTGGAAGCTGTGCGTCCCATTACATCAGGCGTAAAACTAACACAGCATTTCACAAAAAGAACATCATACCAAAAGTCAAACATGGTGGTGGTAGTGCGATGTTTGGGGCTGCTTTGCTGCTTCAGGACCATGACGACTTATCATGATTGATGGAACAATGAATTCTGCTCTCTGGCGGAATATCCTGAAGGAGAATGTCCAACCATCAGATCGTGATCTCAAGCTCAAGCGCACAGCAGGACAATGATCTGAAACACACCAGCAAGTCCACCTCTGAATGGCTTAAAAAAACCAAAATGGAGATTTTGGAGTGGCCATGTCAAAGTACGGGCTTAAATCCTATTGAGATGCTGTGGCATGACCTTAATCAGGCCGTTCATGCTCAAAACCCCTCCCCAATGTGGCTTAATTAAAATAATTCTGCAAAGAAGAGCAGGCTAAAATTCATCCACAGTGATGTGAAAGACTCATTGCCAGTTATTGCAAATGTTTGATTGCAGTTGTAGTCACCGAGGGTGGCACAACCAGTTCTTAAGATTTAGCGGGCAATTACTATTTCACATAGGGCCAGATCGTAAATTTTGATAGCTTTTTTCCCTTAACCCCTTACCACTCTGGTAACATTTTCTTAAAATGCCTATAAAGGACATACTCAAGGTAAATTGAAATCTTTAGTTGTTTTTAACTTCCCTGATGGGCCCATATTCGGGCCGTTGGAGTGCTAAGGGGTTCATAAATGAGCTCATTATTTAAAAACTGCATTTTGTACAAAAGTATTTACTCGGGGTGTCTTTGTCTAATATTAAAATTTGTTTGATGATCTGAAACATTTAGGCGTGACCAATATGCAAAAAAAGAAGAAAACAGGAAGGGGGCAATTACTTTTTCACACCACTGTATACAGCGTCATTATTTGTAAAAATACATTGTATACTGCATTAGAAACACAACTGGCAATTATCATAATTGATTGCTTAGTCTATAAATCCACTAGCCAATCCTGTCAGCTAATAACAGGATGAGGAGACTGCTGTGTAGTATTATTCTACATTGAATTGCACTGTCAGGTTATCATAAGGCATAACAGGTCACAAGTATGGTGCCATTGTACAGTTTTTGCTAATATGAAGCTTGGTTGCTGGTAAATTGGTACAACTAAATGATTGTGAAATCTGTGAATTCATTTCTAAACCCTCGTCCTGCTTCAAGTCTAATGCTCATCGAGGACTGGGATGCAGGGAAATAGCTACCGGGGAGCAATATATTGATGACTGGCACACAAGAAAATGAGTGTGGGTCCTCTATATATCGGTGACCAGCATGAATAGGGTGAAATTACTGTAAGTCTCATTTGTGCAGTAGGGCTGTGAACCGCACCTCTTTTTGGGGCTTTACTGGGTTTCTTCGCTTTCAGTTACGTTTAGCTAATTGGGATATTTGTTTTAGTGACCAACTGCTCATTACATAGGTTGGTGACCAATTTTTACATATGTGTAATATCCAATGTTGTGTAACTGTAGTCATCCCCTCTTCATCCACTGCTCCAGGACCGTCACCACGTCAGCCATCAACCACTTATCATCTGACCGACATTGCTGAAGAAATTAAACACATTCAAATTAAAGATGTAAGTTAATGGTCCTCAGTATTAAAACGTCTTATATCAGTCTGACAGGTCTTTATTTTGTTGTCTGCACTTGCCAGTACTGAAATCAAAAACCATGTATGTAGTGTGCTTTTTACACTTGAAAACAAAACTATTTTGTTTATGATTTGATTGGTGATTTCTTATTTATGATTTCCTATTTTTTTGCATTTTTATCTCACTTACACGTTTGAGATCATCAAACAAATTTTTATATAAGACAAAGATAACCCAAGTAAATACAAAAAGCAGTTTCTAAATGATGATATCATTTATTGAGGGAAATAGCAATCCAAACCTATCTGGCCCTATGTGAAAAAGTAATTGCCCCCTAAATCTAATAACTGGTTGTGCCGCCTTCGGCGACAACAACTGCAATCAAGCGCTTGCGATAACTGGCAATTAGTCTTTCACATTGCAGTGGAGCAATTTTGGCCCACTCTTTTTGCAGAATTTTTTATTTCAGCTACATTTGGGCTTTCCTAAGATGTACGGATTGTTTAAGGTCATGCCACAGCATCTCAATCAGATTTAAGTCCGGACTTTGACTAGGCCACTCCAAAACCTTCATTTTGTCTTTTTTAAGCCATTCAGAGGTGGACTTGCTGATGTGTTTCGGATCACTGTCCTGCTGCATTAACCAAAGTGCGCTTGAGCCTGAGGCCACAAACTGTTGGTCATACATTCTTGTTCAGGATTTTCTGGCAGAGAGCAGAATTCATGGTCCCATCAATTCCGGCAAGTCGTCCAGGTCCTGAAGCCACTACATCACCACTACATTTGACTGTTGGTAGGATGTTCTTTTTCTGAACTGCTGCATTAGTTTTGCGCCAGATGTAACAGTATGTACCCCTTCCAAAAAATTCACTTTTGTCTCATCAGTCCATAGAATATTTTCCCAAAAGTCTTGGAGATCATCAAGATGTTTTTTAGTAAATATGAAAGGAGCCTTTGTGTTGTTTTTGGTCAGCAGTGGTTTTCACCTTGGAACTCTCCCATGGATGCCGTTTTTGGAGTGGGAGCTGTAACATTTGTGTACTGTACTGTCCTGTAACAAGGACCACTGCTCCACTAGGGGCTGGTACGGACCACTGTCCTGTGGAGCACGGACCACTGCAATACCTGTGCTGCTCCACTAGAGGGCTGGTCCAGACCACTGGTCCAGAGTGTCTCGAGACTGAATTTTTGCATCTTCTCTGGCCTTGCACTGAGCTAATGTCTCGGAACCACTGACTGAACAATCCATGCTCGGAATACTGCAATTACATTGTAAATGCCTCCTTTACCCTCAGCATTACTGCTGGCCAAATAATTTATATTGCCTGCCATTTTCATAAATGAATTGTTTTGAATGTAATTGTTCAAAAAATTGGATGCCAGCGAAATGAACTAGTTGAAATCAATGTGGTCTCGCAGTACGCAGCCCGCCACTTTTTTTTTTTATATTGCACTACTCTGGCATATTAATAAACTAGCAAGTGACACCTATCAAAACGCAGTGAATATAAATTAAAAAAAAAAAAAAAATCACCAAGATTGTGTCAGTTTATTCTAGAAAATTTCAATGCTCCGAACAGATTATTTTTAACAAGCCTAGCTGGAGAACTTTAAATATGATCAGCAGGTTTGGAAAGTAATGTTAATAAATGCAGCCCGTTCATACATTGCTGTCGGCTGTTAATGTTGGTGGATTAATGTGCTTTCTTTCTGTACCATAAAAACATAATTTTAAAGAGAAGGCTGGACCGGCCTCCTAGTGGAGCAGGACAGTTACTGCGGTGGTCCATGCCCCACGGGACAGTGGTTCGGACCAGCCCCCGAGTGGAGCAGAACAGTTACTGCATTGGTCCGTGTTATAGGACAGTTCAGTACACAAAATGTTACAGCCCCTGCTCCATTTTAGCCCAGTTTTTTTCTTATTGTTGAATCATGAACACTGACTTTAATTGAGGCAAGTGAGGCCTGCAGTTCATTAGGTGTTGTTCTGGGTTCTTTTGTGACCTCCTGGATGAGTTGTCAGTGTGCTCATGGAGTAATTTTGGTAGGCCTGCCACTCCTGGGAAGGTTCATCACTATTCCAAGTGTTCTCCATTTGTGAATAATGGCTCTCACCATGGTTCGCTAGAGTCCTAAAGCCTTAGAAATGGCTTTGTAATCTTTTCCAGAGTGATAGATGTCAATGAATTGGTTTCTCATCTTGCCACGATATAAAGAAATTCAGGAACAGATGTGTTGCTTTTTGAGATCTTTTAGCCTACTTTACTTTGTCAGACAGGTTCTATTTAAGTGATTTCAAGATTTAACAGGTCTGGCAGTAATCAGGCCTGGATGTGGCTCGTGAACTTGAGCTCAATGTTTAATGTGTTTAATCAGTGTCACATGATTTAACAAGGGGAAGGGGGAAATTACTTTTTGACATAGGGCTAGGTAGATTTTGATTGCTTGTTTCCCTTAATAAATGAAATAATCATTTAAAAACTGCATTTTGTATTTACTCAGGTAATCTTTGTCTTAATATTAAAATTTGTTTGATGATCTGAAACATTTAAGTGTTTCAAATATGCAATAAATAAATAAATAAATCAAGACGGTGGCAATTTTTTTCACAGCACTGCGTATGTACAATTTTTTTGTATGTGCCATGTAGTTTAGAGGAAAGTTCAGAAATAAGAAAATGCCAATGGAAGATACTTGGGAACATGAGGACAACGACGAACCACATTCTTTGATTTCATGTGGTCGTATTTTTGTTTTCCAAACTCTCCTCTAAATGGCTGGGTGCATAGGAATCAGTTTACGCCGTTTTCTTTGCATTTTGACATTCAAAGTATACATAAATAGGGTTTTCTGGGAAATGAGCGATTCCTTGTGGTCAGCTGGCTTTACTACTCAGAACAAGATTCTGCTCAGCCTCCAGCATAAATCGTGTGATTCTATTTGCACAACCAGACTCTGGGTCAAACAGCTGTTTTTAGGATGCATATATACGTCTTGGGTGGCTGCATTGAAATTGGTTGAATTTGATTGAGGCAAAGATTGATTTACACAATGTGATTGACATAGATTTATTGCAGCTCGTGTTCGACCTTATTCATAAAACCTTCACCATTCCCACTCAACTCATGCACCAACAGGGCAGAGATCAAGCTACCAGTCCAAATATGAGGAACCTGACCTTTGTACTGATAAAAAAAAAACATGCTAAGAACAAGGGAAGTGATTAGGTGTCGCCTCCTTGCCCAACTCTCTTCTTTAGCTTTCCGTTTTGTCATGTAAGCTCAGAGGTTGATGGAGTCTATGTTATTTCAAAGAGATTAAAAATATTAATCCAATGTTTACCTTAATTTTGAATTCTGTGTGTTTTTTCTGCACAGTCAATTATTCTTGCTCATGGTGGTGGTGAAATGACATAAGGACTGCTACTTTCATGGAGAACATTATTCCCATCATTTTAATTCCAAACCACACAGAAGCACTGTGATGTGCACTAAGAATATCACTGCACCCTACGTCAAATGGATACTTCAAGCAGGATGATGTGCTTTGGTCTACTCTTTTCACCGGCAGTTCACAGATCTCCGACCAACTGAGCATCTTTGCAAAGAGGCCGTTTGTACTGAGAATGTGTGGCCAACAATTTGCATGGAGAGCACTGCTTTTTGTCCCCATGAATTTACACAGCACCTAGTGAATTCTGTAAAAAAAAATATAAACTGTATATAAACCACACTGTTCAAATTTTATAGATGCCAAAAGGGATCCTTCTTGTGTATCCTATAAAGGGGTCACTGAGTGTATATTGTGCTGGAATTCCTTCCTTATGTTTAAGTAAGCAGAAATATTCAAGCAGTCTTTTGTTTGCCTGAAATTTGTTGAATGTGCTGATTCAAAATGCCATGGTTGCACGTTATTATTTTTTTTTCTCCCATAATACCTTATTGCTCTGCAATTTCCAGACGCCTTATTGAACTCATCTGCCAGAATTCCCATGCCTGTGGAGGAACCTTCCAATCCATCACAGTACTTTAGCGGTTAACATTCACCCTCCGATTTTTCATATATTTATTTATTTCGCATCCACCTCACTTCAAGTGGGTGAGGCTGATTATTGAACCATCATCTAAAGAAATACTCTCTCCCTCTCTGCAATTGATGGCATATTTATTTCCCCTGTAGCTTCCATGACCTTTGGAAAGATTTACTCTCGCCGGAGGGATTCATTGTCTCTGTATTCTCCGGTGCAGGAAGACATGATTCTGTATGAGCCTTTGGCCTGGCAGGAAGAGCCTCATCAATAGAGTGCCAGGAAAGGTGCTATTCTTGCTCTATCCGCCACAAAGGCCCCATGATAAATATCCATTTTGCTCTGTTGTGCTATTGAAAATTTATACAGTGATATCATATGGGGAGAGAAAAGACATTCAGCAAGCTGCCATCTATGGCAGCTTTTCAAAAATCACCACTAAATATTCTTCAGTGGCTTTATTTTATTCTATTTACTTTCTTTCTTTCTTTATTTTTTTGCGAATTTCTAAATAGTCAATTATTCATGACTGCAGATGGGTCATTTATAATTTAAAATGAAGAGTTTTCGCCAGGTGTTAATTTAATTTGGTAAAGTGTTTGTGTCTGTCAAGTTAGGCTTTGAAGAAGTTCAGTACCGATGCTTGACTGCTGAATGCTCCAGCGAAGGGTCAAGGTTCGCCATCCCTCACTGTACTAGCATTGCAGTTAATTTTGGAAAAAGGCAAAAAGGCCTTGGAATAAACCTTTTTCCAAGGAAACCGCTGACCTGAAAGTGTTGGGCAGGAGGGATTCTTTCCTTGTAACTTTCACTTATTATAACCAGGAATATAAATGTAAGATAATAAGTCTACCACATTCACACAAGCCTGAACTGATAAGTGGAGTTAATATCATTAATTGAAAACATAAGGAGCTGCCGGATAGCTCACTCAATTAAGGCACTGCGTTGCAGTGCAGATGTGACTATCACGTCGCAGGTTCGAGCCCCAGTCGTACCAACCGGCAGTGGTCGGCAGCTTTTTCAGAGTAGCGCACAATTGGCCATCGCGCCACAGGGTTTCAAATTGGGAAGGGACTGCTGGGAAGGGAAAATATTAAATAGCTTTGTTCATTGCTCAAGCGCCTCCTGTTGGCCAGTCAGGAAGACTCTAAGTCTGTTAAGTCCGGGTATTTTCGGCCCTCATTCTGAACCTGCGAAGATTCAACCAATGAGTGTCACAGGAGAGCCGTGAACTGACTTCATTCTCCTGAGTTGGCAGCAAGGGGTCGTATAATTGGGCATTCCAGATTCAGGTGGAATTGGAGATGCCAAATTTTTTTTAAAAAAGAAGAAAACTGAAGTTGATCCTGTGTGTGACAATAGATGACATATCTAAAATGCAATGTCCAGGCTTTCTTCTATGGGTGATTAAAAAAAGGCAGTGATGCTGAGGAATGTTGCAGCTGATGTCAGTGACTTCTACTGTTATGAAGAGACATTACATTACACTATGAAAGAATGAAGTCACACTCCAAATTTCTACTGAAAAAACGCAGAGCCGATGGTCAGCATAGGCCAAACATCAGGGCTGCCTTTGTGTATCCAGCTTTTGCTGGTCTTACAGAGAGTGTTGAGACTCGAGTGCATCAAGGGCCCATAGCTCTTTAAGGCAGGCAGCTGTGCTGCAGAGCTTTGACATGAGAAGGGACACAGTGCTGAGGAAGAACAATGATGTTGGCTACAATGAAAATTGAAAAGCTGTTGTTATAATGTATTAGTTTGCTAACTGATCTTGCATATAGTCTTGAGACGGAAAGTCGCATAACTGGTCACAAAACAAGGGACACAACTTTATTGATTTGAACATTTTTAACTCTAAAGTGGTTTTAAATTTGTTTAGTGTCAGCCAGGACAATCTGATAATGACAGGAAAACTGAAAAAAATGGAAAGACATTCCAAAAAAAAAAAAAATCTCAAAATAAGCGGGTAAAAAAGTACTCTGTTCAAAAATTAATTTCTTCAGTCAACAAATTTGAATAGTTTCCCCCTTAATGCACCGGGCCAGCTGTGCCTCTCATATGCAACAGACGCAAGGAAGACTGCAATCAATACTGCTCCATCGATAGGAGTGGTTCCTCTCTGTAAATTCAAACACTCTCAAGTGTTAAGTGATGGCCAAAAGTGGACACAGTAAAATGAGTGACAATTCTTCCAGAGATGTGAAGTTAAAGTGGTGTGCACATAATCCATTCAATTATTTATTTTTTCAAAGATATCTTTATTATTTGTAACTTTTCAAACATCAAACATGAATTGACCACATTGAAGTGCTTTGTATTACAATTTTTTTTTTTTCATTCATTTATCTGGTATTAAAGTCTCTGATTGGCTAACTCACTGCTGTCTAACGCTTAATGTGAGCAAAATAGTACACCTCAACCTGATATGACTGTAAATGGAGATGTAATACAGAATGTTGAACTTTTCAAGTTTCTGGGCATAATAATTGACTCCAATTTCAAGTTTAAGAAACGTGTAAAAAAAATGTCTGCAGAAATGTAAGAGCCTGCCTTATGAACTTCAGACATGTCAGGCATCAGCTACCTTTGGCCGCTGCTAAACTATTCATGCACTCAATTATTTTTTTCCCATTTATCTTACTGTGTTACAAGCTGGTCTCAGGCTGGAGCAACCAGTCTTAAACCATTATACTCCCTCTACAAACAATCACTGAAAACTCTGGATAAAAAACCAAGGAACTGCCACTACTGTAACATCATTAAGACATATAACCTAATGACCTTTGACAGCTTTCTTTGTCATGTAAATATGTCCCTGATGTATAAAATAATTCATGATCAGGCCCCACCACCACTTAAACAATGTGTGTTACACTGCAGGAACAATCTTAGGGAGACCAAGGCATCAGCAAGAGGAGACTGTTCAGCTAAATTGAGGAAAACTGCATTTGGACAGAGTCTGCTTTTTCAGTCAGAGCAGCAGGAAAGTGGAACTCAGTTCCGACTCATATTAGAGACTGTACAGGCCTCAGTGTTTTTAAAAGTAAACTAAAATCATGGCTCAAGAAAAAAACAATCACATGATCACTGATTTAATCCTCTCAATGCATCAGTCTTAGAGACAATGAAATGTACATTTAAATGTATTGTTTTTAGTGATGGAATGTTGTTTAGTGTGTATCGTTTTAAATGCTAGTGTGCTTGTTTTTATCTTTTGTATTTTATATTCTTAACATCTTCCTGCCCAGGGACCACAGATGAAAATTAGCTTTATAGCTAACTCTGGCTTGCTAATTTTGTTTTGCATGGCCCCTGTCAAATAAACAAATAAATTAAAAAATTTTTTTTTTTTGGTCTAGTGCCTCCTGTCACAGACTTTTGAGAAGGAACCAAGTGCAGATCCAGAAAAGGCCTCTTGGCACTTAATTAATATTTTTTTAAGCTACAGGTGGATCAAATAGAAATATCAGACCTAAAGACAGCTCGGGCAGAGGACTAGTCCGGGGCGGTCCGAGTCAGGCGATGGGCCAACAGGATACAGAGGATTATGCTAAGCCTCGGTCCTAAGACAGTATCAGGAAGCAGTCTGGGGGTACTGAGTATGCTGCACATTGAGCACGCTCAAACTGTAAAGCTTGAAGGAACGGGGAGACTCACCACTTTGGCTGATAGCAAAGAGAAATATCCTTTATTAAATGGTTACTTGACTTAATTAATAGAATTCACATAAAAGAAGAGAAAAGATCTTAAACTATTTGATCAATTTATTATCAATTTCAATGGTATTAATTAACTGATTAATTTAATATTCAGTACAATTGTTTTATAAACTCAGTCATATATTGTACTTTCCTGAATATTAACCCATTTGTGCCCATAACAGAATTTTTTTCTTCAATTTGCAGTGGTTTAGTAAACGTTTTCCGAGCTTGCCTGAGCTCAAATCTGAAGAACTTTTTGAAATTTGTCGAACCATGCGGATGGAAATTATATTTATTCTTTTATTTTGTTTATTGTACCAGTTTTTGAGCACAAGGGACCACTGCCTTTTTATAAAAATGGTACAACATGTCCTGAAATACCTAATTAAAGTAAAGGGCTTGTTTAAAGTTTCAGTCCATGCTGAGGTTCATGCCTACATATTTCATATAAATAAAAGTTACTCTGAACTGTTATTAGGCCTGACTAAGTGAAAACCACTTGCTTGAAAGACCCCTCAATTAGTTAAAATGGATTTCAAATCATTTGAAGGGCTTATTTCCAGTGGTGCGCTAGTCCGATTTTTCCTTCTTGCGGGAGCAATGTTCAAAGATTAAAAACAAGTGTTTGCCACTAACATGGCAATATCCCCTGCCACCTCAATTTTATGTGTCCGTACGGACGTACTGACGGAGCCCAATGCTATATCCCCCGCTTCGCACTAATTGCCTGGCGGGGGGTAAAAACAAAAATAAACCACAGGGGATCAGCTTTTTTTTCGTTGTTGTTGTTGATGGAAACTTTAAATAATTACAATTTCGGCCTTTGGACTTGCACATCTCTGAGAGTGATCAAGCCCAGCACAAAAGAACAAGTATGTTTACAAGGAATATGCTACATAAAAAGTTCACACTTTACAACAAGGGTACATCATGTATGCGTTAGTAATGCTGAACTAATGCATGACTCATGATGATATAATGCATGAATTAATGCAGAATGCATCATGAATTCCTGTTGCTGACCTTTAGCAAATGAGTAAGTCACCATGACTTTGTGTGATTAGTTCACACTCAATAAATCATTGAGTAAGGAATGTTAATATATCATTAATTCATATATTAATTAACATGCAGCCCAATTAGCTGGATTCCTGGCAAAAACTTCACAAGTAATGTCCAAGTACTGTAAAAATAATATGCTTTAGTAATGCTGAACTAATGCATGACTCATGATGACTTAATGCATGAATTAATGCAGGATGTATCATGAATTCTTGTTGCTCATCATGAACAAATGATGAAATCACTGTGCCTTTTTGTAAATATTCGTAATTGTTTGCACTTAATTGATCATCAGTTATGTGATATTAATTCAGTTAGTTCATACATTAATTAATTTTGCAATCAAATTAGCTGGATTCCTCTTACATTTACGTCTATTGATGAGCTCAGTCTACACTGTAAAACTGTGGAACATGTGACATGTTTATGATCAAAACACCAGTGAGTAAAAGCTAAATGCCTGGTGATTATTTTTGTTTGTAGCTGTTCTCATTCAAAATATTGATGTTTATTGAATGTTGCGATCAAGGTTTTTCAGACTTGAATACTCTTTAAAACTAAATCTAAACACTCTGACATGTTTAAAGAGTTTTACAAAAAGGTGTTTAGAACTGAAACGTTTGGTTTTACAGTGTATCAGTCTTTATTTTGTGTGCAGTTATGAATTTGTTCAAGGTTTCAAAACAGTTCATTCATATTTGAATTTGTTGATGAACGTGAAGGAGTGTAGCACGGTAGAGCAAGATTCACTGAAAGCCAAACACATTTAGCAGTATCAATTTAGGAAGTACAGAAGAATGATTAGAAATGTTTCAGCTCCGCAGGAGAGCCATGGGTCTACGGAAAACTTAAGTGTAAATGACACATGAATTTTTCATCATTAGTTAATCATTACTTCACACATTACTTACTCCTTTTGTGTCCCCCCAAGTAAAGTCACATCTTGACACTCATTTGTAAATGGTTTCTTAATATTCACTTAAAAGGATTATTTTTGTTGTTGACAGCAGTGGAGTATAGCACAGCCACAAAAGATGCACCAAACCCAAAACCATGTGGCAGTAACCAATTGATAAGAGAATAATCAGACATATTTCAGTTGAACACATGCCATACGTATATCCAGTAAATTAGACAACCAGCTGTCAAAAAGTATTCATCATTACCTAATGATTACTTGCGGGGACACAAATCAAGGAAGTTATGTACAGTCACGTCATGTAAATGGTTACTAATCGAACATTCACGAAAAGGAAGTATTAGCTACTTTAAATTATTCACAAAGTATGATATGTGATTCATTATCAAGTCATTATTACTTCACTATCTGATCACTAATTTGTATCCCCTTGAATACTGAAAATTCAACGAAAGCAATCAACTGAAATCCGAATAAAACACAACTTTTTTTCCAAAATGATACAAACTTTATTACTAAATAGCTTGTGGCCTGTGGCATTTATTAACACAAATACGTTCACCTCTTCCCCAACTAAAATGGAGCATTAAAAAAAATATATAAATTACACTACTACATGGGGAGGCCACACATTAAAAAATGTTTGGTTGAATATAAGCCAAATTGGGTCATTTCTGCTACTAAGTACAAGGTCAAATATGGACAAACCCAGTGCTCGGTTACTTTGACCTTGCATAATGGGTAGTAAAATCAACCAAACTGCATGGGTTGATTGTACAGCCCAACTTGTGGGAAGTTATAACTCTATACTGGGTTAAGATGACCCATATTTTACGTTTTGTGTTTTAAAACTCAATACTGGTGTTTCTGAATTTTTCCTCCCCTATTACGACTCATGTACATTACTGCTGACCAAGTAACAGTGTCTCGCATATTCTGACCTTTTTTTTTCCCTTCATAGGCAACAGCTGCTTACCATTCATGCAGCATAATGGTAATGATCAAATGATCGATGTATTTTCTTTTTCAATTTCTCACAGTACAGCATTATCCATCTAAGCAACCTCCATTCAATTTTCTTATCAGGAGTCTTAAAACCTTACACAGTTTAAGTTGTAAACAGTACATGTGGCAGTTCATGTAACATTAAATTCAAGATAGCCACATAATATAACATATGGTTAAAATACTGCTCAGGCTGACAAATTAACAGCCTTAAGATCACAAACAACTTTTTGTAGAAAGAATGTCCGGTACATTAAAAACTTCACACAGTGAGGCCACAGTATCAAGGAGAGAGGGTTTGCATAAGTGCCCATCTTCTAAAAATACTGGAGAGCGTTGGCTGTGGTCTTTGAAGCCGAGGAAGAAAGGGAAGGGAAATCAAGATTATAACGAACCACAATACTGAACATGAGACAAATGGATCTGACAAACAAAAAAATCTGAACACAGAGAGTAAATTGCTTCTGAAGATTTCAGCCGCATCTTGCGGCATTCCTCAGCAGATGGAGTAGCTCACTTCTTATAAAGACAGTTTTGTTTTCATGAGATCAAATTTTCTCGTGATAACAGTCTGTTTTATACAGGGTAGATAGTGACCCCCCCCCCATCTCTGTTCAAAGATGGTCTGGTGTTAAATGTTAATTCCCTCTTTGAACTTTCCCTGACCATCCATGGAATCGTGGATGATGACCTCTGACCACTTTCCAGTGGATGGAGCGGTTGAGTATGGACTGGTATTCAGACACCTGATGTGTTTCCACAGCCCTTTGTTGTTTTGGCAAAGCTGTAGCAAAAGGGGTAAAATGATTAAGGGATCGCTCAACATCTGGATGGATAAATCTTTTCAATCATCTAATGATATACTATGCCATGCTGTGCTATGATCGACTAGCATTGTTATTCCAAACCATTCCACCTGGCAATCTTCCCATGTTGAACAAAAGCTCCTCACCCAACCTTTTCTGGCTTGAGAAAACTGGAAAAGACACTTCAAAAGTCCATTTATGTCCAAATTGATGATTTGCACCCCCTGAAAATGTTTAATTTCCATTATCGCTATATATACAGACAACAGAATAGAGAGAACATTTCATCGAGAAATCATTTAAATATTATTGAGAATGTAAATATACACATATATGCACACACATACATACAAACTGGCAATTCACCCAATGTCTGTTCATAAATCTTTTTATGAATCTTCTCAGTCTATCACCATATCACCATTCAACCAAATTCAGTTGAAAAGACTTCAAGAAACACCTTAACAGCTTCTCAATTCTCGTCATTAAATCCATTTTCAGTTCATAAATCTTTTTTTTTTTTTAACAGTAATTGCTTTCTTTCAGCGGTACATCAACATTTCGGGTCAATAAGCTTAACAGCCCAGCGCTTATTTCCACTACCTCAACTTGGTTCCCTCAGCCAAAAACGTTGACCTTATTCATCACTAAGGGCTAACTAACAGTTTAAAAAAGCTGAAGTTACCAAGTTGGCTAAACTAACATTCCGGACCTGCTAGCACACAGGCGACCGAAGACTTCAATGCAGCGGAGCAACATGGCTAGTTAGCTACCAAAGCTAGCTACTTACTCAAACAATCGTTGCATTAACACAATCCCTCAACTAGATGATGCGCACTCTATAGAGATGCTAACCCACGCCTCTTGTTGCCCTTGACCTTTGAACCTAAAAATGCAAATTTGGAAAGGGTACCCTAGGATCATCTAGCTAGCCCACAAAGTTTGGTCACCCTAGCTTCAGTGGTGGCCGAGCTGTGGCGTTGACAAACACACACACAGAGACAGACAGACAGACGGTGCTAAACTGTATACCCACGCCGCCTCGTCGGACGTGGGTAATAACACATTGTTCCGTCAATATAAAGATCAAATTTAGCTGGCCAGCCCCGTTAAAATCACCCAGTTTGAACAAACCTATGACAGTAACGTAACGTTTATGCTAACTAGTGTGACATATGCTAAATGTAGTTAGCCAGGAGATTTCTGATCTTATTGCATTGGCTATATTTTCCTGAATGCTAGTAAATATTAGCTTCAATTAATCCTCATACAAGCAGCAGTAACGTCAAGCCATAACATCAAGGCAGCTAGCCATAATTTAGCCAGGATATTACTATCGCTAAGGTTAGGACACGCTGGTCCATTTTACAGTATCTTATCTTCTGAAAAAGCAGTCGACCACTGCCAGTATGACCAGGGATCGAATCCGCCATGGTGGACACTACTGCGCGGCAAATGCGGCGCCTTAACTGATTGAGCTCACCCAGCAGCTCAAATCATGGAGTTTTTCAGTATGCAAAGATTGTAGAACGATGAAAGCATATCACTACATGTTCTGTTGTTCCCCTTTACTATTGAATGAAATTTTCACTCCAAACTGGCAACTTGCGTTTCCTGAGGTAAATAATAGAAGTTAATGCAAAGAGGAGGTAGCCATCTGGGGATTGGGGATACTTAGACAGCTAAGGAAGATCTCTCCCGATCAGTGCTGAGGAGAAATAATGGGATTTAGTTTTTTAGTCCACTGTGGAAGTTGTTTTACTGCAGTCTTAGAAAAAAAAGGTAAAAAAAAACCCACACTGCTTGTAATTTCAGAACTGAACCAACCTTCAAAACTAAGAGTAAAAAAATCTACTGAAAGGCCATGCTCATAATGTTGTCTAAAAACATTAAAATACTTTCTGATGAGAGTAAGCTTATGGTGCCATATCTGTGGTATTCCTTTCCCTCACACCCTGTTCATTTTTCTAAGTCAAACAGAATATCTGAATGGAAGCTGAAGTAAAGCAAACAAACTAAACTCCAAACCCATCAGTATCCACTGCAGTAGTTCTCGCAAAAAAATATGCTGGACTTCAATTATGCATGGAGGTGCAGCTTTTATTTCAAAACGCTATAAGAATCCTGTACGAGTAATTTTAGACCACTTTTAAAAATTGAATCTGGTGCAACTATAATGAGGAGATGGCAGAGTTGTTCAGGCCTGCTATGATATAGACACTGGCACATGGAATTTCCTGACAGGGCTAAGTAGCAGTGTAGCTTATAGAGCTTTCACAAAACTAAAACTACAGTGATTGATTGGAACGAAGCCCAGCATGCAGACCAGCCCTTCTAAACAGTAGTTATGCACCCCTGCTATAAATGGGACAGAGGCAACTGGAACTGGAAATGGCAAAAAAGAAAATGCAATGGAACTGAACAAAATAAATGCAGACTATTTTATCTCGCATATAGCACATATTATGTTTGCATTATTGAACAAAGGACTTTTTCACTCAAATAACATAGCAAACTTTTTTCATTACAGAGTTTTTAAAGATAAGATAAAAAAAACAATTTGGAGTGACAAAAATAAGATTACAGTGGAAACCAAGGTTCAATCATACCTTGCAAGAGCTAGAAGTATTGTCTTCATGAGTTCAAATCACTTTTGTAAGTTACTCTAGACAGGAATTTCCAGTTGTTTGCATTTGCTTGATTTGAAAGAGGACTTGCCAATTTCTTTGTTTATTTCTCTTGGTTCAGCTCACTTTAAACATTGCTGAACTTGTCAAACTGAATTTTTGATGAAAAAACTGACATTGACTTCATAAAACCAAAGCATAATCTAATTTATTTTTGAGTGCATACCCTCAATATCTCTGAAAGAATTGGATTTATCAATATGAAGGTAAATGTGTCTAAGATTAAATATTTATGACAACTCTTTCATAAGCTCATTTTTGAGCGGCCTAAGAGTACCACTGCAGGACATTTCATATTTTGATGTTTATTATGCGTGCATTTAATATTCTTACCATATATTTAATTTCTATTGATGATTAAGATTTTTATATATAAATGATGTATATAATAGATCTTGAGTTTTATATTCATGGCTAGTGGTATATTTAGGCATGGACGACATGGGTAACCGCCTAGGGCAGAATCTTACCAGGCGTAACATGGGGTGCCAACACAAAGGATCATTTGGAATGTTGACATTTGCGCGACTGGTTTTCTACTGTATGTCACACATTCCTCATTCGCACGTTGCATCAATGATATTGTACCACAATGTGCGTCAATTAATCTAATCCTTTTTGTCGGGTGGCTGCAGAGTTTGCGAGCAAGACAGCCTATGGCCTGGAAAGCTTTGTTTTTTTTCTCTCCATATTCCTATACATACAAACATGTTCTGCCAATTGGAATGGCTACCTGTCTGAAGGCAGGGAGAAGCAGTAAAGGTAAAGCTAAGATATTTTATGTGAAAATCAGTGCACAATGTGACGCTTATCCTTAAGGATGTACCATGCATCACTGCACATTACCGATGCAGGCAAGAAAATTAAATGTCGAGATTTAACGATAGAAAAACACTGGAATTGTTGAACACTAAGCCAATAGGCTAAATGTTAATTCAGCTATCAAACTATATGTTTTATTGGCAAAGCATTTCAAGTGAGTGAACCTTTTTCTCCCACATTCTTAATTACACGAAAGGAACAAAAAGACGTCTAGATTGCTTGCACATTGCTTCCATCATTTTGGTTTTCTGTTGTTCTTCATTTCACAGCTTTATCATGTCAGTCTGAAACCCATTTCATTCTGGGGCCTCCTCAGCTGAAGTTGATGCTCTCTGTGGAGTCTGTGGGAAAGTCACGTATGCGAGTGGCGTCATAATAAGGGTTTTCTGAGGTAAAATGGTATAAGGTAACTTAAAAGATGTATGTTTTGCTGATGATGTTTGGCCTCAGTTATTCTCTATCCAGACATTCTGTATTTTAATGCACATTCAGATGTCTTGCTGTCATCAGCATTAACCATGATATTGCTGGGTATAGGAGTAATGATGAGGTAATTGATGACTTTGCATAATGGAAGGTCAGAAAGGTCAGGCTTTAGATCGCAGTTGTGCAATATAGTTTCCAGGTTTCTTATTTTAAGTGTAAAAGTGTAATAATCAGGTTCTCCTCTTTATCGGTGTGTAATTCTATTTGTGTATTTAATTTGTACTAATTAAGTTATACTTTTCAGTGTTTTTTGTGAGTAATAGGGTAATAATTTGACTCATTTTTTAAATTTGTATTTTCTGTAAACTACAAACTTTCCAGGGTCTGTCCCTGCCTTTCGTTTATTAGTGAATTTATTGAAAATGCATGTGGAAATATTGTGATTCGTGCAGAATCTCATTTATTGATTTATTATTATTATTATTTTCTCTCTTTTTTTTTGGGGGGGGGGGGTCGTGCTATCAACCCCAATTAAATTGTTCTAGGCATGAAGAATGTCATGTGCACTATTGCTGTATTAAGACATTCCTGTCCCCCTTAAAATGATGACTCATGCCAAGTAAGTATCACTGCAACCGTGTGCATTAAAAAGAGTGATATAAATGAATAAATAAATTGGGATGCAATGATGAAGTGAAAAAATATGCTACGCTTCAGTGAAAAAAGGAAAATAAGTTATGTTCGTCTCAAAATAAACTTTTTATGCATTTAAACTGTTATTTCTGATCAAGATCATCCCCTGTGGATTTTTCCCCAGCATGTCTAATTCCATGACTTCAAGGCTCATACGTGCCGGATGAATGAAAACCCCTCAGTGCAACTTTTTTTCTCTCTATCTTTTTTTTTTTTCCTCCAGACACCCTTGAAAGCATTTCATGCTGCACAGCATGTGTCAGGCTCCTGTTGAAAAATATTTTGGCACAGGTAGTGCAAGTGTATGGCAAACATTTAACAGATCACTCAAGGCATCCTCTGTAATTCAGCGGCGTGTGTGTGTGAAGTGAATCCAATGACAGGTTCAGTACGGAAAGGATGAGGTGAAACAGCGGAACATCTGAGGCCAATAAGATACTTCTTTCCTCCCCTAGCAAATCGCATACTCCACAGTATTTTTCAGAGGTAAGTGCTTGAGGGATTTCAGTGTCGTATACTGTGTAACACTCTTTTCATTATTATTAGATGTGGTGTCACAAACTGTGTAATTGCTTTACATGAATCATCTTGAACTATTAGGATATGTTTTTTACTGTCAAAATACGGAAAGCGAGAAGCACCACGATCCCTATTGCTGCTCCCTGCTTCTTTCGGCTCGTTCGGGCATGTGCTCGAAGCGAAAGAACAGATCAGAGCCTAGACATCACAACAATAATTACCTCTGCCAAGGAGGTTATGTTTTTGCCGGCATTGGTTTGTCTGTCGGCCTATTTGTGAACAAGATAACTCAAAAGGTACAGAATGGATATCTCTGATATTTTGTGGGTGGGTTGCAATTACATCACAGATGGACCCTATTGATTTTGACTGCGATTGGTCAAACAATGTGGCCACCGCATCAACCATCTCAAAGTCCTACGTTAAACCTCAAATTTGTTATGCTATGTTCACTCAGCAAGATTTCGACTACACTACCTTGGCAGAGATTTGCACTCTCAGAGTACCTCTAGCACCGTTTTTACTTTCATTGTATCATTAACTATGTTTATGCGACCTGTTTGACTGAAATACAGTGATGTTGTGAGCTAGTTCAGAGAGCCAACGCAAGTTGCGTACGGTGCTCCATTTAAACCTTTAAAAGCCTGTTTCTTGGTTCTGTATTGCTGCTGCTTGCTGTTAGTTACAGTCCTCCAGCAAATTTCATTCTACCTTCACCCTGGCATCCACCTGGAAGCTCTCGTTATAAAACCCGAAGGGGGTAAGATCCAGAGTGGTATTTCCTGCTTATATTGGCTCGCTCAGGTATATGCTCACAGGAAATGATCAGATTAGATACCAGTACAAAAATCTATTTATACATTTAATTGTGTTGATACATCTGTTTACGTTAGCTGGCTGTCTAAAATATTTTCTTTTATTTATTTATTAATTTTTAAAAAGAAATATTTATTTTTTTAAAAATGTATTTTGATGAAATGTCTCTTTACTGTGAAAATGAATGAATGAATGAATAAACAAATAAATAAAGTTGTTTTCACATTTTAACTTAAAATATTAAGGCAACCTGGACACTTTATTAAGTTACGTGACTTTAAAATCATAATTTAAAGGAACAGTCCACCGTACTTTCATAATGAAATATGTTTTTCCATGAAATGAGACGAGATGATACTTACCTCTCCGAGCTTTGAGCGACCACCCAGTCAGCCAGACGTGCTGCCACTCCTGTTAGCATTGTAGCTAGACTCATTGTGGTCATCGGTATTTTTCGGGGCTGTAGTTAGATGCGACCAAAGTCTTCCACGTTTTTCCTGTTTACATGGGTTTATATGACCAGTGACATGAGTTCGGGTACGCAAATCCAAACGTGGCTTTTTCTATGCTGTGGGAAGTGCGTACTACAATGACAGGCATAGTAACACCTTCTGCGCGCTTCGACAGCGCATTGATACCTTCTTCACTTCTTCACATACATTCATCTTCGTCCGTTTCTTCTTCCCTCTCACGGTCCATTTCGGCTAGCTCCTCCTCGGTATATTCCGGTTCAAATAGATATGGCTCCGGCTCCGCCACAAGCCAGTCGTCGGCATCTATGTCCTCCATTTGAAAATGTTCCATAGTAGCGCATTTGATTATTTTCTTTTATAATTTTCTGCAAGCTCTGGCTTCCTGACTGTGTACCAAGCAGTGCAGTGCAGTCACGTTGGTTGTATTTACGGAAGTAGGGGGGTCATGGGAGACAAAAGAAATCAGAAGTGAAGGTATCAATGTGCTGTCGAAGCGCGCAGAAGGTGTTAGTACGCCTGTCATTATAGTACGCACTTCCCACAGCATAGAAAAAGCCACGTTTGGATTTGCGTACTCAGTGCCGAACTCATGTCACTGGTCATATAAACCTATGTAAACAGGAAAAACGTGGAAGACTTTGGTCGCATCTAACTACAGCCCCAAAAAATACCGAAGAGCACAATGAGTCTAGCTACAAATGCTAACAGGAGTGGCAGCGCGTCTGGCTGACTGGGTGGTCCCTCAAAGCTCGGAGGGTACGTATCATCTCGTCTCATTTCATAGAAAAACATATTTCATTATGAAAGTACGGTGGACTGTTCCTTTAAGAATTACCAGAGCATGTCAACTTAAGTTCAGTCAATAAAATTTTAAAGCAACCCGGACTCTAACTTTTTGAATGAGGAAATTTTCCCTTTCTTTCTGTACAGTGTCGGTTGTACAGAAACACATCACATATTTATTTACTTATTTATTTATTTGTATGTTTGTTTGTTTATTTTGACAAGGATAGGAGACTTCTGTGCCATAACATGGAAATAATTATCTGCTGGGTTCAGGAGAACATAGCCAATGCCAAAACTGCATTTTCTTCAGCGCAACAAATACATGCTTACAAACTAATTATACATGTAAAGACCATACATCATTGTTTGCTGTGATACCAATAACATGGCAATCAGGTCTGTTGATAACATGCATCACTCCTTATTGGATTTTTAGATGTATAGTGCAGTGGCCGTAAGTCATTTCCTTGAATACTGTGTTCTTCAAAAGCCACTGTTTTGTCTTCTTGAATGGTGTGTCCCACAAAGAAACGGATAGCTTTTGATATGGATGTTTGCATGTTCCCTTGATGCGCATAGCCATAATCAGTTATCTACGCCAGTGATTAATCACATATATCAACATTAGGCATTGAGATACTGGTGTGCCAATATCTGAACAAAGATAAGCAAGAATAATCATAACCGCTTTTGTTATTTGTCTCACATTTGTATTCTTATATAAAATCTTTTATCTCCTGAACACAGTTGTGTTTGTCAAGTGTTGTTTTCTCATGCAGAACATGAAAAACCATTTTATTTTGTTGCACAAAATAGAAAATGTTCCACAGCGTGGATAAAAAATGCAAAATATTCCTGGTTTGTCCAATGTAGACTGAGGCAATGACAGAAAATGTGTAGATGGATGGACTAAGCCAACTAAAGTCAGTCTATCCATCTAAAAAGAATTTTGTAACAATCAGCTGCGGTTTTTCAGCGGTGAAGATTGTCTTTTGCTGTACCCGTCCATCAGTTGGGGAGTGTGCCGTATTGATTTCACGTCAGAGGGTCAGACAAGCCTATGCCAAGAGTGACAGGATCTGTCTCGCTCTCCATCCCCCATCACAGACCAAGAGAGAATGACCATGGGAAAAAATTTAGATGTGCCATCTCTCAATAAAAGTCCCTTTCAGCTGTTGTCACAACTGTGGACAGAGGGGAGCTATTTTAATATCTGAAGCTCAGTGACATAATTGATCAAATTTTTTTCCCTCTTTTTTTTTTATTTGGCCTAGTTGATTTCTTTACATATTCATTCATTGTTCACAACAAGCACACTGCAATGGGAAATTCACTTGAAATATGTGTTGCTGTCTTTCAATTATAGTCTTAAGTTGCACACACACTGATAAGCCAAAACTACCACTCTCCCAATCTACTGCTGGTCTGCCGCGTGCCGCTCAGTGAAATTGACTTCCACTTGAATGCTCGGACCCAGGGTTTCCCTGCAAAACATTTCCCAGAGCTCTCCCTCTACCATCTTTTCTTCTTCCCACAATGTATCCTGGAGTCATCTGGGTCACACACTCGTTGCCACAATGCAACATAAATTTTTTAAGTTACCAACATTTCAACATAAGTCTTCTTGAGGGTATTGAGAGACAGCATTACTCCACGGCCATAGAACAGGGGGATAGAACCTTTAAAGGTCTGTTATATCAATGAGAGGCGTGTTCTCAATTAAATTTACATTCTGTCGGAGGAGCAAGCCATTGATACAAATCCCAGTCAATACCTTGAGGAAAACTTATTGCAAAATGTTGGCAATTTAATAAAATTGTTATTATGATGTTGTGGTGGTGTCAGCCTTGAGTGCGTGTCAGCCTTTCTTACTTTTTTCTTTTCTTTTTTTTTTCTACAAAGATATGTAAAAATAAAAGCTAAACTGAAAGCTGTAATTTGTAAATAAAATTTTAACCCGTGGTACATTGAAAGCAATATTACAGTGATTTATTTCATGTTTCACCTCATGAATTTGATTAATTTTTTAAAATAAAAACCTTTTCAAAAGACTTAATGAATGCTCAGGGTTGAAGTTGAAGACACCGAGTGGTTAAGATGTAAACATTTTTTCTTCCAGGAAACATGTCTTAAAGTATACAACCATAAGGGGTCTTTGTTGTTACATTTTGCATTCCAAAATGCATCAAACATTCTCTATTGGGGAAAAGTCAGGACAGCAGGCAGGCCAGTCCAGCACCTGCACCTTCTTTGTATGTAGCTACATCTTTGTAATTCATTCAGAATGCATTTTTGTGTTTCCACGATGAAATATGCAAGGGCATCCTGATGTATAGAAATTTCTGTGTATTTTTCAGCAATGATGGTTCCTTCACTGAGGAGCAAGCTACCCTTGCCAGAGGCACATAACTTTGTACCATGACAGAACCTAGCTTTTGGAATTCAAGCTGGTAACAATTTCTTCTTCTCTCCAGAGCACACAGCATCCTTTTCTCCGGAAAACGACCTGAAATTTTTATTTGTCTTACTATTATACACATTTCCAATAGGCGATGGTCCATCAAAAATGCCCATCAGCCAGAGAAGTTGATGGTGCTTCTGGTCACGGTAAATATAGTGTCAGGCTTCCTTTCTAGGTGGTAAAGTTTTAACTGCAATTTGCAGATGTAAATAGGACATGATAAACATTAGCTGCAGTAATCTTGAGTCCATTTGGTTATAAAACTTATAGAAAAATGGCAGTTCTTGATGTAGTGCATTCTGAGCAATCAGACATCACTAGCATTCAGCTAAGGCATGCACTCTTGCCCTTAACGCACAGAAATTCCTCCAGATTCCTTGAATCTTTTGATTGTGTTTTGCACTGTAGAGGTTGATATATCAAATTTTCGTGCTAGGTTTCTTTGAGAAACATTTTTTTAGCAGAACAAATTGGTGATCCCCTGCCCATTTTTGCTCCTAAAGGACTAGGCCTTTCCTGCTTTGGTACCAAATATTGATTACAATCACCTGCTGACATCAGTTGTTTCAAAGCACATCATCATTCATCATCATCACATCATCATACCTCACTACTAGTTTTAAATTGTCTGTACCAACGTTTTTTTTTCTGAAATATGTTGCTGGCCTGAATGTTAGTGGTGAATGAATGTTTACAGATCAAAGAAAGATGATTGGACAAAGCATGACAAATCTTGTCCTCATATTGTTTCCAAGGAATGTCAATGTAATTCTAGCGATACATGCCTTCTATTTATAAGTGCATTTTTCGCAGTTTCAATTTTTTCTGAGTTTGGGTTGTACATAAAACGAAAAAAAAGGGGCACATCGGAGCAGGAGACTTTCTTGAATTGAACCAAGATCCAGTTCTGATGCTATTGTGCCCATTCCAGACACTTTCAGTGGACCTTTCCAACTTATTCTGTCCAGCTCTGCCCCCATTAGTCACTGCTGCTATCGGCCTCATGCAATGCAAATTTGTGCATCATTCTCTCACTCATATTCTGAAAATATTGCGGTTTGTATATTACCGAATGCATCAAACTTGTCTAACAAAGTTGTCCAGAAAGACCTTAACCATTTTACACAAGGATATATCAATGAAATCAAAATTATTTTTAACGGAACGGGTACAGCTGGGGATATAAGCGAAGTGCCGGCAATCCATGCAGAAAAGCCAAGCACCGCATTATCGGCACATTGAGATCAAACCGGACAAAGTAGTGGAATTGTACTGCATGCGTAAAGCAGGTAAGTAATTTTCATACGTTTGTTGCCACCACTGAGCTAAAAATAACACTGGATGCAATATGTTGTCTTACATCAGTTGGCCATGGAAATTCACAAGCTAGACTTTGTAATAAATCCTATTACACAATGCAGCAAACCCTTAAACTATTTACATTTGACATAATAGCCTTATTAGTCTAATGTTCGCCATATCAGCGTTTTCCTCCAAACCAATTTCGATGACAAGCTAACTTTACTCATTTTATCTAAGTGACTGACTCTTTGAATCCTTTTCGTTGCTAGTTTTCTGGCTTGCTACCTAGCCAGCTTTTCTCACATTAAAGTTTATAATCACACTACATCATGCCATCACAAAATCCTTCATCATCTATCTAAATGTTTTATATTATCTAGTGTTGCAAATGCCTGTGTTGGGTGGCATTAAAGGAGACCTATTATGCTTCATTTCCAAGTTTATATTTTGATCTTTGACTCACCTAGAGTACTCCTGATCATTGAAAGTCCATATAAGGGTCCTTATTTAGCTCATACTGCCATCTTCAAAAACCCAACTTGTAGTCCATTGTAGTCCCTGCCTGAAACGCCTTGTTTGGTTTGCTCTTCCACTATGGCCCCCCTTCCCCGTGTTCCAACTTTCTTCTGATTGGCTTCTGTGGAGGGCGGAGCTGGGCGGGAGTCAGCAGAATGCAGTTTTCTGGGTCTGCCTCCCCAGTTTGAAACGTGAGATGCGCCTGCCATCTGTGCGAAGCAATCGGCTGGGAAATTCCGCAATCAAACACAGTACATGTGTATAGATCTAATGAAATGAACATGTTCTAATAAACGCAGCGGCAAAAGTGTCAATCTTTGCATTGACTTTGAATGTAATCTGTCCCGCGAAAAATTAGTTTCGTGTCCGGTGTGAAGGCAGCTTAATGCGCCCATAACACATGAATTTGCGTCTTTGCATTGACTTTGAATGTAATCTGTCCTGCGAAAAATTCGTTTCGCGTCCGGTGTGAAAGTGGCTTAACGCGCCCATAGCGTGTATATTAATGTCTTTGCATTGACTTTGTATGTCATCTGTCGCGCGAAAGATTAGTTTTGTGTCTGGTGTTAAAGCGGCTTAACGCACCCAAAACGCGTGTGTTTGCGTCTTTGCATTGAATATGAATGTAATCTGTCGCACGAATAATTTGTTTTGCGTCTGATGTGAAAGCGGCTTTATGGAAAGTGCGACAGCTAGAGAGAGCTCTGGTTATGTTATGGACATAGGATTACGGTTATGTTATGTAATGGATTACGGAAACTCCGAATCGTTTGCTTTTATGTTGTTTTAAAAAATAAAAAAAATGGTCAAACGCTGCGCTTGGCGTAAATGTAACTCCGGTACAAGGTACCCTGAGAGGCTGGGCGATGGGGTGTATTTTATACCCTTCCCAAAGCCACATCATAACTGAGAGAAGTCTATCCTCTGGATAAAGCTTTGTGGAAGGCCTCACTATCAGCTTAGCGTAGCTAACACCGGTCAACAAAGATGTCTACATTTGTTCCAAGCAAAGTCAACATCGTTTTTAAGGCGACAGCTTATCACTTCGCTGGAGATTAATGTAAAGTGATCTTTTACATTGCTAAGTTAGCTAACGTTAGTAAACTCCAAGTTTAATTTCAGTGCTGATGGACGTTGGCTTAACGTGAGCTCCTGGCTGCATTGTTCACCATATCACCTTTTTTACTTAGAAGTTCAGTCATTTCAGGTTAGATTTATTAAATTTGGTCGCTATAATAGTACGTAAATTAAATTGATTACCCTGCAGTGCACGAAGAATGCTGATCCTCTATCTTGTTCTGTGAGAGGGTGATGGAAACGAAATGCGGTTGATCGCATTGCACTGAGACCTGAGAATTTTAGCTTCTAAAATAAAATTTTTCGTTGACTCTCTCCACTCTAAATTCATGAATGTATCCCTCCAATGCTAGGTGTAACTCTTTTTGCAGACTTCTTGATGATATTTGAGCCTTCTATCGGCAAAAATCATCGATAGCGTCCTGAAAAATATCTCCAACTGTGATACCAGCCATAAGCGCCTGTTCTAAAATGTTGACTGTTTGTCCGAGTCAGTGGAGGGGGCAGGGCTAAGTCATAGGACAGCTCTATCTTCTCAGCAAAACATGTGCATAGATTTTTGATAAATAGCTAAAAAGTGAGGGCGAAATGGCAAAAATTGTCATCTGCTTACCTTCGAGCAAACAGCCTTGTGTCATTCACAATGCGTTGCGTGTAAGGCTTTCCATATGCCTTACTCCATCGCAAACACTTTCCCAACTGCTTTTTTTGACCACTAATTGAGCTCCCTGTTGCTGGGCAGGGTACCATTTGTCAGTATTACATGTTACCCCAGCGACATCTAAGAACAATTTTCGAAAAAAAGTCAAATGCCTTGCATTGAATGTGGGACAAAATGGCGGTGCTGTCGGGGTTTTTCTACACTTGACTGACAGGTCAGAAGGGTCCTTTGTGGACAAGGGTTATGATGTGCGCTGTGACTGGTGTGCAGCGACAAAGACCCTTAACAGCAGGGTGTGATGTGCTGTGTCTTGACATATTCCTCCTGAAACCGACATCAAAATACCCGACTTGTGCCGCAGTCACCCTTCTGCGGGTTCTGAACAGATGAGAGAACCTTCATTGCACTTCAGTGAGCGTTGATGAACGTTTGGACCCCAACGTACTAAGTGCTGGTTTGATTCTTGTCTCTCATCAGACTACTGTCAGTAGGTACTCAAAACTTCTAATAAAGAACATTCCGCAAGCCTAATAACTGTAAAGACGCCACAACCCATTCATCAGGCCTTAACAATTTGGCCCCTGTCAAAGTCATCCAGGTCCCATTTTTTCCAACATCTAACACAACTGACTGTTCACTGACCAACTAAGGTCTCAAGATCTTGAGATACACTATTGTGAACATTATTTGCGGCCTCTGTGAGTGGTCATAATGTTTAGGCACATCAGTATATACTATGTAATTTTATTTTTTGATTTATTTTGTTGGCTGCATTGGCGGGTAACAAAGGGGAGAATCTCACAGGGTCAACCATGCCACTTTACAAATTCAGAAATGTATGCTTGCAGACATCAAAAGTCAAACGCTTCCCCTTGCAGTGGTTTTTCAAAATTAATGTCCGGGTCTCTGTATCAAGGCAGTTCAAACACTTTGAAAAAATAAAAATGATTTTCATCATATGCACTGTGCTTCATATATGAAACTACTACTAGTACAACTAATAATTATAATCATGATCATGATAATTATAGCAATTTGGGATGCTAATCTTTACATATCCTTTCTTTTCATGGTTTAAAAAAATAGGGAGCTCTATGCTCTAATGCTTTCTGGTGGATATCCACTGAAGGAGGGGAGAAAAGCCACGCATAGCATCCTAATAAACAAACTCCATAAGCCACAGGCTGGGGGCGGGCGGGGGGGGTGTAGAGCCATGATGGAAATGTTCTCCATGTTGTTGTGCGAGAATTAAATGGTTTCTGTTTGAAGTGTTCTTCCGGGCTGTCGGAATATCAAACGAGCATGTAACCATATTTTTGGTGCAGTGATTTGCATAGAAGGCCCCTCAGTCTGGGGAGTTCTTGAGTGGATTCGGGCTATAGCCGAGTTAGCCTGGATGTGAGACGAAAGGAAAAGCTCCAGGGTAAGGTGAGGCTGCCCGTCTGCACGCCCAGTAAATCCGACTTGGTTGGTAAACAGCGGCTCCCGGGACCGATCTCTCGCGGCCTGTGTGTGTACGCTGCTGGAAAGCAGTCAGGGCCCTCAGCGCTGCTAGCAGTGTAAGCTCATTGGAATTGGCATGCTATGCGCCAATAAGCCTGCATGACACAGAGAAACACTTCAGTTGGCAGGAGTTGAGCCATCCCACAATCCTACACTCAAATGGCTTTACAACTTTGGCCTCTTGTCTTAGGCGCTTTGTGAATGTTTTTCCACGTACTATTTAAACAAAATGTGTGTGTGTGTGTGTGTGTGTGTGCGTGTGTGCACGCGAGCACACGTGTACATACATGTATAAGGCTCAGTCTAGTTGAAATTACATAACTTTGCTGATACCGTCTTATAGCTGATTGTGAAGTGTACAACGGTTTAAATTCATCTAAAAAGGAGCTGATGTTTTTTTAAACTAAATGATGTCAGCACATCAGTGATTGGTTTCCTGGATCTGAAGATCTTTTCTTTCTTTCTTTTTTTTTGTCTGCATTTCATTGACATTTATAACACCCCTATGCTTTGATGCTGCACCCTTTGGAAGTTGATTTAATAATGACACTTATAATCAGTAGATGAAGTTTGCCTTGGAAAATCTAATGCTTAATCTCTCTGGGTTGATTGGATCCCCCATGTCTTTACCACTTTCAATTTTCCCTGAATGATGGCAAGGAGACTTCCAGAGAAATGGCTCCTGCTAGTTCAATGTTCGGAACATGTCATCATTGAGAGTTTAGAAGCCTTTATTCCCAGCACTAGGCAGTACTAATAGTCCCTGATAGACTCTTTTCAACCCATTGATAATGTTTGACCTGGCTGACATTTTTTAGCTGGAGTCACATTCGACTGATGTTCATCTCCTTTATATCGGAGGGGAGTACTTACTGAGGGGAGCTGCCTCCTACCTCACCCGCTTCATTTTGATTTTTCCTGGATTGGCTGGACATGGTTGCCCAAGGTCTGACTCTTTTAGTTTCTCTTCTTAGGTGAAATGAAAAGAAAAGAAAAAAATTGCTCTTATTGGAAAAAGAAGTGAACTGAAATCACATTCTCGCAACAGAGGATAGATTAGCTCACCCAAGAGATGAACCTTGAAAAAAAAAATCATGGCATTGTTGAGGTAAAGAAATGAAATTATCGAAAAAATAAAACAAACTGTGCATTTCTCTTAGAAAAAAAAGAAGAAAATGGGCCATGCTCAGAATGGGAAAATATTAAGCACTAAATGGTCTTAACAACAAATCATTGGTCAGAAAATTAGCAAAGATTAAACAAATGCACTCTTGAGACCTTCACAGCCTCAATGAAAGATTGACAAGATTAAAGGCATTCAAGACAAAATCCAGAATTTTGTTGGCGGTGGAATGCATTGGAGGAATTAATACAGTAATATACAGCATATAATCTTATGCAAGAATTTTACAAAACAAAAGCATTGGTTATGCCAAATGACCCGACTAAATTTTGTATGCAACCACCCTTACAGAAGCAATTTAACAGAGCTCATTCTGTTTCCCTTTTGCTCCATATTTTGATGGCTTAGCCCCTCCCCAAATGCAGATGAAATCAATTGACTCATCAGACTAAACAATAACTCAAAGAAAAACAAAATATAATATCATACAAATTGAATAGACAATCGGAGACAAATGGACAACATTTAAAAATAGAATAAACAAAATAATGATGTAGACAAGGCAGCCCAAAACAAATCCCGTCATGACTTCACGCGCAAATCTGCGCTCCATCCGTTATTATACATAATGCGGCAAGTCTTTTTTTTTTCAATGGGGCACATGGATCGAGAAACCTGGCATACAAAAATTGAGAGTCATTTGTACAAAATGAATATGCAGTCAATGAATGATGATTAATATGCTGCATTTAATGTGTAGCAGGCTGAAGGAGGGCCCAGGTGGGGATTTGAACCTCCAGACTTCCGGGTAAGAGTCATGCACACTGACCACAACACCAAAAAGCCAGGCTCATTGGCTAGGTGGCCAGGGCATGTACTTATTAGGAGACGCTTCCAGTGACAGGACACTTCAACTGTCACAAATGCAAGAGTTCAGCTTAACTACTAAAAAAATGGCATATTTAACAAAGAATTTGATTCAAACCATAACAAAAATTTCCCGTAAACACGAACATTGCTGATGCAAGCATACAATGATACATTCACTAAAGGATGATAGATATTGTGCTGGGTCTTTGAGTATGATCACACATGCATTATTACGAATGTGTACATGTAAACAGAAACAAGATTAGTATGGATTTGTTAGCATTTCAACGCAGCATTTTGCTCGTGAATGCCACTATTTAGTGTCTCTTAGAGAAGCTCGCTCTTGGGGTGTGTTTCCTGAGAGCAAATTTGCTCACTACGTTACCAACCTGCATAGTTTATCCATTCAGTCAATGATTCCGTCTATGTCAGTTAGCATCTGTGCTTTCAAAAAACGCAATCTGCTGCAAACCAGAGTTTGCTTGTCAATCCGTCCAGACAGTGTTCCTTCAATTTCTGGTACCCGTCAAGATATGCTATCTTGCAGTTTTGCGCACACACAAACCCACGATCTTGGGCTCTCTCTTCCCTTGCATATTAAATATCATAAAGAATGCTTCTGTAAGGGATACTTTCAACCAGCATTTTGGTCAGAGTATGCTAATGAGCCATTATTAACATTTGTCAACGTTGACTGGACCAAGAATTTTATGTTCACTCGCCAAAAACAGTCTGCTGGTGTATTTCAGATCATCTGGTGCACAGTTTCTAGCTCACAGCCAGTTGAAGTAAGATTGTACTACCGCATTTTTACTATACTGTTGGATCCTGAATAGAAACTAGGAAAAAACGAATCCAGCGGGGCGAAAATGACGTCTCTTGTGGAGTAAGTCAGCGGCGTAGGTATTGCCGGTGCAGCCGGTGCGCTGAACCGGGGCCCCGTTGACTTCTGAGGGCCCACGGTGATTATCTATGCCAGTCTTCCTCTTATCATAACACATAAAGAAGTTACATCCATTATCTTCGTCATGTCAAGTCTCCTGTTCAACGCAATATTATTTTCTGCTATGCAAGGAGTTGATGAATATATATATTGCTCCACTGTTTCATACAACACAGTCATGGTAACAACCCCCCCTCCACCCCCCCCCCCCTCCCACACACACATTGGCCATTTTTCCTCTTTTCTTTGATATATGTCTTTTGTATTTCAGTAATGATACTTTTTCAGTTATAATCACAATTACTAATCATATATTTGATTGTTTTATTCACAACATTTTCAAATGAACATGGCCTGCTGGGAAATGTGTTTGTCCAATTAGTTGACATTCACTTATTCCTTTCTGATCGTAGCTTCGTAGGTTACGCGCTTGCTCGTGAATTGTTCTTTTTTGAGAGATCAGCTAACCCATTAGCCTAGTATTGGAGGTGAAAAGTCTTGAGCACCATGTTGAGCAGCACAAAGGCGGTGCTCAAAAAAGAAAAGAAAAAAAGAGCTCGATGTACAGAACTCCAAATTGGCGAAATTGAATGCATTTTTTAAATAGTCATCTTGTCCAGATGCAGTTCCTGCTAGCGTTGTGAATGATAGCGGCGACACGCAGCAGTCAGACTTGGAGGCTAATGCTACCACCTCATTGCTCTCTTGCTCAACGACTTTGCAGAGCAGAAGGCACCCACAGTTAACTTCTGAATGGGTGAGTGCAGTTTTATATTAGGCTACTGCAAGTGATCAGCTTGCCGGTTGTGGTTAAATGGCTGCTGTGCCAGGATGTGTGTCCATCTATCTGTTTACTTATTGATTTGGCCACTGTTGTGCTGTTAGGGAAATACGGTTGACTGTTCAGCCGTATGGATCTTTTTCGCATTTTCATTGGCAATGTATTGTCACTGTTGTTCATGGTTCAAACAGCCTAACGTGTTGTGTGATGTTGAGATGCTGTGCAAATATTCATTGTCCATGGTTCTAATAGCCCTAATAATTATGGGTGTCTGCGTTTTTCAGAAAACTGATTTTTCTTAATTACTGATTTGGATACCTACTGGCTCACTGTAGCTGAAGTGGTTGGCTACAGAGGACGATTGTGTCTGTGAATATCCAATAACTGATGCGGGTGTGCCATCTAGTGATAGAATATTGTAACTACGTGCATAAATTTGCAGCTCCCTGTCCCCGCAATAACATACCCTGCTGCCGAGCACCGTTGTTCTTCTCGAAGACGCTAAATCCAGATAAATCTTAAACGATGAATTGCGCTCATGTTTTAATTTGTAATGAAGTGGCTAGTGTCAAAGTAACGAAGTAAAATGATAATTTTTAAGTTTTAAATGTTGTAGAGTAAAAGTCCAGGTTTAAAAGTACAAATCCTCAAAAAACTAAAGCTCTGTTACAATTACAATTACGGATAGGCCTGGGGGGGGGGGGGGGGGGGCTAGCGCCATTCTCGCGCCGGGGCCCAGCGCCTCCACGCTACGCCACTGGAGTAAGTGCAATAGCAACAGTGTTATGAGACTAACATGGCAATGTTACATGAAAACAAGCAATGCCTGTTTTCATTTATAGCGATCCTAGCAGTTTAGCCAAACATTAGTCGCCCTGCCTTACAGCACTGTTGTTGTCACCTCCCGTTGCCGAATCAAGAATGGTGGCGCTCATCATAAATGTAATAAAAATCGATTTAAAATGGTAAACAACATCAGATATTCACTGAAATGTCAGGATTGGCACAGATTATGATAATCTAGGGAATAATTGTGTCTTTTCAAATATGATAGATGAGTGAAGCATCCCTTTAATGTTTACTGCTGTGTACGTTCTTATAAAAAGCTGTAAATGGACATTCTTGAAAGATTAGTCATTATGAAGAGATTTGGCACACCTGATGCACCTCATCAAAGCCCATTGCTCATGAATAGGACCAAGAGTGATAGATCAGAGACAGATATGTGATAATGTGGTGCTGTGAAGAAGAGAAGAGAGAAAATCGGCTCTACAGGAGCAAAATATGCTGGGGTCGCAATCAGAAACCACATAGCTGGTCTTTTTCAGGCGAATTGTTGCTATTCTGAAATATCCAAGACCTTAAAGGCAAAAAAAGAAAAAATCACGATTTCCTAATTAGCAATTATGAGAATAGGTCAATGGCTTTGAAACAACAGGTGATGTTGCCAGAAAGAAAAGATCTGGCAGGCCCAAAGCCTCCTCATGCAAGGACGACCACCTGCTGAAATGTGCAGTTTTCGTTGCCAGGAAAACAAGCAGAATTCAAGGCCTCAGAATACGACACTCTTCTGAGAATAACAGTGACCAGAGGGTTAGCTAATGCAGGAATTGTTGTGTGTTAAAAAGCCATTGCTATCTCAAAAAAACATCAAAGACAGGATAAAGTGTTTGGCAGAAATATGGGAAGTTTGATTCAGGGGTGTTCCGTAGAGTTGTTTGAAGTAAATAATAGTCATATGTTGATGCCCCATAGTTCCTCCAAAGATCTGCCAAGAAATACATTCCTAGAATGCATCTCCACAACAGTCCATCATGGAAGAAGTGGTGTCATGGTGAATAGTGCAGACAGGCTTGCCTCCCGCGATTGGAAAGTTTTTTTTTTTTTTTGACAGAGAAAAAATCTGATGTTCCAAAGATAACCAATAAGTGGCTTGAGAGCAAGTCCATCTACAAATTGTTCCACATGTAGAAGAGTCCCATTGACCTCTCTTTCAATACACTGCCTGGCCTAATTAATTAATTAATTAATTAAAAAAATTTTATAAAAATTTTGCGTGGCCAGGCTGCCGAATAGCTCACTTGGTTAAGGCACTGCGTTGCAGTGCAGAAGTGACTATCACGTCGCAAAAATATCATGTTGTGCCTCAGAATTATAACCATTTTTATACACAGTCCCCACACTTTTTGCAAAATTATTTGGACAAATTAGTATCCTGTCAGTATAATTTAAATTCTCATCTTAAATACTCGGTGACAAATATTTTGTCCCCCGATCATATCTTCAACCCTTCCACACCTGTATTTTTTTTTCCCTGTCCACTCATAACATAACATAACATAACATGACATAACATAACGTAACATACCATGAATGGCGAGAACAGGCCGTTCAGCCAAACTATGCTCGCCAGTTTCTTAATACTATTGTGTATATATCACTTCAGATACTCAATGACTCAATGGTATCTAGCTTTAAGTCAAGCCCTTGAAAACTCCCAAGGTCTCTGCCTCAACCATATGGTTAGGCAAGCTATTCCACATCGAAATTACTTTTTGGGTGAAGAAATACTTCCGAATATCATTGCTAAATTTACCTTTGGTCAACTTCCATTTGTGAACCTGAGTTCTACTAACAACGCTTGGTCGAAGGAATCCTACATATTCACTTTGTTAATCCCTTTAACGTATTTAAAGACCTCAATCAGATCACCCCTAGGTCTCCTTTTCCTAAGACAAAAGAGATTAAGGATCTTCAGCCTCTCCTCATAGCTTTCATATTTTATACCTGAAATTAGTGACTCTTCTCGGAACTTTCTCAAGAGCCTCTATATCCTTTTTAAAGTATGGTCCCCAGAACTGTGCACAATACTCCAGATGTGGTCTGATGAATGTGGTGTTCAAAAGAAGCATCACCTCCTTAAATTTGTATTCAATACTTTTGGCAATGTATCCCAGCATCCCATTGGCTTTTTTGACTGCTATGGCACAATGGCTAGAGCCTGTAAGGGTTTGATCAAAAATCACTCCCAGATCTTTTACTTTTGGAGCACATGCCAGTTTCAAACATACCATGAAGTAATCCTGTCTGATGGTTTTATTACCTACATGTACAACTTTACATTTCGCTATATTAAATTTCATTTGCCACATTTCTGCCCAATTCTAGATTCTATCCAAATCATCCTGAATCACTTTAGTGGACTCTAAACTATTTGCCAAACCATTTAGTTTCATCTGCAAATTTAACTAATTTGCTCTCAATATTCCTATCAAGGTCATTAATGTGGATGAGGGACAGCAGGGGTCCAAACCCTGATCCCTGGGGGACGCCACTCCCCACCATACCAAGCTCAGATGAGATACCATTGACCATCACTCTTTGTGTTCTGTCCTGTAAATAGTTTTGAATCCACTTCAGAATACCTCCTGTAACTCCAATGGACCTCATTTTAAAAATGAGTCTCTTATGCAGTACTGCATCAAATGCTTTCTGAAAATCCAAGTATATGATGTTATAAGCCCTTTTCTGGTCATAAGTCTTGGTGGCTTCTTCAAAAACTTCCAGATTATTTGTCAGGTATGACCTACCAATTTGGAAACCATGTTGGCTATCCCTCAATATATTATTACATCCAAAAAATAAGTCCAGCTCATCTTTTATGATAGACTCCAGTATTTTGCACGCAATGCAAGTTAAACTGACTGGCCTGCAATTTCGTTTCTTGTAGCTAGGAACTTGATTTCAGGTCCCTTAGCACATTGTGTCCACAACTATTTGCTCCATCCAGAGGCCTTTTAAATGTGCTGCCCCTGAGCCCAGTCCTCTGAAGGACTGCAGTTCATCAAACTGATCTACTCATCTTAGACCTTTGTAATGCTCCTCTTGCAGCTGGATGTGATCCATTTCGATGATATGAGCCACAGTAATTGTTAACAGCTACAGTCAGCAGTGGTGAAGAATTCACAGGGTCAGAAAGTAAAAGTCCTTCCATTTTTTTCACCCCTACACATATCCACTCATTAGCCTTAACTCCTCACTAAGGCACAGGAATATCCTGAAACAAATTACTGTTACTGACGGGGAATTTTGAATCTGGGTTCTTAAGCCCTGGAAGCCTGATGTCAGTGAGGACTAGTGAAAGTTGTATTAGTCTTATTTGAAACAATTAACATGCTGTACAATAAAATGCGCTTTACTTCCTTGCTTTCCGAGTACAATCTTGGTAACTTTGCCTCCATTTATTATTTTGCCTTCACCTTTAAAGTTTTGCTCAGCATTTCTTGCCAGTTTACAAATTAGTCAGTTCTTCCTTCTCAGTAAATTAGCAACTTGCCTCAAATTCACCTTCAGTCACAGAGTTTGCCAAAACAATTATTTGTACAGTTCTTGGCACATGTAAAGAACTGATCAATAAACTGCTCCATAGACAATCCAGCCACATTTGAAAACCAAGGGTGCATCCACTGTAAAACAAAGCTTTCTCCTAATTAACTTCCTTGCTGACTGCTGATTTTTAATGGAAATTTTATTTTCTTAGGGTATACATCTGAACCAAATGGAACAAAGTTTAATGTACACTGTACACAATTTGCCCCATCATACTTCCAAATGCCATTTAGTCACATGTTATCAATACAATATTCATGTTTTAATGGATAGAAATTCAAGTAAATGGTACATAAACAAACAAAACTGAGGCAATAAATGTGAGTGGGAATGCTTACGAAGGAAAATTATGAAAAATGTTGAATATGTGAAATAACACACTTAATTTTGTCAAATATATGTCAAATCGGTAGAGCATATGCGTAATACAAACCCCAGTTCCAGTGAAGTTGGACGTAGTGTATAGCATGACTAAAAACGGAATGCAATGATTTGCAAATCTCATAGACCCACGTTTTATTCACAATAGAACATAGACAACATACCTGATGTTAAAAGCAAGACATTTTACCATTTCATGAAAAATATTAACTAATTATGAATTTGATGGCAGTAACACATCTCAAAAAGGTTAGGATGAGGCAACAACGGGCTAGAAAAGTAAAAGGTACTGTAATGCAAATAGAAGCCACAAGATGGCAGTATTGACCTTTCTTATGATAAGCCCAGACTGGAGCTAGGTTTGGGCATGTCTTGGGCATGTCTGGGACAAGTCCCAGAGAATAAAAAAAAGAGGTCTAAATGTGGGAGGGGTCTGCAAAAGAGTATATAAGGAGGAAAATTGAGGGAGTGGAGTAGTAGGAGAAATTGCAAGCAGAAGGATACATTTGACCAGACCTGTCACTCTTTTCAAGACCTGTGTTGCTTTTTGTGGATTTTTGCCTGTGTTGGAGCATTTTCCTCACTGGGAACATCACCAAGCAACCCAATCAAAGGGACTGTAAATTTTTTTTTTGTTGTATATAATGAATCTTGGTCAGTAGAGTAGATAGTAGATTAGTTAAAAGTGTTTGTTTAATTAAATGTGTTTAAGTTTTAAAATTTTGTCTGTCATCCTTTGCTGTCGTAAATATCATAACAAATTGGGGCCATAACAGGACTAATTAAATAGTAACTAATTAGGTTAATTGGCAACTGGTCAGTAACATTAATGGGTATAAAACAACATTTGAGAGAGGCAGAGTCTCTTAGAAGTAAAGATGGGCAGAGGCTCACCAATCTGCAAAATCAATCTGGAGAAATCTCTGTGCGCAAGGGACAAAGCCGAAGGTCAAAATTGATTGCTTGTGATCTTCGGGCCCAGTAGGGAGGGCAAATTTAACAATGTAAAATATCACTGCTATCTTTTCTAAAATTGAGTTGGATTAGCGCATGGCTGAGATGGGGAAGGTAAGTGGTTCAAGCCCCGGTGTCCACATTAAAGGCAACCAGTCATATTATGTTATGTTATTTATTTATTTTAAGTTAGAAAATTTATTTGACTCCACATTATTACAGAAGTGAATGGCTCCACCATATTCTAATCAACTGCAATATGTCTTGGATTTAAGTAGCTATCACAAAAACAATTGTTTAAAGCTTATTTCATCGTTAACCTCTCATTGCATTTGACATAAGTGTGTTTTATGATACTCCTGTCATGAATAGAAATAAAAGTCATGGGAAATTTGTTGTCTCATTTGGCTACTGTTAGCACACACTGCATTGCTGTTTTCTTGCTCTTCCGGCAGCAATACAATAAGCATTTTTAGTGTAAATCAAGCCACAGATTGCATGCCAAAAAAAAAAAAAAAAACCAAAATGCATAAATGGTTTCAGAGTATTTGTCTAAGTTCATGTATCTGAAATGACTATGGGACACCTGATTTCTTGATAGGAGCATATGGTGTGTAACATGTCGCATTAAAGTAATCTGAGCACTGCCCAATCAAAAAATTGGAAAACCAACCTAGAAGCTGTGTGGCAAAGCAAGCTTTCCTCCCAAATAAAACAGTGTGCTTACTGCATTGTTAGCAACACTGTTCTTGTTCTCCACACTATTTGCACCCAAGCTTGCCTGTGGAGGAGTGGAGATTTGGATTTATTTATTTTTCTGGCATATACACTATTCAGCCATACAAGCCTTTTATATCTGGATAATATCAGCAGAAAATATTTAATTACAACCCTGATTTCTTCCACTACAGCTAGCCATGGCAACAGCGGTGCTATTAGGTTGTTCTTGGTTTGCTGTTCGACATCATGTTATCATCTGCTGCTGTCCATAGAAACACCAACATGCTACAAATTTCAATCAATAGAAAAGTCTAATATGGCCAGATATTTAATATGCCAATTATAAACAGAATCTAGTGATTTAATCTCTCAAAACTCATTCACCTCAGGGATACTGACTTCTTTTAATAGAGTCCAGGGAATCACAAATGGGCCCCTGGTTTCAGTTATTCAAAATTAAGAGGTGAGTCACAGTGGGTTTCAGATAGATTCAAGCACTCTATTCACTGCCATACCTACTTGGCAATCCTTGCTTTTACTAATGCTGCATTCCCCTGTTTACCAGGACCAGGCTGCTGGATGATCTTAAGACCATTGTGTATTGTAGTTGTCGTCTTTCAGCCAGTCTAAACAAAGAAGACTCCTAAGCCAGCCCATCCTGTCCTGCCATCATGAGTGAGATCGAGCAAGATAATGTCAAAGAAGAAAAAATTTTTTCCACAAAAGGAAATGCAAATGAAGTGAGAGTACAACAAGAAGAAAGCCGCGGGTAATTCATCTGCTTGGAGTCCTTTTGAGGCTACATTGACAAGGATGGAGGATATTACAGCACATTATGACATTTACAGATTTTGAACTTCTCCTGACAACCAAAGGACTACATAGGTTGTTTGTTCCCTATCCTCAGGTATGAGCCGTAAAAGTGTTTCTGATAGCACCCAAAAGGAGTGTTTCCTCAACGATTGAAACTGCTGCACTGCGCCCTCCATAACAAATGGGTTGGATAACATTATGACTTTAGCTAAAGTCACTACTCCATGAAGGTGAAGGTTAGGGTTAGGGTTCAGGGTTTGGTTAAGGTTACGGGTTCAGGGTTATGGTTATGGTTAGGCCCTGTTCCTTAAAAAATGGTCCTCCAGGTCCAAGAACTGCTGCTATTCCATCCTCCATTTAATTGGGAGTCAGGTGTGAAGCAAGCCTGGCCAATTAGCATTGCAAAGTGTTTTGATAATCCCAACCATCCACCTCAACCTCCTGCCGGTGTGAATCTGTCGCGACATGAGAACATCATCTGATTTCTGCCTTTCCGCTTCTGTCATGTTAATCAAAATCATTTTGACAAGATACAGATTTCAAAACTAGCTTCAATTTTACCCAAATATACCGTAGCTCTATTGTGACTTCCGTGTCACTGTTTTATACTACTAATTAAGCATTCCATTGATTTAAATATGAATTTAAAAGTATGATGACCCATTGTTTAGGAATTATATACTCAAGGTCAGTATGAAATTATTTTTGCACATCTAGCACACTGCATCGTACATCTCGCACATGTTGGGTCAAAGTGAAATGAGACATGAGATATGTTTGCAAGTCTGATGACCCACAGATCTGTTCACAGCTTTTTTGGATCCTTGAAGACCTCTAGTTTTTGCTTTGTGATAACAGCCACAAAATACCTGGAAATAATACTGATGGTGATAGCTCTCTGCTGACTCACAAGCTGCCTCTGACTTCCCAGGTCTAATTAAATTGCTCCTAGTATTAGTAATGAATGAGTGTATTTTTTTATATTTTGTGAAAAATTTTACTTTATGCATGAAACAGCTACTGTTTTAGTTCTGTTATACAGCTCCCTTGAAATTTGCCTCTGTGATGTGGATTTATATTACATCCACCTTGTTTAAACTGACCGATTCGAATCAGTGTATATAACTTGAACAAGTAATTAAGAAATTCTATCTGCAGTCTCTTTATATGGCCCTCGGTACATTCAACAGTTCTCTGTCAAACTTTGTCTTTTCAGCAATCAGAGCAACTGTGAAATCCATTCTGTCAGGCTTTTTTGTGCATACTCATTTCCTCTAGAACTAAGACTGTTAAATGTGTCATTGCCGTTTGAGGCTTCATTTTCACTTTTTGCCTGAGACATTCTGAAACATTGTCTGCACATTTGTATGGTCATAACACTCTGACCTGTCAAGATGTAGACAGTGCTTTTTCTCTCTTTTAGCAATTAAAATGAAGAGTATCTGTAACAAGTACTTTCAGGCAATTTCCCAAGTTAGCATCTGATGCAGTTATGGTGATCAGTTATTCAAGGCCGAATACCTTTTGTCTATTTGAATGATTAAGTTGAAGGAAAGCAATTACTGATGTAATCCAGGCAATATATCACAAAGTAAAGAATGCTTGTTTCTTGGAATTTCCTGTTTTTACAGACACAAACATGTACTTAGCATAGTAGAGATACGTACTTAGTGTGGTAAATATACTATTAATAAGCCAAGCATCAGCTACAGCATTAAAACCACCTTCCTAACGTTGTCCTTCTCGTGCCGCAAAAACAGCTCATTCAAACTGACATCCACTTGAATTCCCTGACCTATCCCAGCTGAAGTTTTTTTTTTCAGAGGACCACACTCCTTGCCTGAGAACATTGCTGCATGCATTGCTCTCTCCATAACATTCTAATTCCCTGGTGTGCGTTCATGGTTCATGAGTTTTGGGTTACGATTATTGGAAAGGTCATGGCAAGGTCAAGATCATGGCAACATATTGATTCCACTTTCAGTGAATCATTTTTTGCTTTGATTTTAATTTATGCCTTGGGTCATTGTTCTGTTGGAAGATCTAACCACTACCCAGTTTAAGCTTTCTGGCAGAGGCAGTCCGGTTTTTATTTAATATCTGCTGATACTTGATGGAATTCATGATCCTAAGAAGTTGTCTAGGGCCTTTTGTAGAAAGACATCCTCATAAATTCAAAGATATACTGCCATACTTCACAGCGGGGATGTGGTTCTTTAACTGGGTGTTTTTACCTTCACGTCAAACCAGCTTCTGAGGTTTATTGCCAAAAACCTACGTTTTGGTCTCATTTATCAGTTGAATCCAGTTCCACTTGTAATTCAAGTTCTCCAAGTTCTGTTGCTTCTCCTAATACCCTTCCTTTGCACCATCCAATGTACGAGGACAATGAATTTTATCTTTCTGGTTCATCAAAAAAAAAAAAAAAATCAATGATCAAGAGCATAGCTATGGATGAGTAATGCCATTTTCACAATGGACACGAAGCAAATTTACGCACGACAGATTACATTGAAAGTCAATGCAAAGACACGAATACACGCGCTTTGCATCTTTCCATTGACTTTGAATGCAATGGGTCGTGCAAAAAATTTGTTTCACTTCCAGTGTGAAAGCGGCTTGAGGCGCTTAAACGCGAGGCTCCCGGTGCGCAAAAGCAGCATCCATTACGCGTCTAATCAATGAGGATAGTAACAAAAAGGGCGCCCCATGCCAATAAAGCACATTTGGTGTGATCGGCCTATAAGAGTTTTCACTTAAAGGCTTTTGCACCCAGTGATTGCTTAGCACATACGAATAGCATTTCTAGTATATCCTACCTTTTTTTATTTAACAGACTACCAAGAATTTTATGGGAAATCATTAACCTAGTTCATAGTTAATGTATGCTTTAGGGGTGTCAAAATTAACTTGAAGGTTGAATATAAGCCAAATATATTTTTTAGAATGACCTTCAAACCTAAATTTGAGCTTGCTATATTGATAATTTAACCGCTGGCTTGCGCTACGCGCTTGAATTATGAACACCATTTTTACTTTGTCAGCAGCGATGGTTCCCAGTCTGATCGTGAATATGAAACCCCCACAGGGCAGGAGGCAACCGTACAAAGTCCAATCCAAAATCAGAATCCCAGGGACGTAGTCTCAACTGTACACAGGGCAGCACACACTAAACTCGGAATCAGGCAAAACAGGTTCAGTACACAGGCATGGGCTTGTCAGGGAGTCCAAAGCCGAAATCCAGTGGGCGTAATCCGAGCCGTTAACAGGGCAGCAAACACAAAACTCAGTCAGGCAAAACAGGTATGGTACACGGGCAGATAAGTATCAAAGAGGAAGCCAAAATCAGAATCGGGGACAATCCAGTCAATAGTATAACTAAGAGTACAAGGCATCAAAAATCGCAGCACAGGGAAAACGTTCTGACAAGGGTTGTGAGTGAAATGACTGCTTAAATACAGGTATGGGAAGGCACATGCCATGATAGGGCACAGGTGAGTTGGATCAGACTAATTACAAAGGAATGAACATGAGGAAGTTCCTGATTACAAGAAATTACAAGAAAATTAATTACAAGAAAAAAGCCAAAACATGGACAGGGATCACAGAGACAGTCTACTGACAAACATACAGCACCGGTGAGGGAGTTCAACCGTGCACAGAGTGAGAGGCAGAGCAGTGATTAGCCAGGTGCAGAAAATCTGCTAGAAGCACAGCTAAGTAAATTGAGTGAAGGCAAGAGGCGGAGACTAGAATAGGGCAAATGCTGAGAGATCGTTAGTCAATTAGTAAAGTGCAGCTATACTATCTCTAGTGCTCGTTAGTAAGTTAGTACTATAAACAATGTTAGTTTTGGTTAGTAAGTTTAACTAAAACAGCAAACTGTCAGTATTGTTAGTAATATAGAAAAGCAAGGTGAAGGAAGTAAACGAGAATTGAAGGAATGGTTGAAATCCCAGAAACCATGAAATCACCCGAAAGTGTGGCACACAATACTGAAGCAGAAAGCAATCACATGACAAAAAGACCAGAGAGGGGGAGACAAAGTGCAATGCATGGTATGAGTCAAAACATGGACCGAAATAACCTGCAATGGTGGAATATGGTAAAACAGACAGAGACATGGCAAAGACAAAACGTGGCATTGAATCCGAATCTCAATAGAAATCATGGTCAGGCAAAGCAGAATAATGAACAGACATGGCAAACGAGGCAGAATCACAACAAAAACATGGTCAGGCAGTTCAGGATCATAACAAAACTCTGAATTAACCAGACAGTTATCCTTCCAGACAATGAAAGTGTTCATATTTCGAGTCTAAGCAGGTTACTCACCATCACATATTCGAGTCCTTATTAATTTCTCTTTCCGTCATTGAATTATTTTAAACTTAGGCCTATAGCCTACGCTTCTGTTATTTCTTATTAGCTCCCGCCGCTCGCGGTGCAGGAGATATGTTATCGGGCTCCGTCCGTGTGTGCGTGCGTGCATTCATCAACACATTTTGCGTTATCTCATCAATGATTTCAGTTACAGGCTCCTAATTTTCACTGGACATGCATCTCATAAAGCCTCACAAAAGATACGCCTAAAGGTGACCTAGGCCTATTTTTTCAAAGTCACTGGGCAAAAAATATCACCAAAAACTTCGACATTTTGCTGTATCTCATCAACCATTTCAGTTACAGGCTCCTAATTTTTATTGGACATGCATCTCATTGAGGCCTATAAATGACATGCCCAAAGGTGACCTTGGCCTATTTTTTTCAAGGTCACTGGCCTGAAGATATCACCAAAAACTTCAACATTTTGCTTTATCTCATCAACTATTTCAGTTACAGGCTCTTAATTTTTACTGCACATAAATCTCATAAAGTCCTACAAATGACAGGCCTAAAGGTGACCTTTGCCTATTTTTTCAAGGTCACTGGCCTAAAAATATCTCCAAAAACTTCAACAATTTGCTTTATCTTATCAACATTTCCAGTTACAGGCTTCGAATTAGCACCCACCACCCGTGTGGCATGGGAGCTATGGTATCCGTCTGTGCGTACGTCTGTCCATGCGTGCATCTGTCAACAAAAACTTTGACATTTTGTTCATCTTAACGGTGGGAGCTTCTGGGGCTGCCAGTGCCCTATATTTTCCATTGGATGAATTACGTAATTAAGCATTACGAATATGAGTTAGCTGGCTAGCTATGGCATTCACAAATTATTACCATTAGCCAACTTGAATGGAATATCAAAACGAAAATACGTCAGATCATTCAAACTTATGAAGTTGGAATGAAATACGACGGTTGCTTATTTATTTCTTCTGCCTGCATCATTGGGAAGAGAAACGATGGATAGCGTGTTCCCATTATTATACCCTGTTGCTGCATAATATTATTAATTAACATGCATGGACCACAATGCAAGATACATTACACATTTATTTTCAATATGTGATCTTATCTCAGTACGAGATCATAGCAATCAGGCTGTATTCCTCTCCCCTGCTAAAAACGATAAAACCTAAATGACAATAATAGTATTAAGCCGCTTGCACACATGTATTTGCATCTTTGCATTGAATTATAGATACTATAATTTATGTGCTGATTCAGATAGTTACATTAGTTTGCGGTTGCTGTAATTATTTATTGCATTGAAATGGGCCTGACATTCTCGAAACCTACCTGTGAGGTTTCGGTGACGTGTGCGGAATGTGCGCCGGTCCGCCAAATTACCACTGCACAGAAGGTAAACCAGGTTGGAGCTGGCGAGCTCTCTGCGCATTTTCAGCGAAGCCTTTTGCCACAAAATTGTCACTGCATCCTGATGAATATGTGACACCTCCCCCTACAATGCCGCCACACCCATGCGCCACCCTGCAGTACGCCAAGAAATTAGAGCCCATGTATAAAAAGTTGCCCATCCCAAATTTCAAACTGGGCCACCGATCGGAGAAGAATATTTATTTATTGCTTTATTTTCAAATTAATGGTTGGTGTTTTTTGAGTAAAAGATTTGGAGGATTACATCGCCTTTTTAGCTCATATTTACCAGGCATGAATTTGTGGAAGGTGCTGTGCCTAGTAGGCATTGTAAACAAGGCAAAAATTCATTCTTTTTATGTATCTTGAGTAACAAAATTCCACAGTACAGCTCCAATATATGGAAGATGTGAGATACTGGTCACTAGCAATTACATTTTAGGTGAGTACAGATTCCCAAAGAATACCTGACTGATATCTGTTCATGCTGTTTATTTGCTGATCTTATTATTTTAAAAATAGGCTACATTATTAATAAACCATAATTCCCGTCTCTCTCTCTCTCTCCCCCACCCTCTCTCCCTGCCTCCTTCGCTCTCTCTCTACCTCCATCCCTCCCTTCCTCTCTCTCTCTCTCTTTCAGCCTTTGAGGGAGGTCTTACAGATGCATTGTCGCTGTCTTCAATGAATTAACCTAGTTTTACTGTATACACTTGCCTAAAGCTACTACAGCAGACGTGAAACTCTTTATGTCATGCTTGAGAAAACAAAATTGAAATTAGATGGATGTCTCTTTATCAAAGAGGAATATTCCTTTAGGAAAAAATAACCATGGAAACATCCAAAGGAAATCACCTATTTCCCCAGCAACATGCCAGAAAGAGCTTACTGAGGGGACTGGGCAATGCCCCCACTTTGTTGCTGCTCTGTAATTGGAAGAGCAAAAGTTTGTATGTATTTTATGATAGATTTTAAAATGAAGCATACTTAACTGAAAGACAGTCCACTCTGAAACCTTAAAAACCAATATGGTTCTTTCTTGACTTGTCATGAAAATCCATGGAGTCTGAATGCTAAATGCAAAATTGCGTTGGAAACCTTCTCGTTTATAATGCCCTACCCCTCACAGAAAAATATTGCTTTGATTATTCCATGGCTTCACTTTGTTAAACTTATCTTCCTTCCCAGATTTACTCAAATTTTGAAATGCTTTTGGCCATCTTGAATTTGCATTGCGCGCATACCCCATTGCACCTTGGGGAAAATAAGGAAATAACTGAAAATTCAAAGCATCACATATGGGATTCTGCTACGGTCGGTTAAACATTGACGTGCGGGTGTACATGCGTGTGCTTGTGTATGTGGGTGTGTGTCTTTGTGTGTTTGTGTGTGTGTGCGTGTGAGCGCATGTGCATGCGTTTGTTTATATTATTGCTGCTGTCATAATTGTTCAATGCCTGGAAGGCTTTGCACATGGGATGGCCAGGCTATCTATAATGAATGCCTTACAAAGAAAAAAAAAGAAACAAAAATAAATAATAAAATATATAAAACCTTCTGCTACAGTACAATGAAAATATTTTTTTGGTCATGGAATATCCATTTGTGTCACGGCGCACTTTTGAGTCTTCCCATATCATTGTCGTTCTTGCGTACTGTGTTCCTTCCCTGTCTTGAGAGCAAATTTTTATCCACCATGGAGGACTGGTTGAAAAGCCACAAACTGTTTTGTTGCTCTGCATGGCCAGAAATGTTATTATCGCTAATGAATCTGTGTCTTTTTATGTAGAGAATAGCACTAGAATTTGTAGAATAGCACCACTATTTTTGGTAGATGAGCCAGACTACTTACCGCTGAAGCGAAAAACACTGATTATCTCACACCTACAGCACAGATCAGGGTCTGCATGCAGCCCTTAGACTCTGAGCGAACATTCAATTCTCATGGTCCACGTGTTGGATCTGAGAGAAAAGGGACCTGAATGACTTTGTCACGGTGCAAATCATTATGGCCTGAAGTGTGGGTCTGGGCATCTCTAAAATGGCAGGGCTGGAGGGGTGCTCCATAGGAGGAACAAACCATGACCCGGAAACAGGGTGACGGGTGCCCCTTGTTCGCTGGTACACAAGGGCAACAAAGGCCATCCCATCTGATCTGAACCAACAGAAGGGCTACTGCATCACAGGTCACAGAGAACATTAAAAGTGTTGACCAAAAATATGGGACGAGATCAAATAAATGAAGCAGAATAAATACCTCAGGGATGTATTTCAAAGTATGTTTGCACAAGTCCATAACCAGAATCGGAAATTTGCGCAACCAATGTAATCCTCTCGTCAACTTTTTTTTTTTTTCCTTACTTTGATGAATGAAGCGCACTTCAGTCGCAGGTAGATGCTAATGCTAATGAAAACAGCTTGGCCTAAGCTGGTGTCTTGATTTACCTTACTGTGTGTCTTGGAAGTAGGAGGGGGATATTTTAATTGACAATATTTCCTTATCTTTGGGTAAGCTTAAGAGGCACCTCATCCGGTAGGAAAAATTCTTCACACCAATGTAAGAAAACATCTTCACAAATAAGGCCGTTGGTGTTCAGTTTTTGTCAGTGCCGTTTTGTGAGAAAGGTGGTCGCAGGAGCCGCTGGGGTAGCGTTAGAGATGCTAGAGGATGTTGTCGCTGCTTCCACGACGAGGACAGCCACATCTGTTCGCCTGCGTTTTCTGTGCTTGGAGCGATGACTTGAAATTGCGTACTGTATGAATCGAACATGTGTACATGCCTGCGAGTTGAAATTATTTGATCTAACTTGTAAGGCTGGACCATTGATTTGCCAAAATGATTATTTATTTTGTTGTAAGTAACATGGTTGCCTACGGGAAATGTAATGGAGAAAAAGTGTAAAAAATGTGATATTGCGCAAACAGACATGCTGACAGTATTGTATTGATGATATTCTAGCTGCAGTACAGTTGAAGGTTACTCAAGTTATGACTAATAATTCTGTGTGAAGTATGAAAGGTTTATTTTCATTGTTGTTTTTTGTTCCTTTTTGTGTTATACAAACTGCCATCCTGGCTCCTGAGCCAGAAATTGATCTAGGTCCACCATCATTAAAGAGACCTAAATCCTTAAAATGAAACAAGACATAGGACATAAAAATGTGTTGTTTTTATTTTTATTATTCTTATTATTATTATTATTATTATTATTATTATTAATAAAAATATATTGAGCAAGGAAAGATGAAACCATCCTATGTGGAAGTGCAGTTTCAGGATTGCTTAGCTTGTGGATTTACTTCAAATATTCTGCTATATATATGCTTTACTTGGAACATAACCGACTCTGAACTTCTAAATGTAAAAGGACATTCATTACCCCAATTCACATTTTTTTCGATCTCTGCTTCTTTAGCTCCTTTTAAATTTTTTTTAAAATCTTGTCCCCCCCCCTCTTATGAAAGGAGGGATGTGAAACATAAGCAATCAGTGCGAGCCCATAGGCTGTGGGGCTGTCCATCTTACTCTTGGGACTGCCCCTGGCAGACATGAGATGTGCAGGCTGCTTCCACCATTTGCGCGCTGAAGGGTTATCCTCCGAGGGAGGCCTGTGCCGAGCAGTTGGTGGACAATTTGAGGGAGAAATATGTAGACATAATGAATAAAAATAAACTGAAGATTCTGGGTACAACAGACCTATCCTTTGCAACTTGCGATTATAAAAGTTTTATCACCAGCAATGCAAGCTACCAGCATCAGTTGTTCTCTGACAGATCATTCACATTGCATATGTTCCTCTTAGCAGTCAGGCTCACATGCCATGCTTCTTGCATTCATCTGTCTGTTGTCCACGCATTTTTGAGATCTGCGTCAAAAACCACTGGATCCAAACTAGTGCTTGTGATGATGTTTGTTTATTTGGAGCCACGATTTTGAGCTGTCCCTGATCCCACAATATTTTTGAGCATTATTGCGAGGCAGGTATGACCAGTAGTGACCGTAGTCAATCAGAATGTTAAAGGAATCCTGCATCCTGTCTTTTTATGAGACAACATTCCCTTTGAAGCAGCTTGTGTTTTCCCCTTGGTAAATTGAATAATATAATGGCACTTATTGCATGACTTTGAAAAGACAGGTTTACTTCATATGATTCATGTTTTATTGACATTTTTGGCATTTCCTCCATAATTGTTTACATAATATCCAAGGCTTGTGAAATGCAGATCAACAAGGACACCAACAGTGTGCTTTCTGCCAGCATGCGAACAACTGCTGATGAAAGGAATCGGCCCTGAACGTTTATAACTGTCTTGAGCTGTCACATGTCATCGCACATGAAACATGTAGGCTGTCTGCTTCCTTCCTCCATCAACCCAGTGTGATACACCCTGCAAATTAGACTCACTAGCTGGTGAGGTGCTGCAATGTCACCTGCAATGTCAATACAGAGTATGTCATATTTCCCATCATCTTGTAATAAATAAAGTTATTGTTCATTGAGTAATCAGAAGTGAAAACGTACATTCTTTCATATTTCTAAACGCTCAGCATGGGGGGGGGACACTTGCAAATTGAATTGAGTTGTATGATTTGATTGTGATGTGATGTCATTGCTTCTGTGGATATGTTAGTGCCAAAATATATCAGGGAGAATAAACTGTATGGTGGATACACAGTGGTAGAGACAGCCTCTGTCTGGACAGAAGCTGTGAAACTTGTCAGAGGAGTGGCAGCCCTTTGAGAGGTACTCTGGGGACTAGATTAGAGGGAAAAGGATACACAATGTTATGACATCCATGTAAAAACTGAGGGTTTTCTCTGCCCCCTTTCCCCTCTTCTGCAGTTTTCACCCTGCGGTTCAGTGGACAAGTCTATTATTTTTCCTTCATAACCTTTGACCCCATTTCCAAAAAAAATTTGGTACATTGTGTAAAAAGTGTAATGATATACAAATTATTTAAACTCTTTAGCTGTTTAATATATAATTGAAAATAGTACAAAGGCAACATAATAGTTCAATCACAAAGACTTCGGATTTAAGAAAAGGAGATTTATTAACAATGCAATGACATGAAATAAATTCAGTATTTGGCGTTGACTCCGTTCTCAAGGACCCTCAAGCGAGGCGGGGCGCTGATCTGCCTGGGTAGCAGGCAGGGGGAAAGCCAACCCCCCTGGACAGAAGGGTCATACGGATAATGCTGAAGAGTCAGAAGTTGGTGGTGCTGGGGAGGCGGTGGGCGATGCGTAATCTCAGGAACACGAATGCACCCAGGGGGCGCCAAAGTTAGGGTGGAAAGACACTTCCGGCCCATCCAAATTCCATTGTAAGAGGTAGTTGTTCTCCACGAAAATAAAATAATTTCTTATCACTTTTTTCCACTTTTTTCCACTTCCACTTTCCACTTGGTAAAATAAGTGCACCAATAAAACAAGATGTAATATAAAGTTCTAATTATTATTATTATTATTATAGAATGCAGCAATCTTGTATTTTATAAGCTAACGTTTGTTAAGTGTATTTGTTATTTGTGCCTTTTAAGGTTTTAAGCGTAAAAACCTTAAAAGGCACAACTAACAAATATACTTAACAAACATTACCTTATGAAATAGATTGCTGCATTCTATAATAATAATAATAACTTAATATTACGTCTCGTTGTATTGGTGTTTATGTCTCTGCTGCTGCCTATGGGCTGGGCTGCTGGAGATTCTTTAATCCTTTTATAAATAAAATCACTCACTAACAAAAAATCGAATGGTAAATCAATGAAGCAAACAAATAAAACTTATTTTAACAAGTAATAAAAGTAGAAAAAAGTGAAAAGAAATTCTTTTATTTTCGCGGAGAACAACTATCTCTTACAATGGAGTTTGGATGGACTGGAAGTGTCTTTACACCCTAACTTTGGCGCCCCCTGGGTGCATTCTACCTTGCGCAAGAGGAGAATTGAGATGTTTTCTTGACAAAAATATCTGCTCATTTTGAGTTTGATGCCAGTGACACATTTCAGAAAAGCTGAAACCGGGTCAAGTTTACCACCGTGTTGCATCATCTCTTCCATTAACAACACTCTGTAAGTGTTTGGGAACTGAGGAGACCAACTGCTGTAGTTTTGAAAGCAAAATGTTTTCCCAGTCTTCCTTGATGTAAGATTTAAGTAGCTCAACACTTCAGGGCCTCCTTTGTCATTTTTTTTTTCATTTCATTTACTGGCTAATGTTTTCTCAGGGTGACATGTCCAGGCTGCAGGCAAGCCACTTTAGATGCTTTTACCACTGACTCATGTTGTTACAACATGTGCAAAGTGTAGTGTGTTATGGTCTTGCTGAAATAAGCAGGGCCTCTCCTGAAAAAGTTGTCTGGATAAAATCCTCCAAAACTTTAGTATATTGTTCAGCATAAATGGTGTCTTCACGTATGAGCAAGTAATCCATGCCATCTGCACTCATGCATTCTAACATTATCATGAATGCTGGATTTTGGACTATGCACTGATAACAGGCCGGATGGTCCCTTTCATTTTTTGCCGGGAGGAAGCAAGGTCCACAACTTCCAAAAAGAATTTCAAATTTTGATTGGTCAAACCACAGGACAGTTTTCTACTTTGCTTTAGTCGATCTTAAATGAGATCAGGCCCACAGAAAGCAGCAGGATTTATTTTTCTTGATTATATATGGTTTTATCTATTCATGGTAGATAGAGATTTGCCTTGTATTTTTGGATGCAGTAATTCACTGACAATGGTTTTCTGAAGTGATGCTGAGCCAATTGATTTCCACGACTGAGTACAGCCAGTTCTTAATGCAGTGCCTGTTTTTACTTGAGGGCCTGAAGTTCATGGCCATTCAATATGGGTTTTCATTTTTGTCCCTTATGTACAGAGAATGCTCCAGATTCTCTGAGTCTTTTAACCCCTTAAGCCCTACGCCCCGGTACCGGGGGCCGGTTGTTACGCATAATAATTACAGCATGTTTCCAAATGACAACATTGTCATGTGGCATATCCACATTTCGCAAAGAAACTCAGCCAAAAGCTCATGTAGACTATTTTTACCTCAACTGAACACAATTCAAGCATTAAGCAAGTAAATAAGCATGTAGCAAAATAAAGGATAAAATCATATCAGCATTGAATCGCCAGAATTTCTCCTGAATTTGTGCTATGCATAAAAATGATACCTCAAATGAAAGAGGAAAGTTCACAGAATCCAACAATATGAGCCCTGTCATTTTAAACCGACACCACACTCAAAGAACAGCAGGAATACACTTTACAGTCTACAGAGATGAGCAAAAAAAAATTCCGACCTTTTATATTTAGTAATAAAAAACTTCTCGAGGGTAAATCTGCGCTTGCCATTGTTAGCCCAATGCGTTCGCGTTATAACGAAACTAGATCTGCCAGTATCCTAGCATGTTCATTCCCAGGGCGTTGCTTCAAAGATCTCACTTCTTTGAATTCAGCTCGCTTCCAATGTATTTTCCTCTCTGTGATCGGCTTGTGATGCTGTTAGTAAGATTATGCCAGAAGTCATTTGATTCTATGGGTCCTGATGTTTCCAACGAACTCTAAACCACCTTAATCACAGAAACCTAGCCTGAGCTTCAGCCTTGCATTCCCAGTGCATCAAACTGAGTCTATGAGCCATTTGCATGTTCTTGAATAGCGCAACAATATAAATGGATAACTAGTTTGTTTGAGGTATTATCCAAATATTTATCCGCTAAATATTCAACATTCATTTTCAAAGTCGTTTTCTGACAGAATCTTTGCACTATTCTGCACAAATACTGAGACTACAACAGTACAGTACGTATTTTCTTTACCCATTTGTTAAATGTGCTATTTTACCACAGTAGTACAGTCAGTTGAAGTCACCTAATGGTTAAAATGCTGCGCTGCAAGGGAGACTCTGAAGGTTCGAGTCCTGGTCTAGATACGTTTTTTGGGGAAATAATTGCAGTTTCCTTCTACAAATAATCGCTGGGATTTTTGTTATTCTTACTTTTCTTTAACATTTTTTCACATTTCCTTTGTATGTATAATTTTATTTATTTGTTTTGTTTTTTAATAAATCTTCTCCAGTGGAGTCAAACTTCATTTTCATTGGATGTATTTTCTTTGAATTGGAAATTGCATAGGCAACAAAACTGGCAGAAATAAAAATAATTTTTTTCCCATTCTAAAAATTAAAAAATGTTGTATTTGGATGGAATGTATGCCTGTAGTGACAGATAAGTGAAATTAATTGAGTTTTACAGTTTCGTATCTGAGAAATGGGTCATTCCATACTAAACTGTACAAATGTGTTACATTGGTGATGAAAATTCAAATGCACCTTTTCCAAAGTTTTTCATTGCAGTGGTGAAACCCCATCCATGGGTATCACAAATAAGCAAGCAAGAAGATAAACCAAGTGATCACTTCATTTCAGTGACCCCATAATGTACTCAGGTGGCAGGCGTTGTGGGTGTAATGAGGACACAAAACAGATAATGAATTCCTGAAAATCAGATACATTTCAAAGTCAATTCATTTGTATGATAAATGGCCTCAGTCTATCAGTGATATTTATGGACAAATATGGCCATTCAATGTTTTTCATGTCTATAGTCCTCAGTGTTTGTACTCCGTTCACCTGGTTTCAATCCAAAGTATTGTTCACATTTTGTTACCAGTTTCTCTAAATCACCAAAGGAATATATTATTTTATTCACAAGAAGGCATTTCAAAGAATAAGAATGAAACTTTAAATCAGGTGGCAAAGTAGAGTCATTTTCTCCTAGACTTCAGTAACATTGAACTTCTTTCTGCAGCCACTGACGTCGCTATCTGCTGGCCATTAAACATAATGCAAATTTTTTTGAGATTTACGCATTGGCCTCACTTTTCAGATCCGGGTGCTGCGTCCTTCTTTTTATACAGTCCACGTGCAGGACACGATCTATGCATATTCCTTGATGTTGTTATGGATAAAATATGATATTAGGACACGGAAAATTTTTCTTTTTTCAGTCATTATTTTTAGAAGCATGGTATATATGATTGTCTGACGCCTTGTGAAATCTTGATGCAGGAAGTGAGTACCTTAGTTAGCCGCGGTCATCTTTACGCTATTTGTATTCATTATGCAAATTAACCCACAGGTCCGGACGTAACACGTGAGGACGTGACTGGTTACGCCCACGACGGTCATTTCAAATTGCATTTCTGATCAGACGAGTCCCGGTAATTTAGTGCAGACAACTGAAACTGTTATTCAGTATTTCTCTGCAATATTTCATTATACTTTGTTTCAAAGAATGTCAACAGACATGTCATGAGCATTTCATGAAGTTGGCTGCCAAATTTTGTTACAAAATATGGCTTCCACTATGCCTTGGCTGACATCAGGACACCACTTTTTCTGCTGCGTTGTTGGACCAATGACAATATTTTCTTCTTGTGTATATCTTCAATCTGGGAGTGAATAAATATGACCAATGCAAATCATTTAATTCTCTTCCAAAAAATTTTACTGATCATTCTTATGCAATACAGTGAATTGTACAGTTTAGTATGGAATGACCAAAATCTGAAAATCTTTGTCAGGTGCAAAATGACATGTTTCTTTACCGTGTTCCATCTCCATTTATTCTGACTCAGTGACATATATATTGATTTTTAAACCAGGGCAGAAATCCCAAATGGTTTTACCTTTACTATGATACCAAGATTAATCAAATTGACCAAGCAGTCGCAGAGATTCATTTTGGGCTTGCCATTTTCAAAAAAGAGGCTCAGGGCTTAAGGGGTTAATTGTATTATGTTCCTTTGATGTTGAATTCTGCAAATTCTTTGCAATTTCACTTCAATTTCAAATGTTTTCATAAATTGTTGAGCTATTTTCCTATGGAATCTTTCACTGAGTGGGGAAGCCCTCACCATCTTTAATTCTGAAAAACTCAGCTTCTGCAGGTGCTCTTTTTATACGTAATCATACAATCATGCAACTGACAAATTGCTGAGATGCTCCAACAGGTGTGTTTTTTAACATTATTCAGTTATAATTATTAACATTATAACTTTTCCAGTATTTTGCTGGCCTCGTCAAAACTTTCCTGGAACATGTTGCTGGCATCAAATTGAAAATGAGCTGATATTTAAAACAAATAAAAATAAACTTTCTCTGTTCAAATGACGTGTTGTGTTTGTACTACTTTCAATTAAAGCCTTATTTTAAATGCATCGCACATCATGGAATTCTGTTTTTATTTACATTTTTCACAGTGCCCCAACTATGAATACACCCCCAAAATGGGGTTGTACTAATAATGCATTATTATTCTGAAGTAGTACTGGGTCCTTCATGAAAGCAGTGCATATAATAAAAAAATAGACAGTTTATCTATGTTTCATGTAATGAGCACACAAATAGTTATATTCTAATGGAGTTAAATTCCATGGCCCCAGGGGCTCATTGAATGACAGAATTTGACCATAGTTCGCCACAGTGCATACAATTTACTGTTCTCTGAAATCAGACGTTATATCAGCAAAACATTGAAATATATCATCATTATAACTATGATTGCAGTCGTACAATCTATGAATTCCTGTAACACTTGAGTTTCACTAAGCTCTGAAAGCTAACTTTAAGTCCTTACTCTTCCATACTGGCTGTTGTCTCTGCCTAAGTTTTAATCCCATGTCTGTATCAAGCTGTATTTCTTTATTAGTATGCTTCATATTTTGAAGGTTTATTCACTCTCTTAAGCCACATTATATTCAAATTTCCACACTCGTATTGGGCTATATTGTGAGCTGTTACGTTAAAAAGATTGAAGGAAAACAATTGTCTCTTTCCCCAAAAAAATCTGGCTGGTAGAAATGATTGTCAAAAAGATAATGAAGCCTTCATAGCCTGGGAAATTAAATTGAGCTAAACCTGCAATGAGTAAGCTCAGTCTCTCTTTTATCCCCAATATCATCATATTACAGTATATTGCCAAATATGAGTGCTGCGATTTTATTCTTTATGGTATGTATGGTGCGCATTTCTGTCATAATAGGGCTACTCTGTATGAACTCAAGAAATATAAATGAATCTTCCATGGACACAAACACAAATTTCTAAAAATTGTTTATTTATTTATTTATTTATTTAATTATTACATTCCCTTTGAGAGTACCTCTTGGTGTATAATGAACAGAAGTAAAATTTTAGGCTTCTACTCCAAAGGGGGGGCATGCTGACTCCTTCATAAATGTTAACTTGTTGTGGGGTTTGGAGGCCAGTATCTTGGATATAAATCTAAGCTCTGGACTGATTTAAAAAAATAAATAAATAAAATAAAGTACAATAAAATGCTACACAGGGTAATTAGGACCCAGGTTTTCAGAGTCTAGCATCAAATTTGATCAACCTCATCTCATCTCTTCTCATCTCAGTGTTATAGGCATCTAACGTATGAATCTTTTCATAGGTAGAAATAAAAAATTCAGTAGCGAAAGACTGCATGGGCAAATAGTTACTCACGAAATAGGAATAGTTGTACTTCTCATTGTAAATTTATGAAGAATATGGGGATTTTTTTGATCATCTACTGTATATAATATGACTTAAATATTTATCATGTCCAGAGAGATCCTTGAACCCATGGGATAAGGCAAAAAACCATAATTGAATGGCCATGATCTTCAGGCCCTCAGGCACGACCACATTAAAAACAGGATTTCCACTACAGACAGGACTCTGCAGTAGAAATCAATACATGGACACCGCTAAAAACCAATGCCAATAAACACAGTTCATTGCTGCATCCTTAAACGCAAGTAAAAATTTCACCATGTAAAGATAACACCATAAATATGCATGATCAAAAAATTCTGCAGCTTTCTCTGGGCTCAAACTCATTTAAGATAGATAGGAACAAAGTGGAAAGCTGTCCTCTGGGCTGATCAATAAAATGCTAAATTCTTTCTTGAAATCGTGGACACTGTGTCCACCGGGCTGAAGCACAGAGGGACCATCCAGCTTGTGTACAGTTAAAGAGCTAGCATGAGTAACTTGCTCATCTCTGAAAAAAATCAATAGTTTTTAATAATACAAACAGGCTTGGAAGCTACATACAGTACCACTCAGCTGAAAAAGCAGATTAACCGCCTGTGTTCTCGAGTTGCTCTCCTGCTGTCATCACGCTCCAACTCTTTTTTTCTCTCCTCCGCCTCCACTGCAGTTTGCCATGTTTTTCATGTTCCTGATTCATTTGCCATGTCTTTCATGATTTCTGATTCGTTTCCCATGTTTTTCATGACTCCTGATGCGCTTGCTATGTTTTGGTCATTTTCTGTCTGATATGGTTTCTGATCTCTGCATTGCCTGACCTTGACTTGTATTGTGTATTGTGATTTAGTCGCTTGGTTAGGTTCATGTTTTGTCTTAGTTTAGTCTTGCCATGTTTTCGTAATTTCCATGTTTTTGTTTTTTACCAGTATCCATATTCCTGCTATTAATCCGGTCCACTTTTTGCTTTCAGCTATGCATTGCACTTTGTCTCCCCCTGTCTGGTCTCTTGTTGTGTTTCTGCTCACAGCCCCGGTATTGCGTGCCACTCTTTCCGGTGATTTAATGGTTTCTGGATTTCAACCATTCCTTCCAGTCTCGTTTACTCCAGTCTCTCCAGTGAAAATTCTTGTGTATAATTGTTAATTTGGACTTCCATGGAGCCAAATCGAGTTCAGCAAACATTGCATTCTGTTTTTATTTACATTTTACACAGCATCCCAACTTTTTTGGAAACAGGGTTGTATAAAGTAAAAAATGTTATCAAATAATGAAGGAAGCAACCATTTGCTTAAAGTACAGAACATTTGGAAGTCTGAATGGTGATGATGTGTGTGATGAGTGGGAGCAGTTTGATGATAAAAGCGTCAATAACAATAATAATAACAATCATCAACATGAGTAAATAGAAGTATAAATATTCTTTATTCTACCCATTTTAATTTATAAAATGGGTAGAATAAGAAGTATGGCAGGGCTTTTCTCCTTTGCTTACCCCTTAGATATTGCGGTTCTACTGAAGAAAATGTAAGAGCGACGTCTGGAATATGAACCTGGAGCCAATGAAGTTACCACAATCATTAATTCATTTTGTGATCCAGAGTATACGTTCAGCTTCACATTCAATGTTGACACAATTATATCAAACAGTGACAGATGATGTTCAGTTGTGATATTCTGCTCGCAGTAAATGGGGAGCTGTATCAAAACAAATGAAATAAATGGCCGTCCCGCATTACCTTTTCAGCAGAGGGGCCAAATGACTCTGGGCTGACTGCGTGCTGAGATCCAGCTTCATCAAAGCAGACCTCCTCAGTTCTGTGGCAGAAATTGTGTCCCCAGTGGGGGTGAGGAGAGAAAATCCCATTCGTTTTTTAAAAAGTCAATAAAACCTGTCTGGCTCTCTGTCAGTTTGGATGGGGCCAAGGTCTTCAGGCACATCATTAGCTACTCACAAGAATCACCTCTGAAAATAAGTGGGTTTACCTGCAGAAAAGTATGCACACATCACATAAATTATGAACACGAAAAGTAAACAAATATTTCACAAACATGATACGTGTTAAATGAAAGGTGGCAAAGCACACAATGAATGATTGTCATTGTGGTTGTCATAGTCTACTGCATAAATGTTCCCTGGGCTCAATAAATAGGCTAGATATTTGAAATGCAGCATTTTTACCATTTATGCACATGTTAGAAATTTGGCAAAGCAGTTACTGAAAAATATTTTAAAATCTGAGATGCTACATGCTTTATGTACAGTAACCACTGTAATATTTGAACAGTTATTTTATTTATTTATTTATTTGTTTATTTTGTTGATTTGTTCCTGTACGCCACCATTTTAGATTCATGATCAAAAATCAGGGCGGATTCCCTCAACCTAATAAAAGGTATATTTTACTTCTTTTTTTACATGTGAACATTCGAGCTTTTTTATGCGTAATTCATACCGGTTTAACTCAACACTTCCTAAAATCAATAGTTTGGTAAGCTGGTAAGCTCAGTAACTGTGACAGACCTGGCCAGGCTGTAATAACTGCGGAATCTTCACCACAATGAAGTGAAACACTCAAACATCTGTCAGACAGATTGGAAACACTCTTCAGGAGGCAGGCATGGATGTGTCAGAACAACTGTCCTCAGCAGACGGCACAAAAAATGAAAACTGAGGCTACACTGCAACATTCAAACAGCTAGGAAGCTGCAAACACATGATCGGCAGGATACTACGCTCCTACAAATAAGTACACAGAAGCCCACAGAGAACTAATGAAAAATTGCTCAGAAGAACTCTTCTTTCCAGGAGTAGGTTTTGGGTATCCAAAGCCTATGAATGCTAGGAAACTTCTTTTAATGCTCTTTAATATTCAATATAAAATATTATACGTAAAGTGCTGTTTCTGCACCCTGCAATGGATTGGCAAGCTGTCCAGGGTGTGACCTGCCTTTCGCCCATAGACAGCTGGGATAGGCTCCAGCACAACCGTGACCCTTGTGAGGAAGTTGGGGTATAGAGAATGGATTGATAAAAGTGATATTCCCTATTATACAAATTACTAATTAACAGTCCTTGGTCCATGTTCCTGTCAAGTGTATGTGACACCTCAATTAATTCATTAGTCTCACTGAAAAGTTTTGAAAGCCATTGATCACAGCATTTGGCTATGCATGCAACATGTTGGAAAAGCATTTCCTGGCCCATTTCACTTTTAATTATATTTTATGAGGTCACTCTTGATGGTCCACGGGAGCCAAGAAAATTAACATAAATTTTTGTCCATGGTAAAAAAAAATGTCCAAATTCAGCCATTTAAATAATATGTAGAAAATGAGCAGTGGTTTACAGAACCTGTAATATTCACGTACATTTGATGATTTTTACGTAGTTGCCTTGGTCTGTTTGTTGACTGTTTGCCTGTTTGTTTGTCTGTCTGTCAGTGAAATGCATACTTCAAAAACTACAAGGACCTAAGTTGGACCCTTGACTTCGCCAGGTCAAACTGATGCCGCATCGGGCTCAGAATTTATCTTGCGGGGCACCAGCTTAAAGCATGCCTGAGCCAATTCTTTCATTGATTAACCAACATGAAATGCTTCAGCATGGCCGCGCTTTGCAAAGAAGCTCTACATTGAGTTTGTCTTTGCAGCCTACTTGATGGTGTTTTTTCGGAAAGCTCCAGAAGGGCAGAACATTTGTTTCACAAGTACCTCCAAAAAAATGCTCTTTTAACAACTGTACAAACACTATTGGGAGACCCACCCCAGACTTCTACACTTAATCTGCTCTTTAAACCTCATAATCCATCCAGTTGCTTCATTACAAATTTAAATTTGTAGATTGAAACTTGGGAAAATATCTCTCCGATATACGTCATGGAGATCTGGTATATCTCCCGGTCTTTCTCGCTCAAACTAACACTTATACAAACACACACACACACACACACGCACACACACATATTCATACTCAATCTGCAAGAGGGAGTGAGGATTAAAGAACCCCGCATAGCTGAAGGAACCGATACTTGGAAGACCAAGGAGCAATAACGGCCTGCTGACTTAAACACATTCTGCCGGACAGCAGGCGCAAAAGTTAAACAATACGTGGCTCCTTGCATTTGATCGCCAGCATTCCGCTCGGCTCCACAGTGCGGAAAGCACAGCAGGTGCTCGGAGTCGTCCAGGGATACGGGTTCCGCCTCCTCCGGAGGAGGCAGAGTCTATCCTGGGAAATGGAGGCGCACCTGCTGGGTTACAGATGTGCATTCGTGCATTCTTTTTCCGGGGTGGTTTACACAGTGCTCCCACCGGGCCTTACCCCCCTTGTCCAACTGAGAGATGGAGAGGCTGTGCACATCCCTGCACATCTGAACCCCTCACTCCTGCAGCAGCCGTGCCTCCCTCGCCAGCACAGCGAGGGCCGCATTCCCAAAGCCATGACACTATGGACCAGGACGCCTTCTTCAGGTGTGAACCCCGGTCAATTTGGAACTAGCGTCACTAACCCTGTGATTCGAACTCCATTTTACTGTCATCTGTTGCTTCTGTCTCCTACTGCCCAAGAAAAAGAGTCATATTTAGAGTATATTTTCAAATTACTCTTTTTGCCTTTCTAAGATAAAATAAGACAGCAGACATACTTTATTAAACCTCGTGGGGTTATTTGTCCTCCGCATTTCACCCATTCTATGTTCTTAGGAGCAGTGGGCAGCCACAGTGCAGCACTCTGGGACCAAATCCTGTCCTAAAGCCAATTTCTTTGTCAGGAGCAATGGCACGAGCGTTCCTGTAGTGTAGGCTTTTTTGGGTGAAGGAAATGGGAGTACCTGCAAGAGTCGCAAACTCTACGCAGAGAGGTCCTGGCTGGCCGGGGATCAAACCTGGAGCCTCCTCATTGTAAGCAAACAGTGCTGACCACGGTGCCAATGTACTGCTTTTCTGACTGGCAACTACAGCAGGAGGTAGAATAACCAAGGCATGCAGTAAGAATGCTCATTCCACTTTCCCTTGACTTTGTCAATGAAAGTCTGTTCTGTCTTTCATAGCATAGCTTTTAAGTTTTGTAGAGAAGCGCAGAGTAATGATTCTGGCAGCACGGCGGTACACTCGGTCCAGGGCAGAACAATGCATGTTCTTGTCAGTCCATTGACAGCACAGTTTCGAACCTCCATATTAATGAAATCCAGTTCAGTTACAAGTACATTGCAACTCCTCTGAACCATTGCATATTTAATTCTGATTATGATCACCGAATACCTCTGTGTCTGCACGCTCAACATTTACAGACTGAAAACTACAGATGTGGTCAACGGCACACAATGAGTCAATAAGCAGGAGAGTAATCTGTTCTGGCAATCAAATTATGATTCAAAGCTGACCAAATCTGCAAAATGCTAAGCAGCTATCGATCGTGAATTCTTCAGCGTGTTTTGCTCGGTGGGAATGACTCTTTCCTGCTTGAATAGACAAGTTGTCACTGGATATTGTCTTCACATCTGCTCAACATCACTCACGAAATAGTATGAAGACACATTGGCCAGCTGTTTTCCTTTGTTTTGTTACTACTGCATGTGATGCAATCATCACTGTTCTATTATTCAGGCCCCCCATTTGAGCCCAGTTTTCATTTTTTAAAAATTCTGTTTTCCCTTTGAAAGTTTGAATTGCATTGTGAAGTTTCTTCACTATGCAATCAAAAATAAGCACTTCTTCAATAAAAAAGTATTTATATGGACTCTTATTTGCTCTCCATCCAACAGGGGAATGATTTCATGGATGATTTTTGCAAACAGACAAATAGAAGCCCGACATCTTATTCTGCAGTAAAGGCTTATACTGCATATACTACAACACTGACATATTTGATATTTGGCATAAATTTATATGTCAAATAAATTAAATTAGCGTACAATACAGTAACATAACCCAAAGTGTTCAATGCAGTAGAATAACACACATCTTTAGAAAAATAGTTCACCCTTGAAAAATTAGGTTGCAATTTCAAGGCTGAGAACTGTTTCAAAAAAGATTTAATGTGAAAGCCATTGCGAGTATTATAAGTATTTGCAAAAAAAAACATGACATGCCACTGAGTTCTTGCAACTTACTATTTTCCAAGTGGTGTTTAGGTTTCCCCCTCACATCATGAATGTAAGTAATCTCATTTGTCACAAGTTATTGTGCTGCAGACAGATTAACAACAAGACACTAAGAAAACAGAAATATACAAAGTTAAAAATAGACATAACTGCGGTACAGGTTTCACAACAAATGAGACTAAAAAGGAAAAAAAAAACAGTCAGGACAGTATCAGGAGCAACCTTAATTTTTCATTTATTTTTCGTTGCTAATATTTTGAACCACTTTTTCAAGTGACTCAATTTTCAGAAACGATGTTCAAATGCCTAGAAGATACATATGGTTGGCCAGCAGCATATGGTTGCAGGTTTTGTTCGTAAACATACAAAAATAAAAATAACAAACTGCAAATTACTTCTCTTGGGATAGGGTGTGGGAATTTTCAAGGGCACAGAAGTCAGCGGTCCCCTCGTCTACAGAGGAAGTTAAAAACAAATAGCTCCAGGAGTGTGCCAGTCCAGATGGTTGGGTTCTCTCTCCATTTTTATTTGAAGGAGCAGGTTTTCTCTTTCCTTTGATTGAGCAAGAACTACTTGTATTTTGTACGCATTCAAGGGAAGCAAAGCAAAAGCTTGCAGGCATTTGTCTTCCTATTGCCTTTTTGCTTTTATTTATTAAATTTAATTTCTTGTGTTCTATCTTTCGAGGATACATTTCAAGCCACACTGCGAGAGAGCACTTTACGATGTTCTCTTATATGCTGTGCACATGTTGAAACAGCACTATGATCTGGCTCGTATCTGCGCCATTTCCCTGTCCGTTAGGTGGACTGGGCAATGTCAGCCAAGTAAAGGGTCCAGGTCTTGGGAGTTTAACAAGTGACTGGGAGGAAACAGTCAAGACCTGTCATTTGCGGCGGATGTTGCCCGCGGCGACCTGGAGGCACTGCTTGTGTAAAACAGGCTCTCTACCCACAGGCCATTTCTTTTCCTGATATCTCTTCCCTTACTTTATCTATCGGCTGATCCCAACTCTGATGCTTTCAGACTCGCTTCAGCAGTTCCCTCCCTTATCAGTCCCATTTTCAACTCGTCAGTCGATTTTCTCTGACGTGGCGCGAGGACACAATGAGTGAAATTTTAATTAATATGGGAGCAATACACTGCCTGAAACCAGGAAGACACTGTGTATGTTCAAGTCAGTTCAAGTCAAGCACACATGTGCTGTGTCCCTAATTTTTTTTGTCTGAATAGTCATAACTGTCGCATAAAATAGTCATTGGCATTCTGGGGGTCTATTAGGATCCATTTTAATAATTTAGATGATTAATTAACCAGGAAAACTTGTCAGTGAGGGAAATATGCATTGCGTTTACATAAGTGCGCCTGTGTGTGTGTGTGTGTGTGCGTGTGTGTGTGTGTGTGTGTGTGAGTGTTTGTGTGTCTGGGCGTCTGTGTGTGTGTGTGTATGTGTGTGTGTGTGTGTGTGTGTGCGTGTATGTGTGTGTGTGCATGTGTGCGTGTGTGTGTGTGGGTGTGCGTGTATGTGTGTGTGTGCGTGTGTGTGTCTGTGTGTGTGTGTGTGTGTGTGTGCGTGTGTGTGTGTGTGTGTGCGTGTGCGTGTATGTGTGTGAGTGTGTGTGTGTGTGTGTGAGTGTTTGTGTGTCTGCGCATCTTTGTGTGTGTGTGTGCATGTGTGTGTGTGTGCTTGGCATGCATGTGTGTACGTTTGCGGTTGTGTGTATGCGTGTTTGTGTGAGAATCTGTAGGATACAGTGTCACTATGCCTGTCGCATGATCCAGGAATGACCATCTGTTTAAAAAAAATGCAGTATAGGTTCCTAAAAATGTATTGTCATATCTGCCTATTCATTATTTAATTGTGGCATGTGTCACACTATCTGATTAACACCTGTTGCGCACAAATTGATCATTTTGGGCCAAACCGGTCCATGTTGACAATCAAGAACATTTGTGTAAGATACGATTGCAGTGTCGCCCAAAAATATTCTGTGGTATGCGGTGCTTTCAAACAGAACACAGAAATCTGGCAGAGTAATCTCAGACCACAGTGGCTATTAGGATTTTCTACAAGAATTAGATTTTTAAGTTTTGGGTATCTTTGGAGTTGAAACCCTCACATTAAACAATGATAGACATGGGCCTTGCCAACAAATACAAAGGTATTTTTGAAAACGCAGCCTTTTTTATGCGTTTTGGCACCTCGTCCTCAGGTAAAAAATGTTTAAAATCTCCAAAACAGTTTTTTTTTAATGTCTTCTTGAGCGAATTTTTTCTAAATCTGCTGTCTGTGTATTTGCGTGGACATGTAAAGCAGAGTGGAAAACAATGACATCACTACTTAAGTGGTGCATTACCATTTCTGCGATGTGTTATGTTTTTCTCTTGTATTTGAAATATCTTTGATGTTGGCTTTTCCACCTACTGGCTAGACACGCTCAATTTGAGGATTTGTAGTCCTTTTTGCATTTTGTTCGTCTTTTAAAACAGAGGGGGAAAATATACATTGACATAAATATCTGTATGAGTGTGGACAAGGCCTTGGGCAGGCTGTATAAGTGTCATTTGTTAAACAAACATTCACACAAACAAATAAATAAATAACCTGGACTCTAGTTTATCACTGTTACTCAGCCAGTCTGTCATGAGGAAGATCAATGTCCAAGACGAGCTGCCTGGCCCGGTTTGTGCACAGATGCCTCTGTTTAACAACTATGAAAGCTTCAAGCCTGGTGTCCACAACTGAAAACTCTTGCAACTGTCAATTCGCATTGATTCAGCTGGTAAATGTTCTAAGCGATCGAGACATTGTGTCCGTGCACGTGAGTACATGTGAGTATGTATGTCTGTATACCATCAACATTAACCCTGACCATGCCCTTTGTGTATAACTTGACTGCAGGTCTCACTGTTATTAATCACAAACCATTGATGCTCGGTGAGAAAATATCTGTGTCATTTCAGAGTAATTTTCTATACCAAAGATGGAACCGAGGCAGATGCTAAAAGCCTTCATGTCAACTTGCGGGAATGGCAGGGACATATAGAAAGCCTTTGAAGTGATCTCATTTACCATCCAGTGAGCAACATAAATCATTGGACAATGGGACATTTATGAAAATGAAAAGCATTGGGAGCCATCTCATTTACTACACAGTAAGCAACATAATTCACTGGACAGTGATGCATTTTTTTTTCTTTGTTATGTTAGTTATGTTGGCTGTGTCATCTGACTCCAATCGAACATACAGTACCTTTTCTAATTTTAAACAGTCCCCCAAATAAACAGGCCTGGCAGAGCATCACAAGGTGAGATACATAGCATCTGGTGATGTCTATGCATCGCAAACCTAAAGGAGTTACTGCATGCAAAGGATATGCAAAAGAATATAAAATGATTATGATGTTCAATATTTTTCGATGTGTCCAAAAATAATACCCCCGTCCCACCGGATTGGAGGTGCCACTGCGAATTTTTGTCAAAATCGCTATCACTGCAGTGACAACGCCAGTAGTGTTTTCATAGTTTTCCCCTACCCGTCAAACATGTGTTTTTCTTCACGAGCTACTGGGAAACCAGGGCGGAATTACGGTGGGGTCACTGAGGACATAGCAATGCCATTAAGTTGCCACTACAATTTGATGGTGATGCCACGGTGATTATTAGTGGCAGTATTGCGGTGTTGGCGGCAGCGTTGAGGGGCCAGTGAGGTGCTACTGCGGGGATGGCGATATTACTGAGGTGCTACGGCGGTCGTGCTGCGGCAGCAGGTAGGCTACGTGTCAGCTATAAATGAGAGGTGGTTTTCGTTTGAAATTCGTTGTAATATTTTGTCTGCTGATGATTCATTCTTATGGTGATGCTACCGAAACGTGGTACAAGAGTTAAAAATGACTTTGCGGTAGCACCCCCATACCCGCAGTGCTCCTGTGGTAGCTCCGTTACCACCGCGCCTTAACCACCGCGGGATAGCTGTAGGGTCGCCTGTCTACTTTTTTGGCGATTGCACGGCGGTTGTACTTCGGAGGCACGAAGGTGATGGAGGTGCTACTGAGGTCCTTGTACGACTCCACGGCGGTCATGGCGGTGCCACGGTGATTGGTCCAACCTGCGGTGGCACTGCGGAAGTTTTGAACATGTTCAAAGTTTCCTCCATGCCACCGTGAGGGTCTGCGATTTTGAAAGTTTTCTTCAGTGCTACGACAATCAATTGCGGAACTACTGAGGAACCATGGAGATCATAGCGGTGCCACTGCGGCTTATGCCGTACAAGCTCCGCAGTGGCACCTCCGATCCGGTGTGACGGGGGCTCTAGGCAGTCTATATACAGAAGGTGCTGTCATTTCTAGATAGTTCATCCAATATGGATGAAATTAAGCCTGACAGTCTGCACTTTATCATCAGTTTCATTGTATCCCTTCAAAGGGCCACAGTGCAAAACCAAAATGTGTTTTCTGTGCAAAGAATTATGCAGCTCGCTGTTTTTCAAAGTTTCATTGTATAGTTGATTAGTTTTGCATAATTTGACCTCTGTAATTCATTCATTAACTGTATTTGATTATTTATTTATTTATTTATTTTGATAAAATTATGTCACAGAACCACACTGAACGTCGCCTTTTCTTTCTATGGAGTTTAAATGATTTTTTTCCCCTCCTTTCATCTTCTCATCTGTCAGGTCATTACATCACCTGAGACATTTCAGTCTGTTTGTTGGTATTTCCATGTTGAGCGCTGCAGTGCCAGCATTTATAACTGCAATTCCAGAGGAACTGGGACAATAAGTGAAACGTGAATTAAAGTTGAGAGCAGTAATTAGCAAACCCCTTTTAACCTGTAATCAATTGAAAGACAAAAAAAAAAGCCTTTTTGTTGTTACTTTTGAAAGCGGTTTTAATGTTTAGCTGTTACTCGCAAATCAAATAATAGTTATTTTGAAATATGATATCTACACCACGTTCTAATGAAGTTGGGACAGGTGCACAGTCACCACTGTTCCAGTTCACTTCTTTCAATAACACTCAGTTGTCATTTTGGAACTGGGGAAACTACTTGTAGGAGCTTCAAAAGTGGCAAAAGTTCCAGTTCTTGCCTGATATAAGACTTCATTTGGTCCACAGTCTGGGGTCTCAGTTTCCGTATTTGGCGCTTCATAACCCCCACACATTTTCTCTGGGAGACAGATCTGGGCTGCACACAGTAACTGCACTCAGTGACTACAAACCACACTGCTGTAATATATGCAGAATTTAGCTTGGCATTATTTTACTGGAATAAGCAGGAGCGCCCATACAGAAGACGACTTCTGGAAGGCCCATATGCTGCTCCAAAATGTGCATGTACTCTTCTCCGGAAGTTTTCCCTTCACAGATAGGCAAGTTACCATGCAGCCCCAGAACATTAACATTTTTTGTACAAGACCCTTACAACACTCAGAATATTCTTTTTGGCCCAAAGAACATGATGTCCATTATTTCCAAGAACAATTTGAAAGATGGACTTAGCAAATCACAATACTAATTTCTCTTAGGACTACTTTGTCAAAGAGAATATGTATTAAAAGCATACAAGCATGATACAAGCAAGAGATCCCTGCCCGTCCAGCGTGGAACCAAAGGCAGGGAGCTGCAACTTACCCCCCCTCCGTAGAACAGAGCCTACAGCAACCACGACCTCAAAAAGAAGAGACATTGTTATTGAACGGCAGTTTAGTCATGAATGAACTGGGTTACAGAATGATAAAATAGAGGGGAGGAGCTGGGGAGGAGGAGGGTTGTAAAGCGTGTGTGCTGAGGAGCCGCTTCTCAGAATGAGAGCTGAAGTAAACCAGCATATTATTGGTCGAGGAATCAGGTGACAGCAAATTAGATGACATTCGTGAGCATTCAGGTGATTCTCCAGCATGAGAAGTGGCTCCTATATGTTAGCAAGCTTGACTCCGTGGCCTATCAGAATTTACGTCAAAGCTCCATTTGCGAACCTCAAATCCGATGGAAAATGCAAAGATTTAAAAACCACTAACAATAATGCATGTAATATTTGTACTTTTATTCAGCATATTTGGTTTTCCTTTATAAAATTAGGAAGTAATTGGTATTTTTTGGAAAACTTTTTTTAGTCCTTCCCCAAAATTGGAGGAGTATAATTGGAAAGGGGTACCCCACTTTACTTGCTAAATCACAATCACTTTGCTCATTGAAATCAGATATGACATTAACATAACAAAATTCCTCATTCTATGCTTCCTCTATACCAGGGGTCCCCAATCTTTCCCAGTAAGGGCCGGTGTGGATGCAGGTTTTCATTGCAACCAAGCAGCTGCACACCTGATACTACTAATCAACCCCTGGACTCTCTGGTAGTAAGCTTCTTTAGTACCATCAGGTGTGTAGCTGCTTGGTAGCAATGAAAGCCTGCACCCACACCGGCTCTTTCTGGGAAAGATTGGGGACCCCTGCTCTATACCTATGTCAAATACTCCTTCTTTATTGCCTGTATATTTTTCTAGGCTTCAGTTCTATAATCCACCAACTTCCTCAGGTGTTTTGCCCATTTGCCAGGCAGGAGAAATATGCTTGCATTGATCAAAATATCCCGAGTAATCTTTTTTTTTTTCTTCAGCAAAAATAGCTCATACAGTTTGTACAGTGATATTTGACAGTATTAGGGCGGTGAAGCAATTTCAGAAGGTGTTAATTTCACGTGGTACTCTTGTTCGCGGAAATAACTTGGAATTAAAGTGCTATTATTAAGGGCCATAAATTTTGGTTTTTCTTGTCTGAATTGTGGCCAGCCCTTTAAAAGTGTGTCACTCCTCAAATACTGGTTTACTTTTTGGTACTTCCTATTAAGGAGTGACTCTCAAACTTTTCGTTAGGAACTGCAAACCCAGTCCAGGTATTTGATATGTTCCATCACAACCACAATAATGCAGGGCTGAATGAATTGTATCATAAATGCTTTTGGTTGAATTCATGAAAGATATGGACTTTTTTTTTTTTTTTTGGTTGTTTCCAAGAAGAGGATTGGAAACAACTACTGTAAAGCCTGAAGAGTTTATATTAAATACCTCTTTATTTGCTGGGTGACTATACATTGATGGCCAATGGTTTTTTGGTGTAGTATGAACAACTCCCTGCTGTAAATCAATTTTAAGGCTTTAGAGAAAATAGTGATCAATATAACCTCATGCTACTTAGGATACTGTAGGTAAAAAAAATGCTTTGGGAGTTGGCATTTCACTCAAAACAGGTGAGCAGCCATATTCTAAATAAACCACAGAGGACATAATAAGTACATGAATCGCGCTTAGGGGTAAGTTGTGGGAAGACCATATTTCTAGTGACTGCATCTCTACCCCAAATTAAGATGATTCAGATTTAACAATTTGAAACAAGATGTGTTTGTGAAACACTGATGCCCCCGTGCATAACATGCACATGCTAACCATTAAAGGCCTATCATGAGTCAATCAAAGGTTAAAGGTCAATGTCAGAGGGTCAACATGCATTATCTCATCAGAAAGGCCTTATACTAAGGAGTACATATGGCAGGTATCAAATGCCTATTACTAACTAATGAAAAGTTATGGCCCATGTTCAAGTTTTTGTCACCAAACGTCATGCTCCAAGGTCAAGGTCACAAGGTCAAAAGTCATGACCCCATGTGAAATGCCTTCTCACAAGCAATGCATATGCCAAGTATCAAAGTCCTATCATGAGCCGATCAAAAGTTATAGCCATCTCAAAGTGCAGACAGACAGACAGACAGACAGACAGACGGACAGGTGAAAAACTATATGCCCCTGAAACTTCGTTTACGGGGGCATAAAAATGTTAAATTCGATGATAAAGACACAAATTCGACAACGCTTAAACAGCAATTAGACAAATTATTGTAATGCCCCTCCCCTCAGGCATTCCATTTCCCTGACTACCTGCGCTACACCTAATTAATCAATTATCTCTTGTCCATTGCCTTAATTATGCCCACCTGTTTCCCTTATTAGTTAAAGCTGTTTTCTCCCATTTGGGCAGGTGGGCTTAGTCTGGTTTCCCCATTGCATGTGGTGCACTCCCCTACAGTTTGTATTTGTTTGGTTGTCCCCTCACTCATTATTTAATAAACTCCATGTCCCTGCTTTGGGTCCCTCTCTCCACTCCTTGCCTTGGCACCCTTTTCAAATTTTAAAACATAAAAAACAATTATTCCCATTCACATTGCTATAAAGTATCAAGTACTTACCCAATTGGAATATCACCACATTCTATGTTTGTTACAGCTTACGCTCAAATCTCAGACATTCATTAAAGTAGAGCTGGGACCTAAGCACTGCTGTCAATTTGAAATGAAATTCTAAATGCTGTCGACTCTGCCAGAATGGAAGATTGTGTTACTTTAGGGGTGATAATAAGAATAGTCCATTAAAAAACAAAGCCTCCGCAAAGGCCTGAAGTGACTACGTTTGAGCCAGATGTGTAAATTAAAACTTCAGTATGAAGCTTGATACGGAGTTAAAATAGAATATGAGCAAAGCACGTCAAGTTCATAGAAGAGGGAGAGACAGCAGGAAAACTTGGCAGCGAGACTAAAAAAGACAAAACAGCCGTGCCACCATTTATTATTTTATCACTGGAAAGCTCGCAATTAAACAGCCTTGCCACCATTAGAATAGATCGTGTCAGAGCACCACAAAACAAAGCAAACAATTATTATAACCTCATCCTTTTTCTTTTTATTGAATTTTATTCAAATCAAAAACCAATGAATGCTTCAGGAAGAAAGTATTGTTTCAAAGACATTAAATTACCTCACCTCACCCTGAAGCATGAGCTTTGTGAAAATTACCAGTTGTTTCGCAATAAAAAGCATCAAGGCTTTATTCTAACAGATGTCCTACTGCAGATGGCTACACTGCAGAATTCTGCAAAGCCGTAAAAAAACAACTCCTTTTGTCCACTCGAAACATTCAACAACTGCACAATCTTTAACATTCTTCTTAGTTGAATATCTACTCGGCGCCATTAAAACGCACAGGTGAGGTATGTACTGTATTTGCGGCAATTTGAAGAATCGATTGATTTTTATTGCTATTCCAGTGAGGCACGAGAAGAAATGCAGAAAGTGTGTGGTATTGTAATCCTGATGCGCACCACATGCACGCGCCAAGCACTTCAGTAATTACAAACATTGAGCTGTTTGTGATGTGTACAGTGACACTTGACTTGTTCTTTTTGGTGTGATCAATAGCCTACATAAAGCCAACAAAAAAATTTTAAATGCTACTGCATCAAGAAAATGCACACAGGAGAGAGAAAAAGAGCCTTTGGCATGTCGTGGGCAGATCTCAGCTGCCGAGAGGTGGTACGTCATTTGCTCTGTCACCATTCAACAATTAGTCTAGTGTCTATCCAAAAATGGAGCACAGGCACTGTCACAGACCGACCCCGCTTAGGGCAGCCATGAGAGACTATGGCAGCTCAAGAGCGCTACATCTGCTAACAGCCTGTAAGTGACAGATTCTGGACAGCAACCAGAACTGGTCATGAGATGAGGGGTTCAAGACGATTGAGGGTCAGCGCAAGTACCATTCAACGCCGTCTATGTGAGCAACACATGCGTGCTTGGCGGCTGAGATCTGCCCGTAACATGCCTAAGACTTTTTTCTCTCTCCTGTGTCACAAGCCATTCCATTTTCTTGATACAGTAGCAAATTTTTTTTGTTGTTGGCTTTATGTAGGCTATTGACCACACCAAAAAGAACAAGTCAAGTGTCACGGTACACATCACGAACAGCTCAGTGTCTGTTATGACTAAAGTGCTTGGCGCATACATGTGGTGCGTGTCAGGATTACAATACCACGCACTTTTCTTTATTTCCTCTTATGCCTCACTGGAAAAGCAATAAAAATCAATCGACTCTTCAATTTGCTGCAAATACAGTACATACCTCAGCTGTGCGTTTTTAATCGCATTGACTATGGAATTTTTGGAAAATTTTAAAATAATATTAATGGACCAGACAGAGGGTGACTGAGGAGGCCATGCTCTTCCATGGCTTCAATGACATGAATAGTAAAAATGTTTACCTATATCAGAGATTGTTACAATGCGCCTGGATTAGCTTGAATAACTGAACGTTCTTTAGACAGGGATCCTCTCATTTCATCTGTGCTGGACCCATAAATGGACATCATAATATGATTAATTTACTACTGGAAGGCTCGCAATTAAGATTATCCACAATTTCAATACTTAATTTGCAAAAAAAAGAAAAAACCCCTAATGCCCATTTCTCTTTACCCAAATTTGTTTTTTGTAATTTCTAACTCAGTTGTAATAAATTGGCTGTGGGGTGAACACTTCTTAAATTTCCTTGGTGCCCAATATTAGATTAACTGCAGCATATATTTCATTTAAGACGCATAAGATCAATTCTCCGTTCTGCTTTATTACCCATTGAGCAACATTAGGATTATTGCAAAGGCTCTTTCAAAATGTTTGAACATTTATTATGAACTGAACACCAAAGTCATACAAGGATATTCCTGGCAATCTATCAGAAACATTCAGCATTCAAATTGTTAACTTTTTTAAGCACTTGTGGCCTTTCTGTTAGACTGATCAGGATTTCCTATTCTCCTCTGACCTTTCTCATTAAAAGGGGCTTTTGGCCTCAGATCTGCCACGCACTGGATGTTTTTGTTCACAGTTTGTTAAAAAATTCTACCGACTATTGTGCGCGAAAATCAGTTTTGCAAATGCCAAAACCGTCATATCAGCCCTGTAAAACTGAGCGAAGGTCAACATCATTTACATCACGTATCATCCTCATTCTAATGTTTGGTCAAAAAAAAAAAGGTCTGAATGTTTTATTTTGTTTTATTTATTAACATGCAGCCTCGAGAGTCGATGTTAAGAGGAGGTTATTAGTATCAACAAGTAGGAGTGCCTAATAAAGTGGGCAGTGGCAGCAGGTCACCATTGTTTATGATTGGGGCGCACTCACACATGCAAGAATATCCTATTTGGTTGAATGAGGACTGTCACAGTCTCTTGCAGGGGACACTTTTGTCAAATAATATCAATACGGCTCTTCTTTTTTGTTCATTCCAGTATAAAGTTACCTCTCACAGCATCACAAGCAGTTGATAATATATTCCTTTAAGAGTAATGGAAAAGAGCTCAAGTGTATCATTACCTTTCACAGCAAATTGAGTTGTAGCAATCACGTGCCCCTGTCGCCAAGAATGCAGGTTTCAGTTTGTTATAGCCGTTATTCATATGGCATTTTTAGGATCGTGTGGAAGGGAGGGGCAGGAAGTTATGCAGGGGAGCATTATCTTTGCCTTCATTGACACATAATGGCAGAATAGGTCTCAGCTTTCAGATTGCTGAATGGAACACCTGCATGCCAATATGCGCAGCTGCTGCTCTGGTTTGGAAAACTCCCATAACTAGTTTTAAAATTACTCATCCCTGTAAACCTGCCAAGTCAATTGATGAGCAGGCTCTGATAATGATTTCCTTCTAACATCAGATTCAAAGTGCAGCGGAGCCACTGTAAAAGCCTTTCTGAATCCAAAATGGTTGCTGTGGAGAAAAAGGACACATGACATATTTCAAATAAATTCAGTTTCCGAAGGCCCTATCTCTGACCTACAGGAAGCCCATTCTGTGGTGGCAAACCAAAGCAGATTTTATCATTTTTAAAATCAGATTATTTGAAAGCTTTTTTTCCTTCTTGTAATTTTTAAAATTGTGTTTTATCTTCAAAGATAGCATTGGTGACTTTTAGGATCCAGCGGTTTAATTATCCATAAGGAAAGCCAGACGACCAGAAACCAACCTAACTGCACCACTTAAGGTCATCTGATTTCATTTATGGCTTCAGTCATGCTAGATGTTAAACAGATATTACATATCTACTGAAAAAGACTAGGATTTACTGAAGAAATAAAAGAGATGGAGCAATCAATCTCTGACCTGAATGGCCAATTGTTATGGCTGTCTAGTCTCATCCCATTGAGAGAGTTGGCTATTGTACGATTATCATTTCTTCATCAAGGGCATATCGATGTGGGACCCATACAACCTTTCAGTGCTCACAGAGGAAACATAATAGAGGCAATGAACGCATGATGTCTGTTGTAATGAGATCTAAAAATCAGGTTGACGACCGATTTTTTTTTTTTGGCTTAAATATAATTTGGCCTAGATTTTGATTAGCAGTGATGGGCAAAAACACATTAATACCGCGAAGCTTGGTAGCATTTTGGGTAGAAATGGTAAAATACCAATAACTAATTGATTAATTGAATAATGCCGTGTGAACATTTTTCGACAAAATCTAACATAGTTGCAACTAGCTACATCAACTGCATAGGTTGACATAACAGCTTGCCATGTCTTGGCCTTGGGACCATCCACAAAATTACCAGCCAAGAGAATTGTTTTTTTTTTTTCAAACACATCAATATTTATTAGCCAAAACACATTTTTTCTTCTTGCAGTACCACAGAAGTCAAACGATGCTTTTTTTCACTTTCTCAAAATGTCATGAAGTCTATGAACCAAGTTTGGTTTTGATACTTCAAAGCCATGATGAAATCCTGTTTCAATTCTCACTATTGTTAATATGAAAAAAAAAACCCGGATGTTGCAATCAAGCCCCATTTCCAGTGCATTATGGGATACAATAGTTTGGTTGCCAAGTCGCTCCCAGTCTCGCTCAGCTCCTTGGCAAAGAGTCCTTCTTTCTGTCAAAAAAGCTTTCAGCTGAGGAATGGTCATTTTCTTAAAATGTTGAGAAGGGGCCTTCCATGGTGGTATTCAGGAGACTAATATACAGTAATTTCCAGAATAATTTTTGGTGTATCCATCAAGAATCACAGATGATGAAGATCACTGATTCTTAAACCTCCCTTGGAAGACCACCTGTCCTGCATGTTTCCCTGCTTCTGCACCTGTGATTCAAATGATTCGCACATTATCAAGCATCTTCACAGATTTATAACGAGCTGATAATTTGACTCACCTGTGCTGGAGCAGGGAGAGATCTACAACATGCAAGTGCTACTCCAGGAGAGGCTTGAGAAGGGCTGATGTAAATGATACGATCGCTATCGTTCAGTGTTATTATGTGCATGCAATAGGCCTACGTGCTAGCACACAAAGTATGCCACTACGCAAACTGCGCTCTGGAAGTGTGGGAGGCCCAGAAGTGGAAGAAATGTTGGCGAAAAAGCCACACCTGGGTACTTTTTTGCAAATTGGCGATAGTGAATATCAGCAGTGACTGGCGAATGCTTTTGAAAAGAAAAATACATCTAACTTTTGTGAGGCGTGGTGTGAAGACAATCTCTGCCAATTTTGGAGAAGAGGTAAACTTCGTGGCTCGCAAAAAAACTTCTTAAAAATTTTTCAAAAAATCCATAATGGTGGAAATGAACATGATTTTAACATCATGGAATCCAACTATTCCTCAATTTTGTAAATTAGGCATTCGATTCAAAATCTCTTCCAACCTCAAAAGCACCTTCGATTTTGACTCAGTGGTAGTGCTGGGCCGTTCTAGACAGTGACATGAAAGTGAAAAGAATCAGCAGACTGTCCCTAATATCAGTGCCAAATTTAAAGGCTTTTTAACCAGTACTAGGGGCAACAGAAACAAAATACAAAAACCCTTGAAACACAATGGGAGCCTTCAGTGTCTGTCCCCCAAATACTGGTTAGTAAATGCTAACACCTTAACTAATAACTGATTGACACTGCATATGCCTCATGTATTACATGAAAACTTATGCAGTTTGGGGGGGGGGGGACATGCAGTGTGATATGTGATGTGTCAAGTTTTTTTTTTTTTTTTCAAGGAACTGACCATATTGTTGTAAGAACGGCAATGTTCTTCATTAGTTCAAACCAATGTTTATACTTTTATTGAATTTCACATTCGGGAAGGTCAAATATGTGAACCAAGTGTAAACCAACATTGTTACTTAAGCGTAATTATTACACTTACATTTCAGTTACTTTTTCAATTGCTGCAATGAAAACTTCAAATCTGAAAAAAAAAGTAGTTTAACTCCCCAGATGAAAGGAAAATGAACATGCTAAATTTGACATTTCACAGTATGCATGGATTTCATGAATTAAAATTCATTTTGTGAATAATGCATGTCCATCCGACATGGATGGAATATGTACATAAAAATGTATCTAAGTCACAGAAACCCAAGCCATTGACCTTTTTATTATGCATACTGGTACGGTCTTTGGTAGTTGTTGCTTAAATCAATGAAAGTAGCTGACCGTATTTAAAATGCCATGCTGTTAATCATGATAAAATATTTCTGCTATTGTGCTCATGAGACAATGGGCCTCCCATGAAAACATTTTATTTTTTGTCATAAATTTCTCATGAATTAATTCTTGAGAGACAGTTACATGATGACTTCATACCACACTCGCTAAACATTTCTAAACCCCAGAAACTCGTCTGACTCATACACAGACAAGTGAGAAATTAAATGAAAAATCAATGCAAAAATATGCATTTTAGTAAGGTGTTGAGCTTCTTAAAGTAAACAGAAGAGCTTCAATTCACCATGGGAAAGAGTCTCTGAATCTCCACGTCTCTGAATGCATAGAGGAGGTATGGGACACCGATTCTTTCAAGAAAAACTTCCTCAAGTCTTGATTTCATAATTATAGCAAAGAAAGCTGTGTTATACACCAGTCCAAAATCTTCCTTAGGATGAAGTTGAGTTGTGATCTGGTGACTGCAAATGACACAGCACATGATTCACAAAATTTTGGTTCTCCCAAAGCTCAGTGACCCATTTTGCCCTGTGTATGGGTGCACTGTCATCCAGAGAGAGAAAACACACCAACATGGAAATGATTCTTCTGAGGATACTGATTATCCGTTAGGATAACTTTGTATTGATCTATTTGTGATGATTAAGATGGTCTTCAGTCAAAGGTGAAAACTTGACCCGTGGCACTGCAGGAAAATGTACACCTGCCACAGAATAACAAAGCCACTGTTGATACAAATATTTTTTTCTAAACTCCTCGCACTAGCTCTGAAGTACTTTCTTGTAAAATAAAATATCTGCTCCATATCGGGGAATATTGAAGGAAGTATAGGACGTTCTGAAAGCCTCACACAAAATCCAATATAAACTGAAGCCTTTCTTTTGGAATAAAAAGGCCAGACAAGCCTGTAGGATAAATAACAGCTGAGAAATCACATAGGAACGATAGCAGAAGGGTAGCCCATTTTGATTACTCATAACTTAAACCCCAATTCCAAAACAGTTGGGACAAAGTGTAAATTGTGAATAAAATCTAATTGCAATGACTTTCAGTTCACATGAGCCAGTATGTTATTTACAATAGAAAATAGATAATGCTTCAAATTTTGAAACTGAAACATTTTACATTTTTATCCACAAAATGAGCTTATTTCAAATTTTCTGGCGGCGACAGGTCTCAAAAAAGTTGGGACACAGCTAAAAAGGCTGAAAAAGCAATTAATATATAAGAGAACTAGCTGTAAGAATATTTAGCAAGTAATTAAGTTAACTAGCATCAGGTATGTAACATGAATGGCTATAAAAGCGATGTCTTAGAGAGGCTAAGTCTCTTAGAAGTAAAGATGGCCAGAGGCTCTCCAACCTGTGAAGGCTTGTGTAAAAATATTGTGGAATACTTTAAACCAATGTTCCCTCAACATAAAGTTGCAAAGGCCTTGAAAGTCTCATCATCGACGGTGCATAAAATTATCAAAAGATTCAGAGAAACTGGAAAAATCTCTGTGCATATAAGGCCAAAGACCTTTACTGGATGCCCGTGATCTTTGGGCCCTCAGACGCCACTGTATCACTTACCGGCATGATTCTGTCATTGACATTACTAAATGGGCCCAGGAATACTTCAAGTAACCACAGTGTGTAAACACAGTCCTCCGTGCCATCCATAGATGCCACCTAAAACTTTATCAGGCAAAAAGGAAGCCATTGTTGAGCATGATCCAGAAGCGCCGCCAAGTTCTGTGGGTGAAGGCTCATTTAAAATGGACTGTAGCAAAGTGTCCTGTGGTCAGACGAGTCTAAATTTGACATTCTTGCTGGAAATCATGGGCGTTTTGTCCTCCGGGCTAAAGAGGAGAAAGACCACCCCTCCGGTTATCAGGGGACGGTTCAAAAGCCAGCATCTCTGATGGTATGGGGATGCATTAGTGCATATGGTGTGGGACATTTGCATGTTTAAAAAGCACCATGAGTGCTGAGAGGTATATAAAGGTTTTAGAGCAACATATGCTCCCCTCTAGACGACATCTTTCCAGGAAAGGCCTTGTGTATTTCAGCAGGACAAAAGCACATACTGCAGCTATTTCAACAGCATGGCTAAGTAGTAGAAGAGTCTGTGCGCTGAACTGACCTGCCTGCAGTCCTGATCTTTCACCGATTGAGAACATTGGCGCATAATTAAACGAGAAGTCTGTCAAAGGCAGAGGTCGCGTTACACTTTCTGACTGTCCGTCATTGTGACGGACAGGGGCATAAAAATTCTGTCGTCATCAATTATTTTCCATCATTGTAATTTTATTTTTTTTAATGACAACCGTTTATTTTTTTAATAAAATAAACATAATAATTTATAGATTATGCATTAGCTGATGCCAAAAGTGATTCATGTAGACATTGTGCACTGTGTGAAATACAGCACTGCATGGATTTTCAAACTTACTGCTGTATGAACTTTATAAAACATCACAAATGATTTCTCCCCCCACACAGTAACAGTGCACAAATAAACAATGCTTTCAGTTATTGCTGGGGTTCACGAAGCCGAACAACCGCTGTCTCGCTAAGTGGTCCAACGAAGCTGCCTATCAACTCGTTATGTCAACCGTGGCTTTCCCCGCCTAGATATCTGCGCGTTCACATAACAGAGACGGCATTTGCAGCATATGACCAATCGTCAACCGGCAGCAGAGCAGCATATTTTACAAATGAATAGCAAATGATGATATAACAAAAATATGAGGGATACAGGATCATACCAGAGATGCCAAGTCTTGACGCACTCGGCCTGAGTCTCTCGCCTCTTAATGGCATTCACGTTCCTGTGACGTAGTCAGCAATTATTCAATCAATGCAAACTGAAAAAATTCACTTGTGGAATTCAAGTCATGGCACATTAAGCTAATCAGTTTCACTTGCATTACAGTGGACTTCCCCACTAGTGACACGGAAATTAATTATGATTCGGGAATTCTCAGGCATGTCTTTACTGAAGGATTGAAGGAAATTGAATTACATAAAGATGTTTCAAATGGTCTTATTTCATTTAAACAATTTAAACGATCATGAAACAAATGCATTGTTTCCAATCCCAGAGTAAAGAGAAGCACGAGAAGTCCAGAGTCATAATCGCTTTCTATGTTGCTTGCGGTGAGGTCCACCTTCACGCAAGTGAAACTGAAACTTTAATGCATGAGGATTTTAATTCTGCGTGAGAATCTCATTGATAAGCTTTCATTGAATAATTGCAGACTACAGTGAATAAGCCTAAAAAATGTATGAGACCTATGCCGAATGCGTGAGACTTGGCATCTCTGTCATACAGATCAAAGACAATGCTCGAGACAATATGACACCCACCACCAATTGGACGGGGGTGTAAATTACATTCTGTCAAAATGACAGACGCCCCTCAAAATATTCTGTCATTATTTAAAAAAAATCCGTTAATGAGGGAAAATATTTGGTTAACGTGACCTCTGGTCAAAGGAGACCCAAAACACTTCAGCAGCTGGAGGCCTGTATTAAACAAGAGTGGGATCAAATTCCAATGACAAGAAACTTGTCTCCTCAATGCCCGGACGCCTCCACTCTGTCTTAAAAAGAAGAGGGGATGGTACACCATGGTAAACATGCCCCTGTCCCAACTTTTTTGAGACCTTTAGCAGCCATCAAATTTGAAATGAGCTAATTTTGTGGATAAAATTGTAAAAATTTCTCAGCTTCAACATTTTCTATGTTATCTCTGTTCTGTTGTGAATAAACCACTGGCTGGTGTGATTTGAAAGTCATTGCTTTTTGATCTTATTCACAATTTACACTTTGTCCCAACTATTTCGGAATTGGGGTTGTATAATAATAGGTTTTATAGATGTACCTCCTTTATACTCCGAGGCTTAGAAAGGAGTGTTGTGATGAGACTTGAGTGTCACTCACTAATCAATCAGTCAATTTGCCATGAGCACGACCACAGGCGGTAAGATTCACGAACAGCTTATCCAGGAGTTAATGATAGTGTCATTTTGATAAGCAGTTAATGTCACCAAAAATGACCAGAAAAGTAAAATAAAGCATTAAAGCAGGACAATTAAATACAACAATGATAAAAAAAGCAAGCACAATAAATAAATGAATCAATACAAAAACTGACATCAATAAAATTCAGGAGGGTGATGAAGAGAGATTACACCATCTAAGTAGGTGAAGTTATTTATTTATTACTTCAGTGGATTGAATTGATATGTGGAAGGGATTGTAGAAATATGTTTTCGAAATTAGTTCCACAGTTTGTGAGCAATGTCACTCGACACAATGCCACCCATGCTGGGGAGACGAAAACTGGGGACAACAAGCAAATCAGATGCAGGGGACCTAAGTCTGTGGACTGGAGTTTACGTCAGTAAGAGCACAGTGAGATACTGAGGGGCAAGATTATGAAGTGATTTCAATGTATAAATTAGTGTTTTGTAGAGGATTCTGGATGATGCTGGATGCCAATGAAATTTATTGAGGATGCAGGCGATGTGTGCCGGGTGACTGGTGTGATTGAAAGCTCTTGCAGCAGGACAGACTGTAACCTAGTGATAATTTTCAAAGGGAGACCAATAAAGTGACTATAAAGAGACTTATGCAGAGACTAGAGCAATCAGGGTGGCAGCCGATGAAGGCGTGAACTAGCGTTTCTGCAGATTTTGGGAGAGAATATGACAAAGTCAAGCTATATTTGAGTTGAGTAAAAAAGCACTTTTTACCAGGGTGCTTCTTAGGGTTCCAAACAGGGGGGGTCATTGACAGGAAGCTTCAATGGGTTTCAAACAAGGAAAGAGTCTGTAGCCCCATCTATCTATCTATCTATCTATCTATCTATCTATCTCTCTCTCTTTCTCTCTGTCTGTCAACCCTGTCTGTGCTTTTTACCTGATCTATCTGGAATTTCTCCAAGGGTATTCATGTAAAGATAAACTTATTCTCTGTGAAACTTCCTTGGTAAATGAAGGTTTAAATAGGAGCAAGCAATATGTCTCCATGAACACCTCACCAAAGATTTATTCCAACTGCATCCTTTTCTGAGGACTAAAGAGTCGTACAGTTCCCTGTTGCCAGTGAATGTGGACATGTTAGGGGTTGTACAAATTTCACAAGGATTTCACGAAAAACATAAGGGTTGCCAATGCAGACCCCAAAATTGTCGCTTTTCAATGCAACTCATTGTACAAGTTATGTTTTGGAGACTGAAAACAGCATGAATGTTCCTCTTTGAGCAGGTTTTATTTATTTATTTTTTTATTTTATTATTTTTGCAATATAAGGACTTTTGGTATTTTGGACTGTTAGTTTGATGAGATCTCTCAAGGTCTCAAGGTCTGCACATGACTTGCAATTATAAGATTAAAAGAGGAGTGGATGCTGTGTGAGTGGTGCATGCCTTTTCACAAGAAATCATGTTAATACCTTGCTAGCTAGATATTTCAAGAAATTCTGCAAAAAATATTTTTCCTAGGAATATCTAGTCAGGAAATCTGACATCAGAAATGAGGGTTGCTCCACCACAAATTAGGCAATCAATCAGGCCATCGCAGGAGAGGGGTTGTCGCGACAAATATTGATTTGATTCAGTTTTTAACAGATTAAAATACTACATCAACCCAATCCTTGGTGTTACTTGTATTGCTGTGCTTCGCCTAAAAATTTGGGACACTGTCCTGTTGTGCTATAGTTTTACAAGGAGATTGGCTTTTTTCCTGTTCCAGTCATAAGGACTTTGACATCAGGGCTCCACCTAGACTACATTTTCTGTAACAACTGCTTTTATAATGAAATACAAACAAATTTACTTATAAACTATTTTTTTTAAATTAGTATTTGGAGTTTCAGATATACTTTCTATCTTCAGCGAAGCAAAAAGTAAACATCTAAAGCCATGCTCAAATTTTATAAGAAGGTAAGGTGTCTAAGACCTTTGCACAGTACTGTATATTGAGTCTCAACACTAGCAAAAATTGGCTGTTTATTTTTAACTGAAATTTCAATGGTTCATTTCAATACTGCATGACATACATTCAATGCACCGGGCAAATAGAAAGCTGGCAGACATATTAATTGCATTTTACGTCTTTTTTTTGTTTGTTTTCCTTACTGCAAATGTTTTGTTCCACAAAGAATGATTTTGCAGTCAATGCGCTGTTTTTATGTTTTTAATCTTTTTCAGTTGGTTTCTATTTTTGAGCCAGTAAAGAAAAATATGGCATAGTATTATTGTGATGTTGGAGCAACGTATAATTTAAATCCAATTCTAATGCTTCCACTGACCAAAAATCTGAAAATAAGCAGAATAGCAGGTAGCTGGCGGTCAACTGGGTCTTGATGTGATGTTTAGATTGGCCGTCCATTCCATGTGTGCTCAAGAGAGGATGCATTTGATCTTCCGACAAAGGGGGGTAGGGGCAGTGCTTTGATGGTCTGAGAGAAATCCCAATAGGATTTGTTGTGGACATGGCAGTTTGTGGATTTGAAAGAACGTAAGATTAAATTAATTTGACTGCTGTTCCATACTTAAGGTGGAGCCCACTAAAGTCTATCATCGTGCAAACATACGCAAGCACACACACACACACACACACACACACACACACATGCGCGCACACGCACGCACACATACACCCAGGCACATGCGCGCGCACAATCCTCCCATACCAGCTATAGCAGGCGCGGTTACATCAATACCAGCTGCTTGGTTAGAAGACACCATAGGCCAAAACCTGCTGCTTTAATTTCAACTTGCAATTTATTAGAGCAAATAATCCACTATCAACAGTATGTAGGCCTTCAGGGTACACGAGCATCTGCTCATTTAAGTGCCCTAGACATTTTCCCTTTCATTAATGTAATCATTGAATCACTGAAGTGTACATGTCTCCACTAGGTTTCAGTGGAGTTTGATTTGATTAACAACAAGTTATAAACTTGGTCTGGGATAAATTGTCTGACAAAGATTAGCATGTAGCAAGAAACCTACATATAGTGGAAGACACCACAAAGAAAAATACAGTATGTTTCACCTTATAAACTATATTGATTTTTGAAAATACTTGCATATTCCTAATATGACACCTGCAACCCGTTCCAAAACAATTCCACTGAAACTGGAGAATGCAAAGACTTGAAAAGTAGTGGAAGCTTCAGAAAAACCCCTGAGACATTCCACATCTAAACAGATTTAATTAAACAAAGACTGACAACTAACCTACAATTTATTCTACTGACCAAGATTGATATATATAAGAAAAAAAATATTTACAGTCCTTTGGTGGGGTTGCTTGGCGATGATCTGGGTGAGGAAAATGCTCCAACACAGGCAAAAATCCACAAAAAAAAAAAACTTCACAGGTCTTGAAAAGAGTGACAGGTCTGGTCAAATGTATCCTTCCACAATTTCTCCTTGCAATTTCTCCAACTACTTTACTCTCTCACTTTCTCACCTTATATACTCTTTTGCAGCCCCCTCCCACCTTTTAGACTTTTCTTTTCTCTGGGACTTTTCCCTCTCGGACATGTCCAGGACATGCCCAAACCTTGCTCCAGACTTGACTTAACAAAAAAAAAGTAAAAAAAGTCAATACATTACAGAGGTTTGTGACTCATTGGCCACATTTACATGGGTAGTTTTCCTCAATCTGATTGAAATCAATCGGAATAAGTGAATCTGATTTGATCTGTATACATCAAGCTTAAGTAAAGAGATCCATGTTCAATCTGCATTGACATGGCCCCAGCTAAATCCGATTGCATTGTGTTTTTTTACCTGCGCATTACGTCACTCTGCGTACTTCACTTCACTTACGAGCCTCTCACGTACTAGGAGCGCATGCGCGGACCGAAAAATCCTCTTTATCAACACAATCCGCTCCACTCAGTCGTTTACATGGAGCATGGAGCGGATTATCAATCGGCGTAGACTACCTCTTAACAATCCGATCCGAAATACAATCGGATCCGGGTGAATCAGACTGGCTAAGGTGTTTAAATGAGACATTTTGAATCTGATTGACCTTTCAATCTGATTGTAAGTAGGATTTTTGGACCCATGTAAACGGGGCCATTGTCAAAATGTTTCAGGGGAACCTTTCTCAATATAGAATTTAGGGGCCTAGACATCAACAGGGAATATGTACTGGGAAGACTCTGAAAATCTGGAAAAACTGGGGCAATCTCTGTCCATGAAAGATGAGACTGAAAACCAATACTGGATTCATGTGACTTTTGAGCATGGCATTAATCAGCTACATGCTTCTGTAATGGACATGCCCTATTGCCTATGAAATTCTTCAGTAGACCTACATCAGTGAAAACAATGAATTATGGCATCATCAGGTCCAAGATAAGACTCCCCTATGCAAAAAAGAAGCCATATGTGAACACGATTGAGCAATGCTGCCGTCTTCTCTGGGCCAAAGCTCATTTAAAATGGACTGAGGCAAAATGGGAAACTGTTCTGTGATCAGATAAATCAAAATTTGAAATTATTTTTGGAAACCACAGACACTGTGTCATGCGGACTACAGAAGAGAGGGACCATCCAGCTGGTCATCAGCGTACAGTTCAAAAGCTCGCACCTCTAATGGTATCGGGTTGCATTAGTGCCTATGGCATGAGGAGCTTACAGATCTGGAAATGCATTTTCAATGCTGAGAAGTATTTAGAGGTTTTCCAACAACATATGCTCCCATTTAAACAATGTCTCTTTCAGGGAAGGGCTCACTTATTTCACCAAAACAATTTTTCATGAAATGGTAAAATGTCTCACTTTTGACATCTGATATGTGGTCTATGTTCTATTGTGAATAAAATGTGGGTTTATAAGATTTGAAAATCATTGCATTTTGTTTTTATTTACATCTCACACAGTATCCCAACTTTTTTCATATTGGGGCTGTACTTCAAGTAGATAAAAGTTAGCTTGTTAACACTCAATATGACAGTGGCGAAACTCATCGCACTCAACTCATACTGTTTTCCAGATACTGCTATTTCAAATTTTCTTTGATTCATGTTTGTACTCTGGCATTTCAAGGAAAAGAGACACGTAGCTAACATTAAAGAAAATGTAGTTTCTTCAAATGGCCAGAATCTCAAAAACCGAATTTATTTTAAAACTTCTGAGAGATAAAACAAAACAAAAAAAAGACTTCAAAGTAAAAGTTTGTTTTTTTAATCCCAGTCCAACACTCTTGGGCTTGCAAAGACATACAGCTGCCACTTTATGTTTATGTGAATCTTGCGTGGGCCTCCGTCATAACGGCAGACATCTCACGACGGGAAGCAAGCGAAGAAATTGCATGTCCTTTTTTATTTCAAAGAACATGTCCACTGACTGTTTAAAAAAATGGACGCAGTTTGAAAAGTGACGGTAATGAGAAAGTACCTTAAAGGTCCCATGTAATCAAAATAATTTTGCTTATATTTACAAATAAATGGAGCTATCCAGTTTGTGTGTACTTTTTCACTTCCTAAGTCCCACCCCTTAAAAAAGTTCACTTCCCGTGAATGTGAGCTTTGTGACCATGCATGTCATCTCAGGAAGGGAAGTTTACAGGTGCAAAATCAGCATATCGAAAAGGTGCATCTCAATATAACTTTCTTCCTTTTATGTAGGACTTAAATAGTATGCTTACTTGCTGCATAGCTTATGCCCTGAAACTACCTTTTTATTGCTGCATGCTGTACTTACACGTTTGTTTTACATTACTGGGTTATAAGAGGCAGCAGGCGTGCATAGCAGTGTACATGAAAAAGCTAAGGTTGATGCAACTTTGCAAGTCAAAATATGCACCATCGCATGTCAGTCAGCAAGAATAAACAATATCAAATGTCAATAATGTAACCTTGTAAACCTATGCAAGCTGCAGCAAGTTACACCACAGACATGTCCGTGGTCATACGAGTACGATACACCAGTGACTGATGGGAAAATAAAAACCGGTGAAGCGCTGAACATCCCTTGAAAAGAATTATTGGTCTTAAACTGTTTTCAATCATTTATTTATTTTTACATCACGTTAACTCCAAACACTCACCGTTAACAGATGCAAAAAGTTTTCCTCCATAATTTAACGCGAAGAAAATGCGTCATTTCGACATGAAATTCCATTTCAATCATGATTATTAATTTGCTGATTTTTGCAGCTAATTTTCGCTTTCTTTGTTGTAATTCAACAAGCATGAAGCTAAGATTTGATAGAACAGGGTGTGCTTAAAGCAAACACAAAAGTCAACATCGTAGTTTATCTTTTTTAGCAAAGGTAATAAAACACTTCCTCTTTGATTGTTGGACCATTGTATTAGGGAGGAAGCGGTGCATTGAATTCATTTAACTGCTGACGGCTTATTTTTTATCTTTGGAAAACGTGCTCATCTGGGAAAATAATTAAAAACAGATCAAGGAAAGGCTTCTAATCCTCACGAACTGGCTACATTTGATGGTCACCTGCGTAAGTAGCTCAAGACAAATGTGTGGGGTACTGCATGCAAACCCTCAGCCCTCCCATGACTCTGCTCAGAGCTTTGTCCTTCTGGAGATGATTTTACACGGATCAGTGGCGTGGCCAGTGGGGGTGCTAAGACACGTCCCTTTTTGACTGCAATTTGTTTTTTTCTCAATCATTTTCCTTTATTGACGCGTTTTCCGATTATCGTATTTGTCAACTGAAGACACGGTTTCTCTCCAATTCTCTCCAGAGAATTGGGCTGCACAAAACTTCCGTTAAAAACAATTATTAGTCCTGACCTGTTCTCAGTCATTTTCATAATTAACAGAGGGTTCACTCCGAGAGCACTCCACACTTAACAGATGCTGCTTGTTCTCCCCGATTAGGTAAGAAGATAATCATTCATCTGGACGCATATTTGCTGTATTTAAATCAACGTCATTCAAAATTGCATACCCGTCAACTCTCTCGCAAATAGCTTAAGCTGCAGTCTTTTTATAGCCTATTTAATGGCTTAGTGCTATTTTATTTTTCCAAACCCACACAAAACCGAGAATAAAAGTTTCATTGCAACGCTGACTAGTTCAATCATTGCGAAGCATTGGCCTCTTAAGTAGCTAAATTATTTTTCTGTACTGAATTTATCCCATGGTTTCATTGCTGTTAGATTGCATATGGAGAGAAACCGTGTCTTCAGTTACCAATTAAGAAAATTGGAAATCTCGTCAATAAAGGAAAATGATTGAGAACTACTAATTGCAGTCAAAAAGGGACGTGTCTTAGCACCCCCGCTGGCCACGCCACTGACACGGATTACGTAATCATTTAGCAATTTTCAAAGGACATTCCTGAGCATGATTTTAATGCGCAATTTACACTTCTCATGAAAAGAAGTATGAAAATGAAAAACTAGTGTCAGATTCAAATTTGCTTGGGGAAAGTAGTGTTGAAGGGTTTAAAAGCAATTTTTGGTGTCATGGGACCTTTAATTGGTATTTGGATAAACCACATGGTATAATTTGTTTGGTGAATTTATTTCAAGGCCTGTGTACAACATATATTTAGTGCACTTGGTTCAAACTCAGTGTAAAATGTATAACTGGAGAATTTGTGCAAGAGCAGGAGGGAGTGGGTGACGTTTTGGATTAGTAAGTTTTCCCTTGGTTATGTTGAGGGAGGTAAGGTTTATGTCTTTAGATTTTTTCTGTTGGTATTAATATTCTGTTAATATTTCTACTTAATTTTCTTAGATTCTTTGTTTTTTGTCATTACACCACTCTGGAGACGTGTGGCTCTTCTAATGAAAAGAACTGCAGGTTAGCAAGATATTATATATTTTTATAGTCTTTTTAGAACATACTGCTTGGTTCTGCGTTTCTGGGGATGGGAGAGGGGACTCTTACCCACATTTTCTTTTAATGTACAACCCAACCCTTCACTGGGCTGTACCATAAATAACAATAACAACAACAATATATTTACTAGTGAGTAAAGTGGCAGCCTTGAAGTTAAAATGAAAAGAAAGAAAGAATATTCAAATATCCACCCTGTGCTTGGCAATTCTATTATTCAACACATTACAATAACTTCCAGTCTCCCTGGTCTAACTAAATTTTCCTTAACACTTGGTTGAGTACAATGATTTTCCTCCAGACAGTTTTTCACCTCATCCTCTTCCCTCACTCTGCATGTATTCCTTAATCATAACTAATAATTGAAATACAGCTGTGAAGAAAAAAATAATAAAAACAAATCCCATGGTAAAGTTCTACAAAAGAAGGGCAAAAAAAGTCACATATTATCTTCAATAAGAGGAAAGCAGAATCTGAAAACCGAACCATGCCATTTCCCAGCATTGGAAAATATGATATAACTGGATCCTGTAATTTCAATAATAACCGAAGATAAAATGGCAATGGACATTTACTAATTTTATCATTGCTGCTTTTTATTAAATTCTTTTGAAAGCCATCTAGACAGCTTTGCCAAGATTTCATGCTATTACTAGGGAAAAGTCCTTGAAAGAAGGATAATGCAATTTAAAGGTTCATACATTAGGCCTTTTTTTTATCATGTGCTGTCTCAAAAGGGAGACAAAACTACATATTCAGAATGTAGCACTGAGCTTCGGGCTACAGGAAAGACAGCTTGATATCTTTCTGAACATTGTCTCAGCAAAAATAAAAATAAGGGGTATTCGTCAATTTAAAGGTCAATACTTTGTTACTGAAGTGAGATCAGTTAAAGCAGAAAAAGTTCTCACTCCGACAAAAGGCAATTGGCTACAAAGACATGATGGCAATTAAATCTAAAGAGGCTTCCTGAACTGGCCGCAATATCTTGTTAAAACAGCCTGCCATCATTGGTGTATTTTATTTAGTATATTATCGTATCTCCCCGATGATAGTCGGAGATACTGTGGTTTAGTTCTGGGGCCGCCGCCGCCCCCGGCGCTGTGTACCCACAGAGATTTTCTGTTCCGGGCTCTGGAAGCAACAATCATCACAGGAAGTTTTTCTAATTTTACACAGGAGAAGATAATTATATGACAATGCGCAAGACCGATTTTTGGCAACTTTTGACGTCCAATATGGCTGCTGACTGCCATTTTGTCCGAAATTTGGGGATTGGGGAGATACACGACGCGGTCCCTGTGGTGACTGAGCCTTCTAGTTATGTTTCAAAACTCTGAATTCAAACGCCCAGATTACTTAGAAACTAAATAAGTGTGTTTTGTGCATGATCAGTACATCAGTACATAAAAGTAAATGATGCTGTGCATTTTACTTCATATCATTTACAATCCATGCAAAATAATTCCATCTCATGAAACTCAACAAATGAATGACAAAATTGCATTGAGAGAAATCTGAGGGAAGAAAATAGTGTTAGTGACATGCAATGTGTAATAAAAGTCACATTAATTGCCACTGTGCACATGCATTCTGTTTTGCCGGGCAGAAGTGTTTTTTTTTTTTTTTACGTGGGTTGAGTGACCAAAAACTCGAGTGTCGAGTGTGAATCACAGCGATGGAATCATGAACGAAATTCAGCACAGAAAAATAATTTACTTATTATTAGGCCAGTGCTTCACATTGTTTGATCAGGTCCGCGTTCCAAAAAAATACCGCTTTTCACTCTCTGTATTGCTTGGGTTGATAAGAAAAGAGGCACTCGGCAGTTAAATTGGCAGCGTGCTGCTCAAGCTATTTGCGTGAGAGTCGACAAGAATGCAAATTTGAATATCGCTGATTTAAATACAGCAAATATGTGTCCAGATGAATGATTGTTCTCCCCGATTACTTAAGAAGACAATCGGCACCCGTTAACTGTGGAGTGCTCTCGGAGTGAACCTTTTGTTAATCATGAAACTGACTGAAAACAGGTCAGGACTAATAACTGTTTTAAACAGATATTTTGTCCCAATTCTCAGTTCTGGTTCAGCCACTGTAAAAAACATATTTACGTAAACACAGGTTAGTAAATACAGATATCCTCAATTAGAAAATCAATCCTCCCCTGTGGGAATATCACAACTTTTTAGATTATCACGAACATATAGGGCAGTCAGATTTGTTAATAGAAAATGAAGACAACGATGGCAACATTGAGCCGAAGCCGAAAACCAAATATCACAGATGAGGAGTTGGCGGTATTGGTGAAATCAGTGAAGAGGCACCACAAGGTGTTGTATGGCAAGGGGGCACTGAAGGCTGATCCGAGGAATTAAGCTGCGAATCGTTCTGGATGTGGCTTCGGTGGGGAGATGTAAGGGCATTATCCTCAAATTAAAGCATAAATGGAGAGATCTGCAGGGCGCTGTAAAAGCCAGGCTCTCTGCACACCGGAGAAATGTGCACGCAACAGGTGGTGGGCAATCATCATCCCCTGTGCATTTCACTGCACTGGAGGAGGAGGTGGCATCCACTCTTTCTGCAGTGGAAGTGCATGGAGAAGAACTTGGAGCATCAATGAACTGCGTCAGACATCTTGACACAGATGCCAGTGATATGTGCATGACATCATCAGCCACTCTCTGGAACGACCCAGATGCCAGGACCAACAGCGCAGTTGTGACCTTGATGACCACGGGTATGTTTTCTGTATGATTGCTGCGGCTGGATAGCTGTTCATCCAGAAGTCGGCAAAGATAGATGACTGCCTCATGCACAATCCAGACAAAAGCACTGGTGTACTCTGTGTTTTTTAGTCCCAGGATGTCCAAACGAAGCTGATATATGCGTGGTCGTCTTCGCGCTCGGCGCGCTCCTCTTACTTTTTCCCAATCACACAAGAGTGCAAGAAAATGTAAGACTGGAATTTTGGTTTAAGATTTTGAGGGCATGGTAGAATGATGTCTTATATATACTCATATTAATTAATTGCTATGCGTTTGTAATTGAACTAATTGGAGAAGAGGCTGTTGCGTAATATCATGTGATGATTTCGTTTGATAATTTATTATGGCTATGAGAAATGTAGTTTAGAAATTAGGAAGAACAATCGAATATTGAATGTCTCAACGTTTACCATGTTAAATAAAATCAAATTAATGTTAAAATTCGGCCTATAACTGACATCAAACGCAATATTCTACAGTATTTCACCTTATGTTGGTGCTTAACCTTAATACAGCCCTCAAAAGCGCTTAACAGAAAAAGCGCGTAAGCCAGGGGGAGAATACGCGTAAGTGTTTTTTGCCTGAGAAACACCCAGATTTTGGCCTTGCTCCGCCACAAGTGCGTAACTTCCCTCGGGGCGTGTAATGCACGGACTCCAGTGGAGGGGAGAATACGCGTAGGCTAAAAAGTGCACAGCTACACGCTTTTTTCGACTTAAGCGCATGGGAGAATAGACGCCGAAGTGAATAATCATTTTTCTGTATAGAATTTACAATTTCATTGCTACAGCATGACATGAAGAAAGGGGCAGTGTTTAACTGCTGATGGATTATTTTAATAATTGTAAAACCTATTAATCAAGGAAAATGATTTTAAAAAGGTCAAGACCGCTCATTTGTTAAAAATGATTTTTTTACCTTTTTTTTCAACCAAGCATCTGTCACTGTTTCCTGTACAGACAATTAAGAAATCTATGTTCTGATAGGCTGGAGGTTGAGCATCCTGCACGAATACAATGATTCACTATGATGATAAATGGTGAAATGCCCTTTAATATTTAGAACTGCCAGCCTTGAATGTCCCAGAAATCTTCAGAACCTCCACAAACTAATGTATGCCATTTAACTGTAATATCACAATAATGGTGCTTTTTTTTTTTTTTTTGGTAGTGTCATATTCCCCTAAGAAACATCTCTTTGCCTCATATTATGATGAAACTGCACTTGCTACATGAAGGATAGACAACAAAATGTATCCAGCCAATTTGTTGCTCACCTGCCAGGGGAATTTAAACGTTAAGAGCAAACAATGCTTTATCTTATTTGTTGATGTCAGCAGAACAGCAAATTATGTTTACAAAAGATGTTCTAATTAACCTAAACAGCATGTATAATTTCTTCAAATTGCAGAATTGTTTTTTTTTTCATCACTAAAATGTCACAGCATGCCTTATGCGAGCAGAATGATGGGTGGTGTTAAAGGACTTTCGAGGAATATAATTTGACTGACAATCTTTTCCCTGTGTCAAAGGCTAAATTAACTAATTATTTAATGCATTTGTTCATTAGACTGTGAAAAGCAGAGTCTGATTATTTTGGTGTATTCATTCTTGAAAATGTTGTGTTGTGACTGAGCAACATTGTTTTCAAAAAGGTTTGTAACTGTATATATTCCCTTAGAGCAGGAACCAACCATGAAGTCAATGAGCGACGGGTATTTTTGATTTTCATTTCTTTTTCGAGAGAAAAAGAAAATAAAAATATTGGTAACCTTGGGATGTGTGGATGTAGCAGAATGTTCCAAGTCTTCTTACATCTGAGTTTTGGACTGCGCTATCAAGGACATATTCTGTGCATCCTAAATTTGTATTGTGTAAGTTTTATTTGTTTTGAAAAAAACAATTGCAGAATAGTCTATTTTCCAAGCTTAATGACAGAATTGAGAAAGCGTGGAGCATTTTTTTCATTGCTTCTTTTAAACTGCCTTTGACGTTCGTAGTGCAGCACATTAGCCCGTGGACAGTCACAAAATTGCCACAGTATTGGCAAATTTAAATTTAGAATCAACTAGTGAACATGAGTGCATTATGGAAGCACTGAATGTACTGTTTTTATAACTTCAGCTCAAGCTGAACATCGGTGTTCTAGACAAAGCAAATCCTTACCAGCTGCAGTAGCATTGGCTGGTATGGATTTCACCTTGTTATTCTGTGTGCTTGTGCGTACGTGCATGTGTGTGTGTGTGTGTGTGTGCGTGTGTGTATGTGTCATCATGGCAAAATGTGCTCCGGGAGATGCCTTTTGTAATGGGAATTACCATAAAAGCAGTCTCCCTGGAGTACTGTGGGATTTGGTCTGTGTTGAGTCATGCCTTGATCCAGGATAATTTACAATACCTAGATGTGCAACCTAAAATGTTGTATCACAAGTCACCTGGATATTTTTGTAAGGGGTTCCCCAATGATTCAAATGCATCAAAGCATTCTACTCTGATGGGTGCAATCACTCAGGCTAACCATTATTACTGGTACCTCTTTTAATATCTTGATAAGTCAGTCAATTCCGAGCCTAATGGCTCATCAGGCCGGCACTCAACTTCGGTTTCAGTTGCTTGAAGCGACGAGAAGTATTGCTTCTCCTCCTAGGTGGGATACTAGTCCATCGCTGGTAACTGCTTTGGCTCTTAGCAGGGTTTCCCTGAGAATTTGGCAGCACCCATTTATACACCCAGTGAAGCTCTATGGGAGTGGATTGGTTTGCCCAAGAACACACCGTGGAAGCCGTGGCAAAGACTCAAACTAAGGACCTTTCAGTCCCAAGTCAAGCGCACTTAACTTCTGCACTACCACTTCTAATTTTGCCGTATTCCTTTGAAAAAATACTCCGTTGAGGACTGTACCCCGTCTCTGCGTTTGGTTCCTCGTCTGGATCATAACAGGTATTGGCTTACTGTCCCACTCCCATTCTCAATAAAAACAAGTGAACCACTTGCTCTGGCAGTTATTCATGACAAGACCAGAACGCCCGCATCTCCTTATTTCAGGATGGGAGGAGAGGGAGGAAATTTTTGCCTTTACATTTTGTTTTCTCTGTTACTTTGATAAGGTAGAATATTGGCTTCATCCGTCCACACAAGCTTTTTCCCAGAACTTCTCTTGATCTCTTTGGCAATACTTTGCAAACTGAATCCTGATCATGCCTTTTTTGTGGCTAACTGGTTTTCTTCTCGCAAAATAATCTGTGCAGTTCTGTACATGAAGTCTTCTTTGGGAAACAATTTATTAAAACAACCCTACCTGCCCAATATAAATTTCTGACCTGCCTACAAGGCATTTTGGGTCTTTAGGATGGTGAGAATTATTCATAGACCTTAAAAGTAATTCTCGACCAAGCAGGGGTGGAATTCACACAGAATATTATCTTGGCATTTGGAGTATTACTACCTGGTGATAAAAGTTCCGAACTGAGCATTACTTGTGAAAGACTATTCACTAAGCTGCTGAGAGCAACTCTTCCTGAGGACTTGGGGGAAACTCCTTCATTAAAAGAAAGGGCTGCAGTTGGCTTTGGATGATGTTGTGTTTCATGAACTCATTCATTGTGTCCACAGTGATTTGTTTTTAGGGAGCGAATTTGAGTCCGTTGCTTACAACTTCTAATCAAACCCATTTCTTCAATTATTATGTGTCTAACTGAAATGAAAAATGTCCTTGAAATGCTTAGCTTTTTGCAGACATCAAACAATTAATGGAATTTCTCTTTCTATGAAATGAAATTAAGCTCATCTGCACCATGTTTATCAATGAGCGTAGACCCAGTTGTGGCCTACATAAACCCCAAAAAGAGGTTTTTGACTTGAAAAGCCTAAAGATGGCTGATATCGAAGGTGTAGCAATGACTGATATTGAAGAAAAGTGAACTGGATGCAGGGACAATTAATGTAAGTGAAGCAACTCATTAATGGGAGGAAAAAAGAATGAAAGGGAATTCTGGATCAGGCATTACATTTCAGGCAAAAAGAGACCTGTGGAATGGCATAGGTTTCCACATAAATGCATCTTTTTCACTACTTATACAATCCAGCACTGAGTGCAGAATCCCAAACAAAGTTATCCATCAGTGGCAGGCTCATCAGCAACTCCTTTCATCAGTTCCCTGTGTGGTGTACAGGATTCTGCTGTATTTGGTACTCCAGCAATAGCCATGAAATCGATTTGTTCCCCTGAAGTCGGTGATCTTTTCAAGGAAATTTGGTGGGCTGCTTAATAATGTGGGGTCTGGAGAGTGCATTTACGGTATGGTGAATGATCACGATCATACTCATGATTGTCTGTACTTCATTGTTGCATTTTGCCAGTGGCTAAATAGTGGTCCAAACTTTAAGGAATTGAGTTGTAGCATTGTTTTAATTTGTTGGTGAAGATATTGAGTCCCAAACTAAGTCCACGAAAATCATTATACTCTTGTGCTTGAGGCAATATCACTTCATAACCTCGATATCTTTATATTTTTCATTATCTTCAACTAGTGACAAACTGGTGCTCAGCAGCAGCCATTAGGTTTTTGAGAATTTCTCTAAGTGACTTAGAAGTCCTCTTGACTACGGTTAAAGGTGCTCCACGCACAGTTGGGTGACGTCTCTTCTGTTGACTTTAGAAGTATTATCAAACAAAACAGAAGCTCGAAGTCGAAGCTCGTCCCTCCCTCCTCCTTTCCCCCTCCTGTGCTTCCTTAAACTTTCATGAAAAACCCAAACCCCACCCCCCCATCCTTCATCCGTCGGTGATTGGCTGGATGGTCCAGGCTGGACCAGGTTGGTTTTTTTTTGTTGCAGTCTTTGGAGCCTGAGCTGTCCGCAAGAACTGCTTTCTCTTTTTTTTTTTTTTTACAGCATATTCGGGGGACAGGCAGCTGGTGGATGGTGAGGAGATGTTTGATGTATGTGATAAAAAATGTTCTAGCTTAGAAACCACGTAACAAGACTTAGAGCTCCTTTAATGAACCTGAGACTTTGGCACTAATTTTAGCTTTAAAATTATTTGTGAATTACTCTTTTTGGAAAAAAAATGGGAGTCCTAAAGTAATGAGTGGTTCGCCCATTCGTTTTAAGAGTTATTCCTAAATCAGCCAGTCAGGAGCTATCATTACACTGAAGATTTTTTGTGAGCATGACCCCAGTACTCTTAGTCATATGCCTGACAACTGACTTTATTTTCTATAATCCACTTGATGCATCTCACTTCTTATTCTTGTCTCTCAGCCTTATAATGGACTGACTTTGATGTTCACAAATACCAATAATAGGATCCATAGGCAAACAAAAGCCTTGAATAAAAAATGCACAGTGAGAACATCTGTTACCACACAAAATATGCGACTGAATACAGATGATTGACAAGAAACACTGGCAAAGCTATTTGTCCCATAAATTATTGACTTTAAGAAGGGAGCAATATATGTGCATGCATGCTTTATGATTTCAGCATGACAAAATTAAGATGCATAAATACTCAATATATACCCAATAAAGGGTATTTAATACATTATAAGTAGGGTTTTATAAAAGCTGGAAATCTGCACATTGAGACAGATTCATTGTCTGATTACCTATTTGATAATGAGGCACAACAGAGCCAAATGAGCAAAACTGTCTCCAAATACACTATGTAGCTAACTGTATCGCACCTAATTAAATCGCCGCTCTGCACATTTTAGCAGCGTTTGTTGCTAATTCCTTTATTGCACGCTACTTCAAATAATAAATAATTAAATGTATAAGTAAAATGGGAGCCCATCACCCAGGTGCCCTCTCATTTATTCAGATCTTTTTTTCGCATGAGAAAAAAAAGTTTCCATGGCAACAAGTGTTCTGCTTTGTTGCTCCTTGTTCCTGCGCCTGAAGGTTATATATGACTTAAGACAGTTTCAAAGGCACAATAGAATGTTATGAAATTTAATGCAATATTCAGTTCTGTTTGCTCGTCTGTTTGCGGCATACACAATAACCTTCACTCTCTTCACAGCTCCTTCCGTCCGGTTGCAAGCTCTTTTTGTCTCTTGGCTTGTGGCTTCAAGTTTGTCTTAATTTTGACAAAATCTCACGATTTGCATCATACTGAATGTAGATTGCATGAACTCTGTTCTCTAATTTTTTTTCTGAAATTAACCTGCACTGAACAAGCTGCATCTGTTCTAGCCACAGGTTATAGGGATATCAGAGATAAATTATGAATAGCACTAAATATTTTAAATGATCCATTTTGTGTTAATAAGGGCCTGAAAATAAGTCTCTGGTAGAAACACGACAATCAAAATCAATAAATAAATAAAAATATTTTGGGGGTCAATATGTTTGGATGAATTTCAACAGCATAGACTTTTATGTGATATCAACTCATGCTGTTTCCACTGATTCTCAAATCTATTACCATTACCTGGCTGTTAGTAGAGCTCCCTTTCTTCAATTTTAGACTTAAAATTGACTGGGTTGAAAAACCATGGAGAATATCATGACCTTAGTAAACTCGGCAAAGGAAAAGTGGATAAAAGTAAATTAATTTTCTTTATAACAAATGCGATGTTGGTCCTGTTTTTTCCCCTTGTATCTGAATCCAAGGCTTCTTCACAACCATCCATTTCCCAGCTCAGAACTGCTTCATCTTTAGTCCAAGGAATCATGAATCATAGCAGTGAGCTGCTTTTGATTAATCAAACACAGATTAATAATGAGAGTACAGGTGCTCATAACTGCATGCACTGTATTAAATTTTCTGACTTTTGGGACTGTAGAGCAATTTTTTTTGTTTATTTTGAATACAAGGCTGAATACGTAGTTACCAATGTGTACAATAATTTTTCAGCTGACTCACTAAGATTCCATGCCTCAGTGTTGAACTGGTGGTGTTTGAAATTTACCTGCCCATTTGCCTACTTTGTGCCTAGGAATATCGCAGAATACACAATTTGCACACTTCAGAGATCATATCCAAAACTAGTTATTATCCCCCCCCCCAACACGAAGTGGGAGGGGGACATAGGTTTGACCTCCGTTGGTCCGTCCATGCGTGTGTGCGTGCGTCTGTGCGTCTGTCCGTCCGTCCGAGAGAAAGGGGACAACTTTTCTCAGAAACTATTACAGATAAAACAACCAAATTTGGTGTGTAGCTTCAGACCATAAAGTCCTTGACGGAGTTCGAAAATAAGAAGCACACGATTGGCGGGGGATGTTGTAGACCATGTCGACTTGTTTGGTCTACGCTTTTTTTTTCATCAGTTTTTCAACGCTTTTTTAAAATCAGTTAAATTATCACCAAAAAGTGTTTATTTATCAATTTATTTTTAGTTCGGGCTCATTTTTCTTTTGCAAAACTGTTGCTAGACACGGACCAAGCATATGGCTAACATCACAAATGGAAGTGCTGTGATGCACTGCTGCTCAATCTAAACAAACAGGTCGTCTGCAAGATAACAGTTTACTACACTATCCTATATTACTTGTGTACCGCAGAATATTGACCATTACAATGAGGTTTTTTTAAACTATGAATCATGAAGAGCATGGTTGTGGGATGGCAGATGTTCTAACTGCAGTGAGAAAGCAAATCTGACTGTACAAATGCATGAAGATATTGATTTTCTATCGTTCACAATTAACTAGACTACCCATCCGATTCTTAGAGTTTTTTCTTAACTGATTGAGTTTACTGAAATTGTGTGATGACAGAAATTCAACCTGGTTAAGTTCTGATATCTTAGTTCAGTGACAGTTGCCAGACCTGAGTTTGTTGCACCTTCGAAGTACAACCCCAATTCCGAAAAAGTTGGGACAAAGTGTAAATTGTGAATAAAATCAAAACACAATGACTTTCGAATCACACCAGCCTGTATTTTATTCACAGTAGAACAGAGATAACATAGCAAATGTTGAAACTGAGAAATTTTACAATTTTATCCACAAAATGAGCTCATTTCAAATTTAATGGCTGCTACAGGTCTCAAAAAAGTTGGGACAGGGGCCTGTTTACCATAATGTAGCATCCCCTCTTCTTTTAAAACACAGAGAGGAGGCGTCTGGGCATTGAGGAGACAAGTGTCTTGAGTTTAGCCATTGGAATTTGATCCCACTCTTGTTTAATACAGGCTTCCAGCTGCTGGAGAGTTTTGGGTCTCCTATGATGGACTTTTCATTTAATTGTGCGCCAAATGTTCTCAATCGGTGAAAGATCAGGACTGCAGGCAGGCCATTTAAGCACAAGAACTCTTCTATTAAGAAGCCATGCTGTTGTTATCTGGAGGGGAGGATATGTGGCTCTCAAACCTTTATATACCTTTCAGCATTCATGGTGCTTTTTAAAACATGCATGTCTCCCACACCATATGCACTAATACATCCCCATACCATCAGAGATGTTGGCTTTTGAACTGATCGCTGATAACAGGAGGGGTGGTCTTTCTCCTCTTTAGCCTGGTGGACACGACGCCCATGATTTCCAGCAAGAATGTCAAATTTGAACTTGTCTGACCACAGAACACTTTGCCACTTTGCTACAGTCCATTTTAAATGAGCCTTGGCCCACAGAACACAGCGGTGCTTCTGGATCATGCTCAACAATACCTTCCGTTTTGCATGATAGAGTTTTAGGTGGCATCTGCGGATGGCACAGCGGACTGTGCTTACAGTATTCCTGGGCTCATATACTAATGTCAATGACAGAATCATGCCAGTGAGTGATACAGTGGCGTCTGAGGGCCCGAAGATCACGGGCATCCAGTAAAGGTCTTCGGCCTTGTCCCTTACGCACAGAGATTTTTCCAGTTTCTCTTAATCTTTTGATGATGTTTTGCACTGTTGATGATGAGACCTTCAAAGCCTTTGCAATTTGATGTTGAGGAACATTGTTTTTTAAGTATTCCATAATTTCTTTTACACAAGCCTTCACAAGTTGGAGAGTCTCTGGCCATCTTTACTTCTGAGAGACTCAGCCTCTCTAAGACATCCCTTTTATAGCCAATCATGTTACACACCTGATGCCAGTTAACTTAATTACTTGCTATATATTCTTTCAGATGATTCTCTCATATATTCATTGCTTTTACAACCCTTTTTTGCCTGTGTCCCAACTTTTTTGAGACATGTTGCAATTTTCCATAAAAATTTAAATAAGCTCATTTTGAGGATAAAAATGCAAAATGTCTCAGTTCCAACATTTTAAATGTTATCTATGTTCTATTGTAAATAACATATTGGCCCATGTGATCTGAAAGTCATTGCATTTTGTGTGGCTCAGTGTGTACTAGTATTTCTTGAGCAAGCATAAGGGAATGAAGGTCACCGTGGCTTAGTAGCTAAGCACATCTTGCAATGAGGTATTTATTTGTAAGATTTTATTTCCGGTGTCAAATCCTAGTGGGGGTTTTACTTTATTGAAGAAGAAGTAGAAGAAAAAAAAATCAGAATTTCTGCCATCACACGGTTTCACTGAACTCAGCGAACTCACATTATACTTAATAAATCAGATGGATAACTGAGATAATTTTGAGTGATATAGAACTATAATCATTAAGGCATTTGCATGGTCCGCAACGCTTCCTCTGCATGTTTGGAACTTCTACCGCCGCTGTGAGGAACACCCGACGTTTACAAACAAAGGCGACCAGTCAACAGGGAAACCGGTTGATTCATAACTGCTGCATTTATTTGCTGCAGAACCTGCCCGGCTCAGTAGTTGGACCAATGGGAGAACTTCAAGTGGCGCATAGAGGTCAAAGAACTTCCTGCCCGAAAGGCTGGATCTACTTGAGCTTAAACCGTTTAAAAATTATATGTACATAAAGACCATGCATAGAAATGATTCACAGAAACAGATCCCTTTAATATTGAGTGTATAAATATCTGTGTGTGAAAACTTCAGATTTTAAACGGGCTATTTATGTTTATGAGAGTTTGTTGGTTTTTCAATGCAAGTGAATATGCAAGAAAATTTTAGACACCTGTTTGTCAAGAGGTCTGGAATCTTGGTGAGTCAACTGGTTATTGCACACACTGGTAACTTCTTATTAAACCCTATATTCAAGGTCATAAATATATCGCTTTAAGGAGTGGGATTGATTGCATACACAATCATCTTCTGTTAATTATCTGGTCTGTGAAGGCTGAGCTCTCTGGATGTAGGTTTGAATAGTTAAATACAGTAGTACATTGCATGCCTTTGTCTGTCTCCTCTTTGTGGAGACCGAAGGTTAGGTGTACTTCCTTTTGTACCAAAGAGATGTGGCTTGCTCTGACAAGTCCGTCTTCTGATTTTTCTCATTTGTATTGAACCCATCAGTCAGTGACATCATTTCCAAGACTTTTAGACACAATTGTGCCTTGTGTTATCAGGGCAGAGTCAAGTGCAGCCTAATTAATGCACTGAGATATTGGCAGATGATTGCCATTTAATCACACAAAGCTCCAATGGCATGCGGCTGCATCTAAAATTAAAATATTCTGATGAAGACAATATTGCTATAAGGAAGTGTTGCTGCAGTGCAATTGCTTGGCAGCGCTGAATGCGAGTTTTAATTAAAAAAAGACACTAAAAACTTTGTATGCAGCATAATAAGCCAGTGGACTTAGCAAATCACATGCCTTGCAATGCTGGAGGGCCAAAACCCCTAAAGTTTTATGGGAGAATTGCTCTACAAAAAGGGAAGTTAATGTTTTTATTCATGGACTTTTTTGAGCATTGCAGTCTCAGAATAGTGCAGAAATTCACAACGGACAATGCAAAATTTTTTATTCATTAACAAAAGCAGTTTGTTTTTTTGTTTTTTGATGAAGAGTGCTCAAAATAGTACAGCCAGTTTTGACATAGAGGTAGCTGAACGTACCAAACAAGCTTTGTGAGCTTAGAATGAATCATTTTTGCACTCTTATTCTCAACCAAAACAACTGAGGACACAAGCATTATTGACTTTAGTCAAGCTCTGCAGCGGTGAGGATTCATTCAATGTACAACCCGAATTCCAAACAGGTTAGCTGGATTACATAATGGAAAATGCAATAAAAATACAAATAATGTGATGTTATAGAATTAAAAAGGATTGATTGGAAAGTCCATTCACCATCTAATACTATTGAAAAGGGTTCATTATTTTATGTTCTGATGTTAATTGAATTGCTATTTGAAAACACACAGTGTGATGAATGAGTCCAAAGAAAGCTGGCACAATTCACTGTTTACCACTGCATATCATCATCATGTTTTTTAATCTCACTCATGAAGCACATGAGCGCTGAGGACACCAGTGGGTCAGTTCTAGAAAGTGGAATTTTACTCATGTCTACATTATCCAGATCTTCAGCTGCAGACTTATTCAGGGCCTTTATTGCCTTATATTTTGCCTCATAAAGCAAGTCTATACTTCTTTGCACTTGTAGAGCGTGCAGATTATGGTTAAAAAAAAAAAAATGCAAGGACCTCCCTGGAACAGACAACAATTCAATTCATTCTTTTATTTCAGACCAACATGATCCATATAAAAAGTGTAGAACACTATTAAAAGAGAATCAAAATAAGAGAAGAATAAAAAATAGTAGCGTTAAAAGTAATCAAATATAGAGTCCAGTGGCGGTCCTACAGGAGGGGCGAAGACATGTCCCTTTTAGTCCTGGCTAGATCTTAATCAATTTCCTTTACTGATGTCTTTTCCAATTATTGTAAGTGGCAACTGAAGACACAGTTTCTCTCCACATGCGATCTAACAGCGATCAAATTGCGGGTTAAATTGAGAGTGGCGGAACTGAGAATTGGGTTGCACAAAACAGCCGTTGAAAACAATTATAAATCCTGACCTGTTCTCAGTCATCTTCATGATTAACAAAAGGTTCATTCCAACAGCGCTCCGCTTTTAACAGGTGCTGCTTTTTCTCCCCAATTAGGTAAGACGACAATCATTCGAATACATCTGGACGTGTATTTGCTGTATAAAAATCTACGTTATTCAAAATTGCACAGCCTACCTATCGACTCTCGCTAATTGCTTGAGCCGCACGCTTTTTATAACCTAGTGCCAAGTGCCACTGTTTTTTTTTTAAATCAACCCAGGAAATACCGAGAGTGAGAGTCCGCGTTTCATTGGAACACGGACCGGTTCAATCACGTGAAGCATTGGCCAATTAATAAGCAAATTATTTTCCTGCACTGAATTTAGCCAATGATTTCATTGCTGTCAGATCGCATACGGTGAAAAACCATGTCTTCAGTTGCCAATTACGATAATTGGAAAAGACGTCAATATAGGAAAATGATTGAGATCTAGCCAAGACTAAAAGGGACGTGTCTTTGCCCCTCCTGTAGGACCGCCACTGATAGAGTCCCACCATTTTCAGATGGAAGAACTCAAAAGAACAGAAGAAGTAACAAAAGCATAAAACAAGGCAATTTTCACTAACACAAAGACAATGTCTAAAACAATTGATATTTTTCCTCAACTTCCCAAAAGAGGGTAAAAATAAATTAACAAACATTTCGCTAGCAGTAGCTTGACAAGGAATACTCAACAAACGTCTCAGAGAATTATTATAAGCAACACATAATTTGTTAAAACAAGCAGAGGTGGAATTAAAACAAATAAGAGCAGTGCATTCTAGTGCGGAACATTTGGAACAAAAGGCATTGTACATCATAGATACATTTACTAAATTTGCGTAACAACATATTTGATTGAGCATATAATTTTCGCAACTGTCTTTCATATCACAGTCAGCTTGGTTCACATGAATCCACACTCCTAGGTATTTAGCTTTGTCAACACATTCATTCTTATTATTTCACAATGTAAAATTTGAGATATATGAATTAAAACGGTTTGAGTTGAAGGACATAGACATGAATTTAATAATTGTTAAACATTATATTATTTTTCTTACCAAATGTTGAACAAATATTCAATAATTTCTGCATTGCAGCAGTGGAGGGACTAATATGACACAAATCGTCAGCATAAAATAAATTATTTTTCAACTGACCTTTAACAAAACCACCCAACGTAGTTTCATTCAAAAGAATACTCAAATCATTTACATACATATTGAAAATACGAGGAGATAACTTGCCACCTTGTTGAACGCCATTGGAAATATTAAAGCGAGTTGACACAGTACTACCCCATCTAGCATACATATTCTGGCATCTATACCAGTAGAGGAGAATCTAGACCAAATAAATCGGAATATTTCTATCAATAATTTTTCCAAACAACGCCTGGATGGCAGCATATGTTATTTCCAAATTTGTTCATATCTTTCTGCACTGACACAATACAATAGAATCACAACTGCTCGCATTTGGTTCTAAAGCCGATAACAGCTTCAGTTGTCTATATCATCTTTGGGCCAAATGATGTTTTTCCCAAAAACCTCTTGAAATGTTGACTCTTGGACCACAAACATTCTGCCACTGTCCTTCTGTCAATCTCAGATGACTTCAAGCCCAGAGAAGTTGGTGGTGCTTTTGTTAAGTCTTGATGTATGGCTTTTTGGATAACTTTAAGGTTTACAAAAGTATACAAAAGGAACTTAGAGAAACACCCGTCAAACTGATGAATTTGTCAAATTGAAATTTCTTGGTAGTGTGAATGAGAATGATGTCTCCCATTGAAATAAAGACTTTTCTTAAAACCTTTGGCTTGTTTCAAGTGACAATTTAAATTGTTTTGCAAACAAATTGAAAAGAAAAGCAAACTGGAGGCAAGAGCAATGTTTGTTACTGCACGGCGCAGCTTGTCAATAAGAGGAAAATGACTGTATGAGAGAAATCTGGATTAAACTTTACACCATCAGCAAAAAAGACGCGTGGATTGACATTTTTATTCATTAATGACTTACTTACACGATTTAGCGATGAGTGTGAGTAGCAACAGTATTCCATGCTGTTCCAGGCATGGGCAGGGGTTGCAGAATACAAGACACAAACATTTGTCACAGGTAGCTTGACTTTTATGACCATTTCTTAAATATGAAAATGATACCCTCGCCCTTAGTAAGAGCTCAGTATCATTATATTTTTCATAAATGTTCCCCGATAATGATGCTTGTTTTTGTGAATTTCTCTTTGCAGCTCATGAGTCCTCTTGACTGCTCGTAAAGAGTCTCAGACTTAGAAGTTACTTTAAGCTCCGGAAGTCTTAATGAATTACTCTTAGTGGAAAAAAATAAATAAAATGAAATGATCATAATAATAACAAATTTTGAGTCCTAAATTTAGGAGTGATATATCCATTTTTTAGGAGTTACTCCTGATAAGGCCAGTAAGAGCAACTTTTAGGGTTCTTCGTGAACACGGCCCCTGGTTTTCAAATGTGATCATTTTCCTTTACTTGTATTTTACTTGTCTCGCACTTTCATCTCTTTCACTCATTCTGTCTCTCTCTCTCTCTCTCACTCACACACACACACACACACACACATTTAAATACTCCACCATACAAACAACCAATTGCACTTTTTGCCATTTACTTTCTTCTGATCTCCTTTTTGTAGATACCAAATGCTAATATGAAGTAGAAGCCTTTCCTCGTCTCAAACATGCCAATGACATGAATGCAGGGTGGGCACCCATTGATATTGGTAGCTCATTGAGGATTTTTGGATTATCACGAAATCATCCGTAAAATGTATCTCTGTGACTGACTCTATGGTTCAGTAAAAACTTAGTGAGGGAAGACTGATCCCCCAATCGTATATGGCTTAGATCACCAGCATTTAAATTCGCATTACAGTGACCCTTAATGGCTTAGGAGAGAGAGTTCTCATTTAAATGTGTCAAACTCATTTACCTGATCACCTGAAAACAGTTTAATGGTAAATTAGGAACATTAATTATGGCTTTCTGAGGTCCAGCCAGTAACAAATGACCCTTGCAAAGGCACTGGCATAAGAGCATGACTAGTTTTTTTTTAGTCAATCACAAAAGGAGTCTACCAAAGAAGTCTTCATAACAGCGCTGTAAGAATGACATGCAGTGGAACTGTTAAAAGACAAAGCTTTCCATCTCATGGGTTTGCTTCTAAGCTTCTACTCCCAAACCACACATTCTCAACATTCGGTAACCATATGCACACCATAAATGTGATTTGTTATTGCTGCATTTGAGGTCATTTTAAAGGGTGTCATACAGGATGTGCAATTACTTTTTTAATTATTATTTATTATTTTTATTATTATTATTATTTTTTTTTAAATTTATTATTCCTCAACAGCAAATCATTAACTCATGTAAATGTAAGTAAGTAAGTATGTAAAACTTCCCTTCACAATTGTTGGCACCCCTGGTAAAGATGATTAAAAAGGATCACCAAAAAAAACTACATTTGAAGCATTAGCTTCATTTCGTCACAAAAAATGTGGGAAATGTTTTTTACTCATAATTTTGAAAAAGAAAAGACGCTAACTTTTTAAAAATGGCGCAATTATTGGCACCCTTGCAATTAACAACATAGAGTCTTCTACGTTCATGTCATATAAGGTTGTAAATGACGAAGCAGGGACTATAAGACCATTATCAGTAGTGTGGCATGGTTATTGCCACCATCTACACTGTCATTAGTGTTAACTCCTGGTAGCATAACTCACTCAAAATGAAACAACACATTGAGGGCAATCAAGATTCCAAAGTGAACTCATCATACCTCCTTCGAAAGGCGATATTAGCCTCTACCATGAAGTGGAGCTGGGGGTATTGCAATGGAGCTCATCTGTCTGGATAAGCGCGGCCAGTTTTTTTTTTTTCTCTTCTTCTGAAACTACTCACCTGGATGAATTAAATTTTGCGTGTGGATGTTGGAGCTTGTAAATACTAACAATACTCTTACTCAGTGCTTTTAAAATTGAACTGTCATTCGGATTCACTATTAGTCCAGATAAATATCAGGTAGACTCAATCCAATGCAAACTATAATATGAATAAGGCAAAAAGTAACATTAAATGAGTAACTCAAGCAGCCTGTTTTCAGCAGCAACTGTTGCCGCAACGTTCCCTGTATTTCAGTACAAATGTTCCTTTCACCAAGCACGTCATCACTGATCCATAGGAAGCGCTCACAAATAACATAGCATGAATTTGACCAACTGTTACGCTAAGCACATGGAATTCCCTGAACAGGTGAACCCAGCCAGCATTACACTAACTGCGTCAAGCCTATTTTTTTTTTTTTTTTTTTTAAAGAAAGACACAATACCCTTCGGGCAGTATTGTTAGTCAGCTAAAAGACCATTGTCAAGTACAATGCCAGAGTCCAGGTGACTTCTTACAGCAAAGGGCATTGGGCCCATTTTATAAATGATTAAAAAAAATATATATGTCAATTACTGAGTGGTCTTTTTGGATTCCTAAAAATTAAGTTCACATTTAAAAATGTAAAATTTACAAGCTTTTGCACAAATGAAAATTCCTATATACTTCAGTTTATATTGATTATAATCCATGTGGAATCGGTGGCACTGAGCATGCATAAACAGTGCCAGTGGGGCTTGCTACAGCCTTAGTCACTGGGGAGGTCCATATGGTAGTGTTTGGTAAATAAATTGTGACCCTACAGCCTGGTGTAATGGTAGGGCTTGTGTGCTACAGGAAGTGGATGGTGGGGTGTTGACTGTTTCCTGACCAAACCTGCTAATAGTTTCCCACTTGGCACATGACACAGAATGGTATTTACATGCAGTAGTTTTATCCAGTGCCTCACCCCACTTTTTTCCTGTCTCTTTCCGAGGATCTTTTGGTCCCCCACACTGAGCCTGTGGACCATCCATGCCCTATAATCACCATGAGCGCTGGCTGCTGCTGTCCTGATCCAGTCCTGATCCAGTTCTGCACCATCCTTGACATGCCACTTCCTGGAGCGACCGATACCTCTGTTTAGATGGACTTTAATGGATCTCTTTTTCCATTTCTATTCTGCGTTACTTTATTTTGTCATTAATTAGCTAGCCCGCGGAGGATGGGCTATCACACCATAGCCGGGTTCCTCCTGAGATTTCTCCCTACTGGGAGTTTTTTTTTTCTTGCCTCATTTGCTGTAGTGGGGAATAGGATTAGGCTGGATGCTGCCCTTTCATTCTACTCATGCACTTGACTTGACTAACTGGCATTTGAATCTTTCTGTGTTCTTATTTTATCCCTGTTTCATTGTATTTATTCTTTTCTCTTTGTAAATGACTGTGAAGCACTTTGTGACCCTGTCTGTGAAAGGTGCTATATAAATAAACTTTACTTTCTTACTTACTAGATTCATAGATGGCGCCAGGGAGGGGCTAGGTGGTGCTGTATCTAACCCTAGAATAGCCATCGCACCCCCTCAGCACCCCCAAGAAATTCCTGTGATTTTTATATTACTTGTGTCAGCGGTTTTCAAGGCTGAAAAGTTTGCGGCGAGTTTAAGGAAGGACACTGTAGCACAAAACAACTTTCTTGAATAAAAAAAAAAATGAACATTTGGCGAATCTTCATACAAATACACTGAGTAAGTTTTGTTACCTTAGTACTTGTCTTTAATTGGTAAAATCTCCATTGTTTTACATCGTCTGCACATGCGATGAACCACCGAGCTATGTGATGACAGCAAGCAGTTTCCGAGCTTACCCCCAGAAACACTAAAATCTGCAAGCACATGTATATGACATCTTGCCCCAAACCCCTATTTCCTTAAAAATAACTTATTGGCCAACCTTACTTTTAAAACTGGACGTGATCGTTGTGACGCCCGGCGATAATGTTATGAAATGAAAACAAAGCAGATCGCAGTGGATCTGCTTTCAGATTACAAACAATTATATCTTCCGGCAGTGGATGTTCTATGCATATTCGTGAATATAATGGTGCAGTAACTACCTTTTATTCAAATGTGGCGAATATTTGAGTCTTTTCTTTTCTGACGAAACTGGATCGGTCTGACCAAAGTAGGGAATCAAAATCACAAAGAAGAGTTCCCAAAAGCTTTACACTGGAAATTGCAGACGTGAGTATATATTTTAATGTCGTGTGACTAGTTTTATTCATGATTTGAAAAAAGTCAGTTCATGAATTAAAAAAAAATATTAATTTTTAAAAACAAAGGCAAAACAGGTGATCTGTTTCTGCCAGCGGACGCAGCGCCCATTTACCTTCTGACCACAACGTGAGTCGGCTTCTTCCCTCAAGTTGAGTTTTGTGGTGAGGACATCTATGGTAAGAGCATGATTTCCCCCTGTGTTGTCTATTACAAATTTTTATTAATTTGGTGGTTGAAGCACAAATTCTGGCTCTTTATAGTTACCTCTCTGCTCCTTGAACAATAGGAACACTGCTGATTCATTGTTAGACTAGTGTTGGTCACTGGCTGTGTGATTTTGTGATCTCAGCACTGCTGAAACCTGCAGTGTCTGTTGCTCTCTGTTGCTGCCATTTTCTGCTCCTTGTGTTCCCGGCCCGTCTGTGGCAGAGTTGTGTGAAACGTGATTTTCAGAGGTTAACATTACAGGCTTATGAACTTTATATCTATTTTTGTATATCAGAGTGACATAGGCTAGTAATATTCGCGGAACGGATATCGTTAATAGGGGAGTGTACCCATGTGGGTGTACGTGTACCAGGGAGGTCCGATGTGACCGACATAATGAAGAACACCCCCAAGCTTCGGAGCCCCTTCTTCAAAGAGCGGAGCATCCCCAGAGAACCTGCTAAAGAAACTCTCTGGCGCCCCCACTGAATAGATTGATAAAATGTAGAAGTAGTTGTATCCAAAGTTTTATAAATCAATATATCCTTAATATACACCATTTTTGTTTTTATTTATTTATTTATTTATTTATTTGCACAATACTTAGGTTGGAAACCCCCCCCCCATTTTATTTTTTTGAAGGTATTACCTATTTCCGTAGAATGCTAATATGCTAAAGTAATTAAAATTAAATATAACTGCTCAAAAAAAAAAGTTAAGGGAGCACTTAAATCACATATCAGGTCTTGCTGAACAAACTATTCACGTTAAAAATCTTTGCTGATGCACATTGTGTGATTTGTTAAGAAAATAATGATGTAATGGTCAGTCGAAACCAAAATCATTAACCTATCGAGGATTCTAAATCACACCAAAATGAAAGTAAAAAATTTAAATCACAGGCTTGTGATTTTGTCACCGTTACTCATAATGTGACTCAGTGCCTGAATGCACTCATGACAACCTCTGGCCGTGCTCCTGATGAGTAGGCGGATGTTGTCCCGAGGGATCTCCCCCCAGCCCTGGATCAGGGTATCAGTGAGATCCTGCACAGTTTGCGGTGGTACTTGGCAGCACACGCACAAGCACTCCCTTTCTGGAGGTTGCCTTGCTTTTGCCTCTCCACTGCACCTGTTGTCAATTCCATTTGCACCAAAGCAGGTGAAATTGATTGACAATCACTTGTCCTTCATAAAAGTGTTAACTGAACTCCAGTAGAGTTTATATGAGACCAAGTGGTCTCATATAAACTCTCCTGGAGTTCAGTTAACACTGGGATTTTTGCTGTGTATGTGTCACAATAACATGTTTCAGATCATCAAACAAATTTTTATATTAGACAAAGACAACCTGAGTAAATACAAAATGAAGTTTTTAAATGATGACTTCATTTGTTAAGGGAAAAAGCTATCCAAACAATCAAGCGTTTGCGATAACTGGCAATGAGGCTCTAACATTACTGTGGAGGAATTTGGCCCTCTGTCCTTTGCAGGATTGTTTTAATTTAGCCACATTGGGGGTTTTTCGAGCATGAACAGCCTGCTTAAGGTCATGCCACAGCATCTCATTTGGATTTAATTTAGGCCACTCCAAAACCTTAATTTTGTTTTTTTAAGATATTCAGAGGTGGACTTGCTGGTGTGTTCCGGATCATTGTCCTGCTGCATAACTCAAGTGAGCTTGAGCTTGAGATCACAAACTGATGGTCAGGTATTCTCCTTCAGGATTTTCTGGCAGAGAGCAGAATTCATGGTTCCATCAATTATGGAAAGTCGTCCAGGTCCTGAAGCAGTAAAGCAGCACCAGGCCATCACAGTACCACCACCATGTTTAACTGTTGTTCTGGGCTCTTTTGTGGCCTCCTGGATGAATCTTCATTGTGCTCTTGGAGTAATTTTGGTAGGCAGACCATTCCTGGGAGGGTTTATCACTGTTTTAAGTTTTCTTCATTTGTAAATAATGGCTCTCACCATGGTTTACTGGAGTCCCAAGGCCTTAGAAATGGCTTAGTCACCCTTTCCAGAGAAATAGATGTAAATTAATTTGTTTCTCATCTGTTCTTGAATTTCTTTAGATTGCAGCATTATGTGTTATGTGTTTTGAAATCCTTTAGCCTACTTTACTTTGTCAGAAAGGTACTAAGTGATTTCTTGATTCGGCAGGTCTGGCAGTAATCAGACCTGAGTGTGGCTATTACTTTTCGCATTGGGCCGGGTAGGTTTGGATAGCTTTATTCCGTTAATAAATGAAATCATCATTTTAAAACCACATTTTGTATTTACTCAGGTTATCTCTGTCTAATATTTAAATGTGTCACATTTAAATGTGACAAATATGCCAAAAAAAGAAGTTAGGAAGGTGGCAAATACTTTTTCACAGGGCACTATATATAGTATATGCATGTTATATGAATATATATCACATCACTGCCCAATGCAGTTGAGTTTGAATCGCTTTGTTCCACGTAAAGACATTGACGCCTATCATTCTTTTGTCCATTTTTTTTTCAATAAACAGAGCGGCAATAATAATAATAATAATCATAATAATCAAAATTAGTACTTTTCAATCGACATTTGTTTACATTCACTTACTTTTCAATGTCAATTTCAATCTTCATTTTCTTATGGCTCCAATTTGCTACGACATATAAGACAGCAAGGGATGACAGACAAAATTTTAAAACTAAAACAGATTTAACTCAACAAAGACTAACACTAACCTTCAATTTATACTACTGACCAAGATTGATAATATACAAGAAAAAAAATATTTACAGTCCCTTGAGATGGGGTTGCTTGGTGATGTCCCGGGTGAGGAAAATGCTCCAATACAGGCGAAAATCCACAAAAAGCTTCACAGGTCTTGAGAAGAGTGACAGGTTAGTTCAAATGTATCGTTCTCCTTGCAATTTATTATACCGCTTCACTCTCTCAATTTTTCTCCTTATATACTCTTTTGCAGCCCCCTCCCACCTTTTAGACGTTTTTTTTTAATTCCCTGGGACTTTCCATTTCAGACATGCCCAGGACATGCCCAAACCTAGCTCCAGTCTGGACTTAACAAAAAAAAGTCAATACTGCCATCTAGTGGCTTCTTTTCACATTACAATTTGAAGGCTACGACATCATTCATCAGTCTGTCAATAGCAAAAGTCTTTTGAGCATCAATTGCAGACCCCACTTGAATGAACCCAGCAATGATTATCATCTGTAATGGATTCTGGGACTCTATTCATTTCCTGCTACAGACAACAGCATTAAATTCCCATAGTTCTCCTTGTATACTAAGGATTTGGTCAAAAACAGTGGTGGGCATCAAGACACTTGCAGTTAGTGCTAGTCCTCATCCAATTTGCCAACAATTTCCCATTCAGTTTCAGATAAAACTAGTAAAATGAAGTGTTAATTAATTGTCTTTTTTATGTTGTACCCTGCACTTTAATAGCAGGCTGTCCAATTTCATAGGGAAACTGAATTTCCACTGTATTGAGCTGATTTTGCAGAACACTGATTATAACATCAAATGAGGTCATCGTATTATTCGAATCATGGATCCAGATCTTTAAAATTAATTTGCCACAAAATTAACATTTTGTGTTGGCATTGCAATTTGAAGATGAGGTAAAATAACTGATGAATTACGAATAGATTTTGCGATTCTTAATCAAGGTTGAGACTGCAGAGGTAAACACTGAATGCTGACATTTCAAAACAATTCACATTCACAGTTTTAACATACATACTGGGTCCAGTCAGTGTTGGCAGGTCAGTTGGAGAGCACATTACTTTACATGAATGATAGTGCTTGGCAGTGCTGTAGTGGGAAGAACTGCCTCCTCTCACTAAGAATGTTCTGGGTTTGATTCTGACCCAGGGCCTTTTAGCACTGAGTTTGCATGTTCTCCCCCATGTTTGTGTGCATTTCCCTCAGGTACCGCAGTTTCTTCCCACAGTTCAAAGACAAGTATGTCATGCTAATTGGAGACACAAAAATGCCTATAGGTATGTGTGTTTGTGTGTGTGTGCATTCTGCAATGTATTCAGTTGTTAAGGTCTGTTTACAAGTCTTCGTTTTATTTGCTCTTATTATTTTGTAACTTAAACAATCATGAAACCTAGGTTAGACAGCATCAGTAAAGTGGATAAAAAATGTTTTTTATGAATTGATTTTTACTATTAATTTGTAGCAGCATTGCATTGTGCAGGAAGCTGTGCGCTTAACTTCTCATGGATCATTCTAATCATTGGACAATGTGATTGAAAGCCAGTCACCTCTACTTATTAGTTAAAAGAGATTTTTCTGTTCTGGTCTCATTTCAGCTGAGCGGACATCACGATATCTGGCATCACAGAGCACATCAAGTACCAGCACGCCAATGCTCACGCAAAGTTTCATGCATATATAGCCAGATAATTATGGCCTCAAAGCCTTCTTCTCTTCTACCGCTGAAATCAATAAATACATGCATCTGCATGCAGCTTGCATCTTCCTCAGAAGTAGCGAGTGGCAAGAATTGATTATTTTCAATCTGATTTCATGATATGAAGACAGGCACCAAGGTCACAGTCAGTTTCTGAAAAGAGTGACACTTCGAAACTGTCTCAGTCCTGCCCTTCTGCCATCATTGCCTGAGTTAGTATCACAATTTATGTGATGTCTGACCCACTATCTCATTCAGCCCAAAGAACCAGTAATGCAATTGATCTGTTTTACGTAGTGAGAGTATACAGCAACACATGCTGCTTATTTCCTCACTGATGACCGGGGGGGGGGGGGGGGGGGGGGGTCAACAAAGAAGCCTTTCCTCTTTGTTGTGAAATACGAATGCAGCATACAACAGCCACTTGAGTTCCTGCATGAAGACACCCACTGCAGCACGTAATGCAACACGGTAGGACCAAAAAAAAGGAAAAACAACTTTATGCTACCCCCTCCATTTTCTTTCCGGGACAGAACTCAAATACCGTTCAATATTTTTGAACAAAACTTGCTGTGCACATTAATCAGGTCCTAGACTTATGCCTTTCAATATTTTGAAGTTTCTGAGATTACATTGCGCGGGCTGGGGGAGATGTCATCTTTTGATGACTCTCGTTCTTCAAACCAATACTTTGCACATTCACTGGGTACATGCTAACGTCATTTGGTGTCATTGGTTACCTTTGGATTTCGGTGTTGTGTGCTGTAAAGGAGTAACGAATCAGTCCCATCCATCAGACTTCCTGACGAGACCACAATGGAGATTCTTTTTACATCAAGTTCATAGTACTCACCTGTAAAATAGTGGTCAAAAAGTCGCATGTAACTCCTTGGTACTTGCCCCGGAATTAATGGCATGTAAAACAAAGCATCACGATATACAGTACTGAAAAAAATAAAGTGCAACCCCTTTCAGGTCCATGGTATTACGTAACAGGACTAAATTTAACAATCAGCTGGTCTTAATAAAGTCCAATAATTTTGTAAATCTAACCTCAGGAGTGAAAGAAATCACAACAGATTCCACCATGCAGTTATTCATTTGAAAAAAATTCAGCCAGAATACAGAAGTCGTCTCATCATTGCTTTCATAAATAATGGCATGGTGGAGTCCGCTGTATGTTGTTTTACACATGAAGTTATATTTATCTAATTTTATGACCTTATAAGGATCAGCTGATTTTTTTTAGCATCCTGACACGTAAAAATATAGAATTGAAAAGGGGTGTACTTTGTTTTTCTAATGACTGTCGTTACATCTTTTGTTGTTTCATGTTAATGAATGATTTTTCCACTACTTGAAAATTAGATAAACAATGTAGCATTTCTACACTGATGTTATAAAATGTATGTCCTGAGCAGCAGCGTAAGAGGACTGAAAGTACTCCCTTATTCCTCTGTCTTGAAATACCTAATCAGCAAGCCAGACACACTTATCTGTATTAGGTCAGCAGCTAATGCAATAAAAGAAAAACAACAGTCACAATATCTTTACACAACAGACACAACATCTTTATATGGCACAAGAGTCCTGCATGTATTATCTATCATGATTTATGGTAATTGCATGAGTGCTTAGTCATGACTCTCCTTATGCTGTCTAGACGTTGGAGCAGCTGTAGCTAACAAGAGCAAACACAGCAGTTTGGCAGCACGGATAACGGAACTCATTTGGTAACTGGTGACTTTATTTATTTATTTATTTTAATTTTATTTATTTATTTATTTTTTGGGGGGGAGGGGGCTGTTCACTAGGCTTGGAAGCTGTACTTTCATCAATTACTAAAATTTTTTACATCTGAGTTGAGGCATAATTCAACTTGTCGTAATTCACCTAAAATACAGTTTTCTAAATATTTGCCCATTTATGGGGTTTGGGTAGGATATTAAATGGACATAAAATTATGCTGCATAAGGGTTTTGCTTACTGAATTTAGAATACAGTGCTTATGAGATTGTTGCAAGCTCACATCTCTTTTATGGGAATTGGAACATACGCCCATAGAGCTCATGCCCAGAGGGCAACTTGTTCAGAGAGTGTTAGAATAAAAGGCATGCAAACCATGTACTTTATTCGGTTTCAGAGGACTCTCAGTCACCAGCAGTACATTTGAATTTGGAGTACAATTAGTTTCCTTTATTAAGCCCAGCTACAAAACAAAGAGTCTATACAGTCTTATCGGCTGTGGTTTTTGAAAATTGCGGCATACATATATACAAGCATTACATAACTCATCCATTTAAAATAAATAAATGACTAAATAAAAATAGATTTCCAAGTTGTTCAAAAGCAGCAGTACCTTTATGGTGTTGAAGCCCAGTGTCAGAAGCACTGCAAAAAAAAAAAAAGAAATAAATGAAATAAGAATAATTATAATACTTTTTTTTCTCTTTAAGACAATGGGATAAGAAAATTTCACTTGTCAGTCACATTGTCAGGATCTGAGTGTGTATAGATAAGTTCTATGTACATATGCATATTTTTAATGTGTATTCATTATTTTCCATTTTCTTGTATTTATTTTAATGGGTCTTTATATAATTGAAGTCTTTCCCCCCCCATGTGTCACTCACTATGTGCTCTATTTTCATTCCCGCACTTGCATCACCCCTCGTTCATTGTTTGATTGTTCTCTTATATGTAGCCACACTGCCCTGCACGTCCTTTGGCGCCTCACACCTGAACCCGTAATTAGTAAATATTCCCCCAGTGTTGTGTAGGCCAGAGTGAGTTTGTCAAGCCTGTTTCCCCGAGTCTTGCCTATGGGTGCTCGTCACTACTGAGATTTCATAGTTCTGAATTGGTTTCATTTTGATTAACTATTCTGTCCTGTTCCTGGGGTCTGAATACTCTTGTTTGATTTCCCATTTGGCTTTTTTAGTTTTTTGATTTGGCTTTGGAGTAGCTACTTCCTGGTTTTCAAGTCTTGGACTGTTCTAATTGTGATTCTGGATTTGCTTCTAAGTACTGAAATCACACTGCCTTTTATCGACCTGGGCCCATGTTCCCAAAGCTATCATAAAAGTTGCAGTTTACGGTATTGTTAGGTCACTTACCGAGACCCAAACGAAAGGGACAGCTATGGGTAGCTGAAGCCATCGTAGAGGGTTTGTTTCCAAATCGCAACTAACAATGTCATTGCTGCATCATTCTCGTATACCTGACGCCAATATAAAATTAAATCTATCAGGTGTTGCTTGTACACCTCGACAAGGCAAAACGTCAATCATTCATTTGGACGGGCAGTTAATGAGAGAATGATTGCGATCAAATCAGAACTAATAAATGTTTTAAAGAGAACTTTATCTCTCTTTATCTTAATCTTTTCCAATGTTGCAACAACCCAATGAACTTTCTGCCTTTTTCCTAACTATTGCCTAGCGAGGGCCTAACAATAGCTTTTGACTTGTTAAAATAACTACCGCGCTCACTATAGCAAGACATTCGGGAACAGGGGGCCTTTATTAACGATGGCATAACTACACCAAAACAAGCTCACAGCACTAATGAGGGCTCCGGGACCATGGACCCTGTATTGCTTGGCCATGATTAGTAAAAAAAAAACCTGGATTTCAATCTGAGTTCTGGCCCTGCCTCTTGTAACATTTAGGGAATTAAAATGCATAAATTATATTATATAAACAAAACTAAGAAGTCTCATCATAAAAAATAGAAAGACTCGTTAAAACAAGTGCTTTTTATGTCAGCATATTATCATGTCCTGCCTGACTCGACTAGCTATTTAATATCTTACATCATAACTATACAGCTAACATTCTTCGCTTGGTATTAATGAAATGAGAGCAGAAGGAGACACGGGGGCGAGAAAGCCATGCCCCAAGGAAAAATACGAAAGGGCAGTGCTTATCAAACCTCTCCTGGAGTACCACTTATCCAGCATGTTTTAGATCTCTCCTTGTTCCAGCACAGGTGATTCAAATGAATGACTCATTATCAATCAGCTTTCGAGGGTTGATGACAACCAGATCGTTTGAATCACCTGTGCTGGAGCCGGGAAAGATCTAAAACATGCAGGATAAGTGGTACTCCAGGGGAGGTTTGAGAAGCACTGCAATAGGGGAAGCAGAAGTGAGTAAGCCTTGCACTAAGGAGGTATACAGTGAGTCTCCCTGGCTCAGTGGCACACAATAGACTTACCATTCTTTTCTGGTGCCTTTGATATCAATTTTCTCGTACAGGATTTCCTTTGGTTTTCATTTTTTTTCAGCCAGAAAAATATTCACAACCATCTGATGTGCCTTTCGCATTTACTTTTTGAGAAAGCATTGGAAGAAATATGGAAAACAAATGTTGAGCAAATAATGCCTATGACCTGAAACTCTGCATTCATCAAGAAAATTATTGTAAATTCATGAAATATATTTTGAATCATTTTGTCTGGCTTTCAATCAATCAGTCTCTATAATTCTGTTTTGCAAGCCCTCAGATAAATGGGTATTTTAGGTACTGTTAGTCTGAAATGATGGCTAAGTGAGTTAAGAGAATTATAATCTCAATCCGTCTGATCAAATTTCATTTTCGTTGGGCTGTCGCATCTGCAGAGGGCAGGAGTCCACAGTTATGGCAGCGTTTGTCATAAACCAAAAAAAAAACCAAATCCGTTTCTTGAAATGTTTGCAGGTTCCACCAAAAAAATAAATAATAATAATAATAATAATAAAAAATAAACAAACCATGTTTGTGCTTTGAAAATATAGTAGTAAAAAGTAAATTAATTAAGGGAAAAAAAGAACTTCCTGATGTTTGTTCTATTTTAGGCTGTCAATGTTGCCACCAACAGTATTTCAGTTATTTCCATACTTTAGATTTGTAATAATTTCAAACATGGTTACACAAAGTTTTCCTCTTCTGCTGAACTGGGTTTTCTGCATTATGGATTCAGATTTGTTTTGTTATCCCACACGGGTTTTCAGGTTTAATTTGTTCCTGAACTGTAGCTTTCAATGGCATAAGAAAGAGATTTTGTCCTGTCGGATCAAGGCATTGAATTTCACTGAATAATGATATGATACATAAACAAGGGGGTAGGTGGGGATGGTGTCTTCTGGCTGTTGTTAAAGTTGGGGATTAAAGCTTGATCCTCTCTATCTGTTTTAGAATTTTAAGTGGACACATACCGAGTTCAGTAGGTAGATGGGAAGTTTATTCGAGTTCAACAGTCCTTCTGTTAAACACAATCCATTAGTGTCCAGAGGTGCCACCGTCAATTACTCTGGGCTGATCCTTGATGGACCACCACACAATAGAAATGTATATTCTGATCAGACAAATCCATTTTTCAGTTTTTTTTTCTTTGTGGAAGAAATTGATACTTATGCTCTGGACCAAAAATAGAAGGATCATTCTGCACTTATTACGAAGCCGTGGCTGTGCAAGGAGAGGGTGCGGGTACTGGAATGGCCTGCCTCCAGTCCCAACATGTCCCTAAAGGAGAAAGTGTGGCACATTTTGGAACAAAAAATGTAACAACGGACAAGGCTGTTGCAAACTCTAAGACTTGTTTGTAGGAAGAATAGGGCCAAATTACACTTTTTTACACTCTGTTCAAAACCAATATATTGTTTATCCCCTCTTTATAATCCCACAATATTAGAAAACAGCCTCACACTTCCACTGCCGTGAAAAACGCGGCAACAGTGGTTTTAGGAGGGTTTAGAATTCTGTGGTACTAGTGTTAAGAACTGTAGGCCCATGCTATGGTTTCATGCCAGTTTTCTCACCTGAAAGCAAAGCTCTGGTGGACCACTATACAGTCCATGGCACATTTTGGTTTTGAGTGATCCTCTGATACATACATAAAAGTAGACATGGAGAACCACAACAGTGGCCTTTAGCTTGTACTCGTGACTGAATTGTGATGGCTGGTGAGTTGAGACGCCAAACGCAGCGACCAGAATAATAGGGGGAACAAGCAGATGAGAGAGAGACACACGAATAGAATAAGAGGAAGAGACTCGCGCTTCCAACGGACCTAGATGTCATCCGAGGCAAGGAAGCAAGGCGAGCTCAAAAGGACGAAAAGAAAGGAAAGGAACAGAAAGATTCCCTTGCTATCTAGAATTTCTCCTCAAATATGCAGCTAGGCTTTAAACAACTCTCTTACTAGAGACCTTACCGGCTAAATTGCAAACATAACACTGACACTCCAGCAAGAGAAGTGAGGCGGAACTAGGGCTTAAATAGAATCCGGGCGACGCCCCCAATCAATGCCAAGTGGCCCAGGAGTCCGATTGAGAGCAAAAAGATATTGTTCCGGACGATAGCAACAAGGAAAGCTCTCAAAGCCTCCAAACCATGACACGAAATTTAAACATTATTGCTTGTTTTGTGACATTTCAACATTATATGTGAGGTATAAGGTCAAAGATTCTTTCGTAAAGACTAATTTTGTTTTGAAAAATTGTCCGCATGCTACTCATAAACAGACGGTGGACTTCTGAAAATAGGTTCTGCAAAAACCTTGGTGACCAAAGCTCACAGTCTGGTTGGTTTGAGATACAGGGGACTTGGCAAAGAAGTACATGAGTAAAAGCTTTTAATATTAAATGCATAACTTATTACAGTTTAAATATTACTTGGATATGATTTGCATATAAAACTTAAAATAAGAGGCTTATTTTTTGAGCCAAATTTAGGTTTAGTCTAATAATGTTCACTGTAATGCCCAGCAGTGCACATTATCGACCACATGTAAATAAATAGGTTCACAGCAATGCGCATTCCATTTGCTTAAAAATTAAAACATTAGTAAAATTTAGAATATTTTTTGACTGCCATATCATGAATAAATGCCTTATTGTTATAGCGCAGCGGTGCAGACGACATGATCGTCATGCATTTGTATATGTCATATGTTGCTGGTATGACTGTAAGCATTAGACGAATCAAGTGACGTTAATGTAGTGCAGCCTATCTGCATTGGAGTCAATATTTGACTAATTCTGGTAGAGGATGCTGTATAATATTTATCATATAATTAATGAAATAGTGATCATCGTGTCATCATGAGTAACATAGGGTAAGCAGGAGCATCTTGTAATCAAGCATACGTATTGCAGGACCTGCTAAACCTTTCGCCAAGCTGAGGAATTCATTACATGATATTAAACTTCAAATTTTATTGCTTCTCTCTTTTTTGCGAATGTTTTGATGGGATTTGCTCAATTGGAAAATGAACTGAGAAATAAAACTGATTGCTCTTGTTTTACTATATTTACACTGGAGGTAAACAAGTTGTTATCACCACCACCACTTTTCAAAAAAAACAATGCTTTGTCTTCGCCTTCTAGGCCCTTAACAGTTAGTTTTTTTCTCTTGTTTCTTCATAATTATGCTTCAAACTGTTGAATTAGGTAAGCCTAAGGTAAGCCTGTCTCTCAGATTTCAGTTTATTTTTTCCCCAAGCCTTTTTTTGACTGAACCCACATTGAGATGCTAATAACTGATACCAAAAACCACAGTATCAAGGCTGGGTACCTAAAGCTCTCTAATACCAGAACTAGGGAAAATAAAAAACTCTATTTGTCAAGGAGTAACATTATAGTCCACCAACCCATTCAGATAGAAGTATTTATGGTCCATATTTTTTTACTTCAAGTGCTCTATCAATCACATACAGTACACCAAACAGCTGGTTGACCCAACTGCATTACTAACCCATCATTTTACTCTTATCTTCTTAAATATGTTCTCTCACTGTTTTAGTTTGTGCGAGCTGCTGTTATGCATACCCCTGCACTGCTAGTCTTCACAGATTCATCAACCTCATCTACCTATAAGACTCAGCTGAGGCATCAGACACCACTATCACGGGTCCCTGAGCTCCATGGGGGGACTTATCTGCTGCTGCTCAGGAAAGAAGCTTCTTGACTATGAAAATTTCACTGTGGAGTCCAAGCACCAAATACCTCTGTCATTACGTCATTGATCTTGTAGCTGCTGTTATCCAGACAATTTTTTTGCCGTTTACATTATTTGTCTATCTTGATTGAACTCATCTGTAAGCAAAGGGTAGTCCCACCAAATGTTGATTTTATTTAGTTTTTTTAATAGTAATAATTACAAACTTTTAATTTCATCGGGATAAGAAACATCTACCCATGAAGGAATTCATTACCTATGTCTAGCACCTTTGCTTAATACTGCAGCAAACTAAAAATTGAGAAGTGCAGAAAGAAATAAAGAATAAGAATACACCTTTGGCCCGAGACTTATTGAGCTTATTATATAGCGCAAAATAGACAATTTACTCTGTAAAATCAGTGGTTAACCCTTGGGATAACACTTATTACAACACATACTGGAAGTTTAATTAATGTAATAGATCAAGCATTTTTTATGCCCACGGACGTATGTTTCCCCAAATAGCTCCGGATGCTTCATTTCCTAATTGCCTTTTACTCTTGGGATTCAATCCTGCTGCTCCGTCAGAATGAATAATGTCAACATGCAGGCAATGCCTGAACTGAAGAACTGACCCCATGCTGGACTTGCAAAATGTTTGCGTACTCATAATTACATTTCTTAATGGGTATGCTACATTTGCTGCCAACCTTAAGAATGGAGTTACTCATCAATATGGCAAGCAGAGCCCTTGAACTGCAGGGGAAGCCCAACAAAAACTAGGCCCGCTTGCTGTGCAGGAAATAAAGAATCCTTTCAGTTCTAGGGCAATGAGTAGACAGGAAATAACAATAGCAAGGTGCTTGAGAAAGGATTTTTGTGATTGGGTGATGATGTGATTGGTGTGAGGTAGTTCAGTGACTGAGACCTGTGATGTATCCTGAATACATAATCGCTTTGACTTCAGCGAGGAGAAAGAGAAAGAGTTTGAAAAAAGCGTGGCCTAAGTTGCATTCATTGAAAAAAGCATGGCCTGAGTTGCATTCATGTGTGGTCTTTTCTGGCGCTGGCAGTTATTCACGAACATCCACAACTGTAAATACTCCTTTCTGGCTACGAGTCACTTTTGCCCCAGCCGGTGAATGGCATCCATTTTCCTTGACAGCGCTCTCTCAGGTTCTGCTCCTGGGGAACAGAGGGCAATCTCAGCCTGGCACATCTCACTCCAAATAATTGTTGTTTAATTACACCAGAGGCTGTATCATCTGTAGTAATTACCGAAGGCTTGTCGTCTCGCGGATAATGGAGTGAAACATTTCCGCAGCACGGTCATGATCGCCTGTCCGCCAGAGCGACTTCCTTCCTCAATATTTGATGTAGCTGGCATGTCCTACTCTGGCCGTGAGTAAGACGCCAGCAGGAAATAGCAACAGGCCACTGCCCGATATTTCAAAAGGAGAGAACAATTCTCTGAGCCGCTGCTGTCTGCTGGGCACCTTGGTGTCCAGCAACCTGATTTGCCCGGTCTTAAAATTCAGGAGAAACAACTCCAGTTAACGATGAGAAATCTTCTTATTTTGATAAATAGCATTTTAATTTTTGTAAAAGGAATATTCATGACATATGAAATAAATGTATTTTCCTTTAGTAATTTATGGCTTGTTATCATCTTTTTTTTTTTTTTTTTTTTTTTCCAATTGCGTGAGACAATTCAAACATTCAAACCACCAGGAGATTGACCTGAAGGAGACTCATGCTGATAGAGTCAGGGAGTGAGACTCAGAACTGAGAGTTCCCATCTTTTATGTGGGTCAATGCTCTATGAGCCCAGATGCAGTCAATACGAGAGGCAGATCCGCTGGCACCATGGTGCGCTGGAGAGCTCATATTGAACACGGTGTCAGAGCAGAATGTAAATCTGCATGGATTCTTTTTCTCTTTTTCTAGGGTACAACTTTATTCCATCAAGGACTCACGCCAAATGGATAAAACTAATTTTGCACAAAGAAAACTAAAGCAGAACTTAAATTTAATTGGTTGGTTTCTTTTGTATACAAAATCAAGAAAAATACATGGAATATACTACCCCAATTCCGAAATAGTTGGGACAAAGTGTAAATTGTGAATAAAATCAAAACGCAATGACTTTCAAATCACATCAGCCAGTATTTTATTCCCAGTAGAACAGAGTTAACATAGCAAATGTTGAAACTGAGAAATTTTACAATTTTATCCACAAAATGAGCTTATTTCAAATTTGATGGCTGGTGCAGATCACAAAAAAGTTGGGACAGGGGCCTGTATACCATGGTGTAGCATCCCCTCTTCTTTTTAACACAGAGTGGAGACGTCTGGGCGTTGAGGAGACAAGTTTTTTGAGTTTAGCCATTGGAATTTGATCCCACTCTTGTTTAATACAGGTTTCCAGCTGCTGGAGAGTTTTGGGTCTCCTTTGACAGACTTTTAGTTTAATTATGCGCCAAATGTTCTCAATCGGTGAAAGATCAGGACTACAGGCAGGCCATTTCAGCTCACAGACTCTTCTACTACAAAGCCATGCTGTTGTAATAGCTGCAGTATGTGGTTTTGCATTGTCCGGCTGAAATACACAAGGCCTTCCCAGTTAACTTAATTACGTTCTATATGTTCCTTCAGCTGATTTGCCAATATATTATTAGCTTTTTCAGCCCTTTTTTGCCCGTGTCCCAACTTTTTTGAGACCTGATGCAGCCAGAAAATTTGAAATAAGTCATTTTGTGGATAAAAAAGTTAAATGTCTCAGTTTCAACATTTGAAATGTTGTCTATATTCTATTGTAAATAAAATTGACTCATGATCTGAAAGTCATTGCATTTTGATTTGATTAACAATTTACACTTCATCCCAACTATTTCGGAATTGGGGTTGTATTATTAAGGATTGCTGTACACCTTTCTTGTCAAATCTGTCGTATTTTTTAAATTTTCAGGCAAAGCTGTGCCATGAAATATAATTTAAATGCAATAACTTGGATATGGGTTGAATCTGTCTGAATCCCAGTTCATGAGTCACCTCTGGAAGACGTCTCGATAGGATTCCTAATCAGAACATCCAAGCTTCCATACTCTCATGAATGCAACATCCTACTGATACATAATATCCTCTTATAAGCATTCTAGACTGATGAGGTATCCTATTTTAAGGGCTGGTTGTTGTATCAAGTGAAGCTCGGTGAACAAAACATCACATCTCATGACAAATCGACAAAATCAGATGCGCGCACTGTTTATTAAAAGTCACCGCCACTTTGATCTGAACCTCGATAATACAATAAATTCTGAACATTAAGTGATCAAATACTTAACAAAGGCGGTAGTGAGGCTTTACTGTAGACCTGAACTGTGTTTCCCTGAGTATTAGTATGGTATGGCATTTTTGTATGATGATATGCATCATTTATTGTATGTCCTTGTGCTATCCAGTCATGCTATATCAAAGTACTTCACAACAAACAAATAAATGCTTAAGTCAGGCTTAGTATAACATTTCACATTGTTTTAAACTGACTGAATTTAACAGCTAAATTAACACATTATCTCCTTGTTATTTTAACTGTAAGTAGACTTCTGTGCGCATTTAACTGTGCTTTACAGTTAACATACATGATCCTCTGTTATAAACGAATTGTAACACTACTGTCAAATAACTGGCAAAAAAGGTGCCAGTTTTTAACAGTGCGGAAAAAAGTTGGGACGGTACAGAAAATGCATTAAAAAAAGTAAGCATGGATATATAAAATTACTCTGACTTATTTCAAAATATTACATTGCAGACGGTATGTGACGGTACATTTATATATGTTTTAAGGGCTCAACTTTATTTTATTTGTAAATATACATCCACTGCTGCCATTCAGGCTGCATTTCCTTCCAAAAAAAGTTTTGGAAAGGGGGCAACTGAGAACTATTGACGGGGTAAAAAAAATCTGAACAATGATGTTATTTGAAACAGCTGCTGCAGGTGATCGCAATCACGGTCGAGTACAAGAGTGGCATCTAGCAAAGGCCTAGTCCTTCAGGCTTAAAGGTGGGCCAAGGATTGCCAATATGCCCATAGATTTGTGAGAAAAGCATTGAAAGGTTTATAAACAATGTTCCTCAAAGAAAGACAAGGAATTTGGGTATTTTACCCTCTACGGCGCATAGCATAATTAAAAGTTTTGAGAAATTGAGAGGTATTTCTGTGTGTAAAGGGCATGGGCGCAAGCCTCAACTGAATTCTGGTGATCTTCGGTCACCCAGACGATCACCATTGAAGACCTTAGGAGAGGTCTGCATTGAATCTATAGGAGATATTACCACCAGGGCTCAGCATTACTTTGGCTAACCTTTGCTAAGGATTACTATATGTAGTTACATTTCCACATGCCAGTTAAACCGCTGCTGTGAACAAAGGAAGCCTTATGTTAACAGCGTCCATAAGCTCTGTAGCTCGTCAGAGGCACCTAAGCTCAGAGTATCACACAATAAAAAAGGTGTATTGTGCTCAGACAAATCAATATTTGGTCTTTTTGGGAAGAAATAGATGCCGTGTGCTTCATAAAGAAGAAGGAAAGGACCTATCCACACTGTTATCAGCAAGAGGTCAAACAACCCTGTTCTGTCATAGTACAGAGTCCTCTCAGTGCCCTGATTTTGAGATTTTGGAGCAACATGTGCTTCCAAGATAACATACAATAAAGGGGGTTTCAAAAAGATGGACCCAATTTCACCCTGTACTTTCTGAGGATGGTCATGAATATACTGAAGCAAAACAATGACAGACAAATGGCAAGACAAATGGTATTCTGCGTGCATTACAAAGACATGCTGCTTAAGAAGAGGGCGTGGGTGCCAGACTGGCCCCAGCTAACAAGCCCCCAAAACACCGTAGTTGAAAGTTTAGTTCGTAGAGACGAACAAAGACAAACAGGTACATTGGGGCTGATGGCTTTTGAAGCAAATGACCAAAAAGCGAGAGGTCCTGTGAATGCTGTTTCGACTGCTTTCCAGCCGCAAGTTACTTAAAAGATTTTTTTCATTGTAAAAAAAAAATTTGTATTTAATTTTGTGATGCAATAAAATATAATTTATTTGTGACGATGACGGGGGTGGCACATAGGGTAACACTATTGTCTCACAGCAAGAAGGTTTTGGGTTTGAATCAGGCCTCAGGCTTTTCTGTACAGAGTTTGTATATTGTCCTCATATTCATGTGGGTGTCCTTCCACTGTCCAGACATAAAGGTTAATGTCGATAGGTATGAGTGTGTGTATGAGTGCGTGAGTTAATGGGGCGTGTGCCCTGCAGTGGATTGGTGAGCTGTCTCAGGTGTGTTCCGGCCTTTCGCCCATAGCTTGGATTGGCACCAGATCCCTGGAAACAATCAGGAGGAAGCAGTTTTGATAATGGATGGATGACAATACCGAATACTACTTTGTTTGTTTGTTTATCAGCCATTTATGAAAATAGTATTGTTCAATTCAGATCAGTTGAATAACATATAAGCCGGAAAATCACCAGAGCAGTTTGTATCCCATCAAAATGATAGCTGCACCTTGTCAAAAGCAACACCCTCTCTATCACAACCCAGAACCTTTATATTCCAGAAAAGTTCCAATTTAGACTCTGCCCCTATATACCACATTACTTACAATATTTATCTCCTTTTTTTTTTATCCTTTTTTGATTTCATATTGGGAAAATACAAGTTGTGCTTAAGTACAGAATTCATGCGGTCTGTAGATGATGAGCATCGGCAACTTCTTTTCATCATGAAATGACAATCTTTCTCAGTTCAAGTCAGGCAGAAGGAGTCAATATCACCTTGTGTACCGAGTGGAGTTCAAGCTCAGATTCGCAGGCAGCCTGCATCAGATGAGCTGTTCTCTGAGGAATGGTTGATCATCCATAGCGGAGGTGCAGAGGCAGAAAGAACATGCTTCCTGATTGCTTTCAAAAGGAGTGTATTTAAAGAGCTCCACCATCACACATTCTGCTCCATTTTTTATTGAAAAGGCTCTACTCTGCGATCAGACCCCAATTTTCATGCAATTCATTACTATACTTGATATCAGACGCAGGGCTGTACAATGTTTTCCTCTTATTATTATTATTATTATTATTATTACAATTACTGAATCCCTTCATTTTGCGTGTATTTCATATGACAAGACTGAACAATTTAGCAAATATCACTGGCCCAATTTTTCCTATCATATGCATGCAAGGATGATCGCAACCTCTGTCAAGGGGAGTGGTTGTACGATGTTTATTTCAACATATGCACATTATGTGATAACCGCTGATAGGTATGCTGTAAAGAGCGGTGTTGCGTCAAAAAAGGATGTGTCAACTTCATGACCAATGCTGCCACCCAATGTCAGACCTCTAGTGTACACAGAAATGAACGGTGGACACATGACTATGAATTAGTTTATTTTCAATCAAGTGGTCATATTTATTTTTTAGGAACTCTGAAAAAAGAAAAATGGGCACATCATGGAAAATTCATCCTCTCTCTACTAGATTGAAAACAGTTCAATAACAAGATTTTGTATTTGGGCATGTACATTTTATTGCTTAATGAAAATAGACCATGTAATGACTGCAACAGAGTTCAAAAAGTTGGAACAATTGATATTTTACCACCAAGTAACATCACTATGTCTTTAAATCAATCTCAAGGCACTGAACAGTGGGTCATGTCTGGCAAGCTATATTTTCCCCCATTCTTCCATTATTCATGTCTACAGCTGCGGAGTTGTATGGGGCTTTTCTTACTTTGTATTTTGCTCGATGATGCACCATTGTCAGATCAGGAATACAGACAGACCAATCTAGCACCCGCATTCTCTGTTTACGCTGCCATGCATTTGTAAGTATTTCTGAGCCCAAGTCAGGATATCCTTCACAGTTGTATGACAGGTCTTTAAAACCCTAAACCCAAATTTCCCTCGAGCAGTGACGCCAGTATAATGGAATTTTCAGGGCAGTTTTGATAAACTCTAAATGCATAACTGAATCAATGAATTCAATAGGGGCCCAAGTACATGTTAGAAATCTGTTTCCTTTTTGAATTCACCAATTCACTTGCTTTTAAATTGTTCGTGTTAAAGATCACTGACAAAATTATTAAGTCATGCAATTTAGTTACAAATTTATCAAGACCAATATAAAAGCCTGCAATAATGAAGCAATCATTAATAAATTACAGAGATCACCAATGGGCTACATTGACATTACGCTTAATAGTGAGATTGGGGGATGTGAGAAAAAAAAACTAAAGTAAATCTAAAAATGAAATTATCCTATATATTCCACCTCCCGTTTTAGCTATTTGTTTTCAGCAGTGCAACCTAATCTATTTTCAGATTACAATTAATCAAAAATGTTTTCAGCATTCAAAAGAATAGGCTACATTTGCTGAGAAGCACAGTTGCATACTCCTTGCTGCAATGCGATAATTCTTATGAAGTGTTGGTGATTGAATAATTTAGTAAGCTGGTTATCAGTGAATTGTGGAAGTTTGACATCTGTCATGCAATTAAAATGATTTAAAATGCATGCCATGCATCGACTGCTCATAGCAGCAAAATCATTGATGAGGTATATTTTGGTCCAGCCTCTGTGAAAGTTGTAGAAAGGCTACAATATGAGACCGTATGAAGGATAATTATTTGATTAGAAATAATAATAAACCTTATCTAAATATCATCTTAAGCAGCATTTACCACATAACATGCTACTGCAGGATGGAATTTCGAGAGATTTCATTTTTTTGCAATCCAAGCAAAATCATTGTAGCCTTCCTCTGTGACGTAAAGCTTCATGTCCAAATCATTAATGCCAATGCAGCTTATTGGCTGCCTATATCCTGTTAATTCAATTAACTGTCCAATTCTGAATCGGAAACAGGTTGAGAGTTAACCTGCATTATGGTAATGTCGCTGGTTGTTGAGTTTTATATTCACACAAGAAAACGCAGACCTGCAAACAGTATTTTTTAAAATGTTCTAAGGCGTATTAAGGCGATTGGACACTAATGCAGAAAAAATATATCGTTTTGTGAGCTACAGAAATTCAGAAGCTTTGAAAGACAGATGTTTTAGGTCACCATTAATGTGGATGGGAAAATGCTTGATAACTATTGCAGTGAACAATAATGCAAGCATAGGGGTAATGGACAGTAATTCTACTGACTGAGCCTCACAACTTAACGAATTAACACTTTGTTCCTAATTTGAAAGTTTGAAGAAGTAATGCAATTTATACCAAGTGGAGAGCAGGTCGATAATCCCTCCGATGGCAATATCCGAGGGGCAGGGGTTCAACAGTGATGTCTGTGTGACTGGAGATCAAACACAGTCAAGTGCTTTTAGGCCTTGGCCTTTAGACAGTGAGATTTGACCAGAATTCTACCATTGTTTAATTATGCAGGGTAGAGAGTGAAATGCCACAAATCCTACAGATGTCCATCAGGGAATATTGTCACCAAAGTGAATAAAAGCCTCCGCATCTGTTGGTAAATTGACAAGTTTCAACTCCTCTTGGACTTTTAGAGGCTTTTTTGGTACTTGAACACAAAGAGCTCATCTGTTAAACTTCAGCTGTTACACATCACTTTATAATTGCAACTTATCACATCATTATTAGTACTTCATTTCCCTTGCTTCAACCTTTTTTAAACTTATTTGGAGTTAGTTGTACAACCCCAATTCTGAAATAGTTGGGACAAAGTGCAAATTGTGGCTACATTGTGAAATTTGGCCGTTGTAGTGTCCCATTTCAGTATCTTTGACGCCCTTCTAAATGTCATGTTGCCTTACTTTTTCTAGTTGGTCCTGTGTAACTTGCCACCAAAACAATTCTGGAATTAAAATAAATTTTAAAAATAGATTGAATTTAATTTAGCAAAAACAGTGCAGTGAAAAAGTGTTTGCCCCCTTTTAAATGTATGATATTTTTGCTATGTCATAAGGTTTCAGATCCATCTAATTTTAACATAAGACAAAAACAGCAGTCAGTGCAAAATACAGCTTATTCATTTTATTGCGAACTTGCGTCACCCGTATTAAAAAATATATATATATCCCTCCCCCAAAAAAACATAAAACTTTCAATTATTGTGCCACCCAAACTGCAATCAGACTTTTGCGATGACTGGCAATGAGTCTTATTTTGCTGTTGACATTCTGGCCCACTCTGCAGAATTGTTTTAATTCAGCCATATTGGAGCAAAGATGAGCTGTTTGAGGTCAGGGCAATGCATGTAAATAAGATGCAAGCCAGGACTCTCCAAAACCTGTGTATTTTGAGCCGTTCAGAATAGGACTTGCTTGTGCTACAGATCAGTGTCCGCCTGCATAACCTAACAATGCTTGAGCTTCAGTTTGCAAACTGATAGCTAGATATTCTGCTTCAGGATTTCCTGGGGGAAAGCAGAATTCATTTTGCCAGAATCCATGGCAAGACACCCAGGTCCTGAAGCAGCAACGTAACCCCAGGCCATCACACCACTACCATGTTTAATTATTGGTATGTTCCCATGGAGGAATGATGAGTCTGCTTAACCTGCCATACAGCTTGTGTCTTCCAAAAAAAGAGTTCTATATTTGACTGATCAGAACAGCCACAGATTATCCCAAAAATCTTTGATGCCATAAGATGTTTGTCATATGGTAGTGTGTTTTGTCAGCAGTGGTTTTCACCTTGCAGTACTCACATGGATGCCATTTTTGCCCTCAGTTGAATTGTGAGCCCTGATCATAACTGAGATGGTCTAAGGTTCAGATGTTAGTTCAGCTTCTTTTGCGACCTGGTGAGTGGAGGTACTCTGAGAAATTATGGTTGACTACCCAATCCTGGGAAGGTTTCATTGTTCCAAATGCTCTCCATGTGTAGATAATGGCTCTTACCATGGTTTTGCCGGTATCAGAGCCTTAGATATGACTTTGTGGCCCATTTCAGACTGTTATCAACAACTTTTTCCAACTGCTGAATTTTAGATTGTGGCAACATATTCTGCTTTTTGCAGACTTCCCATTGCCGCACAGGCTGACATTGCCAACTGGGGAATTTCACCCCAGGAATTAAGGTCTAACCTTAAATAGTTGAAGATTGATAAGGCACAGGCTCCTCACTGTGAAAGGACAGATGTGTTTCCTGAGTTACCAAAGATTTTAAAAATGAACTCAAGCAGGGATGGCATTTGCAGAGGGAAAAAGGATTAATGAAAGAATTACAAAGACTAATATAGCAGATAAGATTACAATTTCATAAGATCACAAAAGGCCCCAACACTACTAAAACCGTACTAGACTATAATGCAGTCAATCCAACCAAAATAAATACTAAACCTGAGCTGAGACCACCTAGTGGAGAGGCAGACCATGCTGGGGGGTTCCACCACATACCCACCTAATGTGACACAATCCTCACGTCAAAAAAAGCTGCAATCCGAGTGTCCCGGTGCGCTTGCTCAAAAGCAGTTTGGGACCTCACCATAGGTGCCTTGCCTCCCAGAAAGATGGTAATCAGCTCACTGAAGTCAAAAAGGAATCAATACAAAAATAAGCAAGTTAACAAATAAAACAAAGTAAAATGAGTAAAAGTAAACTCAGAAGTAAATAAGCAAACAAAATGAAAAGGTAATCCCAATTGGTTCAACAGAATGGTTGTGATGAAAACCAGACAAATCCAAAGCCAAGGCAAAACAGCAAAAGCAAAACAGAACAGCAAGTGAACCACCTCTGGGGCACCCAGACACAAACCTAACGAGGGGGAGAAGTACAGCTGAAAATGCACCAATTCAATTATTAGTTAAAATCTTACTGATTCATAAAATTTTCTATATTAAATAGGGAAATGTACCTTTTAAGGGAAGCAAATACCAGCAAACCAAAACAGCAAGAGCAAAAAAAAGTGAACTTCTTCTTCTTCTTCTTCTTCTTTAATAACGGTTTAGAACTAGCTTTTGTTGTATATCGCCACTTACTGTGTGGGAGTGTGCTACTCAGAAACCATTGGCAGAGTAGCACATAGGCCTATGTATAAACATACCTTTATCTAAACTTAGTGCTCTTATATCCTGTTTTGAAGCCCTGATTTCTTCAAAAACGAAATAAAAAATCTAGCAACTTCACTTTTCATCCCTTGTTCACCAAAAATTTCCTCAATGCTCTCAAATTTTCCATACTTAGTAACCATTTCTTGGAACACTTGCCTTTGTGATCTATATTTCCAAACATGATACTAAAACATGTTCTACATCTTCTAAAATGCCACACATTGAGCATAAGCCATCGCTTTTTCCTATGATGCGCAGGGTCACATTTAATCGGGTCTGACCTAATCTTAGTCTTGAGTATAAAATCTCTTCCCTCCTATTAGCACCTAAATATCTTTTCCCTCCCACATTTTGCTGTATTTTGTGGTGATGTTTTGCTTTATTTTCTTCATCCCATTCCTGCTGCCACCTACAGAGAATCTCGGTCCTAATTTTTGATTTTATTTCACTTTTTCCCATAGGTATGATGATTTTAATCTCTTCTCTTAATGCGCCTTTAGCAATTTGATCTGCTTTAAAAAAAAAAGTGAACTTAAGCCAACAGGTGCTTTATATACTAAGACCCTGATGAGGAAATTGGCTGAGGGGAGGAGTCAGGCTTAGGGCTGCAATCACCTGCAACACTCTGTTTGCCTTTACTGCGGGAGCCCTCCCCACCACATAAGCTAAATTCAACCCGATTACTTTTTCACATTGGGCCAGGTAGGTTTGGATAACCTTTTTTCTCCTTAATTGATGAAATGATCGTTCTAAAAATTTATTTTGTGTTTACTTTACTTTATATCTTTGTCTAACTATAAAATTTGTTCAATGATCTGAAATGCAAATGTGTGACAAATATTCAAAAATGACAGAAATCGGGAGGGGGCAAATACTTTTTCACAGCACTGCATTTTTATGTGTTTATTGGTATTTAATTGTGTACCTTCATTTGTCATTCATTGTCTTGCAACATGCTTCTTGAAATTTGCTTCATTTCTATCAAATCTGTTTCCTAGCAATAAAAGAGCCTATAATTTAGTTTTATGCCTAAGGATTCATAATAGTACACAAGAGGAAAGTAACACCAATCACAGATAATGAGTTGTCAAAAAGTGGCACTTTGTCAGGAGTTGATCATAGAAAGATTGTTTGTCACACTTATCTCACAGCCTGTTCCACAGCCTGTTCTTTGTACATTGAAGTACATTCTACTACAGACACTTGATTGGTATTTTCACCAGGAAGTAGCATTGGGCCTGGCAGTCCCCTTTCAGGTATTTGAAGATTGAGGCAATCTTGAACCTGATACACTTGATTACTTTTCTCCATGTACTTTGCCTGTCAATAAGCAAGCATCTAATCCTATGTTACCACAGCTACAGGTATTATGTACCTTTAGGTCTAATTATAGGACATCAAGGTACCTGTGTGAACCTTTTTAGGGTCTATAAGGTACTTTTATGCTCCAACAGCAGTACCTTTGAGCGTACTGCCCCAGTGACAAGCCTTGGTTGTCACTGGGGCAGTACCCTCAAAGGTACTGCTGTTGTACCTTAGAAATGGGTTTTTATTTGTTTTGTAACATAAAAGTACCTTTTAGACCCTAAAAAGGTTCACACAGGTACCTTGAGGTCTGTAATTAGCCCTTAAGGGTACATAAGTGCTTAATGTACCTTGGGGAACAGAAATGGACTCCTGCTGTTCCCCTATTTCTGAGAGTGTACTGTGTGTTGTGTTGCAGAGATGTTCTCTGAAGTTAGCATGCTAACCAGCTAACCCCTGCTCATCCAGCCTATTTTGTTTCATCATACCACTGTTGTACAGTCCAACATGAGAGGACAAAAAAGTAGCGTAGCCCCGAAAGCCTGTCAATCATGTTAAAGGTACCGCTCTCAGTCAGGTTTGATGCTGAACTTGCAACATTCATTCTCAACTGGTAAATAAAGAGCTGCTAGCCAAATATCAATCGTCAGCCATTAAGAGAAACATACCTTTTGTGCAACAGAAGACAACACAAATTGTATTGAAGAACTTTTCATACGGCTTGAAAGTATGGTTTTGCTTTGGCTAGTTTACAAACTATAACTAAAATACAGGCTGACACCACACATAAATAGTCTAAGCTAGCAGTGTAATCTTCACCAGTTTTAGCAGTTTGGTCAAATTTTGTGTATCCGTGCCCTGCTCTTACTGATTCACTGCCTTCTTTTATAACTGATGACTGTAAAGGTAGTCTCTAGAGTCAGATTGTACAGACCCAGTGCTGGATCGACCAACTGTTCTTTAATGCAGCCCCCTTTTTGTTTGAAGGTGGCAACAAAGTATTGCACCTTTAAGGGCATTTATTACACAGTGCATACATTACAAGTAAGACAAGCAGCTGTTCAATACCACAAAACAGCTGAAGAAAATATCTTTTATGTCAGCAATGCGCACATTTCGAAGAGATGAAGGCCCTTGGACAGAGTAATAGTTTTGGATGGCTTGAAACACCCAGCACTGCTCATTATGGTACTTTGCCAGAAGAATGGATTTCATTAGCTTTGCCCCTTTAGTGAGTTAAGCAGCAAATACATGCATATTAAATTAGACCAAGAAAAGTCATAACAAAATTACAGCTGCGGGTGGTGATTGTGCTCTAAGGTTCTATTAGTCCTGAAACCAGTTGGCTCTACTTCCTTGTCAGAGATGATTCACTGCAATGATCATCTTGGTGAACTTTATAGTAATATGTCCAGGAGGATCTCCAGGGAGAGTGGACTAATTGTCCACATTCGTTTCGCTAATCAGAGCATGCACAGCCATTAGTTTGGAAAGCCAAATGGTGTAAATCAACTCTGGCCAGCATTTGCTACAGAATGAGAGGACAAATTATTCTCCTTTGTTAGTTTCTCGTCAGTACCCCCAATGGCCCTCTGCTCTTACTGGCATTGACAAAATGTTCTTTATGCATGAATGACAGCATGTTACATTTACAATCAGAAATCAAACAAAGAATAACAAATAAGCAGCAAATGTTATACGATTTAAACAGATTAGGAACTGTTCGTATCCCTTTTTAGGCACAGGATTGTGGGCTAGTGAATAGACGGATTTTTGTGAGCCAGTGGATGTAAAGAACAAGATAATCGCACCGATCAAAGAGGAACTCTGCTGACTCCATTGAAGCCTCCCACAACAGTCTGTCTCAAATGGATAATGAGTTATGAAATGGGGCGTGGCTAAAGTGTGGGGGATGGTGAAAACTGTAATCAATGAAATGGGAACTCTGCTGAGTGCAGTGATGCTGCCCCCAAGAGTCTACGACAAATGGGTCATGGGGCAAGGAAAACCATCATCAAAGAAAAGGACCTGCCTCCAATGATGGATGATGATGCCTCCAACAAGTGTGCACAAACAATTCATGAAATATGAAAGGGAGTATGATTAAAGTGCATGGGGCGTGGGAGACATTCACCATTGAACCTGGAGTTCTGCTTAGTGCATTGATGCTTCCAACAATCTAAAACACTCGGTTCATGAGTTATGTATAGCGGCATGACGAAAGTATAGGGGCAAATTGTAACCAGCCACAAAAGAACTCTGTTGACTTCGATGATGCCCTCCACAAGAGTCTACGACAAATGGAGTCATGAAAGAAGGCGTGGCCTAAAGTACAGTGATCGGGCAAACTTTCACAGATGAAAAAGGAACTCTGCTTAGTCCGATGATGCATCCCACAGGTGTCCACTACACCTGGTGAAGTTTGCCTCATGACTAACTTTTCCCCAAAATCTTGCACAAGTCTGTGCATCTATTTAGATGTTATACTCCTTTTCGGTAATAGTCCATACCTGTTGCCACACCCCCTTTTTTAACCAACTGAATCATTCCCCAATGCCTTGAAGTGAACTTTTGTCAATTAATTGTGATGTAAGGCAGACTGAATTTTTCAACGGACTGTGTGCCATCTATGCACATTACAGAAAGGCAAACTGAATTCATCAATAAACTTTATGGCTGCTATCAAACTGTACTGTGAAGTAGTGAGGAGCTCAGTGGTCTGGGAAGATTCCTTTAAATTGTGGTTGTAATGCCAAATCCACTTTTTGCAATAGCCCACAACTTCATTTTCTGGCCCCCGCCTGTCCTGCTTGACGTTCCTTCAGTCAAAAAATGTGTTAGATGACCACTTCCACAGTCTCCTCAAACATCTGTCTTCCTCACACCCGCTGAGCCCCCCTCTCCCTCTTCCTTCTCTATCAGGTTTGGGTCACTACAATGTTGAATATAGTGTGGGATGTTTCATGACAATTCAAGTTCTGAACGTAGTCATTTTTGGTGTCATTTCCATTGTCTCAGTGTGACTGACCCAATGGTCTAATTTCCATAGCAGTTTTCTATCAAAGAGCCTAGGAGTAAACTGAAGCAGCATGGAGATCTTCCCTCAGTGAGGCCTTATGACTCAACACTTTGACCAGCTTCCACCTCCTGTGGGCCGGGGAACTGTGGCTCGAAATTCTTAACTGGTCATTTATGGCTTTCCAGCTCAAGGATCAGACACCTGGTTTGTGTATGCCTATGTGCCTATGTCAGGTTCTGCAGGCAGACTCCCATATAACGTGTTGTGCAACTTTGTGTGGAGATCTGCAGCTAGACTCCTACATGAAGCGTCATGTGCAACTTTGTGTATATAGAGTTCTGCAGCCAAACTCCCATATGGCCTGTCATGTGCAGCTTGTTGGTAGGTACGAATGTGATCTATTTTGACTCTGTAATTCGGTGTAATATTTCTCAATTTTATAAATACATTTCAAATGTTTTGATATAAGTTTAATTTGGATTGTATTTCGCTTTGAGTGACGAACCTAGCCAATAAATGGTTAAAACTTGATCTCTCTGCTTTCTCTGAAAATGGTCTGACTCCCTCTGTTAACGACTAATGAGGGGATACTCCCTCAAGCTGGTCTAGGGAGGATGTACATTAAAGCTTACTGTATCATGGAGTATTGCGGCCATTGTCCTCCATGATTAAATCACTTTCCTCCACCTCAGCCGGTGTGACGTGGTGGTGCCAGCATACAATGTTCTGAGAGTAGTTACAAATTAAGGACTAAGCTTATGATCAAGTCAAAATGATTAATTATAACACTTCTATTCCAATTTGATTTCTTAAATTAATAATTACTACAATGGAGTCAGAGAAATTACACAAGGTCAAAAATGACTTTTACTCATTTTAATGAAAAGATTTCCTTTACAACAGCACCAGGGGGAACGCACACAGATATCCCATTAGAAATGTATTCTTTTTAACGCTAAAAATATTTTGAGGAAGTCAAGTGCCATCTTACAATAAATGAAACTGTTGATCCAGTCCAAGACTCAAGTGCAAAGGCAGAGTACAATCCAATAGTAGGGCTTATTGAAAGCTATATGGCAACAATGGGATGGGACTTAGAGGAGGAAAGTGCAATTTGGTCAGATGTTGTGGGAAAAGTTGAGGAGGTTTGCTAGAGCAGAACTGTCCCAGGAAAGAAAGCAGTAGCTTAGGAGGAACGTGTTGCCAATCCCGATGACCATACGACTGGGGGCTTTTTTCTAATAAACTGAACCAAGGAACGGACTTGGACAGGATTAACAAGAATGCAGTCCTGTGCCCAGGATCTTGCTCTTATTGCACTTATTAACTAAATAAGGAAGGTAGCTTCCATAATTGTATATATTTGAAGATCACAGTTTACTTTCAAAGACTGATTTAAAGCACACATAGTGAATTATATACAATCCAGAAACTTGATAAAACCCGATAACTCAAAGGAGGTCATAGAAATAAAAGTTACAGAAACAGGGGCTGAGAATAATGAATCGAGACACAGCCTGGGATGAGGCAGCACGCAAGATGCATACCAATTAAAGGAGACATTAGGGGAGACTGGGTCTAGTTGTTACACTTTTTCCTTTAACGGCTGTAGAATTGACATTATCAGGTTTTAGTTATCAATATGCCCTGGAAAGATAGAAAGTTTATTAGACTGTATGACTGATCTGCAGCAACCCCTATATTTTGTGCATGTCTAATGCTGGTGAGGAAAAAATAGAACCCTGTCACCTGAAACAAATTACCCCATATATGGGGTAGTTTGTTACAGGAGGGGTAGTTTGTTGCCGGTTGTGGGGCATTTTATTACACTAAGAATTTGCTTAAGTGAGCTGTGTTTCCCACTAAAGTGGGAAAGTTAAGGGGGATGCCTTACAACTATTATCCCAAGAAGCCACAGTAAGGAACCTCTTGAGTTATTCTCTAATGGCATCGCCACATTTTGTTATTCGTTTGTAATTTCAAGGCATCTTTCTGAAATACAAAAAGGTAGAAAGTTATTCAGTAAGGTAATTTGATCTTGTCCAAGTTGTTACAGGTTTTGGGGCAAGTTCTTACTGAAACAACTTGGGTGTATCAACTAGTCCATCAGCAACCTTTCGCCATTGTCCCAACATTTTGAAATGTTCCGCTGCAATCTTTTCATGGGAGTGTCATGACACAGTGGCTAATGTCTTCCTCTCTCATAATCCAGAAAATCTTGGGTATGTATCAATTACACTTGATGTGAATGCAAATCTCCCAAACACCAAGAAAGTAACTTTTTTCAGCATTTTTCTGAAACACTAACCTGCAACTTTCGATGTACGTCCTTCTGTCACGTAAAGATGCAGGTCACCTTTACGAAGCAGCAGGAAAAATTAGAGCGCCATCTGTGTTTTATTATCGAAACTATTTTCAATGTAACAACATGGACATGTAACAACTGGACCCAGTCTCCCCTACTTTTAAATGATACACAAGTTGCTCAATGGGATGAGATGGAAGGCATTCACACATGGGGTTGTGACATTAGACTGCTGAAACAATGCCAAAATGGGAGATGGAATTTGGAGAAAGTTTTGAATTAATTAAATACTTGAATTATGGCCATCCTTATAATACCATGTGTTGTATTATACAGTTGGGGAGACCTGGATGTATGTCGAAAGTCGCAGATTAGTATTTCAGAAAAATGCTCATAAAAGTTACTTTCTTGCTGTTTGGGAGATTTCGATTCACATCAAGTGTAATTGATACATACCCAAGATTTTCTGGATTATGACAGAGGAAGACATTAGCCAATGTGTCATGACAAACCCATGCAAAGATTTCACCGGAACATTTCAAAATGTCGGGACAATGGCAAAAGGTTGCTGATGGACTAGTTGATACTCCCTAGTTGTTACTGTAAGAACTAGTCCCAAAGCCTGTAACAAGCTACCCCTCCTGTAACAAACTTCCCCACATATGAGGTAGTTTGTTACAGTTGACAGGGGTCTATTTTTTCCTCACCAGCATTAGGCATGTGCAGAATATAGGGGTTACTGCAGATCAGTCATGTAGTCTAATAAACTGTCTATCTTTACAGTGCATATAAATAACAAAAAAAATTATGTTAATTCTACAGCTGTTAAAACAATAATTGTAATAACTAGACCCGGTCTCCCCTATGTATGCTGTAGCCTTGCGATAATTTCTTTGTCATTTAATAAATTATGATTTCTTAATCAGGACAGGCTTATGCATTGGTCTTGATTATTCAGTAAATTTAGTGTTTGCCTGATTAACAATCGTACGAAAATGGGAACTGATTTATAAAAATCATGAGCTAAAAGTTGAGGTTACTGAATATATACACCTATGGCACTGAAAATCTCATAACAGCAGCGTTACCTCTTGGGGAGTTGGGATTGAAGAGTTCATATACACAGAAGAACCACTGAAATTCACTGATTGTCAATTAGGTTGTGGTGGTCTGAGAATCACGTATGGTCGTGAAAATCGGGCCCTTAACATTTTATTAGAATTTATCCTTATTTATTTATTCTTTTTCTGAAGCCATATAAACTATCACTGCACACTAATTAGAAGCCATTAGTACATAATTTGTATCAAATTGGATGGATATTAGTAATAATGTGTCCTAAATGAGACAGTACTAGCATAATTACATTCTAATTAGACTACAATTTCGCCAAACTGTCATCTAATTAGATACCGAATGCAACGCCATATTCAACCCGAAATCTGCCATCATTAGATGCTGTTCTACCCAAATTATACTGAAAATGAAACCAATCATGGGACCCAAAATATGCCATAAACGCATTAAACTCTTCCGTGCAAATATGTGGTCTAGTCAGAAGTCAAAAACAACACTATATTATACTCAAAATATGATGTAATTGCATATTATTCTGCCTAAATCAAGACTAAACCGCAAATTAAGGTTAAACATTTGCTCGGGAACTTGACTAGTCCTGGAAGAGCCTGGATTTTCTGCATTCCCATAGCATGGACCTTCCTGTGCAGACTTTCAATACTTTCTTAGAGGAGAATTTGCTTAAAAGTAGAACTAAATGGAAAGCTAAAGCAAACCATACCTCCTCCAGCTGAGAGTCAGAAGGGGAGGGCAGAGAGTGAACTATAGCTGCTAACCCATAAGCTGGCTCTATGCAAAACAGGGCTGGGTCTCTGGGCATAGTTCCCCCTCTGAGTGGTATAGTAAACATGGTGTCCAATTATACTTCATAGTAAGTTGCCTATTACAGGTAGAATAGCATAATATCTCATTTTAATGTTGGGCCTCATATTGCATTACATTCATTTTTGAATTACAATATATTTTCATTTGATGCGATAGTGTCTACTTATATTTTATTGTGGGTCTAATATTTGTTTGTTTTTATTAGTATATAATTTGGATGTATACATGACTCCTAATTACAGCATTATTTGGGTGCAATAACACCCAATTGTAGCATACTTTAGGGCTAACATGACATTGTATTAGGTCTCTAATTTGGCTGTAATTCTGTAAAAAAAAATAGTTCCCTATTAGAAAACCATTGTGTTATTTTACCCTCGAATTTGGGGAATTTTATTTTTGATTTTGGTCCAATTTGATACAAAATGTGCAAAGATTACTCATAATGTCAAAATAAGGGCAACTGTAATAATAATTTCATAAAAGAAAAATATTTTTATATTTAGTTTACTCATTCTAGGTTATGGATCCATTTCTTTCTTTATCTTGCTCTTTCAGGGAAGCCATGTCTCAGTCGTGCCATTAAGGTGGTGTTCATCTTGCATCTGGGGCATTGACATTAGCCAGGGCATTATTTTTCTCACTCCTGGAAACTCTGTGCTTGGTTTATGAGCCAGCACTGATTGACCCTTACAGACAAAGCCATAGACCAAATATAGCAATGTAGAGCACCAGAGAACATCTCACAGATGGGTTGTTAGTGCACAAAAGGCCAGATTTGTCTGAAAAGTATTGCTTCCTTTGTGCTGAAAAAGCAATGACTGCATGCCCATGGATCCCCCATGGTGCCATGAACCTGAACTCAGTAGACCCACTGCCTCTCCTGTTTCCTCACTGCTGATCTTCCATGCCCATTGGTAAAGAAAAAAAAATCATTCATATATATATATATATATATATCTCAGTGGCAGCTGGTGAACTGGCGATAAGGGAGGCTCAAAACTACCCCTTAAAATTAATGATTGGTCAGGACCTGTTTTCAATCATTCATTTAAATTACCATTACAGAAACACCAATAAATTTCAACAATATCAGATGTGGCAAGTTTTCATGTATAACATGTACCAATAATGACTCCAGACTTCTCACACTTTCCTTTTTTCTGAGGAGCAAATGGGCAATATTCCACATATTTTCTCTACTGTTTCAAAATGCCCTATGTCTCAAAAAACATAAGTGCCAAAAATATGGTTCAGAGTTTTTATTAATTTATTTTAAATTGAGAACTGTACCTTGAAACCAAACAGTCCACTTCCACCTCAATTAAAGTCCTAATACTTATTTTTAATCAACATATGCATAGAAAATGTCAAAATCAAAAATCAAATTCAACTTTTGGGGGATTTTTTTTTTTTGTTGATGAGCAGCAGCAGGCATGGAGGACTACAACCATGTTTTAAAAAATGTTGAATATGTTAAAATATTTAACTGTTCCAAGTGTACTGCAGGTTTTCACATTTTTTGCCCTTTTAATTTAATATCTTAGAAAGTCCAGTATCTCAACTGCTTTATAGGCCAGAACTATGATTTAATTCTTCTTTAAAACTAGGGAAGTGCACCTTTACCGATAAATAGCCAGTTTCTGATCTAAACAAATTCTATGTGGAACACAATTTAAATGGCTGGAACACACATTTCCTTCATGTTGGAGATTGTGATTTTTGGTTAATACCTCAGATCATTCATAACCTTGTCTCTCTTCTGTTTTACCAGATTGTGGCCTTGCAGTACTCAGGAGTACCTTGCACAGCTCCTGCCTTGCATGCGGCCATCATGGAAAGAGGAAAGAGAGAAGAGAGAATATGGCTGACGGGACAACAATTTTCGAGCTTTAGTTTTCTCACCATTGTCCAATTACAATGAAGGACATCCTGCTCCAAATCTGATCACATAACTTTCCAGCTTTCAATCAGATGCTACCATGGCAAGTCCTAGATGCAAGACATTTCCTTTTCATGATGCTACCAGCCATGATCAATGTTTCCCCAAACATCCCTGCTCAACTGCTTGTATGTCCTCTGATTTGCTGTGAGGTTACTTTGATTTCCCAAAGGAAAATGGAAAATGAGCTAGCATATACTGGAGTGTACTTTTCCAATAGCTTGATTTAGCTCAGTCGGGATGGGCTTTCACACTACTAGGTTGAAAAACTTCCATATAATTTTCAATTACTCCTCCGGCATCTGGCAGGAGGTAATTAAAAAATTCTCCTGGGTTGTCCAGGACACCAGCCTCAAGGGAGTGTCAACAAATGTTTGAGTAGCAGGAACACTATGTTGCCAATGAGAGCATAAAGCACAGTTATGGCTGATATTTGTAAGGAAGTCATATAATAAGGTATAAGGTAGGCTAAGCTCTGATTTTGGGCTTTCCTTTTCAACCTGAAATGCAATGTAAGATGGCTCCCTTGTCTCCGGAGGCAGTTGGTATTAGTCACGAAAAAACCTTCACAATGAATATTTCTTGGGTTTTCTGTCCATTAATATAATTGTTGCAGGTGAACACAGTAGTACAGCAGCCTCAATTATGCAGTGATATGGACCGATATTGCCAAAACAATAGTGCAAACTTCTTATTACATCACACCATCTTGATTTTTTTTTCTCGTGTAGGTGTTTCTGTAATCATCATGGAGAGTCATGAGTTGGGAAACTTGAAAATTGGAATCAAGAATTGCAGTTAGTGAGAATGATAATGGCTGAATGATGTAATCAGAGACCATGAAAGACTGCCTAATGCACCTGGCCTCGTGCAGACAGCTGGAAAAGATCTGATTCCAGATAGATAGATAAACAAACTGAGCCTTGCTAATCTTGTAGATAGAAATTTACAGAAGAGGAGAAAAATCCCTATCTTGCTAAATTCCATTAGTGCAAGAAATCAAGCAGGAAGCAAAATGTATTGTCCTGTTTTTTTTTTCTTTCTTTTTTGAAAATACTGCAATGCATTTTCATTGAATAAGCATGAGAAATGGAATCAAGGTTTCCATTGTATATTTCTTTGCCAGGGATGTTGACAATGTATTTTTCTCTACAGCACAATATGTTGAAGATGAATATTTTACATATTTTCAGCACAAATCAAGCCAAAGACAAATTCTGTCCAGTAACAACCTCAAAAAAGGAAGAAATAATAAAACAAAAAGCCAGTGCATCCCAAATCACTGCATATCCCCAGAAGATTCTATTAGATTCTAATTTCAATACCAGGCTTGTATGGAACAGGGCCCTTTCTGAGATTCAACAATATAAAAAATTATGCTCAAAAATGCCCTTGCCAGTAAAAGTATAATTTTAAACTTTAGGGGCTTTAGGCACAGCTATGGGCAAAGTATTCTAATGCCAAAAAAGGTTTCCAACCTATACAGGAGGCAGAATTTTATTCAAAATGAAAAAAAAAATAGAAGGAAATCCTTCTATTCAATTACCTATTGACATGCTTGATAAATAGTCTACTCAGTGCACATAAATATTCTGCGTGGGGACATATTTATTATCCTTATTTATTGTTCTGCAGTCGGCTTTTGTTTTTATTTTTCTGAAAATGATCTTAGCCTAACACTGTTAAACCCTCAATTAAATCCCATCATGCCAAAGGCTTTTTGGAAGTCTTTATTTGGTTGAGATATTTTGTCCAAAAGTAAGATTGTGTCTTTTTCACATAACACAAGCAATGCCGGGTAATCCACTTGTGGTTTTATGGTAATCTGTTTTGTTAAGGGTAAAGAGACTTGGGATGAGGAGGAAGTAGTTACGCGGAGGGGATAAGGATTATTTGCATAGTCACTGGCAACTCTTTGATAAAAAATAAACACTGCTATATCACACAGCATCTGTATCAGATATCTAAAGCAATGCAATTTAATTCAATTATTTGAATGCAACGTAGGAGACCGTCAAGACGAGAACTAACTCATATCTTATGTTCTTGAGATTGCCGTCTCAGCCAGTCAGAATGCTGTGAGAATTTCAATTATAAATAAAAATGATCTCAGCAGAGTAATTGCATTCCATTGAGAAAAGAATGTTCCTTCAGATTTTGATGATTGACAACACATCTGGCCTATGACAGTGCTTTTTTAAAACTAAAAACTCTAAAATGATTGATCTGCATTAACAAACTGTTTTATTTCCTTACTGTTTTGTATTGAAAATGGGGACAACCAGGTTAGGGACAAACATTTTCTACTAAATTCTCCCAGGCCTGCAGGATACATGGACTGCGTTTGAAATCACTCACTACTCACTATATAGTGCACTATTTAGTGGAGTAGCCGTGTTATAGTGCCAATCAAATTGTTTATAAAAATTACTATCCCCTACATAGTGGACTCATCACCTCCCACAATCCACCGTGAAACGTAGTGACCAACCAATGGTCACTAACCCAGCGATACATCCCACCATGCCTTGCACACAAACCGAAGAAGAATTCATTGTGCAACAGCAATGACGCCATTAACAGCACCGACAATTCCAGGTATAAAAGATGAAAGCAATGAGAAGAGGCTAAAGATCCTTAATCTCTTTTGTCTTAGGAAAAGGAGACTAAGGGGTGATTTGATTAAGGTCTTTAAATACGATAAAGGGATTAACAAAGTGAATCATGTAGGATTCCTTAGACCAATTGTTGTGAGTAGAACTCGGGGTCACAAATGGAAGTTGACCAAATTAAAATTTGGCACTGATATTCAGAAATATTTCTTCACCCAAAGAGTAATTTCAATATGGAATAGCTTGCCTGACCATATTGTTGAGGCAGAGACCTTGGGGGTTTTCAAGAGCAGGCTTGACTTCAAGCTAGGTACCATTGAGTCATTGAGTATCTGAAGGGATATATTCACAATAGTATAAAGAAACTGGCGAGCGTAGTTGGGCTGAATGGCCTGTTCTCGCCATTCATGTTATGTTATGTTTAAAACCTGCAGGGCTCTGGTCCTTGAGCACTCTGTTGGGAACCACTGCTCTACACAGACCTCCTCATCTTCAGCGCGCTGGACAGCTGCTATGATGATCATGCAGTGCAGGCAGCAGGATGAATGATGTTTGACAAGCTTCCAGCCCCAAGGGTTTCTGCAAAGTGTGGCTCTGAGGGACTGATGGGCACAGCGGAGGGGGACCCAATTTAGAAGGGCCCAGTGAGGGGATGGCCAGTGTTGCCCGATTTTGAGGAGCCCAGTGTGGTGGTGCCTGATGTGGTAGGGGTCTGGGGATTTAACTGTTGTGGGCTTGATGTTGATGGCTCAAGAGAAAAAGACCAAGGGGTGGGAGGCTCAGACATTTAGGAGGTGTGCGTATAACAGATATCCATTGCCCCCGGGACGCCCATCAGCGCTTCTGGGCCCAGGATGGACAGTCTGTTTTCCTCAGGAGAAGGAGGTGATGCTGGCATCATTCAACCATTTCCCTCTCACCTCCTCTGCTGCCAATCTCCATTCCTGGCCTTCAGAATTTATGTTTTCTGCGACTTATTCAAATTGGTTAATGCGTTTTTAAGTTTAGAAAAAGAAGAGTTAAGCGGATAACATTTAATGTTCCCTTAATATGTATGCATGTGTGTTCCCAGCCTTATGAAGAAGGTAGGTGTTCACTAGTTAACCTTCATTGCAAACGTAATATCAACAAAGACAACAGAGATGTTTAATGGATAAATTCTTAATCACTGAGAGCATTCGTTGCTACCATTAAAAAAAAAACAAAAAAACAATAACAACACATCACATCTCGGGATACAAACCCTGCTTCTGTGTTGCACGAGGATATATGTCTTGCAATATAAGACGTTATACTCAAGCATTTACTGCACAGTGCCACATATTCACTGCAATTAAAAATGTTCGACCACTTTTTCTTCTACAAGAAGTGCTGTCTATTATTATTAGACAATTGCTTTTTTATTGTCTTAAAGATTTTCAAGGCCAATTTAAATGGTTATTGCTGTTTGCTGGAATTATTGGTTATCAATAGTATTGCTGCTGTCGATACTTGATTAAAATATGTTCTTAGCGCCATTAAAAACACAGTGGTGAGGCATGTACTATATTTGTGGCAAATTGAAGAATCAATGAATTTTTATTGCTTTTCCAGTGAGATATGAGTGTAAATAAAGAGACTTGTGTGGTATTGTAATGTTGTTGCGCCACGTGAACGCGCGGAGCACTTCAGTAATAACAAACATTCAGCTGTTTGTGATGTGTCCAGTGACGCTTGACTTGTTCCTTTGGGTCTGGTTAATAGCATACATGAAGCCAACCAAAAAAAAAACTCCCCTACAGAAAACTCACACCTGGTTTCACTCTAATTCAGTGTACTGGCCTAAAATTTCACATTTTAAAGAAGTGACTAATGCAAAAATCGTATGTGGTATTGGATACAGTATTGCTTATAAAAATTGAATGAAAAATGCCAGGATGATTCCATGTCTTTTTCATGTATCCTCTAACCTTGCTATAGTGTCTGTATTAAAGCTCTCCCAAATCATTTAATGCCGAAAAACGTTCATTTACATCACCATATTTTTGAGAGACATAGCACACACAAACTGACAGTTGCTCTAAATCACGGGTGGCCAACCCTGGTCCTGGAGAGCTGCAGTGTCTGCTGATTTTTGGTGTTACTCAGCACTCGATTGATGGATTAAAGTTGTTGATTACTCACATAACTGATCTCACCTGGTGTCTCAGGTTTAATTTGGTAATAATGAGCCAATCAAGCAATTTGCAGGAACAACACACAAGACTCCTACAGGCAATTAATCAGACTTTGCAGGTTGTTACAGCAATCTACGTGTTAACTAAGATTTGTCTTAGTTAACACGTAGTGTGGTTGGATATTTAGCATAGTTTTAATGCAGACAAAGTTGTACAGTGTAGATAAAATTTTATACAGCAGGGGTGGATAACGCTGGTCCTGTAGAGCCAGACGTGTGCTGAGTTAGGTTTAAATTAGGTGGAGAAAACTAAAGACACTAGGTGAGATAAGTGAAGTGTGTAATCAACTGCTTTAATTCATCAATTAAGTGCTGAGTAACGTCAAAAACCAGCAGACACTGCGGCTCTCCAGGACCGGGGTTGGCCACCCCTGCTCTAAATTCTTGTCCCTGGCCTCATCAGCCACGATAGCATATATGCTGGATTCAATTTAGCCACAATACTCTGTGACTTCTTCAGCTCGACACTGAATCTTCTGTAACATTTAATAGACAGGTGTTAAAAATTTGACTACTTACCAGAGAAAAATGAGGAACTAATGAGGAACTAACTGCCTGTGAACCACAGTAAGCAGTAGCTTACTTGAGTACCTCTAATCAGATTTTTTATACAACTTAAAATGATAAGTTAATGGAAGAACAAATGAGAAATAAATAGTTAGCTAATTTATAAAATTTGATTGGGAGTTACTCAAGAATTGCCTGTTAACTAATGGTGTACCACCAGTTAGTTCCTTTTCTGTTTCTCTAATAAAAATCATTAGCTACTTTCCAAAGGTGACTAGGAGTTCCTCAAGAATTTCCATTTAACTAATGGTTTACAAGCAGTAAATTCCTAATTTCTTCCTTATTTGTTCCCTGGTAAATACTCAAATTGTTTACCTTATTGTAAATTGAAATGTAAAAATGTGTTTGAAAGACAAGTGGCATTAGAGGGCATGTAATACTGAGGCAGAAGAACTATATACGTAGGGAATTAATTTTGCCAATTGTGTCTCATTTTTATTCTCTTTAAAAGAATATATCTCTTCAAAGCTTTACAGTAGCATTGCACATCATGACATCAGAACCACTGGAAATTTCTCAAGTGATACAGGGCAGAGATTAATTTTCTTTTTCAGTTGTCTTTGGGATTAAAACCAAAAATAAATTTCATATTCATCTGTGTTGTTCCTATTTATTTAATTCTTAAAGTTTTTTGGCGGCAGTGTGGATCTGTTGCTTTTTTATTTTTTTAATCAATAAACGTCACTCCAATGCTGTAGTTTTATCGTCAGGCAGCGCGCTACATTTTTTTAGACACAGGTACCTCATGATGCATTTTCGAATCAAAACTGCCGCTTTTCTTCGACATGTATCATCATGAAATTGAATGCAATGAAAATGCCTCTCAACAAATTTGCGATATTCACAGTTTTTAGTCACGTGATTGCTGCGTACCCCTGGAAGGCAAAACACTGTTTCATTATAGCGGGTAGTATTTGACATTCACTGAACAGCCTCGCAATTCTGTCATTTTCTATTTTATTTGTTTCAACCCCTTGTAGCGGTTCTGCCCTGCAGTCCCTCCCCCTCGTGCTGTCTGCACCTCCACTTCACCTGTCACACCTGTTGCTCATTGAGGTGGAGGTGCGGTGAAAAGTATTTAAGAGCTGCCCTGCCCAATTCTGATGTCTGAGCCCTGTTGTTGTTTTGCCGCTGCTCCTCTCAGTTTTATATTGTGTGTTTTCCTGTTTTTTTAATAAAAAGTTCTATTTTTGTACTCAGCCTGTGCGTGTGGGTCCCTTTGCCTGCTTTTGGGTACATGGTCCCAGTGCCCGCCAGCTCGTTGTCCTCAGCTGGCGGGGCAAAGCCATGACACCCCTGGATATAAACATTGCTTCTCTGAAGAAGAACAATATGTTAAGAAAGATCAGGTTATAGGCACTTGTAATCCATGTGCAGTGCCTACCGCAGTAAGCCTATTTAAAAACCGTTAGCCAAGTCCCTAACATTACCCTGGCTCCACTTAAGTCACTTTTCAAATTTTATATAGTTAGCTAGCTTTTTTTTTGAGAGAGTCTTCCCTTTAAACTGCTGCCAGGATTAATGCATAGTAAAGTACAGATACAGTAAAACTAGCATTTTACAGATTCAATTGGACCAGCTCATTTTGTCTGTTATGAGCGAAATCCGCTATATGCATAAAATTGACTAAATCCGTTATACGCACAGGACAGATTATATGCATGTAACAGATTATATCCATTATACACATGTATGAATTTATATTTAGCCTATGCTTTGTACATAAAGATCGGAAGAACTTCATTCTGAAGAGCATGTGCCGGTTCCTACTTGTCTTTATTTAGTCCGTCTTTGCCCTGAAACAATTGATAACAGGATGAAATTGTGTGTTGCTCCAACTGGGATGAATGAAGAAGACTTAAGTATGCAGGATAAATGAAGCTGCGCCAGTGTCAGTTTCTGCGAATACACTGTTATAAACTTGCACCTTTTTTGCCAGTTATTTCAACTGTAATTTACCAATAAGTTTACAAGAGTTCCGTCCATGTTAAGTGTAACCCACAGTTAAATGCACGCAGGACTCCACTTACAGTTAAAATAACAAGGAGACAAGTCGTTAATTTAACTGTAAAATTGTCCGTTTATGACAGTGTAGGAAAGCTGAACTTTGCTTTGTTGCTTTGTTGTGAATGCGTATGTGTATGGTGAAAGCCAGCTTGTCCTGTACACGAGTGCTTTTTAGTGGAGATGCATTGTGACGGGACTGGACAATCTGTCCGTTTTAAGCAAAAATCTGTTGTATAAAATCCAGTTTATTCAATGTTTATTTAATGGAAAAACATGACTGAAAAATCGGGACTTGAGTTGTTGTCCTGTATGAGCGAGTTTCCAATTTACACGAGGATGGTTTAGGTGAGTCCTACTGTATTTATATCTATTTTCAATCAACATGGGTCAATAATGCTGTTGTTTGGGAGGTGAAAGGAAAAAAAATCTTCATTCTCATGCAAAGGTGACTGTTATTTAGCTAACTATCAAACATTGTGTCAGTTGTTAGTCTACAATTACCAGCCAGCCATTCAATGGTAGCCTGTTAAAGGTAGCAACAAATCCACAATGGCCTCCTCTCTGTTTTTTTTTTTTCTGGAAGAGATTCTGTACAAGTTTGGGTGAACCAGGGAGTCTTTCACCATGTCATTATGGTCACTGACACACCATTCTTTGCATGGTGAGCGTGACTTACAAAGGTGGCCTGGCATTGCATGGTGGCTGACCATTCCCTGATTTACCTGTAAAAAAATATATGTTCGGGCGACCATTTAAAATTTTTTTCAGAAGCGCCCTCTATTGTTCCATCTGTGTGCAAGTTTAAGTCTGTTTGAATATAGTCAGTGAAATCAGCTCGGTAAGACCTTCGATTTGACATACTATTTGCCCTATTTGCAACGAGTTTAAAAAGTTTTATTTCCGGGCGGCCATCTTGAATTTTTATCAGAAGCGCCCTCTATTGTTCCGTTCATGTTCAAGTTTACGTCTGTTTGAATATCGTCAGTGAAATCAGCTTGGCAAGACCTTCAATTTGAAATACTACTTGCCCTATTTGCGATGAATTGATATTTCCGTACTGCCAGGTGGCCATTTTTAATTCAACTGCCGCTAGAGTGCCTTCTATTGTTAAAATTTTACAGATCATCCTTCTCATGGATTATATTCATGTGAAATCCTAGTTTATATGGATTTTTACCAATTTAATACCTTTGAGATGCCATATGGCAGGGGTTGGTGCTACAAATGACATAAATTTGGCGGCTATATTGAATTTTTATTGTAGAGCTCCATATATTATCCCGTTATATCATTTTCTGTGATTTCATATGAAAGAGCGTGCTTCAACAGACCACCATGTAAAATTTGGTGTGAGTATCTTGAACTTTGCAGAAGTTATGAAAGAAAGAGCGTTTGTAGTGCTAAAATCAATAAAGAATTTGCAAAAGATTTTGACCTTGAGTTCTTCATTAAAACAATGCCCAATTTGGGAAAACAGTTAAATAATTATAATTAAGGCATTTATTGACTGATTTTGAAAATTCAAAAAGCATTTCTCGTTGCAGTGAGCTCTTTATGATGCCACTCTTTATGATCAAATTAGAAATTGGAGAACATCCCATTTTCAAGTGTTCAATGCCCTTTACAGCATACTTGCTCATTTTATTCCAAAGTGGATCGTTATTTCAATAAGACATTAAATTAACTGTATCCTGTATTCTAATTTTCTCAAACGTCAAAATGACATTTACTGCAAAGTTCGCTGTCCCTATCAATGATCAAAGCCTTGTGCCCGCTACAGAGTTCTTACCCCTTAAGTGAATTTAAAAACATGATAGACAACTGACATAATGACAGATTTCACAAATGGGTTAAACTGACTTTGAATGTTTTAATTGCACACACTGATAATTCGCCGAAGCCATGCACTTTACGTTTTTATACTTCCTAAAGAGGCATATTAGTAGAATCGACTGCTGTGTGCGTGTAAATATTGAAAAACAGTTAAATCTATCACAGTATTCCAAGTTTATAAAATTAGTTTGTCAGCGTCAAGCTAATGTTTGAGTACACCAATGTGGTTGATCAAGCTAGCTCGTGTAGTGGTAGCTAGCCAAGATGATGCAAATAACATGACGTATTAATTTTTTTTTAATCAACAAGGCTTATATCTAATAAGTAAACCTTTATCATAAAATGTTTCTCAGTTCCTCTTTTTCTTCTTGGCTGCACTACTACCTAGCTCCCAAATGTCCATTTCAGGCACCATGAACTTTGTGAGTACAAATGTAGACATATATAAGGGTGTAAGAGGGAGGCGTTTATGAGAACAATACAGACACAAAAGCGTCCCCGTAACTATTGTAACTTTCTTACGCAAGCAGCGAATAAATTACAATATAGGCTAAAGACTCAGTGGTAGCAAGAGCTCAAAGATCATACGTCTTATTTTTCACTGTAAGAAAAGAAAAAATACCCCGAGCTATAGCCAGGCCCTAAACATGCCCCTGCTGACCGCTACATTACTGTGGACAAACAAAATATTTGCATTATGTTTACAGAACTTACATGCTGCATATAGGCTGTTCCTTGGCACATTTCAAGCAGCACAGAGCAAACAACAATTAAAACAAATAACAACAAATTCAAAACAATGTCGAAATGAACTTCAGCATACGCCTGTGAATGCCAAAGTGTCACCATACGCTGCGCTATTTCGGGAGAGTTCCAGGCTAGATTACCACAGCTGATTAGAACATGTAAGCCTTCTCCTGGGGAAAGAAGGACTTAGTTATTGAGTGAGTCAATTGTTTAATTGTTAATCAAGCAAAGAAAATGAAGGCATTTTTCCCTAACTTAGCTCTGACTTCACATCACTGACATTTGTGAGACATGAACTGGCAGCTGGTAGAACTGAAATTACGGTGGTTCTTGATATTTGCTGAATTTTACTCCTGTTGAAGGAGTAATTTACCAGGAAAATTAATTGCTTCAAGCACACCAGGTAAAATGAGGCAAACCTAGCTGAGGAGAACTGTCTGTTTGAATTGTCATTCAAACTCATCACCAAATTAACCAGCTGCGACACAGGTATTTAAGGTATTCAGGAGTGGTTGTCTGCAGTGATTTGAGTTCTTTAATCATGGCTGGCATTGTACACATCGGAGTGTGGCTTTCTGTATTTAGTTTTGCCTTGGCACAAGATCAAACAAAATATTTTGGGCCAGGTGATACCATTAATAGATGCCAAGTAGATAGTAGAGTGCCATGTGGTGACTCTGCTATAGGTAGAGCAGAGTGTGAAGCTCTCAACTGTTGCTTTGACCAAGGATGCTATTATGCAAATGAAAGTGAGTGTGCAACATATTTGATCATTTTTAAGCTCAAGTTTTTGGCTGAATCTGTAATTCTTTGTTTCTTTTTAGTTACTGTCCATTGTCTCAGGGATGGTCAATTTGTGGTGGTTGTATCACGAGCTGCCACCTTGCCTGCGGTTGAACTTGATTCTCTGAGCTTGATGGAGGGTCCAGCTGGTGAATTCTGTGGTCCCATTAGTTCGTCAACAGAATTTGCAGTTTTCTGGTTCCCCGTTGTTCTCTGTGGAAGCACTGTGAGGGTGGGTTCTCCTACTACATGGAAAACTACTAATTTGTGTACTTCTCGGTACTTACCATTTCTCTCCATTCTGTTCTCAGGTGGAAGGTGATTACGTGGTCTATGAGAACAAGATCACTTCAACTTATGATGTGGGAGTTGGTCCATTAGGCTCCATTACAAGGGACACGGTTTTTGAGTAAGTGTTTGGGGGTTGGTGGTTTTGTGATTCATCAGTTTGTCACTGATCTGCATGTTCTTTCTCCAGGCTGTTCTTCCAGTGTCGGTATATTGGGAGTGAAGTAGTTTCCTTGGTAGCTGAGGTCAATACAGTACCACCTCCTCTCCCAGTGGCAGCTCCAGGACCCCTGCGTGTCGAACTCCGACTTGCAAGTGGCCAATGTGACGCCAAAGGAAAAGGGGTTAAAGGCTGTTCTGTTGGTAAAGGGAGAACCTTATATTCATTTACTTTATTTCTTTTTTTTTTTTTTTTTTTTTCTTCAATTTAACTAATTTGCTTTCCCCTTCCAGCTGAAGCATACAGTGACTATTATAGAGATGAAGACTACCCTGTAACTAAGGTGCTAAGGGAGCCTGTGTATGTGGAAGTGCGGATCTTGGAGAGGACTGACCCACACCTTATCCTGCTTCTGGAGCACTGCTGGGCTACATCCACCCCGAGCCCCCTCAGCCTGCCCCAGTGGAGTCTCTTGGTTGACGGGTATGCATGACTTGACGTCACCCTACATACCTCTGCCTTACAAGAGGCTCACATAATTTTAATTTTTTTTTTTTCACTAGGTGTCCCTACCGTGATGACCGTTATCAGACAACCTTGGTGCCAGTTGATGGCTCTTCTGGACTTCCCTTCCCTACACACTACAAGCGGTTTATTGTGCAAATGTTCACCTTCGTGGATTCTGCAACCTTTGTTCCGCTGAAGGAAATGGTACCGGTATTCACTTCGCTTTAACGTTTCCAACTTCGACCAGTTGCCTCATACATTTATTTACCTTGTGACAGGTATTCATTCACTGCAGTACAGCTGTCTGCCATCCCTCTGCTACTGACCCCTGTGAACAACAATGCAGGGGTGGAAAACGAAGTGAGCACCAGTGAATTGTTTCTGATAGCATTAGTTGGTTTGAATGTGTTATGACTGATCATCTCTTCTAGGGAGGTCAGCTGTACCTGTTGGAAAGCACTCTATGATGGAAAAGGCTGTAGTTTCCAGCAAGGCAGTGATGATTGCTGATACTCTGCCCTTGGCCTCAGACCAGAGGCTTCAAAGTGAAGGTGAGGATGGATATTATATTATTTTTATTTATTTTTTTTTTCTTTTGGGGGGGGTGTTCTGGTTCTGGTTGTGGTTCTCTACCTCTTGTAACAACTATTTTCTTCCCTCAGTGCCCCAGTCTCTTGGCTATGGTCTTCTGGGAGTGGCTGCTTGTGTCCTGCTAGTTGGTGCCCTAACAATAGCGGTTGCATTTATTCGGCGATCACAGATCAAAAGCTTGAAATAAAGAACTTCTGACTGATCACGGAGTTGGTTTCCTTCCTATAGAAAGTTGGTGGGGGCAGGGCTCATTCATACTTGTGGTATGATGCACATGTGCAGACATTACTCCTGCCTGAAGTGCTGCCATCTCTCAGCCTTGCACATCCATAAATGAACAATGCAAACACTGATCAACACAAATGTCTAATTCCAACACAATTCTTTCTCCTCCCCACCCCCCAAATCTCACAACAATGGGCACAGGATAACTTAAAGGTAATGTACCTACTCATAACTAGGGATTATGGCAATAATCTAAATGTTGAAATATTCCTTTAACTAATTAGCTACTCTGTAAATTTATTTGGGAGTCATTACAGGCCTGCACTGTTCAAGTAGCCAATTTTGCTTAGGAAAGCTCTGAACTCCTTAGAAATGGCCAAAAAACCAGGCAGCCATAAGTCGTCAATTTTCTAAATGTTGAGGGAATGGTGTTTTGCTTCTCTCCCTATGAGTGTGCTTTTACTTATTTCAGCTGTCTGACGATCCACTCCCTCTCTGCCAAATTCCAGTGATGTCACGACAGCCTTCAGCATGCCTGCGTCTTGACGTCCATGTTTCGGCTCTGGAATTTCATTCATTGCTTCCACCTGTTTAATTCTGGGTCGCGAAACTGAGTGAATGCATTCTCTGATAGGGTAATTACTAACCAGCACTTATTTGAGGGTGACTGTAAATATTTCGTCACCTTAACTCATCAGCGAGTGCGTGTGATTCCAGCTTTAGTTTTCCTGCGTGAGCTATCGCTGATTAATTGCTTTTAAAAGCTGTGCTTTCTACTCGTCACATTTAGACTACCTTGATTGGTCTCAGCGTCTTTATGGAGGCATTTATTAACCCGGTTCTCGTGTAATTTGTTTAATCCCATCTGTTTCTTGCCGTGATTGCATTCAGAGTCCCCGCCTCCTCATGACTGTGGCAGAGATGGGAGAGGCAGTCAGACGGAACCTTGTTTAGACTCAGATCTACATGGTGAAATCTTAGCTCCTTATGCCTTCTGAGTATTTCCTTTTGCATGATTCCTGAGTCTTGTATTTTGCTGTGCCCACATCTTATCTGCCCCTTGTTTAAGTCTCCCAGTGTGTCAGTCTACTTAGGTTCAGTTTTTTCTTTTTTCTAGTTTGTGTGCGTGCGCGCCCTCTTGTTCGATCATTCATTCATTCATTCAGTGCATGTGCACGGTGTTTGATTTCTGGCGTGTCTGCCAATTTTCTCCTAGTATTTTGTGTTCATGCAACACTTCTGGATACTGTATCTGGTGTTCTCCTGACCTCCTATAGCATAAGGTACATTGGACCATCCTTTCTAAAAAGAAAATTGATAATGCTGCCCCACAATACCCTCTGGCAGCAACATTTTTAGCAATGCAACATCCAGCCACCCAGTTATGAAAACAAACATGATGGGCAAGGGATGTAGTGTCATTTATAGTTGGATGCTTTTTGCACCACAGTTGTATTTCCTGAGGAATTATCAATTATCTTCTATATCTTTCCTTAATCACGTTTTCCCTTGAGATTGAGGGCTAATAGTTAGAAATAAGAAGTCATTTTCTGACTGACTGGATGCAGCCCTTGACATTAAACCAAGGTGTGTTTAAGCTGATGTGGCAGCTTGAGGGGGACTAAACTCTTACTAAGACTGTTTTTTTTTTTTAAATATAAACTAAAAACCATTTGCCTCACATTGTGTAGATCCCTCCTCATGCTGGCAAAACAGCTCAGGCGAACTGATGTCCGCTTGAATGTTTTGGCCCAGGGTTTCTCAGCAGAACATGGTCCAGAACAACTCACTTCCTTGAGCAGCTTGTCTTCTTAAGATGCTGTCTGATGATGCTATCGCTTCCCCTGGTAAATAGTGCACTTGTACCAACTTGATGCAGATGTAATCAAAAACAAAACGAACTGGGCCAGGTGACCCTCTTCAGTTGTTCCTAAGTCCGTCTCCTATGTTCACTTATCCACTGTATGCACCTTTGGTGGTGAACAAAACTGGAGTGTCTTTTCCATTACATAGTTTGTCCATTCACAGTCAATGGCTTCAAATATGTAAGTTAGCATCTGCACTTTCAGGAAACGCACCCCTGGTCTGCAGCTACATAGCACTATACACTGCAGGTTACAAAGTACTGTATGCTGTGACACATTCCTCAAAATTCAATGCATCTAGTGCTAAGGTAGCCCTTCTGTCGCTTCGGATCACCCAGGACAGCCTTTTTTTTATTTTTATTTTTTTTGCCCTGGGGCATCAATCAGTCTGTACGGAAGCCCTGAACCGCACTGTGGGGGGAAAAAAAAAATTTTGTGAAGTTAGTGTAATTTTTTTTCCTTTTGTTATTTTGCGATATTATCTCGTTATTTCGAGATAACATCACGCCCTGTCTGGGATTGAATCAATATTAATATTAGCCACTAAAGGGCAGACAATGACCGCGGACGGCAGACGCGGCCGTCTCGGCCTATTCAGCTGGCCGTTTCTCAATATGCGTTCTTCTCTGTACTTCAGTCATTGTGAACTTGAGAAATGTCATCACTCTGCGGCTTAATCATCGCAGCTGAATCTGTGATGCAAACTAACGACTTCACATCTTTCTCAGCCAAACACAAACTGGATATATATATTCATATAGCATTCTTGCGTTCTATGCTCAGTAAAGACGCTTGCACACTGGACACGAAACGAATTTTTCGCACGACTGATTACAGCCAAAGTCAATGCAAAGACGCAATAGTCGGACAGGGTTTTGCTCTGTGTCCGAAAGTAAAAAAGTTATAATTTTTCAGAGTATTCTAGAAATTATTAGATGTGCAAACATGGCTATGTTTGTGTTTTCACAAAATGCAAATTGATAGCTATCGACTTTTCTCGGTCATTTCAACCTATTTGCCCGTTTTCTTCCGTTGAAGATAGACAACAGTCTCTATTCGGTCTTTCTTTTGAAAATTAGTCAGATGGATCGAACAGATTCATGCATTATTTCCACACCGGAGATAAAATGGTGCTTGTAGTCAGTGAGCAAATCAATTCCATGACCATTGACATTGTGAATGAAATATCGCTTGCATGATCAAGACTGTCGGACGCGAAATGCAAAATACTCCATGCACCCCTGCCATAGATTTCACCCTCTTCGCGGGAGCGCGTGCACGTAATTCCAATACCATAGTGATCCAGGTCGCTTTTACTTGGCATTCGCAATCAATCAAAGATAATAACACTGTTTCATGAGTTAAATTCTTGCCAATGATTTACCGCTTTAATTTCGCACCCAATCAAAGTGCTAAAAAGTGCGAACGACTGTTTCATATTTTTAATTTTTGCGAAGGAGGTAGCCTACTGACAGTAAATAACAAATGGTATTGCGACATAATATCCTAAAGCCACGTGATACGAGTGATAACGAACTCAAATTATCTTATATAGCCTTCGTATTTCACAACATCGATTTTGAGGAAAACCAGGCTAATTACAAAATGAAGTTCAGATGGTATGAGCAAGTAGGCGTTTCGCGGCTAAATTGCATTATTATTATGTAGGTTGAAAAGATTTGCTGGATACGCGTATGCCCACCCCATCAGATGTTCTTCTTTTAGAGAAGTCAAATGTTTGTCTTAGATCTAAACAAAATTACATTTAGTGCACGAAGGAATGAATGATCAAATAATAAAAAAAATCAATCCAGACTTCTTTACTGAATTATTTTTACTTATACAAACTCATACAAATAGACCTGTATGAACTGAAGACAATATTTACATCAAAATGCAGCCAATTCTGGGCAGAACATGAATAACACTATGGAGGGTGGGCAGCTCGTCTTCTGGTGGTCCCACTTCTGACCTGAAACAAACTAGAAAAGTACCAAATGGATGAAACTTACTCTGGTTCCATGAACTGGGCCCCGACGCACAGTGATAAAAGCACTTGAAGTTGAAGACAAGGGAAAAAAAATCCAGGGGTGTATTCTACGGCAGTCCATGTTATTGGCTTGACATGAAATGCACCCCCCTGTCCATCTCAGACTCAGAAAATGCCACATGCATGAAATTCACTTAAGTTACAAGTAACTACACCCCTATTCATACTGTTAGAAGTACAACCCAATTTCCAAAAAAGTTGCGTCACTTTGTAAAATGTAAATAAAAACAATCCAATAATTTCCATACTATTTTTACTGTATATTTATTTAGAAATAGTACAAGGAAAGTATATCAGATGTTGAAACTCATGTTTTTTTTTGAAACTTTTTGCTTGTTTTTAATTTGTTGCAACACATTTCAAGTTGGAAAATGGGCATGTTTACCAGTCTATTGCCTCATGTCTTCTTTAATCAACACTAGTGTTTAGGAACTTAGGAGACTAACTGCTGTAGCTCTTAAAGCAAAAATATTTTCCCATTTTAGCTTTATATAAGATTTATGCTGCTCAATACTTTGCATCCTCCTATGTCATATTTTTTTTTGTTCCATAATGTTCCAAATATTCTCAGTGGGTGACAGGTCTGTACTGCAGGCAGACCACTTTTCCACCCAAACTCTTTCACTGCAGAGCCATGTTGTGGTAATATGTGCTGAGTGTGGTGTTTGGCATGGTGTTGTTGAAATGAGCAAAACTTTCCTCTAAAAAAGGCATCTGAATGGCAGTAAATGTTGTATTAACACCTGTATGTATCGTTCACTATTAATGGTATTCTCACGGATACCAAAGTTACCCATGCCATGTGGACTAATGCGCCCCCATATTTACTGATGAAAAACTTTTTATACCCAGTCACGTAATGGACTTGTTTCTAAATAATCTAATTAACTGTGAGATGTTTTGCCAGTCGTCTTTTTAAGCATCGTGCAACTTTTCCAGGCTTATACGGTCCCATCCCACCTTGTTTGAAACATGTTGCTGTCAAATTCAAAATGAGCAGATATTTTTCAAAATACAATAAAGATGATCAATTTAGACATCTGATATGCCTTTGCACATTTTTCAAATTAATATTAAGTTCAAATGATTTGAATTTCACTTCTGGTTTATTTACATATTATTCAGCATCCCAACTTTTTTGAAAATGGGGTTGTACTTGTAAATTCTCTCCAGTTTGCAGATAAGCATTCACACCACATGAGGCAGAGAACAATCTGAGACTAGCCACTTCCCTCATTTGGGAATCAGGTGTGCTTTATTGGCTGATAAATGTCAATCCCTTCATATTTCTTAAACATGCATTTTCCTTCAGAAAACAGCTAGAGTGCATTCAAAGAAAGTTGTTTTTTTTATTAATATAAAAGAATGTTTGAGAGTGTCATGGTTTGGTCCCGCCGGATGCAACCTGCAATGCGGCGGGCACTGGGACCAAAAAGGGACTTGCAGTTTGGTATTTATTAAATTCTTTATTTTGAAACAATTAAAACAGGGGAGCAGCACCACACAGCAGGGATAAAACCAGAATGTAGCTGCAATGCCATTTGGCAGCATCGGACGCAGTGTTGTGCGGTCTGTAGAGGAGAGGGACCATTCAGCTTGTTATCAGTGCACAGTTCAAAAGACTACATCTGATCGTATCGGGTTGCATTAGTGCCTAAGGCATAGGGAGCTTACACATCTGCAAAGGCATTATCTACAGAGTTGTGATCAAGTCATATCCAAGTCACCGGTCATCAGCTCAAATTCAAAGCACACGAGGGAGAGCAATGAGGAGTGACAGGGAGCAGGGGTAAAAATTAGACAAAGAGAATACTAATTAAAAATTTGCGTAAAACCACATACTGCATCCATCACAACAGCATGGCTTCACAGTAGAAGAGTCTGAGTGCTGAACTGGCCTACCTGCAGTCCAGACCTTTCACTGACAGAAAATAGTTAGTGCATCATTAAATGAAAAATCCAGCAAAGATGACCCAGTATGTTGAGCGGCTAGAATCCAACATCTGATGAGAGGACAACATTCCTCTCCCAAAACTTAAGCATTTGGTCTCCTCACCTCCCAGACATTTACAGACTAACGAGATAATCTCGGAATAACGAGATTGTTGTATTGCGATCAGGAACCAGATGCGAGAACCAGGAAGTGCAGTAGAGCTTGTTTTATTGGTAAGGGGGGGGGGGGGAAGGCAACAGTACAAAGTCCACAATCCAAAAGGCGAAATCCAGTTGGGCAAAAATAGAATCAAAAACCAGGGCAGCAATCACAGTAATCGTAGTCGGACAGAAATGGGTCTGGTACACAGGAATAGTACCATCAGAGACAAGCCAGAATCCACAGGATGTAATCCGAATGGTTACCAGGGCAGCAAACAGATCTCGTAGTCGGGCAGGAAAATGGTCAAAACACACAGATGCAACAGTAATCCAAAATTACAAAGGCAAAAATCAAGTCGGGCAATCCAGTCAGAAAGATAAACGCTGAGAAATCAAGGCGAGAAACGTGGCACGAGAAAACTAGGGAGAACAACCTGACAAGAGAGTGAACCAAACAGACATCTTATATACACATCCGGGGTAAACACATGACCAGGGAGAACAGGTGCAGTCAATGGTAACAATGATCAGGGAGAGACACATGAGGAATAAACTAATTACATGAATTTGGCTGTAGCCAAAACGCAGACAGGGATCACAAGACAAACCTAAGTACAAACAACAGCTCCGGTTAAGGAGTACTAAAGTGCCAAGATAAAAGAAAAGGAAAGCACAAAGTATAAGTGGAAATCAACAGAAACTTGCAGCAGAGATAATTAGGGATAGGCAAAGAGACGGAGATTAGAATTGAGCGACTGCTGAGAGATCGTTAGTCAATTAGTATGTGCAGCTATACAATCCCGAGTGCATGTTAGAAAGTTAATAAAAATATACAAGATTAGTGTGGTTAGTAATTAGCAAAAAACAATAAACTGTTAGTATGTGTTAGTAAGACAGTAAAAGAGATAGGAAGGAAGAACACGAGATAATGAAAGATTGAAACCCAGAAACCAATAAATCACCCGAATGAGTGGCACGCAAGACAAGGGACCGTGAGCAAAGATACACACATGATAAGACGGGGGAGACAAAGTGCAAAGCATGGAAATGAAAACAAGGCATTGAAAACTAAATGATCTGAACATGAAAAATAATAAAACAAGAAATCTAAATTACCAAAACACAAAACACAATCCTAAGAATAGTCAGACATATGCAGTGGTCACTAAGCACAGAATCAAACAACATGGCATAGCCAGGCACAGAACTTAAACATGACATGCAGAAAGCAGAATCACAACAGAGATATTATCTCAAAATAACAAGGTAATATCTCGTAATAACGAGATAATATCGCAAAATAACAAAGGAAAAAAATTACACTTTAACTTCACCACAAAAATTTTTTTTCACGGCCAAGTTCAGGGCTTCCGTAAGTCTGGGCGCCCAACACCCAGTCGCTGATTCTTTTTTAGTCCCTTTCACTGCTGGCTGCAGTGAAGATGCTCTGAACCACTCATCTGGCTATTAAAATGTCAAAGTTGCTCATGTTGAACATATTGAATATGAGAACTGACAATTCGCAAACTAAGTCCAAGAGCTGTCGGCAGACTTTGACATGTTACGAGATATGCAACGTCATTTACGTTGTCTGTGAGCTGTTTCAATGTTTTGGCTCATTAATAGTACATCAGGTCTACTGACTACTCAACTGGGATTAGTGAATGGATGTTCTAAGGGTGTGTATTATTTTCCCATTGCACCAATATCAAGTATTTCCCAGCATGTTAGCCTCTAGTCTATCAATGCACCACATTTGAATTTAGCCAATTATTTTGCATAACGAAGTTAAAAACATCATAATCAGAGGCTAAAAACAGATACAGCCAACATGTTAAAATTTTGATATAACTATTAATATCTTTAATAGGTAACTTTGGTAACTTTGGGGGGGGGCTCATTCATACTTGTGGTATGGTGCACATGTGCAGACATTACTCCTGCCTGAAGTGCCATCTTCTCTCAGCCTTGCACATCCATAAATGAACATATAATCCAAACACTGATCAACATTAAAAGGTCTAATTCCAACACCATTGTTTCTTGGTTCAAAAAAAAAAAAAAAACAACTATTGAGACGGCTGCTCATTTTTCAGAAATTCAACCCTGCAAGTTCTTGCCCGCTCCCCCACCCCGCCATGGTTTTCTTGAGGCTTGACTTTCATTAGTAACACCAATGCAATGTAGGCACAAATGTATGAGCTGAGACCTATAGCTTGCTCAGTTAGTCCAAAATTTTTCTCACGCTCAGACAAATTTGGCATGAGTTTGTTCATGCTAATTGACACATGGGGAGTGGCTAATCAAAAAAGGCACAAAGCTTCCAAATCGATTCAGACTTGAACAATATTTTGTGGGAAGGTCAGTAATGAGCCATTGGACCACCTATTAACTATTTATGCAACAATGGTTTGGGAGAGTGGCCTCTAATAAAAGCAGGACTTCTAAACTGAGTCATGTAAAACAGCCAACCTTTTGCCACACACCTTGCAGTGCTTATGGTGGACTCTTGTAGAAAGCATTGATCTCTGCAGAGCTCTGTCTTCAGTGTTGCTGGTTAGCCCTGCCCCCAATTTTGCCATGGAGGTCAAGAGTTTGGAGTAAATGTACTAAATACTATCATGTGATATTGAAATTTGAGTAATGTTTTGAAAGCACCTCACCTCAAAACAAGCTCTTTATCTTTAATGATGTTTAAAGCATTGCTGCCTCACAGCAAGAAGGTTGTGGGTTCGAATCTGGCCTGGGGTGGCCTTTCTGTGTGGAGTGTGCATGTTCTCCCCGTGTTTGCATGGGTTTCCTCCCACAGTCTAGGTTAATTGGGACACTAAGTTGCCAATAGGTATGAGTGTGAGAGTGAATGGTGTGTGCGCCCTGTGATGGATTGACAACCTGTCCAGGGTGGGTCCCTGCCTCTGCCAGTAGCCAGCTGGGATAGGCTCCAGCTTGCCCCATGACCCTATTGTCTATACCTAGCAGGTGTAGAAAATGAATGTATGTTCATTGTAAGGTGCTAGATTTTCTTTTAAAAGAATCAGACTCCTTTCACTTACAGGTGCACTAGTGAATTTCCTGATTTAATTCCACTATAAGGATAGAATTTGGATTTGCAACTTCCAGCTTTGGAAAACTGTCTTTGGTAACAAGAGGTTTCATAGAGAAACAGGAATTCATTTTTGGATTTTTTTTTTTTTTTTTGTGGATTGCATTTCTGGGCCACCATGGTTGGGAGGCAATAGGGGATATCAAATAATTCAGTAAGCAACAATCCTTCCAGGTAGCACTATGGAAAGACATTGTGACAACATGGGAAAAAAGGCACGTTCCAGATACAGCAAAGGTCATGCCATCTTATCAAAAAGGGAGAAAATAGAGAAGCCGGCCAATTTTGGGAGGCTGAAATTGGATAAAATAGCAATTGACAAATTTGGCCTCTTTGGAAGAGTGGCTACGTGGAAGGCACTTCTGAAAACGACATATATTTTCTTTCCCCCAGACAGTGCAATCAAAGAAAAACACTGGTGATTTCTACCACATCACAGACAAAAAAAAAAAAAAGAATCATAGTAAAACGGCATCCTTATGTTTTAAAAACTCAGTTGGTTCCAATCCAACTGATTATGTAAATGGTTATGTTCCTAACATAATGTGGTTTGAAAAAAATTACCTACTTCACACTGAAAAATGATGACAGTATGTACTAAATGCCAAAAAAAAGACAAACAACCTTTAAAAAAGCAATAGTCCAAAGGACTGCAAGTCCAAGCTCTCTGAAAGGACCAGACCTGGCCCTGGTAGGATAGTTGCAAAAAACTACAGGTCTACAGCTCTAAGAATCAGCATAACAGCATCAATCCTGTCTGAACAAATTGCCCCCCCCCCAAAAAAAAAAATTGCAGCAGTCCATTTTGTGCAACAAAGAGCGCGTTTCCGATCATCTCACTTCGCCCTGTAAAGTAGAAAAATTGACTTTGAGAGAAGTCATTTGTCATAGTTTCTCTAATGATTCCCTCAAACAGTTTCAGCTTTTTAAGGGTGCTAAAGCTTTTGGGTGCACAGCAGCATTTTCCTCTTCTGACTTTTTGCATACTATTGATCTGGGAATTTGACCAAGCGCAAAAACTAAGTGGTAAGAAAAGCAGATGATGACTAATGAACATCCCTGCGTTAAGAAGATCTGATGGACTTGGATGTGACCAAAAGGAGCCTGCCTTAATTACTGTATCTGCTTTTTGGAAAAATATTAACCTTACATTGTAAAATACTGAGAATGATCACATTTTCAACAAGGCAATCCGAGATAGCAGACCTGGCCCCAGCCACGGGCTGACAGACAGACTGACAGAAACACACACACACACACACACACACACACACATGCGCACGCACACACACACACACAGACATGATCATTGCTTAACCTGGCCCCCTAGGGGAGGGGCCAGGTAATATCTAAGTATCACACAATGAAAGGTAACATTGAAGACTGAACTCCCAGTTAAGAGAGTGTGGGTTTGTTTTCTACATTCCGATTTGTACCTTCCTCTCTCTGTCAGAAAACACCTATTCCACTGAAAACCATTGCTCCCTTTCTCAAGGGAGGATAGAGAAATGGTGAAACATTGTATATTAAGTAGAGAAATACCACAGTTGCACAAGGCTGCTCAATACTTAACTGACCCCCACTGCCCCCCATCTCTCTCTCTTACCCCCACCCTACTGTCCCTCACTGTCACTCGTGATCTACAACACAGTTCATTAGAAATGGCTGTCAAGTCAATATTTTATTTTAGCAAACTATGCAGGCTACATTATAATTATAGATGCCAATGGAAACTAGAAGGGACATGTTACATTGCTCATACATCTTATTTGGATAGCAAATTTGAGTATATTTGTATTTGATGGTCTTGTATTTACAATATATATTGATGGACAAATGACATTGTATTTATTGTTGAAGAGCAGTGACTTGCCTTATTCCTAGAAGGGGCCAGTCCCCCTGGAGCATTGTGGGTTTAAGGACTGCAAGGAGATTATTTTGGATGCACAGGGACATGTGCCACCAACCCTCTGAATTCCATTTAAACACCTTAACCACTATAGGCGGTCCCCTTTAATTGAAATTAATTTAATTCAAAATTTCAGTAATTCATACACTTTTATTCATCTGTTATCACCTATGGTGAGTGGTCTTGCACAATTTGACTGCTGTGATCGCTCAGTGTGATTCGAGGTCACATCTCTGTGGTCCACTTCAGCTCTATGATGCAATCAAGTATGGGAGGTGCTCTACTGAAGAACCAAACTCATTGATATCAGCACACCAAACATATCACCTTGGATGGATAATGAGTGTGCAAATCAAAGATCTACACAATCAATTCTTTATTACTCTCAAAAGCAACTTGGGGAAGAAATATCCAAGGCACCAAATGACAACATATCTAGTCAGTGGATACTGAAAAGTTGAACAGTTAGAAAGTGCATAGCAAACGGTCATTCAGCATGGAGCTGTGTCTGCGTACATGTTGGACTTATGGCGTAGCATCTATTTACCAATGAAGAAAGCAAATTTATTCCTCGTCAGCTCTTGCAAACTGCCCACCAAAAGGATAACCAAGCAGCCACTGAGAAGAAGCACAGAAAAAGCAAACAAGCACTGTACAGCTTCACTCAACCTTCTCTAAAGTGTCTGCCAAGCACAGAGTGGGATGCAACAACATTAGCGCACAGACAAGTCAGTTGCTGTATAAACAATGACCTGCCACTTCAGACATGCCCACCGTTAGAGCGAATATTCAGGGGGGGGAAAGACGCCTTTAGTTTAATGTGATTTATTGAATTATTGAACCAATCTATCTGTGCAGAGTAGGCATTATTTTTGAAGCTGAAGTGTTTCGTTCTAGAGATATTGAAGACCAAACTTGTTGCCACGTGCAAAACCAAGCTTTTGTGAGTAATTTCGGGAAACCTACTAATTGTCAAGTAAACAAGTTGAGCTACTGATTTTTGGTAATCTCAGACGTATTATTCCAAAGAACCAATCCTGTAAAATTCATGTATCATTAATAGTTCTAAAGTTAAGACTTATTGAAGTCGGCTAATTACATAGTAACACTCATTTTAACACAAAATTGGGGGCCATCCCCCCTTTTAAGTCTCAATATTTCAAAAGTTAATGAAGATAGGGATCTAAACTTGAGCTCATAATATACTGGATACAAGAACATTATGTTCTATATATTCGAAGTGATTCTGAGATGGTCAGTTGGTGGGCCTTTAGTGATTTCTGATGGAAGTACACATATATGATTATTTAGAAGTTCACATCAATTCACAATTGATCCATTTTAAGAGATTTTTTACAAATAGTCGGGGAAGGAGTGGGCAGTGGATGGCCACCACTGTTTGGCTCCGCAGATATTCAGAGGTGGTAAATATAACCCTCTGATGCGGGTGTCTCACACTTGGGGCCCAAGAGTTCATTGGAATTGTGTTAACTCCCAGCCATTTTTTCTTGGTTCATCACAATGCATTTTGAATGAAAGAACAACTTTGAAAGAAAGAACTTCATTTTTTCAATATATAATATAAATAAATAAAGTCTTAGAGTTGCCAACTTGACAACTTTCTCGCTTAATCTGGCGACTTTCCAAATCGGGATTGTTTGTCCACTCAAGACGTTTGTATACGTCTTGAGAAAGTCAAGTTGGCAACTCTAAGACTATAGCGAAATCGACAGGGCATCGTTCATTTTCGGCAGGGTGACATGCTAAAATAAGCAAATTTACGAGAATGTGGATGTAACAGCTACGTCTTACAATTCATTGTTAAACATCTGCTTTAACAATAACGTCAAATTTGGAAGTTTTACTTACCAACCGAAGGAGACACGCCTGATTCCGCTATCTCTGAAAGCAGCCTGGGCCGATACGCGCAAGCGCAGTAAATGGCAAAGGCGGATGCGATAGAAGATGTTGCAATTTCATAGCCTTATGCTACGAGTCAACAGTTTATGTTCCGGTTTTTGCAGTTTCGGTAGCGGGGTATTATTTTTCAGTTGCTATTTCCGCGATTAATGTAGGCATTTCAAAGTTTTTGTGTGCTGAGGCTACGTTTTCTTTGGTAGGCCTGATGAAGTTTCTTGGCATTTGCAGCAATTTCTTGTCCCAAAATGTAAATAAACTGAAATCAGGTGTAATTTTAAAAAATTGTATGAGTGTTTTTCTTTTTTGAGCCCATTTTCAAGGGTCAGTAAAGCTATAATGCTGAGTCTTCAAGCTTTAAATATGGGTTCTCAGCATGTCCTCAAATAATTTCAGGAAATCAAGTGAAGTTATCCAAAAAGAATAACTGCTGCAGAGTATTCTAGTGATTTATTTATTCATATATAAAGCACATACACATTCAATTTATGAAGACCTTTTACTCTGAAAACCATTTTAAAGTCGAAAATTTTTTCAACTACAAGTAAACGCATTTTGGGAAAGTTGGAGCAAGACCAACCTATGGGTTTGTTTGATTTTACACCAGGAACAGTCCTCCAATCAACTAATTGCAAAAGCTAATATTAGCAGTATTAGTCTTTGACAGGAAAATGTGGACTGTGTTATAATGAGAAAGCGCATTGAACATGAATGGAAACAATCACATATATGTGATACAAAAAAGTATTTCAATTAAAAGTGCCTAAGACTCAGACAATGGCATGCCATGAATATAAATGATTAGAGGAAAAACTGTGGTGCTCCTTTTGTTCAGGTTTTATTTCCGCATCAGGGTTAATTGTGCTATTTTTTTCATGACCTCAGAAACTCTTCTCTTAAGTGGAGCAACATTTGAGCTTTTCAGACTATTGCCCGAAAGGTGAAATTTCCATGGTAACAAGCTCTAACATGAAATCATCTGTACAACAGATGAATTGTGTTTGCTGAATTTATCACCTTGATAAAGCTGTACAGCTGATGATAACATAATCTGGCAGGAGACATGAAGTCTTCACGAATCAATTCTGTGTCATTAAAAACCCACTCTGGATGGTATTTCCAAATAATTCCTGATATTGCTTTCTAAAAAGTCAATAATGTGATCAATAAAAAGAAGATTTGCTTAACAGGATATTAAAAAAGATAAAATTTGAGTATGTCAATACAAGCAAATGGGGTGCTGTCCCTGAAGAAGGTTAAATACCCAGCACTGCGCAATCAAACCATATCAAACATCTTCGTTGCTACGAGAGCTTCAGAGTTTAAAACACCCAAGCCATGGTCAGCTTTTATGTCTTGAATCAATCGCTTTAACAAGCGCACATGCACACACATGTGCACCGCACGCACATTTGTATAGCCATACTTGTGAGGACACTGTATTCATTCTGTAACTCTAACTTTCATTCATTCTGCACAACCTTTCCTAAACTTTAACCACATACAAATTATGCCTAAACTCTAACCTAACCCTAACCATAAAGCAGCAGTGTGTAGAATTTAGATTGATTTTTTGGCAGAAATGGAATATAACATTCATCACTACTTTTTTAGTAGTGTATAATCACCTGAAAACAATAATCTTTGAGTTTCATTTTGCTTAGAATAAGCCCTTTTAACCTACATGGGAGCAGTGCCACCTCCATGTAGGCCGCTATGCTGTGCCGTCATTTTTTATACAGTAGCCCAGAACAAACAAACCAGACAGTTGCGCTAGAGATAGCCTTTCGCTATTGTTAACTGTCTTCCGGTAGACCGGAAGACAAAATATGAAGAGGAGGATAAATAGTTTGCAGCCACCTGGCCACACATTCTGTGTTGTGAGCACTGTGAGAAAGTTGTAGAGATCGGAGAACTTGATAAATTGAGGATCACACATATTATTTAGCACAAGAAAGCGCCGGGGAGGGCGAACCATCCGCTTTGAAGAGGAGAAAACATGAAGCAAAATGACTTTGAGACAGATGACGACGGTGTCAAGGTTATGGTTTTTTGTCATGTTTATGTTCAAGTTCAGTGTTCATGATTTTGTCTTTTATTTATTCTTCTTGGTTATTGTAATTCTCAGGTTTTTAGTTCATTCCAATTCCCAGTTCCATTGCATCTGTCTCCCCTGTCTTGTGATCTAGTTGGTTGAGTCCATCTTCCCGGTCAGTGTGCTCACTTGCTTTGGGTGATTTAAATTAATTCTGGTGTTTAATATATTCCTTCGATTCTTGTTTACTGTTCTGATTACTAACAAAACTGACATTTATATTTTGTAACAGTCTACTAACACAACTAATCCATGTATATAGATTACTAACTTACTAACGAACAAGGGCTGAAACGATTCCTCGAATAATTCGAGTAACTCGATTACAAAAAATGATCGAGGAATTTTCTCTGCCTCGAGGAATCGTTTAATTTTGCCTGCTCAAAGCATGGTATTTCGCCCGGACTACTTTAATGCGGCACAACGCGCTGACGTCACGCACGTAAAGGAAGAAGAAAGAGGCAGCGGATACGTTTGGTTTTAACTATGGATGTAGAGGTAACGAGTTACGACGAAGAAGGCGACGAAAGCGAAGAGAAGGGCACAAAGAAAAGGCAGAAAATGTCAAAAGTGTGGGAGCATTTCAAGCTGGACACCAAGGCGAACACTGTTGCATGTATTCACTGTAAGACAGCGCTTGCATACCACAACAGTACGTCTTCAATGCTGCAGCATCTCCACAGAAGGCACTCTGTTTACTCCGAGAACGGAAGACCGTCACCCGAGACAAGGTAAAAAAAAAATTAAGTCAACGTAGCGCTGATAAATGAGATTAACGTTACTATACTTTGCTAACATAACGTTAGCCCTGCGGAGGGCTAGGTTTCTATTAATTATGACTACTGTCGATGCGTGGCTAACGTGCCTTTTGTACAGGCATTATTTAATCTGTAAAACACAGCGCTTTCGAGTGATGAAGGTGAAAAATAAAAACATAATAAAGCTAACTGGGGATTTGTCAGTTTTAGCTCGGTAGTCATTGATGGATAAAACTTCAAGTAGCACTGGTGCCTAATGTGCTCCAATACAGCAGGTATCATAATTTTATTTTGAACACTGCAAAAACTCAATCTTATCAAGACTTCAACTTAAACATAACTAGAACTTAAAATTTGCTTGACACAAATGAAAGTTCAATTGAAACACGTGGGAAAAACACCTAACCTTTTAAGTGATGTGTTATATCAGGTGGAATGACATTTTGAGGTTAGAAATAAGGAAATTTCCTGGTAAGATCCTTAGTTTTTTGAGTGAAGGCAGTGAATTTGGTCAACTGGTGTAAGTTCGGGGGTTTTAAATGCACAGCCATGAACCTACTGTATTATATCATTTAGTCTTAGTATCTTCAATTAACAAATTATTATTTCTCTTTTTCAGTAAATCATCACAGTCTCGCATGGACAAAATTCATCTACAAAGCGCCATTATGTAGCCCCGAGCTAGCAGCTGAGCTTACAAATGGCATTTTAAACATGATAGTCACAGACATGCGCCCACTAAGCATGGTGGAGGATAGTGGTTTTAAAGCAATGGTTTCAACCTTCCATCCCAAGTACGAGCTTCCATCAAGAACTTTCTTCACAAAACAGATGGAGAAAAAGTATGAAGTCATCAAAGCCAAAATGAAGCAGGCTCTACAAGAGACCGACAGCGTTGCACTCACTACTGATATTTGAAGTATCTCAACGGAGGCTTATATGGGGGTGACATGCCACTATATTGGGAAGAACTGGAACATGGTGTCCCACTCCCTGACCACGATGCCCCTTGAGGAGAGACGCACAGCTGCAAATATTGCAGAGTGGATTGAGGAGGTGATTGCCAAATTTGACAATCCAGCAAAGAAAATCAAGGCTGTCGTCCACGACAACGGTGCCAATGTCGTGGCAGCAGCAAAGATTTTGGAAGGAAGACACGGATGGGCATCAGTGAGATGTGCAGGGTACACCCTCAACTTGGTTGTGCAAAGCTCACTGAAGTTCCACCAGGCTATCTCCAAGTGTGTTGCTGCTGCGAGAAGCCTTGTCAAACACTTTAAAAAGAGTGAACTGGCATGCACCAAGTTGAAGGACAAGCAGAAACAAATGGGTTGCAAGGACAACATGCTTGTGCAAGATGTCTCCACACGCTGGAACAGCACTTATGCCATGTTGTCCAGGCTACAAGAACAGAGATGGCCAGTGACTGCCACACTCTCCGACCCAGCAGTGACCCAGAGAGGGAAACACTACCTGGACCTCAAACCTGAACAGTGGAATCTGATTGAGGAGCTGAACCTGGTCCTTGAGCCCTTTGAATCAGCCACAGTGTTTCTGAGTGCACAACAATATGTCACACTCTCTGCACTTCCACATTTTGTGCACAAACTTAAAAAGAACATCCAGAGTCCAGAACTTGAGACTGCACCTGTGAGCTCATTCCAGACTCATGCAACAGAACAAGTCACAGAAAGATGGCAAGGACTACTTGAGTTTACTCCTGAATCTCCAAACATCACCCTACTGGCTGCTGCTCTGGATCCCAGGTTTCGAAAACTGAGATTCTTGGCTGCTGAGGAAGTAGTCAAGGTCCAAAGCGTAGTACGAGCCATGGCACTTGCAGCCAAACAGCAAGTGAGGCAGCCCACTGCAAGTAAACATGGAGCAGACAGCACAGCACAGGACTCGCCACCAGCAGCACATGCCAGGAGGACTACATCATTCCTCGACTCAGACTCCACCACCAGTGACGAAGAACAAGATGAGGAGCAGCAGTTACTCCAAGCTGTACATCAGGAGGTGAAGGAAATATTATTTATTATTATTTATATTATTTATTATTTTTAATTTTGGCTCTTAAACAATTTTCACAATAATGATGATAGAAAAATTGCACTACAGATAATGACTGTAATACAACTGAAAGTAGTGCAAAATACTGTACAAATAAAACATTTTTAATATCATTTCACACTTATTCCACAGGTCTTCATGTATTTTGGAGAACATCCCCTTTCCAAGAAGGACAATCCACTGACTTGGTGGGAAAAGAATGCAGCACGCTATCCAACATTGGCAGAGCTGGCAAGGTCCCTGCTGTGTATTCCAGCCACATCAACGCCATCAGAGCGTTTGTTTTCAGCTGCAGGTAACATTATATCAAAGAAGAGGGCAAGCCTCAGCCCTGAGCATGTTGATATGCTTACCTTCCTTCGCTGCAATAAAGTGCTCCTTTGAAGGTTTGCACACACATGCCATGAGAGGGACAGATAACAAGGTGTGGCTCTTGCCTTGATTCGTCTGCATATTGCACTCTCAACAGAAATGTGTGGAACTTTTGATGATGAACTCGTTCTAATTCAAATGTTTTTGCCTCCTATATGCCACAAAGAATCCCAAAGGAGAAGACTTATGTCTGTAAATTCTGTTACTTGTAGCCAAATTTTTTTTTCCTTCTATTTTTATTAATGCCAAATGCTTTTGGTACTTACAAGAATCCACTAAGTTGAAGTTATTTTATTTTATATTTGTGTTTAATTTATTTTTTCTAGTCACATTTCCTGAGATAAAATTGCTGCTGGCTGTTTTAAACAATGTGCATCTAAAAATAAAGACATTGATTGTCTAAAAAGGAAACCAATGGTTCATTATTAGGTGAAATGTCTTATTTTCTCATGTATATTTATAATTGCTCTTTAACAAAACGAAAATATGTTTTATCCGATTACTCGATTAATCGATGGAATTTTCAGTAGAATACTCGATTACTAAAATATTCGATAGCTGCAGCCCTATAACGAACACTGTAGTTAAATCTGTAAAGTTGCTCTGCTACTAATTTATACTAATTCCCTCTCAGTAATCGCCCTGTTCTTGTCTCTGCCTCTTGCTCAGCTGTACCTGTCTCCCCCTGTGCTTCTGGGAGATCTCTCGCACGTGCTTAATTACTTTCCTGCATTTGTTATATGTGCACTTAAAACTCCTTGACCGGAGCAGTTTAAATGTCAGAGGCTGTCTGTGATTCCCGTCCATGTCTTGGCTTTCGCTAATTTTCGTGGTTAGGGTTTCCCTCATGTGATTCTCCCATTGTAATTAGTCTGGTCCAGCTCACCTGTTCCCTGCATAGGACATGACTTTCCTCCCGTCTATTTAATCAGTCTTTTCACAGCCAGCTCCTTGTCAGAACGTTGATCAATATTTCATTGTGCAGAGCGCCTTGTATACCATTGAGTATTGTTTTTCTTCTACTGGTTTGTTCGACTATGATTCTTGCCATTGCCCTTCTTGCACTGATTTGACCTATTGGATTTTGACCCATTTTTGTATGACCACGATTTCTGTGTTGGGATGCCCTGTTGGGATGAATCTTGGCTTTGTTCATCGACTACGACTTTTTGCCTACCGTTTATGTACCTTTACTCATCTGTCTTCCTGGTTCTGACTCCTGCCTGTCTTATCGACACTGTTTTTGGATTTTGTATGGTGGCTTGGCAATTCTTGTGATTTTTGGCTTTGACTCGGACCTCATTAAAGGCATACTTTTTTGGATTTCTATCTCTTGCGTGTGGTTCCTGAATGCTACGTCACAGACAGAAAACACGGGTGAGAATTGGTGTGGCCATTCCAAGATGGAAGTTGCTGATGAGGGACAAATAATTTAACAGAGACGCCGAAGTCGCCTGTTTTCTGATGGACAGGTAATGTAGATTACCAACGTAAATGTAGGTGCTTGCTTTAGCTAGAACATGGCCATGGGCATATTTACCAACAAAGCGGCCTTGGTTTGAAATGTAGAAATTTCCAAGTATCGATACTGCGATCGAATACCGAGTTGTCAAACCTGTAGGTTTATCCCCTAATTAGCCTTGCTGACGTTTTCTAAAAAATGATGTTACACTGCAATAACACATCAAACTACAGGCTACAATAATGTAAAGCACTGAGCTGCTATGTAAATACCACTGTGTTCTATTGGTATTGTTCATATCGTACAGACCAGTTTGGACTATGATAAAATAATTTCATAAAATACGTTACGTACCTGCGTCGCTTCTCTTCGGTTAATTTGGAGGGCATCCACTCTCTCCTCATCTTCATCTCTAAAAGATGCCGCCACAGCAGTCGCTCTGGCTACCACTCCTCTCCCTTGCTTAGCCTGACCACATTGACGCCTCCACCCTCTCCCTCTAACCTCAGTTACGTTACCGGATGGTCTATCTGGTCCTCTCCTCTGCAAACCAAGGATAAAAGATATATCCTGCTAACCTATATATCACTACCATATGACTTAGCTAATGTTCACTTGTATTTGCATGCCAACCAGCTAGCCAATGTGACTAATGAAATGCGATCACAATGCGGACAAGTCAGAATAATACTCGCTATATAATACTGTATTATACTATGTAGACATACAGACAACACAACTCATATCATTTCTATAACTCTCTAAGAGAACCTCATCGCACAATGTCACGGACGTATTCAGGCCATACATATATATTAGAATACTAGACTGCTGATAGGGTATGCTCGAGTGAAGCATCTGTCCAGGAGCGTATACACCCGGTAGTAAAATTTGCATGTAGACTCTCATTCATTTTTGCCCTCTTTAAAATTATGTTTTCAAAAAGACTTGCGTGCAATAGGAGTTTTTTTGCTATTGTTGTGCAGAGCAACATTTTGTCTCCCCAAATATGTGCTTTTTGGAGGATGGAAAGCAGCACACACTTACTAAAGGGAGGATCGAAATGTGACTCGGTGTCAACGTTAAAGTGAAGCAGAAAAGTGAAGTTAACATGACCGAGGCTTTTAATGACCCTCCGATAAGATAATTGCTTGGACGATTTCGCCGTTATAAGAAAATGTCCGCATATGTTATTAAATTACTCTCTGGTTTCCTCACTGCTCATTGTATCCTGGTTGACTATTTGCCATCGACCAAATTTTTTTATATTGCATTATATGGATAATACCAATGTTGAAAAAAGGGAGCATTAGTGAACTTAAGCTACTCCTTTACTTAGCTTCATCTTTGCCCCTGTGCTGTTAAAACACTGCTCTCAAAATATCACTTCACAGCATGGAACAAGGGGATGGAGAAAACATTACCCCCCCCCCCCCCGATTTCGAACAGCCAAGCCTTTCTCCCCTCCTTGTCTTTTGGAGCTCTGTATAAACAGACAACGCGACTTGTCCACTGTTTTAAATAATATGCATGTATGAATTATTGTTCTTAAATGTCAATTACAAGTAGCTAGCTAGTTAGCCACCTTGTTAATTTTATTAACTACTATGTCAATGCAGTCCCGGCGACGGTAAGGGAGCCAAGGTAGTTAGCTGGTGACCATTATCAATCGCTAGTGTTCGCTTTCAGGCAGCGGCCCATTCAAGTCAATGGGACGGCTAATTAGTCAGCTAGCACGAAACACAATTTTTTTCTATTAAAGTGACAACTTTGTGTTTATACGTTAACTTACGCATGAAACGTTTATTACAGCCCTTCAAATGAACATTGCTGCAAAAGGCAGCCGCACTTCTTGTCATTTTCACGTTTATATCGACTTATATCGAAATTGGCCCCATAGGAAACCATTAATTTTTATGAAGAATTTGGGTGTATCAATATGGAGGCTAGGTGCTTCAGTTTGTATAAGGTAAATATGACATTATCAGCAATCTAGTGTTCTATATATATGCTCTCTCTCTCTCTCTCTCTCTCTCTCTCTATATATATATATATACATATATATATATATATCTGTGATTCAGGCTCGATGCGCTTGTGGATGACATCATGGAGTTGTAGCGGTTGTAGCCTATATATCGTCAGGTTGAATAACAGTGTCTGCAGAACTGTCTGGCAGGTGAAGGCTTCCGTAACTCCACTCCGCGGTTAAAAAGGGAGGGGTTAACGGAGGTAAATTCACTTGGTTGCAATCTGAAACCTCAGCGCTAGATGCTGCTTGATCCTACACACTGCTGCTTTAACGTAACCCTAACTATAACTTTTATGATAACTAAACAATTAGCCCTAGTCCTTTGTAAACATCTATGAGGATCACCCAAAATGTCCTCACAACATGTCTTTAGAAACATGGTTTCTCAAGAGTAGTTTTTGACAAGTGTGGCTATACAAGCCCACAGGCGCACACACACACACGGACAGATACAAATGTACGTGCACACATGCACAGCGCTCTGAGAAGGTTGTGAAAGGGGTAAGGTCTAAGCCTATTTCACTTGAAGACAACAGCAAAAAAGATAACATTTACATTAGAATTAAAGATCACACTTTTGATGAAGTGTTGCTCATTATGGCTTCATACAGCATGTATACTGCCTTCATACTGTAAATGAGACATAATGTCTTCATAAATCATATGTAAGCAAATTTCAGGCTTTGTAAAGTGTGAAATAACACATCCTTATTCAGCATGTGATGCCAGATGTGACAATGGTAATGTCACCCATTAAAGTATTAAGCCACTAGATAAGTGACATTGTCAGTTATGGGACATCTGGCATCACACGCCGAGTAAAGATGTGTTATTTCACCCTTTACAAAGCATGAAGTTTGCTTATGTGTGATTTATTTCTCATTTATTAAGGCCTTATACATTCTTTATGAAGCCTTTATGAGCAACACTTCATCTAAAGTGTGACCAAATTAAACAGTATAATTAGGGGACAGGAGCACTGAATAAACTTCAGCTCAATTCAATAATAAATATAAAATTTAAGAAGCGGTCTAAACTCATAATTCTTGTCCTTGGATGGTCTCTCTCCTTTCTGAATGCCTTTGGTTTCCTTTTCCTGTTGGGATTCATCGCCCCCCTTTGTATGCGCTGAAATATAGTTTCAGTCATTTAGAGCTGTACCAGTTCAACTGATGTGAAGGTGAAAATGAAAATATTTTTGCTTGAATTTTTTTTTGCCAGCAAGCCCCAGTTATGTCTTGTTCTGCATGGTGTTTGAGTGACTCAAAGATGGTTGAACTTTGAAAACAGTGATGAAAAGTAAACTGACACCACAAGAAGGTCAATTCATTGTGCAAAATGGAAATAAAAATGTAAAAGGAGTAATTCCAAGAGTCAGTTCACCCTCTGTAATATCAAAAACACTACCACAAGCCAATATGTTGTGGTTAAATTGTGAGTAACATTGTTCACTGAATGTTTATTTCAAAGCTAATGATTGCAGTAAACTCCAAGAGCAATTTAGGACTAATAATGATAATAGATTTAGGACTAGTAATGAAGCAATAGTAAGGTGACATGAAACAGGTGATATTAAACAGATGCACTTTTTGCGTCATAGTATAAAAGAAGCCGTCAAAAAAAAGCTTAGTCCCTCAAGGACAAAAATAGGTTGAGATCCACCAATTTGCCGACAGATATGTATGCTCATTATCCATCACTTTGAAAACACTGTTCCCTAAAGTCTATTATGGGCATATCATCCTCTACAGTGCAAAATATAATTACACCATTTCGGTCAAAATTGTGACCATTTTTTTTTTTTGTTCTTTTGTTATAAGGCTTGAACAGTGTTACTCATGGATAAATCAATTCATTTTCAACAACTGTTGAACAAAAAAAAATGTTCCAAATAAAATATGGACAGTGTCAGAAGTGTAGCTTATATGGTCATATGACCAGAGCCGTTTACTTCCTGGTTACACCATATGGACAGGCTGGCTGCTTCAAAGTTATACAAGAAAATTTTAGTAAAGTTCAGTGCTGTGAAAAAGTATTTGCCCCCTTAAGAGGAAGTAGAAGTATGGATGGGATGCCAGTCCATCACAGGTACTCCCCCCAGCTCTTAGACAAGTTTCCCTGCCTATTTGCTGGTACCCATTTATACACCTGGGTGGAGTGAGGCGTGGAGTGTGGGAGTAAAGTATTTTGCCCAAGAACGCACCACGAAGGCCGTGGCCATGCAGGGCTTGAACTCAGGACCTTACGATCTCAAGTCAAGCCTACTTGACCACTGCGCTTGATTTTAATAAAAGGCGTAAACAAAGTGAAGAAACAGAAAACGTGACTTTTAAATTATCACATAATTTATTGAAAGCAAAGGATGATTCAAAAGCTATGTGATCCACCTGAAAAAAAATGAATTACCTCCAACACTAAATAAATGGTTACATCACTCTTGGCAACAACAATTGTATTCAAATGTTTGCAATACCTGCCAATGAGAATTTTACATGTCTGTGGAGGAATTTTGGCCCTCTCTTCTTTGCAGAAATATTTCAATTCAGCGACATTGGCTGGTTTTCAAGCACAAATCAGCTGGTTAAAGTCATACCACAGCGTAGGAATTGGATTCAAGTCAGGACTTTGACTAGACCACTCCAAAAGCCTCATTTTGTTTCCTTTGAGCCACTTGATTGCTTTGGATTATTGTCTTCCTGCATTTCCCAGCCGTGCTTCATCTTTAGGTCACGAACTTATGGCTTGACTGTTATCTGTCAATATTTTCTGGTCAGGGAATTCATGAATCGATCAATTAAGTCCTGAGGTAGCAAAGCAGCCTCCGATCATCATACTACCGCCACCGTATTTGACTGCTGGTATGATGTATACATTTGTATACATTTTGATTTTTGTGTCTGACAACTTCATTTGCTGCTGCATTCTGAGATGCAAGTTCAAGCTTTACAACACAAAGCCAAAGCTATTCATCACCACACTGTTCTAAAGTATTACCAACTTCTGTGAGCTCTAGAAGTGTGTTTTGTGGTTTGACAATGCAACATTTAAAATACTTTTCGGCTAAAGGAGCTGCCATGTTCTCTTTACAAAAACAAGCAGAACCCGAGCATACTTGTATCACGATCAGATCCAAACGCCAGCATCTGTCGAGGTAAAAAAAAAAAAAAGATGCTGCCATCTTAACATTCCTGTTCCAGGGACTTACCTTCTTTATTGAACAAGACAACATATACAATCTACATAGATTACAAGTGTATGGCAGTGTATAAACAGGGACTGTGAGTGCTAGATTACCCTGCTTATACACTGCCATACACTACCCTGCAGTCCTGATCTGTTCCATTGCCATGTATGACACTCTGCAAAGGAAAATATATAGAAACAAAGACCCCATACAATTGTGCTGCTGAAGACCTGCGTAAAAGAGGAATACAGGACAGTTCCACTTGTTATATTTGCCCAGCAGGTGTTCTCAGAGCCCAAAAGTTTAATTAATTTGATAAGTGTGAGTGTGAATGTGATTGACTGCCAACTTTTTTCAACTCTGCTGCAGTCGTCACATTATTTATTTTCAATAAGGAATTAAAACCACATATAATAACATCAAATAATGTGAAAGTGTCCTGTTTTCAGTATAGAGGAGGATGAATTGTCGGACTTGGAATTGCATTTGCACCAGAGAGGAGGAAAAAACTCGAGTATAATACCTTCAATCATCACAGATCTACCATCTTAACCAGTTTAAAATTGTTAGTAAATTAGCTGAACAGGAGCAACTGAAATGTAGTGCAGTATCAGGTCCCTGATACCTGGCAATAGGTTCAGAAAAGTTTCTTTCATGGATAGCACGGAGTGCCTTGTTATTGGTTTTGAGAGACTCGAGAAATCCCATTCCTAAGCTTAAGATCCTGAGAATAGGCAACTTGTTATGAGTTTGGAAGTAGCATGAGTAGGTGAGCAGTACACCTGGGGACTAGATACCCCAGACCTGGGCTTTAGCTGGCTTATAAAAAAAATGAATGAAGCCAATGAGGGGGGCAGGGGCTTTCTGAATAACAAGATTCCAGGGCTTGTGGAAGTAATTCCTGCCCTGGCATTGTGACCTCTGGAGAGCTCAGACCCCGAAGAATTAGAGGAAACCCTCAACGAAGTGCTGAGACAAACTGGGAACAAAGCCTTGTTACCAACAGACAGAGCTAACTGTTCCTCCCAGATTTTAGAGGCTGCATTAAATACGCTTGCCCAATTCACTATGGAGCTCCAGCCAACCTGTTTGAAAGACACAGATGTACTGTTGAGAACAGTTGGATGTTGAAAATTGCGCAGTAAACTGAACTGCATGATAGAGCACACAGCATGATTTGTCCACATAACTCAGTGGGTGTCTACTCAAAATCTGGAGTCCACAAAACAATCTACGAGTCTGTTGTCACTTTGAAGATGTAAAACAAAAATAAACCAGAGAAAGTAATTTTTTATATCAAAAGAGGTCGTCCATAGTTGGTGCATTTGTCCTGTGAACTAGGTGAATCTTACATGGCGGTTGCACAACCATGCATTGGAATATACACATCCCTAAATGTATGAAGCCCTTGTGCCAAGCGATTGCTGAGATCTTTCCTGTCATGGTTATGGTTTTTGGTCATGTTTATGTTCATGTGCTGTGTTCATGATTTTGTCTTTTATTTATTCTTTTTGGTTATTGTACAAAAGTAATACTCAGGTTTTTAGTTCATTCCAATTCTCAGTTCCATTGCACTTGTCTCCCCTGTCTTGTGATCTAGTTGGTTCAGTCCGTCTTCCCTGTCTGCGTGCCCACTGACTTCGGGTGATTTAAATGAATTGCAGAGTTTAAAATCTTCCATCGATTCTCGTTTACTTCCTTCGTCTTTCTGTTCTGATTACTAACAAGACTAACATTTGTATTTTGTATCATAGTCTACTAACACAACTAATCCATGTATATAGATTACTAACTTACTAACAAGCACTCTAGTTAAATTGTAAAATTGCACTGCTACTAATTTAGACCAATTCCCTCTCAGCAATCGCCCTGTTCTAATCTTCGCCTCTTGCTCAGCTCTCCTTGTCTTCTCCTGAGTTTCTGCGAGATCTCTCGCACATGCTTAATTACTCTCCTGCGCTCATTATCTGTGCACATAGAACTCCTGGACCAGAGCTGTTTAAATGTCATAGGCTGTTTGTGTGATTCCCATTCGTGTTAAGGTTTTGAGGGGAAAACACTAGAAAAACACGGAACTCTGAACACTCTGTCTCGGAAACAAGGAAACAAGGGGGAGAGAGACGCCATGTGCAGGGATAACCAAATAATTTAATAAAAAAACTATAAAACCTCGGAAGGGGCAAAAGCGTGGCACACAGGCCAAAATATCCACCGTGCACCAGCACTGAAAGGGGAAGAAACCCAGGAATGGCAAATAAACCAAAATCCTCGGGCACATCTGGCGGATGGCAAACTCAGGTGGCGCAGAGGGCAGACTCGGACGGCAGGCTCGGGAACACAGCAGGCGGAGAGCAGACTCGGAAGGCAGGCTCGGCAACACAGCAGGCAGAGGGCAGACTCGGAAGGCAGGCTCGGGAACACAGCAGGCAGAGGGCAGACTCGGGACTCGGGTGACGGGCACAGCTGGAAGATGGCAAACTCGGGTGGCACAGCTGGCAGAGGGCAGGCTTGGGAACACAGTAGGCAGAGGGCAGACTCGCGACTCAGGCGGCGGGCACAGCTGGCAGGTGGCAAACTCGGGTGGCACAGCTGGCAGAGGGCAGGCTCGGGAACACAGCAGGTAGAGGGGCAGACTCGGACGGTAAAGGGGCACTCAGAAAACAACAGACACTGGAACTAAAAGGAGTGAGGAGAAAAGCAGAGAGTGAAGAAATGTGGAATCATGGCGAAGGGGAATGAACAGAAGGGGAGCGTGAGCGAAGTCAGATCTGAATACTCTGCTGTGCCGGGAGCATATATAGGGAGGGGGCACGGACAAACACAGGTGCTGAAAATTAATATAATTAACAAGGGATAGAACACGAAGGAAACCTAATTACATGAAACCGAAAAACATTAACACATGGACGAGGATCACAAGGACTCTCCCAAAGATGGGATAAATAAACTGAAAAGAATCCTAAGTGCATAGAGTGAGAAGCAGGACAGATGAGATAAATGCAGAGGGTCAGCAGAAAACACAGCGAAGCAAAAGTGTTTTAAGCAAAAGTGAGAGGTGGAGACTAGAACAGGGCGAATGCGGAGAGGTCGTTAGTCAATTAGTAAGTGCAGCTGTACAATCCCGAGTGCTCGTTAGAACGTTAGTCTTATATACAATGTTAGTTTGGTTAGTAAATTATAGGAAAACAACAAACTGTTAGTATGGGTTAGTAATATAGAAAAGCAAGGGGAAATTAGCAATCGAGAACGGAAGGAAGAATGAAACCCAGAATCCATTAAATCACCCGAAATAGTTTCACAATCTATAAAGACAAAAACGGCAATGAACTAATGACGCGACCGGGGAGAAAGCAAAGACCGTACATGGGTAAGACGTGGACTGGAATAACACGGGAGAGATACGAAATGTGAAACACTAAGACAGACTAAAAACGGAAATCACAAAAAATAATAAAAACCTAAAATTGACTAACCAAAAAACACAGAAACCCACAGAACATAACATTTCGTGCCTTGGCTTTTGCCAATTTCTGTGGTTAGGGCTTTCCTCTTGTGATTCTCCCGTTGTAATTAATTTGATTCACTACACCTGATTCCTGCATAGCATGTGACTTCTCCTGTGTGTATTTAAGCAGTCATTTCACTCACAGCTCGTCAGAACGTTGATCAATATTCCTTTGTGCAGAGCGCCTTGTATGCCATTGAGTATTGTTTCTCTTCTACTGGATTGTCCGACTTCGATTCTTGCCATTTCCCTTTTTGTATTGGGGTTGTAATTGGAGACACTAAATTAGCCATAGGTATGTGTGAGAGTGAATAGTGTGTAAGCTCTGGGATGGATTGATTGGCTGTCCAAGGTGGGTCCCTCCCAAAGTATGCTGGATAGCCCCCAGCTCCCAGGCGACCCTAGTAAGGAAAAAGCGGTATAGCGAATGGATGGAAACAATGGGTGTTGTTTTACATTTTTTGAATTCACCACCCCCATGCAGTTTTTTCAAAATTGAAATAATGAATTTAGCATACAGTACCTGTTAAAAGTTTAAATAGACTTTGCTCATGTCACAGCACTGTTTTTACAGAAAGTTAAATGGCTTAGCTTTTAAGCTTTTAATCCATTTAAGATTAAAAGTCAGAGGTAATAAGAGAATAATTTATTTGTTTGAATAGTGTCCAAAATTTTTGAATCCTAAAAAAAGCCATATTTTGTAAACAGACAAATACGCTACTTCTATTTTCCAAAACCCGAATTAAAGTCAAGCTGTTTCATGACTTCTTGGGCAAAACGGTCAATGAAAAGCGAACCAAAGGTGCAGCACATCTTTGGGAAGTTAGACAGCCGAGGGATGATTTTTCATCCCTGTCTTTTCCATTTTTTCATGGAAAAATAATCATTAAAAATAATCAATAATCTTCATGCAGGAAAGTTAGATCTGAGACGATGCAAACTGAGTAGAATAATGTAAGTAGTGCTGTTGCGGAGAGCATTGATGACTGATACATTTACCGCTGAGATCGGGGTGAAAAGTAAGGTATAAGCTTTAGGCTGGGACATGAGCTGTTTAACCTTAAGATTTCCAAAAATTATCCTTTTCGACATTAGAAAAAGGTCCACAAGCTGGCGTTGGAAATTACTAGAACCTACCAAAAGTCTAGGTGAATATAAAGTGTCTTTATACCAATAACATGTTAACAGATCACCTGAACACAGGTAACTTGAATGCAGATCTCATTATTAAACCTCAGTTAGAGGTTTAATAATGGAGAGAGATAAAAGTGCACTCACTGCCATTAAGATGCATGGATTGCCATGACCGCCTCAACAAACCTCCATTGGGGAGCTTGCTAAAGGTTGCTAACTAGCGTTTGCTTCCCGTCAGAGACCAATCAACTCAAACCAGTCGAAAGTTGACAATAGCACGCACAAATGTCAGGTCATATGCAGCCTTTGCTTGCTTGTCATGACACCAAAGCTTCACCCCCACTGGGAGACCGAGGTCAAAGTAATTTAATTCCACGATGAGACCCTAATAATCACTTATAGTCCTGAAGCACGTCTATTGGAACAAGGTCTCAGCTGATTCTGTAAAAAAAAAGGTCATTGGTGGCGATTGGAGGCGCTTGCTGTAAGGAATGCATTTTGCAACTCGTGTGTCTGTTCTGTGCAGTCTTAGCAAAAATTATCTCGGTTAATCTGTGGTTTTTGAATCAAGGGACAATACTATTTCCTGAAAGTCATCATTATTTACTACTGTATTTCTATTGTAGTTCGTAGATTTTCAGCGATCAGGCCAACATATGAAAGTTAGTTTTGTTAATTTGTACTGAATATATGGTTGATTCAAAGATGACTGTTATCCAATTGTGACTGAAAACTGCCGGGGGATTGTTAATACAGTTTTGCCCAGTTAAATTGGCAGCCGGATCTAAATCTGTAAAGTCGGGTGATATTCAAGCAGATGATTTAACTCAGAACATATGCAATTTAGCAGCAGGACAAAAAGGGGAAAAGATAGATTAAAAAAAAGAAATGGAAAAACAATTGCATCACAATGTTCAGAAAATACTAAAAGAATTCATGAGCGGGGTATTTCTGGAGAGAAGACACATGTTATAAGCAAAGTGAAGATGTTGAAGAAGTTCCATAAAGTAAATAATCATCATGGCTAGAGCCCTTGCGAATTACCAGACTCGCCATATTTTGAAAAGTAGGTATGTGAGTTATGAGGATTAAAACACTGAGCAAACCTGTGGCACTGGTACATTTGGTCTCCAAGGATATGCGTGAAACACAGTGGGAAATATGGGCCTGGAGGAAAGAATAAACATAATCTCGCAATGCCAGGACCAAGGCAGGAGAAAACTTTTTTGCAAATAGTCTTGGAATCTCTACAGGGAAGTGGCCTGAGGCAAGCAAGCTAGCGCTAGAGCTATAGGCTATCAGCTGCATAAACGCAAAACTGACACAGCCGCCATCATCTGATGACTTTATAGACGACTTTGCCTCAAGAAAGTGCAAACATATGCCTTTGTAAAACATAAAGCTCAGTGAGAACTCTGAACAGACTTTGTGAAGCATTCTGGTTGAATTTATTTTGTGGTCTGTGGTTTGATGCTTTTTGAGTAATTATTCATGTTCAGTGTTTTCATATTTATTTATTACCTTTATTTGAGCTGTTTATAAGTCTAATACAAGCTGTTATAGCAAACAGCAATGTGGCAGATGGCTTCCAGGGGGATTTATTATTTTGTCATGGTAATGGGAGGGGGTTACGAGCATTTTGCTTAGGGTCCCATTTCAGTGAACAGCTGGAAATTAACACTTTTCCTGTTTTGACAGGCTCAGACTTTTGGTTCGCCACACCCATAAATAAGCACAAAACAACTGCCGTTGTTAACTTTCAAACTACTGAAGTACAAACAGCATTTATTTCAGAGACCGGTTCTTAAGTGCTGCAAATAAGCCTCAGTGCTTTTCAGGGTTGTGTGCGTAGGTATGGTGCAGAAATGTTGAAAATTAGCAGTGTAGTTTTCAAACCAAATCCTGGTGTGATGCGCGTGAGTTCAACTTTTTTTGGATGTCATGAGAGCGTTATTCGTTATTCACGCAATTTTCATGATTGGAATTGATTGACACTCAGACACTGTAGCATAGCAGCACTGTTAGTTTCATTGTTAAACTAAAGCACGAGTTTATAAAAGTGTATAAAACTGATACAAAAGAGAGTAGTTTTGTGATTTAGCAACTCACACTAATTAATTTTACCGCTCTTTCAGGGCTGGTAACGCACATTGTCATGTACAACACACGCTGTTGTCATGTACAACATTCAAAAAAGCATATGTTATCCATGAAGTAATCCATTAGATGGGATTACTTCATGGGAGGTTTAAAACTGGAATGTGCTCCACACGAGAAAGATCTGGGAGTGATTGTTGACCAAACCCTCACAGGCTCTAGCCATTGTGCCGTAGCAGTTAAAAAAGCCAATCGGGTGCTGGGATACATTGGCAAAAGAATTGAGTACAAATCTAAGGAGATGAAGCTTCGTTTTTAAAAACACATTCGTCAGACCACATCTGGAGTATTGTGTACAGTTTTGGGGACCATACTTTAAGAAAGATTTAGAGGCTCTAGAGAAAGTTCAGAGAAGAGCCACTAAGCCAGAGGTGGGCAGCGAGGGCCGTATCTGTCCCTGGTTTTCACACCAACGTCTGGTCTTTAATTAGTTGATTGTCTCAATTAGCCAAATCATTTATGAGATCTGATGTTTCATGCACATTACTTTAAATTATCATGAAACTACAAGGACTAGTCTTGTCTCCCTTCATAAAACATTTTCCTTTGATCGAATCATAGCGAAAATCTATATTTGTGCATGCAATCAATTAACTCAATTAGTCAGGGTAATTGATAGGAATGAAAACCTGCATACACACCGGCCCTCCAGGACCGTGATTGCCCACCCCTGCACTAAGCTTATTCCAGGTATAAAAGATGAAAGCTACGAGAAGAGGCTGAAGATCCTTAATCTCTTTAGTCTTAGGAAAAGGAGACTCAGGGGTGATTTGATTGAGGTCTTGAAATATTTTAAAGGGATTAACAAAGTGAATTATGTAGGATTCCTTCGACCAAGTGTTGTAAGTAGAACTTTGGTCAACTTCCATTTGTGACCCCAAGGTAAATTTAGCACTGATATTCGGAAATATTTTTTTTACCCAAGTCAAGACGAGGCTTGACTTAAAGCTAGATACCATTGAGTTATTGCGTATCTGAAGGGAACTATTCACAACAGTATAAAGAAACTGGTGAGCTTAGTTGGGCTGAACGACCTGTTCTTGCCATTCATGTAATGTTATGTTATCCATACAATTGCAGAGAGCAGGGCATGATGCATCATTTAAAAGCTGAGAATTAGTCCCTCCATAAATTATAAAATATGGGGGGGATCTTTTTCCATGCCTGTATCAAAAAAATGAAATGTTATGAAATGTAAGATTTACTTAATAATGCTAAGTCAACTGGTTCCATTCAATTGCTTTGCGTAACTTTATTTGACTTCCAACATTTTTGGCTATAGTTAGTTGCATTGAGTGGAATGTACTTAACTCAGTTTTGTAAAACCAGTTGACATAACATAAAGTAAATCATTTTTTGGAGTGAAATTACAAGCAATAAATTTAATTTATAGATCCATGATATTTCATGTTATATAGCCTACATAATTGACAATCCAAATGCTTTACGTGTGGGTTAAAAGGAAGTGGTCCGATTTTAAGATCGCCACCAAAAAACGGGTTGCTGCAATCAGGCGCAGCAGCACACGGACCAGTGGAGGCCAACCAGACTGAAACCTTCAGCCCTCTCCGTTTGAGGAGCGCGTGGAAGCAGGGCTGCCCATCCATCTTAGGGAGTACGAGGCGGTGGGAACACGGATGAGTCCCCACCGCCTTGATCGGAGCTGCATGAGGGTAACTTTTAATAAACAGTTTGCCGAGATCACTCTTCATTGTACTATTATTAGTCTTGCTCCATGAAATTTTATTGGATGCCACACAAAACGAGCAGCCACTCGTCAATTTCCCGGAGGAGATCTATGCATTTATCCCAAGATAGCGTCAAAATAGCATATTACATGCTATTGTAAAAGCGACAAAAAATTTTAGATTTATATATGTTACTCCATAAATTTCCCCTCCAGACTTGTTTTAAGGTGCACAGCATATACAAACATTAATACTTGCTATGATTAATACTTTATTGGTTTTCCCACATTAGAAAGAAAAAAAAAACTCCTGAGGTAACATTCTTTTTATGTTGCAAATCGCTATATCCCTCAAATGCCACTCATTGCCGTGTATGGTAAGTATATGAGGAGTGGACTTACATAACCTGCTAAGTCAAGTTTTAAAAATATAAGAGTTATCTGCCTTAGCGTCCTCTTTCTGGCGCCTACGCATGTTCCACTGATAGCTCCACTTTCAAAACCTACAAAATCATGTTATAAATTGTAACAGAGGAGGCAAAACTCTGTGAAAACCCACCAAGTCAAGGAGGAAAACTGTCAAATTCTGCTGGATCATTAGCCAATAAGAAATGTGTGCAATGCGTGATTCCGTTTTCATTTGCTTGAAGGATCCAATCACAGTCGAGCTTTTATAGCCTGTTTAGCTTTTGCTTTCTCGAACTCTAACTGGTTTGGGCAGTTCAGAAAAGTTTGATGATAGTGATACCATAAAAGGAATCCATGGATAATGTTTATGTTATCATTGTCAAAGCAGCTATTCAACCACTGTGCTGTCTGTAGCATTATGCTGTAGGTAGAGTGGGTCCTGAGGCAAATACCTTCACCTATTGAGCAACAGGGCTGGTTTAAACACTGTCAAAACCTGCAAATTTTCCATTCCACTTTCAAAACCTGCTAAGTCAAAACTTTGTTTTGCAAAATAAAAGTCATTTTTTAAAATTAATAATGAATTCTTGACTTTGAAGGCTTTGCAAGTGGACTCCTCATATGGTACGTAAAAAAAAATCTACTGTAAGAAAGCTGGTAAAATAAAGCAGGAATCCAACATAAAACAGGAATATTTACAAATTTACTTTCTAATTCCAATCAAACAGGCTATTGTCACACCAGTTAAATGCATAAATGAGCATTGCAACCAATAAAGTTCTTTCAATACTGAATGCTGACTGCTGTGTTTGACCAATTGACCTAGCTAGGTAAACCAACCTTATCCATCAATATTGCAACTGACTGTATGCTTCTGCAAACATGTCAAAAGAAACATAAGAGAGTCAATGGGAACCTCTATTGGCCACTAAGCCTTAAAAAAATAGCCAACAGACAATATTGAAATGAGACCCTTGCCATAGACGGTAAATGAACAAGATACGGCACTTAGTTGTAATTTTTTGTATAAGTCCAGTGCAGTGCTCCAGCCCTGCAGGAGACTAGCAGCAGGTCCTGAGTATTAATTCCTTTGGGAGAACTGAATTTTTGCTGAAGGTTAATGTTATAACCGATTCTTATGCCCCATAGTCACTGAAGTAAAAATTGAACTTAATTTTTACAAGTCACATATCTTCTGAACATTCTGATGCTGAAATGACAATTTTAAGACTGACAAATTAGAGAAAATGAACTTTTTTCTGAACCCTGCTCTCGAATCATCAGGCGAAGAAGAAATACAGTGAGCATGTGTGTTTGTTTACTTTCCAAGTCACGATCCATGTAATGGCTACTGCAAAGAGATTGGTGTTTTAAGTTGCCCCAGAATTTTGTGTGTTGCAACTTCAGCACGAGATTGAGAAACAGAGGTGCTTGTCCATCCCTCTGCCAAGAAACGTACTGCACCAACTGCTGCAAGTGTGGAACAGTGAAGCAGGAATGCTGCAACTGGTATGGCTGTGGATAGGTCTTGGATGCCATGCTGGGCATACACAATGATGTCGTCAAGCCTAAGGCTGCCGTGGGCAACGACAACAATGAGGTAGGTGCAGTTTGGTTACCCCTGTTGTTTGGTGTGGAACGGACTGTGTATGGCAAAAAAATTTGGTGCAGGTGGCTAGGTTCTGACTAGCCAATTAATCAACTTTACTATTACACTGCGTTTATGGTTCTCCACGCTTAGTGGTGCAAAAGGATGTCCGCAAGTTCTGACATGTATGTCTGTGTACTGTAGTACTATGCCTGCTACAAAGTACAATTAGATCTTGAGTAAATTTCAGCATCTCACTCTGACAGGCCTTTAGTAGGTCTGCAGCATAGATGAATTAGACTGCAGGATGATATTATGGCCTATCATTCCATCAAGCGGATCCCAGTGTTTCATTCGAACCTTTCATTCTACACAGTATTTCTATGATGTTCGGTAAAGTAAATTAGTCTCATCCTATCAAATTACCAGCAAGTTTTATTCATATGAAATTGTAAGGTATTTTTTCTATTAATAATATAGCCTTAGCCTTACCTTACTTTCTATAGCCTATGATTGCCAAAAATCAGGACCATAACTTATATTCATGAATTATTTGCCTTCCAAAACTAAATAAAATAATAAAGTTTGGTTTTGGGCACTGGGCCAGGTTTGGCCCTCAGTATCTCTGGAATGAAGCACACTCAGTGTTCCTAGTCTCAGAAATTATTCATCATGTTATAGTACTTTTGTAAAAACCTGGTCTTTGTGCCATGGAATATCTTCTGTGGTTTTGTCTTCCAGTTCTTAGTTACTGTAATTTATTTTCCACCTGGGAAAAGTAAATGGTGTCATTGAAGACTTGACAGGCAAAAAATTGTTGCATATGTCCAGTCACTACGCATTGCTAGAGGTGATATAAAATATTCCTGATGGCATAAGCAATTACCTTGCAGAAAACTAAACTGACCAAAACCAAATTGCAAAGAAAGAACAGATATGGATTTATTATTTTCTAGATGACAAGTTTACTGCTGGTAGTTTGTTACAAATGTGACAATGCAAGTTTAAGTAATCCTTCAAGAATTAGGGTTTTGCCAGAAAGACACTGAGGATGTATCTTTGCTTGGCACCCATGCAGGCAGGGGGGGCTAGGGTCCTTCAACCAATAAAACTAATAATTCGCAAGCAGAGGTCAGCGATTCAGGAGCATTTCTATAAATTTTCCAGTGATTGGGTGATCATTTTCTTTTTGTGAGAACAAAAATTGTACAATATATAAAAAGGGAAAAAAAAATTTTTTTAAAAAGATTTTTTTCCTCTGGAAAATTGTGGTTAAATTTTGTGAATTCTCCCAATTCTCTCCTTTGGCTGAAACCTTGAAAATTCTATGGTATTGGGAAAGGAAATTATGTAACAGTTGAAATGTAAAGAGTATTCCTATCTTTGCTGGTGGCTTTTTCACGGACAATATGGTTCTTGTAGTGGACTGTAGCTGAGACATTTCTTATTTTTCATCTGCTGCACCTAATAATCACATAAGAAATACTGTTTACTAATATGCCTGTTATAAAATTGGGCAGGTAAAAGATCAGATGGTTTCAGATGCTTTTACAACCCTCGCATGCTTTAACCAGCTTGTTTACATGTAGGCCTATTGGTGAGTGTGATGGGCTGTGTCAGTAATTTTGATCATAGTGAGTTGGGGGAGAGTGTAGGGGAGGAGAGCAGGCTGAAGCCATTGACAAGAAAAATAAAAAAAATCTACAAATGTTACTTAAAGAGCAGTAGGCACATTCCTTCTCACCCAAGCATGTGTTATTTTAGTCTCTGAACTGAAATCTCAGAAAAAAGACAAAATACCTGCATGCATACATCGCTTTAATTTTTAATTTAGTTTATTTGATAGGGACAATGCAGGTTAACATATTAACATTTCCACATGTTACAAACAAATCAATGTGACTGATGTTCTGCATACAGAGATTATAGCTAATGCTAGTTTCCAACTCCCGTGTTTGGCTGATGTCTAGAAATATTCAAGGCGGCTTGTGTGTCTGTTAATAAAAATAGGAAAGAATTTACAACATTGAAGTTCCATTTCCATGAAACTTTTCATGTAGATCCAACAGCTGAAGAACAAGAGTGACTGTAAATCTATGACAGTGCAGTGCATGGACATACAATTAATGACCCCTTTTCTACATGAGTTTTGGGAGTTCTGGGAAGGCATATCTAATGCAATTGTCACGTGACATTAGAGATGGCATTTCACATTTAATTATGTTACAAAGGGCTATTGCCATATCTGAAGTTCTTGATTTATGCAGTTGCATTCATTCAAGCTTCTACTCTTACACTGTCCTGATGAGTTAATGGTGGGCTCTTGGTTCTTGTCCGCCGATGGTCTTACTTCACTTCCATGGAGATTTTATGTGCAAATCTTGCTGAGGTGAATCTATTGCCATTAGACATCCATTTGTGTTGGCCTGTAATAAGGCGAAGGTGAAACTGGGTTGGCATGCCCTTTAAGAGGAGCGCTGTATGCGTAAACTATTCCATCTATGGAGGAGTAATTTGCAAGAATGTAAGCTTCCGATGTTTTCATCCTCCCCCTGCCTGACTGAGACCGGATTGTCGTCCAGATCAGAATTGATTATGACTAATCTAGTCTCTGTTGGGGCTAGTTTCTCTTGTCTGTACTGACAAGTCCACTCTGTGTTGCAGGTTTCAGTCACTTTGCCAGTATTTGCATAGTAGACAGCAATTTGCTTTCAAATTTGTGATGTACAAAATCTAGCTTCCCTGGGGTACGTTTGGGTCCTAGATTTGAGGGAAGTGCACAGACATCTCTAAAGTACAATGAGGATTGTGAGCATACCTCTCTAGTGACAAACTTTGCTCAGAAATAAGTCAATATAGTTAAGGCCAGACATATTAGGGGGGGAAAAAACCATTTAAAAAAAACACTGTTGCGAGTAAAGGAGATCTTTTACATCTCTCCAGTCAATCAACTGCTTTAAATCATAGACAAAATTTGAAGACAATTTGCATGCAAATCTGAAATAGCCTCTTTGTAAATAAATAAATAAATAAAATATATATATGACTCTTGCTTGTTGCACTCTTCCTCTCTCGGCTGCATGCCTGAATGTGTCAATGGAAATTTGGAATGATTAATATCTATTGCTCTGCAAAAGGCCTCATATTGTCACAGCAGGTACATCTTAATATCCATCAGCTTTGCTAATACCTTTTGGGCCAGCAGAAAATTAAACTGCAGCTTGAGCCGACATCCACAATCTCCAGAGATGAAAAAAGCTAAGCTATAAAAAAGAAGAGTGTGGCTCTTTAAATGTTGGCTTTACCATGCACCAGTTTTCATATAGTTGAAACTGGGTAGTTGGTTGTCCCATGGTTGCCTTTCCATCTCTCTCAATAACAGGAGACTACTTTTTGTTCACTGTAATAAAGTGAAATTGCTTTATAAATCTCAGTAAAGGCTACAGAAGGCAAACCATATCTAAAGGGCAAAATAAGACTTATTGCCTTTGCATATGGTGCTGTTGTTCTATGATGTGGAGTTCACATTTTCAAAATCTTGGGAAAAAACATAAAAAGAAAGTAACACCCTGCCCATAAGACCAACAGAAGTTGAAGGAAGGCTCACCATGGGCCAACTAGACATTTTAAAAGGAAAATCAAGCAAGATGTAATTAGAATGAGATGTGAATAATTTAGAATCATATCCCCCATTGCCTGCTAGGCATAAATGTTTGTAGTAATTTCTAAAAGGAAACTACTGAAATTATTAACTGATTAAAACTGAAATGTAGGACAATGAATGGAACTTGTGCTGTGTCATGGAACAAGCTTGCCTTGAACACATTTTCTTCATAGCGACATTGCCTTCTCTTGAATAAAATTTTTGTTTGTGGTCAGAGAATGGTTGTAAAATACAATGCAAGCAAGCAAGCACCATCACAATTTCAGAGTGCTCTCTCTCTCTCTCTCACTCTCTCTCTCTCTCTCTCTCTCATAATAGTATATACTGAAAGCCATTTGGCTGGGTTTCGTTGAAGAACACACCTTTCCTTGCAATGCTACGGACACCACTTCAGGGCTTTCTTGAATGAAAGAAAACAGAAAAACAGAAATAGCACAAAATACAAGAATATTCTTTGAGATTGCATTTCTAAAATGGAGGGGCATGATAACTTCCGAACTAATCATAATAATAATAATTATTATTATCATCATAGTAAACTATAATAATGATAATAAGGCCAATGCTATCGCCCCTGACAGCAAAGGGTATATAAGCAGAAATCCTCATTTTAGATATGCTCAGTAATAATTGATCATGAGTGAAAGTATCAAATGGCAAAATTTCAAGGTGCAATTACTTATAAACCAAGCAATGTGACTCAGGAAATTAATAAGCTAATTAGTTAATTATCATTCAATAATACAGAGCCCAATGGTAATCCATTTCTCTGTCCTGATGAGATCTAAAAGCATTCAAAATTTGAAGAGGATCTTTAAAATAGCTTTTGAGCTATCATGTTAACATGAAGGATCGCCAATGGATGGCGCTGGGGATGTTTATTCCATAATATCAACGAAACACAGTTTTACCAATATAATAATCATAATAAGCACTAAAGCGGCCAAACTTGGGCAGCTGCCTGAGTGTGCTCACTGCTACTATCTTGTTTGTTGGTATGCTTGTGCTATAGTCACTAGTTCCACAGCATTATGGTATTTTCACTTGGAAATTTCTATTGTTCATGTATCATTCTCTCTAAAGCTCGCAAAAAACACAAAATTTCCTCAAGTCATTTCATAACTTCCATATGACACGCCCACTCGAGTAAGATCCTCTATATATGCAACATAGGATTTGGAGATGGTTGCCGTGGCGGCCATATTGTTTGATGGATCACGGTAAAAATAAACAGGGTCCATCCCTAATGTAACAGTAACCCACCCACAAAATTCCAGAGACATCCGTTCAAAAATTTTTGAGTTATCTTGTACACAAACAGACAGACAGACAGACAAACCAATGCCGGAAAATAAAAAACCTCCTTAGTGGAGATAATTATAATAAACACATTTCAATGTAAAGCGGTGTTGTGTATTTGATAATAGAAGTGGGACGGACAGGGTGCAGGTATTGTATGAATTGATTGGGTCAGATACAAAGTTGATTTTGAGATAACTGCGGATAAGAGGTTGACCCGTGCAGGACTTAACGTGACTTATCCAGACCTCTGAATTGCATTCAATCAATCTAAAAATTCTCTCTATTACAGTAAGATACACTTGCATCACTCAGAGTTGCTCAGGAACTGTGAATATGCTTACTCTAAAGTTGGAGCAAAAAAAAGTCCCTCAAATCAGAGTTCATCGAGATACTATTCGCAGTTTCTGCAGAGGATGCAGTGAAAAGGTAGATCCTCAGATCAAAGTTCTTAGAACTATGAAAAGGTTCCTCTAGTCCAAAAACGCCCACCTTTGATGCTTGTAACATAATAATAATAATAATAATAATGTACGCCAATACATTAAAACCAATGAAGCCTATAAAGCTGACGAAGCATATTAAGCAAACAGTCAGTTTCAGTCAAAGTGCTCGATGTGGGATGAACGGGACCTGACTGACATTGACAAGGGCTGAATATTTATGGCCAGAGGAGTAGGTCAGACCATCTCTGAAGTGGGGAGGCTTCTTGGGGAGCTCAGTTGGCAGAGGTTTGTACCTATCGACCGTGGTCCAAGGAGAGACAAACCATGAAGCCGAGTAACATCATTCCACTGGGCAATGAAGACTAGCCCGTCTGGTCCGAACTGACGGAAGGCCTTCTGTGGCACTAGACACAGATAATTCCAATGATACTTATGTGAGATACTGTATGTGTCACAAAACACTTTTTGTTACACATGCTGTGTCTTGGGCTTTATAGCTGCAGGTTTATTGGAGTGCCCATCCTAACCTTGGTCCACCACTGCAAGCATCTACGGTAGGCACTTGAGCTTCGGAACTAGACCTTGGAGCAATTGAATAAAGGTCATCCGGTCCAGTGAGTCCTGTTTTCGTTTATATCGTGCGCATCGGTTGGGTATGCATGCACCATTAACCTGGCAAAGGGCCTATTTTATCCTGGCTTATTGTGGCCACACTGTTTGACTTAGTAGCTTTCAAGAGCACATCTTCTGGTTCTGTCGGTGGCCTGGTGAGACAAAAATGTAAAATATTCTAGCAATTACAACAGCTTTTTAACATGCTGTTATAATAAAAATGGCTTGCATTGTGCTTCACTAAAAGCACCTTGCAGTGGGGAATCTCTTTCTTACAATCATCAGTTTGTAGCTCCCTCTTCAGGGGAGCACAGCAGTCATTTTGCGCTTGAACAATCACCGCGCATCAACACAGAGGAAGTGGGGGAGCTCAATTTTAGGCAATTAAACAGGGGGGTATTTATGTGGCAGGTTGATCATTTTGCCAGTACACTCCTGTTTTTGTGGTAAGTGTTGTGCAACCTTTTATGATCACAAAGAGTCAGCCTGGTTTAATGTCTCTTCTGAAGGACAGTGTCTCCTATGCCATAACAACCCTGCCACTGCTCTGGAGAACATTTTTCCAGAGGGAAATTTCCACTTCAGGGTTGATTTTCTGAACTTATCGCTGAGGCCCAACAGACAAATTACCTTTTGCATATGCGCTCTCACTGAACAATATTAGGTACAGTAGTGTGCAGTGATGATTATACACTTAACAAAATGAAGATAAATCAGAAACCAAGTTCTATTCAAGGTATTTTTTTCATGTAATATTGGATCATATTAAAAAAGTAAGCAGATAACACATCGTGAAAACAAAAAAATAATGCCTTTTTGAGATTGATAAGTCCATTTTCAGTGTCACCACCCTTTGCTTTGAGAACGGCATTTAATCTTTCAGGTGTAGTTTTTATATATTATTTTATCTCCTCACTCGCTAAACCATTTCTCATGGTTTGAACGAATAAATTGATTGATTTTATTGAGGCGAAAATGTACAGTGCAGGCCAAAAGTTTGGACACACCTTCTCATTCAATGCGTTTCCTTTATTTTCATGACTATTTACATTGTAGATTCTTAACTGCTACGGCACAATGGCTAGAGCCTGAGAGGGTTTGGTCAACAATCACTCCCAGATCTTTCTCGCGTGGAACGCATTCCAGTTTTAAATCTCCCATGAAATAATCCTGTCTAATGCTTTCTTGCACAGTTAAGTAAACCTAAACTATCCTCATGAAAACAAAAATGCTTAAAAAAGGGAAAAAGAAAAGTAATACAACAAAAATGAAATAAAAAAAATGAAGGGCACATTTTTAAGATCGTAATGTACGATCTTAAAGACATAGACAGTGTACCCTCTCGAGGACCTATCACTGGCGAGGAGAAGATTACGGGCTGGTTGCATTGTAGACAGAGGAGCAGAGTAAGGCAGAGACCCTGGCATTCTGGGCCCCGGTTATGGAAACTGGCTCTTGAGACGTGTCATTGTGCAGGAGGTTGAGTGGTACAGGCTAGATATAGTTGGACTGTCCTCTATGAGCCGCATTGGCTCTGGAACCAAACTCCTTGATTGGGGTTGGACTTTCCACTTTTCTTGAGTTGCCTAAAGTGAGAAACGGCAGACAGGCATGGTGATGCCCTAGGGCAATTATCACCTTATTTAAACTCAATAGGGCTTAATTGGGACCACCTGCTTTATAAAGTTTGTGATATGTGGCCATCTCCAAAGACACTCTTATGGGAATTACTACAGTCAATGTGGAGATTCATTGAGAATTATACTTTCCTAAAATGAATATCCCAAATGCTTAAAATTTGCAAAGCAGTAATTAAATCACAATTTTTTTTGAAGTATATTGCCCAAAATTCACTTCAGATTGTAAATAACATAGTATAAAATACATTTCATGACCCCCCCCCCCCAAAGTAATTCCCCACTTGTGTCAACACCCTGATTCTCATGAGACAGGTTGATTCGGATTGAGGGCAGAGTGTGGTTTAATAGAAGATCTTGATTAAACGATTTAAATAACCTATATTTTTGTATGTGTCAGACGGAAAAATAAGGAAAAGATGGAAAAATAACCTGTAGTTTCTCGCTCTTTTCTTTCTTTTTTTTCTCCCCAACCTCATGAGTAACCACATGCTTGCTGAGCAATGGCAGGAAATGAAGCAATAAATGCAACTATGATGGAGAGTTTTAATTATCTGATTACTGGTTTAAAAATGAAATCACCTTAAAATGGAAAGTGATATTAGATAGTGTTGGAATATACTCAGACTGCCTTCCCTCCAAGGAGGGAGGGAGTGAGAGAGTGAGGGAGAGGGAGGAAGGGAGGGAGGGATGGAAGGAGAGAGGCATGCATTGGTGTGTGTTTTTTGTCAACATGGAGCGGTTTATGTAGACTTAAATGGCAAAATATTGGCAAAGACTTGTGACTATTTCTATTTGAATTGAAATTATGATATTGTCAAATTGATATATGAACACAACAATCCACAATATCACTGCACTTTCCAAAGCACACAGTTGCTCTAGTTTATCCCTTTCAACTGACACAAACAGAAACATTACACACGTAAATGCACACACACTTTCACACATGCATGTACAAGCACAGACACACAAACGTGTTCTGAGTCACAATAAAAGCCCTTGAAAAAGCCTAGTCCTTGACGATAAAATGCTGTGAGCTGAGATAATGAAACAAGGATAATAAAACTAATTATAAATTATTTTAAGCCAAGGAAAATGCCAGAACGAATATGCATTTTAAAATATATTTTTAATATTTATTTACTTTATTCAAATCTTGATTATGTCTAAAGTAAGCCATTTACTTTACTGTTCTTCAGCTGCTATTAAGTACTTGAAAAATCGATATCAGATAGAGAAATATATACAGTTTTCTGGCTGTAAAAAACAACAAAATGTATATAATGATATCATCTATTGTGCATTTTGCAAGTATGATTTCTTTCAGACAGCATGTCGTGCTTCAACTGCCTTTATACCACAGAATTGAGGAATATAATCTATGTAGTCAAACAGCCTGTGATGACAGAGTGCTGATACAAAATAATTCACCTCCTGCACGGAAAATAATTTCAATAATCATATTTTTTTTTCATATCCCAGCCAATGTATCCATGCCATGGGCGTCAGATTCACTTTTGGCTCATTTCCATTAACCCAGACACGCATTCCCCAAATCCATCACCTCTTTTTTAAAACCAAAGCTTTGGACTTTTCGTTTCAGTATATGTCATGAATTAATGCATAGTGAGGTCCGTGACTGGGTAGGCAGGATCAGCCAGAGCTTAAATAGCATAATAAATGCATGCAAAAATATATATTAAAGTAGGGAGTCAAATAAAATAAGTATCCATAAAATTGGTCCGCTATGGCAATTTAATCATATTTTGAAGGTATTCACTCATAGAATAAGAGAAAAAAAAGTTTCATGCTACTTGATATTTGCTTTCCAAATGTTGTTCTTTTTCGACCGTAACCAGTCCGCAGATGGTCTCATTTTCCGAGACGTCACACACGGGTTGTGTACTCTGAATGTACCCGGATGCTCCATTGTGAACACTGTGAAAATTGTTTTCAATTTCGTTTTTAAAGCCTGACGAGTCAGAACTCTTAATAGATTTCTTCCAGATCTCCCAGTAGTTCATCGTTTTCAATCCCATGTTTAAACCTTTATTTTTTTAAGATAATGTCACATAAAAGTGATTTCTTTCATTGATGCATATGCTATTAGTAATGCTGCTTATTTTGGTTCGTTCCGTGCTGCAAAAAGTCCAGTCGTTGCGCTGGCTATATGCTTTACATGTACACGTTGTCTAGTTTAGAAAGAAAATAATGTTTTTATTGGAGTCATGCCACCAATGCAATGCTCTGGGCTAAGAAAAAAGATTGTATTTAACAAACACGATCAAGTGGACTCTTGTAACAGTGATTGACTGACATAGAAATATGGAGTGACGAGGTCGATGCCATTTAGAACACAATCGTAGGCCTAGTCAAGTATCTCCACCCAATACCTAAAATACTGCCTGAATCGTCCGCCTGCACTTCTCATGCACAGAAGTTCAATTTTAATTGCTTTTTATAGTTGTTATATCTCTTCCCATGGTTCTCTCTTCAACTTCTGGTCCTTCCTATTCCATGATGGCCAATGTAATTACGTTAGATTGTTGTACAAAGATCTGACGACAGGCAGCTGCAAGTGCCTGAACAATATGTATTCCTGTGCGAGTGAAGAGAGAGAATACATTCTAAAAATCTTACTTTCTTGTTTTGTCGCTCTTATTGTCTAATCAACAAAAAATATATTATCGTAAATTAAGGTATCAGTCCCTCCCCACATTTACACGATTTCCACCATATTGTTTAGCCTATATGTCCATGTTAATCTTCTATGTACTACTAGGCTACGATATAGAAAAATATGAGTTTAAATTTTTTTAAAAATGACAGATGAATGTTTCTCCATTATAATTTATCCATCTCAAGTAAGTACGACACAATTAGAACCTTGAATAACAAAATAAAAAGCTTAGCATGCAAATTCACAGAGCAGAGCTTGCAAAACCCGTGTCGTCACCCAAAACGGGTGCCATTCCTAGCATCACGGAAGTATTCACGCTAGATAAAGTACTGTTCTTTTGTGCGTGTTTCCATTTTCTCGTATCGATGAAAAGACATTACATTGCATTCTTTGATTGATGTCGAAATTGACATATTTCCCAAGTAGAAATCAATATTGAAACCACTGCAAAGCTTTTGACATTGGTGAATTACACCGTGCACACTAATACTCTCAGCTGGTAATCGTACACAGTTACATGAATTTTTTTTTCTACCTGGATAATGACATTTATGATGCTGCAGCTATATGAATTCTATATGATTGTAATGCTGCTGTGCACGCACCTCAGAGTGTAATCAACCTACGTAAAACACACTAAGGGTTACTACACTATTTCATTATATAATATGAAGTTTCCAATCGCTTAACATTATCATCTTAAGACTATTATCTTAATAATGGTCATCATCTAGTAAGGCATAATGAGCGAATGAATGAAATATTAACATGACTTTATTGGGATGAACTGAGATTTTGCGAACAGCAAGAAATTGTGGGAACAATAATCAGCGAGTGAGTGGACATCGTAAAAACAGTTGATCTGCGCTTACACTCATGGCCATTACCCAGAAACACTTCCTGTCTCAATGACGATATCAACAGCAAAATAAAATGATCATTGTTTGTTTTATTAAGCATTTTACAAAAAAAAAATCTAAATAATTTAATGTTATAAGGACTTATGTTCAATTAAAATGAAGAATAATGTACCATGATGACATCAACTTGCCAGCACCATGACTGAGAAATGAATTTAGTTGCAGTGGTATGAATATCGTGTAGCATGGATTTGATCCGTAGTTTTTTACAGGTCTTGGTTAGTCTGAAAAATTTAATTTTGAAAGATACCTATGCTGACAACAGTTGGGCCCCGACACTGTCGTGAATTTGCCAATCATGCCCCAACACCTACAGTCACTGGGTCCTAGTGCCATTGCACTGGCTGCGCCCCCTATTGTTACACCACTGGGCAGAGAAGTGCTGTGCCTAAATTATGCACATTGAAGACAGCGTGACAGTAGACTATGTATGCGCAAACCTCCTAAACTGTTTATGCTTAAAAAGAAAGTGAGAGGAAGGTAAAAGTGGGGGGGCCAATGCAATGTTTTTACCTGAAAATCCTCACAATATAGAAAATTAAGCACAGTATAATCAAGGGTTATTATTCTTCATGGCACAATGGACATGTCCATCAAAATATTGCTTAAGATGCTAAATAACTGCTCTAAACATGGAATGCAGTTTATTCAGACAAATTAACAGCTTATTAATATACAATCATTATAATCATGGTTGGAACCAAACCCAGCATATACAGTGGGGTGCCAGGACCAAGTTTGAGAACCACTGGTGTAAAGCAAATCACTTTTTTGAGCAAATGCCTTACCTTTGCCTTGCATGATAGGTTAAAAAAAGTAAAAACATTTTCAGAGATAATGGTGGATTAACAATTATAACCACTATGATAATTTTAAAATAAACTAAAATAATATCATGCAATTGCCCTGATATGCTTAACCGAACCAAATAAACTCCTAATGCAAAAATCTCGTTAGTCCTGCCAACAAAGGGAATGTATACTTGCCAATTAGAAGTAGAGAAGTGTCCTCATCCTCGCAGGTTAAAAAATGCAACAACACAAATATACTACCTTATGACTCAATAAATTCTGAATTGTTTGCAAAACTCCTGTCTGTATATTTTTACTCTACCTAGCTATGTCGGAAAGATTTCTGCCCATAACCCCAAAATATTGGTTTTTGTGGTATAAATCACATCATCTTAAGTTATATTGAAGTTCATTTTGAATTTTGGGGCGGGTATTGCGGGCAGAGGTCACTCCAGATGAACTTCAATATGACCTTAGATGATGTTGTTCATATCACAAAACCAGTATTTTCAGGCAGGAGTTTCGAACGTAAATCTTTCTGCTATGTGCACTCTCAGACATCGAAGGGAAAGTGGTTGCTCTAATCGGATGCTGTAATGTGAGGTAATTGAGGAAGCGTGAGGAGCTAGGTAATTGCACTTGGGTTGCAGCTACTATGAAGCGTGAACAAGGGGTTAGTTAAGTGTGTGAGTTATGTTGGGCCTAAAGCCATTTTGTTTTTTGTCATGAACGTGGCTCTGTTTTTATCAGGTTAGATTGCTGAGCTATGGTATCTGATTGTGAGCTTGTGGTTTGTCCCGCCAGCTTCCGCGAAAAAAGCCTGCCTGAGTTCAACTTGCTTCGTAGTCACTACACCCCTAAGCTTGGGGTAAATATGGTAGATAGTTGGCTAGTAAATTCAGAGATGGCAACTGCATGCTAGCTAATGACCACTGAGTGTATGACATTACAAAACGTTACTGCAGTTGCTGTGACTTGAGTTTTAAACATTGATGGTGGCATTCTGTCAGGGGTAGCCAGTAAAAGCCCTTCAGTAACCTTAGCGAACTCAATGTTTTCACCTCCACGAGCGGTACTCCCGAAAAAGCAAAAAAGCAGTTTTCCATCAAGGCACTGCTAAGCAACAAAATTAATCTATCATACTCGTGCAGAGTTGGTTAAGGTCTGGCCTTAGCCCTAAAATAGTAGTGATTTTAATTTATTACTGTGTGAATAATATGTAATTGATTTAATACAGGCTACAATGACACTGCACAAATGAAAAGAAAAAATAAGCTTTACAACCATGAATGTGTTAAAAATGTCAATCAAAAGTACATCCTTTGGTTATGTGATGTGTTTTTTTGTAGTCATACATGGGAAATACTGAAATGAAAGCCCCATCGAGGAAATTTAACACCGATGGGTTTTTCACATCCAGAAATTCAACAGCAGTGAATGAATGAAATTTTTTTTGTTTTAAATTGATTTTTTTATTTCATAGGAACGGTGCACGTTAATGAACCTCAGTATAAAATACAAGATGTGAACATGCCAGAGTTACCAAAATTACTAATTTACATCCTTAGTCCCCAGGCAGGTAATATAAACACAAACATTACAATTAATAATACATAAACAATGTTTTGGAAGTAGATGTGTCACCAGGGACCTGTATGAAGCCAACATTTGTGTAAACAAAAGTGATGGATATATCATAAGACAGAATGTGTATATTTTGATGTTCATGGACAAATGATTAGGAGTGACATATCTTGACTGTTTAAGTCATAATAGTGACAGAAGTTAACGGTAAAGTTTTGACAGGAGCCTGTAATGTTGTCAGGGTATAAATCAGAATTGCCTTTGTTTATCAGTAAAATGTATTAAGTATTAAAAGTATTAATATTTTGCACTTATTTAATGGAAAAATTATGAAAACCCAGGAGTTTCAAGGGGCAGCCCCCCTTGCCCCATCACTGGGGTTCCATCCTGGACCTGTGGCCCCCAGATCCCCAACTATTTTTCAGACTTTTTCAAATTGCCTAATTACATGCCTGAATAAGATGGTATTTAAATTCTACAAATGTCTTGTTTTATTCAAGTTATTTTTCATCTCTTTGTGATGTCAAAATCTTGAATTATGAGGCTTTCAATAGGAGAACAGATAAATTGCCAGATTTACCTTCTATGCAAAGGGGTTAACTGGTTTATTCCAAATAATCATGGGCAGCGGGCACAGAGTGGATAGTGTGCAGGAATCAAATGGAGTATTAATCAGTTCCCAATGGCAGGACTGGGACCACGTCATACATAAAAAAATAGCATTCCCGCTGTTAATCTGTTGCAAAGAGAAAGCAAGGATACAGAATATATCACTATTCATAACCATACATTCATCTGTCAACTAGCCAGGGACAGACATTGATTCAGTAGCTTTGGAATCATTCCTGTTAACCACTTCAATGTTAATGATAGGCTGTCACACGGCAATGGAATGCTTGTATAAAGAAATACTGGTACCATATTTATTCATTTATTGTAAGATTTATGGATTTGTGTGAATAGAATTCAAGTAAACAGGGCTACATTTACACTAACATTACGTATGCTATAGCCCACTACTTGAAAATGAAGCTAAATTTTCATAAACCTTGTCAGTCTTGAGGGGGAAAAAATGTCTGAAACCCAGGACTTAATCATGTGTCGGTTATTTTCCCAGGGCAACAAAAATACATGTTTTTATTATCCCCTGCCACGCGATTAGCGCAAAGCGGGGGATATAGCATTGGGCTCAGTCCGTCCGTCTGTACGTACATGCGTACGTCCGTATAAACACATAAAATTGAGGCAGCGGGGGACAGCAGTTTTTGAAAAGGGTTTAATTTGTTTTTTTCCATGCTCTCCTGTGAGAATTTGGACCTACAGTAAATCAAAGCATTGGGTAAAATAAATAGCGTAATCGTGCCCTGAAAATTGTACAAATGACTGCAAGCACAAACACACACATGCATGCGTACATACTGTATGAGTTCATCACATGCCATTCACATGCATATATTTTCTCTCTCTTGCATGCACTATATATTTTTGCTTTCACTCAGCAGTATCACAACCCTCAGTGACATAGATTCTCACTCTCAAATACACACATTTTATTCTCAAATTAATGTATTCTCAGAAATGTATGAATGTGAGAGGATAATTTTGTATTTGAATGGGGAGAAATCTATGTATGAGGAGAATATGTAGATTTGAGAAGAGAATATGTGCATCTCTCAAATCAGAGTAGTGCGTCAAGGTAGAGAATTGCATCTTCCTAGTGACCTCCATCTCCTTTCTCAGGAACAGAATCTGCCTAGAGGGACTGAGCATTAACTTTATTCACCAATGACCCAAACCATTTCGAAAAAACTAAACCCCATTAAACCCATGCAAATGCAACTGCTGTATTCAACCCCATGAAACTTAAAGGCTATTTTAAATTCTAGTGAAGATCCCAAGGTTTCCAACAATCCCAAATAAAATGATGCACAAGATCTAGATATTTTACATTCCATGTATTACTGAGGCTAATAATAAATAATTAAAAATAAAAAAAAAACAAAACATGGCATCCTGGGTTTGAGCATTTCTCTTTGTCTCAGTATATGGGTTATGTAGCTTCAGTGGAACTCAACAACCTGCAGAACAGAATCTGTATGAGATGTTATCCTTTACTATGTTAAAAAAAGAAACTTTTTCTGACTTTGAACAACTTAAGGGAAAACGTAAACGAAAAGTTGGAGTTTAAGGGGTTAAACCGTCCCAAAGAGTATCCTGGCTGTCCCAAATCTAAAATCCTTGTCTTTCAACATTTTTTTCCAATTTAAAGTGATAAAGAGAAATAAGAAAGTAAAAAAAGAAATAGAAATAATTTAATTATGAGAAATGTAACATTTCATCAATGTTTTTTCTCAAAAAGATGATTAATTTTTAAATTTACTTGGGAAAGTATTGCATTTGAAGCAAACTTCTGCATTTTAACTTTTTTATACTCACTGTGTGTATGTGCGTGTGTCTGTGTGTGTGTCAGATTGCGACAGACTCACTATTATTGGAGTAGTGGCCTTCCTGCCCTGCAGCCAACTGCTCCACCACTTGTTAATTGTCTTTTTCAACAATCATGGAGAGAGATGCATATAAAAGGATTTTTTATAATCCTGGATAGGTCCCTCCCTCGGGCAACCCTCCTCGTGTCCTCTTTTCTTAATAATGATGTGTAGCTGAAAAGTGCATGTTTTATAAGACAGCAAAATAGATTTTAAGGGCATATGGCATCACCTTAAATAAGATTTTAAAAAATGTGTTATTGTTCTTTTGCGAGTTCTGAACAAACAACAATCATTTCTTTGTAATTAAAAAAAAAATCCATAAAGAAGTGATCGCAAAGACGTGCGATGCAGTCAATAATGCAGTTTACGCAACCTCTACTGAGCCTGTCTAAAATCAGCCTCCTGTTAGTCTCTGTAACTAATGTTTGTCAAGCTAGCTAACATCTTTCTATGGTTGACAGTAGGGGATGTAACAGCAATATTTGCTCTAGTTGTATAGGTCGATGTTTTGGGGGAAGTAAGCATATTTGGACAGCACCACTAAGATTTTGAGAGCAAACAAATTATTATAGCAAACATATTATCCATATCGCATCCATAATTTATCTGAGGGAATCCAGTGTTCACATTTGTAAAAGACACATTCATCCACTGGCCTTATTCAGAAACCTTAAAGCGTTACTATCCAAAGGAATTATGAGAACTTTTTTGACGTCTATGCATGTGAGTGTGACAGAGAATGCGCATCACCAAAATTAATCTGCCACAATTCCATAATGACAGCTTCATCAAAGAGATAAAATAATTTACGATCACTTCAATGTTACCTTCAGTCTTGCATTGATTCCTAAATTTATTTTCATCATCCCTAATCAATTTTGTGTTTTCCCCAGGATGAAGGGACATGCTGAAGTGAAAGCTATAATTTGGCAGATGCTTTTATCCAAAGCAATTTACAGCAAATGCACAGAAGAAAGTAACCCTTCCACAACAGATCGACAAGGTACTTTATGTATGGAGCATCAAGTCAGCTTAATCATGCACAAATAACATGTAGACTAGTCAGTGGGCAGATGTCAACAGAATTTGAGCATTTGCAATGGATAGGGATGATAAGAGCAGAAAATTGCAATGGGAATAAACAGAACCGTGAACACAGATAGACTGAGGACTAATATTTTTGGGAGGGTGTGATGGTTCTTGGTCAGGTCCTGTCGAACCAGGTAAGCTGGATAATTTGCAGAAATGTAGTGGTTTGTAGGGATATGGGCAGGTGATTCCACCACTGGGGAGTTACACTGCAAAAGTATTATGGTCTTGATAAGTAACTGCTGTTTTTTTTTTAATCCTTATTTATTTATTTAACTTTTATTTAAAATAGAATAAAATATATTAATAAATAAAGAAGAATAATGGTCTTGATGCCTGACTACTATTCAGGGGTGTGTTTCCCGAAATGACAGATGTTGATTTATATGGTTGGACCCATTGACTGTGAATGAGGAAACTATGTAATTTGCTAACCTAGTTAGCAAGTACGCTTTTGGGAAACGCACCTCAGAGTGGGACCATTGAAGACACATGGGGCTTCCTGGGATATTTCAACCTCACCTGACGCTTCATTAGAGATGCCAGCTGAACTAAATGAGTCTGCTTAAAAAACCGAAGGCAAGTCGTTTATTAAATTGTGATTGGCTGAGAGGCTGGGACAGCTTCTTGTGAATTGGCAGTTCTTGTCCAGTACCTGGGCTCTCATGTACCACAATGGAAGAAGGGTGAAGGCAAAAATGACAGCGATGAATGAGAGCTGAATAATAGTTGATCTCCAAGTGGCATACTGTAATTACTGCTTTGTCAGTAAGGTTTATCTATTGAGGGACCAGCATCATCCATTCTGCGCCTACTCACAGCTCAACTTTCAGTGAGCCGAGAGCACAGTTTAGACCTGCTAATGTTGAAGTGCCACATACAGATGGGCTTACTAGATATATAGTTAGTTCGAAAAAAAAAAAAACTTCTGAATTTTGGTTTACAACCGCAGAAATTCAGACCAGACCAGGCATTTTAGTTAGTTCAGTGGTACAGTCAGAAGTATGTGGCAAAATGTTCTAAAGGAAAAATCAACTGTTTTTCTAACAGTCACTACTCGGAACTCAACTGAGGTGGGAAGCAATGATTTATAATGTTGTCAAACATTCCAGAAAATCTACTATTTTAAACTGGATTCAAGAAGATTGAGAAATTAATATCTTCTACACCTAAGTATTTTTTAAGGCACAATCTTAGCCAAGAAAGAAACATAATTTCCGTCCTGTAAGGTGCACCAGAACGCACCTTCTTCTTGTTCATTTGACATTCTTGTCAGAAGATCCATGACAGCGTCCGCTTCCATATAATAGTTAAAATGCCGATTGACAAAAAAAATCTCGTCAATGGTGAGGAAAGCGTTGAAAAAATGGCAAATTTAGAAATTTTAGGGGGAGTGAATTAACAGTTTTCTGCATGCGGACGAAGGCCCTTAGAGTAATTAAAATAGAGAAAAGAAAAACTGCTACTCAAAAGGTTAAGTCACACCCTCTAAAATGTCAATATACTAGTGACCAGTGACACAAATGAGAGTAACTAGTTCAGGCAGGAAATTTGAAAAGAGCTATATCAGCTGACAGCAGCCTGGTAAGCTACCAGCCACGTCAGCATCTGCAGGCACACAACAATTGGAGGATACGCATCACAAGGTCATACAGCGGTCTATTTGAAAGACGTCAAGCTCTCTCACTTCTGCTGCTGTTTGCAGTGACTTTTCATGCTATGCAATGCGCTGTTTGGCTCTTTGCTGTTCATACTGGCGCCAGCAACAGTCACCCGCTGCGCAGATTACATTCACACCTTATTACTGTCATTGTTGGTTATTATGCAGCAATTTTGTTTCTGCCCAGTTTGCAATGCGTGGTTGCTTGCGCTTTTTTCTTGGTATATTATTTCAGTCGTTTATTCTCTCAATGTCCTCATGATTAATTGGTGTGTCTCATGAAACTGGATTAGGCTACTACTGCAATCGAATGCTATCTAAATTTTGTTAGACTTGAGTTTGGTAAAGTGCGCATGAACGCCCCTCAAACGGTATTTCAAAGTGGGATACCCGAGATAATTCTGTTTCAAGTGAAGTTCCTCCAATAAGTCAAAATGACGGTCAATGGACTGACTTAGTTGGAGACCTGGTTCCTGTCTAGACGCAGAACACCAATTTCCGCAAAATCGACGGAGTTCCGTTTACCCCACTGGCAGTTTCTAAACAACCCCGGCATCCAAATAAGCAGATAATCTCAATTTTGCAGTTAATTCAGCTTTGTATGCTATATTGTTGATCAAAGTCTGCTTGATAGTGGATGTAATTCTGCTCCTTAAATTGCTTAGCATGTCCCGGTCTCTTATAAATAAATAAACAAACAAGCACTGGAGTTGAATAGCGCCCAGGCAGTGCATAGATACTTGTGCGATCCTTTCCTTAAAGATTCATGAATGTGCGCCCACCTAGTATTTATTTTGCCACACATTGGAGGCGGTACATTTATTCATAACACTAGTTTTCTGAGAAGCGTTTGTCCTGGGATTTAATTCTAAATTGCGAGCTTGAATCGTTTGGTAGTCGCGCTCAGACTGTAGATCGCTCATGCAGTCAGCCAAACAGAATTTCTGGCCAGTGAAGAGGCGGGTCACGTGAAATGCTTTTACGTCTGATTGAAACGTGGCTAATATCGCAATGTTCTGATGATCAACAGTGAACATAACGTCAGAAAAGTGGTTCGCGTCGACATGGTTCTTAGCTGCAGGTGGATGTTTGACAACAAACGTTAACACGGTATATGGGCGACAATGCCAGCTAGTAGAAATACTGCCTTGCTTTCATTGTATAAATCACGGAAGGAAACTTCATGAGTAGCCTACTCACTCATATGACTGCGTGGCGGCGAAATATCTATCGAATCTATATTTCCATAGATTCAACCATTTTCCTGACTGATTAAAAAATAAATAAATAAATAAAATATAATGACAAAGTCATTGGTCAACTGTATTCAACATTGGTCCGCGGTTTTTTTTTTTTTTTTTTGTTATAGCTGTCCAATACAAGCAGGATTTAACAAGTTGGGGGTAATGCCTTGTGAATTGTAAAGGAACGTAGGATCTAGGCTAATTGAGCACGAATGGTCGTATCCGCCTATGGTTTATTTAGCACAAAACATTAAAAGGACTCGGGGGTATTAGCAGTGTTATGGGGGCATAGGCGAATTAACGAGTCTTGTAACTAATTGGGAGAAAATGGAGTGGGAAGAGGAGGAAGGAGGGAAAAAGAAAAGGAAAAAAGAAATAGAAAAAGGAGAGGGGGAGGAAATATATGTAGTCGGAATGAAATTAGTGGGAGAGTATCATAAAACAAATCGTGCTTTCAGTGACAGCCATTTCGTAGGTAGATTTATCAAGCAAGAAGTGGGTGACGTTAAAGCGGTGAGGGTTTGCAGGAGTGGTCTGGTAAAAATTGAGTGTAAATAAAAGCGTCAAAGGGACAGGGCTCTGAAAATCAAAGACTTCGATTTAAATGAAGTAACATGTTTTAAAATGCGCAATCAGCCAACTGTTAAAGGAGTTATTAGTGGCATTGTTCACTCGGTGAAAGCTGATTCATTTATGGAGGTAGATGGTGTCTGTGGCGCTAGACGCTTAAAAAGTTATCGAGACAACAAAGAAACTGATAACTTATCAGTTTTATTAGCGTTTGAGGGGGAACTACCGGAACGAGTATATTTGGATTATGTTAGTTATAGAGTAAGGGCTTATGAACGGACTCCATTAAGATGCTTTTGGTGTCAAGATTACGGTCATATGGCGGAAGTTTGTAGGAGAAGGATTTATCATTGTAGATGGTGTGGGAAGGATGGGTGTAATGAGGACGAATGTAAATTGACAAAGGAAAGAGCTGTATGCCTTCACTGTGGGGGAAATCATGAAGCGGGTGTAAAACAATGCGAGCGAAGGAAGTTTGAGGGTGAGATTGCACGGAAATGTGTAGAAAGTAAAATTTCGTATGCAGAGGCTGTTAAGAGAGTGAGAGAAGAAAAAGAAGTTGTAGAGAAGGATCGACAGGCGAAGGTGGATGGAGTCCGATACACTGAGGAGATGGCGGGGGGTTTGGATAAAGAGCGTATTTGTATAGAAAAGAAAAGGTTTCTAGCATTCATAGCAATGGTAATTAACTGTGCAAGTGAAATTGAGTCTAAAACTGAGCGCATAAAGATGGTTATTTACGCAGCTAGTGAGTTCGTTGGAGTTAGGGAAGTTAAGGGGGAAGAAATCCAGGAAATGTTAGAAAAAGGGTCTGGAGGGGGTAGAGTGGGACCCAATACTTTGGTTTAACATTCCAAGATGGGTAATTGACTTGCTAGAGAATAGCCTTGGGGAGTGTAAGTATAGGGAGTGTTTTTTTTTTTTTTTTTTTTGAGATGGGATGTTAGAATCCCGGAGTCATATTCCATACTCCAGATGGTGGCGGTAATGCTCCAATCTGGCAGCCAACCACCATAAAACAAGAAGAAGAAGCAGCGCTATGGTCCTTGCCACATTATAACCTTTCTTGCCACATTATAACCTGTAAATGGTGTCACAGTTAGCTCGGTATTCTTTCATAAATGTTAGCTGTTCGCTTATGTCTGCTTCAGCTGGCTTTGTGTAGTTCAAGGTAGGCTACTATTAAGACTCGCGAACATGTAATGTTAATCAAGGCAACGTTATACATTTGCTGAGTATCAGAGTACAATATGCATTTCCGAAGGCTGTCTACTGAGCTTCTTCCAAAACTTGTGATTGGACTGTTTTAAGCAACGTAGCACAAACAACTGTGAACTTGCATCCAATCCAGCCTCATATTCACCCGGCCGAGAAAAGCATAAAAATCTTAAACTTTTGCAAGCGTAAGCATGATCTACTGCAAAGGGATGCGATAACAGAAATTGATTTTGTGATATGAATGTCAATTAATTTGTTTGATGTTTCATATAGCAAAGCACCATGAGTTGTTGCGAGCAGATCATCCTGGTTGTTGCTAAGAGGCTTGATCACTTTAATATTAGATGCCCTGCGCTATATAATGGCTGGCTTTTAAAGTTTTTCTCCTTTTGTTAAGGTGCAGTTAATTTGACTTTGTCAATGCTTAGTCAGTGCATGAGCTGACCATTATTTCCTGTTGATTTTCATGTCCGTACTTCGCAGAGGTGTGATTTATGCAGGTGCTGCTTTTTGAATTTAGTTCACAATTGAAAATTTTGCGCTATTCAGTATGGACAGCTGCTTGAGAGTTTCAATCACTGGGATGGCATTCACTTCATATCTTAAATCTTCCAAATACTTGGAATTCTATAGTACAGCAGCTGTTTTGTGAAGGGTGTTGGAAATCCCTGAAATGCCAAGGTGATATTAACGTGGTTAGATTTAGATTATTGCTTAAAAATTGCTTGAAATCAATGTGAATGCGTGTCTGCATGATACATCACATTCTGCTTCAATTTACTATCCTAAAGGGAGAATACTGTAATCCAGAGTTGGGAAATGATACCTGTATCTGTCCTTGGGTTTTTGATCCAATTTCTGGCCTTTAATTAATTGCCTTCATTGGCTAAAGTGCCTCTAAAATCTGGTGTTTCTCCTCTCACGATCGACCAACAAACACTGTACTTGGCTCCCTATGTGAAACATTTTCCCCTATCTACTACATGAGTAAATTTGTTTTTCTATATGGCCTCCGCACTATAGTCGGGTTCCTCCTGAGATTTCTTCCCACTGGGGAGTTTTTTCTCACCACTGTTTGAGGATTTTTCTCCCTCCTGGGAGTTTTTTTTTGCCTCATTTGCTTTAATGGGGATTAACATGGGGCACTGCCCTTTCATTTATTTAATCTCTGTCAGTAAAGTTTCATTGTGACAGTATCTGTGAAAAGCGCTATACAAATAAATTGAATTGAAAAATTGGAATTGAATTAAAGATAATAAATAATTGCTTTGTGCAGGTGGTTGTCTGGGCCATATTTTAATTGTAGAATGTCCATACTCGATCCAGGTAATCTGCATTGATGGCAGCAGACGTGCGCTAAAGGCTGGGCAGCCTTTAGCAGCCAATATTTGGCCCTGGATTATTCTATGGACTTCCTGGTCATGCAGGAGGCTGTGGGTGCTCTGGCTGTACACATAGTTTTTTCTCACCAGGTAGGATGTTTTTCAGGACCAATCACGATGACGCTTGCCTCCCGCATCAGTAGGGGTTGCAGACAAGCACTAGCGGGAGCGGCATGCGCCTATTCTCAAGAAGATCTGGCCAAGTATCCAGACTAACAGTGAGGCCCTGCCCGCAAGTACATATGTGAGGGCACCAAGCGGTGTTTTCTCTGGGAAACAAGCCTTACGGGTCCCCGCAGTGGAACCAGGCTACACTTGGTGAGGTCATGTACATTAATGATAGCATGTCCATCCTGATCCCAGTTATCTGCATTGGTGGTAGAAAACCTGCGCTAAAGACTTGGCAGCCTTTAGCAGCCAATGTTTTGACCCTGGATATCTCTATGGACCTCCTGGTCATCCAGGAGGCAGTGGGTGCTCCACTGTACACATAGTTTAGCCTCGCTTTGCGGTGGTTGCTGTTTTGGGAGATTTTGATTTCTACTCATGACTTTGTTTGTATGTTCGCTGTGCCTAGGTAGTACATTCCTCCAGAGCAGAATCGGCGCCAATATACAATGTACTGCTTATGCCCAGAATAAATTGTTCTATTTTACTGAAATGTGAGTTTTCCTGACTGAAATGAGTGTAACTAGTTCAGGAAGGAAACTCGAAGAGCTACATCAGCTGACAGCAGCCTGGTAAGCTACCAGCCACGTCAGCATCAGCAGGCACACAACAATTGGAGGATACACATCACAAGGTCATACAGCGGTCTATTTGAAAGACGTCAAGCTCGCTCACTTCTGCAGCTTTTTGCGGTGACTTTTCATGCTATGCAATACGCTCTTTGGCTCTTTGCTTGCTGCCTCCGCCCCAGCCTCCACCTGTTTGGTTCTGCTCACACCAAGGGGGATTTTGATTTCTGTTCATGACTATGTTTGTATGTTCGCTGGGCCGAGGTAGTACATTCCTCCAGAGCAGAACTGCTGCCAATATACAATGTAATCCTCATAACAATGAATAAATTGTTCTATGTTATTGAAATGCGAGTTTTCCTGACTGAACAATGGATAAAAATTCCTTGTGCAACCCTGCCGGAGTGCTGTAAGACTTTGTTATTATTTATGGGTCAATCAGTTTTGTAAATTTAGTGGCTAGACGTGAACTTTTATGTTTGTACACAGAAAACTATAGCCCGTAATGGAGCAAAATTCACTCCTCCACCGATGAAAAGATGCAGAATTGAGCGAGTTGGTACAATTTGTGCTAATGTAATTTGACTTCACTGACACAGCTGCATATGTTCCTGAGTGGCTGGAGCATTCATTGGCACCTCTGCATTTTAAAGAGAAGGATAATGTACTTGGGGGATGTGGTTGAGTTTAGGTTTAGACCTAGAAATCTCCGCTGTGAAACTGCAATCTGGTGCATTTTGGTGGGTAATAGATGCTTTTTCCATTGATGGCTCCTTCAGTTCGAATAACATCAGCTGCCTGTCATCAGTTATGCACCAGTCAGAAAATTTCTCACGGAGCCATTGCACAGTCAGCTGGAAGGGAACATTTAGTGTGCTCTTAAGCTATTGCTATACTACTGAGGAACAACCAGCAAAAGAATGGAATAATGCCAGCGGACCAATATTGGTCTGCGAAGTACGAAAGCTGCTCGTTTTCTGCACTCCCTATAACTGATAGTATAGCAGAGGCACTATTTGTTAAATTCAAAGTTAATTAATTTACTAAAATAAAGAAAAACCAGGGCTAATTCTAGATTTTAGCCCAAGGTTTGCTGCATAATGTTTAAGCAACGCATGCAGGTGAGAGAATAATGCAAGTGAGCATGTGAAAATATGCAGTATGAGTGTGGGAATACATGTTAGTGAGAGGCCTCGAATGAATGGCAATACAAAGCACTTGATACATGCACACACTTGAACGTGCAGGCATACATGCCCACACACGCTCTATTGCACAAATACATGCACACGCACATGCCCGCACACAGGTGCGCGCACACTTGCAGACACAGTTCCACACTCTCTCTTACTGTTATACATACATAATGTACATTTATGTGGAATAGTCTAATGTATGTTTTGTGTAAAAGTCTAGAAAACTCTATATCTTTCAACTATTCCAGAAAGCTGTAGTCACAACTGGGCAATATCGACACAGGACTAGAAGTGATTACATACTGTATGTATTGAAGGCTCTTAAACAAAACACAGATATTGAAAAGGCTGTGGAAAAGTTCTTCTGGGTATATACTGTAAATATATCTGGACTTGTGAGGCAGTTGATCTTAGATTTAGCAGTTCTTGGACACATTACAGCAAATCTTGGATTCAGTCAAGTCTGTGTTTCTTACTCTACTTTGTTGGCCGTACAGTTTCCTTGCAAGTACATCACTGCACACTGAAATTCTGGGACTTCTTGGAAATCCTAGGACATTTTTTTTTTTTTTGGAAATCTCCTTTGGGACCATTCCATCATCATATTGGGACATTTACGAGGATTACCTTTGACACTGTACCATAATATTCGGAAAATATTTACCATTTACTTTAATCTTATTCATTTGCATGTCGTCATAGTTTTAATATAGCAAAGAAGCTACTGTGAATCGAGGATATCTGAGTGAATGCAGTTTTAAACGCAACACTCTGCTTTGTTAGTTTTTTTGTTTGTTTGTTGACAATCACAGATCTTTAGTGCATAGAATTAGAAGAATTCCTATACATAACACTTACACACACAAAAACAAACAAACAAACTAGCACATGCACACACACACACACACACACACACACATTCCCATACACACACCCTAGCAAACATGAACATACACATGCAGTCTCACTCACACATGGACACATGCCTCCACACACAAGGTTGCAGTATGCATGCTCTCTCTCTCTCTCTCAGGCACACACTCACTCGCACACACACACACTCGCACACACACACAGGGACCAGCGAACAATGCCTCCTTCAAAGAATAAGAATAGCACCACTTTAATATTGCAGTTTTGAAATGGCATGGGATGGGAATGCGGCTGACATAACTTGTCATCAATTAGTTTCTTATTTTTCATGGAAATGAGAAGATAATTGTTGACATGTTATGTGGACAAAAGTGCATTTATTCATATTAAGACTCATTATCCTAGGTAATTATTCCAAAGTAATGAATATGTCACCTCTCATTAGATGACATCATACAAGCCTTCCCTTTCTAAATTCATGGCATTCTTTGTCTTATGTAAATAGTTTGTTTGTTAATAAATGCAATGTGTTTACACATTGTGCTGCATTATTATTCTAATAGGTTCAGCTCTACTGATTAGATTAACTGAAATGAATGACATGTGTGGTCTCATTTTACATTCTTATTCATTCTGAATGTTAATTGACTGGTACTTAATACCCCGGGTCCCCAGATCAGAGGAAGATCACTTCAAAAGTGAGTCAAATTTAATCACTAACTGACAATGAACTTAACTGAGGGCCACGCTGTTTTGATTGATGTATCAGGCACTCTTTCACAGTTTACTGAATTTTAATTTCATCCAAATAATTTGAAATTGAACATTAAAAATACATAGCAGCGATAATAATGCCACTGATTTTTTATTTTTTAATCCTCGGTTAAAAGCACAAGTAGCTTAACACTCCATATAGAACTTGATGCAAATTACTGAACAGCATCTACAGATGTACAGATTAATTGAACCCTCTGGAAATCTGCCCAATATCGCATACCCTTGTCAAGCCACTTCTATAGTTAATATGAGCTAGGTAATAAATTCATTCATTTCTGTTCTAATTATTTAGACATTTTTTTTGTTTTTTGTTACTCTTTTTTTCTATTACTCTTCAATGGAAATTTGTAGTTCAAAGTAACTGACATGATGACGCAGGACCCAGTTCACCTTAATGCTCTTGGATTTCGGTGTTTTCACAGGTGAGGTCTGACATTATTTTCTGGAAGAAAAAGCCATTTCTGTACTTCCCTCTGCTATATAGAAATCAAGCAAAATAGCACACATGGCTAGCCTTGAACTTTCTCTATGTACCTTAGCATTGTGTGAAAAAATCAGTATTCTTCGGTGAATTCACATTTGCCTCATTTAGTAATGTGAATTGCTTGTCATGAAATTGATGTTGGTCAGACAATTAGCTCAGCTGTCAGGTTTCGAAACAGCGGCCTGCCTGAACCATTTCGATGTTAAAAGAATTTTTTTTCAGTGCACAGTCCTTCAATGAGGTGGTATGCAATAATGAGTTATGAATTCATGCTATTTTTAGCTCTAGCCAGGCAAACTCTATATTGAGTCTGATATTATCTAGCATAGTGTTGTGGCTTCAACACATCAGTATTTTTTTTCCACGTCTTCTAAATGTACCAGATACTTTTGAAATGTGCAGTCGGTACCGTGTGTCTTGATACTGTTTCTTAAGCAATGTGGCCTTCACATATTGGAGGAAACGTCGATGGATAGTCAGAAATGACTAATTACAAAATAATAATAATAACAGGAGAGTGCAATGCTTTTCCTAAAGTGCTGTTGCCTTACATGAAGGTTGCATGTTCAAATCTGGCCTGGACCTATCTGTGTGGAGTTTGCATGTTCTGCATATGTTCTCACAGTTGAAAGACAGGCATGTTAGGCTGTTAATTGCCTATAGGAGCTGCATGAGTGTGTGGATGAATGGCATGTTATCCCAGAAATGAATTGGTGAGCTCTCCCGGGCGTGTTGATACCTATTGCCCATCACATACTGTGACAGCCCCCCCCCCCAACAGCCCCTCCACCTCACTGAGGAAAAACAACATTGGGATCTGAGCATGTCTTTCTTTCAGTGAGAATATGAGGGAAATCAGTATTGCTAATTGAAATTGATTTATGCATCCATTATCTGTACCACTTCACAGAAGAGCTGGAACCTATCCCAGCTGCCAATCGGTGAAAGGTAGGGACACGCACTGGAAAGCTCACCAATCCGTGGCAGGATGCACACACCATTCACACACCATTCACACACACTCTCACCTATGGGCAGTTTAGAGTTTCCAATTAGGCTGACATGCATGTCTTTGGACTGTGAGAGGAAACCAGAGCACCAGGAAGAAAGCCACGCAAAAACTAGATGAACATCCAAACTCCACACTCCACAAAGGCTGCAGGCTGGATCTGAACCCATTACCATCTTCCTGTAAGGTGCCAGTGCTACCAACCATGCAACCATACCGCCAATCTACATATATTGTTGTTGTTATTAATATTATTATTATTATCATTATGGTAAATCTAATCTTAGCCTGAATTATTTTGAAAAATATTTGTTTTAATTATGAGATGCTCCTGCATCAATGTGTATATCACAGAAACATAACACACAATGGGTTTAAATATTAGCCTTTTTTATTATGAATATCATAATGAATGACCGTCAAAATAATGAGCTTTCAAATGATCGTGCAAATCGTGTCGGGCAATATAATTACCCAAATTGTATTATTAATGCTTTTGATATTTGAAGCCAAGAAGCATTTAGCCTCGGGCTGAGGCTGGTGGCAATGCATTATGCTATTCTTTTTGATCTTGAGTCTTGAGTTTGAGATTAGGCACGATTGAATCTGAGGGACAAATGCTTTCATCTTTAAAATAATGACATGCATTGATCCTTTTTTTTAAAGAAAAATATTGCTTAAAACATTGTGGAGTTAAAGTGCTCAATCGTGGCTCTTCGATGAAGCCCAGGGGCCTCACGTACAAACAATTGCGTGGATTTTATTCTTAAATATTGCGTGCGTTCATTAAAAGAAAAGTAGCATTTTGTAAAAAGTATTAAATTTATAATATAGCGGGCTACCAATTCAGCCTGCAAATTTGAATGAAAAATCTGAATCAACTTTAATTTTGCAAAAATGCTAAATTCTATTACTTTTTTGCATTTTTTCTAAAGTCACGTTTGTTTTCATACATCTGACATCCGCAAAAAAAAGTAGCGCACGCATCCGCTCTGTACACAGTGAGTCATTTTGAGAATTTCAAATATCCGTAGACATGCAGTTTATCAGCTGTGAAAACAGCCCTTCAATGAAGATATCAAAAGAAAATTTTTAATATTTCTTAGGACCAAAGAAGTCAAACAGTCCATTCTTGACATGCTGGTGTGGTAGACACAAGAAAACAACAGATAATATTTCAGCAACTGTTTCACAAACAGAAACAGTACTGAAAGTTCAAGTGTAAAGTGGGAATAAATTGTATTGCCAAAGAAAATCCAGTGAATCTCTCTGCCAGGAATGGAGGGACACTTCCCAGAGAGACAAACGATCCAAAAATGAGATCCTCAGAGATTAGCACATAATTGATTCAAAGTTATGAGCTTTCCAAATCAAGTATTGAAGCAGCATCACAATTAAATGTAATTCCTCAGTTCAGTGCAGTACTTTGTGCTTACTTAGGGTAAGCAGCACAAGATATAGTAATTTGTATCTGAATGGGCTTAGATTTAGCGAAAAGGGGGGGAAAAAAGGCCAGACTTTCGCCAGTGATGTCTGTTGTCAGGAATTAAACATGTTACTGTATGTTTTGTGAGGTCAAAAGTATAAAGGGAGTTTCCAAGGTATCTGATTATTCTGTTTGGTTGCGGTAAATTTGCAAATGGATGGAATTGATTTTGCAAAACCGGGTCCTCTGAATGTTGCAGGTAATGTTTGATCTTGATTTCCCCTAATTCCTGCATGATAATGCTCTCATATATATCGCTAAACCAATTCAAGAATAGCTTCATGTCTATCAGGATGAAGTCACTTGCCTTCCATTGCCTTCACAGTTGCCTAACCTAAACACCGTTAAACCTTTATGGGAGTTTTATAGTGAAGAAAATTCTCACTTACTCATCCCTGTGTTCTAGAGGTGCATTTTACTGGAGTTGATATTTGAAGTTCAACAGTAAATACCCTGTATAACAGCAGCCCAAGGACTGAAGCTTTCCTGTTTCTCTGTTTTCTTATTGTTGTGAGCACTGTTGTAGGAAGTGTACCGTTGATTTCCCTGGCCTAAGCAGCTTATGGACAGTTGGCATAGATGTTAGTAAAATGATGCCAAAAGCAAGAAATACAGTTATAATTAAACTGGATGTAATATTATGTAGCATAGACCAAAAACATCAAGCACCAAAACAGTGCGTGGCAATAAATTTCATGATGCTAGCAAAATCTATGCCGAATAAAATATTAAATAGCCCACAGTTTCAACTTACGATTAGTTCGCTGTATGTTTGCTCTACATTCCATGCATAAGTTGTATTACCAGGTACAGAATATCAAGCCACGATTGGCTCAAGGAATATTGTCACAGTTTTGTATCATAATGCTTATTTGATTACATTTTTGCACAAAAAAAAAAACCTGCATGAAGAACGAGTTGTACTGAGGCAACTCATAGGACCTAAATATGATAGTGTTTTGCTGTAAAGGCTCAGATATCAATCACTGCTTAACTAAAGCTGTCAGTAGGTTGCAGTCATAATCGAAATCATGTTTCCTGTACATGATTCTGGCCATGCTCCCTGACCAATCTTGTATTGCTGAAAAAGGCCATGGTACTTCAAGCAGAGGTGCAGTGTTTAGGGGAACCCAGCCCGAGGCCATCAAACAATAGACTCTCCTTTCACATAGAGAGAGCACCTATTACCTACGGTTGTTGCACCTTTGGGCAAGGACTCCTCTGACCCTGTGAAATTTCTGTCTAGCGGTTTAGCACTTTGTTCTGAAGCATGAGGAAATATAATTGAGAAATCAGCAGGCCCCTCACCTCCTCCGCTCCCTGCCTCAATCCTCTATTTTTTCCACTTTCTCAAAGTCATTCGCTAACATACTGTGTTCCCACACCAATCATCAGCTTAACAGCTTAGCAGTATTTGCACTTGAAGATTGTGCGGCTGGTGGCATCCGCCTCTCATCCAAGCAGAAGCTGTGAGCGAAAGCTGCAAACTTTTGGTCTGGCACACACACGGTATTGATCTATTTGTGGAATTATTCCCGAGGAGAACTTGAATGATTAAAGGTGCTATATCTCAAAGAGAAAGTGTCCCACTACATAACCTCTAAACGTACAAATATTTTCTCTAGCTAACCAGTTTGTACATTGCTGTCACTGTCTCTTCCCACAATCCCAAAGGATCTGGACATGATCAAATACAACCTGATCTCGGAAATGAATTCATCTGCTGGGCTTTCATTTGGATAGCTACCAATTCTCCTTATGCGAGGCATTTATTGTATTTCTTCAGTCATTAATGCAAATGAAGAAGCTAACAATTTTCTAAAGAATACAGCTTTAAAAGCAAAACATCATAACTATGATGTATAGAATAATATTACAAATAGATGCCAGACTGTGTCTGTTGCTCATGCACTTCTGTGAATATTTACTGAAGAAGAAACAAAAATAGCATGAAAAACACATTATACGTGGTTATAGTGCAAGATTCGATAAGCAGAAGCATGCATATGCCTTGTGCTTTAAGACATGATAAATCTTCCCTGTGCTTTCCATCAAAGTGTTCCCCAGACGCAGCCTAGTCTCAAACCAACCTTTCTCATTATTGAAAATTGCCGGTGAAAAAGTGTAAAATCACCTTCACTACTGTGCACCTCCTGGCTCTGATCGTATTGACTACTACTGCGTCAAATCCCTGCTGTGCAATTCCTCTTGTGTTTCGTCAGCGCAGAACGGAGGCGGTAATTACAATGGAACCACACAATCCCCTTTTTAGCAGTCGAATCCATCCTGACATTGCACAAAGAGGGATGAGTGTTTCAGGGGTACCTTTGCACATCAGGTAACAGATGGCGCATCAACATCTAAATGGGCCTTAATGACCCGTCTTTCCTCAGTATGTCAGCTGTGGGAAGTTACACAGTCTATATGAATGAAATGATGCCAGCCTCTGACAGCCTTACTCCATGAATTATTGCTCTGAATTTGTATGGCTGTTATGCGCATATGTATTACAATATAATTTACCATTAGTTAAGTAACGACCCATGAATTGGCCTGGTGGTGTGTTAAGTAAAGGCAAGTGTCCAGTACGCAAATGTTCTCAAACAGTATGCGGCCTTTAATTTCTCAAACTTGGTTCGTATTTACAGAAGCTACAACAAAACAGTTCGAGTAGCAGTAGCCATAAAAATATATTTATATTGCCAATTGTAGAATGCTTTCAAGCATACAACAGTATTGTTAAGGGAGTGTATTTTTTTATTGATTTATTTATTTACTTGGTGGTTTCGTAATCTGTTTTAGTGTTTGTGTTTATTTCTATCCATTTTAATTTGTGGGATTATTGTTCTGTTTTGTTTATTTTTGATTTCTTGTCTTCTCCCCTTCTCTCTCACTCTCTCTCTCTCTCTCTCTTTCCCCACTCTGTGCCTTCTTGCTTCGTGTTACCCCATTTGTGACCTTGCCTTTTTCCTGCTTATCTGCCGCCATGTTCACCTGCTTAATTGGTTTCCTGTGTTTTGTCATTATTTTCCACTCATTTTAATTTGTTATTCACTGCTTTGTATATGTTGTGATCCTGCTTTGTCTAACCATGTTTTTGTTATGATTCTGCCTTGATTGACCATGTTTTGATAATGACTCTGCTTTATCTGACCATGCCTTGTTTATGATTCTGATTCTGTGCCATGTTTTGCTTTTGCTTTGTTTGTATGTCTGCCGTATTCCATTCCTTCAGTTAGATTCCAGCCCGTGTTTTGTTTCATACCACGCATTGCACTTTGTCACCCCTGTCTGGTCTCATGTCATGTGATCGGTCACTGCCTCAGTATTACGTGCCACACTTTCGGGTGATTTCATGGTTTCTGGGATTTCAATAATTCCTTCTAATCTTGTTTACTTCCTTCGCCTTGCTTTTCTATAATTACTAACAGTACTAACAGTTTGTTATTTTAGTTACTAAGATACTAACCAAGACTAACATTGTTTGTAGTACTAACTTACTAACAAGCACTAGGGATTGTACAGCTGCACTTTACTAATTTACTGCACTGTACTCAGCATTCACCCTTATCTAGTCTCCACCCCTTGTCTTTACTCAATCTACTTTGCTGTGTTTCACCGGAACCTCCACACTTGTTAAACTCTGTTCTGCCTCCTTATCTGTGCACGTTAGAACTCCCTAACCGGAGCCGTGTGTTTGTTATTGGCTGTCTTTGTGATCCCTGTCCGCGTTTTGGATTTCGCCAATTTCATGTGGTTAGGAACTTCCTCTAGTTCATTCCTTTGTTCATTAGTCTGATCCAGCTCACCTGTTCCCTATCATAGCATGTGACTTCCCCTACGTGTATTTAAGCAGTCATTTCACTAACAGCTCTTGTCAAAATGTTTTCCCTGTGCTGCGATTGTGAATGCCGTGTATTCTTAAAGTTATACTTCTGACTGGAACGTCCCAGATTCTGATTTTGGCTTTTCCTTTGAGATTTCTGTGTCTGTGTACCGTACCTGTTTTGCCCAACCCTGAGTTTTGTCTTTGGTGCCCTGTTAACGAATTGGAGTACGTCTACTGGATTTTGGCTTTGGATTTCCCTCTGACATCCCTGTGCCTGTGTATCGAACCTGCTTTGCCCGACCCTGAGTTTTGTGTTTGCTGCCCTGTGTACAATTTGGATTACGTCCCTGGGATTCTGAATTTGGATTGTGGACTCTGTACCGTTGCCTTCTGCCCTGCGGGGCTTCACCCCCCAGCTTCAATAAAACTCATTTTTCCAGAAACGATACCTCACAGTATATTTCAGTTTCCTTTTCTCCATGCTTTTAGTTTCTCTTGTGCTCCATTGTGCTTCTTTTGTATTGTTGACCCCATGTCCTGTTTCACCTTTATTTCTCCTTCTCTTCATTATGGTCTCGATATGTGCTCAGGCTCCTTCATGTCTCACTTCCATTTCTCACTTATTGCTCTTTACCTCTATCTATTTAAGTTCTGTCTTTTATAGTATTCCTCACTGTCTTGTCTGTTTCTAACTGTATTTCTACTTCACTGTCATGAGGGGGGTCATCTTTTTATTTAGTTTACTGTGCTTTCAATGAATTTCCTGAAATTTTCCATTAGTGTCAACGCCTGGCTCCCGTCCCGAGTCCTGTTTATTTAATTAAATTTCAGTCTTACTATCTCAATGCAGTCTGACAAGCTGATTAAGAATTACTGAGAGGGGATGGTGGGGGTGAGGGGGATTTTCCCCCCTCGGCATTTGATACCCCCTCATCCGTCATTAATTTTGATAAGCGGTGGGAATACATTTTTTTCCCTACTACTGACGAAACTGAATTAAATCATTGCACTACCTTCACTTTATATGGCATGATGCAGCTTGCCAGGATTGGTGATGTCAGAGAGATGTCACGAATCATCCCGAGAGGAGCGAATCACAAAATGCATGTACTATCTATCAAACTTTCACTGTAAACCTCAATGACAGCTCAATGACAGCAGCTCATACCTAGAGTGATAGGCTGCGGTTAATCCACTACCATGGTTTGCGCCAATCAGTGTCAACCATTTTTCATGAAAATTTGTTGGCATTTGCTTTCTCAGCTAGCACCTTAAAGTGAAAAGGGGGGGGGGGCTTGCATTTCATCACAAGTTGCACTGCTAAACATACCAACTAAGCACAGAATTGAGGGTGAGGAGACACAATGCATTGTCCTGTCAATCTGCACCTTCGGACGCAGGTCCGATAGAGGTACAAGCAGACATCGAAACTTAACTGCCTGAACTGTTCTGTTCCTCCTAATCAGAGGTAGCATTGCTCAATCGCTTTGCTAAATGGAAAGAGGTACGTGAATAGCTGATTATGTGTAGCACTTTGCTCTGTAAAATTCCCCTCTGTGTGAAACTTTGTTGCAACTTACAACATTAATGTTGAAATTATGCCTTCATTGTTGCAGTATGTTTTCAAAGACAGTTTGAAGTGCAAAATGAGAGTGATAAGCTACATGAAAAAAGTTTTCAACAGTCTCATCAGCTCAAAGCATCTCACAGCAGGATTATTTTAAATTCCTTTTTCTCGGAAATATCAACCAGGGAACATTAGGGCATTGTTTTTAAACCATGCTTTTTGCTTCAACAGATTTCACTCGTTCAAAAGAGAAGTGTCTGCAGTAGCCTGAGATTTATTCAAACAGCTGAAAACGGAGGCAGCGTATGGTGATTTTTATTTTTCCACTCTTCCTGATTTTCTGTTCAGCCTTGAAGTCCACTGCATGGAGAAAGCTGTGTGCAAGCAACGGCCCAAGACAGATCATCATCCGCTTTTATTTTTTGTATTTAACATCACACTGTGTGTAGGGTTTACCTTAGATGACATTCACTAAGTCATCAGTGCTCTTATTTTGGAGACCTGTGTCAGCCCGCAGGCAGAATTCTATAGATTATTGGTTTGGTCATTAGACATCACCACGAATATTGTCTTTGACACTTTTAACACACTATATTTGACAATAAAGAATTACACTATCATAGGTTTTTGAGCCTACATTAACATTCTATGAGGGGAAGTATACTGCTCTCTGTTTTTTGTTTGTTTGTTTGTTTGTTTAATCCCCCTGTTGCTGGCATGCAGCCAAAAACACTATAACAACTTTTTTTCCGGAATCTCCACAAACACTCGAGTTCTCCCAACCAGTATGGAAACTTTGGTGGGATTAAAGATAACTGTGATGAAAGTTCAAAGGGTGCATAGCTTGTGGTGCTTGTTGAGGCATAAAACTCAAAACAGGCCCTCATTCTCATAGACACTCCTTCTCATATCTGCTGCTGCTACACCCCTATAAAAGGTGGGCTGTTTAACCGTGTAACCTGCACTGGTGTGGTGACAGACCGTGAGGTAAAACTGCATTTTCAAAACTGTATATCATTCAAAAGTGTTATAACTCCACATTCTAAGTGCTTAAGCTATATTTATGATACTAATGCTATATAAAAAGTAGTAGTACACATTATTTCATAACAGGCTTCAGCTTGACGATGCATTCACATGGGCTTAAAGGTGTTGCATTGAACAAATCAGTCAAAATATGTCGTCATCAGGCTGCCGGGTGGCTCACACGGTTAAGGCACTGCGCTGTAGTGCAGAGGTGATCACCACGTCGCGGGTTCGAACCTCGGCGTACCCACCGGCAGGGGTCGGCAGCTTTTTCAGAGTAGCGCACAATTGGCTATCGCGCTACAGGGTTACAAATTGGGAAGGGACTGTCGGATTTGGGTAAACGATAACAGCTTTGTTCGTTGCTCCAGCGCCTCCTGTTGGCCAGACGGGCGCTCGTCAGGAAGACTCCGGCTTGGTTCATGTCCGGGTATACTCCGCCCTCGCTCTGAACTTGCGAAGATTCAACCAGCGAGTGTATAAGAATCAGTGGCTGACAGGTACGTGCTTCGGAGGAGAGCCGTGAACTGTCTTCACTATCCTGAGTTGGCAGCAAGGGGTCGCATACGAGCAAGCTTTGTACATAGTTCCCCAATTGGGCATTCCAGATTCGGGTGGGATTGGAGATGCCAAATTTATTTAAAAAAAAAAAATGATAAAAAATATGTCGTCATCGATGCTCTTTCCTCGTTAGAGGCCCAGTGATCAAAACCCATAAAGTGGTTAATCCCCAAAGCGTGCAAGATCAGGCAAGCATTACTATAACTACTCTGACATTGATACGGTATCTGTACGTCCTCCTTAATTTCATCATGATCAACCTATTTTACATGTGAATGCCAGTATTCTGGATGTATAGTAGCCCTTTAAGTACAAAATAAGCTCTACCGCTCATCTGGGGGAGTGGAGTATCCTGACATTCCCAACTCTCTTCTCTTTACGCATCAAGCTCACTGGGCTTAAGGGCGGGCCATGGTCAGAGCCCAGATGCTAAACTATCATTGAATTCATGATCTAATCCTGTAATTATCTGCCTACACGTGAGTTTGCTGATTGAAACAAAAACAAGCATACTTAAGTATCTCAACAATTGCATTTTCACATCTCTCCGTAGTTCAGTTCTGATCTAATTCCCCGCTCATTTATACATCACATTTTTGTCTCGCTGCCATGGCAGTATTTTAATAGCTTTTTTTCCTCTTCTTTTTTTAATTAAGTATTTTATTTGTGACTTGAAGTGCGGGAAGTATCTATAATCACTGGGATCACAAGGGGGCCTTTCACGAAATGCATTTGGCAAGACCATGCCTCCTACATCTGCTTTGGGTGGGGAGTCCGATTAGCTCGCCTCTCATGCACACCATTTAACTTTACACATCACTGCTGATACAGAGATTTTTTTTAATCGGGTCTGGGGTTAAGGGGTATGGCACTGACTAAAATTCCAAGCAAGGAAACAACTCAACATCTTGTCTTATTGGTGTGCATGCCAGCACACTGTGAAGCACATGTCAGTTCAGAAAGGTACATTAATATCGTAGCTGGAAAGCACGCTTGATTACCTTCATCAGTATAAAATTAACTGTAACGAAGTATGAACTATTAAACACGCCGCAATAGGATTCAGCCAAATTGCTTGATATGAAAATGAGAACTTTCCCAGAATTAATGCTAAATTCAGTGATTAAAAAAATGTTCTTTTCCAACAAGAAATAAGAGATTGGGGAATACATTTTAAATCTCATGGAACATTGGAGATGCCCTTGTACTGCACCCTCCCAAATAATCCAGGATCCACAAGAAATCAGAACTGATAATATATTACAAATATACAGTATTACATTGTATCCAGCCCTTTTATTATGTTTAAAACCTCTTAAACCCCAGCCTCTTTTTTAGGTTTCTGTTTGAAAATGACATACCCAAAATGAATAGAGTATATTTCTGTTTGTGTAGCATGAAGTATCAGAGAGGGAGACATGGAAATGTGGAGAGAGGGTTGATTTTCTGACGCTACTCGGATTTTGATATTTGAACATTAATATGCTTGGCGTTTGAGTTGTGCTTGGTGTATGTAAAAATGACTTATATGTACTTGTAGCAGAGGCTCTCCTATTTGATTTGATGTGTAATATGACTATATTGCTACTTAATTAGCGCGGCGTTGTAGGTATTTTGCTGCGGTGAGTCTCAGGGTCCCCCAATTGGGCGACCCTGGAGTTTAAGAGGTTAAAGTCAGTTTGATCTAATTAGATGTTCACTGTCTCTAAAAATATGCTTATCATACTTTTTTCACCAAGATTTTTTTTCTTAACTTTATAGGAGAAACATGAAATTAGTCCTGAACAAAAGTTATGCTCTGTACATATATTGTAAGCATTGGTGTAGTTTGTGTGATTTTTACCCCAGAATCGATTATTATACTTAGCGCCATTAAAAAACGCAATGGTGAGATATGTACTGTATTTGCAGCAAATTGAAGAATCAATGTCAGAATCTATCACGTACAGGCTGTAGCCAGATGTGGCGCTCTTGAGCTGCCATAGTCTCTCGTGGCTGCCCTGAGCGGGGTAGGTCAGTCACAGTGCATGTGTTCCATTCTCGGATAGATAGCCGACTGATTGCTGAACGGCGACAGTGCAAATGTTGCACCACCTCTCGGCAGCTGAGACCTGCCCGTAACATGCCAGTGACTCTTTTTGCTCTCTCCTGTGCCACAAGCCGTTCCATTTTCTTGATGAAGTTGCATTTTTCCTTTTTTTGTTGGCCCTGTGTAGGCTATTGATCACACCCAAAAGAACAAATCAAGTTTCACTGTACACATCACAAACAGCTCAATGTTTGTTATTACTGAAATGCTTGGCACGTGCACATGGCGCACGTCAGGATTACAATACCACGCGCTTTTCTTTATTTCCACTCATGCCTTACTTGAAAAGCAATAAAAATCAATTGATTGTTCAATTTGCTGCAAATACATACCTCACTGTTGCATTTTTAATGGCGCTAGGTATATATAAAACCAACATTTTGATCTTGCCTTTGTAGTTTTGCCTAATACAGAGGACATTTTCAAATTAGGTTCTCATTCATTACCTATTTGGTCTCAGTCATTTCGGTATAATGATGTAAAATCGATGCTTGATGTATAAGGGGAGAATGAGGGGTTGTGTTTCATTTACTTAGCTATTAAAATGTTCACTTAAAAGGCATAAGGGAGCTGAGAGAAGACTGTGTTCCTCTTTCAGTTACAAACATCTAATGCAGTTTTACATCGCAGGGATCAAACTGACCTCAAACCAAAAATGGTTCATTCATTTGAGCGTAAAAGGAGGGTTAAGTAAAGATGGCAACAATGCCTGTTTATGAAAATAGGTGTGGTGCTTTTAGAACAGAATGTTTCATTACTTGAATAACACATACTAAGCCTTTTGTGTCTTAATAACAGTCATTTCCTTCATTTTAGCCCGGATTTTTTATATTTATCATCAAATAGTTTTCATTCATCTGAGCCAAACTCTGTCTCCATGGTTTCTTTGACGCCATCAGCCCCACGCATTTTTTTTATGAGAGCTGGGAGTAAATCATTCCTTATTCCAGACTGTAGACAATCAGTCCACAGACTCCGGCGTGTAGCCGAAGTTTAAACTTGTGCAATATTTCTGCAAATGGAATAGCTTCAAGAACACACATTTTGCAAAACAGCTGCCAGATAATGTATGGATCCTGACACAATGCAGCAACCTAGGTAACCTAGCAGCAGCAACGTCTGATCTCCTGAGAGCACTTTGCTACGGAGTATACTTTTGTTAAATGTGTGAAGCACAATGAAGGTCTCAGAAGGTCAAAAGATTCTCTATGGTTTGTTGTGTTTTGCACAATATTGTCATACACCTTTAACCTCAAAGTGGAAGCACTCCTGATTTTCAGGTGTCAGGGAGCTCTAAAACCAGCAGCCAGCAGGCAGATGGGTCATCACACAAGGGAGCTGTTTTAAATCGGTTAAATATCTCTCATTAAAGGAAATATGGTTTCATGGTGATAACTGACATGCTTTTCATATCGATGGGAAATTAGTGTTAAATGGGAACCGTATTGGTCTTCTAAATGCCATTTGCTACATTTAAGACGGCGTTAATTCATAGAGTGAGCAAATTACAATGGCGAGATATGTTCGTATGTAAAAGGATATGCTATTGATGAAATGAGATTGCATGTAGCTGGGTAATAGTGGTAGTGCTAATACTAACAGTGGTAGTAGTAGTAGTAGTAGTGTTGTGATTCCGTTTCTGCCATGCCATGTTCCATGTTTTTTGCCATGCCCATGTTTAGTTCTGTGCCTGGCTTAGTGCCATGTTTTGACTGACCTGCGCATTCTTGACCATTGCTTATGTCTGACCATTCTAGGATTGTGTATTGGTATTTAGATTCATGTTTTATTATTTTTCATGTTTTAGTTTCTTAGTCTCCATGCCATGTTTTGTTTTCATTGCCATGTTCATTTCCCATGCCATGTTTCCATGCTTTGCACTTTGTCTCCCCTGTCTTGTCATGTGTGTATCTTTGCTCACGGTCCCTTGTCTAGCGTGCCACTCATTCGGGTTATTTATTGGTTTCTGGGTTTCAATCTTCTTCCATTATCTCTTGTTCTTCCTTCCTCTCTCTCTACTATCTTACTAACACATACTTACAGTTTATTGTTTTTGCTAATTACACACCAACACTAACCCTGTATATTTGGACTAACTTACTAACAAGCACTCAGGATTGTATGGCTGCACTTACTAATTGACTAACAATCTCTCATAATTCGCCCTATTCTAGTCTCCGCCTCCTAGCCTTTCCCTATTATCTCTGCTGCGATTTTCTGTGGCTCTCCACAAATACTTTGTGCTTTCCTTTCTATAATCTGTACACTCTAGTACTCCTTGACCGGAGCTGTTGTTCTGTTCATAGGTTTGTCTTGTGATCCCTGTCTGCGTTTTGGCTACAGCCAAATTCATGTAATTAGTTTATTCCTCATGTGTCCCTCCCTGATTATTGTTACCATTGATTGCACCTGTTCTCCCTGATCATGTGTTCTCCCGGATGTTTATATAAGATGTCTGTTTGGTTCACTCTCTTGTCAGATTGTTCTTCCTTGTTTCCTGTGCTATGCTTGTTTTCGCCTTGATTCATTGTGATTTATCTGTCTGACTGGGCCGCCCTAGACAAAGAGTTTTGCCTATTCCCTGTACTTTTGCTGAATTCTTGTTTTTCGACCTCTATTTGTCTGACAATGGTTTTGTTATTGGTGCCCTGTGTATGACTCTGGATTTCGCTCATTGGATTCTGATTTTTGGATTGCGGACATTGTACTGTTGTATACCGTCGTGAGTATGACGTCAGCGCCACCCATTGATCGTGCACTAAAAAAAATGGCTGCTATGCATTTTTGTGTTCTTTGTGGCCAGCTATTCAATAGAATTGCCTGTTGCTCCTCTTCAGTGAACTCAGGCTCAAACTGATAGGGTTTGGTATGAAAATTGCCCTCCATTATGCATTTTTTGTGGATTTATTGCATTATTTTTTATTTTTTTTCTCTAAATCGATGGATAGATGTAATTGTTTACAATGGTAAGCTTTGTAATGGATGGCATGTACGTCACATCCGGTTAATGATAAATGCGACTCCAGCACCTAGAAGGTAGTGTACGGTAAGTTTAATTAGTAAATATTCGTAATTTGAATGGGTGTGCTGATTAACGGATGTGAATGATTACTGTTGCATCATTTCTGGTTCTCAATGTGCTGTAAAATTGCAGGGTATAGTTTTCCTTTAATATTCTAGTCAGTAGTCCTGGGGTGACTCTGCTGCAAGTCAAACTTGGCAGGTGCTCATGGTAGTAAAACGAGGGAGAGAATGAAATTATTCTTAATACCACAACATTGGTAAAATATTCTCTTGCATAAAAATAACCCTTCATCGCCCCCAAAAGACCCCACCACCATTTTGTAGGCATTGTTTATAGGGTAGACTACATAATTTAACCTCCACTACCCCAGACATGGCATTGGAGGGATTATATCCCTGCTCTCACCTCATCTTAAAGCGTATTACTTGCTCCAAACCCGTTCCCATTTACGTCCCATAATTAGCAACTAAATGTTAATGCGCTGAAGAAAATGTTTTGAAAACCGTGGTTTTGCTGACTCAGGTCCACGTATTAAGTTTGCCAATGTAAAAATAAAACTGTCCACAACCAGTGACATTACCGTAAAGCAGGTTAACTCTCAACCTCTTTCTTATAAAGAATAGGACAAGTTATTGAATAAATTTACTGAGCAAACAGGCTACCAGTAAGCTGCATTGTCATGGATGATATATACCTTTGAGTCAAAGTAAAAGGCTGCAATATGACATATTGCAGCTCATGAAATATGCCTGATATTACCCCAGGGATATGTCACTTTTGCAAAAGTTTTATTTACTGAGAGCATGGGGGGAAAAATCGCTCCACATTATGGCTTTCTACGTCTCTGGTAATATTTAACCAAACTAAACACCCAAGTATAATGTTGGGTAAATGGGTATGGCTCAGTGCTGTCGAAAGCTAGCTAAGAGCCTCTCACATTCCTACGTTAATATTACTTAGCTTGCTATCTAGCATGCACGCAGCAATTTTTCATAACCATTTTGTTACAGTAGTTTGTTAGCTACTGAGCTACTCAGTTGACAGAATTTACAAACCGCTCCTGGTTCAGACGTGAATGTTTGCGACTCAGTGATTTAGTTCACAGAGCAATACAGTTAGCTCACTGTTAACATACAATGGGCACTTACAGAAATTACGTTTGATTTCTATTAATTTACAAAATTCAATTATGGGATAAACAAAATCTTATACTCTTGTTCCGATCATAGGAAAGTAATGAAACTTATTGAGTGAATTTTCGGTTTGTTACTCACTAAAGCTCACAACAAACACAAAATTTACTTGTCTCATGACTTTCATATGACACAACCCACTTGTGAAAGATCATCTGTCCCTTTTTAAAAAACAAACAAAAAAACAGGTTCATGTTCAATCACCCAATTAAGAGCGCATACTCTAGGCTTTGGTGCAATTGTAACAAAGCGGGTACCTTAAAATGGAAATGAAGCAGTTAAATAAAACAGATGTTTATAGCACCAGTTAATTATTTAAATATGTCATAAATAAAAATATAGTCCAAAATATAAGCCATTGTTTTGAATAAAGCACAAACAAGTAGCATTTATGTTAAAGGAAAACTTTTGGCATCATGCTGTAAAACCCCAACAAGACAATTCCAAACGACGGATATTGCCTGGGTTGAAGGCCTTACGTGTTCTCTTAGTCTAACTTTAATTAGAGCGTTCTTCTGGCTGGTGTGAATCACAATATAAAGGATATTTTTCACCGTCCGAGGACGGGGCGTGAAAACGCAATGGTTACGATTAATCTGACTCCATAGAACAAGTAGAATACAAAATTTAGCTATAACCTCGTTAAAAATCTGACTCCAAATTAGAATTAGAATAGATAATTTAGGGAACACCTGCGTGGATTTTGAGACAAACCTGCCATCAGACACGGCAGCGCAAACCATCATTGCTCAGTAAATACGTCCCCAGGGTAAATTAAACGCAACTGTCCTGGAATCAATTCGACAATACTTCCATTGGTTAAACGAGACTATCTTGATAGCAGCATCGAGGCTTAATTAAAGCACTGAGCGTGAACGTTTCAAGAATCCAGATTATATATATATACCCTAGGGCTCCTTAGAAAGATCAACCAGACACCGGCATATAAATAAAATACACGCCCAAGGGTATCCTTAATAGCTAAACCTTAAGAGCCGGTATTCCATAAATCCTTAAGGGGTAGAACATAATCCCAATCTAACTTAGAAGTATCGTTACCTACACATGTCTTGGTAGGAATTTCCCCTTAAGTCCCGGTCGCAACAAGGCTGGAATATTCGAGTGTTACAAATCAAGGAAAATCACGCAAGCTGAAAAAGGAATAACAATAATTTAATTCACCAGGTAGGCACAACTTGAATCAAACAAATCAATGATAAGCTAATTACCGTTACATATAATTTAGAAGGATTTAGAGTATTTTCTTACCTGGAAAAGATGAATGACCACGTGAAGCTAAAGTCGCTCCACGTGGTCGGGGAGAACTCAAATGTTCCCCCGCTCTGCAGAGCAAGGCAACAGGTGACTTACCCCAAGAACGGTCAAAAAAAAGAGACAGGAAAAGAAGAGTGAAGAAAGAAGAGAAGCCCGCCCCCTTAGGATCTCGTACCTTTAAAGGCTCCAAACCACACCTCCGAACAAGGTAGAGGAAGGGGTGGCCGAATCAGAGTTTTACTGGCCTAGGTGATAAGACTAATTTGCAGAGAGCAGACTAGGGTAGTTGCCGGAATGAATCTTGCAAACAAGATAAACCATAACTCCAAGGAAAATGAAACATGTTCCATTCAATTCCTTAGATTTCTCTGAGAATAAAAAGACCAAACATGATATAAATATGTGCTAAAATGATGCAGTTGTCATGGAAAAGCCTTAAAATGGAATATTATAGCCCAATAGTGTGATAAATATATATGAGGTTCCTTTCTAGGATATTGAACAGAAATATATAATGAATTTGACAGAGATTTAGATCGTTTTAAGCATATTAATATATCTGGGCTTAAATTTCAATGGGACCAGTGATGGAACTCTGAGGAACGCTGGATAGCCTGGACGTAGTGGCTCCGGCTTCCTGCTGTGAACAGAACAGAGGATGCCACTCTCACCGGTAGGCTGTAGGATTATAAAAGTTTACCGCTGGCTCTGGATTGTGTCAGATCACCCAAGCATTCAGATTCTACCAGTGTAATGAGCATGTGTTCCAACACTATAATTTTTAACATATGTTTTGAGCCAAATCAAATATTCAGGTTCTACAATGTTAAAAAATTATGTCAATCGACAGTTTATAATGTATAAAAAGTACGTACAAAATTTCAGTGCTATTCGATACCGTTTTGTATGGTTTTAAGCCAATTAGTAAATTTTTGATTGTCTCATGGGCGCAGCCATTTCTACGGATGCAGTGGCTCACGAAATGTGCACGTCCTGAACCAAAAGATCAACAGGTCTGTGTGATTTGTGAAAACTTCATGTACCTGGAAGACCACTCGAATAATCTGATAAAGCATTCCATGGGTTTCGCAACTGAACTGATACTGAATGCCATTGCAGCCTACTTTACTAGGACCTACTGCATATGAACTCAAGGTACACTGATAAGAACTTTACACTGCTAAGTTAGCTAGCTAGCTAATTCTCTGCTGGTTAAAGTAAAATCATAATCTTAATTTACTAGACGGCTAAATTTAGGAGGAAAATTATGCCTGGATAGAACATATATAGAGCTTAGTAAACTAACGGTCACACTTTGCTATCGCTTAAAATAAGCTTTATCGGTAGGTTTTTTCTAAATTTAACATCATCTTGTTTAATATTTTGAGAGTGACACCCATGGGTTGCTTCTTGGTCCTGTTGTCATCCATTAATATTGACGTGACTGACACTTCCAGTGGGTGTTTAAAAGTGTTTGGAGTTTGACGCGACGCTCCGTGGACAGTGGGCATTGGGCTTTCGTCCCGTTCCCACAGGGGGGCTGAGGCGTTTCAATTCAACTAACCATCTTTGGAGCAGTTTAGGCTTGTTCACAGAAATAACATGAAAATGAACTAATTTGCTGCTCTCTTTTACCCGATAATATTCATTTGAACAGCCAGGGGCAATACAAAATGATCCCCCTGTTCTTTTTCCAAGACCTGCCATGTTTATTTGATAGTTAGCGCCCAAGCTAACATGATGCTAACATCAAGCTAATGGCAAGCTAAAAGATCCATAAATGCTAACCATTCTGATGACGTAGCGCCTGCATTTTTAAAACATGGCTGCATCCTAGTGGCAAAAGTTAACACAGTGGCGAAAGTTACACAAATTCCATCAACATGTAATTTTCCAGGGAAACGACTTGAATTTCAGGTTCAGTAAAAAAAGCCATTGATTTCCAAAAATAAAAAGGCAACCAAAAAATGGTCACAGTTTTCATTGCTTCATTTCCAGTTTAACACATGTTAAATCGCCAGATTAAATTTTTTAGCCGTCTGTCGCTTGGCATACTTTCCAATGTCCTATAAAGTCTGGTTACTACCGAGATTGATCAAAGTTATCAGTGAAACCTAATCAGGCAGCCATAACTGTGGTATTGTTTTGAGAACACAATTTTTTGGTGGCTATGTGCTGAGCCAAAGCAGCGGACATTAACTTATTCAAATTATCGTCGTTAAAAATGCTTTGGCTTTACATTAAGTTGCAGTAATGTTACTCTGACTTTCAGATGCATTCGTCAGAAGGTAAACCAAAACCATGTAAAGATAAAGCTGTTTATATACAAGATACATAAATGCTGCCACCTGGGCCCACATTCATTGAAAATGTCGTGAAAAACTGTCCTGTGTTATGACCAATGAAAATGTGAAATTCCGGTCACACTTTAGATGAAGTATTGCTCATAAAGGCTTTATACAGCATGTATGATGTCTTCATGAATGAGACATAATGTCTTCATAAATCATGCTGAAGCAAATGTCATTCTTTGTAAAAGGTGAAATAATTCATCCTTATTCAGCATGCGATGCCAGATGTGACAATGACAATGTTCACTTAGCTGACAATGTCACCCTTAATGACATTTAGCCACTAGCTAAGTGACATTGTCAGTTAAATCACATTTCGCATCAGATCCTGAATAAGGATGAGTTATTTCACCCGTTACAAAGCATGACATTTGCTTATGTGTGATTTATAAAGGCATTATGTCTCATTTATGAAGGCATTATGCATGCTGTAAAAAGCCTTGGGTCACTAGCACACTTGTGAAGACATCATTTATGCTGAACAATATATTGTATACAGATTATAGAGCAACATACAATGCCAACCAGACATCTTTAAAAAGAAAAAAAAGTCTTGCTTATTTTAGCAGGACAATGGCAAATGGCAAGTTTTGCAACAACATGGTTACAATAATGACATGGTTCTGTAGTAAAAGAGTCTGTGTGCTAAAGAGGCCTGCCTGCAATCCAGACCTGTCATCCGTTGACAATTATGAATCAAAAATTATGACAAAGGCTGAGGTGTGTTGAGCTGCTAAAATCCAACAAAAAGCAAAAATTCGAAGACATTTTTTTTCCCCCCAAAGCTATGGCAGTTGGTCAAAACAACACAGTGGTAAACATGCCCGCATCTCAAGCATTTTGAAAAGTGTTCCTGGCATCAATATCAAAATGAGGATATCCTTTAAAAAGTAAATAAATTTAATTTTTGGGTAACACTTTATAATTAGGGGACATGAATCATGTTGTCATCATGCATTACTTCATGCACGATTCACTCATTAGTTCATCGTGATTCATGGACAGTTTTATGCATAAATGCATCATGATACATCATGAGTTAACATGAATTCATGCTTACTCATGTCTGAATTCATGCAATGACATCATATCAACTGAGGCATAAATTACTGTAATGAATTCATCATGAATCAAAAGTAATTAAGCATGATCATGAGTTCATGGTTCATTAAAGACAGTCGGTGCACTTTTGGCAGAATCAAAATAGACATTTTCATCCATTATTTCATTCTTACTTCGTGTACAACCCCAATTCTGAAATATTTGGGACAAAATATAAATTGTGAATAAAATCAAAATACAATGACTTTCAGATCACACGAGCCAATATGTTATTTACAATAGAACGGACATAACATTTAAAATGTTGAAACTGAGACATTTTACATTTTTTATCCACAAAATAAGCTTATTTCAAATTTTCTGGCTGCAATAGGTCTCAAAACGTTGGGCCACAATCAAAAGAGGGCTGAAAAAGCAAATAATATATAAGAGAATCAGCTGAAAGAACATTTAGCAAGTAAATAAGTTAACTGGCATCAGGTTTGTAACATGACTGGCTACAAAAGGGATGCCTTAGAGAGGCTGAGTCTCCTAGAAGTAAAGATGGCCAGAGGCTCTCCAACCTGTGAAGGCTTGTGTAAAAATGTTGTGGAATACTTTAAAAACAATGTTCCTCAACGTCAAATGCAAAGGCTTTGAAGGTCTCATCATCGACTGTTCATAACATCATCAATAGATTCAGAGAAATAGGAAAAATCAAGGCAGGGCCGAAGACCTTTACTGGATGCCCATGATCTTTGGGCCCTCAGACACCACTGCATCACTCACCGGCATGATTCTGTCATTGATATGACTAAATGGGCCCAGGAATACATAAAGAAACCCCTGTCTGAAAACACAGTCTGCCGTGCCATCCACAGATGCCACCTAAAACTCTACTATTCAAAAAGGAAGCCATTGTTGAGCATGATCCAGAAGCGCCACCGAGTTCTGTGGGCCAAGCCTCATTTAAAATGAACTGTAGCAAAGTGGCAAAGTGTCCTGTTGTCAGACGAGTCCAAATTTGACATTCTTGTTGGAAATCATGGGCGTTGTGTCCTTTGGGCTGTAGAGGAGAAGGACCACCCCTCTTGTTCAGTTCAAAAGCCAGTGTCTCTGATGGTATGGGGATGCATTAGTACATATGGTGCGGGACACTTGTATGTTTTAAAAAGCACCATGAATGCTGAAAGGTATATAAAGGTTTTATTGCAACATATGGTAAACAGCCCCTGTCTCAATTTTTTTTTGAGACCTGTGGCAGCCATCAAATGTGAAATGAGCTCATTTTGTGGATAAAATTGCAAAATTTCTCAGTTTCAACATGCTATGTTATCTCTGTTGTATTGTGAATAAAATACTGACTGTTGTGATTTGAAAGTCAGTGCATTTTGATTTTATTCACAATTTACACTTTGTCCCAGCTATTTCGGAATTGGGGTTGTATCACAAGCAGTGCTTTTGGCTTTTTTTAATGTTTTTCTGTGTATGTCGTTGGGAGAGCAGTTCGGATTTATTTTTGATCCATTATCATGCGATTTCAAAGATGAGCTCTGTTTTCAGCTGCAGCAAGTCCAGAGTGGCGAGAAAGTTTTTTTTCCATTGACTTCACAGCACTTTTTGACCCTATCTGCATCTGTCTGCGCCTGCGGAGGTGAGGAAGTGGGTCCAGGGCTGCGCTGAGGGAGAATGGCGGAGGAGCTGACTCGGAGGTCCGGAGTGCGAGACACTGGCTTCCGCGGTGGCGATCTGGGCAGAAGAGGGACTGCATCTCTCTCATCTGCAGACCTGGGCTGCTCATCTCTCTACCGAGGCTCCGGGAGAATTCGGCTGCTGGGCCTGGGCTAGGCTAGCCTACATTAAGATGACTCCTGGCATGTTGTTATGGATCAATGAGAAGTGAGACTGATTGAACGGTAAATCCCCCACCCCCTGCCCTTCTTTCTTTCTCTCTCTGGACTTTTACATCATTTCAATATGCCAGTATCTCTATGTATGTGACAAATAAGTATCCTTGATCCTTGATTAATTCCCAATAGGATTTCACAAATTTGTTGTAAAAAAGCCACTGTTTGTCCACCACTTTAGTTGAGGGGGCAAAAACATGATGAACTTATAAGAACTTAAGCTTTAACTCATGACACTCAATGATTACTTAGCAATAGCATTTCTCACATCTGTTGTGATAAAAGCACGTATAGCCACCACTTTAGTTGAGGAGGCACAAATGTGATCAAGTCATGGGAAGCTAATGCATGAAGTAAGAATGAATTAATGGATTAAATCAGTATGTACTAATTCAATCACGCAGACTCCGGATTTTAAGGAAAGGAGATTTATTAACAATGCAATGACATGAAAGAAATTCAGGATTTGGCGATGACTCCGTCCTCGAGGACCCTCAAGCGAGGAGAGGCGCTGATCTGCCTGGGTAGCAGGCAGAGGCGAAGCCATCCCCCGTTGGACAGAAGGGTCACACGGAGGAAGTAGATGCTGAAGAGGCCGGAGTCAGAAGTTGGTGGTGGTGGGGAGGCGGTGGGCGATGCGGAGTCTGTGCAACAGCAGACAGGAACACGTCAGAAGCATAAATAGAGAAGACCGAAGGCGCTGATTGGGTAAGTGTAATTGCATGAGAATCCTACGTCTCGTGATTTAACTTTCGTTTACACTTCCATTGCATGAAGTAGTACATGACCTCACTGTAATATTGTATCTTTATGAACAAAAACTGATGTAAGTCCAAGTAAAATGTCAATTGTAATTCATTTATACTACAAAAGTATATGTTGTGATGAAAGCTACCATACGTTTAGCACTTTAGTTGAGGGGGCACAAACAAGATGAATTCATGAGAAATTAATCTTTAATTCATGTCATTCAATGACAAGCTAATATACCCACCACTTTATTTAAGGGGCACAAACATGATTAATGCATGGGAAGCTAATACATGAAGTAAGAATGAAGTGATGCATGAAAACGTCTATTTCGATTCTGCCGAAAAGTGAAATGACTGTCTTTAAGAACCATGAACTCATCATAATCATGCTTAATTACTTTGATTCATGATGAATTCATTACAGTAAGTAATGCCTTAGTTGATGTGATATCATTGCATGAATTCAGACATGAGTTAGCATGAATCAATTTTAACTCATGATGAGTCATGATGAATTCATGTATGAAATCATGCAGGAATCATGATGATCTCATGAGTGAGTCATGCATGGAGTAATGCATGATAACTACATGATTCTTGTCCCCTTATTATAAAGTGTTCCCAATTTTTGTTTCAACATCTCATGTGTCGTCTTTGTACTATTTTGAATTAAATGTATTGTTTAGATGATTTGTAAATTATTGCATTCTGTTTTTATTTACATCTTACTCAGTGTCCAAACTTTTTAGAAATGGGGTAATATACGTAATTATTAAATGGATATTTTAAAAATGCAAATAAGAGTTGTTGAGCATTGCTGTTAAGATGATGTAAACATATCCTAATAATTTCAAGAGTAACCAGATCTGTATTGTCTGATATGAGATCATTGGTAAGTATATGAACATATTACAATCGAAAAACACTTGCATTTGGGAGAAATTGCTACTGAGATTATGTACCATGCATTTGTCTGTACATGCTAGATGTGCTGGCCGATTGTAGGCAGGTTTTATCGTTTTACAAAAGAATCCGGTGTGCAATGCTGTAAAAAAAAGCGGAAAACTGATGCAGTACATTATGCATGTGTGCTGTATAAAGCAAACAATCAAATTGCTTTCATCAAAGCTGGAGTTTGCCATTGCATTTCATATCAATCAAGATACACATGCAAGGTTTTCCCTGAGGTTTCTCGGTTGGGCTGTAGCTGCAGAGTTGTTGGCCTGACAATGCTGATAAGGCCGGTTCCAGAAGTGGCCAGTATTTCCTTGGGGCTTGTCCTATTTACTTTTGTAATTTCTCAGATCCACACTACGCGGTGTAATTCAATCTCTCCTGAAAATAAACAAGGTAACCAAAGCTAAATAAATGGTTCTTGAAATGACATCTGTTGGTGCTCTGGGTGAAATGCAATGTACCCCGGCTTTCATCTTAATATCAATCAACAAATGACGACTATAATTCATTTTATTATGGTTAGCATTTGCCATAAATCATTCTCACCTTCAGTTTTCATATTTCCCAAGAAAATAAAACTTGGGCCCACTGGTACAAACCAGCACTTGATGTGAACTACAGTAGACTAATCCGCTGTGCTATGAAATTTAAGGGTCGATCATATGAGCACTGCACTATTTTAACACTATGCTATTCCACACAAACTCCAAACAACTTTTGTGACTCAGTGTGATTCATTCTCTTTCATCCTCTCAGCAGTCAGTTCAGTGAACATTACAGTTAATTCAAGTGAGTTTGCATTTTACCATCAATATGGACTTCCCTACCCTTAACTGCACCTTGTTACATGTGACAAAAGCAATGAACTGGATATTACAGTATATCAAATACTTTCATCTTGGTCTTCAGAATGAAATTGAACTTGATTGTAAAAACACTGTTTTAGTATAGTGATTATGAATTGCTGACAAACATTTGTACTGTATATTTCTCAATGGACTTTATTTATTTATGCAAAGTTCTTTTAATTTGACATGCAGCTAGTGTAAGTCCTGAATATTTCTTAATTGTTTTAGCAGTTTTTTTTTTTAAGTTTTGGTTTTGTTTGGTTTTGTTTGCGAGGGGTGCCTCTCCCAGCAACTCTCTTCGTCCAAGTCCGAGAGTCTGCTTCTGCCCTGCATGCCCTGATCCGCTCGGCTGACACCTCGGCAACTAACCTCAGACCGATCGCTTCTACGATGCCACAGCCTGACCTCATGCGTTCCTGTTCACTCCTGCCTAACGTTGGATAATTCAGATAATCCTTTTTATTTGTGTTATTGAAAACTCCTATCCTCTAGTCTTTGAAGACGTAACAGCAGCGTGTCTGTGATCTGCACGTGGCTCCTGTGTTCTGCATTTGTGACAGAGGGATAAACCTTTTACATTTACTTAGTAAGGCAAAGCAGATAGGAACCACACAGCTGATAGACGGAATTTATGTCGATTTAAAGTGCGTAGTTGTGCTTTTTGTATAGCTGTTGTTTGGCAGACTTCTTATCGAAAGCAAATTATTGTTGATTCAACTATGCATAGCCCTAGACTCTTGGAGCAATGTGGGGCTGGTCTCACTCAAGGGCTCATCACTGATCTTATTGCGGCGGCATCACTGTCAGCCTTCTGAGTCCCAGTCAAGCACCTTAACTGTCAGTGTACAGGTTCCCCAAGTTTTTTAGAATGCATTAGGCCATGCATCTTGCTGTATTCATCATTTTGACAATGAAAAACACAGTTATAGTCCAAAGTAATGCACACATGCAAAACAAAATGTAAACTAATTGACACAATGATGATGATGATGACATTGATATACTAATTCAACAGTACAGTTCAAGGATTGCCATTAAATTTAAAAATAGATTGTATGCACTGAAACTACAAGCTTGTACTGTCAGTTGTATTTAACTGTGGGGATCATCCACTAGAAAAAATACAGAGTAAAGTTCAGTGGCATTTTATAGATACAGATTCCTTGTGAACAAATATGGTATTTTATTCCAGCAGGGCTCCTGTGGGATTCGTAACACAGCATACTAAGTCCTGCTGGAATCCGGCAGGATTGATCATTTTCCGGAAACATAGGAGTCCTACTGGACCTTTTTGGTGTGCAGTTGAGACCATTATTGTTTTATGGTAACACATTATACTGTGAAAGTGTCACTATCACAGATTTTTCCCTCCTAAAATCCATGCGAGGAAAAAATAGTCTGCTTTTATGAATGGAAAACAGGTTCTGAACCGTCCCATCTGTTTGAATAGCCGAATTTAATAGATTCTTATCATTGAAAAAAAAAAAGAAAAAGAAAAAATACTTCCTGCTCTGTCACTCCAAGGCTAGACTACATGGGTCATACGCCTGCTCCACTATAGAACTTGTATAATAAATTGCGTATTGATTATTCTCCAAGATATCGCTACACAATGGGAATAAGACTACTGATGGCCGGCTTTTCTATGAGCTAGCCACCGGCATAAACAAGTGCAAGTGCTAGCCACTGGCATAAACTCCCTATGGGGTCCAATAAATGAAGAAACACTGTTGGCCCGTTCATGTAGGCCTACTGTGGACAAGCCCAAGTGTGGGCTACCTACTGACCATAAGCTATTCTGGGTGCCCAGAAGGGAAATGTGCCAATAGTGTGATTAGTGAAGGTCTGTATCTGCACACATTTGCCACAGCAAATCTACAGTAGCATCAGGGAGGCATGTTTTTCTGGGAGCCTATAGCTCAGATTGTCTGCTATGAAGCAGCATGTTTCGAAAAGTGCATATTTGTCACATGATTTCATTTGTTCACACACATTCAGGTTTAGTGCAGTTAAACCCCCCACAGAGCTGTGTGTTATAACATCAGTCCATAATCAAAGCAGGATGCTGCCCTTTTTTTTCAAAGTAATAACCACCAACAGACGAAGATAATTTTATAGGCCTTTCAAATGGTGAAGATGTGTGCACCTTGCCTCCACAGGCAATAAGCTTTATCCTGGCTAGAAACTTCCCTATTCATCTTTTCTGTCCAGTGCCTCAGAGGCTCACTGATGCTGCCACAAAATTGAGATGACCGACAGGAAAGAAAAAAGAAGAAACATGATTAGATTAAATCAGCATTTTGTCCCCTACCTTGCTTAAACAATTGTTACTAAGAATTTCATTCTGAAAAAGTGCAGACAAGGCTGTTTTTTCAGCAAATCCATCTGTCATCAAGTTTGAAGAGAGGTTGAGGGTCAGGTCCTTCGGGATGTGATCATATTCCTCTTTTTCTGAGTGAAAAAATGTCCCATCCCCGCTCACTGCCAGTTTTTACACTCAAGACCATTGTTGCTTACACTGCATGTCTTTGGTGATATCCTCTGAACAGATTAGGTCTGAATATACTTATCTCTTTACATTTCAAGGAAATGGAGGATTGGATGCCTATGACTAACTACTCTTGCTAAAGACAGAATGGTTCTCTCAACTTGATTTCTCTGTTTTTGGTCCTTATTTGTTGAAAAGAACATATCAAATGAATGTAACGCATCATTGTTGAAATATTTATGGGGATTGTAAGTGGAGGGAAGTATACATGTCACCCTTGTCGCTATTTCAAGAATGCAATTTACAGTCTTTAGCACACACACGTGTGTGTGTGTGTGTGTGTGTGTGTGTGTGTGTGTGTGTGTGTGTGTGTGTGTGTGTGTGTGCGCGCGTGTGTGCACATGTGTATGTGTGTCTGTGCATACTGTTGGTGCCAAATATGGCAGTTTTAGCGTGCAATGATTTTTCAGCACACATTAGGACCCTTATTAACAATTGTGCATCATATTTACACCAGGCCTAAATGATTGTTGTTGAGCATATGCGCGGCCACAGCCATCTTTACATGGATGTGTCCTACTGAATAATTTGGTATCTCACAAAGGTGTTGATTTTCTTGAACCCCAACATGCTTTGCATTTCAGTCCATCAGTTTAGAGGTTTGTCAGCCACCTCGACTGCAACTGTGTTTTACAATTCAAACCATTTGAACTCACCAACGAGCGCAAAATGTGCATTTAGACTCAAAGTGTTTTTTTAGGTGAGCCGTAATAGAAGTTTTAAAATTCAACTCATTAAAATTGGACAAAAATCATAAAGCTCCTTTTGAAAATTATTGAATAAAAGGCTTGGATCAAACTTCATGGCTTAGAAAATACATTGAAAGTGAACTGTGGAGTACAAACCTCCGGACCAGCCACTCCGCCTCTGCGCTGATATGCTTAAAGGCTATTTTATTCTCCAGAGAACACAGTGTCTGCAAAGCATAACATTGCCATTGTGAAGTCAGCCTTTAAATATTTACAGTATATGACACAGAGGACAAAAATCAAGCTCTGAAAGTCTTGTTTTGTGTCCCCCCTTTTACATCATCACTTCCGCTTTTCCGTTCTGTCCTCTCTTTCACTGTCTCCTTCCATCTTTTTCCATCTCTCCCTCTCACCTCCCACTCCCTCCTTGATGTATTACAACATTGAAATGAATGCTAACAATCTTTACATTTTTTGAGAAAGAGCACTTATATCTTTGCTTACCTTGCCTTGGAATATCCATTACTATTGAGGTTAATGATATTGGTAATGATGATGATGATGACTCCTGAATTAATAATAATGATAATAATAATAATAATAATAATAATAATGATGATGATGATGATGTATTTATTTTTCATGGTAGTAGTAGTAGTAGTAGTAATAGTAGTCGTAGTAGCTATGTGATGGGCAGATATTATTTTGGTCATTAGTCAGTTTTAGGTCATTAAAATTTGAAACAGTTCATCAATATCTCTTGGATACTCATAGCCATGAAAAAGCACTTTGGTGATTTTAAGGTTGATCAACTAAATTCACTGCATTCAATTTTTGATCAGAATGTTTTCGTGAATAAGCTCATTTTGGGGTAGACAGTACCAAGTCGGTCAGTCTTTCTCTCAGGCTGTCTCTCTGTTGATGGGAGTATGTGTGTTTCAATGTGTATTTGTGTGCACGTATGCTCGGAAAAACCTGCAAAATTAACAGTTGTTGGCAGTTGTTGGCAGTTTGGGGTTGCAGAGTTGGGATTAACGGACACTGTAGGCTTTCGGATACAAAAGCCTGCATTGTGTTGCTTGCAGAAAACATTTTTTTCCCTCCCCTATTTATTCAGTGCATAGTCGCAGAACAAAAGATTGCTTGAAGGCATTGTTTGGTACATGTTTATGGGGTGTCTTATTATTGGGTGGCTTGCAATGGAGGTCTCATATCCTAGGGCTGTACACAAATACATTCACAATACTCTGTTCCTCAGCCATCTTCATTAAAAGTAAGCTGAGAACTATTTTCGTTTACTCCTTCAGTTGATGAAAGGCACACAGTTTTGCGACACAGAACTGAATTGCAACAAAATTATGTCCACTGTAAAAGGTACTACAAAATTCATTGTTTGTTGTAGCAACCAATGTTTGGTAAATAAGACAAATACTTTGAAAGTAGAAAAATTACTTTCTCTCTCTCTCTCTCTATCTCTCTCTCTCCCATTCTCTCTCACTTCTTTCTTTTTTTGAACAAGGTGGGGGATTAGTTTTATTTTGAACAGAAATGGGGCTGCAGCGACAGAGTACTCGATGTTCCTTTTATACAAGTCAGATGGAAGCATGGAGCTTGGTAAGAACCACAGAGCCTGTGCAAAGCAATTCTCTGCACTGGCAACTAGAGAATCTACTGGTGAATGGAGCATCCTCACACCCTTTTCCAGATATCTTACCCGAAATCTTTGAGCCGCAGAATGCAGACATTCTCTGATAGGGTTATGTGTTAGGAGGGAATGAAGCAGCATTTGGTTGGAGGCAAAAAGGTGTACATGGCCTGAATAAAGGAAGTTTACTTGAGCTAAGGAAAAGCTCAAAGGCGGATCAGACACCGACTGGAGAGAGTACTTCAGGGTGCAGTCTGATGTCAAACTGGTCTGGAGAGTGCTCTACAAACCATTGACCAAAGCTATAGTTTCCTAAACTATGCTGGCTTCAGGGACAATCTGTTGGGGGCAGTCTTTGCCTGTTTGGTGTTTTCAAAGAGTTTTTGTTTTTTGTTTTCCCTTGGCTCAGGGGAAAAAAGAAAAAAGGGAGTCAGTCGGAAACTGAGGGTACAGTCTGACAAAACAGTAGATGTGGTAAAGGTTCTCAAAGAGTTGGTGAAGGCAAGAGGAACTTGTGTTTTTTTCTTTGTCCAATCAATGTAAGACATGGGGGGTTTTAAACAGGTGACATATTATAATGCGGTTCTGTGCACATGTGAAGATTGAACGCTCTATTTTTCTGACTGGTTAAAATAATATTTTTTTGGTGTTGCCTGCTGTTGTATGTAACATTGTTCTTGAGTTCCAGTGCATTTCCAGTGCCCAATTAACTACGGACATGAGCTTGCTCTTATGTGACCCCATGTTGCGGTCTTGACAGAGTGAAGACAGCTCGCGGCTCTCCTCCAAAGCATGTGTCTGTCCGCCGCTGCTTCTTAACGCCCATAATTTGAAACTTCACAAGCTCAGAACGAAGGCGGAGGATACCCGAACATGTGCAAGCTTAGACAGTACTCGAAAAGTCAATTTTGAAGTAATCTGCCATAATGCAAATCTGTTTTGTATATATATGCATTCTAGATAAGGTGTATATTTTGTGTTAAATATGTTTTATAATTTAAAATAAACGCGAAGCTCTGAGTTATATTTCAAAATATTGAATTTTTTGGTGGAACAACTTTTTGCCTTTTCGGCTGTCTTTAGACCTTGTGGCTTTTTACTGGACAACGCAAATACGAAGATAATTGTTGTAAATCTACAGTATCTACGAAAATGATGCATCCGGAAAGTGGCACATTGGAAGCACACCGTATAGGCCAATGTTTATCAGGCCAAAATAAATCCAAGAAGAAAAACACAGAGGTAAAAAGTAATGAATCCCCGTCATTTAAAAACTGGCTACCAAGAGCAATATGAATAAGCAGTGGACAATAATTAATGAGTAACGCATATGTAAACTGATACTTCGAAAGCATAAAATGGCACTATAGTTCTCTGTTGCAGGATAACGCCACAAACACCTGTTCTGTGAAACTCTTTAGGTTACGCTGAAAATTTTATGTGCTTTATCTTCAGTCTTTAGTTGCTCATTCTCCTCCTATCATCAATTTATAACCAACGAGTTTTGGATTAAGGTAGTGCCCTCACCCGACTGCCAGCCCCATTCAGTACATTTACGTTATTTGACAATAAAAAGGTGAGAAATTATGATTATGAATTATGATGAGAAATTGGCTCATGGATTCAGTGAACAGACAAATGTGATTTAAATATCATGTCAATAATGAAGCATGACAATACATCTTATTTATAATATTCCGTCTAGGGCACAAACCGCTGGGGTCAGAGCCTCTTGGTGAAACCCAATGTTAATGTTTGACAAACAGCGATAACTGAAGCTGGCTGTCACAAACGTCATCATATCTTAAAATTCAGTCAATGTATCATGCTACGGTATCAACTCTTAAGAATAGAATACTTCATGGTCACTTGCCTATATTGGTTGCTAACGGCTTTAGGCTCTATAAATCTAAGTTTGAAAAATCATGGTGATCAAAGTACATTGCATAATAACAAAATAACTAGATTAGCTTGCTCATGCATCACGTCAGTCCATCTCGTTCGCGAGAATAGAATGCTAAACAGCCTTCAAGTAGCCAAAAAATATGGTCTTATAAAAAACTGTCAAAGTGGGTCTGGGTGTCAACTGCAACCTTGGCTACTTTAGTAGTCATCTGGGGAATATTGTGACCGAAACTACGCTTAGCAGAAGGCGTGAAAAAGGAACTCAAAAGAGCTGTCATGACTTTGTGTCTACAATGTGCAAGTGTGCCGCAGATCTGTCAAAGTGAGTTGCTCAGTGCAAGCGTAAAATGGCAATCTTGCATAACATCAAAGGTGCTGGCAGACAGGGGAGGGGATACAAACCTGAACTACAAGCGATGTAATGAATGGCTGAGGTTGAATGGATGGTTCTGTGTTGTCCATAGCAACATTATCCAGAGCAGGTATCAGCAGTAGTGACCCGTGGAAAGCACAGTGCCTTTAGCAAATTCCATCTGCCAATTTTATTTTAACATTATTTACTATATGCATCAAAAAAAAAAGATTGAAATTTGGATTAAGCCCTTTGCACAGATATAGATGCCAATGTCCGCAAATCCCGAAATTTAATTCCTAAACAATTCTATAATTGAATTTCCAAATCTTGCTTCACTTGAATAATTTTCCAGAGTTTCTGTGACACAAACACTGAGTTATAAAGCCTTCATTGGCTCATTCATCAAAGGAAAAATTGTTATTGTTTTGTATTCTTTGTAAAGGGGTCAATCTGTTACCACTGGAATTAGAACTTAAAGGTTGCTATGGACACCAGTTGATGCCACTTAAACTCTCAAATTCAGAAGCAGGCAAGAAAGGTACATTGTTGATCATTGTACAACTTCAAGAATAAACACATCTATTATTGGGATTGAAACCTTAATTTGACACAATCAAGAACCTCACCATTACCTACAACAGCATCAAGCAATTGAGGCGCTGGGTCCACATTCAATTCATGGATTAAACTGTGAGTCAAATATGTCCAAATATTTACAAATCTGACATATTTATGATTTTGTATATAATACTTTTGCAGTTCTGCATTGCTGTGAGGACTAATAATAATAATAATAATAATAATAATGCCTTTCACAGACTGAAAATGCCATAGAATTACAAATACTAGGTTTTTCATTAAATTGCTCTGAAATGTCCTTTGAAGTGGACTTTCTGATCAGCAACAATGAGACTGATTTGTTTTGCATGGAGGATTCTTCACACGGCTAATACATTTTTATTGATGAGGTGATAATGTAGTCAACCCCCGTTATTTATTTCTGGTGAAGTGGATCCTTCACTTGTTCAAAACATCGAAGTAAACTGAGAAGCTTATTCTGAGCCATCATTATAAAGAGGCCAGTCCAAAAGCTCATTCACATTTAAAATTGCCGAACAATGCTCCAGCCCGTCAGGGGATGAAGTCCATTTATATAACAGATAGGAAAGCGACTCTGGCTGTCTGCTGCCGATATTGACAAAGAAGGCTCAGGTGTCTCCGTTGCGCTGGTGAGTACTGTACGTTTGTATCTGTCTGTCTTGGGGACAGAGAGATAAGAAAGTTGCCAAAATTGCAGAGTTCATAAACCTCTGGCATTCAGCACCTTATCCAATGGTCTGTGAGGTAAAATGGAATACTTTGCTCCCTGATATTAAAACACAGTTGCTTGAGGCATCAGTTAGGAACGTCTGTTCTTTATAATCGCTACAGAGGTTTCTGCCTCACAGAACTACTGGGCAGGAGATGTGAGACACTGCCCCTGGGCAAAGATGTAGATGTAGACAAAACCAGAAAATGGAGAACACTGGGCTAATAGGTTACAGATAATGTTGACTTTTAAACAGGGTATGTTCTGTTCTCTTACAAGATGTTGTAGCTGTCAGCTCTGTGACTGTGATGTGCATGCAGCAGCTTTTTGTATAGTTAGTTTCCTTTTTATCCTTTTAAATTATAGCCATATTGCAAGGCTGTACAGCAAGAGCAATTTTATGCAGCTTTGGCTGACCTTAGCCTTCTTTGCCCTTGAAGAGAACAATAATTGTGTCCAACTGTTGATGCTTGCGTCAATGGTGGTGCTGCGATTAATATCGATAATGTCTGGGCCCAGTAAATCTGCTCTGGCTTGAGTTTACTGTAAAAAAAAAGAAAAAAAAAAGAATATTTGACACCGGACTGTCTCCACTTATCTGATCTATGCAACTCTGAACAGCCATGAATGAGTTTTGCAATGCATTGCTTGTAACCACATTTGTCTTGTTATATCAAGCTCAATTAGATCTGGCCCACATGTTAATTTTACTCTAACTTGCATTTATCAGTCTCATGTCAGCTGTCTTCCTCTTGGCTTGTTTTGGTAGCAGGCAGCTGTCATGAGAAGGATACAGATTAGCACTTCGTGTGAAATGCTACAGCTATGATATCTTTTCTGGCCTGAGAAGTAGAGCTCCTAGCAATGTGTAGATGAGTGAAGTTGTGGTAATTAAAGGTGGTTTTACCTGAAGTTAAACTTGAAATCAAAATAAACAAGTTCCAATGGCTATTTATTCATGACTTCTTCCAGCTTTAAAATGGAGGTTTTACAGGTCTTCAGGATTGCAGGTTGTAATTTGTCTGTGTGGCTCTGCATTTGGGCAGGGATTAGCAACAGTGAAGTCATGTCAGGTGGACTCAATAATCAGTGTCGGCAGGGACAGCTTTTCTTGTTAATTTTTAATATTCAGGTGCAAAGTTATATCAATTGAAGCAGCCCTAGGGTTTTCCTGCCAGAAAACTAGAATTCTGTTATCTTGCTAAATTGCTTCGGCATAAATTTTGCCTACCACTTAACAACTGTACGAATTAAGTCACTGACATCCTTGTAGCAGTGCGGCAAAAAAACAAAGATAAGATTGCTTCTATTCTTTAGCAGGACGAAATACTGTTCTTGTGTCTGCATTTGTCTCCAGAGGTTGCGGCCCAAAATGATGGCGATGAGTGCATATGGCTGCAGCCTGATCTGCCCACAATTGTTGCAGTATGTATTCAGATAGTTTCTTATATTACTGCAAGAAAACCTTACCATGAAGACTACCTTCTCTGTTATCCTTTCTGCTAAGTTTACCGAGACAGTATTGTGAGTAATATAGCTTTATTGACTGTTTGCAGTCGATACAGTTTGATATTTTTGATTGCGTTCTGTTTGTGTTTCTATATATAAAGATAGGAATCTGAATCAACAGCAAAAAATGAGAAATGAGAATTTTTTTTCTTCAGAACTTCTTTTTCCACTCTCTCTCTCTCTCTCTCTCTATCTCTCTCTTAAATTACATAGAGCTCTTACCTTTTGATGTGTGTGCTCCCGGGCTCTTTTGTCAATACTACCGCACTCATTCAAAAGCATGTACTATACTGTGAGTGAATCACTAAGCATTTCAACAGTGTAAGCCCCAAAGCTGATGATGAGCCCGAGTCATGGTATGTGTGTGTGTGCGCGCTTTGAAAGAGCATTTTAATGAATTACATTAAATCACTGTGCACCTTTCATGTATTGCATGATATATCAATCCAAATATCTCTCGAACATAAAAGTGAGGGCAAGGTGTCCCCGTGAATAGAATGAAAAGGGACAATAGATACATAGGACATGGATATCATAAGATTTATTTTATCACACTTTACATTTTATCTTTTTTAATGACACTCTCCACATAAATTTGTAATGTGTCATATTTTACAGAAATCTGAAGACTTCTGTAGATGGCTGTGGATATGTAAAGCCTGCATTTCAACAAAGAAAAAGTGCTCCGGGATTTTTTTCTTCCTTGGTTAACCTTGGCTTCTTTTACGAGATTAAAAGAACCAGCTTAAAGCAGTAAATAACCTGTTGAGGGCATAACTCATTCGCTGAAGGGCAGTGAATAATTTATTGTAATCTTGCGATGCTAGGCTGTTTATCATATTAATGTGATACATCAGGGTACTGTTCTCTACTGCAGTCCCATATCCTGCAATCTTTCAACAACATAATGCAAAGACGGCTTTCAGGCCTTCCCACAATGGCAACTAGTACTGACTGATTATGCTGCAAGTTTTATCCACTGGGAATGCAAATCCACTGACTGGGACTGCAAAAAAGGGTGGTATATACATATATACATATCCCACAAATTATAAAAATTTGGTATGATACAACCAATGAGATACAGGTTTAGCATTACACGTGTGTTGCAGCTTTCTCGCGTTGCGATTGTTCAGATTCCGTTCATTAGAAAACTAAAGCCAATGAAACCCTCAAACTGTTACTGGACTACTTTCTTTACAGCAAGTAAGGTAATCTGCAAAGTGTCAGAATAGCTGACCGGAGCCCTGATGACGTCTTTGGAGGAGCTAATAACATCTGCACAAATAAAACATAACTGTGCCTCTCAATAGAAGCCATATCCGCATGGTTGAATCTTCCTCTGAATCATTGCTGGAGATGTAATTTCCATTCTGTAATTCTGTACAATATTGTAGTTTCACATCATTACATTAAGGCTTCATATAGCACGTTTTCTGCATTTGTAAGTTAACATTTCAGATCATGATGCACTATGTCACAGTGATAAGTTTCCGGTGTTTAAAAATAAAAATGTTACGGCGAGATTAGTCTGGCTAGTGTTTTACAGCACTGATACACATTGAAATAATATCTTTGTGTCATTTTTACAGTGTAAAATTAAAACTGCTTCAAAATATGAACCATGTTATTTCTTCTTGTGCGCTCTTTCTGTATGGCGATAAGTCGCTTTGCAGTGACCTTGAAGTTTCATTATTAATGTGTGCTAGTTGTTTGACACTTTGGGAAAACGCATTTTATTTTTCAATGTCTAGAGTAAAACGACTTACATTTATGGGATAAATAGGATCTTGAATTTGTGAGCCCCAGATATCAAATTTATGAAACTCAAGTGGTAATTTTCATGCATTCCCCACCAAAGGCTCGAAATTAAAGAAAATTACTACTCTCGTTTCATAAATGTGATATCTCAGGCTCACTCATTAGATATCCTCTATATATACACGTATAATGAGCTGTTTAATGTTTAATGTCTGATCTAAAGCTGTGCAATTACTCATAATCTGAATATGCGTACTTACAGTTGTGACAGCGGGACAGTGAGGAATACTTAGAAAACAACGCACACGCACACACACACACACACACACACATGCACACATTTCAGTTAATTCAACTTCTCTTCAAACTTGGGTCACACTTATCCTATGACATCAAGCATTCCTTACTCCTGCGATAGGTGGTGGACGTGTGTTGTGGGTTGTGATTTAGTTGGTGAGGAAAGCCATCTGAAGCATTTTTAGGCTCATTAGAATGAACAGCTGGTTGGTTAATGAACAGGAAAGCAAGTGTCAGAGGTTTCTAAACCATCCCCAGAGAGGCATACAAAGAATTTGAGTTGACACTGATGGGCAAAAGGATGGCAATGATTCATTAGCTCTTAATGCTTTAATGAGGTTTAACATAAATTACAAATAGTATCCCTCAATAATAAATACACGAATGCATTATTATTATCATTATCATCCTTATCATCATTTTCATCACCTTACCACAATTAGCATACTACCATACTGTATGTTTTAATTTATATTATCAACCTTTTTTTTGTATAATTGTAGATTTTTGAATGCATGTATTTATAGATAGTCCAAAGAACTCAGGCATTTTCCTGAGGGTCGAGAGAGTCACGGAGAGCTCTCCTTGGTCCTGAAATAAGGACTGTGACTGTTCAGACATTATTATTATCATACCTGATGAATCATTTGTCATAGATCACATTGACAATGTTGTATTAACTGGAATTGTCAGTATGTGCTTTGTACAGATGATGTGTATGTAATTCATATTCCTATCCAGTTTAAAATGTACATATCAATATACCATACAGGGAAGGGGTAATTACACTGAGTCATGCTGCGTAAATTGAGGCGAATATTCTTTCTTTTCACGGGCTTGACGCATGTGATACCTATGCTGCTGAAAGATTCAATACATTCTGCAAAGATATGACTTAAGGCCCAGAGCCAGGCCTCGGCAATCTCATATTCTTGGCTGCATGCACTGTCATGTTGTATTACTGGAGAGACACGATAAAGTCAGAGAAAAGAGCACTAAGACAGACTTTGATGGACTCAAACAATGAATAAAATTCTCTTTTTTTCCCTCTGCAGAGGCCATTATTCGAAGCCCATGAATGCAATAGTATCTGTCTTTTCAGGCGCTGATCAATTCTTTGAACAAATCGCAGATGAATCTTCCAAAAAAATTTGCTAAAACGGTTTCAAACATCTTGTTTCCTATTTTATACTGGCATTTACTTGTATATTTGAGGGTAGACTTCTGCATTTTTTTTTTTAATCATTTTTTTTTAAATATCCTGAATGACCTCTAAATCATACAGCATCTATTAATTAAGGTCTTGGTGCTTCCTTGTGGCACATTCAACAATTTGTTTAGAAAAAAATGTAGAAAAAAAATACTGTTGAAATGAAAAGGTGTGAAGTGCTAACCTTAAGAGCGCTGAAATAAATCTTTAGAAAACATAAATTTAAGGTTACACTTTACTTGAAGGGTCCGTCATAAGAGTGAAATGACACTGTCATAACTGTTACATGTGTCATGTAACAGTTATTACAGGGTCATGTCACTCTTATGACAAAGCTGTCATAATCAAGACAACCCAAACAATGTCAACTTGTCATCTCAAAAACCAAATGACACTTAATGACATTTACCTAATGTTTATGACATGTTCATGACTGAGTCATGTCACTCTTATGACGATACCTTCAAGTAAAGTGTTTCCAAATTAAATTATCTTGTGCTGTTAAAAACCGATCACGTGGAAACTTGTATAAAAGAGCGCCCTGTGGGAGCTCTTTCAAACAAGTTGCTACATGATTGGTTTTCAACAGTTTTGATTTTGATATCTTACATCATTGAGCAACAATAGCTGTTTTTGGAGCTCTAAGGGTTAATAGCCAGGATGTATTCCTTACTGCAGGGCAGGCATTACACAAGGCTTGCATCAGCAGGCTGCATAGATGTGTACGTTATTATCCATATTCCAGTTCTGTTCATATCATGGCTACAAAGCCTTTTGAGAGCAGACTTTGTGCCAGACTGCAGTGCATCGGTGCATTGTGACTAGATAAATGTCAGCTATTATTGTATAGATTTGACAGGGACCAAATGGTTTTTAAATGTTTGCCCTCTTATTTTTTTGCACCTTGCGTAAGATGAATGAACAGCAAGTTCAGAACATATATTCTGCATATACGGTATATATCCACACATTGTAAAGAATAAAATGTTGACTCCACTTAAAAAAATCTAGGCGAAGAGCTCCACAACATTTTATGTTATGTCATAGACACATATTTTTCATTGATAATTAAAATAACTGAGGAATGGAATATGTTCGGAAAATAACTTCAAGAACACAACACATCCATGATTTGGAGCATTTTTAATTCATTCAAGGATCTACCAGGAGGTTGGCTTTATTTACTTCCAGAGAATCACGGAAAATAAAGCGAGTAAGAGGACACTGTCAACACATTTGGGGGGGAGGAAAAGTTCTCTGGATATCTACTAGAATTTTCTTGACAATACAATCAACAATGGATGAGAATTAGAATGCTGAAAAATGAGGAGATAAACATAAACATTGCAGATATTACATACTTAGCAGCCATACTCAATCAACATGACTAAAAAAGACTAAGATCAGAAATCTTTACTGAAAGCGCAAATTTGATGGCCTTTATATTGTGCATAAAAGTAACATGTATTGGGCAGTATCAGCAGGGGCAGCCTGTTGACAAAGGCACTGAGAGGAATATGACAGTGGACAAGAAGTTTGCACATCCCTTATTATAAAGGCAAATGCCCAATCGTGAGTTCAAAGGTCAACGATAGCATTGGCTCCGCTGGACAGAAATCCTGCCAAGTTCTAAACTGCTTTGATTGTGATCAGATATTTGGAGTGGGCAAATTTTTCTTCATATCATAGTATGCTGTACTGCAGCCTACATGCCATTTTCCTCGTTATTCAGGAGTCTGAATGCTTTACATTTGTCAGTACACATTGTCTAGTTACGCACATTAAAGTTAAATCAGTGCCTGGAGTTTCTGCCGGGTAGCAATAGCACTACTGAGGGTAAGTGAATTCACTCAATTCACCCATTCTGATGTTTGGCCTTTCAGAATTTTCCAGAATTGAAGCAAGTCAGATTTAACTGTCAGGAATCATTTTTGGGGCAATAGTTACAGGTGTTTCTTTTGGCCCTCTACAGTGATAAAGTTTCATCTGCCACAGCTGCAGCAATTTAAAAAAGAATGTATGTTAGTAATACTGCCAATAGAATTGTATTCTACAATGTAGTATCACTGATCAGGTCTCACACAAAACACTAAAGCAAATAATGGGTTTTTTTGTTGGGAACATGTTCACGCATGATTTGCTCGAGTAGACGGCGTTGAACGGTACTTGCACTCACCCAAGGATGTCTCAGACCCCTTGTCTCATAACCAGTTTTGGTTGCCGGATGTGGCGTTCTTGAGCTACTGTAGTCACTCTTGGCTGCCCTAAGCGAGGTCAGTCAGCGACAGTGCCTGTGTTCAATTCTTGGACAGACAGCCAACTGATTGTTGACAGATGACAATGCAGATGACGCGCCACCTCTCTGCAGCTGAGATATATGCCAATGGCTCTTTTCCCCTCCTGTACCATAAGCCGTTCCATTCTCTTGATGTCATAGCATGTTTTTTTTTTTTTTTGCTGGCTTTATGTAGGCTATTGACCACACCCAAAGGTCAAGTGTCACTGCACACATCGCAAAAAAGCTCAATGATTGTTAATTCTGAAGTGTTTGGCTTGTCCACGTGGCACTTGTCGGGATTACAATACCACACGCTTTTCTTCATTTCCATTTGTATCTCACTGGAAAAGCAATAAAAATCGATTGATTCATCAATTTGCGGCAAATACAGAACATACTGCACCAGTGCATTTTTAATGGCGCTGGGTATATGAATGTTTTTGTGCATGTTAATATGTTTGGACTGCAAGTAAGTCGACATCATCAAAACACCAGATGAGGTATTTGCTCCCGGAAAATTATGTTCCATCCCCCAGTAGTTTGTGAAATCTTACACCACGGAGCGATGAAACTTCTGACAGCTTGTGTAGGCCCAATACATTATCAAGACACTTTATGTTAGTTTTTATTTTAAAGTGTTGCCAGTGTCTATACTGCTACTGTTTTAACCTAATTAGCAAGATCTGTACATTCAGTATAGATAAAAGTTTTGTAGTTTTGAAACTTGGCTCTTTTTAATGGTCACTTGAAGCCGCTGCTATCTTGTCATAGCAAAGTAGCCGAGAACTAAGCTACTAACTAATTATCCTTTGTGACTGCACTTTTGCAGACAGCCTAAGCATAAACAGCTATATGAATTATCAGCACACAATTTCAGCTTGTTGTCTCCTAGTTATTTTTAAATCGCTTTGTGACTGAAACAGCTCTTTAGAAAGGAGCAAAGCACATCACAGAAGTTAATCTTCTACATGACTCAGCCATTCACACAATCAATGATGAAGTGGCCCGTGGCTCCAAAACAATGCACCAGTGTCCTGAAATGCCCTGGAGAGGTAGGCGTTAATTTATAGCGGACTATATTCCCCATTGCTCCCACCGTCATCCCTCTCAAAATTCTAAAGTGCTCTCCAGGCTGACAGCTGGCTGAATCGCACACTCAGTAAGATGAGGCTGGTGGACTTTCATAACTGTGTCGAAGTAACAATAGACATGTTAATTAGAGCTGTCAAAGTTAACACATTAATATAAATAATTGAGAGGGATTAATTAAAAGAAGAACATGTTTTAAAGTTATGAAAATTAATTCAGTTATCCTTTGACTTGTATCAGCGAAATCTTGCGGTCCCACAATGCTGCAGCCTTCCAATCTGTTTTGGATCTTTCAATTTTTCAGTCCAGCAGATGTCGATAAGGCAGATTCTGGCTGCAAAAAATCTGTCATTATTATTTGGACAGTGACATTATTTTCATCATTTTGGCTCTGCCACCACAATAAAATTGAAATATATCAATCAAGATATGCTTTCAGCAGGAGAGTGTTTTTACATAAACATCAAAATAACCACTACAACATTTTTTAGACACGGTTTAAAACCCTATTTTAAATCAACTAACTTAAAAAACAGCAATTAATCTATGATTATCAATTGGCTGCAAATATTTTGCTCTCAATGACTGTCTGAAGTCTGGATCCTACAGACATGACCAAGTTTTTTCCCTGGTGAATCACTTTGAGGCCTTTACTACAACTCTTCTCACTTCCCTCTTGTTCTTGGAACATTATGCCCTCAATTTTGTCTACAAGTAAAATACGCCTCTCGCTAGATTCAGATCAAGTGATTGAATTGGTCGTCGTGCAACATTCTACTTCATTCCTTCTGCTGCCTTGGTCTGCCATTAACTTTATTAATAAACACAACAGAGTCAGTTCAATCAGCATCCATGGACAAACATTAAAATGACCACAGGCAACATGGTATGCATCACATCATGAGCAGCTTCTTCCTACATCCAGTCTTCTCTGCCCATCATTCTGGTACGGTCAAAGTTGATCTTTGACCCTCACCAATGGTTTGCATCTTGTGGTAAACCACTGCTCATGATTTTTGACTCTGACAAAATGCGCCCATTTCTTGATGATTATTCTCAATCAGGTCTGCAGTTGGCATTTATTTATTTATTTATTAACAATGAATGAATTAATGAATTGCTCCATAGGCAGCAGCAGCAGCAGCTCTTTCGGCTTCATATTGAGAGAATTAATAGCAGAATTAAAAATAGCAGAATGCAAATGCCACACTTAAAATAAATTCAACCTTTTATCTGATAATTTGCAAATGAGGGGATAACATACACCTTGCCATGGTACAGCAGAGCAGCTAATTCTCCCAATTGCTTTTGGTCTCTTAAGTGGGGGTCGGTTTGGGAGGTTAGCACATATAAAAAGGTGCTATAATTCCTGTACTGTTAAGGGTAGGTTAATGCTCACAATTAATACCAGAATTCTGTACTTTATTCTCATATCTCACATTTAATTTCATCTCTTATATGGTGTGGTAGACAGATCAAATAATAAGTTTGTCAATATCCAAATATGTATGAACATGACTGGTTATATTTTTGATGCAACCCAATTTCCAAGAATGCTGTGTGAAACGTAAATAAAAAACAAAATTCAATTATCAAATCTCCCGCAAGGATCGGCATTTATTAATCTGAACGTGAGCGAACTGTCCGCAAAAATCTCATGCCAAGACAGACTAGGTGTACACGGGTTTGAAACCAGTGAATAACATGCAGGAAAGAGTGCAGCTGTCATGAATCACTAGATAAATAAATAAATAAGACACCTGTATTGAGAAATTAATTAAACTTATATTTTGAGACAACCTGCTTGTCAGGCCAGGCGGCTGACAATTACAAAAAAATTGATTAAGCGCAATGCGTGGCCTGGCAGATATGCAGTGTGGTATGTCAGATGCTCATCCAGTCAGATATATACTGAACAACAAAAGAAACGCAAGTTAATTTAAGGCAGACTGGAAAATAAGTTTGCGAGTAATTATTTTACAAAATCAAATTTATTACTAGCGCGTGCACATTTACACTCATTTCATCAAACTTTTCTTTATTTTGTGGTCACTTTGACTGAGTAACCATAAGAGTTCATTAACTAACTAGCTAACTTGGGTTTCTTTTGTTGCTCAGTTTATATACGCCAACAGACACTTTGACCGTGATCACATTTTGACAATGGCAGATCTTATGTTGTCAGAGGAAGAAGTTTCTGTCCAACGTGAGAGGAACTTTTGGCACAGAGAAGATCTCCTCCGGGAAAATGACGAGTGGCTGCTCATTTTGTGTGGCACCCAATAAAATTTCATGGAGTACAGTGATCTCTGCAGACTGCAGAGTCCCCACCGCCTCGCATTCCCATGATGAAGGGGGAGCCCCTCGAACGGTGACAGCTGGAGTTTTGTGCCTAGTTTGCCTCCAGCGGTCCATGCGCTGCTGCGCCTGAGCGCCGCAACCCGTTTTTTGGTGACGATCTTAAAATCGGACCACTTTTAAAAAAATCTACATATAAAGCATTTGGATTTTCAATTGTGTAGGCTATATAACATGAAATATCATGGATATACAGTATAAATTTAATTTATTAAGGCCGATGTTATTTGCACTTATACGTGAGGCCAATGCTGAATTTTTTTTTTCTTGGCCACACGCTTAAGTGTGGCAGTTGATGACCATTCCAGTGCCGCTTAGAAAGTACGCTTGAAATAAGTTTGGACAAGAAAAATTTTTTCCTTTGGACACACTTAAAATAAGCGCGGGAAATGGAGAAATATGCGTCTTGGCCACACTTAAAAGTGCGTCTAAATCAAATTTCGATCAATTTTTGTGCTTGGAATTGTCGCTTTAATTTATTAATGGATTAAATCAAACCTCTGCAGCACTCCGGTTTTCCACCCCAATGGTATTTACCGCAGCAGCAATAGTTTTCCAAACTGCAGCCTTCTGGGCTCCCTTTATGCCACACTTTAAGGCTTCCAAATAAAATGTTTTTGTTTTTCTCCACCTTGGACGTGATGATTTATATTTCCTCGTCAGTGAAGTTCTTTCTTCTTTGCCGTCTTTCAAGAGTCCATGTCGTGAAGTGGGCAGGACTTTGCCTCCCGGAGCATGAATTTATAGGGGCGTGTCATGTAAATTACATCGGTTTCAGCCGCCAGATTTATCAACGCTATGCCAGTTCTACACCAAAATCAGCGACCTACACACTTCTCGTAAATCAGACGTGACACCTGGTGAACGCTAATATTTACACCAAAATCTACACCAGATCCAACAGTGTTATCAAAGTTTGATAAATGAGGGCCATTGTACCTAAAATAGACACAAGCTGCTGGATGGGAGCAGATGCAAAAGGAATTGACATAATGATTGTGACCAAAAATGTAAAAAAAAAAAAAAAAAAGTTAATTGTAAATACTTTGTAATGTTACTCTAATAACTGTGGCCATTTTTGAGTCCTCCAGAGGTGGAACATAGAGGAAAAATGAAGGATAAAAAACTGCACACAGAAAAACCCCACCAGCCAAAGTTCTAACCTGGAATCATTTTGCTGAGAGGCAATATTTTGATCTATGCTTTAGGGAACTAATGCATTAGATTTTATCATGCAAAAAGGGGGTTAAGGGGGCTGGGGTAATGAGTTCAATAATTTTGTCACTCTGAGAGGTTTTTGATAAATCCTATCATGAGACATCCAAACGGTTCTACCAGGTTTGGTGATTCTCGGCTATTCCAGCAAACAGCTAGTGGAGGTTAATGGAAACCAGATTTCTAAGAACTAAATCCGACATTAGACAATACTGTTCCAGTCTCTGTGTTTCTCGGAGTGAGTAAATAAATATTTTTTAAAAAAGCATAATTAAAATAACTAGAGAAAGTCATTTCTGAGGAAAAACAAAAAGGAGGTTGCTCAAAATGGGGGCATTTTTCCTGTGTCCTTAGACCTAGGTTAACCTTGCATGGTGAATGTACAATTAGACATTCGTGTAAACACATCCCTCAAGTATGAAGCCCTTTTTCCGAGCAGTTGCTGAGATCTCATCTGCACAAAATAAAGTACATTTTCATTTCCAATGACCTTGACCTTTGATCCAGGTGGATGCAAAATTAGACATTAGTATTTACACATGTTGATTGGTAATTACACATGAGAGCATTGTAGCAAGCGATTGCTGAGCTCTTGTCCGTTTCAAAAAACAAAAGTGTGATGCTAACACCGACGCAGATAAACCAGGGTAAACCATAAACCATAATAATTACAAAGATAACAATAATGGTAATTGAAATGGGTGAAGTTGGACGCTTTAGGCAAGTGTAATGGTATGGCTTTGCTATAGTGCATCCTAATAGCGGCAGTCTCTCCGCCGTAGAAATTTTGATGCTTTGAGATGCCACGTTGCCCCCCGAACATATAATTCAACTGTGCAAAGTGACACAGTCAGACAGTCAAGACAGACTGAAAATCAGCCCTCGGTTGAGATTTGACAAGCTAGACACTGCATCTGTTAGTGTCCCCCTCTGCCCATATGTGTTTAGTTTCAAATGTATAAACTCATGACAGACGGAAGGGGCTGGGAAGGCCAGGAAATGAATTTTTATGTTTAATGTTTTATAAACAAGACGGAAGTGCATCACCAAAGCATATTTATTAATGTGTGTTTGTGTGATTATTACACATAATATTTATTGTGAAACTGCCCTTGCACTTTCTTCATATAAATATATACTCTCACACACACTCACAGGCACACACACACACACGCACACACACACGCATGCATGCATGCACAAACAGCATATATTATATTGTCATAAGTAGTGAGTATCCAAAAATTTTGTCATTTTTTAGTGCTTTCCGATCCATTTATATTTTGGTATTAGTACTGTACAAATAGTAACGATGCTGGAAGGGAGTGTTCAACTCTTACTTAAATACACAAATAATTGAAAATAGGCAGTAACCATGAAACTTTTGAAAAAAAATGCCTGAGAAAGTATTTGACACTCACTCTGTATTTGAAAAGGTCAGTAATGCAAATTTAGCTTTGTTTTTGGATGAGAATTCAGTGTTCTCCAACTTTTCATTTCATGGCCAAAACAGACTGCAATTGGGATTGCTAGCACAGGCCTACTCACCTTCCTGCTCAGAGAAGAACAAATATGTCCAAGAAGTGGGTACATGAGGCCACAGAGGACGAGCAAAAGAAGAAAAAAGAATATGGAAAACACATTTCTTCTTCACCAAGTTCAAATCCACAAGCGGAATTACACATTACACTGCTTGGGAATGAGAGAATAATCCCCCCGCAAAAAAAAAAAAAAAAAAATTCCTTAAAGTCTGATTTGTGGTGGCAATACTGTGAATTGGAAACAATGATCCTCAAAGTGGAAAAATACATCAGCTTCTAGTTTTCTGTTTATTGACTTCCTGAGCCAAACCTGAAGGATCGAGGCCAATGATCCGAAGCGGATGCTAGAAGTCATATGAGAGTCCAAATCCATTTTCGCAAGTTTAACAGCAGATAATCTTAGCACAAACAAAAACGCATGATTCGAAGGGGTTGTACTTCGTCTCTTAATTAATCATTGGCATGTTTTAGGCATAACATGAAATAAACAAGCGTGTCATCTCCCATTCCCTTTAACAGCCAGGTGCAATTGCAACTTGGAGGATTGCTATTATAATTGTTGATTTGCCGAGCATCATATAATAAACCTTGTCTCTGGGGAACCAGATCTGCTTGTGCGTGAAGTATAAAAGAGTGAACAAGCCATTGCTGAAAGTACAGAAACCTGGTCACATTCTTTCATCAAAAAAAGATTGTCATACAAAGCAAGTTTTTAACCTTTATTTAATCAGGGAAAGCTGAGAACATGAAATGCTGCATAAAATAGTAGGAAGTGAGGAGGGATAGAGAGAAACAGGTGTAAAGCCCCTGGAGCAGTTTTGGGGTTTAGGGTCTTGCTTCAGTGCCCAAAAGCAGAGTTCTTCGCAATTCATTGCTTCGGATGAAGTCAGATTCCCAAACCCCATCAGGGGCTCAAACCAGCAACTCGTTAGTTACCAGTCAAGCAACCTACTGCAAGGCTTCCCATGTGCATGGATAGATAAATAAATAAGTAAACAAACAAACAAACAAATAAATAAATCAAATTTTCATTCAGGGGTTGCAGTTATGTGCAGGCAGGGCACAGTGCCATGAGAAATTCAAATGAGCATATAAAAACAGGCAGGGAGAAAGACATTAAAACCATGTTATTTTTTATTTGGCCTGTACTGTTTTCATGCCTTCACTAATATCTGCGAATGTAAAACTAGAACAAATGAACTTGCTCCCGTTAAACTGACAGCGAGGTTGGGCGAGAAATGGATCAACATGGGTGACATGAGAACAAAAATAACTTTGCGAATAACTGTTGACATTTCATTCTCAAAGGCCAGGGCAGATGTATGGGAGAAATTCAGATTAATTATAGACGGTGACAACAGTGTCATCTGTGGCCTTGCTGCTTCTTAGAAGTGTCATCTTTCAAAGCTACTTTGTTAGTTTACTTGACTGGAAATTATAATGAACAGATTTCAAAGTAAATTCAGTGTTGTTGATTTGATAACAGAGGTGAGACGGGTCGCAGGTATAGTATGAATGCAACTGGTCGGATTAGAAATTTATTTTAAGATAATTGCAGCTAATGGGACACAGCAATATTGAGCTTTGCAGGGCCAGGATGGTACGGGTCTGCAAAACTGAACCTGTGAGGACTCTGACCAGACTTATCCAATCATCTGAAGTGCATTTTCAGCACTCCCAACATTCTTTGTATTAGATTTTATGTTTGCTTTTAGTTTCGATTAAACGTGAATTCATCCTCTGTGGCATGATGTAGGCTAGCCTACGCTGTAATACTGATGTCTGTAAAGGATGGCCATCATCCCGAAACAGCCACTGCTCTCAAGAGAATCCCCCAGGAAGACTGCAGGCATTACAGAGTTGGACAGTATAAAGGAGTCATGGCATGATCCTGGATGATTTGTGAATACCTACATATGAAACTTACACGTTGCATCTCATGTCTCATCTCTTTGTCTTACTAAGAAAAATGGTGATAGAAATAAGTGTTTTAAGTCTTATAATTAGTAAATTCACCTCACCTCACCTATATTCATCTTTTAACTTTTGTAATCTTTTCACATTGTTATCTTTTTGTTTTCAATCCTTCACGTTTGTGTACTGCAGTTCACCCCTGTAACTAGCACATTTTGAGCACCCGCGTAATGCATTAGCTTGATAATGCACCCTTAAAATTACAGTAAAATACTGACCAGGTTTTTGTTGGTTAAGCAAATTTGCTATTTAAATGACGCGTAGGAAGGATGGGGAAATGATAACTGCTTTAGTCTTAAACCAGCAAAGAACCTTGCATCGTGGTTGGCGCCACTTTGCGTCGGGTGTAAGTTACAGTCCCCGACGTTGAAATTGGCAGGATTGTTGCAGAAATTCAGCATTGTTGCAGAAATGGGAGCAATAATTTCATCAGGGCAACAGAGTGAGAGATGGTGGTGAAATGAATCGAGCTACCATTTGTTATTTGCAGAACACTTATTTTAAACACATCATTTTTTTTCTGTAAAAAAATGCCTTCTAATCAAAAGAAGAAAGCCTGACCAAAAACCAAGGAGAGCTTAAGTTTTATGCTCCATGATATACTGTAATCCTATCAAAAATAGAACCATCCTTTCAAAGCACCAGTCTATACATTTCAGTTTCGTTGGGTTTATTGACATCAGTGGACACATACAGTTATTTTTACATTGCAAACACCACAGCCATTCTTATGTTTTTTTTCTCAGAAACTCCAGCTGAGTATATTTGCACATACAACTCATAATGTAGTCCAACAATGTGATATTGGGCAACATATTGAACATAATGCATAGACTTATTTTTGGATTTTAGAAGCCTGCAATTCACTATTCAAACATTTTAAGCTTGCTTTGGAACTTGGTTCATTCTGTTGCTAACTAGCTTGCTATATGATCAAATTTAAATATGCTGTGAGAACGTCACACCTGGTATGGGTACCTCAAAACAAATGATAAAAGATCCATTTGTTGACACATAGAAATTGGGTTTATATTGATTCAAACAGCCAAAGCAAATAACAGTCATTTTAAAAATTATTTTGTCATTAGACCATGTATAGATGCTTAACATGTTTTTATCAACCTCACATTCTGAGTTGTTTACATGAGCTGTGATTTTGTTTCACTTTCATGGGTGTAGCTTTAATATCTTGGCTGTAAATTATTATCAACTCAGAAATACGAAAGTCTGTTTTTGCACAATCTCACAGTGATTAACCGTCAGACACTATTGTTTGGTTTCCCTTGGTCAACTGGGCAGAGCTATGACAGCTGAACCTCTTACTGAAAACAGGACACTGTGCAACTCTGACAATCCAGTACACTGCTCTCAGTGTAATATATAATCTACTCTCACCCTTCAGTCAGCGTTCAAGTCAACTGACATACCCAATTCTGCTAAGTACCATTAATTGTCCTTCTGTTTTATCACACCAGAATGCACAATCCCTTTTTATTCAAACATTTCCCTGGCTATCAAGGCTATTACAGTGTTGAAATACAGCAGAATTATAACTATTATTGTTTTATATGTGTTCCAGGGCTTACTGTGCCCTTGGTGAGGTTAAAACACCATCCATGTGATTTAATCTTGCCCCATTTAATGGTCTCAGATAATGAGGCTTCTTCAGAGCCAAAATTTCTCTTTCATATTCACCCTCTCTGTGCCGTGGACCAGCAAGTATTATCTGTTTCCTCATATTATACAGCGCAACTCTTTGTGTCCCCTATCAAGTCATTAATTTATGTGTCTTCAGTTTTTGCTCCTTTTGGGATTTTTTTTTCTTCCCAGAGAAAACCTTTTACATTAAAAAAAACCCTTTATTATCATTACTGTATCAGAAGTATGTCATTAACATTACGACAATAACCTAATTAGGGTCCATTGATTCCTTAATTTTAGGTCATAGAGTTTTGCATTGGTTAGATTCTTCTACAGTAGATGTGATTCAGGACAAACTTTAGAATGCCATTATTCGTCTTCCGAAAAAGCAGGAATCATGACATCGGACTGTTTGTCACGAAATCACATGCAGATAGTATATTTTCACTGAGAAGCAGACAGTGGACCCTTCTCCAACAAGGACCTCAATTATTCAACCCCATCCCCCCAATTCTGTAGTCAAATTCATCCCACTGATGTTTCATCTCTGTCACTGAAGACTCTGGTCATGCCAGTACCAATTTAGTTTCAAAGAATTAAAAGGCTGCACTCCTGTCTTCAATACAGTATGTAGTTATGCCAAACCTTTGCTTTCCAGGGCAATTATCCAGCGTGCAGACATCCCTGAATAACTACCGACGACAACATGGGACATGTAGTGGCTGTGGCTGTGCATTGTAATTCACCGTAAAAAAAAAAAAAAAATCAAAAGTTGATGAAATTAAAAAAGTACGGCAACCATCTGTGTAAAGCATTTTTAGGTTTGCTCAACTTTGAGTCACAGTGGTTGCATGAACTCATTTTGGAAGAATTTGAAACTTGAACTGAAAAATGCTTTGAAGGCAGCTGCTTGACTTTTCTAAAGTTGAGTCAGCTTTTTTATATTTTACAGTATACCCATCATGTGTCTATTCTAATTTGTACTCCAAAATTCCAAACAACAAAGATATGCAGAATATGCGCCTTTTTGATATACTTTGTTTTACAGCTAATCGCCAGTGAACTTTTCTCATATGTGTTGCATTCTGGAAGCAGATAATGGTGTTTGTAGATGTTACTGTGCATGTCATCGATGCTGTCATAAAATGTGTTGAAGTGAGTAACATATTAATTTTTTTCCCCCGTTAGGAGCCATGTAATGAGCCATAGTTGCAGAGGTAGCAATGCAGTGGGAGGTGCTGCTCATGCTCGTCACTCCATTTAAAAACTTTGCTGCTTGTGTGTGCTAACGGGTCCATTATTGTAGCACCATTTAAAAGGGTCATTGCATTGATATGAAATTATGTGAGCATGTCATCTTTCCCATGGTTTACTTTCAGTGATTTTCTTTCAGGTTCTAAAAAGAGGTTTAGTGAAACTCAACTTTTTAAGTTAGATTGCACCCTTATCCCTTATAAAATGCCTCATTGGTGCCACTGACAATAAAAAGCCTCGAAAAATCAGTAAGTGGATAAATAAACAAATAAACGCTATTATATCCAATATGACTGACGGAAATGCAAAAAAAAGTAAAATAATTACTTGTAAGAATTAAAGTTTAACTGATAATAAGACTGGCATGAACAAACCTAATATTTATTTGGTGTCTGTCCAGCGCCTGTGTATTGAATGAAAGTGGAATTATATCAGAATCAGTGCTCATTATTGATAAAAACAGCCGCAGGGTCGGATGGGTCACAACAATATTTTGTGCTGGGAATTGTTGTCCATTTGGTCACATACATTTGAAGCATAACATAATGATAGCGATTAGGGAGTTACAATCCTAAGTGCCTGGACAATGGTGATTGCCCTGATAATTTATTAGCCCATTATGAGCTTTCTGTGGTAGTGTTCATTCCCAACCAAAAGCCTTGCATCTCTGTCACTGCTCACAGTGATTTTGTTTCTGAAATATCAGTTAATATGTTTGGTTCACTGTAGCATCGGCTAAAAGTTTTGGAAAAAGGACAGAATTTTGATCTTTTTCGTAATAATGTTATCATTAGTAATATAATTATTATTATTAATCCCAAATGTGTGGGAGTACCCGGCCAAACAATGGGCTGTCATCATCCAAGTTCTTACAAAGTCGAGAAAATTGCCTGGTGATAAGGGAGGTACATAGACTATGTAATAGATTGCTTTGTAGAGGGCAATAGAGAAAGTTAATAACGCCAGGTCTCATAATTTTTTTTACTGAGCCATGTTCAAAAGCAAATACACTCATTTATTTCACTTTTGCTTCTCAGGAATCACAAAAAAACATTGAGCTGAACTTTGCATGTTTCCCTGCCTCATGCGTGCAAAGTCCATCACTATTTCCAATTCATCTGTATTAGTACCAAACCTCGAGAGCTTCAGTTGGACATAATACCAAGCTCCTGTTGTATATGCTTTATTTTTTCACTCCTATTTGCATCATCATATGAATACATTACGGCCTTGTGTGTTTGTGTGCGAGAGAGAGGACAGGCACATATTTTGGATTGTTCTATTGTGTTTGTATGCGTTTTTTATGCACGTATACTACATGTGTTTTCTTCATGTGTTGTGTGATACAAGAGTGAGTCAGAGAGAGAGAGAGGGAGAGCCTTCTCCCCTTGAAGCACATATGTGGCAGTCCTACAGTTCAGGGCACAGCAGCTAATGGAGAGCCGGTGGATTGGAATGCTAATGGTGAGGGAGCACATTTCTCATGCTCCTTGCTCACATAGATTAGAGAGGGGAGCCGGGGGCAAATGAAGGGCACATCTACACGCATGCAGAGGGGACTTGTCATGTTTTCATTACCTTGACAGACGATCCCTCGTCTCAGGAAACGTCCCATAATATAAACCAAATCACCTGCATTATTAGATTATGAGGCACTCTCACTTTTAGAAATTGAACAGATATAAAACGTGTGTCAATGAGAAGCTGCGGTGCCGTGACTCTTGGACGCACCCTGGAACACTGTTCCCCGCTGTGTGTTTCCAGAAGAAAGCTAAGATTGTGCGGTTGACTTGATTCCTTTTCCACTTATATCACTTCCATTTCTTTTTGCAATATTAAGAGGTATTGATAATTTACCTGCTGGTTTGGAGAAGCACGAATGAGATGTGATATTAGCCGTTTAGGATATATTGGTCGGTTGGTAAATGACTTAACCTAACCTGGCCAGAGCCAATGTCTTTTTGCCATGACCTTTCTCAAAGAGGACTTAGTCTGCCATTGAATTTATAATCAACTTCTGTGGAAATGTTGACGTTTTTCTATTAAAAGAGACATCTTGTCAATTACAATCTTCGCAGCGATCGTCACTGCACTTCCTGTTCGAGGAAAGGTCAATAGCTGGGAATAAGGAGTAATTGACTCAAGGCAGAATGGCTTCTCCGACTCCTGATCAAGTACAAAATGTGATTTATTTCCATATCATTTTCTCACCATCATTTCTAATATGCCCTGAGAAATGATTGAAGTCTCACTGTTGGCACTGAAACACCAAGAAAAGGAAGTCAGAAAATTGACTTTTAATGGGGAGCGGAAGAGAACAGAGATCTCGTTTCGTGATTGAAGTTCGGAAAAAATATCCTGGGATCTGAAGCAATGCATTTTCAGGACATTCTTTTTTCTTTTTTTTAATGACTAGCACATCATTGGACATAATGGACATTTGTATTTTTGATTGGCAGACAGCACTTACACAAGAGAACGATGGATTATCAGGTCTTTACATTGAAATGTAGAAAACTCTGGAATCTGCCTCCACTGACTCTGTCCATAGAGTCCTATGCCAGTTTCCAAATGGTGCAAAACACCAACTCATGGAGTCTACCATGTTTGAATGTAGGGTGTTGGCACCAGAGCATGTGCAGTGAGTGCTTTTTCACAACCAGAGGATTTGCAGCAGGTGTGAACAAGAGTTTGTCACTAAAGTGACTATATCCCCCGCCGTTAGGTCACCAAAACCGACTGGTGTCTGCGCATTCCCAGTAGGAAGGTTGGTACCAAAAAGAATTGAAATAGGTTAACTCCTTCTTGAGATATCGCGCTGACAATGTTCCGGACGGACGGACGGACGGAGCTGAATACTATATCCCCCGCTTCGGGCTAAACACGCGGCGGAGGATAAAAAGGTAAGTGAAGAAAGGGAACAAAAACTGAATCAGAATCTTTTCTTGTGCTGCTCAAAAAACAATCAATCACTTAAAAATCATTACTTCAGCGCCAAGAACCTTTAGAATTTAAAAGTTTGGTCAAATAAAATAATTTTGCTACAGTAATGGACTTCAGTGGGGAAAGAGTGGTGAATTTTGTCGCCAGGGGCTGAATGACGATGCCCTGCACTACTAACCACTGGAGTCTGCAAGCCTCTGGTACGATGTGTATCTGAGGACATCTTTCGACTTCAGACAAAAAGGCATTGTTCCTCAGACTAAATGCTTTACTCCTCTCAGACTTTAATGGTTCAGGCCTCAGGAAAAGCTTTGCCGAGCATCTAGTCTGGTACAACTGGATATCTTGCAAAACTGCCTCAGACCCAAGTCTTTCAGGAAAAACACATGCATTGTTGATTAAGGAACAGTCTGAAAAGTGCATCCATGAGAAAATGAAAATGGATTAAAACTGCATGTTTTCACACGGGAATGCTTCCAGCAGTGTGTACCTCACTCAAATGTATACGTTAGTGTTATTATTTTGATCAGATCTACTTTTATTTCGTTTTTTATGGACATTTTATATGGTCTCTAACAGATAATGGATTATCTTGCGATAGACAATGCAAGACTACTTTCTTAAAACGTGACATATTTTTACATGTGAGGCATCATATTGACTTGCAAGTACCAGCTGATTAATAATATGAAACGTGTTTCATGGTACTTGTTTTTTTTTTCTGAGTAACTTTTCTCTGTCAGACTTTGGTCTGAAGGAGTTTGGTCTGAGAGAATTTTAAATGTTTGGTCTAAAATACTTTTTGTCAGATGGACTTTACTCTGTCGGAGTTTTGCCAGCTTTCCTGTAGTACCAGACTTGAGGCTAGACTTTCTTTTTTTTTTTTTTTCTCCCTGAGACGTGAAGCCTTTTAATATGAGGAACAAAGCCATCTTGTCTGAGGAAAAATTATTCTTGTCATAAAATATGCACTGTCCTCTGGGCAAATGTCAATTCCTGGTCCTGGGATTACCTGTAACATTGGAAAATTGTCAAGGTGGACAAATGAGGTGGGCAATGGAGTCACAACTAAGCATTTTGATCATGAAACAATTGTGATAGACTGTAGAGTGCAGAAGGCTTAGCTTGCAGAAGGGATTTCATGTCAAAGCTCCTGAAAAATTAACACATTCAAAAAATCTGCTTCATTACAGTCTATGAAAGATCAGCTAAGATTTTAATTATGATGGTCAATGAAGAGGAACAATGGACAAATATGAATAAATGGTGAAAAAAGCATATATAAAAGCATCTATCTGCCTGTTTGCTATTTCAAAGAAAAGTTCTTCCCAGCATTCTCTAGCATTCCTCTTCTTTGTTAAAGTCTTGATTAATGTCATAATTTATGTCACACCAAATGAAAAACCAATTTAGTCTCAATCCTTGATAACTCCTCTGGCACATGGGACGTGAAATTGTGTGCACTCAGCCTCCCATGGGTCTTGTAGGCATTAATGTTGTATTGAAAATGTGCCGATTTCTGACTGTCTGCTAGCCTCCACCGTCCAATGCTGCGTGACCTATGACCATAAAGATACAGTTGTCCTGAGAGGACCTGGGGAAGGGTGCTATCCCTCTGTGGGGCTGAGAGGAGGTCCTTTCATATTCATGCATTTGGCCGTACTCCTCTCTTCAGATGTTGCAATCCATTAAGTCCACTGAACAGGCATTACACGCAGACCTCTACTTTTAGGAGGAGACTTCTAAATCTTGCTGAAGTGTTGTGAAATTGCGAGCTCTTTTATGATAGCAGTACTTTCTTCACACTGATTTATTAATCTACCTCTGATGGACTGAAATATGAATTAATTATGAATATATATCTTTAAATATTTATAGATACATTTAAATATCTAAATTAATAAGTTTGGTTTCCTTGTTTTTTTTCATATTTTCAAAGCCATATTTCAAAAAAAAAAAAAAAAGCTCCACAACTGTAGGCTTTCTGGTAACCTGATATAATTCACCGGATTGCAAACCTGGTTCAAAAAAGACGCGAGAAGAATAGAAAGAATTCCTTTATGTCTGAGCTGATGTAGTGTAGCACTGGTGTAGTGTAACTTGTTTTTGTCTGGTATAAGCTTTTCATTTGGGATCATCAAATAAACAAAATGTAAAAATTATGGGTGCTGAGGGGTTAAACCTTTCACATTTGATAAAAATGTAAATGTTTGCCTTTAAGGAAAGGGCATATTATCAGGGCTGTGATTTGGGTGAAGTGAAATTATCAGAAAATTTAGCCGGGTCCAGGGCAGCGCCCTGGTGGGGGGGATACGGAGGGGCAAAGCCCCCCGAAGACCCAAGGTTATAGTGATTTTCGGTGCCCTAAGTGTACTAAGAATTCAATAAAATAATAAAAAACAGAATTATTACCCAATGCATATTCAAGCCAACAAACACATGCAATCTTTGATTTCTACGTCAAGTCAAAATTAGTCACAAGCTCCAAGCTTATAAAGAATTTAATCTTCCACTATTGCACTCAGGTAAAAGTTAAATAACATTCATTGAACTCCAGTTCATTGAACTCCAGTCAACTCCAAAATCATATCACAAAGTCACATGCTCATGGGATTTTATGAATTTAGACTTCCCTGAATGTACTGTGTCATAGCAAAAATGAAAAATAAGAACATAATCACTGTAGATACACACCACTAATAAATCTTTTTTCTTGATCCAATCATCTGTAGAAACCATCCATGAGTTCTGGGAGTATTTTCGGCTTCCAATTATTGACTAAAAACACAATCCTGATGAAACTCTTGGAAATATGCATTACATATTATGCATTACATAGTAACCTAGTGAGTAAGCCAAACAACAACAGAAAACAGTGTCACTAACTAGCTACATTCGGCTAAATTCGGTGTCCAGTGACGCTCCATTTACATGAAAAAACAAAAGTCAAACTTTGAGGGAGGGCTTCTCGTCAAGGTCCCGAAACACCTTTAATTATACGAACCGATAGAAAAGTTGCGTGCCGTAGTGGTATTATTCGCTAGTATTGCTATAGGTCATGTATTAGCTGGGCAGCTGATGCAATAACCATGATTTAGCTTTGGAGCGAGACGCTCAGCTGCATTAGCACTGATAACCCGTGCGTATGCTGGCCACAGTAAACAACTAATTCAGCATTCACCGAAGTGAAAATGTAGGGTAATAATGCTTCATATTAAAGTGTGCGAAAGTGAGGTAGGAAAATGAAGGTCCATCAGGTTTGTTGGTAAGCTTACGTAAGGCAATTTTATGGTTTGACTGGCCATACTATCATTAATGGGAGCTGGCGAAGGTACATCAAAGAGCTAAGAAGAGCACCCACTCGCACTCCCGGGGGACACTTATACACACTGAACCAACCACGCAACTTACCAGCGGTGTACAGCATTTGTCTCGACGAGTTACATAAAGGGACGCGGCAGTGTTCAGCCGTCAGCCACTCACGCTGCTGAAACTTGGGCAACAAGTCTGCTTCATCCTCACTCCACTAGCCAAATGGGCTACACAAAATACAGGTACACGGACTATTAATTATTATTACTATATACTACAAGCTATCTGTCGTCTTGAATGTCCGCAATATCCAAGTCGTTTCTTTTCCATGGTGTTGAAACTTGCTGCCGCGGCCCCATCCCACACAGCATGACAGTAGACCGGTGTGCCTTAGCTGGCTAATTTGAAAACGGAAGTTCTGTAGAATGCATCACGCATAAGATCAATTCAGTTACGGAAATACTAAAAATATGCTGTAGATATGAAATCGAATTTTCATGACGGAAAAATCTGAGTTTTATTTATTTTTTTAATTTTGAAGATGAAAAAGCGGAATTCCGCTAATTAGCAGAAAAATCACATCCCTGTATTATACATTTTGGTCTCATGTTGTAAAAAAGACTGCACTATTTGACGCATAGTTCTCTATCTCAGAGGAACAAAGCCTCACATAAGAATGACTTTCACTGAAGCCCGTTTCCGTTAAGTCAAATGTATTCGATTGCTTCCTCAATGCTCGGACAGATTTCACTATCTACTCCAATTGCCACTGGAGTCAATTATTGGCCTTTGCCAACTGGAGACCCAGGAGTTTGACAGTAAATGTAGCCACTTTACAGAATTATTACCACCCTTTAGTAAAAATGAGCAAAACAGATGTGAAATAATGTCTCTACTGTTTATTTTCATGGCAAAATATTCACAAAAATCTAATCTTTAATGGAGTAAATAATTGAAACAATTGCTATCATAAATCAAATATTTTTCTCAAAGATATGTACCCATTGTTGAATATGTTGCGTAGCACTCCCTTTGCCAAGATGGCAGCTCTCAATGTTCTCCTGTAATGCACAATGAGGTCCGTTAGCACATGGCATGGGATCAGAGGCCATTCCTCAATACAGAATCTCTCCAAATCCTTCAGAGTCTGAGATGGATGCTTTGTAGACAGTCTGCTGGGACTGTGTGCCACGGCAAAACCTTTATGATGGTCTGTCTTAAGTTTGCTGCCAGAGTCTGTTAGGTTCTCATGTATTATCTGCAGTTATTTAATGAAGTCCAAGAAAGCATGTACCTTACATGGAGTAAAAACTGCCCCTCAACATCAAAGAAATTTATTCTTCAGTTAGATTATAATAATCATTTTATAGGGCAGCCAATAATTCTGGCATGTTTTGGAGAAAAATATTTGTTTCCTTGCAATATTTTTTTCTTATTTTTATTCTATTTTTATTTTTCCACTAATTATCAATCATTTTAAATCAATAATAATGCAATGTTTTTGTGAACATTTTGAGCTAAAGACTAAAACGATGAACAAGACATTTTTTTCACAACTTGCTTTGCTCGTATTCACCAAGAGTACCAATAATTCTGGAGGACACTGTAAGTTTCAGAAACACAGAGGTAGAAAAACTAAAAATCTCAACCTCAGGAAAACTGAGAATGACTATCTAAAGTAGGAATGCATGAGGACATTTGCAGAATAGTGGTCAATTCACTGGGTAATGCGTCTTGAATGGAAGAAAATACCATAAACAACCAAATTCAAAACAACAGTCATGGTATTAAAAAGGCAAGACTGCAGTTAATTATTTGCATTTTCTCCACACAAAGAAAATATTCACATGAATAAAAATACTTTTTTACCCTCTTTTTGCCATTAGACCCCATCGCTCATTTGCAGGCATTAATTAGAGAGTACATAACGAAAATGAAAATGGGATGGATATGATATAACTTCCATGGTGCTACAGCATTCCTGTCAAAAGGTGGGCATGTCTAGTCTGTGACATAAAAATTTCTCAGCATTTTCCAACCTACACAATAATGCTTTTATTTTAATTGAGGAACCTTCCAAACTTTGCAAAAGCAATAAATATTCTGTCTGCAACGGATGAAGTTGTGTAGCTAAACTGTTTGCAAAGCAAGCATTTCCATTTGCATAGCACAGAAATAGAGCCCTACATATGCAACTCCAGAGGGCACCAGCCACCAATGGCTCTATTCAAAGAAGGATATCACTCCTTAAATTGTGAGTTTTATATAAGTTTTTTTCCTTTATTTGACAGTTATACGGTGTAGAGAGGCAGGAAGGTTGGGGAGAGGAATAGGGGAAGACATGCAGTAAATGACCTGACCTGCAATCGAACCCAGGTCGCTTTGGGAAGGACACAGCCTTTATGGTGCGCACGCTTAGACGGATGAGCCACCGTGGCACCCCCATGACATGTAAAGTTTTACATGTAAACTACAGCATTAAATTACAAAAATATGCGTAAACATACAAAAGTGCAGCCATCATTCCATGTAGTTCATTTGTGGACCTTTGTGCCAACTAAGAGGGGGCTTATTTAGTACAGGCCTTGCATGGAACACCTTATTAAGGTTAATAACAGATTGTGACCCAGGCTTAGATATAATGTAGTTATAAATACTTAAATACAATGAGCAGCCAAGTCATTACCACTATAGCAGGCAAAGTACTTGTTTACAGTGCATGCAGGATAAAAGCACATTGTGGTCTGTGAGTGATATTGTCCATCCATACCACCACTGAAGTGTAGGATTCAGTTCACACACACACACACGCACACACACACATACACACATGCACGCTCGAACACACACAAACACACACGCACAGATGAAACACATAAGTTTCATCTCGACACGTCATATAATGACAATTCCTGGCCAAGCGTTGATATATAAGATGATAAATTAGGCTTTTGTCAACCTCATTTGATGGCAGAGTAAAACAAGCCCTACCCACTAACCCCTATCCTTTAAACTGATCCCTTACCCTAAATGTCAAAGAAAAACGCCAAAATCACCCTTTCTTGTCATATATCAAAACTTGGTCTGGTGGCGTCAGTATATGACGAGTCGGGATGAGAATGTGTTGGATACGCATACCCACACACATGGTTTCAAAGATTATTGAACTGTTCACTCTAACTAGATATAATTCTAACTAGAATTAAAGAATACAGTAGAACGATCCAATGCCTGTTCAAAAATCCAATCATAACATAGCTGAAGACATTTTCATCAATAATTCAGACAATTTCATTTTATGCACTTTATATAAAGTAAGCTTGCTATTTCACAAATGTAAAACATATTTTTTTCAGAAGTGTGCTGCTGCACTTAAAATAAAGTACGAGACAAAGAAAAAATGCTTCTAATAATAAAACCAATAAACATACACTACCCAGCTCTGTTATCCATTCTTCATGTCTTGTAATGCCAAGTCATAATTTCACAGGCTAATATGCAGAGGAGGCTGGATACCTGCGGCTAGGTAGACAACGACTGATATGAAATTGAACTTCATCTGATCATTCACCTGCAGTATTTTCATTGTCCTTTTATGTGGTCAAGGGTTCAGTAGCTTTAATGATCATATTACACCTGCACCTCACTGGACTCATGGAGCAGGAGCATTATTAATCACTTGTATTTTAGAATGGGATCATTCATCTACTCTTCTGTTACTTTGTTTACTTTTGCATCCTAACTCACCGCTGTTGCTGTTAAGTTAGATTTACAACAACAGTCTTTCCTTGAAAGCTTAGCCGACCACTGCAGGGAAGAGCAGGTTGCAGCTTCCATTTCACCAGGGACTTGTTTTGGAAGCGCAGTTAATCAGAGTTGTGCTCGCCCACACACATATACATGCACAGAAACACACACACGCAATTAATACATCCATCCTCCACCATCACTGTCAACTATGAAGGTCGTCTTGAGTTGCCACCCTACTACATACCATGACAAAAAAAAAAAAAGAAAGAAAGAAAATAATAAAGGAATCTAAATTTTGCCTCCTCACAGGGTCATCTCAACAAATATTGTACAGCATTTTTCTTAGCGATGATTTTTTCATACATTATTTATTCACTGTTAGTATTTTTTTTCTAAATAATCCACCAGTTGAACCATGCTTGCCTTTAATTTACACATTAATCCTATTTTTATCCACATACATACTCATGCATTAGAAAATTCACAAACACTTGTATATTTGATTTATTATCATTTGCAGTCCTCCGATGCCCTCATAGAGCAGAAGGCCAAACAAAAAGTATCACTTTTGCCAATTTCAGACAGCAGTTCATTTTTTTCATCCCTTCCTTCTTTTTTTCTGACTTTAGCTCTGACTAGTGGGACTTGGCATCCAGATACAGATCCAGTTCTGACACGGCCAGCTCAAGCAAAGTTGCCCGTATAGATTATTCTCTCTCAGTGTTGTAATGTTGACACTTTATTATAACATGGCCGTGGGGCAATTACAAAGCCACTGTCACAGATTATGGTATTCAGAAGTTGTTCCGAATAATATTCCTAGTTTCCTTTACAAGTCAGAAAAGTTTATTGGCTGCGAAGACTCAGCATGGTTGTTAGTACTTGTATGATTATTAATTACAAACACCCTTTCATGTATGTAAAAAAAGAATCTCCCTAGGGTAATATAGAGCTCAGCAGCCAGGGAATATTACTTCCATATCAGATCGGGAATGATTAAAGCTTACAAATGAGGTTCGGAATATGTGATGTCTTGTCTTTGGTCTGTCTAAGTATTATGCTTTATCATCTGATCTGCTGCTAATGAGGAATAAACATATTCCAAATCCTGTGATTTATGAAATATTGTCATATATGCTAAAGATTTTTTTTTTCTTTTTTGACCCTTTTTTCACGGAAAGCTTGAAGAACAGAAAATCAAATAAGCTTATATGACAACTGACGAACATGCATAATTATCGCCACAAGCACAGGTTATTATGAAAAGGTGGCTTGCAAATATAAAACTTTATCATTTTTATTTTTTAGTTTTGGTTTGATGGTCTCTCATGTCTTCTGATTCAGCGTTGTGCTTGGAATCGCACTTGCAAAACCAAATAAATCCCTTTAACCAAAAATTAAAGGTTCATTATTTAATTCAAGAGTGAATTTGCCAGTCCGAGAATGTCTCTCTTTTTCAGATCTCGGCCCTTTCATTGCTTCATATTGCATCATAAATTGTCCTTTAAAATCAGCGGTTGTCTTCCAAATTTAATGAGTATAATAGTAACACAGGCAGAGGGAAGGAAAAAAAAAATTGTCACGGGGCACACGCACCTTATCAAAAATTGGGATACAAAGGGCTACTTTCTGTGTCACCTGGACTGCAGTTAAGTCAGCAATTGTGTAGGATTGATGTGAATAGCCTCCAGAACCTGTGATTTCAAATGCAGTGAAATGGAATCTCTGTGGGAGCCCTTGTAGGAATGACCGGATGCATTTTTGTAGCCAACAAATCCTTCAAGAGTAAGGGATGGGATATTGTCCCTAGAGGCCCGCAGGTATTTCTGTGTCAGTGGCAACGGCACACATCCCTCACTAAGATTCAAGAGTGCTTTCCCTGGGAATCCACAGTCTGAGCTAAATACCATCAATCTACTCCAAATAATGACCCAGTGCATCTGACTGCAGGTCCCTGCCCACTGACTTCCTGAAAAGCACAGCAACCAATCCTCAATGCCTCTCTCTGGGTGTCCCTTCTGCGTCGCCCTGGCTCCTTCCGCAGGCTCATTTCAGAGAGTAGAAAGCCTGATGGGGCTTATTACATGGTCACCAAACCAGACTGAGGACCAGTTGTTCTTCAGCCTTTTTGATTCAAAGTATTAATGGCTAACTTCATTTATTTATTTATTTATTTGGTGTGCAAATTAAATGACATGCTGATAACCTCCTTGGTTCAGTCATGATATGTGAAGACCACAGTGGAGAAATGATCACATTTCACATTGTGGAGAAATGTGAATGAATTAAAAATTCAAAACGACCTTTGCAACAAAGCGCTGAAAAATATGCTAAAAGTGTAACATATATAAATATTATTTGTTTATTTATTTCTTTAAATATATAAATAAATGAAGACCACAGGGGAAGAAGGGCACATGTCCACACTGACCTTTCATTAAAATTTCCCCATAATTTCATGGAAAACTGGAGGCCCTCGTAGAGTGCAAACCTCAGCACAATCCAAATCTTCCTGAGTGGGAGCAAAGTTGAGTAATCGCGTGTGATACAATTTCAAGATGGCTGCTGTGGCGGCCATATTGTTTCACTGATTGCGGTGAAAATAAATAGGGCCCTTCCTTGGTGTAATAGCAATGCACTCACAGAATTTCAGACAAATCTGTGCTTTACTTTTTGAGTTATGTTGTTCACAAACAGACAGACAGACAGACAGACAGGGGCGAAAACATAACCTCCGCCTTAACTTCATTCGCAGAGGTAATAATTCTTGAATGCATAATATATTACACAAATATGTTTGGAAGGGTATGTTTTATCTGCCGCATCAAGATTACAATGATGAAAGAAATCATTAAAAAGTTTCAAATTTCAAATAGCATTTTCTCAAAAGGGGTAAAGTGTGATATGTGCCATTCTTCCCCTGTGGTCTTCAAATATTATAATAATATCTAATATATGAAATACACAAAAATGCAAAATTTGAACTCGGATCATTTTTCCCTTTGTGGTCTTCATATGTAATGCTGCCTCGTGTACAGTCTAATCACGCACCTTCTGTATTCTCTCAGTTGCACGACACATGGATTCAGCTCTCAGTTTCACACCTGCAGGAGAGCACAGCCAAGCCGGGGTCTAATCAAAGCCCACTCTGACTGCATGTTCATTCTATTCTTTGAGTCCTTCTAATAGAGTTTCAATCTATTTTAATACGTCAATGTTCCCTGGCTGCCATGACTCACATTCTCAAATGGCACATGCCCATAATCATCATAATGGATGGTTAGATGGGTCTCTCCCCATGTGTTCCTCGAGTCACATCGCCCACTCATGCGGTCTGTTGTCAGGTGATCCTTCAACATGGTCTAATGTGGAATGCACAGAGTGAATCACGTATGGACTGGGCACTCAGTCTACACCACAGGTACAGCAACACTGGTATGAGCAGTAATAATTTTGCTGACATGAGAGTTGCTCAAAATTATATTTTAAGTCACAAAATGACATATACTGTTTATTCATTGGGTAACACTGATTCGTATTACTGTATTCTGTATGCAATTACAGCGATTGTGTTGATATGATCCAGGCCACAATCCAATACAGAGTACAATCCAATACAAGGCAATCAGGGATAGCAGACCTGGCCCCAGCCACGGGCTGACAGACAGAGTGACAGAAACACACACACACACACACACACAGACATGATCATTGCTTAACCTGGCTCTCCCTAGAGGGGGGCCAGGTAATAAGGGCTTTTTGATCGCAATATAGCAAAACAGGGGGACAAAGCCCAGAGCAGATGTAACTGGCAAGGTTCTGTGGGCATAACTCTGCCTGGCATCTGCCGGGACATCTGCTGACTGGAGTGGACACTTTGCCAGAGCCAAACTGTCAAAAGGCAGGATGGAGGAGATGGAGACAGGAAAGCCGTCCTAATCCTCATGACCGTAGAATGCTTGGGAGGTTATTCCTAATAAACTGGGCAGAGTAGATTAATATGAGTGGGTTCTCAATCCTGAAGACCAGAAGTAAGGCTTGGGAGTTTTTTTTCCCAATTTATTCAAATTAATTTCAAAAGACAAAGAGGTTTACTGGCAAATACTGACTAGTTGCTAAAGGGAATATAGCAAGTGACAATCCAGTAACTTGCAAACTCAGACTAGGGGGTATATATACCTCAACGCCCACACAAGGAAGGCAAAACATGAATAGCATACAGCCGGTGAAGAAACACACAAGATGTAAACCAATCAAAACTTCTTATGGACATGCAAGCTGCTGGGTGGGAGGAAACACAAATGGATTCACACGAAGGTTGTGAAATGTATTTGCTGATTTATTTGGCATTTGCCAATACATGAAAGCGGTTATTTCCCATCCTCTGGATGACTAAATAAAAGGCTCTGCGAAGTTGAAAAAGTGGCTACGGATGTATATGCCGCCCTATTGTCTCATGTCTTTTCCGCCAGCTCAGTCAAACCCAATTCTGGTGAGTTTATTTCACAAGAACAACACATAAGAGCCCCTGTAGATACAATCTGGATTAATAATGCAAAAAGCGGTAAAAATCTATGCAGGCAAACATAAGGCTGACTGATTTAATATTTATGGAATCATGTACGATAATGGAAACAGCAAAATGTGTGCAATAAGTTTGATGATAGTCTGGAGGTGTGTTAATATATAAGATGTGCCTTTGGGCATCTTCATGAACATGCAGGCTGGGTAGAACTTTCCTGTATACATTCCTTCAGAATGGAAAGCATTTTTCTTTGGCTGAAACTAATTTCCAATTTGGCATATCTTGTGGTTGGATTGTGTCCTAAAGCGATCAAAATAAAATGCTGTGTAGCAATGATGCTGCACCTACAATGAAGCCAGTTTCACTGTATTTCTCCCCTAGTGTCCTGAGCTCAAGTCATTATTATACATTGCCTTTGTTCCACATTTAACCCTTAGTGCGTTAAATGCCACTATTGTTACCCAATTATGTAAGATATCAAATTCCAAGCTGTTGAAAACCTATTACGTGGCGACTTGTTTAAAAGAGCTCCCGCCCGGGGGACGGGTACAATATGATATGAAATACAGTATGTGGCTCCCCGTGATCCTATAAATCATTTCTCAAATATTAGATCATTTCTATATATAAAATATATATATAAAAAAAGGAAAATAAAAAATATTGAATCTATCCACTTTTTCTATCTCTGAAAAAGAAATGTAATAAAAATGGGTAGACTATTCATTTGGGTTTAATTAATATTTAAACAACACATCAATAATGCATCCTATGTCTTGCCCCATCCAACTGAAATCAATATAGTGATCTCTATTAGTGGTGCTGTGACATTTTGAGACTAAGGCGTTCAATGAAGACTTCAGAACAATTTCCAATTTTTTATGTTTGGGCCCTGCAGTTTGAAATTACTTTTAATATGTGTGCTCACCCATGGCAAATACAGCTGGAGACAGACAATGGCTTCCAAAGTATTTGTGAGAAAGACTTGCATAGTTTTCTCAGCAGTATGATATACAGCTTTTTGGTAATTTACAGATTCTTGTCTTTAACTTAAGTGTATTTTACACTGTTTGGTTTCACCATATTCAGGCCTTAGACTTTAATATGCATTGCCTCCCAATTCCATGCACCACCATGTTGGCAATATATTCATGCTGAAATGATGTATAGAGAAGTCAAAGCAGTTATGTTTTGCATGTCACTGGAGAGTTTTTTAACGGAGTGACTGGATGACTGTCACCCACAGACATGGACAGGTGCAGAGTTATTTCTCACCAGGTGATCAGCCATGCATCATTTGAGGTGTGACGAGTGAGCTGATACTGGTGGTAGCCATTCATGCCCCATTGAGAACAGCTTCCACCACCATGCCTCAAAGATCAGGAAGTGTATACAGTGCTATGAAAAAGTATTTCCCGTTTCCTAATTTCTCATATTTTAGCTTATTTGTCATCTTAAGATGTGTTAGATCATCCTACTAATTTTAATGTATGACAAAGTCAGTGTGGGTAGACACAAAATGCAGCTTTTAAATGATCATATAATTCATTGGAGGGGTAGAGTCATTCAAAACCTTTTTCAATTATGTGAAGAAATAATAGCACCTCCAAACCCAAAAAGTAGTTGTGCCACCCTGGATGGCAACTATGGCAATGAAACATTTGTGATAGGTGGCAATGAGTCTTTTGCATTGCTGTTGAGGAGTATTGGCCGACACTTCTTCGTAGAATTGTTTTAATTCAGCCGCATTGGAGGTCTTTCGAGCATGAACTGCCTGTTTTAGGTTATGCCATCATATCTGAATTTAGTTTTTTTTTTTTTGAGCCATTCAGTGGTGGACTTGCTTGTGTGCTTCAGATCATTGTCCTGCTGCATAACCCAACTACACATGAGTTTCAGGTCACTGAATGATGGCTGGCTTCAGGATTTTCTGGTAAAGTATAGAATGTGTGGTTCCATTAATTATGGCAAGTGTCCCAGGTCCTGAAGCAGCAAAGCAGCCCCAGATCATCACACTTTTACGTCCACATTTAACTGTTGGTAAGGTGTTCTAATTGTGGAATTTTGTGTTTGCTTTATGTCAGACGTATGATCCATTTCTTGTGAAAACTTCCACTTATAACACATCAGTGCCAGAAGCCATCCCACGAGTTGATCTGTTCCAGCTCCCTAACTGAAGCTAAGCAGGGGTGGGCTTGGTTGGTACTTGGATAGGAGACCAACCAGGAAAGCAAAGTTACTCCTCGGAGAGGTGCTGGTGGGCCAGTAGGTTGATCTGCATTTCATTTTCATTTTATTTCAACATGGTTAGAAGAAGAACTTGATCCAGCTAATGGCTGCTATTCTGCAGGTACATGCATACAATGCATAAGAGAAATGAGATAAAATACAAAAACAACATAGACAATTATAAAATTAGACTAACGTAAATGTAATCATGAAGACCTACACAAAACAACAAAAAGTTCACATAATAGACCAGTTCGGTTTAAGGCCAGAAGTCCACGCGTGCGTGCCCAATATAGCTGATGTGGGGCAAACGGAAATATAGGTTTTTTTGTGTTTCCCATGGCAAGTGACAACGACAGGTGTGGATTCGAGTTCCTGAATGATCACACTAGAGTCTGCAGTACTGATTTTATCATAGCTGGCCTGACTTTGTTAACCCAAATAATGTTGGCTTTGCTCGGGAAACAAACAACAGGATCTCACACCGACGCAAGCAAAAAGGAAACAGCGATCTGATCGGAGAAATATAGTTAAGGTACTGGTTGATATTATAAGTTTTTTAAGTTGGCCCACTAATCGTCAAATAATTGCTTAATCGTTTGTTGTTCAAGGTGTTATTGTTTTGCAGTGTCCAGTTTTTGTACCACATTTCGAAAAGGGACTGATTTTGTTCGATTCTATAGGATATATACAACTTTAAGTATATGTTAAACTCTATGAAAAAAAAATATTAAGCCAAAATGGGGAATGTTAGTGCCGTACAACGTTTTCAGTCCAGGTAAGTTCTGAGAGGCTCATATTACAGAACTTAGCCTCTTAGAGCTAGGTGTAGGTTTTGTTTTCATTTCGCAGCTTGGAATAATAATTTGGTTTCCTTATGATTTCGATTTCATAATTACTTGCTATTTATAGCCAACTAAGTGGCATTTGCTTGCGAGTTAGTTTTGCGGACGTGAAATAATTTCATTAACACCACTATAATTGGGACTCACGCCTTAAGTCAGCTAATGGCTACAGTGTTGTTGCGACAAATTTGCATTGTTCAAAACAACCGGCAAGCACACATGATCCTAATTGCCTCTTAACATGGATAAGTGCGCAGCTGCATATTTAAAATACAAGGCCATATCATTACTGTTTGACGAACGTTACACGTTTGATTTTGGATTTTCATCTGTGCTGAACATAACGATGTCAAGGACTTGCTTTGACAGTATCTCGCCTATATAGTCTCTCAAGTCTCTGTTGCACTGAAGAAGTCAATACTTTCAGTTTGTAGGAGAAAACTAATAGAGCTTAGTCTAGCTATATCGTCAGGGGGAAAAGAATCAAGCCTCCTCTTTTTCCGGCTTTTTATTTGCCAGAACGATTTTAAAAGGGGGGCGCCAATATGTTTTAGTGCAGTTTAATCAGTTAGAAAAGGGTTTTAGAATTCAACATCAATATTTAATATCGCAAATGCATATGCAGCGCCTGCCCTAACAACCCAGCGTGTCATCAGTGACACGACAGCCGCCGTTCACGACATGCAACTGACACAAATAGCAGCTCTTAAAATGAAACTCTAAATTTCCTTCACTGGACGTACGCTTGCATGTTTTCATATCCTAATGTTTCTCAGGGTACCTAAACATCAATCGATATTTGAAGTAGGTTAAATACAGAATTCGTAATCTCGCCATCCAGACAGAAAATGTACACTGCACAACCTAAAATGTTCCCGTACGAAAAATTTTCCTGTTTATAGTCTGAATCCACGTAGTAAACTGCCTTTAACCATGGGGAAAGCGAATGAATTTATAATTCCCCTCCTTGTAAAAAGGATTTGTGCATCTTCTGCACCTCATAGTCTGCAAAGAGCATGCACACTCCAAATCTCACTTTTTCACGTCCTTAAACCGAAAGGGTCTATAGTGTTAATAGTCCAAGTTATATCCATGTGAATGTCCAAATTTGTCTACGGTTGAGTTAATTGAATTAATCTTCCTTCTGGTGGAATAATCTCCAATACAGTAATGGGGCCACTGTACTGAAGAAGTCGCCATGTTTTGGATGAGACGTTAACCCGAGGTCCTGGCTAACTATGGTCATTAAAGATCCTATTTCACTCTTTGACAAGACTAGGGGGTTCCCCAGTGTCATGGCTAAATTCCCAATCCCCAGTCTCCTTCAGCCTGTCACCTAATCAACCCCGGACAAAATTTGCTACGCAATTTCCCCTCTCCTTCTCTGCCCCTGAGCTCCCTTGAAAAAGAAATTTTGGTCACACATTAGATGAAGCATTGCTCAGAAAGGCTTTATACAGCATGTAAAATGCCTTCTTAAATGAGACATAATATCTTCGTAAATCATACGTAAGCTAATGTTATGCTTTGTAAAGTGTGAAATGAGACATCCTTATTCAGCATGTGATGCCAGATATGACAATGACAATATCACTTAGCTGACAATGTCGCCCTTTATAGTATTTCGCTACTCTGTAAGTGACATTGTCAGTTATGTGACATCTGGCATCACATACTGAGTAAGGATGTCTTATTTAACCCTTCACAAAGCATGACATTTGCTTATGTGTGATTTATGAAGGCATCATGTCTCATTTATGAAGGCATTATACATGCTGTACGAAGCCTTTATAAGTAACACTTCATCTAAAGTTTGACCAAGATTTTGATCTCAGCGGGACTTTCCTAGTTAAATAAAGGATAAATAAAAATAAATCAGTCTACTGAATACAAAAGTATTATCCTAAAGGTGCCAGTGTGAGATGATCCTGAGTGTTCTTTTTGATTGGCTGCGGTTTTTACCTGGCAACCCTCTCATGAATGTCAGTTTAGCCCAGTCCTTTTCTACTGTGGAATTAAGAATGCTGACCTTCGCTAAGGCAAGTAAAGCCTACAGTTGTTTGGATGTTGTTCTGGGTTCTTTTGTGACCTCCTTCATGAGTTGTTGATGCACTCTTGGAGGTATTTTGGTAGGCAAGCCACTCATGGGAAGGTTAACCACTCAAAGTTTTGTCTATTTATAGATAATAGGTCTCATTATGGTTTACTGGAGTCTCAAGGCCTTAAAAAGATCTCTAACCCAGACTGATAAATGGTATTAACTTTGCAAATGTTCTTGAATTCCTTTAGATCCTTGCATCACGTGCAGCCTTTTGCCTTATTCACATTACCAGACAGGGCTGGCAGTAATCAAGCTTGGGTGTGCCTAGTGAAATTGGACCCAATTATCAAGTTAATTTGTCTAATTGGTTGATTTAGTAATGAAGGGGGAAATGACTTTTTCACATAGGGGGATGTGGAGTTGGATAGCTTTTTCCATCAATCAATGAAATTATCATTGAAAATTTCTTTTTATGTTTACTCGGGTTATCTGTCTCTAACAGTACAATTTGTTGATGATGATGGTCTGAAACATGCAAGTGCAATAAAATTAACAAAACATAAAATTAAACCGCCTGCCTAATATTGTGCAGATTCCCCTCATGCTGCCAAAACAGTGTTGTCAAACTGACGTCCACCTGTATTCCCGAACCCAGGCTTTCACAGCAGAAAATCCCAGACATCACACTCTCTAAACCAGCTTATCTTCTTCCTATGCGACATCCTGGTGCCCTCTTTTCCCTGAGCGAATGGAGCGCAAATGACTGGCTGATGCTCAGAATGTAAATAATGCTCATTCGATCAGACAACCTCCCTCAATTGATCTAAGGTCAAATTCTAATTCATATATACCCATTGTAGGCACATGTAGATGTACTGGGTCTGCTGTTACAAAGTGCTACATGCAACAGGCCACAAGGCATTGTGTTTTATGATATTCCTCAAATAGGTGTCTTTAACAATTTCTGAGACTTGTGCCATTGTGGTCCTTCTTTCGGTTTGGACGAGATGGGGTAGCCTTTGTTGCCCCAGTGCATCAATGAACCTCGGACGCTCAACAACCCGCTGCCAGTTTGCGGTTTTTCCCTCCTTGGACCACTGTCAGTCCTCACCACTGCTGACAGGGAGCACCCCAGGACCCCTCTCACTTCACAAATCTCTGACCCACTCATTTGCCCATAAGAATTTGGGCCAATTTAAGTAGTCTGGTTCCATTAAGGTCTGTCCGCAGAAAATGACATGTGCCATTGTTACGAGATAATCAACATTATTTGCTTTGTCTATGTCTTTTGCTTTGTCTTTGTTTTAATGCATTGGCTCGTAAGCATACACACGCGCACACGCACCAATACAAACATACACGCACACCCACATGCAGGCACACGAACAAACACACGCACACACACACACACACATACACAAATACATGATTATATTAGTCTCATCTGTCAACAAAACTTCTTTTTCCTTGAAATCCTCCGCAAACTGTGGCCAGGCTGTCCTATTTAATTCTTTATTTCCAGTGAATAGTAGTCACTGACACATCCACAGCTGCCGCCTGAGGAGAGTTTCTGATCTGTCAAACAGGTGTTTGAGTGGGCTATCCTCATTATATTGAAATCATTGCCTTGTGTCCTCAATAACCTCATGTTAATAAAGATACTCTGAAATGGGCATGCTGGCCATATATAATGAAAATGTTGCAATTAGTGGAAGATGAAAGCAAAATATATGGAAAATCCTCTTTCATAGAACCTGAAAATCTGTTCTCTAGCCACTTGTGAATTGAGTAATGCCAAAGCAATAATTGTTAAATTAAGAGGGGAATCAAGAAGAGAGAAAAAGGATGCCATCACAAACTAAAATTGATATTGAGGATAATTAATCGATTACCTTCCCTGACTTCTGGTGTCCCTTGCACTCCCTCATACAGATAAAACAATGAATCATCCGAAAGTGCCCTTTACTATTTTCTGTCTTCCTTTAACAAAAAAAAAAAAAGATATCTCAATAAGCCATGCAGTGATAATATCTAGATGTTTAACTGAGAAATGGTGGGTCTTGATTCTTCTTCATGTGTAGCGTGGAGAGAGCTGCATGCATAATTCCCTGTGAATTGAGAGGCCCGGCAGTATAACTGCTTCTGACAGTTCCCAGCGGGAGAAAGTTTGAGGGAGTTCACCTGCTTTAGCAAGTATGCAGCTGCACATCTGCTAAGCTACAAAAGTCGAAAATGAAAATATATCAGATACTACTCCACATCCTTTTCATGCCTTTCAAGGTTATATGAATGCACAAATTATTAATATTTAATAAAAAATTTGATACTGACGCTCATCTGTTGAAGCTGATTGCTTGATATAACCTTTTGCAATGGCCATTTAGAGCTAAATCGACTATGCTGCATGGGTTTATTATCTCACAGTGAGAAACTTCTGGGTTTGTATCTAGCCTGGGGCTTTTCTCTGTGAAGCTTGCATGCTCTCTCCATGTTTGTGTGGGTTTCGTCCAGCTACACCAGTTGCCTCCTAAGATCCAAAGATATATATCAAACTAAGTGGATACTTTAAATTTGCCGAGTGTGTTAATTGATGTCTGTAGATGATTGGTTAAGAATCCAGGTTGTGTTCCTGCTAGATAAAACAAGGGGGAATGCCATAAGGCTGTTCAAGGCAAGGTATTTTATTATGTGTGCATGATATATGTATATATATATATATATATATATATATATATGAAACTGCCCACCATAATTATTGGCACTCCTGGTTAAGATGTGTTCTGTAGCTTCTAATAAATTCTGTTTTTTTTCCTAAATAATAAAGGACCACAATGAAAAAAAAGAGGAAAATCCAACCTTTAAATTAAGTGCATTTATTCAATGGGGAAAAAAAATCCCACATTAAGAAATAATTCTTTTACATCAAATCATGTGTGCCACAATTAGTAACACCCCTGATGTTAATACTTTGTACAACCCCCTTTTGTCAACAAAACAGCACCTAATCTTCTCCTATAATGTTTCACAAGATGGGAGAATACAAAAAGAGGGATCTTCGACCATTCCTCTTTAAACAATCTCTCTAAATCATCCAGCGACCTGGGTCCTTTCCTCTGCACTCTCCTCTTCAGGTCACTCCACATGTTTTCAATGGGGTTGAGGTCTGAGGACTGAGATGGCCATGGGAGGAGCTTGATTCTGTGTCTGGTGAACCATTTCTGTGTAGATTTGGCAACATTTTTAGGGTCATTATCTTGCTGAAAGACCCAGTGACAACCCACCTTCAGCTTTTGGGCAGAGGCCGCCAGATTTTGATTTAAAATGTCCTGGTATTTCAAAGCGTCCATGATGCCATGCACTGCAACAAGGTTCCCAGGGCCTCTGGAAGAGAAACAGGCCCACAGCATCACTGATCCTCCCCCATACTTCACAGTGGGCATGAGGTGCTTTTCTGCATACTCATCTTTTGTGTTCCGGCAGACCCACTTAGAGTGTTTGTTGCCAAAAAGCTCTATCTTGCTCTCATCTGACCAAAGCCCACGGTCCCAGTTGAAGTCCCAGTACCGCAAAGTCCAGACGTTTGCGTTTATGTTTGTGAGTAAGAAAATGTTTTTTCTGTGCATGCCTCCAAAACAGCTTGTTGGCATGTACATAGCCCCTGATGGTTGTTTTGGAGACCTTGTGACCCCAAGATGCTCCCATTAGTTGCAATTCTTTAACAGTGAGCTTTCAAGAACTTATCATGTCTCTTACCATCCTCCTCACTGTGCGTGGTGGTAAAATAACCTTGCGTCCTCAACCAGGTTTGTTTACCACTGTTCCAGTTGATTTAAACTTCTTAATGTTTCCTCTGACAGTAGATATGGGCAGGTGCAGGCGAGTGGCTATTTTTTTGTAGCCATTACCTGACTTGTGAAGGTCGACACACATCTGCCTTACTTGAATGGTGTGTTCCTTTGTCTTTCCCATGTTGAAGAGTGGATATGAGAAATGGCCTCTGTGTCACATCATATTTATACCCCAGGGAAACAGGAAGTGATGAATTACTATTCCTATTAAATATTCCTGGATACTCTGATCAACTTTGTAAGCTACTGTAGAAATGACAAAAATACTTCAATTACATTTAATTCTTAGGAATTGTTAGTGGTGGCAGTAATTGTGGAACAGGTCATGTCATGAAAAATAATAATTTCTTAGTCAGGGATTTTAGCACATCTCAGCTAGGGGTGCCAATAATTATTGAGGGCACTGTATATATATATATATATTTTTTTTTTTTTTTTTTTAAATAAATTTGACATCTCCAATCACACCTGAATTTGAAATGCCCAGTCTGAGAACTATGCACAAGCCTTGTTCGTATGCAACCCTTAATTGTCAGCTCAGGAGAGAGAGACAGTTTGCGGCTCTCCTGCGCAGCATGTGCCTGTCAGGCCCTGCATCTTTACACTCATTAGTCCAAACTAACACAAGTTTAGAACGAGGGCAGAGGATACCTGAACATGAGCATACTCAGAATCTCACTGACGAGCGCCCGGCTGGACAACAGGAGGTGCTAGAGCAACGAACAAGGTAATCATTTTAATTTCCCTTCCCAGCAGTCCATTCCCAATTTGCATGCCCACAATACTTAAGCCAATCGTGCACTGTTCTAAAAAAACTGTCGTCCACTGCTGGTTGGTACAACCAGGGATTGAACGCATGCCATAGTAGTCACTACAGCTCTGCAATTGCGACGCCTTAACCAAGTGAGCTAACCCAGCAATTCATTTGTATATATATATATATAAATACATATATATATTTTTTATTTTAATTCAACCAGTAAAAACTGACAAACAGGGTCCCCAAATGGACAGCAGCCATGTCTATTTTGGGAGATTTGCTCCCAGAAAGGCATTGTGTACCATTGTATCACGTTCAATGTAAAATCTCCCTTTTTGTACGAGGGTTTTCAGTGGTTACTACTTAAGTCCAAAGACATGTTTATTATGCTAATTGGTAACTCTGCATTTGCCCAATATGATAGAGTGATGATTGGTCTCAGAGCTAGATTGGTTAGCAGCCCAGGGTCCGTTGCTGCCTCTCCCCCATTGCATGCTGGGATAGGTATCTCATCCCCTGCATCTCTCTCCCTCCCTCTCAGTGCTCTGAACCCTGACACGCAGGTGAAAGATTAAATAGATGGATACATACTGTATATGCTGGGAGGAGATGGATATGGAAAAGGAAATTAGAGCTATTTGGACAATTAAGTTTTGTAAAATGTACAATTAAGTTTTTCTGTTTTGTTTGTCTGTCTCCCTCTTTCACATGTAAGTTGTTTTGTGGGAAAAGGGTAGCATACACAAACAGGAACTCTAAGCCTTCCACAACTCATTTACTTTGCATGAAGAACAATACAGGATGGTGCCTTTCTATCAAATCGCTGACAATACAGAACCACTCTGGCCTTGTTAGAGAAACATCACAGCTTCTCTATATTTGTTTCAAAACTTTCTCTAAACACAGACCAACTAACAAGCAAGATTTTACAGACACTGAAGATAAAACTAACGACAGGGCACTTGTGCACACATACCCTAAGGATAAAAACAAACCCCTCACAACCTGCCAAAAAAACAGATCCCCCTCCCAGTCTTGGAAAAAGCAAGATCTGGACCAAGAATGGCCAAATCTATTTGTTACGCCTCAGTGCTTTTCTATTTTGTGTTTTCGAAGATGTGTTCCGTTGTTCTTGTTTTGAGTCTCCGCAGCAGGTGGGGGTGATGTCATAGTCCAGCAAGGAGAACCTTAGACGTGGTCAGGGGAAATGCGCATCGTTGCCAGATGACTGACGTCAAAAGGGGCGCTGTTTCTAAGGACACAGAAGGAGATTGCTGTGCCAACTGTTCAATTAATACCTGTTAGGAAGGTCCTGGGACCAGCATAGAGTAGCATATTTAAAAAGATGCAGGACTATAAATAGATTTGAGTATCTTTTATTCAACAGACCACCTCAGACCACTGCAGACCACCAAGAGATTAAGGACACACTCGGTACACTCTGTCATCAGTTCCCTGCTGACCTGGTTATTTTCTACAATCTTTTCGTCATTAGTAACTGGTGTTTCTCAGTTATAGAGAATGTTTCAAGATGAGAGCACAGATTGTGAGGACAGTGAAAGACCACCCAACTCTTACATCAGACCACCCACATTGGATTGGAGGGACCGCATTTAACAGAGAGCCTTTTACATCAAAGTGGGTTATCAACACAGCACTTGACCCTCAGCTAAACCAGTCATATTCAGGTGGATCAGTACATAACAGTACTAATTCATAGCAGCAAAATTATGCAGTTTGTAAAATTAAATTATATCAATTCTATTGGGAAAAATGTAATTATTGTACACTTTCCCCTGATATATGTACAGACACACAAGCGTTTTAAATGCGAAATTTAATTGTCAGGGAGTGTCAGAGAAAGCTGCAACTTTCTTGGCAGCTTGTGGCACATTGGTCTAACCATCTGAGTCAAGACCTTGAAAGAGTTTGCCGAGGGCAAATCTCCCTCCCTGTTGACATCAAAATCACAATTTCCGTTGCTTTGAATGACACTGGGTCACTCCAGATCCCTTCTGCAAGCCTAATTGGAATTTCACAATGAGCTGCAAGTTGAGTTGTGAATGCAGTGACCAGTTGCCTTGGACGCCATCATATAGATTCTACGATCAAATTAACATTTCCCACACAGTTACAAAAAAAGAATGGCATTGAATTGTTATGGCTTCCCAGGTCACCCTTGATACAACTGCCTGCATGCCTATTCCATTATGTGGATCAGTGATGTGAACCACAGGGTTAAACCAGTGTTTATAAACTAACCTGGTTCTGTCACATAAGTAACAGATAATCAACAACTAGGTGTGCATTAACTAGTTTTAAGGCATGATGTGGAGCCTGAGAACCACCTTACACACAGTGCAGTGTGGTTTGCTTTGATTAAGTACCTGAACCCCCATGGGCAGAAGTCAAATCAGACTATTTATGTGTTACTTTATTTAAGGCTTTATATTTCAAGATTGCAGCTTCACAGAGATAAAAGGAATGGCTGAAGTGAGTCAAGACACTTGTAGCATTTAGAATTCCATTGTATTTCAGTTTATTTTCATGATTTTGGTAGAGAAAAAGGGCTGCAAACATAAAAAATCTTCATAAAAATTCAGGAAATTTCAATCAAAAAATAATAATACTGAGAACTGAAACATACTGTTTTGGCGCTACTGTATAAATAGTGTGTGTGTGTGTGTGTGTGTGTGTGTGTGTATATATATATATAAGGGATGCACGATATATCGGCATTCATATCGGTATCGGCCGATGTTCGTCAATTTTCAACATATCGGCATCAATATAGTGGATGCATATGCTGCATTTGCCCTAGCTAGCATCCCGGATTTTTAAAAAGTTCCATTCGATTTCGTTGCATTACCAGCACAATCCGACCATTATTTGGCTATATTTTTTCACGCTAGATTGGTTCAGTTTGTTTCAGCTTCATGCTTGTTTTCTCTGTTGCCGGTTGCGAGTTTCCATAGAGATAGAGGAATGTAACACATTGTACCAATCTAACGAGAAAGAATCATAACAATGGTCGGAATGTGTTTTTAATTTCCCTATTTAATCTCGCAACCGATACGACAGTTAATAAGCATGGAGGACAGTATCGGTTGCGAGATTGAGTAAGGAAATTAAAATCACATTCCGACCATTGTTGAGATTCTTTCACACTACATTGGTACGATGCGTTACATCCCTCAATCTCCCTTTTGAATTTCGCAGCCGATCCCAGAATTATTTCCTTAATCTTCCCGACACGAAAGATAACAGGTACAATGGAGGGACTTGGAATACATCATCATACATAGGTGTACATGTGCTTCATTGCAAACTTAAGTAGTTTTTTTTTTTTTTTGAGGATTTGCAGTTTACTTCATTTTTTTTATTTTTTTGAACTGGGACTTTTAGTTTTACTCTACTACATTTAATACAAGAATACACGTTGTTCAAGTCTTTTCATATTTACTTCGAGGAAGCTAACTCAATGCCATTAACAAATATTAAAACCTTATGTGGCGTTCAATGTGTGGTCAATATGTTTACGATAATATTTCCCTTCTTACGTACACGTACTTTTTAATGCCATTTTAAAAAAATAGGGAGTTTATTTTCAGTCTTCTTTCCTAATCCGATAAACAAAAGAACAAAACAATATACAGAATTACCGAGAGCTGAAATTTTCCCCTAATTAATTATTAAGAGTTACTTCTTTGCAGTCTCGAATCAAAGAATAAAGGTAAATTAATCTTTTTGTCACTATCACCTCTTAATCATTATAGCTTAATTAACCAGAAAAAAGGTCAAATTGATTGATTGACCATCATGCATCGTAAGTGTAAACGGTTTGACAAAATTTAGCCAGAAAAAACGAAGTCACTGCCCACCCTGACCACACGTCTGGCTTGCAGGTCCCTGGTGATTTGGCAAATGGCTAGCACAAGCACAGCTACTAGTGGTAAAGGTTGCCAAAAAAGTAACACTGTTGGTTGCTTGTGTTTTATGGTAGCCCTATAACCTTGTTATTTGGAAGTAAAACACATTTTAAAAATAAGACAATTAAAAATTCAGCATGATTTTCAGTCTTTACAAGATTTTATCATCTCAAACTATTTTTAAAAACATATTTATATCGGTAAATATCAGTTATCGGCCATAACAGCAATATTAATATTGGATATCGGTATCGACCAAAATGTTCATATTGGTGCATCCCTTATATATATATATACACACACACACATACATCATATATATTTATACATATAAATATATATAATTCCAAAATAGTTGGGACAAAGTGTCAATTGTGAATAAAATCAGAATATAATGATTTTCAGATTAAATAAGCCAATTTGAGTACAACAGAACATAGACAACATTTCAAATGTTGAAACTGAGAAATTTTACATTGTCATCCACAAAATGAGCAAATTTCAAATTTGCTGGCTGCAACAGGTCTCAAAAAAGTTGGGATACCAGAAAAAAAGGGCTGAAAAAGCAATTAATATATAAGAGAATCAGCTGAAAGAACATTCAGCAAGTAATTAAGTTACCTGGCAATAGGCGTGAAACACGATTGGCTATAAAAGGGATGTCTTAGAGAGGCTGAGTCTCTCAGGAGTAAAGATGGCCAGAGGCTCTCCAACCTGAAAAACCTCACAGCAATACCAACAACGGAAATTGCAGAGGGCGAAGGCTCAACAGGTTATTTTGGCTGGTGTTATAGAAGTGATCTTTTGGCTGGTGTGAATCACAATAAAATGAATACATTTTCTCCATTCAAAGAACGGGGCGTGAAAGCACAACAGTTATAATTAATCTGACTCCATAGAAAATTTTGAATATCAAATTTAGTTATACCCTCGCTGAATATGACTCAAAGTAGATTTGAGATGTAGAATTTTGTGCAAACATGCCTGGATCTCGGGGTGACTACAACCGCCGTCACTCAATATATGCTCCCGGGTTTTAGCATTATTGCCGAATCTTAGGTTCGTTGGTAATACCAGGGGATGGAGGGAATCACTGCAGCAAAGGCATCTTGGCTCAGAGACTACGAACCCAGGTCTATGCAAACACACAGAGGGTTCCTTACGGGAACTTAACGGAATCCGACTTTTCGTCCATGGGCCCGCTTATGGCTAAATTCCCAGAACCAGCGCTACATAAACCTTTAAATGAGTCGACCGTGATAGCCTCTCCAACTTAATATAACCAATTCCCGTACCGGGCCGCTGGCCAGTCAGTGCTTGGTTGGGATTAAGCCCCAAAGTCTCCGTCGTAATGTGGCAAGAGAAAATGTAAAAGGATTAGAGTCACAGAGACCACACAAGTTTAAAGCAATAAAATGATTTATTCTCCAGGTAGACAAGAGCTTAAATCAATAGACCAAACATCAGTTACCACAATTTAGACAAATATGAAAGTCATACCATATGGAACCTTTAAAGGTTCTATAGCTCGGTACATATATGGCACCCTCAAAAGGTTCTATGTAGAACCATTTCAGAGGGTTGAATTTAAAGAACCCTTGGGGTTCTTACTTTTCTTATTTGCTTCTACATAGCTCATTAAAAAGGTTCATTCATACCCAAGACCTTTTAACTTTATTTTTCAGTTGAAATGGTAAATAGACTGCATTTATATAGCACTTTCTAGTCACATGACATGACCCCAAAGCGCTTAACAATTATGCCTCTGCACCTGATGGTGGAGGCTGCCATACAAGGCGCCAGCCTGCACATCAGGAGCAGTTTGGGGGTGTAGTATGAGTGTCTCCTGGAAGGTTCCATAAACGGTCGTTGAAGTTCTAACAATCCTCTTGTGAACGACATAGAACCTTTTTTGAGCTAAAGGTTACATTTCTTTAGCAAGGAACCCCAATGGTTCTACATAGCACCCACAAGAACCCCCTTTTTTAGAGTGTACACACACACAGAATGCAGGAAAGACCTATGTGTACGCGCTATATGGCTACAGAATTACAGATTGAATATGGACCCCATGTGCATATTGATACACACATGGGGGGCAATTCGGCAGAATCCCTCACAAATTTAGACAAAGAAATCAAAATAATGCCTTACACAAGCACTCGTGTGTGAGGGCAAGATCAGAGAGATGATCTGCAACAAACAGCTCATTTCTCTTTCCTATAAACTAAACCAGCTACCTCCTCCTCCAGCCAGAGAGCCCCATAAGTTAACTAGGTTACAGGTCATAGAACTGAGACAGAGTTAGGCCATTTGGTTGTGAAGGATGGGTCGTTCAGACAAAAGGAATGAAGCTTTATTACCCGAGAGGAAATTTTACCTTACACAAATTCAGGGAGTTTCTAAAAGTGAATTAATTACTATTTCATTGATATGAAATATATGCCATTCAACTGCTCAAATTATAACAAAGACAGACATACCAAACAAGCCAGGAAAATGTATGACTATGATGCAGTTGTCATGAAAAAGTCTTAAGATGGATTATCATGAAGGTAAATTGTGTTATAAGTACAGGAGTGACTTCATGACAGTATATTAAACAGATTAGCATATTTGTGAAGTTTGCACAGGTTGAGATTATTTTAAATAGATAGGTTTGGGTCCAGTCTTACAACATATGACTGAGGGCAATATGGGGCATTGGGTAAGCCAAAGGCCTCCCATGCAGGGTGAAATCAAAGGCGCAGAAACCATGCAAACCCCCACTCCCAGCTCAGAGGCACATAAACCATACAACCCCCCTCTCCCAGCTTAGAGGCCAGATTTATTTCCTCCTCCTGTCCTGCCATTCACAGATACAGCTTGTTCAGACTTTGAATCCCCCAGTTCTGGTCTCCAGTCTCTTACAGGCATAAACCACCCCCACTTTCCTTCACATAAAACCCAGCAAACAAACAACCTGCTTGTCCTCAGGAACTCAACAATTTGTTATTTTGCATGGCATTGAAGTTGATGCTCCGAGGGCCCACCATTCTTGCTGCACTGTCACAGATGCACTCATCAGTGCCTGCAATGCTCCAACCCCCCTTTTCCCATCTTACAAACCTGTGGAAAGTTTGTGTAAAAAAATTGTGGAATACTTTAAAAACAATGTTCCTCAACGTCAAATTGCAAAGGCTTACGAGGTCTCATCATCAACAGTGGACAACATCATCAAAAGCTTCAGAGAAACTGGAAAAATCTCTGTGCGTAAGGGACAAGGCCAAAGACCTTTACTGGATGCCCTTGATCTTCAGGCCCTCAGACGCCACTGCATCACTCATCGGCATGATTCTGTCATTGACATTACTAAATGGGCCTAGGAATATTTCAAGAAACCACTGTCTGTAAACACAGTCTGCCGTGCCATCCACACATGCCACCTAAATCTCTATCATGCAAAAAGGAAGCCATTGTTGAGCATGATCCAGAAGTTCTGCTGTGTTCTGTGGACCAAGGCTCATTTAAAATGTATTGTAGCAAAGTGGCAAAGTGTCCTGTGGTCAGACCACCCCTCCTGTTAGCAGCGTTCAGTTCAAAAGCCAGCATCTCTGATGGTATGGGGATGCATTAATGCATATGGTGTGGGACACTTGCATGTTTTAAAAAACACCATGAATGCTGAAAGGTATATAAAGGTTTTAGAGCAACATATGCTCCCCTCCAGACGGCATCTATTCCAGGGAAGGCCTTGTGTATTTCAGCTGGACATGCAAAACCACATACTGCAGCTATCCCAACTATTTTGGAATGTTGTAAATATGTCTTTGTATATTCACAGACTTTTTACCTCCAAGTCTCACCTACACCTTGTGAAATGCATGCCCAGTTAAATTAAGGAACATCAACCAACAGAACAAAAAAAAAAGTGCGTTCGTCTAATAACTTGTGGTGCTCACAGTAAAGTATGCACTCTTCAATAACATTTTTTTGCCAGCCCATTGCAAGAATAGAAAAGAAAAAAAAAAACTATTTAGAGACTCAAATTAGCCAAACCTGTATGTTTTTGGACTGTGGGAGAATACTGAGGTACCAAGCAAAATCTTCTTGTTATGAGGTGTTAATGCTTCCTGCCACATCTGTATGCCACCTGCAAGTTAACATCTGTCCCTCAATTCACCAGTCAGGGTATCAGTCATGTTCCTAATGGTGGTGTTTCAAATTACATGCTGAAAGGTATTAATCACTTTCAGAACAATGAAATTATTTGATTATTTGCTGTGCTAATTTAAATGAGTCAGAAAAAAAAACCTGTTCTGCTATATCTCATCACACGAGGTTGTCTGCTGATTAGCACAATTCATTATGAAGTAAATGAAGTTAATTATACCAAACCAAAAAAAAAGCAACCATAAATGCACATGTCAAGGACATTTTTAATAATGAAAGGTTATTGTTGCATAATGGCTGTTGGAAAAGGTATTTGAATGGATTTAAAAGGCTGGCTGTAAAGGCTAATGCCATTTTTAGGCAGAGTAAAATCTCAAAATTTACATAGGTTGGGTTTTGAATGTTGCAAGGGCAGCTGGATCCAAATTTATTATACTTTTAATCGCCTTAGAAGTTATCCTCTCATTTCTCTCTCTCTCTCACACATCTACACAAAAAACACATTTCTCCTTCCCATCATCCAAAACCAGAACAAATGAGGACATAAAAGAAGGTGACTAATTCTGAATTCTTCCTAACTGAGAGTAAACTGACGACTTGGAGTTTTAACTGCTTTATTTCAAGGCAACACAGTAGTGTCTTCATGTTCTTTCTCTCTCCTTCCACATTTATTTGACAGTGTTGCTGTGGGTCATGAAAGTTGTGTATGTAACAGTGCCTTCAGTCAGAATACCACAGGTACTTTTTATGATGTGACCGACTGCAGTTATTGACCTTACCAGACATGAAATCTGAATTCCAAGGATAGGAAGTTGCCAAGCATTGGCTGGACTGGTGAAAGATGTCTGCAAAGCCAATAAATAGCGAGATATTGTGTGCCACTGAAAGTTTATTTGGAGTTAATGTGGTGATTGACCTTGCCTCGACCTGAGACCTGAGTTTGAGCGAGTGAATCATTTTTGGGCAGTGACCTGCATTTGTGAAAGCCTCATCTGAGCTGTGCTGAGCTGTAGATAACAAACAAGCTATCAGTAGGGGCAGAGTGACATCAGAGGAGATGTGTATTCCTGAACACAGTTCACACAAGCAGGTACAAATTCCCCATATTGTGACAATTGCTGTTTATAAGATTACCGCTCTCTCTCTCTCTCTCTCTCTCTGCTGTAAAACACACAAAAATGAATGCATTTACTGTTTGGATTGGAATATTTCAGAGCACAATAAAAACCATTTCATTGAATACTGTTTTGAATCGCTTTCAAAATGTTGCACTCTCACAAAGGGGCTGAGCAACACCAAATTTTGTGAACATAGCATTGATGATGTGAAGGAGTGAAACACTTTTGACTTTCTTTTTTATTAATCAACATTTATGTATTTTTTATTAATCAATGTTTCGAGGGAACAAAACAGGAGCAAGATGACATTTACATGCACGTCCCTGTGCAATCTGTGCTTCATACTAACCTAAAATTAATCTTTTAAATCCCCATCTTTGATCAAAGGATGTTCATTCAGCAGACATTTTTGAGATGATGCAACAACATCCAGGAAATATCCTCAGGATGAACTCATATCTCATAACCTCCATGTAATACAAGTGTGTGACAGAATATTACTAATTAATCAATGTCATGTGTGCTTTCAATCATTTGCAATGTGGCAGTAGATATGTTTTATTTTGTTTTTCTTACAACTGCAACAATATAAAAAAAACAAAGCTCAAGTGACTTGTGTTGGTTTTGCCACCATTTTTTTTTATGTCGAATGTTATTAAATCTTCTCTCAGCCTGAATGGCTTTGATGGTCAAATCCTATCGATATGACTGCAACTCTAAGTATTACAATAGTGTAAAGGCACAACCAGGACATAGGCTTGTTGTAGATCCATGATCCCTGATGCATCTTTATCCATTCTGTTGAGCCCTTAGCAAAGAGGCAGTGGGGAGCCTTAAAAGTGGCTGAGTCTATGGTTTTTAAGTCATCGGGTATGGTGTGGAACACCTTTATCAGGTAAGCAAGTAGCTTCTGCCAGAGTTACTCTGGGCCTGCATCTTTTCACTGTAAACCAGAAGGGGTCAAATACTTTTTTTTTCACAGCACTTGAGCAATTGTGTGACGCGAGTTGCCATGATGCCAACTAAGCCCGTCTAAGGTTCACTGCAGCCGAAGTTCCTGCGAATGCAGTCACCTGTGGGCCACTTAGGTCTTTACACAATCCAGGACAGATGGTTTTAGAGGTAAGCTAATGCTTTTCTCAGTGGAGGCGAACTTCTTCATAACATTGTCCTTGGCCTGAGGGTAGCTGGAATGTGTTAGGGTACACTTCTAATTCAGTTAAACCAAGAGATCCCTTGTTGATACGCAGTAAGTCCATCATATCCCGACAAGAAAAAAAAATATGTGCCATTGCTCTTCAGTATGTGACACAAAATTATCTGGAAAATAACATTGCCCAAGGTTAAGAAAAAAAATGCAGTGTCATTTTGGAGGACCAGATCATATAAATGGCAAGTTTCTTCCTCTGATTGACCCAGTTGGAACCATTTGTAACGTATTTATTTATCTATTTAACCTTTATTTAACCAGGTAAAAACCAGTTGTGATTTAAAAAAAAAAAAAAAAAAAAAACTCTTTTACAATGGTGACCTGGCCAAGAAGCTGGGCCATGTGGTCAGGGTTGGCAGTGAATTCTCCTTTTTTATCGCTAGATTTTGCCAACCTGTTTCCACGTACTATGCCTAATTATCAATCAATCAATTTGACCTTTTTTTTGGTCAATTAAGCCCATCATGATTAAAAGGTGATAGTGACAAAAAGATTAATTTACCTTTATGCTTTGATTCAAGACTGCAAGGAATCAGCAATGAGCAATTAAATAGAAAAAAAATCTCAGCACAAATTCTGTATATTGTTTTGATCTTTTGTTTATCGGTTATGAAAGAAGACTGAAAAAATTAGGATATAAAGTATGTGTTTAAGCGGGGAAATATTATCGTAAACATATTGACCACACATTGAACGCCGCATAAGAAAAGGTTTTAATATTTGTTAATGGGATTGGGTTTGTTCATATTAGTTAAGAGGAAACTAACTTGCTGTCTTGTGAGCATTTTAAGTTCGATGCACTGAGCAATAATGTCGTGCCATGCCATTCTGCCATTAACCCTTGTGTTGCCTTGCGGGTCAAAAGTGACCCACTACCATGTTTAACTGTAGAAAAAATACCTTAAACTATCTTTTTCCAACTTGAAATTTTATGACTTTTCTGAAAGGGACCCCATCATTAGAAAAAGTGATACTTTGTTTATGTTTATGTTTCCATGTGGGCTGTACACCACTAGGGTACAAAGATTGTCTTATGGGTCATTTTTGACCCGTGAATTATAAAAGCATTTAAACACCAGAAAAAAGTTTCAAGGCCACACACAAACTCTCTAATACACAGATACACACCAACACACACACACACACACACACACACATATATCAAAGAAACTGGATTGATGTACGAATTGAACTTGCATTTGACCTGCGCCTGCACTTGATCTGCAGCTAACCCCTCACATCACACAAGCTCCTAGACAAAACAAACAATCTCAGACATAATAAAATCAAATTCAGTATTGAGGGTTTAAAGGTACCCTGAATCAAAGGACCCCCAGTTGGCTCCTTGCTGAAGCCATGAGTAGTCATTTCAATGTCCAACAGGTCCTGGATGAGATGTTTTCAGGAGCTCAGGAGGAACAAGAGGATGAAGATGTATCTGAAGAGGAAGATGGAGAGGAATGCAACCCAGGGGAAGATGCATCTTCAGATGAAGAAGAGGAGGAAATCCTTCAAGCTGACAGAGAGACATTTTTGTCAAAGAACAGCAAAATTACATGGTCCTCATCAAATTCAGACAGCAACCAGGGAAGAAAAGCAGCACCAAACATCATAAGGATGACTCCAGGGCCAACAAGGTATTCAGCTGCCTGTGTCCAGGACATTTCATCCACCTTTCTCCTGTTCATCACACCAGCCATCGAAAAAATCATCTTGGAGAATACAAATTTGGAGGGTTTCCGGAAATATGGAAAAAACTGGAAAAATATGGATGAGATTGACTTGCATGGCTACATAGGGCTTTTGATATTAGCAGGTGTATGTAGGTCCCGTGGCGAGGCTACATATAGTGTCTGGGATGCAGAGAGTGGAAGGGAAATTTTTCGTGCCACAATGCCGCTGAAAATCTTTCACACTTTCTCAAGAATGCTGAGATTTGACAACCGTGAGTCAAGACCAGCATGGTGTGTGATGGACAAACTGGCAGCCATCAGAGAGGTCTGGGACAAGTGGGTTGAGCGTCTGCCATACCTCTACAACCCTGGGCCTGAAGTCACAGTAGATGTATAATTCACTTATTCAAATACTTGTACAATACTTGTATAATTCACTTTCTAAAAAATATAAAAGAATAAACTTGACAAAACAGTTCCAGATTTGACTGTTTTTTTCCCCTTTCAATATAATTAATTCAGAAGTAATTACATTATATTTATATAATAGCAATTATAAACCTTTACTGTGTAAAAGAAAAGTGTTATGACAGTTTGTTTGTGGTAAAAAAGAAAAGTGTAATAATGGTCATTGGTGATCGTCTTTTTGTACTGTGTAACAAAAAATACATGAAAAAAAATGAACTAAATTGAGTTGAAATGATAAATAACATGTTGTTTCATCATGAAAAATAGATTTTGGATTTAAAATTCAATTCAGCTGCTTTGTTTTGGGGCTTTGGTAAGGCGGGTCATTTTTGACCCGTAGGACAAGGGGAGTAAACAGAATGTTAAGATCGCACAAGGGTTAAGTCTTGTAAATCAGTTAATCAATCCTCAGATTGCTAATGAAGCAAAGTAATAGAGTTATTGTTTGTTTAACGGTGAGTATTCTGCCTACCCTAACTGACCTTTGACGGCACGTTACTGCCAAGAAGGCAGCAGAAAACTGCACATCAGAGCAAGCTGAATACATACAACGAAATACAAAACAATATTTTAGGGCAGAACTGGTTTGCGAGTATACAGAGGCACATATAAACAAAATGCATCAAGATAAAACAAGGTTATTTTGCAGTGAAACAAGAACAATTTGTAGTGCAGATTCGGGTTAGCCTTTCTTTTATTTTTGAACTTAGTTATGATAAATAACATAAAATCATTGTGAAAACTTCCAGTGATGACATCGCAATATTTAAATGTTGAAAAACATCATAATTATTTGAATTTGATTACATACTACATCATAGAAAATCAAAAAGAGTATTTCAAGCACTGCACTCTAAAAAGCCAAATGACCACTAAAGGATGAAGCAGTTTTTTCAGAACAACATTATACATTAAGATTATGCAAACAGACCTTAGACCGTAAGCTAACAGTTGATTATCATTGTACAAGTTGACGTGTCGAAAGTGAGAGACATGGGACCTGAACAACTTTGAAGCAGGCCAAATTCTTATGGGCCCCACAACTGCAGTGGAGCATTTCCAAAGCAGTAGGGCTAGTGGGCTGCTCCTGGTCTGCAGTTGTGTGTGCCTACAGCCAGTGGTCCAAACAGGGACAAACCATGACCTGGTGATAGGGTACAGGGCACCAAAGGCTCATTGACATGTGAGGGCAATGACAATTACCCTGTCTGGTCTGAACCTACCGTAGATCACAAGTCAAAGATCGTTGTAGAAGGAGTGTGTCATAATCTGATTGATATCTTGGCCCAGCCATAGATGTGGACCTCAGTTAGGCTGCTCTTTAGCACAAGGAAGAAAAAATAATGAGAGACTGGTGGTCACAGTGTTTTGGCTTATTGGTATATACTGCTTCCAGCAGAATCTGTTCCGGTCCCCCAGTGTAGCAGGCATAAAACAACAAAACTTGTGTCTGAATTTCCCTGTGACTAATTTGATCCTCTGTGGCTCACAAAAGAGAGAAAAATCGGACACAGAGGGAGTGCTACCTCATGTACAACAAAAGGCATACTTTATCGATTGCCCTGTGGTCAATTCAGTGGCTAGCAATATCTTACCATCATTGAAGGAGTTGTAAAGGTTGCACCATCTGCATCAAGCTTGATTAAGTGCCAATTCCTGCAGATGCCAGGCAGGGAGAAAGAAAGGCAGTAGATTAGTCAGATTTAGAACAATGAAAGAGGTAATCCTTCTGAATCTATACGAACAGTAATGTCCTGTTCTCCAGAGGTGTCTGAAATCTTTTGTAATTTGACCCTGAGTACCTACTTCAGTGTGTAAGTAGTGCCTCAATCAACTGCGATTTTGTTTTAAGAGATTCGTCAATGGCTTGTGATTCATAATCAGCTCTTGCTGCTTTGTTTTTGAATGGCTATCAATCTGACTAATGAATGCAATTCATTTAATTCAACACATGACCACCACGCTCATTAAATGCAGTCTCGTCAAAGAAAAGACTGCATGATAAGGAAACGTTGCATTTGGAGGAAGTTGGAGTCCAAAGGGACCTAGGCTGAAAAATCCTCTTGCAAAGTCACATATTGTCACAACTCAATTAGCAATATTTCCCTTTGACAAGTTCTTTTAAAACATCTGTGAACAACATAAATACATTTCAATTTAAGCAAACACCACTCCCAGCTGCCTCATACACCATATCAGGTGCATTCATTAAGTTAAAATCAATAAACCATCCATTGCTTTTAATGGAAATGTGCAAATACTCATCAGTATGTTTCCCCTGTGACAGAACAGGCCCAATCTCCAGTATATTTGTACATTTTTGACTGAGTAGAATTGCTTTAATTTAGTATGTTACAAAACCTTGAAAGTGCCACTGGAAAAATATTTACAAAATGAAAGCAATCACACTAACTTCACCCTGATTGCATCCCTGCCAGTTTGTCTGAACGGATCCAAATGTTGTTGACTTTCAACACCAGCGACCAGAGCCCTACTCTGAGTTTACATCTGGCGCTTGGCAGGCACCGAGACAAGTGCATTTATGATGGGTGTGATAACAGTCCACGTGTGTGCTGAGGATGTTTAGACAAAATGAGAATACGCCAGGTTCTCGTGGAGTGACGCAGGCAGCAGTCGACTACGATGCCCAGAAAAACACCATGAGTGCTATTTGGAAACAGATTGAATTTTCAGCTTGTTTCAGTGAGATGGGAAGGGAGAGAGGGAAATACAGTGTGAAGTGCCTTTGCTTCACTTCTTTTATTACTTTGACATGTTTTCCCATTTGTGAGTTAATATGGCATTGACCTCAACCGCTCTCCCAGAAGATGCCAAAGTGGTGAACTTTCAAAATGAGTCATGTTGTATTGCTGTTTGTGTTTATTGCCCAGATGTGAGATCCATGGAACAAGCTGAGATTGATGTTTGAGTTTTTTTTTTTTTTGTGAACAATCAGCAGTGTTATCACTGAAACATCAGCAGGGATTTGAAATGTAAATTTAATTCAAAAAGAAAAGCTGTGTTCCTAGTATTTTGTTTTTATAGCATTTAACAATGATAAGATTCTAATTTTTTGATACAAACTTTTTATTATCCAAAAGCAAATAAATAAATAAATAATGATTAAAAGTAGGGGGAAAAAAGGTTACTTTTTTCAGTAGACATCAGTAATGAAAATATCTGAATTAACAAACCCAATACAGTGTTTTATTTTCATTTCTGGGCAGAAATGAAAGCATAATTATGTTGCATGTTACATATTTAATAAGGGTTCATTCATACTTAAGTTTATCTGGCACCAAATAGCTAGATAGCTAATGCACTGTTTTATTTTTAATGTGATGAGCAAACAGTAGCACGATTAAGACCCAGAGACACTTTGACTATGAAAGTACCTCTGATCTAAATTTGTTCGCAAAACCACTGTCATATTTTTCCTCACAACAACACCTTAATATCCAGTGAAAAAATAACAACCATCAGCAGAATTCATTTTCAGAGTTTTCCTTTATTCATAATTCCACCCCAAAAAGCAAGCAACATATTAGACACAACTTGTGCAATCGCTGACACTGGCAAACAGAAACTGAACGGGACATTAAGTCATCAACATGGTGCCCAATCGTCTTATGACTTTGCGTGAAATTCATGCCCAGACTACTGATAATTAGGTAAAAACATCTTCACTCACCAAAGGAATACGCACATGCACTTTAAAACATGTAATCTGGCTGAGGGCAGCACTTCAGTTATGTCAGTTATAAGCAATCTCCATTTTGTGGCTCCCCGTCTGAACAATAAAAGGACTAAATATGTTATGAGCTGTAGGCAGTTTTGCACAGTTATACTTTTTGACATTCATCCTGTAAACCCTCTCGACTGTGGAGCCATCTGAGTCCAAATCAGTGTAGGCTCATTAATGCTGCAATCCGGCTGGAGAGAGGGAATATTTGCTACATTAATTTCAATGCCAGTGGTCCAGTAAATAATCTTCTAGTTAGAGCTATGACTGCCTACAGAAAAGAACCATTTAGCCCGAATGACATTTAACTCCGATGCCATTTCAAAGAATTGTAGGTGTTAATATCTTAATTAAACGGTGCATAGTCTGCACAATGATAGCTGGAAACTGCTTGCGAAGATTTGAAGAGATATTAGCCACTTTTTTTCATGTGTGGGCCGGTTGTCAGAGCCAGACAAAATAGTGTCTTTTTTAAAGCCAAAAAGGGTAGAAGGTAGTCAGCATGCCATGCAATACATTGTATCTGATTTGAACTTTTCAATCAAAAGAAAATTCATTTCAGCATACTGCAAAATGTGGAGCAGCTTTCTTTCATGTACACGGACTCTGAATGGCTTTCCATGCAATTGCTATGTGAAGTATGTCAATATCTACTCTGGTGAGGCTATGTCACACCTGTACTGAAGTCTTCTTCACCTCTTTTTGCCAGCTGCCTTTCAGTGTCTAGTTGTATTTTCTTAGTAGGTTATGAAAAATTGAATTTTGTCAGGTCACATCAGGTGAATAGCTGGGCTTTTCTCTGATTTTACACATTTTAGCCTTCAACATCTTCTTTTCTGCATTGAGAGTATGCTTGGGATCACTGTCTTGGCATAGAATGAAGTACAGTCCGCTGCAATTGGAGGTATTTTATTGAACTTGTGTCTGTGTAAGATTCAAAATTCCTTCTATTCCTTCTGCCGCAGCTAACAACAGTTACATCATCAATGAAAACAACTGAGACATTCCCTGTGGCAGCCACACAGCCCAACCCCGCTGCAGTTTTGTTTTTGAAGTTATCTCCCGACAGTAGTCACTGAAACATGAACGAGTGCCTCCAGACGGGTATCTATGATCGTGTCTGACTGATGTTTGTGGGTTTTTCCTCATTCAGGTGTGACATTTTTGGTTATCTAAGGCAGAGGTCTTTCTTCGCTTCAAAAGCCTTCATAAAATAAGATGACTATTAAGCACTGAGCATTCACCCCAACCAATAAAAATAATGTCTCTGACACATGAGCAGAATATTCCGAGGACTGTCTTTCTGGATCAGTTATAAATGAATGAAAAATAAATGCACGATCTTCTCTGAATACTCCATTTAAATTCTGGACATTTTTCCACCTTTTTCGTAATGCAGGGACTGTCTCATTCCAATGCATTGCCCTCAAATTTGCTCTTTCACCCCACTGTCCCTTCTGAATCCGAGGCTGCACTCTTGTGTACTTAACGCCCATGTCGCTTCCCCTACTGAATGTTGCAATTATACATCTACAAGGAGCATTTGTGTCTCTGTTGTGACATAAGCACCCCAGGTCCCTTACTTTCCATGTGGAAAACATATTTCTGTTAATGAAATCTCAAGTCTGATAAAATACCACAAACTGTGGAATTCTCGCTTGCAGAGCCCGAGACGATACTGGAGATCTTCGATTATATCCATTGTGCAGCATTTCTTTTCTTTTTTTTCCACATATGCATAGGCTATAGAAAATACAGATTTTATGCATGATGCATTTTCAATTCAGAAGAGTAAAAAAAAATAACTAAAAAATGAGTACGTGAGTACGTGACTACGATAAATGAGTACGTGAACACTCATACATCTTGTTTCAGGTAATGATTTGCATGATTCTTTAGCCACTCTGCTGACTCATAGGTTGATGAGGTTGATGAATGATGAAGCTAATGAATCTGCGAGACTGGGCAGTGATGGGGAGGTAAAGGGCTTGCAAAACATACTAAAGGCAGACGTAGGAGTGTTGCTATGGTATTGGATAGATGTGATCAGCTAATAAGTCAGCTGATGTCTCAACTAATGGCCCCAGACAATGACAGCACGAATTGTGAGTGAGAACGCCTGAGAGCAGTGTGAAAAGCAACGAAAAGGAAGTAGATTACAGGCCGAAGCATGGGAGAGGATATTTTCAGACTGAACTTTTTCTAGAGCTTCATTTAAAAGAACTCGAGCTTAGATTTGTATTTTTAAAGTAGCATAATATTCTAAACAATAAATCAAAGAGAAATGGAATGGAAAAAAATATCAGGAAGCACACATTGATATTTTGTTGCGCATTCTATTGAGGCATTTGCTGCATTCAAGCACATATTGCAGCTCAGTATAACAATTTTATGTTGTGTTTTCTCCAAACGCAAAGCAAAAATTTTGCAAGGACTAACTACATACAAAGTCGATGCAAAGATGCAATTACACTCAAGACGACGTGAGTTTACACTTGGTGACGCGTATTGCGTGAGTGATGCGATGCAAATGGTGAGAACGATGCGCACGAATGGTGCGAATGCACGAAATTCACATATCGCTCAAGCTAAAAAAATTCAACCTGTGGAAAAATGTCATGCTGTTATAGTGATATTCTGAATAGCATCGTTACTACTGGCAGTAACATTGGTAAGCTACACAACCTACATTGCTCAAACTGCTGTTACATTGCTTGAGATAATGGGAAGGCTGGCTTACGAGCATGCGAGCTGTATCAAATAGCTTGTGGAACATAATTTCACAAAAAAAAAAATGGTTCAGATCAACATCGGATATGAAAACATCGTCAGTTTTGTGAATATTTGTATTCTAAACTAGGCAAAAAGTTCATGAAGAAAAAATTTTTGTGATGTTTGCACAGAAACAATTGTGTTGTCATATTATTGGTGATTTTCTGGAGATTCTTTGGAAGTACCACCCCTTGAGGGGTTAATAATACTCACTTTGCATTGTTATTGGCCAATTTTGTGAAGTCGCCTGTCAAACTTGTACCTCCAACTGACATGAATGTATAGTTTTCGTGAGCACAGCCGCAAATCTTCAAAGCGAGAAAATAAAAATGATCCCGAGTTTGAACTCGCGCAAGTTAAGTGAGGAGAAATTTCTTTTCTCAATTTTTGGAAATGCTCCATTACACCTCTAAACTGGAAGACTGGCTCACTCTTCGTTATGCCCTCACTGTAGACGTTGACGCTAGTATCTGTGTAACTGCACTGCTTATGTGCTCTGTCGCACTATCCTAATAATATTGACTTGTCCTCGGGCAGAGGCAAAATGTATTTTGAATCTTCACGCGGAAGCAGAGCCTGTAAACTATTTACAATATAGGCGTAATAAGTCCCACCACTGTTGCCCAGGAATTGTATGAGTAATGGTAATCTGCAAACAGCCGAACATATTTCACCACAGCATCCATCCAGCAGTCGATAAAAAAATATTTGTCGCAACAAATATTCAGTTTCCATAATAGCAGCAAGCTAAATTTGCCAATTTCAATTAACTCAAGCTAATTCTCACTTGAAAATCATAAAGGGGACCTATTATGCTGATCCTTCTTTTATTACTTATTAGTAATGTTATCATTTTGGTTGTCCATACTCAACCTCTGAAAAATTTCTAAACATAAGATACAGAGGTTTTGCCATAATCCAAGAACGTGATTTCGTGAACGTAATTTCCTCTGTGAACAGCTCGTCCCGAGATCTTTGCTAGATCTCGGCAAAAACCCGACGTCAGGTTGTACCGTCCAATTAGTACAGACCTAGCCAGAGCCAATCACGGCACTGGACCTGCCCACACCGGAAACTATTCTAGCAGGCACCAACAACGGCATATCATACTATGCCTTAGTAGCGACTACACTTTAGGAAATACAAAAGAGGAACCGCAGATCATTTGAGGTGCAGTTTTGTCAGTATCTCTCCCAAAGCTGCTTGTCCGTTAACTTTTGGATGCAAAGAAAAGCTCCTATTTCTCTTCGAAGGAGGATGCCACCAGAAATCAGTGGGTAGCTTTTTTTGTTTGCCGGCAGCAAACAGCCATGGCCAAAGGGAACAATAGCTGTTTGTGCTCAGCATTTCACCGAAGACAGCTTTGTCGATAAAGGATAATTCAACACTGGGTAAGCATTTCAGCTGCTTCTCAAACCTGAAGCAGTTGCATCGATCAAGCACTCGGAGCCACAAGCTGTAAGTAACGATAAAACAGCAAATAATGTAAGTGAAGCTAACGTGTTACGGGTGGCTAGCAGGACTGCTAGCGATAGATAGCACTAACAACTGGCCTCAAACGCAGGCTTTGTAAAATAGCTGATAATAAAGCCTGTATTGGTCGCGACTGTCCGTGACTCACAGACACAGAGCTGTAAGTTGCTTTTACTGCATAAGCGAACCTGACGTGATAGCCAGTTTATTGTGGCTGTAGCACAGCAGCTAATGTAGCCAAGTTACTGTTGCTAATGTTTTTGTCCTTAATATGCAAGAGTAATATCAGGGGAAATTCGACAAAAGGTGTGTGAACATAAACCTCATTTGAAGCTAACTTTTAATACTTGTTTGTAATTTGGATGCTTGGTACAACTGTCCACGGTAACGGAACTTTTTGTCTGTAAATCCTGTATTGCAAGGGTTTGTCTCTGTGGTTATGACTGCTCTGTTACCAGCTACTGCATGTTACTTTGCGAGCCGTGCCAATTAAAAATTCTCCTGGTTAACTTATGTGCAGTAATTCTGATCGGTATGCTAGTTTCTTAGGTAAGCATCAATGTGGCAGTTTCATCATAACATTGCCCGATCGTAGCCACTACAGTTGAAGCGGCTGCTTGTGATCGCTTCACTAATCCATGACCGGGATTAGCCGGATCCCTATCAGAAATATCTGGCCTCGCTCTCTGATTCTACCGTGAAAGCAATCGCGAAATGCAGAAGCTCTAATGTGTCTGGTATAACAAAGGATTTCTCTGCAGTACTCTGACATTATTTCATCCCCCTTCAGAAATTGTTGTGGGTAATAAAAAGCTGATAAAAGGCAGAGATTAAATAAGAAATTCTTTCCTGTGGAAGTGGTCGATTTGCTTGCAACTTGTCCACGCTAACAGAACTTACAGTCTGCAAAACCTGTATTATGTTCATAACTTAACTGAGCTCTCTCTAGCCGTTTGCGTACTATCCATAAAGCTGCTTTCACATCGGACACAAAACAAATTTTTTGCGGGACAGATTACATTCAAAGTAAATGCAAAGACTTGAATACATGCGTTATGGGCGCGTTAAGCAGCTTTCACGCCGGACACTAAACAAATTTTTCACACGACAGATTACATTCAAAGTCAATTCAAAGACGCAAATACACGCGTTATGGGCGTGTTAAGCAGCTTTCACACCGGACACAAAACTAATTTTTCGTGCGACAGATTAGCTACATTCAAAGTCAATGCAAAGACTTGAATACATGCGTTATGGGCCCGTTAAGCAGCTTCCACATCGGACGCGAAACTAATTTTTTCGTGCGAGAGATTACATTCAAAGTGAATGCAAAGACAATGCATTGACTTTGAATGTAATCTGTCGCGCAAAAAATTTGTTTCGCGTCCGGTGTGAAGCGGCTTATCGCCCCCATTTTCTGGGAGCAAACGATGTTCATTCCGACGCAATAAGTAACCATCGCCACGGGAAATTTCAAAAAAGGCCGTTTAGCCTGGAGCTTTCGCCCCTTCGTCATACACCATTGCAGAAGCTGTTCATTACTCCACGCTAACGACACACCACTGCTATGCACACGAACCAGCAGGTCCTTAAAATACACACTTAAGCAGTCCATAAGTTGTCAGCCCACTTTTTGCTGCTCCTCAATGTCCATGTTTCCCTCTAAAGTCAGACCCACCGGATTTCTACGGTTTCCAGTCTACACCTGGGTTTGTCGACCTGTTCTACAAATGTGTCTATATGGGGTGGATTTTAGCTTTCCCTCAATCCTTGCTATAGAGAAGGAAAACTGGTGTACTCACCATAGTACCCATGGGTAGACAGCAAATTCAAGCTTGAGCTGCCAGACATTCACACTACATCCTCCACTTTTGCCGTTGCATGTATTATAACAAGTTGATTTCATTTGATCTATACACATGTACTGCATATGATTGCGGAATATGCCCGTCGATTCTTTTGAGAGACGCATCTCAGTTTCACTCTGAGGAGGCGGACCTGGAAAACTGTGTTCTGCTGCCTCGTCCCGCCTAGATCCGCTCTCCACAGAGCTGGCCAGTCAGAAGAAAGTGGGCACACGGGGAGTGGGAGCCATAGCAGAAGAACCACCCCAATGAGGTGTTTTAGGCAGAGACTACAATGAACTACCAATGGTTTTTTTTTGAGGATGGCAGTATGAGCTAAATAAGGACCCTGTTTAAGACTTTGAACAATCAGGAGTACTCTAGGGGAGTCCAAGATCAAAAATAACCTTGGAAATATAGCAAAATAGGTCCCCTTTAATTAATTCAAGTTGATTTGTGTTAATATGATTATTTGATAATAATAATATGATTATTTTATCATTTAACAATGCGCAATTATGAGAGCTCAGAGACTGTGGAGAGCCACTTGCATATCTTCTTTGGCTCATAGACAGTAGGTAATTTTGAATATCACACTCACATGTGCCACACGTTTTTTGGTTTTTCTTACAATTTCAATGCTGAATTTCATGAAGATTTTTTGTGTCAGCAGCCCCTATTCTTCTCTGAAATTATGAAAATAAACTGAAATAAGGTGTTTTCTAAATGCTACAAGTGTCTTGTTTCATTTAAGCTACTTTCCCCCTTTCTGTAAAGCTCACATCTTGAATTGTAAAGCCTTAAATTGGGTAATGCATGAATTGCCACATTAGGGTTCCGCAAACAGGGGTTAAGCAGACTGCTGTAGTTCTTCCAGGTTTAATGGATGCCATTTTTTTCACCGTTTCACTGTAGAATAGTCCAATGTTTACTTGATATGCACTCTTGGGTGGTTTTTCAGGTTTATTTTGAGTCATCATTCTGTTGGAAAATCCATGACCTGTGACTAAGACTGAGCCTTCTGACACTAGGCAGTATATTTTGTAATAGAATGCCTTTATAATCTTCTGATTCCTTTTCACCTCCCTCAGATTCAAGGCACCCTGTTCTGGACGCGGCAACACAGCCCCATCGCATAACTTAGCTTCCTCAATTTTTCAATGTAGGCCTGTTTTTTTTTTACCACATTTTACCACACCTCAGAGGAGGTATGGTTTTTAGTCCTGTGTGTTTGTTTGTATCTTTGTTTGTCTGCAACTTAGAGCCTAGAATATTGCAGCAATCATTTACAGACTTCGTACATTGGTCAGCTAAGGTCCAGCATATAAGACATTTAATTCTGGAGCAAGTTGGTAAAAGTGCAACAGAAAATATTGGTCAAATTGCAGAAATAAGTTTTTTTTTCAACATAATTACCTCTGCCAAGGAGTTTTTTTTTTTTCATTTGCTTTGGGGCAAGTATGTCTGTTTGTTTGTAGGCAACATTAGCAAGACAGCTATGGACAGATTTTTATAAAATCTTACCAGAGGTGTGTCCTGGCGCAACTTCGAAGAGATTTCAATTTGAGAGTGATCTCATCAAACGTTGTTTCCAGGAATGTTTCATTTCCTAGTAAAGTTGTAAATAATAATGCTACCTGTATGAGTCCCATACATGAGGGGGACCTTTGGGCCCTGGTGAAGGTATGCGCTATCTGAGTGCTCTTGTTTCTGGTGTAACGGTTGAATTGAGTTCAAACCAAGCCCAAAAGATTCAGTGTGCAATTCTACATCCTCTGAAGCAACACTATGCCGTGACTGACACCCCCCCTTTTAAGATAGGGCGAAATATCAGGGTTGGGTGGGGTTAGTTAATTAAGTCTAATGTCCATAAAATTATCCATTTGTATCAAAGAATGTTAAAAAATAGTTGTGTGGTATCATATTTGAGATATCTTATAATTCATCAAATATGGAGAGAATAAGTCCTTTAACTCCTGTTTCCATGGCAACAAATTTCTCTCATTGTATGCAATGGGGTGTTATTCCCCTTTATTAAAATATCTGCCAGTTGGTACAGGTAGGAAATAACAAAAGTTTAGCGATTATTTTTTTCTGAAACTGCGTGGACACAAAGGCACTGAAACGGTTGCTTGGGCTTGCTCCTGACAAGTTGTTTCTTTGGTGAATATAAAGCCGAGGAGACTTTTCAAAAGGCTCTAATTCGGTTTTGGCGGACCAAAGGACATTCTCCCAGAAGCATTGGGGCTTGTCAACATGAATTTTTGCAAAATCCAGTCCGGCCTTTTATGTTTCTCTTTCAAAACAGGGGGTCTTCTGGGGTCTTCTTCTATGGATCGCAGTTTCATTTAAGCAGCAATAGACAGTGCAAGCAGGCACCATTGTAACTTTATCGTGAAGGTTAGTTTATATCTGTCTTCCTTAGTAATTTTTCCACCATTCATAATATTCCTTTATCTAGTCTGGGTTAACTGTCCTCTTGTGGCCAGATCCATTGACATTGGCACCAGTCCTCGGCATTGCAACTTCTTGATAATAGTTGCTACTGTGGTCACATGGACATAAAGCTGCTTGCAGATGGTCTTGTAGCTTTTACCTTGACTGTGCTTCTCAATAATTTTCTTTCTTATCTCGGCATACAACAATCTTCTTCTAGTTCTCTTGTCCATGCTGAGATTGGCGCAAATAATGACCAAACAGCACAATTAGCACTTTTCTCAATTATGCTGAATGACTGATTGAAAGATTGAAAAACACCTGTGACATGAATCAATGGATATGGCCCGTTTGAAATATCCCCACATTTTCAATCTTTTATTATTTATAAGGGAGAGCAACAACTTTGCTCAATTTTGATTATGAATATCTTCACAAAAATAAGCAAGAATTCAGCTCCTTTCAGGGTCTCTGTGTTTTACTCAATAGCAAATTAAGAGCTTGCAGGTATGCATGAGAAACAAGCTTTTGTCAATTCAATACTTCTCAGCATGAATAGAGCATTGTTTCTGTGTTTATGGGTGCCGAAACGTTTGACCATGTTTTTATCTGATTTTATTTATTTATTTTTCTATTACAACTACATCATATAGCTGGGCAAGAAATCAAAGGATGTAATAATGCATAAGTAAACTCATTTAGATATCAATTTAGATATAATCATACCGTACTACACTAATATTAATTCCTATCCATGAAAAAGAGGGATTCCTAAAAACTGTGCTGGTCTTTGTTGGCAAGTTCCCAGTGCTGCTTCTGTCCTTGAAAAGTTTAAGGAGATTGATTTGTTTCAGGAAAATAATAAAATGCAAGTGAGTAATTACCAAGTAATTATTTAATCAGAGCCAAGAAACAAATTCAATCAATATAATAATTAATACATCTAAAATTGCAATGCTAAAGTCTGACATAATGTCATATTGGTTTCTGGATTGATACAGGGTCAATGCTATATGTAATTAGTTCTCTCATACTAATAAAAATATCCTGTTTCTTCTCCAGTATTTTTTTTTTCTTTTCAAGATCAATACTTTCTTGACAATTAAGCATACTGTTTAGATATCTTGTCAATACAAAATTATATTTGTAGTGACAAGTCTCAAGCCTCAGGTTTTCGCATCCAAGTTTTTGGTTTGATCGGGCAGGATATTAAGCAAATCGTGCTGCCTGTTCATTAAAGTCACAGTATCTGGGGAAGGCAGCGAAATGAAGGCGAGAGCATGGATTTTTGCTGGAGGTGCCCCCTGCACTTCGGCGGGGTTAAGAAGAGCCCTGGCGGCCATACGTCCACTCTGCTGAGCTAGCAGAAGCAGAGTTAACTAGGATAAGTGGGCCACCCAGGAGCAGAAGGGTTCAATAAAGAGAGACAGACCAGATGTTAATGATTATAGATTTGCCATGTTGGACTGGAATATATAATCAGTTGTGCTCCTGCTCTATTTGCAGAATGATATTCCAGGTGAGGGAATTTATTTATTTATTTATTTGCTGTTTTTTCATTGGCGAGACAATCTACATAATTAGTTTTATTGGACTGGATCAAAAATAACAAAAGGCATTCAAACACAGTTTTTTTTTTTTTTTAAACTGGCACAAATATCCTCTGGAGTAAATTTGACTAAAAATAAAGAATCGCTCATTGTTTTCTTCATTGCAAATCTAAACTCTTAATTATAATCGCACATGCTGCAAAATTACATTTTTAGCTACGACATGACGTAAAATAAGGCTTCATGAAATATACATTTTGACAGGTGCTGGTTAGCGCAATTAAAGAAAAATAGGCGTGCAATGCACGGAATACCCCTCAGCCCGATGTCGAAGTTTTTGGAGACGCCCGCCCGCCCAACTGCACGAAGGATAGCAATACCCCGTCAGCCTTGAGGGCTGAGGGGTAACTAGTGAACACCTCAGTCTTGAACAGAATCAGACCCATGCCAGTGCCGATTTTGTCTCAGAGGGGTAGTATGTCGTACATCCTTGCCTGTGTTGCTCTGGTATATGTGAGTGATAGATATAGATAGCCACTATCCTTCCTTGCTCCAAGGAGTCCTCCAGGTCATTCCTGACCTAGTGGCTTCTTTCAGCCCATGTCTGGGTCCTCTGCACCTTCGCACGCTTTACTTATGGCTGACAAAGAAAAAGAAGCAACTGGATGACCAGTCAGTATTTCTTTTGCAAACTCTGGATTGTCTGGCTTTTTTCTCAAGAACCAGCGGAAGGGTCATGTGTAAGAATGGGTTGTACTCCATTTTCAAGGGACTGTAGATTTTGGAAAAAAATTGGAGAATTAGTTGCTCAAAATTTCCTGCACATGCCAAGATAAATGCATTGTTTTAGGTTTTGTTAAACTTCTGTTTACAAATAGGACACACTCTTCCTTGAGCTGCAGTTTCGTGTTACCTTAAGTATAGGATATACAGTAAAAGGCTTGTTGCTCACAATTTCTAGCGACATCTGATCTATGTGCACTTTGATAATTTGCCACTTTGGTGCACTTGGACATGAGCAAAAATAATAAAATTCTAAATCATACAAAAATGTAAAATGTAAAAGTTAATTAAACTAAAAGCAGTGGAAAAACAATAACTGGCACTTTGCTTTGTACTGCAAAATAAATTCATATAATTACTAACCCTTGTCTGTAATAAGTATGTTGATTCTTATACATTAGCCTATACTATCAAGATCATCTGCAGTGCTAACACTGCCTGTGTGTCGCATCTATAAAAAAACACCATCGACATTGACTGGGTAATACATTATATGATTACAACTAATTACACAGAACAGACATTTACAGTCAGGCTAAATGTCTGAAAAATATCTTTTTATAGAGTCTACAGAATGCCTCATTTTTTTTCCTGTAGTTGTGTAGTGAAATGTTCCTCACACCCATTGTGAAGACAACTCACAACAACATTTGCCAGACAATGAAGGCTAAGTACGCAGAAAGACAAAATATGTTTTTAGATATTCTGTGTGTAGGCTAATAGGACCATTGTGGAAGTGAATGAGTGATTGAGTGAGAGCGTCCGTTCATTCATTCATTCCGTTCATTCTCAATGTCTCGTGAAAGGTATTAGCCATAACCTAACGACACACATTAACAGATATAGTGTGGCAGATGAGCTGATTAAAATTTAGTTGAATCTGAGAAGTTGCATTGTACTAAAGTGATATGCAAAATCTTCCTGTACAATCCAGAAAGACTGCATCTTACCTCTATCAGCTAGCTTGTGAACCAAGGTTGCTATTGCATTTAATAAAATTATTAGCGATTCAGTTGAAGCCTGTTAAAGGCTTGGTTTTGCCATTTATGCTAGCAATGTTTGTTTTGTGTTTCGGGCTCAGTTGAAATGTACTCTACACATTACTTCCACATACCTTCATTTTGCATCTCCAGTAGCCAGCTAGCTAGCTACAGAGCTACATGGTAATTGTAGCATTCGAGCTGCCCATTTTTCACGTAGCTCTGTAGGTTGCTAGCTGGCTAACGCAGATGTCAAATTGGATGGGTAGGAATAATTTAGGCATTACCATCACAAGCTAGCTACATTCTCTGAACAGATCCTGAATTTAAAAGTGGGACTTCAGCTTTGTTGCATCATACAGAATTAATATGCAAAAGACACCGCATCGCAGAGTTGTACACAATCCAGTAAGACTGAATATTGCTTGTTGAGAATAGATAGGCAAAATTACAGTCAAACTGAAATCATGTATGTATTTCAGTTTGTGATGCAAGTTAGCACATACGTTTACTGCTGCTCCTGCTTAATTCTCGATTTTTCTCTAAACCTGCATGGAAAAAACAATAATAATGAAAAACAAGTAATTGTAATGATAAAACTGTTGCTCTCCAGTTTTGCATGATTCCACAGATGGGGATGGGGATTGATATTATACCCACGGCATGCATTGTTGACATTTATCAGCACCTAATTGAACATATATATGTGTATTGTGTGTATTTGTATGAGAGAGAAAAGATGTGTGTGTGTGGGTGTGCATGTGTGTGCGCGTGCCTGTGTTTATTTGTATGAGAGAGAAAAGGTGTGTGTGTGTGTGTGTGTGTGGGTGGGTGTGTGTGCGCGCACGCGTGTGTGTGCACCCGCGCACATGTGCATGCATGTGTATCAGCATGTGCGTGTATGTGCCAAATCAAATGCCTGGTTTGAACTCTCGCGTGTTTGAAAGTTTGTGTTTTGCGCCTTTATGGAGTTTGGTTTAAAGGCATTAATTATGGAGCACTATCAGTTCCACCACCTTGACTTCTACTCATTTCTCCCCTGGTTGCTTTTATGCCCCCTCCCTGTGCCCCCACATTCGCCCTCATGAACATAGATAGCTTAACATTAATTCCAATCCTAATGGCTCTGTGAGATGAATTTGTGCAATTGAACTGCTGACGCCTGAGATAAGAGGTCAGCTGTTCACGAGGGCAGAGAAAGGTGCTCTGCCTGGGTCGCTGAGAAGGGCTAATGAGCAATCTCTTTACGGCCACAAGTAGCACGTTAGCATAAAGACTGAACGCTTTATGACATACTGGTCAACCTTTGCGTGACATACCACGGGGCACCTCCCTGCAAAATTACAGAATGTGAAATGTAAGATCGAGGTGGACTTGAGAAGTATGGCATGATTATTGCAGTGAACAAATGCTGCACATTTTTGTGGCAATTAAGGTGCTATTATGTCATTGATGATAGAGTAGCTTTGGAAAGTGTTGCATTCAACCATAAAAGGAAGAACTCCAAGTATATATTTGAATGTAATCTGGATGGATGACATTTTGCGGGAATGGCATATTTGCCTCGCAAATTCAGGCACTAATAGAACTCTACCTGGTGGACACTGCAGCTGATTTTGCAAGAATTCATAAGAAGAAGACATAATTAATGAATACATTGCAGCCAATGATGCTTAACTGGCTGTGATCCAGATGGATGCAGTGGTTGCCATCCATTTAACAGTTAGGGCACAAGGATTCCTGAACACTTCTTTCTTCACATCTTCCACCATACAGCATTAAAGTCATTAATTAAGAAAGCAGGTCATTGATTTTACAGCTTTGTTCAAGAGATTTTATGATATATTTGTGACTATGGTGTAAAAAGCTGAGTATGCATCTTGAAATGGAGACAATGATGGATATCACAAAATGTGCAACCGGAAATATCGATGGATACGTCTGAGCCCTCATCAGGAAATGAGTTTCACTGAGTACCAGGTCCTACAAGATTTAAATAAGAAATCAGACAAATGATTGAATTTAGAGCATGAAACCTAATAGGTTTTCTAGCCTGTTGGATGCATTTATGTGATTACAGTTGAAATGGGTAAATGATACAAATATGTGAAGAGGCAGTTCCTAAAAATACCACCTGATTTGGAGGTGAATATGTTCTATTTTAATTTTGCACTTAAAGATCAAAGCATGTTTTTTAATTACTTTTTTTAATCAAAGTGTTACCACCCCAATACATTTGTAATTAACAGATGCTTCATAAGCTAGCTTGCATTCATTCATTGGTTAGTTAAATTAGATGATGCGGCCTTAACAACCTATGCAAAGGATATGAAGTTCAAGTGCAGACTGCTGTAATTTCAGGGAGTTTCCTGCATATCAGATAATTTTGGAATGACAGCACTTTTTGCACTAAGGCTCTCTATTTTTGGCAGCGTCAAAAAATAATGGACAATTTAAATCAGCACTATTTAGTTTTCGCCAGATTCGCTCGTGATGTCTCCCTGCAGTTGATAAATGGTATTGTCTGGAACAACTGTTGTTAAATCTGTCTACACGTGCATTTGTTGACAAGCCAACGACACCAGCGAACTTTCTAAAGCAGGACATGTAATGTGCGATCTGATCAACCATGTCTTCAGACTAGGGAAGGGAGACTGAAAAATCGGTCTAACTCATGTAGATGGCTAAGTCCAAGCTACAGCTATAATGACAATAATAATGCCAAATGACATCATTGCGGTCACTTTCAGAGCGATTTTTATGCACATTAGAAAAACTGACCGCCAATCCAAACCAGTCTGAATTTACAGGGCTTCAAGTTCATTCAACATAGAACATGACATCGCAGAGAAAAAGGGGCTCTGACAGCTGGAATGCACAAATATCAATGTTTACACAATGATATCGTGCATCAGTGTTGAAGCTAAAATCGTTATGGTTATGGTTATCATTATGGTTATCTTTCTCAGTGTGGACGGCTCTTTATAGCATTTTATGCATGCACTTTGAATGTCAGGAAAGAAAACACTGAATTTGGCGTTGTTTACATGCACAGCTGCTACTAATCCTAGCCCTAACAGTCATCAATTCATTTTTGCTCTGCTAAGAAGTGAGTGCACATCATTTACATGCACAGTCGCTGCTCGAATAGGTAGTCCCTTTGTAGAGTCCGACCACGAAGTCATGCACAGAACCGATTAGCTTGTGCAATAAAACAAGGACGGCAGGGAACTGACAGAAAATCCCTGAAACGACATGAGCACATGCCAATTTAGATCATTGCCTTATCCTTCCGAAATAAAACACGACAAATCTTTTTCCTTTAGAACTCTAAGGGGGGGAGCATCTGGGTGCAATAACCGGGACGGGCTCACTCTTGCTCCGCCGGAGTGGATCGTCCTGGAGAAGAATGCGGGGTAGGCAACCCGATCCATATACATAACGGAGACGGACTCGAAATTGGGGGCGGCTAGACAGTAACTTTATTAAGGCACTCGATAGCCATGCGTAACGCCCAATGAGTGGTCAGCCATTTTGTTACTCTCATTCTCACTCTCACTTTCAAAAGTAATCTGTACAACACCAGATCCTTATGTATCATCACGTTGCAAGCAAATACACGTCATCACATTGATTCCAGGGAACTTTTATCATTCAGTCACGCGCATTCCGGTGAATCATGCTCGTTACAACGTTTAAGATCACACATTTCGACTGGCGACTAGTTTGCCAGTCAAAACTAGCAATGTTTGCTAGCTAGCAATAGCATGACAATTAGCTAGCATTTAAGATACCAGCTAGCTAGATAAATCGCTGGAAACAATTATTTGACTGAGTAAAATCGGGGTACTAGATGATTTCATTGACACAGCCTGACACAAAGCAAGTTCAAATGCACTGGAACCAGATCTAGAATAAAGGATTAAGCTAGCAATTTGTACTAACTTGTCCAAAACACCAGGTCGCTATAGGTCGGACATCCCTCATCTTCTCGTCTTTCAGCTCTCGCCAGCAAGTGAAAGCCGGTCCAATGTTGACCCTAGTCCTGGATCTCATTTTATCGCTTTCTCTTTTTCCCTTAAATGTCTCCTTGGACAACACCTTTGCCTTCTTCGGTTTCCTCGCTGCTTCAGCCATTACAACCACTTCAGACTCTGCTTACGACGTATGCCGTAAAGCAGCAAGTAAGTTTGTAGTTCTTTTTGGGCCTGGGTCGCCTGGGTTCCTACCCGAAACCCGAAGTTACATAGTGCCAGTGAATGTGACGCATGCACGATAGAGCCATGACAAAGCTGTCATTCAACTTAATGTGAGTTGAAGTTTAGCCAAAATGATCTTGGAAATATATATCTGAGAGTGAAAAAATTACATTGTGCTGCTGTAACATAATGTAGAGTATAGTAATAATGAAAAAATGTGGTGGCATATCCTTTGCATGCAATGACTGCTTGAGGTGTGTGACGCAGAGACATTGTCAGCTGCTGGATATCTTCACAAGTGGTATGCTGCCAGGCCTGTAGTGCAGCTTGCTTGCCTCATGACTTATTGCCATCAATCTTCACTATGTCTGTTCATAGGGTTGTTCTGGTGATTAAATTAGCCCAAAGCACCAAAATAGAAATTAAAAATAAATATATTAAAGAAAGGTGAAGGCTTCAACACGGTGGGGCCTAGAGTTTGAAAGTTTATGATCATTTTAATTCTGATAAAGCCATTCAGTGACCCCTTGAGCCTAGTGGGCTTGGCCCATTGTCATCCCGGTAGAGACTAGTCCCTGCATAGTAGGACTCCATCATGGGATATGAAGATATTAAGGTGATCATACAGGACAACTCTGCCCGGATTTACTGTGACCTTTCCACCTTTAACAAAATGAGTGGACCCTAATCAGCAACTGCATTTATTATTTATTGTTTATTTTTGTTTACTGATTCATTTGACATCACTTATTTTTGTGCGTGTTTATATATAAAGGCGCATCCACTCATGCAGATTATGCTCTGCAAAATAACAGTACATAAAAAGAAATGAGCAAACTTACATGGAATTTGCGATGTACCAGGCAGAAGGAACCAGTCATCAAACATACACCATAAGGTGTATTGATTGTGAGCAATTGGCAGCAACAAGCTGAAAAGGGCCAGGGAAAACTCAAGGTGAGGGGCAGTCTGAGTCGAGTGATCAGCATGCAGTGATACAACACAAAATATAACAATAAATAACAATAAAGCAATATGTAAGAATCAAAAATATGTAACACTTTCTGCTTGTAGTCACAACGCAAAATGTAAAATTTGAAATATTATATTTTGTCAGTGAAATTGTGACATGTCTCATTCAGCCATGAAGTCAACGGCAAAACCACCTTTTGCATTTTTCTACCTCATGATGAAGGAAACTTTTTTATTCAAGCCATTGTGAGAATAGCGTATATAATGCTCCAATTAGCATATTAACTTCCGAGAAATGTGGTTGTAACACGCAAAATGAGTTTCTGAGTTGATTACTGCTGCCCTACACTACCGCTCAAAAGTTTGGGATCACTTGCAAATTTCTTTGTTTTTCAAAGAAAAACACATTTTCATGCTTTCACAAACATTTTTATCCACTTCACAAACGATTTAAAGTAATCAGTTGATTTTCAAAGAATGGTCTACATTTTTGCATATTATCAGGCCTATTATCAGCAACTGTCAGTCCTCTGCATCAATCTCCTGGTATGGCTGCTAATCCAAGTTAAGCATTTTATAAACTAATTGTATTATTAGAAAACCCTTCTGCAAATGTGTTGCACAGCTTAAAACTGTTGAAATAATAAGGGAGCGCAAAAGGGAGTATGGCATTGTTGAGGTTGCCTCCTGAAGCATCAGCAGTTGTTTGTTTGTTTACAGGCTCAAAATGGCCAGAAAGACCCGTCAGTCTATTGTTGTGCATAAAAAAGAAGGCTATTCAGTGCGAGAAACTGAAATCTTAAAATCTCTTACCATGCTGTCAACTACTCCCTTCAGAGAGCAGCACAAAATGGCACTAACAAGGACAGAAAAAAGGAGTGGGAGGCCAACAACTGTGCAAGAAGACAAATATCTTCTTCATAAGTTAATCTCTGTTGGGTTATGCTGAAATATAAGCAATCTAAAGTTTGCTAGCTATAATGTCAGGGGTTGTAACACTTTCCCCTGCCACCCCAGCACAGGTACCCTTCCCAAACCCACCAGCCACAGACAACCAGGACACCAGAGTTGCAGGGAATAACAATGGTTTAATTTTATTAACAAATTAAAAATACAGTATTGTTGGATGGACAGCACCACTCTGCTAACCCCTCCTCCCGTCCTTTCCCACCCCCACGCTACTGCAGCCCTTCCTCATCGCACAGTATTGTTGGATGGACAGCACCACTCTGCTAACCCCTCCTCCCGTCCTTTCCCGCCCCCACGCTACTGCAGCCCTTCCTCATCGCACCGTTTTGAAATTTGGTACAGAGCCTGCTGTCATCCAACCCCTAACTGCCTGAATCACCACACTTTTATACCTGCAACTCCAGTAATGAGCAATTCAGAGCAGCTGTGAGCGTCCAACCGACGCGCTGGCACCATGGTTCCCCATTACCAAATTCCAAGCAGAGGCTCAGCCAGGCAGCAGTTTACCTCCTGACAGATTCCCCCCTGCTTTACCAATAGTGTCCTGACTACATCTCCTCAAGGTAACGACACGGGGGCTGCCCTTTTGTCTCAAGTTGTGAGCGTCGGAGGGACACCTCTTCTGGTTGTTCAGGAGGCTCTGCTGCCCCCCCGGGGGCTGGTCCTCAAGAGGAATAGCAGGACCATCCATAGGACCCCGGACTGGGACCCACACAGGGTTCCAACCCCACGCCTCTCCGCGGCATTCAGACTCCGGAACCCATGCTGGCCCCTCCTTGATAGGGGGTTCCCTCCAGGCATCCCCCACTGGGCAGAAATGCAGGTTGTTCCGGTGCAGGGTCCGCTCCTGACCACCCTCCTCAGGCCGGGCCACATACACTGGTTTCTCCGGCTGTAGCTGGCAGACAACAACAAAAGGATGAGGGGACCAACGTGCAGCCAACTTATTTAGTTCTCGGCGCCTGAAGTTCCACACCAGCACCCGGTCCCCTGGCAATAATGGCAAGATCTTAAGCCGCCGATCGTACTTTGTATTATCGTGTTGTTGCTGGCGTTGTACCGACTCCAGCACCTTCTTGTACACTCCTGTACAATGGTGTGCCTTCACCCACCTCTCCATTTCCCACTTTCATGGAGTAGGGGGCACATTCATTGCCAGGTCCACCGGCAACCTGGCATGATGCCCTGTCAAAATGTAATCTGGGGCAAAGCCGATGCTACTGTGCATAGTGTTTTTATATGCCTGCAGCAGATCCAGCAGGTGTTCCGGACTCCAGGACTGCTCCTCTTCTCGTAAGCACCCTAAAAGAGACAGCAGTGTTTGTTTAAAATGCTCACAGGCCCCATTCCCCTGAGGAAGGTAGAGGGTGGTGTGAATCTTTGTGCAGCCATCCAGCTCACAGAAGGCCGCAATCAGGGAAGACTCAAATGCTGCCCCTCGATCCAAGAGGAGCCGCTCAGGGCAACCCCAATGCTGCATCACTGCACTCCACAAAGCCCTCACCGCAGTCCCTGCAGACAGGTCCTTCACCGGAACTGTCCAGTCGTACCTAAAATATAGATCTGTGAGAACCAGCAGGTAGGAATTCTACTACCACCTGTATAGGACTCCCTTAATTATGCAGAGCCTCTCCCGCTCCCTCCACCACTCACCCACTTCAGGTGGAGCCTAAATTGCATCCAAATTACAAACAAGTATTAAAAGTTAGCTTCAAATGAGGTTTATGTTCACACACCTTCTGTAGAATTTCCCCTGATATCACTCTTGCATATTTAGGACACAAAAATTAGCAACAGTAACTTGGCTACGTTAGCCGCTGTGCTACAGCCACAATTAACTGGCTATCACATCAGGTTGGCTTATGCAGTAAAAGCGACTTACAGCTTCTGTGTCTGTGAGTCACAGACAGTCGCGGCCGATACAGGCTTTATCTTCGGATATTTTTCAAAGCCTGCGCTTGAGGCCAGTTGTTAGTGCGAACTATCGTTAACGGTCCTGCTCGCCACCCGCAACAGGTTACCGTCACTAACATTATTTGCTGTTTTATGGTTAATTACAGCTTGTGGCTTTGGCGCTTGATCAATGCAACTGCATCGAGGCAGCTGAAACGCTTATCCTTTATCGAATTATCCTTTATTGACAAAGCTGTCTTTGGTGAAATGCTGAGCACAAGCAGCTAGCGTTCCCTTTGGCCATGGCTGTTTGCTGCCAGCAAACAAAAAAAGCTACCCACTGATTTCTGGTGGCATCATCTTTAGGAGGAGAAATATTTGTTATTCTTCACGTCCAAAAGTAAACGGACAAGTAGCTTTGGGAGAGATACTGACAAAATTGCACCTCAAATGATCTGTGGTTCTTCTTTTGTATTTCCAAAAGTTTCAATGCTACTAAGGAATAGCATGATCTGCCGTTGTTCGTACCTGCTAGAATAGTTTCCAGTGTTGGCAGGTCCAGTGCAGTGGTTGGCTCTGGCTAGGTCTGCACTCATTGGACGGCACAACGTGATGTCAGGTTCTACCCAGATCTCGTGAAGATCTCAAAAGGAGCTGTCCAGAGAGGAAATCAAGCTCACAAAATCACGTTCTTGGATTACGACAAAATCCCTGTATCTTATGTTTCGAAACTTTTCAGAGGTTGAGCATGGACAATCAACATTATAACATTACTAATATGTATTAAAAGAAGGATCAGCGTGTTAGGTCCCCTTTAAGTACAAGAAGGAGAGCTTGCGTAAGCTGAAAGTGGCGTAGAATGATTGTCTTAGAATTCTCCTGAAAAAACCAAGGAGCACTACGGCCAGTGATCTTTTCTGTAAACTGAGACTAACCACCCTCGTGGCCTTGTTGAGGAATCTCACCTTTAAGTTTGTGAGCAGGCTGGATCGCTTTACAAATGAGATAATTGTTTTGATGACAAATCCAGGTCGGAGCTGTGTTAAGTACACGTCCAAGATTTGGGAACACTGGCATGAGTGCCTTTTTTAGTTTTCTTTTTTTTTGTTTGTTTGTTCCCCCTCTTTATTTTTTTCTTATATCAATGTAATGTATTGATGTATGTAATGTAGTGTCTGGCTTGTGAGCCTTGAGCCTATATATATATATATATATATATATATATATATATACTCAGCCAAAATAAAAACCTCACACTCGCTTGGAGGTCGATAAGTTGGACATACAAGAAATGAGGTTTTAAATAATGATTTTATTCAATTCTGTACTCATTAAAGATGGTGTATCATAAAAATAATGTCCATAATGAAACCAGTTCCACCGGGAATGCAAGGGAAATGTCCAAGAGTAAAAATGGAAGTTACAACTTGAATAAGAGCAGTGCGCGGGCGATTACCTATGGTTTAGGCAGTCATACGTCCTCTAAACAATTCATTTCTAGTGGACGTTGCAGTGACAAATTGATTATGCAAATGACGTAAGGCAATTTATAGGTCTTCTGCTTTTGATGTCACACGTTTTATTGTGAAAAATTATTTGGTCATAGAATTTTAGAAATGGGTGGCAGAATCTGCCTGGCAGATGGATCATAAATATACCATGTATCTACCTATCCAAAAATGGCTATGTCATTGTATAGAACATAACAAACTGATGCTATGATGAAAAATTCAGAGCACTATCTTGAAAAATGTGGATTCTATGCCTGCCACAAGCCTGATAAACTATTAAATTTTGCCATGCGAGAATATATTTTTTCAAGTCTGAACCTAGTCTTGACCCCTAAAAGGAGAAGACAAAAAATGTTGAAACCATAATCATAGAGCATATGATCTCGAGTTTTGAAAATGACAAAGCATTAATTTCAGGAAGATTTCCTCAGACTGAGAAATATCTGATGCCCCAGGCATTGAACGGCACCTCCAGGCTTTGTTGTAATTATAAAGTCAATGGATGCCCGCAGTGAGAGATTGTCAAAAAAACATTTGCTATTAATTGATTAAAAATGACTTCATTCAATTTTTGATTTCATTTTTGATCAGGTATAACTTCATTGTACGCAGATAGGCTGGCTGGCGAAATAATTAAATCCATCTCATCTAGCTAGCGAGCTGTTATGAAATGTGTTCCTTTCATCCACAATCTCGTTAGCTTTATGAACCTAAATGACGTTTCAAACAGCAATGGAAGAAAATGTAGCTAGCTTGCTATGTAAGACTGTATTCAGAGTCCTGTGACACTGCCTTAGCACAGAAGAACAAAAGCAGAAAGATTTATGAGGAAAGGCCTGTTGTTGGGGTTCAGAAATAACATGCATTAATGTTTCACAACCCGAAAGAAAAGCGGTGAGTTGCAGGGATAGCTAGCTAATACCAAGAAAGCGAGAGCTTGGAGGCAATAGTTACAGATTTGTTCAACTTGGCTAAGGTACGTTAAAAAGTTAAGCCGAACGGTGTTATCAGTGTTCAGTTCAAAAGCCAGCATCTCTGATGGTATGGGGATGCATTAGTGCATATGGTGTGGGACACTTGCATGTTTTAAAAAGCACCATGAAAGGTACATAAAGCTTTTAGGGAAACATATGCCCCTATCCAGACGACATCTACTCCATGGAAGGCCCTGTGTATTTCAGCAGGACAGAGCAAAACCACATACTGCAGCTATTACAACAGCATGGCTTTGTGGTAAGAGTCTGCGCGCTGAACTGGCCTGCCTGCAGTCCTGACTGTCCCAACTTTTTTGAGACCTGTAGCAGCCATCAAATTTGAAATGAGCTCATTTTGTGGATAAAATTGTAAAATTTCTCAGTTTCAACATTTGCTATGTTATCTCTGTTCTATTGTGAATAAAATATGGTGTGATTTGAAAGTCATTGCGTTTTGATTTTATTCACAATGTACACTTTGTCCCAACTATTTCGGAAAAGGGGTTGTATTTGTGGCGGTGGCAGACCGCCCGAGAACCTTACTTGTCTCAGATGAAAGTTAGTGAAAGTACCCAGGGTAAAATGTTTACTACAGAGAGGAATATTGGAGGTGATCCTCAGGTCTCCACCAAAATAGCTGTTTACAAAAGTAATTAACCTGTTCTTCATTTTTTTTTTTTGCATATTCAAATAACATGACATTTATTTATAAAACTAAACACTGTTGACTCACCTGGCTAGCTAAACACAGGACGTGTCGTCATTTAACACGATTGAGCTGGTAACTGTTGATGCAATGCGCTTATGATTTTATATACAGCAAGGGGTGGGGTATGTTAAGGAGGGCCTCAGTGCGTCATTTGGCCTTATTCTAACCCTGTTGTGATTCTGCCTGTTTGCCATGTCTCTGCCCTGCCTTGCCATGACCATGTTCTGCTTTGCCATGCCCTTGATCTGTTTACCATGTTCATATTTGGATTTTTGCTATGTCTGACTATTCTTTGTATGTGTATTGGGATTTGGTTGCTTTGATTTATTCATGTATTGTCTTAGTTTAGTTTTTAGCTCACCTGACGACGAAGTCAGATGAGCTTATGTCATGGCCTGTTTGTCCGTCGTTCGTCGTCGTCGTCGTTCGTCGTCCGTAAACATCTTTTCCTCCGAAACCGCTGGGCCTATGAAGCTGAAACTTGACAGGTACCTTCCTATCCATGAGGACACCAAAATTTGTTCAAGGCGTTCCGATCCGATTTCAAACATGGCGGCCATATTGAAAATCTCATAATTGCCCGTCTGAAAGCTATTTATGCACATATTCAGCTGAAATTTGCTATTTAGTCAGTACGTGGCAAGATACATCGCATATCTTACGGCTTCTCCCGTATTTTGAATTTTGACCTTGCTTTGACCTTCAACTTTATGCAACCCCTGTGAGTTACATTGAAATCTTTCAAAATCATATTAAGCCTCAGCTCCAAAGCAGCAGTAAAACAAACAGCACCACACAACTGGATCGGTACCTGATTTTAGAAAAGCAACCAGTGGTAATGAAATGCAGGACAGTTTCTCAATATGAGGGACACGGGATAAGAGATAAAAATGCTTAGTGGGACAACGAAATGCAAGACAACTGGTCACCCTAGAGGAAAGAAACTAGAAAGCATATGACTTCTATGGCTATTCCTGGACAGCTTGAAAAGCAGTGAAATTACCGATTGATGCCCTGATTTGGGTGCAATAATAGTCTTAGACAACCATGACAAGTGAAATAGCACTGGACAACAAGTTTTTTACAGTTAGTGATATAATTCATCATCCATCTCTGTTTACTTTCCTGTGCGTCAACTCAGTCTATGTGCCTTTATGAGAGAGTGTGTGCATGTGTTTGAGTTTGAGTGGGTGTCTACAGTGCTACAGTGGGGGGGGGGGGCTGGATGTGTGTTGGCTGTTGGAGTGTGTCAAGGGAGTGGTGGTGTGAAAGTATCTTACATTTCATCCATGACTTTTGTGCATATTTTTACACTCGAGTTTTGGGAATTCAGGATGCTTTTTTACAGAACCTCCTCTTCCCATGTTATTCTTTGCAGAGCAAATATTAAATTTATTTAGCACAGCCCGTTCTCATTTCAGAATCAAAGAAAAGGCAGGAACATTATGAAAGGAACCAAAATTAATTTCATATTCTCCTCATTAACTTAGGCAAGAACTAGCTTTATTCAGAAATATTTATATTACGAATAAATTGAACTGGCACCAAGCAAAAGTAGTAAGGATGTTTACCCAAGGGCAATGCAGAACTCATACAGGGCAATACAAATCATCCCAAGCACAGCAGAGAATATGAAGCTGAAAATTTACTGTTTTCACCGAGAATGGTTCAGATAGAGATTGATTAAATTCTGTGATGATTTGAGAGCTGAAATTCAGTGGTTAGCAACTTTTCTATAAAGCCTCTGTTTTTGTTTTCCCAGTCGGAGAACTTTGACCAGTGGCGACAGTATTATTATCATTATAAATATTTATTTATTTAATTTATTATTATTATTTTATTCTTTTAATTTTTTTGCTAATGCTGTCCTAGGTCTTTGTCATATTTTGTAGTCCATTTTCTCACTGCCACCTCAGGAATTTTTGCCACGCCTATGCACCTGTCATTTTGACACCATCTGTTTGGCCCGAGGCACTCTATTAGTATCCTAATTTTAATGTGGAGTCCTTAAGTGCTGCTTATCAGAACACTTTCAAACGTTACTGCTAGCCCCATATAAATGTACATATATTCCTGGATATCATGAGGAGAAAAAAAATAAAAAACTATAAAAGCGTCTCCCTTTTTAACTATAAAATTTGAAATTTGACCATTAAACCACTCATCTGCTGCTGGGAGTTAGTGCGGGGAGCTCTAACCTGTGACACCACAAAGTGAACTCAGTGTGCTGTTTTCTAGCTACAGCTTTAAATTCGACAATAATTTGTTTTCTACATTCTAGACTTTCTGTGTAGTTTTTCTGCATTGGAGGTATCTTGCCTCCTCAATGAGTTGCCAGAGGTTACAGCAACATGAATGCTGATGGCTTCAAGTTGCATAATACGCTGGGCGGCTTAACCATCTCCCCTTAACCAGCGCCTTGTCTATGGGAGGCCATGCCGGCAATTTTGGGCGACTCTGCATCTGTCATGCACTGATTTGCCTTTGTTGAATAATACTTGTTTGGAAAAAACTAAAAACTAGAGGGATTCGTAGAGTGCAAACCTCCGCCAAGGCAGCACAATCCAAATGTGCATGAATGGCAGCCAAGTTGAGTTATCGCGTGTGATAGGATTTCAACATGGCTGCTGTGGCGGCCATATTGTTTCTCTGATCGCAGTAAAAATCAGTAGGGTCCATCCTTATTGTAATAGAAACCCACCCACAAAATTTCAGACAAATCGGTGCATTATTTTTTGAGTTATGTTTGTTCACAAACAGACAAACAAACCGGGGCGAAAACATAACCTCCTCATAACATAACATAACATAACTTCATTGGCAGAGGTAAATATAGTGCTTTACTTATTTTAATTATCTTACCTTTTTTTCTCCAGCATATCCCTCTTTGCCCAATAAGGTAAATACAAGTGTGTGTTGGAACTTGAGAATCGAGTCTTTGTTCCTAATTGTTTTAATTGAACTTGTGTTTGATTGTGAAGTAGCGTTTGGGTGCAATACCCCTTTGTCCCTCTAGGTGGCGTAGTGCGGTTTTCTTGTAAGTTGGGAGTTAATGCAAGCCCAGGCTACACATACAAACAGAGTAACTCATTTCATTTAATATCAAACACATTATTACTAATCATTGTTCAGTAGGCGACTGCCCAGTTCGTCCTCTGTCCCATCTCTGTCACTGCTACCTGTATCATTACCAGTTTCACTGCCTTAACGATTTTTGCTACATTGTCAAAAAATGCTATCATACTGCGGATCGATGGCAGCGTATTTCTTTGCACTGTACTGAATCTGCCCATTGCCACTTTGATCCTTTCCAGCTTGTTATAACATAAGCACCTGTTACATTTAACGCATTCCCTACGGTATACTTTTATATAAAATTGTCGCGTATGTACGGAATACTTTTACTGAAAATGACACAATATAAAGTATTGAGGTATAGGTGGCCCATGACTGCGATCATCAACTGATTTCGTGTTTTCATCGGGCTGCGAATGTTTATCCACGCCGCTGGCACAGGCTTACTGTAGGGAATAGAAGAATTCATTGCGCCGTTGGCAGTGGCTTGCCATAGGGAATGAGTTAAAGTTTCACTCAGAACGTTTTTAGGCTATTTTCCGAAGAAATGGATCATATTAAGCAAATTAATATGCATCACAAATTTGTAAATGCTTTCTATAACTTTATCATTATTTGAAAAACTAAAATTTGGCTGGTTTGTACAGTTCTAAGCCCCACCCCTCAAAAAAGTCATTGCACACGGACCTCGTAGTCATATGACCTGTGGCGTGTGAAAAGTTGTAAACTTTCCCAGCTGATCGACCAGTGGTTTGTTCTATACTGATAATTGATTTCGCCTGGATCAATCCTTGATTTTGAAAAGTTAAAGACCCACAAAATCTGGACAGTTTGTGTCAAATCATTTCATTGAGTATGTAGAAAATGTATAAGAATATTCGTCTCAAATAGACAAGTTATAGTGATCTTTTCTTTCACAAATCAGCTGTTGAAATGAGGAATGAAACAAGTCATTTTCTGCACTAGCTCCGGTGCAACTTACTTCTCATATGTGGCAACCGATTAGCCAATCGCTCGCGAGTTTTAAGGAGAGGTCTCAAAGTGTCTAGTTTCTTCTTTTTTTGCCAATATGACATACATACAATTACCAAAATTAAATGCTGGATTTGTAAATTACAGGAAATAATACATATCTACAGATTTCTTTTTGTTTTTTCATGGTTCACAGCGTTATATTACTGATCCATTCTGGATAATTGTCAAGTGACTTTACAAGGATTGAGAATTTGAGTGCTTTGAAACCATATTTCAGTACAATGTGCCCTTTCGAAATTAAAAACAAAACAAAACAAAAAAAACCTAAAAATAAATAAGTTTATTGATGATGAGTCATATGAATTTCACCCCTTCAAAAAAATGTGTAACTTTACCATTTAAAGAGACACATGCAAGTTATTATTCCAAATATAAGGAGTGACCTTTGTAGAAGCTTCTTTATTTGCGGTTTAGAGACTTCTGATTTTATCTATCTTGGGTATTTGAAAAATATAGCAGTTATCCTGCCCAAGAAACACCAAGTGATACTCTTTCCTACAGTGTATGAATTTGCTAGGTGCACAACAATGGAAATAGAATTTCAGAGTTGTCTGTCGTGAGCAGGCATACTTCCGGTGAGTTCTATCCGATGTGCTATTCTAATTGGCTGTGTGCACAAATTGGGGCTCAGTAAATTCTGAAACACACTGGCTCTCTTTACCATTTTCAGTTTGTTTCTATCCTTTATCAGTCTACATCAGATGCTGAGCAGGTGACTGGAATATAATCCCAAAAATGTGATTTTAACTATTGCCCCTGCTCCCAAGATTTGGCTTATTTAACCGTGAATGATGTTCGCATGATTTGTCTCGATTAGCTGCTACTGATCTTTGTTCATTGGCACTGTTAATGAGACATTAGCTGCTCCACTGATAATAAGGGTTTCCAACACTTCTACATAGCATCACATTTCCAGCCGTTTGCTCTGGTGACTGTCATGAACTGGCTTTAAGCGACAAACATCCGTGTTGCATGACCCAAATTTCCTCATTAGATAAATATCTGGAGCTAGCTTTCATTTCTTCATCGAGCAGTAGCAAAGTTGAGTAGCTAGCAAGGCTTGCTAGAGAGCTAGCAAGATTTTATGTTGAGGTTTTATATCGAATTTACTTATATATCATCTGATGCAAGTGGCTTGCTAGTACTGCGATATTGTTATGGTTTTCTTAGATGTGCTTAGCTAACAATAGCTCCAGTTGTGATGGCGCAACTGACGCCAAGTGGGAAGGGAAGCAAAGTATTGACAATATTAAAATATGCGTGGATTGAATGTTAAATTTATGAAACAGCATTTCGAAGTTATGGATTATTTACACATTCATTATCAGATATTTTAACATATTTTGTCTGTCGTCACTCACCAGTGAGAGCGGCTGGAAATGTCTTGCTAGTTAGAAATCCTCTGGTTTGCGTCATTAAGAGCGCCAATGAACAAACATCAGGAACAGGTAATCGAGACAAATCACGCGAACATCATTCGTGGTTAATTAAGCCAAATCCTGGGAATATGGCTATAGCTAAAATCACATTTTCGGGATGATATACCTGTCATCTGCTCAGCATCTGATGGAGATCGATCAGTAATAATAAGCAAACCGGAAATAGTTAAGCTTGCCAACGTATTTCAGAATGTACTCAGCGCCATTTTGTGCAACTAGCCAATTCCAGTTGGTTAGACATTTTAGTCTGTCAAAGTGGAGTTTAACTTTGTATCATTATGTTCAATGATATTTTTAGTCAAGATATGATTTTCATACAGTAGTCATGATTCATTGTTTTTCTGAGATACATATATTTGTGTTGACTTCACTGGGATGTTGGAGTGAGCGAAGAGTACATTCCTACTTGTGATGATGATTAAAAAAGGGTAATGAATTTAATGATTTATTCTCAGGCTTGTGGCCCCGCTCATATTTTTTTTCTCTTGAACTTCTTCATCTTATTAAAGTGCCCTTCAATGAACTTTCCTGCAGACCAAATAAAATGCAATGGAAATATATATATATTTTTTTTTTTTCTGGAAACCTCAGATTTTAAAAAAATATAGGAAAGAACAGTGCGATCGATTTCGACCCGCCGTATTTTTCTTGATCTGCCCTGGCTTTTTGTTTTGGTCACTGCAGGTTGGAGGGATCAGTGTTCCCCTGCTGCCATTGGGATAGCCTCCCACCATGGTGTCATTTCCCAGCCCAGCGGAAGCACGAGCCTGACCTCCTGACTGTTGCATCACACTGTGTCTCACGACCGCCAAAAAGACACTCTAGCTCGGTTCATGAAACAGCGTGACAGGTACAGCACGCATTGACCCAGTATCTCTGCAATTTGGGCTTTGCACATGCACGGGCGTAAAATTAATTAACATCATCGCAATAATGGCAATCTTTAACACGTCTCTCTCAGAAGGCTTTTGCAGCTCTTATACTTTTTTTTCTCACCACGGAGCACGGGTTGCATTGTGACGCAGTAATCCCTCTAAATAAAAGATCAGGCTGCAGTCTGTGTCCAGCCCGTGCACTGGAGGAACCAGAGAAAAGAAGTCTTATCAAACTGTTCTCTGGGCAGGCATGGGTGAAATGTGTCCGTGCCCACACAGAGCTGGGAGGCCCAGGAATGGCGGGGGCAGGGCTATCAGTATGCAGCATGCAGCCGCCGCGGCTCTCCGGCTGCCAGGACGGCTGAAGCGGCACCACTGAGACAGACACCAAGGGAAGGCATTTCCCCTCCAGCAGGGCTCCTGATGTGCAGGAAGACCTTACACAGAATACCATCCACTCATTACAGCCCTCATTAGGGGGCTCGTCCACTTTCATTTCCAGCCATGAATTATGACACCTTTCTGCGACAAAAGGGAAAAGCTGTGTTCTACACGCATATCAGTCCAAGCGTTATCATCCGGGGGAAATGAAATGAGAAAAAAAAAAGTTCCCTTATATAATCGCATATGCATACAAAGCTAATGACCTGGATGCTTTTGAAGTGGCTGTACATAAATTAATTTTCGATCAGTTTCAGTTTGATCCTCGGCTACTCTTACTTTCCCATCGTTCTGATTGTCTCATGTAGCTGTAATCCCTTTTGCCAGGAGAATTTGCTGTAAAATCTTTATTCTTTATTACTCGAATTGTGCCCTTTACAGTTATATAAAGTAATTCGGTACCATCATTGTTGACCAGCGGTTTACTCCTCCTTGATTTAAAGTTAGACAGGAAGGAGTTTTGGTTCAGGGTTTCGATCACCATGTGCCCACTTCCACATCTGAAATTAGGGCTGTTAGATTTCTGACAATCTGACACTTTTCAGAGCACATGGTCACACTTTGGACTGGAGAGATACTTCTACTTTGATTGAGTGAATGGCAATGAAACATGATAGTCCCCAAGGAATGCAGCAGCCATCATCATGTGTTTGGAAAGTAAATAAATGAAGAGATAGATATTACTCATTTGGTCTCAGGGGATCAAGTATTGAAATGATCTCAAGTGTGACAGCTAAAAGGGCTGTAAACATTTGCAGTTAGAAGGATAACAGCATATGGCTGAACTGGATAATTTTCCAATCGCGTATATTTCACAAAATGGCAAAAAGCTCCCTCAAAATCCTTGAACAGAGTTGCACTAATACTCCACTGAGAGCAAACATCCCTGTGGGAAGCCTGCTATCTATTTGCTCACCTGACATTTTATAGGGCCTCATCAATTACTTAAATGTCTTGTGTAGGTTTGATGTGGAGGTTTGCTGTCCAGTGAGATTACAGGACGGCCTATTGTTGCCGGGGGGTGTATTAGCTATGGTCGGAGTGGCACTGTGGCCATGCACTGTCGGTATGTGATAGCATCTAGCATCTAAATGCATTTTCTTTTTTCTGGTCTCTGGCCCCTATGTGGTGAGCCCATTATTTTTATTCCATCAGAGCTGTCACTCTGAATGTGAAAGTATGTCATCCAGGCGCCGTCCCTGCTGACAAAATGGCATGGGGGCCAGTCCATCCGAAAGCAGAATACTACATGCACAGCGGCTAGTGTCAAGGCCTTGTCATTATCATTATAACTGTGTTTGTTTGAATTAACTGTCATGCTGCCAGCTCTGCCTTTCTTGTTCTACCGAAAACCTAAAATGTCTGCATTTCATCACCTTTCCATAGTCTTGTTATGCCTAAGAGATGGACTCCCAACTATAAAGTGACCAGCAAAAACAGCCTGGAACTAGGTTGTAATGTTCCAGGTATGTTCATGAATTGTTTAAATTTGGCAGCATGCTTTTCATCTCATTGTTTCTCTTTGAAAATAAAGTGTTGCACGTTCACTTTTTATGCCCCCGCCCTCCAAAGAGGAAAGGGGGAATTATGTCGACAACATGTCCGTTCGTCGTCCGTTAACTTTTCGTTTCCGCGGGATAACTATAAAATCCCTCGTCGGATTGATGCCATTGCTTAATGGCGTATTGGGAGTGGCAAGAGGAAGGTTCCTTTTGAAAACCAGCGTTGTGCGATATCTAATATGGCCGCCACATATCAACATACAGGCGGGGGCATATGCCACGCTCTGCGTTGCTCTTGTTACATGAATGTGTTGCATTACAACGCTGTGGAAAGATACTAACCACTTTGTTGAAAATACTTGATTGATTAAATTGAATAAAATAACAGTTGTAAAGCGGGGGTTCAAGAGAGTCTTCCTCAGGCAATATTCACTAGAAACATCTGAAAACTCATGTATCTGTTTAATGGCCTTGATAAAAAAAAAAAATGTCATACCAGAGAAATAAAATCCAGCCTTGAAACAGTTGGTGCCATCAGTTGAGCAGCCGGAATCAATAAAAACATACTGTATATTAGTAAATTAACTTTAATAAACTAAAAGAAAATCCAAATTAATATGGCTTGAAGGTTCCATCTGCCATCTGTTTACTAAAATGCATGATAATTTTGATTTTATGTAATAATGACCATAAATTATGCCATTGATGGCCATGATGTGTTTTGATGCTACTGTTAATTATGTCTAGTACACATGTAAATGAATATTGTTACATGTTCATATTCACACTTCAGCAACGACTGCTATTTGAGTCCTCTCTCATTTCTGAATTCCTAGAAACTGACTGTACTTTTCAAGAAGACCTTCTTCATCAAGAGACGACTGTTTTGAAACTCTAAAATGCCTTCAACACCTAATGGCACCTGACAGCAGCTATTAAGCTATATGTAAGGTGTTTGGCAACCATAGACAAAGACTCGGCTGTTAATCATACCATATTTTCCTCAAAATTGCTGAAACTGGGAGAAATCATCATTCTTGGCACCGGATAGATCCTGATGTATTAAAGATTCTATGAAACCTCTGACTAAGAGCAGTGTCCTCGGGGATATCCCCAAAAATAGCCTTCTCCCTAAAATTCATAGTTTGTCTCATTGATGAAATTGCAGGAAAATCCAGGAATGTTCGCAGTAAATGTTACTTGATTCCCAAAATAATTTTTTGCCTCATCACAGTGTTGAAAATAAGTGATGTTTAGCCTGAAGTTGGTGCTACAGGAACAGCCATAGTGTCACCAGAACAATCGGATTGCTCTTTAATGCATCAAGAACAGTTTGACTTATTGCTTTTGGAAATGTGCGATTAAAGTAAAAGAGCCATAAAAAAATCAATGCGGTTCCTCCTCTATGCCACTGAAATGTTGAAAGCAGATTTGACAGTATTCCCTTTAAAACTACTCAAGCTGTTTCACTTTTAGAAATGAAAGGATTGAAGAGGCGGTGGTGCCACTGGGAAGGACTCCTTTATACACCGGGAACAACAGTCAGACACGATTCACAACAAAACTAAGTGATTGCATTTCAAAATGGTAGATTTGGCCATGTGATGGCAAACAGGAAACATTATGCAACCATCCCAATAACCTCCCCCTGTTTGCACCAGGAATGTTGAAAGCAGATTTGACTCGATTCTCGTTAAAGCTGTTAAAGTTATAGCAATTTTTTTTAAATTAAAACTTTGGCCAGGGATTGGTTCTGCAAATTTTCAAAATTTTCTTTTCAGCAAAGCTTTCATGAGTTATATCTGTTTCCCAAAAACAAAAAATAAACAAATAAACTAGATGATGCGCACTCTATAGAGATGCTAACCCACGCCTCTTGTTGACCTTGACCTTTGACCTTTCAACCTCAAAAGGCAAATTTGGACAGGGTACCCTAGGATCATCTACCCCACAAAGTTTGGTCACCCTAGCTTCAGCGGTGGCCGAGCTGTCGCGCGGACAGACACACACACAGACAGACAGACGGTGCTAAACTGTATATCCACGCCGCCTCATCGGGCGTGGGTAATAAACACTCCTGCGTGGTGGCCCTTTTGTCTTGAAAAGTCAACACTTTTTTTTCCATCATTATCACGGTGCAGTGTCTGATTCTCACAAAGCACATTTTGTGAAGCTGTACCAAAAATCTAGGAAGGATTTTGCAAAAGTAGGTTTTGGAACAAAAAAAAAAGAAAGAAAAAAGTTTCTAGGCCACACAGCAGGATCTATACTGTCCGCTGCTCATTCAGTTTTAGGGAAGAACATTGAAAAATCAGTGGAATAATAATAATAATCATGACAGCTAGGGTTAGGTAGCTTGGCTGCTTAGACTCCTAATAATGAGAGGAATAAAATGATATAAAAGATATTTCCCATTTGATGTAATGTTTACATAAAAAAACATGGCATCCTGGGTTTGAATATTTCTCTCAATATTAGTAATGAAGCCTCAGTGAAGCACAATAAGCAGCAGATACAGAGTCTGAGTGTGACACTGCATATGAGGAAACTGAGTTCCCCCCACAGCTCCCCCTCCCGAAAAAAAAAAACAAAAAAAACGTTAGACTCCTAAGCAATAGCATTTTTATGCTTCTCTCTCTGGTAGGAGATGAGGGATTAACTACTGAGACAAGATGAACAGAGTCGTAAGTATGAATTACACGAATTAACAAAATGATTTTTGTGAAATTACTGTATATATTCATTTACTTCTCTGGAATTTATATTATCAAATGTGTTTGAAGATAGAAGAGTTAGATTGTTTTAATTTAGAATAAATACTGTGCAAGGAAAGATTTGTGCCCCGAAGGTAAAATTCAAAGGCTGCATAGCATGAAATGGTGATGTGGACCATATTTGCAGGCTTTTCTCTTTTGTTATTTTAGCCTCATCGCTATCTGGGCACTCTGGCTTACCTACCCCCGCCCCTCCCGGTATTGCCACATCTGAGCTGACGGCATAAAATAGCTACTATATTTCAAGCCGCTGATCCAGGTGGTTGTGTTCTCCCATGCTGATAGTCACGTCTATAGTCACTGTTATATTACCTTTTTTCACAGTTTTGACACAGGCAAGGAGGATGAATGGGATATGTGTGCACAGCTAAGCAGCAAGATCGAATCGATGGGGTTAGAGGGTGTTGCCTCAGAAGCAACCTTAATTTCTGTAGGTGACAAAAGACAAACTGAGCACCATGCATTGTCCTGGTTAGGAATTCTGTGAGAGCATGCATGGTTTGCTAGAGAAGCTACAAAGGATTGCAATGAACTCCATCAATCTAGTGTGCTGACCTTGCAAGAAAAGTTAACTGATTTCTTACAGGCTTCTCAGAAGCCAAACAAAGACTGTTCTAGGGGACATATTTTGAGAACTTTCCTTGCGGTGGCCACAGTACAGTAACAATGGCTTCTTGCGCTCAAGGGCCTGAAGGATGCAGTCTTTTTTTGCTCAGAACTAACTTCAATCTGGCCCCATGCCCTCAAAAAGACCATCGTCTAGTATACAGTATAATGAGACAAACTTGAATGCAAATTGTTTACCCAGGACAGAGCAGAGCAGTTTCACCGGGAGAAAAAGAGAGGCTCACTTAGTCTAGAAAATCTCATACAATTTAATACAGAGGAAGCGCAATATGCATATTTATTTTTATTTTCCCCATGATGAGTTTCATTACCATTGCCCAATCGAAGGATGTCCTCAATTTCTGTGAAATTAGTGTACAGACTGTTTGACTGACCCTGTTGAGTTACACCCAAACTTACAGGGTGCTAAACTGGCCTGCTGGGGGCAGCAGCCTTTATCTGTCAAGAAAAGGCTTGATATGAAGCTTGGTGATGCCCTTTAGCTCATGCACAGCTTTACTCAAGGAAATGTCTAATGCTTCCTTTTAGTTAGGGTCATGCCTACGGGGGAATTCAATGTATTATCTAACCAACAAACTGTGCTTAGATGCTCAGTGAAACATTAAATTGTTATAATCACAAAATTTATTTTTACATATAAGTAACTATCAAGAGGAATACACTGCGCTGACATTCCGCGCTCAGTGGAACACGAAGTCGCCTGCAAGACGGAGCATAATAGCGTATTGGTCCCAATAGTTCGATCCCAAGACCAAAATGGAATGAGTGTATCTCTGCAACTATTTGGTCCATTTGAGTGATCTTGGTATCATAATAAAGGTAAAACCATTTGGGATTTCTGTCATGGTGTAAAAATCAGTGTATACGTCACTGAGTCGGAGTAAATGAAGATGGAACACAGAATAAATCACAGATCTCATTTTGCACCAAAGTTTTACATCTATCCCTTGTAAGCTTATTTAGTTGCAGTCTGAATCCTCTAAAAATTTACAGCACAAAATCTCACCATCATCTGTGCCAAAGTTTATTCTAATCAAGTAAATCAGAACAAAATTAGAGAGGATTGCCTAGGCGCCTTCGCCACATTGGCAATTCTGGTACCTTGTGTGCCAGCAGCAGCATCTGCACCTTAAAGGGCACAGCAGCACCCAGCCCTGACAATTGTGCTGCTATAATGCATATGAATCATTGAGTTTCCATGAGCCCAACTCCAATGACTGAGAGGTCTGTGTATCTTCTGACAAAGAATGTAACTCCCTAGTAATTTCAGCCAAAAGTACCCCAATGATCCTCTTGAAAGGAAATAAGGTGGAAATATATTGGTTATAAAAGTGGGTATAAAAAGAGGGGTTTTCCCTTTTCTGGAAAACAGTGTTCCTCGGAGTTGGGCCCTTTGGAAACTCAATAGTCAGCTGTTTGTGGGTTTATTTCAGGTGGTTCTTTAAGGCATAATTTTGCAAGTTGGGAGGCATGAATTGGCTCACGTAACTGGTCATGAGGGTACGGGTATTAAAAAACCCTGACCTGCACATCACTACTAAATGTGATTTTGGAAAGGGAATCATAATTTCATGAATTACGAAATTGGAAAGGGGGGAAGTTTTTTCTCTGTATCTGGCTAGTGCAGTTGTCTCGCAGTAAGGAGTTCCTGGGTTTGAGCGCGGAGACGGTGTATTTTTTAAAAATCATCTGGTGAGGTTAAACAGCTTTGTATTGAAATCTATGGCGATGGCTAAGGTATCTGAAAGTGGCGCAAAAGGACTTCTCTTTCATCATGTGGTGATGCCCTGGGCCTCTGCTGAAACATCGATATATGAGTCCTTGAGATTGAGGAGAAGATTACCACTTAAAAAGTACAATCACAAGTTTGAATGGAATCGTTGATAACTGGGGGTTGGAGCCTGCCCAAGCATACATTTGACAGCAAAATGAGGAATTTCTGGCTCTGTGTGAGTATTTGTGTCCCTCCCGGATCTCAAGAGTCATTCTTCCAATCTACTTCAGACTTAGCGGGTGCACTGCTAGGGATCCAAGGACGGTCGGAAACTTTCAAGCGATTTGGACAAGCAGTACTTTTAGAATTTGATTTCTTTGTTTGAGTCATTTGTGTCATGTATCGTAGTCGTGATCATTTGGCAGATTACTTTACTATTCCTGATATTTGCCATGTCAGAGTCAGGAGTCATTGTTGGGACGATACTAACATTTGTTTCTTTTTCGCCCTTTACAGCAACAACGAGCATATCTGTAACAGCTGTGACAAAGAGGAATTACAAAAAAAGAAATAATAATAATGATAATAATAATAATAATAATAATAATACATTTTCATTAACAGAGCAAATTAAACATGTAATTTCACACTGTAGCATTTGTGGTAAGGTCCCACTGACCCCCTGGTGATCATGATGACTTGGTAATTGTGTGGCTGTGGTACAGTACGTAGGTATATTCATATTCTGGCTAATACACTGTATCACTACTGATGTTTGTAGAAAAGCTCGTGGTATCCAGTAGGCTATATACTGGTACTGCGGGTGAACAAGAATCTGATTTTGAACACGTTCGTTTTCAGTTCAATGGCCCCAACAAACAGCCGATCGGCTCAAAGGGCCAATTGGATTCTTGATGTGAGGCAAAGTCCATCATCCGTTTGTCAGTCATCTTCATTAGCAATTTTTCTTCTCAAATCCTTTCAGCCAGAATGACATGGCATTTTTTATGGAGCATCCTTGAGACAAGGTCTACTAAGTTTCTTTGAAGAATTTGAGAACATTGATTTTGGAACTTTTATGAATTTCCTGCATTTGGAATTTCCCTATATGCTCAATATTGTGCATATTTCAATGGGCTATAAATATACATACAATTGAGAACAGATAGGCTTTTAAGGGCTTTTATTTGGTACCATGATCTTTGAACCTGAATGTGTTATGGTGTTGGCCTGCAGGCCTTCCCCCTGCTGCATTCTTCGCCTCCACCTTAACGAGTCATTCCTGTTGCTCGTTAAAGTGGAGGTGAAGTGTTAGTATTTAAGGGTTGGCTGCACCTTACTTCGGGGCAGCAGTATCCTGAGTTTGTGCCTAGAGCCCTGGGTGTTTCTTTTGCACTGCTCCTCCCCTCTGGGATTGTTTTATCTTTTTAATTTAAATTAAAGATTTTATATTTTTACTCAGCCTGTGCGTTTGGGTCCCTAAACCTGCTTTTGGGTACATGGTCCCAGTCCCTGCCGGTTTCTTGTCTTCAGCCGGCAGGGGCAGAACCATGACAGAATGACCTTGAAAGTAAAACCCTTTGTCACTTAGTGGGAAATTTCAAAAATCTTCTCCGAAACCGTCAGCCACAATGACCTGATTTGGTTATTGGACTACAGTAGCCTTGCTCCAAACACCCGACATGCATTTGATGATTTTTTTTTTTTTTAACAACAAAAATGCTCCAAAGAAGCTTCTGAAATATAACAGACAATGGCTACGTTTCCCAGATTCATTTATGAAGATCTTAGCACTAAGAGCTTCTTTAGATTTTTCTTAAGGCTCGAGTAAGAAGGAAACGCGCTTCCCAGATTCCTTCTTAGCCTAAGATAGCTCCCTCTAAGCTGAACTCTTCTTTGGAGCCTTAACTCCTTGAGAACGCTCTTAACTGGGAAACGTGGCCAACATTATTAATGAAATGCTTTATTAATGTCCACAAATTAAGGGTAAGGACCTTAACAAAAGTGAGCAAAATCAACTAGGCTACTAGTGTACCTTCCTCTTGTGCATCTCTTTTAGTCCCAACACAGAGTAGTGGTATTTCTACTGGTAATGACTTGGGCCTGCCTTTTTTTGACTGACTACTGCTCTTAATATTGCGCCTACTCATTGCTATTGCATAGAGCAAGCACATTTTAAATTATTCTCCGAAGAACCACTCCCATTGGCAGATGAAGTTTTGATGGTCCTTACGTAGTATATGACAAGAAAAACATAGTTCTCTGGTCCATATCACTTCTTAGTTATGAAGTTTATGCTCCGTGTATAAAATTATTTATTCATATATTGGCTTATTTATTCATTTTTGTTTAACATTTATTGTCCTCTTCCAATATCACCACCATTTATTGAATACTTTCATATTTATCACTATGATATGGGACCAGTTTTATGTAGTGATATATGACATTAAAAAAAATGTTATTGATGAATCTTTTTTTTTTCCTTTGGATTCAGCGGATTATGTTTGAGTAATAAGGTGACTTTCACCGCCAGTTCTCATCCTTTGGTCCAAAGGCATGAGTATGTTTTCTTTATTGTATTGCTGTACTGATAAGTAAAATATGCACCTTCACAGGGAATCTCAATTGCGAATTGTGGCTTAAAAACATGAATATATCTCGTCTTACCAGACATTCCACGTTTTGTTTAATAAATAACTTGAAGCTTGTGTTTATGCTGAGGTTTAAACCTGAGTGATTTTTCTTTTTTCTTTTTGCAAAATAATTGCATGAACAAAATATCGTGTTTCTTCTCTTATAACTAATTAATCCCATTTGCACAGCATTAATCCTACCTTTGTGATACCTTTGGGAATCTTTCCTCTTGGTTTGTAAGCTTCTCTTGCATATTACCTTTTGAAGTGTTATCTTACAGAAACAACGGTTTACTTTTGGGGTTTCTTGTCAGGTTATTCAGTTTTGTATGGGTGCGCATGTGTGTGTGTGTGCGTGAGTGCGTGTGTGTCTGAAAGTATGCGTGTGTGTGCGTGTGTTTGCGCCTGCGTCTATGTGTGTAATTATAGATCAAAATGGTTAGAGAATAACAGTTAATAAGCAACTCAAAGTCTAACTTATTGGGGCTTTGTAAAGTCACAGGATTCTTACATATCCATCTTCCTCCCAGACGCATACTCCACGGTCACGCTGTAATTTAGCAGTCATCCATTGACAAAACCACAGAAAGAACTAATTTAAGGCTGTTTTATCAATTAATTAATATGAGCATTGGAATCCTGGTTTGTGCAGCTCAAAAAAAAAAAAAAAAATAGTGTGTAAACAAACAGCATGTAAAGCAATTTCATAAACGTTACAAAAAAAAATACATAAAATGATCAAGCCTTTTGAATTAATTCCATTTTAGTGGTTTGATATTGGTTAAGTATGAATTTAGTCCCTAAATATTCAATAATAATAATAATAGATTTTCTCTGTGTATTTGTTTTTAATGAACACTATTCATTTGATATGAATAATTTGAAGCAATGTTTAAACAAAAAAATACTGATGGAACACAGTTTAAAACATGATTTAGTATTTTGGGGGAAGTGCAACTGTATTTTTCAAGGTCATCATTATTCGAGACCATTTCAGTCCCAATTCAATCTGGGCTGACATTCTACTTTAAATGAAGACAGTCATCGGGCATTAAGAGAAAGGGCAGTGATGGACTGTAGTAGACAGTTATAGCACAGAAGATATACCTGGCAGGTCTTTTTTCATCCTACATAATTAAGTTTTGACCTTGTTCAAGCCCCATAAAAATTCCTCATACAGCTTATGTGCCCATGTAATAGCTTGTACATGCAATATGTCAACCCACAAACTAACTATGTTGTAAAGCAATTAAATCTTTCATGTACAGCATTTTGAGAACTACGTGGCTCATATTACTATGCTGATTATGTGTCTATCTGTCATCAACACAAAATTTACAACCCCATATCAGAAATAGTTGGGATGGTATGCTAAATTAAAACTAAAAGCAATGATCTGAAAATGATCTTTTACAAACCTTTTACATTGAAAACTATATAACGGCACATTATTTCATGTTTCACCACATACATTTTATTCATTTTCCAAAATGAAAACATTTGAATTTTGATTATTGTAACATATTTCAAAAATTTGGAACAGTAAAGTATTTACTACTTTGCAATGTTGCCATTCCTTTTCATAACACTGAATAAACACTTAAGAGTTAATAAAGATTAATAAGCACTGAAGACACCAAATGAGTCTGTGGTTCAGGTGTAAATTTGCTCCATCCTGCAAAAAAGTCTTAAGGTGTGATTAAGTACAGGGCCTTACCTGTAGCAGCTTACATTTCAAAATTAGCTACATATCCTTAATTGGAGACAAGTCTGGACTGCTGTCAGGCCAGTCCAGCACCCACAACCTCTTCTTATGCAACCATGTCCTTTGTAATGCGTGCAGAATACAGTTTTGCTTTGTCTTGTTGAAATATGCATGGGAATCCCGGGAATTAATTTTGTATTGAAGGCAACTTGCTCAAAAATATCAATATACTTTTTGGCAGTAATGACGCCTTCACAGAAGTGTAAGCTAACAAGGGCACTGGCATGATCCCATACCTTGATAGAGCATGGTTTATGAACTTGTTGCCGGTAACAGTCTGGATACTTCTTTTCTTCTTTGGTTGGGAGCACATGGTGTCCAGTCCCTCCAAGAGAGGACCAGAAATATAGACTTTTCTAACCATGATACACATTTCCACTGTCTGACTGTCCATTGCAGATGTCTCTAGGCCCAGAGAAGTCAATAGCGCCTCTGAATAATGTTAACAAATAGCTTTCTATTTGTACGGTAAATTTTAACTGGCATTTCAGGATGGAACCACTGCACATATTGTGTTACTTGAAAAAGTTTTGTGAAACTAATCCTTATCCGATGCAGCGATATTACTTGCTGTATTACTAATAGATGAATGACGGTTTTTGATGCACTGCCATCTGAGTGATCAGAGATCATGCGTATTAAAGGCTTTAGCTCTTGCTCTTTATGCTCTGAAATTCCTCCAGAATCTTTGAATCTTTTTGTCATGCTATACACTTGAAGGGGGAGAAACATTCCAATTTCCTTTTCTCTCTTTGGTTTTTAAACTTTTCAATAATTTTCGATGAATTTTTGGACAGATTGGCAAACCTCTGCCCATCTTTACTCCTGAGGGTCAAGGGCTTTCACCTTCTAACATCATCTGTTCCAAATCACATAATTATTCTTTTTTCATGCATTATAGGATTTCAAGTCAGGAATAAATGTGTATTTACGAATAAAGTCAAGTTCACCGGATGAAACGTAACATATCTTGTCTACATACAATATGCCATTGAATACAAGTCAAAGTAAATTTAGAAATTGCTGGTCTCTGCTTTTATGTGCATTTTCCATCCCTTTGTGACATTTCTGAGTGAGTGTACAATGAGCTGTAAATAATAGTTGTGCAATTAAAATGCGTAAACCTCACTTTTTGTGAATTGGACTAGAAATGTAGTCCTAAAATAAACACATTTCATGAAGATAATTAGGCAAATTTATATATTAACCCTTAAATGGCCCCTGTGACAAATTTGTTGCACGATTTTGGGGGTTATCAAAGCCACTGGCCCCACATACTGTAAATTTTGCAACCTAATGCCCATAGTGACATATTTAGACTATTAGTGCTGCCATCTGATGCATAAAAGTGGAATTGACGCTACACTGGCTGCACCTGGCATTCCAATATGGCCGCCCTCATGGTGGAATCCACACGATAGATCAGCACCCATTCATCACTGGATAAAGTAGACAAACTTTATCAAACTTCAGCTATATGTCAATTGTTTTATCATTTAAGTCATTTTAGCAATAAGGTCTCTGAAATGCCCATTGTGACATATATGTTACAACAGTAAAATGAGGTCAAAGGTCACCAAAAATTAAAAATTTCTATTGGGTTGTTGTTAGCCCCTGCCAGGGACATATTAACAGAATACAAAGATTTTTCTGTCAACTTTTACTATAGTGGGGCATTTAAGGGTTAAGCTGCATTGCTATTCCCCATTTTAATGTGAAAATTTGCGAAGTCTCCAGTTTTTGGTACTGGAAGTCAACAGCAGGTTTGGTCAGACACTGCATGCCACAAGGTATTATTTATTCCCCTATTAAATTGTTCATATAGTATGTACACAGTGAGGCTTAGCTTTATAATTTTCTCAGAGTACATTTTCAGCTTTAGTTGAAGGGGTTTTTATGTCCACTCTCTCGAAAATTATTTTGCTTTGATTCACAATCACTCATCTTACGACTTCAAAGGATTTGGAACATTTTGTTCTCATTGAAAGTCATGTTTAATACTTTGTTGCAGATCCTTTCTCAGTAATGACTAGTTGAACCCTCTGACTAATATTTACTCTCAGCTAAGAGCTACTGTATCTCCTGTATCGATGCTTAGCAAGGCTGGGCTGCTGTTAATTTTCAGTCACAGGGGCTTGGTGTCAAGGTGCTTCGCTTTAATGGTGGGCTTAAATTTTTAGTTGAGCATATGGACGACATCTTTAATTTGACTCAGAATGGGAAAACAATTCAGTTTGTCAATCTTTTTCCATTTTTTTGCCATAGAGTTTTTTTTTTTTTTTTTTTACAATACCATCATTTTTGAGATTAATTGTCTTGTTTTGAATGAAAGTTTGCCTCAGTGAGTTTTGCAGCACTTATTTTCATAACTTGAACAGGTAAGATACTTTAAATTACTGTACACATCATTGAGCTGACCAGTCTGCCTTATTAATGACATTCAAAGCAATTTACAGGAGAGAGCCTAATGTTTGGCCCATGATTCTGACAGTTTTCTCTCTTATTTCCTAGCCCGTTAATGGCCTCCTTCATGTTCATTGACACAAATCTGCATCTCAAGTTCAAAAACGCCTATTGCAAGCTTCAGAAGAAGTTTAAAAAGTAAAAGCTGAGATTGTATGGCAGCTTTGACAAAAAATGAATGAATGAATAAATAAATAAATAAATAATCTCCCTGCCTTTCAGAGGTGCTACATGCCTATAATTTTTGTAAATAATTAATGAAAGTCTTGGCTGTATTTTGCAAAGCTTTGATGGTTGACTGGTATAGGTGGACAATTAATTTTATTATGATTTAGTGGAAGCCTTCCTTGAAAATTGCCCATTTGAGACAGTGGAAGCTATTGCTTATCCTTGATTTGACTTTGTTTTCAATGTACTTTTTGCCATCTATTCTGTGACAAATATGGTCTCTTCATTAGCCTGCACATTTTGTTACCAGACAAAACATGATTTTTATTCTATTTAAATTAAATTTTGAGCTCACTAATACATAAAAGTGACATGATGTACTTAAGTAGAGCTACAAATAACTTACAAAACCAGACTTGCAACTCAAACAAGCATTTAATACTCATATTCCCCACCATGGGATGGCTGATATCTGGCCTGGAAACAATGCTTTGGAGAGACGAACAGATAGATAGAAGAACAGATAGATGGGAGTAGTATGAAACAGCACAACTACACAATTAGATGTAGCCAGATATAAAATTTTGCGGAGAAATATTGAATGGATTTGCAGTGGTGGTCTAGAAAAGAATGTGTTGCCTGATATCTGGCATTGAAACAAAACACGGTAGAGGGACAAAAATACAGACAAGAGGACAGAGGGAGAAATAAGACGGCACATCTACACAATAAGAGGTATCCTAATATTACATTTTGCAGAGAAATACTAAACAGCTCTGGCCTGAAATAATTGTGACAGACAGATGGACTGACGGATGGATGTATGAAAGGACAACACTCATTCCTATATCCCCATCCACTTTGTGTATGTGTGTGTCAGGGGTGGGGGATAATATGAATACGTTCCAAGATCGATAGAATGACGTCAGTTGTTGTTGGTGCAGCTCCACTCAATTAGAGCTTGCCGCTTTTAGTTACCACTGTCATACTTAATATAATGATGGCTATTAATATACTAACCCCAATTCCAATGAAGTTGTAAGTTTAAAACGTGAATAAAAACAGAATACAATGATTTGCAAATCCTTTTTACAAATATTCATGTGAGTACACGACAAATACAAGATATTTAATGTTCAAACTAAACTTTATAAACTTCATTGTTTTTTTTTGCTTTTTTTGGAAATATTCACTCATTTTGAATTTGATGCCTGCAACATGTTCCAAAAAAAGCTGGGACAGAGGCAACAAAAGACTGGGAAAGTTGATGAATGCCCAAAAAACACCTGTTTGGAACATTCCACAGGTGAACAGGTTAATTTGAAACAGGTGAGTGTCATGATTAGGTTTAAAAAGAGCATGCCCGAAAGGCCCAGTCATTCACAACCAAGGATGGGGTGAGGTTCACCACTTTGTGAACAGCTGCATGAGCAATTAGTCCAATATTTTAAATACAATGTCTCTCAACATGCAATTGCAAGGAATTTAAGGATTACGTTATCTACAGTCCATAATATCATCAAACGATTCAGAGAATCCGGAAAAATCTCTACATGGAATCGGCAAAGCCAAAAACCAGTATTGGATGCCCATGGCTATCAGTCCCTTAGGCGGCATTGCATTAAAAACCAACATTATTCTGTGAGGGATATTACTATCTGGGCTCAGGGACACTTCGGAAAACCATTGTCAGTTAACGCAGTTCATCGCTACATCCAAAAGTGCAAACTAAAACTCTTCAGTGCAAAGCAAAAGCCAGATATCAACAACACCCAGAAAGACCGCCGGCCTCTCTGGGCCCGAGCTCATCTGAGATGGACAGACGGAGAGTTGAAGTGTACTGTGGTCTGACGAGTCCACATTTCAAATTGTTTTTTGAAATCATGGACTTTGTGTCCTCCGGGAAAAAGAGGAAAAGGACCATCGATATTGTTATCAGCGCAAAGTTCAAAAGCCAGCATCTGTGATGGTATGGGGATGTGTTAGTGCCCATGGCATGGGTAACTTGCACATCTGTGAAGGCACCAGTAACGCTGAAAGGTACATACAGTTTTTGGAGCAGCATATCGTCGGCCTGCTGATAAAAAACCTCATCTCGAAATTGATAAGAAACCAAAATTTGTATGTCCACTATTCTTACATGCAAAATTAAACATTTTTTTTCATTTTATTTATATTTTAAATAATATTTATATAATTTTATTATTTTTATATATATTTAGTTGTTTTTTCCCCTGTGAAGTTTATAATTTTGAAGATACAAGGTTTTATCAGCAGGCCAATGATATGCTGCCATCCAAGCAAAGTTTTTTCAGGGATGGTCGTGATTATTTCAGCAAGACAATTCCAAGCCACATTCTACAAATGGTACAGAGAGGCTTCATAGTAAAACAGCGTGGGTAATAGCAACTGAGGTCATACATTAAGCAAGAATGGAAAAGAATTCCAAATGCAAAGCTTCTACAATTAGTGTCCTCAGTTCCCAAACGCTTATTGAGTGTTATTAAAAGGAAAGGTGATGTAACACAGTGGTGAAGATGCCCTTGTCCCAGCTTTTTTGTAACGTGCTGCAGGCATCAAATTCAAAATAAGTGAATATTTAAAAAAAAAAACGATGAAGTTTTTGAGTTTGAACATAAAATATTTTGTCTTTGTACTGTACTCAAATGAATATAGGTCGAAAAGGATTTGCAAATCATTGTATTCAGTTTTTATTCACGTTTTACCCTACGTCTCAGCTTCCGTGAAATGGGGTTTGTATCTCGTTGCAGAAAACCAACATCACCAGTGCAATGAGTAACAAATTTAACAGATCGATTAATAATACCTGAAAAAAGAGACATGGCTCAGTCAAACTAATGGCCCAAATCACAGGAGATATTGGCCTCGATGACGAAAGGTATTAGCCCTTTTCCCAACTTCATCTATTTTTGCTTATTTCTGATGTTTAAGTGTTTCAGATCGTCATACTAATTTCAATATAAGACAGATTCAGAATTAGATTGGGTAGCTATTTTCTTTCAGAAAATGAAATCATCATTTAAATAGTGCATATTGTGTTTACTTTGGTTATCTTTGACTAATTTTAAAATTAGTTTGATGATCTGAATCAAGTGTGACAAATATGCAAAAAAAAAAAAGAGAGAAAAAACTAGGAGGGGAGGAACCACTTTTTCAAAGTACTGTATCTATACTGAGCAACAAAAGAAACACAAGTTAGCTAGTTAGTCAATGTACTCTTATGCTTACTCAGTCAAAGTTTGATGAAATGAGTGTAAATGTGCAATTGCTAGTTATAAATTTGATTGTCTAAAATAATTACACGTAAACTTATTTTCCTGTCTACCTTTAATTAACTTGTGTTTCTTTTGTTGTTCAGTATATCTATCATAGAATTTCTGTTCATTTGGGTTACAGCAGTTTATTTGAGTTAGTTATTCTGACTGATTTCTGGCTCCACTTCAGTGGAGCAAACCACTTACAGATATCACAGTTTTTTTATTTTTCACCTTGCCTTTTAGGGCTGCCTTAAGACAGTCATTATATTCTGCATATTCAAGAAAGCACTTCAACTGAATGCCCAAAAATACCTACGGAGCAAGGTTGCCGTGCAGGCCAGACAAATTACAATGTTTCCACACCTTTGATGATACAAAATAGCATTTACTCACTTTCTATTATAGTTTACTCTCTTATTGTTTCGCCATTTTCCAAACATTGTAAATGTCTTGATGTGGTATTTTCTGTCATTTCTGTCACTGAAACCAAAATGTTTGTGGCAGACTGACAGCCTGTTGTGGGAGTAGTTCCCTCTCCCATTCTGGATTAGGCTCCAGCCCTGTATTTATTTGCTCTGTTTTCAAACAAGTTGAACACAGTTTTCTTCCCCGATATTTGGAAAATTTGTGACTGTAATGGCAATCCATGAGGCTAGTGCACCTAGCTTTTACAAAGAGAATACACTCTGATTGTTTTTTGTTTCTCTCAAAGCCCACCGATGATAAAAGATGAAGTACATCCTCTTTGAAACATGCTCCGTACTTCACGCTCAGATTATCCGCTGTTAAACTAGCTAAAGCGTAATTGAACACGCCCTAAATGTGTTTACACTGCGCAACAGACCATCCACTTAGATTGTTTTAATTGAGCCCCGAATCACTTGGTGTCTTCAGTCCCTAAACATTTCATAAGTGTTCTGAGAGATTTCAGCAACACAGCAATGGTAGTAAATACATTAGTGTCCCAACTTTTCTTGAAATATGTTGAAAGAATAAAAATAAAAGTGTTTATTTTGCAAAATATATAAAATAAATGTGGTTTTACATCAAATACACTCTCAGAAATAGGGGTACAGCAGGAGTCCATGTTTATCCCTAAGGTACATTCAGCACTTATGTACCCTTTAGGGCTAATTACAGACCTCAAGGTACCTGTGTGAACCTTTTTAGGGCAAGCCTTGGTTGTCACTGGGGCAGTATTCTCAAAGGTACTGCTGTTGTACCTTAAAAGTGGGTTTTTATTTGTTTTGGAACATAAAAGTACCTTTTAGACCCTAAAAAGGTTCACATAGGTACCTTGAGGTCCTATAATTAGCCCCAAAGGATACATAATACCTTGGGGAACAGAAATGTACCCCAATTTCTGAGAGTTAAGTGTACTATTTACAATGTAATCAAGGTCAGAGATAATTTGAAAATCACAGCTTTCACTCTAATTTTAATTGAAATCTCCGTCCCAACTTTTTTTGATGTGGTGTTGTTACATTGACAGCCAGGAATGGTGAGACTTAACAACAGAGACACAGGACGTGATTAGGTGAGCAGTGACAACTCAAGAAAAATTAAAGAATCTTTGTCCCAATATATAGTAATTCAGAGAGTGAGAGGGAGAACAAGAGAGAAGAAAGAGGGAGAGAGATAGCAATATACCACGTGCATTCCTTGTGACGTTTAGAATGCAAATTGCTCAAATAAATGAAGGCATGAGAATATCACCTCAGATGAACAGCTGCACTTTTGATTCTGAGGTCTAAACCTGTTCTGTATTTCGCAGGTGTTTGCAGAGATCTTGAACTGGAATAGAAGCTGTGATAGACTCCATTAATAATAAAACAAGCTTACTTAGGCTGAACCAGGAAGTTCTGAAAGGGACTTCAGTCTGTGAACTGAAGAAAAGGCTGAAAGTTCACTGACAGTACAATAATAGCACATCACTTCATAAATTGCAAACATGGATCAAGAAAAGCCTTCAAATTATATATTTTAAGCAGCATGCTGCAGGGCTGTCAGGGCCAGTGAGTGCAACGAAATGAGACATGACATTCACATGACAGCATGGCATACTTGTTCTGATCAATTATTTATAACCAGTATCCTCTTAGTGAGTCAGATTTAATCACATAGTGGGATTTCCATTGGGCTGAAGGGCAGTTGATCTTTTAAAATATATTTATTTATTTGTACATGCCGCTCTTTACATGCTGGTCAGGTCTACAACATGCTTGGTCATATATCCAGAGAGCTAATGACAGTCACAATTGCAGACATGACTGCTTACTTTCTAGAGTGTCGAGTGTAAATATAGTCAACTGGCAGACTATCATTCATATAGCAGCGGGAAGATGTAATATGACATGCATTAAGTATATTTATTTCTTCTTACACAACATTTAATTCTTTTATTATAATTTTTTTTCTTTTTTTTAACATTTATATGACCAGGTAGGTCCAAAATGAGATTAGAATCTCTTTAACAAGAGAGACCTGGCCTAGAGTAACAGCAGCACATATAGTTCAACAAACTCACATTAAGACAAAAAAAGCCAAACAGTGCAGAACATTTAAAAAGTACAGCAGTCACAACACCTTTAGAATGAATATTTACAGGTCTTGTTCTACTCTAATACCATGCCCTTTATAATTTGCTCATTTATTTATTTAAACTGTTTTGTTGGGCCCAATTCCCTTGGCAACTGAATGTACCTCATGAATAACTTTAACATGAGAGTGATGGTTTAAGTGTACCACTGGTCAGAATGTATTGGTGTTCTGTTCAAAGATGATTAAAGTGAGAAGTACATAAAAGAGAGGGGCATAGCATCACAATTCAAGTTGACAGAAGAGAGCTGCCATTTTTCTGTTCCCAGCTCAGATGATGTTAGGACTTGCCATTTTGTAGGGTAATGCTTAATCATTCACTCAGTTTCAGGGTCGATCAAAGATTTGAACAACAAAAAAAAGGAATGATATGCGGTCATTTTAAAATTCGACAGATTGCATTTTGTTTTAACTTTTCACCTGCCTTCTCTAGAAATAGGAACACCAGCATTATGCTCTCATTGATGAGAGTAACTAGTTTAGGCAGGATACTCGAGCTACATCAGCTGACTGCAGCCTGTTAAGCTACCAGCACATCAGCATCAGCAGGCACACGATTGGAGGATACACATCACAAGGTCATACAGCGGTCTATTTGAAAGACGTCAAGCTCACTTTCTTCCGCTGCTGTTTGCAATGACTTTTCATGCTATGCAACATGCTGTTTGGCTTTTTTCTTGCCACCTCCACCCCAGCCTCCACCTGTTTGGTTCTGCCACATCGTCTGTTCATGACTATGTTTGTATGTTTACTGTGCCTAGTTAGGACCTTCCTCCAGAGCAGAACCGCCGCCAAAATACAATGTAATGCTTATACTCATGAATAATTGTTCTATTTTATTCAAACATGAGTTTTCCTGACTGAACTCTATTTGTCTAAATCCTTGAATTAACCAACTGATGGTTCCGGCATTATTTCACAGAGGGTATTTTTATTCTAATTTCTTAAATGAAAAATTATTCGGGAAAATCACCAATATCACATTTATACTGCCAGAAAGGCTATTATGTAATCATTTTGAAATTGAAGTTGGAACATCTAAGTACAGTGTACCTGAAGTCTACACGCTCCACTTGAAGTAAATTCCTCAAATAAAATGACTGGGGTTGGACAAAGTCCAAAAATAAACAAGAACCTCTAGCTCTGGATTCAGGAGATAGTGTATGTTTTTTTTTTTCAACAGCTTTTTAATTCACGATATGTGCTGCAGTAATAAGGCAGTCCAATGAGCAGGAGTGGCTGTTCCAATTTGGAATAAACTATTAAACCAGGGAGATGCATTGGTAGGACCACTGAAATATGACATAATCACCAATGCAAAACTAGGGAAAATGTGTTCTTTGGGATGAAAATGTTTTTGCCTTTTTCTACAATATGATATGCATTTCAAAGGGTATAGGTCTGTCTTTGGCATCATTGATGCAATCTGTGAGCACTCAAACCAACCCTGCCGAATATCGAGAGCCTGCTAATAAACTACTGTGACCTGATTCAGACACATTCATTTTTTCCACTAATTGGCTCAAAAGTACATTCCACAATCACATTTTAAACAGACAATTTGCATATGGTTAAAGTGCAGATTTTCAGCTTTAGTTCATGCATAAAATAGTTTCTTTAACTACTAAAACTCAAATTTTTCAAAGTTTTCCCTTAACTAGGTTTAAAGTCAAAGTGCATTATTTTCATAATGTAGGACAATGTCACACACAGCTTGTATATGCTGGTTGCAGCACTTCACTCAATTACTTGAGTCTAATACAGAGAGTCATACTCAAACCCAGGATGGCTTGTTTTTATTGCCACAGCATTACATCAAGCGGAAAATATCTTGATCTTGTAAATCATTTTATAATCATTTTATACACTTAAAATTTTATTTTCGCCAAAGTTTTCCTTAAAGTATATTTTAAAGTCAGAAAAAAACTTTTTTTTTTCTTATTGAAGGACAATATATACATATTCTGTATCTGCGGGTTTCAGCGCTTCACTGAAGCTACATCACGCTTGTACTGAGAGAAATATTCAAACCCAGGATGCCATGGTTTTGTGGCCACAGCATCACATCAAATGGAAAACATATTGACCTTGTCCATCATTCTGTACACATTTTTTTATAATTCAGCAGGACATTTTGTATCTTTGGATACCTTGGAACTAGAATTTAAAATAGGCCTGAGTTCTACAGGTTTCTGCCGCAGCTGTATTCGACAGACCCATATACGCGTTCACTGGTTTTATGAGGTGAATTGCAGTACTGTTATATTTTTTTCCATGCTCTGCTTTCAGCCTTGTGTGTGTCTCTGCCATGTTGATCACAACTCTACAATGTGTTATGTTGTACCATTTTTAATACTGAAAAGGTCCTAATTTACACAGTATATTTTGTGGATAGGTAAGTAGGCAGATAGATGGAGATACAGACAGGCAGAGAGACGGACAGAGATGGATTGATTCATAGATTCACGACAGGCCAGAAGTTTGGAAGCAAGGCCAATACAGGTCAAAAATTTGGAAGCAATTTCAAATTTCTGTTCACAATGCCTTTCTTAAAAACCAGTATGAAATCTATGGATTTTGGGATGTATTCTTTCTTTCATTGATATGCATCATTTTCCTCTGTCTACCTTTAGGCATTGTATATAGTGATGTTTCCAGACCATTGCTGAATAAATGTAAACAAAAGAAAGGAGGGGCTTCGTTTTTGGGTTGAGAAGATTTGCAGGAGTCACAACTTCAGTGAAAAAGTAGAAAACAAATCACAGTTTGCATTATTCACTTTATGTCATGGTTTACAGCCCACTGGATGCCGAAGGCAATTCGGCGGGCACTAGGACCATGGGCCTAGTAATGAGGGCCTGATAATTTGAGTAGAAATGTATTCTGAGTCTTAATATAATAATCATGTTTATTTTTTTGTAAAGTTTGCCTATGAAAATATGATCTTTTTTGTACAAATTTGATCTTTCTTCCAAACTTTTGGCCTGCAGTGTCGACTGAGGTACAGATTGATTACAAAGGGCTAATGCATACAGTGCAGCCTTTTTGTTCTAGTTAAAAATTTTTAAAAAATATCAGCCAACATGTTTATGCCAACCTGATCTGTATTTATTAACAGTTCATGTGCTGTGAAGATGGGGTTAGCAGCCTCTCATCACTGGTCAGCAGTGTAAACGCCTTGAATACGGATAGGCCAGTGTGAAGGAGAAAAAAAAATCTTGACATGCGATGTCTTTACTTCATTTGAGTCTTGTATCAGGCTAAAATGTACACAGTTGATGAACTGTGATGGTAAATTGAAATCTTAGGACCCCTACAGCAGTTGTGAAAACGTCTGATAAGGTAATGGAGTCTGAAAACCACAGCCAATTATGTACCCTATTGTCCACCCATCGATTCTGTATCTCGCCCATTTTCTTCCTGGTCAGGGTTGTTGGGGCTGGAGCCAATCCCATCATACAATGGGCGACAAGCAGAAAAGCACCCTGGACAATACATTTCAGTAGTGATACACCAGTTGAGCACATATTCTTGCCTATGGGTTTCTACATTGCCTAATATGCAATGTAATATGTCTTTAGTCCATGGATGGACACCTGAGCACCATGAGAAGTGGAACAATAGCATTAACCACTGCACCAACATGCTGCCAGGATGTATTAAATTGGGAAATTGCATTGAGTTGCATGTTTAATTGGACAGACCTGAGGAAGTTCCAACATTCATATGCATGGGTTCACCTAACGCAAATTTTTAAATCTGGTAAATTTTCAACTCCCATTCACGGCAGCCTGTTGGTTGGTCACTTTTATTACCTCAGACTTGGCTCATAATGAGGTACAAAACATTTTGAGTCCAGAGTTCAATGAGTCTAAGCTTATAATTTGTTTTCTTATCAACGAATAAATAAATTAAATGTCCAATGACCAACAAGAGTTCAGGGGTCTGGACAAAAAATAAAATTTGAAAGACAAGCTCCCATTCTACCCACCCGGTGGGTCACTTGACCCAGGGCTTACCTGAAAAAATTAAGCATTAAACAAAGCCATGGATGATTGACTGCTGAATCCCTTTCTTCATAAGGGATAGACCAAAATTCATCTGCTAACTGCTAGACTGGTGGAGCTGCTGCGTTGGGGTTACATTCCCCTCAAGTATTCAGGAACCTTAACCTCTTCAATCTGAATGGCCCTGGATTTTCTGACAGATTTTCTGGAGCATGCTGTCTGGGGTTTCAAAACCTTTCACCTTTCACTGCATAATTGCTCTCAACTCATTCCCATTTAAAATCACCTGATTAACAACCAGTAAATTATTTGCAAGACTGATGGTTGAGCTGAGAATGATTAAGAAATCGCCTATGGGCTACATTAACCATTTAAATGCAATACACACGATACAGCTATGATTGCAATTTTAATCCAAACCTTATTCTGAATTCCATCACCCATTAGCTTTTTTTTTTTTTTTTTTTTTGCTGTATAATTGATTTTACCTTATTCAAAATGTATTGAGAATACATTTAAATTGGGAAACATCTTCATAAGAATATTGAATTATAAAAATTGGCGCAAAAAAGGAATATACCTGATAACTGTGATGAAACGAACAATAATGCCAGTTAAAAACAAATTGCCAAGCCATTCTACTGTTTAGTCTTCATAAATTTACAGGGAGGCTTGGTTGTTGATTAGATATGAAGATGGGCAGTCAAACACTCGCAGCCATGATGCAATAATAATTCATTTGAAAAATTACTGGGGTTTTGACACTAGTCTTTTTTGGGGTTTTGAGGGATGATTCAAAACCTTAAAGAACACTTGCGTTGAAAATGTTAAATTTAAATTAATTACGATCGCGTCATGGCTACATTACATTTATTTAGCAGACGCTTTTATCCACAGTGACTGACAGTAAGTTCATAAAATTAGGTAATTGGCACCGTAGCACTACAGAACAGACAAGGTATAATATAGAGCACAGAGAAGAGATGGCTGGCAATTGGCAAGCAGAAAAAAGCAAACACAAACATACACTTCAGAGCGAGTGTTTTTGTGTGTGTGTGTGGGGGGGAGGGTTGTCCTAGGTGAGGTACTGTCTAAACAGATGAGTCTTTATGTCGTGATGGAAGATCTGCAGAGGATGAGCAGTTAATAGGGAGCAGGGTAGGTCATTCCACCACTGGGGAGAAAGATGGGAAAAGCCACGCGATCTGAATGAGCGACTGACATTCTTTCTCTCTCCTGATTGGACAAAATAAATAGGAACCGGTTTAAAGAAAACAAGCATTTTAAGATGAAATTACAGAAGGGCTATCCTCCAGGACCTGTATATGGGGGCAATAGAAAGACCAGAGACAAAGCAGATGAGCTTGCAGTGGTCGCGTACTGTAAGCAGTTAGCAGTCACAGCTGCAAATGTAAAATCAAACCTGCATCATCTTAACTTGGATAGTAGACATCAAGCCATTCAGTTAGAGGTGCGAGTGTGTGCAAGTGTGTGTGTATGCATGTGTGTGAGTGAGAGAGAGAGAGAGAGCGAGCAAGAGAATAAGAAAAAGAGAATAGAGTGCTGTGCATGTACATGGCACAGAAGCAGAGAAAGGTCCGCATTCTTTTCTGAACTGGACTGAACACTGTCTTGAAAGAGTGGGATTTACGGCATGCTGACAAATCAGTACAAAGAACGACCATACGCTCTGATCCCTCCCATGTGGGCAGAAATGTTAAGTTGAGAACATCAATCTCAGCTATCCCGCAGTCACTAAAGCCCTTTGCTGAGGAAGGGCGGAAATATGGAAACAAATGGGATCATTATCCTTTCCAGGTTCAGCGTGAGAGCAACTGGAATTTGATGGTCTCTCACAACAGGTATCTGCCCTGAGGTACCTGCAGAAATGAGACCGCTCACATTGGAGGTCAGACTGGTTAAGACAATAAAAATGACAAGTCTGAAAATAAAAATGCTTTTGTAATTGGCCGTAGAAGGTTTGGTTTTCATAGATTCTGCATATCAGTAATCCCCAGATATATTTATTTCATGATTTATTTAAAACATCTGACTTCATTGCGCTTTGCCTACCTGTTCAGAATTAAATCTGAGAATTGCTGCTTTTCTTATCTGTATCTCATGATTTAAGATATTTAACTGTTCAAAAGTGACGCCCTCATACTGACAAATCACTTAACTTTATATATATTTATTCTTGAGGAATTTAGTTACGGAGGTTAAAAAGTTCTTACTGCATTTCCATCTTTTATCAAATCATATGTTTCTTCATTGAGGACGGAAGCAAAGCTAGACACTTTTTTTAACACTACTTTGCACTATTTTATATAGCATTGTATCTGCACTTTTTTAAGCAAATGGTTTAAAAAAAAAAACTCAATGATCAATTTGTTTTACAACCCCAATCCCGAAACAGTTGGGACGAAGTGTAAATAAATAAAATAGAAATGCAACGACTTTCAGATCACCATAATGTTGTTTACAATAGACCAAAGATAAAATTACAAATATTGAAACTGAGAAATTTTACATTTTTATTAACAAAATGAGCTAGTTTCAAATTTTCTGGCTGCAACAGGTCTCTAAAAACTTGGGACATAGGAAAAAAAGGGCTGAAAAACCAATTAATATATAAGAGAATCAGCTGAAAGAACATTTCGCTAGTAATTAAGTTAACTGGCATCAGGGGTGTATCATGATTGGCTATGAAAGGAGAGGCTGAGCCTTTCAGAATTAAATATGACCAGAGGCTCTCCAACCTATGATGGCTTGTGTAAAAAGAATTGTAGAATACTTTAAAAACAATGTTCCTCAACGTCAAATTGCAAAGGCTTTGAAGGTCTCATCATCGACAGTTCATAACATCATCAAAAGATTAAGAGAAACTGGAAAAATCTCTGTGCGTAAGGGACAAGGCCAAAGACCTTTACTGGATGCCCGGGATCTTCGGGACCTCAGGCGTCACCGCATCACTCACCGGCATGTTTCTGTCATTGACATTACTAAATGGGACCAGGAATACTTCAGTAACCTCTGTATGTAAACACAGTCTGCCATGCCATCCACAGATGCCTCCTAAAACTCCATCATGCAAAAAGGAAGCCATTATTGAGCATGAAGCGCCGCCGTGTTCTGGGGGCCAAGGCTCATTTAAAATGGACTGTAGCAAAGTGGCAAAGTGTCCTGTGGTCAGGCGAGTCCAAATTTGACATTCTTGTTGGAAATCATGGGTGTTGTGTCCTTTAGGCTAAAAAGCAGAAAGACCAGCCCTCCTGTTATCAGTGTTCAGTTCAAAAGCCAGTATCTCTAATGGTATGGGGATGCATTATTGTATATGGTGTGGGACACTTGCGTGTTTTTAAAAAGCACCATGAATGCTGAAAGGTATATAAAGGTTTTAGAGCAAATTATGCTCCCCTCCAGATGACATCTTTTCCAGGGAAGGCTTGGTGTATTTCAGCAGGACAATACAAAACCACATACTGCAGCTATTACAAGAGCATGGCTTCGTAGTAGAAGAGTCCGTGCGCTGAATTGGTCTGCCTGCAGTCCTGATCTTTCAGCGATTGAGAACATTTGGCGCATAATTAAACAAAATGTCCTTTAAAGGAGACCCAGAACTCTCCAGCAGCTGGAAGCCTGTTTTAAACAAGAGTGGGATCAAACTCCAATGGCTAAACTCAAAAACTTGTCTCCTCAATGCCCAGACGCCTCTACTCTGTGTTAAAAAGAAGAGGGGATGCTACAACGTGGTAAACAGGTCCCTGTCCCAACTGTACCAGTCATCAAATTTGAAATGAGCTCATTTTGTGGATAACATTGTAAAATTTCTCAGTTTTAACATTTGCTATGTTATCTCTGTTCTATTACAAATAAAATACTGACTGGTATGATTTGAAAGTCATTGCCTTTTGATTTTATTCGCAATTTACACTTTGTCCCAACTATTTTGGAATTGGGGTTGTATTAGTTTTACCCTCAAAATTGCCATCATGTTGAGTTTGTGATGTGGAAAAAAATATATTCGTTGGTATTCTTACAGATCCTAAATTGAAGTTTTGCATTTCATTAATTGTATCTGAGCAATAATAAATTGCAAAAGGATTTATCAAGAGCTTGGCATTGGTTGTATCATAATAGGTTATTATTTATGAAGATGTTAAATTTGTTAGTAATACTTTTTAAACTAGTACTTCTTTTAATTACATGACTGGCTAGCTAATCTGTTGTGCAAGACCTTAGGAAGCATTGTTCCATTGGGCAATTTATCTTACATAAGGTGGAGACAGCGAATCAAAGACGTTATGTACATCGTGTTTTTCCTGATACACAAACTGATTGGATGTCAACATATTCTGCCTGTATATTGCTGTTAATGTGCACATGCTAAGCACGCGGAAACAAACGGGATGGGATCAGGTGTGTATTTTTTGAATGAGTGGGCTTGAGGTGCCCAAAAATTATTCTTGCACCCTCATCATCTCAGGCTTCTGCCACTGCCCAAGACATGCAAGTTAATTAAGCAAAAACTTCCAGAACCACAAACCTTGTCATTGTCTTAAAGGTCCCCTATAATGTCACCAGGTGCACAGCCAATTAGTTATTACAAGTCATTTCAAAATCTTTCCCCTCTTGACATCTCATGGGGTAGCAAACAACCAGAGGCAAGAAGAATTGATCAACTTCAACAAAGCAGTCAATCAGATTTAATTATTCTGGGTGGTCACTCCCCCTTGTGATGTCAGGAAGGGGGGGATTTTAAACTGGTTCATAATGGCTAATTAACTTTGCACCTGGTGGCATAATAGGGGACCTTTAAGCAAAAGTGTCCCTGTCCATGCCTGAAATGCTGTTGCATATTGCCATTTAGACTTTTGACTATGACTAAGTTAGAGCCTGAATTCTTGCATCGTTTGTTGCATTTTAATTGTTTTACTCTAGGATTTGAGATTGAAAGAGATGTACTGATCAGCTACAACATTAAAACCATATTTCTAATATTGAGTAGGTGGCACAAAAACTGTGCATTAAGCTGAAGTCCAATTGAATCTCTGGACCCAGGGTTCCCAAGCAGAACATGTCCAGCGCATAACATTCACTTCACCAGTTTTTGTGTTCTTACAGTGCGCCATTGTGCCTCATCTTCCCTAGGTACACAGCGTACACATACCCAACTGAAGCACTTGATGTGAAAGAAAATAGAAGTCACTGGAGCAGGTGACCTTCTTCAATTGCTCCAAGGTGCAAATCCGAACCTCACGTGCCCACAGTAGATGCTTTCAGCAGTGGACTGAAGAGGGAATGGACACTGGTCTGCAGCCTCAAAGCGCTATGCATAGCAACGTACCATGCACATCATGTTGTAATGCATTCTTCCCATTAATATTATTTTATTCTCTGTGACTTGTGCCGCAGTACCTCTACTGTCAAGTTAGACCATAGGAGATTGCCTTTATTTCATCAGGGAGCACTCAACACCCTGTTGTAGGTTCATGGTTTGTCCCTCCTTGGACCCCTGTTGATGGGTATTCACCACTGCTGACTGGGAGCACTCCAGAAACCGGGCCACTTTTGACCGACTTGTCTGGTTAAAGTGATTAGGCCCTTATCAAGGTCTCTCAGATCCCATTTTTCCTGTACCCAGCGCATTGACTATGTGAACCGACTGTTCGCTTACTGTCTAAAATCTGTGTGCAGACCTTGACATGTATTGCCATTATTAGATAATCAATGTCATTTACTCCATCTGTGACTGGTTTTTATTGCTCTGGCTCATCGGTGTAACTAATCACACATGCAGTAAGCTTTATACACACATTCACACCACATATCCAGTCAAAGACATTTGTATTTACAGTATAATGTTGGTCCGCACAAAGGCACTGAAATTGAGCTGAAGTAAAATTGAACACCTATTTTGCAAGCCCAATCCACAGTTTTCCTGAATTAACCTTTTTTTTCTCTCAAATATGCAAGCAAGCATGTCTTCGCCTTAGCAATTGATATAGCTCTAAGCATTTAATAATCAACATGGAGTTTTTAACTAAAATTAAGATTAGACAGTGCTGAACTCGAAGAAAATTATGTTCCTTCAAAGTTACAAAAATCTATAGTCTTTCTCCTGACATTGAAAAACATGTGACCCTATCAACAGCTCTTTCTGATTGTAATCTAATGTGGATCTCCAGAGTAGTAGTGCAGTCATATGCTATGTTATAAAGTAGAAAAAAATGTAAGTCATAGACCGTAAAGTAGTTCTGCACTTTTCTTAGTCTTCAATCTTTTTTTATTGAGTTGCCGTTCACATTCATACAAAGTTCTAGAGGAGTGATGAAAAATCTACAAATAGGAGGATACAATTTGTCGCTCACCCATTGCATATAATCACCATCAATCATGAATATAGTAATAATCCATCCATCCATCTTGACACCTGTTTTTTTAGTTTGTATGTGTGTGTGTGAGTAAGAGTGTCTACTACTGAGGAGCAGTGAAGTAGCATTTTCCTAGACTGGGTCCCTGAATAATCTCTAAACTTTCAGTCTCCACATTTCCGTTTAACCTTGCCCCTCACTATATTTGTCTGGGGCTTTACAAAATGAATATATAGGATTGAGAGAGATTATGTCGTACATTACAATGCATTTCCTTTACGCACCGACTGTTGCTTGAGGAAAAGTTAGCGAACACACGAAGGAAGTATAACAAGATAAACTGTGATGAGAAAGCGACATGGACTCACAGAGACAGTAGAAATTTAATGAGGATATTATATGCATTCAATTATCTGCCTTCAATATTCAAAGTAACTTGGACAGGGCAAAAAAAAAAAAAGACACGTAAGAAAAAGGTAGAAAATGCTAAAATAACTGAGACAAATTGTTATAAGCAGTGGTCAAATGTCCACTTTGAATTTTCAAGATGATTTAGGCCATAGTAAATGCATTGGTCTATACAGATTTAGTATGCGCACATGCTTAATTAAAACAATGAAAACAGTATAACTGTAGTGTTTGCCCATGAGTTATAATGACAGTCTGTCTGTGGTGAGCCCATCACCCCTCAGTCAGGTGTTCAGATTTTCATTGATTGCCGGAGAATGACCTTTCCTGTCCTTGTTCTCCAGACTAGGGCTATGATTTGTGGAGGGTGCAAACAGAAGAAGCCTCTTTATTGTCCTCACATTCGCAGTGGCACCACCGTTCCCATCCAATGTTGACTTGTAAACACTAATTTCAGCTCAGGGTCATCAGTACTAGAGGGCATGAAGTGCTAATCAGTTCAAACCTAGAGTTTAACACAACCCTTGTCAATCAAGCATGTGGCTTTTAAACATCTGACAGCTCTGCCAAGCTTTCCTCAGGGATAAAAAAAGACGCATTTAACACATTATTCTTTTATTACACCATATCTCTGGAAGTAACAGTCCAGTTTATTTATTAAGTTGTTTTATGTTTATTGATGAAAAAATGCAAATGCAATAAAAAAAACTGACATGCATCCTCAACTTTATATAAAATTGCTATGATCCAGAACAAGAATGAAACTCAGAGGCAGTGTATAATCTAATATTTAATCATTGATAGTACTATGGTAGAAAGTGGGACCTGAATCTAGAGGAGAAAGGCACAATTCAGTTCAGATGTAGCAGGCGAAGTTGTGTCGGCGTAGCTAGTGCTCGGCCCGTTGCTTTCCAGGATGACTGCTGGATGGAATGTTTACTTTGCCAGAGCTAAATCGCCAGTTGGCAGGATGGGGAGGTTTCGGGGGAACGGGGTTCCAATCCTGATGACCGAAGAAGACTAGCAAGCTTGTTCCTAATAAAGTGGACGGACATAGTAGATTAACAACAATGTGGTCCCAATCCTGGAGACCGTGAGTCAAGCTTAGGAGCGTGATTCTACGAATTGAACTAGGAGGAACACTTCCGTAAATTCTCATCATTAAAGGTTGTAATTTAATCTCCAAAAGACAAAGACTGTCATAAGCAAATATTGACTTGTGTGAAAACGCATTTAGCATGTGACAATCCAGCAGCTTGCAAACTAATAGAAGGGGGTGCAAATATGTTAGCACACAGGAGAGGAGAGGTAACTATGAATAAGACACAGCTGGTAAGAGGGAAGCATGCAAGATGCGAACCAATCAAGCGGGACAATACTCCTGATGGACATGCAAGCTGCTGGATGGGAGGAGACACAGAAGGCTTTAACAAATTGGTTGTGACAGAAAACCGTACAAAACACACTATTTTATGCTTTAACGTGAATTTAATTGGTTATTTAAACTATGCAATGTGATAATTGCAATATAGTCCAAAAAAGTTAGTTCAGTCAACCTTTTGCTACACTGAAACATCACCTTGCCCTTTACTCACATTTATTAAGCATTTGGGCCCTGAAGGAGCCACGTCCTCAAACCTTGCAAGTGGAATTTCTCCCCATTCCTCTGGCTGTACAGATGCACGGAGCCTTTGTTGCCATATATTTTGCCCCATAATGATTAAAAATAAACAAAGACTGAGAAACTTGTGAAAAATACAGAATTCTCCTAAGTTGGACAGAAAACTGGCAAACAAACTTATGACGCTACAAAAACAGACTTATGTATGTAAAAGGACAAGGAATTTAATGATAATGGGAAATGGGAGTGGTAATGTGGAAAGTATTGACCTTTTTTTGTTAAGCCCAGTCTGGAGCTAGGTTTGGGCATGTCCTGGGCAAGTCTGAGACGGAAAGTCCCAGAGAATAAAAAAAAGTCTAAAAGGTGGGAGGGGGCTGCAAAAGAGTATATAAGGAGAGAAATAGAGAGAGTAAAGTAATAGTGGAAATTGCAAGGAGAAGGATACAGTTGACCAGACCTGTCACTCTTTTCAAGACCTGTGAAGCTTTTGGTGGATTTTTGCCGGTGTGGAGCATTTTCCTCACCCGGAACATCACCAAGCAACCCCATCTCAAGGGACTGTAATTATTTTTTTCTTGTATATTATCAATCTTGGTCAGTAGTATAAAGTGTAGGTTTGTGTTGGTCTTTGTTTAATTAAATCTGTTTGAGTTTAAAAATTTTGTCTGTCATCCCTTGCTGTCATAAGTGTCATAGCAGAGTGCACTGGGAGAGAACATGATAGGAGGTGTCGCTATAAACAAGAAAACAAGGTGTGCTAATAGAAAAACAGAAAGGGGAGAGCATGAGTGGACTGTAGACAACAAAAAAAAACAACAAAAAAAAAAAGTGGCAAGTACTATGAGAAAGAAAGCAAACACAACTTATACAATGCATAACTAAGGAAACTCAGTAAATACATAATACACAACGAGAATAATAAAGATAAAGGATTATTCACAGAAAACTTGAAAAATAATAAACATAGATTTTCAAATTCCGACACACCCATGACCTATGATCAATCTGGTGGCACAGCATCACAACCACCATTTTTCTATAAATGATATATTCACTGCGACACAAAATTGCTCAAGCAAACCTTTTTTCAAGTGCAACAATGCAGAATTACACAGGCCTATTCCATTTTAAATCACTGCAGAAAAAAGAAGCTTCAATTTAACAGCATGTAGAAGTGTGGTTGATTTCCCTGGGCTCGAATGCATCTGCGATGGACAATCACATAGTGTAAATGTATACATGTATATATGTATGTTTATTGTGGTCAGACAAAGTAATAGTTTAGGCTGTGTGCTCTGGACCAAAGAGAAAAGGACAATCTGACTGTTATTAACAATAAGTCTAAAAGCCGTACCCCATCATATTATGGGGTCATATCAGTGTCCTTGGCAAAGGCAACTCATACTTCTGTGAGGGCACAAGTAATTCTAAAAGGTACAAACCCAATTCTGAAATAGTTGGGAAAAAGTGTAAATTGTGAATAAAATCAAAACGCAATGACTTTCAAATCACATCAGCCAGTACTGTACAGAGATAACATAGCAAATGTTGAAACTGAGAAATTTTACTATTTTATCCATAAAATGAGCTCATTCAAATTTGATGGCTGCTACAGGTCTCAAAAAAGTTGGAACAGGGGCCTGTTTACCATGGTGTAGCCTCCCCTCTTCTTTTTAACACAGAGTGTCTGGGCATAAAGGAGACAAGTTTCTTGAGTTTAGCCATTGGAATTTCATCCCACTGTAGTTTAAAACAGGCTTCCAGCTGCTATAGGGTTTTGGGTCTCCTTTGACGGACTTTTCGTTTAATTATGCGCCAAATGTTCTCAATCGGTGAAAGATCAGGACTGCAGGCAGGGCAGTTCAGCACATGGACTCTTCTACTACGAAGCCATGCTGTTGTAATAGCTGCAGTATGTGGTTTTGTATTGTCCTGCTGAAATACACAAGGCCTTCCCTGGAATAGATGTCATCTGCAGGGGAGCATATGTTACTCTATAACCTTTATATACCCTTCAGCATTCATGGTGCTTTTTTAAACATGCAAGTGTCCCATGCCATATGCACTAATGCATTCCCATACCATCAGAGATGCTGCCTTTTGAACTGAATGCTGATGACGGAAGAGGTGGTCTTTCTCCTCTCCAGCCTTGAGGACATGACGCCCATGATTTCCAACAAGAAAGTCAAATTTGGACTCGTCTGACCTCAGGACACTTTGCCACTTTGCTACAGTCCATTTTAAATTAGCCTTGGCCCACATAAAACGGCGGCGCTTCTGGATCATGCTCAACGATGGCTTCCTTTTTGCATGATAGCATTTTTGAAGGCATCTGTGGATGGCACGGCGGACTGTGTTTACAGACAGTGGTTTCTTTACGTATTCCTGGTCACATTTAGTAATGTCAAAGACAGAATCATGCCGGAGAGTGATGCAGTGGCGTCTGAGGGCCGGAAGATCACGGGCATCCAGTAAAGGTCATCGGCCTTGTTCCTTACGCACAGAGATTTTTCCAGTTTCTCTGAATGTTTTGATGATGTTGTGCACTGTCGATGATGAGACCTTCAACGCCTTTGCAATTTGACGTTGAGGAACATTATTTTTAAAGTATGTCACAATTTTTTTATGCAAGCCTTCACAGGTTGGAGAGTCTCTGGCCATCTTTAGTTCTGAGAGACTCAGCCTCGGAGACTAACAACAGACTAAAAACCAACCACAAATTTTACATTTGTGAACCTCTCCACAAATTTTTTGAACAGTTCAAAACTCTTGCCACGAATTCCCGACTGCTCGCAAATTTCACAGGAATAGGTTGAATTCCATTTGTGATGATTCGTTGGATTCATAACCTCTGTGGAAAGGGGGTATAAAATTTAGAAGCAACATGATATCTTTTCCTGGGACGCCTATAGTTATTTCATTGAAACAATGCTAAATTGTGTTCTCTACGCATCACAAATTGCTCCCAATGGAGAATGTGTAGCACATTTTGAAAGGAAAAATGTGATAGTGAAAGCCCCATTCTGCTGCATGCTTGTTTGCCGGTAGAATGGGACAAAATTACGCCGAAACATTTCATCACTGGGTGCCTTTAGTCCCACGGTGTTTATTCAGTGTTTTGAAATGGAATAAGCAACATTATGTAGCCAAGTGGAAAATACTGTGTTTCCACAAAAACCATTGATGGCACTATGCCCTTCTGGCGGTCCCTCATGGGTGAGATGTGCGCTTGACCAATTATTGCGAGTTAAAAGTGAAAGTGGACCGTCTTTTGCGAGCATTGCAGTGGTTCCACATGTTCGGTGCTCCATATTTTAAGCGGGGTAAATATGTCTAAAATATTGTCTCTGTGCAAAAATATCAACTGATGTACATTAATATGATTGTTGTTATGGAACGGGTCAGGTGGACACCAGGTACAGGATCCAGGTGGTTTATTTGGGAACCCAGACACGGGAAAACGCGGCACACAGGCCGAAAGGAAACACCGTGCACATGCACTGACCCAGGAGAACTTAAGTACTCTGCCAAGTGCAGGGAAAAAAAACTGAAATGCACACTCAACGAGTGGCTCAAAATAAGTAAAACTAGCTGGCGAAAAAGACGGACTAAGACAAGGAGAATACAGAGTTTGAAAAACAACAGAAATGCTCGGGGTGCTCGGGAATAGAGATTCTCAATGTCGCTCAGGGTCAGGTAACGTGTGCGTGTCTAAAGCGTGAAGCGTAGTCCGGTCTGACAGTTCTACCCTCTTCCCAGAATTAATACACTAGGGAGGAGGCGGGGTAAAGGCAGGCATCCTCAAGGGGAAACAGAAACACGTGGGAGTAATAAACAAATTCACAAGGACCGGGTAACAATAATGACTCGAGAACAGACGCCAAGACGATCAATCAAACTAGACAGAAACGTGACAAGTCAAAAGGACCACGAGAACAGCAAAGAAAAGCATAGCTTTAAACATAGTTAATCAGGGAGAGCTTTAGGCAGAATTTACTTAAAGCCAGAAATGCACGCATTGCTAATGAGTTAATTTGGTTAGTAACTACGTGGTGAAATATTTACACACCTTTAAGTGCTGGTTAGTATGGTTTGTAATGGCCCTATCAGAGAAAGCATTCACTCAAAGTTTTCAGAAAACACATTCACTCAGAGTTTTGCGAGACCCAGAATTAAGCACAGGTGGAAGCAATGAATGAAATACCAAAGCCGAAACCCGAAGAGAAAACGTGATTGGACAACAAGACTCAGGCATGCAGGCTGTCGCACGACATCACAGGAGCCAGGTGAGGGGGAATAAGTGGTCAGGCTGCGGGAATGAAGCTGAAACGCACGAGCACAAACAAGCACACAGGGCAGAATCATAACAATTGTATCGAGATGTAAACTAGAATGTTTGTTGCGGATGGTAATCCAGATGCCCTGAGTTCATCCACTTAACTAAGCTGCTTAATTTAAGAAAGCATGGCCATGCTAACGTGTTCTGGAAACATTACAAGTTCATCTTATTAGAAGTATTTTATTTGCAGTTATATCCGGAATGTAATAAGGCCATATTGTTCTAATAAAATGTAAATTTACATAATTTAGCACTGTGTGAAGATGACAGCTGGTCGCCACACTCGCCAATGAGTTAGCAACGATAAAGTTGCGTATCTCGGAACATTCATGTGATACGACTGAAAATGTATGTTCGTTGTAAACTGATCGTATGTGGTTGTATATTGTTTCCATAGGATGCTACCATTACAGTTATTTATGCACGCATTTCTGTATGCATTTATGTATGCATTTCTGTATGCAGTTATGTACGCGGTTATTTGTGAGCTTAGTTACTTGTGCTGCTGTTACTTCTGCCGAGTTACTTTGCCTAGTTACCTATGCACTTTGAGATTCCTGAATGAAGTAGTGGACACCTTGACTTACCTTAAGAAAGCTTGAATTGCTCCAGAAAACTGATGGGATCAGGAAGTGATCGGTTCTAAGGGCATTTCTTACGATTAGTTAAGTTACACTTTTAAACATAGACTTTGTGTCTGTTATGGATTTATTTGGATTGTGATCCGGTGTTTATTTTCCACTAATCGAAAACTCTAAATTATGTTAATGCTGTTCTCCCTTTTATGAGAGCAGTCGGGTAATTAAAAACCCCAAATTTAGTTTTGTGTCGTCTTATATAGAGTTTGCCAAGCTACAATTCTAAAGTGGTAAATTCTTTATTATCCCAACTTTTCTGAAATGCGTTGCAGAAGTCAAAAGTAAAATGAGTGTTTATTTTGAAAAAAATCTATAAAATTAATGTGGTGAAACACATATTTAACAGCCATAAATTTTATTGTGGAAAGAAAATTAATTGCAATATGGTTACAGTCTAATTACATTAGTGAGTAAAGTAGACTGGAGTCTAAAAAGTGATATTTATTATTATTATTTGGCCATGACTAATGATGGCACAGTCTTTCAGAGTAAGATGATGAAATGAGGAGAATGATAATCACTGCAACAATGTAAGGGTGCCAATCCTGCATAAGTGCACTCTGACAACCTGAGATTGCACAGCAGTGAATCATGCACTCGCCACAACCACTCTGCCTTGTCTGAAAGCATGAAAGACACAAGCAGTGGATCAGCTGATGAAAGTGATTTATGAATTATGATTTATTTATTTACAGCACCAGCCTGTGTAAAATTCCTTTTTTTAGAATTCATTAGCATGCAGTGAACAAGCAGTGTAGTGGGCAAAGTTTCATGCTTCTCACTTTATATTTTTAGTTTGAACATATAAGACGGTTTTTGCTCATTTTTTCATGTGATATTAAAAGGTCCCTTAAAAAATAACTTCCTTTGAACAGATTGCATTTTTTATTGGACCTAAGAGAAGGCAATTATTGAATTGTCATCAGATATAAAATCCAGTCACGCCTCTCTGGAATTAGATGATTTTCCTATAATGCAAAACTTAAACCCAATTGGCCATTTAACATCATCTAAAATTAGTAAGCAAGAAATTACATTTGAGGCAGCATATCAAACAGCATCAAAATATCTTTTAATTGAAGTCAAACTTGGAATGCATTAGCAAACATGGGACCTTTCACCTAACTGGAATGAACGAAGCCACACGATGTAATAAACTACAAAGGCGTATGCTGCCTTTTTTTTTTTTTTCATATAAAGCTGCATCCAAATATTTTCGATGCAACTGAATCCATTCAGAAGTGGACTGTATCTGCCATTTTAGGAGAGACACCATTACAAACCTTTTACATCATACTGTATTTCATGAATAAGGACAATCATCTTTGCCATTAAAACAGATCTGTGGATGCACGCAGTCCACATCACTCTGAAAAATGTAATTTCCCCTTGTTATTTGATTTTAAGTACTTTTGTAAAACCTGGCCCAAAAAGTGGGAAAAAATCAGCCCCCTTTAACAATCCCACACATGTTCACAGGCAACAGTCCATCCATCCATTTTCTATACCCGCTTATTCCTCACTAGGGTCATGGGGCGAGCTGGAGCCTATCCCAGCTGACTACGGGCAAAGGCAGGGACCCACCCTGAACAGCTTGCCAATCCATCGCAGGGCGCACACACCATTCACACACCATTCACACCTATGGGCAATTTAGCCTGATATGGGGAAATTAGCCTGATATGCATGTCTTTGGACTGTGGGAGGAAACCGGAGTACCCGGCGAAAACCCACGCAACACGGGGAGAACATGCAAACTCCACACAGAAAGGCCCCAGGCCGGATTCGAACCCACGACCTTCTTGCTGTGAGGCAGCAATGCAAACCACTGTGCCACCGTGCCGCCCAGGCAACCTTTTCCTTTGGTGAAAAAAGCGACTTCTCACATCAGCTACATTAAGAATGCCCACATGACAGCCTGAAAAACAACACAGCATGTGATTCCCCTGGTAGGGAAACTAGTACATTCATCCTGTGGCTTCTTGACATGTATTTATTCACTTTATGTGATTTTTCTTCCATTCGAGAAACCCAGACATGAATTGCTTATCGATTTCCAAAATCAATTTATTTAAAAAAACTGCTCGGACTTAATTCAAGAAGGTTAAGCGCGAGGTAATTTATCTAAACAAATTCCTGTTTGCTGTTAGAACGAGGTGCACGCTGTGGCTGCCGCTGTCACTGCTTATTAGTGGCATTTTCTTCTCACAGTTTTCATTTTATCAATTCAAACCCTTTTATCGTGATTTTTCAGTCTTACTGTACGTTCACAAGTATTTCAGTTAACCAACTCATGTGTAAACAGTTAATTGATGCATTAATAAATAGATACTATCACAATTTGGCATCACACCTTACAGAGCACGAGGAGAAGCACACAGGGAGGATCAGAGCTCCTCCCACCCTGCCACAGATAAGAGAATTGCAGGAACAGACACTGTTAATGGCTGAAGACTGTCCCAATCAGGCGGGAGTGAACAGGAATATAGGGGGTTAGAGTAGGCGTAGTAGATGGCAGTGGTCTGAGATCAGTAACTGGAATGACAACCCAAGTGAATTGGGGTGTGCTGGGCAGGTGCACTCTCTGGAACTGAGATGAAGACGACACAGCAAGAACTAATACTCGCCTGGACCACAGGCACCTGGAGGGATAACCTAAATAAATGAATATTTGAAAATTTGGATAATCACTCCACAGACATAAGAGAGCAATCCAGCAAAGGAGAGATGGAAACCAGGAACTTAAATACACAATACAACAACCAACAGTTGGAAACAGGAGTGAGAGGGAGCACAAAGGAAGGCCGCAGCACAAAATAATTATTAAATAATGAGAGGAAATAAAGGGGAAACTGACAAGGACAGCTGGATTGTGAGGGAGAACAGTCAAGAAAATACCCAGCATATGACAGACATGCATTTTACCATCCATCGAACTGTCACGGTAAGCCTCAATAACAGCTTAATGATAGTGATTCTCACATAAAGGTATAGGCTATGATTAATCCACAACCATGGTTTGTCCCTATCATTTTTTTTAACAAAAGAAGTAGACATACGGAGATTAGCATGCAATTAATTCTTCAGCTGTGGATTTTTTCAGCATAACACACCAACTGATTGGATTTTTTTTTAGCACAACACGCCTGAACCGAGTGTTACAGAAGGCTTAATCAGGTTGTGTTAAGTTCAACACATCTCTCATTTAGATACAGTGACTCAAAAATAGATCAGCCAAATAGCTGAGGCATCTAAAGGCTTAAGGCCCTCTCTCTTAAAGTTCACTTGGTTGTGATTGGTTCAGGAAGCACAGTTCTGCAAAATGAATGGAACACAATAAAAGTCTGGGCTTGTATTTACTGAGGAATAGCAGAAACAATGAATTTTAACCACTGATTTTTCACTTTGTCTATCTTTGGAAGTCCTTACAAAGAGATTTTGTGTTTGCACTGAGTAAACAGCAACTTCTCAACAAAGTGATAGAAACTAACTGAACTCTTCCCAGCGTCGTTATGGAGCTTTATTAGAAAGTGCGCCAAACTTGCTGATAGCTGGGCATAAAGCCAATTTGTTGCATCATGATATAGCTGTTACAAAACGAAAGGCTGGACTACAAACGAGGGGTTTCAGGCAAATTTTTATTTCTCAGAGAGAATAACTCCCTTTGCCATGGACTTTGGGCTTTGCAACTTTGCAGACATTTTACATGCACAGACGCAATATAACACACTGAAGGGGAGTGAAAAACTGAAAAAAGCTTCTGAGTTCCTTCAGTCAGCCAACTTATGTGCAAACAGTGAATTTCAGCATGGACAACTGGACATAATTGTAGCCTGGTCCCCAGGTTTCAAACCTGATAACACCGTGCAGCCTATTGAGCTTTAGGAGAAGAGAGCAGGGAGTAGCAGGGACATGCATGTCTGTGCTGGACCGCGAGAAAAGCTCTGAAAGCCCCAAACGTTAAATTGTCAGGAAATGAAGTCCTGGCTTATATATATTATTTTTAACTCCGATGAATGAAGAGTTGATGTTAAGGTCCACATAAAGAGATATTCCATGACCAAGCCTGTTTAATTTTTCAACTTACTTTTTTCACATAACCTCTCCACTCCTCATCCCTCCAACATTTCATTTGTTCTTTATGGTGCATCAGATTCATAGTTATTGCCAACAGTGTTATCAGTAGGCAAATAAATAAAGTGTTCTCTGCCTTTTCACTGTAAAGTCTGCAAAAATGTACCTTGTTGAGGCAATAATGTCCCATAAAACCTAAGATAACAGATTGAGAGTGCACCACACACTTACACAGAGGGACGTTTTTGGTCATTACTGACCATTTTGGGAATAGGGGCCATTTAAGTGTCTGCAAAATTTAGAAATTTCCCTTTCAGCCTGAGGTACCACACTAGAAAAGTCACATGCATGGATTCAGAACATTTTCATTTGCAGCAGGCTATTTTGAGGAGAGAAGCTCATTTAAATGTCTTGCCTCGGCCAAATTGCTCTTCTAAACCTTAGATGTCAGACTTATCACGTTATTATTCCCCGAGATGAATATTCCAGTTCTAGAGAGGTGGACGCTACCTGCTACGGTTGAAAAAAGACCAGTTAAAATTGAAAGAACTTTATTTTTCTATATCCACTCCACATCCACCATGAAACAACTGTAGTTGAATTTTTTACTACATTCAGGGAAGAATGTCTGCCAAAACTGAAAATACTGATTCATGAAATAATTCACAAAAAGTCCAGAACCAGCAGTTGAGGGATGAATTCTGGATGAAAGCATGAAACATGGACTTCAGGCTATTAGGCCAGGCATGTAGCACCCTTACCTCTTCAGCCGAACAAAACTCAAGGCCTTTGTGAAGTACAGATGTCTTCTCTGTCAAGCAGTACAAGACATTTTAAAGAGTCAAACTACAAATGTATTGAAATTCATGTTGTCCAAAACTGTGTTTGTATTTTGACCATACTATGTAGTATTACTTCGTCTGCACAGTGAACAGATAATTTACAATCACTGACTGAATTCAACAAAACAAGGTCAAAAATACAAAATCTAGCTGGCAAGCAAGCCATTAGGCAGAACCGGCAGCAAATGAACCAACAAATAAAAAGGAAAAATAATAATAGAAATACAGAATAAATATATAAATACACTGGTGGGTCATAATGCACTTGCTTGCGCATATCTGAAGAGAAAAATTTCCACCACTGAATAGTAAACAAAGTCCTATTCAGAGAGGAAAAAGTAATTAATTATTTCAACAGATTAATGTGCCATTTTTGGCTGCTCACATTAGTGAATTTGTTTTATTTTTTTCCCCTTCATCTGCTTTGATTTTCTCACACTGATTAATTAACACCAGAGCACAAGGAAGTTTGTGAACCTGTGGGGCTCTTTTCGATTTGCCTGCTGGTATCATTTCTTAGTTTGAATCTTTCCCAAAAAAAAAGGTAAAATTCCAAAAAAAAAAAAAAAAATAGGGAAATTTTAATGTTTATGTATGGTAAAGTCAAGAGATTAGGGCAAAGCTTCTGTGTCTCCTCCTTCGCTGCAGTTCCTGAAGTGACTGAAATATTATTTCATAGTGACTAACTTGTCAGACTCTTGCAACCTGTCATTATTTTCAATGTGTCTGCATGGGGTCTCCACTTCTACCTGCTCAAACCCAGACTGAAAGACTGTATAATTTTCCCATCTTCCCTGCTCCCTCTGTGCTAAATTGCATTGGAAGATGGATTTTTGGCAGGTGAGGCTGTCAGGTCTCCGCCAAGGAAGGCTTCATGCACCAGTAAACCCGGTATGAGAACGAATTCTGCGGGGACGGGTAAAGGGGAATCAAAGTTTTGCGTCAAGAAGCGCCACTCCAGCAAAGTCTCGGGTTATTTTTATTTGTCAGATTAGCTTAACTGGGATGCAGTCACTCTGTGCATAAAAACGATCACAGGGGACGCTTCCCGGAGTCTTGGGACTCGGACGATCCTCCCACGAGATTAGCTTGGTCAATTGACTCGGCAGAAACGGGGAAACTCGGAGGAGTGACAAGCTTTGGCTGAGGCTCAGGAGACGAGGAAGTGTTGATGCAGATCAGCTATGCTCAAACTCTAAGCCTGTGTCCTGAGTAGCCTCATTTCCAGGCCTATGGAAGATTGGAAGAAATAAGACCGTAGTGCGACTAACAATCATCTCTTGTTAATCAGATTTATTAAAGGAACTGTAAGGACGGAACGAAAGCACAATTTGTGAAAATATGAGAAAGGAAAAATATAATCTTGCAGGTTCCAAAAGGAATCTGCGTATAATAGGAGTTCACCGTTATTCCCCATCTGCATGCAAATGAGCAGAGCTAATGATGGCGCCCATTTTCTCGGACTGATTGTCCAATATTTACTCACAATGAGAAGAGGTGCATTAGCTTTTCAAATGACTGTGTTTTACGCAAGACATAAAAAGCATTCAAGGTAGTATATCAATGGCAGTTTTTATTTGTAGTATTTTGCATTCTGATCTATTTAGTTCATTTCAATGCATCCACTAAATAAAACACTTTACCACTTTAATAAGGTAAATGCCCTTTGCAGGAAATAAATACCCTTTTTGCGCTGTGCAGCCTATATAAGGTGTGTAATTAAAGTTTTATGTCCTCATCCCATTAACTGTTCCTCTGCAGTACAATACAGCTTGATGGATTTTACACAGGACTGCACCCACCATTTTGTCATGCAGTGACCGGAACAATGTGAGTAGTGTTTTTAATAATCATGAGAACAATGCAATTTACCTGAGGATAGAGTAATAAGCTTTATGTATGGAGCATTCAGCTAAAGGCCATGGTAAAGGAACTTTGATGATGAGATCTACCCATTCAAATCATGTTTAATGTTATGCTAATGCTAATTGAACGCTATTACTTTGAACTTCAAGGACACTAGAGTTCCAGACTGTACTAGATCTTGAAACAGTTCTGTTATTTGTTGCACCGTTAAGAATTACTAGCCATTATGACTTCTAATACACACCTAAGTTGTCTCATTCATATTCAAAAGACCTACACAACAGACGGGACGGATTAATGGAAAAATCAAAATAGGCAGTTTTTGTTGTGTGTTTGGCCTCCACAAGCCGCCAGATCAGCTTAACATACAGTGGCGCAGAGTCTACGAGTGTATCACTTTGTGGGATGGATTTCCCTTATAAAATGACACAGTCCCTCATTTTGATGAGGGTAATAGAAAGTACTGCCTGACCTGTTGTTCCAAAATCTCCAATATAAGCTCAGCTGGTTTGAGAGCTGGTGACTGAGAAGGCTGAGGCATATTGTAGTATCATTTTCATATTCATAAAGCAGTCAGTAACCCATTGTGTCCGATGAGGCTTGGTCCATTGTTATCCTGGAAAAGACTACTCCCATCACGGAAAGAAAGCTCCATCACAGGATGTAAAGTTGATCAGATAGAATACCTAAAATGGCATTGATTTGCTGTGACCCTTTAAACCAGGGGTGTCAAACTGACCCGTAAACGGGCCAAGAGGCTGCAGGGCTTCAATCCTCCCAAGCAGAAGCTCACCTGAAAGCACTGATTTAATCAACTGATCTAGGCCTGCACAACTGATTAGTTGTATCAGGTGCGCTTCTGCATTGTTGGAGTGAAAACCTGCAGCCTCTTGGCCCGTTTACGGGTCAGTTTGACACCCCTGCTTTAAACTTTCATTGGGTGATTTGGGTGAATAGACCCAAATCATGCCAGGAAAATGAACAGAAGCATCTGGGTTTTTTAGAAGGGGACCTTTTATGCTGATCCTTCTTTTAATACATATTAGTAATGTTATAATGTTGAAAGTCCATACTAAACCTCTGAAAAGTTTCTAAACATAAGACGTTTTGCCGTAATCCAAGAATGTGATTTCGTGAACGTGATTTCCTTTCTGAACTGCTTGTCCCGAGATCTTCGCAAGATCTGGGCAAAACCTGATGTCAGGTTGTGCCGTCCAATTAGTACAGACCTAGCCAGAGCCAATCACGGCGCTGGACTTGCCCACAGCAATACTACTCTAACAGGCACTAACAACGGCAGATCATACAGTGCCTTAGTAGTGTCTACACTTTTGGAAATCATTTGAGGTGCAGTTTCATCAGTACCTCTCCCAAAGCTGCTTGTCCGTTTACTTTTGGACGCAAAGAAAATCACCTATTTTTCTTCCAAAAGAGGATACCACCAGAAATCAGTGGGTAGCTTTTTTTGTTTGCTGGCAGCAAACCGACAGCTTTGTCAATTAAGGATAATTCGAGACAGGATAAACGTTTCAGCTGCTTCTCAAACCTGAAGCAGTTGCATGGATCAAGCACTCAGAGCCACAAGCTGTAAGTAAGTTGGACTGAAAAGGCTGCAGTTAGACCAGTCATAGGTTTTGTAGAGCTTGGAATACCTGTTTGGGTTTGTTTACGGCTGCTTGTGATCGTTTCACTTATCCACTTACCGAGATCAGCCGAATACTACACAAATATCTGGGATAGCTCTCTGATTCTACCGTGAAAGCAATCGCGAAATGCAGAAGCTCTACCGTGCACTACCATGACATAATTTAATCCCCCTTTAGAAATTGTTGTGGCTAATAAAAAGCTGAAAAAGGCAGAGATTAAATAGGAAATTCTTTCTTGTAGAAGTGATCGATTCGGTAGCTCTACATAAGCAACTTGTCCACGCTAACAGAATTTATGGTCTGTAAAATCTGTATTATGTTCATAACATAACCAAGCTGTCGCGTACTATCCATAAAGCTGCTTTCGCACCAAATGCTAAACTAATTTTTAGTTTGTAACAGATTACATTCAAAGTCAATGCAAAGACGCAAGTACACACGTTATGGGCACGTCAAGCCGCTTTCACACCTGACGCAAAAATCAATTTTTTGCGTGACAGATTACATTCAAAGTAAATGCAAAGACATTGACATTGAATGTAAATGCAAAGACAATGCATTGACATTGAATGTAATCTGTCGCACGAAAAATTTGTTTCGCATCCGGTGTGAAAGCAGCTTATCGCGCCCATATTCCCTGTGTAAGTGCTGGTCATTCCGGCGCAATAAGTAAACCATTACCATGGTCAATTTCCAAAAAGGCCATTTGGCCTGGAGCTTTCGCTTCTTCGTCATATAGCAGCGCAGAAGCTGAAACGCCGTTCGGGCATATAATTAATGAAATCTGCACGACATAACCGGTAAAACACGCACATCCCTATTCCCAATCTGCTTTGTGCTGGATCAAACATATCCTGTAAAGCAGAAAAGAAGAGAGATGCGTTCATTAGCCTACATAGGGCCTATTGTCATGATTTACTGCAGCAGAAGTAAAATTAAATCATCACTTTTGCAGCAATAGCCTGTAGAACCTGAAAGTTTGATTTGGCTTGATTTTACTCAAGACATATACCAAAAATCATATTGTTAGAACACATGCCCATTACGCTGGTAAAATCTGAATGTTTGGGTGATCTGACACAATCCAGAGCGAGCAGTTAACTTTTATAATCCTACAGCCTGCCGGTGAGAGTGGCATCCTTTGTTCCCCACGGCAGGGGGTGGGAGCCATCAAGTCTAGCAGGCCCAGCATCTCTGGAACTCAAACTCACTGGTTTCATTGAAGTTAAAGTGCAGCTACTTCAATTGGCTTAAAACAACTTAAACCTCTATCAAATTCATATCTTGTTTATGTTCAATATCCTAAAAGGAACCTCTCATATATTTATCACACTATTGGGCTATAATATTCCATTTTAAGGCTTTTCCATGACAACTGCATCATTTTAGCACATATTCCTATCATGTTTGGTCTTTTTATTCTCTGGAAAATCCAAGGAGTTGAATGGAACATGTTTCATTTCTCTTGTAATTATGGTTTTTGTTTGTTAGATTCATTCGGGCGACTACCTAGTCTCCTCTCTATGCAAATTAGTCATCACCTTGGCCAGTAAAACTGATTCGGCCACCCCTTCCTCTACCTTGTTCGGATGTGTGGTTTGGAGCCTTTAAAGGTATGAGATCCTAAGGGGGCGGGTTCTTCTTTTTCTGTCTCTTCTTTTTGACCGTTCTTGGGGTAAGTCACCTGTTGCCTTGCTCTGCGGAGCGGGGGAATATTTGAGTTCTCCCCGACCACGTGGAGCGACTTTAGCTCCACGTGGTCATTCATCTGTTCCAGGTATGAAAATATTCTAAATCCTTCTAAATTATATGTAACGGTAATTGGCTTATCATTGATTTGTTTTGATTCAAGTTGTGCCTACCTGGTGAATTAAATTATTGTTATTCCTTTTTCAGCTTGCGTGATTTTTCTTGATTTGTAACACTTGTATATTCTAGCCTTGTTGCGACCGGGACTTGAGGGGAAATTCCTACCAAGTTGTGTAGGTAACAATACTTCTAAGTTAGATTGGGATTATGTTCTACCCCTTAAGGATTTGTGGAATACCGGCTCTTAAGGTTTAGCTATTAAAGACACCCTTATATGCCGGTGTCTGGTTGATCTTTCTAAGGAGCCCTTGGGTATATACATATAATCTGGGTTCTTGATACGTTCACGCTCAGTGCTATATTGTTTAAGCATCGATGCTGCTATCAAGATAGTCTCGTCTAACCAATGGAAGTATTGTCGAATTGATTCCAGGACAGTTGCGTTTAATTAACCCTGGGGACGTATTTACTGAGCAATGATGGTTTGCGCTGCCGTGTCTGATGGCTGGTTTGTCTCGAAATTCACGCAGGTGTTCCTAATATTATCTATTCTAATTCTAATTTAGAGTCAGATCTTTAACGAGGTTATAGCCAAATTTTGTATTCTACTTGTTCTATGGAGTCAGATTAATCGTAACCATTGCGCTTTCATGCCCCGTCCTCGGACGGTGAAAAAATATCCATTATATTGTGATTCACACCAGCCAGAAGAATGCTCTAATTCAAGTTAGACTAAGAGAACACGTAAGGCCTTCAACCCGGGCAATATCTGCCGTTTGGTTATTGCTTAGTCGGGGTTTTACAAGCCCACATACAATCATGAATACAGGAGTTATTGCAGTGATATTATCATTATAATTGACTTACGCATTTACACGGTTGGTGCAAACTGTCCTTTCTGTATTTGGCAGCTGCAACGGTGTTAACTTTTGCCAGGAGGATATGTTTATTCTCTTCATATTTTTATTAAGAGCACTTGCTCCGCATTTAAAAAGTATGCAGCTTTGCTTCCAGTTTGTCCATATTTGCAATTGGTCACTTGCTTCAAACACCGCCCCTTTTATGTGAATGTGCACATACCTAGATTGGAAAACACTCAGTTCAGCTACCGAGTTGATAACTGGCTTTGTGGTGCCGCTTATCAGGAAGTGCAGCCAGATAACTAAGAGAAACTGGGTATGTTAATCCAGCGTTATGGTACCAGCCCGTGGAGTACTCAAGAGGAGTCCAAGATCAAAATATAAACTTCATTTTTCTCCCGTCTGTATATTCAGCAGTCCTTCAATATTGTTATATTGATATCTGTTATTGTTTTCATGTTTTAAAAACAGTTTTGTTTTGGATTATTTATTACTTGCCGGAATCTCGGATTCTGCAAGTGTATTACTCTGTTCATTTGTTTGTGGGCTTGTTTTTGCCGAGGAATCATGCATTGGCAAGTATATTGTTTGTTTGTGTGTTTGTTTGTTTGCACTGTGGTGCCAACAGCTTCAACTCAATTTAGCTGATATTACATGATCAACATAGGACAGGCACTGGGCAGGCACTGCACTATTTTGGTGAATCTAGGTCAAAGATCAAGGTCAAGGTCACACAAAAGTTCAAAAACACATAAGAAGCCATATATTCGGTTCTAATCATCGTAGACACTTCAAACCAAATGCATATTGTCACCTAGGTACTGCACTATTTTGGCGAATCTAGATCAAAGATCAAGGTCACACAAAATGTCAAAACACATAAGTGGCCATAGCTTCAATTCTAATCGGTGTAGAGACTTCAAACCAAGTGCATAATTTGTTGATAAACTCAAGGCCAGCGTTACCTGACCTAAGCACTGCACTTTTTTGGTATATCTAGGTCAAAGGTCAAGGTCACCTCAGCAGCACTCTATTTTCGTTTATTTGTTTGATTGTCTGTCTGTTTGTGCGCACTCTACACGGCACAATTTTCACATTTTCTTGACCAAACTTGGTGATAACATTCACAAGCCTTCTGGCTACAGACCGGTCTCTTTTCAAGGTCAAAGCTCAAGATCACCAGAAAGGTCAAAAACACATTTTGGTTCATAACTTTGCGACTGTTACAGCTAGAGACTTCAAACCAACTCCATTCCATTCATTCTGTTTCTGAGATCTGTGCATGATTCCGGCAAGTCATCATTCTATGAATAACTTTTCATTTGTTTGTTTGTGTGTTTTTTGTTTGCGTCTAAAGATTTATATGCACGCAAATTGTCCTTTGCGTACACACTGGGCTTCTCCATGAGATAACTGTAGGGCCATATGAATATCATAAGGGTGTGGCAATGTCTCACCATTAATGAGGACCAGTTTCTTGAGGTTATCGGTGCAGTCTGAGCTGCTTAGGCTGTTGTTATAAATGATCTGAGCCATCTCTGTCCCAGACCTAGCTAAAGAGCTGTCAAACGTGTAGTGTAACTTATATTTACAGGGACAATGGCGGTTATTTTTTTTTGTCTTCTAAATGTTGCCAGGCTGTAAAGCAGCCTCATCGTAAACATTTTTACTTTGACTTTGTTAGCGTTCACTAACATAACCACCATGCTCCTGATATTGTAGACATCCAAAACAACCATCACAACCTGGTAAGTTGAGTGAAATTCATGGACATTTCAGCAAGTGTTTCTCTGATTTGTGATGCAATGAAAAACAAACTGATTTTTCCATGAAATGACATTTTATTGCAATTGAGTCAGCGAGAACTTAGAAACAATACGGCGTCTACATTGATTTTAGTTCACTCCAAAGCCCCCTGGTTGCGTGCGCAGCTAGTATTGTTTGTACACAAGAAACCCGTCTATATAAACGCCTAACTGGTTTGTTTGTCACATTTTTGGTACAATTACCCGCTAAATATTCATCAGTCATTTTCAAAGTCTTTTCTGACTGAGAATGCTTGTAACCATTACACACTAGCAATAACACATACAACAGTACATGGTTGTGGTTTTTAAAAGACAGCCTTGATTTGCAGTAGAAAATATTGAACTCATAGAAATGGGAATTAAACAGCAGTTTCCCATGGGAAGGTCCATTTTATTGCTGTCCCAACCACCTCCCCAGCCCTCTCACAATATGGACTTCCTGCGGTCATGATTGCTACAGCTGCTGGAGGCGATCTATACTTTCAACAAGATTATGCCATCATCAACACTGTCAATCATTTTTTTCTTTATTTATTTTATTTATTTTTTCAAATTTGGCATCTCCTATCCCACCCGAATCTGGAATGCCCAATTGGTGAACTATGTACAAAGCTTGCTCGTATGCGACCCCCTGCTGCCAACAGAGGATAGTGAGGACAGTTCACGGCTCTCCTCCGAAGCACACGCCTGTCAACCACTGATTCTTATACACTCATTGGTCGAATCCTTGCAAGTTCCGAACGAGGGCGGAGGATACCCGGACATGAACAATCCAGAGTCTTCCTGACGAGCGCTCGTCTGGCCAACAGGAGGAGCTGGAGCAACGATTAAAGCTATTATTCTATCCCCTAATCCGGCAGTCCCTTCCCAATTTGAAACCCTGTAGCGCGATGGCTAATTGAGCTGCCGACCCCCGGTAACACTGTCAATCATTTATAACACCAACTAAACCTACTAGTAGGTACAGTGGGGCCAAACTATCCCGTAACCTTGGCGCTGATGACACGATAATGCCCATTCAAAAGGCTGTGAATGGTCAAATCAGCTGGATGTGAAGACCAGAATTTTCTTAGCAGTGTTGTGTGTTCCACAATAGAGTGCATTCAATGGTATACCACCAAGGCCCAGGTGCTTTAACTTGAGGAACTGTGTAGAATGCTATTTCGGCCCTTTTCCTCAACATCATAAATGCACACAATAACTTAAATATAACAAATGAAAAGCTTTATCAGGCTACAAAATAAATGCAAGCACCTCAACAAAAACAAACAAGTAAATTACGTGCATGCAATTCTCATTCGTGAACAGCAGAGATCCTACATGGGATGGCAGTAATGGTACTGAGGTTTATGCAACCTTATAAAATGAATCACATGGCTTTCAATCATGTGTATATGCAGCCCTTGTATAGGCTTTGCATGTTTTTAAATTATTACAGCAGAACCATTCCCAAAGGTGCATCGCGGAAGAGATTGCAACAGTCCTCACATGAACCGCCTATGATTGTAAAAATTGGGCCTATAGTGTTGTATGTATTTGGCTGTACTATGTTTTTTTATGTACAATAAAGCCTTAAGATTGTGTCTACACTAATTCCTTCTGCATTTCTTTCATCATTTCCCCTCACTATGGCACCAATACATTTTTTTACACTCAAATGGGGTACATGAAAAGGAGATTTTTCATGGGACATGGAAGGATGTGATTGCTTTTGAATGCTAAGAGGGAACTGAACAGAACAATGAGTCTCTGGAGATTGAACGTATGGGTGCAAGAAAGACTTTCTTGGTGTTCTTTCTTTGTACAACAAAACAAAGCCAAAAAAGAAAGGTACCATTTGTGGAATCAGAAATAAATGGTGTGTCTCAAGAATGGTGGGGCTCTACCTACTTTGCTGCTAAAATGTCTCCTGGGAATCAGCCTTGTTCTACACAAGCGCTTTTGCATTCCTTAAATAACACACTGCATTCAGAAGGCGCACTGTGCAGCTGGGTGATAAAAACCCAGAATTCAAATGATGGTACCCTGCTGGGGGAGAATAGTTCAAAGGCCCTATTTAGCTAGGTAGTATATTCTCCGTCTATTATGCAATTCATGCTATGTTTGGCATAAAGCTGTGCATTTCTATCTGAATCTATACGTTACACAGTTTCAGACATCATTATATCTCCCGTTTGAATCACTCAAGACCAATAACAGATGTGCCTCGACGCAGCCAAAAGATGTTTGGCTCGGAAAATAATGATAAGCAAATGAGACATTACTTAACAATAAGGTTACAAAGCATGGCCACACATTGCTGACAGATTTAATATGATACACTATAAGGTAATTTCCCAGACCCGGTACCATGCAATGTGTATCAGTGACAACGTCTAGTTTTGCTGGGAGGAATTCCATGACATACTACTGCAAATCCACGCTATTATTATTATTATCATGTTATATTATCTTTAAACGAAAATCACAATTACTGTTTTACTGATCCCAAATTATAATTAAAAACCGTATGGCTTAAGATGTTTACCAAAATATGTATTTGACACCATTTTCCCATGTGGCATGCCAGGAAGGGCCACATGAGTGAGCATCAATCAACATTACGGGCTCTAGAGTGAATCAGAGGATGAGATGCCTATAAGATCCCACTGACCTCAAATCATCATTCTCTCAGGTTAATTAAAATTTGAAACCGATAACAACATTAACAAATGTAGTCAACAGTGGGAAGGCCGGCTATTTGTCAATGTTGGATACATTATTTAGTGAGTATGATAGCATATCAGCGCTCTTGGTTGGGCATGGCATGAAAGCTACCCTCAGGAGCAACTCAGGACAAATATTTTTGTTTCATCAGTTTTCTCCACAGAACAAGCCAGACGTGTCGTCATATAATAGCTTAAGCAACAACAAGAATCCTTTAATAGTGTGTGTAGTCTCCCTAGTTTGTAAGAGTAGCAAAAATATGAAACATCAAGCTTGCATCAGACATTGAAGTACGACTCTGTGATCACTTTGGGACAAGGTGGGAGTGCAGCAAGTTTGTCAGCCTCTTTTTATGATGCTATAATCAAAGATTTGGGAGAGGAATTTCAATTCTGTACGATGTCTCTTTTCTTTATATTTTATTATAACTCTTCATTTATTTATTGCTCATGATTCACAAGCATACATGCCCTGCATGGGGTATAGTCAGCAGTAGAGTGAGTTAGGATGTCATTCTTTGTGGTGAATGGCTTTTCCCTGTGGGGACTGTCTGAGAAATACTGTCCCACAAATGGGAAGCTAGGATTCATTTATCACCAGACCTCTGTGAGGAAGTACTGGGGAAGTTTTTAGCAGTTTGGTTAGGGAGAGGTTTAACATTGTAGTGGAAGGAGATTCAGGATTTATGCTATAGGATGAGAATGAACACTTAGTACGACGCAAGCACACTAATCTTCTCAGAGTTTGCCTACACCCAGACCTATTAAGGACATATTACCCCATAATCTTCACATTTAATGGTATCATTGAGGAAAATTTTGTATACAGAGAGCCACTGTAAAAGCAAGTTGCATAAATTTGAAGATTGACAGATAAAAAAAAATGGATTCTTCAGAACAACACTTTAAAAGATAAATATGATAGGCATTTGCCGCACATTAATACTTGATGCGCAAAATATTTGCAGAATATTTGATACACGAAAATAAATCTTTGAGAAGCTTACATTTACTAAAAGGCAGCGTCTCTGGAATAAATTCACACCAGTCGATGTGGAAACATCAGGCACAGAAGATATTCACAGTGGAAACGTTGGTCCAAAAATACACCAGTAGATCCAGATCCAAATATATGCATTTGTTTGTTTTTGTGTTATCTGTGACTGGCAGAAGGGGCTCTGCAGTTCGATTCTTAAAGCAATAAAGGAGTTCTGAAATGTACAGTCTGCTCGACTCCAGACCAGTGCCATAACAATAGGAAGCACTGGGGCCCGATGGCAGGGGGGCCCTGTTGATGGGGGGGTGGCGTGTTGGACCGTGTTGTCAGATCTGCAATCGAGCCCATGTGGATCACGTTACACCACTGCGTCACCCACTAGACTGGTTTGTCATTATCATAAGAAAATCCTTCCTAAACACGGGTTGAGGGCTAATAATTTTGACATAAAGTATCTGTAGGCTGAGTACTATAGCAAAACACTCTGCAAAACTGTCTTAAGCACACTTGAAAAAAGGGGGGGAAAATGTGGATTGATGGTAATAGCTGGAAGTTTTGATGCTTTGTGATATTTTCAACAGTTTGTTCACAATCAATAATGTGAATCACAGCTGCTTAGAGATGACCACTGGGCATTCAGCCATCATTGGCTTTACACATCCACCAGAAGTATTTCAATTTTTTATTTCAAACTGTCTAGGATAGATTTTTCTGAAATGCCCAAAGAGCCTAAACATTTTATTGGAATGCGATTTGACAATCTATCCACTATTACAATAGGCTGTTTTATTTCAGATTTACTCAGTAACTACCTTAAAACCATTGGAAAAAACAAGCCACCTTATATTGCAAAGACTCCTCGGAGCATTCTCGCTGTTCCTAACAAAACCATCTTTTTTAAAAAAAAAAACATCTCTTTGTTGTATTTTCAACAAAAGGCAAAAACAAATACAATAGCAAACAGATAATAATAAAAAAAGTAATAAATCAATAATAAATGTATAAAAAAATAAATAATAATAATCATAATATTAAAAAAAAACACTTTGTACTCAATTTAATTTGTCGTTCCAAAAGTCAATTTGTACCTTATTCTGTCCTTTCCAATGGAGGTACCGCGCCTTGAAACTTGATGCCTAGTGGGTGCGTAGGTTCCAATAAATAAATTGAGAACAAGCAAAGGGAACTCGCACACCTGTATGCCCATGCAAAGCTGTTTTATTGCATAAAAACAGCATTGCATCGGCATACAGGTGTGCGAGTTCCCTTTGCTTGTTCTCTTACCTTATTCTGTCCCAAATAATTGTTAAAAAATACACCAAATTTCCCAAATCTTATCCAGTTTAATTTTTGTGAAATAATTTATCTTTTCAACAGCAAAGTTAAAGGACATTCCCTTCAGCCACTGAGAAATTCCACCGATTGATTGGTTCTTCCCTGAGTGGGCAATACACCTTTTAGCTTCAAGTAAACAAATATTTAGCAGAGACCTTATATTGTTTGAAATGACAAAATCATCTGGGTAGATATTTAAAATCCATGTTTTAGGGTTACAGGGTACCATTTTACCAATAATGCGACTGATTAGATCCAAAACCTTTCCCCTAAAGTCAATAACCTGAGGGCATTCCCACATACAGTGGATCAATGACCCCTTCTGCTGATTCGTTTAATACACGTGTCAGGAATATTGGGATTAAAGCGGTGTAATCTAGCCGGAGTAATGTATTGTCTACTTAACCACTTATATTGTAGCAATTTGGAGTGTGTTTACAATTTGGGTCTGGACTAAGGAGTAAGCCTCTGTCCATTCCTCTACAAAACCATCTTTTGAATGGTTTCTAATCTTATCTGCCCACCCATCTGCTCCGGATTTCCTTCCAATCTTCCGGTGATGGTTCCCAATACTCCAATTACAAGGGGGACTACTTTTACCGACTTCAGTTTTCACAAGGTCTTAATCTCAATCTCAATTATTATTATTATTATATTGCACTCCGCTGCGTGCTGAGCTTTCTAGCCGTGGACTGGTCTGAGTACCCATTCTTACCCCTGGCCACCTTCAGGCATGTGCACCATTTACCTGGGGAGAAGATGACGCCAAGATGCACTGTGGGAAGAAGACGAACTGATGTAGGGAGCGTGATTCTCTGAGAAACGTTTGGCTGAAGACCTTGGGTGTAGGGGGATTCACATGGACGTCAATTTGACGGAGCTGTTTTGGCTGCATGGAGAGGACCCGCTGGATGTTAGGCGGCTGGTCATAATGTTTTGGCTCATCAGTGCACTCGTGGTCTCACACCAAACCCCGAGAGATAAATTTCCCGCATGCATCCCCCCACGTTTCCTATACTCAAAGCATGAGAAAACAAAATTGGCACGTGCGCTCACATGCAATTACCACGCTGCAACACGCTGCGTCTGAAGTGAGTGATATCAAGGAAAAGCCACAAGTGTTCCAGCATTAATGAGCTAACATGCTAATTGTGCCCTTTAGCACAGTTTTCATCGCTTTCAATTATGGGCGGGATGGCAGTCGCTCAGTGTTGCATATCGTTTTCACCCATTCAACTTGTCCCTTTGTGTATTCTATTTAAATTAGTCTGCTCTCCGTGGAAATGTTGTTTTAAGCAAACCAAGACTTTATTTGCAAATGGCATGCATCGACACGGATTGACTGCAAGGAAATTTATATCTGCCATGCGTCTCCTTTATGTTCATCTGTTACTTCATCATTAAGGCTGTTACTCTCAGATGATTTCACAAGTGCTTCCAGATTAAAGCTCATTTAAATTCTGGTTGGTGCCGTGTAGGTTGCTGGAATGTTGATATTTTAATGGGACTCGCATTGAAAATCTAATGAGTCATGTGAATGAGCTATGCATCACCATAATGAAGCCAAAAATTCTACCCAAAGCAACTTTGCAGTTAATTAGACTAAGCAGGGGCCAACCCCTCTCCCCAGCCATTCAAAGAAGGCTTAAAGATCTAGTTTAAGGGCCCAATAGCTACACTTATTGAACTGTGGCTGCATGAACCTCCAATCAGCCGAGCCCCAGTTCCACACTGTTTTTGCCAGGCTAAAGGCTACCCCAGTAATTCTGCACCATGCACAGTAAAACCAATGTTTAAGCTCTGAACATAAGCTCCACAGTTTTTTGTAACACTTAAACATGTCACAGTGTTTAGATTCAGTTTTGAATTGTATTCAGATCTGAAAAATCTCGATCGCAACATCAAATAATCAGAGTTTTGAATGAGAATGCCTACTTACGAAAAAATCATCAGGCATTTAGCTTTCACACACTTTTGTTCAGATTATACTGATGTTCACTGTTTACAAACAATGACGTCGAAGCGGTACATGCGCAGTTTGGCGGTTGGCAGACAGCGACTTCAGGACAGAAATAACAAGTAGCCTCTTAGGTTCTTCACTCAAAATCCTTAAAAACGTGATTCCTGGACCCTTAGGGAACCTGTTGGTGCAATCTATACCACAAAAACTGACTGGCAGCACTATTTTAGATGTTTTATTAAGTACATATAGAGACGGAGATCTACTAGTGTATGATAAGCCTTTTTGCCAGCCTCGTATCAAAACATCACAATAAACATGTCACTTGTTCCACAGTTTTACAGTGTGCAGAAAGCCGACAGTTGAGATGCGTTTACGTGAACTCTGCTGTTTTAATGTTCACCTGTAGTTAGTCAGTGGAAAAATCCATTCAGTAAACTTGAAAAGAGACTGTAAAATTGGTTCTGGGAGTTTTTTTTTTTTTTTGCGGATGCAGAATAAAGGGTGGTCTCCTGTGATGCAGGGTTTCAGACTCTGGTGTGGCTCAGGCGGCAGGGCGGAACAGGCCCCAGCCACGAGCTGAGCCTCCTGTAAACAGCATGTCAGGTAGCCCAGGCCCCAGGAGTAGCTCAGCTGAGGGGGAAGACAGGAGCCATCGATCCTCCTGCCCGCTGATGCACACACTCGCCTCGTAGGCCTCCCTAAGTGGAGCGTGTGATGTGATTGAACAATCAGGAGCGCTACCCTGGAGGAATATAAATTCCCGGACCCAGACGCCCAGTGCGCCGGGTGGCCGGCTTTCCTCGCGAGATCCTGCCTCCCATTGGATATTATCCCAGCATCCCTCACGCGAAGGACGACACCGATGCGACACAGCTCACGATCACATTCAAGAGGGCGCTGTGGATTTGTTACTCTCTGCAAACTGTGACAATGTTATCATTTTTTATTTTGTTGAACTCTCAAAAAATTAGCAGAGTGAATATTTTTATGGAGCTAATTAAAGCAAGCCAATCTGAGCAATGTGACACCCTCAGCATGGAAACAAATCAGATGATCATGCCTGCGATACTCAGGGATTATTATGGGTCCAGTTTCTTTGAAATAATTCTTAAGTTATTTAATCTCAGGACTGGCTTTTATCTGGCAGCCTAAATTTTACATTCTGCCTCTTTTCCTACTCTGTCAGTGATGGGTGATGCAGTCTGTGCAGAGTTTTAGTGCTGCTCACATTACTGACCTGTGTTTCCCCCGTCCTTTTATATTACTTTCATGACTCCACGTTTCTCACCCTAACTTTAATATTTGGAAGAAATGTCTGCGCTTTGTATCAGTGATGGCCCCGATGAACCGATACAATTTTAGACCTCCCACCATCAAGTATTGTAGCTGTGAGAAAACAAAATAAGACGCAAAGAAACTAAAAAAAGCTGGGTTTTTTTTGTTCCAAACCTGAAAGGATATTCTGGAAACGTGACAGGACTCAGTGGTAAGGAGTCATCCACCATCCTGGCCAAACTTTTGCAACATATGTTTAACTACATAATAGTGCCATCATTATTGCAGGCTAATTCAGCAGCTGAAATCTTTTATTTTCATGCCCTATCATTTTCACTTTTCCCCATTGCTCCCTCCCCTCCTAAACTGTGAAAATCTCTGCCAGTGATAATTCACATTATACCTTCTGCTTGTGCCAGCTGAGTGTCTCTTAGCAAAATAGAACTTCAAGATTTTTTCAGTCATTCAAAATAAATTACAATCCATTAAATTTTTACATTTTTAATGACACATTGATTCAGAATTGCTGCATATTTTATTCCTTTGTGACATATGGCACTGATGCGAACAACTCTGGTTATGAGCATCTGCTACATGGCTAAATGGGTCTTTAAAAGTTCTTCTGAATAAAAAAAAAAAAGAACTGTTTGTTTTTGGAGGAATAGAAGCATTTTCAGGTAGTAATTATGGCAACTGTATTCAATAAGCCAGTATTCAGTATTCCCTGAATTGTAATTATGTGTCTGCAAAAACTATCAATACAGTCTTCTCATTAGACTAACTTAGGAAGAAAATAAAGTTTTAAAATGATCGAATATTTGAGAATGCAGAATAATTTCTTCATTAATTATACCACATCTATATCATATTGGCCGTATGGACCATTTTGGAACGTGAGCTAACTGTGTATTCATCACGCAATATTAAATCTGTGCATGCTCCAGGGTGTAACAACATGGTAATAAACATACATTATTTAATTAAAAAAATGATTACATTAGAGCAATTAGGCCTTTAAAATGGGTTTTAATTGATGCTGGAAACTTGAAGTCAGCACGAACGTTCATGTCGCTATCACTGAACATTTTTTTGCTTAGCTATGCAACCCAAGGCTTTCCATACACGCATTATGGATTTCAGAGGGAGCAGGAGGGATATATAAGGCTGCATATTTTGTAAACTGCACACAAGAATAAACCTTCAGAGATCAAACATGTTAAGCCATCCTCCTAATTACGAGAGCAAGCAGAATGCATCAAGCATGTCCATTTCCTCTGGTCTTGATAAACATACATTGAACAGGGCTTTATATAAGACAATGAAATCTAACTAACATCTAAGAATATGATGGACATACACATATAATCTAAAAGATAATTGGTTGACGGTTGAGGTCGTCGGACTTATAAATGTCTGATGCCTTTCCCTTTTCCAGCTGGTTTTTCTCAAGTGATACAAATGAATTCCAGGGAATAGAGTTTTAATTATTCAGCAAAAGTAACCCTGGTCCCTGTTCAATTTGTTATGAATGCTGCTGCGTTCAATCAGACAGCAGTGTCGTTCCACAGATTACCACATTTGAAACTCCTCTTCAAAATTAGATGCCTGGCTTCAAGGCCTGTGTGATGAAAAATTTATTCCCTACATAACGCAAGACAATTTTGTTGGATGTCTGCGCAACCTTTGGCCTCACCTGTCGTGGTATCCGTGCCTGATGGGAAGAGGTAAGCAGTAACCAAGCTGGTTTGCCTGACGGCAAGCTAGAGGCACACATTGAAGAGTCTGGCTCCCTTCCCTGCCAAAATCAACCAATAAGCAAAAGGGCCTCACAGAGATGCTCGACCTTTCCTTTCCGCTTGAACATACAACAGGTGAAAACACAGCACCCATTACAAAGGTGACCTTTTTTCCTGCAAAGAGCATCAGGAATCAACCACTCACTTGCCATCAACCTTATAACAGTGCCATTGCAGATAATATATATATTACTTTTATTGCATTTTAACCCTTAGAGCGTTGAATACAAATAGTGTTGCTCAATGGTGTCAGATACCAAATCCAAAGCTGTTGAGAACCTATCATGCGGCGACTTATTGAAAAGAGCTCCCACCGCAAGTCGCCACATGATAGGTTTGTAACAGCAGAAGATAAATTATCACGTTTCAAATATTTATTTCAGCATTCTAAGGGTTAAAGTGAGATGGGTTTGCAGACATTTCCAAATAAACTCTAGAGCCCTTGATTACCAAAAGGGGTTTTGTGAACTCTGTATATTGTTTATCCGAGTAAAAAATATGCGCGCTTAGAAGAAGCTATAACAACTTGGAAGGCCTTGATTGTGGAAAATATATTTTCCATGTGAGACATCAAATCCACTGAGTCTATATGTGAGATGAGTCTCAATTTTCCTGCGAATCATTGAAAGTTCACGTACATGGATCTCACGCCATTCATTATAACTGCTTGTGTTGCCTGTGGCGGTGTGTTGATCTGAAGGTGGTCAGTCCTCAAGGGGCCCTACCTATTTTTGCAGAGGGAAGTCACATCACACTTACAAATTCAATGTGAACTATTCTCTCAGCACTTTATCACGTGTCATACTGAGCAAAAATAAATAAATAAATAAATATAGTGTTTATCTAAATTATGGCTTGCAAGCTGTAACTGTGTTTCACATTAGAAAGGTTGTATGCAACGGAATTTACAGATTCAATGCAATTGCACTGATCGAATTTTGCCAGTGTTGAGACTGTGAAAGAAGCATAAAACAGACAGATGAACCTTTTGAAAGCATCAGAGTAACCTTTTCTTCTCTTTTCATGTGCTTTTGATGTAATATGCATGACTGTCCTCTCCCGCTACAATCCATATTATTTACAATACTTAACATTCAAACAATACACCAATGAAGGATCACTACCGGCACATGTTGTTATGGAATTCACATTTGGCATTCTCAATCGTTTTGAGGAAGAAGTAGCAAAAAGCTGAAGCACTAAACGCTCAACATTAGGCCTATATCATTAAAATATTATCTGGTTTTATGGGAAAGGGAGAGTTAAAAATAATCATGCGAGTGTAATATACTCTTTTCCTCCCTATATACCTTTATCCCCGTCTGTTACGTGAGAAAATAAATCTCTGACTTTCCACTGGCCCCGCTCATGCATTAACCAAGCCTTTTCCATTTCAGTCTCTGCAGACTGTGCATTGGGTCCTGCCAGTTCATCTCACTGTTTGGAGATATTAATCAAACCGGCGGATTGTACAGTGAAAGGCCTCACGTCTGAGATAGCGATGGGAACCGGACTGTTCCACCTGAGTGATTGTGTATCTGCGGCTCAGAGAACCACTGTAAGGTGGACTGGAGCATTTTGATTATTGCTTGTGTGAATGTGACAGACACAATATTCCCTACGAATTTACATCATAGGTAGATATGTCACGTTAATAGACTGTAAAGTAAGGCAGAATGTAAACTGAAGTATCCTGTTCCTGTAAACATCATTATTACCCCGCCCCATCCGAAGGGGGAGGGCAAGGAGTATTGTGTTTGGTTCGGTTTGTTCGCGCGTTTCTGTGTTTGTTAACACTCTAGCAGCAAAACTAATGGCCAGATTCACACCAAATTCGGTATAGGGATTGCCTCTGACCTAAAATACTGTAGTTCCCTACTGAATTTTGTACAAGTAGGTGAAAGTATGTGCGAGGGGTGGGGTTTGTAGTGCCTGGCACCACTTGCTGTTATTATTATCATTATTACTACTATTACTGGGCTGTAAGGTGGCTCAGTGGGAAATGCTATTGCCTCATAGTGAGAGAGTCATGGGTCAAATCTGGCTTTGGGCTCCTCAGTGTTCAGCTTGCATGTTCTCCCCATGTTAACTTGGTTTTCCAGCCAAAGACATGCATGCTAGGCTAACTGGAGTATTGGCCATATGAGTGAGTGAATGGAAAGTAATTCCAGCACTTGCTTAACCGTGAGAACCCTGAGAGTATTTTGACCATTTCCGCATTATTTTGCTCTGTTCAATATGTACAGATTTCAGTAAATTGTATGACCCAAATGTGGTATTTCTTTTTTTCTCTGTCTCCTCACAAAATGTTTTCTACGCATTGAGAACATGCTGATTTAATTCGAAGAAACATTTTCTTTTAGCTGGAAAAATTGATGCTTGCACCATGCGGACTGTGTGAGGTTTTACGAAATGAACCAAGAGCAAACACCAGTAAAATGCAAAAAGGAGGCTTTATTTCTGAAGGGGGAAACCCCCCAACAGAGCTGGCAACAGTACAATGTCCGCAATCCAAAATCAGAATCCAAAGGGTGAAATCCAGAGTCATACACAGGGCACCAATCACAAAAAATCGTAGTCAGACAAATGAGGTCAAAAAAACAAGAATGCGGCAAAAGTACAGGGAGTAGGCAAAGCTCGATATCAAGGACGGTCCAGTCAGAAAGATAAACACTGAGAGATCAAGGCGAGAAACATGGCACGAGAAAACTAGGGAGAATGATCTGACAAGAAAGTGTACCAAACAGACATCTTATATACACACCCGGGGTAAACACATGACCAGGGAGAACAGGTGCAATCAATGGTGACAATGATCAGGGAGAGACACATGAGGAATAAACTAATTACATGAATTTGGCTGTAGCCAAAACGCAGACAGGGATCACAAGACAAACCTAAGTACAAAACAACAGCTCCGGTTAAGGAGTACTAAAGTGCCAAGATAAAAGAAAAAGGAAAGCACAAAGTATAAGTGGAAATCCACAGAAACTTGCAGCAGAGATAATTAGGGATAGGCAAGGAGGCGGAGATTAGAATTGAGCGACTGCTGAGAGGTAGTTAGTCAATTAGTATGTGCAGCTTTACAATCCTGAGTGCATGTTAGAAACAGAAAGGGTAAGTAATTATCAAAAACAACAAACTGTTAGTATGGTTAGCAGATAGTAAAAGAGAGAGGAAGGAAGCACACAAGATAATGAAGGAAGATTGAAAACCCAGAAACCAATAAATCACCCGAATGAGTGCACACAAGACAAGGGACCGTGAGCAAAGATACACACATGACAAGACGGGAGACAAAGTGCAAAGCATAGAAATGAAAACATGGCATGGAAACTAAATTACTAAGACATGAGAAATAATAACACAATGAAATCCAAACTACCAAAACACAATACATAATCCTAAGAATGGTCAGAGGGCAGGCAGTGGTCACTAAACACAGAAATCCTAAACATGGCTGAGCCAGGCACAGAACTTAAACATGACATGCAGAATGCAGAATCACAACATGAGCAAAAAGCAGAATCACATCAGACTGTCATTTTTCATTTGAGTAACATTTTCCAATCGAGGTATTGCATCTGGTATAAAAACGGGAACTTGAATCCAACTTGAAAACAAAGAAACAACACCAACATGTGGGCTCGCCTCACCACAACCCAGTTACTCATTCTGCCCTCATCCCCCACCAAATGCAGTGGTGCAGAAAGTCTAAAAGTCACTCTGGGTGGTGTGTGAAAGGTTAAATTCACCACATGAAAGTGTCACATCAATATCCGGAAGTTTTTTTTTTTTTTTAAATATCATGATGGTTTGTTCATGTTGTATTTCTGGAGTGAATTCAAGCCACTCGGGCTCTTAGGGTTGAGAAAGCGCACACTGACTGACACAATGTGGCCTTACTGAGGCTCTAAACTGTTGTTAAAGGTGAAAGGAATTCATTATTATTTATGTTGCTTGTTGATATTATTAATATGACTGCATGTATTTTTAACTCTGTTGATAAATGCATGTGTTATAAATGCATAACATTCATCCATTTGACCTCAACATTTCAGAAATAAACTTTGGTGCAAGCTCAATGTCAATCTTTTAATGTTAAGTGAATTTTAAATGAGTCGGTATACAATATACTATATATATATACTAATAAACTATACATCTATGGTTTTGCTCATTCTTATTGTCTGCCGTTTACCAATGTTTTTGAAATCTTTGTTTACTAAACGGGATGACGCAAAAGAATGATATCAAACATCATGAACAAGTTTATTACGGTACGATGACTTAAAAAAGACAAGAGAAAAACTTTATTGCTAGTTACCCTTCAATCTCCCACCTCAACCTCAGATACAATAGTAAACTACAACGTAATAAACGAAACAACTGTAGGAATAAATAAGCTCTTCAGCTGCCTTCACTGACTGAAATGGGAGCCATGCCAATCATATTATGGGATAAATTTCCAAATGTAAAACTGCAAAATGAACTACAAGTGGATTATGATGCACTACGCAGCGTTGCTGCTTGCCAAGACAATAACGACTGCAAAGAATATTGCTCACTTTTAATATCAACTTCTGTTTTGTAAAGTGCTTCTTCAAGTTATAAGTACGATAATGTTAAAATATGATCAAATCTAAGTTCTATGAATGAATACTGCCGCAGTCATATAACAGAACAGGGCATATGGGAGCTCAAATTTGGTGCCCATGAACATCCATCAATAGGACGGCCGCCTTAGTGTTTGAGCTCAAAATGCATTGAACATAGCAATTAAATTTTTCTCTCTTCAGCTAGGTTTAAAATTATTGGTTCTTAATGAGATTACAGCTTTTCATCCTTGTGTATCTGCTCAGTGAAACTGCAAGGTTATGGAAAGAAAGGTCCCCTAATGACCACATCAGGAATGCTTCTCAATGCCCAGTTTCACTCTCTCAGCATTTTGCACTTGCTTGAATGTTTATTACAATGTGCGATTTCCCCAAAGCTTAATATTTCCAACACAAGATGTATAAACATAATCATAATCGCAGGATCAGGGTTATACTCTATATAACAATCATTCCAAATCCCCTCACGGAATTGGTGACATTCCCTCACCTTGTTTGTTCCCTTGCTGACTTCTTTGTGTTCATGTTTCTTCTATTGATCCAGATGTTGTTGTATGCGAGACACATAACTGGCAATCCATTTAGAGAAACAGAACAGATCCATGAATTCTGTGTGTTTGTGAGGGGGAAGGGATTTCTGCCATGACCATTTATTAGCGGTGACAAATTGGACAAGAACAAGCAACAAGAGAGTCACAGATCCACACAAAGTGCTTGATAGAATATAAGTGCTCCTATTGGACCAGCTGTTCTTGGTAACACGTCACATGTGCATGTTTAGAAAACCCTATGTAAATCAAAATAATGAAGAATAACAATTGGGCAATAAATTGATGACCTAAATGCGGTCACAAAATGCCAATGGTAATAGTTTTGCAGATCAAAACACGGGAAACACGCTACACTGCGTGATGTTGTCAAAAGGGTTGGAATAAGATGAATTAATTACCCGTTATTGTGGAGGGGGTTTGGTTTCATATGGGCCAATCTGATCAGCAGAGGTGATTCCTTTTAAAACCACTGCATTAACACCTTTTTGAACTGGCAATTTCACCACTTCAGGTTAAGAAAAAAATCAAACTTCAACAGGCTCCAAGCCCCTTAAGCCAGCCAAAGACATAGATGCCTCAACCATTCCAATGCAGACGCAGATATCGGGGAGGGGGTGTTGAAGGGATAGAGGTTGGTTCACCAGATAGTGCAATTTGAATGATAAAGTGTGGGCTCTTTTAAAGCGTATAAAAATAGGCACTCATGGTATTAAACATAAGCGAGACTGTAGTTCATTATTTGTATTTCCCCCCTCATAAAGAATATATTTGTTGTGTTCTGTGGTCTGAGTGTCTGGTTAGTCAATTTTAGGTTTCCATTATTTTGGTATGTCAGTTTTTTAGTCCATGTCTTAGTGTTCACTTTTCATTCCTCTCCCGTGTAGTCCAGTCCACGTTTTACCCATGTACTGTCTTTGCTTTCTCTCCGGTCACGTCATTGTTTGTAGCAGTTTCTGTCTTAATTGATTGTGACACTATTTCGGGTGATTTAATGGATTCTGGGTTTCATCCTTCCTTCTGTTCTCGTTTTCTAGTTTCCCCTTGCTTTTCTATTCATACTAACATTACTAACAGTTTGTTGTTTTCTAAAATTACTAACCAAACTAACCTTGTATATAATACTAATCTACTAACGAGCACCCGGGATTGTATAGCTGCACTTACTAATTGACTAATTATCTCTCAGCAGTCGCTCTGTTCTAGTCTCCGCCCCTCGCTTTACTGTTCATTGACTTTGCTAAAGTTTCCTGTAGAATCTCTGCATTCTTTTAATCTTTTCTGGCTCTTTCTGTACACTTAGGAGTCTTTTATCCAGTTTATTTATCCCATCTTTGGGATTGTCTTGTGATCCTTGTCTGTGTGTTAATGTTAATCTGGTTTTCATGTAATTGGTTTCCCTCATGTTCCACCCTTTGTTAATTAGATTAAGTTTCAACACCTGTGTCTGTGTGTGCCCCTGCCCTATAAATTCGAGCAGTTTCTGCACGCTTGCAGATCTGACTTCGCGCTCTTCACTCACGCACACCCACATCTCCTCTTCCTACCTCTCCCTCCCTCCCGGTGTCCCGAGCGCCAGCCGCCCTCCCGGTGTCCCGAGCGCCAGCCGCCCTCCCGGTGTCCCGAGCGCCAGCCGCCCTCCCGGTGTCCCGAGCGCCAGCCGCCCTCCCGGTGTCCCGAGCGCCAGCCGCCCTCCCGAGCACCAGCCGCCCTGCCGGTGTCCCGAGCACCAGCCGCCCTCCCGAGCACCAGCCGGTGTCCCGAGCACCAGCCGCCCTGCCGGTGTCCCGAGCACCAGCCGCCCTCCCGGTGTCCCGAGCACCAGCCGCCCTGCCTGCCCTTAGCCCTGTGTCCTGTCTGCCCCCCTCCTGATGTTCTCCCTTACCCTTTTTTCCTGGCCAGCTGTGCTACCTGAGTTAGCCATCTGCCAGCTGTGCCAAATGTCTTGTCCTGTGAGTATTCCCTAGCTTCCCGAGTCCCGTTCCGCGTCCGTTGTTCCGAGTCTGCCCCCTGGTGTTTGTTTAAGTTTTTGGATTTCTGAGTTCTTCCTTTTTTCAGTGCGAGGCACGGTGTTTTTGTTGGCCGGAGTGCCCATTTTTCCCCCCTGGTTTATTCCTGTGTTTATTTTAATAAATATTATTTTGGATCCCCGCATCTGGCATCTCACTCCCCTTTTGTGTCTCCCTCCTGTTTCCAGTAAGGTATCCCGAGATATTCCGAGTTTCCAAGTTCCCCTGTGTTTTTCCCTCGTGTATCCGTAACAATATTCACAGGTGTTAAAATACGTCTTCACCCTCCCCCTCCCATTAGGCCTCGCCACCATTTTGTTGACATTATTGATGTGGTGCATTCATAACAAAAGTTAACATTAGGAAGGGAAGGCAAACAAGATGAACAATATGCACTTATTTACAAACAGAAAGAATAAATCTGAATAACATCACTGCCATATGTCTTTCATGTTTACTAAGGCGCTAAACGAGAGCCCATTATGTGACCGGCTCAAGAAAAAATGAGTTACATGCTAAAAAAGAATTTAAATGAAATCAGCAAATTTTTATACTGTTCTACAATACACTCATAATAAAAGTAAAGAAAACATAAATGCATGCACAAAATCAGCACATTGTTTGGTTTCATTTTCTTTTGCAAATAACCGATAAAAAAAAAAATACAACTACACATTAAACTACAGCATTTTAATACATTTCAGATAAATGTAGAAAATTTATCTCAAAATTATTCAGCAGTTCACCGCCAACCCTTCGGTCCTGTTCACTTTGTCAGCATAAACCTGCAGAGGGACTGTAGAGGAAGAGTGTACTCTCAATGAAAATGTATTTCACTCATCATATTAACCCACTCCACGGAACTTGTGGGCTTTAAAGAAAAATATTGCTTTTTTTGTTCGAAGTAAAAAACTGCAGGCAAAGGTTCAGTACCATTACATTTTGTGCATATTTATTGAAAATGAAGGGAAATGGAATGATTGAACATAGTTGTTGATAGTGTGCAATAGAAATTGATGACAGTGGAATTAATGTGGGCACTCAGTTGTCTGAAAGAACTCGCACCAGCTGCGATACCTACCACCCACCACCATAACGAATGTGCGATTCGTGCGATTTGTACGATAGCCCAGTGAGATTTTCATTGCATGCGTGTCAAACACTGTTTTGACCATGCTATCTTCAGGGCATACTTTTCAAGAGGTTATCTTAGAACCGTCTATCCGCACAGTTGTCACACAGTTCACACTTTTACCTTACATGAGAAATGCAGCAAATTGTGACATTTCCACAGTGCAAGGGTCTGAAGGAACACCCACGCTTAATATTGCCGCTCTGATTGACATTCTGAGTTTTTAGCGCTTGAGTGCTTCCCTGTTGCTTTGACGTGACTGGGGCATACCCTGTTCTGTTTTTCAAACATGAAGGAGGGGGAGTGAGGGCGGTAACAGGTCAATTGTGCTGAAAAATAACTTTAACATTGTAAGTCTCACCTTGAGTACTTAGAAATCTGAAAATATAATTTAAAAAATGATTAGTTTATTAAAATTCGAAGAGGTTACATGAAATGATGACTTTTCTTGATCATGTCACAGTCAAAGTTTTCTGTGTCAGCTCTCTAATTTAGCAGGAGCAGTAACTTCAAGCCAAAGGTTTACCTTTCTCCAAAGAAAAAGGCTAAATGACCCAACTTCCTTTTTGCTCCCATCATCATCATCATTATCATTACGTTTTTATATTGCACTTTCTCCGCCATGAAGAGCGCAATTCTACACTCGTCATAATGACAAGGTGGAAACTTATTTTAACCATTACCAAAGTGTAGGACCAGCCTACAGCTTTACGTTATGCATGGCAGCTATTCTGCACCAGAACCATGAGATGAGGAGGAGTGGGGAAGAATTGTTTTTAGCCTAATAAATCTCAAGAAGCTCAGCTGAAAAGCAACTACAGAAATATTGAAAATTTAGTCTGGACATCCGGTAACTTCTATTCTTTGTAATTAGTCCTATGGGACCTTAAGGGGCACCTGGGGTCCTCAAGCTTTGTATCTTGATTAAACCCCTAATAAAATGGCAGCTGGGTTGGTTCATTTGGTAAAGGCCCCGGTTATGATGAAAGAGTGACCATCATGGCACTGAATTGAATTCAAGCCACATCAGGGCCAGTTGTGACCAGCAGCCTCAGGAGAACAGCGTATAATTCACATTGTGCTGCTCATGGATATGGAAGGGCTTCAGTCACTTTGGGTTTGCTTTGCTCCTTGCTCAATCACCTCCCTCTGGCTGGCCACATGCTTGTCAGTAATATTCCCAGGAGGCATGTCTCCTGTGATCTGGAAAAAACCTAGTATGTATGTCACTTTTGGTGGAGACTGAGTGTGACCCACATTTGCTGTAATCTAGAGCAGTGAAAAAGCTTAAAACACTTGCTATTTGTGCTATTTTAACTGTCAAAATCAGGTTTCTATTATTTCTTTCTTTTCGGAACAGTCCAAAATCTAAAGGTTTTTGTTTAATTTTGAGACCCTTGCCACTGATGAACTCACTAGGTTTTTCTAGATCACAGGAGATGTGTGCAAGTTTGAAGCTGGGGATGGAAAGAAACTGCAGCTTACGAGTGGTTTGGAGGAGAACCACAAACTGTTTTCACTCTCCCGAGATGGCAGCGTGAGTCATGCACAAGCTTGCTTGCACATGATTGCTGATTGGACCCTCCATATTTGGTTGTACTGGTGATGCCAAATTTAATAATGCCACATTACATCTCGAATTAATGTCAAAATGGTGGAAACAATGGTCAGCACCATTTATTGTATTCTTCATACCCAGCATTGCTTAATATGACGTTGCATCGTTGATTGGTTTCTCAGATAAGATGCTGAATGCTCACCACTGATACAGTTGTCACGTGACATGTAGCTGGCTAGCGGGTTAACTTGGGTAGAATTATCAAAGTTGAGATTTAATAAAGGCCAACCTGTGAAATTAGATATTAGATATTAAACATTCACATTTAATATCTTAAAGATTCAGTAGATTTCAAGAGATTAAAAACAATAATTGACTGTCGGACACAGAGTAATACTGAAACCATCCCCCTGTCGGACACGGAGTTATTTCGAACATGTTGACACTGCGTTTTTATTTAGCCTCAGCCATCATCCTCATGTCCTCGGTTGTCGCTGGCGGCCGTTCTCTATTCTGTTCAACTTCACGGTGTAGAGATCTTGAAAATTGAGTCACAGCCCCACCTGCTGTTTAGCAGGGCCAATAACAGTGAGGACATTGAGAAAATCCTTTGGACAAGTACAAGTGAGAAAATCGGCGCCATGTCACCGGTAGAAAACTGCCAAAAGTGATTTGTACTTTTAGGAAATGGTTCTCGTCGTATACTTGTAATAGGTACGTTTTGTATTTGTAAAACTGAATGCATTCGTTTGATAATGGTGATTTGTATTTCCAAACCACACTATTTGTTTGCAAATCATTTTTATATTTGCAAACCACACCTTGTTTGTACGTTAATCATTTTTATATTTGCAAATCACATTGTATTTGTTTGTGAATTGGTATGCGTTTGTAAAACCTGTAGGGTTTGTATATTAGGTTTTGGCAGTAATTTAACTCCATAATTTTCCCCTATATTTTCGCACTTTAATAAGGAAAGCTTAACATGGCTTAATGCTTTATTAAAATAAAGGTAAACTGATACTGAGTCTCATTAGAAAAGAGAAATCAATTCATGTCAAATTTTATCCAGAGTTATTGGCATCCCTTGTGAATATGACCAAAACTGGCTGCAAAAAATAAATAAATAAATAAATGTTTTTTTCTTTTATCCTTTTGGTATTCATTTTTCTATATTTTTTTTAAAAGGCGAAAGCACTAAATGTGATATAACGCCAGTTTTCTCATAGGACTTAGTTTTGAATTATTTATTTATTTATTTATTTTTAAATAGGAAGTGCTCCTGAAAAGAAATGTCCGCGTGGAATTTGGAGATTATTTGTCTTTGTTTCGGAACATTACACCACATTAAGACTTTTCCTTGTGTGCCAATGGAGGGGAAACATTTCATGCGATATAGGGTCTGTTTATACTTCGGTTTTGATTTTTTTTAGCTGGAGAAAGTGTTCCTGACAAATTTCCGAGAGGAATTTGGAGCTTATCGGTTGCTGTTTTGGTACATTAAGCCTCGTTAAGCGTTTTAGAATGTCCCTCGGCAAGATCCTCTTTGTTTGTGCAAACTACTTTTTACTGGAATCTTTCACAATTATGGACAATATCAACAACGACCAACTACCAAGCTAATTCTGAAAGCTGGAGCAAACCCAACTGTACGAGACAGCACTACTGACGAGAGCTGTAAGTAGGCCGATTAGTGCATTGCATTTTTAAAAATATTCAACGTTTAACTTTCTAAATTTACTATCAAAACTTGCTATCACTGATATGCTGCTCTTTGAAGGAGTAACGTTAACATTAAACTTTGCCACAATTGAAGCTATGCAAACTGTTCCAGTAGCATTTGGAAAGAGTTTCACATCCAACATTCACTTTTTTTTTACTTTTCATTTGCCGGAAAGATGAATGTATTTTTGGCGTTTTTATTAGTAAGAAGTGGGTTAAAATGGAATAATTAATAAAATTGCGAAAGCATATGCTAGCTAGCTATTGATCAACAGTTGGCACATTGTATAATTTTGACTGTAATGTTTTCCGTAAAGCCCTTAATTTTTTTAAAAAATGGCGTCAGTTTTCAGTTTGTGTATGGGGATGCAAGGCTAGGTCCCTGATGTATGTTATCACTAGCCAATACACATGCTACGCGTTGGCTATATGCGCAGGCAAGATGACAGCTGATGGAATTGGCCAGTTTTACTTGCAAAAATGGCTTCAAAATACAGCTTTCACTTCATAACTTAGTTTGAAACCTGGCGCATCATTTTTGTCACACAGTTTAACCAATGCATGCGGAAAACACACTCATTATTCACAGTGGTTTCGAAGGAGATGCGTGAAATGACGCAAATCGCCAACTCAGAAAATATATAACTGGAAAGATGACCAAAACGCAAACTATGAACTGCATACGGGCATTGGTGGTACGCAATTTTTCTTTTTGGAGGATGGGAACGGCACAGAAAAAAAAAAAAAAAGTCATCGGCACAGCCTGTGGAAAATGTCGGCTGAATAAAGCGGCCAACCGATTGGTTGGGAGCCATGGAAGGGCGTTGTCACATAACTCATTTTCATTTAAAGCTACAGACACTGGAACAGCCAGCTGTGAGTAGGAATGAAAGAGGGTTCAAGAGGCATACGGAAATGCAGGGTCAGAGTAGAATTTTGGCAAGAAACCTCACAGACATGACCTGGGGGCCTTTAAAATTTTTTTTACAATGGTTGAAAAATAGTATGTCACCTTTAAATATAGGTCAGAATGCTCAAAATTTGAAATACTATACAGGAATGACATTCCGTTCAAGTGAAAAAAATAAAAAGGTAACTTACCAATTAGTTCATTGGTACTCAAAAGGGGATATAACTTGTCAAGCTTGATGAGATGTCATATCCCTGCTGCCTTAAGGAGGAAAACACTGGCTTTCCCAGCTTGGCACGCAATAGAGATGTGAGCAAAGCTCAAGCTGGCATTGAAATAGACGCATATGTGTGAAGAATATTAATGAGGCTGAATGCCCAGTTTCACCGGAGCGTACGTCTGATCGGAGTGACACAGTGTCAGATATCAGAAGATGAGCAGATGAGAAGATAAAAGGGGTCAGGGCTAAAATCACGGAGGCTGACGTACCAATGCAGCAGAGTTAAACAGCAAACACTGTGCTTGTGAAGTGTTGTACATTTGCAACACAGTTAAACACAGAAAACTTCCAGCTGTCCCACAGTATGTGTCCCACAGCCCCATTGGTGTGCTGACCCACATTGACCCTGGTAAGTCAAACTGCATTTGTTCAATATGAAACAACATAAAGTTTCGAAGCCTAAATTTGTAATTATTTTCCGCAACCTTGCTAACAATAATGGGTCACACTTTAGATGGTGTTGCTCATAATCGCTTTATACAGCATGTATAATGCCTTCATAAATGGGATAATATATTCATAAATCATACATTAGCAAATGTCATGCTTTGCAAAGGGTTAAGTACACTGTAATAAATGATTCTGTGGTCCTGCCTATTAATGTATTTGTTCAAATATATCCAATATAAATGTGTCCTTGATTTTGTAATTATTTACATAAAAATGTTTGGAATAAATCTTTTGTGTATTGTAGTTACATTTACTCAGACTAAATGGATACATCTCAACGGCCTTATTTAATTAATATCTACTCAATTCCAGATGTAATTATATTTAATTAATAGTATTGCATGCAATCTGTTGCCTTAATTTTATTAAGTAGATATGGGGTATCTTTTCTTACAGTGTAACACATCTTTATTCAGCATGTTATTCCAGATGTGACAATGACAATGTCACTTAGCTTACAATGCCACCCTTTATAGCATTTAGCCACTACCTAAGTAATATTATCAGTTATATCGCAGTTGTCATCACATGCTGAATAAGGATGTTTTATTTCACTCTTTACAAAGCATTTCATTTGCTTATGTATGATTTATGAAGACACTATGTCTTATTTATGAAGGCATTATATATGCTGTACAAAGCCTTCATGAGCAACAATTCAACTAATTGGCAACTATAAATTTCTCAAAATGCTAGTAATTTTATTTGGTTCACGTCATAATTAAATTCCATAGAAAATGATAAATGCGATAAGACGTCTGTCTGCTTAATACTTCGATTTTAATTATTTTATTGGAGAAAGTGCTCCGGACAGAAAAAAATGTCGGCGAGTTTGCGGATTATTGGTCGCTGTTTAGGTATATTAAACCGTGTTAAAGGATATTTCACTTTTTTTGAAGTGGGGTTGTATGAGCTACAAATAGCCTCTATGTACAGCAGTAGAAAGCTCCCTGCTCTTCCCCAGTCAGCCGCACCAGCGCATAGTGCTGGATGGAGATTAACGTGACACACTTGCGAACAGTCCCAAAGTATCAGTGTATTTTCGTGGCCTAAAAGAGGCCCTACCTGTATACACCACTTTAATTGTACGCTATATTACAAAAATATACAGCGCTTCAGCTGCTCGGGGAAGAAAAAAAAAAAAAAAACAGCCGCTCTTGAATGAACATAGTAACATATAACGAAGTAACATATTCCATCAGAGTGAACTCTGTGGCAGAGACAGTATTTCAGTGGCATTAAATTACGTCTAAATTAAAAATTTTAAAAATCACTATTGTAACCAGCACAGCAGATACAGTCTGTGGCTGCGTAGAACCCTGTGATATCAATTTGTACTGCAATGTTACAATAGACTTTCACAGGTGTTTCACTCTCTTACCTGATGCATGGGTATAGCAGTGCTCTTCAGCGAGCACCGTTGAGATTTCTCTTAATGTAGCCTTGCAACATCCTCTTTGGAAAAATGAATACTGCAAAAACAGAGTTATTTTAGGGATACGGATGGCGTTTCAATATCCATGTTGAGGGCAACTAGCCACAGCTTAGCCACAGCTAAGTCCAATATTCCGCACAGGAATGCGGTGGAAGCTGCAAGTGCACCAGAATACAGCTTTGCTTTCATATCCAGGAAAGCAATGTACATGAACCATTTTCGAAATGTTTGCACAAGTTTAATGACCGTCCAACATTGCAACGAAGTGCCTGTGACCCAAACAGATGATCGCTAGGGTGCCTATTTACTCGGATGGAATACGTCAGTTGGTTTGTTCAAGGGCAACTGTGTTTTTCCGAGCAGCTGAAGCGATGTAAATTGTTGTGAAATCATGTAGAATTAAAGTAGTTTATTATTTTCAGTTAGGACCACTTTTAGGCCGCAAAAATACGCTGTTACTTTGGGTCGTTCACAACAGTGAATCGCATGAATCTCCATCTGTGAGGAGCGATGCATATCACGTGTGTGAAACAAAGCGAATGGCAGAAGCGATCAGTGCGAATGCATGAAATTTACATATTACATGAATTGAAAAATTCAACTTGTGCAAAAAATTTGCTTTGATACAGTAGTGTTTTCAATAGCATCAACGCTCCTGGCTGCAATTTTGCCTGGCGAATTTTAAGAAACTTGAACTCTTATTAAGATATACTACGAAGTCCATCAGTTCATTCCCAAAAAAATTTCATCAATATTGCTCCTATATAATTTTATCTTTGAATAATATGGGTTATTATTGGGGTCATGTATCACAGCTTCTTCCCATTTCCCCATAAACAATCCAGCCACAGAGGGCGCTGTTGCTGTCCCCATTTCAGTTCCAGCTTGTTGGAGGAACCATTGAGAATCATACCGAATATAGTTGCGACTCAAAACAAGGTGTAAAAGTTCTAAGAGGAAAGCATTAGGAGGATTTTGTGTTGTTTCTCTTTTGGATAGGTAGTGAGCAGCTGAGTTCAAAGCTTCTTCATGAAGAATGCATCCATATACATTTTCCGCATAAAGAGACACTAATATTGTTTTCTGATCCAAACTGCAATCTTTTAAACAATTAAGTACATCCTTCGTGTACGCAAGATTGGAGGACAAATCTTTCACAAAATCTTTCAAGGAGAAATCAACATATTTTGATAATGGTTCAGTGACAGAGCCTCTACCAGAGACTATTAGCCTGGGATGGGGTTGTGAAGAGGGTTTTAGAATTTTGGGAAGGCTATAGATAATAGGAGTGACAGGATGCTGGTTAGTCATGCACCCTTGCTCTTTTTTGTGATCCAATTTGATTCAAGGGCAATTTTAAGAAGATTGTCAATCTCAGATTTAAATCCATTCAGAGGATTTCTCTCAAATTTCCCATAGGTGGAGCTTGTCAAATGTTCCAGCATTTTCTGATGATAGTATTCAGTGTCCAGAACAACCACTTCTCCTCTTTTGTTGGCAGGACGAATAACGATTTCTGGATTCCTCTCCAACTCTCCAAGTGCACGACGCTCCTCATGTTTCAAGTTTGAATACTTAGGACCTTTATCTTCTTTTAGCATTTCTGCAAAATCTCTCAAGTAATTTGTTAAAAGTCACAATTGCTGGATTTAAATCAGTTAAAGGACAAAATGTTGACTTTGGAGAGAAGATAGAGAGGTTTGATGACTCAGTTTCAATTCAAAATTGTGGTGCCTGTTCAGTGGAATATGTTGAATATGTTCTTATTAAGGGGGGCAAAATGTTTCAAATGAATGTAACCAGGTGGTAAATTACTATTCATGGGAAATGAATCGAGTAAGTTCCCTGTTTTGTGACCTGACTGCAAATGCATCATTTACGCAGTAGGCTGCATGAGTTAAAATTTCGAGGAGAGTTAGGTCTGCTGATTTGTTAACCAATTTGGGAAAATGTCTGTGGGAAAGTCAGAGCAAACTACCTCTCCTGCGAAATGGCTTCAAATCTCATCCGTGATGGATTTTAATATCCAGCATCTTGATTGTTTTCAAATAAAATGTCACACAATATGGTAAAATAGTGTTTCAGTAATGCAAGATGTACTTGTAAAAGACCATATTTCGTGTTATTGTTTTATTAGGATCGAAGATGGTTAGGGAAGGAAAACCGAGCACATGTTGAGTGAAGTTTACTCATGGAACCTGGTATGAAATGATTTGATGACTTTCTGAAATTCTGTATGTTCTGTCATGGTAATGGCCCTCCGGTAAAAGACACAAAGGTCGGCGGGCACTGAGACCATGTTCCCAAAATAAGATGAGGGACCCAAACGCACAGGCTGAGTAAAAATATAAAACTCTCTCATTTAAAATACAAAAAATAAAATCCCGGAGGGGAGCAGCAGCATGAAGAACCATAGCAGGGCTCAAGGAACACAATCAGAATACTGCTGCACCAATATAAGTTGCAGCCAACCCTTAAATACCAAGCCTTCACCTCCACCTTAACGAGCAACAGGTGTGGCTCATTGAGTTGGAGGCAAAGAATGCAGCAGGGGGAAGGGCCTGCTGGCCAACACCGTGACATGTTCGGTATGTTTAATTGTAACAACAGAATGAATTTTACTTTCTGTAAACTGGAAGTGTTTGTATTCAATGTTTTAGTACGAATTTGAGAAGTTACATGGCTACGTACTGAACACATTTCTGCTTTGTTTCATTGCTAGCTGTACCACTGCCATATCTATTTTGGTATCTATTTTACGTTGAACACTATCTATTTTATGGTAGACTGTACCGATTGCAGTATCTATTTTATGTTAGATAGAAGCCACATGTGTGAGCACACATTTGCCATCCGTACTGGAATGAAGGTCTTTTGCTGTATTACCATTTGGTATTTTCGGTAAACTAAAAAATCTCATCCATTTTTGTGAGTAAATGTTTCTTAATTGCTACTTTCTAAATTTTGGGGAAAATGAAATATTTTATGCGCTGATTGAAGAGAAAAATAAATCCCCAACGAACTGTATTTAGTTATGTGTTCAATTTAGCCCGACTTCATGAAGTTGCCTCATGAACTTATGTGTGTCGACTTTTAGATTGAAAGCATTGACTTTATTTGTCACAGAAAAAGAGAGACCTTTACTCAAAACTGAGATTTGAGGAGGAGTCAGGGAAACTTTAGACAGGTTCACTACTGGTGATTCAGTTGTCTTGGAGATCTCCTTGGATGTGCTCTTCCCTCTATTGCCCTGCCTCGTTTTCCTCTTCCACATTGGTATGGGTGGGGTGGATCCAAAAAAATTGCTTTCTGATTGGTTAGAGGATCTTCATTCTCACTTTGTGTGCTTTGTGTGCTTCAGTTTTGTGAATATTTTTATTCTCATGCAGGCACAGTATTCAAAAAATAAAGGCAGTTGCTACGGGTACGGCAGTTTTCCAATGCATTTCAATGTAGAGAGGTAAGGCAGTCCCAATTTCAAACCCTGCCCTAACCTTAGCCTGACCCTAACCCTAACCTTAACCATGACCCCTAACCAAACCCTTCCCCTAACCATAATCCTTAATCTTTATCCTAATCCCTTCGAATCAACGGCCATACCCATAAAACTGCCTTATCTCTAGACACTGCAAAAAATAAAATGTTTGTGATGTTAGCATAGCAACATTAGCCTTGCCATCTTGTTGTCAATCTTCTGGAGAGTCCTAGGAAGTACTGCCCCTTGGAAGGTAAATAAAGCTCAACTTCTATTGGTATTGGCTTGCGGTGTGAAATCTCGTGTTGACCTTCGACAGAAGTGAATGTAATGTTGTCAGAAACCAGAAAACCACAGAGCCACAAACCTTTAAAGCAAGAAAATAAAAATGGTCTCATAGTCAACCTCACGTAAGTAAAGCAAGGCAAAATTTGGCTTTGCGTTTGGTAGAAACACTGAATAACAAGAAAGCTCAGTTTATGAACTGCAGACTGTGAAAAAATTCTCAAACCTAACCTCAATTCAAACTAAACACATATTCAAAAATCACCACACCTGCGCCTAACCTCACCCCTTTGTTGTTTCGGTTGTTGGGGTGCATTCAGTGGTCCCCCTTTAAGAGAGTATGAGAGAACATATTTGAATATCAGTGATCCTATGTACATGCACTTAATAAAGGGAAATTAAAGCGTTGTCTCAGCTGAGAAAAAAAGGACAAGAGGGTATTAGCCTGTAGTCCTTATCTATCTCTCACAGATTTTCTCAGACTGTACTAACTTTATGTCTTATGCTCAATGAGCCAGCAAAGTGGACAGTGAATTGATTTTTTGCAAACAGTTATATCGTTTATATCTGCATATCAATATGGTTTGACTTTGAATGATCTGAGCACTTAACCTTTTCAGTGGGTTAATGCTGGTCTTTTTCAACGGGTCAATCTCACGCAAGGCCAAAGAGATGGACTTTTTTTTTCAGGCTGTCTCTGTAAGCAGAGAGAGAGAGAGAGAGGTTAAGTGTGATGCCTAAGCCTCTCTCAATAACACAGTTCAGTGGAGCTTTAGCAAAGTGCTTATACATTTGTTGGTCAAAAACAAGTTCAATTAGGTCTGCTTCTGGCTTACAAGAATGTACTGTCAAGAAGAGAGAACTGTTTCAATGTACCACAAATTGACCCTTTGCTTTTCTGTTTGGAGAATCAGATACTTGAATGAGCAACATTGTATGCCAAGTGCACAAGTTCAAATTCTATTTATTGTTTTGATATAGGGAGATATCCATGCTTTTCCCAAATTTAGAGAGCTAATCAGAGGCGAGCTGCATTCAGATACCTAAGACTGGAAATGATTTTAATTCTCCCTCTCACTCTCACAGCACAATGTCCAAGACAGGCTAAAACTTGAAGTTTTTGTAAACACTTGACCATTTGAAAGATGCATGTTTGCCCAAAACATATTTTTTGGCTCCTTTCAGAAAAACCTTGGCAAATCAGTGCTCATTGATATGGACTTGCTGAAAAGACTGCAATTTCAGTAGGAAAAAAACATCTCTCGCAGCATAGTCATGTTGATGAGTGTGGCTATTAGAGTAAATTGTTAACTTGCTTTCTTTTAAAAGGGAGTTAATTCATTAAATGCTTGAATATTGATGGAAATGTTAACAGATTATGTGCTGATTCTACAACTTTTTTATAGATTAAAAATTACTCATGAGCAATTAGAATTATTTTGGAGGATCCTGACCTCTTAATGTTCCTGCACTTAAAGTATAATTTTCACAGTGAATGTGTCCGTATGGTTTTTGATACACTCACTCTCTTACTTGCACTGTTTTTAACATATTTATTTCATGTTATTTTTTATCATGATGATTGTTTTATGTTGTTTGACGTCGGTCTTATAATGGTATATAGTGTTGTGATTGTATGTATGTATCTGCAGCAGCTTGGGACCCAAGACAATTTTTCCCTTATGGAACAATAAAGTTTAGCTGTACCTTTACCTTTAAATGCAGAAAAGCAGGCAACATAAATGATCTCCCAGTATATCCAAGCTGTGCCCCAAAATAATGACATCAGACAGGTTGGTCCTTAATGCCTTATGCTGGCAATTTCAAGTCAAGTGTCGCCTAGTTGAGAGCAATTTTTGTCGTTTTGCTCTTTTTAAGGTTTCTTGACTTTTTTTCATTCCATCTTTGCTTTTGAATGATCTCCCTCGGCCATGTTTTGCACAGCCTGGAAATGCTGAAGGTGATTCTTTAGCAAGATCAGCCTTATTGGTCTCTTGCTTTCTGCTGGTAATTTCAAATTAATTCCTGGTTTAATGAGTTTTCAGTTCATTATAAATAGTGAGCCGACATCCATTAGTAAATGTTTGGTTCTTGTTCTTGTTTATAATTGCTGTATCTTGTCTGTCTGTTTAATGAACCCATTTAACCTTTGATGCAATAAACTTTTAATTTTAGTGTAGTAGTGGATTAAAGCAGTTTAAGGGTCAAACTGAGTTTAATGTATTCTTGTATGGAAGGCATTTGGAGTTTTGTTTGTAGAATTATGACCATTTTTGAATGTTGCAGTGACACATCCTGACTGATAATTAGTCAAGTGGTGCAGCATTTGTTTATTCCGTAATTTTTCAATGATTTAAAATTTATTTATTTATTTACTCACTTGTTGTCTTTCTGTCTGTTTGTTTGTTTTTGTTTTTGTTTTTTTAATGACCTTGGCCAGATGTCCAGCTGGACCATGCAGTGATGGAGATTTGGAGTATTGTAAATGCCCAGCCTTTTCAACAAATGAAGTCAGTGGGATGTATGAGGGCCTGTCAGCCGAGAATCACAACTGATTGATAATATCAGTTGAGTGTACCTGCCCCTGGAGCCAAATAAGCTTGAAAATTCAGAAACTCCCATTTAGAGTGGTCAAAATTGTCAAAATTACTACTAGAAAGCTTTCAACACAAGCTGATCTTCAAAACACTGTCAAAAACAATTCCATGAATTGCATTGCTGTTTTTTTTTTTTTTAAATCTGGAACATAAAGTGCCATTTAGTCTTTTTTTTTTTATCTCAGCATGCTTGACTTTACAAATCTATTCAAATTTCTTTATAACTCGATGATACACATTTGGTACAGTATGTTACGTTTGTGCTGAAATGAGTTTGGTTTGCATTGATCGTAACTTCAACGGCATGTTGTACTGGACAAACTGAGCTTTTGTGAGTGAATTCAAAACGAGAGGGAAAGAATGAGTGAGGTCGATTTCCAAACGCCACTGATAGATGCATCATTATCAGTTATATATACAGCACAGAAAAGCAAACATCTTCAAGTATGGTATGTCCATTCGCACCAATTCGATGATTCCTCTGTGATTTGTTCATTCTTCGTCAGCATAGATTCCTCTTATATGTGCAAGTGTCTGTGTGATTCTGCAACTGAATCTAGAATTAGTTAGTACTTTGGTCAGAAAATCTGGAGAAAGAGTAATTTAGGCATAATTGTCCCTTTTTTGAAGATGGCAGTATGAGTGCCTTTTTTTACTTTGCGCTATCAGGAGTACTCTAGGGGAGTCAAAGACCAAAATATAAACTTGGAAAAATAGCATAATAAGTCACCTTTAACTTGTAAAAATTGCAGCCAAATTGCAGCCAAAATAAAATCTTTGTAAAGTGTTGTGCACATGATTTTTCTTTGGCGCCTGTATACTTTTTTCCCTTTTAATTTCCATTCCTCAGAAGCATTCTCCCAGTGTTTCCCACAGAATTTTTGGAGACTATAGGGGCACATGTGTGGTGGCAGACTGATGTCTGGAGGGGGACATTCTCATTCTGTTGAGCGGGGAGGGGGATGGATGATTCTCATTTTGTTTAGCGGGGGGATTGCGCAAATTCCGCGTCTTCCGGTACCTTTCCGTTTTTTTTTGTTTTTTTTTTACGTGCACATTTAATCTCAACACGCGGCAATTGCGCATATTGAGACTATGGCGGGTGAAATTAGACTTTGGCAGGCCGCCATAGTCTCGTCAATGTATGGGGAACACTGATTCTCCGTACGGGCTCTAGGTTAATCTGGAGGAACACTTTCTATTCAAAATAAATGGCCGTTGAAGTTTGCCATCAGTTGACTGTGGCAATCTGTTTGCATTTTATTCTCTTCTGGGGCCTGCTATTTTACTACAGTTTGGTGACTTGGGTGTTAAGTGAGTGACAGGCTAGCAATAAATCTTCCCTTTGGCACAACAACCATCAAAAGCAACTGAAAGAATGAATGATATATTGTGATTCCCTGCTGCATAATATTGATATATAGGCATAGTCGGCCCATTTTTCTTTTGCCTCTTATCAGTCATTGCAGAATAAACCTCAGCAGAGAGAGTCTCTGACATTGTCTCATCACACTGTCTTGAGAAGTTCAAATGCGCAGATGAATTGATCCAATAGGATACAGTGCATTGGCACTGACTGCCCCATCAGTTTTGCACTTGCCAAACAACATTCTTCACAAGTAACTACGACAAGTTAATATGCTTGTGGGTCACTAGTGCCTTAGCCGCAAATCAATCCATAATACAAGTATTTTTTAATTGTATGTAAACTTTAAAGTCTTCATTCACCTAGGACGAGCAGGCATGCTAATAAAATGAATCAATCATTATCATGAGTCTCTTTCACACACACAGGCTCACAGACAGATGCACACACACGTTCACTAATAGACACATGTCTGCGTGCGCGCACATACTATATACAGTACATCCACCCGCTATTTAAATGTGCTTTAAATGGCCAATGTAAATCGCATAATCATCATTATTTTTATCTGTAAGCTGTAACGAACTTCTACCTCACTATCGGTTCGCAAGAGACATGAAAATTGAGAATTATAAATATGATTTTCTAATGTGTAGCCATGACCTTTTACTCTTGATATCATGAAGATCCCCTCTCTTTTTCTGGGTAATTGAAACAATGCATGGACTTGCACCCCCATTTTCACACAAACATATGTGAACCCTAATATACGCAAACACACTCTTTCATTGTCCTTTGTTTTGCGACGGAAAAGACAAAATATAAGAGTAACAACTCAAAAAAAAAATTGGAATGTCGGGTCAATAAAAATGCACACAAGGGAACAAGAGACAAATGCAGTTAAATAACAAGGATGACAGATCCAATCTTACAGGTGCAACATAAATAGAGATAAATAGGTTCAGATATAAGAAAAATATTAATAAATTGAGGTGGCACTTAGATATGAAGATGGGAACAGCATTAAACCCATTTATCTTGTTGGCTGCCTTCTCCTTTACAGCCCTTTTCCCCATCAATCAGAATACCTGTCGCCAACCAGCCTGCGTAAGGTGAATGGCAGGATGCTCTTCTGCTTGTAGAGCTGCAAGCTTGTCAATCAGTGACAATTTTGACTTCATGAATACCTAATGTCAGCTGGTCCTTTGAAACCGTGTGCAAATAAATCACTAATTAAATTACTGTAAGCAAACTAGCTGTTTTCCACTTGAGAGGAGGACCGTAGGGCAATCGGATTTTGTGTTCACTTCAGTTGAAATGCATATCATCAACTTATTTTCTTGCACTGAGGTTTTTTAGAAACAAAGGACTAGTTTTTGTGTGTGTGTGTGTGTGTGTGTGTGTGTGTGTGTGCGTGTGTGTGTGTGTGTTTTCAGCATGCAGGATTCCCAACTCAGTTTTTTAATGCAGTGCTTGAGGTTTGACATTTTAAAAAGTGAAAGCACTTCTACTCTCTTGTAAACATGAGGTGCTTTTTCTGATACCCTTTTTTTATATAGCACATTGCAGATACGTATATACCGTATATTCAATTCAGTTTACATTTCTCGAGAAGAAAATTGGTCAAAAGCTCCCCAGCAGCTTATTTAGTTCCAAAATCTCACAATGGCCTGATTGAATTGAGGCAGTGCTATTGCATACTATAGCCTATAGACTGCTAAATGAAGAAAACCATTTATCTGGACTCAATATCTCAGTATATGCTCAGAATTCAGGGGGGTTTCGAAAAAGAGTGTGTCCACACTGATTGCTGGTATTTTGTTTTAATGCATTTTAGTATGCTTTATGATGAAACAAATACACTGAACAAAAATATCAATGCGGCATGTCAAATTTTTGAGTTTTTATTAACAAACAACTGGAACCGGAATTTGTCTGTGAACAGCACTTTTCTCCAGCGTGCAATCGGACATGTGCGTTTGCCCATGCGAGTCAGTTCAGACGCCGGACAGCGGTGAGATCCCGACCACAGTGAGGACGCTGAGCGTGCAAGTTGCCTTCTGGCAGGCAGTTACGGACTGTCTGTGCTGTGATGCGTCTGTTGTGCAGACCAACTGTCTCATCCGCTGTGCGTGTCGCTGATCTGAGCCGATGCCGCAGGTTGACAAGCTGGTGTGGTCACACTGCAAAAAGTGATTTTCAAGAAAGGGAAATTTACTTATTTTAAGACTTAAAACACTTATTTTTATCACCATTTTTCTTGTCAAGTGAAATTTGCTTACCCCATTGGCAAGATAGTCAAAATAACCTCAAATCACGGAAAAATTTCTTGTCTTACTAAGAAAATGGTGATAGAAATAAGTGTCTTAAGTCTTAAAATAAGTAAATTTCACTTTCTTGAAAATCACTTTTTGCAGTGCAGACATGGCTGACGTGGATGACGTTGATTTGCAGTACTGCCCGTCTGTCGGAAACAAACTCTCAAAAGGCCTATCATCCGATAGTTAACATTCAGCTGCACAGCGACTGCTCTGATGGACATCCCTGCATCCAGCATGCCAATGGCACGTTCCAGCATGACCTGAGCTTTCTGAGGCATGATGACTTTTGACAAAATTTGACATATTGGGGTGGCCTTTTATTGTCCCCAGTATAAGGAGTGTCTGGGTACTGCTCATTCTGTCTGATCACCCTCTGGAAATGCCACACCTATTTACTGAGTGAAATCACTGCATCACTGAGCAAATGCTCACTGAAATCAAGATAAATATCCCTACTGTACAAGTAAAAGTCAGCATATGCTCATATAGAGTTGTCAACTCCATGTGGCATTAATATTTGACATGGGGCATTTATATTTTTGTTCAGTGTAGTTCAGTTAGGAAAACTCACATTTCAATAAAATAGAACAATTTATTCATGGGTATAAGCATTACATTGTATTTTGGCAGCAGTTCTGTCCTGGAGGAAAGTCCTACCTAGGCATCATAAACATACAAACATAGTTATTCATGAAAAGAAATCAAAAATCCCCGATTTGAGCAGAACCAAACAGGTGGAGGCTGGGGCGGAGGCGGCAAGCAAAGAGTCAAATAGCCAAAGAGCGTGTGGCATAGCATGAAAAGTCATTGCAAATGGCAGCAGAAGTGAGCTTGATGCCTTTCAAATAGACCGCTGTATGACCTCGTGATGTGTGTCCTCCAATTGTTGTGTGCCTGCTGATGCTGACGTGGCTGGTAGGCTGATGTCAGCTGATGTAGCTCTACTCGAGTTTCCTGCCTGAGCAAGTTACATTCATTTGTGTTAAGCTATTTTTTTCAGGATTTGTTTAATTCAATTCTATATATATATATATATTTTTTTTTTTTTGTCTAGCGCTTTTCGCAATTGAAATTTACCCAAAGCGCTTTACACAGAACAGGGCTTGAACCCCCCCAGGGAGCAAGCCAAGAGGTAATGACAATGACAAGCAAAAACTCCCAAGTAGGCAAAAACCTTGGGCAGAATCTGCCTCCAAAAAGGGGGAACCCAACTGCCTGAGGTTGGTCCTGTAGAAATGAGGAGCGAAGGGGAAGGAGAAGACCATAGAATGGAGAGAACAAACGGGAATGCAGAGACAGGAAACAGAGGCAGCATTACACAGCATAAGGGGTGAAAGCAAATCTATTACAACCATTAATTGCATATTATAGCTGAGGAGCGTGCCAGCTTAATGAAGTTTAGAGGGCTAAAAATGAGGATCAGTGCCAGCCTTTTTGGGTTTGGCTGAGACTAAGGAGGCTGGGGGCAACAATGATGCAGACTGAATCCAGCGTCACATAGAGCTTGAGGTATTAATAGTCCAGAATGAGTCCAAGTTCAGATGTGGCTAAATGGGGCAGAGAATCTGGGGGTACGCATGGTTAGGGCAGCACAGGGTTATGGGTATGTGGGGTATATGGGCTACTCTCTGAAACTATTTCCTACCTGGGTTTGATCCCTCTCAGGGCTAGGCTATGACAGGACAAAAATTTTCAGAAGTCTCCAGACGCCTCATTTTCAGACCCAGTTTTCCTCCTGATTCCATGTATTTTAACAATTAGCTGCTGTGATGCACTGCAAAAAGTGATTTTCAAGAAAGTGAAATTTACTTATTTTAAGACTTAAGACTCTTATTTCTATCACCATTTTCTTAGTAAGACAAGAAATTTTTCCTTGATTTGAGGTTATTTTGACTACGTTGCCAATGGGGTACGCAAATTTCACTTGAAAAGTGATGTCAAAATGATGTTTGTCCAGCGCACTAAAATCTACAGCACGTCACAGGCGGCACATTCTGTTGATCATTTTAATGTATTCATCACATTTATTTTGGAGAAATTCGTTTGAAAATTGAAAGGGCTCGCGTTGTGTGCAGGGGTCAAAGTTGCTCTTCCGAGGCGTACCCCTGCGTACTGGCTCTAGAGGACTGTTTATCTCTTCTAGGTATGGCGTACCGCTGCGTTCCGGCTTACTTTCACCCTGTTTTTCCCTCTGAAAAGGAATTGGGTAAAATCTGCTGTGAAAATTCCTGAAGCCCTAAGTAGTTCTCCTGTATATTTGTTGATTTTTTTGGACCCTATGCGCTTTCCTGTAGTGCCACTACTGGGCCAAACTATACATTTTGTCGATGGAAGACTGCTATAGCTTCGCAGATATAGCCTTCTGTTGTCCACCGACAACTTTTGTGTCATTTGAGTTACAGCACCTTCCTGTCAGTGTGAACCAGTCTCCCGTTCCTCTCTGTCCTCTCTCATTCACAAGGCGTTTTCAAAAATAAAGTTACTTTGATAAAAATTCAGCAGGGGTTGTAGCACAACTGCTGGCCAAATCATTTATCTTGCACGGCCATTTTGAGGAAGAAATTGTTTTCTCGTTTTTTTTTAATTTTTTTATTTATTTTATATATATCAGGTTGTGTAGAGTGTCACCGGCTACTTTATTAATATGACAGATTAGTGCAGTAAAAAAAGCGGCAAGCTGCGTATTGCTAGACTACATTGACTGAAGCTAGCTCGTTTTACCGGCTTCAAATATTTTGACCAATAACATTCATAACAATTTATTTATCAAAATGGCAGGCTAGTTAAATGATTTGGCCAACAGTTATGCTGAGCGTACAGCAGGCATTTATGATGTAATCACAGAATTCCGAGCATGGACTGCACAGTCAGTGGTTCCAAGATCGTCCCTCGGTGAAAGGCCAGAAAAGACAGCAAAATTTTACTGTCTCAAGACACTTCTACTGTGGCCCAGGCCAGCCTGGTGGAGCAGGACAGCTACTGCAGTAGCTTGTGCCGCGGGACAGTACACAGGACAGTGGCTCGGGCCAGTCCCCTGGTGGAGCAGGACAGTTATTGCAATGGCTTAAGCCCCAGGATAGTACACTATACAAAATGTGACATCCGCCTCTCTAAAATTTCTTCCTCATTTTGGTGCCTTGTCAGAAGCACAATTGGACCTATTGACCAAGTCTGTATGCTGTTCCACATTGAGTTCTTGCCATGTGATTGGCTGATTAGATATTTTCATCAACTAACAGGCCCACAGGTGGACTCTATCACGTGGACAGTGGGACAAAGCAAATATGAGCTTAACCATTGCAGTGCAAAGATTATTCAACCACAGGAAAGGTAGAGGTGGCATGTCCCCTATCATTATTTATTTATTTATTTAGTTTCCAGTTGCCATGGCTGGGTATCATTCTCCACACAGTTGTGGATCTGAAAAGGATGAGAGAGGAGTGTGCATCATTTTTTAAATTTTGTAAAGGATAGTAAGTTCAAAATATTAGTTCATGGAGTGTACCTCTGCTTCAGAGTAAAGCATCATTTGTATGGCTTGCAACTGCTACTCCAGTTACCCCTGTGCACCATGCAGTAACATTATCATACTGTAACACTGCAACTACAACTCAATTTGCAACTCAATCTGGAGACCAGAGCTAAATTGTATTGCAAAACATCCAGAAAATTACTAAAGTAAAAGTGGTTTTGGGATTTAAAAACGAAATTTCTTTTGGTATGTTAGACAAGAAGATTTTTACAGAGGTAAGATGAGGTATTCATTCAAGGATAAACCTGCACTTAGAGCCTTTTCACATCACAATAAATGCACTATGTCATGAACTGGAGAGACTACATTCAAATCTTGACAAAGGAAACTCATTCCTTGAAATCAAAACAGTCCTATTTATTACCTCTGTTTCAGCCGGGGATTTTAGCATGATGGTCAATAATGAGATAATGCAGTTCAATCTTCGTTTCTTATATCCCAGCAAACGTGCCCCCTTGGGTCTCATGCGGGGCTGCTGTAGTCTAAAAATGGGCAAACCACATGGGGCCCGCATGCTTCGTGAAATGGTGGCCACATGTGGGTCCCACTGGGCAAGCCCGAAGGGGTGGGCATAGTGTGGGCTGCCCTCAGTGGGCCCACAGCTTATTTTATAAGTTGTACACGTGCACACAGTCGGCCCGCAGCATGCCCACAGCTTATTTCATTGATTGTATGCGCGCCTGCATTGGGCCTGCAGTGAGCCCGCATGGGCCCACAGCTTATTTTACATGCAGGGGCCACTGACCAATGGTGGGCCAAGACACACAAAAGCCATTTTAAGAAATAAATTTATTTAAAAATTGGGTAATAAAAATGTAAAATGTAATTGTTCAATATAAAAAATGGGAAAAATGAAACTATATACAACGTAACAAAACAACTTACTAAAACATAAAAAGTACAACTTTTATTAAAACAAAACAGGAACGAAAGGAAAGGGAACAGGGACAGGAGCCTAGGAGGATGATTGGAGCCCAGGGATTGGAGCCTTAAACCTAAAACACAGTTAAAATGCGGGGGTAGTTATCTTAAAAAAGGGGGGGAAAATCACCTCAGTGTCAGCCACTTCAGGACCTTTGGCCACTCGTGGGTACCCACTTGAGGGACCCAAGTGGGGGCCAACACAAAGCCCAAAAGGGTGTGAATATTGATGTGTAGCCCCACTTCGGGTCCCTCGCGGGCCCACATACCAGTCTCATTATCCGAAATGATTTAGTGAAAAATAAATGTAGAACAAATGAGCCAACAGTAAATTCTTGAATATCATGGACATTTCTGATTACCATTTTAAATATCTAGCAAGCATCAATAGAATCTCTGTTAGTTTTGGAAACATTTGAAAGTGGAGACTGAATACTGAATTGACAAAAGGTTACAGGGACCCAAACCTTCTTCAGGTCTGTTCTGTTCCCTCCTCTGCCTCCCTCAATCCCGGTCCCAGGCATTACGAAGCCAATTTTTATGGCTTGCTCAACATTGGTTTCAGCTTTGCTGCTTTTTATGACAGAATCTGTAGGAGGACATAAAAATGGGTTAAATTAAAATAAAAGGAAGTAAAGCAAGAAAATCGGAGATGACCGTTGAAGCAAAAAAAACCACACAAACTATTACAGCATTGAGTGTATATCCAGGCATCAGTGTGCTAAGATGGAAAGTGCAACTCAATATACTAGGATGGTAAAATAAAGACAACTAGCTCATCTGAATTCCTGAATGTCTCTGGCTGCTAACTGCTCCCATAGACCAGTGTTTTTTGAACTTTTGTGGGCCCTCTAAGCAACTTCTAGGTTGCTTATTGCCTTCAACTAAAATTGGTCAGCCTTATATACTCATTAGTATTCTGTTTTAACAATTTATTATTAAAAATATTTTACTCAATGCCAAATAACAGATCTGTTTTTTTGAAACTTGACTGTTGGAATAATTATCATTAGTTCCATATTTGCCTATGCTGACAAATAGTTCTCACGGAATCTGCAGCAGTCTATTATCAAGATCAGGCCAAATCAACAAAATCCAGAAATTGATAATAATTAGCACTTTAACGGGGTGCTGCAGCGCTGCTCCACACTGTAATCCCTGATAGTGTGGTGAACTCAAATTTTTTATGGAAACCGATTACCTAAATGAAATTGAGTATGCCAACTTAATGATCTTGTGTTCACAGCACTTAAAACATGTAAAAAAAAATTTTACCTTATTTTCTTTAAGTTGGCCTACACAATTTTTTTGAGGTAACTGGTTTCCACAAAACATTTGAGTTCACCACACTATCAGGGTTTACAGTGAAAATGCGAGTGGTTGCCAGGAAAACACATGACAAACATGAGGAGGACTGCTTCCTCACTTACTTACTTCCGCTATGATGCGCTGGCATTTTCTGGAAGAGATCAAAGTGGCCTCTCATGTTTCGAGGCGGCTGGAAATTCAGTTATCAAGGGCTGCAGGTTTTCATCGTCATTTAAATGCATTTGGCAACATTTTTGCATTTGGAATAATGATAACACGCGGTGAGGATAGATGGCACAGTCCTCATAAGTGAAGAATAAAACAAATTGTTACTCAGTGGAAAAAAATGTGCAGTCCAATGTAGACACTGAATTCAGAATTATTATTTTTATTATTATTATATGCATTTGATATATAATTATAAAATTCTCACTGCCCACGGAAATTTCTGGGCAGCGCGAGGCTGGATTTCCAGAGTTTGAAACAAGTAATGACGCTAACTACAGAAATGCTGAATTAAAAAAAATAATAATTTCCATATTTGTGTAATCATGTGACCAATACTCACCGGCAGTCAACTTCTGCAAGGTCCAGCTGCAACTTTCTGAACAGACATCACTCGGTTAGTGCAGCAGTAATGGGAGCAGCTTGTGAATGGCATCTACGCAGATTTGATAAAAAGCAAAAACAAGAATATCGTTAAGATATAGGATAAATTTTCTTTTACATCAGATGCTTCGGCTAGGTACACGTGCATCATTTACCTTGGAAGAGACGGCATCAAGATGCATTGTGGGAAGATAACAAGGTGGTGAAGAGTACATACAGTACAGGCCAAAAGTTTAAACACACCTTCTCATTCAATGCGTTTCCTTTTTTCATGACTATTTACATTGTAGATTCTCACTGAAGGCATCAAAACTATGAATGAACACATGTGGAATTATGTACTTAACAAAAAAGCGTGAAATACCGGTAACTGAAAACATGTCTTACATTCTAGTTTCTTCAAAGTAGCCACCCTTTGCTCTGATAACTGCTTTGCACACTCTTGGCATTCTCTCAAGGAGCTTCAAGAGGTAGTCACCTGGAATGGTTTTCACTTCACAGGTGTGCCTTGTCAGGGTTAATTAGTGGAATTTCTTGCCTCATCAATGGGGTTGGGACCATCAGTTGTGTTGTGCAGAAGTTAGGTTGATACACAGCCGACAGCCCTATTGGACAACTGTTAGATACATACATAATTCCACATGTGTTCATAGATTTTATGCCTTCAGTGAGAATCTACAATGCAAATAGTCATGAAAATAAAAGAAACGCATTGAATTAGAAGATGTGTCCAAACTTTTGGCCTGTACTGTATGTGATACTCTGGGAAATGTTCTGCTGGGAAACCCTGAGTTTGGGCCGTCAGTATGATGCAGCCATTTTTAGCAGCACAAGAGGGACCTTCACTACATGAAGCAGGTGTTTTTATTCTTGTGGCTGACTGGTGCATACAATTGACTGTTCAGAGACAAGGCTAGATGGTTGGTACGTACAAAAAAAAAAAAAGTCAGTCTAGGAGGAGAAATGAAGCATTTGCTCAGTTGGGGCTTTTCCCTGTTTCATGGAATGGTTTTGCATCTAGCAGTTATAAGGTAATAAAAATCCACTCATTCTAAGTAATCTTAAACACCCTCTACACCATTATTCAACTGAGATGTGTTAATCAGTTTTTTTCATCCGCAATTAAAAATGTAGCTACATTTTCAAACCCCAGCTAAATTAGAGATAGGTCGAATGCAAAAAGGTAATTGAAAATATGTTACAACAATTCAGGAATCATGACAAGGGCTAATAGACAGTAAGACATCACAGATTTTTTTAAAGCTAAATCCCACACTTTAGCGTCTGTTAGCCAGGTTCATGGCGGCAGTAACGTCTGCTTCGCGGGCAAACTTCACTAGCTATTCTATCCATTACTAAGATACTCACACAGTGCTTAGCTAAATTACATTGAGCGCTTTTGATACAGCTGTAAATATTTTCATGTTGTTGTATTCTGAAATTACATAACTGATACTAATACCCTAAATTACTGAGCCAGCTAGCTATATTAATTCCTTAGATTTACGCCAGCCTCCTAGCTAACATTACAACCAATTAAACGGAGGACCAACTGTAGTAACTTGAGTTATTCTTACAGTTAACGTTTTTCCAGTCAGGCAATAGCAGGGCAGAACGGGGGTCCTGAGAGAATGTGGTGATGTCTGCTGGAAGAAGAAACGCGCAGTGTGAACTGTAGGTTCTGGAGGGTTTTGTTACTATAGTAAATAAAAGCCTACCGAACTGGAAGTTGAGCTTGACTCACACTGACTTTAGTACATTGGCGATGAGGATTAATCGGATTGTCATCGACCTGGAAGTACGTAACCGGGTAACACCACCGAGAGTGAATTCTTCCGCTGTGGAGGCTGAAAATGGCGACTTATGGCAAAATTGATGAGTTTGAACCAGAAACGGATGACTGGCAGCAGTACATGGAATGTCTGGATTTTTACTTTGTAGCCAATAAAATTACGGAAGACGGACAAAAGCAGGCTATTTTTCTGAGTGCCTGTGGATGAAAAGTCTATGTGGTGCTTCAGGACTTGTGTCAACCAGGTAAGCGGGGAGATTTCTCCCTCGCTGAACTACTGAAAACTTTGAGCGATCACTTCTGGCCCAAACCCAGTGTCATTGTTGAACGTTTTAAATTTCATTCAAAAGTAAGACAGCCAGGACTGTCCGTGATGTCTTTTGTGGCAGAGTTGAGGAGGCTTAGCAAACATTGTGAGTTTGGCGTGATGCTGGATGACATGATCAGAGATAGGCTAGTGTGTGGTATTAACGATGACCGCATTCAGAGGCGTTTATTGTCGGAACCAGACGATAAACTGACTCTTGCGAGAGCAGTGGAATTAGCGATGTTGATAGAAATGGCGGCTAGGGACGTGGCAGAGCTGCAACAACCAGGAGTGGAAGGAGCTGTGCATAAAGTGCAGCCTGCGGTGTTGGGCAGGCAACCGCTGCCAACCGGATGTTTTAGATGAGGTGGGAATCATAGTCCGGCTGAATGCCGTTTTGTGGATGTGATTTGCCATAACTGCTGAAAAAGGGGTCATTTGTGTTGTGATCTGTGATTTCTGCTGTCATGTTTAAGTTCTGTGCCTGGCTTAGCCATGTATGCTTTTTGTGTATAGTGACCACTGCCTGCCTTATGACCATTCTTAGGATTGTGTTTTGTTTTGGTAATTTAGATTTCTTGTTTATTTTTCATGTTTAGATCATTTGGTTTCCATGCCATGTTTTCATTTCCATGCTTTGCACTTTGTCTCCCCTGTCTTGTCATGTGTGTATCTTTGCTCACGGTCGTTTGTCTAGTGTGCCACTCATTCAGGTGATTTATTAGTTTCTGGGTTTCTATCTTCTTTCATTATCTCGTGTTCTTCCTTCCTCTCTCTTTAACTGTCTTACTAACACATACTAACAGTTTATTGTTTTTGCTAGATACTAACCCACACTAACCTTGTATATTTGGGCTAACTTACTAACAAGCACTTGGGATTGTATCGCTGCACTTACTAATTGACTAATGATCTCTCAGCTGTCGCCCAATTCTAGTCTCCGCCTCCTTGCCTATCCCTAATTATCTCTGCTGCAAGTTTCTGTGGTTTTCCACTTATACTTTGTGCTTTCCTTTTCTTTTATCTTGGCACTTTAGTACTCCTTAACCGGAGCTGTTTTGTACTTAGGTTTGTCTTGTGATCCCTGTCTACGTTTTGGCTACTGCCAAATTCATGTAATTAGTTTATTCCTCATGTGTCTCTCCCTGATCATTGTCACCATTGATTGCACCTGTTCTCCCTGGTCATGTGTTCACCCCGGATGTGTATATAAGATGTCTGTTTGGTTTACACTCTTGTCAGATCGTTCTCCCTAGTTTTCCTGTGCTACGTTTCTCGCCTCGATTTCTCAGTGTTTATCTTTCTGACTGGATTGCCTGACTTTTGATTTTTGCCTCTGTGTTTTTGGATTACTGTTGCATCTGTGTGTTTTGACCATTTTTCTGCCCGACTACGAGATCTCTGTTTGCTGCCCTGGTAACGATTTGGATTACGTCCTGTGGATTCTGGCTTGTCTCTCTGATAGTACTATTCCTGTGTACCAGACCCATTTCTGTACGATTACTGTGATTGCTGCCCTGGTTTTTGAGACTATTTTTGCCCAACTGGATTTTGACTTTTGGATTGTGGACTCTGAACTGTTTTTCGCCCTGCGGGGGTCACCCCCCTTTACCAATAAAACAAGCTCTACTGCATTCCCTGGTTCTCGCATCTGGTTCCTGATCGCAACCCAACATTTTGGCCAGAAAATGCCGCAACACCAGACCGCCCAGACAGAACCGGGAGCGGGCAGGAGGTGCAACCCACATGCTGCAGGATAGTGAGGGAGACGAGGAATTTACTCAGACTGTATAATCTAAATGAGAATGAGGGGGTAGAGCCATACAGAGAGCACATATTAGTAAATGGACATGACATTGAATTTGAAATAGACACTGGAGCAAGCATGACCATTTTAAATGAGTACGTACAAACAAATGGGTGGAGGAAAATTAATTAAAAGAAAAATAAGACTCTACACTTACACCAGAGACGGAGTGCAACTGTTGGGCAAGATGAACGTTCAAGTTGAATACAAGGGGGAAGCTAGACAGTTAGGTCAAAAGAGAGGGGCCTAATCTACTGGGGAGAAATTGGCTTAGGGCCATTAGGCTAGACTAGAGAGCCATTTTGAGGGTGCAAATAGATCAGCAGAAGGGTTTTAACACCTTGCTGGCAAAATATGGAGATGTGTTCAAAGGTGAGCTTGGCACCTTAAGGGGGCCTACAGCAAAAATTTATGTGTCCGAGGCTAAGCCGAGATATTTCAAAGCCAAGCCCCTGCCATATACACTTAAAGAGAAAGTAGAAGCAGAGTTAGTCAGACTGCAGAAGGAAGTTTTTCTGAATGGACTGCTCCCATAGTTCCCATACTGAAACCGGATCTAACCACACAAATTCACGGAGACTATAAAGTCACAGTAAACCCAGTCTCTAAGTTGGACAGTCTCCAAGGACCTGTTGGCGGTGCTAGGGACTGGGCAGAAATTCACTAAATTAGACATGCGTCAGGCCTATCAGCAACTCCCACTGGATAAAGAATCCGAGAAGTTCACTACAATAAACACACACCGTGGTCTGTATCGGTACACCAGGCTTCCCTACGGCGTGTCATCGGCCCCAGGCATATCTCAGCGCACCATGGATAACCTACTACAAAGTCTTTCGCAGGTGGTCGTGAGAGTGGATGACATCCTGGTGACTGGTTATGATGACGTCAGTCACCTGAAGAATCTAGGGTTGGTGCTGGAGAGATTATCTGTAGCAGGCCTGCGTTTGAGGAAAGACAAACGTGTCTTCATGGCACCAGAAGTAGTCTATCTAGGTTATAGAATCAGTCAAAAAGGAATTCATCCAGTCAATGACAAAGTTAAAGCCATTGTCAATGCCCCACCGCCAACAAATCAGACACAGCTGAAGTCATTTCTAGGCATGATAAATTACCACCATAGGTTCTTGCCCAATGTCTCCACAGTGTTGGAGCTTTTACACAAGCTTTTGAGGAAAGGAATCTCTTGGAGGTGGGCAAAGCAACAGAGCCAGGCTTTTGAGGCTGCTAAAAAGTGCCTGCAGTCTGACAATCTACTGGTCCATTTTGATGACATGAAACCCCTCTGCTCGTCACGTGATGCATCTACTTATGGCATCGGAGCAGTGTTGTCCCACCGGTATCCTGATGGTACGGATCGACCAATCGGATACATGTCATGATCTCTGTCATCTGCAGAGCGAGGTTATTCACAGCTTGAGCAGGAGGCGCTAGCCATTATCTTTGGTCTTAAGAAATTTCATCAGTATCTGTTTGGGAAGCAAACAGGGTACCATTGTGACTGACCATACACCGCTACTAGGCCTCCTAGGAGAGAGTAAAGGCATCCCTCAACTGGCAGCTGCCAGAATACAAAGGGGGGCATTGGTTTTGGCAGCTTATGAGTACCCTTTAGAATACAAAGAAGGCTCAAAACACGGAAATGTAGATGTACTGAGCAGGTTCCCGCGACCGTTCACGCCAATGGCCGCCCCACAGGAGGGAGAAATAGTAATGCTCATGGAGCACATGAATGGCACACCCCTACAGGTGCAACAAATCTGGGACTGGACCCGTCAAGACTCAGTCCTGTCCCGCGTACAGCAGTGGGTGCTGCAAGGCTTCTGGCCCACAGTATGCACTGACCCAGAATTACAGCCGCACATAAGACGGCAAAATGAATTGAGCATGAAAGAGGGGTGCGCACTGTGGGGAAGCTGAGAGATAATACCACCACAAGGCAGGTAGGCCATGATCACAGAGCTGCATGAGGCACATCCCAGGGCATCAAGGATGAAAACACTAGCTCACAGCTATGTGTGGTGGCCTAATATGGATGCTGATTTAGAATCAGCTGTGCGCAAATGCCTCCTGTGCCAGTCCAACTAAGCCACCACAGCAGCTGCGCCACTACATCCATGGGAGTGGCCCCATCAGCCATGGATGCGGCTGCATCTGGATTTCTGTGGGCCTGTACTTGGGAAAATATTCCTTACTGTGATTGGTGCTTACTCAAAGTGGATTGAGGCTCACCCAATGCAATCAATAACATCAGCAATGACAGTGGAGAAATTGAGGAGCATTTTTGCCACCCATGGGATCCCAGCTGTCCTGGTCAGTGATAATGGGCCGAGCTTGTTTAGTGCTGAGTTCAAACAATTTCTGAGGAAAAATGGCGTACAGCACATGAGTACTGCTCCATACCACCCTTCCTCAAATGGTTGTGCGGAGCGTGCAGTGCGAGTGTTCAAAGAAGGCATGAAGAAAATGGGGGAGGGCAGTATGGAGATTAAGGTGGCCTGGTGCCTGTTCAAATAAAGAACAACCTCACAAACCACAACAGGAGCCACACCATCGCAGCTTCTTCTGCATAGGAGGATTAGGACACAGCTGGACCTGGTGCGTCCTTCACTAGCAGGTAAAGTGGGTCTGAACCAGGCAAAACAAAAAGAGATACACGACCGGCATGCCCGGAATCAAATTTTCACAGAGTCTGACTCAGTCTATGTGAGGGGATACTCAGGGCAGAAGTGGATTCCAGCAACGCTGGTTGATAGGACTATTCTGGTCTCTAGGAGAATAAAAATACAGGAAGGCATCAGGATCAGATTCGCCCATGTCATGATCAGAAACTGACTGAATCCAGTGCACAAGAGGAGCCTTTCTCTGTGGACTTAACAGCAGGAAAATCCAAGGCCAGAGAATTCCACATCAGAGACGGCAACATTTGAGCCCTCAGGAGTTAGTCAGGAAATGGGACTTCGGCATCCCATGCGAGTTAGGAAGGCACCCACTTAACTAAAGAACTATGTTCATGCAGGGGCAGAAAAATCCCCTCAGGTGCCTCGAGGAGGGGCAGTCTACCCCCTACCTCGTAGCTTAGATTTCAAGTTCCGATTTGAAATAAATAAATCTGTTCAGGTGTATCTAAAGATACGTATATGTGTATGTATGCAGGTATTTATGTACATATATGTATGTCTTGGTGTCTACGCATAAAGAAATACATATGTTCTGGACTATGGGGGGAAGGAATGTAGTAACTTGAGTTGTTCATACAGTTAACGTTTTTCCAGTCGGGCAATAGCGGGGCAGAACGGGGGTCCTGAGAGAATGTGGTGATGTCTGCTGGAAGAAGAAACACGCAGTGTGAACTGTAGGTTCTGGAGGGTTTTGTCACTACACTAAATAAAAGCCTACCGAACTGGAAGTTGAGCTTGACTCACACTGACTTTATTACACCAACCACCTGAAGGGTGTTGAGTTTGCTAGCTAGCTGTAGTCACGTTAGGCTACAGTTTAGAAACCTAATCAGGTCTGCGACATTGACAAGGTACAACAGGATGGAATCGTTGAACCGCCAACAGCAAAAATATTTGTGACTTAAAAGACTTTTCACATATAGGGAAACTGCAACTAAAATTCTTAAACATTAATTTCGGTTTAGCTTACCTGAATGAGCTGGCTGGCGAGCTCATCATCACTGACTGGTCATTTTAGTCAATGATGCTCGTGCTCCGACTTCAGGAAGATAACGGTCTTTTCCCAGCGATCCTCCTTATTTTGAAAATGGAACGTGATAACCAGCCGATCTCTCCCCTTGATGTTGAGGTTTAATGGCAAGAGAACCATTGGCACTCTTCCTGAAATGATTTTAATTAAAAAAAATTTTTTTTTCTTCCGAGCTGCAGCCAGAGTGGCCTGAGTATTATGGCCTTCTAAGCATCTGGGAACAGAACTGCCGTTCCTGCACCTAAATCATGGAGCTAGGAAAATGCCACCTGAAACAGACTGCTAAATTTTTTGATTATATGTTTATCTTAAATAAATTGCAGGAAAAATGTGATCTTTAACTGTATTGAAAACAATGACAACAGCTCATTTTGAATTCACTCAGTTGGTTTCAGGGGAAGAAACGCTCGCAGAAACTGTTGCTGTTGTTGTTGTTATAACACTGAAAGACGTGGAAAATTTACATTAAATCGACAATTATTTTTTTAATGGCACTTCCCCAATGTATGTTTCAAAAAAGATCATTATATGTTCCTACCAAACACAAATGTCCCCTTTTCATGTCTTGACAGGGCAAATTAACAAATTTAAAACATCTATTTAACTAAGTTTTTAGAAATTTATTTTGTCATTAAATTTTCAATAAATAGAACATTTTGAATAAAATATTAGTTGAATAATATGAATCTTTTTTTTTTTTATTTGGCATCTCCAATCCCATCCGAATCTGGGATGTCCAATTGGGGAACGATGTACAAGGCTGTTCACATATGCGGCCCCCTATTACCAATTCAGGAGAGTGAGACAGCTCGCGGCTCTGTTCCAAAACACGCGCCTGTCGCCACTGCATGTGATACACTCATTGGCTGAAACTGCGCAAGCTCAGAATGTGGGCGGAGGATACCTGAACATGAATGAGCTTAGAATCTTCCTAACGAGCACCCGTCTGGCCAACAGGAGGCGCCTAAGAACGTTTTGTTATTTGCAATACCCTATCCCGGCAAACCCATCCCAATTTGCATGGCTGTAGCGCATTGGCCAATTGCGTGTTACTCTGAAAAGAACTGCCGACCACTGCCAGCTGGTAAGAGGCAGGGATCGAATCGCGCTGTGATAGTCACTTCGGCTCAGCAGCGCAATGCTTTATTGAGTGAGCTATCCGGCAGCTTGAATATTAATCTTTTATTAATCTTTTAAAATGAGAAAAGAAATTGAGTTATTACTGAAAAAAATATAATATTTAAGGTGTATTATTATTACTGTGACATATTCCAGATTTCATAGAGAAACATTAGCCATGCATGGTTCGTTTTCTGTCATTTAATTTTGTAATCCAGCCTATTACTAATTACTATTACTATTATTATTACAGCTTATTACAGCCTATTACTAATGTTGTGTGTGTGTGTGTCTTTGCCAACAGAGAGCCCACATCGGGGCCTAAAAGGGAAGAACTGCCCTGCATGAACTAACCCTCATGGGCCACGTGTGGGATTAGTGTGGGCAAGCCCACAATGAGTTTGCCCACAGAAAACCCACGCAGGGCCGCAAAGGGAAAAACTGATGTGGGCCCAGCGTGGGATTAGTGTGGGCAAGCCCTTGCAAACTCACACCACCCACAGTAAACCCACACTTGCCCACAGTGGGCCCATGTGGGCATGTTTGCTGGGATAATGGCTCATTATGAGAAAGAGATTGCAAGGTCATTAATATTATAATATAATATGATACTAATAATCTCTCCCAGTACCTGTCAGTACAGCTATTATGCATTTCATTATAACTCAATAAGATCTTGACATTTGTTTTGACTTTGTATTTTTCAAAACTATTATTTCATAGTACTTTTAAGTTTACATTAGGAAAGAGCTGTCCTTATCTTTCCCAGGTGACACTTATTTCTGTGATTATTTTCGCTCATTTCTTGTCACGGTATAAATAGATTGTCAGTGTAGGCTTGTAATTTATCACATCTCATGTAATCCTGATCCAGGTTTAAAAGGTTGAATGTTCTGTGTGTATATATATATATATATACACACACACACACACTTAGCACCAATAAAAATGCAACGGTGAAGTATGTACTGTATTTGCTGTAAATTGAAGAATCAATTGATTTTTATTGCTTTTCCAGAGAGGCACAAATGGAAATAAAGAAAAGCCCATGGTATTGTAATTAGGGCTGGGACGATTCTGAATAGATTTTTTTTAAGGTGTAGTACCACCACCTACTGCCATGGGGCGAACATCCGAGCTTTCCCTTTTTCCTTTATTAAACCGACGCAGGTTGAACGAAAGTGCCAAAAATCAAAGGGCATGTGAAATGTTTCCGGAAAAAAACTTGACTGACATCAGTATTTTTGGGCGACATGGTGCACGGAGTCATGTACAGTATAAAGGACTACAATATTGTCTCATATTAACCAATTAGGCTACTCTAAGATAAGTAACCTGTTCCAGATTACTTGTTTGATTAGCAATCAAATGGTGGATGCGTTTACTTTCTAAGTTGAATGAGTAGAGCTGTTTATTAAGACAACTTGTTTGATTGCTGCATTTTGAAATTTAAATGGCCATTGAACAGCACTGCATGAACACGACTGCCATTGCCACGCCATCTCGTGCGACTGTAATAATTTATATCGTTTCATCCACTTTACAGAATGTTTTCCACCTTGTATATCTTTTAGACACTTAAAATCCAGGGCGGATGTTTTCTTTCATCACAAATGACCTTTACACTTTCTGGGGTCCAAATATGGAACTAGCTGTATCATATCCACTGCTGACAGAACAATACCAGCCAGTAATTCTGAAGAAAGCTGAGATGATATTGCATTGCTTTAGTGCCAGCGCGCAAGAATATGTTATAATGTTATGTTTTTTTTTTTTTCAGACCATATCTAAAAATGTTTCTCTGTTCCTGTGTAGAAGTGAAATGCATTTTAATCGGGTGTTAAAAACATTTCCTTCAAAACATCTTTTGTTTTTGTAAAAGATGTACCTCATTAACCCCTTTGCTCAGAATACAAATACTACCAATTTTTTCCCATTATGCATGAGCCTATTTAGGCATTGTAAATCAGCATTTGTATCACAGAGACTGTGGAAAATTATTCTAGTGAAACTAGACATTTGGAAATTCAATTACGGAATTGTTTGTGAATTAAATTTCGGAATTTACGGATGCCGGTATCTATATCTGCACAAACTCATTTGAAACAAGCTCACTTATAGGACCAGTATTTTGTCACTGTCCGATGAAAACAGCGTTTTGGGAGAGGTATGTTGTCTGTCTCTTGTCTGAGGTCGGATTCTGGCTGCTTAACAGTCTTAGGTCTTCTGTGCCGGATTTTTAGTTCTCATGGTGTGCCAGATGTTTATACTATCCCCTGCCGCGCAATTAGCGCAAAGCGGGAGATATAGTATTTGGCTCCGTCCGTCCGTACGTACGTACATACGTCCATACGGACACATAAAATTGAGGCGGCGGGGGATATTGCCATGTTAGTGGCAGACACTTGTCTATTAATGAAAGGGCACCCAGGCTCTTCAATAAGAAAGTCATGGTGTTGTGATGGATACAGTTTGTGCTTTAGCATAGTCTTGTGGAAATATTCAAGACCTTCCCTGAAAGAGACGTTTTCTGGATGGGAACCTATGTTGTTGTGAACCCTTTTTATACTTTTCAGCATTGCTAGCCTATTTCCAGATGTGTCAGCTGCTCACACCATAGGCACTGATTCAAGCCCATAACATCAGAGATGCAGGCTTTTTAACTGTGTGCTGATAACAAGCTGGACGGTCCCTCCTTTCTTTAGTCCGTGAGACCATGGATGCCATTTCATGTGGACTTAAGAGGAGAGGGACCGACCAGCTTGTTATTTCAGAATTTGATTAATCTGACAGAACAGTTTTCCATTTTGCCTCAGTCCATTATAAATGAGCTTTGGCCAAGAGAAGAGAGCGGCGTTTCTGGATCGTATTCACATATGGCTTCTTCTTTGCATGATACAGCTTTAACTTGCATTAGTGGATTGCTTGCTGAACTGTGTTCACAGGCAATGATTTCTGGAAGAGTTCCTGAGCCCATGTAGTGAATTCCAGTGCAGAATCATGTCTGTTTTTAATGCAGTGCCGTCTGAGGGCCCAATGATTACAAGCATCCAATACTGACCTTCTGCCTAGTCACTTGCGTACAGAGATTTCTGCAGATTTTCTAAATGATTTGATGACATAATGTACTGTAGATGGTGGGATATTCAAAGTCTTTTCAATTTGACATTGAGGAACTTATTTTTTTTTAAATTGTTCCACAATTTTTAGAAACAGTTTTTTGCAGTCTGGTGAACCTCTGCCCATCTTCACTTCTGAGAGACTCTCTAAAATGCTCTTTTTATACCCATTCATGTTACTGACCTGTTCACAATTAACCTAATCAGTTGCAAATATGCTCCTCCAACTGTTTTTTCATTTGTACCACTTACTTTTCCAGCCTTTCATTGCCCCATCCCAACTTCTTTTAAAAATGTTGCTGCCATCAAATTCAAAATGAGCAAATATTTTTCATCGAATGTTAAAATGTCTCACTTTCAACATCTGATGTGTTATCTATGTTTTATTGTGAATAAATTGTGGGTTTATGAGATTTGCGAATCAATGCATTTGTTTTTTCTTCCTTCATTTTACCCAGCATCCCAACCTTTTTGGAATAGGAGTTTGCACTAAAAACAGAATGCAATGATTTGCAAATCAAATGAAACCTACATTTTATTGCAAAAGCACAAAGACAAAATATGAAAAATTGAAACCGAGAATTTCTTTTGCCTTTTTTAAGATCAGTACATTTTGAATTTGATGCTAGCAACATGTTTCAGAAAAAAGTCAGGATGGGAGCATGTTTACCACTGTATTGCATCACCTGCTCTTTTATCAACATGGTGTGCGCACATAGGAACTGAGAAGACCTACTGCAACAGTTTTGAAAGCAAAATGTTTTGCCATTCTTGCTTGATGTTGGATTTCAGCTGCTGAACACTTTGCAACCTCCTTTGTAATATTTTTTTGTTTCATAATGCACCAAAGGTTTTCAGTGGGTGACAGGTCTGGACTGCAGGCAGGCCAATTTAGCACTCAGACTCTTTTACTACAGAATCATGTTGTTGGAGTACATATGGAATATAGTTTGGCATTGTCTTGCTGAAATTTACAAAGCTTTCCCTGAAAAATACATTGTCCAGATGGTGGTACATGTTTGTCCAAAACCTCTATATATCGTTCACTGTTAATAGTGTCTTCACAGATGTGCAACTTTCCCATGCTACATGCACAAATGCACCCCCATCCCATCACACATGCTGGTTTTGGAACTGAATGCTGATAATAAGCCGTATAGTCCCTCACCTTTTTAGCCTCAAGGAGGCAGCATTCACGAGTTTTAAAATAGGCAGCGTTTTTGGATCTTGTTTATAAATTATTTTATCTTTACACGGTAGAGTGTTAATTTGCACTTGTGAATGCAGTGACAAATTGTGCTCACTGACAGCAGTTTTGAGAAGTGTTCCTAAGTCCACAATTTCCAGTACAGAATCTTGGCTTTTCTTTATGCAGTACTGCCTGAGGTCCAGAGGATCACGGCCATTCAATATTGTATCTTGGCCTTGTCCCCTGCATACAGAGATTTCTGCTTATTATCTGAATCTTTAGTGATATACTGTGCTGTAGGTAATCAAATTTGCCCAAGCAGTCTTTCACAGAATGGAATGGCCCAACACCATAGGGTGTTCTTTTTATGTCCAATCATGTTACTTACCTCTTTCCAAGATTGCACTAACATGGTACAATGCGTAGTTCAACAAACTAACATCTGAATTACAGAGGTTTGCCAAAAATGTGATAACTTGTTTGCACCACCATAGTTCAAACTACAAAGTTTTCAGATGTGTTTAGAATGACTTTCACAATGGCTAGCTTTCAAATACACAAAATTTGTCATATTATGGTCAAATTTGGCAGTTTTGATTGATATTGTATTATTGCTTCATTATTTAGACTTTTCATATTGTATCATGTAAGTAGACCAACAACAGAAATAACAATGAAATTTATTAAGTTGACAATTTAAATGAAATTTTAAAACTAAAAGTAGGAATTAAAATCACAAAAAGAGAAATATTGTAGGAATAATAGGCAACACTTCTCCTAGGAGAAAAAATGGAGGAAATATTAGCTGTTTCAATGGATTTAGTGAAATGGGCATTGTCTATAAATGCATCTTTTTATAAACGCCATTAATACGCATGAATACCTGTCCCAACTCTGTTAAACATAGACTGGCTCTGTGGAATAAGCAGGTGATTAAGATGCATCTCCATAGTAGATGCAGGTCCTTGTGTTCACAGACATAGGTTTGTATCCTGAACGGTGCTGATTTTTTCATTTCATCATGACGAATAAAGCACTTGGTAATCAAGAATTGATTGATTAAAGTACTTTTAGGACTTCTGTTTTATCTCATTATAGTTTGTATATAGGTGAGGCCTGATAATGAAATACACCTCGGCTAAAGACATTCAAACTCAATTCCTCAGATTCAGTGTTGCTATTCATTTCTTGAGTTTAGTCAATAGGGTATCTACTTTATTTTCAAAAGAAATAATTTCAAAAGAAGAGGAAGAAGAAGAAAGAAATTTATTCCAGCTTTTATTTATTATAAGATTACCCACACCTTTTTCCTCTACAGGGCCAGCTTTTTATTAATTTTTTCCTATTATCTCAAACACAGTCTAGCAGACCGTTTACAGTAGTGTAGTCACATGTGGGTAAACAACATCCTTTCCCATCCAATACATTAAGAATACATAGACTAACTCATTAGCTATGGTTCACAGCAGGAGCAAATGTTCTCCTTATTACAAGCAATGGGAAGGTCCCTACTCAAATGATTTACTTGATAATCATATCACCGTCATGAATCATTAACCATCTGTTATAATCCAAACCAGGAATCAAGTGTGGAGGCAATTCAATGGCCGCGTTTATGAACAATAATAAGGCAACAGTGGTACAGAGGAGAATAGCACAGTTTAATTCAGATATCATGGGCCAGACAGTGTAGGCCAATATCTAGCCATTGGCTTTCGAGGATGACTGTCAGAAGGAGTGCACACTTTGCCGGGACCTAATTGTCCAAATGCAGGAAGGAGTAGCTTCAGAGCAACGCAGTTCCAATCTTGGTGACCACAGAAGGATTGGGAGCTTGTACCTCATAAATTGGACTGAGAAACATACTGGGGAGGGATTCACAGGAACATGGTCCCAAACCTGGAGACCACGAGAAAGGCTTGGGAACTGGTTCCTATTAACTGAACTAGGAAGGAAACTTCCATCATGAAAGATTACGTTTTACTTTGTGAAGACTTAGAGTTTTACTTGTGAGTACTGATTGGTTCTAAGTGCACATAGCAAATCCAGCAACTTGCAACTCAAAAGAGGGAAATTCAATCCATGATTAATACAAGAACTGGGGTCACTCTAAGGCAAGACACAGCCTGAGATAAGCATGCATCTATCAAAGGAGACATTACTTCTAATAGACATTCAAGTTGCCGAATGGGAGGAGACACCGAGGACATTTCCACGAGGGCTGTGACAGTGCCCCCCTTTGGTGAAAATGAAGGAAGTTTTGTTCTCTCAGTGAAGGATATTGGATATTATGGAGCCTTTAAAGCACTCCCAAGTATCCACGGTTGATGTTAGAGTATGCCTTAACTCCTGAAATCTATTTGCAGATATACTGTTTTTGCTAGCATTGAGTTCTGGATTATACAGTCAGCCCCATCTGACCGGCAGGGAAGCCTCATTCCTCCAGGAGGACGCAGCATTGTGTATAATGAGATGTGAGAGGGGCCTATCATATGCAAATTTGACCATTTTCACTGATGGATATTCTTGAATATGGTCAATAGTGTATAGTTAGCACAAGAAAGGAGACAGGCCACACCCCGTGAGTGTTGTGATTCTGATTTCTGCTCTGTTTAAGTTCTGTGCCTGGCCAAGTGCTATGATGATTGATTCTTGTGTTTAGAGACCACTGACTTTGTCTGACATTCTTAGATTATGTATTGTGTATTTGGTATTAAGGATTTCCTGTTTTATTATTTTCATGTTTTGGTTATCAGTCTCCATGCCATGTTTTGTTTTCATAGCCATGTTTCATGCCATGTTTATTTTCCATGCTTTGCACTTTGTCTCCCCTGTCTTGTCATGTGTGTATCTTTGCTCACGGTCCCTTGTCTTGTGTGCCACTCTTTCGGGTGATTTATTGGTTTCTGGGTTTCAATCTTCTTTCATTATCTCGTGTTCTTCTTTCCTCTCTCTTTTACTGTCTTACTAACACATACTAACAGTTTATTGTTTTTGCTAAATACTAATCCACACTAACCTTGTATATTTGGACTAACTTACTAACAAGCACTTGGGATTGTATAGCTGCACTTACTAATTGACTAATGATCTCTCAGCTGTTGCCCAATTCTAGTCTCCGCCTCCTTGCCTATCCCTAATTATCTCTGCTGCAAGTTTCTGTGGATTTCCACTTATACTTTGTGCTTTCCTTTTCTTTTATCTTGGCACTTTAGTACTCCTTAACCGGAGCTGTTGTTTTGTACTTAGGTTTGTCTTGTGATCCCTGTCTGCGTTTTGGCTACAGCCAAATTCATGTAATTAGTTTATCCCTCATGTGTCTCTCCCTAATCATTGTCACCATTGATTGCACCTGTTCTCCCTGGTCATGTGTTCTCCTGGATGTGTATATAAGATGTCTGTTTGCTTCACACTCTTGTCAGATCGTTCTCCCTAGTTTTCTCGTGCCACGTTTCTCGCCTTGATCTCTCAGTGTTTATCTTTCTGACTGGACCGTCTTTGATATCGAGCTTTGCCTACTCCCTGTACTTTTGCCGCATTCTTGTTTTTTGACCTCTTTTGTCTGACTACGATTTTTGTGATTGGTGCCCTGTGTATGACTCTGGATTTCGCCCTTTGGATTCTGATTTTGGATTGCGGACATTGTACTATTGCCAGCTCTGTTGGGGGGTTTCCCCCTTCAGAAATAAAGCCTCCTTTTTGCATTTTACTGGTGTTTGCTCTTGGTTCATTTCGTAAATCCCCACATTACGATCTGACCAAGATGGAACCAGCGAACATCCAGCCTCTGCAGGAGGCAGTCAAGGAACAGGGAGCCCAGCTCGAATTTCAGGAGCGTCAGCTTCGCGCCCTCATGCAGCATATGCAAACCATGAGTCTCCAGGTTGCGGACCTCATTCGAACAGTTCAAGACTCTCAGCTGCTGCATACCCCCCAGCCTGCGGTCCACGCCATGCCCTCCTCCACTCCGCCGCTGCCTGTCTGCGAGCCACGTCTGCCTCCCCCTGAAAGGTACGACGGCAACCCCGGTGCGTGTCGAGCATTCCTCACCCAGTGCAACCTCATATTCAGCCTACAGCCCTCATCATTCCCCACTGAACGGGCTCGTGTTGCATTTATCATCACGCAACTCACGGGAAGAGCCAAGCAGTGGGCTACTGCAGCTTGGGAGGCAGATCTACCATGTGTCCAGACATCTGGTCTACTGGGTGAGGAGATGAAGCGGGTTTTCGACCGCACGAAGTTGGGTCATGAGGCGGGACGGGAGATTCTTCGGATACGCCAGGGTGGTCGTTCTGTGGCTGATTTTGCAATCGACTTCCAGACCCTGGCAACCAACAGCAGGTGGGGCCAAAGAGCCTTATATGACACCTTTTTTAATGGTCTAGCCGAGGCCATAAAGGACGAACTGGTGTCCCAGGATTTACCAGAGGAGCTGGACGAGTTGGTCGACCTAGCCATACGAGTGGATGCTCGCCGTGAAGAACGTAGACGGTCCGTTCTTCACAGTCGTCCAAATAACCCCTACCGGACCACTCCACTTTTACCACCACCTCCTGACGGCAGCCCCTCTCCTGAGACGGAACCCATGCAACCCGGACGAACGCGCATTCCCACTGTGGAAAGGAACCGTCGTCGCAGAGAGGGGGCCTGTTTCTACTGTGGCAAAGGGGGACATCAGATAGCTCAGTGCCCCAGCAAGAAGCCTCGTCCTGGCACCAGGAATGGAACAGTGGTGGGCGTTACGCCAGTCCAAGATTCAAGAAACCGCACCTGCCTTCCGTTGATCCTGGAATGGGGAGGGGAGAGCAGATCCACTACGGCTCTCATTGATTCTGGAGCAGAGGAAAACCTCATGGATGTGGAGCTGGCTCGTGAATGGGGGGTTCCGGTGGAAAAGATCTTCCCGGATCGAGTGGCCAATTCCCTTAGTGGCCAGCAAATTGCCCAGATAACTCATGTTACCAGCCCCATCAAACTCAAGATATCAGGCAACCACCATGAGACAATTCAATTATTCCTCCTTCACTCTCCCCATGCTCCTATCATTCTGGGTCACCCATGGATGGCTAAACACCTACCTCACATTGACTGGCGAACGCATGAAATCAAGGGCTGGAGCCCCAACTGTTCTCAGACATGCCTCCAAAATGCTTCAGAACTACAGCCTTACTCTACTCCAGAGGAGATCCCCGACCTAGAAAAGGTTCCCCTCGAGTTCCATGATCTCAAGGAGGTGTTCTCAAAGTCCAGGGCCACCAGCTTACCTCCTCACCGTCCATACGATTGCGCCATCAACCTAAAGCCAGGTACAATGCCCCCTAGAGGCCGTTTATATTCCCTGTCCCGACCAGAGACCCAAGCCATGGAAAAGTACCTGTCAGAGTCTCTGGCTGCAGGTATTATTCGACCATCATCCTCACCTGCGGGCGCTGGTTTCTTCTTTGTGGCCAAAAAGGATGGGACGTTGAGGCCCTGTATTGACTACCGGGGACTAAATGAGATAACCGTCAAGAACCGATACCCTCTCCCCCTCATGAACACAGCGTTCGACCTCCTACAAGGAGCTAAGGTTTTCTCCAAGCTTGACCTCCGCAACGCCTATCACTTGGTCCGAATCCGGGAGGGAGATGAGTGGAAGACGGCTTTTAATACTCCCACAGGGCACTGGGAGTACCTGGTTCTTCCTTTCGGGCTCACTAACGCTCCAGCTGTGTTCCAGAGTCTTGTAAACGATGTACTGAGAGACATGATTAACAAGTTCGTTTTTGTATACCTTGACGATATTTTGATTTTTTCAGATTCCCAAGAGGAACACGTGAAACATGTTCGCCAAGTGCTTCGTCGTCTCCTGGAGAACCGTCTCTTTGTAAAGGCCGAAAAATGTGAGTTTTTTGTTGAGACTACAACCTTTCTGGGTTACATTATTTCCCCAGGCACCATACGTATGGACCCAGTCAAAGTGGAGGCCGTCACCAACTGGCCCCGACCTGAGGACCGTAAGTCTCTCCAGCGTTTTTTGGGTTTTGCTAATTTCTATCGACGGTTTATCAGAAACTATAGTTCTGTTGCTGCTCCTCTCACTGCCCTCACTTCCTCCAAGTCCAAGTTCCTTTGGTCCGAGAGAGCAGAGAGTGCCTTTGTAGAACTAAAGTCTCGATTCACGTCTGCACCCATCCTCATTATCCCTAACCCAGAACTTCAGTTCATTGTAGAAGTGGACGCCTCGAATATTGGAGCCGGCGCCATTCTGTCCCAGAGGTCCCCTGAGGATGGGAAGATTCACCCATGTGCCTTCTTCTCTCGTCGTCTAAGCTCTGCTGAAAGAAACTACGACATCGGAAACCGTGAGCTGCTGGCAGTAAAGTTGGCCTTGGAAGAATGGAGGCAGTGGCTAGAAGGATCCAAGGTACCCTTCATAGTGTGGACAGACCATAGAAACCTGGAATACCTACAGACAGCCAAGAGACTTAACCCAAGACAAGCCAGGTGGGCACTATTCTTCTCCCGCTTCAATTTTCACATCGCTTATAGACCTGGAAGCAAAAATGTTAAACCCGACGCCTTGTCCCGTTGTTTTGAGATAAAGGAAGAGGAACCATGTCATGATACGATTCTGCCCAAAGAAGCCTTTGTTAATGCCATCTATGTCAATATTGAAAAGGAAGTCAGAGATGCCCAAGCCAGTACTGCTGCCCCTAGCGCTTGCCCCACTAACTGTCTTTATGTTCCAGCTGCATTACGCCCCAAGGTTCTGGAATGGGGACATTCTTCCATGCTGTCCTGCCACCCTGGAGTACGCCGTACTAAGGACTTTATTTTACAAAGATTTTGGTGGCCAGAAATCTCTCAAGATGTCCAAAGTTTTGTAGCTGCCTGCTCGGTCTGCGCCCAAGCAAAAGCCTCACATCAACCACCTCACGGTTTGCTTCAGCCCCTTCACACTCCACACCGCCCCTGGTCCCACATAGCACTCGATTTCATCACTGGCCTTCCCCCTTCCAATCATCACACTACCATTCTCACCATTGTAGACAGATTCTCCAAAGCCGTTCACCTAGTTCCCCTCACTAAGCTCCCCTCCGCCCAAGAAACCGCTAACCTTGTTATTCAACATGTCATCAGACTTCATGGTATTCCTATTGATATCACATCTGATCGCGGCCCCCAGTTCACTGCCCTATTTTGGAAATCATTCTGCAAATCACTTGGCACCACAGTTAGTTTATCATCAGGTTTCCATCCCCAGACTAATGGCCAGACCGAGCGGGCTAACCAATGTGTGGAAAATGTTTTGAGATGTCTTTGTATTAGGAACCCCTCCTCCTGGAGTCATCAGTTGCCATGGGCTGAATACGCCATGAACAGCCACACCTCTGCTGCCTCTGGCATTTCCCCCTTCAAGGCCTGCCTAGGCTACCAGCCCCCTTTGTTCCCTTCCCAGGAGGAGGAGGTAGCTGTCCCCTCAGCCCGTGAGTTTGTGCGTCGGTGCAGACGCACATGGATAACCACCCGCCAGGCCCTGCTCAGGTCGGTCGCCCGGATGAAGGAGCAAGCAGACAAGAGGCGCACGACAGCTCCTTCATACCGACCTGGGCAGCGTGTCTGGCTATCTTCAAGGGACATTCCTCTCAGAGGTAATGGGGGCAAACTTTTCCCTAAGTTTTTGGGCCCATTCACTATTGAAAAGGTCTTGAGTCCCACTGCGGTTCGCCTCCGTCTGCCCCTGTCTATGAGACGCATTCATCCCACTTTTCACGTGTCCCAAGTCAAACCTGCTGTAACCCACCCCCTGTCCTCTGGACCTGATCCCCCACCACCCGCCCGGATCATCGACGGAGGCGAAGCCTACACGGTCCGTGCCCTCCTGGATTGTCGTCGGCGAGGCCGGGGACTGCAGTACCTCGTCGACTGGGAGGGTTACGGACCGGAACACCGCAGTTGGGTACCGTCACGCCACATCTTGGATAAGGACTTAATCAGAGACTTTCATGCCAACCACCCCAGACCAAGGTGAAACGCCTGGAGGCGTTTTTTAAGAGGGGGGGTACTGTTGTGATTCTGATTTCTGCTCTGTTTAAGTTCTGTGCCTGGCCAAGTGCTATGATGATTGATTCTTGTGTTTAGAGACCACTGACTTTGTCTGACATTCTTAGATTATGTATTGTGTATTTGGTATTAAGGATTTCCTGTTTTATTATTTTCATGTTTTGGTTATCAGTCTCCATGCCATGTTTTGTTTTCATAGCCATGTTTCATGCCATGTTTATTTTCCATGCTTTGCACTTTGTCTCCCCTGTCTTGTCATGTGTGTATCTTTGCTCACGGTCCCTTGTCTTGTGTGCCACTCTTTCGGGTGATTTATTGGTTTCTGGGTTTCAATCTTCTTTCATTATCTCGTGTTCTTCTTTCCTCTCTCTTTTACTGTCTTACTAACACATACTAACAGTTTATTGTTTTTGCTAAATACTAATCCACACTAACCTTGTATATTTGGACTAACTTACTAACAAGCACTTGGGATTGTATAGCTGCACTTACTAATTGACTAATGATCTCTCAGCTGTTGCCCAATTCTAGTCTCCGCCTCCTTGCCTATCCCTAATTATCTCTGCTGCAAGTTTCTGTGGATTTCCACTTATACTTTGTGCTTTCCTTTTCTTTTATCTTGGCACTTTAGTACTCCTTAACCGGAGCTGTTGTTTTGTACTTAGGTTTGTCTTGTGATCCCTGTCTGCGTTTTGGCTACAGCCAAATTCATGTAATTAGTTTATCCCTCATGTGTCTCTCCCTAATCATTGTCACCATTGATTGCACCTGTTCTCCCTGGTCATGTGTTCTCCTGGATGTGTATATAAGATGTCTGTTTGCTTCACACTCTTGTCAGATCGTTCTCCCTAGTTTTCTCGTGCCACGTTTCTCGCCTTGATCTCTCAGTGTTTATCTTTCTGACTGGACCGTCTTTGATATCGAGCTTTGCCTACTCCCTGTACTTTTGCCGCATTCTTGTTTTTTGACCTCTTTTGTCTGACTACGATTTTTGTGATTGGTGCCCTGTGTATGACTCTGGATTTCGCCCTTTGGATTCTGATTTTGGATTGCGGACATTGTACTGTTGCCAGCTCTGTTGGGGGGTTTCCCCCTTCAGAAATAAAGCCTCCTTTTTGCATTTTACTGGTGTTTGCTCTTGGTTCATTTCGTAAATCCCCACAGTGAGGGGTGTTTTTAACAACATGCGCATTTCTATCTGTGTAATTACTCTGTCTGTCAAAGTGCATTGTCTCTGCGGTGTAAAGCAAAGAGTGCTACTTGTTAGCATTTGCGGGTTTGGAGTTAGAGCCCATCAGAGATGGAAACGTTCCCATAGGAAAGAATGCGGAATATTCCCCCTCAGCAGCTCAGAGGCATGTACTTAGACTGCAGAATGTATTAACAGCTGTTGCATTGAATTCTATGTCAGTCCACCCTCCAGTCCAATTCCCCATCGCACTCCTCCCTAATGCTCAAGTCCACCATTTCCACCCTTGCTAAAAAACATGGTATTATCCGTGCAATACCGGTCACTGCCAAACAATATTACACAGGGCTTATCGTTGCATTCCCTTCCAGTCATGAAGAAGTAATATAATACTCACGAGAATCATCATCATTCATATTTTTTTTATCTGTTATCAAGTATTTGAAAAGCCTTTTGATAGTAAGTCAATTCAAGCTTTTAATTTCCACTGTTAATTATATTTTCCCAAAATTATATGATGAATTCAAGCTGTAAAATATATGTCAAAACTGTCCATTTAGGATAGAGGAAAATGCCATTTATACTGATCAGATTCCTATTCCAATACCTTTTATAATTTAGTGAGAAAACTACAGAAACAAATTATTAACACATTCAGTGTCATCTGGGAATAATATACACTTCCTGATAACATAAAGCACAGCTTGAATACAACTATATATGCAATTTCATCATATTTTAATAGTATTTTAATGAATACAATTAGTACCACATTAAAGTCAGCAAAAAGTTTTGACTGACAGCTATGATAAAGTGCATCATTCACCTGAGAGCATTATGCTGATTATGGAAATTGAAAAGACAATGAGATTATTAATTATGAAACAGCAACCTCTTGTTATTATTAGCATCAATAGAAATCAATGCATCTTTGGAAGTGCTGCAGGTCATGCTCACTAACTTGCACATGTACAGAAAAAAAAGTCAATAAAAGTGTAAAGAATTAGAGCACCCTCAAAATTTCTGAGTACAGTGGACAATCCTATAATTAGAAAAGAAAATTAATTAACAAGGAATTTTCTGGCATGTACTCGCATAAATTCACAGACTCTTACCGCATACATCCACATTTGGGTTTATGTGTAAAATGTATGTGTGAGCTGTGCCACAGGTGCTCAGGGTTGACAAAGACACTAAATGGACACTAAATATAGACATTATAATTTTTTTAAAGAAAATAAACATATTATGAAAGTCTACAGATTACCATGAATGCAGGAAACAGTAAACAATGGTAAAGTTGCATATTTTGCTCTGTAGTGATATTCGAGATTCAGTTGTAAAAAGCGCTTAAAATGAATAACGTACCAATGCACCGATATGATTAAAGGCTGGTATGCAATGTTCAGATAGCTTTCTCTCTCCCTAATCTTTTAGCTAATCTGAAAGGCAATTGCTTTGAACTGAAAATTGTGTAAAGGGATGTGTCTCTACTTTTCTAGATGCAGACAGCATCTGCTGTAGCACTTCTCAATGCAAATAAAGGTGTAACACCCAGCACAGATCATCACAACAACAATAAATAGAAGATAAATATAATAATTTATTTCTATTAAAGCACCTACTAATAAGCAATAATAATGTGCTACTCATTATGAGAAATGGGGAAGTCCTTGCCACTTGTTGGTATTCAGTATAAGCAAAATAACCTAAGATAACCTTTTGTGAGAAGAACCACTTTGAATTAGCAAAATGACAAATGAAAAATAAAACGATACCGTAATAATGAGGAATTCTCAATAATTAAGTTACTCCCTCCTCCTATAGAAAATTCTAAATCTATCTGTTAAATATAGCTCAAAGTACCGATGAGCGGCCCAAACAGTCTAGCAGGGCAGAGTTGCCATGGTATCTTGATGTGATCATGTTAAAAGCGTGGCTGCAAACACTTAAAGCAATTTTTTGTGAATTGAGCAAATATTGGGTGTAAATGAGATATGAGCTCATGTCCTGTTTGGGTTGTTTGCCTTCATTCTGCCTGTAGAGCACAAATTACTTCAGAAATCAAAAATCCATCTGATACCTCTTTTACGGCTCAGTCTGAAGACCATTTTAATCAAATCTGATGGAAATTGGTCAAAATTTGTGGCCTGTAAAATCCAATATGACAGTTGCACCAGTTAGGTCAACATGACAAGGTGATGCCATGTCTCGGCCTTAGGTACTCCCGCGGTATTACCAGACACAATATTTTTATTTCTTTTAGAGGGTAAATACCTTAACAGTTATTTGCCGAAACAGTTTTTTAGATTTTTATTTTATTTTATGTTTTTTAATAAATGTGGCATCCCCAATCCCACTCGAATCTGGAATGCCCAATTCGAAAACTATTTACAAGGTTTGCTCGTATGCAACCCCATGTTGCCAAATCGGGAGAGTGAAGACAGTTTGCGGCTCTCCTCCAAAGCACGCGTCTGTCAGCAACTGCTGCTTTACACTCATTGGTTGAAACTTTGCAAGTTCAGAATGAGGGCGGAAGATACCTGAACATGAGCTTAAAATCTTACTGACGACTGTCCACCTGGCCAACAGGAGGCGCTTGAGTAGCGAACAAAGCAACCATTTTTTTTATCCCGTCCCGGCATTCCCTTCCTAATTTGTAATTTCCCTGAAGCACTTTACCCAGTCATGCGTTGTTCTGAAAAAGCTGCCGACCACTGCTGGTTGGTATGACCGGGGCTCGAACCCGCGCTGTGGTAGACACTACTACTCTGCGAATGTGGTGCCTTAACCGAGTGAGATAACCCGGCAGCTAACAGTTTTTTTTTTTTTTTGAAAATTGCAGTGCCTCATAGATGTCCAATGATGTTTTTTTGGTTTTGTTTTTAAGAATGCATATGCATCCTTGATAAGACTTAGTCAGAGGATCTTTGGTGGCATATTTGATGAAAATTGGATTAAAAAAGTGTGGCCAACGAAAAATTTTAAAACTTTCAAGAAAAGCCAATGTGGCCGCTGTATCAATTAGGTTGGCATGATAGCATGATGAGTTGCCATGTCTTGATCATGAGAATATCCACAAGAATTATTTTTATTTTTTTCATTTTCAATTTTGGTGAAAGCTAGAAAAAATACTTTTTCAAAAAAATGCGATATGGCAGAAAATCCAGTAAGACGGACAAAATTATCTTTCGGTTCACTGAACAAAACCTGATCCACAGAATCCAATCGCACCTCATTTTTTTAAAACTGAAAAAGATATGAGCAAGAAGGCGCCTTCAACTTTGACCCGTCAGTTCTGCTCAAGGTGGAGGCATGAAAATGAGTGAAAATCAAGAGCCTGTCCCCAGTTAGTGAAACAAAAATTTTCCAGACACTGCCATAGACAACGCAACTGGGGGAGGAGGTAGAAGAAGAAACATAATGGGCACTTCCACAACTTCTCTGCTTGGCCCCAAATTACAATGTTCATTACGATAATAATTAAAGTTCGGGTAAAGTGAAAAAAATGCCATGTGTTCTGACTTTGGCACAAAGCATTGTGTTATTCAGCACCAAGCCAAATTTTAATTATTAAAAAAACGCGAAGTACATGAAATAACCTGCCTAAATTGCGAAAAAGTAAGCCTTACTCTCAGCTCTAAAATGCTGTGAGCTTGTTCGTTGAAGCTTCCAAACCATCCACAATCGCAAGGGGCAGCCTGTCTAAACACTGTCTCAAGTATACCGCGACCAGAGAAATGAGAAATGATGCTTCATCTAACAATTTATTGGAATGCCAACATACAGCCGTTTACATATCCAGTTCGAAGCAAGAGGATGCTGACCTACCTGAAAATCAACCTCGATCCTTTTAGCCTGAAACACAATCATATTATTCTTCCATTTACGCAAGTTAGCAGTACTAACCAACAACCAAGCCAAATAAAATCAGGCTACAGATGAATAACATCACTAGAACAAAACATGCTTTGTCTCGTTACCAGATAGTTGTATCTGTCCATATGGGGTTTCTCACATAATTATTGTTTGTGGGAGCAGCTGACTGGGGTGTTAGGGGATTTAACCAGTGAAAACCGGAACTTTTAACTGAAGGTCCATCCCCGGAGCTTCCATGGAGGGACTGTGGGGTGCACAAGCTAGCATGGAAGCAGCAAGCATAAGGTTACTTTGAGCAAAGTCATAGTTCAATTCTGCAAAAGTATGATACCATTTTAATTCTTCTCACTTGTGTCCTGACGAATAGTAATTTCATCAAATACAGCCATGGATAATTTTCAAACTATTGTAGCCAAGATTCTAATTCATTGGAGACAAAACTTTATTTCTGCACCAGGGATACCATAGACCAGTTCAGTGCATTTCTTATCCAAAAAAAAACAGCACCCCTGTTTACCAGCTAGCTAATCTGCATTTTTTATTGGTCGGTGTAGCCCAGTGCTGTAGGGCATTAGGTTAAACCACCGCTGCAATGGGCCAAGGCAGTTAATGCAGCTACGTGTACACAGCTGAACAATTTAAAATCACGTTTAAGAGCGGCACATCATACACAATTAAGTTCATTTATGGCGAACTACCTACTAAGCTAGCTAGCCACTATAATTAAAATATATGCTGTAATGTGGGGGGGAAAAAGCCACTAGATGGCAGTATCGACATTTTTTTTGTTAAGCCCAGTTTGAAGCTACGGTTTTGGGCATGTCCTGGGCATGCCTCAGAGGGGAAAAGTCCCAGAGAATTGAAAAAAGTCTGGAAGGTGGGAGGGGGCTAGAAAAGAGTATATAAGGAGAGTATAGTAGTAGGAGAAATTGCAAGGAGAAATTGTAGAAGGATACATTTGACCAGACCTGTCACTCTTTTCAAGACCTGTGAAGCTCTTTTTGTGGTTTTTTGCCTGTGTTGGAGCATTTTTCTGTCCCAGGACCTCGCAACATAGAAACCCCATCTCAGTTACCACGGGACTGTAACTATCTCATCTTCTTTATTATTTCAATCTTGGTCAGGCTGGTTTTATTAAATCTGTTAAAGTTTTAAAATTTTGTCTGTTATCCCTTGCTGATCAATATGTCATAACAAATTGGGGCCATAACAATGCGCACTAGGCAGCTTACTGATAAACTCTTTGTTTGGCACTGTAGCTAACGTTACTGTCTAAGAAGGAGCCAGATATTCGTGGTAGGGAAGGATAAAGGTTGGGTGGAGAGAAAGTTGGTTCAGCTGCATTTACCAATGACAGCAGATTACCCATGAATGCCAGCTGTCTCTGATGAAAGTTTGTGAAAGTGCCCGGTGTACAATGAGCACCACAGAAAGGAGAGTTGGTGGTGATCCTTAGCTTTCCATAAGCATGTCTCTTTTTAAAAATAATCCTCCTACTCTTTATTGCTTGTTTTTTTTTAAAGAATTAAAATGGGGTGACAGAGGTTTTTTTTTTAAATTCAAGCATTCTGGGAAGATGCATTTTCAAGACACTGAAGGCTGCAAAGCTGACTTGCTAGCTAGAAAACTGAACACTGGTAACTTAGTTAGCTACTTAACTAAATAATGAATGAGTGGTTGTAGCTACTTAATGATTGAGCGGATAACCCATGATTTTACAAAGTGTTAGGGGTGGGAATATGTAAAGGAAGGCTTCAGTGTGTCATCAAGGCATGTTTTAGCCCCACCCAGAATATCCATAAAAGAAAATCGGTGAAAAACTGTTTCACGGTCACACTCCACAATTCAGTACAAGATTAGTTTCCAGTCTTTTCACGTTTTCAGCAACTATTTTCTAGCATGCATAAAGAGTTTAGAAGCAAATCACTGATACCACTTTACTGGGACTTTAAATATAATGAATTTGTTGTAATGCTGATTTGCTAGAAACACTAATGAAAATTAGTTCATTTCATTTATCAATCAATGCTTAATTGTTTTTCTTTTTTGCCACAGAAAGTGTCCAAACGTGGAGTTTAAATTTAAGTCCTATTTGCTGTTCAAATGATTGGTATACTCGGAAATTTCCACGCAAAATAACGTATTTCAAGCAGTGCAGCCACATTTTGTTTGCACTGTGGTGGCTGGCTAAAAGAAAAAGGCATTCAATGTTTTCTCGAGTTTAAGGGAGTAGAGGGAGAGAAAAAGAACTATCCTAGTTTTCTTGCTTGTATGCCCATTATCAACACTTTTGTTGCATTTCTGAGCCGTTCCAGCTTGGTTTCAACTTTTAAACAAGGTTTTCACACGGCAGTTGCCTCCACGTGATAAAACCCGCGAGCTACGAGAGTGTTTGCATGCTAAACACAAAATCATGCAGAGATTGGGTATATATTCTCAGTCCTACTCAAATAAGAGCTAGAAGAATCAGGCACAATTTTGGTCTTTTCCCTTCACAAGTAGAAGAAGCACATGCAACAGAAAACACTAAACTTTTAGCACATGTAGAATTGTTTTGCCCCCGCAAAACCAGAAACCTTGCCACTGATTGGTGCAAGGCAAGTACCTGGCCAATCATGGGCAATGTTACCGATTTTGCACGGGCGAAAAGATTTTGCATGTGCTAAAGGTCTTAGTGAATCAGGCCCTAAAACCAATGTAAGAAAGACTGTACTTGCCTTCAAAGTTGGCAATATCATTTGAATATGGTTACTGATATTACTCTTCAAATCAAAAGCACTGTGTAAATTAATGCTGCTCAATGCTGTTAGTCGTAGTACGATGTTTTGCTTGTGGAACAAAAATGGTCTTCCTAAGACAGAAAATTTGGGTATTCCTTCTCTTTAGGGAATTGTTACACTTGTGATAACAGCTTGTCCAATAACTATTAAACTGTAACTGTTAAAGGAAAGCTCACAATTAACTGCAGAGGCTGATGAATTAAAAGACTGTGGCAACCATCCAAGAATGCACAATGCACACAGTCTGTGGTCAGCAGTTTTCAAGGGGGAAATACATTATTTCGTTAGTTTGTTTATAACGTCTTGGCAAGCGTTAAGTTTATCACCTGGGAAATTATCTTGAGCGTGCTTTTATGTCGGTAATGTTTGTTTAAATTAAATTACTTTGAATACTCACAAGTCTGAGGTCCTTTTCCCCCACATCTCATCTGTGTCAATTGGTGTCCTCAAACTACACACAGACGGGGCCACTGCATTGCGCTAAGTGCACACCTGTTGTTTTCATCTGTGTTTTTTAAACACCAAATCCGCTATTACATGCAACTAAAGTGATGAGCGCAGCACATAAAGAATAAAGAGCAGCATTGGATTTGTAACTAATTCAGCACTTTCAGTTCCAAATCTGCACTGCACAAGGCAGTGATTAATGATTTGTTGACAACAATGAAGATACATGCCTTGGGATTCAGGGGGAAAAAAAATTTCTTCAAGAGAGCAGCTCAACTTTTCAGTGCACAAGCGGTCGGGGGTCTGTGGCTGCTAACCGCTTCAAGCAACAACCTTTTAATTCACATCAATGATCTGGAAGACATCGACGAGTCAATAAATTCCGAAACGTTCATGATGTTTTATCAGTCATATATATATATATACTGTATATATATATATATATATATATATATATATACACACACACACACACACACACACACACACACAGTATATACAGTGCTAGGAAAAAATATTTGCATATTTGTGACACCTAAATTTTAATATTAGACAAAGATAAACTAAGTACATACAAAATGCAGTTTTTTAATGATGATTTCATTTATTGAGGGGAAAAGGCTACCTGCCCCTCTGTGAAAAAGTGATTGCCCCCTGAACCTAATAACTGGTTGTGCCACCCTAGGAGTCAAGAACTGCAATCAAGCGTTCGGATAACTGGCAATGAGTCTTTCACATCATTGTGGAGGAATTTTGGCCTACTCTTCTTTGCAGAATTGTTTTAATTCAGCCATTAGAGGGTTTTCCAGCATGAACGGCCTGTTTAAGGTCATGTCACAGCATCTCAATCGGATTTAAGTCCGGACTTTGACAAGGCCACCCCAAAACTTTCATTTATTATGTTTTTTAAAGCCATTAAGAGGTGGACTTGCTGGTGTTTCGGACCATTGTCCTGCTGCAAAACCCAAATGCTCTTTATGTTGAGGTCAAGAGCTAATGGACGGACATTTTCCTCCAGAATTTTCTGGTAGAGAGCAGAATTCATAGTTCCATCAATTACGGCAAGTTGTCCAGTTCCAGAAGCAGCAAAGCAGCCCCAGACCATCACACAACCACCACCATGTTTGACTGTTGGCATGATGTTCTTTTTATGAAATGCGGTGTTAGTTTTACACCAGTTGTAATGGGACGCACATCTTCCAACTTTTGTCTTGTCAGTCCACAGGATATTTTCCCAAAAGTCTTAAGGATCATCAACATGTTTTTTGGCAAATGTGAGACGAACCTTTGTGTTCTTTTTGGTGGGCAGTTGTTTTTGCCTTGGAACTCTCCCATAGATGCCTTTTCTGCCCAGTCTCTTTCTTATTGTTGAATCATGAAAACTAACTTTTTCTGAGGCAAGTGAGGCCTGCAGTTCTTTAGATGTTATGGGTTCTTTTGTGACCTCCTGGATGTGTCGTCAATGCGCTCTTGGAGCAATTTTGGTTAGCCAGCCACTCCTGGGAAGGTTCACCACTGTTCCACGTCTTCTCCATTTGTGGATAATGGTTCTCACTGCTGTTTGCTTGAGCCCCAAAGCCTTAGAAATGGCTTTGTAACCCTTTCTAAACTGATAGATATCAATGATTTTGTTTCCCATCTGTTCTTGAATTTCTTTAGATTGAAGCATGATGTGTTGCTTTTTGAGATCTTTTAGCCTACTTCACTTTGTAAGACAGGTTCTATTTAAGTGATTTCTTGATTCAACAGGTCTGGCAGTAATCTGGCCTGGCCATGGCTAGTGAAATTGAACTCAAAAAATGTGTTTAATCACAGTTAATTCATGATTTAACAAGGGGGGGCAATTACTTTTTCACATAGGGCCAGGTAGGTTTGGATAGCTTTTTTCCCTTAATGAATGAAATTAACATTTAAAAACTGAACTTCATATTTACTCAAGTTATATTTGACTAATATTAAAATTTGTTTGATGATCAAAAACATTGTGACAAATGTAAAAAAACTAAGAAATCAGGAAGGGGGCAAATACTTTTTCATAGCGCTGCGTCTGTATGTATATATATATATATAAATCCAAACTGCGCTTTACATTTGATGGATACTTTTGTCTGGCTGAGTGCTTTGTCTCCTCAGTGCTTAAGTTTCACACATTAATCAAAGGGAGGCTCACTGTGTCATCCAGAGGGCCGCTCGCCTGTTTATTGGAGCTACTGTCTGGGACAGATTTACTATTCCCTCCAGAAAATTAGCATGAATGAACTGATAAGCTGCTTGGGGAAGGTATCGGAGATGTTCACTTATCATGCCAGCTTTTTCAGTGTTAGTCATCAGAATGACAATAAACTTGCGGGAACCAAACTGAGGAACTATTATGCACTCATGTGATGGATACTGAGGGAAGAAAACAGCTGCTGCACCTCTTCCAGTCAGAAAAATCGATTGATGATTCCCAAAGTCTGAAGAGTCTGCTGAGGAACTTTGTCAGCTGGACATGTTCAAGGAGAGTTGGGATAATGGACGAATGCACACATCCCCCCCAAACCACCAAACACACATGAACACAACGCAAGAGCATTTACCAACGAACACACACAATACAAACACATGCTCTATTGTTATCTCAATTTACGTGAAATCTACACTGATTACAAGAGCATTTTGGATTCATGCCAAAAACACAGTCAGCAAAATCTTGCAACGGGAAAATGTGGAGTCTGGCCTTCACTCTATGTCAGTCTGTCCGTCTGTCTTCTGTCTGTTCCGTCAGTCAATGTATCCTCCATGACCTTTTACAGACAGGTGCTCATTTGCCAGCAGCCTCGTTTCAGCAATGCTCATGTGCTGCTAAATGTTCAGAGCACAAGCAGTACAGCAGTTGCAGACAGCTTAGAGTTGCTCAATCAACTATTCAGAGGATTCTCGTTGGCAGTAAGATGGGGATTTGCCAAAATACCAAGCCAAAATCATCCTGCACTGGGTACTTCCATTGGCAAATTATGGCGAACCATGTTTACCATTCAGCATTCAGCCTTGGATCCTGGACACATGATTCCTCTATGTACAATATGTGCAGTTCCACAATGCCACCATTCCGACTTTTAACTTAGAGGCGAATGTAGCACAAAGTCCAGAGACACTAGTTAGCGAATGTCAGCGCTATGGAGAAGCAAAGGGACATCTGTTCTTTTGGCAGTACACAATCAGTGCATTTATTTGAAGGAAAATACCTGTTTTGACCCAGATGTACACATGCTTTTTTGCATCTGGATATACACTGTAATTATGGGATTTCTATCCAGGTCAGGATTTGACCATGCAAGCTGGAATTGAAAGGTTACGAAAGGCAACATTTACCACCAAAGCAACCAACAGCATTTGATTGGGGTTATCAAACATTACATTGCCTGCATATGCTATCGATGATTCGGGATATATGATGCATGTTTGTGTATTTATGAGCCCAAAGTGAATTACTATACAACATATTTGGATTTTCAGCATGAAGCAATAAGGCACAAACTGCATTTATGGCAACAATATGCCATCTGGTATTCATCCCCTCAGAGCTCAATCTAAGATCTCATCAAAGGCAATACTCATTGAAATCATACATGCCATTTTCAGTCAGTACAACTATTGAACAGTATTCTAAAAATAACATAAAGCAGAAAGATTATTGCTCTTTATGTCTGTTCATAATCAGTGATGCTTGCAGTGCATATGTACTTTACAGCGAATGACTGTTAATCATAGGACAAACATTGAGAACTGAAAGAAAAGGTAATGGCTCCTATTTTCAAAGTCGTGATACAACTGTCAAATGTAATATCCTGACTTTAGATAGAAGTGCATGAGCCAGTTAGATAATAATGAATTATCTTTTGATATCGAGTGGGTTTCGCTTCAATACTGCAAATCAGATTTTTTTAGGGTAAAAAAGGAACAGAGGCACACTTTACAGTAAGGGGACAAATCATATGCTCAAGTAATGCTGAACTAATGCATGATGCATGATATGACGCATGAATAAATCATGAATCATGAATTCCTGTTGTTCACCTCTTACAAATGGTGACATCACTAACTTTTTGTAATTAGTTCACACTTCATAGATCATCGGTTAAGAAATTTTAATTAACAGTTACTTCATACATTAATTAATATGCGACTAATTTAGCAGGATTCCTCTTACATAAAAGTTTATTTCAGGATGCCGCATTCTTTCAGCCTCTCTAACTGAAAAAAACAATAAAATAAAATAAAATAAATAATAGACCCTATGGTATTTTTGACACATTTACGGCATAGTGGGTGGAACATGCAAAGTTTTCTTCAAATTGCCTTTGTGTTGTTGGAAACACAATTGCACGTGTCTTGCTGCAGTGCAAATGATTTTTACAGTATTTCGAGAACAGTAACAAAGTAATTTGTTCAGGGTTGCTGAGTAATTAATTTTTTCATTGTATTTATGTTGTTGAAAGAAGCGGAGGATAGCAAGGTGCTGAAAGATACACTAAAAACAATATTATCTAGCAGATGCCAGTTGATAAATTCAAGGCCATTGATCAGACATGTTTAAGTTCAAAATAAGTGCCATAGGTCTGCCCAATAAACTAGTCAATGGAGTGTAGTGGAGACATGAAGTGCTCGTCATTACTTAATCATTACTTCGCTCATGACTCACCAGATTTGTGCCCCCTAAGTATAGTCACATCATGACATTCATTTATACTGAGTTGCTCAACCCACTTTCAGTAATATTTGCCGGTGTGTTTGCACCGAGGCTCAGGTTTGAGCAGAGAATGGGCCTTTCTGAATGTTTCAGACTGACACCTCGGGTGAAAAAAAAAGCTTGTGCTCAATACAGTGCTAACATTAGTATGTACCAAGGTGCATATGGTTTGTACTTTCTCAAAAGTGCAAATGGATCTCCATCATGGATTTTTTATTTACTTTTGTAGAATAGTCTGTTGCAAACTATGACAATATGTACTCTTATAGTAAACTGTGACCAAAAATAATGTAGTAGCAGCCCAAGAAATCACTAAATAATACCCAGGCATCATGCTAGTCAGCATGTCACTGAAATAGATCAAAACATATGCAGATAGTCTGTGAGGGTAACCCTTTCAAATTCTGAAATATTAGTTTTTCAGCTTTGAAGCAGAGTCCCTTGTATTCATTCTTTGAGCACCGGAATGGTAAGATTTACTTTTGCCAGTTTTAAAATATCTCTGACATCCTGAAAATAAATTATGTGAAACCCCATACCCCTACCTTTTCCTAAATTTGTGTTTTGCGTAATTACAAGGTTTTAGAGTTCCAAACAAAGAAATTACTAGCAAAAAATATCAGCTTCAACTGAAGAAGAATTTACCTTTTTTTGTTTCGTTTTTTTATGTCAGAAAAGTAAACAACTCACAACTCACAGGTACGAGGCTCGTAATATTAGACATTAAGCATGTTAATTTTCCTCAGTATCCAAGCTTTTTTCACAGCAAAGACGTCTGTCTGAAAGCCCAGTGCTCGGGTGATCGAATCCCAAGCCGCAACATTATTGACAATGGCCAGGTCCACATTGGCGAGGAAACAATTGGCCAATATTTGGTGGGGATAATAAGGTTACTGAAGAAATCCAGTCAAAACTCGTTAGTCTCATTGTCTCTTGCGGCCTCTCATGTGCCTGCCAGGGCTTGCTGCATGAGCCAAATAAGTATATGCTGATGCTAATCACTGACAAAACAGGTAGGGTGTAATTGCATAGAGTTGGAAGAATCGTGTATCATGGCATCCTCCTCTCGCATCATAAGAGCATGTCAGCGGACTTTACAGCACTGTGTTAAGGGTGGAGAGAAATGGGGGAAAAGCACATATGCCTCATAGGCTGATAAGGCAATATTATGAGAATTATCACACTACATGCTGAAAAGAGACTGTAGCAGTGTTAAAAACGAGGCAGTTCCAAGCCCAACACTCTAATATTAAAAGGCATATTTCCGCAGATATATATATTTTATCTTCCCAAAGACAGCTTAGACACTTCCAAGGAAGTTAAGCTTTCTTTTAAAGGTTGCCATATCACATAATTTGCCTTTTCCCCAATTTTAAGGTAGAAATGCTTAAAAAGCCATTTAAAAAATTTGATAGAGGCAGGAAAACAACCCGTCAAGTCATGATAAGATGAAGGCAGAAAAGAAAGAAAAATAATCCATGGGGAGATATGTCTTTTGAGCTTTTGTTTTGGAAATGATTAAAAAATTATCTTTCTAAAACTATACCGAGGTGTTTCACATTTTGATTGTGTATTACACACTCCACATGAGAACGCTGAAACAAGAAATGAAATCAGCATAGCTTCATAGCCATAATACTCTATCACTCATTAAAGGTAAACCTCTCACAGCAATCTCACTGGCTTTTTCTTCTAGTGAATGGTCAAAATGTTGAGCAATAGTAGTTGATGTGCAAGATTATCAAATCGGTGCACATATACGTGAGATATATCCCTAATAAGAAAACCTTGTAATATGGACAACAGTAATTGAAGCACCTATTACTAAAACCCCATAAGTCACACTTGACTTGACTTGACTTGTGGGGTTTTAGTAATCAGTGCTTCAATTTCTACAGCACATAACTATGATTAATGAAAAAAGCCAAAGGTGGTAGGCAAATTAAAACATAAAATCCATAATGGGGGGGGGCAAGGAGGGAGAATTGTTTTCCATGTATTTTTTCCAATGGTGCATCAAATATTTGCATACTTTATGAACTAGCAAAGATGGTGGAACATTGCCTTTTCAGACTTTTCTGATGTGAAGTATTATCAGTTCGTTAAAAAATAAGGAAATTTCCAAAAAATACTTTTTTTTTCTGTGTATGTGAGTGTGCTCGCATGTGAGTGCATGTGTATGGGTGTTTGTGACTGAGAGAAACTGAGAGAGACTTAACATGCCTTTGAACAGTGGCGGTTTTACACGGGGGCCAACAGGGGCCTGTGCCCCCCTGCCGATGTCCTGTGCCCCCGTGCTGGCCCCTGTGCTGACTGAATAATAAAATTATACTGTATATTTTTTTTTACGATGATATGCGCTAGCACCAAAATTGGACCTAATGTCACTCAACATTCTACACGGGCTTATTAGAGTGACGCACCAAAGTGTGTTGGCTATCTGCGTTTGCTTTCACTGATCTCAGTATGTTGGCTGGGATTTGAATATGAGCGCGGCAACCTGTTGCGAGAGACGAAGGTTAGCTAAATGACTGCACCTTATGAAGTAATTTGTTGTAGACGTGGCCTTGTTACTGTTGTTCCCCATTCCGGCAACGAAAGCTTGTTGTCAAGTTTCGACTAGGCTGTTCCATTTTGAAAAATAATAGGCTACAAAGTAAAGTAATCAACAGTAGCCTATCTGCCCGTGCTAAGTAGGGATGGTTATTTGTGAGATGAGATATATGCATCGCTTTACATATTTTTCTTCTCTTAAGACTGTCATAAAACGAGGAAGGGATACCGCCTCCTATTTTGCTTGAGTAAAAAAACATTGAATTACAGGAAACCATATAAATCACATATATGGCAATATTTCCCTAGTATTAGTGCAATTTACAAACCTATGATTATATTTCAGTTGACTGCATCATTTTTCCAATTTATATTTTCAATCAATCACTCCACAGTAATATTGGCTTCCATAAATGGAAATGGCATATTGTGTCTAAGAGAGTGGAGGGTATACATATATATGTATGTTTTATGATTATGTTGATTACTTATTTCCTTGTGATTACAGTAACTAGAACCAGTTGTTTTGTTGGTACTATTTTGTTACATTTTTATGAATAAACACCTTTTCAAAACTAGCTTCAATCCACAGATAGCCTACTGTATACTGTATATTTGTAATTTTGATTTATGTTTGAAGAACTATCACTCCTCGATTACCAGATCCTTCTAAGTACTGTAGCTCTGTCTGTCACTAATAAAAGCTAGCATGACATGCACACGTGTGTGAGCTGCTATGTATTCAGGCACTGGCAGTATATTTTGTAAATAAGTGTGAAGACCGGACTCTCAAGTCAGTGGCCATGAATACAGACTAGTTTGTGCAAATGTTACTTATGTGCTGTGGTTCTGATTGGCCCAATAACTGATGAGGAGTTTTGTTTTCTAAGAACGGGTCGCCCATTCTTAAGGCCATAAGCCATTTGATTTGTCCGATACTTCACACGTCATTATGTTGTATTTTATTTTCCATTTTTGATGGCCATCAGTCAATGCATGTAAAAGGCATATTTCTGCAGATATATATATTTTATCTTCCCAAAGACAGCTTAGACACTTCCAAGGAAGTTAAGCTTTCTTTTAAAGGTTGCCATATCACATAATTTGCCTTTTCCCCAATTTTAAGGTAGAAATGCTTAAAAAGCCATTTAAGAAATTTGATAGAGGCAGGAAAACAACCCGTCAAGTCATGATAAGATGAAGGCAGAAAAGAAAGAAAAATAATCCATGGAGAGATATGTCTTTTGAGCTTTTGTTTTGGAAATGATTAAAAAATTATCTTTCTAAAACTATACCGAGGTGTTTCACATTTTGATTGTGTATTACACACTCCACATGAGAACGCTGAAACAAGAAATGAAATCAGCATAGCTTCATAGCCATAATACTCTATCACTCATTAAAGGTAAACCTCTCACAGCAATCTCACTGGCTTTTTCTTCTAGTGAATGGTCAAAATGTTGAGCAATAGTAGTTGATGTGCAAGATTATCAAATCGGTGCACATATACGTGAGATATATCCCTAATAAGAAAACCTTGTAATATGGACAACAGTAATTGAAGCACCTATTACTAAAACCCCATAAGTCACACTTGACTTGACTTGTGGGGTTTTAGTAATCAGTGCTTCAATTTCTACAGCACATAACTATGATTAATGAAAAAAGCCAAAGGTGGTAGGCAAATTAAAACATAAAATCCATAATGGGGGGGGGCAAGGAGGGAGAATTGTTTTCCATGTATTTTTTCCAATGGTGCATCAAATATTTGCATACTTTATGAACTTGCAAAGATGGTGGAACATTGCCTTTTCAGACTTTTCTGATGTGAAGTATTATCAGTTCGTTAAAAAATAAGGAAATTTCCAAAAAATACTTTTTTTTTTCTGTGTATGTGAGTGTGCTCGCATGTGAGTGCATGTGTATGGGTGTTTGTGACTGAGAGAAACTGAGAGAGACTTAACATGCCTTTGAACAGTGGCGGTTTTACACGGGGGCCAACAGGGGCCTGTGCCCCCGTGCTGGCCCCTGTGCTGACTGAATAATAAAATTATACTGTATATTTTTTTTTACGATGATATGCGCTAGCACCAAAATTGGACCTAATGTCACTCAACATTCTACACGGGCTTATTAGAGTGACGCACCAAAGTGTGTTGGCTATCTGCGTTTGCTTTCACTGATCTCAGTATGTTGGCTGGGATTTGAATATGAGCGCGGCAACCTGTTGCGAGAGACGAAGGTTAGCTAAATGACTGCACCTTATGAAGTAATTTGTTGTAGACGTGGCCTTGTTACTGTTGTTCCCCATTCCGGCAACGAAAGCTTGTTGTCAAGTTTCGACTAGGCTGTTCCATTTTGAAAAATAATAGGCTACAAAGTAAAGTAATCAACAGTAGCCTATCTGCCCGTGCTAAGTAGGGATGGTTATTTGTGAGATGAGATATATGCATCGCTTTATATATTTTTCTTCTCTTAAGACTGTCATAAAACGAGGAAGGGATACCGCCTCCTATTTTGCCTGAGTAAAAAAACATTGAATTACAGGAAACCATATAAATCACATATATGGCAATATTTCCCTAGTATTAGTGCAATTTACAAACCTATGATTATATTTCAGTTGACTGCATCATTTTTCCAATTTATATTTTCAATTAATCACTCCACAGTAATATTGGCTTCCATAAATGGAAATGGCATATTGTGTCTAAGAGAGTGGAGGGTATACATATATATGTATGTTTTATGATTATGTTGATTACTTATTTCCTTGTGATTACAGTAACTAGAACCAGTTGTTTTGTTGGTACCATTTTGTTACATTTTTATGAATAAACACCTTTTCAAAACTAGCTTCAATCCACAGATAGCCTACTGTATACTGTATATTTGTAATTTTGATTTATGTTTGAAGAACTATCACTCCTCGATTACCAGATCCTTCTAAATACTGTAGCTCTGTCTGTCACTAATAAAAGCTAGCATGACATGCACACGTGTGTGAGCTGCTATGTATTCAGGCACTGGCAGTATATTTTGTAAATAAGTGTGAAGACCGGACTCTCAAGTCAGTGGCCATGAATACAGACTAGTTTGTGCAAATGTTACTTATGTGCTGTGGTTCTGATTGGCCCAATAACTGATGAGGAGTTTTGTTTTCTAAGAACGGGTCGCCCATTCTTAAGGCCATAAGCCATTTGATTTGTCCGATACTTCACACGTCATTATGTTGTATTTTATTTTCCATTTTTGATGGCCATCAGTCAATGCATTTTTTCTTCATGAAAAAATCTTCAGCATGATTTTATAGGCTAAAGCAAAATAGAAGTTTTTAATGCTTTAATATCACTGTTGTTGCTTTTTAAAAGTATTTTTGGGCTTTTTGCCTTTATTCACACAGGAAGGTTTAGAGAGCCAGGGAGTGAGTGGTGTTGCAGCACGTCTCAGCGCAGGCCCATGTCTAGGGCCATCATTATTGTTTTTAATGTGTCCCCCTGATTAAACACTGGCCCCACCTGGGCCCCCCACTAAAATTTGTCAAGAACCGCCACAGCCTTTGAACATTATTAAGTTGAAATCAGAACAATTCCTTGAACAAAAAAGGAACTGTAGGCAAAGGCATCATCAAAAAGACAAAACCAAGGCAACATGTTGCACTTCGGACAAACCCCCCAATCCCCCAAAGTATCAATACATTTTTCTACATCAGAGACTCAAACTGTATTCTCAGTCAAGCTGCCACCAAACATTTAAACATTAGTTTTTTCTCAACAGAGCTCATGATTTTCAGCTTGATATGTAAGCCAGACTGCAAGCTTTGCTTCACTGATCAAATAATTCAGCAATACCATTAGCTTCCGTTTTGATGCCTTATATTTAGGACCTCCCTCCAAACTGCTATATACCAGTGCACCCAGTCCTGAAGTGTAGAAAAAGGCTGGGTAAGTCAATAACACCTCAAAAAAGATGCTCTCCCTTTTGCAAAACATACACTCCACACCTTCTGTAGCATCAGAGTGCGTCAGATGTTTGTTTGTGGCCACAACCCCATGAACAATTCTTCACCGAAGATCTGCGGTGCATTCTACTTTAACAGGCTTATACAGGAACCTCCAGCTTCCCTTACGGGTTGAGCCCGATGCAAAAACACCCCTGACCACCATGAATCTTTCATTCCACTTAGTGAAGATCTGTGGATCTCTTTTACACTAATGGCATCCAATGCCTTTTTGGAAATGTTTGGAAGTGCTTCCAGTTGTGGCGTATTAAAAGAGAGAAGCAATCCCTCGTCCATTCCATGTCCCTCACCTGCAACAGACATAATGAAGGATGGAAAAACCCGTGGTCCTCATTTTAAGCTTGAGCCGGGCTCCTCACCCATATGAGGACTGATCTTTTGGATCACCTCTGAGCCAAGAGCGATGCGCCTAAATTGCGAAAACCTCGATACATTTTGAAGTGTGCACAACCTCAAAATATAGCTAATCAACACCGCTGAAGACTTTTCCAGGCATCCCCGCGTGAGATATTTAATCGTGGCAGTTTTTGTACCATGTGCTTTCTGTCAAAATTGCCCCAAATGTGAGCTGCCGAATAGCTCACTCGGTTAAAGCATCACATTTCGAAGCATAGGTGACTGTCACGGCGCAGGTTCAAGCCCCAGTCGTACTAACCGGCAGAGAGCGGCAGTTTTTTCAGAAGTAGCGCGCAATCAGCCAATGCGCTACAGGGATGCAAATTGGGAAGGGTCTGCCGGGAAGGGTAATATAAGTTGCTTTGTTCATTCCTTAGGCGCCTCCTGTTACCTAGACGGGCACTCGTCAGGAAGAATCTTGGCTTGTCCATGTTCAGGTATCCTCCGCCCTCGTTCTGAACTTGCAAAGATTCGACCGGTGGCTTACAGGCCTGTGCTTTGGACGAGAGCCGCGAACTGTCATCACTCTCCTGTATTGGCAACAGGAGGTTGAACATGAGCAAGTGTTGTGCATAGTTCCTCAATTGGACATTCCAGATTCGGGTAATATCGAACCACCCCCGCGGTCGCCAGTGGGTTTTTAGATGGTTGCATTTGTTTCCCATCAAAAAACTGCCAAGCTGGAAGCTTTTGAGAAATATAACAATACCCCATTGAAATATGTGACAAAGGGTCCTTTTACATGGATATCGGCCATCTCCATTGAGCCCAATGGGAAATGGCCATTTCATACGCATCTCTAATGTCCCCATGGATCCTAATCGGAAGGGAGATGTTTTATGAGGCCTTTGGTGATGTATGCCAAATGGTCTAAATACGGGCTTTATGGCCCTCTGCTTTTCTTCTCGTAGCTAAGGATACCAGCTGGAGTCGTCCAAGTGGAGGGGTGAGCAAGGGGCAATCAAATAGAAAAAGAGAAAAAGGGCGATCACTGGCATCATATTACATGGGAAATGAGATCCTGTGGGAGGATACCATCCATGACAGTGATATGTCAACCTAAGGCAGTTTAAATGAACTGCAATTCTTTTGCGGGACCTATACGTGCCCTAACTTAGCACTTCTGTTCAGGGTCCAGCGAGCAAAACTTCACCTCATCATGGAGCCCTTGCAACAAACAAATGAACCATAGCCCCATTTCTTCACTCAGGAGTGGCGCTGTTTTCCAAGAACTATCCAGCCTCAAGTCTGCAAACTTTGTAATTCCTGCCCCGACAAGGGCCCTCTGGATGCTTGGGGAGCTCGAAATCCTGGGCTGGGTACAAAAACAACACTGCCTCACCAACAGGACTGCAGAACTGGAATAGCTCTCTCTGGATCTGTAAAACTAAAGACCATGTTCTCAGGACTGATTTTTAGAAAAGGGTGTTTGCCAACAGGTCCATCTTCTCTGGTTTCAGAAAAAAGGTGCTTCATTTTCTATGTTCTTGAGTAGCAAGTGTGCAGTCTTTGTCTGCCGCAATTCTGCCTTATCCAATAGACGCAGCATTGTCTGAATACGGATAGCTGAGATCTGACTTTATATATAGCTCAGCTCTTGACTCCCTACAGAAACTGGCAAAAAAAAAAAAAAATGAAAAGAGAGAGGGAGAGAAAGAGCAATGGAACAACACATGAGACAAAAGCCCATATACTTCACTTAGAGCTTAGGTAACAATAGACATCCCTTCAACATCACATGCAAAGCTGATGTTAGCATTATAATGTCTCCTGCATCTCTTACATTAAAAATGAGCTACCAGGTTCTGAAACCATCTCAGCAACATCTGACCAGGATTTCTGCCATCGCAGAGCATTCCTCAGTTAAAGGTCCCAGAAAGTGAGTTTGTCACCACCTACCTTCAACTGGAGCACAAGCTGGTCAAATCCAAGAAACAAACTGAAAGAAATGTGTAACGAGATGTAGTGCCAGCCAAAGCAAACCCCACCTCTGGCACATATTTCAGCTGTTGAGTGAGCTGATCCACTTTTTCAGTACATGTGCCCTTGGGTTTGACCTTTCAAGGTCACTCAAGGTCAAAGGTTATGATTTCATTTTACTCACTAGATATGTTTGTGTATTTGATCAATAGTAACCAAGAGGCTATGTACTGTAGGTTTTGAGATATAGCCTTCATAAATCTACTGATCTTCGGTCTGACCTTTCAAGGTCAAAGGTAATGGAGTCAATTTAATCTCGACATATGATTTCCTCCTTGAGTATAATATTTGAGAGTGGCTTATATTCTTTAGAGATAAAGTGTAAATTAGGCTGTTCAGATCAAAGATATTCACGTTTTCAGTGGCCTTTGACCTTGATCTTGACCTTGACCAAATTAATTTCAAAATATAATGGAATCTACTCTGGGCCAAGTTCCAACTTTTGGCAAAATTTGATACAAATTGAGGCTGCGCTTTTCTCGCAAACTTGCTAAGGAACAAACAAATAGAGAAATAAATAAATACCTGTAAATAATCCATGATCCAAGGCAATCACAATATCCTAGCCCTGCCCACTTTGGATTGGCATGGAAATAATTAAAAAACTGACATAATACAGACTGAAATGATGAAAGAGAGAGATAAAGAAAAAGCGAAGAGCAAGACAGCTATTCAGTCCTCTCCTTCCCCTGGCACTGTGTCCTTTACAGCACGTCTTGATTTCCAGGAGTCAAATTCTGCTCAATGCCATCTTTGGCAGCAGACCCACTATCACTCCACCATCAATGCAGCATTGAAGTTTTCCAAGGCTGGACCCTCCACAGATAGGCACAGCAGCCACTGGAGTTGAAGTGGCTGAGGCTGGTTCTCCAGTCAGAGTTCTCTCTCTTCCTGGTAGAGATTCCACATTCCCACAGAGTGGTACTTATTGGCATGACCAAGTAGATTCAAAGTAGATTCAAACTATTGAATTGCTCACATTTTTCTCCTCTGAAAAGATTTACAGTAATTAGTACAAATAATTTGGGAAAGGTATTCAGCATATATTTTCACATTTTTATCACTGTAAAATTGAAGGTTGACACACATGACTGCATAATGTCCTAGAAAGTGTCCCTCTCAGATACAGCTGCTCTCCTGTGGGCAAAAGTTTTATATTTCATGGAAGTCCGTACGCAGTTCTTCCTTTTGAATTCCCCCCAACTCAAGGGGACCCTAAATTACACAGACAGTGCCCTCCGCTCCTCCTAGCCAGTTTCCATGAACTGGATACTGGCATTGGGATCTGTCCTTAGTCAGCCATACTTATTGACAAGACTGAAGATCTTTCAGCCGCTCCTCTAAATGAAAGATGATGGCATCTGTTTGGATCAAAACAAGATCACTGACTACACCATTGAGCCAAGTGCACTCTCAGCCCTTTGTACTCCATATTTGTCCTGCTTCATACATGTGCTGCACTTGCAGACCTATCTCTGTCTTGAGAACAATCCGACAGCAAATCCAATAGTTCCAATAGCACATTTCCAGCTCTTTCATCGCTTGACCGATATTGTTGTCATCTTTCTGGAATTCTTTGCTTACAACAGTGAGAATGTCCTCTGTATCACATATGTTGCAAGAAGAGGATGTTCTGCAGGCTGTGTAGATAGATAGTCACCTGCTATGCCTGCCAATACTCTGCCTGTAATGGATTGGTCCCCCCTCTATGCTTGCCATGTCTTCAAAAAGATCCAGTGGTGCTGGGTAACTGTAACATACAATATACAACATTACATAATTATTAATAAGTGCCATTCTGTGAAGAGGTTTTTGCGCCCTTCGCGATTTCTTCATTGCTTATTTGTCATATGTAGATGTTTCTGACCATACAACAAATTTTAAAATATGTATCACCCATGCGAAAACACAGTTGCCCCCCTTAACCTAATAATGAGTTGTGCCCATGCTTACACAGCATTTGTAAAAACTGGCAATGAGCATTTACATTGCTGAGGAGAAAATTTTCCAGAAGAATTACAGAAATCAATGCTACGTATACGAATATCAATGCTACGTTTCTGAAACAGAAATAATAACAGTAAATAATAGGGCAATATTGCACAGAAAAAAATATTGCATGGGATTGGGTTTATGGGTCCCGCCCTGAATTGAGGTCTGACCACATCTCATCCACATCATGAGCAAAATCATCCATGGCCCGGCAAGAGGGAAAATATTGCCTTTTATTAATTGGTTATGTATGTTATTGGCCGCATACAGTAAAAACGGCCTGCCAATATAACTTGTTTTGGCCGACCAGTATTGGACGAGTTGAGCATTGGCCTTTGGGTCGCGGTATTAGCCCATACGGCGACCCTCAGGCCAATACCGAGGAAATGAGGAAATAAGCAATTAATAACATATAGTGAATCCAACCCTGGACTGACCCCACATCAATGAATTTTCATACCTCTCCTACAAACATGTATTTTATAGAACAGCACTTTTTGTTCACTGAGGAACATAGACCTAATACTGTAGAGCCGCAATGTATTGTACTGTGATGCAGAATGATGTGCGACAATTACATGGGCTCAATCTCATGTAGAAGGTTGCAGACATACCCGTTCTCTAGTCTGTATTAGGCATCTTATGGCATAGGACTAGGTAAGGCTGGACTCTCTGCCAAGCCTTTCTTATCATCAGGCCATAATTTATAAGATGTCCTCAGATATTTGTCTCTTTCTATTGCCTAGTCCCCTTCTTTGTCCTTGTCCTTCTCCTCTTATGATCTGAACCAGGAATCAAGTGCAGAGGCAGAGTACAATCCAATAGTAAGGTTTACTGGTACTGATACGGTAACAGTGGGACAGAGCCCTGTGGAAGAAGGCACACTTCAGGTATTAATGTCGAAGCAGGGCATTGCCAATCTCTGGCCAGTGGCTTTCCAGGATGACTGCCTGCCACATGGAGAGCAGACCTAACCAGAGGCAAACTGATCCATAGGAGGATGTCAGTCGCTTGAGAGGAACTTGGTTCAAATCCTGATGACCATAGACTAATTGGGAGCTTGTTCCTAACAAACTGGACAGATGAACAGTCTTGGACAGAGTTAACAAGAACGCAGTTCCAATCCTGAACCCTGGATTAGTTGTGGGAGCTTGTTCCTGGACTAAGGAGCTGACTTAAACTGGATTAACTTAAATGGACCCTGAAAATTTGGAGTACTATTCAAATTAACTTAGCAAAGAAGAAGGCTTCTGCAAGTCACTTTAGTTAAAGGTTACACTACAACAGACTGGTCCTAAGCGCACATAGTGAATTACAATCCACCATGTTGCAACTCAAAGCAGAGGGGTTTAAGGGGGAACTATTATGCTGATCCTTCTTTTAATACATATTAGTAATGTTATAATATTGGTTGTCCATACTCAACCTTTGAAGAGTTTCAAAGCATAAGATAGAGAGGTTTTGCAGTAATCCAAGAACGTGATTTAGTGAACGTGATTTCCTCTCTGAACAGCTCCTCCCGAGATTTTCGTGAGATCTGGGCAAAACCTGACGTCAGGTTGTGCCGTCCAATTACTACAGACCTAGCCAGAGCCAATCACGGCGCTGGACCTGCCCACACCGGAAACTATTCTAGCAGGCACTAATAAAGGCAAATCATACTATGCCTAAGTAGCATCTGCACTTTTGAAATACAAAAGAAGAACCGCAGATCATTTGACATGCAATTTTGTTAGTAATTCTCCCAAAGCTGCTTGTCCGTTTACTTTTGGAAACACCTACTTCTCCTCCAAAAGACGCTGCCACCAGAAATCAGTGGGTACCTTTTTTTGTTTGCTGGCAGCAAACAGCCACGGCCAAAGGGAACGAAAGCTGCTTGTGCTCAGCATTTCACTAAAGACAGCTTAGTCAATAAAGGATAATTCAACACAGGATAAGCATTTCACCTGCTTCTCAAACCTGAAGCAGCTGCATCGATCAAGCACTCTGAGCCACAAGCTGTAAGTAACGACATAGCAGCAAATAGTGCAAGGGAAGCTTACGTGATACGCTGGCTAGCAGGACCACTAGTGATAGTTAGCACTAACAACTGGCCTCAAACGCAGGCTTTGTAAAATATCTGAAGATAAAGCCTGTATCGGTTGCGAATGTCCGTAACTCACAGACACAGAAGCTGTAAGTTGCTTTTACTGCATAAGCCATCCTGACGTGATAGCCAGTTAATTATGGCTGTAGCACTGCAGCTGCCCGCTTTGTTACCGGCTACTGCATGTTAGTTTGTGTGTCGTGCTAATTAAAAATGCTCCTGGTGAACTTATATACAGTAATTCTGATCGATATGGTTGTGTTACTTCGGAAAGCATCAATGTGGCAGTTTCATCATGACTTTGCCTGACTGTAGACACTACAGTTAGTGATCGCTTCACTTATCCGGATACTTCACAAATGTCTGGGCAAGCTCTCTGGTGCTACCAATGGAAGCAATGCAAAAAACAGTACCGTGCCTGGAATAAGGAATGATTTCTTTGCACTTCCTAGACATAATTTCATCCCCCTTCAGAAATTGCGAATGGCGAATAAAAAGCCGAAAAAGGCGGAGATTTATTAGGAAATTCTTTCCTGTAGAAGTGATCAATTCGCTAGCTCCACATAAGCAACTTGTCCGCGCTAACAGAACTTACAGTCTGCAAAACCTGTATTACGTTCATAACGTAACCAAGTTCTCTCTAGCTGTTGCGTACCATCTATAAAGCTGCTTTCACATTGGACATGAAACTAATTTTTTGGGGGAAAGATTAGCCTACATTCAAAGTCAATGCAAAGACGCGAATACATGTGTTATGGGCGCGTTAAGCAGCTTTTACACCAGATGCGAAACTAATTTTTCACGGGACAGGTTACATTGAAAGTCAATGCAATGACGCGAATACACAAGTTATGGACGCATTAAGCAGCTTTCACTTCAGACGCGAAACAAATTTTTTGCGCGACAGATTACATTAAAAGTCATGACCGCTTATCATCAACTGCATGTTAGTTTGCGTGCTCTGCTCGTTAAAAATGCTCCTTGTTAACTTATATGCAGCAATTATGATCAGTATGCTTGTGTTACTTCGGTAAGCATCAATGTGACAGTTTCATCATAACGTTGCCTGATTGTAGCCACTACAGTTGAAGCTAACCGGAGAGGTTCTGTATGTGTCTGCCGAGTTAGGCTGCAGTTAGACCAGACGTAGGTTTTGCAAAGCTTGGGGTGCATTTTTGGGTGCTTGTGAAACGATCACTTTTCCTATCCATGACCGGGGTCTGCCTGATACTTCTCCAATACCTGGGCAAGCTCTCTGATGCTACCGGTGAAGGCAACTGGGAAGCGCACAGGCTATAATGTGTCCGGTATAACAAAAAATTTCTCTGTATTGCCGATTGAATATTAAATCGGCAATTGAATATTACTTTCTTTCCTGTAAAAGTTATTGATTCGATAGCTCCACATAAGCAACAGTTCACGCAAACAGAACTTACAGCCTGTAAAACCTGTATTATGTTCATGACATAACCGGAGCTCTATCTGGCTCTGGCTCACTATCCATAATGTGCCCATTCCCTGCGAGGAAACGCTTGGCATTCCGATGCAATAAGTAAACCATTACCACAGGCAATTTTCGAACAGGCCGTTTAGCCTGGAGCTTTCGCCCCTCCGTCATTTACCAGCACAGAAGCTGTTTGTTTCTCCATGCTAACGACACATCACAGTTATGCACACGCACCAACAGGTCCTAGTACACACCGAAGCAGTCCATGAGCTGTTGGTCCACTTTTAGCTGCGCCTCACTGCCCATGTTTGCCTCTAAACTCAGATTTCTGCGGTCTATGGTCTACACCTGAGTATGTCGACCCGTTCTTCAAATGTGTCTATATGGAGTGGATTCTAGCTTTCTCTTCATCCTAGCTAAAGAGTAGAAACACCGCTGTACTCACCACTGTTGCCGAATCAAACTGTAGCTGCTAGCCAGTTCGAGCTGGCAGACTTTGGCACTGCGTCCTCCACTTTCGCCGCTGTTTATTAGAACAAGTTCGTTTCAATTGATCTATATTCAAGTATAGCCTTAGATTTCAGAATTTCCCCGCCGATTCTTTATCAGACGTATCTCATGTTTCACTCTGGGGATGCGGACCGGGAAAACTGCGTTCTGCAGCCTCGTCCCGCCCAACTCCGCCCTCCACAGAGCTGGCCAGTCAGAAGAAAGTGTGCAAACGGGGAGTGAGGGCCATTGTGGAAGAGCCACCCCAAAGAGGCGTTTCAGGCAGAGACTACAATGGACTACAAATGGGGTTTTTTGAGGATGGCAGTATGAGCTAAATAAGGACCCTGTTTTGGACTTAGAATGATCAGGAGTACTCAAGAGGAGTCCAAGATCAAAATATGACCTTGTAAATATTGCAAAATAGGTCCCCTTTAAATACATGTCAAAGGTACAATAGAAATCTACAATTAAACAAGACACAACTTGGGATGGGATCATGTGATAAGTAAACCAATCAAAGGAGACATTACTTCTAATAGACAAGCAAGTTGCTGAATGGGAGGAGACACATTCACATGAGGGTTGCAACACTTCCTCCAAATTCTCTTCATCCTGCTCTACCACTACCTCTTACTGTCTTCATGTTTGCAAAGTTGTCATTCAAGAGGTGAGTGTAACTAGGTCTGGTAATAGTGATAAGGCTCTGACTGATTGGCATTCAATTCGTGTATGACTTTTTGCATGAGTATGCATGGGTGTGTGTTTCAGAAGGAAACAAAATTTTGCCCTGTCCAACTAAAATTAAATAACACTCCCACTGGTGCCATCTAATTTTTGTGGAAAACGCCCCCTGAAATATCCCTACAACCTCAGTATTGATGTCTTCCCCCAGTTGTGAGTTGCCCAAGCAAAAAAATATCAGTAAGTTAGGAACAGACACAGTGAGTAGTCTTGCATATAATCATATGCATCGCCTCCAGGAAAATCGTGCCATAAATGTTCCTCAACCATAGCAGCAAATTGTGGTATTTTTTGTTTATTCCTGACTTTACTCTCCCAGATATAATTACCTCCTCCAAGGAGGTAGTGCTTTCCCCAGCATTGGTTTGTCTGTCTGTCTGTCTGTCTGTCTGTCTGTCTGTCTGTGTATAAGATCACTCAAAAAGTAATGAGAAGATATCTCCGAAATTTTGTGTGTATGGGTTGCTATTACATGATGGATGGACCAGATTGATTTTGACTGTGATCACTCGAACAATATGGCCGCAACGGTGCTGCCTCTCTCTCTCTCTCTCTCTCTCTCTCGAGTGCCTCTAGTTGATAATTCACTGCCAAACTGGTATTCCTGCAAAAATCACTTTGTTAAGATATTGTCTGATAAAAAACCAAGTTGAACTCGTCCATAGCATGGAATGAGAGGTTTATCCAAATAATGATAATAAAAACAACAATGTAACTGAACGCAGTTGAATGACAATGCTAAGTCAAAACAGGATATATTAAACAAGCACAGGAACCAGGGCTGGGAAAAAAAACATGCCATAGTTTAATCAATGGCAAAACTGAAAGGCCCCACTATGCGAAGACTGTCAATCACTCTGATGAAAATAAGGGTGGGCACTGGGAAGGAGTTTGAAAACTAACTTGCCAAATGAAGGGGGGTTTAATGGAAGCAGATACAAACAAAACAACATTGATTTATCTCAATACCATGACAGATTCAGCAATGCAGTTTAATTTGGCAGGAAAGATAATGTAGGCACAGATAGAGGAGCTTGGTTTGCTTCTGCACAGAACAAAGTCCTTAATCAATGAAAATTAAAACATAATTCATGAGCACTGGCACGTACTCAAAAGTGTTCTTCAGCAGAAAAGTTCTGCCTTGATTCCACCATTAGTTTTCTGAACACCGAGATGCTGCTATTCCCAGTCAAATCATCAGCCAGAGAGGCCTGGCTCTCTGATCAAAAAAATCGACTCTCTCTGTGACCGGCCCAACATTACTCACACAAATAGGTTTCATGGAGAACATGGACGGGAGTCCCTGAAGCAGTGCAGAACAAAGAAAAAAGCGGTCCTGAGAACTGCGACATCAAAAAGCGGCCATGGGCAGAGCTCTAGCTACTTTGAACTGAGGAGCCAAGAATAACTTTATGCATTATGTATCTATCCATCCATTCATCCATCCATTATCAAACCCACTTAATTCTGCACACGATCATGGGGCTGGAGCCTGTCCTGGGATCCAGTCGGCGAGAAGCAGGAATGCACTCTGGGCAGTTTTCCAATTAATCGATGAACACACCCCTTGATACGTCACTCGCTCACACACTTATACCAAGATCATGCAGAGTATTCAGAGTAAAACCCCCACACAAGTATTATTTCTGCTGGATACCGACTGTAAAACGTGTTCTATTATAAAGCAGATAAATATGGTCGGCACTATTGTTGAGTACAGGCTTTGGTGCGTACTGTTTTCAAGGCCTTAGGTTAGTGTTTTTCATGGCACTCCTAAGACAACATTGCTCACATCAATGTCCATTAAACCCATATTTTCTGCCTGCAGTAGCACTATGTACTGTGAAATTAAGTTTGTAAGGTCAGAACCGGGCAAATGTATGAACTTTCAAAATACTTGTTGTGCATGAACTCCCCCCCCCCCACCCCATCTCACACATTTGTGGGTGTTTTTCTTCCTTAAGAGCAACCTGTGCAAATGATGACTGCTTGTCCTTACTTCAATGCATTTTACTTCAGTTTACCTCTCACAGTTACATTGAATCTTTTATACATTTTTTTCATATAAAAATGGTTTTCCACCAAGTAGTATTCAACCCAATTACGAGTATGAAAGAAGAGAATGAAAATCTGAAAAAAAAAACCCCATGAAAGCTGAGATAAGGTAGATATTTAAAATGGACTTTGAAGTTTTGCATGCAAGTGGTCTGGGAATAGATTAAATTAGTCAAGAAAGCATATGGGACCTTTAAGCTGAAGGTCATAACACCAGTGGATGTATTTACACGAAATTACAATGTTGTTTGTCTCAGGGCCCGATTATACTATAATACGCAATACAGGAAAGGAACACCACATCCTCATCCGCGAGCCATTAGTGAGAGTGCTTCTTCTGAGTATATTTAAATATGCACGCATTACGCAATAGCTTTAAGAAAAAGTGATATATAAAGTGGTGATCCATGACTGCTGGCACATACTCAAAAGTGTTCTGTAAAATCTCTGCCCTGTTTTTCCCATTAGTTTTCTGAATATCATGATGCTCCAATTCCCTGTGAGATTCTCAGCCAGAAAGGCCTGGATCTCTGATCACAAAGCCCGACTCTCTCTGTGAGCGGCGCTACATTACTGACACAAATTAGTTTAATAGAGAACATGTACAGGGGTCCCTGAAGCTGAGCAGAGCACAGAAAAAGGGGCACTGAGACCTTCGAAACAGAAAAGAAATTCACCGAAGGACCAATGCAACCCTCATATGCAATCTTTCAATGGCAGTGGTTCTTCTGAGTGTATTTGAACATATGAATGCATTATGTAAAAAGCCGGCTGAGCTGAAAGAACAACCCCTTCCTGCAGATGTGTCTTCTGCAGACATGGAGCTGCAAATTTATGCACGCAGTTACAATATTCTAACACTATATGGCACACCAGGATCACTTATTGAATATTCACAAGCAAGCTGAGCTCGAACACGGTTTAGAATATGGACGAGTTCATCTGGTTTTCATCTCGTTTTTCCTTGCCCTCTGATAAATTGTTCTATTACATCCTCCAAATGGTGGGGGCCTAAATTTTGGATTTGACGACTTGTCCAGGTAATTTATGCCAATGCCGCCTGGATCAAAGACGTGATTTGGCTTAAAGCAAAGATAGACAATCCATTCTGCGAGGATCACAGACGACTTCCCATATGTGCATCTCTATGCCGTGTGTAGGTTAAACATGTTAGGGAGATCACAGACGACTTCCCACATGGGCATCTATTTGCCGTGTGTAGCCCATATAGTTTAGGAAGCTCGTAATCGACTTCTCGCATGTCCGTTTCCATGTGTAGCTTTTTGCCAGGTATGACTTTACTCTCTTAGTCTAAATGTACTGCCACTTGTTTTTGGTTAGTTTGATTTAAGCTTCTGCCTGCCTATTGAATAAAATTGTTGTTATACCTTTTAACTTGCTTGACTCTAATCTTCTTACATTCATTTTACCCACGCTACAGACAATACTTAGGGGGATAATCCTGGTCAAGGACCAACTGATCAGTTGCCTGGCACGAGGATCGGTTTTCTCAAGTTGGGTAGACAATCACAGTCTACTTATATAAAGATTTTATGTTTCGTCGGTTCTGGGAGTTTGGCAGTAAAGGGAACCCATGGGCTATAAAGTCGGTTCCTGTCAAATTCACCTGAAGGAACCCATGGCATGCATTATTCTGGGTTCGCAGTATTTGGGGCATATATGGAGTGCAGGTTTACGTCAAATTATAAATTCTGTTTGCTGCTGGATAGCTCACTCGGTTAAGGCACTGCGTTGCAGTGCAGAAGTGACAATCACGTTGCGGGTTCGAGCCCCGGTCGTACCAACCGACAGTGGTCGGCAGCTTTTTCAGAGTAGCGCACAATTGGCTATAGCGCTACAGGGTTTCAAATTAGGAAGGGACTGCCAGGAATGGGAAATAAAATAAATAGCTTTGTTCGTTGCTCAAGCGCCTCCTGTTGGCCAGACGGGCGCTCGTCAGGAAGACTCTGAGCTTGGTCATGTCCGAGTATCCTCCGCCCTCATTCTGAACTTGTGAAGATTCAACCAATGAGTGTATAAGAAGCAGTGGCTGACAGGCACGTGCTTCGGAGGGGTGCTGTGAACTGTCTTCACTCTCCTGAATTGGCAACAAGGGATCGCATCCGAGCAAGCCTTATACATAGTTCACCAATTGGGCATTCCAGATTCGAGTGGGATTGGAGATGCCAAATTTATTTAAAAAAAACAGTCAGACTGTGCTGATGGCAGACAACATGTATGGCGACGTGTAAGCGAGCGTTACGCTGACACCAATGTTGTGCGTCGGGTGGCACATGGTGGTGCAAGAGTAATGGTTTGGACAGGGTACTCATCTGCATTTCACTGAGGGTAACTTGAACAGGCAGCGACACCGCAACGAGATCCTGAGGCCCATAGTCGTACCGTTCATGTGACTCCATCAGGTACGATAATGCCCGGCCACCCACTGCCGGGATCCGCTCAGTTTTTTGATGAGGAGGATGTCCCTATTCTCAATTCGACAGCATTTTTGCCCGGTATGTCACCAGTTGAACACCTTTGGGATGTTCTGGATCAGCGGGTCAGACAACGTTTTCCGGTTCCAGAAAACATGCGCCAGCTCCGAGTTGCGCTGCAGGAGAAATGGGACAACATTCCACAGGCCACTATTGACAATATTGTGAACTCCATGTGCCGGAGGAGTACTGCTTCACATAATGTCTATGGTGGACACACTCGTTACTGAGTGCTATGAACTCTGCCCGCTGACCCGTTGAGTTCAGGCTGTGATAACTCATGAATTGTGTACAGTAAATTTTTAGTCATGTTTCTGCTGCTTGTATATTAAGGCAAGAATAAAGTAATAATTGTTTTGTTGAAATAGTTCCAAATTGATGAAAAATAATTCAAAAAAATGATGTGCGTTTATATTTTTGTTCAGTGTATGTTCCATGTTTAAGCTGTGAGTAAGATGGCACCAACAACAGCAGCAGAAAGGCAGAGGAAGTACCGGGCGACTTAAAGCTGATCCTGAAAGAAGGCAGAGACCTGCAGTATAATAGTATATTTGCCAGATGAAGGTTGGCTCTTATGCCTGAACATACACACACACACACACACACACACACACACACACACACCCACCCCATTATGTTACATTTGAGCAGTTTACTTTACAATGTTCGACAAATAATTCGTTGTTGTAGTTGTTTTTAATTTAGGTTAATAAAACTCAATTCAACTGCAATTTATATCTGTTGTCCTTTTTATGGTTACATAATGAAATACTGTACAATGCTCATAGAAAATCCTATCCAGTGAATTTGAGAGTAAAAAGACTACTATTAATATGTAAATTTGTATTTTTCCCTTCAACCCCGTTACGATCTTCAACCCCGTTACCCTCATTTCACACCTACATGTTCATGCATTATTTTTTTAAAATGCATAAATGAAAATTTACTGTTTGTTGTCTTCTGTCTAAAATGTTGAAAGCTATCATAAGATCCTTGATTTTGATTAAAATTCTTCAGTTAAACTACATTTTTGATGAAAAATGACAAGAGTGCTTTCACGCATATGAACATTTCAGGCTTTAGTACCGCAAAAATGTGACATTTCATGTCATTTTTGTATTTGCAATTATTAAATTAGTGTGGGGGACATCAGATTCATATAAAAATATTGCTTTGTTTAGAAAAACATTTTATAATCTTATTCAGTGAGCTTCCATAGTGTACATAACGGGGTTGAAGAATAACAGTGCCTACATCTTGAAATAATGACCAATAATAATAGAGAGCTAATGCCTGAGATGGGAAAATATGTTTTTCTGATAGTTGAATATATCCTTAATACTGTGGGATATACATACAAATAATACATTTTGGTAGAAAATTTGAAAATGGCGAAGTCCAATTTGAACTATTCTCATCAAATGACTCTAGGAAGAATAACTCTGAAGAACTATGTGAGAGTAATATGAATACAAAGGCTAGTCAATAATCTGGCAAGGGAAAGAAGAAAGACAGGAATTTAAATACATTGATACTACAATTAACAACAAAGTTGCTGGAGAAGGTGCCGGAATGCACAAAGGGAGGGGCAAGGCCACGAGACAATAGTTGAATTATCAAAATCAATCAGGGAGACAAACCAAAAAAGATACAGCCCGCCAGATGGCGGGGAAAGTTAGGCTGATCCAAATCTCAATGCCACCACTAGAGGTCCGGGATCAGGTAGAGGTCCAGGATTTGGCACTTGGATCCTCAAGGCCGTACCCCACCAAGTTTACCAAGAAATTGTGACTGGGGAATATCTACTATGAGACAGACTGGAGGGCTGAAATGAGAGAAGACATGTTTGACATAGACGCATGGAACGCAAAATGGACGCAGTGTTGGGGAAAAGGGAGAAGTCTGACAATAGAGGGCAAGATAACCAGGAAGGTCGAGTAAGGACCAAGGAAATGGGGGCCAAGCTTCTGGATTTCAACCATTAAGGGAATGTCTCTCGCCACCAGTCAATTAAATATTCATATTGTGTCATTGATTTGTCAATTATTCAAGTTTGGTTCTTTTTTCCACATATTCTTTTCATTCAATTTATTGCTTAAAGTGTGTGAGCCAATGACATCAACCATTGCTGATATCTTGTCTGTTGCTTCTCTACCCAGCCTGTACAGCAGTCAGTGTCAAGTCCTCATTGTTTTTGAGGATACTTGCCTTTTCATGCATGAGATTCAGAATGTATGAATTACTTTTTTATGAAAAAAGAACAAATTTATTACTTTAACAAAGTTTGGGACCATTGTTTTGCAGAATGATTAAGAACAATATACATGTATTGCATATCCAGAATATATACTGTGTGAAAAATAATGACTTTTCAACAAAACAAAATGCTTCATGCTGTTTTGTTACTCCTATCTCTTCTGTATGCAATAGATAGGTTATGAGGCTAATATGACCATGCATCTATTCTTCAAACAATAAAATCACTGCACATGGGCAACAAAATACTGTAAAACAAAAATAAGTAAATAAATGAATAAATAAATATTTAATGCAGTTGGTATAGGAGATTCCATTGAAAGATAGGCATATAAATTAGGCTGGGACAGACTGAGTGAGCATTCGCCGGCATGGTGAACATGCTCCTAAGTTCACTTTTGCTTCAAGAAATGTGGCACTTTCAATTTGGTATTATACTCTGTTGTTTTATTAGTTTTTTTTTTTAGCATTTACAGAACATACATGCCACATGCCTCCTGGAACAACACTCTAACTCCACAAAAACAAACAAACAAAAAAGAAAAACACCTTTGAATTTATCTTGTTTGACATCACTGAATTAACATTTCCCTCCACATAAACATGCCAATGCAAATATGCCAAGATAACACCCCATAATTAGCATTTTTAAACACACTATTCCAGTTTTGAGCGTATGGGGGAACATCAAGGCTATGCATAATATAATCCATCATTATAAATGTGATGGAATAAAATAAAAAAAGACTTTCTGCATTAAAACCACTCATCTGTTTTAGTGCATACAGGACATATTACACCGTACAAAGACAGGGCACAAGAGACAGTTAACTTCAAATGCATGTATTGTAGAGATGAGCTCTACCAGTCAACACCATAATCCTGTCGGACAGTGAGTTGTCACAGATGGGGTTAAAGAAATGTCTGTAGGGTCATACACTAAAAGCCATTTAGATTTATGAAGAAAACTTGCCTTCACTGTAAAAAATGAATAAATAAATTTAATAATTAATTGTACTGTCAACTTCACATGTCATATCATCTATCATATCGGTCCTTTGGATGAGTTACCTGCAAGTGAAGTGTCTTGTGATGACAAACTTGACTCTTCAACTCACAAAACCTAACACACTCAAAGCAACAAGATGACTTCACTAAGTCAACTTCAGAGCGCAAATAATTTTTACTGTGTGCTTGCAATTTAGTGATGATTAAATATTTTGCACCAAAAAAGAATTCAAGTGATATAATCCATGCAGTTTCTCCTTCATACAGTGTATAGGATTTGAAAAGAACACCACTCCCCCCCACCAAAGAAAAGTGGTACATCCCTGTTTCATCAGTAATACCTGAATGGACAAGTTGTTGCTTTGATGAGTACCTTTAATATTTATACACTGTTTATTCAGAAGAGACATGTATGTGGTTTACGCTTCAGTGCATTGCTATTCAGTGATCCTCATCCATAAGCAGGGTTCCCGTCTTCTTTTATATTGTCAATTTCTCCAATACACTGGTGCAACTGTCTCCAAAAACCTATTTAATTTGGCTTCTGTGAACCATGTAGCAAATTCTGAAACACAAAGACTTTTAATGGATTTCCAGTCTGACAGAAGATTGCTCGGCCACTCATGCTCCCAAAGCACTCTCCGCACCTTTCTTAATGACATACCAATGTGTCCAATGTGCTCTGCTGATTGTTGTCTTGTATTGCAGCATTTTTCTAAGAGGAACAATTTCCTCCCCATTGCAGCGTTTGATCAAGATGGTAGATCCTTGCAGTTTAGTGTTTTTAAAGGCTTTTTCAGAGTCACTGTGTGACATAACAGAAACTGCAGACCCACTTTATAAATGAATTTTCAAAGCTTTTCTTACTGGTGGTGAGAGCTGCCTTGTATGTTTCTCACCATCATTGCTATTGAAAATATTAAAGCATCACATCTTAACCTTTCCATATGAAACTTCTTTCTCACAGACTATGTGACCCTGATGTTGCCAGGAGCAACAATCCTACATTCCCTTCAGAAGTGAAATGGAAAGTTTTGGAAATACAAGTGCAGGTAAGTTAGTAGCAATTCAATTTGACTGAATTAATTCTGCTCCATTATATTTTTCAATATGTTATGAGTTAAAATTATTGAAAATGAGTGCTGGTCTGCGGTAGCAGTAACATTGTGTATCAATGATACATACTCATGCTGACTATTTGAACGGTCAATTTTTTGACAATTTTAGGACAGAAGTAGTACGTGAATGTGTTTGCTTGCTTGTGCGTTGACATCTGTGCATGACATTTTCTCATTGCCTTTTAAATGCCTTAGCCCCTAGAAGTCAGTGATCCAAGTTCAGTGATCAAATTAAACGGGTTCACATCGCAAAATGCAAATCAAATTTCAGCAGTTTTGACAAAATGCTAATCAACATAACAATCCCTTCACAAAAAATGCGATTCAAAAATTCTTAATGATATTTCATGAATCCCGACTCACTGGACTGCGAACTTCCGAGTTCCCGAGCCACACAGCCACAGACGTTTTGATGACTTTGATTGGCCGTAAAATGATGTTCCTCATTTGCATACCAACCAATCAGCTTCTTGGGAGTGCATGTATGAACTTAAAACTTGGGAGGCTTTCGTATGCTCATACGAAATTCGTATTCTCATCTTTGATCATGATGGCCAGACTCAGCAATTTGAGCCACATCACGTATTAAATTACGTTGCGCTTTGGATATAGCCACCTAGTTGGCTAGTAATCAGACTAACGTTAACTAAGGAAAATCTTTGTAAATGATCATCTCATTTAGGCGATAAGACCTGTTTCTTGTCCCAACTTTACTAACTTTGCCAGCTGTAATAGGCATGAACTTATCTGAGGTTTCGCGGTAGTTTTGTCCGACCCAACTGAACTTTCACATTTATGGGACGTTAGCTAGTTTGGTAGCTAGTTCAAAATCAATTGCTTAGGTACAGATAGCTGACAAGTGAACCAATGGTAGTTATGCCTATTGGATAAGTGTTTATTGCTCTAATTTGTCACTTTCAATGCCATCGCACGCAGAAGATTACCATCTTATTTTACCGAAAGAGCAAACACACAGTTTGGGTCTGAGACACGTTATTTCATTGCTAGTTTTAGCTGCATTATCTTGTTATGCGTGCAATCTTGTGTAGCGTCACTCTTCAGATTATAAAGCTAGCCATCTTCCTATCTAGCAGATGCAAGTTAAGGGGAATCTTTGTAATCAGTTATACTAAAGCGATGTGATTTGGCTTTTGCTCTAATGGAAATAATTCCGGATCAGACCTCCCCTTTCGGCTTTAAGTCTGAATCGCCTTGACTGGATGTACGTTTTACGCATTTACGCACCCGAATTTTCCTTCAGCCTCCCAAACATCACGGTAAGCCGATCAAAGTCATCAAAACTTGTCCCATTGCTATTTGGTTTAGGGAATCGCGAGTTTGCCAGCCTCTCTCGAAACATCCACAATGATCTCTGATCATTCAGATACAGTACATGATTTTTTTTATGTCTAAATTATGCCACAGTAAGGTATAGATAAGACAGCTGTACTGCCGGTTACAAGTAGTTTACAGAAATTTCATTGGGAAACAGAAGTGTGCTGTATTGTTCAAGGTAAAATTAGTGCCTTTTGGAAATAATTTGTTTTGCCTTCAGAGTGGAGTTGTATTTCTATTGTGATTGTAATTTGTCATAAGAAAAGAATAAATAAGTCCTTTTGTCATTTAAAATCTGAGATACTGTTTTCTAATTTTTGCTAATCATTTTTCGGATGTGCGCAAATATTGCTGATCAATTGATATTACGATTCACAAAAAATGCGAATAAAGTTTTTTTCCTTAATCTGGTCGCTGAAGTTGCATCAAAATGTGCTCGCTTTAATAACTATCTAATGATGACTGTCATATTACTGAACATTGTTTTTTTCTGTGCTGTGGAGAATCATAACTCTTAATTATCTTGAAATGATAACTGCTGAAAATACGCTGGTACAGGCTGTGCCTGCATGACATTCCTTGCGGTTATGCAATACCAAAAAAGTGTCAAATTAATGGAAATTTAATTTGTCATGTGTCTCTTTATTAGAGAGATTCTGTCTGAGCTGAGCTCTGCCCACACAAAATAAAAATTTTCTGAGGATATTCATTTTCTTTGGACATTCAGCATTATTTTGCAACATATGCTTTGCAATTAAAAGTTAAATGACGCAGCCTAAACTAAGTACTTCTTGCCGTTTGTGCATGCAATAATGGAAATTGTGCCAAATATATACCAGACCTCTTTAATAGGGAATTTTTCCCCTTATTTGGCCATATATAGTTTAAAAGTATCAGCTCTGAATATATAAGTTGCACACAAACCATATACATTTCCCCAAAGCAGATCACCCACATGGCTTCCCTGTGCATTTGCTGCAAAGACAACAACTTCGTTGCAATACTGCATGACAGGGGCTTATGTTCCAGACATGCCGGCAACCGCGAAATGATTTGGGACATACAGTTGTCATAGCATTGCTAGGAGAATTATTCAGGTTACTAGGAAGAGGACTGATTGTTGATCGTAATTCTAAAAGTTTGTCCTGTGCCCAGGTGCTCAAGCTACAAAAAAGCTTAAGCTAGAGGCATAATTCACCTGCAACACAAGTGATAGAATGGCAATAAACCACAGCAAACACGAAATATTAAGTCAACACATTAACAAACTAGTAGGCCTAAACAAATGTAATAGTTGCTATCTATTAGTGCATTTTTGTCTTGAGGACCACAAGAAAGATCTCCAATTGGACTTACTGGTTAATCCTCTGAACAAATTCTGGAGAACAGAGGATGACTAACAGAGTTGCAGCTATCCAGTCGTTATCTTACATGGCAAAATTTTCCAGTTGCTAGCTAGCACCAGCCAACTCATGACATAATTGTAACTCACGAGAGCATGACAGTAATGTTGTTACTCGACAGAAATTAAGCTGAAAGTGAGAAATCAGTTATAGGTTAAGGTTATACTGTTTAAATGCTTGTAAAATGTTCTGCCTGTTAGCTTGCTCCAGTCTGCTACCACAGCAGGCTAATAAAAACCTTTGATTGCTGATTGAAAGGTAAAGATATAGAGGGAACGTTATCTCGCTAGCTTTCTGCACAATGTGTCCTCGTCCATAACATACTTAGCACTCTTATTTTGGTGTGCCATTTTCCCTGCTGGAAATGTAGGTAGCTAGTTTGCAATACAAGCAAGACAGTTTATTTTGTTTATGAGCCGTGTTTATGGTCATGGTCATGGTCAGAGGCACAGAAGTGAAATCAAAGCTGAAATAGCTTGTTGCTCTTCCTTACCTCTAAGTATGTCACTGTTAACATCAAATGATAAATGACAGATTTCTTGAGATTTCTTCCCACTGGGGAGTTTTTTCTCACCACTGTTCGAGGATTTTTCTCCCTACTGGGAGTTTTTTGCCTTGTTTGCTGTAGTGAGGAATAGGCTGGGCACAGCCCTTTCAGTAACTTCATCTCTCACTGTAAAGCGTCTTTGTGACAGTCTCTGTGAAAAGCGCCATACAAATAAATTGAAATTTAAAATTGAAATTTACAGTGTTGGAGGGAGAAGTTACACAGCTGTTTCTATAGATGGCAAGAACATTTGCAGAAACTACATGCATTTTTCACGCTACATCCCAGACTTAGACACAGGGAGGTGAGGGTGAGAATTTGCAGAGGGTCCGTTTAAGTTTGTGAACTGCCAAACTTATGTGGTGACATGAGATAAAATTACACTTATTTGAAACAGAGGAAGAGTAGAAGGGAAGATGATAAAACAAGGAATATATACATCAAGGAATGATGTCTAGAGGTCACAGTTATGTTTCTCAAAGGGGCACAAGAAACAGGGATGCCCCATTGACAGGTTGTCCATCTTAACGTACTAACAGCCCCTCAAAATTGAGGCCAAAACAGCTTGATCACCGTCTGGTGGCTGGCTGCCCCCTCCATGCTACTGGATGGAACACAATCCACTCTAAATAAGTATGGGTCAAATAATTTTTAAAGAAGATGGTTTCTGTCATAGGCGTGGAATTGGTTTCAGATGCTGTCCTCCCCGAATGGCTCCGACCCTAATTGGCCCCACTGGCACCATCAATGCACGCTGAGTGCCTGCTGTTCCATGAAGATTTACTGAAAGCTAGCCATCAGTATCATATAGACTTCCTTGGTGACTAAGGCCGTAGCTGGTCCCCCTAGCACTGTTAATGTATGCTTAGTGCCACCAGCTCTACATGGGTATTCTGTCAGTACATAAATTGACAGCAGCTACAATGACAAAAAGGATATTTTCATCAGGGCAGACCCTCTCTCTTCTCAAGTCCCATTTCAAGTATTATTTGAGATGGGACTTGAGAAGAGAGAGGGTCTGCCCTGATGAAAATATCCTAAACTTATATACTTAGCAACAAAAGTTTCTGTGACACCAATATTGTTCATTATTTTTCATAACGCAATTATGAAATTGTCATACATGGTGATATCAGACTGAAACAGTACACGTAAACACAACATTGAAATGGAAATCATGAAAATGCGAGAAAATGACTTTGCACGTGAAAATGTGCGTAAATCATGCTTGTGGATGGCAATAAAAGAGGAGAATTTTTGGAATGTTCACATTGTGCCTGATGAACGACGGAAGCATCACTTATCGAAAACACAGCCATTTCGGATCAGGAACTCTACCCTCTAAATGCCAAGACTGTCTGAAAATGATCGGTGGAGGGCCATTGGGATGATTGAATCTGGAACCTCGCAGAGGAAAGTTGCTCATCGCCTGAATGTCCACCGAAACACCATTTGGAACTTATGGCAGCGTCATCAGCAGACAAGACATGTCAGAGACCGTCCTCGCAGCGGCCGTCCACGAGTAACCACTCCCAGACAGGACAACTGGATTCGAACAACCCATCTCCGAAATCAATTCCAACCTGCAACCATAACTGCAAGAACGATACCTGGTTTGAGGCGACTGTCTGCACAGACATTCCGTCGCCGTCTCCGTCATTTTGGCATTGTCCTCTGTCGGCCAGCAAGACGTCCAATACTCACAGTACAACACCGACGACTGCGTCTACAGTGGGCACAACAACATCGACGGTGGATCCAACGTCAGTGGGATCTTGTACTCTTCACTGATGAATCAAGATTCATGCTTAACCGATGTGATGGTCGTTTACGTGTATACCGTCGACGTGGAGAACGTTATGCCAACAACTGTGTTCAGGAATTTGATCGTTTTGGAGGTGGTAGTGTCATGATTTGGGGAGGGATCACGGCTAGAAACAGAACAGATTTGCTTGTTATTGATGGAAATCTGACAGGTCAAAGATATCGCGTTGAAGTGCTACGGCCATTGGTGGTACCGTTTTTGATGCAACATGGTCCCGGAATAACGCTGCAACATGATAACGCCAGACCACACGTTGCAAGGATTGTACAGCAGTATCTGATGAAACAACATGTCAATGTCCTGCCATGGCCAGCCAGATCCCCAGACATGTCCCCAATCAAGCATCTTTGGGACGAGATGGATCGACGTTTGCGGCGGTTGGATAACCCGCCAGCTACACTCCAGGAATTGCGACAACGTCTACGTCAGATTTGGAATGACATCCCACAGCAATTTCTGGCACATCTGATTCGGTCCATGCGCCGGAGATGCTTTGCTTGCATCATGGCACGAGGAAGTCACACCCGGTATTGAAGTGTGAAGGTCACAATTGGTTAGACGTCAGACAAGTGCTTCATGACGCATGAAAATGACATTTTTCGTTTTGAGTGACGTTGGCACTGAAAAGTCAGTGTTTCTCCTGTTAAATAAACATATTGATTGCATTGAGATCTTTGCGTGTCATTTATAACATACACATAAATGGTGTCACAGAAACTTTTGTTGCTGAGTATATTTTAGTATTTTTATAGTATTGTGGGCATATCTATATTATTACTACAGTTCGCATAGTATAACTAGAGTAGTACTATGGCCATCGCACTAGAACTATAGTATTACCACTGTCAACAGTACCATGATATTACTATAGTCCACACAACTCTATTGCTGTAGTTTGAAAATATATAGTGTCACTACAATAATATTACACTATGGTGGCAAAAATACCATCCATTTACTATAGGATAACTATAGCTCGGAAATATAGTAATTTTACATAAAGGAAGATAAGGGGGCCAAACCCATTTAAAGCTTTATATGTGAAGAGACGTATGTTGAAGTGTATGTGAAAGTTAGTCATTAACCAGTAGGGAGATGCTAAAACTAGTGTAATGAGCTCAAAACATTTAATTCTTGTTAGAATAAGGGCAGCTGGATTTTGGGTGAACTGAAGTGGCATAAAGGGTGGCATTCGCACATCTGGCCAAGGAGGCACTACAGGAATCAAATCTTGATGCCAATAAGCAAGGACCAACCTTTCAGCATTACAAATGGACAGGATTTTACTCATTTTTGTTATATTGTTTAGATGGGAAAAGACAGTATTAGAGGTGTTCTTTACGTATGCTTCAAACGACAGCCCTAGGGATACCCGTCCATCTATCAACAAAACAACACAAAGTCACATTCTGCACACATTGTAAAAGCATGGCTGCATAAGAAGAGGGGTCTATACTGGCCAGCCTGCTATGGACTTTTCTCCAATTCATAGGTACCAAAAACTTCACTTGCGATGTTCCCACTGACATATTTGCATCCGATTCCGCTTTTCTCCCTCACTCATAACAGCGAGCACAGTACATTTAAATGAGGAACAGAGTCAGCGTTATTCATATAGAAAACATCAATAATCGGTTGCGTTCCATGTTTAGTACCCTTTATTTTATTTTGTCTGTCACCATTTGTGAAGAGTCCACCCCAACTAACATTTCCTAATATTTATATATACCTTGAAGGCCAATCAAAATGCAGTTGCAGGATTTGTGAGCAACACTAGAATCTGGAGACAAAAAATGTCTACATGATAAAAAGACATTAAGTAACTCAGCAACAATTAGCAGCCGTGGTATCTTGGCAGGGATCAAATCTGAAGTGCTACTTTTAGCTTGTTTGTTTTGAAGTATGCTACGGCTGAGACTATGCAGGCTACAGGTGTGACTTCTCATGTGGTGTATTATGGTCATTTGCCTATTCTGATCTTAAAAACAACGGATTACCACACATTTTTCGATTTGCATATCAGTATTTATTTGAACGATTTTGTTACCAGTTGCAGGTTTAGGCAGTTTAATGTTTTCTTCTGTAGCTATTCTGTTTCCCAATCTTAAAAAGGTAACCTAGCTAATACTCCAGGCAATTTATTTTTACTGGCAGGTGTAAGCTAATTCGTCACCATTTTAAAACATTGCCTTCTGTCAAAACCATCAAATGCAAAGAAACGCTTGCTAGAAATGAAACGTTAAAACACAGTTATTGAATTCGATATGCCACTGTTTGCAGTCCACCTTAAATGAAAGTACTGCTTAGCAAAGCTAGTGTTTGTCTAACGCAGCGTATATTAGCAAAGGTTATGTCTTCACTTGTTATAATTCAGTCTCGCTAGGTTTTCCAAAGTTACCATTACGATAAGCGAAACCTCCGAGGAATATTCATGCAGATAACGTAAGAGCTAACACAGGAACAAATGCATGCGATTATATCTTGCAGAGCATGCTTAAGCATGGCATCTGTCGCTAACCCATTCAAGTTCTGTAACATAACGCTACCTAGCTAACAAATGAACAGTGTTAATTACTGCTTTGTCTCCTAAAATATCAGTTTTCCTAGTAAGGGGCGTTAATGGATAAAAAATAATTATTAGCTAAGTTGAGGACAAATGTAACTTGCCGAAAACAAAACACTGACAGCACAATCACTGGGAGTTAGATGCAGGCTGCCCGTGGTCCCTTCTGATGGAAGCCAACCATTTATTCTGCCAGTATAGCGAAGTCTTTCATGATGGAATGAAACTGTAGTGTGGAGTTTCTCTGACAACTGTTGTTACAGCCAACTGTACGACATATCTTGGGCGTAGTGGATTCACTTCATTTCAGTATTGTGTTAATCTTCATGTCTCGTCTGCCAACTGCAGTCAATGGCTGTCAGATGCTGCTGTGACCATTTCGGACACAAGTATGGCTGCGCAAAAGCACAGTGGCGTCACATGGTCCCTATAAATAGAGAACATGTGTTGCATTTTGAAGCACAAAATACAATACAATGGCCTCATACTGTTGTGCACCGTTACACTTGTGTGCAGGAGGAATGGGACAAAATTATACCCAAAACATTTCAGTGTACAAACACTTGACTGACTCCGGCGTGGAGCCATGAGTGGATGTGCTTAATTTCGTAGATCAGCTTTGAAGGGGGGAGGGGTCCATTCCTTTTGCTAATGTGCCTTGATTTCAACATGCTTTGATCAAGGTGCAATCCATATCAAAATTGAAGATGACAGCAAATATTTGAAGGCTGTCTGACCTTGAGGTGAGTCTTAGCGTTATTTACATGTTTATTGTACAACATAATTGATTGTGATTGATTAGTGATTGTTTATTTGAAAGTGCATTCTACATGAATGATACTGTTAGATAATGGCAAAATATATCAATGAATGTCTTTGTAATCTGTCAAGAATTTTTTTTTATCCCAGGGATATGTTAAAGTATACCCTTTAAAGTTCAAGACTTTTAAAAAAAAAAAACTAGTGCATTGCTATTTTCCAATACTTCGGGGCATAAATAAAACAATTCCATAATATTGTTTTTCTTTTTTCTCGAAATGTCAACAGAGAATCGGTTGTCACATTCACTGCCTACACACTTGCTCCTCAAATGTTTGGGCACAGGTCGGATTTTCTGACGCCAATATTCAGAGATAGTATTGGACATAATGTCAGAGGTCTTGCTGTCCTGAAAGTGGAGCATGTGGGACAGACATTCGAATTGCCGCTCTGGCATTACATCTGTGACCTTGTCGCACTTTGTGTCTGCCCCCCAGTAGTCCAACACTGCTGGCATTTTCAGAACCCCTATTATCAGCCTCACACTCTTAACTGCCTTTATTTCACAAGCGGTGGTGTTTATGCTGCATCCGTTCGGCTGTCACCAGAAAAGATTTGTCGGCAAAAGAAAGTGGAGAAGTGAGACAGTGGAGTGGAGATGTGATCCGACTCCATGACCGTTCTTGGCACAGTACTTGGCTGGTGCTCAGATTCAATTTTTGTCCATCTGAGAAAAAGGGCATACATTTGTTGGTTATAATATTGCACTAATCCCCTTATGCCTTGCTTATTCACTACAGTGATGGACCAAATGTAATCTAATTCTTGAGGATGGGTGCGAGCATGCGTGTGTGTTTTTTCATCTCTTCCTTCCACAAACCCACGTATACGCAGGCAAACACACATGATTCGGTTCCTCACATGTAGCACTTCGCATCGCCATACTGTATATCACGCAGCGTCAATTGATCCAGACAGAAAAGTGCAATGCAATTCAGTGAGTTCAGCTTACATACAGCTTCAGTCCTATAAATAGCTATTTTCTGCTACCAAACTCATCTTCCCTTTTTTTTTATTTGCTCCTTTCTCTACCTTATCACTCCACCTAGAATTGCTTTCACTGTGTTCGCTGTCCATTCTGTCCACACTGTCCTTGCTTCAACTGATGCCACTTCTCAGACCCACTGTACACATCTCATTCTCTTCATCTCCTTACTTTATCCCTCATCTAAATCTGATTGGCCGTCCAGCAAAATTACTGCTCCTACCTCTGTCCTCCTTTGTTTGGAATTATTGAAACATTTCTGAGTTATTATTCCACTAATAATCCATTCATAATCTATATAGCTCTTCCTTACTGGGGTCACAGGGCTGCTGGAGCCTATCCTGGCTCGACTATGGGCAAAGGCAAGGACACACCCTGTACAGCTCACCAATCCCTCACACACCATTCACTCACACACACAGACACAGACACAGACATGTACACGCATGCACACACACGTACGCGCGCGGGCACAAGCACACACACCCACACACACACGCACACACACACACGCATACGCACACGCACACACACACACACACACACACACACACACAATCTACAGGTGATTTAGAGTCTCCAATTAGCCATGCATGTATTTGGATTGTAGAAGGAAACCAGAGTGCCCAGAGGAAACCCATGCAAACATCAGGAGAGCATGCAAACTCCATTTAGAATGACCCCAGGCTAGAATCGAACCCACAACCTTCTTGCTGTGCGGCAGCAGTACCTCCCATTTATGAAGTGAACTATGAGGTGAATAAGAAAATTTTTTGTGGTATTCTGTTCAACAGACCTCCGTCTCTGAACATTAGTCTGTCTGGAACAGTCTGTCTGTACTATCTCTGTCATTTAATGTTCTGTAACCTTTAAGTACTCGTTTAACAGTAGTCTAAAGGGCAGACAGATTGGTCTGGGGGTCAGATTAGGAATGTCCGTTGAAACTTCAGCACAACACAAGCAATAACATTCTGGATATGAAGGGTTCATTTGCAAAAACACTCATCTCCCTTTGAATTTATTTTCTAAAATCGTGTTTTTAATTGTGCGCTCCGGAGAATATTGATGAAACTGGTGTTGGGTTATTTTAATCAGATATCAGATTTTTTTTGGTAAAATGTGCTGTCAATGGAATATCAATCAGTGTAGCGTTAGTTTAGTCATTTTCAGTATTGCTTTTATCTGTTTTTGCAAATTAACTCTTCATTTATTCATCTACAGACCAAAATGAGAAAATGTTGGCACTGTATATGAAATGAAAGGTACTGGCTTTGCAGTTATCAATAGAGACCTCTGTCCAAAGCAACCTGCAGTTGACTAAACTAAGCAGGGGCTAAACCCCCCTCCCACCCAACGCTGGGGTTGAGGGCCTAGCTCAAGGGCCCCCCTCAAGCAGATTTTCTGTTTTGGTAGAGTCATTAATGAGATGCTAGCTCCTGCTTACAGGAGGAACAGTCAGCAATGCACCACGGCACACAGTCTTCTAGTTTCTAAAATTTAGCAGGCACAATAAAACAAGACTCTACTCATCCATGGGAAAAGAAAATCAACAGACACTTTGTAAATGGAAGTATAACATGCTGCCTCTAGCGTTATTTCAGAATCTTTCATAAATGCTCGATTGGGCTCACATCGGGTGACTGCGAAGCAAATGACATGTGGATCGCTTCTCACTGTTTTATAATGAGGACATTTTTACCTTGAGACACTCTTTTCTACAGGAACAAACCAGCATGGGGTAAAGATAATCACTCATTCTGTTTAAAGGCATTCTATGCCGGATTTTTTTTTTTTTGCTTTGCTGAGGCTGTGTTTACAATCAAAGGTGTGTGGTCTTTAAACACAATTACCCGTTCCTCCATTTTTTTTTTTGTTTTTTTATGTTCATATTTCCATTCTAAGAGATGTAATTCCATGGCTGACTAGCTTCAGGAGGAAGTGGGTAGTTTCTAGTTTCACTTTTCTGTGTTCTGCAATAGTTTTTTTTTTTTACTTCTCCAAACTATGTGGTTGTGCTCGGTCCTCTGCACACAAGAAGAGCACCATTCCCAGAAACATCCCAAACATGTCACATGATAACATGGGCAGAGACAAGAAGTGTGAATCTGTTAAAGCTGCGACTGAGATTAACAGTGCATCACCGATACAATATTTTATAATATTTCAATGGTGACAATCCTGCCTGGAATGTCGTTAACAGAGGATTTTAACAACTGATCAACCTCTCTCTTGAAAGGATCAGTAACACTCAAAAATAGTCATAGAAAATAACTCTCATGCATTACAAAACCACCATGAGTCTGCGCTGTTAAAATAAATTGTGATGCTTCTGTAATTTTTAGTGCCCCTTATTAAAAGCAATCGCCGTAGCGACACACATATAATTCGTATCTGCAATTGTTTATGCAAAATGATCAACATTGATCCCACCATAATTAAAACCATAATGCATATCCCATTGTATTTCAGTGTTCATCAAAACCTCCTGTACTGCCATACAGGGTCTGTCTTTTCAACATCATCTTTCGTTCATGCTTCCTTTTTTCAGAATAAGTCATATAAAGATAATGCAGTATACTTATATTAGCAAAGAACTGTAATTTACTAAAAAAAAAAAATCTTTCTAAATGAATCAGGTCAGCCATTCTCGTACACAGCAGAGACTGAAAACTGAGCTGCAAACAAAGAGAAATGCCATTTACATTTACTATTGTCAGAAATGCACCACTATGCTACCATAGAAACCAAGCTGTGCCCTGATACTCAAAATAAAGCCGCAGTATCATCCTCTCACTTATGGAGAAGTGGCTCACAGACTATTAGCAACATGCATTATGGACATATATTATTGTTATAATGACCATCTGCCATTGTGCAGGCCTCAGATGGGGAGGCAGTTTGGGTAGGCTGAATGCAAATAGGGTACAATTACTTTCATATTTCTCTTTCCCATTCATGGTCATAGCAGTTACCTTGCTTTAAATTTACAGTTTGATTTTATTTTGCATATAAATCTGTAGATTGCTCCAGGATTGCACCCATATTCATTATTATGTTCAAAGTGGAGATATTTCATGTTCGTTCACAATTAAATTTGGTATGTGGCACATGATGGGATTCCATGAGGATATATATTTTTATTTAGTTTTATTTATTTATTTATATTTTTGCAAGAATTACAGTTATGCAGTCTGAACCTCAAAATCCACCCATTATGATGAAGTGTTTGGATGCAGTTTTTTTTTTGTGAAAATGCATTCCATCTATTTTAGTCATGAAATGCCATGCCACCACTGTACACATTGCAATTATACTGCTAATTAATGGAACACATTAAAGGATTTCCACTCCATATCCCACTGCTCATTAATGCCATTTGAGAATTATTTGTCCATACATTTTTGCTTCCTCTAAATTTGTCCCACGCATACTTAATATCCATATGTCAGCAGAAAAAGAATAAATAGATGTGTAAAATGGTCGCACATCATTTTATGAGGCATTCAGCTGTATTGAAATTCAAAATCACACTCCAGGCATAAAGATGCAACTTTATAATGAACCTTATGCTTGCACTTTTACACCCAATGTTATGCAGTTTTTTAAAGAAAACTTTAAAATGATATAGCCCCGTTAAGTTATTTGATCTTACTGTTTCTCCTTATCTCCTTTTGTCCTGACAAACTAGATATCGAACCTAAAGGGCATCTAAAGTCAATTCCCATTGTTTTTGTTTATCGGCCAATCAGTGAGCCGCACCTGCGCAAATGAACTGAAATAGAAGGATTATCTACGCATTTACACAAAACATTGGCTTGTATGAATGAAATTGGTCATGTGACAATGCAAGATGTCAACAAAAGCAAGTGATTTGTTTGTAAACAATGGATGGTCAACGTCCCGTCTGAGAATTGCCTTTGAATGCCCTTTAAGTTTCATAAGTTCAACTTAAATTAATCCATTGTCTTGACTAATTGTACATTAAAACAAAGTTCATCTTCAAATTGAGGTAACTCATATTTAGTTTACTTAATTTTCAAGGCTGTCGGTCGACTTTCTTGTCTAAGTTTAACCAGCTTTAATTATGTATTACAGAGTAGCAAAGCAGACGGCTCAAACCCAGAGCAGGAAAAACATTGTGGATTCATTACAGTCTGTCTACATTGCTGCATTGTGTATGTTTGTGGGCATCAAGTGACTGCGACATGAAGATTTCACAAGATTATTTATGAATTTATTCATATGAATTATTAAATTGCAATTATAGATTGCAGTCTTGTCAGTTTCAGAGCTGGGATATGATGAAATCTCCTTTGAAATGATTATTTTCCAGTTATTTTTTCAAACAAGAGCTCGCAGTTCCTCCTCAGTGTTTGAGTAATGGATGGCAAAATAAACTATTTAGTACATGCTAATATTCATACATAGTTTTGTTATCATTAAAATCTAATAAGTAATTCTGACTAATTTCCATTGTGGGTATTAAATCTGTAATTCAACATACAGAGCCCCCCCCCCCGGTCCTCCAGTAAAATTGACACCCTCAGTAAACATGTACAAATATGGTTGTGTATTACCGCCTATATGTTTCTTGTCATTAGTATTTTGTGTTTGAAATTATATTTTCTTAATGAGTCGGTTGCTGCATATTTTGCAGGCAGGTTGGAATTTGTCTATAAAACTGTACATTCTCTCAAAATGGCCTCCCAGTCTATTCTGTATGAGGGGTTTTAAAAGTTCACAAAAACTCCATTTAATTTCTGGATGCAAAAGCTGTCCTTACATTTTTCTTGCGGTGGATTTTCACACCACCCTTATTATGCTCCCTAACACAAATTCAAGTGCAAGTCATGATTAGACAAATCGGTACGGGGGAAATGAGGTTATAGACTGCAGTGGATGAAGGGTTCTTGAGAGGTCACCACTATATGAGGGCATATATCCCTGGTCTACTTCTCAGCAGTGAAGTGGCAGTATCTCATCACCAAAGTCTTGGCCCCTTGATGAGGTGAAACATCTTGGAACAATGATCTTCCTAATGGTATCACCCTGCCAGACGGGAGTAATAAACAGAAAATTGCAAACACACACATCCACCACAGGGATCCAAGAACAACCAACAACTGTGAGATTTGTAGTGGCACCAAATACAACTCCCATGCTCTACCCCTCCATGAGCACACTTTGTTCATATATCCTGCGTAACACCTGACTTAAGTAGCTTGAGTCTATGCCTATGAATTGAAATCTTGACAGAAAGTTTTCTAATGGCAGGCGGATGATTATTATTGTGGGATAAGTAATGCGGGTGGATATAGTCATGGGTGAGGTCCGCCTGTGGACATTTTGTTTTCGGAGCATAACTTGAAAACCGTTCAAAGTTCTTAAACAAAACTTTGTGAGCACAGTAATCATGACTTGAATTGGTGCCTTTTGCTAATCCGAAGTTGATGAATTTAGAATTTTTTCTGGTTTCCATGGAAACGTTTTGAACTTGGAATTTTAGGGGTATGGTTTGTTTCCGGAGCAGGCGGCATTTTCTTTCTTTCAGTATGTGGGGCTGGGGAAATATGCCGTCTCCTGTTGGCCCTTGTTCTTATATGGCACATTACTCTTATACCCTGTGCAAATCTTGGCAATAAGCAGTATCAGTATCAGCAGTAACAGGAAGAACCATACGGCTGATATCAGTTAGCAGCATGGAGACAGAAAGAAGTGTCCCACTCCTCTCTATCACGTCTGTCTCAATCTCTTTCCAACATTGTCGCATAATTTCCACATGCCCTACGACACTGTGAAAAATCTCGTCACAATATTAAAATCTGAGTTATTGCTCTTATTACCTTGATTATTATTTTTGGTTTTAGGTGTATTAATGATTGTATTATTGCTGACGGTATGCAAAAAAATGAGGATAAAGAATGTTGTACTCGTTGTATATACAGTACTTATGTACTTGTTGCGAGGTAGGTTGGGGGCAATATTCCAATATTCAGAAAAAAAAAATCACAATATCAACTGAAAATTAGTACTGATTTAAAGGTTCTGTGCACTACTTCAAATTTTATAAAGCAACATCTATTTGTTTGGAGAATGACAAGCAGCTAATAAATGTTATGATTGTAATCACCACCTTACCGTGGATTGGAGAACTCCAAAAAATGCATTCAGCTCAGAGATGGCATTAGTCATAATGATGTCCTGAAGTTCTGCCCACATACAGTCTGATGATTCTAATGATTATTTGCTAGCTAGAGCTCCAAATTGATTGTTCTGCTTCTGCCTCAGAATAAGTATTTTTCTTGACAGAATCATTTCAAAGCCTCTCTTCTGCTTTCAGTAATTATCTCATTGAAAGCTTTTCTAAATAAAATTCAATACAAATCACCTGCTTTCTGCCTGCATATTACTTGAAGTAATGGGACTATTTTTAATGGGCAAATGCGCTATTATCTTTTTTTATACCAAAATAAGACCAGAGGGACGCTGCATTTTTGCCTCAGAAGCATTCAGTAAAATGTGCAGAACAAAGCATTTAAAATTCCTATTTACCCAGCATTTGTTCCATACAATTAAATTACAAAGAATGCATCAATCGTGTTTTGACTCAATATATTTGCAGTTTCTTTGGGGACTTATATTTATGCATTTAAAGTGCACACCCGCAAAGTGCATTGTTTACATTATATATGGTCAGTGCTGTTACTCTTCACTTCATCACACCATGAAGTAGCAGTCGAGAGAGAGAGAGCGAGATACAAGATTCAGCAGGTTCCCCACTATGATTTTCTGAAAAAAGTGACCAGTGTAAACCTTATTTGTTATCACTCATCTATTTTCCTTTGCACCAAGATGTTATATGGTCTTCCAAGGATTCATTTTCTCTTGGTTTTTTGGCCATGTAATATACTGCAATGTATTTGAGTCATAGATACAGAACATTGTGCATATTGTTTCTAAATAAAGACATAACGCTCATGAAAGATGTGCAGATGTAATGATAATTACTGTTGCTAATATGTATTACAGCAACTTTACATAAAATAATTGCTATTTATTCACACATTTTTTGCACCATTGGCAATTATATTCTTCTTTGGAAGACAGCTATGTGTGACCAGACTTCTAACAACTTTTCTTTTCTTTTTCTTGGCAAACAGGCCTGCAGCCTTTCAGTGCTTAAGTCCTTTTTGGTGCTAAAGAGGAAGCAGACAATTGTTGAAGACAGTAGAGTTCTCAAATGATGTAAAAAAAAAATTTGCTCCATTTTTGTCAAATTTAGATGGCCCCTCCATATCCAACAAAGCTGTTTTTAAAAACCTCAGTAAATCAATCAGGGGTAAGTTTCGCGAAAGCGTAGTTGCTAACTAGGTTAGCAACTCACATAGTTCGTCCACTCACAGTCAATGGGTCCCACTATGTAAGTAAACATCTGTGATTTTGGGAAACGCACCCTTTACTGTCACTTCCAGTTGACATTCACAAAATCTGAGACTGGACTACTTGCACCAGAGATAAAGGAATATGTAATCCTTCAAAGATGCTGAGGAAATATCTTTCTTGCTTTTTTAATTTTAATCTCCAGCTTGAATGTAATGTTGCAGACGAGGTCATTGTCACTGCCCCTATGTGAATGTTCTTTGTTTCTCTTCTTACTTAACAACTTGCATGCCACCTAGAAGTATGTCTCTTAATTGGTTTACATCTCCTGTGAGCCCTCTTTCCCAGCTGTTTCTCATTTCATGGTTATTTCTTAAAAGCTCTGTGACTTGTATTTAAACCACGTGCTTAGAGTTGCAAGTTTCTGGATTGTATTTTGCTATTCGTACTTAAAACCAGTTAATATTTCTTTTAAAGACCCTTCATCTTTATTTAGTGTAATGTAACCTGTAATGATAGCATTTGACAGAAGCTTTCCTCCTCACTTAGTTAATTTGAACAAGCTGCCAAGCCTACTCTGGTTCCAGGATTGAGACTGCTTTCAAGTTAACCCAACTCAAGTCAGTTACCCCGTCCAGTTTAATGGGAACAAGCTCATAAGCCTGATTACATCTGTGGTGAACTGTGCTCTCGTCTACTGGTGTTCTGTCCAAATGTATTATCACACTGCTGTCAATTAACCTACCTACTGGTTTGTACTCTGCCTTCACCCTTGATTCCTGCTCTGGAATATAGCAGTCATATGAGGGAAAAAAAATTAACATATCAATGTGGTACTCAATACACTTTATTGTCTCCTGGTTGAATTAAAGGACTATCCAAAGCTTCATATGTTTTCTTCTCAATTTTTTAACAGCCTAATTGTACACAATCTTTGCAACCTATTCACTCTCCACCAAAATTAACCTTTTCTCACACAATATAAAGGTTTATTTTAAAAGTGTTTAATCGCGGAGGCATTTTTTATTTGTTTCTCAGTGAAATTGAAATCATTTCATGGATGGAAAAAAGTAAGTAGTGTAGCCATTACATAGATAATGTAGACATTACTCTAATTTACTGGCAATACAAAGTTTGCTCTTACATATATCATATTGACCCAATAATCTTGCTTATACCAAACATTAATTTGGTTAACAACAGAAACCAAATCCCATAATTTTTAGTGCGGTTGGAGGCAATTGGGCTGGTAAATAAAATATATATTTTTTTCTGTACCTTAATTATATAGTAGGCTTGTATTTGTTAAATTTGTACTGGTTTAAAGGTATAGTTGGTAATCCTGTTCTGAAACAGTTTTTGTTACACTGGGTGAAATGGTCCATCTATCCTGAGAGTAGTCAATACATTATATATTCAGAAAAAGGAACGAAAAGAATCAGACCTCTGTGTCGGCTGTAGGACTGTGAAAACTGTAAAAACTCTGACAAATCCCTGTCATTCGGTCCGAATGGAAAGAATCAATCAGATGCCTTCTGCTGCCCATGCCACCCTCTGTCCCTCCCTCCTCCCCGCGTGCAGCTCATCACATCTCACCGCTGCCGGAAATATTCAGCCAGTATTGGTATTGAAATCGCCATAAAACTCCATAAAAAAAAAAGAAGGAAACTTTTTCGTAACTGAGAACTTTGCCGATTGGAACGGGGGCATTGTTTACACGTGTGATCAGTTGATTGCCCTGTGTAAGCCTGTGCTGTTGCCCGGAGACAGACCTCTGATCCCGCAGGAGTTATGGAGGAGACGCCGGGGTTGCAGATCTGGAGTCAAGCAGAAGGAGAAAATGCGAAGACAGAAGCCAGCGGTCCCGGTGATTATAATGGGAAACGTGAGGTCTTTGGGGAACAAGACATCTGAGCGTGCGGCGCTGGTGAAGACCCAGAGGGAATACTGTGAGTGTCACATTTTTTTTTACCTCTGTGAAACATGGCTAAACTCGCTCAAGAAGGGAGGTGGGTTTGCACTTTATGTACCCCGCTTCTGTACCCCGGACATTGAACTGCTTGCTGTGGGAATGCGCCCATATTATTTACCAAAGGAGTTAACGTTCACCATTGTGAATGTTGTTTACGCTGCTCCGTCAGCTGATGCAGCGGTGGCCTATGACTCAAAATGCATGTATTTACGTCTTTGCAGTGACTTTGAATGTAATTTGTCGTGCGAAAAATTCATTCGCCGTCCAGTGTGAAAGCGGCTAAAGCTGGTCGTCGGTACTGGTGACTTGGATGGAACTGGCACACCATTCTGCCGTTAAGTCTTGTAAATTAGTTAATCAATCCTCAGATTGCTATTCAAGCAAAGAAATAGAGGTATCGTTTGTTTAATGGGGAGGATTTCGCCTAGTTACCCTAACTGACCTCCGGCGGCACGTCACTGCACACAATGGAAAACGTCTGAGGTTAGTATCGCTAAACATGACAAGCTAGCTTAAAAGCTACAATAATTTAATAGTTTACTAGCAGGTGAATGAGACATGAGGTAGTTTGGTTGATGTCCAAAATGTGTGGAAATGGCTGAGTCAGCTCACCTCTGCCCTGCTGAGTTCTACCGTCAGATGCGCGTACAAGTTTGTGGGGGCGTGGCTTAGGACGGAGCACTGACGGGAGGGGGTAAAGCTTAGAGGAGGTGCCACTTTCAGATCTTGCCAGCTCCTCAACAATACCCACTTTAGCTTTAAATTGAGTAGAAAGGAACGGCATCTCAAGAACCTCCTTGGTCGATTCCAAGCCTATCCAAATGGGTCATTTGCCAAGAAACTAAACATTTTAAGCAATCCTGTGCAATGCATTAAAAGAGGAGCTCGAACCTCATCTCAATTGGACAGAAAAAGCCAAGGAGGACCCAGATCCACATCTGCAGAGGAATGCAAGCACAGTCTGTGCTTACAGGTGCTCAGCAGATTTAGTGAGCAGAACCCACCGAAACATCATTTTGTGGCTTAAATCCCACAGTATAAACATTATGATTTTACTCTTCCTGAAGCCTTTTTGAGAGATGTCTCCCTTCTGTAATGAGTGTGTTGACATATTTATACCACGTTCAATTCGCAGGTCGCTGGATTGTCGCACTATTTTTGCACTGTTGCCGCACTTGCTACATGCACTTTAGCACCAGTTAGTATTTCCTAGTAAAAATCTTACTCTGTCGAAAGTTATTTGTAAACTTTGATTTACCCCTTTATGCAGATATAGACACCGGTGTCCGTAAATTCCGAAATTTAATTCCTAAATAATTCTGTAATTGAATTGAGAAATGTCTTGCTTCACTGGGATAATTTTGTTACAATAATAATGAGTTGTAAAGTCTGAAAAGGGTCATGCACAACAAACCAAAATTGGTATTATTTGTATTCTGCACAGAGGAGGTAATGATTGTAATTTATGGAAGTGTTCCTCCTGGTTCAGTTCATAGGAATAAGCTCCCAAGCATTTTTCCCAGTCTCCAGGATAGGGACCATGTTCCTCTTAATGTTCTCCCAATATTTTCCCATGTCCAATTTATTAGGAACAAGCTTCCAAGCCTTCTACAGTCTTCAGGAATGGGACCATGTTTCTCCCTTGTCTCCCTAGTTTCTCCCTTCTCTCTATCGTGCCATCGAACAGTTCGGCTCTGGCAATGTGTTCACTCCATCTTCCTGTCCTCCCAGAAAGCTGCTGGTCGGGCGTTGGCAATGGCCGCTCAGCTTTTCCTGTAACATTGGAACTGAACTGAGCTATTCTCCTTGGAGCTTTGTCCCACTGTCTACGATATTACTATCAATAAGCTCTATTATTGTATTGTACTCTGCCTTCATACTTGATTCCTGGTTTTGATTATAAAAGTACAATCCAGCCAAAAAAGGAAAGGACTCACTGGAGATGCCCAGTCTGATTGATGCCTAGTGGTCCCAGGGCGTGCGGATTGGGCAGTGAGATGAATAATTCCATCTGCTTTGCAAGTCCATTGGATTCCCTCCTATTAGCTATTAGTGTGAGGCCATTCTGCTGCCCAGCCAGTCTCTTGAGAGGGCTCTGCTGCCCGTCTTTGACCAGTGGGCTGCCCAATCAACCTGCCCGAAGTGAGGGGGCTCTGCTACCCGCCCCTGACCTAGGGGCCGCCCAGTGACCCCGCCAAAGGAACCGCCCTGAGGATGCTACATTACCCTGCCCATTCCTCCCTTTCTTCAACCCCGCCCCCCATTGGCACATTGATGGTGACCCCGTCTACAACATCTATTCTGGTACGGGGGGTCCAGCACTGCGTTGCAAGGTTGTGCCCAGATTGGGGGGGGGTGTATCGTCACAACCCATCCAGCAGCTTGAATGTCTTTTAGAAGTGTCTCGTTTGTTTGGTTTTTGTCCCACGTGCTTTCTTCACCAGCTCAGTTTTTCTCAGGTTTCGATACTCTCACCTGGGTGTCAATGTATTTATATGCCTAACTTTGATTTTGCAGGTTGCTAAATTGTCACAATACATTCACACTCTTGTCGCATCTGCCATATGCACTTTAGCACCAGTCAGTATTTGCTAATAAAAGTCAGCAAAATACACGTCAAATATCATTAACACTGTAGGGTCTGAAGGTTTTCTATTCCTCAGAAGGAGGCACAGCCATATTTTTCTTGAGTACCTATATGTGCCGGTGTGGCCTATAGGTATTCCAATCTTTTAATGTAAAACTGTATTGGAATGTGCTGCATGTATGATTGACATTTCACTGTTTTCTGCTTTTACTTTCAATTTCCACACAATCCTAATTTTATTTTTGGAAATGGAGATTTACATGGGCATAGCACTGACACACTTGGTGATAAAGTGAAATTAGTCTTATTAAATAACAAACCTCTTTGTTTTGTTTTTTCTTTCTGTGGTCTGATTTCATGACATAGCTAATTTGCAGCTGAGCTAATATGTATCACAAAACATTGTCAACAAAACAGATTCTGTGATGCAGCAGTGGAATGAAAGACCACAATTCTATTCACTAGTCCGACATATGAGGGCCCAAATGAGGTCTTGCATTCCTGTCAAAGCTGCAATTTTAGTCACAGCTTCCAAATCAAAGTGCGCTCTCTCTGTTTTTTTCCAATTTGCAAAGCCTACTCTAACAAACACACCATCAAGCTCTTGTCCTTTTTTCAGTGCAGTTCATTACCTTCTTCTCTGCAGAGCAGAAAAATGAAACTTAACGCTATGTCAACATCCCTCACATAATAAAGCCATTTTCACCTTAAAAACCAACTTGATTTGAAACTTCTAGAGAAGGTGCCATCTCCAAAAACTCTACCATGAGGGACTAAGGACTGTAGCTCTACCATGAGGGACTAAGTCTAGTCTTTTTAGTCTTTTCTACTGCTCTCAGTTCCACCTCTGGTAGAAGAATGTAGGCAATTAATAGTTGCGAGTAAGCCGCAGTGTATTATTTTACATGTCAAGGTCAACTGCATCTTTGTGCGAAACATAGGGAATGGTGATAGGCTACTTCCCAGAATCAAAAAAAAAAAAACCATCTATTCATTCCATGTGTGACAGTTGATGGATCCTGTCACTAGAGATGCCTCCTAATAAGTATGTGCCCTGGCTATCTTGCCAATGAGCCTGGCTCTTTGGCAATGTGGTCAGCGTGTGTGAATCTTACCTGGGTGTAATGATTGGCTGAAATGAAAGCGTGCATATACTCTTGGTCCGCCATGGCACATGACTGGGCAACACTTACTTAAATTATGCTACAGCCACAATGTCACTCCTACCCATCTTGCATGCCCTCTTGTTTTCTTTGCAGGAGGTGGTGGGTGGGGAGTGGACAAGCTAGATGAGGGTGTTCGATATTTTGGTCTGTTTTAGTTACATTGGTGTGTGGAGGCAGGAAAGTCCGTGTTATGATTGCGAGGCACATCTGTGCTGTATTTAACTACTAAACTCTTGTTTTACAGGGAGAAAGCATGGCCCTGCTTTTTTTGACCCCTCGCTTCTCCCACTGTGTCAGGTATGGTATCTTACCTGGGAGTCTGGGGCTCAATCCCCCGCCCATGCCCTCCTTTGACCTGCCACATTCTGGCGTAATCGGCAGGATTCAGGGAAGCCAAATGTACGGCAGCATGCATAAAGCATGGAGCGTGAGGATATGCTCCTGAAAGAGGGGGAGAGATGTGACAGTGGATGGGTCCTGTGACAAGAAATGCCTCCCATTAAGTATGCACCCCGGGTATCTTGCCAACGAGCCTGGCTCTTGGGCGATGTAATCAGCACGTGTGACTCTTACCCTGGAGTCTGGGGTTCAATTCCCCGCCCGGGCCTTACTTCAGCTATCCACACATTATCAAAAAACTATTTCACAAAAGTATTGGCTTTTTAAGATCTTGGCCTACTTGAAAGTAAAATGTATGGATGATTAATTGGCTATACTCATTGGCATTACAGTTTGAAACCTGTGAAAATGGGGATTTTTCCTGCGGCTGTTTGTTTTGCCAAAACAGAGTGGGAGAGAAAAGCGTGTCGAGGCCTCGCTGGTGGCTCGGGGCTCAGTGCCAGCACTTAAATTGGATTTGCCTGGAAATGGCCTTGGAAGAGCACTTTCTTAACAGCAGGCTAAACTGTAACACAAGGAAGAAAAATTGTGCACTCCAACATCACATTGGATACTAATCATTTTTAAAACCATCAGCCTTAAGGAGTTCCTCGAAATAGAGTCGTGGACTTTGAATATTGTGGTTGCCATGTGTTATGACTGCCTCATCAATGATTGATAATTTTGTTCCGTCAATGTTGTCAGTGCAGGAAATCATTGTCTCACACACAGCTGCCTTTATTGAGTAACCTATCTCTCTCCTTGTGCATTCTACCTCAACTTTACTTGCTTTTTGTTTCTTCCATCGTAGCAGTACAGGATTGCCCTCCTCAGTTTTCTAGTGTCTGATCTCAGAGTTATGGTGTTGTAAATCTGCATTTGATTCCTAGTGAATGCTAAAATATAATCTACTGAAAATTGTAGGATGATTTCACAAGAATGTGCAGAAACTATAAAGTAATGAATTTTTCTTCCATGTTATAGCATAGGAGGTATTAAGAGGAACTTTGTTGCTTCCCAGCTCTACTTGTCCACACCTTACGAGTGGCCCTGTTGCAGTTTTTGCACTTGTATTTTTGTCACAATATTGTCTCTCATCATCTTTTTGCTCAACATCAGACTTAGCAAAAAAAAAGGCACATCTGCATTAAATTATCATGCCTTAACTACCCATGCATATCCATGTGCCTTTGGGCTTAATAATGTGCCTGAAGCCTACCTGCCAAAGGGTGGAATAAACTGTTTCCATAGGCAGTTTTTGATCAAAGCATTTTTATGTGGAGGAAAAAAAAGTTCATTTTTTATGCCATGACATGCAAACACTTTATCATGAATCTAATTAATTTCCTCATTTTTATTTATTTATTTTTTTATACAGTTGGGACTTTTGTCTCATGTGATGGCTGCAAGTTTTGACCCCTTTACCTGTGTGGACGCTGGATCGAAATGCCATACAGTATTTAATAAAAGGATCAAAGTGCCTAGATCTCATAAATGATTAAGAAAAATGCCATGACTATTCAAAACTGATATTTGGCCTTGTTGTTTGCGCTTAGAGATTTCAATTGGAAATCCTTAAATGTTTTAATGATATTGGGTACTGTAGAGAATGAAATTCCAAAATCTTTTTCAATTTCAATTTAATAAACTTCATTCTTAATTGTTGAACTATGTTCTCATGCTGCCTTTTACAGAGTGATGAAGCCCTCACCGTCTATTCTTTTGAAAGACTTAATACCCAATCACATTACTGAGCTGTTGCCAGGTAACCTAATCGCAGTGAGATATTCCACCAGGTGCAACTTCTCCAGATTTTTGCCTCTGTTCCAACTATTTTGAAATGTGTTGCTGGCATTCAAAATGGGCAAATATTTTTCAAACACCTATAGTATTTCTCAGTTTCAACATCTGATATGTTGTGTTTGTGTATTTTCAATTAAATACATACAGAGTTTAAGTGGTTTGGAAACCATTGCATTCTGTTTTTATTTTCATTTTACACAGCATCCAAACTTTTTGGAAATGGGGTATTACATTAAAACTGATATGAAGAGTGTTTAAGCTTATAAAGAAGCTTCATATCCAACAATCAAACTAAAAAAACCTAATTCTATCATTGCTGACAGTAGCCAAAGAAGATCATTAAGTTTTAAACCAACGTAAGCATCTTTTTCTTCTTCTTTTGGTTTTATGGTGATTACAAACTTATAAGTGTATTGTCGTTCACCACTGGAGTCTGGGGTTATTTTTTGCACAGTTTGCCAATGAATACTATGAATTAAAAAAAAAACACTCACCTTACTCCCATAGTCTTTGATATCAATAACATATCCAACCGTTCGGTGTCTGACTCCCATGAAATCCCCTCCAAATCCTCTGAATTTCATCACACCTTACATCGATTATCTGTAAAATCTCCCAAGCAGCATATATTACCATTTTTATCCTTTCAGTTTTTGTTTCAATTTCACTTGCACACTGTATCATCATGGATATACATGCTAAAAACCTTTTTTTTTAAACCTATATATTCTTTGTCAGATCCACTTAGTTCATTCTCTGTTCTTTCCTCACCACTTCTTTTTCTATCCTTCCTGTCAACTTTCACATTACTTTACCTCCGCTTCTTCATTACTCCCACAGTTATAACAAACAGCCTGCTCTTCCCATAGCTCACAATCCCCTTACCACGCCGTCTACATCAAAAAGTCACTTTCCTACGCACAGCTGCCACGTGCCCATATTCTTGACCCCAGTAACAATGGAATGGAGCCCTTTCAAAGGCCCTCACCCTGTAACTCACATAATGCAGAAAAACCCTGTCTGGCAGCTCTTTTTCAAACTCGAGCATCACCGCGAGGCTATCTCGCTCTTTTCCATCCCGATAACTTTTCAAATGTCAAGCTCCACAGACTTCTTATACTTCCAAAAAAAAAAAAAGGGTTTTACAGAAAAAGGAACATCTCTGATTGCTCCCTTCATGGCAACTGAGTGATTCATTGGAAAACACATCACAGGTGTTCGATCAAAAATTTTTTTTAATTTAAGGGCCTTTTCCCTCTGTTTCTTAGTCATGCACTCTATGATCACAGTACTGCCTGTGCTCACCCTCGCAGCTTTTATGTCACCTATCTCTTTTTTTCCGGAATCCCCCGACAGTGATTACCACTGAAAACGTGGTTGACTTCACAATCCACTCCCACTGCTTTCATTCCAACCAGAAAAATCCCTTCATCGGTTTCATTTCTTAACCCCCTTTTACATTTCCTCATCCATCTTTTTGCACTCCGTTCAACTGTAATTTTAAATCTAATCCAAAAAACCACAGCTAATTTCGCAACCAAATTATCGGTCCAAGTTGTGCTCGTACCCAGATGCAAGCATGAGTGGAGAATCAACGTAAGGATTGCATTATTTGTGGGTACTTAAGACCTCAGTTTTTCTGCATCCATCCTGCATTGTGTCTGCCAGCCAATCTTCTAAAATCATGACCAAATTGGACATAATTTAAATTACAGGTGCCCAATCACGCGCCCTGGAGGGCTGAGAATATGCAAATTTTCCTTCCAAACAATCACTGCACTTGCATATTTCACTGATTAGCACACCTTCAAGCAGAGAGGAGGGAACTAATTGGAGTAATCAGCAGGTGTAATGATTGGCTGAAATGAAAGCGTGCATATACTCTCGGTCCGCCATGGCACATGATTGGGCAACACTTATTTAAATTATGCGACAACCACAATGTCACTCCTACCCATCTTGCATTCCCTTTTGTTTTCTTAGCAGGAGGTAGTGGGTGGGGAGTGGACAAGCTAGATGAGGGTGTTGGATATTTTGTTCTGTTTTAGTTACATTGGGGTGTGGAGGCCGGAAGGTGTATTTAACTTCTACACTCTTGTTTTACAGGGAGAAAGCATGGCCCTGCTTATGTTTTTGACTCCTTGCTTCTCCCACTGTGTCAGGTATGGTATGTGCAATTTTCCCCAGTATGTGCATTTTAAAATGACTTGCACCAGCACCAGCATCCATGTGTTATCTTACTCGACCAATGGCTCACAGACTTTTACATCTCGTAATCCCCCCCCCAAGTTATTCATTGTCAGTGGCTTGCCATGGGAGGTATTGAAGCAGTTCAGTAACCTCACCTTTTAATGCATGATTACTCTGAAGCTGGTCCTTTATAGGTTTGACCAATTAACAATCAATAACTTTCTTTACTGAATAATCATTACTGAATAAATGGAGACCCAACATGTGGCCAATAATGATTAAGACATAATAAAGTGATTGCCTATTGGCAACATTAATATTATATATGTTATATACTTGACATGATATTCTAAGGACGGCTGCAATCTGCCTAAATGCATCTAAAATTTCTCTGTCTTCCATCTCGTTTCAGCTTTTTTTAAAAATGCAGAATAATTAATCGTAATTTGGCATCTGATTTCCTAAAAATGTTAGCAAGACACCGCCAATAAAGGAGTGGTTCTGCAGGTGGTGACCAGAGACCACTTCTCAGTTCCTATGCTTTGTGGCTGATGTTTTGGTCCCTTTTGAATGCTGGCAGTGCTTTCACTCTTGTGGTAGCATGAGACTCACTCTACAACCCACACAAGTGGCTCAGGTAGTGCAGCTCATCCAGGATGGCATATCAATGCGAGCTGTGGCAAGAAGGTTTGCTGTGTCTGTCAGCATAGTGTCCAGAGCATGGAAGCGCTACCAGGTGACAGGCCAGTACATCAGGAGATGTGGAGGAGGCCATAGGGGGGCAACAACCCAGCAGCAGGACCGCTACCTCCGCCTTTGTGCAAGGAGGAACCGGAGGAGCACTGCCAGAGCCCTGCAAAATTACCTCCAGCAGGCCACAAATAATAATAATAATAGTAATAATAGATTTTATTTATAATGCACTTTACATTTCAAAGAAATCTCCAAGTGCTACAAATGTGCAAATGTCTGCTCAAACGGTCAGAAACCGACTCCATGAGGATGGTATGAGGGCCGGACGTCCACAGGTGGGGGTTGTGCTTACAGCCCAACACCATGCAGGATGTTTGGCATTTGCCAGAGAACACCAAGATTGGCAAATTGGCCACTGGCGCCCTGTGCTCTTCACAGATGAAAGCAGGTTCACACTGAGCACATGTAACAGATGTGACAGAGTCTGGAGACACCGTGGAGAACGTTTTGCTGCCTGCAACATCCTCCAGCATGACCGGTTTGGCAGTGGGTCAGTAATGGTGTGAGGTGGCATTTCTTTGGGGGGCTGCACAGCCCTCCATGTGCAAGCTAGAGGTAGCCTGACTGCCATTGGGTACCGAGATGAGATCCTCAGAACCCTTGTGAGACCATATGCTGGTGTGGTTGGCCCTGGGTTCCTCCTAATGCAAGACAATGCTAGACCTCATGTGGCTGTAGTGTGTCAGCAGTTCCTCCAAGACGAAGGCATTGATGCTATGCACTGGCCCACCGCTCCCCAGACCCGAAACCAATTGAGCACATCTGGGACATCATGTCTCGCTCCACCCACCAACACCACGTTGCACCACAGACTGTCCAGGAGTTGGCGGATGCTTTAGTCCAGGTCTGGGAGGAGATCCCTCAGGAGACCATCTGCCACCTCGTCAGGAGCATGGCCAGGCGTTGTAAGGAGGTCATACAGGCACATGGAGGCCACACACACTACTGAGCCTCATTTTGACTTGTTTTAAGGACATTACATCAAAGTTGGATCAGCCTGTAGTGTGTTTTTCCACTTTAATTTTGAGTGTGACTCCAAATCCAGACCTCCATGGGTTAATAAATTTGATTTCCATTGATAATTTTTGTGTGATTTTGTTGTCAGCACATTCAACTTTGTAAAGAACAAAGTATTTAATAAGAATATTTCATTCATTCAGATCTAGGATGTGCTCTTTTAGTGTTCCCTATATATATATCTCAGTGGTGGCTGGTGAACTGGCGATTAGGGGAGGCTCAAAACAGTCCCTTAAAATTAATGATTGGTCACAACCTGTTTTCTATCATTCATTTACAGTAAATTACCATTACAGGAACTCCGATAACTTTCAACATTATCAGTGGCCATTTTTCATTTAAAACGCATACCGATTACGACTCCGGACTTCTCACGCTTTCTTTATTCAGGGATTGGAAGCAACGCATGTGTTTCATGATCTTTAAAATGACATTTGAAACATCTTTATGCAATTCCATTGCTTCCAACCCCTCCAGTGCACAAAGACTTCAATTCTGAGTGAGAATCTCTTACATACGCGTTAATTGAACAATTGCTGACTACAGCAGAGGAATGTATATATGCCACTTAAGCTCACACCGAATGCATGAGAGTTGACAGGTATGCGTTATGAATGGAGACTGGTCACACCTAATAAAGTTGAGAGTTTTCAGAGTTTCTGCAAACTTAATTAATTTAAATTTAAATGAATGATTGAAAACAGGTCATGACCAATCATTAATTTTAAGGGATTTTTTGAGCCTCCCCTAATATATATATATATTATTATTTTTTATTTTATTTTTTTAAGTATGTTGTAATGGTTAGTGCAGTCAATTGCATGCATGCGCAACTACATGCCCCATTAGCAAATGCTGTGATGAATGAATATTTAAAATGACACTTAGCAATATTTCATGCATTTCTTTTTATTTTAAGTAACATGATCCCTTGCAAATGGCTTCTTGTGATGTGAGTCTCATTCATTGGTGGGTCTCTTTCCACCACACTTTTCATAGCTAACCTACTTTTCTAGCTTGTGTTTTTGCTTCATGAATTCCTTTGCCAGCCTGCCTATAAGCTCCTCCTCTACCCCTTACGTCACCCCTCTCCCCAAAGTTGCACAGGACTCATTAAAACTTATTTCACTTGGATTGGCGTGGTTTTGCAGGACGTAGCAGTGCATGTCTCATCCCATGCCGTGAGTGCACAACAAGTGATTGTGCATGGCTCGGCCAGTAAGAAGTTAAACTTTTGAATAACAGTATATTTCAGCAGTCACATAGGTCAAGAACACTCAAAATGATGCAGACATAGATGTTGCAACGACGATCGTGAGGAGAATGCAACAGCACGATAACCTCAGAACACTCACCACTAGATAAAATCCACTGGAAGAGTCAAGAACAATACAAGATGTGAGTTTGCTGGAAGATTTAAGATGGAAAATGTTAAGACCTGAAGAACAAGCATAAGTCTGCCAGAGCATCACTATGGAAGATACCCAGAGTCCGGTAAAGTTTATGGGCCATGGATTTCAAGTACTTAATATTTAAGATTATTAGCTTGTAAGATCACTCCGTTCTCTTAAATTTGCTGAAGTATTTATAAAAAGGGCTTTAATTGCCACATCAATCGGAACATTACGGTTTTATTCACATCCAATATCCTGGCATGTACAGCCAAAGAAATATTACAGCACAGACACTTCTGGACTGCATTCTATCAACTCCATAACATCATACCTTAATATGAAAAAAAATGCATTTATTAGATTTTGTTCTGAATGTGTTTTTGAAAGAGGAAGGGAAATATTCTCGCTCAGAACTTATGGTGCTCATTAAAAATTAAACCTGTTCCTTGACATCCTTCCTAATTCTGGTCTTCAAAATGCCAGTAAGCTGACGTTCTCCAATATGAAAGGAGTGATGAATGCCAATGGAACTGCATGTCCTTTCGCAGCTTGCACAGGCTGCAATGTGCTCCCATTTACCTCCGTTATTTTATAACCAGCGGATGAATATATTTGGAATGTCAAGAATTTCATTACAACATGGCTGGGGGCTCTAAACCAGGCACAAAACAGCTTGCTTATTTTATGTCCCCCAGCCAAAACCACGGAAACAAATGGGAGACATAAATAGGTTTCTTCTTTTCATTACCTTTTCTTTACCACTAATCATTAATAATTCATCATTTCCAAGGCTCATTATCTCTAAGCAATCATTATAGTGCTTTATGACTTTAACAGGCAGTGCAGGGACGCCTGAATTATGGCTAGTGTCTTACTAGCGGTGTTTCATTTTGTAAAAATTTTGAAGCAAACCCTCCAGAAACATCCACCCCAAAATGCCCCCTCCTCCTCCAGCCCCACCACGTCTCCCAGATAACCTCCCTTTCTTGGTCATTCATTTTTTGTTTTAAAAAATATGTATGCATGCAAATCTTTGCATATTTTTTTTTACCACAGTATTCAATGTGCTTATTTCACATCTGAAAAAAGTAGTGGAGCCAAGAGGCTAACAAGGGCGAAGTCTGAAAATTGGTTTTTTGACATATACTGTACAAACTAACTCATGATGGAAATTATAATTGTGTTCAATTATTTATGGAAGTGTGTGAGTTATTCTATGCACTATATGTTTAATTGCATTGATGTCTGCAGAACAAAAGTTGGCATCACTGTACAATGGCAATAAAATACCAGGAAATCAATCCTAAAGCCTTCAGACCTTCAGTCATATTTCTCCTTCCGATCATTACCGAAAATGAGAACCCTGTTATTGTGAAGTCAAACCGTGATGATTGTTTATTGATGTACAGTACCTCATATTTGGCCAGCCTTATGAATATGCTCGAACAGATCACTTAATAGTTGAAAAGAAAAACCACCCAGATCTTATTCATGAATGCATCAAGAAAGTTGTCTTACGGAATTGTCAGCTGGGCTTTCAATTGATGAGTGATGTCGTGAGTCTCGATCTCACATCAGTTTCTCATAAACTCTGCTGTGAGCGAACTACTACAACATGGAGAAATATAAGCATTTATTTAGAAAATTACATTTTCAAATTTAAACACTTTCAGTTATGCCCTTAGAATAGCAAAGTTTGGGGCGGTAGCCATCTCTTAACAATGGGACCAAGACTGTTATTTACAGTAGAGAGTTTGGTTAGCTATCCAACAATGTAGTCTATTGAAAGGTAAGCAGATTAAATTCAATCAGACGTCCCTCACTAGGCATTGTCACTATTGCATCTCTGCCTGAATTGTCAGCTGCTGCTCTCCCTCCTGAAGCCGGTGCTGTGACAGCATCAAACACAATTCCAGCCGCTGTGCCGAACAGCAAACTCGGCAACCCAGCATCGCAGTCTGCGGGAGGAATGCGCAGTGAAATGCATGAGGAATGCAGCTCCAGCCACACCCACACTCCTTTGCTATTTAAGGGGGTGTGGGCTAAGCATCAGTGCTGGTTCTTCACTCTGCCTGATCAGTCCTCTGTCTGTTTCTCGTGCTTAGTGTTCTAGTTTCTCAATCTAGTTTGTATTACTTTTTTTTCGCCTTTTTTATAGTTTATCCTGTTGTCTAGCAGAAGCTTTGCTCCCCAGTGTTTTTGGTTCTTGTTCCAATTTCCTATTTACCCTCTCAGGGGCGTCTTCCTTTGTCCTACCCTGTTTGGCAGTAGTTTCTCTTTTCTTGTTTTCTTCTGTTTTTGTCATAAGTGCGCATAAACATACAGCATCTATATTTCCTTATTTATTAAGTCTTGAACTGCCCTGAATCCTGACTCGTTTCCCTGTACACTTAGGTCCTACATATTTACTACATTTTGCTAAGAAATAACTGTTCCAGCTTTAAGGCTGGAATTGTTTTGCATAATTACATGTTTAGAAGTGGACGCAACATTGGACAGGTGCATACGCATCAATATTTCTGAGCATTCTTGTCATTATGAAAAGAGGAGGGCTAGTGCTATATTTAGGTCTACATTTGGGACTATCAAGCTCATGATATATTTTCCACAAACAACTCACTCTCGGGATGTATGAAAAGTAGGCTACGATGATGATGATATATTTGGTGAACTGATCATTTAAAAAGTGCACAAGCCAGCCACAACTTGCATACTGTTCTTTCTCCATAATGTGCTCGGCTATAGAAAATCTGTGCAGAATTATAGTATTTTGACTGCTGTTAAGATGCTCAGTCTCTTATTGGGTTGACAAAATATGGCTTGGGATGGAGTATACTCAGCCCTCCCATACCAGCAATCGCTCCTGATGCTAACCAATCACTGATCTACAACTAAAAGATCTCACTTCCAGAGTCCATTCACAAAATAAATAAAAAATTCATTGGGCACAGCACTAGGGATTTGTTGTGCTGAATAAAATTAGATGTAATGGGCGGTGACCAATTTGACGAAAAGCATTAATTTGTTTAAATAAAATACACCGAAACTAATTTACATTGAGCATTGCTTGATCTGGGATTGTTTTTCACATCACAACCTGGCTTCTTGGGTCCTTTGAAAGTAAATCCTGACACAATTTTATGCAGTGACACTCCTGATGATTATCAGCTTTTAACAGTTTGGATAATGTCCTTTCCTGGTCAAATCATGATGGTGCATCTGTGCACAGAACAAGGTTTATATTTGGTTTATCACAGTTAGTGCAGGAGGAATTGCAAGGCCTGCGCAGACCTCCTACTTCAACCTCATTAGATAATGATCTGATCAGCCAGGAGGCCAACACTCAGTCAGACCTAATCAACCAGCATTACTGCCCAACCTTTCAATAATGGTTACTTAACTGGAAGGAAATATCTGCAGTAATGTTCTAACATCAAGTGAGAAGCCTTCCAGAAGAGTGGAGACCCTTCTAGCAGCAAAGATGGGACCAAGTCCACATTTAGTCTCATGTCTTCGGAATGAGCCATCAGATGAGCTGGGGTCCAAATTCCTTTTATTATGGAGCTCTTATGCTTCCTCTGACCATACATACTTATTCAGTGCGTAATAATCCCTTACAAATTACCACCAAAAAAATCAGTATTACTGTAGTAATTGTTTGGTTTTTTGGAACTATAGAGAGATACTATTGAAATATTGTATGGCTACCATAGCTAATAAAATAACACTACATAATGAACTATAGTAATATTATAGCTGGTGAAATGTACAACCATACTATCAAACACTTTACAATTATTAGAGTATACTTCAGTAACTCTTTATTTCATTTTTGTGATGCCATGTGTGATTTTATTTCTTTATACTGCATTAACAATAGCCGATATCATTTTGACTAGCAACCCACTATTTAAACATGAGGCTTGGTCCTTGTAATCTATGACATTTATAATATTCATACAATTCATTTAGAAAGAAGTCTCCACACAAGCAAATCAAATTTCAGGATATCCTCAGTGATTCACAAATGTTTGAATATTATGCCTTGTAGTGTCCAGGGCAGAAATCAGATTTGGGCAGACGCTTTCATTAGTAAATGGGTAAAACATATTTTAAGATTAAAAAATAAATCTCATGAATCACTGCCCTGTTCTGCATATAATTCGGCATTTAATATTGAATATCAGATGACTTAAGGTAAAGGCATATGGGGACAACGTCAAATAATATTTCAGGTATAGTTGAAAGGCAATATATTCTGGCAGTGCCTTGTTAAATCATATATGATTGCATTCTTGGTGTTATTGAGGTGATAGAATTATCCAAATAGCATCAATAATATACCACCACTCAGCACTCTCTAGCTTTATGTGTGCAATAGGGACAGGCTGTTTCGGGGCAGAATGGTCTGGGGCACTCGATAAATCTTGCCAGTAGATACAAAATATATGTATGCAATGTTTGTCACGACACATGTTGCCCTTGAATTTAAAAGTACCAAAATATTGTTCAGTACCATGTGAAGACAGTATATGTATTTTGATTCTTAACTGTATTATGTCTAATTTATGTGGAATGGCTTTAAATTTGTCTCTATTAGCACAAAGTACAGCGATAATCTTTTCATTTAGAGTTCGAGGTGGATGAATCTAAAATAGGTTTCTTAAAATTACCATGTAAATTCTTGTGGAGCATCTGCAGTTGTTGGAAGTGTATGCTAATGTACCTGTGGTTGCTCTGAACGCTATTAATTTGATGTGCTGTATCTGTACACTGAAAGCAAAGCTAAAAAACTTTTGTCCTTGAATGTATGGTTTGAAGGCCAGGGATGTTATTGCAGTTCTTATGAAGAGTGGCTCTGCACAGGACCAAGTGACAATAAGAGCAAAGGCCAGTGCTAAAGACTTCCTGTGGAACAATAGGCTGACATTTCTCTTACAGGTACGGAGGCACTACATACCCCATAATTCCCTCGGTGAAAGTGTACAGCCTGCTAATGATGATTTGTTCGAGCTGTGTGAGTTCTTCTCAAGGGATAAATTGAGAAGCTCACACCCTATCAAGGGGCTGACAAAAACCAGTTGTTCAATGGTGTGTGTGTGTGTGTGTGTGTGTGTGGCAAACGCACCTTCAAATAAAGCCTTTCAGGCCCTTTGTGCAGTACAGCCAAGGGAGAAATATTTCAGTCAGGAGGCTGTGTTCTGTTTTTATGTGACTTTGCCATTGCTTTTTTTAAACCATGCAACAATATGATACCCTGTCTCTTATCTCTTAATGGCTTCCTCTGACCTCATTGACTTGTTTGTCTCTCTCCAGCCCAGGGTCCTGGATTGATTGATTATAGCCCCTTTTTATAACTGATCTTTTAAGAGTAAGGATACAAATCACTGCCCAGTAAGACATCTGACTGTTTTAAGTGCCCCAGTATAATGAAAAGCAGATACTTTTTGGCCTTCCGGGCTCTGAGCGGCATGGTTCTCAATTAACCCATCAAGCATAAAGCCAGAAAAAGACTGTGCCGCTAACATACAACCCAAGGTAATGCGTCAAATCAGATAACAACCAAACATGGTCTTCCCCCTTTACCTTGATTGCCCGAGATAAATTATACATTTCAAAGCAGTGCCTATAATGCTCATCACTAACTGGATTACTACAATTTTAATGCGCTTACTTCAGGGACCCATAATTCCAGGATTGGTGAGGGTGCTACTGTTTTCACTTGATTAATTGAACTCATTTATGTGGTTAGGGAGTCGCCCTATCTGGTGGTCCAGCAGGAAATTGGCAACCTAAATATGATGCAGGACATGGGTTTCCCCATTGATTTTGTTTTCTTTTATACCGTGTGAAATAAATATAAAAAATCTGAAACACCTCAAGCACCAGAAGCAATCTGCACAATGGTTGGACTTAAATCTAGTGGAAATTGTTCTTATGACATCTCATAAAAAGTAATTTGATTTATTTCGATGGTGGTAATGCTGTTTCGTTTTGCTGTACATTACTGAATACAAATTCAAAGTTTCAGTTATCATTTCTTCTTTCTAGCTCCAAAGATAGTTTAGTATTAAAATTACAATGTGAGGCAAGTTGTTGAACATACTTTCACCAACAGATTGTGTTTATGAGACACACTCATTCATCAGATACAACATCTTGTAAACAATGTCCTGTGCTTTGATTTTAATCATGGATTTTGTATCGTTGACCATATCCAAATTCTTTATACAGTAAAATGGCCTATTTTCTCCAAGAAATCTTGCAAAGTAAAAGACCATATAGGGTGTTTGTTTCCTGCCAAACCAATAAAAGAATTTCTGATAGGACACATGGAAGTGTTTCCTAAATTACTGCCCACATCAGGAGTGGAGGATAACGTCAAATATTTCCTGTACCTTCCAGAACAAAGGGTTATGAAAACATGGCTTCTAGCTGAGAAAAAACCAAAGGGTAACCTTTGCTGGTAATGGTTCAACTTCAGTCAACTTCAGAAAACTGGTCAGACAACCTGCCCTCTCATGCCACAAAGCCCTAAAATGACAATTACTGACAGTGCAACGTGATGCCACTAGAGTGAAGGAATGCTAATAACTTATTATTCAGATAAGATGTTGCATGCAATTACGCCAGAATTAAAACAACAAATATTTACATGTAATATTAAGCTGTATTCAAGTAGCAAACTGATGTTGATGATGGAATTGGGCACTTAGTTGATAACTACATGAGCCTGTTAGACACTTTAAGAAAATGTAGTGGATAAATTTTATGAGACATACTAAATTATAACATTCTAAATTGAAAAATAGGGATCACAATTGACCGATCCCAAGCCCCGCCTCCCATTGTTACAGTTGCTTGGTCGGACAACTAACCAGGAAACTTCAATCTTGCCTGTGTTCAAAACAACAAGCATAGCGGTGCCGGTTCCGTTCACTGATGTGCTGCATGCGAGTTGGTGTTATTTCGGCATCGACATTTTGTCTCCCTAAATATGTGCTTTAAATGGAAGATGAAAAGTGGCAAACTTACTAATGTGAAGATCGAATTGTGACTCGGTGTCAACGGTACGAGCAGAAAAGTTAACGTGACCAAGGCTTTTAATGACCCTCTAATAACATATTCGCTTGGAAGTTTTCCCCGTTATTAGGAACGTCGATGAATGTCCGTGTACATTATCAAATTACTCTCTGGTCTCCTCACTTCATTGTACCGTGGTTGAGCATATTTGCCGTCAACCGAATTGTTCATATTGAACCATATGGCTAATGTTGTTAAAAGGAAGCGCTAGTTAACACTGGATACTCTTTTCCTCAGCTTCATCTTTGCTCCTGTCCCGTTAAAACACTGCTCACACAAATGATCACTGCGCAGCACGGATCGAGGGGACAGAGAACTTTTTCCTCCTGATTTCTCGCGAACAGCCAAGCCTTTTTCCACTTCTTGTCTTTTTGAACGCTGTATAAACAGACAAAGCAAATTGTCCACTGTTTTAAATATTATTCAGGTCAGAAGTATTGTCGTTGAATGTCAGTTAGAAGCAGCTAGCTTGTTAGCCACCTTTTTAATTCAATTAACTACTCAATTAATTAAATCGCTAGCGTTTGTTGTTAGTCAGCGGTCTATTCAAGTGAATGAGATCGGCTAATTAGCTAGCTAACATGAAACGTTTTATTACAGCTCTTCAAATGAATATTGCTGCAAAAGGCATGAGAATACAACTGTGTGAGTTTGTTTGATAGAAGTGCCTTCTGTAATATTCTTGCGTCGTAAATTGTAATTATCTTGATTATCTTGATTTATCACCAATGAAAAAGACACCAATTTCACAACTGTTTCAGATCTTTTTTAAATTTGTTTAGGAATGCATTGAAATGCTTATGGTTTTGGAAATGGAATTAAAAAACATGCTTTTAACATGGTCGGCATATTGAGTGTCTGTAACATGTGACATCGTTTTACTATGGTCAGAAACCCAGAATGCCTGGGTTGACAGCTGCCTGAGGTGAAAGTTGTCCGAGGTTCGGTCAGACCCCTGCTTGCCCCATTGTGACGTAGCCGAAAGTGGGTGGGGCTTGGGATAGTTCAATTGTTGCTATGGCAGTAGTCTTTGCTAATTTGTCCATTTCCAACTGTCAAATTTGTCAGTTAGTATTGGCAATGCCCATTGCAAGCAAATTTGCCCTTATTAGCTGAAAAACTTGGTTCACCAGCTTTTGGGTTTAGTTGAGGCTTGGGTCAGGAATAGAGTTGGGTGATTATGGGCTTAAAAAGATGCTCTTGATTTGCAGACGAAAATGATGAACTCTTGGTTGATCTCGGAATAATTTCCCAAGGAAAAGTCTGCTGTTTTGTTGTCCCAACCAGCACCCCGATCTTCTCCCAACATTAACTGCCTAGTATGAGGATGTCATCTGATTTCCTATTTTGCTTTGGTCATTATTATTTCAACTACACGAGAACACCTGTCACTTGAAAATAAAGACAGATAATTTCGGGTGTTTACATTTATGAACAAGCCGGTCGTCTTGGACAGTCTCATTATTTCCCCCAGAAATAATGGTAAGGTTTAATATCAAAAGATTAAATGAATAATCCTGCATATTTGTTCAGGAAGATTTGAGGAGTGAAAAACTTGGATGAAGGTGCCAAATGATCATTAACAGGTTAGGATGAAGTGATTGCTATGATGCATCAAATAAATAACTGTATCTTAAAGCTATTTGAATAATTAGTGAAAACAGTTTTGATTAATCTGTGTTCAATTCAGAAATGGATTCAGAAAAAAAAAGCTGAAAATTTCCATGATATTTGATGCCAGCATTTGGTATGTTTTCTAGACTAAAGCTGAAAAGAATGAATATTGTCTCACACAAGTTATTTGTACTGTTCCTGCATTCAGTTGAACTGGGGTGAAATTTGGCTTTTATTTTTTTAGATTCTGAAGACTTGGATGTTTCCTCCTATGACTCGGGCTCGGTGGGGAGGAGCACTTGAGTGGAAAACTGTGCCACTACCTTTTACATGCGACAAGTTGATTTAAGTGACTGAATTTCAATCTCCAGATGAATGGAAGGCTCAAATGAGCCCAGTCACTCCTGACCTCACAGCAAGTTTGCAAAATCCAACTTGTCACTGAACGAGAGATCAACAAGGAAACAAGGGGAGCACTGGTGTCATGCCCCAGGGATTTCCACGGGCGGCCTGTCCTGTACTTACTTTGATTCATCACTCGGAGTGCCTCGCTGTCACAGTTCGAGCGATGCTGAATGAAATCATCCAGTGAAAGCAGGGCATTTTGACTCTAATAAACACTCTCAGCTCTTACATAAGCAAGTAGAACACAATACAAAATTCCTTTTATGAATATATTCTTCACTAATGCTGATGTAACAATTATTGCTGGTAATGCAAAGCAGTAACTGACTTAGTGTTGGAAAAAAATGTCCCAAGAAATCTCAAGCCCTAGAACAGTCAAGAACTTACAGGAAAAAAAAAATATTAATAATAAATCTACTCTTCAAATGATCAAAATTTATACCTGGTAGTTACACAAAAAGGGTCTAGTTTAATTCCCTACATATTTTTATTGAAGAGTAATGATACCGTACCTCTGAAAATTTGTACCTAGGTTACATTTTGTGTGTATTTCTGTTTTTTGTGCGTGTGTGTGTGTGTGTGTGTGTGTGTGTGTGCCTGTGTGTGTACGTGCTTGTGTGTGTGTTTTTGTGCATCTGTGTGTTAATGTGTGTGTCTGTATGTATGCAAGCAAAATAAATGCTTCCTATGGATGTCAAATAATTGAAGTGTATTTAAGGTATATTATTATGAACTATAAAGTGTATTAAAATAAATATGCAAGTTTCATCGCAAAGTAAAGTCAGTATCAACCGAAGTTCTTCTTCTAAATTCTGCTGGCAAAGCACATACCCTGCACTATTTTACTTTATTCCTCTCACCAATGTTTCGTATTTATTTATTCATGTTTGATAACATTATCTAGACTGACTGACACATACCATTGCTGTGGCAATATACATAAACGCATTACATTGGCAACAGGAACTCCTGTGAACCCAAGAAAGGTACTCAGAGGCTACTGAACTGAGTGTTGTACATTAATGCATACCAGCCAAACAGGAATTTCATAAAAACAAAGACATAATCTAGACATTTATTGGAATTCATATCTAACTTAAAACAACAGCGGTTTCATCCAGAAGCAATCATTTGAGTGACCTGTGTCAGCCCCACCCTGATGTGCTGAGGTGAATGAATTTATTTTATTTAGACTACATTCTACCACATTCTGAACTCTCATTATATAGTAAAATTTTGGGAAAGGTTAACTTCAATTCAGTTACATCGCAAAATCATTTACCTGAGTTCAAATCAATGTAAGATTGCAACTGATATTCAGCTTCTATGCTTAGGCACAGTATCAACATCCTGAAGGAAACCTATTGACATTGCTTACATGAATCCCCAAGCTCATGCATGACATACTGTGGAAGAGTAGATAGATAGCTAGTCACCGAGGATAAACTTGGACAAGAATGGGAAATGAAAATGCAGTATATGCTCCTCACAATACTTTCTAGGGCAGACATAATATTTTCATGCAGAATTATGGATTTATTTGAATGATAAAATTTAGGATCATATTTTACGCAAGTATCTAATGGAGATCATGTTATTTTGAGCATATAATTGAATTAAATTTAATTAATTCACTCTTCTTTCCATTCCCTTTGCTCATCAGATGCAATTTAATAGCATACAGCATGTATAATACCTTCATAAATGAGACATAATGTCTTCATAAATTATACATAAAAAATATCATGCTTTGTAAAGGGTGAAATAACACATCCTTATTCAGCATGTGATATAACTGACAATGTCACTAAGCTAGTGGCTAAATGCTATAAAGCGTGAGATTGTCAGCTAAGTGACAATGCCATGGTCATATCTGGCATCACGTGCTGAATAAGGATGTGTTATTTCACTCTTTACAAAACATGACACTTGCTTATGTATGATTAATGAAGACATTATGTCTCATTTATGAAGGCATTATAAATGCTGTATGAAGCCTTTATGAGCACCACTTCATCTAAAGTTTGACCCAGGATTACAGTACACCTTCCCCTATTTCACAAGACCATAGTATTTGGGACAGTTAGCTTCGTTGGTATTTCTAAGAGAACTGGCTGGACGGGGACTGTAGCCTATGTTTTGGGTGGCCATTGTTTTTGAACCTTATCAACATAAGGGCCGGAAGAGTTACAGTATAACTCAAAGCAGCCATTCTAACTGGATCAGGAATTAGTGTGAACCACCTTATGCCCCATCATGTGCAGGCAAGAGGATCATTTCAAAGAATGGCAATCTGCCAGAAGTAACTTGGTTGATTTCTGTGAAAATCTTTCCTCATTTTACAATTACAGAGGAAGACAAATGGAAGGTGCAAAATAAACCATTTGCATCACCAGCATATCCTGGGTTTCTCGCTTGTTTCAAATAGTATTATAATTGGTAAAAATACCATAAGAACTTATGGTGGCCAACTTTATTTGGCAGTAAGCCTAGAAGTGTCTGTTTGTCTGATATGGAAAGACTGCTGGGAGACATGCGCATGCGTGCTGTTATGCCATGGCAAATGAGTGTTTTCCGTCAATCATTTGACAATGTAAAGTGACAACAGACTGTTTAAGGGAAAAGAGTAGGACCTGTCAGTTCGTTTTGACGAGTGACTAAAAAACAAAACAAAATAGCCTATTAACACAAAAGTGTATGTCTTCTGACAAAATCAATTAAAAAGATGAATGAATTTCATTTAAAAAATAGGTGCATATAGGCAAAAACTTTGGCAACAGAAGCCAGCTGTACTGCATGCTACTGTTGTCGCAATTATGGCAATCCATCTATCCATCCATCATCCATCCATCCATTTTCATTCCCTTTTCTGGAGCTGGGTCGTGGGAGTAGCAGACTAAGCTAAGTAACCTAGGCATCCCCCTCCCTAGCTATTTCCTTTAATTCTTTACAGGGGACCTCAAGACATTCCCAAGACAGCTAGATGATACAATCCCTCCAGCATGTCCTGGGTCTGCTTCGGGGCCTCCACCCCGTTGGACATCCCCGGTAAACCTCAAAAGGGAGTCATCCAGGAGCAGATGCCCGAACCACCTCAACTGACTCCTCTCCACGCAGAGGATCAGGTTCTACTCTGAGCTGCCCCCAGATATCCAAGGTCTTCACCCTATCCCTAAGGGTCAGCTCAGCCACCCTGCAGAGAAAGCTCATTTCAGCTGCTTGTATTTGCGATTTTGTCCTTTCAGTCACTACCCAAAGCTCATGATCATGGGTGAGGGCTGGAATGTAGATCAGCCAGTAAATGGAGACCTTCGCTTTCAAGCTCAGCTCCTTCACCACAACGGACCGGAACAATGGCGGTACATAACTGCAGGTGCTGCACCGATCTGCCTGTCGATCTCCCACTCCATCCTACCCTCACTCGTGAACAAGACCACGAGATACTTAAATAACTTACCCCCCACTCGAACAGGACAATCACTTTTTTCCAACAGAGAGCCAGGACCTCAGGTTTGGAGGCGCTGATCCTCATTCTGACCACTTCATTTTCAGCTGCAAACCACTCAAGTGTGCATCGGAGATCACAGCCAACAGGATCACATCTGCAAACAGCAGAGATGCAACTCTGAGGCCACCAAACTGGACTCCCTTTTAGCCTTGGCGGCACCTAGCTATCCTGTTTATGAAAATTATGAACAAAATAGGTGACTAGGCACAGCCCTGGTGGAGTCCAACAACAAGAGTCAGACTTGGAGCCAATAATGTGGACACAAGTCTGGCTTTGGTTGTGGAAGGATGGGATAGATCAAAGCAATGACTCAGAAGCCCCATACTCCCACTGCATCCCCCACAAGATACCTCATGGGACACTGTCATAAGCGTCCTCCAAGTCTACAAAACTCCCACGACCCTCCAGTATCCACGCAAGGGTAAAAAATTTAGTCCACTGTTCCACGAAGATTTGGTCCACTGTTTCAGGGCCAAGACGGAACCCCCATTGCCCCTCTTGGATCCAAGATTCGATAATCAGGCAAGCCTTCTTTCCAGCACCCTGGCATTTGCTGGAGGCAGAGAAGTGTGATTCCCCGATGCTTGTTGCACACTCTTTGTTCCCCCTTTTTTAAAATGGGGTACCACTATCCCAGTCACCAGAAGAAGAGAGAGTCTAACTCCCATCAAAGAGCTTGATTCCAGAGCCAGAGCTGTGCATAGAGGAGAGTCAGACTATGTCTAGCCGGTACTACTCAATCTCCCGCACAAACTCCAGCTCCCTCCCAACCGTGTGCTGATATTCCATGTCCTAACAGCCAGTTTCTATAACTAAAACCCAGAACACCAGAGTCTCCGTCCCTGTCCATAATATACAAACATTATGTAAGTGATTGATAAATGAAAAGAGGAATATGACAGAACTTGTTAGTGCTCAACACCAAGCTTGTGCTCACGGGCACTGTTAGACCTGAACCAATTGCTGGTGGGGAGCGCTGTTGAACGGTCCTCTACGTTGATGGTCTTATACGGGCAAACACTGGAGGCAGTGTATATTCAGCTGACAGGTGTGGATGAGTGCCCTTACTCTTTCTTCTCCACTTATTCTAAATGCCAGTCACCAGTAAATACATTGGAAATCTCTGATTACAATGTCTCTGAAAAAATTTTTCTGGAAGCTTTCATTGATCATTATTGAGGGGTGAACTTGCCAGGAATGAAGGTAAACTCGCTTTATCTGTCAACAGATTCAGAAAGTTTGCAACATTTTGTTTCATAAATTCATTATCTTCTCTTGACCAGAGCAAGTCTCATTCAAATTCAACCCAGTGCACTGCTGTGCTATATAATTAACTTAAGATATGGTCATTTGGCCTAGTAAAATTATCTGAATAAAATACAGCTGAATGTTTTAACTTGAGGAAGAGACAAGATTATGAATGTCTTTTACAAAATATCATTAATATCTGGGACTGGTGATATCAGCAAAACAAAATTCTATTTGCATTTTCAATCAATTTCAATCAGTAGTAGGACAAGTTTATATTCTGATGGGCCAGAAGCAATAATAAGCCTTCCATAGGCGAGCAGCATAGCCTTTTATGGGTAAATTCCATTACTTCAGATGATACATGTGTTTTCCCTTTAATTTGTTACTTAAATAGGGCACAGGGATGAATAAATGGTGTATCAGTATAAAGGTCACAGTTTTGCCAACTGAACATTACAGCACTTTATTGCGGGAATAAGGACTTAAGAATCATTTCAAACACACTCGATCTTAGTTGCTTGAATATTTTTTTCTTTATTTTAACAATGCATTTATATTTAACCTCTTCAGTAACTGAAGATGCCTAAGATTTAGCGCCTACGTGGTTTGTTTGTGTGCGTTTGCCTTTTTTCTGCCCTAAACATGGCATTTTTTAAAATTTACTGCGTCCCTCTCATTTGGACTACCATCCAAACTTGGGCAGTATGCTCCTTATATTTAGTATAGTGCATATTCTACCAGAGTAATTTGCCCATTTTACCAGAAAACCACCTCTTTTCTGAGAAAACTGGACTCAGCCCATCCCAGCTCTTTTTGCAATGCAATGGCTACCAAAACAGTATGTCACGTTTAATTACAACCATAATGATATTAAGGTCATTTCATAGGGTGCCTAAAAAACAGCCCAAAATTATGGCGTATATTTTTCATTCCTTAAAAAATTGCATCTCTCATGGACAGATTCTTGTTAGGCTCTATAACTAACATATGAGTATATTTTATCAGCGCAAACCTTATTCTGCACAAAGCCAACAAAACCATTTCTTATATAACTTATCAGTGCTACTGCCTACCTTTATAGGGAAGGTAAGTAAAATAAACACTTAAATTATCTCACCATGGTGTGTAATGCCTTCATAGTTTTAAGTTCAATAATCAGATTACAAAGGAAAACTTCTTCCAGGCAAAAATAAATACAGAAGGGTGACAAAAAAATTGGGAAAATCAACATAAACTGTCTTCGTAAGATATTGAGCTTCCACTAGCTGCCAGATCAACAAATCTTGGCATAGAGTCTATAAGTGACGGAGTACCTTCTAAGAAGCGATATTCCCTAATATAATGCTTTGAAGATGCATATATAGAATGCTGTCTAACACATTGTTGTACCTTCTCCCACGCCTATTCAACTGGTTTATGGTCTGGTGGCTGTGAAGGGAGTGGTGTATGCTTCGGATAACTCATACTCAGAAACCCATTCAATGACCCTTTGCACTTTGGGGGTTTGGGCCATTGTCATGCTGGAAGAGACCACTCCCATCATGGAAGGAAGCCCTCATCATATAGGTCATAAAGGTAATCTCACAGAATAACTCTGCATTGATTTGCAGTGACCCCTCAGCTTTAAATGGGACAACTGGACACAAATCATATCAGGAAATTGTTCGTTCATGCATTTATTCAGGTTTTTTCTATTGATTTATCAGCTGTCTGTACATTGTAAATAAATAAGAGACTGTCCTCCCAAGGGTAACGGCTAGATAGGTCATAAATGACAACCTATATTTACGTTGAAGCGACAGATGTCCTCTTGCGGCCATATTAATTATGACCACAGCAAAGGGGGGAAATTAGATAACAACATCCTTATTGAGATAACAAGTCTGTGGTGGGAGGTGGTCAGGGAGGATGGTTGAGACAATAAAACTCCAAATTCTCCCACAGGAGACTGATGTTCGATCCCAGTTTCCCCGTTATGCTTCGAGTACCAGTAGGAGCTATAATGTAGGAAACACTTCTGTTGGAAGTATTATAGGGTAAGAACAAATTACCTATGTGGTCATGAGTTGGAGGGCTTGTTGATAAATTAATCACTAAAAAAATGCCTGGGGAATTTTCCTCACATATTCCGATTTTTGCTATTGTAATATATTTTAAGCTGCATAAAAACCATAATATAGATTTTTGTCAAATAATGTACCAAAACAGCAAATCCTAAACACTGTGACAAAAAAAGGAGAAAGAAACTCAAGAGCCCCTGTCAAGAATATCAGTATTTCCGTGATGCACTAAAGGTGATGCTTGTACTTTGGGATATTGGGATTCAATTCTTGACTCGTCCATTGTTGTGAAGTCAGTTCCTGGATTGAATTGCAATAACAGCAACGTGGCACCATGGGGATACACTTGCAAATGTGTGCATGCTCTTCGATTTTTTTACTTCTGTTCCACCAGTCTGCCATGGTTTGTCCATCTGCTTTCATCTGCTTTATACTCAAACCCGTGCACTCACCCCTTTATTTCTCACTATGTTAACTGCCAATCCTCCCAGAAGGATTCCTGGAATCACCAAAACAAATCCATTCTTCAATACACAAAACATCTAGATCAGCATGTCTGTTCCATCCATAACAAAGTCCACCGATCGATAATGGAACTTTTCAATACTATAGTGTATACTATAGTACGCTACACAAAATCATTGCCATTCTGTTGGATCGCTTTAACGTATGTTTTTCCCCAATATCCTCTGTGTATGGTGATGAAGAAGAGCAGATCCCATTTAGCTGTTTAACCTTTTACGTTTAAAGCCCAATCTGAGGCTACCTCACCTAAATGTGGAGCGAATACCATTCGGTACTCAAGTGCCTTAAAGAGATTTTTAGTGGCCCAAACTAGTCAATATCCCAACCGGCAGATTCTTTTTCCAATTGGCAGTCAGTCAGAGATGTTTTTCTTCTTGTTTTATGAGTGAATATGTGGATTTTTGTGACAATGAAAAATCTTTGCCAATGAACATACTGCCATATGCTCATTGTTTACAGTCTATATAGTTCATTGTGGTCAAAGATTTATATTATGACATGGCAATGTAATTTTATAAGTTACTAGTTTGATATATTAAAAAAAATAGCTCTTTCATCGTTGAATGTGGAGCTGTGCGGGTGGCAGCTATGGCATGGCAGTAGATGAATTCTAGAAGTGTACCACCTTGTAAGCATAATTAAAAATAAACACCTTGGTCCAGGGGGTTGGAAGGTGTCGATCACGGAAAGGAGTAAAATCAGTTTCCCCGAGGGATCAACAACTCCTCCCGTTTCCCTGGTGACAGATGAGAGCCCACATTCACTCTGCCACATAAACCTTATTTACTGTCACAGCTGTTCAATTTTGCAACACCCCTTCTTATTTGCCTTATTCGATGTTTATGCCCCCCAGAGGTACAAAAAGGTTCTTTGCCAGCATCTGCATTATGGTGAGGCCAGATCTACACCAGAATAATTATCCACAGGCATCATTAGCTTCGCTAAAATAGGTAAATAAATAAGTACAGCCTCAATCATGCAATGCGATGATTGGTTTATGTGCATACTGTATGTGTGTTTGTGTGTGTGTGTGTGTATGCGTGTGTATGCGTGCACAAGTCCATGTGTGTGTGTTTGGCTTGTTCCCTTCTGAACAGGCTATTACTTTGTGAGAGGCCCACACATTTCTCTGTTTACCTTTCAGAGAGCATTCATTGCATCTATCAGAAATAGAGCGAGAGAGAGAGAGAGAGAGAGGGAGAGAGAGGAAGTGAGAGACAGAGAGAGCAAGAGAGAGCTGTGATAATCACAGAGCTTGAGCACACCATGGAAAAGTGGATGGAAGTGCATGTAACCAGATTAATAGGGAAGGGACACTGGTAAATGGCCCCACAGCAGGGCTTTTTGCAACCGCAAAAGTGCTGGTCACTTTACTCCAGTATAAGGGTTCCAGTGCAAGGGTGTAACATATGTAAAATGGTGGTACTTTGTGTGCAAGGGATACCTTGGGAAAATATTGACCTGCATTGCGGTTCCTCGATTAATTTTAGATGCACATTAACTGGACACAGGAAATGGAAGGTGTTGGGCTACATGTGAAAGCATGAAATGCAATAAATCACTTTTTCTTTTAGGGGAAAGATCCAGAATTGGTTACCGAAAGTAGATCCATTTAGATCATATTCCATTAATCTTCCCCCCCTTTTTTTTTGCCTTAAAATAGAACAGGGAAATTTTCTAACTGTGCCAGGAAGCCTGTATATATGAAAATTACTATTGAGTGAATTAAATTTATCACACTACACATACCGTACATACAGTATCATCCTCCAGCATTGGAAAAGAGTTCTACAGCTCATCCATTCTCAGTGGTTGTCTCCATGTGTTAATGCCTTAAACATTGCTATAGATTTTCTCATTGTAAACTGTGTCGTTACAGTGGCCAAATCAAATGCTCTCTATGAAAACCTGTGGGTTTTGGCATACATTTTACCAATAAATGCACCTAAAACAATGTTTTTTTAATGTTGTGTTATGCTGGAACTGTTTTAACTCAAAAGAAAATCTAGTCTAATGATTAATTTTTTGCTGCGGTCCTCACAGGCCTGCCCCGTGTGTGCACATGTCGGTCACATGCATGTAGCTGTGGAGTGCAATACGATGAAAAGCCAGGCAAAAGGGGAGAACATATTCACTTTGAAAACAAGCTGTCTAACCTGAAGTGATGATGGGGATGAATTTGGCTGATCATTGTAAGGAAAAAAAAAATATATATAAATATATAATGTATTTAGGAATTAGGAATAACATTGTGTCAGTGTAAAATCTGTCAAGGAGTAAGGTTGGACATATTGTAAACAAGTGTCAACCTTACATTGTTGCATAGGCTAAAGAATAGGCATCAGTTGCCTAGTGTTATCATATCATTGCAAAAAAAAAAAGACAAAATCAAGGGGATAATAAAAAACATTTTTCATTGGGGAAGCATGAAAATTGCTAAGACAGACAGTGTTACAGCGTTATCCTTCCTCCTCTAACTCCTCTCCTAACATCCATAGTTTATAATTATGGATGTAGCATAACCTGGCATTCAGTTAGATTTTCTGAATATGGGATGGGGGTTGGCGTTGCAGATAACATTCACTCACAATGTACTGTGTAAATATGCTTTTATTCTAACAGTGCATATAGCCCTATGCTCCAGAATCACTAACTAACCTTCACGAATAATTAAAAAAAGTAAAGTTTTTTTATTCTCGTATGATAATTAACTTTGCAATAATACAAGCAATTCGGAAAAAGGCCACAGCAGTGAGGACACTTTACACTGTGAGCTATTTTCAGATATTAAGATGCATTTTGGGGAGTTTATGATTGGCAGTAATGACATTTTAAATTCATTTCATAAAGGCTTCTGTTTCACAGTTATCTTTTGAAAAGAGTAATGCTGATAAAAAACCTACTTAATCATATTCACCGATCAGCCACAAGATTAAAACCACGTACCGAATACAGTCAAGGTCCTGCTTGCGCTGCCTAAACAGCTCCATCAAACTGGCATCACTTGAATTTCCAAACGCTGGATTTTCCAGCAGAAAATTTCCCAGAGTATCATCCTCCCGCCACCAGCTTGCCTGCTTCCCACAGAGCATCCTGATGCCACCTCTTCCCAGGTAAGCAGTGCACATGTACTGAGCTGAAGCACAGGATGTCAAAGAAAATACTGCTCACTGGACCAGACGAGCTTCAGCTGCTCAAAGGTACAGTTTTGAAGCTCAGGTGCCCATTTGAGGTGCTTTTAGAGGTGGACCGGGGTGGGCAGGTTAACTGGTCTGCAAGCTAAAAAAAAGTGCAATACACAGCAGAGTGCTATGCAATGTGTGTTGTGGCACATTCCTTAAGTAATTATTATTGAAATCCAGAGTGACTTGTGCCGCAGTTGCCCTCCTGTTGGGTCAGACCAGAAGGGATAGCCTTCATCACCCTCATGCATTGATGAGCCTTAGGCTCCCAAAAACCTTTAAAATGCAGTCAATAGGTACTCACATCTGCTGACTGGGATCACCCCAAATATAGTGCCACTTCAAAGACGCTCTAACCCATTTGTCAAGCCATTATGTATCGTCCCTTGTCAAGGTTGTTCTATTCCCATTTGTCCAACATCCAACAAGTTGAATACAAGAACCGACTTTTCACTTACGAATCCAAGATCTGTCAGCAGCCCTTGACATCTGTGGTTGTTGTATGCGATAATCAACATTATTTGCTGCATCACTGAGTGGTTTTAATGGTTTGGCCCATATATGAAAATGATGACTACTCCTGCAAATGATTGTCAGTAGCTAACATTTAACGTTTATTCCTATCCACAAGACAGTCTGCAAGCACACTAATTAAAATCGATGTAAATAATGGCATAATCAATCACTGTAAGTTGGGAAAAAAAGGTTTGTTGCTGGGCATTCTATCAGAAAAAGAAATCATAGCTTGCTAGCGAGGCTACTAACTATTGCGCCATAAAGCTGTTGAGGAAGTTGTTTACCAAAATGATATACAGTGGTGTGCAGAGCAGTAGCGGCTCTAGACCCGGGAATGGCGGGGCGCAGACACGTCCCTTTATGACAATTAGTCCTGCGTAGTTCGCAGTCATTTTCCTTTACTGACGCGTTTTCCAGTTATTGTACTTGGCAACTTAAGACACGGTCTCTCCATATGCGATGAAACAGCGATGAAATCATGGGCTTAATTCAGCTCAGTGGCGGAACCTGAACTGAGAATTGTGAAAAAACATCCGTTTAAAACAGTCGTTAGTCCTGACCTGTTCTCAGTCATTTTCATGAGTAACCGAAGGTTCGCTCCGAGAGCACTCCACAGTTAACAGCTGCTGCTTGTTCTCCCCGATTATGTAAGAAGACAATCATTCATCTGGACGCTTATTTGCTGTATTTAAATCAACATTAGTCAAACTTGCATACCTGTCGTCTCTCGCGCAAATAGCTTGAGCAGCATGCTGCCTATTTAACTGCCAAGTGCCACTTTTTTATCAACCCACGTAATACCGAGAGCGAGAGGCGATATTTCACTGGAATACAGACCTGATCAATCAACGCGAAGCACTGGCCTTTTAATAAATACATTTTTTCTCTGTACTGAATTTCGCCCATGATTTCATCGCTGTTCGATCGCATATGGAGAGACCGTGTCTTAAGTTGCCAAGTACGATAAATGGAAAACGCATCAGTAAAGGAAAATGATTGCGAACTGCAAAGGACTAATTTTCATAAAGGGACGTGTCTGCGCCCCGCCATTCCCGGGTCTGGAGCCACTACTGGTGCAGAGATGATTATACACCACCACTTTTGTCCCGATAAGTTGATATTAGGCCATATTTGGTAACAAAAAATTTTTGACCTTAAAAATTCAAAATTTACATTAAACATTTAACTCAGCAAAAGCAATTAAACCAAAAAAATTGCTAATGCTAATGTTTGCATGCTGGCAGGCTAATGCCACTGATGACATGCTAAAATGCTAATGCTAATTTCATCATGCTAATATGCTAATGATAAAACAGTAATGCTTCTGCTCATATCCAGTCACTAGCAGGCCAATGTGTGCATGCCAAAATGCTAATACAAGCTAGCATGTCATAGTGTTGAAGTCAATGTACATATGCTGCAGTTAGCATGCTAACATGGTAATGCTAATTTTAGCATGCTAACTTTCTATTGTTATGGTTATCATGCAAACGCACCAAAGATCCTTCACATTCATGGGTTTGCGTTTATCAACTGCTCTCTTCAACTCAGCCCACGTTTTCAATTGCACTGAGGTCGAGCAATGTAAATAGCCATTGCAGAGCTTTGATTTTATCATCACAGAACCATTTCTGAGTGGATCTTGAGGTATGCTTTGGGTCATTGTCACGTTGGAAAGTGCACCTACATCTAAGTCCCAGCCCTGTGGCAGAGGCAACTAAATTATCAGCCAAAGTATGCCGATAGTTGGTGGAATTCATTATGCCAGTGCCCCTTAAAGCTGCAGTTGGTAGCTTTGAGGAGAGAGGACTTGCCATGAAAATTTGAAAAAATGAAACTTTCAGATCCCTCCCCCTCCCTTTCCACTGCACTCCTTCCCTAAGACCCTCCCCCAGAAGGCTGCCGTGCAGGCAACGGCACGCAAGCTGTTATGCATGCGACTGTGGAGAGATTTTGCAAGTTCACATGATGAAAATGGCCAAGTTGCCGAGGCTAGACATCACTGTTGTGAACAGTCAACACTGCTGGCCAACAAACGAGCAGAAATAAATAATGTTGACAAGAAAAGTTAATCTACAGCAGTATGTATTCAGTAAAAACCCAGCACACGCTTATTTCAGTAAGTTACCTGTTTTTTTTTTTTTTTTTTGAGTTCAGAAACTGTCGTGAATCCTGCTGAATAGTCAGTCAACTATGTATGACAGCATTTAGCTGTGAGAGCACAAAAATGTTACACATCGGTATTTTTTTCCTCACTGATGGATATTGTTGCACCATTAGTTTCTCTAAGCTCCTGAACCTTCTCTTGGAGATTTGAGCTTGACTGAGTACTGGCGCAAACTGAGGAGGAAGAGAGAGGAGGATGTCCGCAGCACGTGCATGTCCACTGTGTGACGGCTGTCAGACACCATCCTGGCTCTAATTGGTTAATTTTGGTCAGTCCGAACGATTCTATTTAAATTGCAGTAGGAGCAGTAGGTGGGTTTAAAGGAGCCTTTTTTAATTACAGAGTACTAGTTTTATGTAATACTGTCTGTACACAGCGACAGTTTTGGCAAAAATGACAAAAAGTTACCTTTATAAGACTAACCAACTGCAGCTTTAACCTCTTGAATGAATACAGCCCGAAAAAAAGACTGCCCCACCATGTTAGCAACTTTGTTTGAACCAAAGCCATGTAGCGAGACGTGTGTAAGTGTAAGACGTGGCTAACATAGCAACACAACTTCCGGGAAACATACCCCAGGTAAATCTTCAGTCACATTATACATTAACAACAAATCAGTCCCGGTGGCTAAGCCATAATACCCTGACTACAATGGTCACAGATGGGGTAGAAGAGGCGTATTGGCATTGGATTTTGGCAGTTTCTTTTGGTTTCCTCACTTTGGCCCCCCCACCACTGATGAAACCTGCTCTGATCAGCTCAAGACCCTTGAAAAGGCATCTTCTGACTCTTCAAGGTAATTTTTTTAACGTGCTGTACTTGAGCCACTCATGTTTATTGACTAGTGGCTCCAAAGCCTCTCAGAAGCCTGTAATAAATACTGTATATGCTCTTATGGATACTGTGATATAGCAATCAAACACATCTAGCTAATCCTTTGTCCTTGACAAAATAATTACATTTTAAAATTCATGTTGGTGATACTTATATTTTTTAAAAAGAGTTTTTTTTTCTGTTGAACAGGGTGTAGCCCTCAGATGAAATATTTCCTTTCATTGGTCCAGTCGGTTTGACAACATTAACTAATTGTATCCTGACCTGACTGAGAGTGATAAATGTTCAGGCATATTTAATATTTATTTAGATTTTATGAATTTTACTGGACAGCCCCCAAACCTGAAGAGATTATCCCTTGAGACAATTTTAATATGAATACAAACTTGGCTGTAATACAATTACAATTTATTAACAGTGGGTGGAAAGCAGGAGAGAGGCAGACCATTACCTAATGTATTCCGCTGGGTAAAACAGTGGCGAGAATCTGAAAATATCTTATTTATGTGGCAAATGGAAGTGAAACCGCCTGGGCCGTGGTTACTTGTTCACATTGAGAGATACTGCACGCTTGCTGTTTGGCTCTTCTTCCTGGCCACAGTACCTCCTCATTCCCAAGTGGTCAGTCCATTTAGAAAAAAAAAAAGCATTTCAGCTAAGGAGCTGGATCCCAGCCAACCTCTGCTGGAGCCTAGGCAGGGTGACTGAAGCAGCATTAAGTCGGCCAGAACCAACAATGTTGTTGGGTTTTACTGACACAGGTTAGGGAAAAAAATTACCAGGAAATGAGCCAAACTGGTTCCAGCTCCAAGGGAATTGAAAGTAGTTAAGCTGTGATGCAGCTAATCAGTACATTGTGCACAATAATATGTCTGACTGCAAAGTGTCCAAAAGACATGGTGGCCAATATCAATTTTTTAAAAAGGGTACAAGGCCCCCACTAGCTTTTGATTTGTGGAATTTCACAACCACATGCATACCCCTCCACCTTACCGTCAATACGCAAACACATGAACAAAAATGCGCACGCACACACGCACACGCGCGTGCGCCCACACACACACACACACATACAGACCAAGCAAATTATATAAAATAACCAATCAAATATAAATCAGCACCTAACTAGATCATGAAGGTGCCCCCTGAATTCTGAATTTATAAATTATGTATGTTGAAACATAAAGGTTTTCCAGTTCTTTCTTTGTTTTTTTTTATTGGTACTATTGTTGAATTTGTTCACTGTCATACTGCTGAGAGCCAACTGGGCTTTTCAATAATTTCAGTGTACTTTCTTTGCACATTCCACTTATTTCTGGAACACAGAGAACTATGTGAAACAGCTTGTCCCATGACACTTAATAGTAATTGTTACTTTGTTCCTCGGGGCTCAGATAGCTTTTTGAATAAATAATATTGCACTTTTTTTTCAAAAAATTTGCCACATAATTATACCTCTTCAGTCAAATTTGGGATAAAAAGAAAAAACACCTTTTGTTCTAGTTTGTGCACTTTTATGTTAAGTCATTTACTAAATAATTATCCAAGTGATTGGACATTCACAATGCTTACTGCACTAATACCTGGATTTATACGTAAATATCACTGTATAAGGATTTGCTTGCTGTTCTTACGACTCATGTTCCTCATATACTTCTTTCTATTTATTTTAGTATCCTGCCAAGATAAGTGTCACATTCCCAATGCTTATGGAATGCAATGGTGTGAGGTGGGAGTGAGAAGAAATATAGAGCAGAGCATATTTTTATCCTTTGGGGACCATTACATTAAAACTTAATGATAACAAAACAGATAAACCCGTAAAATAAATGTCTCTGCGGGCATTGGGCACGATAGCATTAGATTTAGATGGTTAGATTTCAGCCAAACTCTTGGAGGAACTGTATCTTACTGCTAGCTTGGCAGATTTATTTCTTCCCATTTTTTACACTTACCTTGAACTATATTGCCTGCATTGTTCATATCACAGCCTGCCGAGAATTAAATTTTATCTCTAAATTCCATCTGAGATGGGAAATCAATAATGCTGTAAACATGTTTCCGGGTGTTATAACATTTATTCAACCTGAACCATTATGGGCACTTTTTCTGGGACTCTGAAATTTAAACTGTTTCTCATTCCGGAGATATTAAGTTAATTCTGCATGCCTATTGAAACCAGGGCCCCGGCATTAGGAATGAGCCTTGAGCATCGTCTGCACCCAGTGGTAGGTTGCAGTATTGCAGGTGGTGACAAAAAAGCAACTTTGCTGCAGTATTACATGCAGGGGTGCGTTTCCTGAACAACGACGGAAGTCAGCTTTGAACTAACATGGCACGATGCATCATTAAACTTACGAACAACCGAAGAAGGATGGTTTCCCAAAACCTTCGTACCTTGTTCGTACCACAGTAGTCTGAACTATGTTGGTTTGAACAAAGTTAATTTGAACCATGATGGTTTGAGCAACTGCCACTCGAACACCAATGTTACCAGGAGCACGCCGGTCTGATTTTCACCACGGGAAACTTAAAAACTTGGCATTTGTGCCTAAATACGGCAGTTGTGATCGATATAAAAAAAAAATCTAAAGAACAATTTGCCATTTCAATGCATTTAATGAAATGAGCTCCACCAGTGAGCACAAAGTTTATAAATGCATTTTTCATTAAAATTCATAATAGTTATACATACTAAGTTTCCTTATATAGTGTGACTTCTGTGGTGCAGTAGATAAATCAAATGACAAACAATTCAGCAGCATTTGTTCACTGGGGGTTCGACTCCCGCGGGGGTGAGGAAGCGTCTTTTTTTCCACGCTGACTTTTTATTCATGGCAACGTGTGCTCCGATGGACAAGTGATAATTAAATTTAGACGATTGGTGTGTCACATTGTCTCTCTTGATATATGTTTGTCGTAAATATTAACTTAACCCTGTAATGCCCAGACACAGACTTTATTATTGGAAAAATATGACCCAGTAATATTTTTGAAGTATTGAAGGGTAGTATTCAGATCCACTGTTCATCATTAGGTTTTGTGACAGCAAACTATACATTGTAGAACAGAACTTCTTATTCCAAGACTATCATATCTGATACAGCCAAAACTCAGCACCCCTCCAGAACTCAACACTTGAAGTTTCAAATTATTTATATGCTCTCTACTATCTATAGCTATCCCTTAACATGTATAAGAATACGTTTTTGTGTAATATTGTAATATTTACCTTGGAATGCCAAACTTCACTGCCAAAGTCCAATGAAATTCATAAATTCTCATTCACATGGGAGCTACTACCTTGAAGTGAGTGACTAGGGGAGAGACTCCTGTAATCTCACTTCTTCCTTTCAGGTGGCAGCACTGTGTATCAGATATGATACAGTGAGCAGTCATGGTTGTGTTGCATCTTACCAGGTGGGCATGGTCCTTCAAATTTTGTGTATCATATATGATACAGGGGACATTACAGGGTTAAGGTCACCCACCTTCTTCATGGGTATAGAAATACGCACGCAGACAAAAATGGAATATAAAGAGTTAACATTTTTATTCCTTTTTCCTAACTTAAAAATTATTTCATTGACTCAAAGAAAAAAAAATGGCATAAGCCAACAGAAAAAATATATTCTGAGGGCCACTAATGGAGATGCAGTGTAGTGCAGTGAATATGGTGAGGGGGGGGAGGAATGGAGGGATTGCCAGCTAAACATTACTAAAGACTGGTGATGGGAGCTCCAGTCTCTCGGCCTCCTCTTCCTCCTGAGGAGAGTTTTGTCCAAGCTAAGCCCAGAAGTGTTGGCGGGAGTCCCAGGGGTATAGATATCTGTGGTATGCACGATTCCCTAATATGAGTCTCTTCCCTCCTCTGCCCACTTCCTCTTAGCCCATTTATGCCTTGTCCCGTGCAGTTTGATTCCCAGGCCCCCCCAACATTGGGCACCCACATGCAGGACCCCTCAACATCGGCCCTCCCATTACTGGGCCCCCTCTGGCATGGCCTTCTGTGTGCTAGTCACAGGAAGAACATATGATCTTGTTGTTTACCTTCATGAATTTTTATGTATCAATTGAAGAGGATGTTGTTTGCCCACTTAAAACAGTGAATATCATAGAAATCATTATATCTGTAAATGACAGTGGAAGGGAAAGAGTTGATAAAAAGAAAGGGGGTGGGGGAGATGGAGGTCTTTTTGAATAACATTTGTCATTCCTCATGGTCGGTTGAATGCATGGTCATCTTCAGCATCCTTTACAGACATCACCTCATCTTCAGGGAGCTGGACATTTGCTGTGCAGGACAAAGACGAACTGCCAGTCTGAGGGGATTCTGGAGACTCAGAGGAAGGAGCAGCCCTGACAACAGAAAGTCACAAGCTTTACAGATATACTCAGCAATATTACCATCTTCAATCATGATTCCGTGATGTAAGCTAAATAACCATCTCCTGCTCTTATGAAAGCAGGAAAAAACAAGTGTTGAACTACTAGACTACACTAGCGTAGTTAATCGTTGCCGAACATTAAAGTTTCTTTGCTAACACATGCGAAGGCTACAAGAGACACAATTCCAGAGATCCGACTATAGGCTTACACATGAACAGAGAAATACAACAAAAAGTGTTTTTTCCCGAGTAGCTACATTTTCAAATCACTGTGTTGATGTTATATATGTTTGTACAGCAAAATCATTGAACATTTTCAGCTACTGGCCAGTTTACCTTTGGTGGACTGCATTTTCCGACGCAATCACCTGGAACTAAGCTTCTAACTACAGCTGGAGAGCAGTGGTTGAAACTACACAACTTAATGACAGTGGTTACGAACGTTCGTTCGAACTACAGTTTTGGGACCACCTGCATCATTTAACAATGGTTCGCACTACGTATGTTACCTTGATAGTTCGTACGATGGTTTTGGGAAACACTGGCATCGCAACTACATAGTTCAAACTATGTAAGTTGCTAACTTACTTAGCAACTCTGCTTTTGGGAAACGCGCCCCAGACCAATTTTTCATCATTATTCCAAATCTAACAACATTCCAACTTTGTTAGTCATGTGAACCTTATACTCCGTTTGGATATTCCAGTCTTTTTCCTGCGGTAAATTTTTCAGATTAAGACAAGCGATATGCCAATATTATTTCTGTTTTCAGAACATTCTTTGGACAGGTGTATAGTTCATTTGTAATATATGACTCAACTAAGGCTTTCACTGCATATTTTACGACACATCCCAAATTTCTGGTCAGAAGAAGATAGGCGTCCACTTTTAGTCAACAACTAGGATATCAACAAGCTTTTTGCTATGAGCAAATATTGCAACCTTTTCCAGAATTTGTGCAAAAGAATGTAACAAAAAATTTTCCTTTCAAAAATTTTTATTTGTATCAGAGCATGTATGGCTACATGTAAACAGGAATATTAATTATATATCCATTTAATTAAGCTAATTAAAAGGGGAAACATAGAATATTTAGTGTCTGTAAACATGGTCACTTTGCAATAAAAAATGGTCTTATTTGATTTAAAGAAGGGTTCCACAATACTGTGAAAAAAAGTACTTGCCCCCTTCCTAATTTCTTCTATTTCCCTCATTTGACATATTTAAATCTGTCAGATCATCTAATTTTAATACCACAGAAACAACATAAATACAAAGCGCAAGTTTGAAATAATCACTTCATCTATAGAACATAGAGTCATTCAAACCTATATCCATGTGAAAAAAATATTTCCCCCCCAAACCTGGTAACAGGTTGTGTCGCCCTTGGTGGAAACAACTGCAAACGAACATTTGCAATACTTGGAAATGAGTCTTTTACACCACTATGGAGGGCCTACACTTTGCAGAATTGTTTCAACTCAGCCATATTGGGGAGGTTTTGAGCATTTAAAGTCATGCCCCAGTAATTCAATTGTAAATCAAGACTTTGACAAATTTTTTTTCCAATTGTAGAAAACAGTTTTTACAAAATTTGGCTGGAGTTCAAAAGCCTTAAAAATGGCTTTGTAACCCTTTCCATACAAATGGATGTTAACAGCTTTGTTTTTTTATCTGTTCTTGAATTTCTTTTTGATTGCTGTGTCATGTGCTCGTTTTTTTTTTTTTCCCCCAATTTCACATTGCTAGAAAGGTTTTAGAATCAAACTGAATTATCAATTAAATGTGTTGAATTGGTTGATTTACAAACTAAGGAGAAAATAAATTTTACACGTAAGCCCAAGTAGGGTTGGATAGATTTGTTTCCTTCAGTAAATTAAATCATCATTTAAAAAGTGTATTTATTTTTCCGCTTACACTCTGTCTGTGCAATCACTGGACTTTAAGGTTGATATTTCATTGGTAAAGCTATAAAAGTAGTCATAGGAGAAAAACAGAGATGGTTAAGAAAATGAAGCCAAAATTTGAGGTTCCACCGATATTGACAGCAGTTTGCCCCATTAAACAAAGCCCGAAAAGAAAGACAAAAGAAGAAAAGTTGACAACAAAGAGTAATTTGGGTTGATAGTGCAACAACTGTAGCACATTCCCTAGCCCGGTCCTGTCCTCTTTGACCAAAAATGCTGGGTTCTTGAGTATATTTAGGATCAGAGCTAAGGCTCTCATCCAAGAAGCGCTAAAATGTGAATTATTGCACAATATGCAAGTAATTCTATGAAATATCTTGGATCATCAATATATGTCACAGATTCTAATAAAATTGTCAGGTATCTTTTGTTACTGCAGCCAGCTAGTGCCAGGTTGCCAGCGTAGTATTGCAGGCTATAAACTCAATAATATTGACCTTTAAATTAGCATTTTTTTTATTCATTGCAGTTTATAAATGCCTGGGGTCTGGATCTTGTAAACATTGCAATATGCTGGGGTTCTTCCCTGAAGAAGATGCTCCGCCAGGCCGGTGTGGCAGCTTTCTCCTGCTGGTTCTTGAGGCCTTTTGCCTTCAGGTTTTCCTTAAGCAAGCTCTTTTGGATTATGTACAGGTAATTGACTCAGCCATTCCACTTCTTTGCCTTAAAAACATTATTGGGTTGGTTTTTCGGTGTGCCTCAAATCATCCATCCGCTCTGTGAAGCACAATGGAATGAGTTTTGAAGCGTTTTGCTATATCTGAGTGGATAATATTACATACCCCCCACTAACCATTCTTGGCTGAATTGACTGAGCAGCAAAAATTTTTAGCCAATCAGCCCTCACTCAAATGTTTAGAACTCATTAAATCCTTCCACTTATCAAGGGACAGTGAATTGCCTGAAACTTCATGTATAGAGAAAAAAATGAGAGGCAATGCTTTATTGCGTATGACAATGTACAGTGAGAACAATTTCTGCCAAAGAAGCAATGGCGCAAAGCAACTTTATGCATGCTAGTGTGTGCTCAAGTGTTGGGAATCAGTAATCTTATAATTGGGTTGGAGATAGAGAAGCACCATATGAATGTCAGCGTCCTCCTTAATTATTGACACCCCTAGTTAAGATGTGTTAAAAGCCTTAAAATAAATTCAATTTTTATTGCAGAACCATACTCTCACACTCAAAATTGTAGAAAAATGTAACCTTCAACTCAAGTGAATTTTAAGGGAAAAGAAATCCCTGACTAAGTAATAATTATTTTTCATAAAATCACCTGTTCCACAATAATTGGCACCCCTAACATTTCCTAGGAAATAAATGTAATTGAAGTATTTCTGTCATTTCTACAGTAGTTTACAAAGTTGATCAGAGTATCTTGGAACATTTAATTAGTAATTCATCACTTCTTGTTTCCCTGGGGTATAAATATGATGTGACACAGAGGCCATTTTTCTTATCCACTCTTCAACATGGGCAAGACAAAGGAACACACCATTCAAGTAAGGCAGATGTGTGTTGACCTTCACAAGTCAGGCAATGGCTGCAAGAAAATAGCCACTGGCCTGCACCTGCCCATACCTACTGTCAGAGGAGTCATTAAGAAGTTTAAAACAACTGGAACAGTGGTAAACAAGCCTGGACGAGGACGCATGGTTATTTTGCCACCATGCACAGTGAGAGGGATGGTAAGAGAAAAAAAAAGTTCTCCAAAGCTCACTGTTAAGGAATTGAAACAAATTGGTAGTATCTTGGGGTCACAAAGTCTCCAAAACAACCATCTACATGCCAACAAGCTGTTTGGGAGGCATGCGCAGAAAAAACCTTTTCTCACTCACAATCATAAATGTCTGGAGTTCACTAAGCGGTACTGAGACTTCAACTGGGACCGTGTGCTTTGGTCAGATGAAATCAAGATAGAGCTTTTTGTCAACAAACACTAAGTGTGGTCTGGCGGAACACAAAAGATGAGTATGCAGAAAAGCACCTCATGCCCACTGTGAAGTATGGGGGAGGATCAGTGATGCTGTGGGCCTGTTTCTCTTCCAGAGGCCCTGGAAACCTTGTTAGGGTGCATGGCATCATGAACGCTTTGAAATACCAGGACATTTTAAATCAAAATCTGGTGGCTTCTGCCCGAAAGCTGAAGATGGGTCGTCACTGGGTCTTTTAGCAAGATAATGACACAAAACATGTGGCCAAATCTACACAGAAATAGTTCACCAGACACAGAATCAAGCTCCTACCATGCTCATCTCAGTCCCCAGACCTCAACCCCATTGAAAACCTGTGGAGTGAGCTGAAGAAGAGAGTGCAGAGGAGAGGACCCAGGTTGCTGGATGATTTAGAGAGATTGTGCAAAGAGGAATGGACGAAGATCCCTCTTTCTGTATTCTCCCATCTTGTGAAACATTATAGGAGAAGACTAGGTGCTGTTTTGTTGGCAATAGGGGGTTGTACAAAGTATTAACATCAGGGGTGGTAATAATTGTGGCACACATGATTTGATGTAAAATAATTATTTCTTAACGTAGGATTTTTTTCCTACTGAATAAATGCACTTGATTTTCCAATCAAGTGCATTTACCCTATAATTATGGAGGGTACTGTTTTTCTCCTGCTAGTTGTAGAACCTCACTTGACAGGAGATTTGATGTCATGTAACTTCAGAGAAAAGCACTATTGGGAAAAAATGTGTTAAGTATTCATATTTAGTTTGATAATTATTTTGTAATACCTGCCTATGGTCAGTCTGGTGGTTGTAGCTCATTTGAGTCGCTAGACTGAGACAGGACCAGAACAAAATGACCAATCCTTTTCAGCCAGACACCAAACTTACATTTTTACTCAGTTTAAGTAATATTCTTACTTTTTGTAATTCAGACTGTTGGAGAGCTGAGGGTCACCTTTCAAAGACCATAAGCGTGCCTGTGCTCAAAGTGGTACACAAATAGTACACAGTCTACGTTAGGTAGACACAAAACAGGTGCTGGTTTAACAGGTTGGCAATAGATGACTAAATGAGATAAGCCTGTTTGCCATCTCATGTTAATCCCTTATGGTTGATCGTCGAAATTTTCCTCATCATTGGAAGTGAGGTGAATTTTTTCAATATTTCAACATTTTGCCATGCATTATTCAAGTGTTGGCTTGATTATAAAATTGATTTTAGCCTTTCTTATTTACGTTTATATTGTGCTTCATTGACTAGCTGTCAGTCATTTTGAATCATGGTCTAAATATAACTCTGATTTACTTTTCTGTTTATTATTATTATTATTACTAGTAGTAATAGTAGTAGAAGTAGGTGTAGTATGCCCGTAGTCAGCTTGGATAGGCTCCAGCTCCCCCCTTGACCCTAGTGAGGAATTAGTGGGTATAGAGAATGGATGGATAGATTTATTATTATTATTATTATTATTATTTATAGTAGTAGTAGTAGTCACAGTATTGGAAATTATGGTTTGATAGGTTATGCACCTTATTTTGCATTAGGATTGGGAAAAAATACATCACATAGTCAATTTAACTGGTTTGGACCTTAATTTTTCACCATTGTTTGAATGGCAATTTCATTCTCCCAATCCCATACTGTTGAAACTGATGCGCTTTATTTATTTATTAATTTTCATATTTCAATATTATGCCATGAATTATTCCACTGTAGGCCTGTCTCATGACTTGACCTTTTCATTGTCCTTTACTGATATTATTTTTTTGCCCCAATATTTTACATATTCTCCCAATTTCAGTTAATTTCCCTTCCTCTCTGGTAGGCTGCTTCCATTATTTCACTCATCACATATGGGTGAGGGACCCAGGATTGTGTGCATATTGACTCGCTAATCAATAATTTAATTAATTCAAACATCATTGAAGTTGGAACAGAATAGTGCTCTGTAGGTAGATATGTCGTATGCTGTAAAAACTTTGCTCGACAAATTAGGTCCAGAGAAGGTTAACCTATGTTTAAGTATGACCTTTTGAAAATGACAGGATCTGATTCATTTCAATTTGATGTGGGCCTATTAGGCAAGTGCAAAAATTACTGAAAATATTAAATTTAGCATGCTATTCCTGTTCAGTGCAACGGGCAGCAAATGAAGAGCTTGTTTCCAAAATGCAATAAGTGCCAAAATGACAAAAATGTAGATAATACCATAGAATGATAGCCCTGTGCTTCTTATACATGGTGCAAAAATCAATTTTTTGAAACAAATTCTATAAGATGTATTGGCAACACTTCATAGTAAGGGGACATGAATCATGTAGTTATCAAACATTACTTCATGCATGATTCACTCATGAGTTCATCATGATTCCTGAATGATTTTATACATAAATTAATCCTTACTCATCACGAGTTATTATGAATTCATGCTTACTCATGTCTGAATTCATGCAATGACATCATATCAACTAAGGCAGCTACTTACTGTAATGAATTCATCATGAATCAAAAGTAAGTAAGCATGATCATGATGAGCTCAGGGTCCAATAAAGACAGTCATTTCACTTTTGGCAGAATCGAATAGACGTTTTCATAGCTACCACTTTAGTTGAGGGGGCAGAAACATGATGAACTCATGACAAAGTAAGCTTTAAGTCATGTCATTCAACGATTCTTTCCCAACAGCATTTCACAAAAGCCGTTTGTTCACCGCTTTAGTTGAGGGGGCACAAACACAATGAATTTGTGAGAAATTCAAGAAATGTGATTTAATTCATGTCATTCAATGACAAAAATGACGAGCTAATATACCCACCACCTTAGTTAAGGGGGCACAAAAATGATTAATACATGGGAAGCTAATACATGAAGTAAGAATGAAGTAATGGGTGAAAACGGCTATTTCAAGTGAAAGTATAAGTGAATGAAGTAAGACATGATAACTTTTGTACATGATTCATGTGGCCTTATTATAAAGTGTTACTGGTTTATTTTTTCATGTAAAAAGTTTTTGTTTTTCTATAAAATGCAACAGGCGCCAACATTGAAAAATCTGATTTACTCAAAATGAATAAAAAGGCTAGATTGCGTTTTGGAAAAAAACGTCATATGCTAGCTGTCAATAATCCGCATCAAAAATTGTGATCTTGGCTAAAATTCAAGTTATTGCCTTAAACCCAGAGCCTTCCATTAGTGCTTCTGAGAAGTGTAACATTGGATAAGTCCACAATTACACTTCTCAGAAGGACTAATGTAAGGGCATTTTATTTACGTGGGTTACTGGGTTGCATGTATGATAAATATTGCAGACCTTATGCGCTCAGGAGTTTGAATTGTCGTTGTTTTGTGGTTTTGTTGTCCTATTTAATTATTTTCCACTGCTGTGGCTGTTTATGAAATTGAGTTTTGACAGGTGTATGCAAACCCAGTCAAAAATTATATGAGCCTGCACCTGCACTGAGAATCTAGCTTGAGGAATAAATGCAGGAGTGACAGGTTTCTCTCAGTCTCTTCTTGTTGTTGTTAATTGAGCCTTTATTGGATCCTTGACTGATCGGCTGCTGAAGTCTGCTGGTAATGACAAACACCATCCGCCACATTTTACTAATTAAACGCCTTGTCAGAATTTTGAGTTGCAGCAGCAAGGGGAGAAGATGGAAGGCTAAAACATGCACTTTTTTATTGTAGTCAGCCCTTTTCATATGCCCCTCCAAATGTCATTGTAAAGAACAGATAAGCCATAATGGCTTGAGCTGATTGGTGAATAACGTAAAGGTTATCTGACATGAAGATGGGCACCTTAATGCAGTATATTTATCGCCCCAGAATCTTCGATCAAAATTCTTGGAATCGGGTGATTATTTTAATTAATGGTTATAGCTATTCGCGATGCACTATCTGTCAGGAGGTTTCAAAGACGAACTGCAGGCTTCTGCTCCCTTCCACAATACAAGTCTTAACCTGTGTTCAAATTAATGTAAGCTTGTATATAAGCTGCAAGATAAATCAACCTCAAGATAGCAACTGCCTGAGGATGACCTAACTTTTCCAAAAAGTTGAAAATGGATGGTTATTATTACTAAATAGTTCCTTAATTCTCAATTAATTGACAATTACTTTCTGTGACAAATTTAAAAAATAATAACTGTAAATGACAGAATGACAGTAAACAACAGAAATATAAACTGAGTAAATGAGAGAGCACTTCGTAAATGAAACCTTGAGTCTGGACATAGTCATATAGCAAGTCAAACTGCAGTAGTTACAGAAGTTGCTTGATCGATCTTGTAATAATTTTAGCCTCATCATCAAGCAAGAAAAGGGTATTGCCTGTTGTACACTGCTTTATTCTTACCATTCCCAGTGGAATTAATTTATCATAAAAGAGAGAGTGTCATGGTTAACTAACTTGCTTTCTCTCCAAGAAATAAAAAAGGGAGTAGCAGTGTGGAGTTGAGAAAATTAGAAACTGCTATTCAAATTATTTCATTTGTCAAGGTAGAAATTATTAGACATTACATTGTCATTATGTCTGAGGCATGTAAGGTAGTGAATTTGTCCACATTGTGACAAGATTTTTTAATTTTTTTCACGAGCCATGCTGAGGCTCAACTGATCAAACCTGATTTGCAAATGCATTTAAGGTTTCATAAAAAGCCCCAATGTTTGAGCAAATGGGCTTGCTTTTAGAGGTATGTCATCCCCCTTGTTAGAATGCCAGCAAGTTAGCTTTCCTTCTATGCTGCAAATCCACTTATTCATCCTTTACTACATTTATTCATCCAACATCTAAGGCGCTTACTTCAGGTTGAGGAGTTGGAGTCTATCCCAGCGTATACTCTTTTCTCTTTGTTGTGTCATTGTAAATTTTGTAAAATAATTTTTGCATTGCAAAGGGTCTGTTCACTTTGTTACCAGTTAAAATTATCCACAACCACTGAACTCTTTGCAATGAGAATGGGAGAAAATGACCACTGTAAATATTTTGACTATCACTGCTATCCTATATGACCATTTTGTAAATATTTGAGTGATGTTAAGCAAATTTTTTTTCACAGCACTTTGTTTTGTGAAAGTCAATGCACCAGAATATTCAAACCTGAGGTGAGAAGCTCAGTTGCTTATTCCCTCAATAATAAAAAGTTGTCCTATATCGAAATGTACCAGAGCAGATGGCTGATATTAATAAGTTGGCGACAATGTTTCAAAGTACACAGAAATGTGATAACGGAAAAGTCAGGGTTTCTAAACTCAAACAACAACAAGGTGTCTTCTTTTCAGTTTTTAATTTCTTTAAAAAGCAAGTCCAAGAGAGTTATCGTTACCCGCATAACGACTGCGCATCAACAAGAAGTTATTATCTTTGAGCTGATGGGAGGAACCAGTCCCTTCCACACCACAGTCCTTGCTGTCGTCGAGCTCGTGGGAGGTGTTTGTGAAAGTACAAATTCGCAGCATCCCAATAAAACAAAGGCACACGATGCTGACTGCTTAGCTAGTGGATATGCTCGGCATTCTAATATGTGAGCCATTACAGAGTCTGATCCAAATCTGCTGCAGTAGAGATTTCCCTCCGGAAAGGAGATGTAGCAAATGCAATAATCATATTATTGCAAAACAAAGCCCATATTGTCATTCAGTGAGAGTGGTAATATTAGGAGGGTCTCTTCTCAATTTATTGGAGATATCAGTCATGCATTGTCGCCCATTAAAAATGCTTTATATTGGTATACCGCTGCTTTATTTTAATGTTTTGATTTGTACAAAATGCCTCCAAGATAACCAGAGCTCACTACATTTATTTTCTTCATAATTAGGTCATATTTTTGCATGTGGTAGATTAAAATATACTGGGGTTTATGGGCCAATAAAGTTCACATGAAAAATAAAATGCTGGAGCTGAAGACTGGCTTTACCTCTCACGCCTTCTCTGACATGCAGGCACTCACACAAACCCCCAAACGATGCCTTGTGGAAATTAAAATCCTAGTCTACTTCACTTCTCAAGACCTTTGCCCTGAAATATGAGTGAGAGACAGGCTATGTCTTTGTCCTTTGATATATTGCTCTTATCAGCAGTATTGACATGTCATGGTTTTTAGTTTAATCTGCATTATGCCCTATAGTTGATGCCATGCACTGTAAAAAAAAAAATAAATTAAAAAAAAGTTGTCTCAAGTGAAAAAAGTTAGTCCAGGCCGCCTTAATATTTTAAGCTCATTGAACTTGAGATGATAAATTGAGGTAATATTCAGCTTATAATCTTAAATTCAGTTAACTTGAAATTTTAAGGCTGCCTGGACACTAACTTCTTTCAGTTGAGACAACTTTTTTTTTTTTACAGTGTGTGTGGTTACCCCTACACTTTCAATCCCAGCATTATTTTTTAAACAATTTTAAAGTGAAGTTTTTACCCACACTTTTAATAAATGACTGCCTTCAGAGGTTCGTCTCTGACATCAGCAAGCCAATAATATAATCACATTATTTTTTCACTCACAGTCGTGGTTGGGTTGTGGAGTTCACAATTAATTTGGGTGAAAAACATTGATCGAGTGTCGCGGAATTTCCTTTTCAATTACTGTAATTAACACATAAATGTTTCTCTTCTTCCACAACATATTAAGAGAAATACAATGAATTTAATTCCAAATAATAAATATAATAAGTTATGCTTTGTGGAGAGGACACAGAACTCTGTTCAAGGGCAGTTTGCCCATTTTTATCATCACATTAACATTGCAATGAGTATGTAGATGACTCTGAGGACAGCTAAAACTGCACAGATGTAAATGCACCCTGTGGTAACTCAGTGTGACGTAATACAGAGTAAGGTTGGCTGAATTTAAAACGACAGGCGATGGGGGTCCTTATATCAATTTGTCCCGCCCACCCAATGTCCTCAGGCCAAGATGGGATGATGAAGTCAAATAATCTTATGGCCCAAAGGCTTCATAGTGGCATTTAACCCAAAATATTTGAGATTCAATGGAAACAAGAGGACAGTGCTGTTCACAGCTGAGGCTGTGCAGCCAGCTGAGGGAGAACTTCTGATGAACAACTGATGCTGGTGTGGTTCTTGTCCACTAATGCCCACAGAAACTGGGTTTATAATAACAAGTTGACTCAGAGCAAATTCCAACGTATATACAGATAACATGCATGGTAGTGATGATAGTCGATTTGTTGCCAAACTATTATCATCAACTGGCTAAACAAACACCGTAAGCTAGTTGGTTAACATTTTTATTCCACAAACTGACGATAGCAGCTAACTGCTGTAATGCAATATTAACTGGCCAGCTAATTTACCCAGCCTAGGAAGACTTGAAACCTATTTAGCTGCAGTTTCTTTGTCTGACTTGTAATTGATGTTGATGGGTTTTTCGTCCAGACAATGCCAGTTAACTTCCGACTGATTTTCGGCAGAGTGGGCTTAGCAACGGAAAGGAGTTGTTCCATCCTCGTAACTGGTATTACCTACAGGCACAAAGCAGCGTTACCCATATCCAGATCAGTAGTGCCATACATTCACGTGGAAAGCCGTTGACGCACTGCGGTGAATAGTTTTGGTCACAGCTTAAAACAATTGTTGCCTCCAAAATTGTTATACTGTAAATTTACCTTTCTCCAGTAATTATTTTCAACCACTGTTTATTTATGTTTATTTTTCAAAAAAGTTGGGATACTGCATTAAATGTAAATAAAACAGAATGAAATGATTTGGAGATCGATTAAAACCAAATATTTAATTGAAAATAGGACAAAGACAATATATCAAATGTTAAAACCGATACGCTTTATTGTTTTTTGAAAAACATGGGCTCATTTCGAATTTGATGACAGCAACATGCTCTGAAAAAGTTGAGACGGGACCAAAAAAGACCGGAAAAGTTGCCTGATGCTAAAATAAGACAACTGGCGAAACATCTCACTGCTACATTATTTAGCAGCAGGTCAGTAAGCTCAGTTTTTGGGTATAAAAAGTCTTCAATTAGTGAAGACGGTGAGGGCTTAACCACTCCATGAAAGACTGCATGGGAAAATAGTTAAACAATTTAAGAATATTGTTTTCAACTTAAAATTGCAAAGAATTTGGAGATTTTTTCCTCTGTGGTACATGATATCATTAAAAGATTCTGAGAATCCAGAAAATTCTCTGTACACATGAGACAAGGCCACAACCCAATTCTGAATGGCTGATATGGAATCAGTGACACCAGATGCGGGAAAAGGGAATGAGGATTTTATTATTAACCAAAACAAAACAGGCACGAGGGCCAACAAAAAACTTGGCCCAAAGGGTTGCAAAAAACAAACTAAGGAAGCTACACAGAGCTATGAACAAAAAATGCAAAAGGCAAAAAACAAAAAGGCACTGGAAACTCCAGGCGAGATACTCAAGAAAAATAAATAACAATACTAAATATATATATATACACAAGACGAGAGGCTAGGACAAATACTAGGGAACTTGACAAGAACTTGGCTAAACGAGGCGCGACTAGAAACAAACTTGAGACACTGTCTGCCAGCCAACTTCCACCGCATCCAGATAAAGGCTTGGAAATCATGACATGAGGGGTAACACCTGGAGAGAGAGAGACACAAGAGGCATGGCAAGATCAAGACATGGACTGAGATTGGATGACATGACCTGCTCATTAAGAGAATGAGCGTGCTCAGCTTAAGTACCAATTAAGTATGCAGTTTGGAAGCAAGCATGAATGTTAAGAACAGAAAAGCACAGCAAGATCTTGAAATAGCAAAGCGGGAATCATGACAATAAACTTCCTGTCTAAATTAGTAATATTAGTAATGTGCCTATCTAATGAATTACACCACCCAGTGAATGTTAGTAAATGTTAGTAACTTAAAAACAGTTAATTGCCAATTAAGCTTAGAGAGGCCCGAATCCAGCACAGCATGGAAGGAAGGGGAAATACCAAAGCCAACCAGAGCTCAGAAATGTGCAACAACGAAGGCACGGGGCGGAACGCAGACAAGCGGTGGAGTGGCATGGCAGACCTGGCGAAAACAAAAACATGGAAAAGTAAAAACATGGACATGGAATGAAAAATCCTGAAACAAGAAACTGTTAAAACTGTGACATGAAACATGAACTATGGAACTATGAACTATGAAACTTGGAACATGAAACTGTTAAAACCATGAATAATACTGTTCTGGCCAAAGGTCAGAACCCTGGAACACAACAGTGGCTGTGATTTTCAGGTCCTCAGGCGACACTTAATTAAAAAATAGTTCGGATTTTGAAGTGGAAATTACTGCATGGACTCAGGAACACTTCTCTAAACCATTGTGGGTGAGCACAGTTTTTCACTGCTTCCAAAATGCAAGTAAAATTTGCCCTGTATAAACAAAATCCAGAAACACTGCCTTTTTCTCTGGGTCCAAGCTCATTTTAAATGATGTAAGGCGAAATGGAAACCTGCCCTGTGTTTTGACTAATGAAAATGTGAAATTCTTTTTGGAAATCATGGATGCCACGTCCTCTGGGCTAAAGAGGAGAGGGGCCATCCGGCTTGTTATCAGCAAACAATCAAAAGCCACCATCCATGAAAGTGAAGGGGTGCATTAGTACACATGGTATAGGTAATTTGCGCATCCGTGAAGACACCATAAATGGTGAGCAATATATACAGGTGCTGGTGCAACGTTTACTGCCATCCAGATGCCTTTTTGAAGTCAAGGCCTTGGTCATTTCAGCAACCGCATGCCAAACACCATACTCAATGCGTATTACAACAACATGGCTCCGTAGTGAAACAGTTCACGTGGTAAAGTGGTCTGACTGCAGTCCAGGCCTCTCATCCACCGACAATATTTGGCGCATTATGAAACAAAAAAATATGGCAAAGGAGGCTGCATAGTTTTGCACAGCTGAAATCCTACATAAAGCAGGAATGGGGAAACATTTTGCTTTAAAAACCACAGCAGTTGGTCTCTTTAGTTCCCAAATGTGGAGTGTTGATTGAAGAAGACGTGATGCAACACAGTGGTAAAACTGCCCCTGTGCCAACTTTTTTGAAATATGTTGCTGGCATCAAATTAAAAATGAGCTCATATTAAAAAAAAAGGAAAAAAAAAAGTAAAATGTCAAAATCTGATATTGTCTTTGTACTATTTTCAAATAAATATAAAATTCTAATTATTTGAAAATTATTGTATTCTGTTTTTATTTATATTTTACACAGCATCCCAACTTTTTAGGAAATGGGGTTATATTTAAGTCTGTGGGCTCTAAATTTGTAGACCAGGTGCAGGTTGTGCCCAGGCGTATGTTGCAATTTCGTCTCTGGAGTAGCCTGGCGCAAGTACTCCTATGCCCCGCCTTGGTCCCGCTTGCTGGCGCAAGTGGCAAAGAGGGAGGAGAGAAGGCATGTTTGGGTATAACACAGCCAAGCGAATCTCGTTCGACATGTAAAACGAAGCATTTGAGAAACAGTGGCCACGTTTACATGGACAGTTTCATTCCACTTTCATTCGGAATGAAAGGCCATTCTGATTGAAATTTGAAACCGATTAAAGGGGGTGGTATATTGTTTGTCGGTATATTGTTTGTCGTTCCGATTGAAAGAATCTTTCGTGCATGTAAACACTCATTCCTCATAAAATTCATTCCGTTCTTTCTGCGCATGCTTGCTACCTTTCCTTCTGGTATTCTAGCTCCCTTCTGCTCTTTAGCAGATAAATGATAAAAATTAAAATGATGTGGTCATACTGCTGCTTCAAAAATAAAAGCAAAATCAGTCCAAAACAGCCATTGCAAATGTCATTCATGTAGTCACTATCACGACCGAAGACAGGCCTAATATTTTTCTTCCGGTAGGCAAAACATAAACAAGTATACACATATCTGCCCCCCTCCCTATCCAATCAGAAGCCTTCCCCGCACCAAACCTTACGCAAAGGTGAGTAAATGTGTTTTCCACGTAAACCCCCATTCGGAATGACTATTTCCCATGTAAACTCACAGGAAAAAAATTCATTCCAGATGGTTTCATTCGGATTAAATCTTTACTCCCTAATAACTATCTTAGACTGCTGCCCTAGCAGCCACTGACCCCTGGTGCTGTAAGACAATATAGCTGGTGTAGCTTTCTTAATACTTAATATTCATTTACCAAATTTTGAGAACTTGTTCCAAATAATTTTTGGTGTGAATAAGGATTAAACTAATTAAAGTAAAATTAAATTAAATTGTCTTTTGTCCAGTTCATCACATAAACTATTTTCAAGCTTGTTTCTATTCAGTGTTTTACATAACATTGTGCTATCTGTTTGTTTCATTGGCAAATGTTTGGAATAATGAATCGTCAATGATCAAATGGCAAAAGTCAATTTCCATCAAGAATTGTTACTGCTCCGGGATTCCGAACAAAATCGTCAATATCTTTAGAAGTGAGCTGATGTGTCCACATATCTGCGTCTGGTTCCTGAGCTTCATCAACGCCGCCTTTATCGGTACTGTTTTGTCGAACTCTGAACAGTCTCGCTAGGGGTACATCATCGTCACTGTTGTCTAGATCGTCTTAGAAATCACTCAGATCGATGTCTAAAGCTTCCTCTAATAACCTATCTAGTCTATCCTGAGCTAACTCTAAATCGTTTGCAGTAAATCCATCAAATTCTGACCCACTACCATCGCTAGACTCCATGTTCGTTTGTAAGAAAATCTCATTTATAAATTGCGTGAGAATTCAACCTTTATATTGTAAAATGACCAATGAAAGAACGGAATATTGTTTTCAGAAGTTGTATAAAGCTTTATTAGACCCTTTCTGATAGGCTGGTATTCGAGGTTTTCCTATGGAATGTCACATCTTGGCCAATCATGCATCGTTTCACAACAGTTAAATACCACGACTGTAGTCGGGATTCGCCGGCAGAAGCGATGTGTTTATCACGCCTGTAGTCGGGACTCACCTGCACAGCGACCTAAATTATCACAACTGTAGGCGGTATCAGGGAGTAAAGGGTTAATTCATTCCGAAAGAAAAGCCATCACGTAACCGCGGCCAATGATGTCACAACTCCTACAGACATGCCCACTGTTGCTTTGGGTAGTGATCTTCTCTGGCAATACATGTAATGTTATATAGACTTTATGGCCACCTACTGGCCCAACATACTCGATTTTAGTATGTATGCTCTTTTTTGCATTCTTGCGTGTACTGAGATATTTTGCGAAATGAGGTCATGTGGACAGAACTTTAAAAAAAAAAAGGGGTGGCAGAAATATTTGTTTAGAAAAAAAATCCATATTGTTTTGGTCAAGGCCTTAGTTTTCTGAATAACTGCGTAGGCCTGGTCTACTTCGGGTAAGCAGGTAAGCACACCCCCCTGCTGCATTGGTGGGAATGTCTCTGTAACTGGCAAGAGCTTTGCATTGTTCTCTTCACAGTAAACGTCTATGGAAGCAGCATGGAGGACAAGGAAGTAATCTTGAGTGGGCAAATTTAAAAATTTATTGTAAAATTGAGTCACTGAGTGTAATAGTGGTCTAACTCCAATTTTCCCATTTTTGAGTTAGACCCATGTTTCGCAAGTTAGAGGTAAATTCTATTCAGGGCATAAGTAGTCTGGATGTCACAGTGATGCACCTTACTATACAGAGATTTTTAGTTATCCTCACTTCCATTAAGACAAAAAGCGTGAGTGCAACAGTGCATGGTCTAACTCTTTGAACCTTTCAAAAGTCAAGGATTTGAAAGATGATCTGAACCTTGTACTGCCTGTCCACAACTCATTTTATTTGGGTCTGATCAAAAATGAAGATGGCCCAAACTTTCATCCAGATGATGACAGCGAAGACAGCTGTGAGGAATAAGATTAGCTGAAGGATAACTGTCTCAGTGGTCAGCAGTTTGCGATACTATGTTTCACTTTTTATTAATATTCTCTTGTTATTTTGTGTTTCAAATGCCAAGGATGCCGGAAATTAAAGCTATTATTGAGTTATCAAAGTTTAGTTAACTTACTTACAAAGGGCCTTTTTTCAGTACATTTAGAGAAAGTAACCTCTGACTTTTGCAGAAAAAAGTTGTGTTATCTTGAAAAACATGGTCATAAACTCTCAGGTTAACAACAGATGGCATACCCTACATGTGTCCTGAATTTTATTAAGGGCTTGAACTTTGGCATAGATTATCTAACTATGAAAAACGGAGTTGGCCCATTCTTGTCCTCAGGGGCTCAATTTATATTCTGACAGCCTACAGATTTGATATAACAATGTTTTTGTAATGGCAAACATGATGGTAAACTTTCAAAATCTTGACTTTCTCATTGGCCACCACCCCACATATACTTTGTGTTTGTTTGTTTGTGTTTGTTTGTTTGTTTTTGTCAGGGGATATTGCTTTCTAAATGGCAACACTGTGAAATACAAATAGGTGTGCATTGATTTGAAACTATAACTGTAGAATGGAACTTACAGAAAGTGAAATTGTAGTTTGTAATACTATTACAGTAATTGATATCATTTTTCACAACCCCCTGAATCAAGTCTTGTCAAGCAAGTCTATTCAGAGGTGGCATTAATCTCAGATGATAAAGTACAGCTGAACAAATTTAAATACAGTGACTTCATCGAAAATGTGAACATATGAAATATGAATTTCAATATTTACTCAGCTTTAATTTTATTATTCTCTGCAGGCATTTTGTCACTGACGACAAAGCCCATGCCAAAAATTATATATTAATTTGTGTGAAATTGTGAAACACATTTTCAAACTAAAATTCTGCCATTGGGTTATGAACATCCTCTTCACGAAGAAAGCTAGTGAATTCATGCTAAGGTTTGGAGGATGGGAAATATGGTTTCAAGATTCCCTTCATACTCCACTTACACTTGATTGTATTCATATCCAGGTACTCAAAATGAGTGATGTATGATTTATATCTGTACTCTGCCCTTTGTACCACTGGGGGAAACCACACCATACCACTATAAGGGCGCTTTCACACCAGTTTAGTCTGGAGGACTCAGTTTGATTGGGCGGGGAATGCCAAAAGATTTCACACCTTCATTTGGTTTGATTCACTTTCACTCCGCACTCTTGAAAGCGGACCAAACTGCCTGGACAACGTCATGCCGTTACAACAGCTGCTCATTTGGGGCAGTGTTGCCAGAAACAAGCACTCACAAGAAAGAATAAAAGCACGAGGAAGAAGAAAACCTGGCTCATCAATTGGCCAGGACCGAACACGGAAATCCATCCCCTTTAGCCGGCTTGTTCGCAACAAAGACAAACAATGGAGCAACTTCAACTTTATGCTGTCTTGGGGTTTCTATTTTTACTGTGGTGTTGAAACCTAATTGTTTTTTCACAAGAAGCTGCCCAGTCTTTGGTTCACTTTCTCTCTTTGGTTCGCTTGATAGTCCGTTTGCGTTTCCCACAGTAAGCAAACCACACCAGGGTTTGTTTGCAAGCAAACTGAGACCCACATTTTCAGGTGGACCAGAGTTTGCTTGTTTGGTCCACACCAGAGTTTGGATGAGCTTTCACACCAGCCCATACGAAGCGCACTATCCGAGGAAACAAAACCTGGTCCGTTTACAGTAGACCAAACAGCTCTGGTGTGAAAGCACCCCAGTTAGAACCTTCAGAATTGGCCCACCGGTAACTTTAACTTATTCATTTACTTATTAGTTTGTTAATTTGTTAGTTTTCTGAACCAAAAAGGGTTAATTTATTTCCACTATATATATTTTAATGTAGGCTACTAGTTTGGCCAACTGATTTCCAGAATAGGCCGTTGCTCTGGAATCTCAGAGGTGAGGTGGGTGTAGTGAGTGCTAGATTTATATTGTAGATAATTACACTTCTAATGATCATACAGAACCCTTATCATCTGAAGATGTGTGATACAAGGTTTTTCATGGTTTGTGCCAGAAAACACGTCCTGTTTCCAGTTTTGCTCCACTCCTCCTTGTATACAATCTGTTGCGCCAACCCACTCAACAGACTCTCTGACTATGGCAGTGTTACTGCTGTAGCATATGCTAGTCGCAGCATGGCTAAATCACATTTTAAGTTAAGTGAGTGATTTCAAATTAACCAATCCGCAACGATTATTGGGATTAAATATGGGCAGGAGGCCGCGTGTTTTAGCCATTCACTGGATATAGAACGAGATGTATTCATATTCTCCTCTCACACAACAAAACAGACTGCATCATCATGATGGATGTTCCAATTGATCACAGAAAAATTCTGGTGTATAAGATTCATCTCCTTGATAAAGCTAAATTGCACATAGAGGGGAGTTATTAGTGAAATTATACACTTGCAGTTCAAATGAGAAAGAGTCATCTGGATCATGAATTTGATCTGAAACAGTTTATACTTCTGAACAGCAGGACAACAGCTTGACACAGAATTATTCAGAATGCCCATCGACACGTAACCTGCCTGTATAAGCAAAAGATAACAACCTATAGTTGCAATTGTGTCCATCATTTATTACACCTGGACTACTGCTCAAAAGTTTGCACTCACTCGACAATGAAGTATTTCTTGCTATTTTATTCAATACAGGTGTGTAATAGCAAATTACATACAGGTAAAACACACAGCAGAATGCATTTTTACGATAGTATGTCAATTAATTATTTAGTCTTGAAAGAATTTTGGGGGCATATAGGTGTGAAAAATCACAACATTATCCATTTTAGTGATTTTTCATCAAAGTATCCATTGTGAGACTTAATTAATGACTACATTGAAAATTTAGGAAATGAATTTTTATAGGGTATCTTGAATCCCTCTCTATGGATTTTCTCATGGAACCAGGCGCGTCGCTAGAACAGGGAATTGGAGAGGCACAGACCTGTCCCTTTATGACAAGAATTAATCCTGCCAAGTTCTCAATCATTTTCCTTTATTGGTGCGTTTTCCAATTATCGTAACTGGTAACTGAAGACACGGTTTCTCTCCATATGCGATCTAACAGCGAAGAAATCATGGGCTGAATTCAGAATAGAAAAATTATTTTTGTACTAACAGGCCAATGCTTCGCGTTAATTGAACTGGTCTGTGTTCCAATGAAATATCGCCTTTCACTCTCAGTATTGCATGGGTTGACTAAAAAAAAAAAAAGTAGCACTCGGCGGTTAAATAGGCTATAAAAAGCATGCCGCTCAAGCTATTTGCGCAGGTATGCAATTTTGAATAACACTGATATAAATGCAGCAAAAACGCGTCGTCTTGTCGTCTTACCAAATCGGGGAGAACAAGCAGCACCTGTTAAGTGTGGAGTGCTCTCGGAGTGAACTTTTTGTTAATCATGAAAATGACTGAGAATAGGTCAGGACAAATAACCGTTTTAAACGGATGTTTTGTGCAACTCAGTTCTCTGTTCTTGTTCCGCAAGGGTACTGAATTTAACCCATGATCTAATCGTTGTTAGATCGCATATGGAGAGAAACCGTGTCTTCAGTTGCCAATTAAGATAATAGAAAAATGCATCAGTAAAGGAAAATGATTGAGAACTTGCCAGGAATAATTCTTGTCATAAAGGGACGTGTCTGTGCCTCCCCAATTCCCTGTTCTAGCGACGCGCTGCACGGAACATGGACTACATTATTTCCCATTGGCTTGTCTTTGAAGATGGGCGTAAACTTCACAGTCGAGGTGATCCAAAAACAGCTCAATGGGACTATACAATATGCAATAAATTGTCACTGCCCCCTAATTTCCAGAAAGGTCTCGGAGAGTTTGGATTTTTGGGTCAGTCACGTCTGATGCTCGTGTCTGTGTTTCACAATCTATTTTTATCCTCTTGTTTCCTTGTTGGCCCTCAGTAAATTGTTCTTGCCCTTCCTAACACCTGTTTCTTGTCCTCCCTCTGTGTCCTTGTGTCTTTGTCAGATCGAGTCGTGCCAGGTGCGCTATACATTTATCTTGCATTCAACTCTTGTGCCCTCCTGTGCACTCTTGTTTTGTGTATCGTTTCTGCCCCGTGTCTTGTCAGTGTCTCACTTTTCCCCTGTCCTTGCTTCTCCAGTCTTTATTATGTTCGCCTCTGTGTCCCCTGTACCCTCTCAGACTGACATTCTGGCTCTTGACCTTAGACCGATTTCTGGAGAAAAGCTTTAACTGTCATACTCACAGGTCTAGCGAATGACTCCTTCCTCCCGTACCTGATAGAGTTGTGGTCTTGCTGCGACACAAAAGTTTATTCTGTTTAATCTGAATGCAAATCACTTGTGATTCCAAACTTTTGATCAGCAATGTATGTGTCAATGTGATTGTAACCTTGAATGTTCGTCCAACTTTGCCGTTTAGTTCACAGTAAGAATTTTATGCGTAATTTGACCTACCTAGAAATTATTTAACCCGTCAATTTCTGTTCGGGAACGCGGGAGATGCTGGTCCTAGTCCAGTTTGCATTGTCTTGAAGGTAAGGATACAGCTGGGAGATGATGCTAATCCATCGGAGGGTGCTAATGCCACTCGCTCACACATTTATGCCTGAGGGCATTTCAGTGTCTCTGGTTTACTTCATCTGCATGTCTTTTAGCTGCGCAAGAAAACTAGTGTACCACACAGTACGTTTACATGCACAGTTAAGCCGATAGCTCGATTAGGCTATGCAATCCCAGTATACATGCACAGCATGAAATTCAATTTATTCACCGAAGCATGTCTGGATCCGGTACGATAGATGGCGATATGCATTTCAGCTTGTTCATGTTGCATTGTTTTTTGATTGACTATTACGTCAGAGACCAAACATTTGACAAAAAAGTTAGCTGGCGGCCAGCTAGTAGCTTGTCAAATGCATTGAATGTATAAGATTGAATCGCGAGAACATGAATAACTTTACAGCTCTGTATGTTTAATACGGGTTGTTTGCTATTCTTTTCGTACAGCTGAGATGCACACAATCTTTGGTGGTTATGGCGTTAGTCGAAGCTTGGCTGAAACACCGATATGCTCTACTTTGTGCCTTTTCTACTACCCCAGAGTGCGTTTCCCAAAAGCATAGTTGCTAGCAACTACCATAGTTGGTCCATTCACAGTCTGGTTCCAACTATGTAAGTCAGCATCTGTGCTTTTGGGAAACGCACCCTTGGGCTTCCCGTGCATGTTGGATGCGAGTCAGAAGTAATGACTGGTGGGAGAATGTTGTTTTTCCGATGGCGAGTGGAAAGAAAATTTTCAGGTGACGCGCAAATCATTCCATAAATCATGCAAAATAAGGGTAGAAGTTAAGAGGCCCCAAGGCGTTACTGTTCAAGCACCAATACCCTTGCAGACGAGGATTGTTACTGCTCAGTACAAACTTACTAGCTAGTCAGAGCTTAGAGCTCTCGCTAAACAGTTCGGTGTTTACATGTCCATAAGACTTCCGGGTCAAAGCCCTTCACGAAAATGTGCACAGTAAAAATCCCAGTGTTAATTCAACTCTAATAGAATTCATTTGAGTCCAAGATGAATAGGTTGGTCTCATATAAACTCTACTGTAATTGAATTAACACCTGGATTTTTGCTGTGAGTAGAATGCTCAGAGCGCATAGTCCAGTTTGGTTCGATTCAAGCATTATATGCAGGCAAAATGCGACTATTAACCGCATTATCTGGGTGTGTTAGTCGGACTACAGGAAATTCGATTTAGCGTGATTCCAGTCAGACTAACATGTTTACATGCATTTTAAAAGTCCAGTTATAGTCAGACTAACGCAATAATTTGATTTTCTCTAACGTCATACAAACACACTAACTGCGACACCCTCCAGGTTATGAGGAGAAGCACCCAGGCTAGGATTTGAAACCCGGAGAGTGAGAACATTTGTGTAATGCCTAGTGGTTTGTTTTATTCTTTAATGCAGCCACTTGCTAATGTGAAAGCTTGGTTGGGTTAACTCAACTGATGTTGCAGACCAAGCCCTGCTTATCTCTCTACTCTCTAATTCTATAATCAAAGTGTATACTGTATCCTTTCCATCTGATCTGTAATATCAAACTGAAACCTGTCATTGGTGCACCAGCCCTTGTACTGCTGCACTTGACAAATCAAGTTAAAGCTGGCACTTGGCAAATTATCTGAACATGGCAAAGTTCTGACAGTAAGCAGTCAAGCAAGTCAACGGTTGAACAGTGCAACTTAGATAGCATTTAAACAAGATATAGAGTTGAGTTGCGAATATTAATGGAGGAGATGATGTGAACTGTTTTAATGAAAAAAAAAATAGATAGAAAGATTGATAGATGGATAGATGACTGGAGTCTGTCTACAGTGCAGAGGAAGCTCTTCATTAGTCATTCTGCACTGCTAAAATGATACCGGTTATTTTCATAGGGCACAATTAAAATATTGGAATACTCTATGCATTGTATTGGATTGTATTGGATACTTCACATATTCTGAGCAATTTGGCTCATGCTTGCGGACATATGCTGAGGTAATACAGGAAACAGAAATGGTGTTTGAAGATAGAGAGTGGTGTTTGTTCATTGCACGGTTTAGACCTAACAAATTTTGAGATCTGAAGTGCAATAAAAAAACAGCTCAAATTCCAAGAGCCACAGATACATACAATGAAATAAAAGGGAAAAATCAGTTGCTGACAGACAACAGAAAAATGCCTTCTTAAATACAATTATTCAATGGACATTGTGATAGTGGTGAACTGGCCATGTTCACACATGGTAAAACAAAAGTTAACAGATTGCATTCCCGAACCCCAAATTTAAAAATGCAATCATTTCAAAAAATATATATAATCTGTCATGATTATTGATTCTGTCACAGATGTCAGAACCAAAGGACTCAGCCGCAGAGCCAGGAATAGTGCTAAAACTGAACTGGTCCAGAACAACCAGTCTGGACAATGTGTGGGCATAATTCAGGGAAAGGGAGAGGTACCACAGCAGTGACCCGGATCCTGGGGGGCAAACTTTGCAAACCTTAAATCAGTCCGGGAGGGACCATAAGCATTTTCGATGGGAACCTTGGTGCAGGGAGAGGCCCACAGAAGAACAGGGTGACATTGGTAAACGTGCAGGGCTGATGCAGGACCAAGGAGCCAAGAAATCCAGAGCACAAGAAAAGAATACGACAGCAGGCCACAAGCATGAAGCAATTCAGGACAATCTGGCTCTGGAATGAAGACAGACTTAAACTAAAATTCAGAGAGACAACTAGTAACAATGGGAAACAGGTGTGAGAAAGGCATTAAGAATTCACCAAGGGACTGGGGAGGTAATGAGACTATCATTGAATGATTGGAAACAATCAATGAAGCAAAACCAAAACTAACAACCAGAAACGCAGTGATGCTGATTAACAAAGACACGAGACATGATACATTATTACTGCACTGCACATTTGGTGTTGTTTGGCATCCATTCATTTTATGATTCACGAGTATCAAATATCTCTGTAAATAAACAAGCTCCACAAGAATAGTTGTCGCTTAAAAAAATCTACTCTGGCACGCATTTCAGTACTTTTGCACAATATGTTTGTTCGTGTGTAGCATTAAAACGACTGGAGGAAATGAAACCATAGGTTTATAGTTTGATTGGTGTTGTAGGGTGAATGTGTTCAGTATGAAGGAAATGAAATGGCTTTCTACACACAATTCTTTTCCCCCCCTCTGAACAGCACAATACTGGTTCTTTTTCCTTCTTCAGCACTAAGTCAATTTGGAGTCTAGGCAACACACTCTGGTCCTTCAGTCACAATGAAACTCGGAAAATTAGAGGTTGTAACCCATTTTGTTCTCAGTGAATTAAGATGTAGCTAGGCAAGGTCTCAATACTTCCCAGTGATGAGTGTTGGTGGGTGAACAATCAGTAGAATAAAGGCAGAGGTCACCTTTAATGTTGTGCAACAAAAGAATGTCCTTAAAGGTTTGGCAGCCCATTGAAGTCAGTGAACTTTTCCGTGGCAGCACCAAATCCTATTCGCGGCGGTAGGCTGATTGAATTTCTTTGCGTATCAGTGAATGGATCAAATAAAGGGAGGAGGGCGATTTGTGCCGGTGATAAGGAGCGACGTTGCTGAGCTGGGATTCGGAGACACAGGCGCTGAGCAAATCCGAAAGTTCTCGACTGCATATTTCTGAATTAATTGCGATATCCTGTTCACGGACTAGAGACAGCAGGCATATACTGTGCATTTATGAATCTCCTGTTTGAAGCATGCCCGATATCTGCCGGTGTTAGAACGACGACAGACGTGCTGCATCAGCCTTATTCAGTTAATGCAGAATGCAGAGTGATCGTTGGAAAGTTGCATGCAGTTTATTATGATCATTAGTCAACATTGTTTGCCTTTCTAGAAAATCAAGCCACTTTATTTTCATACAGAAAGAAAACCCAATACACCTCCCTGCTCCATTCATAATCAAGTGCAAGCGCATTCATTGCTCATCTGATTAAATGAGAATGCACAATGTACTTAAGAGTGCCGAGATAACGCATTCATTATTTCTTCTCGTTCACATGACATACAAACAATTCGTTATACTGTTGCTGTCTACAGTGGCTGCCTGGTATCATCCGTTTGCCTGACAGACACTCTTCTGTAAATGTCAAACGTATTGTTTGATTTCATCATGTTCAACTATTTGATTTCCGAGGCCAGTAATTATTTCATTCAAATTTGAGTCTAAAGCTTGGAGGCATTCAAAATAGCTTTATTGCTGAAAGGCAAGTGGCTGGATATAGTTTATTCTCCAGTTCTCCAGTCAGAGACGCTGGAAAAATTAAGAGAGGGGCAATGCAAGAGACATAGCATATGAGAGACATAGCCATGCATGTCTAGCTGCGACCACTTTACCCATTTCTAGTTTGTAAAAATGCATAGTTCCTTTAAATAGTGCGTTGAGATTGATAAGTCGTGCAAAATATGCATTACTTGTGCATTACTTGAATAACAATGCAACAGAATAATAATACATCCATCAACTAAACTGCTTCTCCCTCATAAGGGTCACGGGGTCACAGCGTGGGCAAAAACAGGACCACATACTGGACAGCTCACCAATCCATGCCAGGGCTCACACACCATACACTCAGAAGTTTAACCTCACCTGCATGGTTTTAACTAGAGTACAGAGGGGAAATTCACATTAACACAGGGACAACACGCAAACTGCGCAGAAAGGCCCCGGGCCAGTTACGAATCCTCAACCTTCTTGCTGTGAGGAAACAGTGCTGCCCACTGCGCCATCATCCCGCCCCAGAGTAATGGCAAAAAGTGACACAGGAACAAAGTATAATCTGCCCCGGAAATGTATTGATTTATCGTCAAACACATCCAAACACACTAGATTAAAGTGAAAGGTAATTTCCGTTCGCTGTTTCAGAATGAAGGAAAATGTCAGCAAGTTTAAAATTCAAGTGACTGCAGTATTTCATTTGTTCGAGAATGGCATTTGACTTTGACACTTGGTTCTAAGAGTGACGTGCTTACTTATACTATAATTAGCATGCTAACCGCTATACTGGCTTTTATTCTGAATTCATGAGATTTTGATCTTACATTTCCCTCTGTTGCTGTTTCCTCTTCCCTTCTGGAACCCTAATCTCATTATACTTGCGGTTGTGCTTGGCCACTCATCGAGGATACTGTAATCCACAGTTCCACTACATGAGCTGCCATATGTTTATTACAGCCTGATAAACAGTGTGCAAATTCAGGTCATGGCCGGGCGGTTGAAAGCAATGTTGTGCGAATGCATCCATGTCCGTTGCGAAGAAAACTGCATGTTTAATCTTTCCTTGCATGGCTTGCAGGCCTAGCTTCAGAGACATATGGTGAAGTGACAGCGCTGTGTTTTGAGCCATAACGGACCATATCAGCTGGTCTTTCGCTCATTTCTCTATAGCCTAGCGAGAGGCTTCTCTCAGTTACCAAAAATGCATACTTTTTGTGTCTCGTGGCTGCCCCACGCCATAGTTTCACTGGGATGTTTAAGCCCTAATGGAAGGGAATCCTGTGTGGTTGATCTGTCAAGAGACCTCTGCAGTCTTTCCTCTGAATCAAGTCGTGTTTTTCGGCTAACAGCTTGAGTTTTTCGGCGCGTCATTACCATGCGAAGCTCCCCATCAATTCGATTTCCTCTCATTTCCTAATTCGATTAAAAAAGCATAAACGTTATCTAATTGCGGTTCTGTGTTCTAGTGTGGTGAACAAGCCGAAGAGGCAGTTATTGCTTTTTCATTAATCCCCCGTGATAAAGTTTTACAGATGTGTCTCCCTTTTCAACAAGCAAAGCAGGTCTTGTCTTCCATGATTGTCTCCTTTATCAGGATCCTGCAGGACAAACTCATTTTTCAATGACCTCGCAGTTGACTTGCCGTTCTCGCCGCAATTCATTATTTCCTGTCTGGTTTTACTGTAATTGTTGATTAAAGCCTCTTTGGCTGACTGGCTTCCGCTTCAGTTATTAACATTAAATTCATTTCCCTTTGATGAATGTCGCAATTGTGAGTTATCCGCAGCAGCAGGCATGAAGCTGGAATTTTACAATTGTATTGTTCACTCTATGAGGAAAAATAAATAAATCATTTAAAATGTATCAAAATCCTAGCAGTTACTTGTTCTCAGTGATCAATGGTTCAAGGTGACCAAGCTTTTATAAACACAGGAAAACTGAATTCTGAAAATCTGTGAAAAACCCAGCAGTCCATGAAAGGTTTGCTCTACTGTACACCTCTGGTGTCCTGTTTTGATGTACTGGAGCAGGTTTTTTTTCTCTTTTGTTGATTTCCTTTTGTCTGAAGTGACTTTTTGACAACTGCACACCGTGTCAGACACAGAACACTGATTTGTATTTTCACAGTGGAAATATCGACAGAAACACCTGCGGATTTTTCAGACCCAAATCATGAGTGATGCGTGACTCTTTATTTCTCTGACATCAAGTTTCGCTCATTATCCCCTGCCGTGCGATTAGTGCGAAGCGGGGGATATAGCATTGGGCTCCGTCCCTCCGTCCGTACGTACGTCCGTACGGACACATAAAATTGAGGTGGCGGGGGATATTGCCATGTTAGTGGCAAACACTTGTTGTTGTGATTTCAGTCACTTATATTTCTGGAGTTGTATGTACCTGCTATTCTGCGTTATCCCCAAGTTATCAGTTCCCCTGTTTGTTTGTTTGTTTGTATGTTTAGTAGTGCAATTGACTTGCCAGCGAGCTCTGAAATGGGGTGTCTTGCAAGCCCTGCATGTGTAATATGCGATGACGTTAGTCGGGAAAATGTAGGAGAAGGCATGCTGAGCATTTACATTCAAATTTGATCCTGGCAGGATGGAAGCAGGACTACCTACAGATGTGATTTAGATTTGATTTGTGCGCATCTCTATTATGTTGTATTTTTTTTAATTCAACTCAACAGGAAGTGAAAAGGCATAAACTGGATTTGTCAACAAACGTAACATGTTCCAATGAATAGCGGCGCAGTGGGTAGTACGGTTGCCTCACGGCAAGAAAGCTGAGGTTTAGAATCCAGCCTGGGGCCTTTCTGAGCAGTTTGCATGTTCTCCCTGTGTTTTAGTGGGTTTCCTCCAGGTATTCTAGTTTCTTCCCTCAGTCCAAAGGCATGAATCTCAGGCCTCTGTAATTGGAGACTCTAAATTGCCTGTAGGTATGAGTGTGAGGGAAGTGTGTGTGTGTACCCTTGGATGGATTGGCAAGCTGTCCAGAGTGTGTCCCTGCCTTTCTCCCAGGCTCCAGCTCCCCCACAACCCGAATGAGGAAGAATCGATTTCGATAATAAATGGGTATTACCATTCTGTTGGGATTCTAGTGCAAGTAATTTTAATAATCCCATCTCTATCACAACCCTGGTATTACTGACCTTTCACATGATCCATTGTAGGGGTAATACCTGTGTTCTCCCATATGCCTGGGTGTAACCCTGTTCTGTTGTTAGATGGACGGAAACATGGTTTGTGAGGCAATTCCCCCTAAAAGCAGTAAAAATGCTGAAATGCTGTAGATTAATATTCTCAATGGACAAAGTAACGAGAAAATTTACCCAGACTGAACTCCAAGAGTTATCAAGGGAGCTGACTGAAGACAAATTAATGCTGTCATGTAGAGTCTGTAGCTCTGTGGGTCCTCGGGTTGTGGACTGTGGGAGTGAGGGTTCAGCTCATGGAGCCAAAAGATTTTTAAGGTGGTTGTGCTTGCCAAAATGCATCAGTGCCTATACTTAATTGCTGTGCACTGTGCTGATGGGGAGGACTTGAGTCTCAAGACCTCATTGTGATATGATTTACCATCCGCCGGGGAACTCCGATCACTCGAAGGCAAAGTCAAGCAAAAATGAGGTGATTTGCCCCTTATGTTATATCGTGACTGAGGTATTTTACAGTGGTTGGTTTCAGCAAAAATGACAACATTAATGTTGCTTCATTTTTCGTTCTTGCCTTCCTTGTCATGCGTAACCCATGATTTTGTGTTTAGATATTGTGCGGATGATACCCTTTACCTTGGTTTCCAGGATGGCAGAATTAACCAAGACAAATAGCAAATTTGGTATCTACACGTAAATCCTCAAAGACCGAAATTAAAAACCTTTTTTATACATCCTATTTGTAAATAACAGCAATACTGCTGATTTCTATTCTCAATACAACTCCTCATAATACATATTGCTATCCTTAATACATGACCACATAGTACATAGAGGGGCTAATTATCCATGCATGATTACAGTATTTATGTACTTTTCACTTTTCTTATTTTTTTTTTGCTAAAAAACAATACTGTTTTCATTATTGTTCTCTCTCTTTAGGTTGGTGCAAATCTGCGTTGTTCCTCATTTTCTAATCCTCATTGTTCTTCATTTTCAACACCGCAAAACATTTTCACATTTTTCCTAACATGAGGGCTGCAACTTTAGGGAATTAGCTAGATACAGCGAAGGTGCTCACGTCCTGGTTTTAAAAAATGCAAAAGTGAACCGCATTTTAGTGGACTTTCACAAACAGCATGCAGCAATCAAATAAATAAACACATTTCTTTTGCAAAATGGCTTATTTTAACGACGCCACGGCTGCAAATGAGCCTGAAAGCTTCTCAGGGTTTGCACCTGACAGTTTGCTATTATGCTACAACAGTATGTTGTTATCTTAGCTGGATGGAGTTTAGGAAATGTATCCTTAGGGTGTGTCTTTGGGTTAACATATGCCGCTGGCAGAGTAAATACAATCTGTTTCCCTCCTCTTGTGTGCACTTCTCAATTCCTCTGTGGATGGACCATTTTCCTCTCCGCCAGTTTTTTTTTTTGCTGTTCATCTCAAATGTATCAGCAGGTCAGTGGTGAATATTTGATAAGAGAAAGCATTCTTTTCTCAATAGGTTTAATCATAGGTGCATGAGGAATATATTTATTTATGGGAACCTATATCAGAGCCAGCTATTCGTACTCAGCATTTATCGGTATTGTGTAGACAGCATCCTTGCTGAATTTGATCTGGGAGTATCACCAGGACTGACTCCACTGAACCTGCGCCCTCTTGTTACATCGATTGAATGCTGATATGAGGTAATTTTGAAGCCAAGTATATGAATCCCTTTTGTAAAGAAGCCACATGATAATAAAAATAATAATAAGGGAAAAAAAACCCCACAAGTGCACAATATTCATCGAGGCTACTCTAACTTACAACTAAAGCAGCCAAGTTTCTTACACTGATCTCTGAGGTCAGCTGAATCTGAGTAGTTCTGTTGACCATCTTTTTGGTTGTCTCCATCTGTCATTTCATATTCTCTTAGAGAGATAGAGTAGGCAGAGGGTTGGCATCCGAAATCAAGAGAATGCAAATCAAATTATGCAGATATAAACTATGGTTATTGGGAAACAACTTTATAAAATATGGTCATTTTCTGCTTTCAGTGCAGCCAAACCTCAACCAGCTTTGCTGTAAGCCTTGGCTTTGATGCTCTTTCACGCTGCTTTCACCTTGCTATACTTTTTTTTTCAATTACGGTTTGAGATCAGTTATTAGAATCATATTTGCTTAAACCGAAGTGGTACTATTTGTGTTTTATGGGTCGCTTCAAACCAATTCTAACTAATCTTCTCATAAAGGATGCCAGCCATTGCCAACTTTCACAAATTTTTGTATATACTGTGAGGACCACAACTGATTTGACAGTGGCAATTTTTTTTTAGTTTGGTTCCATCACTGAACCTGAATCAAATTCTACAAGCTGAAGAGAAGACTGCAGGCAAAAAGTTCCTGAAACAAGCAGGAAGCAAAGGTGGCTTAAGTAACAGGCCTTACAGAGCATTACCAAGCTAGATACCCGGCGTCTGGTGATGTTTTTGCATCTTCAAGCAGTCATTGCATGCAAAGGATATCCAACGAAATATTAGGAATGATTATTCTGCAAAATGTTAAACTGTCCAGTATATTTATGCACCCGAAAATAGAGGTGATTAGTTTAAAAGGTGCTTTCTATTCCAAATGTTTAATCCGATATGGATGAAAACACCCCGAAATTAGAGCTGACTCATTGTCATTGCATCCTTTCACACTCAAAGTGCTAGAGTACAGAGCCAAAATTAAAAATCTGTTGCTGTCTAACAAATTATGGTGCTCGCTGAATGAAGTTTGCCACAGAATTATTTTGCACATCTTACTCTCTTGGAAATTACTGCAGTGCCTCTGAGTCTTTAAGTCTATCTTTCATATTAGCCTCTGTCATCCCGAGTGCAATCTGAATACTGATGACATTCATGAAACTACTCAAAGTTGATCTTTCCGCTTCAGATCTTATTCTTCCACATGAAATTATTACCTTATTGAGGAACGGAATCTCGTGCAGAGTCCGTGTTTAGCTTTTTTTTGAAAGATGGGATTAATCCTAACATAATTGGTTGCTTTGGCAGACACATATTAATCTTACTCCTGGACTGAATTGAGTTCTGTATTGAAATTTTAAAGGAGACTTTAGTTCAGGACTTAGCTTAATCTTTGTCCATTAAACTGGTCAGTAATTTTCCACGCTTCCATCCATGATATGACCTGCCTGTTTCAGGTTAGGGTAACAGCGACTGAAGCCTATCTCTGCATCCATTACACCAGAAGTAGGGATGCATCTTAGGCATTTTGCTAATCTATTTCTGAGCATATGCACATGTCCTTCATTTATCCCCTCAGTGGACTAAGGGAGGAGAGTAGAGTACCAAGAGAAAGCCTGTGAAACCTGGGGAAAACATGAAAGCACCAAACAGGGAGGCCCACCACAGATTCCTACAGAAAACCTCCACTCACGCCACGACCACTGCACCATCGTGCCATTCTAGAGAACAGTTTCCTGGCTTAACAGCAACATTCATTCATTCATTAGGCTTAACAGAAACTCAGACTGAGCATCTTTAAACTCACAAAGGCGGCAATTTTCTATTTAGTTTGAATCTATTTTCAAGCCGCAGCATCCTCGTTGGTTACTTAGAACACAAAGCAGTCTGTTGTACACATAGCCTTGTTTCATCCATCTGACACTTGAGCAGGGGAGATGTTGACACCATTCACTGGGAAAAGTGGACTTAAGCCACAGACTGGTGATCTGACTCCAGGCCAGATTGGTGCTCAATCCATCATCACCGTGTCATCTGGCAATCAATCATTCGAAGCCAATTTTGCTAAAAGTATTAAGAGCTGGCAATGGTGAAAGCCTGTCCTCTGCGGGTCTAGAGCCATTTAGCTTCAGTAAATAGGGCAAACATCACCCGGCTGCGTGCATCAAGACATGTTATTTGTGGAACTGTTTGCATTCCTTGGAATTTTATTTTCCAAAAATTGTTCAAATAAAAAAATATCATGTTCGTAGCTATGATATATTGGATGTTTTTTGCTGAAGGGCACATGTTTATGTGTAACATGGAGACTGGATTTGAATCAAATTGCAGACAGCCTGAAATACTAAGCTATGATTTGTTGGTCTCACAGCAATGCTTATATTTCCATAAGCAAAGGACTCTTTGGGAGGCTAATTTGACTGGTAAAAAAAAAAGAAGAAGAAGAAGAAGGAAAAACTGCACCATGACCTTTCAGTCTTAAGACATCAAACTGCTGGTCATTATCAGATGAGATTGAATAACTATAAAAGCTGATTAAAAAAAGAAATAAAATTAAACTCAGTCTATCCCAGGAGGATTATCGTACTTAGCGGTACCAAGCGGAGACCTTTCGAGGGGATGGCACTCAAATTGAGAAAAAGGGCACATCAACCACAAACCTGAAAAAAAAAAAGAAAAACATATTGCACTCAGTTTTCTTTTTTATTCTTTTAAACAACATTTCCCCTCAAAATTAATGATCTAAAACTAATCACAAGAAAGAAGGAGCATGTTAGGCACTTGAAGAAAAAATTGGAGCCAAAAGCAAATCCACATTGTCTCCTGCCTCCTGTCCCCCACCGTTCCTCAAACCTTCACTGATGCCTGCTAATAAAATCATGAAATACACAGCAGCGGGACAGTAGATCTGAGATGGAGAGATGTTTCAATATCTGCAACAGCTGAATAAACAATTACAAACTTTCATCTAGTCTGTTGAATGTCTCTCTTCAGCAATTTAATGTCAACACATTTTCATTCCCACTCATCGTACAATGACACTACTTGACCAAGAGTCAATAAATGGTGCAAAAGGAGGCCTTTGGCATCCTTATTTGATGTGTAGGGTTCGGTGTAAGGGTCAGGGGTTTGGGGGGTATGGTTCATTTTGAACTGGTGTCGAATAACGACGCCAGAAGTGTCCTATTTTGTTGTACATTGATGCCTGGTCAGGTAACGTCACTTTATGACACATCTGGATTAGGGCTGGGCGATATATCGATATTATATCGATATTGTGATTCAAAGTAAAATATTGTCACGGATTTTGACTATCGTAATATCGTGATATGAAATAAGTGTTGGCTTTTCTGGTTTTAAAAGCTGAATTACACTAATGGGTTGCATTTTTCTGCACTTGCAAGACTGTTGAAGCTGTTGCCTGCACCTGTCTCATCGTTATGTCAACATTACTTATAAATGGTTATAGAAAATATTATTATTTACATATTTTGCAAAAGCGCCAACATTTGTCCCGATGATATCAGCAAAATATCGATATCGAGGTATTAGGTCACCGATATCGGGATATTAGATTTTGTCCATATCGCCCAGCCCTAATCTGGATGAAACTGAGCTCGCACAACAGTTTGAGTTCTGTGGTTTAAGCACTGTCATGATCGGTCATTATCTCAAACAAGATGTTGGCAATTATCACAGAGATACAGTATTGTACACACTTAATGCAATAAGTCCTGGAAGTCTTAAGTCATAGTTAAAAGAGGTTGAAAACATTGGTGGGCTTGGCGGCACTATTAGTATTACAGTATCTCAAAATTCTTACCGTCCAAAGAGGAGCCACAGATCATGCAGCAGGTTGGCTGGCTTCCATTGCATAAACAGATAATTACTTACATGTGCTCATCCGCATCTGAGGTATCTGAGTTTCTGCTTGGCAGCTTATCCTGGGTGGCAATGATATAATTTCAGTTATTTCTGTTGCATTTATATCAGACCTAAAGTTCAACAGGCACAGTGTTCTATTGTGCTATCCAGGTATTTCTTCAGTGAACATCATTTTTAGAGTAAAGGCATTTCTTTACTCTGTCTAATATTTAAGATTTGAAATGATCCTGTCCACATTATTTTAAGCAAAAATTGTCCCTAAATCCATTATTTAACCGCGTCGCGCTCACTCGGGTTGCGAGGTAGCTGGAGCCTATCCCACGTAACTGTGGGCGTAAGGCATGGACACAACCTGGACGAGTCGACGATCCATCGCAGGGTGCACACAACATTCACTCATACATACGGGCAATTTAGAGTCTCCAGATCTGCATGTCTTTGGACTGTGGGAAGAAACTGGAGTACTGGGACAAAACCCACAAGAACACAAGGAGGCCATGCAAACTCTGCGCAGAAGGGACCCACGGCCTTCTTGAACTGAGGCAACAGTGATATCCATGGTGCTATCATGCTGCCAGGTGGGGTCTTGGAGCTCGCAGCAGATCCTACCAGCCTCTCAAGCTCGTCCGTCCACAAACTTTCTTCCAGAGGTTTACAGGTGCTTTTAAGTACTTCTTAGAAAACTGTAACTTAGACATCCGGTTTTCAAACCAGTGGTTTGCATCATTCAGTGTACCCTCAGAGCATCCGAATGCATTCTGCTCTATGTCTTGTGGAATGTTTTAGACAAATCACCCGAGTGTTTTTTTCTTTAATACACATAACATTCCTTCTTCTTCAGCTGCAGAGGTCCAACCAGGCCTTGACCAACCAGGCCTTTTGTGACTTCAGAAGAGTTTGGTTCTGTGTTTGTCTCAGAGTTTTCCCATTTATTTCAGCCTGGCTTTTTTTTTAAATTTTTTTTAACAATATCTGGCACAATTCATGTGCAGTGTCCTTCACGAATATTTCTATTCTAGTAAATATGAATGAATAATGAATGGTGATGAATTAATGCCTTTAATATTTATCCTCTTGATACTTAATTCCAGGACCAGATGCAGCCTGCAATGACTGGGGGTGCAGTGAAAATTTCTGGGGAGTGTAATGGTACACAGTGGTGGTCTAGTTTCTAGTTGATGGTATACTGAGGCCTAACACCCCCCCCCCCCCTCCCTCCACACACTCACACACTCAAGCAAAAAAATAAAAATAAAAACCTATGCCATTTCTTATTAAAAATGTATAGTATTTGTTAATACACTTCCATTTCAGTTTAGCAGATGCTATTATCCAAAGCGACTTACAAAATGATGAAAGCATTGCAAGCAACAATGAAGAACCTCAAGTAACGAGTTGGTACACACTACCAGAGGAGGTAAGTGCTAAGTGCAAGTGCTAGTGAAGTCAAAGTGGAAGGAGATAATTACAGAAAAAAACTAATTATTGGTAGATTTTCTATCACTTTTTTTTATCACTTTTAATGCAAAACCCTGTTGTGTCAGCATGGTCATATTTGTTTTTAATCTGAAGCAACACCAAATTTGACAGGGTTTAAAACATCTCATTTTGCAAATTATGAGAAGTATACTCTGCATTTTGAGGTATACTACTGGCGATCTCTCCAAGCTTATCATCCTTTGTGAGTGTGTACCCAAATCATTCATAGACAGAGGGGCAACTTATTAACAGCAAGAAACCTTACAGTCTCTCCTATGCTTTTAATGTAGTACTGTATCTATTCCTCCCAGTATGGTTTGCGCCTAACAGATGTGTAATAGTTCCTCCATTTGAGGTCTCTTTTTAATTTCTGCCCAAGAGTATGAGACTTGTACATGGCAATGGCTGGAGCAGTGCTTCTCAAACTCAGTCCCTGGGGACTGCCGCGTATGCAGGTTTACATTCCAACAAATGCAACCATAGAATTTTAATGAGTTGTTACTTTTTCTTCAGTTCCCGATTAGATAATATTGTCAAAAATAGTTGTGCATGTTATGAGCAATTAAAGTGTCATATTCACATCAAGGTATATGAGAAACTGCAGAATAATAAGAGAGAAATTTAACTTTCAAAATATCAGTAGGCTCTTGATTAGTATAATTATTGATGAATGGTCACTAAATTGGACCGTTTATTTTATAATGAGGTGTTAGAAGGCAGAGCAATTGACAGTGACTAGCACCTGTTTTGTTTTTATATTGTAAAAAAAAAAAATCTGAACTTTCAGATTGTGTGCAGCAACCTATAGGGGCTCAATAATTAACTTTTGTATGACTTGGATTAGTAAAAATACTAGACCTCGTGCAATTACTTGTATTTCAGCATTACGAACGCAATGTGGACATGAGGCTTTCATTTCTTATGGCAGGCATAGCATTTCTTTCATAATGTGAAGTTAGAGGGTAAAAAAAATCCAACTAATTAAAACAAATCAACAGCTCAATAGAATGCTAGGGTTGCATTTGTGGTTGCAATGAAAACCAGCATACACAGTGGTCCCCCAGGACCGAGTTTGAGAACCACTGGGCTAGAGGCATGTTTACTGAATCCCCAGTCAGACTCTAATGCCGTTTTCCAATTAATGAAACCTCATCTAGTGAACATGATGTCTTTGTCATTTTCAGCCGCAAACTTTCGACTGGGGAAACAGAAATATGCATCTAGCTTCACTGAGTACTCTAACCATGGTCGAGAGCGGTATCAATTTGAGTTAAATGCCCGAGGATCTTGGCAAAAAATCTGCATGAAGCACGTTTTAAACATTGGCTGTGTTGGAGCCCTGTCATACCATGCTTGCAGCCTGTATCACCCACAGGAGCATTGTTCTCTGCACCATGAGAGCAAGAAAAGCTAATGCTAGAACGCTCTGCCTGCTCTTGAGTAGGTTTTACACTAGCATACATGCCAACTCTACTGCTTTTGGCGATAGACTACCGCTTTCAGGGCATTTAAGACTGAAAAAAACCACCCAAAAGCGGTAGAGTTGGCATGTATGCACAGTGTCTGAGCTAGTAGATGCTTTGGTGATTGTAAATCAATGCATCATTTTTTCTTTAAACAAACTCCTACACAAATAAGAAAAATGTGGTAGTGGATAACCAAGCTAACAGGACTAGCTTACCTATTTATGTTAACTGAAAACTATGTCGACGATGAAATATGAGGAGTACAAATAAAGGTATAAGCTTAAATGAAGGTAAGGAATATTAGTGTTTACAATTCCTCAAGGCCAGACAACAGTGGTCAGTGGTCTGCTTGATATCAGTTTTATCTGCAACTGTGGAGGTGGAGCTACGGACTTCATTGCCAATAATCAACCAGCCAATCAGAAACATCAAGAAAATACATTTGAAAAATGCTACTATACTCAGCAACAAAAGTTTCTGTGACACCATTTATGTGTATGTTATAAATGACACGCAAAGATCTCAATGCAATCAATATGTTTATTTAACTGGAGAAACACTGACTTTTCAGTGCCAACGTCACTCAAAACGAAAAATGTCATTTTCATGCGTCATGAAGCACTTGTCTGACGTCTAACCAATTGTGACCTTCACACTTCAATACCGGGTGTGACTTCCTCGTGCCATGATGCAAGCAACGCATCTCCGGCGCATGGACCGAATCAGATGTGCCAGAAATTGCTGTGGGATGTCATTCCAAATCTGACGTAGATGTTGTCGCAATTCCTGGAGTGCAGCTGGCGGGTTTTCCAACCGCCGCAAACGTCGATCCATCTCGTCCCAAAGATGCTCGATTGGGGACATGTCTGGGGATCTGGCTGGCCATGGCAGGACATTGACATGTTGTTGCATCAGATACTGCTGTACAATCCTTGCAACATGTGGTCTGGTGTTATCATGTTGCAGCGTTATTCCGGGACCATGTTGCATCAAAAACGGTACCACCAATGGCCGTAGCACTTCATCGCGATATCTTTGACCTGTCAGATTTCCATCAATAACAAGCAAATCTGTTCTATTTCTAGCCGTGATCCCTCCCCAAATCATGACACTACCACCTCCAAAACAATCAAATTCCTGAACACAGTTGTTGGCATAACGTTCTCCACGTCGACGATATACACGTAAACGACCATCACATCGGTTAAGCATGAATCTTGATTCATCAGTGAAGAGTACAAGATCCCACTGACATTGGATCCACCGTCGATGTTGTTGTGCCCACTGTAGACGCAGTCGTCGGTGTTGTACTGTGAGTATTGGACGTCTTGCTGGCCAACGTGGGACAATGCCAAAATGACGGAGACGGCGACGGATTGTCTGTGCAGACAGTCGCCTCAAACCAGGTATCGTTCTTGCAGTTATGGTTGCAGGTTGGAATCGATTTCGGAGATGGGTTGTTCGAATCCAGTTGTCCTGTCTGGGAGTGGTTACTCGTGGACGGCCGCTGCGAGGACGGTCTCTGACATGTCTTGTCTGCTGATGACGCTGCCATAAGTTCCAAATGGTGTTTCGGTGGACATTCAGGCGATGAGCAACTTCCCTCTGCGAGGTTCCGGATTCAATCATCCCAATGGCCCTCCACCGATCATTTTCAGACAGTCTTGGCATTTAGAGGGTAGAGTTCCTGATCCGAAATGGCTGTGTTTTCGATAAGTGATGCTTCCGTCGTTCATCAGGCACAATGTGAACATTCCAAAAATTCTCCTCTTTTATTGCCATCCACAAGCATGATTTACGCACATTTTCACGTGCAAAGTCATTTTCTCGCATTTTCATGATTTCCATTTCAGTGTTGTGTTTACGTGTACTGTTTCAGTCTGATATCACCATGTATGACAATTTCATAATTGCGTTATGAAAAATAATTAACAATATTGGTGTCACAGAAACTTTTGTTGCTGAGTATAAATGATTGAATGATCTGTAGATTTTGGCTGAAGCACACAGTCAATGGGCTGAAGTATATGTCAGTAAGTTAGGAGGGGCTGGGGGGGGGGCGTGGCCCAACCCTGCACCCCCCTGGATCCGGCCATGCTTAATTCAGAATATTAATAAAAAATGTAGCCGTTAATTGAAATACAATGATTAGAAGAAATTATTATCATGAAATTAATATTTTCTCAAAAGCATAAGCGTCACAGTTTTTTTGCCAGGATGACAGCTATGAGTCTTCATTTATAGCATGTAATGCGGGCAGAGAACTAATGGCCAGGGATTTGAGATCATTCATCCATGCATCTTCTTTCCAGATCATTCCAATTCAGGCAAAACACAGAGCAGGGCTTCAGTCTGAGTGGTCTACTGGTCATGGCCTTGAGTTGGTCGTGACTTTCAGTTCCATGTCAGATGTGATGTTACACTCAGGCGTATGCCCAGCTGGAGGACTCGGCGCCCCTGGCCTTGTGTTGCTCCTGAACTCACTTTTTTTTTCTTTCAAAAAACTGCTAAATAAATGATTTGGCCACACCTAATGTTTTTGCTGTTTTTTTTATGTTTAGGTTTGATTTGTTAATTTCACTGGTAGTAACAGCTCTTATTACAAATTGAGAGGTAACAGCAACAGATTATAAATGTAAATGCCGTAATTTACATAAAATTTTTTATCCATTCCCTTGTGAATTAAGACAGGGAATAAGACATACCTGGCCATGGAAGAGCTTTGCAGCTAACTGTCCCATTACTTGTCCAAAAAGGTCAGTATCTTATGCTGCAATTGTGCTGCAGTTGCCATGCCACTCGCCCGAATTGGCGATTGATACCCCCAACATCAAGCTCGAAGTCTGCACTTGGAGCTCATATTAATTAATAAATTTACTCACCAATATTCTGTTATTGACAGGTAAAATATGGATTACTTTTTCAAAGTCCATATGAATGTTTATGACCAGAAGTCAAAAGAATGAAATTACATGTATTGCCAAAAGAAATCATGGCAAAGATCAATGGTAATCATTCACAGCAGCGTACGCTCTCTACTCAACATATACAAGGCCTGTCATGCCTATTAGTCTACTTAGTTTAGTCATCCCATTCAAAGTGGGTTTACTGATAGTTTATTGACAAAAATGCTGGAAAAGTATGTTATGTCATGAAGTGCCCAGGGACTACAGGCGGAAATTAGCAGTTGTCCTATAACCTGGCTCAGAGCATCTCTTCTTGTTTTACAAGATTAATGTTTTTCTTTTCTGTGCATTGTCCCTGTTTTAAATAAATAAATTCATTCATTCATTCACTTGTGTCTGGTGCACACTGGTGAGGGTAACACACAGCCACCACAAAAATAAACACAATTTAAAAAAAGATGCAGTTGAAGTGATGTAAAGTGATGTATAGAGGACTAAGCGGAAATGCATGTACTGTAGAGCAGAGAGTTGGATGTGTGCTGCAGTTGTTATTAGCTAAACTTTGAATATCTATTAGCTGAGCTAGCGGAGATGGAGCAAGTTGCCTAAAGAGTTTTTTTTTTTGTTTTTTTATTTAACCAGGGAAGTCCCGTTGAGATTGAAATCTCTTTTTCTAGGAGAGCCCTGGAGGTTGATGTGGTGAGGGAGAGGGCAATTTGCGCAGCCAATTGGATCAGGGGATGATTAGGTGGCAGGTCGAAAGAGCCAGGTTGGGACTTTAGCCATGACACCGAGGAACCCCCTACTCTTACAGAAGAGTGTCATAGGATCTTTAATGACCGCAGTGAGTCAGGACCTCGGTTTAACGTCTCATCCGAAAGACGGCATCTCCATCAGTACACTGTCCCCGTCACTGCACTGGGGCATTGGGGATAATTTCACCCAAGGGAAGATAACCACCTACTGGCCCACCACCACCTCTTCCAGCAGCAACTTGGATGGGAGACCACTGAGGAAAACCAAGTACTGACCAAGCCCACACCTGCTTAGCTCCAGCCACACAGCTGGAGCAGATCAAATAGTGGTGTGGCTGCTGGTCAGTTTGTGGAGTGTTCAAACATACTCTGAACTTAAAAAAGGGTCTCTGCCCTTGCTCCAATCAGTTGGACAGAAGTTTGAATTCGGAGTAGATTTATTGTTGTCCTCAGAATCTGAGCTCTTATCTAGTTTCACTCTATTTAAAAGCAGCACTCATTATTATTAGCTAGCTGGATGTAAAAACTGAAAAGGGTCACTAAGAACCAGACAGCAATATAGCAGTGGTAAACTCTGTGGTCTCTCAGTGGTCAAACATGGTTTCTTGATGAACAAAGATGGACTGTGTGGTGGAAAGACTCTGGTGGACTAAGGTGGCCTGTAATTGCTGTCTGTGCAGTCTTAATCATTATGTCTACATATAACTGCATCTTTTCAAATGCACACCTCAGCAACAATCCCTGCGGCCAAAACAGGCATTTCTGAAAATGTCCTGCTGGCAATGACATGCATTTCCAGCAGCATATCCACAAATCTTACTGTGATGTTATTTTCTACTATGTAGAAGAGACCAGAAACAAGCATGGCAGAAAACATTTGCAAAAACAAAAAGTAGAAAAAAGCACTGGGATGTAACAGAAATGCAGAAGATGTTGTCCGAAATAGAACAGATTGACACCTGAGAAATGCTTGTCTTAAAAAGGTGCTAAATCTACAAATAAACTACTCCTGGGTTTAATATTGAAATTGGCTGATACAGCTACTATGTAGAGCACTACTCTGTGAATGTGGATTTGGCTTTTTCCAAGATTTGAATTATAATCTGCCTAGTGATCATTACGATTTTTCTGAAGACCACAGATATACAGGGCAGTGGCATTAGTTCATGAGCTGCGTTAATACACGTTTATCAAGATCAACTCATGATCATGTTGAGGCTGACTAATAATAAATTTTGAGGAGGTCTTCCTCTATAATATCATAATCAATGTTTGCTAACAGTTGGTAATAAAGTAGTTATATCTGAATTAAACCTTTTAGATCCTTTGCCCATTGCAGACCAAGTAAGGAAATAAATAATAATAGTTTGTCTGCTTTACTAATTGTCTTTATGAATATCTAAGTAATGAAGAAATTATATAAGTTCATTGGAGATTTACTATAAATCAGTCATACAAATTGACAACGGTGGCAGCAGGCACAACATACCGTCAATTTTTGGTCTCCTGAACCTTGACTTGGTTACATCCAAAATTTAATCAGGTGACCATTCCACACCTTTGCTGAAAATTTTGAGTAATTTGATCAAGCCGTTTTTCTGCTCGACTGCTGAAAAACTAACACGCAAACACCCACCACTGAAAATAATACCCCATCCCCCTCTAGGCAGGGTAACTAAATAATGGGAGTAGCCTAGAATAAAATGTTACCAGATTAATTTCCTGTCTTTCTGCATTTTGCATTTTCAGAAAATGCTATTTTTCTCTCCTTTTTTTTATTTTTCTTTTTTTACATTTCCTTATTTCTTACACTGGGTGGTTAAACCTACTGGCTAAGAGCTGTGCTAAAACACATTGATGAAGAACAGGTTTATGGTCAAGTTGGGGCTGATTAAATTACTTTCCTCTCTTTTGGGGCATTCATGCGAGCATTTTCTAATCAAATAAAAAAATAAACAGATAATAATAATAATACTGAATGTTAACTGTATATAATGTTTGCAGTAAAGCTGTCGCTCTGCAGGCTGCTGTCATACTGTTTGTCCGTTTCGGGCTACATCTTGCCTTCCAATAGTGTTTCTGGTTGTGTCCATAGCAGAATGGATCAGAACATGAAATACTCTGCTTTGGCCTCCATCCTGCATGCTGCCACTGGCCATAGATGATCATCCACCCACTCTTCTGCAGCCCCCTGAATGCAGCTGTCCGATGGCTCTTTCATCGTGTGTTGCATTCAATCTTTGCAGTCCTTTGTGTCATTCCGGGTGCTGTCAGAAAGTGCACTAGCACTCACCTTTAGCCCTAAAGACGATGGAATACCGCTTACAAGGAAAGTTCTAATATGACTGCCCTCTTCATCCCAACACAAGTGAAAAACTGTTTTCAAAACTAGGCCAAAACCCACATTTCTGTTGAAGTGAAGCTAGTATAGAAAGTTAGGCTCTGAATGTCGGTAATATTATGCTCTTCACTGTTCTAATTAAAGGACCCCTATCAGGGAAAAGTACTTTTTCCCAGCTCCGTCCGCTTGTACAGAGGTTGCCATTCTATGTAACAGCTCAGATTAGGTTGACTTTGAAAACCCTGGAGTTTAGCTGTCAGACCTCGCTTTTCCACTGCCTACCAGCTCTCTTTGTGTGCCTGCTCCCTCCCGCAGCCTTTATAAGATCTACCCCCTCTCTCTACCACATAGCATTAACATTTTGTTTTTTTTTTTCACTTTTTTCACGTATTGCTGTTTTCACCAGCCAACCACAGCAAAGCTCATTATCAGAGATGACGCCCCCTCAAAGCAGCCTGTTCTGCTCTAGGAAAGAGAATGCTTTCCATATAAAGCATAACATACAAAAACCAGTAATACAATGGAAAAAAAAAATGGTTAATTCATACCTAACAGTCGCTGGCTGCATAACCAACTAACAGCTACCTCCCTCAATAAAATTATCAATTTCTCTCATTCAAAAACCACATTTTAAAATTATTTCCAGATTTCTGAATGATAGTACACATATAGGCATTTAGAGTTAATCCATACAATTTATAATAGCTTCGTGATAAGTTACAGTTTGGCCACTTGGAATTTATATATGAAAATGCTATTTAACGATATTTAATTAAGCATAATTCTGTTACTTCTGTATGAGTACTTGAAGTGAAGATCTGGTGAGACGTTGTGCTTATGCAACTATTTATCACGACACAAATTTACCGTGGCTCCTAACAGTATGTGATTGTGCTGGCAACTACTTTCATCATAAACACTGTCTTCTGAAAGGAATGCATAACACTTCTTAGGATTTGTGAATTTTCTGAATATTTCCATTTCGAGGATGAGATGAATTGGGAGAGTACATTTAAATGCCTACCCTTAATGCAGAAAATATGGCGTATTGTGTGGGTGCAGTCTAGTATGGGGTAAATTTGCTATGCAGTCTTTGTTCCTTAAGAATAACAGTCTAAATCATTTTCTTTAAAAAGAAGTGACAAAGATAATTTTAAGAAACAGGGCAAATGTAGGCTTTTGCATTATAGCAGGATACAGGTCGTCTGTAAAGTAATAGAATATTGCCCTCTATTGGAAAGAAATACTCCCTGCATTACTTACTTTTTCCTGAAAGGCAATGATTTTTGAATGGTTATGATATGGCTATTTTGTTATAGATGTTAATTTGCCTCAGCATACCATATTAAATATCATAAATTTATTTCAGCATGGATAACAAGAAATTTCAAAGGTTTTCTTGGCCTGTTCAAGAACTTGAAAAGCATTGAACTGTGATTGTGATTCCATGCAGCAGCAGAACTGCTGCCTGGATATTGAGTTGCATATTGCAGTCCTACCTTTTGACCTTTAAGCAAGCAAAATACAAAATACCAGTTTAAATATATTTATATAAAAAATAAAGGGGTCATTAACTTTGCAGGTCTTTCATTTCCCCAGTAGGCTGCGGTTTTAATGTGAAATTTCAGGCTAAAAAGGATCCCAGAATAGCAACGAGCAGATGTGGAACCTTTAAGGGAGGGATTTACCCTTGTTTCTAAAGTGTGATAATGAAATGTGTTTTCACTTACAGTAACAAGATGGTCTGGACTCTACTCCTCCAGCTTTTTAATGTAGTTTCGCAGGGTAATTGGATAACACAGTTTTCTCCTCAGCAAGCTGTTTCTATAAGCAATCCAATTTCACATCTAGCAGTGAGGTAAACTCATGATTCCAAAGGGGAAGGTCATAGCCGCCTTTAGTGCATTGGCCGAAAAATAAATAAACAAGTAAATACATAAATAAACAAATATTTCTTAAATGTTTGAAATGGTTGCTTGAAATTCTATCAATATATTTTTGTTATTAAACTATTGGCATTGTTATTTCCTAGTTCCACGGTCCCTCCAAACCCACTTGTATTTAAACCAACTGAGTAACACGCACTGTCTGACACGGGTTGACCACAAGCCTTAAGAAGCGTGCTTGGTTCCGCAAAGGACTCAGTTTGCCGAATCCCCACGGTAAGCCCCACACTGAGTGCTGTCTCCCCACGACACGCGGCTTCACTTTAGGACCGTACGTGCAGAACGAGTCCGTTTTGTCATGAAAGATGAGACCACGCCGCGATGCGCGCATTATTAGCCCGTACCACAGTCACATGCTACATTAGCTGATGATAGCCTTTCGCACGCAGATAATGGTGTCTCCTCTACAGCAAAAGCACAGATGTGAGAAGCAGGGGTGGGGCACCCTTACAGTGCAGACAGGGAAGAGCTGGCCTGACAGCTGCTGTCAAACTCGTTCTCTCCTCTGCAGTAAGTGAAAGCGAGCAGGCATTCTCAGAACGCAGCAAACTTCACTCTCGCCGGACCAAAGGCACGTCCTGCATGTACGCTTTCTTCTTCTTCTCTCTCGCTGGGTTCCGAGGCATTGGCTGTAAAAGTGAAATATGTCACTTTTACACTTTAAAGCAGCCATAACTTTCATTTCAGTGCGTACATGGAACACTCCCACTCCATATTTTTTTTCCCCCCAGCAGTGTAACTAGCCATTGCTGTGAGATCTACACTTGTTCTCCTGTAACATCTTTTTCATGATTGTTCCTGCTCTGAAGGTAGCAGCATAAAACACACGTCTGAGAAGCGGAGAGCAACTAATTGTGTGCTTGTAACAATCATGCTGATAGATTGCCGCTCAGTGTTCTCAAGGTCCCCAAAGCCCAAATAGAAAATGACATCTCTCGCTGCTAGTTGCCGTTTATCACTCAGCTTTCAGAGTTATGGTCTTTGTGCGTGTGAATGTGCGTGCGCATTTCACACGTGAGTAGGAGACAAATACTTGTGAGTAGAAAGAATACACAGTATATTATTGCAAACAAAGAACAACAGGAACCGTCAGAGAAGCAACAAGAGCGCTCCAGACCAGCCCACATCTGGGCTCACCAGGGATTTAAATGTGTGATGTTAGGCCTTTTATTTATAGACATACTTTGTCCCTATGGGGGTTGTAAGCATGTATTTGAGTGTACCTGCAGATAAATAACTCACTGTCAGGGGTGACCAGTCAAGCGAAAGTTTTCCTTGTGTAATCTGTATCTTTCTTCCTGTTATATATTTTAATACTTTGACACCTAACCAGGGGTGCACATTCCAGGGGTCAGAAAGTAAAAGTCCTGCAATGTTTTACCTCCACCCATAAGCTGTCTGCGGATTTCACGCAGAAGTTCAACATCTAGGGGAGCGTTTCCCGAAATCATAGATGCAAACTTACGTAGCTGAAACCACTGACTTGTCAGTGGACAAACTCGGTAAGTTGCTAACTTGTTTGCGAATACGCTTTTAGGAAACGCCACCCTGGCTGAGGGGTTGTTTTAATTGGCAAATCCATTTGGTTGAAACAAAGTACTGGGGAGGATTAAGACAGGATTTTCTGAAACTGGATCCTCCTCCTCCGCATGTAACTCAATGTTTACGACAGAAAAAAGGATAATTATACAAACTATGATAATTATTCACTTGAAAGGGACCGTGTTGGCTGTCCTGCTAGTCTGTGACCATGCAATGATTATAATGATTTTGGATACCTATAATTAAGGCTAAGGGGATCATTCTCTGTGCTGTATTCTGCTCCCTCACCTTGTCTTACGGTAGTCTTAACACTGATTCAGAGGCTTATTTGGGTGAAGTGTGCTATATGTTGATGTGATTACTGTACAGATTCTTCCCATTATAATTTGCTATAACAATGCACTCATTTGTGGGAATTCTAAGTTAAGCCACAGACATGCTTTACACGTATCACTTAATTAAGTCATTAAAGAAGTGAGCTCATGGACTTCTCTGAAATCAGTAAAGCGTTCTGCATATTCTGAAGAGCACTGCCTTTCTGATTTAAGCTGCAATCGGCATGTACCGTTTTTTTGGAAAAAATACTTTTTTTTTTCATAGCCTTCATGGGCCTTGACAGAGTCCTCAAATCTCAGGCAACAAATGGAAATTCAGAACTCATTGACCTGAAGCAGAGTCAAACAAATAAATGAATATATAAATAAATTTCATAATTACAGAGGCAGCACTGCGAGTTATAAGCCATATGAGCCGGGAAAAAAAACAGTTAAAGCACTGATTAAAACTGCCACCTAAATTCTTCTTCTTAACAGGGCTAAACTATACATTTTTTTTTTTCTGATAAGTTTTAAATAAGTTTGAACATGCATTTTAATGCATTAATTAATACGCTATGTGAAATTGCACTACCATTTTGTGTTTCTGTGTTTGTGTGTGTGTGTGTGTGTGTGCGTGTGTGTGTGCGTGTGTACAGTTGACCTTGCATCATTTGTGACAACTATATTTTGTATTGGGTCTACACTCCACAATATTAGATCTGTATTCCAACAATGTCGTAAATCAGTGATGTCGAGGTGGTGCCATACAAGGGTCATGATGGTTTTTGATCTTTCCATAGTAATTGTATTGCGGAACATGGCCACGATTGTGGTGGATGTAGTCACGAGGCGCTACAAATGCCCCTGACATAAAAAGACGTGAACACAAACCAAATAAGACAGACCAATGATGAAAACGATAAAGTGATGTCAAACTGCATTTGTTGAACATTACTATGTCCTTGGCCGTGACAGAAATTTGTCTTTGACAGGCGGATTGACCGCGACCCATTACGATTTATATGTAGGTCTTGGTGCATCGGCACGAATCGGCAGAAAACTCTTGCAAGTGGGAACTAGGCTTAAGAGTAAAACAATAAAGTAAAACCCACAAACACCTGCTGTACTGATCAAATATGAGATTGCGCATTACTGAAGTACCCATTTAAAAACAATGATTAATTCTTTGGCATGATGCGCAGTTAGCAAAGCTTGTCCAGGCAGATAACTCAAGAAATGCTCTCCCTCTCACGGACATTTCCACGCATATGTGCCAGTGCCTCGCACCTATAAGGTGGATTATTGTCCTCCTGCTCAGGCCCTGCTTCAAAATTATGCCTTTGCCTGCATAACTCTCTGCCTCTGCTCGAGACATTTCCCACTGAAGCTTTACTTTTTCCAGCTCTTTCTTAATATCTTACCTCCACCCATGGGTTCAGAATTTCTCCATGGGGATTACCCACCTGAAGCTCAGAGGGCCGCAGGGTTTGTCAGTGTCTGAGCCCAGAAACTAAACTATCATAGTCTATCTGTTCAAGGTGAGAGATTCGCGATTCTGTGAGATGGGTAGTATTTGCCCCCATCCAGTGTGTCTGGAGAGATCTGCAGTCAAGAAATGCTTGAAATGCAGACTCTCCTTTGAATGGTTGCCATTACCGTTGCTGTTACCATCACCATTACCATTACCATTACCATGGAGGGAATGTTGCTAGATTATTGCCTATGGGCTACACTTGATGGACCTTGCAGACTATGTTGTGAAGAATAAACAAAAACATACGCAAACAGTTGATAAAGGGAATCACATCTGGACATTGCTTTGTTCGCGCTGACAGACTTGGTAAAAGCTGACAGCAAACCTAATTTACTTGCCATAGCTAATGATGTTTGTGTGCTACTAAATTTAATTACATATGCTAGCAAGCTTGCAATGCCTTCACTTGAGGATGTAAAAATACAAATTTCACACTAAATGAACTAAAGTTTCAACTCCGTGTAGCACATACAATCTCTTGTTTAGCTGGTGTGGCAAGCATGCAAACCTTGAAGAAAAGTTGCAACATTGGCGTAAATTCTCAGCCCGTGGTCATCCTTCAGCTCACATCAGTGACTAAAAGCTGCACAGATATTCACTTGAGACTAGTTCCTGTTTTGGTTGCTGAGCCACTGTGATCAGTATCGGAGTTTTTAAATGGCAGTTTCCGTGTTTGAGGGTGTCGTTGAAACTGGACGCATAGGCCAGCGGTCTGCTATTTCTCACTGACAAGATGGCAAACTGGAAACCACAGGAATCCTTCTACAGAGATAACACATGGTTTCAACTTCAGTACTGTACTGACTCAGTGGTGCGATTGCTGTTGCAGATCAAAATGAATAAAGGCTAATTTCCAACCCAACGAAAAATTTTCAATTGTTATCTGACAAAATAGAAGTTTTTGTGTGAAAATAAATGCTTTTTTCCCCCCTGCATGTTTCAGGAAGCCGTATTGATGTGTTATTATTTTATTAAATTCTTAATTTCCCCAGAAAAAAACATCTACTTTCATCTCTAATACTTCAATTAACTTTTTCTGTTTGAGTTGGCAGTCCGAACAAACATCAGAAAATCCACTCCGGATCAGAGTGTTAGAGACTACTGCCTAGTGCTCAGTTGTGCATGACAGATTCATTCCTTTTGAATGAATCCTTTTTGTGCATGAGGCTGGCTGAATCACCTCCTTGTGGGGATTTTTTTCTTTGATAAAGTCCACCACAACTCCTTGCATTTATCCATTTAGCAAACCCCAGCTTCAAAAATTCTAACTGAGGCATAAGTTAACAACAGCATTGACCACTTGCTGCTGGGAGTGTGGCTATTTAGACATTCATACTACTGTCGATGAAGCCTTTTCATCGGCTAAATTATTCCATCTGATAAAACTGGATATGCAAAAAAATTTAGTGAGGGACACCAAGTAACTGGAACTGTACATGTTCAACAGCTTGGTGAACAACTCTGAAGACCAAATCAGAGGAACTGGACCTGTTGGTAGCCAATTCCAGTTAAAAGAAAACGGGAAAGGAACTTGTTATGTTCTTCCTTGGATCACTGCAGCTCTAACATTACTCACTCTTCCCAGAATGTCATTCTATTGCAGTGACTAACTAGCCTAAAATACAATACTGAGAATTTAAGGCTGTAGTAAATTGTTATTTGTGATGTCGCTTAGAGTAATTAAAGTGAAAAAAATAGCTATCGCTGCTTAAAGCTATGTTTAGATTTGAGTAGCGAAATAGCATTGCATGGTTGATGGCTAGTTTTGAATGGCACGAGTATTATCACATTAACCCTTTGACACTCAGCTTGTGAAAAACAAAACATGACTGCTCAGCCCAAGTTAATTAAGATTAATTAATTAATTAATATCCAAAACAGATATGCTCAAAGTTTTTGATAAATTCCAAGTTATTCATCGCATCACATGGTGTGAAATAGTAAGTTCAAATGTAACTTCAGTATTTCAGCACAAGTTGGGTGCATTTATTGACAGCAAAATGTAGCAGAGTTAACATATTGAAAGCAAATATTCATAGATACATGATCAGTTAAAATTTGAATCTTTGCTGAAGATTTTGATTAGTAGAATTAGGTGTGTAGCTGCTTAGATAGAACGAAAGCCTGCACCCACACCTGCCCTTTCTGGATAAGACTGATGTAATGTGAATATAGGCCACTAGATGGCAGTATTTACCTTTTTTATTCAGCCCAGACTGGAGCTAGGTTTAGACATGTCCTGGGCATGTCTGGGGAAAGTCCCAGAAAATAAAAGAAAGAGGTCTAAATGTGGGTGGGGTCTGCAAAAGAGTATATAAGGAAAAGAATTGAGACAGTAAGGTGGTAGGAGAAATTGCAAGGAGAAGGATACATGTGACCAGACCTGTCATTTCTGTTCAAGACCTGTGAAGTTTCTTTTGTGGATTTTTGCCTGTGTTAGAGCATTTTTTTTTCCTTACCCAGGACATCACCAAGCCACCCCAACAAAAAGGGACTGTAAATATTTCTGTTTTCTTGAAAATCAATCTTTGTTATTAGTTGTAGTTTGTATTAGTCTTTGTCTGTTAATTAAATGTGTTCAAGTTTTAAAACTGTTTCTGTCATCCCTTGCTGTTGCTGTTGCTGTTGTGTTATAAATGTAATAACAAATTGGGGCCATAACACTGAGAACCCCAAGGCAATTGAAAAACATGGAAAAATCAGCATTTGGGCAGAGGAGTCAATTAGCGTAATACAGAAATTACCTTATGCAGGGGGTAATATGCACAATACAACTTGCTTACAATTTTGAGGAAATAAACATGATAATTTTGTTCTTAGCGTCAGCAGCTTTTTATTCTATTGAGATTCAGTCTCAGTGGGGAAAATTAACTGCATAATTGACAATTACTCCTCAACATGTACGTCACCAAGACTACAAAAATTAAGTCCCAAGTTCTGAGTTAAACGCTGATACAGCGCTGCCCTTGACAGAAGCACACTTTGTATGGAAGTGAGGGACATTGATATTAAAGCGAAGGCAAGCAGTTTAGAAATTCAAGGATGCATTTGGGCAATTCTAACGTGAAGCTTTGCAAGCTGAATGGATGCTTAAAGTAATTATCAAGTTCAGAAATTTGCACAAAAGTAGCTTAGGCCCAAGCCTTAGGCAAATTCATTTAATGGGCTAATGCTTCTTAAACATCATAATATGGACAAAGGACAGAAGTGTAGGTGCTGCTCAGCTGTAGGAATACACCAAAAAAAGACAGTATGTTGCTGTCAATTCTGTGAGCCACAATTCATCCCCAGCAAGTATCCACCTGGACCATAAACTGAATGTGACCAAATGAATAAGCAATCAAATTCTATGAGCAATATAGCGCAGTCCTATCAGAGAAACATATATGGAAGTTGGGTTCATTTTTATACAGGCCATGGCATATTATTTACAAACTCAGGAACGCAGAAGTATTAACACAAACTCACTTAAAGTAGCAGCTCAGGGGTAAGTTTCCCAATAGCTGAGCTGATGATACTTTGAACAACAGTGTCTGTGCTTGGCCACTACAGCATCAAGAGCAATATTTATTATTAGCATTTTATTAGTGTATTAATCATAGAAACACATTGACTTCCCCATCAGCCATCCTTACCTTTCTCTTTGCTGGTCTTATTCTCTTGGAAATGAAGCCTGAAGTTGGTCTCCTGGCAAGACTCTATGGTTTGAATCAATGACTGCATGACTCCAATTCTCATTCACCTGAATGAGTCTGAATGAAAGAACTAGTGAACTATTCCATGAATGACTCAGTTCCTTTAGAAGATTCAAGGGATGTTTGTCCTTGAAAGGATTCGTACTGCCTGCCATTACTGCAGCCAGCAGAGAAGATCACAAACAGAAACGCAAAGGCTGCAATGCATTATGCAAATCACTAGTATGCCTCATAAATAGAATGGGCACATAATGATTACAGCTGGCCTATAACTACCTAGAATGGCTTCCAGAGACTTAAAGAAGGTAATGTGTCCCAAAGAGATCAAGATCTGTCCTGAGGAGCATTTTTAAGAGGTCTGCAGAGGGCTTTGCTTCACAAAATTATGTTTCCTTTCTATTCTTGAAGTTTAGGCCAACTTAAAAATTATGTAATTTATAATAGGAGCACTGATCTCTTGTATGTAAATATTAATAATTAAACTTCAGGGGCAAAAAAAAGTTCTAAAATAAATAGTCAAACTTGTGGACTGAGTCCACAATCCAAAATCAGAATCCAGTAGTAGTAATCCAGTTCATAAACAGGGCAGCAAACACAAAACTCAGGGTCAGGCAAAGCAGGTTCATCACACTGGCACACAAATATCAAAGACAAAGCCAAAATCAAAATCCGGGACGTTCCAGTCAGAAGTATAACACGAAGAGTACAAGTCATAAACAATCACAGCACAAGGGAAACATTCTGACAAGAACTGGTTGTGAAATGACTGCTTAAATACACATACGGGAAGTCACATGCTATAATAGGGAACAGGTGAGCTTAATCAGACTAATTAACAAAGGAATGAACAAGAGGAAGTTCCTAACCACGTGAAATTGGCGAAAGCCAAAACGCGAACAGGGATTACACAGACAGCCTATGACAAACCAATGGCTTCGGTTAGGGATTTCTAAAGTGCACAGAGTGAGAGGCAGAACAGTTTTTAACAAGGTGCGGCGAATCTGCTGAAGCACAGCAGAGTAAATTAAGTGAAGGCAAGGGGCGAAGGCTAGAGCAGAGCGAGTGCTGAGTGCTCGCTAGTCAATTAGTAATGTGCAGCTATACAATCCCTAGTGCTTGTTAGTAAGTTAGTACAATAAACAATGTTATTTAATGTTAGTAATTTATCTAAAATAATAAACTTTTTGCATTTGTTAGTAAAGATATAACAGCAAGGCGAAGGAAGCAAACGAGACTGGAAGGAATAATTGAAAACCCAGAAACCATGAAATCACCTGAAAATGTGGCACGCAATGCTGGGGAATAAACTGTCACATCACATATAACCAGACAGGGGAGACACTGTGCAATGCAGAATGAGAAATATATACATAAACCAGAATAATGACTGAACTGTGAATATGAGAAATGGCAGGCAAAAGACATGACATGGAAAGACAGGCAAAACATGGCATGGACTAAATAAAAATAATGGCATGGAAACAGAGTCATAACAAAAACATGACCAGGAACAACAGAATCATAACACAATCAACCTCCAAGAATGGTTATATTATTGCAGAATCATGTCATCATCATCATATTGCAGAAACAACTGGATACGTTGTACTGAATGACCTCCAAATGTCACTAAATTTAAAATCAGAATAAATTTAACACTCAGAGGATAATTCACTCGTCAGTTTTTTTTTTAGCATTCAAAACAATGTCATTGCAGACATTGCAAGCATACTCAAATAAAATCAGACATCCTTACAATTTTTGTTATTTTGTTTTTCAATCATATGGTGGTCATAGGTTAAAGGTCAAGGTCACAGCAAAGTCAAACATGGAAATATCAACTACCTTCCTGTTTGCAATTTTTGTATGATCGTCACCAGAGCTTCGGATCAATTGATAATGTCACCATTTGAATTTTTGCGCCAAGCAAATACAACGCAAATTCTGAAATAGTTGGGACAAGGTGTAAATTGTAAATAAAATCAAAATGCAATGACTTCAGATCACATGTGCCAATATGTTGTTTATAATAAAATATAGATAACATTTCAAAAGTTTAAACTGAGACATTTTACATTTTATCCACAAAATGAGCTTCTTTCAAATTTTCTGGCTGCAACGGATCTCAAAAAAGTTGGGACACAGGCAAAAAAAGGTCTGAAAAAGCAATTAATATGCAAGAGAATCCGCTGAAAGAACATTTAGCGAGTGACTAAGTTAACTGGCATCAGGTGTGTAATATGATTGGCTATAAAAGGGGTGTCTTAGAGAGACAGTCTCTCAGAAGTAAAGATAGCGAGAGGCTCTCCACCATGTGAAGGTTTGCATAAAAAAATTGTGGAGTACTTTAAAAAAAAAGTTCCTCAACGTCAAATTGCAAAGGCTATGAAGGTCTCATCATCAACAGTGCATAACATCATCAAAAGATTCAGAGAAACTGGAAAAAGTTGTGTGCGTGAGGGAGAAGGCCGAAGACCTTTACTGGATGCCCATGATCTTCCGGCCCTCAGATGCCACTGCCTCACTCACCGGCATGATTCTGTCATTGACATTACTGAATGGGCCCAGGAATACTTCAAAAAACCACTGTCCATAAACACAGTGCACCGTGCCATCCACAGATGCCACCTAAATCTCTATCATGCAAAAAAGAAGACATTGTTGAGCATGATCCAGAAGCGCCGCCGTGTTCTGTGGGCCAAGGCTCATTTAAAATGGACTGTAGCAAAGTGACAAAGTGTCCTGTGGTCAGACGAGTGCAAATTTGGCATTCTTGTTGGAAACCATGGGCGTTGTGTCCCCCGGGCTAAAGAGGAGAAAGACCACACCTCCTGTTATCAGCGTTCAGTTAAAAAAGCCGGCATCTCTGATAGTATGGGGATGCATTAGTGCATAAGGTGTGGGACACTTGCATGTTTTAATAACAAGAGCCATCTGGCAATGGTGTATCCCCCCGGCCCCCCACATTCATGGATTAACTCCTCAAGAAATTCCTAAGTACCAAAAGGCACATCTACATGATATATCAGATCTACACATCAAATTTCGTGAGGAAATATTGAACGGTTTTTGAGTTGTGCCCCGGAAACGAAATGATTACGGACGTACGGACGGACGGACAGACAGACATGGCCATCACTACATCCCCCTGCATTAAAAAGCAGGATGAACCCTGTAAAGTATATAAAGGTTTTAGTAAGTAAGTAAAATTTATTTTTAAAGCGCATTTATAACAGTTTACACTGACCAAAGTGCCGTGCATTGTGCAGGTAATTAAATAGATAAAAAAATAAAGTAAAAAAAAAATTTTTAAATAAGAAGACATAATTCACAAACATCCATAATATGTAGTTACAATAGGCAAATAACAAGAGGTACGATAATTAAGTGGAGGGGGAAGCCAGGGTGTAAAGATGGGTTTTAAGCCTTCATTTAAAGGAAGATATGGACGAGGCGTCGCATTGTGTTGTAGGAGCTGGTTCCACAAGTGTGGTGCCGCAAGCAATGAAGGCGCGGTCGCCTTTCTGTTTGAGTCTGGAGTGGGGGATATGGAGGTGGCTCTTATTGCAAGATCTTAAGGACCTAAGGGGTGAATGGGAGTGTAAAAGGTCAGAAATGTAGGATGGGGCCAGGCCATTGAGGTCTTTGTAAACCATTAAAACAGTTTTAAAGTGGATCCTGTAGTGTACTGGCACCCAGTAAAGGGATGCCAGAACAGGTGTGATATGCTCCCATTTTTTAAATGCAGTCAACAGTCTAGCTGCCAGATTCTGGACCAGTTGGAGGCGTGATGTAAGGGATTGGGGGAGACCAGGGTATAGGGAGTTACAGCAATCCAGCCGAGATGCAATAAAGGCATGAACAACTTTTTCCAAATCCTGGTATGACAATGAAAATTTGAATTTGGCGATGGTTCTGAGCTGATAGAAGCTGTTTTTAACTACAGATGAGATTTGTTTATTGAAGCATAGCTTAGAATCCAAAATAACACCCAAATTCCTTGCTGAGGGTTTGATGAATGGTGTGAGACTATCCAAATTGGTTGTGGTGATTTTATTGGCTGTGAAGGGGTTGAAAATGATCACTTCAGTCTTGTCTTTGTTTAACTGAAGGGAATTATCCCCCATCCAGGTGTTTACATCCTTGAGACACTCGAGGAGTGTCTGTATGGAGTCCCCAGATCTTAATGGGAGATGTAGCTGGGAATCATTTGCGTGAAAGTGAAGGGAAAGTTTATATTTTCTAATTATATTACCTAAAGGGAGCTTATATAGGCAGAATAAGACTGGGCCTAGGATGGACCCCTGGGGGACCCCACAGGACAGAGGGGCAGATGATGAAGAATGCTGACCAAAAGACACAGAAAATTATCTATGGTTGAGATAAGAAGAGAACCACTGCAAAGCTAAGCCCCTAAAACCAGCCCACTGGCCAGAGGAGTAGGTGGTCAACAATGTTGAAGGCAGCTCTAAGGTCTAAAAGAACGAGGATGGCATTCTCACCTGAGTCTAGTGTAAGGAGGAGGTCATTAGACGCTTTCAGCAAAGCTGTTTCAGTGCTGTGGCGTGCTTTAAAGCCAGACTTAAAGGGTTATAAGATATTAGCAGAATTTAGAAATGGTACTACTTGGGAGTGAACTGCCTTTTCCAGAATTTTTGAGATGAATGGTCATTTGGATATGGGACGGTGGTTTTTGGGCAATTGACATCAAGGTTGTGTTTTTTAAGCAGTGGCTGGACAACTGCACGCTTAAAACATGAGGGGACAGTGCCAGAGATAAGGCATGCATTCATGATGGCAAAAATGCTTGGACCAACAGTCCCAATGCTGTCTTTGATGATCTGAGAGGAGACAGTATCATTGGGGGATATAGAGGGTTTCATGGGCTCGATAATATCTCTCAGCTCATCAAGGGTTATTGGTGAAAATGATCAAAGGTTGCTGTAACAGCTAGGGGGCACTGTAAATTGCTGGAAATAGAAGAGGTAAAAAACAATCTGATGCGTTCGTTTTTATCAATTAAAAATTTGTTCTGTGGATGTTTCGACTTCAGGGGAGACTTGGGGGTTAATAATTGAGTTAATTGTAATAACTGTAATAATGGGGTCTGTGGGAGTGTTTGTTAATGATATCAGAGAAATGTTTGGCTCTGGCCTTTTTTAGCTGCTGCCTGGAAAGCTGTTAAAGCATTTCTAAAAATGTCCAGAGAAACAGAGAGCTTATCTTTGTTCTATTTCCGCTCAGCCCTGCGACAGGCCAGCCTGAAAGAGCGGGTTGTGTCATCAAGCCAAAGTTGTGAGTTAGCTTTGGATTTTTTAAGTTTAAGGGGAGCAATAGAATCTAAAATAATAGAGCAAGATGCATTAAATAGAGACACTAGGTCCTCTATGCTATCAGGGAGATCATTGGCAGTAGAAATGGAGCTAGCCACATCGTAACCCAGAAAACATTCAGAAAATTGGCTAGCAGTCTGAGCATTAATAAAACGGGAAAAACAACCTTGGGATTTAGCTACAGGCAGAGTGTTAGGCAGGTTGACATTGAACACAATGGGTTTATGGTCAGAGAAGATGGCCTCCTCAATATGCACATTGTCCACAGAAAATCCATAGGATAGAATTAAGTCCAGCTTATGGCCAAGTATGTGAGTAGGCTGATCAATATGTTGAACCAACCCAAATGAATCTATGACAGGACAGAAATCCTTAACCAGGGGTTTATCTGGACAACATACATGGATATTGAAGTCCCCTGGAATCCACAAGCAGTTATGAGACGTAATATAGTGAGATAAAAAGTCTGAGAAACAAGTGCTGTAAACCAAGGCACACACTAAAGGGGGTGTAATGGATTCCATTTTAACGCACTGAATTTCGAAAGTGGAATAAGTCCCAACAGGCAGCATCCGTAATTTCAAAATGTTCTTAAAAATCATAGCAATGACGCCACCCCTTCCAGAACTCCTCAGCGTGCTAATGAATGAGCAGTTCGTTGGACAGAGTTAATCAAAAACGGAGGACTCACCCCCTCCGGCAGCTATCCACGTATCAGTTAAAAACAGCATGTCCAGGTGTCATTGAATAAAAAAATCATTCAGAATGAACGTTTTGGATGACACAGACCTCGCGTTGAGCAGTGCCAGCTTTGCTGTGAGGTGATCTTGAACTTTTGGGTGTCAGGTGTATTCCAAGAAGCGGATATCATTTTTAGAACTAGCACTGTGATAATTGGGGGTTATTCATTGATTTATCCCCATACGTTGGTTTTAGGGGGGTGCTCATCTAAATTTGGCCCACATCTGTCCGAGCACATATGATACAAAAAAAAAAATGCATTTTCTAGGCCCACATACATCTCTCCATGCAGTCAATATGGTAAGAAATCAAAAGCTTTCATGGGCAATTTTCCCATACTGACGCAACACCACCTTTGTCTCCTTTTGGTCAATATGTCGTCATATGATGACACCATGGTTCAAAAAGTAGAGACATTTACACCAGACTGATGTGATCATAAAACATAAAACATATCAATGTCACAAAGCCCTGATGCATCGTCAAAAGAGGACTCAAACTTTCGACAAGACTGCCAAGGTCTCCTTCAGATTTTATTTGTTTATTTATTTGTTTATTTGTTTGTGAGGGGGATACAGTTGGGAACAAAAAGATTCTTGTGCTTAATGGACAAGCCTTAAAATGTTCTGAACCATCTTCTACACTGAGTCAGCACTAGAAGTCTCACTGTATATGTTTATTTTGTATTCTGTATACAGTACTTCTGCATGCTTTATCTACAGAAGAAGGATAGTGCGAGCGAATGACAATGCAGGACTGCAGTAACTGCAGTCACATTTTGGTCACAGGTTCACACCAGAGGCAGAGTAAAAAGTATTCTGTAAAGATGACATGGCAAGTAACCTACCTAGATGAATTAAGACATTGTCAGACTCAACAGTAAGGGTATATCTCCAAATTCTCCTATCCACCATGCCCCATTTACTTTTGTAGTCAAATGTGACTAAACTGAACTAAACTAAAGCTCAATTACTGAGATTTTGGTTGAAAATGCATGACCATGAATTCATTACTTGATTAATAAATTTGAAATTAATTACAATTTGACCAAAATTGATATGATCCTTCTTCAAGTGGTTATAAATGTCGATATTAAATTTTAAAAGAATACAATTACAATAAAACTGTTAAAATTATTGCTTAGTAATGGAAGATTTGCGGCAGTGGCAGACGTGACAGTGCTCAGGGTGAATCCATGATATCCCTGCAATTCATTTGAGGATACAATTATGTAATTTTACCATGTATGTTAGTATTGCATGTAATTTAATTTTCATCAATTGGTCTGTGAACCGGCAATCAACCAGAGTGTGTTGTTAGCATCAGCTGTTGAAGCTGGAGAGATATTAAAGCTGTATACCTTAGTAAAATGAGAGGAAAATTACACCTCTGTCTACATTATTGTATTCATATCCAGGTGTTATGTCCGTGACAAAGGTACCTAAACTCTGTTTAAGCCCTGTGCACAATGCATATCAACTCAAGTTGCATTTAAATGTCAAAGCTAAAATAATTCCTTTGATGAACTTAAAGTAAACATAGATCATACTGATGAAAAAAAAGTTTTGAAAATGAGATAAACAAGGTAATTTGCACATCAACTGTTTTGTTTTTTTTTTTTCCTGAATTAAATCACTGTATTATTTCTGACAGCATGTGCTATTTAAGAGTATATGTATCATATGTGTTGAGAAATAAACTCATATGCCACGGAAATACTTTGCATAATGAACATTCTGGTTATATAAGGGATGTTAATGTCGGTTTGAAGGAGAGGTCCTCTGCCCAAGGGTGAGATGTGGACAGCAGCTCCCACTAATAACCACTTTAATCTGCCTTTAAAGATACATTATCATAATTAACTTGGATATTATTTATTTATTTTTGTTAGATCAGAGAGATGACATATTAAGGAAGAAGTCAGAGGAAGGTTTTCCAAGTGTGAATTTGGCAACATATTAAAGTAAAATCCACAAAAACAATAAATTTAAAATTTATTTATCTTAAAATGAGTTAATTGTATAATTTTACGATGATTGTCCTATTTATAGATTTCTGCCTGATTCTCGAAACAACTTCACTGTATTTGCTTGTGTACAATGTTTCTGATCTCATTTCTACATGGGGATTTCATCACATTCAGTCGGGTCCATAAATATTGGCACAAGGTTATTGTTATTTTTGCTGTTTACTACATTATTTTGAAATGGACCCCATGAATGTGAGCTCGAAGTGCAAAATTTCAGCTATAATTTGGGGATATTCACCTCCAAAACGGGTGATGAGTGCAGGAATGACAGAATTTTTTTATTCATGCCAATGCCTCTCCCCCCGCCCACGCCCCCTTCATGGGACAAAAAGTAATCTGTCATTTCGCTGCTGAGATACTCCATGGCAAGGTATGTGTTATTCTCTCGCTATTTAATTTGCAAGAAAGCAGATCATATGTAGTTTATATAAAGTCTGGCATGGGCATTAGCAATCTTTAGCTGATAGCTCTCAAGACAAAGTCCAAAGAGCTGCCACTATCAACAAAGTAAGCAATCATTAGGCAGATAAATCAAAATGGAAGAATACCATCTCATCTGTGAGGGGTGGTCATGTGTGGGCATGAATGACTGCCAATGGAATCGGTCCCATTAGATTTATTGATGAAGAAATTGCTCGCAAGAGCAGCAGGATGAATTCTGTTGGTCCACATTATCTGCTCGAATTCAGCTAAATGTTTCAGAACTCATCCACAGCACTTTACAGGACAATGATGCGAAAAATCAACCAAATTTTTTTTTTTTCAATGCCAAACAGGTCAAATGGCTCAGTCAATCTCCAGTCCTAAATTCAAGGTAGCAGGCTATTCATTTGCTTCTGATGGCAAAATGTTCTCAGTAATAGCAAGAACTGAAGACAGGTGCGGTGAAGGCCTAGAAGAGAATTTTCATGGAGGAAACCCAGCATCTGGTGATTTCCATGGGTTCCTGGCTTCAGACACTAACTACAAAGGATTTGCAACCATGTTTGAAGAATAAAAATGTCATTTTTGATTATGGTTGTCCAAATTCTTTTGGGACCCTTAAATTAGGGGAAAATGTACGAAATTGAAAAACTGACATCCTGTATTTGTGCCACTTGAGTTCTGTTGTCGTCTTATTCCTTATCCTCAAGTATAATTTGTCACTTTTTTCATGAAAAATATATATTATTTATCATATTTTGCATTCCTGTTTGTCACTGTTAGGTTTTGAGCTCTCTTCTGAGTTGTTTTGAGGGTGCCACTAAAGTAAACCCCTGAATGTTACACCCTTTAGCTACAACGGCTTTTCAAAAATTATGTATATCTGGGAAACTTAATGCTGTTTCTCTTCCGATGTAGATACTTGGGTGAGCCTGGGTATCTTTCCAAATTGTGAGGAAGAGATTTTGTTCTCTATCTTACATCCTAATTTCCACCCACGCACCACATTTGCTACTATACAATGCGCACAGTGCTGTTTTTTTTTTTATCCAACTTTCCACGTGCTGCCAGAATATGGAAGGATTGTGTCAATCTTTTTTAATGAACTAATTTGCAGTAACCTTTGCATAGCAGCTTATGTAAACGTTCATGGCAGAGACAAAATGAGCTTGACTGTTTTTGCCAACAAAGGCTGAGATGTGTCAAATCCAGGTTGAAGCGTGCCATTTAGGTTCTTCATCTTGCGCGAGCTACAACTCTTAGAACATTGCATATTTGAACACATTTCAAACTAATTCTTCATCAGCAAATATATATATTTTTAATTAATTTTTTTACTCAAGGTGCGTAGCAGTCATTCTGTCATTAATAACATTTTCCAAATTTTTATTAGTGTCATGAAAGTGGGAAGTATTTGTGCGCAGGTTAGGTTGCATTTTTGCTGCACTGTGAGAATGTTAACTGTGGTAAGAATTGTGGGGGAAGTTTCACTGTACATGTAAAGAACTTTGAAATGTAGAACTGTTTTCTATTTTCATTAATTCGATTAGACAATATCCCATACTGAAGGTGACTTAAATAGATAGCATCACATGCATTATCAAACAGACGGTTGTAAAAAAATAAGTAGGCTATAGTAAGAAAATACTAAATGAGGGGTATGATCACAGGCTGAGTTTTTATTTGCAACCGTCTGGTTGGAAGCCCACTTCTCCAGGCTTGTATCTTTATAGCTAAATCCATAACATTGTTACTCATGAAATAAAAATTGCATGCATAACAAACAATTTTAAAACACATTCTTACATTTTAATGTCCTGCCTCTGTTTATACATGTTTGCTGTAGTGCACTGCCAGGAAAGGCAGACAAAGCAAATGTTTGCCCCCCCAAAAAAAAACCTCTGCAAAGGGAGACCTTGATTGTCACTCATATGGCACATTTTGTGATGAAAACTATAAAACCCTTAGCCCTCCCATAAATACACTAGATATACAGCGCACTACCACTGCCCCAAAAGCACCCTGAGTGGGGCCCCTTCTAATTATAGCTGGATACCGTTAGGACAGTCACTTTGCTGCATGCAAATATCACACATACAATGTGAGGTGTAATCATTAGCACAATGACCGTACCGTTTTGGTTGACAGAAATGAAATAAAAAAAAAATAAAAAATTTTAATAAAGAAGCTGAGGATGGAAAATGAGGAAAGCTAAGAACACATAGATCATTAATTTATTACTATCTGGGCACCCAGTCATCTGAGAAAAACATTTTGAACACCCCCACCAGAACTGCACAAACCTAGAAATGACAGAGTAAAAAGGCAGTTTCTCAATGACGTCACAACTTGAACCAGGTAATTGTAGTACTAGTGTATCTACATCTATATCTAGCTATCTTTGACACGCTGTGGTGTCGGCAGCATTATTTTCAGTAGGCTTTTGTGCCATTTCTGTCACATATAAACTCCTGAAATCAGGAGCATCCTGATTGCATGAATTAAAGCCATACTAGCATGCAGAATTAGTCACTTACTAATTGGATTTTTGTGGGTTCTTACTGAATATTAAGAATGGATAAGAAGTCTTCCAAAGGCAATAGGCCTGTGGCTGATGTTTCACTTAAAGACACATCAGGGTAAAGACAGAGTCAACTAAGCCGTTGACTAAAGTAAAATAGGCGATCAGTATCTTGCATACAGATGTAGCAATACGGCCTTTGATGGTTTCATCATGCATAAATAGCCAAGGAAGATGCCCATTTGACAGCAATTCATCAATGGTCATTTACATTGATCATTTCCTTTAGATAAGTTGCAGCCTTAAAACTACCCAAATATTCAATAGTGCGATGTTCAAGGTGCTCAAAACAGTTGTGACATTTAGTTGATGTGCTTCAATTTATCTTTTTTTTTTTTTTTTAAGATCATATCCAAATCCTATTGAGGCAGCAACCCCCAAGGCCCCCGATGTTCCCAGTGTTGGTCTATAGTTTGGCACATAGGTATTTGGTAAATATGTAAGTCAAACTTTTCATGGCTTGTTAATCAGTGTGACAGGTGGGGAATACTAGGTACAATCTTTGTAGCTGACCCCACATGGCAATGCATACAAATTTAATCCAGAAAGGAATGCCTTATGGTACACTCTGCAATTTTTGAAACAATAATTACTGTGCCAACAATGTTGAATTCCAGTTTACTCACCTCACCTAGTTTCTTAGGTCTTAGGAGGGTGCTTACTACAAAAATCAGTGCACCCTGTGCCCCAAAAGGAGTTTGCTATGCCTGATATAGTAGATGTGTTAGCTTATCCTCACGCTATGAGTCAGTTCGTCAGTTAACATTGGAAGCATATGCTGCATTCTTACAACAAGCCTTGTCATTCATTTCCAATTTTGCTCAAATCAGATCTGTCCATCTTGACAATTTAGATTCATAATTTCAAGTGACTTGTTTCTATCTGTAATCTGCCCTCCTAAACAGCAGGTATGCAAATATTAGAACATACCACTATGTGCACGAGTCATCTGCGTCACCAACAGCAAAAAACGGCACATGGTATTAAAACCTGATTGAAACCGAGAAAATGGACGTGCTTGAAGCAAATGTATTTGCCCCGCACGATGGCAAAAAGTTTGTTAGCTGTACTTGATGAGGTTCAGAGGGCAAAGAAAGACAGACTGATATTTTTTTAGCTTTTTCGCTGCGCTCAGTGCAAGTGTACAGGCTAATAGCCACATAGATTCCGATCTGACCATCCTCATTCATGGCCATGCATCATTTTTGCATCCGATCAAGGACAACATATGAAAGTGGCTTACTTCTGATGTGAAGATCAGATAGAGATTGGATTTCTGTGTCCACACAGCCGTGAAAACATCAGATCTGTGTCACATTAAGGCAAGAAATAGATTTGAGTCACTTCATCCTCATAATGTTAACGTAGCAATAGTCTCATTTTAGAGCAGACTTTATTGCCAACTAATTATCTCCTTGTGAAGCCAAATATAGGTCAATTGTGCAAGTGCTTTCCCAATCTGCGCTCAAAAATCAATTTCTTGCCATGTCATTTATTTTCCATTTTTAGCCTTAAGAGCATTGTTGAAATTCTTCCAGCCATTGGAACTGACCCCATCTACAACTTTTGATGCTGACACTGACTGAAGTTCAAAGTATCCAAGGCTTACTGGCCTTTTTTGTTTCTATCTGATCTCTCTCTCTCTCTCTCTCTCTCTCTCTCTCTCGCTGTGCATTCATATGTAGCTTTGAGTGTTACAGAGGTTCAGTAAGCATTACTGTGAGCTGATGTTACATATTTCCATGCTGTTCCTGTTACACATTTAGATATAAATCCTCCTTTGTTGTTTTAATACTCTAAAACTCATTTAATTGAGCACAATGCATTTTGATGATTGATTGACAGAATGCATTTTTTTCAGGGGGCGAGGGGGAGTCCAGGATTGCCGCTGCATGATTGGTTTCACTTACCCAATGCTTCATCCACTCTATCAGGGCCCTCACTGGGCCTATTTAAGGCTGACTAAACCTATATAATTGTGAATAGTATTGGGTGACAGCATACCAGACGAGGCCCCGAGAGGAAAGTCTTATTCACCCATCTATGATTCCCTACCGATGCCCCTAAATATAATTTTTGTAGCACTCAGTAATTTGGATTCAGACAATGATCTGTGTATTTTCTTGATCTTCGATCATGTGCATGACTGCAAGCCCATCTCACTGGCTCCCGATCTTTGTGTCGAAATGCATAACTTACTGGCAGCATGAGCGTTATACTGTACACGATGTTTATAATGAATGGAAAAAATACAATAGATCATTCAGCCAAATCAAGTGTAAACAGTCAATTTAATTGCAGTATTAACAAATAGGGCCTAGAAGTCTAACTATCATTGTTTCTAACAGACCCTAACACATCCTGTGGCCTGCTGAGCTTATGGATAAAAAGAGAGTGTCAGACTATCGCCCCCTGAGAGAAATTCAGAGCCTAGTGCCATTCAGAGCTTCACTAGTTAACGAGCAGCAAGCAAGAGTACTGCAGCAGCAGGCAATGTTACGTGCAGCAACATGGAATGATGGAGCACAGCACCAAATGGAGCCATGTTTTTAGCTCAGAGGTGGAGTATTAGCATTAATTGTGTACCTTACAAGAGGGGCTGGACAGTGGCAGTTCTGCGTACGTGAGAGTATGACTGAAGTTTTCTACCTAAACTAGCTTCACACGCTGGCACCCATTCCAGAATGCCAACTCACCAACTTTACAGAATACTAACAGTTGATTGCAGTGATGATAAGTGAACACAATCATAGTTTGGCAACTTGGCTCCGACCCTGACACATCTTGCAGCTTATGCATCTTGAGAGGAAGAGAGCAAATAGTGGCAAGGTATTATCCAAAACAGCCAAACGAACGTAGCCTCAAAAGAGCATACAGAGCCAGATGCCCAATGCTAATCTTAATGAACCCATTTCAGTATGGGCCAAGTACTAACTGCTGTGTGGCCATTCCCATGCAGAAATATATTACCCAGGCCTTTTCTTGAAAAATCTTTAAGTGCGCAAACTTAATTTTTCAGCCTTAGGTGCGCATTTCTTTAATGCAGCTCAAATGCTATTTTAGAAGCGCAAACCGCACCCTGCATGAAAAGTTAAGGTGATATGAATGTTGTGCATAATTCATCTATACTAATAAAAGCAATATATTTTGGAGATCTTTAACATATGTAAATCTACCATGTGCAACACCACTCTCTTTCTACATTATCTCCTTTTACATAGGCACGCAAGTGTGTGTTTCAATTGTGTCCTAAGATCCACCATAACTACAGTTAAAATGAGTGATATAGGCATTAGTTGCTATGGTCTTGGAACATAATGTTAAAAAAAAAACCAGGAGTTTGGCAGAATTTCCTGTAAGTCGCAGACTATTGAAAAAAAATGGAATGAATTTGTTAACAACATTTCGCTTACCCAGCTCAACCACAAACGAGGCTACCACTTGAGAAAGGTAAATTTGAGAGACACTGGAGTCCATGAGAATTTTTGACTTCATGATTGTTACAGCTAACAATAAAATGACACTAGGACTGAAATTCTCTTTAGCAGTAATAAGATGAACCAGGTCTTTTCAAAAAAGCAATCTATGAAGTTTTATGGTGGGGTCAAATACAGGCATCAGTGTATTGAGCAGTCATCCTTCAATTTCTTAAGAGCCACAGCAGAATCACAAAGGGTAGCGAAAATAGGGGGCTTCAAAGAATTCTCATTTTGAACGATTAGGAAAAGAAGGCCGACTATTGGTCAACTAATATTTGTTTCAGTTGGGGACAGCCCTAGTCATTTATTAATTAAATCACGGCGAAAACTGCAGTTGAGATGTGAATGAAGCTAATCTGGTTTGCGTTTCCCGAAATCACTGATGCTAACTTCTGTTGTTGGAACCATTGAATTTGAATAAACAAACAACGTTAGTTACCAACATTAGCAACTATGCTTCTGGGAAACAAACCAGGGCTCCATTTATTAGCAGGAATGACCGATTGATCACACCTAGTTTCACCATCACAACAACCAAAATTTGCCAATGAAAACTTTCGTACAATAGATTAGAGGAAGCTTACTTCCCAACCTTTCTGACAGTTTTAACGGGTTTTAAGCCCGTTATTTTGTTGCTTTTAGATCGCATGGGAGAGAGAAGCCGTGTCTTCAATTTCCACTTGATTATTCTTGAATTGGAAAACGTGTTAATAAAGGAAACCCATCGAGAATTAGCCAGGAATAATTATTTTCAATCAAGGGAGGGATATTAACCCCAGAATTTTCAGGTCTAACGACGCGCCTGGTCTTCGGTGACTAGGATCACGATATGGCCAGTGTTTCAGAAAGAAACAAAAATGCAAAATTTGAATGTCATCATCAACAGCAATGATCAACGATACTAAGTTACTAACAAAGCAACGTGAACACGAGCTCACTTGTCAGGTCGTCTTCACAGCACTCTTATATAGACATTAACACCGAAGCCTTACAGCGAGGCTCGACCGTGGGCTACCCACGCCGGGCCTGGCGGGGAAGCAGCTGATCAAGTGGGGAGTAAGCACGAGAACGGATCACAGAGATGCCAAGTCTCATGCATTCGAAGTAGGTCCTACGCATTTTTTAGGCTTATTCACCGTAGTCCGCAATTATTCAATGAAAGCTTATGAATGAGATTCTCACGTGGAATTAACATCCTTGTGCATTGAAGTTTCAGTTTCACTTGCGTAAAAGTCGACCTCACCACAAGCAACATGGAAAGCGATTATGACTCCGGAATTCTCGTGGTTCTCATTACTCAGGGAAAAGAAATTGTGCATGTGATTCATGATCGTTTCAATTGTTTTAATGAAATAAGACCAGCTGAACGTCTTTATGCAATTCTATTGCTGTCAGTTTCTCAATAAAGACAAGCATGAGAATTCCCGAGACATAATCGATTTCCGTGACACTAGTGGGGAAATCCACCGTAATGCACGTGAAACTGATTAATTTAATGCGCAATGACTTCAATTACGCGAGTGAATTTATCCAATGCTCACTGATTGGAAAATTGCGAACTACGGCACAGGAAGGTGAATGCCACTAAGAGGCCAGAGACTCAGAGACCGAATGCATGAGACTTGGCATCTCTTTTTTGGGAAGTGATGTAAACTCATTCCATCGTTTGGAGTCTTGTTACAGCCGACCACTACACACCTATTTGGCATGTTGATGAATGTTATCTCAAAATCAACAAAATCGAGGGTTGTGATTGAAGTGAAATCAATTATCGGTATAGAAAAAACAACACTGGTCGATCAGCTAGGAACGCTTGCAACTCACTTTTCACATGTCACAGGTCATATGACTACGAGGTACTTTTTTGAAGGGTGGGGCTTTGGACCGTACAAACCAGCCAAATCTTAGTTTTCAAATAATGATAAAAAGTTATAGAAAGCATTTACAAATGTATGATGCATATTAATTTGCTACATATGATCCATTCCTTCGAAAAATAACCAGAAAATTTTCTGAGTGAACCTTTAAGTGGTTGATGCAACACACAGTTCCATTGGTTGAAGTCTCACATGTCCACACACTGTTTCTCATGGCCCTTTGCGCGTTATGCGAAAGAGTTTGGAAATGCTGCCTAGATGGCGCTGCAGTTCGGATAGCAAGGTGCGCAGAAATTGAACGTTTTTTGATGGATAGGCGTGCATTGGCATTTTAGGTACGCAAAGGCGCGTACACGCAATTGCACGCCTTTCATACAAAGGCCTGATTACCATGGAAAACTGAATATTAGCCTTAGCTGAAATGGGAACCAAGGTCCTTATGGGTTTCATTCCGGTCCATGTTTTGCTTTCTACCATGCATTGCACTTTGTCTCCCCCTGTCTGGTCTCTTGTCTTGTCATTGCTCACTGCCCCGGTATTGCGTACCACTCTTCGGGTCATTTAATGGTTTCTGGATTTCAACCATTCCTTCCTATCTCGTTTACTTCCTTCGCCTTACTTTTCTATTTTACTAACCAATACTAACAGTTTATTGTTTTTGCTAGAGTTAATAACACAAACTAACATTGTATATATTAACTTACTAACAAGCACTAGGGATTGTATAGCTGCACTTACTAATTGATTAACAAGCTCTCAGCACTCGCCCTGTTCTAGTCACCGCCTCTGTCTCTCCCTAATCTTCTCTGCTGAGTTTCAGTGGATTCTCCACACCTGCTCACGCTGTTCTTTCTCTCATTATCTATGCACGTTAGAACTCCTTGACCGGAGCCGTATGTCTGTCTATAGGATTGTCTCGTGATCCCTGTCCGTGTTTTGGCTTTTGCCTATTTCATGTGATTAGGTTCTCCCTCTTGTTCCTTCCTTTGTAATTAGTCTCATTTCCTGCACCTGTGTTCTATGTATCATGTGATCTCCCAGGAGTGTATATTAGGTGTCTCTTCACAGAACTTCCTTGTCAGAACGTTTCTCGTGTTTACCTGTGCTGCTATTGTATCCGCCTTGTACTCATTGTGTTACTCCTCTGACTGGACCGTCCGACTTTCGATTTTGGCTCTGCATTTTTGTATTACTGTTGCATCTGTGTTTACGAACCCTTTTTTTGCCCGACTACGATTTTTGTGATTGCTGCCCTGGTAACGGTTTGGATTACGCCCACTGGTTTTTGATTTTTGCTTCTCTGACGAACCTGTACCTGGGTATCGAACCTGTTTTTGCCTGACTACGAGTACTGTGTTTGCTGCCCTGGTTTTCGACTGTGATTCTGCCCTCCTGGAATATGACTTTTGGATTGTGGACTCTGTACTTTTGCTTTCTGCCCTGCGGGGGTTATCCCCTCGCTCAATAAAATCACTTTACCTACAATCCTGTGTTCTCGCGACTGGTACCTGAATGATACCTCACAGGAGATGGCACAAACCACATGAGACCCCAACACCATTCATGCTGTGAAGTAAAGATTTGATTGAAATGTTAAAGAATGCTGGAGCTTGTGTCAGGATTAATTAAATACTGTAACATGAAACCTGGTCACAGGTCTTTAGGCTATGCTTCCACAAACCACCGCAAACCCAAGCAAAACCTCTCCTAAGTGTAAGAAATACAATGCAGGCAGAAGCTGATGAATGGGAAAAAAAAGGATCATCACAGAAGCTTTAACCATGGTTCCACGCATTGCAGTCTTTTTTTATGCATAGATTTGTAGTTATAGCCTACGTACATACTCAAACAAATTAAAATATTTCATTAGAAGAACCGCGCTGGTATGTATTATGTGTTTAAGGACAATATCTGCCTGAAACACGGACAAATCAGTCAAAGCACTTAAACATTACTTAATATCAGTGGCATTTGCTGAGCCTAAAATCCCTTTAATGGCTCTGATAGGCTTTACTAGTTTTAGGTCAAGATCTTTTGTTAACTATACATTAACTCCAATAGCACTCAGCCAGTTCTGTACATTATGGTTAGATGAGAAATAAAATATATTATTATTCATGTAAAATTAGGCACAAAGTAATCTATGTTATTCAAAATTGAGGATTTATGTAGCTAGTTGTTTAAATTTAAAAAATCAAGCGCAGTTAGCTTGCATTTTAGGATATTCCATAAGCTATTGCAGAAAATAACAGAATTGTTCATCCTTTTTATACCTGTTGAATAAAACATTGCTCTGACTTGAAATAATAAAACAAGTGTCAAGTGACAGAAGGGTATAAAAACAATGTAAAATTAAATAAAAAATTATGTCCTTAAAAGTTTTCTCATGTGGCAGCATAGCCTAATCTTAGACAAACATTTACTGCAATCAAAGGCAACAGTCTCTGGTTGCAGCTATTGATTCACTGCTTTATATTTCCTCTCCAGTCTCTTGTGTATAGCTTTCATCACTTCCTACAGCAAATACTTTCAAGCCATTTTGAACATTATGCATCCATTTCATTCAGTCTTTGGCTAACTGTTCCCTAAAATTCAAAGAGAAGTCAATATCTTTGAGACCTCGTTTGAAGGAATCTTTGCATGCAACTTTGGTCTTCCATGTGATCGATTACCGTGAGCGAACTCAGTACAAAATATTTGTCTTCGGAGTTCTCCCATCATCCATGTGTATCTCATGGCCAATGCATCTCAGTCTTCTCAGCTTTAAGAAGCCATAAATTGTCCACTCTAAGTGAAAGCTGAAATGTTTGTGATTTTGTCAAGCCTTGTAATATAAAGGATGCATCTTAGAGTAACTAGAGAGCGTACATATTTTTACTGGCTTAAAGATACACACACATATAAAGGAAATATTTTGTTTTACTTTTTTTTTTCATGAAATTATTATAATTTTTTTTTTTAAATGGCAGAAAAAAACGTGTAAATGCACTGTGCCAGTAACATTGAGACGAAGGCTGCAGCTTCAAGGAGGAAGTCACATAGGACTGGTCGTTTATGCACTGAGGGAACAAGGAAGTCTTCCTCCTCTTACTTCCGAGGAGGAGAGAGTTAGGCCCAAAAGCACTGGAGGGAGTCCCGGGGGTACTGATGTCTGTGGTATGTACACCTCCCAGACATCTGTGTCTTCCGCCCCCTGCCTATGTCCTCTTGGCCCAGTTGCATCTGGCTCAGGGCAGGTTAATCCTCAGAGCCCCTCAACATCAGGTACCCCCACACTAAAGTCAAGGCTCTTATCCAGTGCAGTCTAGCAATGTAAAAAAGTTTTCATTTTATTTGTAGCCTGGTAGCTTTTTAAATATGTATGACTAGTTAATAGGTTTGTTAGCTAATGCTAACGTTGGATGGATGATGCTAGTTTGCTAACATGCTTGGCTGATACATAGCCTCGTTTCTCTCAGTTTGGTAGCTATTGCTAATGTCGTGAAGGTAACATTAATTAGCATTATTGCTTAGCTGACATACAGCCTCACTTCTCTCGGTTTGCTAGCTAATGCTAATGTGTTACAGGCAACATAAATTTGCTCTCCTGCTTGGCTGATATACAGCCTCGCTTCTCTTTGGTCTGTAGCTGTTACTAATGTCATGTAGATAACATTAGTTTGCTCACTTGCTTGGCTGATACACAGCCTTTTTTCTCATTGTTTTGTGGCTAATGCGAATGTAGTGTAGATTAAATTAGTTTGCTCAATTACTTGGCTCATACAATTGTGTGCCATGATGATTATACACTCAACAAAATGAAGATAAATCAGAAACCAGTACTACTGAAGTATTTATTTCATGTAATATTGGATTATACTGATAAAAATTTATAAACAAAGCAATATATAGTAAAAACAAAAATAACTAGAGCTGCGCTCATAGAGCGCAAGTACTTTCACAAATGTACTCACTGTTATTTTTGCCAGTATTAGCTAGCAACCCCTGTGTTTATGCAGTCCTATTGTCTTTGCATGATTATGTTTTTAATTTGTTTTTGTCCTTTTCCATGACCTCAACCTTGACCTCCCAAAAATCAAATCACCTCTTCCCATACCACCAAACTTGAGGAAAATCCATCCACAACGTTTTGCATAATCCTGCTTACAAACAAACCATTTTGACCTTTTGCATGCCCTTGACCTTTGACCTCCCAAAATCAAATAATCTCTTCTTTGAACAATACTTAATCATTCTACCAAATTTAATGAAAATCCATCCATAACGTTTTGCGTAATCCTGCTTACAAACAAACCATTTTGACCTTTTGCATGCTCTTGACCTTGACCTTTGACTTTGACTCGCCAAATCAAATCATCTCTTCTTTGAACAACACTTAATCATTCTACCAAATTTGAGGAAAATCCATCCATAACTTTTTGCATTATCCTGCTTATAAACAAACCATTTTGACCTTTTAGATGCCCTGAGCCTAGACCTTTGACCTTGACCGCCCAAAATTGAATCACCTCTTCATTGAACAATACTTAATCACTCCATCAAATTTGAGGAAAATCCATCCATAACTTTTTGTGCAATCCTGCTTACACACAAACCAACAAACCAACTAACAGACAAATGGTAATGACAACGGTAAGTCAAATGACACCTTGAGTTGACTAAGCGCATAATGCAAATGTTTGCAATCACCGTAAAAGTAATATTTTGGCTGCTGTTATGACTATATGAGAATTGGGGGAAAAAAACAATGTCATCATGATGAGTCACTGAAAATATAAGGTAAGAAAAATAACACTTTTTTTTTGTTTTTGTGCCTTACTTGCTTTGTAAATTGAAAGTCTTGTTATGCTTTGTCTTCAGACAGATGAAGAATTGTGCAGCTCAACGTCAGACTGATGGCACTGAAAGCTTGATTTGGGTTTCATTTTAAGGGCCTTGATAAAAAAAAGGGCCCCATATGACTATGCGTCAATCTTTTCCCGACTGTCCAATTACGTGAAAGTAGAGGCAGATTTCTGTTTTGTGTTCTGTTCCAGTATGAATAAAGATAGCGGAGAAAGTCGCTACCATCAGTACGCTGTCAAATTTTTACCAAATTTGTTTAATTTGTTCCCGCTCACTCTCCTTAAGAGCTAAATTGAGAGCTAACTGCTTATTACTTATTAACATCACACACACACACACACACACACACAAAACATCTGACTTTGTGGTGATATTAGTTTGCTAATGACATTGGCGTTGTTCTGTATGTTTGCTAAGTGACTGACTCGAGCATTGCATAGCAACTGCAGAAAAGACACATCCAACGCTTTTTACAGACTTGGCTTCAGATAATTAAGCCAGATGAGTCTTGGTTTCCATGCCAATAAAGTGCGTTTGGTGTGAACAGCCCCCTGATGCAACAGAATCAAAGCAATTTTACTCAGAAAAATGAGCAAAAATTCCTTGACAGCAAGAATGTGAAAGATTGATCTCCAGCTATCAAAAGAATTTTTGTTGCTGGTCAACATGGCAAAACCAATGATTAAGTTTGCATATAGTATACTGTATGTACAGTATTTGAGCCTTTTCCTCATATTCCCCTCGTCTTATGCACATTTTTAAAGATCATAAACAATTTAATTTAGCATGACACATAGGGGGGCAGATCTTTTTCATGAAATTTAGTTTTTTGTTCCTCTCTCTTTTTCTCCCATCAATCCTCCCAGCATCCCAATACAGAAAGCAGAAGAGACACAAGGCAATAAGTTTTGTCATTCTTTTGACAAACGCATTTGTTTGTTCTTGTTTTATAAATAAGCAGTATATATATATTCACAAAGCGGCTCCATCTGTTTTTATTGCTCAACTTTGCAATGGATTCTGCCATATGTTTGGCACAGAAAACAACACACTATGCTCTACTCCGGGATTTGGCTAATTACATGTTGTAAATCTGCTGCTTACTTCCGTGAGCTTTTATTCCTCAGGCAATCAAGTTGGACTGATTTTGACTGATCCCAAGATCTACTATGAGCCTAACTTCTGCCTCAAAATGGGTCCCTCTGTGTTGTATGTGTGATGACACTGCAAATAGGAACTGAATTGGTTTGAATTGCCATTGCTCTTGGCTGCAGGGGTACACCATACAACAAAATGCACTTTTAGAGACTGAGAATTTGGTAAGATGTCTTTAAAAAGAAGAAAAGCAAAATTTTCCCAAGGTGCCATTTAGATATTTTTGCTTTTCTTTTTGCTCTGAATGGCACTTTCATAATAACTCCAGGATACACTTCAAAGCTTTTGAAATCAGACTATTGTAGTTGTAAAAATTCTCCATGGGCAAAATTGGGGTAATAGTAAATCAGTAAATTGGGGTTACAGATTTTAAAGTGATGGCAAAATAAGACTTAATCTGCATGAGTTCTCATACTTTCACTGATCACCTTCTATAGTAGATGTTATTTTTAAAATGCGTCTTTAAATGATCGATTTTTGGACAGTTTCATGTATGGAAAAGCTCACGTTTTCCCTCTTTTTGCCACTGTTAAAAAAAAAACTTAAGAGCTCAGTATCACTATTTTAAAGTGAGATCAGCCAGGAGGTAATTTGCACTTTATGAGTTGAGGCAGTTCATACAGATGTACCCACATGGATTAAAGATACTTTGGAGCAGTTATTTCTTATCACCCACTGATACAAGCTAGTATTATGGGCTTACCAATATAGATATTAAAAAAAAAAGAGAAACTATGGTGGAACAAAATTATCTTCTTAATATCTGCATGAATTCCCTGATTTGTAAATCTCCCCTGCAAACATTTTAATTATGCTGGGAAGTCATGTTTTTTTTTTCCCCCCAAAATTTTTATATATTAACTAACATCTGAAGTTATCTATAGTCAAGGACAGCCCTTGCATCTTATGTCAGGGCATCAAAACAGGAGGTTTCATTCAACACTCTCCAGTACAAGTGCGCACACACACGCCCACACACACACACACGCACACTCAATGGATGGGAAAATATGTTTTTTGGACATTGTTGTCGCATCCAGGTATCCATCCATGTGACAGAAAATCAGCAATGGTACATAAATTAGCTTGAGCCCAACAGCAGCACTGTACATGAGCTCATCTTTGATGAAACCGTGCCGATATTCATGGGATATTCAGCACAGTGCTGTAATTTCAGCACCATATCCATTGGCTCTTATTGGTTTCTTGTCGGTAATTTTTTGCAAATTTGGTTTTCAGAGGTTAAATAGTGATGCCACTGTTTTGAAGTTTTTTGGAGGTTTTTTGTCCAAGTTTAGTGATTACATACCTCCCTTCTTCTCGGGAACATAGGCAAAAAAAAAAAAAAAAAAGACACAAAATTCTTGAAGGAACATTGATAAGATGGATCATCCCAACTACTTTGTAACATCATAAAATTGAAACAGAAGTATATACATTATTATGCCTTTCACTCTGCACTCATTTCACCAGCAGTTTGTGGAAGTATATTAACTGGGAGTGCACAACAGCGAAAGCAAAATGGCAGTGCTGAATTATGAACTAAATGGTCATTTATGTTCATAGCAATGCATCCTGTGGAAATGCCTCTTATCACCCTACTCTTTCACTTGTCCTTGAAGTATTAGAATTCATGTATTAGTGAGTAAACAAATGTATTAAGCTGTTTCATTCATTATGCTGTTCATTTCTATGGTATTCTGTGACTTCTGTGATGTCAAATATTTGTGAGCTGGAAATCATTTAAAAGTATCTTTTAGTCAAACATCCATTCATACTAATGCTGACACACAGCTACAAGCACATTTGAGCCCAAATCACGTTTTGCAATACCACTACATTTGCATCCTTTCGTGAACAGATATGTGTGGTATAATGACATTGTAGCTACAAATAGGCACATCATCTTAAATATACCCAGACCTTTGTATTTTATCCGGACTCGGGTTTGTTCCACATTACTGAGAAAATGATTGTTACTCAGTTTAATCACTCATACAGTGCCATGAATCTTTAAATGGCTTTCCTTCAAACAACATAATTATTTTCATGTTTTCCAATTACATCCCCTTCCAGAAGAGCAGGATTGGCCCACAAACCCACCAGCCTCAGCTTTGTGTGCAGTAATAGACACTTCAGATGAATGAAATGTCATTTGAGATCCATCAAGTTCTCAAAATAGATAGAAATCTGAGGAAAATCCTGACCAGTAACCCCACTTTCAGAAATTTGAACAAGGACATTTGAATGTATTTTCCCAGCTGCACTGCATGAAATGGGATGAACTCCTTTATGGTTCACAGAATATGGATGTATATATGCACAAAAGTTGCGTTACTAACCGAATGCTTACTGACTGCAACATACTGTGAGTCTCCACGTGTTTAACGTAGCAAATAATAATTGCTGCTCTTGCTATTATTGTGTGGTTTACTCAAAACTGGCACATTTGTGTTTTCACACTAGTTTGGGCAAATACCATATAGCAGACCTATAAAATTTTATTACCGCTTGTACAGGATTGGAATCTTGATGTAATCTTGATATAGTCTGCAAATTTTCAGCTACGATAGCTCCAATTTTGTGTCCCAGGTTTTCCAATTTAAAATGGGTAAACTCGTTGGAAGGAAGTGCCGTATTTGCATTTTACGAGAAGTTCAATACATAAACAGCAAGTTCTAAATCAGGTCAACTTATAAAGAGTGAACATGTCTCCATTAGCATAGATCCTAACATTTCCTCTCCGACCCTAATGCTAACCTGTTAAAGTGAATGATATGTAAGTTCATTAAAATCTTTAGAGATGTATTAGGGAACTCAGGGTGTAAGCTTGCCTTTCACCCATTGCATGCTGGGAAAAAAAGGTTCCATCACGGATGGGTGAATTGAACTGATGGGGCCTGTGAGCAGCAAGCAAAAAAAGTGTTTGGTGATACAGAGAGCCATTGCAGAGAAGCCATAAACCAAGAATACATGTGTGAACTGAGAAAAGGAGCAATCCTGTTTTTCACAGGCTCCATGCATTTGTAAGATTTATCAGGTTGTGCTCATAAGTACATTGAATTACACGCTGAGGAAAAGGATAAAATTACAATCATATCTGCAAATGGGACAGACCTTTCACTGAGCATGTTGAGTAAAGAGCCACTTACCCCCGCCCAATACGACCCTGACCACCAATAAGCAGTTTAGAGAATGGACGGACTGATGGATTCTGTGCTCACAGAACTAACTGACATTCAGCTCAACCGGGTGTTCTTTGCAGAAATACAATTACCACAATGGCCATGAAATCCTCTTGCCAGCTTGCCATTTTACAAATGGAGGCAAATACGGTAAATAGGATGCTTGATTCAATTTGCCGCAGCTTTACGTCCACGACAGCATAGCTAAACAGATTTATTTTCAAGGGGAAAAATGTGAGATGCAACGCATTTTGCTCATTTAATTTCCTGAAAATCATCTACCTATATGACAAATATTGAACAAATTCAATCAACATTTGATTCAGCCAGTTTTCTTAACGGTAAAATACTGTGTACTGTCATGAAAAAGCACATCAAATGGGGGAAGACAGTATATGCATGTTTTACATAAATATCAACTTATTTCCCTTAAAAGGAATATTTTTACTAGCTTTCCTGCATTCCATTATGTAAAACAAAATGCCAGCTCAGTTTCTAAATATTGCATAAATACATAAATAGTTTAAATAATAAGAGTACTGTAAAGAAATTTATTGAAATTTGACAAAATTACTCTTTGACTTCATGATGTGACTATGTGTCACTGAGCACAACTGCATCCTTGTTCACCCAAACAGGCTCAAGCAGCTGTACCAAAGTACTCTTCAATGGATGGCCAGCATTCTTTTTGATTTAAAGCGTGAGAAAAGTCTGACATGATTAAGATGATTACATTTTGAATACTAAATGACAGCAGATGGGAGTACCTACTGCCAGTGGTCCAAGCAGGGACAAACCATGAACTGTCGACAGGGTTTTGAGCACCCAAGTCTCAGTGATGCATGAGGGCTATGAATGATATTTACAAACGGAATGCGTCACGACACACAATGCATCATACCCTGCCGTGTCTTGCAATCCTTAGGTTGCAGGCCTGTCTAAGTACCCACTCTAACCCCAGTCTACCTCCAAAAGGCCCCCAACGAGCACCTGAGCTGAACCTTGGTGCAACTGAGGAAAGTTCAGTCCAGTGAGTCCCATTTTCTTTCACGTCATGTGCTTTGGTTTCGTACGAGCACCATTTACCTGGGAATTGATGACGTCAGGATGCACTGTGGGGAGAAGAAAAGCTGGTGGAAGGAGTGTAATACTTTGGGAAATGTTTAGCTTGGAAACCCTGCAGTTTGGAATTCAAGTGACATCAGCTTGATGTTGTTGCTTTGGCAGCACACTGGGGACCTTCACTATATTAGGCACTATATTTAATCTAGTGGCTGATCGGTGGTGTGTATAAGCAGTCAGTTATGTACTGTATATTGCAAAATGCAAACATGTTGTCTGTGTCTATTTTCGCCTTCACCTCCAATGTTTGCTGCTAAGTAATACAAAGTGACAGTAGGCATCAGGGAAGATATCTGTGAGCAAGATCCCCTGAAGAGAAGTGGATTGCCATTTGCAAAGACGGCTATCCCATCTAGTACAAACCCAAAGAAGGGCTACTTTGGCACAAGTTGCCAAGAACTGTAATGACGCGTGAGGACTGACTCTCAACATGCAGTCCATGGGGCCCTGCTGCATATATTGCATTGTAGCTACAGTCCATTCGGATTGCCCATTCCATGACTGTTCCACTGCCGAGAGCACCTACAATAGCCACATGAGCATTGGTACTGGACCTTGGCGCAGTTGAAGTGGGTCATCTGGTCCAGTGAGTCCTGTTTTCTTTCACAACATGTGAATCAGCCAGGTGCATGTGCATTATTTACCTGAGGAAGAGATGGTACCAGCATGCACCATGGGAAGAGGACAAGCTGATGGAGGGAGCGATTTACTCTGAGAAATGTTTACCTGGGAAAACCTAGGTCCAGGAATTCAAGTGGAAGTCAGTTAGATAGATCTGTTTTGATGGTACAGGGGGGGAATTATGCACGTTAGCGGCGCTAACCCATTAGGGTGTGCTTTTTGGTCAGAACATTAAATAAACAAAACATTAAACATTAATGCTAGTTGAATACTGTGAATGCTTGCAGCTTGTTACGAATATGAGCAAAATGTATTATTCACAGAAAGCTTGCTTAGAATTTTTATACTGCAAGTTGCTGACCCTTCAATTTTTTTATTTTTTAATATTGAAAAAAAAAAAGTTGAAAACATGCAGGGGGTGGGCGTGTGTTGGGGGGGGGGGGGGTAGCTGTATGGTGTATGACAAAGTTCTCTAAACTGCATTACATTTATCTGTCAAATCGAACACCCTAATCCAGAGTGGTCAGTTTCTATAAAGGATAAGGATGGATAAACCACTTTCTGCCCGAATGACTTTTTCCACGTACTCTGGATCATCTGGATTTGTTGCCCAAGTGCTTGGTGTTCTACTATCACATGTTACAGTGCAGTTGGCCCAGGTACAAGAGCCCCTGTTTGGCACTTAAGCCCAACTGTTTTAGCTGCCAGCAAACAACTAAATATTTGCGTAGTACACTCTATGTTCATCAATGTATAGTACTGTGTTTGCCATATTTCGGGTCATGATAATGTTTCTTCTCTGCTCAGCTTTGCTATCATACAGACACACAAGAGTGATCTTAAGTGGATCAGACTTCAGCTGTGTTGAGTCGGTGGGATTTACATCACTGTCATAGTTGTGATTCTGGGACATATCTGGTGGTTTTAAAGAATAACTTACATGATATTAACATCTGTGGCAGACAGAACATGGCACAAGTCTGATATCCTGCTTCATCTGATCAATGATAAGTCTTTCTAGGTATTTATTCACTTATTTTTGCATGAGAAACATACAGTGAGCCCAAACTTGGAGACTTAATCTATTACATATGTGACTGTTGCAATACTGTGAGTTCCATGAGCTAAACGTGGCAGATGAAACAGAATTTTAAAAATGCTCATGGTCACTTGTATTGAGTGACATTTGACCAAACTAACAAAGAGATGTCATGTACTACCCATGAAATGAAAAAAGTACTCATATATGTGATACTTGCAATTACTGTGATGAGATGGTATTATTTTGAATCGAAAATTGTCCTCTTATGAACTTAAGACAAAATTAATTGTATTAGTATTGCAGTGAAAAACCTGTATGGTACAATACGTGTATTTATTTGCTATGACATTTTAGTATTTTACATTACATTTCATTTCATTTTCGGCCCTCAGACCTGAGTCAGTGAAAGTTGAGGCAGGATTATAAGTTGGGGCAAAGCAATGGTTGGGAAAACCATTTATGCCAGGATCACTTTTGTCAAATAAGCAGTCAGCACAATAATTGCATTAACAGGCAATGAGTTAATAATTTCAGACATGGCTCTGTTCTGGAAGCTCCTCATATGCCCATGAAGTGCAACTATTGCACTGATGTTATGACATTGCTGTAGCATGATAAGACAAGGCGACCAGTTTTACCATTCAGTGATAGAGTAAAAACAAGCAGTTTATTCATGAAGTACAGACAACGAAACTAAGGTGAAGCTGGTACTGTGTTGGGGGTGCAATTAGAGCGTTGAAGCGGAATAGTGTATGGCATTTAGAGCTTAAATAGACCAAATTATTTGACATTGAGTGAATAGGCAGTCTGAATCTTGGCTGGAATAGTCAGCTAAGCATTGTGCAGTCTGATTGGCTGGGAGCCAGCGTGTTTGCGCAGTTGAGTGTGTGTCCTTTCAGAATCGTTGCACTAGCTCCATTATGAACACAGCTGAACTTATTAATCGCCCGTTTTGAGTGGGTCGCGGACAGCTGGTTACAAATAAATAAACAAAAGCACTCAGAGCGCGGCACCTCTGCCACGCCAAGGCAACTTGAGTTATTTTTGCTGGCTGGTGTAAGTTATTGTTGCATTCCACCGCCAAGTGGCAGCAAAACCCAAAAGCAAGGCAATTGGATATCTGGCCCATTGGAAAGACTTGAAATATTGAGCTTAGGAGTATATTCCAGCTATACTTCGGCCTAGATATGCCATTTAATCACTTGTTCCTCTTGTGCTACTCTAACATCCTGCAGAGTTTAGTAAAAATCTATGCGGCTATTTTGAGATATCCTGCCAACAGACAAACAAAGAAACCAACCAAGGTTGGCAAAAACATATACCTCCTTAGTGGAGGTGAGTAATGTTTTATGCACGCCTGACTCTGGAGCCTTGGTAACCATCACTTAATTGATGTTCACTTTAAGTGTTGTGTTGAGGTACGGGAGAAACGAGGGGGAGTTGGGCTCACAAGTGACGATTGGAGTTTGAACTAAAAGTGCGAGTTTGTGTGAAATGGAGGGGGTTTTTTTTCTGCGTATTCCAGATGCATCATATAATACATCTGACCTGTGGTCGGCAGTAATATGCTGAGCGTATAATGCAGAGCGATTCACAGACGCGAAATATTTAGTTGTGTGGCCTTATTTATGTTGGGCAGTTTTGATCATTTTATTTTACTCACTTTTATACATGCAGTTGTCATGTTCCTCCTCAGTTTATGCTCTGAATGCAGAGAGATTCATAGACGTGAAATATTTAGCTTTGTGGCCTTATTTATTTTGTACAGTTTTGATATTTTATTTTATTCACTTTTATACGTGCAGTTGTCATGTTCCTCATTTTGTGGCCTGAATGCAGAAATATTCATAGAAGTCGAATAATTAGTTTTCTGGCCTTATTTATTTTGTGCAGTTTTGGTATTTAATTGCATTTTATTCACAAATGCAGTTTTTACGTTCCTCATTTTCTTAATGTGATCTAAAATGCACTTTGCACATAAAAATAAATGTAGCGTCAGTGTTAGTTCAGACAGGCACGGAAGTCTGTTCTGGCTCCACCCCTTGTCCAATCGCATTGGACTTCAGCGTCACGTACCTAATTTGTGCGTCTTTTTAAATAAGCTGGCGCTCTCAATCTCAACTAGCCAAGCTCTACCATTCCCACCAAGACTCATTACAGATCTACACAAACTTCCCCTCCACCTCCCCAGCCTCCTCCTTTCCAATGGCACAGTCTTCGGCAGTACTTGTCAAAATCTTGTCTTTATATGGTATTGGCATTGTTTTGTACGGTATCGGCATTGTTTGTGAACTGTATTGTCGTTCATTTCATTTTGAGCGCTGGCTTCTGCTGTCCTGCTGTCTTGATCTGGTCCTGATCCAGTTCTGCACCATCCTCGGCATGCCACTTCCTGGAGCTACAGATGCCGCTGTTCAGATTGACTTAAATGGAACTCTTTTGCCATTTTAGTCTATTGACTTTATCTTGTTATTATTTAGCTAGCCCGTGGAGGATGGGCTCCCCCACTATAGTTGGGTTCCTCCTGAGATTTCTTCTGAGGTTTTTTCTCACCACTGTTTGAGGATTTTTCTCCTACTGGGAGTTTTTTGCCTCATTTGCTGAAGGGGGAATAGGCTGGGCACTGCCCTTTCATTTATTTAAACTCTCGCTGTAAAGTATCTTTGTGACAGTCTCTGTGAAAAGCGCCATATTAATCGAATGAATTGAGCTGAATTGAAATTTTAAACATGGTGAACCAGGCTCTGCCAGAGAGGGGGGGGGGGGGTTGTGATCTCCTGGAATGTCTTTGTCATGCTTGCTCAGGTTGTTCCAGCCCGTAGGAAATATGTGTTTCTCAATCTCGTCTCTTGAGATGAATTTGAGCTTCTCATATTTGTATCATTCTGTGATCATTTGTTTCTGAGATACTTCTCCTAAAGGTCCCTTAGGAGCAAGAGATAAGCTAAAAAGAGACAAGACATCACTGAGACAAAGGAGGTTGAGTTGAGATAACCATTTGAGCAAAACTTGAGAAGTGGGATAAACAGAGGAGATCTCATAATTGTATGCCCCTGATCTCAATTATGTCTTGGTTATTTTGAAGGAGAATTAAAGAGAACTACTCAAAAAAAAAAATCCTTCAAAATCCCCTCAGCAGTGGGATTGAGAAATTATGTTTTTTGGGGAAACTTTTAATCGGTTTTGCCTGAGATTACTGTAGAAATCTTTTTTTTTTTTTAACTGTTCTCTTTAATGCTCCTTCAAAATAACCAAGACATAACTGAGATCAGGGGCATACAATTATGAGATCTCCTCTGTTTATCCCACTTCTCCTCTTGCTCCTAAGGGACCTTCAGGAGAAGTAACTCAGAAACAAATGATCACAGAATGATACAAATATGAGAAGCTCAAATTCATCTCAAGAGACTAGATTGAGCAACAGATGAGCAAGACACTTTTCCTATGGGAGAGTATCACTTGAGCAGAGTCACCGCCAAATTGAAATGTATGTAATTCCAAATAAATGGTTAAATCTGACATGAGTGTCCTGTCTGGAATTTGTATGTATGTTTAAAAAGATGAGGTATGACGTGTGTTTTCAGAGGCTATTTTTGAAAAATATATTTGCTTGGTTTGGGTTCTGTAAAAGTGGGTCGCGACGTAATGACCATGGGAAAATGTGAGTCCTAATGTGAGACCAGTTGAGAACCCCTGCTCTACAGGTGATAACTGAAGAATTCTTGCCATATAAAAGAATAAAAAAGCCTTTCAGATAGTTCAGAAACACTTTTCTGTAGGCAGACATGGATGTGACAATGATGTTGGCGGGAGAAGAATTCAGGAACAGAATTGCAGAAGCTACAAGCAACATCTGCACAAAGGCCGAGGCCTTGGGAAAAACACCAACTGCGCTCTGTTCTTTTTCTCCTAGAAAGAGAGTTTGTTAGTTTTGGTACACATGCAAAGCGAGGAATAATGGTCCGGGCCGAGTAGTGTCGCACATTTTTATCCCCCTGGCATATAATGGGGGGGATATAGCGATCAGTGTGTCCGTCTGTCCGTCCGTCTGTAATAAAATCGTTTCTGGACCAGAACTCGAAAACTATACCACTTACAAACACCAAATTTGGTATGGAGCTTCTCCTTATGGTCTAGTTGTCTTTTTTGGAGGTTTTGGTCCGTCCGTCTGTCCACACAACCTGTAGGTTACACAACCTACAGCCAGGGGGATCCGCCATTGCCAGATGGCTCTTGCTTCTCTTCTGTGAGCGAACCGTAACTTCCCTGGCCCATGGTACTCCCAAGACAGGCCTTGTTGCAATAGCTGGTGCAGGAGAGAGTCTGGGTGCAGTCACTGTAAAGTGTGTGACGGCACAGGAAGATCTTACCTGCACTGACAGTTCAGGTTTGCTGAGCAATGTGGGATAGTCTTGGCCCCAGAGCTGAGCTTTCGCCACATTCTAATAGAGGGCTGCAGTACCAGGGGAGGGAAGAGGGATGGTAGGGAAGTTTAACAAAGTGTGGGCCATCTTTCATAAACTGTGCTGTATAAACAGGAGATAAAGTAGTTTGGCTTACAGTACCTGTGGTGGGCCGTTCCTCTGATAGTACCTTGCAAGGGTCGCAAGAGTCGACTTTTATGGCTCCTGAGAACTAAGTTAACAAAGAGATTGTTTCTGGTAAACAAGTCTTCCTAGTAAAAATGCAATATTTTGGAGTGATGACTTCTACTGTAGAATAGAATTTGATGTGAAGTCAGGTAATGTGTGTGAAAATAACTCACAAGCCTCACAGAGAGTAAATCTCCAGCTGCAACTGCGACATAAACCTGAGCGCAACAAAGAGCTGGGTGAGTTTTATGCTCGACCATTTTATTCCCCAAAAATACGAGATACCGCTGTGGTACAAAAAGTCACTCGGGACACAGCTACCTGGGATCAAGTCTACATTGTAATCAGTGACAGTTATCCCCATTATTTCTGCCAATGTGCCTGAACATTAGATAATCACACTGAATTTTCGAATGTACTCCTCACACAAAGGAACGGCCGTCAGAAAGCACTCCCCTGCACATCAGGGTGGCTTCGTGTACAGAATAATATCTGTGAACTCTAGCCCATGGTGTGCAATTCAGGAGTCTTTCTGTTATTACAGTGCCTCAGTTTACGCGGCCAAATTATACACTCCTGGTCTGTTTCATTAGGACATTGTATGAATCGACATGCAGCACAACACAAATTTTGGGAAATTTGGCTTTTTCGCCAACAATTCCGCACTGCAAGGCACACCGTTTACAGCAACATGACCTGGTATTTTGACGAGGAGCAGGTTTTTATCACCATTGATGGTAAATGGGCATCAATCAACTATTTTTCTTCAATTTGAATACAAGTACTTTACAGTTATTGCCATTATTATTGTATTTTTTTTCAGTGTCACATATTTTATGTGCTGAAAAGTTCAACATTATCAGTGGTGGGGCAGGATGTCACTTTCTTACCATCATACCCTTCTACAAAAGAAAACATTTAAATGTCTCTTGATTGACTGCTGATGACAAGAAATAAAAAATAAACCTTTTTACTCCATATTGTTAATTGCTATCTGCTTCTCTGCTTGAAGTGTACATCTGATGTTTTACCTGCACCCGGCCTAGTGTTTTAGTTCATCATATGGAAAAGGAGCAGATTTCGGTGATCTCTACTCAAAATTATAATCACCATCACAAATTAGAATAAATGGAGCTGTGCATTTTCATTGCAAAACATTTATATACAGTCAAGTCTTTAGGTACGTGGTGAGTGACACACTGAACATAATTTTGACTTCACATGCCATGCCTACAATGGATTTGAAATGAACCCATCGAGAAGTGCTTGAACAAGTCGTGAGTTCTTCTTGGAGTATTTTGCTTTGGATCACTGGCTATCCTCACTGTGAAGTGCTGTTCAACAAGTTTTGTGGCTTTTTACTGATCTGAAGTCATAATATAGCCCCACAGAATTCATCGTGTGGCTTTTGTCTGCAGTTGCTTCAATAAACAAAAACAAGAGAACCAGTTCCATTGGCAGCCATACAGTACATGCCCATACATGACCACGTTTCCCTGATGTGGAATGCTGCAGAAGATGAAAAGTTCCTTCTCTTCTCCACACTCTCGTCTTCCTGTCATTCTGGTCCAAATTTGTCATTATCTCATCGGTACATAAGATGCTGTTCCAAAACTGCATGGGCTTTTGTGGATGTTTTTGGCAAAATCCCTGTTTTCCACACTTGCCAGCAGCTTAACTTGATTTTTCACTGATTCTAAATGCCTATGCAATGCTTTAAGAACGCCTTGACGTCAGTATTTTACCATTTGTCAGCCTACTTGTAAATTAAATAATGAGTAAAGTAACACCAGGCTATGAAATGGCTGTGTAGCCAACTCCTCAATTACTTGTACTTATGGTCCCTGAAAATGGGGGGGGGGGGCACATACAGTATGATAAGAGCCCTAATAGTTGCACCATTAAAGCGGTTTGAATGTAAAATCCTGAAATTATAGCTGAGAGTCTGCACATTCTTTGATTTATGAGCCAATATGCTATGATTGACAGCTAAAAACATGATCTTGTTCAATGTCCCAATATTTATGAACCTGACAACCTGACAGTATGGTAACATGTCCATTGCCAGTACTTCCCACGGCCTGTCTAGGATCTCAGAAAATTGTTTCGCAATAATGGTAAATGAATGAATGATTGAATGAATGAATAAATAAATAAATAAATAAATAAATAAATAAGCATTGAAAATGTATATTTAGAGTTCTACCAATATTTTTCAGACTCTGAAAATTTAATCATTTCAACCAAGCTACCTCCACTTAAGTAAATAACTCCTGATGTGACTATAAAATGGAAAAGACTGAATTCTGCTACACTGACATTAAATTGACAAGTAACTGTCAATTTAAAAATGGCTGAGCCAAAATGGCTAAATGTGCTGCTGTCACGCTCCTAACAACAAATCACTCATCTGAAATTTTCAGGATTTAAACAAATATGAGCAAACAGTTGATAAGTAGCTAAAAACGATTCCCCTTCATTATAGCTGAAGTAGTTGTAGCATTATTCCTCAAATAATTGGTGTTTAATGTGAGATCAATCTATATGTGGTTCAGATCTGGACTTTGAATGCTCTTTGTCCAATGCAAACCTTCGTAAAGGTGCTAATTTGGCCCCCCTTTTTGCCCAGATGTGTACATCCTCCATAAATAGGGAAAAACACAAAAAATGTGAGTGTGTCTCCTTGCCTAAGACCATATGGTAATGGGTGAGGTATTTTGATAGCATTCTGTGAGGATATGTCTTTGCTGTAGAATATGTAGTTTTGTCAAGATTTACGCACTTGTTCCCAAATGCTAATTTTTTCAGTTCTTCTGGATGGTCTTAATGAATAAGAATGACATTGCTGCTGCTACTCATGGGATAATTACATATCATTTAGGAGGAGTAATTTCTATTGAGGACATTATTAGAAAATTATTTGTGAATGTTTGTGCATGCTTGTGTGTAAGTGTGTGTGCATGTGTGGATGCATATGCGTGTGTGTGTGTGTGTGTGTGTGTCTGCATGAACACATGCTCCAGCTGTAGAGAGAAAATGAAGCTGGTTTTCATTTAATGCCCACAAAGAATATATATGCAACACTGTAAATCAAAATATTCTTGCACACTGGTGGCATGTCTGGCGGTAACCGGTTCCCTAAAAAACATGTGTAAGCCGATTTAATGATCTTGTGTTCACTGCATTCAAAAACGTACCAAAATAGCTTTCAAACTATACACCATTTTTTAAGCACCAGCCACACTAGGCAATTAAGTAGGCTTACACAATTTTTGCGATAATCGATTTTCACAAACATTTGAGTTCACCAACTAACTGGGTTGACAGTGAAATAGGACTCAATATGCTTCGCTAATCAAAATTTTTGCATGAAATTCACTGACTCCACAATGCCCAAAATATTTCATTTTTATCGACTTGGGAATAATCTGTTATTTCAGCAGGAGAAAGAATATAAATCTGATTACTGTTCTCTTACAGCTGTAGAAATCTCCTTGGCAGTTAATATTTCATTTACAATATGGAACCTTTATTTTCTGAGGACTCAGAGAAAAGGAATTTTGTCACATGAAAAGGTGACAAACTTGTAAAGTATGAAAAGGTGCAGCTCTGAGATTAGTGAGCGATAAACTATATGTAGCGGGGAATGTAGACAGGAATATATGGCGATATGAGCAGCTATGGTACTTTACCAGTCTTGTTCTTGACAGAGAGGGGGATATAAGTCCACCCTCAGGGAGTACAACTCTCTCTTACTGTTTGATGAAAAATCCCCAGCCTTCTAACTGGATCCCACATCAACCATGACACAGTACCACTAAATAACTTTCACATTGGAAACTTCTTGAAAAACTGTAGCCATTTTTAAGGGCTATAATCAAACTGTCTTATCAGACATTCAAGATAAATGACCCTGCGCGGTGAATAAAGCCCTACAGAAGTTTGAACGAATTAAACCTATTAAAATAAGTCATGGTTTAGGGCTTCAGTGACTTAAACATAGGTGTGTGAGCTTGCATAATGTTCTAGCCTCAGACCATTTATAATCTGACAAGCAATAATGAATGTGGGTAGACTTATTACCTCTAGAAGATAAACTTTAATCAAGCGTTGTTGCAGGTCTTTTGTTGAAGAATGTCACGGCACATCCAAAATGGTACACTCAATATTAAAAGCAAATAGCAAATGGGACGCCATTTAAGATTTGTCATTTAAATGCGAGATACATGCGATTATAATTAGCCTCACATTTGTCAGCCCGACCTCTTCATTGATTTCCCCTCTCCAGGTTTCTTATTTTTAACTCATTGAATGCCTAAACTCATGGAGAAGAAGGCATGAGTTGAAATAAACAGACAGAAAAAAAAAAGATTAGTTTGTACATAGCTCACGTGTGTATCAGTAGTTACAAACAGAACTGGTCATGGGATAATTCATTAGGCAACTGGCAAACATATCCCTACTGCTGTACACTCATAGCCAGTGCCATACATTATATCTAGACTCGATATCCAATTCCCCCTTGCCGGGATCTCTTCGTTCTACCGTTTTCGCTTGGCTCATTCCTGTGGAATCCAATCAGAGCACAATCATAATTCAACAACAGCAGGTCGAATGTTCTATCCATTCAAATTTGTCCCTGTTTACCAAATCTACCGACTTCCCACTGTGGTCAAAGCTAGACATTATCTGAGGCTGCAACCCTTTCCGAGCAGTTTCAATCATACAAAGTTTTAGGGACATATGATTTCAGTAAAAATAATTTTCTAATTAATAAATTTTGTGTTTTACACTAGGAATCCACATTGAAAAAATTATTTGTTAAATAACATTTCTTACAACTGTCAAAATTGTAGCTGACAAACTCACTCATTCTGGTTATTTGGCAACTGTAATAACCTTTAAAAAATTCTGCACTAACTGCGTCAAAGCATTGGAAACAAAAAACCTTAGGAAAAAGGAAACACATTTATGGCCCCAGAGGGTAGCACTACAGAGTGAGATTTGTGAGTTGGTGAGGTAAATTGAGCCAAAGGCTGGGGTCTTCAGTGTCACAGAGATAGCTCCCATGAAGACTTGTGATATCTCTGATTACGAGTTAAGGATTTGTCGAGCCAGCTCTTCGAAAGAAAGCCCGGCTAATGTAGACCTTGTTTTCCAGAACTACGCCATTGCACCATGATTTTTTTTAATATTAAATTAGTTGATCACATAATCAAAAACTATCCAATAAGGTGAAATATGGGGCGTGATGTATATATGTATATATATGTATATATACTTTGGGTGGGATCCTCCTTTCAAAGAGGGTAATTTGTGCCCAACGGTGTGGTCCTAAGATGAGTTATCAGTCAGTCTTTCACAAATTAAAATAGCTAAATCATGAAAAAAAAATTGATGTATTAATATCCCTAGAAACATTATTAATAATACCTAGTGAAATCTTGTGTTTTATTTAGAGAAAATGAGAGAATTTATCAGTGTTGCCCTTGGGCAATGTTATGCATTTGTGGAGATACTTGATAGACAAATAAAAACACTGCACGACATATGTATATTGGTCTGTACAGAGTTAGTTGGCTTTATTTGATGACTCAGTGAAGAGTATTTGTCGGAGATGGACACTAAGTCTAACACTAAGGGTGCAGGGAGGCCTATAAGGGCAGCACGCGAGGCACCTATAGACAGTGAGGACAGTGAGCAGGAGGGCAACGATGGTGAGGAGGAGTAATCCCCAAATTCAACTTTCATTGCTAGTTACATGTCAGCTAAATTATCCATATTGTAAGGGCAACGTTTGGGAGAAGTGACAGCGTTTTGGGGATATCATGGTTTTGCCCCACCCGCCGCCACCACATCTGCCGGCGCCACCACGTCCGCAGATTTTAGCCGTTAGCGTGATAACTCACAAAATACTTTACATTGGCTTTTCATTTTTAGCATATGGGTAGATATGGTAGAGAGGATGAACTGATTAGATTTTGGGCAAGTATGCACTCCTAGATTTTCCACCAGGTGGCGCTATATATTGAAAGATAATCAGTTTTTTAACCATGTCTCTGGAACAATTACTTACAGAGACCTCAAAATAGCCTCATATTGTAGGTATAGTAAAGGGGAATCTAATAAAGGGGCTTCAAGGATTGGGGAATTTTGGGGACATACCCCTTGCTGTCGGCCGCCGACAGCGTAGGCCTAGTTGATTTTGTATCCATAAGGAATGTATTAAAAGTAATCCAAGCTAATTACCCTGACCGCTTCAGTCATTTTAAGTGTTAGATATTCCTGCAGAGATTTGCATTAATCCAGTCAAAAAATAGTTTATGAGGCCGAGCTTTAATACTGGGTTATATGGCCTGGCTAAAAGTTGGCTTTCCAAATGACCCCAATGGTGTTTCTTCTATTTGAAGACAGAGCTAGGTGATGGCAAATCAAGTTAATCTCCAGTCCCTTGAAATTTGCGAATGGGAGTGCTGTTCTGCTGAAACAATAAAGTCCCTTCCCCAAACTTTAGTGACACAGAATCATCAAGGGAGCCCTTGAAAGCTATAACATCAAGATGATCCTTCAGTGGGACTAAGGGACCAAGCCAAAACCATTAAAAACAGTCCCTGACCCAGGCCCACATATTTTTGGCTTTTTATTGTAGTGCAGATACTAATTTGGGTCCAGAACTGAAAAAGCATGATGTAAAAGCATGATGATTGTCCTTACTAAAGCATATTGTTTTGTGGCTTATTCATAGTTGAAAAATAGATCCTAAAGCCTAATTTCCTCATCCTTTAATAACATGTTTTAGCCCGGATGTGCCGTGCCAATTATTTTCTTTAAAGCCTGACCGAAACTCTTTTCTCGCCAGATAAACAGCTTGATTTTTTTGATTCATTTTCCCCAAAAGCCCTGTCTAAAGCAATGATTATTTAATGACAATTTACAACATGACACATTTGATGCTGCTTCCTAAATGGCCTGCATAGAATGAATTGAATATGCAGCATTTAATTTAATATGATGGCATCAATAATTTTGGTAAACACTTTGATGTACAGTAATAAGAGTAATTGAGCATTCCATGTTGTTGAGAATTATCTAAGTGGACGTCTGGTCTGAATTATGACCTTGAACAAAACAAAACTAAGCATTGCATTTAAATGTAGCCTTTTAAAATGTGCAACACCATCAGTAAATTGCAGAGCCTTTGTGTTCTGCAGAATAAATAACATTCATTTTAATGAGATGATGATATGATTTTAATAAGTCTCTATAAAGAAAAGCAAATCATTTCTCCTTGTTTTCACTTCGGGCTGAAGTTTCAAGGACAGGGAGTGAGGGCAAAATGTATGATTGCTCTTGAGTAGTTGTGATAAAGCTGTTGACTGGGCAAGTGAAACATGCAGCAGCCATTTGGTTAATGGGTCACATTGCATTTTTCACATACAATTTAAGCTCTTTTCATCCATAAATGAAAGCCATCACCGCGGCTGTGTGGGTGATTTATTGGTAGTTGCCCGGTAATCAGGAACGTGCTTTGGTTGCTTGCCTCCAAGATTTCTCATTGTTTACCAAAGGAATGAGGCACCACTGTTGCCATGTTTACCGACCTTATTTATTCAATCCATATGATGTGCAACCACTGTCCTATAGCTTAAAATGTATTGCTGCGCTTCTCCCACTGTGTTGATTTTTATTTTTATTTAACACGTATTTTACCGGGTAGACCCATTGAGATCAATGATCTCTTTTTCAAGGGAGACCTGGCCAAAATGGCAGGTGCTACAGACAACATGACAATAAAAAGAAAACATACAATGTACACACTGAGATGTTGACAACTTCAAGCACTGATGGTCGTTAAAAGATATTAATTTAACTGCGGACTTACATTAAAGAACTATGGGCATATACAACTGATTTAGTCACCATTGTACTAATAAGAATTTTAAAATCAGACAAAAAAACTAATTCCCTTTGTTTCAACTCTTTTTCAAGATTATTCCAGGTGAGGAAAGCAGAGCACTTAAAATATTTCATTCCCAAATTGGTCTGTGTACTTGGGACAGGCAATAAAATCACATCTTTAGATCTCAAATTATACCTACAGTCCGATTTCAGTGCAATCAAGGAACAAACATAAGAAGGGAGTTTACCTAAAATAGCTTTATAAAATTACAAATACCAAAGACTGAGCCGACGCATGGTCAAAGATGGCCACCCAGCCCTGGCATAAAGAGTACAAATATTGAGTAAGGGCTTTACAATTTGTCACAAACCTGTTGAAGGGAAAGGGCTTAAGGTTAGCCTCTTAATGTTACAAACAACCCAAGACGCAAAGGCACAAAACATGCCTGTGACAAAAGGAAACAAGATTGTATCATAGGATGACATAGTCTAGGATGACTTTTACTTAAGCATGGACCACATAAATTTATTCATGGTCAAATGAGAGCCCACTTTATTTTTCAAACAAATATTTTCTCATGGTTCTAGTTCAAGATATGATGGAAGTAGTGTGCCACAGTGGGTAAAAAAACAGTACCTCTGATTGTTATCCACCTTTTTCATGACTTTGTGACGTTACCCATAAATCATAGCGGCTCCCAGTTCTTCTCTTCCAGTTCATGTATTTGCTTACGGTTGCATAGCTGTAAAAGCCAGCTTTCAGCTAATACAAATGGGAAAAAAACGGAGGTAGATACACCGTACGGATGTTTATAAAAGTCATGAGGACAATTCTATTACATTGCCTCACCAGTCACTTCTCACGGAGTGGGCAGATGACATTAAAAAAAGGCTTGATGTTAGCTACATCCACATAGTTAATAATCAAGCTCCACAAAACAAAGTTGGCAGGAGGTCTATGTGATCGGAGCTGTTTTTCTGTTTGTGAACAAGACAACTCAAAAAAAAAGAGCAGACATCTCATAAATTTTTTGGGTGGGCCGCTATTACATCAGGGATGGACCCTAATAATTTTGACGGCGATTGGTCCAATAATATGCCCACTACAGCAACCATAACAAAATCCTATGTTTCAGATATACATGATCTCACAAGAGTTGACACATCATATGAGAGTTATGAAATGAGTTTAGTGAGGGACAAATTTACTCAACAACTTTCATAACTTCTTCATTATGTTTATCACATAACTGAATTGCCAAATTTTCATGGAAAGCAAATATAATTTCCCTTAGCCCCCAATGTATGTTAGCACTGTGCTAACTACATCACTCTGCTTACTCAGCCTCTGAGTCACAGAAATTTGTGGCTGAACAAGCAATACTTTGTAAATATAGTCAACTTAGTAGCTAGCTTATGTTAGATCGCTGGGTATCAAACTAATGTTACATAATGGTTTTGGCAAAGTATTGCGTGCACGCTGGGCTATGAGAGGTTTGCACTCAAGGAGTGCCTCTAGTTACCTCTTTTAATCTAGTTACCTAGTGTTTTCTGAAGGCGTTGATGGCGTAGAATTGCGAAATAATAAAAGCACGAAAGCATATAATTACCTGCAGGGCAACAAAATAGGTTAAGCGCTGCTCAAGAAATACAGCCACTTCATATTTCTTAAGGCTCTGAGCTCATCATTTTTGCAGGCTTATATGTTGGTCTTGATGATTCCGTAAATAAAGTGTGTGATTATTAATCAAACAATCTTAAACAGCTTGAAAGCAATTATGCGATGAAGGGTCTAAAGCTCACGGCAAATCCTGTAACACCGATGTTATCGCTCGGGGGAAGTTTGGCTTTTGGAAGTTAAACAGTGTCTCAAATCAAAACTAGCTGGTGCAAGTAACTAGCCACTTCTTCCTTTATATTTCTCTCATTTCTGTTCTTCATTGCTCCTTTGCACACAGAATTTCATGCAACATTTTAAACATAGACTGTATAAAAAGATGGACGAAGCTACCGTGACATCACCCATTGGTTTCAGCATACCATAGAGGAAGCCTCGATTTTGGCAATTTGAATTGCGCAATGTTGCCGAGGACCATGGCTCTGGATCTGACTGTATCGGACGAGGACCAGAGGATAGCCACACCGCAAAAGCATATTCTGGCTTTATCCTTTATTCTAGTCTATATGGGACCATAATTTACGAAAATTAACATCATAATATATCAAAGGAGACTAGAAACTTGCTAGAGCTACCATAAAATAATGTGAAAAATCATTATTTAAATGAAAAATCAGGTGGGAAAGTAGGGTCATTTTCTCATAGACTTTAATAGTATTGAACCTCTTTCTGCAACCACCAATGTCGCCATCTGCTGGCCAGTAAATAGAACGTCATTTTACGGTGCTTCCGCATGGACTTCATTTTTCAGACCAGGGTGCTGCGTACATTTTATATACAGTCTATGATTGTTAAATCTATTTTTTCTGCCTCCCATTTTAAAAGTCGCACATTTCCACTCTGGCTCTATCATGGCTTTTACTCGTTTAGGAGAATTTAGCTTTGAACGAAATGCACAAAATTGGTTAAAGGTGATTTTAAAAAAGCTGTCAGCGACATTTGACACTAAACTTAACTAAAAAAATAAAAAAAGAGAAACCTGGAGAAACCTACATCTTTATCATGAAGTTTTGTCACAACTGAGTCACCTTCTGAGTCCAGCTCTTGAAAGGGATCCAGCTTCCTTCCCTGTTGCAGTCTATATTTCAGTTGCAAATCTTTTACGAGCACCCTCAGTGGACATACAAATCAAAGCAGACTGAATAGGATTCAATTATTTCAATTCCAAGGTACTCTGTGATTTAAGCGGAATGAATATGCAATTGTTCGCAAACAATTCCAGTTCTAGACATGATTTTTTCAAATTGCAGAATTATTCCTTTGGGCTATTGGGAGATAATGGCCACCCATTGCGCATATATATATATATACCTTACTAGGTCATGTATTACGTCAACAATCCTGAGGCAACATAGATTCAACAATGCGGAACTGACAGCTAGGACTGCGATTAAGCAAACATTTGGACTGCTGAAAATGCATGTCATGTGCCTGGACTGGTCAGGACGAAAATATAAATGTCACCCTACAAAAGTCAGTCAGTTTTTGTAGCATGTTGTAGTCCACACAGTGTAATCTTGGATCAGGCATTCTGCGTCGATACTGCACGGGATGTATTAGAAAGATAAAGACAGAGGGAAGCTGAATTGCATGCATCACTTGCAGAGGCGGGCAACTGGGGTTTGGATGCATGATAAATGAGAGACAGATTAGAGAAATTATTGTTCCCTTGGTAAGTTGTCTGAATTCACTCGTTTTTAATGACACAAAATCAGCAAGGAACTTTCTTGAATAAAATTCACTATTAATGTCAACAAAACAAAGGCAAGCGCCTTACCACAGCCATATTTTGTTGCCAGTGTGTCCTGTGAATCTGACTTCAATGCATGGAAAGTGTGATGTAATGACCTTTAAAACACAACTTCATTGTGCAGTCTTGATTTGATATATAAGTTGACCCAACCTCTTTAGACCTAAGAAGGTCTTATTATCGCACCTACATTTGGCTACCGCCAGGTGTGGACGAAGAATTGCCCAAATTGGCGGATGTCATAGCGCTGTTTAAGAATTGATTTTACACAGAACCTTTTCAGGAAAAATGCAAGTGTCTGAATTTCAGAATGCAGACACTTTTTGATTTGACCTTTCAAACTAACCTACACATCTCAGAATTTATTCTTGAAATATATAACCTGCTTGGATTAAGGGCCTATAAAAGGTATATTAGGCAGCCAAAGATGTTAATAAACAGTAATTTAATTTGAAAGGGTAAATATTACCGTTCCGAGGTATCAGGTGGAGATTGGTCTTTGGCATATACATGATATCCAATACATTTAAATGTGTACACATAAGGGAGAATTAACCTATTGGGTAATGAGAGGTATGCCCACGGGCACCACATTCTCAGTGGGCAGTAGCAAAACTGCAGAATTTTCAGAGCAAAAATGAACGCTTACTGGACCGTAGGGTTTAAGTATAGAACCTTTGGACTTGTTATATTCAACAGTTGAGGTTGTATTACATAATTGTTCTCACACCCAGAGTGCTAGTGTCATCTATGTGATGATTGAGAGACTCTTAAAGGGGTTTGGCTAACAATAAAACACTAACACTAGCAATAATGTGTGATATTGACCTGATCCCATTCAGACTCCTTTTTTGAAATGTGGTGCGAACAGCACTGCTTTGCAGCATCCTGGCTTGTTTCCTTGTGTTTGACTGATTATTAAGGTACAAATGCTATTGCGGTTTATAAATATGTTAATAAAATTAAAAGACAGTTCTGAGTCTACTAATCTTCTTTCGTTGGCCTAATGTTGCTTTAGTTTTGCAGGTTTGGGCTGACTGATTTCAAGCAGCCAGGTAGCTGTCCACCCAGTCATCAACCTCCCGGGTTGGCTTCGCGTAAGTTCATCAAATAAATAACTTCTGTTGTGGACTTGATATACATTAGTATCGATGGAAAAGCTACCCTATGTTGTTAGAGATCGGTGATTTGCATGTTTGTTTCTAGTTAGTTTCTGCGTTTAGTTTCTAGTATGTTTCTGGTTAGTTTTAGTATTGCTATTATTTATATATTTATTATATTTATTCGTTTAGAGCATGTATGTTTCTGGAGGATTGCTCTGTCTCTGGTCTTCAGTGTCTTCCTCTCGTTTCTGTCTCCTGGCGTCTTGTCTTTTTCATCACACTCTCTTCCCTGTAATTTCGGTTGGGTGTTTCCACTTCCTTCTCTCTCACTGTTCTCATTCATATCTGCACCTGACAATAATTTAGTGAGGCACGGGTGTTTAGTTAGATTAGAGTTAGGACTCCACCCGTTTCCCCTCTCTCTCCTATCACAGTCCTTGCTTTTCTAACTCCACCTCTCTCTACAGCTGTCCTGTGTTTAGCTGGGATTCCATTTAATTTGTTTGTGTATAAAAGACCCACTTTTCCTCAGCTTCTTGTCGACTCGTTTCTACCACAGCTCGTTCTTGGTCAGTCTCGTTTCTGCGCTCTTTTCTCGTTTCGATTGTTGAAAGCTCGTTTCTTGTGATTCTCCCGTAAGTCTTGTATTTGATTGTTTGCATTGCGTTGTGAGATTGCGGTTATTTGATTAGTACTTTGTTCTTCCTGATTCCCATTTTGTACCAATCTGTTCAGTATCCTCTGTGTTCTCCCTGATCCCATCCAACTCCCTTTTTTTCTTCCCCTTCCATTCCCTTTGTTTCAGCCCTCTTTGTTACTGTCTTTGTGCGGACTGATTCTCGGGTTACTGGATTCTTTTGCTTGTCCCCTGACTTCGATTCTGCATGTCTCTGTTTGCCTGGCTATTGATCCATTTCTGTCTTGACCATAAGCTTTGTGAATCCCAATAAACGGCCTGCCAATGCTGAACTGCATTTGGAGTCTATGCCTGTTCCTTTCAGTGGTAGCTTGAGACAAATACTGCAAGCCTTAGTCTCACACCAAAATCATGAAAGTTGACAATTCTCTTGTTTCTGTACACTCTATGGGTCAGTGCTGACAAGTTGCTGGAAAATATGTCATCGGCTCACCACAGCAAGACAACCTACGAGGATGTTATACCAAACAAGAATGTTATTGAATGCCCTGACTGTACAAATATATTTGGTGATTTCTATTTTTTTTTTTTAAGCCGGTAAAATTTATATATTCACATATGCTGTAAGTTAGCCAACTGATGGCAATACAGGCAAAATAAATTTATCTGCCCTATTCCTCATTGCCCATTGCTGCGTCATGCTACGCCACCCTGCGCTGCGCCAAGAAATTAGAGCCCAAAGGCTGTTAAAGTTGGGCATTTTATTTGATCCGCAATATTTTCATGATTCTGTTGGAATTAAAAGGTGAATCGAATTTTTTCACATCAAATACTTTATGTCGCAAACCTTAGGAAATGCAGACATAGGCTGGACGACAGGTCGGTGAGACTTCAGCCCATTGGTCGGTAATTTAGTGTAGAAGAATAAACCAAAAGACCATAAATTTCTTGAGAACAAAGACTCTTTGGGGAATTAGCTGCCGTTACGTAGTAGAGTAACGGACAGAGCGAGGCTTTCTGGAGGGAGCGCAAACTCGGGATCCCGTGTCTCTTAGCCCTGGGACTAAGGTAGGGACTAATGATCGGGACCATGCAGAAAGAACAGTGCTTAGTAACACCTTCACAACGCAGTCTTGGCCAACCTGTCCCCCATATGCTGCCCTGCTGGCTTTACATAACCAGTCTCCCTGATGCAGATGGGGATCAGGTGTGTGGCCTCGTGCAGAAGGCGATTGGAGAGCCCTTTGCCTTGTCTTGGCTGAAATTGGAGGTGGTTGTCCAGTGTAGTGGGGCAGCCACGGGTGCAGAACAGAGGCCTGTCCAGCAGGCGCTGTCCATGGTGCTGCTGGAGGGGGACGATAAGGGGAGAGGAATCCACGGTTCTGGGTGGTGTGACGTGAACAGTGGGTATGTCTGTTGCCCCAGTAGCCACACTAGGTACAGACAACAAACTACCGCAAAAACTCGAAAAGTGTCTCCAAGTGTCACCAAGTGTCATGAAATGTCAATTTTTACTTGATATTTTCGAACATAGACTGAAGTATGTGCATATTAAACGTGGTCAAAGTTTGAAAGAATGAGGCAAAAGTATGTAGAAGCAATCCCTTAGAGCAAAATCTTCAGATTTCCTACGGCTATGAATGCTGATTTTTTTTTCTCTTCTCTACCCTGGCAACAGCATATTATCATCCTGTAATGCGTTTCTTTGTGTTAACATCTGATCCTGGCACGAGATAAAGTCACTGAAAAAGACTTTTTTTCCTCCGACAAAAGCACCAATTGCTTTTGTCACCGACTGCAACGATCAAGTTACTAAGAAACAGAGCTTTAGATTCATTTTATTGGAGACTGTAGAAAGCAAGCTAAGTATCGCTGTTGATACTTAAACTTAATTCCATGTGTAATATTGATGCATTGCTCACATTATCTTTCCATAATCAGTGTGCAGTTTATTAGCCGGTGGCTGCGTCCCCCCTCATTGCAGAGCTCATATCATGTCAGTGAGGGACAGCCACTCAGAACACCCTGTTTTTCAGAGGATTTGGAGGGACCACAATCAAATGAACGCAAAATGTTTGTCTTTCAAAAATTTTCTAAACCTTCCGAAAGGACATCTGATAATATTATAACTTCAAAATTTAAAAAAGTATGGTAAGTCCCCTGCAAGCTGCCACATCAGCTTAACATGCCTTGACATGGGGTCTACAAATGTGAACCTTCATGAGGAGGACAGAGTGCCTTTCCTCCAAGAGATATTCCCTTATTTGGTGTTTTACTGCCGGTGACAGAGAGCGCTGTCCAAAATGCTGCTCCCAAAAATCTCCCATATGAGTTCCGTTGGTTTGAGATCTTGTTACTAAGAGGGTGGTAGAATATGGTTAGAGGATCATTTTCATTTCATTTTCACCATTCAGTTTGAGCCTTATGAAGCATTGACAGTTACCACGCTAGAAGAGACCACTTCCATCATGCGATGAATTTTTCATCACAGGATACAAAGGCGATCACACCGAATAATTTTGAATTGATTCGTCGTGATCCTTCAACCTTTGAGGGGAAGAGTGGACCCAAATCTAGCCAGGAAAAAAAAACAGAGGCATCAGCGTTTGTCATGTGCAGCCATGCATTTATTCTTTTTTTTACCCATGAGTTTGTCACCTGTCAGTGTATAGAGTATATTCAGTTGGGCACAGAATTATTTGGACAGTGACACAATTTTTTTTTAGCTTTGCCTCTGTACATCACCACAGTGGATCTAAAATGACACCCTCAAGATGTGTAAAGTTCAAACTTTCAGCTTTAATTCAAGGCCTTTCACAGAAATCTTGCATGAACCGTTCGTTCGGGAATTACAGCCATTTTACGCAGTCCTCCATTTTCACAGGTTCAACTAACACAACTATAAATAAGATTGATTTTTCATACTTGGATTACAATCCTTTGCAGTCAATGACTGCCTGAAGTTTTAAACCCACGGACGTCAGCAAACTCCGAGTTTTGTCCCTTCAGATGCATTTGCAGGCCTTCACTGCAGCTGATGTCAGTTACTTCATGTTTGTGGCTTTTTCTGCCCCCAGTTTTGTCTCAGTGAGTGAAAAGCAAGTTCAACTGGGTTGAGGTCAGGTGACTGAGTCGGTCATTGAAGAACATTTCATTTCTTTGACTTGAAAAGCTCTTGTGTCATCACTGCACTTTGCTTTGGCGTCACACCCTTGTCCGAATGCCTTCTGTCTCTCCTCACATTCAGCAACTTGCACATCTATGAGAAAAAAATGTCTATGTCTTGCATGCTGCCTTATCTCCAGCTGTTTCTCTTTTCACTGCTCTCATCTCTAGTAGCAGTGACGTGTATTTATATCTCCTCCTTTGAGTTGCAAGTTATCGGATTTTATTTTGCCTATTGTGTTTAGAACCAGTCAGTATTCCTAGTCGAAACTCTCTGTCTTTATTGAGTGTTACATGTACGGATAAGGAAGCCTTTACTTAGTTAACTGAAACAAGCTTCCAAGCCTACTCAGGGTCCAGGATTGGGACCGTACTCTCGTCAACGCAGCTCACATAAGTTTGTCTGTCCAGTTTAATAGGAACAAGCTGCCTAGCCTGATCAGGGTCCAGGATTGGTACCACGTTATTGTGAACCCTTCTGAGTATGTACCTCTGTCCAGTCTGGTAGGAACAAGCTCCTCATCCCTCTGCGGTCATTGGGATTGGAATCAAGTTCATACTCCATACTCCTATGTGACAGCACAGTGCTGCTTCGTGTGCACTCCGCCAGACTGTTATCTCAGAAGCCACTGGCCAGCGAATGACAGCTCACCTTCGCCCACAACATCAATACTGAACTGTGCCATCCTCCTTCCTGTCTCAATACTTTTCTCCTCCCATCATTCTAGATCAAATTATTCTTGGTCTCATCTATCCAAAGAGTCGTGTTCAGAGCTGTTCAGGCTTCAAGCTCTTTTATAGTGGTTTGCACCTCATGGTGAACTCTCTGTAATCACATTTCTGGTGGTGTCTCTTAACTGTAGACCTTTACAATGACACAGCTACCTCCTCAAGAGTGTTCTTCACCCGGCTAGATGTTTTGAAGGGGTTTTTTTTTTTACAGAATGACAGAATTCTCCGACCATCCATCATAGTTGTCTTCTGTGGCCTTCGAAGTACTTTGCTGTTGCTGAGCTCTCCAGTGCATTCCTTCTTTTAAAGAATGAACCAAACTGTTGATTTGGCTATTCGCAAAGTTTCTTCTATCTGTCTGTTTTTTTTCCAGACAAATGATGGCCGCTGTCACCTGTATTGAAAACTTTTTGGACCACATATTGAGAGTAACCATGAACAACTACCAAATGCATGTTCAAAACCTGGAGCAAGCTCCAGACCTATAGCAGTGACCTATTTAGCAATGAAAGAATGCAATAACAGCATGCCATTAAAGAATGCCACACCTGGTCACGCACCGACTGTCGGCCAGTTGGCCAATTACCTTTGAACCCCTGAAAATGGAGCACAATCTACAAATGGTTGTAGTAACTAAATAATTAACGCAAAACTTTTTGTGGAACTCCTGCTGTTAAAAGTCCTTTTAACAAAGTTACTTTAAGTCTTTCTTTTAAACAAATCCTGATGGTGTTGTTTCAGGTCCATTATCTATCTGCTCATAATTTTGATCCTACATTTTCCCAAGTTCTTTTATTGCTGCAATAAATCAGCCAATCATGTCACACATACTAATGAAATCCAGCACTCATTTTCATGTCTCGACCTCTAGGGGACAGTTGTCATTTACCTACTAAATAGAAGAATTAATCCAATATATTTATATTGCCATAGGATTATATCTTGTGCAAACAACAGGTATATTTCCATTTATTCAGTATTGACAAAAAACAATTAGACCGAGGATTAACAATTGGCCTTTGTCTGCAGGGGTTCTCCCTGATTATTGGCGGCTGGAGGAGCTTAGCAGCAGAGCAGCAACATCACTCACAGACTGGATAGCTTCATGGACTAAATCAAAATCATGTCCTGAATCCATATGAAGAGATTATGAAGATGTGACCATATCGTTGGTGTCGACTTCTACTTGTAAAATTCCACTGGATGCAGAAACGGTCGTTTGACCTCCACAGAATTCAGTCCTTCTCACTCACGGAGATAGTTGCGAGGAAGATTCAACTTACTGTTCTTTCCAACACACATGATGGGCTAAATTATGACGGACAGGTAATTGTGCTGGGAAGAGACATGATACATGCATGGTTCAGTTATGATAAATGACTTCCTGCTGAGTCTGGAAAGTCTCTTTCACCTTATGTTAATAAGTGCACTAGACAGTAACAGTCAAAAGCTTGAGCGATGAGTAGCATATGAGCGGGCAATAAGGAGTGTGCCACCGTCCTCAGTCAGAGGATCTGTCAGGGTAAAAAATGGCAAAAAAAAGTGATGAAGTACATTTGATACGCCTGCAATATTAAAGAACCTGTATCCATTATGTGCTGTTTTTTTACTTCATGGGCATGCACAACTCCATTCATGTCCTTCATAGAGAAATCCCTTTTGCCCTGAAATCCATTTGTATCATGTTTTTGATTTGTATCTCCCCATGTCTCTCAGATCAGAATGCATTTTCAATTTAAAAAAATACAGCATGTATGTATTTATGCAATGACAGTGTGTCCTTCTCTTATCATATCAGTATAGAGTCTATGATAAGGATGCATACTTAACAAAATTATATGCTCAATATGAAAACATTTGTAACTTTTGTTTGATTCTGAAGATTTTACATAATAGTTGGTAATTTATTAATAATTTGCTGATTGAGAACAAAGCAGTTTGTCTTTCCCCCAATTAAACCCCCTCACCCCGGCCTAATGCTCTTAGCCGAGCTCAACTCCTTCCCTCTTCCCCTGCCCTTATACCACACTGCCCCAACATCAACCTCGACGACACTTTTCTTTACTCTCTCCACTTTCTACCTCAGTCTTTCCTTTCGTACCTCTTACCCCCCTTTCTTACGTTTTATTTTGTAATATCCTGCTATTTTTTCTTTCATTTGTAGTATCTCATCTTTTATTGTTTCCTATTTCATTTATTATATTGCTATTGTTGATCTTTATATCTTACTTTACGAAGTTCTGTATATCATGTAAAGTTTTTTTAGACTATAAAAAGTGCTCCGTACATAAACTATTATTATTTCGAAACTTGTATTTTTAGCACCTTGGAATTCAGTGACACTGCATAGTCTCAGTAAGGTGTTCATCAAACTTGATTTTACCCATTCGAAACATTCTGCACTGTACGCTAAAAAAGTTCTGGGAGAGGTGTTCAGTTAGATTTACAATTTCAATTAGGTTTGTTTCTCCTAACTGTCAAATCAACCCAGAGTGGTTTTAATATGGAAATATCAGCCAGCTGTACAATGAATTAGGCTAAACTTCATCAGTGAAAATAGCAGGGAACAAATTAAACTAGATTACTGCATCCCCCCCCTTCCCCCGGACAACTCTTCAAAAGAATGAGGCATATTAAAAATCCTCTCTGCCAAATTTGGGCACCCACACACATCCAAAAATAAAGCTGCCTCACAGTACCAGTGTCATAGTTTGTCATAATTCCCCTTCTAAACTGGAATTTAAGCTGGAAGCTTCAAAGCACAAAAACTGAATGACAGGATGAAAAGACCTGAATATCTGGCCCGCTTACATGGAAAATAGTCTTAAGTACATCGCGTCTCTCCCAGAACAAGCACCTGATCCAAGGTCAACTTCAAGAACCAAATAATTTGAAACACAATAAAATATAGAAAAATCAAGTTCACAAACCATCAGTGCAATTATGCTAGTATATGAAATTTATTTATATGCAAGCATTCTTGAGTTCCATGTATTTCTTGAAAACTATGTAGCCATTTTTACATCCTTGTGCAGCATTGCTTTATATTGCTCCGACAAAGAAGTATTCACTTCTTGGCTTCAGGATGCAAATGTCACAAGCACTATTTGGCGAAATCATCAGTACTGAAACAAATTATAGCAAAATCCACTTCATGGTTTAATGTAGTATGTGTTCATATGTGTATATGTGTGTGTGTGTGCGCGCGCGCGTGTGTGCGTGAGTACGTGCTTGTGCTTGTATGACTATGCTTCTGAGAACCAAATCTTGAGTAACAACAATGTTGTGAAAATATTTTAGGCGGTCCTCACGGTGCATTATGGCTAATATGGTAAAGTTGGGGTTACGGTTCAGGTTAGGCTTACAGTTAGGGTGAGGCAAAATTTAGTGATGGTTAGCGTTTGGGAAAGGCTTTGCAAAATGAATGTCAGTCAATACAATGTCCTTATAAGAATGCATGACATGTATAGATGCATGTGTAAGTTATCCACTAAAACTTAAAACAAATAATTTAAATTGAATTCACATTTAATTCTCCAGGAACCTGGCTTGTAAAATCAGTTTCACTCTAATAATATATAGCATTTACGCATTCCATTTTGGGGATTATGGACCATAGTATTGAGAGTAGGAATAGTGAGCATGTTGTTCATAAATGCTGGTGAGGAATGCTCACAGAGAAAATGTTATGGTCATATCCAATGTGGCTCTCATTAAACAAGAATTTTTACTGACGATCTATTTGTGTTTCTCATTAATCTTGCATTTTGCATTCTTGGGCACAGGGTTTGGATATAATATTTGAAATAGGCAAAAAAAAGTAAACAGATATTAATACTGGGGGGCTCAAAGAAGCTACGTGCCGCAGTTCCTACGTTGTACATGAGATGACTTGATTTTGTTTTAATTTTAGGTTTCATCCAGGATTGTACATCAAAGAGGGCTTATTTAGAGATTTACCCAGTATTTATTCTGTCATGCAAATATTTGACAATCGTATGTAATATTTTCTCCCCTGTTAGTACTGCATTGGCCAGTGCTGTGTAAACGATGAAATGAAACTTGAACGCTGAGAATGCATTGCATCAACACAAACGAGACGGCCTTCAATGACATTGTCTTCACTAAAACTCAAAAGCAGTGTACAGCCTGGAAGTGTTGATACAAAAGTTTGAATTTTGAAGAGACCAAATGAAAAATGACTGAGTTTGTTCCGGAAAGTAATTTGCCCTGACTTGAAGGTAGAGCCAAAGGCTGAGGAAAGCCCAATGTCATGGGCGTAAAAAAAATGCAATGGCTTGTGGGTGCTCAGCCTTTTCATGGCATGCCCGAGCAGTATTTAAAAAGATGTACTACAATCGCCTCTTTTAACTCACAGTGTCCATTTGCTGTTTCCCCGCATGCAAGGTTATTTTCTGAAATAATTTATTATGGCTTTGTCAACATCTTCAGGGTGAAATTAGGCAAAGGGGGAGGGGTAAGTAATATTGTCAAATTTGCCACAGACGACAGGGGTGCCAGAAATTATTATGTACCATTTGGTAGCTACCCTGCAGTGTGCAAGAATTGCAAATTGAAGGCATAGAAAATGAAAGGGGTTCCGTCATTTTGTGCAGACGGTCTAGATTTATATCAAGTTCAGAAAGAGCCAAAGCAAATAGCATAGCAGCGTCTGATATGAGGACAAATAAAAGTTAAAATGCTGACCTTTAAGCCTGAATAAATAAATAAATAAATAAATGAAATAACATTTGTGATTCCTTTAGTAATTATTTTCAAGTCTTTTCTTCAAAATGCTAATTAACAAAATAGGGGGATGGCACACCAAATTATTCTGCTTCTTCAAGCATGTTTTCACAGAAGAAAGTCTAACTAATGAAGAAATTGTGCCAAACTTGGAGCTGTTAAGCCCTCTTAGGCCCAGGCAGCCATTAACATGGAAAACCCACTAGAGTGAAGCACAGTGAATATAAAACCTTGTAAGACGATAAGATAAACAAATCCTTTGTCTATTCAGTGAAGTGAATGCTTTGTGGGTATAGGGAATGGAAATGAATCATAACTTATTCCTAAGTCTTATTCATCCAAAGCAAATCCTAAGTGCATGTGCAGTTGTTAACTCTTTCATTTCTTGTTGGGATGGCATTGAATTGATGGTCTGTCAGTTTGTTTGAAATTGAGCGTGACAACAATTTACGGCAACTAATTTTTCCTCAAAAACTGGAAAGAAGGTGTGAAATTTCTCGTCTTTGGAAAGGGAAAATGCTGCTTTGCAGGGTTTGCATTCCCTTGGAGGCGAGAAAAGCTTGATCGCACACGGTATTGCTGCTGGCACCAGCACTCCCAGGTCGACTGGAATTGCCCACACACATTTAGGCAGTTGGCGCTCTGATGTATTTTCAAAAGAATTACAAATTATACCCACTGACCACTTTTATTTAGATTAATTTTCCCCAGACAGCCATTCAATGAATTGTTTTATTCTTTACCATTGGGCTTTTGGGCTGAAAAAGTACTTTCATTGAAGAACTATTTATTGATTAATTTATTTTGGTTTAATCTGGTTTGAAAAATTACATAACTTGTACAAATAGTGCACAGCATCAATATCCTCTATACATGTCACTATGAAGATATCAGAATATGTTTATTGCATTGGAAAGCCTTCAATGTTTGTACTTACTTTTCCCTAAGCCTATGAACTGGCTTTAAACACAGAAACAAATATTTGAGTATTTTATAGAGAGCAATTCATTTTCCTATTCTCCGAACAATCTATTTACCTATTATGGTTAGTACACAGCATGCAAGAGTTTTAAAGCAGTTACATAACTTTATGAATGAGAAAGCATTTATAGCTGTGCTGGCTTTTCATCAAACAGGCAGATGATACAATGCCAAATCATACAAAGTTAGGACGGTAAATTAAATTAATTTTAAAACTGAAAGCATTGATTTGTAAATTATCTTTTATCAGTTCCGTGTTGAAAACAATACGATAAATGTTTCACCGCTTGAATTTTGTAGATTTGAGCAAAATATTTAAGAACAAAAAAAATTTGGGACTGAAGAGAATTAACCTCTTTATAATGTTCCCATTAATTTTCACAACATTTAATAATGTTGAGGGACTGAAAACTCCGAGTGTTCAAGTGTTTCAGTTGTAATTTTACCTGTGACATGATTGCATGTGTTCAGAGGTGCGGGGTCTTTTTTGTCCCAGTGTGCATTTTAAAGTGCACCACTTTATCTCGTGCAGACAAGGCTGGACTGCTGATAGGCTAGTCCAGCACCCACTCCCTCTTTTAATGCTGTGCCTGTAGGATACAGTTTTGTGTTGTCTAGCTGAAATATGTATTGGAGTCCATGAAAAAGATGTCAACGTATTTTCTCCAAAACTTTGTACTTTTCAGCAATCATGGTGTCTACATGGAAGTGCAAGTTACCCTTTCCAAGGGCACTGACACAGTATTGCTTTAGGCCTTGTTGCTGGTAATTGTCTGGGTTGTTCCTTCTTTCTTTAAAGTACTCAGCCTCCCTTTCTCCCTGAAAGGACATAAAGGATTAGTTGTTCGACCTACAATACACATTTCCATTCCATTATCTCCAAGCCCACAGAAGTTGCCAGAGATATTTGACTCTGTTATCATGCAGCTATTTTTTGTACAGTAAAGTTTGAACTGGCATGTGGATATACTCATGTATTATAATACTCGACCAAAGTTTGCCTGAGCCCATGTGGTTATATCAAGCAAGGATTATTAATTAATTAATTAATTAATTTTTTTATAATAAAATACATTTGTCATCACCAATCCCACGTAAATCTAGATTGTCCAATATGAGAGTTTTGTAAAAACTTGCAAGTGTGCGACACATGTCGCCATCTCCCTCGCAAGATTTGAACATGAGCAGAGAAATCCCAAACATACCTGATCAGAAAGTAATTGAAGAGCCCTCAAATGGTTAGTAGAAGGCGCATGAGCAGCAAACAATGCTAGCCTAAACCGACAGCAAACCACTCATGTTCCCTGAGCAGTGCATCCATTTGCTCATGAGGCTGATGGCTATTGTTGGTATTAGCACAGCTGGATTCAAACCGATGCCGTGGCGGTCACGCCACTTTAACCAAGTGAGCCAACCCAGCAACCAACACTGATAAGTAAGTGATGGTTTTTGATGCAGTGCCCTTGAAATATCCAAGTTCACAGGTATTCAAAGCTTTGGCTTTTGTTAAAAATCAGTAGTTGACATAAGCGGTTTAAAATTGCTTCACTGGTCAATTTTTTATATCTCATTACTAGTCCAGAATTGCTCCCTTCCCAACTCAATTCAAGCACATACACTCTCACCTCTTCTTCTCTGCTGTCTTTTTTGGCTCCAATTCTTGTGCTTGTCACTTGATGCCTGCATTTTCAGTCAAGTCACATCACAAAGAAAGCCCAGCTAACCAAAATAGCTCACTATGACATTTGATTGGTCACCATATTTCCCATAAATTTCCTCAACAGGAAAACAAGAGGAAGGATATTTTCGATGATATTAACAGAAAATATGCAGTTTAACCACGGTCAATTTAATTTAAAAAAAAAAAAAATGTCATGACCCTGGACTAATGTAGGCCCCTACATATTTGCACGAGTATTAGACATAGACTGATTAAATACTGTAAAATATTTGTCACCGTAATATAGACTTTTTATTTATTTATTTTGGTGCCATTTATATTGGAAAAAATGCCAATGTAGTACCGTCTGTAGATGATGATGTAATTGTGGCATAATCGTGACATATTGGAGATATTGTTAAGCACTGCCTCATTGCTAATATAGCTACAGTCACATGCTTACTTGTGAACAGGCCCCAATCACACATGGGCTCGAATGAAACTGCACCTTCTGCCTCCCTAATATTTTCACCCCTGATCCTGAGTAAAACAAATAATGTTATGGAGAGATCTTGCATAACAGCAAATATAATCAATGAAACATTGAATCAGAAGCTGATATAAATTCATAAATTATTTATTTACAATAGTGAAGAGGGTAAGAGTAATTTAACAAGAGGCAAGCTGTAAACATGTGAGAATTGTAGTCAATTTGATCATGTGCACACGGTAATTCTACTTTCATTCATGTATGTTGCATGTGCTTTATCCTGTCTGCCTTTAAAAAAAAAAAGATTCACTCGATATCAGGGGTTTTATTTAATTTGAATTTGCGTTTATCAAGAGTCAAACTCACCAAGACCTCTGTGCATGCAAGTAACAGGAAAAACAAAAAAAAAAACCCAGTTGAATTGTAACTCCAATGATGATGACTAAGTAATATAGAAATAACTGATTCATTTGGATGCAAAACACCAGGGGTTCTAAAAATAATGGCTCGCTGGCTGTGTTGGTGCTGCTTCTCAAGCATGTCAGGCAGACTGAAGAATGCCTATGGAAAGATCCTCCTTATTATGCTTGAATGGTTTAGAAAATGGGACCCTGGCCGGATTGCTCACATTGCAGCTTTAAGATGCTGATTTAAGCAGAGCAGATAGCAGATGAGGGAGAGAGAGAGAGAAAGAGAGAGAGAGAGAGTGTGGGGGAGGGGGGGTGGGGTGGGTAACACAGCTCCGATGACACCTCTGTCCTCGGTCATTCAGCTGACGATTCTGCCAAAAGAGAGAGAAGGAAAGCCTGAAAAAGAGCAGAAGTAAAAAGCTCTCTCTCTCTCTGTAGAATGAGGAGTAGTTCATCACCCCTGTCTCATACTTACCTGATAATTCTGTCTGGATGTCTTTGAAATAGTCTGTCCAACTATGTCGTGCATGGGAGCATCTTCTCCGGCTAGATTCTCATCGAGTGATGGACAGAGCTCTCCCTTAAGATCTTTGACAGGGCTCTCCTGGCCTTCACAAGCTGTCAGACCTCATGATCCCGGAAGCCAGCGCTTCATATAAAAACTGTGACACGGTGTATTTTAATGAACGGAGGTGCTTGCATAATTGATATGAGCCCTTTCCTCTGATTAATAATGTAACAAACCTATGGTCAAACAAGCTAATTTTGTTGTGTGATTTAATTAGTCTTTTCAGCCCTACTTCAATTCAGGCTTCTGTCCTTCAAGGCAGAACCTGGGACCATGCCTTTCATGAATTATAATTGTTGCTTTTTCATAATATAAAAAAATGACTCTGTTCTGCAGTTTAATTGAATGAATAATTGAATTTCCATTTCTGCGTCTTGAATTTGTATTTTTGATGAATATGAGTATTTGCGGTTATCATTTATCTTCTTTTCATACACATAATTAAATTATTTTTGTACACTCTTTAAATCAAAACACCATTAATATATAATACCATTAATACACTTCATAATACAATTTATTATGGTATTTTATCTTCTTTTACTTTTCAGCTTGCAAAAACAACAGAAAAAAAGAAAAAAAAAACCCCCATGAATAATGGACTTGGTTCAGAGGTTTTTCCATTGTTATTTCAATTAAAACTGCATTGCTATTCTGCCCCAGTAAAACTAAGATACTAATAAAGATTAAATAATATATTTTCAGTTATTTCTGTTGAAATATTATTGGCTTCATGAAAACAATGAGGAGAACTGAATTTTTTCACAACATTGTGCATTATTTCCAAGTTTTTTTTTTTGCCTGAAGTTCAAATACGGGTGGATTATTGACCAACGCAGAATAAATCAATTTACCAGAGCCCCCCTCTGCCTTCCCTGAGAGCCGAAGTCATCTGGCCCAGATTTCGGTTGAGAGTGGCTCCTGAGTCAGCTTGGCTCTGGCCCAGGTCAGCGGTTCTGGAATCATGTTACAAGCACCGAGGCAAAATTATTTCACCCCACCCATCCCCACCCACCCCAATCACCCCCACCCCCTCCTCACCACCCCACACCCCTGCCACCCCAGACTTCCATGACTTCATGGCGGACAAGAAAAAAAAAAGATGCATACACAATAATAGAGCACTGAAAAAGCAAACTAATCGAGACGGTGATTTTGTCTGTTTTCATCCCAGTGTTTTGCATAAGCACTCATAGCATATTGATTTGGTTAATCGAGGAGTGCATTGAACATGTTACAATCACTCCCTCACATTTGCCCATTGTTATTACTTGCAGGAGCTAAGCCAGATGTAGGCTTTCAAATTTTTTGAAAGTTTTCATTTTTCCTCAGAATTAAAGAGAAGTGAAAATTCCTGGTTCAGAAAGTAAAATCCCTCCCTGGAATTTTGTTGCCTGAATTTGTCATTTTGCACAGTTACTCCACCAGGAGGCAAAAAGTCAGGTGAAAGGGTTCATGGATTGAAGAAAAAATATGACTTTTACTTTCTGGCCTCTGGATTTTCCACCTCTGGTATCGAGTCCTCACATGCATGAAACTAGCCTGCAAAATACCCAGCTTGCATTCATTATATGACATTGGGTTATGATCACAGCAATGGATCATCAAGTTTAATGAATCACTGTCTTTCCCCACAACAGCAGACTTTTAGTAATTTCCTGAGTGAATTTTTATCATAATTGAAATATTTCCCCACGGCTGACTTTATCTTTTTTGTTGGAGGAAATTGTTTTTGCATTCAAGGCTCACTGCCTTCCCTCAAGATATTAAGATTCACACTCCAGTGTCCAACATGGTGCATTGAGTGGACATCACATACCCGGTAATCCTTCAGAGATTAGTCTGCTTCAGGTTTTTTTGTTTTTGAGAGGTAGATAAGGACCTCAGTTACACGTTGATTTTCAGTATTAATTGTCAGTAGACATTCCCCTCCTGTTTCTTTTGCTGTTATCATCTAACAAAGTGTAGGACATAACATGTCAGCAGTGCCCTGTCCTCTACAGATCTATTATTCATCGCATGCAGCTCATGCCATCAAGCTATCCTTTACTGTGATCTGACAGAGAATATCCATTGCAAGAAGTGTCTTGTCCTGTTAAAGAACATTCAGTTCAGATGCAATAATTTTGATCAGTTTGATACGTGGACACGTTGCTACTGGAGCTTTGCTCTTAAAAACAGGGGCCTCTGCTTCATAAACCTTTATTTATGCACTGGAATAACATTACCTCAGCGAAACAACTAAGTTTGGCAACGGTTATATATTCATTCATGTCTGTTTTCTGTTTGTTCGTCCAGACAATGTTGAGTTTCGATCAGGAACCAGATGCGAGAACTAGGAAATGCAGTAGAGCTTGTTTTATTGGTAAAGGGGGGTGACCCCCGCTGGGCAGAGCAGTACAAAGCCCACAGTCCAAAAGTCGAAATCCAGTTGGGCAGAAATAGAATCAAAAACCAGGGCAGCAATCACAGTAATCGTAGTCGGACAGAAATGGGTCTGGTACACAGGAATAGTACTATCAGAGAGACAAGCCAGAATCCAAAGGGCGTAATCCGAATCGTTACCAGGGCAGCAAACAGATCTCGTAGTCGGGCAGAAAAATGGTCAAAACACACAGATGCAACAATAATCCAAAATCACAAAGGCAAAAATCAAAAGTCGGGCAATCCAGTCAGAAAGATAAACGCTGAGAAATCGAGGCGAGAAACTTGGCACAAGAAAACTAGGGAGAACGATCTGACAAAAAAGTGAACCAAACAGACATCTTATATATACATCCGGGTGAAACACATGACCAGGGAGAACAGGTGCAATCAATGATACAAATTTCAGGGGTGACACATGAGGAATAATCTAATTACATGAATTTGGCAAATGCCAAAACGCAGACAGGGATCACAAGACAATCCTATGAACAAACAACAGCTCCGGTTAAGGAGTACTAAAAGTGCATAGTCTAAAGAAAAGGAAAGCATGAGATATAAGTGGAAAACTGCAGCAGAGATAATTAGGGATAGGCAAGGAGGCGTAGATTACAATTGAGCGACTGCTGAGAGATCGTTAGTCAATTAGTATGTGCAGCTATACAATCCCGAGTGCATGTTAGTAAGTTAGTAAAAATATACGATGTTAATGAGGGTTAGTAATTATCGAAAACAACAAACTGTTAGTATGGTTAGTAGATAGTAAAAGAGAGAGGAAGGAAGCACACGAGATAATGAAGGAAGATTGAAAACCCAGAAACTAATAAATCACCCGAATGAGTGGCACGCAAGACAAGGGACCGTGGGCAAAGACCTACACTGGACAAGACAGGGTAGAAGAAGTGCAATGCATGGAAATGAAAACATGGCATGAAAACTGAGGCATGAAAAAATAATAAAACCTTTAAAATCTAAATTACCAAAAACACAATACATGATCCTAAGAATGGTCAAAGGGCAGGCAGTGGTCACTAAACACAGAAATCCTAAACATGGCTCGGCCAGGCACAGAACTTAACATGACCAGCAGAATGCAGAATCACAACAGACAATACTTTTTCACTCTGCTCAATCAAATTTAATGATATTTTGTGGAAGTGTAGGCCATGGTCCTAGAATCCAGCCTTCAGATTTTGGTGGTGATGCTGATCACCATATGGATCCAGGAATTTTGTTGAGAGATTCTTCACCATTGCAGGATTGCATGATAAGAATAGATGCCATACATCTTATAATCAACTGGATGGTAGTATCGTTCCAAATGCATTGGCGGAGACATATGATCTCTGACGGCTCTCAAGCTCCATTAGTATCTTTTTTTTTTTCAACATCTATAGGTACAGAATTTCACATAAAAATTTAATCTAGCTCTCAGAATCTTACTGTTGCATTGAAAATGGGTAAATCCTTTGAAAATTACAAGAGGGGATTACACGTGTGATAGGTGGTTTCAATTCATTTTCATTGAGGACACTCAAGGGCATTTTTTGGGTGCTATTCAAATAGATTTTTTTGCTTTTAAAGCTTGACATCACCGTTAACTTTCCCATTATTGCTTGGACATTTGTCTATTTACTAAGCGATCTGTTCCTCTAGAAGCATATGCTGCTTCATGATAAAGTTGTTAGCAATAAAATTCTCAAAGTGCTTTAAGAAGCAAATGTGGGGTTTTTAGATGACTATAGGACTAGCAGTCATTGGCACTCTCTTCTGGTGCAGAGAGACGCTTGGATCACACTCCTGAGCTTGTAAAAGGAACCTCAATGTCTTTCACTGTGACGTGCGATACTTGGAGCGCTCTTCAGCCACAGTGTTGCTCTGGTCTCAACTTGAACCTCCTCACTTCAGTCAAGTTGTTGATGACAATGTATAACTACTTGATGTGTTTTAATAATATCTGTAACAGCTCATTCTTTTATTCCACTGTCAATCTTAACAGCAGCCTGTGTTGCACTCGGAATGAAATCTGGTGAAAACTAATGGAAAAAATGAATAACTTTTCTCTGAAGAAAATTTGAAATATGGCTCTGTAACGGCATTGTGGGCCCTGTTACATACCCATGAAGTTCTAAAACTCATAATAAGCCTGGATAAAAATGAGCAGTAGACATGACTGCTTGTGTCAAGTTTGGCTAAAATATTCAGAGCTGTAAGAGATGTTATATATGTAGAGAACACATTTTATCACATTTCTCTTTGTCAGCTCCAGGCTAACGTTATGCGGAGCATTTCTCTTCAGAGCCATCTTTTAATCCCAATTTTGACACTTATTGTAAGTGGAAGCAGAGGAATTCAAGCCTTTCTCAGGTGGTTTGAGCACTATATAGATGTGACTAGGAAGGAAACAGTGAGCTTCTCACATTCAGGCATTTAAATTTACAGAGCTAGTCTGGGGGTTGGGTGAATGCAGCCTGTGTGATATGAGATGAAAGAGGAGGAGAGTGAAGACGGTGTAAGAATATTGAGGAGCACAATTTATTCATAAAGGTTTGACATATGAATCGGTACCTCATAGGGGGACTTTGACATTTCAGTTTGGGGGGGCACTGGGAGGGGTCCTAAGGGACCAAGTGGGGGGTTTGGGGGTCCTTCTCCAAAGTTAAGTTTTGCATTATTTGACAGAAAACTGCATTCATTTCTGCATCTTTTAGGTAATTTCCATCACGTTTTTTCCATACTGTAAAAGGCAAAAGTTTGATTAGTAGCCTGAGGTTTCATTAGCTACAGTCATTGTACTCAATCGGAGTATATCTGGGACAGGCCCAATTTTGCACAAAACTCCTGCTCAACAAACATAGGAAATACTATAAAATTGATAATCTAGACCAGTATGAATTTAAATAGTTTAAAAATTTGGATATAAATTGTCTAATTGATAAGAAGCTGACCTGATGTTTGAGTGCGAGTTTAATGAATAAATAAATAAACTAGACAGTCGGTCATCCACCGATGCCCTGAAAAAATCACTAAACGAACACTAAACGAACCCATAATGAACTGACTTGTTGAGCGCTGAAAAGAATTCTTTTTCTCTTTTAATTGAATTCCATTCTTTAGGAATACCTTTAAGTCAATTGGACATTGCACAAAACACCTTAAATAACCAAAATAAGGACAAAAAAATTAAGGTTTGCCAACTTTCAGCTCAACCTTACCAACGTGGGTAAGGGGTAAAGTTCATCTTTCTCGCAGATGTCTCTCACTAGAGTTCTTCAAGATCAGGGAAATCCCCTTGATGAATACCGTGATCAAAAATGTATGGAAAATTTTGGATGACCTTGGTACAGAGATTTTATGATTTTGACAAAAATATTCTTTTTTTTTTGGCATTTTGATTAGCCATTTATTTAAACAAGTCATGCAGCCAAACAATTTTCAGCCAGGATAACCGAGTTATCTGAATGATAAAGACTCTCCCAGATAGTGAGGTAAAAGTGGTATGCATATAAAGGGCATAGCACTATCTGCGGTCCTTATCTGGGGATAAAGTTATAGCCAGTTTCAACTGGGGATAGCGGCTTTATTCCATGGATTCCACTGGTCTCGCTGTCAGTTTAGTAGGCTACAGCTGCGTTCAGTCTTCCATTTATCTTTCAATTCTGGAATAGTGTATTCTGCGCAGCCGCACCAATTCCCCTTTGTGGCAATTTGGGTCCAAATTTCAGTCTTAATTTTGTTTGTTACAGTACATATATTAGCTGTAAACAGCACTGTGCGTTCCACCGAGATTTCCTCCAAAAGAACACGGATTTCTATGGAGCCCAGGAAGTGCAATGACAAAAGAAAAAAATTAATTTGTGGCTACAAGATATAATTTGTTCCCACAAATTAGTTATTTCATTTCCACGAGTTAGTAACTTGTTTGCACGAATAAGTTATATCATAGCAACAAGTTACTAACTTGAAATAACTCATTTGTGGGAAGGAGTTGTATCTTATGGCCAAAAATTCATTTTTTTCTTTTGTCATTGCACTTCTCGGGTTCTGTAGATTTCAGTGTCAGAAAAGTTACTTTTTCGCTACTGCTTCGGTAGTGAAGCAACTGACGCCTGCTGCATTGTAGATAAATTGTCATACAACTTAAAAACCAAGAAATATGTTGTTATGTAAGTGTGTCGCGGGAAATCCCGCACAGATATGCGCAGAATGCTATAAAAGACAGGGAGTCCCCGTTTCTAAAAATAGCAATTGCGTGTAAACCAGGGATAGCTATTCCCTACCCTGTCCTTGACTCATGCATGCAGAGAGCAGGCGGCAGTTATCCCTCGGATAGTTATCAGGAGGATATACGTTTTCTGGGGGTAAAGTTATCCCTCTTCCATGCATACGGCCGCTGGTTACTCAGTCAAGGTGATTGCAAAACAAAGAAAAGTTTGATGAAATGAGTGTAAATATGCACATGCTAGAAATAAATTTGATTTTCTATAATTACACGCAAACTTATTTTCCGGTCTGTCTTTAATTAAATTGCGTTTCTTTTGTTGCTTAGTATATTTGCACTGCAACTCCAGCTCACTTTACCGATGTAATGGCCGGTGGAATTAGGAGGCCAAGCGCAATGACCAGAGAGAAAGTGAGCAACACGGACACAGTACGAACACAGAGAATAATATAGACCAAACGAAAGTACTCAAGTTTCCAAAGGACATACAATAGTCCGAAGCAGAGAAGCAAAGTGAGATAGAAAAAAGGGAGAAGACACTCCAATAATCAGAAGATAGAAAGTCATTCAAAACCTGACTACAGATATCTTCAGCTATAGTGTGAAGCTAAAAACAGTCTAGTAAAGGAGGTGTGCCGGACTTTCTGCTTCTATAGAGTCCGGGAAGGTGCCGCCCCAGCTCAATCAGCCAGCAGGGTAAAGAATCTGATGGCCAAGGAATTCGATATTGTCCCGGGACGAGAGCTGCAAAGAAAAGTCCAAACCACATGCACACCTCACAAACCATGACAACCGACTTGGCTACGTCTATAATGTTGATTACAGACGAACGGCAACGAATGCCCATTGCTCTACCCACTCACATCTGCTGCAGTACTAGGGAGGAGATGAGAACGTGCTTGCATATGAGGACCTGTTGGTGTTCACATAGCCTGAATATCAGTGGCGAACCATGAGCCCTACAGCTGGGCCCTCTCCTCAGCCATCACCACCGAGAAAAGACGTCATCACAGAAAAAAAAACATTACAATGAATTGAAAGGGTTTAGTTATTTTGAGAATTTGTACTTTACTTGAGTTTTTTTTTTTTTACCACGACTTTTACTCTATTACATTTAAAACATAAGAAGTATACTTCATTTCTTTGACACAGGCCACTTCATTGTTAATTAAAATATGAATGTAATTCATCATTTAAGGATTACCTAGATTTGGCATGTTCGAGAAGAACAACGGTGTTCGGCAGGGTATCTTTGTGCAGATGTGCCTGCCAGCGGACATGGAGCTGCAAATTTGTGCATGCAGTTACAATATCGTATCACTAGATGGCACACCCGGATCTGTTAATGAATATTCAGAAGCAAGTCCGAGCTGGAACTCATTAAGAATATGGACGAGTTCACTCTAATCCCTGTATTTCAGAAATTGCCTGAATTTAACTCCTCAGCCATGCCTGACGTGCAAACTGCTCGCAATACTTGCCCATATTAAAAAAATATCCCTTGCTGGAGATACAATCGTTGTACTCTGTAGCAACCACTTCAGCTACAGTGAGTCCATGGTATCCAAATTAGTTGTGAAGGAAAATCTGTTTTCTGAAGCAAAAATTCTACATGGCATTGATCCTATGTCATTTCGCTATTAATTACAGTCAATTATCGTGGTTTTAAAACCGCCAGCAAACTCAGAGAGGAGTAAGAAGTATATAAAGCAGACATTGCTTGAGTTTTTTTAATACTTTCATTTACCTGAAAGTTGATTAAAGACAACAAGGAGAGGACAATGTGTGGTTACTCTGCTTCTTTCTATGCATACCTATGAAAAATATTTTGTACTTGTACTTGCACTTTTGATACTTAAGTATATTTTTGCTCACACTTTAGATGAAGTGTTACTCATAAAGGCTTTATACAGCATATATAATTCCGTCATAAATGAGACATAATGTCTTCATAAACCATACATAAGCAAATGTCATGCTTTGTAAAGGGTGAAATAACACATCCCTATTCAGCATGTGTCAGATGACAATGTCACTTAGCTGTCACCCTTTATAGTGTTTACCTACTAGCTAAGTGACAATGTCAGTTATATGACATCTGGCATCACATTTTGTATTTTCACCAATCTGACCCTGTGGTATGACTATCTCAGAAGTCAAACTATTGAAAAAAAAACAGTATGGCTTGCAATTAGTAACCCCTTAGGATTTTGGAATTCAAGATGACTGCCACATAAAAAAAAATTGATTTTCCGAACAGATTTTTTTTATTTTTGCATTTTCTTTATCTGCTCACAAAGACCTACAAAATGACACAGGTCTTGTTTCACTATCTTTTTTTCAGACTTTCAAGCATATTAAACCCAGTGTGGCAATATCAGCTTGACCACTAAGCCCATATCGGTGTGTGTTCCAGGCTTCGTTGTTTCTGCAATTCTCCTTATTGGTTCATGGATTAAACCCATGTGCAAAGAGGTGCACATTAGCTTTGTTTAAAGGTTGTTGCATTGATTTATTTCACTCTGCCCACCCCCCCCCCCCCCCCCCTCCCCCCCCCATTTCCATGACTGCTTCACATTATTGTGTACTTTATCGATTAGGTATTACAACCTATAATCTTAAGATATCTTGTTTGTGTGAAAAGAAGTCAATATAATTTTCTTTACTAAACAAATGAACAGTGTCTCTATAGCAGCCCTCACCTTATACTCGGAGGAAGTGACAATTAAATCTCCGAGACCACAATGAAACTATGAGGCTCATTTATGAATGATTCCTTTGTAAAAGAGAGCATTCATGCCCAAACAATGCTGAAAACACGGGCTCTCTTTTCTGAAGTACGTAGCTCACCAAACAGTTTATCTAGTTGAATCTTATTTTAGTTTAGAGTCACACTATGGCCGGTGTATTATGATGGTGAGCACATTGTTGAGATTGAGTGGTGGTCAGCCATAGGTAAGGTGGATTACGGACATCTGGTTCAAGAAGTGTGTCTTTTCATGGCCAAATTGTACACCTTTTCGGGTCTGTGAAGATGGATGCTGTCATTTTGCTATACCACAGCCATTGCCCTTTTAGTTTCCACAGATTGGTGGTCCGCTCTAAGATAGACCTTGTGAGGATTGTGTGCGTGCTCTGGTGTAATTGTGGTTTGGTGTGTGCTGGTTGGTAAACAGAGTCATCAGTCATGTCTTAAGTGGGTAATCCATATCCCCCAGTGACAGAAAGAGGTAGTTAGGAATCTTATGTACTCTGGGCCTAAACAATACAGTGGCACAATATAAAGAAAAGTGGGTTGTTACGTTTTTCAAGTTTGCCTCCACCACATGACCTATCGAGCTATTCCACTCCGTGATCACTCCCAAATGTTATAATCAGCAACAATCTCAACGAGACATTCAAAAGTAGCAGTCTCCTGTGTACATATTTTTCCTACAGAGAAACAAATATCTGATATGAGAACATTTGTTGAATGCCATATTGCGGACAAAAATTCTTCAGTACTTTGAATATCGCTGTCATAAATAAACGTGTGTCTAAGGCTGATATCTGGCAATGCTGTGGTCAGGTGCACGAATCCCTGCCAAGCAACAGCTGGCAATGGTCAGAAGTCCTTATTAGCCAGGCAACGAATGGCTCAGCCTGACTGCAAATAGTAGGGGTTGAGCCAGTCAAAATTTGTTGATCTCATCGATCTTGAAACCCCTCCCTCTCCCCAAAAACATGGGTCAATGCAATAGGATTCATGTTTCAAGATTTTTGTGATGGTGATTTGGCCGAACAGATTTGGCGTTTGAGTGGGGATGTCTATACAGCAAGGAAATACTTTGAGAAATAAGGTGTGCCAACGGGCGTGCAAATCATTTTTCTTGCTGAAGGGATCGCATTTTAGGGTCAAGCCCATTAAATGAAGTGCTCGCAGTGTGTACTAGATCAGCAGTAGTTGAATTCCTTCTTCTTTTTTTTTTTAAAGTACCAGAGTCATGTTGTGAAGTAAAGTACGTAGTACTTAGTAAAGTGAAGTACTTAGAGACCAGGTAGGGTAGGGTTAATACCTAATGTCCACAATCGCCCAACTGATTCAGTGCAACCATCCTCGTGTGTCTTAAAAAGACAGAATTTTTTTCTGAATTTTTGGCTTTTGACCTCAAAGTGTGTGTGCCTCAAAGTAAGTTTTTAAGGCTAGTGATTGGCCTTACATTAAATTGTTCTGTACAATCGGTGCCTGTTGGTTTGGCATGATCTTGAGTACACTTTAATTGTGTTTGCATCTTTGCATGGTCAGAGTCTTTTTTTTTTTTTGGAAATTCAAGGAGGAAAACCCCATTTTAAAAATACACATAAAGATGTGGACCCAGACGAAGACATTGCAGACAGTACAAGCTTTGAAGTGAAAGGCAGCTCAGGTGAATACTTTTCACCGATCAATGCAGATTCTGCTTTGACTGGGTAGACTGGCACCAATGGGTGTGGAGGCCACATGGTGAATGTTATGTAGCCCATCGCATTTCACTGGTAGATTGTTGAGATGGACCTAATACCATGGAGTGCAATGGCATCTCAGGCCACTACAGGTCACTGCTGGTGATCATCAGTGGTAACTCAGTGTTATGCAGCACAGGCCTTCAGGCCTTATGTCCTTCCATAAATGAATGATTATTTACCTGAGCTTTCTAAATGATCTTATAAACCATTAACAGCTCCAAAATAACTGGTCTATAATAGTTATGATACAATGATATGATTGCTACCTATTTAGAAATGGTGAATGTATTACTTAAAAATATGAAAATCATTCAACAAATTTTTGCTTATTAATCGAGAATAGGACATTTATAATTGTGTTCATGAATTACTCAAGAATATGCATTAATATAGGCGTAATGCTTTATAAATGATGAATTAAGTTACTAATACTTTAGTAATGCTTCATAGTGTGCAGTTATTATATAGTGTTACCCTAAATCGCGCTAATAAATGCTATTCATGATTCCAGGCACATTCTGCGGACTTGATTCATACTCCTAGCTCCTGCCTGCTTCAGCGGGAGCATATCACGACGGCAGAAATAGTGTTGGGTGCTAATCCCATTTCAGGAAAAGCACAAAACCCTGCTCTTAGGCAAATAGGATTTAAAATCCATCTATCCATTATCTAAAGCATTTCTTCATCACTGGGGTCGCGGGAGAGCTGCAACCTATCCCAGCATACTATAGGCGAAAGGCTGGAACACACTCTTAACAGCTCGCCAATCCATCACCGAGTGCACACACCATTTACTCACAATTTAGGGGCAATTTAGAGTCTCCAATTAGCCTGACTTTTGTTTTTTATTGTTTGTTTTTGGACTGCAGGAAGAAACTGGAAAACCTGTGTACACAGACAGAGCATGCAAACGCTTCACAAACGATTCACAAATTCACAGGATTTGAACCTACAACCTTCTTGCTGTGCTGCATCAGTGCTATCTACAGCACCACTGTGCCACTGTGCCACCTTGAAGTACAGACTGCTGAATTGGCTGCTTTTATTTACAGCTAATTCAGGTAAAACATGAAGTAGCCTTCTCTACTCAGTTATTTTTTAAGGGACAAATTTGTATGATTCATAGCTCATGTTTTCACCATAGTGAATTAATGTTTTCCTTGCCACTGCTGGATTTTGCTTACTCAGTTGAGGCATTTGATAATTAATTCTCAGAGGTTTCTCACCTGAACTATAACACTACAAACCACATCCCTTTAGACTAATTAAACTGAATGGATGATATGAATTTACAAGCTGGATAGCATGCTGGGACAGTGTTTTGACTAGAATTTGAATCAAAATACCACAAGTCACCACAAGCTTCTCATATCAAAGTTTTCCATTGTGGTATTTTCATAATTTTAAAGGAAAATTATACTATTTTGAGTGTCTTATACAAATATAACTTTGAAATAGCAATAAACTGGTCATCAGCATTTGGTGTCAGAGGCATATCCCCGTGGAGCCAATGCACTACTATTATCAACAATCTAGTTTATGAGATATTGGTCAGCATCCAAGAAAGTGCAATATAAATATCCTCTAATATTATATTTTGATATATAATCACAATGATGGAAGATGGACATCATATTTTCCATTGCTTCCTCGTAATTTCATCAGTGTATATATTTTTAAATGCATTCTCTGATGGCTGCTACAGCTAGCCCAATGTGCAGGCGGTATATGCAAATTCTGGGAATACTGTCCAGCCTTAAGGGTGTGTAACAGTTGTGCTTGGTGCACAGTTCAGATTCACAGAGGACAGGAAGTTAAGGACTGGACTCAGGTGCAAGGATGGACTCGGTTGTATATAGTATGCCTACTGCACAACAGCAGGCACAAACATTGCAATGCAAAACAAAATAAAGACAAGATTCCTTTAACAGTATTAGTAATACAGACTCTGGGCTTTAGCTGCGGTAACAATGTATTTCAAATAGGAAAACCAATGGGAGCAAGGTTTCTTTGAATAAAGTGCTGTTAGATCATAGAGAATAATTCACGCGAAATTCGGGGAATACGTCCATTCAAGACTAGGAATACAGCACAGGCATGTTATTAAAAGACTTTACAATGACTAAGTGCGAAGCTTGGTCTTAAATAGGCCACTGCTACCGCACGATGGAAATGAGAAACAGATGCAGATGATAATGGAATCATCACAAAAGTGCAGTCCGGGTCTTAGTAGACCGGTGAGCTGGACAGCTGGAGGCGAGGTCTTACAGGGTGCCATGAATGAGGGAAGAAAAATAAATCTAAATTTTTCACAGTCAATACTCTTTTTTACAAATTCTATTTAAATACTATTTCTGTAAAATTTTACGGATACCCATTGCATTACTTCAACCCCGTTTTCAAAAAATTGGGATGCTGTGTAAAATTTTATCAAAAACAGAGAGCAATGATTTGTGAATCATTTAAGCTCTCTATTTAATTGAGAATAGTACATGCCTGAATCAGCGACATATCAGATATTGACACTGAGAAATTTTATTGTTTCTTTGAAAAATATCTGCTTATTTTGAGTTTGATACCAATGCCATCAACCCATTAGAGATGGGTAAAATGAACGAGATAACCAGCTCCACTGAATTCAGTGGTTTTTGGTGGCATGTTCTTTGAGAGGCTCCTGGACCTTGCCCTGCATCTTGGACATCCAGCATAAGTAATGCGGACACAATTTTTTGAAGGACTGGGAGGGTAATGTAATGTAATGTAATTAGAATGTAATGTCTCTTGTGATTGGTTTGCGTCGTTTGTGCCCCCTTATCCCCAGCTGTGTCTTGTTTCATGGTTAACTCACCCCTTGCACCTGTAAAGTACTGTATTTATGCCCCCTCCTTTGAGTTGCGACTTGCTGGATTGTAACTCACTATGTGCTTATAACCAGTCAGTATTTACTACTAAGACCCTTCGTCTTTTAAAGTAAAACACAACCTTTCATGATAGTAATTTACAGAAACTTCCTTGTTCAGATAATAAGAACAAGCTCCCTAGCCTTTCTCGGCGTCCAGAATTGGGACCGCATTTTTGTTAATCCCGTACAAGTCGGTTTCCTCTGTCCAGTTTATTAGAAACAAGCTCCAAATCCTGCGAAGGTCATCAAGATTGGAACCGCGTTCCTCCAAATATACTCCTTCCTGCTCGAGGACTGTTCAGCTCTGGTGAAGTGTTCACCTCATCTGGCAGTCAATCCGGAAAGCCACTGGCCAGACCATACCACATCCTCAAAAGGCTTTCTTCTCACATATGCTGAAGGAATGAAAGTGTGGAGAACAGTAAAGTGCTGCTGAAGAAAGTTATCAGTCTCCATCTGGCTGTTTCTTTGTTAGAAGCGGTTCAACTGTCACACATAAAACTCATAAAAAGTTACAGTAGCATCACGAATATAATCAATGAGCCTCCTTATTAACACCCGCTGGATAAGACTATTACTCAGATTTACTTAAGAGCCTATGAATTGATCATGTTTACAGTCACTAATGTTTCAGCAAGCAAAAACTCTTTTCACCCTAGATGCAATGTATATATTTTTAATTTCCTAAACAACCATATCGGAAGATGAATCCTGAGGATGTGGGGAAAAAAATTCATTGTGTTTCAGAATAAATTATTGGCCTGATTAAATTAATTACTATTTTATATTATTATTATTATTCCTGGCCAAATTAAATTATTGGTGTGCATCAAGCAAAGAAAACAACTGAGGAGATTGTTGTTACCCTGATTCCAGCAATTTCAACAGTCTTGCGCGTCACTAACCGCAGCAAAACTCTTCGGCATGTGCTGGAGAAGACTTAAGCCTTTGCAAAGTGTTTTGACTGTCCAGTCATCAACTCAGGATCTTGGCAAAAAATGTATACACCTCTGGATGGAAATAATGGTTGGGATCTTGCATATAACGATGTTAAAACAATGCCATTACAAACATGCGCTGTAATCAAAACAGTTCAACAAAAATATGCACTTTTTTTTGCCCAGGCTGTTCATATACACAACAGTGGTAGTGTTTAGTATTTTAGAGCTGAAAATAGCAGAGGCACCAAACATGCAATAAGCTATGCAAGTATAGCTTATGCTGCCTGGATTACAGGGTACGCCTCAAGCTAATGCAAAGAATAACTCGTTGTTTATCTTTTTCCATGACGTGTACTTTATGAATAAAATAAACATTTCTGAATTTCGTTTATCTCTGAATTCCCTGATACTGCATTCAGAAAGAGGCTGTGCTTACCTCAAATTTACGATTCTAATTATTGGAGAATTTTCTAATAAAATAAAATAATTGAAATTGAGTAAAGACTTAATCATCAGTTTAAAGGTATTTTTTTTCACCTCCGCAGCCACTACTGTTACATAAATATGGATATGGAAAATACAGGAAACAAAATCAGCTTATGCATTGGTTCTGGTCTTATACTGACCTGAGGTCAGATCTCAGCCCAACATACGCCCGTCTCTTTGTCTAAAGTCTATACCTGCAGCCTGTGGGAAGCCGATTGACTTGAATGAGGTGACCCAGGTCATAACATATAATGAAAGCTTTACGTGTCAAGGCTATTTCATGGATATTTGAAAAGTAGGTGGGAAGGCTAGTATTCTTTAAGGTGCTGTGTGGGGGAGTTTTTCTTGCATGCCACTGTCAGCAACGAGCAGGTGGAGCAACAGAGAGAGACAGACTGTTTTATGTTCTTGTAAGAGTAGAAGCAGATGTTGAGGATCAATGAAAGGCGTATTGAATTCGCGGGATGCTGAGAACCTTGGCTGGCAGTATTTACGGGCGTTTGACACATTGAGATTCAAGGTAAGTGTGAGCTGAAGGAATGTAAAGCTGTTGAAGTCATGCTGTTTAACCAAGATCTTTAGTAGAACCTACCCAGACACTGTGAGGCCTGCCACTGATGAAACTGTATATTCAAGTGAATGAGAAGTGAAGGGATAATGTGAAGATTTTTGTTTGATTATATTTTATGTTGCTGAATGGTATCAAAGATGGAACTAAAGTCCATGATGTGGAATTAGTCAAAGGGATGAAGGACACATCTCAAAATGGTGGTGGTCCTTTTGTGGTCTGGCACCAGATGACTGAAGTTTCTCCTGACAGTTCATAATTTTTGATCCTTCAAGATTTTTTTTTTAGTTTATATGGGTGGGGTATAACTGTATATTTACCGGTATGATTGTCATGGCTCTCTAGACGAGGTAGTCTACAGCAGTTCTTGATAGAGTCATGGAAGATGTAAGTAGAATGCATGTTGAGAGGTCCATGGCATAGTCCCTGAGCACCCACTCTTAATGAAATCTGGTCTTGGGGCTCTGTGAAGTCTGCACCAGCTCAGCTAGTAGCAGGCATCCCTGATGTGAATGTTTTATTCCAAGTCTGGGATGCAGATGATCCTAAACGATCCACACATTGAGTCGAGAAATCGATGCTGTCAAACTGGGCATTCAGGGACCTCAGTAAAGGTGATAAGATCAATGATAAGGATTGCGCCCAGTGACCTCATGTTTTGTCATGCTGGCTCAGTGTCCATAGAGCTGAATTCATGCTCACATTCGTGCTTATGTTCTTTACATTCCTGACCTTCGGAATTATAGTGTCGATTGTGATGTAGTCTTGGCAATGGAAGTCTTTCTGTTTGTATGAGAGGATTATTTTCATGCAAACGATGATCCATGGTTTTGATGGTTCAGGTATTTTCAAATCAGCATTAGCATAGAAATTGATGGGAGCGAGCTGCACCTCTTGTGTCTTCAAGTGACGAAAATCTGAATGAATCTTGCATTGTCCCATTTCTGCTCCAATCTTAATATTGGTTTGCAATGAGTGAATTGGCTGTGATATCAGTTAAGGCACGCCAAGCCTTACACAGCATGGAGGTGGATATGCTAAACTTGATATAATCAGTTATTATGACAACCCTCTAATTTAAATTGGAATCAAAAATGTCCCATGTGAATGATTGCTGTATAATGTATGTCAACTTAATGTGCAAATAAAAAGTTGATCACAGGAAGAAATGTCCCACTTTGTGCATGATAATGAGGTATGCGAGCGTGAAATGCCGAGCCTCGACCACTGCGTAACACTGCATGTTCAGGGATGGTTTCTCTCCAGTGCCTTTTGATATGGTAAGAGTTGACATATAGCATTATGGATGGCAAAGACCAACTCCATATGCACTAGTAACGATTGATAATCTGTTTTATTTCCTGTTGACCTACAGGATTGGAAATGTGTCACAGCCTCATAGCAATTAACCCATGTTTAATGCGCTATTGAATTTCTCCTGATACCCTAATTTAGCAATTGCACAAAAATAGATGTGATATTTTCTAGGTCAAATAGTCCATTAGGCTTTAGCGGCCTGATATTTTACACAACATGCATAAGCAATTTGCATAATGATTCCCTTGTATTAGCTCTTCCTATTACTTCCTAACACCCTTTGACTTTTGTTGCTAATGCGCAGAAGCATATGAGCTGATATGCTGTCTCATTGTGCATTTGGGCCATCACAGTCATTTTTATTGATTTTTTTTTTCGAGGAAATTGATTAATTATAGCTCGTTTTGAAAGAATACTTTAATGCCAGTTAGTCCAAAAAAAAATTTTTTTAAAGACTACATAAAAATGGTGAGCTTTGGCATCCCTTGTATTCTACATTTTGATATCAAATACCATGTATACCATGTATTCTTGGCATCTCTTGTCTCCTTAAACTTCTTAATTATTGCCCAAATAATGGAAAAGGGTATTTTCAACTGTTTTTAGATTTTTTGTTATTGATTTCCTGATTGGTGTTGCTCAACTATTTTTCGTTCTGTATGTCATTGTGCTCCCTGGTATTCCCATTGTGATTAACTAATCTGGCCTGTGCCATCTACATACACCCCAGTGAATCAAGAAGTTGTGGTTGACGACTTAAACCCTTGTCACACTAGAGGCGGAATGAGCCGGAATGAAAATTCTTTGTATATTCCTGGATATTTGAAGTGCGTTAAAAAATTCTGACTGCATTTTGAGTGCACTCCAAATATTTGGCCCTACTCTTGTGGCCGGCCTGAATGTTTTGCTCATGCTCAAAACTTTCCAGGTGCATTCGAAGTGGAGAAATATCGAACAACATTCAAAGTGTGTTCTAACTGCGCTCTGACTGCATTAAAAATATTCTTACGGAGTTCCAAAAGCATTCAAAACATGATTGCATTCAAGGGAGAATCGAAGAGGCAAGCTATATCAAATCCTGCCAGAATGCATCTCGAATAGATTTCGATTGCTGCAAGAATCTATTTCGATATTACAACAAGTCAGCTGGCAGCTGGAATGTGCTTCGAATGCAATTGGAATCTTTTGATTGCCGCTGGAATCAGTGGCAGCTGGTGAATTGGCTTAAAAATAATGATTGAAAACAGGTCATAACCAATCATTCATTTAAATTACCATTACAGAAACTCCGAAATCTCTCAACATTATCAGGTGTGGTTTTCATTAATAACGCATACCTTCCAACTCTCACGCATTCAGTGTCATATTTAGGTTCCCCTGCTGTAGTCAGTAATTACTAAATCAACGCATATGGGACACTTGTGTTACATTCTGTGTTAGGAAGTAGTCCAGGGACACCAGATGCAGGAACAAAAGTCTCTCCTATGGGAGAAAGGTAGGCAAGCAAGCCAGAAATCAAACACCGTGCACATGCACTGAACAAATGGGAGAACTAAGGTACACTGCCAAAGGCAGGGGGAAACACACTCAGTTCAAACTCAATGAGTTGCTAAACTAAAAAACAAAAACTTGACCTAACTAGGCAGACAGAAACACTGGGAGACTTAGACAAAGCGGAGACCAGACGTAGGCGCAGAAAAACGCAAGGCTTGGGAATCGCACTAAGGAAATACTCGGGAAGGCACAGGAGCTGAGATTTCCCAATTTAGCGCAAAGCCAACAAAGTTCCGTCTGGCAACTCTCTCGGGCTGAGAAAGGGAGAAGACCCACCCCCAGGGCGGCACTGCTCCCGGCAGGAGGTCAATCTTGCAATCTTAGCGCTGGTGAGGTGGCAGAGATACTGCCCTAGACTTGCTGAATACCGCACCCAGGTCATGGTATTCAGTGGGAACTCGGGAGAGATCAGGCGCTCGCTCAGAAGAAACCTGAGACCCGGGCACAGGTGAGGCTGCATGGCGAAGGGAGCGGGTAGAGCAGGAGGACTTCCACTCACAAACCTCCTGGGTGGACTAGTCCAGGACCAGGCCATGCTTGCGGAGCCAGGGATGTCCCAGAACCACCAGGGATCTGGGGGACTGGATTATCAGGAAAGTGAGAGTCTCCCGGTGGTTACCTGAGACCAGAAGCTGGACAGGAGCTGTTTGCTGCTGTCCCCCGAGGCCAAAGATGGCAAGAGGCCACACCACCGGGGAGAGAGGAACACCCTAGAAGATAGCGGCTTCTGCGTCCAGAAAGTTCCCCTCCGCTCCTGAATGCACCAAGGCAGAGGTGCGGTGGCTCTGGTTGCCCCAGGAAATGGTCACCCGAATGCAGGTACGGTAGCTGGAGGACGCTTCGGTGCGGGAGACACCCACTAATGCTTCCCTGGTTACAAATGGGTGTTGGCTTTTCTCCGGGCAGTTGGCAACAAAATGCCCCCGCTGACCACAGTAGGATCGCATGCAGGAATCCCTCTCCTCCTTAGTGAGGTGGCTGCGCCCCACCTGCATGGGCTCTGGCTCGATTGGTGGGCTCGGGTAGACATACAACTGGGAGGAAGAGGTGATGGAGGTCAGATGACTGGAGCGTTGGTGGGGTTGGAGGGAGCTGGCCAATGTTGCCCCCTTCAATAATTAAATTTTTTTTTTCTTCAATAATTTTTTCCCCCCTTCAATAATTTTGCTTCAAGGAAAGGTAAGATTTTTGTGAATATTTTGAGTGAAAAACCAAGAGGATAAACAGTCAGGACATTTTTTTTGCAGCCTGTTTTGCTCTTATTCACTCAAGGTGCCAATATGTTTTTTAAGGCACTGTATTTTTTTTAAGTGCAATAATAATCAATAGAAAGTGATTTCAGGCCAAGTGCAGCTAAGCAAAAATAAAAGTTTGAAAGTAAAGATTTTCACTGTTGTTTTGACAGAATTAATGATGGATTATCCCTGCAATCTGAATTCAACGACAAATTCCAGTCATGGTTTGACAAAGACTATATATTTTTTTTATTTCAATGATTCATTTAATTTTTTTAAAATCTAAAATGACTTGAATTTGATGACTTCACCCCTGAACTCTCCACCCCCTACCAAAAAACTGACCTCACTCAAGGACAACCTACCTCCCAGAACCCAAGCATGATCTTAAACCACTAACATATAACACCCATTCACTTCTGCCTTAAGGCCTTTCCACACCAAAGACAAAACTTGGAACAAACATGTGTCTATTAAAAATTATGAACCCATTCCTCCCTATGAGCCTATCCACACTGAATCTGAAACTTTCGCCAAGTATTCCACATTTACAACTATTATTATTTTTTGTTTGTTTGTTTGTTTGTTTCCTCCTTAGCAGAAAAAGACCTTTCATGTCATATAATGTATGTTCTGCTATGAAGAGCAACAGAAGGTGTAAATAAAGTTTGCTGCAAGACTTCACATGCTTTGCTTTATCCGTACACTGTGTCTTGTCTGATTGTAAAAGCACTCTGTTTGTCTATCTACTTTCAGGCTATGACAAAATTGGCAATAACATTCCTACAAGCCAATTCCCCACACATAGATTCGGCTTGAAATAAAATAGTTGCTTTGGTATGCATCAAAAAGACAAGGAGAATGCAATGCTGGTATTTAGCACCTGACATACAGTGCTTTAATTACAACCCTTGTACATTTCCGGAATCATTCCTTTGTGTGGTTTACTGTCACCCTTGGAGAAGTTTAATCCAACCAAAAATACCAATAAATAAAATACCATTTATCTCTAAATAACTCAGGGAAATGCTAATGCTGATTTGAGAAACAAAAATCTTGTCTGTCAGATGCAAGAATGCAGAGAATAGAGAGCAGTGACATTAGTGGCTCATAATCATGAATTAACTCAAGCAATTACTCGCTGTATTGAGAGAGACAGTGACTGACGTTCTACCTGGCAAATTGTATGGAAAATATAGCATGACAGCGAGAAATACAGGCTCAAATGTCTATTTTGCAATGCTTGCTTCAGTCACTTGTGTCTTATTTTTATGTATACTGCCCATAAAAAAGACTTTGCTGAACGGATCCAGGTGTCATTTGAGAGGGTGAGAGTAAGTCCTACTAATTCAGGAACTTCAATTTCTCAATTGCAATACAATTTTTTTATTTTTTTTTTTTGCTAATTTGAGCAATCATTCAATGAAGAACATCATTTTACTCAAATGGATGGCAAATTCTGTTTTTGAAGGATGCTCTTCACAAGCTCCTCACTTGAAGAACAGTTTGCTGAAATTTTCTCAGGAATCTGAGCAAGTGGTTTTGGACAGTTTCAGCAAGCGGATAACAAACAATCTTACTCTCACAGGAGGAACTAATGTGCCTTATCTTTCAAATGCACCAAAATCCTACTGCACCGAACTACCACATTATCTTTAGAATCTCATTGTAGAAACGGAATAATTTTTGCTTCACCTGTAAAGGAAGAAAATGAAAATACCCAAGGACTTTTTAGAGGACAACCATCTACCTCTTAGCTTTATACAAATGCATGACACGAGTCATGATTGTCGGCACATTTTGTCATTTTTTCTGTATGTTAACAACATTATTATGTCTCCCTCTTCCTGGGGGGTGGGGGCATATTGTTTTTGCCTGAATTCCCATTGGCGTTGGCGTCGGCGTTCCCATTTGTTTCCGGAGCATAACTCTGAAACTGTTCGACCGATTCTCACCAAATTTGATACAGTGTCTCTCCATAACATGTAGATGTGCCTTTTGAGGATTTGAACTGCTTTTGAATTTTCTTTTTTCTGTTTCCATGGCAACAATTTGGACTTAGGCAAATTGAAGGGTGGGACTCGTTTCCGGACCATAACTCTAAAATGTGAAATGGGGGAAGGGGGAGACATCTGTTTTTACGTGTAAAAACCATTTCTAGTTCATATTGAAATTGTAAAAAAGCACAATAAATAAAAGTACAGAGGTTACCTCCCCCAAAATCACACCTTTGTAATTAATCACCGTAATCACATTTACCATTATAAGTAAACAAGTAATTAAATACACAAACAGACAATCTAATAATTAAATACATCAATAAATACTCAGAGCAATTATTTTAAACAGAAATACTATAGGAAAAGTATGATTGTTTTGCGACTATTGATCCCTCAAAAGTCTCAGTAGTGGATTACTGCACTCATACCATTTACAGTAAAACTGGAAAACTGAAACAAAATTCAAAACAACCATTTAGAAGGAAGATGCCATCTACCAGTAATTAGGATTTATTTTAAAGGCAGCTTACGATTTAGTCATGGATTAGCCATTAATTTATCTAGTAGTACAGTTAGTAGTACATTGGTCATTGTGGCACTATGTAGATGGCAGACTGATCACCTAATCTTGAGCACAAAAGGATGAGTACATTGAAAAGTCAGTGTCACAACCCTCTTGTGAATGCCTTTGGTTTCTCTTCCTACTCACCAACTTGTGTGCCTATGAGAACCATGTCTCCTTTGATTGGTTCACGTCTTGTGTGTATTCCTCCTACAGGCTGTTTCTCATTTCAATGCTACTTCCTAATGGCTCGGTGATGTGTATTTAAACACCCTGCTTTGAACTGTAAATTTCCGGATTGTAATTTGCAATTTGTGCTGAGGACAGTCTGTATTCCTAGTTAAAACTTTTTGTCTTTATTAAGTATTACATAATCTTTGATGACAGCTATACTCAAAGGCTTCCCTCAGTTAACTGGGAAAAGCTTCCAAGCCTACTTTAGTTCCAGGACTGGGACCGCATTCAAGTTAACCCAACCCATGTCAGTTCCCCCGTCCAGTTTAACAGGAACAAGCTACCAAGTCTAATCAGGGTCCAGGATTGGGATCGTGATCTCGTTTACCTTTCCAAGTCTGTCCCTCTGTCCAATTTGTTCGGAACAAGCTACCAGTCCTTCTACAGTCATTAAGATTGGAACCCAGAGTTTCTTTCAAGCTACTCCATCCTCCTATGGGACAGTTTGGGCTCTAATTTCTTGGTACAGCGCAGGGTGGCGCAGCCCACGCAGTGGTAATTTCATCCAGTGCAACACCATGCGCAGCCACTTTGGCAATTTGGTAGACACACGTGCGCCGAGATGGGTGTGGCGGCGTAATAGGGGTGTCACGTATTCATCATGACGCTGTGACAATTTCGTGAATAAAGGCTCCACGAAAAGTGATCAGAGAGCTCACCAGCTCCAACCTGGTTTACTTTCTGTGCAGTGGTAATTTGGCTGACTGGCGCACAGAGCACACACGTCTCCGAAACCTCACAGACAGGTTTTCAGAATGTCAGGCACATTTCAATGCAAGAAATATTTACAGCAACAGCTATTTAATGTAACTATCTGAATCAGGACATAAATTATAGTATCTATATTGATTGTCCTAATGTCAGATCAAAGGCGGTTGGTACACGTAATGGAAACTCAACCTGGCTTAATCAACGCAGCTGAATCTGTGATGCAAACTAACAACTTCACATCTTTCTCAGCCAACCACAAACTGCCTCTGCATCAGGCAGTGCATATATATACTGTATATATATATATATATGTATAATGCTAAATAATGCTTGCGTTCTATGCTTAGTAAAGCCGCTTGCACACTGGACGCAAAGTAAATTTTTCGCACGACTGATTACATTCAAAGTCAATGCAAAGACGTGGATACATTTGTGTATTCGCATCTTTGCATTGACTTTGAATGTAATCTGTCGTGCGAAAAAGTTGTTTCGCGTCCAGTGTGCAAGCGGCTTAATACTACCATTACTGTCACAGGTTTTATCGTTTTTAGTGTTGGAAAGGAATACAGCCTGATTGCTATTATCTCAGACTGAGTTAAGATCACATATTGAAAATCAATGTGTAACGTATCTTGCATTGTTGTTCATGCATGTTAATCCCAAAATTTTAAGAAGCAACAGGTTGTAATAATAGGAACACACAATTAATCATTCCTCTTCCCAATGATGCAGGCAGAAGAAATAAATGAGCAACCGTTGTATTTCATTCCAACTTCAAAAGTTTGAATGATCTGACGTTGTTTCATTTTGAAATTCCATGCAAGTTCGCTAATGGTAATAATTTGTGAATGCCCTAGCTAGCCAGCTAACTCATATTCTTAAGGTTTAATATAGAAATAATAAAAACATTCCTAAAGCAGCAAAGTAAAATGCAACATTAATGCATCATGCAGCTATAGGACAGAGGCTTCTTTATTCCAACATTTTAAAGGTAGAGGAGCTCATTAAATCGGTGAAGATTTGACTCGGCTTTGTTACACCCACTCACGCCTTCTCTCCTCCCACGTTGCCACTTGTGCCAGCAGGAGGGACAGAGGCGGGACAGAGGTGTACTTGCGCCTGGCACAAAATTGCAAAATATATCTGTATACACCCCGTTGGCGCGGCGCTCCCCCCATTCGCCACGCCTGCGCCTGGTCGATGAATTTGGAGCGCTTTGACTCTCCTGAAGTGTGCACTCTATCTGACTGTCATCCAAGTACTACTGGCTGACAATCGGCACCCCAGCTTCATCCAATATATCTGTATTGAACTGTTCTCTTTTCCTCCGTGATTTCATCTCCACTTCTTCCCCTGGGGTTCGTCCCCAATCATTACCGTACTGCTGTTAATAAACCTACCTATTGGATTGTACTCTGCCTCCACACTTGATTCCTGGTCTGAACCATAACAGTGTCCTCGTCGGTGGTTCCTAAAACAGACAAAGCTCTACTCCTGTAACGTAGATGGCACATGTCCTGTAGACTTTGGTGATGCTGCCTGCTGTACTGCACAAGCAGTGTCGCTTTGCAAATTAGTGCAGTGGTGCCCATTTAAAGAAATAAGGCTCATTTAATTTCCAGTCATATAGTGATGTGAAATTGGTGGAAAAGTACAGTTCCCGCGGGTTTCCTTTCAGAATATTAAATTAAGATTATATTGGCGACTATAATTACTGTTGATTTCATGTATTATTCTTTGCAGTAATTTTGAAAATGTTTTTATAGGAATCATTGGAGCCCATTTTCCTTGTTATGTACTGCAGTGAGCAGTTCTGGGGTTGAATATCTTTCTTGATGAATTGAAAACTGAAACATTCCAAACAAAAATATTTTGGTAATTTATTGATTTAAGCAAAGAACCTTTGACATTTCTTCAGTTGCTCTTACCATTGCCTGTATGGAAAAACAGAGAGATCTTAGGAATATTAATGAAACTGCATCCTTAATGTCCTGTTTTAATGGGTTAAAAATGAACAGGTAACTGAGGAAGTCTACTCTCTGGATCTGTGTGGTGAAAAAATGTGTCGCCTGTTGGCTGTGTTGAAACCTGAGACTGAGACCTCAATAGCACAGTCACAGAAGCTGTGGTGACCATTTCAACTCCGGTCTGTTAAGAGGGATGCATGTTCATCTCCAAGTGGGTCAAAGCCACAAAGGAGGTGTAGCCACAAAAGGGAGGATAGTTGTCTCATGTAAGTTAGAGGGAGTCAAAAGTGTGAGCATTTTACAGGCATTTATGCTTGTGAAAGCTGATGACGGAACAAGTGATTGGCCCCCTTTACTATTTTCAGTTATATATGGAAAGCATCCATTGACACTTTGATAAGTTCAGTACATTTCTTCTTCTTATTATTTTTATTGTAATTATTATTATTATTATTATTAAGTATTTTTATTACTTTTATTATTATTTTACCCATGGTCGCGTGAGTCATTCTGTGCTTGGAATCTTTCTACGTTCACATCTAAAAACAATACTCAGCTAGTTTGATAGCAAAACAAATGGCTACAGAATAAAAATGCATGATTGCATTTAATGGTCTGATGCCACCCTCTATCTCTGTACAAAATCCCAAACTAGTTTTTATCACCACTCAGGACAACAGCAAGGATTAAGCCAAGCTTGAGTTAAGATGATGAATACATTCTGTTCATTTTGAGGCAGATTAGACATCTGTGTTGCATCCAACAGATCTATATTTAAATATTTTTAAAATGACACATAAGTACTCTTAATTAGTGTGGATCATATTTTCATCTTGTCTTAAAAAATAGCATGTGAGCCATTAATTTGTAAGTGATTTGTGCCGCCTAATGGGCGAAGCATTTCAAATTATTCCCGAGATGACAATGCTGTAGTTGCGCAGTAGTGAATTAGGCAAATTGGTCAACTCTCTAAGGCGAACAGTTTAATAGGCTTTTATTCCCCCGTTTTTGCACAAAGCTGCAAAGTGTTGCTTGATCTCTATGAGTTTGCTTCATGCTGTTAAATGATGAATTTTCATTCCCTTTTATGAATTAATGCTATTTATATTATACAGCCTTCATGTTTCCCAACTGTCAGCAATAAGCGTTGTTCTGCATTTCTGAAAATGCCCAACGGACACCTTCAATCGGTACGGTTGCATTAATCGTTGACTACAAGATAAATTACGATATTTTTTTGCTCTGTGACTTTATTCGATTAATGAATTATGCACTAGCCTGGGTTTGCACAATGTTGCATCAATATATAAATAAAAAATATAACCCCTTGAACTAGAAATAACTAGTATAAATGTTTTAAGTGCTTTCAGCACTTGTTGGAGAGAGGTGTTTTACACTCTGTCTTCTTTCCATTTCCTGTGAAGGAGGAGATGAACTTAGGACATACTCTGAAATTCAGTGCTAAAATATGTAAATAATGGAGGAAAAAGAAGCCTACTTTCAAAATTGTCAAACTGAATTTATATCAAGCGAGGGTGAACTTCTGCTTTTGTAGTTTTACCCTTATTTTATTTGGTTTTTTTTTTGAGACAGGACTGGCATTTTGAATCTCTTCTGGTCGACAGAATCCCACTGTTGCATAATGCTTGAATTGGTCTCAGTGTGCTCAGCCCTGTCAATAACTTGTTCGTAATATTCTCGCTGGTCAGAAATATGTCCCTGCTGTTTGCGGGGTAATTTCTTATTGATATGCGATAAACCCTGAAAGCTAAAGTATTGACATGCTATTCTTTCAGAAAGTATTCACTTTAAGACACTTTGTTTTTGCTTAATACACAAGCATATAATGCTGTTACCCAAACAGATTGTGCTAAAAACCCTTTTATACATCAATTGATCTGAACTGGACCAACTCTGTGACTGTATTCTATGACATTTAGCCTCATGGCAGTCAGCTTCTATCTATTTTATGTGATCACAATTTCATTGTTGTGCAATTGAACATTTTGATTTACAGACTAAAATAGGAGAGGATATTTTTCTTGCTTTCTTTTTGATGTTTTTGTTACTTTTTTGGTTCATGTAAATATTGAAGATTTTTTTTATTGAAGATTAATAAGGCAATGTCTATTCTTGGCACCCATAATTGCCAATAGCTTTCTGATCTGACAAGATATTAAACAAATATTCAACATGCTGTATTTTGCGTATGATGAAAATAGGTTAAAATGAGGGATGAAGTGATTATTTTCAATGTCTGGACGCACATCCTTTGTCTTCACTGCTTGGAGTTTGGGACAAACAGACATCTCCATATGCTGGGCATTTTCCCTGGCATTTTTCCTGGCAGCGCTCTGCTAGTTTTGTTCTGCCACCATCCTCAGTTCTCCCTTGTTTAGTGGACTTTTTGTCTTCCCTTCATCAGCATGTAAAACGCATGTTCAATTGGGCACATCATGTGATTGACTGAGCCAACGGTGTCACTGTCCACTGAATCATGAGATTAACTGTATTTCCATGGAAAGTGTTTGTTTCCCATGGAACTACATGGCGTCTGTCCTGACAGTTACAATCCCAGACGACTGTTTTTAATATCTTATTGCAATAATCAGACCTGTGTATCATTACGTTTTTTCAGGATACTTATCATACCGCTATACTCTAATCTAATAGACTTAAGAACTTGATTCTGAGTCAGATGACATCATGATCCCTCTGTAAGGGAGCACTGCATGAGATTATTAACAAAATTATTACATGTGAAAATGTGGAAATATAAGTTGTTTTGTTTTCTGATGTTGAATTTTTGATCCAGTGTGAATGAAGTCTGTTTCTTGTGAAGTCTTCTTTTCACATGCAAGCGAGGTAAATCCAAGAGTCAGAAATGAAAATTCTTACCATGCATTAACTCCTCCAAACAGTCTGAATTCACTTTGAAGTTTTTCCCCCTGGCTGACTATATGCGTTCATTAGAGATTATAATTTGTTGGTTGGAAATACTGGCCTTCTACTTTCTGAGCCTAGATTTTCCAAGTGAAAATGTTAAAGGGCGATAATTTATTATTATTATTTAATTTTCACCAGTGAAAAGGCAAATATTGCATCAGCAAGTGGTCTAATGAGGTCACCGAATGAGTAAATGTAATAAGTACATTATATGCATGACTTATTTAGATATCACTTAATATTTTTAATCTTACAAAGTTAATAACAGCACTTTAGGAAGGACTGTGTAGCTTTACTTTCAACAAATTACATTAGTTTTACATTAATGGCTTATTATCATCAAAGAAATGATATGCAAAATGGATAAATTAAAGGCACTTTGTTTTTGGTTTTTTTTTTTTTTTTCGTTTTTTAACCAGTCCCCCAGCGGCTGGTTTACCGGGGACAGCTTCACCAGTATCATTGGAAGGTTATGAAAATATTATAATAAAGAACTTGTCAGATTTTTGCAACTATAACTTTCATCAAAAAATATTTTCTCCTAACTTTGAAGGACTTTTTATGCATAAGCCACTGAGTCAATTCCATTTAAAAATGCAGGTATGAAGAACAGCAAGCTGATGGGAAACCTTGGGGAAGTCATAATCCTGTTATTAGCTCTTAGCTGGCTGTAATGCTGCAATTCACAGTTTACATTAATGTTTATGGTAAAATTGCTAGTAATAACAAATTAATCATGTAAAGGGTGCAGCTATAGTGGATCATGTGACCTTAATGTGGTGGCCTGATTGGTGGGATGCACACCTATTTTGGTTGAAAAACTGGCTTGTTGATTTGCTGTTCAGCGGCTTCTTCAGCCTGACAACTATTTCAGGGGCATGTAGTATTGGATTTATTGGCCTTTGTTTTAAAGTTGTATTATGTTTTTATAATCCTGGCACTGCATGCTAATGCTTGCTGTTTTCACCCTTTTTTTCTGGTGATGGCATTTATGGGCAGAAATTAGAATAAGAATGTTATGGAATAATATAGCTTCGGGTTGCCGAATTATGTTCCATGAGTTGTACCATCCTGGAGAGTTTCAGTTTATCATTAGCAATACACACCTTATTCAACAGGTGGCGATGTTGTTGAGCTGCTCATTGGAAAATTCAGGTGCGGTATGTTACATAGTGGTGAAGTGAAAACCTGCAGGATGTTAGATCTCCAGGAACAGGATTGGGTAACTTAGATGTAGTACTGTAGGTTAGGATTTGGTATTTATTTTTTTATTTTTAAAATTCACATACTGATGCGCACAGCATTACAATATGTCTAAAGCAGTCTAAAAGTTTAAAAGTCTACAGTTTTTTGAGCAGTATGAAAGTTTCTAAGAGGAAAATTTACCTCAGCTATCACCCAAAATTTACATCATGTGTCTATTTTTTATGGGAAAAGCTCACAGTTTAAAATTGGCGATTGTTTAATTTTTGAGTCAGCTTTCCCATATTACCTCAACGGTAGTGCGTCCACTGTGGAGAGTGCTTTAGCGCGGACGGTGGGAGCGTGTTGTGTGAAAAGGTGTGGCGAAAATTCCAGGCCCCCAAGCTGCGTTGGAGAGTGTGAGAGATGGAACAGAGATGGGCCAGTGCTGAGCCGCTGCGGTAATGGCACAGCTTTCACGCAGGGCATCCATTTTTAAAGAGATGGTTAGCGAGTACTGCTATTGCCACATGGCCACTTGCAAGCCATTACTGCAACTGCGTTTTTAAAACAATGATTTATTCATTTGTTGCTGAAGTGAGAGCCACCGGATTTAAGAAGGGCAGAGAGACACGCCCTCTCTGTCACATAACTGGATGGCAGTTGCATTACTGATTCATTACCTCGTGCCTGTACATCCACAGTGCTTTTTGTAATTGTAACGTCTGTCATTATGGTTCGTGAGTGCACTCAGGGAGAGAGAAACTATCTCCCCTCTTTGGCTCAGAAGGCTGTTTCTAGTGTGCTATGAAGGACCAATGTGTTGTAATCAGCGCCTTCATTAAAAACACAAATAATAAAAAAAGTATTTTATATTTAATGCACAAGGTTTTTTTATTGGGCTAATAATTCAAACATGACGCACAGCACAGTAGCTATCAAATATGCATGGAACCCTGACGGCAATCTGCCTTGCGAGTCAGAGGAGCCAATATATTGTCAAACCGGATGACAGTTTTAGTTTTTTTTTTTTTTTTTGGAAAAATAAATCTTTAAAAATAATTTATTTTCTGGGATGGTAGTGAATGTGATGTAATAATGGACAAAAGGACAATGGCTGTCACTGCACTGGGTGGTTTGAAAGCTCCCAGGCGAGATTCCAAAATCCATTCAAAAAATGTACTCTTGCCAAGAATTTCTGGAACTGTTACAACTGCCCTTCTGACCTGTAGAATGCAAAAAACACAGAAAGAGAGAGAAAAAAGGGATAACAACAACTGAATGAGCCTACCAACAATTTTTACTGAAAAGAGTGTTTTATACAGACAGTGGCACTGGCAACACATGAGCAGAAAGCCCAGTGATATTTGTTTTAGCTGGAAGAATACTCTTTAGAATTCATGTGAATTGTTAATGAGGTAGGAGAGTTCATTAAATAATGTCTGATAGGTGAGCGTATGTGTGAATTTAGCAAAATTTCATCTTATCAACATACCACAGCTCAATTTCAAACACAGCAAAAGCAGCCCAGTCAAGGCTGCCTCAATACACGGGCTTACTGAGGCTTCAGCCCTGGGGCCTACAAAGGGGCCAATCACAAGCCAACATACCTATTTTTTTAAAAATCGCATTGTTTTGTAATATGACAAATGTCTGTCCATCACTTGATGTTCAAGTTAGTGGCTCATGGTTGGTCCGATTTACAAGTGACCCAAGAGACCGCCACACGTCACTCATATACAACAGCCAGTCAGAATAGGGTAACCATAAGTTATGTGATGTAGGCAAGAGAAATACTTGTGGCAAGAGAAGTTAGAGCAGGTCAGTTCTAGAATGCTCTGATGGGGGGGCAACTTTTTTATTCATATCACAGTATGCTATACTTCAGTCTGAATGCTGGGTTCCTGAAAAAAGTCAGACAACTACACGTTTAATATTACATACTGCATATCCTGCTACATATATTTGAAGTAACAACAGTAGAATGAACAAATTTTTCACATAAATTAGTTTGTTCTATGTATTTTAAAAAAATGGGAAAATTAGAAAGGAACTTAATTCCTGTTGCCCGCACAATGCAACCATTAAGAGCTTGAGCCTTCTTTTCTTTTAGCAAAAACTCTAACAAACGCATCCATATTTATGCACTTGGTCATAGATTTTTTTATGAGCCCAAATGACTATATTTGTTTTCCTCTCATATTGTACGGTGCAAAGGAAAGGGGTCAGGACATGCGAAAAAGTGGAAAGTTGAGGAATAGTTGAGGAAACCGCAGCTTCGAATGCAGTGACATAGTGCAGGGAGTTTAGTGGAGTATTTCAATCACAGCCACCAACTGACTGTCACCAACTTAGACTGATGAGCGAGCCATTCGACTAAATATTATAACAATGAATAAATAAATAAATAAGTGGAGATGATGTGCAGTTATTTAAATCTCAAGTTGGGGGATAAGTGCGGGAAAAGCGCACGACTTGAGCTGGGCAGTGCGTGAAAAGGAGCCTCTCAACGGCAGCTAACAGCAGCTGGAAGCAGCTAAAGCACAGTGTTGGTGGTACTTGGCGACATTTAGGAACCCAAAATTTGTGCATGTTGATTATTCCGCGTATTGAGATAACATTGGCAAATCTACCTTATCACAGCTAATTGTGGGCCGCTGTGCTTTCTAGCTATCGTTAACTAGCTCGTTAATATTATAAACTCAGCACCAGCAGAGGTCTCAATTCAGCATAACACTAAAACAAACAATTACAATAAACTCACCAGAACTTCATAACATTGATTAATGGGTTTTACAAGCTAACAATTTGAAGTCAAATTTCATGCCTCGTATGATTTTCTACACAAAACAGCTCTCTCTGGCTAGGAATGGCAAGCCATAACAAATGCGCTGTAAAATTGAACAGATATGCATTATTTCCAACATATGTGTAATTAAGGTCTCCTTTGATGCATCTTGGTTTTAGTTTGTATTACTATCTTGTCTATTCTTTAGCTGTACATGCAGCCTTATGTGTATGGTTGTAGTTAATGGGGATTAGACTGTGTTTATGATCAAGTAGGCCTAAGTGATTTGGTGATCTATTAATATAGATATTGTTGTGGTTTTTGGCTCAGTGAGAGACAAGACACTGTTGTATATCCTGGTACAGAGATCTGGGAATTCGGGGGAGTTATTAAACAGAGATTTGCAGTCTCAGGGCTTTAAGGCAGTAAGGGCGGGGCTGTGTCCAGTACTATATTGCATATCACTCCACTGCTTGCCCAGCTCTTGAAACCATATTATCCATCCATTAAGTAATCTGATTATTCCTGATCTGGGTTGAGAAGATACTGAAGGCTATGTCTGCATCTATTGGATGAGAGGCCACCCAGCCAATCCAAGACAGTCTTAATCTATGTAACAGTGCTACTCATTTACTGAATCAACTATTTCACTGACTCCATCCTTGCTGTGGACACTCAGACGAAACCTGACATGTTTCCCCAGACAAATTTAAGAGTTATTAGAGCAAAGTAGGTGATGAGACACTTTATTCTAATTAATAATCTGACACGGGAGTATAATCCTTCTATTATTAAAGTTAACGAATGCAGAAAGAGACCAACTTGAGTGTAGTTTTTTAGTCGCATACAAGCCGGCGCTTAATGGGCTCCTAATGGCGGTTAGAACTTTTATATTAGCATCAGGAATAGATTTAGAAAGACACGTTGGTGCACTTACGTGGTGAACGTTACAATATCATTGTCGAGGGGAGGGAGAGCCATTCTAGTTTAAAATTTAATTATTCTCAGTAAATTTTAATGCCTCAAGCATCTGAGCCAGGGAGCGATTAGGAGCAACTGTGTGATGATGACAGTTTAAGAGCAGGGGGGTTCTTAAAAACTGGTGAGATGTCCACTGAGGTGATCAGGGACAACACTGCTAGCATCTGGACAGCCTGTCTGTAAATACATCAGGGAGAGGAGCCAGCACTGATTTTATGCTGCTTTCGTGGTTGGTTTTAGTGTTAGTAGCCTTCAGGTGTTAGTTGCCTGAGCGTGTGTCTGTGTGGGCGCGAGTGTCTGTGTGTGTGTGCGTGTGTGTTGGTGTGTGTGTGCGCGCGTGCGTGCATGCGTGTGTGTGTGTGTGCTTGTGTATGACAGCATGTATGTGAGAGATTGTGTGTGTGTCTGTGCGTGCGTGTGTGTGTGTGTGTGTGTGTGTGTTTGAGTGCAGGCATACAGTGAGCACCATAATTCATTGGACATTTTTTGTTATTTTGGCTCTGTTGGCAGAGTCCATCCCCAGATCTGAACTGAACATGCATTTTACATGCAGAAATGGAGACTAAAGCCAAAATGGCCCTCAAACAAGCCGTCCTGGCAGAGCGTCACCAGAATTACAGACTTCAAGCAGTCATTTCATCCAAAGGATATGCAACCAAACATAAAAAAAAAAAAAAACGTCTTTCTTCATCACACGTAACTGTCTAATATTTTTTGATAGGCCCAAAACTGGGAGAGGGGTGTTTAACAAGGGTGCTGTCATTTCTATATGGTTCATCCTGTGTAGATGAAAATACCCCCAAATTAAAACTGACAATTTGCAATTCAACCTCAGTGTCATTATATTGTTTCAAACTCAAAGTGCTATATTCCAGAACCGAAATAAACTAGAGTGGCAATGGGAAAGCACAGGCCAATATTTTTCTCTTCATGATGCACAAATCTGTTTGGGCAACGATCGTATTTCTACAATTGGTTAAGTTTTATGGCATTGAACTTTACTACCATCAAGTGGATTTTAAATTCATTCCAGTAAATGCTGTCTCTTGCAATCCTGCAATGGAAAAGAATTCTTCCAAACAACTAATAGGTTGCTCCTTGGACCCTGCCCTATCCCTCAAAATCCATCAAAATCAAAAAATCATCAAAATCCATTCATAGGCACAGACAAACAAACACAGGCAAACAATGGTGGATGATCCCTTAAAATTCCTAGATCTAGTTGGTGATTCGAATCACCAGCAAAATTTAATGCATTTTTCCGTGGGCCATATCCTGTTCCTCCACAAAAAGTAATCAGAATTTGTTCAGACATTTCACCTTTCCAGGTTGCTCACTTTGGCCTTTTTCTCTCTTGAACTTTGACTAAGATGAACTGAAAACAGTATGTGCCTACTGGGTATGACATCAAACCTTCTTGTTAAGTTTTACAATGTTTGGTCTGAAATTGTGAGTGCTAGGCTATTTGCACACAGACAGACAAAGACTGAAATTACTCCCAGAGCAACACTCGTGAAAACTGGAAAACATGATACAAGATGGAGGATTAAATAATCAAATTGACAATAATTTCCATTGATGCCTAATAGTTTGTTCATTTCAATTTGAACATCTTACTGTTTGACGGATCAGTCATTTGAGAGGTCAGCTTTTGGATAATAATGGCAGTGCATTCATTTAGGAGGTTGGGTTGAAATCGAAAATTTCACAGAATGAAATGTGCCATGATAGGAAATTGGGATCTTCATCAGTTATTCCGGTTATTCCACATTTATTTAAGGCCCTCATATCAATCATTTCTGAAAATTGGTACAGAATTGGTCATTAAATCAAGAAGTCAAAATTTTTCCTTGAACTTTAAAATTTCAAAATCAATTTTCAAGCAGAAATTGCTGTCATTAAGGAAAATGCCCTGCTACTGCTAGAAAGGGCCCAGGTGCCAGAACATTCAGGCATTGGTCCCATGTTTTTAGTTAGTCCGGCTCACAAGATATTTCCCAAAATGCAATTTTCAGCTTACCTTGAGCATTGCCTAATTTAACAAAAATGCAGAATTTGGTTTAAAAAATAAAAATAAAAAAAATCCATATGGAATGAAGTGGTGTTCAGGAGAACTCATCGCTTTGGATGTTTATGGAGAAATTTGATCCTGAAAATAGATGAAATATGCCCCGTTATGAGAGATAGGGATTTTTTTCACCATGGAAACAGTCTTTGGGTCAAATTGGCCAATTTTCACCCTTTGGGCTGTGATATCTACCATCCCCAACAATTGGAGGAAATCAATAGAGAAAAATTTTTTTTTTTTAATTTTTTCACCGTGACCATCTGAACTTTGAACCCCCCCCCCCATATATACTGGAACTTGGTGTTGTAGGTCAATTTTGGTGGCTACTTTCCAAATGGGCAAGTGTGATGCAACATTTTGGCATTGATCCCATGTCTATCTCTTTTTTTGAAGGGAGATATTGGCAAAAACCTGTTTTTCATCTTTTTGGCAACTTTGCCCTTTGACCTTGCCCTTACAAAATTGAACTTCTTTTTTTCTTTGACGCAGGGGGTTCTTGTTGAATAACTTTCAAGGTGATACCCCACAAATTTTTGAAGTTAGAATGACCATAGGCAGACAGACAGAGACAGACAGACAGTCAGGCAGACAAACATGACAATCAACATGCAAAAAAAACAATTATTGCAAGTAATCACAAACAGAATCAACTGACCAACCAGAGAGCCAAAATTTTGCCTCACAACAAACACAGGCAAAAACAGCTCTTTGGCTGAGGTAAAAATGACTTACTGACCAATGAATTATGGTGCTGAGTGTACATGGCTGTGTGGCCAAACAAATGTTCACCTAGGCGTTTCATTTAAATCTGGTGTCCTGTAAATGGGAAAATAATCAATACATTTGAATGCCATAGCCTTTTTATGTTGGCAATGATGCTAAACAATTTCATATATCCACAGGGTTGGTTATAAGACATGAAGAGGCCAAGGAAGCCTGTCTGTTCCACTGTTGGCTGCAAAATAGCATTTACTGCAGGCTTTAGTCAGAGATACTGAGCTCGGCATTTTTTGGCATCCAGCACTGCTGTTAATATTGAACAAGCAAATTGTGTCATCCTTTGGTTTTCTATTACATTGATTCTACAAAATACTGGCATGGGACAGACTTCTCATAACCAAAATAACACATTGTGCGGAAAGTAAGTTGCTGGATGCTGTTCGCCAGCAGCACTGGTGTGAATGAGTACCTGTCAAGTTCTGTATGTGTAGTTGGCGAGGGCCAAGAAGTGGCATGCAGGGATTTTGATGCTGTCTAATGTATTATTCACCATTTATACGCTGGCACATTCCATACGATTTATATTCATTCCGGCGTGTATTCTTCCCGCTAAAGCAAATATCACACAGGGCTGTCTGCACGTGTTGCCGCTGAAATTAACACAGATGCATTCGCTGTTTTGCGGTCTCTTAACACTGACCGCTCCAGCCTATCTGAGGAAGAAGCAGAGGCTGATTAAATTTGATAGCAGAAGGCGTCAAAACAGAATGTTTACACAGTGGCAAGTGAAATTATCCAGCGTGAGTGTGTGTGCGCGTGTGTGTGTCTGGGGGGTGTGGGTGAGATCGTCAGCACCAGAGAGAGTTGTGTTGACCCATATAATTTTGTTCTTGGCAATCTGAAAACTGCAGCAAAGTCATTGCCTCGCACGGATATGTTTGTTTAATCGGCAAGAAGAGGGCATTGGTCGGACGAGAGGTTTTTTGTGTTAGAGGTCTTTCTCAGTGGCAAAAGCCTGACCTTGCTCATACAGCAGCAAGATTAGCACACTGTATAGTGAGTCTGGGAAATAATTGAAAGGAAAATGCAAATGATAAGCCTCATCTCATTAACACAGCCTTCACACCTGAATGGCATTTTTATGAGCCGTGCATGCTGTGCTAATGACTACGACACCACAGATCCTCTCTCTCCCGTCTGTCAGCATGTCATGTCTGCTCACTGGCAAAGATCAAAGATGGATGCTACACCCTCTTTCTGTTCGCTCTACTCCTCACCTGTCTCCCTCCCGCCGCTGATAAGACGTCAACGAAGAGCCCAGCCACCCTCCCATCCAGTGCGGTGTGAGCCACCTGGGGGCCAGCGTCCTGTGTGCCGCAGGTAATAACGTGAGTCACAGATGGCAGCACAGAGATGCTCTGCGGCAGCACGCGCAGAATCGTTCAATAAGCGCGGTCGAGGTGTCTCCCCGCGATTACGAGCGTCATTTCTTCGCTGTTCCGTGAAGACACTCCCTGAAACGATTTAACGCTTGTCAGTCGAGAAATCAAAAACTTGAAAGAACTTTGACTTTTAACAACGCATTTTTAACAGTTTGACTTGTAAGAGTGGTGTTCCGATAAATATCTCTGGGTTACGGCAGCGCCCCGCGTGCGTGGTAGTGATTTGTGAAGATATGATAGGTATCAGCGCATAACTTACCTACATCAACCACGTGAGAGCTCTAAGCCTTTGTTACTCGCAGAGCTGACTTTCTCTTCCTGTGTGATTCAGTGACATTTGTAAAAGGAATCTTTGACATGCTCAAGCATTACATCAAGAGAACAAAAATAGATAAACATATTGCACTCAGGGAAAATTTTAGGTGCCCTAGATTTGCTTTGTTTAAAATTTGGTCTTCGATGTTTATTTTTTGTTTACTCCGTTAATGTTTATGTTGATAAAAAGCACATTTGAGAGACCAAATATTAAGGCAGAAATCTTGCAAAAATATTTTTGTATTCCTCTCAAGACAGTTGATCCAGATGCTGTAGCCCTGACAGAGCAGTGATCTCAACTCCATCAAGGCTGTCTGAGATTACCAGCGGAGGCTCAATCAAGTGAGACTGAGAGTCTGCAGAAAAACTACTCCAATATGCTTGGAACATCCATACAGTTTTATAAAACTGCAGCACGGTGTTCTTCATTTTTAGGTGTCACACCAAATATTACCATGGTGTAGTTTTTAATAATTCACAGATCTTTACAATACATTTTTTTTAAATTCAGAAACCTTTCTTTCATGATTTTTGGAGACATTTTTACTTCACTGAATTGTTGTAAATGTGCTTAAAACATGCGCTTAGTTCTGCAGATTTCCTGTATTTACTTTGAAAATGAAAGGCTTCTCCATCAGTCCTTAAATAATTATCCCCAGATATGCTTTAGACCTTTAGAGATTTCTTAAAAAAAAGAAGTTTTCCATAACCATTTGTCATGAGGGAACTTTGGGGTGGTTCCAGCTTATTAATATTCTGGTCTTCTGTTTTTTTGGCACTCCAGAGCGTCAAAGCATAATGGTCACAAAGCACACTGCCTGGCCTGCCAATGTTTCCGTATTTGAGAACGGGATGTCAATTCTGGATGGCGTTTGGGAAGATGACGAACACATCTTTGCATAATGATATTAATACCCTGCATATTTACGTGACCTCGGAGTATCCGGCTGCTAACAGAGCGAGGCAGAGGTTGTCTAATCACTGTCAGCTTCGTTCAGAGGAACTATAAACTACACAGTAATGCGCGGAATGAACGATCCCGGGGAGAGTCAAGGCAGACTCCTCCATCATCGGTACGGGATCTGACAATATTCCTCGAGAAGCGTCGTGTCCAAACACGTGTCAGCATCAGAGCCAGGGTTTGCCGTTAAGATACACTGGAGAGTCGGAGAACTAGACGCCGAGGGGCATGGACAGATGGTGCATGGCATACTCAAGTTCAAAGTCACCCCAAGTGCACCATTTACTTACTGTTAGCCACAGAGGAGAATACGAATCGTTGGTCTGCAAAGTGACTCCATTAGTTTCCTCACATATGAATATAATTTGCAAGTGAACACAAAAAAAAAGCTGTGTATGTATTTTGCATCTTACTATAATTACTGTGCTTTTATATGCACCGATGAGCCAAAGCATTAAAACCACTGTCTGATAAAGCAAATAACGTAGATCTTTTGACGCAAGCAAGCAGCCGGTTCTCGTATTCGATGTGTTGGATGTGGGAGAAATGTGACCTGGGTGACTTTGACTGTGGCCAAGTCATCTATACCAGAGGAGTGGGTCAGAGCATCTCCAAGGTAGCAAGACCATGAACCGATGACAAGGCATTGGGCATCCATAGCTCATCAAGGCGCAGGAACATCAAAGGCTATCCCACCTGGTCCGAACAGACAGAGGCACTACTGCAGAACAAGTCACAGAGAATTGAACTGTTATGAAACATGAGGAACATGTCACAACACCTACTCTGACCTGCTAAAGCTACTGTGTGTTGCGCTTTGCAGCTGCAAACCAGTCGGAGAACACATTCTACTCCGTTCCACCGCTGAGGGCGTCTACATCGTACACTTGAGTTGAGACCTTTGGGGAATTGAAAAAGGCTGCCTGGTTCAGTAAGTCCTGCTTTTTTTCACATCATGTGCATTGGGCAGGGGGCTTTGCACCATTTACCTGGGATGGGACAGCATCAGAATGCACTGTGGGAAAAGGACAAGCTGGTGGAGGGTGTTTGAATCTCTGGAAAATGTTTGGCTGGGGAACCCTGGATTTGAGAAATCAAGTATACTTCAGTTTAACAGCTTCAGTGGTGTTTTTCCTCAGTGATGTTGATTGGTGATGGCAAACCAGCTTATATTTTTCATGTCCTTCGGCTTAAGCGCTAAAATGGTTCTTTGAATGCTCAAATTTCCGCAGAGTAATCCTTAATATTAAAAGCATAATTCCGAAGTAACAAAAATATATAAATACAATGCAAAATGAAGATAGATTGGCAAGGATGGAATCAGATTATGACTTGCAGTCAAGCAGATTCACTGTTCTAGGATGTAAGTTCTGAGCATGTGCAGTAATTGTGACACAGCTCCTTTGAAATGCTAAGTAAGGGTTTTTTTTGCAACATTGACCCTTCATTGGTGCTAAAGTATTTGCTCATTAAAATCCAAACAGATTTTTTTTTTTTGGCCAGGCAGTGTTCAACCCCAACTCAGAGGTGGTGACTTGCAAAATTCCTTTGAATGGTTCTTCATTGTAGACAGTATAAAGGCAAGATAATTAAAATTTTGCCTCAACCAGCAAACATCCATTCATGCCATTCATGCCATTCAGGCCTGCAACACATTCCAAAAAAAAAAAGTTGGGGCAATTTAGAACTAGTAATGAGGCAAAACATTTGAATAATGATGTGATTTTAAACAGCTGATGTGAGCAGGTGATTGTAATCATAATTTAGAATAAGAGCAGGCAGCATCAGGTAAAGCAAATCAAGAAAATCTTTGAAAGATTTGATAATAATGATCCTCAAAGGCAGAGATGACATGATGTGGATATCTCACCATCTACAGTACATAACAATAAAATGATTTGTGGAATCTGGAGGAATTTCTGTCCATAAAGGGCAAGGGCACAAGCTTAAGCTGAATACCGGTGATGTCCAATCTCAGCATTGAGAATCTTCATTTATCTGTTGGCGATATAACCACATGGGCTCTGCATTACTTCGGCAATCCTTTGTCAAGTGCTGCAATACACAGTTAATACATCCACAAACATTACTGTGCAAAATGAAAGCCTAATTTTAACAGTGTCCTGAAATGCCGCCAATTTCTCTGGGCTTGCGATCGACCATCACACAGTGGAAATGTGTATTGCTATCAGGAAAATCAATATTTCAGGTTTTTTTATTTTTGGAAAAAAATGAACCCCATGTGCTCCAGATTAAAGCAGAAAAGAACCTTTCTGAATATTACCAGCAACAGTCCAAAAGCCATGCTCTGTCGTGAATTAGAGTGCTGTCACTCCTCCTTGGCCAGGGTAACTTGCACTTCTGTGAAGCCAACTTTAATCCTGAACAGTACACTGAAATTTTGGGGCAACATATTTTGCCTTTAAGTTGAAATCTTCTGCCAAGGATGCACGTTCATATTTGAACCAGACAACGCAAAACTGCATTCTGCATGCATCACAAACGCATTGGTGCAGATGTGCTGGACTGGCCTTCCTGCAGTCCCAACTTGTCCCCAATTGTGCTGCATTTTGGAATGCAAAATGTGACAAAAAGGCCCCATAATGTTATAAACCTTGAGACTAGTTTGCAAGAAAAATTTGACAAAATTACACCTGAGACGTCCAATCACTTTGTGTCTTCAATCCCTAAACCTTTTTCGTGTTGTGAAAAGGAATGTCATCAAAACAAAGTGGTAAATACTCTACTGGTCCAACTTTTTTGACATATGTTGCTCAAATCACAACTGGAATAAGAGTAAGTTTTGGAAAATCAGTTAGACAAAAGAAGATTTTGAGAACTTTAATGACTTCCGAGGTCAAATGTTTGCAGAAGACCTCATACGACTGATGACAGCAATCAGTGCTATTTGAGCAGAGGAGCGCAGCTTTGAGCTGAGAATGAACACAGGGAATTTTTGTGTAGATTGTTGGTGTAATCCTCAAGATGCACTTTCAAGCTTTTATCACTGGTCCTTTCAGCAGTTTCAAAGAAAGTCCCCTTTAAGTCCTGGGGGTGATGGGAGATGTCGGGGGCAGCATTTTATTATGTGTATTTTATTGTAATAAACACAGCTAATTTACTTATAATATATGTCTCCAAGGTGCAACACTTCTCTTTAAATGGGTATTTATTTGTTGGCTAATCACATATCAGTTTTGCATTACGCATTAGCACTTGTGAACATCTGCCACAGTCTTAATATTATACACAGGAAAAAGTGGCATTCTTTCTACTGTTTTGCTCACAATACATGGCAACACAGAACATGGTCTGTTTTGATGAGGTCTGCTGTACTGCATTAAAATAAGCACAACAGAAATTCCTAACTTATTGGCTACTAGAAAAAAAAATGTTGTGGTAGTAAACAGGATGGGAAATTAGCATCAGCCAGCAGTCAAAGGCTGGTAAAATATGAAAGTGGCAGATAAATTCCAGACACAAAACAGTAATTTTCTATTGAATGGCTGGTGAATCTGAACATTTACCTGTGAGTTACTGGTGGATGTTCACATTTTAAAAATTCCCCACCCTGGTTGTAAAGTTCTAGTTCTTTAACTTTGTCTGCTTTAGTTTGTCCACCCTACTGTGCACCCTCTATCTCCCCATCTCCAACCAGTCTTAGCAAATTCATCAGCTTCATTTTATCAGCCTCATCAGTCTATTGGTCAAGAGAGTCACTCTTCAGCCGTCACTAACACCAGTGTCTGGACTTCATGGGGGGATTTATTCTGCTGCTCTGGGCAGATGCTCCTCAATGACAAAATTTTCCTGTTGAGTCCAAGTGCCAAAGACTTTCTGTCAAGACTTTATTGTCACTCGTCATCTGTTAATCAATTTATAATAAAGTATTATCCTCACATCAGTCACTTGTCTCTCCTGATTATATTAGCTTTATGGTTTTCTGAACAAACTCAAACTTGGTCAAGTCAATTTGTTTTCTTATGAAAACTGCAAAATATATTATAGTTAATTGATAAGGTCATCCATTTCCCTGTGTGGTGCTATCTTCTGAAACAAGCGTCATGAGTGAACTTGTGCTTTTAAAATGTAAGGAAGGCGATGGTTGCTGCAAACACACAGTGTCCTAGATGCTCCAGTTAAAAATCACATTTAGTGAAGACAACAATCGAATGATTTTGATTTATCATTCTTTGTGTTTCATCATGCATCATTTTTCAGTTTTTTTTTTTAAAAAGGAGTAATGAAATACGTACTGTATGTTCTTCTATAACCCCTCTCCCCCAAAGTAAATATATAAAAATCTAAGTATAACCCCTAAGTAAATATATAAATTTCTCCCCCCACCCCACCCCCAATTGTTTTTTTTTTTTTTTTGCCTCTTTCAGAGTGATGATAGATCATTTTGCACCCCTCACCCAAACATTGCCTTTCAGTTTTTGTGTGTTAAGTTTTGCACTTCAGTTTTTTGACAAACTCGTGAAAAGTTTGTTCCATGGGGATTTTATTTGGTGACTCAACCTGATGAGCAGCATCATTTTCTTTGTCTGTTTTGTCCTTGCACGATATCGCTGTGTCCTATATTCGTGCAGGAGTTTCTCAGAATATTGGTGGACCATATGTTTCTCCACCTCAGCTCTCATTCTGTTGTAATCACTAATGACATAATGATGGAAAAACACTGAATTGGTCCTGGATACAGTTATGCAAGCCAATTTCAACTCAGTGCCTTCGCCATGTTTCTTAGCAGAAGTTTCTAAAGGTCCAGATATATGCATCTCTTTCTCCACAATCGCTCCTTTCAACCTTTCTGTTAAAGGATAGGCTGGTTCAAAAACCCATCAGGCTTGTTTTTTCTATGTTATTATTATTATTATTATTATTATTATTATTATTATTATCATCATCATCATTATTGTTGTTGTTATTACAAATTTCAATATTATTTACTTTGTTCCTGGAGCTCTGGAAATTTAGTTGCTTAAATTTGCCTGTCATTGCTCAGTACTTTTGCATGCAGTGTCTTGCAATTCTTGAACCTCACTGTGCAGAGACCATTTGCAATTACTCAAGCTGACAGCATTTTCCACTTCCTGAAGTTTTCTGTGGACAACCTGATCGCGGGAAGTTCCTCTCTCATTGGTTTTGCATCCTGCAATGCCAGTCAAGCACACCCGAAACTAGGAAAATTTGTTTTGATTTAGTTTGGCTTGATAAAGTTACTCAATTGTAGTGTGCGATAAATGTCAGTGTTGAGCCTTGCTTTTTTTGGCTAGCAATTTCAGGATAAAATAAGCTCATGATTTAAAAAAAAAAAAATCTCAATTTGACAAGAAAATTGGCCAAACTCTATCATTTGTGTCAAAATAGCCCATTTAGTGCTCCATATATCAGAGCTGCCTGAAATTATAATCAAGTGACAGAAAAAGAAAAAAGTTTTTTTAGGGCAAAAACTCTGCAGATGCCAGTGATGTGCCAAGAGGGATTGTCTCACTGGCAATAACATCATCTCCACTGGGAAGTATGGCTGAGGATATGTGATGTTCTGTCTCCAGAAAATCAAAGGCATCACAAGCTCCATCAATTATCAAGAGATCACAGGCCAATATCTGGCTGCCTCTGCCAGGGGGGCAATGATCCAAAACATTCCCCCTAATCCAGAAAGGTTAACTGGCCACGCACAATCAAGCTTTTGCAATTGTGTTCTTAGTCCCAAGCCTAAACCCTGTTGTAAATCTTTGAGGTTATATGAAGGGGAGCATCTATTAGTGAAGATCAAGGAATCTGGAGGATCTGGAGAGATTATACTTGCAGGACTAGTTTCAGGTCCCAGAAGACTCAAATCTTACTGCCTGCATGTGTTCTCTGTTATAGGAGGAGACTCTGGCCAATATTCACAAAATATGCGCAACTGGGAGGAAGTACTGATCCAGGATTTCCTGCATCCCCATCCGAGCCTCATCTATTTTGGGCCCAAAATTTAAACTAATCCTAGATCAGCACCCTCCTCTGAGTCATTTTGGGAATATGGCCTCAGTCATGGCAAAAATGCACTGTTGAGGTGCCCATTTCTGTGCAATGCATTTTTCAAAACCTCACAGATTTTGTTGTTTGTCAAGCTACTTTGTTTGTTTGGCGTTCATCAGTAGTGTTCTCATTTTTCAGAACGGAAGATTTTGTTGACCAGAAAAAACCATTTTATTGAGATTTTATTCATATTTATATGGGTAAAAATAAATCTAGAGGCAAAAACATATTCAATTATTTTTTCATGTAAGTATATTTAATATTTCATTCATCATACATCTAACCCAGCAAATCTACTGTGCAAATTTCTCCAAGAACATTCTTTCTCATATCTGAGCCTGGCACATAATTAGGTACTCGTTGGCATAAAACATAAATAATTGTTTAAAATTTGCTCAAGTAACATGACTCTGCAATCAAAATAAATATTCTAAAATACACAATAAATTCAAAATGTAAAATGTTCACCGGCGATATGTTTTTCTTTTTTCCTTCCGTCTTTCTTGCGATCGGTATGACAATGGTCTCTAATGATGTGCATAATGTGCTTCAATTACGGTATCATTCCTAGCAGAGGAGACCTGCATTGCGGAATCTGTGTGCATCTCCTTGAAGAGGACAGCTGTGAGGATTTTATTTCCTGAAAGGGAGAAGAAACAAAAGGGGCTGCGTATACAATGCATAAATTAACAAATAGCACCATCTTCTGAAAGCTGGAGACAGCTGCATCTGTTCAGGTTATGACTTTGTAATGATCATATTTTATTTGAAGGAGACTGGCCTTATATATTATAATGAAACGACTACGCTGCGGTGGAAAACAACAGAGTGGGTGAGTCAACAATATAAAGTGCACTACACTCTGTTTTCCGTTTCAAGGATATTTCTGGGTCTTTCCCCTTGTGGTCGTCATGGGAAGGCTGCATGTACAGTGAGTTTCGTGAACCCTTGGAGCACTGAATAAATTTTCAAGGAATTAAAAATGTGATTATCCAGCGCTGTTGAAAATCTATCATGTAGCAACTTGTTCAAAAGAGCTCCCGCAGGAGAGCTCTTTTAAACAAGTTGATACATGATAGATTTTCAACAGCATCTGATTGTGATATCTTACAGCATTGGGCAACCTTAGCTGCCTATAGCGCTGTAAGGGTTAATAACTGGACGGGGACACATTTTTTGTTCTGAATTTGTGCTCTCGCAGTTTGACTTTGAACGGATTCACTGACTATAAGGTTGATGTGATGAGCAGTCTGTTAGCTTTAATTTCCGGGTGTTTTCATTCAGCATATGAACCTCTCTCCCTCCCCTCCATTTCTGGGCGCATCATAGAGTTCTGGACAGTTTAACATAAAGTACAATAATGAAATCATTTTTAATATTTGGTTGCATATCCTTTCATGGAATAACTGAGACACTTCGATATCTCCAAAGGCTGAGTATTTACCTCAAGGAAGTCCTGTAATGCAGCCATCTTTAGTTATGGCTTCTTTTTGGGGACTTTTTGTCAGCCCCCTTTTCAGCACGTGAAATGCATGTTCAATCGGATTCTGATGCAGTGACTGACTTGGCCATGAAAGCCAAAAAAAAAAGTGTACATAACAGTCCAATAAATTATGGTACTCACCATATGTTGCAATTTTCATCTATTTTTGAACAGTCGAAGGAGAGAAAATATCCAAGCAAAGCTTGTTTATCCCTCTTACCATAGGTCTTCAAATAAGTGTCCTGATACAGCAACAATTTTGTTCTTCTGGTAACAAGACGCCAAACTGCTTTTACATTTGTGGATTACACCATGTGAAATTGGGGAATAGGAAAAGAAATTATATATATATATATATACACACACACACACACACACACAGTGCTGTGAAAAAAAAAATTGCCCCCTTCCTGATTTCTTTTTTTTTCTGCATATTTGTCACACTTTAATGTTTCAGATCAAGCTAATTTTAATATTAGACAAAGACAATCCAAGTAAATACAAAATGCAGTTTTTAAATGATAATTTCATTTATTAAAGGGCAAAAGCTATCCAAACCTACCTGGCCTTATGTGAAAAAGTAATTGCCCCCTAAATCCTGATAACTGGTTGTGCTACCCTTGGCGACAACAGCAATGAAATGTTTGCGATAACTGGCAATGAGTCTTTCACATCATTAAAGAATTTTAGGCCACTTTTCCTTGCAGAATCGTTTTAATTCAGCCACATTGGAGGGTTTTTGAGCATGAACTGTGAGGTTTCGCTCAGGAACCAGACGCGAGAACCAAGCAATGCAGCAAACTTGAGTTATATTTAAGAAAGGGGGTGAAACCCCGCAGGGCAGGAAGCAACGGTACAGAGTCCACAATCCAAAAATCAGAATCCCAGGGACGTAATCCAAACTGTGCACAGGGCAGCAAACACAAAACTCAGACAGGGAAAACAGGTTCGGTATACAGGCACAGGAACGTCATAGAATCCAAAGCCAAAGTCCAGTAGACATAATCTGATTTGTTATTAGGGCTGCAGAGACAAAAATAGGGTCAGGCAAAACAGGTACGGTACACGGGCACAGAAGTATTAAAGAAAAAGCCAAAATCAGAATCGGGGACGTTCCAGTCAGAAGTACAACATTATGAATAAAAGACATCAGCGATAAAATCACAGGGAAAACATTCTGACAAGAGCTGTGAGTGAAATGACTGCTTAAATACACATAGGGGAAGTCACAAGCTATGATAGGGAACAGGTGAGCTGGATCGGACTAATTAACAAAGGAATGAACATGAGGAAGTTCCTAACTACATGAACTTGGCAAAAGCCAAAACGTGGACAGGGATCACAAGACATCCTATTGACAAACATACGGCTCTGGTTGGTGATTAACAAGGAGCAGAAAATCTGCTGAAGCACAGCAATGTAAATTGAGTAAAGGCAAGGGGCAGAGACTAGAGCAGAGTGAGTGCTGAGAGCTCGTTAGTCAATTAGTAAGGTGCAGCTATACAATCCCTCAATCTTTTAAGTAAGTTAGTACTATAAACAGCGTTAGTTTGAGTTAGTATCTTAACTAAAATAATTAACTGTTAGTTTTGTTAGTAATTTTAGAAAAGCAAGGTGAAGGAAGTAAATGAGATTGGAAGGAATGATTGAAATCCCAGAAACCATGAAATCACCCGAAAGTGTGGCACGCAGTACTGCGACAGTGGGCGATCACATGAAATAAGACCAGGCAGGGGAAGACAAAGTGCAATGCATGATAAAAAAACAAAGCATGGACCGGAGTAAAACTGCAATAGTAGAATATGGCAGACAGAAACAAAACAAGGCATGGAATCCAGATCACAAAACAGAGCATAGTCAGACAAAGCAGAGTCATAACAAACATGGCAGACAAGGCAGAATCATAACATGAACGGCCTATTTAAGGTCATGCCACTGCATGTCAAGTGGATTTAAGTCTGGACTTTGACTTGTCCACTCCAAAATCTTCATTTTGTTTTTTTTTTTAAGCCATTCAGAGGTGGACTTGCTAATATGTTTCAGATCATTGTCCTGCTGCATAACCCAAGTGCGCTTGAGCTTGAGGTCACAAACTGATGTTTGGACATTGTCCTTCAGGATTTTCTGGAAGAGTGCAGAATTCATAGTTCCATCAATTACGACAAGTCATCCAGGTCCAGAAGCAGCAAAGCAGCCCCAAACCATCACACCACCACCACCATGTTTGACTTTTGGGATGATGTTCTTTTTATGAAATGCTGCATTTGTTTTATGCCTGATGTAACAGGACGCAGCCCTTCCAAAAAGTTCAACTTTTGTCTCATCAGTCCACAGAATATTTTCCCAAAAGTCTTGGGTATCATCAAGATGTATTTTGGCAAATATGAGATTAGCCTTTGTGTTCTTTTTGGTCAGCAGTGGTTTTCGCCTTGGAACTTTCCCGGGGATGTCATTTTTGCCCAGTCTTTTTCTTAATGTTGAATCATCAACACTGACTTTAACTGAGGCAAGTGAGACCTGGAGTTCTTCACATGTTGTTCTGGGTTCTTTTCGTTTCAATAGAACCTGTTGACAAAGTGAAGTAGGCTAAAAGATCTCAAAAAGCAACACATTATGCCTTGAACTAAAGAAATTCAAGAACAGATGAGAAACAAAGAAATTGACATCTGTCAGTCTGGAAAGAGTTGCAAAAGCATTTCTAAGGGTTTAGGACACCAGTGAGTGCCATTATCCACAAATGGAGAAAACTTGGAACAGTGGTACACCTTCCCAAGAGTGGCCAGCCAACCAAAATCACTCCAAGAGGGCATCGCCAACTCATCAAGTCGTCAATTGACGAGCACGAACAAATAGATTGCAATCTGTTCCCCTATCCTTCCTATTCGTTTGTGCTCGTCAATCGCCTTATCGTGACATTCAAGATGGAGGCGATTGGAAACTACCTCATGGTTAGGTTTGCATAAACAGTATTTTTAATAAACTACCTGTGCATTTTCAAATTTCTCAGTGCCTCTTTTTAAATGTCAGGGCCCTCGGAATTCTAGTAATCAAGTGTGGAGCTACTTTGTGCCTTGTTAATGATGAAAAAAATAGCGATTTCTTTGCACGGAAATGTTATCCTCGATTCACTACCATTGTAAGCCTGTTGGGAGCTTCAACTAAAAAGCCATACATTTTGAAATGTCGCGTGCGTACAGAGGTGGGGTATTCAACTGAGGATAGTACTCGTTATCACGTTTCAATACACCCCAAGTCAATTTCACACCGGAATTCTCCTTTAAGTTGCTCTCTTTCCTGAGTAACGTAAAGAAAACAATGGGAAGAAAGCCTACAGAAGGTGGAAATATCACAATAAACATCACTGTGAGGAAAGGAGGGAGAAATGCTTCAAACGATAAAAACTGACAGCATTCTGCCATGGGTTTTGAACATATGTATATTGTATTTCATCATATCACTGATATATGGGGACATATTTTGAGCTGATGATGCCTGAGGGACTCACAGAAGATACACTGTACAAAAATTGTTGTTTTAGCTTCAAAAAATAAGTATCTGGGCTACCTTAAAATTTTACGTCAACTGAACTTATTATAAATTGAGAATTAACTCAACTTGTAATCTTAAGTTCAGTAAATCTAAAATTTTATGGAAGCCCAACGCTTTTTAATTAAAAAAACTTTTTTCTTTTTGCAGTGTAGTCCTCTGAGGTACAGAAGCTCAGCATTTAAAACTGAATGATTCCCTTTTTGTACATTTGACACGTGCTAGACATGTGCTTCTGCATGACCATGTGTGTGTGTATAATGGATTTTAACTGTACTTTATGAGCCATATTTCATTACAGTTTAAAAAAAAATACTCAGGAGATCACAAGCTTAATGAAAGGTGTGTTTTTTTTTTGGGTTGTGGGAAAAACCCCAACAGATCTCTAGGAGCTGTGCAGAGCAGACATGTTGCTGGCCAATTGAAGAAGACAGTTTTCATGGTCCTAAATCAGCAGTCCTAATTTGTGCTTTGATATTCAAGACTTCAAAATCATAGTGACTCTTCTCTTCGCTGAAATGCAAATACTTAAAAAAATCTACAAAATAATGCACAATTTGCAATCTGCAGTCCAGTTTGCAAGAGCATAATGGTAGAACATCTGTGATTGCAAGGAAATCATTTGCACCCCCGGTTCTTTTGTACTACTGTGAGCTTTGATGTTTTTTTTCATCCTTTAAAATGTAAGATTCTTATCACAATCACATCCGCAGAAAAAAAGTTTTGCAATCTGTTATTACACTGTCAGTTAACGGGAAGCAATGATAAGAATAATTTCCATGTAATGGAGTTTATGACCTAATGAATGTTAGGCCAGCGTTATCTCTCTCCTGCGGGCGCGACAGATGATGGTATCTGTGTTTCTCCTTTAATCGCAACGGCCACAGGCAAGGTATGACAGGATGGCGGCATGCTACTGTCATAATCTCATCACCTCTGTTGCTTGTTTGTGGCATTTTGATGGAGATGGGGTGAGAACGCAGGCCTTCGGAACAGCCACCTCCCACAAGCAAAGGGTGGGTGGGTGGCAGTGTGGGCACGTGTTGCTTCAGATAAACCGCTGTGATCAATCCGCCGAATGCACCGCGAATCACCAGAGCGAGAGTCTTTGAACGTCGGGCCCTGTCCTTGATGCGCTTGGTGATGATTACATGGTCAGTGCAGCCAAAGGCACACCAAACATCAAGGAAATCTCGTACTGCAGTCTGTCAGCTCTCCAAAGTAATTAAACACACCCCCACTGCCAATACTAAGGGCACCACTGGGGTAAATGAATCCCTGCTTTCAGGGGTAAATAAGACAGGACTTAATTTCGAAATGGAGAGGTATGGCATTTGTTTTATCCTTAAAAGGACTCGAAAGTTAATAGCTTTGTTTTGGCTGCTGCAAGTAACAGTTCAAAGATCCAGACATAACCTCAATTTGTTTTCTCCAAAACACTCCGGAAAGAATGTAATCAATAGGAGCAATACTTTCAAGTCCTCATATAACACCACTGCCAACACTGAATTCACTGATGAATGCTGTGGGTTAATGTGAAAAAAGTATAAATTGAATGCACCAATTTACAACAGTTGAACTTTATTCACAATTGATTTTTGTATATTCAGTTTTATCTAAGAAATAAAGATTGTACAATCACACCCTTCATTTTCAATGATGCTTTTCATTTGAAAGGGATTCATGTAATATTTCGCATAATTTCCTTCAGCCAATGAGCATTATGTGCCTTAAGCAGGGAGTGTGGATATATCTTGCTCAAACACAGCATGAATGACTGAAAGATTAAAAGTTTTGCTCTCACAGATCAAGTCATTATCCTAAAAATCCTTGGCAAAATGTGTGGAAGGTCATTTCAACTTTAGCATATTTTTATTATGAATATGAACTTGTTGCATCATGATGTTCAAGCTGTGATATGATGCATCATAATGCTCGGGATATTAGTTTCTGAGATCATTTTTGAAAATATCCAGTCTAATATTAAGTGATACTAAGTTTGTTCCTGGTACGCAGTCTGTTCCATGCACCAGTGATATAACAGGAGTTTTGTGATATCAATAGTCTATATTGCCAAAACTTTCTGTTGTAAATTGATATGCAGAGTAAAAATCTTTATCTCATTGATGAGATGCATTATAACAGACAAAATCCCAACAGAACAGATCAAATATTTGCAAGGTATGTTCATATATTCTTGTAAGGACACATTTTTGTTGACAATTTAAAATCTGTAATCACTAAAATCATACAGGGTAAAATGCATGTTCTCTAGTTATATCACGGGGTATTTGTGTACACTTTAGTTCCATCACAAAGACCCTACACCTCTGAATCTATTTCATTATTTTAAGTTATTTTTCACACTTAATTTTTAGATTTTGATATGTACTGAAAAAATGTTGGTGAAATACGTGCTTACTCAAAAATACATTCATAACTAATCCACCAGGAAACTGAAGTTTCCATTGGGATAAAAACCAGACTCTGTATGCAACCTGTAGAGCATACTATTGAAATTAAGTGTATTCTTAGATATTAATGAACAGATGTAATCTCCCACAATGTTTTAGCCTGAATATTTCATACATCCAGTATTAAAGCCAGAAAATCAATAACCACATCTCAGAAATTCTGAGTATTAAGTGTTTTCAGCAGTTAATATTAACCCACAAACCACAGGTTATCTAGTCTGCAAAAACCATCAGAACACGACAGTTGCACTAGCATTATTACTCAATTTCTTTGCTACTTCCTCTAAGGCAGATTAAGTTTTTTAGGAGCCGGGCAACCAAAGCTGCCAGGACCCTATTGTTATCCACATTTCTTCTTTCTCCTTCTTCTTCTTCCAAAGAAATCCTACTTTCCATGTGTGAAAAATCACTTTGCACAAAGGTCCAGTCTCATGCCAGATTGCCTCAGCTGCAAAAACAGGCCAATAGTTCTGAATGTGGCGCTACAGCAAGCCTCTAAATTTCAAAATTTTGAAAATTCACAACAAATCAACAATGTGTGCTACAGATTTGCAACTTTCATCAAAATTTAGCTCCAATACTGAGAAAACTTTTGTACTTTTAATCCAATTGCAAATTATGAAGTCCATCACTGTTTTTTTTTTCAAAAACTGTAAAACCTATTAAACCTATCTCCACCCACAATTTTTGCTCCATTGACACCAAACTTGTTACAGAGCATCTTCAGACTGTCCTACACAAACAATCCAGGCAGATTTTTGATTTATCAAAAAGTGTATCAAAATGTTTGACTCTAAACGGTATTGTAAACATATACTGGCAAATTCTTGCTATGTTCATTATGTTCATTAAAATAATGACTCAAAAAATGAATTTTTTTTAGCATTTTGAATTTTGACAGCCATTTGAAATCTGCCTTTACACGCTAACAGCTGCTGTCTTGCACACAAGTGACTGGCTTAGTCAGTTTGTGAAGCTACATGTAACATTTCCATTTGCCAATTAGCTCAGTGAGATAGAGAATGTTTCATGGTGTTGAAGATTGTGAGTTCAAGCCTCAGCTTGAGCATATACCACGTTTCCATATGAGAAGTCTACCTAAACTTTTCACAAAGGTCCAGTCCCATGCCAGATGTCCTCAACTGGAAACAAGACAATAGTCCTGATGGTAGCGCTACAGCAAGTCTCTAAATTTCAAAACTTTGAAAATACTTAACATATCAACCATATGTAATACAGCTTTGGAACTTTAACTTTAAAATGTGCTTTTCCATGGCATGGATGGCTACTCTCTGGCACCCTGATGCTTGGCTAAGTCAATTTGTGAAGTCACACAAATGTCACTTGCCAATTAGCTCAGTGAGATAGCAGACAGACCTCAGTCTCAGAAATTGTGAGTTCAAGACTCAGCCGATGTAAAATACACATTAGAAAGCCACCTTTTTTCATCTTTCCACACTCTCCTTGTTGCTCAGAATTGCCTAATTTTGCCTCAAATTGCCCGGCTCCGACCATTGCTCTGCAGCAGCTATAATTTTTTTTTGTCTTTCATAGTGTTCCTTTAGCTTTGATGGACTCCTGCATATTCCAGCTCCAATACTGCCGCCTGAGGAAGTGTACAATGCTTGTATCAAAATGCCTCTGTGAATCTGCACATAATTTGAAGGAAAGAAAAAACCATTCAGAGTTACTTCCTTGACTTTTTAACAATGTGTATGACAGTCCCATTAAGCCAAGATTTTTATCGGTTTTAGGTCTGGAACAGTGCAAGTCTTGTCATGCACACAGGCATACTGCACATCATGTTGAGAGTGATGATCATGTCCACAGCTTACAGTGGACTGTATGTTTTAAAATTGACAACAGCTGTCAGATCCGATTTACATCCGATAGGGAGTTTGAATAAAGAGCGAGGTGATTGACAGCTCTCCTTCCACATCCCAGACAGACACTATTTTGAGTTTATGTGCTAAGTTATCTTTCATGTGATCTGTCCCATCAAAATTGTACAGCAGATAAAAAAGAGAAGGCAATCACATTATGCGGCCTTCATTTATAGGCAGAACAAACCATATCTCTTCATCATGAAAAAATAGCTCTTCGCCTCTTGCCATTTCTTGGCAGAGCTTTTGATTTCCGCACTCATACGTTCTGTGCAATAAAACATCAATCAAATACCTTGCTGCTCCAACTGACTAATTTTTAGGTCCTTCGATGACTTTTTGTTCAACTCCATTAATTTTTACAGGGGACAACCTCAAGGAGTTTCTCCTGTTCATTCCAATCTGCAGCTGAAAAAGTGAAGGGTTCAGAGCCTGGGAATGGCTTCTGACGTGAATGTCATTTTGTAACAGAGAGAAGTTCTACCTGAGTGAAATGACATTTCAATGTGTTTCATTTGTTGGAATTGCTATTATTTCCATTTTTAAAATTATTAGCATTTTATACATTATATGGAGTAAGGTCCAGACAATGACACAATCTTTATTTATTTATTATTTTTTAGCTTTTTACACCACCACCGTGAAAACACGAAATCAGTTGGCGATCGTGGTCATGGGCCACCTGTACTTCAGTACTTTATGCTGTGTAATTTTCGGTATAAGTATTCCATACAAACGCAAAAACTTTATATAAAGTATTATGTAGTGAATGAGTTAAACCCCTAAAAAAAACTTTTTTAGAAAGTTGACAGGATTCCTTCCTTAGTTTTATGACATAATAATCTGTGTTTGTCTGAATTAGTTTTTTTTTTTTTTGAGATTGAAACTGCAATGTGTGAATGACTAAGTGGAAATACTCAGCCATGGCGTTTCCTACTTATTTCACTTCTGATAGGTCTTGTAGTATATGAATAACACCACGCAAACATGTTAAAAACTTGATTTTCAGGGGAGAGGATCTTTAATGGTTAGGTCAAGAATATTGCATGAACCATGCCAAAATTCCTCCCGTTTTATACTCAGTTCCCTCAGTTCTAAAAGCTGAAAAGTAATTGGCCAAACTTGTATGATGATCAATTAAATCATCATTTTTTACACTCATTAGCAAACTTTTCACAGTTAATGACTTTCTGAAGTCTGGAACCCACAGACATCACTAAATGCAGGGTGATGCTCAATCATTGACTTGTCTATGGTAGAATATTCCACTTCTTAGGTTGCTTTTTCAGTGCGTTTCCAAGTGAAGTGTTGTCTAATGAGTTCTGGAGCATTTGAATGAACCTTTCCATATAATACAATATAACCCTTTTCCATTCAGAATTTATCCTCCAGCTTTTGTTAAGTCACATCACCAGAAGATACCAGAGAACTGAATTGGCAGCCATACATGCCCAGACCTGACTACTCTTTACCAATGAGGTGTCACAGATGATGAGCAGTTCTTTCCCTTCTCCATGGTCCTCTCAAGTTGATGTTTATCTCATCAGTAATGGTTAACCGATTGAAATTAACCATCTGTATTTATTCTGGTGAAGTCCGCTCTTGATTTTTGAGTTTGTTAATGATACACTTGGAGAGAGTTTTTGATCTGGCCAACTGTTGTGAAGGGTTTTGTGTGAACCAGGGAATTTTGCTGCCACCCACCTCACTTGTTATCTACGGGCTTCTTAGCCCTTCTGTATTCCTGAGTTCGCCAGTGCTTTCCTTTTAAGAATATACCAGATACTTCCGTTGGCCACACATAAAGGTCTGGCATTTTCTCTGGTGAGTTTGTTTTGTTTTTTCATGAATATCGCATTCCCTCTATCTAAACCCCCTTGAAGATATGAATATGCTGGGATATGCTGAGGAGGGTCCATGAGCGTCGACCTTGGGATCTGAAGGGTCTGTCGAGATTCTGTTGGGAGGAATAGTCTCAGATCTCGAGTCATGTGTTCACTATCCTCATCACGCATTATAGAGGAATACAAAGAACTGTTATTTTGGCAAAGAAGGAAGGCTGTACAAACATTAAATGACGTGGTGTAAAAAATTGTGGCACACATATTTTTGAGATGCGTTTCATAATAAGAATCAAAGTTTCATTTAATTATGTTACTACAGTTAAATGTTAGAGTTTGAGAAGATTTTGAATGAAAGATCACAAGGACTGTGTGTTTCAGTCTGGGTGTGTGCGCGTGTGTGTGTATACATCAGTGTGTGCCTATATAATTTGCGGTACATAAGAATGTTGGAAAATATCAGACTTTAGGATCATAAATGGTCCTCTGCTCTGCATAGGTAATGAGGCATAAGCCACAGGCCTAGAAGTGATGGATAAGAAAGCATTGACTGACAGCTCAGAGAAACCAATTAAGTTATCGACAAAAATGCAAAATTGATTTGTCATTTCCCCCGAGGTGTCAGTCGTTTAACTTTGTTTGATATAATTTAAAATCAATTTTAATGTATGAGGGCCTGATTTATAGCAGCTGAACATGAGAAAGTTGGGGATTCCACTGAAGCGGGAGATGATGTATGTACCACGAACCTTTATGGAAACACATTACGTTGAGCTCTGTCCTCTGCTTGTTACTCTTTGGATTGATGTGTCATGGTTTTGTGCATCTCCTTGTTTTCTGGGTCAGGACCTCCTACTCAGTTTGAATTAGAAACAAGCAGCTCTGGTCCAGTCCTCCCCTTTGGTTCCGTGCGTGCACTGTGGCCATATTCCAAGGGTGAAGGTGTTTTGATTAAAGAGTGCTAATAAACAGTGGCCTAATAAACTCAGTGCTCTGGTGGCGTGGCCCTGTCCTGCAGGGTGGCCTGGGGTAATTACAGCCATACCGTGAGGACCCATGTAGGTTGTCTGGCTCTCCTCCAGCCGAACTCAATTGATTTTCCATAGCAATATGAAAAACTGGGGTAGGCGCCGAGCAGTAATGAATCGCGCGTTCAGAGTCATTTCGGCATTCTAAATGAAGGTAGATGAGGCTCCCTGTGTGAGTTGGCTGTGATCGAAATGCCATTAGGTGTGATTCTTCCCGATTCCCAAAAAAAGAGGCTAACATCTCAAAGAGCCATAAATCTTCCACCGCGCTGGCAGGAAGGTCTGGGAAAAATATGATTCAAAGTGGGGCATTTATCATCTTAAACTCCTTTTTTAACGTTTCTGTTTTTTTGGCCATCTCTGTTTCACCTCAATACAGATACAAAAGCACTACACACATTAATTTCAAGATCACTTGCTGGCCACAGCCTGTTTTACTCAGCCGATGAAATGCTACGGAACAGAATGCAAGGATGTCTATTGTCCCCTCTGCTAAAGATATTTGTCTCTTTAACAAATGTGTATCTGTCTCAGTGCGATCACATCATCAGTTCTTTAAATTTTTTACATAAAAGTGAATTCTTGTATTATACTATTTATGAGGTGAGCACAAGCTTCTCAGACAGTACAGGTGGCTCTGCTGAAAATGGATCTTCTCACACGGTAATTATTCCAGGCATTCCAGGCAGTGACATTTATTTTTTTTGGTTCTGTTCTCTACCACTTTGAGTTTGAAAGGATACAATGACAGTGATTTTGAATTGCAGACTGTCAGATTTAATTTGAGGATGTTTTATCCACGGTGAATGAACCGTTTAGAAATGACAGCACTTGTGTACGTAGTCCCTGCCACTTTCGGGCACATTGAGATGTTAGATAGTTTAACATAATGTAGAATAATGAATTTTTTTTTTTTCATTTGGTTGCATATCCTTTGCATGCAATGACTGATTCAGGTCTATGATGTATAGGCATCACCAGACACAGGATATCTTCACTGGTGATGCTCAACAAGGATTACACAAAAGTTATCCTGCGTTCCCGTTCGGTTTTTGGACATTTCGCTCTCAGTCTCCTCCTCAGCACTTACTGAAACGCATGTTCAATTGGATTCAAAAACGGGGATTGACTCAACCAACGGAACAAAAGTAGTAAAAAAAATGTATAACTATCAAATGCATTATGCTGCTTTCTGAAGTTCTTATTTACAGGTAGGTTCAGAAATATTTAGGCCATGATCCAAATTTCATTGTATTAGCTTTGTTTTCCATGAAAATGGATTTGAAAAGAAACCATCAAAGCTCCATGTGCGCTATGTAGATTTGTCCAATGAGTTCTGAAGCCTATGGCTGAATCTGAGCATAAAATGCAGCTTTATACAACTCACCATTTATGCCTCTCTTTTTATTAACAGTCACATCTCCTGTAAATGCAAGAAAATCAGCTCAACTGGCTGTCATACATGACCACACATGACCACTCCACATTTGATAAGGCATGCTTTTGATCACGAGCAATTTCTTCACTCCTCCATATTTTTCTTTTCTCATTTTTCTGGTATAAGTTGATCTTTGTCTTATTTGTCCATGGAACTTTGTTTAAGAATTATACAGACTTTTAAGGATTTTTTGGGGTAAATTTCCTGCTTTTAAGCCTTGGCAGTGGTTTACAAATGGAGATTAACCCACTGTATGTGCTCTAGTAAAGTCTTTTCTTGATTGTGAACTTTGACTCTGATGTGCCTTCCTCCAGAAGAGGGTTCTTGATCTGGCAAACGGTTGTGAAGTCGTGCAACTGTGGACCGTTTATATATCCACTTTTAAATGGAATAATAAACCATTCCTGACCATTGAACTGCTTAAATACACGAGTCCTTAGAAAAAGGGGGAATTCTTAAAAATGTGTTGTGATTTGTACTACAAATGAAGGGTTTTGTAGCAGAAAAAAACATACCTCAATTCACTGCTTTTGAGAAAATTTATGTATTTATCTTTGTCAATCACGTTGTCTTACTTTGTTAATTAAAATTAATTAGCAGACATCAACTCCCAACCCCCCTCTTATCAATTGATCTATTGAAATGATCACTTCTTTCACTCTTTGTTTGCATATCAAGGATAATGGTATTTTTTCCCTTTTCTGAGCGTAAAATAGAGCTAATGTTATATGCTGTTTTAGTCTTTTTGTTATTTGTTGCCAAGGGTGCCAATTTGAGAGTATTCAGTTCCCTTGCACATATTTTTGTGAGGTATGGCAATATTTTCGGGTACTCTTGTTGTGTACAGAACCAGGGATCCATACCTCATGTGATGCAATCTGTCGTTTCAGGCTGTTTTTGACAGATGAGGTGGGAAAAGGTCTTTGAGTGGTGTTCTAAATGCACAGCCTCCAGAGGGTGCCAACTATTGAAGAAGGCAGAATGCCCATACTTTTCCATTTCAGGACACAGCAAATAGTGACTACAAATGTCAAAAGCTGCTTCTCTGTGGATTCAGTCATCTAAATCTTTATCGTGAAGAAATGGATAGCGGGGGTGGCCAATGTATCACTCTTCCAGCATACCTCAGAGAATCAATCCTGGAGCCAACCAATGTAACTCATCTCATTAGATGAGTCCTTCCGTGCTGGACTTCGGTGAATCCAGAGAAACACTAACACAGACATGCACATGCACGTGAACTGCAGTGAGCCACCCTCAAAACAAGGGATTTTATTTTGATTGCAAAATGGATGCAAATGTTTGCTGAGTTAATGGATTTGCTCATCTGTTCTGTTCAAATCATATATTTTTTGTCCTTGGCTAGGATGGCATTGTTTGCCCACTTCAGGAAAACGTGTCAATATAAACTGTGATGTGTGCCAGTATAAACACATAAAGCTGTTCAAATCAGGTATATCATAATTTGTTGCCAACCTTTTGCTCTAAAGCTGGTGCACTGCACTATTTTTGTGGTCTTGCATTCAGGTCATTGAACCCATTCCACTCATTTGAATACACTGAGACCCAGTTAAAGTGCTAGCATCATCTTGATGGAACACATGAGATGTAGGTGAATGATTGAGTTATTCCTCCTCAAGAATGTTCAAAGTTGAAGTTTATGACATTAAATATTTTTCCTATGATTGCAATGCATCCATTATTCATTTTCTTTGTTAGCTAGGCCAAGTAACAGCTAATTTTAACAAGCTATAGTTAATTAGCCTTATTCTAATCTAAGACATCTGAGACATCCTACATACTGTAGGTCACATTTACGGTATAGGTAGATGCATTATATAGCTTCTAAACAAACTTTGACCATGTTTCAGTTTTACTGATTTTGTACGACGGAAGTAAATGTCCCATGTAATGAGGCCACATAAAAAAAGCAGATAATGGGCAATAAAATATTTTATCATTCTTCCCTTAAAAACTCCATTACCAAGTCAAATTGCAGTTGGAGAGGGAAGAGATTTTAAATTTATTTCATCTTGCACTTATTTTTAGTTCACTGATTGCAACAACGTGGATTAATTTATGAAGAAAAAATACATATCTTTAAATTGTACTTCTTTTTAGATCTCTTTATTGTAGTATTTTCACAACATTGAATATAGGGCTAAGTATGAAGTTACCTATACGTGACAATCACTGATCTGTATAGAATGACTGGATTGCTGATGCAAGCGTAAACTGGAGGTCATTACTAGCAGAGGTAGCCAAGCAGCCATATTGCTAAGCCTGGTAGTGACAAACCAAAATATCGCGCCCTATGTCTTTGTTGACTTTGTTTACAACTTTAAGTGCTCCAAACCTTTTTCTTTTTTTTTTGTGATACGAAAATCTAAGGAGTATCGTTATGATAGATACGCAGTGATTTGAATCTTAATAGATAGATAGCTTATCAATGGCTATTACCTTAACTGCCTTAACAATTTGCTCCAATCAACATTAATCATTTCTAGAATACTACAAAGTAGTTACTCATCGCTTTAAGACTCAATAAGACTCAAGGCTGCCATTAGTGCTGGTGGTCTTAGATTAAAACAAACCACAAAAAAGAAAAATAGGACCTTGCCCATGTCTGGAGTATATTCAATGCCCATGTCTGGAGTATATTCAATACCCCATACAAAATACAATTTAAATTTTTAGATTGTATTCAAAATGGACAATGACATAATGTGAGTCAGAAACAGAACATCCATCAGCAGTACAGTGCAACACAGGAGCTGTGCCAAAGTGTTTCTCTGGAGTCAGTGTATTTCCAGCCTCAAAGCACTTTAACTCTCCTCATTACCCTTTAAAGCTTCTTTCATATTGGCCTTGCGTAGTCAATGTCTGTGTAAATGGCCAATATACAGCAACTGCCACCCACACAAAATCAACAATTAGTTGCCACCATACCAGACCTTCTTTTTGTATATCTGGTGTTATTCAGTGGTTAAGAATCTAATTCAGATGCCCATTCTCAGTGTAGACCTGTGGGGGTTTGAACATTGACTCAGGAATAATTGTTTGTTGAACTCCTATGTTCAAGACAAGCAACCCTTTGAATTATTTTTTCTGCTTGGTTGTCACCGTGAAATAACTGAGGGCAAATATATGCTCACCTTTTTTTGACAGAGGGCACTGATTCATGTTCTTAATGGCATCACTCTTGAAACACACAACTTTAAACAGCACAAATAAATATGGCTGTATAACAGCCGATACGTTTATAATCGTCTATAGAAAAACCAAAAGTGATGACCAGCTGTATTTTTCCCCATTGAATTGTCCACAAGCAAGAAAGCAGTGTAACTTATAGGTATGTTGAAGAAATCTTATGCTGTGTAGCATTCATAAATATGTTTCAGATTTGAATAATTTCAGGACTTTTCACCATGTGACCAGAAGTATTCTGACTTCATGATTATCAAAACAGAAAATTAATTTCAGCAGTTACCAGTCCACAGGCTGATGAATGATTAAAAGAAACTTTTCAGAGCCAACATTGATTGAATCCAGATCTTAATCACTTTGGACCAAATGCATAAATGTTTGAAGACTTATTCAGAGCATAAATATGTTAATGGCTGTTAATGGAAAATAGTAAGCAATGCAGATTGTTCAATAACAGATCACATCAACATAGATTTCCGTCTTTCTACACCCTAACATATTTTATTTTTTGTGCCCCCCAGTCATAATTTTAATTGTCGTAATTTTTCACCAACTTGCTAGTCGTTTATTAGACTAAAAATTGCATGTCCAACAATTAGCTTGGTTCCCGCAGCAGTGAAATTAATTACGTTTTGTGTTAAACAGCACCTTGCTATTAAACATGGTTTATACAGCAAGACAGCCTAGTGTACTAGGAAATTAGTTTGCAACTGGATATTCTACTCAGCTTGTTATCAAGAAGCAGACTAGCTCTGAAATAAGCCAGCTTGGTTGCAAGAAAGTTCATTCAACAGATGGCAAGAGCGCAGTGAGATACGTGAATGAGATACCTACCTAAGGTTTCAGTCACTGATCTGCCTCTATCAAGTTGCAAAAAACGTTTGCTGAAGCTGAGGTTTCTGATTGGCCAGGAACAAATCACAGGTTATTCATGCAGTAATGAACTCTGGACCACTCCCAAAGTGGAGGAGAGTTTTCGTTGGAACGATGGATAGGGGATCGGGGTGAAGGCGATGTTGCATGGACTTGGTCTGTGATTGTGCAAACATTGGGAGCCCCAGGTGGCAATACTCAGGGTGGTGCTCGCATCTCTCGTCGGAGTCCGTGTAGGCTCCGAAGCCCCCAAAAGGTGTTAATGAATCAACAATAGATGAGCTCTATGTACGTTGTCAATATAATTGCGAATATAGCTTGCATTAGAGTTTGACGTCCGGCGGCCGAGGGATTTTAATCAGGTGGTCTGGCCCTCCTCGCTTGGATGCTGTGGCGGCGGTGCCAATGCGAAAGGATACCCGGGGAAGTATTTGGGCAAAATATTGGATATAATTCAATTTGATTGAATTCCATTTACAGCGCCCTCCATAGTTATTGGCACCCCTGGTTAAGATGTGTTCTTCAGCTTCTAATAAATTGAGGTGTTTTCTAAATAATATAGGACCACAATGGAAAAAAAGAGGAAAATCCAACCTTTAATTCAAGCGTATTCATTCAGTGGGAAAAAAATCCCACATTGGGAAATAATTCTCTTACATCAAATCATGTGTGCCACAATTATTAGCACCCCTGATGTAAATACTTTGTACAACCCCCTTTTGCCAACAAAACAGCACCTAGTCTTCTCCTATAATGTTTCACAAGATTGGAGAATACAGAGAGAGGGATGTTCGGCCATACCTCTTTGCACAATCGCTAAATCATCCAGCGACCTGGGTCCTCTCCTCTGCACTCTCCTCTTCAGCTCACTCCACGTGTTTTCAATGGGGTTGAGGTCTGGGGACTGAAATGGTCATGGGAGGAGCTTGATTCTGTGTCTGGTGAACCATTTCTGTATAGATTTGGCCACATGTTTAGTGTGATTATCTTGCTGAAAGACCCAGTGACGACCCATCTTCAGCTTTTGGGCAGAGGCCACCAGATTTTGATTTAAAATGTTCTGGTATTTCAAAGCGTTCATGATGCCATGTACCCTAACAAGGTTCCTAGGGCCTCTGGAAGAGAAACAGGCCCACAGCATCACCGATCCTCCCCCATACTTCACAGTGGGCATGAGGTGCTTTTCTGCATACTCATCTTTTGTGTTCCGCCAGACTCACTCAGAGTGTTTTTTGCCAAAAAGCTCTAAAAAAAAAAGCCCAGTTGAAGTCCCAGAACTGCTTAGTGAACTCCTGACGTTTGCATTTATGATTGTGGGTGAGAAAAGGTTTTTTCCGTGCATGCCCGCCCAACAGCTTGTTAGCATGTAGATAACGCTTGATGGTTGTTTTAGAGACTTTGTGACCCCAAGATGCTACCATTTGTTGCAATTCGTTAACAGTGAGCTTTGGAGAACTTTTTATTTGTCTTACCATCCTCCTCACTGTGCGTGGTGGCAAAATAACCTTGCGTCCACGTCCAGGCGTGTTTACCACTGTTCCAGTTGTTTTAAACTTCTTAATGATTCCTCTGACAGTAGATATGGGCAGGTGCAGGCGAGTGGCTATTTTCTTGTAGCCACTGCCTGACTTGTGAAGGTCGACACACATCTGCCTTACCTTGAATGGTGTGTTCCTTTGTCTTTCCCATGTTGAAGAGTGGATAAGAGCAATGGCCTCTGTGACACATCATATTTATCGCCCAGGGAAACAGGAAGTGATGATTTACTAATTAAATGTTCCTGGATACTCTGATCAACTTTGTAAACTACTGTAGAAATGACAGAAATACTTCAATAACATTTAATTCCTAGGAATTGTTAGGTGCCAATAATTGTGGAACAGGTGATTTTATGAAAAATAATTATTTCTTAGTCAGGGATTCTTTTTTTCCCTTAAAATTCATTTGAGTTGAAGGTTACATTTTTCTACAATTTTCAGTGTGAGAGTATGCTTCTGCAATAAAAATGGAATTTATTTTAAGGCTTTTAACACATCTTAACCAGGGGTGCCAATAATTATGGAAGGCACTGTATTTCTTTAGTGCTTTTTGCAGATAGATTGTCACAAAGTCACTTTACGTTGAGAGATTAAATAAATGAAAGGGCAGTGCCCAGCCTATTCCCCACAAAGCAAATGAGGCAAAACTCTCAGTAGGGAGAATAATCCACGAACAGTGGTGAGAAGAAACTCTCCAGTGGGAAGAAATCTCAAGAGAAACCCGACTATGGTGGGGAAGCCCATCCTCCATGGGCTACCTAATTAATAGTGAAATAAAGTAAAAATATAATAAATGGCAAGAGTTCAATTAAAGCCCATTTAAACAGGGATATCTGTAGCTCCAAGAAGTGGCATGTTAAAGATGGTGCAAATCTAATTCGAACATGGCTTGTTGGTCATGAATAATAGGTCTTGGAGACAAGCTTGGCTATTGTATCTTGAGGTGACGTAGTTTGATACGGCTCGAACAGACTGAAGGCAGAGTCTAGGCGGAATAAGAATATGGGCTGAGAAATGCCAAACAGATCCGTTTAACTACTCTTAATCTTGAACGTGAAACAGACGGTGGTGTAGGATGAAAAGTCATTCAGGCTGGTGTGGCGAGGGCGATTTTAATTAGCGGAGAGCGGAGTAAACTCAGAGCATCTCAAAAACCAAAGAAGGCTGTAGGAGCATGGCTCCTGGAATGGAATCCGTGGGAGGAGAGTGGTACCATGAGAGCAGCACCTGGATGCAGCTAGAGAGGAGGTCTGTCGTTAGGGGTAAACGTTTGGCCAGAGCGAGAGGTTCTCATTTACATAAACCTTTAGTAGTGACTGCAGGTGAATGTAGGAAATTGACGGGCACGGATAACCAGTGGCCGGTTTGACGAAGAGGTTGATGCTGCTAAGACAGACTTGTATTGAGGCCGGTCGAACGTGGTGTACAGAGTGGATGTACAAAATGAAGCTTGTGATAGAAACTACGTCGAGGGAATCGAAAATTTTGGGGCTGCTTTTGCATCCAAAAGTGAGACGAATGGCAAGGTAGTAGTTTGACAATTTTAGAATAAACATGGCAATCATTCAACAGCACCATAAATCTAATTTTTTAGATTTACTCAAAACTTTTTTGAGTTTTAATTTGCGAAGACCGCGACATGCGAATGGCGAACTCTGTTTGCGTGAGCTCCTCGGAACGAGCAGAGGTTGAGTGGTTATGGGCTGTTTTTGGGGTCGATGATGGTTTGGATTTTTTTACTAAAATGCGACTGCGGAAGTAGGGGCAACAAGTAAGTGGTATGGTAAAAGCCCATACCATTGTAGCATACACCGAGATGGAGAGCGAATGTATCGTAATCGTTAAGTTATCTTCTCCGATGAGGAAAGTACTGACAGATTGTGTTTTGGTAGGGTGAGACTGGCTGGTTTGCAGAAGGAGTGATTTCCGCCCGAATCTGGAGCTGGAGGCCATCACCAAGCGTGATGACATGGTGCTGGGGAAGTTGATAGCAGAACCCGGTAGTGCTGTGTGGTCTGCATACATCTGGTCTGCATGTGGGGAGGATCAGCTACATTGGCATGGGAGTTGGTGAATAATTTCGTGGGCTGGCCTTGTTGTCAGAGCAGTGGAAAGGGATTTTCTTCTGCTTGAGTGCCCGATGGAGTCTGGCAATGGTCGAACGTAGAGCCTGGGATGAGCTTGAAGTACGAGCCGCAGTAAGCCTTGCTGTGGATCTGTGGGCTCTCGCTTCTGAGCGCCTCTATTGAGGAGAGGCGTAGCTACTGCAAGACGGCGGTCTGGAATTTTTACGGTGCTGAGCCCTCGGTCATCATTGCGGGGAGAGCGTGGTTCGGGATGTGATCGGATGACGTTTCGTGGTGGAGGTACGAAGATGGCAGAGCGCAGGCAGGTGCTTGGAGGAGAAGCGGGAATTGCAGGAATGGATTGGGAAGATTCCTCTGGAGCCATAGAGTCTTGGAATTATTCTGTGTCCAAGGGTCTCAGCGGGATTTTGCCTTGCTTCAGGTAAGCCAACACTTGCTGTGCACTGGACTGTCTGGTTTGCCAGTAAACAACATAGAGTTGACAGGAGCATGGATTGTAGGAATAAAAGCGGTATAGGCATGCGGACGAATAGGAATGCTCATTGGGAGTGGTCTTGTTCATTTACCCTTGTTATCGGGAACAGCGTTTTGTGCTGTGGATATGCAGTTTGCAAAAATTGGACTACAAACTGGATTACAAGTCTAATACCTTTACATTTTCATTAACAACCCATGAACTTGATGTGTCCACTTGCATCCATACACCCTAAAGGTTAATCTTGGACCATAATGACTCTGAAAATTACTTTCACTTTGTGTAATGGGAAAGTGTCCAGATCCCACAATAAATTTCAGTCGGGATTTTACTTAATATGCTGGGAGCAAACTGTCTATAACACCAACACTCAGTTGAATACTCAAATGTGATTGATTGGGGGATGTTTTAAGGGTTTTTATTATTGCCATATAATTGCACTGCTATGTGTATTTTCAATCATACTGCCAACCTTTTGATGCTTTGTGTCAACTTGTCGCGTGAATTCTAGGCAAAATTTTTCTGCCACTTTGTGTAACAAAAATGCCAAAATTGGAAGTGAAAGCTAAAGCTACAGACAACACATTTGATTTTTAAACATGGAAAAATAATTGCCTTGGTGAATTAGCTGTGTACAAAAATGACAACCTAAATGCAGGTGGGAAAAGCAAGTGCCGTCAGTTTCACAGATGACAATTGGGTGTATCAAACTCCATTCTGATAATTTCATGTTCCATAATTAGGCTACTGTGGCACTTTTGAATGAAAGTTTAGTCTAAGATTGATCGATTACCTCTGGGTGCGGTGGGGTTTGGATCCAGTAAGGGCAATCAGATCATTCCCTATAAAATCATGCTATAATATCACAACAAACTGGTGTGTTCTCCATGTCAGGTGATGAACAAGCACCTAACTTTGACAAACTCCAGGAATGCTTATTTAAAGGAAAAATATCTACTTGTCTGGTAGGTGCAGACTCACCGTATAAAAATATATGGAACATTAAAAAAGCCTCTCAGTACAAGTGATGTGAGGACCAGTTGGGAGAATATGGCAGCTACACTGCTGCTACCTTCAATCCTCTGAGAATCAAGCTCCAGTGCCCTTGCTGGTTCAAAAACTAGTGTCAAGTAGGTGAAAGATCAGATCCACTGGAATGGGACCGTCCAACAGTGAGCTCCTCCGGCCGCATAGCTACTGCTACCCTTCCTATGCAGAGAGTGCAGAGGTTTGGGGGATTGAGGCTGGTTAAGCAGGAAATGTGTTTTGCTTCAAAAGATGTTGGCCATTTAAACTCAGTACAAAATGGCACTGACAATATTAAAACAAGGGCGAGACTGATGTTAATTATTTGTACTTCTTAACATACAAAGAAAATATTCACGTGTAATTAATACCCCTTCCTCTTCCCCTTCCAATTCGACCCAACCATTATTCTGTTGGCATTATTAATAGGGTACATAACAAAAGTGAAAAGAAGGAAAGAAACAGGGCCGGATGCAGCCAGCTTTGACTGGAGGTGCAGTGAAAATTTCTTGGGGGTGTAATGGTACACAGTGGTGGTCTAATTTCTAGATATCTGTATACTGAGACCCCCCCCAAACCCATCCCTCCACACACTCATACACTCAAGCAAATAAAAAAAAACTATACCATTTCATATTCAAAATGTTTAATATTTGTGAATACATTTATATTTCCATTTAGCAGACGCTATTATCCAAAACGACTTTCAAAATGATGAAAGCACTGCAAGCTACAGTGAAGAATCTGAGTGAACAAAAGAGTGGCTACACACCACCAGAAGAGAGTGCTAAGTGTAAGTGCGAAGGAAGTAAAAGTGGACGGAGAGAATTGCAGGAAAAAAAAAACTAATTACCGATAGATTTTTTATGTTGCACCAATCACTTTTAATGCAAAACCCTATTGTGTCAGCATGGTCATATTTGTTTTTAATCTGAAGCAACACCAAATTTGCCAGGGTTTCAATAATCTTATATTGCAAATCATCAGCAGTAGCAATATTCTCCGCACTATGGGGTCTATTCTCCCATTAGCGCGTAAGTCCTTTTTTACGCGCTTCGAGTTAAGCGCTTTTGAGTTACGCGTATTTTCCCCTACTCGCTTCGATCACGCCCACAGCGCTTAACTTCAGAATGCAGGCGGCCTTATGAAAGAGGTGTGACTGATCCAAAAGAGAGGCAGACTCTGTACAAAGCTCAGTGATTATGGCTATCAGGAAAACATGGAAAAAGGATTTTCTGATTAACCATGAAAATGCAGTTGTGGTCCATGGAAAACGCAAACCAGACTTTAAATTTGAATATCGTCGGCCTGCTGATAAAACCTCGTATCTCCAAACTGATAAGAAACGAAAACTCGCATGTCCACTATTCTTCCATGCAAAATTAAACATTTTTTATTTAAAAATATATTTATCCCATTATATTATTTTGTTATTATTATTTAATTTTATATTTATTTTTTTTTTCCTGTGAGGTTTGTCATTTTGAAGATATAAGGTTTTATATTCCGCTGTAATAGTAGGCCAATGTATGTCTGAACCAGTTACAAGAAGTAATTCAGACATCTCTTTTTTATCCCCCGCCGCGCGATTAGCACAAAGCGAGGGATATAGCATTGGGCTTTGTCCGTCAGTACGTCCGTACTGACACATAAAATTGAGGCGGCGGGGGATATTGCCATGTTAGTGGCAAACACTTGTTATTTCTAACTTTAGCCACCATGGCATTAAAGCCATGCAAACAAACGAATTGCCGTGATAATGAAATAATAAATAAAGAATTTAGCGCTTCTCAACCAGCGTAATCAGAGCAGTGAAAATGTGCCCCTCCTACAATAGCCTGTATGTTCCGTGGAAGACAGAGAAGAAGCGGCTTTTGATTCACTGACGATGATAAATACATGTACATGTACATGTATTTATTTACCATGCTAAATAAAATAAAATTAATGTTAAAATTCGGCCTATAACCGACCTCAAACGCAATATTCCATTTCGCCTTATGTTGGCGCTTGACCTTAATACAGCCCTCAAAAGCGCTTAACAGAAAGCGCGTAAGCCAGGGGGAGAATACGCGTAAGTGTTATTTGCATGAGAAACGCCCCGATTTTGGCCTTGCTCCGCCTCAAGCGCGTAACTGCCTTCGGGGCGTGTAATGCACAGACTTAAGTCGAGGGGAGAATACGCTTAGGCTGAAAAGCGCGTAGCTGTGCGCTTTTTTCGACTTACGCGCATGGGAGAATAGACCCCTATGAGAGGAAGAAAAGGTAACGCTAGCGCGCTCTGCCTCCTCTTGAGTAGTTCTTGCACTAGATGTGTCCGAGCTAGTAGATGCATTGGTGATCATAAATTGATGCATCATTTTTTTATTTTTTCCTTCAAACAAACTTGTATGCTAATAAGAAAAAAGTGATTTTGGATAACCAAGCTTACAGGACTAGCTTGCCTATTTATGTTAACTGAAATACTATGTTGACAATATACAAAGGTATAAGCGTAAATTAAGGAATGCAATAGTAGTGTTTAATAGTAGACACTAATTGGACAATCAAAAGTTAATGAAATCGCTATCCAACACGCCTGACAATTACTCGAGGCGAAACGAAAGTGGTAAAATACTTCTGTGGTACGTCTCCTGAAAGCACAGATGCTAACTTACACAGTTGGAGCCATTGACTGTGAATCTACGAATTATGTAAATTGCTAACTTAGCAACTATGGTTTTGGGCAAAGCACCCTTGGTTGATATCAGTTTTATCAGTGACTGTGGAGGTGGGGCTATCGACTTTGTTGCCAATATTCAACCAGCCAATCAGAAACATCAAGAAAATCAATTTGAAAAATGCTATTAAATGATTGAACAATCTTTAGATTTTGGCTGAAGCACACAGTCAATGGGCTGAAGTATACGTCAGTAAGTTAGGAGGCGCTGGGGGGGCACGGCAAAAATCGGGGGGACGTAGCCCAACCCTGCACCCTCCTGAGAAACAGTATTAATGATATGTCTTTGTTTTGGCCTTACGTATGCAACAGAAGTTAATTGTAGCGGAAGCAAATAATCCACATATGAACAAAGCATTTGATTGAAAATGAGAATGAATTTCAGTAAGCATATGTGTGTAGTACCTGCGCAATATAAGACTACACAAGTTTCCCTGTATGAAAATAATCGCCCGCCTGAGTAGATGTGCAATTATTCTAGTATAAGGATCATGTCCTCATATATTGCTTACTTATACCACAGACAAGATCAATACTCAGTTGTTATTGGTTGAAGAACAGATAACATGTCTGAGTTTTCCAGCATAACTATCCACTTGCTTGACATGTATGATCATTATAACAGCTAGAAGAAAGCACAATGTAAAAAAATTTGTCCGACTAGAACCATGACGCTTTGGAGCTAGTTGCTGAAGCTCCTCAGCGAATGAGCAAAACAGAACTAATGATTGCGATGTAAGAAATAGCAACAGTAGCTTTGACTATATCTAGTACATATCAAAACGTTCAGCTCGATCGGTATCGTTATGCTATGTCTTTTGGTGAAGAAGTCTTAGTTTTTTCCAACACAAATTGGGGAAAAAAATTCATATTCAAAGTCGATGGGGAGGTTTTGAAAAAATAATCAAACCCAGCCCTCTTCGGAGTCTCATTATGTCACCATACTTCAACACAGAAAGACAGTTGAAACTTTAAACGGGTCACAACACTTTACACCCCATTAGATCAAGGACATTTTTCACTGCAATAATAGTTTTTTTTATGTAATGGCAGTTGAAGTTTTATGTTTGTTTTTTTTTCCCCAAGAGTTTTAAGGATTATAATGGGTTTCAGTGGAAGGAAATGTTTGGAGCCAGAGCGGGAAATGTCAGTGACACTGAAGCCCAACGCATGGCCGTGAAGCAAAATGTCGCATCAAACTCCAAATGCTTTTAAACACCCACTGGAAGCGTCAATCGCATCAATACAAACGGATGACCAACAGGACCAAGAAGCAAGGCATGGGTGACTCTCTCAAAATATTAAACAAAACAACTTTTAATTTTGAAAAAAACCTATCGATAAAGCTTGTTTTAACTAAGTGATGGCAAAGTGCGACGGTCAGGTTGCACTATAAGTTATATACAGGCATATTTTTCCTCCTAAATTTAGCCGTCTATAAAATTAAGATTATGATTCACTTAACCCAGCAATGAATTAGCTAGCTAGCTAACTTAGCAGTGTAAAGTTCTTACCAGTGTACCTTGAGTTAGGTACTGTCTACGTGTAGATTGCTTGATAACTTAAATGCCTGCAAAATAAAGAATTTCCTTTCAAAACTGCGACTTGGTTAAAAGTCTGGTTGACAACTGCATGTGAGGTTGCTGCTAAATCTCTGCCATTCACCATGACAAGGCGAAATAGTTAAATAATCTAAAGGACAAATGCGTTTTTATTGTGTTGACGCTTCAGAAATTAAGCAGTGGCGAAAAGTAAAAATCTGACGCGCATCGTATGCTGCCAGTGGGCGTTGCTCCGTTGAAATTAATGTAACCAATTTTTTTGACACGTGTCTCACGCCTCCAGTGGGCATTGGGCTTAAAAGCCAGACCTGAAAATTCTTCCAAAAAATCTCTGTCAACCTCTCTTAAATCCTGCAAATTCCAACTGACAGAGACAATTTTTATGTCAAAATGTAGAGAAACTTGTCCCCTCTCTTGTCCCCAGTGTGACTCACGTTGCAACATGACTCATGGATTTCTCCGAAATGGACGACAAGTTCAGAGAGATCTGACCAAGTCCCATTGAACTCCATGTTAAACAGCTCTGAAGGTCAGCCTGTCAGTTGGTGACATCAGATAGTTTGTCAGCCGTTGTACCCCTATAACTAGAATTTCTATAGAATGGACATGCCATTGTTTCCTTAGTAATTCGTACAGTACACCATAAAATGGTGGTTAAAAAAGTTTAAGAGTTTGTTGCTATGGTGAAAACTCAAGTGAGCACTGAGGCCATCAAGCGTTTCATGCTCATTAATGCTTGAGAACTGTCCTGATGACTGTCAGATTGCAGACTAAAATGAGAACAAAGAACTGAGAACATAAGAAGGTGTCCATGGCTTTACCATGACATTTTTCGTGAAAATTTGAATTTCCGTCACAAACCTTGACACGATCATTTGAGAAAAACGTGCTGGAAATCATTAAGCAGACCTTGCTGCCTTCACATAGTCAATACTATAGGCCAAGATAAACTGAGCTAGCTAACTTACAAAACCCAAAACCAGCGAAGTTGGCACTTCATAAATAAAAACAGAATACAATGATTTGCAAATCCTTTTCAACCTATATTCAATTGAATACACTGCAAAGACAAGTTACTTAATGTTCGAACAGGTAAACTTTGTAATTTTTTGCAAATATTAGCTCATTTGGAATTTGATGCCTGCAACATGTTTCAAAAAAGCTGGCGCAAGTGGCAAAAAAGACTGAGAGAGTTGAGGAATGCTCATCAAACACTTATTTGGAACATCCCACTGGTGAACGGGCTAATTGGGAACAGGTGGCTGCCATGATTGGGTATAAAAGCAGCTTCCCTGAAATGCTCAGTCATTCACAAACAAGGATGGGGCGAGGGTCACCACTTAATGAACAAATGCGTGAGCTGATTGTCAAACAGTTCAAAAACAACATTCCTCAACGAGCTATTGCAAGAAATTTAGGGATTTCATCATCTACGGCCCGTAATATTGTCAAAAGGTTCAGAGAATCTGGAGAAATCACTGCACGTAAGCGACAAGGCCGAAAACCAACATTGAATGCCCGTGACCTTCGATCCCTCAGGCGGTACTGCGTCAAAAACTGACATCAGTGCGAAAATGGCATCACCACATGGGCTCAGGAACACCAGAAACCCACTGTCAGTAACTACAGTTGGTCGCTAAATCTGCAAGTGCAAGTTAAAACTACAATGCAAAGCGAAAGCCATTTATCAACAGCACCCAGAAACGCCGCCGGCTTCACTGGGCCCAAGCTCATCTAAGATGGACTGATGCACAGTGGAAAAGTGTTCTATGGTCTGACGAGTCCACATTTCAAATTGTTTTTGGAAACTGTGGACGTCGTGTCCTCCGGACCAAAGAGGAAATGAACCATCCGGACTGTTATAGGCGCAAAGTTCAAAAGCCAGCATCTGTGATGGTATGGGGGTGTATTAGTGCCCAAGGCATAGGCAACTTACGCATATGTGAAGGCAAAATTAATGTGAAAGGTACATACAGGTTTTGGAGCAATATATGTTGCCATCCAAGCAACGTCTTTATCATGGACGCCCCTGCTTATTTCAGCAAGACAATGCCAAGCCGCATTCTGCACGTGCTACAACAGCATGGCTCCGTAATAAAAGAGTGCGGGTACTAGACTGGCTTGCCTGCAGTCCAGACCTGTCTCCCATTGAAAATGTGTGGCGCATTATGAAGCGTAAAATACGGCAACAGAGACCCCGGACTGTTGAACAACTTAAGCTGTACATCAAGCAAGAATGGGAAAGAGTTCCACCTGAAAAGCTTCAAAAATTGGTCTCCTCAGTTCCCAAACGTTTACTGAGTGTCGTTAAAAGGAAAGGCGATGTAACACAGTGGTAAAAAAGCCCCTTTGCCAACTTTTTTGCAATGTGTTGCTGCCTTTAAATTCTAAGTTAACGATTATTTGCAAAAAAAAAAAAGTTTCTCAGTTTGAACATTAAACATCTTGTCTTTGCAGTGTATTCAATTGAATATAAGTTGAAAAGTATTTGCAAATCACTGTATTCTGTTTTTATCTACGATTTACATAATGTGCCAACTTCACTGGTTTTGGGTTTTGTAGTTTAACTTACCTTCATGAGCAAGAAAGTTTTGCAAAAGCTAACATCCTATTATTATAAAATTATAAGAATGAGATGATTCATTCATTTGTGACAACAATAATGATTTGAGGGTATAATAATCATTTGAGACAACAATAATCTTTTGAGATCATTTTTCAAATAATCGATGTGACCTGATTCCCGATTGCATTGTTTATTTCAGAAATAAACAAGGGTGCCATAAACAATGCATTGCATGCAAACCTCTCTGATACCACAGCACAGACACACTAACTTCTCTGATCCAACTCATGTGTTACCTCCTTGTTCTGAAAATTTGGCTATGGATAGTTCCCGTGGCTGCTTGAGGTCATAATGGTGCTTCCATTGCATCTGAAGGCAGGTCACCATGCATGGCTAAAATTTCAATTTTTCTCTGTTGTTCCCTTTCTGCTTTAAAAATTACTTCGAAAACTGATGTTTTCAATTAATTATTTCAGTTACCACACCCCTTTTTTCGTGATTCTTCACCTCCACTTCATCAAATGTACTCACATCCCCTTTTTCATAAGTATTCTAAAGCTCTTTTTTCATGAGCATTCACACCCCTTTCGTCAAAGTTACCCCACTGTTAAAAGTATTCATATCCCCTTCATTTTATAAGTATTCAATCCCCCTGAGTAAAAAGTATTCACGTCCCTTCCAAAAAACTTCCCCCTTTTCAGAAGTATTCATATCCTTTTAAAAGTATTCACACCTCATTTTAAATAAGCATTCACCCCCCATGAAAAATATACACACCCAAACTTTTTTTAACATTCACAAACCCCACATTTTCCTAACCCCTTTGTCAAAAGTATTCATGCCCCTACTGATTTCATAAGCATTCATACCCCTCTGTCAAAAGTATTCACATCTTGTTTATAATTATTCAAAACCTTACCATCAAAAGTATTTATATCCCCTTGTAAAAAGCATTTACACCCCCACCATCAAAAGTATTCATACTCCCTTTATAAAAAGTATTCATACCCCCTATTGATTCATATATTTAGAGTTCACTCTCTCCATCAAAAAAATTCACACCACCATTTTTACTAAATATTCACATCCCCTCTGTCAAATTTATTCATACCTCCTTTTTATAAGCACTCAAACACCCTCCCTCAAAGGTATTTACACCCCTCCCACAAAGTATTTACACCCCCTCACACTTCAATTTTTATTGAAAAATAAAACTAAAACATACATAACATTTTTTGCACTTTTGGCAATTTTAGGTACTTAATATTTCTCTAATCCTGAATACATTTGTAACAGAGCTCAATCATCCTATTTCTGTTGAAAAAAGAAGATCAAAAACCAGCCCAGCCGCAATGCGATTTCTCCAATTTTCAAAAAGCTAATTTAGTATTAATTTATTCATGAGACATCACTCTGAGACTCGTTATGGCCCTTAATTTGACATGGATATACAAGTGCGAATGTTCCATGCGAATTATCTAAGCTAAAGCTTCTCCTTTGGGTTTGTTTCTAATACATTTCATTATATAAATACTGAATCTTGTGTAGTTGGAGGCTATATGAGGAACTTTGTCAGTGAGATTTTTTATCAGTGTGAGTGTGAAATCTAACTCATTGTGAAAACATTTACTGTGCCAGTGACTGAAGCAAGTGACATCACCAATGACCTGCAGAAACATGGACAACTCCAACAAACCACGAAACTCGTATTGCATTCATGAGTCAATGCTGTTGAGGATATATCAAATATGGCTAGCTGGCTGTAAAACCAGAGAGTTGACAATGCACTGAACTAAGTGCATGTTATAATTATATCTGCTCAGACGCCATATTTCAGGAAAACGCACCAGCGAGTCCCCATATTCTAAACAGCATATTTTTGTGAACGAGTTAATTTGACTTAGAGTGAGATAATGCTGAAAAAATGCATCTGTTTCTTTGAATATTCAACTCCGTCAAAAACACTCTGACCCCTTTATCAGTGTGAATGCTGAATGCCTTCATAAATGATCACACCCCATTTTTACGCATTCACGCCGTAAAAAATATTCACACCCAATTTTTATAACCATCCAAACCCTCCTAATATTACCAACCCATTTGTCAAAAATATTCACACCACATTTTTCATAAGTATTCACATCCCTCTGTCAATCCAACACACTCCATTCAAGTTTATTTACACCCCCTTTCCCATAAGTATGTCATTGTCTTACTTCAGAATGTAGGCGGCCTTATGAAAGAGGTGTGACTAACGCAAAAGAGAGGCTGACTCTGTACAAAGCTCATTGATTATGGCTATCAGGAAAACATGGAACAAGGGTTTTCTGATTAACCATGAAAATGCAGTTGTAGTCCATGGAAAACGCAAACCAGACTTTAAATTTGAATATCGTCGGCCTGCTGATAAAACCTTGTATCCCCAAACTGATAAGAAACAAAAACTCGGATGTCCACTATACTTACATGCAAAATTAAACATTTTTTATTTTAAACTATATTTATCCATTTATATAATTTGATTATTATTATTTCATTTATATTTCTTTTTTATTTTCCCGTGAAGTTTTTCATTTTGAAAATACGAGGTTTTATCTGCAGGCCGACAATATGTTGCGTAATACCATGTGATGATTTCGTTTGATAATTTATTATGGCTATGAGAAATGTAGTTTAGAAATAAGGAAGAACAATCGAATAATAAATGTCTCAACCTTTACCATGTTAAATAAAATAAAATTAATGTTAAAATTAATTAATCAATTGCGAAATAATTAATTAATTGCATCAAATGCAATATTCTATTTAGCCTTATGTTGGCGCTTGATCGTAATACAGCCCTCAAAAGCGCTTAACAGAAAAAGCGCGTAAGGCAGGGGAAAAATACACGTAAGAGTTTTTTGCCTGAGAAACGCTCGGAAACGCCCCGATTTTGGCCTTGGTCCGCCCCAAGTGCGTAACTGCCTTCAGGGCGCATAATGCACAGACTTAAGTCGAGGCGAGAATACGCTTAGGCTGAAAAGCGCGTAGCTACGCGCTTTTTTCGACTTACGCGCATCCCTTAATGAAAAAGAGTTAGCCCACATGAAAAAAATACTAGTTTTTATCCTTACTGCCATATTTCTGGAATATTTAATCTGTAAAGACAATGCAAGGACCATATATATGCAACGCTGTTAGTTGGAAAAGTTCATAATTGTGCAGATAAGTGTTCAGTTTTGTAAATCAACTTTAAAAGTGAAGCTATGCCCTTTCTGATTGGACTAATTAAAATTGAACAAATCTCTTGACTGTGTAATTGAACCAGTAATTAGGACCAGTTATTTGCCTGAGAAAGGAGATAACCTTTTCTTGGTTTGTGAATGCTGTAACCTGATGGATGTAAGTCATTTCAGTTGATCCATGCTCAATAAAAATTATGACAAGACCTACTGTAGTGCCTTATGCTCTAAAAATAATGACAAAAACTGGTTTTATTTTTTAAAAACCCTGGTTCCCCCACCCCAGTGATGGCTGAGCCTCTCCAACCATAAATTTACAGTGATGTCCCTGGTTTCGGCAAGTTGAAAACAGACACTAAACCTGAAATAAACAAAATTAACGATTCCTTTAAATGCTTGGAAATTTTGGTGCTCATGTAAAGCCCTCCTTGCTGCATCGAAACCACTGCATGTGTGGCAGGGATTCACGTGCACACGTTAAAGCATTGACATTCAAAATGGTGATTCAAAACAAGCTGTGTTGCCTTTAACACAAAACATTACAGAAACATTGCTTCCTGAGGGAGAAGGCAACATTTTTTCAGACCATTCAGACAAAGAAATCAATTTGGCTGCGGCATAGAAAACAACAGCTCTCTTATTTACATCTCAATTACCTTTCTTCCTCTTGCGTTTCTCTCTGCCAGGATTGGGGGTTGACAGAAAAAGACCAGCAGAAAGCCTACCTTAGCCCTTGTGGTAGACAGAGGACAAACTTTTCTAAGAGCTTTGTAAATAGTCTGTATGCCTTTATTTTAAGGAGTCCTGTTCTTTTTTTTTTTTTTGCACTTGTTTACAAAAGCGAAAGGAGGAAAATTGTCACATACCATAACTGAATGCAGGAGCATCCAACACGATGATTTCTAGTATTGAGTCCTCTCAAAATGAAGGCCAGCTTTGATCACCTGGCTTTGAAAATGTATGGTCTGCACATGTACAGCATACAGTACACTCTATAACCTTCTGATAAAATACTGTTGGCAACAGTGGAATTTTCTGACCTGAAATAGGTGTTTAAATTAAAATTAGCGTGATAATGGTCTGAAAATGTACCTGAGGGCAATGACTCGAAATAGTATTTGGATGTGTGCGTCAAAGAGCAAAAAAAGGTTATTACATTTTTAACACCTATTTTCTAAGCACCTTTTTTTAAAGACAAGGCCAAAAAATGGCATACATAAGATGAAATTATAATTATTCTTGCTCCCTTTTAACAGGCATCATCTCAGTCTCTTCTGAAAGGGAACCCTTGGGAGTTTGTCTTCCCAAGGCAGAATTACTGTCAATTTTATTGATTCAAACTAAGTCAGGCTTCAGATTTCGGGAATTTCCTCTTTCTTCACCCAAAAGATAATTTCTTCTTTAAGTGAATAAAATACTGTATGTTGAGAGTGAACTTTTAGATGCTTAAAGATATTAAATGGGATGAAGTTCTCCACTGTACGTGCCCTTTGCATTCGAGAGAGAGCTTTTTTCCGTTACTATCCTCAGAAATATACAGTTAGTTGGCGGATTTATTCTAAAGCCTAAATTCTTTTATTCACTTCATATGTCTAAACTTAGGCATTGTGAAAATATTTTTTAACTGAAAGCAGCATTCATTTGACTTAAATTGGGCCTCCTCAGCAGGATAATATCTTTTCATTAGCTGGCTGTGTATGGGAGGGGTTTAAGCTCAACAAGTTAGAGTTGTTGCTTGCACACATTAGGCGCCACTGACTGTACTCATGGACTGCTCAGCCTCAATCTGGCCACAATAGAGACTGCCCTGAACAGAGACATTAGCTTACTCATCTAAACAAAATTTTGGAATTCATGCAATGGTGACTAGAAAACAAAATGTTAAGCCCCATAGCCCCACTTAAAAGACTGCCTGAATTATTGCCACTTCCCTACGATTTGCTCCTCTTGTAGTTCTTTAATTGGCGGCCATCTTGGCTGCCTCGTTCAGTTGTTTTTTTTTCATGTGAATGATGTCTCCCATTGGAATGAAGACTTCTCTCAAAACGTTTGGCTTCTTTCAAATAACATAGACAATTATTTGTTGACTAACATGAAAGAAAAGCACAATGGACGCAGGAGCAACTTTGGGTACTGGCACAACTCAACAAGAGGAATACAATAATAAAAGGGAAATTTGGATCAAGCACTGCATATTCCTGGCAAAAAGAGACATATGGAATGACATACACTTGCTTACAAATGCCTCCTTTCCACAGCTAATATGATTGAGTGACGAGTATGAGAAATGGTCACTTCACCGAAAAACATACGCAATGGTGCAACTCCGCACCACAAAATTTGAACCAATTCGCTATTTGGCCACTGGAGAAATACAGCAAAGAAGCCCTGACAAACTGGGCACATCTTAGGCATATGTGTCTGTGATCATTCACTATACCTTCAGTCCACTCTCCAGACTCCACATTATCAAGCAGTTAAACAAATTTCCATCAGATAATCGCCAACTTCAATAGAACAAAGCTGATTTCATGGCGATTGCTGACCTACTGGGTATAGTGGGATACTCTTCCCTCAGAGAAATCCATTTGTTTCAATAAAAAAAGAAAATGATACTGGACATACAGCTTACTTTCGTCTGTGATTTCGCTTATGCTTAATATTTACAGTATTTCAAAACAATTTTCATATTTAAATTGTCATCACGGAATCTGTGAGACCTTGCTAACTGTGGCAGATGTTTGGCTCTAGTATTCTGCAGTTTCTACTTGTGCCTCCAACTTCTGGAAATACTGTTTTTTCTCACAGTGGACAAATTTGTTTAAATCTGTCATTCCACGTATCTCATTTGTCAAAAATGTAATGCCTGATTCAAATTTCCCTTTTATTATTATTTGTACCTCCTATTGACAAGTTGCACTCATAAAAAAAGGCTCCTCTTCCATCCAGGTCACGTTTCTTTTATGCCTGTTTGACATGTTTGTTTGCTAAACAATTGTGGTTTGAAAGAAATTATATGTTTGTGCGCAGTCTTTATTTCTATGGCAGACATCATTCACGTGCGCACTATTGTAGACCTCTCCTTGTTAAATGAATAAATGGCTTTGGCAGGTGGTGGTCATCAGTAGACTTACATTTGCCATGCATTGACCTATCACTGTGGACATATTGGACTGACGCATTTGTGAAACATGGCACCATCCTTAGCAACAAGGTCTGCCGCACACCCACTCTTAATGTTGGAGTTCGCCGAAATTAGAGCTGGGGGATAAATCGATTATATCAATTAATTTGAGTTTGTGGTTTGGGATGATGTTTACATATAAACATCTATTTTCACTTAAACTGGGGCAGGTACAGTACAGAACTGCCAATGAGCTTCCATTGTTAATAGTAGAGACAATATAGAGGAGAGACAAATCACTCAAGGCTGCTAGAGATGGCAGTTGTTTGACAGATCCCGCCCTTTTCCTGCAAAAACCAATCACCTGCTTTATACAGCTGAACAGTGGAACATATGAAACCAAACATATCATTGCAATAACACAAGCACACAATTCAGATTTACAACAGTTTCAACCCTCATAGTTTCAACCAAGTAGGCGGTGTTTTGCTCATGTGCTCCTGGTGGGATGAGCCCATTGATTGTGTATTATTCAGTTCAGTGGAATGAACAGACAGTGTCCCGCCACAGCATGCAATAAGGAAGGGTGTCGTGAGATCTTGCGCATGTGTGCTGGAGGTATAACCTTCTGGGGGAAAATGTGTTTTTAACTTTATTATTGGGCAAAGTCACCAATCTTTTAAGCAGTTTTTGTCAAATTTGACTGTTGATTCAATACATGCTGTTTGTATCTCACAGTGACCATTGAAAATTCAGTTTTGGCTCTCCCCCCATTCAATAATATACGAGTCTTGTCTTGTTAGCCTGAAATGACTGTGCGGGGGCATTGCCAAGATGACCGCAGAGTGCCGAGAGTTGTCTTTGGAGACTATGTTAACAGCCACACCCCGGCCTGTAAAAATTCTCTTCAGACATTGGTATACTTGTCAGCATGATGGCATACGCAAGGAACAGTGAGGAGTTTGTTCTAAAAAATGCATCAGAGCTCGAGAAAACCACTGTGCACAGTAAAGCTTGTTGAAAGTCTGTGGCAATTATAGGCAGTCACAGGACGAACTTAGACTCAAGATGTCTTGGTAACTGGGAAGTTTTCACCTTAAAACGTTCAGCGAACTTCGGCATGCGGGCAGTTTGCTAGGCAAAACTGCAGGTTTTTTTCTTTTTTTTTTTTACTGTCAAATATTGTGTTACATCGGGGAGCTATATTTTGTTTGAAAGTGTGAAGACTCCGCATTCTAGCTGCATTAACCATTTTAGGATGCAAATACTATGGTGAAAATACTATTTCGTCACAACCCTCAGTTTCATTGCATAGCCATGCTCACATTATCAAAATAAGTACATACTGATGTTTACACCCTGGTAGCGGTTCAACAACCAAAACCTGTCATAGCTTTTTTTTTTTCATCAACATAACAAGCAAGCTTAAATGAACATGCCTACTTTCATATTGGGATAGCTGCTGCGCATCTTAGTGAATTTCACTTCAGTTAGCTTTTTTTACTCATGATGCAGTGCTGTATGTTGTACAGTAGCCCTTTAGGTAGAAAATAAGTACTCCCACTGGCTATAATGTGCTGATCTAATGGAGTGTTTTAGCCTTTCAGCAGGAATTTCAACTTCTTTTAGTTTACACATTCAGCAAGTGATCTGGAACACTGAAAGACGGATGTTTTTGGCCAAGGAAAAAAGAATTGTTCTAACGTTTTCTGACAAGGGGGGGGGGGGGGGCATTTTTTTTCTCACTGAAGTCCCTTGCTTAAATAAGTTTGTGCCACTCTTAGTCTAGTCTGATCCCATTCAAAGTTTGCCCTCTGGTTCAGGTATAACCTCTCAAGTTTGTACAGGTCACATGAGTAATATAAGGTCGCTAATAACATTCCTGGTGAAACCTGTTTTTCCCATCAAGAAGTACTACAGTGGTGCCAGGAATTTCACTTGCGACCTTGTGTTACTCACAAGTCTAGTCCGGGTTGTTTGTCATGTGTTAAAACTCCATTTAAAGCCCTGCATTAATCTGCTAATAGACTTAGAAGGTCTCTCAAAATATTCTGAATGTACTAAAGTATACCTTAGAACATATCTATACACCATTTTTTGTCAGAAGAAGCTTAAAAAAAGGCTGGTTGGACAATGCTTCTGTTTGTTTTGAAAATGATATCTATGATGATGGTTGCATTAGTAATATGCCGCAGTTGCATTTCAAATTGTTATTTGCATAGGGACAGTTTTGTTTGAATGCACTTTGAGTAGATATTGCGATCAGCCAGGGAAAATTTCTTCTTCACTGTCAATAAATGAGCCCCTAGAATCTGGATCTTAGAAAATGGCATTGAGATGTTTTTTTCTGTCTCTTGTTGAACATCTATACATGAGCACCTTTCACATGTCTAAGAAAAGGTTGAGCGTGTGCTCCTTTTGTTGGGAAAATACGTTTGTTCTCCAAGGCCAGCCATACAACTGTCTCAAGGCATTTTCTTGCTATGTCTTCACCAGCTCTCTTGTTAAAGGCCCGGAATGCAACACGCCACAATGCAGTGAGATGTCACCTTTGGTCATCTTGGTCAATAACCATTTTGTTGTGTTCTCTGTTTGTCTGTCCTTTATGACTAAATCACTCCACTTGTACCGTGAGGGATGAATGTTCGAGAGCCAGACATACTGTTGCTTATTCTATGATTGTTGAAAAGGTTGAAGAAACATAAAGAATCATGACATTGGTTAAGTATTTTTCCAGATGTGTTTATTTAGTTGTTAAGGACAATGCAAACACACATGCATAATACTTTGTATGCTTGTCCTGAGATTTTTTATTTTTTTTACCTTTGGATTATAGCCATTTACAAGATTATAAAGACACAATGAAATAAAAAAAAATACTTATTTTAAACAAGATAAATTCTGCTCATTCATATGGACACACACACACACACACACACACACATACTTGAAATGAAAGGCATGAACACATTTAATAATGCTGAATTGAAACTTATGTTTGAATTATATATTTTTTTCCATTATAATTAGTTTTACTCCAGTTTTAGCATGTATTATGAAGTGTCGTTTTAGTATTTTTAATGAAAACGATATATTTTCAGTATTATTGGTGACCCTACCAAGTATCCTAAATAAAGTCAAAGTAAAATTAATTTCTTAATGAAATTAATGAAGTCTCAGAACTATATCATCCTCTTCTGTTTCACATGAGTGTCAAACAAAGTAAAGTTAATATAAACAGCTTTTTTCCCATCACAGTGGAAAAAGCAACAGTTTCAAACAAATGGCAGTTGATCTTCCCAAATGCAGTACTATTTTATTTTATTTTACTTTATACATAGGGACAGTACACCATATTTGACATACATTTGACAAGCTGAAATATGATGTATCATATCAAAGTTAGCTGTAGCTTATTTCCATCTGCAGTCCCTTGGCAGGTCATTGCACAAGATCACAATATTCAGAAAAAAGAAAAATAGCTCCTCACGGCAGAAATACAGACCCATGTAATTTACAAAAAAGCATATTAATCTAAAAAAATGCTAAGTTCATATCCTAAAGTAGCCAGCTTTAAGGTGCCTATACTCATGCTTTAACTGTGTGGGAGAATGCAATAAAACTGGCCCAGGTCCTGATTTACTCTGGAGAGTATATCACTGTTTGATAGTTTTGCAAGAAAAAGAAGATTAATCAAATAAAATATGACAATACGGAATAATGTCATTTTCCCTAGATGAAGACCAAGTGTTTCTGCTGTTTCCACTTGAACAAAATATACATATTTACAAAAGATAAATACTGAAATATCTTATTTGGTTCCTTACTTAAGCAGTTACTTAAAATTAAATCATATTTGACAGTGTTAGATTTTTTTTATATTGTATTTTTTCTTTAAGTCAGAGATTTGAATCAAAATAAATTCCAAGATACTTGAAATCTGCAACAACATTAACTTTATGACCGTTAAAATAGGTATCAGGATATGCCAGTTTGGACATTTTTATAATAGAATATTTTACTGTAAAAAGAAAAAAAAGAGCAAGAACACAAAAGGAAATCTAATGTACACTCAAACTGGAGGTCTGTGGACTTGTTTCGCATGGATGGAGGTTCAATAGTGGAAATTCTAGAAGCTGAGACACTGGTGGAGTTCATGACCACAAAAGCAAAGCTAAAGTCTGCGCATAGTGTAAATCGTTAAGTGAAAAACAGCTGTCTAGTAATAGCCAAAATGAATCTTTGGGCATAAATCTCATTAAAATTCTGTGTTCTGAACTATATGGAGTACAGACCAAAAGTGCAAGTCCAATGATATCAATGATTTTGAAAATCTCTACATCAGGGGTGTCAAACTGACCCATAAACGGGCCAAGAGGCTGCAGGTTTTCACACCAACAATGCAGAAGCGCACCTGATACAACTAATCAGTTGTGCAGGCCTAGATCAGTTGATTAAATCAGTGCTTTCAGGCGAGCTTCTGCTTGGTAGGATTGAAGACCTGCAGCCCCTTGGCCCGTTTACGGATCAGTTTGACACCCCTGCTCTACATGCAGTGAAATAGTCAAAAATATTGCTAAAGGTATCCACTAATTTTATCACAAGTTATAGGAAAAGTTTCTGCTTGTCATCTGTGCTAGGGTTTTTCGCACAATTTAATAAATCTGTGGGACAAGGCCCAGGTTCTGTAGGCTCCTTTTATACTATAACAAAATAAGCTCACTTATTTAACTGTTAAAGCTGCTTGGTTGGCTCATTTGGTTAAGCTCTGCACCATGGTGTAAGGGTGACCACCACCACATTCGATTGGCTCTAGCTGTGCCAGTGTCAACTGTTACCAGAAGCCTTTTGAGAGTAGCGCATAATTAATAATGGGAGGGATACAGTCAGTTTGGGTTAGCATTACTTGTACTCAAACGCCTCCTGCTGTCCGTCTGGGTGCTTGTTGGAAAATTTCAAAGCAAGCACGTTTAGGTTCCCTCCGCCCTCATTCAGAGCTTGCGAGATTTGAAGCAGCGAGTGGCAGCTGACAGGCTAGTGTCTTCGAAGGAGAACAACAAGCTGTCTGTGCTCTCTCGATATACCAACAAGTGACACTATGAGATGGACATTCAAGAGTCAGGTGGGATTAGAGATGCTAAATTTTACCTCACATCACCTTATTGCAACTCGTTACACCATCATAAGCCTTAAATTTCCTCAATATAATCTTTTTTGAAGTATATTTCAGTCATCAAGTGAAAAATAAGCAATTGAATTTCCAAGTTCAAGCACTAAATAATGTGTTGTTGTCTTTTCAGTATAGCACTGAGGGAGTGGACTTTTCAAGCTGTCTTTTGATTTTTTTTCTGCATTTCTCATAATATGTCAACTTCGTTGCATTTGGGGTTGTATGCAAATCCATTTTTTGTGAGCCTTATCGACTAGAAAAAAGCCAGCATCTCTTCTGCTCATGTGATAAGCTTATTCATAGTAACTCATGAAATCTATAAAACAACTGAAATGAAATATCTTTTCATAAAAAAATCTATTTTGTCTTAAAAACCATTATGACTTTTTTTTTTTTTCCATTTTCATTTTACAGCGGGCCTTTATGTGTTATGTTTATTTGAGCAGTACGGCAGCTGCTTGGAACAGGCAGCTCTCCATGGGAGAACGAAAGAGCACTGAGGCTTACACCAGTGCACTGCCAGACGTGATTAAAGAGACTAAATAAAAATCATGTACCGTGGTGATGTCCCCATAAACACGCTACAAACTGCCACGGTGACTACAGGGCGCTGGGGGGGTCGGGGAGATCTGCCTCAGCCAGGTGTACGTGCTTGTATGACTGCATTGTTCATTCTCGCAACTGTTCTGCATACTGTATGTTCCTTCTTCGCCTGGGCTGCATTCACTTTGTGTTTTTTGTGCCCCTTTGAAATTTAAATCATAATCGGCTCCGCAATCTCATCACCATATTAATGTGCATTTAGGAGAATCGCATTTTGCAGATGTTTCTTCAAAAGAGAGAGTATAATGTGCACATGCAGATCGGAGAAAAAAAAAGGAAAGTAAATCCCTGAAATTTGTTCAGAATCACAGACCACAGAACACTGAGCAGCAACAACTTTGATGGACGTAGGTAATTTGATGTTATAATTTGCATGACATTCCCTGCAAAGAGTTAGTGAACATCAAGGAAAACACAGTTCTAACTTCGGGCGAATCTGGTGGCCCTATCAGGCATGAGACTCTGCTTCAGGCTGAGGCCAGATGAAAGAGTGTTGAAATCATACATAGAGACGGGAAGAAAAAAACATGCACTCACTCTCTCCCCATTATCTGCTCAAACACACACACGCACACATATTCACACATGGCCATGCACACATACGCACGCACACATACACACAAACACATATTCACACATGGCCATGCACACATACGCACGCACACATACACACACGCACACATACACATATTCACACATGGCCACGCACACACACACACAAACTCACACGCACGCACATATACACACACGCAAACATACACATATTGTACACGCATTCACACACAGACACGCACACACACACACACACACGCAAATACAGACACTTTGCCTTATCATGTTTTGTGGGCACCTACATCCCATGTATTTACATTCATTCTCGCACTTCCTGCCCTTTCACTTCGCCATAAACGCGACGTGCCTAATCCTCACGTAAACCCAGACCCTCACTCTAAACCCTAAAATCGTTCCAGTACCTCATGGGGACCAAAAAATGTCCCCAATATGATGAGGAAATCAGGTATTTCATCACTTTTAAAGAGACTTGGTCACGAAAAAACGTAGGAATACTCACCCACACACACACACAGACACGCAAAGACACACGCACACACACGTGCACAAACAAACGTACACAACTGGCCTCAAGCGCCAACACAACACACTACGCTTCCACACTTGCAATGTCTTCTGGCTTTGAAAAGTGAGACAGTCAGATCGGATGAAGGAGGGAGATCCATCTCTGCAGTGTCTCAGGAACAGCAGTGATGGACAGTCAGGACTGTGGAGTTGTAGAGACCTCCTGACAGGGGTCCATCAATATACATGCTATGGAGCCCACACGTTTGCACGCCAGGAACAGCAGGCTCTTGCATTGCATCCACATCACTGGTAATAAATACTCATAAAGCCTGATGATGCCTAATTACAGCAGCAATCTTGTTTGCCTCATTAAGCTAATTAGCCGCGATGGTTTAATTCAAAGGATGTCTGCTTGGCAGTATTTTTCATGCACTGTCACCTGTGAGAACTGGGCGAAGACTCGTGTCCGGCTCTAACAGAATTTCAGAACAAACTATATAAAGGTTTTTTCACTCTATTGGCGACTCTCCTCACCTTTAAAGAAACCAGACTGCCTCCTGTTGGAAACACATTATTATTTTATGAGAATGCGTTCTTTCACCTTGTACGCTTAAATGGCCATGAATATCAGGCTCAGCATCACCAAGGGTATTCCTTTATACAGGCCCTGCCTTCTCATAAGCATCCCAGAGAAGGAGTTTTTAATTTACAGTGCCAGAAAAAATGACCTTCAATGTCAAACGAGCCTGCTGCGTCCTCAGACAAATCCTAAGAGCAGACTGAGTCAGTGACCCCAATAATTTAGCGTACCGTTCTGGACGTTTCCTGACGCCAAGACAGAGAATATTTTTCTCCCCAAACAGCGTCGAACACCTCCTGTTTATTACAGCTTTGTGACCCGCGGGGGGCCCTGCTGGTAACAGGTGTTAAAGTGCGAGAGGGGTTGTGTCTCCGCTGTCTCTCAATGACACCGTCGCTTCCGTGCGGCCACAGTGCAACATGCTGAAAAGCCGTATTTGAGACCTGGGTATATCCGTACAAGGCTCCCCTGAGCTGTGGCAGCACATATTTTATTTTTAAATCCCGTGTCTTCCACTGAGGTTTGAAGCTAGGGGCTCTGACAATATTGAAACGATTATGTGCTCACCCGTTTTACACGACGTCATTGGTGATTTCTGTTGTGGTCAGAAATGTGCCGCAAAGTGCCGCCGTTGAGACAAGAACCCAGATAAAAGGAATATTTGACATTTAAAAACATTAGGAGTCAAAAGCAATCTCAGAAGAGCGCCCGCAATGTTTTGTTTCTTGATTCGCATAAAGCCACATCATTCAAGACTAGCTAACACTGTCTTCTTGCAGTTTGCTATGTGAATGACAAGAAAATAAACATTAGTGGAAAGACAGCATTATCACAGCGACCGCCGCGTGGTTTTCCTTGAAAGAAGTCAGGCCTCATTGCACAAGAATGCTGATTGATCCAAAGCAGCTGTAACAGAATGCGCAGGCCCAGCCGGCCAGCTGTTAATGAAATACTTGATCTAAGACTCAATGAGGCCAAGAAAGTAATATCGCCAGCCCATGAAACCAGCCATTGAGAACTAATGGCAGAAATAAAGGCTTTATACAGCAAATCACAACCTGTGACTAAAATTAATTATTAAAGGTCATCACTAGGCAGAAAAGGAGCACATTCTCAAATAAGAGAGGATTTACAAAACCTCATGTATGTTCTGTAAAGCCTTCAGAAGAGAATATTTTCCCTCAAACTGTGTAACTCACTCTAACTTCAGCCATCATAGCAGAGTTTAAATTTGACATCTCAAAAATTAGGAATAATCTATTTTATAATTTGCTCTCAATCAAACTAAATGAAGTTTGGCTTTGCAGTATTACAAGAAATTCCATCAAAAGGTTATTATGCTTGATTGGCTTGAGTCATACTTGTTACTGAATTGTTTCTTAAAAATAATTGCTATGGCCGTTCGTGCTATTTGGCAATGAACAATTGCCGATTGCATCTTCCAGCGGGTGGGAGACTTCAGTTAGTCATGAATCTGCACTGCATTGTCATGGGAGCCCCTTGTTGGTCAGTCAGATTATGGCTGAATATGGTCTTCAACTGATGAGCCCGACTGTTGGTTTCAGAGTCCAATGATGCAGGACTGATTCACAGCGTAGCAGCAATTTGTACTTTGTCATATGTGGCGAGGGCCACTCATGAAGCATATTCTGCAAGCTCATTGGACATTCAAGATTAGCAAGAGAAGTGGACATGTTCTGCCAAAACTTAGGCTCTACATGTGTAATACACTCTTTTTTATAAGAACTGTTTTTAGAGGACCATAAAGTCTGAAAAATGCCCTAAAGTCTGGAATGTTTAGAACATCCCGAGGATGAAAACCAGTACTGAAATAAATAAGTTGTTTCAAGGTGATAGAATAGAAGACCGGTAACTAGACTTCAACATTTGTGAGAAAGCTTTATCGGTTGGTTAAAACAATAATTATGCAAAAATGGCAATTTCTCAAGCCATAATTAAGGCAAGTTGAAATTAAAAAAAAAAAAAACAAGAACATTTGAGGCTGAAATCCTCAACAATTTAAGAACATTTGGGCTCAGCCCGTCATTACATTACATTTTATGCTTCAAAGCTTTGAACAGGCACTAGGGATGTTGTTTTTTTCAACTCTACAGAATATATAGTAGGCTATTGAAGTAAAACTTAGGAAGAATTTGGTTAAAATACGGAAATTCTCTGAACATGATTAAACTGATATTAACCGAGTTTTTATATTTGACTTTTTTCCATAGTGTGGAACAGTGGGACCCTAGACACAGAGGGTAAAAAAATCAGCAGATTTCGGGAAGGTGGGTAAACAAGAGGAGCCAGTGCGCACTTGTGGAGCCGCTCTGTGTTTGATATTTGTTTTGTCTCATCTTCCAACTTCCCAGCAGAGGGAGGGGCAGCGCAGCTCGCGAGTGGCGTCAGCTCTGAGGCCTCCACCTTCCCCAGGACTAGTCAACGGCTACGCTTTCTCACCGCAAGTGCAAGAACCCACGAAAGCCTCATCAGCGCTACCGCTTGACAGGTTGGTTCGCCGTACACATATGCTGCCTATCAGTGACCTATTGCGAATACCGTTCCTCTGACAGTCCGATGAAGTGGCGCATTAGAAGTCAAGAAAACACAGAACTTAATGTGCTGTAAATCACTGAAAATATTGTGACATGAGCATATGTTGAGGTCTTCATCATGCAAACTGCTACGTAGTCTGCTCAGCGCATAATTGCTTGCAACATAAACAATTATGTTTTATTGATTTATCAATAGAGTTGACTGCACTTACAAATGAATTTATGAAAAGTCACCATTTTAATACAATGCTGAACTTTTCACCTGCAGTTATTTCCTTTATTTCATTGAGTCTTAATTTTAGACAATTAGATTTGTCATGTCAGCCACTGGCATCGCTTTAACAAGCGTAACATAGTTCATATACATGGAAATAAAAAGAGAGAGCGAGAGAGAGAGAGAGAGAGAGAAGTGAAATGTCAATGGAAAATTCAATATAAACAGTCATACTAAAGTATTGGGTCTCCACAAATTGCCAAATCAGCTTCAAAACGCCTTGTGATACAGCCTACAAGTGGACATATGGAGTTCCCTCCAAAAGACATTCTCTGATTTGGTACTTTAATGGCAGTGACAGGGAACGCTTTCTAACACCTTCCAAAACCTGTCTTGTGAGTTCAGTCGGTTTGAGATCTGGAGACTCTGAAAGCGGTGACGTATGCTTTGCATGATATCACTCATACAACTGTTCAGTGACACCTTGTGTCCTGTGAAGCCTTGGCCATTGTCATTCCGGTAGAGACCACTCCCATCATGGTTGGAATGCTTCATCATGGGATATAATGGTGATCACACAGAGTAAATCTGCTTTGATTAACAGTGACTTTGACACCTTTAAGGGGTAATTGGACCCAAACCATGCCAGAAAAATGTAGGGCACTCTATATGCGAGTGAAAATACATGACCTCAACCATTCTACTCCATGAAGGTGAAAATGACACCTTTCTTCAAATTTTAGACAAATGTTCAATTTTATTGCAATGCAATTCAAAGGAACACTTGATACTGTCTTTCCTTACATTTTCAAAAGATTGCTACCTAGTCAGTGATTCAAAGCATTTAATTATCAGGCCTTTTATGTCAGGGGAAGGTCATCGCTCTAGTGTTTATGTAAGTCTGATGCTGTCTTCAGCTTGAGAATGTTGGTGGTGCTCCTCTAAATTGAACACCTTTGGAATCTTCTCAACAGTAAGCCAAGGACATAAAAATTACAACACAATATCCTGTACCATCCTGTTCCTCCAGCAGGAGACGGTCACAAAAATGAATGAATGAATAAATAAATAATTGTAGCCGTATGAATTTTTTTTTTCCACAATAAGAAATGTCATCACAAAATGGAAGAAAAACAGATCAGTCGGGATTAAGGCTAAAGAAAGATTACTGCAAAAGTGCTCCAGAATATAGCAATGGCCACGGGTGTATGTGTTCATGTATCGGGCAACTAATGCACCTTACCATGAGAGGACATATGCTTGCAGATAAAAGGCCAGTTTATGACTGATGACTTGAACATAAAATGATATATCTTAAGTATGCCAAAGAATATGTAGAAAAGACTGATGAGTTCTCATTCAATATTTGCATAAATATTGTATGCAATCATAGAGGGCATGTATGGAGAATAAGGGCTCAGTCTTCATTGGGGGTGCTTTGGGCCTGGTATTTGCTTTGGGTGGCTGCCGGGGGCCCCAGTACTATTGTGCAGATTGAGGGTAGGATTGAGCTAAATAACAGCATTTTCTTGATGATAACATTCAGCTTGGTCATCAGGAAATTCAAGTAGATGCGCTAGGATGGATTCTCCAGCAAGAAAAAAACTAATCCAAGTCAACTTTGAATTAACTTGAAAACAAAAATATAAGGCTTTTTGAGTGCCCTGATCGGAACGAAAATAAAATGTGTCAAGTGATTTTAAAGAGGTTTCCAGGTTGGAGGTCAAAGAACATATCCAAAATTGTAGGGATGGGCAAACATCCCACAAACCAAAATCATAAGCCTAATAGGCGGCTACAAGAAGCATTTACAAGTTGTGATTGCAACCCGAGGAAGGAAAAAGACAGTGATTAAAAGGGTTCACAAACTTTTGCACAAGGCTTTTTCAGTTATTTCAATTCTGCCATTGTTGAGTAAATGAAATACAAAGATATAATATGAAAATTCAGTAGATCTGTGTCTTGGTTCACATCATACAGTTCAAAAGTCATTCACTGTCCTTTCACTTTTGAATTGCCTGCTTCCTATTCTATAATGTAAGGTCTTAGCTCGACAGTTATTTGCTTTGGTGATACCATGTTACAGTGTATCAAAATGCAGAATAACGTCAGCTAGTTTTTAGCCTGGCTACCGATGACTTTCTTTGAATGTGGCAGCAACATTTGGTTTATTCTTTGGGTGACCACCATCCCGCAATCACAGTGATAGTGGCTAGGGATGTCACTGGGGACATGCCATGATAAATACAGTCAGGCACAGTGAAGCACCAAGACTTATACGAGCTATAATGGAGTAGTCTCCAGGATACACCTCAAAATGGATCATTTACATAGCGTAACCCATGGGCCTACCTAAGAAAATGGCCAACCTGTAACTCAAAGTTTGTCAGATGTCTACCTTTTTCAAAGAACCAGCGACACTCAATTGAAAACTCATTTGGTCTGTCTCTGGGTTGGTTACAGGCAGTGCGATTTTTTTGTGTTTGGTTCTGCTGAAAATGTACCAACTTCAAAGTGTTGTGGTGCAAAGTTTTGCTGGAATGTGGCGTGTTTTTCGATTTTGTTTCGCTGGTTATATGAAAAAGGTAGACATATGATTACCTTATGTCATAGCTTGGCTGTTTTTTTTGGTAGGCCTTGATGGAAACAAGGTTGGCTTCTCTTCCTCATCTTGCCAGACAGAGGTCACTCATATGAAGAGCATTTTCTTTTTAATTATTTACATACGGCATAGTCCTGCGTTCGCAAACAGAACGATGGACAGTTAATGCCCTATGATGTTTAATTCCCGTCGTAAGGTTGCAGTGAAACCACACAATGAATATAGAAGTCAGACAAGGGTAACCTCTTCCTGAATAGATGACCATTTGAGTACTTTTAGGGAGGAGTTAATCACAATTGAAATGTATTAGTCATGAATGTGAATGCCCCAGTGCCCACCACATTTAAAGCTAAAAAATGAACATGTCACCTGTGCTATCCACAGACATAGGGTCAACAAGACCCTTTCAAAGCACGTTTCTCAACATCATACAATCAGCTCAGTTTTGCTAAGGGCCTAATCCAGTCAATATCGCTGATGAAGGTAGTAGTCAATACTTTATAAAAAGAGCAAATATGCTCAAATTTAGAGCAAATTTAAAAGAGAAATTTACATGCATGCTTTTTGGAAATGGGTTGATAGATCTCTGCAAATAATATCCTGCATCTAGCAAGACAACAATTTTTGACATTTGTTTTAATTATAATGCCCTTCGTAGGGTTCAGCGACAACGTGTTTCACTGTGTCATAAAATATTGTGTATCGACACCATTGGGACATCAAAAAAAATACCTCAAAAGCACCTTTATGCATATTTATTTCGATCGTTTAAGCTTGAATAGCCATTAAAACTCTTTGTGGATTTCTTAAGTGTGTGCACATCTCAGATATGTTATCTTCTGAAAAGTATATGATTACCTAGTCTTTCAAAAAGAGAAAAAAGGACAGTGGTACAACAAAGTCTGTCTGTGTCATCTGCAATCACTTTCATCACTCTAATTTGTGCATATCTTTTGATTACTTCGTCTTACCCTTCATAAGCTTCGAACAAGGATAATGATTTAAATCAAACATCGGGAGATCCAAAATAATCTCCTCTTCAAAGGGAACCTGCTGAATACGTCATGGGCAATGAGTGATTTCCAGAAATGTCCCTAATGCCAAAAGTGGCATTTATTTCACTGTAGCATAAACCTTGTAATTAATAACATATATTTCCCTGAAGGCTTTGATGCGGTTGCTGAGAGAGTTGCTATCAAAGGAAACTATCAGAAGTGGTTCTTGTTAAAAGTGATTTTGTTTTCGACTTTTATTTCTCTTCAAAATAAACATCAGAGGTTCTGGGATTTTTGAGAACTTGTAGTGTGTGTGTGTGTGTGTGTGTGTGTGCACGCATGTGTCTGTGTGTGTGTGTGTGTGTGTGTCTGTCTATCGTGCATGTGTGTGTGTCTCATGCAACTGGGTGTGTGATTTGCACGAGTGCGCGTGTCATGCGAGTGTGTGCATGTGTTGGGCGAGTGCGTGTCTAGTGTCAATGTGTGTTTTGCGCGAGTTTGTGTTGCCGAGTGTGACTGTTGTGAGAGTGTGTGCGTCACCCTCGTGTGTGCACGATCCCTGTGCGTGCATATCTGTGTGTCTTTGTCTTGCAAGTATGTGTGTCTGTCACGTGAGTTTGTGTGCGTTGCGTGGGTTTGTGCATGTGTGTCGTGCGGAAGTGTGTAAAATAAGTTTGTGTGTCAGGAGCGTGTGTGTCACGTGAGGGTGTGTTTGTAAGCCCCCTGGGTGTAAGTGCGTCGTGGGAGTGTGTGTCACTTGATTATGTGTGTGTCACATGAGAGTGCATGCGCGTTTTTGTCGTGCAAGAGTGTGTGTGTGACGCGTTTGTGTGTACACGTGTGTCAAGAGTGTGTGTGTATGTGTGTGTGTCGCTCGAGTATGTAAGTCACGCAAGTGTCTGTGTTGTGTTAGTGTGTGTATTGTTGCACAAGTGTGTGTTTCATTTGCGAGTAGGTGTATTCTGCGAGTGTGTGTGTCGAGCGAGTATGTTTGTCGCGCAACTGAGTGTCACAGGATTGTGTGTGTTGCGCACACGTTTGAGTGTGTGTTTTGTATGTGTGTGCAAGTTTGTGTGTGTGTATGCCAAACTTTAAGGTCAACCTTTAATTCAGGATTATATACAGTATGTTATATTCCATAAAATTCACAAAAAAGTAATTTCTTAAAATTAATTTTGTCAGCTGGTCACCAGTTCAAATGTGCAGATTGTATGGGGGCGCAAAATGTTTGACTATGGGAGAAATGCCAGCCAAGCATCCACAGTACCTTTAAAATGGTCACGACTCTGTAGGAAAAGTTGCAGTGGTCTTCAATCTGGATAAACTCCTTTCAAGAAATGAACGAGCACAAAGCCTCAGCAGAATGAGTACATTGTAGTTACGCATTTTGACAGTTAGCATCTCCATGTGTTTTAACTACCTCGGGAAGCCGTGGACATTAACAATGGCAGGTTGGATTAGATCATGGTGTTAGCCGTGCTGGAAAGGTAGAGAGGACTGTGTGCTCCTTGTCACAGACACATGACATTGGTTAACGTATCTTACTGGCCCATGCATCCCGACAGAAACACTTCAGGGCCGTGAAATGCAGAGATAACCAAACTCAAGCGTTTATCAGTCTCTAGGACTCAATGAAATCTACCCCCTATTTTCTTTAAAAAAACCTGCATCCCGCAGAGATATTTCAGGACTGTGAAAGCATATCGATCAATTCACCCTAAAACCCTGAACTTACCCTGTGTCGAACAATGCCACAGGGTCATCAACCAGAGATCTACAGAACTGCGCCCAAGGAATGGGAGATTCGAAGGATCAAAGTGTGAAAATAGTAAGTTCACCCACAATGTTACGAATATAATGTGTATTTCTGTTATACTGTAGGACAGGGGTCCTCAATCTTTACCAAAAAGGGTCGGTGTGGGTGCAGGCTTTCATTGCTACCAAGCACTTACACACCTGATACTACTAATCAACCCCTGGACTCTTTGCTAATAAGCTTGATTAGTAGCATCAGGGGTGTAGCTGCTTGGTTGCAATGAAAGCCTGCACCCACATCGGCTTTTTCTGGGAAAGATTTGGGACACCTGCTGTAGGATAAGAGCTGATTATAACATTAAAGCAATTCTTACCTTTCTGGCATGTGGCTAAGTAAAAATTTGAACATGAACGACTCCGTCTCCCTCCAAAGTCTCACCCTCATCCTCCTGCCTGACCTCTGAGGCTCCCCTCCTCCCCGGACGCGTGTGGTGAGAAAGTGAGCAGCGCGAATGAAGCTGCTTTCACACCGGGTGCGAAACAAATTTTTCGCACGACAGATTACATTCAAAGTCAATGCAAAGACGCGAATCTTGCGCGTATTTTCGTCTTTGCATTGACTTTGAATGTAATCTGTCGTACGAAAAGTCCGTTTCGCGTCCGATGTAAAAGCATCTTGAAATGGAGTCAGATTCAGAGGCACCTGTTAGTGAAAACTTACTGACAGTAATTGCATAATATTAAATTCTATATGTGGTATAAAAATAAAATGCCCTCGTAACGTCTGATGAACTACTTTTGTACCATTAACGTTATTATAGTAATTATAGCATTTCCGCGCCTGTTTGTTTACAGACAGATGCGTCGTCTTTCGGCAGAATGCATAAATATATTCTTGCAAAACTGCTGTCTTCACGTTTTACCTCACTAGAATAGTCCCTGTAACGTTGGTCATTAAATTAGGAGCAGTTGCAGCTGCTTTATTTGCAGGCAAACTTCGTTGAGGACCTGTTTTGTCTCTACTGCTCTGCTGCTCTGCCAGAGAGGCGCGCAACTCGCAAGCGGTGACAGCGGTAGGCAACTGGAAGGGAACTGGTGACGGATGACAGACAGGAAGCTCAGTAACTGTAACTGCTACGACATTAGGACTACAGCATCCGCTAGACACGTTTCAGGCCATTTAAAAGCAAAATGTGAAGGACAACATCACGTTTTGTCTAAGGCAGTGGCCTAGCGCTGATGCTGTAGCCAGACCCCATTATTATAATGGAGACCGTGAAGACTTTCTTTTCCCTGACTGTTTAGGCAAACATGCTAAGACCTTCCGCCTCAGCTAGGACCCTCCTAATTGCACAATGGGCAATGAAACAGCAGCTCAATTAGAAACCCGGCTCTGTTTACTCTGCATATGAAATGGTCTCCATTCAAAATGAATGGTTTAAATGAATACATTTCACCTAATCACAAAACATTCACACAGGAAATAACCAAAAGCAAAAAAGCTGATTTTGCAAAGGGGAGTCATGTAGAGTTTATTGCGAAAAAAATGAAGTGCTCCCATCTGCATTTTCATCCATCGACAGAAGCAAGACAGTATGTTTTCAACTGCTGGGTAACATTCAGAAATCTTTTTTACGCAGAAAAAAAACATATATGATGGACTGGTTATGAGTATAATCTGATAGAACTCAAGCTGGAATTGCAAATGCTTGCATATTTTGTATTGGATTTGATTAATAAATCCTTAAAGCTCAGAGGAAATAGCGATAATAATAGTGACAAAATGTTTTACTGAAGCGGCTAATTTATTTATTCAAGTCATTCTGAACTAAAATATTTATGATGACTTGTCAAATATCATTGCATGTGGTGCCCCAAGGCATACGTCTGCACCGTGCATACTATAATACTATTGTGTTGACGTGACATTTTTCCTCAAAAAAAATGAAATAAAATGAAAATGCATTAATTCTTCAGCTTGCAGTTTTTGTTCTCTTTTACTATTTTATACAAGACTGAGAGACTATCTATTTATTAATATCACCCCCCCCCCCAGGTGAGATCAATCACCATTTTGCTTTTTCGAAGGTCATTCACATTAGATACAACTTATAAGACACATAAAGAACCATAAAGCACAATGTGTAGTTTGATAGTCAATGGTACAGACACTCCTTATTGGAGACACTTCAGGCACTAGAATGACTTGCCGTGTTCATAGAAACTTGTGACCAGACTTGTCATCGCTAATAAAAAAGTACCTGAAGTTTTTCTGTGTGTGTGTGTGTGTGTGTGTGTGTACGCAGGTGCATGTATGTGTGTGTGTGTGTGTGTGTGTTTGCTGACTTATTACATCACAAAAACAAAACTTATGAAAAAAAATACTTTAAGAAGGTTAAGTTTCCATCTTTCATTAGAATAAGTAAGTTGTGTTTCATCTCAAGGTCATCTATGAGCTTTTCAAGAAAGTTTAGAGGTCATAAATGGCTTGGCTAATTAAAGCAACATTATGCAACTATCTTACCTTCAAAAACCGGCATCAAAATAATTTTTATGGAACACAGACTTGTAGTAGGGAGAATGGTGCATCCTTCATTTCCACTCCATACCTGTTCTTGAGTGCCTGTTCTTGCACTGTGTAACCTTGACTGAACAGGTCAAATCACCCGGGAAAACTGCATATCGCTTTAAGGCACTAACAGAGTCATACCACCAACTATGAGTCTTTAGCAAGCTATAGGATGATGCTACCACAGTATTCTCATTATGTTGCCTATTGAAATCATGGCAGAGGTGAAGACCAACGAAGGCATTTGCACTGGAAGCTGAGAAGAAAAAAGAGAAAGTGACCAAGCAAGAGGTCGACAAATGGACATCCTGGACTGGCTGTCTTCTTGCTGTAAGTAATATTAGCTAGCCTGCATGCACTTTATGGTTGTGTGTGATCCGACCCTGTACATGTATGCTGCCCCTAGTGGCAGGAGGACTTTTCTGCGTGCGTTGTTAGTGTTTAATTGGTGGCGCCTGGAAACACTGTATAAAAAGAGTTTGGTGTTGAGTAATGAGGATGCTCTCAACTGTCAGCCTGTTCTCCGGCAGCCAATCATTGCCCTGGCCTGCTCTTCTTGTTTTGGGCCAACTGTTTGTTTGGATAAAGTGCCTTTCGAAATTTAATTCTCTTTTTTTTATAACCATGTTGTCATCCCATTTCATGTTGCGATCAGTCAGTGGGCTGGTTGTAACAAAATGCAAAGTTGTTCAACTACTAGTTTTGTAACATTATCTTTGTCAGCTCATTTTGATCGAGATTTAATCACCAACTGAACGACTAATACTTGTTCTTGTGTTGGTGACTGTCTCCCAAACGATATTGGCTAGCTTGTCATCAGAGTTTACCTCACTTTATGCTGAGAAAATCTACATTTTTTTTGTTCAATTTCGTTGATTCACTGTCAACGTGTCACTGTGTCCTTCAGCATCCCCCAGCATTCTTGTATGTTGCAGCCTGATGTTAGCAGCCTAGCTATTTGCCTCACATACATCCCTGCCAATGTCATTTATGAATTCTTGTGACATTGGCAGTGACTAAATCTGTGTCATCCTTGTTTCATGGAGTTTTGTTTGGATGTCAAATGTTATCTATCTAAACTCGGTTCCCTCTGAGGCCAGCAAGCTAAATACATTGTAAAAGTTCAGACAATCTTTGGCAACCTTGCACCAAGTCAGCCTCAAAAGTTTGCAACCTTTCAACTTATCTCAGCTATTTTGTATTAAATTATGTTTTCCAATACGTCTTATGTGCACTATAGCCTATGTCACTAAGCCAACAATATTTATTCATCTACAGCGCCCTCAATAATTATTGGCACCCATGGTTAAGATGTGTTCGCTTCTAATAAATTCATTTTTTTTCTAAATAATATAGGACCACAATGAAAAAAGAGGAAAATCTGACCTTTAATTCAAGTGCATTTATTCAGTTGGAAAAAAATCCCACATTAAGAAATTATTCTTTTACATCAAATCATGTGTGCCACAAAAGTACCCCTGATTGTAATACTTTGTACAAGCCCTTTTTGCTAACAAAACAGCACCTAATCTTCTCCTATAATGTTTCACAAGATGGGAAAATACAGAAAGAGGCATCTTCGACCGTTCCTCTTTGCACAATCTCTCTAAGTCATCCAGCGACCTGAGTCCTCTCCTCTGCACTCTCCTCTTCAGCTCACTCCACAGGTTTTCAATGGTGTTGAGGTCTGGGGACTGAGATGGCCTTGGGAGGAGCTTGATTCTGTGTCTGGTGAACCATTTCTGTGTAGATTTGGCCACATGTTTAGGGTCATTATCTTACTGAAAGACCCAGTGATGACCCATCTTCAGCTTTCGGGCAGAGGCCACCAGATTTTGATTTAAAATGTCCTGATATTTCAAAGTATTCATGATGCTATGCACCCTAACAAGGTTCCCAGGGCCTCTGGAAGAGAAACAGGCCCACAGCATCACCGATCCTCCCCCATACTTCACAGTGGGCATGAGGTGCTTTTCTTCATACTCATCTTTTGTGTTCCGCCAGACCAGTGTTTGTTGCCAAAAAGCTCTATCTTGGTCTCATCTGACCAAAGCACACGGTCCCAGTTTAAGTACCAGTACCACTTAGCAAACTCCAGACGTTTGCATTTATAATTGTGAGTGAGAAAAGGTTTTTTCCGTGCTTGCCTCCCAAACAGCTTGTTGGCATGTAGATAGTGCCTGATGGTTGTTTTGGAGACTTTGTGACCCCAAGATACTACCATTTGTTGCAATTCTTTAATAGTGAGCTTTGGAGAACTTTTTGTTTCGCTTACCATCCTCCTCACTGTGCGTGGTGGCAAAATAACCTTGCGTCCTCGTCCAGGCTTGTTTACCACTGTTCCAGTTGTTTTAAACTTCTTAATGATTCCTCCGACAGTAGATATGGGCAGGTGCAGGCGAGTGGCTATTTTCTTGTAGCCATTGCCTGACTTGTGAAGGTCAACACACATCTGCCGTACTTGAATGATGTGTTCCTTTGTTTTTCCCATGTTGAAGAGTGGATAAGAGAAATGGCCTCTGTCTCACGTCATATTTATACCCCAGGGAAACAGGAAGTGGTGAATTACTAATTAAATGTTCCGAGATACTCTGATCAACTTTGTAAACTACTGTAGAAATGACAGAAATACTTCAATTACATTTATTTCCTGGGAATTGTTAATAATAATTGTGGAACAGGTGATTTTATGAAAAATAATTATTTCTTAGTCAGGGATTTTTTCCCCCTTAAAATTCACTTGAGTAGAAGGTTACATTTTTCTACAATTTTCAGTGTGAGAGTATGCTTCTGCAATAAAAATTGAGTTTATTTTAAGGCTTTTAACACATCTTAACCATGGGTGCCAATAATTATGGAGGGCACTGTACATTCTCAACATTCACTGTTTGCTAGTTTTCATTTAAAATACCATCATAAATAAAACTACATAAATGAACCATATCTAATGGAGAAGTGGTGAAATTAAAGCTCTTTAATTTTAACTTCATCCAGTACCTACAAATTAAATCAGTCAGTTAAGTAAATTAATATAGTAAACAATCCACCTCACCCTCCTGAACCAGTAGTATATATCATAAAACATTTCATATACACCAAATTTTTTTCAAAGTTATATAACTTAATCTCCAATTTAAATAACAACATTCACCTACCAGCCGCTAAATGGGAGAGAGATTTATCTCTTTAACAGCCTCTGGACACAGGTCTGCAGAAATGAATTTTAAATGACTAAAATCTACAATTAATCCGGTAAAGAACACACATGACTCATAAAAAAATGCATAAAATTGGTCTCTCCAACACAAAAAAATGCTCACAATGGACTCCAGACTCTTCCACTCTGTAAAGCTCAATCCACTTGTACAACACTGTTCATTAAAACACAGAGGCTTTTCTCAATCTTGGGTAGCAGCATTTCCCCTTCTTCCTCATTATGCACAGTTGGCGATATATCCCCATTTGAACTTTTTACAAGACAGAAAACCCACGCTAGGTGCCTTAGTTATCACCAAGAAGGCCATCCTTACAATTAGAAACTGGGAAAGCAAACAAGCGGTAAACATCAATGACTCGTTAATTATTTTCAAAAAACATATTTCAGATGTAAACATAACTGCCTCTCGCTGAAAACAGTTGCCATACTTTGTCAAAACTTGAACTCATAATATGCATTAATCTCAGTCTTGATCTTGATTTTGCCTGTTGCCACTCATACACATGCATTCAAATACACGTCAAACACTCAATATGTCATGACCAAAGTAATTTAGATCTTATCTTTCAATACCTTTTTCATTTACACTTAACTCAGCCGAGAAGGCTCATGTCTTGTGTTCACAGGGTCATATCATAACCCAGGAAGCCAGCCTCTGTATCAATTTGAGAGCATCTTGGGTGGAAGTGAGTAAAAGGCTCTCGCTGCAATGGAAATGCTGAAATGGATTCTTCTTGGAGTGCTGTGGGCTATATCGCGAGTATCGCGGCTTACACCTCGTTCAGTTCTCGGAGGTGGTGATGGCACAAGCACACCGTGAGGTCAGGCAGTAGGAGGCTCGAGTCTCTGCCCGTGAAGCAGGCTTTCTGCTGCTAGGCATGCAGGAGAGCTCATGTTTGCCTGCTGTCATTGCTGACACCCAGAGGAAGCGCATTATCCTCGTAATACTTAGGTCTGTCACCTTGGTGGTGATTAGGCGCGGTCTGAAAAGGCCAACGGAATCACACTCAACAGGATCCTCACATTCCCCTGGCTCTAGCGCCCCCCCCCCCCCCCTCCCCCTTCTGCCTCCAACACCTCCTCATGCTCTTTCACCAGCTCTGGTGACACTACCCTGATCTCCAGAGTCTTTCAGTCCTCCAACATGTCATGGCGCTGGTTAGGTTAGTACCTTTGCCGTGGCTTCATCATCTCAGGAGAATCTATATGAGATTGGACCAGCAGCTGGCAATGATGGAAGAAGGATGGAAGCTGGCAATGATGGAAGAAGAGCAAGTTGGAGATTTCCCACAGCATCTGGAAGGAGGTTATCCTGAATCCTGCTGCAGTGATAATAGATGAAATGAGCCCCTAACATCACTGGGCCTGGCATTCCATTATGCCTTTTAGAAGTAAACAGGAAGAGATTCCTGTATCTGTGTCTCGGTCTTCCAGCCCATATCCGATTTATGCTGATAAGTTCAGTCCAGTCATTGTCCTTGTACGTCTGGACACTTCGGTTCTTCAGTGTATGTCCTGTGTTCTATATGTCTGCTTCCTATTTGTTGAAATGCTAGCATAATTAGCCTTTTTGCATTGATTTACCTTGTTAAGTTTACTTTTTCTTCAACTTGTTATTCACTTATAGAGGACTCATCATAGTGTTTTTCACAACTATAATTAAAAATAAAGCTGACCTTTGAAATAGAATGGTGGTGGTGGGGCGGAAAAATGAATAAAAAATAATTTCCGAAAATAGAGCCATTCTGGCTGCTCATGGAGGACCAACAAAATGTTTGGCAGATGGTCGTAATCTTCTGGCTCATTGGTGAGCATGCTCGCATGTATGTGAGTGTGCGTGCGTGCGTGCGTGCGTGCATGTGTCCTTGTCTGTGAGAGAGAGAGCGAGAGAGAGATATGCAGCAGTCCCATTAATGTTGAAAATATAATATATAAATGCTAACCAACAAACACAAAGACAAGAACAGACTATATGCTGCAAGGCACACATCCTGAGTAGCATTTGAGAAGTTTCAAAATCATATTCTTGCAGTAACAAATAATTTAGAGAGGTGTATGCCTTTGGGGAAAGCAGAATAAATAGACGACACTTGCAATTACAAACTGGCGCTGAACTGCTCCCCTGAGAAATCAATTCATATTAAGTATTTGTTTTCAAATCCAAAAGTGCCTGTAAAACTTTCTGTAGAAGTTGTGCACTTGCCTCATGATTTTCTACTCCAAAACTCACTGTACTTTACCTGCACTTGCCATTATTGTGTGCCCCAAAGCAAACAAATATATTTGCCTGTGTCACAGCATTTTGAAAGCTTTAGTATGTGCGTATCCATGGCAACACATTCTTTCATAAAGTATTCCTTCAGTGTTTTGATTTATAGCGCTACGTTAAACAAAAATACCTAGGCTAAATTTTACTTCACTGAGAAAATAACGAATTTGACTGCAGGTTTATGGAGCTCTTCATCTAAGAAATAGCAGGCAGTTTGTGTGACTTTTCCGTGAAAGAACTACATTCCAATGACACCTCAATGAAGATACATTAGAATGAAAAGAACATGAAAGTACTAAAGTTTGCATCACTTCCTGCAAGATGGAAATTGATATTAAGTCCCAAAAGGGGCAAAAAGTTATTAAGGAGTTGTGTTCAGTTCTAGAACTTTTATTTTTAGTCTGTTTAGTCTAGTTAGTTTAGTTAGTTAGTTTAGTTTAGAGCAGGGGTCCCCAATCAGAAAGGGCCGGTGTGGGTGCTGGCTTTCATTGCAACCAAACAATTACACACCTGATACTACTAATTAACCCCTGGACTCTTTGCTGATAACCTTGATTAGTAGCATCAGGTGTGTAGCTGCTTGGTTGCAATGAAAGCCTGCACCCACACCGGCCCTTTCTGGCAAAGATTGGGGACCCCTGGTTTAGAGGATTGCACAACACTGTGAAGCCCGATAAGTGTGGTGATCTCAAATGTTTTGTGCAAACCAATTACCTCAAAAAAATAACGTGTATGCCAAGTCAATGATTTTGTGTTCACAGCACTTAAAAACATGGAAAAAAATAACTTACCTTATTTTCTTTAAGTTTTTTCCCCACAATGCAATTAAGTTGGCCTACACAACTTTTTTGAGGTAATCAATTTCCACAAAATATTTGAGTTCACTACACTATCAGGGTTTACAGTGAACAGCGACTACCCTGGAGTCAGTACGCTGCATGTTCCTGTGTGTTTGGCCAGCCATGACCGGTCACCTAGGATGGAAAGTGATGTAGGTTGCCATTGCCCGTCAACATCTGCCTTAAGCTGAGTTTCAGTACACAGATACGACCTTTTCCAATCCATGCACATCGGGTGTATCCTGTGTGGTCCTCCATGCTGTTTTGAAGGGTGTTTTCAGGACACGCACCAATATCATAAAGCACAGTAGGATGCCTTGCCCTTTGATGCTCCTCGTAGGTCCTGGGGTTTCCTGTCAGGTGAGGTCATTACTTTATGGGTCCACTATTATTGCTTACCTTTCCAGGGCCTCGCTCTGTGTCAAGACCTGGGCCAGCAGTGCAAGGTTACCACAGGGCTTAAGCCTTGTTCTTGCTCGCCTGCTCAAAGGGGCAGTTGCTCTTGTCTTCAGGAAGCGCATTTAACGGCGGAGTCCCACAGAGCATATCACTGCCCTCTGCCAATGTCCTTCACGGACAGAGATTGAATGGTCAGCAATAACCATAATTCTTTAAGTTAACTATATTGGGACAATGGTTTGTTGTGCACAGAAAAAAAAAAAAAGAACTGAGAACCCGGCGCGGCAGTGGATAGTTTCTGCTTTATTTTTCTTTTGATCCAACGATCATAACACGCCTATGTATGCTTTGCTCTTGAAATCATGGTAATAATAATGTAACTCTTTCAGAAAAAAATATAGTTTATGTTTCGCGTTTCAATATCTCAGGCTGAATTATTTTCATATGGAAATATATTTTCTATTTAGATATTATACTGTCTTTTTATTCTGTCAGAAACTCTTAAGAAGATGGCTTGTAAAAAAAAAAAAAAAAGCGTCATTGCATTGAAATTCAATTTGCTGCTTCTCTTTATGTGGGATTTGCAATAAATGAAATACCTTTCATTGGTTGTGCTTACAGTTCTTGAAAGCAGACATCAAAACACAGTCGTGTTTGACAGCCACTGCAGTACAAAGTCTTTCTGCGTCAGTTTGGCAGACCCCCCCACCAACCACCACCCCAAACCCAACAAACCCAGGATTAAACTTAGAAAATGCAGATGTGGGAATTAGATTTTGCATATTGTTTGACGCCTGTATGCTGTTTTTTGAACTGATGGCAGACAAGCATCTGTCTTTGATGGTCAAAGATGAAGGTTGCCATGGTGATGTATGGCTTTACATAGCTTTGTTGCTTCTCTCTGCGAGCTGAAAGGTTGGTGGATGTCGCAGGTTGTCAAAGTATCTTTCCTCTTTCATTCCTCTCCAGCTCTCAGTCAAATCACCATCTCACTGACTCCCCTGCCCCTATCCATCCACAGTGTGAAAAACACCTGCCCTAAATAACCTCTTCCTTTCATAACATTTAAAGTCAATATATGGCTCCAAACACAAAGGCACAGTTTAACGCTCCCTGTGATAGTTAATAAGAGAAACTCTGAACATCACAGCATATTACAAGAAGCTTCTTGTCAACTGATTATATTACGTTTGTGACCTTACAATTTCAGCATTTAATTATTCTCTGAGTTTGGAATATAATTTGAATCAAAGGAGACGATCCGTTTGGCGAATTGGTCTTTTTTGAAATAAGAGAAACCCATTTGCCATTTTTTCAGCAAACGCACAACCCGAAATGCAAATAAAATGAAGTTGATCAGACAAAACATTAAATATCTTGTCTTCACACAGCAATGAAGTGCAAAGCGAAGTAAATTTTGATAACACTGCTTTCTGAGTTTGTGTGCATTTTATTTACCAACTAAAAATTTTCCAGAAGTGTTGTATATAGGTTTGGATAAAGCTTGTTCTGTATTGTTGAACGTGGCCCTTAATGTCTCTATATGGACTAAACATGTCAATACTGTAGATAGATGGGGCCAGAATATCTGCCAAATCTACTCCTTAACTTTTATTTGTTGACAGTTTAACTGTTGAACATACATGGGATCTGAAACGCCTCCAAACGAATGGCCACACATCCTACAGTAAAACAATCATAAAAACGTACAGTTGAAACAAAAAATTATCCCTCCAAAGCTCTTGTTTAAAGTAATTTTCCCAATCCAAATCCAATTGAACATGCGTTTCAGATGCCGAGGCTACTACTCACCAGAAAACGAGTAAGAGCTGGCTGGTCAGAGTATGATCAGCGCCAATTCCCAGCAGCTGGAGATTTCTATATATACAAGCCACAGAGGTTAGCCAGTTTCTTTATCAGTTGCTGTGCTTTATTGGCTGATTAGATATTTTCATTAACAAGCAGGTACACAGGTATTCCTAATATAGTGGCAACTGAGTGCACATACAGGCCTTCATATTCAAATATGATTAAAGTGCCAAGGGGAGAAGGTACAAGTCACATTTTCACACAACCAACAACATATACTGTAGGTGCCAGAGCTGCTTGCAACTGTATGGATGTGAAATTTAATCATTGCATCTTCCGCAAAAGATAAAGGAGTTTACAATTTTACTGCCTGGCTCATAAATATTTACAGTGGCAGACAGTTATGTTTATTTATGCTGACTAACACTCCTTATTGGAGATTAAATTAAGTAATAAGCTCTGGGTGCAGATATGCAGCAGTTGGGGTACTTTCATCCAAACTGGGTGAGTGGTGTATGATTTGATGCACTTTTTAAAGGATCAAAAATAACGGGGCAGTTGGCAGTAAGGCCGCTCTATGGCCGGAAGTGTGTTACCACCTTCTTATTTTGTTGAAAGTAAGCAGCTAAAGGGTCAGAAGTTGATTTAAAATGCGGTATTAGCATTTGGAATCTGTTGCAGTGAAATCTTTGCATGAAGTCAAAGGAGCTGTGTCAGTCCAGATTTGTAGGAATAGCAGATAATAAGTCCATAGTTGATATGATAGTTTCACGACCGCTTTGCCTTCATAGATAATCTTCCCGTTCCAAAAATCTGCATGAGTTTTGCAGTCCGTCCTTTTTAATGAATTTATTTGTCTTGTCAGTTCCCACGTCCTCCAGAAGCTCTGTCATAAACCTCACCTCTTTTGTGTCATTGTTCTGTCTATTTAAGTTGCTTGCTCGCGTGTGTTGTATTCTTAAGGCTCTACCCTCATGTAATCTTCCAATCAGTGAATGCCTCCTAGTATTGAGCTTAGTGCTCCTCTTCCTCTGTATGTTTTGTAATAGTTAATGAAAGAAATGTTTTTCACTCCCCTGGGTCCATTTAATAGGAACCTCCCAAACCTTCCTCTGTCTCCAGGATTGGTACCAAATTTCTGATAAACTTTTGTTCCTGTTTGCAAACAGTCTTGCACCTGCGAGTGGGATATTCGACCTGGCTTCTGCCTCAGGACTGTTTCAGGTCTTGGCACAGACACGCCCCCACCTACTCCAGTAATACCACCAACTTTGCTGGACCGCTTTTCCTCAGTTCCGGTCTCAGGCCTGTCTTCCTCAGGTACCAAATCCCTTTTGATTAATACACCCTTGTGGCTTGAACTCTGAATCTGTGTTTGGTGTCTTGTCCTTGTCTGGATCATAACAAACCCTTTGTTGTTGTTGTAATCAATAAGCAAGGAGTAAGAAGAATCTTTTTGGAATATATTGGTGTGTTCATTCTACTTATGCATATTTGTCTCACTTAAATGACTCAGATCATCAAACTAATTTTAAAAATAGACAAAAGGTAACCTGAGTGAACATAAAATGCAGTTTTTGAATAATAATTTAATTCACTGAAGAAAATAGCTATTAAACCCTACTTAGCTTGATGTGAATACAAAATTGCTGCATTAAAAAAAAAAAAAACAGTTTTAAGAAATTGTAAATAATTGGGTTCAATTTCACAAGACACTCCCAGACATGAGTACTGCATGTCTGCATCTAACATGCAAACCCAGTGGCTATATGCAGCTGTGATTTTAGCAGATGTTAACAGATCACCAAATCCCCCTCCCCCTCAAGTCTCTACACCAGGTTAAGTAAAAGATATCACACTGAACAGCTTGCAAAAAGTTATTTCAGTGCTGTGATTACCTTTTTTCAAAATGTTTCTAAAAAAAGAGGCTTTAATGCTTCCACTTCCAAAACACTTCCGAGTGTTGTGAGAGTAGGAAGTGTTGTCATACACAAAATCTGAGTCACCATTAAATTGAATTTCTGCACATGTGAGTAAATGTACTAATTTGGAGACAGTGGCTGTGTTGCGCCTGGGTATGTGGACTCAGTAGGGAGGGACTGAGGCAGAGGCAGATGACTGACTACAGAGAGTTTATTGCTGTAGGCTAGACAGAGACACTGAAGAGGTTCGATGGAGCAGGGCTGGCAGGTGAGGGGTTCCAAAGAGGAGTAAGCTGGCTGGAGTCAGGGCGGAGAGTGAAACTGGTAATCTGAGTAGCTGAGTCTATAATCCAGCGCTGACTGACTGTGGACCAGGAGCTTAAGTAGGCAGGGGCTGATGATCTGATGAGTGGCAGCTGTGTAGCTGAGGCCCTAACTCCAACACAGCAGTTCCTCATTAGCCAATCAGTAATCTCACTCACAACACACAGTAAGAGAAGGACTTGGAAGCAGAGGGCATGACAGGTTGGGTCAGTAATGCCCCAAAACAAACTTATTTCTTATTCTTATCTTATTTCCAACCCCAATTCTGAAATAGTTGGGACAAAGTGTAAACTGTGTATAAACCAAAATGCAATGACTTTCAGGTCACGTGCCAATATGTTATTTACAATTGAAAACAGATAACATTTCAAATGTTGAAGCTGAGACATTTTACTTTTTTATCCAAAAAAGCTTATTTCAAACTTTCTGGCTGCAACAGGTCTCAAAAAAGTTGGGATACAGGCAAAAAAGGGCTGAAAAAGCAATTCATATATAAGAGAATCAGCTGAAAGAACATTTAGCAAGTAATTATGTTAACTGGCATCAGGTATGTAATATGATTGGCTATTAAAGGGATGTCTTGGAGAGGCTGAGTCTCCCTGAAGAAAAGATGACCAGAGGCTCGCCAACCTGTGAAGGCTTGCGTAAAAAAAATTGTGGAATACTTTAAAAACAATGTTCCTCAACGTCAAATTGCAAAGGCTTTGAAGGTCTCATCATCGACAGTGCATAACATCATCAAAAGATTCAGAAAAACTGGAAAAATCTCTGTGTGTAAGGGACAGGGCCAAAGACCTTAACTGGATGCACGTGATCTTCGGGCCCTCAGACGCCACTGCATCACTCACCGGCATGATTCTGTCATTAAAATTACTAAATGGGCCCAGAAATACTTCAGGGAACCACTGTCTGTCAAGACAGTCTGCCGTGAAAGCCTGTATTAAACAAGAGCAGGATCGAATTCCAAAGGCTAAACTCAAGAAACTTGTTTCCTCAATGCCCAGATGCTAAAAAGAAGAGGGGATGCTACACCATGGTAAACAGGCCCCTGTCCCAACTTTTTTGAGATCCTGTAGCAGCCATCAAATTTGAAATGAGCTCATTTTGTGGATAAAATTTTAAAATTTCTCAGTTTCAACATTTGTTATGTTATCTCTGTTCTATTGTGAATAAAATACTGGCTGGTGTGTAAGTCACTGCGCTTCGATTTTATTCACATTCTACACTTTGTCCCAACTTTTTCGGAATTGGGGGCGTATTTTAAAGATCCTATTTATCCCAAAGATGTCCTGATGTAAATTTAATACAATGATGCTGTCCTATATTAAAAAATAACATTGTCAACATGTAACAATTTTTTAATGTAAATATTATTATTATTATTATATTTATTTGAATGAATGTGAAAAAGATATGTGACTTTAGGGCCATTTAGAATTTTTCAATAAGACCATTGAACAATTTGGATTGACTCATATATAACCTTTTTAAAATAATGTTACATATCTTACTTACAGACTTCAGAACCTCAGTACTCACTGGTTACAAGTTTAATGACGGGTGATTCTGAACGTCAAGACAGGGTTTTGGACTGGAAAATTTGGAAAGTCTTCCGGTATTCCAGGACAAATTTGGCACCATAAAACAAAGAATCAATCAAATAGTAGGCTATGAACAACTGGTCCATCAGTGGGGGCCGTTTGTTAGCTCAAGCAAATTTCAACTGAACGAATACTTTCGATAGTCCGTTAATTTAACACCAGTCTTACCGCTTCCATGTCCCCCTGCAAATGAAAACTGCTTGCTTCGAGGATCATCATGGTGAAACAGCAGGTCATTTTTTTGTATTTGAAAGGCTGAGCCTCAAATGTCGGTTTACTTTATTCTCTAAGCTTTTCCGCCTTTCCAGTGGTTTCTAGCATTTTTGTCTGAAGTTGCGTTGAAACGTGTTTTTATAATAATAATAATAATAATAATACTACATTAAATTTATATAGCGCTTTCTTGGACACTCAAAGACGCTTTACAAAATAAGGTACTAAACAATGACAACAAAAACAAAAATAGAGACAACAATAACATGAATGAAGACAACAGAATATAGAATTAAAGAAAAGCCAGTTTGAACAGATGGGTTTTGAGGAGGGATTTGAAGTTTTGTAGTGAGTCTGAGTTCCTGATGGGTTGTGGGAGTGAGTTCCAGAGGGTGGGGGCAGCGGCGGCGAAGGCTCGGTCTCCCAAGGTCCGGCGCTTTGAGTGGGTGATGGGCGTGAGGAGGGTGGAGTCAGCAGAGCAGAGGGGGCAGGTGGAACAGTGACGTTGCAGGAGGTCAGAGAGATAGGGAGGGGCCAGGTTATGAAGGGACTTAAAGGTGAGGAGGAGGAGTTTGAACTGGTTGCGGTGTTGGATAGGGAGCCTGTGGAGCTGTTGGAGGAGGGGGGTGATGTGTTCTCTGGAGCGGGTCTGGGTGAGGAGGCGGGCAGCAGAGTTCTGGACATTTTGCAGTTTTTGGAGATGAGTGGAGGGTAGTCCAAAGAGGAGGCTATTGCAGTAGTTGAGTCTGGAGGTGATAAAGGCGTGAATGAGTATCTCAGCGGTGGTCTGGGAGGGACAGAGGCGAGCAATATTGTGGAGGTGGAAAAAGGATGTTTTCGTGATGTGGTTGATTTGCGGCTGGTATGAGAGGGTGGAGTCCATTATGAAGCCAAGATTGCGAACAGAGGGGGAGGGGGCGACATTGTGACCGTTGATGAGGAGGGAAAAATTCTGTATAGAGGGAAGGAGAGATTTGGGTCTGGTGATAAGGTGTTCTGTTTTATTGCTGTTTAGTTTTAGAAATTTTTTGTCAATCCAGGTTTTGATGTCAGAGTGGCAGTTGGTTATGTTGGAGAGGATGGCGTGGGTGTTGGATTTGGTGGAGCTGTACAATTGTGTATTGTCGGCATAGCAGTGAAAATGGAGTCCATAGTGGCAAATGGTTTGACCGAGGGGGAGCATGTAGACTGTGAACAGCAGGGGGCCGAGCACCGAAACTTGGGGAACTCCATGGCTGACTGGGGAAGCGTGGGATTTGGAACTATTGACAGAGACAAAGTGATGACGGTCGGAGAGGTAGAAGATGAACCAGAGGAGTGCTGTGCCAGAGATGCCTATTGACTGTAGACGGTGGAGGAGGATGGTGTGATTAATGGTGTCAAATGTGGCAGAGAGGTCGAGAAGGAGGAGGATGGAAATGGAACCAGAGTCAGCGGCGAGTAGAAGATCATTTGAGACTTTGAGGAGGGCTGTTTCTGTGCTGTGGTGTGAACGGAATCCAGACTGAAATGTTTTGTAAAGTTGGGTGGAGTGGAGATGGTGTTGGAGTTGAGTTATGACAGAACATTCCAGTATTTTTGAAAGTAACAAAAGATTGGAGATGGGTCTGAAGTTGTCCAGATTGAGGCCAGATTTTTTCAGGAGGGGTGTGATGGTGGCAAGTTTGAGTGGGGATGGGATAGAAACCAGTAGAAAGGGAGGTGTTAATGATGTTGGTGATGAGAGGGATGAGAGTAGAAATACATGGTTTCAGGAGAGGAGACGGAATGGGATCAAGGTGGCAGCTGGAGCATTTCATAGATGAAAGGAGTTTAGAGGTGTCAGAGGGAGTCAGATGAGAGAAGGACGAAAAGCTGAGATATGTGGGTGGAGCGATCAGAATCAGAATCAGAATCAGACGACTTTATTTGTGCTAAAAACGGCAATTCAGTTTCTCCAGTCTACCGGGGAAGGTAGACTGCAGCGGGTCGCACACTGAGAAGCGCCCCGGAAACTTTTCCTTTGAAAATTACGGTTACAGATGCAGAACACAGAACAAACATGTATAACATGTATTGATGACATCAGACATAGTACACATAAGGTTTATAACACATGACACGCAGGAAACGCTTTGGAATTTTTTCAGGGGAATGGGGAAAGGAGAGAGGTGGGGGAAGAAGGGATTAAATGCAGGAGAGCAGCCTTGCCAGAGTCCAGAGTCCTTATCAGGGCAGAGTGTTCTGTCCTTGTCCGAGGGATAAGAAATATGTTGACATTCCGTGTGAGACTGAGGCAGACAGAGGGGAGATGCGGAGTTGGAAGTGGGAGGTGCCGAATTTTATTTCAATATCGGGTTGGAACAAGCAATTTTGATTGATCCGCTATTCATTTTGTAAATTTTGTAAATTTTTTACTTCACGCTTCAGGGCCACCAGTTCTCCCAGTTGTTCTCCCATCCTCTCGTCCAGTCTCTTGCCCAAATTCACAGTGAAACGCTTATACTCACCACACTGACTCAAAACAGTGTCCATCTTTCTGTGCATTTCTGCAGATGATCCCAGAGTCTTTTTGAGCAACTCACCATTCTCCAATATTTCACTGAAGCGCTCCATAATTATTTTGATGCAGGCAGCGCATGGGCCATTTTTCTCGCTCCCAGCTCGCGTACTTTGCGGTAGATCAGAGCAACTCCCATGCCAATTAGGAGAAATCCCGTCGCCATTAATCCAAAAAGATAAACATCCTCCACGTCTTAAAGGGATAGTGCTGCCAGACAAAGAACTTGCCATCTCCACCACACCTCCCGAACGTAGCCAGCAGCAAAAGTTCCATTCGGGCAGCGTGGTTCACCAGGTGCTCCGCTTCTTGGTGAAAATATTTTGTCAATTGCATTCAGGGACCAGCTAATTAATTCCATCTTTACCTGAAGAACCTCAGAAGCAGACAGAAGGTCCAAAAAAAGGAAAGAGGGGGTAACAGGACAAAACAGGACAAAGAAAAAAGACGCAGACAGAAGCAGAGATAGAGTGCGACTGCTCTCCTCAGAAGCCGGAAGAGGAATGTGCAATGTCAGGTTCTGAGAGGATTGGAGTGGAAGCAGTGAAAGTGAGCAGTGAATGGTTTGGATTTTGAAATGAAAGGAAATGAGAAAGTTATTGCATTTGTCTGTTGTGAATGTTGAAGTGATATTGTCCTTGGGTTTGGTCAGCTTTGCAAATGCGGAGAAAAGAGGCCAGGGGTTAGAAGAGTTGGAAGTGGATGAGTTGTGAATAGAAATTGGAGAGGGCAGTTTGAGAACGGAGTTGTATGTTCTAACAAAAAGTTTGTAGGCTTGGGCATGAACTGTGAGACTGGTTTTTCTTTGGAGTCGTTCCAGCTGTCTGCGTTGTTTCTTGAGGTTGTGGAGATCCAGCGTGGAGAAAGAGACTGTGGCAGTTTTGAGAGGGGCTTACTGGTTGAGGTAGGAGGAGAGTGTGTTGTTGTAGAAATTGACGAGATCAGAAGCAGTAGAATCTGTGGAAGGGGGAGAGCTGGTGATGACATGGGATAGGGAGGAGGAGAGGGAGTTGGGAAGGAGGGATTTCAGGTTACGGAAGGTTATTGTGGAGCAGAACAGGTCCAGGATGTGTCCATGTGTGTGTGTGGGTGAAGTGACATGCTGGGTGAGGTTCAGGCAATTTAAAATGTCCAAGAAGTCAGAGGTGAATTTGGCTGTTGGAGAGTCTATGTAGATGTTGAAATCTCTGAGAAGCAGGATAGATGGCGAGATGGAGGAGAGCTGAGTTACAAAGTCAGTGAATTCAGAGAGAAATGATGAACAGTTTTTGGGAAGATGGTAGATGACGGCAACGGTGAGTGATTTGGAACCGGGAAGTCTAAAAACTCAATGTTCAAATGAGGAAACAAGTGGGATGGAGATGGGGCGGAGGGTGGTGTTGCTGCAGTGGATGACTGCGATGCCTCCGCCTCGTCTTTCCAGTCTGGGGTGGTCGAGGTAGGTGTATCCGGGTGGGGTGGTCTGGTTGAGTGCGATGTAGTCCATGGGCTTGTGCCAGGTTTCCGTGAGACAGAGAAGATCCAATTCTAATGAGCAGACTTTTATTGTTGAGTGATCTTGTGTTGGATAGTGCTGTATTGCGAGGCTTTTGTTGTGAAATCCTTGTGGCGGAAGTTGGAACAGGCAGGAGGTTGTAAGGAGTCATGTGACGAGGGCGCAGATGATGTGTGCGGATGTTGTTGTTGTGCTGGTATCCAGGGGGGTGAGAGCTGTGGTTTGTCTAGAGAGAGGGAATACTGTTTCCAGCGGTGAGGTTGTAAAAAAGTTTGCAGCGGGAGCCCCGGTGAATGTAGGGGCAACAGCGAAGGAGACAGAGTAGTTTAAGGGTTGCGGTGATGTCCATTGAGGGAGGTGCGCAATGGTTGAGTCTGAGGAGCTGCATGGACATGTACCGGAGAGCCATAGTCGGAGCCAGAGATGGCAACAGTCGCGGAGATGCCAGCAAAGAAGTCACAAACAGTAGCCACAACACTGGCAGACTGCCCCGGAGTATAGGTCGGCCAGTTACCGGGTTGTAGTCCGCTGCTCGAGCAGAAAACAGCATGGTTAACCCGGGGATGAAAGCATGCCAAAGACTGAGTCTGGAGTACATTGGGCCTAAAAATCCCCGCGGAGTATTTTCTCTCAGAGTAATTGCGCAGCTATAGAGCAGTGCACGCAAAATTTTAGCCAGATGCCCATCTTCCTTTTTCAAAGGAGAATTTTATATTCACGCCCATCTAAACTTAAAACAGGTGAACGGGTGTCTGGATAAACCATTGTTCAGTTCCCCATCTTATTGCTAATATTTTATCTAAAAATTCTATTTGCCCTAAATGTGGCTATTAAATGCATCATGTGTGCAGAAATGTTTTTAGACGTTACCGCAACAGGGGACAAGCAAGGCCATTGGTCGAACAAATTTCCCAGCAAGCCTGCCTTCTTTAGGATGAAAACAACAAAATTGAATAAATTGTACGCAGCCTAAGTCTATGTATCGTTTTTTTATTTGCTAGAAAAAAGTTTCTCGATTCGATCATTCCTATTGCAAAAAGCAAATATATACAATTGGAACCAAATAAAATTGTCACAATGCAAGACAACCGGAATAGCGAAGTTGAACCATTAAATGTGGTATATAATCCCTGAGGACGGAAATCACTGTCAGGGTCATAGACTAGGAGATAATCAGAGATGATGTCAGCCACTTTTGTGTGCCTTTTCGTATCACATTTGGGCTGATTTCACTTATTTTCACTTCTCTTCGAAAAAAAGGGGCCCCTGTGCGCCCCATTCCCCCCTCCCACCAAATCCACCACTGATTTTATCAAATCCCGTGGGGTAATTTGCCCTCTGTATTAAACCCATCCTATAGTTAGGAGCAGTGGGCAGCCAAAGAGCAGCGCCCAGGGACCAACTCTAGTTCTAAAGCCAGTTCCTTGGTCACTTGCTGCCCCAAAAAGAGCACAAAGGCTCATCTCACATTTGCCAAAAAAAAAATAACATAAACATCTTAATGACCTACATACTTTTGGGATACTATTCAGAAGTCAAATGTGGAACTTTTTTTAAAGGCCTGGGTCCCATTACATCAAGCATAGAGGTAACACAGTATTCCAAAATAAGATTGTCTTCCCAAAAAGCAAACATGGTGATGATTTTGATGTTCTAGGACTGATTTGCAGCCTTGGGATCTAGGCGACCAGCTGTAATTGATGGAACTTGAATTGAGTTCTGTACCAGAAAGTCATGAATGTGAATGTCTGGCCATTAGTTTGTGACCTAAAGCTGAATGGCTCAAAAGAAACAAAAATATGGTTTTGAAGTAGCCAAGTCAAAGTCCTGACTTGAATTCACTCAAGATGCCCTTAGCAGTTCATGCTCAAAAAACATCTAATGTGACTGAATTAAACAACTTCGTAAAGAAGAGCAGGAACAAATTCCTCAATAGAACTGTAAAAGCGCTTGATGGCAGTTGTTTCTGCCAAGGGTGGCACAGCCAGTTATTCGTTTTAGGAGTGCAATTATTTTTTCTCTTGGTTGAAATAGGTTTTGAACAACTCTTCACCTTCAATAAATGAGAAGATTATTTAAAAACGACATTTTGCGTTCACTCACATTTTCTTTGTCCGGTATTAAAATCAGTTAGATGATCTGAAACATTCATGAGAGACAAATATGCAAAAATAGAAAAAATCAGGAAGAGGGAAAATACTTATTCATAGCACTGAATTCTTAAAGTTGTACTAATTACTCAAGATTCAGAAATTGTCTTAGCAGTAGGCTTCCAATTTGCGCTTTCAAATGGAGGAGCAGACTTGTTATCAGTAATGTCGGCACACAGCATTCGAGCAGCATGCCTGTTGTTGACAACTGATGCAGAGAAAAAAATATATGCTTACATATGTAAAAAACATCCTAGGTTCCATGAGTGCAACAAAAAAAACCAAAGTCTAATGGAAACAATTCGTTCTACCAGAAATGGTCCCAGTGGGCTTTGAGTTATATTAGAAAAAAAAGTAAAAATTAAAATGTGCCTATTGTGGATGACGGGATGGAGGGTGTTATTGATTTGTATGACTGAGCGACACTTCCGTTCGGCTTGCGGAAGACTTGGGTTATCTTTCACTGTGATTATGGATTTGTTCCTGTAATGGCTCTTCATTTTGACTAATTAAGCTGTCAGGGGAAGTACTTCAGATGAATATTTCCAGCGAACACGCGCTGCTGGAATTTTTTCTGCTGACGGGTAATTAACATTCTCAATATTTTTCCAATTTAACAACGTGTATCTGACACCTTCTAACCCTGCAGTATGCAGTATTCTCAATTGAAGGAATGTATACATTAATATCATGTATTCCGTTGTGACAGAGTCACATAACATATCCCAGTAGCTTTTCAAACCTGTTTAGGCATGCTCGAGCCAAATAAGGCACAGTTAATAAGCTAGTGCAGTACCACTCAAAAGTTTAGAATCATTTGGTGAGTGTTTCTTGGTATCTTATTCAATAAGGGTTTATCTGAAACAAAGATAAATAATTTTGATGTATTTATCTTCCTCAGTAATTTAAATACCCCCTGAGATTTAATCACTGCTATACAAATATTAAGCATTTCAATGGCATAATTCTCAATGAAGTTCAAAATAAACTGCAATATTTCTCTAGGTGCCTCTTGGAACCTTGGCACACTTCACAAACTCTACAATTGAGGTGAACCCACAACAACTCTGTGAGGGATAAATCACGTGATTGAGCAGCGCTGTTGACCTGGATAGTGTGACAAACTCAAATGTTTTGTGGAAACCCATTAACTCAAAAAAAAAAAAAAGTTTCAGCCAATTTAATTGCATTGTATGGATGATACCATTGGTACCATTGCATGGATAATTTTTTCAAGGTTTTTATAAACTGTGGACACAAGATCATTACACTATTTTTTTTTTTTTTTGAGGTGATCAACTTCCGCAAAAGAATTGAGTACATCACACTATCTGGGTAAAATGAGTAGATACGGCTTATTTTGCAATTTCCTTTCCATTAAGTCTCAACAGAGTTGGGATTTATATTCTGAGTCACTCTCTTTCTGGGTTTTTCATTTAATCTATGTGAAAATCACTGGAAACTACAAAGTTTTGAGTGGTAATGTACTTTCCCATTTAATTTGGCTCAGTGCCGAATGATTATTCAGTGTAATCGCTCGAAACAACTCATAACGTTTTTTTTAACTACCATTTTTTTTTCTTTTTTTTATTCCATGACATTGATTACCATTTTATATCTGTGACATTTGCATCCAGATGCATTGAGGTGACTGTCTCCACCAATGCATTAAAATTCAGTGGGAAGTCAGAGATTGTGTTGAGTTTAATCCTGCCATGCATGCTGAGTAGATACTGGAAGTTAGTTTTTGTAAATACCATGGTTGTGTCCATGAATTTAGAGAATAAATTTTGATTTCAGAAAATATCTGGACTACATTGTTGCAATGTGAGTTTCTCTGCTGTAATTTCACATTTTATGAGTTGTATGGATAAAAGTGGATAGCACTGTCGCCTCACTGCAAGAGGGTCATGGGTTTTAATCTGGCCTGGGGCCTTTCTGTGTGGAGTTTGCATGTTCTCACCATGTTCACGTGGGTTTCCTCCCGCAGTCCAAAGACATGCATATCAGGCTAATTGAAGATGCTAAAATCGCCCATTGGTATGTGTGTGAGAGTGAATGGTGAGTGTGCCATGCGAGAGATAAGCAAGCTGTCCAGGGGTGCATTTCCCAAAAGGGAAGTTACTAACTTGGTTAGCAACTTACATAGTTTGTCCATTCGCAGTCAATGGTTCCAACTATGTACGTTAGCATCTGTGATTTTGGGAAATCCACCCCAGGATGGGTCCCCGCCTTTCACCCATAGTCAGCTGGGATAGGCTCCAGCTCCCCCGTGACGTTAGTGAGGAAGAAGCAGGTATAGAGAATGTATGGTTGGATAAACAAGTGGTGCCAGGCACAACCTACCCCGCCCCCTGCACATACTTTCACCTACTTTTCCAAAATTCAATAGGCATCTATTCTGGGTCAGTGGCAATCTCTAAACTGAATTTGGGGTGAATATGACCATTAGTTTTGCTGCTAAAGTGTTAACAAACAAACAGATGGTCAGATGGTCTGCTTTGGATCATGGGCAGTACCTTCCATTCTTCATATTCTTCTTTCCCTATCCGTCTGATACTAGTTGATCTGTCTTCCATCAACTAATGAGATGTTGTTCCAGAACTGCTCAGGCTCTTTAAAGATTTCATTTGGCAAATTTCCTGAGCCACTGTGATGGTTTACATCCTCAGATAAGCCCTCTGTATTTAGTCTACTGAAGTCTTCTCTTGATTGGATTCATAGGCCTAGCTCTTGACGAGTGTTCGTGATTTGGCCAACTGATCAGTAGAGCTTTTTCTGAACCAGCGAAATAGTTCTGCTGTCTTCCACCACAGCTTTTATCCACAGACTTCTTGGCCTTTTTGTATTCCTGAGCTCATCAGTGCTCTTTTTTTCTTTCTAAAAGCAGAGTTTTCCAGTTTACCACACCCAATTGTTCTGCTCTTTTCTTTTTTCTGGTGAGGGTATTTTAATTTCTCAGCTGACTAACAGCTGGCTTTGCTGGCAGTGACAGCTCTTTAGATTCCATGTTGAGAGTTAATAAAAAGAGATTCCAAATTTAAATGCAACACTTGAAAGCAATGGAAGACCTTTTAAATGTTTGCTTGTTATGAAATTATCGGGTAAAATCACACAAAGCCATAATAAAGCTGAGCAGCCAAATGTGCAATTACTTTCTTAAAAATAAAAATATATGTTTCAAGATAAAATAACAATAGCGTTAATAATGTCAAAATATATATGGACCTTACACTATATATACAAATTTTTGCAGTGAGAAAATACCACTATGCTCAAAGCATAAACTTACAGTATCATTAACTTTAACTTTGTTTTATCAGTTAGATGTAATTAAAACATGGAATATTCCACAGGTTCTAGTCAGCACATTAGCTTCGTATTAACCGCAATATAATCTATGTTAGACCTGTAACACCATATTACAGGAGGATGCATGACACTACTCATTAATCAGTCTTCGTGCAAGCCATGGAATTTTGCAAGTGAGCAATTTTGAGATTGACAGAGATTATTAAACAAAAGTAATTACAGTCATTATGGTAGAACAATAATATCCTGGATACTAAAATATTAATGTCTTAGATTAAAATAGAGCTATCCATTAGATGACAGATATTTAATTTGATCTTAATAGGCAAGAACTAAGATTCTTTTTTATTTGCAGGGAAATTGAGGTATCTTTTTATATCTTCATGAAAGAATCCTGTCATTATTACATGTGACTTGAGAGCAAAGTATCAAGCTGTCTGAAAAGTCCATGTAATTATTATTTCAAACAAAAAGGAATCGTAATTAACTTGCATCATGACGAGTGTTATGGTGTAAAATAGTATTTCAGTCAGCTATGTATAAGCTCCATCAACTTATTACTTACAGACTACCAAACCATCTGCAACACGAGGGAGATTTATTCAACTGCAGAATGCGTACGAAGCCTCAATGAGGCACAGGTGAGGAATTATGAAGTTAAATGCCAGTGGCCTATGACTATTAGCACAACTTTATAGTGGAATTTCAATGAAGAATCATGTTAAAACTCTAAACTAAAACGGCTTTGTTGGCCCTCAAGAGTCAGACACCACATCCTTAAGATGCATTTTATCTCCGAAGATATCCTCTGAATTAGGTCATTTGATATTTTGAGGGTGTTATGGTGCATATCATTCTGTGTCCAATTTCTATCAAAGCGCCACCTCATAAACAGAAACATGCAATTTTAACTTCTTCAGGTCACATAATGAGTACTTTCTAAGCAGTCACTAAATGTATTTTCGCAATTACAACAATTTGTCCTTCATTTTGATGTTGAGCTGCACGTTGTGTAGCGGGCACAATTATTCTTAGCTCTCCATGTCAATGAAAAGTTTAATTAAGAGCCTTCCTTTCGCATGAATATGATAAGTGTTTGCAGATTTGATTAGTACTTTCTTTGGTTTACTGAAAAAAATAAATAAATAAGTTATATAATATAATGAGCTTGATTGCATGACTAACACTTCAACAGCCAGTCGATAAAGACTAAGTGCAACACTAAATATGGAAATACCCCATGTATGCTAAATGTATTCATAATTAGCAGATAGAAACCTGTTGGTGTTACATCTATTTTGAATTTTAAATGGACAGCACTATCAGATTCCATCCGCTGATGAAAAATCGAGCTAAAGCCAATCAGTTCCAAGCTGGATAAAGTAACTAAATGGTCTGTTTCAAGTCATACCTAATCTGCTGCCAATCTGAACTGGTTAACGCAGGTTAAACTGGCAGTATAAAGTGGTCACACAGTGGTAACCTGGAAACATCGAAGGACACTGGACAAAATTTACTGTACATTCCCTAGCTTGTTCCCCAACAAGCTACGTTCAAAGATGACAGAAAAAAATAAAAAAATGTATGAATGTTGTAGCCTGTCAATACCTGCAGTAATCTCTTGAAAAGGACCAGCGTGCATTCTGTATTTTTATTTTTCTATCTTTTAGGCTTTCTGGAATTTTTTTTTGTTTTGTTTTGTTTTCCTGCCTGACTTCCAGATATTTTAAGGTGCAGGTAAACTTGTAAAAGTCCTCACTAGTTAAAACTTAGAAACTCATTCATTGAACACAACTAAATACCCGGTTCCACCTGGTCTATGATTCCACAGTGGAAAATTATATTTAATTTGCATCTTATTCAGTCTTAATAAGCTTCTTCCCTTGCTGCAGCCTGAAGTTTCAAAATTGTCTTTGACAGTAACTATAGTAGCAAGATGGATTTTTTTTTTTTCTCAGCTAAGACTGAGAAACACAAGATACCAAAGGTGTGTGTGTGGGTTTGTGTGTGTACTTGCTTGTGGGTGCACGTTTGTGTGAATGCGTGTGTATGTCTGTGTTTGTATGTGCGAGCGTGTTTATGTCTGTATGCTTGTGTGTGCATGAGTGTTTGTGTGTGTGCGTGTCTGCCTGTGTGTGTGTGTGTGCGTGTGTGTGTGTGTGTGTCGGTGTGTTCACGTGCGCGAATGTCTGTGTTTTCCATTGATCCCTGCACTAAATCACTCGACAGCTGCAGTAAAAATGTCATGTACAATTCCTTCTATGGCACTTGGGCTCCGGTCCAGTTCCTGGGGAAAATATGGGGACTGCTGGAGACTTGCCGTACAAGAGCCATGATGGAAGTGACTGTTAAAAGTAAGGAGTAAAATTGGGCTTTCCAATAAGATTGTAGTCTTGTTCAATCTGTCATTGGCTGTTATATTAATAGCAGCCATAGTGGTGGCAGCAGAAGTAGTATTACCTTCGGCCTGGCAGTTTAGTGCCAATACCAGGACCCGCTTTATTCATGATGGAGGAACATCACAATGCATTACCTTATTATTTGCTTTGCTTTATTGATTCAGAAAAGATCAAAGTTCAACCAGCAGCACTGCTGAGAGGGGACAGTTGACAAAGAGCAGTACCATTATTACGGCTGGCAGTTGTGCTTCCCTCAGTGGATGGCTCTTAACCCTGTGTTTCACTCTTTTAGGGTACTGTCATTTCCATGCACTCAGCCTGCTGGTGCTGCAAGGCTCTCCCCAGAGGTATCCACTCTCTGCAGCACGTTTCCAGTGTAATCCTAATGTTCCCTGTCACTGTGGTGGCTCCCTGACTGAAAAGGCTGATAAAGGGATGTTCAGTTAAACAACTGAACTATTAGCGGGATCAAGGGAGGCTAGCAGCATGACTAACATTACTGAATGTCTCTTATTTCCAGCGCTAACACCGCTTTTGATTGTATGGTACTGGAATGACTAAACCAGGGCTGTTAAAATCACATTGCATGAACATTTTGTTTGAAATTAAGAATAAACTGGTACAGGTATGAGAATAGAAAATGTTTGCTACTGACATTGTTAATGATAATAACAATAATAATAATAATAGAATGCTAAAAGAATTAGCTTGCCTCAAACCAATGCAGGGCATCTACAATAGGGTATTATTTTGACCAGCTCTTGGATGATTATGAGGCAAAAATGCAAGATTGAGAATTTTATCATGACAAGATGGAAGTTCTAGACTACTTGTACTAAAACCACTGATGCTACTACTACTGTAACTGCTTCAGCTACTTGTCCCACGGCTTCATCGATTTAGTGTGAACATTATGCCGTGCCGCATGCCGCGGGACAATTTGAAAATACGGAACGCTGAGTAAAATGCTTGCGCGCAAAATGTGTGGCTTGCCTTGAGAAAATGACAGGGCTGAATGATTAATGCATGAATCCTCATTCTCTATGTACCTATCTTTGTTGCCTCGGCCACAAATTATCAATGGATGTACCTGCGATCTGCACTGCGCCTGAATTCAAAAACTTAGCATTATCTTTCATGTAGCTGTTAACTGAAAAAGAAATTAAAAGTTGAACACAGTTGATTTCCTGGATGCATTTCCCAAACAAACTGCTGTAATCAACTAACTGCACCTTGCACAAACACATTCATGAGCATTTAAGGTGCTCTAACGAAAGCTTTATTTATTTGTATATGCATATTAGTTTGACAGTCAATTGGGTATGTTTATTGCCATCCCACAGTGAGGTAATGACATTATCTCTCTTATTTTTTTTTAATTGTGACAGATGAAACCACAACACTGCTATTGTAGCTGGCATATCACTGCAAAGTCAATGGAAAAAGAATTGGCAATTGTGTCACATTCCATTTTTCTTTAAGTGGAAATATGGGAAACATGCTTTGTTATAAACCAACTGAAGTCATATCCTCAAAGAAAATAATGCGAATATGTATAACTAAATATGTCACTTGAATTATAACAGCAATTCTGGATGGGTATGATTACATTTTGAGATGCGGCAGTATTATTTGTTAACCTTTGAGTTACTATTCAGCAGATGACTAAATATGCAATTTTTACTATTTGACTAAATACGCACCAGCTGCTGTTCCATGTGCTGGACACCAGCTGTGGAATCAAAACAGTGTAGTACTGTCTTACTCTGTTGGATTTATGGAAATGCTCTCTGTTTCAAGTCTGTTGAAAAACACCGGGAGTTATGCACAAGTGGTACCATTATAATTCATTATTAATGCCTGCTTCTACCCATATATTCCAATGAAGAATATCCGTTTAGGATTTCTATTTTCAAAAACTTTTCAGCTGAATTTGTATTCTCTGCAGAAACTATTTACCTAAGTGTTTCTATTTGCAAATTTAACTTTAACAAACTAGTTCTTTGAGCATAATTTTCAATTTTGAATAAGCATTTGCCAGCTTTATTAAGTTCATATGCGTAATGTAACAGCATACATACAACCATAAGCCTTGGTGCCTTATTGCTTTTAAATGCAAATCCTGAATGAATTTTGAAAATCTTGGAAAGAAAAATACTATTTATCCATCTGTACACATTTTGGAGCTGTACTGGAGGTTTGTAGAGAGAAAGACAACTTCCCGAGAGTTTGCGTGTTTGGGTTAAATTATTTATTTTATGGATTTCTAAAATTCATGGGAGGAAGAAATGGAAAATTTCCCCCTGGCTTTAATTTGTCATGGCCGATGGTTTTGATGGCGAAGGTAACTGCATCTGTTATTTAACATAAGGAAAAAATGGGAGACTTAGGAGGTGGTTGGCTAATTGGTAAGGAAGCTGAAATTTTAAAACTGTGCGGAGTTCCTACTAATGAGTAGCATTAACATTCTCAGTGTCTATCCATTGCATCCATGGATCCTGACACCTGTCCAAAATCTGACTTCACCAGAGATGCTGCAGTACAATAATGTTGCTTTCCTGCCATTCGCAAGGCTCATCAAATGCTGGCAGGGCATTCAAATGAACTCACAGCGGCGGCTCTCATTTACATAACCAGTCATAGTGAATATGCTGCTGAATTGAAATGCGCTGCTAGGCAGTATCTTGAAGCCCTGACGTAATTTGCAGCAGGCTTAGTCACACGGAAAAAATGGAATATTCATAAAAAGTAAAGCCACCAGCTGCAAAGCATTTTTGAGCTTGCTCAGCTTGAGTTTTTGAGTTTGCACAAGCTAATGTTGGAAAGATCTGGAAACTTGAAGTTGAGCGAACTCAAAAATGCTTTGCAGCTGGTTGCCTTACTTCTTAAAGTTGAGTCAACTTTTTACTTTTACGGTGTACTTTGGCCTGTAGTCCTACCTCAAGTTATGCAGAATTTGCTAATCCTAGTGACAGGACAAAAATAACTGGACACGGCTCTGCTTTAAAGTTTGGGATCACAAGACAAATGTTTTAACTTTCAAAAAATATTGATTACTCTCACAAATGTAGCAATGCATTGCCAGAATACTAAATAATCCCATCCGTATGCAGTTGTGCTATTGAGAGAAAACCTCTGGGCTCTAGAGCTAGAGACTGTACCGTGATTGTCCTCTTGCACATTATTATATCTGAGCCGTCCAATCCGTCATCATTAGACCGTCCATGCACTTTTCTTTCCAAAGACCGTGGTGCATATTTTTATATTAAATCTTTTACTACTTTCTTAGCAATCAAATGCATGGATTCATGCGTTCATCTCAAACCAGCAATTGATCGAGAATTATGAAAATAAATATTGATACACCTTATTCTTCAAAAGTAAGTGTACAAGAAATATTGTTATAATCTCTTGCTGCACTTATTATGATATAGAATGGTTGCACAAAAACAATTTTGCACATTAACAAAATTACTGAATAATGGGTTGTCGAGGTGTATTATTATTTTATCTGAGAACTGGGGAAAATTGGAGCATTGCAGTCATATACAATGGCTGAAATAAAAAAAAATATATATATTTCTAACAGTAATTGTCACACGTTACAATGTCCTGGGTGTGTTTTTGACCAATTCGACCTTGGTGAACATAAGTATCCATTTCTTTCAAAAAAACATTTGAATGGTACTTTTCTCTCATTTGTGTAATCGCCTCACTAAAGGTAAAGAGCGACTGCAGCCTGTATGTAAATCAAAGGCTGTAAAGGTGTAGTGTGTTTTTCATGTGCCAGAGCTCATGGGCACTTCAAATCCTTCCTAATTTCATGCATAAAAGTTTAATTGAAGTAATCGGTGCAATTAAACCTGAGCCATAACGCTTCAACAGTTTTAATCTTTGAATGTTATCCATTATTGTTCACCTATTTCTTCTTGGTCACATTACACTGGTTAATATGTCTCTCATCTAATTCCATACCCTCTATCATAATAACCTGAATCATTAATCTGCACTAATGAGTGGCATTCCTCAAACTTTTTTTCTTTAATCATGTTGACTTCTTTCTCCTCTCAATGAGCTGGAGTAAATGACATAATAATGTGCAAAAGTGCAGAACTATTGACTTTCATCTACAGAAAACAAGGCTCGCTCTCTCATTGATAAATCTGGATATGCATTGTTGGCCCATGTATTATTCACTCATTTCATAAGCCATTAATTCCGAATAAAATGATCTTCACAATGAAAAAAACCCCATTTCCATACAGGCAATTATAGTGAAACTGTTAATATAGTTTATTCTTTATTTAATGAGCTATTCAACAATTTCACACAGATCATGCGAGTTCTTTACATTTGAATGTCCTTGAGGTTGATTTTATATATCAGTTTTCTTCTACATGAGGAGGAGTTTTATGAGTTCAAATGGGAGACTTGAAATTTATATGATGCCACTCAGCCGATTGAGTGGACGGCTTTTTTTTTCCCACATTTCTCCACAATAGGTCATGCTAATTGGCTAACAAGAAATTGTTGTGAGTTCGTGTACAGTTATGTCCATAAATATTTGGTCAGTGACATGTAATTGTTTTAGCTTTGTTCACCTCCACAGTACGTTTGAAAAGAAACAATTGTAATGTGAATATAGGCCACTAGATGGCAGTATTTACCTTTTTTTTGTTAAGCTCAGACTGGAGTCATGTTTAGACATGTCCTGAACATGTCTGGGGCAAGTCTCAGAAAGTTAAAAAAAAAAGAGGTCTAAATGTGGGTGGGGTCTGAAAGAGAGTATATAAGGAAAAGAATTGAGACAGTAAAGTAGTAGGAGAAATTGCAAGAAGATGACCAGACCTGCCATTCTGTTCAAGACCTGTGACGTTTCTTTTGTGGATTTCTTTGCCTGTGTTTGAGCATTTTCTTCATCCAGGACATCACCAAGCCACCCCACCAAAAAGAGACTGTAATTATTTCTGTTTTTTCTCATTTATCAATCTTGGTCTTTAGTTGTAGGTTGTTATTAGTCTTTGTTTTTGTTAAAAATTAAATGTGTTTAAGTTTTAAAAACTGTGTGTCATCCCTTGCTGTTGCTGTTGTGTTATAAATGTAATAACAAATTGGGGCCATAACAAATTGGGGGCTCAAGGTCCGGGATAGACCATTGTGTGAGTAATTTATTGAAAATCTAACATTCCAAATTATGAAATTGTTTTTGTGAATTTTCCTAGATATATATTGACAACAGCAATGGATGATTTCTTGGCATCACCAACCGTAGGGGTTTTGAAGTCTTTTAAAAAGACAGAACTGCTAGAAATTTGCAGACAGTTGGAGCTGACAGAGGTAAAACCAGCCATGCGAAAAGCAAGACTGGCTAGAGAGATAGTTGAATATTACATTGATGAAAATGTGTTTGCACCAGGAGATCTGGAACAGTTTCCAGTGGAAAATCCAAATATAGAAATGGAACTTAAATTAAAAATGCTAGAGATTGAAAGGGAGGAAAGAGAAAAAGAAAGGGAGGAAAAAGAGAAAGAAGGGGAAGAAAGAGAAAAAGAAAGGGAGGAAAAAGAGAAACAAAGAGAATTTGAGAGGGAAGAAAAAGAAAAACAAAGGCAGTTTGAGTTAGAAAAATTAGCAAGAGAAGAAAAACAAAGAGAATTTGAGAGAGAGAAAGAGGAAAGAGCAGAAAGAGAGAGACAGAGACAGAGAGATTTTGAATTAGAGAAATTCGATAGAGAAGAAAGACTCCAAATGGAGCAACTAAAAATTAAAATTGAAACTAAAAATAAATTTTGTGCCAGTCAGGAGGTAAAACTGGTGCCTCCATTTTCAGAAAAGGATGTTGACAACTATTTCCAGTGTTTTGAAAAGGTAGCAAAGAGTTGCCAGTGGCCAAAGGAACACTGGCCTCTGATGTTGCAAACTGTCCTCAAGGGTAAAGCTCAACAAGCCTATTCGGCTTTGTCTGCAGATGATTCCTCTGATTATGAGGTTGTCAAAAAGGTTATTTTGAGAGCTTATGAGTTGGTTCCAGAGGCTTACCGACAGAAATTCAGAGGTCTGAAGAAATCTGAAAATCAGACTTATGTGGAATTTGCTAATGAGAAGAAGGTTTGCTTTGAGCGCTGGTGTACTTCTATGGAGGTCAAGGATGATTTCAACTCACTAAAAGAGATGGTGTTAGTTGAAGAATTCAAGAACTGTGTTAAGGATGATGTTAAGACCTACCTTAATGAGAAGCAAGCACTGAACTTGCAATCAGCTGCCAAATTTGCAGATGAATATGTTCTCACACATAAGTCCAAATTTCAGTCTAGCAGTAACAATAAATGGCCCCAATTTCAGAAAAAGGGTTACGGTGATACCCAAGATTCCTCACCCAAAGACAAAGACAAATCTGGTGATGGTGCTCAGAAATCCAGTAACAGGTCTGATCAAAGTGTGAAAGCTGACAGTGACAAAAGTGGTCTAGTTTGCAGTTATTGCAAGAAATCTGGTCATGTTACAACTAACTGTTGGTTCCTTAAAGCTAAGAAAGAAAAAGAAAAGGATACCAAACCAAATGCCTTTGTGAAAACAAGGTTAGAAACCCCTGTAGTAGATAACCAATCTGCTAAATTGCCTGCTTCTTGTGGGGCTAAAAAGCCTAATACAGCTGACTTTGTGAGGGAGGAATTTCTTCCATTTGTGTGAGAGGGATTTGTGGCTCTGAATGAGCATACTACTCCTGTCCCCATATATATCCTAAGGGATACCGGAGCTTCTCAGTCACTTTTGTTGATGGACTCCTTGGAGTTACGTGATGAGACTGCTTCAGGGGATTTCATACTTGTACAAGGTATTGAAGGGAGGACTGTATCTGTACCCCTGCGCTCTATATTCTTGAAGTCAGATTTAGTTACAGGACAGGTAAAGGTGGGACTTATGTCAAGTCTACCTATAAAGGGTGTTTCTCTGTTGCTAGGCAATGACCTGGCTGGGGGCAAAGTAGTTCCCCCTGTACATCTTACTTCACAGCCGAGCACTGAAAATGGGGATGAGGACCCATCTCTGTATCCTTCTTGCGCAGTGACTCGTGCTATGGCCAAGAAGGCTAAAGAAGATGATGTTGTGGTGCCGTTCAGTACATTGAATAGTCAGGACTCAGGTGGTTCGCCTCATGACTCTGATTGGCCTACTATGGTTTCTCCGTTTGAGGACTTATCAGATACTTTTATCAGTTCTCTATTCAGCCAGCCGGATGGGTCTGGTGATTCTGATGTGTCTGGAGACTTGTCTCTGTCCAGAAAGCGGTTGATTGAGGAGCAAACTAATGATCCTGAAATTGGTGTACTAAAGAGGAGAGCCCTTCCTGAAAAAGAAATAGATGCAGTTCCAGTTGGGTATTATCTCAAGGATGGTGTGTTGATGCGGAAGTGGCGCCCTCCTGATATCCCTGCCAATGCAGATTGGGCAGTGGTCAGGCAAATTGTTGTTCCGAATGGGGGCTCGTCCGGGATCTGAAAGAGAGTATATAAGGAAAAGAATTGAGACAGTAAAGTAGTAGGAGAAATTGCAAGAAGATGACCAGACCTGCCATTCTGTTCAAGACCTGTGACGTTTCTTTTGTGGATTTCTTTGCCTGTGTTTGAGCATTTTCTTCATCCAGGACATCACCAAGCCACCCCACCAAAAAGGGACTGTAATTATTTCTGTTTTTTCTCATTTATCAATCTTGGTCTTTAGTTGTAGGTTGTTATTAGTCTTTGTTTTTGTTAAAAATTAAATGTGTTTAAGTTTTAAAAACTGTGTGTCATCCCTTGCTGTTGCTGTTGTGTTATAAATGTAATAACAAATTGGGGCCATAACACAATCAAGATATGCATGAAGTCCAGACTTTCAGCTTCAATTTCAGGGTTTTGTGAAAAAAAAAAAAAAAAACTGTTCAAAGCAAGCAGAAATTATGCCCATTTCAACCAGAAGGACTCAAAAGTAATTGAACAAACAACAATCATCAACTGCACTGTCATTTTTTCAATTATAAGTAGCAAATCATTTGCAGTCAATGACTGCCTGATGTCCGGAATCCATGAACATCACCACGCTGTTTCTTCCCCGATGATGCTCTTCCAGGCCTTCACTGCAGCTGCCTTCAGTTCCTCCATTGTTGTTGTCAGGTTAGTCTACAGTTTTGCCTTCAGCAAGTGAAATGCATGCGCAATTGGATTCAATTGATTTATACTGAGCAACAAAAGAAACGCAAGCTATCTAGTTTGTAAATGTACTTTTATGGTTACTCAGTCGAAGTGACCCCAAAATAAAGAAAAGTTTGATAAAACAAGTGTAAATGTGCACGCGGTAGTAATTTGATTTTCTAAAATTATTACGCGCAAACTTATTTTCCTGTCTGCCTTTAATTAGGCTAACTTGCGTTTCTTTTGTTGTTCAGTATATTTGATTTGTCTATCGCGAAACATTCCACTTGTTTGCCTTAAAATTTTTGAGTTGCCTCTTCAGCATGCTTCTGAGTCATTGTGCATCTGCACCCTAAAATGTTGTCCAATGTGTTGAGAAGCATTTGGCTGAATTACTTGTTACCTCAACAAGTACAAAGCCATACATGTCCACACATAACCACTGATCACCGATGGAGTGGTATGCTGCGGAACAAGAGCAGTTCTTTCTCCAAATTACTCTCCTCAGATCTTTTTGGTAAAAGTTGATCTTTGTCTCATTGGCTGTTGTTCCAGAGCTATACAGTCCAGAATTATACAGTCTTTTTCATGTTTTTTCAGGGAAAAATTTCTCGTTTGTGAGCTTAACTACTTCAGATCTTGAGATAAACCCTCTGTATTAATTATAGTGAAGTCTTTTCTTTATGGTTGATTGTGGCTCTCTCCTCCTGCAGAGTGTTCTTGATCTGGCTAAGTGTTGTGAAGAGTTGTGAAGTTATTTTTTTCTAAATCAGACAGATAATTCCTCCTGTCATCCACCACAGTTGTTAAATATGGTCTTCTGGGCCTTTTTGTTCTCCTAAGCTCACCCGTGCTTTCCTCCTTGTCATTAATATACCAAATAGGTCAGTTGGTCTCACCAAATGGGTTTTTTTTTTTTTGAAGCCCAAGGACCTGTCACTGCCTGAGGAGCAAGCCAATACTGGGCATAAAAAATCTGAAAACACTGGGCAGCCAACTGGCCAGTTATTTTTGGGCCCTAAAAGAAGGGAGGGGGAGGCTCTTAAATAAGAGCAGCAATTCTACACCAAATAAACGATTTCAATGTGTGTAGCCTCAAATTGTTACTCACAGAAAATATGCACTTGCATCTGCATCTGAAGTCATATTCATTAGTTCATTTCAACTCCAATTTTATGGTCAACAGCTAAAACTAGGGACAATCTTCCAATGGAGTCACACCAGCCAGGACTAAATTTTGCCATGATTACACACAACCACACATATATACACGCACACGCACACACACACACACACCCAAACTTACAAGGTGAAAACAATACCAGCTACTGTGGCCCCAGCTGATCATAACAATAAAGCTGTCAATATCCAAATATTTATGGATATGACCGTAATTGTCACATGAATACATGCAATATAAGGAAAAATGGTATGTAACAAAGTTACCTTCACCAGACAAATGATTACAAACGGACAAATCGAGGTTGGACCAATGACTAAATAGTTTATATCATTTAATTTTAAATTAGCTGCTTTATTTAGCAGGCTTCACAGAGTGGAATTATAATGTAACTGCTATATAGAACAAATGTTCAAGAATAGACAGAAATTCACTCCAACTTAAAGGAGAATTCTGGTGTGAAATTGACTTGGGGTGTATTGAAACATGATAATGAGTACTAAGTTTTGTCGAATACCCCACCTCCGTACGCAGTCTACGCACACAACAATTCAAAATACATGGCTTTTTAGCCGAAGCTCCCAACAGGCTTATAATGGTAATGAATTGGGCATAGCATTATGCCCAATTGCATAGCATAGCCATGCAAAGAAATCGCTATTTTTTCATCATTAACAAGGCTCAAAGTAGCTCTACACTTAATTGGTAGAATTCCGAGGGCCCTGACATTTGAAACGAGGAACTGAGAACTTAGGTAGTTTGGTAATAAACAGGTAGTTTATTAAAAAAGACTGTTTATGCAAACAGTACCTTGAGGTAGTTTCCAGTCGCCTTCATCTTGAAATCACAATAAGTCGATTGACGAGAACGAACGAATAGGAGCTACTTTGAGCCTTGTTAATGATGAAAAAATAGCGATTTCTTTGCATGGCAGTGCTATGCCCAATTCACTACCATTACAAGCCTGTTGGGAGTTTTGGCTAAAAAGCCATGTATTTAGAAATATTGCATGCGTACGTAGGTGGGATATTCGACAAAAGTTAGTACTCGTTATCATTTTTCAATACACCCTAAGTCAATTTCACACCGGAATTCTCCGGAAGTCGATGTGGCCATGCAACCAAGTTTATGTTGATTTAGGAAATGACTCTGTTGAATCATTGAACTGGTGCAGCACTGCGGTGTTGTGAACATCAGATTGTGGAAATGGGAAATGGTCGTTGGTTTCTCAGCTCAAAACAGGATGAGAGAGAGATGAGTCTGTGATTCAGAGTGGGAGTCCCATCAGCACCTTTTAAAGTGTCAGCTAATCTTCGGAAGGGCCTGTCATCTGCAGGAAAGATTTGAGAGGCCACTCGCGTGAAATGCAGTCTCCGAGTCTTTTTTATGACAAGGGGAGCAGAGGGGCTGCTGGTATATTTCTCAGAGGGACAAAGCAACTATGCATTTTTTTTTTTTTTTTTGGATGAAACTGTACGAGTGTCTTGTTCAGGGTGGGAAAATAAATAAAACTGTCGTTACCGTGTTGAATACTGCTCATCTGTTACCGCTTAGCAGTTGTGTTATCAACGGTAAAATACAGTAGACGGTTTCAATTTTACACTCTTCAATCACGTGACACACATTAACTGTAAGTGCCAAGCCTCCTCACGGATAATGCAAGATCAGCCTCTCAACTGACATGTGTAGTTATGTACATATACATGTAACTGCATAATTATGATTAGGTGATGTGAGTCACATGGCACACAATTTGCTTATTGGATTGTGTGGTTTACATTCGTTTCATATAGCCTCACTTTTTTTAAACATATACTGTAATGACTTTCTAGCGGTGGATGTCAATGCCAGATATTAGCTTATAATGTTAGCTAAAATTGCACCAGGTCCCTTTAGCAAGCTTGTTAAGGTTTAACACTGTCAAATTACCAAAAATGTAATAATACAGAATAAAATATGGGCATAATTTACCCAATCAAGTAAAAAAAAAAACCATATTGTTTTATTAATTTACTTATTCATTGATTTACTTTTTGATTTATTTGCCTCATCAAAAAAACATCCTTTAATATTGTCATTAGCAAAAAAAGCTTCTGGTAGAGGAACTATTTAGGCTTTGGTACATTGTAAATGTATCATTTTAGTACAGGTGTCTCCAAAAACTAAGAGCTATAATACCCAGCACTGATCTTGAGTAATGAAAATACTTTTTAAAATTCCTGCGGATCTTGCCCAAGCAGACTGTTGGTGCTCAGTTAATGAGAGTGTGAGTGATGGTGAAATGGCCTCTAAATGACAGACTCACGTGAAATGCTAATTACGGCTCAGCCAGCACAGCTTCACAACAGATTTACTTGCAGACTGTGGAGCCCATCCACTCTTCATCAGGCACCAAATCGCATGATCAACCCACCAACTCATTAATACTTTTTATGGTCTGTGATATCTCTCTCCCTAAATTTCACAATTCACAATGTCATACACGCTATCTGAACAGAAATCTTATTTTCATTCAAATATGGGCTATGATACTGCGGTACTGTTCTGGAAGATCCACTGAATATAGGTCACAGTTTTTCTAAGGCAGTTTTCCTTTACTCACACAGGGAGAGCGTAAGTACTCATTAAAGAGAGGTTTGGCTGCACTCACTTGTGAACTTTTAATAAAATGTAGAAAAAGATCTCCAACTTTGTAACCAGCCATCCAAAAACACACAATAATAACTGAAGGGATTTTAAGCTTCAATATCTACCCCATTATCTTCCTCAGTGTTAATGAATTAGCTTTATTAATCCCCTTGTTCCTCTAAAATGTTAATTCACTGCCTCTGTTCGGTCTAAAAGCAATTTTCTGTCACACCAGAGCAGTACGAACCAATTATTTCTCAAATGAGTGGGATTTAATGAATATTGGATTGACACATTTTATGCGATGCTTTGTTTTGTTTATGGACATTGAACACTTCATTTTCAGCCAAGACCAAGTAAACACAGGCCCCAACCCTCCTCTGCCCTCCCATTCCTTTGCGCCCATTGGCACCCATGAGATCGTTTTCTCAAAATTATGTTTTTCTATTGTGCGAAACAAAACAAAGAATATGGGAGTCATACACAGGTCTGAGGAGCCCATACTGATCCTACACTGCGGATGACAATGTATCTCCAATTTAAAATGCAACAGTATTACCTGAGGCCCCTCCCCTATTCTCTGGGGCACATTTTCTTCTCAGTGCACAACATAGTTTAATTGCAGCAAAGGGTCTTTTTTTTTCCTTTCGTTGATATTATTATGACTCCACTCAATATTGTACTCGATTCTCCTTGTACAATTTTACAGATATCGACTTCAAACCTGGTTTCTTGGATTTGTCTTGCTCTGCCATCAATCAGTAACTTTATCTGCCCCTAGGGGGGCAATTAGCTGTGCAGCAGTAGGACACAAACATAAAGCACACATAAGACACAGGACACATAAATCCAGCTCACCTGTGCAGTGAGCTTGCTTTTTGTTTTTTGAAACATTATATCCTTCTTAGGTTATTATGTTTTATAAAGGAGAGTGTTACTGCCAGACCTATATCGGCAATAATATATCCCAGGAAACCATTAGAGAAAGACTATATAAAGTTTCTCCTGATTTCCTCAATCTTAGAGGCCGTTAACGCAGGAGACGTGTCCGTATTTCAGAGCATCGTTTTTTTTATTTATTATTTACTAATGGTAATGTGTGCTAGACACACGTCTTTTAAACTCACATCTCCTCTAGCATGTTTGAACACCGAGCGCTTGAGTTTTGAAGAGGGATGCTGTCATAACAACATTTTAACGGTTCTCTTATCTTCCCGCTTTAAGAAGATGGGCGAGGTTTGCCGCGTCTCACATTTTAGGTCTCCTGTGCAACCAGCCCCTAAAGCGTCAGATATGTTGTTTAAAAACACTCACCTGCTGTCGGCAGGTCAGAGCGGTACCTCTCTGACCCATGACGCCATTCAGCGAATCTAGTCCGCTATTTTCTAGCTACAGCCATGCATTTTACAATAATTTGCTTTCTGCATTATCCAGCTTTCTGTTTTTTTTTTACATGTCAGAGGCATCGTGCCTTGTTACTCTGTTTTTGGAGGTTGCAGCAACATGAATACTGATGGCTTTAAGTAGCACAATGATTTGTAAAGGAATCGCATACTAGCCCACGCCGGCAGGAGGCAATAGCCTCACGTCTCAAATGAGTTCGGTTGTGGCTGCACGGATTTCAACTTCTGTCAAGTGTGATGTCATTTTCTCTTTATTATTGCCCTTGCAGTGCATAAAAGAAAACTGAAGGAAGCTGTGCAGGAGAGTAGGACAGGTTAAAGTGCTATGTTGAGTCTGCGCTAGCTACCCATCATTGAATCAATATTAACTGAATATATCACAGTCACACTCATTTGTATAGATTTGTACATACTGTAGCTTGCCATATAGTTATCCCCATGCTATCGAACTAACCTAACTTACGATTCTGAATTAAATTTTGATTCGGAATTTTGACCATCTCCCCTGAGGGGATATTTATCCTGATAATATATTCCAAGTATGTAGCCCTACACATAGCATATAGGGCTGATAAGCTGGTTAAGTATATGTTATGGCCCCAATTTGTCATTAGATTTACAACGCAACAGCAACAGCAAGGGATGACAGACACAGTTTTAACAACTAAAACACATTTAATTTTAAAACAAAGACAATAACGACTAAGCAACTAACAACTAAGACCAAGATTGAATTATGTACAAAACATAAATATTTACAATCCCTTTTCGTGGGGGTGGCTTGGTGATGTCCTGGATGATGAAAATGCTCAAACACATGCAAAGAAATCCACAAAAAAAACTTCACAGGTCTTGAACAGAATGGCAGGTCTGGTCATCTTCTTGCAATTTCTCCTACTACTTTACTGTCTCAATTCTTTTCCTTATATACTCTTTTGCAGACCCCACCCACATTTAGACCTCTTTTTTTTTAATTTTCTGAAACTTGCCCCAGACATGTCCAGGACATGTCTAAACATGACTCCAGTCTGAGCTTAACAAAAAAAAGGTAAATACTGCCATCTAGTGGCCTATATTCACATTACATATACGACATGCTCAAACCTAATTTTGACATATTTTGATCTTTGATATTATTAGTTCACATGAGACTGTCAGTTATACTTAATAATGACTATTGTTAATAAATGCTAGAATTACAGGCGATGAAATTGTTGTTGATCGTTATTTTACTGGTGACAAGAAATTAAATGATAATTAATGTTTACAAATGATTAGTAGTGCTGCATTTTTGTAATTTTGCATTTATATTTCATAAATTATGGAATCACTTGATAAAGCTCATGGTATCTTCGCTGATTTCAGCAAAATAAATTTCAGCATGACAAATAATGAGTGAACAAAAGTACTCATCATTTCATTGTTTGCTGACAGTAAATTTCTCTTAACTAGAGTTTAATTTGCTATCATTTCACGAAGTATGAACAATGGTTGGTATAAAGTATTACCAGACTTTTTAGAATTGTACTTCTTTTCTACTGAATTTCCACAGCTAGCTGGGCTATCTTATAGTTAACTGCAGTGAGAAGAGAAAGAATTTTTCAGTATTAATGATCAATTAATGAATTTACAAACCTAAAAACATTTAAATTTATCATTTTATTATTTATAATTCACATAAATGTCCTATAAGCTGTTATTTAGAATAAACTTTTGCGGCACTATAATACATACTCCCTCGTTTGATTCTTAGCAAGAAGAGCATTGCACTTGAAAAAAGTCTGATCCCTTCTACCACTACTAATTTTGCCTTTTTCGCTGAAGGATATAACTGATGCATTGAGGGTGATTTGCTGGGATTGAAGACATGGGTACCAAGGACAAAGTACCCATGCTATTTTTTTCACTTTTTAAATTAATTATTCTTTTAAGGTGGTGTTGCGTCAGTATGGGAAAATTGCCCATGAAAGCTTTCGATTCCTAACCATATTGACTGTGTGAAGAGATGAATGTGGACCTAGAAAATGCATCTGTTTTTGTATCATGTGCTTGGACAGATGTGGGCCAAATTTAGATGAGCACCCCCCCTAAAACCAACACGTGGGGATAAATCAATGAGTAACTCCAAATTATCACAGTGCTAGTTCTAAAATTTATAACTGTTATAGTTGCCACTGCCATGGTTTATTCCCGCCGGATGCAACATACAATCCGACGGGCACTGGGACCATGTACCCACAGGCTGATAAAGGGACCCACTCGCACAGGCTGGGACAAAAAATACCAGCTGGTACAAAAAAAGATTTAATCAATATACTTTAAAAAATGACAAAGAGACAGGGTAGCAGCAGCAACACACACAGAGCTAGAATGCAGCTGCACTGCCAATTTGCAGTCCAGCTCTTAAATACTCTAAGCTTCACATCCACTTCAATGAGCAACAGGTGTGGCTCGTTGAAGTGGAGGCAAAGACAGCAGAAGGGTGAGGGGCTGCTGTGCAGAACCATCACAGCTACAATCCCAAGGAACAATTTGACACCAAAGATGGCTTAATTGCTTTGAAAAATGAGACCCAGGAGGAATTGAAGCTATAGAAAAGCATAATTTGGCAACATTTTTCATCACAAATTGAAAGTTTAACATTAAATTAATATAATTCCCAAAGTGATCCACCCTTAACATTTTTAATTCAGCTGACAACCGTTCTTTGAAGTGACTCTGATTGGCTGGTTGGGTAGACCTCCCCTGGCCCATCACAAAAGATCAGGCTAATTTTACTCAAGTGATCATGCTGCCCTCTGCTTAAAGGTACACTGTGTAGGAATTTCTCCCATCAAGCGGTGAAATTGTATTTTGCATTCAAACAAAAATTGCTCTCTAGCACCTCACTTTTTCAAAGGCATGTTGCAACTACGGTAGCCCTTATGTACCAAAAAGCTATGACATCATGTCATCCAATACCTCTTAATACCACGCTGAGCTGCGATTTATGGCAGTGTTTGTTTTTAATACAAACTCACAGACCGCTTTCGCACAAGGTACGATTGTTTGGGACCATGCCACAGTGCAATTTTCCCCTCTCCCTGCTGGTCAGCTTACTCATTAGTAATATTGCACCATACCTGTGTATGCCAAAATTCCAATACAGCGCATTGCAGTATGCACCTTAGTAGTTTTAAATGGGGAAATATACAGAAAGAAAGAGTAGTTAACTCTTACGTAGAAAGAATTCCGTATCCTATCTCTGCTTTTTTTCTGGCTAATTATTTGCCAGTACGATTTTAAAAGGAGGCGACAGTATGTTTTGGGGTATTTTATTATTGAAAGGGGGCTTTAGAATATTGATATCGCGAATGCGTGCTGCGCGTGCCCTAGCAACCCAGTGTGACATCAGTAACATGGATTACCACGTATAGCAGCATGAGAAATTAAACTCAAAATTTTCTTGACTGAATTTCAGTGGCTAAATCATCAAAATTTCAAAAATTGCTCCCTATAACTGACAAACATGAGTCTGTCATCTTGGATTTGCCCGGAGACGCCTGTCAAACAATAGTATGACAACTTGATGGCAGGCGTGAGACCATCATTTACCACCGTTGTCTATTTTCCTAAGAAATGTACTGATGGAGGTAGTGGGCATGATGAAATGCAACCCTAATTCCATCAAACATAGCCTATGCTGCTATTTACCAACAACGCTGTTTACGGATACATGTTCCACTGTTAAGCTGCCTATATAACGAATTACACAACCAAGCAATGAAAATAGCATGCAATTTAGGTAGTAACATTTACTTACCTGTCGAGAAGAAAGCGGGCAACTTCCCTTTGAAAATCCCTTTGAAAGTCTTTCTCCTTCATTAGCTCTTTCCACCTGGGAAAAGCTACCCTGATGTTAACCCTCGTTTTTTTTAAATTCACCAGTCACACTGCCTTTTTAATTCCCTTTTTCGTTTTTTTGACAATAAGGATTCCTTCTCCTGTTGCTCGAAATAAGTATGATTCTCCATTAGGAACTAAAGTGCAGTGCAGGCTTTCAAATTTTCAGGGTCAGTGACAAGCGCCTCTCACTGATCTCCTTCTCCGTTCCAGTCAGGCTGGATCCAAACGAAAACACGTTGTGGCTAATCAGCTAGTACCAGGTAGTGCTTTAAGTCTATCTCGGCGATAGTAGTTTTTCGAAATGGCGTAACGTCATGGACACATCCTTGGACTTACCCGTGCAATGTAAATATAGATAAGCAATTCTTCGCTTACGAGCAAGGCTGGACTGGTAATTTGGCGTACCGGGCAATGCCTGGTTGGCTGACGCACATTTTGGGCTGATGTAATCATAGTTTATAAAATTATAATAACATCAATAATTTTGAACAACCACGCCGGCCTTTAAAACACGGAAAGCGGCCCATTAGTTCATTTTCTACACTGACACAGGGCTGGCCCAGTAAAATCTCTCAGTATCTTTCGTTAATTTAAAGTGGAATTTCATATAGTGAATGTATCACCCTTTGCACTAACTTATTTAAAACGCCTCCCTGAGATCGCCCACATTCTGACGCAAAGGTGATACAAGGTTTATATAGTACTTTTTATTCTGCTTCACTATTCTGGTTACCTTGCATCTCGGCCATTTTTCTGTATCTATTTATCTAATTGTATTATGATATAGAATTAGCGAAAAACTGTATTCTTCCAGATAAAAAAAGTGATGCATAGGCTTAAGCTATGTACAGTTTACTTAATGTTAATGTTTCATCCTAAAAGTTTAAGAAGGCTGGCTTGCTGGGAAATTAGTTTGACCAATGGCCTTGCTTGTCCCCAGTAGCATAAACGGTCTAAAAACATGTTTCGACTAAGAGCTCAGACAAAAATGTCAGATAGCAGTGGAGAGGCGGAAAAGCTTCAAGAATAAAGTAAACTGACTCTGGTGCCTTTGCTAAAAAATTGAGCACCTGTTTGGCCATGACGATCCTCACATAGCAAGCAGTTTTCATTTGGAGGGGGACACGGAAAGCGGTAAGACTGATGTTAAATTAATAGGCTCTAGCAAGTATGTACTCGGTCAAAATTTGCTTGAGCTTAAAAAAGATCCCCACTGATGGATCAGCTGCTGATAATCTACTGTTTGATGCATGTTGATGCGTTGTTTTACGGTGGCAAATAACATTTGTCCTGGAATACACCAAGGAAGACTTTCAAATTTTGCTATTTAAATAATAATAATTTTTTAAATGAATATATGATATTTAATATCTTATATTTATTAATAATAATAAAAGTAATAACTTCTTCTTTGTCATGGTGCTGCAGTTATTAGCACTGCCACCACACAGCAAGAAGTTTGTGGGTTCTATTCTGGCCTGGGGCCTTTCTGTGTGGAGTTCCTGAGCATGTAGGCTACAACTGAACTTAAATAATTTGAACTTTTGGTAACAGCATAGTGCGCGTGTATGGCGGGCAGTCACGTCACGATCAGGTTGGGCCGCCATGGCTGAAAATGCCAGGGCTGTTTTTTTTGTCCCAGTCCAACCCGGCTTTTGAGGATCAGTCAGATTATTGGCAGAGGTAATATTACACCAAATATGACATAAATGAATGAAGGCATTGATTTTAGCTAATAAATTACTTAAAACACTGCACAGTGTCCCTTTAAGCCCACTAGTTTGAATTGACAGCGGACTGCCATGAGTTCTGATTCAGCTGCGATCAATCTGTATTTCACTGAGGAAAAACATTTTTTGATATCTATATTGTACATGCACTAAATGGTCAAAAGAATGTGGACACTCCCTGGTCTAAGGAATGCCTTGCCCTCAATGCCTTCAAATCCCATAAAAACTCATGGAAAAGCTGACCTCTATGGGGCTTTTCTGATGGGAATGGGAGCAAATCCCAGCAGTATTCTTACAGCCAGTCCAATGCCTTCATTGCTGGGTTAAGGCTGTTGCTGGGGCAAAGGGCAGCTTTTCTCCATTTTAAATAGCCAATGTTTCAGAGTGGAATTTTTTTCTGATGCGCAAGCGCCCGTATACTTTTGGCAAGATAGAGAGTTGTCTGACCAAAGTAACATATCTCAATAAAACTGAGCATTCCCTATTTTTTGTGCTAAGCTTACAAGATGTATCTTAAGGCTTTTATCACCAGTACGGTTACCAATTCAGAGTTGCAAAGGGGATTTCACTGCATTATTCCTGACTGCATTTTACTCGTGTCTTAACGATGCTATGGCAACAAGAAAACAAAAAAGATGACCATACCTACAGCTGAGCAAGCTGTCACTAGGAGACAGGTCAACTCTCACAGAGTGAAACAAGATGGATGGAGAAAGCGAGTGAGAGATGGAGAGGGGGGGGGATCCTCATCTGTCAAAAGATTGATATTTATCCAGAACTCATCTGAATGTTAATCAGACGTACAAGCTGGTTGTCAGTCAGTGGTTAAATCTCACATTCAGTCCATGTTGGCATGGACAGGTATTGGCTGTCCTTCAGTTTCAAAGACTGAAGACGGAGGCAGATCGAATAGGCCAGGGTATATTCCTGCAGAGATAAATGATGTCCTCTGTCTCGTCCTGTCTACGGACATCACATCCTCTGGAGAGAACCATGCGTGTGTGTGTGTGTGTGTGTGTGTGTGCATGCGCGCGTGTGTGTGTGTGAGAGAATGCGTGCGTGTGTGCATGTGCGTGCGTGCATGTGTGCAAATGAGTGTGTGTGTGAATGCGTGCTTGCGTGTGTCATCTCAGTAATGAAGTAACACGAGTTAAATTTTTGTAAAAAGAACTTTTTATTATAATAACATTTCTGAAAGAGGCTGGACGACAGGAATAAAAGAAAATTTTTCAAAATAATCTGATGGAGATAAAATCGAGCCAAAAAAAAACAATAGGTTGCCCTTTGCATGTAAATTCAGTTGTGTTGGAGATTTATGCTTTGATTATACAGCCAGTGTGAGTAATATAAGTCACTTTTGTTAAATGTTTCTTTATGCATTACTCTAATGTGATTTGTGCATCAGTGCTGCATATACGTGGTCTGGTGCATAATTCTTTATTATTCTATTGAGCATACAGGGGTCCATTTCAGAATATAGGGCTGATTTATGACTGATTATGAGGTGGCAATATCAAATGTAGGGGTGTGACTTGTTCACTACCATTAGCTTAATTTTTGTTCTAAGTGGGATAGTTGTCTACCAGTATCAGCATTATTTTTTATCGTTCATTTTTCCTTCTGAATACCCATCAATTTTGCACTTTACTGCTAATACACACCTGTATCGTCCTCATTTGGTTTACTGTTGGCTCTCTTGGCTGTGTGTTTCTTTTCAGGAAGTGGATACACACAACTGTTCTGCATTTTCCCAATCAAAGTGGAAGGCCATGCTAGTGCAGACTACGTGCTCGTAATACTACTTGTAAAGTGGGCCAACATGATAATGTTCACGCACTGGCCCTGGTGCTGAAGATTCGAATTCAAGATCATTACCTTGAACACGAGCTTCATAACCCAAACTGCATAAATTAGTTTGCTATCAGAGATTACCCTCTCCATGCCAAGCATTAATCATTAACAACCCTCATTAGCATTGGTGATACGAATAAGAATATTTTACCCTCCCTCCCCCTCAACTAAACACAACTGGCACTACAAAATAACGGACATGGTTCTTGAATATTCAGACACACACAAAGATTGCTGGCAATAAATATTAATGGACAAATATCACAGCATTACTGATGAATTTATATATAGATCAATGAGGTTCCTGAATGTACTGAATGAACTATGAATAATTAAACATGGTCTAAACACATCTTTTCCTGGACTTCAATGTATGCATTTTTTAAGTGAGGGGATAACATCCACTTAATACAGTCTGTCTCCAGATAACTCTGCTGCATTCCTAATTAAATCAACACTCCCTCAAAGCTTTACAGGTGCTGTGAAAATACACTGTGAAAAAAATTAGACCTCCGAGCATCAGTGTTGTTTTTTCTTTTCACTCTCTAAATAACATTGTCTTGTTTATTTTTTATTTTGCAAAAAAACTCAATTAATGCAGTAAAACCAGGGTTTAATTAAAAATGTTTATTAAAAATAATTTTATTGGATACTAACACTATTTAAGCCCAGTTCACCTAATAATTCTCATTTCTGATCATGTGTGGTGTGATAAAATGAAAGCTTTTTCCGAGATTCTGTCAAATGTATTTAGCCAGAAGAGGAAAATATTCATTGAAATCAAACCAGACGTATGTTGCCCCACATTTGAACAAGCCTAAAGCTCTTTAAAGAAATATCATGCAGCTACTTTACCCCGAAATACCAGCTTTAAAATAATTTTTTATGTAACACATACTTCTACAGTAATGAGATGGTGCATCTTTCATTGTAAACAACTGCGGTCAAAGGAAATAGTAAATCCTTAAACATCTGTATGAGTGATCATTCTTTGTAAGAAATACACAACAGATATCACTATAGTGCTGTGGAAAAAAGAAAATGTTTGCCCTCTTCCTGATTTCTTTCATTTTTGCTTATTTATTATATTTAAATGTTTCAGATCATCCTACTATTTGTAATATAAGACAAAGACAACATGAGTAAACACATTACAAAGCTTTAAAAAAATCTATTTCGTTTATTGAAGGTAAAGAGAGATTGAAAACCTATAAAGCTCGTGAAAAAAATAATAGCTCTCCTGAACCGAATGACTGGTTTTGCTACCCCCAGTGGCAACAACTGCAATCACACATCTACTATAACAGGTCATGAGACATGTTCATCGCTGTGGAGGAATTAGGTCCACTCTTATTTTCTGAATGATTGTAATTCAGCCACATTGGAGGGTTTTCAAGTATGGGCCGCCTGTTTGGGGTCATGCCCAGCATTTCAATTTGATTTCATTCAGAAGATAGGCCAGGACACTCCATAAACCTCATTTTGTTTCTTCTGAGATGTAGGTGTACTCCCTAGTGCGCTTTAGATCATTTTTTTCAGGAGCATAACCCAGCTGTGCTTGAGCTTTAGATCACAAGCTGAAAGCTGGACATTCTCTGTCAGGATTTTCTGGTTGAAAGCAGATTTCATGGTTCAGTCAATTATGGTCACCTTGGTGCTGAAGCTGCAAAGCAGCTTGAGACCATCACGCCACCACCGCCGTGTTTGAATGTTGGTATGGTGATCTTATTAAGGAATGATGTGTTAGCTTTGTCAACGCATTCTTGGAAGAATTTTTGAAGGCCGGCCATTCGTGGAAGGTTCATCGCTGTTCCGAGTTTTCTCCATTTGTAAACGATGGCTCTTACTGTGGTTAGCAGGAGTTTCAAAGCCTCTGTAATGGCTTTCTAACCCTTTCCGGACAACTGGATGTCTAAAACTTTGCTGTTCATCCGTGTTTGAATTTCTTTAGATGGAGGCATCACGTGCTGCTTTTTGCCTACTTAATACTACTAGATGGGCTTTATTTTCTTAGTGTTGTTTAGATTCAGCTGGGCTGGCAGTAATCATGCCCGGGTGTGTCTAGCAAAATTGAACTCAATCAACGAGTAAAGTTGTTAACTGGTTTATTTACTAACAAAGGCAGCAACTATGTTTTCACACGGGACGACGTAGGGTTGGATAGCTTTTTTCTGATATGAATGAAATAGTTATTTAAAAACTGCATTTTGTTTTCACTCAGGTAATCTTTGTCTATTTTTAAGATTGGTTTGTGATCTGAAACATTTGAGTGAAATGCTGCCTTCATCTTGCCTGGGGCCTGTTCTACAAAGCAGGATTACTCAGTTAGCTCGATAACTGCACCCAGTAAAACCTGGACTCCAATACAATCTGGAACGCGGACTGCAGTAATAAGACCTGTTCTGGGTTTTACTTTGAGCAGATATCTGGCTAACTCAGCTATCATACTTTGTGGAACCGGCCCCTGATATCAAATGGAATCGTCAACACGCAAATGGACTGTAAACGAGTCAACAATTTGGTCTGATGTCAGGCTAAATGAAGGCGGCATTTCTCAGTTGAATTCGATGGCACGTGCACAACTAAACAGCTTGCGATGATGCAGCAGCCTGAAAATGCTGCCTTCGAAGGATGTAGCCTACGCTTTGAGAAACGGCCCAGGTCTTGACCTTTGTGTCTACACTGTTATAATCTGGCAGCTTTTTTGCCAGTTATTTTAACTGTAATTTTACAGCAAGTTTACAGCACAGTTCTGTGAATGTTAAGTGTGAACAACAGTAAAATGAGCGCAGGACTCCACCTACAGTTAAAATAACCAGGAAACAATGTGTTAATTTAACTGTTAAATTCAGTCAGTTTATAACAGTATAAGGCTTTGGGTTCAGGCCCTGGTTGATGCAGAATAAACATGTGAATACCTACCCGGTCACTGTGCTATGTGCATTAGAGATACGTGATTCCACAGTATATCTAATTTAGAAAGTTTAAAATAATCATGTTCCGGAAAGTTCTGCTGACAGACACTCATGTATTTGTCATTTGTCTCCTCCTCTTCCATTTTTCATCTTCTTCCTCTTCCGTTGTCTTCTTCCTCCTCAAATCCGCGGTCCCAACTCACTGCTGTGCAGAGGCTATAATTTTAAACAAGAAGTTGGCTCACGCTTCACAAATAAACTGTTTTTCTACCTCCAACTTCACCTCAACATTCATTAGTTAACAATCACTATTTTGCATTTCCTTCTGCTTGAACCTTTTATCTGGGTTCATCGGTCTCAGATGCCCATCAGTCCTTGACAACTCCAACACTCGCTCAGGGCTATAAGTACATGGCTGAAAGTATCAAGGCTGCATTCATTCCAGTTGATGTGCAGAAAAGCTATTGGTCTGAAAAAAATAATTTGAAAGTGTAGCATTGTGGTGTTTGATATTTCTTTCAGTCAGGAGAAAAGCACTCTTTTGGAGGAATGTGTGGTCATACTAAATGCAAAAGTGAAAACATTTTTTCATTATTTTGTCGTACAATATCACAGAGAGGTGACAGAGTACTCGTTTCAGATTGAGAAGCACGTGATATCTTGCTGATAGCAGGCCACTGGCAAGAATTGAAAAGTGCATATATCCACTTCAACTAACTTGCACAAAAATGTCATGGTTTGGAGGCGTTGAGAGCTGTCTTTGTTGTTCTCGTCCAGGACGATATCGTTTTGCTCCCAATTAGATTCCTAGGCCAGCTGGCATTAATTGGGGGCGTCGCCAAGATTCTATTTAAGCTCTAGTTCCGCCTCACTTCCGTTGCTAGAGTGTCAGTGTCATATTTGCACTTTAGCCGGTATGGTCTCTAGTAAGAGAGTTGATAAGGGTTTAGTTGCATATTTGAGGACAAGTTCTGGTCAGCAAGGAAATCTTTCCGTTCCTTTCCCTTTCTTTTCGTCCTGTCGAGCTCGCCTTGCTTCCTTGCCTCGGCCGACATATAGGTCCGTTGGAAGCGCGCGTCTCGCTTTTTTATTTTATTCATGTCTCTCTCTCATCTGCTGTTTCCCCTTTTATTCTGACCTCTGCATTTGGTGTCTCTGACTCACCAGCCATCACCCAAAAGATAAACACACAAAAATATGCTATGTTTTTCAATCCAGATATTTGTATTAACTGACTCTTGAACTCATTATTTGTCACAAAAGGTAAAATGGCCAATTTCCTGGGAGGAAACTTTAAGAAGTGTTTTATGCGCGAGAATACAGGCTGTCTGACTTGTAGCACAAGTCCTTGACAAAATGTCTAACAGCAGTTTAGGCACGTGTAATATTTATATGGGGGGGGAATCTACATTTTTCTGAGTAACATTTGACAGCACAAACTTCCATTAATGCTGATCTTTAAGGAGTTATTTATTTATTCATACTGTGCCTCCTTACCTCAGCTAATGAATGCTTTTTGTCGTGCCAGCTCCATCAACCTTGCCCTTTGCAATCTGCAGAGGTAAAATAATAAAGACATTGAGTCCACAGCTTAGTCATTAACTTAGTGTCACAACATGTCTCTGCACTCTCAATCTTATCTCCATGTATTATAGTGAGAGTCTGAATGTACTTTTTAAAAAATGTCATTCAATGAATGGGTCATGACCTTTTTCTCGGTGCATCGCAGGTGTTAAAGGAAGAAGTGTGTGTGGTTTTATTTTTCATTCAAAGCATATTACTTTAGAAAATTAATTTAAAATACTTCCTTTGCTGAAAGTTATCAGCTCATCCAAATCAAACTGGTCTTTCATGTCCAACCAAAGTTTTGAATTCCGTTTTATCTCTCACGCTCAGAGTGGAATGGCATCCCAGTGGTCCTGAAAGAACATATGTTAATCTCACCCCGGGCTGATATACCAAGCAGCCAGATGGCTGGGTGCTAGATCTCTTGTGTGCTTTTACAACTGCCTCGGAATAGCAGCAGATCTTCAAAGGATTTGTAAGCCATCTCTGAATTTAACAATATTTAAAACAGAATTCTTTAACATGCACTCTGAATTTTCTCATGCATATCTGCATTCTCATTGCAATAACTGCGCAGTGACAAACTCCTCCCGTTGCTATGCTATACTTGCATATACAGTATAATCAAAAAACAAATGAGGGGAGACCCCCACATATTTTTGCTTTCAGGCAACTCCCAGTTTCTTTACGTCCAAAATAAACATCAAATTTGTTGCCCCACACAGTAATTGTCCACCAGATACACAGCAGTCTATTGAGAATTAATCATTTGCTGACTTTTTGTCACACTCATCCATCTCGTTGCTATGAAGGATCAACAGCATGTTCTAGTCTTGAACAGTCCATCATGATCAACCAGTACACCCCATTCCCCTCGACTTCTATCCCTTTACTACAGAGGACAAGATCCTCAAAACCTCTGCTGAATGTTCTCATTGGATGAGAAAAAACACTGATGTTGCTGACTATTGAGTGTGGGCAGATGAGTGTTGTATCTGGCTTTTATGCCAATCGAGCCTTAAATATCTTACGTAACCAAAACATTTACCATATCTGACATTTTGGCTTCAACTCTCGAAAAGCTCTTGAACAACCAAAAAAGAAAAATTTAAATTGTTCTTCTGTCCCAAAGTGTAACGGTCAGTACACCAAAATTATATTTACAATTTTTTTTTGGTAATTTTTTAATTCTGGTTAAAAATTCTGATCCTTTGCATCACTTTGTTTCCATGTCAGTTGTAGTTTTTGAAATGTACATTTTCCCGTTTACCTTTCACTCCTGTGTTCCTTGTCTCACCACCATAACTAATTGTCTCGTTTCTCGCCCCCCCCTTCCTTGCATTCCTTTTGCTGTTTCCTCACCTGATTCCTGTTTGCTGGTTTGTCTGTGTGGATTTAAACCCTTGTTTTTTCCTTGTTTGTGGCAAGTTTTTCACAGTTGACTTTTGCGCTATGTCGTCACAAGCTTTCTTCTGCCTACCTGCCTGTTCCTACTCTGACCCTGTTTGTCCCACTTTTTTTATTTTTGGATTCTTCCCTGTTCTGCTTGTTGTGCCTCTTTCTTGACTTTTTGTTTTGGATTGAGTTTTGGCACCACATTGTCTCATCATGGTTTAATTAAATTAAAGCTTTACATAATTAATTAAATTCTCCTTGTTCCCTGAATATGTTTTTTGATTCTGAATCATTACTGTATTCTGCCCTCTCATTTTCTGACTTGACCTATAAAACTTTAGTTTTTCTGATAAACTTTGGTTTATTTTATTACCTGCTGTCTGTGGCTGAGTACCTGAGTTTTCTCTGGACAAAAAAAAATTCTATTGTCACGTTATTTACCAGTAAATCCATGTTTGTGCGCACAGACAAATAAGCTCATTTAGTCAGTGTAATTGGTAGAAACAAAAACTTGCATACACACCGGTTCTCCAAAACCAACATTGCCCATTCCTGGTTTACACAGTTTCTTAATGGTGGCACATCACAAAATTCAAACACTGCAATGTTTTGCATGGGAAGACTGCTGCAGCAGAATAAAACAGTGGAATTTGTAAATTGGTATGAAAACAATGCCTCAATGTTGCTGTGATTTTAGGAATTTGCCTCTTTAAATGGGTGACACAGAACAAAGCGTATTTTCTCAGAAGAAAACTGAGTTGAAACCAATAACATCTTACTTGCTAATTTAATTCCCACCCGTCGGCAAGATAAGCCCACCCCACCATTAAATGAGCAATGTAGCAATACCTAAGAAGGGCGCTAGCAGTTCAGTTTTGGGCAGAATTTTAAATACAAAGTCGTATACCACCTCACCACATTGCTCCAGTTCTTTATTTTTCTTTTCAGTTTAGCACAACAGGTATTTGTTTGCTCAGGGCATTTCTCTGTAAGATACAATCTCAATGATTTTCTTTTCTTCTGACTTGCCTCCAAGTTTGTCCTAAAATCAGACAGAGTTCTGTCAGTTTGAGACCTGCATCAAAATCTGCCCGACAATGACAAAAGGAGGCAAGTGACATACGTTTTTTTTAAACTTTCTCTCTTTTGTCAAACTAGGGCAGATATGTACAGCCTGTTTTCTATCAAGAAATTTATAGCATGTACTAATGAAGTTAATAGTGGTTTAGTGCATTGAGTGACAGTGCAAATGCAATGCATTTACGGCAAATATAGACATGGATGGTCAGCTGGCTTTTCTTTCTGTTGAAGTTTCAGGCCGATGATATGAGAAATATGTAAATTATTATGGCGATTCACATGCTCAAACATATTTTTCAATCACTGCCAGTATCCCGAAAATCCAATCCAATATTGAGAGAAGAATAGGATACATATCCGGACAATATATTTCGCATCAGGCAAAAGACCTTGCGCAATATTGCTGTTCTCATTCAATGTCGCAGCATTGTGGCTGTTGTGGTTTGCATCACTGTGCCTCCACCCAAATGGGATAGTTAAATAGCAAGTATATGTAGCTGATGTTCGGACCTGACTGCCTGCCGTAAAAAAATATTTTTAAAAAAGACAAGGATGAATATAAATCAAATTACCATCCAGAAATATCTCAGAGATATAAATAGACTGGAAACTTTCAACAGCTTCTGCTCATATTTTCGATCTGTCTTCTACTCATCTACAAAATGATAACACGCCTGCAGTTTTCCTCAAAACATCTGTGTTTCCCTGTTGTGAGAGAGATTAAATGTAACTTAAGGCCTTGACATATTTAAATGAGCAAGACAGAACACTAAGTGCGCTCTTGGAATAATGGAAAATGGCATAAAATGTCATAAAAATAGATGCAGAATTACATTTTGTAGATTTCTTAGTGCAAACAATGCAAATAAAGTTATGTGCTACCCGTGAAATTAATTGGAACCAGGCAAAGAGGATGAGGCTTCCATGTATAAACAGTATATATACACGATGAGCGCAATAAAGTTTGGAGCAAAAACTTCTTTTCTTGCTTTCGTTCTGTAGGTTACTCCTCAAATTTTAGTAAAAACCAAGCACATTTTCCGATGAACAGTTGAACCGACCCTTGACTCGGCGCTCCATAAAATTGGGTAAGGAATGAAACAATGAACCGACTAAAATTCCCATGGGTCTTTATTTTGGTGCATGGATATTAAGAGTCAGACAGGAGTCATTCCCATTGTTATACATCTGCATGGACTCTTATTTTGGATGATTTTAGAGTTACTGTATGAATACATACTGTACGTTGTGATATAGACTGTTACCTCTTACCTAAACTGCTTCTCACACAAGACAGTCCTTGGAAGAGCTGGAGCCCATCCCAGCCAACTTTTAGCAAAAGGTAGGGACGCACCACAGACAGCTTGCCAATTCACTGCAGGGGTGTACACAACAATCACACACAACACACACACACACGCACACTCATATACCTATGAGCAAAATAGAGATTCCAATGATCCTGGCATGCATGTTTTTGGACTGTGGGAGGAGACCAGAGAACCAGGAGTAAACCCATACAAACACGTAAAGAACATTCAAACTTCACACACAGAAAGGCCCCAAGTTCAGATTTGAACCCACAACAGAGCGATACACTGTGCCATCGTGCTGCTCTCAGTTATGTTGTGAAACCTTGAAATAAACTGAGGACTTTAGTGTGTCGGCTCAAGAGCTCAAGATGCTTACATAGATTCTATCGCATGATTTGCAATACAAGACGCACTTGGGTAAAATTGCAGTGTCAGCAACAAAGGGCTGTATATAATTACACTGACAGACCACAAGCCGCACTAAACAGTGTATTACATCAAGATGTATTCTTGGTCATTTGTGATGAACAGATAAGAGTATTGAAATGACAGATATTCAATATCTGAGGGTAGGACAGACCACACTGCATGCAGCCATGGAATTTCTTTCTGAAATAAGTAAATATGAGCAGCTGACTGGGGCAGAACGAAGCCTCCATAGCCAAACAATTAGGCCAGACCCCAACAAACGCTGCAACAATCAATACATGTTGCATTATGTATATGCATATTTAACTTGCTTACTTTGGTTTTATTTTTTGAATGAATAACCTTTACATTCTATTCAAGTAAAAACATGAATAAAAATTACAAGGACTTTGGCCCAGTTCCTTGTTGCAGTAACATAGTAATGGTCAGGTTTAGCTTTGTTTTCAGAAATATGCTTGGTAGTGGGAAGCGCTGCCCTGCAGTTTGTGATACAATTGCAATTAATTTCACGATATGTAGGGTTGCCCCCTACGCAACCAAATCTTGGTCAATTGACAGTTTTGTTTTTTTTTTTTTTTCCCCGATCAGCTGAAATTTTTAAATTCCATTCCGAGCCTCCTTCTTCCAGCTGCCCTTGCAGATTTTGCCACTGCACTTGTGAAGTTCCATTATAGCCACACAATAGGCTGATGCTTTTATTTGATTGAATGATAACACATTCTAATGCATAAGCTATGTTAAATAAAACCTAGTTAGTCTCTTTGGGATTCAAAATCTTTTTACAAAATTATTATTTTATTGTTGTAGATTATTACAATCAAAAAGTCTAAAATTCTCATGGACTCCAGTGCTCTCTAATAGATGCAAAATGGATAAAATAAATTAAATTAAAAAATGGGATTGATTCAAAAAGCAATTTTTATTTCAAACTAGGCCGTTAAACATTTATGGCTTAATTTGTTATGTTTATAAGTCATGCTTAAATAAATCAGCCAACGTTACAGGCCATTCGAATAGCTATCATAACAAATGCCTAATTTTTCCACATTGCAACAGAAATACCAATTAAACTATAAGAAAATAACAAATCAATTAAATTAACAGAGATAGAGATAAGAAACAGTCAAATTCTGTTTTTAGTGTTGACTCTGCCGGTAGTGTGTCATATTTGGGCCGGATTCCCTCTTGCGGTTCACCCGCCGAACTTGCCATTGCTGGAATCAAGGTCAGGATTTTACAGTATACAGCCAAACTCCATGGAAAAAGTCAAGCCAACTCTGGCTTACTGGAGTTTGGCAATATAACGGAAGATTGGGACAACGCCAGAGTTAGCCTAACTCTCCTCAGAGTATTCTTCTTCTTTATCCAGCTCTCTTGCCCATTCAAACAAAGCCTTGCTTTTGTGATCCCTGGTCCTGCAGCTGGCTCCACCGTCCTGACTGAATTATCTAGCCAAGAATAGAGTAGGCGGCAGAGCTGATGACCTGAGATGCCGTCTGTGTCTGGGGAACATGCCTGGCTCTGGGAGAACCTTAGCTGTCGGGTCAACTTTCTGTGCTTCGCGGCCAGCGGCTCAATGTTCTGATGGACCGGGTTGCCACCAGGTCAGCCTAATCCAGGGCTACCCCAGCCAGAACTCGCTCATTGCTGGCACCTCCTCGATGGCCCCCACTGCCCATACTGCAGCTGCTCCAGCCTCCAGTCCTTTCTCTCTGCATCCTTCAGTCCCTACGCTACGGCGGCCTCCTGTTCTGCCATTGGTTCAGCCCACAGAATTCCTGCTGCCCAGCGGCCAATCTGTAGTTCCCGTTGCTGTTGCCATCCCTGGCCACAGCACCCAGTGCCTTTTGCTCTGTGCTGAACCTGAGGGGCACCATCCCCCACCCAAACCAGATGGGCATCATTACCCGCCCCACAGATGGGCATCATTACCCACCCAAACCAGATAGGCCATGCCGAACTTTGCCTTCCAAGTCACCAGCGCCTCGGATCCCCTTCAACCTGCTCACCGGCCATTTGGACTTCTGTCAATTTGACCTTCTCGTAGACTCTTTTTTTGCCTGTCCAGCCTGCCAGCTGCTTGCCTAAATTTCCGTGAGGCAGATCCCACGTTTGGTTCCCTTTCGTACCTGGCTTATTGGTGACATACTGGGCATCGGCTTATGTAACAGTCGCCAGCTGTGCCCCCGGTAAATTAAGTTCACAGTGTTTCTGGCGATTCATGTGGTTTGAGATTTTCTTTTCTTTTAGCATTTAGTCTCTATTTTTCAGTTATTGTCATGTAACCGTTACTCACGCCTGCTCCTGTACCTTCTCCTCATTGGTGCTCCTAATCTCTGTGCATTTATGTTTGTGTGTTTTTGGTTGTCAGAATACAGATATTTTGTGCTTGTTTCCAGCTCCCTGAGCCATTCAAATGAAGACTTATTTTTTGACCTCTAGTTCCATGACTGATTCTGTCTGCTCAAGTCAGACTGACCTTGGGGGGGAAAATGTTATAGTAAACAAAAGAAACCAGAGTATACATGGAAGCCTTTAAAAAAAAAGGCACAGGCTGGCAAGGAAAATAGAAGACATTTAATAAATATACTTTTTAAAAATGACAAAGAGACAAGGGAGCAGCAGCAACATATACGAGGCTAAAATACCAGAATGCAGCTCTTAAATACTCTAAACTCCCCTCCCCACTTCAATGTGGCTCTTTGAAGTGGAGGCGGAGACAGCAGGAGGGGGGGGGGACTGCAGGGCAGAACCATCACAGTATTGGGCAAAAGCCTTAGACACCCTGTATTTTTACAATTTTAAATCTGCTTCAGATATTTACTTTTTCTTTTCCTCCTTAGAGTTGCTGAAGACAAAGAGTAAATTTGAAATTCCAGTTTAAAGAGAAGTTTTATAAACAAATGCTTGTACTTCATTCAAAAAACAGCCAATACAGAAAATGTAGCCTTGATGGAGCCCTGATGTCAACATCATCATGGCTGTCTGCAGTTTCTTGGAGGGATAGATGCAAGTCAGTCAGCAGAAAAACAGTGGCAAGTTTTCCCACTCTGCTTGGACCAAGAAAAAAGCCGATCATCCAGCTCATCAGGACAGTGTTTTTAGTTTTGTTTTTGACAAGTTACAGCTCTGTACAGCAGATTTCTCGGTTATGGTAAATGGACTGCATTTATATAGCGCTTTCTCGTCACATGACGTGACCACAAAGCGCTTTACACTTGTGCCTCTCATTCACCCTGGTGGCGGAGGCTGCCATGCAAGGCGCCACCCTGCGCGTCAGGAGCAGTGTGGGGTTCGGTGGCTTGCTCAAGGACACTTTGACATATTCTCTGGAGGAACCTTATGATTCTTAGCCCGCCCGTTGTACCTCCCGAGCCACGCCGCCCAGTTATTAGAATATTTTTATTTATTTGCCCAACAACTACATATACAGTACTGAGAAAATTTAAGCTCTCAAAGGAAACATACACTTCAAAGCATTCAGTGTTTTGTGGTGGCACTGTGGTCATGGTCATGCACTCCAGAATACAGAGAAAAGTTCATTTGATGAATGTTGGGTGCAATTGGATACAAGAGCCGACCATTAAACCATGCTTGACTATGCAATACGAGAATATGGATTTAATGCTACTGAAGCATCTATTCAGTTGTACACTCAGTCCACCCACAAAAAGGAGAATGACTCGCTTTGCGCTTTGCCCTTTCAGAAGAGCAGCGTCACAGTGGACGTAACATAAGTAAATACAGCTCACGTAATATTTCAATTCAAAATACGCATTTATTTAGTATTTCTCAAAAATGTTCATGATACACCCAGAAACCCCATGAAGAGACAAAATGGTTTGGGACAAACAGCTCATGAGATTACAACATAACACTCGCTCAGTCAAGGTGAGAAAAGATTAAGTTCTGGATGGCTTTTTCAGTATTTAGGGCGTCAACTGCAATAAAAGGTTTCTCTTTAACCAAAGAGGAGGCAAATGCACATATCTTTCATTCTGGCAGAGAGTGGAAACTGAGCTATGAGTTGGCTCTAATGTGAGGATCTGTAATATCCGCTGTAATATCTTTCTGTAACGCTGAAAATTTATTTTCTCAACAGTTTCGAGGAAAAAAAAAAAACAATGCATCCGGCTTGAGCCTGGCTTGTCTTGTAGCAGTAGCAATATTTATCGCTGAGCTTTCCATCTGTCTTCTATGACTAGCTACGCCAACATTATGAAAACAAATTAAACTAAAGTAAACACTTTTCAATGTCACCCCGGCCTGCAATATGGTTGGCCTCCAGTCTCAGTCCAAAATAGCACCCTGATTTGATTGGAGAGCTTGGGGAATACATTACCTCTCACTTTACAAACAATGCGTTAACATATGTTATGGCCCCAATTTGTTATTACATTTATAACACAACAGCAAGGGATGACAGACACAGTTTTAAAAACTCAAACACATTTAATTATCAAAACAAAGACAATAACGACTAAGCAACTAACAACTAAGACCAAGATTGAATTATGTACAAAACATAAATATTTACAATCCCTTTTCATGGGGGTGGCTTGGTGATGTCCTGGATGATGAAAATGCTAAAACACAGGCAAAAAAATCCACAAAAGAAACGTCACAGGTCTTGAACAGAATGGCAGGTCTGGTCATCTTCTTGCAATTTCTCCTACTACTTTACTGTCTCAATTCTTTTCTTTATATACTCTTTTGCAGACCCCACCCACATTTAGACCTCTTTTTTTTAATTTTCTGAGACTTGCCCCAGACATGTCCAGGACATGTCTAAACATGACTCCAGGCTGAGCTTAACAAAAAAAAGGTAAATACTGCCATCTAGTGGCCTATATTCACATTACACCTCCATTCCAAAAGGGAAAAATTTTGACTCATAAAGGCAAAATTTTTCTTTTCAATACAAAATGGTTAAGTGAACACTTGTCTATATATACATATCATACAATATTCAAACACATGATATATATATATATACATTCAAACACGGGATAAGCAATCAGCAATTACATTGTCTGTACCCTTCACATGCTTAATTTCCAAGTCAAACTCCTGTAAAATCAAACTCCAATTCAACAATCTCCGATTCTTGTTTTTCATCTTACTCAAAAACATTAACAGATTGTGGTCAGTGTACACAATCATTGGCTTTTGTCCTGTACAAACATAAACCTCAAAGTGTTGTAAAGAAAGGACCAGAGCCAACAGTTCCTTCTCTATTGTGGAATAGTTCCTTTGGTGGCGATTGAACTTCCTGGAAAAGTATGCCACGGGATGCTCAATGTCATCAGAGTCACTTCTCTGTAGGAGCACAGATCCACAAGCTTAGTCGCTAGCATCGACCGCGATGGAGAACGGTTTGTTGAAGTCAGGAGATTTGAGCACGGGGAAGTGACACAGCAGAGACTTCAGGCGATCGAAGGCTCTCTGGCATGCATCATCCCAGGTGAACTTTACGCCTTTCTTCAGTTGGTTAGTTAGACTGAGAGCAATCTCAGCAAAGTTCTTGCAGAACTTGCGGTAGTACCCGATCATTCCAAGGAAGCGGCGCAAAGCTATTTTGTTGTCAGGAACTGGAAAGTCCATGATGGCTTGGACTTTAGCAATTATGGATGCCACCTTACCCTGGCCTATGACGTAGCCAAGATAGGTGACAGTAGCACAACCAAAGTCACTCCTGCTCAGGTTAACAGTCAGGTTATCCTGGGTCAGGCGCTGGAACAACGTCTCTACATCTTTTAGATGTTCTTCCCAGGAGTCACTCCATGTGATCAGGTCATTGATGTACGCGCCGGTGTGTGGCAATCCGGCGATTGTAGACTGTATCATCCTTTGGAATGTGGCTGGGGCATTTTTCATCCCAAAGGGTAGGACTTCATACTGGCACAACCCAGATGGTGTGGCAAAAGCAGAGATGCTCTTGGCCCTCTCAGTTAAAGGCACACACCAATAACCCTTCAATAAATCAATCTTGGTCAGAAACTTTGCTTGCCCTACACTATCAATACAATCATCAATCCTAGGTATTGGAAACACATCAGTTCTAGTTACAGCATTGACTTTGCGATAATCTGTACAGAATCTAGTACTTCCATCAGGTTTTGGAACTAGCACACAGGGTGAACTCCAATGGGAGTTGGAGGGTCTGATAATATCATGTTTTAACATGTACTCAACCTCTTTCTCAGCAATCTTTCTCTTTTCAGGATTCATCCGGTATGGATGCTGTTTTATTGGTTTGGCATCACCAACATCTACATCATGAGAGGCAATAGAAACTCTCTTTGGAACATCAGGAAACAAATCCTCATATTTCTTGATCAACCTTTCAAACTGATCTCTCTGTGAGGGTTCTAAGTGCTGGAGTTTTACATCAAAATTTTGCAACACTTCAGTGTTTGACAATTTACATGAAAGAACTTCAGCTTTAATTCTTGGTTCATCATCTTGAAACTCCCCCTCATCTTCACACGTTTCGACCATTGGAGAATCTGAAGTGACAGCTGCAACCCTAGCATTTCTGTCATGATAAGGCTTTAGCATGTTAATATGACACAATTGTTTTGGTTTTCTCCTATCTGGAGTCTTCACAATGTAATTGAGATCATTGAGTTTTGTCAGAATTTCATAAGGACCATGAAATCTAGCCTGCAATGGATTGGACTGCAAGGGAAACAACACAAGGACCTTTTCTCCTGGTTTAAACTCACGGCTTCTAGCCTTATGATCATACCAAGTTTTCATTTTTCCCTGACTTGATTTCAAGTTCTCTTTGGCTAGGTCACATGCTGCACGCAATCTGTCTTTGAACTTGCTAACATAGTCTAACAGACTGATATGCGGCTCTTTCTCTTGTCATTGTTCACTCAATAATAGCAAAGGTCCTCTCACTTCATGACCAAACACTAGCTCAAATGGACTGAATCCAGTAGACTCCTGCACTGCTTCTCTAGGTGCAAACAACAGCAAATGAACCCCTTCATCCCAGTCTTTCTCATGGTCATAACAATAAGTCCTCATCATTGTCTTGAGAGTGGAGTGAAACCGCTCTAAGGCACCCTGACTTTCTGGATGATAGGCACTAGAAAGAATCTGCTTTGCACCTAGTTCATACACAACCTGCTGAAACAAACCAGAAGTGAAATTGCTACCTTGGTCTGACTGAATTTCCCTGGGAAGGCCAAACAACGTGAAGAACTTTATCAAAGCCTTCGAGATTGCAGTTGCCTTGATGTTACGTAGAGGTATGGCTTCAGGGAATCTGGTAGATGCACACATAATTGTCAACAAGTACTGATTTCCAGATCTAGTCTTGGGTAATGGACCAACACAATCAACAATGACTTTAGAGAATGGCACCCCAAATGCTGGGACAGGCTGCAATGGAGCAACAGGTGGGTCTAACTGGTGTTTTCCAACTACCTGACAAGTGTGACAGGTTTTGCAAAAGTTGGAAACGTCTTTCCGAAGCCCAGGCCAAAAGAAGTGTTTCATGATCTTATCAACAGTCTTGTTACCACCAAAATGACCTCCTAAAGGTAAACTATGAGCCATTGTTAAGATCTCATTCCTGTAGACCTTCGGAACAACAATTTGCCTGACCACTGCCCAATCTGCATTGGCAGGGATATCAGGAGGGCGCCACTTCCGCATCAACACACCATCCTTGAGATAATACCCAACTGGAACTGCGTCTATTTCTTTATCAGGAAGGGCTCTCCTCTTTAGTGCACAAACTTCAGGATCATTAGTTTGCTCCTCAATCAACCGCTTTCTGGACAGAGACAAGTCTCCAGACACATCAAAATCACCAGACCCATCTGGCTGGCTGAACAATGAACTGATAAAAGTGTCTGATAAGTTCTCAAAAGGAGAAACCATAGTAGGCCAATCAGAGTCATGAGGCAAACCACCTGAGTCCTGACTATTCAATGTGCTGGACGGCACCACATCTTCTTTTTTAGCCTTCTTGGCCATAGCACGAGTCACTGCGCAAGAAGGATACAGAGATGGGTCCTCATCCCCATCTTCAGTGCTCGGCTGTGAAGTAAGATGTACAGGGGGAATTACTTTGCCCCCAGCCAGGTCATTGCCTAGCAACAGAGAAACACCCTTTATAGGTAGACTTGACATAAGTCTCACCTTTACCTGTCCTGTAACTAAATCTGACTTCAAGAATATAGAGCGCAGGGGTACAGATACAGTCCTCCCTTCAATACCTTGTACAAGTATGAAATCCCCTGAAGCGGTCTCATCACGTAACTCCAAGGAGTCCATCAACAAAAGTGACTGAGAAGCTCTGGTATCCCTTAGGATATATATGGAGACAGGAGTAGTATGCTCATTCAGAGCCACAAATCCCTCTGACACAAATGGAAGAAATTCCTCCCTCACGAAGTCAGCTGTATCAGGCTTTGTAGCCCCACAAGAAGCAGGCAATTTAGCAGATTGGTTATCTACTACAGGGGTTTCTAACCTTGTTTTCACAAAGGCATTTGGTTTGGTATCCTTTTCTTTTTCTTTCTTAGCTTTAAGGAACCAACAGTTAATTGTAACATGACCAGATTTCTTGCAATAACTGCAAACTAGACCACTTTTGTCACTGTCAGCTTTCACACTTTGATCAGACCTGTTACTGGATTTCTGAGCACCATCACCAGATTTGTCTTTGTCTTTGGGTGAGGAATCTTGGGTATCACCATAACCCTTTTTCTGAAATTGGGACCATCTATTATTACTGCTAGACTGAAATTTGGACTTATGTGTGAGAACATATTCATCTGCAAATTTGGCAGCTGATTGCAAATTCAGTGCTTGCTTCTCATTAAGGTAGGTCTTAACATCATCCTTAACACAGTTCTTGAATTCTTCAACTAACACCATCTCTTTTAGTGAGTTCAAATCATCCTTGACCTCCATAGAAGTACACCAGCGCTCAAAGCAAACCTGCTTTTCATTAGCAAATTCAACATAAGTCTGATTTTCAGATTTCTTCAGACTTCTGAATTTCTGTCGGTAAGCCTCTGGAACCAACTCATAAGCTCTCAAAATAACCTTTTTGACAACCTCATAATCAGAGGAATCATCTGCAGACAAAGCCGAATAGGCTTGTTGAGCTTTACCCTTGAGGACAGTTTGCAACATCAGAGGCCAGTGTTCCTTTGGCTACTGGCAACTCTTTGCTACCTTTTCAAAACACTGGAAATAGTTGTCAACATCCTTTTCCGAAAATGGAGGCACCAGTTTTACCTCCTGACTGGCACAAAATTTATTTTTAGTTTCAATTTTAATTTTTAGTTGCTCCATTTGGAGTCTTTCTTCTCTATCGAATTTCTCTAATTCAAAATCTCTCTGTCTTGCAAATTTTTCTAACTCAAATTCTCTTTGTTTTTCTTTTTCTTCCCTTTCAAATTCTCTTTGCTTTTCTTTTTCCTCCCTTTCTTTTTCTCTTTCCTCCCTTTCAATCTTTTGCATTTTTAATTTAAGTTCCATTTCTATATTTGGATTTTCCACTGGAAACTGTTCCAGATCTCCGGGTGCAAACACATTTTCATCAATGTAATATTCAACTATCTCTCGAGCCAGTCTTGCTTTTCGCATGGCTGGTTTTACCTCTGTCAGCTCTAAATGTCTGCAAATTTCTAGCAGTTCTGTCTTTTTAAAAGACTTCAAAACCCCTACGGTTGGTGATGCCAAGAAATCATCCATTGCTGTTGTCAATATATATGTATTCAATTAAAAAAAATCAATTTTACAATTTGAAATGTTAGATTTTCAATAAATTACTCACAAAATGGTCTATCCCGGACCTTGAGCCCCCAATTTGTTATGGCCCCAATTTGTTATTACATTTATAACACAACAGCAAGGGATGACAGACACAGTTTTAAAAACTCAAACACATTTAATTATCAAAACAAAGACAATAACGACTAAGCAACTAACAACTAAGACCAAGATTGAATTATGTACAAAACATAAATATTTACAATCCCTTTTCGTGGGGGTGGCTTGGTGATGTCCTGGATGATGAAAATGCTCAAACACAGGCAAAAAAATCCACAAAAGAAACGTCACAGGTCTTGAACAGAATGGCAGGTCTGGTCATCATCTTGCAATTTCTCCTACTACTTTACTGTCTCAATTCTTTTCCTTATATACTCTGCAGACCCCACCCACATTTAGACCTCTTTTTTTTAATTTTCTGAGACTTGCCCCAGACATGTCCAGGACATGTCTAAACATGACTCCAGGCTGAGCTTAACAAAAAAAAGGTAAATACTGCCATCTAGTGGCCTATATTCACATTACACATAACAGACTATTATACTCATATTTCATGTCTCTGCCATGCCCGAAGCTTCCCCAAATTCACATATTTTGTGCTGGTGAGTCAACTATGCCAAACAAGACCTATGATCATACATAGTCACCATCTTACTGCCCGTAACAGATATGTAACCATCCTGTTTATGTGATGGCTGGTTATTCGAGATGCCAAATGCAGTGCCCAGAAGGAAAGGAAGCCCAGCAATGAGTCAAACACAGAAACCAGACAGAACAGGAGAGCGAGGCTCGCGCTTCCAATCGACATATATCTCGTCTGAGGGAAAATAAGGAAGCGAGGCAAGCCAGGCAGAACAAACAAAGGAAAGATCTCGGTAACCGAGATCAAAACGATTAAGCGCCCAAACAGTGCACGAGCAACGAAAGGGAGAGAAGGAATAAGAGGAAAAAACTCCCTAAGAAACTAACTAACACTTTTCCTTTTTTGCAGATAATTCCTAGCAAACTCTCTGGCTGGAGAACCTACGGGCTATAGTGCGAACATAACACTGACACTCTAGCAAAGGTGGCGAGGCGGAACTTGAGCTTAAGTAGATTCCGGGCGCCGCCCACAATTAATGCCAGTGGTCCAAAGAATCCGATGTGGGTAAAACGATATCATCCCGGACGAGAGTAACAAAGAAACCTCCCAAACAAACGCCAACCTCCAAAACCATGACAGTTTAATCGTGTGAAAATGGGTGATGTGCAATTAATTTCATCATGGCCAATTGTGCAATCACTATGAGAAATGTACAATCTATAATCATATTTTGGGTATAAGTGCAATCATGAGCAATATTCAATCAACCACAGCACAAAGCACTTTAAAATCCATAGTAAACCTTAAGTTTTATGAGCAATCTCCATGACAATGTTCAATTAGCAATAGCACAAAGCACTTCACATATGTATAATCAGTAGGATGGACCACGAAATTTAGCACAATGCACCTTAGAATAATGTCTATTGTATTTAATATTGCACTTAGCACATCTTCTAGTGTACTGTGATGATTTTCTTATTTTAGTGTTTTTTCAGTGATTATGTTTACTGTTATTATTTTCTTTTCTACTTTAATATGTGCTTGTCAATTAGTATGCTTTCTTTTTCATTACTCTGTGTTTTGGCATCTTGTACAGTGTTCTGTATTCTTCTGTTCGCTGCACTTCTATTTTTTAGCATCAACCTGCTAAGGGACTAGAAATGGAAATTAGCCTATGGCTACAATCTGGCATACAGTATTTACACGAATATGTCCATTAATATGCACAGTGCCTTTTAAAGAAATAAATAAATCAACAAGAGGTATCTCAGTATACCAGCTGCATATTCGCATATTGTCATGAAACTTCACTTGCATCACCCCAGCCATGCCCTGAAACGACACAAAGTTTTCCACCAAGCTTTCATGGCAAACAGGAGGTAAGTCATATCTCATTTATTGTTTGCTGCATCATTGCAATGAGAGGTTATGCAAGTAGTTCCGCAACCAAAACGTCAAAGGTCAGCGAAAGCTCAAAGTCACATTCGCTGATTCTAAAAGCCCAGGTTGCAACCTTAGAATGATGCGTCTATGGTAAGCTGCGGCCTATGAAGGCTATTAAGCGGCAACAAAAGCTTTGAGACTGTGTACTAGGACCTGATGTTTGGAGCACCAGAATGCACCAGAAAAGTTGTTTATATTCACTTGATGGTCAATACAGCAATCGATTCCATTCTGCCAGGTTATCAACCTTGTGCTTCAAGATATTAAGCACTATCTGTACTTAGTGAGAGTATTTGACTTTGTTTGCTAAACAGCGTTTGAAGGCCGGTTTTGAAAGGCGATGGTGTGGGCAGAGGTATGCACTTTGCCGAGTACCCCGGTTGCTGTTGCTATTATTATTATTATTATTATTATTAGGTTAATGTATGGGTAGTTTAGTTTACATATTGGTACAATGTTGCCATTTTTTCATACACCTTTTGTAAGACCACAATGGAATACCAATGCTGAAATAAAAATGCAGCAGAATACCCATATCCACTTAACAATAGTAGGCACCGTAGGGGAAAAAAAAAATGTTAGACCAGTGAGAGACGACAGCTGCAAGAATCTTCACAGGATCATTTTCCATTTGTGGCCTTAGCATTTTTGTGATAAATGCTTTCCCTATTCAAAAGCTGACAGAGTGCATCAGTCTTCCTTTCTTAAGCTGCCAGATTGTTCTGTACCCTTTCAATGCTGTACACTTTTTGTATGGGACTGCTTGTCACATTTTGACAATGAAACAAAACGGGCCTCGCATATTGGCCATTGAAATATAAACATGGGCAGGTGTGTGTATAGGACAACAGTAACTGGTGGGTATATTCTGAAAGGCAAGTGAAACAACTCAAATCTGATTTGTAATTTTCAAGGACATACAGTTTTCCTTGGTTCCAATTAAAGAGCAAAGTTATGTTTCAACTTAAGTATTCTGTCACAGCAACCTGCAGGTGTAAAATAAGGCTTTAATAGTTTCTGTCTTGCGTGCTCTAACAAATCGGAAGGTTAGACATGCTGAAAAATGTGCACGCTGAATTGAAAACAGTACTCCTGTCAAGTTTCTGCAGTGACACGTAACAAACTCAACTCTTCTTCACATCTCACCAAAGCCAATAAATTGGTTGATGTCAGTTCAGAAACCTGACATATGAAGGGTTTCTAAAATTTTTTTTCTTCATTTCTCCATTTATTTTGGCTTTCAGCAAGATGCCCTTTGGAATACAATGAAATGAATGAAAAGTTTTTATTTATCAAACAGCCAGACAATTACGAGTTCATGTCAGTGCCGTTTGAAACTGAACGAGTCCACTTCCGTGGCTGTGACATGCGGACTTCTGGAGATGCGCACAGCAGAACTCACAGCACAGATTTGCTGATAATGCTTGTAAAAAGGTGTAAAAACTTCATCAACCCCTGCTCAATTTATGCCAATAATCAATGCCCATGTGCACTTTCAGATTGAGTGGCTAACGCACTGCAGACAAACATGGATAAATACAGAGGCACGGACAGATGGACAATCTTCAAAAATGTTATGGGAGGATGTGTCGTGCGCGTGAACTGTCCATCTGCCACCAAAGAAATCCAGTCAATTCACAACTTAATGGAAAACAGTCCTGGTTCATCCTTATAAACAGCAACCATGAGCTGAATTAGAGCCAACCAAGCCTAGATGAAATCAACCGCTTTGTGTTTTTCCCCTTTTTTGAGTGCATTTCCATCCAAACTAACCTGATTACTGTTCTTGAACCACTTTGACTTACGGGCATAATCATGGTCTTTTCTGAAAGGTGACACAAAGTAGATTGATCTCAAATCGTCAAAATTACGGAGAATTTTACCCAAATTGAGTAACAACACTGGAAATATTTGGTAGAACAATGTTTGTTTTCTTCTGGTCACCAGGCACTGCGACCAATCCTCAACAGCCTAGAAAAATAATAAAGCCACAGCTAGATGCCTAAACCAGGGAAGGTTCAACAAAAATGAATATTTTACGAATTTGTCTTAGTAAATTCCGTACATGTTTCAACCAACAATATTGGAGACTCAAAATTTCCCCATGTTCTTAATCATAGAAAAGTTTAGAGTTACAATATCCTATTTTACAACTTACTTCTCTCTGGACCTATCCCATCTGTGGCTGAATTTGAACTGCAATTTATTATAAGCAGTGGTGGTCCGTTGGCAGAAACACAGGGCCAGCAATAACCACACCCTTCACTACTTAATGACGTACATCTCTCGCAGTTTACCTCTCCCAATTAGCAACAGTTGCTCAGACTGACAGGTAGAACCGAAGAGAGTCTAATTTATTTTTGAAAGCCTTGTCATACGTTGCACTACGAAATTATAGTTTTCTTCCTCCCATCAATTACTATGAGTATAATAGACAAAATATCAATTTGTCTTGATAATATCTGCGCTCATGTAGCACATGAGAAGATTTGCATAAATTAATTTGTGAGGCCAATTGAGCAATAAGCCATGAGAATCCATTCTATTGTCTGAATTTAGTGACAGCTAAAGTGCGTAGTTAGGTATGATGCACAGCTGAGTGATCCCGAAAATAATTGCTGCGAAGTCCGCAATTGTTTCTGATTTTGAGCCCAGAAAGAGGAAGAAAAGAGAGAAAGATTCCCTTGCTAACTAGCACGTTCCTCTTTGGAGCTAATTCCTCAAACAATTCTCTAGCTAGAGAACTGACCGGCTATAGTGCATAGTAACACTGACACTCTGTTTAAACCCAAGTTCCGCCTTACTGCCTTTGCTAGAGTCCAGGCACCGCCCACAATTAATGCCAGCGGGCCAAACAATCCTATAGTGGGCAAAATGATATCGTCCCGGACGAGAAAAACAAAGAAAGCTCGCCGGCCTCCAAAAACCTTGACAGATTTACTTGCAGATTGTCATCCTTGCGGAGTCACATCAATTATATCAACATAGGCAATAGGCAATCGCTTTGTAATTAGCATTTCTTTATCATCATGTGTCATGCACTGGTGGCATTATGCGGGAACGGGTGATGTTACTGAAGGCCTTCCTGACATCTGACGGCACGCCACTGATTATAAGACATAAGGATTTGCTCTCTCCTGACTGGTTGAGGTGAGCTTCACCAGTCACTGTGAACAGTGATCACTGCACGAAAGTGCGCAAGAGGTGAATACAACAATTGGAAGAACTCAAGCTAGAAGTATATTGGGCTTCCCTGCAGGAGCTCCTGACAGTGTTTATATTTCATGTCGCTTCATCCCTGTGAGGAGCTTCATGTTAGAGTTGTCGCCCTTCTCTTATTTTATATTTTCAAGCAGGGTCATATAATAAAACCGTTAATGACCTCAGTTATCAGTGAATCCAATGATTTATCCACCTTGGACAAGTGATATTCACCTTGGCTGCGCCTCAGTGAATATCACTTGTCCAAGGTGGATAAATCAGTGAACTCACCTCAACTGAAGTCAATAGTTGCATAATAATCTTCTGATTCCCAGCCCAGGTAAGTGATAATGTATTGAGAATATATGCGCAATAAAGTCCCTTAAAAACATCTTTCATTGAAAAAATATCCCCCTGTCAGAAACCATGGAAATAATTCATTATCGTTAAAAAAAAAAAAAGGCTCCCATCCGAATTCATCTTTTGAAAGTTTCAGACTTTGGCTACGTGTGTGTGTGTGTTTGAGAGAGAGAGAGAGAGAGATCTAAAAGAAGTTGCTTTCCCTGATACACTGGAATGAGGGCAGACAGAATAAAATACCTCGTATTATGTTGAATCAGCACAAAATAGCCAGTGGGTGCACTCATTTACTTCCTACAGGGCTACTGTACAATCTACGGTACTGCATCATGAGTTAAAAAAAAAAGGTTAATCATAGCTAAATTCTTTGAACCATTACATACTGAGATGATGCAGCAACCCTTACATTCATCTAATATCCACAGACTGCATAAAAAGATGGACGAAACAACCGTGATGTCACCCATTGGTTTAGACAAACAATTTAGGAAGCCTAGATTTTTTCCAATTTGAACCGCGTCATTTTGTCATTTTGGAACTGGATGTATTGGATGAGAGGGTGAATTAAAGATCCAGGGAGGAGCGAAGGTGGATCTATGCATGGATCTGACCGTATCTGATCAGAGGATAGCCACGCCCCAAAAGCTTGTCTGGTTTTATCTTTTATTTTAGTCTATTTGGGACTATAATTTACAAAAAAATGAACATCATGATATATCACATGCCACATTATAAAATAATGTGGGAAAAATCATTATTCAGATAATGAATCAGGCGGGACAGAAGGGTCATTTTCTCATAGACTTCTCTCGCATTGAACTTCTTTCTGCGACCACTGACTTCGCCATCTGCTGGCAATTAAATAGAGTCCAATTTTTATGCTCTTCAGCATTGGCTTCACTTTTCAGACTCGGGTGCTGCATCCATCTTTAATCATCGGCAGAAATGAAAAATAATGCTTATATAGTGCTCTGATTGTTGTTTGTGTTGGGCCTGCCCTGGAACAAGACGAGGTGCATTAATATTTTGCATAAATAAAAGACACTGTGGTTAATGGACGATGTGCGTGCCTATTGTTACTGTCCAATGAATGAGTCGTTGAGTTTGATCTATACAAATAGGCTACAGCTGTTACCTTGCTCCTAGAGCGGAAATTTAAGGCAAAACGTAGAAATAAATGCCAAAAATGCACAAGTCAACTAGGAAAATTGCTGCGGGAGTCCCAGCTTTCAAGAAAAGAAAAATAACCAAGCTGACTGGATATTTCAAAACCAGGAGCTTCAACGAGACAGAAAACCCTCCAGCATTAGCGACTATCCGGGCGATGCGAACAAGCTATTACCGGCAAGGTTGTTGAGCAATACTGGCTGCTGGAAATGGTAACAAATGGTAACAAACCACATGCAGCTGGTGCTGGAAAAGGATACATGGCAAGCTAGGTGTTTGGTAGGTAAGCAGCTTAGTACAACGACAACATATGAAAATGTAGGCTATAGTTTCAGTTAAGCTTGTTCCAGTCTACTGTAACTGAAGAGTTTCACTGCAAACCGCAAAGTTCGTGATTTAGCGATTTTCATCTGCTTTTGCTGTTCAGTATTATTGTTAGAGCCAAGGATAAATTGAAGCTTATGTTTGCATTTTGTGCCTTATTAGTTCATATCTATTTTGCTTTAGTCTATAGTGACTGATCATAATTGATATTTAGTTTTATCTTTCTGTAATTGATGTCTATTCAGTAGATATTATTTTTATTATGCTCTTATTTTGTCCTGTTACCACAAATTGATACTGTCGTAAAGCACAGTTTACTGTTGTGAATTTGTTATAATTAGCCATGTGAGCACCTGCCGGCTTCTCGCCTTGTTAGCAAAAATATTCGCAGCAGGACGGGAGCTACACTTTTTCTGACCGTAGCTTATTATAGGCATAAGAACCTCACATTTTCTGTCAGTTAGTTTAAGGTGACAGACCGGATACCCAGGATTTGCTTGGAAACGTTTTTCTTTTTTTTTTTTTTTTTGTTATTCAATGTGCATTATATATGGAGAATAAACTGCAGCATTTTTCCCTTTTTACATCGGCCTCGTTTCCCACTTGGATTTTCTTTGGAGTTTATTGCCTAACGACAAGCACGAGTACAGAAACTTTACGTCCTGCAAGAATGGCAAATAGGTTTCCATTACAATTGTCATTCAAATTTTGGTTGTATAAATGGTGCAAACAATTATTGCTCGTATGAATAATTATTTCTGAAATTGGAAGTATGTTTTATTTTTACACAGCCCTTCTCCGGCGAGTTGCGTCGTGATGGAATTCACCGTCAGATGCAGTAATCCGATTTGATACTAAATTTGATCCGCTACAGTTTAACGGTAGCACGACAGAAAACGATTTTCCGTGTATGTACGAAAGACTGCTCACTAGTTTTGCGGTAGGCCTATCACTGCACAGAAGTTTGTCATTTAGTTCTGAACAGAATTATAAGATGGGCAGCTAAAGCCCCTAGAACTTTCTGATGCTTCGTAATTTTTCTGCAAAAAGATAGGAAGCTGAAAACCTTCAGAGAGCATCTAGAGAGCTTGTACCGCGAAATTGATATTTATTATACATGCTCATTTCTCACATCTTTTCATGATCATGTTTTTCTATTCTACTTGGCGCGGCGATGATGGGGGACCCCTCATGAAGTGGTAACCCCAAGGCCCATGGTTCTTTAATGCGGCCCTGGGTGCCTGTCTCTGCGGGAAACAGGGCAAATGCGGTGGGACTACAAACAGTTCTCGTGAAAGTGTTTAGGGTCCCCCTAGTATATAATACGCACAGATATCAAATGTACCGTTTGACAGTTTCAAAATTCCCCAAAACCTCCATTGTCCTTGATTTGACCCACACTTCAGGATATAAAATCCATCTAAATAGATAAGGGTCAAATTTGACCTGGAACAGCCTCAATGTACAAAAATTTGAGGCACTTGTAAAAAAAAATAAAAACACAAAAATGTTTTTAATTTCATGTATTTTGGGTCACTTTAGGAAAAACAAAATTCAGGCTAAAAGAATGACATTACAGGTATGTTTTACTGCTGTCAAATGTCAAAACGGGTCAAATTTGACTCAAGCAGTATGTAAGGGTTAAATGTGCTGTAACTTTTCCTATGCCAAAGTAGCTGAAGTAATGTTTATTCAAGCTTGCTTGTGTTTTGGATTGAAATATGTAACAGGTTTTGATCAATGGACCACTATTAAGGTATGAGTGTCAATAAGTACATATGACAGATCTGAACAAACTCATGGGATTGTGTAGTCAGGTTGAGGGTTATTATAACACAATTTGAAACAGCATTATCGCTGTAATACTTGCATCATAAAATGGCCTCACTCTTTCAAATGATACATAGTTCTCCAAAGTAGCTCATTTGGTATAAATGCAGTTATGATGGTATAAAAGTGCAGTTATGCCCAATGGCCTGCCCTCGGGCGAAAGTTTGCAAAAGGGTTTATATGTATGTTTTAAAAACTTGGAACACATTCCTGTATTACAATTAAGAATAAATGGCCCACTTCACATCTAGTGATCACAAAATGAAAGTAAACAAAAACAGTTTATTGTCTCAATTGCCATGTTCTACACAAATTGAAAATGCCACCACCAACCAGTGTCCCATATGACTGATGGCAGCTTTTTGAAGTGGGTACTACTATCTCGGGGGAAATCTGACACTTCAGAGCTGAAGTGAAAACTGAATTGAGAAGACTAAATTCACTGCATTTTCGCTTGTTTCCTCATGCGGTATTGGGATGAAAAATGGCTTTTGGCTTTGCAGGCATACCAGCCCGTAGAAACACAAAAACGCCCCATGATAGGCATCACCCATAGCCAAAATCTAAGCCCACACTACATTAAAACCTGAAATTTTGCACATTGGTTGGAAGTTGTGTGCAAATGCTGCCCAAGCCATTTTTTACTCAATTGGCCTGATGGGGGCGCTATAGTTCAAGAAAAACTGTTTTTTAACTTTAAAGGACATAACTCCTATGTTGTCAGTCCGATTTACACGATACTAGGTACAGACATTTCTTAGTTTAAACTCTACAACTTTCCCATATGGACTCCTGAGGTCCATCATATTGGATTTTCCGCCATTTTGAATTTTTAAAAAAACACACTTTTGACATTTCCTCCTTGGCTGTAGGTCTTATTCTTCCAAAATTTGCTGTGGATCATTTTTGAACCAAGCTTATAAAAAATTTGTATAAGGCTTGTTGAAATCTAATTTAATTTTCAAGATATTGACCAATAGACCTCAGCAGGGGCGTGGCTTTGTACATAAATGGAAAAAAGTCAACAACAATTGGCCCAATCATCACAGAACTTGCAAGATATGTCCATATAAGTACCAGGAACCTACCTTGACAGTTTCACGCAAATCAGCTTATAGGGGGGTGCTATAAATGCAAAACATAGGCATGGCATGACACAAATCAGACTATAAATCAGTAATTGTTTATCCTATAGCAATAAAACTCACAGGATATATTCATATAAATACCTGAAACATACCCTGGAAAAACACATTCAAATTGACCGAAAGGGGGTGCTATAAATGCAAAACAAACAGCGTGGTATAACACAAATCAGACTATAAATCATTAACAGTTTCCCCAGTCTTTACAAAACTCACAGGGTATGTCCACATAAGAACCTGAAACATAGCCTGAAAGTTTCAATCAAGTTGACCACTAGGGGGTGCCACAAATTTAAAAAAAAAAGCGTGGTATTACAGAAATCAGATTATAAATCAGAAATTGTTTGTCCTATCGCCACAAAACTTGCAGGACAGGTCCGCATAAATACCTGCAATATACACTTAAAGTGGTATTTAATTAAGCTGTTAAAGCTTTCAACTACTAATGGTCTTTCTTGGCTTGAACCTCGGATTTGCTGCTTGTGGCTATATTGTTCTTATTATTTTTAAATTTTATGTTGCTACAGCCATTGTTGAGCAGCTCTCTGGAAAAACTCATATTCCCGATAGCTAGGCTGCCATTGCCTACAGAGCTGTTCGTGTTGAGCTGTATTGCTATAAAATCACACATAACCCTCTACTGGAATTGTGTATGAACTGTATGTTGATATTCCAGGGTAGAGTTCTCATGCCAAATCCAGGGCAGTGTTATATTTTCAGCAACAAAGAGCTGTCAATCATATCCAGGTTGCAACACAAATGCCATTATACAAACTGTGTAAACGCCACGATGGTTCACTTACCATTTCTGACAGTTGTGGGATGGTGACAGTTAAATATTTTCAGCTGCCCAATACTGCTTTGTGTGTTAATGTTGTTCCTCTTGCCAACAGGATAGTAAATTGTAAATAAGAGAGAGAGAGAGAGCGCATAATGAATAAGGAGTGGTTCCCATTAAGAAAGAAACAAAAAATAAAAGGTAAAGGTACAGAATATTTCATGTAAACATGTCTCCAACAAAGCATCACATTTGTTGAAATCACTAAATGTTAGAGGAAATTTGCTGTGGTTTCACTGTGATGAACTTGAGATCCATCGCAGGATGGGGCTGTCTTAAAATGACATCATATGAAATGACAGCAACGACTTTATTACCCACACACTTTCTGAGGTGCGTGAGCCCATTATAAATCAAGAGCCCGCCATTATTAGTCCGTGCTGCGAGAGGGAAATTGGATTTATACCTCACAATCAGAAGTGATTCAATTTGTTTGGCTGTATATTAGACAGTTCTGAAAAGCTTGATTGATGGAGTTGTGGCTGATGGCAGATTTTCCCCATTCTTCCACAATTATTAATCACTGTCTTCAAACCAGTTCAAGGGCACAATATGCATCATTCATTAATGAAGATCAGAGCAAATTTTGAGATTATTATGTGTCTTTCTTTTTTCATGTTGTGCACTTTGATTGGCTTCTAGCAACCATTCTTAGCTTTTTGTGCCAATGAGAAATGGCAGTGAAAAGCTTCTTGTTTCAAAGAGATAATAGTGGCAGGCAGGTGTAGTACATCTCTGAGATCTCAGCTTTGACACGTTCAGATGCTCTCGCTTCTGCTGCCATGTGCTTTAAAATGATTTGCTGCAGCACTGCTGCCTCACTCGGACATAACTGCAGGAATTTTTCTTTTATTTTAGGATTTGAATTTCACTCAGAAGTTCAAAGCAGTACAGGGATACCATTTTCCTGAATTTAATTTCATGTTTTCTTTTTTTTTCCCTGAAAACATCTTTGTAATTTATTCTGTAATTTCTCTCTCTCTCTCTCTCTCTCTCTCTCTCTCTCTCTCTCTCTCATAATGTCTTCACTGCTCCACCATAATAGATTTGATACTGTTAAATCGATTTTTACGGAGTATAGGAAGTCTCGACTGGAATTATACTGTGTGTGATCTGTAAAAGTCTGACAAACACGACACAGTTTATGGTAGATACTAGTAGTAGAACTGCCACTACTGAGTGCTGTTGCTACTAATTCTAGTACAACTATCAGTAGTACTACTACTACTACTACTTATAATAATAATAATTATATAATAATAATAATGATAATCATCATCATCATCATCATCATCATCGTCATCATCATAATTATAATACGAGAAACACATACAGTAGTGTAGTGATGTGTATCGTGATGATCAACTACCACTACTTTCATCTGTAGAGGGTCCTGAGATATCACTTGTCTACTTTTTTTTGGTGAAAATATATTTTAAAATACTATTGCAGGCAATGAGAACAAAAAAAAATATAATTCCAACAAGAATATTGAGGTAAAAATATAGGTAATAACACTGAAAACATCCATTTTTTATTACAATTGAAAGGCAAAATTTCAAAATTGCAAATTTCTCTTGAATAGCCTGAATGCACGTTTGAAGGCTCATTTTGTGATAATTGATGATAAAAAATAGTTTAAACTGGTTTTAGGCAACACTATTCTGCAAAATTACCTCTTGTGCTTAATTGTTGCAGTATATAAGGTGACGTGAACTTTGAGCAGTGTCATGGCGTTAAACACGATAGCACGAGAGAAGGAGCTCCCTGAAATTGTTAGTAGCTGTATTGAGGCCTTACATGATGCTGAAGACGTTAAATGCTGCCATAGCTCTGTCAGAAACACCATCAAGCATTTCAAAGAGACCTGATCGCTGAAAACTAGTGGAAATAAGTGCTTCTCATGTTTGTTATCAGTGTGTGACAAGTGAAAAAAAAAAAATCAGTGGTTGTCAGCACAACTTTGTGATGATATTAATAGCGCCGAAAGTGAAGAGATGTAAGTGAAGAGGTGTAAGTATAAGATCTGCTATTTCCAGAAGCATGGATGAAAATGGTCAGATTGGTCATGTTGCTGCCAAGAGCCTGCAACATCAAAAAAGACTTGAGTAACCCAAGAAATTTAAGGTACAGTTGGAATGATGAATCAAAATTTAATATTTTCTCACTGAAATACAGAGCCTATGTGGACTGTAGAGCTGGAGAACTTTTCAAATATGACTGTTTTTCCCCTTCAGTAAAACATGGAGGTGGTAATATTATGGTTTGGGGTTCAGTCTACTCGAAGGGAGCCGGAGATATTATGAAAATCGATGCAATCATGGATCAAAAGAAGAACTGCAACATCCTTGTGAGGCATGCATTGGAAAGATACTGATGGGGTTTTATTGCAATCTGTGTTTGTTTGTATGTCTGAGTGTTAACAATCTAGCATCTAAACAGTTGCACTGATTTACTTCAAACTTTTAGAGTAGGTGGGCAATGATCCATAGATTACCTAATTAAATCAGGTGAAGGTCAAGGTCACCAAAAAGGTCAAAATTGTTTTTTTTTTCCCAATAACTTTCTTCAAATATATCATATTGAATTCAAAACAGAATGTGAATCTTTCATTTCTGCTTTCAGCTGCAGCCATCACAGGATTTGGAGGGCTTATTGCGCAACTTTGGCAAGATTCTCGCATAATTTTTTGGGAATCTCGCACAGTGGTAAATGACTAATTGAAAACAGGGCAAGATTGATTAGTGCTCATTCTAACTTAGTGCGGCTCATGGGAGGTGTTCCCTGCACTCAAATCCCACTCAAAAAGGGACACTAATTTCAGAGTAAGTGAGGTCTCTGAAAGCAAATGAGTGTTAGGGCAAACTCTGACTCATTTAGTGTTATCTGACACTAACTAAGTTTTACTACTCACTCACACTCAATCTGAATACGAGCCTATGTTTGTGTCAGATACCTAAAATTTCGCGTTGATTGCAGGGCTCGCTGAAAATCATGGTCTTATTTCAGCGTATTTTGGTGTCCTGGATTCGCGGTTGAAATTGTGCGCTATAATAACACCTTAGTTCACATTCCCCGAATTTTCATCGTCTTTGAATTTTATCAAACGGATTCATAAGTGTCGTAATTTTCAGTCACATTCTTGGTGTCAGTTACCTGTTAAAACTGCCTTTGACTTGCTGAAAGGTAAGTAGACCCATATAGACTATTAGTATATGTTCTTTCCTACATTTGTGCTGATTTTTAAGAGGATCGTGCACTCAGCCGTGCACTGAAGTTCTAGCTTCAGCAGGATCTGTTGCCCATGTGGCTAAATAGCAGTTTCATCAACAAATCTTGGATATTTCACCCAAAAATGAAGACACTCAATTATGCACACATTTCTGAACATGTCTGGATTGGCAATTGATTAGTAATCAAGTAATTAATCGGGTTAAATTAAGATTAAACCAGCGGACGAAAACTATCCTAAACTGGCCTACTTCAGAATGCCATAGCACCCTTAATATTTGTCCTATGTTAAAACATCAAAAACCATTTTAAAGGTCTTTTCAAGTTCTTTCAAATGGCATTAAATGTACTGCAATCACATGGATCTGTTTTTTTTCTTCTCATGTACCTATTACAGGACGATTTTTCTTAAAATCAGCATCATCTTCTAGTATTTAAATGTATCACTTAATGATCTGCTATTCCGACCGCCCACAGCCTAATTTACCTGCCAACAGTTGAAAAGGGGGAGTACTGGCACTTCTTTTTTTCCCACTTCAAGCACTGAGTCTGCAAATAAAGATGCACAGCAAGCGGGCAATTTTGAGACTTTACTGCAGGAAGAATAGAATAACTGCGAATAAGCAGTGCGTTACTATGGAGGTGTTACTCTGCAATTCTTTTATAACACAATCCATTTTCAACACTGATGGGGAAGAATATGATTGCGCTCGGCATAGCTCTTTATCCCTACTGGAGAACTACATTTCCCATGCCCTTTTCTTATTGTTCCCTCATGTTCTGCCACCTTTGAAACAATTTTATTTATTTATTCATTCTTTCATTCATTTATTTTTGAAGTCCTAATCAGGCTTTAATGCTGTTTTGTCATCCTCTATAATAACCTGGTTTGCCATGTTCTGTCTCATAATCCAACCGAATGCAGCACACAAAACCTTGGGGATTGCACAACCAAGCACAACTTCACTGGAGGTGTCTTTCAGTTTTTGTATTATATTTCACGAAATCCTGCATTGTACTGGCCCTCATAAAAAAGCAATTTGATGTTAAATTACAAGCAGATGTAGATGAACTTCAACCTGAAAGTTTTTGTTGGAAAAAAAGCGGGAATCATGCTATGGCTCCGACTTAGAAAGAAGGCTTTTTGATATGAGATGTTGTTTTTTTTTAACAACTGCTGAAAAAAAAAAGATAATAATCAGAATGGAATTGAAGAGCCTAGTTCTTAAAGACTTTAGTCAGTATTTCACACACCGTGAGGTAAGGGTGGGAAAACATCTTTTATAGTCACCAAAGTTGATTGTCTCAATTTTCTCAAAATGGACATTATGGCCTCATTTACATTGTCAGTGTAATGTGACCTAATTCTGATTTTTTGCTCTTTTTAAATGTGGCACAGATCGGTTATGCTGGTTGACAGTGTAAACAGGAAAGAGACGCATGCATTTGGATATTTTGATACAGATCGGATACAGGCCTCATTGATATGCGGAAATAAATCAGATATGTATCGGATATGTGCCAATGCAACTGCTGTGTAAATAGGCAACTGCTGTGTGGATTTTGTCACACAATGCGTCTCTAACGTCATCGTATCTGCGACCATTTAGCTTATTTCCTAGCAGAAACAGTGAACACACGGTAAATGAACGAGGTTTTATATTGGCGAAGTTGGCAGACTGAACATGGGGGCTGTCTCTCGCCCAGACATTCCTATGAACGACTGAAGGGAGAAGAATTGCAGCATGTGCACAAGATGCAGTTGTGGCCCTTTTCCTCTTTCTCTGCCTAAAAATCTTGGCAATGCTAAGCGAAGTTTTCATGCATCGCAACATTATCATCAAACATATTGTCGGCCTGCTGATAAAACCTCGTATCTTCAAAACGATAAACTTCACAGGAAAAAAAATAAATAAATAAAATAAAAAAGTAATAATACATAAATAGAAGTTAAAATGTAAATAAAATAAAAAATGTTTAATTTTGCTTGTAAGAATTGTTGACACTCGAGTTTTTGTTTCTTATCAATGTGGAGATAGCTTTTATCAGCAGGCGGACGATACGTCAGCCGCATCCATTTTTTTGGCAGTTAGCGCTTGGTGCAGAAGTAGGCGTGGCCTAAAGTAGGCATGCGCAATGTTTCAGATGTTGTAGACATGTGTAATCGCGTGAATCAGATATGGGTCGCTTGATAAAATACATGTAACCGCATGGTAAAAAAAATCGAATTCAGGCAGCAAATCTGATCTTGGCATCAAGACTTACAGTGTAAATACGGCCTTTGAGACTTCAATTTTCAGATTTTATATTTTATGGATCTATTATATGTTCAGGTGTTTTTTCTTCTTCTTCTTTTTTCTCAATGTGGACATATTGCAACATTTTGTAATTTTAGCACCAGGGTCTTATATTGTAGAAACATTTTATAAAATTATTTTCCAAACTAGCATTTCATTTTAAACACAAGGATTTATAATTAGAAATATCTATTTCTTTTTTTCTGGGACAGAGATTGGCTTTAGAAATTAGGAGTTCATCTCCTAATTTCTCCGCACAAAAATGAACAACTGTTCAAGAGGATCGGTATAAAAATCAGCCTCAACATAAAAACCACATGCACGAAATTGTCTGGGTCATTCAAATCCTGCCAATCCTGCTCAGTGATGTCCTATAGAGGACCCGGACCCAGGGTTCCCCAGGGGAACATTTCCCAGAGCATCGCACTCCCTTCACCAGCCTCTCTTCTTCCACCAGCTGTCATCGCTTCCCCAGGTAAATGGTGCATGCTTACCTGGCCAATGCAGATGATGTCAGAAGAAACTGGGACGAACTGGACCAGACGACCTTCTTCAATGGCCCTAAGGTCCAGTTCCAACGCTCATGTGCCTATTGTAGGCACTTTCGGCGATTGACCTATGTTAGAATGGGCGCTCTGAGTGGTGTGCAGCTACAAAGTGGTATAAGCAGCAGGGTATGGTGTACTTTGGGTTGCATTCTTCAGGCGAGTATAATTAAAATTCTCTGTTACTTGTCCCACAGCAGCACTTCTGTCTGTTCAGACCGGATGGTATTGCCTTCGTTGCCCTTGAGCATTGATGACCTTTGGGCACCAAGCACCCTGTTACAAGTTGATGATCTGTCCCTCCTTGTACCACTGTTGACAGGTCCTCCCCACTGCTGACTGGGAGCACTCCTAAAGCCTTGCCGCTTTGGAGATGTACTGACACACTTATCCTATCATAAAGATTAGGCTCTTCACAGTGTACCTCAGGTCCCATTTCTTCCACATCTGAAACGATGGAGAGAACCGACTTTTCACACCCTGTCTAACATCTGACAGCAAACCTTATGATGTCCTGTGGTCATGAGATAATATAGATAGATAGAACTATTTGCTATATCTGCAAATGGTTATTATGTTTTGGCTTATTGGCGCATACCCATGTCTCTACCATGAAATAACTCATTGGGTTTTTGCTTGCAAATTCTTTGAATGGTACCTGCGAGAAATTAGGAAATCTCTTACAGTGAAGAGGATGGCTCAAAGGTGCACAAAACCCCTTCAAGTGCTGAGATCAAACATTTTGTATTTTTAGTCCCTTAATTTATCACAGCATACACTCTTTGCCACAGACGTTCTTTGAGTTTAAATAAACCTGCCGGGGTATTTTTCAATTCTTTATTTGAACCATCTTGAAAGTTCATGCCCTCACTCTTAAAGACTCACATATTTGCCACTGCTCCACCCCACTATATTTAAGCCTTTTCAAAAGCCCTCCTGCTCCACCTCGGCTGCAATATACACCTCTGCCTGTGGCCGCACTGCATCTCTCTGTACTGTATTAACACTCTTGCCTGCTGATAGTTAACATCATCCAACCTCAGACCAGCATTCACCTGTGAGTTCTGAATATTCCCTAATACTCCCTGATTACCAGTTAACGTTATTCCTTGATAAATATCCCAATACTCCCTGCTCTCTTCTACTAAAGCACAGGAGGCCGCTGAGCGTGTTAGAGTCGAGATGACAAACTAATTTCAATCTATTTGTTAATAGCACAATTAAATATGTATTTGGCTGAATGAAATGGTGTCTAGGTCTGGTCTCTGGGGTGGATAGGCCATTGTTCTGAGCTTGGTGGCTTGAGGACTTCTTTCTGTAGAATAAATTTGCTTCATATCAAAGTTGTCCAGAAGATATTGTACTTTATATTCATCAGTATTCTTCATTTCTACAATTAAAGTCATGTCACAGAATCGTGATGTTGATAGGAATCCCCAAAACACTGATCCTTCACCATGCTTTACAGTTGTATACATGGTTCATGGAGCTATTTTTTTTAGACAAGATTTTTGACAATCTGAAATTAAGATGCATCAACCCATAAAAACTTCCTTCACACCTCAGCTGCCCAGTTATAGCATTTCTATTGCTCATTTTGTTGTCTTTTGCATGTGTCCTTTTCTGAGTTGCTGCTTTTTACTATGTCAGGTGCTGTCAGACCTAGAACACTGAGTTCTTTTCTCACAGTGAGAGCACCGACAGAACCACCTGCTGATTTCTTCAGATGTGAAGCTAGAGTGGTGTTAGATTCTTTCTTATCTCCCAAGGGTACTCCCAGATAAAATCTTTTGACAGTGTTTCTTTATGGTGATAGTTTTGATAGGCTATCAATTCTTGAAGTGAAGAAAGGAGTCCCCCTGTATTTCTCTGTATATTGCAGTAGTCTGGAACTTTCGCTTTGGAACCTTTTAATACTCACTTATGGTTGAAAGTCAAAGGGCTTTGCCTTCTCATGCAGTGGATTTTTCTGGAGCCATTTTTATCCATATGACGAAAAATTCTACCACACTGAGGAGCACTAGAGTAGCTGCCCATGGGTCATCTTTGAAGGTACAGCCCTTCGTAATAACATCACGAACAGTTTAACCAGCAAATTCTGTGGGAGAAAACATGAGACTTGTGTTTGGATTAGAAGAATATGGTAGTTGGGTGCTGGAAAGAGACTTCGAAAAAACACCGGTACATTTGATATTATGTGTTGAGTGGAAGTGTGCCCATCATTTTCTGTCATATGACACACTGCAAGCTAGTTCAGGCAGTCAACTCACAGCTGCTATCTCCCTCTCTATTTATTTCCTCAACAATCACACCTTCCCAATATGGCAGTGTATTTAGGCTGAGAAAATCCCCCAGCCCTCCCTCTGCCTGTTCCAGCGTCGCTGCTTAAATATGGTTGCCTGCTCTTCAGTCCCACCACCCTAGCATCTGTTTTGAGGCTCTGGCTAAAAGGGGGAAAAGATACGTCATCATCACTCCTCAATATCTCACGTCACTGATCTCCAACTACTTTCCGCTGTTGTGACAAATTTCAACATGAGTTGAATGTCAACATGAGTTTACTGGCTGAAATGGGGTTCTTGTCTGACAAAAATTTCCTGACCAAAAAAAAAAAAGACGGAATGGCGTTTCAGGCTGGAAATGTAAACAACCATGGCCTCTGACATTAGCACCGATGCAGGATTAGCAATTAATCACACACCTCATCGATAAAGATTTTGGAATGTATCAACAGTCTCAGTGGACACGATCTACTGGAAAAGTTATGGAACATACGTGGTTTCCAAATTGGACACATGGGAATGGTGGAAATTAAGCATGCTTTCGAAAAGTCCAAAATCTGCTCCCTCTCTTTGAGAGAAGATAAGATAGATCAGAATGAATATTTCAGCGCGAAGATAGCCCACTCTAATCCTGCTGTAATCATTTCCTGGTGAGCGTTCAATAAAAGAGCATTTAAACTTTAGTGTTTCAATAAATGCAACAAAATAAATTGCTCGCATTAAATAAAAATCCCGCCTTTCAACTCCATGAAATGTGAGCTGTGTTGTGTTGCTTGTTGGATACACAACGTTCACTCCAAGCAATTTCGCCAGCCTCAATTTGCTGACACATGAATTGATAGACTCCATTAAAAGAGATGGAAAGGCCTTAGGCCTTCGCGTAACCAGAACCATTAATCCAGAGTTGCGATGCCCAGTGCTTTTGAAAGAGGAAAACTGTGTTTTACCACCAACATCCTGTAAAAACGGCACAGGGAATGTTCAGGAATCTTTTTACTTGCGCCTGGATTGCACCATGACGGCATGTTTTTCGATTGAAGTTGTTAGCTACGTATTTATTAAAGATCGTTTGAGGGTTGGATGGATGGATGAAGTTATTTTAATGAGTTTTGAAAGCATTTTACCTCTTTGCCAGAATGATTTGTGATTTATGTTACATTTTCTTTGCTAATCGATGAATAAATACTTGATAGTTTCAACGGAGCTTTCATTAAAAAAGAACAAAGATAAAATATTCATCTTATTTTTTTAAGATGATATTAACGGTATGTTTCAAAAACCGTTTGGAAACACGAGTTTGCATTCCAAATTGGTATAACTGTACTCAACAAAAAACAAAAAATAAAAAATGTAAGGACCCCAGAGTTTTTTCTCCATTATTTTCTCTTGTTCTGAGCTTCCCGGGACGGTGTTAAGCTGTGATGAGAGCATGTGGTGGTCACACTGGATATTGAAATGACTTTTGACATTATTTGACATTTTAATTTAATTTAAAAACTTGGTGCGATTCTGGTCTTCCCTGAGGATGCCCTATTTTGGGGTGATGAAGTTGTCTCATCAAATGTTTTGATGCATTTTTGTAGCTTGGATTGGGACCAATGACATAAACAACACCTGGGATTTACATTCAGTTTGTACTTTTCACTTACTAAGGTTAAAATATAGGGTCCCCTTACTTTTTTTGTTGAGTATGTATATAAGGCTTACATTATTCAGGTTTTTGTAGGCTTGACTTCAAAGTTCTGTCCCTGTACATAAGGTAATGTCGCTCTGTTTTATTTTATTTTTAATTCTAAGGTTGCAAGTGATTTGTAAATTATGCTGGTTTGAACCTCCTTACCAGCTAATGATTCATTCCACAATCTAAAGTAACACCACAAACTTGTCAGAGCACTGAGACTTCAAACGAACTTGGGAAAAATTGGGGGCATTGTAAAATTAGAAATAAATTTAAAAAACTCCAGCCTTGTCAGGCTACCTGAAGGCAATTATTTATTTCATTGGTGAAGCACGGCACGATAATAATAATATTCAGTTAACATTGATTTCAAACAGTGTTGGGTGGGGGATATAGTAATTTGTGTTTGTTGTTAGGCATATTGTTCTTGTTTGTTTTCCCACTCAAAAGCAGTATAGTGAGAAAATGTGGAAATAATAATTATTAATACATCATAAAGTATATCCATGTCAAATTAATTTCAGCTGCAGTACACTATGAATTATTCCTCTATCTTGATGGAAAAAACATGACGTTGCTCTGCTTTGATCAAGTGCACAGCCATCGGATTTGTGTCTTCAAGCCTAGCAATCTTTAAAAGGGCTCTCTGCCTGCACAGCTTGAACATCAGCAATTCAGATGCAACATGGAGAATATTATTCAGTAATTCCCATGAAAAAGTATTTTCCCCTTCCTGATTTTCAGCATAATTTTCACATTAAATGATTTCAAACCTTCTGACAAAATGTAATGTAAAGAAAACATGAGAGAACAGAGAATTTAAAATTATTATTTCATCAAGCGACACCCATATCACCCATGTGAAAAAGTAACTCACGAACTGGTTGTGCCACCTTTGGCAGCAACTGCAATCAATGCTTCCAGCAGCTGGCGATCGGTATACACATTTTGCACTGCTGGGGACTTTTGCCCCACTCCTATGCAAATTTTCCTTTGTTCAGCCACATTGGGAGGTTGTTGAGTCTAGCCAATTTAAGGTCCTGCCATCGCATCACAATAGGATTAAGGAATTTGATTAGGCTGCTCAAATCTTAACGTTGTTTCCTTTGAGTCATTTAGAGGTGAATTTCCTCTTATGCTTTGGATCACTGCCTTTGTGCGGAACTCAAATGCTGTTGAGGTGCAGCATCCCGACACTGCCGCCATGTGTGACTGTTTACTATATTTCAGTTAGTTCAAGATGGTTCATATTTTAAATAAACAATATTTTCATGATATTTCATCACTCTAAGCCCACCTAAGCTCTCTGAGAAATGCATTCTGATCTTCTGCTTTGAGTATTCAAAGGGCATTCATGTACATCAGATAGTTTCCTATCATACTGTCATGGTTTGGAGGTATTGAGAGCTTTCTCTGTCGCTCTTTTCCGGAACGATATCGTTTGCTCCCTATCAGATTCCTGGGCCAGCTGGCATTGATTGGGGGCGTGGCCCGGACTCTATTTAAGCTCCTGTTTCGCCTCGCTCCCGTTGCTAGAGTGTTAGTGTTGCTTTAGCGCTTTAGTCGGTAAGGTCTCTAGAGAGATATTGTCAGGAACTTAGTCGCGGAACAGGAATAGTGTTAGTGAGCAAGGGAATCTTTGGTTTATTTCCCTTATTTTTTGTTTTTCTCGAGCTCGCCTGTTTTCTACCACGGATGGCGGCAGGTCCGTTGGTAGTGCGAGTCTCGTTATTTTTATCTGTTTTTAGTCTCTCAGCACGCTGTGCCTTTTATCTCTGGCCGCTGCTCTTGGCGTCCACTGCCAGTACCCATCAGGCATACTGTCTATCTCATGAGATGCTGCTAATCAAAGTTTCAGAACATTCAATATCTTGAGTAATTTTTTTTCTTTTTTAACTACTGTATTTCGGCTCATGTTATTTTATAACTTAATTGGAATCGTATTATTCTAAGATCATACTGAATTGTTTTTTTTGCTTCCACTAGCACAGCTTTTATTAGTTTCCTGGGGGTTTTATCATTATCATTCAAAGGTTTAGTCAGAAACTTTGCCAAAAGAGCTACAAACTATTGGTTTTGCTACAATCTTCTAAGATGTAATAAGCTTCATGTGCTCACTATTAGAGGGCACGTCTTCAACAGTTTCACAGATTTGGAATAGCATAAAGAATGCAACACTAGCCTCCGTCTCCTTTATCGGCCCTGCTGTTCTTCAGCGTTGTTTACAAACTAATGCTGAGACCCTGGTTCTCCAGTAGGCTGAGACAGCTGTCCCGAAGACCTGCTCAATACAGACCATGGGTTTAGGATTGGCACAGCTACTGCTACAGCACTGAGTGCTTCAATATCTGCACTGAAATCTATGTATTGCAGGTCATTCGCTGTTTATTGATCACTTTTTGCTGCCAAGAAGCTATGTCTGCTTTAAGGCTCATGATTTCCTGTAATGCTGCTGTGTAATGCTGCAATTTCACGACAAATTCACATGATGCCATGACTGTCTGCTGCTGGTGCAGGTGCGTCGCTGGGTAGATTAGGTGTCCCTCAAGATTATTAATGGGTAGTTCGCTTCTCAGAGGCTGGAGGTGCTTCCTGTTGAAGAAACCTCACAGCAGCTCATGCCTCGGCCACGCATTGATTGTTCCACTGACTGCTTGGGAGTGATGCAGGTGGCTGGAGCCTTATATACTCAGTGATGGGGTCATTCCTGCATGGAATGGCTTCATAGCAGCTGGTGCCTTGGCTGCTCATTGGTGGCCTCACTTGGCAGTATAAACCTTCATGGAATAGCCTCACAGCGGCTGGTGCCCTGGCCACAGATTGATAGCTTTACTGGGTTAGAATATTCCAGAGTGGAAAGGCCTTATGTTAGCTGAAGACAAAGATTCATTCAGATTAGCACTCGGTGTACAGCTTTTTAGTTGGACAATTCAATCAGGACAGACTAATGAATTGCTTAAGGTAAACATTAATTAGAAATTACAGAATGAACAGCTCTGATGATAGCCTTTAACTCTTTAGTGTGCTAATTAGACAGGGAGATTTTGCATTTGTGGAGCCTCCGGCCAGAGGCGGAGCTGGATAAATCCCCCCCACGGAGTCCAGACACGGGTGGTGGTGGTGGCTGATGAAGATGAAGCAGATGAGCCTGCAGAAGCTGGGCGGTGGTGGGGAGGTGGAGGAGGCACGCGATGGCAGCCTGCGTGCATTTGGAGTAGAGAGACATACTTAAAAAGATGTCCCTTATCCTCAAGTTCAGCTGGTTGCTGGGTCAGGGTCAGGGCCTAGATGCTAATCTATCATCATATGTACTCTTTAATACTGCAATTAATGGTTTACTCATGAGTCTATTGACAGAAATGCAAAAAATTGCTGAAATCAGAAAAAAGTCTTTTCACGGTACTCAACATTTTTCATTTTTGACATGTGAACTTAATGCTTCTATTTATGTATTAAAATTGTTTTATTATCTTTAAATTAGTTGACTTCAATTCCATTTATTTTGCTTGAACACCTCCGGATTTCTTACCACATTTTAACTCTATTGAGGAATTTTACCAGAATTATGAAAAGTCAGCCGCTGTCCATTGTAACAGCTGACCGAAAGTTTTCAAGCAACGCAGAGCCTAAACAAACCTCAATACCAAACACATTTTTTAATAATTTATATATTTTTAAAATAAGTTTTGGATTGGATTGGTTTGCTTTGCGTTGATGTATGAAAATAGTCCATGTCTGCAGCCTCTGGTTTCAGGCTGGTTTGGGTCTTAGCAGGAATATTTGACATGTAATATATTGGCATAATCATCAGTTCATGTGATTTTTATTTTGGGCTTCGTGCCTACTCCCAGGGCTTACGATCTGTCAATTTTTAAGCCCAGTGATATTAATTTTTCCAGCTTTGTGCTCTATTTAGACATGACTCAAACTCTTATCCCAAAGGGCAAAAAGAAATGGTCCATATAAAGTGCACATCCATAAGCTATATTGATTACTGCAAATGTTAATGAGTTTAGAACGGACACATTCGATATTTCTACGTTAAACCTGCAATAATCTGTGTGATATTATAATGATATATACCAACAGCTGTTTTATCGCTTATCAGATTTGCGACCAACTCTGCTTGCTCCCCTGGGTCATAGTGAGCATGGTTTATATGGTCTACACTGGATTTTTATTGATCCTACAAACTTCAACAAAGCATAAGACTGCAGATATGTTCCACAGAGGCACGTCCACCTCATGCATTGGCAGGTCAACATTGCCCCCTTGAGTACATATTTTCTGAATGAAGAGCCACACTTCCTTGTGATCCGGACTTAATTTAGGAAGGTGACACTGAGGTGTTGATGTTTATAATGTACAAGTATGACACAGAAGTGTGCAGTGAGAATCTGGCACTGAATGATCATAAAGACAGTGACACTTGCTTGAGTTAATTTGGTTCCATATTTAAGATTTCAAAAACAAATATATGTATTCTGTGGAATATTAACCACCACAACCATAAAAATTAATGAAAAACAGGCATGAAATGCTCTGGTCCCCTGCCATGGGGTGACTTTTATTCCAAAGCAAAATTCAAGAAGCAGCAGAAAGCATTTTACGAAAATGGGGGATGCACGGACGTATGAAAAGGTACATCTACAAAATAAGATATATCAATATAATACGAGATTTCATGAAAAATGTTGAACAGTTTTAAAGTTCTGGCCCAGAGTAGAAGCAGGATGGACGGACAGACATGCAGAGGGACAAAACTCATTCCTATATCCCCCTTCCACTTCAAAGCGAGGCATAATTGGCATTTAGGACTGCACCAAATTAAATGGTTTATAAATTGAGGAAGTTTACGGTTTGTACCTCATGAGCTATTTGTGAGCCTTTGACAAGTGCGGACGATGAGAGAGAAGCATAAGTGGTAGCAAAGGTGAGTTTAGTGTCCACAGTGGGAAAGTATTAATTTAACTGTTTTTTGACAAGGCAAGCCACCCAACTGAGGACTGCCTTAATAAGCAATTGTTCACAACCCATTAAACTACACTACGTTAGATGAAGGGCAGATTTGCCATCTCTGCATTCTGGAAAATGGCCAGTAGTTTCCGGGCCATCAGTTGTCGGCCTGGCTAGACCTTACACTTTGCTAAAGGGCAAGATGTGCTTTAAGTTAAGGCTGCCGACCGCGCAGGAGATTTGTGTGACCGCACAGTGTGTGTTTTCTGCTGCTGTGCAGTACAGTACACCGTGCTGAACTCTCAATGTGGCCTTCAGACAGAGAATAATGAGACCAAACAATGTGAAGAAATGGGAAGAATCAAAAGTTGCGCAAAAATAAAGTTAAACTGCTGAAAAGTGATGTCTCCACATGAAAATGAATGATTGAATAAATAGTTTTTTAAAAATAGTGGCAAAGCCACTTCACCTGCTTGGCCAAATATGGCCAAAATCGAACTTGGCCTAGATTTTATCCCACATACAGGCATATAAAATATGAAAAGGATCCGTGAAAAACTGAAGGCGCTAGAGCGCTGACCATGCAAAAAAGTTTGCAGACCCGCGACAGACCACCAGGAAGGCATCTGACCACAGCATAAGCCCGATTGGCCGAGAGGCCAAGTGGGCTAATAAGAGCCTAATTTGACAGCAAGAATGCCAGCAGTAGCCAACTCCACCTCCTCATATAAAATTTACATTTATATTTTACTGAGCCAAGTGGTATGAAAAAAGTGCGCACTGGAAGAAGTCAACATTATAGTTAAAATAGTTAATAATTACCAACAAGAAGTTTAGGAACCTTATCTGCAATGAATGCCCAGTGATGCAAGTGTTTGTGCATCCACGAAAATGACACTGCAAAGAATGGTGTTGAATGCTGTGCGCAATAATGGCGTGTAAATGACACATGATATCTAAGAGTGACAATGAATATATTTGATCAATTTTAATTACCAAACTTATGGATGAAACTTGAGTTTTGTGTGCATAAACTAGAAATTAGAATCATGTACATAACAAAAGAAACCTACCAATCATTATAAGTTTTACAGCGACCGTATCCCAACTGCGCACAAGTTTACAGGGCTGTTTGGGTCATAGCACTGGACCGATTTTTTTTCAGTCCCAGGCCGCCCCTGATTGGGTATATATCCACCAATCCACACCGCCATACTGACACAGTCCCTGTCCCCATTACACCCACTGGGTGCAGGTCTCAAAAAACATAAATAATGGAAAAGAAATACTTGAATTCAGACATAGTTCTATGTGCTTGAGCTGCTCTTTGTTAGAATAGAACATCAGAATCTCCTCAGTTTACCCTAGAGCCTAGAGCTTTCTGCCCTGTTAAAATTGGGCCTGTAAGGTTTCTTCATATTGTATTTCTCAGTGATGGTGTGCTGTGTAAGCATTCTGGTGAAGCAGCATTAGTGCTAAGCTACTCCCTCGCGATCAGTACAACAAACCTCTATGTTTCCCCGGACTGTTCTCTGCACTACTGCACAGTAACTGAACAGTGGAATTACTGTTTCAGCCACAAGTTGGAAAGTCAATCTAGTCAGAGAACACTTTTCCCCGCAAACGACTGCGATGAAATTTCTCGACGGATATTCAGGTGCTCCTGTACGTAAGCACACACACACGCGCACATACACTTCAGCAAATATAATGTGTCGTCCAAGAGGAAGGTGAATTAATATTGACCTTAAACACTGCCAATCAGCAGAGTTAGCGCAAGCAGTGTCTCAAAGGACACTATAGCTCGACAAAATAAAGGAGTTTTTAAGATCTTCTGAAAAAAAAGGGAAAACTATCATTTATATATTATCATCAATTTCCTTATTTATGTTGCAAGTGGGGGTCAAATAACTGGATTCAGCTTGAATATTATTCAGTCTCTCATTAATTTTGTCTATTCGCCGCACTTTCATTAAAATTATGCGCCTATTCGACATGTGTTTCCAATTAAAAAGCTATATTTCAACACCTATATTTTGATTTTCACCATACAAATATTAGAAACTAAATTTTAAATATCCTTCCCGAAGCTATAAAAGATGCCCATGACAATTTTCACTCAATATTTCGGAATGAGAAAGGTACATTTTTATTATACATCAATTTGATTTATGTCAGCCGTGCAAAGGGACAGTAAATTGTGTAAACATTTTCCAGAATATAATGAGCCGGAGTCTCCACTCCGACAGAGTTAACCTCTAAGTATGGGAAATCTAAAAAATTAATAGGGGACATTTCACATTAAAATATATATGGGAGTCAATGACAGATTGGCAATGTTCAGGGGGTTTTATGGGGAATTCAGGCATTAGCAATATCAGTTATGAGATGAAGATTAGGAACTGTCAAGTATTTGTTAAGCGTCATGGCAACATAATGCCATTGGTTGGTTCCAGGTAATATTGCTCCCTGTGGGTCCTTAAAATAGAAAAAGTGAATTTACTACGCTAACGTTAAATGCAAAGGAAGAATTCAATTCATCAATGGGGCAATATTTACGATAGCTAAGGAGCTAGGTGGAAGCAGTTTCCCATAATTGCTAGTTTAAACCAGTTGCTTTGTGTATCCTGGCGTAATTAAGCAGTTGGAATCTTACATTACACCAGTGAAAATGAACAAAGAGCACATCTGGGCGTCCTCTAGGTTTAGTCATTAAAAAGCCCATTATTTTTTGAATTACTTTTTCAATCTTTTGGTTCCTCTAATCCGGATGTATGCCCCGGGAGGCTGTTGCCATTCTTGTGTTTTGAATGCTTCCCAAAGGAAAATTGTAACATTGTGCGATGGGACCATGTAGCCAACGTCCATTGCTTTCAAACCTTCTGTCCCAAGACATGCATGATACTGACAAGTGGCAGTGGCCACCTGAGGCACTAACACCGCAAATGTAATCTCCACTGCCGGCAAATTGAGGTGAAGGCTGCGGGTCCTCAGAGTCATTAAAGGTGTTAGGCGAGAAATTAATGTCATGGGACAATATTAAGACTGAAAACTGGACACAGGAGAGAGGAACTCGCCTCACACGCCCACACAACCGCTATATCCAGTCTCCTCATGCCCAACCATCGTAAACCGCACCCACAAAACGCACACACACGCACAAAAAAAACCTTTAAAAACAAAGGTTGAAGATGATATCATTACAGTTTAAGCTTTGAAGTGGTGTGATGTTTCACAGCTTCTTTAGTCTGTAAGAGAAGGTGTCAGATCGAATATGAAGTCTGAGAGGGAATGTTGAATGAAAGCCCATTGTCTGGCTTTTGTGTTTCCGTCACAAGCTCCTATGGATTTACTTATGAACCTTTTTTTTTATCATCCTGCAGCTCAGCTACATCCTGAAATACAGCAATTCAGGTTTAATGGTTGCCATGTCAGCAAGGGATTTATGGTTCTCTCTTTTGCCTCATGGGGTGCCTGTCACGCCTAAAATAAAGATCACTTAATATGGCCGAACACATTCCTAAGCTCGAAATGTTAAAGTTTATTGATATACAGTGGATTCCGGAATGTCAGAAATGCATTACCATTGCAAATTTGCCTTATATCAGGGCTTTAATGCATTATTTTCTGCTCTCCTGAGAGCTCGAAGGAATGAGTTATTAATGCCGGTGGCTTCTGATTTGACAAGTTGTGGTATAAATGCAACCCTGGGATTCAAAATCCTGTTATCACCAGATAACAGGATCCAGTAAACTTCTGCCGTAATTTAGTGATGTCATAAAAGCTTACAGAACATCACTGAAGTTTAGTGGCAAAAGCCCCTGTGACAAACAGGGCTGTAAATTTGACATTTATTGCAATCGTTTTGATTTATCTTTTCCTCAGTCAATATTTCTTAAAAAAAAAGGTCATTCACACAAAGGCATGTAAAATAAAGGGTATGCTACCATACCAAGAAACCTTATATAAAACATGTCCTTTTACCATCACTAGGCTTAAAAGCACGATTCATAATGCGGAACTTCCCACAAGTCCCGAACATTTGTATCGCTATTTGTAGAATTTATTAGGATTTCACTTTGACTTTCCCTAGGTTTCTTACCATTAACAATGCCTGTTGTAAAATATTTTATGTCAGACCACCATTATATTGCATTTTTTCTTCTTTTTTTAACTTCCATTCCATTCCTTGAACAAATGAAGAGTGCCAAAATTTCAAAAATTGAGATAATACCATAGAGCAATAGCCCTGTGCTTCTTACTGTACACATGGTGAAAAACAGAGTTTTTAGAAGTTCATACTGTGATGTGTATTTTTTTTCATGGTCAAAGTTTGTATTTTTCTATAAAATGCAATAGGCACCAACATAGAAAAAGCTGATTTACTCAAAATGAGTAAAATGGATATACAATACTGCATTTTGGAAACAAACTTGTCAATTTAAAAATGTTATGTTTGATGTGCAATCTTTAGAGCGTGGTCCATGATAAAATCTCTTGCATTTTTCAGTTTCAAAAACATTTGAGTTAACACAGTACCTGCACATCAAAGCATTTTCAATGTAATCACAACATTCTAGTGAATATATTAAAGTCTAGCTGCAGCTGAATACATAATTAATTGAAGAGAAAAAATCATTAATGTAGCAATTAAAATCCAAAAGCTCTATATAACCACCAATAAACTCCAAGGTATTCCGACATTGACAGCATAATAATACATTTATAATACAGAGCCCTTTCTCCCAGTTTGGAATTTGGTAACTACAGATACCGCACAGGGCTTGCCAAACCCACGCTAACAACTCTGCAGCGGAGGTAGATTTAATCTCCCAAAATACTCATTAATGGCAAAGACTCTCTTGCCTAGAAAAGCCCCATCATTCCACAGGAAAGTATGTGCAGAACAGAAGATGTGCATATTTTGGCTGATGGCAGGTGGTAGGTTGTAGCCATCTATCAAGCTGCTGGGGAGGAGCTAATCTGGTGGGTGTTGTGAGGGAATATGATGAAGCTAAAATCCGCCCAACCCCTGAGATGAAGAGGCTCAACTGCATCGTCTGCAAAAGGCTCATCACAGTCAGCTAATGTACTGTCGTAGCCCAAGCCCAAACATATCAAATCTCTCTGGGGACAAAGCCACTTGTAAGCACATGTCTTTACGATTTTGGGTGCTCCTGTACTCTTTGAGGTCAGAATGGCGTCGCGTGCTAGTCGGCTAAATCTCGAGAAGCTGGACAAAAATTAAATTTAGACAAAGGATCAGAAACAGTGCTAAGGCTAAAATACTAGGAGATTAAGATATTTACATACTTTTAAATCCAAGTAGTGCGGCGAACATACAATATTACTAGCCCTCTAACGGTTACTGAGCAAATGTTAAGAGCACGTGCTTATTTTCCTCAAAAAAGCTGCGCAGCTCTCGGAGGAAAATCAGCAATTGAGACAAACTTGATTTCAAGCACGACTTGAGGCAAAGTTCAAGTCTGATGTTCTGCTTGAGAATATAAGATCACATCACAGCCAGCCCCAGAAGAGCAAGCAGGAAACATAAATAATGCAATTTAAGGTACTGATTCATATTATCTGATGGCTTCTCTGTCTTTTGTTTTTAATATATACTTAGCACTCCTCCTGAGTACATCTTCAAAGTGTGGCTTAATGGTCTGTCTTCGAAAAAAAAAAGGCCCGAAGAGTACGAAATATATTGCATGAAATATTTACGGACAAGAGGGATGTCTCCTCTATTCTGAGGTTACTACGCGTGGTGTAGCTACTTTCATCTGCGACTGGATCTTGGCAGTGATTGTTTTTTGGAAGAAAAAGAGAGGGAAAGTAACAGATAAGAGAGAAGCTTTGACCAACTCAGCTGACTGTGATGAATCTTTATCATTAAGATCATTTGAATGGGCCAACCTCTGAGGTCAGTTAGCTCAACACTCATTAATTCAACTTCAGAATGCCCTAGTTCCGCCTTCACGTTTTCCCAGTACAAGGGACCATTCAAAAATTGCACTATCAAAGGCACCTGTAGTAACTAAGAGAACAAAAGAAAGGGGACAGAGAGCCACATAAACTGCTGGAGAATTTGTACATCTCGTATGATCACAGTATAGGCGTAGAAACTGTATTTGATTTTACGGGGTAGGAAAATATTACTCTTTGCCCTGAGGGACTGTCGTGTTATCTTTATTTCTTCTCAAGACTTCAGCGCCAGTTCTTGGGTCCACCATCTACAAATGTTCATTTTTCACCATCTAACAGACTGAGGCCTTGCGGAGGCCAGGACTTCCTCTGTAGCGTAGAGGAAATGGGAACAGATCATGAGTCTGCTCTTAGTTCCAAAACCCACCACCCACAGTGAGCTGTCACAGTATGTTGGGTCCGTAAGTGAAAAACACCCCCGGAATGGCACCAGATCTCACTCCTACTGATATACTGTGAGTTGTAACTTTGTTTAAAATGAGATGGAATCATACTGAGACTTGACTGAAAAGATGGGAAAAATATGTAAGAACATTAATTTTCAGTTTGTCCATTTTTGTCAGGAGTTCTTTTTTTTTGATTGATTTGATTGATAGATCAAAACATTTTTTTTTGAATGCAGGAGTCAGATCTTTTAGCAAATAGGTCCCGATTTAACTGTATAGACAGATGATACATGCACAGACAGATCAGCATTTCTATCTCAATTTTCCGCCAAACACAATGACTAATTGAATAATTGGTATTGCCAGTGCTCTTGTGCTACATGAAACTGGGCTTAGAGTTGAAGCTAGATGGCGTTGTTCAATACTAGGAGGCATTTAATGACATTCTACGATGGGCAAACATCACAGTACGCAGAAAGAATATTTTTTTTTCTTTTGTTTTTTCTATTTTAAAATCGTACCGTATTCCACTGTTCATGCAATCAATTATAATATTCCCACTGAGACCTTAGAGAGCTTAATACATTTATGGTCATATGTAGGTCATGCATGGTTCTTGTTACAAAAGGGCTAATGCAGTATAGTACTGTAAAGAACAACAGGTACTATCCAGTAAAGGACTAACGAAGTGTGCAGTATATAGCAAGAGTATGTGATTTCTCACTTGTCCATTTTTCCCTTGTGAGTATTTTTTATAACAAATAAATGCATTAAAAAAATTTCTTGAATATAATTAACAATTGCATTGATAAAATGCTTCATTATTGTCCACAAAATGCAGGCAAGCACCTTGCTGAAAAAAAAAAAAAAAAAAAAAATATATATATATATATATATATATATATATATATATAACCATATAACCACAAGCAGTAATTTCTGAGGTCCAAGCAACAGAAGGCAGTAATGATTTTTGAAGCACTAAAGACACACATTGGATGAATTTTTGGAACTATTTTCAGTCCATGGCACACAATTCATTCATTTCTAGCCCTGCATGTTTTGTGATGATTTACCAGTGCTCAGCCAATCAAATGGCTGCAAACAGCTGATTGGCTGCTGACTGCCAAATTCTTAAAAATCTTTTGCTTATTGCAAGGATTGTTGGTGGTTTTTGTACAGATGCATCAGTGGCTAAGGTTTGGTTTCAGCTTTGTACATTGTAGGCTACATTTACTGCCTAACCAATTACACGTGCACACAGCCATGCACTCTTCACATACACACACACGCACACGCACACACACACACACACACACATATGCAAACGCACGCACACACACACTCGCGCATACACGCAGGCACGCAAACACACACACCCAGACCAGTTGTGAACTTGGAAGGTTGAACCTGTCTCTCCCCCTCTCTCTGGTCTACTGCTACATGGCTGCAGTGTATCCTACTATGATTAAAACAATAAAATTATATGCTGTCCATATACATGCCCCACATGCACATAAAGCATATCTTAAAACTAAATCATTTACTTCCACTGTTAAACACAGTAATGCCTAACTGGGACAATGGTAAACAAATTGCAGAAATTACCAATATTAGCTGTGTGTAAGTGTATTACCAGGTTTCCTTTTGGTCTCAAACAGTGCTCATACGCTCACAATATTTTGGCTTGTGTCTGTTTTGTGGACCGGTAAGCAGCAACCAAAATTAGATTAGTTTTTTTTTAAACATTTTTTGAGAAGTTACATTAATGAATCTATTTGGCAACATTTCAGCCAGTAATGGCCAGGATTATCTAAAGTTATTTCCCTTGTACTGGTCACCTTCCCCACCATTATTTACATGACCCTTGCTTTGTTCACTCTCAGAAACAAACGGTAGTCTGGCAACGAGTAGCTGTGTGAGTGTAAAAATGGATGACGACCTCTCCTGCAATCCTCACATAGCCTACTTTGCAAAACTAGGTTGTGCAAAAAAAAAAAAAAAATAGAATCAAATAATAAATACCTCAGACGCACTATCTGAATCACGCGATGCTCTCTTTTGGTTCTGGATCCAAATTTCTCAGCATGACTAAGATATCAACAACACCGCCTCAATTTTGACATGACACTGCTTGTCTTCCTCCTTTTGTCTTGACTGCGGTACCAAAAAAAGATCAAAGAGATGTTCTCAACCATAAGACTTTTTAGGTAATTTTTACCTAAAATATTTTACAAAATGATGACATAATTTGAAAGATTCTTACGAACGTCCTGCCTTTTCGGTTTCTCTCTCTCCTCCTTTTCACTTATCAGTGATGTAATTTTCTTTGCAGATATATCAAGGAAAAAGCTCTAGATTTTAAATGAAAAATGTACGAATTCTGATGTTAAATTATATATTCATGTCTTTTTACTGGCAAAGAGCCAGGAAAGGAGGGTTATTTGGTCATTCATCTCTATATTTCAACAGAATTCAAGCCATATCTTTGCTTGATAGGGCAAAATGAATTGGTTAACAATGATAGACAACAGAATCATGCAGTGTAAGACAGAGAACTGGTAATTTCATGGAATGGATCTGTTAAAATGATGTAGATTAAATATACACCGGCTCATGCTTGACTCCGGTTACGACTGGTGTAACATCTGGGGTGAGAATGGGGTCACAAAAATTACTGCATTGTTCCCTAAAATGAGGGCAATCCCTACTGAAACAGCACCCAAAATCCAATACCGTAAATAATTGTACCGTGGTATTTCAAAGATGAAAGGTCAGTCAAAGCCAGTGCTTTCCCAAATGTCAATTCCAATTTTGGCTTTGTGCATGATGGGCTATTTGCAGGAATCTCTTGGCATATGGCAATCTTTTTTTGCTGAAATGCAGAACAATTTGCCAGCCCAATCATTTGAGAAGAATCTCTTGAGAACACTTATAATCTTTGAATGCCTGCTGTGTAAAAAAAAAAAAAAAAAAAAAAAATAGACACACTTTGAGGCAGGCCGATCAAAACTGATTTTTCTTCATACACACTCCCCTGTGTTCATCCCCTGCGTGATATAACAGTTTGTGAGAATGTCTGAAGGCACATAGTGTGTGTAGCACGTGTATGTCTACTATGTACACACAGGTTACAGAAATAAACCTGTATAAATTTAGTGGTGAAAAAATAATAAATGCAGATGCCTTCATGCAGGTGCATGGTGTGACACTGAAGCAATTAACACCCTGACATGCTCTGTATGTATTAAAATGCTCAGCAGGCCCTGTTAACCTCCATTTTGGATCTAGCTGAGGAAAATTATCAGGTGACTTTGATAGAGTTTTTATTATTTGGACACTGATGGCGGGAGCTTCAGTCCCAGGATTTTATTATTTTTTTTAACAGAAACAGGGACTAAAGTGACTAAATATACATCTAAATCTGCTGAGAATACATCAATTGATGTATGGATGGGCGACAAATTAAAGGAAAAAACTTGAATAAAAGTGTGAAACAACATATCAAATGCATGAGCTTCTGCTTTTTTCCTGGAATGGTTTGGGTCCGCTCTTTCCCGTAAAGGCAGAAGGGTAACTGCAGTTTAAAGCTGAGTAATTCAAGCTTATCCCCTTTCTTTTGAATGGGCCCAAGGGGTCACTAAATGGTTTTATGAGTATGTAAGCGTATGCGATCACCTTCAGAGTCACAAGATCTCAAACCAACTGAACTCTTATGGAAGGTTTTGGAATAATGCGTAAGACAGCGCTATCAGTCTCTCAAAACACCAAATGGCGGTATATCTCTTGCAAGAAAGGTAGTTCATCCCTCTAGTAAAAAGTTGTACACTTAGGTTGTGTGCTAAGGCATGTTGAAGCTGATCTGGTAGCTTATGGACGCCCAACACCTTAATAAGGACTCTTGGGTCGACTTTTTGATGAATATGTTACACATTTGTATATGTCCGTAAATAGGGTTGGAAATAATGGATGAAAGTGCACGTCATGAACCGTTATGCTCGTCTATTATTCAATGAGAATTAAAAAAGACAAGAGCATGAGAATATCAGCAGAGTACATGATTACACTGTGTCAGAATGAACTGCCTGTCAACAACTACACAAAGATATTATGATAGGGTTTCAGTGCGTCAGCTTCAACTTTCAAAGACAGTGGCACATTTGGGAGTAAATTGGCGCACATGTCACGGGAAATGATCAACAGAGATGTACATGATGTTCACGATGTGGTCAAGTAAGACCACTCTGCCAGTGCAGCTCATATCAATGTAGTTTTTAGTCTAGTCTAGTCTAAGATAATATTATACGCAAATGCGAGATAAAAATTACAGTAATTGATGAGCTAAGCAAACTGTGCACTAGTAATTCTCTGGATAATTTTCTGAACATTTTGTGGTAACCAAGTGGTGCATAAATTTTGAAAAATCTGATGATGTCTTACGTTCAAAATTCTTGTCTGAAATTTCTTGCAATATGTACTGAATGATTCAATTCTTATAATTATTTAAAAATAGGCCATTTTGGCCTTACTGCAGCCAAGAAATGTGGTATTCAACTAAAGTTTAACACATATAAATCAAGGTTTAGTTTCTGGCTTATTTTATAATACTATTATTATTTGGATGAACATGACTGCCTCAACCAATGAAGAGCATCTGTGACTGAATATTCATGGGCAGGGAATATGCTTGCCCGTATGATGTAATGCTCACTTCAGAGTGTTAGAAGTTGCTCTTTTTCTTTGCACAACTTTTTGACCTTTGTTTTTATATTTAGCCGTGACCCACAACCACTGTTGTCATCATCTCTTTAATGCCGTATTTTACGAGTGTTATGTGTGCCCTTATGACTTGGTTGTTTCCATTCATTGTTTTTTTTTTTTGTTTTTGCTTTGATCATAAAGAAATATCACCGATATATGTTATGGCAGTGGTCTTTTACTATCTGTGGGCAGTACTTGGACTTACATTATGGTTTACTGGTAAACACTGTTGCCTGGCAACACGGTGGTTTTATGTTTGAGTCCCGGCCAATTGGATCTACACATTTTGCATGCTCTGCTTTTGTTTGCTTGGGTCCTCTCTCACCCTGCAAGACAAGCAACATAAGGCCCTTCCAGAATGAACAGTTGATTCCCTGACTGGAACTACTTTATGGGGAGATTCCATAAGAACTGCATATCTTCAAGGCATTTTAATATTTTTTTTTTTTAGTTCATATTCTTTCTATCACCCACACCAATAAAATGAAATTAGCCTGAGTCAACAGTTTGTGTTATTTCCCACATCTCCCAGCCTTAAGTTTTGTTTTACATTTTTCGTTCTATGATTCTAAATCCTAGGTCTCTTCCCATAGTTTGTTTCATTCATTGCTCGTTGTCTCCGTATTACACACCACTGTTCTTCATTGCCGCTGTGTCACAAAGCTCCTGATTCCAACTGTTTCCTCATTGTCTTCATGTATTTTAGTCAGCCTTTCTTCATTGCTCTTTGCCAGAATGTCTGGTGCCTGCCTTGTCTTTGTTGCTTGCTTTTCAGTGTTTATATCCAGAGTTTATTCCTAGTTCCAGCGCCTAGTTTCCGTGCTCCTGTTTTTGCCTCACTGGTCTTATTTTCCAGTAGCCTTTTGCCGGTGTCTCCATTTTCCCTGCTTCTGTCTCGCCCTTTGCCTCTCCTGCCCTCCAGTGATGAACTTTCCTGTTCCGACCATCGCCAGCCTGCCCTCTAGCGGTTTTTATTTCTGCTATTTATGAGGCTGCTAATGGTTCCTGGTTTCCACATCATGAGAGTTTAGCATTTTTGCATCATTTTCGCTTTGTTACATGGTTCTCAGTGCCAAGACTAGCAAGCTGCAATGAAATGCTGGCGAAGAACTTCATATTTTGTAATGGGGACCGAAATCTTCTTGAATTTCTTCTGCCCTTACAAAAAAGCTCAATAAAATCCGTGCTGTACCAGTGACAGTCCATTTTGTCCATAGATATCAGTACAAGCCTCGTTATCGGCTTATTTTTTTTACACTGGTGTTTTAAAAATGGAAGTTGCCGGTGCTTCCATCTCTCAGTTTGGAAAGATCAACATACTATCAAACCATCCACCATTCTTCTAGCACTAATATAACACCTACGCTGCTGTAACAGCAAAGAAAGACCTTAAAAATTACCTCGAAGTATCCTAACGATTCTAAGTCCCTGTCATGTGGACACTGTGCAAAAGCTCCTGTGGTCTGAAAATGGCACGCAAGAGCTGTTGCCCTTGAGTAAGACACTGGTCTCAGACCTGTAGTTGGTCCGCGGGCCCTGCAGAATGCCCACCCACTGGCTAAGTAACCAATGGGGTTCAATAAAGTGTTTCTCTGCTTCTAATACACTTTCTTGCCAAGAATTGTCAAGTGTAATGGAAGTGTTACACAGGTTTTATGGCATATAGTTCCAGCGAATTGTAAACAAAGCGTGCCGGCGACAAACCGCACGTGAGCTCTGCTCTCCGGATGCATCCAAGACATCTAGGAGATGATGTTTAAAGGATTTATATAGCTGTGCCATGCATCAGAGATTGAACATGAATGATGGGCCTGGTCCCTTGACCTTCCTGAGCCTCTTTCTGTGGAGAAGTGAAGCACATAAATATCAAGAGTAACAATCAACTCTGCACTCGCACAAAGGATTTATATTTAGATCAATGAAAGATCATAAAATTCTTTCACGCAAGCGAGGAATGTACACTGCGAAACAAATCAAAAATTCCTTTCAAAGAGAACACTCAGTCCCACATAAAGGCCACACGTGTGGCTGTACTCGTATCTCATGCAGACTCAGACAAAAGACATTAAAGTATGCAACCAGGAGAAATTAACCTATAACCCGATGAATATGTGTGAATCTAGAAGTCCATTTCATTACAATATAATCACCGGTGTGTCATGAGCCTCTGCATGCATGTAAGCAATCCTATTTGATGGAATTTCTCTTAATTTAATATGTGACATAGTAAATGTGCAACACAATTTCCATAAGCTCCTCTAATAGTAAGACACTTTACTTCACATCTGTGCTCAGGTATTGTTCCATAGTTTCAGGATCCGCTCGCTTGCTGTACAGCAGACTCTTTTCTTCCTTTTGTCGATTACAGCCTTTTAGTTTTATTCATGAAACCACCACAGGTGCGCTAATATCCCAAGGAAGGCCTGTCTGTAGCAAGTTCACACCCCCTCCAGTGCCCCTCTGATAATTAGAGCTATTATTAGGAAAGTCGCGCACTTGCTATTAACTTTAAATGACTAATGATTTTTCTTTTTTATGAACTCCCTCAGAATATTGGAGCGTAATGTCACAATTAAGTCATAGACCCTAATTATGAAGTGATTAATGAAATGATAATTGCCGGCCTTTATTCAAATTTATTAACTTGGTCAGGATTAATCATTTCTAAAGTAGTGCTTTTAAATGTTAATGACAAAATATACACATTAAAGAATGGAAGTACGGAAAGGGAAAAGTTTTAAAATAAAAAAGGAAGGAATGCATTTCAGCATAAATGTAAAATAATACTGCCCCAAAGGTTAGGGTGATTTTTAATGTTCTGTGTTTTTATCGGGGGACCCAATCGGCTCGACCTGATACCTGGAGCTTAATATTCTATTTTAAATGTAAAGGCCGGCTTCTGAATCCTGCCATTAAAAGATATTGACTGGGAATAGATAGCCCACCAAATCAAGGCCAAGTTTTTAGACCTCAGATAGACCATGAAAAGTTTAATCCTTGGTAATCTCAGATAAAGGCCAGACTTCTATTTGCCAAGCAGAAAGCTCTGTTCTGGGTTGTCAGGGAAAGTGCTCTGTTTTTTTGGGGTAACCAGAATGGTAGGTATCATGAATATCCGTAATTTTGAGGTCGGAGCAATATGACAGGGAAATTATGCTCTTTGGCATCCTTCTAGTGCTAACTGGGTCCCACTTTTGTCAGCAGCACAGCCTGAATTCTTCACTGCAGAGATTTAACAAATGTTGGAAACATTTTTTTCAACAACATCTCGCAATGCTGTGTGCCTCCCAATCCCCTTCATCCCGAAGGTGCTTTGGATTGAGAAGAGAAGGCAGATCAGCTGGACTAATCTATCTCTGCCATGTTTACGGAATCATCTTGAGATAGTGCATACATCATGACATGAGGCATTATCCCGCTGGAAGTACGAGTTATATGAGCATATTTGAAATAGGGTACACAGAGGCCAAACAGGATGCATTTAGTAAGCAATAATGCTTGTGTACGCAGTGGCATTTTGATCATGTCCTGGGGTCCAGTGTATGCCAAGAAGGCATTCCCTACTCTCTGTTCCTCAAGTCATAGTCCTCAAGGGCCATGAGCTGAAGGTTTTACACTTTCCTTTTACTTTGGAGTCAGGTGTTAGAACGGTCTGCCCAATCAGCATTGCTAATTGTTTGAATAATTTGTCAGGAGGGAAGAAAGCCAGGATTGGATTTGGATTCAAGGTCCACATTTGAGTATCCCTGCTGTTATATCTTCATAATAATTTGTTGTCCACTCCAAAGCGTTGGTTAGGTAGAACCTTTACTGCTTTATTCCTCAGGAACAAACATGATACAGCAGCCCATTTGCACGTCCATCGAACCCCAGTTACAGCATAGCCACTCTGGTTCTACCGAGCCCAAAACAGTAACCCCAACACTCAATGACCCACAGTGCCACCCATTGGTCCACCTGAGACACGGCAACCCAAACCACAACACACAGACAGTTGCCACACTACTTACTCCCGTCCAGGATATCACACCTGCCCTACACTCGAAAGCCACTGAAACCATCATTATCAAGCACCCGCACCTTTGATATAAAACAGGAAGGACAAAATTCTGAAATTCTCACTACAGTCTCTGAATGTTGCAACTGAAATCCAGCCATCAGATCTGGCAGCATATTCCTGTGTTAGTGTTCACATACCCACAGAGGCCTCATTTACTTGTTCTTTGGTAACAGATGTGCACCTAAGAACTGTGTTCTATTCAAGACCATCTGCTTTCAGGTTCCATCCATTGTGCATCCAGAAATGCCATTCAGTATGCCTCCATTGTAGACATCTATTGATAGAAAATTTGTGGTCTTTCTTTTAGCTTGAACACATCCTTTCACCTCTCGCATTGACAAGGTATTTGACCAGCAGTGCTGCTGTATGCTGGATGTTTTATTGGGCTCTTTTCCATCCCTGGTAAACTCTTTACTCTATAATGTATGAAAATACCGTGTGGATACAACTCCACCTTAACACATCCTCTTCCCTATAGCTTTCTTCCCTGCATGAAATATTTTCTCTCAAAATTTGGATGGAACCGCATTTCCAAAAAAGCTGGGACGCCCTTTAAAATGTAAGTGAAAACAGAATGCAATAATTTTAAAAGATTGCATATCAGATTTTGAAACTGAGAAATGTTATTTTCTTTTGAAAAATAATATGCGTATTTTCAATTTGATGCCAAGTAGAGTCTCGCTAAGCTCCAAATACTCACCTGCTGAAGTCAGCTGCTTCTGGTTTCCCTGAAAATGTTTACACTTAGTGGCTCCTTAATCCTTTGAGGGCTGAATACCTTTTCAAGGAATTAAAAATATAGTTATCCTGAGCTGTTGAAAATCTATCATATGGCAACTCACCTCTCTTTTAAAGAATTCACATTTATTAGAACATTTATTAGAGTCACATTAATTTTTGGCTTGATCTTGTCTAGACAACATGATACTTGAGCCCCTCTATAGTCTTCTCCAGACACATCCAATAATGTCCAATGTGTCACACCCAGGCACCCATAGATGTTGAAAAGGGTGCCAGGGCAAGGAGTGATGAGGAGGACCCAAAGCGTCCCTGCTGCGAACGACTAGGAAGGATAGGGCAACAGATTGCAATCTGCTCGTTTGTGCTCGTCAATCGACTTATCATGACTTTCAAGAAGGAGGCGATTGGAAGCTACCTCAAGGTACTGTTTGCATAAACAGTCTTTTTTTAAATAAACTACCTGTGCATTTTCAAAGTTCTCAGTGCCTCGTTTTAAATGTCAGGGCCCTCTGAATTCTACCAATGAAGTATGGAGCTACTTTGAGCCTTGTTAATGATGGAAAAATAGCGATTTCTTTGCATGGCAATGCTATGCCCAATTCACTACCATTGTAAGCCTATTAGGAGCTTTGGCTAAAAAGCCATGTGTTTCAAAATGTTGCGTGCATACGGAGATGAGGTATATGTAAAACCCACAAAACAATACCAAATACGGACATTGCAGGGGCCGAAGGCTTTACGTGTTCTTTTGGCTGGCGTTTGGCCAAGATTGTCTGCCCAGTTACAGCAGGACCTTGCTGTATCCATCAAATACATACAATCGCCGATTACTTTCGGTACACGTACACCTTCGACCGCAATATACACAATCATTTCCGGTTTCCAGCACAGGTTAAGAGTATTCAATACTTTCAGTGACGAGCTTTATCTCTGCCATTGCATGGCCACGAGGCGCGCCCCCCCCCCCCCCATCCGTACAGCCAAGGTAAAAATAATACAAACAATCTACGGTTTAAGAAGAGCACAGCCCAATATGCCCAGCAACAACAGATATTCATATACGCTTAAAAATGCCGAAACCCCGACTGCACACAGAAACCCAATCATCTCCAACTTGCCATTAAACCTTCTACACAAAAGCATCAAAAAATATCAACTGGCACGGATGAATCTAAAGACAGAGCAGTCTAAAGAGAGAACAGAAAAACAGAGTTGGCTCATGCAAACATTCCCTTCATTTGCACTTTGTTCTCTAATCCTGAAAAGATAGAATTGCAACTTGTACTAGGTTTCTACGGTCCCAGGCCTATTTGGGGATATGTCGATCCCTGAGCAACGGTGTCTATGCAGTGACTTCGAACTTTCCCTGAATCCTACCAGGTTGAAAACACTACTACTTACCACATGTGGATGATGACTGATGAAGCCAACCAGATCACATCGGATGTGGAGATTCACACACCAGCCAGCACAATGCGGAAACATCTCGGAATGTGTCAGAAAACAGAATCACGTACTCCCAATTATAGGCATTGCCAGTATGGTATGCAAGCCATGCAAAGGTTCCCAAAAAAACATACAATATAATACTCGACAACCATCACAGAGACAGGGGCACCAAGCTGTAAAACCCACAAAACAATACCAAATACGGACATTGCAGGGCCGAAGGCTTTACTTGTTCCTTTGGCTGGCGTTAACTCGAGCGACCTCCTGGCTGGGGTTAATCACAATAAAATGATCTATTTTCTCCGTTCAAAGAACGAGGCACAAAAGCACAACGGTTACAATTAATCTGACTCCGCAATACATTTAGAATACCAAATTCAGTTATACCCTGGTTAAATATCTGACTCCAAATTAGAATTAGAATTTATATTTTAGGGACAACATGCGTGAATCTCAGGATAGCTACGCCACCAGACTCGTCTGCGAAAACCAGTTACTCAACCGACATCCGCGGGTAATAACGCAGTCGCAGGATCATAGTTCGGTAATAGTTCTAGAGGATGGAAGAAATTACCACGAAAGTAGCATCTTGGCATAAACATTGTAGCACTGAGCATAAACATATCATGAACCTAGTTTTATGTACGCCACAGGGCCCCATAAGGGGATCGGCCAGGCACTAGCTTATAAGCCCAAGGGTGCCCTTAAGGCCAAAGCCCCAGGACCAGTACTACATAAACCCTTTAGGGGTAGAACGTAATTTACAATTCAACTTAAAACCCATCACGACCTATAAACATCAGCTTACTAGTCTGGAATGGTAAGGAATCGCCCTCCTAAGTACCGGTCGTAACACGGCTAGAAAGAATAAAAAGATTTGGAGTCACTGAGACCACGCAACCTTAAAGGAATACCAATAATTTATTCACCAGGAAGGCATGAGCTTAGATCAAACAAATCAACATTAAGCCAATTACAAGTTACACGCAATTTAGAAAGGGAGAATAAAGTCATACCTGGAGGAAAGCTATACACGCAACTAACATGCGCCGGGGAGAGACCGAATACGATCTTCCATAATTAAAGGACTGCTCACGCCCTTACAAGTGTGGGGAGGAATCAGATACGATTCTCCCAGCATGGAAAGTTTCTCTTTCCTTTAAGCCAAACCACATCTTTGATCCAGGCGGCATGGTCATAAATGCCCTGGAAGGGGGGTTGAATCTGGTTTTTGGGTTTCCACCATTTGGAGGATGTAATAAAGCAATTTAGCTGAGAGAAGAGAGTAAGGTGATTACCTGAGAGGGTTCTGACCAATTTTCTAGAGTTTCAAAAAGGGAATGAACCATAATTTCAATGGGAATGAAACATACTTCATTCAACCCCTTGGATTCCTCTGAGAATAACAAGACCAAACATGATATGGATATGTACTAATATGATGCACAAAAGTTTTATTGCTATTTGGCCTGGCTCTGGGCCGAGCTCATCAGCCATTTGTCGCTTACATTTCCAGATTCTACATATACGACAAAAGTTAGTACTCGTTATCGTGTTTCAATACACCCCAAGTCAATTTCACACCGGAATTCTCCTTTAAAATAACTATTACCAGCAGAAACATATTAAAAGCAGCAATAATGATCCCGTTATAGCATTCTTGCCGTGCATTATGGGGAGATTGGACATCCCAATGATTAAACTGTTTGTATTTTCTGTCATGGTGAAATAGTGCAGGAAACAAAAATCTGTGCTTGTTTCACAGTGGGAAACATTTTATCTCTGCACCCACTCTGCATCACTACCATTGGTAGTTGTCTGAGCGAAATCATTCATATTATTTAAAAGTTTGTTCGACTTTTTGGCCCCGCCCAATTTTATTCACCAGCTTTATTGCTTCCCATCATCTCAAGTCGCTCAATGCTTATTGGAAAAGAATGGTAGCACATTGCTTTATTCCCTGAACATCGCTGAAATGTGAATGCCAATAAATATTCAAAATATGGCAATCGCAACATAAAGTGAGACTGAAAAATTTACTGGATTTTATTTAATTGTACCCACTCAGTTTGGAGCAGTATTTTTAGTGGACACTAAAATTTTTATCACAGATGGAATGCTCTTGTTTTTCTTATCCCTCCGACTATTGATGTGACAGAGACAAGGGTCATTAATCACTGAGGAATGAGTTCTAATTGGCTGAAATATGTCTTATATGGCAGATCAATATCACAATAAGGATTTCAGAGAATCATTTGTTCAGATTTGTTGACTGCTCTGCCCAGATTATGCTCTAAAAGTGCTAAATATGCATTTGCAGGGGAATTTATAAGGAGGTCAAAACACTTAAATCAACAAAATAAAATTATGTCCATTCACCTACACATATAATACAGAATGTCAGCCAGAGAGTGAGAGAAACTACCAAGGTCTTGAGGTCCAGACCTAGACGACACCTGGCTGGCTTGAGTGGTAGGGTGAAGGCCAGCTCATGTTTTGGCGGCATTGTGCAGTATTCAGTGCCAAAGTATTGGATTTTGAACACGGCCTATGTTCCCTTAGAGAACATCCTGAATGTTTTCAGGTCTTTTTAATAACATAAGTGCCCCAAAATTTTTCTCATAATAATATACCATATCTTGTGCACCAATCAACCACAACATTAAAACCATCTGCCAGCTAGGACCTCAAACATCTCCTTTAAACAGACATCCAGTTTAAATTCCAGACCTGGGGCTTCCCAGCAGAACATTTCCCGGAGTATCGCACTTAGCCCACAAGCTTACCTTCTTAGTACCATCTTTTCCCAGGTAAATGATGTACATGTAGCCAGCCAATGTTCTGTAAATGAAAACAGGACTCACTGGACCAGGTGACCTTCTTCATTTACTCCGAGATCCAGTTTTGACACTCACTTGCCCATTGTAGGCATTTTTACATTTCCGACAAGTCAATTGAACTTAATCAAGTTTGACACTAGCTGGGCAGCAAGGTCAAGGAGAGGCAATCCTCAAGTCAAGCACATCTGTCAGAACCCTCACAGTCAAACTATAAATAAATAAAGTGAAAAGAATTTCTTATTCAAAATGGTGGTTAGTTTGATGGATTTAAGATTTAGATTTTTTTTCTTTAATGAAATGTTTTTATTTTTTACAATCTACTGTTTGGAAAACATGGGCATGTCCAAACTTTTTAGAGGTGCTGTAGATTGCCAGGCAAAAATGAAGTTCTTCGCTATTTCAACATGTTCTTTCTTCGATGCAGTAATGTCACACAGTTGACAGCAGAGGAGAATACTTCCTAAATTATTCCAGACTCGGCATCTCTGAATTCCCATCAATACCTGCCCTGAGACCCAAAGCAGAACATCAATAGTCTGATCATTGATAGATGTCTCCATGGCAAAATGAAAAGTCACAATGAATAAAAAAGACAACAAGGTTTATGAAGAATTGTACTTACCAGTCGCAAACAAGTTAATATTTCCCCTCAGCATTGTTTATGTGCAGTTTTTTCATCCTCGTTCCACCTGTTATTCCTCCCATATGGTGTCTAACTGATATGGATTAAGCAATTAAACCAATTTTCTCCCTATGACTCCTGGCAGTTGGTTCAAACATAAAAGCTTGCATTTCAATTAGCAACAGAATTGCCCCAAAAGATGAATTATTTTACTTCCTAGTACAATTAAAACATGACATAGCTTACAAGATTATCTGTAATTAAAAAGCGTGGTGGGGTGCCCTGCATGCATGTCTTCTGTTATTTGAACACCGCTTTGTTTGAATAAGGTGAACACGCATATTATTTGGATGAGTTTTAGTTTTCTTGCTTGCTTGATCTAAAGATCCTCCAGCCCCGTGTTTCTGCACTGTAAAACTGTAGAACATGTGACAAGTTTATAATCTAAGCACTAGTGTGTAAAGGCTAAATGCCTGGCGGTTATTTTTGTGAATAAGTGTTCTTATTCAAAACACTGATGTTTATTTAATGTTGAGATTGAGGTTTTTCAGATTTGTTGAAACACTTTTAAAGTGAATCTAAACACTGTGACATGTTTAAAAAGTGTTACAAAAGAGTACTCATATGTTCAGAACTTACACATTTAGTTTTACAGTGTGTCTGGGAAAGTTATTATGCATGTGCAGTGGTTACTTTATACACCTGCTGTATCATGTGTATACGGAAAAGCTGTTAATTTGTCCTTCAACTGAACATTCAAAACAGGAAAGACAAAAGATCCAACCATGGTATGATTGTTGGTGCCAGACATGGCAATTCCTGCATCTCAGAAACAGCTGCCCTCAAGAGAGTAGCATTCAGTGTTTGTGGAGTTTATAAACCAATGCAGTCAAAGCAAAATGGGCAGACTCATTCAAGCTACACTTATAACCACAAATGTTTAAAATACCACTGATTTACAGAGTGAAAAATGGCATATCTGAATTCTTAATGCCACTGACCAGGAGTTGAGGTGGGGGGATTGGGAGTTGGGTTGGCGGTCGCACCAAGTTGCATCGCTAAAGGTATAGCAGGATTATAAAACTGGGCAAGTGTTCATCAAAACTGGGCAATTCAAGATGATAAAAAACTAATGACTCTCAATCACTTCCAGGACATTCTATGGTTCGGACTTAAAACTTAAAATGATCAAATTCGCTAATAAAAAAACTTTTGCTGGAAATACAGTATGTGATGCTTGCCGAATCCATGCTCTGAAGTACAATGTCATGAGGTGTGGAGAAGTCAAATGTTGAACTTAATCTTGTGAAAGGCAGAACATGGTATATGGTTATATCGGAGTCGATCGTAATAACGGACTGTGTCTCGCAAAAAATGCAAGGAACAATTTGACTGTTCAAGAAATGGGTAGTGATCGCGATCAAGTTGGTAAGGGAAAACTGGATGCTCAAAACTTCAGTAAAAAAAAACACCGAAAGCTGAGCAATGGATTTCATTGGTCTTTCTATCGTAGCAGTGTGATGGTAACAGTAGGATACGTCTTTCTAGTCTTCCAGCTTACTCCTATGCTGCCTGCTATTCACCCACTTGATAGCGATAGCTACCTGTTTCTTGAACAGCTGGACTGTTCCCCACAATTTTTGTCCGAAAACTGAGAAATAAAATGAACTGAAGCAATTTTCATCCTGCGGTTTTTCTTAATGATCATCATGTTCCCCGCACTATGGTTAAAAACCCCAAAGGGTGCTCGCCAGCTTGCAAGAGAGCAGCTAGCTAACCAGCTAATGTAAAGTGAGTTAAAGAATAAAACCGTGTTTGTGAGAAGCACACATGTCCAGTGCGCGAGATATCAGAGCTACACTAAAAAGAGAAAGATGCATTACGTTGCTAATATCCTGCTGCTACATTAAGAGACGTGCGAAATCCATAGCTCAGAGATTTCTGTTTTTATTGTACTGTAACGTCATTTAACAGTGATATGTCTCGGGAAATGGATGTTTGCCCTTTTCACATCGATGGTTCTATTGTTTGACTCGCGTGACGTTAAGATTAGCACAGTTCCCCAAGGCTGCTTGTGAATGAGGGTTCACATTGCTAGAAGAGGTTGGGTGTGCCCAAACTTTTGACTGGTTCTGAGTGAAAAATCGACATGAATGCATGATGCGTGAGCGAAAGAGCCTTTCAGAGATGTAATATGGCAATGAAATACAGCAGTGATGCACTTTGACAGATTAGAGATGGTTCTGACTCCTTAAATGCATTCTATCCAATACCAATACCATTCTTGGGAGAAAAATAGATTCCCCAGTAATCCCCTTTCCCGTCACTCCACTCTCTGATATTTAACACAAGCACGTCCAGTGTAGTTCTACGGTGACCTCCAGAGACAAGGTGGAGGAGGGTGATGAGTGTGCACTGTGTTTGAAGGAAAGCCCAGTTCAATTAAGGCTCTTATTAGGAAGAAAAATATGTTTAGAGACTGATAAATGCAGTGATCTGATACAATTCTCCAACATGGGGGCAGACCGTGATAAGAGACCTCTCCTGAGATCCAGGCTGAGGTTAATTGGATGACCCTATCCATCTCAATTAAACTATTTTCTGAAAGTACAACTCCCCAGTTTCAATGTGAAAATGGATATATTTCACCATGGAGACTTCCCTTTGGGCTTGCACCACCTACCCCCCCCACCCCCCCAAAAAAAAAAGAAAAATGGAAAGGAAATAACTTCGCTCCATAAATAATGTAATATTTAATTAGGATAACAAGGCCAATGACTAAATTGAATATCCTTTGCACTCTTTTGTCTGGCATACTGTTCTGTACTCAGGGACACCTCGAAGCACGTGGCATTTAACTGGATTTCACAAGAATTTATTTATATATTTACTTAATTATTTATTTATGTCATACCTATCCATACTTTCAACATTGTTGCACATGAAAACATCTCTCCCACACCATCTGTGCCATAAATGCAGCGTATTCTCCAATTCTTTCCCATGTACTACTTGTATATTAAATGCGTATTGACTTGGATGAAAAATACATTGAATGGATCCTTTAATGTAACAAATATTTATTTTGCGGTTGAAAATGCAGTTAGTCCAATGTGGCTTGTTATGGGTTAAACGTTCTGAGCACCCAAATACCACACAATTTTACACTTCTAAATACCAACGACAGTATATTTATCTGCACTCAGAAATATTACAGTGTGTTACATTAACACGAACAGAACCTGAAAAAGCTTCGAAAGGAGTGCTTTTAAGACTCTCTTTCTCTTCCTCCTCCTTGTTTCAATAGCTCGGGAGAGAAAAACTGTTTTTTTTTCCTTGTTTTAATGCAGAATAAATTATAGCCTGCACCTGAAATATCTTGAGATTTTGCCGCGGTCGGAATGAATATGCATTTCTTTTATAGATCTTAACACCAGTAATGCGCAATTAAAATATTAAACTATAAACTGAAATTGTAGAAGGATATAATGTTATGATTGTAAAAAATGTATCATTCAGTGAGAATTAAGTGAATTATTTTTCGTTGAATGCTCTAATAAAAAAGAATTTCCCTTAGGTCTATATATAGGCATTTTAAATGTGAAGAAATCCATGGGAACATGCTCTTTAATGATGAAGGGTGTGTGCGTATGTGCGTGTGTGTGTGCGTGTGTGTGTGTGTGTGTGTTGTTTCTCTCATTCAGAGCTCCTGTATATGTAGATGCATATTATGCATAAAATATTGCTTAATTTCTCAGATCCAGAACTACCATCCCAAATTATTCCAGTTATTTATGTCATGAATTTTCCATGTGGAATCATGGACTGTTAAATCCCTTTTCACTCTTCCTTTCAAACAAAAAATAATGGATTTGAAGAGTCATATCTTTGATGTGAATAAAACTTCCGCATCTATTATGAGCACAGATAGAAAATTCTAGTTCAGGAAGTTGAAGTCCTCCATTTGTCTGAACCACCTGACTTAGCCCATTAGCACACTTCCTCAGCCTGGTGGCAGAACTAATTAGTGATGTCCGCCAGCTGACTTTGTGGCTGGAAGAAACACGAGGCAGGTCATTTACTCTCTGACCTCTGGACTTTCCACCTCTGACCGGGAGACAGAATCACTCGGTGCGAGTCACGCCTCTTTTTATTCACACCAATTGTATATCATGAACTCCACATTTCCAGAACAAAGTCATTAGGGTTATGTTCATTTTACACCGCAGTTCTAGATGTAAAGTGAAACAATTGAACTGTGGTTTCAATACACATTTAAACTTAGCTTTCATTCAAGACTATTTATACTCTTCCAAATAAGAAACTATACATTGTTTTTAGCATCAATTTATTATACATGAAATGTTTTGACAAATGTGGAAGACATATTGAAAAGAAAGTGTAATCAATAATTCAATATTTGTATAGTTTATTTTTTTGGAAGAGTATTTTTCAATATGTTTTCCACATTTGTCAAAACATTTCATGTATAATAAATTGATGCGAAAAACAACGTATAGTTTGTTTTTTGGAAGAGTATATATACAATTTTGCGTCACCATGAAAATTTACTGCACTTTTTACACAATTATTATTTAACAAAGTTATTGAACACGTTACAATATTAAGTAAATGAAAGTAGTCCATGTTACTGTAGGCTACTGCTGACATTTTAATGAACCCATCATCACAAGAGATAGAACCAGCTGAATTGTATACAGAAGTGGCCAAAAATGATCTAGATTCATGTTCCAGTGACAGAAGAGCAAAGTAGGAAATAATGAATCATTTTCACACCTAACTAGTGGCTTGTGTGCTGCAGTGTAGCCTCTGTGGTCATGTTTGCTAAGTCTGCAGATCTGAGTCTCAAACAAACCCACACCTTCCACCCGAAAAATATATCTGATCTGTTGGACCTACAGTAATTTACGGGTTGTCTTCTGACACAGTGAGAATTGTTGCGAAGCGCTGAGATTTTCCTTAGCTTATGACATTCTTTGTGATTACTGAGCTCCACCGTGTTCCATCATTTGTTAGTTGCATGTGGAAGGTTTGGCCCATGTCTGTTTATTTTTGAGAAAAGTGGCCTTGACTTTTACTCAAACAAACCAGAGACCAACAGACGATCAAAAGTCTTGAATTGAGCCAAACATACTGTATATAGGAATAAAAGAAGTCTACCTTCGACAGGGCTAAACCCAGGACAATTTGATACTCAACACTACCAAACTTTTCTCAGTTGAATCTAAGGCTGCTATATCTTGTAGGATTAATTTCTGCTATGGACATTTTTAATTAATCTATTCTTAATGAGACAATTTGCATAAGTTATCTGATATAATGAGTACAGATAGTAAAATGTTTGTTTTGCTGAAGTTTTGCAGTAAGCATCCTGTCCCTTTCAGGTATAGATATACAGTATTTTACTGTCATATTTGGGCATGTTTCAAGTGGTAAATTAGCTTAATATATGCATATTTAACAAAAATACCTTTTTAGATTCAAAGTAAACACCTTCATGGTTTGATTTCCTTGGAGGTTTTCTCTGTAGGTTTAGTGGAAACTGTGAGCAGGGGACCAAACTGGCAAAAAAAACCATCATCTGTCTGCTGCCAGCCACTGTCCCCTGGTGTGGGGTAATCAAATAAGACATTGTTCCCTCATGCTTGTAAGATGGGTTTCTTCAGATGTTCCTGTGAGCTGTTTGTCAGGAAGAAGGCCCAAACTAGATTTGACCCTCTTTTGATCATCCATTCTGATTTGCATTTCCACATGGCCAGCGTCCTCTTTTCCTGGGCGCATAATTGTCTGTATGAAGATGAGCATGTTCTCGAGGTGTTGAAATGAGACTGGAAGAATTCATGCTGAAATTAGCAGGATAAACTTCCTCTGGGCCACCGTTTTTCTGAAAGGTTTCACTTTTACTACTTTGCAGGGACACAAGATTGTGTCTGGTCTGATAACACTATGATATAAGTTGACAAGACATCACATACTTCCTTCCCATAAGCTTAAAAACATCAGCTAGGGTGCATATATCTCTCTTTGTCTAGTTTCATCAGTCATTTATTAGCAGGATAAACTCAGCTAAAGAGGTACACTAGCAAAAGAAATAGATCAGTATCAAATCAACAATCACAAGAGATCTGTCTGATAATGATGCATGCCAAAAAAAAAAAAACTGACTATTTGCTTCATCTCAGCATGGTTGCATTCTGTAAACACTAGTGGGATGTTAAGCTTTGATCTGATTTCGTCTATTTTGTAGTCAGTAGCAAGAAAGTTAATCAGTTAATAGTGGTTTCCCCCACCATGCAGAAAGGCATTCCAGTCTTTGCCCTGTGGCCTACATTAATACTTTTCTGTGATTAAAAACCTTTCTTCCTGCTTGGCCCCAACTCCTTTGAGTCAAGTCTTTGATTCTGGGTGCCCCATGGGTGTCCAGGACTATCACTTGTTTTGCCGGATTCAACATCTCTGGTGGCATGCAAAATCGAAATTGACAATCAGTATGTTCCCCGATGTCTCCTTTGGGGAGACAGACCAAACAGCAGCCCTGCCATCAATTATCCACTCTGGCCTGATGGGGGCTTGTTCACCCACCGCCTCAACTTCTGTGATCATATGGTTTCTTAGCTCTGCTTTTGATCTTTGCCTCAAGTTGAAGTGGAAAATGGCACAAAGCATACGCGTGAGCTTCCCCTGTTCTGATGGCTTTGCCTATAAGACTGCCTGTTTTTCCTCTTCTAGTGAGTCAATAACTCTTTGAACTTCCTTTAGTTTTTATAATGTAGTTTCTATCTTTAGATTCGTCATCGGTTTGAAAGATCTCCCCCTTTATTTTCTGACCTACCCTCTGAACTTCTACATAAAAGTCTCTGCTACCCTTGTTGTTTGTGTGAAAGCCTTTTGAAAGTCTTGAAGTTTGTCGTCACATTAGCTGGATCTATGTACTTGAACATAGATTTGGTCGCCCGGGCCTCTACTGTTTTCTTATGCTCTTGTTGAGCACCATCGATAGTTTCTTTGTGTGTTGAAGTTGTCATTATGCAGAATTTATCTTTCAGTACTGTCCTCACTTTGGCTATCAGATGACTAGTTTTGAAGATGTCATCTCCTGCTTTGTCATCTCCTGCTTTACTGAAGCCTCCTTGCATGGAACCACCCTTGACTTTGACCTCTCGTTTCACAGTGGCCTTGGGCACGAAGTCCCCATGAACTGTGAAAAACGAAGCTCCAATAAATCTCTAAATCCTTTATCTCTGTTATATCCATACAGTAGCCCTTGTTTGAAGCAAATAGGTTCTCGTGGTAAGGAAGGAATCTGGCCTAACTGTTATGTCCAATGGCAAACTGTTGAGATGGTAATGCTCATTCTGCTTGTTGGTATCTCTCAATGTGGCTTCCCTATACTGAACTAATCAATGTAAGCATTACTGAAAGATCTTTCAGATATTCAATCATCATTCCAGATTCTGTACTGCTGGTGTTAGACATTACCTCAGTACATGAAGAGATAAAGTTTCATTTTAGAGGGGCTATAAATCAGTAATTTCTAAGTAATTTCAATGCCTGAAATCTACACCACACAGTGGTACATCTCCCATCTTCTTGATTCTGTATGTTAGCAGTGCCTCAAATAGCTGCTTGTGCTGTCAAATTTTACGTAAGTAGTGACAAATGTCGACAGCCTGTACACTTGATCCCTCCGCAATCGCTCTTGCATCTACCCACCAAACTCTGATACCCAGTGCCCTATACTCTCTGTACATGATTTTGACTTTCACTATGATAGTATGAAAGACCCCCTGGAGATCCACCACTTTGACATACTCTCTCTCTCTCTCGTGAAGCCATTGCACGGCTACCATGTTATAATACGTAGTTTCATCTGAGTGCACAAATGTACAGTGCAGTCCTAGTCTTCTGTCTCATCAATCAGGAGATCTGAATACCATTTGTAACATCAAGTAGTTACATCTTGGCCCACAAGTGCCAATCGGATGCTGGGATACATTGCCAAAAGTATTGAGTACAAATCTAAGGAGGTGATGCTTCTTTTGTACAACACATTCGTCAGACCACATCTGGAGCACTGTGTACAGTTCTGGGGACCATACTTTAAGAAAGATATAGAGGCTCGAGAGAAAGTTCAGAGAAAAGCCACTAAGTTAATTCCATGTATAAAAGATGAAAGCTACGAGAAGAGGCTGAAGATCCTTAATCTCTTTTAGTCTTAGGAAAAGGAGAAGGGGTGATTTGATTGAGGTCATTAAATATGTGAAAGGGATTAACAAAGTGAATTATGTAGGATTCCTTTGACCAAGTGTTGTGAGTAGAACTCGGGGTCACAAATGGAAGGTAAATTTAGCACTGATATTCAGAAATATTTCTTCACCCAAAGAGTAATTTCACTGTGGAATAGCTTGCCTGACCATATTGTTGAGGCAGAGACCTAGGGGGTTTAAGAGCAGGCAAGACTTAAAGCTAGATACCATTGTGTCATTGAGTATCTGAAGGGATATATTCACAATAGTATAAAGAAACTGGCGAGCGTAGTTGGGCTGAACAGCCTGTTCTCGCCATTCATGTTAAGATGCTTTTTCCTCAATTAAGCTTATGCCAGGTGTGCCAAGGGTCTGCCATCACCAGTCAGATAATAAAATACAAAATGTATGAAATCACAATCAGTATAGGTTACATAATATTTCTTTGTCCTTTTTGAATAACTTCCTTAAAGTAACCCCGTAAACAAAGTTTTTCACATTAAACCTACGTAAGGGAAAACTAAAGTCAGAAAAACCTTTTTTTATATTATTGGACAATGTCACAACATACTCTGTATCTAGTCTGTATCTACTGGTATTCAAAACCATGGCACCATGTTTTTATGGCTGCAGCATTACATCAAATGGGAAAATATTAAGATTGTGTACATAGTTTCATCCCGGTCATTCAGCAGAAGATATTTGGGATCGTTGTAAACCTTGCGATCTCCATTATATTTTAAAAAAGGCCTGAAGTTCCCCAGGTTTAAATAATGTAGCTGCTTTAGGTTTTATGAGGATAACAGAAAAGTCAAGCCCTATTGCGGACAGACTATATGTTGAGATTTACGAAATGAACCAAGTGCGACAACCAGTAGAATGCAAAAAGGAGGCTTTATTTCTGAAGGGGGAAACCCCCCAACAGAGCTGGCAACGGTACAAAGTCCACAATCCAAAAACAGTATCCAATGGGCGTAATCCAGAATCGTAACCAGGGCACCAATAACAAAGTTCGTGGTCAGACAAAAAGGGTTCGGTACACAGGCGTAGGTTTGGAGGAGAAACAAACGCATAAGCCAAAGACAGTCCGAATCCAAAACCAGGGCAGTAATCACAAAATCAAGGTCGGGCAGAAAAAAGGTCAAAATTCACAGATGCAACAATATCCAAAAAGGGCAAACCAAAAACAATAGTCGGGCAATCCAGTCAGAAAGATAAACACTGAGATATCGAGGCGAGAAACGTAGCACAAGAAAACTAGGGAGAACGATCTGACAAGAGTGTGAAGCAAACAGACATCTTATATACACATCCAGGAGAACACATGACCAGGGAGAACAGGTGCAATCAATGGTAACAATGATTAGGGAGAGACACATGAGGGATAAACTAATTACATGAATTTGGCTGTAGCCAAAACGCAGACAGGGATCACAAGACAATCCTATGAACAAACAACAGCTCCGGTTAAGGAGTACTAAAAGTGCATAGTCTAAAGAAAAGGAAAGCATGAGATATAAGTGGAAAACTGCAGCAGAGATAATTAGGGATAGGCAAGGAGGCGGAGACTAGAATTGGGCGACAGCTGAGAGATCATTAGTCAATTAGTAAGTGCAGCTATACAATCCCAAGTGCTTGTTAGTAAGTTAGTCCAAATATACAAGGTTAGTGTGGATTAGTATTTAGCAAAAACAATAAACTGTTAGTATATGTTAGTAAGACAGTAAGAGAGAGGAAGGAAGAACACGAGATAATGAAAGAAGATTGAAACCCAGAAACCAATAAATCACCCGAATGAGTGGCACACAAGACAAGGGACCGTGAGCAAAGATACACACATGACAAGACAGGGGAGACAAAGTGCAAAGCATGGAAAATAAACATGGCATGAAACATGGCTATGAAAACAAAACATGGCATGGAGACTGATAACCAAAACATGAAAATAATAAAACAGGAAATCCTTAATACCAAATACACAATACATAATCTAAGAATAGTCGGACAGAGCAGTGGTCACTAAACACAGAAATACTAAACATGGCTAGGCCAGGCACAGAACTTAAACATGACAAGCAGGATCCAGAATCCCAACACTATACAATTCTATGTTTACATTTTCCAGTAATTGAGGTTTTTGATAATTCGACATTCAATATTATTTCATTCTTTCAATTATGTTTTGCATGCTGGGGTCATTGTTGAGAATGAATGAAAATCACCAAAGTTTTAAAATGTGGGAAAACAATACATCTCTGCTGATTATGGAATGACAGTACAACTCCATTGTCACTTTTGAAAATAATTGAGTGCATACATTTTAGCATTTTCATTACATTCTGTGACCATGAACCTCAAGTACATTCAAACATACTGTACATGCATATATACACACGCGCGAACAAAGGCACATACAGTAGCTCACAAAGTTAGTACACCCCTCACATTTCAACATTTATTATATTTTTTCAAGGGGCAACATTACAGAAATGAAACCTGAATATATTCTACAGTAGTCATTGTACAATATGTGTAGCGGTAGCGATTTACTGCACTGTCCAAATAACTGAACAAACGGTCACTATTTCCAAAATGTGTGACAAAAGTGAGTGCATCTCACCGACCACATGCCAAATTGTGTCCATAGTGTCAATATTTAGTGTGACCACCATTGTTGTCCAGCACTGCTTTGATTCTCCCAAGCATGGAATTCACCAGAGCTGCACAGGCTGTTGCTGGGATCCTCCTCCACTCCTCCATGACAACATCATTGAGCTGGTGGATGTTGGACACCTGCTGCTCCTCCACCTTCTTCTTGAGGATGCCCCACAGGTGCTCAATTGGATTTAGCTCTAGAGACATACTTGGCCACGCCATCACCTTTAGCTTCAGCTTCTTCAGATGGCATTTGTCATCTTGGAGGTGTGTTTAGGGTCGTTATCATTTTGGAAAACTGCCATTTTCGAAGAGAGGGCATCATGATCTGCTTCAGAATGTCACAGTACGTATTGGAATCCATTATTCCATCAATGACGCGCACCTCCCCAGGGCCAGAAGCACTCATGCAGCTACAGACCATGATGCTGTCACCACCATGTTTGACTGTAGGCAGAACACACTTGTTTTGGCACTCCTCACCAGGGTGCAGCACCACATGCTGGACACCATTAGAGCCACACAAGTTTATCTTGGTCTTATCAGACAACAGAACATGGGTCCAGTGGTTCATGTTCTTGGACTGGTCGTCTTCAACAAACTGTTTTCGGGCTTTCTTGTGGTCTAGTGTCAAAAGAGGCTTCCGTCATAGCCGACGGTCATGCAAACCGACTTGGTGCAGGGCACAGCATATGGTCTGAGCACTGACAGGCTGTTCTCCCACTGCTGCAACCTCATTAGCAATGCTGCCAGCGCTCCTGCATCTGTTTTATGAAGCCAACTTGTGCACCTGACGCAGATCACGAGGACTCAACCTCTTCGGTCGACCCTGACGAGGCCTGTTCCGAGTAGAACCCGTCTTGGAAAACCGCCGAATAACATTGGCCACCGTGCTTTAGCTCAGTTTCATGGTTTCTCAGATCTTTTTGTAGCTTAGACCATCTTGGTGGACAGTAACAATTCTCTTTTCCAGATCCTCAGAGTTTTTTTCCCATAAGGTGCCATGTTGACCATCCAGTGACCAGAATGAGAGCATTACAACCAAAGCACCACATTTTAAAACTTCAATGCATTTCACCACCACATATGGCCCAGTCGAACAGATAAAAGCATGAACATCTTGTCTTCTGTGTTTTTATAATTTTGTGAGTTTCCTTTGTTTTTACAGTCATTTTGTGAAGCACTTTGTGAGCTTTTCTCTGTGAAAAGTGTGAGATAAATAAATTTTACTTACTTACTTACTTACTTACATAATGAATAAGACGTTTCCTTGTTTGGTTGACCATTAGCAATTGGGGTGTGTACTCACTTTTGTTGTCACCCATTTTGGAAATAATGACTGTTTGTTCAGTTATTTGGTCAGTGCAGTAAATCTACAGTGCTACACATATTGTACAATGACTACTCTAGAATATATTAAAGTTTTATTACTGTAACATTGTCCCTTGAAAAGATACATTGCCCGACCAAAAAAAAAAAGACACGTTTGGAAATTAATGAACAAGTTCTATAATTGGATCATTATTGTGGTTATTAATATGTTTCAGTTCGCAATAATCATTTTAACCCTGACTGATGAAGCGCGTCCTGCTCATTTCTTAAAAAATCATGTCGGACGACACATCCCTTGATGGTGGAAAAGATGTTACAGTATTTCAAAAGTTATTGGCCTGTATTTAGCAAAGAAAACCATGAATGACAAGAATAAGTATGGGGAATCATTTTCACAAACAAATTCACCACAAAGTCCTGACCTCCAACTCATTAAAAGTTATTGGGATGTGCTCAAAAAAGACCACCGAATGGTTCAACCATTATGTCAAGAAGGCAAGATCTCGGCCAAAAATAATGCCATTTCTAATCGAAAATTAATTTTCTGGCTTTGGATACAGTTGTCAAAACAATGACAAGACGAATATGCACTGTAATCACAGCTACAGGGGTTCCAACTGAATATCTAAGTGTGTGACTTTTTTTTTTGGCCGGGCAGTGTATAATCAATTAATTATCGAAATGTGAGTGAACTCACTTTTGTGGGATTCTGTACACTCATACACACTCATTCTTTTCCGATCCAGTTGAAAAAAGGCTAACCATAATTCCTAGGGCTCTTTCTCTGTATATCTTCCTGCTTGAGATATTGATTTTTTTTTTCTTGTTCTGAAAATATTCATTCTTGAAAAATCAGTGGATGATACAGAAAGCTTACTACTCGTGATTGTTCTTGGTGGAGATAAACATTTATTTTCAAACTCTGAAGTTTTAAAGTCTTGGCTTCAAGTTCTGCAAAAAGTTGTTGAAAAATTTTGGCTCGACAATATTGATAACACATGATCACATGATTTTTTGCAAAAATGGACCTGTATGCTTCTTCACTGGAGAAGCTAAAAGAAACAACTGCAATATACCAGCTACTAGTCAATAATGCTAAAAAATAATAGCATAAGTCACAGCATACATTATTCTTTATCATGTCACTTAAAAAACTTTACCTCTAGAACTTGAAAGTTTTCTTGATGGATTTTCTGTGGCATGCCATCAGAGGTACAGAAGCCTCTCACCTTTTAATGCACCTTTCAATTTCACTCAACTGGTTCTTGTTCAAGATCATCCGATTAACCCTTTGAGCGCCGAATACATTTTCAAGGAATGAAAAATGTAGTTATCCTGAGCTGTTGAAAACCTATCATGTGGCAACTTGTTTAAAAGAGCTCTTGTAAACAAGTTGCCACATGATAGGTTTTCAACAGTGTCTGACTTTGATATCTTACATCATGGGGCAACTATAGTTGCCCACGGCACTGAAAGGGTTAACAATCATACAATTTATTTGCCGAATAATCAAGACAATACATAAGCCCAAAGTGATTCAGAAATGAGTAATAATACGCAATGCGAAGATACACAGACAGTATAATTGCAATACACGTGCTATTGTAAGGATGACAGTTATACAAATAATTAATACAAATAATTAACTCAAAACTTACTCTGTATTCTGTCTACTGGTTTTGCTTTTTTCAGCAGAGTAATTTACTTTATTATAATAATTTATTTATATGATTCAACACAAGTCCTCTTCAGGGCATTGAAGGATGATTCAATACACTGAATAAGACTTATGTCCAAATAGTGGGTAATTTATTCAATTCATTATGATTAAATTATCCCTTCCAATCATGACAAGGCAATGGGAACTTGTTTGGTGTTATCATGCTTCATTTGGTGTGGTGACTCAAGGGCTTTCATACCTCTGACAGCATGGCACTGAAAATCCTGGGTGGAAGACATTAAAATTGACAGAAAGAATATGAAATATTAGCAAAACTTACGAGCTACCAGTTACCTCAGTGTCACTGTTCTGAACAAGAATTATTACAACAGACATTACCTTAGCATGCAGACACACTGAATATTAGCTCACGGTATCCATGTTTTTTAAATTTTTTTTTGTAATTATTATTATTTAGTTCACTTTTTAATCAGTTTCTCTTTTCATATACATATCTACATGTGCTGATCTGTCAATAAAATGAAACAGGTATACATATTAACTTTGTGCAAAATAATACATATCTAGGCAAATTTAGTAAAACCATCAATATTTGCTATGCTTTGATGGTCTTATAAGAAGAACTCATATATTAACAATGAACTATGCATAACATATGTAGGTACAAGTCCTCATCTAAAAACCGCATTTTACATACTTGTATATTCGGTAAAGATTTTTATACTTTTTACCTTACAGGCATCACTGAGTAATCCAAATATGCTAATTATCTAGCTAATTAAATATGCACTATATAATTAAATGGTTCAACAGCAGGAATGACTCTCTGGGGTGGGGGTGGGAGGGGTGAACCTAAAGATCAACTGAAAAAGTGTGATATTGATGCTTTTCAGTTCATTCTTGAGTTAGTTCTGTCCACCTGCACCAAGGAAGTTATTAAAAACTATTTTGTCTCAAACATTATGGTGCTCTGAAATGGAGTCCTATGCCTACAAGTTTTGTTTTTTTCTGCATCATAAAACTAAAATGTTGGGAAAATCCACACTTATACCAATTGAGTGAATTGTTTCAGCACAGGATTATTTAATTACATAACACATTTGTAATGTGAATATAGGCCACTGGATGGCAGTATTTACCTTTTTTTATTCAGCTCAGACTGGAGCTATGTTTAGACATGTCCTGGACATGTCTGGGGCAAGTCCCCGAAAAGTAAAAAAAAGAGGTCTAAATGTGGGTGGGGTCTGCAAAAGATTATATAAAGGGGAGAATTGAGACAGTGAAGTAGTAGGAGAAATTGCAAGAAGATGACCAGACCTGCCATTCTGTTCAAGACCTGTGACGTTTCTTTTGTGGATTTCTTTGCCTGTGTTTGAGCATTTTCATCATCGAGGACATCACCGAGCCACCCCCACAAAAAGGGATTGTAAATATTTATGTTTTGTACATAATTCAATCTTGGTCTTAGTTGTTAGTTGCTTAGTCGTTATTGTCTTTGTTTTACAAATTAAATGTGTTTTAGTTGTTAAAGCTGTGTCTGTCATCCCTTGCTGTTGCTGTTGTGTTGTAGATTGTAATAAGAAATTGGGGCCATAACACATTCCTGTTGGGTTTTAAGCCTTTGGATTAACACCCTTGAAACAAACTTTGTTGAGCCTGTAGACTGAACAGGGACACCAATCCTAATGTAATTAAATGCCCAAGTGGAAGAGTACAGTGATACACACTTATGTTATTTATTTATTTTCATTTTTAGTTTTTTCACCCAAAAGCTTCACACCTCCACACTGTCAGACATCTGCATGATGCCTTTCTTTGGTTCCAGCATCAAGCCAAACTAAGCGCATTGCTGTAACGGAGGCAGACCCACCCCTGGCTCCCCGCACTACACCATCTGTAAAAGAACAGCGTGTTGATTTAATATGGTATTGTCTCTGCACCTGAGCTACGGAGACAATGCTGACAGCGGGGTGAAAGGGTTTTGTGCCATATTGTTTTCAAATTGGACATATTGTCGTTAATCACCGACATTCTTCCCGGGGAAAAAGAACGGAACCGAACATTATTCTATAATCAAAGGGTTTTGTTCTCTGCGTATGATGTCTCAGAGAAAACAAGATTTGAAACAGATGTTTAGGCCTAACTGCTTGGTCCCAGGGATATGTCCTCTCAGTCGTTGGTTGCACTTAATGCCAGTCTTCCTGCAGCACGGAGATCCCTATGGTAACAAAGCTAAAGGACACGTACTGTGCTGAGTGCTTATGAGCTGGAAGAGTCAGCCATCTGTTTTGTTTTTTTTTTTTTTAATCTCTTTTAATTTCAATTGAAATGTCTTTGCTTTCAATGGGAGAAAGGTTGAAATCAGGTGCGTATTTACTCTCCATCAAGGTTTTGGAGGTAAAATAGTGAGGGGAAAATATGCAGTAGCACGAAATTAATTAAGTCAGCAGCTAGGTAGGAAATTAATTTCAGGAATTGTCTTTATGATCCCAGCAATTCCAATTGCTTTATTGAAATGCAAATATCAAAATGGCAGGCATGCGTTGTGTAATTCTGTGTCTCTAGAACACCCTCGTTCTCGTGCTAATGAGAAAAAATAATTTGATTTTAATTGGGCTGCTCGTGGGCTTTCACATCTGGCGCTCTGTGGTTCTATCTCCAGGAGGGAGAGAGAAATGCATTTTGAGCATTTTTGAACTGCTGATTATGATAATAAGAAGTCACCGGTACTTTAGTTACTGGCTGATAACCTGACATCCATTCACTTGTGCCATTAAAACAGTGATGAAGATCAAAGGTCGCTGACATACATAAATAATGAAGATATATTATATTAGCTCTCATGTGGTTCCATTTTAAAGTTGACATGTATCAGTACGTTATGCCAAGTTTTATTTCAGTAGATCATGAAATAGCCAGCTTGAGCAGTTGACCATTCGTCTTACAGTCCAAACCAATCATAAAACATCAATGTGTTCTTTCATGGAACCTTTCCAGGTGCTGTTTGTCCACAAATTTATTTGCTTTATGAAGGTGATATTCTTCAACTGTGTTGAGTGCAGTTAAATTCTTCAGGGCTTTTAACGTCTGGCAATATAAGATTCAGTCAGTCAGTCGTTCTTGTCAAATGTTCCGACATCTATTAGAGGGCCAGGTGTACTTTTTCAGCATTCTTTCCAGTCTGACCTCGACAGCAGGCTTTGCTCAACTCTCATCTAATGGGTAAATATCAATAACTGTCAAATTTAACAACCTGAGCCTGCACTTTCCACCTTATCCTGTGGACTGTATCACAGAATACATTGTGTTGGGCAGTTTAACATTGTGAAGCAAGGCAAACCTGAAAAAATTATCAATAAATGCAATCAGATAGATTTTCTTCTCAGAATAAACATGACTGAACGGAGTTAAAGCATCATCAAGTGGTCCCAAGTTACTCTGAGGGTTCACTGCATTTAAATTGCATTAATGTTGGATATCAGCGCTTGTTTGTTTCAACAAGTGTGGGTGCAATGGGAATTAAAATTTTAGTCACAGGTAATTTGTAGCCTAATTAGCATGGAAGAATTCTCGCCATGGAAAGAGAGGAAAGAGATTTATTATTCTTTATTATTTATTAGTCTTGGTTGACCAAGAACAATTATCTCTTTGGAAAGCTATGTCACGAAAAGTTAAGCGTTGGTGGAAATTTGTGGACACGCCTCACCAGACATCCATGTCTGTGAGGATATTTTGCTTTAAATTAGATCCAAAATCTGCATAGATTCATAGTATCATTTCATGCAAGATACAGAGAAAATGTAAGAGTGTCCATGGCTGTAAGAAAGAAGTAATGGGCTGTGAACACTTCTGCTTACATTGTATCAGAGGATTTTGTAACCTCTCAACATTGAAGAATAAAACTTGGATATTGAAAGCTTTTTTTTTCTTCTTTCTTTCTTTTTTTTTTGCTCAGGATTGGCTCAGGATTGGAATGCAGTGCCAGATCAGCTTGAAAGTTCACATTGAGAAGCACTTTTCAATGGTTCTCACCTCAAGTGGAAATCCTTGATATATCAGTTCTGGTGAATTTGGAAATATTTGTGGTTTGTGGAACTCCATGATTTTTACCCTCCTAATAGTGATCCATACAAGATCAATACGATTGACAATAATATTTTCATTATTGGATATTCACAATATTACTGACAGAGGGAAATAATCTGCCAGCCCCCCTCCTGATTTGTCTGCCTTGGATCTTATAAATGCACCCTGCTGGTTTTCCTCTGCATATGCGACTGACTCCTTCTGTTCTGGGATTCATGACAGAAAACACATTGATTTTGCTGTAAATATGCCATTTTCAATGAGGCAGTCTTAATGAGAACAAAATTAAGGATTCCAATATCACAAATATGGAATTTCTTCAGATAACCCATCCTCTGTCTGAGTGACTAAGGTAAGAAGAAGCGGTAAAAAGTTATGCTTAAAATAAAATATTATAATAATTAATATTAAAATATTGATCAGTGTGGTGCTACAAGTTTTTTCCTTTAGTGAGGAAAAATGAAATGGTCCCACTGGAGTCAGTCAAGACTTTTTGAGAAGTTTGATGGATTCAGGGCTTGTAATCCAGGCACATATAAATTTCAAGAAATGCAGGACCTCCACACTGAAATTTTCAGGAATCGATATTTACCCCTTTGCAGACAGTTTAGGACTTGAAATTTTGATAGCCATTAAAACTGATGAACCTCATCTGAGTTCAAAATTGTGTGGGCTTAAAGGTCCACATAGTAATAAAAAATAGCTATAAATGACAAAAATAATTAAGGTAATTGATTACCTTGACAAATAATGCACACTAGAATGAGATGAGGAGATGTATTGCTCTATATGACGAAAAATAGCTATTGTATTCTTTTTGTATCAACAAAATACATGCAAGATAATCATTATGTAGCGTAGTCTGAAGCCGTCGTGACCATAAGTCGTAAGAAGTCTTGTGCAAAACAAAGGACTTTAAAGCTGTTTGCTCTCTGCTGGATAGTTGAGTAACACATTTGATGATTTTCATGACTGCTGCCCCATTATGAAGGGATTCATTTTACTAGAATGGGGGGGTCATATTTACCGGAACATCTCAGCTATTTAAGTCTTATCTGAATTCGCCATCTAGCTAACTTTTACAAACTACTGCACTCCCTGCAAAAATTCCAGTGTCTTTTACCTGCAGTGAAGCGCTGTACAAAAATAACCCCTGGTTAATCCATACACATCAAATCCTTGTAAAATATTGCATAAGTTTCTTGACTTGCAAATGCATTACAGGTCCTGCAATAGTTCTGAATACTTAAGCCCATCCACATTTGGCTTTAGGCTCCAGTCCCCATATTCATAAAGATTCTAAGAAATTTGTTAAGAATTTATACTCAAGGACAGAATTAATTTCCATCCATCCATCCATCCATCCATCCATCCATCCATCCGTTCTCTACCCACTTATTCCTCACTAGGGTTGTGGGGGTGGCTCCTTAATTTACTCTTAATTTACAAGGTGGCTCCGAAGTGTCATGTTTCAGGTGTTATGAACTTCGTGAGTGCAAAGACCTTAAATTTATAAAGTTTCCAGGCTTTCGGGTGGAAGTGGGAGGCTTTTATGAGAACGATATAGACACATAAGCGTCCCTGTAACTACGGCAACTTACTAATGCACTCTGTGAATAAATTACAATATAGGCTGAAAATTCAGTGATTGCAAGAGCTCAAAGTTCATACTCGTCTGATTTTTCAGCCGTAAGAAAAGACCCCGGGCGAAGGAAAAAATACCCCGGGCTATAGCCCAGTTGTTGGGCCCTAAACACGCCCCTGGATTTAGGAGTCGTCGCAGGTCCTCCTAAAGTTAAGTCCTGGGGCCTCCCTGTGTATGCTGGTTTTCGTTCAACCATAGTTGCCATCATAGGATTTTAATAAGCTGTTCATTTGTCCTAATTAGGTTCATTTGTTATGATTCTGGTCTGTCCTGATCATGTTTCTCTGTTTTTTGATAATTGTCTTTTTGGTATTTGAACTTTGCATCGTCTGGCCATTCTTACATTTATGTATTGTGTACTGTTATAATTGGTTTGTTCATGTATTGTCTTAGTTTGTGCTTTTCCATAGTTTACATTTTGCCATAGTCTCAATAAAAGCTGTTTCTTTTGTAATCCTGTGTTCTCGCATTTGGTTCCAGATCGATACCTCACAGCATTTTGTGTTTAAAGAAGTTATTTGCTGTCTAAAGCCAAATTTTAATAGAAATGTCCTTGTATGCAATGAAGAATAAAAGACCCTTGATTATACAGTTATTGCAATGTTTCAAGCGATTTCAGGTGATAACATTTTTCAACAGATCAACTCAGGCACTGAGAAAATCAGTAACCTCTAAGTCAGGTTGCTGAACACAGGTGATTAGAATTCTTTAAAAATAATTTGCTTGCACTCAATAACATAATAAAACAGGTTTGACTCTCTCATTTGTGTCTAGTAAATTTTAAATGCCCATGTGCCCACAGTTTAACCAATTAAGAACCCATTGAGTTTTTCCCTTTCATTGGGTACATTTTCCCCCTCTTTTTATGCAGTTATTACTCATATATTGTAATGTGGATGTGTAATTTATTCCTCACTGTATGTATGCATATCTGTCAAAATACTGTATGTCAAGAGATGATAAATTGCTGCTCTAAATTTAAATTTATTTTATTTTCTTTGGCTGATGTAGGGTGTTGTTGCATTCCACCGTCAGGTGGCAGCAAAACCCAAAAGCACACCGATTGGAAATCCGGCCCATGGGAAAGACTTCAAATCTCTGGCAGCATAGCTAGATTTGAACGTTGGCCTATAACACAGCTGAACTTCGGCCTAGATATGCCAAAGTTTAATCACTTGTTCCTCTTGTGCTACTCTATGATCCTGAAAAGTTTGGTTAAAATCTATGTGGCCATTTTTGAGATATCCTGCTAACAGATAAACAGACAGACAAACAGATAAACGTTGGCAAAAACATACACCTCCTTGGTGGAGGTGAATATACAAGGGAATTAAAAAACTTAAATGTGATTGTGACATCACTTGCATCAGATAGCAGTGATAATGACTGAATCATTTCCACTTTTTACCATAAGTGAGTGCAATGTGCCCCTCAGGGTCATGGGAGCAACACTGGGGTGCAGTAATGGTATTTTTGAAATATTTTTTAAATTACCATCAAGAGCGCATTACGTCCTAATGCGAAGAAATAATTTGGGGAAAGTGATTTTGTGTTTACCCAACATTTTCTTTTTACTCAGGTTATCTTCCTGTAATATTAAAATAAGTTTGATGTGAAAATTAAATAGATAAAATCAGGAAGGGGCTAATGCTTTTCGCAACTCTGTAGGCGCAAAAAATGTTTATCAAGGAAAAATTCACAAAACGCGTGCAGCTACTGTCTCTATGTTGAAGTAGGTTTAGCGATGTTTACTGAAGATGTATGTATTTTTACATGTTTTTTTTTTATTATGGGTTTTTTTTTTTATTTTGGCAAATCAAAAACTTGCTTGTCTTGATTGCTGGATTTCTACCAAGGTTTAAACAATGATTTCAACATGTCGTGACTAAAACTTGTGGGACTTCAAAGACAGGGTGAAAGTCACCATGAAAAAAGTTTGCACTTCTAATCTGTGGTAGTATTAACATTATAGAATGGCTTAAACAGTGGAATGTTCACACTATGAAATGAAATATGTGTTTTCCTACACAGCACAATATTTGACATTATAATTACGTATTGCCTTGCGGTTTGCCATCAGGCCAGTGCCATGTCATGTCTGCATTCAGGATAAACAAAGGGGCAGTGCCAGGCCAGAGCATCACTCATCCAAGCCAGTGTCTTTATTAATCAATCCGAGCATTGTGAGCATCCACCACAGATGATACTAGATTTTCCATGTCCAGATATGGAAGATATGATAATCAATCAATGCAAGCATTATGAATGGCATATGTGCTTAGTTCACCTTCATGGATTTTCCCATTTTAAAGTTCATCATTGTCTTTGAACATGTAAAAAGTTTATTGAGAATGCACTGTGAACATTATGAGTGGAGAGCAACTTTCTTCAGTAGGAAGCATTCTTGTACCTCATTTTGTCTTACGCCAAGATTGCTATGAAATATGCTTCCGTACATCATTTCCCACATTGATTGTCTAACTTTGTTATGTACCAAACTGTGTGTCACACCCTGGTACCCAAAGATATTGAAAAGAGTGCCAGGGCAAGGAGTGGAGAGGAGGACCCAGTTGCAGGGATGTTGAGTTTATTAAATATTGAGTGAGGGGATAAACTAATGCAAACTGCAAGAGGACATAAAGGGGAGTGCACCAAACACAAAGGGGAATCCAGACTAACACTCCATTTACACGTGGCTGGATATTTTCATAAACAAACATTTCACCGTCTCCGTTTTCAAAAAATAATATCTTGCACAGGTATCAGTTTTCAAAAAAGTTTTTCGTTCACACGTACCCGTGTATATATGCCGTCAAGAGCATGCCAAACCTGTAGGTGGCAGTGCAACGAGAAGCTCAAGCCCACGGTAGCTGATCAGGATCCCGAAAATAGCAACATCAGAAATGAATCACAATGATCCATGATCACCGCAGCTAAAAGAAAATGTAAACATAGGTCGCACTTTTGGCGTAGGTGCAAGTTCTGGCGCATACTGTGACTTCGGCTGCCTAAAACTCTGTTTTTCTCAGTTTATATGCAAACTTGCAACCGAAGTTTTCCAAAATTTCCACTCTGGCCGGAGTTTTTAGAAAGAATCCTTTTCAGAGGAGAATTCTCTGTTTGCGTGTAAACGAAGGGCAGAAACGCAGGGAAATATGCCTGTTTGTCAAAATAACCATGTAGGTGTAAACGGGGGCCAAGGCTACCTGCTCCAATGGGGGGAAAAGCTACAAATGCTTAATCCTTGAGGTAATCTGATAAACCAAAAGGGAAACGAGTGGACATAATTAAGGCAGTAGACAACAGAGAATTGATTCATTACGAGAAGGGCAGGTAGCCAAGGAAATGGAATGCCAGAGGGGAGGGGCATTATATTATGTAGCTGATTTCAGGTTTTTCTGAAGAGATTAAGGTCTGGCTGCCACAACAAAGTAATGCTGATTTGGGGAAAAAGCATGTTTTTTTTTTATTTATTTGCAAACATTTAACTAGACATACCAAGGAGTAAAGGGCAATACGAACCATACAAACAGGAAATAACCAAAGAAAACAATGGAAGACAACAACAGACAAAAACTAAAACAAATGCAATAATAATAGTAAAAAATAAAATAAAAATAAAAAAGGTAAGCAGAACAAACAATAAAACGCAAATGAGACAGGAGTAGGGAGTATCAGTCACAAGTGTGTGGAGTATATGGTAAAGAATACTGTTGCTTGAATGTGTCGATGAGTAAAACGTGTGACGTTTAGAGGCTAAACCTTATGTAGAAAAAAAAACCAAATAAATAAAAAAATAAAGAAATAATAATGATAATAACAACAACAATAATAATAATAAGCGATAAGCAATAGAGAAAAGAAAGAGAATAATAAAATAATAATGATCATAATAATAATAATGATGGTAACAATAATGTTAACGCTTTTGAGACGTCACTAGTCAGGTTGGGGGCACGGGCTCACAGGCAGCAAGTGTAGGGCTCTGAGAAGAGGAGGGGTCCAGGTTGCCTCAAAATAATGAGTTTGGTCTTGGAGAGCGGATGAAAGTTTTTCCATAGATATGTATTCTGAAAGAATGTTTAACCAGTGTGATATGCTGAGTTTATGTCTTGTTTTCCAGTTCCGGAGTATGGTCTTTTTGGCAGTGGTTATGGCTATAAGTATTAGTCTGGTATTATTGGGTGCAGGGTTAATTACTTCGAGGTCTCCAAGTAAGCAGAGTTAGGGGGATAATGGAAGGCTGCATCCCAAGAGATCTGACATTTTTTCAATGACCCCCTCCCAGACAGTCTGTACTGGGGGACAGAGCCACAAGGGAAAAAAGCATGTTAAAATTCCTTATATTCCAAAAATTGGACCACAGATAAGAGAATATGAATTCATTGTGAATTTTGAATGACAGTGAAATCATTGTAAAACTGTCATTTGTTGACTAATACTGTGTAATTTTGCTATTCTTGGCTGTACCAATAATTGTACAGCCTAGCTTGGTGGATTATGAATTTTCATATTCCAGATTGAGCAGGGGAATATGTAAGATAATAAATAAACTAGGTGTGAATTGTATTCATAGCCTATTGCAAGTAATGTATCTTTTGCTTACCGTATATGACCAAATAATCGCCCGCGTACAAATACGTGCCTGTCTGCAAAAAGCAGCTGAGGGTCTGACCTCATTTTTATTAAACGCCGGTTCAATTAAACGCCGGGGGTTCAATTAAACGCCCAGGTGATTATTTGCACTATTGTATATAACATCTGTGTTACCCCATGTTGCGGTAATACAGACGCTAAAACAAGCTTTGGTTTGTCTTTGTAATGTATATCTGTGGACCTAAGCGCACATGACAGAATGGCTCTGCCGCCATATGTATGTATAAAAGTCCATTGAGACGCATGTAAACAGTCAACATGGGTGTCGACAATTATTATTTTTTTGGGTGGGGGACTTGTTTGCTGTGTTCTTTTTTATCTTTTTGTGCTTAAAAAAGGACACGAATAAAAGGAATTGTAAATCAACAATATTTAGTGGGCCTGAGCTGAGTGCAGGCCCACTACTCTCCCAGTAGGGACTATATTATTATGTGCCTATATTGTTATTATTATTTATTCTTCCGTAAAAATTTTGGTTCGCAACTAGTCTTACAGCTTTGAGAAAACCCATACAATGTATATTAAATCGTGCGGCTCGATTGGGAATTGTGTGGTATGTCTTTTCTAAGCGATCCGATTTCTCACAATTCCAGAAAAACACGGATTTTCATCCCTCCCTAGCAACCAGGCAGAACTCCATAGCAACCGCCTATTTACGCACAAACAATCACCCACACCACCATAGCAACTGCCAAGCAATGCCTTAGCAACCATCAGGAATACCATAGCTACCGCCTGGCAACGCCCTAGCCACCACAAGGAGCACCATAGCAACAGCCAAGCAACGCTCTAGCAAAAGCACAGAACACCATGAAATATGTCTTGCAATACCTTGCCAACCACCAGGAACAACATAGCAACTGCACAGCAACACCTTAGCAACCACCCAGAACACCATAACAACCCACCTAGCAACCACCCAGAACACCATAGCAACCGCCTAGCAACCACCCAGAACACCATAGCAACCGCCTAGCAACCACCCAAAACACCATAGCAACTGCCTAGCAACACCCTAGCAACCACCCAGAAGACTATAGCAACCACCCAGAACACCATAGCAACAGCCTAGCAATGCCCTACCAACCACTCAGAACACCATAGCAACCCTACTAGAAACCACCCAGAACACCATAGCAACCACCAAAAAACACCATAGCAACCGCCTAGCAACCACCCAGAACACCATAGCAACTGCCTAGCAACGCCCTAGCAACCACCCATAACACCATAACAACCACCTAGCAACCACCCAGAACACCATAGCAACAGCTTAGCAATGCCCTACCAACCACCCAGAACACCATAGCAAACCTCCTAGAAACCACCCAGAACACCATAGCAACCACCCAAAACACCATAGCAACCGCCTAGCAACCACCCAGAACACCTTAGCAACTGCCTAGCAATGCCCTAGCAACCACCCATAACACCATAGCAACCACCTAGCAACCACCCAGAACACCATAGCAACAGCCTAGCAATGCCCTAACAACCACCCAGAACACCATAGCAACCCACCTAGTAACCACCCAGAACACCATAGCAACCGCCTAGCAACCACCTAGTAACCACCCAGAACACTATAGCAAGCGCCTAGCAACCACCCAGAACACCAAGGCAACCACCCAGCACCCACCCAGAACACCATAGCAACAGCCTAGCAACGCCCTAGCAACCACCCAGAACACCATAGCAACCGCATAGCAACGCCCTAGCAACTACCCTAAACACCATAGCAACCAGCTAGCAACCACCCAGAACACCAGAGCAACTGCCTTGCAACACCTGGAACACCATAGCAACCATCTTGTAATGCTCTAGCAACCACTCAGAGCACCATAGCAACCACTTAGCAATGCCCTAGCACCAACCTGAAACACCATAGCAACCACCTAGCACCTCACCTCTGAACTGCCACTAAACACTGTTTTTATTTTTTATACATTAGTATTTTTTTCCATAAAATACAGACAAAATATAGACGGAGACAAAATAGTCAATTGAGTAGTCCCAGCAGCATCCCAGGGCAACCCTGTATCACAACCTGCAGAGGCCTGGCCCACTCTTACAATTTCTGCGGGAATTGTCTAGTAATGCTCTACTATTTGGCAAAGCTAAAGAATAAGCCTTCCAATTTATATAATTGTATATATATTTATATAATTTATATAATCGCTCAGTTACCTACGTTTTCATTTCGTTCAAAGAAAAAGCGTTTGCATCCAGCTGTACCTGCGAGTCTGACTCAGGTCTATACCTGGAAGAAACTAGTCGCGATATTCATATATGAAAATATATGTATGCTTTTTGTATTAAGATTGGAACAACTTCATTCTGAAGTGTTCGCGCCTTCTTGTTGTCTTCATTTAGTCCGTCTTTGCCTTGACATGATGGATAACAGGATGGTATTGCATGTTGCCCCAACTGTAGAAGTCTCAAAACTAAAGTCAGGGCTGCCAACTTTCTACGCAATCTCAGGCATACGGTGTTAAGTTTCACGCATTTTGAAGGCGTATCACTGTAGTCAGCAATTATTCAACCAACAGATATTAATGAGATTCTTGCGTAATTAAAGTTCTTTAGAGTGGAAGTTTCACTTTCACTTGCGTTACGGTGGATTTCACCACAAGTAACATGGAAGCGTTGTGACTCCAAACATTATGCGCTTTTCCTCACTCGAGTTGGAAGCAATGTGCGTGTTTCATGATCGTTTAAATTGTTTCAACGAAATAAGACCATTTGAAACATCTTCTTGCAATTCCATTGCTTCCAACCCCTGTGTAAAGACAAACATGAGAATTCCAGAGTCATAATTGATTACCACATCTCTAGTGGTGAAATCCACCGTAATGCACGTGAAACTGGTTTACTTCCATGCTCAAGGACTCAATTCCAAGTGAGAATCTCTTAAATACGCTTCAATTGAATAATTGCTGACTGCGGCATGGGAACGTGAATGCCTCTAAGAGGCATGAGACTGACGGTGAATGCGTGAGATTTGGCAGCCCTGTTTTAAAGTATGTAAATGAAACTATGCCAGTTTCTGCGAATACACTGTTAATAATAAACTAATAAATTGAAGCCTTATTTGCCAGGTAATTCAACTGGCACCTTTTAGCCAGTTATTTTAGCTGTAATTGTAGCTACAATAATTTTACCACTGTTCAGTGCATGTTCAGTGCAAACCACTGTTAAATGCGCGCAGGACTCAACTTTCAGTTAAAATGACAAGGAGACAATGCGTTAATTTAACTGTTAAGTTCAGTCAGTTTATATCTGTGTAGGAAAGCTGAACTGGCCTGATGCAGGTCGGTGCAAAAATAAATAATGGCCTGTTGCAAATACCCGCCTGGTTCTTATAAACGCCTGGGGTCCAAGTTGATTTTGCAAAATAAACGCCCGGGCTACTAAATGGTCATATATGGTAACTTAATATGACATGTTAGCTGAACATAGTATGTGAGCTATGCTTCTTTTTAAGGTCAGAATTTGCTTTACATAGCCAGTTAAAATGTTGTTTGAGGTTGTTATTTGATATTGTTGAGCCTTGATGTAAAGATGTTAGGAAGGGCAGTTGCACACTTGTAGCCGCAATGTGATGATGATTCATTTATATAATCACCAACGTTTCCACATAAGTCTTCTTCGGGGCATTGAAAGATGATTCAATACCTTGACTTGCACTGAAATCATTGTTAATTTAATAAATTCATTATTATCACATAATGGGAGTGTTTGGCTGCATTTTCTCCTAATTAGGGCAAGGTTACTAAAGGGCTTGTATACCTCTGATGGCAAGGCACTGAAAATCCTGGGTTAATGAATACATGAATAAATGAATAGGAAGAGGTTAATGAATGAGTAAAGCTGTACTAGCAAGCAAGAAGGCTGTTTCATGCAACAATGTATTTTGAAGTACTTTTGATATTGCATTATCATTACACTAAACACTGAAGACAGGCTTCATAACTACTGGTTATCTTGAATGAACACTATCAATGAACACTAAAACTCAATTTCACTTAACAGGGCTGAAGATATAAGGACACAAATCAGCATAATTACAGCTGCTGTGGTGATTTGCTCAGACTCAAGCTGACAGGGTGAATCTCGGATTGCCTTTCAAATCTTGCCCAATTTACAGACAGAGGTTTGATGCCATGGCACATCTAGCATGTTGTTCTCATTATTTTTCAAGTCGAGCTGTGATCAATACAAATGTTTGAGCATTTGTAGATTTAAACCGTGTTTCCGAACACATTGTTTTGCAAGAAAAAAAATAACAGCACAGGGTGTCATTGTTGCTTTGAACGTGCTCAGTCATTTATTTGAATTTATACATTCATTTTCTTGAATTCTCACATTATAAATGTGTCTTCATGTTGGAAATTGAAATGCAAATGTAACATTTGAGGATAATTACTGGACTTTGCCAGAGCTGAATCCCAGGGAGTCGAAATAATAAAGTGCATACGGGGGGAAAAAGGCAGTGGCCAGCTAAAAGGGTTACCGTCTTCAAGCAAAATGAAAGCCCGCTCGCCCTTTTATCGCCGAATACATTTGATCATTGCGTGACTACCTAATCCGCGGAACTTTCAAGAGCAGTAGAGCAAGAGCAGTAAGAGCAGTAGTTCACTTGATGCGAGTGTCCGTACAAGTTTTCCGTGCATGCAAGGTCGGCAAAATGAATTCTGGCATTGCGGCTGACCTGGTTCTTTTGCAGATATGTGGCATTCCTGACACATAGCCGCGCTTTTATTAAAAATTGCGCCGGACACGTGAAGTATTACACAAAACACTGCCGTCCTCTACCTCCAGCTGGAGCAAATTGCTTATTAAACTGCCTCCCATTTTTGTCGGAGCGGTGGCCCATCATTGTCGGAAATAGTTCCAGCTCCAGGGAGGGAATGACGCAGCTGGATGCCAGGGACAGGGGGGAGGCGGGCAGGTTAGCGGTTAGACTTCCTGCGGCAGACCACCTCCCCGCGCCAGGGTGGTAATTTACTACCGTCCGTCACACGAGGTCCCTCCGGCGCCCGCTGATCAGGCAGCCTTAGAGCGAGCTCTGAGGCTCGACTGCAGATCAGCAGCTCTTAACATGGTCAACAGTGAAAATATTGATTTATGTTATTGATTGCAGAAAAGGTTCAAAGCTACGCTGCTCCCGTTGCCTCAATATTTAATGGCCCAATGAATTTATGCGTTTAAAATGTATAATGTGATTTGGCATGGAAGATGTGGACTCTGACGGGTTTAATGGGGAGATTTACTGAGGGAGAAAATGTACGGCCTGCAGTGTTTCTTATTATGGGTGGAAGTACTGCACTATGTAATGATCTTTCCTTTCCTGAATCGATAGATAAAAAATACAAAATAAAAAATAATATTTTGAAGCTAAAACGTACACAGAGTTTTCACATTTCACAGAACGGTTAAAAAAGTCAGCGAGAGAGAAAACACAAACAACAAAACCATTTAAGGTGGTTATTTTTATTGCAGTTCTTAAAAATTTGAACAAAACAACTGAGAAAATCATTGAGAAAATACACGTCCATATGTGTGTGTGAGTGCATGCGAACGTATGTGTGAGTTTATGTATGTGTTGATGTTTGTGTGTGCATCCGTGTGTCAGAGTTTCTGTGTGTGTGTGTGCGTGTGTTGCTATGTGTGTCGATATGTTGGTGTGCATGTTTGCGTCCATCTGTGTATATATGTGTGTCCATACGTGTGCGAGTGTTGGTGCATGTGTGCGCGTTTGTTTCTGTGTGTTGATGTGTGTGTGTGAGTATGTGAACGCGTGTCTCTGTATGTTTGTGTGTGTGTTGCTATGTGTGTCATTTTGTGGATGTGTATGAGTGTGTCCATATATGTGCTTGTGTATGTGTGGGCACATAAAAACTGTGAAATAAGATATTAAAATCTTGGGCTTTAGCGACCAAAGAAGACGAAATAACAGAATAGATAAGAGATAGAAAGGTTGCCGACTAGAGACAGTTCCTCAAACAGATCAGAGCCACTGCATGTTCACCTTCCTGTTTCTGCACGCTGAGTACTGTCAGAAAATGCCCCCAAAGGAAGTGTTAACACTAGCAAAGCATCGACTTATGCAGAAATCTGGAAAAGGGAGGGTTTCTCACCTTAAAAAATAAGAAAATAAATAAATGTTAATTCCTCGGTTGTCTGGAGCGACGGACCCTGGTGGCAAGTGAATCTTGGAGTGAGTGAATCAGCCTGATGTAAATGGCATGCTTGTTGGCTAAATGTTCTGAGACCTGGATGTAGTTGTGTCGGTAAAAAACATTGCAGTCTCAAATATATTGCTAAAATGATTTTCAGAATGATACACGTCTGTCAATTAGCGAGTATCAGAGTGAGAGTGCGTACTTATTGGTGCTTGGACTGTAAACATGGCAGTTTAGTGCAAGTATTTGCAGGACGTGAGTTGTTACACGATAACAGCATACAATGAATAGAGCCGTGCAGGTTCACCTATTTTTTGATAATTCATTAAAGACTACATTGGTTAAGTGGTATGTGAGGGGCTTGCAGGTGCACAGAGCAGGACTCTTGTGATCCTGAACTTAGTTGGAGTAGCAAGAAATAGACCACATCTTATCGGCTCCAGGTCATTTTCATTGAGCAGTCCGCCGGTTTATTTGGTGGAGATAAATGAATATTTTTCACAGGCACTTCAGATGGCTAATTTACCTGCACGGCCTGCCTCAGAACGACAGTCTCGCGTCTGATATGTGCCGCGACACCTGGGCACTTATGCAGATTAAATGAACACTCCTGAATCTCAGAATTAAGAATTGATTGCTGCGAGTATGCAATCACTACACGCACGCACGCGCACTCACCTCACCCTCTCTTTCCCGCGTCCGCAGTCCAATTAAGCTGCGACCTTGAAGGCGGGGATCTGGAGGGCAGCATGCTCAGCTTCTTTCAAGGTAGTCAGTTACATTAGTACATTCTCAAGGCAATGAATTAAAGCAAAGTGCTAGCACATATCGCCTTGGCACCTCCGTTTTAAAAACCCTCTGATACAGCGGCATGATTTTATATATTAGCTTCAGTTGTCTGGCGAGGGTCCTGCTCCCTTTATGTTAGTTTTTTTTTTTTTTGAAATCCTGAGCTGGTCTCAGTTTGGTTTATCTTCACTATCATATTGTAAATCAGTTTGCCTAATGTGCACACACCCTCGACCCATCTGTATTCACTCACGGCTCGTTCTAGAGTTTTGCCAGCTCATCAAATAGCTCTTACGAGCAAAGCGAGCATGATAATTACTGCACTTCATACGCAGAAAGCCAAAATCTACTTTTTGTGAGAGGCTGGCTTTTCAGAGGAAAACGTTTCTGCATAAAAAAAAGTATTCCCAGGATTATAAAATGATAATAATGATGGTTTTTAAAAAAGGAGGGATCATTGCAATGAATTAACATGAATTAAGGTGGTCACATTCATATGTGGGAGAAATCAGTGATCTCATCATATCTCTGGAATCAGCTGAGGGTGTGAGTAGTCTGGATATTGGATGTACTGTTATGCCGAAGAGAGGCAGCACTGTGACGTGGTGAGCAGCACTGCCACCTCACAGCTAGAGGGTTGTGGGTTCAAATCAGGCCCAGTCCCTTTCTGTGCGGAGTTTGCATGTTCTCTCCATGTTCGCCTGGGATTTGTTTGGTTACTCTGGTTTCCTCCCTTAGTCCAAAGACATCCATGTTGGGCTAATTGGAAGCTCCAAATTTCTCACACGTATGACCATGTAAGTGAATGCTGTGTCCCTGCCTTTTGCCCATACTCAGGTAGGACAGACTCCAGATACGCCCTGGCCCTGGTGAGGAAGAGGAGGTATAGATGATCGATGGATGGACGTCAAAGAGATGGAATTGTGCTTTATTGTATCGCAGACATGTGGAAGTTCCTGGTTTGGTGTCAATTCATGTATAGATCTGACATGCATACATTGTCCTGAAATCACCATATTCTTCACTTCATTCAGGTGCTGACTCCTTTAATGGACTCGACTGAACCAGCTCCATTTCTTTCAGCTGTGATAAATGATTTAGAGAGAGCTGGAAAACTAAGAGGATCACAGCCCATCAGAACTGGAAATGAGAACAGTCTTAATCTTTGCAAGGTAGATGAAAATGTTAAATAACTTCTAAATTAACTATATCTTATTTGAACTAATCTCTGAGCTGACATGTAGTGTCATTCTTGGCTGTGGTACATCTTTGAGGGGATCTTTGAGAAGAAATACAGGTCAACTTGAAGGAAAACCCCAGTTACCGCGTATTTATTTGGCCAGGCAAAAGCATGTGGTTTTGTGTTGATCGCTTGGGAATATTGAATATTGGTTTCATCCTCTGCTATCGAGCTACAAGATTTTATGCTTGTCACCGACCGTTGATTGAAAAGATTAATTATTGAGTGCACACATCATATTTTGTGCAATATCCTGTTCTCCCCATGTTCTCCAGGGTTTTCTCAGGATATCTGGTTTTCTCCCAGTACAAAGATATGCATTTTGGGCGTTAGGCTAATTTGAACCCATGCTAATTGTCCCACATGTACGAGTGTGTAATTGAATGGCGTGCTAATGTTTACACTCTGTGATAGATTGGTGAGCTGTCCAGGTGTTCCTGCCGCGCTCCCATTGGGTGCTGGGATAGCCTCCAGCCCCAAGACCCCTCCTCAACCCTAAACAGGATTACGCTGGCTAGAAAGCAGCTGAAGAGATTAGAAAAAAAGATGGAGCTGCATTCACACATTGGCACATTCGCCATTTTGAGCACCGGGTGTAATCTGCGGCTCTTTAGGACTTCACAGGAACTCATTAGCATTCAAGACTATTGTGCATGTGCTTCAGTTTTCAAAGGTGCTCCACAACAGGCTGTGCAGCACAGGCTGATTGAACCGGAACACTTGAAAGGGGAAGAGAGATGTCAGGTTTGCCGTATCCTGTCGAGGCCCATCTGCCTCCTTACCTGCTCCCACCGTCTTCCTGCTTCGTGAGCTAGAGGGTTTTGGGTAGGGGGTGGGGGTTTGAACATCAAAGCCGCGGTACACTGGCTCCGAGACAGAAACAATTAGTTGGGGATTCGGTACGAGGAGGCAGAGTTTGTTGTTTAAAACTCCACGTGGTCTTTGTGAGGTCGGCACTGTGGTTTGCTGTCAGGTACGGGAGGCAATGGGTCTCTTAGAATCAGCTTGCAAGCTGGGAAAGGTCCCAGTGAAAACTGGGCTTTTTTTGGATGAGCTTTTATCATAGGTTTGAGAAGGGAGGCATGCACTAAATTGTCCAGAGTAATTACCTTTCATACTCATTTCATCAGCAGATGAAAGTTTATTTATTAAAGCATTTACTTTTGCGTGTGCGCTTTGTAGAAAGGTTATTGTTTGTGGTATCACGCTCGGCAGTAGAGCCTTAGTATTCGTACATGCTAGTTTCTCATTTTTGATTTTGACAGTGAATATAAAAACAAAACAACCACACTGAAAAGATGTAGGCTGAATATAATCATCATGGGGAAAAATGATTCTGTGATGTGATTTGATGCAGACAATGCCAGCACGCTAACGACCTCTTTACAGTATACTTGGCAAGCAAATTAAGACAGTAGAAGCTGTCACATTGTTGCCATTTTGTTCTTTCAAGCACTGCTACCACATATCGCTGGTGCACAAATGAAGGCGTTGTAGTGATTTTTTTTTTTCTTGGTGACATTAGCAGTGCATGACAACTGAACAAAGTGGCTTTCTGGCAAGGCCATGACCTATACATTTGTACGGTAAGAGGAGAGAGAATGCGCTCTAGAAATAGCATTTGAAAATGATGTAGGAAGGAGAAACTGCTATATTTGTATTATTTTTGTGGATGAATGTCAGAAATAATTTCAATTTGCGCAGGTAAAGCTGGTTTAAGTTGTACTTTTAAAGTATGATTCCTGAATGCTTGTTCACTTCCTCCAAGGCAACTAGCAGAGGCTAACATTAGCTTGCTACTATTGTATAGGCTGTACAATGAGGGATAGGGCAAAATAATTCCTTGAAAAGTAGACGAAGAGAAACTTCTATGCATGAAACTGTGCCTAATCTATGTATAAATATAAAATATAATTGAAATAAAGATAACTGATGAATTCACTGAGGAATTAAGTTCTTACTTCCCCAGAAGTGTAACAAAATCATATCAGTCCAATGAGTTGCTTGATTAATGATGCTAATTGTATTTCTTATATGCTTTAACAGAAGATCAGTTAAAATTTTACAACAGCTGACTTTAAAAGAAAGTATGTAAAACTATTATTATTATTATTATGTATAATAATAATAATAATAATTGTTATTATTATTATTATTATTATACATTGTGAAACATGCAGGGCAGCTCAGGAGAATTTGCCATGGCAGCTGCTTTATGCTACTCACAGTGCATCTCTATTCCCATCGCATTTCTCTCTCAGAGGAAGTCACTCTCCTATGCGCTAAGGGGATTGGAAATTACTGTCTGAAACACTCTGCCTCCTCGGAATTAAGCTGTGACATGTAAAATTGGACTGCAATGGAGGCGACTGGTGACTGTTGCCGCCGGTTTGATAAGTAATTTCTCATTATCTTTCGGATATTAGGATATCCCCAGAGCCACCAAGCTGGAAGCCATGGTAACCTTCAAGAGACATGGCTTGTTCTGGAACACCCTGGAGCTTTTAATGGCTCTATTAAGCATTTTAAAGACAAAGGTCTGACAGCTGTCACGTCCATTTTATTTTCTCTTATAAGAAATGGCCATTTGCACATTGGCTGCACCATTTGTACCAGCAATGCATGTACAATTCTTTAGATTAATTAGCAGTGTATTCAATTGCTTTGTTCACCCCATCCTCACCACATGCAGTTGTTTGTTCTGTGTTCATTTTACGTCACCACGGCTACATGAGTGTGATTATTCTCCGCTGATTTTGTAATTTGCGCTTGAAAAAAAACGGTCAAAGCTACTCTACTAGTTGATTCAGGGGGCACTGTGGGATCAGCATATTCATCTACTTGGCATAATCAAAGAGAACCATGCAAGAGTGGGATGTTCCCGATATTATACAGATTTTAAAAAGAATATATTAGCTACATGCTTAGCCACTATTAACATTTGAGAGAACATAATAAAGCAGATTAAGGGGGTGAAGCTGAATAATTAAATTCAATTATCGGGCAAAATGAAATAATAGACGACAGAGCAACAGTAGCTCAGATCTCCCTTTTAAATCACTGTGCATTTCCTTCATGCTACCTAATTTATTATCTCATATTCCGTAAAGCTTTTTTAAGGATATTAAACACGATAGGATATGGTGTCTTGGCTGCCGGATTGAACTCTGAAAGTATCCACAAGTGCATTAGATGGGATTGGAAAGCTCAATCACTCATCAGCCCGCAATTTAATCTCAAGAATGTCAGCACCAGCCCCCCCACTCCATCCACCCCCCCATCCCCCCCAAACGTACTCGCCCCTCTCATTTCCAATTAGTTTCGGAAAGATTGGCACTCACTTTTCCCTCCCTGACAGTCCTGTGTTTATTACTAACAACAGCCTGTTGGCTTGTCCATCATCCATAACTTTCTGTAGTATAATTGTCCATGGATTTCATTAAATTGCCGACGCCGAGCAAAACTGACAAGTCCAGTTGATAATGTGCACAGCAAGTTTAAAGCAACAGGACTTTTCATTTCTTACAATGCCAGTTTTAGAGCTACACGAGCACATTGTAGCGTACATTGCAGTATACATGTTTTTTTTTTTCCTCTATGCAGTCAAGGACTCGCCGCCAAGACGACCGCAGTGAAAACTGCGAAGTAAATGTTAACTGTGCGACCTTTGGCGATGTAGGACAATGTGATCTCTGAAAGTTCTGCACATTTAAAATACTACTTTAAGGAGTGAAACTTGCTTAGAGAAAATATTTGGTCGGGCGCAGGCTTCATCCGGTGCTATTCGGCAAGCCGAGGTTTTCTGTGTGGATAAACAACACAAGGTCCCTTTAGAAAGCAAAGGTCTCTGGAGCCAGTGTGTTCAATGGGTCACTGGATTATGTATTCTAGCTAAGTATTGCCTCTTCCTTTGGGTGTAGTTTTACAGGGAACTGAAGGCCCTGAGGACACGTTCGCCCGCATTAGCGTGTGTACATAAACATTTCATTTGGGGATCGATTTATGCATGCAGTGATTTCACATCCCTCCAAGGGGATCTGTCATCTTTATGGCCAGTCACAGTTCTGTATATATGTTATCAATAAACGGTTGTCAAAAAGTCTGAGGACATGAGGAATGACCGTGTTATGCCACAAATCATCTGCCTCCTAACTGAAGTGAAGTATGGGGTGTTAACCGCAGTGGACCAAACCGATCTTTATCCTGTGCTGAACTTAAACATAGTATAACTCTTGTAAACAAAAAATAGAAAACTCAACATTTGCCATGTGCATTAGGTGAAAAGGCAGGTCTAAACTATGAGTTGTCTTGATTTCTTTTTTCTTTTTTTTTTTTGGTTTCTTTGGTAACAAGAAGATGCTAGTCCTTTCGTTGCCTCTGTCAGCCTGCGATGCGATGCAAAATAACATAGACAAACAGCGCGACTCCCACACAGTGTCGAGGACGAAGTGAGGAACTTACTTAGGCGCACATCTCAGTAAGCAGGCTCACAATGTCAGCTTAACCCATTTCCTGTATTCATGCCTCTAATGCGTCGTGACTGATAAATTGCTAATTTCATCACAACGCCGAGCGGAGCCATCGGTTAGTCTGTGCTCAACCCCGTGACTGGTGGTGACGCTAGCAGTGGTGGTGCACTGCTGCCCCCTGGTGTTTGCGTGAGGCGGTGTTGGCTCAGTACCGGGGGGATCAGGGCTGTGTTTCAGTTCAAGCTGTCAGTGTCAGGGCTTGTTGGTGTCAGCAGTGCTCTCCCAGCCCCTGCTAGTGGAATTACACACACCTAAGCATTCTGACTGAGCAGAGAAAGAGAGATCAGACCACATTGAATGTGCGCGTCACTCCCTCTGGGCTGGGTGCCTTGAGACCACAATTTTTGGTACCCCCCCACCACCACCACCACTCACCCCCAACCTTTTCACTACTGGCAGCCGCCCAGCGGAAACGTCAACCTTTCTGTTCTTCAAACTGCATTTAAATCACCAGGGCACTTGGCAGCAAAGCATCGCTCTTGTCCTGCCCTTAGCCTCCACAGGTCTAGGACAGCCGATGATTATGATTGCAATGAAAAGAAATTACGTTGTCAGCTCGTGTTTGCCGACGGTGATTACTTTGGAGCAAAGTAGCCGGCGACTGCTCGCCGTCGCCCAAATCAGCGCGTGCAGGGTGAACGTCAGGGACCCCGTAAATCGCCCCTCTTTCAATCACAGAGTGATTTTTTTTTTTCTCCTGATTGTTTTAGGTCCTCAGTGTCTCCCTGGAAACATCAAATTGACCTCTCTCTCGTCCGGCGGTAAGACTGGAGAATACCTTAAATAACTCACTCATCTCTGCTGAATGCTGTGGACTGAACCCGATTCTGAAGAGTCCCAATGGCCTGTGGCTGTTGTACCGTCTCGAGAGCCTAACGGCCGGGACCTAGTGTTTGCAGGCTCAGACTCTGCTGTTTTAAACTCCACTCTGGCTACAAGAGCACGTCCACTGCTCTAATACCTACCCAGGACTTTACTAGCACACCAACTCAAACTCTGGCCCAGGCATTTACTCACTCTCCACCTTCATTTCGACACGCATACTGCCCTCTGATGCACTACCATTTTATGATGCGGTAACACTTTTCAATAAGAGTACATTAGTTAATGCAGTAATAAGCATTAAGTACCAATTAATTAACAGTTAACTAATGCATCAGAGAGCTAAATAATCATTAAGTAACCTCAATTTACCATTTATTAATGCTCTTTGACATCCTTATTATGAAGTTGAAACATAGCATAAGTATCCCTTGAGTACCACCTCAAACTATCAAAATATTCAGTAATGTATTAAGTAATACCATAGTTTACATGAGCACTGCAAGTAAATGATTAGTAGACCCATTAGTTTACTGTTAATTAACTGATATCTTCTTACCGCATTAGATAAGGGTAATTAAAGTACCCTTATTATAAAGTATTACCTGCGATGCTAATAAAAACTTACAACTCTCCCCAAACTTTAAACAGACCTGCCCTGAACTGCAGTATCCTGATCCTGGAGGAGAGATGATATCCTCTGTGCTGCTGACCATCAGTGTTGCACTCTCTTTCTTCATCTGACAGCAACAGCTCATTGATTCTGATTTCTGGATTTTTCTCTGTTCCAGTGAGTAACTATCCGCAGTCTGAATGTCTGCCTCATTCACAGCCTTCCATCACCTAATGAAGGCTTCTCCGCTGAAGCTACATCCTGACTCACAAGCAGCAGAGCTCGAGATGCTTTGTCAAACCCCTTGAGTAATTTCAGTGCTGATCCTGTTTGGGTTAAACAATGTATTCGCTGATGGATTAATTAACAGTGAAGACTAAGCTGTGTTGAGCTTGGATGTTTTGAAATGGTATATTGGATTAGGACGTTGATATCCTTCCATTGATTTATCTCCTCTTTTTAAGCAGCAGCGAAGAGAGTAAAATTGATTTTCTTTATATTTTGTTATTTTCTGTAAAACTCAAACATCAATTTTAAGGTTTCGTAATCGTCCATTAGTGTGATTTTCACATGATATCATGGTGAATTTGACTGTATTTTTAGTTTGAAGATCTGTCTGATGTGCGCTATGCGTAAATTCAAGGCAGTCATTTTCTACAAAAAAATTCTGCAGTCCACGCATTCCATTTTTTGCATAGCTAGTCGTAGAAAAAGGGGGAAAAAAATCAAAGATCTCCGGGCCATCTGCAGCTCATCATCTTTGCTATTTGAGAATGTTTAATGTGAGGATTTTATATTGAATAACTGAATACCTCGTCTCACACAGTTAAGTTCAATGCTGCATAGTTTGAGTTCCAGGAAGGGGCAAAATATGCAATGAAGTGCTTGAAAGAATTTTCGCTGTCTTGTCTTATTGCCGCCTCCTCTCCATCCTTTTATGAGCTAGCGCAGTGTTTCCGACTTCTGGCAAAGTTTAATGCAAGGTGGCATCTGCGTCTATGTTGGGTTGTAAATGACATCGCGGATACACCCCCCACGTCTCTCCGAGCGGGAGAGAGAGGGGCAGCCGTAAAGCGACTCTGATTGATGGGGCTGTAGCGGTTTCCTCTCCGCTGTAGAGGGCACGGCGCTTCCAGTCTTTCAGTCTTTGCCTCAAGGTTGCCTTTCCCAGCGGTTTGGCATTAAAAAATACACCCCTCTGGAAAACAACGTCTCATCAGAGCGCGCCGGCCCGCTTTTATCACCGGCGATCCAGCCGAGAACAATTAATGGCCGACCGCGGGGGCTCGGCACGGAGCCGAACGGCAGCGGTCCCTGTAAAACGCCGGCCCGCGGGCCCCCGGAAATGCATCTCCCAGCGCGCGGCGGCCCATAAATTACCCGCGGCGTGGGGAGGCAGATACAAATAAAGGTGATTTAGCCCAAAGAGATGCTGAGGGATGGCGCTCATTAGCCCCCGAGTGGAGCGCGAAGTCCTAACTGAACGGAGAGGAATTCCTCCCTATTAGCACCGTGGCAGCGTGAGTATTGATAGGATTTTAATAAGACACTGCATTACCGGTTCATCATAAGTGGGATTATGATAATGAAGAGAGAGGCAGTGCGTGTGTGTGTCAATGTATGGTTTATGCGGATTCATGCATGCAGCGTGTGTGTGTGTGTGTGTGTGTGTGTGTGTGTTTGGGGGGGGAGTGGAGTGTGGGTGTGTGGGTGGGAATATCTTGTCTCACTGCGGCAGAATTCTTATTTGAAGGTCTCGGACATGCGACAAACGGTACGTCGCCAAGACAGTGTAATGCCACTGGAACAGATGCCAATGGGCATTACGCCTGTTTTGCGCTACAGATAGAATTCAAGGGTGGAATTGACAGTGGTGACGAACCATATGAAAGAATGGTCTCCTATGTGCCAGGAAGGAAATTCTCATTTCCTTCTATTAATCAGAGATACTAATTCTCCCCGGTTCCAGTTTTAACCACCCCCCCCCCCCCCCCCCCACCTCAAGATGCCCTAATTGAAATATTAACTCTGAGTTAAGTAAATGAAGACAATTAAATCAGCCTGATTTTTCTTTTTTTTCACATTTCCCCGGTGTCCTTCAGATTTATCTATTAACGAGAAAGTTAAAAGATCAATTTAGATTTTTAAAAATAGGCTGACAGCTCTATTTGTCAGGGTGACAAAAGATCTAGATGATTAACCTTGTTTGAACAGGAACTTTGCTGTCAGAAGACTGCATCCTCTACAATTACAAGTGGCTTATTTTATACTTTACATGCCATTGAGTAATGCTAAAACGAGCTGAAGAAAACCTTTGGTGGAGGTTAGAATTTCTATGGTGCTTTGTAAACCTTCTCCATGAGCTACAATATGCAGCAATTCCAAGTCTAATTTGAGAAGTCGTTTTTCACACTATTCACTGGAAAATTGCGCTCTTAGTAAAACTACTACAACATGAGAAGTCAGTACTTCTTAACTCAGATTCAGAAACAGAAGCAATTAAAATATGGTGCAATTAGAGAATAATTCAATCTTAACATTTAGAAAAATGCAACAGTTTAAAAGGGAAATAGGTATTTTGTAGAATAATGTGGACAATATATTCCATTAACTATTCAGATATTTTACACAATTCATAATGTGATAGATTTTAAATGCAAACAGAAAGGGACTGCTTGGATGAGCAGTCAGCTCCCATCCTGCTCAAACACAATGCTAAAGCACATTCTTCACAGGCTGAGGAACTTCACAATGAAATAACAGCAGTGGAACTTGGTAAACATACCATCAGATTAGCTTCAGAGACAATCGCCTTGCTTGAAGTTTTGATTTTTTTCATAATCATATTCATAGCAATTTTTTTTTTCTATTTGACATTATTTCTTTCTGTTGGAAATTACAGGATAGATTTTCAGATTTTCTTTTCATTATTCATTACACCTTTCCTATCTCTCCTCAGGCAAACATTACATCTTACAGTATCGGTTGGGCACACACGTAGTGATGTGTCCCGCGTAGTGATGTTAATGGCAGCTTCCGTCGATTCAACTATCAAGTTCATTGACGGAAATTATATATATCTTTTTTTAAATATATATTTTGGCATGTCAGAGCTTTAACGCACCTCTGAGCATGTGAGGGGAAAAGCAATAAGCGCCATTCACACTGTAATGATGCGAACCGCAGCCCACGTGATTCGAACCGAAGCCTGTCGGAGGGGAGATTTCATTAATGGCGCCGTCTTCCAGCCGTGCTATGAACCCCCGTTTGTTATCAAACAAACGGGAGGTGAAAGCGAACATGAATAGACGAGGGAGCAGAACTGGGAAAGGACTCGGTAATGAGTTCCCGGTGCCTGCCTGTCGTACTTCAAAGCTATTAAACTCCAGCCTGCACGATAAACCGAACCAAATTACCCCGCTCCAGCCTGAACCTGCAGATTACTAAGTAGGGATGTTATGTTGCCCAGTAATGTAAAGAATGGCTTTTCTTATTCTGTGGGTCCTCAGCACCATCATCCATTGCAAAATGGTCCCACAGTCTCAGCGCTAAGCCTTGATATAGGTGCGTAGCGCCATCAGAGGGAAAACTATGCAAATCTCTGGTTCAGATGCTGTAATTCTCCCTTCAAGGCTCTGGCTGAGTATGCCTGTATGTAAGCATGCATGACTGCCTGTGTGTTTTATACGTATGTACAAGTGAGTGAGCATGCGCGCGCGTGTGTGTGTGTGTATCTATGCACATATATTAGAAAGTGGCTCAGCAGTCCAAAACTATTTACATAAAATGCACAACAGTGTGTGTGTGTATGTGTAAGTGTGTGTGTCTATGCACATACATTAGACAATGGCAAAGCAGACCAAAACTATTTTCATAAAATGCACAACTGTGTGTGTGTGCTTGTGTATGTGTATTGATACATGAACATTAAGAAAGTATCTTAGCAGACCAAAGCTATTTACATAAAGAGTGGACAATGATGCACCAGGATTATTTGTCAGGAGGGATAAACAGTAGCTAGAAGCACAGAGGCCAAAGGTTGGCACATAAAATTGCAAGTGGGACAACAGTTTGACTCTAAATCCAGAGAAGCACAGTAAATACGCTTCCCAAAGCAATGTGAAGACACCACGGATACTCCATTTGAAAATAACTTTCACCTGCAGTGCAAATGTCAAGTCAGACGTGCAATATATTCCTAGGTGCTGTCACGGAAGGAGTAAGGTGACATAGTTTTTCTTCGTATGCACACACACCTCTGCTAGGTCGACAGGCCTGCATATACCTCTTGAGTTTGCACCATTGATTGACTCCAGAGGCCACATCTAACCTAAAATTGGTGGCAGGAAAATCCCACGGCAGGCTGAAAGAGATGTTAGAGGTCCTGGGCTTTTTATGGGCGTCATGTTGCAAAAACTAACTCCGTGGGTGCGCCGCGTGGCCGTAACTGAAAAGAAAAATGACACTCTCAGGGTTTGCCTGGACTAGAGAGACCTTAATAATGCCTTAATTAAGAGACAGGACTTTTCCCTCCTGACTTTAGAGAATGTCTAGAGCAAACTGGAGGGAAGGACGACCTTTACAGCATTCGACGAGAAGTTATGGTTATTGGCAAATCAAGCTGGGTAATGAACCAGCTGATCATTCAGTACACCGTAGGGGCAGATAGCAAATTCACAAGCTCCCATTTGACATTAGGTCAGCCAGCGAAGTTTTCTAACGGATGAATTGAGGGAGGTTCTGCGGTATAATCCTGCTTTTTGCTATTTCAGCGGATAGAAGTTCAATTCTGCAACTACGCAGTACAAGTGGGCTTACGTTTGTGCCTTCGCATGAGAATCACCGGTGTGAAGGTCAAGTGTGTGGGAGCTCATCATTAGTCCAGGAGCCATCATACCTGATGAATCCAAAGTAGCTGCTATCATGCAGAAGCCCCCACCCACGGACAGAAGAAGCCGGACCGAGGCTTCTGGCTCCGCGTTTGTCGATAGAGAAATCAGTCACTACCTCCCAGGAAAGATATCGTATTGGATTCTGAACCTCGAGCAGCTCGGGAGGCTTGTTCATTGCTCTCAAAAGTGCATGCAGGTGAAATTTCATGCCAAATGAATTGCTCCCAAATGCATGCACTGTATCGCAAAATTAAATCATCCTGATAGCTCTTCAGATTCTGTTTCAAATGTAAGAAGGAGCTCTTAGTGTGCTTTGCGTACCAATGATTCAGTTCAAGACAATGAAAAATAAGAAAAGTTAAAAACACTGTGTTGTATGCTTGCAAGGGTAAACTAAGACTAATGGGCTTTTGATTTTTGTTGCTACAGAGTGGATGCCAAGCTCTTACTAACGTGGGAATCTTATTGGGGCCTCAGAACGAAGTAGAGCCAAACACAGTTTTCTGAAAACAAAAGGCTTCTTTAATAGAGGAGAGAAAATACACTGGGATAACACCAGAGAAGGGCACAGGTCAGTCAAAAAAGGATCAGACAAAAACCAGGAACTTAAATACACAGAGACACTAATTAACAAAGAGGGTCAGGTGCGGAAGAGAGCACAGATGGGGGGTGAGGCACCAGACAATAATTGAATAATAAGAACCAACAAAGTAAAACTGGCATTGACAACCCAGACTGAGGGGGAAAACTAATTAGCATAGGGGAAAATGTGACAAAACGAATTAAGTAAGGAACGGGACGTAGCAGAATCTCCCGTCTTCTTTTTTTTTTTACGAACCAAATCATTTTTACGCTGAAAGCGAAAACCACTCAGTTGTTTAGTTGCCGGGGTTCTGGTATGGTCGTCTCCTGATACACTATATCTACAACAGGCAGGCATTTCCTAACATGGAGTCAGGTGAACTGTATCAGATGAATGCAGTGCTTTTGTGGAGATATGGCTATTTACAATTCATATCTTGCTCAGATTTCCTCATATCTGAAAGCAGCATTCTTCAGTTGGCCACTTTTACTGATTCCTCCATTTCGGCACACACATTATACCATGAGAATGATGCGCAGCAACATAATTCCTGTTTAGATTAAAATAGAGCCAAAGCCTTCAAGAACAATTTTTCCCCCCCTCGGTGCTAGAATAAAATGTATTTGTCTCTATACCACATTAATCATATTACTATGCACAATTCTTGGTAAAAAAAAATATATAATAATTTATGTATACTTTGTCACTGTAATTACTGTGAACGTGTGGGCCTTCTGCAATTTATCATGAGGCAAGCATGAAACAAAAAGATCGAAGCGAGCCAATCTGACAAAAAATCGTTTCTCTTCTTCTTCCTATTAGCCATGGATACCTGATAAGAGAGCGTCTTTGGCCCTGCTGCCCCCACACCCCCGCCTCCCCCAACAAATCTCCCCCCCCTCCCTTCCCCCGGCCTCCAGCGCGTCTGTAAAGCCACGATAAGCAAATCGATATGCTGTCACTTTTTATTTTCACCACCTCGACGCGACTCTCCCTGTGCCTGGCGCAAGGTGACGCGCTCTGCCCCCTGCCCAGAGCAAACAATCTATGCATTCTTTGTGCGGCACTCCGCGAGCCCCCACCGTCCGCTACCGCACACTGTTAAAGTGATGAGACTTCTGAGGTGCGTGCGCGCATGAGGTTTTCAAAATGAGGCACCGCTGTGTCATAAAAAGGTGAAGGACACCGTGTCACGCCTTAGCTATTCGGTGTGTAATTCCTTTCTTTTTTCGATAATATATTTTGCTCCTTATTTGTAGCTTATGAAATGTTGCTATTTTCTTATATATGCAGAGTGAGAATTGAGATGTATCATATACGCTACCTATTTGGTAAACATTCAGTGCATGTTTGTGTGTGGGCATGTGTGTGTTTTGCATACATCCAAAATAAATTACACAATGTCCAGTTTGGACACACGGAAACATGCACACGCACACACACACACACACACACAAAGATACACTTACATTATATCTTTGTGAGGACATTACATTGACTTTCATTCATTCTTTCTGCATCTGTACAGCCTTTCCCTAATCTTACAATAAGCAACACATGCCTAAACCAAACCCTTACCCTAACCTTAACCTATCCCTAATTCTAACCTTAACCCTAACCTTAAGCAATAAGTTACGATTTGATTGAATTTTGCAGTTGTGAGGACATTTCAAAATGTCCTTACTTCGCAAGAATGTCCCCACTCTAAAAAAGCATTTTTTGGTTCTCATTTTTTAGCATGTACAAAAACACGTGCACACACACCCTCGTTGTGTTTTATGTTTTTTGATGACCCCTTTCCCTGACCATACCTGGAAATAGTGCATGCCTACCCCTAACCCTAACCTTAACCTAACTCAGACCTTAACCTCTAACCCTAACCTTAATCTAACTCAGACCTTAACCCCTAAACCTTACCTTAATCTAACTCAGACCTTAACCCCTAACCCTAACCTTAATCTAATTCAGACCTCAACCCCTAACCCTAACCTTAACCTAACTCAGACCTTAACCTCTAACCCTAACCTTAATCTAACTCAGACCTTAACCCCTAACCCTTACCTTAATCTAACTCAGACCTTAACCCCTAACCCTAACCTTAATCTAATTCAGACCTTAACCCCTAACCCTAAAACATGTCCTCATAAAGATAAAGAAATCTGGTATTTCATCTCTTATAGAGACAAAATGCAACAAAATGTCCCCATGAGGATAGGTACTCTCTCTCTCTCTCTCTCTCTCTCTCTCTCTCACACGCACACACACACACACACGCACCCACACAGAAAGCATCCCTTAATAGATAGGTGTTGTAGTGTTCTGGGAGGTCCCTGCTTGAATGAAGGAGTGCTGAACTCCCTCTGCCAGGGCTGGGCCACAGCTGCTGTGTTCAGTCACTCCACCTTTCTAGTTTTCTCACACGGTGCTCTTATCTCTGACTGTGCATCCAGCCACACATCCCTGCACCTGCTGAGTCATTGTGGGCCAGAGCCAGACTTCAGTCCTTTAATGGGAGGACAGAGGCAGACTCCAGTCCCTTTAATGGGAGGGAAGAGACAGACTCCAGTCCCTTTAATGGGAGGACAGAGCGCAGACTCCAGTCCCTTTAATGAGAGGACAGAGCGCAGACTCCAGTCACTTTAATGAGAGGACAGAGCACAGACTCCAGTCACTTTAATGGGAGGACAGAGCACAGACTCCAGTCCCTTTAATGGGAGGGAAGAGACAGACTCCAGTCCCTTTAATGGGAGGGAAGAGACAGACTCCAGTCCCTTTAATGGGAGGACAGAGCGCAGACTCCAGTCCCTTTAATGGGAGGACAGAGACAGACTCCAGTCCCTTTAATGGGAGGGAAGAGACAGACTCCAGTCCCTTTAATGGGAGGGAAGAGACAGACTCCAGTCCCTTTAATGGGAGGGAAGAGACAGACTCCAGTCCCTTTAATGGGAGGGAAGAGACAGACTCCAGTCCCTTTAATGGGAGGGAAGAGACAGACTCCAGTCCCTTTAATGGGAGGACAGAGCGCAGACTCCAGTCACTTTAATGGGTGGACAGAGCACAGACGCCAATCCCTTTAATGGGAGGACTTAGCACAGACTCCAGTTCCTTTAAAGGGGAGGACAGAGCACAGACTACAGTCCCTTTGATCGGAGGACAGAGCACAGACTCCAGTCCCTTTAATGGGAGGGAAGAGACAGACTCCAGTCCCTTTAATGGGAGGGAAGAGACAGACTCCAGTCCCTTTAATGGGAGGGAAGAGACAGACTCCAGTCCCTTTAATGGGAGGGAAGAGACAGACTCCAGTCCCTTTAATGGGAGGACAGAGACAGACTCCAGTCCCTTTAATGGGAGGGAAGAGACAGACTCCAGTCCCTTTAATGGGAGGGAAGAGACAGACTCCAGTCCCTTTAATGGGAGGACAGAGCGCAGACTCCAGTCACTTTAATGGGAGGACAGAGCGCAGACTCCAGTCCCTTTAATGGGAGGGAAGAGACAGACTCCAGTCCCTTTAATGGGAGGGAAGAGACAGACTCCAGTCCCTTTAATGGGAGGACAGAGCACAGACTCCAGTCCCTTTAATGGGAGGGAAGAGACAGACTCCAGTCCCTTTAATGGGAGGGAAGAGACAGACTCCAGTCCCTTTAATGGGAGGACAGAGCGCAGACTCCAGTCCCTTTAATGGGAGGACAGAGCGCAGACTCCAGTCCCTTTAATGGGAGGGAAGAGACAGACTCCAGTCCCTTTAATGGGAGGGAAGAGACAGACTCCAGTCCCTTTAATGGGAGGACAGAGGCAGACTCCAGTCCCTTTAATGGGAGGGAAGAGACAGACTCCAGTCCCTTTAATGGGAGGACAGAGCGCAGACTCCAGTGACTTTAATGGGAGGACAGAGGCAGACTCCAGTCCCTTTAATGGGAGGACAGAGGCAGACTCCAGTCACTTTAATGGGAGGACAGAGGCAGACTCCAGTCCCTTTAATGGGAGGGAAGAGACAGACTCCAGTCCCTTTAATGGGAGGACAGAGCACAGACTCCAGTCCCTTTAATGGGAGGGAAGAGACAGACTCCAGTCCCTTTAATGGGAGGACAGAGCACAGACTCCAGTCCCTTTAATGGGAGGGAAGAGACAGACTCCAGTCCCTTTAATGAGAGGACAGAGCACAGACTCCAGTCCCTTTAATGGGAGGGAAGAGACAGACTCCAGTCCCTTTAATGGGAGGGAAGAGACAGACTCCAGTCCCTTTAATGGGAGGGAAGAGACAGACTCCAGTCCCTTTAATGGGAGGGAAGAGACAGACTCCAGTCCCTTTAATGGGAGGACAGAGCACAGACTCCAGTCCCTTTAATGGGAGGACAGAGCACAGACTCCAGTCCCTTTAATGGGAGGACAGAGGCAGACTCCAGTCCCTTTAATGGGAGGGAAGAGACAGACTCCAGTCCCTTTAATGGGAGGGAAGAGACAGACTCCAGTCCCTTTAATGGGAGGACAGAGCACAGACTCCAGTCCCTTTAATGGGAGGACAGAGCACAGACTCCAGTCCCTTTAATGGGAGGACAGAGGCAGACTCCAGTCCCTTTAATGGGAGGGAAGAGACAGACTCCAGTCCCTTTAATGGGAGGGAAGAGACAGACTCCAGTCCCTTTAATGAGAGGGAAGAGACAGACTCCAGTCCCTTTAATGGGAGGGAAGAGACAGACTCCAGTCCCTTTAATGAGAGGGAAGAGACAGACTCCAGTCCCTTTAATGGGAGGGAAGAGACAGACTCCAGTCCCTTTAATGGGAGGACAGAGACAGACTCCAGTCCCTTTAATGGGAGGGAAGAGACAGACTCCAGTCCCTTTAATGGGAGGGAAGAGACAGACTCCAGTCCCTTTAATGGGAGGACAGAGCACAGACTCCAGTCCCTTTAATGAGAGGACAGAGCGCAGACTCCAGTCCCTTTAATGGGAGGGAAGAGACAGACTCCAGTCCCTTTAATGGGAGGACAGAGACAGACTCCAGTCCCTTTAATGGGAGGGAAGAGACAGACTCCAGTCCCTTTAATGGGAGGGAAGAGACAGACTCCAGTCCCTTTAATGGGAGGACAGAGCGCAGACTCCAGTCACTTTAATGGGAGGACAGAGCACAGACTCCAGTCCCTTTAATGGGAGGGAAGAGACAGACTCCAGTCCCTTTAATGGGAGGACAGAGCGCAGACTCCAGTCCCTTTAATGGGAGGGAAGAGACAGACTCCAGTCCCTTTAATGGGAGGACAGAGCGCAGACTCCAGTCCCTTTAATGGGAGGACAGAGCGCAGACTCCAGTCCCTTTAATGGGAGGGAAGAGACAGACTCCAGTCCCTTTAATGGGAGGGAAGAGACAGACTCCAGTCCCTTTAATGGGAGGACAGAGCGCAGACTCCAGTCCCTTTAATGGGAGGACAGAGCGCAGACTCCAGTCCCTTTAATGGGAGGGAAGAGACAGACTCCAGTCCCTTTAATGGGAGGACAGAGCGCAGACTCCAGTCCCTTTAATGGGAGGGAAGAGACAGACTCAAGTCCATTTAATGAGAGGACAGAGCCCAGACTCCAGTCCCTTTAATGGGAGGACAGAGCCCAGACTCCAGTCCCTTTAATGGGAGGACAGAGCGCAGACTCCAGTCCCTTTAATGGGAGGGAAGAGACAGACTCCAGTCCCTTTAATGGGAGGGAAGAGACAGACTCCAGTCCCTTTAATGGGAGGGAAGAGACAGACTCCAGTCCCTTTAATGGGAGGGAAGAGACAGACTCCAGTCCCTTTAATGGGAGGGAAGAGACAGACTCCAGTCCCTTTAATGGGAGGGAAGAGACAGACTCCAGTCCCTTTAATGAGAGGGAAGAGACAGACTCCAGTCATTTCATGGGAGGACAGAGCGCAGACTCCAATCCCTTTAATGAGAGGACAGAGCACAGACTCCAGTCCCTTTGATCGGAGGACAGAGCACAGACTACAGTACCTTTAAAGGGGAGGACAGAGGCAGACTCTCGTCCCTTTAATGCAGGGGTGGGCAATCACGGTCCTGGAGGGCCGGTGTGTATGCAGGTTTTTATTCCTATCAATTACCCTGACTAATTGAGTTAATTGATTGCATGCACAAATATAGATTTTCGCAATGATTCGACTAAAGGAAAATGTTTTATGAAGGGAGACAAGACTAGTCTTTGTAGTTTCATGATAATTTAAAGAAATGCGCATGAAACGTCAGATTTCATAAATGGTTTGGCTAATTGAGACAATCAACTAATTAAAGACCAGACGTTGGTGTGAAAACCAGGGACAGATACGGCCCTCGCTGCCCACCTCTGCTTTAATGGGAGGACAGATCACAGACTCCTGTACCTTTAAAGGGGAGGACATAGCCAGACTCCAGTCTGGGTTTGAGAAGGGAAGGGGCCGAATTGCTAAGTGTAAAGGGGCGTATTCTCTGTGATACACAACAATGAAGTTCTGTTCCGTTAAGCACAAGTACTGTTTGCGTGTGCGTGTGTGTGTGTGTGTGTGTGTGTGTGTGTGTGTGTGTGTGTGTGTGCGTGCGTGCGTGCAAGTGTTTATGTATGCGTGCCCCAATGAGTGCGAGTGTAGATGTGTGTTCGTGTGAATGTGTGTGTATGCAATTGTGTGGTTGTGTGTCTGTGCGTGGTCGTGCACGTGTGCGTGCGTATGCGAGTGTGTGTGTATGCATGTGTTTGTGTATGTGTGTATGTGCGTGTGTATGCATGTATGTGTGCGTGAGGTATTAAAAACGGTTCAGTGAGCAGAACAATGAACAAAAATAAAAGCAAAAATTTCCTGGAGGGTACACTCTACGTATAGTAAAGGTATGTAAAACAATTAATTACATTATTAATCACAAAAACTGTGCTCTATGTAGAAATTTCGCATTTTCCAAAAGCCCAAAATGACTGTAAATTCAATTTAATCAGCTTGAGTATGAACAAGAGTCTGCTTCCTCTCAAGGTATACGGTTTAATGATGTAACTACATCACATTGAGTAATGAGATTAGAATTAAATGCATATTCTCCATGGCAATATCTCTGTGTATATACACTGTTTTACAGGATCTTAGAGTTCAGTAATCTGTTCCAGTTTAATTATTCCATGCTACGTGGGCCTACTGGCAGTTAGTGAACTAGCACTGCTGATAGAGTGATGAAATACTGTATGTGGCCTCAAATGAGGCACATTGTCATTTTTGAAATGTAGCATGCTTAGAAGAGAAGAGAAAAATCTGCATGTGTACTTCATATTCAAAATTGCCAAAATAATGCACAGCTCCACTGTATCAGTGTGAATTTGCAATAATGCTTGAATTTTAAGCAGTTTTCCCAGTGATTAATTAGTTAAAGTTTGACGTACATAAGATGAACAGAGCAGTAGCAGTTGTCAAATATAAGTTGATAAGAGCTGGCTCGTGTTCACATTAGTGCAGATAAAATTACATTTTCGGTCTTTTGGGGTATTGGCAAATGTAAACAGTCTGGTGAAAAATTGATTTAGTGATTAATTTCCTTTGCTTTTGCACCAGAAGTTTAGACAAATACTAGATGTTATTATGCATGGAATCTCCAAAATAACTTGCCATTGGAAACTCCATCTAATCTGTTACGATATAGATATTGTACCATTTGACAACACCTTGTGCAAGCGAGGGTCCAAATAACATCCATTCAGGAGGGTATAAGTATGTTTATGAACAAAGTTGCATGAGTTTATCACAATTTATATGTGCAAAAAGAATGTTTACATGGGAATTCATTCACTTCCAGTGATGCTTGCCACAGAGATCAATGGAGTAAAATGTTAGCTTAGTAGCATCTTTACAAAAGAAAGACAAAAAAAAGAAAAACAACTAAACAGTTCAGTTTTCCAAGTCCACATGAATGCGATCCCGAGTGCACGCCAGTGTAATCATGAAAACTCTGACCTATAAAGCGGTCGCAGGCCATACACTGAAACAGGTCCATTTTCGGCTCGAAATTTTGTTTGATTAGGCCAAATTCTGTTTCCATGGCAACCAAAATCCATTGGTGTTGCGACCAAACCATTACCTATGTCCACACCAAATATGAAAGGAAGCGGTTGAAATTTGTGGCCTGTAGAGCTTCCACAAGAAAATCTCTTTGGATGCGGCAGCAGCAGCGGCGGACACAACTACCATGAATCCATAGCAGCTGCCCGACTCTGTCCGGGTTTTACTTATAAAGCTGTCGTACATAACTGTCAAAGTTAAATAAACTGACTGTTGGCTTTATATATTTGCAACGGTAATTAACCGCAGGATCCAACCTCACTGACAGCCACAGTGTGATGAATTTTTCTCACCTGACCGCTCAGCACATGGTCGAAACAGTTTTGTGAGGAGTTAAAATATTAATAATATAAAAATATTCAAGCCCATGATCCAAAAAAAGTTTTGGGGGGTATAAATACAGATAAATTTGCATTGTTCTGTACTCAGCAAACCTTTATAAAAAGGAAACAACCAAGACTTCTCCAAGCAACTAGCACGAGTGGATGGAAAGGCGATAACTACTCAGCCATTAAGCCTTTCACCTCCACAGGAAGTACCTTCCATCAAAAGGCAACTGAAATAGTTTGCGGCTGTTCTCAAATTTTAGGCTCGCTTATTGTGACCATGACATTTTCACAGCTTTTTTATACTTTATTTTATTCATTCACTTGTCAGTTTTTTTTAGGTTTTTTTTTCCCACAAGGTTACTCTGCAGCCACTCGACAGATGCAAACATATTTAAGAAGAATAATTGCATTATTAGCACAATGCACAACAGAAGTTAATATGAAAAGCAACTTAAGGACACACAGTCATCACCCGTATAATGAAAGAACCATGCTTTTGCTATGTCCCCATTATTTAAAAACATGAAAGATGAAGCGAGAAAAATTTTCTTCCAATGCATTCTCATATCTTATGCCTTGCGCAGTACAGTAAGTACCAATAATTGCTGTCATTAAAAATGTGCGCCAACCCAAACTTCACTTTATTTGTGCGCAGAGACATTACAATAGTTGGGACGGATTCATAACCAGACCCATAATTCGTTTTATACTGGTACTATTGAGAGTGTTCAAAGTGGCCTTCACATCCGTTGACGTGATTTAAAAATAAAATAATTCATTGTTTGTTATCTATTACATCTACATTTGGACGGTCTGCTCTCCACTGCTTGTAAGTTCCTCTTCGGTTTCATTTTCTCCATTGGAGTAGCAGCTGGCTCAGTTTCAAATGTTGACAAAATTAAGAGTGTGAAGAGAGCTGAAAAGATCATTTTTCTGTGCGTTATCCCAAGGATCCAGATAAATTCTCCTTACTTCTAGTGTTGCATTCATTTCCAGCTTTAGACTTGACATGGCTGTTTTTTTTTTTTTAATTTATGCCTATACTGTGTATACACAGGGATATACGTAGTGTTTGTTTAATTTGACAGTACTTCTTTGGAGGGCACAAACAAAGCAAAATATTCCTTCTGTGAAGCATATAAAGTTGAAATCTTTCAAGTATCCATTCATAGAAAGCTCTCCTTCCATAAAAGCATGCTCCCAGAATTCCGGTGTAGCAGACCAGAATATACCCCTGGCCAAATATACTCAGGCATATTCCAGCCTAGGCCAGATTATACCTAGGGTACATTCTAGCCTTGGCCAAAACATACCCCCCCAGGCCAGATTATACCTTGGGTATATTCTGACCTGGGCCAAAATACACCCCTCCCCCCCACCAGGCCAGATTATACCCCCTGACTCTAATTTATTAATCTAAATTATGTTCCAGTGCAAGTTATTTTGTAAACTTTCACTGTAACTATAACGTCAATTGATGGTAGTCAAAAGATGGCATATGGCAAGACTTGCTTCACTTGTGCTGAAGATGCTATGTTATAGTACAAAACCCAAAACCAGTGAAGTTGGCACATTATGCAAATCGTAGATAAAAACAGAATACAATGATTTGCAAATCCTTTTCAACTTGTATTCAATTGAATACACTGCAAAGACAAGATGTTTAATGTTCAAACTGAGAAACTTTTTTTTTTTTTTGCAAATAATCATTAACTTAGAATTTAAAGGCAGCAACAGATTGCAAAAAAGTTGGCACAGGGGCCTTTTTACCACTTAGTTACATCGCCTTTCCTTTTAACGACACTCGGTAAACGTTTGGGAACTGAGGAGACCAATTTTTGAAGCTTTCAGGTGGAACTCTTTCCCATTCTTGCTTGATGTTCAGCTTACGTTGTTCAACAGTCTGGGGTCTCTGTTGTCGTATTTTACGCTTCATAATGCGCCACACATTTTCAATGGGAGACAGGTCTGGACTACAGGCAGGCCAGTCTAGTACCCGCACACTTTTACTACGGAGCCATGCTGTTGTAACATGTGCAGAATGTGGCTTGGCATTGTCTTGCTGAAATAAGCAGGGGCGTCCATGAAAAAGATGTTGCTTGGATGGCAACATATGTTGCTCCAAAACCTGTATGTACCTTTCAGCATTAATGGTGCCTTCACATATGTGTAAGTTGCCCATGCCTTGGGTACTAATACACCCCTATACCATCACAGATGCTGGCTTTTGAACTTTGCGCCTATAACAGTCTGGATGGTTCTTTTCCTCTTTGGTCCGGAGGACACGGCGACCACAGTTTCCAAAAACAATTTGAAATGTGGACTCGTCAGATCACAGAACACTTTTCCACTTTGCATCAGTCCATCTTAGATGAGCTTGGGCCCAGCGAAGCCGGCAACATGTCTGGGTGCTGTTGATAAATGGCTTTCGCTTTGCATTGTAGAGTTTTAACTTGCACTTGCAGATGTAGCGACGAACTGTAGTTACTGACAGTGGTTTTCTGAAGTGTTTCTGAGCCCATGTGGTGATGTCCTTTACACACTGATGTCGGTTTTTGATGCAGTGCCGCCTGAGGGATCGAAGGTCACGGGCATTCAATGTTGGTTTTCGGCCTTGTCGCTTATGTGCAGTGATTTCTCCAGATTCTCTGAACCTTTGGACGATATTACAGACCGTAGATGATGAAATCTCTAAATTTCTTGCAATAGCTCGTTGAGGTATGTTGTTTTTAAACTGTTCGACAATCAGCTCATGCATTTGTTCACTAAGTGGTGACCCTCGCCCCATCCTTGTTTGTGAATGACTGAGCATTTCAGGGAAGCTGCTTTTAAACCCAATCATGGCACCCACCTGTTCCCAATTAGACCGTTCACCTGTGGGATCTTTCAAATAAGTGTTTGATGAGCATTCCTCAACTCTCTCAATCTTTTTTGCCACTTGTGCCAGCTTTTTTGAAGCATGTTGCAGGCATCAAATTCCAAATGAGCTAATATTTACAAAAAATTACAAAGTTTACCTGTTCAAACATTAAGTAACTTGTCTTTGCAGTGTATTCAATTGAATATAGGTTGAAAAGGATTTGCAAATCATTGTATTCTGTTTTTATTTACGATTTACACAACGTGCCAACTTCACTGGTTTTGGGTTTTGTACATTGTAAAGGTCGACTCACACTTTGCTATGGTATTCCTAAGACTGTTGACAAGGAGTTTACATGTAGTATTGCATTTTCAATTAGTCAGAAAGACTTGGTAAATTGCACGTGATAAACTGTGTAACACTGACACATTATGGTTACTGAATTTTCTCCCTGCTGAGGAAGGATTTGGGCTCCAAGTTTGTAGTATTGATGATGGTTGATACAATCCACTGTCCAATGTACTGTGTAGCTATACTGATTATGTACAAAGAGCAAAGCAATGTTTGTTTAAGATAAAAGTGGGTCAGCATAGTTTTTTATACCACATCACCTTCTGGGTTAGACATTTTATACCCCCTTATATTGTACTCCACACATTCAGGCTGAGGGTTTTAGTGGGCCGGCCTGTTTCTTACCCAAGGTATGCTCTGGGCTTATCGAGTTCATATACCCAGGGCATAATCTAATTGTTTCATACCCCTCTAGGCCGGATTATACCCCTACTGATGTGCACAAAATAATCAATACTACAGCATATCTCAATTTTTATTAATTTCACAAACATTAAAACATCTACATTTCTTAAGGAGAAATATTAAATGTCTTAAGCTACCACAAACTGACTGATATATGTAGACAACAGAATAACCTACAGCGATGTGTGAAATTACAGTATTTGATATTAAGGCTGCCTGGGCAGTGGTGAAATATACTGTTGGTAAGCTGATTGTTGTGGGCATGATCTTACCGCCATTATAAATTTAAATTATGAATTATAAAGCCTTAAATAAGGTGACATATAAATAGCCAGATTTGGCTTCTGCGCAAAGTGGTTAAACATATAGGCATTACACAGAATGTTGTTTAAGTAGTGTCTTTATTGTATTCTTATTGTACTGTTTTTTTTTTATCTGCACGAAGAACTCATTGAGTTCAACCCCAAAAATAAGATTTTATTGCTCACTGTTGTCATGTAGGACAAGGGGCTAGCAACCTCTTCTTGTAAAACTATAACCTGCTATAGAAACAGCAAGGCAGCTGTTGCCTTATGGGCTGCCAGGCACTGTGCCTTAGGCACTTTAAGGTCCAATTGCTAGCCTGTAGTTGATTTGAAAGATATCTTTCTTCTGCAAACACATTCATACATGCTTACACATGAAACTTTGTCCTTCATCTTACATGACCATTATTCAAGAAAGCAGCTATAGTTTCTTACCCTATTTGAAGAGAAGTCATGAAGTCCACAAAGAAAATAGAAATGCACTATTCAGTGGTAAATGTAAACAATAACAAAGTCTAGTACATGTATTATGAACTTGAACACCTTTTGTTTTGAGAACAACTGCAGCTTTTTAGCACAGAAAATGTAAATATATTTCTACTATGACTTAGAGATAAGAATAAGACCTGAAAAACAATCTGTCATTGGTTTTATTAATTGCATGGTGGTACATGTACAATGTATGTGCCTTAGCAAATTGTGAGTTGACCCTTGCAATGTATGTTTACAGAGCATCTTCAACACGTAAAGCAAGTCTAGCCGTGAATTGCTAAAAAAAAGCATATTGTAATGCACGTTCAAGTTGCCCTGGACCATAAGCAAGGAGTTAGACTCAGGGGGTATATTTTGGCCTAGGCTGCTACACCGGTTTTTAATCTGCATTTCCCAAAAATGGGGTGACGAATAATTTCCCATGTTAGTAAATTTGCGTGCACGTCCGAGGAAATCAAATAATTCAGTGTGGCTCACGGTAAACTTCAAAGAGCTTGAATACATCATGTAAGGATTCACTGAGTAATCGGATGCTGGGCCTAGGACGTGTGTGCATTTAGTCACAGACAGAAAATGGCAAGCCATTCTGTCGTTACGATGGTGATAAATAAAAGCAAGTGGCAAATGTGAAGTCCGGGAGGTCTGGAAATCTCATTCTCGTTAAAGGGAGCAGAGATTGTCGACTGGCGTACAGTTGGGTGGGCAGCGGGTTGGTATAGTGGCCAGTGCTGCTGCCTCATCGTAAGAAGGTTGCGGGTTCGTACCCGGCCTCTGCTGAGGAGTTTGCATGTTCTTCTCGTGTTCTCATGGGTTTCCTCAGAGCATGCTGGTTTCCTCCCGCATCCCCAAAACATGCATTTCAGGCTAATTGGAGACTCTAAATTACCCATAGATCTGAGTGCATGAGTGAATGGTGTGTGAGCAGTGGAATCTCGATCTGTCCAGGGTGTGTCCATGCCGTATACTCAGAGTCAGCCAGGGTAGGCTCCTGCTTCCCCACAACCCCCACAAGGCAGCAAGGTAGCTTTGTGCTAGCCTGCTTGACTAGTAACTGAGGAGTTGCTGGTTTCAGCCCCTGGTGGATCTTGGGAAACTGAGTTGCATCTGGAAAGGTGAAGTTGGGAATGGCTCAAGATAAACTCTACTGTTGCGCCTTTGAGTGAGGCCCTTAACTGCAAAATTGCTCCAGGGGCTCTACACCTGTTTCTCTCTATATCCCTCCTCACTTCCAACCACTCTGCCTGGCATCTCCCAATGTTGTACTTGAAAAAAAGATATAACTGCCCTCAGTGGAACTTTCCATGGTTAAATAACAGTTAAAAACACCCACATGAGAAAGAGGCAGATCTGGATGGATGGGTGAAAGGTTGGGCGGCAGGCTAAAATCGTGGGAGAGCTTTGCTCTCGGTGGCTCTGTTAACTAAAACTATTTGATGTGAGCGGCAATGCAAGTGATGGAGGACAAGGACAGACGAGTTATCGGTGGGATTTAGGCAGCTGAAGATAAGCTTTGCGGAAGTGTGCTGAATTACTGGCTGTCTGGAGGCAGTGACAGTTAGAGCCACCAGAGAACTGGCCTTTCTTTAGGGCCTGCGGTGAAGGCCGCAAATAGCTGCGAGACAGAGGAAGCTCGGGAAAGGATCTGAGAGCCGCAAGCTGTAAAAAACCCTACGGACTAAAATGAGAGATCACATCATTTAGAGAAAGTGAGAATAAGAGTGGTAACCCAGGGGAACCGATCCCAAGGGAAGTCCTACCGCGAGACCAAGAAACATCCATATGGAGCATCTCTGCAATGTCACTTAGTTAAGTACAACAAGCAGCTATGCTGAAATCATTTGACGTAACTGTAGTTTCAATGAGTTCTGATTGACAAATTCCATGAATTTACCCTGAATTTTTAAAATGATTTCCTTCACTGATGTCCATCGTGCTCCGGATCTGAGGTGCAAGAGCCTGCTTTTCCACTGCATTCTTTGTCTTTGACACGAGTCAAGTGACCTGTCAGTTTGTGAGTACAGTTTTCTTTACCATGATAAGTTGCTTGCGGAACAACTCATGAAGCAATTTCATTTACATCTCATTGAATTTTTGCAGTTGTTCTTTCATGTATAATATATTTATTGAGAGGGTTTGTGCATGTCCCGTGAATGGTAATGATTATTTGGATCCTTGTCAGAACATAACTTTTATTGCATCCTCAACTGTGGGTCTATAGATGCAATAAAAGAGAAACAAAAGCATATTTTCTGGTAAACATACTTGAGAAAAATAAAAACCTCAGGTGATAAATAAGTTATGATTTTATAATCATTAAAAGAAAAACTAGCTCACACCCGCGGATGCATGCGCTTCAATGCTGTGCTGACTACTGCGTGTGACAACTCTGCAAAGACTTGCCAAAAATGCTCGTAAAATGCTAAATTTGCTCATAAACAGCTTAATTTTTGGAAAACAGGAAAAATAAGCTTTGTCAGTCCGTGCCTATGCCAGTGCTCAGTGCTCACGTGTAGTTTCAGATTAAATTGCCAACCTATTGAGAAAAAAAAATGGATTGAGTCAGATGGAATGAGTTTTCCCACGTTTCATATTAGGATGTGTCAAGCACCGAGCAAATAAAAATAAATACACTGCCCGGCCAAAAAAAAAGTCGCACACTCAAATATTTTGTTGGAACCCCTGTAGCTTTGATTACAGTGCATATTCATTTTGTCATTGTTTTGACAACTATATGCAATGCCAGAACATTTATTTTCGATCATACATGCCATAATTTTTGGCCGAGATCTTGTCTTCTCGACGTAATGGTTGAACCACTCGGTGGTCTTTCTTGAGCACATCCCAATAACTTTTACTGTGTCTAAGATCAGGACTTTGTGGTGGCAAATATGTTTGTGAAAATGATTCCTCATACTTGTTTTTGCATTCATGAATTTCTTTGCTAAATACAGGCCAATAAGTTCTGAAAGTTCTGTTCTGAAATACTGTAACATCTTTTCCACCAGCAAGGGATGTGTCTTCCGACATGAATTTTTGAGAAATGAGTAGCGATGCGCTTCATCAGTCAGGGGAAAAATGATTATTGCCAGCTGAAACATATTAGTAACCGCAATAATGATCCAATTCTAGAATTTGTTCATTAATTTCCAAACGGTGACTTTTTTTTTAGCCGGGCAGTCTATATAATTTTTTCCTGAAGTTACCTTGTGAGAACCAGGCAAGCCTGACCTGTAATGCTCTAACACAGACAATATAATCACAGGACATAACAGGTATCGCCTTGATTTACCAGGAGGAGTCTAGGTTTGAATCTTTGGACATGAATACTTAAATCAGATACTTGACCCGCAAAGGTTGATTTGCGTCTATCTGCTAATTACACGGCAGTGATGAGTGCAGTTGTTTTGGTGTTCATTCAGCTTCATCACAGTCACATGCAAGGATTTTTGCAATGCAAATAAATACTTTATTTTCGCTAACACAGTATTACAAACTGGGCAGAGGGGGATTGATAATGGGGGCATTGGGGGAATTTACAACTAGGAAAGTGTGGGGAAATGGAAAGCTTGGAGAACCTTTGTACCTAATAATTTGCTAGTAATAATTCAGCTCCTTCAACGACACACCAGGGAAGAAAACAAGAATTTAGGGTAAGAGGTTGAAATAACCTCTTAGCAGAAGCCTTAGAGTAAGACAATCCAGGCCCAACTGAGACAAGACCAACACGCAGAACAGTCAGAGAGGTGGGAGTGGCCACTGATTATCACAACAAGAGAATAGGGAACTTAATGAGACAGTAACACAAACTGCTGGAACAGGCAGGAGAGCTAATTAGGAAGACACAAGGGTTCTAACAGATTAGATTGAAGGATTTGTTCATTTTTTTACTTCCTTACTTACTTTTATTTACTTATTTCTATTTATTAACCCGCCCCACCCGAAGGGTGAGGGAAAGGGTATTGTTTTCGGTTCTGTTGGTTTCTGTGTTTGTTTGTTTGTTTGTTTGTTTGTTAACACTCTAGCAGTAAAATTTAAGGCCAGAATCACCCCAAATTCGGTATAGGGATTGCCACTGACCCAGAATAGATCCCTATTGAATTTCGTACAAGTAGGTGAAAGTATGTGTGGGGGGCGGGGTTTGTGGTGCCTGGCACCACTTGTTTATTTTATTTTTTACAAATGTCAGTTGGATAGTTCATGGCAACCAGTAGGATATTTTATTTTTTTTAAATAGATTTTCTTGTATTTCCAATAAGGTAGAAAAATAGGGAGGAGTTGCTGTCTGTGATCCACTGAAGAATGAAACAACTTCACCAAACAATGTCAATGGCCGTAATGGCCACACCCGCCAACTCCTTTAAATATCAGTTACTTGTTGTTATGCTATGTACATGAATGAGGGCCAGAAGCGAAGAGATCAAAATATTCTTTATTACATTTTTTAAATGGGTTGGGTGGAAATGTTTTGGCATTATGACAGAAGCATCCTCAGAAAACAATCCTGACTCATTCTCTATGCACATAAAAAAAGCTGCATATGTGGGCTTTGATGAGGCAATGTGCAGGAATCAAATTATAAGAGTTAAGCATGCTCAAATCCAGTATTTGCAAGAGTAAAAATGCAATAAAAACGATAATGAGGAGGCTTGTGAAGATCGCATTGTTATGTATTGATTTGTTCTTGTGAGACACCGGGGGGAATTAAATGTCAGGTAGCGACGGAAGGAGAAACAATTTTTTTTTTTTAAAAACAGAGAAAAATATAAAAATCTCGGCTGAGAACCGCCCCCGCAGAAGGCCGGTTACAGCCCGATCGTCGGACGAGGTTCAGCTCCGCGAGAGTGTGGCGAATGCGCATTTGACGGCCGGCTCTCGAAGGCCCTCTGCTCTGCGCGCACCTGCGTTCGACAGACGCAAACAAGCGCAGCTCTTCAGGATTCATTACTCCTTTAAGTGGAGTCAGCTTCGAGCCGCAAGGTTAAAAGTGAAACAATCCAATTAACAGGTGTTGGCAGCGCCTTGCCTTCCGCCGAGGAAAGCCAGCTTCACTGGAACTAATTGCGGAACATGTTTCTGTGCATGACCTAAGGTTGCCCAATTAGTCCTCTCAAAACATCACGTTCTGTTGTACAAGAGCATTGCCTCTGTAGTTTCTTGTGTTCCATTCACAGCCGTGGCGTGGGGGGTTACAGGGTTGGGGACAGTGTGAGATTTTTCCCTCATTATTTCACTCACCTTTCTCTGCACCGTTACAAAGGTTATTTACATGTGATAATTCAAAAGAAAGCATTTTGCTTGTGCCATTTTACATCACATTAATATGCAGGAATGATCATTTCTTTTGCTATCAATGCATTTAAAAGACCCATGCCCCTCCATGTAACAATTAATCAGAAAGCTCCCAAAATGTTCATGGCTGGGAAAAAAATATGATCAACATTTTGTATCATATTTCTGGTCAATTCATTTCACTGTCACTGTTGGTTTAATCTATCCCATTACAATTATCATCTGCTCATCTGCGAGCGTTTGACGATAAGGGTGATTTGGGTGTTTGTGTTTCGTTCCCATATAATGTACTTTTCAAAAGGGGGGGGGGGGGGGTGTTAGCATAGTTTAAATGTGTGTTGCCTGAAGCATTGTCATGTATCAGTATCAGCACCTTCTGATAAGGCTTGGAAAGCTCGTCGCAAAAATAAGCTTTAAACAATGATTTCTGGGAGAGTTTTTTCCGCGGGGGCTCAGGGATATTAAAAGTGCGGCGGAGCCACGGATGAAATGTCACTCCTCATAATGTTTCAAACCGTACTTGGCGACGTCAATCATCGGGTGCGCGGAGTAAAATATGAATGCGTTACCACTGTCTCGCACGCATTAATGCCTTCCGCCGAATGTGTTCGCCGCCTTATCGCTCCCGAGACACGCAGCTAGGCGCGACTTTTGGGTTAATAAACAATCGCTTCCATATGCAGGGAAAACACAGACTCGACAGGGGCTTAATCTAACTTTTGTCAGTGTCAAATTCCCAGCATAATAAAAATGACAGGCATGCATAATCACTGAGAGGTTACCTCTGGACACCAGAGCTGTCAGCACACCTTCCTCGTTAAACGGGAAGTTTAATCCAATAATAAGCCCCCTAAATTCCTCCAAAGCTACACCTCTGCTGTGTGTCACAGTTCACAGGAAGCTGCGCACGGTGTCATCCTCAATGGTGAAGTTAGTCAGCGGCCCTGCATGGGTCCGTCAGGTGCTGTGTGATGATGCTGAAAGGCAATGGGTGGTGTGAGGTTCCTGGCGGCTATGCTGACAGCCTTGTCTATTCATGAAGAAGCTTTTTCAGATACCTGTCTTTGAAGGATCGAGGTCACGTCTCTGAACTCTGTCGGTCAACGCCTGTCCCAACACAAGAGCAGGACGTTTGACCTCATTCCATCTCCGCTGCTTGCCTGTGACACATAATCTGTAAACTTGCTCTTCCATGACACTTTTTTATTTTATTTTCTTTTTCTGCTCATGTAAATGGCCCCACGGGTGAAGAAAGGCATTAGCTGTGGTGCTACGTCTACAGTGCTTCAGTAGCCTCTTTATGAGACTTGCTTTTGTAGCGTGTGTGGATTCCTTTGAAGCACTGAGAGCGATTGACTTCAAGTTTAAGTGTATACGTGCACCTGTTAATATGCACTTACGTACATGTACCCGCATGTATGTGTGTGTGTGTGTGTGTGTGTGTGTGTATGGGTGTGTATGTGTGTGCGCGTGCGTGCGTGCGTGTGTGAGTTTATTTATGTACAATACCAGTCCAAAGTTTGAATTGATTTTTGTAGCATATGTGGATTGCTTTGAAGTGCTTAGTGCGATCGACTTCAAATTGAAGTATATACGTGCGCAGTACCTGCGCGCGCGCATGTGTGTAGCAGTAAAAAAGTTTAAATTGATTTTACTTGTTTTTAGTCTGAAAGGGAATTTTGCCTGCTTTCAGCCAACTGTTTGTGTTTTCTGAGAGAGCCAGTATCTTCCTGCATACAGAGCATGCTGGGAGGCTACAAGACATCCAGTCAATGTGAAGGCAACATCAATGCACTGTTATAACAAGAGATAACACAGCGTAAGCAGACATGACAAAAAGCCATTTGGGCCAACAAGCTCACAATTGTCTCACCACTAATGAAGTGCACTTAGTGTTCAGTTTAATTGGGCTACTTACAGCTTATCAAGCCCGGTCTGGAAAACCTGAATAGTCCCTGCCTCTGATGAACCAGCTGGCGACTTACAGTGACTTCTATGTGTATGGAGAAAAATACATCCTGATGTGCGTGTCCCCGAGTGTGAGCATGTGAAGTTTACCCATTGTCATCCTCCATTTATGACCCCTCCATGAACCAAACTTCAACTCAACTCAACTCAAAAAAAAAAAAAAAAAACGGAATAGTTCACTATTTGTCCACTTTAGTAATTTAAAAGCCCAGATCAAATCACTCATGTTTATATTCATGAGCAGTGATACTTCTATTTGCAAACACAACCAATTGGACGGTTAAAGATAAGTTTTAATTGCAACACATATCGATGCTTGTTGATTTAGTCCTTCTAGAAAAATCTATGGTTTAAACAATGGCCTCCCCATCACTGAGCCTTTGGCCCGGGAATGTAAAACGCATTTAATGTATTCCCCTATCTCTCCCTGCCGCGACAGTTGAGAAATGTGTGTTTGCAAAGTTAGCCCACATTTTATTTGTCTTCAGCTCATATTTAATTTATGAATGAGGCACAGAAATCTCTGCATTTTTATGAATCTTCATGCAATGGAAGTACACTCGTTTCACTTGTGAAATTCCTAGAACTGCATTTAGAGCTCACAGATCAATCTACCGTTATAAAGGAAGTAATTTACTTGTCTTTAACCGCTAAGCCACTCTGCATGTTTTGGGTACTTTTAAAATAACAGCGAGTACATTTACAAGCACCCCAAATTCTGTTTTAGGCTTTCACTCAAGTAATGCACTATTTTGGTTGCTGCATTTACATGTTATTCATCTTAGGGAATATTACTGGGTACAAAGCTGTCAGCAACATTATAAAACGGAAAAGCTTCACCAGGTTGATTCTGGTTGTGTTACCAAGCCAAAACTTGAATGAGCATTTTTGGGGTGCGTTTGATGCTTTTTGTGGTTTTTGGAGATGTTTTGGGTGGGTTTCTTGTCAATGCACCGTAATGATACACCATGCAATGCCTTTCCTCCCACGATTTAGCTCAGAGGAATCAAGATACTTGCTCTCTCTCTCTCTGTAGTTTGCTGTTTTTAGTTGTTTTACACAACTACTTAATTAACGCATAAATATTTTAAGTAGGCTATAAATCAGTGGAAAACAGGAGTGCAACAAAATAGAGTCGGTCAAACTACTATTTTAGCAGGAAAACTTCCTGGTGCAATCATGGATTTGTGGTTGTATAGATATCTTACAGTAAATATTTGGAATTATGAGTATATAACTGGCACATATGCCAGGTGTCTCATTCAGAATTCGGCAAACGAGAATATTGCCTTAATGGGAATCAGGCAGGGGTGTACATGTCATCTCGGAACCAGGACACAACAAAATTCAGTTTAATATGGAAATATTCCTGTGCATGTAAATGTGCTCCTTGTTGCCTTTGTGTCTCGGAAACCTGGTGTATAAAGGACGTGTGTTTTATACTCCAGTTTATTCACCTCTAAATAAAACATGGCTGTAGCTGGGCTGACAATATTTTGAGATTTCACCAGAAATCTCATTCTGATTTGAAAGAACAATGAGGACTGGAGAGAGAGATTGATTGAATGTGCATGGCTCTACCATTGTGAAGTTGATCTGTGTAAAACCTAATTTAATTGGAAGCATTTTAAGATTTATGGTTTTAGAGATTGTAGTCTATCCATCTTTGCAGTTAAGGATTTGCTAGAGTAATGTGTGAAGAATGTCGGATGTGTACCGTGCTATTTTACAAATCAATGTTTCCTACAGCAACTCAATTTAATTAGCTGATTACTTAACAGAGGCCCGCGAGAAAGCTTTTAAGCTTTTTTCTTTTTTTTAATATTGATCCTACCTTGTTGGCTGCCACTGCTCCAATAAACCACCATGGGGAAATTTTCATCACATATTCAAAAGGTGTGAACTAGCCTCCACAAATAAACACACACACACAAACACACGCACACGCACGCACGCACACACGCATGCAAATTCAAGCAACACATACATACAGCTGTTTTACAAAGACTTCTTATGTCTAAAAACAGGCTGTATGGCACTGCACATCCTTAATTGACTTCCCTCATTTGTATTTCAATTACGGTGGGAATAAAGGCTTGTGTCTGAATTCAGTGGCGGGTATTAGAACTTAGAACCCTAAATAAAAGTCTAAATCAATAATAGCAAAAGGGGACATGCAGACAGGGACATAGTAAAAAGTGGTGACGTCAAGTAATGATGCGACACTAGGATGCTACATCAATGCTATGCTTTAGCTTTTTGCTAGATTGCATACACCAGCTAACGTGCCAAATTTTTACCCCAAATAGAATGGGGTTTTCTATTCATATGCTGTCCGAAGTGAAGAGCCGTATGCTTTGCAGTCTATTACCAAGTGCGGCTGACATCTCGCAGTTTTATATTGAGTGGACCTCAGGGGCAAAAACAGTGAGAAAAACAGAAAGTACGGAATAGATAAATATACAGACAGGCATCAATATTCTTTTACTGGAAACAGTGACCTCTACCTACTCATGTTGGAAGCGGTGACAGAATACTGACAAACTGTCTCCTCCATGGAACGTCTCCTCCCACACTGATAACTGTAATAAAACCACCATAGTTTGTCTCGCAACGCTTTGCTAGACAGAAATTGGTTGGTACATAAACATATAAATGGCTAAATGCACGGCATACTGTGACTGAAACAATGCCAGCACGGCCGTACATGCACTGCTGAATTCATAAGCGTTCACGCCGAGGAAATGCTGGCATGCACACATAAAATTGAATTCAGTCATACATGAATTGCATTCACTCAAACAAACACTTGACTCGCACATTCAAATTCATCAGCATACCGGAGGTGTGCAATAAATACCTGCATCTGCTCAACAATCGACATTATCTTTGTGTTCTTCCCTTAGTTGAAACCAAAAGAAAATGATGACAACCTGATGCCCAAGAATGTTAAAGGGGCAGCAATAGAATGGTAGAGTCATGAAGGACCCACATGCAGGAAAGTTGATTTATTCAATAAACAAAGAGAGTAAATAACACAAATACAAAACTTCAAAATAATGACATAAAGGGGAGTGGGGAAAACTAAGGTTTAAACAGACAAGTTAATTATACTCAGCTAAGGAAAATCAGGTGTGATAACTAGGAGAGAGAACAGAGGGGATAACTGAATAATTAGGTGAGGCCAGGTAGCCAAGAATCAGGTATGTCGATGCCAGGGCTCTTCAACATTAGGGGCGTTCCAGGGCTGTACAGTGCGAGCATTTCACTCGCATATGCGCCTAAAAATAGTGTGTGTATGAGTAGAAAAAATGAAAAGGGAGCACGCGTTCGAGTACTAGAAGTTCGGGCGGCATGATAAATGTATTGCGGTAATTTTAAGCGCAATAAAAGTAACTTCCTCTGTGGGGCAGACGGACGAACTTGATTATTACCTTTTCTTTGCAACACACCTTTAATTTAGAGGTGAACTGACATCAGAGGCCATTTGAAATGCTTCCGGAAAGAAAAGTGCAATTTGAAGTCTGCTTATTACCAACGAGGTTGGACAGCTGCCTTCACCTTGGCATAGTTAGCTCACCTTAAATCAATTCCCGTGCACTTTGCCTAACTTGCAGTCAAGCCATTTATTCAGCCAACTGACCAATCAAAATCATTATAGGCCAGATTTTGGTTAAGAAGACATCATGAGAAGCAGACAAACTGAACCAGGCTACCGTGTAAGATTGAGAGAATGTCAGTAATCTGAATAAATGGCAGACCTCTGAATTCCACCTCTAATCACTGCATTTTGACATATTATTAAAAAGATTTCTGAAAAATAAAATCCTTATCGAATTATGCATCGAATGTGACGTGAATTGTTCACGCATTCGCACATAGAGGCCAAATGTGGAACTAAAACTGATGTAGCAAGCACATTCAGGAAGCTCTGTCATGTTTCATGACCATTTACATTTCAAAATGTGACAAACAAAAATGATATCTAAATAAATTAGACTCCCAAACAATTTAAAATTGTTCATTGAGCGAATCAACTGTTTGCAAAGTAAATGGGAAGGGGGTAAAAGCAATTGTCAAGTAGAGGAGGATGATTTTGAAGAACTTAACTTCGCTTAGTTCAGCACACAATTTGCCTGAATATGTTTGCTGGATTATTACATTTGGCCATTGTGTGCGAATCTCATTCAATTATTAAGTTAAAAAATGCTAAAAATTTTGACGCTTGAAAACCAGGGCCATCTTCACATGATTTTATTTTTGAGAAATGTTTTTTAATAATACGTTATGGAGGACCTAATATGCTATTTTTCCAAGTTTATATTTTGGTCTTTGACTCCCCCAGAGCAAAAAGTCGTGCAAAAAGAAAAAGGGTACTTATTTCGCTCGTACTGCCATCCTCAAAAAACCTCATTTGTAGTCCATAGTAGTCTCTGCCTGAAACGCCTCATTGGGGTGGCTCTTCCGCTATTGCCCCCACTCCCAGCGTGCCCACTTCCTTCTGACTGGCCAGCTCTGTGGAGAGCGGATCTAGGTGGGACGATGCAATGTCACAGTGAAACGTGAGACACGTCAGCCATCTGGGCTAAGGGATCAGCAGAGAAATTCTGCTACAAAACGCAGTACATGTGCATAGATCTAATGAAATTAACTTGTTCTAATAAACGCAACGGCGAAAGTGGAGGACGCAGTGTGAAAGTCTGGCAACTCAAGCATGAATTTGCTATCGGCGACAGTTTGCTTGGCAACAGTTGGTGCGGTGTGTTGTTAGCATGGAGAAACGAACAGCTTCCGCGCTGGTATATGACAGAGGGGCGAAAGCTCTCAGCTTAAACGGCCATCTCGGTAATTGCCCGTGGTAATGGTTTACTTATTGCTTTGGAATGACCAGCTTTTCCTCACGGAAAATGGGCGCATTATGGATAGCGTGCGAGAGCTAGACAGAGCTCCGGTTATGTCATGAACATAATACAGGTTTTACAGACCGTAAGTTCCGTCAGCGTGAACCATTGCTTATGTGGAGCTAGCGAATCGATCACTTTTACAGGAAAGAATTTAATATTCAATCGATGGCAAGGCAACGTTTGTTATACGGAACACGTTAGCCTGTGCGGTTCCCTATTGCTTTCACCGGTAGTATCAGAGAGCTTGCCCAGCCATTGGAGATGTATCAGGCTTACCCCCGTCATGGATAAGTGAAGCGAACGTTTCATAAGCTCCCAAAAACGCACCCCAAGCTCTGCAAAATCCACATCTGGTCTAACTGCAGCCCAACTCGGCAGAAACATACAGCTCCTCTCCAGTTAGCTTCAACTGTAGTGGCGACAATCAGGCAACCTTATGATGAAACTGCCACATTGATGCTTACCGAAGTAACACAAGCATACCGATCATAATTGCTGCATACAAGTTAACCAGGAGCATTTTTAATTAGTTTTAATTAGTTAGCACGCTAACTAACATGCTGTAGCTGATAAGTGGTCATGACTTTGAATGCAATCCGTCGCAAGAAAAATTTGTTTCGCGTCCGGTGTGAAAGCTCCTTGACAACGTGTATTCGCGTCTTTGCATTGACTTTGAATGTAGGCCAATCTGTCCTGCAAAAAATTTGTTTCAAGCCTGAAATGAAAGCAGCTTTATGGATAGTACGCGACAGCAAGAGAGAGCTTGGTTAAGTTATGAACATAATAAGTTACAGGTTTTGCAGGCTGTAAGTTCCGTTAGCGCGGATAAGTTTCTTATGCGGAGCTAGCGAATTGATCACCTCTACAGGAAAGAATTACCTACTTAATCTCCGCCTTTTTCAGCTTTTTATTAACTACATCAGTTTCTAAAGGGGGATGAAATTATGTCAAGGTAGTGCCGAGAAATCATTTGTAAACCGGCAGAGCTTCTGCGTTTCGCATTGCTTTCATGGTAGCACCGGAGAGCTTGCTCGGACATTTGTGAAGTATCCGGCTGATCCCGGTCATGGATAAGTGAAGCGATCACTAACTGTAGTGGCTACAATCGGGCAACGTTATGACAAAACTGCCACACTGATGCTTACCGATGTAACACTATCATACCGATCAGAATTACTGCATATACGTTAACCAGGAGCATTTTTCATTAGCACGACACGCAAACTAACATGCAGTAGCTGGTAACTGAGCAGTCATAACCACAGAGACAAACCTGTGCAATACAGGTTTTACAGACAGCAAGTTCTGTTACTGTGAACAGTTGTACCCAGCATACAAATTACAAAGTATTAAAAGTTAGCTTCAAATGAGGTCTATGTTCACACACCTTCTGTAGAATTTCCCCTATATCACTCTTGCATATTTAGGACACAGACATTAGCAATAGTAACTTGCCTACGTTGGCCGCTTTGCTACAGCCACAATCAACTGGCTATCACGTCAGGTTGACTTATGCAGTAAAAGCAACTTCCAGCTTCTGTCTGTGAGTCGGACAGTCGCGACAGATACGGGCTTTATCTTCAGATATTTTACAAAGCCTGCGTTTGAGGCCAGTTGTTAGTGCCATCTATCACTAGCGGTCCTGCTAGCCACCCGTAACATGTTAGCTTCACTTACATTATTTGCTGTTACATGGTTACTTACAGCTTGTGGCTCCAAGCGCTTGATCAATGCAACTGATTCTGATTTGAGAAGCAGCTGAAACGCTTATCCTGTGTCGAATTATCCTTTATTGACAAAGCTGTCTTTGGTGAACAAAAAAGCTACCCACTGATTTCTGGTGGCATCGTCTTTTGGAAGAGAAATACCCGTTTTTTTTTTTTTTTCGCGTCCAAAAGTAAACAGACAAGTAGCTTTGGGAGAGGTACTGACAAAATTGCACCTCAAATGATCTGCGGTTCTTCTTTTGTATTTCCAAAAGTGTAGATGCTACTAAGGCATAGTATGATACTATGGCATAGTATGATCTGCCGTGTTAGTGCCTGCTAGAATAGTTTCCGATGTGGGCAGGTCCAGCGCAGTGGTTGGCGCTGGCTAGGTCAGTACTAATTGGACGGCACAACCTGACGTCAGGTTTTACCCAGATCTCGTGAAGATCTCGGGAGGAGCTGTTCAGAGAGGAAATCACGCTCACAAAATCACGTTCTTGGATTACGGCAAAATCCCTGTTTCTTATATTTAGAAATTTTTCAGAGGTTGAGCATGGACAACCAACATTATAACATTACTAATATATATTAAAAGAAAGATCAGCATGTTCGGTCCCCTTTAAAGTTTTCCGACAAGAGGTGGAATTCAGAGGTCTGCTATTTATTTAGATTACTGTCCTTATTTTAATCCAACACAGTAGCCTGGTTTGGTTTCTCTGCTTCTCATTTTCTCTTCTAAATCATTACTGGCTAGATTTTAGTTTTGATTGGTCAGTTGGCTGAATAAATGGCATGACTGCAAGTTAGGTAAAGCAGGCTACACGGGAATTGAAGTCCTGCTGTGGACCGCTGATGAACTCAGCCAAGCGTACCAGGCGACTTGACTACAAAAAGCTGTGGGACAGGGATGTTCTGTGTTTAAATCACCGAGCAGTAGGCCCAATGATGCATTACAATGCACGTGTGTGTACGTTGTTTGAATGTTAATAATAAAATTGTGTTATTTCCGAAAATTCATAGTGCTCCTAAATTTTTTCATTTTGGAGCACCTGTGCTCCTTGTAGCGTACAGCCCTGCATTCACACTTACGGGAAAAAAGTGAGATTTAAAAATTGTTTTTTCTAGTGTGATTCAATTTTCGATTTTTTCTGTGTGTGGATGTAAAAATCTCACAATTTACTGCGATCCTGTTCGCGATCGAATTCGCAGTAGCTCTTGCGATTTTTCGGGAATCAGCGCAATTATTCGCAAATTGAAAATTGTTGTTTTCTATCCCATGAGTCATGTCGCGCAGGCCAACATCCCGTGTTACGCAATTGGCTGTTGGTCTGCTCTTGCTCATTTGTATGTTTGTATGTTCGCACGCGGAAATCCCCATACAGAGGTCTTCAGTCGAGTCCCAGTAATGCGCAGTTCAGACGTTATTCGCGCTTCGCTGTAGTGCGAGTGCAAATTTGCCTTGTGAGAGTATGCGCACTAAAAAAATCAATTTTTGCATTGCACTCTTTCTCCTGTGTGAACGTGCCTATTATCCTGCAAGGGCCAGTGTGGGTGCAGGCTTTCATTCCAGCCAAGCACTAACACACCTGACACCACTAATCAATCCCAAGAGGCTTTGCTAAAGAGCTTGATTAGTAGTATCAGGTGTGTAACAGCTTGTTTGGGATGAAAGCCTGCACCCACACTGGCCCATGCAGGATAATGCTGAATAGCCCTGGCCGCGGGGCAGGGACATTACGAAAGCATGGCCTATAACAGTTTTTTTTTTTTTTTTGACAATATAGGCAAATTGTTCTCTCTCACATTTAAAAAATATGGCATTCATGAATTTTGAAATAATATCCCCTTGCACCAAGACTCAATGATTTTTGCGTTGTTTGTACAGCTCATAAAACCTTATTGCTTTGTGGAAAAGATGTCATCAATGCTCAAAGGGCAATGAACAGTGCATAGTTTTAGACCCAGGTCTTTGGAGTTTCTCACCAAGAATATTAACATTATGAATCATGAAATGATGAAATATATTATTTTTTTTTTCCAAGCAAATAAACATAAAATGACTAATTAACATATGTTTGATCTGATAACAGTGCCTTTTCATCTGTCAGGAGATGACAGTCTGCCCCCATGAAATCAATGCTATTTTGCTAAAGAGCTTGTTGCGGAGAGCGGATTAGCCCTGCTTAATATATATTAAATAATTGCTGATGATGAACTCAGCTGTGCAAGATCTGAAACAGTGAACTATCCTTTAAAGGCTAGGCTATGAACACCAAAGAATTACAAGGACCTGTGTATTCTGACCTCATATTAGCAATTAAAATGTAAATTAAAGAAAATTGTTATTTTTAAAAACCTTAAGAGGGAGGTAGAGATAAAAATATTTTGTAGTCTGCCCAAGATGATGGACGCCTCTGAAAAAAGAATATAGTCTATCTAGTCTGTGTAAAAGGTAATTCAAGGATTTATTGTTGGATTTAGTTCTCGGCCGTGTTCTCTTTAAAACTGTTTGAGCGGAGCAATTTTAGGTTGAAAAAGCATTTACATATTTATGTGAGCATCCCAAAAATTAAAATGCAGGTACTGGATTGATGCAGGAACTGAAAATGATAAGCAAACTATGTGCATTACTTACAAATTCATGCTCGCACTCAGGTTCATGCAATATAAAACAGATGTGCTCAAACAAAGGTTTGGAAAAGACAATCACACACACAACACCCTGGGAAAATAATAACTTTTGTGTGGTGGTCTGGACTGCAATCTCATGTCTGACCAAGGAATTTGACCCTCAGACTCGTTCGGCGCTTGTTATAGTCAAGCCTCAGCGATTCTGTGGTGGATACTGTTTTCGGCGCTCTCGCCTCGTCTGATGTCGGACACTGTTTTACTGTCAGCCAGCCACTGATCCAGAAGCTTCCTTTTTTCATGAATAATCCAGATTTTGCTCAGCAGGTCTTAGCCGCGGGCATTAGTGTATTCCTGTGCAGCATGGCAGAGATGAGCGGGAGGGAAAAAAAGGCTTCATCCTCCCCTCCAGTCACGCCCAAGCGCGCCGCAGATAAGCCGACCGGCAGGAGGAGACGTTCGCGCTCTCCGGAATCAGTAACGTCGAAGGAGAAAGGAAATGCATGCAACATTGATCAAATATGCCACAGGAAATAAGCTGTTGAGGCAACATTCGCCCTGCTCTTTTTTCCCCGACCAGGTCGGCCTCGGCCTGTCTAATTATCTGTGGCCTCAGGGTGCCCGTGGTCCGAGGTAAAACAGCCCGAACGTGGGTCTTTGAGCTGAAGACCAGCTCGACTCCCCAAAGAATAGGCAAGGATTGTAAAACTGTTCCGTTTACCAAAAGTTTCCAGCTGCCACTCTCACCCGGTCGAACTCGGAGAGCCCCTATCACCTGACACGATCTTGTGAGTCGTGGCAGTTCTCTCTCAGAGGTGAGCCATGGAACAGCAGTTTCTCGCTGCTTCCTGCTCTGGCATTGCATTCTGTAAATAAATATGCAACTTTAAAGAACTGACCGTTGGAGCATAAACTTGGCTAGGGCGAAAGTATTACTCCCACGTGAGAGAAATACCCGGGTAATTTTATTATGGGTAAGTAATAGGGTCTGACGTTTAATCAGGAAGCAGTGAATAAACTTTTAATGAGAGGACATCCGTGAGGTTTGAGGTTAGCTTCATTTGGATGACATCACATCGTAAAGATAATAGGTGAGGGTGTGCATACTAAATGAAACTATGGGAGACAAGGGGGAAGCGAAACCCAGCTGAGCCTTGGTTTTAAACGACACCGGGAAATTATCAGTTTGATGGCTTATTCGCCATAAAATGAATGAATCCACAAGAGAAATCTATGGTGGGGGGTTTGCTTTGGCTAATTAAAGCTTTGTACAGGGAGAGAAGATTTCTCTCCCTATTTTTTATTTCCCTCCGTGAAGGAGAAAGATTGCCTCTGACTCCTATTTCCATGGAAAAACAAATTGTTTTAAAAAAACAGGATAAAAAATCCTGGATTCCTCAGCTGGCTTTGTTGAGTGTATTCAGTTTCAGCTTTAGTTTTCATTAGCCAGCCTTTTTCTGACGTTTCACTCGCTAGTTACATACCTTTATCACCACCAACTGAACAACATGAGATTACGGAGCAACATAATTACAATCCTTTAGATAAGTGCTGGCCTTCCAAACTGTCGCAGCAACTCACAACTCACTTAGTGAGTTTCAGAGACTTACCAGAGAATAAGTGTCTCTCTCGATTCAGCTCAGTCAAGCTCTGAGCCACGAGCGTGCCTTTAATCGATTGGAAATGATTAAAAGTGATGGGGAACGCATCCGATTTTCACTGGAGTGCATCAACTTTGTGTTTGACCTTTGAGTTCCCATTCTGCATGGAGTCATCGTCAGCCTTTATCGCACCAGAATGGCACCATTGACCTTTATGTATTCTCACAGCTTGTCACTTGTCGCTTATTTGCCACTAAATTTTCTTTATATTACCTCATCAACAATCTGAACAAATTATAATCACATTTAATTTGAAAGGAAAGGGATTTCATGTGATGGCGTGTTACAATTGAATCATTGAGTTTCCAAAGGGCCCAACTCTAATGAATTAGAGGTGTGCATATCTTATGACAAAAAGGGGAACTTTCTTGTAATTTCAGCCAAAAGTATCCCAATGACTCTCTCTTCTAAAGAAATAAACTGAAAATATATGGGTCATAACATATGGGCAAAAAAAAAAAATTCTTTCCCTTTCTTGAAAAAGAGTGTTCCTTGGAGTTGGGCCCTTTGGAAACTCAAGGGTGCAATTTTTTAATAGATGCTACAGTGAATCTCCTCTTTCAGTTATAAAGGTTGTCAGCACATGCCAAGAGCTGACATATCACATTTTGTTTAAACAAGCAAATCTAAAAATTCCTTTTTTGAGGGTATGTGATGTGGTTGGAGGGCTTTATCAAGGAAACAATACCGATACTAAGCTTTGACAAGCAGTTTTGCCCTGCAAAATGAACTGCGCACGATTTAAAAAAAAAAAAACTGTAAGCATTGGTGAATGAATATAGAAAATGCTTCCATTGGAGATATAGAGAATTGCTTTTGTGAAATCTGTTTCTTATCACATTGAAGAATACGAAATGACTTCATTTATTCGCAGTGGGTAGCACTGCTGCCTCACAGCAAGAAACTAGTGTGTTCAAATCTGCCTCAGGGCCTTTCTGTGTGGAGTTTGCATGTTCTCCCAGTGTTCTTGTGGGTTTCCTCTGGGTACTTCGATTTCCTCCCGCTGTCCAAAGACATACATGACAGGCTAATTGGAGACTGAATTGCCTGTAGGTATGAATGCGCGCGCGCGCGCGTGTGTGTGTGTGTGTGTGTGTGTGTGTGTGTGTGTTTGTGTGAGCCCTGTTGCCTAGGGTGTGCCCCTCATAGTTAGCTGGAATTGGATCCAGATCCCCCCCCCAACCGTAGTGAGGAAGAAGCAGTTTAGATAATGGATGTATGGATGCTTGCACTCAATGTCAGTTTAATGCTTTTGCGACATCTCATTGCGATGGAATGTAAATAAATGCACATAATAGGCATCAAAAGACAATAAAACCCTGTTGACATGAAAATATTTGGTTTTACAAATATTACGGTCCTATTCTTCCAGAGGAGAGAAGGAATTATGTTAAGTCCATTAATATTTGGACGTCGACAAAGTTGTCATTTTGGTCTCCCAAAGCATATCAAGATGAAAAATGCAGATTTAATTTTAGGATATGTACATCCAGTTTCAATGGACGATGAAGGAATTATGCCGCATTGTATATGGGGACCCTTTGCCCCCCTATTTTTTAAAGGAATCAGAAGTATTTGGACAACTGGTTGTTCAGCTGTCCATTATGAGGTTTGTGTTATTCCCTTATAATTGCACTTACATGTAAGCCGACAGAATGTCTGAAGTTGTTTATCAGTGTCGCATTAATATTTAGAATCTGGGGCCTCTAAACAGCTCACAGCTAAGACATATATCTGCGAGGCCTGTGATCAGATGTTGGAATCCTAGCCTCACCACCTAGCCTTTAGCCGGAGGTCCACATGGGCAAAGCAACAATTGGCGCAACATCACCAAGAATAGTAGAGGTTAAACTGATTCAATTTTGTTCGTTCATCTCTCGGCAGTGACAACCTCTGGTCGTCCAGGCGCATTTAGCTCTACGAGCTGAGATGTACACTGACTACGTGATCCATGATGTCATAGGCAGCATGCAATTACGAATGTAAAGTTTAAAGAGGCAAAGGCTAGTAGTGACGAGTCGCAGGAATTACCTGCCATGGCATCTTCCTCCTGAGTGAATCGGAGCTGGTCGGTTTGAGGTGGGCTAAACAGGGGTGTGTTTCCCCAAAATTACAGAAGCTAACTTACGTAGTTGGGTTCATTGACTGTGAATAGACGAACTATGTAAGTTGCTAACTTAGTTAGCAACTACACTTTTGGGAAACGCACCCCAGTTGAGGGTGGGGGAAAAAGGTGAAAAATCTAAAAAAAAAAAAAAAAATCCAGAAAAAGAGAAGAAGATTGCTGCAGTTACCTCTCAACATGACGTCCAAAGAGCTTTCACTGCTGATGAAGCAAGCCATCATTAGGCAGAAAATTCTAAACAAATCAATAATCAATCAAGGCACATGTAGGAAAACCCTCTGTTTGGCCAAATCAACAACACATTCATTAAACGAAGGTAATTCACTGCCGAACTCTCCAAAAAGATAGACGACAGATAACAACTGAGGTGGATAAGGGAAGGAATCTTTTTTTAGTAAAGAAAACATCTTTTGCAGCAGTTGGTCAAAACAAGAACACCCTCCAGGATGTGGGTGTATCGGCATCAAAGCCAAACATCAAGAGAGTTCACCAACAGAGTAAATACAGACAGTTTCCCACAAGATGTAAAGTATTGCTATGCCTGAAAATCAGGAAGTTTGTCAAAAACAAGTCTAAACAAACCTTACAGCTGAAGGACAGCATTGAACGGACAGATAGTTAAGTTCAACGAGCACCTGAAAATTGGGAAGAGGAAAGTATGGAGTATGGAAGAAAGTGCCAATGATCTGAGCTTTTGAGATGAATTCTGATTATAAAGGGTCATATTATCAGCATAGAGTCAGCAAAATGCTTCAAAACTCATTGGATGGCCCTTCACAATTCAGATAGACAATGATCCAAGGCCCAAAGCAATGTGTGCCTTTTGTTAGGCAAAGAAAGTTCTACAATGTCAGAGTAAATCACTTAATCAGAATCCAATTGAGCAGGTATTGTACGCACTGAAAAGTGGAAAAGAACCAGCTTGAAGTGAGAACAGCTGCAGAAACCTGGCTTCTTGTAATGTCTATGGGTCTCATACTTCAGACGCTGGCTTCTTGTAATGTCTATGGGTCTCATACTTCAGACGGAGTATTTACATTTGTGTATTAAAAATTGAGCATTTTTTATGACTGCGCTAGTTTGTCCAATTAATTCAATTCAGAACCCCTGAATTGCAGCTAGAAGTCAAAGCTTTAAGCAAATCTTTTCAAATCCGAGGTGGCACGCCGAGGCTAAGTGATTGAAACTGGCTCACCGTCCAAATGCATGTTTACATGACATCATATGAGCAACCATTTGTGTACAGTTGACAAAGAATGTTCAAGAAATCAAACTGTTTCAGAGAAAGTTATTTAATGAAAACTATACATTTTTAGGTTCTACCATCACTGCAACATTGTTGATAGTCTGTGATATAGTACATTTTCCTCTGAAAAATTTTGTATTTGTTTGTTTTTATAGCTGTGGTTTGAGCTGAAAGTTTGAACTGCATTAGCGCTGAAAACTTTAGCTTGGAAAGTCCCTCTGAAGTAGAGGAACAGAGATGTTCACTTGCTTTTGCTGTGATTTATGAGGACAGTTGTAGAAAGTCACGATGAAACAGCGAGAACATCAGTTCTGACGGGAGACTGCAACACAGTAAGATTCCGCCTCAAAATAAGTTGTTCCCTGTGAATTGCTATTTAAAATTATAATCAATTTCCCACCAAGAACACATACATCATTTGTGTCGTCAGTATCCCAGAGGCTGGTTAACAGAGGCCAACTCTGTTCTGACTTCATCGCTCCGCCTCCCTATTAATAGCATGCAAATGAAGATACGGATTCCTCAGTTATTAACACTGGTGTCACTGATTTTTTTTTTTCCTGTTCTTGCAGGAGACGGAGGAAGGTGGAAGCGACCCTTTGAGGCTACGCTCCTGACACCCAACACAAAACAGGTGTGGGAGAGGACCAGGGATATTGAGCATTACTTCTTATTATGGGACTGTAAGAGCCAGTAAATCAAAGCCCTGGGCAATGGCATTTCTCCCCTCCATCAATCACGGCTGCTCCCTCACCAGATTTCCATGTGCTCTCTGGCCACCTGAGGTATGAGAGAATGGCTCCTAGCGTCAGGTAACAATGTATTGGTTCGAGCGGCTGGATTCAGGACCTCCGTGTTGCGAAATTTAGTGCCCTATTTTACCCCTGAGCAAAATATCTGCTCCAATTTTTTTCAATAAAATGCTGCAGCCCAAATGGGTATTACGACTTACTCCAAAATCCACATCTTTGCCAACGATTTAACTAGATCATTATGAAACTCTCCTACCAAGCAAATTGGCAGTGTAATATAATGTAATTCTGGTTTCTGGTTGACTGATTTGTACGAGCAAATTGGAGCAAATTCACTTGCATGCCGTAGGCGGCGGAGCTTTTCCGCAGCGTAGGCGACACTGGCAGTCTTGTCCCGGGCCAACCTTGGATAAGCAGGTGAGGCCTGGCGGAATCTTTTTACAAATGGCGTGTTGCGACATGTTGACGCCATCGAAGCGTGCGGGTGAGTGATGGCGTCGCAGCCCATTACGCCCCGGCGGCGGCTGCGGCTGCTCGTCCCATTACACCCTGCGCCGCATCGCGCCGTGTTACTGCAAGCCCCATTGCCGTTTATTTCACGAGCGGCGAGATGAAACCGCCGATATTAGCAATCTGCTCCTTGATGTATTCCTCACGCTCTCATCAGGGTATGTAGCCACCGCTGTCGTTTGTCACTCCTTGCACCCGCGTTTTAGACGGCAATTAGCAGAGAGAGCTGCGCTGTGCTCGGCTAATTCCAGCCATGTGCTTTATTTGCTATTTACTATTGTCAATTAACTGCATCCTGCCCCCAGAGACTTCTGAAACCATTCCACACCCCCCCCCCCACTGCTCGTCAAACGGCGCTTCATCCTCCAGAGAGTCGTCGATTACTCTTTGGTCCACCTCGGTGACCCCTGGGCTGGGAGGGGGGGAGACGGAGCAGGCCTCCATTGGGACAAGAGCCGTCCAAGCCATCTGCCACATCTGTGCTGTCAGATTGGAGCGAACACTCACTGACTTTAGCAACTCTCTGAAAGCGCCGCGGTCCCCGTCGCTTTGTTTTCACAATGAGATCCCGCTCCAGGCTCGGTGATGCTTTCCTCGCGGTCTCAAGGACTTGCTCGATAGCGTTAATTTAAAAAGCCGATTTCTGGTTGGATGCGACGCGATATTTGCACCCTGGCAATGTTCTGTAGCAGTGCACGGAGAAAGAATGAAGGAGCTCTGTTGATACTCCATTTTACAGGAAGGATAACACCGTTGCTGTGATTCAAAAAGGAAATTCTGCCTCAAGAATGGAACATTTATAAACTAACAGACCGCACAGGAGGCTAATTATCACCCGGAACCTTCTAGATGCAGGTGGGCAGAGAGGGTGTGAAAGGTGGGGCCGAAAGCCTTCTGTTTATCGCTCTCCAGGTTCTCAGCAGTGCCGGGTCTGTGCACTCTCTCTAATAGAACTCAGGGGGCAGGAAGGAGGCATCTTTATTTGGAAAGGCAGTCAAAGATAGCCGGTTCATTCCGATGCGAGCGGTCAGATTTCCACAAAAGAAAAGGGGGAGAAAAACACCTTAATAATGACATTACGGGGAAGAATGAGCCTCGCTGGCTCCCTCACAGCGCTGTAAGTAAGGGAGCCAAGGAGCAAGACGACAGCCAAAGCACAGGGGATTTCCAGCCAGGGTGGAAGGGGCAGTGGGATAATTAATGCAATCAAGTGGAGCTGCACTGTGGGGGGCAGAGGGAAGGGTCGGGGGGAGAGATCTTCAAAGCTCGGCAGGCCGCTCCTCTCTGGCCACTGCGGCGTGGCCGTGGCGCGCAAGGTCAACACCGAGGACAAGAGGCACAGCTTCCACACACCTGCACAGCTGCCTGCCACTTTTAACCTCTGGTCAGAGTGCCAAGGCCAGCACACTGTCGCCACCCTGGCGGACACACAAATGCAACAGGCAGGAAATCAAGGGATGCATGTCCACACTGGTGCATACTGCTTTAGAGTAGGGCTTTGAGATCAGACAGGGAAGCAGTATAGGGGAAAAAAGCAAGATGTTTGTAGGCTTATTAGGCTTATGGATGCAGCTCTATTTATATATTCATTTATTTATTTCAAATCCCTAAAACCTTTTTTTATTTCTTTTTAAGCACAGAATGGATGATTGCATAGAAAAAAAAACTAAATGTAAAGGTTAAAATTCACAAAATGAAAGAAACTCAAAAGCACTCTCAGGAGTAAAAATACTAGAGTACATTTTAGATTTTTGTTCACTGAAAGGGACAGTGAAGTCATTTCAGACTGAATTGGTACCTTTTTTGCAAGCAGAAATCAGCACATTAGAACATACAGTAAGTACTCATTACCTTTTTTTACACTGTAAGACCTCCATCCTGAGACAAAGACATCATCCACTCACCCCTCGAAATATAACACAGATAGTGAGGTGGGGGTTCACTGGTTAGGCCAAAGGTTACCTCAGCTCAGATATTTGATGAAATAAATTGTACAGTGTATAACCAGGTCGGGGCAACTTTTCAACTCTGTCTCCATTGTAGCCTTGTGATTTCTTTTTTTTTTGTATGATTTTCTATTTCGTACATGGAACTAGGACTCGATTCTACCAGTTTTGAATTCTAAGATGAGGCTATTGGCTTAGCAGGCTTCACAGCCCTTTTTTCTGTGGATGGGTGGACGCTTGAGAGTGCAGTGATGGTTGGGGTAGGGGGTATGGTGCGGGGGGGGGGGTGAGGTGTTCAATAGAATACAGATTGGCCTCGCCACAGGACTTGCAGACTGGAGGTAGAGAAGCCCTGATTATATAGTAGATTTTGCTTGAATTGTTGTTTCAGAGCAGATGTGTAGGGTACAATGGTGTGGCAGGACAATAATCAACAGATGACCGTGATGGTCCATCGGTGGGAGGTGAAAAATACAAGAAAAGCCTGTGTGCGCGTAAGTGTGTTTTCATGCTTTGATCGAAGAAAGGCGCCTGTTTCGGGCAGCCTTCACTCTTTGGCGCATTCAGAACCCACGTACAAAGCATCTCTCTCGCCAGTTCCCAAGACAACGAAGATTTCCCCGCTGTCTTTGTCACTGTGCTTCTGGGAGTCACTGCTGTCACTTTCAGGTAACGAACAGGAAGTGGTGCAGCCGGACTGCAGAAAAGGGTTTGAGAAGGGCTTGTCTAACTGTGTGACAGGACCTATTGTGAGTGGAGTCTGCAAATTGTAGTGTGTTTGACAAAGTTGGAGCATGTGGGCTTACTACTGGCGGCTCCAACATCCCTTTGTCACTGCACATAGTTTTCTCTTTCTCAGTTTGCTCTGTTCAACACGAAGCCATTAAAAGGGGTAACACTGCCATCTACTGGCAGGTCAAGCAGACCCTCACTCCCCGTAATGGGCCCCTGCTGTTGCAGTAGCTCCCACATATTTATTTAATGGTTTGCAGGTCTTTTTCAAAAAGTCCATCGCTATTTTGGGCAACTTAAGTGATGTTGCCACTGCAGCAACAACACTTACTCCTGAGCCGAAGAGAAGTCTGCCGCAAGCCTCTTATTACGTGTGGAGAACAGACTCACAAGTGTGATAGGAGGCAAAAATGCAGATTTTTGGTGACACGAGCAACCAAAAAAAAAAAAAAAAATCCCCCTTCATTTCTCACTTCTAAAAAATAAAAATATCATTTATATAAAAGTTTCTTGTTGTTGCTTTTGGTGTGCGTGTGCGTGTGTGCATGCGTACATGTGCTTGTGCGTGCATGTGTGTGTGTTTGCTTTAGAGTGTGTGTGTGTGCGCGCGCACGTATGTGTGTGCCTGCCTGCACGTGTGTGTGCGTGTGCGTGTGTTTGCGTAAGAGTATGTCTGCGTGTGTGCGTTTGTTAAAAAAGTGGAAACCAGTTCAGGCGCTACGCTCCCCCATGAGTTCTCTTGACAAGCAGAGCAATTAAAAGGACATATGGTTGCCATGGATCCAAGGAGGGAGTGCATGCACATGCTAATGTAAATAATTACGGTGACAATAGAGTCAGGGAAATGATTAGCACGTGCAGTACTGTGGGACTAACACAGCAGACCATAGTCAAAGAACAAATAATGACCTGGCAGATAATTTAAAGGAAGCACAAATCCCTCTTAGATCATTTGAATAATTACAGTTCAGAGAACGTTTTAAGACAATAATACTCAGAATGACAATACAATAAAAGGTATTTAACTGCCTGTTCTTAAATTTGACTTGTCAAAATCACCACAGTTAAGAATAAAGGTAATAAAGCAATTACAGTTGTGTCCCTGTCACAGCATTCCTGGATAAATGTTAATTACCAATTCAGTTCAGCAATCGGTTCCATGGCTTGTTTAATTAGAGAACTAAATGTCAACCTCTCTCGCGAAAGATTAATAAGATTTGATTCATTATCTTCCCGAGCTGCGCACGAGCTGTTCCACTTCATAATGCCTTTGACAGCGACAAGCGTGCGCGCGTTTGCGTGTTTCCAAGTTGTTGAGCGATCTTCATGCCTTCAGTGTTTTTGATGAAGATGGGTGATGACAAAAAACAGGAAATATCTGCTGAATTGAGAAGCATGATGGTGAACTGCATAACGAGAGCCAAGCCGAAGCAGTGCTCTTCACAAGAGCATAAATCACAAGGGGGGTGTCTAAGTGTACTGCTCAGAAGTTTGTTTAATGGTTGGAATAGTACACCATGATACCCAGATATTCCATAGTTAATAGATACTAAAACATCCCCTACTTCTTTTTTTTCTGGTCATTTTTTCTTCATTTGGAGTCATAAAACACAAACTCACAGTGCAAAACAGTTTTTTCAAAGATTATAGCAATTACTTTTTTTGCTCAGTCTTTTTTTTTTTTGTTGTTGGGGGGGAATTTGACTAACAACATTGTGACAAACAGCAGAGAGCAGATTCGTGCGTGTAATCCTTCCACCAAGGCTTCGAGGCGGCACCGCAAACACAATCATTAAAAATCAAATAAGCGCCCTTCTGAAGAGGAGCCAATGTCTCCATGCAGAAAATGCGAGGGCTCATATTTTTAGCCGGGAGTTACGGATTGCTTTAGCATCCGAGCGAAGAGCGGAGCGGAGCAGGCTGGCACCATGCGGAGGGTCACGCAGCTTTACGGCAGTCAATGGTAATAATCAGGTTCCGGTGACAGGGGAGACGAACGGCTCCCTTTAATAGGTTTTATGACTTCACCACTTTCCCTGGCCCCCGCCGCAGGCATTGATCTCTCCCCCGGAGAAACTGCAAATGATACCGAATTAACGAGCCGGTCGAGGCTGGCAAATAGCTTGTCGGCGAGTGAGATGGACAATCGCGCGCTCGGACTGGGCCGCGCTGCTCCGCACCCCGCCTACGACCCGACATCTCGCTCATTTCCATGCGCCGGCGGGTGGGCGTGCGCGGCGGTGGCGCGAAACGCTTGTGTAAACACCGCGCGGCCATGCATTTTCATTGCCCGCTGCTGTCCATCTCCTCCGCCCCCCACGGATGACGCACAACCCCTGTTTCAGGTTCTGTCATTCGCCTTTGGAAGATCAAACAGTAAGTGCCAGATAATGTCCATAAATGAACAAATGCGTTGAAGTCTCGTCAAATAATTCGGTGTTCACTTTAGTACTCCATTTTTCTGACTGCATGTCATTTAAACTTATCTTTCTGATAATTACAAACCGATTCAGGTAAAATGTCAGTACTAAGTAAGACCGCAAGAAGTCCTTGTCCAAGGAAGGCAGCACTGTAAGGCAGCTAATGTCGCAAACCATTTGCCAAATGTTCATAACGCCGCAAAACACTGCAGCACTGTTCGACAGCTCCAGTCTTAAGCTTCTTGTCAAATGATCATCACATCACAGAATAGATTCTCCGTTAGTCATCAGATAACCAAAACTAAAACTGAAATATCATTTGCCATGCAAGTACATGCATGGCAAATATTTTATCCACTCCAGCCAGTACCATACGTTTATTTTCTTTTCAGTGAAATGAAAGCAATTAAGAATTCATGTAAATCACATTGTAACAACTTGACCTTGTTGGCCATAGGGAAGGAAAAAAAATCAGCATTGGAAAGTTTTCGAAGGTTGGTTTATAATAACATTGGGCAATGTTATTTCTTGTTAATTGGAGTGGTTGCTCTAGAGCATTGAGCTACGGCAGGATTTTAATATTGCCCGAGGATATTATTGCAGTGATTGACTCCATTGAGAGACCAGGCAGAATGGGGATAACACTCATTGCTTCTTTATTCAGCAGCTGAGCATGTTGCCTCTTTATTAAGCAGTTGAGCGTGTCATCAGACCAGAACAAGCTGACAAATGGTGGGAAATATTCAAGGGCTATTCTTCTGTCTAAGCGTGTACCTTTTGGGAGATATTATTATGACATCAAATCGCAAGTCCAAACAACGACATTCCGAACTCAATAATCTCTTCGGTGGCTAGCTAGCTAGCATGTCTGGCCAGCCACCACTTTACTATTATTTAGGAGCATAGCTCCGCCGGATTGCACGACATACAGTAGCTACTGGAATCCCTTCCCTTTGGGTGCGCTATCAACGTTCATTTTAATTTCTGGCCATCATTGTGAGATTGCTTTGCTAATGAATTCACAGAAAGACCTCGTCTGAATAAACATAGCACACTGAAAGTAAAACAGCGAGTTTAACTGCACCATTTTAGCACCTTGCATGTGATCAAACAATGCATTACTTAATGGACAAACAAATTATATTTATCGGTGTTCAGTGTGAACTAAAAGGAGATAGCGTCTCTCGACCTACAGTATTTGTTCTACTTGTCCAAGGTGTGTGCATGCATTGTTGACACTTGTGTTGAAATGCATCAAAATATTTATTGTTTTTCCAAATGAGTCCTTAGTGGTATAATTGGCCACACCTGTGTGGTGCTTATTACGGAGATCACAATACCTGTACAGAGGCACTGAGACCTTGAAAGTAAATTGAGCTGGAATTTCCAAGGGCCCCAATTATGGCCAACCGCAGAAAGGTGTGCGGCTCACTCCTCAATGCAGAATGTGTCGTGAAAATATGTTGTTAGCTCTACACCTCCTAACCTGCATCAGCTGCTGAACAGCAATCAAATGCAAATACTCATGTTTCATTGTTTCTTGGTGCTCCAATCTCCATTTTCAATTTTTCAGTGATTGCTTGGTCCATTTTTTTCTCTTGAGTGATGAAAAAAACATGAATATTATATTATTTCTGATTGGACAAATCACCAAAACTGAGAGTCTCCAATATCTCCCACAACGCAGCTGCATGTGATTTGAATATTGGAGAAGGACTATCGCTCCCCAACTATATTGTAAAAAACAATATTTACAAGTGTGAGCAAGAACTGTTCTTACAGATCTGACTGATGTAAACTGGATGAGGCTGCTGCATTTCAATGTGCATGGTGGGCATGAGGATGCACGCGCGTGTTTGTGTGTGCGTGCGCGCGCGAGTGTGTGCGCGCGCATATATTCCATTGTCTTTTCCGGCAGATGATCATATTTTTTCTTGTATATGATCTTCCAAGTCAATCTTCAGCATGCATGATTTACATCACTGCCTTCTCTGTTCTCTTCCATGGGTTCATAAGTGAATGAAATGATCATCATATACTATGTGATTATGTCGATAAAAAATGCCAAAGTGGATAATCTTGGGTTTCTGGGAAAATTTTAAAAGTTTAAAAAGGTGAAATGACAATCAAACTAATTTCATTCCTTTAAAAAAAAGAATAAAACAAGCAGATGTCAATGCCATGATGTTCTATATGTGTAGATCATTTGCATTCAACCTGAGAATGCTGGAAGCTTCTGGAATGAGGAATATAGATAATTTCCGCACAGACCTTATTGGAAAAAAGCATATTTGGGACACCAGCGCACCCATAGCCATCAAACACCACAACTTGGAAAAACAAAATTTTGCTCAAAAAATTTGAAGACTAGCAAAATAACAAGTGTAAGCGCATGTTTTATTTATTTATTTAGTTGATTGTTTGTTGGTTTGTCCAAGAGAGCGCTCAGGATGCCTCTGAAGGAAACAGTTGGTAGTCAGAAAGCGAATTTTTGTTGTAGGCGGAAGAGCAGTAATCGTTCCCCTAAGTGCAAAGCTTGTTTCTTTTCTGCTCTTTCTCTCTGCTATTGCTTGTTTTCTGTCTCTATGCAATAAATGTGATTTTAACCTTCCTTTCAAGGCTTTCTTTACAGAGCCATGACTGCTGTTTTCCTGCAGAACAACCGCGAGCCACTTGTTAGTAGCTAATGTATTGGCCTTGCTTGGTCTGCAGCTCGGACTAGCCAGACTGTCTACTGGTCTGAACCTTGAATCGCAGTCGGTAAAATATGGCAGTGGAATACAGGAACAATTAAAAAGCATTTATTATATCTTTCCAAAAAAATAGAGAAATAAATTAAACTTTCTTGGATAAATGTGTTTGTTTCTTTTTTTTTTCATTTTCTGTTGAGCCTGTGACCAAAGGTTTTAACTTCATTGCCTTGATAAATAAACAGAAGATAAATACCATGCTAAGTCCATGTATAATATGCTACAAAAGGTTGACTGCCACAGATATGCAGTGCTTATCTATACAGGCAAGATGATTTCTGCTTAATGAATGCATTGTTATTCCTGAAAAGCGGGTTTGAAAAGATGAAGGATGAGATGGTTATTTAAAAAGAACACTAGATTACACCAACCAATAAACATAGCCCTGAAAAGTACCTCGAGCCCATTGATTCTCTAAAATCAATAAATGCCTGGAATACCATGCAGAGTACTAAGCAGTTCTCTTCTGTTCTGACATTCTTACTGAAGGACTCAACCCCATTTTCACTTTCCAACATTTATTTTCAGAGAGCAACTTTTTCTGATATTGCTGTCTGACCTGTCACACCGTAAGTATGACATCGCAAGCAAAGTACCTTTTGTGTTGACCAACAGTGAGTCTGGTGAATGGTTTAGGTCAGTATGGTGATTTTCCAGCTCTTTTTTTTAAGTGTTCTTCACATTTCCACAGATATACACCACATATTATAGGACAGTTGAGACAATCTGTTGAATCAGGAAGTACACGCCCGCATTTCCTTCCTGCTTTTTAACAGAACCCCCTGTCACTCGCCAGGGCTGGCCAGGATGTGCCGCAGATTTGTCATGTGCCACCGTGAAAGTTGCGCGCGGAGCTTGAAATGATTTATAGGACTTATTTCTGAAAGTGGTAAAGAGAAATTAATCACGTTCCCACCTGACCGCCGCGGCTGAGCCGTGATAAATGACAAGCTGCCAGCGGGAGATGGCCAGCCGTTTGGGAAGAGCCTCAGATAAAGTGACCCGGGCCGCACCCCCTGCCAGCTGCCCCTTCCGGCACCCACGCTGGGGGTGCTGGTACCCTCCATGTGCCCCTCTCCGTGACAGGTGGCACAGAGGCTACAGGCTGCCGTACACCAGGGAGAAGATCACAATCTCGCAGCCCTTCTGGCAGCCTCCCAATGACAGGCACTTTGAATTACAAAAGCTCTCGGGGATAGGATTTTGCTTTCACATGTGGAAAATCTTTTGCATACTTTCTGGAACCATCTTCCAAACCCCACTCCGGTTTCGAATTGGCTGGCAGGAGAATGCGTCTGTTATTGCACGCTGAATGTTTGAGCATCTTGAAGCAGCTATGTCCCTCACTTTCGCATCTTGAGTGAAATATGCTTGCACTTCCAGCCAATATGGTAGTTGATAAGGTACCTTAAGAGCTTGTATGTGAAAATAAATAAAACATACATGCTACACTATCATCTGCGCAAGCTCAGCGCACCCTTATCGAAGGGTTTTCCTAATGCACACAGTGCTAACCTACAAACATACAGGTACACTTAAAGGCTCACTTTTTGGATGCTGACCTGTATCTGCCTCAGTGCTACAATCCTGATTTTGGTTTCATTTAGACTTGTTGAGTACAGCATGCCTCCATGACAGGTAAAACTGGCCATCTAGTAATAAAATTCAACAAAACTGTACATAACTGGGACAGGCAATTGCGTTTTTTTTTTGGGGTCAGTGCGTGTGTAAGTTTGTACTTCCCCATATGAGCGAGGATGGGTTACGCAAAGATTGCATGCACTCAATGCTTGCCCAGCACCAAATCATAACTGACCCCTACAGGCAACAGTGAAAGCTCTTTCAGAGGGCGCTATTTTGGATCCACTCTTTGAATTCCTTTGATCAAGGCCTTAATGAGGAGTTTGATTTGAAAGTGATGCTGTAATCGGGTCTATGTCTCTATGAGGTTATTTTTTTAGGCTAATGATACCTTATTAATGACAGATATTATCGTGATAATTTATGGGCACACACTAGCCTTAACTTTTCAGTTCTTTATTAGTTTCCACTTTAATTGATGTATCTTTGCTCTTTTTCTCTTCATTTAGCTTGCATCCTTTTTATTTTTGTTTCCGTATGTAGAGATGGCCAAAATGATATATTAAGTCTTAATCAATGTTCTTTAGAACCTCTAACCCCTGATCAGTGTTGATTTATTGCTATCTACTTGGGATTGATTTTTTAGTCCGTGCATTCATTAATGTAAATATTCATGGATATTATTGTCCAATAACTAACATGATATACACTTATGTGATTGGTCATGTGGTATATTCAATTTTTGTTGTTTGTATATGGAAATCTTTTTTTTAGTTCCTGGTATCACTGGGCTATTGTCAACTGAAGCATGTACTGTATAACAATTAAGTCTAACAACCTATAGGTGGTGTTATACCTGAATTAGTCTGGCAGTATATGTCAAACATGTTAAACCCTGAATCAACTACAACCGGAAGCACAGTGAGAGAAGACAGTTGCAGGAAACTCAATGTGTTTTGATTTACTTTTTTGAATTTCTGTTGGTGTTATTACAGCACCAGAGGAAAAGTGTACCAGATGTGCCGAAGAAACACTCTTCATGGCACCAGTGAAAGTGAAATAAAACAATTTAAAGCAGAAAAATGACACCGGGCGGGAAATTGTATTTGTTCACATGTGATCCTTAGTGGATTGTATTCACGCATCTTGCTAATTTTTTGTGTATGTTAAAAAATGCAGTATCTAGAGACACGGCAGTTTTTATTGGTACGGCAGTCAATTGCAAAAGATTAGGATGAGGATTCGGGATTATGGTTAGGGGAAGGGTTAGGGGTTTGGGTTTGGGTTAGGGGTTAGGGGAATGGTTATGGTTAGTTTTGGGCAGGTTTGAAATGGGGACTGCCGTACTTCTGCACATTGAGATGCATCGAAAAACTGCCGTACCTGTAGCTACGGCCTTTAAAAAAGGCGCAGGGCACATCCATTTTTCTTCCATGTCATGTTATGCCCCTGTATTGCTGCAGCAGCAAATGCATACAACATATCATTGGCTAGTGTTTGGCCTTTGGCTTCTGACTGTATTTTAGCAACATGCTATTTCAAATATGGACAAACTTACGTTGATTATCCCGGTAAAAAACAAAAAACGGGTCCCGCAATATGCATGAGTAGCCCAGTCTCATCCCGACTCGTCAGTGACACCACCTGACGAAATATCAATATATGATGAAAAGGGAGGCTTTTGGCATCCTTAAACAAGCCCTACCCCCTACCCAACCCTTGATCCAAATCCTAACCCTAAACAACAAATAAGGATAGAAAAAGTCTCCATTTCCCTTGTGTATTGACGCTTGGTCAGGTACCGTTATTATATGATATATATTATATGTTGTTATAATATGATATATGGGCTCCTGCCCATAAACTCACATGGTTTCTTGCCTTGTCCAGACTACTGATAGAAAACTTTTGGCTATTCTGTGTGTTGTCGATCATAGGGAGACATTCTTGTAGCAAACTATCATGAAGACAATGTTTTTTGCTAAAAGGCAGACTGATAAAATAGCCTACGTCTATTAGCAAACTGGCCTAATACGAAAAAGAGTAATCACAACTATGTCATTGGGCTACTTGAAATGGTTTATTTATTGAATATTCATGCTTGTACTAAGCAGGATGTGACTCTTAAAACTGATTCTGTCCTGATTTTCTCCGAACATCTGGTCACCCAACATTGCACTGTAGGGGAGACTGGGGTCCGATGAGCCATGGGGACCAATGAGCCATATCACTATTTTGCGATAAATCGATGCCAAAGGTGTTTAAAATAGGCAAAATAATGATATAGCTCATTTATCCCCATGAATCATCAGTCAATCGTCAAATATTTTGCCTATTTTAAGCAGCTATGTCATCGATTGATCACAAAATAGTGATATGGCTCATTGGTCCTCATGGCTTATCGGACCCCAGTCTCCCCTACTGTTAATAACACAACAAGATAATTATTTCTAATAATCATGCAGATGCATACGGTTGTTTACTATGCCATGTCACGAGTTTGAAAAGGAAAAAATAATTACCAAGTCATTGACAAAATGGTTTTGAGCTCAAAATAGAGTGATTCCTCTTCAGAGACATCATCTCTCCTAAAGCACATTTACACAACTGTCCTCTTTCTTCGCTTAGCTCACAGGTTTCATCACCCTGGTAGAAATAATCCTAAGGGTTTTATAATAACTTCAGCCTTTAATGACCCCTGGTACTATCAAGACAAAATATTTTCCCAGCGAGACACAAGGTAGGGAAGAAAAATTGATAAATACTTCCTGTGGTCTGGCCGATGATGTCACAGGAATACACCCCATGTGAGTACGGAACAAGTGTGATTTTTTTATGTCGAATGAACATTGCTGAAAACAGGAATTTCTTTACATACACAATATTCAGTATGTGCATAAAAATTGTATTTAAAAAAAATTTCAGATCGCACAGGACTGTAAAACGACATACTCAATGATGGCATTGAAGGCAAACATGATAATGGCATTACAGTAACTCAAAAACATCACATAAAGTGTGCGCTGGTTCTTTATCATTTCTTGTCAATCAGGTCAAATTCCTTATCTTTGCTTTTAACAACTTATATTCGCATTGATTTAAACTATTTATAAGCATGTATGGGCTTTAATCTCCAATGAACCGAAACGATTTTGAACATGAGGCGATTATTTTTCCTCTTTTAAAAAATGTTTCTGAATGTTCTCGTCGGCGACATAAAGGATTTCAAAGGGTAAAGTGAAATACGTATGTTTGATTGATAGGTCTGAAACTGTTGGCACCATGAAAAATAGCACCATTATATTATTTAATAGTTCAAGGTATAATTTTACTGTGACATATCAATGTACAGCAATTGTTGATTTCTTGTCTTTTAATGCTGGCAACAAATTGCAAGGCCATGTAATATCTGTTTCACATGCTGTAGCTCATAACTCATGTCTAGTCATTTATTGCCTGGATAATAATGTAGACATTAGCGTCCTTTGATTGAAAATCCATGTTTTTCCCCTGCTCTTTTTTAAGTTCTCCTTGTGAAAAATGACCCTAAAAATAAAATTCAGCAGCCATTATTTCATCCACTGGAAACAAATAATCTTTTTTTGTCCTTGACAGGCTGGTAATTAATAGTGATGTTTAGTGGGTCTCTTTTAAAGCACCCTCTTAATCTAATTTTGTTTCCACTCGGCGATTTGTAAATTATAGCAAAATGATGCACCATTTACCACTGTTCCTCTCTGGGACAATGATCATTTTTCTTCCAGTCTCTCTCTCTCTCTCTCTCTTTCTCTCTCTCTCTCGCACTCCCTCTCTTTCTCCCTATTGACCTCTTTCTCTCTCTCTCAATTTTTTAATTTCGATTTCAAAATGCTTTATTGGCGTGGAGTATTTGCACATGCATACTGCCAGAGCATAATCACAATTGAAGACCCTGATGTTAAAAGCACTTATATCATAAAATTTCCATTTTGAGAAAATTGAGAAAATAGACTTAACTGTAATAGAGGCCTTTTTTTCTCTTTATTCTATTTTTCAATCCTTACCTCTTTGTGTGTGAAAATGTGACAAAGTACTTTAAGCAGTAGGCACTTCAATTATTAAAAAAAAAAAAAAAAAAGTGAAAATAGCTATACAGATATGAACATGAAGACTAAAGTATATGCAATGTTTTTGGTATCATTAAATAATTTTTGTGTTTATAGTAGTATTATAATGTCATTATGTAATTAAGTATTGATTTATGAATTGGTAAGGATAGGGCTCACTGCTGTCTGCGGCAGGTTGGCACATATTGTGGAGCCAAATTTTGAATTTTTGGGTCTCAGAAAGGGCTAAGACGTGTACATGTTTCATTTATGATTCAGTGAATGATTGTTTTTTTATTTCTTTGCATGAGTTGCATAGGGCCCCAAAATGCAAAATCTGTTTTTCTCATTCTCAGTAATGATATACATACATTTTCAGACATTTTGAAATAATTATAAACACACTCAGTTTAAATGATAGTCTCACAATATAGTCCCCCCACCCCCCCGGACAAAAGCTCTGTTCCTGTTCTCATCTCATATTAGATAGCCAGGTTTTGTTAATTACCAATCGTGTAGTAGCTCTTCCTTTAACTCAGGAATGCCAAACTCAGTCACACCGCAGGCAAAGTAGATAATTGTATATCAAATAAGAAGGGCCAGACAACTGATCGATTACAATCACAAACTACATGGTTACCCTGTCGATACTGCGGATCTCTGTGATCGGTCATTTCCCATGACTGTCTCCAAACAATAGGTTTGTTGGGTACAAGGAGACATGTGCGGTGTGTTTACAACAACAGCAAAGCTTCCCCGTAATGCAGGACAGCAGCGTCTCCTTTGCTGAGGCAGAGGGCGTGACGTACACAGCAGTCGCCTCGTAAATAAGAGGGCAGGAGCGCACCTCTCGTAAATAAATCCCTTTATTGTCTGACTTTATTTTATGGTGCCCGTGCCGTTATTGTGGCACCGCGACATTGGGGAGTCTCGCTAGGGGAAATACTGCATTGTGTTGGCGGATCGGTGTGTCCCGTGTAGCACTGGACGGCGCATTTGTGTTGCGAATTAGCATCGACTCGGGCTGCGCGTAGGACAGGAGTTAATTGATTGTTAGGATGGATACATGGGCCGGATAAAAATTTATGGGGGCTGTATCCAGCCTGTGGACCTTGTGGTTCAAGTCAATCTACAAGCCAATGAGGGAAAATGGCTATTTTCACCGTTTACAGGATGTATTAAACTCACCAAAGTTTATGTGTATACACTCTAATGGCAGAACGTTTCCTTTTTCTTCTTTTGCTGAAATTTGAATGCATTGTTCAGGCTATTTTTAGGCACATCAGGCCAAATTGTATGGTTCACTTGTTCATTGAACTCTTGGCTACCCATGCTTGTCACACTACAGAGAACAATGGCCATAAATGTTTGATAAAACTTTTACATCAGGGTCACAACACTAGCATAAATGCATGTGAACTGCCGCATTGAATTCCTATGACTGAATGAATTCCCCTCCAACCTGATAGATCAATGTGCCTTTAAGTGGTATCTTCACCTGACTGAATTTATCAGCTTGATTATCATTATAATCAGAACTAAGATTATGCCACTTAAGCCATCACCGTGAATGCAATTTGACAAATGCCTTATCTACATCTAGCCATAAATGAAAATATCACTGTGAAATAAAGCACAGCATTTGTATCATTGTGATATCTCAGGTTATGAAGTAGACTTGACTTTATCCGAAATAGTAAAATATCAGAGCTTAATATCATAATAGTAAAGTAGAATCAGAAACCTCTCCTACAGATGGTCTCGGATTGGCTCTGTCAATTGGTCTTAACAAATGGGAAGATTAGCAGTGTGTTCTTACCAACATTATTCAGAATAATTAAACATACGTCTGCATTCATTACAGGGGCCAGAGCAGCCTTGGGCTATTCAAACTACCCTTGTGTTGCCTGACGTAATGACAGCCAAGACACTTCACTGGACTCCGGGGAGGAAGAATCGGCTCCTGCTAAAAAGAAAAAAAGGAAAAAATGCAGATGATTTCTGAGCCATGCCAGAATAACGGAGGAGCTCGCCGAACCCTTCAACTGCGAGTTAATGAAGCAGAGCGCCGGTTTGAGCTGACTCTGACCAGGGCAGGGAGAAACAGCAGTCTAGCTGCATGCTGGAGCGACAGATAGGAAGACTGTCATTTCACAGATGTCATAAAAGACTGATGAACCTTGACAAAACCCTACCTGCTGAAAGGAAATACAATTAGCAGCCCCACTGGACAGGGCAAGTATCAATTTATTTGAGCTGATATTTGACAGGGTAGCCGCTACCGCTATCCCGTTAAGACTGCTCGTCAGCCGTCTTATCTTGGCGCTAGAAGCTATCCGTCTTGCGCTATCGAGACTGTCGCCTGTATATCTCCCGCTATCGGTGATGTCCCAGCCACGCCACTTGAGAACCAGTTTCACTAGATTAGCCTCAACAATAAACAATTATTTTGGTCCAACGCAGATGGAGGCTGTGGGTTTGAGGGTAATACAGTGAGCATGCACTGATTGATGGACTTCCAGATGACAGGCTTTCAGCAGCAGCTCTTGGCTTCGTCCAAAGGCTGCACGACCATCAAATCAATTTATTTGAGAGAGCGCTCCCACGAGACATTGAGGAAGGTGGAAATGTGCTGCCTCAACAGGGGCCGTGCAGCAGCAAATCGCTTATTGATTAGGGCGACATGGCTTTGAGCGACAGGAAAAGCCCTGCCTCTCTCCGAAGAAGGGTCTTTGTGCTCCTCCTCAATTTACTGTCACCAATTCCATTGACTTTGGCGCATCAATTTAGCTGTATTATTTAGAGCGCTACACCTGACGCTGCTTTTTTCCAGAGTGACTTCAAGGGTGGCAGGGACTCAAACATCTAAAAAAAATAAATAAATTGACATTCCACCATAAACAAAAGCCCCCCGGAACAATTTTTTTTAATCCCTGTTATTATTTCATGTTCACCATTTCAGCTCTCTGGTTCAGAGCAAGTGAGAAGCACTTTCCTACTCTTGTGTGAACAGGTTTTGCGCCGTTCGCCAGGGCAGAGAGGAGAGGTGATGGACTGAGTGGGCGTATGTATGCCTGCTGCAAGAAGAGAATTCAACAACGCTTCTTTGGGGACCATTATTCAGCCAAAATGAAAGTCAGTGAAAAATCAAGGTGAAAGAAGGTATGTCTCTGGATGAGATGAAAGGAATGAATCGCTCAAGCATGAAAGTTTTAGTACCCTGGGAGTATAGAGAAACTGAACAGAGGACCATAGCTACCCTTTCACCGCCGAATGTATAACACAGAAGTCGTGCGATGAAATATAAAGACTATGCCCCATGCGCTAAAATAGAAGCAGGTCTATACAGCAACCAGTATACCCAAAGTAAGCGCAGACACATTTCCATAGCTATTGAGGTTGCAGCTGTGACTGCATCTCTTTTGTCCACATATTTATTGTCTCCTCAGGTGTTGTACTTGCTGCCTCGCCTGATTCATTCCAATGTGTGCTGAGGTACTGCACTGGCCCTGCCACCATTAAATCAATGCACTATCATAGCAGTTCTCAATGGTAGGCCTGCGGTTTAACAGGGTAAATAAGTGATCTAAACACCTAATTAAGCCATATTATTGGCTTGTTAAAATCTTATGACTGCAGTTGTGGTTGGAACAAAAACTAACATGCGCGGAGGGGGCGCACAATGCTCTACCTGGATAGTTTATGAGAATTTGTCTCGTTTCGTTTTTTTAACGCTTGCGGCAGAGTACTTGCTCAAATTTAATAACTGTCTGCACAGTACTGAGGAATATTCGGAAGTGCGGTGCTGTGTTTCATCTTTTTGTAGAAAGTAGCTCTAGATCAGAGATGGGCGATGCTAGTTGTGGAGGTTTTTTGTTTCCAATAGTTACCCAGACAAAAGAGCTTATTAGCTGCATCCAGAAGTGTGGGTTCACTCATAGAATACACCACAGCAAACTGTTTCATATTGGGACACAGGAATGGCTGTTGGAAACCATTTGTAAACTTTTACAGAAATGCAGTTAAAACATCAGATTTTGTAAATGGTTAAGCTAATTAAGTAATAGGAAGCCAGAAGTTGACATGAAAGCCAAGAATGGGGATGGTCCTCATTGCCCACTCTGTGTTAGATGTAGCTATAAATGTGGATCGTGAACACATGCATATATTTCTTTTGTAATTGCTGCCAGTAAAATTCATTTGATATGTATAGGCAAGGATCTTACACCTGATCATCTCCGAGACTTGACCTGCTAACCTATAATGAGTTGAAATTTTATTCTCTTCCACAAAACAGAGGTGTCCCACGAGTCTACTTGACCAGACTCTTTCTATTATCTGACTCTCGCAGCTGACTGTTCTCAGAGCTGATTACTGGCTCTCAGGCTCACCTCTCAGTGTAACTGCTGACGTCTACTGGATTGCCAGCAATTAAGCCATTTTTGCCTAATTGAATGAGGCACGTTCACTCAACCAGAAGCGTTCTTTTAAAAGAACATGACAAAATAGACGAAAAAAAAACTAAGCAATGCAGTTGAACTTTCCTGGGTTAGTCACTCCCGTGACTTTTTTTCTCGTCTTTTAAAGGAGAACCCTGAGAGGGTGCTTTCTGAAGCTCACAAAAGTATAGATGTGTGAATGTTTCGCCGTGAGATTTTCGATGAGCGGGAGGGAGAGAGAGCGAGAGCCCAGAGCAATAATAATGGGGCCCAAGAAAGAGGCTCGCGTGTCGTGGAGAGAAGCGTAATTGCCGACCTTCTCAAAGTGCGCCCTAATTGGCCTCGCTGTGCTGGAAAGAACGTGGGGCCGTGGAGCGAAGCCGACTCACGCTGTCGAGTCGGGTCCGCGGCACCGTCGCCTAGGGAGCGGTAGTCCGGGTGTTGCTACCCAATGGGGACACATTACGCGGAGCGTTTGTCTCGTTCTTCTCAACGCCGAGCTGGGCAGGCAAATCACGGGCCAATACAACCCCCTCTAATCCACCCCCTCCTCTCTCTACAATGTCATTAACAGAAGGATTGCCATGACAACCGTTATGTTTTCCTCTCATATCCCGCATTACAGGTTACAACTCCACTCATTTAGAGATGTATTTGGACTTGACTTTTCATTGACGTTTGTTCGTTTTACAGTCTGTGCCCGCTGCTCAGAGAGTGCACTCACAAATACTCCAATTCATAGCCTAACGGTGAGCACAGGAGAAAATCTCACTGCTACAACTAGCATCGATGGACGCCATCATCCTTAAGGATACATTATCGCAACTTGTATACAGTACTTTATTGTTCCTCCTTCCCTGACAAACACCAGGGCTTATCAGGAGTGGCTTTCGCGACCGAAGACTTGAAATTAAAAGGGAAAGAGTTGGCGTTTCGCAGTCCCCTGTCCACCACATGAGGTCGACTGCTATCACTCCCTCCTGCTTTTATCGCCTTCTAATTGCCCGAGGCTCTTCCTTACTGCTGCCAATGTGACACATTTCTCCGCGGAGCAGCTTTTCCCCTGCAGTGTCCAAGGGCTCGACTCGCTGTGTGAAGTGCCCGTGCATTTTACACGCGCAGCGTTCATTAGCGTCTGCGCGCCGCAGCTTAAAACGTAAATCCGTTTGTTCTGCCATCAACCCCCCTCCCACGAAATCCTCCTTCCAGGCATTTGCGATGGTTCGTGCCTCTGCTTAAACTCGTGAGCTCTGGCGCGGAGTGGAGAGGACAGAGTTTCGTCCACGTGACCGTGCGCACGCGCTCGTTCCGCGTGGACTTAAACAGTTGAGCCGCGTGCTCCCATGCCATGCTAGCGGCGAAGGCGGGCCGCTTTTGAGTCAGCAAGGCCCGGTGCAGATAAGAAAAAAAACCATGGGAAGAAATGTCACAGCAGGACTCGTTTCGAAAACATCTTTTCTTCCCCCTCCTCCGCGAGACTGGATTCGGCGCGTGTATCCACCACTTCTCAAGGCTAAGCCATTGAAATGTGGCTCTATGGGGAATCTTGTATAACAGTTCACTGAATGAAGTTCAGCTGTGATATAACCTCATCTTACTTCCAGTCCTTCATTGAGATAGATGTGAAAAAAATAAGCCAGTGCTTAATATTGTGAACCAGTTCATATCCCCCCCTATTGTCTAGACAATGAAACGGATGTTACCGGTCACGCCCGCATAGTCCAGGATTACAGATAATGATGACGTCCCTATATTTCACCGTGCTGAATGCCTGGATAAAGGTTTTTATCAACTTGTCTTGGCATTTGAAACCCTCGCACCGTGACCCGCCGAAGAGGCTTTGCTAGCTTGTTATTTATTTGTGGTAAATTCAGAGGTGCGTTTGTAACGTTTGAATTTTATTCCTGCAGTGGGCAATCATCCAAAGTCACATCATTCAACTTAACACCTCCCGCACTTCCGCCTCAAGGAGCGACGTTATAATCGTTCACCAAAGCTCCTGGCTTCTAGAGTTTTACAATATTCTCAAATTATATCAAAGCGGATTCACCCGAAGATGATGTACTGTTATTTGGCCGTGATAATAAATCACCATGGCGACGGGCCCAACACACATCTTCTCTGCGGAGACTGCTATGCCATGGGCTTTGCCGTGACGGCCCTCGCCAAAAAAAAAAAACAACGACAGAGATACATTTTGGTGACAGTCATAAAGGCGAGAGAAACATGGTCTCAAATGGTAACCTAATCCAGAATGTATAAGGGCATTATTCAGACATGGGAAAATAATGGCCAACTCCTGGCTTGTGCCGAGACGCAGGCAACAGAAATAATTTGATTATGTGCCAGTGAGTTTGCTTTCAAGCACTAACACAAAAGAATGAAAGAATTCAGCCTTCTTTTGTGATCACAGAGAAAATCCCCGGAGACAAGAGCTCTGTATGTTTTATAGGCTTGCGAATTTATGGCTACAAAACCATGAAAGGTCAATCTTTGTCTAGCCTACTTGTGGGAGTCATAATTGCTCAGTCTTTTCAAATGTGTCGCCAGGCCTCCATCTTATCCGGTCACTGGGGGAGTATGTCTTTCAAAGGTCTCATACGGAGTGGTGATTCAGACTGAATGTAAAATACTGGCCTAATTGTGTTTTCCTTGGCAGTGAATCGAGCTTCTGGAAAGATCCAAGAGAGATGTAAAGTCTTTTCCTAGATGCTGGATATTGCTCAGAAGATAGCTAACTACTCAGGTGTGACTACTCAGCATATTTCAGGACACAGGGAGCATTCATGGAACATATAAAAATCTCTCACGTACCTCTGCAGATCTTTTTTTCCGTTAAACTATGGGCTCTAATTTTCTATACAAACATGCACTTATCTCAGCTACTGAAGTATCACTGTTTGCAGCCTGTTGGCAGCGTTTGTGCTTTATTGGAATTTGTCACGGGGGGCGGGGAGACCAGAAAACCAGCTCCGCAGTAGTTCTGCAGACATGACGCTTTCTGAAATATCATCGTATGGACAGAATGTTAAACCTTGCTACAGTCATTAAATTTTCTCTGGTGCTTATCGCAGAGAATTGAGGGAATCCCTGGTGCATCAGCCAAATTCCCAATCTGGCCACCTCATCATCTCACAGTATAATTAGCAAAATTATTCATTCCACCCACTTCGCCTCCGCTAGTGTGTGAGCGCTCTGGCGCAAATTGACAGCCATACATCTCGCAGTTGGGTGCTATTCATTTGCTGGTAGTTATTAAATAAAAGGCACTAGGTAATTGCAATCCAAAACTTTATCTCTGTAGCTTTTTTATATTTTCAGATGTCATTTCGTCGCTTAATATCGAATTTGAAAACACTTGGATAACCCTGCATAACAAAAAGCCCCGAGTGTCAGGGGGGCATTTGTATACAAGCACCCTTGGATGCGTGCATGTGTACACACAAGGCTTCACGCATACATATGCATAACGCGGTCACGCAAAAATGTGCATGCACACGCATGTTTATGAGCGTGCTCCTGTTTCTTTTTATAGCCGAGGCAATGTGACTGTTGCTTGTTCTAAATTTTGCGATGCGTGATGGGACCTTCAGATTGATCAGATTAGGGCGGTGTGAGTGTGTGCTGTCGCAGAGGTCATTCCGCGTTCAAACATTTTTCCCTGCCTCCTAAGCTAAGCTCCAGAGAGACAGCAGTATAATGTTAGCACCTTAATCCACCGCTTTTAAACAAAAATAAAAAATTTTGACGTGCTAGACCGATGATACTTGTGTTACTCTCGCCATTTTTAGATTACATTGTTTTGCCATAGTAATCCAGGGTTTTGAAATCTTGCAGAGTGTAGAAAACAAACAACAAGACTTATTCATAATGCTAATTGCAAGCTGTCAGGAGTCAGCCATTTCTGGAGCAAAAATAATCTTGTTAGAATTTTCTGCTGCCCTTGAACAATTGTTATCTATGAGCCATTTATTACATTATACACTATTAATGGAGAGAGGAGCTAAGTGTGCCATCGCAACCTAGGCATTGCCTTATTAATCATGTCCCAAGATTTTAAGAAATGCCTGGATGCAACTTAAAATATGAGGGTACACAAAACATCGGAAGCCCTAAAAAATTACTTATACTTTGAAGTCTCAGAACCACAGTTACAAAAAATAAATCAACACAGCTCATTCTGATTCTACTGAATGCTAATTAGCAGCATGTGTTTGCTTAATAGAGATCTAACCAGCATAATTTGGCTATGTAAGGATCCAAAGCTTGATGAGAATACCAAGAATTTGGAACACAGTTCCAAAGGGGCAAAATAATTAATGCACAAATGACCGGCACTTCGGTCCAGAGAATGACAAAATTATTCAAGCTGGTTAGGAGAATTGTGTCACTAACTCTGAGGACGTATGCCAAGCATAAAAAATCAGCTATTTACAGCAACAAAAAAAAAAAGGGCTGTGACCGCAAGTCAGACGGCGACAGTAGTAAGCTAGCTGTGACTGACCACAGGAACAAAGATCTACAAATCACCAGAGTATTGAAGGAATCTATATCTAAACCATTTTCAACAAAGTACAGTACACTGTGAGCTTTACAAAGCTGGTATTTATGGAAGGATTTCTAAAGATTTTACTGCCTCCTGTAGAACTTCTGTCCAGGCTTCTAATGAAGAAATACAGTTCAGTTGTATACATGCTATGTTTTATCTTCATACAGATTGAAGTCTGCGGTTAAAAGAGGGCATCTGCATGTTTCTCAAAATCCAGTGTATCTTGTTAGAGGACAATTGCGAGCAGAGGACAAAACAAGTCATCTTAAATGATTTTATGGGACATAGTGCCCCCTTGTGTTCGCAAATTGGAAGTGTGGGTGGAACATAATAATGACATCACTCAGAATTCTCACTCAAATATTAAATATCATGAATGGTTTTGAATAGTCCACATCAGCCACTTACTGATGCTGTCAAACACATGATGGACATCAGAGTATGTATTTTGTTGTCAGTCAGTGGGAAAATTTTTGAAATAAGACACTGGGCATTGACAGGTTTTTTTTTTTCAATTCATTTTAGAGGTATAGAAAATGTGTCGGCCAGTACAAACTCCCTATTCAAGATAAGACAGGCTGCTTGTATATCTGTGCTTTAGTTTCCTGAAGTGAACAGAATGGACAATGTGGAACCAAAAATAAATCCAGCTGACCAGTATAGATTTCCCGTCGGCACGGCACACATATAGAGTAATTGTGCACACAGAGGCATCTTATCTCCCACACACACTATGTAGATGAGGCCCTGACTCTAATTGAAAAGCCCCCTGGTGTTCAGTCGCCGCAAGTGCTTCCCTGGCAGTGCTTACCATTTTACAAGACAGGCACTTAGATGACATACGCGGTTTTTTTCTCCTTTAACAGGGGCCTTCAACACTGCTGAAAGGGCCAGCCAAACAAGAAAAAAAAATTAATGAGATGCTACAAGAGGGAGAAAAGAGCACTTCTGGCCATTTTCTTGGACTCGCTGAAGATATTGTTCGCACAGAGGTCATGGTTGTGGCAATTTGCTCAGGAAATCATGGCTCATAGAATCCAGCATGTAAATCAAGGCCGCTGTCCATTATTAATATAATTTCCATGTGTATGCATAAACAGTGAACAGCATAAATTATTGGACAGTGACACTTCTTTTGTTATTTTGGTTTAGATAGCTCTGTCACTCGCGAGATCTGAGTCCAATTGTTCATGCATTTTACATGTTTTAGAGGAAACTGAAGGCAAAAAACCCCCAAAACAAGCAGGAACTGAAGATGGCTGCACTACAGGGCTGGTAGAACGGAGAGATAGATAGGAGAGATAGGAGAGATAACCAGTGTTTGGTGATGGATATGCGTTACAGACTACAAGCAGCCATTACATACAAAGGATATGTGAGTAAGTATTAAAATCACATACTGATTACTCAATCAAATCTTCATTATGTTAAACTAAGCAATATTGTTTTGATGCGCTGAAAATGGGGGGACTCTGTAAAAAAGGTCCAGTTATTTCTAAACGATTCATCCGATTTGAATGAGAAGACCCCAATTTAAAGCCAACAGTCTGCATTTCAACCGTCACTGTATTATTTCAAATGCTAAGTGTTCTGGTAAAGAACCATAATAATAATAATAATAATAATAATGCAGAAATGTTCTGCTGTCTTATGAATTATGGTACGCTTTAGTGAAATATACCAAAAAAATACAGACGTTCGCCAGCAATATAACAACATATTCATTGTCACTACCATGTAATGGCCACGACGCCAACCATAATTGCATGTCATAGAGCACAAGAGGTGTGTAAAGGGGGGTTTTATGTGTATATTCATGGGCAGACATAAGATCTACCGAAGACTGCAGCAGATAATGCCTCCCTGATCCTGTTAAGGCACCGTCAATCTCAACGCCTCCAAAATTGCGCCAATCACGCCGACTGGCGCGGAAGCTGCGGACCGAGACGAGGCACAAAGTGTTCGTGTGAGGCGGAATTAAATATTTACAGGAAAGAAGAGTCTTTCCATCGCGGAATCTCTCTATGTGCCACTGAAAGCCTTTTCCTCCCACTCGTCCGTCCATCCGCCCACAAACAACCACCCTTGTCTTGTTAAGCCAAGGCCAAGCTGCCATTCCTGCTACACGCTTCCTCTTGACAGTTTCTCCCCTATTATGTGATGGCTCAATGTTCACTGCACGACTGCCACAAAGACATGCCTGCGCTTTCATTCCATGCAAATAGGAAGTCACTGCCATTCCTCCCCTCAATATATGGAGTCAATTGTGCTCTTTAATTTGCCACAGTCTTGAGAGCCTTTCGCTTCTCCTGGTTTCCCTTGACCCTCCGAAGTGTAACACCGCAGCTGCGAAATTTCATCGCGTTTTACTCTGCTGTGCCAGACGATGTGCTAGGCAGGAACGTGTCAGCTTTGCTCGGCGGGTCCCATCAATATAATGCAAATGATTGTCGTCCCCAACCTTTCCGCTTCGCTCTTCGGCAGACTTTGAAAAAAAAAGAGAGATTCCTTCATGGTTTGCTCAAGTTGTGTTAGCGGGATGAAAAAAACCATTGCTGGTTTGAGGAATTAGTGCCACCTCGTGCTTAATTTGTACTCACGGTACTGTGATTCGTGTGTCTGCACGCGTCCGAATGTGCATTTAGTTGTGTCTGTGCTCTGGGGAGTTTCAGTGCGCGATCAGTCCTCCGCTGCGTCGTGTCATTGCGGGTTCATCAGATTTCAATATGCGATACGTCTTAAACTGCGCTTGAAACGAGAAGGTGAGAGAGGGGCAGGAAAACGCACGTCGACGTTTCCGGGCGCGCGTCAGATCCGCGGATAACTCCTCGCGCAGACTGTTTGAGCTAGTTTAGAATGAATCATTATAGTCTGTACTGCAAATGTCAGCCGCCATCAGGTACTTCCCCATCGCTCTGTGCCCTTTCCTTTCTCCCCCAGGCCCTCTGCACTCACAGAGGAAACCGTCAGATGAAGAACACCTGGTGCAGTAGGCAGAAACAAGGCGACGGGAAGATTTCCTGGTCCGTGCCGATCTTTCGAACCAATTGAAAAAAAGAAGGGATATATTTTTAAAAATGAATCATCTGGAATCCCGTAATGTCATCACAGGCTTCTGCCTTTTGTAGACAGCATCTACGCTGGTCAGCAAGCTGGAATCTGTTTTTGTCTGACCGGGTCTGTTAAAAAGGTCCGCTATTATGTCAACAGGTGCACAGCACAATTATTTATTACAAGCCATTTCAAAATCTTTCCCCTTTGACATCACATGGGGAAGTAACCAACCAGAGGCAAGAAGAGCTGATCAACTTCAGCAAAGCAGTCAATCAGATTTCATTATTCTGGGTGGTCACTCCCCCTCGTGATGTCAGAAAGGGGAGATTTTGAACTGGCTCATAATGGCTAATTAGCTTTGCACCTGGTGGCATAATAGGGGACCTTTAACCCTTAGAGCAGTCAAATCATTGAGCATCAATAGCTGCATTAAGGTATCAAAATCAAAGCTGTTGGAAGGCTATCATGTTGCGACTTGTTTAAAAAAGCTCTTGCAAGGGAGCTCTTATAAACAAGTCACCACATGATAGGTTTTCAACAGCACAAGATAATTAAATGTATATATTTTTACATTTTATTTCAGCACTCCAGGGGTTAAAACCAAATTATGTTTGTTGTGACTACGTTCAACCCTGCCTGAGACAGATTTTAAAAGCTACAAGGTGGCCGCTGTCCCTAATTTGACCGTGATTACAAAACCCATCTAGCATCTGCTAGCACTACCCTACACCAACATTACAGCTACAGTTCATTCACACTTCCAAAAATAATACTGTTATTAAATTTTTTATTGATACACATTAGATGGATTCAAGAATGGGAGAGTACTTTAAGAGTTATATTTTTAGCCACTTACTCATTATTAACAAGTTGTCTAGCGCACAAAATCAGGCATGCGGCGGTTCGAGCAGAGAAATTCATATGTGTGTAATTTAGAGTCTGTCTCCGACTCAGAGGATGCATATTTTTTCCCCATTATTATTCAAACCCACTGCATTCAATAGGTATGCTGTTTGCTCAGATTTTATTACAATTTCTGAACCAAATAACACGTTTTAGGTCTAATCAACTGAGAGAGAACTCGCAGATTTCATCAATGATAAATCAAGTGTAACCTTAGAATTTCCACGGACCTGAAAAAAATGAGAAACTTACAAAAACATGCGGTTTTACTGCTGCCTCAGGGGTCTGATAGCAGTATCCTACCTGGCTCTAGACCCCACAACCAACTGGTTCCAGGGTCAACAAACTCAAATTTTTTTGCACAGTATTTGTATTGTACATCTTTTAGCACTGTTAGTTTTAGCAGGCCGTACACGGTGTTTGAGCTCGGCAGCTGTGGATATCTAATGACTCAGAAATGAGCGAGCGAGCACCTGCAGCAAGAATAAATGCAAAAAAGCAAATTTATTGGCAATGAAACAAATGAGCATCATCTCTTCTGTGCTTCTCAACCATCTGTTATAACCCACTAAAGCAAGGCTTTCTCTGTGACTGACATATGCTCCGCGCTAGGTGACTCTTCCTGTGACAGGCAGTAATGCGGCCGTCTGTCAGAGTAGCCAGGGATTGCAGATTAGGACTCGCCTTCTGAATTTTGACACCTGCTTAGAGTTATTTTGCTTTCAATATGTGTGCATTTCTGCATTTAATTGGACAAGAATGAGGAAGTATTAATTCTCTGGCAGTTTAATGTGTGTCAAATTTACGGAGCTAGAATTTAGGGCCAAGAATAGTGCTACTTGCCCGACATGACACCGAATTGCTTTGAGCAAACAGCAAATTAAGTGATAAGGTGCTGGCCTGTTACCAAAAACTGTCTTCACTTGAAATTCCACTAAGGTGATAAAACATGAATTCTTTAAATAACAAAAGAAGTCCTTTTAATTCCTTAATTATTTATATATATCTTTGTGAGTCTATTAATTTTGTAGTAGACTGCAAAATCCAGGCTTATTTACGGGCGCTCAGCAGAGATCATGGCCATTAAATAGATTAAACAGCATGATATATCTCCAGTCCCCTGAAAAGCAAGCGTAGTGCCATTAGTGTTGAAATAGAGTCTTTTATCTCAGGATGGCAGTTAACTGAACATCAGCTGCATTTTGTCCTGTCACAAGGTCATATGATTCCCATCACCACGTAATGATGCTGTAGATACTATATAGTTGTACTATGTATAGTATAGTTACTGAATTAAAAGTGAAATATGTAATATGTAAATTATATCCAATAATCAAAATGGAGCTGCTACAGCTATCTGCTATATCAAAGTTCAGAAAAGGCTCATTGGTTTCTGAAAAAAATCGTTTCCCAAGATGACAGGGGGTCATCCAATCATTGGAAACATTGCCGTAAATACCAGCTTGGTCCAGGTTGCAGAGTACTTTTTGTGCTCAGACTGGTTCTGATATGGCTTTATTTGATTCTGCAGTGATTGGTGGAGCCATTTTTGGTTGATTTCAGGAACTGTCTCGCCGAGTGTCTCTCTGTCCTTGTCGGAGAGCTTTGACTTACAGTCACAGTTCTTTCTTTCCTGTTTCTGTATTTTGGTATTTGACATACGTTGTCATAATGTGTAATACAGTTCCCACAGCCACCATAAATAAATATACTGTTCTAGTAATGAATATCTATGTGCTCTTAGTTTGTCCATTTTTTTAAAGTAAAGACTGAATGAACATGTATGCATTTCTGGACTGCATGTTAAAAACTCGATCAAATTACCTACTCCGGTCCCTAATATTTATGGATTTAAAAATGGTCAATTTATTTGTCTGATGCCACTTATCGTGAGCAGCGCATAAATACAGACAAATTAAAAGAAAAAACCTGTATAAATTTGTGGACAAGCATAAAAAAATGCTGATTCTTCCTTTTGTTAACCTGACATGATTTGTGTCCACTACCCCCCCGGAGGTGGAATAGTCGCGGCAAATCAATTCAGAGTCATTCTATGTGATCACCATCATGTCCTATGATGAAGTATTCCCACCACGATGGGCGTAATCTCCTCCAGGATGAACCCAACAGGACACAAGGGGTTACTGAATGGTTTTATTTGCATGAAAATGATCCCAAGTAAACGCCACCACCTTCTCAGACACCAGATCTCTAAAACCAACTGAACTTATATGGGAAATTTTCAGAAAACTCATTTGACAGCAATATCCATCACCATAATCAAAACATCAAATGAGGAAATATTTCTAGGAAGAAAGGTACTCCATCAATCTAGAAAGATTTTTTACTTGTAGACTCCAGTGTGTGTGGAAGCTGATCCGGCTGCTTGTTTGTAGATGCCCAGCACTTTGCTAAGACTATTTATGTTGGTTCTTTCATTAATTTGTCACCCGTTAGCAGCTCTGAGCTGTTGTAAGGTCACTCAATGGGCAGTCTCTCTATGCCCAACAGCCAACCCAAGCAGATAGGCTTAGTATTACAAACTTGTAAGGTGATTTTCTATGGCATTAATAAAACGTTTTCAGGACATCATTAGAATCTTTAAAAAGTTGTATTTAACCTCTTAAGCCCCAGCCTCTTATTTAGGTTTCTGTTTGAAAATGAAAATGGAGTTTAAGAGGTTAAGCAATAGAACACAAGAGGTTTTGTATTACTGAACAGTTCTATGGTTTTACCCCAAATTAAACACATTATTAAACAAAAGTCATTAAATTATGATTAACAGTTTCAGCAGTTCTGCGAAAAAGTCGTTCAACAAATGAAGATGTGTTTCTTAGCAAGGTTTATATGCCAGGAAATTGAGTCCGTAACATTAACATCATCAATATTTGCAGCGTTTTTGTTTTCTTCTGCAAACTCATAACTATTAAATGAGCTGTGGCCTGTTTTAACTAGCTTAACAGAATCAGAATGAGCTGTGGTGTGTATCCTTTGGAAAGTAGTGTGATGAATGAGTCTTTCCACATGCAAAAGCAAAACACCTCCTTCCCTTTTGCAGTGTACACTGAACAAAAATATAAACGCCCCATGTCAAATATTGATGCCAGATGGAGTTAACAACTCTAAGTGAGCATATGCTGACTTCTTCTTGGACAATAGGGATATTTCTCTTGATTTGTGTACCATTTTTTAATCCGCCTCTCTGTCAGCCAGCTTTTGCTCAGTGATGCAGTGATTTCACTCAGTACATGGGTGTGGCATTTCCAAACGATCAGACAGAATGAGCAGCACCCAGACACTCCTTATACTGCGGACAATAAAGGCCACCCCAATATGTCAAATTTAGTCAAAAGTCATCGTGCCTCAGATGTCTCAGGTCACGCGGGATCATGCTGGATGTAGGGATGTCCACCGGAGCAGTCGCTGTGCAGCTGTATGTTAACTATTGAGAGTTTGTTTCTGACAGAGGGGCTGTACTGCCAATTAACCTCATCCACGTCAACCACGTTTCACCACACCAGCACAAGATCGCTACATCCATCTCGTCCACCTGTAGGATCGGCTCAGCCCAGCAATTTGCACAGCGGATGAGATCATTGGTCTGCACAACGGACACATCACACCAAAAACAGTCCGTAACTTCCTGTGAGAAGCTAACTTGCATGCTCAGTGTCCTCACCGTGGTCTGGATCTCACCGCTGTCTCGCGTCGGAACCAACTCACATGGGCAAATGCACACGTTCAATGGCCCTTGGCACACCGGAGAAGAGTGCTATTCACAGACAAATCCCGGTTCCAGTTATTTGTTAATAAAAACTCAAATATTTGACATGGGGCATCTATATTTTTGTTCAGTGTATTTACCGTCAAAGACTTAGCAAAACTGCTGTTGTGGGAGCTGTCGGCACACAGGGGGTATTGTGGGAAAAAAAATCAGTAAACAAAGGATTTTAAAGGGGAGTTTCATTGAACTGTAGGAGTTGGAGCCCATTCTCACTCTAAAGCACTGGTAGTCAACCCTGGTCCTGTAGAGCCGCTGTGTCTGCTGCTTTTTGATGTTACTCAGCACTTAACTGTTGAAATAAAGCAGTTGATTACAGGCTGAACTCATCCCACCTGGTGTCTTAGGTTTAAATAGGGTGGAGAAAACCAAACTCACACACCCTGTGGCTCTCCAGGACCAGGGCTTGCTACCCCTGCCCTATAAACTTTTACCTTTACTTTTTACTTCTACTTTGTCTGCATTACAAATATGCTGAATGTCCAACCACAGGGACAAATCTTGGTTTCCACGTAGACTGCTGTCACAACCTGCATGTCCACTTAATTGACTCTAGGAGTCTTGTGGGTGGTTCCTGGTAATTGATAATTGATTGGCTAATTATTCCTTTAGTCCGGGAGTATAGCTAACCCTGGTCCAGGAGAGCCAGAGGGTATGTTGGGTTTGGTTTTCCTCATGCTATTTAACCTAAGACACCAGGTGAGATGAGTTAAGCATGTAATCAACGGCTTTAATTCATCAATTAAGTGCTGAGAAACATCAAAAACCAGCAGACACTGCAGCTCTCCAGGACCAGGGTTGACTACCACTGCTCTAAAGCAGTGGAGTGGCTAGCAGGTGTGCCAAAACATGTCCCTTTATGACAGCAATTATTCCTGGCTAGTTCTCAATCATTTTCCTTTATTGTCGCTTTTTCCAATTATCGTAACTGGCAACTGAAGACACGGTCAGGACTAATAATTGTTTTAAACGGATGTTTTGTGCAACCCAATAATCAGTTGTGGTTCCGCCACTGTACTGAGTTTAGCCCATGATTACTTCGCTGTTAGATCGCATATGGAGAGAAACCGTGTCTTCAGTTGCCAATTACGATAACTAGCCAGGTCTAATTGCTGTGATAAAGGGATGTGTTTTGGCACCCCCGCTGGCTACACCACTGCTCTAAAGGCTTCATATCGACATTTGGACAGATTTACAGCGTTACTATATAAAGAAAAGAAGTTTCATCTCCCGCGACTATTGGGCGCCATACGTATCGCCATAGACTTAAATACTAAGCTTACAGCATCAGTATTTGATGACAATGCTGAACATGACAAGATCATACACCGGCGGGGGCTCGAACCAAGACCGTCTTTAATTGGGAGACAACAGCGCTAACCTGTGCGCCAATGAAAATACATTCATTTTCGCTTCATCCCGATCACAGATCAATGTAATAAATTAATTAATTAATGATTTCCTTTCACTGATTACATATAACAGGGACATCAAATAATAACATCAAATGACTCCAATTGTATTGTATATAGACATTTGCGTGGAGCTTCACAACAACGTTGCTACATCAGGTGACCAGCCAGGATGAGGAGTTCTGTGGGAAATGCACACAGGATGACATCACTGCTGGTTTAAGGCCACTAGAACTGTCATAGCAACAGAGATGCCTTGAATATATTTACTTATATTTAAAAACATACTTTTTGCCTTGAATATATTTTTTGCCACAAAATATTATAATATTTTTCAGCTTAGTGTAAGAAATGGTAGATATCTACAACATACTAAAGAAATAAGGTTATTCGTCAAGTTCTTTAAGTAGGCAGCCGCACACGCTACTTATCAACATTCAAATGAATAGGAAGGACTTGTGTCGATGAATTTCAAAGTTAAACCCTTTTTTTCAGGGGTGTTCCTAATATTTTGTCCACCCTCAATACTTGCATTTCTTTAGAAAACAGTATTTCTTTTTTATTTTTTTTTTACTTTGTACTTGCAAATTGTAATTGAAAATATATTGTAATCTAACCATCAATAATAAAATAGGTAACCATCTCTAGATTCTGCATTATACATTAATATTTTTAAATGCCTGCGTAGCAAGATCAGGGTCTGTAACATTGGCCCTGATCCACCACAGTTTCTGCAGGTTTTCATGGTTACGCTTGCGAGATTACAGCAAATATTCAGTGGGTCTAAATCGGCCAGTATTCTTGAAGTGAAACCAAAAAACCGGCATAATGTTTGGTTAGTTAACTCCCGGGCAAGAGGGTAGAGACAAAATACCAAAAACAGTATCAAGAAGACTTTTATTTAATGCTAAAACAAAGTCACTATTAAAACCTCGGAGCATGTTTTCATTCTGTCTATCTGGAACTGCTTCTTTACAGAGAATGCACGCACCCTCAAAAATTGCACTATACACATTCCTTAATTGGCTATTGCGGGAAAGGCGCGCCTATTTGCTAAGAAGAAAGGGATTTGTACAGCCATTTACCTGGCTGATAGAACTGGGTAGCACTTAGAGTGCGGTGCAAACCAATGTCCCTGGAGCAATTTCTCCTCTGTTTTGAGATATTTCTTTAAAATAGTTGCTGCTGAGCAGCCGTTGCTGTGGAGCTCCCTCATGTGGATTCACTGAGATACACTCAGATGCAAGAATGTTCACAGCATCAGGGAATTCTAATCATGATCTGCTGCAGGTGCAGGCCAATTCCGAAATTCTGTTATACCTGGAGAGCCAGAGCTAAGATAATGCATTTCTCTGTGTGATTTGAATTTAGCCTGCTCTGCTGGAGGAATCTTATAAGATAGAGTGAGATACAATCACATATGGCAATATAAAAAGATGGAACTGGTCACTTACCGCACAGAAAACAGAAACGCTGACAAATACATACACACAAAACAGACACACACACACATACAGACTAATACACACACAGGTAAATACAGGGAGTGTTACCATATTAAGTGTGAAGCAGAGTGCACCAACTTGACCGCTGCTCAATAGTGGACTGATTCTGACAGTAACGGGAGGTCTCTTGAGTGATCCATACCAACACTCCCATGAAGAGCTAACACTGCCCTGTTGGTAGCCCTATTGGCAAGCATTTGCATTATTTATCAGTGGACAATTACACTGCTTGCATTAGCTTTTTGAGGCAGTAGCATCCCTTTTTGATCTCCTTAGAGTAAGAGTAGATGCATCTGAGTACCACATAAGGGCTAACAATCAAGACTTATCAAAATCAACCCTGCCATTATTTTGTTACCTTTTCTATCATTAATATTGTGCTTCAAAAATCCTCGCAACATCAAAATGGTAGCCTGACTGCCTCATTGTGAGAGATCTAGGTTTTGGGAGAAATGGGGGTGGGTGGGGGGGGGGGGGGTTGGGCTGTAGGGGGTCCATTCGTATGTATGGTTATATACATGTCTACTGTATGTATTTGAGTTATATTTCTTAGTGGGTGAGTGAGCACACTCATTTGACAAAGGCATCGATTCATGGCATCGGAGGCAAGAAGGCTTTGCATTAAATCAGCATGTTCTTCAGGGCAATATATTATTTAATACCATAAACTACTCTTCTGGAATGTTACAGCGCCTCACCAGAGATGATTTCTCTCATATCTACCTCAACAGTCATCAATAAGAGAGTGTCTGTCACGGTCTTGATAGAGTGCCCGCTCAAGATTATTTATCGCAGTTAACATGCAATAGTGAGAGCTACGCAATGTAATGCCACTTTTAACCAATATTACAGGAGCCCAAGAGTAAAACAGGCGGTCAGAATAACACGAGGGTCATGTACAGCGTGAGTTTCTGAAGACCAGCTCATTTTTTGAGAATAATATTTTGTTCCCTTAGTCATGCAAAAGGCAGACTGGTGCACCTGCTAGCCTTGTCAAATAGCACGCTAGCAAGCAGAGCCAATTTCTACAGTAGCGGTGGGTTTGGAGGTTTTCTGTCCATTGCCTGAGATAATGAAATGCAATCCAGTAGACTGTGTAACGGCATTGGAGGGCTTGTTAACAGAAGAACATGGAGGCTATTTTATTCCCTAATGGCATGCATAATCAGCCACTTGCAAAGAGGGAAAACACACAGTTAAGTGACAGTCTGTGTATAATGAGCTGCTCTCGTCTAACCGCATTGCAATACTACAATTTCCACAAGCATGCAGTTGATATTCTTTAAACTGTTCTATTCTCTCTCTTATTAGCTCATTTATTTTTTATTCAACGCATACAGTTACCCAGGGGAAAAGAAAAAAAAACTAAACTAAAGAATTGGCTTATGTATTGCACAGACCTTTCCATCAACTGGTATTAAAATGCTAGCTTTTTTTCCCTAAAGGCATTGAATTTTTACTGCAAGCAGTCAAAGAAAAATATACCGTCCTATAGATGTTGTAATATTGTGTAATATTCCTTATTAAGGTGAGGACAGGCTTTTTTTTTTTTTTGCAGATGGATTATGTGGTAATAAGAACAGAGCAGGTGAAAAAGGACCCCATTTAAGAGTAGGCAGTTAAAACAGGAAAAACGAACAATCTGGCCAACGTGAGTATATGAATGCAGTAACTTGCTAGCTAGACAACTCACTTCAGATCAATAAATAGCTGGCAAGCATTCTATTCCCAGGAAAACAAGAAAATTGTCATTATTTTGAAGGCTCATTCATTGAGATGTGTAGGTTAATAAACCTTACCCCATAGTCCATAGTGGTATGGATGGTATGGACAATACCACCCACAAAATAGTGAATTATTGGTGAATCATTGATTTATTAAAAAGGCTAACAAATATTCTGCAAGTTAGCATTCTCAAAGCCTTCATCAGAATCAAATTAGCTGGAATAACCAACTTTGATCCTAATCAGTCTCTCCTTAAGCTCAAAGCAAAGAAAACACAGGCTCTTCATCCATCTCCACACTCCTGATCCCACCATAAACCACATTGTAAATGTACTTTTCTGTCATTCTACGCCCAGCTTCCTGCACACATATTTGTGTGGAGAAACACTCTTGCAGTTTTCCATTTAGCGCTTGAGATCAAATGAATCATTCTGGAAGAAATGTAAATGGCTCTATGTAATATATTTACATTGTATTCTGGTATTCAGTACTTGCAGCTTGTATGCATAAATGTGAATTCAATCCAAAAAGATTCATCATGGGGTCCTCTCTGTCTCTGATGCAAGTTTTATCGCTGCATGTATTGACTTAGAAAAGGGCCAACAAATATAGTTGGAATTAAACTTGTTTCCTTGCACTGTAATACATTTCAAGCTGGTTTAACTCATTCCCTACGGAATACTTTTATATAAAATTGTTGCGTTTGTGCAAAATACTTTTCTCAAAAATTACGCAATATAAACACACGTTTAGTTAACCCATTTATGCCAAGCGTCCTCACATGAGGACTGTTAAGAAAAAGTGTGCTGTTTGAATGACTATTAGAGTGGTATTTTGAAGTATAATAACATAAAAAAGTAAAGAAAATTCAGGCATAAATGGGTTAAACATCTGTATTTTAAAAATAAAGGTTTTTAGCAGGTTCAAATTCAAATGTCTAACTACTAGTGTAATTTTGCGTACTTGTAAAATCATTCTAATTGCCATTCTGGTTGCCTGCTACGTGACACTGAGCAGCTCATCGACTAGGTGCTCAACCGCGACCTGTCCTGAATCGGCCACGGCCCCTCCCCTCCTGTGGTTGAAGTAAAAGTGATGCATCACTGAGATCGTCAACTGATTTTCTGTTTTCATTGGACTGCGAATGGTCGAGGTCGCTATTACTGCTGTAAGATTGGTCAGATTGACGCGATACTCATGTATACCCATTATGCATGTTTTCAACGGAACTCTGAATGACATCATCCACGCAGTTGGCACCGGCTTACCGTAGGGAATGGTAGAATTTGCAGGGGGTTGGCCATTTAATTGCTTAGAATTTAAGTTTTTAAGTGTGTGAAGTTTATTAATGAATAGCCCCTTGTAGGGGGGTCCAACACAAGACATACAATACAACACATAAATAATGAATCTCATACAAACGTACAAAAGTACATAAAAGCGCTTATTTACGAACCTGCCAACCAACGTTCCCATAACACACAACTCCTACTCATAGCGGCTAGGAAATAGATACAATAAATATGATGCACAAATTTTAACATGCATAAATTAGCACATGTAAATTCAGTGAGACATACATACATACACAGTATGGGTGTCCAATGTAATCTACAAAGGGCCGGCGTGGGTACTGGTTTGTTACGCCCTGATACTAACACACCTGATTCTGCTCATCTAGGTCTTAATTGACCCCCCTGATCAGTTCATCAGTGGCGTCAAGTATTGTGGCGCTGGGATAAAGCAAAAACCTACACCCACACTGATATACAGTATTTACACACATAAAGTATATACATTCACAGGGACGTACATAAACATACAAACATGCAGACATACCACTAACATGTAAATATACATAGATACACACGCGTATACAGGGTAATTTATGTACATGTTAACATGCACATAGTTCAAAAGATCATAGGGTTATGATAGTACACTGCTGTGAAAAAGCATTTGCCCCCTTCCTGATTTCTTATTTTTTGCATATTGTCACACTTAATGTTTCAGTTCAAACAAATTTTAAATATAAGACAAAAATAACCCAAGTAAATAGAAAATGTAGTTCAACAAGGATTTAATTGATAAAGGGGGAAAAAAGCTATCCAAATCTACCTGGCCCTATTTGAAAAAGTACAACGTAATTGCCCCCTCCCCCTTGTTAAATCATGCATTAACTGTGATTAACCACATTTGGTTCAATTTCACAAGCCACAACCAGGCCTGATTACTGCCAGACCTGGAAAGGGTTACAAAGCCATTTCTGTGGCTTTGGCAACTCCCACAAACCATGGTGAGAGCCATTACCCACAAATGGAGAAAACTTAGAACATTGGTGAACTTTCCCTAGAGTGGCTGCCCTACCAAAATTACTCCAAGATGTGAGGTATCCTCCAGGAACCAAACGCGAGACCCAAAAGATCCAGTAAAAAGGTGTTTTATTGAAGCTGGGGGGTGAAGCCCCGCAGGGCAGAAGGCAACGGTACAGAGTCCACAATCCGAAATGAGAATCCCAGGGGCATAATCCAAATCGTACACAGGGCAGCAAACACCAAATTCAGGGTCAGGTAAAGCAGGATTGGTACACAGGCACAGGAATATCAGAGGTAAATCCAAAGCTAAAATCCAGTAGACGTACTCCGTAGTAGACGTTCGACAAAAAGAAAGAGACTGGGCAAAAATGGAATCCATGGGAGACGAAAACCACTGCTGACCAAAAAGAAGACAAAGGCTCATCTCACATTTGCCATGAAACATCTTGATGATCCCCAAGACTTTTGGGAAAATATTCTGTGGACTGATGAGACAAAAGTTTAACTTTTTGAAAGGTGTGCATCCTGTATCTGGCGTAAACCCAACACAGCATTTCATAAAAAGAACATCATGCCCAAAGTCAAACATGCAGGTTCTGCCAATGCTTGTCGGCGGTGGTCGGCGTCGACCAGCACTCGGAATGCACCGACCACCACTCAGTTCAAATAGCCAGTGCTTTTCCCGACCAGCACTATTTTTTTCAAAGATCAGTTAAAATGAATGCATCCAGTGTCCAGTAAAATCGCTAGTAACAGAACATAAATGACCCAAAAATACTCCTCCCCTTCTTGTGATTGTCAGATCAGCAAACTTTCGTTTTCGACCCACGCCTCGTCTGTGCTGGTCTTCGTTGATACTGAAAAAGGTGCCCAACAGTGATGGAAATGCAGAGTGCCGTCCGAGCCCATGTGGGCCGGGTTTTTGAGGCGAATTGAATCTGAGAAGTGATCGGTGCAGTTGTCTCAATTTAATGAAAGACAGGCAATTACAAAAGGCAGGGTGATTGATTTCTATACTGCTGTACTTTGCATGTTGAGAGAAAAGGTTTCTTGTTAAATAAACAACAGCAAAACTAAACTAGGCTTATGCCGTCGGAGGCGACGGCTTGGGGTATATCCCCAAACGCCCCCAATCCTCCAAATCCCCAATCCTTGATTAGACCTTGAATATTTATTTGAACTTAATTTCAGGTCAATCGGACAAATGGTTCTGAAGATATGGCCAAAATGGTCATTTCCCATTACAAAGCGCCACCTGGTGGCAAAATATTGAACCATACAGGTATGATGTCATCCTGTGACATGTGAGGTCATGACCTTGTAGTTGCACAGTTTCAAGTCAATTGGACAAATGGTTCCAAAGATATGGCAAAAATGGTGAATTTTGTGTGACAAAGCTCCACCTTGTGTCAAAATTTTGAACTTACCAGGTATAATGTCACCGTGAGCAACATCCTCATGACCTTTCATTTGCACATGATTTTAGGTCAATCAGACAAATATTTCCAGAGATATGATAAAAACAGTGATTTTTCAGTTTTTGGCCCCTGGTGGCCAATCTGGAAATTTTAAATTGTCCAAAATCTAATCAGTTCTTCCTCTTGATGATACTTACTTATATGTAAAACATGAAATTTCTAATTGAAATATTACTGAAGTTATTGCGTTAACACGTAGGGCGGTGCGGTCGGGGCGGCGGTCGGACCAAAAACATAATATCCACGAAACGCCGTTCGGGGTTCGGGGATATAATAAATCTCTGTCGTGGACAGTAACATTCTTTACATATTAATGTATCAGTGTTTAATAACAGTGGCCGTCGATGGACCGATAACCAAGAAGGCGGAAAACATACCTTGAAACGGATGAGGTTATTGACCCATTTTTAATCATTGTTCTTGGTTAACACGTTTTCCAACATTATTAAATCCATTTGCAGTTAAGGGCAGAGTTTCCCTTTTAATGAAATGGCAAGGCGAGTGAATAAAAAATTCAATAAAAATGTTTAATTTGCGTGCCTTAATAGTTAACCCTTCATGAAAAAAAACCAACAGTGGATTTTCCACGTTAACTTTTGCAACATCTTACAAAGCAAGAAATGCGCACTTTTTTGCCTTCAGTTGAGGTGTTTTATCTCTCGCCTCAACGAAAACAATTAGCTACACCTGAGAAGGGAGAGTTAAAGTGTCTTTCATCAAGGAAAATGACTGAAACAGACCAAGACTAATAAGCAGTTTAAAGACATTTATCGTCCTCCTTGTACTCTGCCCAACGGGCACCACTGAAGAAATGTTTGAAGCATAAATGACAAGCTGTTAAGTCGTATTCAGAAATTTGATCAAAAGTATTTGAATACAAAATAGAAAAACAAGTTTATGAATATGGCATCTATCTTGCTACGCACCGAGGAGCACATCAAACACAGTAACCTGGTGACTCAGAGGCAATATCTGCTTTTGAAATTGATGCAAAAGTCTTCTAGCTCACGCCCTGTGCGCGCTCGCATACAAACAATTCTCCGACCAGCACGCCGAGCACCCTGGGCAAAACCCTGAACATGGTGGTGGTAGTGTGATGTTCTGGGGCTGCTTTGCTGCTTCAGGACCTGGATGACCTGCCATAATTGATGGAACCGTGAATTCTGCTCTCTACCAGAAAATCCTGAGGGAGAATGTCCGACCATCAGTTCATGACCTCAAGCTCAAGCACACTCGGGTAATGTAGCAGGACAATGATCCGAAAAACAACAGCAAGTCCACCTTGGAATGGCTTAAAAAAAAACAAAATGAAGGTTTTGGAGTGCAGATTTAAGTTCAGATTTAAATCCGATTGAGATGCAGTGGCATGACCTTAAAAAGGCTGTTCATGCTCTAAAACCTTCCAATATGGCTGAATTAAAACAATTCTTCAAAGAAAAGCAGGCCAAAATTCCTCCACAGCGATGTGAAAGACTCACCGCCAGTTATCGCAAATGCTTGATTGCAGTTGTTGTTGCCAGGGGTGGCACAACCATTTATTAGGTTTAGCGGGCAATTACTTTTTCACATAGGGACAGGTAGGTTTGGATAGCTTTTCCCCTCAATAAATGAAATCATCATTTAAAAAGTGCATTTTGTATTTAAGTGGGTTATCTTTGTCTAATATTAAAATTAGGGATGCACCGATCCAACTTTTCTGGTCCCGATACCGATACCGATACCTAGGCTTCAGGCATCGCCCGATACCGATACCGATCCGATACCAGTGTTAAATAATAACCTGTAAGCTGTACTGTGGGATAGGAATGGTAATGTTATGGGTAAAGGGTAAAAAAATGAGTACATATGGCAGTTCTAAAGTCCATATTTATTTAAACTTTAGAATGTTTAAATGTTCACCAACAGTCTGTTAGAAATGCTTGCTGCTTCAACACTTAAAGAAATTACTTTTTAATCATGAACTTTTATACCCTGTTGACTGGACTGGTAATAGAGAAAAACAAAGAAGGTTCATCAGAGTAACATTTTAAGAGCCTGTTAAAGGAATGCATCTGAATTTAAAGAAAATACTTTTCAATCATAAACTTTTATACCCTGTTGACTGGACTGGTAATAGAGAAAAACAAAGTGCATCAGAGTATCATTCCAACGCAAACTATATAACAACTGTTTTGAATGCTTATTGAAAACAAAGTGGCACTTTAATGAAAAAAAGTGCAAATGCGCCAACAACCTTGTTTGTTACAACATAACTTGGCCTTTGCGTCAAGTTTTTAAAGTGACAACAAAAATTCAAGTACAAAATAAAATTCTATCTGTACAACTAAGTACAATAAAAATTCTCCTGCAGTAACAACCACCTAAAATGTTTAGCTCAAGTAGCCTTTGAACTTCTGTAACAATTTTTAAAGCAGCTAATGTGTCCATGTCACATATGACTTCTAGTCACCTTTTTGTCTTATGCAGAACACTCACTTAAAAGCAATGTCATGTCTCACCAGGCTATTTGGGCTCGCTAATGTAGATGTACTATGAAAGCAGGCTATTTTGAATGTCTCCTTCAGTCTCCCGAAGACCCAGTTAAATAATTTCATTAGTTTCGGTTTAAGAGTTTCCTTGTTCTCAATTTGCGCAGATCGGCCAAATCATTACAACCAGCAGCGAGAGTAGGGAACGATTAACTTTTGTCCTCCACACTTGCCGGTGTCCAGGAAAATATGTTGAATAGTGCATTAGTTTGCTAGCCAGCTTGTCAACTAGCTTGACCCCGTTAAATAATATTATGTTCGTTCCGGTTTTCGAGTTTCCCCTTGTTCACAACTTGCGCCGATCGGCCAAATCATTACAACCAGCAGCGAGAGTAGGGAACGATTGACTTTTGTTCTCCACACTTGCCGATGTGCAGGAAAATATGTTGAATCGTGCATTAATTTGCTAGCCAGCTTGTCAACTAGCTAGCGTTCACTACAATGGATGTGGTTACCCAACACACAGCGCATAAAATATCAATAATTTATCGCTAACTACTAGTAGTACTAGTATTTGTACTCAAAACTACTAGTATTGTCACCTGGGGGCGACATACGACTGGTTTTGTGGTGCACGGTCACTAATGTGCTGGCGCACTATTAGCAACGCTTTATTTTGTCAACAATACCACATGGGCGACAGTCGTGGTAAGATAATGAATTCACATATTTCAACCAATAAGGAGACGAGAAAAAATCTCTATGGACGAACCGTTTGGGGGAAAAAAATTCACGTGCGGGGCGCCTCGATCGGCAACGCGGATCGGGACCTTTCCACAGATACCCGATCCAGCTTTTAGGGGCTGGATCGGGCCGATACTCGATACCAGTATCGGTATCGGTGCATCCCTAATTAAAATTTGTTCGATGATTTGAAACATATAAGTGTGACACATAAGCAAAAAAATAATAAATCAGGCAGGAGGCATACACTGTCTCACAGCACTATATATGTAAGGGTGTGCACTTATTTAAATTCTGCAGTGAACAATTCCAGAGTCTGAACAGCTAGCTAACTACTACACTCCATATGCAGTGGGTAACTCCCCCTACCCACTGCAAGCCTTCGTACTCTTTCATAATAATGGCCACTAGGTCACATGATCACAACCATCCAATCAGCGCACTCATCCTGCTTTAAGCTGAGAATCTACCACATCGTTTGTCATTGGCTCCGGGCGACCCGCGTGGTTCCTAATCTTATATCGCACTGACATACCACGCACAAGCATGAAAGCCCTTTGGCACAATGGTATACCCTTTTTTTAGGAGTATTTTCTGCCCTGATCATCGCGGATTGTTTCCTGTTTACACGTGGTTTCCGCCATTCCGTCTTCTGCTGGCGATGCATTTGTAAGCTCGGCGCTGATTGGTCCTCAGTCGTCGTCGACTTGCGGTTGCCACCTACTGGCCATTATTATGAAAGAGGACAAAGGCTTGCAGTGGGTAGGGGGAGTTACCTACTGCAGATGGAGTGTAGCTAACTACTGGATTCTCAAAATATTTAATGCCACCAAACCAAATTATCCATAGTTTTCTGGCATTCAATGGGAAGGATAAATAAGTATATTGCTATATTACATTAGTGGTGCAGAGGGGTTGGAAGACTTTTCCTGGTAAAAAGGTCCTGCCTCTTCCTTTTTGATTTGCAGGACCCCACCACTTCCTCTGTGAGGTCAAAGTGCATAGTTTACTTTTGCCTGCATACTGAATACTCACATTTAACGGGACTGAGGAATAAAAACGTCTCTCAAGGACTTAAAGTACACTGCACAACGAGAAAATTTAACTACTTTAACTAACTAATTTTTTCACTCAATGCTTAAATATAGTATATCATGTATATTGTAGCAAACAGTTGGCAATTAAGCTGCTTTGTTCATGGCCCATATGTCTGTTTTAATGTGGAGTTAGGGAATTTCAAGGGCAGTAGAAAACAAAAAGAAATGACACTTCAATTGCTTAAATGCCCGTGATTGCGCAGTTAATATTAGTATCTACTTTTATTAATTCATTTTGTGCATTTGCTTGTTTTGTTCTGAGTTTGGGAGATGTGTTTTTCTTTTTAGAGTTTTGCTTTCTCAGGACTAGATCGCCACCCTGTGGCTGTTCATTGAAACTACATTACTTTTACTCTGATGCGAGCGCCAGGCAAATACAACTGCCAATGAGCGCCTGCATTCAAGAGCAAATGCGAATACCGCTGGGACCAATTAAACATGACACACAAATGCAATCATATTCACACAAGCAGATAAAGATAACAATATTGGCACTGACTACACCACATAAGTCTTTGTACTTGGCAGAAATTTTTTCTTTCTTTGGAGCAATAACGTCCTGTACATTTAGAGAAAGTAATACAAGCAATTTATATACTCCTCCTACAGTTTTAAGCTACTCCTGCCAACATTAGCAAAACCAGTTTCACTGATCCGTATAAACATTGCTTATAATTTGTTTACCGTTGCTCTTTTTGCGTTTTTAAAAGATTTACTTTCTTTGGGCGCGGGCCCAGTCGACTCCAAGGAAAATTAATTTTTTAAATGTCAGTGATCCCTAACAGGACACTTATAAACCCCACTGATTAACATTAATTAATCAAGCCAGATTCTGCATTGCAAGCAGCCCAAATTCCAACCAAGGCCTTTGGTGACCGTTCTAAGCCTGGCAAACTCTGCACTATTCCATTGGCACAATATAATGTGAAGCACAGCATTATCGAGGAAGCAAGTCACATTCTTTTCCTTGGCTTCCTCCAGCCTATGGGCAGAATAAAGCTACTTGGCAAGGGATAGGTATCAGATTGCCAAGTGAACAGTCGACACGTAACCAGTGAATGTAGGGCCTCTGCACTCATCTCTAACAGAACAATAGGCCATATTTCTGGAATTTCACACTATCTGGAAATAGTTTCCAGAAACTTAGAGAGATTCCGGTGTGCTATTTGACTGGTCGCACTGTCAATGAAAACATCAAAGGTAAAGCACTGGAGTAAATCTTGAGAGGTACTGTGATCGGACTCACCTCCACCTCTTGTACTGACAGCAGGTGATGTCCTGCTGTATCATTGCACATAATTAAGTCAGCGGACTTGACTTATCAGGCAGGACAGACTCCCACTCTGTAGGAGGCAGTTACAGAAGACTGTATACACCTGCTGTAACGCTGCATCTGAATGACTTATCTTCACTACGACACTAGATCAGCAGAGGGCGCGGTCAGGAAAATGATTTGTATCTGTGAGAATTACGGACTGTGACGCATTCTAAGATTTCGTACACAAACCTTGTGCTCATGCCCAGCATTTCCAGCTAGGGAAACCAACACCTCGACAAAGAACATATTCATAACTGGAAACTGGGTCAGTGCTTTGCAAATTTGGCTGCCAAGGTAGGTAGGCGATTTCTAACACTTTTGCTTGAGAGAAAGACAGTCAGCAGAAAATGGCCCAACCAGCAGCATTAAAAACATGTGCCCTGCATTCGAATGGTCTTTGCTCAGGAAAGTTCCTAACTCTTTGAAAATTACCCGGAAAGTTTTCAAATTTCAAAGATTTCAAAAAGGTGCTTCGATGCTTCCTAACTTTTCTCCTTTAGCATAGGGTACAATGACCCATCCATTATGAAATGAAAGGCTGATAAGGCCATCCTACAATTCTCTGTGGCTGCTATATTTAAAGTGAAAACCATCCATCCAGCCTATCATGACATCAAACAAACATGACGGGCAAGAGATACACGACAATGTTGCCTATTTGAGTTATCTGATTAGCACAGCTCTCCTCCCAAGCCTGTATGAATTCACCTTCATACCTTTCCTTAACCTCATGACGTTTTCAATCAAGGTTAAAGAAAAGTGCTAATGAATTCGACAACAGGATGTTTTTTTTTTTTTGACTATTCAAATGCAGCTATGTTTTCCTCTCGAACAGGAAAGAGCCTGTTGAAAGACTCACATTTCTCAAGCCAAAGTGACAGAAAAGCACATTGTTGAGGGTGAAATTCCTCAACCAGGATAACTGATGGGGAACTAACCTTTTGTTCACTCAGTCTAACCCCAAGTCAGGTTCACGAAAGCAACTTAGAGCCAGAAATTCACCCTTTCCTAGTTCATTTTTCTTAAGAATAGATTGCCACCCTGTGGTCGTTTATGGAAAGTGCAAGCTGAATTGCAGAGCTGCAGATATGAATCACAGGATAAATGGCAGGTTGACCTCCACATTGTGTTGTGAAAATAAGGAGACTCAGCTGATTGGGCATCTGCATGTTGGTAAAATAAAAATCTGCTGTATCAGCTACCATAGGGAGTTACACACAAAATCACAAGGCCTCTGATTATTAAGCAGTCCACAGCATCGGCTGGAATAGAGAGTGACACGAACAAAAAACGAGAAGCTACTGACTATCATTCACTGCATCCATCTCCTTTAGAAAATTGAAGAAGAAAAGGCGAAGAGGCTAATATAATTGCATGTGCAACCTACCGTTCACATAAAAGAAAAAAAAATAAATTAACATCACATGTAATGAATTAACAATATAACAAGTAGTGCCAGGCACAACAAACCCCGCCCCTCGCACATACTTTGACGAATTTTTCCCAAAATTCAATAGGCATCTATTCTGGGACAGTGGCAATCCCTAAACCCAATTTGGGGTGAATCTGGCCATTAGTTTTGCTGCTAAAGTGTTAACAAAGAAACAAACACACAAACAAACTGAAACAAAAACAAAACCCCTTGCCTTCCCCCTTCGGGCGGGGCGGGGTAATAAAAATGCATCGGCATGGGGAGTGTCAGATACACAAGCACAGGCCTCTTATAAATTTCAAATGTATTTGTAGGATAACCCTTGAGATGCATCATCTCCTTTTCAAGAGGGTCCTTATCACAAACAAACCAAAAATACAAAACCTGAGAATACAATACAGAAACAGACAAAAACCTTAACAACATAAAACAATCTCATAAACACACACCGAAAGCTCACCTAAGCCTAGCTTATCCCCCAAATAATGTACAAGAGAATAATTACACATAGAGATGTTAATCTTTGTACAGCTGTATCTATCACACAGGCACAAAAGAGATATGAAGCTATATTTTCAGTAAGAACAAAAGGAGACAAACAAGAGCAGGTTGTTTGAAGGTGGTTAAGTTGAGATGCCTTGAAGAGGTGAACAAAAGTAATAGATTGAATTGAGAGGAGCAGGTTGTTCCAGTCAGATGGAGCTTTAAAGTTGAATGCATAACGACCGATTTCTTTTCAAATTTTGGGAACAGAAAAGAATGGCTGCTCAGTATGCTTTAGATTATATGAGGACCAAAATGGAATTAGGAATTGTTTTAAATAGGGAGGATAATTTAAGAAATGACATTTGAAAATAAGTTGCAGCCAGTGGTAGTGTCTTCTTGAATTAGGAGTTAGCCAATTCAATGAGTTGTATATTAAGCAACGATGAGTTTTATAAGGACACCTCAAGACAAATCTACAAGGACCGTTGTAAATTACATTAAGAGGCCGAAGGTTTGTAACAGAGATCTTCTGGTGCACTATAGTTGCGAAGTCAGGTATTGGGATTATCAGTTGAGTAATGATTATTTTTCAGATCTGAAGTGTGAAGCAGTTAATGGAAGGATAGAGTATTCTAAGATGACAATTAATTTTTTTATTTTTTTAAAAATAACATTGAGTTAATATGTGGCTTAAAGGAGAGTTGAGAATCTAGTCAGAGCCCCAGATATTTAAATTCATCAACTTTCATCATAGGTGATCCATCAAGGAGATTAACGGAATAATCATTGGTTAAGCTTAGAGAGTCGGCTCTGGAACAAAACACCATATCGTGAGACAACTTCTTATTCAACAGAAGTTTGTCACAATTTGGTTGTTCACTATAATAGCCAGCACGAACAGTTCAACGGAGGTATCACCCACAATAAAAAAGGCAGTTCAATCTGGCCAAATTCAATGTACTATATGCAGTTTGTAAGCGGTTATAATATCATCAGACTTTCACTAACGCACCTGCATTTCTGATGGGCCAAAGCTCCTATAAGACAAAGATTGGGGGTCAGGGAGATTGTCTTCCTCCAAAATTGCAATCATATGCAGACTTCTGCCATTATTAACAAACGTGGCACAGATACAGGCGAAGCTGCCGTTGCCAAGGCACAAAGAACTGTCATTAGTAAGTACTTCTACACTTCATAGTGTGACTTGGACAGTTGTTGACACATTGAGCTTTCTCTGTAGTCATAATCATCAGACTCACCTCAGATATGAATAGGGATATCTCAAAAAATATCTATTTTTAGCCTTCAATTCCGATAGCTGCAACTTAAAAATGAAGATACGATAAAATTTACCCACTAATTTAAATGTGGTGACTGGCGAATCGATATGAAGTGTCAGAAGGTTAACAAGTTTGAAACCACTTCAAAGGTGAGCGGTGGTTGGGAGATAATGCAGACCTTTAGAGTGTCATTCAAGCAACCTTGAGATTATGCCTTGAAGCTGCTTTCGGTGAAGCCATAATAATGAACATGATATATATTCCAAGTAAAAGCCTGACAACTGAATATAAAGTAGACATTGCACCTCTCAAGGAAGTTTCGGGAGTCTCCTGCAAATTAATAGCAACTCCCGCACTCCTGCCAATGATGTAAAATACCCTGCAAATTAGGCATCAACCTTATGTGGGATGAAGCACCTGTCATTCTCTTCCAAGAGAAGGAAAGGGAAAGAGAGAGTGAGTTTGGGAGAGTCGGTGTGTGATGGGCGGTCATAAGACGCCAGGTGCTGCGACCAGTGAGAGAAAGAACTGAGAGCAGCCCAGATAAGAGGCAAACACAAAGAGGTACACACTCGGTAAAAGCTTGCGCTTCCAAGGAAGAATAAATGTCCGCAACATGGAAGCAGCGCAAGAGAAAAAGCAACAAGAGAGAAGAGAGTAACTTTCTAAAAGAAGCAATTCCTAACAATAAATGGTATGTCACAAATCACTAGGAAATCTGACAAGAGATTTTATCCGGCCGAAGTGCTAGAAACAATCAGACACTCTAGCGATAGGCGTGGCGAACCCCCGGTCATATATATAGAGTCCGGAAAACTCGGCCCCAGCTCAATCAGCCAGCTGGGCCAGGAATTAGACGGAAAATAAATCCCATATCGTCCCAGACGATAGAACAAAGAAAGGTCCAACAAACAAACACGCCTAAACCATGATACGGTACTCGTAAATGCGATCCACACTTGTGTCTTCCCCCTCCATGTTCTGACCGAACCTATCAGTTGCCTTTGTGGCCAGGTACTCCGTGCTTTTGTTAATTTTGAGCCCATTCTCATCCCGACACGTGATATAGTGATGCTACTCGACCGACTGTCGATATATGATGCCAAAGGAGGCTTTTGGCGCTGCTCTTTGACACCAGTTTAAAGGGAAACCTACCTCGTAACCCCTAGCTGATATGGAATCAGTTGACACCAGATGCGGGAAAAGGGAATGAGGATTTTATTATAACAAAACAAAACAGGCACGAGGGCCAACAAAAAACTTGGCCCAAAGGGTTGCAAAAAACAAACTAAAGTACGCTACACAGAGCTATAAACAATAAATGCAAAAAGGCAAAAAACAAAAGGCACTGGAAACTCCAGGCAAGATACTCCAGAAAAATAAATAACAATACTAAATATATATAAACACAAGACGAGAGGCTAGGACAAATACTAGGGAACTTGACAAGAACTTGGCTAAACGAGACGCGACTAGAAACAAACTTGAGACACTGTCTGCCAGCCAACTTCCACCGCATCCAGATAAAGGCTTGGAAATCATGACATGAGGGGTAACACCTGGAGAGAGAGAAACAAGAGGCATGGCAAGATCAAGACATGGACAGAGATTGGATGACATGACCTGCTCATTAAGAGAATGAGCGTGCTCAGCTTAAGTACCAATTAAGTATGCAGCTTGAAACCAGCATGAATGTTCAGAACAGAAAAAGCACAGCAAGATCTTGAAAAAGCAAAGCAGGAATCATGACAATAAACTACCTGTCTAAATTAGTAATATTAGTAATGTGCCTATCTAAGAATTACACCAACCCAGTGAGTGTTAGTAAATGTTAGTAACTTAAAAACAGTTAATTGTCAATTAAGCTTAGAGAGCCCCGAATCAGCACAGCATGGAAGGAAGGGGAAATACCAAAGCCAACCAGAGCTCAGAAATGTGCAACAACGAAGGCACGGGGCGGAACGCAGACAAGCGGTGGAGTGGCATGGCAGACCTGGCGAAAACAAAAACATGGAAAAGTAAAAACATGGACATGGAACATGGATAATGAAATACTATGACCATGACCATGACCATGAACTATGGAACTATGGAACTATGAACTATGAAACTGTTAAAACCATGAATAATACTGTTCTGGCCAAAGGCCAGAACCCTGGAACACAACAGTACCCCCCCCTTACAAAAGCGGCACCTGACGCGGACAAAAAACACCAATAACTAAAATACATGAAGCCGCACATAACTAAATACAAATTCCACAAGACAAATAACTAATGAGAATACTCAAGACAAAAACCCTATGACACAGAACACCTAACCAAGAAACAGTACAACAAGAAACACTAAACATAGACAAGATTACTTGGGGTCTCCAGCAAGCTGGGGCTAAGGCTTGGGCTATGGCAATGGGGTGATGGTTATGGCTATGGGCTATGGGGTTGGGGCTGTGGCTATGGCTTGGCTTGGCGCTATGACTAGAGACTATGGCTTGGGGTGAGACTGGTGGTAGTCACGGATGAGGGATTTGTCGAGGATGTGCCTGGCCGGAACCCAGGAACGCTCCTCTGGGCCGTACCCCTCCCAATCCACGAGGTACTGGAGGCCCCGGCCCCTCCGTCGGCAATCCAGCAGAGCTTTGACTGTAGGCCTCCCCTCCGTCGATGAGCCGAGGAGGAGGCGGAGGCTCAGGTGGGGGCATGAGGGGGGAGGTGGCAACAGGCCTCAGGCGTGAGACGTGGAACACCGGGTGGAGCCGTCGCATGGTGGATGGGAGCTTGAGCCGGACAGCCGTGGGGCTGATGATCCTTTGGATGGGGAAAGGACCCAGGAAGCGAGGAGCCAGCTTGCGGCTTTCCACCCGGAGTGGGATGTCTTGTGCCGCCAACCAGACCTTCTGGCCGACCCGATAGTGAGGGGCTGGGCGCCGACGCTTGTCTGCCGTGGTCTTCATAGTCTTACCCGCCCGAACCAAGGCGCGGCGAGCAGACAGCCACACACGGCGACACCGCCGGATGAATGCCCCGACTGAAGGCACCCCGACTTCCTCCTCCTGGCTGGGGAACAGTGGAGGCTGGTAGCCCATACAGCACTCGAAGGGGGAGAGGCCGGAGGCAGAGGCGGCGTGGGAGTTTACGGCGTACTCGACCCAGGGTAGCATGGTGGACCAGGATCTTGGGTTGGTCGAGCACACGCATCGGAGGACCGTCTCCAGGGTTTGGTTGGCCCGCTCAGTCTGTCCATTGGTCTGTGGGTGGTAACCGGAACTGAGGCTGAAGGAGGTGCCAAGGGATGTGCAGAATGCTTTCCAGAACTGGGAGGTGAATTGGGGACCACGATCTGACACAATATCCACAGGAATGCCATGGGGACGGACAACATGCTGGATTAGTAGGTCAGCTGTGGTTTTAGCAGAGGGGAGCTTGGGAAGGGGCACGAAGTGGGCAGATTTGGAGAACCGGTCAACTATGGTGAGGACAGTGGTGTTTCCATGGGAGACGGGCAGGCCAGTGACGAAGTCCAGAGCTATGTGGGACCAGGGACGGTGAGGAATGGGCAGTGGTTGGAGCAGACCAGAGGGAGGTGCGTGGGAGGACTTGGCGCGGGAACAGACTGAGCAGGCAGAAACGAACCCCCGGACCTCTGCTGCCATCTTGGGCCACCAGAAACGGCGCTGAATGAACCGCAGGGTCCGGCCGACCCCAGGATGGCATGACAGGTTGGAGGAGTGGCCCCACTGGAGAACGTCAGACCGGGCAGCTGCAGGGACGTACAGGCAGTTGGCAGGGCAGGCACTGGGCGTAGCTGCGCCGTTCTGAGCGTTGCGGACCAGCTCCTCGATCCGGAGGCACACGTTGTTCACGAAGCAGGTACTTGGCAGGATGGAGCTGGGCTCTCCCTTGGACGAGGAAGCGTCGAAACGCCTGGAGAGCGCGTCAGCCTTGGTATTCTTGGACCCCGGCCTGTAGGCCAGGGAGAAGTTGAACCGGTCGAAAAAGAGGGCCCATCTGGCTTGTCTGGGTGTCAACCTCTTGGCAGAACGGAGGTACTCTAGGTTTTTATGGTCCGTCCAGACCAGGAACGGAACCCTTGCCCCCTCAAGCCAGTGCCTCCATTCCTCCAGGGCCAGTTTTACCGCCAGCAGCTCCCGGTTCCCGACGTCGTAGTTGGACTCCGCAGGCGTCAGCCGGTGGGAGTAGAACGCGCACGGGTGTACCTTCTGATCATTGCTGGATCTTTGAGATAGCACCGCACCAACCCCGACATTGGAGGCATCCACCTCCACAATGAACTGCTTGGCGGGGTCGGGGGTGGTGAGGATGGGCGCGGTGGTGAAGCGCCTCTTCAGCTCACAGAAGGTCACCTCGGCTTGCGGAGTCCAACGGAATGGCACCTTGATGGAGGTAAGGGCCGTTAGGGGAGCTGCCACGGTGCTGTAGTTCCTGACGAATCGCCTATAGAAATTGGCGAATCCCAGGAAGCTCTGTAGGGCCTTGCGGTCCTTGGGTGCGGGCCAGTCCACCACAGCCTTGACCTTCTCCTCGTCCATGCCCAGGTGGTTAGGGGAGATGACGTGCCCCAGGAAGGAGGTAGTGGTGGTGCTGAACTCGCATTTCTCAGCCTTGACAAAGAGGCGGTTCTCGAGGAGGCGGCGGAGCACCTGGCGAACATGGTTTGTGTGCTCCGTCTTGTCCCGGGAGAAGATCAGGATGTCGTCAAGGTAGACATAGACGAACCTCCCGATCATGTCGCCGAGCACATCATTCACCAAGTTCTGGAACACTGCGGGCGCGTTGGTCAGGCCGAATGGAACCACCAGGTACTCCCAGTGGCCGCTAGGGGTGTTGAAAGCGGTCTTCCATTCGTCGCCCTCCCTGATGCGCAGGAGGTGGTAGGCATTCCGCAGGTCCAGCTTGGTGAATATGGCTGCCCCCTGGATGACATCAAACGCCGAGGACATCAGTGGAAGCGGGTAGCGGTTCCTGACCGTGATCTTATTGAGCCCTCGGTAATCGATGCAGGGGCGCAGGGAGCCATCCTTCTTCTTGACAAAGAAGAAGCCTGCCCCCGCGGGAGAGGAGGATGGACGGATGATGCCAGCTGCAAGGGACTCCCGGATGTACTTGTCCATGGCCCCCCTCTCTGGCTCAGACAAGGCGAAGACACGCCCCCTAGGGGGTGCTGTACCAGGCTGGAGGTCAATAGCACAGTCATAAGGGCGGTGCGGGGGCAGAGACACCGCACGGGACTTGCTAAAGACAGCCGCCAGGTCATGGTATTCAGGGGGCACTCTGGAGACGTCTGGCTTCCCCTCGGAAGCTGGTCCACCCGCCGAACAGGAGGGTCGGGAGTCGAGGAGGCAGCTGGCCGAACAGGAGGGACTCCACTCCCGCACCTCATGGCGGGCCCAGTCGATCAACGGCCCATGTAATGCCAACCACGGATGACCCAGGACAATGGGAGAGCGGGGTGTCTCGGTCACGAACAGCCGGACCTGTTCGTGGTGATTGCCTGACGCCAGCAGCTGGATGGCAATGGTCTGGTAGCACACCTTAGCAAGGGGTTGCCCACCCAGCCCTGAGATGGACAATGGGCTGGGAAGTTGGGAGAGGGGAACCCCCCACTCGGCGGCAGCTCTGGCGTCAATGAAGCTCTCCTCAGCTCCTGAGTCAATGAGGGCGGTGGTCTTGCGGGAGCAGCCCTCCCAGGTCAGGGTCACCGGGATGCAGGTCCGGCGGTAGGAGGAGGTTTCCTTGGCTGAAGCACCCACTAGTACTCCTCCAGACGCTAGTGGGCGTTGTCTAGGACAGCCTCGGACCGCATGACCCTGCTGGCCGCAGTAAAAACACGCCCCCGACCTCCTTCTCCGTTGGCGCTCCTCCTGGGTGAGCCGGGACCTCCCGATCTCCAGGGGAGATGCCTCTCCAGGAGAGAGTGTGGTGGCGTCCCCCCTCGGCTGGTCCTGAGGCGACGCGCGATCAGGGCACGGGGGTTGGATCTGGCCAGAGGGGGGTAGAGCGTCGGCCAGGGCCAAGGGTGAGCGCCCTCTCCTCCAGGCGGCTGTCGATGCGCAGGGCCAGGTCTATAAGGGCCTCTGGAGACTCAGGGATCTCACAGAAGAGCAGTCGGTCTTTGACTGGTTCGGACAGCCCCTGGAGGAACACGTCACACAGCGCCTCCCTGCTCCAGCCCGACGTGGCTGCCACCGTCTGAAAATCGATGGCGTAGTCCGCCACCGATCTCCTCCCCTGCCTCATCCTCAGCAGCTCCCGTCCTGCGGCTCTCCCCTGCCTGGAGCGGTCGAAGACACGCAGTAGCTCCTCCGCCAAGGCCCGGTAGGTGGTAGTGCAGGGCTGCCGAGCCTGCCATGCGGCAGTTCCCCACAAGCGAGCCCGCCCCGTCAGCTGGGAGAGGACGAAGGCGACTCGGGCCGGCTCTGAGGCGAAGGTGGAGGGCTGCAGAGCGAAACACATCTCACAGGAGGTGAGAAAAGCCCTGCAGAACCCTGGTTCTCCACCGTACCTTTCGGGCGGCGGAAGGCAGGGCTCAGGACCAGGGTGGACAGCTGGCTGCAGCTGAGGTGCTTCTGCGCCGGGCTGGCGCACGGGGGTGATGGGTGGCTGGTGTGCTGCAGGAGCCCGGGGCTGGACAGCTGGCATGATGGGGCCCTGGCTGGGACCTGCCCGGGGAAGGCTGGCCTTCAGTGTGGCCAGCGCAGCTGTCAGCTCCTGGATCTGCTGCCGTTGATGCAGCAGCTCAGCCTCTCGCTGGGCGATCCTGCACTCCATCCCGCTGGTGTCAGGGAGACAGTGTCTACTGATATGGAATCAGTTGACACCAGATGCGGGAAAAGGGAATGAGGATTTTATTATAACAAAACAAAACAGGCACGAGGGCCAACAAAAAACTTGGCCCAAAGGGTTGCAAAAAACAAACTAAAGTACGCTACACAGAGCTATAAACAATAAATGCAAAAAGGCAAAAAACAAAAGGCACTGGAAACTCCAGGCAAGATACTCCAGAAAAATAAATAACAATACTAAATATATATAAACACAAGACGAGAGGCTAGGACAAATACTAGGGAACTTGACAAGAACTTGGCTAAACGAGACGCGACTAGAAACAAACTTGAGACACTGTCTGCCAGCCAACTTCCACCGCATCCAGATAAAGGCTTGGAAATCATGACATGAGGGGTAACACCTGGAGAGAGAGAAACAAGAGGCATGGCAAGATCAAGACATGGACAGAGATTGGATGACATGACCTGCTCATTAAGAGAATGAGCGTGCTCAGCTTAAGTACCAATTAAGTATGCAGCTTGAAACCAGCATGAATGTTCAGAACAGAAAAAGCACAGCAAGATCTTGAAAAAGCAAAGCAGGAATCATGACAATAAACTACCTGTCTAAATTAGTAATATTAGTAATGTGCCTATCTAAGAATTACACCAACCCAGTGAGTGTTAGTAAATGTTAGTAACTTAAAAACAGTTAATTGTCAATTAAGCTTAGAGAGCCCCGAATCAGCACAGCATGGAAGGAAGGGGAAATACCAAAGCCAACCAGAGCTCAGAAATGTGCAACAACGAAGGCACGGGGCGGAACGCAGACAAGCGGTGGAGTGGCATGGCAGACCTGGCGAAAACAAAAACATGGAAAAGTAAAAACATGGACATGGAACATGGATAATGAAATACTATGACCATGACCATGACCATGAACTATGGAACTATGGAACTATGAACTATGAAACTGTTAAAACCATGAATAATACTGTTCTGGCCAAAGGCCAGAACCCTGGAACACAACACTAGCCCTTAACCTGAACCCTAACGCTAATTGTCAAATAAGGACGCCAAATGCCTCCTTTTGGGTCATATATTGACCCTTGGTCAGGCAGCATCAGTATATGATGAGTTGGAATGAAAATGTGCTGTAATTTTCTTGTCAACAATCAACTCTGCGATAGCACATTGGAGTTGAGCAGTGATATCAGAGCCAACCCAAAAAACATGCGTGAGGCGCATTTCTCTGTGGACTATACTAGATTATAACTATGTCTCATACCCGCAAGAGTCAGTGAGACTCCTGCTCCATGCACTGAATGTATCAGTGTTTTTTTTTCTCCTTCTTACTCTTGTTTTCCGGTTGTCCCGGGGGGTATGAATGACTGCAAGCATCACATGGAAGTGAGTTCATGGTTCATTAAAAACAGTCGTTTCACTTTTGGCAGAATTGAAATAAGACGTTTTCATCCATTACTTCATTCTTAATTCATGTATCATGATGAGTTCATGGTTCATTAAAGACAGTCATTTCACTTTTGGCAGAAATGCAATTAACATTTTACTTGTACTTACCATCACTTTTTGATTATAAAGATACAATATTACAGTGAACATATGCACTACTTCATGCATTAGTACATACTGATTTAATCCATTAATTCATTCTTACTTCATGCATTAGCTTCCCATGAGTTGATCACATTTGTGCCTCCTCAACGAAAGTAGTGGCTATACATACTTTTATCACAACAGATGTGAGACATGCTATTGCTAAGTAATCATTGAGTGTCATGAGTTAAAGCTTACTTTCTCATGAGTTTATCATGTTTGTGCCCCCTCAACTAAAGTGGTGGACAAACGGTGGCAAAAATATATAATGATTCGGCTTCAAGTGGGTGACTACAATTCAATACAGTGGAGTTCAATTCAATTCCATTTTATTTATTCAGCATAAAAACTGTTATAACAAAGTACTTTACAGATAACAGACCAATGACAAGAAATCCCCATGAGCATGCCAGAGGCGACTGTGGCAAGGAAGTCTCTCTTATCTACTGGAGATTGAAAAAACTTTAGCCTTAGGCAGATCCTGGCTCAAAGTGGCACCTAAAGGTGGTCTAAAGGGAGAGCAGGGGAAATATGGTGCTTTTCCGGAGCATGATACAGTGCTACTTGACTCGAGACTACTTTTCTTTTTTTTAAAGCTTTTCTATTGTGGATAGTGCCTGATACTAGGTACTTTTTCACATACCACCTTAGCCAAGGTTCCAAGTGAGTTAAGCTAATGTTAAAACATGAGGTCAATGTGCCGCAAACCACCGATTTGTCAGAAGAAAATCGTCATTCACACAACACAGGACAACCCAGCACAATATATAGCATAAAACCAAACATAATCGACATTACTGTAGAATAGGATGATTTTCACAGCAACGCAATCTAAATTGTAAACATTAAGATGCGTCTCAAGATGCTAAATATGAGGCCTAGCTAGCTTTCTTGTATGCTAATTTAGGTCAAAATTAACGTTTTTTTGACCACAAAACAAGATAGCAACTTTCAGGCAAGAAGTTAATGTAATCATAACCTTAAGGAATAAAGGGAGTTGTAAGCATTTAGTTGTCAAACACATGATAACTTGTCAACAATTAGCAGCGTAATGCTGGCAACTTTAATACCAGCCAGAAACACAAAATAAGACTGCTTACTACGCTAAAACAATTGGGCCAAAATGTATTAGCAGCCATATAAATAGTCACCTAACGTCGTTACCGAGAACCTCGAGCACTAACCCATATGCATCGCCATTGCTCCCGTGTTTGTGTTGCACGAGGTGATATTGTGTTTTTTGTCACATTGAAGCCAACGTCATGGCACTTTGCAGGGTCAATGTGGAAAAGGAGTACTTGGCACCAAAACCGAGCTGAGTAGATTTGAGTACAGCCGGTACCATGCAGTAGAAAAGCGCCAATAGAGTCCAATTCTGGGCTAGAATAGCAAAAGAGATGATGTTGAGGGAAGTGAAGGGCTTGGGAACCAGGCATAAAATCACCAAGGGACATCATCAAAGAATAACGAAACATGCTAAGTTAAATTATTGGTTTGTCCTATACCATGGTCATTTGCCAGCGATATCAACTAGTAGCATTCAGAAATTTTTGGTGAAAGTTTTGCACTTAAAAAAAAAAAAAAAAGAGCTGGTCATCATTGAACAGGCGCCGCGCCTTCTCATACCCAATAGCCTACTATAGGCTAAGTTAAATTAAACCAGTTATCTTAGTTCATCTTACGTTCACGGAGAGAATTTTTTGCATGCGCTAACATCCGTTCTCCAGCTGATTTGATAACGGATTCCAGCTGATATGGACATTATTCATAGCGCAACATTATGTGCGATTATGCAGACTGTAGCTAACTTGCTACCCACAATAACAATGAACTTATGACGGTTTCCGCAGTCAGCAAGCTGAAATCAGTCTGCTGGCATAGCACGTAGCTAGCGAACTGTCAGCAGTTGTTGACACATGAAGTGGACACGTTAGCTTCCTTTGTAACCGTACACAATTACAATCGTTTAATGAATAAAGCCTGATTACCTACAGGTACTGAGTACCTACAGTTAACCGCCCCGCAGCTGCAGGACGCAACTTGTATGACGCCGATAAATTTACTGGAGATAAATGAGCAGCTCTGTTTCTGTTGTACCCAGCCGAATACCAGACGCGTGTTCAACAGCGTGAGTACTCGCGAGTGCACGGTTCTGAACGGATTTTCGTTCGCGGGTACTCGCGAGAACACGCGTGACCACTTTCGAGCAGTTACGCCAAGCGAGTACACTCGATCAAAGATGGCGGCGCAGGTAGGAAATCTTGTGCCACTACAGCTGACGACTGTTGATAAATCGAAGACTTTCACCATTTACCTTCTCCCAAGCGCGCAGTCAAGATGCGTGAATGGTAAGGATTCAAGTTTAAACCGTTTATTGTAATATTATTCGAGCAAACAGTGATTTCTTCTCTATTTCTTCTCGAAATTGTCTCTAAACCGACGCAAGCTTGGATTAGATGAAGCTAATTCACTCACTATGAATGCCTGTAGTTTATCAGCCGCCATCATGGAAAATACTCTCGATCTAAGTTTCCGTTCAGGAGCCACCTGCGTGTACACGCGTACACGCCTAGCTACTACTCACGCTGTTGAACACGCTACTGGTGTAACGTTGCTAGGGTCACAAGTTGGCTAGAGGATGAATTTCGAATGGTGAAACGACCGTAGCCGAACTATCTGTGCGGTTCCACGCTTTTACTGCATACCTGCCACCCAATCAGAAAAAAGTATTAATCCAGACCATGGTATAAATAAATAAATAAATAAATATATATATATATATATTTATATTTATACCATGGTCTGGGTGAATACCTTTTTCTGATTGGCTGGCAGGTATGCATTAAAACCGTGGAACCGCACTGGTAGTTCGACTACGGTCGTTTCACCATTCGAAATTCATCCACTGGCCAACTTTTAACCATTGCCACGTTAAATCAGGTAATCGGCTGGGTACAACGGTAACCTAGCTGCTCATTTATCTCCAGTAAATTTAGCGGCGTCATACAAGTTGCGTCCAGCGGGGCAGTTAACTATAGGTAGGCCTACTCAAGCGATAATAACCGGAAATATTATAGCAGCGAAGTAATCAGGCTTTATTCATTAAACGATTGTAATTGTGTACGTTTACAAAGGAAGCTAACGTGTCCACTTCATGTGTCAGCAACTGCTGACAGTTCGCTAGCTACGTGCTATGCCAGCAGACTGATTTCAGCTCGCTGACTGCGGAAACCGTCATAAGTTCATTGTAATTGTGGGTAGCAAGTTAGCTACAGTCGGCATAATCGCACATAATGTTGCGCATAATGTTATGCATAATCTCCATTTCAGCTGGAATCCGTAATCAAATCAGCTGGTAAACGGATGTAAGCGTGTGCAAAAAATTATTTCTCCACGAACGTAAGATGAATTAAGATAGCTGGTTCAATTTAACTTGGCCCACACTATTGGGTATAAGAAGGCGCGGCCTGTTTAATGATTACCAACTTTCTCCAAAAATTTCTGAATGCTGCGATTAGATATTGCTGGCAAATGACCATGGTATAAGCGGGATAATCAACTCAAAGGTGAGCATTCCACGGTTTTAATGTACTTTGCAGAGGCAACCACCCTTCGCTTCACGTCGGGTGGTTATTTGCCTCCGCGTCATGCATTAAAACCGTGGAATGCACACCTTCTCGTTAATTATCCCTTATATATATGCACGCATATATATTATTGGTCTATATTATGAGAATAATACAGATCAAACGCAAGTACTCGCGCTTCCAAAGGACGTATAATAGTCCGAACCAGGGAAGCAAAGCGAGATGGAAAAAGGGAGAAGAAACTCCAACAATAAGAAGACAGAAAGTCATACAAAACCTGACTACAGATATCTTTGGCTATAGTGCGAAGCTAAACACAGACACTCTAGCGAAGGAGGCGTGCCGGACATCCTGCTTATATAGATTCTGGGGCAGCGCCACCCCAGCTCGATCAACCAACTGAATAAAGAATTTCATGGCCCAGGAATTCGAAATCGTCCCGGGATGAGAGCCGCAAAGAAAGGTCCGAACAACAGGCACACCTCACAAACCATGACAGGTACTTCCTGTCACTCCACCACCAGGTGCAACTTTATATTTCCAAATGCAATACTCAAACAGTGTTAATTGGAATCTAGTCAAAGTGATAAACAAGATACATTTCCGCTGCTTTTTCTTCTTTCTGCATATTTCCCTTTTTCAAAACCACCTAGGAGCATTCTGCATATCAGAATTTTGACAAAAGCAACCATACTCCCATAGATAGCAAATATATGGAACAAAACGACATTGCTAGTATGCAGTGTTGGGGGTGATGTATTACAAGTAACTAATTACTGTAATCAGATGACATTTATCAGTAATGCAACACATAACTTTGATAACTTAAGTAATCGCATTACAGTTTCTAACAAATAACTTCTCTAGTTACTTGCGTTACTTTAAATTCTTCAACTATTGGTAGGATGGGAGGCCAGAAATTGTGTTCTTCTTCCTTTTGAGTATATTGGCGATTGAGACTGAGGCCAGAAAAACAAATTATACGGCCTTTTTCATATGTGTTTATGCCAGTTCTGTAGCCTTGTACTTGACTCACTTTTCTGTGAAGTGCTGTTAGGGCTCATTTTTATGACTTCGCTAATAGCTTTACTGTATTGGAGAGCATGAAAGAGAGATCTTTTGTGTGTCCTCCTTACTAGAATAAATAAGATTTTTGCTGATCTGGGTTATCAGGTTTAACATGATATGGTTAATTAATTAAGTTATGGTGAATTTCAGATGATGGCGTTGAGTAATCCAAAAGTTTTATAACTAGTGGTGTAACTATTTCCTTTAGCAGAGAGGATTTAAAGTAAGGATTCAAATAAAATAAATGTGTTGTGATCCTGATCTGCCTGACCATGTTTTTGTTGTGATTCTGCCTTTGCTGCCATGTCTGTTTATTTTTGTTTCTGCCTTGTCTCTGTCTGTTTTCCATATTCCACTCCTGCAGTCGTATTCCGGTCCATGTTTTGTTTCATACCATGCATTGCACTTTGTCTCCCCCTGTCTGGTCTTTTGTCATGTGATCGCTCTCTGCCGCAGTATTATGTGCCACAGTTTCGGGTGATTTCATGGTTTCTGAGTTTTCAACTGTTCCCTCCAATCTCATTTACTTCCTTGACCTTGCTTTTCTATTTTACTAACAATACTAACAGTTTTAGTTAAACTTATTAAGACTAACATTGTTTATAGTACTAACTTACTAACACGCACTAGGGATTGTATAACTGCACATTACTAATTCACTGACAAGCTCTCAGCACTCGTTCTGCTCTAGTCTCCGCCTCTTGCCTTCACTCAATTTACTTTGCTGTGTTTCAGCAGATTTTCTGCACCTTGCTAATCACTGTTCTGCCTCTCACTCTGTGCACGGTAGAACTCCCTTACCGGAGCCGTAAGTTTGTCAGTAGGCTGTCTCTGTGATCCCTGTCCACGTTTTTGCTTTTGCCAATTTCATCTAATCAGGAACTTCCTCTTGTTCATTCCTTTGTAATTAGTCTGATCCAACTCACCAGTGCCCTATCATAGCATGTGACTTCCCCTACTTGTATTTAAGCAGTCACTTGACTCACAGCTCTTGTCAGAATGTTTTCCCTGTGGTGCGATTTTTGATGCCTTGTACTCTTAGAGTTACTCTTAATGTACTCCTCTGACTGGAACGTCCCCGATTCTGATTTTGGCTTTTTCTTTGACACTACTTTGTCTGTGCACCATACCTGTTTTGCCCGACTCTGAGATTTGTTTGCTGCCCTGTTTACAGTTCGGATTACGCCAACTGGATTTTGGCTTTGGACTCTGACAAACCCATGCCAGTATACCGAACCTGTTTTGCCTGACTGTTTAGTGTTTGCTGCCCTGTGTACAGTTTGGATTACGTCCCTGGGATTCTGATTTTGGACTGGACTCTGTACCGTTGCCTTCTGCCTTGTGGGGGTTTACCCCCCAACTTCAATAAAACCCGCTTTTGCTGAAACTTCCTAGTCTCCTTTGGTTCCAGAACGGTACCTCAAAGTTCCCATAAAATTGGTCCGTTATGGCAATTTCATGATATGTTGAAGGTATTCACTCATAACAAAGTTTCAAGCTACTTGATATTTGCTTTCCAAATGTTCTTCGACCGTAACCAGTCCGCCGACAGTCTCATTTTCCGCGACGTCAAATACGGGTTGAGTACTCTGAAAGTACCCAGATTCTTCATCGTTGTAATGCAGTGAACACTCTGAATTTTTTATTTTCATCCCCCGCCAACATTTTAAGTGGGAGGGGGATATAGGTTTGACTTCCATCCGTCTGAGATGAAGGAGACAGCTTTACTCAGAAACTACTACATTGCTTCAGACCATAAAGGCCTTGATCGAGTTCGAAAATGAGAAGCGGGGGATGTTGTGGACCATGTTGACTTTTTTTTTTTTTTTTTTTTTAAAGCTGTTGTTTCATAAAGGTGATTTCTTTCATCAATGTATATGAGTTAGGTTGCTTATTTTGGTTTGTTTTGTGCTGCTGAGAGTCCGGTCGCAGTGCTGGCTATACACGTACACATTGTCTAGTTTAGAACGAAAATTGTGTTTATTGAAGTCATGCAACCATTGGATAAGCCAATGCTCTGAGCTGCATAAAAGTATTTAATGAACATGATCAAGTGGAATCTCATAACAGTGATTAACTGATATAGAAATATGGAGTGACGAGGTCGATGCCATTTAGAACTCAATTGTACCCCTCCAATATCTCCACCCAATACCTCAAAAGCAGCCTGAATCGTCCGCCTGTACTTCTCATGCACTGAAGTTCGATTCTGATTGCTTTTTTTTTATCCCCCCGGCATATAATGCGCGGGATATATCGATCAGTGTGTCCGTCTGTAATAAATTCGTTTCCGGACCAGAACTCGAAAACTATACCACTTACAAACACCAAATTTGGTATGGAGCTTCTCCTTATGGTCTAGTTGTGGCCTTTTGGGGGTTTCGGTCCGTCCGTCTGTCCACACAACCTGTAGGTTACACAACCTACAGCCGGGGGGATCCGCCATTGCCAGATGGCTCTTGTTTTTAATAGTTGTACTTCTTCTCATGGTTCTTCAACTTCTGGTCCCTCCTCTTCCATGATGGCCAAAACGAAACCTCGTAAATGTACTGACGTTAAAGTTCCTGACAAGACAAATCTGAGATTTGTTTTAAAATATAAAATGTTGGAAACGAATTGTTAACAGCATGTAGAAAGAGTCATTTCTGTATGTTGCTCAATTTTGTAGTTAAAGCTTTATCTCGATTTAACGTCTCACTTCGCTTTTGTGGTTTGAGGTTTTTTTGGGTGGGGTTAAAGAGGGGACTGCACTACGCACTGCTGCCACTACTTGCATAACTGCTCCCGCCTGCCGTAACATTATAAATACTTCAGGTATGCTGAAATCGGTGGTTATCCCGCTCGTTTTAGAGTCAGAATATCGTCAATATAGTCTTTTCGTTTGCTTGCTAGCCATGCCCTCATCTCCAAAGTGTATTTTTCCCAGTTGTGTGAGTTGACGTTAACGGTGCAACATAATTGATTTTTGGGGTTAAACATTAGCTAGCTAGGTGCATAGCTAGCTAACCATCTTAATTAAACCAGCTCATTAATGATCAAACAAGCTGACAACATTCTGTCATTCCCAGCATACTGTAAACATGCAACTGGCAAATTTGCCAGGTAAACGAGATGTGAAGTTGGCATTAAACAGTGGAGCAACATAATTTACCATTCTCACACTTCACTAATTTGAGCCATTTTGACAGAGAGCGAACACACGCTTCGCTGGCCAGAGTAGCTAGGTGGCAGAGTAGACAATTCATTAGACCCTGGCTAACTTATTAGGTCAATCAACAACGTAACGTTGACAATGGTGTAAACATTAACGTTAATTTTTCTGGATTCCGAAGTTTGCAGCATCAGTGTGTCAAAAGAGCTGTAACATGTTTGCAGTCAAGCATAGACGATCCAGGCATTAAGTGCCAACTAGTTCCTGATTCGATCAAACTTATTAGCTACCCAAGTTCCACGGTTTTCAACTAGAAAACATCTCGTTAGAGCTTGATGGGAGGTGAGGCTAACTTAAACTTCGATGCGAGGAAGGCAATAGAGAAATACATGTTACATTGTTTGATAAGCAAGCAGGCCACTGAAGTGTTGTGGTGGACGCAAAGCGTGCGGGGCGAAAAATTTGTGGGGTTTTTCTTCAAAAAAAGACGACTTTAGGCAGCATTTAGAGTTGTCATAGCAACTACAACAACACTATTAGACTGACAGCCACACAACAACACTCTATTAAACACAACCATGACGACAGCTCCACACAGTCCTCCATACCATACCAGTTTTGTCTTCTCTAATCTCTTCTCTACATCATACTGTGTCCTTTTGTTCTATATTATTTATATAATGTGCAGAATTACACAAAAACATGTTTTATTTTGTCAGCAAATTAGTTTAGATGTCATGCCAGCTTACAATAGCTAAAAAGAATACCAATATTGAATATAATACTATTGTATTGGCCGTCCTAAAAGTCGATAGATGACGTCATTCCTTAATTTGCATTATACACCTTGTGCATGTGTTTTGGAGTTGCCATGTGTTTTTTATATCGCTTAGTTTGGCATAGAAATCAGCCTTGCAATATATGCAGTATGCCCGAGTATCATCTCCAATAAACTGCTTCAACCTGCCTTTGAATTCAGGGTTTGATTTCCACTCCTTTCTGTACTTTTGACTGTACAGTTTAGACTGAGCCATGTTAAGCTAGAGGTTTAGCTTGTGTCACGGAGAAATGCAAACACACACAGAACTGTCTGGACGAGGCGAGTATCTTTATTAATACAGTTCAGGCATGCAAACTGGTCATGGGTGAAAAAGGTCAGAAGGGCGCACAGACACACGGCGCGAACGGAAACATAAATTTCATAGTCTGCGTTATAGAAACATGCATCACCAGAGGCATCTTGAATAAAATACTGTACAAAATGACTTACCATATACATCTCTTTATTATTGAGACGACAATTCAAACAACTATAACTTATGCACAGGTCCTTTTTCTTTCTTTTTGGCCTGGACAATAATCACATGCCGTTTTTACCACCTAAATCTAAATCAACAAGTTATGCACATGTCATTTTTTGTTTTGGCCTGGACAAAGATCACATGCCCTGTCAGTGACAACAGGTAGGCTACAGTTTAGGCTGCACTCACTCTACGATCATGTGCTTGATACAACACAATGTATATCACCACATGTAGGCTAGCTCTTCAAAAGCAGTAAACGGTTACATGGAAAGTTACTTTTTAATAGGCATACCTTATGCATTTTTTCATGCCTTTATCAACCTACATTAAACTTAATTAAGTTCCATACTTCTCTAATTTCACTGATCATACTGGTTAAAACATTTGCACAATTGTTTTAAAATAACCATAAAAAGCTATAGCTATTGATGATAATTTATTATTTTAATTCAAGAAAACGAGATGTGCTTTACTCATCAGGTCGAGGTCTAAGCAATAACACCCATCACCACATGGCAGAGAGTCGTGACAAATTATAAAATACGTGACTGAGACGGTAGGCCTTTTATCTGTTCCCAAAAACGAGTCTCCCTCGAAATGATAAATGCAGCAAGGGAGATGGCCTGCAACCTATTTAGGTTTAAGCTGCTCTTAAAAAAGTTGTTGAAGAGACAGGCTTGCTCGTCTATCTAAAACTTTCTCAAACATCACGTCGGTAGACCTACTGTGCTGTTCATTTGATACTAGGCCAGGATAACGTTATGTGAGGCGGTCAAATATCGAGGAATAAATTCAATGTTACAGATTAGTAAATTTACCCTCATGGCAACGTTCTGTTTCACTTAAACAGCAGCCTGTTGTAGGCTATACAATGGTCTGTTATCAAGAAATGTCACAGTAAAATGGTGGGAAGTAAATGGAGTGTTCTACAGGATTACAAAGAGCCGTGTAGCCTATTAATGGCAGAATGAATTACGAACAGCACAGTAGGCACGAACAAAACCAGCGCAAGTTCAAAGTGCAGGAATTAATCTAACGACAACATTGACGTCTGACTTCACGCTGGCTCACCAGTTCCGGGGCTTAGCCACTCTCAAGCTATGAATATCTACACTGCCTTAAATTGTAATGTTTTTTTTCTTCAGGCTATACAATGCTTGGTTATGGTGATTAAGGTATATGTAACCTGCTTTATTATGCCAAAAGTATTTCATGTGATACTCATCACTGATAGTGGCATTGTAGTTATTCATAGCTATGGTCGGGCATTTCCCCTTTTTATCCCCCCGGCATATAATGCGGGGAGATATAGCGATCAGTGTGTCCGTCCGTCCGTCCATCTGTAATAAACTCGTTTCCGGACCAGAACTCGAAAACTATACCACTTACAAACACCAAATTTGGTATGGAGCTTCTCCTTATGGTCTAGTTGTGCCTTTTGGGGGTTTAGGTCCGTCCGTCTGTCCACACAACCTGTAGGTTACACAACCTACAGCCGGGGGATCCGCCATTGCCAGATGGCTCTTGTTTACAACCAGAGAAGAGCCAGGTAAATTTGGTAAATCATGAGTCAGAAAATGTAATTTTATGTAATGACGCAAGAATGAAGCAAGTTAACATTTTGCTTAACGTATAGAGTTCACTCTTTATCTAAAAAGTTAGGCATTACATTCTGAAATTATTGTACAGTCGTACAGAAGCTATATTTGATAGGTTGGGGCGTTTTTCAATACGCAAGCGTGATGTGGCAACTGCGCATGCCTTGGGAGGTACAGACGCTTGGACTGGAGAGAGGCGGGACCGCTCCCTCGATGGAGCATTTTTTCCGTGCCTCCGGGGGACACGCCCCCACCATACATTGAGGCCTAATTTTGTATACTTAGCAACTTTTTTAGTTCTTCATATTTGACAGAGTGATTAATAACATGTTTTTTCTGTAGTATCATAAACTCATAAAGCATATTTAGTTTTCCTTATCAGGGACTTTAAAGGGGACCTAACATGCTGATCCTTCTTTTAGTACATATTACTAATGTTACAATGTTGGTGGTGCATGCTCAACCTCTGAAAAGTTTCTAAACATAAGATACAGGGATTTTACCGAAATCCAAGAACGTGATTTTGGTGAGTGTGATTTTCCTCTCTGAACAGCTCCTCTCGAGATCTTCACAATTTGGGAAAAACCTGACGTCAGGTTGTGCCGTCCAATTAATACAGACCTTGCCAGAACCAACCACTGCGCTGGACCTGCCCACACCGGAAACTATTCTAGCAGGCGCTAACAACGGCAGATCATACCATGCCTTGGTAGCGTCTGCACTTTTACAAAAGTAGAAATACAAAAGAAGAACCGCAGATCATTTGAGGTGCAATTTTGTCAGTGTCTCTCCCAAAGCTACTTGTCCATTTACTTTTGGACACGAGGAAAAACAAATATTTCATTTCCAAAAGATGATGCCACAAGAAATCAGTGGATTGCTATTTTTGTTTGCTCGCAGCAAACTGCCACGGCTCAAGGGAACGTTAGCTGTTTGTGCTCAGCATTTCACCAAAGACAGCTTTGTCAATAAAGGATAATTCGACACAGTATAAGCGTTTCAGCTGCATCTCAAACCTGAAGCAGTTGCATCGATCAAGCGCTCGGAGTCACAAGCGGTAAGTAACCATATAACAGCAAATAATGTAAGTGAAGCTAACGTGTTATGGGTGGCTAGCAGGACCGCTAGCGATAGTTAGCACTAACAACTGGCCTCAAACGCAGGCTTTGTAAAATATCTGAAGATAAACCCTGTATCGATCGCGACTGTCCGTGACTCACAGACACAGTAGCTGTAAGTTGCTTTTACTGCATAAGCCAAACTGACGTGATAGCCAGTTGATTGTGGCTGTAGCACAGCGGCTAACGTAGCCAAGTTACTGTTGCTAATGTTTATGTCCTAAATATGCAAGAGTGATATTCGGGGAAATTCTACAGAAGGTGTGAACATAAACCTCATTTGAAGCTAACTTTTACTACTTGTTTGTAATTTGGATGGTCGATACTGTGAACTGTGAACAGTAACAGAACTTTTTGTCTGTAAAACCTGTATTGCAAGCGTTTGTCTCTGTGGTTATGAACACTTGGTTATCAGCTACCGCATGTTAGTTTGCGTGTCGTGCTGAGTAAAAATGCTCCTGGTTAACTTATATACAGTAATTCTGATCGGTGTGCTTGTGTTACTTCGGTAAGCATCAATGTGGCAGTTTCATCATAACATTGCCCGATTGTAGCCACTACAGTTAGTGATCACTTCACTTATCCATGACCGGGATCAGCCGGATACTTCACAAATGTCCGAGCAAGCTCTCTGGTGCTACCATGAAAGCAATGCGAAATGCAGAAGCTCTACCGGTTTACAAATGATTTCTCTGCACTACCATGACATAATTTCATCCCCCTTTAGAAATTGTTGTGTCTAATAAAAAGCCGAAAAAGGCGGGGATTATATCGGTAATTCTTGCCTGAAGAAGTGATCAATTCGCTAGCTCCACATAAGTAACTTGTCCTCACTAACGGAACTTAGGGTCTTCAAAACTTGTATTATGTTCATAACATAGGCAAGCTCTCTCTAGCTGTCACGTACTATCCATAAAGCTGCTTTCACATCAGACACTAAATGAATTAATCGCAAAACAGATTAGCCTACATTCAAAGTTAATGCAAAGACGCAAATATGTGTTAGGGGCACGTCAAGCCGCTTTGACACTGGACGCACGACAGATTATCTACATTCAAAGTCAATGCAAAGACGCAAATACAGCCGTTATGGGCGCGTTAAGCAACTTTCACACCGGACGCGAAACAAATTTTTCACGCAACAGATTAGCTACATTCAAAGTCAATGCAAAGGTACGATTACAGGCGTTATGGGCGTGTTAAGCAGCTTTCACACCGGACGCGAAACAAATTTTTTGCACGACAGATTACATCCAAAGTCATGACCGTTAATCAGCTACTGCATGTTAGTTTGCGTGCTAATTAAAAATGTTTCTGGTTAACTTATATGCAGCAATTATGATCGGTATGCTTGTGTTACTTTGGTAAGCATCATAAGTTTCATGATAACGTTGCCTGATTGTAGCCACTACAGTTGAAGCTAAACGGAGAGGTTCTGTATGTGTCTGCCGAGTTGGGCTGCAGTTAGACTAGACGTAGATTTTGCTGAGCTTGGGGTGCGTTTTTGGGTGCTGATGCAACGATCGCTTTACTTATCCATGACTGGGGTCAGCCTGATACATCTCCAATGTCTGAGCAAGCTCTCTGATACTACTGGTGAAAGCAATAGGGAAGCGCACAGGCTATAACAGACTGGTATAACAAACGCTATATTGCCATCGATTGAATATTACATTCTTTCCTGTAAAAGTGATCGATTCGCTAGCTCCACATAAGCAACGGTTCACGCAGACGGAACTTATGGTCTGTAAAACCTGTGTTATGTTCATGACATAACCAGAGCTCTGTCTAGCTCTCGCATGCTATCCATAATGCGCCCATTTTCCGCAAGGAAAAGCTGGTCATTCCGAAGCAATAAGTAAACCATTACCACGGGCAATTTCCGAAAAGGCCGTTTAGATTGGAGCTTTCGTTCCTCCGTCATATACCAGTGCGAAAGCCGTTCGTTTCTCCATGCTAACAACACACCACAGCTATGCACATGAACCAGCAGGTCCTAATACACACCGAAGCAGTCAATAAACTGTTGGTCCTCTTTTAGCTGCCCCTCACTGTCCATGTTTCCCTCTAAACTCAGACCCACTGGATTTCTACGGTCACCGGTCTATACTTGGGCATGTCGACCCGTTCTACAAATATGTCTATATGGGGTGGATTCAGGCTTTCCCTGCATCCGAGCTACGAAGTAGTAAAACCACTGTACTCAACAACTGTTGCCCTAGCAAACTGTAGCCGATAGCAAATTTGTGCTTGAGCCGACCAGACTTTCGCACTGCGTCCTCCACTTACGCTGTTGCGTTTATTAGAACAAGTTAATTTCATTAGATCAATACACATGTACTGTGTTAGATCGCAGAATATGCCCATCAATTCCCGTCAGTTTCACTCTTTTTGCCGGACAAGGAAAACTGGGTTCTGCTGCTTTGTCCCGCCTAGATCCGCCCTCCACAGAGCTGGCTAGTCAGAAGAAAGTGGGCACATGGGGAGTAGGGGCCATATCGGAAGAGTCACCCCAATGAGGTGTTTCAGGCAGAGACTACTATGGACTACAAATGGGGCTTTTTGAGGATGGCAGTTTGAGCAAAATAAGTACCCTTTTTTTACTTTGCGCAGTCAGGAGTACTCTAGGGGAGTCAAAGAGCTAAATATAAGCTTGGAAAAATAGCATATTAGGTCCCTTTTAAACAGTTACAGCATACGCAATATAAAGATCTGACGACAGGCAGCTGCAAGTGCGTGAACAATATGTATTCCTGAGTTAAGAGAGAGAATACATTCAAAAAATCTCCCCTTCTTGTTTTGTCGTCGCTCCAATCAAGTCTAATCATCATCAAAATAATATAATAAAGTAAGGTATCAGTCCTTCCCCCTATTTACATGATTTCCATCAGAACTTTTAGCCTATATGTCCATGTTAATCTTCAATGTACTATACAGAAAAATATGAGTTTAAATTAAAAAAACGACAGATGAATGTTTCTCCATTTTAATTTATCCATCTCAAGTAAAGTATGACACAATTTGAACCTTGAATAACAAAATATAAAGCTTAGAGAGAGCAAACACTGTAAGCCAATTCACAGAGCACAGCTTGCAAAACTTGTATGTGACATCGCTCAAAACAGGCGTCATTCCTAGCATCACGGAAGTATTCACGCTGGATAAAATACTGTTGTTCCGTGCGTATTTTCATTTTCGATAATGTGACGGAATGACATTATTGCATTCTTTGAGTTCTAAGCTTTCCATTTATGTTGAAATAGCCATATTTCAGTTTTTCCCTTGAATCTCTAATTGAAGTAAAGTAAGGGATTACTTTTTTTAAAAAGTAACTAGTGCTGTGTAATGCATTACTTTTTTACAGTAACTACCCCAACACTGCTAGTGTGAAAGATGACCAGCGGGGGGGGGGGGGGGGGGGAGCGGATTGTGGCACGGTACAAAAGAATCGTACCTAGTGTGAAAGCGCCCTTATTTCCCATCACTTTTTTGGTTAATATGGCATGGAGATCGAAAAAAAGAACAGATCATTTTACAGCTCAGGGTTCCAGCGTGAAAGGAAGTTGAGAGAAGCACACGCACATTACACTGAGCTGCTAAACCGCTTCGACCAGCAATGGCTGCAGTACAGCTTGAGAACAGATGTCAGTGTTCTTTTCTGAACCCTTCCTTGGCGAGCACTACTGAGATGGGCTTGTTTTACCAAAAACACGTTAATGCGAAATGATGCTCTTACAGCTTTGCTGACAAATCAGTCTGGGTCTCTTTACTTATCACCCTTTACTGTGACCTAGATTTTGCAGGCTTCCCCATTATGTAATAAATTGCATTAAGGATGGTCCATTGAGTTCACATGAAATGAGCTGAATAGCTCCAAGCATAGCTTAGCTGTGTGACCTAGTTTACGTGCTGATTTGTACAATACTTCCCGCTAACAGGACCAGGAATTCCTCGGCACAATTCGATTGTCTAGTAAGGTCATTTTATATTTTAAAGTGGCGAACATAATATGCGGAAGTCATTAGTGTGACAAATGCTTAAACAGATACAGAATGCCCTGTTGTCAGGAACTGTCCATCATTATTCTTTTCCTACCAGTATTAAAGGGAGAGATTCTGGTTTTATGAGAAACATTTTCCTGAGTGGGGAACTTACCTTGATTTGCAAGTCAAAGGCACACAAAGGTACTCATCTTTGTGATGCAGATGGTTGCACTGTCCAGCTTGATCTGTGCCAGGCTTTAATTTGCATAACGTACGACCCGCAATATGAGCCTGTTTCTGTTATGCAATCAGCTTTGATCCTGAATAGGTGCTAGAACCACACACACACACACACACACACACACACACGGAGACACACACACACACCACCACCACCACCAGGAGGGTATACGCAGGTAAACGGAGTATACCCGCTGCTTATTCTGTCAATTCACATTATCCCCACTCATCAACCAAAAAGCCTCTGAAATACACAGGAGAGAATACCCCCTTTCTCCTTTGTGATCTACCCATCTACCTAATAGAGTACACCCACATCTCCTGGGACCACTACAGGACTGCACACACGCACACACACACACACACGCTTTAACATTCTATATGTATTGTCATTTAGGAGGGAATGTTCTTTGTCAGCAGAGCTAAATAAATCAATCATGTAGTCCCTAAAAACCCCAATAGAGGGCAACAAAGTACACATCATGATAAGCTGGTGACCCACTTTTGCTAAGAGAACATCGTGTTCTTTTCCTTTTTCCTCAGGACTAAGGACAGAAAGTGTACTGATTTTGAGGTGAAATGGCTGAGATTTTGGAATATTACGCATACCGTTCAGTATCTAACCATTCTTAGACTGACTGTGAAGTCTTTGAAGACTTTTAAGGGCTACTGCTCCAAAATTCAGGGACTTCATACAGAAGACAATACTTTGAGCACATGTTGTGAATTACAGCATTCATGTGATGCTTTTTCTCCTCTATTTTACCCACTAATTGCTTTCATTTTCTCTTCACTAGCTGTGCTCTGCTCTGTTTTATATGAAGCTACGGGAAGGAATGATACAAATTTTTTGATATCACTATTGTAACAGAACTGTTGGCGCACAAGAGGAAGTCCACTTGCACCTGTCAATTTTCTAGCTTTGGACAGCATCCATGTTAGGGACAATTTAGTCTCTTTCTCCCGACTGGGGCTGGGATAGTGGATGGCAAACAGGGAGATCTCTCCTCACCACTTTGCAGTGCAGTTTTGGCTTGGGTGCATCGCCACAATCCAGTAATCTGAAACCGTCTGGGGCAATGTTACAGAGAACAACAGTACCTCAAATGAATAGAGTGTACTCCCTGGCAACAAGATGGGTGCCAAGTCTCATTACAAGCGATGAGCGCCGATATCCGATACGTGCAGGTAGCATGCCTGTGAAGCTAGCACATAATGACGCACCCGTTACATGACACTTGACTCGAAAATCAAACAAAGGGTATGTTTTCCTTTTTTTACGAGCCTCCAATGTAAAAAAAAGTGGGTATCCATTTATTTTCTTCATCTGACTCGCGCACCGCGCATGTCCCAGAGTGCAGACGGTGTTGGGCTGATTAAAAATCCTCTCTAGTATTCAGAACTGCGCTGGCTTTGTGTTTACAGCGTGTTGCCTTTCATGTTGCATGCAAAGGCCATTTTGTGCCTGTGGTGTACACTTTGCAGCTGCTCACCACTGATAGAAGATGCATAGAATGAATACAGCACTATTTTGCAAAAAATATTTATGAGTTTGTGAATTTAATGATCAGTGCTTGTGACAGAGAGGTAAAGACGGAAAACAATGTTAGAATGACAGTCCTAAAAATTAGCAAACATAGAAATTTCCCCTGCACTTCGGGTTGATTCCTTGTATCCCGTATAAAGGTTTCGGATAAAGACACGGTATTAATTTTCTGCTTAGGTTTATTCATGTAAATATCAGTGGACAATATGTATCTTGCGACTAGTTATCAGAACCTGGGGCTTTTGAGGTTAATGGTAGCAATGTAGTTCTTATGCAAAGCATATAACTCTAATTTTAGGCCGTTAATTGAATCCAGTCTCATCCCGATGCATCAAGTTGCGACACTTATTGCCCAAGGGTCAATATTTGATGAAAAGAGAGGATTTTGTTATTCTTATTAGATTCCAATTAAAACAAACTCTTACCCCAACCCTAAGCCCTAATCTGAACCCTAACCCAAAACGTCAAATAAGGACGCCAAAGGGCTCTGTGTATGTTGTATTTCGATGCTTGGGCGGGAAGTGTCACAGTATGATGAGGCGAAATAAGAAAGTTTAGGTTTATACTCACATACATATTCAACAAAGCCTGCACATTGATCAGATATCCGGTTTATCACATACCTCCAGTTAAAGTGGATTCAGCACATGTCAATGGCAGGAAGCTGGCTGATGATATCAAACAGAACTCAGTGTTCAGCATTTTGAAACAATTCGTACTGTCACAAAGTTCAGTTGGTTATTTTCCAAATATATGTAATATAAGGCTCGTGTTAATCAGATGTCATAAAAATTCCAGCAAGCGTGGTGCTGTTTGTGACCTTGTATATGTGTGCATATATATTTGTGTGTGTATCTGTAGGAATAACTGATACTCTAATCTGTAAAAATGGAAACTATTGTTGTTATTATTATTATTATTATTATTATTATTATTATTATTAGCTGGTACTATTCTTAGCGCTTGAGGGGTAGCTTCTTAATTTCTCCTCTCGAAATCATTTTTACTCCTGCTATCTATTCTGTGCAAAACCTCCTGTGTTCCCTGAAAACCACTTTAGTCCTTTTCTCACAATACTCCCCCTTTCCCACAGTCCCTTCCATTCAGAAGATGAACTGAGGTCTCTAGGGAGCAAAGGAGAAATCTAAACCGAAGACTACTCCCCTTCTTTAGAGGAGGATAACAGGGAGAGCTGCAGTATAACAGGTGTCACACCTATTTAATCAGTATCCCTGGAGAGGATGGCTAAATTAGGTCAGTCTTTGGAGCCCAGAGACATTTGGGGGTAAACTGAATTCTGCCAACAGCTCTCGGATGGATTCATGACTTTCGTCATATTTTTGGCCACTAGATGGAAAAGTTCTGGATAACTGAGGTTCTGCCATGACATTGAGTAAAATACACCGCTCTGTTAATGCATAACCTGGGACCTCCTATGCTAGCTCACGGAGAAGTTGTTGTTTTGTATAACCACGTGTGTGTGTGTGAAACATGGTGGAAAAATGTGCATCTACTGCCGGTAAATGCTCAGAGGTATTTTTCCAACAGGAGTAAACATTTTTCCCATGCGAGATCACATGTTTTATGGTACCTTTCCAACACAGCAAAAGTATTGTTCTCAAACAGCCTTTTATCGGAATTCCCGTCTGTCATGCGAGCAATGAGCAGCTTGGCAAGAATTGCTTGTCGTGTTTTGAATTTTCCAAAAACATTTTGCATCACCTAATAGCAGAGTAGTAATATCTTCCAAACAGGACTGATTTGTATTTCATTTTTCCCTAATATTTGTTTATGTCGTAATCAAGGTATGTTTATGTTGTATTATCAAAAAATGGCCAATACCCACAGTACAGATTATGTTATCAGACGGGCCTGCAGTGGCAAGTCCACTTCTTGGGTCTTTCATTGGTTAATTTTAGGTCCTGCTTCGATCCCATACAGATTTGAATGGCCACGATCCATTAGCCATAGCTTAGAAACTGTACAATGTTAAAATCTGTGCACTGAAGTAAGGTCAAATATTAGCTTATGCAATTCAAAATGCGTTCAAAATAGAAAGATGTATAATTGAAAGTTAAATGGCATGCTAGCATTGGCCGTCTGGCTGTGCAAATACAATCACACTACTTATGCTGGTGGCTGAGAGGTGTCCTGTCTTCACTGGTGAACAAGCAATCGTTCATTTTCCTGGAAACCCCCCTTAATTAAGACTTTAATGTTAAAATTGCATGTCACCCTCATTTTTACTCATCAGATGAAGATATGAACCTGCAGACTCGGAATAAGTTGAAACTAGCAAAGGCAGTGATTTGAATGTGCCAAGCAGTTTAGAGTAGATGTTGGAAGAAGACAATACGATCACATGCAATCGGCTGCGGTTCGTTGTTGTCCTCATCTTCCAAAATATCCTCATCCTCAGGACTGATATTTTCTTCCTCTCCTGTAAACACAAACAAAACTTGCAAATATATATAAGTATATATTTACACACGTGCTTGGTAGGGAAGGGGTTATTATCCCCCGCCAACACGAAGTGTGAGGGGGATATAGGTTTGACCGCCGTCCATCCGTCCCTGCGTGCATACGTCCGTCCGTCTGTCCGAGAGAAAGGGGACAACCATGTCGACTTGTTTTATAATACCTTGATAGAGTATACACAAACTCCATCACCAACAAGTCGACATGGTCTACAACATCCCCCGCCAATCGTGTGCTTCTTATTTTCGAACTCCATCAAAGCCTTCATGGTCTAAAGCTACGCACCAAATTTGGTTGTCCTATCTGTAATAGTTTATGAGAAAAGTTGTCCCCTTCCTCTCGGACGGACGCACGCATGCACGAATGGCCGGAGGTCAAACCTATATCCCCTCACACTTTGTGTTGGCGGGGGATAATAATAACAACATGCAATAATGGCTGCTCAGAATCATTAAAGACAGGGCTAGGGGTCGGAGGAATTCCTCTTGTTCAAGCCATTTTCTTTTTTTATTCTTTACCTTAATTTAACCTGGGAGATTCTATTGAGAACATGGCTCTCTTTTTCAAGGATGCTCTGGGAGAAATGCCAGGAAGGACAGTCGCAAATGTGGAGGGACAGAGAGAAATGGGGCAAAATTTTTTGGGTTAGGGGCCTTGCTCAAGGGCCCAATGGCAGAGTTCTTTCCAACTTCATCCCTCCAGATCAAGTCAGAAACCCAAGTTCCCCCTGGGGCTTTGAACCACGATCCCTTCAGTTACCAGTCAAGCAACATACTTCTAGCAGTATCCATGAGTCAGAGGGTTTGGGGGATAGAAACAACAGTCTGTCTGAAATATGTGGTTAAGAGACCAATTGCTCTGCAAAGGTATGCTGCTGAATGACAGGATTTTAACCAAACTCAAAGGCACCCATGGCTATCAGCATATATTGCCACTAAAAAGATATTGTCAATGAAGTTGCAGACGCCACAAACTCTATTCCTCAGTGGAAGTATTGCTTAATAAAGATTTTATCTGTGGAACTTTCCCTTGCTCGGCTCAACTGGGCAGGTCTGGTTATGCCAGTGGTCAGTAAGAAGGCGTTCAACGTTGCTAGTACCTTGACAAATTTTTGTAGCCCCCAGACAAAGTTGGGCGGCTTCTAAGGATTCATGGCTGTCGTCACTGCTGCCGCGTCCAAAGAGATTTCCTTGTGGAAACCTTTCCGTTTTGGTGGCCATGGCCACAGAATTGGCCGAATAAAGCACAATGTAATGATGAAAATGTATCCGGTTCTGTGTATGGCTTGCGAAGATTCTAGAGATCAGAGTTCTCGAGATTTCACAAGCAGGCTCTTGAGGGATATACCCATGCAGTCGCAGGCGACAGGACTGTCCAGTTCGTGTCTATTTTTATTTAGCTTTCTTATTTAATTTGCAATGTACTGCCATGAAATTCCCTGCCGCGGATGTGTAATTGAGAGAAAGACCCCTGAGAATGGAGTTTGTCTGAGAATTGTTGCTGGTGGATGACTTCCATTGCGTTTCTGTGTCCTTTATTGTCCTCATCTTAACAGTCTGTTTGTATGACTGCATGTTATGTTATTGCCAATATTACATTGTTGATGTGCACCTGAAAACCTTGCGGAAAATGAATAAAAAATTGGCACCAAAAAAAAAAAGCCAGTCTGGGTCATGAGGAGTTTGTCTTACTGTAGGGAATATATTCATGCAAACTAAACTCAGTCTTACAGGACAGGAGAATGATACCAGCTCTGACTGATGATGGGTAAAACTTTGTTCATTAGATTTCTTGTACAACAACTCTGAGAAAAAAAACATTTTCTACAAATTCAGACTTTAAGAAAAGTATGTCTTTTTGCATATGATGGTGCACAATATTGATGAACATTTCAGCATTAAAGCGTGTGTAGATTGTTGTTTCTTAAAGTTCTGCTTATCAACAGAGACTATTGATCAGGATAACCTCTGCAGTTTTTTTGTTCTGAAGCAAAACTTCTGCTGGTGCTTTGATATCAATTATCTTAATCTGAGCTATTCTAAATTCTCAAAACGATATCAGGGTACGTGTTTGGCTCTCATGAGATTCAAAAATAGGACATTGTACCTGAGCTCGCGTGCCAGTAATGCTGATCTGTGGATCTCAGAATAAAAAGTGGCAATTTATACGCTAGCCCAGAGGCTTTTCATTATCTGAGACCGGAATCTCATATCAAAATCCCATTGTCGGTGTAAAAAAAGTCACCTTTTTATGAACTCAATGTTTGCCAGTTTAAGATGTTTATCCATGTTATATTTGGAACTGTTATGCTTCTGCATAATCCCTGATGGTTTCTTTTTTGTCCATATAATACTGTTAATACCAACACCAGATCAACCGCTTAGGTCTATGAGTTATTCATGCTGTTACATAAAATAGTATTACCGTCCACCTATGCGTTCCCTGTTCCCTTATTCTAACACACTGGTCACATCCAGCTTAAATGGCATAATGAAGTGCAGCGGACATTACCGCGCAGTAACTCACAATGGAAAAGTACACACATCTCGTGCCATTGGAGTGAATTAACTGTCCTGTTTTTTCATTGAGCATTAAAGCCATCCAGCTTCGATGAACAATCAATATTAATTACACTTAGTGGTGTACAGGACCAAAGCACTTATTATTCTCATTTCTCTATATGCGACTCTGCTTTTGATTGGCTATGAAACCCCAGGCCCGTTTTCACTGTACACTTATGAGGAAAAGGAACCATGTGAGCTTTTACCAAACTCCACACGCAATCCTTTCCCCCGTCAGTCAAATGCACGGAAATGAAGTGGATAAATTGGGGAACCAAATTTATTTCCTGGAAACATAACTGTTTTCAGAAAACCCAAATGGCTGTTTTCTAGGGCTCAACTGATTTCCAAAGACAGCTGACTTGTGTCTAATTTTCATTGTAAGTTTGTAATCAGTCCTAACAGTCAGCAGCAGTTCAAAGCAATAGTTATCAACTAATGGTTTATACAGTTGAACTGAAGTAGACTATGAAAAAGCTCACATAGCGTGTTCCCCCATGTGACTTTTGGGGTAAATAAATGGAAACTCCCTGAAATCCCCAGGACTGGACTTCAAAAAATTTCTCTGGTCATCATTTTTGCAGATGAAGAACAATTTGTCCTCGGAAAAAAATCTCAGTGTTGAAATATTGCCGAGAATCTATTTACATAACCTTCAGTGTATTGTTACTTGTTAGCTTTTCGCTGAGTATAACATCTCAGGTGTTTTTAAACACAGGCTGTGTTGTGAAACTGAGTTCAGTGATATGATCTTTGTGCAATTCAGTACCGTTTGGCAACAGGTCATTGCAGGGTCTCAAGGTGAAGAGCATGATTGACGTCCCTCAGTGGATATCTTTTCACACCCCCCCCCCCCCCCCCAATTGTCCGGATAGCCTGCTGTGCTGTGATAGCTTAGCGAGGGAGGCAGACGTAAACAATTCACTTGAGTAAAAAGTTACTCAGGTGAAACCTTTACAGGGGGACACATCTCAGCATGTCCTCTACAACAGAGTATTGTTTTATTCCGTAACACACTGGCACAGGACTTCATAAATCACAGCTGAGAATTAACCATACAGTGACACGTATAGTAATCTTAACATGATACATGTTGTGTCGTGTTGAAATTGTCATGAAATGTTTACAATCATGCCGAAATAAAATTAAAAAAAAAAAAAAAACAGGTAATTGTGATATTTGCTGCGGTCGTCATTGAGGTCGTATTTTACACAGCTAAACTGCTCTGTACTCTTTTCATTGTAAGTGAGCTGGGATGATGAGCTGTTGCAGACATCACTCAAAAAGGTTCAAGCTTACTGCCCCCGAGGATAGCATGCAGGAAAGCCTTATTAGGCTCTTTGACAATTGCCTTGAATGCTGGCACCTTCTTCTGCGGCAGCGACACTCATCCTAAAATCTTGAGGGGGCCTCGAGAGACCAGCGACACTGGAGAGGTAAAAAATATCAGCAAAAATAGTAAAGTAGAAACAAATGATTTCAGAAAATACCAACCGGGATTAGAAAAACAGCATGAGGCTTACCAGTAAAACTAAAAATCCAGTAATTGCACTGGATGTAAAAGCTCGAGCTCTCCCAGAGGCTATCGCAGACAAACAGCCTCACCTTCATTTGCCTCTTGGATGGTTATCCCACGCACTGTGCCAAACCTGTGAAACATGATAACTGTCTATGACGCGAGAGAAATATCTTTTATCAGATGAATCAGATATCACTGTCTCAGTGGGCCCCGGCTATGATACTGATGGTGGCTTTTGCTTAAGACTACCAGTGCTTGAGTGCATTATGGTTTGCTGCCAAAATAAGATGGGATTCAAATGTCTTCAAAAATCTGATAAAAGTCATGGAGCATTGGCTCTGTTGTGTAGCGGGTAGTGCTGTCACCAGTTTATCTTGTCCTGCCATTTTTGATGTGGAGACCTTGTATGTGCCTGGGGTTTTCCTGCCTGTCTGAATTCTACCCACAGGTCAAAGGTATGCATGATTGGTTAGAGTAATCACGCTCCACAATGAATTGGCAAACTCACCAAAATGAATTCCAACTCTTAGTTTAATGTAAACTGGTATATACTCCATCGCCTAGCCCTGGCAGCCTTGGCCAGGAGATAATAGATTTTAACTTGCGGATGGATGGACTGGTAGTGGGTTATATTTGGTTTTTCGAGCCATCAACTGAATCTCTGGATGTCCGGTCACTTCAATTAACTGAGTTTCTTGAAGTTAGGTGTTTAATTTGGGCAATTTCACTTACCTGAGTGTTAATTTCTTTGAAGTTGCCTGATTCACCCGGAATCATGCAGAGCTTGGCTGAGGTGCAGTAGGAGGCTCGAACTCGATTCTGGAACCATCGTGATGGATCAACATACTCAAAGTATGGATAGATGTTAAACTTATTAATTTTCTTTTCAAAGATATAAAAGTGAATTTTTCTTTGACAGGCATTTTGGATTTTGATGAACAAATAATTTATTGTTTACAGAAGTTATTTGGTCAGATGATCACTAAATACATAGAAGAGGGAAGAAAACACTTTAACTCTGGTTTATACTTCAGTGGAGGCTCAAGGTGATAAATAAAGAAAATGAGCTCATGTTTTGAAAACAGAATTTTATGGTGAACCAAAATAAAACACAGACTATCAGTGGCCTGAAGCACAACTTCACACCAGGTACTGCGAGGCCATGTAGGTTTGAATTGTAATAGAGTTACACAGTGGCATATCAAGTCAAAATAATCTTTTAAAATGAACAACCCAAAACTGAAATATGGATTCAGTGCAAAAAATAAAGTAAAATCACAAAACTGAGTATACATTTTTAAAAACTTAGCTGTCACGATATTACCTTGCATAACCTCACGAAAGGTACACATCTACTGACGCAAGGTAGGACATTATCTGGGCGCATATCAACACTTTGTTATGGCTTGTTGTCATTGATATTGCAAAAGCGTGGCCAGTCAGTTTTTGTCTTTTTTCTAAGAAACATGGAGGCTTGTACTTCCATTGGCAGCACATTAGCTGGCTGGGCAAAGTGCATCTTATCACATGCCACTTGCTTTGGGCATCCATGGTTGAAAATTACATAAAAGAGAAAAAGTGTGAGTACATTACTACATATTTTGTTCTTATTTGACCCTGAGCTTCTTTTTGGGCTATTGTGAATGTAATTGTGATTTAGGAGTAAATGATGATGATGATGATGATGATTATGATGATGATGATGATTATTATTATGGGCCAAAGTGACATGCAATCTTTAGGGATGCACATATCACAGCACCTCGTAGATTCGCTCATAAACCCATCAAATTTGCTCATAAACAGCAAAAATTTAAGCAAAATGGGATTGATCAACACTAAATGCAATGATCAACACCAGTGTGCAGTTTCCAATAGATTGGCCAACCCGAGAGAAGAGAAAAATTAACTGACCAATGGACAGACGGACAGGCAAAGTGACAGACGGTTTACCTCCTTTAATTGTAGGATTCTTATTTGTTGTTATTGTTGATATGAACACAGTAAATCTTAGAAGAAGAAGAATAAGATCCTTACTGAGCATAGCTGGACAACATTTTCAGAAAATTACTGGAAAATAATGGTAAAATTGCCTATTGCCAAGACAAAATCTTCTAACAATTACTTGGGAAGTTAAATGGATAGTAACAGGGCTTAGTGCTGAGAGTCTAAAATGTGGTTTTTCCGTCGTACCTCTTCTTGTGCTTCCAGGAAATGGTGAATCACCAGCTTTACTAAAATAGCACCTTCACACATGACAGCTGCAAAGATACAGTAAGTGAAAAGTGTGCAGTAGCTTTTAGATTTTAATAAATAACGATGAAGGAGAAAACTTCTTATTCACCCAATACCTAGAGGTCAAAACAGAGAGAAAAACATTGGCAGCATTCCTGTTGACGCAGACCTGGCATCCAAGTTCTTTTTCCCGCAAATGTGCCTTGGTGCCCTGGGAGACATGCAAAGCAATGGGTAATCCTTGGGAGGGAGTGCGCAGTCATAACACGCTATACACAATACACCGCTTCACGCGTCACGAAGAGGAGCAAAACACAAATGTGGGAAGCCAGATCTAGCTGGTTACAGCAAATGTAAATTTCAGTTTGGAGAGTGTGTGAGAGCTTCTTGCATTTTTTTTTTTTTTTAATTGGCTGCTTTTGCACAATGACACCCATGAACTCAAATGCAAGCAAACAAGGCAGAAAAACATGCAGTCATTTTAATATCTGAGGTTTTTTTTCTACACCTTACTTGGCAGTGGCAGTCGTACTCAAAGGGACAGTAACAACAACATTTTAAACAACATCGTAACTCCGTGAAAACAACATGCAAAACCATGGAATTTTCCAGCCGTCATATACTGCCAAGGATAAAATTGCACTGCATGTGACCCCCAAGTAAAGATATGCTTTACTTTGTTTTGCAGATGTTGCAATTTGACCCATGGACCTTCATTCAGTGAGGAATTTAAAACCCTTTATAAAAGATAAGGAGGACACATTCCTCACAATAAATATCAACTCTGTGAGTATTTGGTCATGATATTGCAAGTCACTTGATCGACAAAAACCACGTGTGTAATCAATTCTCCGTGGCCAGTCTGTTTGCTCGTCACGGCCCAGAATGCCTCGCAACTGACAGACGGAGAGACGCGTGGCCGCGTGTGGAGTCACTCTTCTGCGATAGCGTTCTTGTGCAGCGTTTCGCAAACCACAGCCCCTGCCGCCTGATGTCATCTCAGCCGTCTGTTGTGCCTCTTGATTTTTTTTCTGCCTCTCAGAGAGAACATTTTGTTTTTGTTGTTTCTGTTCTTTCTCTCTTTTTTTGTGGTTTGTTTTGTTCAGCATTTTCTGTGCTCCAACAGACAGACAACCTTCGAAAGTGTCATGACGTCAACCTGGTCTCTTCGCTATTTGTTGTGATACCGCAGTTCATTCAAACTGCCTCGCAAATTCCCTCATGACTCGCACATCATACCTTCGTGATACAGGTGTCTGCAACCAAAAACCCACTGTGTGACCACCTTACGGCAGCTAATAGTTAGAACATACGGAGGGGTGCGTCACACTGACTGCAGCCGAATAGTGTGAATGCTAATTGCTGCATTTGGGTGCTCATCAAATCATTCCATGAAAGAAAAGTTCACTCAGTAGCTTTCTTGATTCGAGCACATCTTTCTCTGACAGAATGTGATCTTCTCATTCAATTGACTGTGTTAGTGCTGCCAGTATTATTTTTACTATCTATCATTACTGTTGAGTTGTGTTTATATTTTATGAAAAGACATTGCATGAAGGTTTCATAAGCACAATTTCTATAAGCCAGAAAATATCTTAGCACCGTGAGATGACACTCAAGGTTCTGTAATTTCCGCAACCCAGTGGTTTTTTAGCATGTGCTTTATAATCAATTTTAAGCAAATTAAATGAACATTCCTTGGATTCTCTTGCACAAGCCCATGGCCCATAAAATCATCGATGGACATGAAGAACATAACATGAACATATAGTACAGTACATGCACATGTGTATGTGCAATAGAAGTTACTTCACAATGTGCATTATTTAATAGCCATTGCAGAGTCATATAACTGGAGCCAGTAATATTCCATAAAACAGACAATCTGCTGAGGCAGTCACAGACAGCATTAGGCGGGGAACATAGATGGAGGCCAGCCGGAGTTTTAACCTTGGTTAGCCATGCTTTACAACAAGGCCTCACCTAATCGCCAGACAGGAAATGGGGTGAATGATCTGCAAGCTTATCTGTACCACTAACCAAGAGGTGAATAAGTTGCTGCTTTTAAACTGGAGTCTGTATTTGCTAGTTTTTCTCCATGGACAATTCTGGACTTTGAAGGATTGTGGGATTCTGATACACACAGAATTTGGGTTTGACCATTAAAAAGCTTTGCTGTATGAAGCAACGACCAGGCAATTATTGGCCTCATTGGCCAATTTTATTCATTTTCCTAAAGAAAAGATGGCAACACATTTTACAAAGAAAAGATTGACACCCTTGTGGAAAATTGTCTATGGCTACTAAAATGATGGCAATTTAATGAAATTTCACTTTCCCATTACTGCAGGTTAAGCTGTAATTGTCTGGAAAAGTAGATAAACTTATTTGAATAAATCACTCATATTTATTGTTGTTCAAACATTACTGGTCTAATATTTTCTTCAAATGCCTGTGGAGAAAAAGCGAGAGACTTATTTACACGCTTCAAAAGCCAAGTGATAATAAGTTAGCTTTGTTACTTCGATCTTTGCATTTTGTTTATCACAGGAACTGGTGCAGTGGAGATGGAAAAAACATCCACCCACCAGTGTGTTTACGTCTGCAGAGGGGGTAAGTGGGTGTGGTGGAGACAGGGGCTCTAAGCTGCCTTACGCAACTGCGCGGGAAGGATACAATGCAAGCAGCTAACATCAAAAGGAGCTCTTTTCTCTCAACGGGGTCATATGAGGACACAAGGACTCAGCATCCAAGGCTTTTAGCATATGCCAAGAAGAGTTTTGTGGCTGAATATCTATCATTGATGCGAGGATGTAAAAAAAAAAAAAGAAACAATGTACTGTAGCTCTACTCCATTCTTTCAATCAGTAGGGGGAAAAAATAGAGAGAGAGGCATACTGCTAAGGAACTGGGCATTTGCTTTGTTTATGAGAACATTTCGACAGATCGACCGTCCTTCGCCATCACAGATACGGGAAGTTGCGGCTAGCAGAGGTAACCACAAAGACCTGAGGCGTGCAGCCATGTTGTGGGTGGGGTGGGAAAGGCCTGTTACAGAAGTCACATGATGCAGTTCTTCATTTGAGGAGGTATAAAGGCAGCTGAGCTAAAATTAAACTGAAAGCACTTGTCTCGCAACCTGATGAGTACTGTGCTACTCTGCTCAGCAGACATCTCAATGCCGACAGAGGCACATATGTTGTGTGGTTTATTTGGTATTGTTATTATTGATCTTTTTTTTTTAATTTACTTGTACATTAGCATTTTTAATTGTAGCACATGACTGTACCTAATACTGTTGGTGAGGAAAAATGGCTCATATTCACCTTTTCATGAGCACTTTGTCATCATTAGGCTATTGTCCAACTTTTTAATCTAAGTGACACTATGGAAAACTCCTTGATGAACTGTTTGTTAATTAGGAACCGGTCATCCAGGAAAAGATCATATTTATCTTGCCGCCCGTGGTCGTTCTAATGGCAAATTGATTGATTGATTTATCAGTGAGTGACTCTCGCGTCTCATCACAACACTCCTTCCTAAGTGTGACAGTTGAAGTTTGACTATTACCTGGTAGTCTGGAGGTTCAAGTCCCCGCCTGGGCCCTTTTTCGGCCTGCTACATCCTGGCGTAATGGGCAGGATCTGGGGGATCCTAATGGATGGCAGCATGGAGCGTGAGGACACGCTCACGAAAGAGTGGGAGAGATGTGACAGTTGAAGATTCCTGTCACTAGAAATGTCTCCTAATAAGTACGCGCCCTGGCTACCTTATCAATGAGCCTGGTTCTTTGGCGATGTGGTCAGCGCGCTTGACTATTACCTGGGAGTCTGGAGATTCAAGTCCCTGCTTGGGCCCTCCTTTGGTTTGCTTTGCTTTTGCCTAAGCTTTGCTTATCAGTTGGTAAAATGACCCCATGGAAACTTAGTTCTCTTTAAAACCTTTCCTCCAAATTTTTTGGAGGTGACTGCATGTACTGATACACAGCCTTGGCATGGCTCAGCACTGGCATCAGTGGAGTGCCTTAAAAACCAGACTTGATACGGTGAGGGCACATCATCAGATCTCATTTAAATGCAGTTACTCTCAACCTCCTTTTTCTCCAACAGGGGGTTGGTGATGCTGCTGGTGCCAGGGTCCACTGCGGCACCACAAACCAATTGCTCCCAACTACGGAACAGGTCACTTTGAGACTTGGGGGAGGGGGGATGTGATGGGGTGTACTAACCTGTGTCAATAATATTACCAGGGTAGCATGTTGTGTGAAATACCCAAAGTAATTCTGACATGCTCTGAAATCACTGGCATTATATGTCATCACATTGCAGAATTCCCCCAGTAATTTTAATGATGAGGCTAATGGCAATGAAAATGAACCTTTGAGATTGCTAATCAATATTAGAATCAAGGCTGTAACTAAGTTAGTTAGACAGATAGCTAACTAGCTAACATCCGCGAGATAACAGTTGATGCTTTATCAGCTTATTTTAGATGTTCAAATATGTCCTCAAGACCAACACTTAAAAAAAACAAACAAACAAACAAAACAAACCACACATTTAGCCACGTTTGCTGCTTCCCTGCCGCCGTGGTTTGAACATGGGTTATTGTCTTTTCTGATGATGCATTTGAGACGTCCCTGCTTCGTTCTAGAGTGAGGGGTAAAGCAGGCAAGTTCTCAGGTTCAGGGGGAGTTCAGAAGTTCCTCAGCCCAGTAATGTCCGAGTGTAGCATCAGCTCCATGTCAGTGGAAATAAAGGATAACAGTTTGGAAAGGGCCTAATGGAGTCAGAATCGCAGGAGCACCAGTCACAAAAACTGCAGAGTAATTTAAAGCAAATGGGGGAATAGTATACGAAAACTTTGACTGCATATGCCTAATGCCGAAAAACAGTACCAGCAAAAAAGAAAAAAAACTAAACTTGGATAGACTTTTTGGTAGGACAATTGCAAGCAACAACAAGACAATAGCTCCAAGAATCACCGCAAAAATAAGTGAAACCATAGTAAAAACAGTATGTTGTGTCCCTCAAAAAGCTCACGGCTATGGTCGCGTTTCTGATGATTGGACACTGTGTTTCCCTTGTGTGTTGCAATGTTGCTTTGCATTTACTGTACGATGATAATTGGCTCAGCATATTCCAGCTGTACAAATTTATTTACACAAATATAATGGATAGCATTCATGAGTGGAGACATCTAGTTAGCAAACATGCAACAGTTATGTTGAGTCATAAAAGTTTCCATGGAAGCTAGGTTACAGATCTCCTGCTGGTCCTCATTTGTGTTTCAGGTGATTGTCTGAGGTCAGAAAGGAGAGGAAGTTTATGTTGGCACCTGCCAGGTTACAGGAAAATAAAATGGGACAAACCAAATTTGGGAGGGGTATCCACTTGAGGAAAACTAACTCATTGCTACCAGTAAAATAAAATCCCAACGGCACTGCGTTCCAGTGGCCACTGAGTTCCAAAAGTGATGTGACACACCGGGGTGAGGTCATTTCATTCCTGGCCAGTACAACCTAAATTATAAAGATCCTGCTGTGCAAGTCCGTTTGTTGTATGTTAAACTCGGATATGTAGACGTACCATTCAAATATGGCAAAAAAAAAAAAAAAACTCTGAGCCTTATAAAGTCATACAGCTTATTATAGCAACGTGATTGCAGATTTAGGACAAGTGCCCAAAAGAACATCAAACAATGACTTTGAGCCTAAATATCCCTGCAATTGATTGCCAGACTGGTCAGGGTGTGTTGTCGCCTCCTGCTCACTGTATGCTGGAATACGCTCCAGCTTTTCTGTAATCCTCACTGGGAATAATTGAGACTGAAAACAGGTCTCTTATTCTGGAATTGTCTAAAAGGAAGGACTAAAACAAACAAAATACCATATAGTAAAAGCACAGAATCTGCACTTTAGTCAATTCCTTGGTGGTACATCCATAATTGTGAGGTCCATATAGTCATAGTCTAAGGCTGCATTCAAATAGTAAAAAATGAATAAATAAAACACGCCTTATTGTCCAATTCCTGACCACTTTTCATTAACTGCAATAGAAAAAAACATGAGGTTAAGGATAAATGAAAAGGAGTATTCATAAGGACTTGGGGACGGACATCTCTGGTTCTAAGAGAATCTGACTGCACTTACATCAGGTGACATTACCGTGTGTCCTTTTCCATCGTGTTCGTTTGTTTTCGTGAATGACCATTTTTATGGTGTGCCACTTCATATTTTACCGCAAGGCATTGTGGGACAGTGTTATTTCCTTTTTTTTTGTAAAGGATGGTTCAGTATACCCAGTGTAACAAGAGATAAGTTTAGAAGCACTGAAGCACCTTTCCTTAACATTTAGAGAATTTAAAGTCACTTATGATTGTTGCCACATAAATACTTCTGGGTCATTTTCAAGGTCTTTCCTGAGCAAAAAAGACAACTCAAATACAGACCGGGGCTACATCTGAATTGTCTAAAGAGCTAGAAGCCGTCATCGCCAACTTACATGAAGTAATGGTTTGGCTTGTGGCCATGACAAGGAATGTTGAATAGTCTATTTCATGAAGGAAAGGAGGCAATTAGATCCTTAGTGTCTTCCTTTCCACCAGGAAACCCTGGACCAACCTTGGACGAAAGGAAAAATCAAACGTGGACCAGAATCCTTTGCAGCTGTTTCGAAACTACAAAGGCTATCTTTGCCATCAGGCTCATGATGCATTGAAGGACAGGACATTCAATTTTTTCCTCAAACATGCACAAGGTATCTTTAAAATCTCCTTGCAACTTTGCCTTCAACTTGTGTTGTTTTCCAACGAGGTCAATGAAAAGGCAAGAGGAGAAGAAAAGACCCCATACAGTAGAGAATATGAATGCAGCCTAGATCTACGTCAAACTCAATGAAACTGTAAAAATACGAAAGCAACATGTCCTTTTGAAACCAGTCTATGCTGTATTTACTTCTGTAAACTCATGACGAAATATGTTTGCGAAATATTTCACCAATTTCAGTCTTGTGTTGGCCTTGGAAGCAGATCTGACTGAGAGCCTGGACAGGACTTGTTATATGTAAACAAGTATTTATGCAGGTGCTCACTCTGAGTGATTTGGCAGTATTTTGAGTGTTGTCCTTTTTACCATGACAAAATTTTATTTATTTCGCAGCAGCATGTTGCAGTAAATGCCATTTCTGTGTGTGTGTGTGTGTGTGTGTGTGTGTGTGTGTGTGTGTGTGTGTGTGCATGTCCAGGTGTGTGTGCGTGCATGTTTGTGTGTTCGCGGGCGTGTTTTTGTGTGTGGGTCAGCGTGTGTGTGCGTGTGTGTGTGTATGTGCTTGCTATGTATTTTTGCCTGTGTGCACATTAATGCTTTTATGCTCCAAATGTGCAGCATGTCATTGGGCATTGATGCAGCTGCAGAATATTTTCAATAATCTACTTAATGCCGAGGCAGGCATTTCAGATGCAACTTTTCTGTTTTGCTGATATATTGTATGTTGGCTTCTAAATAAAGCTGATATTACGGTACAGTTAGATTATTTTGTTCTGTCTGCACAGAGAAAAGCAAAACTATTCAGGGAAGTCGTCGGGCTCTAACGGGAAATGAAATCAATATGCTGCGTGGTATTGACGTGAGGATTGGAGAGAGCGTACAATTCATCAGAGCAACATAGGAAACTTCAGTTTTGGCGCAGTCTTGTATCATGTGAAAAATTATGTAAAAATTAAAATAAGTATTCATCTGATTTTGTTGTTTTCATGGCATATTGGCAAGAGGAGATGTTTCAAATGCCCTGATGAAATCTAAAAGCAAAGGTCTCTCCATTTCGGTGAAGTCCTCATTTGACCCTGTGGTTATGTCACAAGCGTACAAAACCGGTCATAAAGCAGAAGCACATTTTTCCCCAGTTCACTCGATTTGTTTGGGAATCGTTGAATTTATAAATGTGATTTTGTTTTCATGGGCAGGTCCTGGCCAGACAAAAAAAAAACAAAAACAACCACCTGTTTTTTTTTAGCTGGTGCTACGAAGTGACTAATAGATTTTTATTACTTGCTTTTCACATCTCGTCCTGACCGTGCCCCTTGTTATGAAGCCTTCTCTTGTTTCCACATTTGTTATTCATTGGTGAATGAGTGGTCTGCAACTTTTATTGAAGTGAAAAATTGACTTGAGGTTAAACTTATTTAAAAGATAAAAATAAAGACTTCAAGAGGTCATCAAATTCAATATGAAAACGATTAAATAACTCGGAGTTAGATGGAATGCTGGTTCCTTGCATTGAGAATGGGGCAGGAATTCACCCTGGACAGCTTCCCAATCCATCGCAGGGTCAGTTTTTCCTTCTCAGAATACCTTTAAGGCAGGCCTGGACTTACAGTGGGGCTTAACTGAGCTCAAGCCCTGGGTGCCACCCAGCCACTTGAGGCCCCGCCCATAGACCGGCGCTGACTGGACTGCACTTATACGTTTGTATATTATCCACTCTTTTGCTTTTGTAAGCGTTCTGCAGCCAAGAGAGGGGGTTTCACAAAGAGCTTCACGACAGGCATCGCACATAGCGACACATACCTGAATTTATTGTAATTGACGCTTTGTTAAGTCCCTCCTTTAAAAGGTCATAGATTAATCCTCCTGTTAGCAACCATTACTAGGCACAGGTGGGCTTTCAAGATTTTAGGACAAGTGAAAATGCCACAACATTGCGCCTACGGAACTTTCAAGTCCGACAGAAGGGGTGTCTTGTATTTCGCATTTTCAAAAACACAACTGAAATTGAGCAACTCCAGGGGAAAAATAAATGGCAATACACTGTATTGTGCTCTATACCAAACAGATAATATAGCATAATGCTAACAAAGTCAAAAGGCTAATTTTAGAGTGTTAACCACATACACGGCATTAACCCAGTCACCAAATCATGGACTTTGAATAGCTTAACACGCCCTTTCAGCTTCAACTTACCTGCTCGTTGTGTGTGATAGATAACTGGTTGCAATCATGTCTGGCCTTCGCAACCACCACCAATAAAATGGCCACCGTTATTCCGTGGGAGCTAATGCTCTTTTTTGCTTTCTCTGAGCATTTTGCACCTGGCGGGTGAATGACGCCGTAGATGACAACCTTAGATGATAGCCTGAGAACTGTTACATACAGACAATCCCTGATTACGTGTAATAATTCTGATGGAAATGCTCTATGCATTTACTCAATGCTGAGTCATTATGTTAGAAGCCTGTTTTCCAAGATGAAAACCAGTGGAAGTAAAAGAAAAAGTTAACTTTAACTTTGGTCTCTGATTTTATTTTCTTTATAAGTGATGTTTTTGACGAAGAAAATCAAATTTAACCCTTCTATTAGTGAAGCAAATTAATTACTATGCTGTAATTATCAAATTGCTGATAAAACAAACACAAAAAATAACACTAAAATAACACTTGTGAGTCCACCAAGTGATATGCACTAATCTTAATATTACTAAGTGTAGTTAACTGTTACATACTCTTTAACGCGCAAGTGAAAGGATAAAAAATACTAAACACTCCAACTGACAATATCTTTGAAGTGAAAAAAAGTTGTTTACTTTTGTGAAAACCAAAATAAAATTCAGAATTTCTGGTGGAAGCTACATTACTGCATGAGATGAAAAAGGTGCCAAAAATATGCATGTTTAATGTGGGGGAGTGAAAAACTGAGGTTTAGAAAACACTTATTTAAGCAGCCCACACTCTCATTAAATTGTTCTTGGAATCAAGGATTCCGTGACTTCAGAATGCAAGACTTTGGTAATTACAGTCTTCCAAGGAAAGAAAACAATTAGCTTTTGAGTTTGAGGTGTTCCTGCCCCTGGGTGTCACTGCACAAAGCCAGAGATCAGATGATTAATGGCATTTCTCTCAGTTCAATGACAGGTGTGAAGTAAGACCTGTTGAGACGAACAGGTTATCGCTGCGGTTTTACATCAGCATCACAATGGCGTCAGAACTCAGATTGACTGCTGCAGGCTTGTGCTGTTGGATCGTTACTGCGATGGAAGTTGATTGACCTTTTTGGTTAAACTGTTACGTTTTGCAACCGCCTGTTGAAAAAATAGTATGCTGACAGTGTTGAAAGGAGCTAAGTGTTTTAAGTCTAAATTGTGTCATTGGAGACTAAGGCTTACAACTTAACGCGGTCAAGTTATAGTTTGTATTTTTAAACTATATTAATGTGTTTATTTTTGTCCCAAATTTCGAGAGTTATTAGGCTTACAGCAATATTTTTCCACATTAAAAATGCAGTGCAACTGAATGAGCTTTAAAGACAGGAGGATTTCCACAATGCCCACAACTCTGGCTTACGTAACCTCCAAATGCGCATTCAGGTCATCTGTAAAATCTAGAGAGCTCTCCCGTCTGTTGACCTATATACTGTAGACTCGTGCATGAAAGGATGAAAAGCTGCCCTCTTCAGCCCCATTAGCCATTTATCCCTGCAGTAAACCATTGTATTGTAGATGTCAGCAGTGTGCAAGAATACAGCCTCCAAACTGGACGTGGTCAGAACTAATTTGAAGCGGATGAACAGTGTGCCGTAGTGGTGGGTGAACAGGCTTAGTCCTTAGGGCCCAGGACAATTAGGCGTATAGGCACATTTTACCGCCTCCCTGGAAACCTTGTGCTTGTACACTGCATGCAGCTGAAGTTTCAAGGATTCAATTCCGATTCTATCTTTTTTTTGCTCTCTTACTTGATTTAGAAACCACCCAGTGCCTGATGGATGCAGTCTGCTGAGTGGTGCGATACATTCACCAGATATTATATTTGAATAGATATACTACACCCTCCCTCTATGGAAATGAGTCCAACCAATGCAGTTTGCCTAGCTCATAAAACTTAAAAACTATGCTTGAGAGCTCAAAAAGAAATCACGATTCAGCAGCAACATTGCTTGCTTCTCAACTTCAGTGTTTTTGGAAGCATATTTTTGCCTGCTATTTTGGCAGAGTAAAAGAAAGTTTAAAACAATTTAACCATACGCCCCGGTGAAACATCTGCGGCAGGTGTAGACAGCATGAAGAAACTCTGATTGTGAGTTTAATCTGACACAGAGCGTTTGAACAAGATGCGGTTCCTCTCAGGAGACACAGATTTGAAAATGGCCTGAGTAGCTTTTTCATGTTGATTCCATGGACACAAAGTGCTTCTCATAATACAGACAGTTTGGGGGTCCAGTGCAGCTCTAAATGTCCTCCACAGATTGATGTGAACCCCCCTCCCATAGAGCTAGTCTGAGCACCTGCAGGAGGCTGCGACGACATGAACTTTCCCAGCGAGCGTTCCAGGTGCTGCGCTCAGCAAGATGGTGGGGAGGGTCAGTCCCTCACCGCGGAGCGACTGTCGTCAGCGGATGCGGCCTCGGACGGGCTCCTTCCTGCTCCGCTGCCCGCTGGGCCAGGGTGCGGCCCGTAATTGTGTCAGCTCTCTGCCTCTGTGCCGAGATTAAACCCCTACCATTCCCACGTCCCGATGCCGCCCCATGACCGGAAAAACGTTTACCGTCCATAGCCAACAGACACCTGCCAAGTGCCTGACTCTCAAACCATTTGCATCCTTCAGCAATGCAGTTCAGTTATTTTCTTATTGAGTCTAACGATCCTAACTTTTCTGAGCTTTTTGTGCTATTATATTTCTCTTGGTCTAGGCGGCTTTCAGACCAATTCATAGTCCTTTTGAAAAGTGTATGGATATCTGGGGCCTGCTACAGGAAGCAAATTTTTGGGTCAGCCAGATTACAGGGCAGAGTAAAATCCAGATCCTTCTAGAAGTCTTGACAATGGACTCAGCTACGTTGCATTAACAGCTTTCCTAGGTTTAATTCTCCGCACTTTGCTCGGCACTTGCAGTGATAGAGCTTAGAGGAACAGGCCCTAGCAGCTTCATAGTCGCTGGTTTGGATACGTTTGGGAATAGCAGTGCAAATAAAATACATTTCAAGAAAAAAAGACAAGCGACTGTTCTGTATGCTTTCCATTAGCGCTAAACGGCTTTGAATAAATTAAAATATAGTACAGCAGGATGATTATACTGCTACAGAGGCAATGGCTTAGGCATAATGAATAAGCTCAATAGTATGTCATTGCTTCTTTTCAGAGATTGACCCACCCTCAGTTTGACTTAAAAAGTCGACAGTTGTTTTAATATTCATAGCCATTGATATGGCGTTGTGCATCCTGGTAAGGAATCTTCAATATCCCTGGTCCACAAATCCTGGTCCTTGAGGTCCGAGACCTAATGGATTTCCACCCTCCCTTTACCTGGAAGTCAGGTGTAAAGACAGTCTGGCCAATCAGGGGCGCTTAATGTTCATTTACTTACCTGAGATAAAAGAAAACCCAGACTGAATTTGGATTCGAGGTCCAGATTTGAGGATCCCTGTCCTATATATTTAGGCTACTACTACTTTAGTTTCCATTAGGAAACTGGCTCAGTATGGGTGTTAAGAAGACTTTTTCATGGTGAATAAGGTCTGACTTGCTGCCTTATCAGACCATCTTTGAGTGGAACCCTTCCAGGAAGTGGAAGGGTTGGGTGTCAGATTGCACTTCCTGTACAAAAGAACATGGGAGTAAATTTCTATTTCTCAGTAGGTTGCATAAATAACCTTGTTTAATAGGGTGGCACAACAAAATCAAGATACATGAGTAAGGCCACACCTGCAGAATTTCTTTTTTTTCTGAAACTGGTCTGTGTTTGTGTGAATAGGCACACGAGTGCGTGCGGGCGTGGGTGTGTGTGTGCGCATGTGCGTGTTTGAGCTTGTACAGCAATAATTGTGAACCAAATGTTGAGAAACCACAATTCTGGGAGGACCTTTGAGGTTGAGAGGACATTTGGAGTGGTCTCCACAAAGGATTATGGCTAATTGGTAAAAGTTAGGGTTATAGTTACAGTTAGGGTTGGGTTAAGGTTATGGTTTGTCAGGCTTGTGAGCAATTATGTCTTAAAGATATATTGATGCCATTACATATGTTATAAGAGGAGTATTTTCAAATCAATTGTAAATAACGCTGGCATCCAGTGTATGGGGGCGAGCACTGGCCAAATATGTTCAGAGCGAATTAAAAGAGCTTCAAGGAATGAGGCTATATGCCCTTTAGCTACCAGCCAGTACATCTCTTCGTAAAAGTTTACCGTCTCCAGAAAGTATCCATAATCTTTCATGATAGCTACAGAGGTTCTCCTCCTAGTTCCGTTAATGGGAGCAAGCACCCAAACCTTGCTCACAGTCGCCAGAATTGAGATTGCAATCCTACCAATCAGTCCTCAGTCTGTCCTTCTTACCAGTTTATTAGGAACACCTCCCAAGCCACCTGTCGTCTTCAGGATTGGAACTGTTTTACTGCTAATCAATCTGGTCCTGCCCTCTGACAGTCTGCTCTGAAGAGTGCACTTCATCCAGCAGCTGTCCCGGATCGGCACAGACTCAGCACAGACACACCCCATACAACCCAGCTTGTACCATATGAACTGAACTGTGTCATTCTGCTCTGGATTCTATCCCTTGGTCAGTACCACATTATCAATATTATCAATTACTATTGGATTGTACTCTGAATCCGCAATTGGTGACTGTACTGAATCATGACACAACGAGGCTCATGATATGGTGAGCCAAATGTTACAGTGTTACTGTGGTACATTGTTACAATGCTAGGATGTTAATATTAAAGCTAGCTAAAATTATGGGTTTAATGTTATGAGCGTGACTAAATCTTTAGACCACTTAACTTCGCTTTCGCAATATTAGCTATTTTATTTTCACTGAAAGGTCAGCAGTTCGCTCACTCCGCTCACTACCCAACTTCACTCTGGGTAGGTTTCATCACAATAGGGTCCCTCTTTTGTAATGAGTGTCCCTAGTGGCCAACTATAACATTGCAGCACTGTGAGTGGAGCCCACAGCCAGATCCTCCTGTATTAAACGCTAAGGGGGATGCAGCGTATTTTCAAATGTAACTGCATGTTAGTTCAATTAATGTGCACTTTCACCAGGTTTTAATGTTTTTGCTAGACCATACAAATGTGATTTACTCACCCAGTTTTCTGATCATTCCTTGGCCATTCCTTGGCCTTGCCACCTCAATCAATTTTCTTTGAATTCATTCATTTTCACCTGGTGTTCCATTTCTCATAAACAATTTTACATATTTTGCATTTCAGAATCAATGTAAAGTGCCTCCGTAAGGAGTCATGATTAAGATAATGCACATTTTAGTACAGTACCCTGTATGGTTCCTCTGTAAACAATGCTCTCTTTATATAATTGCTTCTATTTTGGTTGAGAATGTTACATTCAGTTGGTAATGAATGAATATTCAATGCTGTTTTTCCTGAAAAGAATTTCTTATTTGATTTTATTTATATTTTGAACTACAACCCCAATTCTAAAATAGTTTGGACAAGGTGTAAATTGTGAATAAAATCAAAACGCAATGACTTTCAAATTACACCAGCTAGTATTTTATTCACAATAGAACAGAGATAACATAGCAAATGTTGAAACTGAGACATTTTACAATTTTATCCACAAAATGAGCTAATTACAAATTTGATGGCTGCTACAGGTCTCAAAAAATTGGGACAGGGGCCTGTTTACCATAATGCAGCATCCCCTCTTCTTTGGAGGCGTCTGGGCATTGAGCAGACAAGTTTCTTGAGTTTAGCCATTGGAATTTGATCCCACTCTTGTTAAATACAGGCTTCCAGCTGCTGGAGAGTTTTGGGTCTCCTTTGATGGACATTTAGTTTAATTATGCACCAAATGTTCTTAATCGGTGAAAGATCAGGACTGCAGGCAGGTCAGTTCAGCACACATACTCTTCTTCTACGAAGCCATGCTGGTGTAATAGCTGTGGTTTTGTATTGTCCTACTGAAATACACAAGGCCTTCCCTGGAATAGATGTCGTCAGGAGGGGAGCATATGTTGTTCGAAAAACTTTATATACCTTTCAGCATTCATGTTGCTTTTTAAAACATGCAAGTGTCCCACACCATATGCAATAATGCATCCCCATACCATCAGAGATGCTGGCTTTTGAACTGAACGCTGATTACAGGAGGGGTGGTCTTTCCCCTCTTTAGCCCGGAGGACACAACACCCATGATTTCTGACAAGAATGTCAAAGTTGGACTCGTCTGACCACAGGGCACTTTGCCACTTTACAGTCCATTTTAAATGAGCCTTGGCACACAGAACACGGCGGTGCTTCTGGATCATGCTCAACAATGGCTTTCTTTTTGCATGATCGAGTTTTAGGTGGCATCTGTGGATGGCACGGCAGGCTGTGTTTACAGACAGTAGTTACTTGAAGTATTCCTGGGCCCATTTAGTAATATCAATGACAGAATTGTGCCAGTGAGTGATGCAGTGGTGTCTGAGGGCCCGAAGATCACGGGCATCCAGTAAAGGTCTTCGGCCTTGTCCCTTATGCACAGAGATTTTTCCAGTTTCTCTAAATCTTTTGATGATGTTATGCACAGTCGATGATGAGACCTTCAAAGCTTTAGCAATTTGACATTGGGGAACATTGTTTTTAAAGTATTCCCCAATTTTTTTCCACACGCCTTCACAGGTTGGAGAGCCTCTGGTCATCTTTACTTCTGAGAGACCCAGCCTCTCTAAGACATCCCTTTCATAGCCAATCATGCTACGCATCTGATGCCAGTTAACTTAATTACCTGCTAAATGTTCTTTCATCTGATTCTCTTATATGTTAATTGCTTTTTCAGCCCTTTTTTGCCTGTGTCCCAACTTTTTTGAGACCTGTTGCAGCCAGACAATTTGAAATAAGCTCATTTTTTGGGTAAAAATGCAAAATGTCTCAGTTTCAACATTTGAAATGTTTTGTATGTTCTATTGTACATAACATACTGGCTCATGTGATCTGAAAGTCACTGCATTTGAATTTTATTCACAATTTACACTTTGTTCCAACTATTTTGGAATTGGGCTTGTATCTCCCAGGCATATTTATCAAAAAATATGTGGTATAAACATAGTATAAATAAAATGTAAGAGTGCAAATATTCATTCTTAATCATAAAATTCCATCTCCTAATAGTTGGTTATTGAAATCTTGTTGGTTCTTTAAATCTCCATATTTTCCACTCCAGCCTCTCAATTGTTTTGAATATTCTGCAATTCCTGAAACCTACCATGAGTGGTGCTGCTGTCATTCCTTGGGAATCATGAGCTGCAGCTGTTATCTAAGCATCTAACAGCTTTCGAGACATCATAAGTCAGGCAACACAGAGTCACACTCTCACGACTGCAAGTGAAAAAAAACGTCAATTTGAGCAATTGAGCTTCATAAGACAAGTAGTCCAGGTCATGCTGGTTCGCCAGAACACCAGTTGCTGAATTCATAACACAAATTCACGTACATTTCAGTGAAAAAAAATGACTTCTTGCTGGGATTTCAGCAGTTGCATAACGTGGGGATATTGCTGAAAGAGTATTGCCCTGAGGGCTACAAAATATATTACATATGTTAATGCTCTTTTTTGGCTGCTGTTCAAGCCCCATGACATTAACTAGTGCTCTCTCTCTCTTCATGTAAGGATGAGCTGTCAAAATGGTTGTGTGATGTAAGTGTCCTCTTAATCAATTCTGAATAAAATCCAATGCTGTCTTCAGTTATAGAGTTTATTATAAAGCCTGTCATATATGTCAACTACAAGGTGTCACAATGACATTTTCAATGGCTGGTACCCATCTGGTTCGAGTCACGCAACACTTTATAGAAGCTTTCATTTGACAATTGGTAAGAACTTTGCATCATACTCAATTATGTTCTGTGGGATTACCATTGATGAAATAGCAGTAATGGATCATTACATGGCAGTGGGTCAAACTATTGTATAACTACGCCGTGTTTCGCAAATACTCCATTGAAGAAGCAGGCATATAAAGCAGTGTCTGTTATATTAACAAATGGGCCTTGATCTTTATTCTTGTTTGGACATCATGATTACTTGCAACTGATTGCTACTGTACTACTCGCTTCTCTGCATTGCTGAATTGATCAAGAGGCAGTGATGTTGTTTTTCAGGTGAGAAGATTTTTTTTCCCAAGGTTCTTTTGAAATTTGGGTGTGAAGTACTGCGCTGTGTTTGTTTATCCAGGAAGTGTTGCCCAGCAATAGTGTCCTGAAACTGAAATGACGGCTCACTCAGAGCAACACCAGAAATGACATTCACACAATGTCACTGAAACTGTTAAAATCAGCTTAAGCTCAGGGGTATCTCTCTGGTGTTACTCTGTATTTGCAAAACAAAATATCAAAACAGCAACTGCTGCCAAAGTCCATTCAGCCATAACCACATGGATTGCATGAATTGTGATGAATATCCAAACGAACTTTGTGTTGAAATCATGCAGATTTATTGATGAACAAAGTGGAAGTGGGCAAACAGGGTGTTGGCAATTGATACTTAAAGAAAAAAGATTGTGACTTAATTTTCTGTGAACTCCTGCTGTGTAGCAAGGATCAGCAAATGTTCCTGGGTGCATAATTTATCTAAGTTTGTAGTTATGTTATTGCAGTAAGTCTGCATGAGTAAGACAGCAAAGATGCTCTTTCTCTTATTCAGTGGTTTCAATAGATGGACCAACAATATGTGCTGGTGCTGTGAAGCCTTTATTTAAAAGCTGCACTAAAAGTGATGAACAGTATGTTTTGATTTTTAAAGCTAAGTTGGACAGAGTTTAAGTATTCTGACTGGCATAAACGGTACATGCAGTGGACAGTTGAATTTTTTGTAATGATGTATATGTTGGGTATTAGACAGGCCATATATGACCATAACTATACACAAGGACATTTTCATGTCTGTTTTTTAAGCCTATCTAGACCGGGGGGGCTTTTTATGCCTGAGCCAATGTTCATGTCATATAATTTCTGAACGGCTTGAGCTAGCACCACCAAACTTGGTTACTTTTCCTAAAACTTGTCTAGGAACAATTTTATACCAATAAGTCAAGTCTATCATCTTTGCCGTTTCCATGGCAACGGTTTTCTAACAGGTATGTCTGACAAAAAAAATCTCCTATTTCGGTTTCATCAAAGTTGTTTCCCGATTTTCTTTTTAACATATACTTATTCCATTATGTTTACAATATCTTACATCATTTAATGTCAGGTTTGTTAAGTAGAATTAATTTATGCTAATTTGAAGACATCATTGAATTTAAAAGGCCAAAATCCAACATGGTGGACTATATCTTTGACTCATTTTCCCTCAAATTCATTGATTCCTTTTGTTTTCCTATGATGAAAGCTTCTACTACCAACAAATAGGCGTCTTTTTTTCCATTTTTAAGGTGGTTTTTAGGCTCTATATTGAAATCAATATACTAAAAACAAAAGTGTGACAGTTGACTGTCATATTACGAGAAGTTCAAGCCATTTTGCCATATCTATGACGTCATTTTATGACATCATTTGAGGTTGTTGCTATTGCCTTTGGCAGTAGAAATCCTTGTAAAATTTAAGTGTTTGAGACACATTATGTGAAAAATTGTGATGCATACCCTAAATTTGCTAGAAATTAGAGTATTATGACAGTTTTGGGCAGCAATATCAAAATATGATGTCATAATGATGTTATAATGGGTCATAGTAATACCAAAATGATTGTAGTGATTTGGTTTTTTTACGTGAACATCATCCCCTGGTGGTCATGCGTCATTTTGTTTATGAGTTACTGCCGTGTCGTTTATAAGCACCCCCCCCCCCCCCCCCCCCGGCCCCAGGAAGGCCCAAAAAGCCTGGTCTAGATTGGGTAAAGTTTTGTATAATCTAGTCACTTATTTGCAGTGGATTTAACTGCTGGAGTTTTGTGTTCAGTATAAGTAGAGGGGCAGCACATTGGTGCAGTGGGAAGCACTGTTCCCTCACATCAAAAAGGTGATGGTTTCAAAATTGGTCTGGAGCCTTTCAATATGGAGTTTGAACAGTCTCTGTGTGCTCATGTGGGTTTCCTCGGAGTACTGCCATTTGCGCCTACAGTCCAAAGACATGCATGTCCAGCTAGTTGGAGAGACAAGAAATAAGTACTCAATGAGTACATGTGTGTACTGCGCATTGATAGTTCACAGCAGGCCAAGAAGTTTTACTTACGGACTAAAAACTCCATAGCATGCGCAGTAGACACAAAAAAACATACCCCATTTGCCCTGCTATGGATGAACGAGCCATCCAAAGTGTGTTCTTGCCTTTTGGCCTTCAGTTAGCGGGGATGGGCTCTGGCTCTCTGCGACCCTAATGGGGGAGATAATGGATGAATGCTAGTTGTGGACAAAAAGAAAGGAAATATTGTTATTTATAATGTTTTCCTGCTACACTGACTGCCTTTACACTCCACTAGAAATATATTTCTCTTCTGCACTACAGTGAAATCTTTCGTAACGTGCTTTGTAATATTTCGAGTGTTTCTTCATCCCATGGATTCAGCTACTCATGGTCGATAAACACCTTCACATTAGATTACTGCATAAAATGATAGTGTTGGGTACGCTTGATCAGCATACTATATCATGCTAACAGTTCACGGAGAGGTTTTGTGGTTCCTTTTCCAATGATGTAACTGTACTGACTGACAAGCAGTACACACAAGGGAGCTTATGACATGCTCAGTAATGCAGAGTCTATGTCATTTGCTTGAAGTGGGGCTGTCTAATTCCAGACTAAGTCCTTGAGTCATAAGGGGCTGTGTTTGAAGGGATGCCATTCTGTGTCCAGTGTGAGTCCCCCGTCTCCGTATATGAACACTAACTTTGAAATGGTGCCATTAGATAAACAATCTTCTGCTGCTGTCCAATGAATGCTGACAAGTCATAATATACTTATCACTATACCCTTGAGTATCTTAATATATCTTAAACATATTTTAATATCTTTCAACCCAGTTGTGTTATCAAGTCATTGATGTTGTGTTTAAATCGTGTGTTCACAGTTCGACTGTATATTTGGCATGGGCCGTTGGTGTACAGCTTCTGGGTTTGTGCAAGATTACCTTTCGGCTAATGTTCAGTGAAATCCTGGAAATTAAGAATGGAAAACAAAACTATGCCTTACCTCACTAACCATCTTAAGATCTGGTCTCAATTTAACAAAATGTTTTAAAGTTGGACGTTTTTCATCCATCCATCCATCCATCCATTTTCTATACCCGCTTATTCCTCACTAGGGTCACGGGGTGAGCTGGGGCCTATCCCAGCTGGCTACGGGCAAAGGCAGGGACCCACCCTGAACAGCTTGCCAATCCATCGCAGGGCGCACACACCATTCACTCTCACACTCATACCTATGGGCAATTAATTAGCCTGATACGCATGTCTTTGGCTTGTGGGAGGAAACCTGAGTACCCGGAGAAAACCCACACAACACGGGAAGAATATGCAAACTCCACACAGAAAGGCCCCAGGCCAGATTCGAACCCACGACCTTCTTGCTGTGAGGCAGCAGTGCTAACCACTGTGCCAAAATGTCAAATGTTTCAAAAATGTCAGAAAGATTGCAGCATGATAAAAAAAAAAAAAAAAAAAAGATGGGCAGGTTTGGGCAGTGTGATTTCTCCCAAACAGCTAAACTGTAACGAGAGCAGTTTTAACAGAATATGTACTCATAGGCCTAGTGGACCTCTCATATCAGCAATGGACACACACACACACACACACACAAACACACGCGCGCACACACACACACACACACACACACACACAGAGGGCCTGCTGTCTCTGCATGTGCTAAGTCTGTCAATATGGGCACTGACAGATAACAACGTCTATTACGTTATTCCAGCCACAAACACTGATTGATAATCTCCTGCCAGCGCTACACTCAACTTGGTGGCGAATTCAATCTCAAGACTGCAGTTTTATGAAAATTTTATGGTACTAATGGAGTGTCATTTTAACATGATTTCAAAAGGTGATATTTGGGGTTATACAGAAACATTTGGCCATCTGGGTATGTCTTGCAAGAACCTCGTCTAAACTGGAGTGCGGCCTATTTCTGATTCCTCCAACAATCACTAGCCCAAAACAGACAGTAGCTATGCCCATTGCAGGTAATTACATGATTTATGATAACGACATGGTTGGAAAATATCAGTGTGGGACATCAAGTGAGATGAAAAGCATATCTGTTCATTGATTTTATTTTATTCAACTCACTCAATTTAGAGCATTCATTTTTAGTATAGGAAATGTGTACATTTGTGTTGGTTAACGGAGAGTGGAAGTCATAATTGCCAGGAGGCAAAGATGCATAGACAGTCACAGAATGTTCTGGCAGAGGCATTCAATCATTCATTCACTTTACTGACAAGGAGCGGCCTCATATGGCATTCGGCCATTTCACAATACACTAGCATGCTTAACTATGATTACATTTTCACAATTCATTCATCGATTTAAAAAAAACATATTTTTAAATTTTAAGGTTCATTTTAGTTGCAAATTTTGACGCAGGACATACTAGAAAGACCAAAACAGCAAAAGCTGAACGGCATACTTGACACTTGGGTGAGGACATAAAGATATATGCCATTATTGGCCATATTTGCAATTGCTTTCTTCTAACCAGTCAGTAACTGATTCTTGCACTGGGGCAAGTAGTACACATATTGGACCAACAAGAACTGTATCAGTATGTTCAAGATACTCAGATGACATGCTACAGTCATACAGTATACTCCAGAATGTAATCCAATCAATTATAACGCCCCACGGTGACCCAGGTGATCTAAATAGGTCTGTGGCCATGAGACTGCATAGTTCATATCACATGAATGAAGAATGGAAAGTTGCATCTAGTACGTACTGGTGCACTATATAGTAAGCAGTAACCAAGCATGTGATTTTTAACTGTGGCATTGTTTCCTTGGTGAACACCCACCATGCATTACTTCTTTTTCAGCAACATGAATGAACCAAAGAGCTTTCTTTAATACTAAAATTGAAAAAAAAATCAAAAATGCTCTATTATTGTCCACAAAATAAAAACAAACATAAAAAGCCAATTACGCGTGTGGAAGTAAGATGAGACTCGATATGCTTTATTGAACCCCATGGGATAATTTGTCTTCTACATTTGTTTGTTTTCCTTTACTCTGCAGTTGTTGTGTGTAATTGTGTGAATCTTACTATGCTCTGTCTGTTACCCACTTTGTATTTGTTTTATTGTATTCAGGGCTCCCCCGAAAAAGAGACCTCGGTCTCAGTGGGACTTTCCTGTAATAAAGGTATTTAAAAAAAGGATATTGGGACCCTAATCCTGAGCTCTGTAAGCAGTGAAGAGATGTGCCAGTGAGGTGCAAGTGTTTTCTATTATCACTGAGTTTAAAAGAGCCTTGAGAAATGTGCGTCAGATTTTTATGATTAATTTTCCCTGTCTGTCTCCCCAATCCCTTACAAAATTCATTATAGGAATACCATAAAATGTTACCATCAAAAACTATCAGTATCTCTGCAGTAATTGTATGGTTTCTTGGAATGCACTATAGAGAGTTTAGTTTTACAACTGAAATATTGTAGGGCTACCATAGCTAATAAAATAACAGTTCATAAAAAACTATGGTAATACCACAGCTGGTGAACAGTACAATAGAACACAACAACCACACTAAAGAACACTATACAAATCTGTGGTATACACTATAGTAACCCTTTAGTTCAATTTTGTAAGGGATTCATCCTATGTGTGGTGTCTTTATAGCTTCAACTTCCTTCCTATTAGACAAGTGGCTATGAAACAAGTGTGTGGCAAAAGTGAGCAACCAGGCTCACAGTGCGAACACTCAGTTCCGAATAAACAATGATTCCGAGAACTTTACAGTGATTCCATTACGTAAGCAGAAGTTGGTACTTATTCCTTAAACTGGGCAGTCAAATGTCTGTTGAATCTGGCTACAGAAACCTGGTAGCTTTTCTAGTTTTCCATTCTTTCGCTATGAGGTAAGTCAGTGCATTGAAGATGTCAAACTGAAATTGGCGGCAGCTATTTTCAAGTCCTGACGTGACCTATGTGCTGTGAGAGAGGAACCAGAGACAGAGCAAGAAGGAGAGAGAGAGAGAGAGAGAGAGAGAGAGAGAGAGAGGGAGAGATGCAATATAGATGAGATGCATCACTTTGTATCCTGGTTTTACCTTTTCAAACCCCAGCTGTTCCACAATTCACAGTTAATAATAATTCCTTGTCTGTAAAGAACACCTTATTCCCTCATTCCAAACAGGACTGCAAAGCATCTCTGAACAGTTTGAAAACTTGTCATGTGCATTAATTTATTCACATACTCATTTACTGTGTATGTCTGTCTATTTATTTGATTTTTCAGCTTGTTTTATATTTTCTAAGAATACATTTTCAATAGTCGGACAGAACCAAGCCGCATTGTATTGCTCTCGTTTTCAGTTTATTGGTATTATGGGGTCTTATTCTTATTATATACGATTCTAAAAATTAAAATGATTCCAGTTTTAAGTTAAAGCAAGTTCAGGAAGTCTTTATGAGGTTATGCCATCTTGTTCTTATTGTCAGATAACCTATTGATGGTATATCAAGCAGCAAGTTATGCCCAAAGCAAGTTAGAACAATGAGAAATGACTAATCAGCCAAGTGTCCGTGCGCTTGTATTTTCCCTTTTTGTTCAAGCGCTCTGGCAGGCCTCTCCATGTTGTGAGCCGCCCGGTGACTGGGTCGTCGCCAACGACCGTACTTTGACCCGGCATCTGTAGCGTGAGCGCAGCCAAAGATAGCTGGAGCAGGTTCTGTCCTGCACCAGACCCTGGTCTGCTCTGAGAGAGACAGAACCGCCTGTTTTGCTCTGGCCGCCACACACCACACCCCCAGCCAGCCTTCAAATCCCTGTCATCTCTCAAGAGGCTGAGGTAAGACAACAGAGGGTTCACCTCACTGACCACAACAAGCAACCACTGAAAAAACAAACGCAGTCAGTCAATCTCAAAATGCATTTCAGTCTCGTATTGAGACTACATTTCTGCAAATTAAGCCAACAAGGACAGTTTGACTTCATTATTTAAGGATTTTCCAATGGGATGAGAAAATTACTCTTTTTTTCAAAGCAAAAAACTGCACCTTTTGCAAATATTTCAGGTGGGAACTAGAAATGAGATTTTATTTCGCATTACTAGATTAAAACTCATAATAACGGCCATTTCGCCAACAGTCTGCTTTCCTCATGCTCCCAATAAAATGCACTGTGATCCTGTCATCCCACTGACCTTATGTAACTTTCTCTCTCCTTCCGCATCACCGCACAAAATGGACGCCTGTTTGGTCCACCTGCTGAGGAGCTGACAGACACATCCCTGCCTCTCCTCTCTTGTCTCTCTCCCAGCCCAGCAATACCGCCCCGCAGTATGCACTAGTTGGCATGCAAATTTGTTTAGTCGATCCCCCATGGTGGATATTTTTCCGTCATCATGAGCTCTTGGCAACTCTAGCTCTGGTTACCTCAGAGCCCTCTGAAGGAATGTAAGCAGACTTCACATGGCCAAACACTCTGTGTCTACTGACATTTCCAGCCCTGTCCATCACCATAAGCCACTTTACATTCAGTGTGTTGCTACTAAACGTGCAATTTACATAACCGCCGTTTAGTGAAAACAACCTCAGGTCAAACGAGGGAATGTATCACAAACTTTCATTCTATGCCAGCATGTTTTCCAATAAAACTGTCACAGGAAATAAATCGGACACTGAAAGTAATGTTCCTTTGCAAATTTTTACTTCAGTGTGCTGCTCATGTATTTTTGTTTTAAATGCAGTGAAATGAACGCTGCACTTGTTTTACCCATGTATTTCTATAAGCAGTCTGACTGTCAGCTCAGCAGAGGAGCTATGCAAAATGCAATAAGTGCCAAAATTTCAAAAATGGAGATAATACCATAGAACACTAGCCATGTGCTTCTAAACACATGGTGCAATAATATACTGCTCAAAAAAATAAAGGGAACACTTGGAGTTATATTTTGTTGGTTGAGTGTTCCCTTTATTTTTTTGAGCAGTTTAAATTTTTAGACATTTGTATTTTTCATGGTCAAAGTGTGTGTTTTTCTATGAAATGCATCAACAAGCATGAAAATAAACAAAGAAAAAGCTAATTTACTTTAAATGAATATAATAGATATTTTGTGTTTTGGAAACAAACTCTTCATATCACTTTTATTGTTTAGTTTAATGTTGAATTATATAGCTGTATCAGGTTTGGTAATGCTCAAATGGCCATTCTTTAAACCCATGATGTACAGTATTGTTGTAAGTGTGACAATGCTCCCTTGAGCTCTCTACTGGCATCCAATTTCATTTGCATGCACTTAATAACTTTAGGTATTCAATTGTCTGTATACCTTGGTATGTAACCGTTATTTCAATTGTCACAACAAAGATGATATAACACGCCTTAGGACCAGTTCCCATTATAAACATAAGTATTTAGCAATGTAAGTCCTGCTAGTGAAATCGTTAGCTCTTGAATAGGACAATTCAAAAGACATGGTGCCATTGCTTTATAAAATAACTCCCAGTGTTTTGATATTTTAAGCAATGGACAGTAATATTTCTGCCATATTTTCGATTTAATGTATAACCTAATTGTAATATTCACAATTTTGTGCTCATTAATTATACAGTTGAACATACATACATGGGAAATTGAGTCATCATCAATGTTGATGTCACATTATCTTTCTGTACAACTGTCTTCCATTCTGGTCAGAGGGCAAAGTCTATGGTACAGGAGAAAAACATTCAAGAACAATTAGCAGTAGTGTGTAGTAGTGTTTTCATGCCCCCGCCCTCCAAAGAGGAAAGGGGGCTTTATGTCGACACCATGTCCGTCCGTTGTCCGTCTGTCGTCCGTCCGTCGGCCGTTAACTTTTCGTTTCCGTGGGATAACTATAGAATCCCTCGCCGGATTGATGCCATTTCTTAATGGCGTATTGGGAGTGGCTAGAGGAAGGTTACTTTTGAAAACCAGCGTCGTGCGATATCTAATATGGCCGCCACAGCAGCCATCTCAATATGCCCTTGATCAACATACAGGCGGGGGCATATGCCATGCTCTGCGTTGCTCTTGTTAGCTGAGAGTTCACACAGCTCTTTCTATTGTGACTGGCAAATCAGGATGCACTCTCAGTCGTGATGAATGTGTCTATGTTTAATGGTTGATGGACATCAATGAATGTGTCTGGAATAGGTAAACCCACAGGATGATTCACAGGAGTGCGTAGGTGGGTTAAATAAAGTTTGTTAAAAATATATGAAAACAAGGTTGCACCCCTCCCGAACAACATTTGCAAAGGCCAGGTAACAGTCTTTCAGTAATGATGACTGATATGATCTCAGAGGTGGGTGTTTTTTAGCTTAGGCCAGATGCTAAGCGCAATGGTTTGTACTGTGTTTGACTCCATGCTAATGCAGTCGGAAACATGTGGTGTCCAATCCAGAGCTACGATCCAAATGTTCAAATTTGCATGCTTTGTCTTCACATATTGAAGCCATTGATATCAAATAAAAAGAAATCTCCTGTCTTAGCAGATGCCTAAAACTTGCTGATGGAAGGAGTCTGTAAAATGACCAAGACATGTCTTTTCAGAACCAGGACTGGGCTGTAGTTTAATGAACTATCAGTGGATAAATAAGTAGGCCATTGAAAGCTGTTCACTGATGTTACCTACATGTAGACGCGCATTTATAAAACCAACAAAAAATGGAAAAAGCTCGTCTTGGATCAAATCTGCACAGAGGGTATGACCCTGCAAAGAAAGCTGAAAGGCGTTTTAGAGTCAAAACATTGTGCTTCAAAAACAAGTGCCCCAGTTTTAAATGGCAGGGCAGGGAAAACTGCAGGTGTGTCAGATTTAACAACCCTGTTTTTGTAAAGTTTGCCTTTTTTGAGGCGAGTGGGTAAAAATAGAAAGTCGTGTGAAGACAGATCGCTAAAAAAAGTGAAAATGACAACAACAACAAAAACACACCGCACCCTCCAGAAAAAAGGTAACGAGGAAACTAAGCTTTTTTAATCATAAAAGAGGTCATCTGAGCCTTGTGAATTTCTGTTGTGAAATCAGAGGGTTTTAGTACTTCGTATTGCTTTGTGCTAAATATAGCCTTCTGTTTCCCATTAGGAAAATAAAAATGATGTACTCCAGATTTGTTTTTTTTTCTCATGCTGCTTACAGACCAAATGTCTTGTGCCATCGTTTTGAGATGCTATTAAAGGTGAAAAAGCTATTATCCCTGATCTCTGATCAAGTTTCTATGTGTAGTTAAACAACAAGAAATTAAGGATTTCGACTTTAAGCACATTGATTGACTTCAGTATTGCACTCTGAATCAGCGGTAAAAAACTACAAAACATGACCGAGCAGGAGTCAAACCTATAACCTCTCACCAACAGGTACAATCCCCAAATTATCACTCGATGCAGCTCACTGCTAGAGCTGGAGATCTGAACTGGGAGGAGTATGGTCTGAGACCATGGTCTAAAAGCCACATTTGCATTGTACATTTGAAAAGTTCACTCAGTATTCTCTCAAGAGTTTTATGCCTCTGTTCATACTGATTGTTTTGTAGCAATGTTGAGATTGGATAACATCAATTCAAGCACAGATGTATCCATCCCATACTGTACGTCCTACAGAACAGAGAAAAGAGCATACTTTTGGAATGGATGATTCATAATCAGGGTCTACAGAACAGTTAATAAAGGTGGCCTTGGGTACCAAATTGCTGAATTATCAATGGTTTATTTATTTCTTTAATCGTTCATTTATTTATTCATTCATTCACTTACTGTAGGGGAAGATGCATCTACCCAATTCGAAAGAACTGGGTGTCACATTGCCGCACCTTTAATCGCAGTCCCTATGCATGTCTTACATCTGATACACACTGAGGGAATTCCAGCAATGCAGAATTTCTGCTGCTATTTGCATTCTGCCAAGGTGTAGATCAGCAAATACAAGGGTTAATGTTGGTTTGCTTTTTTACGCTTCGCTTTGCTTTGGTTTTTTAGTCAAGCTGAAATTCGGGGCAGCTTCCTTGTATTCCCTGACAAGTATGGCGAACTCATCTTTTGTGGAAACTGATTACCTCAAAAAAATTGACTATGCCAACTTAACGATCTTGTGTTCACAGCACTTAAAAACATGCAAAAAAATAACATTACCTTATTTTCTTAAAGTTCCTTCCACACAATGTAATTATGTTGGCCTACACAATTGTTTTTAGGTAATCGGTTTTCAGAAAACATTCGAGTTCACCACACTATCAGGGTTTACGGTAGGCTGATGACTAACCATTGTCATTAACTTCAATCTTCCTGTCAGTTAAAGGTCACACCCAGGCCACTCCTGAACTTTCCTACAGTCTTATCATATTCTGAGTTCTCTTCTAAACCACGCTGCCAAAACCAACAAATACATACCAAAGTACACTCTGTAAACCCTGAGAGGAGTGGTGATTTCAAATGTTTTGAGGAAACTGATTACCTCAAAAAAACTGCGTATGCCAACTTAATGATCTCGTGTTAACAGCACTTAAAAATGTGTAAAAAAAATTACCTTATTTTCTTGAAGTTCCTTCCACACTCTTCAATTAAGTTGGCCAACGCAATGTTTTTGAGGCAATCGGTTTCCACAAAATAATTGAGTTCACCGCACTATGAGGGTATCAGTGGCAGTATTCTGTGGTTATAAGTATCCTGGCTATTCTATTAATGTGTTTACCTGCTGAAATTTTAACTTATGCCTGTAGAAATATCAAATCTTACCAAAAAAAATATACAGTCTGATGGAAACTGTCCTTAATAAGCTGTCATAACCATACATGAGCTCACAATAACTGAAAATCATTTTCAAATGTACGGTTTCAAATTCATTAAGGTGGGGAGTTGGGCCCACAAAAACAAAATTAATATTTTTGGCCAGGGTCTTTCAAGCAGAGGGAATATTACAATAAAAACATAAAGTGGAAACTATAGTGTAACAGAGCATTCATCTGTGTCCAATTAAGATGATGACCTCGCCCAGAGAGTTCTAAACGAAATTCCTTACTCAGGGACCTTAATCTACTGCTTAAAAAAACACAGTTCAGAACAGATGATGGAAATACCAGCCATGAAAATGTAAAATAGCCTGAAGGGGAAAATTCAGGTTCGGAAAAGTAAAATTCTGCCCCAGTGTTTTGTTCCAGTCGCCTGAATTTCAGCCGGGCTGTAGAACTAATCAGTGAAATCAGTGGCATGAAGTCATGGGTCATAGTAATATGTGAGAGGACCTCTATTTTCTGACACCAGGACTGTTCATCTCTGAAAACAGCATCAATGTAGTGTCCTATTGTAATGCCCATTCCCTTTGGGATTCCAGAACCTCGGCTACCTGCTCTTATCCAATTATTCAATTAAGCCTCTGTTCTGAATAATTAACTTATGTCACCTGGCTCTCCTTAGTTTACTATGATTCCCTTTTCTATTTAAGCCTTAGTCTTCTCCTTCATGGGCAGGTAGCCTTGGTCAGAAATGCTCTTTTGTTTAGTGCAGGCCCCTTTTGTTTATCCCTGAAATTTTTTTTCTAGTTTGAACACTTCCACTGTTCCTCCATTTGGGTCCTCACCTTCTCATCACTCTCCTGGCACCCTATCAACATCTCTGGGCGCCAGGACAGGACACCTAAACTTATTTATATGAGTCAATGCCCAAGCACTTGAAGTAGAAGAATTTATCCTGCATAGCGAAGATATTCCCCTTCGAATTGGAAAAGAGAATATTATGACTGAGAATAATCTTTGATTTGGCATAAACAGTTTGTCCTTGATTAGATCATATTTATTCCAGATGTAGAAAGTCAAAAGGTGGAGAACCGAAGACTTCTTCAAAATGGAGGAGAGTTTTTGCAGGAGAAGGGTAATGAAGCCCTGATCTCTGTATCCTCAGTTAACCAAAACTGTTGGTTGCAGTCAGAACATATGAACCACTTGGGGATTGAGCATCAGATGAAAACAGCTCGCTTGCCTCAGGGTAACCCACGTTAGCTAGTCAGCTCTGTTTTTACTTGGGCTATTTTTAAAAAGCGCAAGGCTGCATTTTTAAGAAATGGGTCACCCCTGAGTGGGAGATGGAAAGGAAAAAAGCCCGCATTGAGGACGGAGACTCGTATGACTTGGAAACAAGCCTGGAAGCCGTCATCTAAAGGCCCACTGTTACCAACCTGGATATAAGCAGTTGGCGCAATGCAGAAAGCGTCACTGAAAAACAGTGGAGATTAAGCAGAGTGTCTGAGTCAGCTGAGGTCGGCCTGCTAGTGAGACAGCCAGTGATGCCTGGAGCCCGTCAGTGACTGTCACGTCTGCTGGGCGACACACATTAGTTTCCAGCTTAATGCCAGCGAGAGCAAACAAACCAGCCCTGACGGTGTTTCTGAGGGTGGCTGGTCACAGCTTGACGTTATCTATGCCGTAGCGCACAGGTGACCCGTTCCCACAGATGTAGGATGGAAACTGTTAGCGTTTTCTAAGATGCCAAAGGAGGAGGCTGAAATTGCCTAGGTTGTTTATGAGCAGTCCGAACAATCGTAATGGACTCGCTGGAAGTGCGAATCATTGGATGGGAAAATAAGTGGGTAGCGTGTTTAGGCTATGTCTGCAACAGGTTGCCTACCTTTGATTTTGTAAATTGAGAAAATTGGATGAGAAAGTTGTTAAGCATGGGCGTTCTTAATACCCCCAAATGATACACATATTCCTGGGGTTTCATCAAGTACAGTTGTTACCACTGCCTCAAAATATGTCATATATCAATTATACTGCCAACTGTCCCACACAAAACCTCCACAAAATTTTGTAATGGTGGGGAAGATGAGTCAGAAGGTGTCTGCAATCATTATAACCACCTGCCCAGTGGTGTAGTGGGGATTTTTTAAGTAGAGGGATGCACTTTGTCAGGGCAAGGTGGGTTTATGACGTCATTAAAAAAACATTACTGAACGCGCGTGCAAATGCGCCCAAACGCGCGAAACCGAGACATACACTAGAATCCTTATGTGAAAAAGCTCCACATTAACCCTCTTTTCCTATGGCTCAGTTATCAGCAATAGCAAGTGTGCTCATGCATTGTCATTATAAAATTCAGCCCATATTAAAACACTGCAGGCGTAGAAACAACACGTAAGTTACTTGACGCTACTGTCCAAAACAAGTGATGGTCATTGAGCATCACTCTAGGCCTTAGACATACAGGTCTGCAAATTCACGACACATTCTCACTTTAATTGAAAAATGTTACATTAAAAGTTAGTTTTGTGAAACCAGCTTAATCAAAAATATTGTTCCTTCTCCAACTACACATCCAAAAGGCCATCACACACGCAAGGTCTACCGACACCAAAATCTGTCAGGCAGTGTCTACGAAACCAGAACCTCATTCAACGTCATATTAAAATACTTAGAACATATTTATGCGTTTTGTTTGATATATTACGAATAGAAATTGACTTCAAATATCTAGCGAGTTGGCTTATCTGGTATCATGACCTGTAAGTCGGTTAGCTCTTATCTTGCTAATATATACTGAGTAACAAAAGAAACGCAAGTTAGATAAAGACAGACCAGAATATAAGTTTGCGCAAAATTATTATATAAATCAAATTTGTTACTAGTACGTGCACACTGGTTTCATCAAACTTTTCTTTGTTTTGCGAACTGAGCAACCATAAGAGTGCATTGACTATAGCTAACTTGCGTTTCTTTTGTTGCTCAGTATATTTGTAGTCGCTAGGTTATTTTATTGAAACGTATTATAAGATGGCCAGCTTGTTGGTCAAAGATCGAGGAAAGGGTAATAACCGTGGCCAGCTCGCTATGTGAATATATTACCTGCCCTCGGCGCGTTAGGGTCATCTTATTGGTCTCATGTAGCCACCTAATTTGTGTACGGGTTATCGGCTGTAATGGCTAACTGTACCTGCTTCTTGGAGACCTTGCCATTTTATTCATAAAATTTGAAGAGAATGAAGTAGGTTGGTAAGCTAGTAAGCAAACGTTGGCGAGTGCAATAGGTAGACCTAGTCGAAGTCGTATGACGTGTCATACATAATCCTGATTTGAGATGCTGGTATGACCACTGGATTAATGATTTGTCTTGCAATAAATGGTGTTGAACTCCAGTTCAACGCACCGATTTTGTGTTCAAACTTTCTCACCTTTCCCATTGTTGCCTCTTTTTTTTAGGAATAAGGTGGAATAGAAATATTGTTTGGAGAATATAGCCACTGGATAACATAAATGGGGGATTATGGGTGTAGTGTCTTGGTACAAAACAACACTGGTAATAAGTCGGCTTTTCCAGTTGGAATTCACCCGCATCTGCAGCCTCTGCACTTCATCATCAGAATGCGTCACACAGCCCAGCAGCTTTTATAAATAACAACACGAGGAACTTTAACTATCTACTCTGCATCCTTTTCTCTCGGTTTTTGCAATTTACCCCAAATATAACCATATTTTGAACATTTAATTCGGCCTTATTTTCCTACATTTTTTTTATTTTTAGTTTTAATTTTTTTTCCTGATGGAGAGGTGGGCAGACGGCGTCCCCCTGCGTTCCCCGCCCACTACACCCTTCCACCCGCCTCTTCCTTCATGCCCTATTGGACCATAATTGAACCCAAGATAGCTCCACCTATTCCTGTCAGTTGGGCCTCCCAAAAAATATTGCTTCAACTCCCCAAAAACTTGCGACCGTGATCACTCATTGAGAGCCAGGAAATGATAAAAGATTATATTCTAACCTCACTATTTAGATGACACAATGGTCTCTATTGAGGCGAACGTAACGCTGCTGGCGATGTAATCAGCAGATCGTATACATTCTGAGGACACAGGAAGAAGGAGACTGTTTCATACACATCGCCAATGTTTCTCGTAACGGTAGCTAAGTAGGCCCTAAAGCTACATTCCTCAGGAAAATACTTGTGCTAATCTAAATATCCAGTGTGTAGGATAAACATTTAGACATTAACAACTGTGAATGAAAATGTGGCAGGCTTTTAAGGTCCCCAAGTAGCTTCCTCTCTCCTCTCTGATTTTGTTTAACGTGATCCCATAATGGGCCAAATACTACATTCAGCACAGACCTTTCCTTGGCAAACCTTTAATGCCCTGCGGTTCCTCAGCAGTTAGAGACATGTGACTTGCTAATCTCTTGCCTTTTTAATTGGATTCCTGCACTAATTAAATAAATGAGTTACAAAGGCTCGACCACCGTGCAGCAAGGCATCTGTTTACGACCCGCCCAGTCTAATCATATCCCTCACTTGACCTTCTGTACGCTGTGCTTCTCAGGACAAAGGATTTGACGCAGGTCACCAAGGATACATCTCAAACAACTCACAAGGGCTTGCTCTCGAAGAGAAAACAAGGCCTCCTTTATAAAGAGATGGGTATCTCAGTGGAGCTTACAAATAAAGGGCACTGAGATAAATAAAAACAAAATTATTCTCTGGCCTACAGCAAAATCCACTTTAATATTTTCCAGCCCATAAGTTCCCTGCCGGATCAGTAATAGACGCATTTAGCAGATTACACAATGTGCCAGGACCGCAGCATCTGTTGTGATCGTGTGCATTCAAATATATGCCAAGGACAACAAACAATAGTTATGCAGAAACTCAACAACAATGCTCTCAGAGGTCTGGCTGAACTCAAAATGACTGTATCTGAGAGAGTCTGGAGATGTTGCAACCTGGTGTTTACAGGAAATTTTAGGACTCAAGTCACAAATGTTTATTTAATGTCTTTTGAATGTCTTTTTTTCACTCTATTGTGTTTGCTACCAGTGTAATGGCCAATTGAATTGAGAGGCCAAGCGCAGCGGCAAGAGGGTAACAGAGCAGCGCGGACTTAATACAAACACAGAGAATGATACAGACCACACAACAGGGACAGTTCTCGCGTTTCCAAAAGGGCGTCCAACCATCCAACAACACGGAAGCAAAGCGAGAGAGAAAGAGAGAGAGAGAGAGAGAGAGAAAAGAAGTATCTCGGGAACCTAGATAAATAAAGCTCCTCAAATGGGGTGATACAAAGATTAGAGCTGAAAAGGGAATAACCCTAGAGAAAAAGAAACTCCACAAATAATGAGAAGATATAAATTCAAATAAACCCAGACTACAGATATCTTCGGCTATAGTGCATAACTCCAAACAGACACTCTAGCAAAGGAGGCGTGGCGGACTTCCGGCTTATATAGAGTGGGAAAGCGCCGCCCAACTTCAATCAGCCAGCTGGGTAAAGAATCCGATTGAAAAGGAATTCGATATCGTCCCTGGACAAGAGCCACCAAGATGGTCCAAAACACACGCACAAACATCCAAAACCATGACAACGAGCTTATGAGCAGGCAGTTCTGGAAGTCATTCATTATTCAATTAATATTATTGCCAGTATAACCTGATATTAACCATTTGATATAATTCAGTGAGATACGGTTAACATAATGGACTTGTGAGGTGCTGGGTTATACTGTGCTTATTTAGATCTGATATGAAGAATAGTCCTTTTTCATTTACCGTTGTGAGTAAGAAAGAGATTTTTGTGATGAGAGAAACAACTGAGGATTTAAAATGTGTGTACAATGTTAGAATAAACAACAGTTGGTTTCTATACGTGATTAAACCATTTCCCCTTCGAATTTTCTCTTAATCAGGTTAGAAAAAGCTTTTTTTTTCATACTGTAGGACAAAGTCACATACATATTCTGTATCTGCTGGCTCACGTGACATCACACTTATATTGTGAGAAATATTCAAATCCAGGATGCCATGTTTTTATGGCCACAGCATCACATCGAAAACAAAATATCGACAGCATACACTCAGCAGGGCATATTTGCGATTGTTTGAAACCTCAGGATCTCCACTAAAATGTAAAATAGGCCTAACGCTCCGCAGGTTTGAACGAAGCAGCTGAATTTGATAAACTCACATATGGGTGTGTAGGTTTTATGAGGTAAAATGGGATCACACTGTCTGAGCCCTGTGCTGAGGACACGAGCCGGTCACACCTCACACTGGTGAATGATGCAGTAATTATGAGAGGGCGGAAGAGGAAGTGACCTGCTACACTCTGCTTCCTCTGAGCTCCTGTACTCTCCCAGGATCACAACGGTCAGGTCCCAGTTCAGCCTCACCACAATGTGTTTTGACTTCTTTGACAAGCAAAAGTATGTAAAATGTTCCCAAGTGTTTATGGCTGTTTTACACTTGTAGAACGTGGACATGCTTCCTTAGAAAAGTTCTAGACGACACAGATGCCATTATGCTTAAAGTGTCATCCAAGGTGAAAGCTGTCATTACCATGGTACATGCTTCTCCGTTCAAAATGCTGAACTCAAGCACAGCCACATTTTCCCCTCCAGAGTTTATAGTTTTCTGGGATGTGCTCACCTTTTCTGCCAGTTTCTCCTAAAATACACCCATTATTTTTTTCTATTTATTTACTACTTTTTTGTTTTATAGCCAGCTGATCTTGTTGCCAAAGCTATTGTATCAACTTCAACCAAAAAATTAGTGGAACCGCTATCCTTGCAGCTGGTGAGAATAAACGAGTGTGTGTGTGATGTTACAAATATCCACAGGTACAAGATTCTGTCTCCCAGACATCACTTTGGTCATCACACGCTGTTTTTAGATATGTTTCACAAGTATGAAACAGCCTTTTCAGCAAGGACTACAAGTATTAGGATATTGAATCAACCATTTTGTTTTTTGTCAGCAATCCAATTAATTGGGTTTGAAGGCAGTGAACATGGAGTTTGAGTTGGGACGGCCAACTTTATTTCACAGGTATTTCTCGCCATATTGTGTGGACCATGTTGGAGTAGCCGGATATATTATACAGTGGCACAGTCACCATTCCAAATGCCAAGCTGAATTAATTTATTCATTTTAAAGACTTTTTTTGAATGCCATTCCAAATAAGGCCATGATTGTTACAGTCTCAGCTGAATAAATGCTCTTCTTCATTTTGGGTTTAATTTGACGTGCAACAAGAAAATGTATTGGCTCAAATTGTTTAGAACAGATTAGCTTCATGTGTCAATTATCATGATTATAAAAGTAAAGTTTTGCCTGAACAGATTTCATCATTTTCCAGCATCACTCCAATGACATTGCAGTTTCTGTCACAGCTGATGCACGAGAAAGCTGTGCGTAAGGCTTGGGTGTAGTCCCAGGGAATCCTGGGAAACAATGGCTCACAGGGGCCCCATTATCCCGAGAGACTCATCACAGCGGCCGAAAGGTAAATCGGTGACGCGGTTTTTCCAGAAGTGACGGAGAAAAGCTCGTTTACTTTAGGAGAAACAGAAGCAGCAAATCAGCTGCAGTGCTCTGAGGTAACAAAGCAGGCCTCACAGCCTGACCTGTGACTAATCATGGCTGGAAAGCTGAGCCCGCCGTTTCCATGGCCACTGTTTTTAAATCATGGAAAGCTGGAAAAACCGTTAAAAAGTTAAAGCACGCATACATTTGGTTTTCCTTTTATGGCAGGGTTTTAAACATAAAGTAAGAATAATACGCTAGAGGAAATTACGTATACACTGGTAGTTGCTATTTTGGGAGTACCGTTGACCCTGTAAATAAATAGAGGAGCAGCCAGGTTGAAGTGTCCATTTTCTTATGCGGGATTTTATTTGGAACTAGTTACACAGTTTAGGAGGGTCATAAGCTTTGCGCATTTCCCAGAACATCAATCTTGAATTTTACCATCTTTAATGAGGTATGAATTGTTAAGATATGTAAAACATCACAATGTGCTGTCTGTATATTCTAAGCGTAGCAGAATAATGAAAAAGACGATGGCAATATATTATGTACAGATGTGCAGATCTCCGTAGGTGAGTGAAAACAATATAAACAATCTGTGTTACAAATCTGGGCTCACAGTAGGTCGTAAAATTTTCAGGATTGACCATGAAATATGGCCAATTTGAATTATCTGAGCAATACACAATGAACACTTACATGAAAGACAAGCATACATCATCATGAGAGGGTATTACGCTTTCTTCCATCAGGGAGTTTGCTTGTATTCATACATTTGGAGACCCCTCCAAATTACCAACTGAAAAAAAAATATATACAATTTTATGTCCTTTTTTTTTTTTGGTTGTTGTAATTGTTATTTTTCAATACTAGGTTTCATTTTGACTGACTTTGAATTGCATTAGAAGTATGGATGCTGTCAGTTGAGAAGAGACCCCGCCCAGTCAGGATACAACTTTTTTTTTGTCTCTCATTTAGACGACCCACCACTCACCAGCACTGCTTTTATTTCAGTGTTTGCCCTGCGTTGCCAGAGCTCCAGCACCAAACACAGCTGAAAACTTCCCCCGCATTTATCTAGTGATATTACGCCTCAAAGGCAGACTTTCAGTTGCACTGTCCTTCAGAATGTGGAGAATGTAAATTTGACATGTGGGAGGGTGGCGTGAGGTACTAGAAAGCCAGCTCATTTGCATGCAGACACCTTTCGGCTTGTTCCTGCTGTTGGGGGAGGGGTCGGGCATGGCTTGACTGGACTGCAGCAGCCTGGAGTCACAGTAGTAGCAGCCAAGGCACTGGAGCGGGGGCGGGGCTGTAGGGAGGAAGCACAAGAGAACATCGTGTACTTTGAGCGCTAGTGAAGCCCGCGCTGCATTCTAGGATGCATTTCCACTTTACCGCACCGCTGTCAAATTTTTTGAGCACTTTTACTCTAAAATGAACCGCAATGAAGCTTTTTCAAAAGTCTGAATCTGTTGCATAACACTTCAATTAGAGGCTTGAATGAAAATAAGTTATTTTTAGAGCTGTGTTTTTTTTGACGCTGTCAGAAAATGAATAGCTGCACAGAACGCTAACAATATAAATAGCGTTGACTTATCCTGCATGATGAAATGTTCCTGGTTAAATCAGCTCGAATAGAGTCTATTCAATCCCAATCTGGCAAGAGTGGACTCAAATGGAATCTTTAATACTTTATTTCGCTCAATGAGAGTGGATCTAATTAGAACATTTTATCATGTTTGCCTGGTCATTATCATTATCCATTCATTCAGAGAAAGGGAGAAAGAGCAGCATCGCTTTAAGCCTGAACGTGTTAGCCGCTCTCTGTTGCTTCTCTGCTTTCATTAATACCCAGTGGAGGGAGCTGATACTGTACCATGTAATGCCAAAGGTCCAGTATATTTTTAGGGTAGAAAATTAACTCAGTGCTCAGGCGGTTTAGTGGATGATGGGATGGCATGATCACGGCCCCACCCTTTAAGGTCTTTTGTGTGAGACTGGCCCTCCCCTGGATGCATCATCAGCTCTGGCCTGAGTTTCACTTCCTTCTGTAGTAAGCCAGAGACTGTTGATATAAGCACACGGCCATGTCACCATGGAGATGCTGTCCAAATTGAACAAAAAAAAAAATAATACAGCCAGCAGTAATTGCTTCACAGGGGTGGATACAAAGCAAAAAAGCAAAGATACTGTGTAGGTATATTTATCCATTAGTGGGAGAGTTACTGCAAGAACAAATACTGTCAGTAATGCATCTTTCTTAGCTTTTTGGGTGTTAAGTTGTTCATATGAGTCTGTAAGGGTGGATAATTCTGGAAAGTAGTCAGTAACCAGCTGCTTTATCAGTGGAACAGTGTCCCACCAGGAGGTGATTCCATCTACTGTTGAGGCTCTGGTGTAAGCCCAGATCCTGCTGATTCTCACAGCACCCTGTGCCTGTCCCAGTAGATATGGGGCTGTGGGGCTGGGGCTGTGTACGCAGAAATGCAACACAAAGCACATCCTGAGCGTTACACTGGGAATGTCTGGCTGCTTTCCTGGAGTTTCCCTGGTGTTATGGACAATGGTGTCTGTGTCCATGATTTACAATCCCCCTCTTCTCTGTCTCCTTCTTCCTCTGACATACACACACACACACAGTTACCTAGTTCTCTCAGCCGGGACAGGGAGGCGTGGACCAGGAAATGTGTTGCGATCAGAACTGGGAAACCTATGTGTCGGGCCCGGGCAGTCATTTCTGTGAAGCTACGCACCAGGTGGGGAAGCAGGCCAGTAAAGCTGAACACTTGATAGTTTGAACCTCCCATCCTGAGAGCTACTTTCCGTTTGCTATGTTTCTGCTGACAGAAGCAAAGTTTACAATTTGGAAGAGCCAGTGAATCACTGAATATACGCCAAGATAAGAGGACAGTGAAAACTTGGAACCATTTAAGCAAGGGTTGTGTTCGCACATTGCATCGCATTCATTTTTACATGTTAGTTCACTCGGAAAAATGGCTACCCCTGTGTGATTCAGTGTTCAAAGTCTTGTCTGCTTATTTTCAACAGGTGTTCAATAAAGTCTGTAATGTTTATATTTTTCATACATAAGAACACACCTTGTGGTGTATGCATGAGGATATATATTTTTGATAGGTTGTTACATCTATGCCAAATTCACAAGTTTGCCAACACCATAAACTAACATTGTTACGCATTTTTTACTATTGTTGCCCCTGGACAACATCAGAAGGCCACTATGGATGTGCGGTCATCGTCACTGCCACGCCCAAAGAGGTTTTCTTGTGGACTCTCAACAGGCCACAAATTTCAACTTAATTCCTTTTATATTTGGTGTGAGCATAGGTTAAGGGAAGGTCACAACACCTATGGATGTCAGTTGCCATGGCAATATAATGCTGAGAAAAGGACAATTTCATGCTAAAAATGTGTGTGGTTTAGTGTATGGCTTCTGAACGCTCTTGGCATCAGAGTTTTTAAGATATCACAAGCAGGCACTGAGGGGGCCACACCCATACTGTCGCGGGTGACCAGATTCTCTCATTTTATTGGCTCAGTCCCTGATAATGAGTCTATGACTCACTTAGAACCAGTTTATGGCTTGCTTCATACCTAATAAGGGATTTTGTCAGAGATGCTGAAACAGAATTAAACACCACAAGTAGTTAGAGCCTTCTATGACAGTATATGCTCAGACCTAATAAAGACTACTTCATTAGGCACACATTTGTAATAATGGGGAGAAATTTCCCATTGGCCTCAGACCAGCCTCAATTCTTTGCGGCATAAATTCAACAAGGTACTAGAAACATCACTCGGATATTCAGGTCCATGTTGACTCAATAGCACCACGCAGTTGCTGCATATTTGTCAGGTGCACATTCATGCTGCAAATCTCCCATTTCTCTGCATGGAGGTGAACAGTTGCATTGAGATCTGGTAAAGGCAAGGCCATTTTAGTGCACAGAACTTATTGCCATGTTTATGGAATCAGCTTGCAATCTTGTGTGCTTTGTGATACGGTGCGTTATCCTAAAGGGAGTATCCATGAACCTATTTTCCCACAATTGATTAGATTTTATTTGTCAATTAGGACAGAATGCTTCTCCTGCCATTGATGAGATATTCAGTCAGTTAATGTTTTCACTTTTAAATGGTGGGAGCTCTGTAATCATCATCCGATAAAAAGGTATCGAAAGATCAATAAATGCTGGCAGTGGCTGGAAACTTTAAAAACAAACAGGTGGGGAAAGCGTTAACCCTCAGAGCACTGAAATAAATGTTTTAAAGATGCAAATTTAATTATCTTGTGCTGTTGAAAACTTATCATATGGCGATTTGTTTACCCTTTGCGCAGATATACATGCCGGCGTCCGCAAATTCCAAAATTTAATTCCTAAACAATTCTGAAATTGAATTTCCAAATGTTTGGCTTCACTGGAGTAATTTTCCAAAGTCTCTGTGACACAAGTACTGAGTTATAAAGCTTAAAAACGCTCATGCTTAACAGGAAAAAATTGCATTATTTTGTATTCTGCACAAAGGGGTTAAAAGAGCTCCCCTTTGAGAGGGAAAATATGAGTCAGATGTGGCCATAAAGGGTTGGACATGGTCAGTATCAATATGGTATGCTGTGGCATTAAAAATGATGCCGAATTGGTGTTAAGAGGCTTAATAAGGGGCCAACATGTTCAATAATGTTCAGGTGTACAGGTGTGCCTAAGTGGCCGCTGAGTGTATATGGTGGAATGTGTCACAGGAATATATGCTTGTGGCTTGATTGGTCTGTCTGGTTCCTTTAGTGTAGTGGAATCTTTCACTGTAATTTTGATACCGAATTGGTCTTTCCGTGGTGCTCGCCCGTGTGTATTTAAGTGAAATCACGGACGCAATGAGGTGCAAAGAGTTTTCAGAAGTCTGCTGGGAACTGAGAGCGAATACAAACTAAAAACAAACAGACGCAGGTGCAGCATGAGAAAGACGACCCCGGGGAGGTGAATTACGAAAGGTGGAAGCATCGACTCCACTAGACTACGCAAGACTATCTAGCCAGACAGCTGCCTAAACAATTTGAGCTTGAGCCACAGAAAGTGTTTATGATGGGCTGAATCTGTGAGCATGCTAAGACTGATACTTTGCATGTAGCTAGCCCTTGCCTTTATTTTAAATACTAATCACAGCAGAGCCATTATATCACTCCGTGGTCATTCCAAGGACACATATCAGGTTCAAGCTCTTATTTTGAAGGCAATTTTAGTCACTCTAAATTTTCAGTCTGTTTTTTCTTAAAAACTTAGCATTGTTAGTCTAATAAATGACCAAGAAAATAATTTCTTTTCATTTATAATTTACCTTTATTTGGACAGAATCTCATTGAGACACGGGGTCGCATTTTCAGGAGAGACCTGGTGAGGACGCAGTAGCAAATCGGCACAAAGTTACGGAGTGAATAAAGGCTACGCAGTATACTGTAAGCTGTAATGATTATGATGAACCAACCTAATTCTATTATCATCAATCGGAAATAATATTTGCAATGTTACAAATATGATTTCATTGTCTTGCTTGTTTGTTTGTCTTCTCTGCCAGTGCACATGATTTCTAAGAGCTGGCTCTCAGAATTTGGGCCCTCAAGGATCTTGAGGCGTTATGCCTCAAGCAAACAGGAAGTCATCTTTAAGAGTAAACCATCAAAGGGGGCAATCTTGGATGGACTACATCCTCTTTGCCTCATATTAATCAAGAAAGGCAGGTCATCACTCCGAGGATGTTCTAGACGCTTCTCAAATTTGTATGGCCTGAGAGACAGGGAGATTTATTCTTAGACATTCATCTGCTAAGTAGTAAACAAATGAAGCACTGACCTTTTCAGATGTTACTGAGTGACCTACATATAATGGAAACCATGCAAATATAGCAACAGCTGGGTTTGTGTACCAGCCCTACTTTAACTGAGTAGGCGTGGCACTCTAAGCACAGAAGCCGCCCTCATGCTACTCTGGTATTTACGAGATGAAGCATTGACTCAAAAGGTGTGATGCAGGAATATATTTGAGATGAATATTTTTGATTTTTTTTACCACCAGTGAAAAACTAGCTGTAAAAGCTTTTTATTCCCTTAAAAAATATAGTATAATTTGATAAAATATATTTCTCCCTTTGTACTCCAAGGGTGCAAGTGTTCCTATTCATTGCAGCCATAAGTAATACTGACCACTTACACTAACAAACTAAAGATGACTGCAAATTTTGGATGTACTTTTGAACTTATGTTTGGACAGGGACTGGTCATTCTGCCGTTTAATATGATGCAGAAATTTAAGTAATGAAAACCTAAGCTCATGGAAGGCCGTACTTAGGGATAATCTCACATTTAAGTGGTCATTGTTGTTTGATTGTATTCCCAAACTTTGTGACTTGGCGGTGTGCCTACCTCCAGCAAACATAAACACTGTGTTTGACTCCGGCTGAGGGCAACTTTAATGAGTTACCCATTATAACTCCCCAAGTGGATTTTTTAATGTGGTTTTTTTTTTTTTTTTTTGCAATTTAGTCGTCATGGAGAAATTACCACATCACCGTATTCAGTCCCATGGGCATTGTCTGTTATTTATTTATTTTTTTAACATGACCTCACCATCTGATCGAGGAGATAAAAGTGAGGGGCTATTTTTGGTGAAAAACAGGACTCCACCTCTCTCCCTACCAGAATTTTAATGAGCTCAAACTACCCAAACACACACCAAAAATATCTTGTATTTAGGGCAATACCTGGGAGGTACAAGGCATGCATTATTCCTCCTTGCAGACGTTCTCAAATCCCCTCCCCTCTAGACAGGAAAAGGGAGGTTTCTAGAAAGATTCAGGGTGAAATTCAATGGGGAAATACAAGACCTGATTTACCGTCTTTCACACAGCCGTGTCAACAATCCTACTGGCCCTTTAAATAGATCTGATGTCACTTCCATTTTACTCATATCCGCTAACTTAGGCAGAATAAATGGCTAGTTCAGAGTGCTAAATTTGTACTCTGACATCAACTGAAAGATATATTTATCTGCGTGGTCAGCATTAGTCAAACTTTGTGAGTATGTCATTTGAGTGGGATTGATCTCATTATATCTCAACATCATGAAATAGAATGCTACTAGTTTTTAATGAACATGAGTTATTGGGAAAATTGATTTCGCCCAAAGTGTGTTACTCCTACAGCCAGTGCCAACAATTGACGCACTCACAGATATGAAAAATGGAGGACAGTATGACTTTGATTACAAATAATTGCATAGTTGTGGGGTCACTCTTCACATTTAGAAGGAAACTGAAAGGCTTGTTTGCACTGCATTTCCTGTACCTGTAAACAACTCTTATGTTTCCTTATAAGGGGACAGTCTAAACGCTCCCTCATTTTGGGAACGCAAACTGCTAAATGTTTCTGGCAGAGTAAAATAAACACGCAAAGATAACCTAGTGTAGGTTTGAATATCCAAGGAATAGTGAAAGGGTACATTTAGTCTCCTAGGAGTTCTGCACTGTTGGGAAGTGATTGGGAATGAGTGTTCATTTATATGCCCACGCTATTTAATATCCACTCATTTTCATACAGTATAGGGATATATCCATATACACTCTCCAAATAGTTGATAATAGTATTCAATATGTCTGATTTCGGAAAAGAAACAGCAAAATCCCTTTGTACAAAAATAACCTTGAATATCATTTCATAGGCATTACAATGGATTGTTTTTTTTTTTTTCATTTTTTTGCTCAAAAACCAATATGAACGACACAAAGAATAGAAAAGAAAAGGGGTATATCCCAAGAGGGATAGAAACTCCTATAATAATGACAAGATACAAAGTCACATAAATCCTTACCAAAGATATCTTCGGCTAAAGTGCATAACCACAAACTGACACTCTAGCGAAGGAGGCGTGGCGGACTTCTGGCTTATATAGAGTCCGGGGAGGCGCCAGCCAACTTCAATCAGCCAGCTGGGTAAAGACTCCGATTGAAAAGGAATTCGATAACGTGGGACGAGAGCCTCAAAGAAAAGTCCTAAACACACGCACACCTCCCAAACCATGACATTAGCCCTGTATTACAGTATGTTGGAGATTAAATGAAAATTTAAAAAAAAATAATCTGCTCAAAGTGCTGACTTTCAGCTTTATTTTCATAGTATTTCCAACCAGGGTGAATGTTGTAGGAATTATAGAACTTTTTATGCATGGTCACTTAAGTATGCTAAGAAACCAAGATCAATTGGAAAATTGGCTGCACTGCTATTCCATGGTTAGGTGTGAGTTATTCCCTCCTTACTGCATTTAAAAGTGAGCAGATAAATAGTCAACAGTTTAGTTTAAAGTAAGGCATTTGCATTTGGAATATTTTGTTTTAATTCTGCATGTGACGTTCAAAGAGCTTTCAGCGACAGTGAAGCAGGCCATTATTAGGCTGAAAAAGCTTAAGAAACCCATCAAAAACACAGAAAAAACATTGAGTCTCATTCATGAAATGTGAGCGGAACGAATTTGTGAGTAAACCGTTCACAGATGGAAATTTACGTGCATCTCTGCATTCATTAATATTAGAGTAGCTCTGATCTTTTCGTAGCAACTAACAAAATCTACACATGCTGCTGACCACGCGTAGTGCTTGTGTAAATTTTAAGAATGCACTTAAATAATACTTGTCACTATTGGAAATTACAATTTTAATTCATATTGCGCTCTGTTATGTACACAATACGCAGATGCCTTTGAAACATGTGATATAGCCTAAACATGACGATTAAAAATATAACACATTTAGTTAAATTAGTTGGCAATTGGCAGGTTTAAGACCCAGATTAGGATCATGATTGTGAATTATGCATGTGAATCGACTCAATGGATTACACATTCTTTGTACATGTTGACTGATGTAAATAAAAAATAAAAGTGGAAGCATGTCGCTGTCTCCTTGAGGTATAATTCCTGACAGAGAGGTCTCACCAATTATGCCAGCGATGCGCTCGTCTGCAGTTGATAGTTCCTTCGTGGTGCGGAAAAACAGGTTTCATCAGGAATGTCACTTGCGACCTTTTGTTATTCATGGGACGAGTTGTGACTGCGAGCCTCCTCCTCCTGTGGCTGATGTGTTTTTTTTGAGTGCGTGTGTGTGTGTGTGTGTGTGTGTGTGTGTGTGTGTGTGTGTGCGTTCATGCGTTTCTTTGCCTCCAGTTTCATGCCAGACCATTCATTTCTCACCTCAGACATGAATCTTTGGACTACAGACACAACATTAACAGCATCTGTCTCCTCCCTCCAGGCCTTCGCTTTGCCTGTCCCTGTCACTAACAGATGAAAATAAAATGTTTTTTCTTAACTCCACCCAAAATTATTTCTATCTCCGCATTTGGAATAATTCTTTTTTCTTTCTCTCTCTTTCTTTGTTTACGCCATGACTGACAGGTCGACTGGATTCATGTACACCTCCTTATATGGTGGCCGCTAGCAATTCATGGGCGGGGATTTATGCTGATAGCTGATTACCGGGAGCGCACTGTCACTTTACGATGGATTGGCATTCATGATCATACACAAGATCAGATCTGAGTTTCCTGCGGTGTTCATGAATCCGGAGTAGGTTTTTAGTAGCGTAGGATTTTATGTTCAAATCTACGCACAAATTTACTAACGTTTCATGAATGAGACCCAATGTGTGGCCAACATTAACCATATGGTACATTCCTAAATAGAAGGAATGCACCAATGAGCTCAGAAGACTTCGTATAAACGTATACGTATAAAAACTGTGGCAGATTACAAAAGAATTATTTCCCTGCTGAAAAAGGCTGATACAGAACAGTTGGCCAGATCAAGAACTCCCTCCAAGATGTAACCTCAAAATCAGGCGGTTCGCCTAAAAACGCGAAAAAGGCCTGTGCAGTCCTGGAATAACATCATTTGGATATTTCAAACGGATCAGTCTGTACCAGAATGTTGGAAGGAGAAGAGTATTAAGAGGGGAAAGAACTGCTCATGATCCAAAGCATTCCACCTCATCTGTGAAGCGTGGTCATGAGCGCTCGTGCAAAGCTGCCAATAGAGTTTCACTGGCAAAAAAAAAAAAAAACTGAAAGTGTCTCCAAGCATAATTAGAAAGCGGCCGGAGAAACTGTATTTTAGGAGTAAAGAAATGGAGTGCTCAACAATCGCCAATCAATCACATGACATGAATCCAACTGAGCCTGGATTTCATTTTCTAAAGGCATAAGTGAGGGAATAATGCCCAAAAACAAGCAGAAACTGAAACTGGCTGAAGTGGGGGCCTGGCAGAGCATTATAAGTGAAGACATTCAGCTTATTTTGATTTCTATGGGTTCCAGACTTCAGGCAGCCTTTGGCAGTATTAAAATAGGCTAGCCTATTGTGCAATTATTGATTTATGTGTGATGATTCACATTCCATTTAAATGCCAATGGCAAATCTGTATTAGGAGGGATTGCTTCATATCCCAACCCGTGTCCAGAGAAGTTAGCGTGCTGTGTAAAATGTCAAAGGGAACAGAATGCAATGATTTGAAAATCATTTAAACTCTGTATTTAATTGAAAATAGAGGATGGACAACATATCAGATGCTGTAACTGAGAAATGTAATAGTTTTTTTGGAAAAATATTACGCTCATTTTGAATTTGATGCCAGAAACACATTTCAGAAAAGTTGGGATGGCTATGTTTAACAGTTTGAAGGCCTCAAATTCAAAATGAAAAGATAGTTTTCAAAAACACAACATAGAAGTAGGGTTTAAATGATTTGCAAATCATTGCATTTTGTTTTTATTTTTCACAGCATCCCAACATTTTTGAAATTGGGTCATAGTAGCAAGGACATGGCTGCAATTTCTAAAGGATTTTAAAAAGGTGTCGGCAGTAGAAAAAAGAACTTTACCGCGCGATGTGTACTCTACTCAAATCAATTATATAGGATTTCTCATGGGATAGACGTAATTAATAGTCAACATATTGTTAGTCTTTATGAGAACCTACTCTTGGCTTACACGTTTATACAGAAAAAAGATCATTACTTAATGGAATGATTAGAGAACTGCACATCTTTCATACAGTCTGTACAATAGGTAATAAGCTTGTACAGTATTGCCTTTAGTTGGAGCTGTGTGACACTTGAAGATATTTTAGCTCTCATGCTACTCATTTCAGTACCAGTTTGCATGCTGCTCAGTTTTGATTTGCATGCCACTCATTTTTAAATCATGTTGCATCAGACTCATTCTGGTTTAACATTCTGTATATTGTGGTGTTCATTGCATTATTGCCTTATGGTCTTCACTCCATAAAGCCAATCATATCTCAATGAGGTCAGTTTTATTCAAAATGGCTGAATAAACAAAGACGCAATGAAGGTCAAAAAGAGGATATACTGTATGCCGTAATGTGGAAGAATAATGTTGCAATTCATTTTTACACCATGAGAAATGACAAATCACTAAGGATTTCTGGTGAATTTGAGCACAGATGTTAACCCAGCGCACACAATAAAGTAGCTGCAGTCATTATAGGAATTCAGCAGACCTTGTTATAAACAGCATTCAACATAATGTGCATTAGCAGGTACAAAAGTGCTATAAACCCTTGAGGGGAGAGTCGGGGAGCGCTGCCAGGAGCCAGACTGATATAACGTTACTGTAAGTCAACAGGAAGCTTAGTACAGTGAGAGACAATCACTTTGTCTCCATGGACCACTTCACTGTACTTACATTGTTTGGGTTACTGCAATTTTTTTCTTTCTTTCTTTTTAGGGTGTGGGCATGTTTTCCATGACACAGTCAGTTTTCATCCCGGGGTGAATATTGGATCTTATTTCAGACAGTGCTCTAGAAAGCCAGTTTTGAATGCAAGCCAGTTTATTCCATCTGTTGAAAGAATGCTTAGAGGTACAGCGACCGGCCTAGCTGAGACTGTTTGCCAAAATATCTGACCTACTTACACTGTATATGTGTTCTTGCAGTAGCTTACTGTCCTCATACTTAAATTCCATGCATTACAGGCTGCTGTAGACTACCACTGTGAGATCTATGGCTAACCAAAAAAAAGCTCATACATGCCTACTAATGTATACACTCCATGCTACCAAAGGCCATTTATCATCTATTTACTGAAGTCCCACGCTTCACATGAGCAGACCAAAGAGAATGACAGTGCAGATACACACACCACAACTGCAAATTTCCCGGTAAATATCCCAAAAAGAGGAAGCACACTGCATTCAGCCATGGTATGTATGGCTGTACGACAGTTTCGTTTTCCTTTAAGCAACACATTTCCGACAAACCAAGAACTGAGCAGGGGAATCCCAGAGGTAAAACTCATTAGCAACGGCTCCACACACTCTGAAATGTTATCACTGGTGAACTGGAGTCCCTCAGTTTCATTTTCCTCATTTCCATCATTTGAGGGCACAATTATTTTCAGGCAGACTGCTATAAAAGGAACTCTAATTAACACTGTATAAGGGAAGTGCTAGGGTGGACCTGAGTTGCTTCATTGGCTGCTTTACTACTGAGAAACCATTCCTGCCTATTCAATGTGAGCTTTTGCTCACTTCAAGCCAAGCTAATTTATTGAAATAACTCGCTGCACTTTCCCAGATGTCTTTATCTTGGAGGGATTCATTAACTGGGCAAGTTACTGATATGGATTTGCTTACTGATGCAATTGAGATGCTAAATAGCTTACACCTTTCCCCTCCCATAGACAATATTATTCCTCTCACATCGGCAATATTATACTGTAGCTCGCAAAAGTAAGTGCACCCGTTGCACTTGAAATTATTTCACAGCAACTTTCCTTGCAGTTGCATTAGAGGCACTGGCAGGAACTCCATGAAATAGCAAACATTCTATCATTTACCTCTACATATAAAACTGCTAATTCATTAAAAAAAAACAAGTTGATGTGTAATTGAGAATTCTGAAAACGGTGGCAAGCAAACTGAATACATCCAGGATATACCTTGGTTTGACGTTAGGGCAGCTATGGAAAGATAGCTGTCACGTATCTGTCATGTTTACATTCTTTCCACATGACTAGTCCACTGAGTTGTAATACTATGTGCTGGTATTCAACCTGAGGAATTATAGGCTTCAGAAATACCACACAAGTAGTCACACAATAGTTTGCATGGCACCTCATGGCCAAGAACTCTCTTGAGACCTCAATGACAAAATTCTTGTCCTTCATAAAGATGGCAAAAGATACACAAAGATCAGTACATCCTTGAAATTAAAGGCTGTATCCCAATGGGCCGCGACAGTTCAAGACTGTTTGTGGACTTGAAATTGGCGCTGTTTCAAGACAAAGCACGCAAACAGAGTTACAGTCCCTCTGAACAGATTTGTCTTGGCATGTACTTCCGTGTCTGATGTTGTCAAGATGGTATAACTGACTGCGCATGCACAGAATGGGCGGGAATTATGCAAAAGGTCTTCAAAATGTCTTATAAATATCTTTGGACATTCTTCAGACCTTCTGAAGACATTCTGCTGACTATTTCGCGATTGTTTCATAATTTTTGCCCCCTGTTTCTCAAGACAATCTGAACACATTATGCAGACAATTTGGCACACATTTCAAAACCTTGACGTCCACAGTTTTCGCCAACAAATTTTTGAGCGCATTCAAAACTTCCGCGACAATATGATGACCTCCACAAACACACAAAAATTCTAAAGACATTCTGCAGAATGACAGTCGCAAATGTCACCAAACAGGTGCAACCCCTGTGGGTTACAGGCTTACGCTACAACCTTGCAACCATGGTAATTGAATTATTGTTGGTTAGTTTTCACTTACCAGTGCCTCTGAATCTGACTCCATTGACCCGTTTCACTCACGCTGATCACTTTCATGCGCCGCTCGCAATATTTTTTCCGTAGGAGAGTGAAACGGGTGAATGGAGATTCAGAGGCTCCGGTTAGTGAAAACTAACCAACAGTAATGACATAATAATCCATTCTATATGTGGTATATAAATGTGGTATATAAAATGCCCTCGTAACGTTTAGTTTCCTTTATAGTCTGACGAACTACCATTAACGTTATTATCGTAATTATAGCATTTCAGCACCTGTTTGTTTACAGCCAAATGCATTGTTTTTTTTTCCTGTCAGAGAGGCGCGTGACTCACAAGCGGTGACAGCTATAAGCAACTGGAAGGGGCGCTGCAACAAATGACAGACAGAAAGCTCGGCAAATCATTTTATTCAGATGGAAGAAAATGATTGGCCAGACCTTTATCAGAAATATATCGTATTGGTCCAAATATAAGACAATATTTTTGTTCTAAAAATACCTCTTAAAAAGGGGGGGTCGTCTTATAGTCGTGGACTAGGCAAAATAGGGGAAGCTGGCGCCAAAATAATATTTTTAAAACGAGTGTTTTGACTTAATCTAATGAATCGGCCACCATCCCACACAACAATGCCACAATAATAGAGAGGTCAAGAGATTATCTTGAACAAAGTGCTTCGAAGGCTGGTCAAATAAACCAACGGCTCAGAAGAAGTTATGTCGCAAATTTTAAAATTACGGTCATGAACGCGGCCGAATCCTTAAATAACTCTCAGGCTGCCAAAAAATATGGAGTCACAGAGTGCAATGTTCGCAGGTGGCAAGCCCAGAAAGAATGTATCAAAAATGCCAACAGCCAGAGAAAATCTTTCGAGGGCCTCAATCCGGCCGTTTCCAAGAAATTGACAGGAGGGTCTGTGAGTATGTGAGTGAAAAATGTAAAGATGGAATGCCGATAACCAGAGCCATAATACAGCTATAGGCTTTGGAGATAGCGAAGGAACTGAATATACCCACAAATGAATTCAAAGCTAGTCTCGCGTAGTGTAAAAGAATGATGCGGCGCAATGGACTGTCACTTCCTCGCAGAACAAGCCTTGCCCAGCGCCTGCCCACAGACTTCGAGGAGAAGCTGCTGTCTTTTCAGTGGTATGTGATTAAATTAAGAAAAATGCATTCATACCCCCTCGATCAGATAGGCAATGCCGATCAGATCCCAGTGTTTTTCGATATGCCAGCATCTGTTAATGTTGCTATAAGAGGTGACAAATCAGCCATTGTGAGGTCAACGGGGAATGAGAAAAGCAGGATCGGGCATGTCTTACAGACGGAACTAAACTCCCAACATATGTGATTCTGAAGACTGTCCCCAAGGAGGCTTTGCCAGCTGACATTATCGTGCCTGCACAGGAGAGGGGCTGGATGAACAATGAACTGGTGTTAGACTGGCTCAAGGTTGTGTGGGACAGGTGCCCTGGTGCGCTTTTAAAAAAGTGGAACATGCTCGTTCTGGATGCATTCCGTGGACACCTGACGGAGCCAGTTAAAACTCAGGTGCGAAAAATGAACAACGACCTAGTTATCATTCCAGGAAGAATGACAAGCCAGCTGCAGGTATTGGATGTTGTCGTCAACAAGCCATTCGAGGATAATCTGCGCAAGAAGTACAGAGTGGCTCTTGTCAGATAACCACGTGTGACAGTTGAAGGGTACTGTCACTGGAAATGTCTCCTAATAAGTACACGCCCTGGCTACCTTGCCAACGAGCCTGGCTCCTTGGTGACGTGGTCAGCGAGTTGGACTATTACCCGGGAATCTGGAGGTTCAAGTCCCTGCCCGGGCCCTCCTTTGGCCTGCTACACACGCACTAACGTTGACCGTGAAAATTCAGAAGCCGGCAGTGCGTCTGTTATGTGAATGGATCCTCCAAGCATGGGATGCCATTTCAGCAGAGAGCATCATTCATGGTTTTAAGAAATGCTGCATATCAAATGCTCTGGATGGGAGCGAGGATGACATTCTGTTTGAGGGACTGGTGGAACACAAAAGTGACGACAGTTAGAGTGAGCGTAGTGAGGCAGAGGATCTCTGAGGAGCTATAGGCCAATGCTTAGTAGCAGAGCACAATTTGCAGTACTGTGTTTATTGTTCCAGTGCTTTAATGTTGTAAACTAGATTAATGCAGATGTGTTTCGTTAATGCATAAGGTTCTTTAATGCATTTTTCCATTTTTTGCACTTTTATGGAAAATCATTCCATATGCTTTGGAAAGTTATGGAAATTTATCCGACATATTGAACTTTCAATTTAAATTTGAGAAATTCATTGAAAAGATTAATGAATTCTTGTTTTAATCTAAACAGATTCCCAAATGTTTGCACTTTTATGAAAATTGTAGCCTACAGTGCAATGATACCGTGAAATTTGTTTTATTTAAATGTGAAAAACAAAAGCCTCTTGTTCTTTTTTTGTTCAATGAATTATCATTTTCAAATAATAATAGGCCAATAAAAAAATCTATATAAAACAAGACTTGTTTTTTCCCCAAAAATGAATCTGGAAAAGGGGGGTCGTCTTATATTCAGGGTCATCTTATATTCGGGCCAATACAGTATAAGAATTGAATATTGAAGAGTTTCAACACCTGGTGGATTTCTTTTACATTTTAGTGTGCCATACGCTCATTAGGAGCATTTTAAGATTACAAAAGAAAAGTGTAAAAATGCCAGAAAGGTAAGAATTGCATTAATGAGCTACAGTAAATACTTTGTATCCACTACAATAGTGCTTAATGGCATCAATGTCCCATGATTCTATGTTATCCAAAAAAAAAATACTCAAGAAACAATAGGTTCTGCCTTTAGACTTAGAACACAACTTAATATGTTGCCATGAATCCATGGGTTTCAAAACTATTTCAGTTACCTTTTACTGGTCACATAAAAATATGCAACACACTTCATTCTAAAAAAAAAGAAAGAGTTAAATCATATTTGGTACATCTATTCGTAAGTGTGAGATAAATTGAAGGGAAGAAAAACAGAGGAGAAGAATCTGAAATATCATTGGTGTGATGGCGACTGATTTCCTGTTAATATTTTGGAGGCTGATTTGGTCACAGAAAGCCATATTTTACAGCCTTAAAGCCATCACTGATTCATTAAGAAAGTAATACTTCTTCACTTTAATACAGTTGATCACAAGGTATAATTACTGTACGATATTTTAGAATAACTTTCTCTGCCTACCCTGCTATGAGCCATGCCCTATCAGGGATCTCACATTTGCAGGCCAGATCTGTGTCAACGCAAGCAAAACCAGATGTGGCTGTCTGACGCCGAAGCAGGCCGCTGTATTTGCAGAGCATGGCAGGCGAGTGAAGGGTGGCTTCTGTGCACAGCTGGAATGGAGACTTACGGTACTCCCTTTAGCACGTACTTTAGCACGTTACACTCCATTAACAAGACACTGCGTACTACTCAATATGTCAGAAAACAATGTTTTCTTTTCACCCCTGGAGGTTTCCGTAAAGCGCAGATCAGAGCAAACTGTAGCTTTGCTACTTCCAATGTAGGCCGGCATATAACCTTGGTTTTCGGGGCAGTTGAGTGGTTTTTCAAAAACACGGTCACGGAGCAAGTACCACAAATGACAGGTCCTTGACATGTTTTTGCATTAGAAATTACTACGTGCAGGAGGTGCATTCATGGAAATGGGACTTGAAACAAGTTTACAGGATCAGTCCGCCGGAGTGACACTGCAAGATCAAAGTCAAGATAAATTGTCATTACTTACACATCGTCACACTTCATATCATGCACAGAGAGATAAGGTCTTTGATTTTTTGAGTGCAAAAAGCCATTAATTTCAATTTTATGGGAAATTAAACAAAATATGAGCTTTTTTCCCCTTTAGTGATTCCTAGCAATGTGTGTGTATTCAAGTCCGTAGGTTACTGGAGACACTAAACTGATTTGTGCATTGCGGGGTTCGAAAGCCGTCATTTGTCATCTCTCTGTACTGACTGCTCCCCAGGCAAGAATTGTGCATTTTTCACTGCGACTCCTCCAGGCTAATCCGGCAAAAAAGCCAGTCACTCGATCGCACTATGCATGTTATGTAACTTCAAAGACCTCTGCGAACCGCTTGCAGGAATGTTCATGATGTCCTGTTTTTTGGCAAATTCTCCCTCATTGATGATTTAATTTACAGCTCTGAGAGAAGGAGAATGTAACCTGAATCCTAGGTATGCTTTTATTATTTTTTTCTTTTTCTGTAGGGAGTGGAGGGCGTATCACTGCTTTATGCAACTGAGTCATGCAAGACTGGGATGGAGTGCACGGATTTGATGGTAAAGCTTCGCTTCTAGCGTTGTGCAAAGAAACTGTTCTAGTTCTCCCATTCTGGAATTTTTGTAACCTTATTTACCTGATTACCTTGAAATGAGCCTATGTATAGATACGCTCATGGCGAAACTCTGCTCTCCCTGTTACGTCAACGGCTCCCAAGTGTTTATGCAACAATATTTTTGGCGTGTGTTCTCTGGTTGTTATTTCAGAGAAGTGAGTATCTCTAAATGACTCAACCATCTAATGAAATTACAGAATGTGCAAGCAATATACTTCAAACTGAATTTTTTTTAACCATATATTTTCTGGCCATTTATCGTAAAGGTCTTACATAAGTGTTACTGATTGCATTACTGAGAGACGTGTAACTGCAGAATAACAGGCTGAAAAAGGCTTCCTCACTGAGCACAAAAGTTGACTTGAAACATAACCATGCTTGATTGAAACCATAACCAAGTATAGCAGAAAAAATAAAGGAAAAGTGAATATGTGTTTCATCGCAAGAATTGATGAGATGATCTGTTTCCAGATCTCCATCAGATTTCCCCGCGTTCAGCCTTCAAATAGCAGTTTTTATCATGGTAACAGAAACATGATGCTCTGCATAACACCAGCGGTACAACGACCTTGGATGTCATCGAGAATTCCATTCAAGTCCGGCCTACAGTACGAAACGCTATTATAGAGAGCATCATACCTCCTAGCAAAAGACGATCCGAATTGCCATCAACATAAGAGGGTACAGCCTTTCCTGCATGATTAATTTTTTTGCTCTCTCCCCACAGGTCACGTGCGGTTCTCAGTGCCAAAGATCTGTCCATTTTGTCAGAGACAATGGCCTTCTCATTGCGGTCTGCCCAGCGCTTTGCACGATGATATTCACCACGTGTGCTCCTATGAATCTGAGCCACCCATCCCACATTTGGTCGACCGCACTCCTTCCAGATAGCATGCCAGAAAATAGCGATATGGCCAAACTTGATCATTCCATCTAGGGACAACTCGCTTTCCAGATTTCATTTTCGGAATACCCTCATCTGAAGCTCGTAATAAGGCAGAACAGATTTTGTTAACATACTTCTGAATGGCAAGATCATGCTCACAACAAGTGAAATCATTATAGTGCACTGCATCATAAGGAATGGCTATCAAAGACAAAAGAGCTCGCTGCCTATTTTGATAATGAGGATTTGAGTCACCCGCCCATTCCCAGCAGATCCTGGGCTTACGCGGTGTGGGCTTAACAATCACACTTAGTGCTGGATTATTCAAATCCATCAAAATTGCAGAATGATCAGAAAAGTTATCCGCTGAGTGTTCAATGGTGACGGACATCACAAGTTCTAAAAGATTCTCGCTTCTGAAAGATTTCTCGGTTCATGAAGTGACAGCGTCCAAAAAGTTTTGCAGCGACCTATTGTGTAATGAATCACCGCGAGAAAATTCGGTATTCAAATCTCTGGCTAAAATGATTCTGTCAGCATCAGAATCTACAGATGCTGCAGAGATAATAGAAAGCACAAAAGATCGTCAAAGATTTAAAGATTGTGGTGCTCATGCTTTGTATCTATCGGCATATACACATTAAAAATCAAAACAGAAAAAGTCGTAAAATCAGCCCACACCGCGCAAACCCGCGAATTACCACAATCAACTGGAGTTCTGTTACACAATAGAGCAGTTTTCCATAGTGGTCGACCACACTTCCATTGAACAACCCCAGTCAGGTCGACCAGCCACAACTTCATCAGCCCGCATAGCTGATACCCCATGACAAGCTATGCCAGGTATCTGCTGAAAATGATGTAAAATATCAGGCAGGAGCCAATGCTCCTGAACTAAAATGATGTCAGATGTCTGACTTAATGTGCGTATATAATCAATTTTTCCAGGGCCGAGGCCGCAGCAATTGTACGAAGAAATCGATAAGGTAGCCATAATGAAATACGAACATAATATATAGACATTTACATCCATCACACTGATTCACCAGCAAGTCTAAGCGGAAAATATTCACACACCATAACGCCTTCTGGCCAAGAATCAGGTTTTATCAGAAGTTTGTAATCAGAAGCTCTGACAGAGATTCTAAAAGACTGGCTAGTGGACCCAGGAGTTCTATGAGCACCAGGCAGAATTTTCTCAATAAATTTCAAATCAATTTTATGAAAAAACTTAATGTAGTCACTGCTATCGTCTATAGAGGTATCAGTAGCTACCCCATACACAAAAAGACGGTGGATGGGTGCGGCCAGTTGCACCCCCAGAAAATGTTCATAGGGGTGGCCAGATGGGGCCAGTGTAGATCTTAGATTGGCACACAAAATCAGTCCTCCTTGTGTAACCCGGATTCAGGTCCAGCCCGTGGTCATGTACTTAGGTTCTCAGTGTTCGTCTTGCAACTGCTTCACGGATATAAACAGTGTTCGACCCGCCACCTCAAGCAACTTGGCGGGCTCCTTTCCTTTTATGAGGACAGATATGCCCTAGCATCTCCGCCATAGTGCACTATGTAACAACGAACTGAATTGGCTTCTAAGCCTAGTTCATAAGCAGTAGCTGGCATAGTAGCTTCGATCTCGGGGGGCGTGTTTCAGCAGCCAGGATCCATTCGGCTCACCTCAGCTCTAGCGACGGTCCACTTGTTTCACCATTTTTGGATTAGCCGGGAGGTAGGCGGAGTCAGGTAAGTGCCAAATTGGTGACCAAATGAGATTCACAGTGGATATTCAGAAACCTATGAGTAACGTCACGGAGGCTACGTCCATGTTTTATACAGTCAGTGCTCTGGGGGGGCCAGTGGGGTGGCCAGCAGTTCTCCAGGGGGGCCACCCCTTGGGGCTCCATTGGGTGCCGCAGCACTCAACATTTATTAATTCCCTCAGTCCCTACTACACAAGCTGATTGGTTGAAATGTTTCTTATCTCTGGCTTCTTTCTAAGTGGCCCGCTTTTGGGGCTTCGCAGCCTCGAGGTCAGCAGCGCAGGGGCGGAACCCCTCATCATCGGCTCTTATTTCGCAAGGCTTAGGGGCCAACACTACAGAACTGTAGTCACTGGGAGCGGAACCAGATCGATGGCCAACATTACGTGACGTCTCCTCAATGGACGTCTCTCCAGGTCCGCGCAAGGTCTCCGCTCCGAAAATGTCACGAATAATCAAAAGTTAGGTTTCCTATTGGTCTGATTCCGAGCCTGCTGTGCAAAGGTGGAGCCAGAAATGGAAGATGCAGATGCCCCAGAAAAAGTCTCTATATGAGCCACTGTCAGAGCCAAAACATCCTCCTTCAACTTCGTTATTATTATCCATGGCGTTATTAATTATCCATGGCGAAATCCTCAACTAATCTGGCCAACCTTGCGACTTGCTACTCTAATAAAGCGATCCGGTCCACTGCCGCTATATTAAAAGCCTCCCCAGCGCTAGAATGTAGCATGGAGTCAAATTCTGTCGCAAGCAGGGCAATTTTTGGCCTTCGTCCTGTGTTGTCGAGCTTTTGCAGCGCATCTGTGATATCAGCGACATGTGCCTCTTTCACGGACCTCGCAGGAGTTCCCTTCTGCTTCGTCAGCTCTCCTGTTACATCAGCCTCGCGAGAGCAGCCTGCCCACAGAGCCTGACGGGCTTCCTTCACTTGTTGAGTGGAAAAATGGGTGGCAGTCCCCACCTTAATTTCATTATTCGTAGCAGAGCGACGGCACTTGGCCACATAGGCCAACACAGGATCTATAATGATCCCACTCTGTGGGCTAGAAGGGGGTTGAACTGCTCCCTCTATCTTCGACTCCCCGTCTGTAGCCTCCACAGCCGCCATACCAGCAGTGCTGCGCTGTAATCCACTTGCAAGGGGTATTTTCCACTTAGACAAAAAGGTGCTTAAACACAATGTGCATTAAAATGTTAACAGGCCTGTTTTGCCGCGTGTCTTTTTCCTCTAATGCAACCCAGTGTTAGAACAGAACGTCAACAACTGTTTTTCACATCAGGCCAGGAATGGTTGGATAGCTTTTTTGATTCAGTAAACGAAATGATCGTTTAAAAACTGCAATTTGTGTTTAGTTGGGTTACCTTTGTCCAATATTAAATTTAGTTTGACGATCTTAAACATGGAGTGCAACAAATATGCAAAAATAAAAGATATTGGAAATGAGCAAATACTTTTTCACAGCACTGTATGAGTCGGCCAAGAAGGTGGCTCCGTGGGTCGTGTTGTTAGCTCACGGCAAGTGGATTGTGGGTTTAAATCCAGCCCGAGGCCTTTCTGTGCAGTCTTAGTTTCCATGTTCTCTCTGTGCTTATGTGATATATCTCTGGGTCCTCTAGTTTCTTCTTCTCGCCATCCAAAGACAAGCAGGCTAATTGGAGACTCTATAAATTTCCAATAGTTATGAGCCAATCCGCAAATCGCATGTTTTTTGTGCGATCAATTGGTGTGTCCCTGCCCGGCAATCATTTTATCCTGGGACAACTTAGCTACCCTGGAATAAGTTTGATAATGAATTTACTGTATGTTTTGAGTCATTTTTAACAATAGCCAAAGTTATGAGTCAAATGCAGTCCTTGATCGCAACAAAGGAGAGTTAAGCCCACAGCAAAAGATCTACGGTATCTTCAAAGATTCTGAATGGTGGAACTGTCCCCTGCCCAAACCCAAACCCCAGTTGTCCTCCAATCTGATAAACAGATGAATATAAACTAGCCGTTTCAGTTAGTCAGCAGCATGCTGATCATTATTGCCAGCCGTCCTTTTCGAATGATTTTCCCATCTGGAGCGTACAATTCATTACATTTGTTGTGTAGTATCAGCCTTCTTTCTCCATTTTGCATTGCAAGTTTATAAATTCTGAGGACTCCCAACTTGCTCCAGAACTCTGCACATAAATGTCCTCTTGCTCACTGTGCAAATAATAAAACTTTTCTAAACAGTAAAATGCAACTTTGACACAAATAATTGATTGTATTTGTCTTATCCTGTCTGCTCTTAAACTAAATTGCACAATTTCAGAATGGAATATGCTAAGAAATGTTTCATAACTGCTACTGTCAGCAGGTATGTATGCTACTGTGTGGACCATAGTATCCAGTGTGAAGGTTTAGGGAGGAATTTAGCACAGGGGTAATATTCCGGTTTTTTTGCCATGAAAGAACAGCCCCTAGACAAAAGCTTATAGGAAGAGCATAGTGTACTCTTGGACTTGGGTTATTGTGTACTTTTTCTTGATCAAATATTTGATATATATTTATGGAGTGCCCTCAAACATGGTATGTACTGTCATCTCAATGTAAAGAACTCCACAATATTTTTTTCAGCAGTGACTGACTGCGTTTGTGGTTTGTAAGCCTTGCTGGGTTCACCTATTTCTTTTTGACCGGGTCATCATCCATTTCACGCTGATGTCGGGCTATGCAGGGTTAAAGATATTCTGTACATTTGACAACACAAATATTTATTTTGCCATTCAACTCCTTAAAATTCATGCCAGAAAACAAGCACACTGTTTAGCAATTTCAGGAAGAATCATGATTGAATATGGTATGGTATTTTCCCCAATCAATGTCCATGGCTTCCATTTGTGTGTACAATAAAGCACAGTTATGAAGTCTTCACCAAGCCCAGTCTCATTGTAACGCACCATACAGTGATGCTACCTGACCAAGCATCAATATATGTTGCAAAAGGAGGGTTTTGGCGTTGTAATTTGATGCCAGTCAAAACAAACCCTACCTCCTAACCCCTAACCCTTAATCAAAACCCAAACCGTAAGTGTCAAAGGACAATAAAAGCTTCCTTTTGCGTATATGGACGCTTGGTCAGGTACTGTCACTATATGACGAGTTGGGGAGAGAATGTGTTGGTTCACCAAGTCTATATTTGTCACATATTGAGATACAGTGTATTTGTCACCTATTGAAAAATGTATAGGAGCAGCATAATTTGTTTTAATTTAGTACTTCATACTAAAATACTGCACAGCTGACAATTGGGTAACTCAAAAAAAAAAAAAACGTAAAATGTTTCCTCAAATGTTGAAACGTACTGTATGCATACATATATTGTTAATAACGTTAAATACAACCTAAATTATGTATGCTTCTGGGTCTTATCTCCGGATCTGAATCCAAATACACATACATACAATATATCCTAATTACATAGACAGCAAATAGGTATATGTCACAGTCAGATAGATTGTGAGACAAGTCATTTTGTGAAATCACTCAAATTTTTTAGTCATTTCATGAAATGACTGGTTTCACAATATGACTGTGACATTTGTCAAATATATAATGACTAATTTCACTGTTAACTTTTCTCTGGAACCACCTGACTTCACTTCCTGACACATGCATCTTATTTGATGCCTGGCTCATTCTGGGGCTATTTTCAGTTTCAGTTTTGTTCTACTTTTAAAAGATCTACAAGCTTTGTTTTTTTGTGAGTTTTATTTTGTATCTCACCTCTTAATCATCACGCCCAACCTGAGTCCCTGTATATACCAGATTCATCCAATTCAATAGCAGATGACTTTAGATTCTGAGTCAGCTAGAACATCCCCGAATGACAGACTTTTAGATCAGTTTAGATCTAGAAAGAAAGGAGTAGGGCTTGCCGGGGAGTCCAGTCTTCTGGTGTCAATCCAAGAGAGACTTTCCTCGCCCAACCAAGAGGGAATCAAACCAGAGAAAAAGTACATACTGCTTGTGGGAGCAATTCATTTGGCTTGAAAGTAGAACAGTTTGTACTGTACCCTCGACTGAAGGAACTGAGCTAATTTTTTACCCCTCATAAATCAGTCGTCAATGCACGATACATAAAATCGAGGAGAACATATGGCTATTATGCTGCAACTCTGATAGCAAAAACATGTGGAATTAACGGTTTCTTCTTCAAGTTAACGAAGAAAAATACTTTAACACTTGTGATATAATACTACATATTAAGGAGAACGCAGCATGGGGTTTGCTATATTGAAGTTTACAAAAGAGGGGCATAAAAAGAACAGCCATTTTCTGGGTGAAACATCAGGACTTTCAGCTTTTAATCATTTCGCCTGACTGGCAGGCGTACATTTGAGAAGTGGGAACCTGTTTCATAACTGTAATCCCCGTTCGGGACGAAGAAAGAATGAGGTGTTTTCTGGCAGAGCAGGCTGGTTTTTTGGCAGTCTCACACAAGAAATTCCTCATCCAAATTTATCACCACCATGGCAAGAACATGAGAACATGTCCCACTTTTCCCTCCAATGTAGAACAATATGAGAGAAGATTCCGGAGAGAGATGTGAGGTCACCATTCAACAGCACACGATTTCCTTTCTTCCTCAGACAGTTAAAGATAATCAAGGTCAAATTTGATTCTTGTCATTGTGAAAACTGCAAGAAAACTGCCGAACATTCTGACGAAGAAGCCAAATTTAGCAGCCCCCATTCTATACCCAGAGTGTATGCTTTTTACCGTGCAGTAAAACTCTGGTTATTTTCCCTTTGATTATCTGCAGTGTTCATATTATCTCGTTTAATCTTTTATAAGATAAGAAGAGGCCAAAGATCAACTCTAGGTGTTTTCCTGTTTTTCCTCCCTTTGCGGATATTTCTGTCTGCGATCTGTTATATTTCAGCGAGAAAGACAGAGAGAGAGGCAGATCGAGGGAGACTGCCAGTGGGCTATATATTTAACCACGGAAAATAAATAACCCAAATGAATACGAAAGGCCTTTCTCACAATAACGTCCAGGCAGGAAGCTGCAGGGTGCAGGCGAATTGATCAAACAAAGACAGCGCGCCAACAGGCTGCGAAAACAACAAGAGAAAGAGAGCAGACATTGGGGAATGAAAGTACAAAAAATGAAGAGGAGTTTTCCTGGAACAGTTTAATGAAAGTACAGTAGTAAACAAAGAAAGGGGGGAGGGTGGGATTCCAGGTGGCCTTAAAAAACAATGTCAGGACTAGTGCACGCAGCCATTATCTCAGCCTTTGACCCACAACGATTAACAAAATAATTGACAAAAAGGCTTTCTGTTAATCTGTAAATGAATAAAAATGACTCCAAACACTGTTAAATGTTGAGTTTGAGTTCTTTTCCTTGATGAGTGCAGTCCATCAGGACAAGTTACTGAAGGGCTTTGTGGTGGCCAGTTAAGTTCTTCTGTGCCGATTACGGCAAGCGATATGCCATGTATGGACCTCACACTGAACATGGGGACATTGTACAGCTTAAACAGGAAAGGGCCTTACCCAAACAGAATAACCAGGAATGTCTTTATTTGCTATAACGTCAATATTTTCCTTAAGTGAAACAAAAAGGCGATGCCCAAACTGTGAAATAACTGTTCCGGATTAAGGAGTGTCCACATGGCTATTGGCTATTAGACAATGGAGTGTACTTCAGGAAATAGAGATGCCCTCTTCGAACTTCTATGGTCTTAAGCCATACCTTTGGATTGGTGATCCATGTAATGCTGTGATTTCCTGGAATGTAATGTTGGAATTCTGTCTGTCTAGTCACCAGTTAAGGAGAGGAACATTCAGTCTTTGTGATGGGATCATAAGATGGCCTCTTGTATCTGACAAACTCAGCCATGTAATGAATGGGAGTCGAAGACTTCAGGTGATACTACAACCACAATTCCGAAATAGTTGGGACAAAGTGTTAATTGTGAATAAAAACAAAACGCAATGACTTTCGAATCACACCAGCCAGTGTTTTAGTCACAATAGAACAGAGATTACATAGCAAATGTTGAAACTGAGAAATTTTACAATTTTAATCCACAAAATGAGCTCATTTCAAATTTGATGGCTGCTACAGGTCACAAAAAAGTTGGGACAGGGGCCTGTTTAGCATGGTGTAGCATCCCCTCTCCTTTTTAACACAGAATGGAAGCGTCTAGACATTGAGGGGACAAGTTTCTTGAATTTAGCCATTGGAATTTGATCCCACTCTTGTTTAATACAGGCTTCCAGCTGCTGGAGAGTTTTGGGTCTCCTTTGACAGACTTTTCTTTTAATTACGTGCCAAATGTTCTCAATTGGTGAAAGATCTGGACTGCAGGCAGTCCATTTCAGCACTCAGACACTTCTACTATGAAGCCATGCTGTTGTAATAGCTGCATTATGTGGTTTTGCATTGTCCTGCTGAAATTCGCAAGGCCTTCCCTGGAGTAGATGTGGTCTGAAGGGGAGCATATGTTGCTCTAAAACCTATACCTTTCAGAATTCATAGTGCTATTTAAAACATGCAAGTGTCCCACACCATATGCACTAATGCATCCCCATACCGTCAGCGATGCTGGCTTTTGAACTGAATGCTGATAAATGGTGGGGTGGTCTTTCTCCTCTTTAGCCCGGAGGACAAGATGCCCATGATTTCCAACAAGAATGTCAAATTTGGACTCGTCTGACTGTAGGACACTTTGCCACTTTGCTACAGTCCATTTTAAATGAGTCTTGGCCCACAGAACACAGCGGCGCTTCTGGATCATGCTCAACAATGTCTTCCTTTTCACATTATAGAGTTTTCGGTGGCATCTTTGGATTTCACGGCGAACTGTGTTTACATACAGTGGTTTCTTGAAGTATTCCTGGGCCCATTTAGTAATGTCAATGACAGAATCATGCTAGTGAGTGATGCAGTGGCATCTGAGGGCCCGAAGATCACAGGCATCCAGTAAAGGTCCTCAGCCTTGTCCCTTACGCATAGAGATTTTTCAAGTTTTTCTGAATCTTCTGATGATGTTATGCTCTGTCGATGATGAGACCTTCAACGCTTTTGCAATTTGACGTTGAGGAACATTGTTTTTAAAGTATTCCACAATTTTTTTACGCAAGCCTTCATAAGTTGGAGACCCTCTGACCATCTTTACTTATGAGAGACTCAGCCTCTCTAACACATCCCTTTTATAGCCAATCATGTTGCACACCTGATGCCAGTTAATGTAATTACTTGCTAAATGTTCTTTCAGCTGATTCTCTTGTATATTAATCGCTTTTTCAGCCCTTTTTTTGTCTGTGTCCCAACTTTTTTGAGACCTGTTGCAGCCAGAAAATTTGACAAGAGCTATTTTGCAGATAAAAATGTAAAATATCTGTTTCAACTTGTGAAATGTTATCTATGTTCTATTGTAAAAAAAAATAATAAAATATTAGCTCATTTGATCAGTAAGTCATTGGATTTTGATTTTATTCACAATTTACACTTTGTTCCGACTATTTCGGAATTGGGGTTGTAATAAAAGTGTTTAGTCTGACCGTTGTGTGGAGACATTCTGAGGGATTTCTGTGGAATTTCTCAGTAGGTCAGCAGCAAATGCGAGCTCAAAAGACTTATTCTGTGATCCCCTTCTGCTGTGCCACTCAACCTCTTAGAACTCCGGCTACAGTCAGACGGACATTCCAAAAATACCCAAATAAAACCTGTACTCAATCAAATCTTATTTTAACTTTTTTTCAGTCTTTGTGCCGTGACCGTTGATCCTTTGCTATTCTTGTGGATGTGCTGTGCTTTTTTCCTCTGTTTTGAGTGTATGCATGCCTGCGCTTGAGTTCTGTTTATAATGTACTTACTGCTGGAAGGAAAAGAACCCATTAAAATGATATATAATAAAACCGAAATATCTTTGAGGAGACGTCCTCTCTCTGCGTCCTCTCTTTTTTTTTTTTTTTCTTGTGCTGCCTCACTATGCATTTGCAATTTACCACATCACAGTCTCCATGGAGACCGCGGTTAAAAGCAAAGCAAACACAAAGGTGCGGTTTGGAAAGCGAGTGGCCGCACTGAAACCAATCCTGGAGAGAGCAGGTGTGTAAGGGAACAAGTAAATACTGCAAGAATTAGCCCAAACCTTGACTCCTCACTCAACATCCCCAAGTGGAAAGAGCTCCAGTTTTTGTACTCTTGAACCATTTCCACAGGACAAAATGTGAAGCCAGCTTACAGAGTTGAGCAGGGCAAGGCTGCGTGTCGGCTGTTACTGCCTCCACCCAGAGGTAACTGGGTCAGGCTGAAACTACAGATGTGTGTCACGAGGAGGAATTAGCTGTAGCCCAGCAGATTAACATATTGATCCTTCTTTAGAACATAGCCCCCATGGATATTGAGTCCTAGGCTAACAGGCAATATTTTGCTCTTATAATGCTGCTCTCCATGATAATGTTCAATATTATGCTTTTAGCCTTCACCAAAATCCCCAAAATCTGATGACATCTCCTCAGATGTGACTTATGCAACACATAATGCCTTAGTCGCTATAAATTTAATTTGCCTAAAGTGATCCTAGTGCTCTACCAGGTTTCTGAGCAGATCGCCCTGGGGTGCCCAACAGCTGGGAAAATAAACCGTAAGCCTTGAAGCAGTCGGGGGCTGGAGCTTCTTTCTGCATCCTGCTTTGAGGTAAACTCGACTAAACCCCATATTACAGGGTTCCAGATGGGAAAAATTCAGCCACTATTCCCTAAGAGAGAAAATTCTAGGGTAGATTTGCTGCTTCCTCTGAAATTCAGTAAGGGGATTCAGCTAGCAGACCCCCAGGGTGGACCAGGCTGTTACATCATCTGTTCTTGATTCTGTGGTACCGGCAAGCAAACTTGAGCCAGGGCTTGGGTGTTCATTAAGATTTCAGGCTGAGATCGGAATATGCTAGACCTCTGACATACAATGGGCTTGACAGCTACAGTCATCTGTTGATTCATCTGTTATCTAACCTAGGGAAGGCCGCAAGGACAGCTGGAGACTATTCCAGCTTGCAAAAGGCTTGACTCCCAGTCAGTCCAGGTACAAGGGCTGTTCATCACTGGACCACTGGGGCTAATTGACACAAGACCAGAGCCTGGTAGCATTAGCCGCCCAAAAGCTTACAGTTCCATCTTGGAAATGCTGTTTTCCCATATCATTTGAAATTCACCTGAATTGGGAATTGATTGCAGTATCTTCATTTGTTTGAGCTGCTGTAAAACAAGTGTCAATGAGTCACATCTGTGTACCCCGGTGCAAACACCAAACAAGTAAAACCACAGAGAGTTGACACACTCCAAACTCCCTCCAAACGTTCTGGGAAGCACAACAGCTGTATTTTTGTTTAGTTTTTTGCTCTCTCTCTCTCTCTCTTTTTTCCCTCGGCTAACGACCTTTATTCCTGAGACCACATACACGGCTTCGACCTGAAAGGCTGAAACATTTTGGTCCAGGAGGCCAGGTGCTGTTAAATTTGACACTGCCCTGGCCGATCTGTGTCTATATCATATTGGTATATATCTGTTCATATCATCTACAGGATATGCTAAGTAGCATATATTCATTCTTAGCCAGGGACGTGATTATAAGAGTCCTTCGTACATGAGGCTATTATTGCCAGACATGCTGCAAATGGAAGCATATTCACTGATTTGTCAAATTGTATCGTGCGATTCATGCACTCAATATTTAAAATGATAGCTGCAATGTAATAATGTATCGGTAGTGCATGTGGACAGCTTCCTGCACATGATAACCTCGCACAGATATGATAAAAATATAACCGTGCCATGCCAGCTTGGGCCTGTTCCACAGAACAGCATTACTGATTTCGCTGGTTGACTGCGCACTGCAATACCCAAACCCAGGAAAAAGTCTGAAACATGGATTATTACAAACAGCTCTGCCAGGTTGTGGAATGAACCACCTAACTTTTTTTAAATGCTTTTCAGTGCAGGTCCCCAGTGATTTTGAAAAACAGGACAACTGAAGAACTATCGTCATTTGCTATCACAACCGGGAGCATAAAGGAAAATCACGTGGATGGGTGGATATGGTTTGTTATTTCATTAAGAAAAGGACTGTGTCGAAGGGTCAGTTGTCCAGCATGCACACTGACCAAACAAATACGCGGCTTAGTTTGAATTGTGGGGTATTAAAGTGCGATCTTATCATCAAGCCGTCACTAGCATTTAGTTGGATAGCAGTAGCATGCCAGTGAGGGCAAAACACACCCTGGCGCATTAATGACTCAGTAAAGGCCATGAGCACTTAGACAAGCATGGCATTTGGAAACACGAGGGACCAGCTTGGCTGTGAAGTGATGTGTGATGAAAGACGAAAATGCAGCATCCCAATGACACGTCATTACATCTCCTCTCTCTGGCCCTGGGAGAAATGATTGTTGACTCTCATTCATAGGAGGAAATCTGTAAGGGCTTAGGAGGGCATTTAGGTGGGGAAAATTGATACGGATGATGCCGTAGCTAATATTAAAACAGGACATTATGTGATCCGTATTATTTAGCAGTGCAGTAGGCCAAATCTCTTCAAAGCCCCTATTCATTGACCTCATAATAAGGTCAACGTTGTTTGTATGGTACCCCGTAGCTATTTTTCTCAAACTAAATTGATGGCATAGTGCTGCAGTGGAAGCACATTTTCGACGACCGGAATATTTTCTTGAATTGTTAGGAATATTCGTCCGTCTGTGACATTTCAACTCATTGGAGAAGCTCTGGCAAGTGACTTGTGGTTTCCGCTGAGACAGGGCCCCACTGTAACGTGCAGTATCAGTCTCAAAACTGTTCTGTGTCACTTTCACATGAAAGGAAATATACTGGAGCAAATTCAGGGTTGAAGCACGAGCCATCAGGAGATGGCATCTCCCCCCGGCCCCATCAACTTTGGATAAGCAAAAGGCACCACTTCAGGTCGTGATTAAAGTGCACACCAAGTTTTGTTGAAAAATATTGAACAATTTTCAAGTTATGCTCCGGAAACTAAATAGTCACAGATAGACGGACGGACGGACGGACAGCCGCACACATGACTATATCCACCCGCATTATATGCTGGGGGAACAAAAAGTACATGATTTACAGATTTCCACGTTGAACTAGAGCTTCAGCAGTGTTGTTTTTGAATAAGAATCCTTGAAAAGTTGAGTAACTGTTTGTGTTTTTTTTTCATTCTTGACTCTTTCATCCCTCTGAGCTTAAAGCTGGATGATCTTAACCTCAACAAACCACAAGCACCTGGAGCCGTTGCCTGTGAACTTAAATTAATTTCTAATACCCACCAGATCGTAATAATGGTGTCGCCATCTCATCGTTCAGCATCACATGTCCTTTTATTTACAGTGTTAATTTACATGGCTCCATTACCAGCTCCAAAGCATGCTTAATGTAATCATGTGAACAATAAAGGGAGAAAACGTGACTATAGTTTTGTAAAGTACTTGCTCATGTGCTCTATTTGCCCCTTCTTTTACGTATATTGCATTGCATGAGTCTCCTTTTCATCATGTCAGACAGCTGATGTCAAGTTTATATCCTTTCTGATAAAAGTTAACCATGCAGGGATAATGTAAGCAGGAACTTAAAAACTAAACTTAAAAAAGTTAGGTGACCAGCAGTTACAAATTCTTTCAAAAATCAGTTTATGCAACTACTGGGACTTGGAAGTGAATAAACTTGATAACACTTTGCAGCTGGTTCGCTTACTTTTCAAAGTATGGTCAACTTTTCATTTTTTACAGTGATAGCAGAATGATTCCGGTAGACCGTTAATTACAGCATACTTTACAACATGAGCATATAGCCTATTCACTGGCCTCATTTTGCATTGAGAAAATGGCTTAGATAACCCTCTGTCTACTTACCAGTATGAAAGTTTTATAAGAGCTTAGATTGAGTCATAGCTCTGCAGTTTATTTTGGATCCACAAAATTTCTTTGGACCTAAACTCCCAGAGGACTAGGGCTGAGTTATATAAAGTGGAAAGAAAGATTTTCTCTGTAAATACAGGAACACTGGCACTCGGCATAGGAAAACAAATTTAATGCCTTTAAAGAATATTTCCCACAACCTTAAATGCTCCCTTGTATTAAGAATTGATAAGACTCAAACAAACCAATTAGCCTAATGTTCTCGGTTCAGAGCTGCGTGTGTGTGTGCGTGCGTGCGTGCGTGTGTGTGTGTGTGTGTGTGTGTGTGTGTGTGTCCGTCCGTCTGTCAGCGATTTCACGATGTTCAGCACACATACAGTATGCAATTGTGGCTTTAAATTGACAGCAAAGAAATATAAACAAAAAGTTCACATTTAAGTTTCCTGGATGGTTCAAAAAAAATAAGATCATCTCATTACATGCAAAGCCAAGGAAAACACAACTTGCAAGAGGCCCATAGTTTTGTCTGTAAAGCAGATCAAATCGACCCCTCTACCAAGCCTGCACCTGAGCAGTTACTGTCAACGAGACTTGGAAAGGCAGTCCATACATAATGAATGAAGAACAAGGACCATCACATCCTTAAAGTCTTTCCCTAAGCACACAGCACTTGAGTAGCTGAACTTTAAAAATGAGGAGGACAGGAAAGAATGAAAGCAAAGAGATGATAGATGTGAGTCTTCTATAACACTAGTATTACCTGGCAGCCTCTATCAGATTTGAGCACAAGCATTCTGAGCATTTTTGCTCATTTGCTGATCTCATTTTAATTTTTACCCCTTCCACTGAAGGAGGTTTCTGGCATGAGTCTTGAGTTAGATTTTTCATCTGATTTTTCTGTTCTTCAAAACACTGTGAGCGATGTGGATTTAAGCAAATCCTGAAAAGAATTTCAGAAATTCACAAATCTCCTTAAGTTCTGGCGCAGGCGTGTGCTGTGCTATTCCCAATGTCTTTGCATGAGTAGGTTCAATGCTGAGTCGTACGTGGCCTTACGCCTTTCATACGCAACTTGAAGACCGCAGTGTGCTGCAAATGTGACATTATTGAAGGTCTATGCTTCAATGTTACCACTGTCAATCCTATTCACCATTTTCAAGAGCCATGCTGATTAACCCTTTCAACTCTATAGGCCAGGGGTGTCAAACTGACCCGTAAACGGGCCAAGAGGCTGTAGGTTTTCACTCCAACAATGCAGAAGCGCACCTGATACAACTAATCAGTTGTGCAGGCCTAGATCAGTTGATTAAATCAGTGCTTTCAGGTGAGCTTCTGCTTGGTAGAATTGAAGACCTGCAGCCTCTTGGCCCGTTTACAGGTCAGTTTGACTCCCCTGCTATAGGCCAATTTAGCAGCTACATAGAGAAGGTGCAGTAACTCGAAATGCCAGAAAATCGGCCTCAAAATATGTGTTTGTGATCACAAGACTTTTGGTTGTCATTTGACCCTGTTTACGATCAGGTGGTTTTCCCCATCACAGTATGCTGTGTTTGGCCATAGGTGGGGGTCACGACCCCTTTATATAATGCAGGGTTCAAAGGGTCAGATGATTTCAGCAAAGATGTTTATGATGGCTTTTGACCAGTGGTTCATAACATTAGTTCTGGGGACCCCCTCTGTGTCCTGGTTTTCATTTCAAGAGCAAACACAATTTTAAACAGCAGGCAATTTTTCTTTATTCGGTCGATGTTATGCTTCAAGGGATTGCTAGCCTTATTGCCGGAAATAGATAGAGCGACATCGCTTGTGAAATAAAATTGCTCTCTACCGCAAAAATTTGCTGAAGATCAATGAATTTAAAACCTGTGAGGAACAAATAGGGCCCTAAAATCATTGTTGAACACAGATAACTTTATTTTTGCCTTTACACAACACAGACAAGGCAAGTGGTTTTAGTGGCCTGTGTACTCACTTTGAACAACGAGGAGCCTACCGATCTCTTAAATGCAATCGGTCCAATATGTTGCCCACTTTTAACAAAAGTCTTTACGATATATGAAAACATGCAAGGTATTTTTTTTTTCAATTTCAGACATAATAAGGCTGAAAGGGATAGCTCAGGATTTTTTTAAAGTGAGGTTGTATGAGGTTCTTACCCCCGGTCACTATATCACCTGCAGAAATAGCAGAAAGCTCTCACTAGAAGCAGAATATAATGAAGCAGAGCATCATACCAGCATAGAAGCAGAGTAATATGCTGCTATGGACGAGGACATGTGGGAGGTATGTTAGCCACCTAAAACAAGGCACACCTAAAAACAAATAAATATTTATTTAAGTGTACTCTATATTTTGAATATTTTTAGTACTTCTCTTTGTCGTCAGACCATCCCTCCCTGTGATGCTAACCTTATATTTTCTCAACCATAAGACCTACGCATTCCTATTTAGGTGCCCTCTGCCACATTATGAGGCGGATTAAGCTGCATTATGTATGAGCAAGCTGGCTCCTCTTTTTTTCTGTTGCCATTCTAGAAGCAAAAAAAAAAACTAATAATCACTTTTTGAGGTGAGGCTTGTTTTTGTCAGCAGTTTTGAATGCATCAAGACTGTTTTCAGGCTGCCCCTGGGTATATGGGTAGATGCTAACAAGCACTTCCTTGTATATCCATTATCCATAATGACTCTTCAATTTTTCAGATATTCTGTAGCAAAATCAATATGAAACTTATTTAAATGTACTTAATCCACATGATGAACCTCTCTATACAAGAGTAATACACATCAGTACTCATAAATTCTAAATAATAATTTTTTTGGTGACTCAAATGGACATGTTGTTGGGAGCTTGTCTACTTAAACTCTTGGGATGAACTGGGAAGGTCATTGCTGCAATGGCTTCAAACGGTATCCTTATATTAAGGAAAGGGAAGCATTTTGTACTGTTTTTTTCCCGAACGTTTTCTTCTAGTCTCGACATTCTGTTTTTGTCACACGCATCTGTTCTACCCCAAATGCCTCTATTTATCTGCTTTAATTATTCACCATGGTAACTTTGTGCGGTTAGGACACTTTTAGGCACTTTTAGGGCATTTTTTGAGTGAAGAGTGCTTTATTCATGCAATATTAAATGACAGAGCCATAATGTCTCTCCACATTTTGTAGATTCATATTTGAGTGAGGACTGAGTCACAGGCAGACCTTGAATTGCCATTAATTGGGTGGCAAGGAAATGGCAAGACTTTGCATTTGTTCACAAGATGTTATACTGTATGTGTAAGGGGTGAAAAACGTCTTCGTTGAGTAATTTTACCCAACGATGAGCCCCGTTTGTGTGACACTATACTCTGCCTGCTAGGCCCTGTGTTGACGCACAGCTGTGTTTTCTGAGCCAGCAGGCATGCAGAGCAGCAGTGCAAACAACTTCAACCTGCGGTGGTTCCCACACCACAGTGGTCCTCGCACCGCAATAGTCCTCGCAGTGCAACAGGTCTTTAGGGCAATGGTTCCCACACCGCAGTGGTCCTTGTATCTCAACAGTCCTCACAGTCAGAATGATCTCTGGAGCATTGGGTCCATGGTGCAGCAGGTCTTTGGGGCATGGGTCCCGACATCACAGCAGGTCTTTGAGGCTGACAACACAGCTGGGGTGAGGAGAACTGGTCGTCACAGTGCATAAAGTCTTTCAATGATTCAAGAATTGATTCCCCACACTCGAGTGTTCCTCGAAACTCAAAAGTCCTCTACAGAAGAACTCATCTTAGGGACACTGATCCTCATGCTGTGGCAGGTCTTTGGGCATTGGTCTAGGCAGCTGAACAGGTCTTCTGGACATTGGTCCTAACAATACTTCAGGTCCTGAGAGGACTAATCCTGACAGTGCAGAAGAAGAGGTTTAAAAAAATTGGTTCCAACTCCATAGTGAGTGCCACCCTCCAATAGTCATTAATGCTAGTCTTCAGGGACTTGGCCTGTGCTTTGCAGAGGTTTATTAGGGCAGAGTTTACCTCAGTTCTATGAGGACAATAGTCCTTTCAATGTAAAAGACTCTCAGGTAGTGCAGTGCTTACGGGTAAAAGTCCTCATTTAGCAGTAGTTCTCCCAGGCAATGGTCCCAAAACACAAGCAGCTACAAAGGTCCCCACAGACTTGTTGAGTTATGGAACAGTGGTGTCTACGGTAGACTAGTTATTTTGGGCAGTAGTCCCCATTATACATTGTTTTTTGTGGAACGAAAATTATTTTGAACAGTTATACCCACAATACTGTAGTCGTTAATTAGTGGTAGTTGTTGTTGCATTGCAGTGGAATGGAGCCATAGTTTTTATAACCTCCAGTGGCAGAGGTTCTCAGCAGTAATCAGGTCGAATCTTATTTTTCCCCAGCTAATTCCTTCCTCTTTGCCAAAACACACTGACCGCTTCCAAACTGCCCTGGCACTGCTTTGTGTGAAGTAGCCGTTTTAGTGGATCGAAGTGCCAGAGATTTCATGCAAAACTGCCACTAATTAACACAAGTCAGGCTCCAGATTTACAGCCCCCTGAAAAGCTTAGCGTAGCTCTGTTTAATTATTTTATTTTCCACCCATTTTCATAATAATTCTCACCCCATAAAAAAGATCTATTAGGTCGTAATTAAAACATTAAACATGTATTTGTACTACAATGTACTTTGGGAGACTATGGCCTGGGCTTAAACACCCACAAAGAGTTCTGAGTACATGCTCCAAATTATTTTAAGAAAGGGCTTTTCTAAATGATATTTTAACTAACATTTGGAAAGGAAGTTTCCGGAAATGTTGTGCCAGAGTTCAACCCAGAGGAACAAAGCAGGTTTTCATAACAGTCTTGTCCTGCAGTCAGATGTCCTTGATGTTTATGACTAAAGCAGATGGAGCCAGGACATGCAGGAGAACAAAAAAAAGTACTGTCATCAATCCGTCCTAGTTTTACCTATTGTCTTATGTGCCTTCACTTTGCATATAAATCCTTAAATTATTACTACGGTTTTATAACAGTGTGATGAGTCAGATTCTTAAAATGGGTTCATCCAGACCGTAAATCCAGGGAGGCTGTAATGTTTTCGTTGTAAGAGCAAGTTACCACTTAAACCTGATTTACGACACAATAAACAAGGAGAATCCCATAGCGCTTGTTGCGATGATTGCTTCCCCTTGGCTTGACTCCCCGCGGACTGCTGCGGGCCTGAAGTCTCTGAAGATGAAGAGTCGTCCTGGCATGACAGGAAGTGATGCGGAAGTGCTCAGGAGGAGTCTCATCCGTTCAGCCTGCCATTTTAACTCCATCTGACCCAGTGTGCGTGTGCTTATGCAGCTAATGCAAGGCCACTTAATGTGCATTGCACTCCCAATTTAACGCTGAACTCAATACATAAAAAAGTGGATGAACTTACAGTATTCAATGTATTTATGATCTGGATGACAACATTACTATTCAAGAAAATCTTAAATGCACTTTGCTTTTGACATATTCAAGCTTGTTACTCTAAACCAGAGGTGGGCAGCGAGGGCCGTATCTGTCCCTGGTTTTCACGCCAACATCTGGTCTTTAATTTGTTGATTGTCTCAATTAGCCAAACCATTCATGAAATCTGATGTTTCATGCGCATTTCTTTAAATTATCATGAAACTACAAAGACTAGTCTTGTCTCCCTTCATAAAACATTTTCCTTTGATTGAATGATTGCGAAAATCTATATTTGTGCATGCAATCAATTAACTCAATTGGTCAGGGTAATTGATAGGAATGAAAACCTGCATACACAACGGCCCTCCAGGAACGTGATTGCCCACCCCTGCTCTAAACACTTTGATCCAACATTTAATATTTAACCCTTAGAGCACTAAATGCAGTTATTGTTGCTCAATGATGTAAGATATGAAAATCAAAGCTGTTGAAACCCTATCATGTGGCAACTTGTTTAAAAGAGCTCCCACAGGGGAGCTGTAACCGTTGTGGTACCAATTATCTCTGATTGCGAGTTCAGGGTTTGTTGAGCCGGCTCATTGAAATATAGCCTGTCTGCGTTGAACCTGCTTCGTAATATACCCCCCAGGAGATATGTGTGACAAACGCCTGGCCAGCCAGCGACCTAAACGTGGGCCAACCAATCGTTGAAGTTCTGGCTCGCCGGCCAAACAATCGCTGAAGTCAGTCATCGGGCAACCAATCCTTGAAGTTCTTCCCCGCCGGCTGACCAATCGCTGAGCTTCTTCCCCGCCGGCCAGTCAAGCGTTGAACTTCATCACTCATGCAGTCTGTCAGTCACTCAGATACTCAGCGACATTCGCATTTATAGGGGCCTGGCCGCTATTTGCGGCCCAGCCCTAAAATTGCAAAAATGCTATGCAAAAATGCTCTTTCAAAGAAGAAAAGGATTCATTTTTCATCTTATATCACCAATTTTGGTCCAGAAGATGTTATGAGCAACTGGGTGACGGTGCACCAATGGGCTGCCCTGGCATGTACGCGTGGCCTGGGACACAGCGTCTTCAAAGAGAAGGCAGAACATTACCTCCCATGCTTATGCAGGCAGTACAATAATGTGTATTTACTGGTTTGATGAAAAACACAGTCTGGCGTAAATAGAGGGCCTTGCGAGCATAAATAGAATTCCTCTGTACTTTTGTGTTGCAACTCCATACTGTGTCCTTAGAAGCCCTGATTACACAGGCGCTATTTACTCTCTATGTGTTTGTTGTATTCACAGCATCCGCTGGCTACTTTTAGCAGCCCGAATATCGACTCGTGCCAAAAAAATGCACTGCAATTTCTCAGCTATCCTGACAATGTGCTGGACTTGCACAGGACTTCAATGGAGTCCCTTTGAAGTCAACAACAACAAAAACAATTGAAATACATGGATATGTTTGTTTCTTTAATGGAGGGAAATGGATTTGTAATGTTTGATGCATGTCACTGTCGAAAAAGCGATGTCGTCACTTTCTGTAGATTGAAAAGGCTCTGGATAACTGGACAGAAAGCTGCCATTTATGCACATTAATGACATATTCACAGTGCAAATTTACTCTTGGCTTGACCTTTCTTTCTGCTTTGAATGTACTCCTGTGTAATTTTGAAAAAAGTTGCGGCAATGCGTTTTTCTGAAATTTCATGTTCATTTGAGGAAAGCAGGCAGTCACAAAGCTAATGAAGTGAATACATAAAGGAGGCAATAGCATGGAAACCTCATTTATCTGTCTCTACTGCAGGAAAAATACATTGGTCTTGTTATTACACACCCTTGAATTATGTGCTGTAATTGATTCTCTCCCCTGATGGGAGGGGAAGGTGAGGCGCCAAAGCGGGCCACTGTGGCAGCGACAAAACAAGCAGGCCATCTGTCACCTCATTCACTGCCATGACCAAACAATGATTTCCCACCTCCCCAGTGCTGATTGGCTACAGGAAGGAACACATTTGCATGAAATTAAAGTTCTTCTTCATTCTTACGAGGCAATGCTCTTTCAAGCCATACAGCTTTGATCTTGCCCAAATGCCATGATCCAATAAGGAGACACCAGTTGTTGACATTAGCTTCTATTATCCATATAGATTTCTTCTGAAGCGACATGCAAAACACGCCAATACAAAGAAGTGTCCCAAGTTAAAATTCTTTATGCTCTAAAAGCAAAGTGTAACGCCAGCAACGATTACATAAAAAAGATTTCGACCTCAATGAATAGCAGAGGTGGACAAAAATGCAGAAAAACAACCATTTGTTTATAGACAGAAAACTCATTCAGATTATATAAATTTCTTTTTCATCCAAATTTGGGTTAAATGTCAGTTTGGCGCTTGCATGACATTTTTTCCAGGGTAGGAATCGCGTCTTACATAAGGAACTCAGTTCCAGATGTGTCCAATGAAACCAGGCTGTGGAAACCAAGCCAGGTCCAAACACAGAGCAGTTCAATATGTCCCTGGCCCTGAGCACAGTGGCTTTTATAAAGCCTAAAATCTTCTCTGAATCCAAAACACAATCTTGTGTTTGAATAACAAGGACCTCCGTTGATGTGTCGAGGAACTCTGAATCACTGTTCTGGGCAGAAAATGCCAAGCCCAGCAGAGAGACCATACTTTTGGTCGATATCTCAGAACCCCTGCTGTAAGCTGGCCTTTCCAGTTTCATGAATGGAAGCAAGTGTTCAGAGCATCAGAAAATATGCTTTGAAGCACAGAGGTCAAATAATGGATACTATATTACCTCTGAGAACTTTTGAAACACTCACCAAAACGAAAGCAATGGGAATCCCTTTACTGGAACTACATTGAAAACTTGCCAGTAATTGCATTTTGTGAATTACCTCATACATTATATCCAATGGGTGCAACCTAATTTATGTTTGGAAGATTTTGTCTCAACATGTTCCTGTGTGTAATCACTTACTGTGGTGTGATTATAGGAACCTGTCAATATGTGCAATATGTAATTCAACCTGAACTTGCAGTATCTGCTGGTCATGCATTCCGCACATCAGTTACTGCGCATTCTTAGTATGGTCAGTGTAAAGCCTGTCGTTTGCATCGGAGCATAATAGCTTTTAAAATTTTTATTTCTATTTAATTTTCAAATTATTTAAGAGAATGGATTTTTGTTTATTATTTATTTTTATTTTTTATTTTTAAGGTTTGAGAAAAAAAAAAACACTTTTTTCACCATCACTAAAGCACAGGCAGCCAATATCTCAATTTGGCAAAAATATGACTTGGGCAATTATGCTATGAGGCTAACGATATATAGCATTGAGGAACACATCCTTGAAAAGAGCTTAAATGCATATCCATAGATCAGAATAATCAACAATTAAAATAAGTTCCTTAAACTGTAGTATCAAGTATAAGGAGTGACTCTTGACTTCCTGTTTTGCATTATGTCATCTTTGAAAAAGACTCTAAGCATCTCAGCTCTGCGCAGTCCCTGCAAGGAGTTACCCGACTTTGTATTGAAATGGTCTGCGCTTAGTATCATTGAAGACATGACCTTCACTGAGCAGTTTTTGAATTCCACTTGTACAGCAACCTCATGATTATGGAGACCTGCTTAAATTGTTGTACATCAGCCTATTCAAATGACTGCCAATCTAAGACCTAGCCTGGGGTTTTGTCTGTGTGTATGTGTGCGTGTGAGCGTGTGTGTGTGTGTGTGTGTGTGTGTGTGTGAGTGTCTGCATGCACTTCATATTTGTATAATTAATTTGCATTGGGTGCCTCTTTTCTAATCAATGTAATGGGCTTACTCTAGTGAAGGTAATGCATTTCATGCAGTCCTTGTTTCTTTGACTCGTCTGTTGTGTTTGTCCTTCCATTTGTGCTCAATATTTTCCCTCCTTCCTCGCTCTGCATCCTGGGTCTCTCCTGAGTTCCTTTCCACTCCATTACCCCATAGGCGACAGTTATGTAAGCTCTTTTTATCAAGCTCCTTCAAGTTAGCATCATTCTAGATCGACTGCATGCCTTCCTGACATGGAGTTACACTTCTTTTCTTCTCACAGTAAAGCCACTGTTCTGGTGGCCTTAAAAACCAAAGCGACTCAATGGCTGAGTAGCTCTTGAAATGGCTATTGACCTTGAAACAAAACTAGGGTTACTGCCTAGTTTTTCATGTCCCTCCTAAGGCTGCACATTGAGCTCTCCAGGGAGCATGTACAGGCCTGCTTGCAGCAAGAATACAAGCCCTTCCCTTCGCCAGCTCCCTTGAGCGCAAGGGCTCATCTGAATGCGTGTCCGCAAACAGCATGGAAGAAAACACATTACAGAAACCCAAGCTAATGTTTTCAAAAAGTGCCACAAGGGAGCCTGTTTGTCCGAACATTCCTGTTTTCCTAGCCCTCCATCACTATGGTGGGTGACAGCTTGGAGATTACGTTTTTTCTCAGGTAGCGCTTACATAACCGAAGAAGACACTGAATTCAGGCCAATTTAAATGCGGAGCATAAGTGAGGCTGTACGTAGCTTGGGAGAGTAAATATCAGCTGTGTTAGCCTGGGTTACAGCCTATGTTAGCTAGTGCGTGAGTGGCGCATACTAATTTTATCAACTTAATTTGAATAATACCCAGAATAAAAGCTTCTGTAATCAAATTATGCCACTGTCTTTACACTCTGACCCCTGCAATCGATGGGACCGCGGTTGCCAGCATGACGCCATCAGGGGACTGCGCTGCCAAAATCTTCATACATTTACAGTGCTATATTTTCTGTACAGTTAAGCCGATGCTGTCCAGCCATAGCGTGTGGTTTCTCTGGTCGAGCGGAGTGCGAATTCCGCACACGCCCCGTGTCACACTCTGCCGCCCGTTGCCCTGATCCACAGCTGTTAGCACTCTTCCGGCATAAGCATCGCTGTCATCCTTGATACCCAGCTCTCAGCAAGGTCAAATATTTACAAAATAGCAGCAAGAGCTGGAGGGCGGAAACCTCAGAGGTTTCAGAGCCATTTTGAGGTGAAATCGTGGGAAGTCCACCTGCAAACGGCAAGCAACGAGAGGGATGGTTCTGCTGTATGGTCCGATGCATGCGAATGGTCCAGTATGATTTACATCATACAACCTAAAGATCTACTCTGTCGTAGGTTTTCAGTACAATCCAAACATAGCGTAAGTCAAACAGCAAGGGATCTCGTGCAGCTCCGAAGTAGTAGACAGTGTTTAGCCAAATTGGAGATGAAGTCGAGCCTTTAAGATAAAATTTACTTTCTTGAACCCCGTTGGGTAATTTGTCCTCTGGATTTAGCCCATCCTAGCTATGTAGGAGCAGTGGGCAGCCACAGAGCAGCACCAAGGGACCAACTCTAATTGTAAAGCCAGTTCCTTGGTGAGGGGCCATGATAAGTGTGTTCCTTTAGATCACGTTTTTCTTGGATGGGGAAACAGGAGTACCCAGAGGAAACCCACGCAAACTCGGGGAGAACATGTAAACTCCACGCAGAGAGGCTTTGGCCAGGTCTCTAACTTCGAACATCCTTATTGCGAGGCCACAGTGCTCACCACTGCTCCACCATGTGACTCCAAGATGGTTGATCTGCAGAAACATCGCTCTCCACTGGTTATCAGGGCATGGATCAGAGCAGGAATGTTGTGCCCACAGAAATTTGATTGAACCCCGGTCCATAACTTGTTGTGCAGAAGCTAAATGAAGGGCAAAGCAACAAGCACATGCACTAGAGAGCTGCCAGCTTCAAGGCCAGGACAGCTAAGCTGAAATAGAAGCCATAGATGGGTGTTTTGCAGATCTGAAAGTACGAGGAAGTCATTGCTAAAAACCGAACAGTCCCCGTGGAAAGGGAAGTGGTCGGAATCTTTACACGCAGACATCTGTCCAACTAGGACAGAATGTGCAGACAGCCGTCGCACGCTCACAGCAGATGGTAAAGCTGAATATAGGGCCTCGGTGTAGAGTAACCGCAAAGTGGGGGTGTGTCTGTGTGTGTGTGTGCACGCGTTCTAGTGCACGCGTGTGTCATGTGCTTATGTAAGCGTGCTTATTCTCGTGTTTGTCATGTGCGCTCAGTGACCCACTTCTCCACGCCGTACGGACTATGATTAAATCTTGACCAGTGGAAGAATGGTCAAAGATGAGCTGAACAGTCTGGAAACATTGCAGTGATTGTACTCTCTTGGAAGTTAGCGCATTTGGTATGTTCAGAAGACGCACATTGCTGATATTGTTCACGGGCGCAGCTATATTATCTGCATAAAATTTGTCGTGGAATAAAACCTTTCCTGCCCTTCGTCTCTCTGTCTTATTCAATTGGATTTTGTTGTGTTCATCTACCAAGATACAATATGATTTATAGTGCAGTAGAAATTCTGGCACTGAAGGAACAATAAGATTAAACAATTTCATTGTTTGGAAACTATAATAGAAGTGACTGAAGGCAGTTTATTAGCTAACTCAACTTGCTGGCAAAGTGGTGGCCAATCAGGCAAAAAATAGCAGTGAATCATCTTTTTTGCTCGCTAGATTAATTTCCGTACATTCATTTATGCTACCCAATGTAGGCAGTTCTGTGGGATCCAGTAAATGAATTGTTTTCACCCAAACGTAGAATTAATAACTAGCAAGCAAATTCAATTCTTGGTAACTTTTGGTAAATTTTGTTCACTGTCAACCAAACAGGTGAGCAAACAATATGCTATGGCTTACAAAGTAGAATCAAATATCACTTAAGAACAGGGTCGTAAATCAGGTATATATGGTTTGTTTACAATGCCACGCACACATGGTTTTCATACGATGTTATGTCACACCAACATAGATTGTTTACTGATGATCTTTCCCCTTAGCGAACAGCATGTCCCCGCGTTATTCTCGCCGGGGAACAATGAACACGTTTAAGAACAAACTGTATTATGTTTTATAACTCCCATTATGTCTACAATAATACAAAAGTGTCAAATCAGGCATTCTATGTCGCTATGTAGGTTGTTACATGACACAGTTTCTCTTTCATCGTGGCAATTACTCTAATGAGAGTTTTCGCCTTGCAGCTGCGGCTCCTCATTGTGTGGAGCCCTGGAATGTTTTTTTCCATAGTTTCCGTCGCACCCCTCAGACATGCTACTGACACATATATTACAAAAGTGACAGTTAGGCATCTGGCTGAAGACTCGGAGAGACAGTAGCTGTATGTTCTCAGTGACTTTATAAAGAAATAAGCCCCCAACTACGCACATTCACTTGTTACATAATCCTGCTCTTCTTTTTGCAATTTTACTTATTTACTTTGTTCTACTGAATGCATTCCTGTGTCACTTTACCAGTATTTCTTATTACAGGACTTCGGCCTCAATAAATAATATTTGAAACATATATTTTCCTGTTGTGCCGGAAGATGTGTACCAACTCTTAATTTGAACCCCATGTTGTAATCTTCACTATTGCGTTGTGTAAGAGCTCGATATGGATTCTAGGTTCCAGGCTTACTGGTTCTATAGATTCCATTACGAGCCGTTCAATTTTCATTTATTATTTTTATTATTTTCTTTTTAAATTGTGCCAGATGACCAAGCACACTTAGTTTTGTTGGCATGAGAAGGAATCAAACTTTATGTGTTAATATGAAGAGTTAAATTTAAAAAAAAGTTGAATAAAAGTTAAAATGTTGAAGTTAAAGACTATAAGATGTTATGTGCTGTATACAGTGGCCTCCATTAATATTGGCACCTTTAGTAAATATTAACACACATGATCATGAATTAATGCCTTTATTGTTTGTTGATTTGTTTTTTTTCCCCCCCAAAATATTTATAAGAAAATAAAATTTAATTGAGATGATGGAAACAAAAGAGTATTATCCTGAAACAAAAATTTTCTCAAAAACATCCTTGCCTCACTGGAAAGAGAAAATGTAACCAAGCATTTAATTTCAGTACTGAGACTTATACAGACTTATATCTATTACCTTTTTTCCAAGTAAAAGAAATTTTGGTGCATATTTGGCATAATTTTGACTCATTTCTAGATGTGTCCATGGGATAAGGGAAATAATCTTACAAATGGACAAATCTGAAAAGGATTCAAAACTATTTCAAACCAGAGGCAGAATTATTTTTATTCGAAGTAAGCGTTTAAGTTTACAAGGTTAAAATGCTTGGTTAGATTTTTTTTGCAGCGCTCACTTACAGGATCCCCTGCACTTATTACTTTGTGCAACCTCCTTTGCTCACATAACACCTCTGTGTCTTTTACAAAGTATTAGTTTTTCTTTCTGACAGTCATTTCCACGTTGATGCAGCTCAAAAGCTTTCTATCACACATCTTTGCTGTATTCTTTTGTCTTACCAATGGTGATGGATGTCACCTAATACCTTATACCTGGGGGAAAAAGGAAATCTTGGGTGACCATTTCAAGGGCATGTGTCATAGTACTATCAAGGTTTTGCACAAATGAAGTTTGGGGTTCCCTGATTACATCTTTGGGGTTTGAACTAAAAGAAAGTTCCTTTTTTACGCCTCATTGCATTGATCAATGTCCCATTTTGAAGCAAACCGCTATTGCTATGCAAAGAGCAAATGAAGTAGCCTATGTCGCAAGTGCCTCAGAAATCAAAAGGCTGTACTAAACAGCATGGCCAAGAGAAAAATGTAGCTATCAGATTCTTATGGATCTTTTATTGAACATTTTCTGGCAAATACTCATTCTGAAAGCTCAGAGGACCTATCTGAAGCGGGTGTTAAGCCATGTAACTACGAACCTACTGTTGGAATACTGCACGATGCCAGTGCTTGTCACTTTGGCAGAGAAACATTTGGGTTGGAACTTACAAGTTGTGCCACAGGTCATGCTAGTGTTACACCGTATTTGATGATCCGTAAGATACCGTGGCCTGCAGTGCTGGAAGAAGTACTTGTATTGTTTCAAATAGGCAAAAAAATGCCGTTCATGCATTGACTCATCAGAAATAATATGAACTTTGTTCAATGTATTTAAAATAACAGTCACAGTCTGATTTTCCCAGAACTTAGTACTTACTTTTGTGCTTTACTTTGAGAAAATTTAGCTGGTAATACTTCTATTGGATTTCAGGATTTATTTTTGCAATTAAGGTTTTTTTTTTTTTTTTACAAGAGCATTGTTCATTTTACCTCAGTAATGAAACAAAGTACAACTTCCAGGTCACAGACTCTGAGGGGTTCAGTGTAACATATGAAACATGGAGTTGTATGCACTTCATTTGCCCTTGTGCTTGATGAATTATTACAACTGCACACAAACTGATGGTAAAATATGAGTTTTCAGGCTACAAACACAGAGTGATAAGGCTCCATGACACTGGCCGCTCTCCATCAGTAAATTTTCATGCCAGGCATTCCCGCTGTAGTGTTTTACTGAATGTGTAAAATGGGAAAACAAGTTGAAGTTTTATCCCCTCTTTTCATTATTTTATTATCATATTCCCATATAAAAAGCTTCTTAATGCCCAAAAATCTAAGTACAGTAAGATTTACTGGACATACAAGTGAAGACTAACTCGATGGAAGTTGTTTTTCCCCTATTCAAAGCCCCGATTCAGAACAGTCTGGCGTAAAAAGATCACAGAATTTGACAGCCCACTACTTTTCTGTGGGTGTCCGCATATTAAAAATTTATGGTTTAAACAAAGTACACCCAGTGAAGCCAGAGAGCTGGAGAATCTCTGCACACTGTGAACTGCATAACACAAAACTGAACAAAGCGCTGTTTCCCCAGCATAATCAGATGATTGTGATGAAGACATTAAATGACAATAAAACTAATTAATTAAATAGCAGCTGAATTTGGGAGACCCACACACAGGTCCGTAGGTTTTATGGGGTTAATTAAAAAGTGAAATAAGAATGGGACAATGATTCAATTTGATTTCTCCTTTAGGATTTTTTGGGGTTGTCAATGATTGCGGCACACATTTCCTGGGAAACGATTTCCAAAAATTCCAAAAAAGATTAAGAAAATATAGTATCATAACATAGGCCACATTTATACTTTGATTTTTCTTAAACTCGAGGTAAAATATTTTATAAATTTTAAATAAAATATTGGGAGGATTTAACAGCAACTCAGTTTTTTTATTGCCTTTTTAGCTATTATTTACCAACAGTACCAACAGAGGTCATAGTATATACTGATGTGTGGCTGTGAAAAAGCAGAAAAAAAAAGTCTCTGGAGAGTAATTACTTCAATTAAGAAACTGGATATTTTTACACTGATTTATCTTTAACTCCTTATAAGCTACCTACCCATATATAGATCCATTAAATTCAGCTATTTAAATTGTTACTTGGTGCGAACGCTGCTTTCTAAGCTTGAGCGGTACTGAATCTTTCTATCTAAATTCTCTTTAAATTCCGCGCTAATGCTGCTTGCTTGAATTTGAGGAGTACAGATAACAACTTCAGTCTATTTAAATTCCTCTGTGGTAGTGTTAATACTGCTAGCTTGAACTTAAGCAGTAGTAATAAATATTATAGTTTCTTTAAATTTTCTTACTGGGCTAACATGGTTCATCCTACTTGTATTAACTAGCTTTGGCTATTACTTTTTTAAATTATTCTATGGTGTCGGTGTTCAGAGCCGGTAGTTGCCTGGGGTAACAAATTCACATGCTGACTTTGTGAAGCCTTGTGATATTGAGCTTGTGTTTCATTGTGTATGAATATCATCAGCTGAAGTTTATATTACCTGCATCTTGAATGCGGGGGAGAAGGCTGGTCCAAATTCGCTGTAAATACTCTTGGTGTATTATCTGGCTTGGGGACTTCTGTAGAGTGTTTGTCATTTTGGGATTGTTTGTTTATATTTCTTTTCTTTTTTATTTTGTAGTTCCCTTCCTGGACTGGGTGTCAGACTGTTTGGTGCAGTATTTAGTTGGGTAGGCTGTACTCTGCCTTGTCTTACTGCCCCTCCCTTCTGTTCTAATGTGGTAAATAGGTTCATCTTTTTTCAAGCAACCTTTGTTTTGCCGTAGTTGTAGTACTGTGTTATTGGCGATCCAAGCTGGTTGGGGTATCAGCCAGTTGTGATGTGTAGCAGTATTTGGTTGAATCACATGTGCTGTTATGTTTGGAGTGTCTTGAATTTGTTTGTGCCTTGCCCTCAATTGTCATCAGGGTCCTTATTGCCTCGGTAGGTGGTGCTGCAGCTAATTGGTAGATCGGCTGACACAATTCCAGAAAGGTTCAAATTAATTGGTAATTTTTGATTTCTTAATTTGGGTTGTTACATTTTTTTTTTTTTTGGTTTTCTTTGTTCAGATTGGAATTTGGAGGTGTCCCCATTAGCAGCAACTGACCTTGGGTATGCGTAAGTCTACAAATGTTAAGTGAATCTATTATCCTAGACTAAGTCATTGGTGAGCCTATCAAACAAGCGTGTGGTATTTCATTAGGGCTGTGTTATTTTATTCCTACTATTGAATCTTTAATATAGATTTTTATCCTTTGCCATTAATGATTGTGCATAATAAAATTGCGGAATTCTTTGCACTTAAAACCTCTTTGTTCATTCATTGGAACATCCTGTTTGTGGGGAATTAATCGGGTCTCCCACCCTTATAATTGGGAGTGGCGTAATTGGGCGTGAATGTTTTGGCAGCAAAAGCACCTCCTATTGGCTACATGTATATACAAACTTTATCAGCCCTCATGGCCAGCACATACAGCCAAAACAGAAGCGAGGTGAGGGAAGACTGGTCACGAGCCAGAAGTTGTAAAAGTAAGTGATCGCCTGAAGGCAAGAATAGAAATGAATGATCAGTGGGTCCTCCTAGATAATCATAGCCTTCATTGCATAAGAACAGCCAGAGATGGCGTCTGGAATTAGAATCAGGTAATTTTGTTCTACAGTAACCTCTGATTGCCTTTCTTGTTCTTGTTCTTTCCTGGACAAGTCTGTTACTTTGTAATTGACATCGAAAATATTTTTTAGGATATAAAGTGCCTCATTGGAGCGGGCCCAAAATGAAGGGAGCTTGAGTGCTCAACTAATGCTTACATGTGAATTTACACAGCTATTATTTAAATGGTTATTTAATCTATGGCACTATCATTGGTGTCATTAAAGAGGAATTGACCATTTTCAGTACTTATATTTCATGTTTTTACATTATTATTTTAATCGTATTTTTGAGGGAGCGCACAGCATGCTTTGTGACCATTTAAAGGAGAATTCCGGAGTGAAATTAACTTGGGGTGTATTGAAACATGATAACGAGTACTAACCTTTGTCGAATACCCCACCTCCGTACGCACGCAACATTTCGAAATAAACGGCTTTTTAACCGAAGCTCCCAACAGGCTTACAATGGTAGTGAATCGGGCATAACGTTGCCATTCAAAGAAATCACTATTTTTTTTTTCATCATTAACAAGGCTCAAAGTAGCTCCACACTTGATCGCTAGAGTTCCATGCCATGGTTTTGTTCCTCCCTGCACATTTCATTGCTTTGGTTTGGCTGGTGGTGTTTCTACTTCCTTCTCAGCTGTTCTGAATTCAGGGCTGTCCGAAGCTCGATTGCCTGTTGATTGTTTTTACTCATTGCTAACATTTACTAACTCACACGGGAGGTTTTTCTTTAGACAGGCACTAACTAATCATAGGGTATCGATTGGCATGATTTCCCACATTTGCTATTTTCTAGATCTTGTTTGCTTTGCTGCTATCAGTCTCATCTGTCCTTCTCTGCTGCATCTTACATTGGTACTGAAGCAGAAACACGCCCATTCCCTCAATGGGCTCGTTAAGTCTGACTGCCTGTCCATGTCTCATGTTCCTATGCCCTGCCCCTCTCGTTTTGCCCAGGTGTTCCCCGCTTCCTTGATCCCGTCCTGAGTCCTTATACTCTGAGGCGGAGCTCCAATCTGGCTGACGGACCCTTGTTCCTGCTATGTTCTCTTGTGTATCACAGCCTCATATCGCCACAGCTTTGTTTACCTCTAGTCATGTTTGTCGTTGCTTTATTTGCCACAGCATTGGTAGTTCTTGTGTTTTTTCCTTTCGTATTTTCAGCATTTGGAGTGCAGTTTTTGTTGGTCCTCGTGCTCCATTTATTTGTGTTTTGTAATAAATCCCTTTGTTTTGAGTATGTCTCAAGAGTGGTGTTTCCCATCGCCGACCATTACATGTAAAGCTAGTTGGAGACGCTAAAATTGCCCATAGGTATGAGTGTGTGGGTAAATGGAGTGTGAATGCTATGTGCGTCCTGCAATGGATTAGAAAGCTGTCCAGGGTGAGTCCCTGCCTTTCACTCAGAGTCAGCAGGAATAGACTCCATCTCCCCTGTGACCCTTGGAAGGAAGAAGTGGATTATGTAATGACTGGGTGGACATGGTTCTTCCTCTCGTGGTTCTACTACATAATATTCAACGGTTATTTGGGGATATAATTACTCTGGTGAAATACTATGGGTTCATTAGTTGGCTCAATTAGTATCCCCACTGGGAGGAAATGGAACCGTAAAGGGACTAGCATTGGTAGTCGCCCAGCATGCAGAAGAAAATGGTTGTTTTCATTATGCAATACGAACCCTTGTACCCCAAAGTGCTCCTTGCATAGAACTGGAGCATTGACGCTGGTTACATAAGAAAACAGTTAACAAAGCATCTGTAATCCATTTCAGTACCTTCTGCCATCTATTAGGGCAATATAAGAACTAATTCCATTACTGCCCAGACAGCAGCGGGAGGAACATGTAAAAAGAGACAAATGAGGCAGCACTGGCAGATCTGTGCAGCGCGAGTCTGAACATGAGCAATGCTGGAACTGATGAAGATTGTGTTTATCGATCGACATGAGACTTAATGCTAGCACAGTACATGCAACACTAAATTAATATGGTTATATGGGGCAGACTCCAGGATTGAGGCCAAGAGAGGAGGTAAATGAAGGAGTTGAATCATTATCTCTGCCAAGGAGGTTATGTAAGGATATCCATTTGACCCCCGAGGTCAAAGTTTGACGTAGAAGCATGGCGGGGTGCATTTTTTTTGGCATTGTAGGGGTGATATTACTTTTTGGAAAATATCTCAATGTGGACATCCATATTTCTCTCAGTTTTGGAATTACTGCCATAGGCTTGGTAACCTGTGAGAGTGGTTTTGTAAAAGGAGTCAGTGATTCAGTTACATCGCAATCTGATAGTAATAATAATAATAAGAAGAAATCAGTTATCTGTAAGAGACCTAGAGATTTTCAGTCATGCTGTTATGCTACATATCATTTTAATAACTTGATTTTCACAAAACAGCTAATCATAATCATGAATTCACGCTGGTCAGCTACAAAGTATTACACATTGCATTATACTTTCATTCAATTGAATAATAAAACTCAATTGTTGTCACCACTGAACTGTACACTGCTTACTGCCTACTCCATCCTACCCCTGCCCACCTAACCCCCTTCCCCCCACTGCACTCTTGCTGTCCCACTATCTGCAACAAAGTTAGAGTTCTGGAAAGTTAATGTTTGCCAAGAAATTTGCCTTTTGTCTATTTCCGCCATCCTAAAATGTGGTGCGATAATTACTAAGACATCTGCTGTGCACAGCCCTGTACACACTCTCGAGACATTGCTGCCTAGGTAGAGGTCAGCACGCTACTTATGTCATTGTTTACAGTTGAGTTTAAACTTCTGTCTCATAGACAAGCTGAATGAGGGACAGTCATCACATGAGGTCTCTAGCTCCAGTGTGGGTGTACAGTGATATTAAAGATAGAGAGGAGATGCAATGACACATTCAGGCTATTGCTCCATACCAGGCTGTATGTCTCCAGTCTTTCTCAGAACACTTGCAGTAGGTATTACAGCGTGATGTCAGGGCCGGCGTAGCTAAATGACTGCGGTTGGTCATTCTGCTCTGAATCACAGCTCAAGCTGTTTCTCATCACCCTCTGACCAGGAAAAATACACCCCTGCGACCGTAAACTTCACCGCCCCAGCGGGAAGCAGTAGCGATAAAGCAAGCTACACTTGTTTCTCCTTTTATGAGCAATCAGTAAAATTAGCTGAGGTTGTTCTCACATCACGTTCATAGTTAGAAGTGAGGGCTAGATTCACTTGCTGAAACAACTCACAAAGCAGGTGAGTCAGCTGTAGATAAAACAAACGTCTCCTCCATAAACCTTGGCTCCTCTTCTTCACGTGGTCACATGGTACAAACCGTGATTGTAGTTGCCATTGGCGATAAGCTGAAACTGTTAGTTCCCCTCAGAAACATGAAAACATGCTATTTATAGACAGATGTACTCAAAATAATTATTTTGCATGTGGTTAATCAGTATTTAAGAACGTCCTTATCCACACTGAATCACACAGCTTAAGTCTGAAGCCTCTCAGGTTTACTGTGGTGGTAAAGGTTAAGCACCTTGATAGAGAGTAAAAAATAAATGCTGGGATACACTCTGATTCCTTCATTGTAAAGGCTACCTTTAACCTCGCTACCACATGAAGAGAAGGCTCCCCATTTTTGTAGTTAATGAGCTTGAATGTGCCTTACATCCACCTGTCTGTCAAATTATACAGCACAAATATATTACAAATTAGATGCTGAGTGTTTAACATATGACCTTTGTCATCAAAATAAGCAGTACAGTATATAGGCATGTGTCATTCTGATGTACTATAATAGTCCTGACTGATAGGATTTAAAAAAAAAACATGACAATGTGCATAAGTGAATAAATAGGTCACTGAAAATTGGAGAAGGGATGTCATTGCTATGATTATAAAGCAATTTTATACACTGTGTGTCTCTATGGATGAAGTAAATGATTCTATTATTTTGAAAAAAAGCACAGAATTTGGCATTTTTCTGCCTCTGTTTTACATCATTTGTCACATTTGACAAGGTGTTTGCAATAAACTAATCAACTAATTCCATGAAAAACAGTTTTTTCTAATGCAGCTCCAAAGTTTGGCAAGTTAGCACGCAGAGCGTTTCAGCTGTCAAGCGCCAAAGTTTCAGTCTTACGCAGTCCCGCATGAGACACTGGAAAATGCACGTTTGAAATCTGCTTCAGCACTGGAGTAAATGCTCCCTGGTCCTCTGTGTGTGTTTACATTTTTGGTAAACTAGTTCTGGTGACATTTTACTGCATTGAAGTCTCCTTGAGTGAGGCAGCTAGTTGGGGAAAGAGTCACCGCTCTGGCCATAATTGACAGCAATGCCTGCTGTTGAAATGTCACAACAAAAATGTAAACAAATGGGTTGCCTGGCTCATACAGTTCATCTTGGTTCATATTCCTGTTGTGCTCAGTTTAGAATGACCTTACCCAGACAACACGCGTACGTCTCGCCGACATCGGCACGATGAGTAAAAGTCTAAGACCTTTATTAGGTTGGATCATTCAATTAGTATCATAATAGTATTATGATTAGTATCATAATAAAAAACAAGATGCTTGACCACTAAATAGCCTCCTAATATTGTGTGCGGATATATATCCGCCCACATTTTTTTTTTTTTTTAATTAATTTCTGAGAGAGTTTTTTCCTTTATTAGGCAGTGGAGACAGATAGAAAGGTTGGGGAGAAAAATGGGGAAGCCATGCGGCAAATGACCCGAGCCGGTATCAAACCCCCGGGTCGCCGCGGGAAAGACACAGCCTTTATGGTGCGCGCGTTTAGACCGATGACCGACCAGGGCGCCCCGTTCACATGTAAGATTAGGAAGCTATTTAGTGGTCAAGCACATTGTTTTTTATCATGATATTGCCATATTCTTATCACATTTTAAGTAAATACATGTTAATTCTGACTATGGATTGACAGATATTTATACTAATTGAATGATCTGACCTAAATGAAGTCATAGAAGCTGTAGAGAGGCAGTGCTGTGCATCTTTGATTCATCGTCTAAACATCGTCTGGAGGGAATTTTTTACCAAATGCCGATGTCTCGGCGACATATTCCCATGGAGCAAACGCTCTCCATAATACATCTTGGCGATGGAACTTTATTCATTGTGCCGACGTCGGCGAGATGTATGCGTGCTGTCTGGGTATGCTGGGTTAGACAGCAGTGACGATGGAATCATGCCATTAGAGATAAAAGTTAAACATTAGCATTAGCCTTTTATATAAGAGGTTCTCCATCAGGACAAAAATTGTTCTATTTTAAAGCTTCGTTCACCCTAGGACCTGAATCCGCTCAGGGGTCTGGACCTAATTCAGGACAGATAACTGATTGGATGCACTGTTTTCACACTATTGTTTTCCATTGGTATCTAGGTCAAGACGGATAACCAATCGGAACGTTCCGAAGACGTCATGTGTCAGAAGGCTTGGATACCGACAACAGCAATATGGAAGACGCAAGCAGCAGTGAGGAGGAACTGGTGCTTTTATTTATTGCAACATGAAATGTCAGAAAGAGAAGATGGCGACAGTGGGTATATTTCAAAAATCAGCAAAGACGTTTTCCGCCATGTTTGTTTGGGTTAGTATTTTGATCGACGCTGATTGGTCAAAAGTAGAAATCTGTCCACGGATTTTCTCACCGGACCTGACAAAATGGACCTATCTGAACTGATTCGGTGGCCGGTACCGGTAAATGTGAACAGCTGTGCACTTTAACACTCGAGCCATTTGTAACAAATTTATTCCTGAATTCGGTCCGCGCCCCAGAGCGGAATCAGAGCCTAGTGTGAACAAAGCTTTAGTCTGTTCCTCCCCTCAGCTAATAAAATCATCAAAGCTGCTATTCAACTTTTACAGCTTATATTAATTTCAAGATGTGTTTTGTAATGAAAACAAGTTGTGTGGAGTGATGAAATAGAGTCTTGGTGGACTGTGGGATAGGAATTTCTTCACTTTTTGATGAATGGCAGACAGGCTGTTTGGTAAAAAATTGCTTTTGGGTTCAAAAGTCAGCGATAAGGTTTCACTAGTGTGCTGCATAGATTTTTAACATGCAATCCGCAAGTCATTACTGTATCTAAAGCAAGTACATTACAATAAAGCTGCACAATACTTTCCTTGGGAAACGTAATATATGCTACATCACCTGATTTTACAAATAACTGTAGTGGCAAATCTGAAAGGTCTCTCATCACATTACCAGGTTCACAGCCAATGACCACCCAGAAGCAAGACAGACTGATCAATCTCAGCCAATCAGGTAAATCAGTTCCTTCATTTTTCCAGGTAATCCCTCCCCCCTCATGATGTTCCAAAGGACAGATTTGAAATGGCTTGTAATGGAAAATTGGCTGTGCAGCTGATGATATGAAAGTGGACCTTTAATTTTCAAGACTGATTGACAGGATAGCCATTACATAAGTTAGTAGCAATTAAGACTTTGCTTAAATCAACCACAATTGTGGTTACATCAACCAATATATGGTTTGTAATAATCATCTGAATGGCTAATAAACTCCACACTTCCCTAAGAAGTAAAACACCAAGGGGACATCAGTCCCAAATATATCCCTTTCATCAGCACTGCTCTTCAGCCAAGACTAAAATCAACAGTGCTCTGTCTGAGGCATTATCTAACACACTCTCTGGGGGTGAAAGCCCACCTACAGTCTCTAAAAACCCCTTGCATAATTCACCCAGCTGGCTGGCTGTGGACAATCCTAAGATCTCCTGGGTTTGCTGCCTTCCCGATCATACCCAATACCAGAAAGTCCTTGTCCTTTGCCAGTCGGGCCCAGAGCAAGGGTGTGATGAAATAATTACCGGTGAATGAAATACATTATTATGCACAGCTACACTGGCACGCAAACACTGCTCTTAACCTGCCATGTAATTATCACACGCACAGCTGTAATTACATTTTAATGGAAGGTGTGATGTTCCATCAGACCTGCAGGTTTGCAATGACTTTTCATACCTCGATGGGAAAAAAACATCCTGGGGAAAGTGTTTGGTTACTTAGTAGTAGTGTGTACCTACTCGCAAAAAAAAAACCCTTTTAAAAAATAATTGGACAAAGGGTAATAAAATTTCTTTCCATTCAGTTTTTATTTGCATGAAATTATCACCGGTGCTGTGCATTCAAAAACTATTAGCTTTCCCTTTTAGTGCTCTTGTATCCAGTAGGTTTGTAAGGCTGACAGATGCAGGCATGCAGTCTAATGAAAATTAGCACAGGGAATGCAAGGAATTCTCTGTCACAGGTGAACATTTTTGAGGCTGCGTCCCTGCCCTCGAGTCCCCTGGAGTTTGAAACACCTGCCTGCTTATGAAACTGTGAGATGGAGCTTCTGTTTCTCACATCAGACGAAGGCCACGTGTTAAAAATCACGCACGGCTAATGCACAGGAGGCAGAAAATGCATCTTCCGCACAGCTTTTGAAATCAATGCTGATCTGGATCCCCGTATTTACTTTTGTACTAACCGTAATGAGATCTGGTCACTCCGGATACAACTACAGATTCCATGACTGATTCTTACTGTTGCCAGGTGTCATACATAGAAAGATTGGTCTTGAAAATGGCATTTTCATTTCTTAGCATATTACTGAAACAATCTTAACCCTTAAAGCGCGTTGCCCAATGATGTACGGCATCAAAATCAGATGCTATTGAAAACATATCATATGGCAAATTGTTCAAAAGAGCTCCTGCAGGGGAGCTCTTATAAACAAGTTGACATATGATATGTTGTCAACAGCTCAGGATAATTGGAGACCACGAAGGAAAAATAATCAGTCCAAATGTATCATTTTTGGATATTAAATACATTATATTCTATTATAATATTTATAATAATATAATATTTTATTGTAATATTTTATTTATTTTACAGTTTTTGCATATTTTTTCAGTGCTTTGTTTCTAAGATGGTTTTGAATTTTTAATTCATCATTTCTCCACAACGTGAAAATGTGACTCTGATCATTTTTCCATTGTGGTCTTCAATTACATTTTAAATTCCCTGAAAATTTATTCAGCGCTCTAGGGGTTAAAAACTTTTTTACAACCATAGATTGACCCAGGCAAGAAATTAATTTCTTCCATACTATGGGGTGATAAAATTATGGTGAAACTTGACAAACATCTTTCAACATGACCAAGGAACAAAACTGGCAAGAAAAGTTTGCTCACATGATGTTAATCTGAGCTGAAATGACTCAACGTGAGAAGCTCAATTTCAGTATATAGACTACCGCACAAAAATTTGAAATCACTAGTCTATTTCACACAAATTGAATTGAGGGACCTTTGTATCTCAGAACTAGAAAGGTCCAAAACGTAAATCCAAACTCTGCTGGGAATTTCTGGAAAGATATTGACATAATATGGAGTGACCAGCTCAATCATCTGATTAAAGCCCCATAGAGCTGTTGTAGGGTCACCTGGACTGTACTGTTTGTGAAGTTGCACCAATTGGAAATATGGCAGTCCATGCGGAAAACCATTGAGAGTAATCCATTGGTTAATAAAAATAAAATTTTAATTTTGAGTGTCTGAAATTTGTAAAGGGGCGATTAAATATCAGGGGGAATATTTTATTGAGAAATCACCTCAATAGGTACAGTGTTATTTGTCATTTAGTAACATCTCAGTGCTTGTTTAATATAATTCAAAATTATCCAAACTTTTTATAACCCCGAATTTGTTAACAGGCAAGTTTAAATTCATTATCAAGAACAAAATAAATGAGAAACTTTTGAGAGATGGTGTGCTCAGGAAATAACTTTTCATAAGATACAAATGAGCGTCAACCAGTACATTGTGCCTAGGCAGCCATTATCATGGAAATACTGTGCATAATGAGTAAATTAAATGTGAGGTTATTCATGGTAATATCTCAGCCTACATGCAGTAGAGTTCAATAAGGGCAAAAATGCAGTTCCTTTTAGAGTGTAGCTTTTTTCCTGTATTACCTGTTCACATGGTTGTCTAATTTACTTGCCCAACAGTTAGTTACCAGAAAGCTGAATGTAACAACTACTGCTTGAAAGGAGGGAACTCTTTACTAAGTAATTCATTCTATTTTCCGTAGCAATTGCAAAACCTTCATTTCATAACCTGATTCTCTGAATAACAGGATATTTCACAAAGGCAGCTAGGTTGTGGGAAAAGGTAGTCGCAGTTTGAAATTTACAGTGTTAGAGAGGGTGTTGTTCACTGTTTATATCAGTTAAAAAAACACTGACCACACCTGAAAAGCAAAGTCTCAAAAATAGGAACTCTCATATATTTCTCTATTTTTTTCAGTTATTTACTATTTAAAACTATAAAATAAAAAATCAATGTGAAAATGAAGGACATAGCCTGTTTTTTATTCACATTTCTTGTACTTCTTGTACTGTCAATTTGCCACACATTACAGCTTACTGTGACTGAAGGCTAGGCACTTTTCACCACATTCCAAAAGAAAACACTTTTAACTCCATTGTCCTGTCAGATGCAGGTTGAGAGAATTCTCTGTTCTGTCAGTCTCTGGTGTCATTCTTTAACTATGTCATACCTGTTGATGGAAAACATTTAAATTTACTGTACATTGTTAAGCAGTGTTTTTAAGGGTGAGTTTAATTAAAATGGTCTTTAGGTGACTGTCGAGTGAGTAGCTCATCATTAGGGATTAGGTTTGGTGAGGTAATATCATCTCTAAAAATCACATTTAGACAGGAATGTCATTAACCGCAGTCTCTTTTCAGTACCTTGTCCTGAGCCGTACAATGTTTTTCACCTGGTATTTCTCGGGCTAGTAATGTGGTATATTTCATGGCCTGACAGATAACTCCACAGTGATCGCGCAGATTTACTGTATGTACAGTGGGATTTTCTTTTCATTTGGCTCCATTGTAACCGCATTAGGTCAGTCAGATAGTCTGGAAATCCCTGTTTACAGATTCCAGATGGACAAGGATACCCAGCGGGGATGTCTGGTCTAAAAATAGCTCAGATCTGCTCTGAGACAGCACATCCAAACCGCTGACTAAAAAAAAAAGTGACTGTGGAAGCCATTCCGAGAGCCACTGACAGAAATTGCCCACCATGGAATTGATATTCAAACTACAGCCAGGTTGCCCCCTCCAAATGTACGTATTTTCCCCAGGAGTAGAGAAACACATGTCTGAAATGATCCTCAGCTCTTTGGAAGTTTGTGCAGAATGCCTTGCTTCGCTGAGGCCAATTAACGAGTTCTGTGGCCCAAATCTTAGAGACACCTCTTTGTTTCCTGATTTTGAAAATGCAGGGGAAAACAAAATGGTGAATGCTTGATGCATGATTATTGATGAGTGATCAGCTGTTGGGCTTGATGTTAATATTTCATTTATATCCATAATTCCCAGAGGAAAATTCAGGTTCTGAAAGTACAAGTCTGCTCCAGTACTTTGTTCCTGTCCCCCGAATTTACCAGTGAGTGCAGTTTTTTTTTTTTCAGTTTGGCAGTAGAAATAATTAGTGAAGTCAGTTGTGAGTTCATGGATGGAAGGAATATGAGGCAGGACTTATACTTTCTGACTCCAGGACTTTCTGATAATTCCATTAAATTCCATTACAGGTTTGAAACACATTTTGTCCTATTAATGTCAGGTCTTTTTCCAATTTTGGCTATTTGATTCCTTCATTATGTTGACAAAGGCTGACATACTATCTCGTGTTTTTTTCCGAACATATACAGTGCACACCTTAGCAATGGTGAGCATTAGTTTGCTATTATTATAAATGCAGCAATAAGTGATATTTCAGAGTTAATAATTTACTATAATTGCTTGAACAGTTCATTCTGTGGCCTGACCTAGTAAGGCTAACAGAAAGTCATCTATCAGGGCTAGTTATCTATACCTGAGCTGAGACAACAGTAACTAAACAGAGCCCAGATTTACCTTCCTGTATGTTTATAGTCACTGAATGAACTTCCTCTAATACGTCATTCGAACAGGATAAGACCCATGGGAGTCAGGGACAGTCTGTGTTATTTATTCTATTTATAGTATATGCAGAGGCAGTGATGGGTGGAGGGTGGAAAACATTCTATGGAAATGGAAATAAACTTAATTTATTCCTATGGCTATGACTATATACTGCATAAACGCAGCAATGGTGGTCTATGCCCAGGAAAACACTTTTCAAAGAATTTTTTTCTCTACCGCCAAATTCAAGTGCCCTGTTAATGTGAAATATGATGTCCACAATATAAAGAGTGAGTTTTCAATTTTATTTCTGTCTCAGCTCAGCTTCTATCAGCAGAACCTACTTCCTAAGATTGTTTGTATTTTTTCCTCTGACGAAAATTACCTAGCTGGCTTGAGAGGTAAAAATAGACCTTCAACGATTCTTGGGAATGAGTGGCACTGTTATTGTCGGAAATGTTATGAAACCCTAACTATATAGGCCCTTATTGTGAGTTCCTGTGTTTACCTAAAACATGGACATCTCTTTGGAAACTTCTGTACCCTGTATTCTCCTCAAAAATTTTGCACTTCCATGTTCCTGTTTGTGTTTTCGAGTTACAAAATGAAGTTAACAACAGTGCCTGTGACTGGCCAGTGTTCACTGCTACTACAAAGTTAATTTTGATACAATAAGGTGCAAATTATTGCAGCACTGCAAGACACAAATCCCATTTGTCGCTCTAATCTACCTTGGGGTTTTCAACCTCATCCCGAAAGAGCCAGAGTGGGTCCAAGAATTCCTTCAAGTCAATTTAGTCACATAGTTGATTCCATAAATCAACCCCAAGTGCAGGGACATTCAACCTCATGAAAACAGCTGTTGTGAGTACAGGCCTTCTTTGTCACCAGTTACACACCTGATTCTACTAATTAAGGCCTATGGCTATGATTCCATGGGTTTATTAGCTGAATCAGGCAAGTTGCATTTTCCGTCACTAAAAATTGACCCTTGGGGAATGCCTTCTAGGGTAAAAGATTTCCAGTAGCTCAATTTACGCTGTTTACGTGTGAACAGGGAACATTGAGTTTTTGGCTTGTGACATTAGAGTATGCGTTCCTAATAGCAAGTCTTTAAGGCTTGTGATGATCTTCATGGTCTTACATTAAATCATATCATCACTGCCTGATGGTTTGGCATGCTCTGGACAGCGCTTTGATTGTAGTTTTGCTTCTTTGTGTGATCATTATTTCTTTACTTTTTTTTGAAAATCCTCATTTTCAGAAATCAGGCCCTAGAGTCTTTGCCAAAGACTTAGATTAGTTGTTGCAGGTGTGTAATTAATTGGTTGTAATGACACCCTGCAGCCAACTGACCCTTTTTAAATTAGGTTGAGAACCCCTGATTTACTATATAAGCTGTGGTTAATGGAAGACCTGCAGCTCTCACATTGTGGTTCCATCAGGGTTTTAACCTTACATTTCCCTGCCGCAGATAAAGGCCTCCACTGACAGGATGAGATGAATCAGGGCTCGCTCGCTCTGCAGAAAGCCCTGTTGATGTGCCATGATCCAATGTGGACTCCCTTGCATTCAAGCCTCCCACCATGTTTGGCAGCCAGAGAAAGGCTGTGTTTGACGAATCCTTTCACTGGGCAGCTCAAACAGATTAGTCACCAATTCAGGGACTCTCCTGTTCCCCAACACTTTGCTTTGACAGCAGACTGTCAGCAGAAAAAAAAAGTTGTAAAAAAACTAAGCAGGTAAAGCTTTGTTATGCTAGGGCCCGGGTGTTGATCTTCCTCTCCCTATGGTGCCAAGACAAGAGTGTGGCAACTGACGTTCTGCTGAAGGCGGAGGTCTGACATGACTGTAGTGACAGGCCCTATTCGTGATGGTTAAATGCTCTCAAACTTTCCAACAAATTTCCAAACAAAGAACTGAAGAAACTGGTTACATTTAATCTGCTTTACGTACTGATTGCATAAATCTGGTCAACAACTCAGCCTTGGTATCCAGTGTTAGCAATTACAGTGAATTTATAAATATATATGTTAAAAATACATATGAAGTTTATTAATCGGAGAGGGATATATTATCCTGCAAAATTTAAGTTACAGGTAAAGAAATAGTAATAATAAATGGATAAAACTTATGCGCAAGGAATCTGCAATTTGCTTTGTACGTATAATCATATGTAAAACATAATGCTCGGATAAATATTTAAAATGAAACCACTCGGGCTGTTTAAATGTAAATTTGCTAATCAGTCATTCAATAAGTGTGTGCAAAGCATTTGTGTGCTCAGTGAGTTTAAGAGCCTGGGGGTGTAAGGCCTGAGAATCCATGTTCTAGGAACAGCATTATGCTGTATATCTTGAAAAGTAGCTAGTTATACTTCCATGACCTATGTCATTTCTTCATGATTGATGTTTGACCTTATCCCAACCTTGTTTGTACACCTCTTCATGACTGCAATTAGCCTGTCACTAACACAAGGGTAGCTTAACTGTGATTGGAAGGGGAGGCCAAGGCCTCTCACGGCAGGGACCCGGTTATATAACGACGGGGCCCCAGTCTAACGACCAGTTTGACACACGTCACTGCACTGGGATTAATAACCTTGATCTAAACAAGTCTTGCTGAGCGTATCCCGTGGTGGTACCAAGAACTTAGGTTCTTACCTCAAATACCCAGCCACACGCTGAGTGCCCTTTGATCTTCCAAGACTAGTCTCGATGAAGACAATGTACGAGAACAGTGCGGCTTGTTTTATTCTCGGAAGCGCAAAATATCATTGGAGAAAAGAGAAGGTTTCCCAGAAATCACTTCAAAGGGGCTGAAAGACTGCGGGACTAGCAGTTCGAGTAGTTGATGGCAATGCTTGTTCAGGATTTGTAGTTGTTACATCATCACAGTTCCATTTCACTGACCGCCACGTCCAATCTGCCATTGGACTATTGTTTTTTCCACCAGTGAAGACACATTCATGCAGGCTACAGTTAAGAACATAAACTCAAGCAGGTGCTTCCTTCCCTGGGGAGTGTGTTCTGGAACAATATGGACTTTCTCAAGTTTCACCGTGAGAACGCATTAGTTCACACGCACACATACAAACGCACATGCATATGTAGATTGTATGAAGTATGCACACAAGTACGTATACATATACGCTTGCCCACACATGAATAGCTCCCGATAAGGGGTTTCCAAATGACAAAAAAATCTATTCAGGCATATCAAATAGAGGTCAGGTGGCATGTGTTAGGTTACAGTGACTTGTGCGCACCAAGCCTTTACCTCGCTCGAAGAGTGAGGCGTCATTGTTACTGGTGGTGTTTGTCTGTCAGTTGTGTAGTGCCAAAAAGTTTGCTCAATTTACTCAAAATTGTCAGTAAAGGTGTGTAATGGTTCATGGATCACCTGTTTACATTTTGTACAACGTACTTAATTGTGTCAAGGTCAAGCTCACTGATAAACCAAAAATGGTTTTTCTCACAATAACTAATCTGATTCGATCACTTTACAACTAGATTCTTAATGTGAACTTTTTAAGTCCGCTTCTAATCATATGCCAAACTCTGGTTTGACATCATGACATTTGTTAACGGTAGGGGGTCAAATGTCAGGGGGTCCCAGGTTATTCAACACCCAAAGCACTAAAACGTCTCCCTTGGGCTGGGTATGTTGTGCCTGGAACAACTTGTTGATATTTATAAAATATAAAAAAAATTATATGTGCATTTACGCAGAAAAGATGTTCATCAGCTCATCATGAGTATTCCCATGAGACCAGAGAAAAAAGGCTAGAGCTGGCTTGGTCTCAGTAGTTTAAACCCATGGGATGGAGTCAATATTGTGGAGATAGAGGGAGGATTGTTCTCATTCTCTGCAGTCATTACTGTAAGCTCATTGCCTTTGAGATTGTTTTGCCAACCTACTGATACAGTTCTGTGCACTGAGAAAGTTTTCTTTCATGCAGCCTTTGAAGTATTCAGCACGCAAGAGTACCTTTAGTAGTAAACAAATAGCAAAAGCCATGTCCAAATATCCACTGAAGGTGGAGTGGCTTAAGGCAACTCTTCCGCTTTCAATAAGTGTAGTATATAACACTTAGGATATCTTTACATACTGTGTTTCTTAGTGCATAAACACATGCACACACGCACGCTCTCGGCGCACACACAAGTTTGTATAGCTGTACTTGTGAGGACTTGTACATCCTTTCCTGAACCCTAACCGTGACCAGGTCGTACCAAACCCTTAACCAAACCTTAATCTGACCCTAACTGAAACTGTAATTGGCCGTAATCCTTCATGAAGACTGCTCAAAATGTCCTCATAACATGGTTTGTAGTTTCTCAAGAGTTGGTTTTCAGAAGTAGAGCGATTCAACCCCTACACACACACACACACACATGCTGCTGTGGGACATGACAAAAAAAGTGCAACCTTTTTATGATCCTCGGCTTTAAACTGTCTTTTTTTACCCAGTAGTGATTGAAGCTTCAGACAACAGGGTGCATATTTTCCCATCCATCTGTCAGCGCGTCACAGTGTTGGAGCATTGCCCATGTTTGAGAGTATACAGTCAAGGGCATAGTCTTATCTCTCATAAACTCAGCTCTGCTGTTGAGATATAACCATGGGCCCATAGGGTCAGAGTTCAGGAGGTATAGTCATCCTTTTCGCCAGACTGTAACACACCACATTGTTGTGCTCTTAAAATGTTTATGACACAACATTTTTTCCCCAGTATTTGGTCCTTTGATATGTGCTTAAAAGGTTTCTGACATTAAAGCACTTCTAAAATTTAATGAAGCCCATTTTTTTGCGTTCAAATATACCGCTATTTTGACTTGAAATCTGTTGCAAAGACACGCGTCACATGATTCACTCCTGTGAAGTCAGTTGATTTGACTCACAACAAAACACAGCGGAGAGCCAGAGGAAGGCAGAGAAGAAAGGATGCTGATATTGTGCGGCTGGAGTGCCGAACCACCGCAGTCGTATGAATGCATTTTACACACCAGGTACGATGTATATGGATGCATGTCTTTCCCTCAGATCCCACTTTGAGGGCAAAATGGGTCTCATGCCACAGCAGCGAGTTGATTTTGTTGAACAAATTTAAGTGCGATGACCCACAGCTGAACCTCACCAAGACTGCACTGAACTACAATGTCATCGCAAGTTGAGCATTCTCGGACGCAGGAAGTCTCCAGGAAAATTTTTGAGAGAAAACCAGTACACTTCTGGTGGCAAAACAACATTTTTCCCCCACCATTTCCAAACATTTTTTTGTTTTTTGCATGATTTCAAACAACCAAAAACTGGGGGGGGGGGGATAAGTCATTTGCACATTACGCTGGAAATTCAGATATTGAGGAACATCTGAGACAAATCTTGTTTCAGGGAGTAAAATTTTGTTCAGTCAGAAATTGCATCTTATTTTACTTTTAACACAGTAACTCATTCTTTGAATTAATGTTTCTCTTTCTGACTGAAGGCAGTGTTACATAATGGCTTTTTGCTTGAAGTCAATGCGGCAATCAAATCTTTGCAGCAAAGCCCAAGCGAGCTGGTTTGACAGGTTTAGCTCCCATGCTGAGAGGATTTGTATTAGTCAGCATATCCTCTCTCTGGCCTCTGCAGGTACAGTGCGTGAAAAAGTATTTGCCCCCATTCCATTGATTTCTTCTATTTTTGCATATTTGTCTCACATGTTTCAGATCAGTGAATTAATTATTTTAATAATATACAAGATAACCCAAGTAAACACAAAATGCACTTTTTGAAAAGAGTTATCCATCCCTACCTGGCCCAATGTAACCTATGTTACAAAAAAAAAAGAAGTTCAAAAAAGTACTTACTCACTTAATCAACAAATTAAAAAAAAATCAAATCTAATTGATAATTGAGTTTAACCTCTCTAGACACACAAAAGTATGATTATTGCCAGCCTTGTTGAATCCAAACATCACTTTGTCTGGCATTGTGAAGTTGGCAAAAAGCAGCACATTATCGCAGTTAGAGAAGAAATTCAAAAACAGAATAGAAACAAAATCTTTGAGTTCTATCAGTCTTGATAAGGAAAGCTCTGGTACTCTGAACCTTGACGACAGCCATTGTCTACAAATGGAGAAAACCTGAACAATGGTGAACCTTCTCAGGGGTGCTCGGCCCACCGAAATTCCTCCAAGAGTGCATCAACGACTCATTACGAAAGAACCCAAACCAACATCGAAAGAACTGCAAGGCTCATTTGCCTCTGTTAAGGTCAATGTTCATGATTCCATGATAAGAAAGAGTACTGGGCAAAAATGGCATTTGGGGGCAGCCAATTCAAAAGTGCTGACTTGAATCTGATCAAGATGCTGTGGCATAACCTTAAACAGGCATTCCATGCTCAAAAAAAAAAAAAAAAAAACCTCTGTAAAAACCAGGGGGGGGAAAATGAAATTATTTCTTCAAACTAACTTTCATGCTCTGCTCAGCCATTTAATAAAGCACTCCAATACTTTTCCACAGCGTTTTAAGTTAGGGCATTAAAGTGTTAAAAGCTGCCCTTTGTGTTTCCTCATGTTGTATTTGTCTTACTTCAAAATTAGCTGAATGATCTGAAGCATTTAAACATGAAAAGTAAACAAAAATCTAAGATATTGGGAGGCGGGAGATTTCTTTTTTTTTTTAGAGCACTCTATGCACAAACGGGAAAAAAAGAATAATTTTCAGAGGTTTCCAGATGCCAAGTGGGATTATTTAACCTTTTCTGCTTGCTGGCAGGAAACTGAAGAGAGAGTGAATGATGCAAGTGCTGGCTTCAGTCTGAAATTTTGCCCACATGCAGGCACAGAGCTAGAGTGAAATAATACTGTCAGGGGTTCCTGAGGCTGTTGAAGTTTTCACACCAAATTGATCTTCAAAAAATACAGTCATCCAGGCAATCCCAAATCACTTTATATCTCATGAGGCATTTATTCAAATAATGCAATATTTTATTTTGGCACCAGGATTTTGATTCTCAATTTAATATGACTTGCAGGAAAACAGCACATAAAGCACATAAAGAGGTACTATACATATGAGACACAAGCATAAAGGCGTGAGAAAACAAATGGTGCCAAGCATAATATACACTGCCCAGTATTTCTGTGAGCTTGCCTTTGACCCAGTTAGGTCCAAAATTTAATCAAATGAACCCTGGACCATTGCACACCTTTGCTGAGAATTGTATGCAATTTCATCAAACCGTTTTTTCACTACACAGCTGACAGTTATGCAAAGAAACGAAGTGACAAATGCCGCCAAGAACAATACTCCTCGCCCGTTGCTGGGGCGAGAGAAAATGTTTTTACATTTCATAGTAAATGTCATTTCAGTGGCATTCCTGAAACCACATGACTAAAGAGCACTTTGACTTAAATTATCCTCCCATAGCATACAGCACCTTAGTTTAATTTGAATCACAGATTATTTGTAGAGCCTCTTGAGGTGTCTTCATGCTTCCAAGATACGAGGGCAGCAGCTTCTTTTAACTCTGCCTTCATGTCCAGCTCACACTGGCATGTCGTTCTGCTTTAGTGAGCACTGTGGTGGCCCGGTCGCTCAACTGGGGTCATTTAGAGATATGACTGGCATCAGATCCACCCGGTACACTGCCACCAATCAAGCGTCAGCTTGCATAACTAGTGGCGCAATCAGGAATAAATCCTGAACCACGAAACCCATCCATGTACCAATAAAGTGCCTTAACCCAATGAACTGTACATCCGCCCCTATATGGAAATGCTTAACTGAGAGGCATGTGTGTATCTGTGCGTGAGGCTAGCGCTGGCAGGGTTCACCTCTGATATTACACATTGTAACAGGGTGTCAATATTCATAGCTTGGGGAGTCATTTATCATCACATAGTATGTCCATAAAACATGATAACCTGGTTATGTAATTGTATTGCAGTGCCACTTCGAGCTGGAATCTCAACTAAAATATACCTGAGTCAACCAAGTAATTATGCACTAATTGTAATTAAGTGATTCAGCAAGATGTGTGCATTATAGAGAGGTTTGTTGACTTCAAAAAAAAAGAAACACATTAGCGCTTTCTGCAATATGTTGCAATGCAGGTGGTTCAGGTATGTGACGTGGCCCTGGGCTAAGCCTTTTGCACAGAGGGACACTAAAAATAGTCCAGCTTGACTGAGCTTGAGCAGACATAACATGGCACACGCTAGGCTTGTTGTATGTGCCATTTTGCCAGCTAAAAATGCCTTCAGTTTCTTGTGTTCTACTCGTTGAACTCAAGGGTCATTCATTCAAGCCTGGTTACTGAATGGGGTATGCTGTGCTTGTTAAAAATACTATGAGTTTTAAGTTGAATGACAGACAACTTCATTGTCGAACGGTGTGAAAAAAATATCCAATAAATCTAATTTCAACAGGAGAGCGGAATTGCAATTTCATACAAAGACGGTGCTTTGTAAGTGAATGTGCACAACTGTTGAGTCACATGACCAAGGTTTGGGGATGGAAATGAATGTGAAAGTACACTCTGTCCCTCTCTCTGTCTCACACACTCGCTCAGACACCACAGAAAGGAGAAACGAGCTCTTCGCACGCCAGCATCGCTCTGTAAAACCATATTGAGGGAAGGGCCACATTCATAATCCCGCCCACGCTGTTTGTGATTGGAGCAGATGTTTGGAGATTACATAACGGCGAGAAGACGAACAGCTGTGTTTCCTGGCTGCCTCTGAGAGACAGTAGAAAGTCAGGCTCGGGGAAAATAGCTTGGCGGCTGAAACCTTGGGCAATATTCCCTGTCCTGTTCCATTTCCCCCCTCTTGAGTCTTTAGCACATTTAGCAGGGTTAACAGAATGAGAGAGGACCGCTATTTATTCCCTGAGTCAGCATAGAGCTGTTTTCACAACAGACGCGGAAGGAATTTTTTGCACGACGGATTATCCTGCTGAAAATTCCAGCTTTGACCAGCCTAGGCTGGTCAGGCTGGTTTAAGCTGTTTTTGGACAGTTTTAGTTGGTCGACCAGCCCTTCACCAGCTGACTCCAGCTGACAATATCAGATTAACCAGCCTTGACCACCTTCATCAAGCTTCAGAGACCAGCTTTAAACATCTATACCAGCTATGACCAGCTAATAACACAGCTTAGACCATCTTAAGCCATCCATCTTAGACCATCTCTAGAATTCTAAGCTGATTTAAGATGGTCTAAGCTGCGTTATTAGCTGGTCATAGCTGGTCTAGATGTTTAAAGCTGCTCTCTAAAGCTTGATGAAGGTGGTCAAGGCTGGTTAAGCTGGTATAGTCAGCTGGAGTCAGCTGGTGAAGGGCTGGTCGACCAACTAAAACTGTCCAAAACACAGCTTAAACCAGCCTGAACAGCCTAGGTTGGTCAAAGCTGGAATTTTCAGCAGGGATTCAAAGTCAATGCAAAGACGCGAATACGCGCAAAACGCGTGTATTCGCGTCTTTGCATTGACTTTGAATGTAATCTGTCGTGCGAAAAATTTGTGCCGCGTCCGGTGTGAAAGTGGCGTTACTCTCGCCTTTGAGGAGCTTAAACAAAGCTGAGCCAATTCACCACTGTTTGCTTTCTGAAGGCAGAATGGACACAACTCAAGCTGTGTGGCCCTCTCCTCCATATTTACCTCACATATTAACAGTGTCTGAGGAGCTAATGACCTTTTCCAGAAGTTTTTTTTTTACCAAACCCTATCACAAAAAGAAAAATTGTGTGATTGGTTTCAGACAGAGAAACGCACAGAGTCAAAGAACTGAACTGGTGGTTCTTCACCTGACAGCCTGGAGAGGGTACGGTAATCCGATGCAGTTGTCTGAAAGCCAGTTTTAAGGACACATCAACACTTCCAGACCTGTTACTGGAATGCTAGCAACAACCATTATTACAGACAAAGCACTGAGTTCCCTTTCGACCCAGCTCCGCGATTCTAATTTTGGCATTTTAATGGTAACATTCTTCTCCACTTAGGCAAATGGCTTTTAAAGCCTGTCTTCCATTTTGTCAGCCGTATCACACCATAAAAATAAATGCGCACTGACCTGCCAAGCTACCGCTTTTTGAGAGCTCCCTTGGAAGCGGTTATAAACAGTCCATTAAAGTAGAGTGCATGTTTATGCGCCATGGATCTGAGAATGGCAGTGATGCCCAGAGAGTACTGTAGTCTGACACTGCGAGCGCATGAACTCAAAGTAAGTCCAATTTTAAATGTAATTTTTCATGAGCAACGAGAGTGCGCAAGCAATCTGAATTCTCTCTCAACAATCACAGGGAAAGGATACTGAAGCACATTTAAATGTCATATTTTTATACAGCAAAAACAGGATCTGATGACATCAATCAACACCCTCAGAGCCTCTAAGTTGTTTACCTCACTTTTTTTCAAGCAGAGGTCTGAGCACAAATGCAAATGCAGTATGGTTCGCCCAAACTCTTCCTGTTTCAGCTTTGGTCTAAAGCTAAACATGGAAATGACATCAGCATTGCCACCAAGCCCTTACATAAGTCCTGTTTCGTGAATTCAACTGGCACGAAGACATATCGGAGCATATGGTAATATCCTTTTACTGGCATCTTAGAGACTCGATGACCTACAACTGCAATGTAACAAACAAAGATTTATAGATTAGCTACTGGGTGTTGAAGCAGTAATTTTCATTTCAAAGCACACCTTTGACCTTCAAACTGTGCACAGAAAACATTGAGGCATACTACCCACACACTGCAAGAGGTGTGAATGTATATCTTTTAGAAGACAAAAACGTTATGCAACCCTGTTTCCAAAAACGTCTGGACACTGTGTAAAATGTAAATTAAAACAGAATGCAATGTTTTGCAGATCACTTAATTTCTATATACCTGTACAGTGTAATTGAAAATAGTTATAAAGATGACTTATCAGATGTTGAAACTGAGAATTTATTTTTTATTTCTAAAAATATTCTCTTATTTTGAATTTGATGCTAGCAATATGTTTCAAAAAAGATGGGATAGGGGAATGTTTACCACTGTGTTACATCACCTGTTCTTTTAACAACACTCCGTAAGCAATTGAAAGTGGATGAAGGAAGCGCTACCTGGATCTGATGGCTAATCCGACAGGTGCTCTGTTATGAGGAAAAAAGAACAATTCCTGGGAATATTTCTCAAAATAAAGTGAGACAAAACCCACGGAAAAAACAGGCACTCCGTCTTGAATGAAAAATAGGTGAAAATTAAATTCATGAGCATGGCAACAAAATAGACCAACGTGTTACTACTCTAGGTCTTCATCAAGGTCAATAATACTTTCATCTATCGGGCACTGCAGCTCCTATACAATACTGACCTCTTGCCAGCTGGCCTACCTAGCAGTGAAATGTTCCACCAACTGCATTTTTTTTAGCATCATACCTCATCCCTGGTTTTCAAAAATGTATTGCTGGCCTAAAACTCAAATTGAGCAGAAATTTTCCAAAAAAAAAATTCTATGTCAAAATCTGGCTTGTTGCCTTTGTACTATTTTCAATTAGGAGTTGAGTTTAAATGATTTGCAAATGATCACATTCTGTTTTCATTTTCATTTTGCCCAGCATCCCAACTTTTTTGGAGATGGGTGTTTTGTAATGGCTGGTTCGTTTTGCATTTCAGAAAAGCAGCAGCCACTGAAATGCTACAGCGGTAACAGAACAGAACTGTACATAACAGACTTTGATTCAAACATCACTTTTTTCTGTTTTCTCTCTCGTGTAAAAAGCAGACCGGAGGGGAAAGGCTCAAAGAAAGGGGAGCAGATCTCGACGGGATTGAGAGGAAAGAGCGGTTAAGAGTTAACGACAAGGCCAGACAAACACGGGCGGGTAGAGAGCAGGGCAGAGACTGGCTTTGTTTACCTTCAATACCAAATAAGGAGCCCTGTTGGGCTCGGAGCGAGCTGCCTGACTGGTCTGAATCATCCTACTGCCACTGTTCTACTTTCACGCAGCCTGCCAAAGAGACTTCCAGAAACTTCCTGTCTGGTGGGGAAAAAAGATTCCTGGGCCTCACTTTATTTTCTTCAGTCCCCAAAGACTCTGTTTCAAGGGAGAGGGCACAGGTTGGACATTAAGGTGCTTTCAGAGCCCAGTCCATCTTCGTAACCCTGGCCAACATATCACACAAACTTCAGACTAACAAAATATGTTTCATCCATTCCATGTCTCATTCTATGCTTTGTTTTATTAGCATTGTTTTTTTTTATCAGTGCCCTTTTCTGTGACTGCTTTGTGCATGTACTGCACTTTTGGAATTTGTGTACAACAAGTAAATATTAAGCACTTTTCACGACATCAAAACCAGTTGGGCCAAATTGGGAACCTATAGTCTGACTGAGTGACTAATTAATGGGTTTACTGTTGAATATGATAGCTAAATTGAGAGCAAATTCAAACAAAATTACACCCTTGTGATATGCCACAAATGAAGCCAGTTGGTGTCTTAGCTCAGGATGCCAACCTGAGTTTCATTGACATTACTTAATTCCACCAAAACTAATTCTGCACCCAGTATGGTGGTCTTTTTAAACCAGCAAAGCGCACTAATTCACTCACAGTTCCTCTGCTCTGGAGCTGCTCACTGTTAACTACACAGTCGCTGCTCACTGTAAGCTTCACTCCTGCTTCTCACTGTACGCTACACTGTTGCTGCTCACTACGCTACACTGCTGCTGCTCACCGTACGCTACACTGCAGGCACCTCCACTCTAGCTACCTCCTGTAAGCTCTGGTAATGGGTCCTGAGGGACTGTAAGATCCTTTTTGCAGCTTCCAACTTCTCTTGCCTCACTCAGGCAAATGACAGAAGCAAGCGATCGGATCAGAGCCGAGACACCGCTAGAACAATTGAAGAGTTTGTTTCCAAAACGCAATATATCCATTTTACTCATTTTGTGTAAGTCAGCTTTTTCTGTGTTGGTGCCTATTGCATTTTATATGTATATTTTATATTGCATTTGACTTTGACCATGAAAAAATACACCTCATAGTATGAATTTCTAAAATCAGATTTTTTTTTGCACCACGTGTAAGAACAGGGCTATCGCTCTATGGTTTTCTCAATTTTTCTAATTTTGGCACTTATTGTGCTTTGGAAGCTAACTCTTCAATTCTGTTAATACGTTTCATTGTGATATTAAATATGCAAACATGACTTTGTCGACTGAACTGAAGCTGTTTAGAATACAAAGCAAGGGGCTCTCATTGCGATACAGTGTGTGAGTTGTCAGAGTGAACAGCACAAAGGCACAATGAGTCACATCTCTTCAGGTCTGATTTGTGCCTTTTCTGCAGCAATCTGAATAATGATCATATGAAAAGTAGGGATACTGCCATGTGAAATGTTGCTGTCTTGTGTGTGGTCTCTTAGGCTGTGATTGGTCAGTGCGTGGCAGTGTTAATTGCTCTCTGGTATACAGCAGTTGGGTTGAGTATTCCCTCAGTCAAGACGTGAGATTGAAACCAAAGAACAATTCCCTTCCAACATTCATACGTCACTCTCCTAACAGTATGTTAAGGCCATTGAAATTCTGCTTGGCCTCGGTCACTTTCAAAAACCAATATGGATATTTAACCCTTGTAATGCTGAACACATTTTCAAGGAATTAAAAATGTTATTATCCATGAACTCTTGAAGACCTATCACGTGGGAACTTATGCTCTTTTAAACAAGTTGCCACGTGATAGGTTTTTCAACAGCTCAGGATAACAAAATTTTCAATTCCTTGAAAATCTGATTTTGATATTGAGCAACTACAGTCTTTTGCGCTCTAAGGGTTAATACAAAAGAAGAAATCTAAATATGCAAAGAGTAATAATGTAACCCAAAAATGGCCTTAAATGCAGATCACTGTCTCAATGGTCAGACTTCTCTATCATAACAACTTAACTTTAACTGTTGCAACTTCACCGGTTATAAACACAAGAATCTATGAATATCACGACAAATACAAAAAACATTACCACTGCAAAGCTGCAGGCATTATTTCACTGGAAAATTCACAATTCAGCGGAACGAAGTATTCTTCGGCTCCTGAATATAAGAACCTAACCATTGAAAGGACTGCGAGCATTTCTTAGTACTCGCTCTGACTTCATATTTTGCAGTTTACGCTGTGGTCCTTGTTTGTGTTGCTTTTTGTTGAGCCCATTCAATGACAAAGCTAAAAATGCCAAGTGAATCACATTAAATGCGCTTTCCTCACACGTTCACATCAACTTGTAACATTAGAGCTGTAGACCTGATATCCAATAACATTTCTTTTTCACACTGACTTGCAATTAAATCTTTGCTTTTTCTTCCACTTATTTTTCTTCGCAAGCAGAAAATTGGCTCATTCCCAGTTGGAGAAGTGAATCATTCAAAAACACTGAATTGAATCTTGATTTCCTTGTAGTTGAGAGCAACCCCGTCAGGAATGCAGGCAGGTGAGGCGAGCGTCATCCAAACAAACCAGACCAGACATGGTCCAAAATTCATGCAGAATCATCTACATTGTTTATGGAGCATTTGATCCAGTTCCAACATCCCAATAATTGGGACAGAGACTCAAAACAACTGGCGTACAAGACCCAGGGGCAGTTTCACAAAGTAGGGTTTGCGAGTTCACTTGATCAGTGCAGTAAACACAGAGCCCTCAGAAAACAGGTGTTATAAAGTTATAAAGACTGAGTTCTAAAGAGTTTTTTCTGGGTTTTACTCAATACATTCGTGTCGATAACTCCTTGATTCAAATTTTCTGAGGAAAGCAAAAATATGGAAGGAAAGTTTGCACCATCTCCATGATGGCAACAGTTCAGTGACTGAGGTCTTTGATTTTCAGTCACGTTAATTTTGAGTGGAAAATCTAGGCTGGTGAAGAACGCACCGCGGTTATGGATCGCATCAAGTTTTCCAATGAGCTCGGCTACACATATCGCATGTACATCCACACACACACGATCATACACACGCGTCAGCACACTCTCCTCCTCTCGCAAATACACACACAAAGCAAGTGCAGGTGTCTGACCGTTTGGTCGGAGATGCGTGATAGCAGGACAGAAATTAACTGTATAAGATTTTTCTGCGTGGATATTGAAATCACGAACTTCCATCGTGCCCTGAAACACAGGATAAGCACTTAATATGATGTCTAAAAATAACTCATTCCTCTTCATTTCCACAAGCAAATAGACCGGTGGAGTTAAATGCGATTAATACCATAAAAACAGTATATTGGTCATTGGGCAGGGTGAATCCCAGATATTCTTGTGAATGTACATTTAAGTTACAATAATCGTTCAGGATCATTGAACGCATTGAGCCGTGCTGTGTAAAATTAATCGAAACACAAAATAAAGTTGCTTGGAAACCGAAACCAATTATTGCTTGAAATTAACTTTTCAAAAGTACTTATATGGAAAAATGGTATTGGATCAAACATTATCAATACAATAATCACATATAGGTTAGTATTCTGAACCAGTCAGTGCTTATTTGTACTTTGACTTGGTCCAGCCAATGAACAGACAGGCGTATCCAAAGGTATGCTTGAGAAACCAATCACACAAGAGGGAAGAGTATGATTTATGTAAACATTGGGTTTATTGCAATGTGCATTTTGCATCCATACATCATTGTGAATACCTGCAGTGGGTCTTCATGGACACAATACAGCAACAATACCCCTTGTTTTCTTAATTACAACTGCTAACAAGACTTATTCCTGTGAGTTTAACACATGGTCCAGGCTGAATTCTGAATACGCGATGCAAGTCTTTGGTAGCTAGACAAACACAGGGTGAAAATGAGTCCCTATTTTCAGGTAACAGTCTGACACCCGTCTCTTGCGTTTTCAAAGAGTCCCAGTTTGGTGTCATCGGTTCTGTGGCATAAAAACAGCAGATCAGTCTTACACTGGGAGTGCACTTGCCGCTAAAAAATAATTAAAAAAAAAAAAAAAAAAACAGCGGCATTTATCCGTTGCATACTTCAATTTATGCCATTACAAATTTACAGAACGATGCAAACTTGCGTGGATTTCATCGGCATTATTCATCCCAGGACATTTGCAATGCTCCTATAGATAAATCAAAAAAAAATTAAAAAATATACAAACTTTGCTCTGTTTTACAAAACAAAGGTAAAAAGCAGGACTTAAATCAATTTCCCCCATAAGCAGCATGACCCAGACTGCAGAGTATACAAGCGACGTGATCTATAGTGAATCGCACAGTAATCAGTGACTTAATGTTGAACAGCGTCCTTCAAGAGTCCTACCCCCAGAACCTCCAGTTCCAAAGGTCTCTCAGCTTTTCTTGGTTATACAAATCATAGCGACAACTACAACGCATAAATGTACAAAAAGAGATAAAGGCCGAGCAGGGAACTGTTCTGTATGGACGCAACTGTCTTCAGTTTCATACTAAACCTGCTGTGCCTCAAAAATGAGAAATCCACAGGGCTCCTCGTGCGAGAGAAGGGGTTGGCATCTCTCAGTCCTTCTCTACATCCCTGGAGCATTTCTCTTCACTTGGCATGACTATGCCAAGCAGTTGGACGATGCCATTCAGGCACACCCTGGGTCAAGACGCCGGGCCAGCCCTGTCACATGACCCTCCTCCCTCCCCCCTCCCCTCATCGCCAGGGGAAACGGGGGCAGGGTGGGAGGCTGAGAGGACTCGAGGGTTAGCCCCCGTTACTGGAGGGGGGGGATGGGTCCTTCCCCTGTACAAACACCGCCAACTCTCTGGAGCGGTAAGTGCCCTCCTCACACATTGGTCTTAAGATTACACAGAAAACAGGCTGGGACCCGTTATGAAAGTCTATGCTTTCTGTCCTTGTCTCTCTTGGTCTGTACAGCCAGCTTCACAGAAGTTGTGCAGCGACGACGCAGTTTTGGGCCTATCTCAGCTCAGGCCTGTGGCTCTGCCCGCCCTAAGACAGAGCCACTCACACGGCAGAACCGGCACTGCGCACAGGGTCCTGGTCCGACGCGTCCACTGGCTGGTTGTCGGGGAGATGGGCCTCCTCCGGGGGCAAGCGGGACTGGAACTTCTGCAGCTGCTCGGGACTGGCCAAGTTCTTCAGCAGGCTGTTCTCTCGCTCCAGCTGGGTGTTCTTCTCTGCCAGCTCCTTGATCTGCTCTTTCAGAATCTCCACTTCCTCCCTGACCGCATACATCAGGTGATTCTTTACCAGATCCTGCGACGCGGAGGGGAGAACGCAAGGGCAGTTAGAGGGCTGGTTACATAAACACTCAAATGCACACACAGCATGAAACACTATACTGCACTGCAGGCACTCTTGGTTTGCAAGGCATGTACAAACCGAAACAGGGTAACACATCCCTATAAGGGGTGTTGATTTTAAGATTTTAATTGGCTAAATAGCAAGAGAAGAAGTGCAATGAATATTAATCGTGTTTAGATTCGTTTCATCAGATGATTATAATGGGCTGAAGAGGCTTAATGAGTTTACCAATAGGGCCCAACAATACAAAAATGAAATTTGGATGTACACATTTATATCTACCCCTTTCCTGGTATCAAAATTTTCCAGTACAAAAATGGCCAGTGCCACTTTCTGCGAATTCTGCACGCCCTGCCATGCGCTGCATTGGCAGTCAGCTCTCTGCAGCGCAGTAATTACCATTTTAGTCAGCACAGAATGCGCCATGTACTCCTGACAATGCAGGCATAATGCAGCGCCCTCAATCCAGGGACATAACGGAACCAGAGGGTCAGGAAAAGGAACAACTATCAATACATACAAGCCCAACTGCAAACGAGATGATCTAAGTGGGCATGCGTGGATTATATGGGGGGTTTCCCCAAATTATTTTGTGTGTTAGCGCTTGCTGTAATTATCCACCAGAATCACTGACATAATGCGGTTCTCTTACCATTGCCTGTTCGATCTTGTTGTCGATCGCCACAACGCTAGCACCGGAGGCACTGCGGGTAGAGAGAAAAGGGAGCAGTCATTGACTGAATCTGCTTATTTTGCGCAAACAATGAGCAACATGCCAAGGAAAACAATAAACAACGTTGCTGGCTCTCTGGACGATCCGCCTAAAGGTGATCTGGCAGCAGAGCAGCGGATGTTAATCATAAATCATGGAAGCAGACTACAGTAGGCTGAATGCTTAGCTAGGGAAAACACCAACGTGAAAAACAAGCTTTCCTCCGGGTGGGACAGAACTCGATCAGACCGGTATTCGGCCCTCTAACAAGCCAACTTGCACGTGTTTGGGCATATGGAGACTATTTACCAACTACATACAAAGGCTTAAATTTGTCTTATGGCGCATAAAGCAATAGATCACAAATACGAGGGGAATTAACAGAATATCGTTACTTTATTTGAGCTATTTGCATTCTAGAAATTAATTAACTGATGAATTCCACATGTAAGCATGTTTCCATTAATGAAGATGCATATTCTACCATTACGTAAGCGAAAGGTATCCCCCAATCCAATCTAAAAATTCCTTCTTTTCCAACGCTAACGAAAAATACTCCCACAAATTCAGAACCACAGCGCTTATTTTACAAGCATTTGCAGACAGATCGGAAATTTTAGTCGTGCAAATCCACAAAATCCGCATATTTACCTGTTGTCGAGTTTAACCGATACAACATCGCCTCCAAGCAACGAGGAAAAGAAGGAGATGGAGTAGTTGTGCAGTTGATAGACTGCGACTTCCATTGGAGACTTGAACATTTCCGCGCTCATATTAAGTATGAGACCCGTCTGAATAATGCTTCTCGCCACTTTTGCGATGTGGTGTATTACAATATATATAATCCCGGATTGCTTTCGTTTTACTTTTGGGAGTTACTTGATGTGGTCATCCGGCACTCAGGCGCGCTCTGAACTAGTGCTTCTATTTCTGAGAACAGGGTTTATATATCAGCGACGCCTTGCGTCAAGTTACGTAGTTGTGACGTATGAATATACAATGATCTACTGTGCTATTTCCCTGCCCCCTCTCTGAACCTTGAAGGACAGTGAATGTACTCCGAAGCAACAGGGAGCACCGGACCTATTTATAAAGAAAACAGCGAGTATTTGTTTGGATGCGAATGGATTTTATTCACATTTCAGCTAGAAATATTCTAAGATGATGAGAGTTATACTTCGATGGTTTCCGCCGACCAAATAGGCTAAATCTTTCGGTCGCTCAGCTTCTATAAAGCATTCCCAATTACTTCACAAAGTATAGTTAGCATTTCTCCTCCATTGGAACAAGTCACAAGCAAAAACAAAGTTGATGACTGCTTTTAAGTCAAGTGGTAAATGCATTTAAAAAAAAAAAAAAAAGAAGGTCGTTTTCCCTCGAAGCTTCGGACAATATGAGTCAGACATCTGAAGCTAAAGTATCGTGCACTGCATATACTTCATTTGTCCCATTGACTGTCCATGATTTGTCCCTAAACTGTTCCGACTGCATGTGATTATCATTCGTTGGAAGTTATGCTCTATGCCAGTCAGCATTTTAGGCGCTTCTGCGGCGCTGTTATAATACCCTCAAATATTTTCCAAAACAAAACTTTGCCTTTGTGTGAATAATGTAAACTTTTTAACAGTGTGCATTATTATTATTATTATTGTTATTATTATTATTATGTTGTTGTTGTTGTTGTTGCTGTTATTGTGATATGCAGTTGTTGTAAGAGGAAATGCAAAGAGTTTGGAGAGAGGTCATCATCATGTTTTACATGTACTTGTGTCCTAAAAATAATAGAAGTCCACAACAAACGCAAATCACAAACATTCAGGGAAACCGCTTCTTGTTTAATGTTTACTACTCCTGAGTAATTTTCCCACACCACAATCACCAACGTTTACTGACCTCTGGTGGTGAAATGCTGTATTGTCACTTTTTATGCAAAGGAGAAATGAATTTACACCGGCAAAAAATTAATTCCGCTGTACTCACCATGCGATGCGTGCTAAACATATTACATATTTCAACACGAAATGCTTAAATTAATTTTCAATACAAATGAGTATTGTATCGCGGGAAATTTTAATTGACATTTATTGAACGTGATTGACAACAAAATCCCTCGAGTGTTTATCTTTATTGAAACAAATTTGAATAAATGTCTTTAATTAATTTATCCATGTAGAAATTTAGTTAAAATTTGTGCGAATGCATGTGTCAAGACGTCTAATAGTATTTGGTCTGGTGCTAAGACTACCTCTATCCCCGTCTTCTGGCCGGCACCTCGAATGTGACGCTTACATAAGTGTGACTATCTAGATTGCCTAGTTTTTCGCTTCCACGTAAAATGCATCGGCCTACTGCAAAATTATTGTATTGTGTAAGTGTGTTAACCTTAATAACTGTTAAAAGAAGTGATTGACATGGCTGTCATAACTTTAGCAGTACTTCAGTAGGTGTGCGTAAAAGAAACTGGTTTTGTGTCCCTGACAGCATTTCGTTCTGGGCTTGCTACAGTCGAAGAGAGCTCGTCTGAAGACTATGTTTAGAATATGACGCCTCGGCAATTAAGGAGCATTGATTTAGAATAAATAAATAAATAATTTTGGAGCTGGAAGTAGATTAAATTAATGAATAATCACCTACTGACTATTTTATTTTATTTTTGGATTATTATGGGATTGTTGATATTCATGCATGCCAAGCTATAATTTCTGTTCTTGGACAGAATTTTAAAAAAGTAATTTAAACAAGGTTTTTTGAAAGTTTTCCTTCATGGAAAAGCTTCAGTTCACACGTAACTGAATAAAATGAGATGATACCAGCCATATTACTCATTCATTTCATCCCAGTCACAATCAGTCTGTGACAAGCAAAGTATGTCCTATACTGCTTAAGGCAAACATTTCTAGACGGATAACTTCCTAGGGCCTCCACTTAAGGCCAGTCTTTTCCCTTAGATACTTGTCCCAGAGTTTGAAAATCCTCCTTTTTTTTTTTTTTGCCCAGCGCTAATGGACTTTCGCAAAGTAGGCAGGCAATGGATTTGCTGCAGAACGTATACCGTGTCTAGTTGCTGTATCTACCCTTTACAGTGCACGTCCCCCACCATGCAGATTGTGTCTCATCGTGCAAGACATCAGCCGTGGAGATATGAGTGATTATCGGAGTTGCAGCCATTGGATAGATGAAAATCTTCACGGACATTGAGAGGTTTGCACATGAAGTAACATACAAAGCAAGCACTATTCGCATCATTATTATTATTATTATTATTATTGTTATTATTTTAATGTTCAGTAGCGGCTTTTTTAAAACATGCAAAAAAAAAAAAAAAAACATCATTCACACCCTGTATTGATGCTAAGTAGTCATTCCACATTTGGCAGCAGCATATGGTTTGGCAGGTAGTAACCACACTTGTGAGTTGGGTGACAAAGTGCTTCTGAGGGAGACAATTACATAAAGCCTAGAGGAAAGAATATGCATTCTATGCCAAGCCGAATACAATAAAGGACATTAAATGTGGTTGAACTGCTTTGCTGGATGACATTTAAACTGAGATTAACTTGGGTAACGGTGCTGTGGCAGTCTGGCTGAGCTCATGGTGCTGCTCTTCTCCGCTCTTGTTTAAAATTAGAAATAGCTTCAATACACGAAGATTGCTGACTGTGTTCTCACAATAGCAGTCCATAGATGGAGGAGGTAATCCTAATTGAAATGGCACTAAAGTTCTTAACACGTTTAATAATGGATGGATTGTGTCTTATATTTCAAGCCTGTGCTGATAAAATAAAACTAGAATACATTTTACCATGTGCAAATATATTATTGGATTTGATTTGATTGGATTAACAGGAAGACATGCCTCTTGGGCCACACCTAAAAGAGGAAACAGCCGGCTTTTATAAGCTAGCAGTAGACCAGGGTGCTTCCGCAAAAAACGGCAAACCATTGATCATCTCTATTGTCTCTCATAATGACCTACAAAAAGCTGCTAGAAGGTTTTGACCATGAGTTGCCTTTATGCTGGCATTCCTGCCAGCTGTGGACGTTTAATGTGGGTATCAACAGCAGGTGGGTCTTTGCATGTCCTCTCTCTGCGTGTGTGATGTTTGGATTTGACCCCACACCTCCCGTTGTCTCCAGAAAACTGATAACATCCTGAAAGATTCATCTCACCCTGCCTATCAACTGTTTGACCTTTTGCCCTCAGGGAGACGTTACAGGACAATTAAAACACACACCACCAGACTGTTACACGGCTTCTACCCAAGAGCCATTACTACACTGAACACTGCACTAAAACATAAGACCTGAGCATGCACAATAACTGGGACTTGTGCAATATTATACTGAATGGGCTCTGGTTATGTGCAATAATTCTTTTTTGTAAATATGGCTTATTTTATGATCATTGCATATTAGGCACTGCTGTGAGTGTGTGTGTGTGCGTGTGCATGTTATTTACAATGACAATAAAGGAATATATCTATCTTTCTATCTATCTAACTATCTATCTATCTAACATCTCCTGCTAACTACTGCTTCTCAAGACTTGGCCTATATTTTTTTTAAGGAGTCAAGCCTGGGTTCACTCAATTTAAGTACTTCTAAACACTAAAAACACAAAAAAAATTGTGTCAACTGAAAAAAGCTCAGAATGGAATTTGATTTTAATCAAATTTTATAAGTTTGTTACTGTGAATACCGTACATTATTGGCGAAAAATGTGAAATCTTGTGGCAACAATTTCTCAGAGACTATACCATATTTTCCTATAATTCTTTTTTTTTTTTTTTTTGAAGCTAATATCACCAGTTATACAATGACAGACTCATTCTGAGTATTTTCATGGGAAAATATTTTAAAAAATTATTTGGTCTTAGAATTTTAGAAATGGGTGGCAGAACCTTCCTGGCAGATGGATCATAAATACACCATGTATCCACCTACCCAAAAATGGCTAAGTCATTGTATAGAACATAACACACTGATGCTATGGTGAAATTTTCAGAGCAATACCTTGAAAACTGTGGATTTTATCTCCGCCATAAGCCTGATAAACTATGAAATTTTGCAATGCGAGAAAATTGCGTTTTTGTCACGGGATGAATGCACTGGAAGCGTTCACATGATAAAAATCCACTTAAAAGATAGTTTTTTTGGTCTTAAAATCACCTTTTATGAATGTTTTGACAGATTTTTAACAAAATGAAAAAAAAATTTTTCAAGTCTGAACCTAGTCTTGACCCCTTAAATGTCACTTCAATTTAATTTGAAGAGAAGTATTATTTTATCTCTCACCATAGTCCAAGCCGCCCTACTGCATCCGCATGTTATTGGCACTTTACTTTCAGCCTGATACTTGCTGCCAATCCTCACAAACAGTCTCAGTAAAGAAGAAACTCTATCAGTAAGAGCTAAAATCCAGCTTAGACACATGAGTCATTCGCCTTTTGAAGAAAGATCTGGTGTCTTGACAAAAGAATTTTGTTTCTTAGAGCCCCAATCCAGGGACTCAGTGATGTCATTGCATAACTCTGATTTGTGCCAGCTTCTCTTTTGTCCCAGAAGTACTGAAATGCGTCTGTTGGAAGTTCAAAAAGTTCCTCCAACTGCAAAACATGATAAAAATCAGTGCGCACTATACAGAAGAACTCAAATTGACCCAGAGACACAAGTGTCTTCATGATTCTACATGTGGAATATTGGTAAACAAGTTGTCATCTCCTGTTCACTTTCCAGTTCCCCATCAACCACCAGACAGACCTCGACAGTGTAATTATCCGCATGATGCATTTGATGGAGATATACTGTGTTTTCTGCCCTTTGACGGTCCAAATATACAGAGAGTACCATGTCATTAAAGTTTTGGCCCGTACATTTGTTTATGGTTACATCTGGGTTTTAACGAGCACTCCTTACTTAAGGAATCGTGGTACTGTGATGCTAGAGTTTTGGCCAGTTCACACGCAATTCAGCCGGGGAAGTTAATTAATTTAAAGTTGATCAATTAATGAATTATAGTGATCAATTGAATTTCAATTAATTTCCACAACTGAACCGGAAATGGCCATTATAAACATTAGAGCCCTGTGCTGTAATCTATGCCTCTCTACTGGGGGCAAAGACCATTTTGCAGATCCAGCCAGTTCAGACTTTCCTAATTCCTTCCAGAACCATTTCATTTTGTTGATTCATGCAAAGAACGAACATGTCCCGAACACCAAGGTTATAGTCTCAGGGTCAGCAACCCTTTACATACAGTATTTTGAAGTCATAAGTCACGCAGTGGACTGATTTAAATCACCGACCCAAATGGATTGTGAAATGGTCATATGATGAGCAATGATCCTCTACCAGAGGAAGCAAGCGCAACATATGGTATCGAAATTTACAACCAGAACTAGAATTGCAGTACAATTCACATACAATCACAACTGACATTACTATCAAAGCAAGTCTAGCTCTTTCCACATCAGAATTAATGATGTCTATTAACACAGATATTGGTAAATTGAGGCAAAACAAATCTTCAGGCAGTGTTCCTGTGATTCACCCTCTCGCACCTGCATACGGAAATTTCAGTATAATGCTAATTGACTCCTCTGCCCGGATATGGATTTTTACATGATTTTTTGTCTACCTTGGGGGACTTCAATCTTATCCAGAAAGGGCTGATACCGGTTTCATTCCAACTAAGAAGTCAGACATCGGGTTCGATTAATCTAGGTCTTCAGCAAAGCTACAAATTCAAACCGATCGTGTATCTGTGAACATTTACTCTCGATGAAAAATCCGACACATTTTGCGGTAAATAGACGCATCCTACTTGTGCTGAAATGTATAAGCAACATTTAACTTTACTAATTCAGGCCATGAAATGTTATGGAAGAATTGAAGAAAAACTTTGAGCCTAACTGAACTGGATATGAGCGGGTCTTAATTAACTTGGGCTGCGCTGTCATGTTCGGTTTTGCACAAACTTGGTATCAAAGGTCATTAAAGAGCAGCCATTTCAGAGCCCTTTATAAAATGGCCACATCATGAGCTTGCTGAGCCTGGTGCTCAATTCAGTTTTCTGGAAGTATGGATGCAGTGTGTTATGTAAACGCTTCCAGGGGAGGCTAACTGCATGTGGCTGCGGACTAATGGGATTTAGGGGGAAAAGCACTGAACTCACATTAATGTCTGTGCTACATGTCCACCCTGATTTCATGCCACACTCTACAGCTGCTCTGTTCCATTTTGTGTCACAGTAGTGGAAGGGACTGGGGCGCCCTGTCACCATTCTGTTCACGTAACAATCAGCAGGACTCAGTCTGTGGCCAAAGGTTAATTACCTTCCTGTAAGCTTCCCGTAAGCACGTATGAGTCATGTAGGTAAAACAGTGAAACATAATTCACTTTTGTTGCCCACTTCATTACACACAAGAGTATTTAATAATAATAATAATAATAATAAGTAGTGCCAGGCATAACAAATTCCGCCCCTCGCACATACTTTGACCTACTTTTCCTAAGTTCAATAGGCATCTATGCTGGGTCAGTGGCAATCCCTAAACCCAATTAGGGGTGAATCTGGCCATAAGTTTTGCTGCTAAAGTGTTATCAAACAAACAAAGAAAGAAACACACAAACAAACAAACCAAACCAAAAACCCCCCTTCGGGCGGGGCGGGGTAATAAATAATATTAATAGTAGTAGTAATAGTAGTATTATACACTCTTTCTTCTTCTTATTCCTCATCATTGTCATGCTCTTCTTCTTTGTTTTCTTCTTCTGATTATCATTATTATTATTATTATACTGGGACTCATGGATTATAATAGAATGAGGACCACACTCCATTCAGTGTGGCCCATTTTCCGCACTACAGCCACTCCCTTGAGAGTCATGTATTCAGTCATATGAATGGATAATGGAAATACAGAGAATTGAAATGAAGGCCACATTGGAGCCTGTTGAGAAGTAGTGTATGGAAGCCCCTGGTGAGCGATGCCCACGCCATGGACTGGCAGCACCACGGCTCCACTGTCACCCTGGGGGAGGGAGGTCTCAGTGTAATCAGAAGTTCTACTTGTTTGTTTCTTCCCCAGACATTTCAGTCCAAGATTGTGTCAGAGGAGGGAGGAACAATGCGAGTCCGGCTCAGATTCACGGTCCTCGGCTCCAGCCCCGCAGAGAGCAGCTCTGGCAGGACACCGCCCCATACAAAAGGGTCTTGTTGGATTGTGATTTATGATAAAGACGGGCTTTGTCCGCACCGCAGCCGAGCTCTGCTCTCAGGCCTGGCTCAGGCCAGCTATCGTCAGGTGTCCTTAGGCTCCCGGGAGACATGGCACACACCCAGGAACAGCGGCGCTAACGGTTAGCCTCTCCCCTCCTCAGGGTTCTCATCTTCCCAAGCGTAAGAGACACGAAAAATGCTGCGCATTGTAAACAGTCCTCTGCGAGTTGGAAGAAACTCAAACTGCCCAGACCTTGGGAGACATGAACTTCCCAAGTGGGTGATAGGCTGCTTTCTGAAAAAGTGTTTGTAGTATTGAGACTGGTGAAGGAAAACAATTACATTGCACTTTTATATGAGATTGGAGTTGTGGGTGTTTTTTTTTTGTCTGGGGGCAGTGCGAGCATTTGTGTGTGTGTGCGTCTGCGCGCGTGTGCAGGCCCTTGCGTGTGTGTGTGTGTGTGTGTGTGAGTGAGTGAGTGTGCAGGCCCTTGCGTGTGTGAGCGTCAGTGTGCATGTGCGTGTGAGAGTGCGCAGGCCTTGCGTGTGTGTGAGTGAGTGTGCAGGCCCTTGCGTGTGTGAGTGTCTGAGTGCATGTGCTTGTGAGAGTGTGCAGGCCTTGCGTGTATGTATGTGTGTGTGTGTGAGAGAGGGAGTGCCCAGGCCCTACATGTGTGTGTGTGTGTGTGTGCGTGCGTGTTTGTGTGCGTGTGTGTGTGAGTGTGTAGGCCCTTGCGTGCGTGAGCGTCTGAGTGCATGTGCTTGTGAGAGTGTGCAGGCCTTGCGTGTATGTATGTGTGTGTGTGTGAGAGAGAGAGTGTCCAGGCCCTACATGTGTGTGTGTGTGTGTGTGTGTGTGTGTGTGTGTGTGTGTGCGTGCGTGTTTGTGTGCGTGTGTGTGTGAGTGTGCAGGCCCTTGCGTGCGTGAGCGTGTGTGGCTTTGTTATCAGCTGTTCTGTAGCAAACATCACAAAGGCTCAGGCTGCTGAGGGAGCAGACAACAGAGACTGAATGTACACACACACACACGCCTCCCTCTGGAGCTGCAGGAGACATCACTGCCTCCCTCTGCTCGCACACTAACCACAGCCACCAACCGCAAACCATTCACACGCAGTCCTCCTGAGACAGGCCATATTATTGAGCCGCTCTGCATGACCTGCATTGAACAAACACAAGCTGACACATTATCAAACTGTATCAGGGCTGAAAGAAACAGAAGTATTCAAAAGATGGAGATAATGGTCCGTATTCATAAAGAATTTTGGAAAGCACTGATAAGTGTCCTCTGCCTGCCTCCTCGTTACATTCACTGTGAACCAAAGAGACAAAACTGATCCAAGATCAGCACTACACTCTAAACTGGCCCCAATGTGTAGGGCGATTTTGCTCTTTCACTTGGTTATTCTGTTTTATGTTCTTAGTAAATAGCAAAATGTCTGCAATGTGCATGAGAAAGAATACAGGTAATTCCAGCAAATGCTAACAATTTATACCAGCTTCAGTAAATGTTTGTCAGCCCTCTGTATAGAACCGCCTTCCCGAACAGATAAGACTTTTTTCCATACTTCGTAAGTCTGAGCTCTCTTGGAGCGCAGGTGTCACATATGTTTTTAGTGAAATACAATACTGTCTGCCTTGCCTTGCCCACAGCATAATAGACAGGCCACATTTAAAGCTGCTGTAATAATCTGTGACGTACAACCTGATCCAGATATTTATCTGCGCTTTAAGAGGCTTTCACCTGACAATTTCATTATAAACATACACAGATCATTACATGAGTTTAAATCCCCCCTCTAAGATTTCACAATGACACAAAAGCTTGTTCCAGGAAGAACGCAGGACAAGAATGCACTATGGCACACCCTTTAAGCACCTTCATCAAACTAAACACAACAATAATGGCGACAGATCCGAGATGGAAACAAATTGAGAATATGAAATGATGAATTTAAGAAGTTCACAATGATCTGGTTGATACACCTCTGAGCGACTCATCTAACTTGCAGTTCGAGGGAAAAGCGCATCTTCGTCTACCCTGATGTTCAATTTAGTTTCATAAGCTGTAGCCCAAAGTATGTCAATTACAAAGAGAACCGACCCCCCCTGAAATGAACATTCTGGTCAAAAGTGACAAACGGCACTCAGGAAATATTCGTCATTGTTACCTAATGACTTTAAAAACGAGCTCGCCCAGTACTATAACTCACATTACTCAGACCGTGCACAAACTATCACCAGCTGCAAATCAGAGTGATTGCAAAACGCTTACCGGTCCCTCCTCTTGAACAGACTGGGGGAGTACGGAGGCTGGTAGCTCATACTGCGGTCGTGTTTCGGGCTGAGGGACGCCAGTGCTGGGGCAGCTACTTGTCGGAGTGCGGTGCCGTTGGAAAGAGCGATTTAGCTGGGGTAGTAAAGTGGGGAGAGGCCTGACAGTGGGTCCTGTCCGATTCCGTCCCGCTCATGCCAAAGGGGAGGAGGTTAGGGAAACTGGGATGCTTTCACTGTCCGGTATCCCCCCTTTCTCTCTCTCTCTCCCTCCCTCCCTCATGAGCTCAGAGGGCAGGAAGATAAATGAGCAGTATCGCTCGGGAAACCGGCCGGGCTCCAGTCACAGCAGCTGCCAGTGTGACTGAGGCCTTCTAGCAATGATTGGCGGGATTGACTAGTTGTGGTTTTACCACAGCCTTTACACGGCCTCCATCGCAAGCTGGGTCAGTTTCAGAGGCGGACAACCAGCTACGGTACCCTGAGCCCAGCAGAGGAGTTGGGGGCAGTACCACCAATAGCACTGCCTACAATATAAGCCTCTGAGAATATGTGTTTAGCAAGCTAGCTGCCTGCGCGCAAATGTAAACCTCACTGCCAACCAAGGTGACCTGCCTGTATTATCATCACTGCCCTTGTCTAGAAATCAAACTGTTACCTTGTGCAGTTAACAAAGCATAGATTCTGATTATACCTCAATGTTTTCACTCATTCCACGATAGCAAATTCTGTTGGCACACGATACCTTTGTTTTTGTTAAGTGAATTAGATGTTTCAATCCAATATCTCACAGGTTCTTTTATGTACATTTTACAATATAATCACCTTTCTAATCAAACCATACATAAATCATGATGAAAGAGGCTTGAAACAAACAGCCGGGAATGATGGTCATAAAAAACTTTCAGAGGAGAGCCAGAGGATCGCGACACCCAGAGGATTTCCTTCCTTTGTGAAGGAAACTGGCGGTATAATCAGGTTTTATCGGGAAAGGCTAAAACACTCACTTAAAACCTGAGGTCTGATTCTAATAAACAAATGCTGTTGAACTTCTTATTGACAATTTTCTTTCAGTACCAATGTCTTATTTTCTATAAAGGCATTTTAGTGGGTGAATTACCACATCTGTATTCGAATAGAAAGTCATATATGGAGCGTGAATAGAAATCTTTGAGACTTAAATCTGTCAACTGTGGCATGGAAGTCTCAGTTTAGAATGTGATGCATTCCATTTGAAGTTGAAGGTATGTAATTAACTTCCAGAACATCAGGCTGTCTGGCTTTCCAATGAATGTACAACGTAGTTACCAGAAATGTCACCCTTCAATGAGCAATTTATTTCATGACTGATGCATAACTTTGGTTCTTGGCAAAAATCTATTATCCCGTCATAACTCATAAATGATTGGCTGGGATGTGGTTGTATAATGGCTGGGATGGGTTTTTTTTTGGTCTCTCACAAAAGCTTAGTTTTCATATTGGTGAAGTACAAATGTCAAACATGGGGGTTTGAACATATTGTTATTGGGAGTGTTTGTATTGTTTCAGCTATTCTAATACTAATCTAAACCTTTATTATCTTAAATGATTTGAATTAGTTGTTTGTCTCGAATGAAAAACATTTGAGATTTGGACCACAAGATGCTTTGGAACCGATGTTTATATCTTCATAACTGCTTCTCATTAACATTAAACATGTAAAGAATAAGTAAAACAATTGAGTGATTATTCTATGATCAAGTTATAAAGTCTCAAAGGGTTACGCCTCATATCAGTGAACCCATCTCTACTTTGCGTGACCTCGATGCATAGTTCTATATCCTGAATATCCAGATCTTATCATTTCAAGTTTGGAATTACAGGGCCGCCTCCCAGTTCTGCTCTTACCTACATGACCCACATACAGTATTTCAGAGAGTGATTTTGATGTTAGAAGGCGCTACGCCAGTTTGTCACACAGGCACTTCCCTTTGGGAGCCAATGATTATGACGACAGATGAAAGTGAGGAGCAAACTAAATTGACCCCAGTAATGATGACAAACTAATACAGACCACTCTCAGTTTGTCAGAGTAAATGGTTTTCAAAACATATTCAGCCATGAAATTTGACAATTCAGATCATCACAATTCGTTTTTAGCCACAGGCGCTGCAATCACTCCCTCACTCAAAGAGCGCTGGCATACTCAGACAGATTTATGAAAGAGGCCCTTCATCAGTTGAATTTCGGAGTTAAAGAATGTCTTCACTGATAATCGTTTGCCTTCAACCCCCGACATCGCCAGAGGAAAAGCACTTATTTCCAATCATTTTAAAGTGGAGGTAACGTAAATATAATCAGAGACTGAATTGCTCTATGACGCTCAAACACCCAAAATGGTAAAACTAAGCAAAAATTTAATTGTGGTAGTATTTTGCCATTTTGAGCCAATTATAGCATGATGTAGCTGAGATTAATTTAGCGATGTAAATCTCAGCTATAAAGACTATTCCCTGAGAATAGAACAGACATCCTTATTAGCCTCCCACAGAGAGATTAGTCTGTGGCTTCACAGATACATATATGCGTAAAGACTTCACAAACGTACATACACGTATAAAAAGGAAAAAAAAAAACATGCCACGATTTTATAATTATGAAAATTTATGGAAATCAAACTGTTAATTTGTTTCTTATAGTCAAGGCCATCTACTTTAAATAACAAGGTAGCTCAAAGCTATAAGTGAATGTACTCTTGATTGCTGTAGCAGCAGATGAGTAGACAGATGAACGATAGAGATGTAAAAAGACACCGATGATTCCCTGCCCTCTCCTGGTCCTTACAGGGAATGTCTAAACACTATCAAGTCAGCACTTGCAGCCAGTTTGTGAGCGAGCTTTAACATTGCCGGTTGAGTTGGAAAGAAACCACAGAGGAAGAACAGAGTGTCCTTTAGCATCCACAGGTCAATCGAATCCAATAATCAATGTGTCACAGTGGAAGAGTGAAATTGTCAAATGCCAAATCTGGCTTTTGACGGTCGTGTAATCACCCCCAAGGTTAATTGCTTCAATCCATCTTCCGTTCTACCACAGGTCATGTCTGGTGAGCACACTAGAACAAAATGGCTGCCGTGACCCACTCAGTTCACCAGAACACAGTGGTCCCAGCTGGAGTCAAGCAATGTGCACCAAAACCTTATTACACCCCAACTCACTGACATCAGATAAAGGTGTCACGTAAATGTGATACATTGCAACAGTTATTATAACAGTTCAAAAAATTATGAACACATTAAAATATCCTCCCGCTAGAGTATTAGTTCAGTTCTGTTTTGCTGTGGCAGCTACAGTAAGAAAGTTATTGGCAGCAGTCCTAATATCCGTTAATAAACTGGGAATAATCTGAGCTTATAATGCCATGTGGCCGCAGCCCAAAAACTCCATTAATCCTGAATAATCTTGGGTGTGCTCACTAATGTGTACCAGTGCCCATTTGGAACTGTATGTGTTTTTAATTACATTTAGATTACTGCCTCTCAGAGGCCAAACAAAGAGCATGATTGTCTCTTCTGCTTAGGAGCTCAAACAATCAGCAGGTTGCCTGAGTAATTCTGAGCTCTCAGACAAGTCCACGCTTCTGCTATATAACAACACGAAGGTGAAAGGACTGTTATATAATGCACTATGCAAATAGTTACCGCTGCTGAATCGTGTTACCAGGTGTAGTGTGCGCCCTGATGGATTGCCAGAGCGAGGATCCGCCCTTGAGTAAAGATCCGTCCCGACATCGCCCAACCGCAATGTCTGCCAGTAGACCCAGACGGATTAGGACACTGACTGACAGTGCAGGATGTAGGGACGTGAAATAGAGTCCGACTGAATTCAGAAACAGTCAAAAGCTGGGGTATCGAGCTCTTTTCAGAACAACAGTTTGAAAACAAACCGGCTGTCCTCTGATTCAAGACCCCCAACTCCATGAAAATGGTTAATGTTCAACCCATACCTCAAACTGTAATACAGGGGCCATTTCATACGTTAGTACAAGGATGCCTCTCAAAAATGTGATGTAATTTTATGACATTACAGACAAGGACAGCTGATTACAATCTTCTTCCTCTGACTGACCTGCTTTCCTTTCTCTGCCGATAATGACCAGGTTTTTTTTCTTTTCTGAGCTCACTGCTCTATGACATTAAATATCAGTAACAGGTGCACTCCCCTACAATCTCTGCTGGCTAGGAGCTCAATAACATCAAAATACCAATAAAATAAATGGCTCCATAATGTGAACAGGGGATGTGATGGTTGGGACACAAAGTTTAGGCAGAGGAAATATAACAGAGACAGTGCGTCATAAATATCACTTTATTCCGGTTGTGTTCTGTGTCGTGACTGTGTTAGCACGAAGAGTGCACAGCCCCATTGAAGAGCTGGTTTGAGTTGTATTGCATGTACTGTTCCTGTATGTAGGTGTTTCCCAGTATTCCTCAGGGGTATGTCACGGTTTGCATTATACGACCGCAAGCATGCTGATTTGTACTGTGCACTATGTACTGTGCCGGAATACGCTTTGCTGAGACAGAAATGTAAATGCATGTTTTATGCTATTTTGCATTTTAGCACAAAAATCACTGGTTCTCGATTGACAAGCTCACGCACTGTGTCATGGGTGACGACTCACGAATGCATAATAATGCAAACTCAGCCGGCTGTATGGTCAGCTTGACAAAGTAAGAAGTCTGTTAGTTTGTCAATTCAAATATAAGGCATTCCAGTCGCACATGCCAAATTATTAATGAAAGAATCACTGTGTCGGCAAAAAGCAATGGCATATTAGTCAATTCACTGAGAACATATTTAAAATTCCTCAGAATGTGCCTGGAGTGTATCTGAAATATTATTTAATCTTTGATTGGAATATGGTTTGCACAAATATTCATTCATTCATCTTCTATACCCGCTTATTCTGCACAAATATTGAATATTAATTCAAGTGTGTGTGTGCGTGTTTGTATGTGTGTGTGACTAAACTGCTGCTTTACAGAGGTCATTCATCATGTTGTAAATAAAAACCTGTCCTTTCTTACAGAATTTTAACGTAGTATTCAAACACAATTTGCTACTGAGTTGGCGCCCAGTCGAAGCAAGACTGCAACAGAAATGCCGTGACGGTGTAATGCGTTATTGAGGTGTGGTTGGTCCCAATGGTCCCATTTTGGCAGGAATTATTACATCTTATAAGAGAGTGTTCCCTGTGTGACTCAGCTGCCCTCCCCCACACAGGAGCAGGCATCGCGCACACGCCTAATCCGTGTTCCAGACTGACATGTTCTTCATGATAAAGTAGCGTGTTACACGCACCGTTGCACAAATGGAGCACCGATTTCATGGGCTTACATAAGCTGGGCTGGCGCACACACAGGGAGCTCCGAGCCGCCAGCAGGCGTGTTGGGGGGGGGGGGGGGGGAGGGTTTGTTGAGAGGGGCGTGTAGTCGAACGCGTCACCACGGAGAAGCTCTCCCTCTTGCCGGTCGTACTTAAGCTGCAGCTGAGAATGAGGGCTGATTGGTCCATGAAGTGCCACTTGGGGGACGCTTTAGAGTCTCCTTCTAGCAGGAGGGCTCTCCAACTGCGCCATGAATGAGACTCTGAGCCTCACTGCCAGTCATCTGTCCCCCTTTTCAAATACATGCCCATGGACACACATTTGAGCAACAGCACACTCCTCTGGTTGCCTTTTCCGCTGAAACAAGAATAATGGAGGCCAATTGTACCGCTTCCGTGTTTTATATGTAGCGGTTCCGCTTGGCGAAGGTGTGCCATGAAAGGCCCGGACACAGTGCTCGGCCCTTTCATAAGGAGCTGGCTTTGTGGGCTACTGAGCAAGAGGGTTTGTAGGAAGCAGGCAGTGTGCTGGTACAAAAGGTCGCGGGGGTCAGAGCCATGCATTCGTGCCTCGCTCTTTCAGTCACCTCCGCGTGGCTCGCACGCTCAATGGCCGTCTTCACGAGGTGGGCTGCCGGAACAAAGCTTCCTCAAAAGTCGCACGCAAGTATCTGGACTTGTTTAGCAATGAGATTTGCGCACAGTGGGCCGCTTTTCCTTCTTCGACAATGCTGTTCAGTTCAGAAAACCATGGTTTTTTTTTGGTTTTTTCTTTTTCCACCATCTTACGTAAGCCATTCTCCCACGTGCTTGTCGCTAGCGAATAGCAAATGTTCCTGCCTTGCCTCGCAAGCGGAGAAGCTCTCATGGAACGTTGTGTTCTGCCTAAGGGGAAGGGAATTCCCTCGCATTCACAAGGTGGGGCGACCAACCCTAAACTGCCACCCATATGGGACAGGGAGTATATTAGTGAGGTCTGATCGGTGGCAGCTGGATCTAGCCGACACTGATCAATATGCCTCGACTCTTGGAATAGCACAAAGCACGACAAGAATTACGGGCATGCTGACAGTGTCGGCATGCGAGCCGCCGTGTCGTGCTGGTTTTCAAAATTAGAAGGCTCTTTAGGCACAGATGATTTAGCATTCATTTAAAAACAATAACATTGAAAAAGTCTGCCCGTTAGTCGAGTCAAATTTATTTGTCTTTAGGGCTGCCTCCCAGCATGGTTTATTGGTGAACTGAGAAACCAGCACAGGAGTCCAGTCCAATTTAAATCTCATTATCCTCTCTTGTTTTAGAAATTGGATGATTGCACTGGCCCATATTTCAATAATGGTCACTATCCAACATGGCCGTGTTCTGAGTAACTCGGAATTCCTCACGGTCATGGCCCACAAAAGACAGCGTGTGCAGCTTAGCCCAATTTTCAGTCGCTCTGCTCATTGATATTTCCAAAGAACTCAGTATCCTATTTGTTGCATCTTTGCAGCAGTGGAAGGTATGTTCGATGACATTTCACATCGTGAGGCACTCCTTTCATGACCCAGTGCTTGGTTTATCTGTTCGTGCTTGTGGGATAGCACTTAACACCACAAGACCGGATCATATTTGTGTCACATTGGGCGACACCGCAATCCAATCTTTAAAGCCCTGAACGGTACACCCATGCCACAAAAGTACTAAATGCTTTCCACTAAGTGAATGCAGTAGCTGACATCTATAATTCATCTCCAGGACAAGCGAAGATCATTTTCTGCATTCCTGGTCGGCTCAGTACATTTTGTTGTCGCTCCAAGCTAAGTAGCAATAAAAACTAAAAAAAAAAGTGGTAGACAATAGAACGTCCTCGGACGGAGCATTAGACAACTTTTCAGGACCCAGCTGGAATAGCAATAGTACAGCATGTACCAACAGCAGTAGCACACTATCCAACCGCTATCCCTTCAATGCTGAAGAGATGACAGATGGGTCCAGATGTGGCCGCATCTCTATAGCGGAGGGCCTGCCATCCGGCAGTTTCCGCTAACAGGCACAGTTAATAATTGTTTTTTCCTTCGGGGCACCAGAAAGTGTCGGAGCAGATTGCCCGCAAGTAGCCAGTCAATCGATGCATCCCATTACACAATGGGCTTCCGTGGGCGCGAAAGCGAGGAACATAGCCTTCCTGAAGTAGTGGGTTCTCTGCTGTCACGACAGGGTTATGTAAGAAACTCCATCTGCAGAGGGGTATGGGGTGGTGGAGGGGCGGGGGGCGGGGGGGGGGGTGGGGGGGTGGGCAAGCTTCAGGGGTTAACATTTGTTCCCTCTCCCTCTTCCGTTCCAGGATTATAAATGATATATAGCCTTTATATAAGGCCACAGTGCATCAGCACTAAGCATTTTGGCGCTGACTCTGTGGATAGCGGGCATTCCGTCCACCTCATTGCCAAGAACGCATCATGTATAGAACACAAAAAAAAAACTAAAAAAAATCACTATAAACCAAACTAGGCTGCCATAGTGGGTGAGAACACAGCCCAAAAGCAACCAGTTAAAATCAGATTTGTTATGTGATTTATGCTTTTATTGGTGTTATCTGCTCAATGTTGCAAGCGCAGCGATCTGGAGTGAGAACAGAGACCTGATTTAATAAAGCAGCCTGGGGAGTGTGCCAGGGAGTTGCTGGTCTGGAGATTACGCCACCTACGCTCACACATCTGAGAACCAGCACTGACTCGCCAAACTCTGGGGTGCTGACCAATCCAGCACTGCACTCTAAAAATGAAACAGAGCCACGCAACTGTATTAAGCATTTCCAAATATAAATTCTTAGATTTTTGACCAGTTTTATTTATAAAAGAAATTTGAAGGTTTTTCTCTCAGTTCTGAAGAACGGTTTCACTTTATTTAGTTTGAGTAGGTCAGAGGGTGAATCTCAGTCAGGAAGGCAGCTGTGTGGTCCCGTCTCTCTGAAGCACGAATGATGGAGAGCGAATCTCCTTCGCCTCAGAAGTAGGAGATTCTCGGTTTGAGTCCAAGTGGGCCCTGTCACTCTCTGTTCCCTCCTCTCTCCATATTCTCAGCCAAAAAAAACTGGGCCGGGGACTTTAGAGGAACATTAGCCTCCCCGGCTAACGGTGGCACAAATACAAATATATCATTATTGTGAAATGCTTCTGGCAAATAAAATAATAAGCCAAATTATCACGATCAATCATGTTCAAAATTCAGATGGCTGAAGCACTCAATCACACATGCTGAGGAAGATTCTGGAAAACCTCCAGTGGTATTTATTTATGTATGTATTTTATTTATTTATTTTTTACGAAGTCTGGGTTTAGTATTCGAAGTTGCGCTCAGATGGAGCAAGCAGAAGGAAGACAGTCATGGGTTTTTCTGAAGTTGCTAGTTTATGGTGGAAGACAGCAGTATTGTCTCGAGGCTAATTGCTGCCAACGATCAGCCCAACAACCAACAGGTTTTTGTCTGCTTGTTTGCGGAGCCATAGCCCTTGTCGCTGAGTATAAAGCAATAGCTGTAGTAGCTGAAGGAGGTTTTAAGGGAAGTGAAAGTGTCTGGTGCCTAACAGAGCGGATCGGACAGAGGAACACCAGCAAGGCCGCCGATCGGCCCGCCCACTGTACAATATGTGCACTTACAGAGGGCGAGTTACCATGGAGGCACTTTGCCACAGCACAGGTTCGATGCCAGGCATTGTTTCCTAAAAGCATGCATGTGTGCAGCCATAATAAAACTTTCTTCTCTTTTTAGATCTTTATTTATTCCATTCAAACTACTTCTGCTTAATTTCATGTCAAGAATCCGAATCTAAATTTTCATTTTTTTTACAGCCAGGTGGAAAATCTCACTTGTCTTCAAATGAGCAAATTATTCATGTACAGTGGGAAATTATTAGACTGAAAACAGTGAGCACTTTGCTGTTTTACTGCTGTCAAACATATTCCCATGTGTACAATGTTCTGTCTCTAGCACCAGCGGACACTGTGGCTCTCCGAGTCCTTGGCAAGCAGCATCTATGAAAAGCAATCCTGATCTGGAAAGCAAATTATTTCATTATCAGAGCTTCTGATCAGTATGCATGTTTCCTTTGCCACCTGAACGTTCATTTGTAGTGTACCTTGACGATTTGCGTCACAGTTTTGTTTATATGTACCTGAAAACAGTCTGGAATGGCAAAGACACACCCAATCTTGTCACTTTGTCTCCTTACAGTTCCTGCGAAATAAATCATATGAGGGAAGGAAAACTAGCTTTGAAGACGTTCCAACGCACCTGAGGCTTGTGTCAGTGCACGACAGAATATGTGCTGAGTTTAAGGTTGTGGCTGCAGTCAGGGCCTCAATTATCGCACTTTCATAAACATGGCCTCAACTATCCAACGTTCTTGAACATAAGAAAGTAGTAAAACTGAGCATCTGCTCTTTCCTGCTGAAATATGAGATGTTAATTTATCACAAAATAACATTTCACTTCCTTGTGGAGGGATGGGCACACGAACAAAAGACCTGTCTTTATCAGAGCCTCGGGCTGCCAAATATGCAACATTTTATAATTAGGCTGCATCACTTACATCACATTAGCTAGTAATTGTATCCGCAAATATGCCCACCAAAGTAATAAATTGTCAGATGATTATCCTCCTAAAAACCATTAGAAATCATTGCAAATCATATGCACCGCTACCTTAGGAGTATAGCAAAATAAGCCTGTACATTAAGTCTACAAAAAACTACGGTAGGACACAGAGTTTGGTTTAAATCCTCTCAGTACACACTAATAACAGGTGCTATGGTTAAAAAAAAACTGTAGCTTTGGCAAAAAAGACGATAAAAATATAGAGAGCACAGATTCATAATCATGAATGGATGCCACATAAGGCAACATAAAAACAATGACTGCATGTGCCCTGTTATACAGTATGATGGTCCTGCGGTCAGTCTGAGTGTTATCAGTCAGTGGAATGGGCATTTTCACCTGTCATCAGTATCCTAAGTGTGGGATAGCAGGGCCAGCTCTACCTACTCACATGTTGAGTAGATCCTTTTCATCAATTAATAGGATCGACAAAACACATAAATACATCTATGTTTAAGTGACAGATGTCCACTAGTGTCCATAGTAACTGTGATCACAGCAAGTGCTCATAGGGAGGAGGTCAGGGTGGCAGTTATGTTAATCGAACAGTGGACTTAGCCATGGGAGACTGCAGTTTTATTTCCCCAAGTTTGACTTTCCAACTGCAAGTGATCACTGACTTATAAAAACCATGATTGCTGCACCCTAACCTGTACCAGACTGTAACCATAGCCCTAACCTCAACCAGACCCCTAAACCTAACCTTATCCAGACCCTCAACCTGAACTAGATCATGATCATAGTAAGAACGCATCATAAAGCATATTCAAGGATTCAATTAGGTACTAATAGGTAAGTTAGGGCCCTACTATCCCATACATATGGCTCTGATAACAGATCCATAATGACCGTTCGATATCCTGGTTACAGTCAGATCAGACAGGTCTTGTCAGGTGAACTGCATCTCTTTAATTTCATATGAAGATGATTCAGGTAATAAAAAACAAGGAGTACTTAGCAGCACAATGCCCCCAATGGATGTCATTTCCACTGAGTCTTTGATGTACTGAATGTGTCCCAGCAGATTAACAGTAAATGCTAAGATAATGAGGCACTTATAATGCGCAGCCTGTGGTTTGTGAAACTTCTGACTAAGTCAGAATTTTTAGAGCATTGACTGACTGAGTGACTCAGCTATTACTCTGGAGCCAAAACTTATGGAACCTGATTGAGTGAGTATATGTTGTGTGTCTGTGTACGTATGTCTGTGCCTGATTGCTTGTGGGTAGTTTGAGGGTATGTGTGTGCACCTCTTCACACACATCAGTGCATGTGTGTTTGTTTACCTGAAACAATGTAGACCTATATAAGGTATATATGCGTATCTAGACAGAATCAAGATGACAGCCCCCCCCAACCCCACCCCAAACCTTGTCCCAAAGAACTACCATCCTGTAGCCTTTTATTACGTTGTACTATTTAGCATACCTACACTACCAGTCAAAAGTTTTTGCATACGCTAAGATTTTGTCAGGACCGTTTCTCTGTAACCGCTTGGGTTAGGAACATGATTTTGCATATGTGGACTTGCCTTGGTGGATAGGTGTGTCTCGTTGAGGTTTCATACCCAAATAACCTTTGACCTTGGCTCAGTAGCCTTCACCTTTAAAACTTGTGTGGGCCATTTCTCTCAAACCGCTTGGGTCAGAAACTTGATTTTGCATATCTGGACTTGCCTTGGTGGGTAGGCATGCCTCATCAGGGTTTGTACCACAATGCCCTTTCATTCTGGCTCAAACACCTTCACCTATGATGAAGTGTGTCGGGGCTGATGGGTATTGCCTACGCACCCACAAAGCACATTTTCTTCATTTGTTTTGTTATAAACATGTTTAATATATTGAGCTTCAGTTTCCTACCTCTCTGAGCCCAAGATAAAGTCCTACCTTTATAGAACAAAAGTGAGACTATTACATAAGAATAAAATATAAATTGTACCAATTACAGAAAATATTGGGGTGTGCAAAAAACGTTTGACTGGGAGTGTATTTTACTCAGCTCAAAAGGCTTACCTAACCTAAAAGGTGATGTGTATTGTTTGTCAGAATGTCAGTTTTAGAGGATTTTAGGTTTCCAGGATTTGGGTTGTGCAGTTGGTTGTTTTTGCTCTCTTTACTTTTTAATGGTGCAGGCATGGCCATGGATGGAGGGAACTCTGACACTGCTGACATTGTTCACCAAGTGAAAACCTTGCAAAATTAATGAAAGTGGTATGAGATCATGCAGGACTTGAATCAGTCAAACTACATGATGGTTTCAAAACAGGGTTCTTAACTGCCGTGTTTCCACACAAACGCTGAATATTATAAATTGCTAACTATTCACTTTTCACTCTTATCAAGTCCAGTTTTGGCTCTTCCTCCTGTCATTAGATGGGATCCAGGCTCAGAAAATCCCATAATGTGTAATGCTGGGTGCTAATTTAAGACTTGACAGCACCCGTTGGTCTCATAAATAGACTACAAGATGTTAAAACAACACCCAACATTTAAGAGTGCTTATTTGTGCTGACTAGCTCCAGTGTGGATGTCAAAACTTGTCTCACTGTCCACACAAAGTTAACCTTTCGACACATTACAAAGATAGAGATTTAAAAAAAATGAGGTTTCAGTTGCTATGAAGCCATTAGCCATTGCTCTGGATTTTGTCTCTGTGCAGTTTGCTGTTAAATATGTCATCCTCATCCACATTGCAAGGCTGAGATCTGTCTTACCACAGTATCAGATGCACAATCAGTAGCTTCAACAACACAATCTGTGTTTTTTTTTTCCTCTGAAAGCTCTGGAGAGATTGGCCAAATTCCAGGTGGCATGACTGAGACCACATGACTTGAAGGGGTCAGGTAAGGTAAAGGACCTGAATTCCACCCCTTTGTTTGCCATGCATCTTGGACATGCCAGTATTCTGGTAATATTTAATGGATGGAAAGTTACATTTAATGTCTGCATGTTTGCACAGGTTAAGCGAATGAGGTGTTGATGCTTTCTTTTGTGACTGACAGAATCATGACCTCAGATGCCAAGAAAAGGTGTGAAATCGAAAATCAAAGTCGGTGAATGCATCATATTGTTTCATTGGCTTGCCGGCTGAATTTGTTTCTGCACATCGAAGTGCAGAGTATATGCAAACCTATACACACAATGCGAAGATGTTCACGGGCATTCAGGTACATTCGCATGCGCCCCCAGACACATACACACTCGCACTCACGCGTGCAAGCCCACGCTACGACTGTACACACATCCACGCTTATGTTTTCGCACTCCCGTACCTGCAAACACTGACACATGCACACACACGCACACACAGATACTCACTCACTCGGGCCATTTCAAGGGCAGACGGTATAGAGGGCCATGGTGCTCTGCCTTGAATAATGTGACTGCAGTTGCTTGTATTTCTCACCCCTTTTAAAGGTCACTTTTCTCCTGTTACAGAGGAGCACGGACAACCGCTCAGCGTGTGTGTGTGTCGTTAAAATCCAGCATTAAGTGAACTTCACTGCACATAGGATAAATGGATGCCTTTGCTGGCCAAATCATTGGCACTGTTTATGCTCGTAAATCTAAAGTGCACTTTGACAAATGGAACAGGTGGCAGTTACAGATGCCCATGCAAAGAAGACGTCAGCTGCCAGCATACCACAACATTTGCAAATGTTGAAATCAGTATTGATTTTGTATATTTTTCTGATTGATGTTATGAATCATCAGTCACTGTTTTCATAACAGCATTTATCGTTCTCATATTGTGCTTGATGACAACCAAGTCATTGGCGGATTAAATAATTCTCAAGTATTTCTCATCCAGGGGTCCATTTCCCAAAAGCATAGTTGCTAATTATAGTAGCAATTTACTAAGTTTGACCACATGCAGTCAATTGTTCCCACCATGTAAGTTAGCATCTGTGCTTTTGGGAAGCCTACCCCAGGATGTAAATCAAATGGAAAAATAAATAAATATAAGGCTGTATTACTTATGCTCCATTAGTGTGTAACAGAACTACTCAACAAGTTACAAAAATTTTGCATTTATTGGAGCTAGCAAATGCAGCGGTTCTGGGCAGAGCTAATTCCAATATCACAAGTGCATACTGCTCTAATAGTAATCTCATCACAGTATCAATGCACATTGAGCGTTGATAGAATTGCCAGAGGTTTAAAAGGATGTTGATGGAGCCACGATTGGAACGAGGGGTTCTTAGTCATTCAGAAGATCAAGGACTGACCGCCCGGCCACAACAGAGAGACTTCAGGGCCGAAACGTCAAGCTCACAACAGAGAAGCCGAACCTTTCAGTATGTTTATATTAGGAGGGGTGTGCATTTCATTATTTATTATTTTTTTGAGCAAGGAAATACCTCCCGATAATTATGTAACCAACCTTGGCTTATTTGTTTGATTCCTGGAGGAAATCCCAGTAAAATTTCAAACCAGACATAAACAAAATCATTGTTTCTGAGAAAGAGGTCTGGGAGGGGGGAACAGTCATCCTGTTGTTTGGGAAGCAGATTAAACATTATCAAGGACTTGAGGAGTTCCCCCGTGCAGTCTTCTCGCTATTAAAAGAATAATTCTGCTTGTTTTTTTAAGAATTGCGTAAAAT